>CM061544.1:126646068-135706068 GCA_030864215.1 Capsicum pubescens | reverse complement strand
TAAATTTTTATTTATATTCTGTTTTGATTTTATTGATCATAATTAACAAATTATTTTTTTATTTTTGTAAATAGTTTTGTTATTGGATCTTTAATATAATGTATTGATTTAATTTTCAGGTTTTGAATTTTTTTTGGTATTACGTTATTTTTATTAATCAAGAATAACGAAACATCTTTTCATGTTTGTATGTAATTTTCGTTATTGAATCTACAATGTGACTTTGTTCTTTCTAGGTTTTAAATTCCTCTTTCTATGACATTGGGTTTATTGATCATGAATAACAAACTTTCGTTATTAACTTTGTGGTTTCTACTAAAATAATAAGTTTACGAATTTTTTGTGTAAAGATTAGATTTAGTTGTATTGTTTTGATATATTTATTATCGTATTATTTTATTTTAGTTTACAGGTGGTAGATAAATATTGGTCGGCTTTGAAATTTTTTTAGGTAAAGATTAAGTTTAATTGTATTGTTTTGGTATCTCTACTTTAATTTTTTTTGTATGTATAAGGATTAAATTTTGTTGTATTATTGTGATATCTCTATTATCGTATTATTTTGTTGTAGTTTACAAGTGGTAGATGAATGTCGATCGAGTTTAAGGAGATTTCTTTTGCAAAGGTTAGGTTTAATTGTATTGTTTTGATATCTCTATCATCGTATTGTTTTGTTGTAGTTTACAGGTGGTAGATAAATATCGATCGACTTTGAAAAAAAATTTAGGTAAAGATTAGGTTTAATTGTATTGTTTGATATCTCTACTTTTTTTTTTGTATGTATAAAGATTAGATTTTGTTGTATTGTTATGAAATCCTACTTCTCCTGAAGTAGTGGTATGGACTGCGTAATCTTACCCCCCCAGACCCCACTAGGTGGGAATACACTGGGTTTGTTGTTGTTGTTATGAAATCTCTATTATCGAATTATTTTGTTGTAGTTTACAGGAGATAGATGAATGTCGATCGAGTTTGAGAAAATTTCTTTTGCAAATGTTAGATTTAATTATATTGTTTTGATATCTCTATCATCATATTATTTTGTTGTAGTTTATAAGTGGCAAATAAATTTCGATTGACTTTGAGATTATTATTTTTTTGCTAAATGTTAGGTTTAATTAAATAATTTTTTTTATGCATGTTCAAAAGATGTTGAATCTAATTATTATATTTTTTTTTATTATTTAATTAAATATCCTATTTAATGAAACGTTTGAACTCATTAAAGTGAGGTACACGCGTGGGACACGTACACCTAAACTAGTACTAGATAAATATGCCCGTGCTTTGCACAAACCCAACGTAAAAATTGATATATAATTCTTCTGTTTATCTCAAATAATGAAATAGCACCCAACGTAAAAATAGATATATAATTCTTCTATTTATCTCAAATAATGAAATTAAAGAGCATGAATCTACAAAATAATATGATAGATTGATAGGTATATTAGATACGATGATAATTTAGATGAACACGATCCTTTTATCTTCACCATTTCTGAAATTAAAATTGCAAAGAACACCCGCTACCAAACACCTACAACAAAAAAGATCAACTGGCGATGACAACAGTTATGACTTGGCAGAATCCTGAACCTTACCACGACCTCATGTATGATACAATTACTTCTCCAAACCACAATAACATATAAACAGAGAGAAAGCAAGGCATTTGGTACCATTGAACTTCATACAAAAGTGAACCCGTGGCAAACTAATATATGTGGGCTCATTAAAAATTGCACATCAGGATATTCACCTACAGGCATCACATAAATGGAAGAATATATTTAGCTGCCAAATGCCTATATCCTTAAAAACTTGGGGAAACTAATTAAAGGCTAATTTCATCTTCATTTGATATCTCTGTAGCACTCTTCCCACAAAGAAGATAAGGATTGGGGACCGACGTAGACAATATTTGATGCAATACTCCCACCTTTATCTTATTTTCATTTATACATTCAACATAGTTTCCTGATGCATCAAAATAACCTTCTTCTCGCTCTTTATTCGGATTAAAAGGCTCTACTGCAATCCCGTCACCATAGAATGATTCATTTTCCTGCAACCAGTAACATTCCCTTATTTACACCACAAAGAAATACAAACAAGAGTAAATACATAATTACCCCCTTGATGTTGGCCGAAATTTTCAAAAAGATACCTAAACTATACTTTCAACCTATTACCCCACGAATCTTACCTAAACCGTTGTAAATGCACCATTTTGACCAAAATTTTAACCCGGCGTGTCTACACGCACCGAAGCGCATGAATGGAAAAAAAAAATTGAACCAGCGAATTAAAATGTTCCACGTGTAATAAAAAGGACCCACTTTTTAAATTTTATATTTTAGATTTCTTTTTTCTTCATTTGCCATCTTCTTCATTTTTTTTCTTCATTTTCCATCTTCTTTCTTCGTTTCTTCTTCTACTTCCTTCTTCATCATCTTCTTCTTTTTTTTCTTCTCCATTAATCTCCATTAATTGTGTCACATGATTTTCTCCGAAGTTAAAAACTTTTAGTTTCCATCAAATATTCATAAACCATTAATGAAGATTGATGGAGAAGAAGAAGGAAGAAATTACTCCGTACTAATGAGTACTGAGATTTCAATACCATTGTCTTCTTCAACTCCTCCATTAATGGAGTTTTATGATTCAAGTAAAAGTAAATGGTGTTGAAGACGGAAAATAAATTTAATCACAAAAAGAAAACTTGATTTCACAACTTTTAAATAAATAAAGAAGATATTAAAGTCAATACATGATTTTGTATCCCACTAGTTCGATTCATTAAGGAGATTTTTTTTTTCTGAAATTTTATAGCTTCAATGGAGAATTGGGGAAAAAGAAGAGAAAAAAAGAGTAATGGTTGTTAATGGAGAATTGGGAAGAAGAAATGAAGATTGATTAATGGAGAATTGAGGAAGAAAATATGAAGATTGATTAATGGAGAATTGGAGAAGAAGAAATTAAAATTGATTAATTGATAAATAAAATTAAAAGAAAAATTTTATTAAAAAATATTAAAAAAATAAAATTAAACGTATTTACACGTGGCAACATCTGATTGGCGCGCGCATTTGATTGGCGCATGCATTGCACCCTCTTTGGTGTGACTGAAATTCAGCGAAAAATGATGTATTTGCAAAGGAATAAAGAAGAACCGTGGGGTAATAGGTCGAATTCAAAGTTTAAGTGTCCTTTTGAAAATCTCGGCCAACATCAGTGTCTGCAAACAAACAGATCATAAAAGTACCATACATACATGAATTTAGCACTATAATAATCAAATTTCAATTATTGTTTAACATTTGATATGCCATAATGTCAATATTAGTTTAAACCCTTAAAGGTTAGATTCAAAGAACTGTCCCGTGCTCGCTGGAATCACTTTGCCCATGGCTACTTAGCCTATGAAGCGATGACGCTTGTTCTCCCCCACCTCATTGCTTTAACTGATGAAGCGATGACTTTAAATAACAGTGATAATGGTAAAATCTTTTTCTCCAGACATCACGGCGTTATTAAGTACAACTCAAACTGATTGATTTTCTTCAATACCCAACTAAAGGCCAAAAATCAACAACTCATAGAAAGTAAAAATTAGCCATTGTACTCTTGTTTGACAAAACCAGTTGAATAGATATGAAACCTATTAACATGTGCCACTAACCTCCCTAACACACCTCAACACTAACAGCTCTCCCTCATGTTCCCTGCTCTCTCTCCTTCTAAGAAATATAAGCTCTGGTTATCCTTCTATCCTTAAAGTTTAGATTCAAAGAATTGCCCCGTGCTCGCTGGAATCACTTTGCCCATGGCCACTTAGCCTATGAAGCGATGACGCTTGTTCCGCCCTACCTCATTGCTTTAACTGACAAAGCGATGACTTTAAATAACACTGATAATGGTAAAATCTTTTTCTCACGACATCACGGCATTATTAAGTACAACTCAAATTGATTGATTTTCTTCAATACCTAACTAAAAACCAAAAATCAACAACTCATAGAAAGCAAAAATTAGCCATTGTACTATTGTTTGGCAAACCAGTTGAATAGATATGGAACCTATTAACATGTTCCACTAACCTCCCTAACACACTCCCACCACCAACAACTCTCTCTTATGTTCCCTACTATCTCTCTTCTAAGAAATATAAGCTTTGGTTATCCTTCTATCCTTAACGTTTAGATTCAAAGAATTGCCCCGTGCTCGCTGGAATCACTTTGCCCATGGTCACTTAGCCTATGAAGCGATGACGCTTGTTCCGCCCTACCTCATTGCTTTAACTATCATAACTCTTACAAATTTTCTGGAACTCTACACTTCTTTATATGTTGAGAAATTAGAGAAGAACTGAAGAAGATTAAAGAAAAAATTGAGAAAAAGCTTACCTGAAATTGGAAGAGAATATCGAGTGAAACTAAAAGATGCAATGAAAAGTAGCCAGAAAATAGGTTGATAAGCAATTGGAGTATGGCGGTATACCCCTACAAGGTAGAAAGGCTATTTCTAATAACAATTAATTACACATCAAGTTACTAAAATTAATCAAATAAATACAAAAACATCACATTTTATTAAAGCGCCAACTCAACAGGAAATACGTCGGGCACGCTACTACAAGAACCAGGAATAGCCAAAGGTGTTTACGAGGCAATTTTTCGTCTTCAGAAATCAAGTAGAGGGTCACAATGGCATTGCTAATTCTGTCAAAGTCTCGTCTAATCTTCTTTGTACAGACTTGGTTCTGTAACACCATATCTCAAAAGCCTCACTAAGGTCTGGATATTTAACCTGCTCAGCAATAATCCAATCTGCTAGAATGTCAGCTTGATCATTTGACGGTAATGCTGAAACCAATGAAACTATTGCTCCGTCGATACATTGGCAAAGGTCTTCGCTCATCTTGTATGGAAATGCAGCCTCCATTTTGCTCGTTTTATCGGAAAGGGACTTCATTTTTCTTATGCATGGAAGCCATGTCTTGAGCAAGTCTACTCGACTTTCTGCTGGAAGAACTGCAGTTCCATAACCTACTTCTTCCAATACTTTTGATGTCACTTCTATTAACTTTATCTTCAAAGCCCACATGACAGAATCAAGTCTTTTATCTTCGATGACATTCAAAAGACTAAATAGAGTGTTCAACATATTGAAATTATCTTTGACTTGAATTGCTTTTTTTAAAGTTCATTCCAATCCATCAAACTATTCGAGTTATGATGCAAAAGATTTATAAATAAAGCAAACCATTACAATAATATATCCAAATTCACTCCCTCTTGATTGTAAGGAATTACTACAATTCCAACAAACAAAGTAAGGAGTCCTAATATAAAACTTTCATGTTGATGAGTTTGATACATTCTAGAGGGGTCATAGATAGTACAAGAGAGGGCTAATCTGTTATTGTTTTTTTCTATTTGTTTGTCTGAGTTTGAATTCAACTGTTATGCGTTGTTTCTGTTGTCCAGGTTACTTTATATGTATTTATTTAACGGAAAAGAATCATATTTTCCAATCAAGTGTGTTGTCAGGAATCCACCATGGGAACCACCAAGCACATTTACTTTAGATGGATTTGCAAGTCCCATATCTATATGACATGATCTATAGCAGCTAGCACATCATTAACATCGTACACATGAAAGACATGATAAGTGACAAACACGTATGAACATTTTAGATTTCAAATCCTTGATAAGCTATCTTTTAAGCAAATAAAGGAAAGGACTACAGAGCAGTTTGCCTGAAAGAGATTGCAGTGCTTCCTCACCAAAACCCAAGGAGCCTCTAAGATAAGATGAGAAAAAGAAGGTACTTACTTAGTCAAGTCATTAACTGCTGCTTGGCCAAAAAACAAAAGGAGGCTATAAAAGGAAATATTTCGAGAATAGTAACAATCAATATATGCATTTTTCTGGCTTGAATTGCCAATAGTGTAGAAGTCTCATTCTTACAGGCCGAGGCAAATAAGAAGACACATTCCAATGATGTTGTTCCTAAGCATTTGATTTTTTATATTATTAGTATAATGCAAGGTAAGGCTGCGTACAATACACTCTTGTACTGAATAACTTCAGTTTTCCTAAAATCAACAACTTTAAAAACATCTAAAATTAGATTCTTTAGCGATAGTTTTCCACAGAATAAATACACAAACTGCTATGCTACTTGAAACTTTGGTTGATAACCAACAAAGTATCCTCTTAATCTAAGTTTGCAAATGTAAATGTGATGGGAGTTGAGTGACGAAGCTTACTCCATGACTATGTAGACATTGTTGTGGTCTTCATATGAATCATAAAATTTTACTAAATGGTTATGTCCTATCAAAGCTCTTAATATATTCACCTCCCTTCTCACGTCCTCAATGGCTATTGCAGTAGTCATCTGAAAAGGAAAATACATGATCATATAACAGATAAAACACCACCAGCACCACAACAACATCATACCCAGTATATTCCCACAAATCTCATTGATTCTTTTTCTGAACAACTATAGGCATACATCAACTTACATTATGCAATACTCAAGCGAAATAAAAAGATCTAGATAGAAACACCAGAAAATAGCTCACTGAACAGCTATAAATTCCATAAAATTTGGATTTGGGGGGGGGGGGGGACATGTCAAATACATTGCAAGCTCTCATTAGCCCACCTATTAAGCAAGACAGACTTCCCAACTACAGATATGATAAAAATTTCCATCGACAAACTCTCAGCTGCCTTGACTAGACAAACTGAGCAACTGATAACACTATTCAAGAAGATTTTACTACAGTCATAAGATCCCTTAAACTCTACAAAATGTGAAAGGGAGGGGAAAGGGTTGTTGTAGGGAGTAATTCTTCCTCCTTCTCATGTTACTCGTACAAGTAGAAGGCAAAGAAAACACATTTAGCGCTATCTCTCCATTTACTTTTTTTAAAATAAAAAAACCAGTGCTACTTTAGTCTAGATTTCGTTCCCCTTCTTTGTTACTTCTAAACCAAATAAGGGACATGAACATGTTGTGAAATAAGATGAAAACACCTACAGAACTCAAGTGAAACTCAGAGAAAACAACTCACTATATAGAGGAAGGCTAACCATACAAAGTGATTAAAGGAAAATGATAACTAACTCTCTGGATTCTCTAATTTCCTCCTTTATATACATGAGCTAATCCCACTAACCTGTACAACTGTCAACCACTAAAAAATAACCAACTCATTAAAGGACCCAATTAGTTATAACTAACTTTAACTATACTGTTATGTAACTAATAACTAACAAATCACATTATATCTCCTTTCTCATTACTCCCCCTCAAGCTGACAGGTCTAAAGACATTTAGCATGCCAAGCTTGGAAACCAAATATTCATGTTGTGGTCTAAACAACCCTTTCATCATGATGTCTTCTTACTATTCTTGCGTCTTTAAGTATTGTGGCTTGATCAGTCCCTTTTGTATCTTCTCTCCGATAAAATGACAATCTATATCTATATGTTTTGTTCTCTCATGGTACACCGGGTTTGCTGCAATTTGCAATGCAGCTTTACTGTCAGAAAAAAGAGTCACAGGCAACTCTAACTCTTCCCCTAGTTCCTTGTACAAAGCAATAATCCACACTAGTTTTGAAACTGTAGAGGCCATGCTCCTATATTTTGATTCTGCCGAACTTCTAGAAATTGTTGTCTGCTTCTTTGACCTCCATGATATCAAGGAATCTCCATGTTTAATCAAGAACCCCTCCTTGTATTCGGACATGCTGCCCAATCTGCATCACAGAATGCCACTAGCTTGTTCTCCTTTCTGCTACTCATCAGAATTCCCATAGAAGGTTCCCTTTTTATGTATCTTACAACTTTGAGTGTTGCTTCCATATGAGTTCTTTTGGGATTTGGCAGGAATTGACTTAATGTTTGAACTGCAAAGCCAATGTATGGTCTAGTCAAAGTCAAATACAACAATCTTCCAATCAATCTTTGATAAGAACTCTTATCTGATAATTCTGTATCATCTTTAATTCCAATTTCTCGATCAACCTCTACAGTATCTTTAATTCCAATTGCTTGATCAACCTCTACAGTGGTTAGTTTCAAATTGCAGTCGAATGATGTCCAAGATGGTTTTGCTCCGGTTAGTCCCATTTCTTCTATCAATTCTAAACTGTATTTTCTTTGATTCATCAATATCCCTTTAGATGATCTGCTAAACTCTATTCCCAGGAAATATCTCAGTATTCCAAGATCTTTAATCTTGAATTTAGCATGTAGAGTTTTTTTGGTTTGTTCAATCAGCTTCAAACCATTACCAGCCACCAACATATCATCTACATATACTAGAATTACCACCACAAGTTCATGTTGTCATTTGATGAACAAGGAATGATCCAAACTACTTTGCACAAAACCAGATTCTATCAGTGCATCAGTAAGTTTGACTTTCCATTGTCTGATAGCTTGTTTAAGCTCGTATAAGGACTTTACTAGCCTGCATACCATGCCTGAATACTCCCCTGGCTAGTAAAACCCTCAGGCAAAGACATGTAGACTTCCTCATGTAGATCACCCTGAAGAAACACATTGTAGATATCCAATTGATAAATATGCCAATCAGAAGCTGCAACAATAGAAAGAACACTCTTCACTGTCACCATCTTAACCACCATAGAAAAAGTATCATGGTAATCAAGACCAGCTTTCTGATTATATCCCTTGGAAACTAATCTGGCTTTGGATTTAAACTTTACCTTGTAGACCCATTTGCATCCAATAGAAGTCTTACCAGGTGGAAGAGGAACTAAAATCCAGGTCTTATTTGCTTCGAGTGCTTGAATTTCTTCCTGCATAGCTGTGATCCATTTAGGATCCGAGCAAGCATCTTGGTACGATTGAGGTTCAACAACACAAGAGAAAGCCACTAAGTAAGATTGATAATGAGAAGACAATCCATCATGACTTAAAAAGTGAGAAAGAGGATAGGAAAAGGATTCTGCAGCATGATTAGTAACATAATCAGTCATCCAAGTTGGCTTCTTCTTGCACCTGGTGGAGTGCCGAGAAGGGAAAGGTTGAGCAATAGGTGGTACTACTGGAATGACTGCATTAACAGGAGCAGCAGACGACTCAACAGTAGAGTCAGGAGCAGCCTCCTCGGGCAATAAATGAGATGGATCAGCAACAAGTTCAGGGATATCGGGAAGGACATTCTCAAAAAAATCGGTAGATACATCAACAAAAGGTGGTGCAGTGGGGGTAGAAGAATGGAATGGAAAAGTGTCTTCTCTAAATGACACATCTCTTGAGATAAAGAAAGTATTTGTGAGAATATTATAAAGCACATAACCTTTTGTGACCTCTGAATATCCCATGTGAACTGAGGGAATAGCTTTGGCCTCAAATTTGTCACCAACAGGCAAACATTTAGCATAACATAAACACCCTAGTGTTCTCAAGTGGTCTATAGTACCCTTGCATCCATGAAAGACCTCAAAAGGAGTCTTCCCTTGTAAAGTTGAGGAAGGTAACCTGCTGAGCATGTAAACAGCACCAAGAATCCAGTGACCCCAAAATTTCAAAGGAATAGAACCTTGAAATCTAATAGCCCGAGCCAGCTCCAAGATGGACCTGTGTTTCATTTCGACAACCCCATTCTGCTGAGGGGTGTAAACACATGATCGTGGATGGATGATGCCATGAGAACTAAACAAATCAGTGCAAGCAGAATTAACAAATTCTGTACCATTATCTGACCGCAATATTTTGATTGTTTTCTCAAATTGAGTTTGAACCAGCTGTATAAAATGCTTTAATACCACAATAACATCACTTTTCAGTTTTAATAGGTAAACCCAAGTCATGCGAGAATAGTCATCTACAGTAGTCAAAAACAATCTATTTCCATCAAAAGTAGGTACATGAAATGGTCCCCATACATCCAAGTGCAGTAATTCAAAAATGGAAGATGTTTTTGATGTACTGTCAGTGAAAGGTAATCTAGTATGTCAAGCAAGTGGACATACTTCACATTTTTCTAGAACTTGCTTACATTCAGCATGACTAAGACTTAAGTAATTTTTCTATTGCTCTAACAGATGCATGACCCATCCTTCTATGCCAAAGAAGGATGTCCAGCTTATTCCTTCTTGCTATCGGTCCTCTAGGCACTTGTTTATTCTTGTTATCAGATCCATTATGGTGCAACAGGTTCCCCTCAACTTCCTCACCAATCTCCAGTACCTTTCCACTTGAGAGGTCCTGGAATATACAGAAGTCAGGGAAAAACTTGACTGAGCAATTCAGCTCTTTAGTTAACCTGGATACTGACAAGAGATTATACTTAAAGTCTGGTATGTATAGCACATTTTTAACGGACTTTCCATCCATAATGTCACAATGACCAACATGTGAAACATCGACAATCTTTCCATTAGGTAAGTGAACCTTTCTATTACGGACAACACTAGGTTCCATTTCAGCACTTAACAACTCTTTGTTGGAAATCATATGATTTGTTGCACCTGTATCTACTATCCATTCCACTTTATTATCATTCACACAAGACCATTCCACTTTATTATCATTCACACAAGAAGTAGATATAATACCTGTAATCTGAGCATCAACCACAGATGATGTAAACATATTACCTCCCATGTTTGCTGAGTCGGTGTGTTCAGTTAAGAGAGCTGAACTATCAACTGCATTGTCTTTGTCAATGACCTTCTTAAACTGAGAATAATGATGAGGATTATCCATGTGTTGCACCATATCACCATATTGTTGTTGTAAGTAGTTGTGACTTTCAAACATCTTACTGGATTCTCCACCAAAATATTGTGCACTTTTCCCATTTTCATAGCACTCTACATTCCTATGAAGATCATGTCCTGAGTTATTGTAATTGTCCACACATGTAGCTGCTTTGTGTTGACCCCTGCCATGAGCAATTCTCACATTGGGTGAATTTCCTTTACTCTCACCTCCCCTCATGTATGAACCATTCTTATTCCCAGAAGTCCTATTGAATTTGAAATCCGAAGGATAGCCATGCAACAGATAGCAGTCATCTGCAACATGTCCCATCAATTTGCAGTATTCACATTTTGCACTCCAATTAGGGTTCCAATTTCGCTGAAACTTATTGTTAGTAGGATGTTTAGCATTCATGTAGGCAGCTATCTCTAGATTTGTAGTTGTGGTTGTAGAATTAGTTAACATCTTTTGGCTCTCCCTTTCAATCAATCATCATGGAGTATGCCTGATTAACCGAAGGAAGGGGAATGAGCATAAGAATTTGAGCGCGTGATTGTTCATATGTTTCATAGAGACCCATTAAGAATTGCAGAAGCTTTTGCCTCATCATGAATTCACCAAATTCCCTTGATTTTGCACAATCAAATCTCGGAAAAGGAGCTAAACAATCGAATTCTGCCCAAAGCAAACACAGCTTAGTGAAATATTCTGCAATACTGCTAGTACCTTGTGTCGTGGTTGCAATTTCTCTGTGCAATTGAAAAATGCGCGAACCATCAACTTTATCAAATCGCTCCTTGAGATCGTTCCAAACAGCACATGCATCAGAAGAATAGACAATTCCCCCTAACAGCTCCTTCGAAACACAATTCATAATCCATGAAAGGACAATAGCATTGCACCTTTCCCACAGATCAGCCAGATTAGGACCAAAATTTGCTTTTTTGCACTTTCCATCAATTAGCCCCAACTTGTTTCTGCCAAGTATCGCAATGCGCATCGATCGACTCCATACAAAATAGTTTTCTGATCCCGTTAACTGAATGGAGATTAAAACAACTCCAGAAGTATCTGCTGTACTAAAAAAACAAAGGATGATTATGACCAAGTTTCTCCGGCAAGGTGTTGTCCAGTTCAGCCGATATTGTAGCTCGTCGTCTTCAACTTTGCGTTCCCAGCTAAGACTAAGCCATATCTATGGCTGAAGGCTCTGATACCATGTTGTGAAATAGGATGAAAACACCTACAGAACTCAAGTGAAACTCAGAGAAAACTTCTCATTATATAGAAGAAGGCTAACCATACAAAGTGATTAAAGGAAAATGATAACTAACTCTCTAGATTCTCTAATTTCCTCATTTATATACATGAGCTAATCCCACTAACCTGTACAGCTGTCAACCACTAAAAAATAACCAACTCATTAAAGGACCCAATTAGTTATAACTAACTTTAACTACACTGTTATGTAACTAATAACTAACAAATCACGTTATATCTCCTTTCTCATTAGAACATCAGATGGAACTTACCAGCCTTCAGGAACAAACAAACCAAGCCATCCACATCATACGTGGACCCACTTGAACCAACTTTTGTAAATTTTGTGAATTGTTTGGGTACAACAAATACTATTAGTCTCATCTCAATGATCATGTCAAAAAGTTTGGTATTCCAAACTCAAATGGTAACTTTTTGGACATCAATGATCAACGGCAGAAAAAGAGACAAGAACATCACCCCCTCCTCCTTGACTCCTGATAACGCTCAATCTACAGCTCTCGTAGGAGTGTAAAGTGGTCGGTTGTCAAATATAGAACCCAACCTGGGTTGGGTATCGATCCCTCAGGGAATAGCTTGGTCAACAAGTATGCAACGATTACTAGACTTTTAGTGCAAGTCTCATAAAAAGGGGGGAATTGTATTGTGAAAGTAATGTAACCAAAATAAGAGAGTAAAGCAGAAAATAACAAAGTAAAAGAACGAATGTTTTGTAATATGTAAACAATGAGAATTGAGGAGTTGAGGTTATGTACACCTTCTGAGTTATACGTCTCTATTGGCTATGAGTGTGCGGAATTCAGACATGCATGTGCTTATAGAGAATTGTATTCAATGGTAAATCCAGGCGTCTTTCGACCTATTCGAGGATTATTTCACTTTAACTCTTTCGAGCTTAAAGCGTGTCTAGCGGTACGAATTCTCCAAGAGGTTAATCCAGTTACGGCACTAACTTTTTAATAGGGGATGGGACTCTACTACCTTGACATTATCTCTTTTCCAGACAGATAACCTTTCTTTCGAACAAGTTAAATGTTATACTGGCGTATTCTTGCGTTTGCAACCACAAAGAATTTAGATTAAGATGAAGAGAATAATGATATAAGCAACATACGTGTCACGAACTCACAAACTCACAACAATAGATAGTATCTCATTCGGCTTCCATAACCCCAACAGAGAAGTTTAGTTATCCATGAGTGCAAAGGAAATCACAATTGACATTGTTGTTATACCACAATTAAGATTTCATGTTTATAATGGTGTGGTAGACGTTTAGGCGTGAATTCCTTAGCAAGGTAACGTTTCTCTTATTGCGGAATTTAAGAATTGAATAGATGAGTAGAAGAAGAAAAATAGAATTAATGGGAGAATTAGAAGAAGAGTTGCAGAGTAATAGAATTCATTCCCCCTCTCCCCTCAAAATCTCTAGCAAGATAGGGTATTTATAATACCCATATCCTAATTCTACTAAGCTAATGAAATACTTAACCCAATTGTACTAGGTTAATGTATCATTATCCTAATCCTAATAAGCTAATGAAATACTTAACCCAATTGTACTAGGTTAATGTATCATTATCCTAATCCTACTAAATTACTGCTAGTCCCTAAAGTCTTCAGAAATGTTGTTTTAGCCCGGGACAGATTTTCCATGCGCCATTTTTAGTCCTTGGCGTCCAAGATTGGCTTTTCTCCTTTCGTGGAGCTTTTTTTGGCGTCAAGTTATCCATAAAATGCTGAATTCTGCATCATTTATACCTGAAACTTTGCTAATCATGTTCGTTAGCTCACTTACAGGAAAAAGGACTAAAAGTGCATGAATTATATAATTTGTCCTCAAAACATGGCTAAAATATGGGTAAAATATAGCACTATAGGTGTGTAAATTCGCCTATCATCAACACCCCACACTTGAAGCTTTGTTCCTCCTCGTACAAAATATCATGTCCCTCTTAACATTTACTTATTGTTTCACAGCAACAACACAAAATATTCGTCAAGACAAGCATAACAATTATCAACAAAGAGTAGTTTTCTGATCATTAGTAGAAACAATTCAGCCTCCAACATAGACTCGTGATGGTGGTCAACTCATATTCAAAAGTCAAGGCACAAAGAATCATACACGACCACCCAAAACTCATCAACCATGTGTGTCTCACAATGTATTACCCATAATCACTCACAAGTATAGCATATTTTTCAAACATGGGTATAAAAATATCTTTGCTCTCACTCTCACAAAGAATTCATATGTTGTAACTGATGACCATAGGCTTTCCCTTAGTGTAATGCTCCACTAAATGTCAGAATGCTAAGCTTAGGATCAAATAGGTCTTTTGCTGGTTGTAATGTAGTCTAAGGGACGGGTAGGACTATTTTGGCCAGAAATAGTGACTATGTTCCTAAGCGCTTTAATACATCACACTATATCATTAACACTTTTCTTTCAAACAACCTCTCTACTTTCTTTTAATCTACCACCCTTTTTCTCCTCTTTTGTTTTTCAATTTTAAACATAACTAACTTTTCAGTTTTCCTTTCCTTTTTCTTTTGATAACATACCTCTTATGATAACACTTTCTTTTTCATAACTCATTCAAGGACCAATGCATTCTAAAACATCATACTCACCCAATTTCCTCTTATTTTGTCACATGATTTTTTTTTTTCACTTTAAAGCACTTAGGAATTTGGATCAAATTATGGTCTTGAAAAAATGGATTAGGCTTACATATAAGGTTTGTCAAAGAAAATAGACTAAAGGCTCAAAAGGGGTTAACTAGGATGATGTCCATGGGTAGGTAAAACGAAGGTAAACAAGTATAGGTTGCCAAAGAAATGCCTAAATCATCTCCTAAACTTACACTCTTTATTTTCGCTTTGCATACATACCAGGCAAGTTCTAGCATCAGCCGCAAACATAGAATATACTATTAATCTCACACACACAAGGCACATGGTCGACTTTATTGGGAGTAGTATAGACTCTTTCCCTAACAGATGAAGGAATTGAACCACACAATATCACATAGTGAGTCACAATTAGAGCCTAAACGTCTCAATAGTCATAATTGTAGCACATACTCTTGTTATAATCTCATGCTGCCTGTTAGAATAATTTCATGCGAAGCTAAAAAGATTTTACTACTAAAAAAAACTACTAAAAAAACAAACAAACATAAATAAATACAAATGTGGATAGAGAAGTATAGCATGCAAATACCAGCACCCCACACTTAGACGGGACACACTGCCCTCAGTGAAAAATAAATAAGAAGAACCTGATTAGTCGGACTCATCCTCTATGTCTGGGGTCATACCCCCTGCATCGGAATCGTCATCAGAGTCGTCGTCATCAGAGTTCTCTTCCACGTCGGAGTCTGGCATTCATCGATCATCATCGGTTGGCATGTCGTCATCAAGAGGTTCCTCAAAATATACACCTTCTCCACACATCGCCCTCGCATGCTCATTCATTGGGTAGTCATAATCCAACTGTTGGAGCTCTACAGTAGTTGGAACATGACCCCCGCTCATCATGGTAAACTTCATCATGCCATATAAATGGCGGGAGAAACTTTCGTCGCGAACATGCCTTTCTGAAGTGGTAAGGTTGACTCCATGAGTGGTTTCAGCATCTTTAACCTTCGTGAGGTCAACCTTCTTTGTGTTGTGTGGGAGTTTTTGATTAGCCGGTTCCTTTTCGATGTCTTCTTTCCTTAGTATTGCAGTCAACAGGTTGCCAAAACTGAAGTGGGACCTCTTGTGTAGCCTAGCTTTCCGCATTGTGGAACAAATAATTGCCCCGACGTTGATAGGGACATTCGTCATCAATGCATATACCAAGCACACTCTATCTCTTATTATCTTGGTGTACTGAGTCCCTGGTATGAGGCAATAGTTGACAATACGCAACCATATCCTTGCTTCCCTATTCAAAGGAGCATAGGGGAAGGTGTTGTGTCGCCCGGTGTCTTTATGTCTGCTCCACCTTGACATGGATCTACTTCCACAAAGTGTGTGTCGAATTGCTCTATATGGAGGTCTACTGTACAGCTCTTTGAATGGTGTTGGATCGACTGAAGGCAAGCCAAGAAAGGAGTTGATGAAATCCGCATTGAGTTGCAAAACTTGGCCACGAATCTTGACTTCGCTGCCTGTGGTTTTCGGAGACCAGTTGGCATAAAATTCCCTTGTCAAATCAAGATTGCATTCTCCCATGTCTCGGAAGATGAAATCCAAAGGTAATGTCATGATCTTTGCCAACATGCGCGGCTCCTTCTTTGCTAGGCTTTCCTTGTTGATCAGGTCCACATGAACATATTTTCTTTCTTTGTTGTTCCTATACCATTCCTTTGCTTCCTTCTCAAGAAACCATTTTATTCCAAACGTGCGGCGTGGTAATTGCATTGAGGATGATTCTCCTTGCTCCTTGCGACTTCTTTTCTTGCTCTTTTGGGAAGTGGTAGCCTTATCTTTGCCTTGTCTTGATTTGGGTGCCATTGTACCTGAGACTTAGAACAATGTTCATGTTAGCATCAGCTCAATGGATACAATCTATACATAAGTAGTAGGGGTACCACCCCACACTTAGTTTGTTGGCACAAATTAGTGAAGTGAAAGTGGTCGATTACTTAGGCTTCATTGACATACGTTTTAGGGGCTATATTCCAACAGGAAATTCAGAGATGTAACACTTCTTGCAATCTTTGCAATACTTTCATGTTAGGTATATCAAGACTTCTACATAGGGATTACATCATGGTATAGTTTCTTTCAATAATCACAATCTCCTATGTCGGTAGGCAACTATAAGTCTTATTCCGATGAACGAGACATCCCAACATGTAAGTATTCAAGTGACAAGAGTATGCAATGTTCATGACTATAGCAATTCCGCAAGTAGTATGCATCGAAATTGAATTGAAGTCGGAAACAAGTTAAGATCGTCCTAATGTATATGTTCACTCACTTGGTTGTAATTCAAACATATTCATATCTACAATACTTCTTCAAGATTTAGCAATTCATAATAGACATAGTAACGTAGTACTTACGAAAAATAGAAGAACACAAGAGTACTTACGTGATTGAAGCCTTTGGAGATGTTCTTGTGAAGTGGAAGAGCAAAAAGAAAAGTTTTGAGAAGATTTGGATGCTATGTGCGGCGCCTATGTTAGGTTTTCAATGTGTTTGTGCCTCAAGACTAAGTCTCCTATTTATAGAAAAAGATTGGGGCGGGTTTTGACCCATTTAAAATCAGATTTGGAGACATAAAGTGACCATAGGCGGCACCTTTAGCTTTGCCTATGCTTGGCATAGGCGGCGCCTTTTGCAAAGCATTGTCTAGCATAGGCGGCGCCTATGCCATAACATTTGGTGATCATAGGCAGCGCCTTTTACTTTGCATTTGAGATTCAGAGACAAAATGCTTTAGCATAGGCGGCGCCTATGCTATGGCATACTTGAGCATGGGCGGCGCCTATGCGATGGCACACTAGATTCCGAGACCTTGGGCCATAGTATAGGCCTTGCCTTGTTCGTGGCCTAGTTTTACCTAGGCCTAGCCTTGCTCGATGCCTATATTTTCATGAGCAATGCTCAATCCATAGCCTTTTGCATCTTCATACCTAACTTACCACCTTTACCATGCAATACGTCCAAATCAAAATTTGAACCCGATCTCCTCGTTGATTACCTCTTGCACCTACATTTGCTCAAAACCAATAAAAACGATTAGTACGATGGGTTGCCTCCCACCAAGCGCCTTAGTTTTGGTGGTGGCACGACTCTTATTTTTGGATTTTTATTTATCAAAAACAAAACACGTATTAGAATGAAAGAATGAAAAATGATAAACGATAAATGATGAACGATGGGTTGCCTCCCATCTAGCGCTTGATTTATTGTCGCGGCACGACATAGTTACCTCGAGTATTTAGACTTCGTCGAGATAAGTGAGGGCCATATAATTTATCGAATCAAGAGGACCGATATAGGGTTTTATTCGTTGGCCATTCACTTTGAAGACAACACCATTATTGTCTTCCAACTCTACTACTCCAGACGAGTAGATTTGGTTAACTTTGTATGGACCAGACCACTTAGATTTTAACTTACCTGGGAATAACTTCAGTCTGGAATTGAAAAGAAGGACCATATCATCCTTTTGAAAGTTTCGTCGAACAATCCGCTGATCATGATAATTTTTCATCCGCTCCTGGTATAGGTCTGATCTTTCATAAGCATGGAGACGAAATTTGTCCATCTCGTTCAGTTGCTCCAATCTCAGATTTATTGCATCATCCCAATTCAAATTCAATCGCTTCAACGCCCACAATGCCTTATGCTCAAGCTCAATGGGTAAGTGAAAAGCCTTCCCATAAACTAGTTGGTACGGGGACATGCCAATGGGTGTTTTGAATGCAGTCCTGTACGCCCATAGTGCATCATCCAGCTTCCTAGACCAATCTTTCCTATTAGCATTCACCGTTTTAGCAAGGATTTGCTTGATCTCTCGGTTGGAAACCTCTACTTGGCCGCTAGTTTGTGGGTGATAAGGTGTGGCTACCTTATGTTGCTTGACACCATATTTTTCCAACACGGATTTAAATAGTTTGTTGCAAAATTGGGATCCTCCATCTCTTATGATAGTACGTGGTACTCCAAAGCGAGAGAAGATATTTCTCTTCAAGAATGCAACAACACGCTTTCCCTCATTGTCGGCCAACGCTACTGCTTCAACCCATTTTGAGACATAATCTACAACAACTAGGATGTACTTCATTCCGAACAAATTTATGAATGGACCCATGAAATCAATACCCCATACGTCAAAGAGCTCTACTTCAAGGATTTTCGACATGGGCATCTCATGGTGTTTCGAAATAGCACCTTGTCGCTGACATTGGTCGCATCTTCTAACAAAGTCGTAGGCATCTCTAAATATCGAAGGCCAATAATATCCGCTTTGCAATACCTTTCTTGCTGTCTGATTACCTGCGTGATGTCCCCCAACTTGGGAAATGTGGCATGCTTCCAATATATTAGGCACCTCTGCATGGGATATACTTTGTCGGATAACACCATCCGCGTATCGTCAAAACAAATATGGCTCATCCCAAAAGTAGTGTTTTACATCATGAATAAACTTCCTCTTTCGATGGTAAGATAAGTTTGCAGGTATCACATTACTTACCGCAAAATTTGCAAAGTCGGCATACCATGGTAACTTTTCCATTATCGTTGCTAAGATCTCCTCATCAGGGAATGCATCATCAATCTCGACTTTTCCATTATCGTTGCAAAAAATGGACATCATACAACATTGAAAGGTGGCTGGTGCGTTACATAGCCCGAATGACATACGTTTGAAGGCAAACGTGCCATATGGACATGTGAACGTTGTCTTCTCTTGGTCTTCGGGGGCAATACAAATCTGATTATAGCCTGAATAACCATCTAGAAAACAAAACCATCCTTTCCCCGCTAATCTATCTAGCATTAGGTCCATAAATGGCATTGGAAAGTGATCTTTGAGTGTCCAAGAATTCAGCTTTCTGTAGTCCATGCATACTCTCCATCCGGTGACGGGTCTGAGTGGAATAATCTTATTCTTTTCATTTGCGACCACCGTCATGCCTCCTTTCTTGGGAACACATTGTACCGGGCTTACCCATGTACTGTCGGAGATTGGATACACAACTCCTGCGTCTAACCACTTGATAATTTCTTTCTTCACCACTTCTTGCATAGGTGGGTTGAGACGCCTTTGATGCTCAATGGTGGGTGTGAAATTTTCTTTAAGCTGAATCTTGTGTGTACAAATCCCAGGTGGAATACCAATAATATCAGCAATGGTCCAACCAATGGCTCTTATATACTTCTGTAGAATAGCAATGAGAGCTGCAACTTGTTGATCTCCCAAATCTGCTGCCACAATGACTGGAAGTGTGTTTCCGATTCCTAAGAATGCATACTTTAAATGACTAGGCAGCTCCTTCAATTCTAACGTGGGTGGCTCTTCGATAGATGGCTTGGCTGGTGGTGTTGGTCGATTTTTGAGATCGAGGTCCAGCTTCTTGGGAGTATGGCGATATGTCCCTAATCCTGATAGAGCACAAATAGCTTCTTCGCAATTTTCAGCATCCTTATTCTCTTCATTCATGAGCACAACCGCCACTGGGTCATCAATAATTTGCTCTTCTTCAAGTAGTTCTTTCTCATCATCAAAGTAAACATCAGCCACCGAGAATACGCTCAGCTCTTTGGGTTGCTTCATTGATTTGTACACATCAAAGCGAACTACTTTGTCATTTATTCAGAATGAAAGCTCATTAGCTCTCAAATCAATAAGCAAACTTCCTGTAGCAAGGAAAGGGCGCCCCAAGATTATGGGAACTTCTGAGTCTGCTTCACAATCCAAAATAACAAAGTCTTCCAGAAAGATGAATGAAGAAACCTTTACCAATACATCACATAGAATCCCAACAGGTCATTTTACTGACCTATCCGCCATTACGAGCCTCATATTGGTTGGAGTAGGATCATCTAACCCCAACTTTTTATAGATAGATAATGGCATCAAATTGATGCTGTCTCCTAAATCACATAATGCCTTGGCAAAATTCAAAGATCCAACAGTGCAAGGAATAGTGAAAGCTCCGGGGTCAGCCTTCTTCTGAACTAGTGATCGGGTAGCGATGGCGCTGCAGTGATGAACATTATCTTTCAACTCATAGCTTTCTGTCCGCTTTTTCGTCAAAAGATCTTTCATAAATTTCGCATACCCAGACATTTGTTCAAGTGCCTCCACCAATGGAACATTAATAGTCAGCTGCTTTAACATAGTCATGAATTTGCTGAACTTTGTATCGTCCGCCACCTTCTTCAATCTTTGAGGAAAAGGTGGTGGTGGGTATGGAATTGTTATCTCCACGGCTTTCTTCTCCTCTTGCCTTCATTTTTCAGCCTTTTCAGGCTACAACATACTCGGTGTACCGTCATGGACGTCGTAGGTGGATTCTACGGCAGCTTCTCCTTTTGCCTTGTCATCAATGTCTGCTACATCGTCGACCACTTGTTTTCCCTTAGATGAAGTTTCCAGCGCCTTACCACTTCGAGTAGTAATAGCCATGCATGATCCCTCATTCCTTGGATTTTGCACAGTGTCGCTAGGTAAAGTGCCAGCCTTTCTTTGATTGAGTGTTGCTGAAAGTTGGCTCAATTGCTGCTCTATTTTCTTGATTGAAGTGGAATGTGAATCAACTAATTGCTTCATAGAGGACAAATCATTTATTACCTCCGTTACTCCCGCGCTAGTTGCTTCCACTCTTTTCAGTAGTTTAGCCATCATGTCTTCCATACTTCCAGAACTAGATGTGGTGGCGTCACGTCTTCCAGGGGGAACATACAAACCACTTTTGTCATTCTTGTTCTTCCAACTACCTTGGTCCTTGTTTCCATATTTATCATAATAGTTCCGACCTTGGTTTCCTTGGGTATTACCTCGGAAACCCCCCTGATTGTTTAAGTAGTTGGCTTCTTCTTCCGAATCAGATTCGTCTTTTCCTTTTGACGCAATGGCTTTGACTTTTTCAGTCTTCCCTGATAATAGATGCTTTGTAAGAAGATCCACTTGTGTCTTCATGTGCGCCATATCTTGATCACGTTCTTCTTCTCTTCTCCTTTGGTCTGCAGTCATGCCTATAGATAAAGTGGGGCTTGCTACCTCAGAATCCCTGGTATGCCAAGCTCTACTTTGCTTCGTCATACGATCTAGCATATTGCTTGCTTGACCAAAGGTGAGATCCATAAATGATCCTCCAATCGCATTATCCACAACTGGTTTAGTTATTGAATTCAAGGCTCTGTAAAGTATCTCCATTAGGTGAACATTAGTCATGTGATGGTTTGGGCACCTCATTAGCTTCGTCTTGAACCTCTCCCATGTTTCATGAAGGGCTTCAGTTGGAAGCTGACGAAAGTTGCTGATTTCATCTCTCATTTGTGCTCTTTTGGATGACGGAAAGAATCTTTCTAGGAAAGCGTCTCTCAATTGCCTCCAATTTGTAATAGAATCAGGAGTCAGCCCATTCAACCATAGAGTTGCCTCCCCAGACAGAGACAATGGAAATAAGCGTAACCGAATTGCATTCTGACCAACTCCAGGATTGTCAAACGACTTGCATGTAGAAATAAAGTTGATGAGATACATATTCGGATCATCGCCTGCTAGTCCACCAAATAATCCCTTGAGTTGAAATAATTGAATCATGGTGCTCGTGATGTTGAACTTGGCTCCGGGTGCCAATGGTGGAGTAATAATGGCTCCTGTGGCTCCGGCTCCATCAAGATCATCATCATCATCGTCGAAAGCTGGCTGCATAGCTTGGCGTTTAGGCCTAAACCTAGCTTGACGGTCTCTTCTGTTGGCAGGTGTTGCAATCTCAGCGGCATGCCTAGGGTTTAGTAACTCGTCATCACCTAGATCTTTATCGTCAGGATTTGTTGCTCGCCCAGGGTTATCAATATTCTGTTGATGCACTTGAGAGGCGGCTAGCGCAACTAGTCTCGCCTGTTCCTGTTGAGCAGCCATCCTTTCAATTGCGTGTTGTGCCTCCATTCTGCGAATACGTTGTGGTTCAGGATTGATAGGTAATAACGGTTGACCAAAACTTCGGGTATGGGGCATGCACTGAATAAAAACCTGCAGTAAACAAAAACAAAAACTAAAAGTAAAAGTACGAGAATCTTTGACCAAAGGGTCTAGTAATTATTACGAACTTAATTGACACTTGTATTCCCCGGCAGCGGCGCCAATTTTTGATAACGCTCAATCTACAGCTCTCGTAGGAGTGTAAAGCGGTCGGTTGTCAAATATAGAACCCAACCTGGGTTGGGTATCGATCCCTCAGGGAATATCTTGGTCAACAAGTAAGCAACGATTACTAGACTTTTAGTGCAAGTCTCGTAAAAAGGGGGGAATTGTATTGTGAAAGTAATGTAACCAAAATAAGAGAGTAAAGCAGAAAATAGCAAAGTAAAAGAACGAATGTTTTGTAATATGTAAACAATGAGAATTGAGGAGTTGGGGTTATGTCCACCTTCTGAGTTATACGTCTCTATTGGCTATGAGTGTGCGGAATTCAGACATGCATGTGCTTATAGAGAATTGTATTCAATGGTAAATCCAGGCGTCTTTCGATCTATTCGAGGATTATTTCACTTTAACTCTTTCGAGCTTAAAGCGTGTCTAACGGTACAAATTCTCCAAGAGGTTAATCCAGTTACGACACTAACTTTTTAATAGGGGATGGGACCCTACTACCTTGACATTATCTCTTTTCCAGACAGATAACCTTTCTTTCGAACAAGTTAAATGTTATACTGGCGTATTCTTGCGTTTGCAACCACAAAGAATTTAGATTAAGATGAAGAGAATAATGATATAAGAAGCATACATGTCACGAACTCACAAACTCACAGCAATAGATAGTATCTCATTCGGCTTCCATAACCCCAACAGAGAAGTTTAGTTATCCATGAGTGCAAAGGAAATCACAATTGACATTGTTGTTATACCACAATTAAGATTTCACGTTTATAATGGCGTGGTAGACGTTTAGGCGTGAATTCCTTAGCAAGGTAACGTTTCTCTTGTTGCGGAATTTAAGAATTGAATAGATGAGTAGAAGAAGAAAAATAGAATTAATGGGAGAATTAGAAGAAGAGTTGCAGAGTAATAGAATTCATTCCCCTTCCCCCCTCAAAATCTCTAGCAAGATAGGGTATTTATAATACCCATATCCTAATTCTACTAAGCTAATGAAATACTTAACCCAATTGTACTAGGTTAATGTATCATTATCCTAATCCTAATAAGCTAATGAAATACTTAACCCAATTGTACTAGGTTAATGTATCATTATCCTAATCCTACTAAATTACTGCTAGTCCCTAAAGTCTTCAGAAATGTTGTTTTAGCCCGGGACAGATTTTCCATGCGCCATTTTTAGTCCTTGGCGTCCAAGATTGGCTTTTCTCCTTTCGTGAAACTTTCTTTGGCGTCAAGTTATCCATAAAATGCTGAATTCTGCATCATTTATACCTGAAACCTTGCTAATCATGTTCGTTAGCTCACTTACAGGAAAAAGGACTAAAAGTGCATGAATTATATAATTTGTCCTCAAAACATGGCTAAAATATGGGTAAAATATAGCACTATAGGCATGTAAATTCGCCTATCATCAACTCCCCTTAGACCCTTAGGCTGTTCTTCCTCTTTTCATTGCACCCAATTATAATATCAATACTCTAATACTCACAGTTAATCCCAATTCAGTGCACTTTACGGCCAATGAACAAATTTCTAGGTCCTTAAAACGGTCACCAACATAACAAACATAATCACAAACACCACAAAGCATGTCACTGCAATAGAAGCTGCAAAAAGCTTCCTCATTTCATCACTTTACATCCTTTTAACTTAATTACCAAAAATATTAAGAAACTTAAATCATCAACTATACCACCTAAGGAAATAGTAGATAATGGATCCTTTTGAAAAACAAAAATTATGAATAGTACAAAAAAGATATTTGAAAATAGAAAGACACAGAGTCAAACACTATAATCTATATAACAGATCTGGACACTACTACACAAGTAGTAAAAAGGAGAAAAATTCAACTACCTTTGACTACATAGATAACAGATCATAGCACTAAAATCAAACTTGAAACAGAAAAAAAAATACAAAATGCCAAACCTTTGATTTTGGAATGAGTCATAGCGTTGGCAGAACATTCGAGGTGGATAGCTACGGAGAGAATAATTTCAACTCTGCTTTCCTTCTAAAAGGATGGAGAGAATTGAGAAATTTTTTGAATGAGAAAAGTGATGCGACTGAGAGTGGCTGAGACTTCTAGGAGACTTCTAGGAGACTTCTAGGTTATTAGTTGGCAGAGATATTATTTATGTGAAATTACAACATTACCCTTGATTGTAATTGACTTATTTATGGTACTACTTTTTTTTTTTTATAAATATCTTTTTGTTACTTATTGAATAACTACCAAGAGTATTTCGATAATCTTATCATGCAAGAAAATGGTTACACACGCATATTGCTTTTTCTTTATATTTATTAGTGTTGTCCTCATTTTTATGGTGTAATAAAATGGGTACACATGCATATTGATTTTTCCTTATGTTTATTAGTTTTGTCCTCATGTATTATTTTAATAATATTTTTATTTAGACCTTTATAATTTAATTATACATGATAGTAAATTTTTATAAATATCTTTTTGTTCCTAATTAAATTACTTAATTTTTATACCCCAAGGGTATTTCGGTAATTTTATGGTGCAATAAAATGGTTATACACGCATATTGCCTTTTCCTTATATTTATTAGTTTTGTCATCATTTTTATGGTGAAATAAAATGGTTACACATGCATATTGATTTTTTCTTATATTTATTAGTTTTGTCGTCATGTATTATTTTAATAATATTTTTATTTAGACTTTTATAATTGAATTATACATGGTAGTAATTTTTTATAAATATCTTTTTGTTCTTTAATAAATGACTACCGGGTGTATTTCAGTAATTTTATGGTGCAATAAATATTTCTAAATCGACATATGTCTCCTCAACTTATATATTTGAAACTTTCAAATAAGACGTGCATTATGTACTTTTTCAGGAATGTCCAAACGAAAGACGTGCCGCCAATTGTAGTTGCAACAATCTAACTAGATTTTTATCCACTTATATAATCACTTTTGGATTGGTTGGATTAGTCTAGCAAGCTCAATTTTGGTCCACATTAAATGTATATATTATGTTAACATCGATTCATTATACTACATTTCTTTTCTTTTATTCCTATACTAAACAATTAAAACAAGTAGGAAATAATCTTTCCCAAAGTTGAATTTCTTTTGCATATTAGTGTTGTCAAAATGTCCGTGCCTTGCATGGGCACGGGTATCTAGTATATATATGTGCTACTCACATTTGGTCCATGCTTGACCCATTAGTATTAAATTTTTGTTATAAATATATTATCATATATAGTGAATGTCTACTTTACCATATATAGTGGATGTCTACTTTACCATATATAGTGATTGTCTATTTATGAAAAAGTTAGAAACCCCAAGGTTAGTTTATCCCTATAAATAAAGGGATTCTCTTTCATTGTAATTGAACTCCTCAAGAATCCCCATGAGAAATAAAGAAATATCATCTCTTCTCTCTCTATTCTTCTTGTTCTTTGTTTTATATTTCATAACACGTTATCAGCACGAGACTCTGCCAAACAAGGTGAGATTATAAATCTAAAGGTAATTTCAAGGTTAGCAATTCCTTATGTTATTTGTCTTTTGCTACTAATGATATAATTATTGTTGGATTTGAGAAAAATAATTGGTTTAGAACCACTTATGATTTCAATTTGTTCATGAAGAACAATATTATTAAAAAATATGAGATAAATTTAAGTCTCATCTCATTAAGAGGGTAAAACATTGGATTAAAAAGTTCCAGTGCACCATGCTGATAACATATTGGGTTCAAGTCCCATCGATGTATAACCTAAGACGCCTTTATATGGATAAGAAATTGAGTTTGAATCTCAATGTACTATATTGGTGATATTATTATGGCTAAGTTAAACCAATATATTTTTGGTGAAAGACATGAAATTTGTCTAATTGAATATGTTTCATTCTTGAAGTGAATGCGGTAGCAATATATGATAAGTCTAAAAGATGACAAACGACTATATTCTTAAAGTGAATGTTGTAGCAATATATGATATCCCCGAAAGGTATGTTAAGAGAAACATTCTCTACATTACATGCACACTTCGATTTGCTCTAAAATTAGCAATATTTTTAAAGAGGTTAGAAGCTATCATAATTTGATAGACTTAACACACGATTATATTTCATTTCCGGGAATGAAAATTTGGATTATTATAAGTATAGATCCATTCCCTGGGGTGAATGTGATAATATTTTGTAAAGCTTATTAATATAAATGTGCACTTAATTGTGATGGTATCACAACTCTCCTCCGAAAGAGGCAGAATAATTGATAAGAGTTATTTTGAAATCTACTTCTAAAGTAGTAAATCTAAAATTTATTCATGTAATAGTAAATCTGAAATTTAATAAAGTAAAAATACATATATCATGATAGACTTTGAGTTTACTAGAAGTTCACTAAACGTAATGGAGTAAGTTTTATTAGGAATAGTGTTCTTTTAAAAGAAAAAGATAATATATTTAATAGGCAAGAGTCATTTTGACCCATCAAGTAATAACAGGGCAATTTTAGATCACATAAACATTAGAAGTATTTTATAAACCAAACTATTAATTGAAGATATTTTTATTTAGTTTCACATAACTTAAAGACATTTTAAATCTTTTCTTCATAAAATTTTAATATTCTTTACATATTCATATCAACTCTCTCTTTTTTAATTAAAAAAAAAAGAAAATGTAATGAACTAATTTCCATACTTCCTTAATTTGGAACTTACGAATGCGTATAAGGCAAATAATATAATCAACAACTTAAAAAGGGACAAGAGATCCATAAAAAGTCACACCCTAAATCAATTATAAAGCTCCAGGTGGGATTGATTTTAAGAACCCATTTGGGATTGCTGTTAGAAAACTGTTTATTTGAGAATCACTTTTATAAAATAGCTTTTCAGAAAAGTGCTTTTAAAAAAATAATTTGTGTTTAATAAATTCATTTAAAAAGTGCTTTAGATAAACATATTGTGTTTAGATAATCTTTTTTAAGAAGTGCTTTGAGAGACGAATGACCAAAAATGACATGTATCAATAGATTTTTACTACTAAAATTATTTTATAGAGAAAATTTATTTTAAATATCTATTATAATATTTTTAATTAAAATTTTATTTTTATTTAATTAAAAGTACCTACTATAAAATTTTCAATCAATATTTATATACACAGATACATTAAAAAAAAATTAAATAATGATATATTACTTAAATAATTTAAGCATTACTTAAAAACATTTAACAAAATAAATTTAAAACTTATTTTATAAATTAAATCACTACATACGAAAAAATTCACCAAATGATAACAAATATGTCACTTTTCATGAATTATTTATTTAAAATCAAATATTCTACATATAATTTACAATTGTTGTCAAAATACCATCTGATCTTGCAACGTAATTCGTCCGTCATTTATTATCATTAATAATAAAAAATAAAGAGTTATATATTTTTCGATCATCATCATCAATGATAATTTCAATTTTATTTAATTAAAATTAGTGAAAATAAAATATTAATATATAAATCATACAACAACAACAACACACCTAGTGTATTTCCACATAGTAGGTTTGAGGAGGGTAAAGTGTACACAAACCATACAACTACCTCAGTGAAGTAGAGAGGTTGTTTACAATAGACCCACAGCTCAGGACAGATAACAATATAACAAACATAAAACATAAAATCATATAAACCAATATACTATGCAAAATAAACTAACACTACTAGATAATAAAGGAAATAATACAACCACCAGATAATACTATAAACTATCTATTCGAAATCATAGACATCATCAAACCGCAAACAAGAAACTCCAAACGCAAACAAAGTACTCCCTATACTGTTACAGACGCACTCCTACCCCTTAACTCTTTACCCTAATTCGCGTCCTTTATACCTTCCTATTAAGGGTCATGTCCTCCGTAAGCTGTAACTGCTCCATATCATGCCTAATTACCTCCCTCCAATATTTCTTCGGTCTATATCTACCATGCTTACAACCATCCCTACCCAGCGTCTCACACCTCCATACTGAAGCATCCGAGCCCCTCCTTCTCACGTGCTCGAACCAACGTAACCTCACTTCTCCCATATTGTCCTCCACCGAAGCCACTTTCACTTTCTCTCGAATAATCTCATACCTAACTCTATCTCTCCTAGTTAGGCCACACATCCATCGCAACATCCTCATTCTCTGCCACCTTCAACTTTTGAATGTGGGAGTTCTTAACTGGACAATACTCCGCTCCATACAATATAGCCGCCCGGACTGTCACTTTGTAGAATTTACCTTTAAGCTTCAGAGGTACCTTCTTATCACACAAGACCCCCAAAGCGAGTCTCCATTTCAACCACTCTGCACCAATACGGTGTGTGAAATCCTCGTCAATCTCACCATTCTCCTGAATCATAGACCCTAGATATTAAAACTATCCCTCTTCTGAATGACTTGAGAATCCAGCTTTACTACCATGTCAGCCTTCTGCGATGAATCACTAAACTTATATTTCAAGTACTCCGTCTTGGTCCTGCTAAATTAAAATCCTTTAGACTCAAGGTTCTGTCTCTAAATCTCCAACTTATCATTAACTCCTCCCCGAGTCTCATCAATCAGTACCCATCATTAGCAAATAACATACATCAAGGCGAATCTCCTTGAATACGTCGCATAAAAACATCCAACACTAAGGTAAATAAAAATAGGCTAAGAGTTGATCCCTGATGCAGACCTATCAAAATAGGAAAATGATCTGAATCTCCACCTACATTCCTTATATGAGTCTTCACGCCATCATATATGTCCTGAATCGACCTAGTGTATGCCTCGGGAACCTTTCTAGCCTCCAAGAATCTTCATGGAATCTCCATGGGGACTTTGTCATATGCTTTCTCAAGATCAATGAATACCATGTGCAAGTCCTTCTTCCTCTCTTAAAATTGCTCAACCAATCTCCTCACGAGGTGAATGACCTCCATAGTTGAGCGACCTAGAAGAAAATTAAACTGATTCTCAGAGATAGTCATGATCCTCTCCCGCCTCAACTCTACCACCTTTTCCCAAACCTTCATAGTATGACTCAACAACTTGATACCCCTATAGTTGTTGCAACTCTGAATGTCCCCCTTGTTATTATATAATGGAATTATCGTACTCCTTCTTAAAGCTTTGAACATCTTCATCGCCCTAAAAATGATGTTAAACAGCCTTGTCAACCACTCCAAACCTGCCCCGCTAATGCTCTTCCAAAATCCACCGAAATCTCGTTTGGCCCAATCGACCGACCCCTACACATCCTGCGAATATCCCCCTTGACCTCCTCAACTTGATACACCTACAATACCCATAATTGCGACATCTCTTAGAGTTCTCCTAGTCCCCTAAACAAAACCTTTGTCCCCCTTGTCATTCAAAAGTATATGGAAATAGGACCGCACCTCTTCCTAATGAGGGCATCCTCAACCAACACTGGACCATTCTCTCATTTGATTCACTTCACTTGGTCAAGGTCGCGAGCCCTCCACTCCCTGGCCTTGGCAATCTTATACAACTTCTTATCCTTGCCTTTCTCCTCTAAAGCCATATACAGTCACTCAAAAGCTGCTGTCTTAGCCGCCATAACCGCTAACTTAGAATCTCTTTTATCTACCTTATACTTCTTCCTATTAGTCTGTATATTCTCATCATCCTTGCTCTCAACTAACTTATCATAAGCCACCTTTTAGTCTCCACCTACCTCTTAACTTCTTTGTTCCACCACCAGTCCCCTCGATGCTTGCTAGATCGGCCTCTCAAGAAACCCAACACCTCTCTAATGGTCTCCCTAATGCAACTAGAAGTCATCTCCCACATACTATCCATATCTCCTCTACTTTCCTAAGCTCCGCTAGTCATCAACTTCTTCCCCATTTTGAAAGCACTATCTAAAGTTAAGCTACCCCACTTATTTCTTAGCAAAACCTCTGCTCTCCTCATCTTTCTGCCCTTATTGATTACTAAGTCCATCATTAACAACTTATGTTGAGTTTAAAGATTCTCACTAGGTATGACCTTACAGTCTCTACAAATCACTCTATCACTCTTCCTAAGTAGCAAAAAGTCTATATGGGTCTTGGTCACAAACTATGAAGGTAATACGATGCTCCTCTCTCTTTGGGAAGCTTGAATTCACCACTCACAGTCCAAAAGCCCTAGAAAAATCCAAAAGAAAAGCTCCTCCTTTATTTTGTTTCCCAAAACCAAAACCTCTATGCACATCATCATAACCTCTCGATAAATACCCAATATGCACATTGAAATCCCCTCCAACGAAAAATATCTCCATTCTCGAAATGCCTCCGACCACCTCATCCAAATTCTTCTAAAAGTTCCTCTTCTCCCCCTCGTCCAATCCTTCTTGCAGAGTTTAGGCACTAATAACAATTAAAGTAGACCTTCTAATGACCAACCTAATCGACATAAACCTATTATTAACCCGATTAACCTCCACCACCTTCACCCTAAGCTCTTTATCTACTAAGATACCTACCCCATTCCTATCCCTCACGCTATCCGAGTACCATAACTTATACCCATCCACATCCCACACCTTAGATCCTACCCATTTGGTTTCCTAGATACAAGCTATACTAATCCTCCTCTTCCTAAGAATCATCACGAGCTCTATGAACTTATCTTGAAGAGTCCCCATGTTCCAAGACCCAATTCTCAACTTGGAATCTTCCTTATCCCACCTAACCCTACTACCCTTAACCTCCAACCCCAAACTCCATCCTAGACCCACCCCAAACCCATCGTCAGACCCAGACCCCACCCTCACCCTAGACCCTAATCTCGACTCCAACCCTAACCTCGACCTATAACATGACCATAGTTTACCATTGTCCACCACAACTACTACTCAAAAGGACATGAGAAAAAAGTGAGCAAATACGTAGGGCTGAAAAACAAATAGGAAAGGCTACAAAGACGCAAAGGTAGTAATGAGATAAATCTATAGGAAATAATCAAGAAATAATCGCGAATACCCAAGACCATAAAACGAATAAAATATAACACAAGTTTGACAAACAACAATCAATAACAAGAACTATACTAGTCACAATAACTCTGGTCAGCTTTAGAAAGTAACACCAACACAAGTAGAAAATACCAACACGTACCACAGTAAATAGATATACTAGTCTCAACTAACTCCTACTTGGTAAGAGAGAAACAAGAACCAATAATTCTACAAGAACAATCAAGATAAACAGACAAGAAACCATGAGAGAAAAGACTAAAAAATAGGTATCAAAGACACACGATGTATCCACCTCCAAATAATCAGGAACCTAGACCAGATAAACTAGAAGAGACAAAAATGAATGCACCTGATCCTGAGAAGATGAAGTGAGGATGTTTTCTTTATCATTTCGTTCGACTCTGGCAAGTTGGTGGAAAAATTAGTCACTAAAATATTTTTGCCACTTCATTTACCTACTGTTGATATCATCCCTGAACTTGAACTCTAAAAAATAAATTGTCTACCAAAAAATATATACACGATTTGCCAGCAAAATCTGGTGTCAGAGTATTACCATCGGAGCTTGACCAAAAGGCCTTTGAAAAAATTGATCTGGGTTACTATTATTTCTTGGTCGTCGCTGGACTATTGATTCCGATAGTGGAATTGGTTTATCTTTTATTGGAAAATATGGGGTACCGACAGAGATGGGGTGACCAGGTAGAGAGAGAGAAGGAGCGAGAGAGAGAAAAATGGGTTGAAAAGATCTACGAAATCCAAGATAATATTACCTTACCTACCGCCAACGAGAGTGTCGGGGCCAGACTTAACTGTCGGTCATTGGTGCTCGTAAAGGTGTCACAACCCAAACTTGGTCCTGGCCATGACAGGTAATCTCAAGCCCAGCATAGTTCGGAGACAACCCCCTTAACCTTACCTCAAGATCACATAAATATAAATAGCAAAAGTCAACAAAACCAATGATAGATAAATAATACCAAACGAAGTCTCAAGAGTCAATATAAGACAACAATACCATCCCACTATTGTCCATAAAAGCCTCTAAAACTAGAATACCAACTAAGTCGGGATATGCTCCCGACTATGATAAAAAAGAATCCAAAGTACTAAAATAGTAATAAAAGAAAAATGAAATGATAGGACCTTCCAAAGAATGGAGGCCCACCACTTCACAGTTGATCAACTGAAGTACTAAACTACCTAACGCTGCACAAGAGCAAAAGAAAAGCCCTCGGACCCTACATCATGAAATAATGCAGTGTCCAGGGATGGTCACTGGGGTGAGCACTGACATGTAATTCAAGGGATATGGATAAAATAATCTATTTACCAAAGTCCAGTCATAAATTATATGCACCACGTTCATATACATATAAGATGTTGAGATAGGTACAAGGGTCATAAACATGAGAGTTTGAAATATTACCTGAATTGTGTAGCTCTCTCCGTCAAAAGATACCTATGGTCTATATGGGTCCATCTCCCTCTGTTGGAAGGGCCCCAGTGCATGTTAGCCGCATGAACCAAGAAAAAATTGAGGAAAGGATAAAGACACCAAGGCTATAACCCTCCCAATATATATATATATATATATCTATATATCTATATATCTATATATCTATATATCTATATATCTATATATCTATATATCTATATATCTATATATCTATATATCTATATATATATAATGTTTGCACCAAGCACATGGTCACATGAACCCCCAATGCCAGCAAACGTGGTTTCCATTGTTGATCTCCCAAGGACCTACACCTTCTTGGTGAGCTACACAATTCTCTTTAAGCCTAAATTAAAATAGTTTCCACATAAACCAACCATTAACCTAGGAGTCATTTGCTAAGGTATTTACCACTTGGTATCGTCATACCCATATACTTGCAAGCTAATATATATGCCAAAACAATCCATATAACCAAACTGACTCCCAAGTTCCATTTAAAATCCAAGACATGGACACCAAGGCCATCCAAAAACATATTTATCCATTTATTCTTTAATGCAATAAAATGGGTTCAAAAGATAAGTTAAATCATGCAATTACCCATAATCAAAACCAAGATTACAAAGTGGGTTGAGGTTAATGATATCATCAAGCCAAGATTCCATCAATTTGGGGAAACCCATGTCCCTCGTTCCAACCATATAAATAATGCTCCAATTCAATCCCAAAAATCATCAATTAAAGCATGAATAATAAATTTAAACCATGGGACAAGTAATTCAATTTATAATAATCAAAACCCCTCAACCCAATTTGAAACCCAACAACTAAAACACAAGAATATTGATTACATAAATTTTACAATGTAAGAATACAAGTTAGGGATGAGCAACATGCCTAAAATATAGAACAATTTGAAGAGAATTAAAAGTTTGGAGCTTGGATGGTGGATTCTCTGTAAAACCCTTTAGCTTTCTTGGGTTTTGAGTTAACGAGGAAAATTAATGATTTAGATCTTTGAAAACTGAATAGAAATGGGTTATTTTATGTTTATAAGTCATGCAAGGGGTAAAAAAACCAAAATGCCCTCACCCCAAGTGAAAAAACAAAAGCTGAACGAAATTAAAATAAGAGCATGGCACACCCTTATCGCAGAGGGTAGCCTCCGTGCCATGCCCTTATCGCAGAGGCTAACCTCCGTGACATGCCCCTATCGCGGAGGCTTACTACCTTGGGGTCCCAAAATGGCCCCGAACCCCTTCCAAAGATTCTAAAACTTTTCCAAAATACCCTTTTAACATCCCTTAAAATAATTCAAGTAAAAATCCAATATTACGCATACGAGAGGGTAAAAAATAAAATAGTTGAAATTTTATGGGGTCTCACATTATCCCCCCTTTTGGATCATTCATCTCCGAATGAGAAGTTGGAACATTTTGGCACGATAACCGCAAGAATACATTAGAATCTAATAACAATTTAAAAAATAATTCGATGAAAATAAAATTCATACCTTAAGCACTTTCATCCAACTGAGGGAACAAGAAGGGGTACTTGGCTTTTATATTTTCTTCATCTTCCCATGTAGCCTCTTCTACCTTTTGATTTCTCCAAAAACCTTCACCAAAGCTATATTTTTAGTCCTCAATATACAAACTTGCCTATCTAATATCTCAATCGAGACTTCCTCATAAGACAACAAATTCGTAATACTAACATCCTCAACAGAAACTATCAAAGAAAGATCACCCAAATACTTTTTCAGCATAGACACATGGAAGACATGATGGATCGAGGATAAACTTGTAGGAAAATCTAACTCATAAGTGGCATTCCCAATCCTCCTCAAAATCTGATATGGACCAATATAACGAGGACTGATCTTCTCCTTCTTCCCAAATCTCATGACTCATTTCATAGGATACACCTTCAAGAATACCCAATCACTTACTTTAAACTCTAACTTTTTTTTGCCTCATATCCACATAAGACTTTTGGCGACTTTAAGCAGTCTTAAGTCTTTATCTAATCACTTTAACCATCTATATGGCTTAGTGAACCAAGTCAATACTAAATAACCTAGTCTCACCTACCTCAAACTATTTAATAGGAAACCTACACTTTCTACCACAAAGAGCCTCAAAAGAAGCCATCTCAATGCCAGAATGGTAACTATTATTATAAGAAAACACATAAGAGGCAAATGGTCTACCCAACCACTTTTGAAGTCAATCACACAGGCCCTTAGTATATCCTACAAAATTTGAATAGTACGTTCCACTTATTCATCTATTTGAGGGTGAAAAATAGTGCTAAGGTTCACCTGCGTACCCAACCTTTCTGAAATAAACACCAAAAATAAGAAGAAACTGTGTACCTTGATCTGAAATGATGGACACTGGAACACCATGCAATTTAACTCTCTCCAGAATGAACAAATTAGCATAATCCTCTCTTTAATAGTTAGTCCTCATATGCAAGAAGTGAGCATACTTAGTCATTCAATCCATAATGACCCAAATAAAATTATACTGATTTCAAGACTGCGGAAGACTTGTAATAAATTCCATATTGATTATTTTCCACTTACACATGGGAAACTCTATCTCTTGAGATAGGCCACTAGGCCTAAGATGTTCCACCTTGACCTGCTGACAAAATATACACTTAGCCACAAAGCTTTCCATATCTCTCTTCATATTATTCCACCAGTAAATTTACTTCAAGTCATGATACATATTAGTTGGAGCCGGATGACCTATATATCTAGACTCATGAGCCTCAATCAAAATCTTTTACGGTAACCCATCAACATCAAGAACACATAACCTTCCTTAATAGCTCAAGATGCTATCTCCCCCAATCTTTAAAGCCATAACTTCTTACTGACCCACATAATACTTAGTTTACATAAATATGGGATCCAAAGTCTGCTTCTCCTTCACCTTACCACCAAGAGATGGTTTAATCACTTCTTAAACAACCACCCCTCAATCCTCAGAGTCCAAGAGATAAACTTCAAAGTTAGCCAATATGTGAATATCCTTCAACAACTTTCTTTTCTCCTTATCAATATAAGATAATCTCCCTATATACAACCTACTAATAGAATCAATAATAATATTAGCTTTACCTGGATGGTAGTGTAGGCTCATGTCATAATCCTTAAGCAGCTCGAGCCATTGCCTCTGGATGAGGTTCAATTCCTTCTGTGTAAACACATAATACAAGCTCTTATGGCTTGAATAGATGTATACATTCACCCCATACAGGTAATGACACCAAATCTTCAAAGAAAAAACCACACCCGCCAACTCTAGATTGTAAGTTAGATAATTACTCTCTTTAGCACCTTGGGTTTCTGACCCTTAGTATTTTTTTGGATTTTTGATCTCTGGATAGGATATGACTAAGGGAAACAACTCGTACACTGGGATACAAGCGGCATGGGTTAGTCGTATGCTGACCAGTGTTAGTTGGTGGGTTGATTGGGTTACTATGAAGGGTATGATTTGTTTGGTAAGAGTCATATCGGTGGATACAGGTTGTTTGGTTTCTTCACATAGTCTTAGATTTAGTGACTTAGGTTGGATCTGAGTACACGTGGATCACCATGAGCCATAATCCATGGTACGATTCATACCATGGACTCGTATAGTGGGCAGTGTTCAATCATTTTTAGATTTTATTTTTCCAGGGGTATGGATCATGGGTACTAGTCATATACATGGACACGACATGGTTTGGGGTAAGTCATAACTTGGACTGTATTGGGTCCAAGGGATATTTCCTTGGGTACGAGTGGTGGGTACCATCCGTATTAGAGGGTACGAATGGTATAAATAGTCGTATCCCTCTGACGGGATTTTAGTGCAATTTAAGTGAGGGCAATCTGGATATTTTCCCACTTAACCTACTAAGGTCCCATAACTTTTAACTCACTTGGGAGGTTATTTTCCCTATTACTATATTCATTAACACTTAGAAAAAACTCTCTAATCCTCTCTAAAGTTCTTGGGCAAAGAAAGCTAGAGTTTCATCATAAGGATTTATTTGGGGCTGGTGTTGGTGATTTCTCTCCATAATATTCTCATTTAAGCCATGTAATCTTCCCTCATTGTTAGTTCTAATAAAGGCAAGGTTTTATACAAAGTTCTCATGGCATGATTTATTATATGGTTTTGGGGTTTTCAAATATGTGTTGGGGTTTTGGTTATAATGGCTTGTTCATGGTTTTCCCATGTTTTAATTTTGTTTTTACATATTTCAATGGTGGTTTTGGATGATTGGTTGTATGGGAATGGTCACATGGTAGTTGGTTTTGGCTTTGGATATACTATGCCCCCAACATGTTTAACAAAATGCCTATGATAATGCTTTTACTCTATTATGGATATTTTATTGAAATTATTGCATGGTATGGTTTGGTAATGGAACCTTAAATAGTTAAATGGTTTGGAATGATAAATGGAATTGTTTTGGCTTAATAAACATCCTTGAGGGGTATAATAAAATCCCCCAAGCAAACATAATAATCAATGCTTGTGGGGTAATAAGGAATCCCCCAAGATAATATGGTAATTAACACTTATGTGGTACATGGGACTCCGTTAAGTTAACTTTAACTATGGGTACATGGGAATCCCTTAATCTCTAAAAGTTTTAGATAAGGATAATACTTGCAAGTTATAGTCGGTATGGTGATGACACTATTAATAGCCTTGGTTAATAAAAATGGAATAATGGTTTGGTTGGTTGGCAATGATTTTAATTGAGTAATAAGACAGGGTGTGATAGCTAACAGTGAAGGTAGAAATGTAATGGATGAACACTGGAAACTCAAGTTTGCCGACATGAGGGTTGGTTATGGTGACCACAAATGATACTATGAGGTACGCGAGAATCCTTTAAGTACACTATACATATATATTATAGAGGGTGAAGGGTACTTGGGAATCCCTTACTCTTATGGTATCTCCGTTCCATACGGCTATACGCATCGGGGCCGTTTAGGAGGTTACACTGGACCCATATAGCCTGTGGGTGGTTAAGGATGATTAAGCTACACATACCCAGGTTAATAGTTTCTAATACATACTAAACCCAGTTACCTTTCCTAGCATGGTTATATATATGTATGGTTTGTATACATATGGATGGTTTACTTGGTTTTAATGCATGACACTGTTTTATCCTTATCCTGATTTTATGCTAGAGTTCACCTGCTATGGCGGTTATATCCCCATGCAATGCAGGAACCAGCCATTCTACTCTTCCTACTTAGCGATCGAACTTCAGGATCAACTATTGGATTAAAGTAGTAAGCTTCCATCTTTTTGGAAGGCTCCATTTTATGGATGTTACTTTATACTTTAGTTTATTTATAGATATTAGTTTTGGATATGGTTGGGGGCATGTCTCAACTGAATTTTGGTATTCTTTTGTCTAGAGGCTTTTGTGGAACTGCTATGGGTTGGAATGGGCAGGAATGATATTGTTGTTAGCCTTAGTATTGGTATTGGTATTAGTATTGGGGCTGACACCGGTTGACTATATTGTTGGTTGTTACTTCCTCTTTTATTTTGGGATTATATATAATTAATGTGGAACTCATATGGTCATGGTTTGGATTATGGTTTGGTTAGTATTGGTTACCGGTTGGGTATCGGATGGTTGGACTTGCTTAGGTTGTCACGAATATAGACTTATCCCAGGGTCTTGGATTATGCAATGATGCTATCTTGTTTTTTGTTCGAAATTCATCCAACTCAGGATACGCGTAGGTTAGTTGGGTTGGGTAACGGGGGGTGGTCTCCAGTCACAGTTGGACTTGGGATGCCCATTATGACAAGGACCTAGTTCGGTTCGTATCAAGTTGGTATCAGACCTTTAGGTTCATAGTTAATTAGGAGTCGACAAACCCGTGTCTAGTAGATTCTCTTTTAGGGGTGTTGATGTGTGAGCAGATGCTAACACATTTGAGGCTTTTAATTGAGAATAATTGCAAAGTCTTAAGCAACTTTTGTCGTTTGTGATTGTTTTATCTTTGATTTTGCAGTGGAAGTTAAGAGGTAAGAGAACCAACAATGATGGAAGTAAAAGAGTTGAAATCTAAAGCAAATAAAAGAGAAGTATGGCTGACGACATTCCTGGTGAGTCATTAGCACTCTGATAGGTTATCAACTTCATCGTCAACCATAAACAGAGAATGGGCTTCAGTTGGAAGAAGTGACGATGACATGTGATAAGCCGTCAGTCTTTTGATAAGCCGTCAGAGTCGACGTCAGGCTTAGACAGAACATGGGAGCTGAGGTAGAGAAATAATGACATTATCTGATATGTCATTATAGTTTTGATAAGCCATCAAGATCGTCGTTAGACTAAGGCAGAACATGAGAGCTGAAGTAAATCATCAACGACATCTGTGATAAGTCATCAAAGATCTGATAAGCCGTCACGCTTCATCGTCAGCCTAAGGCAGCGAATGTCAGAAGCGAAGATGAGCTGACTACATCTGTGATAAGTCATCAGACTCCTGATAAGGCATCACAAAATTTCATCACTTGTTCGAGAAATTAATGAATTCTGTGACTTTGTTTCCATAATTAGGATGAAGTATTTAAAGCATATGTTAGGGTTTTCTAATTATAAGAGGCTGAACATATCGGCTGGTACTGGGCATTCTGAACCTATTTTGGAATGCACGTATTTTGTTATTTTCTCTCTAGTTTCTTGGTTTGAACAAAACAATTAACTTTGAAGAGATTATCATCAATTTTGTGGGATTTCTACATTGATTTAATCTGAGAAACACTCGTTGCTATTCATCTTGCTGTAAGTTCATCTTTCAAATTATGAATTCAACTTGTTGTATCGATTATTACATTATGAGTGGCTAAATCCCTTTAACCCGAATTATGGGATTATGGGTTAGGTCTTGGTAAGTTGCTAAGTGTTCAAGATGCTAAAGGTAATAGGACTCCTTGATAATTCTGAGGTTTTAATTATTGTCTATTGGTTGCAAACGATAGATAGCACCTTCTTTGATTTGCTTGAGATAAGAAATCAACTATAGTAGGAAGTGAATTATTGATAGGGACTTGGAAGTTACCAACCTTTCATTTAATAATTGACGCTGTGACAAGGTTAATTAACCTGAGGTGAAGTCAGGTCATTGAATATAAATTCCCTAAGTCCGAGAGGATTAGGTAATTAAATGCTTAAGTAGGTCGAGAGACATTTAGGCATAACTTTGATAAAGACAATCTGTTGTTCCTACCTATCATGAGAATCTTGAATCACTATTAGCATCTGTCAAGTAGCAAAACCCATAGTGAACAAAATTCTATTTTTTCATAAACTCTTGATTACAAACACTGAAACTAAAGTGACCAAAAATTATTTGTTAATCTCCAAAACCCCCATTTTATTTTTTCGTATCATTTGTTTGAATTTAACTTGAGCTTTAGTTTCAAACTAGTTTAATTGCCACTTACATTATTCCCGGTGGATTCGACTCCGACTCCAAAGTTGGGTAAATATATTGACGACGATCGCCTTACACTAAATTGACGTGTAAGTTGAGCATTATAAAAAATGGCGCCGTTGCCGGGGAACAATTTGGCATATTGAGTTGGTTTGGAATTTTAGTTTACTTGCTTGAATTCAAACTTGTAAATATTTGTTTAGTTTTTTTTCTTTTATTTTTATCATACCTTTCTTGAGATGTCAGCTTGGATAGATAGTTTTTTGAGTGATGACGATTCTTGTGACGATTCTTGTTATTATTGTAGGGGACCGTATTTTGAGGCTAGCTGTCTAGATTTACCTGGAAGTGCATGGACTTGTCCTTCATAATATGATGCGGATACTGTCCTACTTACTGTAACTCGGTGTTTGGCTTGTGGTCAAAGTGATCCTACTGAAGATATATGTGCTGTCACGATTCAAGCGAACAAATTGATGAAATGAATTTTAGAGAATCAAGAACAACTGTGGTAAGAGCTAAAGGAGTTACCACTCCCACCATATTTACAGTCGCTAAACAAAGAAGAATATGAGTAGGACATTAGCCAATTTGAGGAGAAAACTCAAGAATTGCAACCACTCGATTGTCATCTTGATCTTGAGACTGACATTGAGAAGGTGAATAAAAGTGAGTGTGTAGTAGATAATGTAAATTTTGAAGTAGAATTAGTTGGGCCTCACTCGAAGCATTTTTCTACATTATGTTTAGATGATATCTTGTCTGTGAAGTCATCTAAAATAGTGGAAGAGTGTGAAGATAAGGAACAAGAATCCTATATTCTTTATTTTATACTTGATAAGTAACATAAAAACACACCCCACTTTAAGGCCGAGTGGTTTACAGCACTCAATCCATTACTCGACTTCTTAATTTTTGTACCACCCTCCTATGATCGAGGCAAGAAGATGGACTCTATGTTAGGGGTGAAATTCATATCCTCAAGGTGGAGGAAAAAACTGCGTTGGGTTGTGCCGCGACATTAAATCAGGCGCTGTTTGGGAGGCAACCCAAGGTATTTTGTTGTTTGTATTCATATTATATGATTGAAATCAGATCTTCGCACCCATGGTGCCATAGGTATATTTCTAACTCTCTTGTTTTAGTTTGACGCATTGGGGATATTGCATGATTTTAAGTTGAGGGTGGGGCTACTTGTGGGTGTTGATGTCCTCTTGGGGCTTTGTTGCAGTGCCTCTTTTCCACAGAGTCTTGTTCCTAGTAGAGTCGACATGTTTAGGCGTATTGTGATTTATTGTAAAATATTGTAGTTGACTAGGAGGAATACAAGTACCTTAGGCAGTTAACATATTTTTGTTGATTTTTGAACTCCTCTCCAATGGTCTATTTTATAACTGTGTGATATGCATTTATATATGACCACTGTGCATCTTGTTATGGCATTAGTACTAGTAACTTGATAACCATTGCTAAACAATTGCATGAATCGGATAAGTAGTAACTTATGATATACTTATGTGCCATGTGCGTGTGAGATTTTACTTAGTTCCCTTTGTATGTTGGATTCAAAACTTGCCCGGTTAGTCTTACCTAGGTTGAAGGATAGGGGTTAGGAAAGGATCATAGGCCATTTTGATATTAGCCCACTTTGGCCTAAATGACCTTCCCTGTATGCATAATATCCCTTAATCCCTATTTTGAGCCTGAATAGCCTATTTCTTTTTATGATACCTATCACCGTCCCATTTTTATATCATAAGGAACCTGTTTTGGCCCTGGTACTTCTTGGACACTGTGCACCTTGACTTAGGCAAATGGCCTAATTTGAGAGTGGCTATCATAGGGGTGCATGATGTAAAATGAGTATGAAGAAAGGTAGAGTAAAAGAAAAGAATAAAAAGCTGTGTGCGGTGGAAAAGAGCAAAGAAAGAAAAGTTGTGATAAAGAAGAAGTGATTGTAGAAAAAAATCGCACCCATATTGAATAAGTGTGATCAAGAAAAGAGAAGAATAGAAAAAGGTAAATGAGTGAGATCCCAGAAGCTAATGTAGTGTCAAGGAGGCTTAGTCACTTTAAATATCATCGAGTATCATACCAGCCCCTAGCCTACATTACAAGCCAAAGAGAAGACCTATAGTGATCCTAGCTGACCTGTCTCAAAGTATTGGTAATAAAAATAAGGGCAAGCCTATGGTTTTCGGCATACATTGATTGGAACTTCATTTTGAGAGTGAGTGTCTGGTGATTGTCCCCATGGTTACATATGCAATGTCTGATATAAGTGAAGTGGGACTTCTTTGTAGTGAGGGCACACTGGTTATGTTGCTAGTTGCTAACTTGTTTAGATAGTGTAACCTTGATACATGCATAGTTGTTGTTGCTGAATTGATACCATATCTTGATTTCTGTGTGTCCCATTGTTGTTCTTCAGTAGCATACACAATTGATTTGGAATTAATTGACCTTGGAGAAGGTAAAGATGGTTTTGAGATAATATAGATGATTGACTGCCAAATGTACTTTGTATCCTCTTGGTTGTGTTATTATCAGCTTCATCGTCAGCCTTAAACAGAGAATGAGGTTGAGTTGGAAGAAGTAATAACGATATGTGATAAGCCGTCAGCCTTGTGATAAGCCATCAGCCTTATGATAAGCCGTTAGAGTCGCCGTCAGAGTCATCGTTAGCCTTAGACAGAACATGGGAGCTGAGGTAGAGAAGTGACGACATTGTCTGATATGTCGTCACAGTTTTAATAAGCCGTTAAGATCGTCGTTAGACTAAGGCAGAATATGAGAGCTGAAGTAAATCATCGACGACATCTGTGATAAGTCGTCAAAGATCTGATAAGCCGTTACACTTCATCGTCAGCCTAAGGCAGCGAATGTCGAAAGTAAAAAGAAGATGTCGACATCTGTGATAAGTCGTCAGACTCCTGATAAAGCATCACAAAATGTCGTCACCTATCCGAGAAATTACTGAACTCTGTGATTTTGTTTCCATAATTAGGATGAAGTATTTAAAGCATATGTTAGGGTTTTCTAATTATAAAAGGAGGCTGAACATATCGGCTGGTACTGGATATTTTAAACCTATTTTGGAATATACGTATTTTGTTATTTTCTCTCTAGTTTCTTTGTTTGAACAAAATAATTAACTTTGAAGAGATTATCATCAATATTTTAGGATTTCTACTTTGATCTAATCTGAGAAACACTCGCTGCTATTCATCTTGCTGTAAGTTTATCTTTCAAATTATGAATTCAACTTGTTGTATCGATTATTACATTATGAGTGGCTAAATCCCTTTAACCTGAATTATGGTATCTATGGGTTAGGTCTTGGTAAGTTGCAAATGATAGTAGCACCTACTTTGATTTTCTTAAGATAAGAAATCACCTGTAGTAGGAAGTGAATTATTGACAGGGACTTGGAAGCTACCAATCTTTCGTTTAATAATTGACGCTGTAATAAGGTTAGTTAACCTGAGGTGAGGTCTGGTCAGTGAATATAAATTCCCTAAGTCCAAGAGGATTAGGTAATTAAATGCTTAAGTAGGTCGAGAGATATTTAGGCATAACTTCGATAAATACAATCTGTTGTTCCTACTTATCGTGAGAATCTTGAATCACTATTAGCATCTGTCAAGTACCAAAACCCATAGTGAACAAAAGTCTAGTTTTCCATAAACTCTTGATTACAAACACTGAAACTAAAGTGACCAAAAATTATTTGTTAATCTCCAAAACCCCCATTTTATCTTTTTGTATTATTTGTTTGAATTTAACTTGCAGCTTTAGTTTCCAACTAGTTTAATCGCCACTTACATTATTCCCTGTGGATTCGACCCCGACTCCAAAGTTGGGTAAATATATTAACGACGACCTCCTTGCACTTAATTGATGTGTAAGTTGAGCGTTATCAGGTGTGTATCACGCCACACTCATTAGAGAGAGGCTACAAGACATTTAGGAATATTTCACTTTTTTGGTATTATGTTTTCAAGCTTGGAGTCTAAGTCCTGGAATCTTCTATAATCCTTGTATGTTCGCTTTTTAGATCCTGCCTTGATGATCTGGAACACAAGGAAACTCTTCTACCCCATTCAAGGATAATGAAAAGGGACACAGGGGATCCAAACTTGGTCTAGGGGTTCAATCCCTTTTATTTATGGAGTTCCACCGATTTCTACTAGTCATTCTCATGGTGAGGTGACTAATGCATAATTTTGTCAATCAATTTATGTTATTACTAATTGTGTTGTTGATCAGGCTGAGTGGCATGCATTTGGTGTTTCATTTGCTGAGGCCACTAAGGTTGTCCAGTTTATGAAGATGAATCCTCCTACTTATATTGGTGTGAAGGTGAAGGATGATCCTTAGGATTTCTTAGATGAAATAGTGAAAATCTTTAGAGTGATGCAGGCCTCTAATATGGAAAGGGTGAATTTTATAGCTTATCAGCTCAAGCATATTGCGTACGAATGGTACGCGGAGTAGGATATAGATAGAGGTGATGTTGAGGACTTATCCTTATGGGAGGCCTTTTCTAGTGCTTTTTTGGATTGCTTCTTTCCTCAGGAGCTAAGGGAAGAAAAGATGTAGAAGTTTGTGAATCTTAAGCAGGAAAAAATGACTGTCAAGGAATAAGCCTTGAAGTTTCATTAGATCTCAAGATATGCTCTAGATTTGGTGGCTGATATGAGAGCAAGGCTGAGAAAGTTCACTTTCGGGCTATCATGAGATTTGATCCTTGAAAGTAAAACTGCTTTGCTGATTAAGGATATGGATATTTCAAGGTTGGTTGTCCACATGCAGCAGGTGGAAAAGCAAAAGAGGAAATAGGCAGAGTTTGGGAAAAGGTAGGGTAAGAGGAGCAGGTTCTCTGAGCAGGGTGGTGCTCAGTAACAGGGTAGTCGGGATGGAGGAAAATGTCAGAAGAAGAAGTAGAGGAGTTTTGGTTCCTTCTCTACTGCTAGCGCTCCTTACCTAAAGTAGTCGGGTAACAGGCTTCTGCAAGGTAGTGATAATTTTTGGGCACAGGGTACCCAATCTCAGGTGAGTGGGGCTCAGTCGACTTCTTCATACCCTTCTTCTCGATTCTGTGGTCATCTTCATTGGGGCTTTTGCAATAAAGGAAGGGACAAGTGTTTTAAGTGTGGCCATCCAGGCCATATGCTCAGAAATTATCCAGTTGGTAAGGGTGCTTCGGGAGTGGTCAAAGCTCCGATTACTTCATCTTTTATTCCTGCACCTAGTAGTGCGGTTTTTGCATCTGCTCCTACTTCTGGTATTAGTATAAGCCGAAATAGGTTATATGCTCTTGCATGTTGGTAGGAATCTGAGGCATCACCTAATATCGTTACTAGTACGTTACAACTCTTTTATCGTGATGTGTATTGTCTGCTTGATCTGGGATCCACTCTTTCTTATGTGACCCTATATATGGGTGTATGTTTTGGTTTTAATCCTGATGTTGTTTTGTATCCTTTTTCTATTTCTACCCTATTAGGTGACTCGATTATTGCTAAGAGAGTCTACAAGGGGTGTGTGGTATCTGTTGGTGGTAGGCAAACTTTGGTGGATCTGTTCGAACTGAACATGGTGTATTTTGATGTTATTTTGGGGATGGATTGGTTACACTCTTGTTACACATCCTTAGATTATCAGGCTCGTAAGGTTTTCTTTAGGTTCCCCAGTGAACAAGTTATAGAGTGGGAGTGTGGTTCCCTACCTCATAGGGGGAGGTTTATTTCTTATCTTAGAGCTCGAAGATTAATCTACAAAGGGTGTCTCTATTACTTGGTTTGGGTTAAATATTCTAACTCAGAGGGTCCTTCCTTACATTTAGTTCTGGTAGTAAATGAGTTTCCTGAGGTCTTTCCAGACAATCTTCCTGGTGTTCCTACGAATAGGGAAATTGAGTTTGGTATTGATTTGGTTCTGGACACTCATCTAATATCTATTGCTCCTTATAGAATGGCTCTAGAAGAGTTGAGAGAACTTAAGGAGCAACTTAAGGATCTTCTGGATAAGGGGTTTGTTCATGCTAGTGTATCTCCATGGGGTGCACCGGAGTTGCTCATGCACAAGAAGGATGGTTCCCTTCGGAGGTGCATTGACTATCACCAGTTGATAAGGTAACGATCAAGAACAAGTATTCTCTTCCAATGATAGATGATTTATTTGATTATATGCAAGTTTCCAAGTTCTTTTCTAAGATAGATTTTTGGTCTGGCTATCATAAACTTAAGATTCGGGAGGAGGATATACCTAAGTTGATTTTTTGTACTCGGTATGGGCACTTTGAATTCTTAGTGATGTCATTTGGTTTGACTAATCTCCCAACGACATTTATGCATTTGATGAATAGGGTTTTCAGGTAGTTCTTGGATCTTTCTGTCATTGTGTTTATTGATGACATTCTGATTTATTCCAAAAGTAAGGTGGATCATGCTAATCACCTCTGTGTGGTGTTGCAGACCTTAAAGGAACAACAGTTGTATGCCAAATTCTCTAAATGCAAATTTTGGTTGAACGCTGAGACTTTTCTTGGTCACATTATTTCTTATGAGGGGATTATAGTGGATCCTCAAAAGGTTGCGGTGGTTAAAAGGTGGCCTAGACCCACGAATCCAACCAACATTCGGAGCTTCTTGGGTTTGGCTAGGTATTATAGGTGGTTTATGGAAAGTTTCTCGCCAGTAGCTCTTTTTTTGACCAAATTAACTCAGAATAAGGTTAAGTTTTCTTGGTCGGATGTATGCGAAGAGAGTTTTGAGAAGCTTAAGGATAAGCTAACTTCGGCTCTGACTTTGACATTGCCTAAATTTAATGAGGGGTTTGTGGTGGATTGCGATGCATCTCGGGTGGGACTTGGTTATGTTTTGATACAACATGGAAAGGTGATTGCCTATGCTTCTAGGCAGTTAAAGGTGCTTGAGATAAACTATCCTACTCACGATTTGGAGCTGTTAGAGATGGGCTTTGCATTGAAAATTTGGCAGCATTATTTGTATGGAGTGCACGTAGACATCTTTTCTAATCATAATAGTCTACAGTATGTGTTCACTCAGAAGGATCTTTATTTAAGGCAGAGAAGATGGCTTGAGCTTCTTAAGGACTATGATATGAGTCTTCACTACTATCCAAGTAAAGATAACATGGTTGTTGATGCTCTTATCAGGTTGTCAATGGAGAGTTTAGCTCATATGGAGAAAAAAAATGGGAATTGGTGAAGGATATTCACCGCTTAGCCAATCTTAGGGTCCATCTTCTAGACTTTAAGGATAGTGGTGCGATAGTTCAGGAAGTGTTTCGGTCGTCTCTTAGAGTAGAGATTAAAGAGAAGCAAGTGTTGGATCCTATCTTGATAAAAATCAAGAGTGACGTTGGTGTGCAAAAGGTAATGGTATTTGAGATTAGTGGCGATGGTACTTTAAGGTACCAAGGGAGGTTGTGTGCCCCTGATGTCGATGGTTTATGAAAAAGGGTTTTAGATGAGGTGCATAAATCAAGCTATGTTGTTCATCCCGGCTCGACAAAAAATTATCATGATCTTAAGGAGATGTATTAATGGAATGGTATGAAAAGGGATATGGCTGATTTTGTAGCCAAATGCATGGTGTGTCAACAAGTTAAAGTTGAGCACATGAGCCTTGGTAGGTCGTATCAAGAAATTAATTTGCCTAAATGGAAATGAGAGGTAATCAATATGGATTTTATTATCGGTATTCCTCGGTCTCAGAATCAACTTGATACAGTTTAGGTCATCGTGGATTGGATGACAAAGTTTGCTCACTTTTGGCTAGTGAGGACTACTTTTTTCATAGAGGATTATGCGAAGTTGTATTTTCAGGAGATTATAAAGCTGCATAGGGTACCAGTTTTGATTATATCTGATTATGGTATGCTCTTTTCATATCATTTCTGGCGATATTTTTAGAAAGGGTTGGGGACTAAGGTTAGTCTGAGTACTGCTTTTCATTTGCAGACGGATAGGCAAGCAGAGAGGACTATTCATACGTTGGAGGATATGCTTCAGACATGCGTGATTAATTATGATGGCAATTGGGTTGAGTATCTACCTTTCGTTGAGTTTTCTTACAACAATAGCTATCATTCTAGCATTTGTATGACCCCTTTTGAGGTATTTTATAGTAGGAGGTGTAGATCTCCTATTGGTTGGTTCGAGCTTGGTGAGGTGGGTATGTTTGGTCCTGATTTGGTTTATCAGGCTATGGAAAAGGTGAAGGTGATTTAAGATACGCTTAAGGCTGACAAAAGTCCTATGCGGATGTAAGACGTAGATACTTAGAGTTTGAGGCAGGGGATAAGGTGTTCCTAAAGGTATATTCCATGAAAGGAGTAATGTGCTTTGGTAAGAAGGGGAAGCTCATTCCATAGTTTGTTGGTCCTTATGCCGTCTCGTGGAGTGTTGGTAATATAGCTTATGAATTAGAGTTGCCTTCTAGATTGAGCTTCGTTCATCCGGTATTTCATGTATCTATATTAAGGAAGTGCATTGGTGATTCTTCTTCGGTTGTTCCTTTGGAAGGATTGGGTATATTAGATTCTCTGTCTTATGAAGAGTTCCTGATTGAGATCTTAGATAGGCAGGTTCAGCGGTTACGGACAAAGGATGTGGCCTCGGTTAAGGTTTTATGATGGAACCACAAGGTGGAAGAGGCTACATGGAAAACGGAGGAGGACATAAAGTCCAAGTATCCACATCTATTTTCTGCTCCTTGGATTCGTGCAGAGGGTATGAGTTCTTTAACATACTTTTGTTTTCAAACTTTGTTAAAGGAAAGATTAGTATCTTTGCATCTTTATTTTCTAACTTGGTTAAAGGTTGGATTGATATTTGATAGTGCAAATGAATCGTGCTTGTGATTACCCTACCTTATCCGTCATTCGGGGATGAATGTTTGTAGTAGGGAAGACTATAACACCCAGGGTTTCTTCCTTAGAAAAGTTCCTAAATTTTTGGTCTCTGGATAGGATAGACAAGGGGAAACGACTCGTACACTGGGATACGAGTGAGATAGGTTAGTTGTATGCTGACCAGTGTTAGTTGAAGGGTTGGTTGAGTTACTGGAAATGGTACGATTTATTTGGAACGAGTCGTATCACTGGATATAGGTTATTTAGTTACTTCACTTAGTCTTAGACTTAGTGACTTAGGCTGGATTTGAGTACGAGTGGCTCACTATGAGCTAAAATCTAGAGTATGAGTCGTACCATGGACTTGTAGGGTGGGCAGTGTTTAGTCCTCTTTAGATTCTATTCTGCCAGGGGTACGGATCATGGGTACTAGTTGTATACAAGGATACAATATGGTTTAGGGTGAGTTGTACCTTGGACAGTGTTGGGTCCAAGGGAGATGGCCTTGGGTACGAGTGGTGGGTACCACTCGTATTGGAGGGTACAACTGGTATGGATAGTTGTATCCCTCTGATGGGATTTTGGTGTAGTTTATGTGAGGGCAATTTGGACATTTCCCCACTTAACCTAATAAGGCCCGACGACTTTTATCTCATTTGGGAGGTTATTTGCCCTATTATTCTATTCATTAACACTTAGAAAACACTCTCTAATCCTCTCTAAAGTTCTTAGGAAAAGAAAGATAGGGTTTCATCATAAGGATTAATTTGGGGCTGGTGTTGGTGATTTCTCTCCATCATCTTCTCTCTTAACGCATGTACTCTTTACTCATTGTTAGTTCTAACTAAAGGCATGGTTTTATACAATGTTCTCATGGAATAATTTATTGTATGGTTTTGGGGTTTTCAAATTTGTGTTGTGGTTTTGGTTATAATGGCTTGGTTATGGTTTTCCCATGCATTAATTATGTTTTTACATGTTTCAATGGTGGTTTTAGATAATTGATTGCATGGTAATGGTCACATGGTAATTGCTTTTGGTTTTGAAAATACTATGCCCCCAACATGTTTGACAAAATGCCTATGATAATGCTTTTACTCTATTATGGAACTTTTATTGTAACTATTGCATGGTATGGTTTGGTAATAGAACCCTAAATGCTTAAATGGTTTGGAATGAAAAATGGAATGGTTTTGGCTTAATAAACATCCTTATGGGGTACAATGGAATCCCCTAAGCAAACATACTAATCAATACTTATGGGGTACCAAGGAATCCCCCAAGCTAATATGGTAATGAACACTTGTTGGGTACATGGGACTCACCTAAGTTAACTTGATCTATGGGTACATGGGAATCCTTTGATCTCTAAAAGGTTTGGCTAAGGACAATACTTGCAAGTTATAGTCGGTATGACGATACCACTATTAATAGCCTTGGTTAATTATAAATGGAATAATGGTTTGGTTGGTTGGAAATGGTTTTAATTGGGCAATAAAGACAGGGTGTGATAGCTAACCCTGAAGGTAGGAATCCAACGGATAAACACTGGAAACTCATGTTTGCCGACATGAGGGGTTAGTCATGGCGAACACATATGATACTATGAGGTACGCGGGAATCCTCTAAGTACACTGTACATATGTATTATGGAGTGTGAAGGGTACTTGGGAATCCCTTACTCTTATGGTGTCTCCGGTCCGTATGGCTACACACATCGGGGCCGTTCAGGGGATTACAATGGACCCATATAGCCCCTGGGTGGTTAAGGACGGTTAAGCTACATATACACAGGTTAATGGTTTCAAATGCATGTGCCTATCAGCCTACTTTGCTAAGAGATGGAAGGAGCACAACGATCTTAGCCCAAACCTACTTAAACATTAAACCCGGTTCCCTTTCCTGGCATGGTTATATATATATATGTATGGTTTGTATGCATATGGATAGTGTTCTTGGTTTTACTGGATGGAATTATTTTATCCTTATCTTGACTTCATGCTAGCGTTCACCCACTAACCCGTCTTTGGACGATTGCATCCCCATGCGATGCAGGAACCGACCGTTCTACTCCTCCTGCTTAGCGATCGGACTTTGGGATCAGCTATTGGATTGAAATGGTGAGCTTCCATCTTTTCAAAAGGCTTTATTTCATGGATGTTACTTCATACTATGGTTTATTTATGGATATTGGTTTTGGATATAGTTAGGGGATGTCCCAACCGGATTTTGGTATTCTTTTGGCTAGAGGCTTTTGTGAAACTGTAATGGGTTGGAATGGGAGGGATCGGTATTGGAGTTAACGTTTGTATTGGTATCGGGGCTAAAACCAGTTGACTGTATTGTTGGTTGTTCCATCTTGTTTTATTTTTGAATTATATATAATTATTGTGGAACTCATATTGTTTTGGTTTGGATTATGTTTTGGTTGGTATTGGTTACCGGTTGGGTATCTGACGGTTGGACTCATTTGGGTGGTCACGGATATATACCTATCCCAGAATTTTGGATTATGCAATGACACTATCTTTTTATACGTTCAGAATTCATCCGACCCTAGATACACGTAGGTTGGTTGGGTTGGGTAATGGGGGTGGTCTCCAGTCCCGGTTGGACTTGGGATGCCCATTATGACAAGGCCCTGGTTCAGGTCATGTAACTCTCTTGAACCTTAAGCTACCTAGAAGCATAGGACACAACCTTACCATGCTGTATCAAAACACAACTAGTCCTACACGGGACGTATCACAATATACAACAAAACCATCAGTACCCATGGACAGGGTCAAAACTGGCAGAAAGGTCAACTTATCCTTCAACTTCTCAAAACTAACCTCATAAGCATCAGACCACAAAAACTTAACCTTTTTCTGAGTTAACTTCATCAATGGAGTAGCAATTAGGGGTGTGCAAAAACTGAACCGATCGATAAACCGAACCGATAAAAATAGTATTGGTTTATTTTTATTGGGTTATTGGGTTAACGGTTTTTTAGTGGTTGAATAAAATAAATTTATTGGGTTATTGGGTCGGTTTGATTTTTTCTTATTGGGTTATTGGGTAAACCGATAACCAAATAAGAATATATATTCTTAATTTCTCTTTAATTTCTACAAATTAACAAACCTATTATTTCTATTATACAAACTCTTAATTTCTCCTAACAATACTTAGTTCAAACTTGAAGATTCTTGTAAATTAAAAAACATCATGTAGGATTTATGGTTGCAACTAAGATTCTATTTTTTTCCATGTTAGTTACTACTATTTTTATTTTATGAGTATTTTCTTACCGGTTAAACCGAAAACCGAACCGTTAAGGACTAAAAATCGATAAACCGATAAGAAATATCTTATTGGTTTAGCATACTTAAAAACCGAAAACCTATAAACCAAACTGATAATATGTAAACCGAACCGAACCGACCGATGCACACCCCTAGCAACAATGGACGAGACTGTCCACAAACCTCCTATAATACCCAGCCTAGCCCAAGAAGCTCCTAATGTTGATTGGAGTCGCGGGTCTAGGCCACTTATTAATTGACTTAACTTTCTGTAGGTCCACCTTGATCCCCCCACTAGAAACAACGTGTCTAAGAAAGGTCACAACGCTTAACCAAAACTCACACTTAGAAAATTTTGCATACAATTTTTGATCCTTAAGAGTCTCCAACACCATTCAGAGGTGATTAGAATGGTCCCCCTCACTCTTAGAGTACATCAAGATGTAATCAATGAAGACTACAACAAAAAAATCTAGAAACTGCTTGAACACCTGATTCATAAGATCCATGAACACAGCCAGGGCATTAGTCAACCTAAATAACATAACCAAAAACTAATAGTGGCCATTCTAGGTTCAGAAAATAGTTTTAGAAATATAAACCTCCCTAATTTTTAATTGGTGACAACCCGAATGAAGATCAATTTTTTAGAAACACCTAGCATCCTAAAGCTGATCGAAAAGGTCATCAATCCTAGGAATAGGGTACTTATTTTTTATAGTAACCTTATTCAACTGGCGATAATCTATACATATTTGAAGAGACCCATCTCTTTTTTTCCACAAAAAGTACATGAGCACCCCATTGAGACACTAGGACGAATGGAAACTTTATTAAGAAGATCTTTCAATTGCTCTTTAAGTTCCTTTAGTTCAGCCGGAGCCATCCTATAAGGAGAAATACAAATAGGATGGGTATTTAGTAGAAGATAAATCCCAAATATATTTCTCCATATGGTGGAATTCCAAGAAGATCATCATAAAAAACTTTAAGAAATTCATTAACCATAGGGACAGATTACAAAGGACTTTCAGAGTTAGAATCCTTAACCAAAACTAGAGGATATAGACACCCTTTAGAAATCAATTTCTGAGCTTTAAAATATAAGATAAACCTCTCCATGGGTACTATGGAACTCCCTTCCCATTCTAATACCGGTTCATTTGGAAAGTAAAAACTGACCTTTCAGGTCCTACAATCCAGAGAAGCATAACACGAATGAAGCCAAACCATCCCCAAGATTACATCAAAATCCACCTTTTCAAGTTCTATCAAATCCACCAACGTCTCTCTATGAAAGATGGACACCACACAACCTCTATAGATTTTTCTAGCAATAATAGACCCATCCACCAGAGTAGACATCGAAAAAGGATCGAAAATATTTTCAGGATCAAATCTAAAGTGTATAATCATATAAGAGATAACATAAAATAGGGTAGAACCAGGATCAACCAAATAATAAACATCATAGGAGAAGAGCTGTAAGATACCAGTAATAACATCTACGGATGCCTTAGATTCTTTGCAAATAGCAAGTGCATAGAGATAATTTCGGCCATTGCCTGCACCAAAAGTGGCGGCCTTGGATGCAGGAGCTGAAAAAGTGATAACCAAGACCTTATGAGATGCAGAGGTAACCCTACCTAAAGGACAATCTTACTGCATATGATCGAGATGACCTTAAATATAGCACTGATTTCTCCTCTCCATATAATATCCATGGTGAAGTTGCCTATAAAAATGGCAAGAAGGGTAAGGTGTGGTTGACTGAGCTCCACTAGCCTCAGACTGGGCACCCTATGCCTTAGGACCACTATTGGCCTAAAAAATATGATCACCTGAAGGCTTAGGATAAGTAGCACTGTAAGATGGCAAACGAATACAAATTTCTCCAATTCTTTTTCTTAGTCTATTATCTACCATCTTTCCCACTGTTCTGCTAATTATTACCTTAATCTGCATATCTAAACTTCTTTCTCTGCCTCTCTCCCATTTGTACCTATTTCTTTTTTACATCCTCTACCTGCTGTATATAAACTACTAACCTATATATGTCCATATCATTATTCAATATAGAAACCTTACACTCTAACACCAAATCACGGGACAAACCAAAAGTAAACTTCCTTATCTGGGACCTCATACTCTATACTAGTTCAGGAGCATAACGAGACAATGGATGGAAATTCAGTACATACTCATTAACATTTATCTTACATTGCTTTAACTTAAGAAACTCTTCAGCCTTAGCTTCTCTCAATGAAACACCCTAGATTTTAGCCCTTAAAAATTCCTTGAGCTTTGAGTTCACTACCATGGTTATGACTGGGCCTCCAGAGCCGTAAGGTGTCCTTATGAATTATTGGGTTGAGTGGCTTGATTGTTCATTGATTATGAGTGGCTCACTAAGAGCCGTAACAAGATGTTATGAGTCATTAGGTGTAATCTTAGGGTGTCCAGTGTAAGTCCCAAATTGGGTTCTGTGCTGACTTTGATTGGACCCTACGAGTCATAGGGTCCCATTACGAGTGGTGCTATTGAGTCGTAAGGATAATCGTGTAGGGTGCCTTTATGGTAATACCTTAGTTATAACTCATGTTGATGAGTCGTAATGAGAGGTTACGAGTCAAGGGGTTGACTCGTAATCAAAGGCAATAATTTTTGTGCCTTTAAGTTGAGGATATTCTAGACATTTCCCCTCTTACCCAATGATGTGCTATAGAAATATAGAGCTTTAGATGCTTAAAACTATGAAAATATGCAAGTTTTTGAGGTTTTTTTGTTAGATATGATGCGTTTTGGGTATGTTTTGTAGGAAATCATGTTTTGGATGCTAAGTTCATGAAAAAGATGAAAAAGGTATTTTTGGATACATATTAGCAATTACGGATATTCAAGACACTTTTCAGCTTATTCGTGATTAAAACAAGTGTGAAAATTATGGAAGAGCTGAAAAGATGACTCTCGACACTTACTAAGACAACATGCTGATCGCAATTGGTACATGTGGTCCGCATGTGTGCAAAGCAAGTGCCAAAAGTCCAAAATCCCAAGATCTAACTTGCAGGAAATTTTGGTCTGACACTTGCGGTTACACCCTCCCTGCTGGCCACAAGTACTACCTACACCCAAGGACAGGGTGTAATTAGGGACCATAAGTGGCCATCGACCCTTTTTTCTCCTATTTTATTTGGTCTTTGATTTTAGGGTTTCCTCATATACTATAAATACCCTTTATGTGTTTTTTAGTAAAAGTAATGCACTGTTGATACTTACAAACATATTTTGCTTTCGAGATCCGACTTTGGTCTTAGAATTCTTGTATTGATTTTAGTTGATTAATTCAATTACGATTTTGGTTTTTTGTACTTATTGTTATTGTGATTTCATCTATGCTTTCAATCATGAATGTTATTGATTATTTCACAAGCATGAACGGCTAAAAAAACCCATAGCTAGGGTTGTGGAAACCCGGGTGGATTGATGAAGTAAGGGAAGTGCTATTATTTTTCTGAACTAATACCCATCTATGCATTGTATTATCTTCACTTTAATAGTTATTTTAGCGGCGGCCAACGTTAAGATCCTGCCTAGATTATTGCTACTTACTCTAAAAGAGGAGCAGTGACTAGGAAAATACAATTACAACAGTAATTTGAAGTTTAACTATTGATCCATGATACTAGGTATTATCTAAGTAAGATGATTAGCAATCATCTAATAACTAGAGACTCAAAAGGTAATAGTTAATTGGGATCAAAATAAGGGTTAGTAAGGAAACATCTTGAGACTCAAAATGTAAAGGATGAAATCCATCTGCTCATCCAAAAGACTTTAGATGGTACATAACTTATCAGATTCTACATGCAAGGTATCAGATTGGTTCAACGATTCTAGTGTTCACCAATACTAATTACAACCTAAGTTGGTATTTGCTCTTTGTTCGATATTGCTATTCAAATCCCCCATTTACTTTTCCAACTTTTGCTCGTTGATTATAATATCTTAGATCCATAAGTCCATGTATTCCTTTGGGATTTGACCCCAAACTTTGTTGGGTTACTATATTTTAGCGACCACAATCATCTTCGGATTGAATGTGTAGCTTGTGCATTATAAGATTTGAGTGTCATTGTTAGGGAATACGGTGTTGAGTTGTGAATTGAAGTTATTGCAGTTTTTAGGTCTTTTTATTTTGTTCTTAGTTGGGTATACGTAGGTGTATTCCTAGCACATGGAGTAGAGTCAATCCCTTACTCCCACTGAATTTGAATCCAGAGAGGATCCTACAAATACCTAGTAGTATGATAGAGCCAAAGAGAGACAATCTTCCTAAAGAAGTTCATGATGATGTGCCTCCCACTTCTCTTAAAGGATTTTAGGATATTATTTACCAGTAGACGGAGGTGCTATTAGGAAAAACTGTTAAATAGAGGAGGGAAGAAGAAGCTCACTGCTTAGCTTGAGAGGCAGAGCTAGCTGTGCATCAACCTAAAATAGACCACCGAGAATCACTCGGTGGAAACCAAAATAGAGTTTGAGGTGGATGAGACCATGTGGTCCCTGCATACGAGTACTTGCAACCATATAATGATGATGAAGTAGATCTGGGGTATGTTGAGCCGACATAAACTGGTGCCATTAGTTCCCATGTTTTACCCGTAGGCATTAAGTTTAATATATCGAATGCTATGATTGAACTCTTATACATGAAAGATATGTTCGCTGGGTTTCCTACAAATGATGCAAACATGCATCTAGCCAATTTTAATGGAATTTGTACTTCATATACATATTTAGGGGTGAATCAGGAGGCAATTAGATTGAGGTTGTTCCCTTTCTCGCTTACAGGAGAAACATCTTTACGGTTAGGGGAACTTCCAAGATGATCTATCACTATATGGAATGAGTTGCACAAACAATTCTTGAACTAATTCTTTCCTCTATCCAGGATGTTGCAACTTAAGGATAAGATCTATAATTTTAGGCAGCTATAGTCTGAGTCCATGTATGAGTCTTAGTTCAGGTTCAAGAAGAAGTTGAGTATGGTGCCCAACCATCAAATTTTAGGGACAAACTTATTGGAGTTATTCTATATATCCCCGACCATCAGTTCCAGAGCTATGGTAGACACTGTCTCAGGAGGAGATTTTATAAGATTATATTGGGAGATAGCTTTTGATATTCTAGACCGAATCTTTCTCACTAACAGAGGGTGGAAAACTCAAGAGGCAGAGAGAGAGAGGTTCTAGCAATTACGCCATTGGAGCTGGTAGTGACTAGAGAGTAACTGATGATTCTATATCGCAAGAGATTGCGCTACTGGGGATCGATTTTGGGTTGCTAGAAAAGTAGTTCGTGACCGTGAAATCTAAGAAAGTTCATACAGTAGGAGAATAGGGTATGACTTCTAGAGCTTATGAGTCTGCATTAGAAGAGGAGGCTAGGTATTCAGAACATTAGTTAAAGGGTTTTCGAGCCCAAGGGCAAGGAAACCAGGGTCGGAATTGCTATAATGACATACATAGAGACTGTAGTAGGGATATATATGATGATTAGAGATGGAGATATGATTATAAGTAGAAGGGAGAAAGGTACATTCTGCTTGGTAGACGAGATACAAAATCAAGAATGGAAGAAATATTGTCTAAACTAGTGAAGGGTCAAGAAAATTAGGAGAACAACCTTAAGGAGATTAAGGCTGACATTTCAGGGTTGACCCAGAAGGTGTAGTCTTATGCCACTGCTATTAAGTAGTTAGAGCACCAGTTCAGGTAAATGTCTGCTATGATCAAATAGAAATAGCCTGTTACTCTTTCGAGTGCAAAAGTTTAAAGTCCACCAGCTATAAGTCATTGTCAAGATATCACCACTAATTGTGGTACCACTATTGATGATCCCCTATTTTTACTATTGAGGAGTTAAAAATTGATAGTATTGATAGCGATGAGACACCTGAGGCAGAGTATGAAAAATCGACATGGGGTAATATTGATTTTGAGTATGATAGTGGTGAGGATTAGGTTGTCGAGACCAATGATCATGTTCACCCTTATAATATGACTCTTTTCACCCTTATTAGACTTTTAATGTTATGCAAGTTTTATGTGATTTGGGATCAGTAGTAAATGTGATGACATTGATTGTGTACAAGCTGTTGAGGATGGGGGAACTCAAAAACTATTGATGGCTGACTTATCTATGAAGAAACTGGTAGGTGTTTTGTGTGACATAGAAGTAAGGGTGACATCCTTTATGTTCCCTATTGATTTCATGGTTCTTGATTATGAGGTGAATTGTTAAGTCCCCATTATATTGGGTAAACCTTTCCTATCCACTGGTAGGGTATTGATTGATATGGACTTGGGGGATATCACCTTCTAATTGAAGGATGAGCAAGTAGTGTTTGATATATATCTGATAGTGTAGCAACCTGACGATATGCGAGTAGTGTATGTAATAGACACTATTGATGAGGATTTTGTTGTAGAGACCAGTGTACCAAATTCACCAGGTGTTGATGAGAGACATGTGAAAGATTGGTTTATAGAGATTGAGATGTTGGATCTAGGACATATGAGGGAATAAGTGGATATCTTGCGAGCAGAAGTGTGCTCTCTCACTAAGAGCCACACATTAGTCATCCCTCAATTTGTATCCCTAATTATTCAACTTTCACCTTCACATGGTCCAAAATATTTTGATTTATTCACGAGGGATGATGTGTTAATCCCCGTAGTTAGGACCAAGAGAGGCCGAGAGGGGGACTTGCAGAATCCAGACATGCCATATGAGCAAGCCCTAAAAAGGGCCACCCATGATTCAATGGAGACTGTGTTTGTTGATAGGAAGAGGATTTCCAAGCTAGTTGTGAGTGAATCTTCTCATAGTGCACTGCCACCACCATGGCCTCCATTAGTGGATATACCCTGATGTTGGGTGTATTTATGCACTCTAGTGTTACTATTCTAGCTTATTTAGCCTATTTTTGAGAATAATTTGTGTGCTTTATGTGTTAATATGATATAAAAAAGCATATAAGTATTCATGAATGTGATTTCATTTTTTTAAAGTGTTTTCAATAAAGTTTGCATTTAATTGAGTCATTTAGAGTCTAGTCGAGAAAATTAGTCTTACTAGCTTGAGCTAGTTGTCGTCTTAGTTGATCTCGATAGATTCTAACTTGTATAATAAGTTCCTATTGTTTCATTGTGTATTTATTTGAGTAACAAATTTTTTAAAATGTGCAATGTTCAATTAGAATTAGCCAAGAGTCAACAATACGTATTAGCATAAAGTGGTCGAGATAGCGCTTAGATTGAACTTTTAGCTTGTTGTTCTTGACGGGTTGATGTATTGAGCTCTAATTCATGGTGTTTGATGTTGTAGGATGTTTTTGGAGTTGATTACGGTGGTTAATTGATATGGAAAGAGCTGGAATTCTTAGCAAAAGAACACTACGAGGCATGGAACAAGAAGTTGGATGTGGAACACTTAGAATATATTTTTGATAAAACTTCCAGTAGAAGCATGTAGATATACACGCGATGCCTAATGTACATCATTGCTTCAATGCCTTATAAAATATTTAAGGAGTAACTTCCGGAGGCTACTCACGATATGGGCGCGTCGCCTCCACCATTGCAGTGGAGTTGAGCATGCGGCGCCACCTCTATAGCCATGCTACCATGCACGCATCGCCTGCATCATTTTGGGGATCATATGCCCGCTTCTCCTGCTATATTCCCATGATCAAATAAACATGAAGTCCTACTCCTCGACAGCTTGTGATTGGCTAATTATAAATACAATACAACGTACACATTAGGGATCATCTTTGGATGTCTTGGAACATCAAGGAGATGTTACTACACGTTTTATTAGGTTTTACATTATTTCTTTAGCTTTATTTTAGATTATATCATGTATTCAACCTTTTGGATCATGATTATGACTATGAGTGGCTAGAAACCTCCTTTTCGGGGTTAAAGCCAAGAACATGAGTATTATTATTTTGAATTGATTTTGTTTAATTTGCTTATCATTATTGGTTATTTGTTTATTCTTGATTTAATTATTTTGAGGCTTGATTACCCTTAGAATACATCAATTGTCAACCTTGTGATCTCGGGAAAGGGAATAGGGAGATAGAACATGGGAATAAACTACGATTGGTTCTTATTTCTTTATAAAATAAGGAATTTGAATTAGTGTCTAGGACATGGATGTACTTAGATGCCTTACTTAATTCAAACGTAGGATGATAGCTTTAAAAACTTAATTGAATTATTATATCCCCACTCAACGATGTAGTTGTAATTTCCAAATTAGGTAAAAGATTAGAGGTCGGGAGACCATGACCATGCAACTAATCCTACGAATCAACAACCAAGATAAGCGATTTAGCGAATGAAGTTCAATAATATAGTATGATCGTTTGAAGTGCTTTAACCCTGGGCTTTATCCTATTTATTTTTCAAGACTCTTATTTGTGTATTATTTACCTTACTTGCAATTTACAATATTTTAAACTCTTTTTGGTTGCGCTTGCATCAATTAAATCTAAATTGTGGACTAGAATTGAATCGTTGTAGAGAAATTATGGATGTTCGGGACACTTTCCTGCTTGTTCGTGATGAAAACATGTGTGGAAATTAAAGAAGAGATGAAAAGATAACTCCTAGCACTTGCTAAGTCAATATAAAGACTTCCATTACTTGGGTAATTTATTAATTAGGATTAAATTTGGCATCATAAGAGAGGCATCATTTTATATGTCACTCCATCCTTATCAACAATATCATAGATATTCTTTGACGTATATGTGGACCGCATGTGGGCAAATCAAGTGCCAGAAGTCTAAAATCCCGAGAGCTAACTTGCAGGAAATTTTGGTCTCGCACTTCCGGTAGCCACTTGCACCCTCCCTACTGGCCACAAGTACTACCTGTGTCAAATGACAAGGTGCAAGTTGGGACCATAAGTGGCCACCAACCCTTTTTTCTCCTATTTCATTTGGACTTTGATTTTAGGGTTTCCTCATGTACTATGAATACCCTCTATATGTTTTTAGTAGATGTAATGGACTTTTGATACTTACAAACATATTTTGATTCCGAGACCTGACTTTGGTCTTGGAATTCTCTTGTATTGATTTTAGTTGATTAATTCAGTTATGGTTTGGGTTTTTCTACTTGTTATTATTGTGACTTCATCTATGCTTTCAATCATTAATGTAATTGATTATTTGACAAGCATGAGTGACTAAAAAAATCCCATATCTACAGTTGTGGAAACCCTGGCAGATTGATGAAGTAGGGGAAGTGCTATAGTTGTTCTGAATTGATACCCATGGATGCATAGTATATCTTTACTTTAATAGTTATTTTAAGGTGGCCAATGTTATGATCTAACCTAGATTATTGCTACTTACTCTAAAAGAGAAGTAGTGATTAGGAAAACATAATTACAACAGTAATTTGAAGTTAAACTGTTTATCCATGCTACTACGTATTATCTAAGTAAGATAGTTAGCTATAACTTAATAATTAGAGACTCAAAAGGTAATAGTTAACTGGGATCAAGAAAAGGGTTAGTAAGGCGACATCCTGAGACTCAAAAGGTAAAGGGTGAAATCCATCTTCTCGTCCAAAAGACTGTAGATAATACATAACTTGTCAGATTCTGCATGGAAGGTTCGGGTTTGTTCAACAAAGCACAATAAGCCTATGGAGTTGAGAAGCCAAGGGGAACACAATTCTAGTGTTCATCAATGCTGATTATAACTGAAGTTGATATTTCCTCCTTGTTCAATATTGCTATTCTAATCCCCCTATTTACTTTTCTAGTTTTTGCCCGTTGATTACAACATCTGAGATCCACAATTCTACGTATTCCTTTGGGATTCGTCCCCAACCTTTGTTGGGTTACTATATTTGACAACGACCATAATAGTCTTCAGACTGAAGGTGTATCTTGGGCATTATCACCCAACTTAAAACCTGATAACAATCACCTATACCATTGAAATTGGTAGAGGACGGTCATTGTTAATAGCTCAACTTATGTTGAGGTCTAATCCACGAGGAGCGAAATTAGAATTCTAGTCTTATGGGTGTTAAATGCTATTAATATGCTACCCGCAATGTGAATAAAACAATATGTATAAATAAAAATGGGGAGAGGGGGGTTGGTTTGGAACATATTTATCAATAGCAACTCAAGTCAACAAAGTGAACAACAATTGTGATTTAAATTCGATATGAGAAGAATCTGGAGATTATGTCTACCTAAGGGCAAGTAATGCATGGGTGCATGAAGATTTAGTGTACATACTAGTTATCAATAATATGGTAGGCTAGGTCTAAGATCCTTGAGTCTAGTTTATCAACAAAACCTCAAGAATTTCACTCATTGACCCTTTCGAGTACCTAACAAGTGTGTCAAATTTCAACCACCCATTACCACAATTGGGCATCCCTATTTCTAGGAAGATGCCCAAGATATAGTCAACTTCTTAATCACCCTTATATCTAAGCTAGTGACAATTAGCAAACTACATCCACTAATTGTCTACTATAACCTTGTCACCCACATCCCTCTTTCAAGGATGATATGGGTTCCAAAATTTCACCCAAACCCCTCTTTTCAAGAATGGTTTGAGGTTTCAAGAGTTTGGAGTTTTCACCCATAAACCCATTTTGGATATTTGAGGCTTTCATCCACAAATTCCAACTAATTTAACCAAGCAATAGCAAAACGCATCATCAACAAACTAGCATATAGAAAAATACATCACAACCCACACATAATTGTATCTTAGTTTAACATAATCCCAAGATAATGAAAGCATAGCTACTCATGAAGAAAAGAGAGAAAAATCTACCAGAAGGATTGTTCAAAACATCCTTTCTTCAACATGGAGGATAAAATGAGGGAAATGAAGTTCATATGGTTTGGTCATGTGATGATGAGGGGAACGGATGCCCTAATTCATAGGTGTGAGAGGTTGGCCTTGGATGGTTTCAAGCGGGGTAGGGGTAGATTGAAGTAATGGAAAAAAGTGATTAGACGTGACATGGAGAAGCTACATCTTACTGAGGACATGACCCATAATAGGATGGTACATAGGAAGAATAATAGGATTGTAACGACCCGAGACTACCCCTAGTCGTCACACGGTGCTTAGGACCACAAGTGATCCCAAGCTAACCCTTATACTAGCATAAATCATGAGCAACTGAATAAAATATGTAAGTCTGAAATAAATAAGCGGAAGATACATCTTTTCTGAGTATGATCAAAATAAATTATATTAAAATGATTACAACTTTGATTATATAAAACAGGACTGAAATAAAATACACAACTCTGCTGACTGTCTATTAAGCCTCTACCAGTATTGACTATTGGTAATCGGTTCATGAGCCCCAACTGTCTCGAATCAATACAACTGAAATAATAAAGAAAATACAATACTACACAAACTTTGACTGACTAGAGCCCTTAAATCAAAAGAACTCATCACCTGCTGACCTAAAGCTGCAACTGTTTGATTCTGATATTCATACTACAACTTGTACCTAAATTATTAAACAATATAGCACATAGACATATATGTGGATCAATACTTTTGAAATATACTGAGTATATGGGGGTGAATGCATAAGTAAAACGTTAATGCCATAATTCAAATAGACTTCAAAACAACATGCTAAATGTGAGTGACTCACGTTGGCTGGAATGATAAAAATTGAGATATCATAAGTCATGAGCAATAAGGCATAAAGAAATTCTTGTGAGCTACCACACTTAGTTCTAATAATCCGTACTCTTGTTCTAATAAAAAGGGCTCACCTGTATCAATCTTAAAATTTAAAGCTGAAAATCTAATAACTGAAGTTTTAGGTAATATAATATTTGAGTAAATTCTTGTGAGCCTTTACACTTAGTTTCTAAAACTATTTTGTTATTCTATTTTAAGAATTAGGGACTTTGGGAGGTTCTTCTAATCGACATACACTATATGAGCCGTCATGAAGTTCAACGTCATGTTTCTCTTAGAGGAAAACCTCACGTTGGGGAGAGGTATTAGACTCTTGTAAAAGTGTATAATCTTATCTAAAGTGATCACTATCTTAGACCACTATGGGCAGCAATTCTACAATGGCACGTAGTTCTGGGCATGAGACCTTGGAATTATACCCAACTCGGTGCTAAATACTGCTCCCATTCTTTTGCTTAGAAGTTTAGGGAATCCATCTTAAAATAGCACAAGGGTTTGTAATGAAAACCAATTATTCTTCTCTTTCTTTAAATCTCAAATTGTATGAACAATATGGATTCCTTATCTTAGCTTAGGATCAAACGATCAACTTTCTTTCTTAAATATTGGTACACAACTCATAAAAGAGGCTTGAAATCATAATCTTCTTGAAATATCAATACTTAATCTTAGGGCTTAAAAACCCATGCTTTAAATTCATGTCAAATCAAAATAACACTTCATGCTCAACAATCTTCTTGAAACACTTCAATAATTTCAGTCAAGATAATGAAATCAAAATCACAATATGAAACTTATGGATCAAAACATGAGCATGCGTAATCTTAATGCACTTAAAGCCTTTAAATCTCATGCTTTCTTTCACATAAACTTGCAACATAATATCATGCTCAAATCTCAATTGAAAATCTTTAAATCCAAAGCATAAATATATGAGAACAAGCATGCACTTTAACATTAAATCACTTTATAAATCCATAAACTCAAAACAAGACAATTTGGGTATGAACCCTAATATGAAATTCAGGAAATCTTAACTAAAATCAAGTTTTGGGCACAAGGATGAAAGAAAATCCACGTTCATAACCCCACATACCTTAATAGACTTGATTTGAAAGAGAGAACTTGACTTTGAAACCCTAGGAGATGATCTTGAAAGCTTTCTTGAGATTCTTGGATTAGGGAACTTAATTCTTGGTTTCTTTCTTGAAGAGGATGAATTGAATTCTTGGATTCTTGAGGTGAAACCCTAATCTTGACACTTTTCTTGGGAGATCTTGGTTTGAAAGGCTTGATTTCTTGTCTTGAAAAAAACCCTAATTTCATCTCGATCTTAAGAGTGGAGAGGCTTATGAGAGATGATAAACTGATATTTTATCAGTTAATAGAGTTTAATGCTTGATTTATGTCATGGGAGGTGAGGAAAAAGACCAAAATACCCCTCCAAATTTGAATGGGAATTGCTGAATTTCATGGGTGACGACTTGGGCTGATAAGTTATCACATAGGTGACGGCCCATCACCCCAGGTCATCACTTGGAATCTGGAATTGATGTGTTCCTGCCTAAGGCTGACGACTTGGGATGATAAGTCATCACATAGGTGACGGCCCATCAGCTCAAGTCGTCACTTTATTGACAGGCTGACATGCTGGAGTAAAATGGGTATAACTTCTTGCTTCAATATCGGATTGAGGTGAAACCAAATGCGTTGGAAAAAAGATTCAAAGATATTTCATTTAATATGAGGTAGGACATGTAACTATTTATGTACAAGGAGTAATGGTTGTTTAAAGTTGACTCAAGCTAAATCATTCACTAAAACTTAATCAATAGAAACGTCCTCAACTCGCCTTTGAGTTAGGAGATATTAGTGACCTCAATTCATATCCAAAGGTATTCCCACACTAGATAATTGATCATCATACATATATTAACAAGGAATAATTGGGTTCAAGTCCATACATATAGGGACAACGATTTAAATTCTAGCCCTAAAAATGTGGGCTGTTACATTATCTTCCCCTTGGAATCATTCGTCCTCGAATGATGGGTAGGAACTTATTGAAACATTAAAAACATGGAATAATGTAAACCTGATATGTATGCCAATGAAGGATATAACTGAGCTAAAATTTTAAAAAAAATTCTATCATGAAGCTGATTTCTGAGCTGACTTGACTTTACTGACTACAAGGAACTAATTTATACTGAGAGTTCAAAACTCACTTGAAGTTTCTATGATACAATAATTAATATAGAATGGTGAGGTTCTAACTAATATATTAAAATTTCCAAGAGTTACTAGGGATGGAATAAAGTATACAATTTCTCATTTAGGAATCATCCCTCAACAAGACACGTATAAGAATTAAAGAAAAGGGGCTTCATGGTATCACCAAGTACATTATGCAATCACAAAAATGAGGTAACAAGACCAAGGTCGCATAAAGGTATTTCAATGTCTGAGATGGAATACTTGGAACGCTGAGATCATGTACTGAGCACTTATCAACTGGGTCATGACTAAATATCTGAATCTGTAACATGATGCATGGACTAAACTAAATTCATAATTTGCATAAATGCAAACATTTTACCTCATGGAATGTCCATACTCAGGAAACTTTGGGTAGTAAGACTAAATGGAATGTTGGAAAACTATAAGAGCTTATCTGCTTGATTGCTAAACTGGATTGCAGGCTATACAAATTGAATCATACTTAAAGCTCATTCTCAACTGGAGTATTTCTTCAACGCTCTTTCTAATAAGTTCTAATAACATTAGGGAGAAAAGAATTATTGGGAATGATCTGAATAAGATATATGAATAAGGAGTCATAACATGGTTATAACTCTGTAACATGGGACATAGACATGTAACTCATAAGTTAGGATAGGATTACTAGGCCTTAGGAAGAGGAACTTCTTACTTTCAAGCTTGGCAACACTTCTCAAATTTTTCCTCAACTATACTTAAAATTACAAGATACAACACGCCATACCATAATACTAGTCTAACCCACATGATTGAATCTTCTGTATTTTTAGAGCTCACAGCCTAAGCATAACATGCCTTACCACTTCAATGACTAATTCTGAACTCTTACTATGGATTCACTAGTGCATATTGCGTTCCTCCACTTACATCCCAACATGACATTCAAGCCTATCATTATATCAACATATGAACTTCAAGACAACTACCCATAAAGTCACACTTCTCATATTCTCTAAACCTCTATCAACAACAACTTTCTTGCACTATGCATTAAGAAGACATACCCAGAATTCTCAACTAACTATAACATATACCAAAGATTTACCTCAATATTCCCTCATCCTCTAGCCTTAGATAGAAAAACATAAATAATATTTCTTAATGAGGGTCATCAACTCCCTCTCATCTAAACTATTTCTTATCCATTATCATCACCACTATCTTAACATAATAAGAGGTCACTGAACGGCTAACATATGAGGACCTAAAGCACGAAAAAAATACTATACATAACTTTGAATCTTAGCTAAGTCCTGAGGAATAAAATGTCAAAGGCATGGATTCATTAAAGAGATCCAAACTAAGGACATACAAGATATAAATCTGAATTTTGCTGATTATTAAGATTGTTGCATGAGTACATAAGTCATGAGTTTCATGACCTAAATTTAGAGTTCATAATTTAGGGTATATGACTCTGACTACTGAGTGAACTGGAGTTCCTTATACTGGGAATTGGAAACGTACATGATTTTTCTATAAGGTACATAAATATGAACTGTGGTCATGGAGCTGACACGTAAGGCATGAGTAGATATCGTGATAGCTAAAGTATAAGACTTTGTACTGAGATGAGAATGGGTTAGGCATCATCCTTCCTTATTGCTTTTACATACTACACTGGCATTACTACTAGAATATGGAAGCCTGACTTGGTTACTCATTCTACCATCTCCCCCTTAGCTTTAAGCCATCACTCTAAGTTTGTGGGACCCTCTACTAAACTCTAATCTAAACTGTAATCACTTAACTCTAGAGTCTGGGGTGTAACAATACACATAAAAATAATTAAACTTACCCTGAAAGATTATTTGTAACACCCACTGCTACTCCCTCCTTCTGAGATTCAACTCTTGGATTCCTATAGCCCCAAAAAATCATCATGTAATAACTTGTACACTTACTAGCTAGAAATCTTCATGAGTATCACCATACCCTAAGTTCACACCATCTAGAGCTCCAACTCTTATTTCTATTAGCTCAATCCTCAAAGATTCAAACTTAGATTCTAACACATACTATGGATATCCCCAAACCTTTAATGAACCATACTAACTTCATTCTTGGTCACTCTCTTATCCTTAACTTCTTTTAGCTTCAATAGTCATCATCATAGACTTACACTCTATCAACTCGACAAACATACTTGCCTCACTAAACACATAATCGAAGACTACCAAAGTCACACTTCTATACTTATATTTTTCCCTAATCATAAGAATCAAAATCATACTTAAAAGACTCCATAATTCCTCAACTCATCTACTACGAACACCATGTACGCTATAGCTAGCCTTCTTCTACTTAACCACTCTAGGGTACTATTAGCCACACACAATACTTAATAAACTTGAAAAAAATAATGCAGCCCCATATCACCTTGGGCACACCTATACATCATACTTAATTACGAATACATGAACTTATCTTTGCATACACTGTTCAAGCCTACTATATCATTTCCATATAACTAGCAACACTAACTACACAATCATTACTTCCATCTTGATGATCATCCACTATTCAAACTTAACGTCTAGTGATAAACATGATTTACAACCCAGCCTCACATATTTTTCTCACTTGGAAGCTATAAAACAAAGCATCAAGAAACACTAGTACACTAGAACCTCATAACAATGATAATCGATCATAATCTTAAGACATACCTTATTAAAATCTGTTAATGCATCCTCATTCTACACATTATAACTATTCACCCATCTATACACCTAAATATCTTTCTTAGATCTATAAGACTAAATTCACAATACTCAACCACCCAATACTTTCATCAATAATCTATACTTTTCTGACACAACAAATACCATCAATAACTCTTTTCATACTTCAAACAAACAATAATTCACCTTAACTAATAACTCCTTCTCTACATACAACCAAGGAATCTGTACCACATTCATTACCTCTAAACTAACACACAAGGATATATCACCTTACCACTAACTCAATCGTATACAAAAGTTCATCTATACATATTCGATCAACTGTCATTACCACCTCTCTTGTCACTATACTTCTATACCATACTTCCAACTATAAGAAAGTTCTACTACTTATTAATCATAACTCTCTAGGTTTCAATATCTTTTGAATACAAACTTTATTCAATAATCTAAGTTCATACTAGATCCTCTTATGAGATCTATCTGTATCGAAGGAATAATGAGGAATCTAAATACATATATTTTTCTGTCTTAACTGAACAACTCATAAGGGTGAGGACATAAGCTTTCAACTTGGGGAACTTATAACACACTAGCAAGCTCCTCTCAAGCCCCTTGTGTGACTTCTGAAGTTACTAATTGTAAATCTGAGAGCGTTATCTTGGGAGGAATTGTAACTTACTAATCATGTTATCTCAAGAATAATACATAGATGGAGAAGAATGGATGAACACATGAATCCATAGAAGTTTCTAAAGGAACAACTTTACAGCACGATCTAGAGTATGAAAGAAAAGAAACTATATGTAAATGCCCTGTAGACTCTCGAGGAAAAGTACAGATGTCTCTATACCATTCCGCAAGACTCCACTAGACATGACTTCACAGACACCCTAGGAAACTTAAACCTTATTACCTGATACCAAGTTTATAATGACCTGAGACTACCCCCTAGTCATCACACGGTGCTTAGGACCACAAGTGATCCCAAGCTAACCATTATACTGGAATAACTTATGAGTAACTGAATAAAATATGTAAGTCTGAAAGAAATAAGCACAAGATACATCTTTTCTGAGTATTATCAAAACAAACTATATTAGAATGATTACAACTCTAATTATATAAAACAAGACTAAAATAAAATACATAACTCTACTAACTGTCTATGAAGCCTCTACCAGTATTGACTATAGGTAGTCGAGATGTGACCCCCAACTATCCAGAATTAATACAACTGAAAGAATAAAGAAAATAAAATACTAAACAAACTCTTACTGACTCGAGACGTTGATTCAAAAGGACTCATCACCTGGTGACCGAAAGTTGCAACTATTTGATTTTGATATGCACACTTCAACTTGTACCTACATTATTAAACAATGTAGCACATAGACGTATATGTAGATCAGTAATTTTAGAATATACTGAGTATATGAGGGTGAATGCATAAGTAAAACAATAATGCAATAATTAAAATAGACTTCAAAATAGCATGCTAAATATGACTGACTCACCTTGGCTAGAATAAAAAAAACTAAGAAATCATAAGTCAGGAGAAATAAGGTGTAAAGAAATCCTTGTGAGCCACCACACTTAGTTCTAATAATTTGTACTCTTGTTCTATTCTTAAAATCATGCAAGCTAAGTGGAAAGGGCTCACCTGTATCAATCTTAAAATTTAAAGCTGAAAATTTGATAATTGAAGTTTTAGGTAATATAATATTTAAGTAAATTCTTGTGAGCCTTTACACTTAGTTTCTAAAACTGTTATGTTATTCTATTTTAAGACTTAGGGACTTTGGGAGGTTCCTCTTACTGACATACACCATGTGAGCTATTATGAAGTCATACGTCATATTCCCCTTAGGGGAAAACCACACGTTGGGGAGAGGTGTTAGACTCTTGCCAAAGAGTATAACTGTAATGCCCCGAAATATCATCCCGAGATACCACACGGTTCCCAAGACTACATGTAGCCTCAAGTTAGCCTTTTAAGCCAAAACACTACCCTTGGGTTCCAACACAATAATATACATGCTACGCTAAGGATATATATATAAGTACATATCATATCACATCGCACATGGCATAAAATATCGTTAGACTGTACATATATGAAATGTCTATACACAACCCAACCCAACCCAATAATACACTAGTCTGACATAGCCTCTATACAGCAAAATCAATGAGCCATTGGGACAAACCCCCAACTAACTCAATAGACCTAAGGGATCACAAAACAACAACACCAAAACTAACAACTTGGTCCTCGAACCATGAGGACTCACCACTGAAGGAACGTAGATGCGGTACTCGGATATCACTATTGCGGCTGCGGCTGAGTACCTGAACCTACATCATCGTAAGAATGTAGCCCATAAAGAAATATGTGGGTCAGCACAAGATACGTACTGAGTATGTGGGGGCACATGCAAAATATAAATAATATCATAAATTTCATAAAAACGTACATACAGACCATAATGACACACCTGGATTGAGTGACATTGAATCATGCAACTCATAATATCTTAGATAGGAAATGTAGGAGAAAAACATCATAAATCATTATAGATTATCATAGGCAACTTGACTTACCACATCAAAACTCGGAGTGACTCGGTATTTCAATAAACATGACTCTTATGGATAGAGGAGTTTTCTATAATCGACAACCCCATGTGAGCTTTGTGGAATACCAACATTTGAAACCCCCATTGGCGGGAGCGTCATACTCTTTGCCAGGGAGTACGACCTTAAAACTGCAATAATCACAATCGGGCTCTCTGGCCAATAATATCATCATCAAATAACCCTACGGTGACACATAGGTTTGGGGAAATACCAAATTTCCCTTTCGGTGCTAAGTACTACTCCCCGACAAGCTCAGAACGCGTTAGGAAATCCACCACAACATCACAAGGGTCTATCATAAAGACCAAATCGAATCTCTTTCTCATTTATCAAATCATATCAATTTGTGGATTCCTAACTCAACACATTTTAGCACAAAATATTTTAATCTTCCTCAACATCAACAAGGTATCAATGCATGGAACCATAACCGACTCGACATTTGGATAAGGATATGAAGACTCAATACATAATATTTTCAACAATTTAACTCATCAAAACCATCCAGAAAATACCAAGACTCATTGCAACTTCAATATCAACATTTCTCAATTTGCCATCCAACTCTCATTTAAAGGTACTTGAGACATCAACCCATAGTAGGGATATAGAATTTCCAATATCAACTATAAATTCATAATAAGGAAATAGTGGAATGATAGTATAAATCAAGGCTTAACAAATTAAATCATCATACTCTCATAATCAAATACTTTTTGGACATAATTCTATCTCAACATCATACACATATCGGATGACATAATCCCATAGTTCATGGACAATAATATAAGATATAAAACCATATTTCCAATTCATGGTAAAACATGTAAAATCTCATGTCAATGTAATTCAACAAAAATACCGGGCACAAGATTGAAATGATAATCTTGTTTAAAGCCCCACATACCTAAAAATGGAAGATGAATATGAACTTTTGACTCCGGAACTTTATTCACAAAAATAAAGGGTGCTTCTCGAAGCCCTTAACATGATCAACTCAAATCCCAAGTCAATTTGAAATTTCTACGGTTCAATCAAGAGACATAGAAGGATGAAATTTGGAGTAGTAGGGTTGAGGTTTGAGCCTTAGGAAATTTTGGAGAAAAATGAGCTATTGAATGCTCTTAATGGACTTAAATCCATGGTTTACCCAGATGGATTGGAGTGGAAATGACCAAAATACCCTTAAAAATTAAATAATGTCAAATTTGTCCTTTGGTGGACTGTTTTGATAGGCTGAAGTAGATAGACCATAACTTTTTTATCCGTTGGAAAAATTTGATGAAACAAATTTCATTGGAAAGAGAGCTTTCAGAGCTTTCTGTTGATATATAGTATCTCACCCAGATCATTATGTACAAGGAGTTATGATCGTTTGAAGTTGACCCTAAAATTCGCCTGGCGTCAGTATTTTTTTTCTGCACATTTAGAGTTTACCACTATTCACGGTTAGATCGGAATGATCATAACTCATCGCTCGAGTGTCCGTTTTGGATGATCCACATATCGTTGAAAAGATTATTCGATGATCTACGTGATGACGGGTCGCATATCTAGAAATTCCACATAGAAAAATTATTAATCATAATAAAGAACAGAATTCAACACATTTTCGTCTGAGATCTTAACGGAATTTTTTTTCCGGGGCATCACATCATCTCCACCTTGGAAACATTCATCCTCGAATGTTGATAGGTAGGTCAAGAATACTATGAAAATTAGTATATAGAGAAAAGTCATCTTTCCCAAGCATATACTCCATTCTTGATTTTTTTGGATATCATAGAAAACACACAAGCCAAGATAAACATAGCAATAAGGATTAAATCAAAAGAGAACGATACCTTTGACATGCTCAGGATTTGTAGGAAAGAGGTGGAGATATTTGGCGCGCATATCCATTTCGGCTTCCCAAGTATCACTCTCTACGGATTGATTTCGCCAAAGCACTTTAACCAAAGGAACTTCCTTGTTTCTTAGCCTACGGACTTGAAAGTCAAAAACCTCAACCGGAATATCTTCATATGAAAGACTATCTTGAATACCCGAGCTTTCCGAAGGATCAATCACAACAGAATCACCAATAGACTTCTTAAGCATAGAAACATGGAAAATCGGATGGACGTTAGATAACTCCGCGGGCAATTCAACCTTATACGCTACCTTCCCAATGCGATCCACAATCTTATAGGGATCAATGTAACGGGGACGTAGTTTCCCATTCTTCCCAAATTTCTTCACCCCTTTCATGGGTGAATCTTTCAAGTACACTGAATCACCAACATCAAATTCAAGGTCTTTCCTCCTTACATCTGCGTATGATTTTTGACGACTTTGGGCGGTTTTCAACCTTTCCCGAATTAACTTAACCTTCTCCATAGCCTCGAACACCACATCCGATCCAGTCGCGACAGCCTCACCAACTTCAAACCAACCAATGGGTGATCTATACCTTCTACCATACAAAGCTTCAAATGGGGTCATTCTAATAGTAGCATGAAAACTGTTATTGTAAGCAAACTCGATTAATGCTAAGTGCTCATCCCAACTACCTTTAAAATCAAGCACACAAGCCCTCAACTTATCTTTTAAAGTCTGAATGGTCCGCTTGTCCTTACCATCTATTTGCGGATGGAAAGCAGAACTTAAACGAATTTGGGTACCGACACCCTTCTGGAAAGATTTCCAAAACTGAGAGGTAAACTGAGTACCTCTGTCAGAAATAATAGCCAAAGGGATTCCATGAAGTCTGACGAGTCCCTGAATATATATTCTAGCATAATCTTCAGCTGTATACGATGAATGCACAGGCAAAAAATGAGCTGATTTCATCAGCCGATCTACGACAACCCAAATCGAATCATGATGGCGATGAGAAGGAGGCAAACCAACTATGAAGTCCATATTCACTTCTTCCCACTTCCAAGTAGGAATGCTAAACTCTTGCATCACGCTACTGGGAATTTGATGCTCTATTTTAACCTGTTGACACGTGGAACACTTTGCCACAAATTTTGCTATGTTTTTCTTCATACCATTCCACCAATAGATTTCCCGCAAATCATGGTACATCTTGGTAGCACCAGGATGGATGGAGTATCGCGTACCATGTGCTTCCTCCATAATTCTCTACTTCAAGTTATCAACATCAGGAATACATAATCTTTCTCGGAGTCTCAAAACGCCATCTCCCCCTTGGGAGAAAACCTCTACCTTTTGGTCTTTAACTGACTCTTTTAACCTGACCAAGGTAGGATCCCTGTCTTGCTTCTCCTTCACTTCCAAAACTAAAGAGGATTCAGAATCGCTTTGCACTCCTTTACTACCCTCAGCATCACCAAACAACCTAACCCCCAATCTATCCAAACGATGTACCTCACGGGCTAACTCTTTCTTACCAATCTCCACATGTGCTACGCTACCCATGGACTTTCGACTAAGGGCATCTGCTACTACATTGGCCTTGCCCGGATGATATAACACGCTCATATCATAATCTTTCAACTGTTCTAACCATCATCTCTGCCTAAGATTCAACTCCTTTTGGGTGAATACATACTGCAAGCTCTTATGGTCCGTGAAGACGTCGACATGAACACCATACAAATAATGTCTCCAGATTTTCAAAGCAAAAACCACGACAGCTAATTCAAGGTCATGGGTAGGATAATTCTTCTCGTGAGGCTTTAGCTGCCTGGAAGCATAAGCTATAACCTTGCCCTTTTGCATCAATACACAACCTAAACCGACTCTGGAAGCATCGCAATACACCACAAAACCATCAACACCGTCAGGCAAAGTCAACACAGGGGCTGAAGTGAGTCGAGTCTTCAACTCCTGAAAACTCTTCTCGCAAGATTCGGACCACAGGAACTTTACTTTTTTTTTGGTCAAACGGGTCATAGAAGACGAAATATATGAAAACCCTTCAACAAAACGACGATAATAATCAGCTAGACCCAAGAAACTTCAGATATTAGAAGGAGAAATAGGTCTAGGACAACTCTTTATAGCCTTTATCTTTTGAGGATCAACTCTAATACCTTCGGAAGAAACAACATAAACCAAGAAGGCTATAGAGTTCAGCCAGAACTCATACTTACTGAACTTAGCATACAACCGATGAGTTTGAAGAGTTTCCAACACGATTCAAAGATGATCCGCATGATCACCCTCACTTCAGGAGTAAATAAGAATATCATCAAGGAACACTATTACAAATAAATCCAGATATGGCCGAAATACATGGTTCATAAGATCCATGAAAGCCGCTGGAGCATTAGTTAACCCGAAAGACATCACTAGAAATTCAAAATGACCGTAACGAGTTTGGAAGACTGTCTTGGGGATATCACATTGCCTAACCTTAAGTTGGTGATAAAAGGATCTGAGGTCTGTCTTCAAAAAGTAGCTCGCACCTTGCAATTGATCAAATAAATCATCAATTCGAGGAAAAGGATATTTGTTCTTGATAGTAACCCTATTAAGCTGCCAGTAATCAATACACATCCGTAAAGAACCATCTTTCTTACGCACAAACAGGAAAGGTGCACCCCACGGGGACACACTAGGTCTGATAAAGCTTTTGTCTAAAATATATTTCAATTGCTCCTTCAACTCTTTAAGTTTCACGGGAGCCATGCGATACGGAGGAATGAAAATAGGCTGAGTATCGGGAAAAAGGTCAATCCCGAACTCTATCTCTCTATCAAGAGGTATTCCAGGGAGATCTTTCGGAAAGATATCAAGAAACTTATTAACAACATTAATTGACTGAATGGTCGGGGTTTCAGACTTAGTGTCATTAACCCGAACCAAATGGTGGATGCAACCCTTGGAAATCAACTTCCTAGCTTTGAGATAGGATATGAAACAACCCTTAGGAATCACAGAACTCCCGGACCATTCAAGGATAGGTTCATCAAGAAACTGAAACATGACCACACAGGCACAACAATCAATAGACGCATAGCATGAGTGATGCCAATCCATACCCAGAATGATATCAAAGTCAACCATATCTAGCTCAATCAAATCAGCATACATAACCCGATGAAAGACAGTAATGGGACATTTCTTATACACCCGCTTTGCAATGACAGACTCTCCTACCGGAGTAGAAATCAAAATAGGCTCAGAAATTAGTTCAGGACCCATTTCAAAATTTACAGAAACCAGAGGTGTCACATAAGAAAAACTCAAACTGGGGTCCATCTACACATAGACATCAAAATAGAAAACACGGAGCATACCAGTGACAACATCGGGAGAGTCCTCCTGCTCCTGACGAGGTGGTATAGCATAGAAACGATTCTGGCGTTGACCGCCAGCAGTACTAGATGAATCACCCTAAGGAGGAACTGGACGGGCTGCGGAAGGCGAGGCACTGGTAGCCTGACTTTGGGGACGGGCATCACGACTCCACTTTCTGGCATACGGGCAGTCTCTAAGTATGTGGCCCAACTTTCCACAACCAAAACAGCCCCACATAACACTCCCCAAAATGGTCTTTACCATACTTAGCACACGAAGGAGGATGAGGCCGGTTGCTTACACTATCCTGAGACCTCAAAGGTACCGACCTATTCCCGAGATCCTGCCTGCCCTGATATACGGGAGCACTAGTTGAGGAAGGCGCAGGTATAAATGGACGTCTCTGAAATTGAGGGAGACTCCCTCCGGAGAATCTAGTCTGACCATACCCCTGTTGCTCCGATCTGACTCTCTTAATCCCTCTTACTCTTTCTCTTTCCTTTATCTTTTCTGACTCAATCTGTTGGGCATGAATCATTAACCTAGGAAGATCAATCTCCCTGTTGATCATAGCAGATCTACATTCTTTCACCATATAACTCGACACCCCAGTTAGAAACTTGCTTATACTAGTCCTCGAGTCAGCCATCATATTGGGAGCGTACTTCGATAGCTGATTAAACTTAAGACAATACTCCTTAACCGACATGGAGCCTTGTCTCAAATTAATAAACTCCTCTATCTTAGCTTCCCGTAACTCAAGAGCAAAAAATCTATCCAAGAATGTATCTTAGTACAATTGCTAAGTCACCGGAGCGGTATCTTCCTCTCTACCCTTATTCCACATCTGCACCCAGTCATAGGCAACATCCTTCAACCGATAAGATGCCAGCTCCATACTTTCTTCCGTGATCACATGCATAATCTGTGTAATTTTCTTTATTTCATCAACATACATCTGCGGGTCCTCACCTGCTCTCGACCCATGAAACTCTGGCGGATTCATCCACATAAAATCATGAATTCGTGCTGCTGCCGAATTATTTTCCTGCGGAGGTGGAGCGTTGGCCTGATTATTGGAGGTAACTGCCTGGGTTAGCATCTGATAAGCTGCTCGAAATTCAGCATGGGATAACGTCTCATGAAATAGATCAACGGGTTGAGGTTGGTTGTTGTTTCTGCGAGCTCGATGTGGAGGCATTTTCTGTCGTAAGAACACACGTATTAACAGTAGAAGGAAATAGTTGTAAGCATGATAGACTCTTGTAGAAATAAAGAAATGACTTTTCCAAGAACGCCCCACAGCCTCTTGATCATAGGTGTGGTGCGCTACACACCGATGCTCAAGACTCTACGTAACGCGGCTTGTCAGACTCCCTAGGAATCTTCACAGCCTTAGGCTCTGATACCAAGTTTGTAACGACCCGAAATATCATCCCGAGATGCCACACGGTGCACAAGGCTACACGTAGCCTCAAGCTAACCCTTTAAGCCACAACACTACCCTTGGGTTCCAACAAATCAACATACACGCTACGCTAAGGATATATATATAAGTACATATCATATCACATCGCACATGGCACGGAATATCATTAGACTATACATATATGAAATGTCTATACACAAACCAACCCAACAATACACTAGTCTGACATAGCCTCTATACAACAAAATCAACAAGCCATTGGGACAAACCCCCAATTGACTCAACAAACCAAAGAGAACACAAAACAACAGCACCAAAACTAGCAACTTGGTCCTCGAACCATGAGGACTCACCACTGAAGGAACATAGATGCGGCACTCGGATATCACTGTCGCGACTGCGGCTGTGTACCTGAACCTACATCATGGTAAGAATGTAGCCCATAGAGAAATATATGGGTCAGCACAAGATACGTACTGAGTATGTGGGGGCGCATGCAAAATATAAATAATATCATAAATTTCGTAAAAACGTACATACGGACCATAATGGCACACCTGGTTTGAGTGACATTGAATCATGAAACTCATAACATCTTAGATAGGAAATGTATGAGAAAAACCTCATAAATCATTATAGATTATCATAGGCAACTTGACTTACCACAACTAAACTCAGAGTGACTCGGTATTTCAATAAACATGATTCTTATGGACAGGGAAGTTTCCTATAACTGACAACCCCACGTAAGCTATGTGGAATACCAATATTTGAAACCTCCGTTGGCGGGAGCGTCATACTCTTTGCCATGGAGTATGACCTTAAAACTGCAATAATCACAATCGGGCTCTTTGGCTAATAATATCATCATCAAACAACCCTACGGTGGAACATAGGTTTGGGAAAATACCAAATTTCCCTCTCGGTGCTAAGTACTACTCCCCGACAAGCTCAGAACGCGTTAGAAAATCCACCATAACATCACAAAGGTCTATCAGAAAGACCAAATCAAATCTATTTCTCATTTATCAAATCATATCAATTTGTGGATTCCTAACTCAACATATTTTAGCTCAAAACATTTTAATCTTCCTCAACATCAACAAGGTATCAATGCATTGAACCATAACCGAGTCGACATTTGGATAAGGATATGAAGACTCAATACATAATATTTTCAACAGTTTAACTCATCAAAACCATCCAGAAAATACCAAGAAATATTGCAACTTCAATATCAACATTTCTCAATTTGCCATCCAACTCTCATTTAAAGGTACTTGAGACATCAACCCATAGTAGGGATATAGAATTTCCAATATCAACTATAAATTCATAATAAGAAAATAGTGGAATGATAGTATAAATCAAGGCTTAACAAATTAAATCATCATACTCTCATAATCAAATACTTTTTGGACATAATTCTATCTCAACATTATACACATATCGGATGACATAATCCCATAGCTCATGGACAATAATATAAGATATAAAACCATATTTCCAATTCATGGTAAAACATGTAAAATCTCATGTCAATGTAATTCAACAAAAATACCGGGCACAAGATCGAAAGGATAATCTTGTTCAAAGCCCCACATACCTAAATATGGAAGATATATATGAACTTTCGACTCTGAAACTTTATTCAAGAAAATAAAGGGTGCTTCTCGAAGCCCTTAACATGATCAACTCGAATCCCAAATCAATTTGAAATTCCTACGGTTTAATCAAGAGACATAGAAGGATGAAATTTGGAGTAGTAGGGTTGGGGTTTGAGTCTTAGGAAATTTTGGAGAAAAATGAGCTATTGAATGCTCTTAATGGACTTAAACCAATGGTTTACCCAAATAGATTGGAGTGGGAATGACCAAAATACCCTTAAAAATCAAATAATGTCAAATCTGTCCTTTGGTGGACTGTTTTGATAGGCTGAAGTAGATCGACCATAACGTTTTGCTTCGATGGCCAAATTGGATGAAATAAATTTCATTGTAAAGAGGACTTTCATAGCTTTCTATTGATATATAGTATCGCACCCAAATCATTATTTTCAAGGAGTTATGATTGTTTGAAGTTGATCCTAAAATTCGCCTGGCCTCAGTATTTTTTCTCTGCACATTTACTGTTCACAACTATTCACGGTTAGATTGGAATGATCATAACTCATCGCTCGAGTGTCCGTTTTGGATGGTCCACATATCGTTGGAAAGCTTATTCGATGATCTACGCGATGATGGGTCGCATATCCAGAAATTCTACACATAAAAATTATTAATCACGATAAATAACAGAATTCAACATATTTTCGTCCGAGATCTTCACGGAATTTTTTTTTCCGGGGAATCACAATAACCTTATCTTAATTGATTACTATCTTAGACCACTATGGGAAGTTAATCTCAATTGTATGGTGGCACGCAGTTCTAGGGTATGAGACCTTGGAATCATACCCAGCTCGATGCTAAATACTACACCCATTCTTTTGCTCAGAACATTAGGAAATCCACCTTAAAATAGAACAAGGGTTTGTAATGAAAACCAATTATGCTTCTCTTTATTTAAATCTCAAACTGTATAAACAATGTGGATTCCTTATCTTAGCTTAGGATCAATTCATATCCAAAGGTATTCCAACACTAGATAATTGATCATCATACATATATTAACAAGGAATAATTAGGTTCAAGTCCATATGCATAGGAATAACAATTTAAATTCTAGCCTAAAAATATGGGGTGTTACAAGAATAGAGGGCTAAGGTGTGTAGATGAGTCGTAGTCAGTAGTTAGGAGGGATTTGGTATAACTTGGTTGTTAGTTTTATGGTTGGGTGGTGGGAGGGTGTCCATTGTTTGGTAATGTACTATATTTTTATGGATGTCGTACCTCTGTTATTTTTGTCTTGTTTTATGCTTTTGATGGTTTTGTCTATTGTCCTTTGTCTTGAGATGGGGGTCTATCGGAAACAACCTCTCTACTTCTTCGGAGGTAGTGGTATGGACTGCATACATTCTAGCCTTCCAGACCCTACTATGTGGGAGTATACAAGGTTTATTGTTGTTGTTGTTGTTCAAAGTCTCCAAATCAAAATACAAAATATTGCCCAAATTAGGGTTTAAACTTCAAATTAATAATGTTTCAAGAGAGTATAATCACCCAAAAAATAAATGGTTTTGAACTTTTAAAGGAATTGGGTTCGGTTGCATGAGTTTACAAAACTGCCCCTGGGTACATTTCCTGCTTAGCCGCGATCGCAGCTACCACGACTGCGGTAAGGACACTACAATCGCGGAACTTTGACCTGCTTAATTGGATGTGATCGTGGCCCTCAGGCCGCGATCGCGGTAATTGAGGTTTGTTTTTACTTTATGTCTTTTAGCTGTACTTCTTTCTCCTTTTTGGTCCTTTTCAGCTCAAATCCACATCTTTCATTCTCCTTACCCATATGCCTACAAAATATTGGAATTAGTGTATTTAATCACTAATTTGTCTCACTTATACATTCAAATCATAGTAGTGTGCATGATTCTTGAGTGCAATTGAGTGGTAAATTTACCACTCATCAAAACCCACATCTTATAACCCCTTAAGGGTGTCATTATCACTAAAAAATAATCTAAGTAACGTCTCAAATAATCCTAAATCCTCAAGGTTAAGAACACTTAGGGTTTTTAAGATGTTGATCAATTAGGTCTCTCAAGGGTGATTTCTCTCCGTACACATATTATTACAGACATGTTTCTCTTCACTCGTTGTTAATTTTGTAAAAGCATATTAAAGTGTTGTTCACCTGATTTTTTTTTTTGAAACAAGGGTTGGGGGTCTTTGAATGTTATGAATTGAACAATGTTTCTCATGGTTTATATATATAATTTTCATAATTTTTACTACAGTTTTGAACTTTTGGGTGCATGGGTATGGTAAATTGACTAGAAAATTATGATTTTCCCAAACTTGTGACTTTTGAAGTGGGTATGACCCCAACCCCATTATGTGAAATTTTCTTTAATTATGAGAACTGTGAGAATTTGTAAAATTGAATTAGTCTCAAACTATTGCATGATATATATAGGTATTTGAATAAATGGTATAATTTAATGAACAAAGGCAGTCGATGACCCCTCCGTTTTAATAAAGGAAGTTGTTTTCTCCAAGTTAATGGAAATTATTTTTGCATGCTGTGTTACCTTACAAGGGTAGTTGGTATAAGGATATCAACAATGTATGCCTTAATGTGGCATGTGGTTAAATAAATGGGAATATGTGATACTTGTTTTAGTTAGGCTCTAATAAGGATTGTGTAACTGATCATGAAAGTGGAGGTCCAAGTGATCGATACTTGAAACTGCATTTGCCGATGTGGGGGTCAAAATGACCAGGGAGGATCAAATCCCCCTTATTATTATTTCATGATTAGGGAGGCTCGAGTCCCCCATAAATTATTGTATGATCGAGTGCTTATGTTACCCTGGTATATGTTGAAGGGTTTGAGTCCCCTATGTTCATATATATGAGATTATTCTCCGATTCGTGTGGCTACACGTACTGGAGCCCAACCAGGGGGTGAGAGCTGGGACCCATATAACTCGTGGGTACTATTATATAATGTTTCATCTACATAATCCAGACTAAAGTTTTGAAATACATGTTAAGCCTTGTTTCCTTTCCCAACATGTGAAATATATATATATATGTGTGTGTGTGTGTATGTGTGTGTATGTGTGTGCGCGTGTGTGAGTGTGTTTGTGTGTGTTTATGTATTTGATTATCTGCAATGGTTTTTGAATTCCTTTAAACTGTTGATCATGTCATTATGTTATCCTTATCCCAGAGTTACATACTAACATTCACCCCGCTAACCGTCTTTCGATGTTGTATCCCTACGCGATGCAGGAATTGATCATACTTCTACTTTTTCTGCTCAGTGACTTGGATTTGGGACCATCTAGCGAGTTAGATTAAAGGGGTGAGCTTTCATACTTTGGAAGACCCATTTCATGATTATGGTTTCCTTTATATTTTGACTATTCCTTTAGATTTGGTTTTGGCTATTGTCGGGGACATGTACCGATATTTTATTGATATCAATTTTAGATCATAGTCTAGAAGGATTTATTTGGATTACTGTGGCTATTAGGCGGTGACGGATGATCATTTGGCTGGTCGATGGTAGTTGGGTATGGACATGTATTTAAAACATTCTTAGACTATTGTATGCTATCTTGTTATATGTTAAAAATTCAACTGACCTTGGGGTGTGGTGTATTTGGTTTGGTTAGGTGCATGGGGTGATCTTCAGTCCACATGGGACTTGAGATACCCGTCATGGCCAGGCCCTGGTTTGGGTCATGAAAAAGGTGGTATCAGAGCATAGGTTTGGTGTCATTGGGTATCGAACAAAGACTAGTTAAGTAAATTCTTTTTTATGGGTGTGTAGCACGTCACACTTATAAGGAAGAGGCTATGAGACATTTAGGAATGTTTCCCTTTCTTGTTGATTTGTTTCAAGCTATAGAGTCTAAGTTCTTGAGTCTCTCTAATTCTCATTTGTTTGCCTTTTAGATCATTCCTCCTAGATGATCAGAAGCTCATGGAAAATCATTTGTCCCACGTGAGGACAATGCTGATAAGACATACCTGCTTAAGGGGTATAGTCTCAATCTAGGGGTCCAGTTCCTGATTACCCTCTCAGAGTTCCACCGGTCCCCTGTAGTCCTCCTCGAGCTCCTCAGGCTGATGTGTCGATAGAAGAATTTTGTTAGTCTATTAATATATTAGCTCAATTGGTAACTTCTTAGTCTGAGCGTGTAGCTTCTGTTACTCTATCTTCTGAGGTAACAAAGGTTGCCTAGTTTATGAGGTTGAGTCCTCTTGCATTTACTGGTGTTAGGGTTGAGGAGGATCCTCACAACTTTATCGATGAGATGGAGAAAATCTTCCTATTTATGCATGCTAGTAATGTGGAGGGTGTAGAATTCGCAGCCTATTAGTTGACGAATATAACATACTAATAGTATGGGGAATGGAAATAGTTATAGGGAGATGATGCTGATCTGCACTATGAAATAATATCTCCAGTACCTTTTTGGACCACTTTTTTCCTCACGCATTAAGGAAGACAAAAATAGAAGAGTTTTTTTTTAATCTGAAGTAAGATAGAGTGACGGTCAATAAGTATGCCTTAAAATTCCATCAGTTTTCCCGATATGCTCCTGAGTTAGTATCTAGCATAAGGGCTAGATGAGAAAATTTGCTTTTAGGTTATCCCATAATTTAATTCTAGAGAATAAGGCCGCCTTGTCGAACAAGGATATGTATATCTCTAGATTAGTTGTGTATATGCATCAAGTTGAGAAAGAGAAGAAGAAACAAACGGAGATAGGGAAAGGTAGAATAAGAAGTTTAGATATTTTGATTAAGGTAGAGGTCAATAACAGAGTGGTAGAGATGGTGGAAAGTGGTCTAAGAAGCAGGGGGAGTTTTGGGTCCTACTCTACGGCTAGTGCTTCTTATCTGAAGTTGTTGGGTAATTGTCATCCTCAACATGATCGAGGGTTAAGGACATAAGGTGCCCAATCTTAGGCTAGTGGGGCTAAGTCCGCTCCATTATATCCTCCTTGTAGATTCTTTGGGTAGGTGCACCGTGGGTTTTGTGAAGAAGAAAGGAACATGATTTTTAAATGTTGTCAGATTGGTAACTTGTAGAGGGATTGTCCTTCTGAGGTTGCTTCAGGGGAAAATAAGATTCATGTTGCCACTTTATCAGCTCCTGCACCAAAGGGTGTCACTTCTGCTTCTAGTACTAATTCTGGCCAAAATTGCTTGCATGCTCTTGCTACCCCCTAGGACTCTTAGGCATCTCCCAATATTGTCACTGGTATGTTACAACTCTTTTCTAGTCATGTGTGTTGCGTGCTTGATCCAGGGTCTAATATTTCTTATGTGACCTTATTTTTTATTATATATTTTGGTTTCTATCCCGAGTGTATCCCTGACCTTTTTTCTGTTTCTACCTCGATAGCTGATTTTCTGGTTGCTAGAAGAGTTTATAGGGGTTGTGTGGTATTGGTTGGTGGTAGAGAAACTCTAGTAGATCTGATAGAGTTAGACATGGTTGATTTTGATGTCACATAAGGGATGGACTAATTACATTTGTGCTATGCCTCTTTATATTGTCGAACTCGTAAGGTCATATTTAAATTCCCTAATAAGCTGGTCATTGAGTAGGAAAGGTGTTCTCTAGTTCCTTAGGAAAGGTTCATATCATATCTTAGACCCCTAAAGTTAATTTCAAAGGGATTTCTTTATCATTTGGTCTGGGTTAAAAATTCTATCTCGGAGAGTCCTTCATTACAATCTATTCTCATTGTTAATGAATTATTTGAGTTTTTTCCTGATGATCTTCCTGGTATCTCTCCCGATAGGGAGATTGATTTTAGGATTGACCTTGTTTTGGGCACTCATCCTATCTCTATTCCTCCCTATAGAATGGCTCCAGTTGAGTTGAAGAAGCTTAAGGAGCAGTTAAAAGAACTCCTTGACAAGAGTTTTATCCTTCCTATTGTGTCTTTATGGGGTTCCCCTATTTTTTCGTGCTTAAGAAGGATGGTTCCCTTTGAATGTGCATCTATTACCATCAGTTGAATAAGGTTATTGTGAAGAATAAGTATCCCCTTCCCCGAATGGATGATTTGCTTGACTAACTTTAGGGCGTTAGATGTTTCTCTAAGATTGATCTTAGGTTGGGTTATCATCAGCTAAAGATTTGGGAGGTAGATATCCCTAAGACTGCCAGTATGGTAATTATGAGTTCTTAGTCATGTCTTTTGGTTTGACTAATGGCCTGATATTTATGGACTTGATGAATAGGGTTTTCTGTCAGTTTCTAGATTTGTTCGTTATCATCTTTATAGATGACATCCTGGTGTATTCCAAGAGTGAGGTAGATCATGCCAATAACCTCCGTATTATGTCATAAATATTGAAAGATCAATATTTATATCCTACGTTTTCGAAGTGCAAGTTCTGGTTGAAAGTTGTTACTTTTCTAGGTCATGTCACTTCTACTGAAGGGATCATGGTGGATCCGCAAAAAGTTGTAGTGGTTAAGAAGTGGTTGAGGCCCATAAATCCAACCTATATTCAAAGCTTCTTGGTTCTATCCGGTTACTATAGGAGATTTGTGGAGAGTTTCTCAACTATAGCTGCCCCGTTGACTAAGTTGACCCATAAGAAGGTGAAGTTCTTATGGTCTGATGCTTGTTAGGGTAGTTTTGAGAAGCTGAAAGATAAGTTGACTTCAGATCTAGTTTTGATCCTGCCCAAGGGTAATGAAGGATTTGTGGTTTACTATGATACATCCCGTGTGGGACTTGGTTATGTGTTGATGCAACATACTTGGGTGGATGCCTATTCTTACAAACAGTTGAAAGTTCATGAGAGAAATTATCTGACTCATGAGTTAGAGTTGTTGGCTGTGGTGTTCGCCTTGAAGATTTGGCATCACTATTTGTATGGAGTCCATGTAGATATCTTTTTTGATCATTAAAGCCTGCAATATGGGTTCACCTAGAAGGATTTGAATCTCAAGCAAAGGAGGTGGCTTGAGTTGCTAAAACACTATGACATAGGTCTCCACTATCACCCAAGGAAAGCTAAAGTGGTTGCGGATGCTCTTAGCAGGTTATCCATGGGGAGTCTAGCTCATGTGAATGAGGATACACTAGAGTTAGTTAAAGATATTCACCATTTGTTTAACCTTAGAGTTCGTTTCTTGGACTCTGAGGATGGTGGTGTGTTTGTGCAACAGGTGGTGAAGTCATCCCTTGCTGTGGAAATAAAGGAGAAGCAGGTACTGGATCCTGTTTTAATAAAGATTAAGGGAGATGTGGGACAACAAAAGGTTATAGCTTTTGAGTTAGGTGGTGATGGTATCTTTAGGTACCAAGGAAGATTATGTATTCCCGATGTAGATGGGTTGAGAGAGGGGATCTTGGTTGAGGCTTATGAGTTGCGTTATGTCATTATCCCAATTCGATGAAGATGTATCATGATCTTATGGAGATTTATTGGTGGAACAATATGAAGCGAGATGTGACTAGTTTTATGGCTAAATGCATGGCGTGTCAATAAGTGAATGTTGATCACTTGGACCCGATGGGTTGACTCAACAGATTGAACTTCCTGTGTGGAAAGGAGATATAATTAATATGGATTTTGATATCGGTCTTCCTCGGTCTCAAAATCAGTTTGATTCAATTTAGGTTATTGTGGATAGGATGACTAGGTTTGCTCACTTCTTGCAAGAGAGGACTAATTATTCGACAGAAGATTATGCGAAGTTATTCCTCCAATAGATTATGAAGTTGCATAGGGAACCTATTTCTATCATGTCACATCGTGGTACTCAATTCTCATCAAACTATTAACGTTCGTTTCAGAGAGGTTTGGGAACTATGATGAGCCTTAGTACTACTTTCCACTCGCAGTTGGATGGACAAGTGGAAAGAACTATTCTGAAATTAAAAGATATGCTCCTGGGTTATGTGATTGACAATGGAGGTAGTTGGATCGATCATTTGCCTCTTATAGAGTTCGAGTATAATAATAACTACCACTCTAGTATTGGGATGGCTCTGTTTGAGGTATTTTATGGTGAGAGGTGTATGGGTGATTCAAGGTTGGTGAAACTGAGATGTTTGGACCAGATTCAGTTCACTAGGCAATAAAGAATGTGAGGGTGATTCAAGATAGACTTAAAGTTTCCCAAAGTCGCCAAAAGTCCTATGTGGATGTGAGGTATAGGGAGTTAGAGTGTGAGGTTTGTGGTTTGGTGTTCTTGAAGGTATCTCCCATGCAGGGAGTAATGTGGTTTGGGAAGAAGAGGAAGCTCAGTCCCCGGTATGTTGGCCCATACTTGGTCTTAAAGAGGGTTGGTAATGTTGTGTATGAGTTGGAGTTGCCTCCTAGTTTGATCTCCTTCATCCAGTGTTTCATGTTTCGATGTTGAGAAAGTGCATGGAGATCCTTTGGTGGTCCTTCCTTTAGAGGATATGGGTATTTTGGATTCCTTATCATATGACAAAGTCTCGGTTGAAATTTTGGATTGGCAAATTTTTCGGTTGTGTACGAAGGACGTAGCATCGGTAAAGGTCTTATGGAGGAACCAAAGGTTAAAGAGGCTACTTGGGAAGACAAAGAGGACATGAAGTTCAAGTATCCATTCTTGTTTTTCGCTCTGAATAATCGTGCTTAAGATATGTGTTATTCTTTACATCTTTGTTTTCTGACTTTGTTAAAGAAAAGAGTAATTTCCTTGGCATCTTTATTTTTTGAGTTTGTTAAAGGTAAGATTAGAGAAATATGGAGTAAAATCATGCTAGTGATTTCCTTGACCCATCATTCGATGATGAACGATCCAAGTAGGGGAGAATTAAGAAACCTTAGATTGAGGCCCTTGAAAATTCCTTAGGCTTTTAGATCACTACCATGGTTACAACTGGACCCCCAGAGTCATAAGGTGTTCTAACAAGTCATAACCAAACCAGTAAGTTTGTGGCTTGATTCTTCTCGGAGTACGAGTGGCTCAGTAAGAGCCGTGAGGAGATGTTATGGGTCATTAGGTATTATCATAAGGTGTCTAGTATAAGTCCCAAATTAAGTTCTGTGTTGACTACGACTGGACCCTACGAGTCGTAGGGTCCCATTAAGAGTGATGCCATTGAGTCGTAAGGATAACAATTTAGGGTGCCTTAGTGGTACTGCCTTGGTTACGACTAGTGGTGACGACCCATAAGCGGAGATTACGATTCAAGGGGTTGACTCGTGATCAAAGACGACACTTTTTTAGCGTTTAAGTTGAGGGCATTCTAGACATTTCCCCTCTTACCCAACTTGAAACCAACGTCTAATAACCCTTTCATGGTGTCATTATCTCTCAAAAACTATCTAAGTAACGTCTTAAATACTCCCAAATCCTCAAGGTCAAGAACACTTAGGGTTTTCAAGAGGTTGGTCAATTAGAGCTCTCAAGGGTGATTTCTCTCCGTACATTTTACTATTACAGGCATGTTACTCTTTCCTCATTGTTAATTTTGTAAAAGCATATGCATTAAAGTGTTGTTCACATGAAATTATTTTGGTTTTGAAACAAGGGTTGGGGGTCTTTGAATGTTATGAATTGAACAATATTTCTCTTGTTTTATATATATATATATATATATATATTATTTTCATGTTTTTAATATGATTTTGAACATGTGGATGGGTGGGTATGGTGAATGAACTAGGGAATTATGATTTTTCCAACATTGTGACTTTTGAAGTGGTTAAGACCCCAACCCCATCATGTGAAATTGGGTTTAATTATGAGAACTGTGGGAATTTGTAAAATTAAATTAGTCTTAAACTATTGCATGATATAAAGAGGTATTTGAAATACAAGGGTTTGATTTAATGAACAAAGGGAGTCGATGACCCCCTCTGTGTTAAAAATGGGAGTTGTTTTCTCTAAGTTAATGGAAATTATTTTGGCATGATGTATTACCTTGCAAGGGTAGTTGGTATGACGATACCAATAATGTATGTCTTAATGCGGAATATGGTTAAATGAATGGGAATGTGTGATACTTGTTTTAATTGGGCTATAATAAGAGTTTTTTATTTGAGTCATGAAAGTGGAGGTCCGACTGACCGATACTGGAAATCGTGTTTGTTGATGCGGGGGTTAAAGTGACAAAGGAGGTTTGAGTTCCCCCATAAATCATTGTATTATCGGGTGCTTAAGTCACCTTGGTATATGTTGGAGGGTTGAGTCCCTCATGTGCATATATATGAGATTATTCTTCGATTTGTGTGGTTACATGTATTGGGGCCCGACAATAGGGTGAGAGCTGGGGCCTATATAGCTCGTGGGTACTATTCTATGACGGGTGAGCTACATAATTCAGGCTAAAGTTTTGAAATGCATGTTAAGCCTTGTTCCCTATCCCGGCATATGATATATATATATATATATATATATATAAATGTTTATGCATTTGATTATGTGCATTGGTTATTGAATGATTTTAAATTGTTGATCATTTCATTATGTTATCCTAATCCCCGAGTTACATGCTAGCGTTCACCCCGCTAACCGTCTTTGGATGTTGTATGCCCATGCAATGCCGAAATTGGCCATATTTCTACTCCTCTTACTCAGTGACTTGGATTCAGGATCAACGAGTGAGTCAGATTGAAGTGGTGAGCTTCCATACTTCGGAAGACACTATTTCTTGATTATGGTTTCCTTTACATTTGACTATTCCTTTGGCTATTTTCGGGGGAATGTCCCGACACTTTACTGATATTTAGTTTTGGATCATAGTTTAGAAGGCTTTGTTTGGACTACTATGGCTTTTGGAGTGTCAGTCGATCGTTTGGCCGGTCAACGGTGGTTGGGTAAGGACATGCATTTAAAACTTTCTTAGACTATTGTATACTATCTTGTTATATGTTCAAAATTTAGCCGGCCTTGTGCTGTTGTGTGTTTGGTTTGGCTAGGTGCAGGGGTGATCTTCGGTCCACGTGGAACTTGACATACCCGTCACGACCAGGCCCTAGTTTGGGTCGTGACACTCAACTCCTGAGGAATTAAGTGATCAACGAAAGCATCTGAAAAGTCATCACACACCACTTGTTCAACATCATCAGCCCTCATTGCTTCCCACTCCTCATACCATTAATAAGCCAAATCTTTCAACTGATAGGTAGCAATCTCCACACCCTCTAAATCAGTAGCATGCATAACCCTAAAAATCTCCTCTATCTCATCATTAAATCCCTAAGGATCCTCCTCAACCTTAGAGTCTATTAAGGTTGGGGGATTCAACCTCATAAACTTGCCAACCCGAGTGACCTTAGATGAACTAATAGAAGGACCAACATGATTAGACCGACGAGACTGCAATGCCAACAGCTGGGCAATCATATGAATAGACTAAAAAAACTCCGCATTAGAGATATCTCCCTGAGGAGACTGAGCATAAGTATCACCAGCCCCAGAAGCCTGAGGAGCACTAGTAGGGACAGGTGGAACCCCACGGGGAACAATACAGTCAGGAGCAAGGATCGTAGCTTGGGTCTGCATCTATGAAAAATGTTAGTTCCCTCCACATTTTCCTCAGGTAGGAAAGAGGTTCCAACAGACTTTCTAGACCGTTAGATCTTTGGGGAGGCATGATCTTAAATGTGAGTAAGTCAGTAATTAGAGAATTTTCAAGACAACTAGACTTTATAGCCCAAAATAGAACACAAGGAAGAGAAATATTCCTAAATGTCTTGTAGCCTCTCCCTTATAAGTGTGGCATGCTACACACCCATAAAAAGGACTCTACGTTATCTGGCTTTGTGGACACCCAACGACCCTAAAACGAGCTTTAATACAAAGCTTATCGCAACCCAAACTGGAGACTAGCCATAAAAAGTAATCTCAAGCCCACCATAGGCCAGAGACAACCTCCTTAAACTCACCTCAAGAGCACATGAATGTTTATAGAATAATTCAACAAAACTAATGATAGATAAATGATACCAAAAGAAATCTCAAGAGTCAACATAAAATTACAATACCATCCCACTACAATCCATAAAAGCCTCTAAAATCAGAGTACCAACTAAGTCGGGTCATGCCCCCGACTATGACTAAAAAGAATCCAAATTACTAAAACAGTAATGAAAGAATAATGAAATATCAAGGCCTTTCGAAGGATGGAGGCTCACCACTTCACAGTTGATAAACAAAAGTTCTCAACCACCAAATATTGGACAGGAGCAACAATAAATCCCCCGGACCCTATATCATAAATTGAAGTAGCGTCCAGGGACGGTCAGTGGGGCGAGCACTAGTATGTAACTCAGGGATACGGATAAAATAATGCATTTACAAAAATCTAGTCATAAACCATATGCACCATATTCATATATATATAAGATGCCGGGATAGGGACAAGGGTCATGAACATGAGAGTTGGAAATATTAACTTGAACTGTGTAGCTCGCTCTATCCTAAAGGCACCCATGGGCTATATGGATCCAGCTCTCCCTGCTGGAAGGGCCCAGTGCATGTTAGCCGCACGAACTAAGGAAAATCTGAGGAAAAGTATAAGCTATCAAGGCTATAACACTCCTAATATATATATGTATGTGTGTGTGTGTGTGTGTATAATGTGTGCACCAAGCACACGATCACATGGATTCCCAAAACCAAAAATATGGTTTCCATTATTGATCCCCTCAGTACCAACAGGCGCGACTCAACTAAGGGACTTGCTGTAATAGGCATCCCAAGTCTGACCGGGACCGGGACCGGAGACCAGCCCCGTTACCCAACCCAACCTCCAGCCGCCTGCCCTGAGTTGGATGAATTTCTGAGCATGTAACAAGTTAGTCTAACAACTCACATGAAGACTCTGGGATAGAATCACAACCGTGACCGACCCAAACGAGTCCAACCATCCCATACCATTAATCCAACCATATCAAACCATTCTAAAGGCCATAAACCAGGACATACCCAAGGATGTTCTAAAACATAATATAATTAATCCCAAAATAAAATACGATAGAACAACCAACAATATTGTCAAATGATGTCAGCACTTCAGCTTATTCCAATCCCAAGGACGACACCAATATCGATCCTGCCCATTCCAACCCGTAGAAGTACCACAAAGCCACTAACCAAAAGAGTAATAAAATTTTATTGGGATATGCCCCCAACTATAGCCAAAAACAATATCCAAAATAAAATCAAAGTGTCTAGAGATATCCACAGCATGAAATGGAGCCTTCCAAAAGGATGTAAGCTCACCACTTCAGTACAAATGCAGATCCCCGAGTCAATCACTATATAAGAGGAGTAGAATGGACGGTTACATAGTGTGGGTATGCAACCGCCAGTAGATGGGTTAGCGGGTGAACGCTAGCCTGATCTCAGGATAAGGATAAAATAAGGACATTTATAAAACCAAGTAAGACCATCATCTATATGTCTCAACCATATATATATATATATATATATATATATATATATATATATATATAACCATGCCGGGAAAAGGGGAACGAGTTTAGCATGCCATTAAAACCTTTACCTAGGCTGTGTAGCTTTGCCATCCTAAACCACCCATGGGTTATATAGATTCAACTCCCCCCGCTGAAAGGGAACTAGTGCATGTAGCCGAACGACTAGGGAAGAAAACCTAGGATGACTAGTACATTCCCCAAAACATAGTGTGACATTATGCACACGGTCACCAACACCAATCTCACATCAGCAAATATGAGTTTTCAATTTTGGCCACTCCGGGACCTACACCTTCCACGATTTTGCTACACATCCTTCCATTACTGCACACTTAATACCATTACCAAGAAATCCATTTAACATTTATTAACCAGGGCCATTTAGTGGTGGTATCTTCATACAGAACATACTTGCAAGTACTATCCATAGCCAACTACATATAGGTTTAAGGGGACTTTCAAGTGCCCTACCATTTACCATTTTAAACCACTTAGGAGATTCTATGTACGCCACAAGCATTACCATTTAGCCATTTACCTTCCCAAGCCATTTAAAACATGCATAATTTCTTTACCAAGTTTTAAAACAAGCAAGAGTGCCATTAAAATACTCAATGCAATTAAAACATTATTATAGGTATTTTGTCAAACACATTGGGGGCATAATATAACCAAAATCAATTCCAATTCCAATTACCATTAAACTATTTCCATGCAATCCAATTATCTAAAACCACTATTAATGTTCATATATCATAATTAAAACCATGGGAAACCATAATCAACCATTTAATATCAATACCCCAAATTCATATTAGAAAACCAAAATCATACAATCAATGAAGTCATGAAAACATTCATAAAAACTATGCTTCTAGTTGGAATTAACAATGAGGGAATAGAACATGCCTTAAACCAAGATGATGAAGGAAAAAATCACCAAAACAAGCCCCAAATCAATCCTCTAGTTGAAATCCTAGCTTCCCTTACCCAATAGCTTTTGAGAGAATTATAAAGTATTTAGAAGAATTTCTAAGTGTTAATTGATGGAATAATAGGGTAAATAACCTCCCATGTAGGTTAGAAGTCATGGGACCTTATTATAATAATTGGGGAAATATCCAGAATACCCTCACTTAAGTTGCACCAAAATCCCATCCCAAGGGTACGATTGACCCTCACGAGTCGTACCCTCCAATTCGATTGGTACTATCCACTAGCATCCTAGCCTCAACCATTGGATCAAACACTTTCCAGCATACGACTCATCCAACCAAGTTGTATGGAAAGCATACAATTCGTACCCTTCATTCGTACCTCTGGCAAATTTAAACAAAGGGGAGATTTAGACACTGTCCATCTTACGAGTCTTGGGTACGACTTGTACCCTAGCATACGGCTCATGGTGAGCCACTCATACTCAGATCCAACCAAATTAACTAAGTCTAAGATTAAGTCAAGGAACCAAATGATTCATAACCACTGTTATGACTCATACCCCTAAGTCGTATCCATTCCAGTAACCAAAATCCATCCCACCATCCAACACTGACAGCATACGACCGGACCTTACCAATCATAACACAACTACATCTCGTACCCTCAAGTCGTATTAGGTCCAGAGACCAGAATTCCAGGAAGTTTTCTAAGGTCCAGAAACTAGGGTGTTTTAGTCTCCCCCACTTAGAACACTCATCCCCGAATGATGGACAGGGTAGGGCTAACCACACGCACGAGTCATTTGCACTATCAAATATATCTCCAATCTATAACAAAGTTTGAAAACAAAGAGGACAAGATATTAATCTTTCCTTTAACAAACTCTGAAAACAAAGATGTGTTGAAGACGTATACTTTCCGCATGAATCCCAGGGGCAAAAAAAATATGGATATTTGGACTTCATGTCCTCCTTTGCTTCCTATGTAGCTTCTTCCACCTTATGGTTCCACCACAGAACCTTAATTGAAGCCACATCCTTGGTCTGCAACTGATGAACCTGACTATCAAAGAACTCGATTGAGATTTCCTCATAAGACAGAGAATTCATAAGATCCAATCCTTGCAAAGGAACAATCAAAGAAGGATCACCAATGCACTTTCTCAACATGATAACATGAAAGACCAAATAAACCAAGCTTAAGAAAGAAGGTAAATCCAACTCATAAGCAACATCACCAATTCTTCGCAAAATCTCATAAGGACCAACATTCCAGGGACTGAGCTTTCCCTTTTTGCAAAACCGCACTACTCCCTTCATGGGAGATACCTTGAGGAAAACATTATCCCCAACCTCAAACTCCAAGTCTCTATGCCTAACATCCGCACAGGACTTTTGGTGACTTTGGACAGCCTTAAGCCTCTCCCAAATTACCTTCACCTTCTCCATAGCCTGGTAAACCAAGTCGGGACCAAACATATCTGCCTCTTCAATCTCAAACCAACCAATAGGAGATCTACACCTCCTATCATACAATGCCTGAAAAGGGGCTATACCAATACTAGAATGATAGCTATTGTTGTAAGCAAACTCTACCAAAGGTAGATGCTCCACCCAGCTGCCACCATAATAAATCACATAAGCCCAAAGCATATTCTCCAATATCTAAATAGTTATCTCTGCTTGCCCATCCATTTGCGGTGGAAAGCAGTACTCAGACTAACCTTAGTCCCCAACCCTTTCTGGAAAAATTGCCAGAAGTGAGATGTAAACTGCGTGCCACAATAAAAAATAATCAAAACAGGCACCCCATGTAGCTTCACAATATCTTAAAGATACAACTTCGCATAATCTTTCATCAAGAAGGTAATCCACACTGACAAAAAGTACGCAGACTTAGTCATCTTATCCACAATGACCCAAATCAAATTATATTGATTTTGAGATCGAGGAAGACCGGTAACAAAGTCCATATTGATCACATCCCACTTCAATTTGGGAAAGTCAATTTATTGATACAACTCTTTTGGCCTCTTGTGCTCAACCTTAACCTGTTGACACACCATGTACTTGGCCACAAAATCAGCCACTTCCCTCTTCATTCTATTCCATCAATAGATCTCCTTAAGATCATGATACATCCTAGTCGAGTCAAGATGAACAACATAGCGCGACTCATGTTCCTCGGCCAAAACCTTTATCATAATCTATCAAAATCAAGAACACACAGCCTCCCTTGGTACTGTAAAGTACCGACACCACTGATCTCAAACACCACTGCTTTTTTTCCACCAACGTCTCTTTTGATATTTATCAAGATAGGTTATAACACTTATTTCTCCTTAATATCAGCACATAGATATGGTTGAACCACTTCTTGCACCACCACACCACTATCTTTAGAGTCTAAGAAGCGAACTCCAAGATTAGCCAAACGGTGAATATCCTTCACTAATTCCTACTTCCCTTCCCCCACATGAGCCAAACTCCCCATGGATAACCTATTAAGAGCATCAGCAACTACATTAGCCTTACCTGAGTGGTAGTGAAGACTCATATCATAATCCATAAGAGGATCAAGCCATCTCCTCTGCCTCAGGTTAATCTCCCTCTGAGTGAACACATACTGTAAACTCTTATGATTAAAAAAGATTCAAATAATGCCACCATATTTTAAAAGCAAACACAACCACCAACAACTCCAAATCACGAGTAGGATAATTCTTCTCATACACTTTCAACTACCTGGAAGCATAGGCAATCACCTTCCCATGCTGCATCAAAATAAAACCAAGCCCTACCCGAGATGCAACACAATAAACCATGAACCCATCATTGCCTTCTGGTAAATCCAGAATTATAGTCAAAGTCAACTTATCCTTCAACTTCTCAAAACTCCCCTCACAAGCATTTGACTAAGAAAACTTGAGCTTCTTTTGAGTTAACTTAGTCAAAGGAGCATCTCTCGATGAAAAGCTTTCTACAAACTGCCTATAATACCTGGCTAAACCCAAGAAGCTCCTAATGTCGAATGGAGTCGTAGGTCTAGGCCACCCCTTAACCACAATAACCTTTTATGGATCAACCATGATTCCTTCACTAGATATAATATGACCCAAGAAAGTTACAGTGTTCAACCAAAACCCACATTCGGAGAACTTGGCATATAACTGCTATTCCTTTAAGGTCTGCAACACTATACAGAGGTGATTAGCATGATCCACCTCACTCTTTGAATAAACTAGAATGTCATCAATAAACACAATAACAAAGAGATCCAAATACTGACAAAAAACCCTATTCATTAGATCCATAAATGTCGCCGGAGTATTAGTCAGCCCAAATGACATTACCAAAAAGTCAAAGTACCTATACCGAGTATGAAAAGCTATCTTAGGGATGTCCACCTCGCTAATCTTTAGTTGATGGTACCCAGACCGAAGATCTATCTTAAAAAAAACTTGGCACCTTGCAACTAGTCAAATAGATCATCTATCCTTGGAAGAGGATACTTGTTCTTGATCGTCACCTTGTTCAACTGCCTATAGTCAATGCACATCCGAAGGGAACCATCTTTATTACGCACAAAAAACACCGGTGCACCCCATGCAGATACACTAGGATGAATAAATCCCTTATCCAGAAGATCCTTAAGTTACTCCTTGAGTTCACTCAACTCAATCGAAGCCATTCTATATGGAGGAATAAAAATTAGACGATGTTCCAGAACTAGATCAATACCAAACTCAATTTCCCTTTTTGGAGGAACACCAGGAAGATCATCCGAAAAGACCTGTGGAAACTCAGTAACCACTGGAACTGACTAGAAAGAAGGACCTTCCAAGTTAGAATCTTTAACTCGGACCAAGTGATAAAGAGAACCCTTAGCGATTAAGCTTCGATCTCTAAGATAAGAGATAAATATCCCCCTAGGAGCTAAAGGACCACCCTCCTATTCTATAACCGGTTCACCAAGGAACCTAAAGATAACCCTGCGAGTCCGACAATCCAAGGATACATAATGAGAATGCAACAAATCCATAACCAGAATGACATCGAAATCCAACATACCCAACTCAAATAGATACACCAAGTTCTGCTTGCCACCAACAGACACCACACACGTCCTACTGACTATCTTAACAATAATCGAGTCACCTATCGGGGTAGAAATAGATAAAGGATCCAAAATAACTTTTGGATCGAAACTAAATAATACAGTCACATAAGGAGTTATATATGATAGAGTGGACCCCGAGTCAAGCAAATAATATACATTATAAGAGAAAAGTTATAACTTACCAGTAATGACATTAGGTGATGCCTCAGATTCTTATTGGGATGCCAAAGCATACAACCTATTTCGACCAACACTAGAAACAGGAGAAGTAAAGAAGTAGATGCAATACCACCAGGTGTAGGAGCAAAAGATGAAGCCACAAGAATATTATTCGCCTCCTATAGTAACCTTATTAACCGAACAATCCCTGAGCCGATGGCCTGCCTGGACATACTTGAAGAATTTGTCCTTCCCTCATCCCAATAACCTCGATAAGGATGACCAAAGAACCGATAAAGAGGGTATGAAGAAACTGACTGACCTCCACCTGCCTGAGATTGGGCACTCCGTGCCTGAAAATTATCACCACCTTGATGACGCCTATTGCCCGACTGGTAAGGAGCACTAGCAGAAGAGTAGGAACCAGAACTCTCCCACTTCTTTTTCTGCTATTTGCTACTATCCCGACCACCCTGAGACTGAGCACCTCACTAGTCAGAAAACCTACTCCTCTTATCTTATTTATTTACCAAACTCTAGCTGCTTCTTCTTTTCATCCTCCACTTGCTGCATATGAACAATCAACCTAGAGATGTCCATATCTTTTATCAGCAAAGTGGTCTTGCTCTCTAAAATCAAATCTTGATTCAAACCAGAAGTGAACTTCCTCATTCTTGACCGCATGTCAGCCACTAAATTAGGAACATACCTACACAATTGAAGAAATTTCAAGGTATATTCCTTGATAGACATCCTCCCCTACTTGAGATTCACAAGATCCTCTATCTTTATTTCCCTCAACTCTTAAACAATCATACCATGTTATTGAACTTCATTCATTAACTTGCTTATCTTGGTTGTAGATTCATAGGGTTAATTGCATGATCATGGTCTCCCGACCTCTAATCCTTTACCTAAGTTGAGCCTTACAACTACATCGTTGAGCGGGGATGTAATAGTCCACTTAAGTTCTTTAAGCTATCATTCTATGTGTGAATCAAGTAAGGCATCTAAGTACATCCCTATCCTAGACACTAATTCAAATTCCTTATTTCATAAAGGAATACAAACCATACTTTGTTCATCTCCATATTATATCCTCTAGTCCCTCTCCCATGGTTAAAAGGTAGACAATTGATGTATTCTAAGGGTCGCGAATCCTTAAAATAGTTAAATTAAAGATGAACACTCAACCAATAATCATAAACAAAGTTAAACGAATTCAATTCAAGACAATAGTACTCACGTTCTTGGATTCAACCCCAAAAAAGGACGTTTAGCCACGCATAGTCATAATCGTAATCACAAATTGGTAATTAACGACTAAAAATATGAATGAACTAAACTAAAATAATAAAAACCTAAAGAAGAAGTTGTAGCAACCCCTTGTTCTCCAAAATATGTTCAAAGATAGTAAAAAATATGCACAAAGACATATATATAGTAATAGGGTAAGCCCAAGTCGTGTTGGACAAGGAATCAGCGTGAAAGTCCAGGGGTGGAATGAGAAAGCGACACACGCTATATTTCATAGCAATGGATCATGTGACACACACTTTATTCCATAGCAATGGATCATGTGACGCACATATATCGCATGGTGCTACTGGAATTTATTCTCCAAATTTTGGTTAAGTGTTGAGTCTCCCATCTTAGTCCCTTGTCATGTGGTGTCTTTCCCATAGATTTACAACCTTTTTAACATCAAAATATCATCATATTCAGCTCCTAAGGCATCCTACACAATCACACCACACGAATTAAACAACACTACATCCATAACAACGAATCAAAACAAGAGCTAAGCTAAGCTAGTTCGCAATGATCTTTCACTTATTGTTCCACCTCTATACTTAATAAAAATTGAACTTTACACATCACCAACAAGTTATTCCACTCATAATCACACATTAAAATCATTTGGAACACATTAAACACAATAGAATCCATCAAGATAGACTAGACAAGCAACTAGCTCAAGCTAGAAACACTAGTTTTCTCTATTAAACTCTAATTGACTCAATTAAGTACAAACTTGTTGGGAAACACTTTGAACCTTTGAAAATACATCATAGAACACTTATATGCACATTTATATCATTATCAACCCATATAGCATACAAATCATCCTCAAAACAAGGCTAAAAAGACAAGAATAGTAACACAAGAATGCATAAATACACCCAACATAAGAGACTCCACGCTTTAAAGTAGAATACCAAGAAAGTGAAACATTCCTAAATGCCTTATAACCTCTCCTTTATGAGTGTGGTTCACTATACACCCTTAAAATAGACTTTACTCAACACAGCTTTGTGGACTCCTAATTGATCATGAACCTAGTCTCAAATACCAACTTGACGCGACCCAATCGGGGGCCTTGTCCTAAAGGGGATCCCAAGTCTGATTAGGACCAGAGACCACCCCCATTATGCAAAGCAACCTCTAGCCGCCTGCCCTGAGTTGGCTAAATTTCTGAGTATGTTACAAGATAGTGTAAAAGCTCACATGAAGACTCTGGGATAGGATCACAATCGTGACCCACCCAATCGAGTCCAACCATCCCATACCAATAATCCAACCATACCAAAACACTCCAAAGGCCATACCCAAAGATGCTCTAAAACACAATATAATTAATCCCAAAATAAAATACAATGGAACAACTAATAATATCATCCAATAATGCTTTCCCTTTAGCTTATTCCAATGCCAAGGCCGACAGCAATACCGATCCCGCCTATTCCAATCCATAGAAGTACTACAAAGCCTCTAACCAAAAGGGTAATAAAATCCAATTGGTACATGCCCTCAACAATAGCCAAAACCAATATCCAAAATAAAATCAAAATGTCTAGTGATATCCATAACATGAAATGAAACCTTTTGAAAGGATGGAAGCTCACCACTTTAGTCCAAATGTTGATCCCCAAGTCACTCACTATATAAAAGAAGTAGAATGGTAGGTTCCTTCCTAGCATGGGTATATATCCATCAATAGACGGGTTAGCGGGAGAATGCTAGCATGATATCAAGATATGGATAAAATAATTCCATATATAAAACCAAGTAAAACCATCCATATTCACACATAAATACATATATATATAACTATGTCGGGAAAAGGGATCGGTTTTAGCATGCCATTAAAACCTTTACCTGGGCTGTGTAGCTTTGTCGTCCTAAACCACACACATACTATATGGGTTCAGCTCCCTCTGCTAAAAAGGCTCCAATATGTGTAGTCCCACGACCAGGGAAGAAAACCTAGGATTACTAGTACATCCCCTAAAATATAGTGTGACATCATACACACGGTCACCAAGACCAACCTCACATCGGCAAATATGAGTTTCCAGTTTTGCCCCTCCCGAGACCTCTACCTTCTAGGGCTTTGCAACACATCCCGCTATTATTACTCAATTAAAACCATTACCAACCAGCCAATCAATACATTTACCATTTATTAACCAAAGCTATTTAGTAGTGGTATCGTCATACCGTTCATACTTACAAGTACTATCCATAGCTAACCACATATAGGTTTAAGGGGACTTTCACGTGCCCTTCCATTTACCATATTAAACCATTGGGGGGATTCCATGTACCCTAAAAGAATAAACATTTATCCATTTACCTTTCCAAGCTATTTAAACCATGCATAATTCCTTTACCAAGTTTTAAAATAAGCAAGAGTTCCATTAAAATACTCAATACAATGAAAACATTATTATAAGCATTTTGTCAAATACATTGGGGATACAATATAACCAAAACCAATTCTAATTACCATTAAACCATTTCCATTCAATCCAATTATCCAAAACCACCATTAATTCACATAAATCATAATTAAAACAATGGAAAACCATAATCAACCATTTAATATCAATATCCCAAATGTATATTTGAAAACCAAAATCATACAATCAATGAAATCATGAAAACATTCATAAAAACCATGCTTTTAGTTATAATTAACAATGAGGGAAGATAAAATACCTTAAACCAAGATGATGATGGAAAGAAATCACCAATACAAGCTCCAAATTAATCCTCTAGTTGAAACCCTAGCTTCCCTTGCCCAATAGCTATTGAGAGAATTATAGAGTGTTTAGAAAAGTTTTTAAGTGTTAATGAATGGAATAATAAGATAAATAACCTCCCAAATAGGTTATAAGTTGTGGGAACTTATTAGAATAAGTCAAGAAATATCCAAAATACCTCTACTTAAGTTGCACAAAAATCCCATCCCAAGGGTATGATTGACCCTCACAAATCATACCCTCTAATACAATTGGTACCCTCCACTCGTATCCTAGCCTCAATCTTTAGATCAAACACTGTATAGCATATGACTCATCCAACCAAGTCATATCCAAAGCATACGATTCGTACCCTTCATCCGTACCCCTAGAAGATTTAAACCCAAGAAAGATTTTAATACTGTTCATCATACGAGTCCTGGATAAGACTCGTACCCTGTCTTACGGCTCATGGTGAACCACTTATACTTAGATCCAACCTAAGTAAACAAGTCTAAGTTTGATTTAATAAGCCAAATAACCCGTAACCACCAATATGACTCATACCCCTAAGTCGTATCCATTGTAGTAACCAAAATCCATCCCACCATCCAATACTGGACAACATACAACTGGATCTCACCATCCATACCCTAACATATGGCTCATACCCTCGAGTCGTATTGGGTCCAAAGACTAAAATTCCAAGAAATTTACCTACTAGGGCATTTCACCTACACCTTCATAGCGAGATACACAGTGGAAGATATTCACCATTTGGATAACCTCGGAGTTTATCTCTTAGACTCTGAGGATGGTAGTGTGTTTTTAAGGATTAGGAGGGATGTGGGACATCAAAAGGTTGTAGATTTTGAGATTGGTGATGATGGCATCTTGAGGTACCAAGACACATTATATGCTCTTGATGTAGATGGATTGGGAGAGAGGATATTGGTTGAGGCTCAAGAGTTGCATCCCAGTTCTATGAAGATGTATCATAATCTAAAGAAGGTTTATTAATGGAATAATATAAATAAAGACGTGGCCAGTTTTATGGATATATGCATGGTGTGTCAATAAGTGAAGGTTAAGAACTTGAGGCCCGGTGGGTTGACCCAATAGATTAAACCGTTGGTGTGGAAATGGGAGATAATTAATATGGATTTCATTACCGGTATTTCTTAGTATCAAAAATAGTTTGATTTGATTTAGGTCATTATGGATAAGATGACTAAGTCTACTTACTTCCTGCTAGTGAGGACTAATTATTCAGCAAAAGATTATGCGAAGTTGTTCCTCCAAGAGATTGTGAAGTTGCATGGGGAACCTATTTCTATCATGTCAGATAGTGGTACTTAGTTCTCATCACACTTTTAGCATTTATTTTAGAGAGGTTTGGGAACAAAGATGGTCTTTGGTACTACTTTCTACCCACAGTAAGATGGGAAAGCGGAAAGAACTATTTTGATATTAAAAGATATTTTTTGGGCTTATGTGTGACTATGGTGGTAATTGGGTTAATCATTTGCCTCTTATAAAGTTTTCATATTATAATAGCTACCACTCTAGTATTGGGATGGCTCTGTTTGAGAAATTATATGGTAGGAGGTGTACATCTCCTATTGGGTGGTTAGAGGTTGGTGAGGCTAAGATATTTTGCTCGAATTTGGTTCACTAGGCGATGGAGAAGGTAAAAGTGAATATAGACTTAAAGCTGGCCAAAGTTGCTAAAAGACCTATGCAAATGTAAGGCATAGGGAGTTAGAGTTTGAGCTTGGTCGTTGGGTATTCTTGAAAGTATCTCCCATGATGGGAGTAATGTGGTTTAGGAAGCAGGGAAAGCTCAATCCCCGGTATGTTGGCCCGTACTTGGTTTTGAAGAGGGTTGGTAATGTTGCGTATGAGTTGGAGTTGCCTCCTAGTTTTAGATTCGTTCATCCGGTATTTCATGTTTCGATGTTGAGAAAGTCCTTCAATGATCCTTCCTTTAGAGAAGGTGGGTATTTTGGATTCCTTATCATATGAAGAAGTCTCAGTTGAAATTTTGGATCGGCAAGTTTGTTGGTTGTGTACAAAGTACGTAGCTTCGGTAAAGGTCCTATGGAGGAACCACAAGGTTGAAAAGGCTACTTGGGAAGACGAAGAGGACAAAAAGTCCAAGTATCCATCTTGTTTTTTGCTTTGGATAATCGTGCTTAAGGTATGTGTTATTCTTAACATCTTTATTTTTGACCTTGTTAAAGAAAATAGTGATTTACTTGGCATCTTTATTTTTCATGCTTATTAAAGGTAAGAGTAGAGGAATATGGAGTCAAATCATTCTAGTGATTTCCTTTTCCCATTATTCGAGGATGACTAATCCAAGTGGGGGAGAATTGAAACACCCCTAATTTTGGCCCTTGAAAATTCCTTAGGCTTTGAGCTCACTGTCGTGGTTATGACTGGACCCCGGAGTCATAAGGTGTCTTAATAAGTCATTAGGATGAGTCATAACCAAACCAGTAAGTTTGTGTCTTATTTCTTCTCTGAGTATGTGTGGCTTACTAAGAGCCATAAGAAGATGTCATTAGGTGTAATCGTAGGGTGTCTAGTGTAATTCCCAAATTAGGTTCTATGTTTACTATGATTGGATCCTACGAGTTGTAGGGTCCCATTATGAGTGTGCCATTGAGTCGTAAGGCTAATAGTGTAGGTTACCTTAGTGGTACTGCCTTGGTTATGACTAGTGGTGGCGAGTCGTAAGGAGAGGTTACGAGTCAAAGGGGTGACTCGTAATCAAAGGAGACATTTTTTCAGTCTTTAAGTTGAGGCCATTCTAGACATTTCCCCTCTTACCCAACTTGAAACCAAGTCTTATAACCCCTTTAGAGTGTCATTATAAATTAAAAATAATCTAAATAATGTCTCAAATACTCCCAAATCCTCAAGGTCAAGAACACTTAGGGTTTTTAAGAGGTTGATCAATTAGAGCTCTCAAGGGTGATTTCTCTCTGTACATCTTACTATTACAGGCATGTTACTCTTCCCTCATAGTTAATTTTCTAAAAGCATATGTATTAAAGTGTTGTTCACATGAAATTATTTTGGTTTTGAAACAAGGATTGGGGGTCTTTGAATGTTATGAATTGAACAATGTTTCTCATGGTTTATATATATGATTTTCATGTTTTTAATATGGTTTTGAACTTATGGGTGCATGGGTATGGTGAATGAACTAGGGAGTTGTGATTTTCCCAAAATTGTGACTTTTGAAGTTGTTATGACCCCAACCCCATAATGTGAAATTGGCTTTAATTATGAGAATTATGGGAATTTGTAAAATAAAATTAGTCTCAAACTGTTGCATGATATAAAGAGGTATTTGAAATGTAAGGGTATGATTTAATGAACAAAGGGAGTCGGTGACCCCCTCAGTGTGAAAAAAGGAGTTGTTTTCTCACAGTTAATAGAAATTATTTTGGAATGATGTGTTACCTTGCATGGGTAGTTGGTATGATGATACCAATATGTATGCCTTAATGTGGAATGAGGTTAAATGAATGGGAATCTTTGATACTTGTTTTAATTGGGATCTAATAAGGGTTGGGTAGCTGAGTTGTGAAAGTGGAGGTCCGAGTGACCCATACTGGAAACCGCATTTGCTGACGCGGGGGTCAAAGTCGCGAGGGAGGTTCGAGTCCCCCTTATTATTATGTCTTAATTAGGGAGGTTTGAGTCCCACATAAATCATTGTATGATCAGGTTCTTAATTCACCTTGGTATATATTGGAGGATTCGAGTCCCTCATATGCATATATATGAGATTATTACGATCGGGTGCTTAAGTCACCTTGGTATATATTGGAGGATTTGAGTCCCTCATATGCATATATATGAGATTATTCTCTGATTTGTGCACCTACACGCACTGGAGCCCGACCAAGGGTGAGAGATATGGACCATATAGCCTGTGGTTACTATTATATGATAGTTGAGCTACACAATCTAGGCTTAAGTTTTGAAATATACGTTAAGCCTTGTTCCCTATCCCGTCATATGATATATATATATATATTTGTATATATATGCATATATATGTTTATGCGTTTGATTATGTGCATTGGCTTTTGAATGATTTTAATCTGTTGATCATGTCATTATGCTATCCTTATCCCCGAGTTACATTCTAGCGTTCACCCCACTAACTGCCTTCGGATGATGTATCCCCATGCGATGCAGGAATTGGTCATACTTCTACTTTTCTTGCTCAGTGACTTGGATTCAAAATTCAGTCGACCTTGGGGGTGTGGTGTTTTTGGTTTTGTTAGGTGCGGGGATGATCTTCGGCCAACGTGGGACTTGAGATACCCATCACTGCTGGGTCATGGTTCGGGTCGGGACACTAAACTCCTGAGGAATTAAGTGATCAAGAAAAACACCTGAAAAGTCATCCCATACTACTTGTTCAACATTATCACCCCTCATGACTTCTCACTCCTCATACCATTGATAAACCAAATCTTTCAACTGATAGGTAGCAATCTCCACACCCTCTAAATCAGTAGCATGCATAACCCCGAAAATCACTTCTATCTCATCAATAAACCCCTAAGAATCCTCCTCAACCTTAGATCCTATAAAGTGTAGAGGATTCAACCTCATAAACTGGACAACCTGAGTGACCTCAGATGAACTAATAATACGACAAACATGATCAGAACAATGAGAATACGATGCCACTAGCTGGTTAAGCATATGAATAGACTAACGAAACTCTGCACTAGAGATATTTTTCTGAGGTTACTGAGTATAAGTATCACCAGCCCGAGAAGCCTGAGGAGGACAAGTAGGGACCGGTGGAACCCTATATGGAGCGATACAGTCAGGAGCAATGTCCGTAGCTTGGGTCTGCACTCTATGAAAAAGACGAGTTCCCTCCATATTTTACTTAGGTAGAACAGAGGTTCCAGTAGAGTTTGTATGACTGTCAGATCTTTGGGGAGGCATAATCTGAAATAAGAGTAAGTTAGGAATTATAGAAGTTTCAAGACAACTAGACTCTATATCCCAAAATAGAACACAAGGACGAGAAATATTCCTAAATGTCTTGTAGCCTCTACTTTATAAGTGTGGCGCGCTACACACCCATAAAAAAGACTCCACTCGATATGGTTTTGTGGATACCCAACGACCCTGAACCGATCTTTGATACAAAGCTTGTTGCAACCTAAACCTAAGCCTAGCCATGATAGGTAATCTCAAGCCCACCATAGGCCAAAGACAACCTCTTTAAACTTACCTCAAGAGAACATGAATGTAAATAGCAAAAGTCAACAAAACCAATGATAAATAAATAATACGTAATGAAATCTCAAGAGTCAACATAAGATAACAATTCCATCCCACTACTGTCCATAAAAGCCTCTAAAATCAGAATACTAACTAAGTCGGGACATGCCTCCAACTATGACTAAAAAGAATCCAAATTACTAAAACAGTAATTAAAGAACAATGAAATGACAAGGCCTTTCAATGGATGGAGGCTCACAACTTCACAAATGATGAATAAAAGTACTCAACCACCTAACATTGCACAAGAGCAGCGAAAAAGCCCTCAAACCCTAATCATAAATTGATGTAGCATATAGAGGCAGTCAGTGCGGTGAGCACTGGTATGTAACTCAAGGGATACAAATAAAATAATACATTTACCAAAATCCAGTCATAAACTATATGCACCACATTCATATACATATATAAGATATCGGGATAGGGATAATGATCAGGAGCATAAGAGTTTGAAATATTAACTTAAACTGTGTAGGTCGCTCTATCCTATAGGCACCCATGGGCTATATGGGTCCAGATCTCTCTGCTGGAAGGGCCTCAGTGCATGTTAGCCGCACAAACTGAGGATAAACTGAGGAAACACTGAAGACATTAAGGTTATAGCACTCCTAATATATATATGTGTGTGTGTGTGTGTGTAATGTGTGCACCAAGCACATGATCACATGGACTCCTAACACTGAAAAACATGGTTTCCAGTGTTGATCACCCTGGGACCTATACCGCCACGGTGAGCTACACAGTTCCCTTTAAGCCCAAATTAAAATAGTTTACACATAAACCAATCATTAACCCATGATTCATTTATTAAGACATTTACCACTTGGTATCGTCATACCAATATGCCTGCAAGCTAATATATATATATATATAAATATTTATATATATCTCCAAATTGACTCCCAAGTTCCATTTAAAATTCAAACCATGGCCACCAAGGCCATCCAAAAACAATACTTAGTCATTATCTTTTAATGCAATGAAATGGGTTCAAAGATAAGTTAAATCATGAAATTACCCATAATCAAAATCAACTTTACAAAGTGGCTTGAGGTTAATGCCATCATCAAGCCAGAATTCTATCAATTTAAGAAAACCTATGTCCCTCCTTTCAACCATTAAAATAATGCACCAATTCAGTCCCAAAAATTATCAATTAAAGGATGAATAATCAATTTAAATCATGGGACAAGTAATTCAATTAATAACAACCAAAATACCTCAACCCAATTTAAACCCCAATAATTAAAACACATGAATATTGATTAAATAAATGCCATAATATAAAAATACAAGTTAGGGATGAGCAACATGCCTGAAATATAGAACAATTTAAAGAGAATTTGAAGTTTGGAGCTTGGATGGTGGATTCTTTGTAAAACCCTTGAGCTTTCTTGAGTTTTGAGTTAAAGAGAAAAAAGAATAATTTTGATCTTTGAAAACTAAAGGGAAAGGGGTTATTTTATGTTTATAAATCGTGCAAGGGGTAAAAATACCAAAATTCCCTCACTCCAAGTGAAAAAAATAAAAACTGGATGAAATTAAAGCAAGAGCATGACACATCCTTATCACGAAGGATAGTGTCACGACCTGAGACTACCTCCTAATCATAACACGGTGCTTAAGGCCATAAATAATCCAAAGCTAACCCATGATCTGGTATCTTCCGTGAGTAGTGAATAAAAAATAAAAAAATATCATATACAGAAACTAAATTGACAAAAATTATGTCAAGGTATATTACTGAAACAATACCCAACATGTCTGAACTTCTGATGAAATTAAAAACAAGACTGACTATCTGAAAGTCTCTAAAACATGGGGAGTTGATTGGAAAACCACCTAACTAACTCCAACTGACTAAAATAAAGGAAGTACTGAAAATAACTGAAATAACTTGTCCTCACAACTACTGCTGAGTGATACTGAGTTGATCAAGGGCGATTGGGGAACTGAGCGTCAAAACCTATATTGTGAAATCAATATAGCACCAAATAAAGTATGTTGTTAGTACTTTGAATGTACTGGTATGTGAGATAAGGATTAACTAAAGTACATGTAATACTGAGCATGAATGCATGGATATGTAAAAAAGACAATTGCAAGATCAAGTACATGTACTGAGATAATATGTAAAACTGAATAACTGATAAAATGAAAACTTGGCCATGCAAACCTAAAATGATATAATCCGAGTACTGATCTGAAACTGTGGGAGTTATGATGTTACCGACATGTCTCAATTTGAGCTAATCGGGGTCCAACCTGTAACCCCAGCTAGAAGGGTGTTGGTACCTTACTAGGGGTACCAACATATGGGTGACGATGTGGATCCAACAAAGCTGATGTCCCAAAGGACTAGGGTGTCAGTCCTAAAATGGTGGGTGACCCTTAAGAGAGTGTCATTCCTAAACTGACAGGTGATATCTCATAACCTACGCTGGCTACGTAGTTCTGGAACTTAGAAACTTTTACTAAAGGTCTCAGTCCTCTAATGGCGGTTAAGCCTTCATCCCTAGGTTCGCTCAGTGTTAAGTTCTACTCCCAACTGAAATACACTGAAGCATAAGCTGATACATATACTAATAACGAATATGCTCAGGTCATGGTGTTTTGAAAATAATAGTGCATGCAAAATCTGAAGCAAACATGAACATATAAAATGATGTATTTAGCATGATGTAATACTGGTGAGTGTTTATTATGAAAATGATAATCCGGATATGATGATAAGATCATGATTCTGACTGACTTATTACTTAGAATCGGAAACATGAATAAACATATAGGTATCGGGTGTTCATATCACTCCAATACTGAATAGTACTTTAAATACAATAACATTATTTAAACACTTTAAGGAAATCGATGATTCAGATATCCAAAATATAGAATATATCACCAAGTTGATGAAATTCGTAATCATGAGTATGAGAATATACTAAACTTATGAGGACAACGCGCTCACATGGTTTAATTCATAACTTGATAAATTGACATGGTATCAACTGGACACGATATAGATGACTAAGATTATAAAACATATAAGAGCATAATTCACATGGGAAACAAAATGTCATCGTTCGTATTCAAAGCTATTATGAGAAATCAAGTAAATTCACACTTAACATTGAAATTTCATAAAAAGAGGGAAAATGGTTTATACTTGAAAAATAAAAGATTCCAGGGACTTAATGGGTGGAAGGAACCCATTGATGAATATCCCACCCTGAGTTGCTTCAATTCTTGAAGAAAACTTAAAATTGAGACTTTGGATGGTTGAATTCTTGGAAGACCTTTGATTTTTATGTTATAGAGGATGAGAGGGAATTGAGTATCGTTAACAGATGGAGAATGGGGAAAATAATGCCCCTCTCGGGTGCTAAATTATGAATTGGGTGTTTAGGGAGAGGATAAAAAGACCAAAATGTCCCTCACCTATTTAATGAAGCTGCAGGATAGTCTCTGCGACACGCTATGTATTGCGGAGACTAACCTCCGTGACACGTTGCATATCGAAAAGGGCCAGTCTCCGTGGCATGCTGAAATCGCGGAGGTATACTGCCTCCATTGTCCAAAAACACCCTGAAACTCTTCTGAAAATTCCAAAACTCTCCCGGATGACCCTTTTAACATCCCTCAACATATTTCAACTCATAAATCAATGTTTTGAATACGAAAAGGACAAAAATAAAATGTTTGAAATCTTAGGGTGTTAAAATGGCCATGTCACTTGTAATTAGTGTAAATTAAATGGCTTGGGACTTCTAAACATGTGATGAATAGTTGAAAATTAGTCTAGGATCTTGGCGGGGTATTGTAGGTAGCCTCCGTTCCACGCCCTTATCGCGGAGGTTAACCTCCGTGGCACGCTACTATTGTGGAGGATAACTTTCTCGGGGTCCCAAAAATGACCTCGAACCCCTTCCAAAAATTTTAAAACCTTTTCAAAATATCTTTTTAACACCCCTTAACATAATTTAAGTCAAAAATTAAAATTACGCACACAGGAGAGTCAAAAATAAAATAGTTGAACTTTTATGAGGTCTCTCAGAAAAAAGTTGCAGAGAGATGTTTAAAGAGAGAGATGTCAGATAGATTTCTCAGCCTTGAGACGTCAGATTTCTCGAGCTCAACATGTGAAAGATCATAAATCATAGAATGAATAAATAATTATGATGGAACTATGAATTAAATTTTTTTTAAATCAAACTTTAATCAAACTTGTAAGATATGCTAATTAATTAATACAGAATATCCATATATATATGTGTGTGTGTATGTGTGTTTGCATGCGTGTGCGTGTAAGTGTTAGAGATAATTTTTGTCATGAAAAAATAATTTTCTACTTCTGCTCTAATTTTTTTGTAAAGCAAAAAAACTGTTTCTACCTCTTTTTAGAAGCACTTTTGCAAGTTTACTAAACACTCTTCTTTTCAGAAAATATAATTTTTTCTCAAAAAATGTATTTTTTTTAAGAAGAAAACAACCCCAAACATGTTATAAGTCTTAACTCTTACCAAATGAATGAGGGTAAAACAAGAGAAATGCAAAAAAATCGCAATAACTCCACTTGTAGCAATTTACAGCATCACTTCATGATACTCTTGTAGCTGTGAAAACGACAAAAATTACAGATTCTCACTTACATTAAGTATATAGAATAATAGTTTATATAGGTATGTATGTATGTGTATATGTACGTATGTATGTATGTATGTATGTATTCACTCAAGAGATTATATATGAGAAGTAAAACATGTAAAATTTTATAATTTTTCTATGTAAAATATAAAATAAATAAATAAATTTTAATATAAGAAATATATATAAAAAGAAGAACAAGTAATCTAATTAGGAACAAGAAAACTTTTAGAAAAATTTACTATATATAATCCAATTATAAAGGTCCAAATAAAATGATCAGTAAATAATGAATGAGGACAAAAATAATAATGTGTAGGAAAACGTAATAGACACATATAACATTTCTATTTTATAAAATATTTTGTGACGACTACCAAACGTATCTTATTCTATCTTATATATACGTACTAGTGTCGTATGACACGTACTAAGCCCGACCAAAATTGACATTAAAAATAAATTTAATTTAACTTTTAAAAAAATAATTTTTAAAAATATAAAATCTGACCAAATTAAATCAAATAAAAATTAGTTTAATTAATCGATTTGGGTCAATTTATATTCAAACCTTGAACACCCACAACCATCATCATCACTACAATCACTATAACTATCGACTATTTATCATCATAATTAGTCATCACTATATATTATCAATCCTCGTTATTAGTCATCATTACTATTTTATAAGTTAACACTATGTGTATTTTAATTTTAATCTTAATTTTAATATACATCTTAATCTTCAAATATGAATTCAATTCAATATTTTTTTTATGGTTTAGCTCTTTGATTTTTGGTTTGTAATACCTCTAATTAAATTTTGCCTAACTTTTATCTTTTCAAAATTAGCATGTTACTGCAAACAAAAAGAACAGAAGAGAAATGAAGTCAACTAAAAAGGGATTTAAGTTTTCAGAATCAAATTATTTTTGTGTTTAAAACAAAGAGTAAATAAAGCTCAAAATTTTTGCAACTAAATTTATATCAGTATACTTAACTTTATTTGACAAGATTCAAAACACGTTTTAATTATAGCTAAGAACAGTTTAAGCATTTGCAAAAGGCGTGAAAAAGTGATCTTATAAAAGTGATCTTATTTAGTAAAATATACGAAATAAGTAAAGTAAAAAATTACTACTTTTATTTTTCTTTTATTTTGTCACATTTTATTTTTGAGATTTAAAATACACAACTTTAATCAATATTTATATATTTACTTTTTCATCATATTAATATGAGAATGGTTGAAATTTATATTTTTTATATAGTTTTTAAGCATTTTAAATTAAAATTCAAAATTAGTCAAATTGACTCTCGTAAAACTGGAGATGACAAGTAAAATGTAATGAAGAAAATACCAATTAACTTAATTTTTTGATTATATAAATAAATCACTTATCTAAATAAGATTAATTTTTTTTTAAAAAATATTATTACTTTCTTACTTTGTAAGAGAATTATTTAATTTGAAGTTAAAAGTACTATATAATATAAACTAAAGGAATAAGAGAGAAGAAAAGTTTACAGAAAGTTACTACAACTATACACCGTAAGCCCATGTGGCATTGACCTTTTAAACAAATGCAGGTACAAAATGATGAAAAAAGGCAGTAGCTATCCACGTAAATTCCTTAGCTAGACATGTAATTTGAAAAAAAGGTTTTTTTTTTAGAAAAAAGACACAAAGGGACACAACAACCAAAATAATGGAATAGAACATAAACACAAAAAGCAACCTGCAAAAGCATTGTACATCATTTATATATCACCAACAAGAAGTACAATATCTTAGTATTACATTTCTGTCCCTGGGAGAATGACAAAAAAGAAGGATCCTCCTTTATACTATATATAAGTATTATATAAATTTGTGATTACATGCTATTATAAATTAGTGAACATATCTGTGCTCGTGCGATTCTGAAAAATGACATGTATAAATTTTTACTCCGTCTCAAAATAGTGACATGGATAGATATTTCCTCCATCTCAAAATGGTGGCATGTATAGAGTTTATACAATTCTTAAGAAAAAAGTACTTAGAAAAATTATACATGCCATTATTTTTATACGTAGGAAGAATAGAGAGAGAGAAATATTAGATACATTTTTTATTAAGAAAGGAATAGTTGCAAACACTTAATTTTGATATCATCTAAATTATTGTCTGTCATGACCGAAAAAGGATCATGATGACACTTATCGCGGCTCAACCTTGATAAGTAAACCAAACACCTAGATCGATAAAGAAAAAGAAAAATATACAATAACACACACCAAGACGAGACTTATAGAATATATTCAGCCCCTAAAACATAAGTAAATGTAAAAATCAAAAGAAAATCTCATTAGTGCCCAAAATCTGATGTCATAGTGTAAGGACATCTAATACAATATCTTAAAACTGAAAATATATGTATATATCTCTGATAATAAAAATAAAGATAAATAAGGATAGATAAGGTTCGAATAAGTCCTTAACACTGGAATGGATCCGTACTTCAAACTCTGGACGTGTCCACACGAAATCAGCTGCCACAAGAAGTGTTTGTACTATGATCTGCACCGAAAGGACATAGTAGGGGTGAGTATGAACCACTTACACTCAGTAGATATCATAGGCCGACTGAGAAAAGCTAAAAATAATATAAGTAAAATATACTATGAGCACGTCACTTGCACGCAAAAAAGTCTCAAACGGTAGCTCACACCGTTTTCGCTAACAATTCTAATATATATATGTGTACGTATATATATATATATATATTTATATATATGTGTGTGTGTGTGTATACATTGAAACTAAGCACAAGTCAAGAACACTAAGGGAAACAAGAAAGACAATGTAATCAATGCAATGTGGATGGGATGAATGATGAAAACCATAGCATGACTTTCTACATACACCCACTGAGCTCGCAGCTACCAGGTAAGACCCATGGGGATTCCGCAACTCATATATTATATCTTATATCTCAATCTCAAACTCAATCTTAACTCAACTCTCCTCTCGAGCTCGTGTTTACAGAGAGATTTTCATAAAAGTGTCACATTTTTCTTTCAAAAAAATAGTATTTCTCAATGATACCAATGTCCCATGAATGTATCTGAATGGGATGAGGAAGTAATGCTCCCAATCAGCTCAATATAATGCTATTCAATCCATCCAACATGTATATATAGAGATAAGCCCAGAATAAAATATATGTTCACATTTCATGATCATCAACTCCAATTGACACTATCAGAATAAATATGCATGCAAAACATCATTAATATCATATCAACCCCTAAACCAAGTATTTATAAAGGATAAAGGCAACTAATGCTCGAATAAGACCTATATTAGCAAAACAAGCCCTCGCACGAGCATCATATCTAGAATAAAGATATTTAAATGCACAGATAAGGCCAATGGTGTTAAATAAAGCCCCCACATGGGCAACACATAATATTAGATATCACATGTCAACAACAATAAAATATAAGCTCCCATATAGGCACACAATAATAAAAATAATCTCAAGATAAAATCCTCCATAGTCATTAACCTAACCCATAATATGCTTTACTTATTTATTAACTACCCAGCTCAATTCGAATAAAGTTAAGCCATAACTTGCCTCAAAACAACGAAATCCCAATCTAAAGTGCTTAAAAATAAGCCTTCCCCTTGAGAATGACCTCAAAATCAACTACAACATTAAAATATAACATTTACATGTTAAAATAAATCTAACAATATTCATATTGGCCATATTCGAGTCAATTTCAAAACGAGTTTGAAAAATGAGTTTAAAAATGAAGGAGACAAAACTAGAATTTTATTTTAAAAATATATTTTTCTAGGTTATAGAAGTCTACAAGAGAAAGCCCAAGCAAAAAAGGGTTAAAACAAGGTCTAAAGCAATGTAAAACCCTTTTTAAACTTTACCGATAAAAAACTCAATTTTTCATTTTGAAATCATGATTTAGAGGTATTTTTGATGATATAATTGATGAAAAATAATAAAAATCAGGTTTTGGAGCTTACCCAAACTCAAATGGTAAAGAAATCCTCAAGAATCGCCCAAACCCCAAAAGTCCAAAAATAGAGAAAAAATTTGAAAATAGACCTTATATACTGTTCAGTGAACAATACCTTGCGATCACGAATCCCACCTCGATATCGTAAGGGTCAAAGTTTGACCAGCCAAAATATTGGACTTCATGATCGCGGCCAATGCTTCGCATTCTCAAAGGTCTATGATTTCGGACCTTTGTGTTCGTGACAGCCTTGTCACATTCGCGAAGTAGAACTTGACCTGACCTGGACCCTTAACCCTTTGCTACTGTGGAGCCCCCTCACGATCACGATGATGAACAACATTCTTCTCTACATTTGCGAAAGAGTAACTAATTTGCTTCAGATATCAACAATTACTGATTTTTGCCAAGTTTTCAAATCTCTGAATAGACCCTCGAAATTCGTTCAGGATATGACAGAAATAAATTATATATGATACTAGGATAATTTCAGTATTCCAGGATTAATGGGCACGTTAGATTCTAAAAAAAGACTATTTTTACTGAATTGACCCCCGAGACTCCTTTTCACTATTTCTGAACCAAGGATCGAAATGAGATATAAAAGCCTCGAATCCAAACCAACCCCGCTAATAACCCAAATTTGATATTTTGGATCTATTGGCGCAGTGCATTTTGCTATCCGGTGGTCAAAACAATGAATGCCTGAATATAACACCCACCACTAAAACTCTAGTTCGCCCTTAAACTAAAAAGGCAAAAGAATACCTGAATTGATAAAAAGTTTAGGGTAACTACTCTGTATGTTGGATACAACCTCACAAGTAGCCTCCTCAACATGATGGTGTCTCCACTGAACCTTAACCACAAGAATATCCCTAAAACACAACCGTCTAATATCCCTAGATAATATAGAGATTGACTTCTTCAATAAGGACAAACACTCATCCAACTACACTGTGTCCGAATGAATTACATGAAACACATCTTTAATATAACGTTGTAGCATGGATACATGAAAAATTAGATGAACGGCTGAAATATCAGGGGGTAAGGACAACTCATGAGCAGCATCCCCAAAGTCCGAAGAATCTCAATTAGTCCAATAAACCTTGGGCTGATCTTACCTTCCTCCCAAACCTCATCACACCTTTCATGAGCGAATTCACCAATCCCAAAGTTCTAGGCACAAAGACTACGATCCGAATAAGTCTTTTTCCCATTCTAGGCTGCCCAAAACCTATCCAGAATCACCCACACTCTGTCCAATGACTCACAAAGCAAGTCAGTACCACGGGGTCCAATCTCTGAGGTCTCAAACCAACTAATAGGAGATCAACAATGCCCAGTATAAAAATCTTCAAAAGGTCCATCTCAATACTCGAATGGTAGCTATTATTTTAAGCAAACTCCATCAAAGCCAAATGTTGCTCCCACTAACCTTTAAAGTCCATAATACATGCGCGGAGCATATCCTCCAAAACTTGACTAGTCCACTCCGACTGACCATTAGTCTGGGGTTGGAAAGTTGTGCTAAGGTCAATCCGAGTGCCCAACTCTGACTATCCATCAGTATGGGGGTGAAAAGTTGGGCTAAGATCAACCCGAGTACCCAACTCCTTCTGAAAAGTCTACCAGAAGGTAGAAGTGAACACTGAATCTCTATTTAAAATAATAGACACGAGCACTCCATGAAGAGAAACTATCTTTACAAACATAGATACAAGATAGCTTCTTAGCATTGAATAAGGGCCAACCGAGACCATAATACTATCAAAATCACGAGAAGTATGAGGAACCCAGTCATGAAGTCCATAGTGATCCACTCCTACTTTACTCAGGAATCGGTAATATCTAAAGAAAACTCTTTGTCTCTGATTCTCGACCTTTATCTACTGACAACACAAACAACGAGCTATAAAATCAACCTTATTCTTCTTCATCATACCACCTCTACAGTAAAGATATTTCAAATCATGATACATATTAGTCACACCTAGATGGATAAAATATCTGAAATAATGTGTCTCCTCCAAAATCAATCTCACCTATCCACTAACTCTCAATACAAAAACTCAACCTCTAATCCCCAAAACTCTATTAGAATTAAGAGATTCCTCCCTAGCCTTGCCACTCAACACCTTATCTTGAATGATCCTCAAACCCTCATCATTAAACTAGTGAGCCTGAGTCTGTTCCATCAAGGAAGATCTAACATCAACAAAGGCTAAACCATGCTCATGTATCAAAATATAAAGCCTAACCATCTGGTTAGCAAAGGATTAAACATTAAAGCCTAAAGGCCACTTTTGGATCAAGAGATATGCTAAACTCCCTATAATAATCGACTTTTGACACAAGAAATCCACAACCACATTAGCCTTGCCTGTATGATTCAAAATAGTAATGTCATAATCCTTAAGTAACTCAAGTCAACATTGCTTCCTCAATTAACATCTCACTTTTTAAAGAAGTAATACAGACTGCGATGGTCTGAAAAAATCTTGCAAGGAACTTTATACAAGTAATGACACCACAACTTCAACACAGATACTACTACTACCAACTCCAAATCATGAGTAGGGTAATTTCTCTCATGAGACTTCTACTGACAAGAGGGATAAGTAATCACCTTACCCTCCTGCATCGACACCGCACACAAACCAACACCAGAAGCATAACAAAATATGGTAAATCCCATAACCTCTTTGGCCAATATCAAGATAAGAGCCAAATTCAACAACTTTTTGAGCTTTTAGAAGCTCATCTGACACGCATACAACCACTGAAAATCATTTTTTCTAAGTTAACTTGGTCAAAAAAGGTGTAATAGATGAGAAACCCTCTATAAAATGCTGGTAATAACCAGCGAAACAAATAAAAATCTAAATCTTGGTAGAAGAAGTAGGTCTATCCCAATTATGAATCGATGCTATCTTGGTCCAATCAACCATAATACCATCCTTAGTCACCACATAACCTAAGAAAGAGATATAATCCAACCAAAACTCACACTTAGAAAACTTATCCTACAATTTCTCATAACACAACCTCTGAAGTACAATCCTAAAATACTCCACATGGCTGTCCTCACTCTTGGAATAAACCAAGATATAATCTATAAATATAATTACAAAAGAGTCGAGATACAATTGAAATACCTAGTTCATTAAATCCATGAATGCTGTAGGAGAATTGGTCAACCTAAAAGAAATGACCAAGAACTCATACAGATCACATTAAGTCCAAAAGGTTGTCTTTAAAATATTTAAAGCTCTAATCTTCAACTGGTGATACACGAATCTCAAGTCAATCTAAGAAAACACTGAAGCTCCCTAAAAATGACCAAAAATATCATCAACTACCTATAATCAATACACATACACATAGAACCACCTTTCTTCTTTATGAATAATACTGGAGCACCTAGGAAGATACACTAGGTTTAATGAAACTCTTACCCAATAAATCTTATAAATGCTCATTCAACTCCTTCAACTCCATCGGGTCTATCCTATAGGGAGAAATAGAAATTGGTTTGGTGCTTGGATCCACAGTAATAGCAAAATCAATATCCCGATCCAAAGCATACTAGGCAAATTCATAGAAAACACATTCATGAACTCATGAATAATAAATCCATAGAAGGTGATGAGGTAGTGCTAAAATCATAGATATAAGATAAATAAGACAAAGACCCTCTCTTTATTATGCGATGAGCATGCAGAAAAGATATAACACCCTTTGGACCAAAATTAAGCATACCATTCCATGCTAATCTCGGCACACTCAGTGTAGCTAAGGTCACAATCTTGGCATAACAGTCCAAAATAGAATGATAAGGAGCTAACCAATCTATACCCAACATAACATCAAAATCAACCATATTTAGGACATAATGTGTACCTAAGTCTCATGGCTCTCAAAGGTAACCACACAAGATAGGTGTGCCCAATCCACTACTAAAGAATCATCTGTAGGGTAGAAACATAAAGAGTCATAGCAAGAGGCCCACACATAATATCAAAAGTAGAAGAAAAATATGTAGACACATAGGAAAAAGTCTCTAGGGTTAAATAACACAGATGCAAATATGTATATCAAACCAGAATGATAAGTAATAATAACATCAAAGGCCTTTGTCTAGGATCTAACAAGTAAAGCATAGCACTGAACACATCCACTTTTAGATTGAGTAACTCCACGACCATCTCTATAAGCACCTCCATCTCTACCTCGAGCACCTCAAGCAATACCCCTGCCACTCTGCGAACCATCTCTCACTACAAATATAAGACTAGGTATATAAATATATTGAGGGCAATACTTGGACACATGGCCAAACTTATCACATACTAAACCTCCTCTACAACTTGACTCAATTGGAGGAGGTGCGACTAAACTGGAACGACCATGCTGACCCAATACTAGCTACCTAAAGTCACTGAACCTAAAGTTCTACCACCTGATCCTTGAAAATTAGCCTAAACTTACCTACCATGATGACCACAGGAACATCTACTAGATAAATCTCTGACTCGAGAGGCACTCCTACTAAATTTACCATAACGACGCACCTTTTTGGTGCCTCCTTGTGTAGCCTAAATGGTAGACTCGGTTATCTTGGCATGCTCAATAATACTTTGGAAAGAAGATCTTGAAACTACCACCTAAGTTGTAGACAATTGATAAGTACCATCTAACCCATTAACAAACTTTGGAATCCTCTTAGACTTAGTTGAGACGCTAATGGTTGAATACTCGGATAAAGTGTGAAAATGAGCCTCATACTTAGAAATAGTCATGGAACCTTACTCTAATTAATCAAACTCACCGTATATCTGATCTCTTAAACTATACAATACAAATCTCTCCAAGAAGGCCTTACAAAACATAGTCCAAGAAATATCAGGTGAACTCAAAGGTCTACAACTAGAAAACAACATCCACCAATCCCTAGCCACATCCGTCAATAGATAGATAGTATAAGCAACTCCATGAGACTCAAAGGATCCAAGATTATATAATTTCTCCTGGAATTCAACCAAAAACTCATAGGCATAATCATCAATAACACTACTGAACTTGGGCAGACCCAAAAAAATAAACCTCTTAAACCTCTTTTAATCACCAGAAGACATAATTGTACCTAAAAACTGAAGAATAGTAAGCCTAAAAGGATGAGAATCCATTCATTGGGGTAACATAGATGGAGGTTGTTCCCCTGAACTAGGAACATCATGAACAGATACTGGTATAAAAGGTAGAACACCACTCAAAGTCTGAAGAATACTATAAGCAGATGTGAGTACAGATGGCGAATTATACTTGGAGTCAAAGGAATACCATAAGAAGATGTGGGCACTGGCGGTAGTACCATACTCAAAATCAGAGAAACACCAGGTGCATTCTGGGGAATACCTTTCAAACGAGTCAATAACCAAAATAATTGACCCCCTAGATCTAGGGTAGCAACTGAAACCTATAGGACCTGAGATGACTCTGCATCCTCTATGCAATACCTCGAGCTCGAGGGAGGTCCTCCTAGAACTACCTATAATAAGGGCAGTTTTTCATGCCCGTCCTCTACCTTGGGGTCGTCCTCGATCCCTACCTTGGGGCTATCCTCGATCCCTATCTATCTCTCTAGTTTGGGATCCATCCCCAGGTGCTTAAAAACCCTAGTCTTTTGAGATTTCTTACTATCTGCATTGAAAAAAGTGGAAGACAACTTAGAACATGTGGTATAACAACACAGATGACTAGGAATCAAAATAGAGAAGTTTTTCCTAAGGATATCTTATAACATTCAAAGATAGATATGGATGTCTACATATTGATCTACACAACTCCACTAGATATTATGCTCTCACATTTATGAGATTGGTAAACCTGACTATTCTAACACTAGTTTTTCATGATAAAAAATGGGTTATAATGGCACTTATAGCGACTTAGCCTTAATAAGTAAGTCAATCATTCAAACTGATAAAGGAAAAGAGAAATATACAATAACATATACCAAGACAAGACTTTTAGAATGAAGTCAGGGCCTAAAAAATAAATAATTATGAAAACCCAAAAAAATCTCATATATCCCCAAAATTTAATGTCATAATGTAAGAACATCTAATATAATATTCGAAAACGAAAAATATATGTACCCATCTATAATAATAAAAAAAAGACAAATAAGTATATAAAAGTTCCGAATCAACACCAAACACTAGAGCATATCAGCAGCTCCAACTTTGGAAGTCCTTAAATAAAATTAGCCACCACGAGAAGTGCTCACACTAGGATCTGCATCAAAAGGACACAATGAAGATAAGTATGTATAATGACCCTCTGAGCCATTTCAATTATTTTTGCTCATTTCTACTATTTATAGCTTTCTATTACTGCCCCAAATTATTTATGACTTGCTGAAATTGACAGTTTGATTACTGGGCAATTCATTTATTTTTTATAGAAAATTCTCTATTTTAAAGTTTTTGTTGGTTTAAATTGTCCACCAAATTAAAACTTCAATGAAAGGACCATGCATGCTAATTTTGATAGTTCTAAGAGCTTTGGAACATCAATTTTAGGTTGGATGGACCCTTGGATCGAGTCCTGAGGCTCCCAAACTCATTTTGGGCTATCAGTCAGAAGTTAAGAAAATGATAAGTGGGTGTGCGACCCAATTTTCATCAAAACAACCTTGGATAAAAATTTTGACTGTTCCATTGATTCTGGAATGTCGAATTTGATAGAGTATAGTTTATTTTCATGCACGAGATTCTAGATGAATATCGAGGGGTTGGCGGAGACTTGAAATTCTCTAAGTTCCAGTTGGCTCCTAATATCTTGTGCGACAGCTAAATCATCCCTTTGGGAACTTTAACACCCTTTTAGGTGCTTTAAAGGTCATACCCAGTCAGTAGGTACCGCTTTAGTAACACCTGGGCGCTTTAGCAGCCTAGCTTCTGGGGTTGGGTACTACTTTAGTGGTAGCAGACACTTCAGCGATGATCGTTCAAATGGCCAAGTGTCCACTTTAGAAGTACCCATATTCTTGGGAAGGGTATATATACTCACTTAGCCTAATTTTTCACCATTTTCAGTCATTCACTAGAATCTAAAACCCTAAAAAGTGGGAGTTCTTAAGAGAATCAATTGTGGGTGATCTTGGAGGTTAGAAATTTTTTATTTATGTGATTCTTCATCTAATTTATGGTAAGTTTCCATTAGTTTTGTGATTTAATTCTCCATTCTTGACTAAAAATCCTTAGAAGCTTGATAACTTGATTTTAGCACAATTATAGCTCGTAATCCACCCATTTTTAAGGTAAAAATTCCTTGATCATAGAAAGGACATTATGTTGGTTTCAAATATGTGATTCCATAAATAGGCCCAACATGGGTTTTTATGTAATTTTGGACCCAGAGCACAATAGTACAATATAGGTATCATTGATCTCATTTTAATGAGTTGATTGTAATTTTGATAGCGTGGAACCTCGTGGAAGCTTCTCGAAAGGGTAATTGGTGATTTAGCAAATTTTTTAGGCTTTTCTTCAGCATCTAGGTAGGCTAGGTTTACCCTCCTCATAGATTGATATATTTCATAGTATACTTATAATATTATTCTAGATTTGGGGTCAAATTTAGGTGTTGGAAGTATGAATGAGTACATTTGGTTCAGTTGAACCTTTAGGCTATTTTGAAATTGTTAACTTGGAATAGTTAGTGTAGTTATTAATGTATTAGGTGATTTGGGATTCATGGTTCATGTTTGGAATAGGAATGCCTTAATTACTCAAACTGGGTGAAATCTCCTTAGTCATTCATGTTTAGGATAGAATTATCCTTAGTTTCTTAAGTTCGGGAAAATTACCTTAGCTGCCATTGTTTTTGGTAGGATGTCTTAATTGTTTATGTCTAAGAAGGATTACTATCTTAGGGTTATTTATAGATTACTTGACATCTAGGAATGAACGTAGATACTTTAGCCTAGTTCAGGATAGAAGTACCCTAAAAATAGAATTTGGGGATTAAAAGTTGGCCTCTCTGACCCATCTTAGGACAATACTTGTGTTAAGCTTGTAGGCTTAGTTATGCATGATATACTTCTAATGTTGGTTGGTTTGATGTTCAGGGAGATTTGATATAATTATTGAGCATGTTAGTTGGATATTGGAAGATTGATGTTAATTATGGGTATTGCTAATAATATTGCTTATGTATATGATTAATAATAATATAATTTATAGATATGACCTATTATATATATATATATATAATCATTGCGATGGCTTCCGAGCATGACTAAGGATATGAGTTATTGATATATGAATGATGTTATGAATTATATATATATATATATATATATATACATATACATATATTGATGTGGCTTCCGGATATGAATGATAATATGGCCTATCGACATGCTAAATGATATAGATATCGACGTGATCAATGATTACTAGTTCATAGATATGATTAATACTTTATGGATATGATGTGGCTTATAGTTACAATTCATGGCTTATAGAAATAATTATTGAGATAACTTATGATTACAACTTTTGACATAGCCTATAGGCATAGTTATTGGCATGGATTAATAGATGTGATATTGGTATAGTCTATTTGGTTAGTTTATTAGTATGTCTTATTGATATGGTTTGTTGATACAGTTTATAATTATGAATTTCGGTTTGAGTCCGGTAGTTGATAATGATCTTTATAATATGAGTTTCAATTCAAATTCGACATTGGGGATTATGTATGGGATAATACTGTTTGGATGGACTCTTAGTTATGGCATGATAAATTAGAGATTTACAGACATGTAGTTGTTTAACTTCCTTGATTGTACTCTCTAGGCTTATGGGCACCTCCATTGGTATTTACTTTTCCACACTTATTGACTTATGGGGGTTAATCTTGCAGATTTAATGGTATGTTACTTATGTTATTATCTCATATGTATTCATTACTTATATACAATGGTGTTGGAGCTTATTTCCAGGTTTTCTATTTTACCTTGATTTAGCTTATTCTATCTTGTATCTTATCATATTTATATCATGATTTAGCTCAGTCAGCTAGCGAAGCCTACTGAGTGCCCATGGTTTTGGTCCTCTTACTACACTTCTGCACCTTTTTGGTATAGATCTGAGTACTAGTTTCTATTGCTAATTCGTTAATTGTGCTGAGAGATTTTGAAGATTTGGTAAACTCTTGGAGTCGGAGTTACCCTTTTTCATTCTATTTATCTATGTCTAGTCTTTCATGTTTGAGATGAATTATATTTGACTATTTAGTACTCATAATTCACTTATAGTAGCTCTTGTATCAAAATTACTGAGTCTTGGGATGGTTGTTGACTTCTTATCTATATTTTTTATATTTATGACTATATTATTGCTATTTAAGTTTGTTAATTTCTGGATTTTTGGCTATTTTCCACCAAATTAGCCCATTGCATCTATCTCCAAGATATGGTTCAATTTACCTACTAGCGGTATGGAATAGGTGCCAACATGACTTGTAAAATAAGTCATGACACATTGGTATAAGAGCCTAGGTGTTACTGGTATTGTTGGTACAAGACCATATGTCTAGTAGAGTCCAGTTGTTTGAAACTATGACATTCGTTTCCTATCTTTAGGAGGCTATACGACATACTTAGGAGTTCTTCACTTCTTTCACTTATTTCGTGCTAAGAGTCTGAGTTGGTTTCTAAAGCATTTCATTAGTTTCACTATTTCATAGATGGCTAGGACATACCCTATTTCTCTATGAGATGAGGGTCTCGAGATCAATCCTATGGATTCTTTCATTATTTATGGACAACCTAAAGGTTGTGGACAATCTCGATATATATCCCCATCTAGGGGAAAGGATAGGGTGCCTTCACCATAACTTATTCTCGCTCTCGAGCTAGAGATTCTTTCACCCCAGCCAGCGATGGGCCAGATACCAGCCTAGGCTCCATCAGGGTTTATTTTAGAGATTAGTTAGTGGTGCACCGTCTAATGGTGCATAGTCTATAGACCAAAGTGGTACTGAGATAAGGATGTTACCTGTAGCTGCAGCTCTTTGAGTTGATGTCCCTCCTATATCGGTAGTTGCCCATCTTGTTATGTCTGTTGAGGAGAAAAAATATTGGGTAGATTCTTGATATTAGCTCCATCTAGGTTTTCTAGTGCACTAAGCGAGGATGTATATGAGTTCTTGATTTCTTGTGAGGATAGGATTCATAATTTGGGCTTAGTTGAGACTCATGGTATGGATTACACTACTTTTTAGTTGTACTTGGTGGCTTGACATTAGTGGAGAGGTCATCTTGATTCCAGGATAGTTGGATCTTCCCCTTTGGCATGGACCCAGTTCTTCAAGATCTTTTTGGAGAAGTACATGCCTCACAGTCTTAGGGATTGTTTGAGAGATTAGTTATCGAGGTAGGATCATGGATCCATGACTATTGTGGAGTATGAGGCTTGATTTCATAAGTTATCTAGGTATGTTACTTTTATTCTGACTACTGAGTATGAGAGGGTTCGTTGATTTGTTTGAGGATTACGACTTTTTCTTCGCATCTCTACATAGAGTTTAGTTATTATTGGCAGGTCTTTTGCTAAAGTTTTTGATCATGCTAAGCTTATGAAGGAGATATATCACATGACCCAAGGGACAACGATAAGAGGTTATGATACCATGGTAGATTTAGTGGGAGTCGTAGTAGCTCCCAATTTAGAGGTAATAGTTCTCAGGGTATGTGTCCTCTACGTTAGCTATATTAGTATCAAGGTCAGTCTGGTAGACCCGTTCAGGTCATGCTTCAAATTATCGATGGAGGCCAGTCTAGCTTCAGTGAATGTCTCGACCATGGTCGTGGTCAGTCTTTGAGGGTTTTGTTTTCTAGATATTCTAGTTATGGTTTCTTTTCTGAGTTAGTCGAATTGGTTTTAGCCCAGTACCTAGGCATGATATGGTTACTGAGCTTTTGGTTATTTCTTGAGAGCATGCCCCAGTCATGGAGCGATTATTTCTTCAACTCAAAGTGTTCCATCTATCAGGGCAGTTCATCCCCCAGCTAGAGCTAGTATACATGATCGTAGGGTTTCTCTCCAAGGTACTTGTGGAGGTTCCCAAGAAGGTAGGATAGGAGATTGATTAGGAGCCTAGTCAGGTGGCGAACGTGACTAGTTATATACAGTACCTGCTAGGCCCAAGGCTGAGTCTTCGGATGTTGTTATTATAAGGTACAAATTTTGTATGTTGTTAGTCTATTTTTTCTTTGTTTGAATCAATATCCACTTATTCTTATGTGTCTTCTTATTATGGTTAGAGTTATCCTGGGATTCATTATCTATGGCATTATATTTATCTATTCCCATGGGTGATTATGTATTAGTGGATCAGGTTCTCAGATCATGTTTTGTGACTGTTCGAGAGTTTGATAACCATATTGATATTATTATATTATACATGGTGATTTTAATGTGATTCTGGGCATGGACTATTTATCCCACTATCTTGAGATCCTAGATTGTTTTACAAAGACTGTTACTTTAACCATGCCTGATATACCCCCGATTGTGTGGCAGAAAGATGTTAGTCGCGAGACGACGAGGATTATTTCTTATATTCATGATAGAAGACTTATTTTGAAGGGTTGGGAGTCTTATATTACTTATATTCATAATGTTAGTTGGAGAGTCCGTTGCTTGACTCTGTTCCTATAGTTTATGAGTTTCCTAATATTTTCCCTACTAAATACCTGACCTTCCTCCCGAGTGTAGCATTGCTTTTGTTATTGATCTTGAGTCGGGCACCCGACCTATATCTATGGCACCTTACCATATATCTCATGTCGATCTTAAGGAGCTGAATTCTTAGCTTCAGGATCTTCTTGGTAAGGGTTTCATTATATCGAGTTTGTCTCCATGGGGAACTCCTATGTTGTTTGTACAGAAAATAGATGACTTCATGCATATGTGTATTTATTATAGGCAGCTTAATAAGGTGACAGTAAAGAATTGTTATCCTATGCCTCATATTGATAATTTGCTTAACCAGTTTCTAGGATCAGCGATGTTCTCTAAGATTGATTAGAGGTTTGGTTACCATCAGTCGAGGATTCAGGCTGAGGATATTCCAAAGACAGCTTTTAGGACCCGTTATAGTCATTGTGAATTACTAGTGACGTCCTTTGGGTTGACTAATGCCCCAACCACATTTATGGATTTGACAAACCGCGTGTTTAGTACTTATTTGGATTTCTTTGTGATTGTGTTCATCAATGACATCCTTGTGTATTCGAAAAGTAGGGAAGAACATATGTAGCATTTGAGGATCGTGTTTCTAACTTTGAGAGATCATATAATTTTCACCAAGTTCTCTAAGTGTGAGTTTTGGATTGAGTCATTGATGGCCATGTGGTATCTAAGGATGGGATTATGGTAGACCCAACAAAGATTGAGGCTATTTATGAATAGGAAAGACCTATATCACTGATTGAGGCTAGTATCTTAATTGGTTTGGCAAGTTATTATAGATGGTTCATTGAGAGTTTTGCTACTATTGCAGAATCGATTACCATATTAACTCAGAAGAAGGTTCCTTTACTATGGATCGAGGAGTGTGAGTCGGGCTTTGGAAAGCTCAAGGGATTTCTCACTTCAGCTCCTATTTTAGCTCTTTCTATTGATGGTGAGGGATTCACTATTCATTATGATACTTCTAGTATTGGTTTGGGTTGTGTATTGTTCAACAAGGTTGTGTTATCTCTTATGAATTGAGGCAACTAAAGGTTTACAAGTACAACTATCCCACTCATGATTTGGAGTTGGTGGTTGTAGTTTTCACGCTTAAGATTTGGAGAAATTATCTTTATGGTGTGCATTGTGAGATCTTCACGGATCATTGTAGTCTTCAACATCTTATAACTCGGAGAGAGCTTAATGCTAGGCAGCATAGATATATGGAGTTGCTTAAGGATTATGATATCTATATCTTGTATCATCCAAGCAAGGAAAATATGGTACCAGATGCCTTGAGCTGAAAGGTGGTAAGTATGGGTAACATGGCTTATATTTCAACTTCTTAGAGGCCGTTGGCATGGGACATTCAGTCCTTAGCCAATTTGATAGTTCGACTTGATTATTTAGATCCTAGGAGGATTTTTACTAGTGTTAAGGCAAGGTCCTCGCTTTTTGAGCAGATTTGGGATCGCCAGTTTGAGGATAAGAGAATTTATGTCATCCGTGATCAGGTATTGAGTGGTGAGTCTAAGAGGCTACCCTAGATTCTGAGGGTATTTTGAGACTTAATAGTCGTATATGTTTTTTGAGGGTTGATTATTTGATTTAGTCAATTTACATGAGGTTCACAACTCTAGATATGCTATTCACCCAGGTACAATGAAGATGTATAGAGATTTGAGACCACATTATTGGTAGAGTAGTATAAAAAGAGATATAGTAGATTTTGTATCTCGTTTCCTATGTTGTTAGCAGGTGAAGGCTGAGTATCATTGACCCAGTGGTTTGATTCAAAGGTTGCCTATTGTTAGTGAAAATAGGAGCGAATTACCATGGACATCATTAGTGGGTTGCCTCATACTTTTCATGGTTCCGATGGTATTTGGGTCATTGCAGATTGGTTGACCAAGTTGACATATTTCATTCCTATTTATATTTCCTTCAGTGCCGAGAGGTTATCTCGTATCTATGTTAGTGAGATAGTTAGTTTACATGGTGTTCCTATATCTATCATTTCAGATTGGAGTTCAGTGTTCAATTCTAGCTTTTGGAGAGCATTTCAGGAGGAGTAAGGTACGACAGTGGATCTTAGTGCATCCTTTCATCCTCAAATCGATGGGCAGTTGGAGTTGACTATTTAGGTTCTTGAGGATATATTCCAAGCCTGTGTTATGGATTTTGGAGGTCAGTGGGAGTAGCACTTAGCCTTAGCAGAGTTTGCATATAATAATAGTTACCATTCGAGTATTGTGATGGCGCCTTTTAAGGCTGTATATGGTAGGTGATGTTGTTCTCTGATCAGATGGTTTGAAACTTTCGAGATTAGGCCTCGTGGTACTGACTTTCTTCAGGAGTGGTTGCATAGAGTCAAGGTGATTGAGCATTGAGGATAGGTGTAATACCCCATACTTTTCTTAGCTCAATTTAGCTCCTAGAATGTCAAGGATTAGCTTTGAAAATGAATAACTCTTGATAAATGTAGAATTTTCTAGCTCTAAATCACCAAGTTGTAGATAATTGAAACAGCTTAGCAATGATACCAATTTCTCCTTAATTCAATACTCGATTGAGAATTTATGGCAAATTTAGTAGAAACAGTAGGGCATTTTGATAGGCACCGCATCGCGGTGAAGGGAAAAATCGCAATTGTCCGATTTCAGTGAAGCAGCGCGATAATCCCGCATCATGGAGAAATTCCAGTTCCCATTCATCCCATTCCAGTAGCTCATTGCGATTATCCTGTATCGCATCAAAATCCCCAATTGGACAGACACCGCATCGTGATAGAGTACAAAATGGTACTCGTCCTTTTCCCGTGGTGCAACGCAATTACGCCGCGACACGCTAGAGGCCAAAATGGCTCTCGTCCCTTTTCCAGTGATGCAGCGCGATTTTTCTGTATGGCGCAAAAGGCGAAAATGGCAGTCGTCCATTTTCTAGAAATCCACCGCAATAGCGGTGCATCGTGTAAAACACATAATTAATCCTATTCCAATCATTATATGAATATTTTAATCAAAATTACTCTCTAAGAAAACCCAGAACTCAAGTCTTTATCTCCAAGAAATCCAAATTCCACCATTCTTTTTCCAAGATAGCTCAAAATTAAAGATTCCCAATTCAAGAAATTTAAGAATCTATCTTCAAGAGCACAAATAGGGATTCAAAGTTGAAGTTTCTTCATCTAATCATCAATTAAGGTATGTGAGATTTTCAACAAGAATAATCCTTTCATACTTGTGCCCAAAATTAGTTTTTGAAGATAATTTTACATGAGTTTACATGAGTATTGAATTAGGGTTCATACCCAATATTGTTATTTGCAAGATTATGAGATTTTGAGAGATTTAGATGTTGAATTGCATGTCAACTTTCGTATTTTCATGCGTATTGCAGTAATTTCCAGATTTAGAATTGAATTATCAATATTTTCATTATCAAACATGAACTTTATGATGATTTGACATGAATTTGATGCATGAGTTATTAGCCCTAGTTTGAATGTTGATATTTCAAGAATGAATATGCTTAAAGCATCCCATGACTAGTTATTTTGAGATTATTAATAAAGATTTGATCTTTTGATCTCAGTTTAGATTTGGAATCCACTTCACAGATTTTGCTACGGTTTACAGTAACAGATTTTCAAGAGGTTTTCATTGTAAACCCTTATATTAGTTTTTAAAGTGGATTTCCAACAGATTGAGCATACAAATTAAAGGGAGTAGTATTTAGCACCAAGTTGGGTATGTTTACATGTCCCAGAACTACGAGCCAACGTAGGTTCAGATTATCATATTATTCTTATTTTTATGGATGACAAATACAGATGTGATCACTTAGATTAGGTTATACTCTTTGGCAAGAGAATGACACCTCTCCCCAACGTGAGGTTTTCCCATAAGAGAACTAGACGTTGGACACTATGATATCTCACATAGTGTATGTCAGTTAGAAGAACGTCCCTAATAGTAAAGACTGGCACAATAGTTTTAAAAGTATTTCCCTACAGCCTACAGATAAGAATAACAGAAAAAGCTTTCAGAACTAACTGTAAAGGCTCACAGTTTTACTCAGATGTTGCTTTATATAAGACATTAGCTACAGATTACATTTTTCAGATTTCAGATACAAAAGTGAGTCATTTCTATACTTAGACAACCTGATTTTTAGACAGAACACTAGTACAACTTTTAGAAACTAAGTGTTATGACTCACCAGATCTATGCAACATGTTTTGCTATTCATGATTATGATTTTTATTTTTTTCAGATATTCCAACTTATGTGAGTCATCTACATTTATCATGCATTCTTTACAAATTTATAATAATATTGAGATATTGATTTACTTGTGCATTCACCTCCATATACTCAGTACAATCCAGAAGTACTGATCCACATATACATCTATGTGTTACATTGTCTCATAATGTAGGTTCAGGTGCTCAGTTTCAGTAGCGTGAGTGATTTCGAGCATCTCCATCTACATCCCGATTGTTGGTGAGTCCTCATAGTTTGGGGACTTAGTCTTTCAGTTTTTCAGCTTTTCAGCTTATTAGTATAGTTGATTCAGTTTTTACAGACAGTTTGAGTCAGCTGGGGGTTTGTCCCAGTGGCTCTCTAGCATTAGTAGTAGAGGCTTGTCAGACTGCTAGATATGCTTCAAATTTTCATTATTGATTAATTAGACTCTTGAGTTAGTATTTTTCAGATATTATATTTAGACAGTTTCAACTTAGCTCATGCAGAATTCTGCATTTTTACTTTGATCATATATCTTTATTTCCACTATTTTGATCTTCAGATTTAGTAGAAGGCAGATAGGGTTAGCTTAAGGTTACTCGTAGTCTTAAGCACCGTGTGACGTCTTGGGACTCGTTTTGGAAATCCTATCACTGTACAGGAAAAGTAGAAGTTCCTTCGGACCCTGTATCACATGGGGATAAAGCATCCGGAGATGGTTAGTGGGTTGAGCGCTAGCATGTAACTCAGGGATAAGGGGTAAAAAAATTTCATGATCAACAGTTCAAGACCATTCAAAATTAATGTACTCCATCATATGCAAATACATATATATATATATATATCACATGCCGGGGTAGGGAACAAGGCTTATCATGAGCTTTAAAACCTCAACCTGGATTGTGTAGCTTGACCGTCCTAATAACAATCCATGGGCTATATGGGTCCAGCTGTCAACCCCTGGTCAGGACCTAGTGCGTGTTATCCGTACAAACCAGAGATATCATAGAAGGTCGGTAAATCCTTGTACCCTATGTCATCCATGATAAATATATATATAGCACAACACAAGCACACGATCATATATACCAACCCTCATGTCGGCAAATGTGAGTTTCTAGTATTAGTCAGCTACACAACCCATTTTAAGACCAATTAAAACATTAAGCACATAACCCATCCATTAACTTAAGGAGTAAATTATTAAGGCATTATCAAGTGGTATCGTCATACCGACTATATCTTGTAAGCAAATGTCATTAAGACATCACTTGGCGAATCCTTGTACCCCAGACTCTATTATTAAAAGAAACTTTGGGGATTCCTTGTACCCCACATGGTTTTCAAGAAAATCATCCACTTGGGGGAATCCTTTTACCCCACAAGATTTTCAAGATCATTCTTATTTGTTAGCCAAATATGCAATGCATTAATTTTAAAGAGGTAAACTAATACAATTGATTAATCATATTATAAAACCAATTATGCAAGTGGGTTGGGGTTATTATCAATTTCAATACCAAAATCCAATTATATGGGGAATCTTTCTATCCCTAATTTCATTGTTTACAAAGTTGGGAATCCTTGTAAACTTTCATTCACCCTTCCCATGCATTCCAATGAGTGTACAAATTAATAATTCAAGTACAATAAATCTGTATAATTATGGGAAAAGCATTTAAACTAATTAAATCCAAAACCCTCAACCCATCATTCAAAACCCAACATCAAAACCATGTAAATAATAAACCAATTCATGCCAATATGAAAACACAAGTTTACAGAGAGAGATACATGCCTTAATCACCAAGAAGTTCGAAGAAGAAATCACCGTTAGAACCTTAGATGACCAATTTATTGAAACCCTATCCTTGTCTTTGTATAGGGAATTTGAGAGAATAAAGGGGGTGTTTGATATGTTAAAATATTGAAAATAACCCCCCTTTGGTGTTTTATGGATGGGGGGCCAAGTGGGGAAGGAAAGGAATGTTTAAAGTGCCCTTAATAAAAGACTAGAAAATTATCGTCCAGTCGTTACAGGTGACCCTACGACTCGTAGGTTCACCCTACAACTCGTGACATTTAATCATAGGATGGACAACATCCATGGGAACCAACATTGGTATGACTATGAGGCAGGCCCTACGACTCATATTCAGACCTTGCAACTCGTTAGTTCAAATCGTAGGCAAAACAAAACATTGGACAACTTTACTGTTTAGGCTACCGAGAACTACTATATGACTCCTAATGAGTCTTGACGACTCATTGGGTGCCAATCATGACCAATACAGTGACTTAGCCAAACACACTGGTCATGCTACAATTAGGGTCCTACAGCCCATAATGATACCCTATGACTCATATGATGCATCGTAGTTTGGGCAGTGAGCTTAAAGGTCAAGAAGTTTTCAGGGACCAAAATCTGGGGTGTTTCATTATCCCCCTCTTAGGATCATTCATCCTAGAATAATGAGTAAAGGCATCTATTAGCACGATTTAGCACAGAACACAACCATAATTTCCTTTAACAAAGACAAAAAATAAAGATATTATGGAATACACATACCTTAAGCATGATTATCCATGTCGGGGAACAATAATGGATACATGGACTTCGTGTCCTCTTCGGCTTCCCAAGTAGCTTCTTCAAACGTTTGGTTCCTCCATAGAACCTTTACCGAATACACATCCTTACTCCTCAAATGACGTACTTGCCTATCCAAAATTTCAACCTGGACATTTTCATAAGACAAGAAATTTGAAATACCCACACTTTCCAAGGGGACAATCAAGGAAGGGTCTCTAACTACTACCAAAGTCGATCACACAGGACATTAGCATATCCTCCAATGTCTGAATGGTCCTCTCTACCTTTTCATCTACTTGAAGGAAGAAAGCGGTGCTAAGGTTCACCTTAGTTCCCAAAACTCTTTGAAAAGAATGCCAAAAATGAGACGAGAACGGAGTACCTCAATCAGATATGATGGAAATTGGAGCACCATGCTATTTCACGATCTCCTAAATAAACAATTTTGCATAGTCCTCCCCATAATAGTTAGTCCTTATGGGCAACAAATGAGCGGACTTAGTCATCCTATCCACAATGACCCAAATCGAGTCAAACTGATTACGAGGTCATGAAAGAATGGTGACGAAACCTATATTAATCACCTCCCATTTCCACATAGGCAACTCAATTTCTTGAAATAACCCACTGGGCCTCAAGTGCTCCACCTTCACTTGCTGATACACCATGCCCTTAACCATAAAATTGGCCACATCCCGCTTCATGTTGTTCCACCAATAAATTTCCTTCAAATCATGGTACATCTTCGTCTAACCAGGATGAACCATATAACACAACTCGTAAGCCTCAGGAAAAATTCTTTCTCGCAACCCATCAATATCGGGAACACACAATCTACCTTAGTATCTCAAGAAACCATCACCACTAATATTGAAAGCCATCACTTTCTGCTGACCCACATTCTCTTTAATCTACATCAAAATGGGATCCAAAACTTTCTTCTCCTTCACCTCAGCACCAAGATATGATTTTATCACCACTTGAACGATCACACCAACATCCTCGAAATCCAAAAGTCGAACTCCAATATTAGCCAACTGGTGGATTTCCTTCACTAAACCTCACTTCTCCTCATCCACATAATATAAGCCTCTCATGGACAACCTAATAAGAGTATCAAAATCATATTAGCTTTACCTGGGTGATAATGGAGACTTATGTCATAGTCCTTAAGTAACTCAAGCCATTTTCTTTGCCTGAGATTCGACTTCTTCTAGGTGAACACGTACTGCAAGATTTTATGATATGAAAAAATATCCAGACGAGCTCCATATAAATAATGACGCCAAATCTTTAATACAAACACCACAACCAACAATTCCAAGTCGTGCATCAGATAGTTCTTCTCATGCACCTTATGTTGCCTAGAAACATATGACATAATCTTGCCATGCTTTATCAAAACACAACCCATTCCCATACGGGATGCATCACAATCAACAACGAAACTATCAGTACCCTTGGGTAGGGTCAAAATAGGAGCAGAAGTCAATTTATCCTTTAACTTCTCAAAGCTACCCTCACAAGCATCTGACCACAGAAACTTTATTTTTTTCTAAGATAATTTAGTAAACAGAGAAGCAGTGGACGAGAAGCTCTCCACAAACCTCCTATAATAACTGGCTAAACCTAAGAAGCTCTGAATATCGGTTGGAGTCGTGGGTCTAGGGCACTTCTTAACCACCGCAAATTTTTATGGATCCACCATGATCCCCTCACCAGAAACAATATGATCCATAAAAGTAACAATATTCAACTAGAACTCACACTTTGAGAACTTAGCATACAAATGCTGATCCTTCAGGGTCTGCAACACTATATAGAGGCGATTGGTATGATCCTCCTTACTCTTCGAATACACCAAAATATCATCAATGAACACAATGATAAATAAGTCTAGGAACCTTCTAAATACCCAATTCATAAGATCCATAAATGTCGCTGGAGCATTAGTCAAACCAATGTACATAACCAAAAACTCATAATGACTATATCAAAAGAAGTCTTAGGGATATCCACTTCCCTAATATTTAACTAATGATAACCCGACCGAAGATCAATCTTGGAAAAGTACTTTCCACTCTGAAGGTGGTCAAACAAATCTTTAATCCTAGAAAAAGGATACTTATTCTTCACTGTCACCTTATTCAACTAACGGTACTCTATACACATTCAAAGGTAACCATCTTTCTTACGTACGAAAAGAATAGGAGAACCCCATAGAGACACACTAGGATGGCTAAAACCCTTATCAAGGAGATCTTTCAATTATTCCTTACATTCTTTTAGCTCAGATGGAGCCATCCTATATGGAGGAATAAAGAGAGAACGGGTATCCAGTAGAAGGTCAATTCCAAAATCAATTTCCCTATCATAAAGAATACCGGGAAGGTCATTAAGAAGGACCTCAGAAAATTCATTAACCACGGGAACAGATTATAACAAAGGACCCCCGAGTTAGAATCTTTAACCCAGACCAAATGATAAAGACACCCCTTGGAAAAAACTTTTGAGATCTAAGATAAGAAGTGAACTTTCCCTTAGACACTAGGGAACTCCCTTCCCATTCTATAACAAGCTTATTAGGAAATTTGAAAATGACCTTACGGGTCCGACAATCTAGAGAGGCATAGCATGAATGGAACCATTCTATCCTTAAGATAACATCAAAATCTAATATATCCAATTTAATCAAATCCATCAAGGTCTCTTATCATCGATAGATACCACACAACCCCTATAGATTCTTCTAGCAACTACAAAATCACCCACCATAGTAGAAACAAAAAAGGGATCCAAAATACTTTTAAGATCATCATCAAAATGAATAACCACATAACACTCTGTTTGGATAGTGGTTCTCATGGTATGGTTAATAATAGTACCATATTTGTTTTGATTTTTTCTCAAAATATATGGTATGGTATGGTTTAGTTCCACGATTAGGGTACCATGAAAACCCTCACATTTTTGAACCACCAATTTGGTGGTATCCCATGGTTTAGTTAATTTTTTCAGTTATACCCTTATATAATATTATCTAATCATATTTTACCCTTTTAGTCATGTCATCTTAGACTTTGTATAGCAACAGTCACATTTGCATTAATGCCACTAAGTGGTGGTTTTTATGTCAATATTTCCATTCCCCCATTATAGAATTTTAAGTGTGAATGGGTAGAAGGAGAATCATGATAACAGGAAGCTTTGAAAGAGAAAAGAATCACAAAAATAATTATGCAATACAAACAAGTTTAGAAAATGAACACAAATAGAACAATATCGCTCCAGTGGTAGAAGGGGCCAATAACCTCTTCAAGTTGATATTCCTTGAATGATTTTCCATGTACTGCTTTAGTTTATTCCTAAGGTGTGCATGTTACAAAAATTCAAACATCAATATCCAAATTTGATGCATAATTGTGCTTATTATGATGCATAGTTAATTCAAACATCAATATCCAAAATCTTGCTCATAGTTAATAAGAAAATACCCCTAATTATTATAAATTTAAAATTTATAATAATTAGGGGTATTTTAGTGAGCTTACCTGTTACGATACAGTACCATACCACCAAACCAAACAAAAATACTATTATTAAACAATACTGAACGATACAGTCTATCCAAACATTGTATTGTACTATACTATATAGTACCATACCATACTGTACCGTACATTATGAAACCATGAAAACTACTATCCAAACAGAGTGTAAGGGGTCATATAAGAAATAGTAGACCCCGAATCAAGAAAATAATACATATTACAAAGAAAGAGTTATAGCATACCATGATAATATCAGGAGATACTTCAGAGTCCTAGCGGGTGGCAAGAGCATATAGATAATTTCGACCAGTGTCAATACTAGAAGTAGCACCCTTTGGTGCCGGAGCTAGAGTAGTAGCAATAGAAACCTTATTAGCCTAGTGGCTACCTTACCCACAGAATAATTTCTCTACACGTGTCTAGATTGACCACAATTGAAACATCGATTCCTCTTCTCACCACAGAAATCATAATGCAACTAACCACAAAATCGACAAAGAGGATATAGTAGGGCTGACTGAGCTCCACTAGCCTGAGATTGGGCACCTTATGCCCTAGGACCATCACTGCTCTGGAAACAGCAAACACTGGATGAATTTAGGTAAGGGGAACCAGTCATTGAGTAAGATTTAGAATTTCCCTACTTTTCTTAGACCACTGCTTACCATCTCTACCACTCTGTTGTTGACCTCCACCTTGATCCAAAATCTAAACTTCTTACTTTGCCTCTCTTTTATATCTGCTTACTTTTTCTTTTTCTCCACAACCTATTACATGTACACCACAAGTCTAGAAATATCCATGTCATTATTCAGCAGTGCAACCTTGCACTCCAGGACCAAGTCTCGAGATAACCCAGAAGCAAACGTCCTCATCCTATCCCTCATAGAAGATACCAACTACAGATCATAGTGAGGCAATTAATGAAATTTCAAGGCATACTTTTTCACATACATCCTACCCTTTTTCAGATTGACAAACTTCTCAGCTTTAGCCTCCCTCAACTCCTAAGGAAAGAAACGATAAAGAAAAAAACCAGAAAATTTTTCCCATAATTCCAACTCTGCATCATCACCCATAGACTGATCCCATTCCTCGTACCACTGATATACTATATTTTTATACTAATATGCAGCAAATTCCAATATCTTCAGAGTTAGAAGCATGCATAACTCGAAAGATCTACTCAATCTCATCTATGAACCCTTGAGGATCCTCCTCAACCTTAGAGCCAGTAAAGATTGGAGGATTGAGCCTTATAAACTGCCCAACTCGAGTAACCTCATAAGAACTCACAACAGTACCAAGACCAGACTGACATGATTGAGATATCACCAACTTGGTTAACAGATAAATGGACCGACGGAACTCAACTTTGGAAATATCTCCTTGGGGTAGTGGGGCATAATCATCATCATCTCGAGAAGCCCGAGGAGAACTGGCGGGTACCAGTGGAACTCCATAAGGGGCAGTGCTATTAGGAGCTAGGACCCTAGACCGGGTATGTACTCCGTAAGTGGGATGAGTTCCATCCACATTATCGTCGGGTGGGACAGAAGAGGTTCCATGAGCATCATATCTTCTGGGAGGCATGATCTAAAATGTGAAAAAATGAAATTAGAGGAGTTTTCAAGACCTTAGACTGTATGTCCAAAATAGAACAACAAGAAAGAAAAACATTTCTAAATGCCTCGTAGCCTCTCTTATAAGTGTGGCATGCTACACATCCCTAAAAGAGACTCTACTCAACACGATTTTTATGGACACCCAATGACCATGAACCTGGGGATCTAATACCAACTTTGTCACAACCCAAACCAGGGCCTGGCTATGACGAGTATCTCAATTCCATTGAGGACCAGAGACCACCCGCTTTTCCTAACCAAATAAAACAAAATGCACTAATAGTGGTTGAATTTTGAACATATAACAAGATAGTTAAAGATAAGATCAAGAAGTTTAATATATATCAACAACAAATACCTAGTTCACAGTAATCCACAAAGCCTCTAAAAAGACCACATCAATCTAAGTCACGAAATGCCCCTAAAGATAGCCAAAAATAAGTCCAAAGAAAAGTCTATGATAATAGATAAATCAAGAAGCAACGACCATTTGGAAGAAGAAGGCTCACCACATTAAGCTGACTGTCGACAACTCAAAAATCCTATCACTACGTAAGAAAAGTAGAAGTGCCTTCGAACCCAACATCACGTGGGGATATGACATTCGAAGACGATTAGTAGGTTAAACGCTAGCATATAACTCAAGGATAAGGAGTAAGATAATGCCATGATCAACAGTTCAGTACCATTCAAAATCACACCATCAAATGCAAACACACACACACACAAACATATATATATATCATATGTCGGGGTAGGAAACAAGGCTTAACGTGAGATTTAAAGCTTAATCTGGACTATGTAGCTTGACCATCCTAATAACAACCAACGGGCTATATGGGTCCAACTGTCACCCCCTGGTCAGGACCTAGTGTATGTTAGCCACACGAATCAGAGATATCATAGAAGGCCAAGGAATCCTAGTACTCCACACCATCTATGATACACTATATATGTATATGTATATATATATATAGTGTAACACAAGCATACGGTCATCGATACCAACCCTCACATCGGCAAATGTGAGTTTCCAGCATTAGTTATTCGGGACTCACACCTTCACGGCTAGATACACAACCCTCTTTAAGCCCAATTAAAATATTTAGAACATAAGACATCCATTAACTTAAGGAGTTAATTATTAAGGCATTATCAAGTGGTATTTCCATACCGACTATAGCTTGAAAGAAAATATCATTAAGCCATCACTTGGGGAATCCTTTTACCTTATACTCCATTATTAAAATCAACTTGGGGGATTCCTTATGCCCCACAACGTTTTCAATAAAATCATTCACTTGGGGGAATCCTTGTACCCTGCAAGATTTTCAAGATCATTCTTATCTATTAGCCAAATATACAATGCATTAATTATAAAAAAAAGTAGACCAAACTAATTGATTAGCGGGTTGGGGTTATTATCAATTTCAATACCAAAATCCAATTATTTGGGCAATCCTTGTACCCCTAATTTCATTGTTCACAAAGTTGGGGAATCCATGTACCCTTATTTTCATTCACCCTTCCCATGTAGCCCAATGAGTGTGCAAATCAACAATTCAAGTATAATAAATATGTAATAATCATGGAAAAAATATTTAAACCAATTAAATCCAAAACCCTCAACCCATCTTTCAAAACCCAACATCAAAATCATGTAAATAATAAACCAATTTAGGCCAATATAAAAACACAAGTTTAGGGAGAGAGATACATGAATTTAATCACCAAGAAATTCGAAGAAGAAATCACCCTTAGAGCCCTAGATGAGCAATTTATTAAAACCCTAGTCTTGTCTTTGAATGTTGAATTTGAGAGAATAAAGAAAGTGTTTGATATATTAAAGTGTTGAAAATAATCCCCCCCACCCCGTTGGTGTTTTATGGATGTGGGGTTTAAGTGGGGAAGGAGGAAAATGTCTAAAGTGCCCTTAACAAGAGACTGAAAAACTATCGCTCAGTTATTATGGATGACCTTACGACTCATAGGATCATCCTACGACTCGTGATATTTAGTCGTAGGCTGGACAGTATCCATGGGCACCGACACTTGTCTGAATATGAGTCCTTCCCTACGACTCATATTTAGACCTACGACTCATTATGTCAAATCGTAGGCAAGACAGAAACATTGGACACCTTTACTTTTAGGCTACGAGAACCACTATATGACTCATAATGAGTCTTGATGACTTGTTAAGTGCCAATCATGACCAATACAGAGACCTATCCAAACACACTGGCCAGGCTACTATTAGGGTCCTAGGACTAGTAATGACACCCTAATACTCGTATGATGAGTCATAGTCTGGACAGTGAGCTTAAAGATCAAGAATTTTTCAGGGACCAAAATCCAGAGTATTTCATTTATCCTTTAATTGTTTCTCTTTTTTACCGATAGTTTCTCATCTTGAAAATTTCTGTTGAAAATTGATTTAGTTACTACAGTAAATTTTAGTTAATAAGTTGTTTAGAATTAAGATGAGTTTGAATTTTAAATTTTAGATTAGGTTGTTTTAGTTGTTGAGAAATTTTAGATTATTATAAAATTCAAATTATGCTGATTTTTATTTTATGTTGGCTATTTAAAGCCCCTCAATGCTCAATAAACTTATTGAAAGCTATTGAAAGTTATTCAATCCATTGAGAGTCATTTTAACCCCTTTTCGCATCTTTTAAAAAAACAACAACAGTGTATCAAGAACTTCATTAATCTTACAGGATCTGTGATTTCCTCCAAAGCATTACCATATCTTTTTTAACCCATTAGGGATACCCATTTTAACCCGTTAGGGCTACCCTTTTCAACCCGTGTTTATTTTTAAAGCTTAGGGCTATTTTTAACCAAAAAGATGTCAAGCAACAGTCTTTCATTGAATGCCCCAAAAATTTTCACTGGTGAAAGCTACAGATTTGGTCAGTGAAAATGAAATCATATCTTCAATTCTATGATCTGTGGGAAGTTGTAGCGGAAGATACACCATTACAACCACTCCCTGAAAATCCTACCCTTGATCAAATTAAAAATCATTCAGATCAAAAACTTATAAAATTCAAAGCCAAAACTGTAATTTAAAATTTAGTTGCGGATTCGATTTTTTCTAAAATCATCGCTTGTGAGACAACAAATAAAGCTTGGAAAATTTTAAAAAAGAATATCAAGAAAGTGATCGAGTTAGACAAATGCAAATTTTGAATCTAAAATGGGATTTTGAATCTCTTAGGATACAAAAGGATGAAACTATTGCTAAGTATTCTGACAAGATTTCTTCACTTGTCAGTAAAATCAGGTTGCTTGGCAAGGATTTCAAAGATGACAGGATATTAGAAAAAATTCTTGTGACAATTCCGGAGAGATTTGAATCTAAAATCTTATCTTTGGAAGAGTCTAAAAATCTCTCTACTATCTCTGTTGAAGAACTAATTAGTGCTCTTCAAGCACAAAAGCAAAGAAGATCCTTCAGAAAAGACAATGTTACTGAGAGTGCCTTTTATGCACAAAACAAAAAAAGAAAAGGTAATTATCCTCCTTGCAGACACTGCAAAAAGAAAACACACTTGGAGAATTTTTGTTGGTGGAGACCTGATGCAATTTATGGAAATTACAAACAAGCAGGTCATGTTACAAAAGTGTGCAAGCTTAAAAACAATCCTCAAGTACAATTTACGGAAGATGAAATTCAGGAGGAGCGACTTTTTTAAATTGCAGTAACTAAACCAAAAGTGGAGTGTTGAAAATTGATTTAGTTACTACAGTAAATTTTAGTTAATAAGTTGTTTAGAATTAAGATGAGTTTGAATTTTAAATTTTAGATTAGGTTGTTTTAGTTGTTGAGAAATTTTAGATTATTTTGAAATTTAAATTATGCTGATTTTTGTTTTATGTTGGCTATTTAAAGCCCCTCAATGCTCAATAAACTTATTGAAAGCTATTGAAAGTTATTCAATTCATTGAGAGTCATTTTAACCCCTTTTTTGCTGCCCCATCTTTATTAAAAAAACCAATAATTTCTTTTATATAAATTTTCCTTATACTCATTCAAAAATTATTTTCCAATTGGATTTCTCTTTATCTCTCTTCATTTTCATTTCTCTACCCTTGCTTATTTTTTTTATTTTATCATTTGTTTTCTTTCTCATGTTCATAATGAAAACAAAACATTGTCAAAATTATAAGACCTCTAGCTATAGCAAATGTAAGAAAGTCATTTTTTGAGATCTTTTATTATTATCATTTGCATGTAAGTCTACACAACAACAACAACAACAATAAACCCAGTGTATTCCCACAAAGCGGGATCTGAGGACGGTAAGATGTACGCAGTCCATACTGCTACCTCCGAAGAAACATACAAGTCTACACAAATCTATTTAATTATTTCGAGATTAAAAAATTGCCTATATTTCTTAAAGATGTCATTTAGTTTTGGAGCATGTTAAAAATCAAACTCATGTTTTTGATTTATAATAGGGAAAAAGGTCAAATTTACTCCTCTACTTTAAAAAAATGGCTAAATATATTTTTCTTCATACTTTGGGGTCGAATTTATCCTGTTATCATACTTTGGGGCCAAATTTACTCCATTGCTTTGAAAAATTTGTTAAATATATCCTTCGTCATACTTTGAGGCCAGATCTACCCTCGTTGTTAAGAAAATTTTCACATGCACCCTTTCCGTTAACTTAAAAGTACAAATCAACGTTAAATGATCCATTTTGAAAGTAAAACATACTCTAATCTAACCTGCCCAATTTGACCCACTAAAAGTACACAAACAAATATATTCTTTCCTCAGTTCTGTTGATTGAATTTCCAAACGAACAAATATACTTCTCGTTCAACGGGTAGCACTGTAGGTTGTTTACAAACAAAAGTAAAATGAAATGGGATAAGTAGAAGCCCGGAACTAGAGAAAATGTCTATTACAAACTCTCGTCTTATGTAAAAAAAGATAAACTTATTACATTTAATTCGCACTATAACTACATACAAGATTGCAAGAAATAAAAAAAAAAGTTAACAAATTTTGATATATTGCTAATGATAGTGTATTTTTCAAGCTTGAATTTTGACAAATACTTCTCACAAATGAGATCATATGACATTTTCCCACATTTCCTATTAGAGCTAAAACATCATGCACCATAAATCTATAAAAAATTAATAATCGTGGCAAGGAAAAACAATATAGAAAGAAGAAAAAAGAAACTTTTTTTTAAAAAGTTCCAAATGAAAAAGGAGCAAAGTAATAATAACAAATTCATGATAGGATAAGCTTCCTCCGAATGAATTATAGGCGGCGCGAATTTAAATTAGTCAAAATTAAATTCGTTGAAATTCAATACATATATCAAATATTGAATGAGAAACCTAAACAGATAATAATGAAGAATTGAATAGAAAATGTGGAATGGAAAGCCAAGAATGTTCTACAATACACATGATTTACCATAGTATTTATAGCAGCCAAAATAATAGCGACATAACATAAAATAAAGCAAACGTATAAATGAATGAATGAGCATTAAGTGAATTAACTGTACCTATTTCGTTTTTACTGCGAACTTACTTAAATTAGCAATAAAATGGTGCTGCAACGTGGGGTGATTATCAATAAAGTGATGCTGCAACGTGGGTTGGTTGAGGTTTTAGTGGCTTTTGTTACATTTTGGAAAAAGTTTGGAACAAACTATTCACAATTAAATACCCCTTTACCTAAAATGTCCTCCTAGTTAATCCTCATTCTTTTATAGCTTTAGTTATTTACCTCCCTTTTACTATAAATAAAGATAAAATATCATATCAAACTTAAAAAAAGAATGCAACTTTAGAAAATTTTATTAGTACTTTTGTTTACTATTAAAATCTATATATAAAAATGTCAAAAAGATGGCTATTTATAGACCACCAAAGGTATTTCCAGGTTCGCAAGTGCTATAATACAAAAAAGCTTTCATTTTATTTTATTGCTGACATTGCCAATCAACTACATCGAAACTCCACTAACAGAAGAGGTAACCCCTTACGTTCATCCCCCTAAACCACCTGATAAGCGTGCCCCTGAAGCTAGCTTTAAGAGCAAATTAATTTCCAATGAATTTATTATTGACAGAGAAATGGGTAATGGAGCTCTACCCCGACTATCCCAGAATCCATTGGGACCTGTGGAAACTTTCAATATGTTACTCTCCCAAATGGCATCAAGTCCATTACTCTTACGCAGGAGGAAAAACATCGTCTTTACGCACCTTGGAAATTTTCCCTCATCCTTAAACTAAGCGGCAAAAGTTTATCCCACCATATTTTACGATCCAAGGTTCAACAGTTATGGAAGATAATGGATCATGTTCCGCTCATCGACTTGGGCCACGACTACTACATACTAAAACTCTCATCTCCGGAAGATATGAATCTTGTTCTCAACAATGGTCCTTGGTTCATCTATGGACACTATCTGGCAATCCAAAAATGGGTACCCAATTTTAATCCGGAGATAATGATTCTTACAAAATCCGCTATTGGATCCATTTGCCACAGCTTCCCATTGAATATTATGATGGTCTTCTTCTTCAAAAAGTGGGAAACTCTATTGGAGTTCTTTTAAAAATTGATGCTTGTACTAGTTCCACGCTCCGTGGCAGATATACAAGGCTTTGTATTCAGATGCCTTTTGACAACCCTATTCCGAATTGGATACAAATAGGAAACCACATGCAATAAATTGTATATGAAGCTGATGGTTTCCTCTGCAAAAGTTGTGGCTATTTAGGTCATGTTCAAAACAACTGTGTCCTGCGTAAAGGAAAGCTACAAGAGGACAAAGGAAATGAAAATAATTTCACCTTACAACCTCTAAGTACACATGCTTCCTCTTCCCACAGGGCTTCTCCAACAGAAGAGGTATGGCAAATAGTCCTATTCCCCAAGCAAAAAAAGTGGCGCCAGGTAAAAAAGGATACGAAAAGGTAAAGCATTTGAATGACTTGTAAATTACAAAAAATGCTCCCTTGTCCTCTAGTGCTTTTAGTAAATTTACTCCTAATACTACTAATCCTTGTACTGACACCAAAAAGGGGCTAAACAAAATGGATGGTACGATCTCTCCTATTTTAATGAATACAAAAAATCCTTTTACTACTTTGTCTTCTCTTGCTGACTCTGATAACAACTCTCTCCATCAGATTCACACACAGTTTCTCGTTGGTCCCCACACCACAAATACCCAAAAGTCCAACACCCACAAAAATAAACTTCTCAGCCCTCAACATAATTATTTTTTCATTTCTCACTCCTCTCAACATATTGCCACCACTCCAACCAATGACACTCTTCCTTTCTGCATGCATGGATATTTGGCAATAAGTGATGGCCAAGTGGAGTGTGTTACTTCTAAAAAAATCCATCAACCTAATCATTTCCCTGCCCCTACTCCAACCCTAGTGGCCAATCAACCTTCTTCAATATCCTTCTCCTTAGTTACTACACCCTTTTCTCTATGAAACAACCACATTACTACTATTCTCCATCCTTTCTCCGTTTCTCAAGAAAATGGAGAATCCATATCTACCTCCTTATCAAAGCATAACTTTAACTCCCCTCAACCCACCATCAACTCATAAACCTAACCTGAATAATCCCCCCTCTGGTGTATACCTCACCGCCACTTTCCTATCCAACCTCTTTCGTGGCTGGAAATAAGTTTACGAGAACATGCTGCGACGTTTTATCTAGATATAAACGAGAATAAATCCATGATTGTCTTGCAAAATGAATGCCAACTAGCCCAACTGATCACGGAGGGAATGAGGATTTCCTTGGAAAATTTTGTGAATCAAATGTGGTCCACAAACTTGGCAAATCCCACGAACCCTTCGGTAATGTTGGGCTTCCTGCACATCATGCAGGGTTTATAGAACCTTTCCCAATTCCTGATCCCCTTCCCTAACATGCACAATATAGTGCAAACCCTTTTCTTCACTCCATCAGACTTGATCTCAATAAACCCCATCTTTTTCCCCTGGCAGCCAACACCAGTGACTCCAGACTGACTAATGTTTATTCCTACCCTATGCTGGAACCCTCAAAATCTATCTCTACCACCATACTATCCCCAAACTCTGAATATGTAATGCCCCAAGATCCTATCCCGAGACGTCACACGCTGCTTATGACCCCAAAGGACCAGAAGCTAACCCTTTACTGATATCTGTACCTGTACACTACATAATATCTAGAATAAATGCGGAAACTGGCCATAAGGTTCAACACATCTATAGATACTCAAAATTGAAAACTGAATACTAATACATCCGTCTAAAAAGCCTCTAAACTATCTGAACTATGGAGTTGATGGGACATGTCCCCAACTAACTCCGTCTACTGAAAATACAAATAAAGTCTGATGCCATAATAGTAAACTGAGATTCATCCTAAAAAAATGGACTCACTGATACAACTATTACTGCTGACTGGGACTGAACTGCTGAGGAAACTCTGGGTCCTGTGCCTCTGAACCTATGGTGCCAAATAAAACACCATAGAGCAAATGTGTCAGTACAGGAATGTACTGAGTATGTAGATGGGGTAAGGCTAAATGCAAGGGCTCATGCATGCATAATATCTAAACTAAATAATCATGATAATAACTCACGAGAACACATACACATACATGAATGCATAGACCATAGTCACAATCATCATAACTCTAGAGACTGAAACTCGAGTACTGCCTTACTGCAGACAGAAATCACTAATGACACTGAGATACTAAGATACTGACTCATCTGATACTGATGATTGAGAAACTAGATGTATTTACATCGATGACTGAATTCTGAGCTTACTGCTCTCGATTGACAAGATTAAAGATCAACCTCTTTAACTTATGATTAAGGAAGCTATTATCAATAGTAAGGAAATAATCATATCTGAATCTGACTACAAGAATACTCAATAGAATCTGAGACTGTGAATCAAGCCTGTCTGGCGGCATATCTCTGAATATGATATCAAATAACTATATATAAGACCAAGCCTATCTGACGGGATGGTCCATGAATCAATGAAACTATCTGAGTTTTTCAAAAAGATAGATAACTGTATCTGACAGTCCTAATTTCTGAAGATTGATACTGAAACAAAAATTATAACTGAAACTGTGGGAAGTAGTTACTTAATAGACATACCCCGACCTACCACAGGTGGAGTCCAACCTGTAACCCCAGTTGGAAGGGTGTCAATACCATGCCACGGGTAAAGACCTCTCTCTGGTCAGTCCTCTCTAACGGATGACCCTTACCAGGCAGTTGACCTAAGGCAATATAATAGTCAAACACTCTCTCTCTGGAGGTGATAGCCTTTTTCCTGATGGTGACTCCTGTATCCTGTGCTGGCTACGCAGTTTGGGAGGTCAGGGATTGCTACTAACGACTCCGGACTCTCTCGCTGACGAGAGGAGCCGCCATCCCTTCCCTCACTCGGTGCTAGTTTCTACTCCAACTGAAAAACTCTGAACTAAATTCTTAACTGAATACAACTGAACTGAATATGATACTGATCATGTTTCTCAAAAGATCTAACTGAGTTACGATGAGATCACTTGGTTCTATATCTGATAGAATTCTATTAGATCGCAGTATCTGCAACCTGACAATATAGTGCTTAAATAGATTATTCGAATCACTTCTGAGATTAGAATTGAATACTTGAGTACTATTAGATCTGAGATAATTACAAGACTGAGGCTAGATTACTAGCGATACGGAGAATACAAAGATAACTGAGATTACTGAGCTTTCTTAAGTTCTGCAATTTCTGAGGATATAGAGTTCTATAGTTCACTAAGTTTTGAGAATCATGGCTCGACTGGAATTATCGTGAAACTGACACGGGCTCTAGAAAATATATAAATTGTCGGGTATAAATACCCTCAGGACTCGATAACATAAAATAAAGCATAAGCATTCCTCCATCATCATAACCATTCATTCATCATCATCACCAAGGCATCACTTCAAGCATTTAGGGATCATAAATATATAATAGCGTAGGGGAAACATACTACTAGATTATACTTCCTTCAACAAGGTCTTACCTCAAGTACTTCACACCTAAATCAGTCTTGACATGTATTTGGACATCACATGATTTGAGAAAACTTCATACTATCATGTTTCAACTTACTTGATAACCACTTGGCATGTATTAAAAGCTTAGCATAAATCAAAGAGCACATAATTGGGGAATTTAATACCATCACATCTCCACTTGTTCACTAAGGTCCTTCAACAAACACTAGACATGCTCGGGTTCATACTTATTTGGGGATTTCCCACTATCATGGAATAATTCATCCACTTGGGCATTTTATCAAACACTAGGCATGCAAAAACTAACTCACAATTTGGGTTTTCATCTTCAACACACTATAATAGACCTTATGCTTCACCTAAGCTCTTTATCAAACCTATGGGGAACATGCTTCACTTATTCAACTATTTCTACACCCAAATGTCATGAACACATCACATAGAAAGCAACAAAAGGAAGGTTCATCACACACATCACATGGCTTCCACATACTAGGGTCAAAACTCATGAATCTTGTAAACAAACATGAATCAGAACTCAACAACACATGGAACATCAATTTCAACTCATTCAAATTCATGGAATATCACAAACATACAAATCTTTAAGTTTTGAAAAGGGTTCTTGAGCTTCTTGGATGAAAGAGATCCAAGAATCAACATCTACATACCTTGGGGAAACTCTTTTCTTGAAGGCCTTTGGAGAGATTCTTGATTCCTCTAGATCTTACTTTATTTTTGCTTGAAGAAGAGAGGAGATTTTAATTTTTGGAAACCCTAATTTTTGGGTGGAAGAAGAGAAAAATGAGGCTGAGATCCCTTAACCGGGTATTTATAGAGGCTAGGGAAAAGAGGAAAAGACCAAAAAGCCCCTGGAATTAAACTAAAAAATCTCGATTTTATATGCTAGCGCGACGTGCCATAATCGAGTCAGCTCACTGGAAAAAGGACAATTGGGTAACTGCATGACGGCGCGACGTGGTGGAAATCGTATTGCCCCCTTGATTGTGAACTAAAACTATACCGAGATGCGGTGGAATCACAGAGGTTCGCTGGATTTTGACAATTGCTATTTTGGCTGGCTCCGCGACGCACTAAGGTGCCAGGTGGCATACTGTCTCACTAAAATGGCTCTAACTCTTCACCCGAGTGTCCGATTTGGGCGAATTTGGTATTGATGGAAAACTTATTCAATGCTCTATATGAAAAAAGTAGAAATTTGGGAAATTCCACACGATTCAAAGTATTTCATACTTGGGAAGATATTTCTAAAACTTTTAGACTCGGATTTCTGCTTTACTAATACGCTCTAAGGCTCAGACTATAAGAGGACTTTGCGGGGTATTACATTATCTACCCCTTGGAAACATTCATCCTAGAATGTCGGTTGATAGACTGAGAATACAGATCAACTGAAATTACTCAAGGAACGGGAATATCTCAGAACATGACTACGCAACTGGAATAACTGACATACAGAGTTCTCTTACTGGGCAATCATATCTGATGCATGGAATACTCGACTGAATCTACTCATAGATGAATTCTCATAACACACATACATATTAGATGCATGGACTCATAACTGGGATGATCTCATGAATACATGACTGAAGACACACGGACATGCTGAACTTATTTCTACTGAATGTGCATATCTAATGCATGAATGTCTTGCTGAGCCGACTTTCAAAGCACGACTGACAACGCAATAGCAACTGATGCTAACTTCATAAAGAAGATCTGAACATGCGTCTAAATGAGCCTAAGGATATGCAAACATCATGATACTATGGGGTATCTCCCCCTTGGGACTCTATGTCCCTCTAAACACACTTCTCTGAAATACTAGGGCACTGCGCGGGGCACCTACAGACTAGGTCATAATTGACCGACTGAGATCTGAAACTCTTGCTTAACTCATACTAGCATATAAGCTCAAAATGAAAGAAAAGGATATAACAATGCATATCATAAAGATGAATGGTTCATAACATACCCGGGTCTATTTCAGGGAGTCTCTCCCGATCAAGGCGAGCCTGAAGCGCATGGAGTCTACCCCTTTGAGTCAACACTCTACATTCTCGCATTCTATAGCCTGGATCACCACACCCAAAGCACATATCACTATCGTCTCTACACACACCTTGGTGGTGCTTGCCACACTCTCCACAACGCGATGGGCACGAACACCACTATCACTACTCTGGGCTTTGGAGCCTGGTGCTCCTTCAGATATGATACCCGCAAACACAGGTGTGGGTACACTAGCTAAAGAAGGAGCTGGGAATATAAATATCCGACCATGCCTAGAATGACTACCACTCTGGGACCCTGCCTGAGAGAAACCACAACTACTTATCTTGGCTTTCTTGCTCACTCTCTCTCTCTTCTTTATCTTATCTGCCTCAATCTGTTGTGTGTGCATCATTATCCTAGAAAGATCCATATCTCTATTAAGCATAGAAGCTCTACACTCTTTCAACATATAACTTGATACCCCAGACAAAAAATTACTCATACTCGTTCTAGGGACCAAGTCGGGAGCATACTTAGCTAATTGGTTAAACTTAAGACAATACTCTTTCACGGTCATGGAACCTTGCCTTAGGTTCATGAACTCTTCTACCTTAGCCTCTCTCATTCTAGCAGAAAGAATCTATCTAGAAAGGCACTCTGAAACTCTAGCCAAGTCATGGAGCTGCATTTTCCCCTCTACTCTTCTCCCACATCACTACCCAATCATGAGCAACATCCTTCAACCTATAAGATGCTAAATCAATACTCTCCTTCTCAGAAACATACATAATCTGGGTGATCTTCTTCACCTCCTCTAGATAAAGTGATATGCCCAAATTACAACTCTCATTAGAAACTGTAAGCGGTCGCTGTCAAATATAGAACCCAACTGGGTTGGGTGTCGAATCCCACAGGGAATACTATGATCACTAAGTATTGCGATTATTATTAGACTGTTGGTCAAAGATTCCAAGATAAGGGGGTTTGGTTTAAGTGCACAATAATATTATCAGTGTAACGAATGAGACGATATAAATAATAAGATTTGATCACAGAGGATGATAAGTTAGGGTTATGTCCACCTTGTAGCTTCTACTTCTCTATTAACTATGGGTAATATGGATTTTATACATGCATGCACTTATAGAGAGGCGTATTCAAATTCTAATCCAAGTGTTTTTCAACCATCAAGGATTTATTCACCTTAGTTATCTCGAACCCAAAGTGTACAACAAATTATACGAACTCTCCAAGACGTTAATCCTGCTAGGGCATTAACGTGTAAACTAGAGGTTGGAAACCCTAATTTCTTATCACACTCTCTTTTCCAAACAGTAACTTTTCTATCGAATAAGTTATTGCTATAATGGCATATTCCCAATGTTTGCAACCACGAGAATTCAATCAAAATGAAGAGAGTAATGATATAAGTGGATTACACATCATAAATTCACGAACCCATAGCAATAGAGAGTATACTACAAGGTTTCCATAACCCTAACAGATAAGCTTAGCTACTCATGAATAAAACAGAAATCGACATAGAAATATTCATCATACCAAAACTTAGCACGATCTTGGTGATGAAGATGATAAGTGACGTTAAGAGAGAAACACGTTTCTCTCCCTCTCTCCTCAAGTTAAGCGTCTCTTCTCTTGTTTTCAAAATAATACCGAATGTCAATTGCCCATAAAAATTTAGCAATAAGGTTTTTAATAACATCCTTCTCTAATAAATTGCTACTGTATCCTTAACTATTTAAAAATACTGAGTTTGCCCGGGAAAAAATTCCCATGCATCACATTCAGTCCAAAAGTTGCTTTCCCTTTTATGTGAAGTTTTCCTTTGCTGTCCACAGGTCCCCAAAGTGCTGAAATCTTCTTCATTAGTACTTGAAAAGCATGCTAATCACATAGGTCAGCTCACTTACTTAAAAATGGACTAAAAGTGCAAGAATTATGTATTTTATCCTCAAAACTTAGCTAAAACATGGGTAAGTTATGGTGCTTATACGTATAAATACGCCCAACATCATAAAGATGCGGGTCCTCACCTACCAATGACCCAAAGAATTCTAGCGGATTCATTTTCATGAAATTTCTAACCCTGGCTGCGGCAGAATTCCCATCTTGCTGAGGTAGGACTGTAGCCTGATGATTACTCTGAACATTAGTCATGGCTTGGGCTAGCGCCTGAAAAGCTGTTCGAAACTATGCATGAGACAAACTCTCATTCTCAGGATCTACTGGCTAAAGGGGATGGTCATCAACCCCATGGACAAAATCTCTGCGAGGAGGCATACTCTATAATTGGAAGAAAAAAGTGGATTAGAATGAGGATCAACTTGAGCTCATGCTCACTCGCACAATCTGACTACTGAAAGAACGGAAACTGCTCCTAAGAATATCTTGTAGCCTCTTGTACATAAATGTGGCACGCTACACACCCATGCACAAGACTCTACTAGATGCGACTTTTAAGACCCCCCTAGGAAACTTTTGAACCTAGGCTTTAATACCAAGTTTGTTACGCCCCGAGATCCCATCCCGAGATGTCACACGGTGCTTATGACCCCGAAGGACCACAAGCTAACCCTTTACTGATATCTGTACCTGTATACTGCATAATATCTAGAATAAATACGGAAAATGGCCATAAGGTTCAACACATCTATACATACTCAAAACTAAAAATTGAATACTAATACATTCGTCTGAAAAGCTTTTAAACTATCTGAACTGTGGAGTTGATGGGAAATGTCCCCAACTAACTCCGTCTACTGAAAATATAAACAAAGTCTGATGCCATAATAGTAAACTGAGATTCGTCCTTGAAAGAAGAGGACTCACTGCTACGACTACTGCTGCTGACTGGGACTGAACTGCTGAGAAAACTCTAGGTCCTGTTCCTCTGAACCTATGGTGCCAAATAAAACACCATAGTGCAAATGCATCAGTATAGGAATGTACTGAGTAGGTAGATGAGGTAAAGATAAATGCAAGGTCTCATGCATGGATAATATCTAAAATGAATAATCATGATAATGCCGCATGAGAATACATACACATACATGAATACATAGACCATAGTCACAATCATCATAACTCTAGAGACTGAAACTCGGGTACTGCCTTACTGCAGACTGAACTCACTACTGATACTGAGATACTTAGATACTGGATCCTCTGATACTGATGATTGACAAACTGGATGTACTTACATCGATGACTGAATTCTGAGCTTACTGATCTCGACTGACAAGATTAAAGATCAACCTGTCTAACGGATGATTAAGGAAGCTATTATCAATGGTAAGGAAATGATCATATCTAAATCTGACTACAAGAATACTCAATAGAATTTGAGACTGTGAATCAAGACTGTCTGGCAGCATATCTCTGAATATGATATCAAATAACTGTATATAAGATCAAGTCTATCTGACGGGATGGTCCATGAATTAATGAAACTATCTGAGTTCCTCATAAAGCTAGATGACTATATCTGACAGTCCTGATTTCTGAAGATTGATACTAAAACTGAAACTGAAACTATGGGAAGTAGTTACTTAATTGACATGCCCCGACCTACCACAGGTGGGGTCCAACCTTTAAACTCAGTAGAAAGGGTGTCAATACCGTGCCACAGGTAAAGACCTCTCTCTGGTCAATCTTCTATAACGGATGAACCTTACCAGGCAGTCGACCTAAGGCAATATAATAGTCAAACACTCTCTCTCTAGAGGTGACAACCTTTTTCCTGATGGTGACTCCTATATCCTGCACTGGCTACGCAGTTCGGGAGGTCAGGGATTCCTACTAATGACTCCAGCCTCTCTCGCTAATGGGAGGAACCACCATCCCTTCCCTCGCTCGGTGCTAGTTTCTACTCCCAACTGAAAGACTCTGAACTAAATTCTTAACTGAACACAACTGAATTGAATCTTACACTGATCATGTTTCTCAAAAGATCTGACTGAGTTACACTGAGATCACTTGGTTCTATATCTGATAGAATGCTATTAGATCACGATATATGCAACCTGATGATATAGAGCTTGAATAGATTATTCAAATCACTTCTGAGATTAGAATTGAACACTTGAGTACTATTAGATCTAAGCTGATTACAGGATTGAGGGAAGATTACTAGAGATATGGAGAATACAAAGATAACTGAGATTACTGAGCTTTCTTATGTTCTACAATTGTTTGAGGATACAGAGTTCTATAGTTCACTGAGTTCTGAGAATTATGGCACGACTGGAATTATCGTGAAACTGACACGGGCTCTAGACAGTAGCTAAATTGTCGGGTATAAATACCCCCAGGACTCGATAACATAAAATAAAGCATAATCATTCCTCCATCATCACAACCATTCATTCATCATCATCATCATCATCACCAAGGCATCACTTCGAGCATTTAGGGATCATAAATATATAATAGCATAGGGGAAATATGCTACTAGATTATACTTCCTTCAACAAGGTCTTACCTTAAGTAATTCACACCTAAATCAGTCTTGACATGTATTTGGACATCACATGATTTGGGAAAACTTTATTCTATCATGTCTCAACTTACTTGCTAACCACTTGGCATGTATTAAAAGCTTAGCATATATCAAAGAGAACATAATTGGGGAAGTTACTACCATCACATCTCCACTTGTTCACTAAGGTCCTTCAACAAACACTAGACATGCTCAGGTTCATACTTATTTGGGGATTTCCCACTATCATGGAATAATTCATCCACTTGGGCATTTTATCCAACACTAGGCATGCATAAACTAACTCACAATTTGGGGTTTCATCTTAAACATACTACAATAGCCCTTATGCTTCACCTAAGCTCTTTATCAAACCTATGAGGAACATGCTTCGCTTATTCAACCATTTCTACACCCAAATGTCTTGAACACATCACATAGAAAGCAACATAAGGAAGGTTCATCACAAATATCACATGGATTCCACATACTAGGGTCAAAGCTCATGAATCTTGTAAACAAACATGAATCAAAACTCAACTACACATGGAACATCAATTTCAACTCATACAATTTCATGGAATCTCATAAACATACAAATCTTTAAGTTTTGAAAAGGGTTCTTGAGCTTCTTGGATAAAAGGGATCCAAGAATCATCATCTACATACCTTGGGGAAAATCTTTTATTGAATACCTTTGGAGAGATTCTTGATTCCTCTAGATCTTTCTTGATTTTTGCTTGAAGAAGCGAGGGGATTTTAATTTTTGGAAACCTTATTTTTTAGGTGGAAGAAGAGAAAAATGAGCCTGAGATCCTTTAACCAGGTATTTATAGAGGCTAGGGAAAAGGGGAAAAGACCAAAAAGCCCTTGGAATTAAACTGGAAAATCCCAATTTTACATGCTGGCGCGGCGCGCCATAATCGCGTCAGCTCACTGGAAAAAGGACAATTGGGAAACTGCATAATGGTGCGACGCGGTGGAAATCGCATTGCCCCCTTGATTGCAAACTGGAACTATACCGCGATGCGGTGGAATCGCGAAGGTTCACGGGATTTTGACAATTTCCATTTTGGATGGCTCCGTGATGCGCTAAGGTGCCAGGTGGCACTCTGTCTCACTAAAATGGCTCTAACTCTTTACTCGAGTGTCCGATTTGGGTGAATTTGGTATCGATGGAAAGCTTATTCAATTATCTACATGAAAATAGTAGAAATTATGGAAATTCCACATGATTCAAAGTATTTCATACTTGGGAAGATATTTCTGAAACTTTTGGACTTGGATTTCCGTTTTACTGAATACGCTCTAAGGCTCAGACTAGAAGAGGACTTTGTGGGGTATTACAGAACACTCCCCGCAAACTCCAGCTATGGATCTACAATGTCTAAAAAGGAACCCTCATTTAAGAAACACCTTCACCAAAATATCCACTCTTAAATATGCCGCCCTTATGTATTTCCCGAATAAGAAGACAAAAAGTACATCCACAACTATCCAGTCAATCTGAAGAAGTGCTTATTTGTTCTCCGACCAGTAGTCAATTAAGACTTAACGAAGAATTTTGTCATTATGGCTCCCACGATGAAGCCGAATCCACTCTCCTCCCCGAAGATTATTAATGACCCCTTCCCAAATATTTTCTTTTCCCCCATGGAACAAGACACAATCTTTGTCGTGTGAAATACCCGGGGTGCGAACAATGAGACCTTTAAAATGAATATCAAAGAGTTAATTAGGAATTACAACCTCTGTCTCCTTGTTTTACTAGAAACTAAAATGGCAGATCCTCTTAAAGATGTTTTTTCTTATGATAAGATGTTTGAAGTTCCTGTTGTGGGTTATTGTAACACCCTGAAATCCCATCCCGGAATGTCACACGGTGCTTAAGGCTACAAGTAGCCCCAAGATAACCCTTTGAGCCTGTTACAACTCCTACTACTTACTTTAGGATGAATAACCAAACAATAAATGTTATATTATATCAAAATAGAACTGAAACCATTGAAAATAAATGTCTGTATATCAAATACTGGAAATATAGAACAAAACTTCAACTGACATTCTGACAAGCCTCTACTTAGTAAGAACTAGAGAGTCATTGGGACAAACGCCCAACTGACTCAACTGGGCTGAAAAGAAATAATCAACTACTATAAAACCTGAAAACAAGGGATTAGGTCCTCGAACCATGAGGACTCACCAACTGCTGACGTGTAGATAAAAGTACTCGAAGATCACTGTCACTGTTGAGGCTAAGCACCTGAACCTATATTATAAGACAATGTAGCACACAGACATATATATGGATCAGTACTTTGAGGATGTACTGAGTATATGGGGGTGTATGCAATACTTACAAAAACAATATCATCAATCTTTATAAAAATCATGCATGCTGATATAACTGACTCACATAGATTGAATAATCTCAAAAAATATATATCTCATAAATTATGAATAATGAAATGCATAGTATAAATCTCGTGAGTCAATATGCTATTTCTGAAATCTGTAGTTCTACTCCCTTCTCAAAATATATAGACTAAGTGGTAAAGTGCTCACCTCTGTATTTGAGAGCTAAGACTGTAATTTTAAAAATGAAATCTAAAGTAAAACATTAATTGAATAAGTTTGTAAGCCTTTACACTTAGTATCTAAAAATCTTTACTGACCAGGATATCTTTCAAAGCTTTAGGGAAAATAACTCATCTCAAGGAACATACTTTACTTTAGGAACTGATTATTTACTCTTACTAGCTGGGAGGTTCTCTTAACTGACATACACAATGCGAGCAACATGGAGTCCAACGTTTTGTCCTCCTAAGGAAGAAATCTCATGTTGGGGAGAGGCATCATACTTTTTTCAGGGAGTATAACCTTAACTTAGTGATCACTATCTCGGCCTCGGGTCCATAAATCTCAATCTTACGGTGGCACATAGTTCTGGGGTATGAAACCGTAGTTACTTACCCAACTCGATGCTAAATACTACTCCCTTTTAATTAGATACACTCATCTCATGGAAATCCACATTTAATAATCCCATGGTTTATAATGAAACCAACTATAAAATTTGTAATTTCATTCAGTGAAGTGGATTTCAAATCTACTACGGCCATCACGGTCAAAACTTTCTCAATAATCTTCAAATACTTAAATCATGGGTGCTTATAGCACCAAAGTTCTTAAAATTACAATATCAAGTAGGTCTTAGTGACCCATAATTTAATCTCAGGTTAAGACGTATCAAAATTCATACTCGATATCATAAAGATTCATAAATCATATAGAAATCTGGAAATTTTCAGCAATATGCATTATAATCTCAACATACTCATGTACTTCAATTTTTAAAACATTGAAACCATTATAATCTCAAGAAATAATAACATAGGGTATAAACCCATACTTCAATTTCATAAGAAAACATGTAAAATCATATATCTTTGTAATTAAAACAACTTTTGACCACAAGGACGAAAGAAGTGTCCTTGTTCAAACCCCACATACCTTAGATTATGAATTTAGAAGAACAATCTTATTTGAGACTCTTTTTCGTACTCTTGAGTGAGGGTTCTTGAAGCTTTTGACTTGGGAACCTTAATTCTTAAATCAATTTGCAAAAACTATGGTGAAATCTTAGAGAAGGAATTGGGTCTTGCTCTTGAGGGTTAATCTTGAGGGAAAACCCTAGTTCTTGATGATTTGGATAAATATAAAGTTCTATGCTTCATTTTGATATATCTAGGTGTTAAAAAGATGGAAAAGATCAAAAAGCCCTTTTAAAAATGGCTTTAAAATGTTGAACGGGATCTGCGATGGCTCGTGCGATGGTCCGTCGCTGGCCCGACAGTTCATCGGTCTGACCGTCGCACCTGGGCCAGAACAGGGACTTACTACCTTAGTTGCGATGGCTTGGGCGACAGTCTGTCGCTAGCTTGACGGTCCATCGGCCTGACCATCACACTTGGCCAGTAAATCAGTCAACTACCTCGATTGCGACAACCGGAGCGATAGTCCGTCACTTGCGCGATGGTCCGTCAACCTGCCCATCACTCCTGGGCAGTTCGGATAGTTCTTCGTAAAACGTCCATAACTTTTTACTCCAATACCGTATTTGGGAGAAATTGGTATCATTGGAAAGTTAATTCAATTTTATCCATGATAAAAAGTCAAAATTAGGAAAAATATATATGATTTAAACACTACTCACTTTGGAAGTCATTCCTTAATCTTATAGAGACACAATTTAGGCTTAAGGAAAGTTTGGGGTACTACAGTTATTCGGGAGGGATGATCCTTATGTGGCATTCTCAGATGGTGCATGTTACTCACACCCACCATACTAATTAGGAAATACATGCTATGATCCACGTATTACCCTCCACAACTCCCTGGTTTTTGTCTACTATATATTCTAGTACAGATCTCGCTAAACGATTAGCTTTATGGAAAAATTTAATCATGCATAAAAATTCTGTAGATGGTGCTGGCTAGTTGCAGGTGATTTTAACAAAATCCTCTTCCAGCATGATAAATGGGGGGGGCATAGTAATAACAGTAACAGAAGTGCCTACTTCTGGTCCTGCATTAATAAATGTCAGCTCCTTGATCTCGGGTTTAAGGGTGGCTGATATACTTGGTCCAACCTACGAAAGAAGCACCATGCTTCCCATTTGATCTTGGAATGTTTAGATAGAGCTTGTGCAAATGATAAGTGGCTACAACTTTACCCTAATGAAAAATTTGTCCACCTCCCCAAAACTCACTCCGACCATTCTCCCTTACTTATTAACATGACCTTCTCTATGACTTCTCGAACTACTAGACCTTTTCGATTTGAGAAATTTTGGGTCCATCACCCATCCTTTGAGGGTCTAGTAACTAAATTTTAGACTAATAAGAACCTTATTGATGCTACTCAGTTATTTAAGGAAGAGGCTATAGTTTGGAATAATCAGACCTTTGGTGACATTTTTCTTAAAAAACGAAGACTATTCGCCCGTTTGAATGTTATTCAGAAGTCCTTAGCCTACCCTACTAGTCTTTTCCTACAAAACTTAGAGAAATCTCTCACTCTTGATTACAACAATATATTACGTATTGAGGACGACTATTGGAAGCTTTGATTGGCTGAACTATGGAGATGCAAATACTTGATACTTCCATCTGTATGTCATTAACCAGAGACGTACTAATAAGATCTCTTATTTCAAAGTTGACCACAACAATTGGATAATGAACCTGTCCAAATTGTCCAACACATTTTCAACTACTACCAAAACTGTTTTGCTACAGAACATTTTTCTTCTCCTCGGATGGTTCTGCCTAACTCCGCTACTAGTTTTCATCACATAGACTTGTCCACTCTTGATCATCCCTTGGATAACCATGAAATCACTAATGCGATATTTTATTTCTGCCCTTTTAAAACCCCGGGACCGGACGGACTCCACCCCTATTTTTATCAATATCATTGGAATATTGATAAACAAAGTGTTTTTGATTATTGCCATTCTATTTTTTGTACTAACACTATTCCAAAAGATTTAAATACTTCTTACCTTTGCCTTATTCCCAAATTTAAAAATGCTAATCTCCTAAAAATATTTTGGCCAATTAGATTATGTAATACTATTTATAAGGTTGTGACTAAAATTATTGCAAATCGCCTTAATCCTTTCCTTCCTCAACTTATAGGTTCCCACCAAACTAGTTTTCTCAAAGATCGTAGAGTGTGTGATAACGCTATTCTAGTTCAAGAACTTTACAACCATGTTAACAAAACCAAGTCCACCAAGGTTTTTCTGATGCTTAAGTTGGATTTGGAAAAAGCCTTTGACTGTTTGGAATGGTCCTTTGTCTACCGCACTCTCTTATTCTTTAAATTCCCAAAAATTATATTTCACTTATTATGAATTGTATTTCTACTAGTTCTATTTCCATCCTAGTAAATGTCTCCAGAACTACGTATTTTCAGCCTTCTAGAGGCATCCGTCAAGGGGACCCTATGTCTCCCTATATTTTTATTTTATGTATGGAATTACTTTCCACTTATATTTATCACCAAGTTGATATCCTACAGTGGGAACCTGTTTCTATCTCCTAAAATGGCCCTCTTTTCTCTCATCTGTTTTTCACTGACGACCTTACCCTAATTTCTAAGGCAACTCCTTCCATCCAAACTATATCTCATTGCATGAAATATTTCTTCCAACTCTCGAGCCAGCTCATTAACTCTACTAAATCTAAGATTTTTTCATGTAAACATTTTCCTGCAAATGTTAAAGCCATCATCCATGATTGTTTTAATATTCAAGAGTCTATTAAATTTGGAAAATATCTTGGTTTTTCCATACTCAACAAACAGCCTACAAAAAGAGATTTTCACTATATTCTTGATAACATGCGCAAGAAGCTTGCCCACTGGAAAACAAAATTCCTCTCTCCCTTCGGTCGGTTAATTCTTGCTAAACCATCGCTAAACGCTATACCCCTTATACAATGCCATATTTTAAGCTCCTAGGAGGAGTTATCCAGAAAGCCATTGTTAAAATCCAACATGACTTCTTATGGGGATCCACCACAGAGAAACGTAAATTGCACCTCATTGCTTGGGATAGAATCACTACTCCCAAATCCCAAGGTGGATTACGCCTCACTGATGCGTACTCTAAACATATATCTTTACTTACTAGTCTTTCTTGGCGTCTCTTTAATAATTTTCTTCCCTTTGGTAATCTTTTCTCTTTCATAAGTATAACCATACCCGCCCTCGATCCCCTTCTTCCTTCATTTGGAAAAATATCCTCTTAGGCGGCAAAATTTATCCTCCCCTTATAGGTTGGAAGCTAGGTTCTAGGAAGGCTATTCGTGCCTTGTTGGATAAATGGATCCCCAATACCCCATACATTAAAAGTATGATCCAGGTACTGCTAACTCGGGATAAAACCAACCTCAAACTTATGGATCTCTGCGAGGTGGATCATTGGGATTGGACCAAAATCTCATTCCAATTGCCCGATTTTGTTCTGTAAAACACTACCTACATTCAGCTTTCTCTACTGATGAACACTATTGATATCCCGTACTGGGCTGCCATGCCTAATGACATCTTCTCCACCAAATCTGTCCTACCCTTTATAAAGGATCTATTGTTTACCAACTATGCGTTCAACCGGATTTGGTAGTTGCATTCTATAAATAAATTTAAATTTCTAATGTGGCTTTTCTCTCACAATCGGCTTCGTACTATGGCATATCTTTTCTCCTTAAATATAGTGACTAGCCCGTCCTGCCCTATTTTCCATCAAGATAATGAATCCATATTTCACGTCTTCATAGACTATCTTGCCGCAAAGAAATTTTTGTTGGACCATGGCTTAATTGTTTCTCAACTGAACTTTACCTCAACCCACTGGTTATCTGTATTAAAAAAATTAACGTTCCCCTTTACTGTCGGCCTTCTTGAGCAGCGATATGAATGGATAAATCTTCTCCCATTCACTATCTGGTACCTCTAGACCACCCGAAATAATAATGTCCACAAACAAACCACTTCTTATCCGTTAGCCCTTTTCGTAAAAGATAGAGTCACAGAATTCCTTCTTCTCATAGAACGTGAGAGCCTTCCAGTTCTTATCAAATGGTCTAAACCCCCCTTGGGGGTCTTTAAACTTAACACGGATGCCTCCCTACTGAAATGAGGTGCTCATTATGGGATCGATAGAGTCATTCTAAACGTCGATGGGGATTGGGTTGTGGGTTTTTCTGGAAATAGTTTGGCTATTAATGTAGCCCATTCGGAGCTCTTATCTCTTTATCAAGGCTTGTAGATAGCCCACAAATGCTGCCTCACTCCTCTATAAATTGAAATTAATTCTACTAATTTATTTTCAATCCTAGACAAAGCTCCACCAATTTTAACTTTGTTGTTGGGTCTTGTAGGCGGCTATTGAAGAAGTTGGGGAATCCAGTACTCCAACATAATTTTTCAGAAGCGAATGGTATGGTGGACTTCCTGTCTAAAAAGGGAGCCAAGATGACACCACTTTCTGTCGAACTACTATCAACTCCTCCACAACATGTTCTTCCTGTTTTGCAACATGATCTATAAGAAACTATGACTACTAAACTAGTTAATTGTAGTGTTTGTAATAAATTAACTGCTCTAGGAAACTTATCTACTAGTATTTCTTGTAATAATTTTGCTACTGCAGGAAATCTCAATCTCCCTGCTGAAGCCGGTGCACTAGTCATCGGAAACTCTTCTACCTCCTATTTTTGCTAATATATATATAGTAGTTTCCTATTTATCCAAAAAAAAAAAAACCACCAAACATGTTCCCTAAGCTTGTTAAGCTTGACATCAAGTTGACAATTTGGTCAACTAATTTTGATTTTCAAATCTAGTTTGGACAAGTAACTTAGATATTCAAATTCAACTTGAATAAGTAACTCTTGGTGTTCAAGTTCAATTTGGCTACTAACTATTATCTCTCATTAATGACATTCACACACATATATATATCACATGCCATTCATATTATATAATACTCCCCCTTGGATGTCCATTAATAGATAATGCTCCTCGTTAAAACTTTACTAGAAGAATCAAACGAAAAAAACCTAGTGAACAAAAAAGAGTAATACATCTTGTAATATGCCTTTAGTGTTGCCTCATTCAAAACCTTACCAAGAAAATCCGATTGGGCCAAAACCTTTGTTAAGTAAAAACGATTAAAACACATATTTTACTCTCCTTTATGGAAACGTTGTTTGATATTCATAGACGCGCATTCCATCTTATATCGCAGTTTTTCAAATATTGATGTTGAAAATGCACCTTAGTGATCAAATTCATCAATTTGTCTGCCTATCAAATTTTGTTAAACATTTATTTCACCTTTTTTCTCAATATCATGAATGAAGAAGAACTTTGGTGAAATATGTATAATTCTGTATTTTTAATATATCCTCCCTTCAACTGAACTATACTTGCAATATTATATTTACATATTATACTTGGAATATCTTTTTTTAAAGAAAATCACTCATTTCTTGAATATGTTGAGTTATTGATCTCAACCAAATACACTCTCATTTTACTTTCTCTGCCAGATTTGAAGAAATGATAGCAATTGTTTGCTTCATCGGACGTCATGATGTAGTATTATCTCCATATGTAAGTAAATAGTCCATCCGAGATTGAATTTCATATGGATCATATAAATACCTTTTCAATTTATGTTCATTGGTGGACAAATATTTCATTTATCAAATACTTTGAGTATACATTTGGTAATACGCATTGATAGCTACCGCATTAAAAGCTTTGTCAGAAAAATTTTGTGGGACAAAACCTCAGCTAAAGAAAAATGAGTACAATGCGTATGATACTCGCATTTATTTAAACATCTTTTTACTCTTGTAAATAATTCTCCTCAATTTATAAGTGCATCAACTGCACTAAAATATGATACTCACTAACCATTTTCATGAGATCAAAATTAATTTGTTATCAAGTTAAGTAGTCTTATAATCATTAGGGTATTCAATGAAATTGCTTTATAACCTTTTAAATCCTTCAAGGATTTCCAGGTAATATTTGTCATCTACCTAGGCATGAATATAATTCATTATACATATTCAAGATTTTCAGTATTGCTAGACTGAAACAAACCTCACTTCATCTACCATGGAAGAACACTTCTTTTATAATAATGTCAGGAACTTTGAAGTTTTAGAATTTTTATTTTTTCATAATAACTCATTTGTACTACTGGCATTATACTTTTGATCTTTGAATTATAAGTCCAAATATTTACTTTTCAAGTGAACCAAACTACTTGAATTACGTATTTTTATCTGATCAATAAGTTATCTATTCATACTCTTTGACAAATTTGTATTCAAAATCCTCGATACTATTTATAATGTTGAGCTATATTATATCAAAGATATCATCGAGTGTTGTTTGATATCGGTTACAATAAGACATAACTTCTGAAAATCTCTACATATTCATTTATATTCAGGTATCTGAACGTTTGCCAAGGTTTTATAAAGTGTTATTTGGTGCTCTTTCAAAGAACTTGCCTCATTATCATGACCATCTTGATCATCCGCTCATTTTATTCTTCAAGGATCTTTACCTTTGAAATCAATTCTCTATCACGCTTCAGGCGTGCCATTAACTTTATCCTTTTATGAAATTTTCATTAAAGTATTTGCAGTGGAATTATCATAAAGAGTCAACAAAATATTTGACAATTAATTTGCAATATTTTGCAAATGAATTATTTCTTAAACTTCAAATTCACATATATATTTTTTATAAGGATCTAGATAATTTATTTCATACATAATTTTTAGTTGTTAATCATCTCTCCTCCCAATTTTAGAAAATATAACATTTACTCCAACCCTATTTTGAGATCCATCTTTGTGCATAGTGGTGGAGCAACTGAATCATATATCGCACATTTAAATTTTTAAGATGAAAATTGATTAGTTCCTGACCCTGAACCTATAGTGATAGGGGAACCTTGTTTTGCTTATTGCATACAAATGTTGCTATACATCTCATATCAGGTTTCTTTTAAGAGATTTATTCTCATAATCAATGATTTAGCTATAATCAGAAACTTATAATTTCTGTTAAATCAACCAACATTATCAACATAATTTATAGTTTAAAATTGTGCTCTTAATTTAAACATTTGAGTAAACAACTACACAAAAATTAAATTGCGAGTTAAGAGAAAATCATATGTTACCATTTCATAGATGAATTTATTAAAATATATAATAGTAATAAGTCAACATAGCAGGTGAACGGGCCCATATTTACTTTTTTATATGTTTCAAAATTTAAAAGACACAATCCCAACCTTAGCTGGTACAATGATCAATTCATTGTAAGAATAAGTAGAATAAGAGGATTCGTGAAGATTTTTTTATTTCTTCAATATACAACCACATGAATTATAAATTATTTTTGTATCACATTTGAATTGAGATGGTTAACCGTCATGTCAACTGATATTTATTTAAGTAAATTTTTAATTTATAATTGCATTGTGAATCTATCATCATGCTTATATTTGTACATTACAAATAGGAGGAAAGGGTGTTAACCTTTTACATAAATATTTATAACCCGCTTTGATTGTAGTAATATGAAGATATAACATCTTTTCATTATTTACAGTCTCAATATAATTTTTTTGGCCAATGCCTTTGAAATTTAATAAGTTTCTTTTGAGACTTACTATAATCCCAATATTACGAATAATTTCATTCCTTACGGTAGTAACACTTAATATCTTTTAGAACTCTCAATTATTTTTGTGTACTACCACATATTTCACACACCATTCATAGGTTAAACATATCCTTCAAGGAGAAAATCATATAATTACGGTCATAATCTTAAAACATTATATAGGCAAGACTTGTTTTTAGCTCTTACCATTTGGTAATTTATGATAAACATAACAAAATATTTATGGCATACTACAAGTACGCGATCAATGATCGTTTACATCAAAATAAAATTTCTTTATTTTTCTCAAACCTTCTGTACAGGTGAGATGTGATATTTATCCAATCATGCATGAGAATGTCCTTATTCATAATTTTTATTACATCTTAACGCATTCATTTCATGAATGGCCAAGCATCAACAATGCTTATCACAAGTCTCATTCTTTTCAAGGAATGAACTATAATCATATGTACATGTTTCATAAATTTTCATTATAAGCTCTTTCGCACACCATTAAATTTATTATATTTACATGACAGACCTCAATATCACTTTGAAAGGTCAAGTGTGTCATCACATTATAATCTTTTATTTTAGTAGAGGATTTCTAAAACTTATACCAAATTAGGTCACACGACAATCACGTGCCCAGTGACCTTTCATATCATGCTCATTAGTGGTAAAAATTACCTTCACCTTTTGAAGGATCATTTGAAAACTCATAATGTTCTTCAAAGAATATAATCTTCTAATTCTTTAAAATATATATATCGTGTAATGCTCAATGTGCAGATCTTCGGGATGACAAAATCGTTCATGCCAAGTTATGAACTTATTTATATTAGTAAATTCCAAGTTTACCATGACATATGATTTTTACTTAGTAAATTCAATTTTATTATAACATGAATAAATTTTTAGATTTACTATTTTGGAGTATATTTCATAATATTTCTTTTCAGTTATTCTACCTTTTCTGGAGGTGTTACTCCTAGCACTTTTACCCAGGGAATGGATCTATAGTTTTAACAATCAAAATTCTCACTCCCCAGGAATGAAAAATAATCGTGCCTTAGGTCTATCAAATAATGATAGCTTAAAAACTCTTTCAATTTAATCCTCCTTCATGAGCAAATCGATACATACATATAATGTATTGAAATATACTCTACTATGTCCATATTCACATTCATAAATTCAACCACATGTCTTCTTTCAGACTTATTATGCACTGCTACCACATTCACTTTAGAAAATAGAGCATATTCAATGTAACATATTTCATGAATTTTCACCAAAATTTTGTCTTAGTCATCATTATATCATCAACATGGTGCATTGAGATTCAGACTCAACATCTTATCCATACAAAGGTATTTGATGGAACTTAAACCCAATTTCTTATCATCTTGTATGTTGGGTATATAACCCAATATCTTATCATTTTAGTGCGATGAGATTTGAATCATCGTCTTTTCTACTCAAAGTATAATAGCTCACCACATATGGTGCTGGATTATTAATTTGTAAGGATATGTTATTTATAAAATTGATATAAGATAGTAATATACATTACTGTAAAACAACATAGGCTTTTACCTTATTTATAATATAATAACTTAATGTCTAATCATTTTAGTGCACTGAGATTTGAATCAATGTCTTATCCACTCAAATTATAATAGCTTACCACATATTGTGCTAGATCATTAATTTGTAAACATATGTTATTTATAAAATTGATATACTATAATAGTGTACAATACTGTAAAGCAACATAGGGTTTTGCCTTATATAAAATATAATATATAAGGTTATATATAAATTAGAAACAAAAATTAAGGAAAAATTTATCTCATTAATCATGTATGATGTGTTGTAGAAACATGACACTTTCTATGCTTAAAACAAAGAAATTATGCTTTTATATAGGTTATTTTGGTTGATATGATGTGGTTTGTTGCTTGTTTCAAGTAAAATAGGTCAACCATAGAGTTGGAAGGAAAATTAAAGAAAAAAACCTGAAAATACCAAGTTTGCAAAAGGTACGAGTCTCCTCATAAGTCATCAATACCTCATACAACTCATAGGATGACTTGTAAGTACAACAGAAACCAAGACCAAGAATAAAAACTAAGTGATGAGGAGATACGACTAAGAGTACGAGCTGTAAGATGGGGGTACGAGCCGTATCAAGAAACTGTACACAAAATAGAACCTAAGGAAGCAATTCAAAGTTGAAGTCTCTGGGGAATACGAGTCAGAAGTCTGAGTATGGACAAGTCGTAAGTAGAACGATGTCCAAGCTTGGAAAGACAGAAGTCCCTGGTAGATACGTGTGAAGTCCACGAGTCTTATGGTCAAGGTACAACTCATGAGCATGATTAGTAAGAAGAACAGAAAGTTGAAACCAGTAAGATCAGATACTGGACTAGATATGAGAGGCATGGTATGACTCGTATAGATATGAGTGGATGAGCGAGTCATACCATGTGCCAACATAAATCTTCCTTTTTTGTTTTTATTAGGATTCTGGGTTATTTTTAGATACTATAAATACCCTAGGGTTTATCTTTTATTAGGTTATACTCTTTAACATTAGTTTACTCTTTTTGATACTTTTACACAATTTACAATTATTCTTGAGATTTTGGGTTTTTATTCAATTGAATACTTAGGATTTTATTCATCTTATTCTTGTGTAATTAATTACATGTCTTATTCATTGATAATCATGGATTATTGCATGAACATGAGTGAATAATTTCCCTGACTAGAGTTATGGGAACCCTGGCAGATTAGCTACGTAAAGGAAGTGCGAGATTCATCAATGATAAGGTTTATGCATGTATCTTAATTATTTTCAAAAAAAATTAATGTCAGAGCTATTATAGAAACTTGGGGATAGCTTTTATTTGCAAACGTCCTCACAAGGAAATTTGTAATTAGGAAAAGAGGATTAAGATAGTAATTTGAGATTTACTTTCATTTTATTTATCATTCCAGTATCTCATCTAATCAACTTGAGACACAAAAGGTAAAAGTTAAACTGAAGTCACAGATAAAGAGCAATAAGGTGACATTCTGAGACTCACAAGGTAAAGGGTGAGATTTATTAATACATTCATAAGATGGTTGATAATTCAAATCTTGTCAACTTTTCATGCAGAACAACAGAGTAGGTGGATTGAACACGAGAAATTTATGTAGTTGACAAGCCAGGGGAAACACAATCCTAGTGTTCGTCTTCTATTATTTACAACTCAAAGCAATCAAGATTCGATTACTAGCTATTTATAATTCTAAATTCCCCCCATTTACTTTTCCACACTGCTCCTAAATTACATTAAGGTAAGCAACTATTCAATGTTTTCCCTGTGGGATCGACGCCAACCTAGTTGGGTTACTATATTTGGCATTACTACATCATACTTCTTTTAGTGGTGAGTTTTGGGCGACATCAAATTTTGGCACCATTATCGAGGAAGGCGATTTGAGTAGTTAATTGAATTGGTGAAGTTCACAGGTTTTATTTTCTGTTTTGATTTGTCATATGCTGATGTATGTCAAACATTAGGAGAAGAGGTAATACCTTACACCCTTTTGATCTAGATCTAGAAAGAATTATTCAAACACCAAGAAGAATGTCAGGACAATTTTGTGATGGTGTTCAAGACCCTCCACTAATCGATCCTAATACGGCACTTCTGCATGCTGCAATTGATCCATAAAATGTTATAGATTTATAAATACAACAACTAATAGTTGTTGCTGAGGAAGACAGAAGAGCAGTCGAACAAGCCCGATTAGCTGAAGAGGTTGGGTTATCTCAACAAGGAGGACTAGCCAGGCCTAGACAAGTAGCTGAGCATCGAGATAGAGTTTAGAGAGGCAGAGCTCCATTGATTTTTGCATACCATAACTTACACCCATATGATGATGAAGAGGATATGGGTTATGTTGAACTTGCGAAGACAAGAGCCATCATTTATCCTGCTTTACCACCCAATGTGAAGTTTGATATTACAAGTGCCATGATCAATTGTTGAACTTGAAGGGTGTATTTTTAGGATTAGCAACTGATGATTCAAACATGCATCTTACTAATTTTATTGGGATCTGTTGGTCATACACTATTCTGGGGGTGGATTAGAAAGCCTTGAGATTGAGGTTATTCCCATTTTCATTGATAAGTGAAGCATCACTATGATTAGGGGAACTTCCAAGAGGTTCAATCACTACTTGGCATGAGTTGCGTAAATAGTTTCTAAATATATTTTTCTCTTCTGCAAGGATGTTATAGTTGAAAGATGAGATTTATAACTTTAGATAGTTACCTGCAATATCTTTGTATGAGGTGTAGTTTGGATTCAAGAAGAATCTGAGCATGGTACCTAATCACAGAATTAGAGGGTCAAATTTGTTTGAAATCTTCTATATTGAATGTCAGTTCAAGAGCAATGGCAGATACAATTTCAAGAGGTACATTCATGCATCTTTGGTGAGAAGTTGCTCAGGATATACTGGATGATATTTCAGTGACTAATAAAGGTTGGCATACTAGAGATGCTAAACATAGTGCAGGTAGATATGCTATTGAAGCGGCCAAAGATTATGGAGATGGTCATAATTTTGTAGCACAAGAGGTTGCATAACTTCGTACTGATATTGGGTTGCTTATAAAATAATTTGCAACAATGAGTGCTGAGAAAGTAAATTCAGTTGTGGCACAGTGATTTACTTCTAGAACTTTTGATCTTTTTATTTTTTATTTTATTTATTTCTTTTTGTTTGTAAGTTTATTTGATTCTCTTTTCTTTTCTATTTCTGATTTATTCATTTTTTTTAGTCTGTAATGATATTATCATAGTATCTATATACTGTGATGGTACCATTGATGTCTGCTTCAATTATTCAGTCAAACCTCCATGATACCATCATAGTATATATATACTGACATGGTATCATTGGATTTACTTCAATCGATAATTATACCATGAAATTATATCTATATATCGTCATGGTATCATTGATGTATGTTTTATCATTCAGCGAGACCTCAATGATACCATCATAAAATATTTATATACTGTCATGGTATTAATGATGCTTGCTTTAAAACTTTTATCAGACCTCGATGATATCATCACAACATATATATATACTGACATGATATCATTGGATTTGCTTTAGTCTATAATGATATCATCACAGTATATTTGTATACTGCATGGTATCATTGATGTATGCTTCAGTATTCAGTGAGACCTCCATGATACCATCATAGTATATATATACTAACATGCTATCATTGGATTTGCTTCGGTCCATAATGATACCATCACAATATAACTATATACTGTCATGATATCATTAATGTCTGCTCTAATCCTTCAGTCATACTTTGATGATACCATCATAGTATATATACTGACATGGTATCATTGGTTTGTTTTAGTTTATAATGATACCATCATAATATAATTATATACTATCACAGTATCATTGATGTCTGCTTCAATTCTTAGTGGGATCTTTTGGAAACCATCATAATATATCTCTATACTATCATGGTATCATTGATTTTTGTTTTAATCCTTCAACCAGACCTCTATGATACCATTATAGTATATATATATACTGATATGATATCATTGTGGTTTGCTTCAGTCCGTTATGATACCATCACAGTATATCTATAAACCGTCATAGTATCATTGATGTCTGCTTCAACCCTTCAGCTAGACTTTCATGATATCATCACAGTATATATGTTGACATGACATTGTTGGGTTTGCTTCAATTTGTAATAATACCATAACAATATATCTATATACTATCGTGGTAACATAGAGATTTTCTTCAATCCTTCAAAGAGACATCATTCATACCATGATAGTTTATTATACTATCATAGTATTATTGATGTATGTTCTTTAATCCATAAAGAAAACCTCCATAATACCATCATATTATATATATGCTGACATAGTATCATTGTGGTTTGCTTTCGTCCATCGTGATACCATCAAAGCATATTTGTATACTAGTTTCGTATCAATGATGCCTGCTTTGATACTTCAATAAGACCATCATAATAGCATCACAATATACTTATATAGAGTCATGTTATCATTGATGTTTATTTCAATTCTTCATTCAAACTTTCATGATACCACCATAGTGTACATATTGTATATTTAATGATATCATTGAGGACTGGTTCAATCCTTTAATGATACAGTCATCAATATACCACCATATTATATCTATATTTTGACCTGGTATCATCTTTCAATGAGTAATCATTTTTGATACTATTGAGGTATATCTATGTACTAATATGATATAATGAAAAACTACATTAATCCTTCAATGATGTGCTTATTAGTATAACACCACATTATATCTGTATATACGTAATGCCCCAAGTCTGTACCCCAGATGCTACATGGTGCTCATAATCCCAAGGGACCACAAGCTAACCCATGACTGGTACCTGCTGCAATAACTGAATAATAATATTGTAATTATGAGGAAATTAGGAAAAAACTTGTCATAAGGTTCAAAACTGTAAATAAATACTGAGTATGGTACGTCAATACCAAAACTGTACATCTGTCTATAAATACTCAAGTTTGAAAACCCTCTACTGTCTGAACAAAAAATGGATGGGACAAGTCCCTAACTAATTCTGACTACTGAAATAAACTGAGTACTAAAATACTAGAATAATAAATCTGTCCTCGAACTATGAGGACTCACCACTAAGTCTTCTACTGATGGATCGGACTGCTATGTATGATCGGGAGCCCATGCATCTGAACTTATGATATAAGATATCATAGTGCAAAAAAAGGTATGCGTCAATACTTTGAATATACTGGTATGCTAAGTGAGGTAGGCTGAGATGCATGGGTTCATATGCATGAACAATACTGACTGAATAACATGAGTATGACTGAATGAGAGTACATGCCTGAATACGTAAACTGTAATTGAGGTCATGATAACATTGGATACTGAGTTCTGAATTACTGATTTACTGATATCTGAGTTTACTGATACTGTATAATTGATAGATGAATGATTATATCTGACAGTCCTAATTCTTTGGAACTATGTTGAGTTCTGTACTGAACTGAGTAACTGTATCTGACAGTCCTAATTTTGTAGAACTAAATTAAGTTTTATACTGAGATTAGAACTGAAACAGAGACTGTGAGAGGTAATCATCTAACCAACATGCCCCTTTCTGAATAGATTGGGGTCTAACCTGTAACCCCAGTTGGAAGGATATCAGTACCATGCCATGGGTAAAGACAAGCTGTGAATTAACCCTCTCTGACAGGAAGCTCTTTCATCAACCCTCGCTGGCAGGAAAAACTCATATGAGATGTATCAACCCTAGTCGGGCAGGAAGATATCTCAACCTATGCTGTCTACGTAGTTCTATAATGTAGGGACTGCTACTAAGGGTCAAACCCTCTACTGGCAGGAATGCCCCCATCCCTGGGTTCGTTCGGTGTTGAATCCTACTCCCAACTAAATAGACCTAGACTGATTTCTAAACGATACTATGTTGGACTGAACTGTTACTGATCGTACTATCTAACTAAACTAAACTGAGTTTACTGAGTTCCGTTAACTGATGGAGTACTACAGAATTCTGTTAACTGATGGGATACTACAGAGTTCTGTTGACCAGCTGAATTTATTGAGGTCTTAACTGAATATTGAACTGTAACTGTGACTGATTACTGGGGATACTATTCGTGACACTACTGAGACAGTTCTGTAACTACCATAGCTCTAGGTAACACCTAAGTTTTTGGGTATTGAATACCCCAAGACTCGATAACATGAAAAAATAAATCATAGCATAAACTTTAAAGGAATAACCATATGCACTTGGTCATAACTCATTCATAGAGACATTCTATCAAACACTTGCATGATGTAACTCGCACATAAACTAACATGACATGATTTTATCCTTTTTTCTTTGTTCACATGAGCAATTTATCAAACACTTGGAGAACATCATCCATGCACATGACACTAAACAACATATAGGCGCCATAATTAAAATCCCCATTTACAACCTCAAGGGTTTAGCATGCATTCATATGATTCTATACATATATCAAATAACTCCACTTGAAACTTATGACAAAACATGGATTAGAAATCCAATTAATCATTATAATCATGAATATAATCAAATCCAATATGAAATTCATGAAATCAATACACTTGAAGTTTTAGAAGTAGTTTATTGAACTCCTAGGGTGGAAGGGACCCTTGGATGAACACTTGATATACCTTAACAATTAAATTCTTGAAGATTGATGGAGTGTTCTTGAGAGTTGATCTTGAAATTGATGTTTTAGGGTTTTATTCTTGAGAGAAATTTGAGATAAAAGAGTGTAGTTTGCTTTGTGAGGGCTGACTTTCATATTTTAGGGGTTGGGTCGAAGTGAGGAAAATGTCCCATTTACCCCTCTGGACGCTGTTTTTAATGAATAAAAAACTGGCCTAACAACGCGCAGACCAACGCACCGCGTTGTTGGCATCGATGTGATGGCCAACGTACCGCATCGAGTTCGGATTAGTTCACTAGAATTTGCACTGAGAGCTGGAGGAAAATATTCATCGACGTAATGGGAAATGCGGCACGTCGAGATCGCGTTGATCCACTGGTTTGAACTTTCAAATATGTTTCAAACGAAGTTTAAAAAATCCAAAACTTATTCGGTAACACCCACTGACATTCCTGATCATGATTCAACCTAAAAATTATTACTTTAAGATCATGAGGTTCGTGAAATAGAGTCGCCAACCTACGAAGGATAAAATAACACTAAGTCTGAATACTTAGCTAAAATTTTCTAAGTGTGGACCCCTTCACAAGCTTTAAAGGAATGAGTTGAGCTTAGAATTTTGCGGGGTCTTACAGTACATGGTATCATTAATGTCTACTTCAAACCTCCAGTAAGAACTCCACGATACCATCATTGTATATTTATATACTGATATGATATCATTGAAGTTGCCTTAGGGTGTTATAATACCATCACAGTATTAATATATTGTCATGATATCACAATAAATTGTGAGGTAAATAATTTTTGGTTATAAAATATACTTTTTATTAATTTATGTTCTAGCAAATAAGTTAGTAACTTTAATATTTTTATTAATTATTTACTATTATAATTTAATTATTATGTATTTTTTTTTAATTAATTTAAAAATAATTAGCTAATATTAAAATTAGCTATTAACAAAATTAGTCGTAAACATCTCTAAACATTACTTATTTTTTCCACATAAAAGTGAAATATTAACAAACTTAAAAGAAAAAGAAAAGGTTGCATAATCAATTTGTTAGAAGTTGTTACACCAAAAAATGAAAGAAGGAAAGAATTAGTCAACCCACAATAGTTGACCTAAAATAAAATAAGAAATGGGAAAAAGATGGTACAAGTAGTTCACTAGTTTCGTGTATAAGGGTGGGGTAGTGAATGTGATTACTTTCTAGCAGCTGGGTATTCCCAAAATTAGTTTAGAAGGGGGTATTTGAGTGGAAATACTTTAAATTTTTTATTTATTTAGTGTACTTTTCTCCTACATTTAATTTCTATGTTTTACTGGGCTTTATGAGCTTTTTTATTAGTAATCCTCTAATTAGAAGCAGCAAAGAATGAAAAAATTGAAAACGTAAGAGAAAAAATGTTATAAAAAACCACAAAAATGAAAAATGTGAATGATGACTTTAGAAGCATGGTATATAAGCTGTAATGACTTGACTTTTGGTGATTTATGTGAAATGTTTATTTTTATGTGATTTGATTATTTTATCCTTTTCCGCGATTGCATTGTGGTATTTTTGGGGTGTGGAAATATTTGGCACGATTTTCAATGTTTTTCAATATGAATTATGTGAATTTGTGATTTTTGGTGTCTTGAAAAGCCTTATAATTGACTTAGGTTAATATTTATTGATCTATTTATTGGTTGGCAAAATGGACTGCGCCAGCAGATCCAAAATATCGATTTTATATTGGCAACATGGCTAGTATGGCTTTACACCTTTTTTTGTTCTCATTTTTTCCCTTCATTTGAAAAGTTGTGAAAATAGGTCTCGGTGGTGAACTCTGTGAAACTGACATTTTGTTTTGAAAACTGATATTACCATCAAGTTCGAAAAATCAAATTTTAGGATTGCATAGTCTGTTTGCATTCTCAGAATTTTAGATGAATCCTGAGGGGTCCGCGGAATTCCAAGTCTCCAGTTGGTGCACCCTCTTAAGCGATATTTGGGTCACTAAAGCGACCCAACTGAGTAGACAAAATATTTTTTACGCGACTTTTGTGTCGCGTACGCAACCGTCTCTTAAGCGCCAATAGGATCTCTTGCGCGACACCTGTCGACAGGCGAAGTATCGCGTAAGCAACACCTACCAATAAGCAAGGTATTGTGTAAGCAACACCTGGTCGCTTAAACAATTGTCGCTTAAGCAACTCAGTGATTGTTTAAGCGATGCATGGGTCATTTATATAACCTATTTTCACGATTTTACACTATTTTTTGAGACTTGGAGCTTGAGAATCGAGTTTTTGAGCATTTTCTTCCATTCCTAATCTTGGGTAAGCTCCAAAACTCCTATTTCAACTACTTTCTTTGATTTTAATCAGTTAAATCTTGTTTAAATGCAGGATTAAAGGTGAAATTTGGGGATTTTAGCTTGGAATGCCCAAACTACCACTTCTTCGGATAAAACCCCAAATTTACCTTGTTTTCACGTGGATTTTCTCCTATGAGTTCCTTTAATCTTGAAAAATATATTTTTGGATAAAAATTTTGATTTCACCTTTCTTGTTTGAAAATCCATTTTGGGGGTCCATTTTATCCCTTAATCGTAAGTAGACAATATGGGTGTAGTTGGCTTTCTTTTGATGCGTAAATTTTATATTTGTACATTGAATTTATTTTGGGTCCATTCATGAAAGAAAAACTTTGAATTGAAGGCTTTTGAGATTGATTTTCGACATTCGAGGTAGGTATGACTTAACTTTCTTCAGATTGAATTAAGTAGTTAATAATAATGTAAAAGCATGTTATGGGTATAGGGTTATATCATGAAAAATATGTTAAGTGATTTATATTCCTGTGTGGGGGCCTATGTGGATAATATTCAGTGATTTTAAAATATTATTTGCTATATATGCCCGTGTGGGCCTTATATGATATTGTTGGCCTAGTAATGATATATGTATGTACACTTTTTAGTTGGAAAGAGCCTAGATTTTGGGAATTATATGGTATCAATGACATTTTCTGGCATGCTTCACTTGATGGTTTCTGGATTATATTGGATCATGGATGGTTAGTTGATTTTAGTGGAATTTTGGTTCACAAAGTTGGTATATTGGTATGACATTGGATATTCTCATTTTGGTTGATTTTGAGCATTGCATCCGCATATCATATTTATTCATAAAACTTGGTACCACCATGGAAATACTGGAAACTTTGGTTTATTCTGAAAGAAAATGTGACAATCTAAAAACCATATACTGATGTATGTGTCGGAGAGGAGATATGGATATTGGTATTAGATATTAGATATTTGTTGTTTATGGGTTGACTTTAAAGACCCTTCAGGTTTTTTTTTGTATTTTCACTTATTCTCATCATTAGAGCTTTACTATAGCTACCCCAAGTCATTTATGATATGTTGGAACTGATAGTTCAGTTACCGGGCAATTCGTTTAGTTTTTGTTTTGAAGTCTTCGCTGGTTTCAAATGGCCACTGGGCCAAAACTTAAGTCAAACGACCTCAAATGCAATTTTTTACTACTCCACCAGCTTCAGAATATTAATTTTAGGCTAGGTAGACTCTTGGTTCAGGTTTCAGGCACCTGAGTTCATTTCAACTTATGGTTTGAAAAGTTAAGAAATCAAAAATTAGGTGTGGAACCCACATTTCATTGAAACGACCTCGGATGGAAATTTTAACCGCGCCATTGAGTCTGAGACATCAAATTTGGTATAGTTACATAGTTTTTTTGCACATATGGGATTCTAGATGAATCCCAAGGGCTTGGCGAAGACTTTTTCAAGGCTCAGCTATATCTGGTACATCGCAATCGCGGTATCAGGGATCGCGATCGTGACACCCTTGGCTGTCACTAGGTATGGAAATCATGGCACATATGTTGCGATCTCGTCTTACCCTAACAACATCAAAATACCACGATCGAAAGGTACTAGGTCACGATAGCAATACCTGAGCACCTGAAAAGGGCATAAATACCCCATTTTTGCCTGATTTACTCATTTTTCACCCATTCTCTTGAGGCTAAAATCCTAAATAGTGAGATAGCTTAAAATTGAAGCTTGTGGGTGATTTGGGGGCTTCACTAACACTTGTTTTCGTGATTCTCTTTTATTTGCGGTAATATTTCACCCTTTTCATGGTAGAATTTTCCATTTCTTGTTCAAAAACCCCTAAACCTTGAAGGCTTAATTTTAGCCCCAAGTTATCTCGAATGTCACCAATTGTTTAGGGTAATGACTCCTTGAGCATGAGTGAATGTTAGGTTGGTTTCAGAAATATGATTTTTCATAAATGGAACCCACATGAGATTTTTGGGTGATTTTTGGACCCGAGCACAATAGTGCTATATGGGTATCATTATTCTCATATTGATAATTAGAATTTGATTTTGATAGCTTTGCATCTTGCGGAAGCTTGTTGAAAGGTAAAAGTGGTGATTTAATGAATCTTTTAAGCTTTCTTTGGTGTCCAGGAAGGCTAGGTTTTATCCCATGTTAGATTGAGCTACTTCATATTATGTTTATGATATTGTGTTAGCTTTGGGATTGTTTTTGGGTGTTGGTGTGCTAATTGTAATTCATTGGTTAGTTTAACCGGTTAGGTTATTTTGGATACCGTTTTGGGCATAATTAGCCTACTTAGTCATATCTTAAGTGAAGTTGACCTTGTGGTTCTTGTTTGGATGTAAATGCCTTAGTTAACCAACCAAAGGGGAGAATGTCTTACTCACTTGGGTTTAAGGTGAAGTTTACCCAAATTTTCATTACCTTAGGTGGAATTAACTTAGTTGCTCTACATTAGGAGACATTGCTACCTTAGGGCTAGTTATGGCTTGTTCAACATCTAATGGTGGATTTATACACCTTAGCCTAGTTTAGAATACACATTGCTTGATAAATGATTTCGTGAATTTAGAAGTGGGATATTTTCAACCCACCTTAGGTTAAGACTTCTGATAGCTATTAAGGACCTTTTATGCACTTGTGTATAGCTAGAAAATGCTTATTGTAACAACCCAAAATTGTCTCCCGGGACGTCACACGGTGCTTAAGGCTACAAGTAGCCCCAAGCTAACCCTTAGAGCCAGTTTCTACCAATAACACTCAATTTAAGATGAAATAGACTCAACACTCGCATAGTCATATCACATGAAAGGAAATATGGGAAAGATACCCGGTCTATATGACCACAATATAGAAAAACCTTAACAAAACCAGAATACCGAACCCTCGACACATCACAAGTATAATACTAGTCAGACAAAACCTTTACGAATCAAAAACTAGAGAGCCATTGGGACAGGTCCCCAACTGACTCAAAATGAACTGAAGATAAAACATAGTCTCTCAAATACAAAAAAATCTGAAGATCGGTCCTCGAACCATGAGTACTCACCACTACAGAAAACGTAGGCAAGGTACTCGAAGAATCACGAATGAGGCTGGGACTGAGCACCTGAACCTACATTATAAGACAATGTAGCACATAGACATATATGTGAATCAGTAATTTGGAATGCACTGAGAATGCGGGGGTGAATGCATATGTATAAAAATAGTACCGATCTACTTCAATCAACTCATGTATGCAAAATGAGACGACTCACATGGCTTGAACAAGTATAAAATATAAAGCTCATAAATTATGTAGAATGAGGCATGCAACACAAATCTCGTGAGTCATCTCTCTTTAACCTTAAAAATCAGAAATCTTCTCTTATTCTCAATACCCAAAGGCTAAGGGACTTTGAACAGTACTTTCAACTCATGCATATGTCTCATGGAGAGTAAAACCTATTTAATGCTCAATATTTCATAATTATTTAGAACTCATATACTTGGAATTCGGAATCATATGACTTGGAAACATATTTGAAGGAATTTCATTCACCTTAGGAAAACATCTCATTTCAAGCTTTAGGAAAATCATTCTATCTCAAATGGAAAAGTATTCTAGCTCAAGGAAATAACTTATCTAAAAGCTTTATGAAAAGTACTATATCAAAGGAAGATACTTTCATTTAGAGAAATAACCCACCTCAAGGAAGCACTTTAATTAGGGAACAACTTTTCAATTCCACAATTTAGGAAAATAACTCATAGGAAGGGAAAATAAGTATCAAATTTTGAAGTTTAAAAGGGTAAGGGAGGTTCTCGTAACCGACATAAACCATGCGAGCTACATGGAGTCCAATATTTTGTCCTTCTAAGGAGGAGACCCCACATTGGGGAGGAGCGTCATACTCTTGCCAGGGAGTATAACCTAGGTTTAGTGATCACTAAATGAAACTCGGCCTCAGGCGCAATCATAATCATCATAAACTCAGCCTCAGGCCCAACCTATGGTGGCACATAGTTTTGGGGTAAGAAACCATAATGACTTACCCGTTCGGTGCTAAGTACTGCTCCCTTTAGATTATTTGCGCTCATCTCATAAAAATCCACTTTTAGAATAATCTCACGGTTCACCACGAACCCAATAATTAAATCGATAATCTCATATAATGAAGTGGATTTCAAAGATTTATGACCATTAGGTCAATTAATTTCTCAATCATCTCAAAATACTCAAAACATGGGTGCTTATAGCACAAGACTTCATAATTTCACAAGTCTCAAATAGGGCTTACTAACCCATAGTTCAATCTCAAGTTAAAGCTTCTCAAAAGCATAATATATAAACCATATAGATTCATAAATCATGTAGAAATCTTGGAATTTCAACAATATATCTCAAAATCTCAATTTAGTCATATGCTTCACCACCTCAAACATTGCAAATATTAGCTTATCAAGGAGTAAAATCATGGGGTTTATACCCAGCTGTAAACACTCAGGAAAACATGTAGAAATCATGTCATTTAACTCTCAATTTATGGGAAATATCAAGGTAATGCATTCCATAATAATGGGTGAATACCCCCAATTCAAATTCATGTAAAAATCCCATAGATTTCTGAAAAATCATGATGTAAATAAGATTTTTGGGCACAAGGGTGAAAGGGTTACCCTTGTTCAAAACCCCACATACCTTGAATTAGAAACTTTCGATGAACTCTCACTTTTGGAACTCTATTCGTACTCTTGAATGAGGGTTCTTGAGGCCCTTGACTTGGGAACCTTGAATCTTGACTCAATTTAGAAAATCCATGGTGGATTCTTGAGATTCTTGGAAGAGGTTTTGGATACTTAGGTTTTTTATGAGAGAAAACTTGAGAAAAAACCTCATAGGATGCAAATGACTTTGATTTGGTGTTTGCACGGTTTTATAGGCTTGGTAAAAGTTCAAAATACCCCTTTTTAACATCTGTATGAAGATGGAAAAATTGAACTGGGAACCCGATTTAAGGGGTCACCGCGACGCGCCACTCATCGCGGTGGCTCACTGGAAATTGACAATTGGCAATATAGGAGTCTCCGCAACGCGGAGCCATCGTATTTTCCCACTGGTTGGGACCTGGAACCTCAGCGCAACACACCAACATCACGGAGTTCCACTGGAATTTGACAATTGTCAAATCGACCCTCTCCGCGATGCGCCAAGCACTAAAATGACATAGTTTTACGACTAGGACTTAAATTAGCCATAACTTCTTACCCGGGTATTGAATTTGAGCAAATCTTATATCGATGGAAATCTTATCAGATTTGCCACATGATAGAAAGTTCAAATTAGTGAAATTGTATATGGTTAACATGATACTCACTTAGGAAGCCACTTCTCATTCTTTTAGGGCCGAAATTATGCCTCACTTGACACGCCCTAAGGCTCAAACTACGAGGAAACTTTGTGGGACCTTACAATATCTCCCCCTTGGGAACATTCATCCGCGAATGTCGCAAGTTAGGCTAGGAATACAGGAGAAAAAGGGTACACATAGATGAAACAATTACTAAATGGTTCAAGATCTTTCTAAACTCATGAATACTCCAGAAAATGCAAAAACTCATACAAGGATAGATGCATAGCAGAACATTAGATTAAAAGATCTGAATCAAGGAAGAATAGTACCTTCGGGTTGATCTGAACTCACGGAGAAGAGGTGCGGGTACTTGGCTCGCCTGTCTGCTTCTGCCTCCCAAGTAGCACCCTCAACAGACTGGTTCCGCCACAACACTTTGACCAAGGGAACTTCTTTGTTCCTCAGCCTACAGACTTAAAAGTCTAGGATCTCAACAGGAATTTCATCGAAGAAAAGACTATCCTGAATCTTAGCACTCTCTGAAGGATCAACCACAACAGAATCACCAATATGCTTCTTGAGCATGGAGACATGAAAGATAGGATGAACGACTGACAATTCTGAGGGCAACTCAACCGTATAGGCCACTTTACCAACACGGATCAAGACTCTATACGGGCCAACATAACAAGGACTCACCTTTCCCTTCTTACCAAACCTTTTTAACCCTTTCATGGGTGAAATCTTTAAGTACACCAAATCACCCACCTTAAACTCAAGATCTCTCCTCCTCACATCGGTATAAGACTTTTGATGACTTTGAGCCATATTTAATATCTCTCTAATCAACTTAACTTTCTCCATAGCTTCAAATACTGCATCGGGCCCAATTGCGATAGCTTCACCCACTTCAAACCAACCTATGGGTGATTTACACCTCCTACCATACAAGGCCTCAAACGGTGCCATCTCAATGCTAGCATGGAAACTATTGTTATAGGCAAACTCAATCAATCACAAATGCTCATACCAACTACCTTTGAAATTAAGGGCACACGCTCTCAACATATCCTCCAGGGTTTGAATGGTCCTCTCAGCCTAACCATCTGTTTGCGGGTGAAACGCAGAACTTAGAAGAACTTGGGTACCAAGACTCTGCTGAAATGCCCTCCAAAACTGGGAAGTAAATTGAGTACCCCTATCCGAAATAATAGACAAGGGAGCTCCATGCAGCCTGACCAACTCTCGGATATACAATCTAGCATAATCCTCAGCCGTATAAGATGTATGCACGGGTAAGAAGTGTGCAGTCTCAACACACCATCTCCCTCCTTGGGAGAAAACCTCTACCTTTTGGTCCTTAACTGACTCCTTTAATTTGACCAAACTAGGGTCTCCATCTTGCTTCTCCTTCACTTCCGAAACTAAAGAGGATTTGGAACTACTCTGTACCAACGTACTCCCTTCTGCTGAATTAAGCAATCTAACTCCCAACCTATCCAGACAGTGAACATCATGAGCTAACTCTCTCTTACCCTCCTCTATATGCGCAACACTACCTATACATAATCTACTAAGGGCATCCACCACTACATTGGCCTTGCCCGAGTGATACAACACACTCATATCATAATCTTTAAACAACTCCAACCATCTCCTCTACCTAAGATTCAACTCCTTATGGGTAAACACATACTGCAGGCTCTTATGATCAGTAAACATATCAACATGGACACCATAAAGATAGTGTCTCCAGATTTTCAGAGCAAAGACCACAACAGCTAACTCAAGGTCATGGGTCGGGTAGTTTTTTTCATGCGGCTTCAACTGTCTAGAGGCATAGGCTATAACCTTACCTCTATGCATGAACACACAACCCAAACCAACTCTAGAGGAATCACAATACACCATAAAACCATCAGTACCATCAGGCAATGTCAACACAGGGGATAAAGTGAGTCGAGTCTTTAACTCCTAAAAACTCTTCTCACAGGAATCAGACCACTGGAATTTAACTTTCTTTTGGGTCAACCGGGTCATAGGAGATGCAATGGAAGATAAAACCTCAACAAAATGACAGTAATAGCCCGCTAGACCCAAGAAACTCCTAATGTCGGATGAAGAGATAGGTCTAGGCTAATTTTTCCATATCTTCTATCTTTAGGGGATTGACTCTAATACCTTCAGCCGAAACAACATAACCCAGAAAGGCTATAGACCTTAGCCAAAATTCACACTTACTGAATTTGGCGAAAACCTGGTGATCTCTAAGAGTTTGCAAGACAATTCTAAGATGGTTCGCATGGTCATTCTCATCACGGGAGTACACAAGGATATCATCTATGAATACAATGACAAACATATCAAGGTACTGCTTGAACACTCGATTCATGAGGCTCGTGAAAGCTGTTGGGGCATTGGTTAGCCCGAAAGACATAACTAGAAACTCAAAGTGACCATAGCGGGTTCGGAAGGCTATTTTTTGGAATATCACATTCCTTTACCTTAAGTTGATCAAAGCCGGATCTAAGGTCTATCTTGGAGAAATAACTTGCACCTTGCAACTAATCAAACAGGTCATCAATTCTTGGAAGAGGATACTTATTTTTTACTGTGACCTTGTTCAGTTGATAGACCTTAGATCCGGCTTTGGTCACACGGAGCATACCAATAACAACATCAGAAGAGTCCTCATGCTCCCGATGGGGTGGAAAGGCATAGAACCTATTCTACCACTGACCGCCAGCGGTGCTGGAAGAAATGCCCTGAGCAGAGACAGGACGGAGTATCGGAACTGGTGCACTAGCAGCCTGTGCCTGAGGTCGGGCAGCTTTGTTCCCCTGTATAGTATGGGGACAATCTATAAGTCTGTGGCTTTGCTTTCCAACACCAAAATAACTCCTCACGTCCCTGAAACACTCCCCAAGATAATTCCTACCATATTTAGCACAAGGAGGATAACTGGGTCGGTTACCAACACTATTTTGCGACCCAGACATGAAAGACCTGCTCCCTTGCTCCGACCTACCTCTAGGCACGGGAGCACTAGCTGATGAAGGCACTGGAATAGATGGTCTTCTCTAAAACTGGGGGTGGTTCCCTCCATGGAACCTAGGCCGGCTAAAATCACGTTGCTCAGATCTAGCCCTCTTGCTACCCCTCATTCTATCTCTTTCTCTAAGCTTATCCATCTTTATCTGTTGGGCATGCATCATCAACCTAGCCAAATCCATATCCTTATGCAATATCACAGCCCTACACTCCTTTAGTACCATCCCAGAAACACCGGTCACAAACTTACTCATACTAGCCCGGGTGTTAAAAATCAAATCAGAAGCATACTTGGCCAACTGATTGAACTTCAAGAAGTACTCCTTACAACTATGGAGCCCTGCCTCAAGTTCATAAGCTCCTCAATCTTTGCCTCTCTCATCTCAAGAAGAAAGAACTGGTCCAAGAAGGCATCTTGGAACACTTGCCAAGTCATAGGAGCGGCATTCTCACCTCTACCCTTCTTCCATGATACAACCCAATCATAAGTAATGTCCTTCAGTCTATAGGATGCCAACACAATACTTTCTTCTTCCAAAACCTGTATCACATCAGTGATCTTTCTCACCTCCTCCAAGTATAACTGGGGGTCCTCGTCCTCCTTGGACCCATAGAACTCAGGCGGATTCATTCGTATAAAGTCACGAATCCTAGCCACGGCTACATCACTACACTGTTGATTAGCAACTAGGGCCTGGTTATTGGCCTGAAGATTTGTAGGGACCACTTGGGCTAACGCCTGAAAGGACGCCCTAAACTCAGCATGGGACACCGTCTCATTCAAAGATTCAACAGGTGGGGATTGCTCATCATTGTTTCCGCGGACATTAGCTCTTCGAGGAGGCATTTTCTGAAAATAAAAGAGCACGGATTATTAGATAAGAGGGTCAACTGTAGGCACGATAGAATTTTAAAGAAGAAACAACTTTTCCTAGAACATCTCATAGACTCTTGCTCATAGATGTGGTGTGCTACACTCCGATGATCAAGACTCTACTTAACGCAGCTTGTCAGACTCCATAGGACTCCTTAGAAACCTTAGGCTCTGATACCAAGTTTGTAATGACCCGAAATCATCTCCCGGGATGTCACACGGTGCTTAAGGCTACAAGTAGACCCAAGATGACCCTTAGAGCCGGTTTCTACCAATAAAACACAATTCAAGAAGAAATAGACTCAACACTCGCATAGTCATATCACATGAAAGGAAATACAGGAAAGATACTCAGTCCATAAGACCACAATACAGAGAAACCTCAATAAAACCACAATACTGAACCCTCGACATATCACAAGTATGATACTAGTCAGACAAAACCTCTACGAATCAAAAACTAGAGAGACGTTGGGATAGGTACCCAACTGACTCAAAATGAACTGAAGATAAAACATAGTCCCTCAAATATAGAAAATATCTAAAGATCGGTCCTCGAACCATGAGGACTCACCACTGCAGAAATCGTAGGCAAGGAACTCAAAAAATCACGGATGAGGCTGGGACTGAGCACCTGAACCTACATTATAAGACAATGTAGCACATAGACATATATGTGCATCAGTACGTTAGAATGTACTGAGTATGCGGGGGTGAATTCATATGTATAAAAATAGTACCGATCTTATTCAATCAAATCATGTATGCAAAATGAGATGACTCACATGGCTTGAACAAGTATAAAATATAAAGCTCATAAATTATGTAGAATAAGGAATGCAACATAAATCTCGTGAGTCATCGCTCTTAAACCTTAAAATTCAGAAATCTTCTCTTATTCTCAATACCCAAAGGCTAAGGGACTTTGAACAATACTTTCAACTATGCATATGTCTCATGGAGGGTAAAACCTTTTCAATGCTGAACATTTCATAATTATTTAGAACTCATATACTTGGAATTCAGAATCATATGACTTGGAAACATATTTGAAGGAATTTCATTCACCTTAGGAAAATATCTCATTTCAAACTTTAGGAAAATCATTCTATCTCAAATGGAAAAGTATTCTAGCTCAAGGAAATAACTTATCTAAAAGCTTTATGAAAAGTACTATATCAGAGGAAGATACTTTCATTTAGAGAAATAACCCACCTCAAGGAAGCACTTTAATTAGGGAACAACTTTTTAATTCCACAATTTAGGAAAATAACTCATAGGAAGGAAAAATAAGTATCAAATTTTGAAGTTTAAAAGGGCAAGGGAGGTTCTCGTAACCGACATAAACCATGCGAGCTACATGGAGTCCAATATTTTGTACTTCTAAGGAGGAGACCCCACGTTGGGGAGGAGCGTCATACTCTTGCCAGGGAGTATAACCTAGGTCTAGTGATCACTAAATGAAACTCGGCCTCAGGCCCAATCATAATCATCATAAAATCAGCCTCAGGCCCAACCTATGGTGGCACATAGTTTTGGGGTAAGAAACCATAATGACTTACCCGTTCGGTGCTAAGTACTACTCCCTTTAGATTATCTGCGCTCATCTCATAAAAATCCACTTTTAGAATAATCTCATGGTTCACCATGAACCCAATAATCAAATCGATAATCTCATATGATGAAGTAGATTTTAAATCTTTCGGACCATTAGGTCAATTCATTTCTCAATCATATCAAAATACTCAAAACATGGGTTCTTATAGCTTAAGAGTTCATAATTTCACAAGTCTCAAATAGGGCTTACTAACCCATAGTTCAATCTCAAGTTAAAGCTTATCAAAAACATAATATATAAACCATATAGATTCATAAATCATGTAGAAATCTTAAAATTTCAGCAATATATCTCAAAATTTCAATTTAGACACTTGCTTCACCACCTCAAACATTGCAAATATTATCTTATCGAGGAGTAAAATCATGGGTTTTGTACCCAGCAGTAAACACTCAAGAAAACATGTAGAAATCACACCATTTAACTCTCAATTTATGTGAAATATCAAGGTAATGCATTCTGATACAGATTTAATAATAATTGATCTTATTAATATTGAAGGGGTTACAGCTGTATATATAGAGAACTGAAGAATAACTAATTACAGAATAACCCAGATGTATTTAATAATTATATATGTAGTCTATTATCCCCCCGCAAGCTGATCAGCGGTAACGAGGGGCAGCTTGGAGCAGAGATACTGAAAAGGTTGTAACGGAAGAGGCTTGGTGAGAATATCAGCAAGCTGGTCAGTAGATGGGACATAGTGCGTGGCCATCGCTCCTGCAAGTACCTCATCGCGAACAAAGTGACAGTCAGACCCAACATGCTTCATACGATCATGAAGGACTGGATTTTTGGTAACACAAATAGTGGACTGATTGTCACAATAAATCTGTGGTTTCGTCGGGGGAATGCCAAGTGCATCCGTAAGGTATCGTAACCACATGGCTTCAGCAACACCCGCAGCCATGGCACGATATTCTGCTTCTGTGGAGGAACGGGACACTCGCGTTTGCTTCTTGGTGCACCAGGAAATCAGATTCGGTCCCATCATAACAATATATCCAGTAGTGGACTTTCGATCATCTTTGTCGTTAGCCCAATCCGAATCAGAAAAAACAGATATATCAAACGAGCCCTTTTGAAATAAAATTCCACAGTGAAGAGTACCTTGAAGATAGCGCAGAATGCGTTTCAAGGCCTGAAAGTGTTGTTCTGTGGGAGCATGCATTGATTGGGAGACTCGATTGACTGCATATTGGATGTCCGGACGAGTAACAGCAAGATAATGAAGTCCACCGACGAGGCTCCGATATAGTGTAGGATCGGCAAAGGAAGTATTCGGCCCTGGGGATTGGCGGACTGCCATGGGAGTGACCGCGGGTTTGCAGTCTGTCATTCCAGCCCGATTTAGAAGTTCAAGGGTATATTTTGTCTGATGCATCAATATGGTTCCCGATTTGCGGATGAGTTCGAGGCCAAGAAAGAACTCCAGAGGACCGAGGTCCTTAAGTTTGAAGTCACGATGCATAGCCTCAGTAATTTCAGTGATGAGTGATGACGAGCTGCCTGTAATAACAATATCATCCACATAGATAAGAATGATGACTGTCCCTCGAGAACAGTGAAGGGTGAAGAGGCTGTTGTCATGATGGTAGGTGCGAAAACCAAGACCCTGCAGAAAGGTAGAGAGACGTGTGTACCAGGCACGAGGGGCCTGTTTCAGGCCATACAGTGATTTGCGAAGCTTGCAAACATAGTGAGGACGGTTGGGATTAACATATCCCGGTGGCTGAACCATATAGATTTCTTCCTCAAGATGACCATGAAGAAAGGCATTGCTGACGTCTAGCTGATGAAGCGGCCAATCATAGTGAAGAGCAAGAGACAAGACCAGACGAATAGTCTGTTGCTTAACAACAGGGCTGAAGGTCTCCTTATAATCCACACCATACTCCTGATGATACCCTTTTGCAACCAGACGTGCTTTATAGCGAGAAAGAGATCCATCTGAATTTCGTTTGATGCGAAACACCCATTTGCACCCAATAGACTTTCGGTTACTAGGCAGAGGTACCAAATCCCATGTACGTTGTTCATTCAGAGCCTGAAATTCCTCATCCATAGCTTGGCACCAGAAACTATTTTTGGAGGCTTGGTTGTAGGTAGTAGGCTCAGTTGTGGGATGTGCATCAAAGGGTATTTGAGTGTGGTAGGCTTTGGGTTTGAAGGTACCGGCCTTGGCTCGGGTTGTCATAGGATGAGTGTTGAGTGGAGGGTGATTAGGAAGGGGTGGTGGAGTTGTATGATGTGTGGGCGGGGTTTGGGTGGGGCTGCCGTGGGAGCTGGGATGTGCAGCGGTGGATGGGGTGGCTGTATGTGTGTTAGGAGTATGATGTAGGGAAGTGGTGGGTTGTGTGGCAGTCGGCTGGGTGTTCGGGTGGGAGGTTTGGGGTTTCGGGTGGGTAGTGGTGTAGTGGGGTACCGGGTTAGGTGCCGAGTGAGCCGGAGCATGAGCGTGAGAAAAGGACGGAAATAATGGCACAACGCCAAGTGGATTGGGGGAGTATGGAGTAGAGGAAAGACTTGTGTAAGGAAATTGTTCCTCCACAAAACGAACATGACGGGAAACATATGTTTTCTGAGATACAGGATCGAAACATTTGTAACCTTTGATAGTGGGATGATAGCCTAGAAAGACACAAGGGGTGGACCGAGGTTGAAGTTTATGTTGAGTGTGCGGACGCAACCAGGGATAAACTAGACACCCAAACGGGCGGAGATGGATGTAGTCGGGTGGATGATTGTAGAGACGGGCATATGGAGTGGAGTTGGAGAGAGTGTGAGTGGGCATGCGATTTATGAGGTAGTTGGCAGTAGCAAGGGCATCAACCCAAAAGGAAACAGGTAAGGTGGAATCATGGAGGAGCGCAACAACTGTTTCTATTAGGTGACGGTGTTTGCGCTCAGCAACGCCATTTTGTTCAGGGGTATATGGACATGAAGTGTGATGAAGAGCCCCTAGATTTTGAAGAAAAACACCAAATGCATTGTTGACAAATTCTTTGCCATTGTCACTTCGAAAAATTTTGATTTTGGCATTAAATTGATTTTGAACCATTCGGTCAAAGTTTACAAAAATAGTATAAGCTTCGGATTTAAATTTCAGAGGATAAAGCCAAGTGAATTTACTGTAATCATCAACAAAACAGATATAATAACGAAAACCTTGAACAGAAGGAACTGAGGTTGGACCCCAAACATCAGAATGAATTAATTGAAATGGCGCAGTGGCCTTGTGTTCAGACAGTGAAAAAGGTAAACGACAAGATTTAGACACTGAACAGGACTCGCAATGTAATTTTTCTGAAAAATTAAAACCTAAGGAAGATAAAATGGATTTGGTGATGGCGGATGATGGGTGCCCAAGCCGGCGATGCCAGGTTGACGAGAGAATGGCTTGACTCACAACAGACGGAGACCTGGATGGAAGAGTGTATAGCCCATGCTCACAGCGGCCCGTGTACCGCACCCGGTTCGTGGTATTGTCCACTATCTGGAAATTGGTGTCATTAAAAATGAGGGTGCAGTTATTTTCTTTAGTAAAGCGATAAACAGATAAAAGATTGGATGTGAGGGAAGGGACGTGGTGAAGGGTTGAGAGATGAAATTTACCATTTGGGGTATAGACATACCCAGAGCCGGTGTTTGTGATGGGAAGGGATTGACCATTGCCTACTGTAATAGTTTCTGAGCCATGATACGGATGAGGAGCTTGAAGTTGTGAATAATCCGACGTCACATGGGTGTTAGCACCTGTGTCTAGATACCAATCGCCAGATTGAGCGTTTGTGGACGCATGCATCGCCCTTGATCCTCCGGACTGGCTATTTACATTCTGCGAGTCATCATAACGATACCAGCAATTAGCCGCAGAATGGCCCCGTTTAGCACAAATTTGGCACGTCGGAAGATCTCGTGTGGGCATCCGCTGGTTTCCTCGTCCCTGTCCGCGGCCTGACTGGAAGCCGTCCCTCGGTGGAGGCCCGCCTCTGCCTTGCTGCCCGGTGTTTCGACGGTCACCGCCGCCGCTGCCTCGCCCTTGGTTACGGCGATCGTCACCGCGACCCCTGGCCGAGCCTCCGCTGCCAGCCGAGTAAAGAGCCGTGACGCCAGGGGTGGAACTGGCTTCTCCGAGCAGTAATTTCAGTGATGAGTGATGACGAGCTGCCTGTAATAACAATATCATCCACATAGATAAGAATGATGACTGTCCCTCGAGAACAGTGAAGGGTGAAGAGGCTGTTGTCATGATGGTAGGTGCGAAAACCAAGACCCTGCAGAAAAATATGAGCCGTGGACACAGAGTTGTACCTTGTGGCTAGTGCGTCCCAAAGTGAAGCCGATGTGAGAAAACCCCGGGCGTGTTTGTGCACAGAGGGGCTAATAACTGCGAGAAGACAGGCTCGGATCTGAGTGTCTACGATCATCCACGGAAGGTAGTCGGGATTTGGGAGCTTGACGCCGTCCTTCTCGGCTGTCTCGGGCTGCGGCTTCTCCGCACCGTCAATCCATCCGAGCAGCAAGTTGGCTGCGAGGGCGGTGCGGACGTTAAGTGCCCAGGCCGGGTAGTTGTTGTCAGATAATTTTTCGGGGATGAGATTGTGGAGATTCCTGAGCAGTAATTTTACTCCAGACGGTAATTTTGACAGAGGATCAATAACCTTGTCCATGGCGCCGACCTACGGCGGAGGAGGGAGGCCGTGCGGCGTGGTGTAGACGGTGGCGGCGGCGCACACACGTCGGAAAAGAGGAGAGATTAGGGTTTGGGCGGAAGAAGAAACCCTAGCTCTGATACCATGATATAGATTTAATAATAATTGATCTTATTAATATTGAAGGGGTTACAGCTGTATATATAGAGAACTGAAGAATAACTAATTACAGAATAACCCAGATGTATTTAATAATTATATATGTAGTCTATTACATTCCATAATAATGGGTGAATACCCCCAATTCAAATTCATGTAAAAATCCCATAGATTTCTAAAAAATCATGATGTAAATAAGATTTTTAGGCACAAGGGTGAAAGGGTTACCCTTGTTCAAAACTCCACATACCTTGAATTAGAATCTTTGGATGAACTCTCACTTTGAGAACTCTATTCGTACTCTTGAATGAGGGTTCTTAAGGCCCTTGACTTGGGAACCTTTAATCTTGACTCAATTTAGAAAATTCATGGTGGATTCTTGAGATTCTTGGAAGTGGTTTTGTTTACTTAGGGTTTTTTATGAGAGAAAACTTGAGAAAAACCTCATAGGATGCTTGCAAATGACTTTGATTTGGTGTTTGCATGGTTTTATAGGCTTGGAAAAGTCCAAAAGGCCCCTTTTTAACATCTGTTCGAAGCTGAAAAAATTGAACTGGGAACCCGATTTAAGGGGTCACCGCGACGCGACACTCATCGCGGTGGCTCGCTGGAAATTGACAATTGGCAATATGGGAGTCTCCGCGATGCGGAGCCATTATATTTTCCCATTGGTTGGTCCCTGGAAGCTCAGTGCGATGCTCCAACATCGTGGAGTTCCACTGGAATTCGACAATTGTCAAATTGACCCTCTCCACGACGCGTCAAGAACTAAAATGACACAGTTTTACGACTAGGTCTTAAATTAGCCATAACTTCTTACCCGGATATCAGATTTGGGCAAATCTGATATTGATGGAAAGTTTATTAGATTTCCCACGTGATAGAAGTAGAAATTAGGGAAATTCTATATTGGTAACATGATACTCACTTAGGAATCCACTTCTCAATCTTTTAGAGCCAGAATCATGCCTCACTCGACACACCCTAAGGCTCAAAGTACGAGGGAACTTTGCGGGACCTTACACTTATTGTGGTGATATTGAGATGTCTTGGTACTTAATGGTCATGATGGGTGATGTTGAAAGTAATTCTTGATGATATTACTATTAATGAATTATTTGTTAAGCTTACGATGAGCTATTAAATACGCTATTGATTAGGCTACCAAATATACTATTGAATAAGACCTTGACTATGATATTGGCTAAGCCATAAATTATGCTATTGATTGATCCAACAAATAAGCTATTAACTATGCTACGGATCATGCTTATCGATATATTAGCGTTACGTTAGTATTCCTGCAAGAGGTCATGCTTAATGACTATATTGTAAGTTATCGATTATGCTATGAATAAGCTATATATTATGCCATATATTAGCTAATGATTAAGCTATTGATAAGTTATAAATTATACAAATAATAATCCATCTATTATGCTAAAGATAAGTCATTAATCAGGCTATTGATAAGTTATTGCCTACGCTTTTGATAATGCACATTGATTATATTAATGATCGGGTTTATTGACTATATTGGTGAATATGTTATGGATTATGATAAAGAGCATGCTTATTGATTACATTATGGTTTATGCTACTGATTATGCTAAAGATGGGGCTTATTTACTATGTTGACAATCATGCTACTGGGTTTATGCTACTGATTATGCTATTAATTATTCTAAAGATGATGCTTATTGATTATATTAGGGTTTATGCTACTGATTATGCTAGAGCTCACAACTCAAAAAGGTTCGGAATGGCTCAATGAAAGAACAATACAAAAATTGACTCCATTTGGAGTCAAAATATCCAGTGCGCATATGGACAGTAGGAGTGGCCAATCGACGCATGCAAAACACCACTTGATTTAGAAGAGGCCTAAAATAATGACCCATTGGCGCGTGTAACTTTTAATGGCGATAAAGGAGGCACTGCGACACGATGTAATCGTGGTGAGATTCTGGAATTTGACAATTGTCGACTCACTCACCACCATAATGCGGTGGCCATCAAAAGCAACAAAAAACTATCCAGCTAAAAGAAAATAATGTGGAAACCTAATCCTAGTTGGTTTATGACTTGTTTACTATAAATATAACGTGTTAAATCATGTTTTAATCATCTTGGAACCCATAGATCACTTGGAAGAACATTGGAGGCTACCACAACTTCTTTTTAGGTTTTTATTTCTTTTAGCTTTATTGATGGTTTTAATCATTTGTACAATTATTTGGATGTTGATTATGGCTATGAGTGGCTAAAAACCCTCTTTCCGGGGTTAAAGCCAAGAACATGGGTACTATTATTTTGAATTAAGTTCGTTTGATTTGCTTATCATTATTGGTTATTTGTTTATTCTTGTTATAACTATTTTAAGAATTTGTGACCCTTAGAATACATTAATTGTCAACCTTTTGATCTCAGGAGAGGGAATAGGGAGATAGAATATGGGAATAAACAAAGTATGGTTTGTATTTCTTTATGAAATAAGGAATTCAAATTAGTATCTAGGACAAGGATGTACTTAGATGCCTTACTTGATTCAAATGTAGGATGATAGCTTAAAGAACTTAAGTGGACCATTACATCCCCGCTCAATGATATAGTTGTAAGGTTCAACTTATGTAAAGGATTAGAGGTTGAGAAACCATAATCATGCAATTAACCCTACAAATCAACAATCAAGATAATCAAGTTAACGAATGAAGTTCAATAACATAGTATGATTGTTCAAAGTGCTTTAACCCTGGGTTTTTCTCCTATTTATTATTTCAAGATCTTTACATTACACATTATTTACTTCTCTCTAGTTATAATTACAAACTCTCTTTTCGGTTATGCTTGCATCAACTAAATCAAAATTGTGAACTAAAATAGAATTATTGTTGAATCAAGTCTCTGTGGGATCGATACTTGATTTATTGAAGGCCATTTTACTACTTGATAAGACCATGTACACTTATGTGTGTGATCGAGCACAGTCAGCAATCGTGGTAACTGAGAGCATTTTTGCTCCCCTATTTTCCCCTGTTCATCTCAATTCACAACTTGACAGATTTTCCCCTGTTCAGTTTTCAATGCAAAAATATCACACTTTCCCCCTTTTTAAAGCTTATCCAATATACTCTATTGTTCCACAAATGCATGGGTTATTTGATATGCCAAAACCAAAATCTACGCTATAACATAATAAATAAAGGATACGAGCCACTTTCATGGAATTTATAGGTTTTCTCCCACATAGAGCCTTAGTTAATATTATGGTACAATGTCTTCCTTCTTTCATTCTCAAGGTAGGTCCTTATGCCCCCTTCATTCACCTCTTCTATCTCAACATCCGCCATAGACATAACTTAAAGCCTTACGGATTGCTTCTTCGTCTTACAAACCTTAACATAAACTTAATCCTCTTGCATCTTAAACATCATTTCCCCTATTTTTAAGTCGACAATGGCCCTTTTGGGGAATAAGAAAAGATGACCCAGCTAAGTCTTTTTCCAAGTTCTCCAAGTGTGAGTTTTAGCTTAAGTCAGTGATATTCCTTGGACAAGTGGTGTCTAAGGATGGTATTATAGTAGACCTAGCTAAGATTAAGTTGATTCGTGATTGGGCTAGACCTACATCTCCAAATGAGGTTCATAGCTTTAATTGTTTGGCCGGTTATTATTGATTATTTGTCGAGGGTTTTGTTTTTATTTCAGCACTTATGACTAGGTTGACTTAGAAGGAGGTTCTTTTTTTATGGTCCGGGGAGTGTGAGTTAAGCTTTGGAAAGCTTAAGGATTTCCTTACTTCAGCTCTTATCTAGCTCTTTCTATTGAGGGTGAGGAATTCACCATGTATTGTTATGCTTCTCGTGTTGTTCTAGGTAGTTTTTTTATGCAGCAGGGTCGTGTTATTGCTTATGCTTTGAGATAGCTTAAGGTGCATGAGTGCTACTACCCCACTCTTGATTTGGAATTAGCGGTGGTAGTTTTTGTGCTTAAGATTTGAAGGAATTATCTCTATGGTGTGCATTTTGATATTTTCATCGATCATCACAGTCTTCAGCATCTTATGACTTAGAAAGAGCTTAATGCTAGACAACATAGATGGATGGAGTTGCTTAAGGATTATGATATCTCGACCTCGTATAATCTGAGTAAGAAGAATATGGTAGCGGATGCATTGAGTCGGAAGATAGTGAGTATGGGTAGCTTGGCTTGTATATTAGTTTCTCAGAGGCCGTTGGCACAGGAGATTCAATCATTATCCAACTTAATGGTTTGCCTTGATATTTCATACCCCAAGAGGATTTTTGCTAGTGTTGATGAGAGGTCTTTGCTTTCTTAGCAGATTCAGGATTGTCAGTTTGAGGATAGTAAGCTTCGGTTCCTTCGTGATCAGGTGTTGAGAGGTCGGTTCGAGAGGACCACCATATATTCTGAGGGAGTTTTGAGATTTGATAGCCGCATATATATTTTGAGTATTGATGACTTGATCCAGTTGATTCTGTATGAGGCTCACAACTCTAGATATTCTATTTATCTAGGCATAGCTAAGAAGTATAGAGATTTGAGACAACATTATTGGCAGAGTGGCATAAAGAGAGATGTAGAGAATTTTGTAGCTTATTTCCTATGTTATCAGTAGGTAAAGTCTAAGCATCAACGACCAGGTGGATGGATTCAGAGATTACCCATTCTCGAGTGTAAATGGTAGTGGATTACCATGGATTTTATCAGTTGTTTGCCTCATACTTCTCGTGGTTCCGATGGTATTTGAGTTATCGTGGATCGATTGACCAAGTCAGAATATTTCCTTCTTATTTAGATTTCCTTCGATGCTAAGAGGTTATCCTGCATCTATATACGTGAGATAGTCTTTTTTCTTGGTGTTCCCATATCTATCACTTCAGAATGGGGTTTTGCTTGTTCACTTTGTAATGCTCCTTCAAGTCATTTTCCATATTTCTACTTATTTTTGCGGTTAGAGATTTTTCATAGCTGCCTCAAGTCATTTACGACTTGTTGGGACTGATAGTTTGGTTACCAAATAGTTTATTTGGTTTTTAGAGACAATCTTTATTTTGAAGTCTTCCCTGGTTCCAAATGGCCACTGGGCAAAAACTCCAGTAAAACAATCTTGTATGCAAATTCTAACTATACCAATAGTTTTAGAATATTGATTTTAGGCTAGGTTGACCTTTAGCTCAGGTCCTGAGGCACCTGAGCTTATTTTGACCTATTGATCGGAAAGTTGAAAGATTAGAAATTTGGGTGTGGGACCCACATTATTCAAAATGACCTCGGATGGAAAATCCAACTTATCCATCAAATCTGAAACATTAAATTTTGTATGTTACATAGTTCATTTGTGTAAATAGGGTTTTGAATGAATCTCGAGGCCTTGGTAGAAACTTAGAAAGATTTCCAAGTTTCAGCTGATACCTGATAGGATGACTATCGCACACCAACGGCTGCAATTGTGGTACCCTTGGTAGAGGGGATAGTGCGATCGCACTAAGAGTTGTTGTGATTGTAACACATGCTCCTAGTTCCATGTAGTGCAGTTGCACACCTGCATATTGCGATTGCAACATCTGATTACCTAGTGGAGGTATAAATAGGCCTCTTATGTCGCCAATCAACCCATTTTTCATCTATACCTTGAGAGTAAGAAACCCTAAAGAGTGGGATATCTCAAAATTAAGACTTGTGGGTGACTTGGGAGCTTGATTAACATTTTTTTCTGTGATTATAACCCGAATTAAGGTAATATTTCATCCTTTTCTCAGTGGATTTTAATGATTTCTTGAACAAAATCCCAATATCTTGAGGTCTTGATTCATCCCCAAATTCATCTTGGATTGATTAGTTGATCATGTATGAATGTTGGATTGGCCTCGGAAACATGATTTTTATAAATGGGACCAACACGGGGTTTTTGGTATGATTTTTTGACCCAAAGCACAATGTTGCAATATGGGTATTGATATTCTCATATTGATATGGAGAATATATTTTTGATAGCTTGGCATCTTGGGGAGGCTTCTGGAAAGGGAAAAGCAAAGGTTTAGTAGTTCATTGAGCTTTCTTCGGCGTCGAGGTAGGCTAGGTTTATCCCTTGTTAGCTTGAGCTATGTTATAGTATATTTATGATATCTTGTTAGATTGGGATAGGTTTTAGGTACTGGATTCATGAAATGCAAGAATTGGGATTAGTTGGATTATTTTAGTCATTTGAGACCATAGAGTTAGAATGCCTAGTTGTTGCCTTGAACCTTAGATAATTAGACTTAATTACTCATGTTTAGAATGAGAATGCTTAGATTGTGCTAGTTAGATGTGAGTGACCTTGTCATTCATGCTTAGGGTGAGTTGTTCTTAGTTGTTTATACTAAGTGAAGTTTTCCTTAGTTCTATTGGACTTAGTGATAGTGCTTGACTGGAATCTCTACCTTAGGGCTAATTTTGACTTGCTATACATCTAAGAGTTGATTTAGATACCTTAGCCTAGTCCAGGGTAGAATTTGACTTAGAATGTATTTAGGGATTTAGAAGTGGGCCCTTGACCCACCTTAAGCCAAGATGGATGTAGTTCTCTTAATAATCTTTAGATGTTTATTAAATTCCTAGAGAATGCCCTTTTGAGGCAATGTTGAGGAACCATGGTAATGAACTATGGTGATGATACTAGAAGTAATGTTCATGTTCTAATTGACTAAATTATTGTTGATGCTATGATGAGCTATAGATTATGCCATTAAGTAACCTATGACTATGTTATTGATGAAGCCATTGATTTGGCTATTATACGGTCCATGAATATGCTCTGTGTGAGACCCTGCAAAATTCTGTCGTAGTCTGAGCCTTAGAGCGTGTTCAGTAAAGTGTTAATCTAGCCCTAAAATTTTGAGAAGTGTCTTTCCTAGTGAGAAGTATTTTGAACAATGTAGAATTTCCCTAATATTTTCTACCAAATCCGACACTCGGGCAAAGAGTTAGAGTCATTTTAGTAAGACAGTGTACCACCTGATACTTTAGCACGTCGCGAAGCCAGCCAAAATAGCAATCGTCAAAATCCAGTGAGCCTCCGCGATTATGGCGCATCGCGCCAAGGCTTAATTTCAGAGTTGTCAATTTCCAGTGCACCAACGCGATTCCACCACGTCGTGGTGCCTTTCCAGTTCGCAACCAAGGTGTCAACACGATTTCCACCGTGTCGCGCCATCAAACAGTTTTCCAATTGTCCAATTTCCAGTACGCTGGCGCGATTATGGCGCGTCGCGCCAGCATGTAAAATTGGGATTTTTTAGTTTAATTCCAAGGGCAAAAATGATCATTTTGCCACCCCTATATATACTCTGTAACACGGGATTTAGCCTCATTTAATCCAAAAATACTAGTTTTCTCTCAAAGTTGTTCAAGAACAAGAACTAGGGTTCCTAAATCATGACCCCAATCATCAAAATTCCTCCTTTAACTTTTTAAGAATCAAGAAACTAAGGTATGCAGATGTTGATTCTTGGGTCCCTTTCATCCAAGAAGCTTAAGAACCCTTTTCTAAATTTCAAAGATCTTATGTTTTTGAGTTTTCATGATTTATGTGAATTAAAATTGGAGTTCATGCTATTATTGAGTTTTATTTCATGTTTTGTTTATGAGGTTTCAAGCTTTGACCCTAGTATGTGATATTCATATGATGTTCATGATAAACCCCTTCAAGTTGCTTGTTAAGTGATGTGTTCACGTAAATTAAGTGTAGAAATTGTTGAATAAGCAAAGTATGCTCCCCATATGGTTGATAAAATGCTTATGTGAAAGAATTAGAGCCATTATAGCATGTGGACTAGAAATCCCCAATTGTGTGCAAACCCATGCATGCCAAGTGTTTGTTGAAAAGCCTTAGTGAATGAATTGTGATATAATAGCATGAAATTCCCCAATTATGTTCTCTTCGATACATGCTAAGAATTTAATACATGCTAAGTGTTTGACGTAAGACCTTGTTGAATGGAGTATGAGCCAATAGCATGTCTTCCTATACTATCACATGTTTATGATTTCTAAATACCTGAAGAGATGCTTTAGTTATCATGGTGGTGAATGAATGTCCATGATCTTGATTATTCAACAATGGCTATGTTTTACTTTTATGTTATCGAGTCCTGGGGGTATTTATACCCAACAAATTAGCTGCAGTCTACAGCCCGTGTCAGTTTCCTCGTTAATCTCAGTTAAGCCACGATTCTCAGAACTCGGTGAGTTATAGAACTCTGTACTCTCAGACAGATATAGAACTTAAGAAATCTCAATAATCTCGGTATCTCTAGTATTCTAGCCTTAGTTCAGTACTCAGCACAGACCTAGTAGTATTCAAGTGTTCAGTTTGGAACTCAGTATCATGCAGTTAGATAACAAGATTCAGTAGTACTCCGTCAGATATGGAACCAAGTGAATTCAGTGTAACTCAGTCAGATCATTCGAGAAATATGATCAGTAACAGATTCAGCTCAGTTTAAGTTCAATTAAGAATTAGTTTAGAGTCTTTCAGTTGGGAGTAGGAGCTAGCATCGAGCGAGTACAGGGATGACGGCTCCCTGTTAGAGAGGCAGAGTCGTTAAGAGCAATCCCTGAACGCCAGAACTGTGTAGCCAGTGCAGGAGCAGGAGTTACCCATTAGAATAAGGCTTGACTTCCTGTGAGGCTCACCCATTAGAGAGGCTTGACCAGAGTAGAGGCCTTTACCCGTGGCACGGTATTGACACCCTTCTAGTTGGGGTTACAAGTCGGACCCCACCAGTTCAGATTCGGGGCATGTCGATTAAGTGAGCACTCCCACAGTTACAATTTTAGTATCAGTCTTCAGAGTAGAACTCAGAAATCATGACTGTCAGATACAGTCACCTATATTAGTAAGGAACCTAGATAGTTCCATTGATTCATGGACCACCCGCTAGATAGGCCTACTCTCACGTAAAGTTATTAGTATCAGTATTATCAGATCCAGAGATCACTCGTTAAATAGGCTTGATCTCAGTCTCAGATTCAGTTGAGTAATCTCACTAGCAGATTCAGAGATCACCCATTAGATAGGCTTTATCTCAGTCTCAAATTCAGTTGAGTATTCTCTTTATCAGATTCAGAGATCTTTTGCTAGATAGGTTTGATCTTAGACATAATCTTTTTTTATTATTGATTGTAGATTCAGGGATCATCCGTTAGAGATGTTTGATCTCAGATTCAGACAGTCAAGAGTAGTAAGCTCATCTCTCAGTCATTGATATGAGTAGATTCAGTTAATCAGCTTCAGTATCATCAATTTTTGAGATCACTCACTAGATGGGACTGATCTCGATTTCAGTACTCAATTTTCTATATCAGGAGATTCAGTTGTTCAGTATCTCAGGATTAGTAGTGAGTTTAGATATTAGTAAAGCAGTATTCGAGTTTTAGTATTTTGAGTTTTGATGTTTTCAGTTATGGTTTGTGCATTCATGCATATGTCCTCATTCAGTATTCTCATGATTATTCAGTTAAGTAATTATTCATGAATAAGCCCTTGCATTTAGCCTTACCTCATCTTCATACTCAGTTTATTCCCGTACTGATGCATTTGCGCTATGGTGTTTTATTTGACATCATAGGTTCAGAGGCATGAGATCCAGAGTACCCCAAGCAGCTCAGTCCTAGTCAGCAACAGTAGACGTAGTAGTGAGTCCTCTTTATTCAAGGATGATCCTTATTTTATTATCTTATTATATTTAGTTTATTTTCAGTAGACAGAGTTAGTTGGGGACATGTCCCATCAACTCCACAGTTCAGACAGTTTAGAGGCTTTTCGAACAGATGTATCAGTATTTAATTTTCAATTTTGAGTATTCTAGACGTTTTGAACGTTATGGCTAGTTTTTGCCAGTTTTTCGTATTTATTACAGATATTATGCAGTGCTCGGGTATAGATATCAGTAGAGGGTTAGCTTGTGGTCCTTTAGGATCATGAGCACCGTGTGACATTTCGGTCCCAGAAAAATTGGGTCATTACACTCTGGCTTATGCTACATTCTTGCTTAATAATTATGCTAGAAATTATGTTAGAAACCCCTTTTATTGATGATAATGGGAATTATGATACCAATGATGCTAGAAGGAATGATTATCGGTTATATAGGAAGTTATGTTACTAATTATGTTTGAAATCATGATGCTTCTTTTTATGCTTGCTTATGCTATTGATTTTGTCACCGATTATAATTATATTAATATATTAATACCCTACAAGGCAGGAGGATACTATGATGATATATTGATACCCGGTAATGTCAGAGTATACTAAGATAATATATTGATACCCGTTAAGGCTGAAGCATATTGTGATGATGGTATATTGATACCCGACAAGTCCAAAGGATATTGTGATGATATATGGATACCCGAAAAGGCCAGAGGATATTGTGATAATAATGATATACCCAACAAAGTTAGAGGATAATTATTTGATGTGCCTATGTGTACATCTACTGGTTTGAGTTCGGCTAGCCTTATGTATGGAAATTATATGCTTATATATGTGTGTGTATGTGTCTGTAAAATATGGGTATGATATCAATATTAGGGATATATCTATGTGTGTGTGTGCATGTGAAACATGGGTATGATGTTGATATTAGGGATGTCGCTTGTAGCCCACTAGTGATAAATGCATATATAGTGGAATAGATGATGATTAATATTAAATGAGGATTAGTGGTGGATATTATTTGACTAGATAATAATGACTAGTTGATAAATGGGAATCCTTTGAAAATAATGGTTAGTTAATTAATGTTGTCTATTCAAATATAAGGTGAATAGATGCCTAACTGATGACTAGAAGTGATATGATGACTAGTGACCAAGTGAGTTAGTCAATAAGAGGTGGTTAATTAATAAGTGGTGGCTAGTGAGTAATGATGATAGAGTTGCTAATGATGGTAATATTATGTAAAATATGGGTACTTCACCTAGTGATGGTAAATTCTAAGATGATGGTTAAGTGATGCTGAAAGTTAGTTATGATGTTGGTTAAGTTCCTTATTCTTCTCTTGGGTGTACTCTCCAATCGCATAGGAGGTTGTGATGAGTTCTTTACTTTTCTACACCAGCTGGTGTATAGGATCCAAAATCGTAGAGATGGCTGCGTATAAGGATGCTTTATGATGCCTTTTTATTCCAAATTATTTATTTATTATACACATCGATATTGGTATGTGTTGAGGCCTAATATTATACTTTTATTCTGGTTAAATTACTTATTATGTATAGCGGTATTGGAGATGATTCAATTTCGATTCTGTACCTTGACATGGTTATGTTATCTCACATCTTATCATTCTTATATCATGATTTAGCTCAGTTGACCGATGATGCCTACTGAGTACCCATTATTTTGGTACTCATACTATACTTTTGTACCTTTTTGGGTAGATCTGAGTACTTATGTTGATTCGAGTTCGTGTGATGTTGATATTATGGAGATAGGGTGACCTCTTAGAGACCAAGTCGCCTATTTCGTTCTATCTTTATATTCAGTCTTTTATTTTGAGACAAATGTATTGACTATTTTTAGACATTTGGTTTGTATTATTACCATTAGATGCTCTTGCATTGGCTTTACCAAGTTTTGGGATTGGTATTGTATTTGACTGTCTCATCTATTTAGAGTGAATTGCTTATTATTTAAGTGTATTGTTCATATCCACCTAATTTGGACAATTTCCTACCAAATTAACCCATTGCAATAGCTCTGGGTTATGGTTCATCTTACCTACTGGTAGGTTTTAGTTAGTGCCATCATTATTTATAAATTCAGTCATGACAAATTGGTATCTGATGAGTGGTAATTTTACCACTGATTCGCACTCAATATTCGTATACATTACCTTATTTTGAATGAATAAATGAGACATATTTGTGTAAATGCACTAATATCTACTCTTTGCATGCATAGAGTTGAAAAAATAGAAAGATGTGGATTGTAGATTAAAGTGATCAAAAGGGAGCAAGAAAATGCAGCTGACGACTTAGAACATGAGCTAGCCTCAGTTACTGCATTCGCGGTCTGGCGACTGCGATCACCGCAGTCAAGCAGAAGTCAATCAACCACGATCGTGAAAGATAATCGTGGTCACATAGATGCAATCGCGGCCATACCCGTGCGATCACGGCTTAGAGGAATAAAGAAGTCCAAGGGAAAAACTGGAAGTGCACATGGTTGATCCCAATTTTGACAAAAAAACTCAAACCCTAGCATCATGAAGGATATTCCATCTTCCCTAAATTTCGGTTTAGCTCTTGAGTTCATAACCTCCATACTTGGAGAAGAAAATATTGTATAAATTTTGGGTGAAGAATATATTGGAAACTTTCTAAGTAGAGGATTATCTCACTTTCATTGTTGATTTATGGGAGTGCCAAGTTTGAAGTAACATTCTCAATCTTCAACAAATCATTTCAATGGAAATTTTGGGTATATTTATTCTTATTTATCTTGTGTGTAGCTAGATCTACCTCTTGGGGTTATGTGTGAATAGGGGTTAATAGTGTTTATGGTTTGTTATTGTTAGCTTCTATTTGGTAGTTCATGTTTATGGGTTTTATCATTGCTATTCTAACTTTGTTGGGATTTGTGAGTGAAAGCATGACTGAAAGCTCCATACTCTAGAAAACTTAAGGCTATCTTCAAAAGAAGGGTTTTGGGTGAACTTTAGGAACCCACATCTTCCTTGAAAGAAAGATGTGGAAGCCAAAGCAATGATAGACAATTATATGTGTAGTTTGCTAAATTTTCACTATCTTAGACATAAGGGTGATTGTAAAGTTAACTATACCATGGGTATCGTCCTAGAAATAGGGATGCCTAGATTGAGGTTGTGGTTACCAATTATTGAACACACCCATTAGGTATTCAAAAGAATCAACGGGTGAAAGTTTGGTGTTTTGTTGAAAGACTAGCATCAAAACCTATAACCAAACCTACCCACACTTGATCTACTAATAATGAAGTTAGCTATTAGCATCCGCATGTCACTCCTTAGTAATGTATAATCCCAAGATCCATTCATAATTGTTAAAACTCTAATTATTCATAGCCCAAATTTATACTAGAAAACTCCAAAAAAAATAATAGTGTAGACACTTGTCTCCCGCATTTTTACCTTTTTGTACCATTGGTTTGAATTTAACTTGTATTTATTATTTTGAATTAACTTGATTGCGACTCACATTATTCCTTATGAATTCGACCCCGACTCCAAAGTTAGTTAAATATACTGATAATGACCGTCTTGCACTTAAATTGACGTGTAAGTTAAGTGTTATCAGTGTCAGAGCTTAGATTTCACTGATATTGTTGGTACAAGAGCAGTGTCTAGTAGAGTCATATGTATTAAAATGATGACGTTTGTTTCCTATCTTTGGAAGGATATGGGATATTCTTATGAGTGCATCACTTCTTTTACTCATATCGTGCTATAAGTTTGAGTTGGTTTGTAGAACATTTCTTTGACTTAGTCTTTCGCAGACGTCCATGACACATGATACTACTATATGAGATGAGGGTCTTGAGATTGAGCCTAGGGATCCTTCTCCTATTTGTGGATGACCTAGAGGTTCTGGATGGACACGTGATATATCCCCATCTAGGGGCAAAGATAGGCCTCCCTCCCCAGATTTTATTCCTTCTCTTGGGTCAGAGGATATTCCACCCTAGCCAACAGTGGGCTAGGGACCAGCCCAGGCTCTACCCGGGTTTTTATCTTCTTTATTTCTTAGAGATGTGTTGGTTAGACTTTTGGGTTTAGTTGATGGTGTATCATTTGATGGTGCACAGTCTATATATCAGAGCAGTTCTGAGACAGGAGGGCAGCCTGTAGCTGTGGCTCGCGAAGCTAAAGTTCCTCCCACACCAGCAGTTGCTCAACCGATAGTTGCTCAGCTAGTGGTTGCTCAGCCTACTATGTCTTTTGAGGAGCAGAAAATATTGGGTTGATTCTTGAGATTGGCTCCGCCTAGGTTTTCTAGTGCACCAAGCAAGGATGTATATGAGTTTCTGATTACTTGTGAGGATAGGCTTCATGGTTTGGGCCTTGTTGAGACTCATCATGTGGATTACACCATATTTCAATTTGACTTGTCTGCTCGGTATTGATGGAGAGGTTATATGGATTCTAGACCAGCTGGATCTTCTCCCTTGTTTTGGACTCAGTTCACCGAGATATTTTTGGAGAAGTACATGCCTCACAGCATTAGAGATTATTTGAGGGATCAATTCTAAAGATTGGAGCAGGACTCTATGACAGTTAAAGAATATGAGGTTCATTTTCACAAGTTGGCTAGACATGTGACTTTTATTTTGGATACTAAGTATGAGAGAGGTCGTTGGTTTGTTAGAGGGTTGAGACTTCCTATTGTTATGGCTACTCAGAGTTTAGTTATTACGGGTAGGTCTTTTGCTGAAGTTTCAGATCATACTAGGGTGATGAAGGAGATGCACCATGAGAGTTATGAGGGTCGTGATATGAGTCTTAGGATTTAGGGAAGATTCAGTAGGAGTTGTAGTAGTTCTCATTTCATAGGTGGTATTTCACATGTTTGGTATTCTTTGCATCCATCTTTTCAGCCTCAAAGTTAGCCTAGTCGACCGGTTCAGGCAACTCTTCAAATCACTGGTGGAGGTCATCCTAGTGCCATAGACCACTATGGTTAGGGTGGCGGCCAGTCTTCAAGGGGTTTATCTTCCAGTCATTCTAGATGTAGTGGTTATTCTAGGCCAGCCAGATCTATTTGTCTGGTTATGCTCATATTTTCTATTTTACTTATGGACTTCCTAGTCACTATTCATGGGATTTCCCTAGTCGTAGGGCAATTTTTGCTTAGCTTAGAGTGTTCCCCCTATCAGATCAGTTCATCTCTTAGCTAAAGGTGGTTCTCATGGTCATAGGGGTGGTTTCTAGGGTACAGGAGGTCGGTCAAGTGCCCAGTCAAATGGTGGGCATTGTCAATTGTATGTAGTACCTACTAGACCCAAGGCTAAGACTTCAAATGCTATAGTTACAGGTACAATTTTTGTGTGGTACCTATTGGCCCTTGCTTTATTTGATCCAAGATCCACTTATTCTTATATTTTTACTTATTATGCACCATAGTTGGAGTTGACTAGTGATTTATTATCTATGTCATTGCGTGTATCTATTTTTTTGGATGATTCTTTAGTAGTAAATCGGGTATTCAGATCATATATTGTAATAATTCACGATGATAATACTTGTTTTGATCTTATTATTCTGGATATGGTAGATTTTGATGTGATTCTGAGTATGGACTTGTTACCTACTATCATGTTGTCCTGGATTGTTTTGCCAAAACCGTTACCTTAGTCATGCCTAGAATACCCTCAGTCGTGTGGCAGGAAGTATTTAGCCATGAGCTAATGGGGATTATTTCTTATGTTCATGCTAGGAGGCTTATATCAAGGGGTTACGAGTCTTATCTCGCTTATATTTGTGATACTTGTGTGGAGATTCCGCCGCTTGACTTTGTTCCTGTTGTTTGTGAGTTTCCTAATGTGTTTCCTACCGACCTACCTTTTATTCCCCTTGTCCATGAGATTAAGTTTGCTATTGATATCAAGCCTGACACTCGACCTATTTCTATGACACCTTATCGTATGGCTCCTATCGAGCTTAACGATCTGAATTCTCAGCTTTAGGATCTTTTTGGTAAGGATTTTATTAGACTGAGTGTGTCTCCTTGGGAAGATCCTATATTATTTATGAATAATATGGATGGCTCCATGCGTATGTGTATTAATTATTGATAGCTACATAAGGTGACAGTGAAGAACTATTATCTTATGCCTCGCATTGATGGTTTATTTGACCACCTTCAAGGTGTAGTAATGTTTTCTAAGATTGACTTGAGATCTTTTTACCGTCAATAGAGGATTTTGGCTGAGGATATCCCGAAGACAACTTTTAGCACCTTTTATAGTCATTATGAGTTTTTAGTGATGTCTTTTTGGTTGACTAATGCCCCAGCCACATTTATGGATTTGATGAACCGAGTATTTAGTCCTTATTTGGACTTCTTTATGATTGTGTTCATTGATGATATCCTTGTGTATTTGAGGAGTAGCGAGGAGCATGTGCAGCATTTAACGATCATGCTCTAGACCTTGAGAGATCATATTCTCTTTGCTAAGTTCTCCAAGTGTGAGTTCTGGCTTGAGTCAGTAATATTCCTTGGACACGTGGTGTCTAAGGATGAGATTATGGTAGACCCAGCTAAGATTGTTGTCATTCGTGATTGGGTTAGACCTACATCTCCAATTGAGGTTTGTAGCTTCATTGGGTTTGCCGGTTATTTTAGGTTCTTCATTGAGGGTTTTGCTACAACTTCATCACCTATGACTAGATTGACTCAGAAAGAGGTTCCTTTCCGATGGTTCAAGGAGTGTGTGTCAAACTTTGGAAAGCTCAAGGATTTTCTCACTTCAGCTCCTATTTTAGCTCTTCCTTTTGATGGTGATGGATTCACCATATTATGTGTTTCTTCTGTTGTTGGTCTAGGTTGTGTACTGATGTAGCAGGGACATGTTCATTATTATACCTTTATATAGCTTAAGGAGCATGAGCGCAACTATCCCACTCATGATTTGGAGTTGGTGACAGTAGTTTTTGTGCTTAAGATTTGGAGGAATTATCTTTATGGTGTGTAATGTCAGATTTTCCCTGATCATCACAGTCTTCAGCATCTTATTACCTAGTGGGAGCTTAATTCTCAATAACGTAGATGGATAGAGTTGTATAAGGACTATAATATTTCAATTTTGTATTATCCAAGCAAGGTGAATATGGTAGAAGATGCCTTGAGTTGGAGGGAAATGAGTAGGGTAGATTGGCTTATATTTCAGTTTCTCAAAGGTCGTAGGCACGGGACATTCAATCCTTAGCCAACTTGATGGTTTGCCTTGATATTTCAGATTCTAGGAGGATTTTCGCTAGTGTGGAAGCGAGGACTTCATTACTTGAGCAAATTCAGGATCGTCAGTTTGAGGATAACAAGTTTCTCTTCCTTCATGATCAAGTGTTGAGTTGTGAGTCCAAGATGGTCACCATCGATTCCAAGGGTTTTTTTAGATTTGATGGCCGTATTTATGTTTTGCAAATTGATGACTTGATTTAGTTGATTTTGCATGAGGCTCGCAGCTCTAGATATTCTATTAACCCTAGCATAACCAAGATGTATAGAGATTTGAGACAACACTATTGGTGGAGTGGTATGGAGAGAGATGTCACAGACTTTGTAGCTAGGTTCCAATGTTGTCAGCAGGTAAAGGCTGAGTATCAGTATCCCGATAAATTGAATCAGAAGTTACCCTTCCCTAGTGGAAATGGGAACGGATTACTAAGGATTTTATTAGTGGTTTTCCTCATACTTCCCGTGGTTTTGATGGTAGTTGGGTCATTGTGGATCATTTGACCAAGTCAACACATTTTATTCCTTTTCAGATGTCCTTTAGTGCTGAGAGATAAGCCTATATCTATGTTCGAGAGGTAGTCTGTTTGCATGGTATACCTATTTCTATTATTTCAGACTGTGGTTCTATATTCACATTGAGGTTTTGGATATCATTTCAAGAGAAGTTGGGCATTCAGGTGGATCAAGTATAGCCTTTCATCCGCAGACTAATGGATAGTCTGAGCAAACTATTCTGGTTCTTGAGGACATGCTTCAAGCCTATGTTTTGGATTTTGGAGGCCAGTGGGAGCAACTCTTGGCCTTAGAAGAGTTTGCATATAATAACAGTTATCATTTGATTATTGAGAGGGCACCCTTTGAGGCTTTTCATGGTAGGAGGTTTTGTTCTCCGGTTGGATGGTTTGAGACTTCAGAGGTTAGGCCTTTTGGTATTGATTTTTATCAGGAGTCGTTGGATAGATTCAAGGTGAATCAACATAGGTTGAGAGCAGCTCAGAGTAGGCAGAAGGCCTATGAAGACCGTAGGCTTTGTGCCTTGAGATTTGGAGTTAGTGATTGTGTATTCCATTATGTATCGCTCATGAAGGGTGTGATGAGGTTTGGGAGGAAGGGCAAGCTCAATCCTAGATATATTGGACTTTTTGAGATTCTCTATGCCATTGATGAGTTATCTTATGAGTTAGATCTACCTCTAGATTTTGTTGTTGTTCATCCAATTTTCCATGTCTCTTTGTTCCGGCGATGTATTCCTGACATATCTCATGTTCTTAGATAGAACTTAGTACAGTTGAATGAGCATTTGAAATTTGTAGATGAGCCTGTGCTTATATTGTCTAGTGATGTGAGGTGATTGAGCACTAAAGAGATTCTCATAATAAAGGTTCAATGGAGGCCCGGACCATTATAGGAGGCTACTTGGGAGATCAAGAGAGAGATAAAGGATAAGAATCCTTACCTGTTCAAGACTTCAAGTAAATCCTAATCCTTAACTTTCGAGGACAAACGTTCCTTTAGAAGTGGATATTGTAATGACCCTTTAGGTCATTTTTTCATATTTCTAATTATTTTTGTCTTTAGAGATTTTCCATAGTTGTCCAAGTCATTTATGACTTGTTGGGACTAACTGTTCCATTATCAGGCAGTTCATTTGGTTTTTAGAGCCAATTCCCTGTTTAGAAGTCTTCATTGGTTCCAAATAACCAATGGGTGAAAACTTCAATAAAACAATCTCATATGAAAATTGACTGCGCCAGCAACTCGGAAATATTGATATTAGGCTAGGAAGACCTTTGGTTCGAGTCCACAAGGCACCAAATCTCATTTCGACCTATTCGTCAGAAAGTTAAAAATTGGAAATTTTGGTGTGGGACCCATATTTTGTCGAAATGACCTTGGATAGAAAATCCAACTTTTCCATCACATTCGAAGTATCAAATTTAGTATGGTTACATAGTTTATTTGCGTAAATAGGGTTTGGAATGAATCCCGAGGCCTTGGCAAAAACATGGATTTCTAAGTTTTAGCTGATATCTGATTAACCTGCAATCGCACACCAAGTGTGACGGTCACAGTACCCTTGGCAGAGGGAATAGTGTGATCGTACTAAGGGTTGTTTCCATTGCAACACCTGCTATTGTTGTCATGTATTACGATTGCACACCTGCATATTGTGAGTGGAACATTCTATTACCTGGTGGGGGTATAAATTGTCCTCTTATGTTGCGAATTAGTGTATTTTTCATCCATACCGTGAGAGCAAAAAACCCTAAAGAGTGGAATATCTCAAAAGTGAGACTTGTGGGTGATTTGGGAGCATGATTAACATCTATTTTTATGATTATAATCTGAATTAAGGTAAGATTTCACCCCTTTTCTTGGTGGCATTTAATGATTTCTTGACCAAAACCCCAATATCTTAAGGACTTGATTTAGCCCCAATTTTAGCTTGGTTTTCACCCATATTTTAGGGTTATAATTCCTTGATCATGTATGAACGTTGGGTTGGCCTTAGAAATGTGATTTTTGTAAGTGGGACCCAAATGGGGTTTTTGGTATGATTTTTGGATCCGAAGCACAATAGTGCAATATGGGTGTCGATATTCTTGTATTGATTGTATTGATGTGTAGAATGTGCTTTTGATTGCTTGGCAACTTGAGGAGGATTCTCGAAAAAGAAAAATGAATATTTAGCAATTCATTGAGATTTCTTTGGCATCGAGGAAGGTTAGGTTTATCCCTTGTTAGATTAAGTTATGTTATAGTATATTTATGATATCTTGTTAGATTGGGATGGATTTTAGATACTGATTCATGAAATACAAAACTTGGGATTAATTGGATACTTTAAATCACTAGAGACTGTAGAGCTGGAATGCCTAGTTATTGCCTTGAACCTTAATGAATTAGATTTAATGGCTCAAGTTTATCATGAGAATGCTTAAATTGCCCTAGCAGGATGGGAGTGACCTTGTCACTCATGCTTAGGGTGAGTTGTGCTTAGTTATTTATACTAAGTGAAGTTTACCTTAGTTCCATTGAACTTAAAGGAAGTGTTTGACTAGACTCTGTACCTTGGGGCTAATTGTGGCTTTCTATACATCTAATAAAACACCCAAGATCTTGGCTTTGCAAAAAAAATTGGTTTTGAGCATGATTGCCAAGATACGATTGAACAAGCCAATCGTACCCTATGGATACGAGTCGTATCCAACCTCCGTTTCTCCTCTCATACCTTAAGAAGCATAGAAAGGATAGTATATTATCCCCTATATGAGTGGCCCTCCCCTCGATCATACCATAACTATACGAGTCATACCCAACATGATCGTATGGAGTGAACTCTCAACTTGAGTGGATTGTTTTGTATAAGGTTGGTGTATACGAGTTAGGGGTTGATCCATACCCTTTGGATATGACTCAAGGGTGTACACTCGTACCCTTAACAGTGTGTGTGACCTAGGAGAAGCCTAGGGTACAAGTTAGGGAACCACTTATACCCTATGGTATGACTACTTAAGTGATTCATCTCGTGAGTCCTACCCCTGGACGGGTTCAATTTTAATCTATTAACTAAGGGCCTTGTGGTCATTTCCTGTGTCTAAAACCCTAAGCTAACTCACTATATAAGTGTGCGTAGCCTCCTAAACACCTATTTTGATGGATCAAACACTCTAAACTCTCTCTAAAATACTCTCAAATTTCTTGGAATAAGATTGGATGCTAGGGTTTGGAGGGTGCTCATCTAGGAGATAAAAGGAGTCAAGTTCTTGGTGAATTATCTTTCTAAAGGAATGTAACTCTTCACCTTGTTAAATAACACTAAATCCATGTATGTCACACTTGGATTAGTAAGTGTACATAGTGGTTTTGAAATTAAATGAAAAGGGTTTTGTTGCCTAATGATGAATAATGTTGATTCCTGCTTAGACTTGTGTTTATAATTGTTATTAATGATAATTTACCTATGTGGTGATTTTTGAGTATGGTTTAACATGAGGGTCTTGAGTAACCCAAATTTTGATGATTTCTACCATAAAAATAGCCTTATTAAAGGTATGCACATAAGATGTTTGTCAAAATATCTAAGGGAATTGTATATTCGCACGTTGGTGATGTTTTGAACTAGGGAAATGGCCCAATAAGCATGAATGATTAATAAATAAAGTTGTAAAGGTATTGTGAGCCATTTATTGTATAATTGAATGACTTTGTTGAGTTAATGACTAATAAGGGGGTTGAAGCCTCTAAATATGAAAATGAACTTGATTTGTGTGTTGAGCCTAAATGTGGTAAGAATATGGAGAAAGATTTCTAATGAAATATGAATAGTTTATGTGGGTCTTGACGATCGTAAATTGAACTGATTCAAGGCATTTAGTCTACTAAAGTGACTTGTGGTTAAATGGTTCTGTGAAGGTCAAATGTGTATCTATGGAATTGGTCTAGTGAACATGAATGAGTCATGATAATAGTATAATGATTGTGAATGCTTGGTAAATGGTTGATATGAACCTTGTAAATCATGTAATGGATTAGCTAAGTCTTTAAATGAGGTGATGGCCCTATAAGTACAAATAATTAATAATTGGTATTGTGTTGATATGGGTAAGTGGTTCAAGTCCTTAAATATTAAAATAAATTGTATGGATGTTAATGTATGAACTAATGGGTCAAGAGTTCAAATGTAGACTAATAATGGAAATAAAATAACTGGTGGTTCGAGTCCCTAGTCCAATAAAGTAGCTTGTGGTTTGGGTCCCTCGCCCAATGAAATGACTAGTGGTTTGAGTCCCTAGTCCAATGAAATGGCTTATGGTTCGAGTCCCTCTCCCAATGAAATAACTAGTGGTTTGAGTCCCTATTCCAATAAAATGGCTTGTGGTTTGAGTCCCTCGCCCAATGAAATAACTAGTGGTTGAGTCCCTAGTCCAAGGAAATGACTAAAGGTTCGATCCCCTAGTCTAATGAGATCACTAGTGGTTTGAGTCCCTAATCTAATGAGACGACATATGGTTTGAGTCCCTTTCCTAATTAATTGATTGAATTTGTTAAATCAGTTAATTGATTGACTTGGTTAAATTGGTTGGATTAGTTGAGTTGGTTTGGGGTTCGGATCCCCATTAACTAAGGTAACGAAGAAGTTTAAGGTTATAAAATTGGTAATGTGGAAGGTTGAAGGTTTCTCACTCCATGACTCATGAATGAATGATTTGAGAATGCATGTTATAAATTTTTCTATGGTTTGGCATGTTGTGTAACTGTATGTACATGTATCTTCATATATGCCCATACTTGTGTAGATATGATTGTATATAATGATTTGACTTAGATTGAACAAATGTGCTATTTTATCCTTATCTTTGGGTTACATGCTAGCGCTCCAACTGCTAACAGTCTTCAAACGCCATGTCTCCATGCAACATAAGGGCCGGAGCATCTTCTTCTTCTTCTATGAGTGATCAGACGTTCAAGAAGTTTGGGCATTGACCTTGAAGTGGTGAGCTTCCATAGTCCGGAATACCTATTTTTCATAGTCACGTTATTCTATGTCTTAGACTTGTATAGATTTAGTACTTGGCTATTGTCAGGGGCATATCCTAACATATTATCGACTTCAATTTGATATAGGCTTTTGTGGATGACTGCGGACTTGGGTGTATTGGCTAGATTATTGACATTAAGGAAATGTTAGATATTTTCTAAGTATTGACTATTGGCCTTATCTTTCCGCTATCTTATTATAAGGTCAGGATTCACCCGACCCTTGTGGTTGTTGTGATGGGGGTTAGGTTGGGTTATCGGGGTGACCTCCGGTTTATGTGGGCTTGAGGTGCCCTTACAACATGGTCCGAGTTTGGGGCGTGTCAATTTGGTATCAGATCCTAGGTTCATGGTCAGTTGGGAGTCCATAAAGTTATGTCAAGTAGAGTCTCTTTTATGGTTGTGAAGCACACCACACTTATAAGAGAGAGGCTATGATATATTTAGGAATGTTTCCCTTTCTTGTGTTTCAATCTCAAGCTACATAGAGTCTAAGGTCTTGGATTCTTCTGATTTCTGCTTGATCATCTTTCAGATCATGTATCCAAGAAGATCTGACGTTCAAGCAATCTCTTATATACTAATTGGGGGCAATATGGATAAAGTTTGTCCAACTTCTGGGATTCAGATTCGGCCAAGGGTCGTGTTATATGATTTTCCTCATGGAGTTCCACCTGTTCTCACTAACCCTACTATTAGAGTTGGCACTTCTCCTAAGTCGCCTTAAAAATGTTTGGTTCTGTCGTTCCTTTGGTTAGTTGTCTCAGGTTGGTGGAAAGAGGTCTAGGAGGAAGTACTGGGGGGTCCTAGTTTAATCTTCGTGGCTAGTGATCCCTACTCTAACCTGTTGAGAGATGGGCGTCTTTAGATTTACAATGCTCATGGGGCACTAGGTGCCCAACATCAGGTCAGTGGGGCCCAATCCTCATTCACCTATCCTCTTTATCAATTTTGCGGTCAATCACACCATGGTTGTTGCGATAAAGAAAGAAATCAGTGTATTAAGTGTGGCTAATTAGGTCACATGCAACGGGAATATTCTATAGTCGTTTCCACTTAGGCAAAGCAAAGGATGTTGGTTATCACTTTTTATGATCCTGCACCCAGGGGTGCCGCTTCTAGCTTTGATATTGGTCGGGACCATCTCAATGCTCTTACTATCCCTCGAGATCTCGAGGAATCTTCTAATGTTTACACAGGTATGTCAAAAAATTTCTCTTATGATGTGTATTGTTTGATTGACCCATGGTCTACTCTTTCTTATGTGACCCTGAATGTGACTATGCACCTTGGATTTAGTCCCGAGATTCTGTTAATTCTTTTTTTATTTCTACCCTGGTAGGAAACTCTGTGGTTAATAATAGGGGTGTGGTATATATTAGTGATAGTAAGACACTTGTGGACTTAATAGAGCTGGATGTGATTGATTTTGGTGCCATTCTGGGGGTTGGATTGGTTGCACTCTTATTATGCTTCCTTAGATTGTCGAACCCGTAAGATTATGTTCAAATTCCCTAATGAGCCAGTCATTGTATGGGAAGGTGGTTTCTTAGTACCTAAGGAAAATCTCATTTCTTATCCCGAAACCCCAAAAGTTAATCTCAAAGGGGTGTATGTATCATTTGGTTCGAGCTGAGGATTCTACCTTGAAAGATCCTTCGCTAAAATTCATTCCCATGGTTAATGAGTTTCTCGATGATCTTCCGGGTGTTCCTCCTGATAGGGATATTGATTCTTAGGATTGATCTTGTTTCGTACACTCGTCCTACTTCTATCCCTTCTTATAGGATGGGTCCGTGGAGCTAAAAGAGCTTAAGGAGAAATTGAAAGACCTCTTAGATAAAGGTTTCATCTGTCCTAGTGTGTCTCCATGGGGGTACCCCCATATTATTTATGTGCAAGAGGGATGGTTCCCTTTATATATGCATTGATTATCATCAGTTAAAAATAATAACCATAAAGAATAAGTGTCCTCTCCCTAGAACCGATGATTTGTTTGATCAACTTCAAGGTGCGAAGTGTTTCTCTAAGATTGATCTTATATTGGGATATCATTAGCCTAAGGATAGGGATGCAAATATCCCTAAGAGTTCCTTTAGAACCTAGTATGGTCACTATGAGTTGCTTGTCATGTCTTTTGGGTTGACCAGTGCCTTAGCGGTATTTATGGACTTGATGAATAGGGTCTTCCATCCATTCTTGGACATGTTTTTCATTTTCATCATTGATGACATCTTATTCTACTCTAAGATTGAGGTGGATCATGTAGATCACCTCCGTGCCTGTTGCAAACATTGAAGGATCACCATTTGTATGCCAAGTTCTCCAAGTGTGAGTTTTGGTTAAAAGTCATAGCTTTTCTTAGTCCTGTTATCTATCTCTAGTGAAGGGATTATGAAAGATCCCCAAAAGGTATGCGGTGGTGTGCCTTTTGGTATCCAAACTTAAGGACTCTTTCTTTGGTATGTTGTGTCGGGATGGGTATCATTTATGACCTGGGTGGTTGCTATGGAGCACTTCATACCTATAGTATCGTGTCTCTGCAGAGGGTCTTGCCTTGAGTAGTGTGAGTGGTTCTTGTACTTTAGTTCCTCCCTGACCATCTTGTGTTGGATAGTGGCTCAGGGAGCATGGTGATGTTTTGACGTGGGAAATATAGGTGGGGGAGATTCTAGGGCATTTTTTTATAGTATTGTATAGTAGGAGATGTTGTTCTCTCATTTGATGGTATGAGGTTGGTAAGGGTAAGTTTCTTGACCCCAGCCTAGTTCACCAAACCTTGGAAAAAGGTGAAGGTGATTTGTGAGAGATTGAAAACCACTCAAAGTCTCCAAAAGTCCTATGTGGGTGTGAGGCATAGGGACTTAGAGTTTTTTGTTGGCGATTGGGTATTCTTGAAAGCATCTCCTATGAAGAGAGTGATACGGTTTGGTATAAAGGGGAAGCTTAGTCCCCGGTATGTTGGTCCCTACTTGATTATGAGGAGGGTTGGCAATGTTGCCTATGAGTTGGAATTGCCTTCTAAGTTGAACTCCATTTCCCTCGGGTTTTCCATGTTTCTATGTCACGTAAATATGTGGGTGATCCTTCGTCGGTTGTTCCCTTGATGGATGTTGATATTTTAGACACTTTGTCCTATGAGGAGATCCCGGTGAGGTTCTTAGATAGGCAAGTTTGCTTGTTGAAAAAGATAAAAGTGTCTTCGGTGAAGGTTCTATGGGGAAGATAATAGTCCGAGAAAGCTACTTGGGAGGCGGGGAAGGACATGAAGTCCAAGTACACGCATTTGTCTTCCATCCCAGAAACTCATGATTGAAGTATCTACTAATCTTCTTGATTTAACTTATGTCTTGGGTTGATAATGGGTTCGAGTCCCTAAACTTTGAGGGAGCCAAGTGGCTTTGATAAATGATGGGTTTGAATCCCAAGGATCAATAAAATGAAATGGTGGATCGATGATGATCATGATATGTGTGGTTAAGTATCCTTGTTGTCTGCCTTTTCCTAATTTGTTTGAGGGTTATTTTGTTGTGTGCTAACATATTAACTTGTGTTGATTCTTTTCTTACCCGTTATTCAAGGATGAATGATCCTACGTGGGGGAGAATGAAACACCCAAGATCATGGTGATGGCTAAGATACGATAGGACAAGCCAATCGTACCCTATGGATACGGATTGTATCCAACCTCACATTCCCATCTCGTACCTTAATCAGCCTACTAAGGATAGTATACTAAACACTAGATGAGTGTCCCTCCCCTCAATCATACCCAAACTATATGAGTTGTACCCAACATGATTGTATGTAGTGAACTATCAACTTGAGTGTACTATTTTGTGTATGGTTGGTGTATACGATTTAGGGGTTGATTCGTACCCTTTGGATACAAATCAAGGGTGTATAATCATACCCTTAACAGTGTGTGTGACCTAGCAGAATACTAGGGTATGAGTCAGGGTACGACTCGTTCCCTAGGGTACGACTACTTAAGTAAGTTGTATGGTGAGTTGTACCCCTTGAAGGGTTCAATTTTCAGCTTTTAACTAAGGGCATTGTGTTCATTTCCTATATTTAAAACCCTAATCCTCTCACTTTATTAGTGTGTGTAGCCTCCTAAACACTCATTCTGATGGATCAAAAACCCTAAACTCTCTCTCAAACATTCTCAAAGTTCTTGGAACAAGATTGGAGGCTAGGGTTTGGAGAGTGCTCATCTAGAAGATAAAGAAGCGTCAAGTTCTTGGTGAATCATATTGCTTAAGGCATGTAACTCTTCCCCTTGTTAAGTAACTCTAAAACCATGTATGTCACACTTGAATTAGTAAGTGTACATGGTTGTTTTGAAATCAAATGAAAAGGGTTTTGTTGCCTAATGATGAATAATGTTGATTCCTGCTTAGACTTGTGTTTATACATGTTATTAATGATAATTTACCTATGTGGTGATTTTTGAGTATGGTTTAACGTGAGGGTCTTGAGTAACCCAAATTTTGATGATTTCTACCATAAAAATAGCCTTGTTAAAGGTATGCACATAAGGTGTTTAAGAAAATGTCTAAGTGAATTGTCTAGTCTTATGTTGGTGATCTTTTGAACTAGGGAAATGGCCCAGTAAGCATGAATGAATAATAAATGATGTTGTAAAGGTATTGTGAGCCATGTATTGTATAATTGAATGACTTTGTTAAGTTAATGACTAATAAGGGGGTTGAAGCCTCTAAATATGAAAATGAACTTGATTTGTGTGTTGAGCCTAAATATGGTGAGAATTTGGTGAAAGGTTCCTAATGAAATGTGAATAGTTATGTGGATCTTGACGACCGTAAATTGAACTTATTCAAGGCATTTAGTCTATTAAAGTGACTAGTAGTTAAATATTTCCGTCAAGGTCAAATGTGTATCTATGGAATTGGTCTAGTGAACATGAATGAGTCATGATAATAGCATAATGATTGTGAATGCTTGGTAAAAGTCTAATAAGAACCTTGTAAATCATGTAATAGATTACCTTATTTCTTTAAATGAGGTGATAGCCCAAGAAGTACAAATGATCGATAATTGGTATTGTGTTGATATGGGTAAGCGGTTCAAGTCCTTAAACATTGAAATGAATTGTATGGATGTCAATGTATGAACTAATGGGTCAAGAGTTCACATGTCGACTATTAATGCCAATGAAATGATTAGTAGTTTGAATCCCTAATCCAATGAAATGGCTTGTGGTTCTAGTCCCTCGTTCAATTAAATGACTAGTTGTTCGAGTCCCCGGTCAAATGAAATGGATTGTGGTTCGAGTACCTCACCCAATAAAATGACTTGTGGTTCGAGTCCCTAGTCAAATAAAATGGCTTGAGGTTCGAGTCCCTTGCCCAATAAAATGACTAGTGGTTCTAGTCCCTAGTCCAAGAAAATAATTGGAGATTTGAGTCCCTAGTCCGATGAGATGACTAGTGGTTCGAGTACCTAGTCTGATGAGATGGCTTGTGGTTCGAGTCCCTTGCCTAATGAATTGATTAAATTAGTTAAATCGGTTAATTGGTTTACTTGGTTAAATTGGTTGGATTGGTTGAGTTCGTTTGGGGTTCGGATCCCTATTGACTAAGGTAACAAAGAAGTTCAAGGTTATAAAATTGGTAATGTGAAAGATTGAAAGTTCCTCACTCCATGACTCATGAATGAATTATATAAGAATGCATGTTATAATTTGTTCCATGGTTTGGCATGTTTTGTAACTATATGTACATGTACCTTCATATATGCCCATACTTCTGTAGATATGATTATCTATAATGATTTGACATGGATTGAACAAATGTGCTTTTTTATAATTATCCTTGGCTTATATTCTAGCGCTCAAACCGCTAACCATCTCCGGATGCTATATCCCCATGCGACATGGGGGCCGAAGCATCTTCTTCTACGCAGTGATGTTCAAGCGGTTCAGGCATTGAGCTTGAAGTAATAAGCTTCCATACTCTGGAAGGCCTACTTTTCATAGTCACATTATTCTATATCTTAGACTTGTATAGATTTAGTACTTGGCTATTATCGGGGGTATATCCCGACATATTATTGACTTTAATTTGGTAGAGGATTTTGTAGATGACTCTGGACTTGGGTGTGTTGGCTAGATTGTTGACACTAATGAAATGTTAGATATTTTCTATGTATTGACTATTTGCCTTATATTTCCACTATCATATTATAAGGTCGGGATTCACCCGACCTTTGTGGTTGTTGTAATGGTGGTTAGGTTGGGTTATCAGGGTGACCTCCGGTTTATGGGGCTCGAGGCGACCATATGAAATGGTCCAATTTTGGGGCATGTCATCTAAGAGTTGATTTAGATATCTTAGCCTAGTCTCGAGCAGAATTTGACTTAGAATAAATTTTGGGGATTTAGAAGTTGGCCCATGACCCACCTTAAGCCACGATGGATGTAGTTCTCTTGAAAACCCTTAGAAGCTTATTAAATGCCTACAGAATGCCCTTTTGAGGCAATGTTGAGGAATCATGGTAATGAACTATGGTGATGATACTAGAAGAAATGTTCATGGTCTAATTGACTAAATTATTGTTGATGCTATGATGAGCTATTGATTATGCAATTAAGTAATCCCATGGCTATATTATTGATAAAGCCATTGATTAGGCTATTATTCGGGTATTGAATATGCTATGGCTCATGCTACATTCTTTTTTAATAATTATACTATAAATCATGTTAGAAATCCCTTTTATTAATGATATTGTGAATTATGATACCAATGATGTTAGAAGGCATGATTATCAGTTATATGGGAAGTTATGTTGCTAATTATGTTCGAAATCATGATTCTTTATTTTATGCTTGCTTATGCTATTGATTTTGTCATTGATTATGATTATATTAATATACAAATACCCGACAAGGCCGGAGGATACTATATGATATATTTATACCCAACAATGTCAGAGGATATTGTGATGATAGTATATTGATACCCGAAACGGGCGGAGGACATTGTGATGATGAAATATTGATATCTGGAAAGGATGAAGGATACTATTATGATATATCGATACCCAACAAGGCTGAAGTATATTGTGATACTAATGATATACGGCCATAGGTTTAATATTTGATATTCCTATGTGTACATCTACCGGTTCGAGTCTTTCTAGCCCTATGTATAGAAATTATATGTGCATATATATATATATATATATATATTTGAAACACCTTAGATTTTGGACCTTGGAAATTCTTGAGCTTTGAGCTTACAATCCTACTAATGACTCATCATACGAGTTGTGTAATGGGGTATGGTTCAGGTGACCCTAGTCATTAGGTGTCCAGCGGGTGGTGGTTAATTTTTCTATCTTGGTAATGACTTGGTGGTATGAGTCGTTAGGGGTGGTGATGAGTCATTAGGATGATCCTTAATCAAATTAGTAACTTAGTGGCTTGGCTCGGCTTTGAGTACAAGGCTCACTAATAGCCATGAGGATGGGTTATAAGTGGTAGGGTTGAGTCGTATGTTGTCCAACGTCTAATCCCTTAAGTTCTATCTTGGATACGACTAGACCAGACGAGTCATTTGGTCTAGTCACGTGTATGCTTATGAAGCCGCATGGTGGACAATTTATGGGTGTCCAACTCACAGTATTACTAAAGACTCAAGGGTACGACTCATAGGTTGTGGTCACGAGTCAAGGGGTCGACTCGTAACCACATGCAACCTTTTTACAGTTTTAAGTTGGGGATATTCTGGACATTTTCCACTTTAAGTCCCTTTGATACCACGACTTAAAACATCCTTTGAGACTTTATTAACACATTATTCATAATAAAAAACTATCAAATTCTCTCTAAAACTCTTTGTTCAATCAAAAGCTAGGGTTTCATTAAGTTAATCAACTAAGGCTCTCAAGGGTTATTTCTTTCCATGCTCTTGGTGTCTAAGGCATGTTACTCTTCCCTCATTGTTATTTTACTCAAGGCATATGTTTTAAGTTATGGTTTCCATGATATTGTTATGGGTTTGAAATAAAGGTTGGGAGTTTTGGTTGTTCATGGATGAATATTGTTTCTCATGGTTTAATTATGGTTTTCCCTATTTTAATTATGGTTTTGAATATGTGGTTACATAGGTATGGTGGTTGAACTTGATAATGGTAAATTTCTTTAAACTTGTGACTCTTTAAGTGGTTATAACCCCAACCTTGTTTTGTAAAACTAGTTTGTAGTTATGAGAAAGGTGGAAATTTGAATTTGGGGTATATTTGAATCTCTAAGGTGTCTGGTTTGACTAATTCTTGAAACTAATGCATGGAACAAAATGGTTAAATGGTTAAGGATAGTTTTGAAAACCTTATGGGGTACAAATGAATCCCCTAAATAATTTTAATAATGGAGTTTATGGGGTACGAAAGACACCCTTAAGTGTTGGTTGGTGACATTGCTTGCAAGCTATAGTTGGTATGACGATACCAATTTATAATGCCTTAATAATCACATTCTGGAATTGGTGGTTTAGTTATGTGATAAAGGTTTTTATTGGGCAATAATGGGGGTTGTGATAGCTAGTCGTGAAGGTTTGGGCCCAAAGAACGGATACTGGAAACTCGTGATTGTCGTCATGAGGTTTGGTCTTGATGACCTATGTGCATGGTGCACACTATTGATATGATTGTATCTTTGTTTGACATGGGGTCAGGGCATTCCCTAGTCTTCCATAAAACCCCTTGTTTGTGCGGTTAACACACACTGGCCCTTTCAGCAGGGGGCTAAACCCATATAGCCCATGGGTGAATTTTATGATAGTTAAGCTACACAATCCAGGTTAAGATTTTAAATGATGGTATTATTTTACCTTTATCCTTGAGTTACATGCTAGCGTTCACTCTACTAACTATTTTCGGGTGATGTATCCCCACGCGATGCAGGAACCGACCATACTACTATTTCTCTTGCTCGGTGACTTGGATTTGGGGATAGCTTTGAGTAAAATTAAATTGGTGAGCTTCCATACTTTGGAAGACCCTATTTCATGCTATGAACTTCTTTTCATTATTTTTATTTCTTTGGTTTTGGTTTTGGTTTTGGCTATGGTCGGGGGCATGTCCCGACCAGATATCCTTTGATTTTAGTTAGAGGCTTTGTCGGACTACTATGGGCATGGGAGGTGTCGATATTAGTGTTAGCATTATTATTGGTATTGGCATTGGGATTGGTTTAGGTTGGATATTTGGATGTGGCTGTATGGTTATGGTTATAGACTGACTTTATTGTCTTTATATTATTGTCTTTTTATCTTGTTATATGTTCAAAATTCAGCGGACATGAGGTTTAGGGTGGTTAATGGTGGGGTATTGAGGGTGGCTCCGGTCCTTGTTGGACTTGAGTTGCCCGACACAACTAGGCCTTAGTTTTGGTCATAGAAGATTAGTATCAGAGCCTTAGGTTCATGTTCAATTGGGAGTCCACAAAGCCGTGTCGAGTAGAGTCTCTTTTAAGGATGTGTAGCGCCCCACACTCTTAAGGGAGAGTCTACGAGGCATTTAGGAATCTTTCTCTTTCTTGTATTCTATTTTTGAGCTATAGAGCCTAAGATCCTGAAATCTTCTCTAATACCCATTTGTTCATTTTTCAAATCATGTCTCCCAGATGATCTGAAGTTTATGAAAACTCCTCTATCCCACCCGAGGACAATGTTGATGGGCCAAATCCTAGTTATGGGGTCAAGACTCGGTCTAGGGGTCCAGTTCCTAATTGTGCTCCTAGATTTCCACTGATCCCTTCCAGTCCTTCTTGATCTCCTTAGGATGATGTGAGGAATGTTGAGTTTCATTATTCTATTCATATATTGGAACAGTTGGTAGTTTCTCAAGTAAAAGCATGGTGCTTTTGTTACTCTATCTTCTGAGGACACGATGGTTGGTGAGTTTATGAGGTTGAACCCTCCAACCTTTACTGGAGTTAAGGAATTTGCAGCCTCTCAGCTGAAAGATGTGGCTTACCAATGGTATGAGAAATGAGACCAGTCAAGGGGTGACGATGCTGAGTCAGATTTGTGGGATGATTCTTATAATACTTTCCTGGACCACTTCTTTCCTTCAGAGTTAAGAGAAGCAAAGGTGGAAGAGTTTGTTAACCTGGAGCAAGGAAATATATCAATCAAGAAGTACGCCTTGAAGTTTCACTAGTTATCTCGGTATGCTCCGGAGTTGGTTTCTAGCATGAGGGATAGAATAAGGAAGTTCACTTTCGGGTTGTCCCTAGACTTGATTTTGGAAAGTAAGTCTACCTTATTGAACAAGGACATGAACATCTCTAGGTTGCTGGTGTACATGCAGTGGGCTAAGAAAGAAAAGAAAAAATAGGTAGAGATAGGGGAGAGGCAGAGAAAAAAATTTAAATATTTTTTGAGTAGAGTGGTGGCCAACAGAAGGGTGGCAGGGATGGTGGGAAGTGGTCCAAAAAGAAGTGGGGAAATTCTAGGTCTTAATCTATAGCTAGTTCTCCCTACCCAAAGTCATCAGGTGACAGGCATTTTCATGGTGGCGACAATTATAAGTCATAGGGTGCCCAATATCAAGCCAGTGGGGCCCAATTATCTTCATCTTATCCTTTCTTTAAATTTTGTAGTTGATTGCATCAGGGTTACTATGATAAAAGAAAGGACAAGTTCTTGAACTATGGTCAGCTAGGGCACATTCTTAGAAACTGTCCAGTGGATAAGGTTGCTTCTAGGGCAAACAAGGCTCCAGTTGCCTCTTCATTAGCTCTGATACCAAAGGGTGCACCATCTGGCTCTGGCACTGGTCAGAACTGATTCTATTCTCTCACTACCCATCAGGAGTCTGAGGCATCACCTAATGTCATTACTTGTATATTGAAACCCTTTTCCTTTGATGTGTACTGTTTACTGTATTTGGGTTCCACTCTTTCATATGTGACCCTTTTTTTGGCTGTGCATTTTGGTTTTGGTCCTAAGAGTATTCAATCTTTTTTTCTATTTCTACCCTAGTGGGTGACTGTGTGGTTTCCAGAAGAGTCTATAGGGGTTGTGTGGTATCAATGGGTGGTCGGGAGACTTTGTTGGATCTAATTGAGTAAGACAGTTGATCTTGATGTCATATTGAGGATGGATTTGTTGAACTCGTGTTATGCTTCTCTTCACTATCGAACCCAAAAGGTCATCTTTAAATTCCCTAATGGAATAGTTATTGAGTGGGAGGGTCGTTCCCTAGCTCCTAAGGGGAGGTTCATATCATATCTTAGAGCCTGGAGATTAAATTCCAAGGGGTTTCTATATCATCTGGTCTAGGTTAAAAGTTCTAACAAGGAGGGTCCTTCTTTACATTTCATCTCGGTGGTGCATGAATTCCCTGACGACCTTTCTGGTGTCTCTCCCGATAGGGAGATTGATTTTGGGATTGATCTATTTTCGAACACTCATCCTATTTCTATTCCCCCATATAGATTCGGTTGAGTTAAAGGAGCTTAATAAGAAACTAATGGATCTTTTATATGAGGTTTATATCCTTCCTAGTGTGTCTCCATGGGGTTCACCGAAGATGTCCATTCATAAGAAAGATGGTTCCCTTTGTACGTGTATTAATTACCGATAACTGAATAAGGTAATGGTAAACAATAAGTACCTACTTCCAAGGATAGATGATTTTTTTATCAGCTTCAGGGTGCTAAATTTTTCTCCAAGATTGATCTTCGATCGGGGTATTATCAGCTAAAGATTAGGGAGGTGGATATTTCTAAGACTGTCTTCCATACCCGGTATGGGCATTTTGAGTTTTTGGTTGTCTTTTGGAATGACCAATGCCCCAGCGGTATTCATAGACTTGATAAATATAGTCTTTCATTAGTTTCTAGATTTGTTCATCATTATGTTCATAGATGATATTCTGGTGTACTCGAAGAGTGAGATGGATCATGCCGATCACCTTCACATTGTATTGCAGACCCTGAAGAAGCAATAGTTGTATCCTAAATTTCAAAATATGAATTTTGGTTGAACGTTGTCACTTTACTGAGTCATGTCATTTCTACCGAAGGGATCATGGTGGATCCACAGAAAGTTGTAGTGGTTAAGAAGTTAACTTAGACCCATGACTCCAATTGCTATTCGGAGCTTTTTGGGTTTAGCTAGTTAGATTTGTGGAAAGTTTTTTACTATAGCTGCCCCGTTGACTAAGTTAACTTAGAAGAATATAAAGTTCTTCTGGTTTGACACTTGTGAGGGTAGTTTTGAGAAGCTGAAGGATAAACAAACTTTGGTCCTGTGTGGGGCTTTGTTGTATTTTGATGCAGCGTGTCAAAGTGATAGCTTATGCCTCTATATAGTTGAAGGTACATGAGAAAAATTATTCGACTCATGACTTATAGCTATTGGTAGTGGTGTTCACATTGAAAATCTAGTGTCACTATTTATATGGAGTGCATGTGGATATATTTTTAGATCATAAGATCTTGCAATATGTGTTTACCCAGAAAGAGCTTAACATCAGGAAAAAGTGATAGCTTAAGCTGCTTAAGGATTGTGACATGAGTCTTTACTACTATTCAGGTAAAGCTAACGTGGTAGTTGATGTTCTTAGCAGGTTATCCATGGGGTGTATAGCTCTTGTGGATAAGGGAATGCGAGAATTGGTGAAAGATGTTCACTATTTGGCTAACATTGGAGTTTGCCTTTTGGACTTTGAGGATGGTGGTGTGTTTGTTCAGAAAGTGGCGAAGCCGTCCCTGGGTACTGAGGAGAAAGAAAAGCAAGTGTTAGATCCTATATTGATGAGGATCAAGGGTGATGTAGGTAGAAAGAAAGTAATGGCTTTTGAGGTTAGTGGTGATGGTACCTTGCGATACCAAGGGAGATTGTGCATTCCAAATGTAGATGGATTGCGAGACAGGATCTTGGCTGAGGTATATGAGTCACGCTATGCTATTCATCTTGGCTCGATGAAAATGTATCATGACATTAAGAAGATATATTGGTGGAATAATATGAAGTGAGATGTGGCTAGTTTGGTAGTAAGAGCATGGTGTGCCAACATGTGAAAGTTTAGCACATGAGGCTCGGAGGGTTGTATTAAGAAATTGAGTTGACTGTGTGGAAGTAGGAAGTGATCAATATGGATTTTATTATCGGTCTTCCTCCATCTCAAGATTAGTTCGATTGAATTTGGGTCATATTGGATAGGATGACTAAGTCTGCTCACTTTTTTCCAGTGAGGAATAATTTTTTGACAGAGGATTATGCACGGTTGTACCTCTAAGAGATTGTAAAGTAGCATGGGGTACTTGTTTCTATTATCTTGAATCATGGTACGCATTTTTCATTGTTCTTTTAGCAGTTATTTTAGAAAGGTTTGGGTACCAAGGTGAGTCTTAGTATTGTTGTCCACCCGCAGTCGGATAGGCAAGCAAAAAGAACTATTCAGACGTTGAAGATATGCTTCAAACTTGTGATTCACAATAGTGATAGTTGGATCGAGCATTTTTCTTTTATAGAGTTTGCATATAATAATATCTACCACTCTAACTTTGGGATGGCTCTGTTTGATGCCATGTATGGTAGGAGGAGTATGTCTCTTATTGCGTGGTTCGAAGTTGGTGAGGCGGGGATGTTTGGTCTGAATTTGGTTCACCGAGCCATGGAGAAGGTGAAGATGATTTGGGATAGGCTTAAGGCTGCCCAAAGTAACCAAAAGTCCTATGCAGATGTGAGGCATGCGAAGTTAGAGGTTGAGGTTGGTAATAGGGTGTTCTTAAAGGTGACTTCTATGAAGGGAGTGATGCGGTTTAGGCTGAAGGGGAAGCTCAGTCCCCTATATATTAGTTTGTACTTGGTTTTGAGAAGGGTTGGCAATGTTGTGTATGAGTTGGAATTTCCTTCAAGTTTGAGCTCCATTCACCCGGTGTTCCATGTTTCTATGTTTAGAAAGTGTGTGGGTGATTCGTCGCAAATTATGCCTATCAAGTATATTGGTATTTTGGATTCCCTGTCTTATAAGGAGGTCCCTGTTGAAATCTTGGATCGATAGATTTGTCGAATGCGTACCAAAGAGGTAGCTTTGGTAAAGGTTCTATAAAGGAATAACAAGGTCGAAGAGGCTACTTATGAAACTGAAGAGGACATAAAGTCCAAGTATCCTTTCCTATTTTCCGTTTTGAAAAATCGTGCTTGAGGTATGTGTTGTTCTTAACATCCTTGTTTTTTGTCTTTGTTAAAAGTAGATTGTAAATTCCTTAGTAATCTATTTTCTGTCTTAAAGGTAAAAGTAGAGATGTTTGGGGGTTTAAACGTGCTAGTCGTTGCCTTGTCCTAGCATTTGAGGATGAATGATCCAAGTGGGGGAGAATTGAAACACCCTGGATTTTGGCCCTTGGAAAATTCTTGAGCTTTGAGCTCACTATCCAAGTAACGACTCATCATACGAGTCGTATGGTGTGGGTACGGTTAGGTGACCCTAATTGTTAGGTGTCCAGTGGGTAGTTGCATGTATGGATGCTTTATGATGCGTAATTACTTTGAATTGTTTATTTATTATGCATGACCATATTGGCATATGTTGATGCCTTATGTTATACTGTTATTCTTGTTTGATTACTTACTATGTACAACGGTATTGGAAATGATTCAGGTTCATTTTTGCACCTTGACTTAGTTATGTTATCTCGTATTTATCATTCTTATATCATGATTTAGCTTAGTCAGCCGATGATGCCTACTAAGTACCCATTGTTTTGGTACTCATACTACATTTTTGTACCTTTTTGGTATAGATCCGAGTACTAGTTGTCGTTGTTGATCCAAGTTTATGCGATGTTGATATTCTGGAGATAGGGTAAGCTCTTGGAGTCCGAGCACACATTTTCTTTTATCTTTATATTCAGTCTTTTGTTTTAAGATAGATGTATTTACTATTTGCAGACATTTGGGTTATATTATTGACATTAGATGCTCGTAACTGGATCTACCAAGTTTTGGGATTGGTATCGTATTTGACTATCTTATTTATATAGAATGACTTGCATATTATTAAGTGTATTATTCATTCCACCTAAGTTGGGAAATTTCCTACCAAATTAACCCATTATGATAGATCCGAGCTATGGTTTGGCTTACCTACTGGTGGATTTTAGTAGGTGCCATCAAGACTCATAAATTGGTTTATGACACACTTATAGCTTTTGGAGAGCTTTTTAGAAGGAGTTGGGTACTCATATAGATCTCAGTACAACGTTCCATCCACAGATCGATGGCAAGTTTGAGAGGACTGTTCAGGTGCTTGGGAATATGCTCTGAGCCTATGTTATGGACTATTCAGGTGATTGAGGATATACTCTTAGCCTTGGCAGAGTTTGCTTATCACAACAATTACTATTCGAGTATTTAGATGGCGTCTTTTGAGGCTTTATATGGTAGGATATGTCGTTCTTCGATTGGGTAGTTTGAGACTTTTAAGATTCGATCTCATGGTACTGACTTGATTCAGGAGTCCTTTGATAGAGTCAGGGTGATTAAGGACAGGTTGAGAGCAGCTTATAGTAGGCATAAGGCATATACATACAGTTAGATTCAAGGCATACAGTAAGATTCAAGCCTTAAGATATGGAGTTGGTGATCAAGTATTCCTCCAAGTATCACCCATGAAAGGTGTGATGAGGTTTGGAAGAAAGGGAAAGCTAAGTCCTAGACATATAGGACCTTTTGATATTTTTGGCACAATTGGTGATGTGGATTATGAGTTAGATTTACCTTAAGATTTTGCTGTTTTCCATCTATTTTTCCATGTCTCCATGTTGCGGCGATACTTTTCTGATCTATCACACATGCTTAGATGGGACTCAGTCCAATTGGATTAGCGTCTGACCTTCGTGGAGGAGCCAGTTCTTATTTTGGCTACTGATGTCAGGCGGTTGCTCACTAGAGAGATTCCTATAGTTAAGGTTCAGCGGAGGCACCTCCCAGTGGAGGAAGACACTTGGTAGATCAAGAGTGATATGTGATCCCAGTATCACCACCTATTTAAGACTTGACGTACATCCTAATCTGTAACTTTCATAGATGAAAGTTCCTTAAGTAATTGATATTGTAATGACCCTTCAGGTCATTTTCCATATTTTTTCATAGTTTCACTGTTAGATCTTTCTTATGGCTGCCCCAAGTCATTTATTACTTGTTAGAACTGACAGTTCGGTTATCGGGCAGTTCATTTGGTTTTTAGAGCCTTTTTCCTGTTTTGAAGTCTTCATCGGTTTCAAATGACCACCAGGCAAAAACTTTAATCAAACAACCTCAAATGCAAATTTTGACTATTTCAGTAGCTCCACAATATCAATTTTAGGCTAGATAAGCATTTGGTTCGGGTCCCAAGGCACCCGAGCTCATTTCGACCTGTGGGTCGGAAAGTTAAGAAATTGGAAATTGGGTATGGGACCCATATTTCATAAAAATGACCACAAAAGGAAATTCTAATCCTGCCTTTGAGCTTGGAATATTGAATTTGGTATAGTTACATAGTTCATTTACGTATATGGGATTTGGAATGAATCTCAAGGGCTTGGCAGAGACTTTCCCATTCTCAGTTGTATCTGGTGCATTGCAATCGTGAAGTCAGGGGTCATGATTTCAATGCCCTTGGCAGTAACTAGGTACCTCAATGGTGGCACATATGTTTCAATCGCGACTCATCCTAATAGCTTTAAGATACCGCGGTCACAATGTGCCTGATCGTGATCGCGATACCCGAGCACTTGGAAAGGGTATATAAATACCCCATTTTTCTTGACTTTGCTCATTCTTCACCCATTATCTTGAGACTAAAATCTTAAATAGTAAGGCAACTTAAAATTGGAGCTTGTGGGTGATTTGGGGGCTTAGCCAACACATGTTTCTATGATTCCCTTTCATTTGTGGTAAGATTTCACCTATTTCATGGTAGAATTTTTCGTTTCTTGTTTAAAAAATCCCTAAACCTTAGAGGCTTGATTTTAGCCCCTAATTAGCTCAGATTTTACCCATTTTGAGCATAATGACTCCTTGAGCATGAGAGAATGTTGGGTTGGTTTTGGAAATGTGATTTTTCATAAATGGAACCCACATGGGATTTTTGGGTGATTTTTGGACCCAAAGCACAATAGTGTAATATATGTATCATTATTCTTGTATTGATGAGTAAAATGCAATTATTATTTCTTGAATTTTTGCGAAACCTTCTCGGAAGGGAAAAGCGGTGATTAGTAGATCTTTTGAGCTTTCTTCGATGCCCAGGTAGGCTAGGGCTTACCCCTTGTTAGATTGAGCTACTTGATAGTATTTTTATGATATTGTGCTAGATTTGGGATGGATTTTAGTTGTTGGTGTGCTAAATTGTAATGCTTTAGTTGGTTGGACTAAATGGCTATTTTGAATACCATTTTGGGTATAATTAGCGTAGTTAGTCATATCTTAGATGAAGTTGACCTTGTGGCTCTTGTTTAGGATGTAAATGTCGTAGTTACTCATCCAATGAGGGTAATGTCTTAGTCACTCAGGTTTAAGGTAAATTTTACCCACATTGTCATTACTTAGGTGGAATTGACTTAGTTGTTTTTTATTAGGAGAAATTGCTGCCTTAGGGCTAGTTATGGCTTGTTCAATATCTAATGGTGGATTTAGATAGCTTAGCCTAGTTCGGGGTATACATTTCTTGGTAAATGATTTCAAAGATTTAGAAGTGGGCTCTTTGGCCCACCTTAGGTCAAGACTTGTGATAGTTATTGAAGACCTATTATACGCTTGTGTATATCTAGGAAATGCTTATTATGGTGATATTGAGATACCTTGGTACTTAATGGTCATGATGGGTGGCGTTGGAAGTAATGCTTAACGATATTTCTATGAATGAATTATTGGTTAATCTTATGATGAGCTATTGAATATGCTATTGATTTGGCTATTGATTGGGATACCGAATATACTATTGAATAAGCTTTTGATTATCATATTGGCCAAGCCATAAATTATGCTATTGATTGAGCCAACGAATGAGCTATTAACTATACTAGTGGTCATACTTATCGATATATTAGCATTACGCTATTGTTCAAGCTATAGGTCATGCATAATGACTATATTGGTAATTAAGTTATCGATTATGCTATGAATAAGCTATATATTATGCCATAGATTAGCTAATGATCAAGCTTTTGATAAGCTATCGATTATACAAATGATAAGCTATCTATTATGTTAACGATAAGCCATTAATTAGGCTATTGATAAGTTACTGCCTATACTTTTATACTGCATATAGATTATGTTAGTGATCATGTTTATTGACTTTATTGGCAAATGTGTTATAGATTATGCTAAAGAGCATGCTTATTGATTATATTATAGATTATTCTATTGATTATGCGAAAGATCGTGCTTATTTACTATGTTGACAATCATGTTATTGGATATGCTAGAGCTCACAATTTTGATTATGATTATTGATTATGTAAATATACTATACTAATGGTTATGCTATTAAATACTTTAATGATTATACTAATGGCTATATTAATGAGATATTGATTATTTATACCTGATAGAACTCTGGAGGATGGCGATGATATTGATTATTTATACCCGATAGAAGTCTGGAGGATGGTTATAATATTGATGATCATATTGGCTATCTATACCAGATAGAATTCCAGAGGATGACTTTGATATTGATGATGATATTGGTTATTTATACCCGATAGAAGTCCATAGAATGACTATGATATTAATAATGATATTTATGAGGATATTATTAGATATCCATACCAATTTGAGTCCGGATATATATATACACACATACATATACATCTATACATACATATATATTATACTATGATGTCATACTTATTATGATATGACTATATCAGGGCGTGAGATTGATAATAGTGATCCTAGCTAAGTATGAAAATGAGGAAATAGTTATAATATGGTATGATACGAGTGGATTCTAGTGAAATAATGATTAGTTGATAAATATTGATTAGTTGATAAATATTTATTAGTTGATAAATGTTGATTAGTTGATAAATTTTGGTTAGTTTATATTCTTATGTCAATATTGCCACTGAGTTTTGAAGATTCAGAAGTTCGTGAAGGGGTTGGATATTTCTCTTCAACTTGCTACAACTCAGATGGTACTATATGGAGCAACATTTTTAGAGTATTGTGGATCGTGCTAAGATGACTGAGCCTATTTTTTGAGTATCACAGGGAGACGCTAAGAAGGTCTGTTATTTAGGTAATTTCAGAGGAGACATTCTCGAGGTGGAGATTCTAGAGGCTTCCATGGCTATCATGAACGAGGCAGCCTTGTAGAGCTCATTTAATGGGTTTTCTAGTTTGGTAACTTTAGGTGGTCGTCTTAGTTCTGTCGTACCTCCTTTTACTGAGTCGGTCCACAAGGTTTGTTATGAGAATGATGATATTGTCCATATAGCCAATAATTTTCCCCATTGTATCTTTAGAGTTACTCCTATATTGGTTATGAGAGGTAAAGGTCTACTATGGGTGCATGAGGCAGAGGTAGTGGTTCCCGTGGTGGTGGTCGAGGGACTACCAGTAAGGTGGTGGACGTGGTCAGTGCTATGTTATACCTGTCAGGCAGAGAAAGAGTCTTTTAATGCCTTCATTACATATATCATCTCTGTTTGTTTTAGATATGTATCTATGTTATTTGATCCAGGATCGACTTTCTCCTATGTGTCTTCATATTTTACTTCAAGTTTTGATCCTGCTTGTGTGCCTCTTGATGTGACTATTCGTCTATCTACCCTCATAAAAGACTCTTTAATGGTGGATCAGGTGTACCAATCTTATGTTTTGACTTTTCCTGGGTGTGATACCTGGGTAGATCTGATGGTATTAGATACGGCAGAATTTGATGTCATCTTGGGTATAGACTAGTTATATCCCTATCATGTTGTCCTAGATTGTTATACTAAGATCGTGACTATATCTTCATCGGGTGTGTCAAAGATAGCCTTTTTCCTACTCGAGGACAATGTTGATGGGACCATCATATTTATGGGGTCTAGACTCGGTCTAGGGGTCAGTTCCTGATTGTCCTTTTAGAGTTCCACTCGTTCTCTCTAGTCCTTCTAGAGATTCTCAGGCTGATGTGATGAATGTTGAGTTTTGTCATTCTATCCATATGTTGGCGCCAGTTGGTAGCTTCTCAGGCTGACCGTGGTACTTCTGTTACTCTATTTTCTGAGGCCACAAGGGTTGGCCAGTTTATGAGGTTGAACCCTCTTGTGTTCATCGGTGTTAAGTTTGATAGAGATCCTTAAGCTTTTGTGGATGAGATGGAAAAGATCTTTTGTGTTATGCATGCTACCAACATGGAGGGTGTGGAATTTGCTGCCTAACAACTTAAAGATATAGCATACCTATGGTATGAGGAATAGGAGTAGTCATGGGGTGACAATGCTGAGTCGGCCCTGTGGGATAATTTCTCTAGTGCTTCATTGGACTGCTTCTTTCCTTAGGAGTTGAGGGAAGCAATAATGGAAGATTTTGTTAACCTGATGGAAGGCAAGATATTAGTCAAGGTGTATTCCTTGAAGTTTCACCAGATATCTCGGTATGCTCCAAAGTTGGTTTCTAGCAGTAGGGCAAGAATGAGGAAGTTCTCTTCCAGGTTGTCCCGAGAATTGATTCTAGAGAGTAAGGATGCCTTGCTGAAAAAGGATATGGATATTTCCAAGATAGTTGTTTACATGTAGCAGGTTGAGAAAGAGAAAAAAAAGCAGGTAGAGATTAGGGAGAGGCAGAGCAAGAAGTTCAGATTCTCTAAGCCGGTTAGTGATCAACAATAGAGTGGTAGGGATGGTGGGATGTAGCCTAAGAAGAAGTGGGGAAATTCTGGGTCTTAATCGATGGCTAGTGCTCCCTACCGAAAGCCATCGAGTAACCGGCATTTTTAGAATGGCAACAATTATAGGACACAGGGTGCCCAATCTCATGCTAGTGGGGCCCAATCAACTCTATCATATATTTTTTACAGATTCTATGGTCGGTTATATCGGGATAACTATGATGAAGGAAAGGACAAGTGCTTCAACTGTGGTAAGAAAAGGCATATAATTAGAAATTGTCCTATTGGTAAGGTTTCTTTTGGGGAAAACAAGGCTCCTGTTGCCTCTTCTTCAGCTCCAGCACCAAATGGTGCACCATCTAGTTCCTGCACTAGTCTGAACTATCTTTATGCTCTCGATACCTGCCAGGAGTCTGAGGCATCAGATGATGTCGTGATGGGTATGTTGAAACTCTTTTCCCATGATGTGTATTATTTACTTGATCTCGGGTCCACTCTTTCTTATGTGACCCTATTTGTGGTTGTACATTTTGATTTTGGTCCCGAGTGTGTTTCGATCCCTTTTTCTATTTCTACCTCGATGGGTGACTTTGTGGAGACTAGAAGAATCTATAGGGGCTATGTGGTATTTGTGGGCATTTGGGAGACTCTGATGGATTTGTTTGAATTAGACATGATTGGTTTCAATGTCATATTGTGGATGGATTGGTTACACTCGTGGTACGTTTTTTTAGACTGTCGAACCCATAAAGTGGTCTTTAAATTCCCTAATGAGTCGGTTATTGAATAGGGGGTTATTCCCTAGCTCCTAAAGGGAAGTTCATATCGTATCTTAGAGGGTTTAGGGTTCATTAGGGTTTAGGGTTTAGGGTTTAAGGTTTAAGGTTAGGGTTTAAGGTTTAAGGTTTAGGGTTCATTAGGGTTTAGGGTTATCAAAGTCATATCGTATCTTATATCTTAGAGGTTAATCTCCAAGAGGTGTCTCTATCATCTGTTTTGGGTTAAAGATTCTAACTCGGAGGGCCTTTCTTTGCATTCTATCTCGGTGGTGAATGAATTTCATGAGGTCTTTCCTAATGACCTTCCCGGTGCCCCTCCTTATAAAGATATTAAGTTTGGGATAGATCTTGTTCCGTACACTCATCCTATTTATATTCCTCCATATAGAATGGCTTCAGTTGAGTTGAAGGAGTTTAAGAAGCAACTAAAGGATCTTTTAGACAAGGGTTTCATTCATCCTATTGTGTCCTCATAGGGTGCACCGGTGTTATTTGTGCATAAGAAAGAAGGTTCCCTTCGGATATGTATTGAAGGAGACGGTAAAGAATAGGTACCCTATTCCAAAAATAGATGATTTGTTTGATTAGCTTTAAGGTGCTACATTTTTCTCCAAGATTGATCTTAGGTCTGGGAACCATCAGTTAAAGACTAGGAAGGTGGATATCCCTAAGATGGCTTTCTATACCCGGTATGGGTATTTTGAGTTTTTAGTTATGTCTTTTGGGTTAACCAATGCCCCAACAGTATTCATGGATTTGATGAATAGGGTCTTTCGTCAGTTTCTGGACTTATTCGTTATTGTGTTCATAGATGATATTTTGGTGTACTTAAAGAGTAAGGTGGATCATACTAATCACCTTCATGTAGTATTGCAGACCCTGAAAGAGCAGCAGTTGTATGCCAAATTTTTGAAATGTGAGTTTTGGTTGAAAGTTGTCACTTTTCTGGGTCATGTCATTTTGAGTGAAGGGATCATGGTGGATCCTCAGAAAGTTACAGTGGTTAAGAAGTGGCCTAGACCCACGACTTTGACCTATATTTGGAGCTTTTTGGGTTTAGCTGGTCACTATAGGAGGTTTATGGAGAGTTTTATTCTATAGTTGTCTCGTTGACTAAGTTGACTAAGAAGAAGGTAAAGTTCTTGCGATCGGATGCTTGTGTGGGTAGTTTCAAAAGGCTGGAGGATAAGCTAACTTAGGTTCCGGTCTTGACCTTGCTCGAAAGAACGGATAGATTTGTGGTATATTGTGATGCATCCCGTATAGGTCTTGATTAAATTTTAATGCAGCATGGCAAGGTGATTGTTTATGCCTCTAGACAGTTGAAGGTGCATGAGAAGAATTATCCGACCCATGACCTGAAAATATAGGGTGTGGTATTCATGTTGAAAATATGGTGTCACTATCTTTACTGAGTGCATATAGATATCTTTTCAAATCATAAGATCCTTCAATATGTGTTTACTCAGGAAGAGCTTAACCTCAGGCAAAGGAGATAGCTTGAGATGCTCAAGGAGTATGACAGGAATCTTCACTACCATCCAGGTAAAGCTAATGTGGTTGTTGATGCTCTTTGCAGGGTATCCATGGGAAGTCTGGCTCATAGGGATGAAGGGAAGCAATAGTTGGTGAAAGATATTCACCATTTATCTAACCTGGAGTTCATCTCATGGGCTTTGAAGATGGTGGCGTGTTTGCATAGGAGGAGGTGCGGTTGTCTCTTGGTGCTGAAATCAAGGAGAAGCAAATGTTAGATCCTATCTTGTTGAATATCAAGGGTGATGTAGGCGGGCAGAAGGTGATGGCCTTATATATTAGTGGTGATGGTACCTTGCAGTACCAAAGGAGGTTAAGTATTTTCAATGTTGATAGTTTGTAAGAGAGGATTTTGGTTGAGGAGCATGAGTCGCGCTATGTCATTCATCCTGGTTCACTGAAAATGTATCATGACTTTAAGGAATGTATTGGTGGAACAATATGAAGCGGGATATGGCTAGTTTTGTGGCTAAGTGTATGGTGTGCCAACAAGTGAAAGTTGAGCACATGAGGTCCGGAGGATTGTATCAAGAAATTGAGTTGCCATAATGGAAGTGAAAGTGAACAACATGGATTTTATTATCGGTCTTCCTCGGTCTCGGAGTCAGTTTGATTTAGTTTGGATCATCGTGGATAGGAAGATGAAGTTTTCTCATTTATTTCCTATGCGAACAAATTTCTCGGTTGAGGACTATGTGAGGTTGTACCTCTAAGAGGTTGTGAAATTGCATGGGGTATGTATTTTGATCATCTCTGATCATGGTACACAGTTTTCATCTCACTATTAGTGGTCGTTTCAGAAAGGGTTGGGGACTAAGGTGAGTTTGAATACTGCTTTCCAAGCAGAAAGGACTATTTTGATGTTGGAGAATATGCTTCATACTTACGTTATTGATAATAGTGGTAGTTGGGTTGAGCGCTTACCTCTAGTAGAGTATGCATACAACAATAGCTACCACTCTAGCATTAGGATGGCTTCATTTGAAACATTATATGGTAGGAGGTTTAGGTCTCCGATTGGGTGGTTAGAGGTTAGTGAGGTGAATATGTTTGGCCCGGATTTTGTTCACCAAGCTATGGAGAAGGTAAAGGTGATTTGAGATAGGCTCAAGGCTTCCCAAAGTCTCCAAATGTCCTGTGCGGATGTGAGGCATAGGAAGTTAGAGTTTGAGGTTGGGGATAGAGTGTTCTTGAAGGTATCTCCGATGAAGGGAGTGATGCGGTTTGGGAAAAAGGGGAAGCTCAATCCCTGATATGTTGTTTTGTACTTGTTTTTTAGGAGGGTTGACGATGTTGCACACGAGTTGGAGTTGCCTTCTAGTTTGAGCTCCATTCACTCGGTGTTTCATTATTCTATGTTAAAGAAGTATGTGGGTGATTCATCGCAAATTGTGCCTATAAAGGATATTGGTATTTTGGGCTCTCTATCTTATGAGAAGGTTCCTATTAAAATATTAGATTGGCAGGTTCGTCGGTTGCAGACCAAGGATGTAGCTTCGGTAAAGGTTCTATGGAGGAACCATAAGGTTGAAGAGTCTACTTGGGAAGCTGAAAAGGACATGAATTCCAAGTATCCATTCCTATTTTCTGCTCCAGAAACTCGTGCGTGAGGTATGTGTTGGTCTTACCATCTTCGTTTTCAAACTTTGTTAAAGGAAAGATTGATTTCCTTGGTATCCTTGTTTTCTAACTCAGTTAAAGGTAAGAGTGGATTGTGAATTCCTTGGTAAATTTATTTTATGTCTTAAAGGTAAACGTAGGGGTGTTTGGGGGTTTAATCGTGCTTGTACTGCCTTGTTCCATCATTCGGGAATGAATGATCCAAGCGGGGAAGAATTGAAACACCCTAAGTTTTGGCCCTTGGAAATTTCCTGAGTTTTGAACTCACTGACCTTGTAACAACTCACCATACGAGTCACATGGTATAGGTACCGGTCAAGTGACCCGACTCGTAAGGTGTCCAGTGAGTGATGGTTAGATTTCTGTTGTGGATATGACTTGGTGGGTACGGGTCATAAGGTTGGTGACGGGTCGTTTGGTTGACCCTTCACCTAATCTAAAATTGGGTGACTTGACTTGGCTCTAAGTACGAGTGGCTCACTAAGAGCCGTGAGAATAGAATATGAGTGGTATAGTGGATTCATATGTTGTCTAGTGTCTATCCCTTGATGTTCTGCCTTGGGTACGACTAGATGGTACTAGTAATATGGTATGTGACGGGTTAGGGCAAAGGAGTCGTATGTTGGACAGAATGTGGTGTCTAACTTTCTAACCTATTGACGACTCGAGGGTACAAGTCGTATGATGTGGTGACGAGTTTAGGGTCAACTCGCACCCACCTGAGAGTTTTCTATAGTTTTAAGTTGGGGGTATTCTGGACATTTCTCCTCTTAACTCCTTTTGACTCCACGACATAAAAAACCTTTAGGGGATACATTAACCTATTATTTTTATTCAAACACTCTTAAAATCTCTTAAAATCTCTCTCAAACTCTTGGTTCAAGAAAAGGCTGGGGTTTCTTCATGGCAATCAATTAGAGGCTTTCAAGAGTGAATCTCTTTGTCTTCCTTGGTGTCTAAGGCATGTTACTCCTCCCACATTGTTTGTTCAACTAAAAGAATGTTTTTATAAATGGTTATCATGGTAGTATTGTGGTACTGTTTTGGTTTTTAAATATAAGTTGGGGGTTTTGGTTGTTCAGGGTTTGATTATGTTTTACCATGTTTTCTTAAGGTTTTCATGTTATAATTATGGTTTGAATGTGTGGTTGCATGGGAATGATCAATTGATACTTGGTTTTGGTCTTGGAAATCATATGTCCTCAACATGTTTGTTAAGATGCCAATGAGAATGATTTTGTCACATAGTTTGACTATTCTTGAAACTTTTGCTTTGCATAGTAAGGTAATGGAACTTAAATTGGTTTGGTTAGTTTTAAATAGTTTGAAAAGGCCTTAATGGCCATGGCTTTGGTTTAATTAAAAACTTTGGAGTCAAATTGGTTTTTTAGTTTGGTATAGTATAAAAGGATAGACTAGCAAGCTCTAATTTTGGTATGACGATGCCAACTGTTAATGCCTAATGAAAAAGACTCCTTGGTAAATGGTTTGGTTATGTGTAAAAGGGGTTTAATTGGGCTTAAAGGGGATTGAGTAGCAAAGTCGTGAAAGGTGGGGGTCCCGGGTGAATTGCCATTGGAAACTCATGTTTGCAAATATGAAGATGGCCTTGGTGACTGTGTGCATTATGTCATACATTATATTTTGAGGGATATACTAGTCACCTCAGGTTCTATTCTCTGATCGTGCAGCTAACACGCATTGGGGCCATTTCAGCAGGGGAGTTGAATCCATATAGCCCCTGGGTGGTTTTAGGATAGCCAAGCTACACAGCTCAGGTAAAAGGTTTTAAATACATGCTAAACCCAGTCTCTCCCGACATGATATATATGTATGTATGTGATTGCATATGGTTATTTACCTTGGTTTTGAAGGAATGGAATTATTTTATCTTATCCCTGAGTACATGTTAGCATTTACTTCGCTAATCGTCTTTGGATGTTGTATCCCCACGCGATACAGGAACCGGCCATACTACCATTCCTCTTGCTCAGTGACTTGGATTCAGGGACAGCTTTGAGTCAGACTGAAGTGGTGCACTTCCATACTCCAGAAGACTCCATTTCATGCTATGGACTTCTTTTATTTTTGTTAGTTCTTTGGTTTGATTTTGGCTATGATCAGGGGCATGTCCTGACCGGATGTTATTGATTTTGGATAGAGGCTTTGTAGACAACTATGAGCATGGGTGGTGTCGGTATTAGTATCAGACTTGGTATTGATATTGGCATTGGGGTTGACACCGGTTGGACATTTGGTTGAATATTGGCTGGTTATGGTTATGGACTTTATTTAATGTCTTTCAATTATTGTTATTTTATCTTGTTATATGTTCGAAATTCATCCGGCATAGGGTACAGGGCAGTTAAGGTTGGGTATTAAGGGAGGTCTCCGGTCTCGGTCGGACTTGAGATGCCCAACACGACTAGGCCTTGGTTCGGGTCATGTTAGTGAATAAATCAGCCACATTATCACTTGAACAAATCTGTTGCATGCTAATATCACCATTCTTTTGGAGCTCATGTGTATAGAAAAGTTTTGGAAAAATTTGTTTCTCTCTATCTCCTTTTATAAATCCTCCCTTAAGTTGTGCTCTACTCACTGCATTATCTTCATAAAAAATTATGGCTAGTTTGTCACATTTCAAATCATATTTTTCTCGAATGAGATGTATCATGGACCTCAACCACACACATTTTCGACTTGCTTTAAGAATAGCTATTATCTCAGCATGGTTCAAGTAAATAGCTATGATAGACTGCTTTGTAGATCTAAAAGATATGATAGTAATCCCACATATAAACATATAGTCTATTTGAGATTGAACTTTATGCAGATCAAATAAGTACCCAGCATAACCATCGAGATTGGGACTGTGATCTTTAGAATAAAATAAGCTCATATTGGTAGTCCCTTTTGGTATCGTAATATGTGTTTGGTCCCATTCCAGTGTCTCCTAGTAGGAGAAGAACTATACCTTACTAACAAATTAACCAAAAAGGCTATATCAGGCCTTTTAGTATTTGCAAGATACGTTAGTGAACCCATTGCACTAAAATATGGTACTTCACAACTAATTCTAATTCGGTATATTTCTCATTTCAGCAAATCTTCTATTTCTTTTGAAAACTCTCCTAGAGTTCCAATGATTTTCAAGTTATAAATTTATGCAATATACGGATTATAAATAAGTTTCCCACAAACTTTTATATCGTCAAATATTTTGAATTCTTAAAAAAAAATCATTTAAATTTTGTCAAGTGATAATATTCAACATTTCGTGTGTGACATGTTCAAGTGTTTGTACTGCAAATCAAATAAGTTTTATGCTTACCAAGATGCATTCTTTTATGTCGCTTGATAAATATTTCTTCATCAGTATGCTTAACTAAACGTAGAATTTAGATCCTGGTAATCTTTTACAATATTGCGTCAATTTTATATCCAAGATATTATCAATGATTTATCATTTTGTATTAGTTCACAATGTGACATAACATTTTGATATCTCATCATCTTCAGGTACCTGAACCTTTTATAAGGTTTCATGAAGTGTTATGTCGTAGGCTCTTTAAGAGCATACTGTTTTTTTTATTATGATTGTTTACTCCTTTTTCTTTTTCAAGAATTATTGTTTTTAGAACCAATTGATCTACCATTCTTCATACATGTAGTAGACTTTGTCCTTCAATGACGTCCAATTGAAGCATTTACAATTAAATATAAAATTAATTTTTGTGTCATCAAATGCTCCTAGCATTTGAACTTGAATTATCTTTTGAATGAGGATCATATTGAAGATAATTTTCAACATATTTCTTAGTTTTTTATTATCTTCCCCTCGTGTTAGAAAAACTAACATACATCTTGATTTACTTTAGAGAATCCAACTTTGTCCATCATTGTATGTTTAGATAAAATATTTGGTTCCTGACCTTGAACTAATTGAGAGAAAAAAAATAATCATAATTTATTGATCTAATGAAAAGACGTGCTATTGTATGGAATATATCATATGTCATACCAATACATGACGCTTTGTTCTCATTAGCAATGGTTCAGTTATTTATTGAAAACATTCAATATCAAACCAACATTATCAACATGAATTGTCTTGATTACACAATCTGAAAATTATACTCTTAACTCAATTTTATTGAGCAAGCAACTTTATGAATGTCAAGTATAGGTTGACGATAAATGTACATGTGATCATCTTATTGATGCATCTTTTCAATATATCACGTGATAGGTGAACGGACCCACATTCACCTTTTATACTTCTCGGATTTAAGGAATTCAATCCCAACATTAGTTAGTCTAACAAACTTATCATAAGAATAAATAACATGAATAATTCTTGAAGAATGTTAGAATTCTTCATTACATGTCCAATACTCAATATACACATCTTCGAAATTTCATAATTATTCATGTCAACTTATGAACTTGTTTTTACTAGTAAACTCCAAGTGTATTATGAGATGTGAATTTTGCTTTAGTAAATTTCAGATTTACTATTACATGAATAAATTTTTGAATTTACTACTTCGGAAAGAAATTTCAGAATAACTCCTCTCAATTTTGCTGCCTCTTTCGGAGGTAAGTTATGATACCATCACAATCATAATCAAGTGCACGTTTGTATTAATAAGCTTTACTAAATATTATCACATTGACCTTAGGGAATGAATTTGTACTTATAACAATCAAAATTCTCATTTTTCAAGAACAGAATATAATTATGCCTTAAGTTCATCAAATTTTGATAGCTTATAACCTTTTTCATGATAATGTTATTTCATAAGAAAATCTAGGCATACATATAATGTAGAGAATTTTTCTCTAACATATCTTATAGTCCTCAATATCATGTAGTGCTACCACATTCAGTTCAAGAATGGGACAAATTATCATCTTTCAGACTTATTATACATTGCTACCACACTCACTTCATGGAGTGAAGCACATTCTGTGGGACAAGTTTAACAACTTTTCATAAAAGAAATATTATTTTGCCTTAGCCATCATTGTATCATTAATATGGCGCATTGAGATTCAAACTCAATGTCTCATCCACATAAAAACATCTTAGGCATAATTTGATGAAACTTGAACCCAATATCTTATTATGGTCCGATACTATAACACGATGTTTGAAACCAACCACACAACATTATTACAAAATCGCATTATCGAATTTAATCAAACTATGCAGTATAAGCATAAGATTGTGGTAAAATGGTTTAGGACAAAATCAACACACTTTTAATATTCAAAATATATACTACACAGTTTATAATGTACCGACACTGTGATTCAATTTGTCTATTAATAGGTAATGATATTGCAATATTAAACTATCACTAATTCATATGTACACGTAACTAATATATACTAATATTTAAGAATAATCAATTTGTACATAAATACAATAATATTGTTGATGTAAAATATTTTATCATTAAAATATTCGATACTCAAATATGATGGTGCATTCTTGAATAACTAAATTTGTACTGTGAAATTGAGATGTATATATATTTAAGAAATAATTATAATTAGCAAGAGGGTAAGATAAACAAACCACACAATGGGAAGGTACGGAGAACCTTACTGCATAATCGCTGGACCAATTAATATAGAGATCTCAATGGGTTAGAGACTCATGTTGATAACGTGTTATGAAATAAAAAGTAAAAATAAGAAGAATGGAGAGAAAAGAAAGGTGACACGACCTAAACTAGGGCCTGGTCGTGTCGGGTATCTCAAGTCCAACCAGGACCAGAGACCACCCACATTACCCCAACCGAACCGCCCTACTCCCTCTGTCGAAAGAATTTCAAGCATATAGAAAGATAAAATAATAATGATTTTAAGACAATAAAGTAAGCTTAAAATCAAAGTCAAAAACCACAACCAATCGACCATCCATTTCCAATCCTAATGCTAATACCAATACCAAGGCTAACACAAATTTCGACACCGCTCATGCCTATAGTAGTCCGACAAAGACTCTAACCAGAACCAAAGAATATCCAATTGGTACATGCCCCCGACTATAGCCCAAAACCAAAACCAAAGAAACAACAGTAATGTAAAGAAGTCCATAGCATGAAATAGAGCCTTCCAGAGTATGGAAGCTCACCAATTCAATTGACTCAAAGTTGTCCCTAAATCCAAGTCATTGAACATGAGGAATGGTAGTATGGCCGGTTCCTACATCGCATGGGGATACAGCGCTCGAAGGCGGTTATCATAGTGAACGCTAGCATGTAACTCAGGGATAAAAGTAAAATAATGTCATCATTCAAACCAAAATTAAATAATCATATATAATCACATGTAATACATATATATATATATATATATATATCGTGTTGGGATAGGGAATAGGGTTTAGCATGCATTTAAATCCTTAACCTGGGTTTTGTAGCTTGGCCATCCTAAAACTACCCACGGGCTATATGGATTCAGCTCCCTCTGCTGAAAGGGCCCAAGTACGTGTTAGCCGCATGAATGGAGAAAAAAACCTGAGATGACTAATACATGTCACAAAATATAAAGTGTGACATCATGCACACAGTCACCAAGACCACCCTCACATCAGCAAATGTGAGTTTTCAGTATCAGTTTCACCAGAACCCCCACCTTCCACGACTTTGCTACTCAACCTCTTTTAAGCCCATATTAAATCATTTACATATTCCCAATCATTTTCCAAGGAGTATTTTTGTTAGGAATTAACCATTGGTATCGTCATACCAAAATTAGAGCTTGCAAGTCTATTGCCTTATGCTATATAAATCATTAAACCAAATTAGACTCCATTATTTTCAATTAACTAAAACCATTTATAATCAAACCATGGCCACCAAGGCCTTTCCAAAACCTTATGAAACCAACCAATGCCAATTCATGTTTGTTTAACCGTTTATACAATGCAAAGATTCCAAGGATAATCAAACTATGTGACAAAAATCATTCTCAGTAACAATTCCACAAATAGGTTGAGGGCATGCCATTATCAAAGCCAAAATCATCAAATTTAGGGTTCATCCATTAACCCTCAATTAAATCACCATTCCCATGAACCCACATGTGAAAAACCCATAATTAAAACATGAGAAACCATAAATAAATCATGAGGAACATTAATCAACCATGAACCTCAAAAACTCCCAACCTTTATTTCAAAATCATAACAATACCATAAGAACCATACACTAAAACATATGCCTTTAGTCAAATAACAATGAGGGAAGAGTCACATGCCTGAATTACAAAGATTCACAGAGAGAAATTGATCCTTAAGCCATTAGGTGACCACTTTGGAGAAACCCTAGCCAATTTTGCTCGAGAGGATTTTAAGAGAGTAAAGAGGATGTTTAATCTTGTAAAGCGTTGAATGCCAAAAAAGTGTTATAGAGACATGGAGTCTTAAGGGTTTTAAGTGAGAATTGTCCAAAGTGACCCCGGCTTAAAACTGTACTAAGAACCACAGGTGGTTATGAGTCGACCCCTTGACTCGTGACCATAACATATGACTCATACCATTGAGTCGTCACCAAGGCAGTAAGTTGGACACCCATAAACTATCCACCATATAACTCCATGAACCCACTCGTTACCAAACCATACGACTCGTATGGTCTAGTCATATCCAAGATAGAACCCAAGAGATTTTGACACTTGACAACATACGACTCAACCTTACCACACATAACCTATACTCACGAATCTTAGTGAGCCACTCGTACTCAGAGCCAAGTCAAGTCACTAAGTTTCTGATTTGGTTAAGGATCGTCCTAACGACCCGTCACCACCCCTAACGACCCATACCACAAAGTCGTAACCATAACAAAACCCCAACCATTATTCATTGGACACCTAACGACTAGGGTCACCTAACATGTACCCACACCATGCGACTCTTATGGTGAATTATTACTAGGACAGTGAGCTCAAAGCTTAGGAAATTTCCAAGGAGAAAAACTTAGGGTGTTTCAAAAGGAGAGTTCTTTATTTCTCTTGAGGGATTTCTTAAGGGGTTCATTACAACAAAGTAAAACTCCTTTATGTATAGGGAAAAACTAAATTTGTCCCAAAAATTGAGGTTTTTAACTTTTTCATAAATAGACATTCACTATATATAGCAATGCATTTATAACATTCCCCCTTGAATGTCTAATTGATAGATAATGTGTCTCGTTAAAAACTTACTAGAAAAAAATTAGTGAATAAAAAAAGTACACATCTCTAATAATATGCATATAGGCTGCCTCATTAACAACCTTACAAGGAAAATCCAGTAGGACAAAACCTCATAAGGAAAAAAAAGTACAACGCGTAGTAACTCCCTCTAATGAGAACATCCTTGAACCTTTGCATTCCGATCTTATGCACTACCTTATTGAAAGTTACAGTTGGAAGAGACTTGGTGAATAAATCATCCACGTTGTCATTTAAACGAACCCATTACACGTTAATATTACTATTCTTTTGGAGATCATGTGTATAGAAAATTTTTGGCGAAATATGTTTCGTTCTATCTCCTTTTATGAATCCTCCGTTAAGTTGTACTCTGCATATTACATGATTTTCATATAAAATTGTGGGTATTATTTCATATTTCAAATCATATTTTTTGCAGATGAGATTTATCATGGACCTCAACCACACACATTCTCATCTTACTTTATAAATAGTCATTATCTCAACATGGTTTGATGAAGTAGTCATGATAGACTTCTTTGTAGATCTTCAAGTTATGGCAGTACCCCCACAAATGAACACATAGCCTGTTTGAGACCAAGCTTTATGCAGATTAGATAAGTACCCAGCATCAGCATAACCAACAAGATCAGGACTGCAATCTTTAGAATAAAATAAACTCATATCGGTAGTCCTTTTTAGGTACCGCAATATGTGCTTGATCCCATTTTATGTCTCCTAATAGGAGCAGAACTATACCTTGCTAATAAATTAATCGAAAAGGTTATATCATGCCTTGTAGTATTTGCAAGATACATTAGTACACCAATTGCACTAAGATATGATATTTTATAACCAATCCAATTCGGTATATTTTTCATTTTAGCAAATAATCTATTGCTTTTGATTACTCTCCAAAAGTTTCAATGATTTTCAAGTTATAAATTTTTGCAATATAAGAATTATAAATAAGTTTTCCAAAAGCTTTTATATGCTTCAAACATAGAATTCTTAAAAAGTTTTCATATAAATTTTGTCAAGTGACAATATTTAGCATTTCATGTGTGACATCTTCAAGTGTCTGAACTGCAAATTAAATAAGTTTTATGCTTATCAAAATGCATCCTTCCAGGTCATTTGAAAAACACTTCTACGTCAATATGCTTAAATAAACATAGAATTCAGATCCTCGTAATCTTTTATAATGATGCCAATATTGTATCAAAGATGTTATCGATGATATATCATTTTGTATCGGTTCACAATGTGACATAATATTTTGAAATCTCATCGCTTCATTATTTTCAGGTACCTGAACCTTTGATAAGGTTTCATGAAGTGCTATGTCGTAGGCTCTTTAAAAGTACATTGTCTCCTTATTATGATCATTTGCTTTTTTTCTTGTTCAAGAATTGTTACTTTTAAAACTGATTGATTTACCATGCTTCATACATGTAGTAGACTTTGTTCTTTAGGAACATCCAATTGGAGCATTTACAGCTAAACATAATATCAATTTTTGGATCAGCAAATGCCCCTAGCATTTTAACTTAAATTATCTTTTGCATGAGGATCATAGAGATGATAATTCACAACATATTTCTTAGTTGTTTATTATCTCCTCCTCATGTTACGAAAACTAACATATAGCTCAATTAATTTAGAGAATCCATATTTGTGCATCATTGTATATCCATTAATCATATATTACACATCAAAATTATTAGATGAAGAACAAGTGGTTCTTGATCCTGAACCAACTTTCTGGAGAAATTAATCACAATCATATTTCAAACCAACACATGAAGATTTGTTCTCATAAGCAATGATTTAGCTAATTTTTTGAAGGCATTTAATACCAAACCCATATTATTAAATTATTTTGACTACACAAACTGAAAATTATGCACGCTAAAATTCGAATCATCAATGTTGAAAATTTCACACATATAAGTCTAAAATCTAGAATAGTTCATACAGTGTCAATTCCACTTGTTACCCGTCAATATGACTGATAGATCCCAGTGGTGTCTAGAATGGTTCGTTTGGTATTTTAGAACTTATGGAAATACTTATTTTCTATCACTTAACTTTAGGGATTCTTGACAACTTTTATATAACTAGTTTAGCAGAACGTGTCTCGCACGTGTAACTTTTGATTATTTAAAATTAGACGATTTTATCTATTACGAAAGTTTTTAATCAAGTGCAAAAGGTTTGAAACATATATTTTATTGTAAACACATATATATTTTACCACCAAAAATTTCAAGTGGTTAATGAATCGTCACTTTTGCATTTATCATGCAATACCTATTTTTCTTGCTGGTGGAGGCTAGGAGAGACATCGATTTGAACCATATTTGTAGTACGACTATTTTTTTCTTTATTTAAAATCTTTCTTTATTTTTAAATTTAAATCTTCAGAAAAAAATTGATTACTTGCTTAAAACTTTTACAAATTTGGTATTTCTTATATTTTTCTTATTTTAATGCTTTCAGATTTATTTCTAAATTTTTTAAATTTAGAATTCTTAAAATAATGAAAAGGTATTAATTGTCAGTAATTCTGATGTCTTCTAATAAGGAAACATTTACTATAATTATTTAATTAATTTTCAAACTCTTAAATATTAGAAAAATAGTGAAAAGACGATTTTGTCTAAAGCAGACATTTTTAATGAAGGAAAAAAAGTCAAATAATATTTATAGGGCCCTTCACACTTTTAATATATTATAGATATCGATTATAGATTATAGATTATAGATTATAGATTATAGATTATAGATTATAGATATAAACAAATATAAATATAAATACGTATCATACAGCCATGGTGGGCTGGTAGAAGCTTATATGCTACTGTCATTCCCTTGCCATAAAAGTTAATTATCGAAAAAAAAAAATATATGCTAGTGTCATTTCATTATGTAATTTTCAAGTAAATTTGATAAAACAATTAAGGTAAAGTGTGAAACATTAAAAAAAATGCATACATATGGAACGTACACATAGAGTCCGTGAAATAGTAAAATTCGGAGTCCTTTTTCTTCGTAAAATTTACCTACACTATTGATAATATATTCTTTTTTACTATATATTTTTAGGACTTTAAAATTGCAAATAAGTTAGTTTTAAATTATTAATTGCATATGAGTCATTAAATACAAAAATCACAAAATATTTCTCAATTAACATTTATCTATCAATAATACATGATTAATTATTAACTTCTCAATTAGCAGTTGTCTATCAAGAACAAATGATAATTCATTTATCGTAAAGTTCAAAAATATACTAAAATTTTAAAAAAACTTACCTCAAATCACAAACAAATTTATCGTCTTAATCATAGATACTATCAAGATTTCATTGAATAAGAAAATTCTGCACATAAACTTGTTTTCCCCCTACGTACGTTTTGAAACCTGCAAAAGTAAGGATAAAAGAAAGAAGCAAGTATACTGAAAATCAAATAAAGAAAGACAGAGAGGATGATGACAATGAACGCAATAATATGACTCGAATCAAAATCAAAATGGAAGAAAACTAAAACTAGAATAAGGCAATGTTTATGTACCTTGTAAAATTTGATTGAAAATATTACTTAAATAGAGTTTAGAAAAGTTCTTTTACATAGGTGAAATTTTAATTGATTTCGAAATATTAAATATCATGATTTCTTGATGAAATAAGGACTTTAATTAATTTCAAAATCTAAATAATGTATACTTAAACTTACTTTTTTTTTAAAAAAAAGTCCCAACCTAAATAATGTACAATATTAACTTATTTAAAAACAATAATTCCAAACCAACTTTGATTTTTTTAAAAAAGTTTTAAAAAAAAAAAGACGTAAAAAGTAGTTTTGTAAAATAAATAAATCGAATCCTAGTTCTATACAAAGCAAAAATAATCACTTACTATACTAATATTTGGGCAACTTTCCAAAAATCAAATTTTAGTTGGTTTTAAACTATTACTTTCTAATGGTCTTCACATTTTTAATATATTGTAGATGTAGATTTATAGATTTTTTAAATCTTCTTAAAATCAAATTTAGTTGATTTAAAATTCTTAACCTAATGAAAAAAGTATTAGTTGTCATTAATTCTGATGACTTCTAATAAGGAAAGATTTTATCATAAATATATTTAATTAATTTTTAACTCTTAAATATTAGGAAAAAAAAATAGTGAAAAGATGATTTTGTCTAAAGCAAAGACTCCTAACCTAAATAATGTACAATATTAACTTATTTGAAAACAATAATCCCAAACCAACTTTGATTTTTTAAAAATAGTTCAAAAAAGAAGACGTAAAAAGTATTTTGTAAAATAAATAAATCAAGTCCTAATTCTATACAAAGCAAAAACAATCACTTACTATACTAATATTTAGGCAACTTTGCAAAAATCAAATTTTAGTTGATTTTAAATTATTACTTTCTAATAGTTTTCACATTTTTAATATATTGTAGATTTATAGATTTTTAAATCTTCTAATTTAGTTGATTTAGAATTCTTAACCTAATGAAAAATGCATTAGTTTTCATTAATTCTGATGACTTCTAATAAGGAAAGGTTTTACCATAAATATATTTAATTAATTTTTAACTTTTAGATTAGAAAAAAATAGTGAAATTCTGATGACTTCTAATAAGGAAAGATTTTATCATAAATATATTTAATTAATTTTCAACTCTTAAATATTTAAAAAAAATAATGAAAAGACAATTTTATCTAAAGTAAAGACTCTCAACCTAAATAATGTACAATATTAACTTATTTGAAAACAATAATTCCAAACCAACTTTGACTTTTTAAAAAAAGATGACGTAAAAAATAGTTTGTAAAATAAATAAATCAAGTACCAATTCTATGCAAAGCAAAAAACAATCACTTACGATACTAATATTTGGGCAACTTTCCAAAAATCAAATTTTAGCTTATTTTGAACTATTATTTTTCTAAAGGTCTTCACATTTTTAATATATTGTAAATTTAGATTTACAGATTTTTTAAATCTTCTTAAAATCAAATTTCATTGATTTAGAATTCTTAACCTAATATAAAAAGAGTATTGGTTGTCATTAACTTCTAATATGGATAGGTTTTACCATAAATATATTTGATTAATTTTCAACTCTTAAATATTAGGAAAAAAGGTGAAAAGATAATTTTGTCTAAAGCAAAGACTCTTAAATATTAAGAAAAAAGGTGAAAAGACAATTTTGTCTAAAGCAAAGACTTTAAATTAAGGACAAAAATTTCAAACGACATTTCTAAGTTCCTTCACACTTTTAATATACTATAGATAGACTATAGATATAGATAGACTATAGATAGATCTATTAAACTTTCCGAATGTTACAACGTCTTATATTGTGACTCTCTCTAAATAGGAGGCTGCTGGTATTTACTCATACTAGACCTAGTATTTTAGCAGAAAGAAGTCTACTTGGACCTTAAACAGATAAACCAAATACTGTCTGAAGTTCGCCAAACACTAATTACAAGTTTGTAAAATGTTTAAAAACCATTTCTCCGAACAAATTAATGGGTGCAATTTGTATAAAAGAAAACAGAACACATACTTCAACTAGATGTGGTGGTGAGGTTGGACTCCCAAGATGTTTGTAAGAGGGATAGTTTTAATTATTTTGGGTCTTTGATCCAGAGGAATGGTGAGATTGATGAGGATGTCACCAATCGTATTGGAGCAGGTTGGATGAAGTGGAGGCTCGCCTCGGGGGTGTTGTGTGATAAGAAAGTGTCCCTTAAACTTAAAGGCAAATTCTATAAAGTGACAGTCCGGCCAGCCATGTTGTATGGCGCGGAGTGTTGGCTAGTCAAGCACTCCCACATCCAAAAAGTGAAGGTGGCGGAAATGAGGATGCTGCGTTGGATGTGTGGACTTACTAGAGGGTCTGGCCATGTTGTATGGCGCGAAGTGTTGGTCAGTCAAGCACTCCCACATCCAAAAAGTGAGGATGACGGAAATGAGGATACTGCGTTGGATGTCTGGGCTTACTAGAGGGGACAAGATTAGGAATGAGATTATCCGGGAGAAGATGGGAGTGGCGTCGGTGGAGGACAAGATGCAGGAAGGAAGACTGAGATGGTTTGGACACGTGATGAGGAAGGATGCGGATGCCCCAGTGCTACGTGTGAGAGACTAGCGTTGGATGACTTCAGGAGGAGTAGAGGTAGGCAGAAGAACTACTGGAGGGAGATGATCAGACATGACATGGAACAGCTGCAGCTTACTGAGGACATGACCCTAGATAGGAAGGTGTGGAGGTCGCGGATAAGGATAGAAGGCTAGCGGGAGGGTGTGGGTTGTAGCAAGCCACCAGGAGAGATCTTGTGTAGCCGGGTTAGTAACCTTAGGTCTGTGTATATAGGTGTCTATGACAACGAGTATGTGTTACTTATACGTGAGTGTCCCTTTCATATTTTCTCAGCTGCTATCTGCTTATTTCGTGTTGTCGTATCTCTCGTATTTTCGTATTGCTCTGATTTACTTTTTATTATTCCTTACGCCTTTTCTGTTATGTAATCCATCTCCTTGTCGCCTATTCTTTATCTTGAGCCCCGGGGGTCTATCGGAAACAACATCTCTACTTCTTCAGAGGTAGCGGTATGAACTGCGTACATCTTACCCTCGCCAGACTCCACTTTGTGGGAACACTGGGTTTGTTGTTGTATACTTCAACTAGAAACAAATTTCTAGAACATTGTCTTTACCTTTATGGATTGCAGGTAGAGTGAAACCGTCTGAGGCTTCGACTCTAAATTCTAAAACTATCACATTAAGTCTCATTACGAACACTCCGAGAATTTTATTATCTGTACGAGGAGAAGACAAAAATGGAATAAAACATAAAACATGTTTACCAACTTCTTAACAGCAGAGGCTTGACCCTTTGATCGCCAGGTTTACCATTACTTTTAAAATATGGAGTCACGTAGAATAAAAATCAATACATTTTCTTTTTTTCCTGAATCTACCTCGGAGAGAAATTCCTGGGAACTATCCATGAAGTTAATTGATGCTCCACTTCTCCCCAGTTGTGCACTTTTTTGACCATTGGATGCCCATTAAGTGACTCACTTTTGGACCATGGGTATGAATTTTCATAATCAAAGAGAAGAACCTTGATTCCAACTTCCGCACATTCGATAGCATACCTCGGGTTGTCATCAATCAAAACATTTGCTCCCAAGGACCTAGAACAAGCAGTTATCTAAAGTTAGTCAAACAGCATAGAGTCATGAAGGGTTTTTCACAGGTCAAAGAATACAATATAGTGAGACAGAAAAATTGGTCTTGTAGGTAGATACAAAAACAAGAGAGGTAGCAATCTTCTGCTTAGTAACATTATGTGTAAACTGAAAATGGCATATATAAGGTCAAACAACTTACAATGAGAAGCATTCAAGACGCCTAAGGAAAACCAATATAATCAGAACAAAACGGTAAAGCTAGCTAGATGAGTATCAAAATGAATGGGGTATCAATCTACTGCTTTATGACATTATCTGAAAATGGTGAGGAATTGCAGATATAAGCAAAACCTGAAAGGTAATCGTTGATGATATATACCTGCAAATATCTGATTTGGCTATAGACTTGCCATTCAGCGCAAAGTGATTGCCAAAGTGCATATCCTGAAACAATCCAGGATAATGTCTCTCAATCCACTCAATTGTGTGGTCTTTGATGGCATTTTGCCGGGACCTATCAAAACATTGGTCAAATTAGTTCTTAAGAAAATGCTCCGTGCAAAACGCATCAATTATTTGAAGCAACCAAAGGGTCCTCAAACTACGTACGTTACAATTGATAGGTTACAGAATCTAGACAACTTTTGAAGAGTCTGTTGAGCACCGGGAATTGGACGAATTCCGGTCTTGAAATAGGAGGTCTTGAAGAATTCATGGACTCGGATATCAGCTGCCAAAATATTTATGTAAGGTTAAAAACAGAAATGTTCAGTCACAGATGCCGTGCAGGTCGAACCACAAATGCATAACCTTGTATAACATAAATATCACATCAAGAAACTAAAAGAATGCATAAAGTATCACATCAAATTAATTTGATGACATATGTCTAAATCAATTTCAGCTATCCTTGCCCGTCAAGATTTCAGTTATTACTACACTAAAAAAAAACTAACAGCAAACAGCCGGTTTATTTCACTTTTAACAATTTCAACTGCCAATTGAAGTCTTTTCTATAGTCAAAAAAAAAAATTTAATTGGTTATAGTCAAAGTAGTATAAATATCAATTAAAATGAAGAGCAATAGAAGTAACGGCATGGGTAACAAAGGCGCCGCTAAACAATACATTAAGAAAGCACCAGTAGAGAGACACTTGTTCGGAGGACAGAGGCAAGAAGAGAAAAAGAAGCAGGGTTGGAGCCAAAACAGGAGAGGAAAAAATAGCACAAAAGAACAGTATTAGAGAAGTAAAAGACGAAAAAGAAGAGAAAAGAGTGCAGGAAGGAAGAAGCAAAAGGAGACAGCAAAGGCAAAATCTGCACAAGAAAGATAGGTAAACTATTCCAAAAGATGAAAAAAGAAAGTTGGACAACGGTACTCATAGAGTGGAGTGCAGTTAGAAGCATTCAAAGTTGAAGCCTGGATAACAGACAGGCAAAGCCGCAAAGGATGCAACAGATATGAGTGAAAGCCTTAATTCTCTTCTTTTCTTTAGCCCTTTAAAAGGGAACCATAGCTTAGAAAAGGACACCAATTACAGTACGCTACACTCCATGTCGATCTGCTTTGTTGCAATCACTTTTTTCACACTATTCCTGATAATATCTTTCAGGAAATCCATACCTTTTAGTGTTTCATTTCAGGCTTTTTTTTCTCCTTTTTTTTTTTTTTTTTTTTTGGGGGGGGGGCTCTTAATCCCTTATGTGCTAGCAAAAATTCACAGCAGGTTTGACAGAGTGTTCTGAGCCATTACAGAAGCATTACTCTCAAATCTAATTGGAAAAAGTGAGACTAAAACGAGACCACAGTGACGATTTTATCAATGGAAGGAACTTGGTGATAATAGCATATCAGCAAAAGATAATGGAGCTTAATCACATTTTTTCAGACAACGGAGGATTCCAACTATTCAACGGGGTACTGCTATCTCTCACCAGCACAGGAAGGGACTTTTATTCCCTTATATGCTATTAAATAAACTTAAAGTGTGAAGAAATTTGTCTATCAAATCTGTAGACTGCATGGTCCTTGATAGATAATATAATTCTTCACTCTGTCAAGAATTCATCCTTGACAGGGTGTTTGACCACTGTGGAAGGATTACTTTCAAATCTAATTGGAAAAAAGAAAAGATTAAAATGAGACCACAGTGACGATTTTATCAACAGAAGGAACATGACCATAATAGCATATCAGGAAAAATAATACAGGATCTTAATCACATTATTTGTGACAACAATGGTATCCAACTATTCCATGGGACACCTCATATTTATCATCAGCACAGGTACCCCAATAGTTCTGTCCATCAAGGCTTAGGCAAATGAGAAAAAATCACCTATCATTTTTCGTCTATACTGGATATTTTTTTTCAAAGACCACCATTGTGGTTGGGGGTTAGACCATGACCCATAATTGTACATATATGTCACAAAAGAGAAAAGCATGGAAGAGGACAAACCTTGGCCTCCCTCTACTATGATTTGAACCCTGGTCTCCAAGTTTTCTAACCGCTAGAGCACACACCTTTGGGTGCAACTTTGTAGTGATATTATGATCAGAATAAAATAAATCTCACTTAAACAAAACTGTACCCTAAATATCACCACCACTTTATCACAAAGAAGAGCATACCAAATGTCTCCAATCTGAAATGGATGACTAAAAGGGAAACAAAAGTCGGAAACACCTCGAAATAGTTGCTTCTACCTAAAATACTCAACTGAAAGGAAAGATTCAATAATACCTTCATCTCTTGAGCACTTCCATATCTGCAAGGATTAGAGAAAAGGTAGCTCAGAAAAGCACAAACCTTCAGGAGAAGGGATATATTAAGGTAACCAAACAAGTGATACCTCCTCAGTTATAGCAGCAGGTCGTAAATTTCACTACCGTGCTTTGTTTTTAACTTTTTTGATAGGTAAAAGTGGATTAATTGTTAATACTAATTAGCACTCAAGTAGAGGACCATTTTTGCGAGAAGCCAAAAGACATACACAAAAGTCTGCCATTACCTTCTCCTTCTACTGGCATAATAAATTAAGCCCTTTTAATCTCATACCCTTTTATAGCGCCTTTTTCTCTTCCTGTGTCTATCAATTTTGCATTGAGAGAGAAAGAGAAGAGAGAGGGAGAAGCAAGCTCACCATCTCAGCAGAATGGAGAATGGGATGGATTGGACTCTCAATTTAACCTTCTACTACTTGATATGGTATCTTCTCATCCATCAGTCATAAAAAGTGGTTCTCCTTCTATTGAACTACATCAAATTGTGTCCACATCCCTAAAAGACTTAATACTACAAAAAAGAGAATCATATGTCACCTATTTTTATTTAGTACAACTATTTCTTGTGCTCGTTGATCAGGAGATTTACTGATTCAGCACTCCAACTTCTCTTTATTTTTGTTCTTACAAAAAGCAAAAGCAACCAAATTGTCTATTTCCCATATACAATACTAAATGAATCACATTATAACTCTTCTTCTAAATTGGGAAGGAGAGGGCACTTTCTGTTCTCATAATCCAATCAAATTAGTGGAAGATATTGGTAAGACATTCCGGAGCGCTGAACTTTTATTTGCATAAATCTTCATCGAAATGTCAGCTACTGTAAACCATCATTCTCTCTCTCTCTCTCTCTCTCTCTCTCTCTCTCTCACACACACACACACACACATGCCATTACCTTCTTTGCAGTGCCCATTAGGCGAATATCATAAATTGGATCACTGATAGCTTGGCCAAAGTAGTCTTATACTCAGTGTTGTCAAAGGTCAAAGCATAGAAAAGCACCAAAAGCCAAAGTCGTCCTGCGACATACCAAACAATATGCAAGACAGTTGATAAGCTTGATACCTTGAAGAATTCATATACATGATACTCGGACACCGAATGGTATGATGAGTAACGATCTGCAATAAATTCATTGAGAGCTGAAACAAAGTTCCCAAGGACTGCAAACCAGCAAATGAAATAGATAAAGATGACGGAAGAGCACAGACAATCAGTCTAAGTTAGGACTTAAGTGACATAGCACAACCTTTTTTAAAGAAAATAAAATAAGAAAGATGAGTATTTACAAAGGAAAAAGAGTGAGAAGGATCAGAACCACCAACATTCTATGAATAAGGCAAGTAACCTTGCCTTCCACAAAATCACACGTGTTTTTGATAAGCATGAATAGAGAACTATGCAAAAATGTTGATAATGTACTTTTAGGAGATTTATTGCAGTGACTGCAAAGATACGAAAGAATCTAGCATGAACCACAATTCTAACAACCTTGCATTTCAATGGAAAGTTTCTTTTTCATATACTTCCCCAGTTCGCTTTTATTCGAAATATAGATTTTCACTTTTTACTTGTCAAATTTAACATATCAAGAAAAGACAATTATCTTATTCCATCTTTCTACCCTCTCAGCATTGATTGCTTATTTCCCAAATCATTTTTTCCAGACCTAATACTAAATATCAATGGGTATTATGATAAAATACTGATATCAATTGTTGTTTCTTAAGAGACATGCAAAGTCCAAAGTGAACAGACGAGTACCTTCATCAACATCGACAGCTACAACGATTTTGTCGTGTAAATCCTGGTTAAAGAATCCAGCAGAGTTTCCTCTATGAGATGAATTGTTGTCAGTGTCAGAAGGCTTACTAGTGCTAGCTTCCTCAACATCATCATGTAGCAAGAGCGGATGAGGTGGAACAAAAACCTGTGCCGGGTGAAATCCATTCATGTACTTATTACTGTTACCCGCACAACTGATATTCGAGTCATTAAACGAACAGCAGGTGCCCCAAAGCCCGACATTGTTAAATGGGTATTTTCCACCCTGAGGATCAATGGAGGTAGATAAAAACTGAAAGACCTTAAAGGAATCTTTGGGTCCAACAGAAAAGGTAGATGTAAGGGCCATTAAAGGACGAATCCACCACCGCAGATGATTAATATTAACACTATTGTGAATCGTAAATACACGCTGCACGCACCATCTCCTGCTTATCATAACGATACTAAAAGTGATACCCTTCCACACATCTAGCAAAAAAACTCAAGAAAAATTGAAGAAAGAAAACAGCAGACAATGTCCTTGTTTTTTACTTCCCAATACAAAAGGGTCTTTGTGTCCCTTCAATGGATTTCCCTGCTTATAATTGGACAAAGTTAAAGCCGGATCAAATGTTCCATTATGGGAAAAGGATTTTTATAACTCCAAGAAGAAGGGATCGAAATTAATTCCCCATTAGCAATATTCAATCAGGTGTTAAACAAAAAGGAAGTTGCAAAATTACAGGTAGAGAAAGAGGGCGATTCAGCATCCAGCCCTAATATCCAGCAAAATGCACTGGCTCTGCTGTTCCCAATGCCAATTTAAATGCACCTAAGGCCCCGCAACTTTCAGCTGCAATTCACTTTAGTCTTTTGCTTTTACAAAATAAAAAATAAGGAAAATAAAAAAAAAATTGAGTCATTTCTCAATTACTGGATATTGAGGGTCCATATTATTTTTTATTTTAATTTATGTGACATAAATAGAATTTAGGTAATTAATTATATTTTTAGATATTTAAAATTATTAATTATTATAATTTATAATATTTTTATATAATTTTTAAATGATATATGTTACTCTTCTTATTCAAACTTTTGTGGCATTGATAGTAAATTATATTTTTAAAATAATTTAAATTTTTAATTATTGTGATTTATAATACTTTTTCCTCTATTTCAATTTAAGTAACATCGAGATGTCTATTTACTTTTTTTTATTAAATATTATTATTTTAATATAAAAATAATATATAATAATTAATTAAGAATAATATTATAAAATCAGAGTTGAAGCAGTGAAAAAACAGGCATGTTGACGAAATGTTGTTTCCTTCTCCACACTTCTATATAGTACTAATGCGCCATCTAGTCATGCTAATCTTCTCTTTTCTTTTCTTTTTTGTTGTTCTCAACATGCTCTGTATCATTAAAATTTTATCACTTATTTCCAAAGGGATTTTTAATCTTTAGCTTGTGAAATATGTTTCTATTTACTCAATATGTGTTACACGTGTGTATGCTGAAATATATAATACATAATTTTAAAAAGTTATATCAATATTAATAAAATAAAGCTTTGTTTAAATATTTATATATAAAGGAGTAAAATATGAGGGGTTATTTGATAGAGTGTGTTATAAAAAATAATGCATGCATTTCTATTATGTATTACTATTAGTATCTTGTTTGATATATTTTTTAGCCTATATATAATTAATCAATTGTGTATTAGAGTATTATTACTAATACCACTCTTTTTTACTTCCTCCGTCCCATTTTACTTGTCCCAAATTAAAATGGCACAACAATTAAGAAAAATAATAAATAACATGGTTAGTTTATCAAAGTACCCCTATTAAATGATGTTTACATTTTAATTTAAAGAAAAAATAATTAATGCAAAGGATAAAACATGAAAAGAAAAGTTTGTCTTATCTTGATAAGTAAAATGAGACATCAACTTAGCCAATTTGGGACAGGTAAAATGGAACAGAGGGAGTATGTGTTAGTAATACAACATATTTTGACACATGCATTAAATTAATGAGAAAAGACATTAAAACACCATTAAAGTTGTCTTGAATTTTCAAAATGACACTTAAAGTTGTGGGGGTCATATTACCCAACTAAACAAGTTTAAAATAGTATTATTACACCATTTTTTGGATCAGCCTCAATTTATGAAGAGTAGGGGTTAATCACACATCAATTATTAATTGATACATGTCAAATCAGATTTATACTCATTTTCTTAACTATTTTTCTTATTGTTTCCTTTTCTTCTTCTTTCCCCCCCCCCCCTCCCTTTATTTTTCTTTTTTTCTTTCTTCTTTAACTCAACTTTCCTCCATAGCTGCAGCCACCAGCAATTTCCTCCACAATCCTTTCAAATAGTTTTCAAATCATAAATAATTATTAGTTAAAAAGTAAAATCACCAAAGAATTAAAATCTAAAAGTTAAAATTACCATCGAAGTAAAATCTAAAATTTAAATCACCATATTCTTGAGTTTTGTATCTCCAGATTTACCATTCCTTCCCCATCTCTTAACTTCGCCACTTTTAATCTCCAATTTTAGGAGGTGGGGATCTCAATAATTCTTAAAAAAATATTTTATAGTGATAAAAAATAATTAAACAGGGTAATTTAATGGGAAGGAAAGCTGAGAAAAAATAATGGTTACCATTTATTCTTTTTCTTTCTCATAGAAGTTATGCTAAAAAATTATCAAAAAACTTTACATCACAAGCGATTCCAACCACCATGACTAACTACCATTACTCTATTATTTATTTATCATTGAAAAATATTTTTTTCTCAAAAAAATGATAGTTAACAAATCAAATTCTTCTCCAATTTTTCTTTTACCTCTTCATCATTTCTATTAGAAATAAGCACCGCCAATGATCAAATTATCTCCAATAGCCCAGTAATGAAGAAGAAGAAAGGGAGAAACAAAAAGAAAATAAGTAAAATAAGAAATCTTTTTTTTATTTAAAAATTTATCAAAATAACTTTTTTCATTGTTTTTCTTGTTCCTCACTCTCCCTGAGAGAGTGAGATACACTCACAATGTCAGGTGACCAAAAATGGTGCATTTAGGCCAGTTTAAAATTATTTAGGAGGGTCATAGGATCCCCGCAAACTTAAAATATCTTTTTAAAAATTCAAGACAACTTTAGTGGTGTGTTTATGTCTATTTCTCTAACTTAATAAATGATAAAATTATTCATCACCTAGTATTGCTCTCTTGGATTGGAATTCTTCACCCTTCTACCATGTAATAAAATATTATTCATCTAGAAAGGTGATGTAGAGACTCATCCTTGTATAACATAGACTTATCCTCAAGGCTACTTTTCAAAATAGAATTGAAAGGTCGAAAATATTGAGCCAGTGAATAAATGTAACAATGTTTATCTGTGTTGTCTTCTTCTTTATCGGGTGTCATGTTTGGTAAAATGGACATTGGATCTTCTTTCTCATTGCCCGTCAGAAGCTCATCAAGTGTTTTGCTATAATAAAAGAACTCTATTGCGAAGAAAGTGTAGAGGACATTTTTGTAAATGATTTTTTTTGAAAAATTTATAAAAGACATTTTATTTCTAATACATCAAATCAAACAATGTATAAGAAATAATGTCAGCATAACTAATGCAAGTAAAATTAATACCAGCATTACTAATGTAAAAATTATTGATATACCTTTAGTATTTATGAATGACCGATGTAGATTATCATATGATAATATGTTTCTTGAGATCAAGTGGAACAACTCAATCCCTCATTTTGAGTATTTACTTTTCAAATTATGTTTTGAATATTTATACAAGTTTATATTGCTATTTTGAACTTGTTGGAATCATTTTGGTTGAGACTCGACGGGCTCGAGCATGTTTCATATTAGTTTTGAAATTTGTAATTGTTGTTGGTGTAGAGTTCTGGTGCCTTTCGTGATCACAAAAGAATGGTCACAATTGTGGAAGGTGATGATTTGGTAGGGTTCACAAAAACAGGTAATGGGCTGCAAATGTAATATAGTCTACTCCTTGAACTTTTTGTGAATGCGTTGGTCGGACATGATTGCAGTTTTTGTTGAGATAGACTTTTATCGCAGTAGTAAAAACGTATCTATAATCGCAATGGTCCCTAAATGAGGCCTTCTTCACAAATTCAGAGTGTGAGTCACAACTGCAATACCCAACCTAGGATTATAGATGGCCATATTTTGTGGTCCTCAAGTGAAGAATGTAGTTTTGTATTTCTTACATGGAAAATTTTAGAATATAAGGGTCTTGTTCTTCATCAACACAATTCTTCTTTGGTTTGGAATGCACAATTTCTATCTTGTCAAACAAACATAATGTAGAAAAGTATTTAGAATAAGGTCCAACACACTCCAACTACAAAATTGTTTTATATATGATATTCTCACTTTTGTACACGTACTTAACATCAGAATCAACCAAAAGGATATTGAAATTCCTTTTTTGCTCTATAAGCTGGCCGATATCCACAACGATTGATGGTTAGGCTTCAGATGCCTCAACTTTCTTATTTAAGTAAGCTTACAGATCAGAGATATCTAAATCAAAGTGGTCTTTATTGTATGAGCTCAGTTTTGTGTTCTATCAAATTTGTTGTCACGTCTATAAGACTATATTGGATCAACTCTGCAAGTCTAATTCACTGAACTTGTTTCTCGAACCACGATTGACTCACTATCTCTGCTTTATCAAAGTTATCTTCCTATGAAAAGTCGCTCACTTTTTTATTGGAGGGTCATCCTAAGTATTAGGTAAGCATGTAACTTACAGACTGATAAGTGGTGATTTTACCACTCTTTCTCACTAAACATTTGTGCACATTACCTTGTTGTGAATGTATTATGAATGAGACATATTAGTGATAAAATGCACTAATATCCACTATTTGCAGGCATAGAGTTGAGGAGATAAAAAAATATGGATAAGACATAAAAATGATCAAAATGGAGCAAAAAAAGTGCAGCAGAAGACTTGGAGCAGCAAGACCTCAGGTACTGCGGTCGCGGTCTGTTGACCGCGATCTCGGCAGTCAAGCAAAGTCATCCAACTGCGATCATAGAAGTTACCCACGGTCGCGTAACCATAGTTGCCGCTAGATTTGCGCGATCGCGACTTAGCGGAAGAGATCAGCCCAAGGGCAAACCCAAAAATGCACGTGGCTGACCTCAATTTTGACAAAATGACTCAAACCCTATCTTGTATCATATTCCATCTTCCTCAAGAATTTTTAGGTTTTACCTTTTGTAGTTGATCAACCTCCATTTTTGGAGAAGAAAATATTGTATAAGTTTTGGGTGGAGAATACATTGGAGAATTTCTAAGCGGAAGATTAGCTTACTTCCATTGTTGACTTGTGGTAGTGTCAAGTTTGAAGTAACATTCACTTAATCTTCAATAAGTCAATTCAATGGAGATTTGGGTATATCTATGCCTATTTATCTTATGTGTAGCTAGATCTCTCTCTTGTGGTTATGTGTGAATAATGGTTAAAGTATGTGTAGGTTGTTATTGATTAGCTTCTATTTAGTAGTTCATGTTTATGAGTTTTGTCATTTCTAAGCTAATTTGGTTGGGATTTGATATGTGAAAGCCCCAAATACCCACATGAGTATGATGAGTGAAAGCTCCATGCTCTAGATATCCTGATGCCATCTTCGAAAGAAGGGTTTTGGGTGAAGTATCCATATCATCCTTGAAAGAGGGATGTGGAGACCAAAGCAATGATAGATAATTGTGTGTGTAGTTTGCTAAATTTTCACTATCGTAGACATAAGGGTGAATATGAGGTTGACTACACCCTAGGTATCATGCTAGAAATAGGGATGCCTAGATTGTGATTGTGGTTACCAATTGTTGAACACACCTATTAGGTATTCGAAAGAATCAATAGGTGAAAGTTTGGTGTTTTATTGAAAGACTAACATCAAAATCTATTACCAAACCTACCCATATTTGGCTTACTAATTTGATGTTGATTGCTAACACCCATATATTACTCCCTTAGTAATGCAGAATCCCAAGATCCATGCATAATTGTTAAAACTCTAATTATTCGTAGCCCCAAATTTGTAATAGAAAAACCCAAAAAGAAATAGTAGTGTAGATATCTATCTCCCCATTTTTACCTTTTTGTATCATTGGTTTGAATTTAGCTTGTATCTATTATTCTGAATCAATTTGATCTTCATTCATATTGTTCCTCGTGGATTCGAACCCGACTCCAAAGTTGGGTAACTATATTGACAATGACCGTCTTGCACTTAAATTGACGTGTAAGTTGCTCATTATAAAAAATGATGTCATTGCTGGGGAACAATTTAGCGTATTAAGTTAGTTTTAAATTTTAGTTACTTGCTTGAATTAAAGCTTGTAAATATTTGCTTGTGATTTTCTATGTTGTAGGTAGATTTTCTTTTATTTCTACTTTTTACTATGTCATCTTCCGACAATTATGAATTTGGTAGTTGGAACGCATATATTGACGCCCTATGTCTATATTGAGATGGACCACACTTCACGAGAGATTATAACTATGCTCCCCAAAAAAAGACGGGATCACCATCTCGATCTTATAGGGAGTATGGTTGCACCTCATGTGGAAGTCAAGATGGACATAGGGATGATTTCCCAAATGCCCCCTCCACCTATCATATTAACCGAATTGCTAGCTTTTCTTATGAGATTGATAGGTCTTATGATGGGAGAAAGGAGGAGCAATAAATCGTACTTATTGGTTTTGAAGCAATTCTTCAAACCATTTTGGACCGGGTAACTACGCCGGGGAGAATGCGCAAGACATGCATCAATCCTATGGGGTATTCATAAAGGCGCATGTCACAGTAAAGAAATTAGGCAAGAATATCATCCTTGCAAATATCACAACCATGCCCACTTGAGGAGGTTTATCAAGAAAAGAAACCAAGCTATGATGTTGAGCTTGGTAGCAAAGACTCCTCGATGGCTTCCAAATCATCCAACTCATATGAAAATGAAGAGGCCAAAATAAAAGAAATGGTACTAGAGTAAAAAGAAGAATCAATGCATACCTCTTATGATGACTCTAGTTTATTTTAGGGTAAAAATGCTTTAGAGGAAGAAATTCCAAAATTAGGGGTTGTACATCATTCAACCCACTTTTTAACATTGCTCCTCGAGTATGTGATAAGAATCCACTCACCGAGTCAAATAATGGATAGTGGGGAGATGAAGTACGATCCCTACATTTTAAACTTTGACATTCCAAAGAAACATATAGAACCCAACCCATTATTAGCCAAGGAACTCAACTTTCGATGTACTAGGAATGGCCTATTGATGTGTTCACTCTTACCCAAGGAACTAATCCGAAAGCTTAATGTGAAGTTGGGTAAAAGATTTAAGTCTTCAAAATGGCGAGATCGAAACTTGCTTGCCATGTTCTCACACCTTCCAAGTTTTACCTTAGAAGATCTAAATCTTCTGTCCCTCTGTCACTCATTGCATATTAAACAAAAGTTGGGACGGGGGTTCAAATCTTTTAAGCAAAAGTACAAAAGAAAGTGGTGGAGGCATCGTGCTACGACATAGACCTACGTGCTCGATGGGAGAAACCCCATCACACTACGAAAAGTGGACCATATCCTTTTATTTATGCATGATAGAGTAGATTTTATTTTTGTATTTGTTCATGCATAATCCATGAAAATGTGATTGCTAGGAGAAATTTTGATTAAAATTGAAAAAGGGAGTTGTGAAAGTGGCTTGTTGGACTGAACAATGAAGTGCAGAAGCCTAGATTTTGGCCTCAGTTACCATGAACGCGGTTCATGTCACCACATTCGCAGAGGCCGCGAGTCCGCGAGTCCGCGATCGTAAAACTAGAACTGTGATTGCAGTCATACCAGTTTAATTGACCATCCAACTGTCATTTTTCCCATACGTTCATTCTCAAAATTCTATCAAAATTCTCCTATATGTTGGCATTGTGTAGAGTATCCAAGATTTTATTTCAAACCTTTTGCATCATTTATCTGGTATGTAGTCTCAAACTCCTTTACTTTTATTATCACTGTAGGCTTGGTACATATAGTTTAGAAGTAGGTATAAATTTGTTTTTATAATGCCAAAGTTGTTCATGTTTGTGTTTATTGTTGTGGTTAGCAGTTGTAGGGTGTCTACGCATTATTTGGGGAAATCTTGGGTACCCATATTTTAGCCTAAAATGGTTGAAACTAACGTGTATATTATGTGTTCATTAAATGACCAAATAAGTTTAATATGAATTCCATCACGCTTGGGGCTAAAATCTATCAATCTAGGCTTACTTTATCGGACCATGATTATGTGCCTAGTTGGAAGACAAAGTTGGTGTTAATTTCGCGTATCTTGAGTGATAGCAAAACTGTTGACTGTGGTCTCATGTATCACGATCGCGGTTCTCATGACTGTGATCGCGAAAGTGCGATCGCGGTCAATGCTTTGTGATCGCCACACCTGAGGACAGTTGTCTGCAGAAATTCAAATTTTTGCACATCTATTTTTCACCCCAAAATCTCCTATATCATTGCCATATGAGATTTTCTTGTTAATTTAGCATAAGTTTTGCTTTCAAAATATTAAAAATGGTCTGAAGTGTGTTCCATACAGGTACTCAACTACAAAATGGGAGACTTAGATGATACCAGATTTATGCCTCTGAAATGCCACAACCAGTATTACAATGACCTCTCAAGGACCAAGCTACTCCTAGAAAGAAGTATTTCTATGGACAGAGTCCCAGAAAAGTTCCCAAAATTCTTTGACAAACTTGTTGCTATTAGGGAACTTGTTCCAGGGTTACCTCAGGGGCCGGGAGAGTCCTCCACTGCTCGCCACTCATATGTATCTCGGTCCGACTATGAAATATATCGGGAGGAGTAAAAAAAGCAGGGTGCCAGGGTTGCCAAATTGGAGAAAGCATATTCATCTTTGGAAATATCACACAGAGACCTCAGGGAGTCATAGGAAAAAATAGTGAAGAAGGGAATAAGAGAGAAAAAATCTTCACCAAGATGTGGAGAGGGGCAAATGGCATCTTCAAGATGCTCAAACCTAAGGAGCCTCTACCTTCGCCCAGGGTTGAGAGTGATAATGGAGCCCCTGCTGAGTAGTATGGTGCTGATAACGGTGGAGATGATGCAAGGTATACTAGAGAGAGCAGTTCGTGACGCTGATACAGAGAACATCATTTACTCTTATCTTGTTGGCTAGGCAGTGGGGGCACTGCCAACTTTTCAGTTACGGGTGCCTGTCCCTATATTTGTACTTCTTGGATGTTTTGGGGTAGTGTTTTGATGATATTTTGGATAATGTTTTATTATCATTTTGGGATTCTACATTTGGGCACTCTGATGGTGCCCACGTTTTCATGGATTATCATGTAATTTTATTTAGTTTTCTTCTCACTTCTCACTTTTATTTTGACTTTGGTGATGCATGATGATGGATTGAGTGACGACATTCTTAAGGGTAAAACGTCTGTTTGGGTTTTGAGGCATAGATGCAGGGGAATTCTGAGTACCCGTAGCATAATTATAAAAAATATAAGGGAATTATGAGTACCTATAGCATAGTAAGTTGTAAGTGATGAAGTCTGAGTACCTATAGCATGGTAAGTTGTAAGTTTGGGATCAGATTTTACACCATTGGCGAAGTCTAAGTAGCCATATGGTTGGTTTGCCCATTTTTACGTCAAAATGTGAGACTAAGGCTTTGGTTGTTGCCATGATTAGCAAATTATGCATGTTGCAGATAAAAAACAAACAACCCCCTCCCCCGTCCAAAATTTTTCAAAAATCGAGGGTATGGACGTGAGCAACTTTGTAAAGAAAATTTTTCTCTTTTTATGGCTCCACAAGATTTTGACTTGTAAATAGAAATAGATACTCCAAATTTGTCTCTAGAGGGAGGGACATTTGAGCTCCCTTGGCAAAAAATTTCATGCCATGTGTGGTGAGCTATTTGCATGCATCTCTTGTATATTTGTGTTGTCTAGAACTTGCCTCGTTAGTCTTTCAAAGCTAATGTTGATTGTATTTGGTTGAAGAAATGATCTTAGTCCACCCTTGTGATTTTAGAACCCACGTTATCCTAAAAATCCTACCCATGAATAATTATAATTCGTAGTACCCCACTTTGAGCCTTTGGACCTTACTTTGGCAAACTCATTACAAACTGTGATCCATTCTTTTAAACCAAACCCTCCTTGAACTTGAAAATGTAATTCTAGGCTAAAATCCTAAGTTGGGGGTGGTAAAGATTGATGGAAGGAAGTTTGGTTCTGCAAAGATGTAGTTATATGCCTAATGTGCCTAGACTTTAAAAAGAACCGAATAGAAGAAGAAAGAGTCGAACAAAGGAAAGAATTGTGTGAAAGTGCAAGGAAAAGAGATGAAAGAAGTTGGGTAAACAAAGAAAATAAAAGGTAGGCATGGTAAAATAGAGAAAACAAAGATGAGTGGTCTATAGTCAAAAAGGGAAGATTGAAAAAGTGAGATGTAGACGTTCAAGGAAGGGAGCAGCCATGTTGTTCCCAAAATGATATCCTACCCTATCCCGAACCTATGATACAAGCTTAGAAATCCCTTGATCTCCAACTATTTACTCTCCAACCATTTACTTTCTTTGTGGTGGCGATTGAAAAAAGGGGCAAGCCTATGGTATGACATTTGTTGCATAGAGATTTCCTTTGTGAGGGAGAGAGTTATCTACTTAAAATTCCTTGTTGCATTTTTTGAAGCTTAGTGTGAGGAATTCTTTTTCTTGTGAGGATGGCATGTGAAACAAGTTAAGGTGGGTGATTTTTTCACCTTCCGTCAATGAGTCAAATTTAGTATAGCTTAGTTGTGATAAAAAAAAAAGACTTCTAGAGTATTGATTCTTTGTTGCTTGATCTCTCTTTGAAGTCCTACGTAGACTTGGATATAGCATTTTATAATGAGGGGTGTACTGAAATTAGCTTAGCCCATGTGCAATGAGCTACTTGTGGTAGTGGCTAAGGTTAAAGTCATTGTGATCTTTAAGGCATGAAGTTTGGGCATAAACGATTGTGTTTTACGGTAAGAGGTAGTGTTGTTTGAGGACAAGCAATAGCCTTAAGTTGGGGGTGTTGATGAATGGTGATTTTACCACTCATTCTCACTAAACATTTGTGCACATTACCTTGCTATGAATGTATGAATGAGACATATTAGTGATAAAATGCACTAATATCTACTCTTTGTAGGCATAGAGTTGAGGAGATCAAAAGATGTGGATGGGAGCTGAAAATGATCAAAACGAAGCAAGAAAAGTGCAGCTGAAGACTTGAAGCAGCAATGCCTCAGGTACCGTGGTCACGGTCTACTGACTACGATCGCGGCAGTCAAGCAAAAGTCATCCAACCACGATCGCAAAAACTACCCACAGTCGCATAACCGTGGTCGCAACTAGATTCGCGCGATCGCGGTTTAGCGAAAAAGATTAGCCCAAGGGCAAAATCAGAAATACACGTGGCTGACCCCAATTTTGACAAAATGACTCAAACCCTATCATGTATCATATTCCATCTTCCCTAAGAATTTTTAGGTTTTACCTTTTGTAGTTGATAAGCCTCCATTTTTGGAGAAAAAAATATTGTATAAGTTTTGGGTGAAGAATACATTAGAGACTTTCTAAGCGGAGGATTAGCTCACTTTCATTGTTGACCTGCGGTAGTTTCAAGTTTGAAGTAACATTCACTTAATCTTCAACAAGTCAATTCAATGGAGATTTTGGGTATATCTATGCTTATTTATCTTATGTGTAGCTAGATCTCTGTCTTGGGGTTATATGTGAATAGGAGTTAAAATGTGTGTGGGTTGTTATTTATTAGCTTATATTTAGTAGTTCATATTTATGGATTTTATCATTTCTAAGCTAATTTGGTTGGGATTTGATGGGCGAAAGCCCCAAATACCCACATGGGTATGATGAGTGAAAGCTCCATTCTCTAAAAATTTTGATGCCATCTTCGAAAGAAGGGTTTTGGGTAAAGTTTAGGAATCCATATCATCCTTGAAAGAGGGATGTGGAGACCAAAGCAATGATAGAAAATTGTGGGTGTAGTTTGCTAAATTTTCACTATCTTAGACATAAGGGTGAATGTGAGGTTGACTATACCATAGGTATCATCCTAGAAATAGGGATGCCTAGATTGAGGTTGTGGTTACCAATTGTTGAACACACCTATTAGGTATTCGAAAGAATCAATAGGTGAAAGTTTGGTGTTTTGTTGAAAGATTAGCATCAAAATCTATAACCAAACCTACCCATATTTGTCTTACTAATTTGATGTTGATTGCTAACACCCATATATCACTCCCTTAGTAATTCATAATTCCAAGATCAGTGCATAATTATTAAAACTCTAATTATTCATAGCTCCAGATTTGTACTAGAAAACCCCACAAAAATAGTAGTGTAGATATCTATCTCCCCTATTTTTATCTTTTTTTTTATCATTGGTTTGAATTTAGCTTGTATCTATTATTCTGAATTAATTTGATCGCCATTCATATTGTTCCCCGTGGATTCGAACCCGACTCTAAAGTTGGGTAAATATATTGACGACGACTGTCTTGCACTTAAATTGACGTGTAATTTGAGCATTATCACAGACCATTATAATTTTCAACATCAACCTACATATTTTTGAGCTTATCATTTACATGGATTTTGTACTTTCCTCTACCTACATCTTTTTGAGTTCTTCTTTAAATCTTTACATGACGTTCTTTCTTTTCACAGTCTGCTCTACATTACTGTTGTATGCTTTTGTATTTGTCTAGTCAAATCATTTATCCGTGTATGATGTTTTGCATCCTCTACTTCATTACTGCCGTCAACATCACAAACAATAGAAAACCTATAATAATGGTTCAGGTATAAGGAATAAGAGTTAGGTCAACCATTCCAATGACCATCCAGAGAGCCACATATGCTAGAAATATTTCACACTAAGGATTGGGGAGGTTCACTCATCCCTCTCCTTGAAAATTGTGATAATTTATATTCAAGTGGAGGCTCCATAATACATGCAAGAATTACCAACATATGAATCTCCATCATTCGGTCAATTACTATTCCAAGATGCCATATCAAGAAGGATGCTAAAATATTAAACAAAAGAAATTTGTATAAATTGAAAAAAAAATCTTAAATAGACAAAAACAATAAATATTTAATTTAGAAAAATAGTTAATTTCTATGTCCCCAACAACAACGTCAAAATCTAGTTACATCCAGAACATAAATGTACGTTGTCACACAAGTAATATAGGATTTTAAATCCAAATATCATACCCACGGGTACTTGTAGATTAACTATTTACTAAATTAAATCAATTCTTATTATCTATTCAATCTTAAAAATCAAAAGATAGATTTATGGTTAACTAATCTAGATATAAAAATAAGTTAATTAATGAACAATTAACAAAGCAAAGATCAGATTTTTACGTAAGCAATGAGATGAAATCAATCTAGGGTTGTAGATAGCATGCATGTTTAGTAGTCACTTGATTTGACTCTGATTTTCTTTCGGGTTATTAGTTGCATATTGGTATCACTTATTGAGCATTTTTTCAACAACACAAAGACAACTCAATTATTCCTAATGTCTATTTTTCTATGATCGTTGGTAGATATTGAAGTTCATATAAGATTTTTTCTATATCAACTAAGCATGGCTAAAGGGTATATGTCTATGTCTATCTCAATCTCAAATTGTTCTCATTTTTTTATAAGGTTCACAAACAAACCCTGCTTCTTCTTATTACAAACAATTTCCTGTTTCAAGTAAAAATATTCAATTAACAAGACACATAGTATAGTATCTAAATAGTGATCAGGCAGACAAATATTTAAGATCAAGAAGAAATAAATAACCATACGAGTTGTAGCACGATGATGAACATTTTAACACGCCAATTCTCGTTTACACGAAAATAATTATGCAGCTGCCTTAACCCTAGACTAGAAGGTTAACTCCATGTAGATGTGGAGAAATTACAACAAGTCATCTAAGAAAAGTATAAAAATAAATAAATATAAATAATACAAAATTAAATCAATTTTATATAGTCTTCACAACAACTCCTAGCTCTTCCTAGGTCTAAAGTATGTTTTAACCGTACATATGGAGTATTTATTGGTGTAGGTAAATGTCCAAAATGAAATAATTAAGTCCAAAACTAATTAAAATAATCATGACAAAATTGGCTTGCCATGATACAGTCTGCATCAATGGGTGCCCCGCGATAAGCCTTTTGGGAAGTAGTCAATTTCTTCGATATATTTAACATTATTATTGCCTTTATTTTTGCCTTCCTTTGTTGTTGTCACTTGGGGGGGGGGGGGTTGAAGCATCACAATTTTTTCTCTCAAATTATCCCTTTATCTTTTTTTTTTTGCTTCAAATTATTTCATCTTTACACTATTTTATTCCTACACATCAAAAATATAATATGAAGCACAAAATCATATAATCAATACTGAAAAAATAAATTAAAGACTAAAGTTTGAGAAAAACAATGACCAAATAGGTGTATTTTTAGCCTCAAATCAAATAGTTATTTAAGTCCAATAAGATACAGATTTTAATAAATTCCAGTTTGATTGGACTAGTCCGCCAAATTGATCTACAAATAATGAACCCACATTGTTAAGCTCAAGATGTCATTTTATCCCGGAGGCCCAATTCGGTACCACATATAAAATAACGTGGCATCCTAAGTCAAATTAAGGAGCTAATTGGATTGTTGCACCCTACCACGCACACAAATGTATGTGGTCAAACAAGTAGTAAAGTGACTCTTACGAGCCGATTATCGATCCTACAGGGACTTAGTATTTAGAAAGCAATCCGATTCTAGAAATACTAATAAGATTAAATAAGTTTGCATTTGTAATAAGAGTATGAACTTTTTAATTGTAAATAAATATCAAAAATAACAATTGTATGCAACTTGGATTGTAAACAATATACGAAGAGCTTTCAGGGTTGAGGCGTTTACTTCACATTCATGCATAACTATGGTTTCTAGTCATGTTGGTGTTTATCATGATAATTGATTTATGGAGTTGATATTTTAACTTGAAAATGGTCATCCTCTTAGTCATATATCTAAATTAATCTCACAACTACATTGTTAAGCATGGATATGAGTCTTTAATATGGATATATTAAGCCATCTTTCTATTTCATTAACCAAGTAGGGCGTTTAGGTACATCACTATCCTAACCGCAAATCATCCTTCAATACTTAGTATCTAATGATTAACAAAATGATCCACACTCCTTACATTTTTCATTTCATCTCTCCACTCCTATGGCCAATTTACTTTAGGACTTATATTTATCCTAAAGTTAATGACGCTTTAGAATAGTAAAACAAGAATGTAAGAACAATCACATAACTTGACAAATATATAAACCAATAGTCAAATCATAGTTACACAATCATATTTGTTGACACTTAGTCTTACAAAGAATCAAAATAATGGAATCCATGAGTAAAAACTACAAGAAAAACTAAAGTGAAGAAGAAAAAACCTTAATGTAGAGCCCTTGGATGCCTTCTCTTCTCTACAATCTTATGGTATTATAAAAAATGTCATGTAATTGTGACTAATTACTCCTTTTATATTGATTTAGGTCATTCATTGATAGGTATTCCATTGACAAGCCAATACAAAATATATGCATTTACAACATTGCACCTCACTTAATAGACAAAAAAATCAGCTTTTGGACGTCCAGGGAGAGGGCTCGTGCTGGAAGGACAAGTTCAAGCCTTAGAAGGTGAGGTCCCCACCCAAATCAAGTTTAAGAAAGTGTAGGGTAGCCCTAGGGTATGCAGAACACACCCCATCCCATGCTTTGGGGTGGGGTGGGGTGCGGTGCAAGGCACCTCCAAAAAGGTGAGAATTCACTCCGTTTTAGCTCCTATCATCTCATACATTTGATCTTTGTTTCCCTACTTATTATTTTTGACACTTAGTTTTTGCCCTCCACATTTCAAATTAGTTTGTGAATTTCTCAATTTTAAATAGTTTTAAAATTTTTATTTGTAGTTATTTTGAAATAAATTTCAACCCTACCTTTTGAAATTAATATATTTAGTATTTAATTCTACACGATTATATAATTACCAGTTAGAGAAAATGCTTTAGAATTTGCTCACAGTGAAAAGTTTGATTAAATTGCGAATATTCTACTTTTCTTAAGATCGATTGAAAATAAGAAATTGATGACATAACTAATTTCATAATTTTTACTTGTTATTATTATTATCTTAAAAAAAGAGATAAAATAATTGTGCTTTCATTAAATATTTATTTAAAAATTATTAAATTTGAGAAATTCGTTAAATTAATTAAAATATAATTTCGTCTCAACTTTGTCCCATTAATTTAATTGTGGCCATTTTATTAACATAAAATGGTTATAATTTAGTATTGGACTCCTTTCTTTATTAGCCTAATTTATTTAGCCCCATTTTCCCTTTTAGTAACACATTCTTTTCTTTATCCACCCCTTTCTATTTTTGTGTTAAGTTTGGGCCAATTGACCCATCGACCCATCGACCAAACAACCTCAAATAGCTCATCTCCTATTTTGGGCCAGTTCTGCCTAGCCCAAGCAGCCCAGACCTGTTACAAGCAGCCTCTCAGGCCCAAACGATAAAATCAGGCCACTTCAATTACCCAACCCACATCTCCAGTGACCCGACCCACTTGTTTTTCTCTCTCATTCAAAGACTAACAACAACATAAACATCTAGCAACAACAGCGTACAACGCTGTAACCACTAACTCCCATATCAACAACATCAACAGCGACCCTTTCATCAACCAACGTTACCAACAAACAACGTGGAATATCAATGTTGTAACACCAACAATTTCAAGTTTCGACACAACAGTCAACAACAAAACCATCAACCGTCCCTTTTATTTTACAATTTTTGCCCCTCCGTTCAATCATCTATGGCAAAAATTAAATGACTTTCCTCTTTTTCAGTCTTTGATTCACCATTTTGGGTCAGCAATTAATGCCCAACGGCTCTCTATTTTGTCCCACAGTGGACTTCAAATTTTTTCAAGAAATTAGTCAAATTGAGTTTGAAATCCAAACCCTAATCCTTTCTCCTGTAAATAGAAGTTGAGGGATAGAGGAAAGGAGAGGTATTTTTGGGAAAAAATTGGGGGTTCTGGAGACGTGTGTCTCTAACCTCACACAACCAAAAATTCATTGAAATCATTTGAAACTCCGGTAAAATATTGATTTGAATTATGAATTGGAAGTCGTCTCGTCGTCCTGTCCGCTGCCTGAAAATAGGTGCGAAACCTCATATTTTTGCATTGCTCTTTTTCCCAATTCGACGTTGTAATCTAAAACTCGCTATATTGATAAGCTTGGGCTTGGTCTTGTTTAAGCTTTTATGTTCTTTTGATTATTAAGAGCTGATAGACGGATTTACTGGAGTATGTAGTTGAAAACGTTTTAAGCTTCGCTGGCTTTAGGAACTGTTTTGCAGATATTTCTTGTTCACAAATTCGTCTTGTGTTTCTAAAATAAAGATACGACTTTTCTGTATTTTTAGGCTTTGGTACGCATTTGTATGTCTCTTTTGATTTCATGTTTAAAGTGAGCAAGACATTTGAAAGCTCCATCCTTTCCTGCAATCTTTTTTTTCTTCCGTGTTTGATGTTATAGCGGAGTTCTGAACTGCGTTGTTGCTGAAATTGGTTGATTTTGTATGAGTTTCTGCGATAAATTCTTATTATGATTTCACTATTAAAAATTGAAAGAGGCTTTTATGTTTCCTTCTAGTGTTAAAGTTGAGAAATTCTTTTAAACTGCTCGTCTAGTTTCTTGATTGATTTTAACATGCTAAAATTTGTGTTCTCTACTTAATCTTCCTGTGTTGAGATTAATGGTTATAAAGATGAGGATGGGATGCTGTTTTAGTCTCAATTTTTGGACAAGTTTGTCACCTGGTTGGCCGTTGTTTAAATTCGATTGTGATATGATTAAAAATTTTCACTGCTTCACTTTCTCCTTGCTGGTACCTGTATGCGTGTCAATATTTCCCCCCTTGACAACGAGAGAAAATAGGTGTAGAAAATCATTCTCGAACATTAACAAAAGTGAACGCACGTTTGATGTGCATCTCAATTAGAAACTACCTCTTTTATGAAGCTATAATCAAATCTAGAGGCCCCCTTGCTTACTAGTCATCTATGGATAATGTTCATGTTTCAATTATTGTACTATGTGTAAATTCTTTTAAATTTGCTTAAATTTATTGATTTGGTACGGTGCTAATTATTATTTTGTTGTTTTATATGCATGAACTTCTGTTATGAGTCCATCGGACTCTGTATCCACATCCACGAGACCAAATCCCAAAGCCCTTCGAGTCGAACTTCGCACCGAAGTCCCTAAAAGTGGACTAAGAGACAAGAAACAAGGTTGTATATGAGTGTATACAGCAGATATACAGTGTAAAACGAGGAGGTGAAGTTGTCATACGGTTGGAGGACCGAAGTTATGTATATGTTATTGAAATACAGTCATATATACGCTTGATATACAGGAAAATGCAGGGGAAAGAGCTGTGATATACAGATGGTATACAGTTCAGAAAAATGGACCCAAAGTCCATAATTTTAAGCCCAAAAAATGGGCAGCTTTGTGGACGGGCCAATTAAGGGCCCAATTTCAATTCTTATATCCATTTTTGTAGCTTATATTGCTTATTTGTAGTTTATATTGTTTATTTATATTAACTAATATTTTAATCAATTAACCTAGACAAATCCCCTAAAAGTGTTGTCATTTTATTTTATCTTAGTTTTCTTTTACCTATTTCATATTTCCTTCACACAATTTTATATTGTCTAGAACGGATTAATTAGTTCCTTCAATTTTCCTCTTACAATAAGTCGTTTAAAGATTAAATTTTTTTAAAGTGATACTTTATTTTGCTTATATGACTAATAGTTTATTCGGATTAAATTAATTTTCTTTAAACTCAAGAAACTATTTTTTCTTGTAAATTCTAACTTTCTATAATTAATAAGATACTTCTAATATTATGCGCTCTAAACCTTTTTCCCGAAAAGTGTTATTCGGACTTCCTATGGTTTTAATAATAATAATGCAAACTTCTTTTTTTTTTTTTCCATAACAAAGACAAAAAAATGTTTTCTTATTAAAGTCCCCCAAAAATGGCAATTTAGTTTATTTCAAGCAAGTTGTTTTCTCATTTGAACAAATAAATGTTATGTTTAAATGTTTAAATAAATAATTTTAATATTTTCTATAAAATCAAGTCTTTGCAAAAATTAGCCACTTTAATTAGTCAAGTTAGTTTCTTTTTGGTAAATCATTTTAAACGGACGCTCTTAAGTGCCTTAAAAATCTTCTTAGGGCGTGAATTGAACCCTTATCCAGAATCTCTAGTTTTAAAGGTTTATTTCTGTTTTTGAACCTTTGAAACTCTTTTAAATTTTTTCTATAAAAATCAAGTGGCAACTCTGTAAATTTTCTCAAATTTTTTTCAATTTTTTCTTGAATCTTTGAAAATAGTTTTAAGAAGTCAAAACCATTTTCTTGCCAAATGAAATTCGAAAAGGATAAAATAGAAATGACGACTTCACTGGGGATTTATCTAGGTTCTAACCAAAAAAAACTTTCTAACTTGTTGTGGCTGATTATTATGTGTTTTTTTGTTTAAATTTCATATAAACTGACATTCCGTTCATATTTCCTCCACCTTGGAAAATTGACACTCACACACATTGCACACGCGGATTGTAAATTGTACTTTTCTAAAATTGTTTCAGATCACCTATTTTAGAGAGTCGGCGCATACGTGGGGTGAGCGGGAGTTTTATTGTCGTAGGACCACGTGCCTTCTCATATAAGAAATCCAAGTCCGTGTTTATCCAAATCTTAGCAAAATTTAAGATAGAGCATTGCCACCCTTGATTTAGGCCATGCATGCATAAGCCATAGGTGGTTTAACCCAAGGTGCCATCCCACGAATTTAGGAAACGCCCTTATCTCAAATGGGTTCATGACCCAATGACGATCCTCATATTACGTGCAGAGATAAAGATAAATTGATCCAAGTCAAAATTTGACCAAATTTAGTTTGAAAATCCAACTCCAAACTCGAGTGATGTCATTAATTAAAGCTTGTCTCAATTTATCGGAATCTCAATTGCTATTTAACGCTAGGTTTACCTTTGGCTTGAAAGGTCCCACGTATGCTAGGACGCATAATAATTGTTTATGTGCTAAAGTATTTTATTGTTTTGCTTTGTTTATGTTTGCTTATGTGTGTGTTTAAAGAACATACGTTTGTCTTGAAACAAGACTAGACCACTATTCCTATTTCGAAGTCCTAGAGCATTAGTAGGCATATAAGATTTAAAATCTGAACCTTCCAAAATACCCTTAGAAGCTCATTGATAAAATTTCTTCCAATTTACCCATTTTTTTAAAAAAATTTCATTAGGTTATTATCCAATTCACATTTGTAAGACCCCGCGAAATTCCTAGTTTAATTCAGTCCTTTAAGCTTGTCAAGGGGTCCCACACTTAAAAAATTCTAGCTAAGTTTCCAGACTTAGTTTATTTTTAACCTTCGAAAGTTGGCAATCTCATTTTGCAACCTTAATATCCTTTAATGATCTATATTTCTGTTAATTCATGATCAGGAATGTCTATAGGGGATTTTGGACGAGTTTTGAATTTTTTCGGACCTTGTTTAGACCTTGTTTGAAATCCCAAAATAGTGAGTTGACGTGATGTTGGCGCATCGCGTTGCCAATCGCGTCGACAAAGAAAATATTTCTCAGCTTAAGGCAATTTCCAGTGAACAGACGCGATGTCGGCGCATTGCGTCGGTTATCGCGTTGGTACCCTCGATGCGCCGCATCGGATGCGGCGTCGTTGGGCACATTTTTCTGTCTTTTAAACCCGCATCCTTAAGGGTAATTAGGTCATTTCCCCCCAACCTTCATCCCTCATAACATAAAATTTAGCACTCTTTTGGCTAAATATATTCATTATTTCACAAGTGTTCAAGAACAAGAAACCCTAGGTGATTAATTTCAATTCAAGAACTCAAGCTTTGTTCCATCAATCTTCAAAAAATTATCAACCAAGGTATGTAAAGTGTTCATCCAAGGGTCCCTTTCACCCTTGGAGCTTAAGAAACCTTTTCAAAATATGAATTTTGAATTCCATGTTGTGGGTTTGATTGTACACATGTTTATGTTGTGATATGATTTCCAAGATTGAATCTTTATTGAATTCTCATGACTTTATGTTAAGTACGTGGATTGAAATCCTTAAATTGAAGTGCTTAATATAGCCATGATGTATTAGTTGTTGATCCATGCCCTAGAAAAGGTTATGCCTTCCATGTGTTTGTTAAAATGTCTCAGTGATTAAGAATTGTGCATTATGACCTATTTGTGAGTTATATGATGAACTTATGATGTACCCACATGTTCAAAATGACTCCCATGCTAAAATCTATGTCTTGTAATGATTTGGTGGAATGCTCATAAGTATGGATTTGTGAAATTATGATATGTTAGCATGTATTCCCATTTATGTGTAAGCTTATGACTTGCGAATGCTTCATAAAATCCCTCAATGATAGTATTATGAATTGTTGACTATGGTCATGTGTTCAAGTAGTGTCATGTCTTATTTATTTGCATGCTATCGAGTACTGGGGGTATTTAATACCCAGAAATTTAGCTGTGTGCCTAGAGCCATTGTCAGTTTTCAAGATAGCCTCAGTTAAGCCACGATCAGTAGAGTTCAGTCAGTCTCAAAATTCAGGAAAACTCAGTAGTATTCAGTTCAGTCCTCAGTAACTCAGTCAGTTAACAAAATTTAGTAATATTCCGTTAGTCAACGGAATTCAGTGAACGTAGTCCAGTTCAGTACAATATACTCAGTTTAGTGTCTATTCAGTTGGGAGTAGGATTCAGCACCGAGTGAACCCAAGGATAGGAACTCACCTGCCAGCAGAGGGTGTGATTCTTAGAAGCAGTCCTTGTGTTCCAGAACTACATAGCTAGTGTAGGTTGAGACATCAAAACCTGTTAGATGAGGGTTGATGAGGTGGCTTAACCTGTCAGATGAGGGTCCCGCCGTTCTCGTTAGAGTACCTGACAGATGAGGGCCACTCACAGCTTGTCCTTACCAGTGGAACAGTATTGACACCCTTCCAATTGGGGTTACAGATTGGACCCCAACTCAGTTATAATATCTTATTAAGGGCATGTCGATTAAATGACTACCTCCCACAGTCTCAGTCCTAGTCTTCAGTAAAGAACTCAAATAGTTCTACAGATTTCAGGAATGTCAGATATAGTCACTCAGCTTAATACGGAACTCAACTAGTTCTATTAGAATTAGGACTATCAGACACAATCACTCAGTTATTAGTTATATTAGTTATCAGTAATCCTTGTTATCAGTAAACTCAATATTCAGAATCCTTATGATTTCTGTTACAGTTATGTATTCATGTATATATCCTCACGTAGTCATGTTCATGTTAATCAGTTAGTTAAATTCATGCATATGAACTCTTGTATTCAGGCTTACCTCACTTTGCATACTGGTACATTCACACATACTGATGTATACTTTTCTTTTGCGCTATGGTGTTTTATACCATTGGTTCGGATGCTCAGGTTCTCGATCGCGCATAGCAGCTCAGATATTAGCAGTTAGAGTTAGTGGTGAGTCCTCATATTTTGAGGACATGATTATTTCATTCTTTCAGTATTTCAGTACTTAGTCATTTTCCGTAGATGGAGTTAGTTGGGGACATGTCCCATCAACTCCTTATTCAGGCAGTTTAGAGGATTTCAGACTATAGCATGCTTAGACTGTTATTTCAGTCTTGGTATTATCATACCTTGTTTAGACGTTGTTTTATTCAGTATTGTTTAGTATTTTGAACCTTATGGAAAGTTTTCCGCCAGATTTCTGCGTTTTATTCAGTTATATTGTTATTACAATATTACTATTATTCAGTGCTCAGTTACAGATATCAGTCATGGGTTAGCTAGTGGTCCTTCGGGATTGTTAGATGATGTTTCGACTTTTTATGAAATATTTTAGGCCTTTTCCTTAGGATAATTGTGTGTTTTCAAGCAACCATGGTTGTATTTAACATGGTATTTTAGTATTTTCAGGGTAAGGACTGAGTGTGAAGGATAACTTGGGCAATCTGAGCAAAACAAAGGCAAATTGAGCAGCGATGGCTCAGGCGACGGATTGTCGACCTTGCGACGATCCGTCGGTCTAAACCATCGATAAAAAGCAGAAGGCATAGACTCTGGACGACCTACGATGATCCAGGCGATTGACCGTTAGCCCTGCGATGAACCGTCGGACCTGCGATGAACCGTAAGTATGAACCGTCACTATAATATAGAAGGAATCATCATTAGAAGTCCTATAATGATGCAGGCGACAAACCGTCGACCTTGCGATAGGACATCGCACTACCTATCGCCCAGAAGCAGAACATGGAGTCACTGGATACCCTGCGACAATGCAGGCAATGGAACGTCAATCTTGTGATGGACCGTCACTTGACCCGTCGCCCAAAAGAAAAATATGGAGTCACTGGATACCCTGTGATGATGCAGGCGATGAGCCGTCGGACCTGCGACGGACCGTCGCTTGACCCGTCGATCAAAATGCGAAGAATTTGAATTTGCATTTTAAAATCCCAGTTCTAGAATCATATAAATACCAAGTATTAGGGTTTGTTCCGTATCTTTTGTCTTTAGTTTCATACTTTCTCTTCTATTGAGAGCTTTGTACTACTTTTTATTTAGATTTGAATCTAGAGATTGAGACGTGATTATTAGTTTTCATATTTTCCATCAAAGATCGAGAAGAACAGTATTATGACTTCTGTAAGTACTCTTCTGAAGTTATTTATGAACATCAATATAACTTTTCTTTCTAACATAGAGATGAGTAGCTAAACTCCTATAACTAGGGTTTGGGAGCCTTGATGTAGAGAACTATTTTGGGATTATGAATGGGTTTGTTTTCTAATATCTATCGAAAGTGCTTGAATCTTTATTCATTTTAATGACATCTCTTGGTTGCAAACTTGATAAGTGAGCCCATGAACTCCACTTGTCTGACAAGAAAGTGGATGTTGGGAAAAGAAGTGATTCACTTGAGCTTCATAGGTTTACCCTTTGGGTTAACGGGTTGATGCCTTAGCAGGATCAACCCTCGTGAGAGTGTTATTGAATAATGAATGAATCCTTTAAGTTTGAGAGTAGTAAAGGGTGAAATACTCATTAGGTTTAGAAACACGTGGGTAATCTTTAGAATTCAATAATTCTTGCAATTGGATACATAAGTTAGAATTCGAACACAAACTCACAACCCTGATTGTTTGAACATCTTGGTGAGCATAACTCTTGTTAATTTCTTCTTATTCTAATTACATCTAAATTTACTCTCAGTAGCTGGGCTTTAGTGTAACATCAATGCAAAAGAACACCGTTAACATTTCCAAACCCCCTTTATTTCGGAGCCTTAGATCAACAGTCTAATAATAGTCACAATACTTAGTGAACACGGTATTCCCTATGGGATTCGACACCAAACCTAGTTGGGTTCTATATTTGACAATGACCGCTTACTCTCTCGTAAGAGAGTTGTAATTTGGGCGTATCAAATTTTGGCGCCGTTGCCGGGGAATACGGTTGTCAATTGAGTTTGTGTTTGTTAATTGACCTTTGGTCAAGTTTTCCAAATTTTACTTTTGTTTGTTGTTTTTATTTGTGTAGGGGAATTATTGTGTATGCCAAGTACACAAAGATCGGGTGCACCATTATTACCAATACATTCGGAACCACAACTTATTAGCAAAATGACAGAACCCCAAGATGCTGAGAGACTAGCCGCATTGGCTAGAGCTCAACTAAATCAGCAAAATAATGGCCAGAAGGTATGTCATTCTAACCTTAACGATGATGATTTAGGGGATGATGACTTGTTAGATCCTTCTAATCGAAGGCTTACAAAGAGTGTAGCTGCACCAGTGAACAGAAATGTGAACAGAAACCATCCTTTCAGGGTGAGACCTGATTGTCAAGCTGTTTAATTTGATCTTAATGATGATGAAAATAAAATGGATGGAGATGGTACCATTTGAGCTATTATTTCTCCACCTCTAGCACCAGGAGCAAGGTTCAATATTACCAGTACAATAATCCAACTCCTTCACCTGAATGGGTTGTTTGGTGGACTCCCAGGAGATGATCCTAATATGCATTTAGTGAATTTTGCCACTATTTTCTAGTCCTTTGATAACCTGGGAGTGGGAAAGAATGCCATCCGCATGCATTTATTTCTGTTGTCTCAGTCTGAAGAGGCAATATTGTGGCTTAATGAGATGACGCCCGATTCGATAACCAATTGGAGGCAATTGAAAGAGGCTGTCCTAGAAAGGTTCTTTCCGCCTTCCAGAAGGGTATAGTTGAGGGGAGAGATCAACAACTTTAGGCAGCTCCCAACTGAAACCCTTTATGAGACATGGGAGAGGTTGGAAAAAAAGCTGACACAGTGTCCGAACCATAATATGACATATATTCATCTGATGGAGACTTTTTATTGGGCTTTGAACTCTATTATGAAGCCAGTTGTTGATAATACTGCAGGGGGATCATTTGTGGATGTCACTTTTTAGGAGGACTCAGAGATGCTTGATCAGATGACCAAACAAAGTAGAGCTTAGCATACCAGGGATTCTGTGGTAGAAAACCCTACTGTATCTGTTGGCATGACTGCAGAACAACGTAAGAAAGAGGAAGAACTTGATCAATACATGGCTCACTTGAAGACACAGATGGATCTGTTGACCAAGCATCTATTATCTATAAAGACTAAAAAAGTAAAGGCTATTGCAGCTAAAGGTAGAGATAATTCTAATTCGGAAGAAGAGGCTAACTATTTGAATAATCAGAGGGGTTTTCGAGGCAATAGCTAAGGAAATAAAGGTCGGAACTACTACAACAAGGCTGGTTATAAGGATAGGGAGCAAGTAAATTAAAAAGGTAAGAATGATAGAATTGGACTATATGTATCTCTCGAAAGCAGATATGGTGCTGCAACTAGCTCTGACAAGATGTCCATGGATGACATGATGGAGAAATTATTAAAGGGAGTTGAAGATACCAACTCTGGAGTGACTACCATGAAGAGCGATTTATCTTCTATGAGTCAGTTGGTGAACTTGCACTCGACCTCTATCAAGCAGTTGGAGCAACAAATTAACCAGCACTTAGAAGCTTTGAATAAGAGGAAGACTAAAACATTGCCAAGAGACACCATTCAGAACCCGCAAAATGATGGCTCTTGTATGGATATCACTACGAGAAGTGGTAAGGTATTGGCAATCCCTCTTGTGGGTAAGCCTACAGTTGATATTGTACCCGATGATGATGAAGAAGTAGAGATTTATTACCCGATGGAGTCTGGGAAATTGGATGAGGTTATTAATAACACATTATCCAATAGTTAGTAGGTTGATGAGTTGGGGAAGAATAAGGGAAATGAGGCGGAAGTGCTGGTTACCACTATTCCAAAGCCACCTCCTCCATTTCCTCATCGATTGAAGAAAAAAGTAGGCGACACAAAGTTTAGCAAATTCATGGCTATACTGAAGCGGCTGATGATTAATCAACCACTGTTTAAGGTATTAGCGCAAATTCCTGGGTACGCAAAGTTCATGAAAGACCTTGTCACAAATAAGAGGTTAGTAAGTTTTGAGTTGATGGATAATTTTTATCATTGTGGTGCTATTTCCACAAGGTATCTGTTTCAGAAAAAGGTGGATCCAGGAGCATTTACTATCCCATGTACTATTGGTCCTTTTGACTTTGCTAAAGCTCTGTGCGACTTGGGGGCTAGCATCAATCTGATGCCACTAGCTGTATATAAAAAGTTGGGTTTGAGAGACCCCACACCCACTAATATGCGACTGGTGATGGTGGATAGGTTGGTAAAATAACCTGTTGGTATTTTGTATGATGTGTTGGTGAAGGTTGCTAGTTTCATATTCCCTGCGGATTTTGTTATTTTGGATTGCGAGGTGGATTTTGAGGTGCCTATAATCTTGGGTCGACCTTTCCTTGCAACCAAAAGTATGCTGATTGATTTGCGAGCTAATGAGATCTTATTCAGGCTGAATAATAAAGTAGTGCGATTTGATGTGTGCCAATCAATAAAGCAGCAGAAAGAAATGAGTATGTTTTCCATTGTAGATGTCTATTATGAGGAGGAGCAGGAAGTGCCGATAGAAGAGAAATTTGCTGTTGAAACCTTGGCTGCAGTGTTGATCAATTTTGATCAGGATGGTATAGAAGATTATGAGGAGACTGTTTGTGCCTTAACAGGAATGGGTTCTTACTCATATGCCCCCAAAAAGTTGGACTTGGACTTAGAAAATCGTCCTAGTCCACTTGCTAAGCCCTCTATAGAAAAACCACCTGTCTTGGAGCTGAAAGAATTACCCAGTCATTTGAGGTATATGTTCCTGGGCAGTGGGAATACACTACCTATTATTATTGCGTCTGACCTGGGTGAAAAGTAGGTGAAAGCACTTATTTTGGTGCTTCAAAGATACAAAAAAACAATAGGCTGGACTATTACTGATATTATTGGCATTCCTCCTGGCATCTGCACTTATAAATTACAACTTGAGGAAGAATGTACTCCTACCATTGAGCATAAATGTCGACTTAACCCACCAATGCAAGAGGTGGTTAAGAAGGAAATTATTAAGTGGCTAGATGCAGAAGTGGTTTATCCTATTTTCGACAGTAAATGGGTAAGCCTGGTTCAATGTGTGCCCAAAAAAAGGGGCATGACTGTTGTTGCAAACGAAAAGAATGAGTTGATTCCTCTCAGGACTATGACTGGTTGGAGAGTTTGCATGGACTACTGCAAACTAAACTCATGGACTTTAAAGGACCACTTCCCAATGCCCTTCATGGATCAAATGCTTGGTCGGTTGGCGGGAAAGGGGTGGTGTTTCTTCTTGGATGGATATTCTGGCTACAATCAAATCTGTATTTATCTTGAAGCTCAGTAGAAGACAACGTTCACATATCTGTATGGCACTTTTGCATTCAAGCGGATGCCGTTTGGGTTATGTAATGCACCCACTACCTTTCAAAGGTGTATAATGTCTATTTTCTCGGATATGGTTGAGGACACCTTGGAGGTGTTCGTGGATGATTTTTCTGTGGTTGGAGTTTCATTTGAGCTGTGTCTGGAGAACTTGAGTAAGGTTTTGCAGAGGTGTGTGGAATTCAATCTTGTGCTTAATTGGGAGAAATGCCACTTCATGGTGAAGAAGGGCATTGTTCTCGGGCATAAAATTTTAGCAAAAGGGATAGAGGTCGATCGAGCCAAGGTAGAGGTTATTAAGAAGCTACCACCTCCCATCTCAGTGAAAGGGGTGCGTAGTTTCCTTGGACATGCTGTCTTTTACTGGAGGTTTATACAAGACTTCTCTAAAATTGCAAATCCACTTTGCAAACTTTTAGAGAAGGAAACTAAGTTCTTCTTTGACGCTGATTGCATTAAGGCATTTGAATTCCTTAAGAGGAAGCTGGTTGAGGCCCCTATCATTGTTACACTGGCCTGGTCAAAACCATTTGAGATAATGTGTGATGCAAACGGTGTTTCCCTCGGAGCTGTGTTGGGGCAAACGAAGGACAAATTATTTTATCCAATTTATTATGCCAGCAAAGCACCGAATGGAGCTCAGAAAAACTACACCATCACAGAGAATGAACTTTTAGCAGTGGTGTATGCTTTTGAGAAGTTTTGGGCATATTTTCTAGGTTCCAAAGTAGTGGTACACACTGACCACGCTACCTTGAGGTACCTAATGGCGAAGAAGAATGCTAAACCAAGGTCGATCCGGTGGGTGTTGCTACTTCAGGAATTTAACTTCGAGGTTAAGGATCATAAAGGATTTGAAAATCAAGTGGCTGATCACTTATCCAGACTCGAAGGAGAGCAATTCGTAAAAGACGGGCTTGAGATTGATGATTTCTTTGCTGATGAGAAAGTATTGGCTGCAGTGCTAAAAAAAGTACCTTGGTATGCTGACTTCACTAATTATGTGGTAACTGAGGTGGTACCAAAAAATCTTTCCTTTCATCAAAGGAAGAAGTTTCTCCATGATGTGACCCATTACTTCTGGGATGACCTGTATCTTTTTCGGTGATGTGCAGATGGTATTATTAGACGGTACATCCCTGATGTAGAAATGCTGAGTGTATTGGAATCAAGCCATGCTTCCCCAGTTGGAGGTCACCACGCAGGTGATCGGACTGCAAGGAAAGTGCTTCAGAGTGGCTACTATTGGCCCTCTTTATTCAAGAACGCCTATGAGTTCGTGAAGAGATGTGACCAATGTCAAAGGCAAGGGTCCATCTCAAAGCACTATGAGATGCCAATGTCTAGAATGCTAGAGGTAGAATTATTTGATGTGTGGGGCATAGATTTCATGGGACCTTTCATGAGCTTATTTGGAATGAAGTACATACTTGTTGATGTTGACTACGTGTCAAAATGGGTTGAGGCTGTACCTCTGGCGGATAATGAAGAAAAATGGGTTGTTGTATTTTTAAAGAGAAATATCTTCTCTCATTTCAGGATACCACGTACCATCATAAGCGATGGAGGATCACACTTTTGCAACAAGATGTTCCGAGCCACATTGGAAAAATATGGGGTTAAGCAGCATAAGGTAGCTACACCATATCACCCGCAAACAAGTGGGCAAGTGGAGATCTCCAATCGAGAAATCAAGGCTATCCTTGCCAAGACTGTGAATGCTAGCAGAAAGGATTGGTCTAGGAAGATGGACGATGCATTATGGGCATATCTAACAACTTTTAAGACACCTATTGGCATGTCGCCATACCAATTGGTTTACGATAAGGCATGCCATTTGCTGATTGAGCTAGAGCATAAAGCACTATGGGCACTGAAGCGTCTTAATATGAACTGGAATGAAGCAAAAAATATAAGATTGGGGCAGCTCAATGAGATGGATGAGTTCCATCTCGGAGCTTATGAGAGAGTCGGCATGTAGAAGGAACGAATAAAGAAATACCATGATCGCAGAATTGAAAAGAGGGAGTTTCAGAAAGGTGACTTGGTGCTTCTGTTCAACTCCAGACTCAAACAGTTTCCAGGTAAGCTCAAATCCAAATGGTCCTGCCCATTTAAAGTGAGTCAAGTCTACTCTTTTGGAGTAGTGGAACTTGAAAATAAAGATGGCAGTGTCTTCAAGGTGAATGGGCAACGTGTGAAACTGTATATCGGTCCAAAAGACTCAATTAAGAATACTGCTACTGTCTATCTCAATGAAGTCTGAAAAATCGAGATAACTGAGTCATGCCGCGATAATAAATTAGGCGCTAGTGGGAGGCAACCCACAACGTGTTGTTGTACAACATTATTTTTTTTAGTTATTCTATTGTTTTGTGCAAACTTAAGGGTTTATGTAAGAGTGCAGGTACTGAAATGAAGGAAAGCAGATGCAAAAAGAAAGTAGGGTAATCGACGGTATAACCCAACGGACCATCGAACAGAACCATCGCAGGTTAGTCCCAGGTGAGTTCACTGGATAAGTATGATAGTATAGCTGACGGACCATCGCATGGGATACGGACCATCGCTTTAACCGTCGCACTTAACCCTAGTTCAGCGAATCGGGTTTGATTGCTTTAAATAGTCAATTTTTAATTTCTACCCGATCCAAATAGTTTTAAAATGAGAATATGAAATGGTTAAATAACTTCTCAACTATTCAACACCCCTGCACCTTTTCATTTGCCTTTAAAACTTCCCATCTCCCCTTTTCCCTCTCTATTTAAATGCTCTTTCTTTTCATTTCCCCTCACAAGAAAACTAAATCCTTTTCACTAAAACATTAGTCGTCAGAATTATTTATGTGAAGTAGGAGTAGGGAACTGATATTGCAATGGTTAGGTACCATGGATCCCAAATTACCACAAATCAGAGGTCGAGGTAGAGGCCAAGAAGCCCGGTCTAATGCACCAGCCCATAACACTCGGTGAAGTCAATGAGTGGTTTCTTTTATCCTCCTCGTCTGACGAGGTGGTGGAAAGTAGCAACAGTAGTACCTCCATTTCAGTTCCATTTAAGGTGGGGGTTGAAACTTCTAACCTTATTCAAGAAAAGGTCCCAGAACAAGAGGATCCAAATGTGATTCGACGCAAGGATCAACAACTAAGAAAAGCCATAAAATGGCAAGTAGAGGGTGCCTGTGACATTTTCTACAAAGGGATGGAACTAACAGATAGGTTTCTTAGCAAAAGGAAAATTTTTGAGGAGCACCAGATCATCACAAAAACCCTACATAAGTATCCAGAACTTGAGTGCCATTTCAATGAATATGAGTTGGCCTGGATGAGCAAGACACTTAGAACTTACCAACCAAACTTGGTTCGTGAATTTTTTTCCAACTATTTGTCATTGCTAGAGAAGGAGTGCCCTTAAGGTTCATCGGCTGCCGTTATGAACAAGCTTGATACAGTTCCTGTGAGAGGAGTCGACATTGACATTTTAGAGAGGACTTTAAACAGATTTCTATCAGATACCAGGGGCTATTACGGAGTTGGAGCATCGGATATTTTCACGGGATGAACATAGGCCATGGTTAACTAGGATACTGATAGATGGAGGTGAGCCTACATGGTTGCTTGACCCCCATGAAAAAATATCAAAGAAATCACTAAGTTTCAAGGCCAAGTTCTGGTGGGCGATTGTACGACTGAGGCTCATACCAACAGGTGGTGATGATCATTTAGAGAGCACCAGAGCTGTGATTGTTTTCGCTTTGATAGAAGGGTTGACCATAGATTTTGGGCACATCATTTTTGATGAGTTATTTTTCCGTGCTCACAAGACTCACACTGCACTACCGTTCCCATGCCTTATCACTGAGTTATGCATAAAATCCTAAGTTACTTTGATCAGTGGAATTGACAACGAGGTCCCAGCACTGCACAAACAACACATTGAAAAGATGAAGGATGAATCGAGATTTAATTTGCGAATCAACAAACCTCCAGGTATGCCATTGCCTCTAATTATGTATGTGCCTCATACCACCTCTACAGGTTCAGCTTTTATGCCAATAGGCGGGACCCCAGACTCTGCGTCAGTCCCGCCCCAACTTTTGAGTACAGGCTAAACCCTGACAACTTCACAAAGACTGTGCGAATCGTCAAAAAGGTCGAAAAACAGATAGCACTCTGGGGGAAAGATTTTAAACCTTTTGTGGAAAAAATTATGGAGGATGCATTGTGCCCTTTCAAAAATGTCCAGCAACGCATGGACAACATGGAAGAGTGCATAAACAAAAACTTGAATGAAATGTTCATTCCTAATTTTTCTAAAGTGATCGAGGAAGTTAGATAGCTCTGGGAAGATATTGATAAGATAAGTCAGCAGCTACAGTAGACCATATTCGATCCAGTCCTGGGTACTAGTGATGAGGACGAAGGTCTTGTGGACTTTTTTGGGCGTCCGATTTAGGACAAAGGTAAGAGAGTAGCAAAATCAGATAAGAAGACTGAGAAAGCTGCTAAGAAAGAAGATAAGAAGCGAAGACTTACAGCCATGTCACCTAAATAATTCGAAGATTACCAGATACAGCGGGTAGTAAAGAAGTTAAGGAGAGAGGCAGAGAAAAAGCAGAAAAGGCTACAAGATGAGATAGCTGGAGTATCCACTAGTTCGGCCCCAGTCAGTGGGATAATTTCAAATCCTGTCAGAGATATGTTATCGCCGACTCTGGAGGGAGAGATTTTGAGTACTCCCACCACCATGGGAGTCAACATTGCACCTGGTGAGGACGCTGGCACCTCTTCACACTTCACTGATGCCTTAGATTAAATAAGAGGCGCGACAAGTATTTTCCCATCCTTTGTACTTAAAATTTTATTCATTTAAGGACAAAACATTTTTTTATGTGGGGTGGGTGTACTTGTTGGGGGGTTGTGTTGCCGATATTGCTTATTGGGGGGATGTGTTGCCAATATTATCGGAATGTCTAAGTGTTAATTTTTCATTTTCATGTTCTGTTTGTTGAATTTTCAATTTCATGTTTAGTTGGTAATTTGGTTGCATGAAATAAAAGTTCTATTCCTATTGGCACCTTATTTTACATATGTGGATGACAACTGATGGTGGCAAAATTGTGTTTTTCATTTTTCATACAATTAATTCCTCTTACCAAGTGGCAAAGTGCTGTGTAACCATGTGTGACTCTGTTAATGGCATTAGAAGTTAGTAATAAAGCAATGCCTAGCTATGTGATCGGGATCCCAAAAATTAGTAGGATAGAAATTAACTCAGTGCCTGTGTGGGTGAGTATTTGTGTAGTTCTGACATAAGTGTTATACCTAGAACTTTCCCGGTTCATCAGATATTGTCGTGTGTTTTGACTCAATAAGAAATGATAGTAGGCCTTCTTGTATTGTTAGTCTACTTAGCAAAATGATTGACCCATAAAAAACATTGTGTCCCCTTTATCAACCCTTTTGAGCTGTGGTAGTATTTTTTTCTATCCAAATAAGTTTGATTCACTCTCTAGAAGGTGTTAAGCATTTAGCTTTGGCCCTGGTCCAATTGTGGACATTGTTCACTTTAACTTAGGCAAATCGTCTAAGTTGAGGGTGGCTACTGCTGGGTTGTTAGTAGCCTAGGAGGTTGAGCTGAAAGTAATGTGAGGGGTAGCATCCGACTCTGGTCTAGTTAGCAAGCTAAATAGATATTATGCACCTCAATTTTTTGCATCAGCATAAGTTGAGGGTGGATGAGGCTGTGTTCTCAATAAAAAAAAGTTGGTTTATGACAAGAGCGCTGAAGAATAACTATGATTGAATGAGAGGGTCCTTAATTCTGATAAGTAACTACCAAATAGGGTAAAGAGAGTTAAATTCTTGTACTTTAAGTCACTTACCTAAATGAATAACCTTCACCGAGCCTAAAACCTCATTACAAACCTTAGCAAGTCCTACTTGATCTTAGTGAGTCAACTATAAGAGAACATTAGATGATAAGGGCAAGTTTATAGGTGTACACTGTGTTGGCAACATTTTTTTTGAGAGTGAGAAACTTAGTTTTGTCCATAATTTAACTGTGTGATGTGAGGTGGACTTCTTTGGCTGTGAGGGTATGTTGAGTTATATCTGTTCTATTCAGTTCTTTGGGGTGTTGTATCTGTAGCTATAAATGTGCTGATTAGTAGTTAATGCCAATAGTGGATCCATGTGTGTTGAAATGGCATAACCAAATGGATAGTGGAATAATTGTATGATTGTGTTGGTTTTACTGTGAACTTCCTATTATGATGTTGTTCATATATGTATCCCGGTGTTGAATTTCTTGAAGATAAGAAATTACCTTAAGTTGAGGGTGTTTGATGTTCCGTCTTTTGACGGAATATTTTAGGCCTTTTCCTTAGGATAATTGTGTGTTTTCAAGTAACCATGGTTGTATTTAACATGGTATTTTAGTTTTTTCAGGGTAAGGACTGAGTGTGAAGGATAACTTGGACAATTTGAGCAAAACAAAGGCAAATTGAGCAGCGACAGCTCAAGCGGCGGACCATCGACCTTGCAACGATCCGTCGGTCTAAACCGTCTGTAAAAAGCAGAAGGCATAGACTCTGGACAGCCTGCGACGGTCCAGGCGATGGACCGTCAGCCCCGCAATGAACCGTCGGTGTGAAATATTTCCATAATATAGAATGCATCATTATTTGAAGTCCTACGATGATGCAGGCGATGAATCATCGACCTTGCGATGGGCCGTCGTACTACCCGTCGCCCAGAAGCAGAATATAGAGTCACTGGGCACCCTAAGATAATGCAGGCGATGGAACGTCAGACCTGTGAAGGACCGTCGCTTGTCCCATCACCTTGAAGCAGAATATGGAGTCATTAGACACCCTGCGATGATGCAGAAAATGAGCCGTCGAACCTGCGACGGACCGTCGCTTGACCCGTCGACCAAAATATAGAGAATCTGAGTTTGAATTTTAAAACCCCAGTTCTGGAATCATATAAATACCAAGTATTAGGGTTTATTCCGTATCTTTTGTCTTCAGTTTCATACTTTCTCTTCTATTGAGAGCTTTGTACTATTTTTTATTTAGATTTGAATCTAGAGATTGAGATGTGATTATTAGTTTTCATATTTTCCATCAAAGATCGAGAAGAACAGTATTGTGACTTCTGTAAGTACTCTTCTAAAGTTATTTATGAACATCAATATAACTTTTCTTTCTAACATAGAGATGAGTAGCTAAACTCCCATAACTAGGGTTATGGGAGCCTTGATGTAGAAAACTATTTTGGGGTTGTGAATGGGTTTTTTTTCTAAAATCTATCTAAATTTCATGAATCTTTCTTCATTTTAATGACATCTCTTGGTTGCAAACTTGAGAAGTAAGCCCATGAACTCCACTTGTTTGACAAGATAGTGGATATTGGGGAAAGAAGTGATTTACCTGAGCTTCATAGGTTTACCCTTTGGGATAATGGGTTGATGCCTTAGCAGGATCAACCCTCGTGAGAGTGTTATTGAATAATGCATGAATCCTTTAAGTTCGAGAGAACTAAAGGGTGAAATACTCATTAGGTTTAGAAACACGTGGGTAATCTTTAGAATTCAATAATTCTTGCAATTGGATACATAAGTTAAAATTCGAACACAAACTCACAACCCTGATTGTTTGAACATCTTGGTGAGCGTAACTCTAGTTAATTTCCTCTCATTGGAATTACTTCTAAATTTACTCTCAGTAGATAGGTTTTATGTAATATCCATGCAAAAGAACACCGTTAACATTTCCAAACCCCCTTTATTTCGGAGCCTTAGATCAATAGTCTAATAATAGTCACAATAATTAGTGAACACGATATTCCCTATGGGATTCGACACCCAACCTAGTTGGGTTCTATATTTGACAGCGACTGCTTACTCTCTCGTTAGAGAGTTGTAATTTGGGCGTATTATTAGCACCGTGTAGCATCTAGGGTACCAGACTCGGGGCGTTACAAACTTGGTATTAGATCCAAAGGTTCAATAGAGTCCCACGAAGTATGAAAGTTGCATCTAGTAGAGTCTTGTGCATGGGTGTATTGCACGCCACATTTATGTGCAGGAGGCTATGAGATGTTTTAGGAGCAGTTTCCCTTCTTTCAGTATTTATGTCATGCGAGTGAGCATGGGCTCTAGTTAAACTCTTAGTCTAATCCTTCTTTCTCTTGTATCTATAGAAAAATTCCTCCAAAGAGGACTCAGGGAAGTGGAACAAGGGATCAGCCAGCCCCTCAGCCCGATCAGCCTAATCCTTTTGGCGAACATGTATTCCATGCAGAATTCAGAGCTACATTCACTACTCTTGCTCATTCAGTTTCCACCTATAATAAACATCTAGCTCTCATTCCAGCCAATCCAGTGGCCAATTCTGCTGCAGCTAGGATTTAAGACTTCACCCGAATGAATCCTCCTTCTTTTTCTGGGTCTAAGATAGATGAGTACCCTCAGGAGTATCTTGATCAGGTGTAGAAGATAACTAATGTTATGGGAGTGAATGCTATCCAGAGTGTTGATATAGTTGCATATCAGTTGCAGGATATGGCTCACACTTGGTTCAAATAGTGGAAAGCAGAGAGGGCTATAGATGCAGGGCCTATTGATTGGGAGGAGTTTGCCACCGCTTTTCTAGATGGATTCTTTCCCTTAGAACTGAGAGAAGATAAGGTGTTAGAATTTATTAACCTTAGGCAGGGAAACATGACAGTGAAAGAGTATTCTTTCAAGTTTACTCAACTAGCTAGATATGCTCCTCATGTGGTGGCAGATAGCAGATCCCGAATGAGTAAGTTTGTGTCTGGAGTAAATGATAGTATGGTCAAGGAGTGCAGGACCATGATGTTAATTAGTGAGATGGACTTGGCTAGGCTAATGACCCATGCTTAGTAGATAGAGGAGCAGAAGAATAAGGAGAGTGAAAAACAGAATAAGAGAGCTAGAACAGGTAGCTTCAATTTTAGTCAGCCTAAGTCAGAGGGTAGGAAACATTCTCAGTTCTACCCAAAGTCCTCAGTTCCAGCTCCTTCCTTAGCCAGTGCTCCAGTTCCTAAGTTCAGAATGGTAACAAATATAGGGCGCCAGGCTCTAAGTCTCAGAGCAGCGTTAGCAGTGCCCGAACTCATCCTTATTGTCAAACTTATGGCAAGCATCCTCAGGGTATTTGCAGAGATGGCAGTGATGTTTGTTTCAGATGTGGAAATCCAGGAAACAAAGTCATAGATTGTCCCAGTCAGTTTTTTAGGGTTAGCCTAACCGTTCCTCAGCTCAGTCCAATCACCCGAATCAGCAGGGTGCCACTTCCAGTGCCACCAGCGGGCAACATCCAAATAGACTTTATGCTCTTTAGTCCCAATAGGACTAAGAAAATTCTCCTGATGTGGTTACTGGTACACTACCGATCTTTCATATTCATGTTTATTCTTTGCTAGATCCAAGAGCTTTCTTGTCCTTTGTAACTCCTTATATAGTAGTTGATTTCAGAGTCAGTCCCAAAATTCTAGCAGATCCCTTCTCAATCTTTACCCCAGAGGGTAAAACTATCATAGCCCGGTGGGTATACATGAACTGTCCGGTTATGGTATTCCAGAAAGTCACTTCAACAGACTTAGTTGAATTAGAGATGACTGATTTTGATGTCATTTTCGGTATGGATTGGATTCATTCCTACTATGCCACAGTCGAATCCAAAAATAGAATTGTCCATTTTCAGTTTCCGAATGAACCCATCCTAGAGTGGATGGGTAATACTTCAGCCTTCAGGGTTCAGCTTATTTCCTACCTAAGGGCAAGGAAAATAATATCTAAGGGATGTGTTTATCATCTTGTTTGAGTTAAGGACTCTAGTTCCAAAACTCCCAGTATTGAGTCAATTCTAGTAGTGAATGAATATTCAGATGTGTTTCCATAGGATCTTCCCAGAATTTCTCTCGAAAGGGAAATAGACTTTGATATCGATCTTCTCCCAGATGCTCATCCCATATCTATTCCTCCATACAGAATGGCACCAACTGAACTCAGAGAATTGAAAGAGAAGTTGAAGGATCACCTACATAAGGGATTCATTAGACTCAGAGTGTCCCCATGGGGTGCACCAGTTCTATTCGTGTGAAAGAAAGATGGTTCTCTTAGAATGTGCATAGACTACCGTCAACTCAATAAGGTCATAGTCAAGAATAAGTATCCACTTACTAGAATCAATGACTTGTTTGACCAACTCCAGGGTGCCAGTTATTTCTCTAAGATAGACCTCAGATCAGGCTATCATCATCTCAGAGTCAGAGAATGCGACATTCCGAAAATAGCCTTCCGTACTCGGTATGGTCACTTTAAATTCTTAGTCATATAATTTGGTCTTACCAATGACCTAGAATCTTTCATGGACTTGATGAACCGTGTGTTCAAGCAGTACTTGGACATGTTCATCATAGTCTTCATAGATGATATTCTTGGCTATTCCTGCAGTGAGCATAATCATGCAAACCATCTCAGAATAGTATTGCTGACTCTCAGAAATCATCAGTTATTCACCAAATTCAGTAAGTGCGAATTTTAGCTAAGGTCAGTAGCATTCCTTAGTCATGTCATTTCTGGTGATGGCATTAGAGTTAATCCTCAAAAGACCGAAGCAGTGAGAAACTATCCTAGACTCATCACTCCATTAGATATCAGGAGTTTCTCGGGTTTGGATGGATATTATAGACGATTTGTTGAGGGATTTTCATTTATTGCATCCCCTATGTCCAGATTGATTAAGAAGAAATTCAAATTTCAGTGGTCAAATATATGTGAGAAGAGTTTTCATGAGTTAAAGACTCGACTCACCTCAGCTTTAGTTTTGACTCTTCCAGATGGTCCAGATGGGTATGTCTTGTACTGTGATGTATCCAGGGTAGGTTTTGATTGTGTCCTTATGCAGCATGGCAAGGTCATAGCCTACTCCTCCAGACAGCTTAAGCCCCATGAGAAGAATTATTCAACTCATGATCTTAAGTTAGCAGCAATAGTCTTTACCTTAAAGATTTGGAGGCATTACTTATATGGGGTGCATGTAGATGTGGTCACAGATCACAAATGACTCCAATACATGTTCTCTCAAAAATATCTTAATCTCTGTCAGAGAAAGTTTTTAGAACTCTTGAAAGATTATGACATTAGTGTCCTTTATCATTCGGGCAAGGCTAATGTAGTGGCTGATGCTCTTAGTAGACTGTCTATGGGTAGTATTGATCATGTTGAGGACAGTAAGAAGAAGTTAGCCCAGGAAGTTCATCAGTTATCTAGGCTAGGTGTCCACTTAGTCGATTCAGTAGAAGGTAGTGTGTGGGTTCAGAATAGTTCAGAATCATCTCTAGTTTCTGAAGTTAAGGAAAAATAGGATAGAGATCCCAATGTAGTCAAGATGAAAGAGTCATTCAAAGATTAGAAGGTAGAGGTTTTCTCCCAAGGGGAAGATGGTGTTTTGCGTTGTTAGGGTCGTCTGTGTGTGCCAGGTGTTGATGACTTAAGGCAGCGAATTCTTACAGAAGCGCATGGTGCGCGTTACTATATTCATCCAGGGGCCACCAAGATGTACCACAACTTGTGGGAGATCTATTTATGGTGTGGTATAAAGATAGATATTGCAAAGCTTATAGCTAAGTGCTCAATATGTCAGCAAGTTAAGAATGAGCATCTGAAGCCAAGTGGGTCTATGCAGGAGTTCACTATTCCTACTTAGAAGTGGGAAGAAGTGAACATGGACTTTGTGATGGATTTGCCTCGTACTCGTCGTCAGAATGATTCAGTCTTGGTAATTATAGATAGAATTACCAAATCAGCTTATTTCCTTCCTGTACATACCTCTTATTCAACCGAGGATTACGCCAAACTCTACATCAGAGATTTGGTCAAATTGCACGGTGTTCCTTTGTCTATTATCTCAGATAGAGGTACCCAGTTCACCTCTTATTTCTGGAAAACATTCCAAAAGGGTCATGGTACCCAAGTTTACCTTAATACAACCTTTCATCCTCAGATCGATGGTCAAGCAGAAAGGACCATCTAGACTTTAGAAGATATGCTGCGATCATGTACAATTGACTTTAAGGGTAATTGGAATGACCACTTTCCTTTGATTGAGTTTGTATACAACAACAGTTATCATTCCAGTATTCAAATGGCTCCATTCGAAGCTCTCTATGGTAGGAGATGTAGATCTCCAATCGGTTGGTTCAAATTCGGTTAGGCCGCAGTGGTAGGGCCTGACTTGGTCTTTGATACCTTAGAGAAAGTTTAGTTAATCAGATAGAGGCTCAAGATAGCTCAGAGTCAACAGAAATTGTACGGAGATATGTGCAGAAAGGATCTTGAGTTTGAGATTGGTTATTATGTGTACCTGAAAATCTCTCCTATGAAGGGAGTGAAGAGGTTTGGCAAGAAGGGAAAGATCAGTCCCCGATATGTAGGCCCCTTCAAAATTCTCAGTCGCTTTGGAAAAGTAGCTTATGAGCTCGAGTTGCCTTAAGATCTAGCTTTAGTGTATCCATTGTTCCATGACTCCTTACTTAAGAAGTGCATAGGTGACCCAGCAGTTGTAGTCCCTATTGAGGGCATAGATATTCAGAAAAACCTCTCTTACGAGAAAATTCCAGTCGAAATCCTTGACTCTCGAATTCGCAGATTGAGGAACAAAAAAGTTCCTCTAGTCAAAGTTCTTTGCCGAAATCAGTCCATTGAGGGAGCTACTTGGGAAGTAGAAGAAGACATACGGACCAAGTATCCTTACCTCTTCTCTGCTAATTCAGACTCAGCCCAAGGTAATGGCTTTCCTTAAGATTATTCCGTTTCATGTTCAGATTTCAGTTACAAACTTGGTATTCAGTTTCATGCTCAGTTTCCCATTTCAAACTTGGTATCCTTTACCATTGCATATTCAGTCGCATGTTCATGAGTCAGTTCAGTCACGTATTCATGCATCAGATATGCATGATCAGCTTATCAGTACTTCCAGTCATGCATTCATGTATCAGCTCAGTCATGAAATCATGCATTAGATATGCATACTCAGTATGAATCTCAGTAAATTAGTAATGTCAGTCATGTTTCAGTTGTTCATGTTCAGTATATACTTCAGTTTATCATTTCTTCCATCTCAGTCAGTCTCATTCGAGGACGAATGTTCCCAAGGGGGACATATTGTAAGACCCCATGAAATTCCTAGTTTAATTCAGTCCTTTAAGCTTTTTAAGGGGTCCCAGACTTAGAAAATTCTAGCTAAGTTTCTAGACTTAGATTATTTTTAGCCTTTGAAAGTTGGAAATCTCATTTCACGACCTTAATGTCCTTTAATGGTCTATATTTTTGTTAATTTATGATCAGGAATGTCTATAGGGGTTCCCGAACGAGTTTCAGATTTTTTGAACCTCGTTTAGACCTTGTTTGAAATCCCAAAATAGTGAGTCGATGCTATGTTGGCGCATCGTGTTGCCAATCACGTCGGCAGAGAAAATGTTTCTCAGCTTAAGGCAATTTCCAGTGAACCAATATGATGTCGGCGTGTCGCGTTGGTTATCGCATTGGTACCCTCAACGCGTCGCGTCGGATGGAACATCACTGGGCACATTTTTATGTCTTTTAGACCCGTGTCTTTAACGGTAATTAGGTCATTTTCCCCCAACCTTCAGCCCTCATAACACGAAATTTAGCCATTTTTGGCTAAATACATTCATTATTTCACAAGTGCTCAAGAACAAAAAACCCTAGGTGATTAATTTCAATTCAAGAACTTAAGCTTTCTTCCATCAATCTTCAAGAAATTGTCAACCAAGGTATGTAAAGTGTTCATCGAAGGGTCCCTTTCAGCCTTGGAGCTCAAGAAGCCCTTTTTAAATTATGAATTTTGAATTCCATGTTGTGGGTTTGATTGTACATATGTTTATGTTGTGATATGATTTCCAAGATTGAATCTTTATTGAATTCTTGTGAATTTATGTTAAGTACGTGGATTGAAATACTTAAATTGAAGTGCTTGATATAACCATGATGTATTAGTTGTTGATCCATGCCCTAGAAAAGGTTATGCCTTCCATGTGTTTGTTAAAATGCCTAAGTGATTAAGAATTGTGCATTATGACCTATTTGTGAGTTATATGATGAACTTATGATGTACCCAAATGTTCAAAATGACTCCCATGCTAAAAGTTATGTCTTGTAATGATTTGGTGAATGCTCATAAGTATGGATTTGTGAAATTATGATATGTTAGCATGTATTCCCATTTATTTGTAAGCTTATGACTTGCGAATGCTTCATGAAATCCCTCAATGATAGTATTATGAATTGTTGACTATGGTCATGTGTTCAAGTAGTGTCATGTCTCATTTATTTTCTTGCTATCGAGTCTTGGGGGTATTTAATACCCGATAATTTAGCTGTGTGCCTAGAGCCAATGTTTGTTTTCATGATAACCTCAGTCAAGCCACGATCAGTAAAATTTAGTCAGTCTCAAAAATCAAGAAAACTCAGTAGTATTCAGTTCAGTCCTCAGTAACTCAGTCAGTTAGCAGAATTCAGTAATATTTCGTCCGTTAACAAAATTCAGTGAACTCAGTCCAGTTCAGTCCAATATACTCAGTTCAGTGTCTATTCAGTTGGGAGTAGGATTCAACACCGAGTGAACCCAAGGATGGGAACTAACCTACCAGCAGAGGGTGTAATTCTTAGAAGCAGTCCTTGCATTCCAAAACTACATAGCCAGCGTAGGTTAATACATCAAAACCTTTCAGATGAGGGTTGATGATGTGGCTTAACCTGTTAAATGAGGGTCCCACCATTCTCGTTAGAGTACCTGACAGATAAGGGTCACTCACAACTTATCCTTACCAGTGGTACGGTATTAACACCCTTCCAATTGGGGTTATAGATTGGACCTCAACTCAGTTATAATATATTATTAGGGCATGTCGGTTAGATGACTACCTCCCACAGTCTCGGTCTTCAGTAAAGAACTCAGATAGTTTTATAGATTTCAGGACTATTAGATACAGTCACTCATCTTAATACGAAACTCAGCTAGTTCTATTAGAATCAGGACTGTCAGACACAGTCACTCAGTTATCAGTTATATTAGTTATCAGTAATCCTTGTTATCAGTAAACTCAGTATTCAGAATCCTTATAATTTCAGTTACAGTTATGTATTCATGCATGTATCCTCATGTAGTCATGTTCATGTTATTCAGTCAGTTTAATTCATACATATGAACTCTTGCATTTAGCCTTACCTCACTTTACGTACCAGTACATTCACATGAACTGACGCATACTTTTCTTTTACGCTATGGTGTTTCATACCATAGGTTCGGATGCTCAGGTTCTTGATCACGCTTAGCAGCTCAGATATCAGCAATCAGAGTTAGTGAAGAGTCCTCATATTTTGAGGACATGATTATTTCATTCTTTCAGTATTTCAGTAATTAGTCATTTTCAGTAGATGGAGTTAGTTGGGGACATGTCCCATCAACTCATTATTCAGACAGTTTAGAGGCTTTCAGACTATAGCATATTCAGACAGTTATTTCAGTCTTGGTATTATCATACCTTGTTTAGACATCGTTTTATTCAGTATTGTTTAGTATTTTGAACCTTATGGAAAGTTTTCCGCTAGATTTCTGCATTTATTTTAGTTATATTGTTATTACAATATTACTATTATTTAGTGCTCAGTTACAAATATCAGTCATGGGTTAGGTAGTGTTCCTTCGAGTTTGTTAGTACCATGTAGCGTCCGGGGTACCAGACTCGAGGCATTATATATTGATCACGTTGCCTCACAATTTTTTTCTTTTACATTCAATTGTAGTCCAAGCTATCCAGACATTCTATTAATAAAAGAACTACACTGTCTTCAAAGCTTTTATTCAAATAAACCTTTTTAGGATGTTTATCCATTAATATCTAATTTTTTCAAATTACTTAGTTCATCCTGTTCGAAGTTCTATTTTTTCCATCAAATTCAAGATATGTCAAATGATCAAAGTTCTGATCATTCGACTACTTTCTCAAGTGTCCTATCCTTCGAATTCTGTCTTAGTATGTTTTAAGTTAAATCTATGTCAATTGTTTCGAATATTACTTTGGTCAATCATCACAATCATGAACTAACTTTTTACTTTTTAAGTATTTTCTTTCCCTTTAGAGAGAGGCTGATTTGTATTGGTAGTCAAAACGTGCTCATTTCACTAAGGCAAAGTAATCGCTGGTAGAACATCAATATTTCAGACGGTCTAAGGTCAAGAAGGCAACTATAGATTCATCAGTTCTTTCTTGGGCTAACAGAAGGACTCGTTTAACTATGGATCCTAGTTTAATTAACATAAATACTTCATCTGAGTTAGCTTCCACCTTTTCTGTGGCAACGGAGTGCCTCGATAAGAAGGGAAATAACCCATAGCTAGTTGCCAATTTGGAGCAATAAATTGATGAGCTAAGGCTCTTGGTAATGCAAAGTAAAACACCTTCTCAGACTCCTTCAAATGAGACTCTGCCTCCTGATGCTCGACAAAAGAGACCTATGCTTCCAACGTCAGAAGGAGTTGGTCAGGAAGTTTGTTTTGTTCATACTTCTCAGAATGCCCCTTTTGTGTATGCATTCTCACCTCTAAAGGTTCAGAACATATCCTTGTCACACCATGCTCTGCCAATATACACCTATTCTGTTTCTCCTCCAGTGACACAAACTCCAGGGTTATATGGCTTAGATGTTAATCATTATGTTGAAACATAGAATAATCCGAGAGTGTGCACTGATAAAATGGTGTACATAAAGCTCGAGGTCTTGGAAGATGTAATGAGAAGCCTTCGGGGGCTTGGGAATAACCAAAGTGTGAAGTATAAAGAGTTGGGTGCATTTCCCGAGATTGAGTTGCCTCCTAGTTATAAGATCCTAAAGTTTGAAAAGTTTGATGGGTCCGAAAATCCTTTTTTTCACTTGAAAACTTATTATGAGAAGTTGATTGGTGTGGGCAAGAATGGAGGAATACGGGTCAATCTATTTAGTCAAAGTTTGAGTAGAAAAGCTTTAGAATGGTATGGCAAGCAAGATGTGACTTAGTGGTGCACTTGGGATGATCTGTCAAATGCTTTTGTGGATCACTACAAGTTTCATGTTGATATTATTCCCGATAAAATCTCTATCACAAAGCTAAGGCAGAAATCAAATGATAGTTTTCACAAATATTTCATACGCTGGAGAGAAGAGTCGACCAGGGTCCATCCTTCTATGGAAGAAGATGAAATGATCAATTATTTCATCCATGCGCCAAATCTAAAATATTTTGATCGCATGGTAACAATGGCTGGAAAAATATTTATTGAAATTGTCAAGACTGGAGAAATGATTGAGGATAACCTCAATACAGGAATAATAATAAACTTGACAGAACTAAAATCCACTCACAAGGGCTTCCATACTGGCTCTTTTGGAAAAGAAAAGAAAAAGAGAAGGAAGTAACGGGAGAGATGACTCAAGAGAGATCTTCCAACTACAAGCAACCTTCTCGACACCAACCTAATGCTCGATGTTCTCATTATCCAGTCTTTAGCGCACAAGCGATATATCATGCTCAACCTCCACCACAAAGCTATCAAAATAATGCTCCCCATGTCAATCATGAAAGAAAGACTCCAAGAATTTTCACGCTGTTGGCAGAATCTCTTACTCATCTTTTTGAAAGGCTAAAAGAAGAAAAACTACTTCATCAGTGAAAGCAAAGCCTGTGAACATTTTGGCTAACTAGTACGATCCAAGCAAGCGATGTGCTTACCACTCTGGAGTTACTGGACATGACAGAGAGAAATGTATCACTCTCAAACACAAAATTCAGGATCTGATTGACAACAAGGTGATAACGCTTGAAGAAACTCCAACTAATGTTAACAAAAACCCATTGCCCAATCACAAGAAGTAGTCATCGAAATCATCATTTTCTCTAAAAAAGATGCACTTTTGGCATCCCTCTATCTTGCATTTAAAAATTAGCATTTCCTTTCCTTGTATCGTACTTTCTCATTTTATTTTCTTGTAATTGCATTCTATTGCTTTATTTTCTTGTAATCGCACTTTATGATTTGATTTTCTTATAATTACACTTTTTTAGTTGTAATGAACTACGTTTGACTTGATTTTCCTTGTGGAATATGTAGATGGATTGTATTGGCTTCGGCCACGTTATAAAAAAATATCAAATATCCTTTCATTATATGTATGAACTACGTTTGACCTGAATTTCCCAAAAAGGATACGTAGGCAACCTATCTCGGCTTCGGTCAACCCCTTAGAAAACTGATCCTGTCATTGTATCTATGAACTATATTTGGCCTGAATTCCCAAGAATGGGATGAGTAGGTGGCCTATTTCGGCTTCGATCAATCCCTTAGAAGAATTTTCTTTTCATTTAATATTGGAACTATCTTTCCTAGCTCAATGGAATGCGTAGGTGCCACACTAGCTCAGTCATATTTCCCGTAATATTTTCATAGAAACTATGAATTTTTTTTGAGAAGATCTCAAAAATGCATCAAAAATCCTTTCCCAAGTTAAATAAAGATGACATTGAAGCATGTAACTGGGGTAGAAATTTTTGAAAAGGTCTCAAAAATTTTACATGTTCTAAAAAGTTGAAAATCAGACGTAGCTGAAGTTGAGATCGAGAAATAATTTTAAAGTTCTCTATACTTAACGTACTCTACGTCAGAAACAATTCAAGTACTTCGAATTTTAGACTGGGGCAGGATTTTTGAGAAGATCTCAAAAATTCCATACTCATGAATGTCACGAGTTATAAGAAAGTTTGAGAGTCATATGTTATAGACCGGGGAAGAATTTTTGAGGAGGACCCTAAAAAAATTCCATAAAGGTTGTAATTCGAGATCAAAAAGTTTGAAAATCAATGATCAACAAGGTGAATCAGAAGAGTAAGACAATACCAACACAATCAGTCTCTCAAAACTAAGAATTTTTCTTTGGATGCAGGAACAGTGAAGTCAGAAAGTTGACAACGTTAAGCATGACACATGGCATTATCAGACCCACTGTGGCCTTGCCATAATAATCTAGACAATTTCTCTCCTTTATTTTCCTCTTGATTTATGTTTTTATTACTTTGTCATGATCTCTAACACTTTCTCTGATTTTATAGGGAAATGATTGGGCATAATGACAAAGATGTGGAGATATTATCCAAACTACTATCTCTAAATCATCATGAGTCAAACAAATTCATTTTTATCTTTAAAATCTACCCTTTTGTTACACTCATAATAAATTGTTGTATTACTAATAAGTGTTGTTCAAGTTGTACATATGACGTTATGCAGAATCACCTCTAAGAAATAATGCAAAAGTATCTTCTCAAAGTTTGAGGATCCAATCCAGAATCTCTGGATATGCACAAGTCCTTTGAACGAACCCTCATTCAAAGGATGCGGGTCAACAAATCATTCTATCTCTTCTTATATGTTAGGGTTTTCTATCCTTCAAGAAAATTATTGGATCATCATGTCATTCGAGGTGACACATCTTATTATATTTAGGTTATCCATTCTTTCAAAAAGACATATATTATCATATTTGGATTTTCCATCCCTTAAGAGGATTCATTGGACTATCACTTTATTTGAGACACGTTGGGCCGTCACCTCATTCAAAGTGGCATATTACATTCAAGATAGGTCGTCCGCATTTCAATGAGACACGTTGAGCTATCACCTCTTTCAAAGTGGCATGTTACATCCAATATAGGTTGTCTGCCTTCAATGAGATACATTGGGTCGTCACCCCATTCAAGTGACATGTTACATTTAGATGGGTCATTCGCCCTTCAATGAGACACGTTGGACCGTCACTACGTTCAAAGTGGCATGTTATATTCAAAATGAGTCGTCCTCCCTTCAATGAGATATATTGGACCATCATTCCATTCAAAGTGGCATGTTATATTTTAAATAGGTCGTCCTTCCTTCAATGAGACACGTTGGGCCGTCACTCCATTCAAACTGGTATGTTATATTCAAAATGGGTCATCCGAATTCAATGAGACATGTTGGACCGTCACTCTATTCAAAGTGGCATTTTTCATTTTAAATGGGTAGTCTTCCCTTCAAAAAGACACGTGGGGTCATCACTCCATTGAAAGTAGCATGTTACATTTAAGATAAATCATTCATTTTTTACTGGTGCATGTTGGGTTGTCACCCGTTTAAAGTGACATAATATTTTCAAAACTGGTTTGACTATCTCAGTATGGCGTGTTCAAATAAGTTTGTACCAATTTATGTTTGGGTAATGCTACAGTTGCAACTAATTGTTTGTTTGAGTTGTTGTCGAGAGCATCCAAAAGGATGAAATTCTCAAATCAAAACCACAGGTGTGGACGACTCCAAAAAGGATGCAGCACAACGTGGAACTTTATCTTAGCAGCAAACTAGGACATAGTCCGAAGAGAAATTCCAAACCCTTTGGATGCGAGATAAAACATAATTCCACCACCATCAAACCACACCTCTATCAGAAGGCATGTGGGTATTTTGGAATATTTTTTTGTTTCAGTTTCACCTCTGGGCAATTCTAAACTCGTACCAGAGGCAGTGTTCATTTTTTTTGAAAATCAGGTGACAACACGCCTAGAGCTTTAGAAATTATGTCCATGTAGATCTCAGTTATGGGTGTAAGGGCCCCCATATTTGTGACTGAGATAAATACAAACCTCTTTTCCATAACTCGATATATTTGTCACTCATCCATAAACCAAAGGCCGTCTAACATAAAAGACTACCTTTTCTGCCAATCGAGTCGAACTACAAGCAGTCTGATTTCCTGAATCATTGGGATATGTAGGCTGGGCCCTATGAAGAAAACTCGACTGCATTCCAACCTTTCCGCAATCCTCTTATTCCCCAGCTTGCGATTTTACCAAAATTCAAAATCTGAATAACTTATGAATTCTTTGAAAATCATGCTTAAAAACCAAGCGCTATGAACTACAAGTGACCTGAATTCTCATGTAACCTGAGATATGTAGAAAACCCGATACCGAAATTCGGCCATAACTTCGCAAAAATAATAGTGCGAAAACCAATATTTTTAAGAGACAAATTTGTGGTCGGACAAAATTAGGGACGTCAAACTCCCTTTGTCAAGGGTTACTTGCATCCACCCTAACCAAAGAGAGGGGGCAGTTGTTGACACCTAATTTTTGCCCTCCACATTTCAAATTAGTTTTTGAATTTCTCAATTTTAAATAGTTTTAAAATATTTATTTGTAGTTATTTTGAAATAAATTTCAACCCTACCTTTTTAATTTAGGTGAAATTAATATATTTAGTGTTTAATTATACACGATTATATAATTACCAGTTAGAGAAAATGCTTTGGAATTTACTCAGAGTGAAAATTTTTGATTAAATTGTGAATATTCTACTTTTCTCAAGATCGATTGAAAATAAGAAATTGATGACATAACTAATTTCTTAATTTTTACTTACTATTATTATTATTATCTTGAAAAAAAGAGATAAAATAATTGTGCTTTCATTAAATATTTATTTTAAAATTATTAAATTTGAGAAATTCGTTAAATTAATTAAAGATAATTTTGTCTCAACATTGTCCCCTTAATTCAATTGTGGCCATTTTATTAACATAAAATGGTTATAATTTTGTATTGGACTCCTTTCTTTATTAGCCTAATTTATTCAGCCCCCTTTTCCCTTTTAGCAACCCATTCTTTTCTTTACCCACCCCTTTCCCTTTTTGTGTCAAGTTTGGGCCAATTGACCCATAGACCCAACAGCCTCAAACAACTCTTCTATCATTTTGGGCCATTTTTTCCTAGCCCAAACAACCCAGACCTATTACAAGCAGCCTCTCAGGCCCAAACTATAAAATCAGGCCACTCCAATTACCTAGCCCACATCACCAGCGACCCAATCCACTTGTTTTTCTCTCTTATTCAAAGACCGACAACAACATACAACATCCCGCAACAACAACGTACAATGCTATAATCACTAACTCCCATATCAACAACATCAACAACGACCCTTTTATCAACCAACATTACCAAGTTACCAACAAACAACATGGAATATCAACGTTGTAACACCCACAATTTCAAGTTTTGACACAACAGTTAACAACGAAACCATCAACCATCCTTTTTATTTTACCATTTTCCCCCTTCTTTCAGTCATCTCTAGCAAACATTAAATGACTTTCCTCTTTCTCAGTCTTTGATTCACCATTTTGGGTCAGCAATTAATGCCCAACGGCTCTCTATTTTGTTACACAGTGGACTTCAAATTTTTGTCTAGAACGGATTAGTTAGTTCCTTCAATTTTTGTCTTACAATAATTCATTTAAAGATTAAATATTTTTAAAATGATACTTTATTTTTCACATGGGACTAATTGTTTATCCGGATTAAATTAATTTTCTTCAAACTCAAGAAACTAATTTTTCTTGTAAATTCTAACTTTCTATAATTAATAAGATACTTGTAATATGATGCTGTAATACCCCGTACTTCTACCTAGCTTAAAATCGTCTCAGAAATTTTAAAGACTTGTTTCAAAGATGAATCCACTTTTATACATGTGGTATTTTCAAGATTTTCACTTTTTATCATGTGAGAAATTGAATAAGCTTTTCATCGATACCAAATTCGCCAAATCCGACACCCGGGTGAAGAGTTAGAGCCATTATAGTAAGACAATGTGCCAGCTGAGCCATCAACGCGTCGCAGAGCCACCCAAAATGGCAATCGTTTGAAATTCAGAGTTGTCAAATTCCAGTGACACAGCGCGATAGCGCCGCGCCAGGGTCCAGGTCGGGAAATTTTCTCAGAATTAAAAATATGCGTCCAAGGGTTAAAAGGATCAATTTCTCACCCCTATATATACCCAATAACACATGATTCAGCCATAATTCACCAAAAATATTTTGTTTCTCTTAAGTTTCTCTCAAGAACAAGCTAGGGTTTTCAATTGGGGATTCAAATACAAGGCTCAAATTCAAGAATCTCTCCGTCAATCTTCGTAGCATCAAGAACTAAGGTATGCACAGTATTCATTCATGAATTTATTTCATCCATGAATCCCAAGAACCAAGTTTTAAATCTTGTATTGTGAATATTTTATTGTGGGTTGGTTATGTTCATGTGATTATGGTTGCATGATTCCCAAGTTGGAATTTTTAATTGTTGTTCATGAACCTATGATAGAATGTGGTCTGAAACATGTGAAATTGAGTTGAAATATGGAGTTTTGTTGTATTAATTGATGGTCATGCCTATTACCTAAGTCATGCATCCTAGGTGTTTGATAAAATGCCTAAGAGAATAGAAATTATGCATTATAGCTTAATTATGACCCAAGTGATAGATGCATGCTTTACCCTATGACCAAGAATGAATTTCATGATATTGTGTGCATTATGAATGGTAGAGGGAATGTCCATGAGATTAGGTTAATGAAAGTATGACATGTTTATATGCAATTCCATTCATGTATAAGACTATGATAGCCATGTGCTTCACGAAATCCCCAAATTAATGTATTATGAATTGCTGATGTTGGTTATGTGTTCAAAAAGTATCATGTCCTGTCAGTTTCATACTATTGAGTCCTGGGGGTACTTGTACCCGATAATTTAGCTGTGTGCCTAGAGCCAGTGTTATGTTTTTATGATATTCTCAGTCAAGCCATGATCCTTAGAATTCAGTCAATCTCATGACTCAGGAAAACTCAGTAAATTCAGTATCAGTATAGACCTATGCAGTAATCTCAGTGACCTCAGTGGTCTCAGTAACATTAGTACTCAGTAATCTCGGTAACCTCAGTATTCCCAGAAATCTCATTAACTTCAGTACTCTCCGCCAGTCCTCAGATATCAGTAGCATTCCGTCAGTCAACGAAACTAAGTGAACTCAGTTTAGCTTCGCTAAACAATAACATTAGTAACTGTTCAGTTCAGTGTCTATTTAGTTGGGAGTAGAATTCAGCACAGACTGAACCCAAGGATGGGGACTCACCTGTTAGTCAGTGGAGGGTGTGATCCTTAGAAGCAATCCTTGTGTTCCAAAACAATGTAGCCAGCGTAGGTTGAGATGCACCCTACACATTTAGGGATTTATACATCTTATTTGAGTTTCCTACTAGGAGGGGTTGATGGAAGATCTCCCTATCAGAGAGGGTATACTCACACCTTGTCTTTACCCATTACATGGTACTGACACCCTTCCAGCTGGGGTTATAGGTTGGACCCCACATATTTAGTTTCGGGGCATGTCGATTAGATGATTATCTACCACAATCTCAGTTTCAGATCCAATTTTAGTAATATAACTCAGTTCAATTCTACAGAAATCCAGGACTGTCAGATACAGTCAAATTAGTACAATATGGAATCTAGCTAGTTCCATCAATATCAGCACTGTCATATACAGTCACTCATGTTATCAGTATTTAAACTCAGTAATTATGTTATCACAAACTCAATTAATAGTATATTAATTATACGAAACCCATGTTATCAGTATTCAGTTTCAGGACTGTCAGATACAGTCAATCAGACTAGTTCTTCATAATCAGAACTGTAAAAAACAGTCATTCCTTTATTAGTAATATGACATTAGTTCCTCATTATTCAGTAAACTCAGTCATTCAGTATCCCAGTATCAGTACTCTGATATCAGTAAATCCACGTTATCAAAATTCATGAGTCAGCATTATCACGATCTCAGTTACAGTTACGTATTCATGCATGTATTCTCATGTTCATGTTATATAGTCAGTTATTATTGTTCATGCATACGAACCCTTGCATTTTTCCTACCTCACTTGCATACCAGTACATTCAACATACTGATGTATTTGCGCTTTGATATTTTATACCATAGGTTTAGAAGCACGAGCTCCCGAGCATCCTTAGTAGATCAGACATTAAGAAGCCAGACATATAGCAATCTCCCATTTAGATGTCCTACTTAAACCAGGCTAAGATTCACTTTCTCTCTACACTCATTAGAACTCTATAGAAAGAGTGTCATAGAAATGCTCCGATCGAGTATAAGTTTTTAGCATGAGTTAGTCCGCAAAGCCAGTACTTCAGTTTAGCAGTCAGAACAGTTAAGTCCTGATGGTGTGGTTTCCCCATCTTTCCACCTAATCATACTATTTGAAATCTCATGAATGTGATAATTCTAAGATGGACCAACTAGGTAGTTGCGTGTTCAAATTGGTTCATGTATCATGCCTTAGTTTCATATCCCAGATATTCAGCCATGATTCAGTTTGTTGGTGCCCTGTTCATCATCCCAGTTTTCCTCAATATCGCAGTCAAGTCAGTATTCTTCTAGGGACCTAGTGTCCCAAGGGGGAGATACACTATAATTCCCTAAAATTTTCATGATATAAACATGTCACTCTCTTCTTGTAATGAATCCATTTTAGAGTAGTGGGCACCCATAGGTTGACCCTCTAGCTCCAATCTCGGTCGTATGCCATGTATTCAAGGTATTTAGTTTAGATCACGATATTCAGCTCATGTATCACGTTCCAGACCCAGTTACGTTCTCATATTTCCGCTTATACATATTTAGTAATTAAGCTTAGACTCAGCCCAAGGTAATAGCTTTTCTTAAGCTTATCCAGTTTCATGTTTAGGTTTCAGTTACAAATATGATATTAAGTTCCATGCTCAATTTTTATTTCAAACTTGGTATCATTACCCTTACATGTTCAGTTGCATGTTCTTGAGCCGATTCAGTCATGTATTCATGCATCAGATATGTGTGATCAGCTTATCAGTACTCCCAGTCATGCATTCATGTATCATCTCAGTCATAAAATCATGCATCAGATATGCATGCTTGTATGAATCTCAGTAATGTCAGTCAGGTAGTCATGTTTCAACTGTTAAAGTTTAGTATTTACTTAAGCTTATCATTTCTCCCATCTAAATCAGTCTCATTTGAGGACGATATTGTAATACCCCGTACTTCTACCTAGCTTAAAATCATCCTAAAAATGTTAAAAACTTGTTTCAAAGATGAATCCACTTTTATACATGTGGTATTTTCAATATTTTCACTTTTATCATGTGGGAAATTGAATAAGCTTTTCATCGATACCAAATTTTCCCAAATCCGACACCCGGGCGAAGAGTTAGAGCTATTTTAGTAAGAAAATGTGCCACCTGAGCCATCAACGCATCGCGGTGCCAGCAAAAATGGCAATCGTCAAAATCCAGTGAGCCTCTGCGATTATGGCATATCGTGCCAAGGCTCAAATTCATAGTTGTAAAATTCCAGTGACATGACGCGATAGCGCTGCGTCGCGCCAGGGGTCCAGGTCGGTAAATTTTCACAGAATTAAAAATAGGCTTCCAAGGGTTAAAAGGGTCAATTTCTCACCTTTATATATACCCAATAACACATGATTCAGCCATAATTCACCCAAAATATATTGTTTCTGTCAAGTTTCTCTCAAGAACAAGCTAGGGTTTTCAATTGGGGATTTAAATCCAAGACTCAAATTCAAGAATCTCTCTGTCAATCTTCATAGAATCAAGAACTAAGGTATGCACAGTGTTCCTTCATGGATTACTTTCATCCATGAAGCCCAAGAATCAAGTTTTAAATTTTTTATTGTGAATATTTTGTTGTGGGTTGATTATGTTCATGTGCTTATTTAGTGGAGGGTGTGATCCTTAGAAGCAATGTTTATGTTCCAGAACTACGTAGCCAACATAGGTTGAGATGCACCCTACGCATTTAGGGATTTATCCATCTCATTTGAGTTTCCTACTACGAGGGGTTGACAGAAGAGCTCCCTGTCAGAGAGGGTATACTCACAACTTGTCTTTACCCGTGGCATGGTACTGACACCCTTCCAGCTGGGGTTAAAGGTTGGACCCCACTAGTTCAATTTTTGGGGCATATCGGTTAGATGATTACCTCCCACAGTCTCAGTTTCAGATCTAATTTCAGTAATAGAACTCAGTTCAGTTCTACAGAAATCCAGGACTGTCAGATACAGTCAAATCAGTACAGTACGGAACCCAGCTAGTTCTATCAGTAGCAGGACTGTCAGATACAGTCACTCATGTTATCATTATTTAGACTCAGTAATCATGTTATCACAAACTCAGTTAATAGTATATTAATTATACGAAACCCATGTTATCAGTATTCAGTTTCAGGACTGTCAGATACAGTCAATCAGACCAGTTTTTTATAATCAAAACTATTAGAAACATTCATTCCTTTATTAGTAATATGACATTAGTTCCTCAGTATTTAGTAGACTCAGTCATTCAATATCTCAGTATCAGTACTCAGATATCAGTAAATCCACTTTATCAAAATTCATGAGTTAGCTTTATCACGATCTCAGTTATAGTTATGTATTCATGCATGTATTCTCACGTTCATGTTATACAGTCAGTTATTATTGTTCATGCATATGAACCCTTATATTTAGCCTACCTCACTTGCATACAAGTACATTCAACGTACTGACGCATTTGCGCTGTGATGTTTTATACTATAGTTTTAGAAGTATGAGCTCCTGAGCATCCTTAGTAGATTAAACGTTCAGCAGCCAGACTAGCAGTGAGTCCTTATCATTTGAGGATAGCATGATTATTTTATTACCTTGTTATTTCAGTAGTTGAGAGTTAGTTGGGGACATGTCCCATCAACTCCATAGTTTTCAGACAGTTTAGAGGCTTTCAGACTACAACATATGTTCAGACAATTTATTTTAGTTTTGGGTATTTTTATACCCCATTATAGACATTGTATTATATTTATTATTAGTTCAGTTTTGAACCTTATGGCCTTACAATTTATATTCTACATATTTATAATATATTATTCAGTGCTTAGTTATGGATATCAGTCATGGGTTAGCTTGTAGTCCTTTGGGGTTATGAGCACCGTGTAGGGTTTTGGGTACCAGATTTGGGGCGTTACAAACTTTGTATCAGAGCCTAAGGTTCAACAGTGTCCTAGGAAGTCTGAAAAGCCAAATCTAGTAGAGTCTTGTGCATGGGTGTGTTGTACACCACACTGATGTACAAGAGACTATGAGATGTTTTAGGAACTGTTTCCCTTCTTTCATGTTTCAGATCATTCTATAGAAAGGTTTTCTAAGAAATTTATGTAGGTTCTCATTAAGCTCCACTCATGTCAACTCTATCTTACTTTCAAAGTAATAGAAATAGTGAAGCTCAAGGTCCTAGGGGTAGGGATTTCTCAGACAGTTATGGGATTGCCCACAGGCTCAAATATATCCCATAAGTTTTGTTATGTTCCAAAGTTGTACAGATCTCATTCATGATCATGAGAACTCATTCGCAAACCCAAAATTAGATTGCCATCAGATCCCTTCTCAGGATCCTATGATAGTTTATAACCTAGAGTTAGAAGCATGGACCCAGGAGTTTAGCAGTAGTAGAGTTGGGATAACATTATCAAATTGAGCAGATTATGTATTCATGGGGATAGTTGTACCAAGGTAGACCAGTAGGCTTGAACAGTGCAAGCAAGAATTTAAGATTATTGATCTAAAATTAAGTATGAAGGTGTGGATGTGAATTAGGAGATGGAATATTAGTAGTATATGAAGAAACAAAATCAAATGATGTGTTTAGTAAGTCAAGTATGTGTTGACTAGAGTGTAAGTATGTGATGATGATTGCAGTTCAGTTCAGAGTTTAGTAAAGTGTTCACATACTTATGATGATGGCTTAAATCCAAGGGGGAAATAATAGATCAAGTGACCAATTCAGACTCTCAGATTCCAGTAGTAGTGCCAGTACGTATAGAAAAGTAGTAAGGGAAGATGACTCCCGACCTATCCTTATCTCAGTGTAAAGTTTGGTACTTCAGTCAGCATGATGCCTACACATGCTTCATATCTCAGTTCAATGAACACAACTTATATTCTCGCGCTTTCCATAGAATCATGTACGATTCCAGTTTCCCAACAAAGGGAGTTCAATTCTATTCCCCTCAGTAATACAAATCATGTCCTACGAATGCAGAAAACTCCAAACTCAGGTCATGCAACTCATGACTCATGCACTCATGTCATTCTTTACAGTATGATTAGCCCACATGATTCATGACTTCACTCTTAGGGTTTAGTCAAGCTCAGATTATGTCACATATACTCTCAGTTTAGATACCTCGGTGAATTCGTAGTGTTAATGTTCCATTCCACAAGACTCAGTTACAGCGTTATTCAGTAGTCAGTATCCAGTAAAGGACTCAGATAGTCCTACAGAACCATGGATTTCAACTATCAGTTATTTAGCCACCAGAATTCAGTGCTCCCGTACTAGTCTAAACCTTAGTTATCAAAAACTAGTATTCAGTCCCAGCTACAGTCTTAGTTATGGTTACAGTCTCAATTACTGTCTTATCTACAATTTTAGTCCCAGTCCTAGTTCAGCTAGATCAAAAACTCAGTTTACTTTTAGGATTACCTGACCATAACATATAGCTATCAGTTACTCAGTCATTAGTATTTCAGTACCTCAGTTACGAAATATTTCTGAATCATGTCATACGCTTGGTCTCACAATTTCAGGTAATACAGTTTTCATAAATCCATGCCTAGTCACCTCATATCACTCAGTCAGTCCTTAACTCCTATGAAAAATACTCTACAGCCTTAGGCTAGTCGTTCAGACTAAGTACAATTTAGTCTTATATGCCAACGTTCATCTATAAGTCATTCAGTTAATCAGATAAATTAGTATATTTATGCATTCGTGCTCAACACCATGTGAACCTTTTCAGCAGTCTCAGTTGCAGTGAATAAGGTTTGGTCACTTTATCTTAGATTATGTTTCATAGGCCTTTACTCCTAATAAAAGAACCCCATCCATGTAGCAATCTCCCATTCAGATGTCCTACTCAAACCAGGCCAAGATTCGCTTTCTCTCTACGGTCATTAGAACTCTATAGAAAGAGTGTCATAGAAATGCTCCGATCGAGTATAAGTTTTCAGCATGAGTTAGTATGCAAAGCCAGTACTTCAATTTAGCAGTCAGAATGGACAAGTCCATATGGTGTGGTTTCCTCATCTTTCCACCTAATCACACTATTCAGAATCTCATGAATGTGATCATTCTAAGATGGACCAACTAGGTAGTTGCGTGTTCAACTTGGTTCATGTATCATGAATTAGTTTCATATCCCAGATATTCAGTCACGATTCAGTTTGTTGGTGCCCTTTGCATCATCCCAGTTATCCTCAGTATCGCAGCAAAGTCAGTATTCTTCTAGGGACTAGTGTCCCAAGGGGGAGATGCACTATAATTCCTCAAAATTTTCATGACATAAAAATGCCGCTCTCTTCTTGTATGGAATCTAGTTTATAGTAGTGGGTACCCATAGGTTGACCCTCTAGCTCCAATCTCGGTCGTATGCCAGGTATTCAAGGTATTTAGTTCAGATCACGATATCCAACTCATGTATCACGTTCTAGACCCAGTTATATTCTCATGTTTCCACTCATGTATATTTAGTAATTAATATTAGACTCAGCCCAAGGTAATAGATTTTCTTAAGCTTATCCAGTTTCATGTTTAGGTTTCAGTTACAAATGTGGTATTCAGTTCCATGCTCAGTTTTTATTTCAAACTTGGTATCGTTACCCTTACATGTTCAGTTGCATGTTCATGAGTCGGTTTAGTCATGTATTCACGCATCAGATATGCGTGATCAGCTTATCAGTACTCCCAGTCTTGCATTCATGTATTAGCTCAGTCATAAAATTATGCATCAGATATGCATGTACAATATGAATCTCAGTAATGTCAGTCAGGTAGTGATAACGCTCAACTTACACCTCAAATAAGTGCATGGCGGTCGTCGTCAATATATTTACCCAACTTTAGAGTCGGGGTCAAATCCACAGGGAACAATGTGAGTGGCGATTAAACTAGTTCGAAACTATATCTACAAGTTAAATTCAAATAAATAATAAGAAAAGACAAAATAGGGGTTTTTATCAATCAAACAAATTTTAACGTTTCAACTTATTTTAGAACTCAAAACTTAGATTTCAATATTTCGAATCAATGATATAGAGAAACTAGGGTTGTGATCGCTATGACTATTAATCTCCATTGAATAATAACTGTTCATGATTCTCGTGATAGGTGGGAACAACAGATTATCCCTGCCGATGATACTATCTGACTTATCTCTCGACCTCACCAGACAATTTATTATCTAATTCTCTTGAACTTAGATAACATATCTATTTCCAACCGGATATTATCTCAGGTATATTGATCCAGTTACGGCATCAATCATTAAACAGAAGGTTGGTACCTTCCGAGTCCCTGTTGATAATTCACGACTTCTAGTCTATTTCTCCGTTAGAAACAAATAAAACCTAAGGCATAACCTAATGTTTGCAACCAATAGATTCAAGTTAAAACAACAGAATTTCATTCACTAACTCTCATCAAATATGCGCCCTTACCATAAGAGAGTAACCCATATTCATTCACTAATATGTAATTTATCTCAAAAATAGGTGTAAGAATCAAATTTCGCTCCCTCTCACAAATAATTCACATGTCACATAGGGTGAACCATAAGATTTCTCTTAGTGCAATACTCCACTAATATCAAACTATCGAGGCTCAAGATCAAGCAGGACTTTAAGGGTTTAATGTAGGCTAAAGGACGGGTAGGAACTATTCTGGATAGTAATAGTTACTATCTTCCCTAAGCGCTTTAATACATCACACTATTTTAGACTCCTCTCAAACCAATCAAAATTTTCACCACGTTCATGTTCTTACTCTCTTTTGTTTTTCTCCATTTCTTTAAGCTAGTTCACACATCTTAAAGAGGGAGTATTTGCTATCAACACATGATTCACTTTTGGTTAATTTTTCTTTTCATTATATTAATCTCAATCACAACACATAAACTTTTTAAACACACCAATAGCTATTTTCTTGGGGCTTCATTTTCACTTTTTTCCTTCTTCAGTTTTACACTCCTTAACATCTCAATCTTTTAATTAAAGAGCTTATGAGTTTTGGATTAAATTATGGTCAATTAAAGAAAAAGAAATAGGCTACATATAAGGCTACCAAAGAATATGCTAAAGGCTTAATGAATCTAGCTAAGATCATGCAATAAGGGTAGTTAAGGAGGGTATAAAATATGTTTATCAAAGAAATGCCTATATCTTCTCCTAAACCCAACATTTTTTATTTTGCCTTGCGAACACACCAAGTAAGTTCTAAACATAAATTTTCAAACATGAAATGTAACAAAAATCTTGCTTAGACATGGCACATGCTCAAATCAAGTAGGATCTTTAAAGACAATCAACCAAGCAATAACAAGAATTCAAAATTGATAAATATCACACAAGAGTTATATAAATGAGCCAGGTGTCTTAAACATAGTCATTTAGCTCATTACACATGCTTTCACATACAAAACCAACTTGCATCATGTAATCATATATATATTACATAGGAATAGTATCTCATTTATTCCCGATAACCAAAAAACTAAAACTACTTCTAAAAAATCAAAAGGGGGATACTTGGTTCAAAGGGGTCCCCCTAAAAAAAGAATAAAAACTAAGGTTGGGTGAAGTGTGCTTCTACTAGACAGACACCAACGAAAAACTAAAAATAACTAAAGATCAAATTTTGTTGTAATATTTTAATTTTAGTCAAGAACTAGAGAATAAATAAAAATTGAAATCCTATAGAAACACTTCACCCTAACCAAATTGGAAGATTCCCTACCCCACACTTAGAATCACACTTAGTCCCCAAAGTATAAATCAAAAGAAAGGATAAAAATACTCCCTGGAGCCTCTAGGCCTAGCTAGTAGCATCATATCTATCAAATAGTTTTGGAGGACTCCATATAAGCCTTTGCCATGCTTCTTAGCTTAGATCTAAAGTGCTTAGAATTCCCTTCAACCTTTTAACACCAAAAAAAAAAACCAAGGTGATACTAAATAAAAACTAAGAAAAAGTAAAAAATAACTACCTTAACTTAGGTTGTCTCCCAAGCAGCCTGATTTATTATTGCGTCACGACTCACATCATAACTCTTAACTACAGTCTCTCATCCTATTTCTCCTACTCAGATCCCATATTATTATTATGATTATTATACCTCTCAAGTGTTTACACTCAAGGTCTGTAACTCTTTCTATGCTTACTTTTTTAGGCTCCTTTTTATATTTCTCAATTTTGGGCTTAAATTATACTTTAGGCAACTCTGTGAGAGAGTTAGAAGAGGATATTGTATGTTTTCACTCCTCCACTCCATTCTTATTTTCTTTTATTGCTATAATCATGCACAAATCTTTGTAGTGTGAGAGTGTATTAAGTGCTTTGTACATTCTGAAGGCCACCTCATGATTCAATATTATTTTTAGAGCATGCTTTCTCACATCTATTAATGCTCCTCTAGTTTCCAAGAATGGATGTACCTGTATGATTGGTACCTTGTTATGTGCATCATAATAAAAACAATAAAAGTCAGCAGAAAGAATGAACTTACCAACCTTTGTGAGAATATCCTCTATGATTTCTTTGGGAACCACTCTATTTCTGTCCTCCATTTAGAGCACTACTAAACATGGCCTCGGTTTTCCCAAACCTAGAGTATTAAACATTAAGAGGGGCATCAAGTTGATGTTCTCCTCTAAATCACTCAAAGCATGGACCATATCTATTTTACCAATTTGTATGGGTAGGGTGAAATTCCCAAGGTCCTTGAGCTTTTTGGGAATCTTGCTCATCACCACTGAACTACACTCTTCAATAAGTGCTATTGTCTCAATGTAACCAATCTTAGTCTTATTGGTCACCATATCCTTCAAGTACTTAGCATACTTAGGTATTCCCTACAAAATATCTAATAAAGAAAAGTTACTGTGAACTTCTTTGAACTTCTCAAGGAACTTCTTAAAGCATGCATCCTTTTCAGCCTTTTTACTCCTCTGAGGGAATGGTGGTGGTGGTATTTATAGTGTATGCTCAGCTGCCTTTGATTTTTGGTACTCAAACATCCCTGAATTTTTAGTTTCTTTGCTTGCTGATTGTTTCACATCTGCTTGAAGTAGGATCAACTCTATATGCACCTTATGATTTTTCTTTGGAGGTCTATTAATATTCTTTTTACCACTCTTCAGTGTGATTTCCTTCAATTGCTTTAGATTTTCTATATCACTAGGCAAAATCCTTTGAGGTCTTGTGTTCTGCATCTGAGCTAATTCGTTTAATTGTGTCTCTAAAATATTCAAAACCAGTTGCTGATTTTTAATAGCATCAGACATTTGTTTTTGGTTGTCCAGGATATTTTTCAAAGTCTCTTCAATATTACTAGCCCGAGTGTTATTTTGAATGCCCTGTTGCTATTGAAATTATTGATTGTGAACTTGATTATTGCCTCATGAGTAATTGAGCTGAATCTACCAATTTTAGGTGTAGGCATTATGTAATGACCCTTCAGGTCATTTTAATTTTTTCCTCTAATTTTAGCCATTTTAACTTCTCTATATCTACCCCAAGTCATTTATGACTTGCTAGAACTGATAGCTCAATTTTTGAGCAGTTCATTTGTTTTTTAGGGCAATTTCTTTATTTTGAAGTCTTCGATGGTTCTAAATGGCCACCGAATAAAAACTTTACTGAAATGACTTAGAATGCAAATTTTAACTATTTCAATAGCTCTGAAATATTGATTTTAGGCTAGGTGGACCTTTGATTTGGGTCCCGAGGCACCTAGCTCATTTCGACCTATTAGTTGGAAAGTTAAGCAATTGGAATATAGGTGCGGGACCCATATTTTATAGAAACGACCTAGAATGGAAATTTTGACTGATCCATTGAGTTTATAATGTCAAATTGGTATGGATACAAAGTTCATTTGCATATACGGGATTCCAAACAAATCCTGGGCACCCGATTAAAGTCCATTATGGACTTGTAAAAAATTTGGAGCATCAAGTTTCTGGTGCACTGCATAGCGAGTCTTTGGATCGCGATCGCAACTTTAGCAAGCAAGACTATATACCACGATCGTGTACTGATGATCGTAATCATGACTCATGTAGTAGCGGAAAGATATCGTGATTGCAATAGCCGAGTCGCGATAGTGGAACCCGAGGGCTTGGGCTGGGTATAAATAGACCCCTTATTCCGCAATTTCAGCCATATACCATCCATTTATTGAGAGAATAAAACCTATAGAGTGAGATTAAGTTGGATTTAAGCTTGTAGGTGATTGGGAATCTTGATTAACATTTATTTCCGCGATTATCTTTCGATTCAAGGCAAGAATTTACTCTTTTCTAAGTAGATTTTCTTTATTTCTTGTTTGAAACCCACAAAATCTTGAGGGCTTGATTTTATCCCCAATTTAGCTTGAATTTCACCCATTTTGAGAGTAATGATTCCTTGATCATGTTAGAAGGTTGGGTTGGTTTTGAAAACTCAATTTTCGTGAGTAGGACCCACATGTGGTTTTAATGTAATTTTTGAACCCGAAGCACAATGGTGCAATATAGGTATCATTATTCTTGAATTGATGAGTAGAATGTAGTTTTGATATCTTGGCATCTTGTGGAAGCTTTCCGTAAGGGAAATGCAGTAATTTAACAGTTCTATTGAGTTTTCTTCAGCATCCATGTAGGCTAGGTTCTACCCCTTTTTAGATTTAGCTAATTCATATTATGTTTATGATATTGTTTTAGATTTGAGATGGGTTTTAGGTATTGGTGTGATCAATTGGAATACTTGGGATTAGTTGGATTATTTAGGCTATTTTTTGATATTCTTTTGGTCTTGATTAGCCTAATTAACCATATCTTAGGTAAAATTAACCTTGTAGGCTCTTGTTAGGATGGAAATACCTTCGTTACTCAATTAATGAGAATATTTCCTTCGTCACTTGAGTTTAGTATGAAACTTACTCAAATTACCTTACCATAGGTAAAATTGATCTAGTTGCTCTATATTAGAAGGAATTACCATCTTAGGACTAGTTGTGTTGTTTAATATCTAAAGGTGAATTTAGATACCTTAGCCTAGTCCAGAGTAGATATTGCTCGATAGATGATCTTGGGGATTTAGAAGTGGACACTTCGACCCACCTTAATTCAAGACTTGTAATAGTTACTAAAGACCCTTGATACACTTGTGTACATTGGATGATGGTTATTTTGGTGATATTTAGATGCCTTGGTACTTTTTGGTTAGGATGAATAATGTTGGTAGTAATGATTAATGAGTATGCTATAAATGAGTTATTGATTAAGTTTACGATTATTAATGAGCTATTGAATATGCTATTAATTTGACTATTGATTGGGCTACCGAATATGCTATTGAATAAGCCCTTGAGTATGATAGTGACTAAGCTATAAATTAAGCTAGTGACCATGTTGTGAATAAGCTATAGATTATGCCATGGGTTACATATTGGCCAAGATAATGATAAACTATCTTTTATGATAATAGATAAGCCTTTAGTTAGGCTATAGACAAGTTATTTCCAATGCTTGATAGTACATATTGATTACGTTAGAGGTCATGTTTAATGACTATATTGGCAAAATACATATTGATTATATTATTGAATATGCTAGTGATTATGCCAAAGATTATGCTTATTTACTATGTTGGAAATCATGCTATTAGTTATTTTAGAACTCATTATTTTGATTATAATTATTGATTATGTCAATATATTATGTTCATGGTTATGATGTTAAAAACTCCAATGTTTATGCTATTGGTAATATTGATGATGATGTTAATTTTTTATACACTCGGTAGAAATTCAGAGAATGGCTATGATATTGACTTTGATATTATGATTCTATATGCCCGGCAAGGCCCGAGGATGATTATGATGATATATACCCAGTATGTTCGGGGGATGATTATGGTGATATATGATCGGCATGACCAGAGGATGATTATGATAATATATACCCGGCAAGGCTAGAGGATGATTATGATGATATATACCTAGCATGGCCGGAGGATGTTATGATTATATATATCTGGCAAGGTTGGAAGATGATTATGATAATATTATTGAATATCCATCCCGGTTAGAGTCTATCTATACGTATTATACAATGAGGATATACTATTTATGATATGATAACATTGGGGTGTGTGATTGACAAAATAGCTAAGTAAAAAATGAAGAAATAGTTATAATGTAGTATGATATGAATAGATTCTAGTGAAATAATGGCTAGTTGCTAAATATTGGTTAGTTGATAATTGTTGGTTAGCTGTTAAATATTGGTTAGTTGATAAATATTGGCTAGTTGCTAAGTATTGGTTAGTTGATAAATAATGATTAGTGGATAAGTGATTTTTAGTTGATAAAGGATGATTTATTGATACAAAAGGATTTGTGCTACATGATGGATAGTTGATAAGTGTTGACATATTTACAAATGATGAATATGAAAAATCGATGGTTCTTGTGAGGCATGACTTGGATGAATTCCAATTGTATTATGAGAGTTGGTAAATGACGGTGGTGTGTTATTCTATCTTGTTTGTACCTTCTAGGTTTATGGGGGCTTGCGATGGGTTATTTACTTTTCTTCACCAATTGGCGTATGGGAGCCAATTTTATAGTTATGATTATAGGTGTGACATGACCCGAATTGGGGTGTTGTCATAATGGGCATCCCAAGTCCAACTAGGATTGGGGAACACCCTCGTTACCCAACCCAATGGCCAAATACATACCCTCAGATGGATAAATTCCAAACATATAACAAGATAGAGTATTTGTACCAAACCAGACTCTGGGATAGGTCTATAACCATGACCAACCTAAGCAAGTCCAACCATCAAATACCCAACCAATAACCATACCAAAACAAAAATAATAACCAAGTACGAGTCTATAAAATAAAAGGATTGAACAATCATAAATACGTTCAAACGGTATCAACCACAATACCAATGCCAATACTAAAGATGCCACCAATACCGACACCGCCCATTCCAACCCATAGTAGTTTCACAAAGTATCTAACCAAAAGTAAAACAATATCCGGTTGGGATAAGCCCCCAACCATAGCCAAAAACAATGTCTATAAAATGATCAAAGTATGTAAAAAAATCCATGACATAAAATTAAGCCTTCTGGAGTATGGAAGTTCCCCACTTCAATCCAACCGAGCAGATCCTGAATCCAATAATTAAATAGAAGGAGTAGAATGGCCGATTCCTGTATAATGTGGGGATTCAACCACCCAAAGAAGGGTTACAAAGTGAACGCTAGCATGCACTCAGGATAAGGATTAAATAATACCCACTTTAAAACCAAGTAAACCACCATATGCATCCACAACTATACATACATATATATAACCATGCTAGGAAAGAGAACCGAGTTTAGCATACCTGTAAAACCATTAACCTAGGTATGTGTAGCTTAACTATCCTAATACCACCTATGGGCTATATGGGTCTAGTGTAATTGATACACCTAAATTACAACTCTTGATAGAAAGCGTAATCGGTCGCTGTCAAATATAAAACCCAACTAGGTTGGGTGTCGAATCCTACAGGGAATACTGTGCTCACTAAGTGTTGTAATCATTATTGGACTGTTGATCAGAGGTTCCTAAGAAGAAAAAGGGGTTTTAACTAATAAAATAATTAATTGTAACAAGAGTATTCCACTAATGATTCTCTTTGTAATTCGTAACTTTATGAGATTAAACAAACCAGGGTTATGGTCACCAAAATGCTAGAACCATTCGGGTTGTGAATCATTTATGAGTTTCACTTAGAAAATTCAAATGTAAGAGAGGTTGAGTCCTATTCTTTATCCCTTAGTTTCTCAACCTAAGTGGATAGATTATCCTCTAATTCTCTCAAAATCAAAGGATGCATTATTCTTTCAACCCATTTCTCATGTAAGATAATCCTGTTAGGGCATTGGCTATTACTCTAAAGGTTAAAGCCCTTAGAATTCATGTAAACACTTTCTTTTCCCAACAGACACTTTTCTTTCAGACAAGTGATGTTCTAGGGCTCACTCTTCAAGTTTGCAACCAAGAAAAGTGATGAAATTGAAGAAAGGTTTATGCAATATCATTTAGTTATGGAACTCAATTTGATTCCCAACCCATAGATACGTTTCACATTAAGGATCCCATAACCCTAGTTATGGGATTTTAGCCACAATACTTGATAGACGACGAAGAAATAATTCTTGTATTATTCATAAATAGATTAAGAGTTTACTTACAAAGAATCCCAAGAATCAGTTCTTGAATCTTCAATAATCAATGTTCAATGCTAAATTTATTCAAGATCTCTAGAATCCCCAAAATACTAGCTTTACCAGAGTTTCAATAGAAGAGAAAAACTTATAAAAGATAAAAGATGCGTTCTTTACCCTAAAATTTGGTATTTATATGTTCCCAGCTAAAAAAAAGAATTTAAAATTTAAAAGCAGAAAAGCCACATCCCAGTTGATGGTCCATAGTGTTGACGGACCACCATCTAGTCTGTCACTCGTTTCTTCCAAATCCCAGTTTCTGGATAAAACCTGACGGTGACATTGGCATTGTAAGATTGACGGTCCACCATACTGATCGTCATTGAGTCTCTCTAAAAGGTGGTTTCTGGATAAGCATTAACGGTCCATCTGGTGGTCCGTCGCATGGATGACGGTCTACCACGTTGATCGTCACTGAGTCCCTCTAAAAGGTGGTTTCTAGATAAGCATTGATGGTTCATCTGGTGATTCGTTGCATAGCTGACGGTCCACCACGTTGATCGTCACTGAGTCCCTCTGAAATGTATTTTCTGGATACGGGTTGATGGTCCATATGGTGGTTCTTCACATGGCTGACGGTCCACCATGTGGTCCGTCACATGGCTGAAGGTCCACCATATGGTCCGTCACTCAAGACATTAGTATGCCATGTTATGGTTCGCCTTGACGGTTAACCTGGTGGTACGTCGCAAGCCTAACGGTCCACCATTTTGACCGTCAAACTCACTTTTCTACTACTTTTTTCCAGCTTTCTTCTGTGGTTATCTCTTTTCACTGAAAACACTAAAAACTTTATTAAATAACACTTTGGTTGCTTGAAAACATACAATTTTCCTAAGAAAATGATGCTAACTGTTCCGTAAGATACCGGAACATCAACACCCTCAACTTAAGATAATTGCTTGTCCTCAAGCAACTCAGCACCTAAATGCACACATGAACAATAAAATGACATGCAACTAACCCTTGAGACATTTTGATACAACTATTCACTCATCAGTTCAATCACATGCATTTAACACATCAGGATTCACACCCAACATCTATCATAGTTCATACCAACGAACATGAATGGTACATTCTACAGAGAACAACAAAGTTAAGTGAAACTTCAGTTGCCCTCACAACAATGAAATCCACCACTCATTGTATGATATGGACAAAGTCTAACTCTCACACTCACAAAGAAGTTACAACCATAGTCCAAGTACCCAAAGGCTTGCCCTATCCATACGATACTACCTCAAGGTTGACTCACTAGGATCAAACAGGTCTTTTCAAGGCTTGCAATAAGGTTTCGGGTCAGGTGGGGTATGCTTTTGGGTAAAGTGACTCATTGAAACTTAACTCTCCTTACCCTAGCATCTTTTCAGTCTCAATATGCTGTTGTAGCATGATACGCCCAAATTACACCTCTCTTACAAGAGAGTAAGTGGTCGTTGTCAAATATATAACCCAACTAGGTTGGGGTCGAATCCCACAGGGAATATGGTGCTAATAAAGTTGTATGCAGATTAGTTGACTTTTAATCGTTCATTTTTGTAAAATAAATAGGGTGATTTGATTCAGTTCACAAATTAATGGTTTCAGTTTAACAATATGAAATATGTGTAGTAGTATTCAAATTCAAAGAAATAGCAAGCTAGGGTTATGTCCACCTTGTAGTTTTCAATAGTTTCTAACTATGGGCTTTACGAATTCATACATGTATCATGTTTACAGAGAAATGTATTGTATTTAATAACATAATCCAAGTGTTTCTCAACCATCAAGGACTAATTCACTTTAGTTCTCTCGAATCAAAAGCATTTACCAAAAACAATACGAAATCTCCAAGTAGTTAATCCTGCTAAGGCATTAACTTATGAAATAGGGGTTGGTAATCCTATTTTCTTGTCACTACTCTCTTTTCCAAACATCAACCTTTCTTTCGGAAAAGTTGCGTTTTAAGGCATATCCTTTATGTTTGCAACCACGAGAATTCAAGACCAGCGAAGAGAGTATGATGTAAACTAATCAATGCATAACAAATTCAAAACCCAAAGTGATAGATTGTATGCTACAAGGTTTCCATAACCCTAACTATTAAACTTATCTACTCATGAATAAAATGAAAATCATCATAAATATATTCATCATACCAAAAACTAGAAGACGATCTTGGTGTGCAAATAGTGAAAGTAAGAGAGAAGAAACCTTTCTCTCTCTCCTCAAGCTAAGCCGCCACTCTCCCTCTTTAAAAACTAATACAGAATAATGAATAAAAATTCAGCAATTAAGTCTTTTAATAATCTCTTCTCTCATAATTTCCTTCTAAGTCCCTGAACTAATTATAAATGACAAATTAGTCTTGGACATAGTTTCTAGGCGCCACATTTGGTCCAGATTGCTACTCTCTCTTATGTCATATGCCATCCACATTCCATAGTCCCATTATGTCTTCATCTACCTCATTAATACCTGAAATTATGCTAATCACATTGGTTAGCTCAATTACATAGAAGTAGAGTAAAAACATAAGAAACTAGGCACTTTATTCTCTAAACTTAGCTAAAATATGGATAAATTATTGTGCTTAGGCGTATAAATACACCCAAGATCACCACCCCACACTTAAAGCTTTGTTCGTCCTCGAACAACATATCTATTTATGCATACTACACAAGCATTAGCACCCACAAAGGAAGACAAGATGCTCAAATAGGCTCACACAACAATTATGAACAATAAGTAGATTCATGGATCATTACTAGAGACAACCTGCCCTCAAGAATAGACTCATTAAGTTGGAAATTTCATGCATATCATTTAAGCAAAGAAGTCATATAAATTACCCAACCTTCATCAACCATGTGCCCTTACAACAAGAGAGTTACCCATAATCACTCACAATCATGCAATTTCTAACAAATGGGTACAAGAATCAAGTTACGCTCACTCTCACAAAGAATTCTCAAATTACAACTGATGACCATATGCTTGCCCTAAGTGTAATACTCCACTAATATCAAAATACTAAGATTAGGATCAAATAGGTCTTTTACGGGTTGTAATGCAGGCTAAAGGATGGGTAGGAACTATTTGGCCAGAAATAGTGAATATCTTCCCTAAGTGCTTTAATCCACTACATTATGCAATTAAGACCAATATCTAACAACCAATTTCCAATTCTGCTATCTTCACAGATTTGCTTTTCACCCCAACTCGTTAAGCTTAATTAATAACACTATGGTGGGAGTATGCAACCCTTTCAAATATTTTTTTTTGCACCCTTTTCATGTTACGCACCCCTATAATAGCCACCCTCAACTTAAGAGATTTGTTTTAGTTGAGGTGCACAATGTCCAAGAAGGACCAGGGCCAAAACAGCTTCATTGTAACATGTCCGGGATAAAATTTGAAACTTTTTCAGCAATTTTCGCTACTCCCAAACACATCAATTTCACATGCCAATAACTAGACTTTGGGGCATCAAATTCACCTTTTTCCTCTAATTGTCAAACTCTTAACTCAAATTGATTTTACATTAAAGCGCTTAGGAGATTTTGGATCAAATTACGGTCTATTAAAAAATGGAATAGGCTACATATGAGGCTAACAAAAGAACAAGCTAAAGTCTCAACGGGGCTAGCTAAGATAATGTACAAAGGTAGGTCAAAAGAAGGTATGAACAATGGCTATCAAAGAAATGCCTAAATCATCTCCTAAACTCACAATCTTTATTTTGCTTTGCACACACACCAAGCAAGTTCTAGCATCAGTTGCAATAAGGGATATACAACAGTCTTACACACTCATGGCACATGGTCAACTCAATTAGGAGCATTATAGATTCTCGACCCAATAATTACATGAATTCAAATAAAACCAACAATAACTACAAGAGTCACAACTAGAGCCTAGGTGTTTCAAACGTAATGATCCATCACATACTTATGTTATAATGTCATGTGACCCACAAGAACAGTTACATATAATTAAATGACTAATTTTCTCTTAAGACGGTCATCATCCATCCATCATCGAGAAAAGCACCTAATTATGACTACATAACTAACAAAATAAACAAAATAATTAATCCTATCACAGAAGAATGCTAAGGAGAAGGTCCTATTTTCTTACAAAAGCAAAGTATCCATCCACCCCACACTTAAGCTCAGCACTGTCCCCAGTGCAAATAACAAGATAAAGAACCTAGCTAGTAGTACTCCTCATCCACATTCGGAGTCGTGCCACCTGCATGGAGATCATCATTGGAGCCATTTTTACTGTATTCATCCTATCATCCATGTCAGCCACACATAATGAAAATAACTATAATTAAGATGGAGAAGGTAAAGTCACCACCCCACACTTAATTTGTTAGTATCAACCAATTAAGTGTTTTTATCAGGTACTCAGACTTCACAGACATACACTTTGACATGGTGCATCAATATTAGTCACAATACAATTCATTCACTTCAATTCCCCCAATTCTATTTCAATGAAGCACTTTTTGAACAGAATTATGTTCTACACTTTCAGCCATACAAAATATACAAAACACCTTAACTTTCACAACATCACCATGGCAAGAATTTAATTCATAATACTTGAGAAATCAATTAACAATAACATAGAGTCACAATAACTAAGGATTAAGAAAGTAAAACTTACCTTAAAGATGGAAGACCAATGAAGGACAAAGAGAACGGTGAGAGCTCAGTATTGTATGACTTAAGGGTGAAATAAGGATGAATTTGGGAATTTAAGGTATGAAGTCTATTGAAAGAATGAAATCTGGGTCGGGTTGACCCAAGCGGATTCTAAGTGTATTTGTCTAAGTGTGCGACGCATTCCTACTCGCACACACTTAAGTGAGTGACACATTGTTCATGGCATTGTTGAGGCAGTAGGCATTTATGAAGAAGTATACGACGCATACCCTATCGCACAGATTTAAGAGTGCGGTGCATAGGGTATCGAACACTTGAGGTAGTGAGCATATGCGGAGAAGTGGGCAACGCATATCTTATCACACATGTTAAAGTGTACGATGCATAAGTTATTGCACACATCAAGGTGTGCGGTGCATTATGCATCGCATAGTTGGTCAAGTGAGCATGTGCGATGGGATGTATGGCGTACTCTTGGTCGGAAAGGTCCATACCACGGGGGCTTTGCCCCTGCACCCTCATTGAGGTTAGTGGTGGGCTTCGGGATTGGGCCTATCGGCCCGATCCCTATGCTACCACCACAGACCTCATTGAAAGTCACAAAATAAAGTCGCACCGCGAAACTTTTTGGGTCGGATTAACATAATTTGAGGTACAACTCTAATGAAAATCATACTTGAGCCTTACATATTTGACCACTCCAACTTACCTGTAATGTTTCAATCACTCCTAAACTTACCACCATTGACATAGCTCAATTCCAAATCAAATTTGGTACTAATCTCCTCCTTAGTACTTTATGCACCTACACTTACTACAAAACAACAAAAATGATTAGAAGGATGGGTTACCTCCCACCAAGCGCCGTAGTTTCGGTCGTGGATCGACTCTTCTTTTTGTATTTTTGTTTTAACATTATAAAGTGAAAATAAAATCATGGGTTGCCTCCCATGTAGCGGCTGATTTAATGTCGCGGTACGACTCGATTATCTTGACTACTCAGACTTCGTCAAGCTACATCGATGATACCATTTGTACCTTATTTGTTGGATCAAGACAATGCTTTATTCCTAGTCCAACCACTTTGAAGTTACTCACATCCTTGCTTACAAGTTCAACTAAATTAGCTATGGTCTCTAAAAAAGACATATCCTTAACTGGTACATCTCGCTCATCTTCATAGAATACATCAACAATCGAGAAAACACTCATCTCCTTTTGTTATTTCATAGACCGACATACTTCAAAACTAACTTCTTTCTCATTGAGCCTAAATTTTAGCTCATTCAGCTCCATGTCAACTAACACTCTCCCAGTTGCTAAGAATGGCCTACCCAAAATTATGGGTACTTCAAAGTCTACTTCGCAATCAAGAATTACAAAGTCGGCAGGAAATATAAAATCAACAACTTTACAAGTACATCATGTAGAATCCCAATCGGCCTTTTTACCGATCTATCCGCCATTAGAAGCTGCATATTGGTGGGCGTAGGATCTCCCAAACCCAGTTTCTTGAAAACCATCAATGGCATAAGATTTATACTTGCCCCAAGATCACAAAGGGCCTTTTCAAACTTTAGCAATCCAATCGTACATGGAACAGTAAATGCTCCCGGATCAGCTTTCTTCTGGACAATAGATCTTGTAGCAATAGCACTACAATAATGAAGATTGTCTACCATTTCATATCTCACAGTCCTTTTCTTCGTCAACAGGTATTTCATAAACTTAGCATATTCGGGCATCTGTTCCAGTGCTTCAACTAAGGGCACATTCACTGTCAACTGCTTTAACATAGCCATAAATTTGCTAAACTTGACATCATCTTCTTTATTATTTAATCATTGTGGAAATAAGGGTGGTGGCCTTGGAATTTTAGTTGGAACAACTTCTACCTCTTTTCTTATGTCTTGCTCCATATCACTAACATGTTTCTGCTTGGGTGGTTGTTCCATTTCTGCACTCTTCTTTTCTAAACCTCCAAACTTCACAGGCACCACTGGAGATTCATCAACTATCTCCCAGTCCATTCCGACCTCATCAGTATAATAGGATGCTCCCAAACCTGGACTTGATAACATCTTACCACTCCTAGTGGTAATGGACATACACGATCCATCAGTCCTCGGATTCAGAACTATATCACTTGGTAGAGTCCCATTCTGTCTTTGGTTGAATGCTATGGATAATTGGCTCATCTGTTGATCCAGTTGTTTAATAGCAATTGAGTGTGAATTTACTAGTTGACTCATGGAAGATATGTCACTCTTCATAGTAGTCACCCCAGATTTGGTCGCCTCAACTCCCTTTAATAGTTTCTCCATCATGTCCTCCTGGACATTTTGCCTGAACTGGTGGCAGCATTATCACGGATTCTAAGAGGTACATACAGTCCACTCCTATCACTTTTATTCTTCCAATCACCTTGATGGTTCCAACCTTGGTTTCCTTGACCACCGGTCCGGAAACCCCCTAGTTATAAAGATAGTTAGCCTCTTTCTCAGTGTTTGATTCAGATCCCTTACCGTGGGACCCCATAACTTTTACCTTTTCTACATTCCCTGATAGAAAATATTTCGTGAGCAGATCCATCTGGGTTTTCATATGAGCCATATCCTGATCATGCTCCTTTTCTCTCCTATGCTGCTCTGCTGATATTACACTAGACCCAGTATTGCTTGCTACCACATAATCTCCGGTATGCCAATCTCTACTTGTCTTAGTCATTCTTCCTAACATGTACGCAACCTCAGTAAAGGTGAGCTCTATAAAATCTCCTCCTGCAACATTATCCACTATTGGCTTTGTAAGTGAGTTCAAAGCTCTGTAGAATATTTCCATCAAGTGTTCGTCAGTCATCTTGTGATTTAGGCATTGAGTCAACTTCTTTTTAAACCTCACCCAAGTCTCATGGAAAACTTCATTGGCCAATTGCCTAAAGTTGCTGATCTCATCCCTTAACTGTAACATTCTGGAGGGCAGAAAGAAACTTTCTAGGAAAGATCCTTTCAATTGCCTCCATTTTGTTATAGAATCAGGAGTCAGCTCATTCAACCACATAGTTGCTTCTCCAGATAGAGACAGTAGGAACAATCTTAAACAAATAGAATTTTGTCCCACTCCAGGATTATCAAATGACTTACAAATACTGATGAAATTCACCAAATATAGATTTGGATCATCACCAGGTAATCCACCAAAGAGTCCTTTCAGATTCAGTAGCCGGATCATAGTGCTGGTGATGTTGAATTTCACCCCAGAAGCTAGTGGTGGTAGAATGATTTCCTCTGTAGATCCAGTTCCATCTAAATCATCCTCATCATTGTCAACATCAAACTGTGCATCTTGGCGGTCTGGTCTTCCTCTGAATGGATGATTTCGATTTACAGGTGCAACTACCCCTGCTGTACGCCTCCTATTAGCTGGATTAATTAAATAATCATCTCCTAGATCCTCTTCATCTAGATTAGGTACCCGACCTGGGTTATCTGTATTTTGTAGATTTAATTAAGCATTAGCCAAAACGGCTAATCTTTCAGCTTCCTGTTGGTTAGCCATTCTTTTAATGAGATGAGGTTCAGGATTGAAGGCTCATAATGGTTCTCTTGAACTTCTGGTTTGTGGCATAAACAACAATGAGCCTGTAACGAACAAAAACAATAAATGAACGTAAAATCAGGAAACTTGACTAATAGTCAATTAACACACATAAACTCAATCGACAACCGTATTCCTCGGCAATGGTGCCAAAATTTGATACACCCAAATTATACCTCTCTTATGAGAGAGTAAGCGGTCGTTGTCAAATATATAACCCAACTAGGTTGGGGTCGAATCCCACAGGGAATATGGTGCTAATTAAGTTGTATGCAGATTAGTTGACTTTTAATCGTTTGTTTTCGTAAAATAAATAGGGGCGATTTGATTCAGTTCACAAATTAATGGTTTCAGTTTAACAATATGAAATACGTGTAGTAGTATTCAAATTAAGAGAAGTAGAAAGCTAGGGTTATGTCCACCTTGTAGTTTTCAATAGTTTCTAACTATGGGCTTTACGAATTCATACATGTATCGTGTTTACAGAGAAATGTATTGTATTTAATAACATAATCCAAGTGTTTCTCAACCATCAAGGACTAATTCACTTTAGTTCTCTCGAATCAAAAGCATTTACCAAAAACAATACGAAATCTCCAAGTAGTTAATCCTACTAAGGCATTAACTTATGAAATAGGGGTTGGTAATCCTATTTTCTTGTCACTACCCTCTTTTCCAAACATCAACCTTTCTTTCGAACAAGTTGCATTTTAAGGCATATCCTCTATGTTTGCAACCACGAGAATTCAAGATAAGCGAAGAGAGTATGATGTAAACTAATCAATGCATAATGAATTCAAAACCCAAAGTGATAGATTGTATGATACAAGGTTTCCATAACCCTAACAATTAAAATTAGCTACTTATGAATAAAACCAAAATCATCATAAATATATTCATCATACCAAAAACTAGAAGACGATCTTGGTGTGTGAATAGTGAAAGTAAGATAGAAGAAATATTTCTCTCTCTCCTCAAGCTAAGACGCCACTCTCCCTTTTTAAAAACTAATACAGAATAATGAATAATGAATAAAAATTCAGCAATTAAGTCTTTTAATAATCTCTTCTCTCATAATTTTCTTCTAAGTCCCTGAACTAATTGTAAATGACAAATTAGTCTTGGACATAGTTTCTAGGTGCCACATTTGGTCCAGATTGCTACTCTCTCTTGTGTCATATGCCATCCGTATTCCATAGTCCCATTATGTCTTCATCTACCTCATTAATACCTGAAATCATGCTAATCTCATCAGTTAGCTCAATTACATAGAAGTAGAGTAAACACATATGAAACTAGGCACTTTGTTCTCTAAACTTAGCTAAAATATGGATAAATTATGGTGCTTAGGCGTATAAATACACCCAAGATCATAGCATACCACTCTTCTCTTTTTTTTTAAACACCCTCGACTCATGCCGATGCATTCAACAACCAGTTGACTCTAATTAGATTCTAACTTACTTTCCATTTGGCTCTTTCCTTTAGCCACCCTCAACTTAGATGCTTTGTCTAAGTTGGAAAGAACAATGTATTAGTATTTGGCCAAGGCTAGATCTGAATGTTGAAAACCTATGGAGAGTAACTTACACTGACAGGATTTTAAAATGGGTTTTAAAGGAACAAGATGGGTTCAAAAAGGGTAATCATTTTGGCAGGGATGTTTATTTAGGCTAGATGGACTCAAAGTGCAAGGAGGCCTGTTATCCTATCCCAATGACTCCCCTAGAAGACTGTATCAATTATCAGGGAAAGTTCTAGGTCTTAACCTATGAAAGAACTGCAAGTAAAATCTCACACTCACAGGCAACAAAATTAAACTTCCTTTGCAATTCTTGGAGTGTTCATCGCATGCTCATGCTTTTTCTAGACTAATGCTAAATGCAGAATTAAAGAGAGTTCTGTACACATGTTTCCATGATAGAGTAACTAATTACATACACATGCTCATAGTCTTATGCCAACATCATTTATTATCCATATTTACAACAAAGTACTGAAATAGAAACATTTTATAGATAATCTTAAACACATATATTTATAACACAGGCTACAGAATTTGAAATGCAATTAAGAAAAAAAAACTAAACATGCCTCTTCTACTAAATAGTACATGATTGGATACAAAATATTGGCAACAACATCCAACCATGATGTGAATATACCCACCCCCACATAGAAAGAGATGCATTATCCTCAAAGCAATAACTTACCGTACATGGTTGGACTGGGTTATTCACTTTGCCTCCTATTCCTATGAGGCATCTGTCAGGTGGGGTGATGTTCCTACATTCTCCCCCTGTTCAATGTTATCCCCTATGGTGGTAGGGTCACTCACAACCTCAACCTCCACAATTGAAGGAATCGTCTCCCGAACTGATCCTGCACTTCGCCCCTTTTCTGGGGCAGCACTAGTAGAGACTCCTACCGCTTCATTTTCTATATCTCTTTGATTTCTTTCAGGTTTTTTCCTTGACGTATTTGTAAATCTTTTCAGGTTATTTTGATCTAACTCCTCGGGTGACATGGCTTCTCTCTTTCTTCTTTTTTCTTCTTTCCTTGTGTCTGTTTTATCCATTTTCTACCTACCTTTGTCTTTCACAGGTCTACCCATCAAGTCTAGAATGCCTTCCTCTTTATCATTTACCGCTAAAGTCAGGTCAAATACAGGCGGCTGTGACTGTTTCTCCTTCAACTCTTCTATGTCAGCCTTTGCCTGCTTAAATTCTGCCATGAGCTTGGCAAGATCAGGGAGAGATAGTGAATCTAGCCTTTTGTTGATGCGGGCCTCCATGATATCCATTCTAACCTAAATAGTTTGAAATGGTTTGACTGCTTCAGCCACAATTTCATCCACAAAAGGCTTGAAATCTCCAGCCCATTTTCTAGCTATTTCTAAAACCGCTTTGGTTCTTTACCACCTTAACAAAATTGTGCTGGTTGAATCTGTACTCCGCAAACTTCGGTCCCCCAGAAAACTGTGTAGACTCTGACCCTACAGACGTTCCCTGGGGAATATAATTAGATTGTACATACGTGGTGATAGAAAAAGGCATACCTTCAGGCATTTCTACGGTCTCTAGAACTGGCGCAGATTGAGGCTGATATGCCGGAGGTTTGGTCACCCGAATTTCAAATTTCGATTTGTCCTTTGACTTATCGATGTACTGCCTATGTGTATCCGGTACTCCATTATCAACCCCATAGATCAGCGGCACACCGGCTTGTTTGCATGACACAGTGATCAAACATGGGAAGGGTATAGAAGTGGTCACTTTATTTGCCCGCACAAATATCTCGTCTGCAATTAGCTGGCCAAAATCAATTGGTATTCCTAAAACCAAACTGGCTACTGCTATTGCTCTGTGATGATCCAAGTTTCCATCTCCTTTTTTTGGCATTAACCTCAACCGAACAATAGCCCACCAGAACTTAGCTTTAAAACTAAGAGTGAACTTTGCAATGCGCTCTTTGGGATTAGTCAAACAGGAAGGATTTCCATCATCGGTCAATAAATAAGAAGCCCAACATCTCTTACCGGAAGCATTTTGCATTCTATACTCAAAGTTCGGGACAGCGGGTGGAGCCTCATATCCTGACCCGAATAGCATCCTGTTAATTGTTCGGGCTGAGATATCAACAGTGACCCCTCAAACCAGAACAGACTCCCTATTTGGTATATTTGAGATTGGAGTTCCCTTTAGGCATTTCACTTTCACCAAACACAGATAATTTGTGAAGAATTCCCTCACTAAATTTGGTTGGTACTCTCATGGTGGCCTGCTCACCCATGCTAGTCCATATTCATTGATTCGGTTCTCTAACTCGAGATATTCATGAAGTTCTGTTGTCATAATCTGATGTTCCTCTATGAATGATCTTCTGATCCCTTGAGCTGTGGGTGTCAACCCATCATAAAAATCTTTTTGTTCACCCTCTATTTACCACCTGATGGCCTCTCGAACCTGTGAATCCTACCGCCTGATAACATTATCACCCTCCAGTACAACTTTAGCATTAGGATCGTTTGTTTGATCCCCCACAATAACTTTTTCAGTTTCACCTGCTACCGGCAATGGTTGAGTTGCAGCAACAGTTGCCTCATCGGGGGTTGAACTTGAACTGCTAGAGGTACTCTAACTCTCCTCTTCAGACTGGGAGAGTATGAGAGCTTCTTTTTCATTTTGCCTGGTGTTGTAAGCCGGAGTGGACACATTCCTACCTCATTGAGATCTTCCTCCTCTGGTTTGTGGGGTTTTTTGAGCCATATCATCTGAAAATAGATTTTGCTGTCACGCTTTGTTCTTGAAGCTTCAGAGAGAAAACTAACTCACAAATTCAAGCACTAGCTTTTTCTTTGATTTGTGGTGAAGAGAGGGAAGGAGTAACTAGTATAAATATAGGAAAAAAATGGAAAAGATAGGGAGTCTCAGATGGGATAACTCCCTTCAGGTTCTTTGAATCTTAAGGAAGTGGACAGCCAAAGGCCATGAAATGGTTACCATGGATGTAGCTGCTCAAATTTATTCACAAAGTCGCACTTTGGGTCAAATACGGAGTACTTATAAAGAGTACCGATTTAACCCAACTCGATTCAGCATTAACGTTAAAGTGACGGTCACATTGATGGTACGTCAACACTTTGACGGACCACCACTCTAAACGTCACACACTACCTGAGTTTATGTTTTCCTGTTTCAATGTGATGGTCCACCAAAATTGTGATGGTCCACCATATTAACCGTCACTTCTTACCAGAATATGGGTCACCAATCTTACTTCTAACAGCTGTTATGATGTCCCACCAGGTCTGTTATGGTCCGCCACTCAGGCCGTCATGGCTTATCCAGTGAATGCTTTTTTTTGCCAGTTCTTGACGGTTGAAAGTGGTGGTCCGTCAGGGTCCTGGTGGTTCATCAAGTTGTCCGTCACAACATTCCAGTAGCTCAGATGTATGCCTATCTTTCTTTTTACTGCATTTCAGGCCCTGGACACTTCATAAACACATCAAAATTGCACAAGAACATAAAATAGACTCTAACTATGGTTACAACAATATGTTGTGGGTTGCCTCCCACTAGCACCTGATTGAACATCGCGACACGACTCAGGTATCTCGAGTACTCAGACTTTATCGAGATAAAAGACATCAACACTTTTTATTAATTCTTTTGCACCAATATAAAGTTTGATTCCTTGCCCGTTCACTTTGAAGACACTACCATCTTCCTTTTCAAGCTAGACTACTCCAGATGAGTAGACTTGGCTAATTTTGAATGGACCCAACTATTTAGACTTCAACTTACTTGGAAATAGCTTCAGTCTGGAGTTGAAAAAAAGTACCAAATCACCTTTCTTAAATTCTCTTTATGCAATCCTTTGATCATGGTATTTCTTCATATTCTCTTTATACAAGTCAGCTCTTTCATAAGCCCTGAGATGAAATTTATCCATCTCATTTATCTGCTCCAATCTTAGATCAACTGCTTCCTTCCAATGCATATTCAACCTTTTGAGAGCCCACAAGGCCTTATGTTCAAGCTCGATTGACAAATGACATGTCTTTCCATAGACTAGCTGATACGGTGACATGCCAATTGGTGTCTTAAAATTAGTTCGATATGCCCACAAGGCGTCATCTAGTTTTCGGGACCAATCTTGCCTATTAGCATTCACAGTTTTGGCGAGAATGGGCTTGATCTCACGATTTGACACCTCCACCTGCCTACTAGTTTGTGGGTGGTACGGAGTTGCTACTCGGTGTTGCTTTACTCCATAGTTCGCCAAAACAACCCTGAAAACTTTATTGTAAAAATGGGATCCCCCATCACTTATGATTGTTCTTGGTACTCCAAAACGGGAGAATATGTTCTTCTTCAGAAATGCTATAACTCTTTTTCCTTCATTGTCAGCCAAAGCAATAGCTTCTACCTATTTTGAGACGTAGTCCACAACTACTAGGATGTATTTTGACCCATATGAGTTTACAAACGGGCCCATAAAGTTGATGCCCCATACATCAAACAACTCTACTTCTATCATTTTGGACATTGGCATCTCATTGCGTTTGGAAATTGATCCTTGCCTCTGACATTGATCACATCTCCGAACAAACTCATATACATCTCTGAATAGCGTAGGCCAATAGTATCCGCTCTGCAATACTTTCTTGGAAGTACGGTCACCTGCATGGTGACCACCAAAAGGTTAAGTATGGCATGCTTCCAAAATACTCAGTACTTCTACATCTGGAACACAGCGCCAAATAACACCATCTGCACATTGCTGAAAATGATAGGGCTCATCCCAAAAATAATGGGCCACATCATGAAGGAACTTTTTCCATTGGTGAAAGGAAAGATTATCCGGCATCACCTCACTTACCACGTAGTTTGCAAAATCAGCATACCATGGAATCTGCTCAAGTTTCGCAGTTAGTATCTTCTCATCTGGAAAAGAATCATCAATATCTAACTTGTCCTTGATTGCTTGTTCGCATTTAAGTCTGGATAAGTGATCAGCCACCTGGTTTTCACATCCCTCGCGATCCTTTACCTCAAAGTCAAATTCTTGAAGAAACAATACCCACAGGATCAATCTCGACTTCGCATCTTTCTTAGCCATTAAATACCTTAGAGCTGCATGATCCATGTGGACCGTCACCTTGGTCCCTAGCAAATATGCAATGAATTTCTCAAAGGCGTAAACTACAGCCAGGAGCTCCTGTTCGGTGACAACATAGTTCTTTTGAGCCCCATTCAGGGCTTTGCTGGCATAATAGATTGGATGAAACAACTTATCCTTTTTATGGCCCAACATAGCTCCAAGTGCCACCCCGCTAGCATCACACATTAGTTCAAATGGCTTTGTCCAGTCAAGATTAATAATAACTGCAGCCTCTACTAATTTCAACTTAATGCATTCGAACGCCTATCTACAGTCATCTTAAAAAGAGAACTTGGCCTCCTTTTCAAGAAGTTTGCATAATGGGTTTGCAACCTTCGAGAAATCTTTTATAAATCTACGATAGAATCCTGCATGGCCAAGAAAGCTATGTACCCCTTTTATAGAGATGGGGGGGGGGGGTAGTTTCTCGATGACCTCAACCTTGACCCTATCCACCTCAATACCTTCTATAGAAATTTTATGACCGAGAACAATGCCTTCCTTCACCATGAAGTGATATTTTTCCCAATTAAGGACCAGATTAAATTCTTCGCACCGTTGTAATACTTGACTTAAATTCAGCAAGAACAAGTCAAAGGAATCTCCAACAACTGAAAATTCATCCATGAACACCTCAATGGTGTCTTCAACCATATCAGAGAAGATCGACATCATACACCTCTGGAAAATAGCCGGCGCATTACATAAACCAAAGGGCATCCTCCTAAAAGCAAATGTGCCATATAGGAACGAGAACGTCATCTTCTCCTGATCTTTAGGAGCAATAGAGATCTGGTTATACCCCGAATAACCATCCAAGAAATAGTACCAACCCCTACCTGCCAATCGATCGAGCATCTGGTCCATGAATGGTATTGGAAAGTGATTCTTTAGTGTCCACAAATTTAGCTTTTGGTAGTCCATACACACCCTCCACCCAGTGACAGGCCTGAGTGGGATCAACTCGTTCTTCTCATTGGCTACTACCATCATGCCCCCTTTCTTGGGCACACACTGTACAGGACTCACCCATTTACTGTCTGAGATTGGGTACACTACCCCTGCATCTAGCCACTTGATGATTTATTTCTTTACCACCTCTTACATAGGTAGGTTTAGGCGACGCTGATGATCAATAGTAGGAACAAAATCTTTCTCTTATTGAATCTTATGCATACATATGCCAGGAGGGATACCAATGATATCTGTAATAATCTAACCAATAGCTCTCTTATACCTTTTAAGAACAGAGATGAGAGCTTCCACCTGTTGTTTGCCCTGATCAGCAGCAATAATAACCGGCAGTGTATTTCTACTACCCAAGAACACGTACCTCAGATGACTGGGTAGCTCTTTCAACTCTAATATCGGTGGCCTTCAATGGATGGCTTCGCCGGTGGTGAAGGTCGATTCTTAAGGTCAAGATCAAATTTCTTAGGGGTATAGGAATACAACCCCATTTTTGTCAAAGCACAGACAGTTTCTTCATACTCCTCAATATCCTCACGATCAAAATTCATAAGCACAATAGCTAATAGTTCAATAGTAAGCTGCTCCTCTATAGATAGTTCCTGCTCGTCCTCATAATAAACATCAACTATAGAGAACACATTTATTTCTTTGTGCTGCTTCATTGATTTGTAAACATCGAAATGTACCACTTCAGCATTCATCCAAAATAAGAGCTCATTCGCTCGCAAATCAATCAGCACACTTCCAGTTGCGAGAAAAGGTCGACCCAAGATTATGGGCACCTCGAAGTCCACCTTGCAATCCAAAATAATAAAATCCGCAGGAAAAATAAAGGTAGCCACCTTCACTAATACATCGTACAGAATACCAACAGGCTATTTTACCGACCTATCTGGCATCACAAGCCGTATATTGGTTGGTGTAGGATCTCCCAACCCCAACTTTTTATAAATAGCTAGCGGCATCAAATTAATGCTAACCCCCAGATCACACAAAGCCTTAGCAAAATCCAAAGATCCAACCGTACAAAGAATAGTGAAAGCTCCCAGATCTGCCTTCTTCTGTACTAAGGACCTTATGGAAATCACACTGCAATGATGAAAATTATTCGCCGGTTCATAGCTTGCTGCCCTTTTCTTTGTCAAAAGGTCTTTAATAAATTTGGCATATCCTGGCATTTGCTCCAGTACCTCCACCAAAGGCATATTAATAGTCAGCTGCTTCAGCATGGTCATGAATTTATTAAACTTGGTGTCATCAGCCTTCTTCTTCAGTCTCTAAGGAAAGGGAGGTGGTGGTTTTGGGAGAGTTTTCTCCACCACTTGTTTTTCTTTATTTTTATCATCTTCAACTGCATCGGACTGCTGGCAGTTGGGTGTAATATCATGAATGATCTCGTCAGAGTTTTCAGCCTCTACGGGATGATCCTAATCTACTTCATCAATATTCTCTGCTACACCATCAGCTATCGACTTACCCACAAATAGGTTTTCCAACACCTTGCCACTCCTGGTAGTAATTGCCATACATGACCCATCCTTCCTTGGATTTTGAATTGTGTCACTTGGTAGAGTGACAACCTTCCTTTGATTAAATGCCGCAGAAAGTTGACTGATTTTCTTCTCCAACTATTTTATGGAAGTGGAATGTGAATCAACCAATTGATTCATCGAAGCTAAATCATTTTTCACCTTATCTACTCCCGTGTTAGTTGCCTCTATTCCCTTCAACAGTTTATCCATCATGTCTTCCATGGACATCTTCCCAGAGTTAGATGCACTCTTGTCATTCTTATTCTTCTAATTTCCTTGATCTCGGTCCATGTACCCAAATTTATCATAGTAGTTCCGACCTTGGTTTCCTTGGCCACTGCCTCGGAAACCCCCCTAATTTTTCAAGTAATTTGCTTCCTCCTCAGAATCGGAGTCAGATCTTCCCTGTGATGCCATAACTTTAACCTTCTTTATCTTTCCTAATAATAAGTGCTTAGTAAGAAGATCCATCTGCATTTTCATATGAGCCATATATTGGTCACATTCCTCTTCCTTTTGCCTCTGTTCTGCAGTCATGCCAATAGATACAGTAGAGTTTAATACCTCAAAATCACTGGTATTCCAAGCTCTACTATGCTTTGTCATACGATCAAGCATTTCAGACGCTTCAAGAAAAGTGAGGTCCATGAATGACCCACCCGCAGCATTATCCACCATTGGCTTAGTCATTGAATTCAAGGCCCTATATAATATCTCTTTCAGGTGGATGTTGGTCATCTGATGATTTGGGCACTGTGTGAGCTTTTTTATGAACCTCTACCAAGTTTCATGAAGAGCTTCAGTTGGAAGCTGCCAAAAATTATTGATTTCATCTCTTAACTGTGCCCTCTTGGATGACGGAAAGAACCTTTCTAAGAAAGCATCTTTCAATTGCCTCCAATTCGTAATAGAGTCGGGGGTTAGACCATTCAACCATAACATTGCTTCTCTGAAAAGAGACAACGGGAATAATCGCAGCCGAATAGCATTTTACCCAACTCCCGAATTGTCAAATGACTTGCATGTTGAAATGAAGTTGATCAAATACATATTTGGGTCATCACCAGCAAGCCCACCGAACAGTCCCTTCAGATGCAACAATTAGATCATCGTACTCATAATATTGAACTTGGATCCGGGTGCTAAGGGCGGAGGAATAATATCCCCTGTGGCACCAGCCCCATCCAACTCATCATCATCATCATCAAGAGCAAACTGAAAAGCTCGACATTCTGGTCTCATTCTAGCCTGGCGATTTATGTTGACATTCCTGTTTACTGGTGCAACTTCATCATCTGCACGCCTTGGATTTAGTAACTCATCATCACCCAGGTCTTCATCGTCTGGGTTTACTTCCCGGCCAACATTATCAATATTTTGCTGGTTCACTTGAGCGGCTACTAGAGCAGCTAATCTAGCCTACTCCTACTGAGCAGCTAACCTTTTTGGGTCCAGTTGACCATCCATTCTGCCAATAAGATGTGGTTCAGGATTAATAGGTAATAATGGTTGACCTGATCTTCAAGTATCTGGCATGCAAAACACAATCTGCATGAAACAAAAACAACAAACAAAAAGTAAAATTAAGGAATCTTTGACCAAATGGTCGATTAACAATCACAAACTTAGTTGACAACCGTATTCCCCGGCAACGACGCCAAAATTTGATACGCCCAAATTACAACTCTCGATAGAAAGAGTAAGCGGTCGCTGTCAAATATAGAACCCAACTAGGTTGGGTGTCAAATCCCACAGGGAATACTGTGCTCACTAAGTGTGTAATCGTTATTGGACTGTTGATCAGAGGTTCCTAAGAAGAAAAAAGGGTTTTAACTTATAAAATAATTAATTGTAAAAAGAGTATTCCACTAATGATTCTCTTCGTAAATCGTAACTTTATGAGATTAAACAAAACTAGGGCTATGGTCACCAAAATGCTAGCACCATTCGGGTTGTGAATCATTTATGAGTTCCACTTAGCAAATTCAACTGCAAGAGAGGTTGAGTCCTATTCTTTATCCCTTAGTTTCTCAACCTAAATAGATAGATTATCCTCTAATTCTCTCAAACTCAAACGATGCATTGTTCTTTCAAACTATTTCTCATGTAAGCTAATTCTGTTAGGGCATTGGCTATTACTCTAAAGGTTAAAGCCCTTAGAATTCATGTAAACACTTCCTTTTCCCAACAAACACTTTCCTTTCAGACAAGTGATGTTCTAGGGCTCACTTTTCAAGTTTGCAACCAAGAAAAGTGATGGAATTGAAGAAAGGTTTATGCAATATCATTTAGTTATGGAACTCAATTTGATTCCCAACCCATAGATGCATTTCATATTAAGGATCCCATAACCCTAATTACGGTATTTTAGCCACAATACTCCATAGATGAAGAAGAAACAATTCTTGTATTATACATAAATAGATTAGGATTTTAGTTACAAAGAATCCCAAGAATCAGTTCTCGAATCTTCAATAATCAATGTTCAATGCTAATTTCTTCAAGATCTCTAGAATCCTAAAGTACTAGCTTCACCAAAGTTTCAATAGATGAGAAAAACTTATAAAAGATAAAAGAGGCGTTCTTAACCCTAAAATTTGGTATTTATATGTCCAAGCTAAAAAAAAGAATTTAAAATTTAAAAGAAGAAAATCCGTGTCCCAGTTGACGGTCCATATGGTGGTCCATCAAAGTGTTGACGGTCCACCATATTGTTCGTCACTCATTTCTTCCAAATTATAGTTTCTGGATAAGAACTGACGGTGACACTGGTGTTTCGTTGCAAAACTGACGGTCCACCATACTGATTGTCACTGAGTCTCTCTAAAAGGTGGTTTTTGGATAAGCATTGATGGTCCATTTGGTGGTTGATGATAGGCGTATTTACACGCCTAAAGTACTATAATTTACCCATATTTTAGCTAAGTTTGGAGGACAAAATATATAATTCATGAACTTTTAGTCCTTTTTCCTATAAGTGAGCTAACAAACGTGATTAACAAGTTTTCAGGTATAAATGATGAAGATTTCAGCATTTTATGGATAACTTGACGCCCAAGGAAGCTTCACGAAAGAAGGAAAGGAGAGCTTGGACGCCTAGGGACTAAAAGTGATGCATGGAAAACCTGTCCCGGGCAAAAACAATATTTCTAAAGACTTTGGGGATCAGCAGTAACTTAGTAGGATTAGGATAATGATGCAGTAACCTAGTAGGACTAGGATAAGTAATGCAGTAGCTTGGTAGGAATAGGATATGGGTGTTATAAATACCCTATTTTGCTGGAGATTTTTATTATTCCCATCCATCCATCCATCAAAACAATTCTCCACCACCCTCATCCCTATTCTATCCTTCTCCTTTTTCTTCATTAATTCATTGTTGACATTATTTTTCATATATTCGACTTTTAATTTTTACAACAAGAGAAAAGCTATTTGCAAGGAATTCACGTGAGATTTTTATGATGATAATGTCTATTGTGTTTTCCGTTGCACTCATGCGTAGCTAAACTTCTCCGTTGGGGTTATGGAAGCCTTATGAGATACTATCTATTGCTATGAGTTTGTGAATTCGTGACACGTGTGCTGCTTATATCATTACTCTCTTCATCTTAATTCAAATTCTTGTGGTTGCAAACACATAGAATACGCCAGTATAGCATTAACTTGTTCGAAAGAAAAGTTATATGTCTGGAAAAGAGATAATGTCAAGGTAATAGGGCACCAACCCCTGTTAAAAAGTTAGTGCCGTAACTGGATTAACCTCTTGGAGAATTTGTACCGTTAGATACGCTTTAAGCTCGAAAGAGTTAAAGTGAAATAATCCTTGATGGTCGAAAGACGCCTGGATTTACCATAGAATACAATTCTCTATAAGCACATGCATGTCTGAATTCCGCATAACTCATAGCCAATAGAGACGTATAACTCATAAGGTGGACATAACCCCAACTCTCAATTCTCATTGGTTAAAAATCTTACTAAACATTCTTTCTTTTTACTTTGCTATTTTCTATTTTTACTCTATTATTTTGTTTACATTATTGCACGCTACAAAATCCCCCCTTTTACGAGACTTGCACCAAAAGTCTAATAATCTTTGCTTACTTAGTGACCAAGTATTCTCTGTGGGATCGATACCCAACCCAGTTGGGTTCTATATTTGACAACGACCGCTTACACTCTTACGAGAGCTGTAGTTTGAGCGTTATCAAAAATTGGTGCCGTTGCCGGGGAATACAGTTGTCAACTAAGTTTGTAATAGTTACTAGACCCTTTGGTCAAAGATTCTCGTACTTTACTTTTAGTTGTTGTTTTTGTTTTCCACAGGTTTTTATTCAGTGCATGCCCCATACTCGAAGTTCTGGTCAACCGTTATTACCTATCAATCCTGAACCACATCGTATTGGCAGAATGGAGGCGCAAAGGGCTGCTTAACAGGAGCAAGCTAGACTAGCTGCATTGGCCGCTGCCCAAGTACATCAACAAAATATTGATAACCCTGGGCGAGCAACAAATCCTGACGATGAGGACCTAGGTGATGACGAGTTACTAAACCCTAGGCGTGATGCTGAGGTTGCGACACCTGCTAATAGAAGAGATCATCAAGTCAGATTTAGACCTGAACGTCGAGCTGTGCAAATACCGTTCGATGATGATGATGCTGATCTTGATGGAGCTGGTGCCACAGAAGCTATTATTCTTCCGCCATTGGCACCCGGAGCAAAGTTCAATATCACTAGCGCCATGATTCAGCTTTTGCAACTCAAGGGATTATTTGGTGAACTAGCAGGCGATGATCCGAATATGCATCTGATCAACTTTATTTCTACATGCAAGTCATTCGACAATCCTGGCGTTGGACAGAATGCAATTCGACTACGCTTATTTCCATTGTCTCTGTCTGGGGAGGCAACTCTATGGTTAAATGGGCTGACTCCTGATTCTATTACTAATTGGAGGCAATTGAAAGACGCTTTCCTAGAAAGATTCTTTCCTCCATCCAAGAGAGCACAGTTGAGAGATAAAATCAGCAATTTTCGACAGCTTCCAACTGAAGCTCTCCACGAAACATGGGAGAGATTCAAGAAGAAGCTTATGAGATGCCCAAACCATCATATGACCAATGTCCACCTAATGGAGATACTATACAGAGCCTTGAATTCAATAACTAAACCAGTGGTGGATAATGCGGCTGGAGGATCATTTATGGACCTCACCTTTGTTCAGGCAAAAAATATGCTAGACCGGATGACGAAGCAAAGTAGAGCTTGGCATACCAGGGATTCTGAGGTAGCAAGCCCCACTTTGTCTATTGGCATGACTGCAGAACAAAGGAGAAGGGAAGAAGAACGTGACCAAGATATGGCCCACATGAAAACGCAAATGGATCTTCTTACCAAGCATTTATTATCAGGGAAGACCGAAAAAGTTAAGGCCATTGTAGCACATGGAAGAGATGAATCTGATTTTGAGGAAGAAGCTAACTACTTGAATAATCAGGAGGGTTTCCGAGGCAAAGCCCAAGGAAACCAAGGTCGGAACTATTATGATAAATCAGGATACAAGGACCGTGATCAAGGTAGTTGGAAGAATAAGACTGACAAGAGTGGTTTGTATGTTCCTCCTGGAAATCGTGAGGCTGTGGCATCTGGATCTGGGAAGATGTCCATGGAAGATATGATGGCTAAGCTGTTGAAAAGAGTGGAGGCAACCAACATGGGCGTAACCGAGGTGAAGAATGATTTGTCTTCAATAAATCAATTGGTTAACCGCATTCTACTGCAATAAAACAGATGGAGCAACAATTGAGTCAACTGTCAGCGACATTCAATCAAAGAAAGGCTGGAACGCTACCTAGCGACACTGTGCAAAATCCGAGGAATGATGGATCGTGTATGGCTAGTACTATCTGAAGTGGTAAAGTGTTGGAAAATCCATCCAAAGGCAAGCAGGTGGTTGATAATATAGCAGAGAATGTTAGTGATGCAGATTTTGATGATTCTGTAGAAGCTGCAAATCAGAATGAGAGCGTTCATGAGAAAACTATTCCCCTTCCACCACCACCTTTTCCTCAGAGACTAAAGAAGAAGGCTGATGACACTCCTGAAAAGGTTGATAATCGGAAGCAAGATAAAGAGAAAGTGGTGGAGAAAATGATTCCCCTTCCACCACCACCTTTTCCGCAGAGACTGAAGAAGAAAAATGATGACACTAGGTTCAGCAAATTCATGACGCTGTTGAAGCAGCTGACCATTAATGTTCCTTTGGTGGAAGCGCTAGAGCAAATGCCCGGATACGCTAAATTCATGAAGGACCTTTTGAAAAAGAAGCAGGAAGTAAGTTATGACTTGGCAGATGAGGTTCATCATTGCAGTGCAATTGCCACGAGATCGTTAGTTCAAAAAAAGACAGACCCTGGTGCTTTCACTATTCCTTGCACAATTGGGTCGTTGGATTTTCTAAGGCATTGTGCGATTTGGGAGCTAGCATCAATTTGATGCCACTATCTATGTATAGAAAGTTGGGGTTGGGAGACCTTACACCAACTAATATGTGGCTTGTAATGGCAGATAGGTCGGTAAAACGACCTGTTGGTATCCTACATGATGTGTTGGTGAAGGTTTCCACCTTTATCTTTCCTACAGACTTTGTGGTTTTGGATTATGAGGTGGATTCTGAAGTTCCCATAATCTTGGGACGTCCTTTCCTTGCAACAGGAAGTGTGCTTATTGACATGAGAGCTAATGAGCTTTTATTTCGGTTGAATGACAAAGTGGTCCGCTTTGATATATGCAAAGCAATGAAGCAACCCAGTGATATGAATATGTTCTCTGTAGCTGATGTTCATTATGCGGATAAGAAAGCATTATCTGTAGAGAAATAGCTTACTGTTGAGCCATTGTCTACTGCGCTGCTGAATGTTGAGCATGAGGATGATGAAGATTATGAAGAAACTATGTGTGCTCTAACAGAAATAGGGTCCTATTCTCATACTCCTAAGCAGCCGGACCTTGAACTTAAGAATCAACCGTCACCAACAGCAAAGACTTCCATTGAAGAGCCGCCAGTGCTAGAATCGAAAGAGCTCCCCAATTATCTAAGGTATGCATGCTTGGGAAGTAGAAATACACTTCCGGTGAGTGTGACGGATGATTTAAGTGAACAGCATGTAGAGGCTCTCATCTCTGCTCTAAAGAGGTATAAAAGAGCCATTGGTTGGTCTATTGATGATGTAATTGGTATCTCACCTGGGATATGTATGCACAAGATGCATCTCGAAGAAGATTGCGTGCCCAAAATAAAGCATCAGCGTCATCTGAATCCATTCAGAAAACGATGCACCAAATATCTCGGTGAAGTCTAAGTAATCGAGATAACTATGTCGTGCCGCGATAATAAATCAAGCGCTTGATGGGAGGCAACCCATCGTTCTAATCGTTTTTGATGTTTTTGAGTAAATGTAGGTGCAAGAGGTGTAAAGGAGGAGATTGGTTTCAAATTTTGATTTGGAAGTATTGCATGTTTAAGGTGGTAAGTTAGGAATGAAGAAGCAAAAGACTATGGGTTAGGCATTGCTTATAAAAATATAGGCAAAGAACAAGGCAAGGTCTATGTAAATCTAGGCCACGAACAAGGCAAGGCCTATGCTATGGCATAAGCTCTCGGATTCTAGAGTGCCATAGCATAGGCGCCGCCTATGCTCAACAATGCCATAGCATAGGCGCCGCCTATTCTCAACAATGCCATAGCATAGGCACCGCCTATGCAAAAGCCTTCTGCTCAACTAGGCAAAGCATTAGGCATGGCCTATGCTATGGCCTTCTGCTCAACTAGGCAAAGCTAAAGGCGCCGCCTTTGCCTCCCAAAACTCTCAAAACTTTTATTTTTGCTCTTTTAACTTTGCAAGAACATATTCCGAGGCCATCAACCAAGTAAGTACTTCTTTGCTCTTCTTTTATATTACGTAAGTATTACAATACTACGCCTATAATAAGTTTTTAAATCGTGAAGTAGTGTTGGTGATTTGAATGTGGTTGATACAACTAAGTGAGTGAAAGAATATGTATGGATGCTCTTGACTTGTTTCCAACTTGTATTTGATTTTGATACACTGTCATACTTTTGTGAAATCGACATGGTCAAGATAATTGCATAATCTTGTAACTTGAAAGCTTACATGTTGCAATGACTTGTTCATTGAGATGAAAATCATGGGTGACTACAAACATGCGATGTTGTGATTATTTCTATGCCATAAATTGATACGATATCTATGTAGTAGTTTTGTTCAAAAGATGCATTAGTCCAAACACGAAAGCATTGTCAAGATTACATAACGTTAAGAGTACATGAAAGTATGACTGTGCTGAACATATTGTTGGAACATATCACCTAAATGTATGTCGATGAAGTCTGAGTAATCGACATCATTCACTTAATTAGTTTGTGTCAACAAATTAAGTATGGGGTGGTGCCACTATTGTCTGTTTGTCGATTGAATCTTCCGAGATAAAGCTAACATGACTTTATTGAGATCTCAGGTAGAATGGCACAAAAAGGACGACAAGGAAAAGAAAAAGCAACCACTTCACAAAAAGGCCAGAAAAGGGGACGAAAAGAGCAAGGTGAATCCTCCGTGCTGCAAATACCTCGACGCACTCTTGGAATCAAGTGGGGTACTTATGAGGAACTTCTGAGGATGAAGAATCTGATGATGATTCCGACGCAGGAGGTATGACCCCAGACATAGAGGAGGAGTCCGACTAACCAGGTTCTTCTTATTTATTTTCCACTGAGGGCAGTGTGTCCCGTCTAAGTGTGGGGTGCTGGTATTTGTATGCTTTACTTCTTTATCTACATTTGTATCTATCTATGTTTGTTTGTTTTGTTTGTTAGTAGTTAAATTTTTTAAATTTTTTTTTAACTTTGCATGAAATTTTTCTGAGGGGCATCATGGTATTATAACAAGAGTTTGTGCTAAAATCATTACTATTGAGATGTTTAGGCTCTAATTGTGACTCACTATGTGATAATTGTGTGGTTCAGTTCCTTCATCTGTTGGGTCAAGAGTCTATACTACTCCCAATAAAGTCGACCATGTGCCTTGTGTGTGTGAGGATATAGTATATTCTGTGTTTGTGGCTGATGCTAGAACTTGCCTGGTGTGTGTGTGAAGCGAAATAAAGAGTGTGAGTTTAGGAGATGATTTAGGCATTTCTTTGGCAACCAGTAATTGTTTACCTTCGTTTTACCTACCCGTGGACATTATCCTAGTCAACCCTTTTGAGCCTTTAAGCCTATTTTCTTTGACAGCCTCATATGTAAGCCTAATCCATTTTTTTCAAGACCATAATTTGATCCAAATTCCTAAGCGCTTTAAATTGTAAAGTCATGTGACAAAATAAGAGGAAATTGGATGAGTGTGATGCCTTAGAATGTATTGGTGCTTGAATTCGTTATGAAAAAGAATTGCTATCATAGAGGTGTATTATGAAAAGAAAAATGAAAAAAAAAACTAAAAAGTTAGTTATGTTTAAAATTGAAAAACAAAAGAGGTGAGAAGGGGTGGTATATTAAAAGAAAGTAGAAAGGTTGTTCAAAAGAGAGTGTTAAACGGCATAATGTGATGTATTAAAGCGCTTAGGAACATAGTCACTATTTCTGGCCAAAATAGTCCTACCCGTCCCTTAGCCTACATTACAACCTGTAGAAGACCTATTTGATCCTAAGATTAGCATTCTGATATTTAGTGGAGCATTACACTAAGGGCAAGCCTATGGTCATCAGTTGTAGCATATGAATTCTTTGTGAGAGCGAGATCAAGGATAATCATATACCCATGCTTCGATAGATGAAAATACTTGTGAGTGATTATGGGTGATATATTGTGAGACACACATGGTTGATGAGTTTTGGGTAGTTGTGTATGATTCTTTGTGCCTTAACTTTTGAATACGAATTAGCCATCATCACGAATCTATGTTAGAGGTTAAATTGTTTCTAGTAGTGATCAGAAAACTACTCTTTATTAATGATTGTCGTGCCTGTCTTGATGAATATTTTGTGCTGTTACTGTGAAACCCTAAGTAGATGTTTAGATGGACATGATATTTTGTTCGAGGACGAACAAAGCTTTAAGTGTGGGGTGTTGATGATAGGCGTATTTACACGCCTAACGTACTATAATTTACCCATATTTTAGCTAAGTTTTGAGGACAAAATATATAATTTATGCACTTTTAGTCCTTTTTCCTGTAAGTGAGCTAACAAACGTGATTAGCAAGTTTTCAGGTATAAATGATGAATATTTCAGCATTTTATGGATAACTTGACGCCCAAGGAAGCTTCACGAAAGAAGGAAAGGAGAGCTTGGACGCCTAGGGACTAAAAGTGATGCATGGAAAACCTGTCCCGGGCAAAAACAACATTTCTAAAGACTTTGGGGATCAGCAGTAACTTAGTAGGATTAGGATAATGATGCAGTAACCTAGTAGGACTAGGATAAGTAATGCAGTAGCTTAGTAGGAATAGGATATGGTGTTATAAATACCCTATTTTGCTGGAGATTTTTATTATTCCCATCCATCCACCATCCATCCATCCATCAAAACAATTCTCCACCACCCTCATCCCTATTCTATCCTTCTCCTTTTTCTTCATTAATTCATTGTTGACATTATTTTTCATATATTCGACTTTTAATTTTTACAACAAGAGAAAAGCTATTTGCAAGGAATTCACGTGAGATTTTTATGATGATAATGTCTATTGTGTTTTCTGTTGCACTCATGCGTAGCTAAACTTCTCCGTTGGGGTTATGGAAGCCTTATGAGATACTATCTATTTCTATGAGTTTGTGAATTCGTGACACGTGTGCTGCTTATATCATTACTCTCTTCATCTTAATTCAAATTCTTGTGGTTGCAAACACATAGAATACGCCAGTATAGCATTAACTTGTTCGAAAGAAAAGTTATATGTCTGGAAAAGAGATAATGTCAAGGTAATAGGGCACCAACCCCTGTTAAAAAGTTAGTGCCGTAACTGGATTAACCTCTTGGAGAATTTGTACCGTTAGATACGCTTTAAGCTCGAAAGAGTTAAAGTGAAATAATCCTTGATGGTCGAAAGACGCCTGGATTTACCATAGAATACAATTCTCTATAAGCACATGCATGTCTGAATTCCGCATAACTCATAGACAATAGAGACGTATAACTCATAAGGTGGACATAACCCCAACTCTCAATTCTCATTGGTTAAACATCTTACTAAACATTCTTTCTTTTTACTTTGCTATTTTCTGTTTTTACTCTATTATTTTGTTTACATTATTGCACGTTACAAAATCCCCCCTTTTACGAGACTTGCACCAAAAGTCTAATAATCTTTGCTTACTTAGTGACCAAGTATTCTCTGTGGGATCGATACCCAACCCAGTTGGGTTCTATATTTGACAACGACCGCTTACACTCTTACGAGAGCTGTAGTTTGAGCGTTATCAGTGGTCCATCGCATGGTTGACGGTCCACCACGTTGATCATCACTGAGTCCCTCTAAAAGGTGGTTTCTGGATAAGCATTGACGGTCCATCTGGTGGTCCGTCGCATGGATGACGGTCCACCACGTTGGTCATCACTGAGTCCCTCTGAAAGGTAGTTTCTGGATACGAGTTGATGGTCCATATGGTGGTCCATCACATAGATGACGGTCCACCATGTCGTCCATCACTCAATACATTAGCATGCCATGTTCTAGTTCTCCTTGACGGTTAACCTGGTCGTCCGTCGCAAGCCTGATAGTCCACCATTTTGACCGTCAAACTCACTTTTCTTCTACTTTTTTCCAATTTTCTTTTGTGGTTATCTCTTTTCACCGAAAACACTAAAAACTTTATTAAATAACACTTTGATTGCTTGAAAACATACAATTTTCCTAAGAAAATAATGCTAACTGTTCCGTAAGATACCGGAACATCAGTAACCCCCTGAACGGGCCCCGATGCGTGTAGCCGCATGAACTAGAGATACCATACTAATAGTGGATTTTCGAGTATCCTTTGCTCTCCATGATACATATGTACAAGTGTACTTAGGGGATTCCCACGTACCTCGTAAGTATCATATAAGGTCGCCATGACCAATTCTCATGTCGGCAAATATGAGTTCACAATGTCCATCCATCGAACTCACACCTTAATGGTTAACTATCACACCCCGTTATTAGTGCCAAATTAAAACCATTACCATACAACCAAACCGCCATTCCTTTTATTATTAACCAAGGCTATAAGTAGTAGTATCGTCATACCAATTATTGCTTGAAATAAATGTCCTTAGCCATCCTTTTTAATAAGAAAGGGATTCCCATGTACCCATAGGTTACATCATTAAGTTGACTTGGGGGAATCCCATATACCCCACAAGTGACCATTATTATTTTTGCTTGGGGATTCGCTTTTACCCCACAAGGTTTTAAATTAGACCAACCATAACCACTAAAACCTTACCATTGAACCATTCCAAACCATTATACCATTTAGGGTTCCATTATCAAGTTATACCATGCAATAGTTCAATGAAAGTCCAACAATTTAACCAAAAACATTCTCATAAGCATTTTATCAAATATGTTGGGGGTATAGTGTTTCCAAGGACAAAACCATGTACCAATTAACCATTCCTATTCAACCAAATGTTCAACCCACCATAATAATATTAAAACTATAAGTAAAAGACTGGGGAAAACCATAACCAACCATTGTAACCAAAACCCCCAATATATAGTTGAAAACCCAAAACTATACAACCTTTATGCCGTGAAAATAATTTTTAAAATATGCCTTTAGTTAGAATAACAATGAGGATGGAGTAACATGCCTTAGATTACAAAGATGATGGAGAGAAATAACCCCTGTAAGACCTAAATTGATCCTATTGATGAAACCCTAGCCTTCCTTGACCTTAGAGCCTTGAGAGAATTTGAGAGAGTTTCTAAGTGTTTAAGATTAAAATATTAGGCTAAATATATCCCAAAAATGATATAAGTCATGGGGCCTAGAGGTTATGAGGGGAAATATCCAGATTACCCCCAACTTAAACTGCATAAAATTCCCGCAGGAGGATACAGGAACACCTCATATTTTTCCTAGTTTATTTCGTCCCTAGAAGGTCAAGGATTATCTTTAAAAATGAATAACTTTTTATTTCATGTGGCATTTTCCATATTTAGACTTTTCATTGTGGGGGAAATTGAATAAGAACTTTATGCTCATTATTCACCATTCTCTTCAAAAGAAAAACCCTAAAAATATACGACCTCGCAAATACTCATTATCTAAGTCCTTCAAAGCGTGCCAAAAGAGGTCTCAGACTTTGAAAATTTTCAGCTAAGTGTTAGGACCTTGTCTTTTCTAAAGCCCTCAAACTTTGAGGAATTTATTTACGACCTTCCCGACCTTCAAAAGTTAATTTTTAAGTTGATTCACGATCGGGGAAGTCAATAGTACATCTCGGGTGAGTTTTGGAATTTTTGAACAAGCGTAAGGGTGTGTTTGGAACTCCAAAATAGCAGCTCAGGGCAATTAGATCGTGGCACCCTGCCAAGTCCAGTACTGGGGGGAGACCGCGATGGAGTCCGTGGCGGAGACCGCGGAACCTCACCCAAAACGGCATTCCAGAGCCCGCGGCATGCTGGCCAGTCTGGTCCGAGTAATTTTTGCAGTTCACCGTAGAACCTTTACCCGAAAAATAAAGACCAGGCGCAAGTGACTGACTTAGCCTCTTGCTATCTTTCTTTCAGAAGGACTTAAAAAATAAAGTAGAATAGGGAGCTTGATTCAAAAGAAAATAATACGAATAAATTAATCAAGATAGTTAGTTAGATTACGGAACATTCCACTGGCAAAAGTATGACTCTTCTCCCCAACGTGAGGATTCCTCCTTAGGGGGATAAGAATGTTAGACTACACGAATGCTCACATGGTTTATGTCAGTTAAGAGAACCTCCCTACTAGCTAACAGAAAAGATTAATAGAAAAACTTTTAGAAAAACTAAGTGTAAAGGATCACAAACTTACTCAGATATTATTTTACTTACGATTTCAGATTTCAGAATTACAACTTTTAGTTTCAGACATAAAAAGGTGAGCCCTTTTTCACTTAGCCTATATGATTTGAGAATAGAACAGAAATACAAATTGTAGAACTAAGTGTTATAACTCACAAGATTTATACTATATGCTTTACTATTCATGATTTATGATCTTCAGATTTCAGATTACTCAAGACTATGTAAGTCATTTACATTTAGCATGTATTATTTTATAATTTTTTTGATAATGTTTAACTTATGCATTCACCCCCATATACTCAGTACATCCTCAAAGTACTGATCCACATATACGTGTATGTACAATCAGAATTAGATAGTTGCAGATTCCATCCAGCAGATGATGAGTCCTCCTACTTCGATCACTTTAGTTAGATATTATTTATATACTTTACTTTCCTACTCCTATGTATTGATTAGTGGTAGTTGGGGTAGCATCCTAGCTATCTATAGTTAGTATAGTAGAGGCTTAATAGACGGAAGTTAGAGTCAGTTATGTAAATTCAGTCCATTTTTCAGACATTATCAGAATGTAAAAGTTGTATCAGTATTGTAATTTCATATATTCCACCATTTTCATGTTTTTGCACTGTAAACTTAGTCATTTTATACATATTTATTCAGTTGTTTATGAGTTATGCTAGTAGAAGGGTTAGCTTGGGATCACTTATGGTCCTAAGCATTGTGTGATGTCTCGGAACCATTTTTAGGGTCTTACATACTTAGTATCAGATCACAAGGTTGAAGTGTCCTTGGGTTTCTATGAAGCGGTGTCTTGTAGAGTTTTACGGAATGGTACAGAGACGTTTGTACTTTTCTTTGAGCGGCTACAAGGCATTTAAGAAAAGTTTCCCTCCTTTTATACTCTAGATTGTGCTATAAAGCTTTTCCTTTAGAAACTCCTGTCTACTCGTGTTTTACCCCAAAATTCTTCACCTATGACTTATTCTCGAGATAACACTATCAGCAAGTTCTAATTCCTCTCCAAATAATGCTCCCAAATTTACTAGCAGATATTTTAGAAGTCACATAAGGGGATTGAGAGGAGATTTTTAGTGTGTCATAAGTCCCTCAAGTTTAAAGTTATGTCCTCATCCCTATGAGTTATTCAGTTGAGACAAAACTAGATATGTATTCAGATTGCCCATTGACCCTTTTTATACAGGTAGTGCTATTGAGATGAGATAGTATGAACCTAGATGATTAAATAAAGTATGCATTTGAGGGATATTATGAACTTCAGTATTGTGAATTATGAATAGTATAACCTTATTACAGTTAGAAGTATGGGTATAGAAGAGTAGTGACAAGAAAAATGGGCATGACGATTGATAGAAAGTATAGGGATATACTTATACATGTTATCGAGTTGTGTTAAGGTAATATGTCATTGTGTGTTAATTTGGTAGAGAATAGAAAAAGAGTTATTAGTTAAGGTGAATTGTTGTTGCTTGAAGTATGGGAGGAGTTATTGATGGTATTTATTGTATTTGAAAAAGTATAGGATATTAATGAAGTGTTTGGTGGTTTAATATCATTAATTTAGGCTTTCCTTGAGGTTGCAAAAAGGAGCTTAGCTGAAACTTATAGAGCTATGATAGTAATTTAGATGTATAGAAGGGTAAATAGTAATAATGTGTAAAAGGAGGATGTGTTAGTGAATTATGATAAGATAGGCCATATAATTATGATCTGTTATTATTGATACGAAGTTTTAGTGGACTAGTGTTTCTTGATGTTTTATTTTATAGCTTCCAAGTAAGAATTGTATGTGAGGTTGGGTTGTTGAAGTATGTTTAGCACTAGATATTAAGTTTGAACAGTTGGTGGTCATCAAAATCGATGTAATGATTTCTTGGTTAGTGGTTCTAGTTTTATGGAAGTAATCTAGTAGGCTTGAATAGTATGTACAAGAGTTTGAGTCTATTTTAATTCGTAATTAAGTATGATGTTGTATGTATGATGAAGAAAGTATGCCTAAGGTGATATGGGGTTGTATTATTTTCTAAGGTTATTACGTGTTGTGTGTGATTAGTAGTACCATTGAGTTTCTAAGTGTAAAGAGACTAGTTATAGATATATATGATGTTCTTAATAGCTAAGTTAAGGATTTATGGGTAGATGATGTTGAGCCTTTTTGGTATGATATGGATTCTCATGGTTTAGAAATATAAGCTTAAAGATGTGGTAATAATAGGATATGACGAAAGCAACATGGTTTATTAAAGGTTGAAGACATCAGTGTTAAGTGTTAGAATCTAAGTTTGAAATCTTGAAGAATGAGCGAATAGAAATGAGTGTTAAACCTCTAGATGGTGTGAATTCAGGATGTGGTGATAATCATGAGGATTCTAAGTTGGTAAGTGTTCAAGATATTATATGATGATTAGTAGGTCTCTAGAAAGATAGAGTTGTACCTCGAAAGGAAGTATTAGAAGTGGGTTTTACACTTTCAGGTGTAGTCTTTTAGAGTAAGTTTGTTATTTACGTGTATTGTTGTATTTCAGATTCTAGAGTTCAGCGAGTGTAGTCTAGTTTAGAGTTTAGTAAAGGGTTCCTCAGACTTAGAATGATGTCTTAAATCTAAGGGGGAGATGATAGAACGAGTAGCCAAGTCAAGCTCTCAAATTCTAGTAGTGATGCCAGTATGTTATAGAACATCAAAAAGTGGGGGTGAGGCTCAACCCATTCTTATTTCAGTGTTGGTATTTCAGTTATCCCAATATTTACTCATGCCTTACGTGTCAGTTCCCAAATTATAGCTCATGTTCATGCATATAATAGAGAGTCATGTACTCTTTCAGTTCCTAGTAAGAGGAGTTCCAATTCATCCAGAAGTTGGAATCACACTTCATATGTTATGAACTCCAAAATTCAGGTCATGCATATCATGAATCATGTACTCATGCTTTACAGTATGTTTAGTTCCAGTACTCATGCAACACCCTTAACAATCAGTGATATTCAGAGTTACATCATGTACGTCCTCAGATTAGATCTTTTTAATGAGTCCATATCGTGAACCTTCTATTCCTCAGGCCTTGGTGAAGTGTCGGGCTATGCTTAGTATCCCTTCATGTTCTGGATCCTGAAATTCCAACCTTTTAGTGACCTTTCCCATGTCAAGATAGTGATGATGAATAATTGTGTGGATAGAAGAGAGTAAATATGTTATGTTGGAAAAAATAGGTGAAAACTGGTTTTATGTAAGTCTATAAGTTTGAAAGCTTTTTTGAGGTGAAGTTTATTTTCTTGTGTATGACTTGGTTAGTTGAGAATATTATATGTGTGTCTTTCTAAGAATTAAATAGTGCATGGAAGTTGTTATTGTATAGGTATTAGAGAATATGAGGAAGATGCTCTTATGAGTATTTGTTTAGACGTGCACATGTGGTTATGAAGATGGGCTTGAACATTATGTTGATATATAATTTGATGGGTGTGTTGTGTGCTAAAGATTTCCTAGTAAGAGGTTGAATTTGGTTATAGAAGTGGTAAGAAGAATTATCTTTGAGAGGAGTAGTTATGACAATGCTTGGGGTATTGAATCCATGGTTTAGACTAGTATTATGGTGTTATGTGTAGTACATTTTGATTCCGAGTTAGACTTGACCATGATGAGAGGATTTAGTTCAATTTAGACTTTAGTAGATGGATTTATCAATGCCATGTGAAATTTATAAGTTGAATCGCGTGAATATGGCATTTAAAGGGGAATAGTATAGTTGAGGGAGTATTTGAGAGGTCTTGCTAATCTTGAAAGAAGTTTCATTGTTCAAGACCTAGTAATTCCATCCTAGTTTATGATTTATGGGTCTATGTTCCATGATACAAAGTGGTATCAATATTGTGATTTCTTATTCAGATCATGCCCAAAGTTCTTTACTCCCTAATAGCATGAGAAATTTCGTAGAAAAGCATTGAAGAAATACCCTATTTGGGTGTGAGCATTCAGTATGATCTAGTTCATATAGACTGCAATACAGTTTAGCAATCAAACAGATCAGTTCCTATAGATTTCTAACGTCCCATCTAGTCGTACTACCTAAGGTTTCACAAGTGAGGGTATTCCATGAGGCAAAATGTTCGCCTTCGTGCAAATTACGAATTCAGGTCAGTCCATGCATCATGCATCAGTTTCAGATTCAAATATTAAGTCATGATTCAATTCATAAGTATCCTGTGTATCATCTCAGTCTTTTCCTAGTATTTCAACCAAATCAGTATCATTCGGGGACAAACGATCCCAAGGTGGAGATGTTGTAATGCCCCCGAGTTTTCATGGAGTTCTCATGTCATAAACCTCTCATTTTTTTTCTCTCAAAATCATATCCAGCCTAAAGTAATGGTTACGCATAAGTGGACGCTCTTGTTCCTATCTCAGCCTTACAACTATTTTCATGAGAATTCATGCATTCACAGATCAGTTCAGTAGCTCCTCATGTTTAAGATTAAGTTATTTAGTTTATTTCAGTTGTGCATGATAGCTTATAGCCTCAGATTCCTTAACATTCTCAGCTTAACTAGCCACATTCGAGGAAGAATGTTCCTAAGGGGGAGATATTGTAACACCCCATATTTTTCCTAGCTTAATTTCATCACTAAAAGGTCAAGGATTAGCTTCTAAAATGAATACCTTTTTATTTCATGTGGTATTTTCCAGATTTAGACTTTTCATTGTAGGGGAAATTGAATAAGCACTTTATGCTTGTTATTCACCATTATCTTCAAAAGCAAAACCCTAGAAATGTAATACCCCACAAATCCTCATCGTCTAAGTCCTTCAAAGCATGCCAAAAGAGGTGTCAGACTTTGAAAATTTTTAGCGATGTGTTAGGACTTAGTCTTTTCTAAAGCCCTTAAACTTTGAGAAATTTATTTACGACCTTTCCAACCTTTGAAAGTTAATTTTTAAGTTGATTCATGATCGGGGAAGTCAATAGTAATCTCGGGTGAGTTTTGGAATTTTCAGACAAGCGTAAGGGCGTGTTTGGAACTCCAAAATAGCAGCTCAGGGCGATTAGCCCGTGGCGCCCTGCCTAGTCCGGTGCTGGGAGGGAGCCCGCGATGGAGACCACGGCGCCTCGCCCAGAGCGGCGTTCCAGAGCCTGCAGCGCCCTGGCCAGTCTGGTCTGGGTAATTTCTGCAGTTTTATTCCGTGCTTTTTGGGTAAATGAGTCATTTTCCCTACCCCAATCCATCTAAACACAAGATTTAAGCCTATTCTAAGAACATTAGGCTTATTTTCATTACTTTTCTCTCAAGTAATACCCTAAGAACACCAAAGCTCCTCCTCCAAGAAGTCTAGATCCTCCATTGTTACTCCAAGAAAGTTTTAGATTTGAGGGTTCCTAAGTAAAGATACTCAAGAATCCAACTTCAAGAACGCAAATAGGATCTCCAAAACCAAGATTTTTCATCTAGTTCTTCATCCAAGGTGTGTGGGGTTATGAACAAGGATACTCCTTTCATCCTTGTGCCCAAAACTTATTTTTAATTTCAAAAGTTATTTGATTTTATGTGATTTCCCATGAAATTGTAGTTAGGGTTTATACCCAATATTGCTATTCATAAGATTATGAGATTTTCATTGATTTAGAAGTTGAATTACATGATTTTGTTCATATTTTCATTCATATTGCAGAAATTTCTAGACTTTATGATGAATTATAAATGTTTACATTATCAAGCATGAATTTTAAGATGTTTTAACTTGAGTTTGATGCTTGGGTCAATAAGCCCTAATAAGTATTGCTATTTCAAGATTGATTGTGCTATGAGCACTTTATGACTAGATTCTTTTTAGAATACCGATAAAGATTTGACCTTTTGGTCTTAGAATAAATTTGAAATCCACTTTATAGAATTCAGATTACAGATTTAGCTTTACAGATATATAGTTGGTTTTCATTATAAACCATTAGACTATTTTAAAAGTAGATTTTGATCAGAATGAGCATACAAATTTAATGGAAGTAGTATTTAGCACTGAGATGGGTAAGTTAGTACGGTTTCATACCCCAGAACTACATGCCAACATAGGATTTAGATTGTTCCCACTTCTACGTGGATGATAGATATGTGATCACTTAGATAGGTTATACGCCCTGGCAAAAGTATGACTCCTCTCTCCAACGTGAGGATTCATCCTTAGGGGGACAAGAATATTGGACTCCACGAATGGTCACATGGTTTATGTCAGTTAAGAGAACCTCCCTACTAGCTAACAGAGAAGATTAATAGAAAAGATTTTAGAAAAACTAAGTGTAAAGACTCACAAACTTACTCAGATATTATTTTACTTAAGATTTCAGATTCCAGAATTACAACTTTTAGTTTCAGACATAAAAAGGTGAGCCCTTTTTCACTTAGCCAATATGATTTGAGAATAGAACAGAAATACAGATTTTAGAACTAAGTGTTATGACTCACAAGATTTATACTATATGCTTTACTATTCATGATTTATGATCTTCAAATTTCAGATCACTCAAGCCTTTGTGAGTCGTTTACATTTAGCATGCATGATTTTATAAAATATGATGATAATGTTTTACTTATGCATTCACCCCTATATACCCAGTACATACTCAAAGTACTGATCCACATATACGTCTATGTGCTACATTGTCTCATAATGTAGGTACAAGTCGTGGTATGTAAAGTCAGAATCAGATAGTTGCAGATTCCATCCAGCAGATGATGAGTCCTCCTACTTTGGGGACTTTAGTTAGATGTTATTTATATACTTTACTTTCCTACTCCTATGTATTGATTAGTGGTAGTTGGGGTCGCGTCCTAGATAGCTATAGTCAGTATAGTAGAGGCTTAATAGACGCCAGTTAGAGTCAGTTATGTAAATTCAGTCCCTTTTTTCAGACTTTGTCAGAATGTAAAAGTTGTATCAATATTATAATTTCACAGATTCCATCATTTTCATGTTTCCGCACAGTAAACTTAGTCATTTTATAGATATTTGTTCAGTTGTTTATGAGTTATGCTAGTAGAAGGGTTAGCTTGGGATCACTTGTGGTCCTAAGCACTATGTGATATCTTGGAACTATTTTTGGTGTGTTACAGTACGACTCCACCATACCACCCATACCCTATCATACGAGTGGTACCTACCACTTGTACCCTGGGCATCCCCTGGACCCCCAATACTGACCAATATATGGCCACCAAGCCCCAATCATACCCAAGCATAGGAATAGTACCCTTAACCCATACCTTAGGTAGAAGCAAGAGGGGTTGACACTATCCAACATATGAGTTGGACTATACCACTCGTACCTTACCTAATGACTCATGGTGAGTCAATCGTACTCAGACCTAAGTTAAGTTATTAAGTTTCAGATTAAGTGAAGAAAAACCCAAACCTATAACCCATCACCAACCATATGACTCATACCCACCCAAGTCTTACCCATTCCAGAAACTCAACCACCTAGCCCCACCCAACACTGGACAACATATGACTACATTACATGACCGTACCCTCACCATTCAACTAGTATGGTAAGTCGTATAATGTCCAGAAAGTCCAAAACCCTGGAAATTTCTAAGGACCAAACCCCAGGGTGTTTCAATCTCCTCCACCAGGATCATTTATCCCTGAATAATAGAAAAGGTAGTATAAATAGGAATTTCATCTTAACATAACCATTCCAACCTTTAACTAAGTTAGAAAACAAAGATGCAAGGAAATCAACCTTTCTTTAACCGAGTCAGAAAACAAAGATGTGATCAACAACACATACCTTTTGCATGAATATCCGGAGCAAAAAACAAATGTGGATACTTGGACTTCATGTACTCTTTCGCTTCCTAAGTAGATTATTCTACCTTGTGGTTCCACCATAGAACCTTAACTGAAGCTACATCCTTGGTCCACAACCGATGAACCTACCGATCCAAGATCTCAACCGGGTTCTATTCATAAGACAGAGAATTCGAGATATCCAATCCTTCCAAAGGAACAACTGATGAAGGATCACCTATACACTTTCTCAACATAGAGACAAAATACCAGATGAATGGAGCTCAAAATAGAAGGAAACTCTAATTCATATTCAACATTACCAACCCTACTCAAAACCACACATGGACCAACATACCGGGGACTGAGCTTTCCCTTTGTCCCAAATAGTATTACTCCTTTCATGGGAGACATCTTTAGGAACACCCTATCCCCAACCTCAAACTCTAAGACCCTACGCCTTACATGTACATAGGACTTTTGGAGACGTTGGCAGCCTTAAGCCTATCCCGAATCACCTTTACCTTCTCCATAGGCTGATGAACAAAATCCAGGAAAACATATCCCCTCACCAAGCTTAAACCACCCAATAGGAGATCTATACCTCCTACCATACAATGCCTCAATAGGGGCCATCCCAATGCTAGAATGGTAAATATTATTGTAAGCAAACTCCACAAGAGGTAGATGCTCAACCCAATTACCAACATAATCAATCTTACATGCACGAAGTATATCTTCCAATGTCTGAATAGTCCTTTCTACTTGCCCATCCATCTGTGGGTGAAAAGCAGTATTCAGACTAACCTTAGTACCCAACCCCTTCTAAAATGACCACCAAAAGTGTGATGAAAGATGCATACCACAATCAAATATAATATAAACAGGTACCCTAAGTAGCTTCACAATCTCATAAAGGTAAAACCTCGCATAATCCTAAGTCAAAAAGTTAGACCTCACTGGCAAGAAGTGAGATGACTTTGTCATACCATCCACGATCACCCAAACCGAATCAAATTGGTTTCAAGATAGAGAAAGACCGATAAAAAATCCATATTTCTTGCCTCCCATTCCCATTCTGGCAATTCAATTTCCTGATACAAGCCCGCTGGCCTCATGTGCTCAACTTTCACTTTTTGACACACTAAACACTTGGCCAAAAAATTAGCCACATCCTTCTTCATTCCATTACACCAATACATCTCCTTGAGATCATGATATATTTTTGTCGAACCAAGATAAACGACGTAACACAATTCATGAGCCTCAGCCAATACCCTTTCCCGAAAACCATCGGCATCAGGAACACATAACCTTTCTTAGTACCGCAAGGTACCATCACCACTGATCTCAAATACCATTACCTTTTGACCACCTACATCACACTTGATTTTCATCAAGACAGGATCTAACACTTACTTCTCCTTGATCTCTGACCCAAGAGACAATCTGTAACGCCCCGCATTTCGGGCCAGAATAAAATATATGACTTGGATGCGTTGATAATCCCCGAGCCTTAAATCCTATGCCAATTTGGCATGTTGATCAAGTTTGTAGTATGTGAATCCATTTGAGCATGAATTTAGACCATAGAAGTCCTTCAACTCAAGGACGAGTTAAAACTATTTCGATCGATTAAGTTTTAGTGGACGTTGTAATTTGTGTCAAATTCTATTGACCATAACTCATTGTATATAATGAACTGGGTGGCCTACTATATACCAAATTGTAGATAATTGAATAATATTTCTAACGATACTAAATTCGCCTAAAACGGACACCCGGTGAAGAAGTTATGGCTTTTCAAAGTTGAATGTGTCGCCTATGCACATATAGGCGATGCATAGGGCGGCGCCTATGCAAATATAGGCAATGCATAGGGCGGCGCCTATGTAAATTTAGGCAATGCAAAGGGCGGCGCATAGTTATGGTTTCAGGTGATGAAAACACTCCGTTTTGAGTTACTTTAAGTGCAAGTTAGTCCTTACAAAACCCAAAATCGTCCTTACCCACTCCTAAACGGATTTGGGCCTATTAACAACATTGAAGCCTCCTATAAAATCCCAAAAATCTAATCCTTCAAGAACTTAAGAGAAGGAGCAACTAGGGTTTGAGAAAATAAGCTTGAAGGACCGATCATTCCAAAACTTCTTCGTGAAACAAATTACAGATTCGGAATCCTCTCGACGTAGGCTTTGATAGACACCAAAAATTCGTAGAGAATAAGGTACGCGGGGTTTTCCTAAAATCTCATGGGCATAGAAATCAAGTTTTAAGGATTGGGTTTTCGAATTCATGTACATACTGATGTTTCAGAAGCTTTAATGATATTGTTTTGGCCTTTTGGCTTTCCCCCAAAGTGATTTGAAAGTTATATGTATATATATATGCGTTTGTCCTGAAATATGAATTTAGAGCATGATTTTCATGAAACCTCTCTCTTAATGTAAATTTTTCCATGTTTCACGTAATATACAATGTTTTGAACACGAAAGAGAGGGTTGTGAATGTTGAATATGCATGTAATGAAAGAATGCATGGTTTTGCCAAAAATGCACATGACCACCATATGTTTGATGAAAGTTTTGCATGGATTTGACTTGAGTTTCGGAACATGACATCTTTAATGCAAATTACATGTTTTGGTGGTCTAAACTATGTTTTGAATGAAAGCTCTTGCTTAATACATTATGGCTCAGAAATAGGACTTGCAAGTCTTGGTATGACGATACCAACTCAGACAAATGCCATAACAGACACAGACTAGTTCAGAAATCAGATTTTTATCAGACTCTCATGATTTAGAAATTTCAGAATGATACATGTTCAGAAAAGGCTAAAATAGGGCATAAAGAGAGCTTAGGTGGTTCCCTGAAGAAGGCGGGAGTTTCAGACAACTCTTTGCCTAAAACCGTGGTTTGCCGACCCCGGTATATTATTATGCGCTGACTTAAATGTCCTGTGGCGTATCAGACTCAGACACTCCAACCCTTGCGGCACACTTGGGTTGGGGGCTTCCCCGCCGAGTCAATGGCGGATTCCATACAGCCCGTGGAATATTCAGACTTGTAGGGGAATACCACCTAACTCAGAAGTAAAACACAGATCATGATTTGAAATGAACAGACAGGTTGCATGTTTTCAGAAAGTGCCCATGTATTTTCCAGAAACAGTTTTATACATGATGTCTTGATGAAAAATTGCTTTCCCTTAATATATATATATATATGTATGTTCCATTATACTACTTTTGGATTGCTTCGCGTGCCAGTACTTTTGTGCTGACCCCCCCTCCTTCCAGGTCCTGAGGCACAGTCTAGGGGTCCAGCTACTCAGTAGACATTCTCGGGTTTGCAGACTTGATCTCACAGTGGTGAGCCTTCTATTATTCGGAAGGCCTAATTATGTCAGACACTATCTTATTTATTATGTTTTTGGTTTACTGGGGGCCTTGTCCCAGCTTCTTTTCAGACAAATGTTTATGTTCCTAGGAGAAATTTTGCAGACTGATGTCAGATAGTATTATTCAGAAATATTGCAGGACTTGACCATATTTTCTGTACTCAGTTTCAATTCCGCATTTTATTATGATTATGAATGTTGTGCATGATAACCAGATAGAGAATGGATGTTCCGGGCCTTCATGGTTCGGGATGCTCGTCACGGCTAGGGCCTAGGCTCGGGTCGTGACACGATCGAACAACTTATTATTCTAACACACCACCATTCTTGGATTCCAAAAGGCAAACTCCAAGATTAGCCAAGCGGTGAATTTCCTTCACCAAATCCCACCACTCCTTATCCACATAAGCTAAAATCCCCACAGACAACCTGCTAAGAGCATCAACAACAACATTAGCCTTACCTGGATGGTAGTGAAGACTCATGTCATAATCCTGGAGAAGCTCAAGCCATCTCCTCTGCCCGAGATTAAGCTTTATCTGAGTGAATACATACTGTAGACTCTTATTATAAGAAAAGATGTCCACGTGCACTTTATACAAATAGTGCTTCTATATTTTCAACATAAACATCACCGCTAAAAGCTCCAAATCATAAGTAGGATAATTCCTCTTATGCACCTTCAACTACCTAGAAGCATAGGCAATCACTTTACCATGCTGCATCAAAATACATCTAAGTCTCACCTGCGATGCATCACAGTATACAATAAACCCCTCATTGCCTTCAGGCAAGGTAAAAATCAGAGCCGAAGATAGATTATCCTTCAGCTTCTCAAAACTACCCTCACAAGTATCCAACTAAGAGAACTTTACCTTCTTCTAAGTCAACTTAGTCAATGGGGCAACTATTGTTGAAAAACTTTCCACAAACCTCCTATAGTACCCGACTAAGCCCAAGAAGCTTCGAATGTCGGTTGGAGTCGTGGGTCTAGGCCACTTCTTAACCACTGCCACCTTTTGTGGATCCACCATAATCCCCTCAGTAGAAATAATATGACTCAAACAAGTGACAACGTTCAACCAGAATTCATATTTTGAGAATTTGGCATACAACTACTACTTTTTCAAGGTCTACAACACCACACGGAGGTGATTGACATGATCCATATCACTCTTAGAGTACACCAAAATGTCATTAATGAACACAATGTGAAACAAATTCAGAAACTGACGGAAGTCCCTAATCATCAAATCCATGAATGTCACCGGGGCATTGATAAAACCAAATGACACAACCAAGAACACAAAGTTCCCATATCGAGTATGATATGCTGTCTTAGGGATATCCACCTCCATAATCTAAAGTTGATAATACCAAAACAAAGATATATCTTAGCAAAGAATTTGGCACCTTGCAATTGCTCAAACGAGTCATATATCCCTGAAAGAGGATACTTGTTCTTGACCGTCACCTTATTCAACTGCCGATATTCAATACACATCCGAAGGGAACCATTCTTCTTCTGCACGAATAAAACTGGTGCACCCCATGGGGACATACTAGGACAGATGAAACCCTTATCCAAAAGATCCTTAAAGTTGCTCCTTGAGTTCCCTCAACTCAACCGGAGTTATTCTATAAAGAGGAATAAATATTGGACGAGTGTCCGGAACCAAATCAATACCAAACTCAATCTCCCTACCGGAGGAACACCAAGAAGATCATCTGAAAATACCTCAGGAAACTCATTCACCACTGGAACCGAATGCAAAAAAGGACCTTCTGAGTTAGAGTCTTTAAACCAGACCAAATGATAGAGACACCCTTTAGAGATTAACCTCTGACCTATAAGATATGATATAAACCTCCCTTTAGGAGCTAGGAAACCACCATCCCATTCAACATCTGATTCACCAGGGAACTTAAAGACAACCATACGGGTCTGACACTCTAAGGATGCGTAGCACGAGTCTAACCAATCCATCCCCAGAATGACATAAAAATTCACCATATCTAATTTAAAAAATCCACCAAAGTCCCCTTACTACCAAAAGATACCACACCCCCTATAGACTATTTTCGCAACCATAGAGTCACCTACTAGGGTAGAAACAGAAAAAGGATCTGAAATAACCACGAGATCAAAACTAAAATACACATCCATAAATAGGGTCATATAAGAGACAGTGGATCTAGATCAAGTATACATGTCATGAGAAAAAAGTTGTAACGTACCTATTACGATATCAGGCGATCCCTCAGAATTGTTTCGGGCCGAAAGAACATATAACCTATTCTGGCCTATGTCGGCACTAGAAGCAGAAATAGATGTAGAAGAAGCACCCTTGGGTGCAGGAGCAGATGAAAAGGTAACCAAAACCTTGTTCATTCCTGAAGCGACCTTACCAATTGGATAATTTCTAAGCATATGGCCTGCCTGACTATATTTAAAGCACCTGTCCCTCCCTTCATCATAGAAGCCCGGGTGTAATTGACCATAGAACTTGCAAAGAGGACATGATGGGGCCGAATGAGCCCCACTAGCCTGATATTGGCATCCTATGCCCTGAGGTTGTTGCCTATGCTCATGCCTATCACCTGACTACTTTGGGTAGGAAACACTAGCAATAGATAAAGAATCAGAACTCTTCTACTTCTTCTTTGGCCACTTACCACTATCCTAACCACTTTGCTATTGTCCACCCTACTTAGTGAACCTGAACTTCTTACCCTGCCTTTCACCTACCTCAGTTTGCTTTATATTTTCCTCTTTCACTTATTGCATATGAACAACCAACCTAGAGATATCCATGTCCTTGATCAGCAATGCGGTCTTACTTTTAAGTATCTACTCATAAGACAGTCCTGAAGTGAACTTTCTCATATTTTCTCTTATATCAGACACCAATTCTGAAGCATTCCTAGACAACTGGAAAAATTTCAAGGCATACTCCTTGACCGACATCTTCCTCTATTTCAGATTAACAAACTCCTCCACCTTTGCTTTCCTCAACTCTCGAGAAAAGAAGCTGTCTATAAATACATTACAGAATGTCTTCATAGAGATGACTCATCAAACTCACCCCTTTCCTGATCCCATTCCTCGTACCATTGGTACACCACATCCTTTAGCTGATAGGTATAAAATTCACCCCTTCCATATTCGTGGCCTGCATAACCCTGAAGATCTTTTCTATCTCATCTAGAAACCCCTAAGGATCCTTTTACACCTTACCACTAGTAAAAGTTAAAGGATTAAACCTCATCAACTAGAAAACCGTTGTGCCTTAGAAGATATAACACCAGATGTACAATACTCAGCCTGTGAAACTACCAACCGAGTAATCACATAGATCGATTGATGAAACACTGCATTCATTGCATCTATCCGAGGAGGACTAGATGGAACTAGTGGAACTCCAGAAATATTAGGGACTGGACCGCTATACCGAGTATGGATCCCCTGAGTAGAATATGCCCCATCAATATTGTCCCCAGTTGGGATAGAGGAATTTCTGTGAACTTCAGATCGTCGAGGCATGATTTGAAAGACAAGCAAACGAAAATCAGAAGATTCCAAGACCTTAGACTCTAAGCTTGAAAATAGAACACAAAGAAGAAAAACATTACTAAATGCCTTGTCGCTTCTCTCTTATGAGTGTGGCGCACTACACACCCTTAAAAGAGACTACTCGACATGGCTACGTTGACTCCCAATTGACCATGATCTTAAATATCTGTTACCAACTTGACATGACCCAAAATAGGGCCTTGTCGTAATGGGCATCCTAAGTCTAACCAGGATCGAGGACCAACCCCGTTACCCAATCCAACTACCAAACATATACCCCAATTTGGATGAATTCTGAACATATAACAAGATAGCATATTTGTACCAATCTAGATTCTGGGATAAGTCCACAACCATGACCAACCCAAGCAAATTAAACCATCTAATACCCAACCAATAACCATACCAAAACCAAAACAATAACCAAGTATGAGTCCATGACATAAAAGGATGGAATAATCATAAATACAGTCAAACAGTATCAGCCCCAATACCATTGCCAATACTAAAGATGGCACCAATACTAACACCACCCATTCCAACCCATAGTAGTTCCACAAAGCCTCTTACCGAAAGTAAACAATATCTGGTTGGGACATGCCCCCACCATAGCCAAAACCAATATTTATAAAATGACTAAAGTATGTAAAAACATCCATGACTTGAATTGCAGCCTTCTGGAGTATGGAAGCTCCCCACTTCAATCCAATCGAGCTAATCCCGAATTTGATCATTAAGAAGGAGGAGTAAAATAGTTGGTTCCTACTTCACATGGGGAAACAACTGCCCGAAAATGGGTTAGCGGGTGAATACTAGCATGCACTCAGGATAAGGAAAAATGATGCCAACCTTTAAAACCAAGTAAACCAACCATATGCATCCATAACCATACATACATATTTATAACCATGCTGGGAAAAAAAATGAGTTTAGCATGCTGTTAAAACCATTAAACTGGGTATGTGTAGGTTAAATGTCCTAATACCATCCACAGGCTATATGGGTCCATTTTAACCCCCTGAACGGTCCCCGATACATATAGCCGCACAAATCAGAGATACCATAGGAGTAGGGGATTCCTGAGTACCCTTCGCTCTCCATGATACATATGTACAAGTATACTTAAGGGATTCCCGTGTACCCCATAAGTATCATATATGTTCGCCATGACCAATCCTCATGTCGGCAAATATGAGTTTTCAGTGTCCGTCTATTGGACTTATACTTTCACGGTTAGCTATCACACCCCGCCATTATTGCCCAATTAAACCTATTACCATACAACCAAACCACCATTCCATTTATTATTAACCAAGGCTATAAGTAGTGGTATCGTCATACTGATTATAGCTTGCAAGCAATGTCCTTAACCATCCTTTTTAAGAAGAATGAGATTCCCATGTACCTATAAATTACATTTTTAAGTTGACTTAGGAGAATCCCATGTACCCCACAAGTGACCATTATTATGTTTTCTTGGGGGATTTCGTTGTACCCCACAAAGCTTTCAATTAGACCAACAATAACCACCGAAACCATACCATTTAACTATTCCAAACAATTTAAATTATTTATACCATTTAGGGTTCCATTACCAAGTAATACCCTGCAATAGTTTAATGAAAGTCCAACAATTTAACCAAAAATATTCTCATAGGCATTTTATCAAACATGTTGGGGGCATAGTATTTACAAAGCCAAAACCATGTACCAATTAACCGTTCCCATGCAACCAGATATTCAAACCACCATAATAATATGAAAAAAACAAGTAAAAGACATAGAAAACCATAACTAACCATTGTAACCAAAACCCCCAACATATATTTGAAAACCCTAAACTATTCAACCTTTATGACATAAAAACAATTCATAAAACATGCCTTTAGTTGGAACTAACAATAAGAGAGGAGTAACATGCCTTAGATTATGAAGATGACAGAGAAAAATCACCCTTGTAAGCCCCAAATTGATCCTATTGATAAAACTGAAGCCTTCCTTGACCCAAGAGCCTTGAGAGAATTTGAGAGATTTTCTATATGTTTAAGATTAGAATATCAGGGCAAATAATGTCCTAAGAGTGATATAAGTCATAGGGTATTAAGAGGTTAAGAAGGGAAATGTCCAGATTACCCCAAACTTAAACTGCATAAAATTCCCGTAGGAGGGTTCGACTCCACCATACCACTCGTACCCTATCATACGAGTAGTACCCACCACTCGTACCCTTGGTATCCCTTTGACCCCCAACATTGACCAACATACGACCACCAAGACCCAATCATACCCAAGCATAGAAAAAGTACCCTTAACCCATACCATTGGCAGAATCAAGAGGGGTTGACACTGCCCAGCATATGAGTTAGACTATACCACTCGTACCCTACATCATGACTCATGGTGAGCCAATCATACTCAGATTCAAGTTAAGTTACTAAGTTTTAGATTAAGTAAAGGAAAACCCAAACCTACGACCCACACCCACCATACAACTCGTACCCACCCAAGTCGTACCCATTCTAAAAACTCAACCATCTAACACTGGACAACATCTGACTGGGTCACCTGAGCTATACCCTCACCATACGACTAGTATGGTAAGTTGTATATTTTCTAAAAAGTCCAAAAACCAGGAAATTTTTAAGGACCAAACCCCAAGGTGTTTCAATATGTTGATGCTTTATGTTATGTTATGATGATATTTTGGTTAACTATTTATTCATGTACATCGATGTTGGAGTTGATTCAGGTTTGTTTCTATACCTTGACTTAGTTATGTTATCTTGCATTTTATCATATTTATATCATGATTTAGCTCAGTCGGCCAATGATGCCTACTGAGTACCCGCTATTTTGGTACTCATACTACACTTCTTACCCTTTTTGGTACAAATCCGAGAACTAGTTACCGCTCTTGATTCGTGTTCCTACAATGTTGATATTCGAAGATAGGGTGAGATCTTGGAGCCCAAGTTTCCTATTTCCTTCTATTTTTTTATATTCAGTATTTTGTTTTGACATTGATGTATTGACTATTCTATATACTTGGGTAGTATTATTGTAGTAGATGCTCTTGTACTAGATCTACTAGGTCATGGGATGGTATTTATATAATGTCTACCTTTAAACTATTTCTATTGTCTTACTTATTTATTGTGTTGGATTTCCTATTCGCCCCTCATTGGGGAATTTTCATCAGATTACCCATTGTATTTAAATCTATGTTACAGTTGGATTACCTACTGGTGGGATAGAATAGGTGCCTTCATGACTCATAAGTTGGGTTGTAACAAAAAAATCCATCATAAATCCATGACAAATCATCGATTGTGATGAATTTACGATGGAACCAGAGACATCCCAAAACGTTGATCACAAATTTGATGTGATGGACTAAACTTCTGTCATAATGATTTTGTGACAGAATTGTCACAGATCTGTTTGTTACAATTTAGATCCGTCACAAACTTGAGATAGAATTTTGATGAAATATTTCATTATAAAATAGTGACAAAATAATTTTCATCACAAATTTGCACTTGCAAAAACAATAATGGTGATGCAATATTTTTGTTACAAATTAATTGTGACAAAATATTTGTCACAAAATGACTTTCTTTGAACTATATTAGTGAAAAATTTAGGATACCTTGTGACAAACAAATTCTATCACAAAGTTTAAATTAAACTTTTGAATTTAATAAAATAATTACATAATAGTATTCAATATTTAAATCAGCTAAAAGCTTAAATATAACCATAAAAATATGAAATATAATATTAAATTTATAATTCAATAGCATGAAATTAAAGCATCCAAAAATACAATTTCAATATGAAAGTCTACAAAATAAATAAAAGTCTAACAAAACTTAGAGAAACCAAGTCTAATAATGTGAAAACACTTGAGCATTGGGAGATTTCCTATTAGTGAGAGTAGTTAGGATTACTAGATGAGCTAGCGAGAAGATAGCGCCATATCGCTTATCATGTGAGACCAGTGCTCATCCATAGACTTAAATCAATCATCACTTAGTTGCTTCAAACATGAAATAACTTGATCTCGGCGTTATTGCTTCTCATCTTCTACACGCTTTGGAAGAATTCACTATTGATTTTCACTAATATACAACACCTCTACTACAAGAAGTTTTGATATACTCTCAGCTACATGAACAGACACCACAGGTAAATGGCGTGAACTGGTAGAATTTTGATTTTGATATAAAGTAGAAGTTTGCGAGCCCAACCCATAGACATGTCACTTTTCATCTCCACCTACAACATCAAACTAAAGGAGATTTATATAGAATTCTTGGACTTCTTCTGAATCATCTGATGAGTTTGAAAGAGCTCTGATGAGTTTGAAAGAGTAACTACCACATCAGCTTCCATATATCCTGAAAATCAGCAAAAAAGTCAGCAAAAAATAAATTATAGTTCTATTTGGTCAAAAAATAAACAAAATTGCTGAAAAAACAACACTTTTACTTGGTAAAAAAACTACATAAATAGCTTTAAAAAACTACTCTCTTCCTTGGTAAGAATTTGCACACAATTCACATAAAACAATTGAAAAACTTATATTTTGAAGTAACAAAAAGCTGCAGAAACAACAATACAAGTAGAACTACACTTTTAATTAGTTAAAATTTGCACAAAGTTGCATAATTACTTGATAAAATACTTCATAAAAATCACACAAACTGTAAAGACCCAGGACTACCCCCTAGTTATCACACAGTGCTTATGACCCTGAAGGACAACAAGCTAACCCATGAATGATATCTGCTATGAGCACTGAACAATAATACTAAAATAAATACAAAATAATAGGTTGAGATGACATAAGATTCAAAATATCTAAAATACTGATAAAATATCACATCTGAGATAATATCTGTAAAACTGAATATTGACTGAAACTAGAGTGAAAAGCCTTTAACTGAAACTGTCTGAAAGTGGAGTTGATAGGACAATCCCTCAACAAACTCCATCTACTAAAATACTAAGTCTACTGAGATAATAAAATAGAAGAATTTCCTCAAATAATGAGGACTCACTGCTAAAAATAATGTTGCTGGCTTAATCTGAATCTACTATACATGGTCGGGTACCTGAGCGTCCGAACCTATAATACAAAACATCATAGCACAGGAAAGTATGTGTCAGTACGTGGGTATATGCTGGTATACTAGATGAGGTAAGACTAAATGCAAGGGCTCATATGCATAAATAGTAACTGATTAATGATATAGAGTAACTAAATATAAGTGTACACGAAAAATCTGCAACTGCTATGGATACTAAGTATGCAATACTGTGCATATACATAAATACTGGAGCTGAGCTTTTCTGAATCTAATTACTGAGTATGATAATCTGAGATTACTGATACTGGTTGACTGTATCTGATAGTCCTGACTTTGTAGAACTGAATTAAGTTCTATTCTAAAGACTGAGACTGAAACTGTGGAAGGTAATCATCTAACCGATATGCCCCAAATAAGATAAGATAACTGAGCTGGGGTCCAATCTGTAAATCTAATTGGAAGGGTGTCAGTACCATGCCACGGGTAAAGACAACTGCTGTTGAATCAGTCCTAACTAACGGGTGATCCCAGATATCAGTCCTAAACTAGCGGGTGATCCCTGAGTATGTCAGTCCTATCTAATGGGTGATATATCATAATCTATGTTGGCTACGTAGTTCTGGAACTTAGGGATTACTTCTAGAGAACTAGTCCTAACTAACGAGTGTGCCCCCATCCTTAAGCTCACTCGGTGCTGAATCTGACTCCAACTGAAAGACATTAAACTGAGTATACTAAACTGGACTGGACTGATACTGAGATTACTGAGTTTTCCTAAGTTTTGTAACTAACTGAGTTCTACTGAATTCTATAACAGACTGAGAGAACTACTGATCGTGACATGATTGATACTATTTTGTAACTGACACTGGCTCTAGATAAACAACTAAATTGTCGGGTATCAAATACCCTCAGGACTCGATAGCATAAAAAGCAAAGTAAAGCATAACTTTGAATAACATATAAATGTTTACTTGGTATAATTCATTCATAGAGATATTTCATCAAACACTTGTACTGCATTAACTTGTACATGAATGGAGAACAAATGTTAACATGCTATAATGGCATTGTTTCATTCTCATAGATAATTTATCAAACACATGGAAAGCATAATTGGTACATTATATCATAAACACTTAGGGTTGACATGATTACAACAATCAACTTGCTCATTGAATAGATTATCATGAATATCATGTAGTTCAACACATATTAGGATCAATTCTTGGAACTTGTAATCTAGATCATGGATTAAAATCAAAATAACATCATAGACACCTTAATCACTTTGTAAATTCAAGTGTTTATCAAGATAATCAAATATTCTTCACACTTGCTATTCAATTTCAGGAAAAACATGCACTTAAATCATGGATTGAGACCCAACTAATATCATGAATATGAATTCAATCTAATTCAAATATGAAAATCATAAATACACAATCTTTGTACTTCGAAAAAGGATTCTTGAACTTCATGGTTGGAAGGGACCCATGAATGAACATCTAACATACCTTAATTTGTGAGTTTTCTTGGAGTTCTTCAAGAGATTCTTGGGATTTACCTTGAATTCTTGAACTAGGGTTTTTGCCTCTTGTGAGAGAATGATTTTGTTATTAAAAAGAGTGAGGAAAAGTGACATAATGGGGTATTTAGGGCATAATTTCGTGTTTAAAGGTAAATCTGAGTCATGGGAAAAGTCTAAGGTACCCTTGGGATTAAAAATACCATAACTGGAATGCAGATTAAAGCCTCACCACTATGCGATGACTGTGTTATCGCTATATCCACCGTGGCTTGGTGGAATTGCAGTGACTCACTGGTTTGTGACAATTGTTGATTTGAGCCTCACTGTGATGCGGGTCAATCACGGTTAGCTACTGGAATTTGACAAATGCCTAAATGGACTTCAACGCGGTGTGATAGAGGGCTCATCACAATACTCACCTCGACGCGGCCTAATTGCTGTGAGACACCATTTTTACATAAAAATGTCCAAATATTTAGTTGAACTTTTCTAAGTCGGGGACCCCTTATCAAGCTTTAACAGATTAAGCTAAGCTTAGGATTTTGCTGGGTCTTACAATATCTCCCTCTTGGGAACATTTGTCCTCGAATGAGAATAACTAAGATGGGAGAAATGATAAAATGAGAGTATATATTGGACATTCATAATTGAAGCATGACTGTATGACTGAAACTACTGATATCCTAAGTTTTCCACACTGAACATGTATATCTGAATGTATGAATGCATGACTGATGCTACTTGATAAGCTGGGTTTGCATACTGAACATGCATATCTGATGCACGAGTACATGACTGAAAATGATTCATGTATGCATGACTAAATATGCAATGGTAACTGATACTAAGTTTATAATTATATCTTGAAAATGGAACTGGGCAAAGCTAAGGAAGACGGTTCTCCTAAGTTGAGAGTAATGATAAACTTAAGATCATTTAATGAACATGAATGTATGGGAATGTGAGAGCGTAACTGAGTCTGAAATATGATACGTCAAGTAAATATCATGAACTAAACTTATTCCTTGAATACATGCCATGACACGGGAATGGTCATACGACTGAGATTGGAACTAGAAAGTCAACTTGTGGGTACTCATTTATCCTAACTGGATCTTGCTACGCGAAGAGAAACTGAATGATTTAGGACATAAAATCTCAAGGGTTATAGTGCATCTCCCCTTTGGGATACTATGTTCTTTGAGGAATGCTGACTTGGCTGTGATACTAAGGAAAAGCTGAGATGATGCACGGGGCACCTACAAACTAAATCGTGACTGAATATCTGGGATCTAAAACTAAGGCATGATGTATGAACTAGGCTAAACTCATAACTACAAGGATGCTCTATCTTAGAATAGTCAGATTCATAAAACTACGGATAGTACATCTAGATGAATAGATGGGAAATAATTCAAGCTTGCACGCCTGACTGCTAAACTAAACTGAATTCTTAGCTTCACAAACTAACTCATGCTGAAAACTTACAATCGACTGTAGCATTCCTTTGAAACTCTTTCTATAAGGATATAATGACATTAGGGAGTAAGGAACCTTGGTATGATCTGAATAATACATCTAAATAGAAAACCACAACATGGCTATAATTCTGTAGTATGGGAACTGATAACCCTACCTACTGAGGTCTGAGCTGAAATAAATTCCCCCGCTAAGTTCAAGTCTACTCAAATCTCCAAAATATATCTAGCCACTTACACATAAATATGAAATTTAAGCCTATCTTTATGACTAAAGCCTCATGTAAAACAAGCATGCAACAATCTTTCCTTAACATGAAATATTTACTCTCTCCCATCTAAGCAACTACTTATTACTAAGGAGGGCTCAATAAAAGGTTAAAACATAGGGACCTGAAGCATGAATGGATACTATACTGAACTTGGCACTTGACCGAAGCCTTAGGAATAGAATATCAACATCATGAGTTTATCAAGGGATCTAAATTAAGAATAAACATGACATACTCTGGATTTAGTTGATCATAAGGAGCGTAACGTGAGTCATGGGAACTGAGCAAACTGTAAGGCATGAGTACATAGGTCATAAGTTGCATGAATTGAGTTGGCATTTCTGTATTTGTAGAACATGAATCATAACACTGAGTAAACTGGAACTCCATTATACAAGGTACAATAAGCGTACATGATTTTCATTAAAGTGCATGACTATGAGCTATGAGCATAGAGCTGACATGTAAGGCATGAGTACTGGCATTTCAAACATCACTACAAAAATCTGAAAGCTTGACTTGGTCACTCGTTCTACTATCTCCCTTTTAGCTTTAAGCCATTATTCTAAAGCTGTGAACCACTTAATAAAAAATTCTTAATTGGACTGTCACTGCTATAATCTAGAGTCGAGGGGAAACACTGAGAAGGGCTCTGCTAATATTTCAGGTGACAATGAAGTTGACAACTATATAGGGGTTACAACGAAAGTGAAGCCCCGAAATCTAACTAAGCATAAACATAAGGATGAAATACTCATAACATACCCGTAACTATATTAAGAGAACTTCCCTAATCATGGAAAGACTAGAGTGAATAAAATCTATTCAGGCATTGACCACTAGTGGCTGACTGTTGAGTTGGGCGATCGGATGGGACTGGAGGATGGTTGAACTGACCTTGTTGATGCAATTATTTTCCTCCTTGAGCCAAAACTCTACACTCTTGCATCCATTGACCTAGTTTACCACACCTAAAACACACATCATTGCTGGATCTACACGCACCTAGGTGATTTTTACCATACTTTTCACAAAATGGATAGGTACGACCACTGTTCATACTACCCTGGGTTCTGGAACTTGGTGCTTTATCATGATTGTCATTCCTGAACATTGGTAAGGGCACACTAGCTAAAGATAGAGCTGGAACTGAAGACTTTGGGTTAAACTAGGAATGGTTACCACCCTCTGACTTAGGTTGATTGAAATTAAAGCTACCTGTTCTAGCTCTATTATTCTTTCTTTCCTTCTCCTTAAGCTTCTGCTCCTTAATCTGTTGAGCATGGACCATAAGCCTAGATATGTCCATCTCCTTAATTCACATTGTAGTCCTATACTCCTTGACCACACTATTAGATACCCCAGATACACACTTACTCATATTGAACCTATTATCTGCTACTATATGGGGAGCATACCTGGATAATTGAGTAAACTTAAGGGAATACTCTTTCATACTCATACTGCCTTACCTGAGGTTGATGAATTCTAACACTTTGGCCTCTCTCAACTCTAAGGGAAAGAATCTATCTAAGAAGGCTGTATCAAACTCCTCTTATTCTATGGGTTCTGCATCTGTACCCCTCTCTACTTGCAACTTCATAAACCACGTATGGGCTACATCTTATAGCTGATAGGTGGCTAACTCAACCCTTTCACTAGAAGTCACTCCCATGATATCTGTGACTTTCTGAACCTAATCAAGGAACTCCTGTGGGTCCTCTTCTAACTTAGATCCCATAAAGGAAGGAGGATTTATTTGGGTGAAGTCCCAAATCCTGGTTGCAGCAGTATTGGATACTAAGTTGGCCGGAATAGAAGCTGGCCGTTCATTCTGAGCTACGAATGAATTGGTTAGAGTAGTGAATGCAGCTCTAAATTTTGTGTGAGAGATGTGCTTATCCAGGGGATCTGCCTGAACGGGCTGAGGTGCTGACTAGTTTCCAGTTCTCCTTTTGTTAGTCCTTTTAGGAGGCATGTTCTGTAAATAAAATAAAGAAGCAGATTAGACTAAGAGTTTAACTTGAGCTCATGCTTACTCGCACAACATGAATACTGAAAGAAGGGAAACTTTTCCTAAAACATCTCATAGACTCCTATCCATAAGTGTGGCATGCTACACACCCATGCACAACACTTTACTAAATGTAGCTTTCAGACTTTCTAGGACACTCTTGAACCTTTGGCTCTGATACCAAGATGGTAATGACTTGGGACTACCTCCTAGTCGTTACACAATGCTTATAACCCTGAAGGACCACAACCTAACACATGAATGATATCTTCTGTGAGCACTGAACAATAATACTAAAATAAATATAGAATAATAGGCTGAGATGTCATAAGGTTCAAAATATCTAAATACTGATAAAATATGACATCTGAGATAATATCTGTAAAATTGAATACTGACAAAAACTAGTCTAAAAAGCCTCTAACTGAAATCGTCTGAAAGTGGAGTTGATGGGACAATCCCCCAACTAACTCTATCTACTAAAATACTGAGTCTACTGAGATAATGAAATAAAAGATTATCCTTGAATAATAAGGACTCACTGCTAAAAATACTACTGCTGGCTGAATCTGAATCTACTATGCGTGGTCGGGTACCTGAGCGTTCGAACATATGATATGAAATATCATAGAGTAGGAAAGTATGCTTCAGTACGTGGGTATGTACTGGTATGCTAGATGATGTAAGGATGAATACAAGGGTTCATATGCATGAATAATAAATGACTAATGATATAAAGTAACTTAATATAAGTATACCTGGAAAATCTGCAACTACAGTGAATACTAAGTATGCAATGCTGTGCATATACATGAATACTGTAACTGATCTTTCCTGAAGCTAAGTACTAAGTCTGATAATTTGAGATTAATGATACTGGTTGACTGTATCTAATAGTCCCGACTCTGTAGAATTGAACTGAGTTCTATTCTAAAAACTTAGATTGAAACTGTGGGAGGTAATTATCTAACCGATATGCCTAAAATAAGATAAGATAACTGAGCTGGGGTCCAATCTGTAACCCTAATTAGAAGGTTGTTAGTACCTTTCCACGGGTAAAGACAACTGCTGTAGAGTAAGTCCTAACTAATGGGTGACCTCTGAGATCAGTCCTAAACTAGTAAGTGATCCCTGAGTATGCCAGTCCTATCTAACGGGTGACATCTCATAACCTACACTGGCTGCGTAGTTCTGGAACTTAGGGATTACTTCTAGGGACCCAGTCCTAACTAACGGGTGTGCCCCCATCCCTAGGCTCGCGCAGTGCTGAATCCTACTCCCAACTAAAAGAAACTGAACTGAGTATGCTGAACTGGATTGCACTGATACTGAGATTACTAAGTTTTCCTATGATATGTAACTGGCTGAGTTCTGTAACGGACTAAGAGTACTACTGATCATGACATGATTGATACTATGCTGTAACTGACACTAACTCTAGATAAACAACTAAATTATTGATTATTAAATACCCCTAAGACTCGATAGCATGAAAAGTAAAGCAAAGCATACCTTTGAATAACATATAAATGTTCACTTGGTCGTAATTCATTCATAGAGACATTTCATCAAGAACTTGTGATGGATTAACTTGTACATGAATGGAGAACACATGTTAACATGCTATAATGACATTGTTTCATTCTCATAGATAATTTATCAAACTCATGGAAAGCATAATTGGTACATTAAATCATAAACACTTAGGTTGACTTGATTACAATAATCAAATTGCTCATTGAAGGGCTTATTATGAATATCATGTAGTTCAACACATATTAGGATCAATTCTTGGAACTTGTAATCTAGATCATGGATTAAAATCAAAATAACATCATAGACACCTTAATCACTTTGTAAATTCAAGGGTTTATCAAGATAATCAAGTATTCTTCACACTTGCTATTCAATTTTAGGAAAAAATATGCACTTAAATCATGGATTGAGACCCAACTAATATCATGAACATGAATTCAATCTAATTCAAATATGGAAATCATAAATACACAATCTTTGTACTTCAAAAAATGATTCTTGAACTTTATGGGTGGAAGGGACCCATGAATGAATATCTAGCATACCTTAATTTGTGAGTTTTCTTGAAGTTCTTGGAGAGATTCTTGGGATTGTTGAACTAGGGGTTTTGCCTCTTGAGAGAGAATGATTTTGTTCTCTCAGAAAGTGAGAAAAAGTGACATAATAGGGTATTTAGGGCATAATTTCGTGTTTAAAGGCTAATCTGAGTCACGGGAAAAGTCTAAGTTACCCTTGGGATTTAAAATCCCATAACTGGAATGCAGGTTAAAGCCTCATCACGATGAGGTGATTGGGTCATTGCTATATCCACCGTGGCACAGTGAAATCGCGGTGACTCACTGGTTCGTGACAATTATTGATTTGAGCCTCACCGCAATGCGAGGCAATCACAGTGAGCTACTGGAATTTGACAAATGCTGAAATAGCCTTCAACGTGATGCGATGGAGGGATCATAGTGATACTCACCTTGATGCGGCCTAATTGCGGTGAGTCACCATTTTTACATAAACTTTTCCTAATATTTAGCTGAACTTTTCTAAGTCGGGTACCCCTTATCAAGCTATAACAGATTGAGCAATGCTAAGAATTTTGTGGGGTCTTATAATATCTCCCCTTGGGAACATTCATCCTCGAATGAGACCGACTAAGATGGGAGAAATGATAAACTGAGAGTACATACTTGACATGCACAACTGAAGCATGACTGCATGACTGAAACTGCTGATATCCTAAGTTTTCCGCACTGAACATGTATTTCTGAATTCATGAATGCATGAATGAGGCTACTTGATAAGCTGGGTTTGTATATTAAACATGAATATCTGATGCATGAGTACATGACTGAAAATAATTCATGTATGCATGACTGAATATGCAACGGTAACTGATACTAAGTTTATGATTATATCTTGAACATGTAACTGGGTAAAGCTAAGGAAGACTACTCTCCTAAGCTGAGAGTACTGATGAACTTTAGATCATTTACTGAACATGAATATATGGGAACGTGAGAGCATAACTGAGTCTGAAACATAATACGTGGGATTGAATATCATGAACTAAACTGATTCCTTGAATACATGACATGACATGGGAATGGTCATACGACTGAGATTGGAATGAGAAAGTCAACTTATGGGTACTCATTCCTCCTTACTGGATCTTGCTACGTGAAGAGAAACTGAAAGTCTTAGGACATGAAAGCTCGGAGGTTATAATGCATCTCCCCCTTGGGAAACTATGTCCTTCGAGGAATGCTTAGTTGGCTGAGATACTAAGGAAAAGCTGAGATGATGCACGGGGCACCTATGAACTAAATCATGTCTGAATATCTAGGATCTAAAAGTGAGGCATGATGCATGAAGTAGGCTGAACTCGTAACTACTAGGATGCTCTATCTTGGAATGGTCATATTCATGAAACTTCGGATAGTATGACTAGATGAAAAGATGGGAAATGATATGAGCTTGCCCACCTGACTGCTAAACTAAACTAAATTCTTAGCTTCACGAACTAACTCATACTGAAAACTTACATTCGACTGGAGCATTTCTTTAACACTCTTTGTATAAGGATCTAATGACTTTAGGGAGTAAGGAACCTTGGTATGATCTGAATAAGACATCTGAATGGGAAACTACAACATGGCTAGAATTCTGTAGTATGGGCACTGATAACCCTACCTACTGAGGTCTGAGTTGAACTAAATTCTCCCGCTAAGTTCAAGTCTACTCAAATCTCAAAAATATATCTTACCACTTACACATTAACATGGCATTCAAGCCTATATTCATGACTAAAGCCTCGTGTAAAACAAGCATGCAATAATATTTCCTTAACATAAAACATTTACTCTCTCCCATCTAAGCAACTGCTCATCAGTAAGGAGGGTTTACTAAAAGGTTAAAACATGGGGACCTAAAGCATGAATGGACACTATACTGAACTTGACACTTGACCAAAACCTGAGGAATGGAATATCAATATCATAAGTTTATCAAGGGATCTAAATGGAGAATATACATGACATACTATGAATTTAGCTGATCATAAGGAGCGTAACGTGAGTCATGGAAACATAGCATACTGTAAGGCATGAGTACATGAGTCATGAGTTTTATGACCTGAGTTGGCATTTCTGTATTCATGGAATATGAATCGTAACACTGAGTAAAGTGGAACTCCATTATACTAGGAACTGTAAGCGTACATTATTTACATTAATGTGCACGACTATGAGCTATGAGTATAGAGCTGACATGTAAGGTATGAGTACTGACATTACTTACATCACTACTAAAATCTAAAAGCCTGACTTGGTCACTCATTCTACCATCTCCCCCTTATCTTAAAGCCATTATTCTAAAGTTGTGAACCACTTAATCAACAATTCTAAACTGGACTATCACTGCTATACTCTAGAGTCGAGGGAAAACACTGAGAAGGGCTTTGCTAATATTTTGGTCGACACTGAAGTTGACAACTATATAGGGGTTACAAAGGAAGTGAAGCCCCAAAATCTAACTAAGCACAAACATAAGAATGAAAGACTCATAACATACCCGTAACTATATTAGGTGAACTTCCTTGATCATGGAAATACTGGAGTGAATAAAATCTATTCTGGCGTTGACCACTATTGGCACTGGAAGTGGCGCCCTGTTGAGTTGGGCGACCGGATGGGACTGGATGATGGTTGAACTGACCCTGTTGAGGCAATTCTTTCCTACCTAAGCCAAAACTCTACACTCTCGCATCTTGTGACCCGTCTTACCACACCTAAAGCACACATCGCTGCCAGTTCTACATGGACCTAGGTGATTTTTACCAAACTCTTTGCAAAGTGGATAGGTAAGACCACTGTTCATACTACCCTGGGTTATGGAGACTGGTTCCCCATCATGATTGTCATTCCTAAACTTTGGTACTGGCACACTAGCTGAAGACGGAGCTAGAACTGAAGACTTTGGGCAAAATTGGGAACGATTACCGCCCTCTGACTTAGGTTGATTAAAATTAAAGCTACCTGTTCTAGATCTCTTATTCCTTCTTTCCTTATCCTTAAGCTTCTACTCCTCAATCTATTGAGAATGGACCATAAGCCTAGATAAGTCCATCTCCTTAATCAACATTAGAGTCCTACACTCTTTGACCATACTATCAGATACCCCAGATACAAACTTGCTCATATTGAACCTATTGTCTGCTACTACATGGGAAGCATACCTGGATAATTGAGTAAACTTAAGGGAATACTCTTTCATACTCATACTTCCTTACCTGAGGTTGATGAATTCTAACACTTTGGCCTCTCTCAACTCTAAGGGAAAGAATCTGTCTAAGAAGGCTGTAGCAAACTCCTCCCATTCTATGGGTTCTGCATCTGTACCCCTGTATACTTGCCACTTCTTAAACCACATATAGGCTATATCTTGTAGCTGATAGGTGTCTAACTCAGCAATCTCACTAGAAGTCACTCCCATGATATTTATGACTTTTTGAACCTGATTGAGGAACTCCTACGGGTCCTCTTCTAACTTAGATCATGTAAGGGAAGAAGGATTCATTTGGGTGAAGTCCCAAATCTTGGTTGTAGCAGTATTAGACACTAGGTTGGCTGGAATAGAAGCTGGCCATTTATTCTGAACTACAACTGAATTGGCTAGAGTAGTGAATGCAACTCTGAATTCTGCGTGAGAGACGTGCTCATCCAAGGGATCTGCCTGAACGGGCTGAGGTGCTGACTAATTTCCAATTCTTATTTCGTTAGTCCTTTTAGGAGGCATGTTCTATAAATGAAAGGAAGAAGCAGATTATACTGAGAGTTTAACTTGAGCTCATGCTCACTCACACGACACGAATACTGAAAGAAGGGAAACTTTTCCTAAAATATCTCATACCCTCTTGTCCATAAGTGTGGCGTTCTACACACCCATGCATAAGACTCTACTAGATGCGGCTTTTAGACTTCCTATGACACTGTTGAACCTTTGGCTCTGATACCAAGTTTTTAATGACCCGGGATTGCCCCTAGTCATTACACGGTGCAAATGACCCCGAAGGATTACAAGCTAACCCATGAATGATATCTTCTATGAGCTCTGAATAATAATACTAAAATAAATATGGAATTATAGGCTGAGATACCATAAGGTTCAAAATATCTAAAATACTGATAAAATATAACATCTGAGATAATATCTGTAAAACTGAATATTGATTGAAACTAGTATGAAAAACCTCTAACTGAAACCGTCTGAAAGTGGAGTTGATGGGAAAATCCCCCAACTAACTCCATCTACTAAAATACTGAGTCTACTAAGATAATAAAATAAAAGAATGTCCTTGAATGATGAGGACTCAGTGCTAAGAATACTACTGCTGGCTGAATCTGAATCTACTATGCATGGTCAGGTACATGAGCATCCGAACCTATGATATGAAACATCATAGCACATGAAAGTATGCATCAGTACGTGGGTATGTACTGGTATTCTAGATGAGGTAAGGCTGAATGCAAGGGCTCATATGCATGAATAATAACTGACTAGTGATATAAAGTAACTACATAGAAGTGTGCATGGAAAATCTGCAACTGCTGTGAATACTAAGTATGCAATGCTGTGCATATACATAAATAGTATAACTGATCTTTTCTGAAGCTAAGTACTAAGTCTGATAATCTAAGATTACTGATACTGGTTGACTTTATCTAACAGTACTAACTCTGTAGAACTGATCTGAGTTCTATTCTGAAGATTGAGACTAAAACTGTGCGAGGTAATCATCTAATCGACATACCTAAAATAAGATAAGATAACTGAGTTGAGTTCCAATCTGTAACCCCAATTAGAAGGGTATTAGTACAATGCCACGGGAAAAGACAACTGTTGTATAGTAATTCCTAACTATCGGGTGACCCTTGAGATCAGTCCTAAACTAGCTGGTGATCCCTGAGTATGTCAGTCCTATCTAATAGGTGAAATCTCATAACCTATGCTGAATACATAGTTCTGGAACTTAGGGATTGCTTCTAGGGACCCAATCCTAAAAAACGGGTGTGCCCCCATCCTAAGGCTGCTCAGTGCTGAATCTTACTCCTAACTAAAAGACACTGAAATAAGTATACTGAACTGGATTGGACTGATATTGAGATTACTAAGTTTTTCTACGATCTGTAACTGACTGAGTTCTACTAAGTTCTATAATGGACTGAGAGTACTACTGATCATGACATGACTGATACTATTCAGTAACTGACACTGGCTCTAGATAAACAGCTAAATTGTCAAGTATTAAATACCCCCATGACTCAATAGCATTAAAAGTAAAGCAAAGCATAACTTTGAATAACATATAAATGTTCACTTGGTCATAATTCATTCATAGAGACATTTCATCAAACACTTGTAATGCATTAACTTGTACATGAATGGAGAACACATGTTAACATGCTATAATGACATTATTTCATTCTCATAGATAAATTAACAAACACATGGAAAGAATAATTGGTACATTAAATCATAATCACTTAGGGTTGACATGATTACAACAATCAACTTGCTCATTGAAGGGCTTATCATGAATATCATGTAGTTCAACACATATTAGGATCAATTCTTGAAACTTGTTATCTAAATCCTGGATTAAAATTAAAATAACATCATAGACACCTTAATCACTTTGTAAATTCAAGGGTTTATCAAGATAATCAAATATTCTTCACACCTGCTGTTCAATTTTAGGAAAAACATGCACTTAAATCATGAATTGAGACCCAACTAATATCATGAACATGAATTCAATCTAATTCAACTATGGAAATCATAAATACACAATCTTTGTACTTTGAAAAAAGTTTCTTGAACTTCATGGGTAGAAGGGACCCATGAATAAACATCTAACATACCTTAATTTGTGAGTTTTCTTGGAGTTCTTGGAGAGATTCTTAGGATTGACCTTGAATTTTTGAACTAGATTTTTTGCCTCTTAAGAGTGAATGATTTTGTTCTTAAGAGAAAGTGATGAAAAGTGACATAGTAGGGTATTTAGGGCATAATTTTGTGTTTAAAGGATGATCTGAGTCATGGGAAAAGTCTAAGTTGCCCTTGGAATTTAAAATCCCGTAACAGGAATGCGGATTAAAGCCTCACCGCAATACGGTGATTGGGTCATCGCTATATCCACCGCGGCGTGGTGGAATCGTTGTGACTCACTTGTTCATAACAATTGACAATTTGAGCCTCACCGCAATGCGGGGCAATCACGGTGAGCTACTGGAATTTAATAAATGCCGAAATGGGCTTCAGAGCGATACAATGGAGGGATCATCATGATACTCACCGCGACGCGGCCTAATCGCGGTGAGCCACTATTTTTACATAAACTTGTCCTAATATTTAGCTGAAGTTTTCTAAGTCGGGGACCCCTTATCAAGATTTAATGGATTGAGCTAAGCTTAAGATTTTGTGGGGTCTTATATAAATATTTGAAAAGAACTGTATCATAAAAATCACACAAACATTTGAAAAGAACTGCATTTTTACTTGATAAAAGCTGCATAAAACTACACAAAATAGCTGGATAGAAACTGCACAAAAATGATAAAACAACTGCACGTTGACTACACAAACCCAACACTACAAGTTCCACTAACTTAACCCCAAAAGGCTCATTCATGAAGGAAGAATTGATCAAGTTCATATACTCAAACAACCTATTTGTTGTCCAACTAATGAGGGACTCTAACCCACTCAAGCAAAACAATTGGGGTGGGGAGGATAAAACTCAAGAAAATAATGAAATCATTTTGACTGTTCCCAAAAATTTGTCCAGTTAATGAGATGCATGATTTTGAACTTGCATTAAATTTTGAAATTTCTCCACAATCATATGTACAATTTAGTTCATAGATATATCTAAGATTTTGTAGAGGCTATTTCACTGAATGAAGAAGGAAGGAAATAAAAAAGATTTAAAAAATATGCTTATGGATGGTAAAGTGTTGTTTTGATGATTCAATGACACTCTTACGATAAAACATAAGCTAGAATGACAAGTCAACATGTTCAAGAATAAAGAAGAGAAACTTTACTATAGAACTTTACCTAAAAGAAAATGATCACAGGTGTTTCTTAATTGCTTCCACATTTTATTCATTTTTAAACTTTGATTTCATTGCTCAAATTCATCCCTCCCCTCTTCAATTAAGGTTCTAAAGTGAATAATTTTGGGTCTTGTATTGGGTCCTTTGTACCTTTTAGGAACTCTTTATAGGGGTTTTTATCAAACTACTAAATTGGGTGTTTTATCATTTTAAAACTGATTTTGAAGTAAATTTTAAGCATTTTGGTTCATTACTTTAGTGTTTATTTATTAATTTTTCAATCATTTATTTCACTTCTAATGCATGTTGGGTTTTTGCTTAGCTTGATTCAATAATTTCTTTCTTTTCCTTTTATTTTCTCCCTTTTGGGTATTCTACTTTTGCTATCAACTTGCTTAACATATAGGAGTAATAGGATATGAGTAATTTGATAGTTAAATTTGGCAAGTCATTTTAGTTAGGTAATCTGGGACTAGGAGGTAGTTGAGTTACTTAAAAAGTTTATTTATCAATGTGTATTAATAGACATTCCCTAATGAATGCCTTGTTCATTTGAGAATGTGAAACTTCAAATATGTTTTTGAACAATGGGAAAGTATGTGGAGAACTTGTGATGAACTTGTCGACATATGTTTCATGTTTAATGATTAATTAGGTTGATTAATTAAGCAGGTGGACCTCAGAAGAACAATTAGGAGTTGCATGTTTATTCTTAAATAATTACATGTTCGTCTAAGAATATGAAACATTCCATATGTTTTTAAAATAGAGAATAATATATAGAGAACTTGAATGAAGTTGGCATCTTATATTGCATTGCTTGAAGGCATGTTAGATTTGCTGTTAAGGTTTCGCGTAGACTAATTAGATATGCATGGTTGGTTCAGTTTATAGGGGTTAGTTCTTGCATTGGTAATGCTTTGAAAATTCTTTCCTGTGAAGTATATTGCATTTGGAAAAGAAACTTTAGTGCTTTTCAAATTTCAATAGTTATCTAGAACATTGAATAGATGCTATTGGGGAAAAACGACATAGTTGAAAGGAAACTAGAGAAGTGCCACATTCCCAAACCTAGATCTAGAGGAAACTAATCCTTGATGTAATGTTGGATTTATCCTAATGTACTTTTAGTGCAAAGCTAATTCAGTGTTCGTTATAGAAGTTTGACTATTTCCTTAAGTCTAATGTGTGCATACAATATTCATGGCATGAGTTGTTCAGATCCAACGAAAGCCCTTATTCCATATGCATTTCAAAAAGGAAATAATAGCAACAGAGTAAAGATGAAAATTACGTCAAGAATGTAAAAGGTCAGCAACTACAGATCTATTTACCGTCAATTTATTTGAAGCTTAACAAATGTGGGTGAAAATTTATGGAAGGATTTTCATGGTGATTAATGGGTTTCTCTCAAAAGAAGAAGATAAGGGTTTTCTCAAAAGGATATCCACTGTAGTATAGAAGTGTAATGGATTTTAGGTAGGAAACTAAAAAATGGTGAAATTTTTTTGGGGTGAAAGATAAAAATAATTATCTAATTTTATATTAATCACGAAAATAAACTTATCACAAGTGTTATATTTTTATTAATGTAGTTATTTTTAATTATATTGTAACAGAATGTTCAATCTGTCATAAATTTAGTGATGGATTTGTGACAAGGAGTTATTATTTTTTTCATTAGCTTTAATTTGTGACGAAAATATTTTTGTCACAAAATTTTTATTTAAAATCAATCATAAATTTGTCACAAATTCATTACTCTCACAATTTTTATGAAAAAAATGTAAATTTTTCTTTTTTTATTTGAGAAAAATTGATTTATCACAAATTTATCAAAATTCTATCATAATTTGTGACCGAATTACTCCGTCACAAATATTCTGTCACAATTTAACCTTTTTCTTTTAGTGATAGTATGAGTTTCCATTTTGTGCATTGCCCACAAAATTCACTGACCTTAGGTTTGCTTCATATAAATCTGCAGAGTGAGCACTACCTCTACAAATTTCATGAGCCAACTTAATTACATTAACTTGGGCCTGAAGTTGATTCATACTCAACTTACTGAGATGTGTCATCACTTTGTTTTAAATGAATGCCAACTGAGTAGCCAATATTGTGACACTATTTACCTCAATCATGCCTGCAGGCTTCTTCACAACACTTTCTAGAAACCTCACCTTACCATTCAAGATTACCTTGTGCAATTAGATCCAGAAGAGTACATATCTCATTATAAGTTTTCTCCAAAGCTTGAACACCTACAACTGAATCTAGAATTTTTTTATTATGGTTAAGTCCTTCAAAAAAAGTATGAGCTAATACCTCATTGGCCTGTTTGTGATACAATCTCTAAGAAGAGACTTGAATCTCTACCGTGCATGATAGAGATTCTTATCTAGCTTTTGTTTGAAACTCAACATCTCACTCCTCAACCCTACAGTTTTGCCAAAAGAAAATAATTTGATGTGGAACTTCACCAAGTCGTCCCAAGTTGTGATTATGGTTGAAGGTTCTTTCTTTAACTATTTCTTCTCTTTTCCTAATAGTGAGAATGGGAAGAGAGTGAGCTTAACGTAATCTGTGGAGACTCTAGTGGAAATTAAAATATCACTAATCTTCTATAAATCCTATAGGTGGACCTATGGATTCTCATGTGACAAGCATGTGAACTTTCTGTTACTGTGCAATAATTTCACCATGTTCTGCTTCAGTTCAAATCTTCCCTAATGTTTCAATCTGTAGATGGTGGAGGTAACATTAGTTGTGAGTGGGATTGTCACTTCGCACAGTGTCCCATTACTGGATGTTCTTGAGCTATGATTGCAGGAATGGCTTTTCCCTATTGAATGTCTGGGATGAGATAGAAACTGTTGCTTTTCTCCTTAGTTGATGCAAAATTGCTCAGGTTTGGGATATGGTTTAACCAATCTCTTTCCCTTACTAACTTACTTGAGATTAAGATCCGTACCTATAAGTTCAGTAACTAAAACCAAGTCGTCATCACTTATCAAACAAAATAGCAAAACTAAAAATTAAAAAGTTGCCATTTTCATGTACTCGACAATGACACCAAGAACTTATTGTGTCTTACTGTACGTGAAAGTGTACGTGGTCAAACAAGTAATAAAGTGACTCTTGCGAATCGGTTTTCGATCCCATGGGGCCTTGGTGTTTGGAAGCAATGTGATTCTGGGATTACTAATAAGATTAAATAAGTGAAAAATTGTAACAAGAGTATGATCTTTGTAATTATACAACAACAACAACAATATACCCAGTGTATTCCCATCAAATAGGGTTTGGGGAGGGTAAAGTATATGCTGTCCATACCACTACCTCAGATGAAGTAGAGAGGCTATTGTTGATAGACCCCCAACTTAAGATGGATAACAATATAACAAACAAAACACATAAATGCAAGCAACAACAAAGGATATCACACCACTAGATAGTAAAGGATAATAATAGAAACAAGACACATACAAGTTAATACTATAAAATATCTATTGAAAAAACATAGATATCAACTATACATCATGAACAATAGACTACAGGCACAACTGCAGATAAAGTATTCTGTCCTACTACCACAAACGTACTCCTACATACTAACCTTCTACCCAATCTGCGTCCTTTATACCTTCCTATCAAGGGTCATGTCCTTCGTAAGCTGTAATTGCTCCATGTCATATCTAATCAACTCCTTCCAATACATCTTTAAACTACCTTTACCATTCCTAAACCATCCATAGTCAGCCTCTCATACCACTATAGTGGAGCATTCATGCTCCTCCCCATCACATGCTCGCACCATCACAAGCTAACTTCCCATATCTTGTACTCAACTAAATCCACTCCATATTTTATAAAATAATCTCATTTCTAACCTTATCCATCCCCGTAAGTACACATATATATCTCAACATCCGTATCTCTATCACCTTCAACTTCTGTATGTGGGAGTTCTTAACTGGCCAACACTCTACTCCATACAACATAGCGGGTCAGACTGTAACACTGTAGAACTTACCTTTGAGATTACAAGGCACTTTATTTTCACACAAGTCTCCTGAATCAATCCTCTATTTCAACCACCTCGCACCAATATAGTGCATGACATCCTCATCAATCTCCCTATTCCCTTGAATCACAGATCCAAGATATTTGAAACTCTCCTTCTTCTAAATGACCTAGGAATCAAGCTTCACTTCCGTGTATGCCTCGTTTAAGAAATCACTAAACTTATATTCCAAGTACTCTATCTTAGTCTTGCTCAACCTAAATCCTTTAGACTCAAGGGTCTATTGATGAGTCGTGAATTTTCCACTCATCAACATCCAAATTAGTGCACACTACTATGTTTTAATGGTATGAATGAGACTATTTATTAATTTAAATATACTAATTCCATGTTTTATAGGTATAAAAATTACTGAGATGAAAAGAAGCAAAATGAGATGAAAAAGGAGCAAAAAGGGAAGATAAGTGCAAAAGATGGAAACTGTGTAGGCTGGGCCTCAGGTATTGCGATCGCAGGGTGGCAAAGATGATCGCTCTAAGTCAAGAAAGTTAGAAAGCCATGATCACGTGAATAATGTACCAATTATGGAGCTGCGATTGCGGCGAAGCATGCGTGATTGTAGTATAGCGGTATTTCTAGCCAGGGGTAAAATTGTCATTTCACACTATCGATTCTCACAAAAAGGGTTCAAAACCCTCATTATCATCATCATCCTACAACCATAAATCCTATCCTTAGTCTAAGATTTTTCTAATTTCTTGAATCTTGGAGCACGACTTGTGCTAATCTTGAACTAAGAAGACATTAAAGTACTTTTTAAGTGTAGATTTGGCATCACCTATTGAATATTCATTGGATTATAAAGTGTGGTTTGCCCTCTTTTTATTTTCTTATGGATAACTATGATGGAAATATTGGTTTATATGTTTTTATTAATATTATGATTTGTTAGATCTACCTCTTGGGATTGTGCTAGAATATGATGCAATTGTGTGTGGGTTGTGATATATTTGTGTAAATTTTAGTTTGTTGATGATGGGTTCTATTATTGCTTGATTAAATTGATTGGGATTTATGGGTGAAAGACCGAAATGCCCAAATGGGTTTGATGGATGAAAATCCAAGGCTCTTGAATGCTTAAGCCATCCTTGAAAGAGGGGTTTTGGGTGAACTTTAGGAGACTACCTCATCCTTGAAAGAGGGATGTGAGAATCAAAGCAATAGTAGATAATTTATGGGTATGTCTTTCTAATTTTTCACTATCTTAGACATAAGGGTGATTAGGAGGTTTACTATACCATGGTTATCATCCTAGAAATAGGGATACCCAATTGAGGTATTGGGTGGCTTTAATTAACACACTTTTTAGGTACTCAAAAGGGTCAATGAGTGACATCTTTGAGGTTTTGTTGGAAAACTAGCCTCAAAGACCTTAAACCTAGCCTACCACATCATCAACAATTTAAATTTTCACCGAATCATCATGATCCCATGCATAATTTTCCCCTAGAAAAACATAGTCCTAAGATCAATTTTAATTGATTATACTCCAATTATTCTTAGTCTTGAGTTAGTCCTTTAGAAGCCCAAAAATTGCCTTTTCATTCAACAAGAATGAAAACCTAAACCATTTTGTACCATAGGTTTGACCCTAGCAAACAACTTTTATTTCTAATTAACTCAATTGTCACTCATATTGTTCCTTATGGATTTGACCTCGACTCAATAGTTGGGTAAATATATTGATGATGACCGCCTTGCACTTAAATTGATGTATAAGTTTAGCGTTATCATCTATCTCCAAAGCTCTAACTTATCATTAATTTCTCCCCGAGCCTCATCAATCAGTACAAATTCATCAGCAAATAACATACACTAAGGCACCCCTCCTTAAATATGCCACATGAAAACATCCATCGCAAAGGCAAATAAAAATAGGTTAAAAGTCGATCCCTTGTGCAACCCTGTCAAAATAAAAAAGTGCTCTGAATCTCCTCCTCCCATCCTAACAAAAGCTTCTTAATTATAACTACGTAACAAAAATAAAAATGGTATGAAACTTGGATTGTAAACAATATATGGAGAGCTTCCAGGATTGAGGCATTTACTTCACATTCATGCATAGCAATGGTTTCTAGCCAGGTATTGGTGCTTATCATGATTATTGTTTTACGGGCTTGATATTGTAGCTTGGAAATGGACATACCCTAAGTAATCTATCCAAATTAATATCACATATACATCATTGAGCGGGGATGTATGTCTTTAATTTAGATGTATTAAGCTATCTTTCGATTTCATTAACCAAGTGGGGCGTTTCGGTATATCTATCCTAACCATAATTCATTCTACAATAATTAGTATCTAATGATTAACAACATTATCCACACTCATTACATTCTTCATTACATCCCTCCACTCCTATGTCTAATTTGTTTTGGGACTTATATTTATCCAAAAGTACATGATACTTTAGAATAGTAAAATAAGAATGTAAGGACAATCACATGACGAGATAAATATATAGACCAACAGTCAAACCATAATTATACAATCACATTTGTATATTAAAACTTAGAATAAGGGTTTTTAACCACTCATAATCTAACAAAGAATCACATTAATGGAATCCATAAGTACAAACTACAAGAAAAACTAAAGTGAAGAAGAAAGAACCCAAGTGTAGAGCCCTTGATTGCCTTCTTTTCTCTCCAATCTTATGGTATTCCAAAAAATGTCATGTAATTATGACTTAGTACTTCTTTTAAAGTGATTTAGTTCGTCCATTGGCAGCCCAACACGAAATATATGAATTTACATTATTGCCCCTATCCTAAGAGACATAAAAATCAACTTTTGGATGTCCCGGGAGAGGGATCGCGCCACAAGTTAAAAGGTTGAACTTAGGGGGTGATGTTCCCACCCAAATAAATGGTTAGTCAAGGTGGGGTCTCCATATGGGGTCATTCTCACACTCCATCCCATGCTTTTGGGGGTGTGGCGCAAGGCACCTCAGAAAAGGTGGGAATTCACTTAGTTTTAGCTGCCATGTTCTTGTATGTTTGATCCTTGTTTCCCCACTTCTTATGAATTGTTTGTAGGATTAAATTAGCTTCAAAAACACCTCAAAATGTCTCATAAAATATCATATTATAATAATTAGTTCATACAACACAAAAGAACTCATCAAATTATACTAGAACAAGAATAACCCAAGCTAGAAGTATTAGTGTTCTCGTATAAACTCTATTTGATCTTAATGCGTGTAGATAATGATAATTAGGTGTATAAATATGCCTAAGATCAAGAATCAGTTCATATGTAAAAATGACACCACATGTATAGTTTATGTTGCCCAAATTAAACCTCCAAAAGTGTATAACATGGTCACTTGTCAATATAAAACCCAACAAGGTTGGGTTTGATCCCACAGGGAATAGGATGGAAATCTATCATGAGTTTCCTGATGTAGCTGGGAAGTGCAAAAAGTAAATGGGGTTTTTTATATGAACAATAGTAACAATAACAATGTTGGCAAATAGGGATGCTATCCGTATGATATGATCGCTAGGATTGTGTTCCGCTTGACATTTTAACTCTATAGGCTTATCGTGCTCGTCAAACTACCTCAGTGCCTTGCATGGAATATTTAACAAGTTATGTATCACCTAACTGTCTCTTAACCTTGGTTTAGGTGAATTTCATTCATCTCCTCTCGATTCAGAGTGTTGCATTACTAAACCTTATTCTGGATCTTAGATTAACTATCTCCTTCTGGTCTTAAGTTGATTAGATGAAGGTTGGTAGCTTCAAATTACTATTGTGATATCTTTTTAGAGGAATCATCATGCTTCAGAACACCTACCTACGAGGGGTACTTAAGGTTCATAGGTACTACCTACACCTCGTAGGTAGTCTTCATATGAATCACCAAACTACATCAACTTTCATAACCTTGGCACATCTACCTGCGTGTCCAACCTATGGTCCCATAGGTACTACCTACGACCTATAGGTAGGGACTGTAGGTAGACCTCTTGTATCCTTTCTATCCTTTTTGATCCTTCTTGGCCCCAAACTCTATTTTTCTATAAAATAAACACAAAAGCACACCACATCTAACAAAAGTACCTAAGTACTTGTATATTTACCTTGTTTTAAGCATCGAAAGTTCCATGAAACCATGGAACATAAACACACTCAACTTAGAACATTTTCATGTCCCTAGGAAACTAACACATAAAAAAGAAAACACAATGCTTAACTAAAAAAAAAGTTAAGACGCCTATGATAGTCGACTCAATTTAGATCAAATTTCTTATTCCCTCCTGTCCACATCTTTCAAAACTACTATATGGATATATGATAGTATGACACAATGAAATCAAGTGATGACATTACATTAGCAATAAAGAACAAACATATATACAACTGACACTACCCAAACAGTTAAGCAGTTAACAACACAACCTATGTACCCTCACAATAAGTAAATCCCAACTCTCATAGTAGACAATACATGTCAATGAAACAAACTATGTCAACACACTCACACTCTAGAAAAAAGTTCAAACAATGTGCACAAAATACCACAGGCTTTCCCTTATTTTGATTACCTTTGTTTTTAGACAATTGGACTGCGATCACTATAGGACTTTTATAGGCTTGTAATTTTGGTGTAGGGGAAGGTATGGTACATATGGGAAATAGTGACTCACCCTCCTTGATACTACACCTACATTATTAGCTCCACTACTTAACCATGTTACTTTTATTTCACCATTTTTCTACTTTAATACTTATTTGGATTGGGTGTGGTTTATTCATTCTTTTCATTTATTAACTTCTCTTCTTTTCTTATTTTTCATTTTTCTTTTTCACTTTTTTTTCCATATTCTTTTACCACACCCAACCCAACTTTCTTTTATTTTATTCACTCCCTTCTTTGTACCTATTTCAACTACGTACCCCTATGATATCCACCCTTAACTTAGGTAATTTGCTTGAGTTGAGGTGCATAATGTCTAAGGAGGGACCAAGGACTAAATAGGTTTATTATAATTAAATAGGAAGGTGAAAGGGTTGAAATAAGAAAATAGGTCAACTTAAGCTCAAATTGGGGATCAAAGGATACTTATTCTTTGTTGGTCACTATTTTAGGTATGAGTGAACTTATTTAAACACAACCTGTGATCATGTTCCAACATCTATCATACTACCTAGGAAAGACTAACTGTGCAAGTTATGGATTAAATCTACAAAGTGAACTAGGTAAATGCTTCACACAAACATGGTACAGAGTTATATTATACTCTACTACCTATCTAGTTCATGTAATGCTAAGCTTTGATTATTTTGTCCCTAATACTAATGCCATAGAAAGATTCAACAATGGTCATACATATATTCACAACATATAGTTCACATAAATTAAAAACACAAAAATTTTACAACACCAAGGTTTCTAATTTTTCTTTTAGTCAAACAACACATAACATAACACCTATTACTGTAATTCCTTGAATTCTGAACCCCGATTGCTACATGGTGCTTATGACCCCGAAGAACCACAAGCTAACCTATGAATGATATCTGTAACTAAGCACAGAATAATATACTGTAAAATGTGGAAAACTGGCGGAAAACTTGCCATAAGGTTCAATACTCAAATAAAATTGAATAAAGTATAACAATACCAAAACTAAAACAACTGTCTGAAAGTACTATAGTCTAAAAAAGCCTCTAAACTGTCTAAATAAGGAGTTGATGGGAAAATCCCCCAAATAACTCTATCTACTAAAATGCTAAATCTAATGCAATAATAAAATAAAGAACATCCTTGAATGCTGTGGACTCACTGCTAAGTATACTGCTGCTGGCTGAATCTGAACTGCTAAGGGTGCTCAAGATCCCATGCTTCTGAACCTATGGTATAAGACACCATAGCATAAGAGAAAAGTATGCGTCAATATGTGAGAATGTACTGGTATACTAGATAAGGTAAGGCTGAATGCAAGAGTTCATATGCATGAACTGTAACTGACTACGTAACGTGAACATGACTAAGTGAAAATGCAGGAATGAGTGCATAAACTATAAATGAAATCATAGTATCGTTGAATATTAAATTCTAATAACTAGATTTCTGATAACTGAGTCTACTAATACTAATATCTGATTGACTGAATTTGAGATCAAGCCTATCTAGCGGGTGATCTCTGAATCTATAAAACTATCTAAGTTCTTTAATAAGCTGAGTGACTGTGACTAACAGTCCTAATTTCCATAGTACTAATCTTAGGTCTATTCTAAAGACTGAGACTGAAACTGTGGGAGGTAGTCATCTAACTGACATGCCTCTTTTCTAAACAAATTAGGGTCCAACCTACCGTGCAACGGGTATAGACAACTGCTATAGAGTTAGACCTAATCTAACGGGTGACCCCTGAGATTAGTCCTAAATTAGCGGGTGATATTTGAGTATGTCAATCCTTTCTACCGAGTGACATCTCATACCTACGCTGGCTACGTAGTTTTGGAACTTAGGTAATCTTCTAGGGACCCAGTCCTCACTAACGGGTGTGACCCCATCGCTAGGATCGCTCGGTGCAAAATCCTATTCCCAACTGAAAGACATTAAACTAATTTTCTAGTTCATACTAGGCCTGACTGAGCTGTTAGTGATCGTACTATTTAACTGAACTAAAATGAGTTACTGAGTTTCATTAACTGATGTAATACTACTAAATTTTGTTAACTGACTGAATGCTACTTAGTTCTGAATTAATTTACTGAGCTGAACTAGACTGATACTAAGGTTACAATATTATCCTAAGTTCTATAACTGACTGAGTTCTACTGATTATGGCACGACTGAGATTGTCTAGAAACTAACACTGGCTCTAGGCACACAACTAAATTATCGGGTATTAAATATCCCCAGGACTTGATATCATGGATAATATAAAGCATGATAATTCTTGAATAACATGACAATGGTCTATAATTCACAATACAATCAATGAGGCATTTCAACAAACACTTGAAAGTCATAAACTTGTAAATGTATAGAGATGCCTATTAATGTCCCATAATTCATTCAATAAGGTCTTTCATCAAATACTTGGCATGCTTTAACTTATACATAATTGGGGATTTCTTGTCAACATGCTATAATGACTCTATTTCATTCACACAGACCTTTTATCAAACATATGGGGAGCATGCTTTGGTCATAAACAATCAATACATCTAAATCATCATTCATACATCAACTCACTTGCAAATTTAAGGGTTTATCATGAATATTATGTAAGTCATCACATACTTGGATCAAATCTTGAAACTTGTAATCTAGGACATGAATCAACACCCAACAACAACATGAACATGAATATAAATTCACATAATTCATGAAAACTCATAAATTTATAATTTTTGAATTTAGAAAAAAGATTCTTGAACTTCATGGGTGGAAGGGACCCATGAATCAACATCTAACATACCTTAATACTTGACTTTAAGAAGATTGACGGTGAAATTCTTGAGTTTCAAGCCTTGAACTAAGAACCCTAATGATTGTTCTTGAGGGAATTTGAGAGAAAACAAGAGTACTTTGGTGAATAATGGCTGAATCTAGTGTTTTAGGGCTATATAGGGGTGGGAAAAAGACTAAAATAACTCTGGGGTCATGACTATTTTAATGACTAAAAACTAGGTACCGATGCAGTGGTGGATATGCAGCGTCGTTGGCACCGACGTGATAGCTAACACGCCGTGTCGATATCGCATTGGCTCATTGGAAATTACCTTGAGCTAATGAACATTTTATCTGTCATTGCGATGCACGACACGATGCACTAACATCGTGTTGACTAACTATTTTGGACACTAGAACTTGGTCTAAAAGAGGTTCGAAAAATCCAAAACTCATCCGGGAATCCCTATTGACATCCTTGATCATGAATTAACTAAGATATAGACATTTAAAGGACTTTAAGGTTGCAAAATGAGATTTCCAACGTTCAAAGGCTAAAATTAAACTAAGTTTGAAAACTTAGATAGAATTTTCTAAGTCTGGGACCCCTTGGCAATCATTAATAGACTGAATTAAGCTTAGGATTTTGTGGGGTCTTACAATATCTCCCCCTTGGGAACATTCATCACCGAATGAGACTGACTATGCTGAGGTTTCTGATAGTCTGAACTTACTTACTGGACATGAACATTTGAAGCATGACTATATAACCAACATTACTAATTTACTGAAATTTCATACTGGACATGCATATCTAATGTACGGATGCCTGACTCATGAATGCATGATTGAATATGCAATGGTGACTGATATCGAGTTTGTAAGGAAAATTAGAGTGTGAAACTAGATGGTTTTAAGGACATGAAAAAATCAAGAAAATCATAGGGTATCTCCCCCTTGGGATACTATATCCCTCTAAGAATGCTTACTTCACTGAGATACTGGGGTGATGCACAGGGCACCTACGAAATAAATTGTGACTTAATATTTGGGATCTAAAACTAATGCCTTATTCATGAACTGAGATGAAATCACAACTGCTAGGATGTTTTATTTGGGAATCGTTACATTCCTAAGATTTCTAATAATATGACTAAATGGAAAGATAGGAAAAAACAAACCATACGAATTTGACTGCTTGACTGCTAAACTGAATTGCAGCTTTACTGACTGACTCATGCTAAAAACTTAAGCTCAACTGGGAGCAAAGGATCTAACAAAGCATATCATAAAGATGAAAGACTCATAACATACCCGAATCTATGTTAGGGGAACTTTCCTGATCATGGTGAGCCTAAAGTGCATAAAATCTATTCTGACGCTGACCACTAGTGGTACTAGAAGTGGCACCCTGCTGAATCAAATATTTACCCCTATGATCCAAAACTCTATACTCCCACAACCTGTGGACTAGATTACCACATCCAAAACATACCTCGCTGCCTGCTCTACCTGTACCGAGGTGATTTCTACCACACTTTTCACAAAGAGAATAGGTACAATCACTTCTGACATTACCCTTGGTTTTAGAGCCTGGTGCCCCATCATGACTGTCATTCCTAAACTTTGGTACTATTGCACTAGCTGAAGATAGAGCTGAGACTGAAAACTTCTGACTATGCTGAGAACGGTTACCACCCTATGACCCTTGTTGAGAAAAACTAAAACTACCTGTTCTGGCTCTCTTATTTACTCTTTTTTTCTTTGGATTTCTCTGCCTCAATCAGCTGAGAGTGAATTATTAATCTAGAAAGATCCTTGTCTCTATTAAGCATAGCAATTCTACACTCCTTAACCACCAACCCAGACATATCGTTCATAAACTTACTCATGCTTGCTCTAGAGTCAGTCATCTGATCAGGGGTATACTTAGACAACTGGTTGAACTTAAGGAAATACTCCTTCACTATCATAGAGACCTGCCTCAGGTTCATGAAATCTTCTATCTTAGCTTCGCTCATCTCAAGTGGGAAAAACTTGTCTAAGAACGCATCCTGAAATATCTGCCAAGTCACGGGAGCTGTATCCTCCCCTCTATTCTTCTACCACATCACTACCCAATCATAAGAAACATCTTTCATCCTATAGGATTCCAACTCTACACTCTCTTCTTCAGACACATACATAATTTGGGTGATCTTCTTTACCTCATTAAGATAAAGCTGTGGGTCCTCACTTGCCTTTGACCCAAAGAATTCTGCTGGGTTCATTCTTATAAAATCTTTGATTTTGGTTGCGGCTAAGTCCCTATCTTGCTGAGGTGGGGATGCAGCCTGATGGTTACCCTGAATATATATTGTCAGCTCTTGGACTAGCGCAAGAAAAACTGCCCGAAACTCTGCATGTGACACATTCTTATTCAAAGGATCTGCGACTTGAGGTGGTTGGTTATCATTTCTATGGGCATTAGCTCTGTGGGGAGGCATATTCTGTAAATTAAAGAAAAAAATAGATTAGACTGAGGGTTTTACTGGAGCTCATGCTCACTCGCACGACATGAATACTGAAAGAAGGGAAACTGTTCCAAAAATATCTCAAAGCCTCCTATACATAAATGTGGTGCACAACACACCTATGTACAAGACTCTACTAGATGCAGTTTTTCAGACTTCCTAGGACACTATTGAACCTTAGGCTCTGATACCAAGTTTGTAACGCCCCGAATTCTGAACCCCAAATGCTACACGATGTTTATGACCCCGATGGACCACAAGCTAACCCATGACTGATATATGTAATTGAGCATAGAATAATATACTATAAAATGTAGAAAACTGTCGAAAAACTTTCCATAAGGTTCAAAACTAAAATAAAATGAATAAAGTATAACAATACCAACACTAAAACAACTATCTGAAAGTACTCTAGTCTGAAAAATCCTCTAAACTGTCTGAATAAGGAGTTGATGGGATAATCCCCCAACTAACTCCATCTATGAAAATGCTAAATCTAATGCAAAAATAAAATAAGGAACATCCTCAAATAATGAGGACTCACTACTAAGTCTACTACTGCTGGCTGAATCTGAACTGCTAAGGGTGTTCGGGATCCCATGCTTCTGAACCTATGGTATAAGACACCATAGTACAAGAGAAATGTATATATCAGTATGTGAGAATATACTGGTATGCTAGATGAGGTAAGGATAAATGCAAGGGTTCATATGCATGAACTGTAACTGACTATGTAACGTGAACATGATTGAGTGAGAGTGCAGTCATGAGTGCATAAACTATAACTAAAATCATAGTATTACTGAAAACTGAATTCTAATAATTGGATTTCTAATAACTGAGTCTACTGATACTGATATCTAATTGACTGAATTTGAAATCAAGCCTATCTAGAGGGTGATCTCTGAATCTATAGAACTATCTAAGTTCTTTAATAAGCTGAGTGACTGTGTCTAACAGTCCTGATTTCTGTAATACTAATATGAGTTCTATTTTAAAGACTGAGACTAAAACTGTGGGAGGTATTCATCTAATCGACAAGTCCCTTTTCTGAACTAATTGGGGTCCAATCTGTAACCCTATCTGGAAGGGTGTCAGTACCATGACACGTGTAAAGACAACTACTATGAAGTCAGTCCTAATCTAACGGGTGACCCCTTAGATCAGTCGTAAACTAGCAGGTGATCTCTGAGTATGTCAGTCCTATCTAACGGGTGACATCTCATACCTACGCTGGCTACGTAGTTTTGAAACTTAGGGATTTTTTCTAGGGACCCAGTCCTTACTAACAGGTATGACTCTATCCCTAGGCTCGCTCGGTGCAGAATCCTACTTTCAATTGAAAGACACTGAACTGATTTCCTAGTTCATACAAGGCCTGACTGAGATATTATTGATCGTACTATTTAAATGAACTGAACTGAGTTACTGAGTTCTGTTAACTGATGGAATGCTATTGAATTTTGTTAACTGACTGAATGTTTCTGAGTTCTGAATTAATTTAATGAGCTGGACTGGACTGATACTGAGTTATCCTAAGTTATGTAACTGATTGAGTTCTACTGATTGTGGCACAATTGAGATTGTCTTGAAACTGATACTGGCTCTAGGCACACAACTAAATTATCGGGTATTAAATACCCCCAAGACTCGATAGCATGGATAATATAAAGCATGATAATTCTTGAATAACATGACAATGGTCTATCATTCACAATACAATCAATGAGGCATTTCATCTAGCACTTGAAAGTCATAAACTTGTAAATGTATAGAGAAGCATATTAATGTTTCATGATGCATTCAATAAGGTATTTCATCAAATACTTGGCATGCATTAACTTATACATAATTGGGAATTTCTTGTCAACATGCTATAATGACTCTATCTCATTCACATAGGCCTTTTATCAAACATATGGGAAGCATGCTTTGGTCATACAACAATCAATACATCTAAATCATCATGGCTATACCAATTTACTTGTAAATTTAAGGGTTTATCATGAATATTATGTAAGTCATCATCTACTAGGATCAAATCTTGAAAATTGTAATCTAAGACATGAATCAATACCCAACAACAACATGAACATAAATATCAATTCCCATAATTCATGAAAACTCATAAATATATAATCTTTGAATTTAAAAAACGGATTCTTGAATTTCATGGGTGGAAGGGACCCATGAATCAACATCTAACATACCTTAATACTTGACTTTAGGAAGATTGACAATGAAATTCTTGAGTTTCGAGTCTTGAACTAAGAACCCTAATACTTGTTCTTGAAAGAATTTGAGAGAAAACAAGTGTACTTTGGTGAATAATGGCTGAATCTCGTATTTTAGGGCTATATAGGGGTGGGAAAAACACTAAAATAACCTTGGGGTCATGACTATTTTAATCACTGAAAACTAGGTACTAACGCGCTGATCGACGCACCACATCGTTGGCACCGACGCGATAGCTAACGCACCGCGTTGGCTCACTAGAAATTTTCTTGAGCTGAGGAACATTTTATCTATCGATATGATGGATGACACAACGTGCCAACATCGCATCGACTCACTATTTTGGACACTAGAACTTAGTCTAAACGAGGTCCGAAAAATCTGAAACTCATCCGGGAATCCCTATTGACATCCTTCATCATGAATTAACTAAGATATAGACATTTAAAGGACTTTAAGGTTGAGAAATAAGATTGTCAACTTTCAAAGGCTAAAATTAAACTAAGTCTGAAAACTTAGCTAGAATTTTCTAAGTCTGGGACTTCTTGGCAAGCATTAATAGACTGAATTAAGCTTAGGATTTTGCGGGGTCTTACAATTACGAACACAACAAATAAACTAGACATGCTGGCTCTAATATGATAATACACTCTAGGGAAAAAATACATGAAAACAAAAACCCAAAGAGGACATCTAGACCCACAAGTAGCCATACCCCCATCAAATAAACATGTATTGTCCCCAATGCATTAGGCCACCATAAAGAAAGAGAGTTAGAAACATCCTTGTGGTACCTTAGGTGCATATATTTGATGTCAATCACAAATAACATAAATTATCAGAAATCTAGAAATAACAAGACACCTTGGGTTTACTCCCAAGAAGTGCCTGATTTAACATCGCGGCATGATGTGGGGACCTTGATTACTCAGACTTCATTTAGGTAGCCGTAGGGTTGACGTCTAGGGTCATCAAGACTATTTATTACCGAAACAACCCTCATGTCGGTTGGCTGCTTCATAGTTCTACAAAAATTAAATGTGACTTACTCATTATTCAACCTGAATTTAAGCTTACCTCTTTTATACCCACCAATGTTCTACTCATGGTTAAAAATGTCCCCCCTAAAATTATGTGCATCTTAAAATCAATAACATAATCCAAGAACACAAAGTCAGACAAAAGGATGATGTTTCCACCTTGACCAAAACATCAAATGATATGCACATAAGTGTCTTAACTGTATGATTCCCTATCAATAACGATATCATCGTTGGTTTGGAGGGCATCAAGACCAATTCTTTGAACATTGCCAGCAACATCAAGTAATGCTTGGACCAAAGTCACACAAAGCTTTGGCAAAACTAGATGGCCTAATCATATAAGTAATTATGAAGGCACCAGGGTCACCTTTATTTTGCATAGAAGATAGAGGTGTAATCATACTATAATGATGAAAACCACCAATATCCTCATACCTGATAGTTTTCTTCTTTGTCACCAAATCCTTCATAAATTTTGCATAGACATGCATTTGTTCTAGAGCTTCAAGAAGAGAGATGTTCACAGTCAACTCCTTCAACATCAAAATAATTTTTTTATACTCCCCTTCTTTAGATTCCTGCTTTAATCATTGGGGAAAAGGTGGTAGAGGTCATGGAATAGGATTCAGTGGTAGTGTGACCTCATTACCCTTTACCTTGTTTTTAACTTTATTTTTTAACTGTAGGATTCTGAGTAACCTCATCATTTATCAACTTTTTAGTTTCAATACTATCAACATCGTCAACCACCATATTATTCCTCACATCATCAACAACATGCGTAGGTGGATCAATAATAGCCTTACCACTCTGAGTAGTGATCACTAGGAAGTGACTATCTTTCTTTGGATTTTGAATAGTATTTTTATAAAGAGTGTCTGATTAGTCCCGATTCAATCTGGCATACATATGCCCAAATTGGTGCTCAATCTACATAACTGCGATATCATGTAATTCTACTTTTTGGCTTAATCTTGATATGTATTCCTTAATCTCCTTAAGGCAACTCTCTTGGCTCTCTGAATTCTTCACAAACTTAGCAAGAAATTCTTTCATTTTAGAGTCAGTATCACAGTTCTCTTGTGGAACATAAAAACTACTCTTTTCCTTATAATCATCCTTTCTACTCTAGTCACCATCACACTCTCTGTTTCTATCCCTATACTTGTCTCCATAGTAGTTCCAACTTTGATTTCCTTGCCTTGAGTTCCAAGTGTCTTGAGCACACCCTTGGCCCCTGGCTTGAAAACATGCCATCTCTCTATTTAAGTACTTCACTTCCTCTTCATTATAAAATTTGTAATGTCTAGAAGATTTACCTTATGCACACACATCATTCCTCTTTTCTTCTCCAATAGATGCAAATATCTTGGTAAGCAATCCAATCTCAGTCCTCAGTTGTGCTAACTCTTACGAAACTTTCTTATCTAGAGCTCTTTGCTCACTGGAAGCACCAATAACATAAGTATCAGCTGACCTATCTGCCTTTTGGGTATGACACCTTCGACAGGTTTTAGAAGCCCAATCTAAGATTTTAGTATCTAGCTCCCAACAAAGACTCATGAAAGCCCCACCAGTAATAATATCATCCATAGCCTTGGTATTTGCATTTAAGGCTCTAGAGAACATCTTCAGTAGGTCTCTCCCAAAAATTCTGTGATTGGGAAAGTTCATTAGCTTATTCTTAAACCTTAACCATGTCTCATATAATTCCTTAGAATGTAATTGTCTAAAATTATAAATCTCATCCTTCAACTATAATATTCTAGAAGGTGGGAAAAATTGGTCCAAAAATTGTCTCCTCAACTCATTCCAAGTAGTGATGTACCGACGAGGTAGCTCTCCTAACCATAACATCACTTTACTTGAAAGAGAAAATGGGAATAATCTATGTCATAGAGCTTCCTGGCTCACTCCTAACATATTGTACAAAGTTCAAATCCCCACAAAGTTCATAATGTGCTTGTTTGCATTATCAGTAAGCAAACTGACAATATACACCATTCATATTAAGCAACTGAATCATTGCACTTATAATGTTAAATTTTGTTCGTTGGGGAAACTATAGAGAAATGATAGCTCCTATCTCAACTGGTTCAGCATACCCCAAATCTTCTTTTGGATCATCATAAACTGGCTAGTATTGATATAGAGGTGGTAGAACTCTATTCCTTATAGATCTATCTCTATCAAGTGCTTATCGATGCTATTCCTCTTGTCTAACTCTTTCTTCCTTAATATTCGCAAAATGGGCATCTACTAACCTTGCATTTTCTTTATCTATCAACTGGGAAATAGTTTGCATAAAAGTTTCTTGAACACCATATGGAGGTGGATGATTCAATATATCGCGGTCATTATGAACCCCTTCGTGCCAAGCTCTATGCTCAAGCTCTTCTCTTTTTTCCATCTTATGATTCTACAAGAAGGTTTGTTCAAGCTCAGGATGAAATAGAATCAGGGGATTTCCTTGACTTTGAGTACTGGCATACACTGATGTGTGCCCAAGAAATAGTAAAAAACCAAAAACCAATGACTTCAACAAACTCAATTAATCAATTCGTAACCATATTCCCCCAAAATAATGTCAAAATTTGTTGTTTCCCAAATTATACCTTTAAGAAAGTATAGTATGATTGCTTGTCAAATATAGAATACAACAAGGTTGGGGTCGATCCCATAGGGAATAAGATGGAAATCTATCATGAGTTTGCTGATGTAGTTGGAAAGTGCAAAAAGGCAAATAAGGGGCTTTATAATATCAATAGTAATAATAATAGTGTTGGAAAATAGGGTTGTTATCCATATGAGATGATTACTAAGATTGTGTTCCCCTTGACTTCTTAACTCCACAAAATTATTATGCTTGTAAAACTAGCTTGGTTCCGTGCATGCAAGATCTAACAAGTTATGTATAACCTAACCATATCTCAACCTTGGTTTGGGTGAATTTCACTCTTTTTCTCTTGATCTCAGAGTGTCACATTACTAACCCTTGGTATGGATCTCACATTAAATGCATTATGTGTATAAGTAAGATATTAATTACAAATAATTTTGCAACATAAACTCTTTCATTCCATAACTGTAATAAATAAGGGTATTTTATAATTCAAGTATAACCATAAATTTTAACAAGTAGCTAGAGAGTACTCATTAATCAAATGCCATAGATTTCTCTGCAAGCTACAAGCATTCAAGAATCTACACATTTCATTATAAGTTTAGAGATCAAGACAATAATTCATTATTAAACTCTATATTTCTTAAATTCAGGTACAAGTTACGATCAAGCTTGAAAGGCCTTGACTTTATATTTGAAAATAAGAATTAAAGGATTCATAGAGATAGTAACATTCATATATTGATACGAAATAGTACGATTATTGTGTAATTTTTCTATTTGATTATTATTTTCTATATTCAACTTTTATTCTTTATAAATACTGGCATGTTATGGTGGGACAATATTCACCTCTTATATTAACTTTCCAATCATCAAAGTTTAATAACATCAAAATAGCTTTTAAGCATATCAACTCCCAATTAACTTTCTCTAAGACTACTGACAATAAATTCTCAGTTGAAGTGGAAAGCATCCTTGATGTAACCTTTGGAAATTTTGAATTGGTTACAAGATATAAGGAAAACATGCTTACCTTTGGAAGTTTGGACAGATTATGAGAAGCAAGAAAAGCATGTAGGGATAATTAACACTCCAAGTGTCATTTGCATCAACTCCTATTATTGGATCTTTATCCCTTAAAAGGGAAAGGTACTCTACGAGTCCATTAGAAGGAGGGAACAATGTGGATGAAGGTATTAAGAAAAATATAACACATCTTGACCACTCTGGGTTGAAAAATTCTACCATAAAAAAGGATGGTTCAATAAATGGATTCTAGCATTTGCACTTGATGATATGAGTCCGTTAAAGATCAACTTATGTGATAATCCATGCTACTATCCAATTTTCCTAATAACCATATAAGCAATGATAATTGATACTTAATATATAAAGCAACAATTTAAAACTTAATAATGGTGATTGAAGGTTTGACCAAGTATGTGCACAAATAAGACACATTGGTTGACAAGTTGATATGGATGGCTGTATGGGCGGAGAATTTTTTGTTGAACCTAGAAAGGGAATAGAAGTTCAAGCTACTAAACCTCCTATAAAATGTGCTGCTCACTAAGGAAATCTTAGTATCTTCTAAATGAATGATCCCACTTGAAAGACTGAAGGATTTCATAGTAGAAACTATCAAGTACAAGTATGAGTTGCTGCCAAGTCTTCCCTACGTATGCTAAGATCTACACTTCAAAAATTGATAGATTCAAGATGACTGTTGTTTATTAACCCACTAAATTTTAATATCTTGAGTGAAAATAAAACCCAAAGTAACATATTACTATTTTGGTAAGACATATGACAATGATGTGACCTAGAAAGACTATTTTGTCAAGCAGTTTATTCGCTCTATAAAATGGAATGTCTTTAATTGGTAGATGAATATCGAGCATAATTATATAAATAGTTAAGAGAAATTAAATCATGAGTTCCTCAATTGATTCAATATCCCAAGGTGTATGTCGAGAATGACTCACAAATCCTCATTAATAAAAGGTGAATTGGTTATCATTTCATTAATTGATGGAGAAATGCAAGCCTAAACTATAATGATAGGCTCAATAAGCTTCTTGAATAGAAATATGTATTAAAGGAATGAAACAAAGAATCTTTATATCTTATAAATAACTTAGCCAAAGTCCTTTGAAGATCTAACTACCCATGATCATGACATAGAGTTGATTATATCTTTTGCTGTAAAAAAATGATGCTTGTTTATGATCCCTGCAAAGAAAAAGATAAGAGTAAACCAAGATATAGAGAAAGTGTGTACCCAAAAGTGACAACAAAGAAGCCATGAATGTCAATGTATCACTTGTGAGTTTTTTCACGAAGGTGCGTAAGAACTAGAGTATGAAAATAACTTTCTTTCAAGAACACCCAAATCAAAAGTTAACCTTGAAGGAGATACAGGAAAAGGGATTACCCTTCATAGATTTTAATATGAATTACATGAGTTAAATATTATCAAGTTACTACAGATAATGTGACCTAATAAATCTAGAAGAAATAATGATCCAAACTATTGTAAGTAACATAATCTTGTGGGTCACCTTATTGAGAAATATTTTATCTTCAAGGGCAGTGTTAAGAATTGGATAGTGAAAAGAAGATTATTCTTAATGATAAAAAGCTACTAATCCAATGTAATGACCCTCCCAGCTGTTAAAAAGTGGTTAGGGCCTAAGTACCCTAGTAGAGTTTCCCTAATGAGTTGACTAATATAATCTTAAGGTGGGGTGGTTTAAGATTAAGAACTTGGGATGTGTTTATTCAGGGTGAATTATGATTAATGGTGCTACATTTTGTAGTATCGTATTTCATTAGGGGTACCTATCTAAACTTACATAGGAAAATCTACAACTATGAGTGAATTTGTAGCATGCGATTGTAGTAATTGCCACACTAGGATTGATTCATGCTATCCTTAAAACTTGTGTTGTGTAATGGGTCTAGAGTTTAGATTTCATGAGCTATTGGTTAAGAATTGATATAGTGGTAGGATTTCTATTGCAACAATATTGTATTATCAGTCGAAGTTCCACCGTAGAGGAGCTAGGAAAATCACCAGGGCTCACCATAGAAGATTTACCGCAGTAAGGAAACATCCATTGTAGTGGATGACACAAGGTAGAATGCCTATTTAAGTCACTTCTTTGAGTTTCATATTATACCCAAAACTTTATTTCAAAGCTCCAGAGAGCTAATTTTCCTAGGTCTAGGGTGCATTTTCTCATTAAGGTAAGTTATTCCATCAATATCTTCATCTAGCAATCCATTCATATAATAGAATCATTAGGGAGATTATAATGGAGGAATTATGGGTTAGAATCCTAGGTTCATGAAAAGTGTGGGAAAACTTATAGTTAGAGGTAATAATTATTTAGAATGTTTTTAGGTTATAACTAACACTTCCTAGCATGAATGTGTTGATATTAAATGAAGATTGTGAACCTTTAGTTCAATAAAAATGGGATTTTTAGTGTTAAGGCTGCTTAAAGAGGGGTAATTGGAGTAGAAACTCCAAGAATTAAAATAATGTAAGAATTATGAAACTACTTGATGGTTGGTGGACCCTTAGGCAATGTTATAGATTGTGAAAGATAGAATACAAGTAGAATTAGTGGGTTTGAGTTTTCAAAGAATATTTTCAATGAGTATTATAATTATTTATTTTAGACTTTGAATGTTGTGCTAAGGAAAGGAAAAACTCCTGTAATTTAGCTTGCTTGATTCGGGTTCGTTGATTGAGTTAGGTTATAGCATATGTGGAGTTAGACTTTGTTTAGTCTCTTGTATGTTTTTGAATTAATAAGCATGTTGGTCGGTGTTAGAACATAAACTATGCTTGATTATTTGTTTGTCTTAACAATGCTTGTGTGAATAAACTTATAACTGTTGAATTCTGTCTTTAAATGACTTGTGATAATAATGTACATTTAAAAATTATTGTGTACTTTCTAATAATATCCTATGATATAGCTGAATATGAGAACATGTTAAGATATGTTGAAAGAGAGTAAGAATATACAAACTATTCTTTTGTTGAGTGACTCAAGTTCGATCTGAGCTTACGAATAAGTAGTTATGTTATGGAGCATATACCACATTTATACAGTGTTTTTGAGTGGCTTGAGTATGATGTGATCTTATAGATAAGCGGTTATGTTATAGAGTGGGTACCCCTTTGGTATAGTACATGGACCCTATCTTATCCTCTGCAGGTCATGACTAGTTGGAAAGAAATAAGACCCTTTAGCATATGTGTACAAATCAGTGATTGTTCTAAGTTCTGACATAGTACAGAGTAATACTGATGAAATACAAAAACTATAAAGCCGTAAGATCATTATGGACACAAATCTATGTTCGTGATGTGACTGCATTATATTTATGAAGCTTATAATAAATTATTATATATGTTGGATGAATTATATGTCCCTTAATTATTTACTTTGATGTGTCCAAATTAGGGTGATTTACTTGGCTGATATGACTACTTGAATATGTGATGATGTACCTATTTACTTGCCTTACTTGATTCATGAGATATACTTACTGCTATTTGAGTTGACTTATGATACCTAGGAGTACATAGTGTTTGTAGTAATACTGCTCCTGCACTTCTGTTTCTGATTGCAAACTATGTCCTCGATACCTCTGTTTAGTTGATATACTCGAGGGTGATCTACTCCCATTTAAGCTGCCACAAATCTTCTTAGTTACATATGTCTCTTTCTTTAAACAGTGTTTTATTTATTAATGATTTTGGACTACTCTTAGACACTGTTTTGTTTGCATCCTTTGTATGATGACTTTTGGATCCTGGGGATGTAGTAGCTAGATTTTCACATGCTATTATATTAAGATTAAGATTTTGATTATTATGTCTTACAAATTGCCTTATTTTTCTATATGAATTGATTAAGTTTTTGGTAAATGGTAATGTATGGTTCGCCTATCGAAGGGTTAGTGTAGGTGTCACTAATAGTCAATTGGGTCATGAAATCAGATCTTCATCACATTTGTCTGTCTCGATTTTAAAAAATATGCAACTTTAATTAGTATAAAGAAGAACCATTAAAGCAAGGCAAACCCTAAATCAATAAAGACAATGATGAAGACTAGATTCTAGTGACCGGGTAGAGATACTACAAAATGAGTCCCCAAAAATATCTTCTAAATAACAACTAGGAGGAGGATGGTGAAATACTAAGGAAACAAAAATCAGTTGAACAACTAAAGAGGGCAAAAATAGAGGTGCATCACTATAGGAATCACGATGTCCTGTGATTTTTGAGGAACTCTTACTAAGTCAATTCTCTAAAGTATTGCTCCAGAAAACATTGAGGTGTCAAGCATCCGTACAGATGAAGAAGAAAAGAATAAAAGACTATTAGTGATGACTCCAATATCTAACAAGCCAATTGAATCTCTTTTCTAAGAAGTGCACATATGCAATACAAAAATAACATTCGCAAATAATGATCTTCTTCTTGCAGAAACACTACATAATCATTCTTTTATATGATGGGTCATGCGTTCAAAAGTGGATAAATAAAATCTTGATAGATGGTGGATTTTTATTTAGCATTATTCTTAATAACACAAAGGGATTGAAATCATAATTGAAGAACTTTTTGAAAGTCGCTTAATGATTCAGTCATTCCGTCAAGGGATTTAGAGGGTTGTAGGTTCTACAAAGTTAGAGATTCAAATCAAAGATCTAAAATTAGGTGCATGGATGTGTATGATTGATACAAAGATTTCATATAATACGTTTCTTGGATGACCTTAGAAACATGAGAAAAAAATCATCTCATCCTACTACTATCAATGTTTGAAATATCTCGAAGATGGAGTTGAATGAAAAATATTTGTTGTAGATAAATCACTAATTGAAGCTGAGCCACTTTTCATCAATGCAAAGTTCTATTTGAAGGATTATAATGAAATAAGTAAAATATGAAAAATCCACAATTACCAAATATGATAAGTTTTCAACTAAAGAGTTGATGTTTTTATCGGAAAGGTCAAAGTTAAGGAGCCTCACTCCATTCCAAATAAAGAAAACATCATGAAAATGAATATCAACAAGTGTTTCTCAGATTAGATCGCAGTAGAAATTCTAAGAAAATTATGATAACAATCTCTTAAAAGTTAATTGTAAAGTTACAGAGAAAACTAGAGAGAAAATAGTGTAAGTTCGTGAAGTTCAAGATAAATCTCGCCTAATAAATCCTAAAAAATTTCCCTTAAATACCAAGAGCTAAATTAGCAATCAAATCACATAATACAACTTTTTTTTGCACAGCTGACAACGAAGTGTGACGCCTGATCAGGAGTTTGATGACTTATCAGACATTGTCGTTAGCTCCTCCTCCAAGTTTTATGATTTCTGCCTTAGGCTGAAGGTAACTCATGATGACTTATCAGAACTTTGATGACATATCAGACAATGTCGTCACTTCTTCACTTTAAATCTCATGTAACGCCTTAGGCTGATGGCATTCTCAATGGATTATCAGAATTGTGACAACTTATAAGAGATGTCGTCACATTTCTGCTCCAACTTTCTTACACTGTCTACAATTGACGATGACTCTGATAACTTATCACAAATTTGATGACTTATCAGACAAGTCGTCAACTACACTTTCATGGCCACTTGTTTCAAATTCACCTCTTTTGATCTTATTGTCTTTGATTTTCTTGCATCTTGACTTTCCTGCATTATCAAAGAGAAAGAAATCTAAAACAACAAAAGTTGCTTAAGACTTTACAATTATTTCTAGTTAAAAACCTCAAATGTGTTAGCATTAGCTCACACATAGACACCCTCAACTTAAAACAATTGCTTGTCCTCAAGCAACTTAAATATAACTAAGAGGATACAAAGCACATTCGACAGTCAATCATCCATTTTATCTCAAAACATATTTACCATCTCCAAGGTCAATCATCTCAAACTCAACTATGTTATTACTGAAAAGCAACAATGCAACACAATGGAATCAAGCTATGGCATTAACTTAGCAACAACAACCATGCATGTACCAATATTACACTACCCAAACAAGTTAGCAACATAACTAGTGCCCTTACAATAAAGAAGTCCCTCCTCACTCATAAAAGAAATAACGTATGTAATTGTGGGGACAATCAATAGACACTCACTCTAAAAAAGAAGTTCCAGTCAATGTATGCCAAATACAATAAGCTTGCCCTTATTTTCATTACCAAGGTTTTCAGACAGGTAAGCTAGGATCACTATAAGTCTTTTTATTCAGGTTGTAACGTAGGCTAAGGGCTGGTATGATACTCGATGATATTTAAGGTGACTAAGCCTCCTGGGCACTACACTAACTTTTGGGGTCTCACTTATTTACCTTTACCTAATTCTCTCCTTTCTTGATCACAAATACTCCGGACTGGTGCAGTTTTTTTAAAAATCAATTCTTTTTTTTCACAACTTTTCTTTTCTTATTCTTTTTCCACTGCACCCAATTTTTTATTCTTTTATTGTATTCTACCTTTCTTCATACTCATTTTACATCACACACCCCTATGGTAGCCACCCTCAACTTAGGCTATTTGCCTAAGTCAAAGTGCACAATGTCCAAGGAGGACCAGGGCCAAAATAGGTTCATTGTGATACAAATTGGAAGGTGATAGGTATCATAAAAGAATAGACATTTAGTCTTAAAAATAGGATCAATGGATATCATTCATATAGGGAAGGTAATTTAGGCCAGAAGTGGACTAATCTCAAAATGGCCTATGATCCTTTCCTAACCCCTATCCTACAATGAAGGAAAAACTAACTGGGCAAGTTTTGAATTTAACATACAAAGGGAACTAAGTAATATCTCACACATACGCACACAGGTACATTACAAGCTACTACCCATCTGGTTCATTAAATTGTTTAGCAATGGTTATTATGTCACTAGTACTAATGCCATAACAAGATGCACAGTGGTCACACATAAATGCATCTCACACAGTTCTAAAATAGACTATTGGAGAGGTGTTCAAAAATCAACAAAAATTTGTTAACTACCTAAGGTACTTGTATTTCTCCTAGTTAACTACAACATTTAACTACAAATCACCCTATACCCTAAACATAAAATCAAGAGTTGTCCTCAATATACATGCAAAGAGAAATTGAACTAAGGGTTAGGGTATACCTGGAGTAGCTCAAGGAAGAGTGTTGCCTTATTTCAACATATCTGACGATCAAGCTTGATGGCTTATCAGAGCTGTGATAGCCCATCATATTTTTTTGTCAGCTCTATCTAGAACATATCTCAAAATTTTCTCAGTTGACGACCTCATGTGACAGCTTATCATAAGTATGATATCCCGTCAAGTGTTGCCGTCAGCCCTAAATAGAACGTGCCTCAAGCTTGGCTTCTCTGATGACCTGGTGTGATGGCTTATCATAAGTATGATTGCTTCTCATACTTGGTCATCAAGACACCTTGGTCAAAAATAAAAACTTTGGGTTGCCTCCCAATAACGCCTGATTTATTTTCACAGCATGACTCAGTTATCTCGATTACTCAGACTTCATCGAGATAAAAGGTGGATATACACTTTATCAAGTCCATTGGACAAATGTATAGCTTCACTCTCTGCCCATTTACCTTAAAGATTCTCCCATCCTTATTCTCGAGTTCAAATACTCCAGATCTGTAGACTTGACTTACTTTGAATGGGCTGTACCACTTTGATTTCAACTTACCTTGGAACAACTTCAGTCTAGAGTTGAAGAGTACGAAATCACCTTTTTGAAAGTTTCATTTTTCAATCCTTCGATCATGATACTTATTTATATTCTCCTTGTATAAGTCTGCTCTTTCATAAGCCCCAAGATGGAATTCATCCATCTCATTCAATTTCCCTAGTCATAGCTCCACTGCCTCCTTCCAATTTAGATTTAACCTTTTTAGTGCCCATAAAGCCTTATGCTCTAACTCAATTGGTAAATGACAAGATTTCCCATAGACTAGATGATACAGTGACATGGCAATTGGTGTCTTAAAAGCATTCCGATACGCCCAGAAAGCGTCATCTAGCTTTCAAGACCAATCTTGCCTACTAGCGTTCACTGTTTTAGCTAAGATGTCCTTAATCTCCTGATTTAAGAACTCTACTTGCCCACTAGTTTATGGGTGATATGGGGTCACTACTCTATGCTGTTTCACTCCGTATTTCTCCAAAGCTACCCGAAACATTTTGTTGCAAAAATGAGATCCTCCATCGCTTATATTAGTACGTGGTACTCTAAACCGAGAGAAATTATTCTTTTTGAGAAATGCAACAACTCTCTTTCCTTCATTATCCAACAAGGTGACGGCTTCAATACATTTTGATACATAATCAACAAAAACTAGAGTGTACTTCATCCTGTACGAGCTTACAAAAGGGCCCATGAAGTCGATGCCCCAAACATCAACCAATTCTACTTCAAGCATCTTCGTCAAAGGCATCTCATGCCTCTTGGATATTGGCCCCTGCCTTTGTCATTGGTCACACTTTAGTACAAACTTGTGAGAATCCTTGAATAACGTTGGCTAATAGTATCCACTCTGCAACACCTTTCTAGCTGTTCGATCACCTGCAGAGTAACCTTTAACTGGTGAAGCATGACATGCTTCCAATATACATAATGCATCCGCTTCTGGCATACATATCCTTATAATAATGTCAGCACATCTCCAAAAAAGATACGGGTGTGTCACATCATGGAGGAATTTCGTTCTTCGATGTAAAGGAAGATTTTCTGGAATAACTTCACTCACAACATAGTTTGCAAAATCAGCATACCAAGGCATTTTATCCATAGTAGAAGACAAGATCTCTTCATCAGTAAATGCATCATCTATCTCCATTTCATCACTAACTGCTTGCTCACCTTCCATCCTAGACAGATGATCTGCAACTTGTTTTTTGCAACCTTTTCTATCTTTGACTTCAAAGTCAAATTTTTGGAGCAGAAACACCCATCTAATCAGCCTTGGTTTTGCATCCTTCTTAGCCATCAAATATGTCAAGGCTGCGCGGTCACTGTGGACCACCACCTTGGTCCCTAGCAGATAAGCCCTGAATTTCTCAAAAGCATAAACTATAACAAAGAGTTCCTATTTGGTGATGGTGTAGTTTTTTGGAGCTCCATTCAGTGCTTTGCTGGCATAATAAATTGGATGAAACTATTTGATCTTCTTTTGTGCTAACACATCTCCAAGGGCAACACCGCTTGCATCACACATGATCTCAAATGATTTTGATCAGTCCGGTGTAATAATGATAGGGGCCTCTACCAGCTTCTTTTTAAGGCATTCAATTGCTTTCAAGCAATCATCATCAAAGGAGAACTTAACTTCTTTCTCTAAAAGTTTGAAAAGTGGATTTACAACCTTCGAGAAATCTCTTATAAACCTCCGGTAAAAGCCAGCAGGTCTAAGGAAACTACATAATCCCTTCACTGAAATGGGAGGTAGTAGCTTCTCAATAACCTCTACCTTGGCTCGATCTACCTCTATCCCTTTTGCCAAAATTTTGTGCCCGATAACAATGCCCTCCTTCACCATAACGTGGCATTTTTACCAATTAAGCACCAAATTGAATTCCACACATCGTTGCAAGGCCATACTTAGGTTTGCGAAACATAGCTCAAATAAATCTCCTATTACTGAAAAATCATCCATAAACACTTCCAAGGTGTATTCAACCATATAGTTGAGAAAATAGACATCATACACCATTGGAAGGTGGTAGAGGCACTACATAACCTAAACGACATCCACTTGAATGAAAAAGTTCCATACGGGCATGTAAATATTGTCTTCTCCTGATCTTCAGGAGCAATACAAATTTGATTATACTGAGAATAACCATCCAAGAAGCAATACCACCCCCTTCCTACCAATCGATCAAGCATTTGATCCATAAAGGGCATCAAGAAGTGGTCTTTCAAAGTCCATGAGTTTAGTTTGCAGTAGTCCATGCATACTCTCCGCCCGATCACAGGCCTAAGTGGAATCAACTCATTATTTTTATTTGCAACAACAGTCATGCCCCCTTTCTTGGGTACACATTGAACTGGGCTCACCCATTTACTGTTAGAAATAAGATAAACTACTCTTGCATCCAGCCATTTAATAATTTATTTCTTAACCACCTCTTGCATCGGTGGGTTAAGACAACATTGGTGTTCGATGGTTGGGGTACAGTCCTCCTCAAGCTGTATCTTATAAGTGCAGATGCCAGGGGAAATGCCAATAATATCTGCAATAGTCTAGCCTATTTCCCTTTTGTACCTTTGAAGTACCAAAATAAGTGCTTCCACCTGTTACTTGCCCAAATAAGCTGTAATAATAATGGGTAACGTGTTTTCGCTGCCCAAAAATATGTACCTTAAATGCCCTGACAGTTCTTTCAATTCCAACACCGGTTGCTCTTTGATGGATGGCTTAGCCGATGGTGTTGGTAGATTAGCAAGATCAAGATCTATCTTCTTAGGAACATAAGAGTATGAACCTATTCCTGACAATGCACAAATAGTCACTTCATACTCCTCAATTCCTTCATGATCAAAACTCATCAGTACTGCAGCTAAAGGTTCGACAACAAGTTTCTCCTCTATTGATACCTCCTGCTCATCCTCATAATATACGTCAACAATTGAGAACACCCTCATTTCTTTATGCTGCTTCATTGATTTGCACACATCAAATTGCACCACTTCATCATTCAACTTGAATAAGAGCTCATTAGCTCACAAATCAATCAACACACTTCTGATTATGAGGAAAGGTCGACCCAAGATTATGGGCCCCTCGAAGTCCACCTCATAATCCAGAATGATAAAATCTGCAGGAAATATGAATGTCAACACTTTCACCAGCACATCATACAGAATACCAAAAGGTTATTTTATCGACCTGTCCGCCATCACAAGTTGCATGTTGGTGGGTATCAGATCGCCTAAACCCATCTTTTTATAGACAGCTAGCGGCATTAGATTGATGCTTTCTCCCAGATCACATAAGGCCTTAGAGAATTCCAGAGACCCAATAATATAAGGAATAGTGAATGCTCCTGGGTTTTCTTTCTTTTGCACCAAGGACCTTGTAGAAATAGCACTACAATGATGAATGTTATCCACCGGTTCATAGCTCACCGCTCTTTTCTTCGTCACAAGATCCTTCATAAATTTAGCATATCCTGGAATTCATTCAAGTGCCTCGACAAAAGGGACATTCATTGTTAGCTACTTCAATATTTCCATGAATTTATTAAACTTCGTATCATTGGCCTTCTTTTTCAAATTCTGAGGAAAGGGAGGTGGTGGTTTTGAGAGAGTCGTCACCACTACTTCCTTTTCCTTCTCTTTCCCTTGTTCTACCTCATCAACCTGTTGATGATTGGAAGGGATATCAATGCCATCCAGCTTCTCAGACTCTACGGGATTACCTTCTTTAATCTCAACATCTTCTTTGATCACCTCATCATTAACAACTTTGCCTAAAGAAGGGCCTGGTAAAACCTTACAACTCTGTATGGTAATATCCATACATTAACCATTATTCCGGGGGTTCCAAATTATATCACTTGGCAGCGTTCCACTTTTTCTCTGATTCAATACTTTAAAAAGTTTCTCATTTGTTGTTCCAACTGTTTGATCGAAGTGGAGTGCGAGTTTACCAACTGACTCATAGAAGACAAATTGGTCATCATGGTAGTCATCCCAGAGTTGGTATACACAACTCTCTTTAACAATTTCTCCATCATTTCCTCCATGGATATCTTACTAGAGCTAGTTGCCACATTATCTCTGCTTTTGGGAGGTACATACAACCCACTTCTATCATTCTTGCTCTTCTAATTTTCCTTGATCCCGATCCTTATATCCAGCCTTTTTATAATAAGTTCGACCTTGATTTCCTTGACTATTGCCTCAGAAATCCCCCTGGTTATTCAAATAGTTGGCTTCTTCTTCTGAATCAGAATCATCTTTACCTTGTGATGCAACAACTTTCACCTTTTCAGTCTTTGAAGATAATAAGTGTTTGGTTAGTAAATCCATCTGCATCTTCAAATGAGCCATGTATTGATCATGATTTTCGTCTCTCCTACATTATTTCACAATCATACCAACAGAAAGTGGGGCTTGCTACCACAAAATCCCTGGTATGCCAAGCCCTACCCTATTTGGTCATTTTGTTTAGCATCTCCGATGCTTCTGGGAATGTGAGATCAACAAACGAACAACCAACAAAATTATCCACTATCAGCTTCATCACAGAATTGATAGCCCTGTATAAAGTTTCCATCAAATATATGTCCGTCATGTTGTGGTTAGAACACTATATCACCTTTTTCTTAAACTTCTCCCAGGTCTCATGAAGGGGTTCGATTAGGAGCTGTCTAAAATTACTGATCTCGCCCCTCAACTACACCCTCCTGGAAGGTGGAAAAAAACCTTTCTAGGAAAGCATCTTTCAATTGCCTCCAGTGGGTTATCGAATCGGGCGTCATCTCATTTAGCCAGAGTGTTGCCTCCTTAGACAGAGATAACGGAAACAATCTCAAACGGATAGCATTCTGACCCACTCCTGGATTATCAAAAGATTTGCAAATAGTGACAAAGTTCACCAAATGCATATTAGGATCATCCCTAGGAAGTCCACCAAACAACCCCTTTAGATGGAGGAGTTAAATCATAGTACTTTTGATGTTGAACTTCGGCCCAGGTGCTAAAGGTGGGGGAATAATAGCTCCAGTAGAACCAGCTCCATCCATTCGATCATTATCCTCATTAGGATCAAATTGCACAGCTTGGCAATTAGGTCTTGCCCTGAAAGGACGGTTTCTGTTTACATTTCTATTCACTGGGGAAGCTACCTCCTCTACATGCCTTCGGTTAACAGGATTCAACAATTCCTCATCTCCTAAGTAATCATCATCTAGATTTGGATGACGGGTTTATTGACCGTCATTCTGCAGATTAACTTGAGCTCTAGCTAAGGCGGCTAGCCTGTCAGCTTCCTGTGGGTCTGCTATTCTACCGATCAGTTGGGGTTCTGGATTGAACGGTAATAACGTTTCTCCTAAACTTCTGGTTTTTGGCATACACCACTATGTTCCTACAACAAACAAAAACAATAAATAAACATAAAATTAGGAAACTTGACTAACAGTCAATTAGCACACACAAACTTAAATTTACAACCGTATTTCCCGGCAATGGTGCCATTTTTGATAATGCTCAAACTGCACCTCTCTTGCAAGAGAGTAAGCGGTCGTTGTCAAATATATAACTCAGCTAGGTTGGGGTCAAATCCCACAGGGAATATGGTGTTAATTTAAGTTGTTCGTGAGTCAATCAACTGATAGTTAGTAGTTTCCTGTAAATGGTTTTTTTTGAAAGGGTAACAAGTAATTATTTCTCAATTCAGTGTCAGTGTTTATAATCAATATTATATGGAAAACCAGAGTTGTGTTCACTATGAGTGTTGGTATTTGACAGACACTAGTAATGGTTCAAGATTCTTGTGGTTGGTAGGAATAACAGATTATCCGTTTCGAAGTAATGTCTAAATGTTTCTCAACCTATTTAGACATTTAATTACCTAATTCTTTCGAACTTAGGGAATTTATATTTCATAACAGGATTTTGTCTCAAGTTAATTAACGTTGTTACAACGTTAATTATTAAATGAAAGTTTGATGCTTCCAAGTCCCTGTTGACAATTCACTTCCTACTAGGGTTGATTTCTAATTTCAAGCAAATCACTAGTAGGCATGACCTATCGTTTGCAACCAATAGACAATATGTAAAACATAGGAATTACCAAGGAGTTCCTACTACCTTTAGAATCTTGAAAACCTAGTTAATTTACAAAACCAAACCCATAGATCTCACAACTCGGGTTAAAGGAATTAGCTACTCATAATGTAGAAAGCAATAAGACAATTTGTATTCATAATTCGATAAATGATAACTTACAGAATAATGAATATCAATAAGTGTTTTTCATATTAGATCGCAGTAGAAATCCCAAGAAAATTATGATAACAATCTCTCAAAAGTTAATTGTAAAGTTACAGAGAAAATTAGAGAGAAAATAGTGTAAGTTCGTGAAGTTCAAGATAAATTTCACCTAATAAAACCTATTAACTTTTCCTTAAATACCTAGAGCTAAATTAGGAATCAAATCACAGAATACAACTTTTTCTCACACAGTTGACGACAAAGTATGACACCTTATCAGGAGTCTGACAACTTATTAGACATTATCGTCAGCTCCTCCTCCAAGTTTGATGATTTCTGCCTTAGGCTGATGGCAACTCATGATGGCTTATAAGGACTTTGATGACATATCAAACAATTTCGTCACTTCTTCACTTTAAATCTCATGTATTGTCTTAGGCTGATGGCATTCTCGACGGATTATCAGAATTATGACGACTTATCAGAGATGTCGTCACACTTCTACTCCAACTTTCTCACACTGTCTACAACTGACGATGACTCTGATAACTTATCACAAATTTGACGACTTATCAGACAAGTCGTCAGTTACACTTTCATGTCCACTTGTTCCAAATTCACCTCTTTTGCTCTTATTTTCTTTGGTTTTCTTGCATCTTGACTTTCCTGCATTATCAAAGAGAAAGCTGTCATAAATGACAAAAGTTGTTTATGACTTTACAATTATTTCTAGTTAAAAGACTCAAATATGTTAGCATTATCTCACACATCACTTATCCTAGCAACTCATCAGTAGTAGAGACTTTTCATACATAACATCAAACTTTTAGCTTATTAGTTTTTATTAGATTTAATATATCTTTTTAGACTTGGTTTACTTAAGAGATCATGGGATTGTTAAGATTTTTATGGTTTTAAATTAGTTTTGCTTTTTCTTAGCCTTAATTAACTCAAAATATTTAGAGTTATGACGTGCCATGGGTTAGCTTGGGGTCACTTGAGACTTTGAGAACTATGTTATGTCTAAGGTGTAGTATCGAGTCATTATGAACTCGTGCTAGATCATCATGTTTAAGGTGTACTAGGGTATTTGAAATCTACATCAAGTAGACTCTTTCATGGGTGTGAAATATGCCACACTTATATGGGGGAGGATACAAAACTTTTAAGGAAAACTTCCCTTCTTACATGTTTATATCATGCGATAAACATAACTCTATTTACCCTTTTAATTTATGCTCTATACATTTGTAGAATATGCCTGCCAGAAGAGCTAATAGATGAAGGAACGGAGACCATCCAACCCCACCAAACCTATAGATTCCTTGAATTAAAAAGTCACTTATATGGAATTTAAGGTTACCTTTCAAATGCTTTCTCAATCTATGACCAACTAGATCAATCACCAGGTGGTTGCAGTTGTGAACTTAAATGAGAATGCAACAGCTATTAGAAATTGAGATTTCACTCAGATGAGCCCGTCAGATTTTTATGGTTCGATAGTCGATGAGGATCCATAAGACTTTATAGATAAGGTGCATAAGATCACTAGGATCATGGATATTACACCAATTGAGAGTGCATACTTAGCCTCTATTAATTGAAAGGAGTGGCTCAACTATGGTTCTAATATAGAAAAGATAGCTGCCATATGGATGTATCCCCAGTTGATTAGAATAAGCTTTGACAATTTTTCTAGCTAGGTTTTTTCCTCGTGAGTTGAGGGAAGCTATGGTTGAGTAGTTCATCAAACTTAAATAGGATAAAATGTCTATAAAAGAGTATTTCTAAAGTTCACCTAACTTTCTAGTTATACTTCGACGATGGTTGCTGATACGAGTGCTCTAATGAGCCAGTTTGTTCTCAGTGTTCTAGAGTTAGTGGTTAAGGAGTGCAGGAATGATATTCTTGTTGGAAATATGGATATCTCCTATCACGAACCTAACTAGGGTCTGGCCGTGATGGGTATCTCAAGCCCCACATGGACCGGAGATCACCCCCTGCACCTAACCAAACCAAACACAACATCCCCTAATGTTGGATGAATTCCAAACATATAACCTGATAGCATGCAACAAGCTTAAGAAAATTAAAGATATGCCTATAACCAACGACTAGTGAACAGGAAAACAACCGAACAACATCACCCAATATGCACAGTAATACAACAAAGCCTTCAAACGAAAAATCAAAAAACCAGTCTTCGTTGAGACATGTCCCTAACTCGGACAAATAACAATGAGAATGAAAATGATAATGTTAACGATAATGAAAGTATCTATCAACTCAAATCTAAGAATGGAAGTTGGTGATATGCCTAAGCCTTTTGAGGAATGGAAGCTCCCCACTTCACCACAACACAATGAACTAATGAATCGAACCGACCGACCTAACTCTATGCAGAAAAAGTAGAAGAATCTCCGGTGCCTACATCACATGGGGATACAACTTTGAAGATGGTTAGTGGGGTGAACACTAGCATGATACTTAGGGATAAGGATAACATAATGCCATGATTTACAGTTCAAAGTCATTCAAAACCGATGCACATAATCAAATGCATATCAATATATATATATATATATATATATATCACATGCCTGGATAGGGAACAAGGATTAACATGCGGTTTAAAACTTTATCCTAGATTGCGTAGCTCAACCGTCATAACATATAAATTCACCCACAAGCTATATGGGCCCAGATCTCCCTCAGCTGGTAGGGCCCCAGTGCGTATGGCTGTATAAACCAGCGGGTATACATATGCACTATAGGGGACTCAAACCTCCCTGCATATAAAAGTGACACGAGCACCAAATCATGTAATATATTATGGGGCACTCAAACCTTCCAATTATATGATAATCAATATTAAAGGGGACCCAAACCACTCGGTCATATAGATTCCTGCGTTAGCAATAGCGGCTTCCAGTATTTGTCTCTCAGACCTTTACTTTCATGACTCAGTTACACAACCCGCATTAAAGCCTAATTAAAAAAATTTATCACACAATCCCATTCATTGAACCATATTTTGTATTAAGGCATACATTGTTGGTATCGTCATACCAACTACACCTGCAAGGTAACAATAACATGCCAAAGAAATTACATCACTTGGGGAAATTCTCAACCCCTTTGGTTCAATTATATAATAATTCATGGAAACATGAACCCACAAGGTTCAGTTTTAAAATTGTAATTCAATAGTTCAAGAATAGTTAAATTCCCACATTTCTGATAACTAAAAACCAATTTTACAATATGGGGTTGGAGTCATAACCACTTCAAAAGTCACAAGTTTAGGGAAAATCTCAATTGCCTAGTTCATTCACCATACCCATGCACCCAAAGTTAAAAACCATAATTAAAACATGAGTAATCACATGTAAACCATAGAAAAACATTGTATAGTCAATAAGAATTAAGAACCCTTAACCCTTGTTTCAAAACCAACATCAGTATCTGTTGAACAATACTTTAAAACATATTCTTTTAACAAATTAACAGTGAGGGAAGAGTAACATGCCTAAAATACCAAGTTTAATGAAATAAATTTAACCCTTGAGCCCTTGGATGATGTGACGACCCGAGGCTACCCCCTAGTCGAGATAATGGTGCTTACGGTCATAAGTGACCACAAGATAACCCATGAGCTTGTACCAGCTGTGAGCACTGAATAAAATGGAACTGATATAATATATGTGGAAGATAAGCTAAAAAATACTAAAAATCTGAATACTGAATATATGCAAAGGACAAGTCTGAAATGTCAGTAACAACTGATAATACTGGACTGACTAACTATTTAACTGATGTCTGAAAGCCTCTAAACTTACTGAGGAGTTGAAGGGAAAAGCCCCCAACAAACTTTGGCTATTTGAACGTAAAAAAATATTGAAAAAACTAAGATAAATAAATCATGTCCCCAATGGATGAGGACTCACCACTGCTATTGCTGAGTTATGCTGAGTTTTCTAAGAATGGTCGGGAAACCGAGGGTCCGAACCTATTTTATAAGACAACATAGCTCAAAGAAAAGTATGTGATCGGTACTTTGAATGTACTGATACATGAGATAAGGACTGACTAAAATGCATGAGATAAATGAGCATAAATGCATGAACATGTAATATCTGAGAATGCAAGACCAACCATAAACATATTTCTGAAATAATCCTTAAACTGAGAGACTAAAATTTGTATAATTGAATAACTATAAATCTAATCTGTACACTTGGTCAAGAAAACCAAAACTGAGATATACTAAAATACTGACGGAAACTGTGGGAGGTATAATATGACAGACATGCCCTAATCTGAGCTAATTGAGGTCCAAATTGTAACCCAAGTTGGAAGGGTGTCAGTACCGTTCCACAGGAAGTTACACTAGCTCTGTGGATAAACTATTCTAATGTTCTAAAAAATCAGGGTGTCAAGCCTAAACTGACGGGTGACCCCTGAGAGGAAGTCAAGCCTAAACTGATGGGTGACAAATCATATCCTACACTGGCTACGTAGTTCTAGAATACAGGGTCTAGTACTAATGACTCTGCCTAACTGACAGAGAAGCCGCCATCCCTGCATTTGCTCGGTGCTAAATCCTATTCCCAACTGAACTGACACTAGTACTGAACTGAACTAAGGTTAACTATACGTTATTTCTGATAGTTCTCATCATGATTAGATCAACTGAATAAATAGGAATATTCATGGCTTAACAGAATCATTACTTGAAAATCTGAAATTATGTAAAACACGTAGGTATCGGGTGTACATAACCCACTAGCACTGAATGATCATAAAATATGACATTTAAGCTTAAAATTGTAGTATGGAATCATGGTTCAACCCAAGACATAGACATTTTACCAGACATGTGGAAATCATGGACTTGAACATGAGGATATTCTAAACATGAGAAATCAACAACATAAAATTCACATAAATAAGACATGGGAAACTGATATTAAAAGCACGAGTAAATCAATTATTTCATGGGATCGTACATGGGCTGAATTGAATTAAATTACCAAGGAACAACATGAATTAAACTCATCTTGAACTTAATAAATACCATAGTAAAGGAAAAATCCATAACTTAGTTAAAAGAGAATGTTTTTGGGATCAATGGGTGAAAGAAACCCATTGATGAAAATTCCATATACCATAAGCTTCTTAACTGGAAAGGAAAACACTAATATCGATGCTTTCTTGATGGTTCTTGAACTTGGGGTACTTGAGTTCTTGATTTCTTGGAGAAAAAGGAACTCAATTTTATTATTGGGAAACAAGAGGGTTTTCTTGAGAGGAATTTGGAGAAGAAGGGAAAATAATGCCCTAATTGATAACCCAAGCTATGATATGAATGATTGGGGTAAGGGAAAAAAATCCCAATTGCCCCTTAGTTAGTTAAATTCAGAACTGGATACAACAGGCTCACCGCGGTCTGCATGACATTAGGCCTAATGCCGCATCCTGGGCTTATCATGGTGACCCACTAGTTTCATGATCCAAACATGACCCAAACCTTGTCCAAAAAATCCAAAACTCCTTCGAGATGTACCTTTTACATCCCTGAAAATGAATCAACTCAAAAACCAACGTCTCAATGTTGGGAAGACCAAAATAAAAATCCTCAAAGTTAGAGGGTCTTGAAAATGACTAATTCCCCAACTCTTAGTGAAAATTTCTAGCCTTAATCCCCTTATGCATGTAACTAAAGGCTGAATCGAGCCAATATTAGTATGGGGTATTACAATATCTCCTCCTTGAGAACATTCATCCTTGTAAGAGACTGGTTAGAATGAGAGTACTGTACTAAGGTAACTGAGATCAAATACTAAACATGCATGACTTGGAACATAATTACACAACTAAGTCTGAAACATGATACATAAATTAAACTGATTTCATGAATGCATGTAATGACATGAGAATGGTTACATAACTGAAACAGAGAACAGAAAAGAGTCAATCTAATAAAGATTCATTACCTCAAGCTGAATCTACATTTGCAGAGAAAAGATGAGGGTTCTTGGTTTGCATATCTTCTTCTGCTTCCTAAGTAGCTCCCTCAATAGACTAATTCCGCCATAGGACATTAACCAAGGGAACTTCTTCGTAGTAAAGGCTATCCTTAATGTCTATATATTCTAAAGAAACAACTACAACTGAATCACCAATACACCTCTTAGAAAAGAAACATGAAACAACGGATGCACTGATGCTAAATCTGCAGGCAACTCTAGCTCATAAGCTACCTTTCCAATATAGTTCAAGATTCTATAAAGGCCAATATATTGGGGACTGAGTTTCCCTTTCTTTCCAAATCTCTTCACTCCTTTCATCATTTTTTTTAAATAGATCAAATCACTAACCTCAAACTCAAGATCTCTTCTCCTCAAATCTTCATAAGATTTCTAATGGCTTAGGGCTGTCTTCAGCCTTTCCCAATCAACTGAACCTTATCCATCACCTCAAACACTAAATTTGGCCCTATCACTGCAACCTTACCTACTTCAAATCAACCAAATAGAGATATACTTATCCTACCATAGAGATCCTCAAATGGAGCCATCATAATACTGGAGTGATAACTGTTGTTGTAAGAAAACTCAATCAAAGGTAAGTGGTTATACTAACTACCTTTAAAGTCAATAACACATGATCTCAATATGTCATCTAAGGTCTAAATGGTCCTCTCTGCCTGAACATCTATCTGAGGATGAAAAGCTATATTGAGATGAACTTGGGTACTAAGATTATTCTGAAAAGCCTTCCAAAAGTAAGAGGTAAACTGAGTACCTCTATCTGAAATGATAGACAACGTAATCCTATGCAATTTAAATAACTCTCTAAGATAGAGTCTAGCATAATCCTCGGCTGAATATGACATATGAACTGGCAAGAAATGGGCTGACTTGGTCATTCTATCAATAGTCACCCAAATTAAATCATGCTGACGATGCATACGAGGCAGCCCTATCAAGAAATCCATGTTCACCACTTCCCACTTCCAAGTGGGGATGCTAAACTCCTAGAATGCACCACCTGGCCTTTGATGCTAAACCTTAACCTGCTGATAATTTGGGCACCTAGCCATAAACTCTGCAATATCCCTCTTCATACTAATCTACCAATAGATTTCCTGTAAATAATGATATATCTTAGTGGCTCCTGTATGGATCGAGTATCACGTACCATGCACTTCTGCAAGTATTCACTGTCTCAAACCATCAACATATAGAACACATAACCTACCTTAACAATGAAGCACACCATCTCTTCTTTGGGAGAAAAGCTCTAATTTTTAATCTCTAACGGCCTTCTTTAACTTAACAAAAATAGGATCCCTATCTTGCTTTTCTTTAACTTCAGCAAACAATAAAGATTCCAAACCATTTTGAACCCATGTACTACCTTCGACTGAATCAACCAACAGAACACCTAATATAGAATCTGATGAACCTCTTGAACTAACTTCTTATCCTCCTCAACATGAGCAATACTACCCATAGATAACCTACTAAGGGCATCTGCCACTACATTGGCCTTGCTCGGATGATACAACACACTCATATCATAATCTTTTAACAACTCAATCCACTTTCTATAACAAAGATTCATATCTTTCTGTGTGAAAACATACTGTGAACTCTTATGGTCAGTGAACACATCAACCTGAAACCCATAAAAATAGTGCATCCAAATTTTTATGGTGAAAACAACTGTTACCAACTAAAGATCACTGGTAGGGTAATTCTTCTCATGGGGTTTAAGATGTCTAGAGGCATAGGCTATAAACTTCCCTCTCTACATCAGGACACAAATAATACAAACTCTGGAAGCATCAAAATAAACTACAAACCCATCTAAACCATCTACAAAGTCAAGACTAGTGCAGAAATAAGTCGAGTCTTTAACTCCTGAAAACTCTTCTCGTAAGAATCTGTTCACTGAAATTTGACTTTATTTTGAGTCAATCGAGACACAGGGGATGCAATAGAACAAAACCCTTCAACAAACCATTTGTTATAGCCATCCAAACCCAAGAAACTCTGAATATCTAGTGGAGAGATAGGTCTAGGCCAGTTTCTCACTGCTTTAGTCTTTTAAGGGTCAACTCTAATGCCATCACCAAAAATAATATGGCCAAGAAAAGCTATTAATCTTAACCAAAATTTTCCCTTGTTGAACTTGGTGAACAACTGATGAGCTCTAAGGGTCTACAACACAATTCTCAGATGGTCTGCATGATCATTCTCACTATGGGAATAGACAAGGATATCATCAATGAAGACTATAATGAACATGTCCAAGTACTACTTGAACACTCTTATCATCAAGTCCATGAAAGCTACATGGGAAATCGTTAGTCTAAAAGACGTAACCAAGAATTCAAAGTAACCATACCAAGCTCTGAAAGTTGTTTTCAAAATGTCATATTCTTTGACTATAAGCTGATGATAGCCGTATCTGAGGTCTATTTTAGAAATAACTGGTACCCTGAAGTTGGTCAAAAAAGTCACCAATTTTGGGAAGAGGATACTTATTTTTGATGGTGACTTTGTTCAACTGATGGTAATCGATGCGTACTCTGAGAGAACCATCTTTATTACACATGAACAAGACTAGAGAGCCCCATGGACAATCACTGGGCTTGATGAAACCCTTAGCTAAGAGATTTTTTAACTGTTCTTTCAATTCCATAAGCTCAGTTGGAGCCATTCTATAGGGCAGAATATAGATAGGTTGGGTATCTGGAAGAAGATCTATTTTGAAGTCAATTTCCCTCTCTGGAGGAACTCTGGGAAAATCTTTAGGGAACACATCTGGGAATTCCCTTACTACTATAATTGACTCGAGGATTGGAGTCTCAGAACTAGAGTCTTTGACTTGAACAAGAGGGTACATGCACCCCTTAGATATCATTTTCTTGCCTTAAGATAAGAAACAATCTGACCCCTAAGCACTGAAGTACTACCCCTCCATTCAATGACTGGTTCATCGAGAAACTGAAACTGAATGACTCTATTTCTACTATAAACTAAGGTATAGCATGAGTGGAGCTAATCCATGCCGAGGATGACATCAAAATCAGTCATCTATAACTCCACAAAATCAACTGAGGTAAGTTTCTGAGATATTTTGACCAGGTAATTTCTCTATACCCATCTGGCTATGAAAGATTTACCCACTAGGGTAGACACTGAAAAAGGTTCTTCTAAATAATGGAGACTGACACCAAAATTGATTGCTCTATAAGGAGTCACAAAAGAAAGTGAAACTCCGAGGTTTAATAAAACAGACATATGAAGATGAAAGACTTATAACGTACCCATAACCACATCAAAAGAACTCTCCTGATCATATCGAGTCTGGAGAGAATACAGTCTATTTTGGAATTTCCCACTAGTGACACTAGAAGTAGCACCCTGCTAAGTTAGGCGACCTGCTAGAGCTACTGAAGAAGTTGTCTGGCCCTGATGGGGACCACTTCTTCCCCTCTGCACAACTACCATACAATCCCAGATCCTATGCCCTGGCTTGCCACATCTAAAACACACATCACTACAAGACTTACACATACCCTAATAATTCATACCACACTTCCCACAGAGTGGATTAGTATGATCACTGTTCACACTACCCTAGGACTTAGAGCCTAGCGCTCTATCCCAACTGTCTTTCCTGAACTTTGGCACTGGCGCACTAGCTGAAGATGGAGATGTCGCTGAAAATTTCTAATGAAACTGAGAATGGTTATCACCTTCTGACCTTGGATAAGAAAAGTTGAAACTACCTATTTTGGCCCTCTTAGTCTCCGTCTCTCTCTCCTTATGCTTCTTCTTCTCAATCTACTGAGCGTGAACCATAAGCCTAGATAGGTCCATCTCACTAATCAACATAGCAGTCCAACACTCCTTAACCACACTATCATCTACACTAGAACAAACTTCCTCATTCTAGACCTATTATCAGCCACTATTAAAGGAGAATACCTCAGAATACCTCACTAACTGAGTGAACTTTAGCGAGTAATCCTTCACGCTTATATTACCCTGCTTCAAATCGATAAGCTCCTGCACCTTAGATTCCATCAACTCTAAGGGAAAGAACCTTTCTATAAAAGCCATGGAAAAATCTTCCCACTCTTTAGGCCCTACCTCAATACTTTGGTCCTCCTTTCACTGCTTAAACCAGGTGTGAGCAATATCCTGTAACTGATACGCAATCAACTCTGTACTGCCACTTGAAGTGACACCCATGATATTAGTCACCTTCTGCACCATATCCACAAACTCCTGCGGATCCTTCTCAGACTTGGATCCCAAAAATAGAAGGGGATTTATCCTAGTAAAATCTTGAATCCTAACTGCAACCATATTTACAACTCGATTAGCTGGGGCAATAACTTATTGGTTGTTTTGAGAAGTTACTGAATGGGTTAAGGTAGTGAAAGTAGCCCTGAATTCGGTATAAGAGACATGATCATTCAGGGGAACTTTGTAAATAGGCGGTGCAGGCTGATCTCTATTCCCTCTTTCGTTGTTTCTTTTGGGAGGCATAGTTTGTAAATGAAATACAGGGTGAGTTAGAAAGAGAGTTTAAATAGAGATCATGATCTTTCGCATGTTATGAACACTGAAATAAGGGAAACTTTCCTAAAATATTTCATAACCTCTTTTCCATAAGTGTGGCGCACTTCACACCCATGCACAAGACTCTACTCAACGCGACTTTCAGACTCCCTAGGACACTTTAAAACCTTAGGATCTGATACTAAGTTTTGTCATGAACCGAGGCTATATTCTAGTCGCGAAAATGGTCCTTGCGGCTACAAGTGACCACAATATAACCCATGAGATGGTACCTACTGTGAGCGCTGAATAAAATGGCACTGATATAGCATATACAGAAGATAAGTTGATAAAATACTGTAAATTTAAATACTGAGTATATGTACATGACAAGTGTGAAATATACATAACAACTGATAATACTGGACTGACTGACTGAATATCTAACTGATTTTCTAAAAGCATCTAAACTGACTGAGGAGTTGATGGGACAAGCCCCCAACTAACTCTGACTGTCTGAACATAAGAAAATACTGAAATAACTAAGATAAATAAATCATGACCTTAATGGACGAGGACTCACCACTACTACTACTGAGTTACATTGAGTTGTCTAAGAATGGTCGGGAAACTGAGCATCCGAATCTATGTTATAAGACAACATAACACAAAGAAAAGTATGTGATTAGTACTTTGAATGTACAGGTATGTTAGATAAAGACTGACTGAAATTCATGAGATAATTGAGCATAAATGCATGGACATGTAATATCTGACAATTCACGACCAAGAATAAATTTTTTTCTAAAATAATCTGTAAACTGAGAGACTGAAAGCTATAACTAAATAACTGTAAATATGATCTGTACACTTGGTCAAGCAAATCTGAACTGAGATATACTGAAATACTGTCGGAAACTGTAGAAGGTATTATATAACCGACATGAACCAATCTGAGCTTTTTGGGGTCCAAACTGTAACTCCAGTTGGAAGCGTGTCAGTACGTGGCACGGCTACTAACACTAGCTACATGGATCCACTAATCTGATGTCCTGAAGGACTAGAGTGTTAAGCCTAAACTGACGAGTGACCCTTGAGAGGAAGTCAAGCCTAAATTGATGGGTGACCCCTTATATCCATGCTGGATACGTAGTTCTGGAATACAGGGTCTGCTATTAATGACTTTGCCTAACTAATGGGGAAGCCGCTATCCTTGCATTCACTCGGTGCTAGTTCCTACTCCCAACTGAACTGACACTGGTACTGAACTAAACTAAGGTTAAAAAAATATTATTTCTGATAGTTCATATCATGGTCAGATCAACTGAATAAATAGGAATATTCATGGTTTGACTTAATCATTACTTGAAAATCTGTAATTATGTAAAACACGTAGGTATCGTGTGTTCATAACCCACCAACACTGAATGGTCATAAAATATGACAGTTAAGCTTAAAACTGTAGTATGGAATCATAGTTCAATCCAAGAAATAGACATTTTACCAAACAAGTGGAAAGCATGGACTTCAACATGAGGATATTCTAAACATAAGAAATCAACAACATAAAATTCACTTGAATAAGACATATGAAACTGAGATTTAAAGCATGAGTATATTAATTATTTCATGGGATCATACATTGGTTGAATTAAATCAAATTACCAAGGAACAACATGAATTAAACCCATCTTGAACATATAAAACACCATAGTAAAGGAAAACTCTATAATTTAGTTAAAAGAGAAGGTTTTTGGGATCAATGGGTGAAAGGAACCCATTGATGAATACCCCACATACCTTAAGCTTGTTAACTTGAAAGGAACACACTAATCTTGACGCTTTCTTCAAGGTTCTTGAACTTGAGGAACTTGAATTCCTAATTTCTTGGGGTAAAAAACTAAATTTTGTTCTTGGGGAAGGGGAGGGTTTTCTTGAGAGGAATTTGGAGAAGAAGGGAAAATAATGCCCTAATTGATGACCCAAGTCGTGATATAAACGATTGGGGAAAGGGAAAAAATTCCCAATTGCCCCTCAGTTATTTAAATTTATAATTGGATGCAACAGACTTAGCGTAACACCGTCTTATCGCGGTCATTGATTTCAATCACCGCAACGCAGTCTGCATGACATTGGGACTAAAGCTGCATTGCGGGCTTATTGAGTTGACCTACTAGTTTTGTGATCCAAACTTGACCCAAATCTTGTCCAAAAAATCCAAAACTCCTCCGAGATGTACCTTTTATATCCCTAAAAATAAATCAACTCAAAAACCAATGTCTCGGTGCTGGGAAGACCAAAATAAAAATCCTCGAAGTTAGAGGGTCTTGAAAATGATTAAGTCCCCAACACTTAGTGAAAATTCCAAGCCTTAAGACCCTTATGCATGTAACTAAAAGTTGAATCGAGTTTTGATTAATACAGGGTATTACAGATGACCTACTTCTTTGAAACCCTAAGTATGGCTGCTTGATAGAATTTAAGAGAGCTTTGGAAGTATTTGAGTACATTTAAGGATGAAATATAACCTCCCTAAGTGCTTTATGAACGTGGGGTTTTAATTGTGTGAGAAGGAATTTTCCAAAGTGACCTCAATTTAAAAAATAAAATTTAGTCGCGATGACTACAAGTCAATATACTACCCGTAAGAACACATTATGACTCATCACAAGGAGTTGTAGACATGGTAGAACTACCAAGGCTCCATACTAGTATGTCTGTGATTCAAACCCCCGACTCGTGACCACACTTCACGACTCATAACCACTTATCGCACTCAAAATAACAAAAAATTGGGATGACACACTGGACACCCTACGATTGAGACATTCCAACTCATCATGAGTCTTTACAACTCAAGGCCTCAAGTCGTAATGGGACATAACAACTCTCCATGAGTCTTAACGTGTAGTTTAGATCCACTCATACTCAGAGAAGAATACTAGGACATTATTCTAATTAAGTTACGACTGATTCCCTATGACCCATCATGAATCCCTATGACTTACCAGGGGAGTCGAAGTCAGGATAATAAGGTAAAATTTCAGAAAATTTTCAAGGACCAAAAAACCCTAGGGCATTGTATACTCCCCTCCTTAGGATCAATCATCCTTGAATGATGGGACACGATATTCATTAGATCGATTTGACTCCACATACCACTACTCTTACATTTAATAAAGACAAAAAACAAAGATGTCTAGGAAACCTTTACCTTTAACAAAGTCAAAAAGTAAAAAAACAAAGATGTTAAGGAATACACATACCTCAAGCACGATTATCAAAAACAAGGAACAAGAATAGATACTTGGACTTTATGTCCTCCTCGGCTTCCCAAGTATCTTCCTCAACCCTTTGGTTCCTCCAAAGAACCTTTACCGAAGCCATGTTCTTTGTTCATAATAGACGGACTTGCCAATCCAAAATCTCAACTGGGACATCCTCATAAGATAAGGAATCCAAAATACCTACCTACTTTATAGGAACAACAGTCGAAGGATCTCCCACAAACTTTCTTAACATCGAAACATGAAACACCTAATGAATAGAGCTCAAACTAGAAGGCAACTCTAATTTACAAGTGACATTACCACCCTTTTTAAAGACAAGTATAGATCGACATAACGGGGACTAAGTTTCCCCTTCATACTAAAATGCATCATTCCCTTCATGAGACACACCTTTAGGAACACCCAATCACCAACACTGATCTCCAACTCTCTTCAACTTACATCGGCGCAGGATATTTGGTGACTTTGGGGGCCTTAATTCTATACCAAATCACCTTTACCTTCTCCATGGCTTGGTGAATAAAATCAAAACTAAATAACTTATTTTCACAAACCTCAAACCACCCAATAGGAGATCTATACCACCTACTATACAAGGCTTCAAACAGAGCCATACTAATACTAGAGTGATAACTATTGTTGTAGGCAAATTCTATGAGAGGTAGGTGGTCCAACTAACCATAAGAAAAATCAAATGCATACGTCCAAAGCATATCTTCCAAGACCTAAATTGCCCTTTCTGCTTCCCTATTTGTATGTGGGTGGAAAGTGGTACTAAGGGTTACCTTAATCCCCAAACCTCACTGGACTGACCTTCAAAAGTGAGATGAGAATTGGGTACCCTGATCATATATGATGGAGACTGAAGCACCATGAAACTTCACAATCTCCTAGATGAACAAATTGGCATAATCCTCTAAAGAGAAATTAGTCATTACAGGCAAAAAGTGAGCAGACTTAGTCATCCTATCATTATCACCCAAATCGAATCAAATTTCTGGTGAGACCGGTAATAAAATCCATATTAATTCCCCATTTCAACATCGACAGTACAGTATCTTAAGTCAACCCAGCGATCCTCAAGTTCTCCACCTTTACTTGCTGACATACCAAGCACTTAGCTATAAAATTGGCCACATCCTTTTTCATATCATTCCTCTATTAAATTTCCTTAAGATTATGATACATTTTGTCAAACTAGGATGGATAGTATAATTTGACTCATGAGCTTCAACCCAAATTCTTTCTCGCAACCCATCAACATCAAGAACATGTAATCTACCTTCGTACCTTAAGATACCATCACCACCAATCCTGAAAACCATTACTTTCTGCTTACATACATCATTCTTGATATTTATTAGAATAAGATCCATTACTTGATTTTCCTTTACCTCAGCACCAAGAGATGACTTCTTTACCTTTTGAACAACCAGACCAGTATTTTTGAAATCTAAGTGACAAACTTAGAGATTATCCAAATGGTGAATAGCCTTCACTAAATCTTGATTCTTCTCATACACATGAGACAATATTCCCATGGAAAACCTATTAAGAGCATCATTAACCATATTAGCTTAAGCTGGATGATAATAAAGACTCATGTCATAGTCCTTGAGCAACTCAAGCCATCTCCTTTTCCTAAGATTTAATTCTTTCTAGGTGAACACATATTGCAGGCTCTTATGATCAATATAAGACCCCAAACAAATAATGACACCAAATATTTAATGAAAACACCATACCTAATAATTCTAAATCATGAGTTGGATAATTCTTCTCATGAACTTTCAAGGATTGAGGTTTAGCGGAAGATGAGATAGTGTAACGCCCCGAGTCTGCACCCCAAATGCAACACGGTGCTCATGATCCTGAAGGACCACAAGATAAGCTATGACTGATACCTGCTAAAATAACTGAAAGTAATACTGCAATTTTGTAGAAATTAGGCGGAAAACATGCCATAAGGTTCAATACTATAGTAAAACTAAATATTGTATAACAATACCAAAATTGAAAATATCTGTCTGAAAATACTCCTAAAATATCTGTCTGAAAATACTCTAGTCTGGAAAAGCCTCTAAACTATTTAAAATAGGTAGTTGATGGGACAAGTGCCCAACTAACTCCTAACTACTGAAATACTCAAGTAATAATCATGTCCTCAAAGTATGAGGACTCACCTCTAATTCTGACTGCTAAAAATCTGAACTGCTAAGGGTGCTCGAGAGCCCATGCATCTGAACCTATGATATAAAACATCATAACACAAGAGAAAAGTATGTGGCAGTACTAAAATATACTAGTATGCTAAGTGAGGTAGGATGAAATACATGGGTTCATAGGCATGAATAATAGTGATTGAATGACATAAATATAACTATATAAGAGTAGATGCATGGATATGTAAAGTGTAACTGAGAAATTGATAACACTGAATATTGAGTCTGAATACTAATTAACTGATATCTGAGTATAGTGATACTTAATTACTGATAACTGAATGACTGTATCTGAAAATCTTGATTTTGTGGAACTATACTGAGTTCTGTACTAAACAGAGTGACTGTATCTGATAGTCTTGAATCTGTAGAACTGAACTGAGTTCTATTCTAACAACAGAACTAAAACTGAGTCTGTGAGAGGTAATCATCTAACCGACATGACTTTCTCTGAACCAATTGGGGTCCAACCTGTAACCCCAGCTAGAAGGTTGTCAGTACCATGCCATAGGTAAGGATAAGTTGAGTCACCCTCATCTATCAGGTGCTCTGACCGAGAATGGTGGTACCCTCAACAGGAAAGTAGATCAACTCATCAACCCTCAACTTGCAGGTTGATGTTTCAACCTATGCTGGCTACGTAGTTCAGGAACAAAAGGACTGCTTCTAAGGATCACACCCTATACTGGAAGGTGAGTCCCCATCTGTGGGTTCACTCAGTGCTGAATCCTACTCCCAACTGAATAGACATTGGACTGATTTCTAGTTCATACTAGGCTTGACTTAACTGTTACTAATTACACTTTTTAACTGAATTGGACTGAGTTTACTGAGTTCTGTTGACTGACGGAATGCTATTGAATTCTAATAAATTGCTAAATTTACTGAGGCCTGAACTAAATTCTGAACTGGACTGGATTTATACTGAGTCTACAGAGTTTTTCCTGAGTTCTGTAACTGACTAAGAGTACTACTGAGCGTGACATGACTCATACTATCCTAAGACTGACCATGGCTCTAGGTAATCAGCTAAATTGTTGGGTATTAAATACCCCCAATACTCGATAGCATAAATTACAAGACATGGCACAATCTTGAAACATGATTAATAACTACTTGATCATCAATCATTCATTGGGACATTCTAAGAAACACTTGCATGCCATGAACGTGAATACATGCTAACATGATATAATTTCATTATCTAATTCTCATGAACAACTCATCAAACAATTGGAAAGCATTGTATATGCACATAGTACAAATCAACACAAGACCATCACAATTTTAAAGCTTTAACATGAATTCACATTTTACTACATGCATAATAGTTGTTCTTACATAAATCTTGCACTTCATCATGGAATAGAAATCTAATCATAGTTATAATCATGAATACACATGATTCCAAATCATGGAAAATATAAACTCAAGCTACTTGAAGTTTAAAATAGTTTCTTGGGCTCCAAGGGTGGAAGGAACCCTTAGATGAACACTTGACATACCTTGGTTGCTAAATTCTTGAAGATTAATGGTGGAATCTTAGCCTCGAATTTGAAATTTAATTACCTAAGGTTATTGTTCTTGAGAAATTTGTGAAATAATGAGTGTATGTTGCTAATAGAAGGTTAAATTTTGTGTGTTTTAGGTGATGCAGGACATGGGAAAAGACCCAAATACCCCTAAAGATGCGGCTTTTTAATGACTAAAAACTGAACTATAGACGCCCAGACCATCGCGCCGCGTTATTGGCATCAACGCACCGCGTTAAGTCCATGTCGGTTCACTGGAAATTTCCACTAGAGCCAAGGAAAAATATTGATCAATGCGATGGACGATGCACCGCACCAAGATCGCGTCGATGCATTGTTTTAGATTCCCAAACGTGATTCAAATGAGATTCGAAAAATATAAAACTCATCCAAGAATACCTACTGACATTCTTGATCATGAATTAACCTAAATATTGACATTTTAAGGTCAGAAAGGTTGTGAACTAGAGTTGCCAACTTACGAAGGCCAAAATAACACTAAGTCTGAATACTTAGCTAGAATTTTCTAAGTCTGGGACCCCTTAGCAATCTTAAAAGATTGAGTTGAGCTTAGGATTTTCCGGGGTCTTATAATATCTCCTACTTGGGAACATTCATCCTCGAATGAGACGGATAATACCGATAGACTGGATTTAGTCACTAAATAAGCATAACTAAAGCATGATTCCATGACTGAAATTATTGATAAACTGAATTATCATACTGAACATGTAAATCTGATGCATGAGTGTATAGTTGAGTATATAGTTGAACATGATTCATGAATGCATGATTAGGATTACTAATAAGATGAGTTTATATACTGGGCATGGATATCTGATGCATGAGTTCATGACTGAATTGATTCGAAATGCATGACTGAGAATGCAACGTTAATTAATAACAAATTAGTAGCTATATCTGAACATCAAACTGAGTAATTCAAAGGAAAACTATTACCTTAGGCTGAGTCTGAGTTTGTAGAGAAAAGGTGAGAATACTTGGTTCGAATATCCGTTTCTGCTTCCCAAGTAGCTCTCTCAATGGACTGATTCCACAAAAGTACTTTGACTAGAGGGACTTCTTTGTTCCTCTATCTGTGAATCTAACAATCAAGGAATTTGACTAGAATTTCTTCATAAGAGAGATTGTTCTGAATATCTATGCCCTCTATAGGGACTACGACTGCTGGGTCACCTATGCATTTCTTAAGCAAGGAGACAGGAACACTGGATTCACTGAAGCTAAGTCTAAAGGCAACTCAAGCTCATAAGCTACCTTTAAAAAACGGCTGAAATTCGATAAGGACCGACATATCGGGGACTGAGTTTCCCCTTCTTGCCAAACCTCTTCACTCCTTTAATAGGGGGATTTACAGATACACAAATTCACCAATATCGAATATGTGATCCTTTTTGCGTACATTTATGTACAATTTCTGTCGGCTCTGAGTTGTCTTAAGCCTTTCCCTGATCAACTGAACTTTCTGTAAGGTATCAAATACCAAGTCAGGACCTACCAGTACAGCTTCACTGACTTCAAACCAATCAATAGGAGATCTACACCTCTTCCCATAAAGTAACTCAAATGGAGCCATCTGAATGCTTAAATGATAGTTGTTGTTATATGAGAATTCAATCAAAGGCAAGTGGTCATCCCAACTATCTTTAAAGTCTATCACACACATTCACAGCATATCCTATAAATTCTGAATGGTCCTTTCTATTTGACCATCTATCTGAGGATGAAAGGTTGTACTGAGGTGAACTCGGGTACCAAGACCCTTTTGGAATGCCTTCCCGAAATAAGAGATGAACTGGGTACCTCTATGTGAGATAATGGAAAAAGGAACATCGTGCAATCTGACAAACTCCCCGATATATAGTTTGGCGTAATCATCGGCTGAATAAGACGTATGGACTTGTCGAAAATGAGCTGATTGGGTCATTCTGTCTACAATGACCCAAAATTAATTATGTTGGCGACGAGTATGAGGGAAACCCATCACAAAGTCTATGTTCACTACTTCCCACTTCTAAGTGGGAATACTGAACTCCTGCAAAGACCCACTTGACTTCTGATGCTCAATCTTAACCTACTGACATGTTGAGAACTTAGCGACAAACTCTGTAATGTCTGTCTTCATCCCACTCCACCAATAAATCTCCAGCAAATCACGGTACATCTTAGTGGGCCCTGGATGAATAGAGTAGCATGCACCATGCCCTTCTACAAGAATTTGCTGTCTCAAATCATCTACACCTGACACATATAGCCAACTGTGGCAGCGCAACACACCATCTCCCCCCTTGGGAGAAAACTTCTACCTTCTAATCTCTGACTGAGTTCTTTAATCTAGATAGACTAGGGTCAATATCCTGCTTGTCCTTCACCTCAGAAACTAGTGATGATTCTGAACTACTCTGCATGCATACACTACCTTTTGATGAATTGACTAAGGGAACACCTAGTCGGGCAAGCTAATGAACTTCATGAGCTAACTTCTTCTTACCATCCTCCACATGAGAAACACTACCCATAGACATCCTACTGAGAGCATCAACCACTATATTGGCTTTACCCGGATGATACAGGATGCTCATGTTGTAGTCTTTCAACAACTCCAACTACCTTCTATGACAGAGGTTTAGGTCTTTCTGAGAGAACACATACTGCAGGCTCTTGTGGTCTATGAAAATGTCTACATGCATACAATACAAATAGTGCCTCTAAATCTTTAAGGAAAATACTAATGTTGCTAAGGCCATAGCATGAGTAGGATATTTATTTTCATGGGGATTAAGCTATATAGAGGCGTAGGCTATGACCTTACCTTTCTGCATCAAAACACCCCCCAAAGAAACTATGGAGGTATCAGAATATATCACAAACCCATTTGAATCATCTGGTAGGATAAAAACTGGAGTTGTAGTAAGTCTAGTCTTCACCTCCTGAAAACTCTTCTCAAAAGAATCTGACCTCTAGAATTTTACTTTCTTCTAGGTCAATGTGGACATAGGGGATAGAAAAGATGAAAATACCTCAACAAAGCGTCGGTAATAGCCAACCAAGCCCAAGAAACTCTTGATATCTGATGGAGAGATGGGTCTAGGCCAGTTTCTCACTACTTTAATCTTTTGGGGATCAACTCTAATGCCATTATCAGAATTGATATGGCCAAGAAAAGCTACTGACCTTAGCCAAAATTCACACTTGATGAATTTGGCGAATAGCTTATGGTTTCTGAGAGTCTACAATAATATTCTGAGATGGTCTTCATGATCATGCTTACTGCGAGAGTAGACAAGAATGTCATCTGTGAAAACTATGATGAACATGTCCAAGTACTGTTTGAACACATGGTACATCAAGTCCATGAAGGCTACAGGGGAATAGGTAAGACTAAAGGACATGACCTATACCGAGTTCTGAAAGCTGTCTTCGTGATGTCACATCTCTGAATCTGAGCTGATGATAGCCTAATTTGAGGTCTATCTTAGAAAAGAAATTGGCACCTTAAAGTTGGTCAAATAATTCATTAATTTTGGGAAGTGGATACTTTTTATTGACTGTGACTTTATTTAGCTGATGCTAGTCAATACACATTCTGAGAGAACCGTCTTTCTTACGCACTAATAAATTTGGTGCACCCTACGGGGACACTGGATCTGATAAATCCCTTATCTAGGAGATTTTTTAACTATTTCTTTAATTCTCTGAGTTCTGCTGGAGCCATTCTGTATGGAGAAATAGATATGGGCTGAGTATCAAGAAGAAGGTCTATTCCGAAGTCGATTTCCCTTTTGGGAGAAACTCCTGGAATATCTTCGGGAAACACATCTGGGAATTAACATGCTACTGATACTGATTCAAAAGTAGGAGTTTTTGAACTAGAGTCCTGGAATCAAATGAGATGGTAGACACATACCTTAGATATCATTTTACTCACCCAAAGGTAAGAAACAAGATGACTAAGTACTGAAGTACTACCCCTCCACTCAAGGACGGGTTCATTCAGAAATTGAAACTGGACAATTCCATTTCTGCAGTCAACTAAGGCATAGCAGGAATGAATCCAATCCATGCGGATAATGACATTAAAATTATCCATCAATAATTCTACTAAGTCTACTGAAGTGACTTTCTTAGATATCATAACCGGACAGTTCCTATATACCCGTTGGTCTATGATAGATTTACCCACTTTGGTAGAAACTTAGAAAGGCTCTGCTAGAATTTTGGGACTAACTTCAGAATCAATGGCTAAATAAGAAGTAACAAAGGACTAAGAAGCTCCTGGGTCTAGCAAAGCATAAACATGTAAATGGAAAACTTGTAACATACCAATGACCACATTAAGAGAACTTTCCTGATCCTGTCGGGACTAAAGACGATAGAGTCTGTTTGGACGCTACCCACTGGTGGCACTGGAAGTGGCACCTTACTGATTTGGGCAACTGGACTGAGCTGGGGGACAGTTATACTGACCCTAAGAACCTGACTGGGGAAAATCTCTGACTCTGTGGCCTGGATTGCCACACCCTAAACATATATCGTTGCTCGCTCTACAGATACCTTGGTGATTTCTACCATATTTCTGACAAAGAGGATTGTTTTGGGCGCTGCTGACACTACCCTAGGGTTTAGGGCTTGGTTCCCTATCTATACTTCTGTCTATAAATTTTGGCACTAGAGCACTGGCTTAGGAAAGAGCTAGAACTGAGGATTTTAGGCAGAACTGAGAATGATTCCCACCCTCTGACATAGGCTGAGCGAAGTTGAAACTACCTATTCTTGCTCTTTTGTTCTCCCTCTGCTTCTCCCTATTCTATGCCTCCTCTATCTGCTGAGCATTAACCATGAACCTGGAAATGTCCATCTCCTTAATCAACATGGCAGTCCTACACTCCTTTACCACACTATTAGACATGCCAGACATATACTTAGTCATCTTAGATATGCTATTTGCTACCACATAAGGAGCGTAGCTGGCTAATTGAGTAAACTAGAGAGAATACTTTTTCACAGTCATGTTTCCCTGCTTCAGGTTTATAGACACCAAAACCTTTGTTTCTCTCAACTCCCATAGGAAGAACCTATCTAGAAAAGAAGTGGCAAACTCCTCCCATTCTATGAGCCCTGCATCTGCAGCCCTTTTTGCTTTCCACTATTTAAACCATGAGTGGGCCACATCCTGCAACTAATATGAGACCAACTCAGTGCTCTCAATAGTAGTCACTCCTATAATATCTATAACTTTTTGCACCTGATCAAGAAACTCCTAATGGAGCTCATCTTACTTAGACCTTGTAAAATGTAGAGGGTTCATTTGAGTGAAATCCCAAATCCTGGTTGCAGCAGACTTAGCCAATGGGTTAGCCGGAACAATAAATGGATATTTATTCTGGGCTTCCACAGATTAGCTAGGGTGGTGAAAGCTTCTCTAAACTCAGCGTGGGAGACATGTCATCTAGAGGATCTGGCTGAACTGGCTGAGGTTTTGGATGGTCTCCCGTTCCTCTTCCATTAGTTCTCTTTGGAGGCATATTCTGTAAATACTAGAGAAATTTGGATTAGACAGGGAGTTTAACTTGAGCTCATGCTCACTCGCACGACATGAATACAGAATTAAGGGAAACTTTTCCTAAAACACCTCGCAGCTTCCTTCCCATAAGTGTGGTGCTCTACATACCCATGCACAAGACTCTACTAGATACGACTTTTATACTTCCTAGGAATCTATTGAACCTGGATCTGATAATAAGTTTGTAACAACCCGAGTCTGCACCTCAGATGCTACATGGTGTTAATAATCATAACGGACTACAAGTTAACCGATGACTGGTACCTGCTGCAATAACTAAATTGTAATACTGCATTTATGTGGAAATTAGGTAGAAAGCATGACCTAAGGTTCAATACTATAATAAAATTGAATATCGTATAACAATACCAAAACTGAAAACATTTATTTGAAAATACTCTAATCTGGAAAGCCTCTAAATTGTCTGAAATAGGGAGTTGATGGGAAAAGTCCCCAAATAACATTAAACTACTAAAATAACTTAAATGCTAAAGTAATAATCATGTCCTTAAAGTATGAGGACTCACCATTAACTCTGACTGCTAAAAATCTAAACTGTTAAGAATGCTCGGGAGCCCGTGCATGTAAACCTGTAATATAAAACATCATAGCGCAAGAGAAAAGTATACATCAGTACTTTGAATATACTGGTATACTAATTGACGTAGACTGAAAATCATGGGTTCATAGGCGTGAACAATACTGACTGAATGACATGAATATAACTGAATAATAGTACATGCATAGATACATAAACTATAACTGAGATTCTGATAACACTAAATACTGAGTCTGAATATTGATTAACTAATATCTGAGTATACTGATAATAAATACTGATAACTGAATGTCTGTATCTGACAGTCTTAATTCTATGGAACTATACTGAGTTCTGTACTGAACTAAGTGAGTGTATCTGACAGTACTAAATTTGTAGAATTAAATTGAGTTCTATTTTGATATTGGAACTAAAATAGAGACTGTGTGAGGTAATCAGCTAACCGATATACCTCTCCCTGAACTGATTGGGGTCCAACCTATAACCATAGCTAGAAGGTTGTTAGTACCATGCCACAGGTAAAGATAAGCTGAGTCACCCCATCTGGTTGGTGCTCTAAAAGATAATGGTGGTACCCTTAACTGGTAGGTAGATCACCTCATCAACCCTCAACTAGCATGTTGATGTCTCAACCTATGCTGGCTACTCAGTTTTGGAACACAAGGGCTGCTTCTAAGGATCACACCCTCTACTAGCAGGTGAATCCCAACTGTGGGTTCACTCGATGCCGAAACCTACTCCCAACTGAATAGACACTGGACTGTTTTTAGTTCATACTAGACATACCTGAATTGTTACTGATTATACTATCTAACTGAACTAGACTAAGTTCACTGAGTTCCATTGACAGATGGAATGCTACTAAATTCAGTTAACTGACTGAATTTACTGAGGCTTGAGCTGAATAATTAACTGGACTGGATTGATACTGAGTCTACTAAGTTTTTCTTGAGTTCTTTAACTGACTGAGAGTACTACTGAGTGTGACCTGACTTATACTATCCTGAGACTGACCATGGCTCTAGGTAATCAGCTAAATTGTCAGGTATTAAATACCCCTTGGACTCGATAGAATAAATTAGAAGACATAGCATAATCTTGAAACATAATAAATAACTACTTGATCATCACTCATTGATTGGGACATTCTAGAATACACTTGCATGCCATGAATGTGAATACATGCTAACATGATAAAATTTCATTATCAAATTCACCGAACAACTCATCAAACAATTGTAAAGCATTGTATATTCACATAGTACAAATCAAAACACGAACTTCACAATTTCAAAGATTTAACATGAATTCACATGATACTACAAACATAATAGTTGTTCTTACATAAATCTTGCACTTCTTCATGGAATAGAAATCTAATCATCATTATAATCATGAATACACTAGAATCCAAATCATGGAAAACATAACCTCAAGCTACTTGAAGTTTAAAATAGTTTCTTGGAATCCTAGGGTGAAGGAACCCTTGGATGAACACTTGACATACCTTGGTTGCTAAATTATTGAAGATTAATGGGGGAATTTTGAGCCTTCAATTTGAAATTCAATCACCTAGAGTTTTTGTTCTAGAGTAATTTGTGATATAATGAGTGTATGTTCCCAATAAAAGGCTAAATTTCATATTTTTGGAGGTTGAAGGATTTGGGAAAAGACCCAAATACCCCTAAGTATGTGACTTTTTAATGACTGAAAACTGGCGCAGACCGATGTGCCGCGTCATTGGCATCGACGCAATGGCTAATGCATCGCGTTGAGTCTATGTCAGTTCACAAGAAATTGCCAATAGAGCCAAGGAAAAATATTGATCGACGTGATGGCCGACACATCGTGCCAAGATCATGTTGATGCATTGTTTTGGATTCCCAAACGTGGTTTAAACAAGGTCCAAAAAATATGAAACTCATCTGGGAATACCTACTGATATTTCTAGTCATGAATTGACCTAAATATTGACATTTTAGGGTCATAGAGGTCGCAAACTAGAGTTACCAACTTACGAAGAATAAAATGACACTAAGTCTTAATACTTATCTAGAATTTTCTAAGTTTGGGACCCCTTAGCAAGCTTAAAAGACTGAGTTGAGCTTACCATTTTGCTGGGTCTTACAGAAAGATGTTTTTGTCGTTTCTTGCCTACAAGTTCATGTGTGGTTATGAAGATTCTCTTGAATGTCATGTTGGTGTACAAGTGTAATGTATAGTTGAGTATAAGCTTTCAGTATAATTCAGTCTGTATAGCCAGCAATGTTGTCTAGTTGTCAGACAGACAAGTTTCTACGGTTTTCCATCTTTCCTATTCATTAGGTAATTCACGTTCCTGTAAATTTTAAATTCAGATCAATTTATGATTATGCATCAGATCAGATATTTAGTCATGATTCAGTCCATAAGTTTCCCATGTATCATCTCAGGCTTTCTTTAGTATTTCAGCCAAGTTAGTATTATTTGGGGGATGAAGTATCCCAAGGAGGAGATATATTTTAATACCCCAAGGATTCATGTCTTAAACCTTTCATTTTTCTTCATGAAATTTGATCTAGATTGAAGTAATAGTTACTCATCAATTGACTCTCTCATTTTTATCCCAACCTTACAATCATTCTTATGTCATTGCATGTATTCAAGAAATCATTTCAGTTCATGATATTTAGCTCATATATCATATTTCAGTATCAGTTATGAAATCTTGTTCCAAGTCAGTCATGTTCAGAATATGATCTCATTTTTCTTTGTATAGTACTCTCAGTCTAACCGGTCTCATTCGAGGACAAATGTTCCCAAGTAGGAGATAATGTAATACTCTGTATTTTTTGGGCTATTCTTTGAACCATCGTTCCTACGTGTATAATCTATAATCTAAATGATTCACATGTGAATATAATCATGTTCTTTATTCTCATTTTTGGTTTGCTTTTGAGGCAAAAAATGTTCATAAGAATCAATTAGAAAAAAGTTGAGCTTAGAGCCTTTGATTCGTCCAAAGTTTGGTATTCGATTCTACAAGGGTGTACTTTAAATGTGTATAAATCTTTATATACATAGAATTTTAGAACTCAAGACTCACCAAATTTTAGATAATTGAATTAGATTTCCAACAATAAAAATTTCGCCTAAATTCGATACCCGAGCAAAAAGTTATGGCATTTTCCATGTGAGGCAGTAAGCCGATGCGATAGCAACGCAACGCGTCAACCTACACATTATAGAACTGTTTCACATGCTAATTCAGTTTCTAAAGGGTCTAGGGGCACTTTGGTAACTTTCCCCCACCCATATCCACCCATAACATTTAATTTCAACGCCTAAAAGCTATATACACTCAATTATTCATCTTTTCTCTCAAAGAAAAACCCTAGCCTCCTCAAGAACACCAAGAACTTCACCAATTTTTGTTTAATAAAAGCAAGAACTCATGTTTCCTAACTCAATAATTCTTTCAAGATTGTGTTTCTCCTTCAAGACTAAAGCTTTAAGGTATGTGGGAGTTCATCCATAAGTCCTCTTTCACCCATGGAGCCCGAAAAATCTTTTCTTTTAATTAAAGAATGAATTTTCCATTTTTATGGTATTTCTTATGTTCAAGAATGATTGAATTTTATGTTTTCATGGGTGTTTTAATTCAAATCAGCCCATGTGTGATTCCATGCAAGATTTTAAATTCCTCATGCTATGAATTTGAATTTCCCATGTTTTATTCAAGTAAATTCCCTGATAGATCCTAAATTCATAATGTTTAGCAATATTCTCATGTTTTAAATTCATGCCTTCCAAATGTTTGATGAAATTCCCATATCATGTTAAGTCAAGTTCAAGATGAATCCTATAGCTATGAGCTTTTCCATGTAACTCTGTTGTTCCCTTATGTTTAAAACATTCCTATGTTAAGGCTATGAGCTTTACATGTTTTGATGAAACACTCATGTCCTATTTCAAGCGAATTATATGTGAATTCCCCAAAGCATGATCTTAGTTATGCAATCATGATTTGCTCCTATGTTTAAGATATTCCCATGTCCAAATTCATGATACCCATGTGTTTGGCGAATTGCCCCATATTAAAGTATTAATCTCCACGTGCTTGATAGAATGCCCATGTGAATTGAATAGGGTAATCATGACACGTTACCATGCATTCTCATTTATGTACTAGTCCATAAACTCCAAGTGTTTGATAAAATACCTCAGTGAATGAATTGTGAACAATTGACTATTTTTTTGTTTTTCAAGGTCATGCTATGATTTACTTTTCATTCTATCGAGTCCTAGGGTATTCATTACCCGAAAATCTAGTTGTTGACCTAGAGCTATAGTAGTTATAGGATAGTCTCAGAAACATTTCTATCAGTAGTATTCAGTCAGTACAGAACTCAGTGTACTCAGTTAGACCCCTGAACTCAGTGAACTCAATCCAGCTCAGTTAGTGAACACGATCAGTCACAGTCAGTCTATCCTAGTATAGTTTAGAAATCAGTTCATTGTCTATTCAGTTGGGAGAACGATTTACCACCGAGTGAACCCAAGGATGGGGACTTACCTTCCAGTAGAGGGTGTGATCCTTAGAAGTAGTCCTTGTGTTCCAAAACTACATAGCCATCATAGGTTGATACATCAACCTGCCAGATTGAGGGTACCACCATTCTCATTTAGAGAACCTTCCATATTGAGGGTGACTCTTCATGTTGTATTTACCTATGGCACGGTACTGACACCTTTCTAGCTGAGGTTACAGGTTGGACCCCAATCAGTTTAGAGAGGGGCAAGTTGGTTAGATGAATACTCCAACAATTACAGTTTCAGTTTAAGGCTCAGTATAAGACTCAGTTTAGTTCTATAGAATTAGGACTGTCAGAAATAGTGACCCAGTTATCAGTAACTCAATTATCAATTATAGTCTCAGTTACCATTTTATTTACAGTCTCAGTCCAGAAATCAGATTAGTAACTCAGTTCAGTTTTAGGTTTGTTTGACCATAGCGTACAATTATCAATTATTAAGTTATCAGTACCTCAGTTGATAGACTATTTTAGAATTATATTATACACTTGGTCTCGCATTCTCAAGTAATACAATTTTTAATGAGTTCATGCTTAGTTACCCTATGTTACTCAGTCAGTCCTTACCTCATATGTATGATACTCTACAGTTTCAGTCCAGTTATTTAGATTAAGTACAGTTTTGTCTTACATGACCAGTAATCAACTATCAGTCATTCAGTTAATCAGATAAGTTAGTATGTTTATGCATTTGTGCTTAGTGTGATTGTATATTCAGATCCTCAATTTATGCCAGTCTTCATCACGTAGTTTCAATCCTAGTATTTATACAATATCCATGTTTTATCATATTCCGTCTTTAGTTTTACTTATATCATTAAAGCAAGTTTATAGAAACTAAGTGTGGAGATTCACCATCTTATCAGAGAATGTTTGTCACTCATATTTTAAGATATTTCTATTTTTATTTTATTCCAGCCTATTGGTGAGTCTACTTACACTTAGAATGCATGTTTTTTTATGATTACGTATGAAATCAGCTTTACTTATTGCATTCACCCCTGCATACTCAGTACATTCCAGGAGTACTGATCCATATATATGTCTATGTGCTATATTATCTCATAATGTAGGTATCAGTTATAGCCTACGCATCATGATCAGACAGTTGTAGATTCCATCTAGCAGGTGATGAGTTCTCCTACTTCAGGAACTCTAGATAATTTTAGTTCATGTACAATGCATTTATTTTCATGTGTATTGATTAGTGGTAGTTGGAGGCATGTCTCTATTGTTAGTATAGTAGAGGCTTCATAGATGTTAGTCAGAGTCAGTCATGTAAATTTCAGTTTCATTCTTCAGATTTATCAGATTGTAAAACTTTATCATTGTTGTATCTATTTTAGATTTTTAGTATGATTATATTTCCGCACGGTAGAACAACTATTTATTATGTTAAAATTTAGTTTCTTAACAGTATTTCAGTTCATGGGTTAGCTTGGGATCACTTGTAGTTCCAAGTACCGTATGATGACTAAGGGGTAGTCTCGGATCGTTACACTTAGCATTCATCACGTCATCTTTATAAGGACTAGAAGGAATCGATGGATATCTAGAAACATCAGGGACTGGACCCCTAGACCAAGTATAGATCCCCTGAGTAGATCGTGTCCCATCAATATCATCCCCAATTAGGATTGAACAGTTCCTGTGAACTTCAGATTATTGAGGCATGATATGAAAGGTGAACAAAAATGAATTAGAGAAGATTCCAAAACTTATACACCAAGCTTGAAAATTGAACACAAAGAAGAGAAACATTTCCTAAATGCTTTGTAGCCTCTCTCATATTAGTGTGGCACACTATACACCCTGAAAAGTGACTCTACTCGACACGACTTTGTGGACTCCCAGTTGACCATGAACCTAAAGATCCAATACCAACTTGACATGGCCAGAACCATGGCCTTATCATAATAGGCATCCTAAGTCTAACCTGAACCAAGGACCGCCCCAATACCTAACTCATCCAACCAAATGCATACCTTGTGTTCGATGAATTTCATTTACATGACAAAATAGCGTATTAGTGCAACCTGAGACTATGGTATAGGTCCATGACCATGACCAGCCTAAGCATGTCTATCCATCCATACAAACCCACAACCATAACCAAACTGATATAATAACTAAGTTACTATTTATAACATAACATAAAAGGATGGAACAATCATATATTCAGTTTAATGGTATCAGCCCCAATACCAATGTCAATGCTAAGGATGACACCCCTATCAACATAGCCCTTTCAAGTCTATAGTTATCTCACAAAGCCTATAACCAAAAGAAAATAATATCGGGATGAGACATTCCCCCAACCATATCCAAAACCAATGTCTATGAAATGACCAAAGTATGTCAAAACATCCATGATATGAAATAGAGCCTTCTGGAATTAGAAGCTCACCACTTTAATCCAATCAAACAAATCTCAAATTAGATCTCTAAGCAAGAGGAGTAGAATGGCCAGTTCTTGTATTGCGTGACGATAAAGCCTCTCGAGGATTAATTAGCGGGTGAACGCTTGCAATTACTCTGGATAAGGAAAAAATAATGCCAACCTTTAAAACCAGGTAAACAAATAATATGCATGAATAACCATACACACATATATATAACAATGCTGTGAAGAGGGAACCAGGTTTAGGATGTATTTAAAAGAATGAACCTGGGTATGTGTAGCTTAATCATCCTAGAACCACCCATAGGTTTTAAGGGTCCAGTGTAACCCCCTAAATGGTCCTCGGTATGTGTAGCCGCACAAATCAAAGATACCATAGGAGTAGGTGATTCCCAAGTACCCTTCTCTCTCCATGATACATATATACAATTGTAAATTATGGGATTCCTATGTACCTCATATGGTTATCATGGCTAAATCCACATGTCGGCAAAAATGAGTTTCTAGTGTCCATCCATTGGACTCATACCTTCATAGTTAGCTATTAGACCCTGCCATTATTGCAAAATTAAAACTATTACCACATAACCAAGAACATCATTCCATTTATTGTTAACAAAGGCTATAAGTAGTGGTATAGTCATAACGATTATGGCTTGCAAATAACATTCTTATCTAATATTTTAAAGATTAATGGATTCCTATGTACCCATAGGTTTCATTATCAAGTTGACTGAGGGAAGTCTCATGTACCACCCAAGTGTTTCATTATTAAGTTTACTTGGGGGATTCCCTAGTACCCTACAAGGATGTCCAGTTAACTATACAATGACCACCAAACCTTATCATTTAACCTTTCCAAACCATTTAAACTATTCATATATTTAGGTTTCCAATACCAAGTTAAACCATGTAATAGTTCCATTAAATGTCCAACAATTTATCCAAGAACATTCTCATAGGAATTTTATGAAACATGTTGGGGGCATAGTACTTACAAAGCCAACACGAAGTACCAATACTCATTCTTATCCAAAAAAATGTCCAAACCACTATTAAAACATGTAAATCTATAATTAGAACATCGAAAAACCATAGCCAAGCATTTATAACCAGAACCCCCAATATATATTTGTAAACCCAAAACCATACAACATTCAGGACACGAAAATAATTCATAAAACATTCCTTTTATTGGAACTAATGATGAAGGAGAAGTATCTTGTCTTAGATTAAGAAAAATATGAGAAAAAATCACTTCTATGAGCCAAAATTGACCACCTTGAAGGAAACCTAACTTTTGCTTAACCCAATTTCCCTGAGATATTTTGTGAGAGTTTGGAGTTTTTGATTTATTGTGAATAGGTTAATGAATCCCCAAAAAAGTGTTTTAAGTCATAGAGTCCTAAGGAATAAGGGGATATGTCCAGAATACCCCCACTTAAATTATATAAAAATCCCACAGGAGGGTATGACCACTCCCTATCCGTACCAAAGGGTAAAAGTGGTACCCACCACTCGTACCATAAATAGAATACCAACCCCCACACTAACCAACCTACGACTCCAAATTCCCACTCGTAGCTAATCATACGATTGCTACCATAAACTGAATCCTAAGTAGAATAGAATCAAATCAAATTTGACACTGTCCAATATATGAGCCAATGGTATGAATGATACCCTATCTTATGACTCATGGTGAGTCACTCTTACTCACACCAAAAACTAATCCAACCCACCAACCAATACGGGTCAGCATACGACAAAGGCCATACCAACTGTATCGCATCATACGACTAGTACCCTCTAGTCTTATGATGTCTAGAAACCAGAAATCTAAGAAATTTTCTAAGGGTCATAACCCAGGGTGTTTCATACATAGGCACTAACAGTATCCTTATAAATTCAATCTCATGATTTAAAAAAAATGCATAAATTTAATGTTTGAGTGAAGCATGGCAGAATAGAAGGTTCCTGACCAATATATTAAGATTAGATCTACAATGTATTCTTCGATTGAAATTTAGAATTTCATTAAATACCAGTGGATCAATTGGGTGAAATTTTTATGGAAAATAGGTTTGTCTTATGGGATGACTTTGATATCTTATAAAGTTATCAAGTCTATAACTTTAATTTGGAAATCAACCATATATACAAGGTAAAGTCCTCAAATCTATCAAGTTTGCAGGATGAATTCTTCAAATTTGGTTAGGTCTACAAAGTGAAGTCTTTTAATTCAACAACTCTATAAGTTGAAGTCTTAACCATGTCTGTACATTGATGTTTTAAAATACTTATAATTTTTTGGTTGAAGTATTTAAATTTAGATGAGTCTATGAGAAAAAGTCTCCAATCTAGGTCTTGAAGTTAAAGTCTTTATGTTTATATGTTAAAGTCTCAAATTCAAGTCAGTGTGCTAGTTGAAGTCTTCATATCTCTGGGTTTACATGTCAAACTCTCAAATTAAGTTGAGTCTACAGTCGAAGTCTCAATTCTACCTAGTTTGCAAGTTGAGGTATTTAAATTCTCCATGTTTTTTTTAGTAGAAGTTTCAAAACCATCATGTATGCAAGTTAAATTCTTTAAAGATGCCAAGTATTAAAATTGAAGTCTTTAAAGGTTTGTCAAATATGAAAGTTGTAGACATCAAATCAGCTAAGTCTACAAAGCCTTAGCATTCTAAATTTTAATTCCTTAAGTTGGAAAAAATTATTAGTATGGACCTTAAATTGGCCATTTTGTTGATTAATCCCTAAAAGGATCACTAAATTTCATTTCATAAGGTGGACAAAATTTGTACATTTGCATCTTAAGTTAACCTTTTCTTTGGTTAATCCTTAAAAGGATCACTAAATTTTCATGCCTTAATGCCATAATTCAAAATTGAGCCGTAATGGCACCTATTATAACCATTCAATAGGTAAGATAAATCTCAATCCATTTACTAAAAGTAATGTCTAAGAAAGTAAATGAAGTAGCAAAAGAAAGAACGAAGAGGCCAAGTATAGATATGTATATAAATGGTACACAATATACACAAAGGGACCCTAAAGAAATAGAAAAGACAATATATAAATAGAAAAGACAATATATTCATGGAAATCCAACCCAGGACCCGGTGTCACTAGTATAAGATCCACCAAGCACTAAAATACAAGATACACTAGTACAAGTTTGAACAGAATATACAAACTACAAATACTAGGAATAGAAAGGAGATAAGTAAGAATCTAAATTCCAAGTGCTAACCACAACTACAAGAAAACAATTTTGAATGAGAAAGATCAATTAGGTAGACTCACACTAGGATTTGTATTAGGAAATAGATGTAGAAGTGTAGTATGAATAAAAAATCATTACCTAGTACGCATCATAATTTAGCTGAGCGTAGAAGGTAGAATATAAGATATGCAAAGTAATCTATATGTAATCACCTCTATGTCATTTTATGCATTTTCATGCATTTTCACCAATAAGACCTTTTTATAGCTACCCCAAGTCAATAATGATTTACTGGAGATGATAGTTTAGTTATTAGGCAATTCATTTATTTTTTAGAGACAATTCCATATTTAAAGTCTTCATTAGTTAAAATTGGGTACCGGGTTAAAACATCAGTCTCAAAACCTCATATACAAATTATAAGAGTTTCAACAGCTTTGGAACATCAATTTTAGGCTTAGGGGACCTTTGGTTAGGGTTCTGAGACTTCTGGACTCATTTTGGCTTATTGGTCGGAATTTGATAAAAATGTCCCTTGGTTGTAAGGCCCCATTTTCATCAAAACGACCACATATGGATATTTCAACTATGCCATTGAGTCTAGAATGTTGATTTTGAGAAGGTAGCATAGTTTGTTTGCATTTATAAGATTTTGAATAAATATTGAAGGGTCCGTGGAGACTTGGAATTTTTCCTGCTGATGCACTCAGTTAGTGCATTCACTAAAGGAGGCATTTGGCCGCATTAGCGGAGGCTACTTCAGCGGTCAGTTAATCACTTAAGTGGCTTTGGCTTGCCCAGCTGAGCTGATTTAGTGGTGGCCTATCTACTAAAGCAAATTCCTTTATGGTAGCCTATCTTCTTTAGTAGTAGGTAGGCCCAGCAGGTATCATTTTAGTGGTAGGTAGGCCTAGCAGATACCACTTTAGCAGTACTTGACTGCTTTTGCAGTGACCGATTAGGCGGTCATGTGGTCGCTTAAGCGAAACCTATGAAGCCATTAGATGGCTCTTTTACATGATTTTCTCCTATTTTCTCACAAGTATCAAAAGACAAAAGCCCTAGATAGTGTAGGAAACTAAGAGATGAATTATTGAGAGATTTTGGGGTAATTGTGTTCTGGGAATAATAATTTCCTTACAGAATTCTTGGTAAACTTCCATTTAATTTATTGATTAATTCACCAATTTAGTCATAAATCCGTATATTATTGTTGAGTATATTGAGGTATCATTTGAGATTTCAAATTACCTATTCATTAGGTTAAATGTTCATTGAGCATTGAAGGACACGTTGAAAGTTTTGAAAGGGAAATTCAACAAGGGAGCCCCACATAGGATTTTGACTTAATTTTAGACCCGAAACATAAAAATGCAATATCGGTGTTGTTGTTATCGTATTGATAAGTAGATTACTATTTTTATAGCATGGCATCATGTGTAAGATTCTTGAAAGGGTAAATCGATTTATTAGCAGACTTCATTGGACTTTCTTCAACGTCCAGGTGGGCTAATTTTTCCTTTCTCCTAGATTGGGCTAAATTATAGTTTATACATAATATTGTGTTAGATGTGAGTTAGGAACTAGGAGTTGGATCTATATTTAGTATGAAATCATTTATTTAGCTACTTAAGAACCTGTAATTAGGTATATTTAACTTAGTTACTCATTTCTTAGGTAGAATTGCTACCTTAGGACTCATTGAGACTTACTTAGCTATATGTAATGAAAATTGACACCTTAACCTAGTTCGGGGTAATATTTTCCTTAGAACATATTATTGGGGTTAGAAGTGGGATCCTCTAATCCACCTTAGGCCAAGATACTAACATCGAATTATGATACTAACACCAGTTCAATTTTGATGTTATTTATGATATTAGTTCCTATTTGAGTCCAACATTCATGATAGTAGTCCCAGTTCAAGTTTGACATGTGGGATATTAGTTCTAGTTCGAATTCAACATTGATGATATTAGTCCCTGTTCAATTCTGCCATATGGGTTACTAGTTTTTGTTTTAGTCCGACATTGTAAGGTTACTTATTGTGATTCTGTCTATGGAATGGAAGGATCCACAAGTATGATTTTGAGATACGGATAAATTGGAAAAATTATGGTTATTCTTTCTCCTTAATTGCTCCCTCTGGTCTTATAGGGGCCCGTGTTAGTTTATTTACATTATTTGAGCCCACTAGTTTATGAGGTATGATTATCCAGAGATAGCTATTTTCTCTTTAATATTATTAGGTCAGTTATTTACTTTTCATATTTGGAGCGTTATTCCAAGTTTTCCCTCTATCCTTGACTTATCTTATTTATCTCATATTTCATTATGTTTATATTATAATTTAGCTCAGTCGGTTGATGATGCCCAGTTATTACCCCTGTCTTTTGTACTCATACTATAATTTTGTACCTTTTTGGTGTAGATTGAAGTCCTAACTGTCGTTGTTAAATGCACAATTATGGTGGTTAGAGTTTGGAGACAGGATGAGCTCTGGGAGCCAGAGTTGACCATTTCTCTATCTTTTGTTTTGGCATAGTCTTTCTATTTTTTAGACTGATGTATGTTAAACAATGATAGTTCCCTTACTCTGTTGGTTTAGTGGATCTTGTACCGAGTATAATAGGTCATGGGATGTTGTTATTAGTCTCTTATTTAACTTCCATCATGATATTATTATCCTTATGTCTATAACTTGATTTTCTTTTACTTGTATATTTCCAACATTAATTATATTTTCTACCAACTAGCTCATTGCTTATAGATTCAAGCTATGTTTTTTCTTACCAATTGGTGGTTAAATTAGGTTCCGTCATTACTCATGAAATAGGATCTTGATAAAGTCATATCAGAGAAATAGGTTCATCGGTATTGTTGGTACAAAATCAACTGTTTAATAGAGTCCCGCATATCAAAAAAATGACGTCCGTTTATTATATTCTAAAGTCTTTAAGACATTCTTAGGAGATCTTCACTTCTTTCACCTATTTCCTGCTAAGTCTCTGAGTTGCTTTCTAAGATTTATTATGTTTTACTCTTTTGCAGATGACTATGAAGCGTGGTTCTGCTACTCAAGATAAGGAACCCGAGTCTGTGACAAGGGATTCTGCTGGAGCACGTGGATGACCAAGAGGTCGAGGACACCTGAGAGATGCAACCTCACCTAGAAGCCATGATAGGGAGCCTTTACTAGACCTTATTCTTTATCCACATAGATATTCCTCCACACAAGCTAGGTCTGGTCCAAGGACCATTCCAGGACCAACTGAGGTTTATTTTATCATTAATGCTCTAAGATGCATTATTCCAACTATTGGGATTAATTGGTGGTTCACCATAAGATGGTTCACAGTCTATGGATCAGAGCAGTATTGAGGTAGGGGAACAATTTGTAATTGTAGCTTTATAATAATGCCCCATCTTATTTCCTCTATTTGTGTGTATTTCCAGCATTTCGAGCCTTTCCACAATAGCTATAGGTCATTTATTACTTGCAAGAACTATTGGTTCGTTTATAGGATAGTTCGTTTGAATTTTAGGCCCTCTTCCATATTTTGGATCTTTCACTATTTAGAATTTGGTCTTGGACAATAACTTCAAGTATGGATAAGAATTTAAATAGTGCAATCAACTTCAAAACATTCATTTTAGGCTAGGGTAACCCTTGGTTTAGGTCCCAAGGAAACTGGACTCATTTTTTGATATTTGATGGATTATATAAAAAATGTAATTATAGGTGTTGGGACCCACATTTAGTCAAAATGATCTCGGATGAGAGTTTCGATTATTCCATTGGATTTGAAATGTGTTTCACAATCAAATTTGACTATTGGATAATGTTCATAGGATTCTGAATGAGTTCCGGGGATCAAAAACCAGTTTTGAAATTGTTGGTCTTGGAGTGTCTTATGGAAGAAAACCTTTGATTGGGTCACTTAGGCGACCATTAGGCTTCTTAACCAAAAACATTACCCTTTGACTTGGTTTCGTAAGCGACCATCGCAGAGTATAAGACCCAAATTCGTATTTTTTAACATTTTGAGCGTTAGGAAGCTCTGATTTTGATGATTTTTTATGCGCTTTTCTTTTAGAATAATTGTCTATCAACATATACCTCTATTTACCCCATTTCCAAAGAAATTCTATTTTATTTTTCATGATTTTCATCCAAGTTGAGAATCAAAATCTATTTTCACCATTTTTGGGTCTTGGGAGATTCTAAAGTTTTTTTAGATTTCTTCCATGGGTAAGTTTTCTAATCTTGAAATTATAATTTTCCACTTAATTTCATCTTAAACCAAACTTTAAATTCTATATTTCAAAATTGGTTAAGAGATTTTTTCCAGTAAAGCTTAAAAATGATTTTTCTTTGATTTGAACAACATTTTTTCTCGTTTTTGCTTGGGATTTCAGATGTTGACTCCTATGAGTATGGGGAAGAAATTTCTAGAATAAAATTATAGTTTAAATCTTTTACTTTCAAACCCATTTTTAGGCTCATCTTGAATATAGCAATATGGGTCTTGTTTTATTCCTAACAATGCATAGATTTTGATTTTTATAGCAAGATGATATTTTGGGATTGTGGAGCAAGAGCAGATGATTTGTCGATTATTCAAGGGTTGCGGTTTAGAATCGAGGTAGGCTTCTACTCTTCTTTGTGATATGGTGTTTTTTATATATTGCATGTTAGATAAGAATAATAGGATGTGATTTTGGGTAAAACACTGTGACTTAGCTAATTTATGGATTTGGGGGCTAGAAGAGTAATTGACACTTAAGGTGAAATGCTTATTATACTTCTATGATCCTATTACCATCTTCATAGATTGTGCTAAATAATAGTATAATTATGATATCATGCTAAATATGGGATGGGATTTAGGTATTGGAAGCATGATTGGTATAATTAGACTTATTTGGACTGGTTAGACTACCTTGGAATCATAATTTTGGCATATTTGACTTAAACGCTCATGTTTAGGTAGAATGTCTATCTTAGGGCTAATCACGGATTATCTAACATCTAGAAGTGAATTTCGATACCTTAACCTACTCAGGGGTAAAAATTGCCTTAATATGGGTTTCGGGGATTAAAAGTGGGGCCCTCCGGCCCACCATAGGCCAAGACTTGTTTTAGCCTTTGTAGTGTTATTTATGCTTGTTAGAAAAATTTTATACTAATGAGGCTTTAGCATAAAGTTAATTTGTTACTCTGTGGATTGTGATGATTTCCCGTATTATGTTATGGTTAAGCCAAATGTATTATTGGGACCAAGACTGTGTTTATGATATTGGTTGGATTTTGAGAGGTGTTTTATCATTGTAAAAGATGTGTCCATAGTTTATAGAGGTTTTGATGCTTATGATCGCATTGTTTGGATACTAATGATGTCATTCGGTACAATCATGACCACTAAAGTGGTAAATGGCATGATTCAAACTAAAATATGATTTTATTACTATTTTCCTAACAAAGGGTTTATTCCCACTTTTCACTTTTAAAATAGATTTCTTCATAACATGGATCGTACCATATTAATGAATAGATTTTGAGCTTTTAGAATTAAAAATAATGTTTTAGAGATTTCATGGAGGTATATTTGGGTCAAAAGTTTTGCTATTACATTTGCTTCAGTCGTGGGAAATTCCGACCCTTTCTATTTTTATAATGACTTAGTCCCGGAATTTACCCCGGGCAATCGATTTACGGATTTATAATCTTTTAGCAATGGTCTTAGCCATGCATTTTATATTTTTGTGTGTGCGCATATATATATATATATATATATATATATATAATACTATACATAGTATATTGATGATGATATTGATGATATGAGTTCTGATTCAAGTCCGGCGATTGATGATATTGATGATATGAGTTCCATTTCAAGTCTGGTGATTTATGACGATATAGTGGTTAAGGTATTATGGATTCTCCTCGCATTTATTCATGTATGTGCATTACCTATCACCACTATACGACTATATCAATCAACTTTATGAGGGGTAACATAGGTATTGGTAATGAGTATGTATTGTGGTGTGATGTGTGTTGATTAGACCTTCTAAACTTAGGACAGTGGGGGTTTATGAAAGGCCAAATAAGGTATAATTTGTTTGGGAAATCTAGTTACTTTCAATTGTGATTGTTATTATGGTTAGTTCGTGACAGGTTACTTATTGGACTGGTATTGAGATTTGAGGCACATTATTATTCGTTAATCTTACGGTTATATTTTAATGAATGATTACCCATTTGTTAGGCATTATGGTTTTTTACCCTGTTATTTTGATTTCTTTCTTTATGGTTGCTTCATTATGGTAATTATCTAATGTTTAAACGTATGGATTCGACACCCTAATTTTATTAACACTAGTTCCTACAAGGATTATAAGGCTTTGGGATGCTAGTGTAATGACTTAAGTTGTATCTTGAGTTAGCCTTGTTTATGTATATGTATACATCTATACTAGCTATGGTATTGCCATATATCCCTCCCTTCTTTCACTCATTCATGTTTTATTTCTATTCCTAACCTTGTATACTACTGTATATCATTCTTCTGCTCTTTATTTGTATATTGGCCAGTGATGTACGGTATGGTGTTTGAGTTCCTAAGTATGGCTTAAATAGGTTTGTTTATCATTACAATCTCTTAAATTTATTCTGTAGTTGCTGGATATCTGATGTCACGACTTGATTTATGAGTCATAATGGAAGCTACTCAATTCCACAGTAGGTAAGCCGAACCATATCTCAGAGCTAGATGCAATGGGCTAACATGGTGCAAAATGACTTAAAAGGGTAAAACAGAGAATACAACTCATAAATAGGCAATGGAATAGAAATAGCCTATAAGGTAGCCTCCATAATATAGTAAACCATTCCTCAACCTGATAGAGTGAGTACAAGAGAAACTATAACACATCATAAGTCTTACAATAGTCAACAAGTTGTCTTGTAACAAAAACTAGACATAGATAAACAGAAGGAAAAAGGGGCAACTCCGAGTCCAAGAGCTCACCCAATATCTGGAATCAACTATGCAAGATCAGGGAATCAAAAGTGGCAATTACTACTCAGATTTGCACCAAAAAGGTACAGAAGTGTAGTATGAGTACCAAAATAATAGGTAATCAGTAGGCATCATGAGCTAACTAATCTAAATAATGATATAGATACGATAAGATACAAGATAACATAAGCTAAGTCAAGGTAAAGGACAAACCTAGAAGTAACCTCCAATACCTCTGTGCACACATAATTAAATAGAACCAGAATGATAGCATAACAATCATACATAAAGAAGCAAATGTATATGTGATAACTACACAAGGATCATACCATTACAACTAAAAGATTGGCCCCATAAGCTAATGAGAGAAGAAGAGTAAATAATCCAATGCAGACCCCCATAAGCCTAAAGGATAGAATCAAGGAATCTAACAATCGAGTAACCAAAGTTTACCGACCGTCAAATGATAAAAAACAATTCATACATCCCGTATTACATCACAGACAACTCCCAATGCCGAACTCAAACCAGAACTCCATAGCATTATTAATATAATCATCAATTTTGTTGTACTTGAACTGAAACTCATATCATCAATATCATCGGTAAGTGTCGGACCGAACCAAAAGACATAATTACAAAACATATCAATTAACCATTAGCATGACCCAAGTGGGGGACTTATTGTAACGGGCATCCCAAGTCCAACTAGGACCAGGGACGACCCCGTTACCCAACCCAACCTCCAGTTGGCTACCCTGAGTTGGCTGAATTATGATCATATAACATGATATCATAACTATAAAAATTACAAACTCAGGGATAGGTGTATTATAGAGATTGACCGAATCGAGTCCCACCATTCGAACCCAACCAATAGCCAAACCAACAAAACCATAACCAAATGAGTTCCATAATAATTAAATATAATCACAAAATAAAAGAAGATGGAACAACCAACAATACAGTCAACTGGTGTCAGCCCCAATACCAATACCAATACTATGGCTAACACCAATACCGACCCCGCCCATTCCAACCCATAGTAGTTCCACAAAAGCCTCTAACCAAAAGAATACAAAAATCTGGTTGGGACATGATCCCAACAATAGTCAAAACCAATATCCATAAATAAATTAAAGTATGAAATAACATCCACTAAATGGAGGCTTCCAAAAAAAGGGAAGATCACCACATCATTCTAGTAGTTGATCCCAATTGTCCGCTAGCTAAGAAGGAGGAGTAGAACGGTTGATTCCTGCATCACATAGGGATACATCCGCCAGGAGATGGCTTAGAGGGTGAACGCTAGCATTAACGTAGGATAAGGATAAAATAATACCAATCTATAAAACCAAGTGAACCAACCATATGCATTCAAACCATACATATATATATATAACCATGCTTGCAAAGGGAACCGGGTTTAGCATGCATTGAAAACCATTAACCTGGGTATGTATAGCTTAACTTTCCTTAACCACCTATAGGCTATATGGGTCTGGTCTAACCCCCTGAACGTTCCCCAGTGCGTGTAACCACACAAACCGGAGATACCATAAGAGTAAAGGATTCCTAAGTACCCTAACCATCCATGATACATATGTACAATATACTTAGAGGATTCCCGTGTACCTCATAGTATCATAAAAGGGTCGCCATGCCCTATCCCTCATGTTGGCAAACATGAGTTTCCAGTGTTCGTTCATTGAACTCCTACCTTCATGGTTAGCTATCACACCCCACCATTATTACCTAATTAAAACTATTTCCAACCAACCAAACTATTGTTAATAATCGAGGCTATACATAGTGGTATAGTCAAATCATTATAACTGGAATGTATTGTCCTTAGCCAAACCTTTTTGAGATCAAGGGATTTTCATGTACCCATAGATCACATTTTCCAATTAACTCAGGGGGTCACGTGTACCCCATAAGTGTTCTATTATTTTGACTACTTAGGGGATTCCATTGTACCCCACAAGAATGATTGTTAAACAAAAACCATTCCATTTTGACCATTCCAAACCATTTAACCATTTAGGGTTCTATTACCAAGTTTAAACCATGCATATGTTCAATTAAAATCCAATTATGTAGTGAAAACATTCTCATAGGCATTTTGTCAAACATATTGAGGGCATACTATTTACAAAACCAAAGGCAATTACTAGAGACCCATTCCCATGCAACAAATTATCAAAAACCACCATTAAAACATATATATCTATAATTAAAACATGGGAAAACCATAATCATTCATTTATAACCAAAGCCCCCAAATTATATTTGAAAACCCAAAATCATACAATGATCAAACCATGAAAACATTATATAAAACCATTGCTTTAGTTGGAACTAACAATGGGGGAAGAGAACATGCCTTAAACCAAGAAGATAATAAAGAGAAACCACCACCACAAGCCCTAAATTAATCCATAAGATAAAATACTAGCTTTTCTTTACCCAAAAGCCTTAAAGAGAATTGTGGAGTGTTTAAGAGAAGTTTCTAAGTGTTAATGAATAGAATAAAAAGTCAAATAACCTCTCAATAGGAATATAAGTCGTGGGGCCTTATTAGGTTAAGTGGGAAAATATCCAGATTACCCTCACTTAAAATCCCAAAATCCCATCAGGTGGGTACGACTATACATACCAGTCATACCCTCCAATACTAGTGGTACCCACCACTCGTACCCAAGGCCATCTCCCTTGGACCCAACACTATCCAAAGTACAACACACCCAAACCTAAGTTTTATCGAAGTGTATGACTAGTACCAAGCAACCAATTAAGTTATCAAGTCCAAGGTTAAGTAAAGTTACCATGCAACTCGTACCCACCTATAAGACTCTTACCACCCAAGTCATACCCATTCCAGAAACAAAATCCAACCCACCAATGAACACTGTTAAACATACGACTAATTCATATTACTTGTATCCCAGTGTATGATTCGTCTCCCCTAGTCATATCCTATCTAGATACAAGAAATCTATGAAATTTTTTAAGGGCCAAAAACCCAGGGTGTTTTAGTCTCCCCTACTAGGAAAAATTATCCCCGAATGATGGACAATATAGGGTAACCACAAGCACAATTCATTAATATTATCAAATATCAATCCAATATTTAACCAAGTTAGGAAACACATATGCAAAGATATTAATATTTCCTTTAACAAACTCAGAAAATAAAGATGTGTTCAAGAACATATACCTTTTGCACGAATCCCTAAAGAAGAAAACAGATGTGGATACTTGGACATCATGTCCTCATTCGGTTCCTATGTAGCCTATTTTACCTAGTGGTTTTTCCATAGATGCTCAATCATGGCACATCCTTGGCCCATAACCACCGAACCTGCCAATATAATATATCAACTGGGACCTCTTTATAAGATAGAGAATCCTAGATACCTAAGCCTTCCAAGGGAACCACCAAAGAAGGATCACCAAGACACTTTCTCAACATGGAGACATGAAATACTGGGCTATTATATAAGGAGGCATAGATATTGGACAAGTGTCCGAAATAAAATCAATACTGAACTTGATTTCCCTATCAAGAGAAATACCAGGAAGATCATCCAAAAAACATTAGGAAACTCATTTATCATTGGAACTAAGTGAAAAGAAGGACCCTTCGAGGCAGAATCTTTCAATCAGACTAAGTAAAAAAAGACACCCTTTCCAAATTAATATCCGAGCTCTAAGATAAGAAATAAACCTCTCCATAGGAGCTAAGGAACCACCCTCACACTCTATAACTGATTCACTAGGGAATCTAAAGACAACCTTAAGAGTCCAACAATATAAGGATGCATAACAAGAGTGTAACCAATCTATCCCACAAATAATGTCCAATTCCATCATTTCCAGCTTAAATAGATCTACAAAGGTTTGCTTGCTAACAATAGATACGACATACCCCCCATACACTCTTTTAGAAACAAATGAGTCACCTATTACGGTAGAAATAGAAAAATGATCCAAAACAACCTTAGGATAACCAAAACACATATCCACATAATGGGTCACATAGAAAAGAGTGGACCCTTGATCAAGCAGACAATACATGTCACGAAAAAAGAGTTGTAACATATCAACAATGACATCAGGTAATGCCTCAGATTCTTACCTAGATGCAAGAGCATAAAACTTATTTTGGGCTAGTGTTGGTAATAGAAATAGGAGCATATGCAAAAGCAATACCACTAGGTACAGTAGCAAAAAATAAAGCAATTGGAGCCTTGACTTCTCCCGAAGCACCCTTACCAATCAGACAATTTCTGAGCATATGTCTTGGATGACTATATTTAAAATATATGTCCCTCCCTTCATCATAAAAAAACTAATGAAAACGACCACAGAACTGATAAAAAGGATATAAAGAAGACAACTGTGCCCTACTATCCTGAGATTTGGCACCGTGTGCCTAGAAATTATCACCACCTTGATGTCTCCTATCACTTGAATACTTCGGGTAAGTAGTGCTAGAAGTAGAGAAAAAACAAGAACTCCCTCAGTTTTTCTTTGGTAATTTGCTGTCATCCCGACCACCCTGTTGCTGAGCATCACCCTGCTCAAAGAACCTGCTCCTCTTATTCTACCTATCCCTAAACTCTACATATTTCCTCTATTTATCCTCCACTTAATGAATGTGGAGAACCAACCTTGAAATATTCATATTCTTAATTAGAAAAGTATTCTTGATTTCAAGGATCAAATCCCAAGACATCCCAAAAGATAACTTCCTCATCCTTACCCTCATATCAGCCACTAAACCTGAAGTATACCTTAATGGATAATGAAATTTCAAGGCATATTCCTTTATAAACATTCTTCCCTACTTAAGATTCACAAACTCCTCCATCTTTGCTTCCGTCAGCTCGTGAGGAAGAAAGTGATCTAGAAAAGAATTAGAGAAGACCTCCCATAAAGAGAACTCCTCAACATCACCCCTATCCCTATAACACTCCTCGTACTATTGGTACACAACATCTTTGACTTGATAAGTTACAAAATTCACCCCTTTCATGTTAGTGTCCTGTATCAACCTAAATATCTTCTCTATTTCATCCAAAAAACCCTGAGGAGCCTCCTCCTCTACCTTCACACCAGTAAAATTAGGAGGATTCATCTTCACGAACTAGCCTAACCTTGTGTCCTTAGCATATAGATCACCAGATGCATCCCGCTCAACCTGAGCACCAACCAACTAAGGAATAGTGTGAATAGACTGGCGAAATTCTACATTAGTCACCACAACTTATAGAGGACTAGTAGATAGTAGAGGAACTTTAAAATAATCAAGGATAAGACCCTAAGATCGATTACGAACTACAGGTGTAGTGTGTACTCCATCAACATTATCCCTATATGGGATAGATGGACTTCCTTGTGTTCCAAATCGTTGAGGCATGATCTAAAAATTGAACAAAAAAGGATTAGAGGAGATTCTACGACTTAGACTCTAATCTTGAAACAAAATACCAAGAAAGTGAAACCTTCCTAAATTCCATGTAGCCTCTTTTTGTGAGTGTCGTGTGCTACACACCCCTAAAAGAGACTTTACTAGACACTACTTTGTGGAATCCCAATTTACCATGAACCTAAAGGTATGATACCAACTTGACACAACCCGATCGGGGGCCTTATGGTAATGGGCATCCCAAGTTCAACTAGGATCGGGGACCAACTCTGTTACCCAACCCAACCTCCAGTCGCCTTCTCTGAGATGGTTGAAATACAAGCATATAACAAGATAGTGTAACTATCTAAATTACAAACTCTAATACGAATTGGGATTTCGAGCATAAGTTCCCTTAAAATTTAATATTATAGTGAAAACATTCTCACAGGCATTTTATCAAACATATTTAGGGCATATTATTTCAAAAACCAAGGCCAATTACCAGAGAATCATAGGGCCTTATTAGGTTAAGTGGGGAAATATCCATATTGCTCTCAATTAAACTACCAAAAATCCCATCAAGTACATACGACTATCCATACAACTCATACCATACAATACGAGTGGTACCCACCACTCGTAACTAAGACCATCTCCGTTGGACCCAATACTATCCAAGGTATGACTCACCCCAAACCATGTCGTATCTAAGTATATGATAAGTGCCCATGATCTGTATCCCTGGCAGAATAAAAGCCCAAGAGGATCGAACACTGACCACCATACTAGTCCATAATACGACTCGTACCCTGGCTTACGGCTCTTGGTGAGCCACCCATACTCAGATCTAACTTAAGTTAACAAGCCTAAGATTAATTAAAGTAGCTAGAAAACGTAAATCCACCGATACGACTCATACCACCCGAGTCATTGTAATGACCCAAGTCTGTACCCCAGACGTTACACGGTGCTCATAATCCCGAAGGACCACAAGCTAACCCATGACTAGTACCATCTGAAATAACTAAATAGTAATACTATAGTTATGCATAAGTTAGGTGGTAAACGTTCCATAAGATTCAATACTATAATAAAACTAAATACGGTATAACAATCTCAAAACTGAAAACATCTGTCTGAAAATTCTTTAGTCTGAAATGAGTCTAAACTATCTGAAATGTGAAGTTGATAGGATAAGTCCCCAACTAACTCCGGCTACTGAAATAAACTAAAATGCTAAAATAATAATAGTGTCCTCGAACTATGAAGACTCACCACTAAATCTGACTACTAATGTTCTAAACTTCTAAGGGTGCTCGGGAGCCCGTGCGTCTAAATATATGATATAAAATATCATAGCACAAGAGAAAAGTACTCGTCAGTATTTTAAATATATTGGTAGGCTAAGTAAGGTAGGCTGAAATGCATGGGTTCATAGCCTTGAATAATACTGACATAATGACATGAATAGAATTGAATGAGAGTAAATGCATTGATACATAAACTATAACTGAGATTGTGATAAAATTGAATACAATATCTGAATACAGATTAAATGATATCTGAGTAAATAGATACCGAATTACTGTTAACTGAATGACTGTATCTAATAGTCTTGATTCTGTGGAACTATACTGAGTTCCGTACTAAATTGAGTGACTATATTTGACAATCCTGAATCTGTAAAACTAAACTAAGTTCTATTCTGAGACTGGAACTAAAACTGAGACTGTGGGAAGTAATCATCTAACTGACATGCCCCTCTCTAAACTGATTGGGGTCCAACCTGTAACCTCAGCTGGAAGGGTGTCAATACCGGGCCATGGGTAAAGATAATTTGAGTCACCCTCATCTAGCAGGTTCTCTCAACAAGAATTGTGGTACCCTCAACTGGAAGGTAGATCAGCTCATCAACCCTCAACTGGCAGGATGATGTAGTTACATATTTTTGTCAAACACTTGATATACATTGGGCATGTGCGAGATTAAATTCACATAATAGCATTTTATGCTTGGGCTAGTCAAGTCACGTAGGCATTTTGATAAACACTTGAGAAGCATGAGTATTTCACCTATCAATACACATGTTGTACTATCATAAATTATACATTCAACTTGCAACTCAAGAGTTTGACATAAAGTTTGCAAAGTTCAACTCACAATTAACTAGTTTGCATGAAACTTGGGATAAACCATGGAGTTAGATCACCATTAACATCATATTCATGGATACATTTAAGATCCAATAACAAATCCATGTAATCAATTAACTTACATTTTAAAAGAGTTTCTTGGACTCCAAGGGTGGAATGATACCCTTGGATGAACATTTCACACACCTTAGTGCCTGAATTCTTAAAGATTGATGGTGGTTTCTTGAGTTCTTGATTTGAAATTGATCCCCCTAGGATTTCTGTTCTTGATAAAATTGAGAATAATGAATGAATTTAGCCTCTAAAATGGCTTAATCTTGTGTTTTGGGGGCTAAAGGATCTACGAAAAGACCTAAATTCCCCTAAGGACATGGCTTGTTTAATGACTAAAAACCGAACTATCGACGTACAGAACGATGCACTGCATCATTTTCATTGATGTGACAGCCAACGTGCTGCGTTGAGTTTGCATCGGTTCACTAGAAATTGCCACGGTAGCCAAGGAAAATAATGATCAACATAATGGCTGATGCGCCGCGCCGAGATCACATCGATGCACTATTTTGGATTCCCAAACGTTGTTCAAATTAGGTTTGAAAATTTTGAAACTTATCTGGAAACACCTACTGATATTCCTGATCATGAATCAATCTAAATATTGACATTTTAAGGTCATAGTGGTCATGAACTAGAGTTTCCAACTGGCGAAGGAAAAAATGACACTAAGTCTGAATACTTAGCTAGAATTTTATTTTTCTGGGACCCCTCAGCAAGCTTAAAAGACTGAGTTGAGCTTAGGATTTTTCGGGGTCTTACAATATGTCCCTCTTGGGAACATTCATCCTCGCATAAGACTGATTAAAATGAGAATACTTATAGACTGGACTTAGACACTAAACATGCATAACTGAAGCATGATTTCATTACCGAAATTATTGATATACTGAATTATCATATTGAACAAGCATGTATGATACTTGAGTGTATAGCTGAACATGATTTATGAATGCATGATTGGGATTATTGATACGTTGAGTTTATATACTGAACATGCATGTCTGATGTATGAGTACATAACTTAACTGATTAGTGAATGCATGATTGAGTATGCAATGTTAATTGATACAAAGTTAGTATCTATATCTAAAAATGACACTGAGTAATTCAAAGGAAAATTATTACCTTGGGCTGAGTCTGAGTTTGCGGAGAAGAGGTGAGGATACTTGGTTCGCATATATGCTTCTACCTCCCAAGTAGCTCCCTTAACGGACTTATTTCGCCAAAGAACTTTTACTAGAGGGACTTTTTTGTTCCTCAGTCTGCAAATCTGATAATCAAGGATTTTGATAGGAGTCTCTTTATAAGAGGGACTATTTTGAATATCTATGCCCTCTATAGGGACTGCGAGTGCTGGGTCACCTATGCATTTCATAAGCAAGGAGACATGGAACACTGGATGCAATAAAGCTAATTCAAAAGGCATCTCAAGCTCAAAGGTACCTTTTCAAAATAACTGAGAATTCAGTAAAGAATGACATATCGGGGATGGAGTTTCCCTTCTTGACAAACCTCTTCACTCCTTTCATAGGAAAGAATTTCAAATACAAAAAATCTCTAATCTCGCACTCGAGATCCTTTTTGCGTACATTTGCGTACGATTTCTATCGTCTCTAAGTTGTCTTAAGCCTTTCCCTGATCCACTAAACTTTCTCTAAGGTATCAAATACCAAGTTAGGCCTTACCACTGTGGCCTCACCCACTTTAAATGAACCAATGGGAGATCTACACCTCCTCTTATTAAGCTTCTCAAATGGAGCCATCTAAATTCTTAAATGTTAGTTTTTTTTATATGCAAATTCAATCAAAGGCAAGTGTTCATACCAACTACCTTTAAAGTCTATCGCATACGCTCGTAGCATATCTTCTAAAGTCTAAATGGTCCTTTCTTCTTGACTATCTGTCTGAGAGGTAAACTGGGTACCTCTATCTGAGATAATAGATAATGGAACACTATGCAATCTGACCAACTCCCTGATATAGAGCTTGGCATAATCCTCGGATGAATAAGAGGTATGGACTTGTAGAAAATGAGCTAATTTGGTCATCCTATCTATAATGAACCAAACTAAATCATGTTTGCAACGAGTACGAGGTAAAGTTCTTCCCAATTATAGGTGGGACTACTGAACTCCTGCATGGACCCACTTGGCTTCTGATGCTCGATCTTAACTTGCTGATATATTGAGCATTTAGCCACAAACTCTGCAATGTATCTCTTTATCCCACTCTAGCAATAGATATCCCACAAATCACGATACATCTTAGTGGCCCCTGGATGAATAGAGTAGCGTGCACCATGCGCTACTAAAAGAATTTGCTGTCTCAAATCATCTACACCTGGCACACATAGCCGACATTGGCAGCGTAGGACACCATCTCTCCCATGGTAGAAGACCTCTACTTTCTGCTCTCTGACTGATTCCTTTAACTTAGCTTTACTGGGATCCCTATCCTGATTATCCTTCAACTCAGAAACTAGGGATGATTCTAAACTACTCTGCACCCATACACTACCTTCTGACAAATCGACAAAGAGAACACCTAGTCGGAGAAGTTGATGAACTTCCTGAGCTAACTCTTTCTTATCATCCTACACATGAGCAACACTGCCCATAGACATCCTACTGAGAGCATCATCCACTACATTGGCTTTACCCAGATGATACAGGATGCTCATCTCCAACCACTCCAACCACCTTATCTGATGGTGGTTTAAATATTTCTGAGAGAACACATACTATAGGTTTTTATGGTTTGTGAACACATCAATGTGCACACCATATAAATAATTCCTCCAAATCTTTAAGGCAAATACTACTACTATAACTCAAGATAATGAGTAGGATAGTTATTTTCTTGGGTCTTAAGCTAGCTAGAGGCATAGCCTATGACCTTACCTTTCTGAACCAAAACACACCCCTCCAAGGGTGGAAGGATACCCTTGGATGAACACTTCACATACTGTAGTGCCTAAATTCTGAAAGATTGGTGATGGTTTCTTGAGTTCTTGATATGAAATTGAGCCCCCTAGGATTTTTGTTCTTGAGAAATTTGAGAATAAGGAATGAATTTAGCCTCTAAAGGGGCTTAATATCGTGTTTTGTGGGCTGAAGGACGTGGGAAAACTCCCAAATACCCCTAAGGATGCGGCTTTTTGAATGACTAAAAACCAAACTATCAACGCACAGACCGACATACCGCGTCATTGGCATCGATGCGATAGAAAACGTGCCACATCGAATCCATTTTGGTTCACTGGAGATTTCCATTGGGAGCCAAGGAAAATATTGATCGATGTGTTGGCCGATGCGTCATGCCGAGATCATGTTGATGCATTGTTTTAGATTCCTAAATATGGTTCAAACGAGGTCCTAAAAATCCAAAACTCGTCCGGGAACATCTACTGACATTCTTGATTATGAATCAATCTAAAGATTGACATTTTAAGGTCAAAGAGGTCGTGAATTGGAGTTTCCAACTTATGAAGGCCAAAATGACACTAAGTCTGAATACTTATCTAGAAATTTCTAAGTCTGGGACCCCTAAGCAATCTTAAAAGACTGAGTTGATCTTAGGATATTGCGATTCCTGATAGTCGTACCCATTCCAGAAAATAAATCCATCCCAACAACAAACATTTGTCAGCATCCAACTAACCCATACTACTCGTATCCCAGTGGAAGGGTCATCTCCCCTAGTTGTATCCTGTCCAGAGACAAGAAATCTAGGAACTTTTCTAAGGGAAAAAAATGCAAGGTGTTTTAGACATCTTGGTATCCCATTTCAATAAGATAAAATCAATAGATTGTATAAATAAATCATTGTTGTGGATTATCCATTTTTTCATAATTATTAGTCGGACAAGGAATCATATCCATAAGTCTTATCCACAGTCATATCTATTAACACTATAATTAGCCGTATTCAAAGATCGTATCAATACTAATATTCATAAACAATATTACTATGCATATATAGGATTTATATTATCAATCTTATTTATTGGCCATAAGCCACACATCTTATCTGTAGGAGATTAATCATATCTATATGCCACATAATCTCTATGAGCCATTTTATATCAACAAGCCATTACTTGCATCTATAGGACATATTCTTTCTATGAGCCGAATGATAATTATGAGCCATATGACATTTATGAGCCATATTATAGGTATCTAAGCCATATTATAACTACAAGACACATCATATCTATGTGAGTCATATAATACTCATGGGCGATATTATGCCCATGAGCCAGATTATATATCAACATAATCCATATCCACCAAACAAGCCAACAACCTTTAATCATATCAATATCCATAATATTAACCATATCAATAGGCCAAGGAATTAATCTTACTCAGAAATCATACCCATAAACAAATGCATAAGTCATAAAACATACTTATAAATCATAACATTAGTTACACATAAAGATGATATTATCACAATAATTGGAATTTGTATCCATCCTTCCATACAGAACTAACATACTTGATAATCATATTCAACCCACTCAAGTGTCAACCACCATTTGCAAGAGTATAACATACGCAAAAAGTTCTACAAGGTTATCACAAGTCTTTGCCTAAGGTGGGTCGGAGGGGCCAACTCCTAATCCTCAACGATTCTCTTAAGTAATCCCTACCTAGGATAAGGCTAAGGTATCAAAGTTCATTCCTAGATTTCAAGAAAGCCATTATTATCCCTATGATATAAGTTCTCCCCAAACATGACTAACTAAAGCAATCTTACCTAGAACAATAACAACTAAGTTAATTCTCTGAAGTTGAGATATTAGGAACAAATCTACCCTAACATGAATAACTAGGAAATTTCACCTACCTTGAGTAATTAGGGAAATTCACTTCTAATTACATACCATGAGGCCCAATTCACCTTAACTTGTAATTCCCCGTGACTACCCCTAGCCTCATACTATGCGTAGAACAAAAGATGATCCTAAGCTAATCCATGATACTGGCATAACTCCTGAGACACAGAATAAGATACATAAATATAAAAGAAATAAGCGGAATATATGCCTTTGTTGAATATGTTAAGTACAAAACTGTTAAAAATATTTACACTTTGGTTATACAAAACAAAACTGGATATAAGTACATCAACTCTGAATGATCGTCTATGAAGCCTCTACTAATATTGAATATAGGTAGCTAGGACACGACCTCCATCTATCCCTAATCAATATTACTGAATAAAAAAATATTGCTAGAACTATAGTTGACTCAAGTCCTCGAATCAAAATAAATCATCACTTACAGGCTGGAAGCTACGAACTGTATGATTATGATGTGTGTACTACAACTGGTACCTACATTATAAAGGAATGTAGCCACAAACGCATATATATGGTTGGTACTTTGGAATGCACTTAGTTTATAGAGGTAAATGTATAAGTAAAATAGAAGCTAAATATACTTTCAAATCACGCATGATAAGTTTAAAAAGGACTCACCTTGAACATAAATAAAACTTAAAACTAAAGTATCATAAGTCATAAATGATAAATCATATTGTAAGGCTTAGTGAGACATCACACTTAGTTTCTAAAATCTATAGTTCTATTCTTTCTTGTTAGAGAATCTTCTACCATGACATAAACCACGTGATCTATCATTGAGTCCAACGTCTTACCCATATTAGGGAGAGTTGTTCTACCCTTGACATTGGAATAGAACCTTATCTTAAGTGATCACTAAACCTCATCCATATTAGGAAAAAACTTGACCTAAGGTTGCTCACAGTTTCTAGGAATATAGGATACACTCATCCACAATCCTTTTTCAATGCTAAATACTACTCCCAAAATACTTATATGCTTATACTTTAAGAAAGCCACCTTAAAATAGCATAAGGGCTTATAGAAAGGAAACCAATTATGCTTCTCTTACTTTAAAAATCATAATTGACATGAATAGTTTTAGAGTTCATGTCTTACATTTAGATCAAACGATCAAGCTTTTTTTAAATTATGTTATAGAACATGTCAGTGAAGCTTAAGAGCATAAACTTCTTGTAAACTCAGTAATTGTACTTACGACTTGGAATTCATGCTTTAGTTCATAGAAATTCATAATAAAACATCATGATAAATAATTATCCTAAAAAATTTAAAAAATATCTCAGTCAAGATAAAGAATTTCAAATTACAATATGAATCTTATGAGTCAAAACATAGACATATGTAAAGTTTGATGCATTCAAAGCTTTCAATCAAATAATACTTTAAGAATATAGTTATTTAAGTATGAAACCTAATTAAAAACAATTAATTAAATCTCAACATACTACTTTTGGGCACCAGGATGAAAGAATAACCTTGTTCATAAACCCCACATACTTAAACTCTTTGTCTTCCTTAAAGGGATCTTAGACTTGGGAACTTGAGAGAAGATTTTGAAGAAAAAACCTTAGCCTTGTTGTTCTTGATAGAGGGGACAAGAAATAACATGTTAATTGATTAAGTATGGGGGAAAATAACACCTTCTTATATTTTTAATTCGTGGGTTCGTTGTTAAAAGAGGAGAAAAACAAAAAAAAAACTCCTTAGTAACCTTCTAGAAATCGTTTGGAAGACATCTCGATGACTTAGTTCACGAATCATTTCTTGGTATGGGTCGTGTCTTGAATCATCACCTGGAACCCAAATTTTGACCTTTACTACTGTCGTGATGACTCCTTCTGATAACTCGTAGGGTCTTCTTATGAGTCATCATCGATGAGTGGTAACCACCATCAGCATTGACTGTGCTTCAGTAATTTTATAATACCTTTTAACCCCAATATCAAATTAAGGAAAAATTGATATATTTGAAATCACATTAAATTATATATCTATTTGTCAGTTTTGAGATCAGAAATCCTTAGCATAAGAAAAGTTATGCTTATTTGAAGATGACTATAGGTATATGCATCTCAAGAATTTAATCGCTACGGAAAGCTTTGACTTGTTCATGAGCAAGGAACTATTTGAAGGCTTAATATATGTCCAAGTAACTTATAAAGATATCAAAAGATGAGGCTTGATTCTTGGATCCTTTACTAGTCAGGATAAGAGTCATATCTTACGACTTGTAACATGAAGTAACAACTCCTATGGTTGAGTTGACAAGTGACCAGAAATATTTGACTTTCCTACTGGGTTGTTTACGACTAGATTATATGTCTCGTAAGGAGTCTTTATGACTTAAGGGTATAGGTTGTAAAATCCACAGTAGCTTGAGAGTACGGGGTATAATAATATTTCTCCGTTGGAATCATTCGTCCCCGAATGATACTGACTTTTCAGAAATACTAAGGAAATATTGAGATGATGTACTAAACACTTACAAGTTGAATTATGTATTAGTGTCTGAATCTAAAAATGATGCATGATGCATGGATTGAGCTAATTTTCATGAATGCATGCTGGGAAAACTTGAAAATCTGGGAATCCATTAGTATGATTTGGCCGAACTCTAAAGTTTTATAGCTAATATGATATCAATTTCTTAATCTAGGTATCCTTTATAGTTAATGCTGATTTAGACTAGAAGTAAGGACTAAACTGAATTACCAATTTGTAGGAATATGAATAAATTACCTCATAGAATAGGCATATTCATGAAACTTTGGATAGTAAGACTAAATTAAAAAATGGAATATCATAGAAGCATATTTATTTGCTTGTAAAACCCAATTGTTGGTTATACGGACTGATTCATACTGAATGTTGATAGATTAACTGATGTATCCTTGGCACGAGCAAATATTTAGGACTATAGAGTGATATCTAATGGTATGAAATTCTAAGAGTCACTTGTAAAAGAATATTTGCTATCTTCAACACTCCTTGTCAGAGGTTCTAATAACACTAAAGAGCAGGGAATTTTGGGTTCGATCTAAGTAATATATCTAAATGATGAATCCCAACATAGATAGAACTCTACAATCATGGACTATAGACCTATAAAGCATAAGGTAGGATAGAATCACTCTACTTTTGGCAATACAACTACTAACTTTTGAGCTTAACTATACTTCTCAAATACTTCCTCTATTATACTTATACTCTTAAATGTTATGCTTAGGGATTCAACTTGGAATTCTCACGCGGTCAATGATAACTCCATCTACTAAAGTCTGAGCCAAACTAATACTCTCGCCATGTTTAAGCCTAGATCAAAATTACAAAGTCCAACACATAACACTATAATACTAGTCTAAACCATGAATTCAATATCCTATGCATGTTTAACAATTCTATTCTCAAGAATAATTTTTCGTACCACATCAACAACTAAATTCAACCTCTTTCTAGGAATTCAATAGAACACAATGAATTCATCTACTTTTTTACTAACATGACATTCAAACCTATCCTGATAACCATATTTAAACTTTCTGTCAACCAGCCCACTTTGAAATTTTACCATACTCTCTAACACCTCTTGGCAATAACAACTTCCATACACTAACCCTAGGAAGACACACATAGAATTCTAAACCAACTATGACATATATCAAAAGCTCGGCCTCAATCATACTTCAAACTTATAGCCATGCATACAACAAAAATACAATGATCTTTTCCTAATATGTAACATGTACTATCTCCCATATAAATTATTGTTCATCTACTTTTATCACCACTATCTTTACATAAGGAGAGGTCACTAAAAGGTTAGAATACGAGGTCCTGAAGCATGAAAGAATTCTATGTATAACTTTTCACTTAACTGAGGCCCAAGGAATAGAGTATCTATGGCATATATTAATCAAATAGATCTAACTGAGGACATACATGGGATAATTCTAATTTTCACTGATCATTAAGGGTGCACCATAAGTTAGGGGAAATAAGTATACTTTAAAGCATGAGTACATGAGTCATGAGTTGTATGACCTGAGTTGTGAGATCATAAATTTATGGAATATGATTTGTACTATTGAGTGAACTGGAACTCTTTATACTAAGAAATGAGAGCGTACATAATTTCATTAAAAGTTTATGATATGATCTATGATCATGGAGATGACGTGAAAGACATGATTAAAGGTCATAATGACTGAAGTAGAAAAATTTACATTGAGATAAGATTGGGTTGGGTGTCTTTCTCCCTACACCATCTAGATTTTAAAATCGCCATTCTAAGCCATCCATTATTTAAACTTGAATTCTAACACTTAACATGGATATTCTCAATTTTTGTAATGATCTATACTAACTTCATTCTTGAACATCCTTTAATATATACTTTCCTTAACTTTATTTAGCTTCAACAATCATAATCACATACTTACACCCTTCTCGACAACATACTTTGCTTACTAAACACATAATCTTCTTCATTTCATGCATAGCCTACTAATATCACATCTCTTAACTTATGTTTTTCCCTAAACCATGAGAATTTCTGCTACACTAAAGTTACCCGACATCAAGATCCTATAACCTATAACTTAGCTTGAAAGAACAACATATACTACATAACTAGCGTCATTCACACTTAGCAACTCAAGGGTACTATCTAAGAACACACACTTAAAAAACATAGAAATAATAAAATCCTATAAAACCTTGAGCACATCTCTAAATTACACCCACAACATTATACTTAATTCCAAATTAATAAACATAAATTCTTGCATGCACTGTTTAAAGCCTACTGGATCACATTTCACACAACTAACCCCATGGATACTTAATCTAATAAATCCAGATAAATATTATCCCCACTTTACTATTGTTAAACTTCTAGGTCATGCTTTTAACTAGAGGTCAAATATGATCATAGGATTCTGAGAAGGGACCTGAAAGCACATCTGCCTTTGGCTTAATGCATAATTTTCATGAGTATGAATAAAATCTTTCAAACTTTGGAATATAAAGGAAATGATGGGATACTTTTGAGTCCACATGCAATCCCATAGTTATCTATGGGGACTACTTAAGAAAACACTATCAGAAGGAATTTAAGCCTAATTTTTTTGTTACCTTGAAACTCTGGAAAAGTTGTCGTGACTGGAGCATGATGTGAAACTTTACATGTTTATTAAGGAACATCTCTACAACACGATCTGAGAAATGAAATAAGAAAAACATTAAGTAAATTCTCTGTGGCCGCTCGAAAAAAAGTACAAATATCACTGGATTGTTCTGAAAGTACCTACTTGACACGGTTTCATAGACACTATATGATACTTGAACCTTGTGCTCTGATACCATCAAGACTACTCCCTGGACGTCACACGGTGCTTAGAACCACAAGTGATCCTAAGCTAACCCATGATAAAGGCATAACTCATGAGAAACTAGATAAGATAAATAAATCTAAAAGAAATAAGGAAAGAGATGTCTTTGCTGAATATTTTCAATACAAGACTATCAAGGACATTTACACTTTGGTTATACAAAAAAATACTTAAAATAAGTACATTTACTCTGAATGACCGTTTATAAAGCCTCTAGTAATATTGACTATAGGTAGCTGGGACATAACCCCCAGCTATGCCTAATCAATATAAATGAATAAAAAAATTATACTCAAACTATAGTTGACTCGAGTTCTCGAATCAAAAGAACTCATCACCTACCAGCCGAAAGTAATGAACCGTCAGATTTTGATATGTGGACTTCAACTTGTACCTACATTATGAAGGAATGTAGCCACAAATACATATATGTGGCAAGTACTTTTGAATGTACTGAGTATATTGGGGTTAATGCATAAGTAAAACGCAAATTGAATATGCTTTCAAATCTTTCATACTAAGTGTGAGAAGGACTCCTCTTGAACATAAACAAAACTGAAAGTTGAAGGATTGTAAAACATAAATGATAAATCATTTTGTAAATCTTAGTGAGTCATCACACTTAATTTCTAAATTTTTTAATTTTATTCTTTCTTGTGGAGATTCTTCTGACCGACATAAACAAAGTGAGCTATCATGGAGTCCAATGTCTTACCCATATTTGAGAGAGTTGTTCTGGCCTTGCCATTGGAATAAAACCTTATCTTAAGTTATAACTGAACTTCATCCATCTTGGGAAAAATCTTAACCTACGGTGGCTCGTAGTTTCAAGGAATTTAGGATTTTATCATCTACATTCCTTTCTCGGTGCGAAATACTACTCCCAAAATACTTATATTCTCATACTTTAAGAAATCCACCTTAAGATAGCATAAGGGTTTATTGAATTAAACCAATTATGCTTTTCTTTCTTAAATCATAATAAACTTGAACAGTTGTGGACTTCATGTCTTACCTTTAGATCAAAAGAACAAGCTTTTCTTTAAATAATGTTAAAGAACATGGCAATGATGCTTAAGTGCATAAACTTCTTCAAAACTCAGTATTTGCACTTTAGATTTGGAATTCATGCATTAGTTCATAGAAATTTATAACAATACATCATGATAAATAATCATCTCAAAATCCTTAAACAATATCTCAGTCAAGATAATGTATTTCAAAGAACAATATGAATCTTATGAGTTAAATCATGGACATGTTAAAACCTTGATGCACTTAAAGCTGTCAATCTCATAATAATTAAAGAATATGGTTATTAGGGTATGAACCTAATTCAAAACAATTAAATTAAATCTAAAAATTATTATTTTTGTGCATCAAGATGAAATAATAGCATTGTTCATAGACCTCACATACCTTGAGTTTTTGAATTCCTTGAAGGTAACTTAGACTTGGGAACTTGTGTGATAATTTTGAAGAAGAAACTTTTGCCTTTTTGTACTTTAGAGTGGGGTCAAAGAAATAACATGTAAAGTGATCGAGTATGGGGGAAAATAATGTCTTCTTATATTTTTAAGTCGTGGGTTGTGAGTTTAAAAAGGAGAAAATATAAAAAACACCTTAAAAACCTTCTGGAAATCATTTGGAAGCCATCCCGATGACTTAGGTCATGACAAGTAAGTTCTGGGTATGGTTCGTGTCTTAAGTTATCACCATCAAACCAAATTTCAGCCCCTACAACTGTGGTGATGACTCCACCAGACAACGCATAGGGTCTGCTTACGAGTCGTCATCATTGATTCGTAACCACTAGCAACATTGACATTGCTTTAGTATTTTGGCCATTACTTTTCACCGCGATATCAGATTAAGGCAAAATTGGTATCGCTAGAAAGCTAAGAAAATTATACATCTATTGTTTGGTCTTGAGCTCTTTCATTCTTTGTATAAGAAAAGTTATGCTTGCTTGACGATGACTATATTTATATGCATCCCAAGAATAGGCATATTCATGAAATATTGGATAGTAAGACTAGATGAAAAGATGGAATATCATAGTAGCTTATTTGTCTGCTTGTTAAATTGAACTATTGGTTAAACGGACTGACTGAATATTGATAAGTCAACTGAAGTATCCTTGGCACTAATAGATATTTAGGACTGTAAAGTGATATCTGATGGCATAAAATTCTAAGAGTCACTTGAATAAAAGTATTTACTACCTTCAACACTCCTTGTCAGAGGTTCTAATAACATTAGAGAGCAAGGAATTTTGGGCATGATCTTAGTAAGATATCTGAATGAGGAATCACATAATGGCTACAACTTTATAATAATGGACTCTAGGCCTATAAAGTATATGCTAGGATAGAATCACTTTGCCTTCGGCAACACAACTACTAACTTTTGAGCTTAGCTATACTTCTCAAATACTCCCTTAATTATACTTATCATCTTAAATACTATGCTCATATTGATTAAACTTGTAATTCTTACACGGGCATTGATAACTCTATCTACTAAAGTCTGAGCCAAACTATATACTCTCTCCATGTCCAAGCTTAACTCTAAATTTCAAAGTGCAACACAGAATACCGTAATACTAGTCCAAACCATGAATTCAATACCCCATGCATGTTTTACAACTCTCATCTCAAGAATAATTCTCCTTACCACTTCACAAACTAAATTCAACCTCTTACTATTAATTCACTAGCACACAATGCATTCATCCACTTATTTACTAACATGACATTCAAGCCTATCATTATAACAAAATATAACCTCTTAGTAAACCAGCCAACTTTGAAATTTTACCATATTCTCTAACACCTCTTGTCAATAACAACTTCCATACACTATACCCAAGAAGACACACATAGAATTCTCAACAAACTATGACATATATTAAAAGCTCTGGCACAATTAGCCTTAAAACTTATCGTCGTACATAAAACACGCATAAAATTATCTTTTCCTAATATGGAACATTTACTCTCTCCTATATAAATCATTATTTATCTACTTTTATCACCACTATCTTTACATAAGGAGAGGTTACTGAACGATTAGAACACGAGGTCCTAAAGCTTGAAAGTATTTTATGCATAACTTTACACTTAACTGAGGCCCAAGGAATAGCGTATCAATGACTTTGATTTGTCAAATAGATCTAAACTAAGGACATACATTGCATAATACTAATTGTCACTGGTCATTAAGGGTGCACCATGAGTTATGGGAATCGAGCATACAGTAAAGCATGAGTACATGAGTCATGATCTACAAGTCCTGATTTTGGAGTTCATAAATTCATGGAATATGATTTGTACTTCTCAGTGAACTAGAACTCCTTATACATGGAATAGAGAGCATACTTAATTTCATGGAAAGTGTATGATATAAGCTATGATCATGAAGCTGATGTTTAAGGCATGAGTAGAGGTCATGATGACTGAAGTACAAAAATTAACACTTAGATAAGAACGGGTTGAGCATCATCTTCCCCAGTGTTATTCTACAACACACTAGCATCACTACTATAATCTTAGAGAATGACTTGGTTCCTTGTTATATCATCTTCTCCTAAGCTTTAAGCCATCATGCTAAGTCTGTAGGACTCTGCATTGAAATATGAATTGAACTATGATCACACTACTGTCAACACTGTATACCCCGTAAAGTCCTCTTCCATTCTGAGCCTTAGAGCATATTCAGTAAACAGGAAATTTGAGTCTAAAAGTTTCAAAAATACCTTCTCAAGTATGAAATTTTTTTAATAGTGTAGGATTTCCCTAATTTCTATCTTTTGTTATGTAGAGCATTGAATAATCTTTCCATCAATACCGAATTCGCCCAAATCGGACACTCGGGTGAAGAGTTAGAGCTATTTTAGTGAGACAGTGTGCCACCTGGCACCTTAGCGCATCGCGGAGCCAGCCAAAATGGCAATCGACAAAATCCAGTGAACCTCCGTGATTCCACCGCATCGCATTATAGTTTCAGTTTGCAACCCAGGGGGCAATGCAATTTTCACTGCATCGCGCCATCATACAGTTTCCCAATTGTCCTTTTTCCAGTGAGCTGGCGTGATTATGGCACGTCGCGCCAGCTTGTAAAATTGAGATTTTTATTGTTTAATTCCAAGGACGAAAAACGTCTTTTCCCAACCCCTATATATACCCTCTTTACATGGGATTTTGCCTCATTTTCTCTCTTTCCACTCCAAAAGTTATGGTTTTCCAAAACCAAATCCTCTATTCTTCTTCAAGCAAAAATCAAGAGAGATCAAGGGAGAAATCAAGAGAAAACAAGAAATCCTTCATTTAACCTTCAAGAAAAGAGTTTCCCCAGGTATATAGATGTTTATTCTTGAGTCCCGTTCATCCAAGAAGTTCAAGTACCCTTTTGTAAAACTAAAATTTTTTATGTTTATGAGTTGTTAATGATGCATGTGAGTTGAAATTGATGTTCCATGTGTTGTTGAGTTTTGATTCATCTTTGTGAACAAAATTTATGAGCTTTGACCCTAGTATGTGGAATTTATATGATGTTTGTGAAGAGCCCTCGTGGAGTTGTCTTCTATGTGGTGTGTTCATGGCTTTTGGTTTCAAAAATGGTTGAATAAGTGAAGCATGTCCCCCATAGGTTCGACAAAGAGCTTAGGTGAAGCATAAGATCCATTATAGTATGTTGTATAGGAAACCCCAAAGTATGAGTGTAATACCCCGGAAAATTTTTCGTCGAAATTTTATGCGTAAACGTATTGGGTCCTATCTTCTAGAACGATTTATAATTTTTCGTGTGGAACTTCTTAGAGTTAGACCCACCTTTGCGAAGAGCATTGAATAATCTTTCCAACGATATGTGTATTATCCAAAATGGACACCCGAGCGATGAGTTACGAATATTTCGATCGAATGGTGAATAGTGGTGAACAGTAAAACGTGCAGGAAAAAGTACTGAGGCCAGGCGTATTTTTTCTCCAACTTTAAACTATCATAACTCCTTGTACATAATGAACTGTGTGAGTTTCTATATATCAACGGAAAGACCTGAGAGTCTTATTTCCAATTAAATTGGTTTCATCAAATTTGGACATCGTAGTAAAAAGTTATGGCCAATTTACTTTAGCCTATCGGATAGATCACTGAAGGGCAGATTTGACATTGATTGATTTTTAAAGGTATTTTGGTCATTTCCCATTATTTTAACCCTCTATATATACCCCCTTTGAGATGATAATTGTTATTTATTTTCTCTCATTTCTCTTATATCTCTCTCTCAAAATATATGCATATATATATATATATATATAGAAGAAGAGGAGTTAGGGTTAGAGTTCCAATTGGGGGAAAATCGATTCAAGGCTTCGCTTCGCGAATTGCTTCCATCAACCACTTCGGCTACGAAATCTAAGGTATGCAAGTGTTCATTTATTGATTCCTTCCATCCATAAAGACTAATTATCCTATTTTCGAAAATATATATATACATATGTTTATGATTTTCATGATATGTGTCATATCAAATTGATGTTGATACTTTGGTATGGTTATAAAGATGATGTTATAAATACTAATGTGATATGTGTGATTTTCATGTATTGGATTGAGTTGAATTATTGTGATGAGATGTAAATAGAAATTGAGGTGTATGGTATGGTTGAGTGATTGGAACATGATTGAGTATAATGGATGAAAGTGGTGTGAATTGTTGGTGTTATGCGATATGAAATTTAATATTTGATCTAAGCCTTAAAAGAATGCATGCAAGGTGATTGTGAAAATGTCTAAGTAAGAATGAATTAATTATTTGACTTAGATGTAATTCTTAAACGCCCAAAGAGATATTTTAGAGATACTTGATGACCTTGTAACATGATTATAGAGTCTTTTCAAAAGTATGTTGAAATTATGTGGTTATGTTGATTAAAGTAGCGAATTGTTGTGACACCAAGATAAGTGATAATGAGGTAATTGTGTTATCGATGTGTGAGTACTATGTTTATACCATGATATATCCGCGTGTGCAGAATTGGTTAATAGAGTTATGATTCTTGGTAGTAGTAAGTATTGGGAGATTATGTTATACATGTTATGAGTCTTGTCGAGGTATTTATGTGAATTGAGGTGGTATTAATATAAGATGTCGTGAAACTCCTATGGTTTATGAACCTAATCATGTAAAGGCCAATAGAAGGTGTAGTAAGTATTTAAGGAAATGACTTGTAAGACATTCTGGTGTAGTGTGGAAACCTAATGAAATGTTAGGAGAGTAGAATATTAATATTGTGATATGATTTGGTTCCACGTTGACATGTTAAAAATGAAATTCCCAATTATGTGCTAAGCTATGCATGTTATGTGTTCGTCGAAATATCGATGTGAATGAGGTTGTATCATTATGAGATGTTGTCATGAAATCCCTATGGTACATAAATCTAAGCATGAGAAGGGTGGATGGAATCTTGGTATGGTTGTGTGACATTATGGTGGTATGTGGTGTATAAATATGTGAATTGGGTAGTTGAATAATTGTAAACTAGACGAATCCACCTATGCTTAAGAGATGCATGCAAGGTGTTTGTGAAAATGCCTAAGAGACAAGAGATTATGTTTTTACAATATAATAGGTCCTAAATGACTAGTCGATGTTCGATGCTTATGTCCAACGTGATTTCCATGCTATGTGTTTTTTGAAATAATTATGCGAATAAAGTTGTATCTTGAATTGGAAAGATGATTTTACATTGGATAATGTTATTAATGAGGTATGAAATTATGATATTCGATACATATATGATTTTGAAATGGATTTATGTCCAAAATTCCTTGATTTTGAATATATGATGATTTGAATTGTTAAGCCTAGATTTATACAAGTATTCCATTATTTCCACATTATGATGTGATAAGTGGTATTGAAAACCTTATGTTTCTATTGATTATTGTGTCAAGTGTCTTTAAAATATGAGTTGGATTGTGAATTGAGGCGTGTTGACATTGAAGTTGAAGTTGGAGGGCTATGATGAGCCTTGGAATTGTTTTGGTGTTATTGATGTTGTGGTGGTTTAAAAAAAGGTGATACATTTCGATGTTGAAAATTATTCTTGATTTGAGTCGAGTTAGGGATCCACAAATGATTATTTAATATTTTGAGAAAGATACATAATTTTGGTCATCATTGTTGACCCTTGAGATGTTTTGAAGTTGAATCCCTAACGCGTTCTGTTCTTGTCGAGGAGTAGTACTTAGCACCGAGAGGGAAATTTGGTATTTCCCAAACCTATGTGCCACCGTAGGGTTGTTTGATGATGATATTATTGGCCAGAGAGCCCGATTGTGATTATTTCAGTTTTAAGGTTGTATTCCCTGGCAAAAAGTATGATGCTCCCGCCAACGGGGGTTTCAAACGTTGGTATTCCACATAGCTCACGTGGGGTTGTCAGTTATAGGAAACTCCCCTGTCTATAAGAGCCATGTTTATTGAAATACAGAGTCAATTTCATGGTAATCTCAATCGAGCGATGAACAATGAACTCCCGGTTAGTTTCAAAACTTGGGGAAAACTCAGTAATCTCAGAAATCACTCTCGAACTTATTTATTATCATTATGAAGAGACTTCCTGCTTGATGAGGGTAGCTCTCGAATATATTTAATCCGTATCAGTGAGAATTGAGACTTTCTGCTTGATGAGGGTTGATCTCAGGTTCAGTTATTAAGTGTTTCAGGGTCAGTGGACTCGATCTCAAATATAGGTATCAGTTTCTCAGATTATCATAAATTCTTATGTGTACGAATTCGATTATCGATAATAGAAGTATGGTATTAAGGTCATGGTGGTCGGTGTCACATATTGGCATGATTTCGGTTATACGTTATGCACTTATGCATGCATTATTGATCAGACATGTTCATGTTTAAATACTGCATAATTTCTATACATATTTACTCCCGCGAAGGCATGTGGTACAAATTTTTATGTTCATGTATAAGCATTATATATTTAACCTTACCTTATCCTTGCATACTCGGTACATTTTTGTACTGACGCATTTGCGCTTTGGTGCTTTCTCTTATGTTACACCATTGGTTCAGAAGGGAGTGATCCAGAGTATATTTAGCTATCAGATCTTGTAGCAGTGGGTGCAACAGTGAGTCCTCATCATCCGAGGATATTCCATTCCAGTGTTTTGTTGATTTTAGTAGATGGAGTTAGTTGGGGGATTGTCCCTTCAACTCCACAGTTTAGATAGTTAGAGGCTTTTCAGGCAAATGTATTAGTGTGTGGTTTCCAGTATTGCATATTTTTAGATGTTTGAAACTTATGGAAAGTTTACGCATGTATTTTATTATATTATGCAATGAACAGGTACAAATATCAGAAAAGGGTTATCTTGTGGTCCTTTGTGATCATAAGCACCATGTGGTATTCCGATTCTAGGGAATCGAGGCATTAAAAATCTTGATATCACTACCTAAGGTTCAACAGTGTCCTAGGGAGTCTGAAAAGCCGCATCTAGTAGAGTCTTGTACAAGAGTGTGTTGCGCGCCACATTTATGTACGGGAGGCTATGGGATGTTTTGAAGAGTTTCCGTTCTTTCATGATCCAGATCGTGCTATAGAAAGATTTTCCAAGAGAGTTATATAGACTCTTGTAATGATCTACTTATGTCAGATTTACCTTACTCTTAAGGTAACAGAAGTAGTGAAGCCAAAGTCTTTCAGCTAGAACTTTCTTTGACGGTCCCCGCAGATAGTTTCGGGACAGTGTTCTCTAAAGTGAGCAGGGTATGCCTTATGGGGTTAGCTGTTTATATAGTGAATGAATAGGCTTGAAATTATATATGTAAGAATCTAAGTGTGAAAGTTGAGAATTATATGTGTTGATTGATAGAGATAAAACTGCGATTCTCATGCTGTGGAGAAGTATAAGTTTAAGAGACGTGATATGTGAAGGCTAGAATGAGAATAGTATGTTTATTAAAGATTTGTGGATATTCATGTTATGTTTTAGAAGCTAAGATTGAATCTTTGAAGAATGTAAGTTTGTGGACTCCAAACTAAGTATTAAGATGTGAATGTGGTATTAGTAGCCTATAAAGAAATCGAAGTAGATAATGTGTTTAGTGAGACAAGTAGGTATTGAAAAGAGTGTATGTATATGATGATGATTGTAGAGACTAAGGAAAGATAAGAGTTGTATTCCAAGAAGTAGCATTGGTATTGAATTTATGTTTTTAGGTGTAGTCTTTCTGGATGAATTATCATTTTGTGCACCGTTGTGCCTCAGACTATAGAGTACATTGGTTGAGTTCATTTCGGGGTTTAGCCAAGTGTTCAAAAGTGTCTGACGATGACTTAAAGTTGGGAGGATGATGATAGAGAAAGTGACAAGTCAGGCCCTCAAAATATGGTAGTGGTGCCAGTAGGTATGGAAAAGCAGTAAGGGGAGACAGTTCCCGGCCCATTCTTATTTCAGTGAAATATGTCTAGAGGGACCTTGGGTCCCAAGGGGGAGATACCCCATAATGTTATAATAATTATACGTCCATGCTCTTTCTATGATGTTAACCTCATCATTCGTTGCATTTCTAGTTATGCTTTTGAGTATTTTGTATATTAGGTATATTCGTATTTAATATGCACGTTCAATAGAAAGGAACTCGAATTGTGGACATGTTTGAAAATGTATTGAAGAGATTGGTTGGGTTATGATTATGTGCATTTGAGATGCATGTGAATTGTGAAAATTTACCCATGAGTGGGTTGTTGAATGTTTTATGCGATAGATGTTCATGACTAGTGAAAGTACACTGAGTATTGGTTGCTTCAGTCGTGTAGTTATGTTTTGAGATGTGTTACTGTCTTGAATAAACCCAGTCGATTAGTATTCTTGATCTGGCCTTCACATTCGTGGACGAATGTTTCCAAGGGGGAGATGATGTAATACCCCAAAAAAATTTTGGTCAAAATTTTATGGGTAAACGTATTGGGTCCTATCTTCTAGAACAATTTATAAAATTTCATGTGGAATTTCCTAGATTTATACCCACCGTTGATAAAAGCATCAAATAAGCTTTCCAATGATATGTGGATCATCCAAAACGGACACCCGAGCGGTGAGTTACGAACATTCCGATCGAACGGTGAATACTAATGAACAGTAAAACGTGCAAGAAAAAGTACTGAGGCCAGGCGTATTTTTGCTCCAACTTAAAATGATCATAACTCCTTGTACATAATGAACTGTGTGAGCTTCTATATATCAACGAAAATCCCTGAGAGTCTTGTTTCCAATGAAATTGGTTTCATCCAATATGGACATTGGAGTAAAAAGTTATGGCCAATTTACTTCAGCCTATCGGATAGATCACTGAAGGGCAGATTTGACATTGATTGATTTTTAAAGGTATTTTGGTCATTTTCCATTATTGTAACCCTCTATATATACCCCCTTTGAGTTGAGAATTGTCATTCATTTTCTCTCATTTCTCTTATATCTCTCTCTCAAAATATATGCATATATATATATATATATATATATATATATATAGAAGAAGAGAAGTTAGGGTTAGTGTTCCAATTGGGGGAAAATCGATTCAAGGCTTCGCTTCACGAATTGCTTCCGTCAATCTCTTTGGCTACGAAATCTAAGGTATGCAAGTGTTCATTTATGGATTCCTTCCGTCCATAAATCCTAAGTATCCTATTTTTGAAAATTTATATATACATATGTTTATGATTTTCATGATATGTGTCATATCAAATTGATGTTGATACTTTGGTATGGTTATAAAGATGATGTTATAAATACTAATATGATAGGTGTGATTTTTATGTATTGGATTCAGTTGAATTGTTGTGAGGAGATGTAAATAGAAATTGAGGTGTATGGTATGGTTGGGTGATTGGAACATGATTGTGTATAATGGATGAAAGTGTGTGAATTATTGGTGTTATGCGATATGAAATTCTATATTTGATCTAAGCCTTAAAACAATGCATGCAAGGTGATTGTGAAAATGTCTAAGAAAGAATGAATTAATTATTTGACGTAGATGTAATTCTTAAACGCCCGAAGAGAAGTTTTAGAGATACTTGATGACCTTGTAACATAATTATAGAGTCTTTTCAAAAGTATGTTGAAATTATGTGGTTATGTTGATTAAAGTAGCGAATTGTTGTGATGCCAAGATGAGTGATATTGAGGTAATTGTGTTTTCCATGTGTGTGTACTATGTTTATACCATGATGTATCCGTGTGTGAAGAATTGGTTAATAGAGTTATGATTATTGGTAGTAGTAAGTATTAGGAGATTATGTTATACATGTTATGAGTATTGTCAAGGTATTTATGTGAATTGAGGTAGTATTAATATAAGATGTCGTGAAACTCCTATGGTTTATGAACCTAATCATGTAAGGGCCAATAGAAGGTGTAGTAAGTATTTAAGGAAATGACTTGTAAGACATTATGGTGTAGTGTGGAAACCTAAGAAAATGTTAGGAGAGTAGAATATTAATATTGTTATATGATTTGGTGCCACGTTGACATGTTAAGTATGAAATTCCCAATTATGTGCTAAGCTATGCATGTTATGTGTTCGGCGAAATGTCGATGTGAATAAGGTTGTATCATTACGAGATGTTGTCAGGAAATCCCTAAGGTACATAAATCTAAGCATGAAAAGGGTGGATGGAATCTTGGTATGGTTGTGTGACATTATGGTGGTATGTGGTGTATAAATATGTGAATTGGGTAGTTGAATAATTATAAACTAGACGAATCCACCTATGCTTAAGAGATGCATTCAAGGTGTTTGTGAAAATGCCTAAGAGACTAGAAATTATGTTTTTACAATATAATAGGTCCTAAATGACTAGTCGATGTTCAATGCTTATGTCCAACGTGATTTCCATGCTATGTGTTTGTTGGAATAATTATGTGAATAAAGTTTTATCATGAAATGGAAAGATGATTTTACATTGGACAATGTTATTAATGAGGTATGAAATTATGATATTCGATACATCTATGATTTTGAAATGGATTTATGTCCAAAATTCTGTGATTTTGAATAGATGATGATTTGAATTGTTAAGCCTTGATTTCTACAAGTATTCTATTATTTCCACGTTATGATGTGATAAGTGGTATTGAAAACCTTATGTCCCTATTGATTATTGTTTCAAGTGTCTTTAAAATGTGAGTTGGATTGTGAATTGAGGCGTGTTGATGTTGAAGTTGTTAACATTGAAGTTGGAGGGCTATGATGAGCCTTGGCATTGTTTTGGTGTTATTGATGTTGTGGTGGTTTTAAAAAAAGGTGATACATTTCGATGTTGGAAAATATTCTTGATTTGAGTCGAGTTAGGGATCCACAAATGATTATTTAATAATTTGAGAAAAATACATGATTTTGGTCATCATTGTTGACCCTTGAGATGTTTTGAAGTGGAATTCCTAACGCGTTTTGAACTTATCGGGGAGTAGTGCTTAGCACCGAGAGGGAAATTTGGTATTTCCCAAACCTATGTACCACCGTAGGGTTGTTTGATGATGATATTATTGGCCAGAGGGCCCGATTGTGATTATTGCAATTTTAAGGTCGTACTTCCTGGCAAAGAGTATGACGCTCCCGCCAATGAGGGTTTCAAACATTGGTATTCCACGTAGCTCACGTGGGGTTATGGGTTATAGGAAACTCCCCTGTCCATAAGAGTCATGTTTATTGAAATATCAAGTCAGTTTCACGGTAATCTCAATCGAGCGAAGAACAATGAACTCCCGGTTAGTTTCAAAACTTGGGGAAAACTCAGTAATCTCAGAAATCACTCTCGAACTTATTTATTATCATTATGTAGAGACTTTCTTCTAGATGAGGGTAGCTCTCGAATGTATTTAATCCGTATCAGTGAGGATTGAGACTTTCTGCTAGATTAGGGTTGATCTCAGGTTCAGTTATTAAGTGTTTCAGGGTCAGTGGACTCGATCTCAAATATCGGTATCAGTTTCTCAGATTATCATAAAGACTTGTGTGTATGAATTCGGTTATCCATGATAGAAGTATAGTATTAAGGTCATGGTGGTCGGTGTCACATATAGGCATGATTTTGTCTATACGTTATGCATTTATGCATGCATTATTGATAAGACATGTTCATGTTTAAATACTGCATAATTTCTATACATGTTTACTCCCGCGAAGGCATGTGGTACAGATTGTTATGTTCATGCATAAGTTTTATATATTTAACCTTACCCTATCCTTGCATAATCGCTACATTTTTGTCCTGACACATTTGTGCTATGGTGCTTTCTCTTATGTTACACCATAGGTTCAGAAGAGCGTGATCCAGAGTATATTTAGCTATCAGATCTTGTAGCAGTGGGTGCAGCAGTGAGTCCACATCATCCGAGGATATTCCATTTCAGTGTTTTGTTGATTTTAGTAGATGGAGTTAGTTGGAGGATTGTCCCTTCAACTCCACAATTTAGACAGTTAGAGGCTTTTCAGACAGATGTATTAGTGTGTGATTTCCAGTATTGCATATTTTTAGATGTTTGAACCTTATGGTAAGTTTACGCATGTATTTTATTATATTATGCAGTGAACAGGTACATATATCAGAAAAGGGTTATCTTGTGGTCCTTTGTGATCATAAGCACCATGTGGTGTTCCGATTCTTGGGAATCGGGGCATTACAATGAGCTAGTCTATGCATGCCTAGTGTTTGATAAAATTCCTAAGTGGATGAAATATTCCATGATAGTAGGAAATCCCCAAATGAGTGTGAACCCATGCATGTCTAGTGTTTGTTGAAGGACTTTGGTGAAAAAGTGGAGATGTGATAGTAGTAAATTCCCCAATTATGTGCTCCTTGATATATGCTAAGCTTTTAATATATTTTAAGATCGATATAAGTATGAAGTACCGGGGTAAGACTTTGTTGAATGTAGTATGATCTAGTAACATGTTTTCCCTACGTTATTATGTGATTATGATTCCGAAATGATTTAAGTGACCCTTTGGCGACTGTGATAATAAACATACATTTTTAATCCTTAAATGCTTGAGGTGATGTCTTGATGATTGTGGGAATGAACATATGACATGATTCCTAATTACTTGAAGAGATGATTTAATGATTGTGAGATGATTTAATGATTAAGAAGATTCTTTAATGGTTGTGATGATACATGAATGAATTTGATGATGAATGAATGCTTGTGATAATGAATGAATGATTGTGGTGATAACTAGTCAAGAATGATTATGCTTTACTTTTATGTTATCGAGTCCTGGGGGTATTTATACCCGACAATAGAGCTGTTGTCTAGAGCCCTTGTCGGTTTCTCGATAATTCCAATTGATCCATGATTCTCAGAACTCAGTGAACTATAGAACTCTGTATCCTCAGAAAATTGCAGAACGTAAGAAATCTAAGTTATCTCTGTAATCAACGTATCACTAGTAATCTTGCCTGAGTATTGTAATCAGCTCATACCTCATAATATTCAAGTGTTCAATTCTAATCTCAGAAGCGATTCGAGTAATCTATTCAAGCTCTGTTTTGTCAGTCAGATACCATGATTCAATACTATTTCCGTGAAATACGAAACTAAGTGATTTCAGCTTATTCACTAATATCCTTTGATAAACATGATCAGTATCAGATTCAGTTCAATTGCGTCCATTTAAGAATTAAGTCAGAGTCTTTCAGTTGGGAGTAGAAACTAGCACCGAGTGAAGAAAGGGATGGCGGCTCTTCCAGTCAGCGAGAGAGGCCAGAGTCGTTAGTAGAAATCCGTGACCTCAAAAACTGCATAGCTAGTGCAAGATAAAGGAGTCACCATCAGGAAAAAGGCTGTCACCTCCAGAGATAGAGTATTTGACTATTATATTGACTTAGGTCGACTTTCTGGTAAGGGTCATCCGCTAGAGAGGATTGACCAAAGTGAGGTCTTTACCCGTGGCATGTTATTGACACCCTTCCATTTGGGGTTACAGGTTGGACCCCACCTGTGGTAGGTAGGGGTATGTTGGTTAAGTAACTACTTCCCACAGTTTTAGTTATAGTTTTAGTATCAATCTTCAGAAATCAGGACTGTCCGATAAAGTTATCTATCATTATAAGGAACTCAGATAGTTCTATTGATTCATAGACCATCCCGTCAGATAGGCTTGGTCTCATATATAGTTATTTGATATCATATTCAGAGATATGCCGTCAGACAGGCTTGATCACAGTCTCAGATTCTACTGTGTATTCTTGTTGTCAGATTCAGATATGATCATTTTCTTACCATTGACAATATCTTCCTTAATCATCCGTTAGAGAGGTTGATCTTTAATCTTGTCAGTCGAGAGCAATAATCTCAGAATTCAGTCGATATTTTCCTGATCATTTAGTTTAGATATTATGAATGCATGAGCCTTTGAATTTAGCCTTACCTCGTCTATATACTCAGTACATTCTTGTACTGACACATTTGTGCTATGGTGTTTCATTTGGCACCATAGGTTTAGAGGCACATGACCCAGAGTTTCCTCAGCAGTTCAGTCCAAGTTAGCAGCAGTAGTCGTAGCAGTGAGTCCTCTTCTTTCGAGGATTAATCTCAATTTACTATTATGGTATCAAACTTTATTTATATTTTCAGTAGACGAAGTTAGTTGGGGACATGTCCTATTAAATCCACAGTTCAGAGAGTTTAGAGTTTTTTCAAACAGATGTATTAGTATTCAGTTTTCAGTTTTGTGTATGTATAGATGTGTTGAACCTTATGGCCAGTTTCCACATTTATTTCAGATATTAAGCAACGTACAGGTACAGATATCAGAAAAGGGTTAGCTTGTGGTCCTTCGGGGTCATAAACACCGTGTGACGTCTCGGGATAGGATCTCGGGGAGTTACAAGAACGGTACATAATTAGTACACATAAATACTAAACTCCTCTTGAATGACAATACCCGAAAGTGTAAAACCCACTGCTAATACTTCCTTTTGAAATAGAACTTTCAACTTTCTATAGCCCCAATAGTCACCATATAGTAACTTAAACACTAACTAACTTAGAATATTTAAGAGTATCACCATACCCTGAGTTCACACCAACTAGAATTTCAAACTCTCTTTTCCATAATCTTAGCCATCCACAATTTAAACTTAGATTCTAACACTTAAAATGGATATTCTCAAACTTTTTAATGAACTATACTAACTTCATTCTTGAACATCCCTTTATATATACTATCCTTAATTTTGTTTTGCTTCAGCAATCATCATCACATCCTTACACCCTTCTCGACAACATTCTTTCTTTACTAAACACATAATCTTTTTCTTTTCCTTCATAGCATACTAATATCACATCTATAAACTTATATTTTTTCCTAAACCATGAGAATTTCTATTACACTAAAAGTATCTGATATTAACAATCAATAACCCATAACATAGCTAGTAAGAACAATATATACTAATAACTAGCACCATTTACACTAAGAAACTCAAAGGTACTATCTAAGAGCACACAATTAAAAAACATAGAAATAATACAATCCCATATCACCTTAGGCACATCTCTAAATCATACCCATACAATCATACTTAATTCTGAATCAATAAAGTTAAATTCTGGCATGCACTATTCCAAGCCTACTAGATCACCATTCAAAAATCTAGCCTAATGGATCCATAATATACTAAATCAAGACAAATATTATCCCCACTTTACTATTGTTAAACTTCTAGGCCATGCTTCTAACTTTATGTCAGATGCTATCATAGGATTCTGAGAACGGATCTGAAAGCACATTTGTCTTTGGCTTAGTTCATATTTAACTAACTATGAATGAAATCTTTCAAACTTTGAAACATAAAGACATTGACGGGATACTTTTGAATCCATATACAATCCCACAGATGTATGTGGGGACTGTTTGAGAAACCACTATCAGTAGGAATTTAGGCCTAATTATTTTTGTTATCTCGAAACAATGGAAGAGCTGTAATGAATGGAGCATGATAAGAAACTGTACAAGTTTCTTAGGGAACATATCTATAGCATGATCTGAGATATAAAATAAGGGAAAAAATTCCTAAATGGCCTATAGACTCTCAAATAAAAGTTCATACGCCTTCGTAAGTTCTGCAAAGATCTACTAGGCAAGCTTCATAGGCACCCTAGGAGAATTGAACCTTGTGCTCTGATACCAAGTTTGTAATTTCCGGAGACTACCCCATAGATGTCACACGGTGCTTAGAACCACAAGTGATCCTAGGTAACCTATGATACTGACATAATTCATTAGTAACTGAGTAAGATACATAAATCTAAAATAAATAAGCGAAAGAGATGTCTTTGCTTAATATGTTCAATACAAAACTGTTAAAGACATTTACACTTTGGTTCTATAAAACAAAACTAAAAATAAGTACATCAACTCTAAATGAGTGTTATTGAAGCCTCTACTAATATTGAATATATGTAGTTGTGTCATGACCCCGCAGCTATCCCTAATCAATTTGATTTAATAAAAAAATGATTCTAGAAATATAGTTGATTCGAGTCCTCAAATCAAAAGAACACATCACCTTATAGTTTGAAGATACGAACTGTCTGATTTTGATGTGTGGACTACAACTAGCACCTACATTATGAAAAAATATATACAAAAATTCTTAAATGTGGCCATTACTTTGGAATGTACTGGGTATATAAGGGTGAATTCATAAGTAAAACACAAATTGAATATACTTTCAAATCATGCATGCTAAGTGTAAGAAGGACTCATCTTAAAAATGAATAAAACTAAAATATGAAGGATAATAAAACATAAATGATAAAGCATACTGTAAAGCTTAGTGGGTTATCATACTTACTTTCTAAAATCTTTAATTTTATTCATTCTTGTGGGAGATTCTGAGTGACATAAACTATGTGAGCTATCAAGGGGTCCAATGTCTTACCCACATTGGGGAGAGTTGTTCTACCCTTGCCATCAGAATAGAACCTTATCTTAAGTGATCACTAAACTTCATCCATATTGGGAAAAAGGTTAACCTATAGTGGCTCATAGTTTCCAAGAATTTAGGATTCGCTCATCCACATTTCTTTCTCGGTGATAAATACTACTCCTAGAATATTTATATTCTCATACTTCAAGATATCCACCTTAAGCTAGAATAAGAGTTTATTGAATGAAAACCGGTTATGCTCTTCTTTAATTTAAATCATAATAAAGAAAAAAAGTTGTGGATTTCATGTCTTATCTTTAGAACAAAAGATCAAGCTTTTCTTTAAATCATGTTATAGAATATGTCAATGAAACATAAGAGCATAAACTTTTTGTAAAGTCAATACTTGTACATAGGACTTCGAAGTCATGCTTTAGTTCATAGAAATTCAGAACAAGGCATCATGCTAAATAATTATCTTTAAATCTTTAAACAATATATTAGTGAAGATAATGAATTTCAAATCTCAATGTGAATCTTATGAGTCAAAACATGGACATGTGTAAACCGTGATGCACTTGAAGCTTTCAATCACATAATATTTCAAGAATATGGTTATTTGGGTATGAACCTAATTAAAAATAAGTAAATTAAATCTCAAAATCATAATTTTTGGGCACCAAGATGAAAGAATATCCTTGTTCATAAACCCCACATACCTGGACTTTTTGACTTCCTTGAAGGAAACTTAGACTTGGGAAATTAAGAGATGATTTTAAAGAAGAAACCTTAACCTTGTTGTTGTTGAGGGAGGGGAGAAGAAATAACATGTTAAGTTATTGAGTATCGGGGGAAAATAATGCCATCTTATATTTTTATGTCGTGGCTTGGGAGTTTAAAGAGGAGAAAAGACCAAAAAACTCCTTAGGAACTTTCTAGAAATTATTTGGAAGTTATGCCAATGACTTAGGTCACGACTAATAAGCTCTTGGTATAGGTTGTGCCTTGAGTCTTCACCAGGAACCCAAATTTCAACCCTACTGATGTGGTGAGGACTACTCCAGACAACTCATAGGGTGTTCTTATGAGTCATTATCAGTGAGTCGTAACCACTGGCAGTATTGACATTGCTTCAGTAATTTGGCTATAACTTTTCACACTAATATCGACATAAGGCTAAATCTATATCATTGGAAAGCTAATTAAATTATATATTTGTTGGTTGGTCTTGATCTCAAAAATTCTTAGTATAAGAAAAGTTATGCTCGGTTTAAGATGACTATAGTTATATGCATCCTAAGAATTTAATTACTAAGAAATGCTTTGACTTGTTCATCAGCTAGGAGCTATTAAAGGTCTTAATACATATCCAAGTAACTTACAAATCTATAAAAACATGAAGCTTGATTCTTGGATCCTTTACTGGTTAGGAGAAGAGTCATTTCTTACGATTTGTAACATCAAGTATCGACTTCTAGGGTTGAGTCATCAAGTGACTAGAAATATATGACTTTTTCACTTGGATGTTTACAACTAGTAAGGAGTATTTACGACTTGAGGGTTTGAGTCGATACAACCAAAGTATCATGAGAGTATGGGGCATAACAATATCTCTACTTTTGGATCATTCATCCTCGAATGATACTTACATGGCTTAAATACTAATAAAAGGCTGAGATGATATACTTAACAATTTCAAAATAAATCATGACTTAATGTATGAATCTCAAATTGATGTATGATGTAGGGACTGATCTGATTTCATGAATGCATACTGGGACAACTTGAAAATCTGGGAATCCATTAGTATGAATTGGCCAAATTATAATGTTTTATAACTAACATGATACCAAATTCTTAGTCTCAATATCTTTTATGGTTAGGGATAATATACAAAAGAAGTAAGGACTCGACTGAATTACCAATTTTCATGAATGTGAATAAATTAAATCATAGAATAGGCATATTCATGAAACTTTTTATAGTAAGACTAGATGAAAAGCCAAAATTTCATAGAAGCTTATAAGTTTGCATGTTAAAATGGATTGCTGGTTATACGAACTGATTCATACTGAATGTTGATGGCTCAATTGAAGTGTCCTTGGCACGAATAGATATTTAGGACTGTAATGTGATATCTAATAACATCAAATTCTAAGAGTCACTTGAAAAAGAATATTTACTACCTTCAACAATCCTTGTCAGAGGTTCTTAAAACATTAGAGATCAAGGAATTTTGGGAATGATCTGAGTAAGATATCTGAAAAAAATTAAAACATGTCTATAACTCTATAATCATTGAATATAGGCCTATAAAGCATAAGCTAGGATAGAGTAACTTTTCCTTTGGAAACATACCTACTAATTTTTTAGCTTAGCCATACTTCTCAAATACTTCCTTAATTATCCTTATCCTATTAAATACTATGCTCATTAATTAAACTTGTAATTATCACACGGGCATTGATAACTCCATCTACTAAAGTCTTAGCCAAACTATATACTCTCGCCATTTTCAAGCCTAACTCAAAATTTCAAAGTGTAACACATAACACCGTAATACTAGTCTAAACCATGAATTCAATACCCCATGCGTGTTTCACAGATCTCATGTCAAGAATAATTCTCCTTACCACTATAACAACTATATTCAATCTCTTAGTAGGAATTCAATAGCGCATAATGCATTCATACACTTATTTACTAATATGGCATTTAATCCTATCATTATAGCCACATATAAAGTTTTGGTAAACTATCCAACTTTGAAATTTTACCATATTGTCTAACACCTCTTGTCAATAACAACTTCCATACACTATCTCCAAGAAGACACTCATAGAATTCTCATCCAACTATGACATATATAAAAAGGTCTGCCTTAATCATCATTCAAACTTATAGCCATACATTGAACAAGAATACAATTATCATTTCCTAATACAAAACATTTACGCTCTCCCATGTAAATCATTATTCATCTACTTTTATCATCATTATCGTTACATACGGAGAGGTTACTGACAGGTTAGAACACGAGGTCCTAAAGCTTGAAAGAATTCTATGCATAATTTTACACTTAACCGAGGACCAAGGAATAGAGTATCAACGACTTGGACTCATCAAACAAATATAAACTGAGGACATACATGGAATTATACTAATTGTTACTGGTCATTAACGGTGCACCATTAGTTATAGGAACTGAGCATACTATAAACCTTGAGTACATGAGTCATGAGTTTCATGATCGGAGTTTTGAGTTAATAAATTCATGGAATATGATTTGTACTACTGAGTGAACTGGAATTCTAAATACTTGTACTTGAGAGAATACATAATTTCATGAAAAGCACATGATACAAGCTATGATCATAGAGCAGACGTGTAAGACATGAGTACAGGTCATGATGAATAAAGTATAAAAAATTAGACTTGAATGACAATGGGTTAAGCATCATGCTCTCAAGTGTTGTTCTACAATACACTAGCATCACTACTATAATTTGAGAGCCTGACTTGATTCCATGTTCTATCATCTCCTCCTTAGCTTTAAGACATCATTCTAAGTCTGCAGGCCTCTTCACTAAACTCTGAACTGAACTGCAATCACATTATTGTAGAGGTCTGTAAATAATTAGTACACATAAATACTAAACATCTATTGAAACACTATACCTAAAAATGTAAAACCCACTGCTAATAATTCATACAGAAATAGATCTCTCAACTTTCTATAGCACTGATAGTCACCATATAACAACTTAAACACTTACAAACTAGGAATCTTTAGGAGTATCACCATACCTTAAGCTCACACCAACAAGAATTTCAAATACTCATTTCTGTTATCTTATCCATCACAATTTAAACTTTGATTCTAACAAATAACATTGATATTCTCAAACTTTTTAATGAACTATACTAACATCATTCTTGAACATCTTTTAATATACACTATCGTTGACTTTCTTTATTTTCAACAATCACCATCACATACTTACACCCTTTTCGACAACACACTTGCCTTCTTAAAAACATAATCTGTTTCTTTTCCTTTATAGCCTGCTAATATCATATCTCTAAACTTATATTTTTTCCTAATCCATGAGAATTTTAGGTACACTAAAATTACCTGACATCAACATCCTATAACCCATAACTTAGCCTGTAAGAATAACATATACTACATAACTAGCATCATTCACACTAAGCAACTCAAGGGTACTATTTAATAACACACACTTAAAAAAACATTGAAATAATAAAATCCCATATCACCTTAGGAACATCTGTAAATCACACCCATACTATCATACTTAATTTTGAATCAATAAACTTAAATTCTTGCATGCACTGTTTCAAGCCTACTGGATCACCTTTCACACAACCATCCCTATGGATACATAATCTACTATATCTAGACAAATACTATCCCCACTTTACTATTGTTAAACTTCTAGGTCATGCCTCTAACTCTAGGTCAAATTCCATCATAGGATTATTAGAATGGATCTGAAAGAATATCTATCTTTTGCTTAGTGCATAATTTCATGAGTATGAATGAAATCTTTTAAACATTGGAACATAAAGTCAATGATGGGATACTTTTGTTTCCACATACACTCCCATAGTTGTCTATGGAGACTATCTGAGAAAACACTTGCGGTAGAAATTTATAACTAATTATTTTTTTATCTCAAAACTATGGCAGTGCTGGAAAGAATGGTGCATGATGAGAAACTATACATGTTTCTTAGGGAATATCTCTATAGCATGATCTAAGATATGAAATAAGGTAAATTGCCCTATTTTCTTTCAAAGAAAAGTACATACATCTCCGTACTATTCTGCAAGACTCTACCAGACACAACTTAATAGACACCCTAGGAGACTTGAATCTTGTGCTCTTATACCATGTTTGTAATTCTCTGAGACTACCCCTAGACGTCACACAATTCTTATAACCAAAAATTACCCTAAGCTAACCCATGATACTACCATAACTCATAAGCAACTGAATATGATACATAAATCTGAAAGAAATAAGCAAAATGATGTCTTTGCTAAATATATTTAATACAAAACTGTTAAAGACATTTACACTTTAGTTATACAAAATAAAACTAAAAATAAGTACATCAACTCTGAATGACCGTTTATGAAGCCTCTACTAATATTGACTATATGTAGCTGGGACATGACCCCTATCTATCCCTAATCAATATGACTTAATAAAAAAAACTACTAGAACTGTAGTTGAATCAAGTCCTCGAATCAAAAGAAATCATTACCTACCAGTTAGAAGCTATAAACTATTTAATTTTGATTTGTTGACTACAACTGGTACCTACATTATGAAGAAATGTAGCCACAAATGCATATACGTGGCAAGTACTTTGGAATGTACTAAGTATATGGGGTGAATGTATAAGTAAAACACAAACTGAATATAATTTCAAATCATTCATGCTAAGTGAATGAAGGACTCATCTTAGACATGAATACTGAAATATGAAGGATCATAAAAAAATGATAAAACATATTGTAAAGCTTAGTGAGTCATCAAAGTTAGTTTCTAAAATATTTAATTTATTCTTTCTTATGGCAGATTCTTCCAACTAACATAAACTATGTGAGCTATCATAGATCCCAATGTCTTACCCAAGTTGGGAAAAGTTGTTCTACCTTTGCCATCAGAATAAAACCTTATCTTAAGTAATCATTGAACTTCATCCAAATTGGGAAAAAGTTTAACCTACGGTGGATCATCCACATTTCTTTCTTGGTACTAAATACTACTCCCAGAATACTTATATGCTCATACCTTAAGAAATCCACCTTAAGCTAGCATAAGGGTTTATTGAATGAAAACCGGTTATACTCTTCTTTACTTTAAATCATAACAAAGATGAAAACTTTTGGGTTTCATGTCTTAAGTTTTGATCAAAAGATCAATCTTTTCATTGAATCGTGTTATAGAATATGTCAATGAAGCTTAGGAGCATAAAGGTTTTGTAAAGTCAGTACTTGTACTTAGGACTTGGAATTCATGCTTTAGTTAATAGAAATTCATAACAAGACATCATGCTAAATAATTATCTTGAAATATTTCAACAATATGTCAGTTAAGAGAATGAATTTAAAATCACAATAAGAATCTTATGAGTCACTACATGGATAAGTGGTAACCTTGATGCACTTAAAACTTTCAATCATATAATATTTCAAAAATATGGTTATTTGTGTAGTAACCTAATTCAAAACAAGTAAATTAAATCTCAAAATCATAACTTTTTGGCACCAGGATGTCAGAATAACCCTGTTCATAATCCCCACATACTTGGAATTTTTGACTTCCTTGAAGGGAACTTACACTTAGGAACTTAAGAGATGATTTTGAAGAAAAAACCTTGGCTTTGTTGTTCTTGAGAGAGGGGAGAAGAAATAAAATGTTAAGTAATTTAGTATGGGGGAAAATAATGCCATATTATATTTTTTAGCCTTGGGTTGGGAGTTTAAAGAGGAGAATAGACCAAAAAACCCCTTAGGAACCATCTGAAAATCATTTTGAAGCCATCGATATGACTTAGGTCACAACTTGTAAGTTCTAGATATGGGTCGTGTCTTGAGTCGTCACCAAGAACCCAGATTTTGACCCCTACAACTGTAGTTAAGAATCCTCCTGACAACTGATAGGTTCTGCTTATGAGTCGTTATGAGTGAGTCGTAACCACTGCTAGCATTAACATTGCTTTAGTTATTTGGCCATAACTTTTCACCCCGATATCGATATAAGGCAAGATCTATATCGTTGAAATGCTAAGTAAATTATATTTCTGTTAGTTGGATTTGATCTCAGATATTCTTAGTATATGAAAAGTTTTGCTCTCTTGAAAATGACTATAGTTATATGCATCCAAAGTATTTAATCGCTAAGGAATGCTTTGACTTGTTCATAAGCGAGGAGCTACTTGAGGGTTTAATATATGTCCAAGTAACTTATAAAGATATCAAAACATGATGCTTGATTCTTTGATCATTTACTGGTCAATAGACAATTCATATCTGAGGACTCAAAATGTAAAGTAACAACTTATAGGGTTGAGTCTTCAAGTGACAAGAAATATTTGACTTTCCCACTGGGTTGTTTATGACTCGATTACACGACTCGTAAGGAGTCTTTATGACTTGAAGGTGTGAGTTATAAGTTGCACAATATCTTGAGAGTACGGGGTATAACAATATCTCCACCTTGGGCTCATTAATCCGCAAATGATACTGAATTGGCTAAAACACTAAAGAAAAGCTGAGATGATGTACTGAAAACTAACAAGCTAAATCATGACTTAATATATGAGTCTGAAATTGATGAATGATGCATGGATTGAGCTATTTTCATGAATGCATGTTGGGATAACTAAAAAATTTGGGAATCCATTAGTATGATTTAGCCGAATTCTAAAGTTGCATAACTAACATGATACCAATTACTTAATCTAAATATCCTTTATGGTTAAGGATTATTTAGACTAGAAGTAAGGACTCAAGTAAATTACCAATTTGCATGAATGTGAATAAATTACCTCATAAAATAGGCATATTCTTGAAACTTGGTATAGTAAGACTAGATGAAAAGACGAAATATCATAGAAGCTTATCTGTCTGCTTGTTAAACTGAATTGCTGGTTATACAAAATTATTCATACTAAATGTTGATAGCTCAACTGAAGTATCCTTGGCATGAACCCATATTTAGGATTGTAAAGTGATATCTGATGGCATGAAATCTTAAGAGTTACTCAAATAAAATATTTGCTACCTTCAAAACTACTTGTTAGAGGTTCTAATAACATTAGAGAGCAATTAATATTGGGCATGATATGAGTAAGATATCTAAATAAGGAATCACAACATGGCTACAACTCTATAATCATGGAATACAAGCCTATAAAACATAAGCTAGGATACAATTACTTTTCCTTCGACAATACAACTCCTAAACTTTGAGCTTAGCCATACTTCTCAAATACTACCTTAATTAGACTTATCCCTTAAATACTATGCTCATTTATTAAACTTGTAATTCTTACACAGGCATTAATAACGCTATCTACTAAAGTCTAATACAAACTATATATTCTCACCATGTTCAAGCCTAATTGGAAATTTTAAAATGCAACACATAACACGTAATACTAGTCTAAACCATGAATTCAATACCCCATGCGTGTTTCATAGCTCTTTTCTCAAAAATAATTCTTACCACTTCAACAACTAAATTTAACCTCTTACAAGGAATTAACTAGCGTGCAATGCATTGATCCAATTATTTACTAAAATGACATTCAAGCCTATCATTATAACAACATACAAAATTTTTGTCAACCAATCAACTTTGAAATTTTACCATATATTCTAACACCTCTTGTCAATAACAACTTCCATACACTATCCCCAAGAAGACACACATAGAATTCTCAACCAACTATAACATATATTAAAATCTCTACCTCAATCATCCTTCAAACTTATAGCGATACATAGAACAAGCATACAATGATCTTTTCCTTATACGGAACATTTACTCTCTCCCGTCTAAATCATTGTTCATCTACTTTTATCACCACTATCTTTACACAAATAAAGGTCACTGAAAGGTTAGAACATGAGGTCTTGAAGCATAAAGGAATTCTATGCATAACTTTACACTTAATAGATGCCCAAGGAATAGAGTATCAACGACATGGATACATCAAATATATCTAAACTAAGGATATACATTGCATAATACAAATTATGATTGGTTATTAAGGGTACACCATAATTTATGGGAACCAAGAATAGTGTAAAGCATGAGTACATGAGTCATGAGCTACATGACCATAGTTTGGAGTTCATAAATTCATGGAATATAATCTATTCTACGTATTGAACTAGAACTACTTATACTAGGAACTGGGAAAATACATAATTTCATGGAAATTGGATGATATGAGCTATGGTCATAGAGCTAACATGTAAGGAATGAGTACAGGTCATGATGACTGAAGAGCAAAAATTTACACTGAGATAAGAATGGGTTGAGCGTCTCCTCCCTAGTGTTATTCTACAACACACTAGCATCACTACTATAATCTGAGAACTTGGCTTGGTTCCTTGTTGTATCATCTCCCCCTTAGCTTTATGCCAACATTCTAAGTCTGCAGGCCTCTACACTAAACTATGAACTAAACAGTGATCACACTACTATTGAGATCGGGACATAATTAGTAAACATAAATACTAAACTCCTCTTGAAAGACTATACCTGCAAGTGCAAAACCCACTGCTAATACTTCCTTCTGAAATAGAACTCTAAACTTTCTATATCCCCAATAGTCACCATATAATAACTTAAATACATAATAACTTAGAATCTTTAGGAATATCACCATACCCTAAGTTCACACTAGCTAGAATCTCAAACTCTCCTTTCTATTATCTTGGCCATCCACAATTTAAACTTAGATTCTAACACTTAACATGGATATTCTCAAGCTTTTCATGAACTATACTAACTTCATTATTAAACATCCCTTAATATATTCTATCCTAAACTTTGTTATACTTCAGCAATCATCATCACATACTTACCCCCCATCTCGACAACCTACTTGCCTAACTAAACACATAATCTTCTTATTTTACTTTGTAGCCTACTAATATCATATGTCTAAACTTATATTTTTCCCTAAACCATGGGAATTTTCGCTTCACTAAAATTACCCAACATCAAAAGCCTATAACCCATAACTTAGCTTGTAAGAACAACATATAGTATATAACAAGCGTTATTCGCACTTTGAAACTCAAGGGTACTATTTAATCACACACACATTAAAAAACTTAGAAACAATACAATCCCATATTACCTTGGGCACACCTCAAAATAAAAAACACACCATCATTCTTAATTCTGAATCAATAAACTTAAATTCTTACATGCACTATTTAAAGCCTACTAGATCACCTTTCAGACAACTAGCCCCATGGATACATAATCAACTAAATCTACATAAATATTATCCCTACTTTACAAATGTTAAACTTCTAGGTCATGCTGCTAACTCTAGGTCAAATGCTTTCATAGGATTTTGAGAAGGGATCTGAAAGCATGTCTGTCTTTAGCTTAGTGCATGATTTTCATGAGTATGAATAAAATCTATCAAACTTTGGAATATAAAGACATTGATGGGATACTTTTGAGTCCACGTGCAATCCTATAGCTCTCTATGGGAACTGTCTGAGCAAACTCTATCAGCAGAAATTTAAGCCTGATTATTTTTGGTACCTCAAAACTATGGTAGAGCTGGCATGAATAGAGCATAATGAGAAACAGTACAAGTTTCTTAGGGAATATCTCTACAACATGATTTGAGATGTGAAATAAGGAAAATATTTCCTAAACTCCCTATAGCCTCTCATAGAAAAGTACAAACGTCTCTATACCATTCTGCAAGACTCTACTAGACACAATTTCAAAGAAATCCTAGGAGACTTGAACCTTGTGCTCTGATATCAAGTTTGGAATTCTCCGAGACTACCCCGTTGATGTCATACGGTGCTTAGAACCAAAAGTTATCCTAAGTTAACCCATGATACTGGCATAACTCATGAGCAACTAAATAAGATACATAAATCAGAAATAAATAAGCAGAACTGATATCTTTTCTAAATATTTCAATACAATTTTTTTAAAGAAATATACATTTTGTTATACAAAACAAAATTGAAAATAAGTAAATAAACTCTGGATGAATGTTATTGAAGACTCTAATAATATTGATTATAGGTAGTTGGGACAAGACCCCATGCTATCCCTAATAAATATGACTAGTTAATAAAATGCTACTAGAACTATAGTTGACTCAAGTGCTCAAATAAAAAAAGTCATCACCTGGTAGTTGGAAGCTAGAAACTGTCTGATTTTAATGTGTGGACTATAACTGGTACCTATATTATGAAGAAATATAGCCAAAAACACATATATGTGGCCAGTACTTTGGAATGTCTAAGTATATGGGGTGAATTCATAAGTAAATCCCAAACTGAATAGACTTTCAAATCATGCATGCTAAGTGTAAAAAGGACTCCTCTTGAACATGAATAAAACTAAAAACTGAATAATCATAAAACATAAATGATAAAGCATATTGTAAAGCTTAGTGAGTCATCAGACTTAGATTCTAAAATCTTTAATTTTATTCTATTTTATGGGTGATTCTTTTGATCGACATAAACCATGTGAGCTATCATGAAGTCCAATGCCTTACCTATATTGGGGAGAGTTGTTCTTCCCTTGTCATCAGAATATATCCTTATATTAAGAGATCACTGAACTTCATCTATGTTGGGACAAATCTTAACCTACAGAGGCTCGTAGTTTCTAGAAATTTAGGATTTTCTCATCCATATTCATCTCTCGATGCTAAATACTACTCCCAGAATACTTATATGCTCATACATTAAGAAATTTACCTTATGCAAGCATAAGGGTTTATTGAATAAAATCCAGTTATGCTTCTCTTTACTTTAAATAATAATAAATATTTACAGTTGTGGATTTCATATCTTATTTTTAGATTAAACTATCATACTTTTCTATAAATCATGTTATAGAACATGTCAATGAATCTTAAGAGCATAAACTTCTTGTAACCTATGTACTTGTGCTTAGGACTTGGAATTCAATCTTTAGTTCATAGAAAATCATAATAAAACATCTTGCTAAATTATCATCTTGAATTTTTTCAACAATATATCAGTCAAGATATTGAATTTCAAATCATAATACGAATTTTATGAGTAAAAACATGGACATATGTGAACCTTGATGATCTTAAAGCTTTCAAACACAATAGTATCATACTTCAAGAATATGGTTATTTGGGTATGAACCCTAATTCAAAACAAATAAATTAAATTTCAAAATCATACTTTTATGGCACAAGTATGAAAGAATAACCTTTTTCATAAACCCCACATACCTAGACTTTTTGAATTCATTGAAGGAAACTTAGACTTGAGAACTAGAGAGATGATTTTGAAAAAAAAAACCTAGCATTGTTGTTCTTGAGAAAGAGGAGAAGAAATAACATGTTAAGTTACTGAGGATGGGGGGGGGGAAATAATTCCTTCTTAAGTTTTTTATTCGTGAGTTGGGAGTTTCAAGAGGAGAAAAGACCAAGAAAACCCTTAGGAACTTTCTAAAAATCGTTTGGAAGTCGTCCCGATGACATAGGTCATGAATCATATGTTTTGGGTACGGATCACGTCTTGAATAGTCACTAGGAATCCTAATTTCAATCCCTACTGCTATGGTGATGAATTTTCCTAAAAACTCATAGGTTATGCTTACGAGTCATTATTAGTTAGTCGTAACCACTATCTTCTTTGACAGTGCTTCAATAACTTGGCCATAACTTTTCACCTCAATATTGTATTAAGGCAAAATTTGCACTTTTGAAATATTATTAAATTATCTATTTGTTGATGAGTGTTGAGATTAGAAATTCGTAGTATAACAAAGTTTATGCTCGTTTGAAGATGACTATAGTTATATGCATCCCAAGAACTTAATCGCTAAGGAATAATTTGACTTGTTCATGAGCTAGGAGCTATTTGAAGACTAAATATATGTCCAAGTAACTCATTAAACTAATAAGACATGTGTCTTGATTATTTGATCCTCTACAGGTCAGGATACTAGTAACAATTCCTAAGGTCGAGTGGTCAAGTGACCAGAAATATTTGACTTTACCACTGGGCTTTTTACGACTACATTATACGACTTGTAAGAATCTTTATGACTTAAGGGGGGGGGTCGTAAGTTACACAGTAGCGTGAGAGTATGGGGTATAACAAATCTATGACAACTACACTTACTACACTGTATCTAAGGTTTCAAGGTAGCCTAAGGGACTAATCAGCCTAAATATCCTCATTAACACTTCCAACACCTAAATTCCCCTATATTTATCATAATGTCATTTTTAAACTACAATATTGATTAATATATTAGGTAGGTAAACCTAGCCTACCTAGACAATGAAGAAACCCAAAGAATTTGTAAATCACCAATTTCCTCTTTTGAGTAGCTTCCGCAAGGTGCCATGAAATCAAAATCACAAATATATTCGTCAAAATGAGAACAATGATATCCATATTGCACTATTTTGCTTAAGGTCCAGAATTACATAAAAATCCCTCATGGGGCCTATTTATTATAATCACGTTTCCAAAAGCAACTCAACATCCCACTACACTAAAGAGTGATTATCATTAAAAATGGGTAAATTCTGAGCTATATTGGTGTTAAAATAAAGTCACCAAGGTTTATGGATTTTAGAGAAGAAAGGTGAAATTAACCATGAAAATGAAAGAGGCTTTCTACAAATTTGAAGGAAAATCTTGTAATTAATCTCTATCCACGCTCAACAATCTCCCAAAAATGTTATCCCTAAGCTTATCTTAATTTTTCAGGTTTAACTATCTTGGTGATGGATGAGAAATAGGGAAAAGGCTTAAAAAAAGGTATTTGTACCCTTCCCTGGTATACGGTTATCGCATTTGCGACCCGTCAATCGCAATCGTGATGCCTTTCCAAAAGGTGCAGAAATCACATTTGCGACAAGGGATGCGGCTTATGCAATACCTTTCCACTACCAAAAGGAGTCGCTTTTGCAACATGCGTGTCACGTTTAAGACACTTGCTGCTGGTAGACAGACCGCTGACTCGATTAGTTTCTCGTGAACATGAGTGAACCATCACCAGCTGAGATTTGGAAATTCACAAATCTTGGTCAATCCCTTAGGATTCATCTCGAATCCCATATATACAAATGGACTAGCTACCCTATGAAATTCGACCATCCAGACTCAATGGATCAGTGTGAATTTCAATTTGATGTTGTTTCAACTAAAAGTAGGTCCTATACCCCACATACCATTTTCTTAAATTCCGACTAATAGCTAAAAATAAGCCAGGGTGCCTCGTGACCCAATCCTATAGTCCACCTATCCTAAAATCGATATCTTGAGCTTTTGGAACAGTCATAATTGACATAAGAGGTCATCTGACTAATAATTTTACCTAGTGGCCAATTTAAACTAGCGAAGACTTCAAAATAGGGAATTGGCTCTAAAAACAAAATGAAAAGTCCAGTAACCTAATTGTCAGTTCTGGCAAGTCATAAATGACTTGGGGTAGCTATAGGAATATTCTAAATAGAGAAAATATCTAGAAATATAGAAAATGACCTAAGAGTCATTACAAAATCCAGTACTAAAAGTACTTTCGTCCATAAAAGTAAGGGATTAGGATGTACCTAAAGCCTCAAACGGGTAAGGATGCAAGGTACACATCTCGCTCTCAAACTCTCATGCAGCCTGTTCTACCTAGGAGGTTCCTCCAATAAACCTTAACTACAGGAGTTTCTCTAGTGTACAACTTCTTGATATCTTTATCCAAAATAACCACACACTACTCCATGAAAGTCAAAAACTTATCCAATTAGACTTAGTCCTATCTAAGCACACGATACTAATTAGAAATGTATTTCTGCAAAATAGAAACATGGAAAACATGATGGACAACAGGAAAATCTAGTGTTAAGTCTAACTCATAAGCCATCTCACCAACTGTGCAAAGAATCTTAAAGGGTCCAATATATCTAGGGCTGAGTTTGCGCTGCCTCTTTAACCTCATCAAACCTTTCATGGGCGATACATGGAGAAATACCTGATCACTAACTCCAAATATCAAGGAACATAGTCTATAGTCTACATATTCCTTCTGCCTACTCTGAACTGCCATCAAACTATCTTGAATCACGACTATATCAAAAAACTCTTAAAGCAAGTTGGTACCACGATATCTAGTGTTAGAAGTTTCAAACTATCCTATTGGGGAACGACATCTCCTACAATATAAAGGCTCAAAAGGTACCATCTCAATACTCAAATGGTAGCTGGTATTATATACGAACTCTGCAAAGGCTAAGTATTGCTCCCCCTAACAACCAAAATCCATAACACAGGATTGGTACATATCCTTAAGAACCAAAATAGTCAGCTCTGACTGGCCGTCAGTATGAGGATGGAAGGATATACTAAGATCCACCTGAAGAACAAACTCCTCCTAAATATCTCTCAAAAATCTAGAAGTGAATAGTGATCCGAAGTTTAAATGATAGATATAGGCACACCAAACGAATGGACTATCTCATTAACATAGATATGAGCCAGCCTCTTGGAACTGAATGTCATCTGAATAGGAATGAAATGGGCCAATTTGGTCAATCTAACCACAATGACCCAAATATCATCAAAACCATGGGAATTACTACGCAAGACACTCATAAAGTTTATGGTAATATGCTTCCACTTCCACTTAAAAATGTTTAATCTTTGAATAAAACTGCTTGGTCTCTGAATCTTAGAATCTATTAAAGCCTTATTGGACTCATAACTAAACACATAATTGTAAATAGCACAATGTCTCTTACCCTTAAATTTTTAATCCCAAATCTTCTCAAATAGCGAGGATTTTACCTCAACACTAGCAAGAATCCTCCTAGGATCTAAAATATCAAGTCTCACCATAAAGTTGGCAAAGGACTAAATGTCCCATGCTAACGACCTTTGAGAAATTCAAATACAAGTAAAGCTACCCATACTCACTGTCTTTTGGCTCAAGTAATCTGCTACCACATTCTCCTTGCTTGGATGAGACAAGATAGAGATATCATAATCCTAAAGCAACACTATCCATCTATACTATCTAGCATTAATCTCTCATTGGGTCATATGATGCTGAAGACTGCGATGATCTGTGAAAATTTCACAATGCACATAAAGATAGTGCCTCCAAATCATAAGCGCAAAAACTACCGCTGCCAACTCCATATCATAAGTGGGGTAGTTGTGTTCATACATCTTTTGCTATATCAAAGCATAAGCAATAACATGACCATGATGCATTAAAACAAAACCTAAACCAACTCTAAAAAATCACAATACAGAATCCCTCACTCTTAACATGAAGACCAAAATAGGAGTTGAAGTAAGAAACTTCTTGAGCTTTCAAAAGATTGACTCACACTCCTTGGACCATCAAAATTGAACCTGTTTTCGAGTCAATATCTTCGTAGGTGCTGAAATAGTAGCAAAACCCTCATTGAATCATCTATAATAACCAGCCAAACCAATAAATCTATTAACCTTGATCGAAGATATATGCCAGGATCAATCATGAATAACCTCAATCTTTATTGGGTCTACCATAATATTATCCTTCGACATCACATGACCAACAAATATTAATGACTCAAGAAAAAACTCACACTTAGAGAATTTGGAGAAAATAAAATAATCTCTCAAAGTGTGGAGCACAATCCTTAAATATTGTGCATTCTCCTCTCTACTCCTTAAATATACAAGGATGTCATCGATGAAAAATATCATGAAGAAATCCAATTAAGGCCTGAACACTTAATCAATCATATCCATAAAAACGCATGGGGAATTATTCAACTTAGAAGACATCACTAAGAACTCAAAATGACCATAACGGTTCCTAAAGGCTATCTTCAGGACATCCTCAACCCGAATCCACAACTGGTTGCAATCGTACCTTAAATCAATCTTAGAGAAAATTGATGCTCCCTAAAGTCTGTCAAATAAATCATCAATGTGAGGCATAGGATAATGGTTCTTCAATGTCACTTTATTAATCTACCTAAAATTAATTCACATATACATGGAGCCATCCTTCTTCTTCACAAACAACACAGGAGCTCCTAAAGGATACATACTAGGTCTAATGAAACCCTTACTAAGAAGATCCTAAAGTTGAGAGTTCAACTCCTTAAGCTCGACAGGAGCCAAACAATAAGGTACCAAAGAAATAGGTCAGCTGTAAGGCTCAAGATCAATAATAAACTCAATACTATGTTCAGAAGGAAGGCCAGGTAGATTGGTAGGGAAAATATCAAGAAACTCATGAACTATAGGAACATAGTCAAGCTACAAACTCTCAATACTAACATCACAAAGTTTAGTAAGATAAAACTCACAACCCCTCAAAATAAGCCTCGTAACACACATATAAGAAATAATCCCCATCGGCTTGTGTCTAACAACTCCCTACACCATGATCGAGTGTATTCCAGGCATTACTAAGGTAATGTTATTGCAAAATAATCCATGACCACATGATACAGGGATAACCGGTCCATGCTCAAAATCACAAAAAAATCCACCATGTCCAGTATAATAAGATCAGCATAAGTATCAACTTCTCTAATAATCATAAAACAAGACAAAAAACTTGTTCCACTACTAAAAAAATTACCCACAGGAGTAGATACACGTAATGGCATAAATAAAGAATCCCAAGATAACTCCAACTATGAATTAAAATAAGAATACAAAGTGGATCTTAGATCAAATAAGGGAAATACCGACTGATGGTACAGTAAAATCATACCTATAATAATAGCATCCAAAGACTCAGCCTTGGGTCTAGAAGGTACTACATACAACTGACCATGCCAGCCACCTGGCGGGGCTCCTGACTTACCTCCTATCCTACCTATCTAAACATATCTATGAGCACCCTAGGACCACACCTATAAAAAAATATACCTCCTCTAGCTGAGGGATGATCTTACCAAATAGGTGGAACACTCTGAGCTAAAGGAACAATCTATCCATGATTGGGGCACTCTCTCGAGAAGTGATGAAAAGCTCCACAACCACGACATGCCCCAGGCACTATAATAAAATTAGAAGACCTGGCCAACCTAGAATAACCACCATAACTAGAATAGCCTAAAGACTAACCCCTCTAATACTGACCACAACCATGGCCAAGATAATCACTAGGGAAAAAATGGCCTCCATTAATAATTTAAAATGCAGCCTGAATGGGTCTACTAAACTAAAGTTGATGATGAAATGGATAATATGGAGGGTACCCACCAAGAGAACTATTGCCTCTAATTTTTTAACACCTCAATTTTTCTAAAACCTAAATTCTATATGGTGCTCATGATCTCGAAGGACTACAAGTTAACCCTTTTCTGATATTTGTACTTGAGAACTGCATAATATACTAAAATAAATATGAAAGACTCGTGAAATCTTTCCATAAGGTTCAAAACATCTAAAATACTCAAAACTGAAAACTAAATACTAATATATCTGTTCAAAAATCCTCTAAACTGTCTGAACTGTGGAGTTGATGGGATATGTCCCCAACTAAATCCATCTGCTTAAAATAAACCAAATTTAATGAAATAATAAAATATGGATCATCCTCGAAAGAAGAGGACTCACTGCTACGTCTACTGCTGCTGACTAAGTTTGGACTATTATGGGTGCTTTGGATCCCCTACGTCTGAACCTATGGTATAAGACACCATAGCGCAGAAAAGTATGTGTCAGTACTTTGAATATACTGGTATTGTAGATGAGGTAAGGCTGAATGAAAGGGCTTATGCATAAATATTACTTAACTGAATAACATAAGAATACTAAATGGGGATATATGCATGAACGTACAAACCAAAAATTGGAATCGCAGTAACATTGAATATGAACTCTGAATATTGGTTTCTGAATACTAACATACTAATGACTAGGTCTACTAATACTGATATCTGAGTTTACTAACTCTGGAATACTGAATAATTAAATTTACTCATACCACTAACTGATTTCTGAGCTTGCTACTATCGACTGACTAAATTTGAGATCAAACCTCTCTAACGGATGATCTCTGAATCTACTAATAATGATAAGGAATGATCGTATGTGAGAAGACCTATCTAGTGGAAGATCTCTGAACCTTTTAATAAGATAAATGATGGACTGAGTTTGAGATCAGGCCTATCTAACCGGTGATCTCTAGATCTATTAGTACTGATACTGATTAACTTTATATGAGACTAGGCCTATATAACGGGTGTTCTATGAATCTATGGAACTATCTAAGTTCCTTACTAAGATGGGTGACTGTATCTGGTAGTCCTAATTTCTAAGTTTTACTCAGAAGACTGATACTAAAACTGCAACTGTGGGAGTTCTCATTTAATCGACATGCCCCAAATCTAATCTAGTGGGGTCCAACCTATAACTCCAGCTGGAAGGGAGTAAATACCGTGCCATGGGTAAAGACCTCTTATATGGTCAAACCTCTCTAACGGGTGACCCTGAACCGGAAGTCAAGCATAAGGCAGTATGATAGTCAAGCCTTTATCTAATGGGTGACTCCTGGTCCTATGCTGGCTATGCAGTTTTGGAGTTCAGGGACTGCTACTAATGACTCTACCTCTCTAATAGGGAAGTTGCCATCCATGCACTTGCTTGGTGCTAGTTCCTACTTCCAACTGAAGGAGTCTGAACTAATTGTTAACTAAACTTATACTGAGCTGAATCTGTTACTGTTCATATTTCTTAACTGATCTGACCGAGTTCACTTGGTTCTGTTATCTAACGAAATGCCACTTGGATTCTACTATCTGGCAAAATATTACTGAATTCTTGTTAGCCTACTGAGTTTCACTGAAGTTTGAGCTGAATACAGAATACTACTGAATACTAGTTACTTCTGAATACGGCTGAGTCAGAACTGAATACTAAGTTGGATTAGACTGATAATGAGACTTGATTGCACTTATACTGAGATCACTGAATTTCTTTAAGTTCTGTAATTTTCTGAATTCTACTGAACATAGCACGATTGAGATTATCTTGAGACTGATTCAGTTCTAGATAAGCAGCTAAATTTCAGGTAATAAATACCCCCAAGACTCGATAACATAAATATCATAAAACAGGACAACTCGTACATGCATGACAATAGGCTATTATCCACAATATAATCAATACGACATCTTGCCAATCATTTGAATAGCATGAACATGTAATGGTATACGAAGTGCAAACCAATATATTAAAGTTTACTCGATAAGGCTTTTCAATAAACACTTGGCTTACATGAACTTATACATAATTGGGGATTTCTTTCTAACCATGCTATATTGACTCTATGTCCTTCACATAAGCATTTTGCCAAACATGTGGGGAGCATGCCTTAGTTATACGACAAATACTACACCCAACTATCATGATTACACCAAACAACTTGCAAAATTTAGGGATTTAACATTGACATGATACAATTCAACCTATATCAGGATCAAGACTTGCAACTTGTATTCAAAAGCATGAATTACAACTCGACAATAACATGAATAGGAACTTTGAGTCACATAAATCATGAAAATCTCAAAAATTATCATCTTTGAATTTAGAAAAGGATTCTTGAACTTCTTGTGTGGAAGGGACCCAAGAATAAACATCTAACATACCTTAGGAGATTTTTTCTTGGACGTTCTTGGAGAGATTCTTAGTTTCTTGAGTTTTCTTGAAGAAAGGTTTTGATCTTGTTTTTGGGTTTTTGATCTTTAAAGAAACCCTAGATTTTGATTTTATGGATGAATAATGAAGTTATAAGACTTGATCTGATTTAAATAGGTGTAAAAAAGGGTGGAGAAAGACCAAAAATCCCTTTCTAAAATGAATAACAATCACTGAACGGGATATACGATGGTGGGTACGATTGTCCGTCGAGGGCTCAATGGTCCGTCAGTCCTGACCGTCACACCTGGGCCAGAACTAGGTTTATTGTCTCATCTGCGATGACTCGGGCGATGGTCCATCGCTAGCTCGACAGTCTGTCAGACCTCTTCATCGCACTTACCCAGTGAATGGGACTACTACCTCATAGCGACGGCTATGGGCGATGGTCCGTCGCTAGTTCGATGGTTCATCGGCCTGCCTGTCGCACCTGGGCAGTTCAGACAACCTTTTGTAAAATGTCTATAACTTATTACCCCCACTTCGGATTTTGATGAAGTCAGCCCTTACTCTTCTTAAGTATGAAACTCGACTTAAAGAAAGTTTGGGGTATTATAAATTTTAGAGCTACTACAACTTCCACTAAATCTTCCCTGATATCGCAACCTCTTATTGTTGTCCCCCTAGGCCCCACGTTGCATCTCCCCCATAAGCTGCACATGATTAGAAACCTCAGCAAAAGACCTATCCACAATAACCAAACACGAAGTAGACATATTCAATAGGAAGTCTTAAAAACCTCTCATACTTAGTAGTCAAAGTTGAAGTAGAATGCATAGACAACTCATAAAAATGAGCCTCATACTCCACAACTATCATGGACCCATTCTTAAACCTCATGAACTCATCCCTCAACCGATCCGTAAGTATATGAGGCATGTACTTTTCTAAGATCTCAAAGAATTGAGCCCAATTCAAAGGAGAAGATCCAGCTGGTCTGGAATCAATATTACCTCTCCACCAAGGTGAGCTTTTAAGTCTAACTAAAAACAAGAGTAATCTACAACACAAGTCTCATATAGGCCCAAATTATGGATCCTATACTCACAAGCAATTAGAAACAGATATGCATCCTTGCCTAGTGCACCAGAAAACCTAGGCGAACCCAATCTCAAGAATCTACCAAATATTTTTTGCACCTTGGCAAACATAGAAGGTTGGGTAACCACTAGATAAGAAACTACCAACTGAGTAACCATCAGCATAGGAGGGACCTAAACTCTGAGAGGTGTAGCTATAAGTTGCTCCCCTACCTTAATACCACTCTAATCTATAGATTGTGCACCATTAGACAATGTACCACTAAACAACCCAAAAATTTCAACTAAGTAATCCATGAGTAATGGAGAAGAAATAAATCTTGGTAGTTCCTGGGCTGGTCCCTGGCCTACCGTTGCCAATGGAAAAGATTCTTTGGCTCAAGAGCGATAATAGGGTCTAGTGAAGACCCCTATCCTGTACCCTACCTAGGGACATATCTCAAGGATGTCTATGACCTTTAGGTCATCCACAAATAATTATAGTATCCTTAGGCTCAATCTCGAGACCCTGGTCTTGTGTGGCAGTAACATGTGTCCTAACATTCTGCGAAAGAGTGAAACAAAAGAAATACTTTATAAACCAACTCAAACTCTTTGAACAAAATGAGTGAAAGAAGTAAAGAACTCCTAAGAATTTCCTATAGCCTCTCGAAGGTAAGAAACAAACATTATCATTTTGATTTGCGGGACTGTACTAGACACTTACATTTGTACCAATAATACCAGTGAAACCTAGGCTCTGATACCTATTTGTCATGATCTGAGCTATGAATCACGATGACACCTACTCTATCCCACTAGTAGGTCAGCCGAACCATTGCTCGAAGCTAGATGAAATGGTATAACTTGGTGGAAAATGCCTCAAAATGGAAAAAAGAAAATACAACTCATAAATAGGCAAGGTAATAGAAATAGTTTGAAAGGTAGCCATAATATAGAAAACTATCCCATGACCTATTAGAGTTAATACAAAAGAAACTATAACATATCATAAGTCCTACAATAGTCATTATAAGCCATCTCAAAACAAAAGACTGACCAAAGATAAACAAAATGAAAAAGGGCATATCAAGCTCTAAGAGCTAACCCAATCTCCAAAATCAACACTGCATGATCAACAAATCAGCGACAATAAATAATACTTAGATCTATACCAAAAAGATACAAAAATATAGTATGAGTACCAAAACCATAGGTACTTAGTATGCATAATCGGTCACTGAGCTAAATCATTATATAGATACAATAAGATACAAGATAACATATGATAAGTCCAGATAAAGGAAGAACCTTGAAGTAACCTCCAACATCATTGTACATACAAAAGTAAATAGAACTGGAATGATACCAAAACAATCATACATAACAATCAAATACATATGAGATAACAACACAAGGATCATACCATTAAATCTACAAGATTGGCCTCATATGCCAATAAGTGTAGAAAATTAAATAATCCAAAGCAGGCTTCCATGAGCTTAGAGGATACAATCAAGGAAACTAACTATTAAGTAACCAAAGTTTACCAACCGTCAATCCATTACAAAGAATCCATCTTGTATTACATCAAAAATTATTCCTAATTCCAGAATCAAACCAAAAATGCGTAGCATTATTATTATAATCCTAAATTTTATCAAACTTGAATCAAAAAATCATATATCAACATCATGAGTAACTGCCAAACTTAAATTGAAACTCATTATTACAATCCATATTAGTGAACCATATTTGTAAGCCATTTTAATTGGCTAAGCTTAATAGATTATATCAATCAATAATAGTTGTGGACCATTTCTTTTGTCATAGTTACAAGTCAAACAACGAATAATATCTGTAGGTCTCATCCATAGTCATGCCTATAAATCATATTGTTAGTCATATTCTGAGACCATATCAATACTAATATTCCTAAGCATATTTGGGATTTATATTAAAAACTGTATTTATAGGCCATAGGACACCCATATTATCTATAGGCCATTAATTTTATCTATATACCACATCACCTCTATGAGTAATTTTATATCCATAAGCCATTACTTGTATTAATATGTCGTATTCTATCTACAAGAAAAATCATAATTATTAGCCATTTGATATTCATGATCCATATTATAGGTATATAATCCATATTATATGTACAAGACACATTATATCTGTGTCATTATTACTCATAGGACATATAATACATCTATACAAGTCAAATTATGCTCATAAACCATATTATATATCAACATAAATCATAAACTCTAAACAAGCCAATAACCTTTAATCATACCAATATCCATTGCATTAAGCATACTAATAGGCCAAGTCATTAATCCTACTCGAGAATTATACCCATAATCACATGCAAAATTCATAAACCATACTTATAAATCATAACATTATTCACATATAAATAAGATATCCCTAACAATACTTGGAATTTGTTTCCATCATTCCATACCAAATTAACATACTTCATAATTATATTTATCATGCTCAAGTGAAAACCTACAATTTATAACATTATAGTATACACAAAGAGTTCTACAAGGTGATCATTGGTCAAGGACTAAGGTGGTCCAGAGGGGCTCACTCATAATCCCCAAAGATTCTCTTAGGTGATCCCTTCCCTGAACAAGCTAAGGTGTCTAACTTCAGTCATAGATGTCATGCAAGCCATTATTATCCCTAATATATAAGTTATCCACACACATGATTGACTAAGTCAATCTTAACTAGAACAATAATAACTAATACAATTTCCTTAACTTGAGCAATTAGGAACAATTCTATCCTAACATGAATAACTAGGAAATTTTACCTACCTAGAGTAATTTTGGAATTTCAATTCTAATTTCATACCACGAGGCCTAATTTAACTAATCCATGACCAACTACACTAACTACTCCATGTCTAATGTTTCAAGGTAGCCCAAGGGTCCAATTAACCCAAATATCCTCATTCATACTTCCAACACCTAAATTTCCCCATATCTAGCTTGATATCATATTTATGATACAAGATAGATCAATCAATGGATTAGGTAAACCTAGACTACTTAGGCATCGAATAAATCCTAACAAATCTGCTAAATCACCAATTTACCTTTTCGAGAAGCTTCCCCAAGGTGTCACACTATGAAAATTGTGATCAATTTGTCAAAATGTAAACAATGATGCCCATATTGCATTTTTTTACTTTGAGTCCAAAATTATATAAAAATACCATGTGGTCCTTATTTATAGAAATCGCATTTCCAAAACCTACACAACATCCCACTATGCTCAAGGAGTAATTACCTTAAAAATGGATGAATTCTGAGCTATATTGGTGCTAAAATAAAGTTAACAAGGTTTAGAGATTTTAGAGAAGAAATGGTAAATTAACAATGAAAATGAAGGAATATTACCACAAATTTGAAGGAAAATCTTGTAATTAGTCTTTATCTACGCTCAATGATTGCCCATACATGTTATCCCCAGTTTTCTCCCAGTTTTAGAGTTTAAATGTCTTGGTAATGGATGATAAATGAGGAAAACATCCTATGAAGAGGTATTTATACCCTTCCTAAGTGTACCGGTATTGCATTCGGAATCTGTCAATTGCAATTGCGATACTTGGCAACATGGGCCAAAAGTCTCATTCGTAACAAGTTATGTCACTAACGCAATACCTTTCTGCTTACAATGGTACTTGTTTTTGTGACATGAGTGTTGAATTCACGATACTTTCTTCTGGTTGATAGATTTATAACGTAAATGGTGACTTGTAAATGTGAGTGCACCTGCACCAACTAAGAAATGGAAAATTTTAAGTCTCTGCCGACCCCTCAAGATTCATCTAAAATTTTGTATACAAAAATGGACTATTCTACCCTATCAAATTTAATGTTTTGAACTCGATGGAACAGTTGAAATTTGCATCAAAGGTCATTTCAACTAAAAGTTGGTCCCACACCCAAATTTCCATTTTCTTAACTTCTGACCAATAGCTGTAAATGAGCCTGAGTTCCATGGGACCCAAAAAAAGAGTCTACCTAACCTAAAATCAACATTCCAGTATTGTTGGAATAATCAAAATTAGAATGCATAGTTGTTTAACTAATGTTTTTCTCGATAGCTAATTTGAATCAGTAAAGACTTCTAAATCAGGAATTTTCTTTAAAAAACAATTGAACTTCCCTATAATCTTACTGTCAATTCTAGAAAGTCATAAATGACTTAGGGAAGCTATAAGAAAGTCTAAGTAGAAATAATAAGAAAAACCAATGAAAATAACCTAAAGGGTTATTACATTTGCGTGTAGTTTACATTCTTTCTCGTTACTTATATTTGTATTATATTTGGAGAAAAGTCGGAAGTTGACTACTGAGTACCATATTTTAGGTACTCATAATACACTTTTGTAACATATATATTAGAGTATAGGTTCTCTCTACAATTGTGGGCTTCGTGCAAAGCAACTATGGTTTGGAGATCTTGGGTGCGATCCTGGCATTCAAAGTATTGTTATTCTCCTTCATATGTAATATAATAATATCTATTCCTTATTAAAAGATGGTTTGGATCATTATATTTATTTAGTACTTCATTTTGTAGCCTAATTATATTATAAGCTCTTGTTTTGATTCAACTATGTTTTAGGACAATCTTGTGTATTTTAACCTTTTACTATAATATTCTGCATTCTTCCTACATTTTTCTAGGTAGTCCATTAATAGTATTTTTGGACTATGTGTTGGCTTACCTACTGATGGTTTATAGTACGTGCCATAATAACCTAACAAATTAGGTCGTGACAAAATAGTATCAAAGCCTAGGTTTACAAGTGCGTTGGTATAAGAAATAAGTATCTATTAGAGTCCTAAAGATCGGTGCAGAGACATCCATATACTAACATTAGGAGGCTACATGGAATTCTTAGGAAATTCTATTTTTGACTTCTTGTCATGTGTTTGTGGTTTTATAACCTCAAGTACACTCTTTGACTCTATTTTATCACAGATGGGATAATGGAAGGTTGTCGATAGATGCATAGAATACTTTGACATCCATTTCTAGAACTTCAGTACACTATCGAACCGAGGAGTTAAGGATAGATGTTGAAGATATTTAGTGTCAGTCAAAGGATTTGGGGCTAGCCTTGGCTCTGATAGAGTTTGCAACCGCTTTAGCTTTTTGAGATTCTGCATTTGGGATCTTTGGTTTTTTTATGTATACCTCATTTCTAGGGATGATATTTGGTTCATTGAGTAGTTCTTAGGATAGAGTTGGATTTGTCGGGGATCATTAAAATTCCTTATTAATTTTAGAGTACGAGATTAGGTTTCATAAATTAGATAGGCATATTCCTTTTTTATATCCTTCAAAGCATGACATGGTGTAATAATTTATTAGAGGATTAGCATTACTACTTCATTTTCCATTAACGAACTGGATAGCAGTTGGGTCTTCCTTCTCTCAAGTTGATGATCACGCGAGGGCCATAAAGAGAGCATGTATGAAGACTTATGGATGAGTTGTTAAGAGCCCATGTTATCAATACATTGATATTAGTATTCTATTTAGGAGTGAAGATCCTTTGGCAGAGACCAACATCACTTGTAGCCTATTAGTTTTATATAGGTAGCATTTCAGGCTATAGATAGCTATTAGATTAGTCATTGTAATCATAGTGGGTAATGTTCCCATCGAACCTTGTGGAATATTTAGTATGGGTCTTTATGACATGGTGGTCATTATAGATCAGAGAGTGTAGCATCTTGGGGTATCCAAGGAGCTTGTTTTTTTGTGGAGAGATGGGATATTAGTCTAGAGAGTGCCCCAGATGCGAGTTGGTTATTTATACAGAGATAGCATATTTTTCTCACCAGCCTAGAGTTCTTGAGATATATTATGATTGTAGAAAGGATAGTCAGCCAATTGGGGTTAGCTGATATGTTTTGCCATGTTAGGGATTTAAGGGTTTACTACAACTGTAGAGAAATCATTCACTGGTCTAGTAGTACCTCTGACATGGGTTTATTAGTCATCTAACTTATTCAGAATAATCTAATGGTGTTTTGGGCTCATAAGTTAGAGATAGTGTGCTTAGCGCCTCAACTGATGTTTTTATCGGTCAGTACGAGTTTTGACCCATTCAGAAATATTCTCCCTTGGACATGTCAGGCATGTCTCTTCAAATTTTACTATAATAGGTGGGCTTTTATTTTTTTCATTTACCTTTTCATTTATATGTATTGGGTTCTCATACCCATTGATGGTTGTATGCCTTAGTAGATGTATATCAATTATTGTGTGCGCTGATATTGAGTTTATGATTATATGGCTACCCTTTTAGATTATTTCTTAGTGGTGGATGGAGTGGATTGGTATTGATATTTTCTCCCTCATGGGTATAGCATTTTGGTTTGAGTCTAATTTACCTTGTCATATTGGTCTTCTTATAACCCTATAATGGTACTTTCTATTCATTTTGATTTTTAGAACCACTATTCCTTATATTAATGTTTATAATTTTGTGGTTATTATTGCCATTCTTTTATATTATTTTCCCTAACTTAGTAGACGACTAGACTGTTAGTATCTAGTTAGAATTCCCTTCCTCGCAGTTCGTATTCATTGGTTTGGGCAGCTAGATTTGTTGGATGATTTCTCTCTTATAGTGATGTGAGGTTTGTTATTTTCCTTTTTTGTTGGTGTTCTAGATTGGTTGTGGAGTAGACTACATGTACGAAGATAAAATGAACTTTTGTAGTTCTATTATGATTCTAAAGTCGGCAATTTGGTTATATTGCATGTTCTTGAGTTTGAGATTCTAGGTCTTGCCTTCTAGGTTACAAAGGTTTTTGCATTGTCTATCCCACTCTATGTAGCCCATTTCGAAGGATGACCAATTTGGGCTATGTTTTTTAAATATTACTCATTCACATTATGGTTTAGCCTTTTTATTTTCAAACCCTTTTCGAGGTTCATTTTTAGACCCGTCTTGAATATTAGAATATTATCTCATTTTACTCCTAACGATGCATAGATAACTCTTTTGATAGTGTGATGATATTTTTAGATCTTGGAGTGAGTACAGATGTTTTGTGGCCGATTCAAGTATTGTGGTTTAACATCCAAGTAGGCTTCTATCTACACTTCTTCGTGAGATGTTGTTTTATATATGTTGCATGTTAGATAGGAATGTTAGGATATGATTTTTGATAGGACACTGTGACTTAGCCTAATTTATGATTTTGGGGGCTAGAATGTTAATTGACCCTTAAGATGAAATGCTTATTATACATCTATGATCCTATTACCTTCTTCATTAATTTAGATAACTCATAGTATAGTTATGATATCATGCTTAATATGGGTTGAGATTTAGGTAGTGGAAGCATGATTGGTATATTAGTCTTATTTAGACTTTTAGACTACCTTGGAACCGTAATTTAGGTAGATTTGACAATGTTGCTCAAGTCTTAGGTGGAAATCTTATCTTAGGGCTAATCATAGATTATCTAACATCTAGAAGTGAATTTAGATAACTCAGCCTATTTCAGGGTAGAAATTTCCTAAATATGGATTTCAGAGATTAGATGTGGGTCCCTCCTACCTACCATAGGCCAAGACTTTTGTTAGACTTTGTCGACTTATTTATTCATATTAGACATAGTTGAGACTAATGAGCCTATAGTATAAGGTTACTCCGTGACTCGTTTGATTGTGATGGTTTCTAAGATTATGTTATGGTTATGTAAGATGTATTATTTGGCCCAAGGCCGTGATTATGATATTAGTTGGATTTTGGAAGGTCTTTTATGCTTTTAAAGGATGTTGCCATAGTTTATAGATGTTTTGATGCATATGATTGCATTTTTTGGACACTGGTGATGGCATGCATAGAGTCAGTACATTCCTTATCACTAGAGTGGTAAATAGTATGATTCAAACTAAAATATGATTTTATAACCTTTTTTAGTAACATAGGGTTTATTCCCACTTTTGACTTTTAAAATAGATTTCTTCATAATGGGGATTGTACCATCTTAACAAATAACTTATGAGCCTTCGGATTAAAGATAAAGCTTTAGAGATGTAACTAAGGTAGATTTTGGTTCACAGTTTTCCAACTACTTTTACTTAAGTCGAGGGAGATTCTGACGCTTTTGACACTTTTTTGATGACTTAATCCAGGATTTTTACTGATCATGCTCACCTATACATTTTAAATTGGTAGAGGACGATTGTTTTCAATAACTCAATTTATGTTGAGGTCGAATCCACGAGGAGAGAAATTATCTTTCTAGTCCTATGGGTGTTAATACTTACTAATAAGATAACCGTAATGTAAACAAAGTAAAATAAAGTATTTAAAATGGGGGGTTGATTTGGAATAAAGGTTGATCAATGTCTATTATAGTTATCAAACTAAAGGCAACAAATGTGATTGAAAATTTAAGATAAGAAGGAACTTGGGATTATGTATACATAAAGGCAATGTAACGACCCAAAATCACCACTCGGGACGCCGCACGGTGCCTAGGGTCACAAGTGACCCCAATCCAACCCTTCTATTGGCATAACTCATAAGCAACTGAACAAAGTGCATAAATCTGAAAGAATAAGGCGAAAATAACTCTATTATGAATTGGCTCAATAAAAAAAACTGAAGTCATAAGGTTACAACTCTTCTTTTACAATAAAACTGGAACTCAATGCATCAACTCCTACTGACTATCTATGAAGCCTCTATTAGTACTGACTATAGGTAGCTGGGTGATAACTCCCAACCACCCCAACTCAATATGACAGAATAAAGAAAATACAACACGATTCAACCGTATCACTGACTCGAGCCCTTGAATAAAATGGGGACCCATCACCTACTGACTGGAAGCTACGAACTGAATGGATATGGTGCATGCGCCAGAAATCTTTGCACCTACATTATGAGACAATGAAGCACATATACGTATATGTGGATCAAAACTTGGGAATGTACTGAGTATTTGGGGGTGAATGCATATGTATAAAACAGTATCAATCTTCTTCAATTAAATCATGCATGCAATATGGGATGACTCACATGACTTGAACAAGTATAAAATGTAAAGCTCATAAGTCATGCAAGATGAAGCATGGAACACAAATCTCGTGAGTCATCATACTTTAATGTTGAAATCAGAAATCCTCTCTTATTCTCAATCCTCAAAGCTAAAGGAACTTTAAATAGTACTTTCAAATGTTTCATATATCTCATGAAGAGTATAACTTCTTTAACGCTCAAGATCTTATAACTCCTTTGAACTCAAATACTTGGAATTTGGAATCATATAACTTTGAAACATACTTTAAGGCATTTCGTTCACTTTAGGAAAGTATCTCATTTCAAGCTTTAGCAAAATCATTGAATCTCAATGGAAAGATACACTTGCTTAAGGAAATAACTTATCTCAAAGTTTCATGGAAAATACCATATCAAGGAAGAATACTTTCGTTTACAGAAACAACTTATATCAAGGAAATGCTTTAGTTAGGGAATCATTTTGCAACTTTGCCATTAGGAAAATAGCTCATAGGAAGGGAAAATACTTTATTTTTCAAGGAAGTACTGATCTCGAAGTTTAAAGGGAAAGGGAGGTTCTCTTATCCGACATAAACCATGCGAGTTACATGAAGTCCAATGTTTTGTCCTCCTAAGGAAGAGACCCCACGTTGGGGAGGAGCGTCATACCCTTTTCCAGGGAGTATATCCTAGGCCTAGTTATCACTAAACAAACTCGGCCTCGGGCCCAATATCAAGTAAGCCTTAGGCCCAATAAAAATCATAAACTCAGCCTCAGTCGCATCCTACGGTGGCACGTAGTTTTGGTGTAAGAAACCATAGTAACTTGCCTGCTCGGTGAAAAATACTACTCCCTTTAGATTATCTGCGCTCATCTCATAAAAATCCACTTTTAGAAATAATCTCATGGTTCACAACGAACCCAATAATCAAATTTGTTATCTTATGTAGGAAGTGGATTTAAAAACTCTATGAACATTATGTCAAATCATTTCTCAACAATCTCAAAACACTCAAATACTTCAATATCTCAAACATTTCAACTATTTACTTCTCAAGGATTATTATCATGGGGTATAGACCCAGCTGTAATTTCTCAAGAAAAGATGCAGAAATCATGCCATTTAACTCTAAATTCATGGGAAATATCAACATAATGCATTCAATAATAATGAGTAAAAAACCCTAGTTCAAATTCATGTAAAACCTCATAGATTTTAGGAAAATCATGATTTAAATAAGCCTTTGGGCACAAAGGTGAAAGGATTACCCTTGTTCAAAACCCCACATACCTTAGATTATGGAATTGGATGAACAAGCTTTCTCTAAACTTCCTCTTCTTACTCTTGGGAAAGGGTTCTTGAAGCCCTTGACTTGGGAACCTTGAATCTTGACTCAATTTAGAAAATTTATGGTGAATTCTTGAGATTCTTGGAAGAGGTTTTTGATACTTAGGGTTTTTATTGAGAGAAAACTTGAGAGAGACTTCATAGAATGCTTGTAAATGACCTTGATTTGGTGTTTGCACGGTTTAAGAGGCTTGGAAAGAGTCCAAAGTGCCCTTTTCACTTCTGTACGAAGCTGAAAAATTGAACTGGGTACCCGATTTCATGGGCCACTACGATGCGCCACTATCATTGTGGCTCACTGGAAATTGACAAATGGGAAATTGGTTGTCACCGCTACGTGGAGCCATTGCGTTGTCCCACTAGTTGGGACCTGGAATTTCAGTACGACGTGTCACAATCACGCTAGTCCACTGGAAATTAACTATTGAGAAATTGGGGTCCTCCGCAATGCGCCACTATCGCTGATTTCCACTGGAATTTGGAAGTTGTCAAATAGACCCTCTTCGCGACGCGCCAAAAACTAAAATAATGTTTTACGACTCGAACTTAAATTAGCCATAACTTCTTACCCGGGTATCGGATTTGGACGTATCTTATATCAACGAAAATCTTATCAAATTTTCCATGTGAGAAAAAGTTGAAATTAGGGGAATTCTATATGGTTAACATGATACTCACTTTGGAAGTCACTTCTCAATCTTTTAGGGACGGAATCATGCCTCACTTGACATGCCCTAAGGTTCATTCTACGAGAGAATTTTGCGGGGTCTTACAATATCTCCCCCTTGGAATCATTTGTTCTCGAATGTCACAAGCTCGACTAAGAACACAGGAAAAATTGAGTTTACATAGCTGAAGCAATTTGCTAAAGGGGCTCAGAATCTTTCTAAACTCTTAAATACCTCGGAAATTGCAAGAACTCATGTAATAATAGATACATTGCTGAACTTTAGATTAGAAGGGCTGAGTTCTGAGAATCATGGCTCGATTGAGATTATCGAAAAACCTGACACGGATCTAGATGACAGATAAATAATCAGGTATAAATACCCCCATGACTCAATAAGATAAAAGTAAAACATAACTATCTTTGAATAATCAAGACGACAGACATTCATCCACTATCACAATCAATAAAGCATCACTTCAAGCATTTAGGAATCCTTAACATGTAATAACATAGGGGTACATGCTATTGGATCATATTCCATTCAACAAGGCCTTGCATCAAGCAGTTCGTACATTTTTAAGTCTTGGAATATAACGGAGAACACATAATTGGGGGACTTCATGCTATCATGTTACAATTCATTCATCAAACACTTAGCATTTATTAAAATCTTAGCATGTATCAAAAAGCACATAATTGGAGAATTTCATGCTATCATGCCACAATTCATTCACTAAGGCTTTTCAACAACCACTTGGCATGCATGGGATTACACACAATTGGGGATTCCTGGTCAACATGCCATAATGGCTCTAATTCCCTCACATAAGCATTTTATCAACATATGAGGAGCATGCTTTGCTTATTCAACAATTTACATACTCAATTGACATGAACATATCATTCAGCAAGCAACTTGAAGAAGGTTCATCGTGAACATCACATAAGCATCACATACTAAGGTAAAAACTTGAAAACCTTGTAAGAAAACATGAATCACAAATTAATCATAGCATGAACATCGATTTCAACACATATGAATCACGAACAATTTATAAACATATAATCTTTGAATTTTAGAAAAAGGGTTCTTGAGCTTCTTGGACAGGAGGGACCCAAAAATAAATACCTACATATGATTATCCTCTCCAACACGACCCTTTTACTCTCTCCTACCGGAACCACTGTTCAATATATCTATCACGACATTAGGAAGAGGTCGCTGAAAAGTTAGAACATGAGGACCTAGAGCAGGAAGGGACATTGTACCTATCTGGCACTGAACTAAGGCTTAAGGTATTGAACATCATCAACTTATCAAAGCGGTCTAACCCAAGGAAATACATGGTATAAATCTAGACTTCGCGAATCACTAAAAGCATTGCTCGAGTACTTAAGTCACGAATTGCATGACCTGAATTTGGAGTTCAAAATTTATGGGATGTGATCTTGACTACCGAATGAACCAAAAATCCTCATTTTAGCAACTAGGATAGTACATAATTCACTATCATATGCATGAACATGAATTAGGATCATGGAACAGAAACGTAAAACATGAGCAGGTAATAGGACAACTGAAAGTGCTGAAATAAGATTGGGTCAAGCATCAATCTTACTCAAAGTTATTCTACATCTCTCTAGTGCATCTACTAGAGTCTTAAGGTTATACCCGATTACCGGTTCTATCATCTCCCCCTTAGACTTAAGACATCACTCCAAGGAGGTAAACCACCACATAAATTCTAGTCTGGCTATAATCACTTTGCTCTAGAGTCGGGGATATAACAATGTATATGAACAGAACAACTTGACCCGAATGACTATATTTCAAAGCGTAAAACATCAACAACAACAGCAATAACAATAACAACAAACCCAGTATATTACCACATAAGTGGGATGTGGGGGTAGATTGTACGCAGTCCATACCACTACCTCTACAGAAGTAGAGAGGTTGCTTCCGATAGACCTCCAGCTCAATAAAAAGGCAGTATACCAAAAACATCAAAAGTGTAAGACACCATAAAAATGACATAGGTAAGACATCCACAAAAATTGCACATTGCCAAGTCGAGGACACCAAAGTATACCCAATTACTGACTACGACTCATCCACACCCTTAGCCCTCTATGCTAATGCTTTTTCTCAAAATCATCCAATCCAGGGTCATGTCCTCAGTCAGTTGTAACTGCTCCATGTCAAATTTAATCACTTCACTCCTGAAAGCATAACGCCCACTCATAATACTACCTCCTGAGACACACATCATCTTTCTATGGCCCCAATAGTCATCATTTAATACTTAACGCTTAGAAAGAGTACCTCCAATCCTATTTACGGTCCATACAACTAATGTCATATCCTAACACTACATCGCCTATAAACTTATATTTTTAAACCATGAGAATCAAAATCATCTTCACCATCTTAATTCACAACTCCTTAACTCAACTATCAAGGGCATCATTCATTCTCTCACTAGCCCTACCTAGCAACTTAACATTACTACTAACCAAACAACATGTAGTAATCCTAAAAAATAATAGACCCATAGAACCTTGGGCGCACTTCTACATCATCCATACAACATCAAACTTGATTAAGAATCTAACAAACTTAAGCTCTTGCATACACTGTTCAAGCCTATTAGATCACTCCCCTATAACTAGTACTATTAAACAAGAAATCGTTGCCTCTACTCTCATGACCACCGATCGTTAAAACTTAGTGTCTAGCACAAATCTCATTCAGAAGCTATAAAATAAAACATCAACAATAACCAAAACTTTACATGGCCCACTCGAACTTTATAATCAACAATAACTGATCGTAATCACATGGCCCATCTATTCCCAATTCATTAGCACATCCTCCTTCTACACGTCATTACTATCTACCTACTTATACAACCCCAACTTAGCTCATAGATTTATAAGTTTCAACTAAAATCCATCTTACAAATCTCAAGGATGCCTAACTTAACAATACCCATACACCGAGTACTTATATCAATAACCTATGCTTTCCAACTCAACATTTGTCATCAACAACTTTTCATATGTCAAACAAACAATATTTCCCTTTAAATAATAACCCCTTTCTCCACCTCTCACTAACAAACAAGCAAGGACATAACACTTTATTACTAGACCAAATAGTGCAACAAAATTTAGCTATACATATATGCATATAAATTCAATAAGTTGCTAGTGAATCAAAATAGGCCTCATACGGCTCCACTAGATTTTGGTTTTGTATTTTGAACAAGAAAATGAGATGAATAACAAAGAAACTATGCTAGTGAATCGAAAGAGCCCCACACGACTTCACTAGACTTTGATTTTTCTTTTAAAAAACAGAATGATAACAAGGTTACATATTGCAAGAGATAGAAACTTAACACGCAATATTCAATGATCTAAGAATACGCATCTCATTCTGTCTCACTCGCATGACTCATAATAGTGAGGAAAAACTTTAATCTTGAGGAACTCATGACGCACCATAAGGCTTCTATGAAGCTGCTTTGTACGACTTCTGAAGCTTCTTGTTAGCCAATCTGAGAACGTTATCTAGAAAGGAACTGGAACTTACAAATCATGATATCTCAGGGATAATACATGGGTAAGGAAGCATAGCTTCACATTATGGATTCTGAGGAGGAAGCTGAAAGTACCTCTGACTTGGGCTTAGTGCTCGACTTTCATGAATCACGAATAAAGTACTTCAATCATTGGAACTCACAAGAGCTGATGGAATACTTTCTAGATCGATTACAATACCACTACTATCTGCAAAGATTTAAGCTTGACTATTTCTGATACCTTGAAAATAAGCTGGAGATGGAGAATAGAGAATCTTTCTATAGCACGAGCTAAGAGTCGAAAAAATAGAGACATTTCCTAAATTCCTTGTAGGCTCTCGAAGAAAAGTACAAACATCTCTGTACCTCTCTGCAAGACTCTACTAGACAGCTTCATTGATACCCTAGGACACTTGAACCTTGTGCTCTGATACCAAGTTTGTAACGACCCAAAGTCACCCCTCGGGATGCCACACGGTTCCTAGGGTCACAAGTGACCCCAAGCTAACCCTTCTATTGGCATAACTCATAATCAACTGAACAAAGTGTATAAATATGAAAGAATAAGGAGAAATAACTCTATTATGAATTGGCTTAATAAAAAATTTGAAGTCATAAGGTTACAACTCTACTTTTACAATAAAACTTAAATTCAATGCATCAACTCCTACTGACTATCTGTGAAGCCTCTACTAGTACTGACTATAGGTATCTGGGTCATGACTCCCAACCACCGCAACTCAGTATGACAGAATAAACAAAACACAACACGATTCAACTATATCGCGGACTCGAGTTCTTGAATAAAAGAGGAACCCATCACCTGCTGACTGGAAGCTGCGAACTGAGTGGATATGGGGCATGCGCTACAAATATTTGCACCTACATTATGAGATAATGTAGCACATACACGTATATGTGGATCAACACTTAGGAATATACTGAGTATATGGTGGTGAATGCATATGTATAAAATAGTATCAATCTTCTTCAATCAAATCATACATGCAATATGGGATGACTCACATGGCTTGAAAAGGTATAAAATGTAAAGATCATAAGTCATGCAAGATGAAGCATGCAACACAAATCTCGTGAGTCATCATACTTTAGTGTTGAAATAAAAAATCCTCTCTTATTCTCAATCCTAAGGCTAAAAGAACTTTAAACAGTACTTTCAAATCATTCATTTATCTCATGAAGAGTAGAACTTCTTTAACACTCAAGCTCTTATAACTCTTTTGAACTCAAATACTTGGAATTTGGAATCATATAACTTTGAAACATACTTGAAGGCATTTCGTTCACTTTAGGAAAGTATCTCATTTCAAGCTTTAGGAAAATCATTGAATCTCAATGGAAAGATACTATAGTTTAAGTAAATAACTTGTCTCAAAGCTTCATGCAAAATACCATATCAAGAAAGAATACTTTCACTTAGAGAAAAAACTCATATCAAGGAAATATTTTAGTTAGGGAACCATTTTGCAACTTTACCATTAGGAAAATTGCTCATAGGAAGGGAAAATACTTTAGTTTTCAAGAAAGTACTAATCTCAGAGTTTAAAGGGCAAGGAAATTTCTCTTAACTGACATAAACCATGCGAGCTACATGGAGTCCAACGTTTTGTCCTTCTTAGAAAGAGACCTTATATTGGGAAGAGCGTTAAACTCTTTGCCAAGGAGTAAAACCTAGGTCTAGTGATTACTAAACAAACTCGGCCTTGAGCCCAATATCAACTCGGTCTTAGGCCCAATAAATATACTAAACTCGACATCAGGCCCATCCTACAATGGAACGTAATTTAGGGGTAAGAAATCATAGTAACTTGCTCGCTTGGTGCTAAATACTACTCCCTTTAGATTATCTTCACTCATTTCATAAAAATCTACTTTTAGAAATAATCTCATGGTTCACCACGAACCCAATAATCAAATCTGTAATCTCATGTAGGAAGTGGATTTCAAAACTCTATGACCATTAGGTCAAATCATTTCTCAACAATCTCAAAATACTCAAATAATTCAATATCTCAAACATTTCAACTATTTACTTCTCAAGGATTAAAATTATGGGGTGTAGACACAGCTGTAATTTCTCAAGAAAACATGCTGAAATGTAGCCATTTAACTCTCAATTCATGGAAAATATCATGATAATGCATTCAATAATAATGGGTAAAAAACCCTAGTTCAAATTCATGTAAAACCTTATAGATTTAAGGAAAATCATGATTTAAATAAGTCGTTGGGACCAAGGGTGAAAGGGTTACCCTTGTTCAAAACCCCACATACTTAGATTATGGAATTGGATGATCAAACTTGCTCTAAAGTTACTCTTCTTACTCTTGGGAGAGGGTTCTTAAAGCCCTTGACTTGGGAACCTTGAATCTTGACTCAATTTAGAAAATCTATGGTGCATTCTTGAGATTCTTGGAAGAGGTTTTGGATACTTAGGGTTTTTATTAAGAGAAAACTTGAGAGAGACTTCATAGAATGCTTGTAAATGACCTTGATTTGGTGTTTGCACGTTTTAAGAGGCTTGGAAAAAGTCCAAAGTTCCCTTTTTAACTTTTGTACGAACCAGAAAAAATTGAACTGGGAAACCGATTTCATGGGCCACCGCGATGCGCTACTATCGTGGTAGCTCACTGGAAATTGACAAATGGGAAATTGGTAATCACCGCGATCTGGAGCCATAGTGTTATCCCACTAGATGGGACCTGTAACTTCAGCGCGATGCGTCACAATCGGGCTAGGCCACTGGAAATTGACTATTGAGTAATTAGGGTCCTCCGCGATACACCACTATCGCGGAGTTCCACTAGAATTTGACAGTTGTGAAATAGACCCTCTCCGCGATGCGCCAAGCACTAAAATGATGTTGTTTTACGACTAGGACTTAAATTAGCCATAACTTCTTACCCGAATATCAGATTTGGGTGAATCTTATATCGACGAAAAGCTTATCAAATTTACCACTTGACACGCCCTAAGGCTCATTCTATGAGAGAATTTTGAGGGGTCTTACACAAAAGTTATTCATGGGTGCATGATGATTTGATGCCAATTCTATTCATTAATGATATGATAGGCTAAGTTGAAAGTCCTTGAGGCTAGTTTGTCAATGATGCCTTAAGAATATCACCCATTGAGCCTTTCGACTACCTTATGAGTATGTAAGTTAAAACCACCTAAAACCAAAATTGGGCATCCCTATTTATAGGAACATGCCTAAGACATAGCTAACTCTCTACCCACCCTTATTTCTATGATGAAGAAAATATAACAAACTACATCCATTATTGCCCACAATTACTTTGTTACCCATATCATACTTTAAAGGATGATATAGGTTCCAAAATTTCACTCACATCTCTCTTTCAAGGATGATGTGAGCTTTCAAGAATTTGGGATTTTCACCTACAAATCCATTTCGGGCATTTGGGGTTTTCACCCATAAATTCAAACTAACTCAAACAAGCAATAGTGAAACCAAGCCCATAGATTATTGAACCTTAGTTAAACATTTAGCTACTCATGAAGTAAAGAGGAATAAAAATACCATAATATTCATTCAAAACATCCATAATAATAGAGGATAACAAGATTCTTCAAATTATACTCCAATTTAACCAACTCTACTTGGAAAATTTAAATATAAAAGTTTCCCCAAAATGTAGTGTTACAAAGTTGTCAAAGTTCAATAGTTCAAAGTGTGATATCTGAAATAGAAAAGGTTTTTAGCAATATAAGGGATTTGGGGTTGGCTGGGTTACAGAATTGCCCCTGGGAAAAAACCCACAACGTGTATGCGATAATCGCTATCGTGACCACAGTCAGATCCTTGAGGTCATAGAGGATAATAAATCTTAACTAACCGCAATCGCAGCACTAAGACCTCGATTGTGATAACTGAGCCAATTACTTTCAGGGTCTTCAGCTATGCACTTTTCTTCTTCTTTTGATTCGTTTTCATCTCAAATCCACATCTTCCTATCTCATTACCTATGTACCTATAAAATATGGAAATTAGTGCATTTAACTAACAAACTTCACTCATTTTTAGATTGAAATAATTGTGTTGTGCATGCATTTTGGATGTAAATGTGTGGTAAATTCACAACTCATCAACACCCCTAAATTAAACCTTATCTTGTCCTCAAGAAACACTACCTCTTAATCTATGAGACAACATAAATTTAAGCCTATTTATCCTACCCAATGATCATATTGAGCTTAAACTTTATTGCTAGCATAATTAGCTCTTTAAACTTGGGCAAAGATATTCACACGACACCCCTTTTCATCTAATACAATATCAAATATGAAAAGGAATTTAAAGAGCAACAATGAAACAATCACTAATACTCGAAAAGTGACTCTCTCAACATCACTATGATCCTTTTGCCTCATTATTCAGAAGATGACAATATCATCTACCTCAAGTTGTTTGCATGCCTCTTCACAAGAAGGATATACCACACACACCAAATTATCTACTATGTAATACGGGATTTATGTGTGAAACTCTCTCATAAAGAACCTCGATACAAACTTGTACCATACTATACGCTTTCCCTTATTTTCATTTACCACTATATGAATACACTTGGTTGGAGATCTCGCAGGTTATTTTGAGCATGTAATGTAAGTTAGGGGAAGGGTAGGATATAATTTAGGAACAAAGTGGCAAAACCCTCCTTGAATGTCTATATCACACTATTTCATCCAACTTTTGACTGTGGACCACTTCTTTTGATTTAATACTTTACACATGCCTATATTAACTTCCTTGATTTACCCAACTTTATGAAGGCATCATTAATTCTCTTATTTCTTTTGAAATCTATGCCTCATCCTTCTTTTAATCATTCCTTTTTTTTTAACTTTTTCATTGCTTAGCTCATAGGCATTCACTTACAATTACTTTGTCCCAAGGCAACTCTTCAAAACTTACTACTCCCAACTTATGCATTTAGCCTCAATTTTCATTTTTTTATGTTCAAGAAGGGTTGGGTTCAAGAGAGGGAAAACATTGAATGGATGAAGACTTCTAATGCAATTTCTAATGAAAGACTTAAAGGCTTGAATTGGGTGACTATGGGTACTATCCTAAGCATAGTTAGGATATTTAGGCTAAAGTGGGTTCCTAAATTCCCAAAGTTAACCTGGGGTCATTTCACAAACCAAGTATAATCAAAATTAGCCTTGAGAGACTAAAGGAGCTTGTTCTAGATAGTACAAGTATTCATGAGATTTAGAAAAAAATGCTCAATAAACATGGCATGCAAATAGCTTAAAGGGGCTCAATTTTCCTGCCCACTAGAGACAAAATAGAGTATCTACCAATTTTTACAACCCAAAGCTTTGGAGTCACAAAAAGAGGTAAAGTATTATCACAAGGTCGCTTACGTCTGTGCCCTTGATTTTTTAAAAAAATTTAATGGTCAGGGGTGTTTACTTTGTATTTGTACCATGCACAATTTGCTATTTATGGCCCAAAACAAAGACAAAGTCTCATATTTTGGCTTCCATACAGGCAAACCATATGGTTTCTCATACTTCTCCATAGGTATAAGTACGATCCCAAATTCAGAATGCTACGGGTACTCAACTTCCCCTGCATTTATAGCTTTGATGCTACGGGTACTCAGACTTCCCCAGCATCAATGTCTCAAAACTCAATCACGATGATTTTCTCTTAAGAATGTCATCACTCAGTCTATCATAGGGAAAGTCTCATCCGATGTCACCATAATATAATAAAGATAAAGTAAAAATCTAGACATGCACCAAACAACTAATCCATAAAAATGTGGACTCCATCAGTGTCCTTGAATATTAAAAATAAGAAAGAAATAAATATCATCAAAAATACCATAAAAACATAAAGAACTACTAAACAATACTGGCCCAAATAAAATGAATGCGGAGAAAGGCACCCCCAACTAAGAAACTAACAATGTCCTTACTTCATAAACAACAAAGCATGAAAAGAGATAAGGGTGATCTCTTAAATCATATCAAGAGCTGCTCTCGCCTCCAGACTCTGCATGTTTTCCAGTATCCTCTGGACCAGACCACTCAACTAGGGCCTCATCATCGCTCTCCATTACAGAAGAAGGTATCTTGTCTCGGGGTTTTAGGACCGTCCACATGCCCTTTACCCCTTTCCATATCTTACTAATGAACTTATCCCTCTTATTCTCCCTTTTTACCATTTTCTAATGTTAAACCCAAAGCTCTCTGTGAGACTCTGTGAAGGATGAGTAGGCCCTCTTAAGCCTATAAGTAATGTCTACCTACTGTTATTGGTCCTCCATATACTTCTCATAATCATATCGGGAAACATATGAATGAAGCGTAGCGGAGAGCTCTCCTGGCCCCTGAGGCAATCCTGACACCAGCTCGTTAATCCCCTTAGATAAATGTTGATCTCCTCAATGGTCCCAACTTCGTATGGCCTACAAGACTCTAACTCCTCATGCGTTGACTTTCCCAAGTCTATCTTCTTCTTCTTATTCTTGCCTATTGCACCCTCACCATGAATTTTTAGAGGATAATTGATGGTGCCAGGGCACACCCAAGTGCCATAAGGGTACTCTGCAATGTCTGTCTCCTACATAACTTGGTAATTAAAGAGGGTGATAAGAGATGTCTACAACCGTGGTTCTTGCATAACTTCATATTAGAGGCCTCAAGTCAACAAAAATTTAAAGAAATGTCATCTAGTATGCAAGAAACCATTTGGGCCCATAAATTTGGAACTACTGTCATATGGGTGAAAGAGGAGACCCGACTATAAATAATAGTCTTCAAAATTTAGGCCTCAAAAGTAAGTCATTCATAGAAATGTTCCTCTTGGTAGCAGCCCAAGGGAGCCCCTTTCCCAGATAAAGCTTTTCTTCCAACTAACTCCCTGGTTAACACCCATTAGCCTCAAATTGATCCATGTCTATGTTCGGGATCCCATAGATTTCATTTATCTCTTCGGTACCATAGTTCACCATATTTCATTAAATCTTTATGGTTGGGTCTGAGAAAGAAAAAACACTAAGTTTAGCCTAGAATTCCCATATATACTTCTTATTTGCCCGGAAAGAATTTGAGGCAAAACATAGCCATCCAGTGGTAACGAGTCCGTTAATAAATGCCAAAATCTTTTTTGACTCCTTTTTCAAACATATTCCTCTCTCCAAAAGCAGATTTGTACTTGGAAGGTCACTATAGTAAAGAGTGTGGTTCTCGGGGCAATAAAATAATCTTTATCATAGTCGTTGATGATGTAAACCTAAAAAGCATGAGAAAAATAAAAAAACATTTATCATCAACATTTTTATGTATAAACTATTTTATGTTGTCCAATAAAGCACATGGGATGGTTACATGGTGGTGTTTGGACAAGAATTGGAAGAGTGGCAGTTTTGTCTGAGGCTGAAATTCAACCTCAGATATGGCGATCGTGGGCCATGATCGTTGTACCGTGATTTTGATCTCATGAATGTGATCGTGGTATTTGAGCCAGACTAGGCTAGATTTTTCAACAGTTCAAACTCCCAATTTCAGGGCGAATCATGTTCCAAATAGTAAATTATAACTAAGAACATTAAACAAGGTTCCTACACACACGATCATGTCCTAAGAATGTGAAACAACGAGTTATGAGTTTTCATTGGCATTTGATTGAGAACATGGTGTGAAAACTATATTTTACTCAATTTCAATCATAAATTGGGTACTCAAGAATTCTCTATAGGTGTGCATACCCATTCAAATAGCTAACCACCATGCAAGTATGATTCAACAAAGATTTAGCAATAAAAAACATAGTTTTAGGCCTTCCCTATTACATGCATTCTATGGACTACTAACAATAATTAAAGCACGAAAATAAAGAACTTACCAAAGTTATGATGCACAGGGGATGCTAAGATGCTTTTGTATGTCAAAAATGTGACCAGAAGTAGGTACAATTTGAGAGAGGATTTAGAAAAGAGTGTGGGCAAATGGGCAGTCTGATGGCTTTTAAAACTGATTTGACTGCGGTTGGAGTCAAGGTTCTGTGATTGTGGTAATGTTGGTGACCGCAATTTCTGAGGCATGAGTCCCGTGATCACGGTAACTGAGGGAATTTCTGCACCTCTATTTTCCCCTATTTTCCTTATTACTTCATTTTGACACACTTTCCCCTATTCAGTTTAACATGCAAAAAATTTGCACTTTTTCCTTCTCAACTCAGTCAAAAACACTCCAAAGTTCCACAAATTCATGGATTAATCAATGAAAAAATTACAGTCTACACTACTAAATTAAAATCAAAGGATATGAGCCACTTTCATGGCATTTTTGGGTTGCACCAACATAACTCCTTAGTTATGGTTGTGGCACAAAGTCCTTCATATTTTTCAAGTTGGATCCTCAAGGTACCTCTCATTTACTTCTTCATTTTCAACATCTATAAATGACACCACTTGAAGCTCCATGGGTTGTTTCTTCATTTTGCATTCCCAAGAGAACACTTCATCATCATGAACTCTAAACCTCATTTCTCCAAGCTCCAAATCCACAATGGATCTTTCGGTAGCAAGGAAAGGTCGCCCAAGGATAATAGGTAGCTCTTGGTACATCTCACTATCTATCACCACAAAATTTGCTGGAAGGATGAATCGATCCATTTTTACCAACATGTCAAACAAAATACCATCTGATTTCTTGATAGACCTGTACGCCATAAAAATCCTCATCAACATTAGGTAGGGTTTGTCAATCAAAGACTCAGATAAATTACAATGGGCATGAGATTTATACTGACACCAAGGTCACATAAAGCTTTTTCAAACTTATGCGTCCTAATGGTGGATGGAATTGTAAAGGCCCCGGGTTCCTTATTATTTTTCGCTATTGCGATACTCATGATAGCACTACACCCATAAGTGAATTTAATGGTGTCACCTTTAACAAGCATATTATTTGACATCAATTTCTTCATAAGCTTAGCATACCTCAGAATCTCTTGGATCGCCTCAAGTAACGGGATATTAATTGAGAGTTTGCTAATCTTAGCCATTAATTTATTAAGCTTATCACTCTCCTCTTTTATCTTAAGCCTTTGGAGAAATGGAGAGCAAAAATACATAGTGGGCCATTAATAACTTCATTCACCTTTTCATCAATCACAATCAGTTCTTTCTAATCCACTCCTTGAGATCTTGGAGTTTCTTTCTTAGACTCAATCGCAAGATTTTTCTTCATATTCATTTGCTCAAATTTGGGCTATTTTTAACCCATATTTTCTCCCTTATCTTTCTTCAAATGGTCACCAAGGGTTTTTCCACTCCTAGCAACTATTTCCAACACATGGCCATTATTCTTAAGATTCATAACAGTGTCACTAGAAAGGCCCCCCTTTGGTCTAGCATTTAGTTGAAAGGAGATTTGACCTATTTACATTTCCAATTACTTAAAAGAAGTAGAGAGGGATACAACCATTTGGTTGATTTGTGAAAAGTCACCTTTGAAATCACGGACCATCTAGTTTGTTCCCTCCACATTGATTAAAATTCTTTCCAAAACATCTTTAGTTTTGTATTAGTCGGGTCAACTTCTTCGGAGGTAGCGGTATGAACTGTGTACATCTTTCCCTCCCTAGACCCTATGTTGTGGGAATACACTGGGTTTGTTGTTGTTGTTGTTGTTGTAGTCGGGTCAACATGATTTTCTTATTTATTCCTTACTCGTTCATAAGGGGGAACATAACGATCATGGTCATAGTCTCTATCCCTAAAATTATGGTCATGATGTAATAACCCACACTTTTTCCTAGGTCAATTTAGATCCTAGAGTGTCAAGGGTTAGCTTTAAAAAAGAATAAGCTTTGATATATATGGAATTTTCTAGATCTATACCGTTCATTATGTACAAAATTTAATTACCTTTCCAATGATACCAAATTTTCCTAAATTCGATAGTCATTTGAGAAGTTATGGAATTTTTAGTAAAATAGTATGCCATTTAGTCAAGCACCATATCACGGTGAAGGAGAAATTTGCAATTGCCAAAATCTAGTGGACTACTGCGATTGGCCCACATCGCGTTGAAGTCCCAGTTCCCTTTTGTCAATTTTTAGTGGATCACCTCGATGGCCTCACGTCGCAGTGATGGTCAAAATGGGACTCATCCCTTTCTTAGTAGCCCAACACGATAGCCCCACGTCGCGTTGATGGGTAAAACTGGGTTCATCATTTTTCCACTGAGCCACCGCGATAGTGGCGCATTATGGTGGGTGGCCAAATCAGGATTTTTCTAGTTTCCGAGTTAATTTTTAAAAGGGTAATTTAGTCAATTCTCCAGCCCCAATTCGTGAATAACAGATAATTTAGCCTATTCTAAGAATATTAGGCTCATTTTTCATTAATTCTCTCTCAAGAAGACCCTAGAACCTCAAAACTTAACCTCCAAGAAATCAAATTTCCTCCATTCTTATACTAAGATAACTCAAAATTAAGGATTCCCAATTCAAGAACTTCAAGAATTCATTTTCAAAAGCTCAAATAGGAATCCAAAATCAAGTATTCTTATCAATTTCATCAAATAAGGTATGAGGGGTTTATGATCAAGGATATTTTTTCATCCTTGTGCCCCAAACTAGTCTTTAATTTTAATTTTACATGATTTTTTATGAATATACATGAGTTTCAAATGAGGTTTCATACCCAATGTTGTTATTTGCAAGGTTGTGAAATTTCAAGTGATTTGAAAGTTGAATTGCATTTTTATTTTTGCATTTTCATACATATTGTAGTAAATTCCTGATTTTGAGTTGAATTATCAATACTTAGATTATCAAACATGAACATTATGATGTTTTGACATGAATTTTATGCATGGGTCATTAAGACCTAATAAAGTATTGCTATTTCAAGACTTATTGAGTTATAAGCATCCTATTACTAGATTATTTTTAGATTTTTGATAAAGAATTGACCTTTTGATCTCAACTTAGATATGAAATCCACTTTATAGTTTAAGATTATAGTTTAACTTAGCAATTATACACTTGGTTTTCAAAATAAACCATGATACTAAATTTTAAAGTGGTTTCAACAGAATGAACATACATATTAAAGGGAGTAGTATTTAGCACCGAGTTGGGTATGTTCTCATGCACTAGAACTATGAGAAAACATAGGTTCAGATTATCATATTATTCCCATTTCTATAAGGATGACATATACATATGTGATCACTTAGATTAGGTTATGCTCCTTGGCAAAAGTATGACACCTCTCCCCAATATGAAGTTTTCCCATTAGGGAACTACACGTTAGACTCCATGATAGCTTACACGGTTTATGTCGGTTAAGAGAACCTCCCAACTAGTAAAGAACAACAGAAAAGCTTTTAAATAATTTGCCTAATAGTAAAAGTGAATAAATAGATTTTGAGTAAATTTTCCTACAATTTTAGAAAAGAGTAAAGAATAGAACAACAACTTTTAGAAAATAAGTGTAAAGGATCACAGTTGTATTCACACATTACTTTATATAAGCCTTTGGATATAGAATTTAGATTTCAGATTTCAGATATAAAAATGAGTCCTTTCTACACTTAAACATCATGATTTACAGACAGAACACTAGTGCAACTTTTAGAACTAAATGTTATGACTCATTAGATTTATAATGTATGATTTACTACACATGATTATTATTCTCTGATTTTTTAGATATTTCAGCTTATGTGAGTCATTTACATTTGACATGCATTATTTTTTAAATTATGATGACATTGAGAAATTGTTTTACTTATGTATTCACCCCCATATACTCAGTACATTCACAAAGTATTGATCCACATATACGTCTATGTCATACATTGTCACATAATGTAGGTTCAGGTACTTAGTTTCAGTAGCGAGAGTGATTTCGAGCATCTCCATCTACATCCTAATAGTTTGTGAGTCCTCATAGACCGGGGACTTAGTCCTTTGTTTTTTTTCAGTTTATTAGTATAGTTAATTCAGATAGTTCAAGTAAGCTGGGTATTTGTCCCAGTGACTCTCTAGTTATTAGTAGTAGAGGCTTGTCAGACTACTAGATATGATTTCAGATTTTTCAGTATTGATTTTTTAGACTATTGAGTCTAGTATTTTACAGAGATTATATTCAGATATTCTCAGTTAGTTCAGAAAGATTTCTGTATTTTATTTTTGATATTATATCTATATTCCCTTGTTATGAGATTCATACTTAGTAGAAGATAGATAGCGTTAGCTTAAGGATACTCATAGTCTTTAGCACCGTGTGACATTTTATGACTAGGTTTTGAGGCGTTACACACGATCCCTATCTCTTTTGTTCAAATACTGGTTTCCACCTTGACTTTGATAAGCGGGGTAGGAACCCCCTGAATAATTGGTAAAATATCTAATCTCTTCATCAAGATTCTTGGCCTATTTATTTTCATAGGCCTTGGATTCCACGACATTCACCGCTTTTGTGGGTGCACCAATCATATGTTTCGTTAAAATCTCCAATTGTGTCATCATTTTTTCAATGTTTTCCTATCTCTCTTTATCTCTCTTTCTTTTCTTATTATTAACAAAGAAGGTAGTAGGGGATCCTTTGGGTACCTTGGCCTCGCGATTGTGCCACCCCTGGTTTTTCTTGGAAATTTCCTAAAGTGAATTTTTAGCTTCATGATAAGTTAATTTCATATAAGAACCTCCCGCAACACTCTATACCATGGTTTTGTTGAGTTGAACTAGAGCCTGATATAAGATGTGGAGAAAGATTTTCTGTTGGAACTTATGGTTGGGAAATTGCATGAGTTTTCCATTGAATATTTCCCACACCTCGTACTAGGGTTCTCTATTAAATTACTGAAAGTTTGTGATTTCATCACACAATTATCGATCTTGGATGAAGAGAATTAACAGTCAAAGAAGAAAATGGTGAGTTCATCCTATGAAGTAATTAATCCGGCCGGGAGAGATCAAAGTGTAATGCCCCGACCTTTAGCCCGGATCCTACATGGTTCTTACGACCCCGAAGGACGACAATCTAACCCATGACTGATATTTGTTGTGAGAACTGAATAATAATACTGAAATTAATGTGGAATTAGGCTAAATTTCCATAAGGTTCAAAATCTAAATACTGATAAATAATAACATCTAGTAAAATCATTTGAAAACTAAACACTGTCTAAAATGGTCTAGTCTGAAAGCCTTTAACTGAACTGTTTGAATATGGAGTTGATGGGACAAGCTCCCAACTAACTCAAACTAATGCAATACTAAAACTACTGAATCTCTAAAATAAAAGCATATCCTTCATAGATGAGAAATCACTACTAAATATGCGACTACTGATAGGATCTGTCTAAGAGCGGTCGGGAACCTTAGTGTCTGTACCAATGATATAAGACATCATAATTCAAAGAAAGAGTATGGATCAGTACGTGGAATATACTGTTATGCTAGATGAGGTAAGGATGAATGTAAGGGTTCCTATGCTTGAACAGTAACTGACTGAATGATATAGAGTAACCGAATATGAGAGTACATGGTAACCGAAACTTCTATAAATATTGAGTATGTAATACTGTTCATATACATATATATATATATACTATATGTGATATTTTCTGAAGATAAGTACTGAGTTTTGATAACTGAGTAACTGATATCTAAAGTTACTGATAACTTAATTACTGATACTGAGAGACTATGTCTGACAGTCTTGATTCTGTAGAACTGAACTGAGTTCTAAATTGAGACTGAAACAGAGACCGTGGAAGGTAATCATCTAACTGACATGCCCAAAATTTGAGTTGATAGGGGTCCAACCTGTGACCCCTATTTGAAGGGTGCTAATACCGTACCATGGGTACTAACACTAGAAAACTAGGATGCCAAGCCTAACTTATGAGTGACACCTATGTAGAGTCAAGTGTAATCTAACGAGTGACCCCTGGGAGGTAGTCTAGCCTAGTCTGGCAGGTCTCTCCTCATTCTTCATTGGCTACACAGTTCTGGAGTATAGGGACTGCTACTAACAACATTGCCTCTCTGATGGGAAAACTGTCATCCCTGTACTTTCTCGGTGCTAAATCCTACTCCCAACTAAAAGATACTAATTATTAAACTAAAATAAACTGGACTGATATTGAGCTTTACTGAGTTTGGAAACTGACAAAGTTTACTTAATTCTGCTAACGGATTAAGTACTGCTGATTGTGAAATGACGAATACTATTCTGTATTTATTGTAGCTCTAGATAAATATCTATATTTTCGGGTATTAAATACCACCAATACTTGATAGCATGAAAAGTGAAACATAGCATGATCTTGAAAAGTATAACAATGTTCACTTGTTCATAATTCATCCTTAGAGACATTTTATCAATCACTTCCAAGGCATAACCTTGTACATGATTGGGACCACATACTGATATGTCATGATTTCACTATTTACTTCACATAGGCAATTTAGCAAACACTTGGGGAGTACGGATTATTTACATGATAATAGCAAACACATGAACATCATGATACATTAATCAATTTATAAATTCAAGGGTCTATCAAGATAATCATATATTCATCACACATGCTATTCAATTTTCATGAAACTTTCAATTAAATCATGGATTGAAACCTAACTAATATCATGAACATGAATTCAATCTAATTAAAACATGGAAATCATGAATATAAAATCTTGTATGTTTAAAAAGGGTTCTTGGACTTCATGGGTGAAAGGAACCCAAGATGGAACACCTAACATACCTGAATCTTATGGATTCTTGAAGTTCTTGAAGTTCTTGAAGGGTTTCTTGATGATTAGTCTTGATTCTTGAAGCTAGGGTTTTGCTCTTTTTGAGAGAGAATACTTTATTCTTGAGAGAAAGTGAGGAGATAATGAGGTATTAGGTTATTTAGGGTATTAATCCTGTATTTAGGTTGATTAGGGGTTTTGAAAATTGACCAAACAGCCCCTCAAATTAAATGACGGATGCTGGGAATCCCATTTTTTCACCACGGACTATGCGGTACAATCGCGCTGGCTCACTTGAATGTGGACAACTGGGAACCAGAGGATTGGCGCGACACGATGCCATTTCATTAGCTCACTGCATGTGAATTTACCTATTTGCGTGATGCACCATGATCACGGAGTCACACTAGAAAGTGACAACTAGAAACTGGAGGTTTGGCGGGATGCGGCAACATCACCCCGGCTGTAAATTTACCTCTTAGCGCGACGCGCAATGATCGAAGAGTCACACTGTAAACTGACAATTGGGAAATTAGCTTGTGGCGCGATATGGTGGTTTCACGTTAGCTCATTGGTAAATTACCATTGCCATTTGGCTATTCTCCGCAATGTTCTAGGTGCCAATTTGGCACACTTCTTTTGAAAATAGGCTATAACTCTTCACCTGGGTATTAGATTTGGGCTAATCTTATATCGTTGGAAAAGTGACCGAATTTCCTATGCATTAGTGAGCTCTAAACTGAAACATATTGAGTATTTTAAAATTTTTACATAGGAATACTCATGTACTGAGAGTTTAATTAAGCTAGGGAAATACGGTGTATTATAATATCTCTTCCTTGGGAACATTCATCCTCGAATGAGACTGATTAAGCTGAGAAACACTGATAGACCGAGTTTACACACAGAACATGCATATATGATGCATGGAATATGTGACTAAAACTAGTGATAAGCTGAGTTTCATACTGAATATGCATATCTGATGCATGATTACATAACTGAACAGATTCATGAATGCATGACTCAATATGCAATGGTAATGAATACAAAGTTTACAACTATAACTGAATCATGGAACTGAGAAAATATAAGGAAGACTGTAACCTTAAGCTGAGTATACTGATAAACCTGAGATTATTTACTAAACATGCATGAACGAGAATATGAGAACATTACTTAGTCTGAAACATGATATATGAATTGAATACCATGAACTGAACTAATTTCTTGAATACATGTCATGACATAGGAATGGTCATACGACTAAGATTTGGAATGAGAGAGTCAACTTATGAGTACTCACTACTCCAAACTGGTTCTTGTTATGTGAAGAGAAACTGGAAGGTTTAGGACATGAAATCTCAGGGGTTATAGTACATCTCCCCCTTAGGAAATTATGTTCCCCAAAAAATGCTGACTTGGCTGGGATACTGAGGAAAGGCTGAGACGATGCATGAGGCACCTACAAACTAAATCATGACTGAATATCTGAGATAAGAAATTGAGGCATGATACATCATTTGAGATGAACTAGAAACTACTAGGATGCTCTATCTTGGAACAGTCATATTCACGAAACTTCGGATAGTACGATTGGCCGGAAAGATGGGAAACTATACGAACTAGTCTGCCTGACTGCTAAAATAAATTACTGGCTTTACAGACTAACTCATACTATAAACTTATACTCAACTGGAGCATTTATTGACACTCTTTCTATAAAGTTCTACTGACTTTCGGGAGCAAAGAAATGTTGGCATGGTCAGAATAAGACATCTGAATAAGAAATCACAACATGACTCCAATTCTTTAATATAGAGAAAGGTCTACGAAATTTCATCTAAGACAAAGTTACTAAGCCTCATGCACTAAAACTACTAACTTTCCATCCTAGCCACATTTCTCAACTATTCCCTCAACTGTAACTTCTACTTCAACATTGGATTTCGCTTGGGGCTACTGAAAATACTTATATTGGCACTGATAACTCTACCTACTGAGGTATGCTCTAGATTGAATTCTACTACTATGTTCAAGTCTACTCAAATCTTTGAAATGCATTTTGCCATATATACATCAACATGACATTCAAGCCTATCTTCATAACTACAGCCTCGCATAAAACTAGCATGCAACAATATTTTCTAATATTGAAAATTTACTCTTTCCCTTCTAAGAAACTGCTTATCACTATATCATTTCATAAGGAGAGTTCACTCAAGGTTAAAACATGAGGACCTGAAGCATGAATGGCATTATACCAAACTTGACACTTAACTGAGGCCTGAGGAATAGAACATCAACATCCTAGATTTTATCAAGAGATCTAAACAGAGGATATACATAAAGAAATCTGAATTTCACTGATCATTAGGAGTGTAGCAGGATTCATAGAAACTGTGCGTACTATAAATCATAAGTACATTAGTTATGAACTGCATGACCTGAGTTTGGAATTTTTGTGTTTGGGGAACGTGATTTATAACACTGAGTGAACAGGAACTGCTCATACTAGGAACTTTAAGCGTACATAATTTATGTTAATGTGCACGAATATGAGCTATGATCATAAAGTTTACATGTAAGAAATGGGTAGTTATAGTGATAGCTAAAGTTCAAAACTTTGCACTGAGGTAAGGACAGGTTGGGCGTCAACCTCTCCTCCTACTTTTCTACACATACTGACCTTGCGACTAAAATCTGAAGGCCTGACTTTTTGAGATATCATAATCGAAAAACTCCTGTATACCCTCTGGGATATTATAGACTGACCCATTAGGGTAGAGACTGAGAAAAGTTTTGTTAAGGTTTTCGGTCTGACTTTGAAATCGACTGTTATGTAAGGAGTTACAAAAGACAGAGAAGATCTTAGATTTAATAAGAAAAAATATATAAATGGAAGATATATAACGTACCAGTAATCACATCATGAGAACTTTCTTTATTTTGTGAGGACTGAAGGGCATAAAGCCTATTTGGGCGTTGCCCACTGGCGGCCCTAGAAATGGTACCCTGCTGGTTTGGGCTACCAGATTGAGATGAAGGATGGTTGGACTGACCCTATTAGTGAAAATACCTTCCCCTCTGGCCATTACACAATACTTCTGCATCTTGTGGTCTAGCTTACAATATAAAAAACATACACCACTACCAGCTCTACACGCACCTACGTTATTTCTACCATATTCTTTGTAAAGAAAATAGGTTCGACTAGCTTTAGAGCTTGGTGCCCTATATTGACTGTCATTCCTGAACTTTGGTACTGCCGCACTTTCTGAGGATGGAGATACAACTAAAACTTCTGACTTAACTGAGGAAGATTACCACCCTCTGAACCTAGCTGAGCAAAACTAATGCTACCCGTTCTGGCTCAATTATTCTCTATCTTCTTCTTCTTAAGCTTCTACTTCTCAATATATTGAGAATGAACTATAAGACTAGATATGTCCATCTCCTTAATAAATATCGCAGTCCTACACTCCTTGACCATACTATTGGATACCCCAGATACAAACTTACTCATTGTGGAACGATTATCTTCTACTACTTAGGGAGCGTACTTGGATAATTAAGTAAACTTAAGGGAATACTCTTTCACACTCATACGGCCTTTCCTAAGATTGATGAACTCTAACACCTTGACTTCTCTTAGTTCTAAGGGGAAAAATCTATCTTTGAAAGCAGTAGCAAACTCATCCCTCTCTATGGGCTCTGCATTTGTTCCCATGTCTACCTTCCACTGCTTAAACCATGTATGAGATACATCTTATAACTAATAGCCAACTAACTCATCACTATCTCTGGAAGTCACTCCCATAATATATGTGACTTTTTGAACCTGATCGAGGAACTCCTGTGGATCCTCTTCTGACTTAGATCCTGAGAATAAGGGAGGATTCATTCGGGTGAAGTCCCGAATATTGGCTAGCGCAGTATTGGCAACTGGGTTAGCCTGAACAATAGTTGGCCATTTATTTTGAGCTATTATAGAATTGGCTAGAGTAGTGAATGCAGCTCTGAATTTTGCTTGGGAGACATGCTCATCTAGGGAATCTACCTAAACGAGCCGAGGTGCAGACTAATTTACAGTTCTTATTCGATTAGACTTTTTATGAGGCATGTTCTGTAACCAGAAGGAAGAAAAGGATTAGACTAAGAATTTAGCTTTAGATCATGCTCGCTCGCACGACATGAATACTGAAAGAAGGGAAACTTTTCCCAAAACATCTCATAGATTCCTATGCATAAGTGTGGCACACTACACACCCATACACAAGACTCTATTTGATGTAGATTTTAGATTCCCTAGGACTCTGTTGAACCTTAGGCTCTGATACCAAGTTTGTAACACCCAGAGTCTGTACCCCAGATGCTATATGGTGCTTACAACCTTGAAGGACTACAAGCTAACCCGTGATTTATATCTGCTGTAAACACTCAATAATAATACTAAAATAAATGCGGAATTAGGCTAAATAGCAATAAGGTTCAAAATCTAAATACTGATAAATAATAATATCAGGTAAAAATATTTAAAAACTAAGCACTGTCTGAACTGGTCTAGTCTGAAAGCCTCTAACTAACTATCTGAATATGGAGTTGATGGGACAAGCCCCTAACTAACTCCAACTAATGTAATACTAAAACTACTGAATTGCTAAAATAAAATCATATCCCCGATAGATGAGGACTCACTACAAAATTTACAACTGCTGACTGGATATGTCTAAGCGCGGTTGAGAACCTAAGCGTCCATACCTAAGATATAAACATCATAGAGAAATGAAAGAGTATGCATCAGTATGTGGAATATACTGGTATTCTAGATGAGGTAAGGCTAAATTCAAGGGTTCATATGCATGAAGAGTAACTGACTGAATGATATAGAGTAACTAAATATAAGAGTACATGGATAACTGAAACTGCTGTAAATACTAAGTACGTAATACTATGCATATACATATGTATATATATTGTATCTGAGCTTTAATGAAGCTAAGTACTAAGTTCTGATAATTGAGTAACTGATAACTAAATTATTGATACAGAGTGACTGTGTCTAACCGTCTTAATTTTGTAGAGCAGAAATAAATTCTAAACTGAAACTGAAACTTAGACTGTGGGAGGTAATCATCTAACTGGCATGCCCTAAATCTTTGTTGATAGGGGTCCAACCTATGATTCCAGTTAGAAGTGTGATAATATTGTGCAACGGGTACTAAGCCTGGACAACTAGGATGCCAAACCTAATAGACGGGTGACACCTAGACGAAGTCAAGCCTAATCTAACGAGTGACCCCTTTGAGGTAGACAAGCCTAGTATAATGGGTGACTCCTCATCCTGCGCTGGCTACGCAGTTCTAGAGTATAGGGACTGCTACTAACAACTCTGCCTCTCTGACGGGGAAGCCGCCATCCCTGCACTTTCTCAGTGCTAAATCCTACTTCCAATTGAATGAAACTGATTATTAAACTTATCTAAACTAGACTGATACTAAGCTTTACTGAGTTCAAAAACTAACTAAGTTTACTGAATTCTGCTAACGGACTGAGTACTACTAATCATGACCTGACTGATACTATTCTGTAAATATTGTAGCTCTTTAACATCCATATTTTTGGGTATTAAATAACCCAATAACTTGATACCATCAAAAGTAAAACATAGCATGATCTTGAAAAACATAACAATGTTAACTAGTTCATAATTCATCCATAGAGACATTTTATCAATCACTTGCAAGGCATAAGCTTGTACGTGATTGGGACCACGTAATAACATATCATGATTCCACCATTTACTTAACATAGGCAATTTAGAAAACACTTGGGGAGCATGGATTATTCCCATGATAATGGCAAACACATGAACATCATGATACATTAATCAATTTGTAAATTCAAGGGTTTATCAAGATAATCACATATTCATCACACATGCTATTCAATTTTAATGAAACTTACAATTAAATCATGTATTGAAACCTAACTAATATCATGAACATGAATTCAATCTAATTCAAACATGGAAATCATGAATCTAAGATCTTATATGTTTAAAAGGGGTTCTTGGACTTCATGGGTGAAAGGAACCCCTGAATGAACACCTAACATACCTAAATTTTATGGATTCTTTAAGTTTTTGAAGGTTTTCTTAAGTATTAGTCTTGATTCTTGAATCTAGGGTTTGTCCCTTTTTAACAGCCCCTGAAATTAAATGACGGAAGCTCGGAATCTCTATTTTTCACCCCAACACAATGTGGTACAATCGGACTGGCTCATTGGAAAGTGGACAACTTGGAACTAGAGGTTTGGCACGACATGGATCCATCACGTTATCTCGCTGGAAAATTACCATTGCTATTAGGCTAGTCTCCGCGACGTGCTGGGTGCCAATTTGGCACACTTTTTTACAAAATAGGTTATAGCTCTTCGCCCGGGTATCAGATTTGGGCAAATCTTATATGGTTGGAAAGCTGACTGAATTTTCTACGCATTAGTGAGATCTAAATTGAAAAATACTAGGTATTTTAAAAAATTTACATAGAAATACTATGTACTAAGAGTTAAATTAAGCTAGGGAAATATGGGGTATTACACTAAGCCACAATGCCTCCTCTCCCATTAGAGAATATAGGAAGGGGTACAACCAAATAGACTCTTGGGTTATGTGTGCAATATCAAAGGGTGAACATACTTCTACAAAATTCTTTAGATGTAAATTGGGGTCCTCATTGGCTTACCCCCAAAAATTCTCTTCAATTGTAGAATATGAAACGTGACACTCAGGACGTGAAAGACTCTGTTACGATGAGTAGGCGAGATATGGATGACACTTGTTCTCCCATTGTTAGGGAGTTTCTCCTTTTCATCAAGAGGACTATCGAAGGACTTGTCATGGCTTGCATTGTCACTCATAGTTTCGTGAACACTATGGATATCACCTAATAGGGAACAAAAACAATAAAAAAAATAAATACATACCACTACATGTATACCCTAAGTAAAAATCAACACTACATAAGTGAAAAATAAATTTCTCTTCCCGACAATGATTCTATTTTAATCACGCTCACCTATACTATTTAAATTGATAGAAGATGATCATTGTCAATAGCTCAATATTTGTTAAGGTAGAATCCATGAGGAGTAAAATTACCTTTCTAGTCTTATAGATGTTAATAGTTACAAAAATATTACTCGTAATGTAAACAATTTATAATACATGATTTAAAATAGGGGAGGGGTTGATTTGGAACAAAGTTTAATCAATGTCTATTCAATTTAACAAACTAATGTCAGCAAATGTGATTGAAAATTCAAGACGAGAAGGATCTTAGGATTATGTCTACCTAAGGTCAAGTTATGCATGGGTGCATGATGAGTTATTCTAAATTCTAGTCATTCATGATATGGTAGGCTAGGTTGAAAGTTCTTGAGGCTTGTTTGTCAACAAAGCCTCAAGAATATCACTCATTGACCCTTTCGAGTACCTAAAGAGTATGTCAATTAAAATCACCTAATACCTTAATTAAGCATCCCTATTTTTAGGAAGATGACCAAGACATACCTAACTCTATACTCACCTTTAGCTTTAAGATGGAGAAAATATAACAAACTACATCCATTATTATCAACAATTGTTTTATCACCCATATACCTCTTTCAAGGATGATATGGATTCCAGAAGTTTACTCATATCCCTCTTTCAAGGATGATGTGAGCTTTCAAGAATTTATGGTTTTCCCCCATAAATCCAATTTGGGCATTTAGGGTTTTCATAAAAAAATCCCAACTAATTCAAACAAAAAATAGTGAAACCAATCATCAACAAACTAGAATCTACATAAATACATAAGAGCCTATACATAATTGCACCTTAGTTCAACATAATCCTAAGAAAAGGAAATTTAGCTACTCATGAAGTAAAGAGGATGAAATATACCATAAGGTTCATTCAAAACATCCATAATAATGGAGGATAAGACAACTCTTCAACTTACAATACAATTTGACCAACTCAACTTAGAAAGTTCAAATTTAAAGTTTCCCCAGAATGTAAGGTTACAGAGTTGCCAAAGTTCAATTGTTCAAAGTGTGTTTTCTCAAATGAGAAAGGGTTTTAGAATTATAAGGAATTTGGAGTAGGGTAGGTAAAATGATAGAGTTTACCCTAGGAAAAAAACCCATCATGCCGCAATTGCTACAACTTGTCTGCGACCACTGTCAGATCCTCGCGGTTGTAGAGGATGAAAAATATTGAAAGGGTATTATCGCGACCCTCAAACTGCGATTGCAGTAACTGAGCCTGATTACGTGTAGGGTCTTCATCTGTGCACTTTTCTTTTCCTATTGTTTCCTTTTAAGCTAAAATCAACACCTTCTTATGTCAGCACCTGTGTACCTGTAAAATTTGGAATTAGTGCATTAAACTAACAAACCTATCTCATTAATACCATCAAATCATAGTAGTGTGAAGTTTTTTATAGTGGTAAGTTCACCACTTATCATTTACCCCGGATAATAAATTTATGGACCTCGTTCCTAACTATGTATTTTGTATGTATGTGTATATATATATATCTATCTGATATTGGGCATAGTATATTGATAATGATGTTGAAGATATGAGTTTTGTTTCCTGTCCAGAGATTGATGTTATTGATAATATGAGTTTTTTTTCAAGTCCGTAGATTGATTATGAAATTGTGGTTAAGGTATTATGGAATATCCTCGCATACATTCATGCATTTGCATTGCCTATCAACAATATGTGCCTATTTCTAACATACTTATAGGGGTTGTATATGTGTAGGTCATGAGTATGGTTTATGGGCTATTATGTGTGGATTGGACCTTCTGGGCCTATGGCATCGGGGATCTATAAAAGTCCTGATTAGGAATTGTTTGTCTGGGCTAGGCAATTACTTTATATCATTATTGTTATTTTGGTTTGTTGGTGATAGGTTAATTATTAGACTAGTATTGATATTTCAGTTTTGATTATGATTCTTTTATCCTATAGTAATATTATTATGCATGATTATCCATTTGTTAGTCATTAAGGTTTTAGACCCTTATATTTTTCTTTTTTTACAATTGCTTCATTATGGTAATTATATCATGTTTAGACGTAGGTATGATATACCCTTATTATATTAGCACTAGTTCCTACTATGATTAGGAGGCTTTGGGATGCTATTGTAATGACTTAAGTTTCACCTTGATTTGACCTTGTTTATGTATATTTATCCATCTATAGTACTTATGGTATTACCGTATATCCCACCTTCTTTCACTTATTCATGTTGTATATCCATTCCTTGGCTTTTATACCACTATATATCTTTCTTCGGCTTTTTATTTGTACTGGTCTATGGTGAACGACGTGGTGTTTAAGTTCTTGAGTATGGCTAGAATAGAATAGTTTATCCATATAATCTCCTTATCTTTATTATGTAGTTGTTTGATATCTCTGTGTATTTTTAATTCTTAGTTCCATGTTACTTATATTTGCATTATATTTGGAGCTTAGTTAGTAGTTACTATTGAGTACCACAAGTTTGATACTTATACTACTTTTCTGCAGCCAGCAGATCCTAGTACAGGTTCTTGTTGTTATTGTGTGCATCATGTGGAGAAACTATGGTTTTGAGACATGTGGTGAGTGATGTTCCCCCAAAGTACATCTAATTTGAAGTATGAAGTGGCAGATATGAGAAAATAGTCACCTTACTAGGTTAGGGTCGAACCCACAGGGAAAAGGGCAGAACTATCTCTCGAACTTATTGAAATAGTCGGATAGTGCAGAAAAATAAATTGGGGGATATGTATAGAACAGTAGAAAGTAATTAAACTCGAATGGCTTTTATTGTAAACAATCTAAAATGAACACAAGGATCGTGTTCCCCTGGCATACTAACTCTATAGGTTTATCGTGGTCCATTTAAATAACCCAATACCTTACATACAAAGTCTGATAAGTTATGTATCACTAACCATCTTTTAAACTAATAAGTGAATTTCACTCTTTACCTTTTGAGTCTTAGAGTGTCGCCTTACTAACCTTTATCCTAGATCCTAGATTAAATATTACCTTTTGAGTTTCTTGTTAATTAGATGAGATGATGGAATTATAAGATGGAGGTGAATCTAAAATTACTATTGTGATCCTCTTTTACTAATCTATACCTCTCTTTTGAAATATGCAGTGAATAAAGGCAGGTTCTTAACATTTGCAAATACTAAGAAATCTATTAAATTGAAGATGGCCATAATACATGCATGGATATTTGTTGGGAACAATGTAGCACTTCTCCTACTTTGTTATTCACCCAGGGTACCCGCAACCCTAGCTAAGGGAATTAGCCTCTCAGAGTTATGAAACATTTCATCGAATTCATAAGTGAATACATAGAATCAATCACAATAATCTATGATGAAAACCCAAGGTCTGAAATCAATAAATCAACCAAAAATAAAGAACACAACAATCCCAAGATCAAAATCCAACCTCGAAATTGAAATATATGTTTGTGAATAGTATGAGTGCATACACTAACTAAAGAACATCAACAAAGTGTTTATAGATTACATGGAAACCTTAGTAAACCTTTCCATAAGAAATGACGAAAACTGTTGTCGGTGGCTACCTAGGGAGCCACTTATAGACCGACATGCCACCTACGACACGTAGGTAGCAGAACGTACGTTCTAATTTCTAAACATATGCATGATCTTCTTTGAATTTCATATTTAGAAACCTTATTTGTTACCTACGGGACGTAGGTGGTTCCTACTGGCCATAGGTGCCCATTGTAGGTAGCAGGGTCAAATTTTCTAGCTTCTGAATCTCTGAATCTCATCATCTCTTACACTTGTTCTGTCACTATGGCTCATAGGTAGTACCTACAAGTCGTAGATTCCCACGTAAGTTGTCAAAAATTAAATTTTTTTACTTCTTTTCTCTTGTTTAGCTCCCAAAACATTGTTTCCTGTGAAAGACAACATAAAATATATCATATCTAGCATAACAACCTATGTAACTGCATATTTTCATAGTTTTTAGTGTCGAATTTTTTATGAAATCATAGAACATAACCACCCTTAACTTTGAATGTTTGCATGTACTCAGGAAACAAAAACGCAGTAAACAACACCACAACACTTAACTAGGAGAAATCTAAATATCTATGGCAGTCAATCCTCAACATTAAGCTCAAGATCATTACCCCCTCCTATTGTAGCACCTTAAAACAAACTATGGGAATCAATGAAGCACAATAATGTGAAACAAAGGAATCAATACATGGCATTACATTAGCAACAAACAATCATGCATATGTACAATTTACACTACTCGAACAAATAAAAATCTAGCAGTATAACCCATGTCCCGTCATAACAAAGGAGTCTCACTCACTCAATTTAATCATGTATGTTAATGCTAGGACGATCACGAGACACTCACACTTATAAAGAACTTCAAAAAATATGCACAGAATACCTTAGGCTTACCCTTATTTTCTTTACCTTAGCTTTCAGATAGTCGGGTTAGGATCACTATAGGACTTTACTCGGCTTGTAATGTAGGCTTGGGGGCTGGTATGGTACATCTTGGAATTTTTTTGACTAAGCCTCCTTGACACTACACTTACACTAGGGGGTCCACATATCAAGCAATTTTCTTTTATTCCACCCTTATTTCTCTCTATTCATATTTTTACAGTTCATTCAGGTTGGGTGTGGTTTTCTTTTTTTTTCTTTGTCATTTTTTTCTAACTTTTTCTACCACACCTAGCCTTACTTTATTTTTTCTCCTTGACCCTTCTGTATACAAACTTTATATCACGCACCCTTATAACAGCCACCCTCAACTTAGGCAATTTGCCTGAGTTGAGGTGCAAAATTTCCATGAAGAATGAGGGCTAAAATAGGTTTATTGTAACAATAAATAGAAAGGTGAAAAAAGAAAAATATTCTATACAAGCTCAAAATAAGGATCAAGGGATACTTATTCATATTTTGAAGGTCATTTAGTCTAAAAGGGGACTAATTTAAAAAACAACCTATGATTGTTTCTTCGCTGACTATCCTACAACCTAGGCAAGACTAATCGGGCAAGTTCTGAATTTAGCACAAAATGGGAACAAAATTAGTATCTCACACACTCATGGCATATGATTTCATCACAAACTACTACATATCCAATTCATGAAAATGTTATTGATGATTATTATGTCCCAAATCCTAATGCAATGATGAGATTCACATTGGTCACACATATTTATATCACAAAGTTGAAAAACAAATTTTTTGAAGGGTGTAATTTTTCTTTATCAAGAATCAAATATACCAACTGCCTTGGATAATCATTTTTGTCCTAATTAAATAAGAATATAACACAATACAAAATAAAACACTAACATATTTCCTAGACATGTCAGTTATATAATCATTTTGTAGTTAATAAAAAAAGAAGCACAACAATAACAACCCACGGCGACTGTTTTATACCCTACCCTTAACTAAAGGACTACCCACTATTCCCAGTGCGTGTTAATATTCAGAAACAAGGGAATGATGACATACCTGGGATGCACAAGGCATCTAGAACTGTAACAAATTTAAAATAACATTATACCTTGGGTTGCCTTCCAAGTAGATCTTGATTTAACATCGCGGCATGATGCAGTTTCCTTGGATACTCAGACTTCACCAAGGTCTATATCAATACATACTTTTACCTCAACCGGGTTTTGAATATAGTGCTTCATCTGCTGCTCAATCACCTTGAATGGGGCCTCACCATAATACTTGAGATTTATAGAACCTTATTGGAACAATCGAATCACAGTGAATTGTCCATACCACCTAGACTTCAACTTTCCAGGAAACAAGCAAAGTCTTGAATTATGTAATAAGACCAAATCACCAGGCTCAAACACTCTTTTCTTAATTTTATTTGTCATGATACAACTTCATCCTTTCTTTCTAAATAGTAGAACTCTCATAAGAACATAGATGGAATTTGTCTAACTCATTTACCTTGATAAACCTTAATGTAGTTGGATTATGCTACTCATAAATGAGCTTTGTCAACGCCCATAGTGCCTTATGCTCAAGTTCGACTGGTAAATGACATGTCTTGCCGTACACACGATGATGTGAAGAGGCACCTATATGGGTTTTAAAAGTTGTTTGGTGGGCCCACAATACATCATCCAACTTCTTTGACCAGTTAGTCCTATAGGTACTCACAGTGTTTGCCAAAATGGACTTGATATCTCTACTGGAGACCTAAACCTACACACTCATCTGAGGATGGTAAGGTGTTTCCACCTTATTCTTCACACCATATTTTTCGAGTAGATCTTTGAAAAGACTATTATAGAAGCGAGTCCCACAATAACTAATAATAGCACATGGAGTGCCCAATCGAGAAAATATATTTATTTTCAAGATTGTAGTGACACTTCAACCCTCATTGTTGGGAAGTGAAACCACCTCCACCCACTTTTAAACATAGTGGTCTGCCACTAGAATGTATTTCATACCATAGGAGCTCACAAAAAATACCTATGAAGTCAATTCCCCATACATAAATAACTTTAACTTTATGATAGGTGTCATGGGGAGTTCATGTCTTCATGAAATATTTTGACACTGACACTAGTCACAGACTTGCGTATAGTCATGAGCATCCTTAAAGATAGTAGTCCAATAATATTGACACTACGAAATCTCTTGGGTTGTCCAAATACCACCATAATGACCCTAGATGGTAATGATGGCAATCCTCAAGGTTAGTCATCATCTTCACCTTAGGAATAGATCTTTGAATAATAACATTCGCATAAATTTGGAAGAGATAAGCCTCATACCAGAAAAATTTCCCTACCTTATGGATGAAATGCTTTCTTTACTAGAATGACAAATATTCTCGAACAAGGTCACTTGAAAAAACGTTGGCAAAATTATCAACCTAAGGGATTAAGTCTTGAGACACTGCTATGACCTGCTCATCTGGAAAAGTATCATCTATGTCAAGCTCATCCCCTAATTTTAAAATTACATCCATCATAAGGCAAGATAAGTTATAAATAACCTGGTTCTCCATTTCCTTTCCTGTCTTTTACCTCAAAGTTAAATTCTTCAAATAAGAGAACCAAATGTACCAATCTTGGTTTGGAACCCTTTTTTGACATGGTCTATATGAACTATTATTTTGGTCCTAATCAAATAGAATCGAACCTTTTTAAAGAAAAAAATACCGCAAGCAACTCCTGCTCAGTAATTGTATTGTTCTTTTGTGCGGGGGTTTAATTTCATCCTAGTATAACAGATTGGTTGATGTATTTTCTTACTCTTCTGATTAAGGACAACACCAAGGATACTCTGCTCTTATTGCACATAACCTTAAATAATGAAGACCAATTAGTGAATATGATAGTAGGAGCTGAGATCAACCACTCTTTAAGGCTCTCAAACTCCTTCAAACATGTATCGTCAAATAAAAATTTCACCTCCTTCTCTAAAACCTTTCATAGAGGATTACCAATTCTATAGAAGTCTTTTATGAACATCCTATAAAACCTAGCATGACCCAAAAAGCAGCTAATTTTTCAATCACTTCAATCATCTCTCTATCCACCTCAAGACCCTATTTTAAGATTTTATGATCAAGGATATTACATTTCTTCAAGATAAAATGCCACTTCTTCTAATTTATCACTAGATTGCACTCCTCACATCTTTGAAGTGCATTGGACAAATGGGATAAACAATTATCAAAGACATCCCAAACTACAAAAAATCCATCAATGAGTATTTCTATAGTCTCTTCTACCTTGTCAGAAAAGTTAGACATCATACATCTCTGAAAGGTGGGGGAGCATTTCATAATCCTAATGGCATCCTCTCGAACTTGAAAGTCCCATAAGGGAAAGTCAAAGTCATCTTTTTCTGGTTATTAAGAGCAATAGATATTTGATTATATCCCGGGTACCTATCAAGAAAATAGTACCAACCCTTGCCTACTAATCTTTCAACCATTTAATCCAAAAAAGGCTTGGGAAAATGGTCTTTTTGAGTCCAAATGTTCATTTTTTTTGTAGTCCATTCATACTCTCCATCCTGTAATAAGTCTCATTGGCACAAGTGTATTCTTCTCATTTGGGACCATAGTGATCCCACCCTTCTTAGGAGCACATTAAATCAGCTGACCCACTTATTAGTTGCAATAGGGTAAACCACTCCAATATCTAACAATTTAATAATTTTATTCCTTACAACCTTTTGAATAAGAAGATTCAACCAATGTTGATTCTAAATGCTTGGAATACAATCTGATTCTGTAAGACCCTGGAAAATTTCAAGCTTAACACCATCCGTTAAAGCTTAAAAGGAGGTCCCAGACTTAGAAAATTTTAGCGAAGTGTTTATACTTATAAGTATTTTAGACTTTGTAAGTTGGCAATCCTATTTCATGATGCTTATGCCCTTTAAATATTAATTTTTAGGTTGATTCATGATCAGGTATGCCAGTAGGTATTCTAGGACAAGTTTCAAATTTTTAAAACATCATTTGCAACACGTTTGGAAGTCCCAACCAGTTGATCAACGGATCTCGATGGTCGTGTCACCTATCATGTTAATAAATATTTTTCCTAGCTACCAATGCCAATTTCTAGTGAACCGACGCAAACTCGATATGGCACATTGGCCATAGCATCGACCCCATCGACACGGCATGTCAGGCTGCATATCACTAGGTCAGTTTTCAGTCATTAAAACTCTGTGTCCTTAAGGGTATTTGGGTCATTTTCCCACATCTATTTAGCTCCAAAAACACGAAATTCAGCCCTCAATAATCAACATACACCTATTATCTCTCAAATTACTCAAGAGGCAAAAACCCTAGCCTCAAGAATCAAGGTAAATCCTCAAGAATTTCACCAAGAACCTTCAAGGATTAATCCTCTCAGGTATGTTAGATGTTCATCTATGGGTACCTTCAACCCATAGCAGTGCACCTTAACGTATCATGAGTATTCCTTCTGAATGAATTTAGTGTCTATGGGCATTGTCATATCTCAGACTCTAGAGTAAAGTGGTTTTAGTTTGATTTTGAGTTTATTAAGTGGTTCACATACTTAGAATAATGACTTTAAGCTAAAGGGGGGATGGTAGAACATGTAAACAAGTCATACTTTCAAAATTTAATAGTAATGTCAGTATGTGTAGAAAAGTAGTGGGAGAGGTTGATGCCTGATAATGCTCAAATTACACTCTTGAATGGGTGTACACAATCGTTGTTAATATAAAACCCAACTAGGTTGGGCTCAAATACCACAGGGAATATGGTGTGAACTTCAATTTTTTTACAAAATACTTTAATGGTAGTTTAATGTTTCCAGAAATGGAGGTTTAAGGTTCACAGAGAGTTAATTGTCACTTTCAATATTTTAGTGTTTGAAATCAGTCTAAATAGGAAACCAGAGTTATGTTCACCATGGGTTTTGGGAATTGACAGATACTAGGTAATGCGTGGGATTCTTGAAGTAAGTAAAAACAACAGAATATCCATGCAGATGATACTATCTGACTTATCTCTCGACCTCACCAGACAATTTATTATCTAATTCTCTCAAACTTAGATAACTTATCTATCTCTAATAGGATCTTATCTCAGGTAGATCAATCCAGTTACGGTAGTGATCATTAAATAGAAGGTTGGTAGCTTTTGAGTCCCTGTTGATAATTCACGACCTCTAGTCTATTTCTTTGTTAGAAGAAAATAAAACCTAAGGCATAACCTAATGTTTGAAACCAGTAGATTTCAGTTAAAACAATAGAATTTCAAGACGTCCTACTACTCTTTGAATCCATTAAACACCTAGTAACCTATCAAACCTAGTCCATGGATCCCATAACTCTGGTTAATCAAATTATCCTATCATGATTTGATAAATGAAATACGAAGTTGAATTCATGATAATAAGGATAAACTTACGAAAAGATGAAAAGAAAAAAGTAGTTTCTTCAATTTAATCTCGAAAATAGAAATCCATAAATAGTTGATAAGTATTCACAAAAAAATAAAACTCTCCAAAACTAAAAAAAGAGAACCCTTGAATAAACCCTAAAAGATGTTATTTATACTAAAGCCTAATTAAGGAAATAAAATAGAAAATTCAATTAATTCCCGGATTCAGTGACGCCCAAGCTGACGCCGCGTCAAGAGTTTGACGCCCTATCACGGATGGCGTCATACTTGCTCTAGTTTCTTTAATTCTTTTCCTTAGGATGATGATGACTCTGACACCGTATCAAGGATATGATGGCGTATCACCAACGTCATCAGATGTATTCTCCTATCACTGATTTACTGCTTAAGGCTGATGCCATTATTGACGCCTTATCACCCACTTGACACTACATCACAAGCGTCGTCAGAATTACTTCTCTGCTCAAATTCCCTGGTTAAGGCTGACGCTTCTTCTGATAGGCTATCACAAGGATGATGTCAGCCATGTTTTCTTCTCTTTTGCTCAAATTTTCAACTCTTTTGCTCAATTATCCTTTATTTTTATTCCTTCAGCCTTTTACTATAATATCATGAACAAACACATCAAAAGAACAAGAGTTGCTTCAGAATTCACAATTATTTTGAGATAAAAAGAATTAAATATGTTAACTTTTGCTCACACATCAATGCCCAACCCGTCCTTACCTCAATGCAAAGTTTTATACTTCAATTATCAGGATATCTACTCATGCCCTACATGTCAACTCTATGATCATAGCCCATATTCATGAACATTATCGAAAATCATGTACCCTTATATTTCCTAATATAAGGAGTTCTAATTCAGTCAGTGTTGCAAATTATGTTTTATGAATACAAAAACTCCAAACTCATGTCATGCAACTCATGACTCATGTACTCATTCTTTACAGTATGTTCAATTTCCATGGCTTCTACTATACTCCTAATGATAAGCTAAATTTAGATTGCTTCATATATATCCTCAGTCTAGATCTCTTGATAAAATACAGGATGTTGATGTTCTATTCCTCAGGCCACAATTATGTGTCAAGTTCAGTATAGTTATCATTCATGCTTTCGATCCTCATTTTTTAACCTTCAGTGGACTCTCCTTATAAAATGATATAGTGATGAGAAGTTTCTTAGAAGGGGGAGAGTAAATGTTTCCTGTTAAGAAAAGATTGTTGCATGCTAATTTTACACGAGGCTGTAGTTATAAAGATAGTTTTAAATGTCATGTTTATGTGTAAATAACTAAATGAATTTTGGATATTTGAGTAGGCTTGAACATAGTGGAAGAATTTAGTCTAGCTCAAACCTCAGTAAGTAGAGTTATTAGTGCCCATATTACAGAATTTTAGCGATGTTGTCATTTCTTATTCAGATGTCTTATTCAGACCACGCCAAGATTCCCTTGCTCCCTAAAGTTAGTAGAACTTTATAGAAAGAGTGTCAATAAATTCTCCAATTGAGTATAAGTTTAAGTATGTGTGATTTCATAAAGCCAGAAATTCAGTTTAGCAGTCAACCAAAAAGTTCGTATGGTTTCCTCATTTTTCCACCCAGTTGTACTATGCACAATTTTGTGAATATGACTATTCCAAGATAGAGCATCCTAGTAGTTGTGAGTTTTGTTCAGTTCATGTGTTATGCCTCAGTTTTAGATCTTAGATATTTAGTCACGATTTAGTTCATAGGTGCCTCGTGCATCGTCTCAGCCTTTACTCAGCATCCCAGCTAAGTCTGCATTCTTTGGTGGATATAATGTCCCAAGGGGAGATACACTAAAACACACGAACTTGCATGTCCTAAACCTTCCATTTTCTCTTCATGTAACAAAATCTAATTTGATATTATCGGTACTCATAAGTTAACTCTCTCATTCCAATCTCAGTTGTATGACCATTCCATGGTATGGAATATATTCAAGGAATCAGTTTAGTTCATGATATTCAGTTCATGTATCATGTTTCAGTCTCAGTAATGTTCTAATGTTCCCATCCAAACATGTTCAGTAAATGATCTCAGGTTCATCAGTATTCTCAATTTGAGGTAACAGTCTTTCTTAGATTGCCTTAGTTTTAAGTTCATTTACAGTTATGATATTGGTATCCATTACCGTTGCATATTTAGTCATGCATTCATGAATAAGCTCAGTCATGTGCTCATGCATCAGATATTCACATTCAGTATGAAAATTTAGCTTATCAGTACTTTCAATCATGTATTCCATGCATCTGATATGCATGTTCAGTGTTTATACTCTGTCCATCAGTATTTCTCAGCTTAGTCAGTCTCATTTAAGGACGAATGTTCCCAAGGGGGAGATATTGTAAGACCCTGCAAAATTTCAAGCTAAACTCTATCCTTTAAATCTTGAAAAGAGATCCCAAAGATAGAAAATTCCGGCTAAGTATTTATACTTAGAAGTATTTTATCCTTCATAAGTTGGTGATACTATTTCACGATCCTTATGATCTTAAAATATTGATTTTTATGTTGATTCATGATCAAGTATGACAGTAGATGTTCTCAAAAAAGTTTTGGATTTTTCAAACATCATTTGCAACACGTTTGGAAGTCCCAACAAGTGGATCAACGTGCCGCATCACCTATCACATTGATAAATATTTTTCCCAGCTCCCAGTGCCAATTTCCTATGAACTGACATGGACTCGATGTGGTGCGTTGGCCATATCTTCGACCCCATCATGCGGCACGTTGGGCTACGCGTCACTGGGTCAGTTTTCAGTCATTAAAACTATGTGTCCTTAAGGGTATTTGGGTCATTTTACGACGTCTATTTAGCTTCAAAAACATGAAATTCAGCCCTTAATAAGCAAATTACACTCATTCTCTCTCGAATTACTCAAGGGGACAAAACCCTAGCTTCAAGAATCAAGGTCAATCCTTAAAAATTTCACCCAGAACCTTCAAGGATTAATCCTCTCAAGTATGTTAGATGTTCATCTATGGGTACCTTCCACCCATAGAGTCCAAGAATCCCTTTTTAATACTACAAGTTTATGAAATTGCGAATTCCCATATTTGAAATTGATTGTACGCATGTCTATTATGTTAATTTGATTTTTAATCCATGATTATGATAAGATTCATGAAAATTGAATAGTATTTATGGGAAATTTTATGAATTGCATGTTAAATACATGAAATTTCATGTTTGGGTATTGTATTCGCAATATTTATATGTTATCTATGATTATGTGCATTAAGTTTTACTCCCCAAATGTTTGATAGAATGCCCATGTGAATTAAAGGGTGAGATAATGACATGCTAGTATATGTACAAGCTTATGCGCTAAAAGTGTTTGATGAAATGCTTATGTGATTTGACTAGTGAAAGCATGACATATTATTAAGTGATCCTATTCTTACACACGTTCGTGTATATCAAGTGTTTGACAAAATGTCTAAATGAGTGCATTGTTAACAAGCAAGTATTGTTATGCCTTTATGATCATGCTATGTTTTACTTTCCATACTATCGAGTCCTGGGGGTATTTAATACCCGACAATCTAGGTGTTTACCTAGAGCTAGCATTAGTTACACAATAGTATTAGTCATGTCATGATCAGTAGATTTCAGTTAGCAACAGAACTCAGTAGAACTCTGTCAGTTACAGAACTCAGGAAAACTCAAAAAAATTTGTATCGGTATAGTCCAGTCCAGTTCTGTATACTCAGTTTAGTGTCTTTCAGTTGGGAGTAGGATTCAGCACCGAGAGAGCCTAGGGATGGGGGATCACCCGTTAGTTAGGACTGGGTCCCTAGAAGTAATCCCTAAGTTCCAAAACTATGTAGCCAACGTATGTTATGAGGTGTCACCCATTAGATAGGACTAACATACTCAGGGATCACCCAATAGTTTAGGACAGATCTAAGGGGTCACCAGCTAGACTAGGATTCATGTTATAGCCAGTGTTAGTACCCGTGTCACGGTATTAGCACCTTTCAAAACTGGGGTCATAGGTTAGACCCCTATCTGCTCAGATTTGGGGCATGTCGGTTAGATGATTACCTCATACAGTCTCAATTTCAATCTCAATTTACAATTTAGTTCAGTTATACAGAATCAGGATTGTCAAACACAGTCACTTAGTATCAGTAATTTAGTTTTTAGTAACCTCAGCTATTAGTTACTCAGTAATTTAAACTCAGCACTTATCTTCAGAAAAGCTCTGTTACAGTATATATATGTATGTGTACAATATTACATACTCAGTATTTATAGCAGTTTCAGTTATCCATGTACTCTCATATTGGGTTACTCTATAGCATTCAGTCAGTTAATCTTCATGCATATGAACCCTTGCATTCAACCTTACCTCATCTAGCATACTAGTATATTCCATATACTGACGCATACTTTCTGTTTACGCTATGATATCTTATATCATAGATTCAGATACTTAGTTTCCCAACTACGCTTAGACAGATCCAGTCAATAGTTGCAGATTTAGTAATGAGTCCTCATCTATCGAGGGCATACATTATTTAAGTATTTCAGTTTATCAATAGTTTAGTAGTTGTATTTAGTTTGGGGCTTGTCCCACCAACTCCATATTCAGACAATTCAGTTAGAGTCTTTTAGACTAGACTAGTTCAAACAGTGTTTAGTTTTAGATATTTTACCAGATGTCATTATTTATTAGTATATAGATTTTGAACCTTATGGGAATTTAGCCTAATTCTACATTTATTTTAGTATTATTATTCAGTGCTCACAGTAGATATCATTAATGTGTTAGTTTGTGTTCTTTCAGGGTCATAAGCACCTTGTAGCATCCGGGGTACAAACTCGAGGCATTACAGGTTCAAGTTGTATCTTTTGATTTAAAATATCAGGTGAAATCCCCTACAATGTCTGTTATAGTCCATCCTATGGATATCTTGAACCTTTACAACATTGATATTAATGCTTCAACCTATTTCTCCAATAGTAAATTAGTAATAATGACCATCAATGTATTGTCGTCCCCCAATATTGCATAACATAGGTGAGATGGGAGGGCCTTTAATTCACAATCGGTGGCTCCTCAATAGATGGTTGAGCTGGAGGAGTGTAACTATTCCTTCGATTAAGATAAAGTTTTTTATGAGAATAATTATTTGAACCTCTCCCATGTAATACATTCACCATCTCATTATATTCTTTGATGCCATTATTGTTGAAATTAATGATGAGTGTTGATAACACCTCAACGCGAAGCCTTTTTTTGTTGGAAAAGTCTCCAAATCATCATCAATAATATCAATCATGGAAACGACTCATATATTCTTCGATTGCCATAAATACTAAAACACATTATAAATGGCTTGATCATTATTCAGCTTTAACTTCATCTATCCCATTAGCATAAAAACTAAGGCCCGACCCATAGCTAGGAAAGACCTACTTAAGATAATTGGGACATCGAAAACCACCTTAAAGCCAAGGATTATGAAGTCAGCTAGAACTATAAAGGTAGAAACCTTCACCAATACATCACACAATATTCCAACTGGTTTCTTTAAAGTTCGGTCAGCCATCAATAACCTCATGGATGTAGGTATAGATGCCTCCAACCCCAACTACATGAAAACTACCAACAACATCAAATTAATACTACCTCCTAAGTCACATTAATCTTGAGAGGAGTTAAAGACCCTATGGTATATTGAATAGTAAATTCTCTTCGGTCCTCCTTCTTCTCAACCAATGATCGGGATGCGGTGATACTATAATGATAAATATTATCGGTTAGATCAAAACTCACCGTCATCTTTCTATTAACCAAATTCTTTATGAATTTAGAACCGCATGACACCCTCTCCAATGCATTTACAAGAGAAATACTAACAAACAATAATTCCAACACCGACAAGAACTGTTGATACTTTCCTTCCTCTTGTTTCTTCTTCAATATCTGAAAATAAAAGGTGGGGAAGGTCATGGAATAGTCTTCACTATTAGTTTATCTACCTTTACCTTTCTCCTTCTCAATAGTATGATCAATGATTCTTGACTTTTCTAACTGCACATTAGGTGTCTCAAAAATCTCAACACTGCTATTCCTTAACTCATTAACCTTAGGCATGGGGGATCAATAGTTGTCTTACCACTTTGAATGGTTAAATCTAAATAATGATCATCATTTTAAGGATTCTACACTATATTTAATTGAAGAGAGACCGACTGCCTCTAATTCATATTTGTAGACAACTTACTAAATTGTTATTCCAATTTCTTGATTAATGTAGAGTGAGATTCTACCTTTTCGTCCAACCCTAAAATGTCTTCCTTAATCTACTTAAGGTAATTTTCCTGACTTTCTTGACCCTTTACTATCTTGTACAACATAGACTACATACTTTACTCAGTGTCACGACTACCTGGTGGAACATATACACCATTTTTTTCTTTGTAATCATCCTTGCATCTCCAATCACCATCTCTGTCTAAGTTCTAATATCTGCTACTATCCCCATAATAGTTTCAACCTTGGCTTCTTTTCCCTTTTTCTTGGAAACCCACTAACTCTCTATCTTGATATTTTATCTCTTCTTTAAAATTAGAATCATATGATCTAGAGGCCCTACCCTATGAACTCACTAAATTTATCTTTTAAGAATTCATTATCGCGTATTATTTTGCCAATAACCCAACCTTCATTCTTAGGTAAGAAACCTTTTGCACAATTCTGTTATCTATAATTCTTTGCTCGCTGGAAGCACCAATAGCATAAGTTTTTGTGCCTCTGTCTAACTCTTGAGTATGCCTCCCTCAATTTGTGAGAGAGATCTAATCTACTATCTCTGATGTTTCCTCCCAACGCAAATATGTGAATGCTATAATAGTAATACTGTGTATTATAGCTTTCAAACTTGTGTTGAGGGCTCGATATAATATTTAAAGTAAGTTGTTTCTCGTAATTTTATGATTCAGCACCTTTATCAAATTTTTCTTAAACTGGAACCATGCCTCATACATTGATTCAGAGTGCAACTTCCTGATATTATATATCTCATCCTTTTGTTATAGGATTCTAGATGGTTGAAATATATGATCTATAAACTACCTCCATAACTTATTCCAAGTAGTAATCAAACTACGAAGAAGTTCCCCTAACCATAATATAGCTTCACAAGTTAGAGAGAAAGGGAAAAACCTGAGTTTGAGATCTTTCTAATCTACCCCCATATAGTATATGATGTTAATACTCTAATGAAATTAATAAGGTGCATGTTTAAAGAATTCATCGGCAAGACTGCAAACTCACCTTTAAGATTCAACAGCTCGATCATGGTACTAGTGATATCAAACTTCACACTCGGTGGCAATGTAAAAGGATTGATAGCTACATTCTTGGTAGCCATAATGTATCCTAAGTTTACCTCCATATCATCATATATTGGAAAGTATTGATAGGATAGGAGTACTTGAGCTCTACCCCTTCTACTTTTTTGAGTTCTGCTCAATGATCAACTACCAGTCTCTGCCTCACAAGTTGTGTCTCCTATTCTATACGATGTGCTTCCACACCCCTTGTAGCATTATCTTTCTCTAACCTATTAGTAGTATAATCAATAGTCTCCTAAATTATAATTGGTGGTAAGGGAGGAAAATCATTAGGGTTATTTCCAAACCCTTTAAGCCCACTTTTTCATTCATGTTTTGGTATCCTATGATTATTATATAGGATTCTTTCTTGTTCTGTATTAAATGGGATTAAGGGATTTCCTTAAATCCTTGTGCTAGGCATACACTGGTGTATGCCGTAAGAAGAACAAAAAAATAAGACCCAAAAACTTCAATAACTTTAATCAATAACTCACAATCATTGTCATAGGGAACAATGCCAAAAATTTTATAACATCCAAAATTACACCTCCTTAGAAGTATAAAGAAGTTGATGTCAAAATATAATAACTCAACTAGGTTGGGGTCGAACCCACAGGGAATAGGGAAAAAGTATCAATCCAACATTTTAAAATAGTTCGACAGTGTAGAAAACTAAATGGTGAATTTGTTTTAATTAGTAGAAAGTAACAAAAATTGAATGCTTTTGGTTGTAAACATTCTTACATAAACACTAGGACTGTGTTTCTTTTGGCTTCCTAACTCCTTAGGTTTATCGTACTCTATTAAACTTACCCAATATCTTGAATGCAAAATCTGATAAGTTATGTATCATTAACCATCTTGTGAACTAATTAGAAGATTTCACAATTTACCTTTTGAGTCTTAGAGTGTTTCCATAATAACCGTTACCCTATATAACAAATTTACTATTACCTTTTAAGTCTATTGTTAATTAGACGAGATAGCAAAATTATAAGATGAGGCGAATCTCAAATTACTATTGTGATCTAATTTTCCTTAACTCTGCCGCTTTTATTAAGTAAGTAGTGAATACAAGTAGGTTCTTAAATTTTGCAACCACTAAGAAATCTATAAACTAAAGATGATGATAATACATGCAAAAATATTATTTGGGAACAATGTTGTACTTCCCCTATGTTGTTATTCATCCAGGGTATCCACAACCCTAAATAAGGTAATTAACTTCTTATATTTATGAATCAAATCATGGAATTTATAACTGAAAGTATAGAATCAATCACAATAATCTACGAAGAAATCCCAAAGTCTCAAATCAATAAATCAACCAAAATCTAAGAACAAAAGAATCGCAAGATAAAAATACAATATTGTAATCAAAATATATGTTTGTGAATAATATGAGTGCATAAACTAACTAAAAAATATCAAAACAGTATTTATAGATTATATGGACACCCTAGGAAACCGTTCCAAAAAAAAGAGAAAAATTAAAGTCGGTGGCCACCTACGAAGCCACTAATAGGCTGTAGTTTCCACTATGGTTTGTAGGTGGGAGCCTGTAAGCGCCATGCTCTAAACTTCTGCAGGATCTTCTTTGAACTTCATCTTCTGAAACTTTATCTGGAACCTACGGGCTGTAGGTGGTACCTACTATCGATAAGTGCACACGTAGAAAGCAGGGTCAAATTTTCTAACTTCTAAATCTCTAAATTTCATCATCCTAACACTTTTTCAAGAACCTACACAAAGTAGGTAGTACCTACGGGTCGTACATCCCCACATAGGTGGTCCAAAACTCAAGTTTTCACCTTTTTTCTCCTGTTTAGCTTCTAGAACCTGATTTCCTACAAAGAACAAAATGAAAAACATAATATCTAACAAACCGACCTAAGTAACTACATATTTTTATTTTTTTAAGCATTGAAAGTGCTAAGAAACCATAACACATCAATGAGCTCTTGGCATTCGGAGTATTATTATTCTTCCTCTTATGTCCTAGAATAATCTCTATATTGTATTTAGAGATGGGTTGTATCAGTAAATTAATTGAGTACTTCAAGTTGTAGTCTAATTATATTAGAAGCTCTTGTATTGATTCCATTGAGATTTAGGACAATCTTATGTATTTTAACCTTTTTACTTTTTTAATTCCACATTCTTTCTTTATTCTCTTGGTAGGGCATTACTAATAGTAGTGGATGATGAGTTTACCTACTGGTGGGATATAGTTGGTGCCAATATGACCTGAGAAATTTGTTTGTGGCAAATTAGTATAAGTGCCAAGGTTTGTCGGTGTATTGGTACAAAAGCTATGTGTTTAGTAGAGACCTATGGATTGGTACGTAGACGTCCGTATCCTATTTTATAGAGGCTATAGGGCATTCTTAGGAAACTTTATTCATAACTCCTTGCCATGTTTTTGTGATTCAATTAGCCTCAAGTACACTCTTTGACTCTCTTTTATCCCAGATAGACAATGCAAGGTAGTCGATAGATGTAGATAAGACTTTGACACCCATTTCTATAGATTCAGCACAGTGTCATCCCAAGTGTCTGGGATTGATGTCTAAGATCCTCAGCGTCATTCATAGCATTTGGGGCCATCGCTGGCTCCGATAGAGTATACAATTTCTTTGGCTTTTCGATATGCAACATTAGGGATCCCGTGTAATTTTGTGGATACCTCATATCCAGGGATGTCATCTGGTTCATCAAGTAGTTCTTAGGCCAAAGTTGTATTTGTTGGTGTTTATTTGGATTCCTTATAAGTTTTGGAGTATGCGATTGGGTTTCTTGAGTGGGCTTGATATATTTTTATGCCAGATCCTTCAAAGTAGAACTTGGTTCATGGAATTTTTAGAGGATTAGAATTGCCGCTTTTTTGGCATTAAAGCACTTTATAGAAGCTGTGTCTTTAATTTGATTATCATGCGAAGGCTAGAGAAAGATCAAGTATGAAGACCTATGAAGGTGGCGCTAAGGGGCCATGTCATCAATATAGGATATTGGTATTCAATTCGAGAGTAAGGATCCTTCCACTGGAGGTCAACATTATTTGTATCCTATAAGTTCTATGTCAGTAGCATTTCAAACTATATGTGGCTCTCAGCTTTCTTGAGGTTATCATAGTGGACAAAGTTCCCACTAAACCTTGCAAAGTATTTGGTATAGTCTTCAAGCCATGGTGTTCATTATGTATTAGAGGGTATAGAATCTTGAGGTATCCCAAGATCTTTTTTTGGTTGTGGTATGATAGGACATAAGTCTAGAGAGTTCCCCAGATATGAGTTGGTTGTTCAAACAATGTTAGCATATTTTTCTCTATAGCCTAGAGTTCTTGTGATGTGTTATGATTGTGGGAAGGATGGTCATTTAATTTGAGAGTGCCCTTGGCGTCTATTGGTTAGCCAGTTGGGGTAAGCTAATAATTTATGCAAGGTTAGGGTTTTAGGGACTTGTTATGACTGTAAAGAGATCCGTCACTAGTCTAAAAAGTGCCCCAACATAGTATTATTAGTCATATAGCTTATTTAGAGAATTTTAATAGTGTTGTGGCCCCATTAGTGGGATACAGTATACCTAGTTCCTCAGTTGATACTTCAGTTGGTTAGTCCAAGTTTGGACCCATTTAGATTAGTTTTCTCTCAAACCCATCAAGTTGGTGAGCTCCGAATTTCATAGTGATAGGTGCACTTTTATTCCATGCCTTTACCTTTGAATTTGTGTGTATTTTGATTCTCCTACCTATCGATAGTTGTATGCCTTGGTAGATTTATATTTATTGTTGTATGCCCTAATATAAAGTTCATTATTATATGTTTACCCCCACAAATTATTTCTTTAAGTAGTGGATGGAGTGGATCAGTATTGATATTTTTCCCTTATTGGTGTAGTATTAAGGTTTGAATCCTATTTTCCACGGCTTGTTGGTTTTCTTATGGCCCTATAGTGGTATTTTCTATTGATTTTCATATTTGGTACCACCTATTCCTTATATAGATGTTTATACTATTGTGGTTTTTATTTTCCTACTATTTGATTTTATTGATCCTTGCTTGGTAGATGACTATACTGTTAGTATCTAGCTAGAATCACCATCCTTCCAGTTCTTATTCTTTGTCTTAGGTAACTAAATTTGTTGGAGGATTTTTCTATTATAGCGAGGTGAGCTTGATTGTTTGCCTCTTTTATTAGATATTCTAGATTTTTTATGTAATGTTTTATATTAGTGAAGGTAAGATTACCTTACGTGGTTCAATTATGGTTGTAAAGTCAAAAATTTGGTTATTTTGCATCTTCTTAATTTTAAGATTACAAGAATTTCCTCCTAGGTTACAGAGGTTGTTGCATTATCTATCCCTATCTATGTAGCTCATTTTTATGGTTGATTAATTTGGGGTCTATTCTTCTGATTTAACTAGATTGCTTGATAGTGGTTCTGATGCTGATATTGAGAATTCTTGGATTCATCTTTTCAATTCATTGAGTTCATCTCCCTATGGTCGTTTCCCTTTATATTGGTGTGGAGTTAGATACTCTATTCTTGTTGTGATGTGGTTCGTATCTAAGTGTAGCTAGAGAGTTAGAGGCAGGTGATCTTTTCTGTGACCGCTTTTAAGTTAGCAAATTTAAAATTCATTATCTTAAGTTGCTTGGTTCATTTACTGAATGTGGTCTTGACCTTGGCATTGGTGTCGATATTGGTACATTCTTCCTCAATGATGTTACTCATGGATTGATTGATTTAAGATTGTCCTACTTGGGTGGATTTGGGAAATCCTCATTTCAGAATTTATTCAGCCTAATAAGACTTGATAGAGTGTGTTTCCTACATGATATGTGCCTATGGGTATTAGTTGTTGTGATGGAGTATTAGATCGATTAGATTTTGGTTAAAGTTTCATTTCTCCAAGTTGATAGTGTTTTTTTTATCTCTAGTGTAGTTTGCTGCATTGGTGAGTTCTTGAGTTTGCATTGGTATTGCGTATCCTCAGTGGATATAAATTTTGTTTTTATGTTTTTAGCCCAGGTATCCTCTATTGTGAGTTTGTTCTTCATTTATGTTTCAATTTTGGCTCAATATGATTCTGTAAAGATACGTCTAATCTTAATAGTAAGGTTAATTTGAGTAGTTGTTGATGGTTCAGTTTCATATTAGACTCCATAGAATGGTGATTTGGAGGTTATGATAGATTGGGAGTGTGGATGCTTACCCATCTTTAGGTTTGGTTTTGGTAGTTGAGGTTGAGTGGTTTAACCTTTCTGTCGAGATTTTAGCTTGGAGCTGTAGAGCTTAGGTGCAACTGTTGTTTTAGATTTATCACCATTGGGGTTTCATTTAGCGGTTGGCAAAGTGTACTCTATGGTTACTTATTTGGTCTTATTTAGTTCGGATGGATTATGGGTGTTCAGATAATAGTCTGTGGACTCGTTATTGGTTCCTTCAGGTTTAACCTTGGTTTTTAGTTTTCATTGGGATTTTTGGATGATCGACTCAGCGGGAGTAGTATGCTAGTGTTATAATCATAATGGCTTCATTCTTTAGTCATTCTTTAGTGATGGGATATCCTACAACAGATTATTTAGTAGTGAGTAGTTCAGACCATTTATAGCATTGGAATAGATTGAAGACCTTGGTTGTCTATATTTGTGTTCCCAGGTAGAACTTTATTGGCTTATTCTCATGCTTGATTTTATGTATTTTTTAGTAGAACATCTTCCATTCTTGGGTTTATTATGATGAGATTATGGGGACAGGACTCGGGTGATTTTCTTACTGGTTTGGAGTGTATAACAGGTTTGGAAAAGTAAAACAAGGTTTTGTTTGAATATGGAGTTTGTTACATGACTCATGCCATAGTTTGCCGTTTACTTTGATGAGCTTTCATTTGATTGTGTTGGTATTGTTGTGGTATCAATGTGTCGTGGTTCAAATTAGTGTGAATTGGCCTTCCTCGACTAATTTAGAGGCTAGTTAATGGTTGAGGTCGAGTGTTGCTATTCGATAATAAAGTGAAAAATTTGGTTGGAAAAGGGATGTCTGTGGTAAAATCCCTTGAAAGCTTTGTTTCTTTTTGGAAGTTATTTAAGAAGTCTTGCTCGGAGCATGCGGGCCTAGTACCACGTCCCTTCGAGCTTTTTGATCTTTAATACATTGACTTTTGTTGACAAAAGTCCTTTTAGTAGTGGATATTGTAATGACCCTCTAGGTGATTTCCTTAATTTTCATGCTTTTTTGGTGTATCGAACCTTCCTACAACAACAACATGATATTTATGACATGCTGAAACTGTTGGTTCAGTAATCAGATAGTTTGTTAGGATTTTAGGATCATTTTACTGTTTTGGAGCTTTTGATATTTATGAGTTGGTCTTTGACAAAAATTCATAGTAGATTACCTCAGATGACAATTCTGACAGCGTAATTAGCTCCAGAAAATTGATATTATGCTAGGGAGAACCTTGGTTCATGTTCTGAGGCTTCTGGACTCCTTTCGGGCTATTGGGCAGAGTTAATGAAAAAATCAACTATAGGTGTGGCCCCCACATTTATTCAAAACAATATCGGATAAAAGTTTTGATAAATCCATTAGATCCAGAACATGTTTTACAATTAAATTTCACTATTGGGTCATGTTCATAGGGTTCTGAATAAGTTTAGGGAGGTCAAAAACAAGTTTTTGACATTGCTGGTGCTGGTGTATTTGGGGAATCGAACCTTGGCCCATTTGATCAAATCTGTTGAGAGAACATTTGTCCGCTTCAGTGAATATTTTTACACTTTGACTAGGTCACTTAAGCGATCAAAGTGTTTCTTAAGCGACCATCGCTGAGTATAAGACCCAAATTAGTATTTTTGATATATTTGGAGCTAGAAAGCTCCGATTTTGACAATTTTTGATCCTTTTTTGTCGTATAATAATTGTATATTAATTTAGAACTCTACTTTCCTCATTTACAAAGAACTTTTATTTTAATTTTTGTGATTTCCACCCAAGTTGAGTATCAAAACCCCAATTTCACAATTTTTAGGGCTTGGGAGTTCAGATTTGGGCAATTCCAAAGGAGTTTTTCAGATTTCTACCATGGGTAAGTTTTTTGGTATTGTAATTTCCCATAGATTTCATCTTCAAAACAACATCAAATTCTCAATTTCAAAATGAGTTTTGGGGTTTTGTCGGTAAATTTTGAAAATGGTTTTTCTTTGATTTAAACCTCATTTTATCTTGGGTTTTAAGATGTAGACCCCTATGAGTATGGGGAACATATTTCTAAAATAAAATTATGGTTTTACCCCTTTTATACTCAAACCCATTTTTGGGTTCATTTTAGACCTATCTTGACTATTTCAATATGGGTCTCATTTTACTCCTAATGGCGCATATATTACTATTTTTACATTGTAATGATATTTTGAGATCCTAGTGCGAGGACGTACAATTTTTAGATCATTCAAGGCCTGTAGTTCGACATAGAGGTAGGTCTCTATCTACTCTTCTTCATAAGATGGTGCTTTATATATGTTTTATGTTAGATACGAATATTAGGATGTGATTTTGGGTAGAACCTCGTGGTATAGCCTGATCTATGATTTTGGAGGTCTAGAAGGATAATTGAACATGTAGATGAAATATTTATTATACTCTTATGATCATATTTCCTTCTTTATAGATTAAGTTTACTCAAATTATAATTTTGATATAATGCTATTATAATTATGATATCATGCTAAATATGGGATGGAATTTAGGTTTTGAAAGCATGATTGGTATTATTAGAGGACATATATTACTTAATCAGAAATTTTTGCTAATCATAAGGAGTGTAGCATTAGTACCTGGGACTGAACATACTCTAAATCATGGGTACTTGAGTCATGAGCTGCATGAATGGAGTTTGGAGGTTATAAATTCATGGAATATGATTCTTACTACTGAGTGTACTATAACTCCTCGTACTAGAAACTGAAAGTGTACATGATTCTATGGAAAGTGTATGAATATGAGCTATGATCATAGAAATGACATGTAAGGAATGAGTAGATGTCGTGATTACTGAAACACAAAATGTTCCACTAAGATAAGAATGGGTTGGGTGTCATCCTCCCTTACTACTATTCTACAACATACTGGAATCATTACTAGAATCTGAGAGCCTAACTTGGTTTCTTGTTCTATTATATCCCTTTTATCTTTAAGCCATTAATCTAAGTCTGTAGTCTCTTTTAATAAACATGAAACTGAACCATAATCACTTTACTCTAGAGTCCGAGATATAACAATACATATAAACAATAAACTCACCCTGAAAGTCTACATCTAAAAATATGAAACCCAATACTAATACTTCTTTCTGAGATAAAACTCATAGCTTTTTATAGCCCATAACTTAGATGGTAAGAACATAATATACTACACTACTGGCTTCATTTTTACTTAGTAACTCAAGGGGACTATCTAAGGACACACATTAAACCTTAGAAGTAATACAGTCCCATATCGCCTTAGGTGGACCTCAGATCATACACTCATAATCATACTTAGATTCGTATCAATAAACTTAAATTCTTGCATACATTGCTTCAAGCCTACTGGTCCACCTTTCATACAACTAGCCCTTTGGATACATAATCTTCTAAATATAGATAAACGTTATCCCCACTTTACTGTTGTTAAACTTCTAGGTCCATACTTCTAACGCTTGGTCATATGCTGTCATATGATTTTGAGAAGGCATCTGAGGGCACATCTGACTTTGTCTTGGCGTACGATTTTCATGAACATGAAAGAAATCTTTCAATCATAAGGTTTTGAATGAAATAATGGGATACTTTCAAACCTGTACGCAATCCCACAACTGTCTATGTGGACTATTTAAGAAAACTCTATCTGTTAGGATTTAAGTATGGTTATTTGTGTTACCTCAAGAATAAGAAAAAGTTGGCACGAATATATTAACGTAAGAATCTACATAAGTTCTTTAAAGAACACTTCTACTACACAATTTGAGACATGAAATAAGGGAAATATTTCTTAAATTCCATGTAGCCTCTTGAAGAAAATTACAAACATCTCCATACAATTTTGCAAGACTCTACTAGACACGACTTCATAGACACTCTAGGACACTTAAACTCTATTCTTTGATATCAAGTTTGTAATGACCTGAGACTACCCCCTAGTCGTAACACGATGCTTGGAACCACAAGTGATCCTAAGTTAACACATAAATGAGTATTATACTTGAGAAACTAAATTAAATTGTATAAAAACTAAATTTGTTGAGTAGAAAGATGATGATAATGAAATCTGAGTAAGTATAGTACTAATAAAGCTTACATCATTATAAAACTGAAGAAAGAAACTTGAATACATGTAATGACTCTGAATTACTAACTATGAAGCCTCTACTATTCTGACTATAGATAGTTAGGGCATGCCTCACACTACCACTAATCAATATAGATGAATAATAACAACATAGATCATGAACTACAACAGACTAGGGTCCCCCAAATAAGAGAACTCATCACCTACTGGCTGGAAACTGCAAACGATCTGAGTATGATGGATGGCTACAACTTATACCTATCTTATGAGACAATGTAGTACATAGATGTATATGTCAATCAGTACTTTGGAATGTACTGAGTAAATGGATACATACACTAAATCATGGAAATACTTAAAACATGATTTAAAACTAAGTATATAAGTTATTTACTAAAACATACATTTGAAACATGATTATTCATGAAAACAGTAAATCATAGTGAAATTTATAAATCATGAGCTAAAAATAATTTTGTAAGCTAGGAAGCGGTAGAAACATAAATGTTGTATTTAAATCTTTTTCAAGGATGAATGTGTTATAATAACTGTATTAAGGAAAATGTATGAATATTGGTTCTGGAACCCTATGGTGAAAAATGACAAAACTCAAGGATCTGAATATACAAATATTTTGAGTATGAACGAATAAACATACAAAATGAAACATAACCTATACTAAGCAGAACTTATCAATTGAATGATCGATGCCTGTTTGACCGAACAACTGAAATCAAAGTAAATTCTTAACTAATTTCTGCATACTAAGTAGTTGATATATCAATACTAACTAACTAATATCCAAAAAATGAATAATTGATCACTGAATACTGAATAAGTGACATTTGAATATTGGATAACTGAATCTATATGCTGGTTATCAGATAAATTTATACTAATTAACTGATATCTGAATACTGATCATGTAAAACTCAACTATAATTGGTCTGATAACTGGAATGTAACAGTGGGAAGTATCATATAACCAACATGCCCCGATCTGAGCAAAACGTGATCCAACCTATAACATTAGTTTTAAGGGTGCCAGTACCATACCATAGGTACTAATACATAACTATGTGGATAAACTAAACTTGTGTTCCAAAGGACTAAGGAGTCACCCTCTAATGGCAAGTGCTCTAATGAGATATGTGTCAACCTTAACTTGAAGGAAGATATACCAAACCTATATTAGCTATGTAGCTTTGGAAGTCAGGGACTGCAACCAATGGTCACACCCTCTACTGGAAGGTGAGCCCTCATCACTAGGTTCATTTGGTGCTAAATCCTACTCCCACCTGAACTAACACCAGTACTGAACTGAATTAATTTTAACTGAACATTATTTCTAATTTTGCTCATCATGATCATAAATATCTGAGTAAATTGAGAAGATTCATGTCTTAAATGACTTACCCTTTGAAAGTATGAAATCTTGTAAAACACATAGGTGTTGGGTGTTCATAACCCACCATCCATGAAAGATCATAAAATATGATATCAAAGCTTAGAACTGTAATATGGAATCATGGTTCAAAGACCAAAGCATAAACATTTCACCAAGTAAGTGAGAATAGTGAATTTCAACATGGAAATGTGTTAAACATGATGAAACAACATGATTACATGGATAAATTCATAATTTTAGATTGCAACATCAAATTCGCTTGAACATGACATGGGAAATTATATTTTAAAACATGAATTTACCTAACCTTTTATGGGATCATACATGGACATGAAACTGAGTTCAATTACTAAGGAAAGACTTAAATTTAACCCATATTGAACATATAAAACTCCATACTAGAACAAGAACCCATATTTTAATCATAGAGCAGGGTTTTGGGCCCAATAGGTAAAAGGGACCCATTGATGAATGTACACACCTTAATTGAATAGATTCTTAAAGAAATAATGAAATTAAATCTTGAATTCTTGTGTTCTTTAGAGAAGAAGATATTACTATTGCTCTTGGGAAAGGATAGGGTTTCTATATGAGAAATTTTGAAGAAGATGGGCAAATAATGGTCTTTTTAGCATTATACATTGTGCTTTGGATTATTGGGGTTGGGGGGAGAGGACCAAATTTACTCTAGACCCTTTGGGAGCTAGAACAATGGGGGAATAAACTCTATGGTAAGAACATTATTCTATGGGAGAGGCTGGTGCATCACAGACTTTATTGCAAGGGAGATACTAGTGCGCCACAACTATATTGTAGACCCGTACTATTTCTCACAAAAATGGGCATACCATTTTGCTCGGGTATCAAATTAATGTTAAATTGGTATATTTGGAAAGTTAGTTAAATTATATATTATTTGGTGGTTCTTGAGATGATAATTTCCCATATATAAAAAGTTATATACGTTCAAATTTGACCCATGAAGAATTGAATACTAAACTTTGGCCGAAACAAAGGCTCATTGCTCAACTTTTCCCTAAGTATTTCCTACAAACATTTTTCACAGGAAAAGCATTCTTAACACTAGGATAATGATCATTAAACATATATTAAAATAAAAAAACATGTGATTAGAGTTTACACACGTATGAATGATAGTTTAAATTTTTGCTTGAAAATGTGGGGTGTTACTCCCTAATACTCCTACCAAAGGATCATAAAAAATTCTCACATCAACATAATTTTTCACCTCCCCATTAATAACATAAACTACTAAGATAATGAGAAAGTCTATCAATTGCTTCATGTATTTACATATGTTGAAAAACACCATTTTGTTATTTGACTGAAACATCAGCTCACCGGATTATACATCCACCAAGGCCATCCCGTGGATAAGAATGGACTGCAAAGAATTATAAGAACTTAAATATCCATTGAAAAATCAAATATCACAAAATCATTCGAAAAGATAAACTGGTCAACTTTGACAAAAATATCATGAAGAACTCCGATCGGTTTCTTGATTGAATGGTCGGACATGACCAATTTCATTGTGGTAGTTTGTGGCTTTGCCAATAAGAACTTGTGGTATAACACATATATAATTAGATTTACATTTTCTCCAAGGTCATACAATGCTTTCCCAAACTTGAACAACCAGATGGTGCATGAAATTGTAAAATAACCGAGGTCATTCTTATTTATTGCCAATCTACTTGACATGATGGAACTATAACAATATGTTATTTATATTGTTTGATCCTCTATAATCCATTTCTTAAATATCAAATCCTTCACAAAGTTTGCATACCCCGACATATCTTACAAAGCCTTAAGTAGAGGAATATTTATGGATAGGGTACTAAATTTATCAATGATCTTGTTGAACTTTGCATTGTCTCCCTTTATTGATAAGACTTTAATAAAAGGGGGGGGAACTTGCTTGATGGCATAGAGAAAATTTAGCACTCATTTACCATTGACTTTTTGAACACAATTCCAATTGGTTTTTGCTCATCCTTATTTGACCTTTTTCTATTTTCCTATGTTTGATTATCCTTTTATTTTCCATCGCAGTTCTGAAGATCCATACTATTTCTGAAACCATTTACATCTTTGGTGCTCATAGCATTTGTTACCTTCCCATTTGGAAATTCTTCATTTTACTTCTCCAAGAGATACACCTCTATTTTATTTAACCTTGCATCTAGTTATTAGATAGATCTTGAGTGAGAGTCAACCTTTTGGTGGAGAAAGGATAAATCACTTCAAATTTGTTGCACCATTTTATCAGTTCCCTCAACACAAATAAAAATATGAGCCAAAATATCTTAATTGATGCACCCTTCCTTCTCACATTGTGTCATGCTTTGACTTTTATAGTTCTGACCTTGATTGCTGCCTTTCCCTTAAGAGGCAAGGTGGGAACCTTCCGTATAATTAGGAAACACACTTAATTTGTCATCAACTATCCCTTCGCCCATACTTTCACATGGCTTAGCCTCTATTATATTTATCATTTTTATGCTTCTAATTAGGGCTCCCAACATATGAATTGTAAGGAGCTCAAGGTGTGACATTACCTTGATTATGTTTGCATCTTTTTCTTTCTCATGAACTTTTACATTTTGGAACACAATGAATGAGGAGGGAGCCCCCATGGCCACCTCAGCATTCATCTGGTCCTAACCTCTAGACAAACTAGTTATTTGATCCAACACCTTTGATGTAATCTCATATGATAATTTAATGAGTGATCAATCGGATGCATTGTCCACTGTATCTTTTTTGATTTGTTCCAATTCCCTATAGAATATTTGGTGAATCATCTTCTCTGGCATCACATGGTTAGGAAATTTCAAGAGCTTTTCCTTGAATATTTCCCAATCTTTATACCACGGTTCATCATGGAATTGGTGGAAATTAATAATGTCATCCCACAATTGTAACATCTTCAAAGGTGGGAAGTATTGATTTAAGAATTCCTCCATAAAACTTATCCATGTAGTTATGGAATCAGAGGGCAAAGATCATAGCCATAGCACCGCTTTTCTCATTTGAAAGAATGGGAAAAGATGTAATCGGATGGACTCTTAGGATATGTGTGCAATATTAAAGGGGGAAAAAACTTCTACAAAGTTCTTCAAGTGAAAGTTCGGGTCTTTATGTGCTTGACCCCCAAAAAGCCCCTTCAAGTGAAGAAATTATAGCATTACTCTTTTGACATAAAATACACCATTTCCCTTGGTGGCAGGGAATGTGGATAACACTCTCATGCTCTTCAGTGAAAAAATAACCCAATCCATACCACCTTATGATTATTTGGAAGGGATAGTGATTACATAATTAAAAATAAAAAACAACAAGGAAAGTAAATCAAAATCACCACGGGTATATCTAAGTAAAAATCACACCACACAAGTGACATCTATATTTCACTCCTCGACAATGGCGCCATTTTGATAACACTCACCTATACCATCTAAAGTTGTAGAGGATGGTCGTTGTCAATAACTCAACTTTCATTAATGTCAAATCCACGAGGAGACATTTAGATTTAGAGTCCTATGTGTGTCAATATTACTAAAATGATACCCAAAGTGTACACAACATGAAACACATAATATAAAGTGGGGGGTTGTTTGGAATAGGATATTTTCAATATCAAGTCATGTGACCACTACAATAATAACTTTGTTTTAGAATTCAATTTTAAGAGGGAACTTGGGATTATTTCTACCTAAGGGAATGTTGTGCATGGTATCATGATAGTTTGGTATAAGTTCTAATTGTTGATAACATGCTAGTATAAGTTAAAGAGTCCTTGAGGCTAGTATTAAAAAAGACCTCAAGGATTTCACTCCTTGACTCTTTCGAGTACCTAACAAGTGTATCAATAAAATCCACCCAAAACCACAATTGGGCAGCTCTATTTCTAGGAAGATGCCCATGATATTACCCACTCTCCATCTACTTTTATTTTGAAGATGGTAAAATAAAGTAAGCTATATTCTCAAATATCCACTATTTCTTTGGCCCCATATATCCCTTTTTTTGTGGAAGCAATGGGTTCCTAAAAATTCACCCACATCCTTCTTTCAAGGATAATAAGAGCTTTCTAGAGTTTGGGGTTTTCACCCAAAAAGACCATTTCGGGTTTTTTGGGTTTTCACCCACAAATACCAACTTATTTAACCTAAGAAATAATAGAATCCATAATAAACAACTAAAAATTAGACAAACACATCATCACCCAAACATAATTGCACCTTAGTTCAACATAATCCAAAGAATAAAGAAGTTAGATACTCTTGAAATAAAAGAGAACAAATATACCAAACAATTCATTCATGACATCTATAAAAATGGAGGATAAGGAAAATCTCCACTTTACAGTTTAATTTCACTAATTTCCATTTGAAATTTTTACTACACAAAAATGTTTCCCATATTCAAGGGTTCACCTCTTTTCTAATTTCTCAATCCTCCTCTCTTGCATAATGTAATAAGGGAAAAATAATTATTTCTCATCTTGAAATTGGAATAAACTATGTATTTTGACTGAACAACCCTTGATCATTAACCCCTCTAGGCCGCGATCGCTAACACTTGTCCCCTACCGTGGCTACCATGACCGCAGTTAGCCCTCGTGATCACAGTATATTGACCTTTCTTGATTGGAATTGATCATGGACTTTAGACCACAATTACAGTAACTCAGGGTTTTTTTCTCCAGGTCTTCCATCCATACTTCTTTTCTCCTTTTAATTCTTTTTTGCTCAAATTCACATTTTTCTGTCTCATGACCTGTATTCCTGCAAAATGTGGGAATTACTTCCCTTAAACACATCCCAGTCTCATTTAGACATTCAAATCATGGGAATGTGCACTAAAGTTTAGTGTAAATGAGTGTAAAATAAACCATTCATCACTTACCTAGTACTTGCGGGTTTTAGTATGTGCCATCGTGACAAGTTAATCGAGTTGTGACAATGACTTTTTCCAAGCTTAAAAAGCTGATTTTTCAGATTCATGTCCTTTTGGCTAAGGGTTTCATTAGGCCGAATGTGTCATCTTGGGTTCTCCTGTCTTGTTCATGAACAATAAGGGTGGTTACTTGCGTATGTACATAGACAATAGGCAACAATAATGTTACAGTGAAGAATAGGTACCCTTTGCCTCACATTAATGATTTCTCTGACCAGCTTTAGGGAGAAGGGTGTTCTCTAATATTGACTTGAGTTATGGTTACCATCAGTTGAGGATTTGAGCTAAGGATACTCTAAATACAACCTTCAAGACACCTTTGGGTCATTACAAGTTCCAAGCAATATCATTTAGGTTGACCAATGTCCCAACTGTATTTATGGATTTTACGAGAATGTTTAGATATTATTTGAATTCCTTATTTATTATGTTAATTGATGACATCTTTTTGTATTCTAGGAGTAGGGAGAAACGTATGCAACATTTGAGGATTATGTTTCAGACTTTGAGAGATCATAGGTTTTTTGCCAAATTCTCAAAGTGTGAATTTTGGCGTGAGTGGGTTATATTCCTAGGATATATGGTATCCAAGAATGGTATTATTGTAGAACCAATGATGATTGAGTCTATTCATGATTAGACTAGGCCTATATCTCCATCTGAGGTTTGTAGTTCTACTAGTTTTGTTGGTTACTAGATGCGGTTCATTGAGGGTTTTGAAAATTTTATATCACCAATGACCAAATTAACCCAAAAGGAGGTTCCTATCTAGTGGTTTAAGGAGTGTGAGTTGAAATTTTAGAAGCTCAAGGGTTTTCTCAACTCAGCTCCTATATTGTCTCTCCCTATTGAGGGTGAGGAATTCATCATTTATTGTGATGCTTTCCATATTGGTTTGGGTTTTGTGTTGATGCAGAATGGTCAAGTTATTTCTTATGTATTGAGGTAGATTAAGGTGTACTAGCACAACTACCCCACTAATAATTTAGAGTTAGAACTGATAGTTTTTTCACTTAAGATTTAACGACATTATCTATATTGCATGCATTGTGAGATCTACACGGATCATCGTAGTCTTCAATATTTTATGAACAAGAGATAGCTTAATTGTAGGCAGCATAGATAGATGGAGTTTCTTAAGGATTATGACATATCTATTCTATACCATCTGGGTAAGGGGAGCGTGGTAGGGGATTTCTTCAACTAGAAAATGGTGTGTATGAGTAGTTTAGCTTCCATATCTTTTTCTTAGAGGCCATTGAAGTGGGATATATAGATTTTAGATAACTCGATGGTGCATCTTAATATCTCTAACCCTCATTCAACTGCTTAAGCGATTGCCTCACCACTTAAGTGATCACTTGGTCCTCTCTTTAGCGACATCCGCAGGGGATTATATCCCATTATTCACCAAATTTTCCACTTATTTTCTCAACCCTTTCCCACCAGTATTGAGATCTTAAGGAAAATTAAAGTTTTGGGAATCATTCACTAAAGGTAAGGTAAGTTATCCTAACACTCCTTGGTCATTTCCCATTATTTTCTATATCAAACTCTATCATATTTCATTGTAAATTCTTATAAATTGGATCTTTAAATCCTTAGACTTTAGGGTTTGATTTATCCCCTGATTTAGACCCTAATTTGTGTCTTATTTGTTCTCAACTATTGATTACACATTCTTTGTCCTTCAAGGGACCTAATGATGGATTAAATTTTGGACTTCTATTTACGAGCCCCGTGGGCCCATTCTGTACCAAAACTCTTACCCAGCCTTTTATAAAGCATTATGAGTCTCATGTTACTCCTATTGACAGGTAGAGTATTATTTTGATAGCATGGTTCTTTTTGGGATGGATGAGTAAAGACAAGCAATTTGTAGATGATTCAAGGATTGTTGTTCGGCATCGAGGCAGGCTTCGATCAACTTTTATTCACAAGATGGTATCTAGCGTAGATTGCATACTAATGGGAATAATAGAACATATTTATGACTAGAATGTCATGACTTACCCTATTTTAGGATTTTGAGGATAGAAATATGAATCGACCATTAAGATGAATACTTACTATGGCTATAGGATCCTATCACCCTTGAATTTAAGCATGTTGAGCTTAGTTGATGCCAAGTATCCTTTATTATAAGTTTTACTATTTGAATTATAGACTTGGATCATAGTTTCCTAGATCATAATGTTATTATTATGGTATTTTTATACTATTAGGCCTGAGGCCGTGGTTATGATACTAGTTGGACTCCAGGTGAGTACTTTATCCTTATAATGGTTGTGTCTTTAGTTTATTGATTGTTAGTCATATGTGGTTGTATTTTTAGGATACTGATGGTGGCATTCATACTTTCATGTGTTTTTACACTCACTTAGAGGTACGCTTTAAACCAAAGCTATAATTTTACCATTGTTTTCCAAAAAAAGATTTATTTCCACCTTTCACTTTTAAAATAAATTCTTTTATGACAAGAATTGTACCACCTTATTTAATGATTGATGATATTTAGGAACTAAAACGATGTTTTGTAAACTAGACAATGGTTGATTTTGATCCGTGGTTTATCCACTATTTTACCACTACTATTTACGTCAATCGAGAAAGATTTTAACCCTTTTTATACGATTATGTTGATTTTATTCTAGAGTTTATCTTGGTCAATGGATTTATAAACTTACTCTATTTTATCCATGGTTTAAGTCAGTGCATTTGTTATATATACATCTCTTTGGTACTGTATGGAGTAGATAGATGATGATAATTATTACAAAATTTTGATTGGGACTAGGTAGTGTATATGGATATTCTAAAATTCTATAGGGATCCCTTCGTTAGTGAGCCATCATGCCAGATAAGAGAGGTCGTCGTAGATCCTGCCTTTGCAAACTATTGAGTTGGAAAAGTTGTGTACACTTTGTACATTATGGCACCTGGATCAGATATGGAACTATGGATTTACTTTGTATCCACTCATTCAAATGCATTGCCTATCACCAGTATATTATTTGGTGATAATATCTACCAGCCTTATGGAGTGGCACAGTCATAGTTTATGATTTTTGAGTGTTGACTGAAACTTTTGTACATATACTAGGCTCGGTCAGGTTTTATTTTTCTCCACTATCCAGTTACTTCATTATTGACATTATCATTAGTTCTTAGTAGGTTGATTATGGGCTAGTACTGAGGTTGGCGGTATGATTCCAATCTCTTTTCTTTTTATAGTAAATTACATTATGGATAGTTATCTAATGGTTAGAAATTAAAACAAGGGACCTTGAATGGTTTGGATGCCTCAAAATATTAGGTTGGACCCCTTCGGTTACTACCTTGAGTAAGCCCTACATCTTTATACATGTATGGAATTTCTATATATCCCTCTCTTTCTTGCCTATTAAAGTTGTATATGTATTCATGGCCTTTTATACTATTATATACCATTCCTTCACTCTTTCTTTGTATATTGACTAGTGATATATGGTATTGCACTGTAGGTTCTGATTACTTTGATGTTAGGATAGTTGTCCTTATTTCACCACTAACTTATTTATGTTTAGTTTCTTGGATGGCTTTATATATTATATATCCCTGCTTTACATGTTATTTATGCTTGTATTATCTTTGGACCGCTGTCGGTCGATGTTCTCTCTATTATTGTATGCATCATTCAGAGTACCTATGAGTCAGAGATTTGGGTTAGATCCAAGCATTTACAATATTACTACTCTTTCTCTTATGGATTAGACTAATTTCTATGTTGTATTTATAAATGGAGTGTACTAATATTCACTTTGTATTTCACTTATACTCTTATTGTAGTAGGATCTCTTATACTAACTTCACCGATTTTTAGGTTTGCTTTATATATACTAGTCTTTTACCATAGTTATTCCATTATTTCCTCCTATTTCTCTTGATATTACATTACTAGCAGTTTTAGATTATGGGTTAGCTTACCTACTAGTGACTTATCGTAGTCGTCATAATGACTTGAGAAATTGGGTTGTGACAAAGTAGTATCAGAGCCCAGGTGTATAGGTGTGTTGGTACAAAAGCTTAGTTTCTAGTAGAGTCCTGTGTATTGGTATGGAGACATATGTATCTTATTTTTGGGAGGCTATAGAAAATTCTTAGGAAATTCTATTTTTGACTCCTTATCATGTGTCTATTTCTGTGAACCTCTGGTACATTATTTGGCTTTATTTTGCTCTAGATGGATGTTATAATGTTATTTATTGATATGAATAAGATTTTTGCACTCATTTTTAGTGCTTTAGCTCTACATCGGGCTAGGGAGTTAGAGTTTAATTTAGAAGATCTTCTACATCAGTTAGAGGATTTGGAGCCAGCCTAGGCTCTGGTGAATTTGTGACCGCTTCAGTCTTTCAAAACTCAATGACAGGGATTTAAATCCTATTAATGGATACTTTACAACCAGAGATGATATCTTGTTATATGGAGCATTTCTTAACAAGAGTTGGGTTTGTTGTTGTCCAACAGGGTTCCTTATCAATTTCACTTTCTATTTAAGTTGAATTTGGGTTTTCATATCCATCAATGATTATATGCGTTGGCATTTTTATGTATTAGTTTTTTTGTGACTTGGTGTAGAGTTCGTGATTTTGTCAATACCCCATAGATGATTTCTTTTTGTAGTGGATGTAGTGGTTCAATATTGTATTTTACTAAAGGTGAATCATTTAGGTTAAAGTCCCTGTACTTTGCATATTGGCCTTCTTATGGACCTAGAGTGGTACTTATTGATGATTTTCTCTTTTTCTACCACCTACACCTTATACTAGTGTCACTATTATTGTTATTATTATTGTCATTGTTTCGACATTGATTGGTTCTTACCTTATTAACGTCTAGACTAGCATTGTCTAGTAAGAATTTCCTTTCTCTTGATTCTTGTTTGTTGCCCTAGGAAGCTAGCTCGGTTAGGTGGTTTTCTCTCTTTTAGTGTCATGACCCGATTTATATGTCATGATGGAACATACCAATTCCAAGAAGTAGGTAAACCCATACCATAATCTAGAGCTAATGGAATGGGATAATCCGGTAAGAAAGGCCAAAGATAGGCAAGATTCAAGAACATTAATTGTAAACATAAGGGTTCAAGATAAATTAAATAGTCAAACAAGATACCAATCCCAAAACCTGGTAGGCTTAGTACAAGAGCATCTAATAGTATCAATACAACTCTATGTCTTGAATAGTCAATACATATTTCTCGAATACTAAATACTAAATAAAAGAGATAGAAGGAAAATGGGCGACTAGAACTCCATGATCTCACCTTATCTCCAAAACTCAATCACCGCATGAGCAACGATCAACGGCGGCAGATAATACTCAAATCTAGACCAAAAAGGTACAACAGTGAGTACCAAAACAATGGGTACTCAGCGGACATTATCGGCCGATTGAGCTAAGTCGGGATATAACGATTATATAATGCAAGATAATCATAACTAAGTCAAGGTACAAAATCAAACTTGTAGCATCTCCATCATCATTATATATAATAAGTAATCAGATTGGAATAACATATAACATAAGGCGTCAACGCATGATAATATCGTCGTACATAAGAATTAGATAGTTTGAAATCATACACATCATATACATTAACATAAACATTCACAAGTACAAAGTTGGATACCATATGCCAACTGGTGCATAGAGTTAAGAACTAGTGACGACGTCATATACAACTGGATAGTATATCTAAGAGAAACATAAAGGAATCAAGTCAACAATTTATCCAACTTCTACATTCTTCCCTAGTTTTCCACAATTCCATCAATTATCCATTTACTTACATTCATAATAATCTTCTATGTTTGTTATTGAACAACATATACTAAAAACTCATAACCACAAAAACAATAATATCACCTGGCAACTATATCATAATTACACACTAATAGCTCCTTCTTAGATAGCCAATTCTTATAGCTAATCCAATTACTCACTAGTCATCATATATCCTCTAATTATTTTCTATCCACTATTCATCACATACTCACTATTCATTGGTCAACGAATCACCATTATTCCCTAACTAACCAAAATCTAGCATCTAGACAAGATTTACCTCTAGACTATATTCATCAATTAAACAATACTTATTTATCGCCATCATAATTCCACAAGTCATAATTTATCAAATGGCATATAATCAACATTTATTCACTATTTATCCATCAACTAATATCTTTTATTAACTATCATCATTAACCGACAAATCCTAATTTAACACCTAATCAACAACATAGACTTAGTCATCAATAGCAACCAATGATCACCTTCGCTAAATCCATTATCACTAATCTCCATAACTAAATAATCATACCTAAGGTTCACTAATGCATTAGTCACTATTAGAAACCTAATATATATCCACCACTAATTATCTTTTAAGCGTTAAGTCATTATCTATACTACTTCATACCTTAATTTATTAGAAGACTTTAACCACCATCTCTAATAATAACATTATACCCAACTACACAAGAGCATAAATAAATATATAATTTCCATACATAGGGCTACCTGGATCAAACTGGTACATGTACACACAAGCATATTAATAATCATCCTCCGGTTTTACCGAGTATCGTCATATCATCATAGGATCCTCCGAACTTTTCATTATCATCATATCATCACAATATACTTTGGACTTGGCGGGTATCATCATAGTTTCCTCTAGCCTTTCCAGGTATCATTATATCATCACAATATCATTCGGGTTCATCGGGTATTATCATATCATCATAATATCATTTGGCCTTTCCAAGTATCAATATATCATCATACTACCCTCCAGCCTTGGCGGATACCAATATATAATAACAATATGCAAATTACTATCATTAATAAGGGACAAGCCCTACGATGGCAAAAGCAAATAACATGCCCCATGAGGGCTAAAGTAAATAACAAGCCCCACGAGGGCTAAAGTAAATAAATATAAAAGAGAAGCAAAGAAGAGAACACTATGTGATTATTATCATAATTACTAAGCATGATCGTAAAATAAGCGATAGCATAGTTAACGGCTTGAACTCTATCCAAATCAATGATGTAGACATGGCTTAAACAAGAGTATAATATAGGGATTATCATTTCATAATCTTTAATTTAATTGCTTAGACAATGAGCATAACCATAAGTGATATAATAAACAATGGTCCATTAGTAGCATATCTGTTGGCCTATCATTGGTATTAAGATAATTAATAATAGTGTGACCAATATCTAAACCAAGATATAATCTATAGTTTATTCATAGTGGGGTTAATAACAACATTTTGGCTTAGTCTATAATATAGTCAACGTCTCATTCAATATCATGTTTATTAGCCCAAATAATAGTCAATCACAATATCAAAATTAATAACTCAACATAAGATTTATCCAATAATATATATAAAGGCATGATGAAACACCCTTGGGTCCTAGCCCTTTGAAAATTTCATGGATTTTTCATCTCTAGACAGGATATGATTATGGGAAATGAATTATACACGTGAATATGAGTGGTATGGGGTAAACATATACTAACCAGTGTTGGTTGGTGGATTGGATTTGGTTATTTCAATGGCTACGACTTGGGTGCTACTAGTCGTGTCGGTGTTTACGGGTTGTTTGGTTACTTCACTTATTCTTAGGCTTGGTAACTTAAGTTAGATCTGAGTACGAGTTGGTCACCATGAGCCATAAGCCAGGGTATGAGTCATATGATAGACTCATATGGTGGTCAATGTTTAATCCTCTTAGGATTCTATTCTGTCAGGGGTACTGATCAGGGGTACTAGTCGTATTCTTGGATACAACATATTTTAGGGTGAGTCATACCTTGGAAAGTATTGGGTCCAAGGGAGATGGCCTTCGTTATGAGTGGTCGGTACCATTCATATTGGAAGATACGAGTGGTATGGATAGTTGTATCCACCAGACGAGATTTTTGGGAGTTTAAATGAGGGCAATTTGGACATTTCTCCACTTAACCTAATAAGGCCCCATGACTTATATTCCTATTGGGAAGTTATTTTCCTGATTAATATATTCATTAACACTTAGAAAATTCTCTTAAACACTCTACAATTCTCCCTAAAGCTTTTGGGTAAGGGAAGGCTAAGGTTTCTTCTTAAGGATTACTTCAGGGCTTGTGTTGGTAATTTCTCTCCATGATCTTCTTGGTTTAATGCATATTCTCTTCCCTCATTGTTATTTCCAACTAAATGCATTGTTTTATACAATGTTTACATGGTTTGATTATTGTATAGTTTAGGATTTTCAAATATAATTTTGGGGGTTCGGTTATATATGCTTGGTCATGGTTTTCCCATGTTTTATTTATTCTTTTATAAGATTTAACGGTGGTTTTGGATAATTTTTTACATGTGAATGGCTATTTGGTTATTGGCTTTGGTTTTGGAAATACTATGCCCCTAATATTTTTGATAAAATGCTTACGGGAATGTTTTCACTACATTGTTGGATTTTAATGGAACTATTGCATTAGTTAAACTTGGTAATGGAACCCTAAATGGGTAAATGGTTTAGAATGGTTTAAATTGAATGGTTAGGTGGTCATGGTTGTGGTAAATTAATTCCCTATGGGGTACAATATATTCCCCCAAGTAACATGATAATTGAATACTTGTGGGGTAAGTGGGACACCCTCAATCAACTTAATGATGGAACACTTATGGGGTACATGGTACTTCCCTAAGTTAACTTGATAAATGAGTACATATGAATCCATTTACCTTAAAAGGTTTAGCTAAGGATAATACTTGTAAGGTATTATCGGCATGGCGATACCACTATTAATAGCCTTGGTAAATGATAAATGGAATAATGGATTGGTTGTGTGGAAATGGTTTAAATTAGGCAATAACGGCAGGGTGCTATTGATAACCATGAAAGTGGGAGTTTAATGAACGACCATTAAAAACTTATGTTTTTTGACATAAGGGGTAGGGCATGGAAACTATTTTATTGTACTATGAGGTACTGAGGAATCCTCTAAGTATATTGTAAATATGTATAAAAGATGGTGAGGGTACTTGGGAATCCCTTACTCTTATGGTATCTCTGGTTCCTCCGGCTACACTCATCTAGAATTTTTTGAGGGGTTACACTGGTACCATATATCCTGTGGAGGGTTAAGGAAAGTTAAGCTTCATATACCTAGGTTAATAGTTTTAAATTCATTCTAAACCCGATTATCTTTCATGACATGCTTATATATATGTATGTTTTTTTGTTTTACCGATTGGCATTATTTTATCCTTGTCCTGAGTCTATGCTAGATTTTACCTGCTAACCCATCTTCAGGTGGTTGTATCCCTACACGATGTAGGAACCAACCGTTCTACTCCTGTCTTTTAGCTATCAGACATTCTAGATCAAATACTGCATTGAAGTGGCGATCTTCCATCTTTTCGAAAACATCCATTTTGTGGATGTATTTTATACTTTTGTTTATTTATGCATATTGGTTTTGGTTATGGTTTAGGGCATGTCCCAACTGGATTTTGGTATTCTTCTTAGCATTGGCATTGGTATTGGGGCTAATACCGCAGGACTAAATTCCATTCTATTCTATCCTCTTTTATTTTGGGATTATATATACTTGTTATGGAACTTATATGGTTATGGTTTGGTTTGTTGGCTGGCTATTGGTTGGCCTCAAAAGTGTCCTAGCTAATAGACGAATCAAAACATTTCCTTACCGATTGAATTCTTGAGAAGGATATTGGTATAGTCAGCTTAAAATAACCCTATCCCTTGTTATGCTATGAATCTTAGAGATCATGACCCTCCAACAGATAGATGACTGAATTAGATTTCCAATAATATCAATTTTTCCTTAATCCAATATCGGAGTAAGAAGTTATGCCCATTTTACTCTGGCATGTCAGGCTGGGAAAATGAGTGACGACATTCGTGATAAGCTGTCACCCCCGTGACGGCCTATCACCAATTACGTCAGCCCTAGGCAGATTTTCACCCCCAGTCATGAAATTTTGTGATAATCCGTTATTCCCGTGATGGACTATCACAATGTCGTCAAACATAACCAGAAAATCAAGATTTTACCCTTTTGTGACGATAATTCGTGACGGCTTATCACCAGTTTGTCGACTTGTCACGAATGTTGTCAGCTATTTTTCCCAGCAATTGAGGGACATTTTAGTAAGGGTATTTTGGTCTTTTTCCTTCACTTCCCATGACTTATAACCCTTAAGGAGAGTATTATCTTCAATTCTCTTTAGTTAAACATCTAAAAAAGCTCTCTCATACACTCTCAACCACAAGATTAGGGTTTCCTCTCAAGATCATCTCCTCAGGAGCAAGCCTAAGGAATTCTTCAAGAACTTTCAGAAACATTAGATCTCTTTCAAGATTCAATCACTAAGGTATGCGTAGTGTTCATCCATGGGCCTCTTTCTCCCATGGAGCTCAAAAATCATGTTTTAAATTATAAATTGTGATTTCCTTGTCGTGTTATGACTATATTCATGTTGATGATTGTTGTTTAGATTCAAGGTTGTATATTGATGTGTTTTCATGAACAATGTGAGTAGGTTAGTTGAAACCCATAAATTTTAGATGGATTAATATGGTCGAATTGATAAAGATACCTATGCCTTAAAAGAGTGCATGCAAGGTGTTTGATAAAATTCCTAAGGAACTAGAAATCATGCAATAGAGCTAAATTGTGACTAAGTGAAGGATTTATGATATGCCCCTATGTTCCAATGACATTCATGTTGATAGTGTGCCTCGTAAATGTTGTTGGATTGTTCATGAACTAGCCTTATGAGATTACGCTATGCTTACTTGCAAATCTTTCTTATGTACAAAATGTATGAAAATCATCTACTTCATGAAATTCCCCAAGTTATGATATTACAAATTGTGAACTCCAATATTGTGATCAAGTCAGTCATGTGTATGTTAGTTTCCTTATATCGAGTCCTGGGGGTATTCATACCTGAAAAATATAGTTGTGTGCCTAGAGCCATGTTATGTTTCACGATATCCAAAATCAAGCCATGATTCAACAGAAATCAGTCAGTCATGTGACTCAGGAAAACCTCATGATCTCAGTCAGTTATCAGATATTAGTAGTATTTTTTCAGTAAATGGAAATTCAGTAAGTTCAGTTCACGTACAGTCAGTTAAATCATGTTCAGTCTCTTCAGATGGGAGTAGGAGTTAGCACCGAGTGAACCCAAGGATGGGAACTCACCTGTTATATGAGGGTGTGATTCTTAGCAGTCATCCTTGCATTCCAGAACTATGTAGACAGTATAGGTTGAGACATCGCAGCCTATTATATGAGGGTAGATGAGGTGTCTTAACCTATTATATGAGGGTTCCCACCATTCTCACTAGAGTTACCTGTTATATGAGGGTTGCTCACACGTTGTCCTTACCAGTGGCGCGGTATTGAAACCTTTCCTATCAGGGTAGAGATTAGACCCTAGCTTATCCATAATGGAATATATGGGGCATGTCGGTTAAACAACTACCTCCCATAGTATTAGCATCAGTCTCTATAAAAGAACTCAGATAGTTCTTCAGATTTAAGTATATCAGGACTGTCAGATATAGTCAATTTAATTGTAGTATGGAACTCAAATAGTTCCATCAGATTCAGGACTTTCAGATACAGTCACCCATGTTATCAGAACTACAGTATAAGTCATGATTAGTTATCAGTAAACCATGTATTTCCGTACAGATTTAGCTATCGCACATTCACGATCTTTATTACTATGCATGCATGTTTGCACTCTCACATTCATATCAGTCAATCAGTTAGCATTGCTCATGAATGTAAACCCTTTAGCATTTAGCCTACCTCACTCGTATACTCAGTACATCCCCACGTACTGACGTATTTGCGCTATGGTACTTTCTTTTAATGTTACACCATAAGTCCAAAGACACGAGCTCCAGATCCACAGTATCAGTAGCATTCCAATATACAGAGTTGCAGTGAGTCCTCTTCATTCGAGGACGATATGATTTGATTCATTTATTATCTCAGTTAGCTTTTAGTTTTACAGATTTAGTTGGAGACATATTCCTTCATTTCCTTATTCGAACAGTACTTAGAGGATTTTAGATTTAGTTCAGATTTGTATTGAGTTTTGATTCAGATTTAGTTGTTTTAGGTATTTGTTACCCCACATAGATGTTATGTTTTGACAGATTCTTTATTCAGTTGAACCTCATGTCTTATAGTTAATGTTCTCCACATTCTTCATGTATATTATGCAGTGTATAGGTACAGATATCAGTCATGGGTTTGCTCGTGGTCCTTCGGGGTCATAGGAACCATATAGAATTCTGGTTCAGAAAATTGGGGCATTACAAATTTTCTCTAATCCTTGTTTTTTTCTTTTTAGATCACGACACGTCTACATGGAACACAAGGAAATCCTTTTTTCCCATCAGGGGATGATATTAATGGATTATACCCTAAACCTAGAGTTTGCACTCAATTTCAGGGTCATATCCCTGATTGTTATGTAGTTTCTCCGATTGCTATTAGTCCTCATTAAGGTCAGGTGACTAATGTGAAAATTCATCAGTGTATTCCTACTATTTCTTAGTTGGTTATTGCTGAGGCTGAGCGTGATGCATATGGTGTTCTATCAGAAGAGGCAACAAAGGTAAGCCAGTTCATGAAAATAAATCCTTCTACTTTTACTGGTGTAAAGGTGGAGAAGGATCCTTAAGATTTATTGGATGAAATGGAGAAGATATTTACAGTGATTTAGGCCACTAATGTGGAAGGGGTAAATTATGCATCTTATCAGCTCAAAGATATTACGTACCATTGGTACGAGGAGTGGGATAGGGATAAAGGTGATATTGAGGAGTTGTCATTGTGGGAGGCCTTTTCTAATGCCTTCTTTGATCTTGTCTTTTCTCTAGAGCTAAGGGAAGCAAATATATAGGAGTTTATGTATCTTAAGCTAGGAAAAATTTCTACCAAGGAATACGCCTTGAAATATCGTCAGTTGCCAAGGTATGCTCTAGATTTGGTGACTGATATGAGGGCAAGAATGAGAAATTTTACTTTTGGTCTATCTCGAGATTTGGTCCTTGATAGAAAGACTGTTTTTTTGATAAAGGATATGGATATTTTGAGGTTGGTTGTCCACATGGAGCAGGTGGAGGATAAAAAGAAAAAATAGGCAGAGTTTTGGAAAAGGTAGGGTAAGAGTAGCAATTTTTCAAAGCAGGGTGGTGCTCAGCATTAGTGTGGTCGGGATAGAGACAAATGGCTGAAGAAGAAGTAGGGGAGTTATGGTTCCTTCTCTACTATTAACACTCCTTTCTCAAAGTAGTTGGGTGATAGTCGTTACTAAGGTGGTGATAATTTCCAGGCACAGGCTACCTAATCTCAGGAAAGTGGGGAAAAGTCGACTTTGTCGTGTCCTACTTACCAGTTTTATGGTTATCTTAATTAGGGCTTTTATGATGAAGGGAGGGATAGATGTTTTAAAAGTGGCCAGCTATGCCATATGCTGAAGAACTCTCTGATTCGTAAGGGTACATCGAGAGCGGTCAATGATCCAGTTGTTTTAAGTTCTACTCCTGCATCTAGTTTTGCTGATTCTGTGTCTACCCAACTACCGACACTGGCCAAAATAGGTTGTATGATCTTGCATCTTGGAAGAAATTTTAGGCATCACCTGATGTCTTGACTGGTACGTTACAACTCTTTTCTTATGACGTGTATTGTCTGCCTTATATGGGGTCCACTCTTTTCTAAGTTACCTTATATATGGTTGTATGTTTTGGTTTTGATCCTGAGGTTGTTTTGGATTTTTTTTATTTCAGCCCAGGTAGGTGACTCGGTTGTTGCTAAAAGAGTCTATGGGGGGTGTGGTATTTTTTGGTAGCAAACAAACATTGGTACATCTGTTTGAGATTGATATGGTAGATTTTTATGTTATTTTGGGATGGATTGGTTACACACTTGTTACGCATCCTTATATTTTTAGACCCATAAGGTCAGCTTTAGGTTCCTTGATGAACTGATTATATAGTGGTAGGGAGGTTCCATAGTTCTAGTGGGAGATTTATTTCTTATCTTAGAGATCAGATATGAGCTCATTGGGTAATCTTCAAATGGTGTCTTTATTACTCGGTTCGGGTTAAAAATTCAAACTCGGAGGGTTCTTTTTTTCACTCAGTTCTGGTGTTAAATGAGTTTCCTATTGTTTTTCTAGATGATCTTGATGGTGTTCCTCCAAAGAAGGAAATCATGTTTGGTAATGAATTGGTTTCAAACAGTCATCCAATATCTATTCCTCCTTATAAAATGGCTCCGATTGAATTGAGAGAACTCAAGGAGCAACTTAAGGATCTTCGAGATTAGGGGTTCATACATCCTAGTGTATCCTCGTAGGGTGCACTGGTGTTGTTCGTGCACAAGGAGTATGGTTCCCTTTGGATGTGGATCAACTATCGATAGTTGAATAAGGTAACAGTCAAGAACAAGTATCCTCTTCCAAAAATAGATGACTAGTTTTATCAGTTGCAAGGTGCCAAGTTCTTTTCTAAGATAGACCTTTAGTCTGGGTATTATCAGCTTAAAATTAAGGAGAAGGATATCCCTATGAGGGATTTTCGTACTTGGTATGGGCACTTTGAGTTCTTGGTTATGCCATTTGTCTTGACTAATGCCCCGACAACATTTATTGATTTGATGAATAGGGTTTTTAGGTGGCTTAGACCCATGACTCCAACCAACATTCGGAGCTTCTTGGGTTTGGCTAGGTATTATAGGATGTTTGTTGAAAGCTATTCTTAGATAGCTACTCCTTTGACTCTGCTAACTCTGAAGAATGTAAAATTTTCTTGGTCAGGAGCGTGTGAAGGGAGTTTTCAGAATCTTTAGAATAAGCTAACTTCGGCACTAGTTTTGACATTACTTAAAGGTAATGAGAGGTTTATTCTTTATTGTGATGCATCTAGGGTGGGACTTAGTCCTCTTTTGAAGAATCATGGGAAGGTGATTGCCTATGCTTCTAGTCAGTTGAAGATGAATGAGAGTAATTATACTACTCATGATTCGGAGCTATTAGCAGTGGTTTTTTCTTTGAAATTTGGTGGCATTAGTTTTATAGAGTGTACGTAGACATCTTTTCTGATCATAAAAGTCTGTAGTATGTGTTCACACAGAAGGAGCTAAATCACAGGCAGAGGAGATGGTTGGAGCTTCTTAAAGACTGATATGAGTCTTCACTATCATTAAGGTAAGGTTAATGTTGTTGTTGTTTCTCTTAGCAGGTAATCCATAGAAAGTTTAGCTTATGTGGACAAGGAGAAGCGAGAATTGTTGAAGGATATTAACCTCTTGGCTAATCATGGAGTTTGTCTCATGAACTCCGAAGATGGTAGTGTGTTGGTGAAGGAAAAGATTAGGTCTTATCTTATTGAAGATATTAAGGAAAAACAAGTGCTAGACCTATCTTGATGAAAATCAAGAGTGATGTAGCCGAGAAAAAGGTAATGGTATTCGAGATCAGTGGTGACAGTAATTTAAGGTACCAAGGGAGTTTGTGTGTTCCTGATGTTAATGGGTTGCGAAAAAGGATCTTGGCTGAGGTGCATGAATCGCGCTATGTTGTTCATCCCTGTTCCACAAAATTGTAACATGATCTTACTATGATATATTGGTGGAATAGTATGAAAAAAGGATGTGGTTTATTTTGTAGCCAAGTGCAAGGTATGTCTACAAGTTAAAGTTGAGCGCATACAACCAGGGAGGTTGTATAAAAAGATTGATTTGCCTAAGTGGAAATGGGAGGTGGTCAATATAGATTTTGTTTTCGCTCTTCCTCAGCCGCAGAACATATTCAATTCTATTTGGGTCATCGTGGATAGGATGACAATGTCTTCTCACTTCTTCCAATTGAGGACTACCTTTTTGGTGGAGGATTATAAGAAGTTGTATCTTCAGGAGGTTGTATATATGCATAGGGTACCTATATCGATTGTCTTTGATCATTGTATACAGTTTTTATCTTATTTTTGGCGGTCTTTTCATAAGGGATTGGGTAATAATGTGAGTCTGAGTACTTCTTTTCATCCACGGATGGATAAGTAAGTGGAAAGCACTATTCATACATTGAAGGATATACTTGGGGCATATGTGATTGATTATGGTGGCAATTGGGTTGAGCATCTACCTTTGGTAGAGTTTGATTACAATAATAGCTATCATTCTAGTATTGGTACAACCCCTTTGGAGGCATTGTTTGGTAGGAGGTGTAGATCTTTTATTGGATGGTTTGAGCTTGGTGAGGAAGATATGTTTGATCCATATTTGGTTTATCAAGAGATGGAAAAGGTGAAGTTGATTCAGGATATGCTTAAGGCTGCCCAGAGTCACAAAAAATGCTATTCAGATATAAGGTATAAAGATTTGTAGTTTGATATTGGGGACAAGGTGTTCCTAAAGGTATATTCCATGAAAAGAGTGAGGTTTGGTAAAAAGAGGAAGTTCAGTCCACGGTTTGTTGGTCCTTATGCGATTTTGAAGAGGTTTGGTAATATTTCTTATGAATTGGAGTTGTCTTCTAGTTTGAGCTCTATTCATTCGATATTTCATGTCCCCATGTTGAGGAAGTGTCTTGGTGATCCTTCTTCGGTTATTCCCTTGGAGGGGTTGGGTATCTCGGATTCTCTATTTTATAAAATGGTCCCGGTTGAGATTCTGGATTAGAAGGTTTGTCAGATACAGATTGATGAACGGTGAATTTATCGTTCATTTATTCTCGACATTCATGCACATTATGATGTTTTGAAGGAAAAAAGAGACCTAGATATGATAAAATTCACTAATATCCACAGTTTGTAGGCATACAGGTTATGAGATGGAAAGATGTAAACTTGAGCTAAAAAGGATCAAAGGAAGAGAAAGAAGTGCAGTTTGAAGACCAGGAGCAGACATAGCCTCAGCTACCGCGATAGCAATTTGAGGACCACGATCATGACCATTCAAGTAGGTCAACTTACCGCAATTGCATAATATCTTACCAAAATTTCCTCAATGCTCGTAATCGCACAGATACAACCACGGTCATGTTCTATATGATTGCGGAGAAGCCTCTCTAATCGTGGCATAGCGGGATTTATGAGCAAGGTCAGTTTGGTCAAATGGCATAGCTGATACAAATCTCTATGTAAGACCCAAATCATTTTTTTTATAGACATCAAGGAAGGAATAGAGAGAGATATTGGAAAAACTAATAGAACCCGAGATTTTGGGCAAAACACATTTTTCCCTTGTGTATTTTGAATTTCAAGAGAAAATTGGTGAAATTGGAGTGTGAATTGAAGGATTTCTGTAATCTACATTGATATAGATGCCATGAATGAATTATTTGGTATATTTTTTCTCTTTCACTTCATGAGTAGCTAATTTCTCTAGTCTTGGGATTATGCTCAACTAATGTGCTATTTGTGTGTGGGTGTTGATGGGTTTATATGAATTTTAGTTGTTGGTTGTGGATTCCACTATTTCTTGTGTTTAATAGTAGGAATTTGTGGGTGAAAACTCCAAAAGTCTAAATGGGTTTGATGGGTGAAAAACCTAAAATCTTAAAAAGCCTTCATCATCAATGAGGGAGAACCTTTGGGAACCCTTATCATCCTTGAAAAAGGGCTATAGGGGGACAAGGAAATGATAGAATATTTAGCATGTGGTTTACTTACTTTTGCGATCCTAGACATAAGTGTAAATGGAGAGTCAGCCATCTTATGGGCATCATCTTAGAAATAGGGATTCCCAATTGAGGTTTTAGGTGATTATTAAGGTCACATGCATTAGGTTTTCGAAAGAGCCAGTAGGTGTAATCTTTGAGGTTTCGTTGACAAACTAACCGCAAACACTTTTGATTTAGCCTATTTTGTATTCAACGACTAGATTTCATGTTAAATTATCACGATCCCTCACATACCTTGCCTTTAGGTTACATAATTCCAAGATCTACTTTAAAGTCAAATTCAATGTAGAAAGTGTTCTTGTAGCTTCTTATGCGATTCAAGAGTGATATCTTTCCAACTACAAGTCAACCCCTCCCCCCCAACTTTATCTTATGTGTTCTATTTTATTTACACCTTGGGTGCCCTTTTTAGTAATTAAAGCACCTATAGGATATGAAGTTTAAATTTCGCTCCTTATGGATTCTACCTCAATTCCAGTTGGGATATTTAAAATGAAAGTTCTCTACCACTTTAGATGGTAATGATGAGCATTATCAAAATGGTGTTGTTGCCAGGGAGTGGAATCTAGATTTCAATTGTGCGGATTGAATTTTACTTGGGTGTACCCTGGGTGATTTTTATTTTATTTCTTTGTTGTTTTTTATTTTTGATTAGGTAATCATTATTTTTTTCATATAATCACGAGTCAAAAAGGGTTGGACTATCTTGGCAACGGAGATCATGAGAGTGCCAGTCGTATTACCCCCGCCGAGGAAAGTGGAGTATTTTATGTTACAAGTGTAATGCTACAATATCTTAATATGAAGGAATTCCTTTTGGGGTCAGTCTCATGATGACCCAAATGTACACTTGAAGAACTCTATATAAGCTTGCGCCCCATTTAATAATGCATGCATATCTCAAGAGTCCATCGGGTTACGACTTTTCCCATTCTTTTTAATAGGAAAGGTGGTGTTGTGGCTGAGATCTTTACTCGCTGGTCCATTACTTCGTGGATGAGTCTCTTACAGAGGACTTCTTAAGACAATACTTCCCACCTTTAAAGATGTTATAATTGCGGGATGAAATTGGTAATTTCCGCTAATTCCATGAAGAACCATGGTAGAAAGCTTCTAGAAGATTCAAGAAAAATATCTTGGCGTGCCCTAACCATGAGATTCCTGAGAAAATGCTTATACAAATTTTCTATAGTGAATTGGACCAACTAAACAAAGCCATAGTGGATAATGCATCCGGTGGATCATTTATTAAATTGCCTTATGGAGTTGCATCAAAAGTTTTGGATCAAGTAGAAATTTAGTCTAAGGGTTGGGACATGAAGGATGCTGAGGTGGCCATGGGGGCACCCTCCTGATCCTTTGTTTGTCAAGAGAAGAAATGTGACAAGGAGTAGAAAGTTGCAAAATGCATTAAGCTCCTAACTGAGCATGTGTTGGGAGTCCCAATGGAAAATGTAAATGTGATAAGTACAAGAGAGGTTACACCATGTGAAAGTTTAGAGGAAAAGGTGATTGATGACAAGTTGAGTGTGTTGCCTAAGTGTTTGGAAGGTTTCCACCCTACCTCTAAAATGTAAGGTGGGAATCAAGGTGGGAATCATGAAAGAGGAGGAGGTATCAATGAAGAAAATTTGGCTCGAATCTTGCGTAGCATTAAGAGGACCGATATGATGGTGAATAAAATGCAAAGTGATTTATCAGTACTCTACCAAACGATTGTGTCCCACTCACTTCCATTCAACAACTCCAACCAAAGGTTAATCAAAAAATTGAGTTATCTAATGGAGAGGTAACGTGAAGAAATGCCAAGTGGGAAGGTAACAAATGCTATGATCACCCGGGATATAAAAAGTCTTAAAAATAATGTTGAGTTTGAAAACCCCGGTGAAAATGAAGATGATGAGCAAAAAAAGGCAAAGATAAAAAGGTACAATGATGATAAGCCAAAGATAAGTGAGATTGTGGTTGAAAAATCAAAGGCAAATGATTTCAAAATTATCTCCATTCCATCAAACACTATTCCTTCTTATTTTTTTAAATGTCTCACGAAAAATGGAGAAAATGCAAAGCTTAACAAGTTCATCGATAAATTTAGCACTCTATCTATTAATATTCCTCTACTTGAAGCTTTGCAAGATATGTCGGGATATGCTAAATTTGTGAATGATTTGGTATCGAACAAATGACTTGTGGAGTATGAAACAATTTAAGTAACACATCATTATAGTGCCATTATGTCAAGACTATTGGTGAAAAAGAGGAACTACACCGATGCTTTCACCATTCCATGCACCATTGGATTATTCAAGTCTGAAAAGGCATTATGCGACCTCGGAGCAAGTGTAAATCAAATGCCTTATGATATTTTCTACAAACTCAGATTATGAAAGACGACACTCACTTTTATGAAATTTATCATGGTCGATCGTACCATCAAGTAGGCGATGGAATTCTTCATGATTTTCTAGTAAAAGTGGACCGATTTATCTTCCCATCCGACTTTGTGATCTTAAATTGTGCAATGGATGTTGAAGTCACTATTATTATTGGAAGACCATTTTGGGCTACCGGGATGGCTTTGGTGGATGTGGATTCTGGAGAGATAATGTTTTGTTTGAATAATGAAGAGGTGTCTTTCAATGTATGCAAGTCCATGAAGCAACCGATGGACTTACAAGTAATCTCAATAAATGATGTTATTGATGGGGAAGTGACAAATCATGTCAATGTAAACTTGTTAGATGACACTTCTATAGGGGTATTTGGAATTGCAATAGGGGCAAGTGGAGGAATTTGATGAAGTGGTCGCATCCCTAACTGGACATGGATCTTATACCTAGAGCCCAATGAAGTTGGATCTTGATCTAAAAAACTATGAGAGCCCACACGCAAGACCATCAATTATTGAGCCACCTAATGTTGATTTGAAGCCTTTTCTATCCTATTTCCAATATGTGTTCTTGGGAGATGGAGACACATTACCAGTCATTATTGCAAATGATCTTGAACCATTTCAAGTGGATGCATTTAAAGTAGTGGTGAAAAAGTCCATTCGAGCACTTGAATGGACAATCACTGACATTATAGGAATAGCTCCTAAAATCTGGTCCCACAAAATTAAACTTGAATAAAATCATATGCAAAGTGTGGAACACCAAATGAGGTTAAACCAATCTATACAAGAGGTTGTAAGGAATAAATCATCAAATGGCTTGACGTGGGGGTAATATATCCAATATCTAATGGTACTTAGGTGAGCCCAGTACATATGTCCAAAAAAAAGGGTGGCATCACAGTGGTTTAAAATGAAAAGAATAATCTCATCCGCGTTCGAGCAGTCATCGGATGACGGGTGTACATGGATTACTGGAAGTTAAACTCGTGGACCGAGAAAGAACATTTTCTGATGGCTTTCATAGATCAAATGTTGGATAGATTAGCCGGGCGGGGGTAGTATTGTTTCTTGGATGGTTACTTGGGGTACAATCAAATTTGTATCACCCTTGAGGACCAATAAAAAGATGACTTTTACTTGCCCGTATGGAATATTTTCATCCAAGCGAATGCCCTTTGGGTTACGCAATGCCCCCAAAACTTTACAACAATGCATGTAGTAAATATTTGTTGATATGTTTGAAGATTCAATGAAGGTATTTCTGGATGACTTCTCGGTGGTGGGGAGCTCTTTCAAATCATGTCTTCAAAATCTAAGAATGGTGCTTGAAAGATGCGTGCAAACCAACCTTGTCCTAAATTGGAAAAAATGTCATTTTACGATCAAAAAAGGTATTGTCTTGGGCCACAAGATATCATGGAAAGGCATTCAAGTCAATCAAGACAAGGTTGACATAATTTACAATCTACCCCCCCCCCCATAGCCGTAAAGGAAGTTAGGAGCATTCTTATACATACCAGATTTTATCGAAGTTTCATAAAGGTTGTATCCAAGATAGCTCCCCCGATGTGAAAACTCCTTGATAAGGAGACTAAATCCAACTTTTATAAGGCATGTTTAAAATCCTTTGATCACCTCAAGGAATTTCTTATTTCTGCGCTAATCATTGTGGCCTCGGATTAGTCATCCTCTTTTGAGGTATTGTGTGATGCAAGTGGGATTGCGTTGGGTGTGGTGTTATGTCAAGGAAAGGAAAAACTCTATCATCCTATAAATTATGCAAGAAAAACCTTGAGTGATGCTCAACGCAAGTACACTGTAACCAAACAAGAGTTGTTGGTGGTTGTATATGCTTTTGAAAAAAAAATTCCTACTTATTAGGCATGAAAGTAGTGGTGCACACTGATCATGCCGCACATAAGTACCTCATGGAAAATAATGAAGCAAAACTATGCTTGATTAGATAAATTTTTCTCTTACAAGAATTCAACTTTGAGGTGAAAGATCGGAAGGGGTGCGAAAACCAAGTGGCTGACCATCTATCTCATTTTGAAGGTAATTATGAAAGGAATGGATAAATAGAAATTGAAGATTCTTTTCTCGATGAATTAGTTATATATATTAAGAAAAACAATGCACCATGGTATGCCGTCCATGTCAACTATGTAGCAAGTGGTGTACTTACCGAGGGTATAAGCTACCACCAAAAGAAATCGTTCTTCTTTGATGCAAATAGATATTTCTAGGATGATCCATTCATATTTTGGGAGTGTGCGAATGGTGTCATTAGGTGGTGCGTTATAGAGGTAGAGATAAATTATATCCTTAAATCTAGCCACTTCTCACCTTATGGTGGTCACCATGAAGGGATCCATACCGTTGCCAAAATTCTTCAATGTGGGTATTATTATCCCTCAATACATAAGGATGCCATTGAGTAGGTAAAATCTTGTCGCCAATGCAAAATGTAAGGTGGTATCTCAAGAATACATGAAATTCCCCTCAAATCGAATCTCAAAGTGGAACTCTTTTATGTGTGGGGAATCGACTTTATTGGTCCATTTGTGAGTTTATTTGGAAACAAGCACATATTGGCAGCGGTTTCCTATGTTTCTAAATTGGTGGAAGCTGTGGCACTCCCTAACAATGAGTGCAAAAGCATGACCAGTTTTTGAAAAAGAACATTTTCTCAAGGTTTGGAACACCACGTGCCATCATTAGTGATGAAGGCTCACATTTTTGCAATCGGGCATTTCGGGCCCTTCTTGACAAGTATGGAGTGAAGAACAAAGTAGCTACCCTATAGCACCCCTAAATGAGTGGCAAAGTTCAAGTTTCAAACCGAGAAATCAAAGCAATATTCGAGAAAATAGTGAATATAGGCCGCACCAATTGTGTACAATATCTTGATGAGGAACTTTGGGCTCATCAAACGACCTAAAAAATGCTAATTGGCATGTCACCTTATCAATTATTGTTTTGGAATGTGTATCATTTTCCTATCTAGATTGAGCATAAATCCTTGTGGGCTCTAAAGATATTTAACATTAATTGGGGAGAAAACTCTGAGGCTAGAGTTACAAAACACCACGAGTTGGAAGATTTTTGACCCAAGGCTTATGAGAGCTCCACATTATTTAAAGAGAAAAATAATAAATGGCATGATGCTCGAATATTAAGAAGGGAAATCTATGCTGGAAAAAGTGCACTCCTTTAAATCTCTCATTTGAAACTTTTTACGGGGAAGGTTCATTCTAGATAGTCGGGACCATTTGTGAAATCCAATGTCTACACTAGCGGTGCCATTGAATTGGAAGATCATGAAAGGAAGAAATTTATGGTGAATGGTCAAAGGGTGAAAAACTATAATGTGAAAGTTCTGGTGATCTCCAAAGTAGAATTTATTCATTTCAAAGATGCCATGTAGTGAAGAAGGAGTATCGTGCCATAATGTTAAATTAGGCGCTTGATAGGAGGTAACCCATCTTTCACTAATTTCCTTTTATTTCAATGTTTTGTAGGTGTATTTAACTCAAATCAATGTCTACAAAATAGGGGAAAATAGAGCTGGTAGATGGTAGTTATGCAGGAAATCAAAAAATATCAAAAATAGGGGAATTTGGACTCATTTACCGCAATCACGGATCCCCTACCACGATTGCTGCATCAGAGAGATAGTATGATTGTTCCTTATGGGAGTTCATTCTACTCTTTATATCTCTTAATTTAGCTTTAGTGAGGGTACTTTAGGTCCCTAAGTTAGGAGTGTGCGAAGGGTACCTTTATTTTCATATGTTTAGATGAGCTTTCCCCTATGATAGACTGAGTGATGACATTTTTAAGGGGAAAGCATTGTTATGGGGTTTTGAGCCTTGGATACAGAGGAAGTCTGAGTACTCATGGCATCGAGTTTATAAATTCAATGGAAGTTTGAGTGCCTATGGCATTGGGAATCTAGTATCACATTATATACATATGGAAAAGTCTGAATAGCCATATGGTTGCCCTTATAAAATCCAAATATGAGACTAAAGCTTTGATTGTTTCCATAAGTTAGCAAATTATGCATAGTACAAACGTAAAACAAAAAAACCCCTCCATTCAAATTTTTTTACAAATTAAGGGCATGGACGTGAGAAATCTTGTTACAAAACTTCTTCTCTTTTTGTGACTCCACAAATTTTTTACTTGTGAATATTGATAGATACTTCTATTTTTGTATCTAGTGGGAGGGGAAACTAAGACCCCTTAGAGATTTCACATGCCATTTTCACTAAGGTAATTACCTACATCTCTTATGTACTTGTGTCATATAGAAATTTCCCCACTAGTCTTTCAAAACTAAATTTGGACTATATTTTGTTGGAGAAATGATCTTAGGCTATTGTTGTGACTTTTGGAAGCCTTATCTTAAAAATCCTACCCATGTATAAATGTTATACCTAGTCACCTCCTTTGAGCCTTTGAACCTTTCTTTGGTAAACATATTGCAAGTCGTGAGCCTTCCAATGTCATCTTTTCTTTGAACCCTACCCTCCTTAAACTTCAAAATGCAATTTGAGGAAAAATGTCTATGTTAAGGGTGGTGAAGATGGAATGAAGAAACTTTGGGTCTATAAAATTGATACTGGGTGCCTATATGCTTAAGCATTGAAATAAATATTGAAAAAAATACCTAACAAAGGAAAGAATTGCATGAAATATGGATAAAAAGAAGAAATGTAAGAAAATTGCTGAATCAAGGAAATAAAAGTAGGAACATTTGTAAAAAGAGAAAACAAAGAGTAGTGGACCATAGTCATAAGTGGAATAAATAGTATGATGTAGACACTCAAGGAATGGTGTAGCCATGTTGTAAAAAAATGTTGTCCTACCATAACCTGAACATACTTTACAAGCCCAAAAAAACCTTCAAGATCTCTAACCATTTTCTTATATGGTAGGACATCATTTTTAGAAAACATGGCTACACCCATCCTTGAACGTCTAGCGATTGAAAATTGAGGCAAGCCTAAGGTATGACACTTGTTAGCCTAGAGAATTCTTGTTAGGGAGAGAAGTTTTCACTTATCATTCCTTATGAACCAAGGATGTTGCCTCAGTTAAGGTTCTATGGCAGAATAATATGGTGGAAAAGGCTACATCAGAAGCGGAGGAGGACATGAAGTCCAAGTATCTACATCTATTTTCTGCTCCTGGGATTCATATAGAAGGTATGTGTTCTTGAAAACATCTTTATTTTTTGAGTTTTTTAAAGGAAAGATTAATATATTTGCATCTAAGTTTTCTAACATGGTTAAAGGTCGGATTGACATTTGATAATGCAAATGAATCGTGCCTGGGGTTACCCTACCTTGTCCATCAATCGGGGATGAATGTTCCTAGTAAGGAAGATTAAAACACCCTAGGTTTCTGGCCCTTAGAAAATTTCCTGGATCTCTTATCTCTAGACTTGTTATGACTAGGGAAAATAACTTTTACACTGGGATATGAGTGGTATGAGGTAGTCGTATGCTGACCAGTATTGGTTGATGGATTGGATTTAGTTTCTGGAATAGATACGACTTGGGTGGTATGAGTTGTGTCTATCGATACTGGTTGTTTGGTTATTTCACTTAGTAATAGGCTTGGTAACTTAAGTTAGATCTGAGTATGAGTGTCTTACCATGAGTCGTAAGCTAGGGTACGAGTCTTAACATGGACTCATATAGTGATTAGTGTTCAATCCTCTTGGGATTCTATTCTTCCAGAGGTACGGATCATGGGTTCTTGTCATATACTTGGACACAACACGGTTTGGGGTAGGTCATACCTTGTATAGTTTAGGGTCCAAGGGAGATATCCTTGGGAACGAGTTATGAGTACCACTCATATTGGAGTGTACGACCGGTATGGATAGTCGTACCCACTGAACGGGATTTCTATGAGTTTAAGTGAGGGCAATCTAAACATTTTCCCACTAAACCTAATAAGTCCCCATGACTTATATTACTATTGGAAGGTTATTTTCCCTATTCTTCTATTCATTAAAACTTAAAAACTTCTCTTAAACACTCTACAATTCTCTCTAAAGCTTTTGGGTAAAGGAAGGCTAGGGTTTCATTTTAAGGATTACTTTGGGGCTTGTGTTGGAGGTTTATCTCCATTATCTTGTTGGTTTAGGCATGTTCTCTTTCCTCATTGTTAGTTCCAACTAAAGGCATAGTTTTATATGATGTTTTCATGGTTTGATTATTGTATGGTATTGAATTTTCAAATATAATTTGGGGGTTTTGGTTATAAATGCTTGGTCATGCTTTTACCTTATTTTAATTATGCTTTTATATACTTTAATGGTTGTTTTGGATAATTGGTTTCATAGGAATGGTTATTTGGTAATTGGGTTTGGTTTTGGAAATACTATGCCCCCAATAAGTTTGATAAAATGCCTATGAAAATGTTTTCACTACGTTGTTGGATTTTAATTGAACTATTGCATTGTTTAAACTTGGTAATGGAACCCTAAATAGGTAAATGGTTTGGAATAGTTTAAATAAAATGGTTTAGTAGTCATGGTTGTGGTTAATTTAACTCCTTGTGGGTTACAATGGAATCCCCCAAGTAAAAATGATAATGGAACAATTGTGGGGTATATGGGACTCCTCCAAGCAACTTAATAATGGAACACTTTTGGGGTGCATGGGACTCCCCCAAGTTAACTTGGTAAATGGGTACACGAGAATCCCTTAACCTTAAAAAGTTTAGCTAAGGACAATATTTCCAAGTTATAGTCGGTATGACGATACCATTATTAATAGCCTCGCTAAATAATAAATGGAATAATGGATGGGTTGGTTGGAAATGGTTTTAATTGGTAAATAATGGTGAGGTATGATAGCTAACTGTTAAAGTGGGTGTTTAATGAATGAACAATGGAATCTCATTTTTGCTGACATAAGGAGTAGGAAATGGTGATCCTTTTATGATTCTATGAGGTATGTGGGAATCCTCTAAGTACATTATACATATGTATCATAGAGGGTGAGTGTACTTGAAAATCCCTTACCCTTATGGTATCTCCGGTTTGTGCGGCTACACCCATCGGGGACCGTTCAGGGGGTTACACTGGAACGATATAGCCCATGGGTTGTTAAGGATAGTTAAGCTTCACATACCCAGGTTAATAGTTTTAAATGTTTGCTAAACTTAATTCCCTTTTTTGACATGGTTATATATATTTATGTATGGTTTGTATGCAAATGGTTGGTTTTATTTGGTTTTACTGGTTATCATTATTTTTTCCTTATCTTGAGTTCATACTGGTGTTCACCCTCTAACCTATCCTTGGGTGGCTGTATCCCCATGCGATGCAGGAACTGACTATTTTACTTCTCATACGTAGCTATCAGACATTTTGGATCAGCTACTAGATTGAAGTAGTGATCTTTCATCTTTTTGAAAGTCTTCATTTCATGGATGTTATTATATATTTTGGTTTATTTATGGATATTGGTTTTGTTTATGTTTGGCGCATGTTCTAACTGGAATTTTCTATTCTTTTGGTTAGAGGATTTTATGGAACTACTATGGGTTGGTATGGGCAAGATCGGTATTGGTGTCAGCCTTAGGATTGTTATTGATATTGGGGCTGATTTCGTATGACTAAATTTATCACTGTTCCATCCTCTTTTATTTTTGGTTTATATATACTTGTTATGGAACTCATATGGTTATTTTTTGGTTTGTTTGGCTATTGGTTGGGCTCAGATGGTTGAACTTAGTTGGGTCGGTCTTGTTAATAGACCTATCCCAAAGATAGTAAATTGGATAGTTACGCTATCTTGTTATATGCTTGAAATTCAGCCAACTCAGGGCAGGCAACTGGAGGTTGTCATGGGCAACGAGGGTGGTCTCTGGTCCCGATCGAACTTGGGAAGTCCATTACAACAAGGCCTGGGTCAGTTCATGTCACATAATCATTTGGGCATTACCCTCAATGCCATTCCTCATAACCAATAGGTGCAAAGAGTCATCAATATTTCCTCAAAAGGGCACTCTCTTTTCAGTTTCTAAGTGCAAGGGTTTAATAGAAATAATCATAAGTCTTGCCTTAAGGTGGATCAACGAGCCCACTTCTATATCCACGAAATGCATTCCAAGTCAATTACTACCCAATACTAGGTTAAGGTATCTAAATAAACTCTTAGATATATAGCAAGTCACAATAAGACCTAAGGTAGATATTCTACTCAATCACTTTTACTAAGTCCAATTGAACTAAGGCGGTCTTCTCTAGTATAAGTAACTACAACCAATTTACTCTAAGTATGAGCAACTATAGCATTTCATCTAATGTCGAGTATTCTAAGGCATTCTTATTCTAAACATGATTAATAAAGTCCATTCCACCTAATATATAGGGAAACAAATCATGATTTTGAACTCTATGATTCATATAACCTAAATGGTCCTACTAACCCAAGCCTTACATCTCATTAATCTAATACTTAAAGCTCATCCCAATCTAACATGATATCACAATTATACTATAACATAGCTCAATATAACAAGGAGTAAACATAGCCTACCTCAATTCCCAAAAAAAATTCAATAATTCACTAAACCTTTTTTTCATTATTTGAGAAGCCTCTTTAAGATGCCAAGCTATCGAGAACATAAACTACTCAGCAATACGAGAATAATGATACTCATTTTGCAACATTGTGCTACAGGTCCAAAAAAAGGACACCAAAAACCTCAAGTGGGTTCCACATATGGAAAACACATTTACGAGGTCAACCCAAAGTTCATACACCATTAAGAAATTATAACCCTTAGGAAATAGGTAAAACTATGCTTATTTGGAGCTAAAATCAATCCCTCGAGCTATTTGGGATTTTGGTAAAGAATTCAACAAATTCACTCTTGAAGTCAAAGGATTATTACCTTAAATATGGTTTTAATCACAAATATATAAGTAATCAAGATTCTATGTTGCACCCAAGACACTATTTAAGGTCGTCACACCATTTTAGAGTTCCTTGGTCTCAAAAATAAGTGTAAAAGTCCCAAAATGCATCCTAAAGGGCCTTCTTATAGAAATCAGGTATGGATATCACAATACCTTGATCATGATCGCCATAGGGAAATCTACATTCATTGTTGTGAGATCTTGACATCTTTCTGATGCACCGATATCTGCTGAAACTTGGAAATTCTTCCAAGTTTCGCCCAATGCATCGGGCTTCATGTGTGATTTAATATAAACAAATGAAATATGTAACCGTACTAATTTTGATGTTTCAAATGCATTAGAAACATTGGATTTTCCTTCCAAGATTATTTCAACAAAATATGGGCCCCAAACCTATTCCTAATTTACCAACTTTCTAACCAATAGGTGTAATGAGCTCGGGTGCATTAGGATCAAAATCAAAGGCCTAACTAGACTAAAATTGATATTCTAGAGATGCTTGAGTAGTAAAAATTTCCATCTGAGATTGTTTTACTGAGGTTTTTTCTCAGTGGCCATTTGGACCAACAAAGACTTCTAAACAGGAAATTTGCTCTAAAACACAAACAAACTACCTGGTAACCAAACTATCAGATCTAGGAAGTCATAAATGACTTAGGTCATCTATGGAAAAACTTTGACAATAGAAAAAGTATAAATATAGAAAATAACCTAAAGGGTTATTACATTTAGTGAGGTGGGGTTGGTCATTTTGCACTTCTACTAGTGAGGTGATATCATTTGTTAAGTGATTTGTGAAAGTGAACATAGGTTTAGCCTAGTATGGTTCTATTCTTACTCTAGAATTGGCATTTTTTCCTTATTGCCAATTTCCAAGTTGAGATTCTACGACTTTCGTACTAGTTTATTGATATTTTACCATAGGCTATATTCTTCTATAGCCAATTTTTAAGGTTGATCAATTTGGCATATGTTCTTCCAATTTTACTAGTTCATCACCTGGTTATAGACTTGATATTGATAATGGGGGGTCTAGGGATTAACTTTTTATTCTTGATGTTGATGTTCATTGGTCGAGGGCTTTACTTACTAGTTGTTGTGTTCATCTTCTATTAAAATCATTGATCTTAATATTGGTGTGCAGTTGGCTACTCCATTCTCTTTATAATGAGTCTCTTGGCCTAGTTGAGTTAATGGAGGTGGAAATGGGTGATCTGTTTCTATAAACACTTCTTATATTTCCAATTGGGAATTTGTTATCTTGATTTGCCCGGTTCTTTTTTTATAGTGGTCTTGGCCTTGACATTGAAGTTGAGATTAGTACTCTATTCTCCTATTATGTGATTCATGGTTTAATTGGTTTAAGGTTGTCTTACATGGGAAGATTAAAAATTTTAACTTTTCGGCATTTGTTTGACCTAATAAGACTTTGTGGAGTGTTTTTCCATTTTGAAAAAAGACTAAGGCTATTTGTTGTTGTAAATGAAGTATTGGATAGACCAATTTCAGGTTAAGGTTACATTCCTCAAATTTTTTCATGTTTTGGGCTACTATTAGTATTATTCACACCCTTGGTGAGTTCTTTCGTCATGACCCAAACCAAGGCCTAGTCATGATGGGTATCTCAATATCACCGCGGGTCGGAGACCACCCCATTAGCCTAACCTCAAGAGAATATAAATATAAGCAATGAAAGTCAACCAATAATAATAAGAAGAAAGTTGAATTAACGAAATGAAAGTTTTAAGAATCAAAAAAACAATAAATCCCACATTTGGACGACAAAAGTCTCTAAAACTAGAATACCAAAATAAGTTGGGACATGCTCTCGGCTATGATAAAAGTATCCAAAAATAAATACAAAGAAATAAAGAAAACAAGCAAAATGACCAGGTCTTATGAAAGATGAAGGCTCACCACTTCAAAGAAGATCCACAGGAGAATCAAATCACCTAACACTGCACAGGAGCAACAGAAAAACCATCGGACCCTACATTATGAAATGATATAGTGTCCAAGGATGATCAGTGGGATGAACACTAGAATGTAACTCAGGAAAAGTAATAAAATAATGCCATCGTAAAAACCACATGCACAACATTAATATACATATATATATATGATGTTAGGATAGGGACAAGGGTCATGAACATGAGATTTTAAAATGTTAGCCTGAACTATATAGCTCGATCTGTCCTAAAAGCATCCATGGGCTATATTGTTCCAACTCCCGATATTGAAAGTGCCCCAATGCATGTTAGTCGCACGAACTGAGTAAAAATCAAAGGAAAGTCTAAAGACACCAAGGACATATCCCTTACAATATATATATATATATATATATAAATATAGTTTGTACTAAGCACACGATAACAGGAACCCCAACGGCGGCGTACATGGTTTCAGATATTAATCCCCCCGGAATCTACACCTTCATAGTGAGTTGCACAATTACCTTCAATATCAAATTAAAACACTTTACGCATAAGCAAGCCATTAGCCTAGGAGTCTTTTTTAAGGCATTTACCAACATGGTATCTTCATCCAATATGCTTGCAAGCTAATATAATCATGTCAAACCAATTCACATAACTAAATTGACTCCAAGTTTTCCATTTAAAAATCAAATCATTACCCACCAATGCCTTTCCAAAACTAAGTTCATTCATTTCTCCATTAATGCAGTTCAATGGGTTCAAAAGACAAGTTAAACCATGCAATTATCCATATATGAAACCAAGATTGTAATGTGGGTTGAAATTAATTCCATTATCAAGCCAAAATTCTATAAATTTTGGGAAACCCATGTCCCCAATTCCAACTATTAAAATAATCCACCAATTCATTCCCCATAACCATTAATTAAAGCATGAATAAACAATTTAAACCATGGGTAAAGCAATCCAAGTAAACATAAATAAAATCCCTCGACCCAATTTCAAACCCTTAATTTAAATCACATGAAAATTCACTAAATTTATTCCATAATGTAAAAATACAAGTTAGGTATGTGCAACATGACTGAAATACACAAAAAATTGAAGACAAGTCAATGTTTGGAGCCTGGAGTAGTGAATTCTTGAAAAACCCTTGAGTTTTCTTGGGTTTTGAGTTTAAGGTAGAATGAATGGTGTTTTGATCTTTAAAAACTAAAAGGGAAGGGTTATTTTATGCTTATAAATCATACAAGGGTAAAACAAAATGCCCCTCACCCAAATAAAAAACAAAAATTGGACGAAATTAAAACAACACTATGGCAAGCCACTATCATAGATGGTAGCAACTATGCCATGCCCTTATCACGGAGGCTAACCTCTATGACATTCTTATATCGCAATGGCTTACTGCCTTATAGTTCAAAAATATCCATATACCCTTTTTGAATATTCTAAAACATTCCCAAAATACCCTTTTAATATCCCTAAACATAATTCAAGTCAAAAAGTGGCATTACAAAATGGTCAGAAATAAAATTGTTAAAATTTTATGAGGTCTCAAATTTGGTATTCCTTGGTAAATAAGGACCTCTAGCAGATGTTGAATTGATTTCTTGTGTCTTTAGCCTGTGGTTTCTCCTTCATTGTGATTTTTAACTCTTAGTTATGTTCAATTTTGGCTCTAGCAGAAGCTACAGAGGTATGCCTAATTTTTAATATAAAGGTCATTTTTTTATTTGTCCTCTGTTTAGACTTTTTGGCTCTTGTTTTGGTGTTTTGACACTTTTAAATAATGGCATTAGGGATATGATAGATCATAGAATTTGGATGCCTACTTGTCTACTAGATGCGTTAGGATAGTTGATATTGAGCTATTCAGCTTCAGCATTGAAATTTTAGCTTTGAGTTGTACAACTTTGGTGCATCCTCCATCTTTAGATTTGAGTCAGTTGAGAACTAATTATAGTCTAGATGATCCTACTCATTATATACCTATTTGGGTCTTCTTTAATTCAGATAAATTATAATGGAAAGATGTCCGGATGATATCCTGTTAGCACTTGATGATGTCTTCTTCATCTTTTGACCATGGTTTTTAGTCTTCGCCAGAAGTTTTGAATATATACTTAGTAGATGTAATTGAGTTGATCTTAGCATGGGTTGTATTTAATTGAAGAGACACCCTGCGGGAGATTGTGAGCATTTTTGCTTTAGACTCCCAACAGTTAATTTTCTGGATCATTCAAACCAGTTAACGGTTTTAGAGTTAATTATAGACATTTTTCATCACCATTTCTATGTCCAGGTAGTACCGTATGGGCTTATGCTTAAGTTTTCCATCATGGATTTTTAGTGGATCAACTTCAGTTCTACGAGGTTAATATCATGGGGTTACACAGATAAGACTCAAATGACTTTCTATTTGGGTCAACGATAGTTTTGCAAAAGAAAAAAAAGGTTAGATTTGGATATTGGAGTTGGTTTCATGATTCATGACATAGATTGTCTTTAGCCTTATTGTGTTTTGGATTGGTTGTGCTTGTATTAGTATGATCTTAGTGTTTTGTGTTCTGGATTTGCATGCATAAGCTATTCTTCATTTAGTTGGAGAGAAGTTGGATGTTTAGATTGGGTTATGATTATTTGGAAGGTGAAGTAAGGAAGTTGGTTGAAAAAGGGATACAGATAGAAAAAGTACTTGAAAACATTATTTATTTGTAGAGGTTATCTGCGGAGTCATACCAGGGGCATGCTGGCCCAGTACCTCATTGTTTCAAGCTTTCAGGCTATTTCTATCTATTGACTTTCATGGATAAAGTGGATATTGTAATGACCCTCCATTTAATTTTCCTAATATCTATAATTTTTTGGAATTTTGAGTTTTTCCATACCGGTTATAGGTCATTTATGCCTTGTCAGAACTGCTAGTTTGGTTGTCAGATAGTTCTTTTCGATTATAGACTTATTTCCTTATTTTGGAAGTATCATTATCAACAAATTTGTCTCGTATAAAAACTCCTAGTAAACGACTGGGAATGATAATTCTGACAGCACCATCAACTCTACAACATTTATTTTAGGTTAGAGGACCCTTGTTTCAGGTCTAAAGGCTTACAAACTTTTTTTGGGCTATTGGGTGGAATCTATGAAAAATGGAACCATAGGTATGGTCACCACATTTAGTAAAAATGATCTTGGATGAAAGTTTTAATGGTTCCATTGCATCTATAATATCGAATTTGGTATAGTAGCATAGTTCATTTGCACGCACAGGGTTCCAAACAAATCTCAGGAACCCAATCAAAGTTAATTTGAACTTATCGAAAATTTGGGGCCTGGCATCATATGGTATACCTGCTTTGCCGTACCATTGGTCTCTCATGTAGTTTCCTCTTAAGTGACCAGGCGATCGCTTTAATCATAACCCTTAGACCCACCTAGAAAATTAAATAATGGCCTCACCGCTTAAGAAAAGGTTTCTTAAGCATCACACCATCTCTTAAACAGAGGTTTGCTTTTTGTAAAGAATTTCTTAAGTGGTTATTTGACCACTTAAGCAGTGATGACTTAAGTGATCATTCGATTTCTTTAATGGAATCGATAGGTGATTAAATCCCCTTCTTTACCCAATATTCCCCTCAGTTTCTCAATCTTTTTTGATAAATTTTTAGAGCTTAAAGAAAAAAAAAGTATGGGGAATCATTCATTAAGGCTAAGGTAGGTTCGCCTAATACTCCTTTGTCATTTCCCATTATTCTCCCCCATTAAATTCTGTCCTATTTCATAGTAAATTCTTAGAAATTAGATTTTTAAATCGTTAGACTTTAGGGGATAATTTTGTCCCCGATTTGTGTCCCATCTGTACTCAACTTTTGAGAACACATTCCCTGTCCTTCCTAGGATCTTATGCTAGATTTAATTTTGTATTTTCATTTATGGTCCCTGAGGCCTATTCTTGACCCGAACTTTTTATACAATAATATAAGTCTTATTTTACTCTGATTGATGGGTAAAATATTATTTTTATAGCATGACAGTGTTTTGGAATCATAGAGCAAAGGCGATCAATTTATGGATGATTTAAGGATTGTGGTTCGGAATTGCGGTAGGCTTTAGTCTACTTTTCTTCATAAGATAGTTAGTAGTGTAGATTACATGCTAGGTAGGCATGGTAGGGCATGTTTATGACTAGAAAATCATGACATATCCTAATTTAGAAATTTAGGGATAGAAGGGTGAATCGACTCTTAAGATGTAATACTTATTGTTGCTATAGAATCTTATCACCCTAGAATTAAGCATGTTTACCATAGATGATGAAAAATATCCTTTAGCATAAGGTTTACTATTTTAGTTAAAGACTTGGATCATAGTTTCTTGGGTCATAAGGTTATTATTATGTTGGGTATATACTGTTCGGTCCAAGGTCGTGGTTATGATACCAATTGAACTCTAAGTGAATACTCAATCCTTCTAATGGACGTGACTTTAGTCTATAGATGCTAGACACTTGTGGTTGTATTGTTTAGATATTACTGATGTCATGCATACTTTTATGTGTTCATGCTCACTTAGTTGAATGATTCCAACCAAAACCATGATTTTACTATTATTTTATAAATAGAGATTTATTTCCACCTTTCCTATTTAATATGAATTCTTTTATAATGAAAATCATACCACCTTATATAATTATTGATGAGATTTTTGAATTAAAAATCATATTTTGGAAACTAAACCGAGATTGATTATCGCCCATGGTTTATACATTCTTTTACCAATGCTATTTACTTCAATTGAGAGAGATTTTGCCCCTTTCTGAACTATTATGCTAAATTACCCAATATTGATCTCGGGCAATGGATTTATCGGATTATACTATTTTAGCCATGTTTTGAGTCGGTGCATTTATTATATATACATCTCTTTGGTATAAATGATGATGATTATTGGAAATTTTAGATCAGGACCAGGCAGTGTATATAGATATTCTCGAATCCCATCAGGGCCCAATCGTCATTAAGCCATCATACCAGAGTCGATAGGTTATTGTAGATCCTACCTTTTTGAGCTATTGATCTAGAAGAGGTGTACATACTAGGTACATTTTGGCACTTTGATCAGATATGGTACTATGGATTTGCTTTGCATCTATTCATTTATATGCAATGCCTATGACAACTATATTGTTTGTTGATTATATATGTCAGTCTTATAAGGGTTTGTGTAGGTATAGGTTATAATTATTGAATGTTTATTGAACCTTTCATACTTATGGGGGCTCAGTTAGGTATTGTTTGTCTGGACTAGCTTATTACTTCATTATTTTTAATATGGTTAGTTCATGGAAGGCATATTATTAACTGAAACTGAGGTTTGAGGTATGATTATGATCCATTTCTTTTTTATGATAAATTATATCATTAATAGTTATCTCATGATTAGTCATTATGGATTATTATCTCATGATTAGACATTATGATTAGGGAATCTAATTATGTAGGCACTAACTTTTCTACTTGGTTAGGATGCCCCAAAATGTTAGGTTGTACTCCTCAGGCTACTACCTTGAGTTAGCCCTTTATACTTATATATATGTATATATATGGTATTAATGTATATATATCTCTTCCTTTCCTATTCATGTCGTATATTTATTGTTGGCCTTATCTACTATTATATAAATTTCCTTCACTCTTTCTTTGTATATTGACCTGGTTATACGGTATTGCACTTTAGGTACTTATTACTATACTGATTGGATAGTTTGCCCTTATTGACCCACTAGCTTATTTATGTTTAGTTTCTTAGATGGATGCCTGTAATTTATATTCCTTCTTTACATATTATTTATGCTTGCATTATCTTTGGAGCTCAGTCGGCCTATGCATATTGAGTAACATTTGTTTTGTACTCATATGACACTTTTGTAGCTTGCAGATCGTAGTACAAGTTTTTGTTGTTGTATGCATCGTGTGGAGCATATATGGATCAGATATTTAGGGTGAGCTCCTGGAATTTGGGGTATTACTACTTTTCTTCTTTTGGATTAACTGATCTATATTTTATTCAGAGATGGCTTGTACTTATATTCACTCTGTATTTCATTTATACCCTTATTTTATTAGGATCTTTTGTACTAACTTCACCAGACTTTTGGATTGCTTTACATATATTAGTATTTTTAAAATAGTTATTCCATAATTTCCTCTCATTTCTCCTGAAAGTCCATTACCAGTTGTTCTAGATTACGGGCTGGCTTATCTAGTGGTAGGTTAGTGTAGGTGCCTTCTTTCCTTGAGAAATTAGTTTGTGACATTTAGGCTATTAAGATACATGAATTATGTCAGTATTTGTTGAAGTACGTTGAATAAAGTAATTGTAGAAAGGTTGAGTTAATTATTATTCATCATGATACTGACATGATGGATTCTCTTTTTTGTCTTATGCTTTTTTGAATTATTCGGTATTTTTTAGAAAAGAATGAGTGGATATATAAGTAATATGTGTAACATAGTTTTACCTATGTATAAAATGTTGGTTATGTGTTCATATTTATTATCTTGAGTTGACCGATAACCCAACCAGTACATAGTGGTTTTTTACTACTACTAATTATGCTTTATTTTTGTTGAGTTTGGAGCATATTCAATGGGTTCGATGAGACCTCGCCTTTGGAAAGTGACCATTTTGACTCAAGAGTGAGATAAATCTTTCTTGCTTCCATAAGTCATCACACTTATTATTCTTGTCCATTTTTTTGACACAAATATTTTCATTAATGTAGTGTTTTGGGTTGTACCCACAATTTGATCCCATTAGATGTTTTGGTACAATGACTTTTAATTATAGGGATATTTTAGACATTTGGTATTCTTAGCCCTTGTTTATTTATTAGAATTATTTGAGAATATTTAGCGGTTGATGGATTTTTTACTTCTTTGTCAAAAACATTTTAATTAGTGGAGTTGGAAACTTTGGTTTTAACAGTTCTCCCACTATAAAGATAGTGTGGGTGTCATTCACGATGGGTTTGGGTCATGATAAAGTTGGTACTAGAGATAGGGGTTCATTGATCACATTATACAAAAATTGGTCCAGCTGAGTCTTGCAAAACAATATGGAGACGTTTGTACTATAATTCAAAAGGTTATACGACTTTAGGAGATGATTAATTTCTTTCTTTTTTCATTCTATAACTTGATTCAAATTGGTATATGGCGATCCAAATTGATATCTAATCACTTCACTCTATTTTTTATAGATGGTGAATACAAGAGTTAATGCATCTAGATTAGTTGCTTCTGGTCAGCTATTCAAGTTATAGAGCCTACCGCTAGAGTTAGAGAATAGGTTTGCAGGATAAAGGTAAGTAGGTCAACAACCTCTAGAAATGGAGCACTGACTATAGCTAATCTATCTTGAGAGTGTTGTAATACATGTCCCCTACCCTAGGAAGATCATGATAAGGTTGTTAATAAGGAGGTTTTGGAACATGAGAATGTAGTGCCAGTTTTTGTAGGTACAACTCCTCCACCCATGTCATTTGAGAAAATTGAATATCTACTTTCTTTTCTAAGTGGTCTAGCACATAAAGTAGCCATTCTTACACTGCCTGCTTACCAGTTTCTATGGGTGCAACATACTGCTACATTTGGTCTAAGGATAGATAAGGTCTCAGGGGCAGTTGTTTTCCCTCGTCTGATTTTTGGTCTTGTTATGACTTGGACTTAACATGTTATATTGAGTAAGTTTTGAATGATGAAACCTCCCACCTTTATCGGTTCTAATGCTGAGGATATGTTCGAGTTCATAGTTGATTATTAAGAGAGGCTACATAAAATGGGAATTATATAGGAGTATGGTGTTGAATGTGTAACCTTTAAACTGCAGAGTGATTTAAATATGTAGTGGAGGGATTATGTTGAGTATCGGTCTCCGGTTTTACCTCTATTGACAAGGACTAAGTTCTATACTTTGTTCTTAGAGAAGTACATGCCACACACTCTGTGTGACAAGAAAAATGATAAATTTTTAGCGCTTAAGCAGGAAAGTACATCACTTTCAGCTTATGAGGATATATTTCATGACTTATCTAGATATGATACTCTTTTTCTTGGTACTAGGAAGGAGAGGATCTACTTCTTTGTGAGGGTCTTGAATACTAATTTGCAGGTTCTGGTTGTGCAAACTACTTCTAGTAAAAAGACTTTTTATGATGTTATTGGTTATGTAAAGAAGGTAGAATAAATCAAATAGGTTTACTAGGCAAAAATGGTGGCAAAAAAGGGCAAAATATAGATAACTTTAGAGTTTAGTACTCTATAGCTATAGGCATTTGTCATACTAGCTCATCCTATAAAACGAGCTTTGCAAGCATCTATAGAGGGTCCACCAGGGACCGCTCAGTAGACCTCAGTTGTGGAAAGCAAGCGACTTTGTATTCTTAGCTAGCCTTCCTTAGATCAAGTTTATTTTACTTATTGTTCTCTTGTTCACTTCAATAGGGATTGCACTAATGGTAGAAAAAATAATTTCTGGTTGGAATTTGTAGTCCCGAGCTATAGTTCTAGGTGGTAAAGGTTAAGGTAGTAACGGTAAAGGTTATTCATAGGGTGGAAATAGTAAGCATTATGGAGGCCATGATGGAATCCAAGGTTGTGGTATATAGGGATAGGTTGTACTCAGCCTGCTTAAGAGATTTCTTAGATTGATGATAGGGATGATTGTTACACCTCTCTAGGAAATTCTAAGTTGGAGGCTTTATATATTGTCATTATATGTACTATTCTTGTTTGTAACTGTATTGATACAATTTTATTTTATTCGGATTTCACTTATTCTTATTTATTTGTTAAATTTGCCTTGAGTTTAGTCATGGTTTATGATATGCTTGACTTACCTTTGTATGTGTGCACTACGGTTGGAGACTCTGTAGTATGATTCAAGTGTATCATTCTTGTTCTATAATGTTCATGGGTTTTAGACTTTCTTGGATTTATGATTGTATTTATTGATTATATTTTAGTTCACTCCAAGACTGAGGAACATGAAGTTCATCTTTGCATAGTCTTGGGGATTTTGAAGGGGAAGCAACTTTATGTTGAATTTTCTAAATATGAGTTTTTGATGTCTTTTGTGGCCTTTTGGGGGCAGATGGCTTTAGAAAAAGGGGTGATTGTAGTCCTCCAAATGATTGAGGATGCCAAGAGTTAGGTTCAGCATAGCTTTATGACTGAGGTTAATAGTTTTATAGGTATTTCTAGCTGTTATTTCAAGTTTTACAATTGACACAAAAGAAGCTACCATTTGTTTGGTTTGACTAGTACGAAGAGAGTTTTCAAAAGCTCAAGTCTCCTTTGACACAACTTCCATCCTTTCTTTGCCTGTTGAGGTAAGTATTTTATTATATTTTGGGATACTTCACTGAAATGACCCGAACTAGGGCTTTGTCATAATGGACATCCCAAGTCCAAACACGACTGGAGATCACCCCCTATTACCCAACCCAACCGATCTACGCACATCCTTAGACGGTTGAATTTTTAATATATAACAAGATAACGTTATTGTATAACCCAAGACTCTGTGATAGGTCTATATCTGTGACCACCCAAACGAGTCTAACTATCTAATACCCAACTGATAACCAATACCAACCAAATCATAACTATATGAGTTCCATAATAACTATATATAATCCCAAAATAAAAGAGGATAGAACAGTGAGAAACTAATATCAACTCATAGTAGTTCCAGAAAAGCTTCTAACCAAAAGAATACCAAAATATGGTTGGGACATGCCTCCAACCATAGCAAAGACCAATATCCATAAATAAACCTAAGTATGAAATAACATCCATGAAATGGAGCCTTCCTCAATGATTGAACCTCACCACTTTGATCCAATAGTTGATCCCAAAGTCCGATCGCTAAGTCTAGGAGTTGAACGGTTGGTTCCTGCATTGGTTGGGGATAAATTCGCTCGAAGATGGGTTAGCGAGTGAATGCTAGCATGAACTAAGGATAAGGATAAAATAATATTATTTAGCAAAATCAAGTAAATAATCCATATGCATAAAAACCACACACATACATATAACTTTGTTGGGAAAGGGAACCGGGTTTAGCATGCATTTAAAATCACCTAGGTATGTGTAGCTTAAGTGTCCTTAACCATCCACGGGATATATGGGTTCAGTGTAACACCCTGAATAGGCCCCGATATGTGTAGCCGCACGAACTGGAGATAACATAAGAGTAAGGGATTCCCAAGTACCTTTCACCCTCCATGATACATATGTACAATGTACTTAGAGGATTCCCGTGTACCTTGTAGTATCACATAAGGCCGCCATGATCTACCTCTCATGTTGGCAAACATGAGTTTCCAGTGTTCATCCGTTGGGCTCCCACCTTCATATTTAGCTATCACACCCCTCTTTTATTACCCAATTAAAACCATTTCAAACCAACCAAACAATTGTTATTAACCGAGGTTATACATAGTGGTATCGTCATATCGACTATAACTTTCAACTATTGTCCCTAGCCAAACCTTTTGGAGATCAAAGCATTCCCATGTACCCATAGATCATATTATTCAATTAACTTAGGGGAGTCCTATCTACCCCACAAGTATTCCATTATTTTGATTACTCGAGGGATTCCATTATACCCCAAAAGAATGATGGTAAAACCCAAAACCATTCAAGTTTGACCATTCCAAACCATTTATCTAATTAGTATTTCATTACGAAGTTTAAACCATGCATAAGTTCCATTAAAAATCCAACAATATAGAGAAAACATTCTCATAGGCATTTTATCAAACATATTAGGGGCATAGTATTTCAAAAACCAACAACAATTACCAAATACAAATTCCCATGCAACCAATTATCCAAAACCACCATCAAAGCATATAAAATAATAACTAAAACATAGGAAAGCCATAACAAAGCATTTATAACCAAAAACCCCAAATTATATTTGAAAACCCAAAGCCATAAAATATTCAAATACTGAAAACATTGTATAAAATCATGCCTTTAGTTGGAACTAACAATGAGGGAAGAGAACATGCTTCAAACAAAGAAGATGATAGAGAAAAATCACCAACACAAGACCTAAATTAATCTTTAAGATGAAACTGTAGCTTCATTTGCCCAAGTACTTTAAAGAGGATTAGAGACTGTTTTGCTAAGTGTTAACGAATAGAGTAATAGGAAAAATAACCTCCCAAGTGAGTTAAAAGTCATGGGGCCTTATTAACTAAATGATGGAAATATCCAGATTTCCCTCACATAAACTGCACCATAATCCTGTCAGAGGGATACGACTATCCATACAAGTCGTACCCTCTGATACGAGTGGTAACCAGCACTCATAACCAAGGCCTTCACCCTTTGGCCCAACACTATCCAAGGTACAACTCACCCTAAACCATGTTGTATCCAAGCATACTACTGGTATCCATGATCCATACCCCCTGAAAGAATAGAATCTAAAGAGGATTAAACACTACCCACCATATGAGTCCATGGTACGACTCATACCCTAGCTTATGGATCATGGTTAGCCACTAGTACACAGATCCAACTTAGTTTACTAAGTCTAAGATTTTAATTGAAGGAAAGACCCTAACCAAATGACCTGTGTTTAGCGATACGACTAGTACCAAACAAATCCTACCAATTTCAGAAACCAAATCCATCCCACAAACCAACACTGGTCACCATACGACTAACCCGTACTACTCGTATCCTCGTGTATGAGTCATTTCCCCTAGTTATATCCTATCCAGAGACTATAAATCTAGGTAATTTTCTAATGGCCAGAAACCCTGGGTTTTTAAGTCTCCCCCACTAGGAATATTTATCCCCGAATGATGGGCAAGGTAGGGTACCACAAGCACATATCATTTGTATTGTCAAATATCAATCCAACCTTTAATCGAGTTAGAAAATGCAGATATAAAGATATTAACCTTTTCTTTAACAAAGTTTGAAAACAAATGTATGTTAAAGAACACATACAGTATACATGAATCCCTAAAGTAAAAAACATATATGGATACTTGGACTTCATGTCCTTCTCCGCATCCCATGTAGGCTCTTCCACTTTGTGGTTCCGCCATAGAGCCTTAACCGAGGCCACATCCTTGGTCCATCACCAATAAACCTGCCTATCCAGAATCTCGATTAGGACTTCTTCATAAGACAGAGAATCAGAGATACCCAAGCCTTCCAAAAGAACTACGAAAGAAGAATAACCATGACACTTCCTTAACATATATATATGAAATACCAGCTGAATAAAGCTCAAACTAGAAGGAAACTCCAATTCATAAGCTATATTACCAACCTTCTACAAAATCGCTTAAGAACTAATAAACTAGAGATTAAGCTTTCCCTATTTGCCAAGCTGCATTACTCCATTCATGGGAGATACCTTAAGGAACACCTTATCCCAAACCTTAAACTCCAAGTCTGTACTCCTTACATCCGCATAGGACTTTTGAAAACTTTGGGTAGCCTTAAGCCTATCCCAAATCACCTTTACCTTTTCCATCGCCTAATAAACCATATCCAAAACAAATATATCCACCTCAACAAGGTCAAACCACCCGATAGGAGATCTATACCTCCTACCATACAATGCCTCAAAAAGGGTCATCCCAATAAAAGAATGATAGTTATTGTTGTAAACAAACTCAACCAAAAGTAGATGCTAAACCCAATTGCCACCATAGTCAATCACACATGCCCAAAGAATATCCTCCAATGTATGAGTAGTCATTTCCACTTTCCCATCTATCTAAGGATGAAAAGCAGTACTCAAACTCAACTTAGTACCAAATCCCTTCTGAAAAGACCACTAGAAATGAGATAAAAACTATGTACCATGATCAGAGATAATCGAAATAGGCACCCCATGCAGCTTTACTATCTCATAAAGATACAACCTCGTATAGTCCTTCACTGAAAAGGTAGTCCTCACTAGATAGAAGTGAATAGACTTCGTCATCCTATCCACAATGACCCAAATCGAATAAAATTGCTTTCGAGACCGAGGAAGACCGGTAATGAAATCCTTATTGAGTACCTTACATTTCCTTTAGGGAAAATCAATTTCTTGATATAACCTACTAGGTTGCATTTGCTCAACTTAAACTTTTTTGGCATACCATGCACTTGGCAACAAAGTTAGCCAAATTCTTTTTAATACCATTCCACCAAAATATCTCCTTGACGTCATGATATATTTTTGTCGAATCGGGATAAATAACATAGTGCAATTCATACGACTTAACCAAAACACTTTGTCACAAATAGTCGACATAAGGAAAACACAACCTCCCTTGATATAGTAAAGTACCATCACCACTGATCTCAAAGACCATAACCTTTTTTCTAGCAATATTATTTTTTATTTTCATCAATATTGGATCTAGCACTTACTTATCCTTGATCTCTACACCATGAGATGATCTAACCACTTCCTTAACCATTACCCTACCATCCTTTGAGTCCAAGAGACGAAATGAAAATTGGCCAAGTGGTGAATATCCTTCTCCAATTCCCACTTTCCTTTCTTTACACGAGCCAAACTTCCCATGGATAACCTACTAAGAGCATCAGCAACCATGTTAGCTTTACCTGGGTGATAGTGAAGACTCATATCATAGTTCTTGAGAAGATCTAACAAACTTCTTTACCTGAGATTTAGCTCCTTCTGAGTTAACATATATTGGAAACTCTTATCATCAGAAAAGATATCTATGTGCACTCCATGCAAATAATGCATTAAGATTTTCAAAGAAAAAATTACCTCCAACAGTTCCAAATCATGAGTAGGATAATTCCTCTCATGCACCTTCAACTTCTTTGAAGCATAGGTAATCTCCTTCCTATGGTGCATTGAAACACAACCAAGTCCCACTAAGGACGCATCATAATAAACCAAAAAACACTCAGTACATTATGGAAAGGTCAAAACCGGTGCCAAAGTTAGCTTGTTCTTAAGCTTCTCAAAACTCCCTTCACAAGCTTCTGACCAAGAAAACGTTACCTTTTCTGAGTTAACTTAGTCAAAGGAACAATATAGTGAAAAAGCTTTCCATAAACTACCTATAATTCCCAGTCGAACCCAAGAAGCTTTAAATTTCGATTGGAGTCATAAGTCTAAACCACCTTTTAACTACCACAACCTTCTAATGATCCATCATGATCCCCTCACTAGAAATAATATGACCAAGAAAAGTCATAACATTCAACCAAAGCTCACACTTAGAGAATTTATCATACAACTATTGCTCTTTTAAGGTCTGAAACACCATACGGAGGTTATTGGAATAATCCACCTCACTTTTAGAATACAACAAGATGTCATCAGTAAACACAATAACAAAAATATCCATGAACTACCTAAAAACCCTATTCATCAAATCCATAAATGTCGCTAAGGCATTAGTAAATCCAAATGACATAACCAAGAACTCAAAGTGCCCATAACGAGTATGAAAAGTCGTCTTAGGTATATAATCCTCGCTAATCTTAAGTTGATGATACCCAGACAAAATATCTATCTTAGAAAAGAACTTGGAACCTTGCAACTAATCAAACAAGTTATCTATCCTTGCAAGAGGATACTTGTTCTCGACCGTTACTTTATTTAGCTATCGATAGTCAATGCATATCCGAAGGGAACCATCCTTCTTGCACACGAACAACACCGGTGAACCGCGCAAAGATACACTTTCACAAATAAACCCCTTATCCAGAATGTCTTTAAGTTGCTCCTTTAGTTCCCTTAACTTAGCTAAAGCCATTCTAAAAAGAGGAATAGATATTGGACGAGTGTCCGGAACCAAATCAATACCAAACTCAATCTTCCTATCCGGAGGAACACTAGGAAGATCATTTGGAAAGACCTCAGGAAATTCATTTACCATCAAAACTGAATAAAAAGAAGGAAACTCTAAGTTAGAATCTTTAACCTAGATAAGTGATAAAGACACCCTTTGGAGATTAACCTCCTATCTCTAAGATAAGAAATAAACCTTCACCTAGGAGCTAGGCAACCACCCTCCTAATCTATTATTTGTTCACCAGGAAACATAAAGGCAACCTTACGCGTTCGACAATCTATAGACGTGTAACAAGCGTGTAAATAATCCATCCCCAGAATAATATCAAATCCATTATATCCAGGTCAAACAGATTTACCAAGGTCTGCTTTCTACTAACAGATAACACACACACCCTATAGACTATTTTAGTAATAATTCAGACACCTACCTAGGTAGAAATAAAAAAAAGATCCAAAAAAACCTCAAGATCAAAACCAAAATATACAGCCACGTATGGGGTCATATAGGAAAGAGAGGACCCTGGATCAAGCAGCTAATATATGTCAAGAGAAAGTAGTTGTAACGTACCAATAATAACATTAGGTGATGACTCAAATTCCTATAGAGATGCAAGAGCATACAACCTATTCCGACTAGTGTGATACTAGAAATAGGAGTAAATGCCAAAGTAGCACCACTAGGCGTAGGAGCAAAAGATGAAGCAACCAGAGTTTTGATTTCTCCTGAAGCCCCCATACCAACCAGACAGTTTTTAAGCATATGGCCTGACTTAAAATATTTAAAATATTTGTCCCTCCCTTCCATATAAAAAAAACCAATAACAATGACTATAGAATTAGGATAAAGAGCATGAAGAAGCTGACTGATCCCCACTCGCCTGAGATTAGGCACCCTGTGCCTAGAAATTATTACTACCTTACGGATGCCTGTCACCCAACTTATTTGGGTAAGGAGCGCTAGAAGTAGAGAAGGAACTAGAAATCCCCTACATCTTCTTCGGCCATTTGCCTCCATCCCGACCACTCTGTTGTTGAGCACCACCCAACTGAGAACCTACTTCTCTTACCCTACCTTTTTAAAAACTCAGCTTATTTCCTTTTTTTATCCTTCACCTGCTGCATATGGTCAACCAACCTCAAGATATCCATATCCTTAATTAGCAAATTAGATATGTTGTCAAGGATCAAATCTCAAGATAGCCTAAAAGTGATTTTTCTCATCCTCTTGTCATATCAGAGAACAAGTTTGGAGCATACGTTGATAGCTGATGAAATTTCAAGGCATATTCCTTGATAGACATTCTTTCCTGCTTAAGATTCACAAACTCCTCCATCTTCTCTTCCCTTGGGTCCGGAGGAAAGAAGCGATCCAGAAAAGCATTAGAAAAGTCTTTTCATAAGGAAAACTCCTCAACATTAGCTCTATCCCTATCCCACTCCTTGTACAATTAGTATGCAACATCCTTGATCTAATAAGTTGTAAAGTTTACCCCTTCTACAGTCGTGGCCTGCATCACCTTAAAGATTTTCTCTATTTTATCCAAAAAAGCCTAAGGATCCTTCTCCGCCTTTGCTCTAGTAAAAGTTAGAGGATTTATCTTCATAAACTAGCCAACCCTTGCGGCCTCATCAGATAAAAAACTAGATGTATCCTGCTCACCTGAGCAACAACCAACTGAGCAATAATATAAATTGATTGGAAAAAATCCACATTAGTCAGCTCACCTTAAAAAGGACTAGTAGCAACCGAAGGGACTCTAAAATAATCAAAGATAGGACCTTAAGATCGAGTGCGAATTCTAGGTGTAGGGCGTACCCAATCAACATTATCTCAAGATAGGACTAAAGTACTTCCTTGTGTTCCAGATCATCGAGGCATGATCCAAAAACAAAACAAACAAAGATTAGAGGAAATTTTGGGACATAGACTCCATTCTTGAAAATAGAATACCAAGAAAATTAAACATTCCTAAATGCCTTGTAGCCTCCCTCTTATGAGTGTAGCGCGCTACACACCACTAAAAGAGACTCTACTAGATACGGCTTTATGGACTCCTAATTGACCCTGAACAAAAAACTCTGATACCATCTTAACACAAACTAAACTATGTCCTTGTCATAATGGGCATCCTAAGTCAAATAAGGACTGGAGATCACCCTCGTTGCCCAATCGAATCGACCTATGCATATCTTGAGTTGGATGAATTCTTAACATATAACAAGATAGTGTTATTGTATAAACAAAGATTCTAGGAAATGTTTATATTCATGACTACCCAAATGTGTCCAATCGTTCAACTAAAAACAAATAACCAATATAACTTAACCATAAGCCAAACCATAGCCATATAAGTTCTATACTAATTATATATAATCTTAAGAAAAAAAAGGATTGAACAGTGAGAAATTTTTTAATAAAGTATTATCCCCAATACCAATACCAAGGCTGACACCAATATCGATCCTACCCATACCAACTAATAGTAGGTCCAAAAAAGCCTCTAACCAAAAGAATACCAAAATCCCATTGGGACATGCCCCAACCATAGCCAAAACTAATATACATAAATAAACCAAAGTATGAAATAACATATATGAAATGTAGCCTTCTAAAAAGATGGAAGCTCACCACTTCAATCTAATAGCTAATCCCAAAGTTCGATCACCAACCTATAGGAGTAGAACGGTCAATTCCTGCATCGTGTGGGGATAAAGTCGCCCAAAGACGGGTTAGCGGGTGAACACTATCATGAACACATGATAAAGATAAAATAATGTCATTTAACAAAACCAAATAAAATATCCAAATACATAAAAACCATACACATATATATAACTCTGCCAGGAAAGGAAACCTAGTTTTGCATGCATTTAAAACCATTAACCTGGATATGTGTAGCTAAATCGTCCTTAACCACCCTAGGGCTATGTTGGTCCAGTGTAACCCCCTGAACGGGAGTTGATGCATGTATCCGCATGAACTGAAAATACCATAAGAGTAATGGTTCCCAAGTACTCTTCACCCTCCATGATAAATATGTACAGTGTAATTAGAGGATTCCCGTGTACCTCGTAGTATCATATAAGGTTGTCATGACCTATCCCTCATGTCAGAAAATATAAGTTTCTAGTGTTTATATATTTGAATCCCACCTTCACAGTTAGCAATCGCACCCTGCCTTTATTGCCCAATCAAAACCATTTCCAACTAACCAAACCATTGTTATGAACCGAGGCTATACATAGTGATATCTTCATATCGACTATAACTTGTAAGTATTATCCCTAGCCAAAACTTTTTGAGAAGTACCCATAGATCACATTATCCAATTAAATTATGGAGTTCCATGTACTCCATAAATTTTTCATTGTTATGATTACTTGTGGTATTCCATTGTACCCTACAAGAATGATTGTGAAACCGAAAACAATTCCATTTTAACCATTTCAAACCATTTATCCAATTAGGATTCCAATAGAAAGTTTATACCATGCGTAAGTTCCAATAAAAATCCAATAATGTAGTAAAAACATTCTCATAGGCATTTTATCAAATATATTGGGGGCATAATATTTCCAAAACAAAAGCTCAATTACCAATTACCCATTCCCATGAAACCAATTATCCATAAACAACATTAAAGCATATAAAAGCATAATTAAAACTTGGGAAAACCATAACCAAGTATTTATAACCAAAACCTCCAGATTATATATGAAAACCTAAAGCCACACAATAATCAAATAATGAAAACATTGTATAAAACTATGACTTTAGCTGGAACTAACAATAAGGGAAGAGAACATACCTTAAAATAAGAAGACGGTGGAGAGAAATAACCAACACATGCCCCAAATTAATCCTTAAGATAAAACTCTAGCTTCTTTTTCCTAAGAACTTTAGAAAGGATTAGAAAGTGTTTTGCTAAGTAAAATTAATAGAGTAATAGGGAAAATAACCTCCCAAGTGAGTTAAGAGTTATGGGGCCTTATTAGTTTAAGTGGTGAAATGTCCAGATTTTCCTCACTTAAACTAGACTAAAATCCCATAAGAGGGATACGACTATCCATACCAGTCGTACCCTTCGATACGAGTGGTAACCACCACTCGTAGCCAAGGTCATCTCCTATTGACCCAAAACTATCCAAGGTACGACTCACCCAAGATCATGTCATATCAAAGCATACGATCGGTATCCATGATCTCTACCCCTGGTAGAATAAAATCTAAAGAGGATTGAATACTGCCCACCATACGAGTCCATGGTATGACTCATTCCCTGGCTTATGGCTCATGGTTATCCACTCATACTCAAATCCAACTTAGTCTACCAAGTCTAAGATTAAGTGAAAAAAAGACCCAAACCAAACGAACCATGTCCATCGATACGACTAGTACCAATCAAATACCCATCCAAAAAGTTAGATCAATCATACCAACCAATATTGATCAGCATACGACTAACCTATACCACTCATATCCTAGTGTATGATTCATTTCACCTAGTTGTTCCTATCTAGAGATCATAAATCTAGGAAATTTTCTAATGGCTAGAAACCTAAGGTGTTTCATTCACACTTTTATTTGTGCATTGTATTGATGAAGGATAGGGATGTAACTGCCTATGCTTCAAGGAAGCATGACTCAATTTGGGAATGGGAGAGGATATCTATGGATTTTTTTGTAGTTCTTACTATGATCTTGGGGAACTATGACTCAATTTGGGTCATAGTAGATAGGTTAACGACATCCACTCATTTAATTCCAGTTAAGGTTAATTACAACTCAAACAAGTTACCCAAGATATATGTCAAGGAAGTTTTAAGATTTCATGGGGTGCCAATATCCATCATTTCTAATAGAGGTACCCAAATTTTGGAACAAGTTGCCTGATTAGTTGGGCACCAAGCTTGATCTTTGTTGTGCATTTTACCTCAGGCTGATGGATAATCTTAGAGGATTATTCTGGTACTTTAGGATATGGTATGGGCATGTATGGCTGATTTTAGGGGTCATTAGGACAAATTTATACCATTAGTGAGTTTTGTTACAACAATAGCTATTAATCTAGTAGTGACATAGACCAATTTAAAATACTATATGGAAGAAAGTGTAGGCCAATTATAGGTTAGATTAAAGTTAGTGATGTTCATGCTTTGGGCCAAGACTTAGTAAAGAAAGCTCAAGAGAAAGTGAGGTTCATTCACGACAAGTTGTTGGCAGCCTAAAGTAGATAAAAGGAATGTGCTAACCGCAAGGTAAGAGATATGTATTTCAAACCAGGTGCACATAAGCTATTAACGATGCTCCCATGAAGAAATTTATATGAAATGGTAAGATGGGAAAGCTTAGCCCCATGTACATCGATCCATACATAAAGTTATAAGGTTATTAATGATGTAGGTTTGATATCTTATAATCTAGCATTGCATTTGATCATTTTAGGAGTTCATTGAATCTTTCATGTCTCCATGCTTAAGAAATACCATAAGAATGGTGATTACATAATTAAGTGGGACTTACTTTTTGGGACAAGTATCTTCTTATAAAGAGGAGCCGATAGTACTTCTTGATCAAAATGTTTGAATGTTGAGGAATAACAAGAATAGATTAATCAAAGCCTAGTAAAAGTACCATCCTATTAATGAAAAGTCCAATTGATGATAGTTGGGTAATTGATAAGTATATATGGGAGAAGTACCCTCATTTGTTTGAGTATTTATATACTTTTCTTAATTTATTTTTCCTTATTTTTCTAGATTTATTGATCGAGTACAAATGATGGGTAAATTAGTATATATTACAATGAACCCTTCTATCATTACTGTACAAACCAAAGTACTAAAATTTGAGTTAAGATTCACCCCAAATAAATAGTTAGAAAGTTTAAGTTAAGCTAGTCTAGGATGAAATCCAACTACTACATGGTCTAGGTTAATATGGAAATGAATAGGTTGGTTTTTATATGATTTGAAACCATATTATGATACCTAATATGTTAGGGAGTTTGTAAGAACTTTCAAAAGTGAACTCAGATTAGTAGGACTCCAAATATTGCATTTGACATGAGGCATTAGTTTTGGATGTTAATATCTAAATATATGTTGTAAAATAGGAAAATTTCTATGATTGATGAACTTTTTGCCTTTGCCTAGGAAAATATAGAGGGAGTTAGGATACTACTATTGGCCTGTTATAGCATTAATATTCCAACCATAGCAAAATTCATCCTTGGTCAAACCCTCCATAATGAGAAAATCTCGCTATAACAGGATATACAGTGTTAAATATAGAAAAATAGACTTAAAACACTATTTTCATTCCAAATTTTTTCAAGAGCTGGGAGAGGCAAATTAGGGACAATTTCAGTTGTTTACAATTAAAATCCTTTGTTGAGGTAAATAACCCCCCCCCCTCCCCCTTTAACTAGTTTGAAGATTAATCCTTAGAATTACTAGGTTTCAGTTTTGGGGAAGATTTGACTTGACCTATGTTGATTTTCTAGTGTAGTTTAGGGAAACATGGTGAAATCTTAGATTTTTTTTAAGGATGGATAATTTACAATTGCATGATTAGAATTCATCTTTATAAATATGAGATTTGTAGAGTTAAGGTGGAATGAAGGTAGAAAACTCTAGAATAATCGGATGGTCATGATTTTGGCCTTGTGGTTTTGAAGTTAGGTTATAATCCTTGTAATTGTTAGATCATTCTTTAATTGTTGATTATATATTATTTTATACCATAATCATGTTGAAATTGCTCGAAAGGTCAAGACTTAAGTTCGTTAGAGCAAGAGTAAGTCCTTGACTGAGGTAGGTGATCGTTGAATTGTAGTTGAGATGCATTTCAATTTATGTGTGCATGTTAACTGACTCTTCGGTGCATACTGTAAAAGTTGAAGTGTTTTATTACAATACAACTGAAATATCACATTAAATAAGATTTTATAAAAAGATTTTTTGTACAATGCAAGTGTTGTCGTGTATTCTCATATTGTTGTGATATGAGTTGATATTTGGATATAAACCGATAAAGTCCATCATCATAAAATTTATGATATCTAGGGACTATGAGGGTGGGGGTATTAGAATAAGAGTGGTATAACCTTGTTTTGAAAAAAAAGTGATAGACACTAGATATTTGGGTTATTTTAATACATGGATTGTTATTGTTCCCTGTAGGTCATGGCTAGTGGGATACCATAAGACCCATAACATATGTGTATATGACGTTGATGAGTTTGATAGTTTTATGAGCGGTCGGGTTATATGGTTGTTGTATTTTATATTTCTTTTGTGAATCGGTTGATGATATTGTTGTCATTTGAATACATGAGTGCTCTGGGCTTTTGATATACTTGAATTGTGAAAATATTTTTTGAAGTACATTGAATAATGTAATTAAGGTTGGGTTAATTGTTATTAGTAATGGTGTTAAATTGGTGGTTTCTCTTTATTTTCTTGTATTTTTCTGAATTATTTGGTATGGTTGGTAAAAGACAACGTAGAAGTATAAGTGCTAAGTGTTACATGGTTGTACCTATCTACAAAGTGTTGGTTATGCGTTCGTATTTATTATATTCTTTTGGCCGATGAACCTACCAATACATAGTAGTTTTGTGTTGATACTATCGGTGCTCTATCTTTTATTGAGTACAGAGCATATTTTTGTGGCTTCGGTAAGATATCAGGTTTAGGAAGTGATCGTTCTGACCAGTGTTAGATATATTTTCCTGTGCAACCATGAATCCTCGCACTTATTATTCTTGTTCATTTATTTCAAATCTAGATATTTTTATTATTATAGTTTTCAATGTTGTTCCCTAAATTTGGCCCTATTAGATGTTTTAGTACAATGAATTTCAGTTTTGGGGGTATTCTAGATATTTAGTATTTTCCACACTTGTTTATTTATTAGAATTATTTGAGATATTTGGCTGTTAATGCAATTGTTATTTATCTTTTAGAAATCGATCAAGTACTGGAGTTAGACGATCTGGTTAGATGGTTTTAGAATCGGAGGGATAGTGCGGGGAAACTCACCACAGGGTTGGATTGTGACAGCTCTACTCTCTCAAAATGCCTCCAAGATACCCCAGTTTGTTTAAATGTGATATCTACACAAAGACATGATTACAAAGATAATCATAATGATGTACTTTTGTTTTGAATTTATAATCACCTTTAAAATATATGAGTAAAACTAAAATTTTAGTATAAAATCACTATACCCATAATTTAAGGGTTTCAAATCTAAAACCCCATTAAAAATAGAGTTGAAATCGAGTTAAAAATTATCATAGTATCAATATTTTGTTTTACCAGAAAACCCCTAACCTTCTATGTGTAAAAGCCTTTTAAAAATGAGGAAATGATTGATAAATCAGTAAATATTTATCAAGATCAATATACCTTTAACATAAGGATCGTAATTATGAAATTTCATCAAAAATCAAGTCTGAATCGACAAAATTCTACCTTTTATCCAATAATGCACGGATAAAGAAAGAAAATCAACTGATGAAATTATGGAAGAATACAATATCAGCATTAGCTACTTACCCCATTTATTAATCAAGAAAAATATCGTGAGAATCACTTAATTATCCAATTGATAAACCGAGAATAACGATGTGAGAATCACTTAATTCTATGCACTAGAATTGTAACGCCCCGAGTCTAGTACCCGAAATACCACACGATGCTCATGACCTCGAAGAACCATAAGAAAACCCATGAATGATATCTGTACCGGTACACTGCATAATATGTTGTATAAATACGAAAATAAAGGCTGAAAGGCCATAAGGTTCAAAGATCTGATGAAACATAACATCTTAAGATATGGTAAATCAATACCAAAACAACTGAAATAACTGTCTGAACATGTTAGTAAAAAAGCCTCTAAATTGTCTGAATAAGCAGTTGATGGGACATGTCCCCAACTAACTCCAACTACTGAAATAAATTAATTAATAAGATAATAAAGTAATGGTCATGTCCTAGAAGGATGAGAACTCACTGCAAACTCTGACTTCTGAGACTTGAATGCTACTGATACTCTAGAGCTCGTGCTTCTAAACATATGGTATAAAACACCATCGCGTAAATGCGTCAGTACGTTTGAATGTACTGGTAGGCATGCGAGGTTGGCTGAATGCAAAGGGTTCACATGCATGAACTATACTAACTGACTGGATAATATGAATGCGAGAATGCATGCACGAATACATAATAACTGTAATTGAGTTCTATGATAACATGCTTACTGAGCTTGAGCACTGATAACTATATAACTGAAATAACTAATATGGAGAGACTGGATCTGATGTAACTTGCTGAGTTTTGTGCTATTCTGAGTTGACAATATCTGACAGTCCTAAATTCTATAGAACTATCTGAGTTCTATTACTGGGACTGAATGACTGTATCTGACAGTCCTGATTCTGTAACTGAAACTTTGGGAAGTAGTCATCTAACTGACATTCCCCAAATAATGCAATATAGCTGAGTTGGGGTCCAATATGTAACCCCAATTAGAAGGGTGTCAATACTGCGCCACTGGTAAGGAAAATATATGAGTAACCCTTATATAACAGGTAACTCTAGTGAGAATGGTGGTACCCTCATCTAATAGGTTAATCCACCTCATCAACCCTCATCTACCAGGTTAGATGTCTCAAACTACACTGGTTACGTAGTTCGGGAGTGCAATGATTGCATCTAAGAATCACACCCTCATATAATAGGTGGGTTCCTATCCTTGGGTTTGCTCGGTGCTAATTTCTACTCCCATCTGAATAGACATTGAACATGATTAACTGAACTGACTGGACTGAGTTAAGTGAGTTCCGTTGACTGACGGAATACTACTGAGATTACTGAGTTTTCCTGAGTTATGAGACTAACTGAATTCTATGGACCATGGCTTGATTGAGAGTATCTTGAAAACATGACACTGATTCTAGGCACACAACTAAATTTTTTTGTACAAGTACCCCCAGGACTCCATTGAAAGAAACTGACAAAGCATGACTTTATTGAATACACGACCAACATCACAATCCATAATACAATAAGTTGGAGATTTCATGAAGTACAAGTTCTAAAGCACCACAATGGCTACACATATATCCATAATTCATTGACTAAGACATTTCATCAAACACTAGACATACATAAACTTGTACATAAATGGGGATTTCATATTATCATACTAGTCTGGCACTTTTCCTTCACATAGGCATTTAATCGAACACATGGGGAGCATGATTTGGTTATTCAATCATTAACACATTCAATAATCATGGATACATCAATCAACGTATAAATTTAAGGGTTTATCATGATTATTAAACAAATCACCACATCCTAGGGTCAATCATTGGAATATGTAATTTCAAACATGACTCAAACCCCCACAATATCATGAACATGAATTTTAATTCAATTTAAATCATGAACATTCATAAATAAGCAAATCATGGATTTTGAATAGATATTCTTAAGCTTCATGGGTGAAAGGGACCCATGAATCAACATATAACATACCTGGGTTGTGAGTTTCTTGAAGTTCTTGGTTTTGAAGAACTTGGAATATCTTAGTTTCTTGAAGAATGATTTGGATCTTGTTCTTGGGAATTATCTTTGAGAGAAAACCCTAATTTGATGTTGTAGATGGATATTAAAGTTATGATCCTTGGTCTGATATAATTAGGGGTTAAAACGGGTGGAAAAGACCCAAATACCCTTTTAAAATGGCTTAGAATTCGCTGAACGGGGATTAGTGATGGCTTGTACGATTTTTTGTCGCTGGCTAGATGGTCTGCCACTCTGACCATCACACCTAGTCTAGAATATGGACTCACTACCATAGTAGCGATGGGTTAGGCGATGATCCATCGGTAGCTCGATGGTTCGTTGGTCATGGCCGTCGTACTCGACCAGAAGCCGAGGTCACTTCCTTAGTAGCGACGTGTTGGGCGACCGTCCATCACTGGATCGGCGGTCCGTCAGTCTGACCATTGCTTATGGACAATTTCAATAGTTCTCTGTAAAATGTCCATAACTTCTTACTTCGATACTGGATTTGGATGAAATTGGTATCTTTGGAAATATAATTCAATATCCCACATAATAAAAAGTCAAAATTGGGGAAATTCTATCTAATTTGAATATTAATCATTTAGGAATTCATCAATAACTCTTCTGGAGACTAGATTTGACGTAAAGAAAGTTCGGGGTATTATAATATCTCCCCCCTTGAGAACATTCCTCCTCAAATAAGGCTGACTAAGAGGGGAGAAATGAAAGACTAAAGCACATCCTAAACATGAATGACTGAAACATAACTCCATGACTAACATGACTGATAAATGAATATATATCATATTAAACATGCATATCTGATGCATGAGCAACTGATTTATGACTGCATGACTGAATTATTAATAAGATAAGTTTCTCATCAAACTGAACATGGATATATGATGCATGAATACATGACTGAATTCACACATGAATGCATGACTGACTACGCAATGTTACTTAATACCTAGTTTATAATAGAATTTTGAACATGAAATGGATACCAAGCTTGTCACTGAAATCAGAACACGTAACTGAAAAGCTTAAGGAGAACTGTTACCTTGAGCTAGATCTGATTTGGTGGAGAAGAGATGAGGATACTTGTTATGCATTTCTACTTCTGCTTCCCAAGTATCTCCCTCAACGGACTGATTCCGCCAAAGAACTTTGACTAGAGGAAATTCTTTGTTCCTCAGTCTACGGGTATGGTTGTCAAGAATTTTGACTAGAATATATTCATAAGAGAAGTTGTTATGAACATCTATGCTCTAAATAGGGGCTACAACTATTGGGTCACCTATGCACTTCTTGAGCAAAGAGACATGGAAGACAGGATAAATTGAGGCTAGATCTGATGGCAATTCGACTTCATAAGCTACCTTGCCGAAGCGACGAAGAATTTTTAAGGGATGGACATATCGGGGGCTGAGGTTTCCCTTCTTTACAAATATCTTCACTTCTTTCATAGGAGAGATCTTTATATAGACATAATTACAAATATCAAACTCGAGATCCTTTCTGCGCATATCTATATAAAACTTCTATCTGCTCTGAGCAACCCAGAGTCTTTCTATTATCAATTGGACTTTCTCTAAGGCATTGAATACTAAGTCAGTCCCTTTGACTGAGACCTCAATAACTTTGAACCAAAAGATTGGAGATCTGCACCTCCTATAATAGATATCTTCGAATGGAGCCATTACTGGAATGATAGTTATTGTTGTATGCAAACTCAATCAAAGGAAATGGTCATCCCAACTATCCTTGAAATAGATTGTACATGCCCTTAGCATATGTTCTAAAGTCTGAATGGTCCTTTCTACTTGACCATCTGTCTAAGAATGAAAGGCTGTACTGAGATGAACTTGGGTACCAAGACTATTTTGGAATGCTTTCCAGAATTAAGAGGTGAACTGGGTACCTCTGTCTGAGATAATATATAACGGAACACCGTATAATCTGACCAACTCTCTAATGTTACTTTAGGAGGTGAAGCCATGGTTTGGAGGAGTATCAAGCAATTATGTGTTGCTAATTCCACCATGGAAGCCGAATATGTATCTGCCTCTAAGGTGGCTAAGGAGGTTTTTTGGGTCGATAACTTTCTCAAAGAACTTGGAGTTGTCCTTCGATTCAAACACCACTACCACTTTATTGTGACAATAGTGGTGCAGTTGAAAACTCAGAAGAACCACGAAGACAAGAAAGAATTAAACATATTGAGAGGAAATATCACTTGATTCGGGATATAACTCAAAGGGGTGATGTGAGAGTTTTGAAGATTGAGTCGAAGAATAGTTTTGCAAATCCATTACAAAGGGCTTAACCCAGAAGCTTTTTGATAAGCATTTTGAAGAAATAGGTGTTAAAATCGTGAATACATGGTTATGAGTCTAAGTGGGAGATTGTTAGGATATACTATTAACCATGTGATTTATGTTATAGTATTATATTTTTATCCCATGTAAAGATAATTTATTATATTTTATTTTATTTAATAAAATATTTATTTGAATAGATCATTGTGTTAACATGCGTGTCTTTTACTTATATTGTAGACAATTTTTGTATGGATTATTTTAACTCATGCATAGAAGATTAAAATTACTTGTTCTTATAAGTAATAAATTAATGTTCACAATCAAATATCTCAGTAGGATTAGAACCCAGATGAAGTTCTGACCATCTATCAGAGAAAAAAGAACGAACGGATCTTGTAGGATTCCCAAGAAATTCTTCGATTTCTTCCAGAAATAGATGATTAATCATCTGCTTCTCACGTTAGGACAAACATCTTGATGATTGTACCACAAAATTAAATATAATTTGATATTAATTATGGGAGTGGTAATATTTCAACTTCTTGTGCTAGTATATTTAGTATGTATTGAACGGACCAATTAGAGATGTTTGTTTATGTTTTGAATACTAATAAGTAACTTCTCTAGTCCATTACATGTATTTATACTCTTAATCTTGATATAATTATTATGATCTATGTGGCTTGAATTATATTTTAATCTATTAAAATGTGAGATTCTTTATGAGTCGATATTCCTAATAGATTGGATGATGATAAATAACTTAGTGAAATAATAATTAGTTGATAGAACCATATTCATACTTGAGATATAAGACACCCTTTATGGCTGCTTATAAGTTTTTCACGTGAAAGCCCGGCAGGTGGATTTTATATCCGTCATTTAAAATAAGTTAGGTATTATAAATAAAAGATTAAATTAATCAATTAATTAAATTTTTCAGAAATTTGATTTAATTGATTGGTGTCGGTAATTCTAACATAGAGAGTTAAATAAGATGTAATGATAAATTTCGAAATTAAATCGAGGAGTCCAATTATAGATTTTTAGTGGAATAATTTATAATTTATTATGATATGATAATTGATTCAATACTGAATTAATATCATAATTGGAATGCTTAAACAATAAATTTATGGTCCCTACCACGCCTAATTAACTAATCATTTTTAAAAAAGGAAAGAAACTTTATAGAAGAAATAATTTTTTTAAAATTATCGATCTTCTGTTAATCTATAATATATTAAAAGTGTGAAGATCTTTAGAAAAGTGATTTGAACTTTTTTCCCTTCATTAAAAGACAGTGTAATAGACAAAATCATCTTTTCACATTTTTTCTTCAATTTATAATATTGAATATTGACTATAATAACTATATATAAAAAATAAATGGAGAAGATTTTCTTCTATTAGCTGAATTTCTAAATTTATCAATATTTTGTTAAATAAAATTCAACTTCAAAGAAATTATTATATAAACAAAGTTCTATATAAGGTAAAATTTTAAATATTTTAGAAAAAATGATGAAACTATTTTACATAAAATATGTTAAGACTCCTAAAAGCAGAAGAAAAATTTTCTTTCAAAAGCTCAATGTAATCCCTGAAAAGGGATAATGGATTTTTCCAAGAAAAAAAAAGTCTTTTTTTAGGTTAGGACTATTATTTTTTATTATGATATTTTAATTTAGGAGTCCTTATTTTTTTTACAATTTTAGAAGTCCTTTTTTAGATTTATACGAATACCTTATTTGCATAATAAAATTTTGTGATTGTAGCTTTGTTATTGGGTTATTTATAATTTTTGAATTTCAAGTTTCTATTTATATTACGTTTTAATTTTATTAACCAAAGTAACAAATCATCCAGTTATGCTTGTTAATAGGTTAGTTACTGGATCTCTGATTTAATGTGTTGGTTTAATTTTCAGGTTTCAAATTTTTTTTTCTATTACATTAGTTTTTGATCAAGAATAACGAAACATCTTTTCATGTTTGCATATATGTAACTCATTATTTAATCTACACTGTTACTTTGTTGTTTCTAGGTATTTTCTTTTACATTACATTGGATTTATTGGTCATGAATAACTAGCTTACGTTATTGAGTAACTTAGTGTTTCTAATCAAATAATAAGTTATGATTTTTTTGCTTAAAGATTAGGTTTAATTGTATTGTTTAGATATCTTTATTATCGTATTATTTTGTTGTTAGTTTACAGGTGATAAATAAATGTCGGACAACTTTGAAAAAAAAAAATAGGTAAAGGTTAGGTTTAATTGCATTATTTTGATATCTCTACTTTGAGATTTTTTCTTTTTGCGAAAAAAATAGGTTTAATTGTATTGTTTTGATATCTCATTATTGTATTATTTTGTTGTAGTTGACAGGTGATAGATGATCGATCGACTTTGAGGAAATTTTTTTGCAAAGGTTGGATTTAATTATATTGTTTTGATATCTCTATTTTTGTATTGTTTTGTTGTAGTTTATAGATGGTAGATAAATTTCGATTGATTTTGAAAAAAAAAAAATCTTATAAATATCAGATTTAATTAAATAAATTCATCCATCTTTACATGTTCAAAAGATGTTGAATTTAATTATTGTATTCTTCTTTATTATTTAAATAAATATCTTATTTAGTATTATGTTTAAATTTATTAAAGTGAAGTACACGAGCGAGGCGCGTATACCTAAAATGGTAAGAAATAAAAGAGTGAATTAAAAATTAGTTTTTGGGATTATGGTTACATTAAGGCCAAAAACGTTTTTGGTATTAAATCTGTAACAAGGGCCAAAAACGTTTTTGGCATTAAACCTGTAATAAGAAATGTTTTGCCTCTTTTTCTTCCCTTCTTTAATAGAAATTGAAAATAAATAGGGGCTGATTTTTTATTAAGTTCATCCTCTTTTTCTAAAAAATAATCACTTGTCACTCAAGTGTTGATTGAAAAAGGCTAATGCGATTTTGGTAAAAGATTGTAGACCTGACAGGCAACGCGAATAAGGCGTTAAATGAATTGTGTGAAAGCTTTAATAAATAAGTAGCTTTCTGTATTTCAATTTTTTTATTATCTAGATATTATGTAAGTTAAATTAATCCTTACTAATTGCTTCCGTCGTTCATGTTCTAACATGGATGACTCAGGTGAAGAGTCTTAAATTACAATCACTCCTTTTCAGAATGAGTTTCATTTTATTGGAGAATCAATATTTAACCATAATAATTTCACTTGGAATTGTATCTCAAAATTGGAAAACAATTTAAAATTTGTGTTTCTACTCACTTCTCACTTTCAAAATTGTATTTAAGTATGTTCAAATATGGACACTACTCCAAAACATTCTTTGCCAAAAATATAACCATACATCTTTGACTCCATAAATTATTTTTTTTTAAAAAGTGAATTTTAAATCTATGGACAAACGCCTATTAAATTACTTAACTCAATTGACAATAACAACGATGGAAGCAACTCAAAGAAACTCTTCTATATACTTCAACAAACTAGAAAAAACGCATGTATTACCTGGTTCGTTGCCTAAGAAAACGGTATATAGTTTGTATTGAGTTTTCTTGTCAGTGACCATAAAACCTTAAACAGGAACGGATATGACACTATAAGAGCCATAATTGGCTGAGACATTATTTATTTTGTTTTTTGACAGACGAATAATACTAGTTCATACTATTCCATGTAAAAAATTATGACTGCCACTTTACAGTGTAGTTTGAGAGTCGCTTTACAGTGTAGTTTGAGAGTTATTACACCGAAGCAGAATTTAGAGTGTAGTTTGAGAATTATCACATATGAAGCAAAATTTTCTTGCAGGCATCCGAAGGGTATTGGCTGTGGGTTCCCTTGTCAACAAAAACAAAGTAGTACACAATCACAACAATTACAGTAACACGAATAGAAATACTTTGTAAAACAATCCGGGCACAAATTTCGTACTCTGAAAGTTGCCACACTGCAAAGCCCCCATACAACATTATAAGAATAACTCTTAAACAGATACCATCCATGTGCACACCTGTGAGAGGGCAAAAACCAAAAAAACCCTATACAGGAAAGACTGTCCTAAACAATTTCCATATGTTGTTAAGCTGTTTGAGTGTGAGATACTCAAACGAAAAAAAAATGTCGCCGCATGAACTGTTATTAAACAAAGCAAGGGGTAATTTACAAATCTAATACAGACACCCATGCATCCGGTTCTGCAAATCTTTACCTTTTTTTTTCCTTTACTTCTTCTATTTTTGCATGTTGGCCCACAGGATTCAAATTACAGGACTTGAACAAGACACACACATCCATACACAATACACACTAATCTAAGAATATAGAATAATCTATTGATCTATCAAGCTACACCTAGCTTTCAACGGGTGAATAATTCGAGTGCATCAAGCGAAATCATTCCATGCAAACCTTGCAAAATTAAGCTCAATTTGGACCAACTGTTCAACAAGATCAGCTCAGCATGGCCTATGAGCCACACTAGAATAAACAAGATAGCCACCAACTCAAAAGGTACTTTGCTAATCAACTGTGCATTTGGTCCAATGCAAAAACCGCACTACAATAGTTTGCACTAGGACTCCCTTTATTCTTAAGTAAAAAATTTCATTGTGAATTCAGCACAACACCTTCTCTTGATTATTACCTTTCTTTTTATTCATACAACAAAGCTTGCTAAAGAGAGTTCATGCAGCTCAACGAGCATCCATTCTTCCCCAGTTTGACCTCCGAGGATTATTGCTCTAGTTCCACCTACAATACATGTACTATGTCCCCAAGCAAATCTTGGAGGCCGACCAGGCACATTTAATAACCTCCATGTAGGCTTCTCTTCTGTTGGATCCAGAATGTAGAGCTGTGAGGCTGAGTGGAGACCAGCAACGGACCCATCAAAAACCAGAACTCTGCCACCAGGGAGACTTACTGCCACATGATCAAGCCTTGGGGGAGGAGCAACGCCTCCGAGATTTCCCGCACCAGGCATTCCACTTCCTGTAAGACATCTCCAGTAGGGTTCTTCCTCACTGAGATCTATTGTGAACACATCACTTGATCGAAAACGTAGAGGACCACTCTTGGCAAGACCCCCAAACATAAGTATTTTCCTGCCTCTATAAACAGAGAGTGTGTGACCCAAACGAGAAGGTGGAGTCCATATCACTGGTATTTCACGCCACACAGGCTTCTCCATAGACAGATCAAGCAGGAAAGTATCACTGAGAAGTACACCAGAATCTGCACAACCACCAGAGACTATCAACTTGGTTCCATCCAAGGTACAGGAGCTGTGCCAAGATCTTTGAAGCGGAGGTGCCAAACTAGAGATTTCACGCCATGCTAGTTTTTTGGCATCCAAATCCAACACAAAGACATCATTCAAGAGACCCTGCCTTCCACATCCTCCAAACACAACAAGATGAGATCCATTCACACAAGAGAGTGTGTGCCCCCAACGGCCAGGAGAAGGAGAGCTGACTTAGACATATCTCCACTCTGGATTGCTAGAATTCAAGTCTAATACAAAAGTATCATTCATTGGTTGCAAGTTTACCCCCTCTCCACCAAAGAGTACAACACGGTTCCCTACTGCATATGCACTGAAGTTGCAGCGTGATGGTTCAACAACACCTCTAACAGTTAACTTCCTCCAAGCTGTTGCTTCTAGAGTAGTTAATTCTTTAGCCAATCTACCCCAACCCAATCTTTTAGCTCTTGGAACCGTCTCCAACACACGAGTTGTTTCACTACCCCATGCATTTTGACAGACCATCCGCCAAAGATCTTCATTTTTAGTCAGCTCATAAAGTCATCTAGAAACAGAGCCAACAGATGCAATATTTCTTGGGGTCAACCGTGAAAGAAATTTGAGTGCTAGGACCTCATCAGTCAATTGCAGTACACCACAAACCCCACGATTGATAGCGGGTTTTCCTTCTGAGACTGGTCCACAAGAAGAAAGACCAGAACAATACCTATCCAATAATCTTGTGGGCTCCTTCACCAAGGATCCTGAAAGTGGACCCAAATCAATATTTACTTCCTTAAAGAACTGAATACCAATAACTTGAGTTATCGCTTCATCATCCCCATATATTGGAGTTATACGCAGTCTATTCATCAGGGGAGATCCATCTTTTCTAAAATTTAACAGTTCGCCTTGAAATTCAATCCCTTGGTCAATGCATCTTCTAATTTCTGCAACTAAAGTTGAGTCCACAAGAGGATGTCTTCGTTTGGCATATGGGTCTCTACATTTCAAGAAGCGACTGGCGAAACAACAAAAAACCAGTAAGTGTAAGAATGAGTCTTTGAAGTGGAGTTATAAAGGATACTCCACGCACAAAATAAAGTCTTTCTACAACTATGAAGAGACCACAAATAGGGTGGCAATGGTGGTTTTTTCTAAACCCGCAAATTTTAGAACCGCCCTGCACCGCTCCGTATTACCTTTAAACCTGCCACATTCATACCCACGCATACCCACACCGCACCTCTCTACATTTTTGCCTTTTTTTTTTTGAAAAATTTGTAACTCCACTCAAAATCATAATATTTTCAATACTAGGAAATAGTAACAATCAATTTCTATTATATCATTTCACAAAGAAATTATTAGAAAAGTATCATGTGTACAAGTAATGATCAAATATCAAATTTTCATTGAAATGAATTAAGAAATTTTAAAAGTTATAAAATTGTTTATTTACAGTGTTATATATGATGTTTTAAGTATCATAAAATTTTAAGTACAGAATACATATAATTTTAGGTTGATTTATGAGAAAAATATTAATTCTTAGCTTTTTTTTAGTTTTAACCCGCATATACCCGCAACCTTCACTGCACCGCACCATTTAAAAAAACTTGCTTAAATCTACCCCACACCCATACCGCACCCACATAGTCTAAAACCCGCACCACCCCACATAGCCTAAAACCCGCACAGCTCCATTGCCATCCCTAACCTCAAAGTACTGACAACAGTAGAAATAACTACATAAAAATTTAAGAAGAATCACTGTAAATACGATAAAAAATTCCACATAGAAATCCGAATCACGAGTCTAACAGCTGATTCTAAAGTACACTGACAGCACTATGCAAGTGATTCCAAATCACACAACCCTTCTGATTTCCAAAGAACACGTCTTCCTAACATTTTTCTCTTCTTTCATTTGGAATTCTAGAATATGTTCATTTCCCTGTTTTCTTTATGACAACTCCCTTTCTTTTTCTATTCTTTTACTTTCTATTGGGAGATTTCTCTTCTTTCATTTGAAATTTTAAAATATGTTCCTTTCCCTATTTTCTTTATGACAACTCCTTTTTTTTCTTTTACTTTCTCTAGATCAGCAGTGACCCGGCCCCGACACTCATCCATATATCATTTCACAGCCCAACAATACTGTAACTTGATCCTAATTTCTACTATTAGTACTAATATGTCTACATTCCTATCATTAGTAAAATGACACATACCCCTAAGAGAGGAAAAAGAAAGAGATGAACACCAACCATGAGGATGGGAGATAGAAACATGTTATGGTGTACTAAGGCTGAATCATAAGGAATAGCAACATAAAAAGTAAAAACTATATGACATTGTCTATCTAGTCAACTGTTAAAGTACTTCTTACTTTCTTTTGTAACCAATCAAACAGCAGAAATATGGACTAAATTCAGTTTATGCCAACATATACAATTTTTGTAACCAATCATGTAAACTGGAAATACCTAGATCCCATTATGCTTCAAATGGGATTCGGGGAGAAGTGGAGCAAATAGATCTTTTGTTGCATCTCCTCAGTGGGATTCTCTGTGTTGGTGAATGGTAACCCTTGCTGGTTTTTCCAGGAACTAGAGGGGTTTGAGAAGGGGCTCCTTTATCGCCGGTGTTGTTTATTCTAGTTAAGAATGCTTTAAGCAGGATGGTAATGGTGTTTTAGGGCGTTACTTAAAGGGCTCTAATGCTGCAGTTGGGGTGTGGGGACAGTATCGGCGTCTCACTTGATGTTTGTGAATGATACCTTGGTTTTTTGTGTTGCAGTTGAGACCTAAATGGATTTTTTAGGACAAATTCTAACTTGATTTCATGCAGTGTCAGGTCTTAAAATTAATTTGAGAAAGTGTGAGATTTTTCCTATTGGGGAGGTGAATGACATTAGATCGCTTGCTCGAGTATTAAATTGCAGGGTTAGGACTCTACTAACTACATACCTGGGAGTAACGTTAGGTGCTTTAAATAAGGATCATGTGGTGTAGAATCCAGCTATTCAAAGGGTCAAGAAAAGACTAAGACCAACGAGCTTTTAAACTTGCACAGTTGAGATAGTTATTTTACCATGATTTTTAATATTTTATAAAAAAATACTAATCTTCACCTTACTCTCTTTGATAAATTTCTGAAGAAAAATAGCAATTTAATCAATTTCGACACACACACATCTATACATATATATACCACTACCTCAGATGAAGTAGAGAGGTTGTTTCAAATAGACCCCCGGCTCAGGGCAAATAACTGTATACCAAGCAGAGAATAAAAATAAATAATAAAATGGGGTAGCCCACCACTAAATAAAAAGAAATAAGATATCCACGGAGTAATACTATGAACAATCAATCCAAAATCACTAACAATTTATCAAGAGCACATTATCGACCATCCACACTAACTATATGTCTTTATTTCAAGCTCCAACTATGGTAAAATTCAGCAAAATTAGGGGTAAATATGGAAATTTTTTGGGACTTGAGATTTAGAAGGAATTTTCAAGATTAGAAAGTGAGTTGCATAGGCAATTCAATCTAGTGGATAATACTAACATTTGGTAGTGGGGCTTGGGAAACAATTGAGTGTTCAACATGAAGACTTTTTATGATGAACTATTAGTTAGGGAGGAGGTTGAATTCCCATGTTATGCAATATGGGTTCCAAGGGTGCAGAGGAAAGTGTGTTTCTTCACTTGGTTAGCCATTAGAGGAGTGATCTTGATGGGGAAAAACCTTAAAAAGGGGAAAGTTGAGTTAGTGTTACATGTGTGAGGAGGCAAGTGAGGACGTGGATCATATTTTACTTCACATGAGACTATAGTACGACTTGCTTAGGTGGCACTCTTTGGATAGTGCCGAAAATAGTGAAAAAAATAATGCTCAACTGAAAGAATGGGAGGAGGAGGATGAGACAAAGGGCTTGGGACCTGATTTTTCTTGTGTAAATATGGGTAGTGTGGAGAGAGAAATACGAAGAGCTTTTGAAGGTGTAGAGTCGAGTTTCTCCTATATCAAAATTATCCATCCAATTACAATCTCAACAAGTGTCATTCTCCAAATACCTACCCTCGTTTGCTTCCCAAAAACAAAATTTTTAATAATAAACAATGTTTTTCTAATCACTAGCTTTTTGCAATGTCTGTCTCTAGGTCTCTCAAAATTGTACAAGGTCCAATTAACCTCCTACGGTGAAGAAGTTCATCTAACCGCAAGACTAACAATATATTAACATCTCAATCCACCCTTCTTCCCATGTTTGAGATGATATCAAGATTACACATAAAATTCAAGCTATAGAAATTATTGGAACTGAAGTGCTGCAACATCTAAGCTTTCTAGCTATTCCACAGAGTCATCTCAAAACAAAACAACACCTCCAATTTATTCTTTCATGTAAAGTCTAACAACCACATCACAATCAGTTCACCTAATATGAGACATGTTTCCTAGTATGAAACATGACAGCAGGCAAAAGATGGCATTTAGCAGGACAAAGTAAAGGATGACAAAAAGAATCGTACGACTATAAGTTGAGCTGTAGAAAACAATGCCAGTATGATAATATAGGGCATAAGAAAAGCATTTGAGAGATAAATTTGTAAGGTTATTCTTCATTATCATGTCGAGGGTTATTCAAGTTTTCTAAACAAAGTACATAATGGTTTTATTTATAAGATAGTAAATTCCAAACAAGTTAAAAGTTTTAAAAACTAGGAGAACTATATGTCAAAAAAATAAAAATATCAGATAAAACAATATCTCAAACTAGAAGACATAATCATCTCAAACTAACAAATAAAACCTTATTATGACTAAACAGATAAAGATTATTTTCCCTTTTTAACTTTCTCTTCAATCTTTATTTTTCCTTTGTTGTCTGCTTTGCTTTTGCTGAACCGGATCACTTTTGGGCCCGATTTGTATAGACATTTGATTTTTCTTAGGATCGGGTTTTAAGTGGAGGGAACCACTCGTATGATGTGGGTATGAGTATAGTGACCAAACTGTACCTTCTTGTGAGTCTTTTACAATATTTAAGTTGAGGGTATTTTAGACATTTCCCACCCTAAGACATTAAGGCCCCAAGTCTTATAACATGATTTGGTCCCTCATTCCTCACTTTGAAAGATCAAAACAATCTCATAAACTCTCTATAAACCTCTCAAGAAGATTGAGCTAGGGATCAAGGCGGCTATCTAGGGGGTTAAGGACATAAATCTCTCTATGAATCATCATAACTCAGGAATATGACTCTTTTTTCATTGTTAGTTCATAAAAATCATGTGTTTTAAACATTGTTCTTAAATCATAGATAGTTGTTTTAAAATTCATGGTTGAGGGTATAAATGCATATTATTGAGTATTGTACAGTCATGTTTTAACTTGTGTTTATGCATGATCTAATGATGGTTTTGCACATGTCGGTGCTTTGAAATTGTGATTTAAACTAAGGGATCATGGTAACCCTAATTTAATAGTTTATTACTTGAATAATGGTTTGATAATGGTATGCCCTCAACCTGTTTGTAAAAATATCTATGAGAAGAATCTAGTCACATGATAAATTATTCTTTTGAACTAATGCTTGGAATAAAAATGTTAATGAAGGGTGAATAATTTTGTAAATATCTTGATGACCACAAATTGAATTATATTTTGATCAGAACTGAGGCATTGTCCTCATAATGTAAATGATTGGTAGATGGTTTCATGAACACCTTGTAGGTTATAAATGGTTTTGAATTGTAACATTTTTGGTTTAATTGGCTAAATAGGTTTGAGTCCCTAAATATTGAATTTAATTGAGTTTTTTTTATAGAATATAGGTTTGAGTCCCAAATGTTGAATGATAATGGTAATGGTATGATTTACGCTTGTAAGTGAGGTTGGTATTACGATACCAATAGGATGCCTTTGGTAAGTATTAGGAATAATGGTTGTGTCTATGTGTAAATGATTTTTTAAATGGGATTTAAAGAAGGATGTGTATCTAGTCCATGAAAGTTTAGTTCGAAGGACTCATACTAGAAATCACGCTAGCCAATGCGGGTATCTATATGACTGGGAGGCTTGAGTCCCCCGAATAAATATATGAATGAGTGGTTTGAGTCCCCCATATTATATACATTGGTGCAACATCACATTGATTATACCGAGAGGTTTGAGTCCCATATAATGGAATATGCGGATATGAATATTCTCTAGTTTATGTAGCTACACGCACTGGGGCCCTTCCAACTATAGGAGAGCTAAACCCATATAGCCCGTGGATGCCTTGTTTTATGATGGTTATGCTACAGAGCCTTGGTTAATGTTTTCAAAGTTCATGCTAAGACTTGTTCCATATCTCGACATTATATATATATATATATGTTTATATGTATATATGTGATTGCATATGATGATTTGACTTGATTTTATTAATGGCCTTATTTTATTCCTCTATCCCTGAATTACATGCTAGTGCTCCAGCCACTAACCATCTCAGGATGTTGTATCCCCATGCGATATAGGGACCAGAGCTTCTTCTTCTTTTCTTATGCAGTGATCAGGTGTTCGAGTGGCTCATAAGTTGACATTGAAATGGTGATATTTCATAGTTCGGAAGGAATTCATTTGATGGTCTTTTTACTCTATGTCAAAGACTTTGTTAGACTTGGAATTTGGCTATTGTGGGGGAATGTCTTGATATTTTATTGAGTTTGGATTATAGAGGCTTTGTGGATTACTGTGGACTTAGGTTTGATGGTTTAGTGTGTGGCGATGATGAATGATTTAGACATTTTAAAGCTATTTTTAGTATTATTTTGTATATCTTGTTATATATTTTAAATTCATCCGATACTTATGGTTGATATGTTTGTTATGCTAGGTGAATGGGTTGATCTCTGATCCACATGGTCTTGAGATAACCATCACAGCCATGCTAGGTTTGGGTCATGACAAAGTTAGTATCAGAGCCTAGGTTCATGCTAGATTGGGTGTCCATAAAGTCGTGTCAAGTAGAATCTCTTTTATGGGTGTGCAGCATGCCACACTTCTAAGAGAAAGGCTATGAGACATTTAGGAATACTTCCATTTCTTGTTGTCTTATTTTTTGATCTATAGAGTCTAAGGTCTTAGATTCTTCTGATTTTCGTTTGTTTGTCTTTTAGATCATGCCTCCAAGAAGATCTAATTTTCATGCAAACTCTTCTTTCCCATCTGAGGATAATATGGATGGAGTTCATCCAATTTCTGCGGACCATACCCCATCATGGGTCGTTGCATTTGACTGTCCTCGTAGGGTTCAACCTGTCACCACTAATCCTACTCCTGAGGGTGATAATCATACTTAGTCGTCTCTTGAGAAGGTTACTAATTTTGAGTTTTGTCGCTCCATTACCCTATTGACTTAGTTGGTGACTTTTCAGTCACAATAGTCTAGTACTACTAGTGCTGCTATGGGTTTATTTGAGGCCACAAGATTTGGCCAACTAATAAGGTTACATCCTTCGTTATTTACTAGTACAAAGGTTGAGGAGGATCTTTAAAGCTTCATTAATTAGATAGAAAAGATCTTCCGAGTTATGCATGCTTCAAAACTTAAGAGTGTTTAGTTTGCTGCCTACCAATTGAAGGATGTGTCATTCTAGTGTTACAAAGAGTGGGAACAGTCGAGAGGTAAGGATTCTAGTTTTGTCGTGTGGGATGATTTCTCTAGTACATTTTTGGACCACTTTTTCCTCAAAAGTTGAGGAAAGCTAACCCAGAATAATATGTTAACTTGAAGAAAGGAAGGATGACAGTCAAGGAGTATACCTTAAAATTCCATCAGTTGTCTCGTGAGTTGATCCTTGAGATTAAGGCTGCCTTGTTGATCAAGGACATGGACATCTCCATATTGGTTATGTATATGCAATAAATCGAAGCGGAAAGAGGAAATAGGCTTAGATTGGTGAGAGGTATAGTAAGAGGTCTTGATTTTAAGAATACAGTGGGGGCCAAAACCAGAGTGGGAAGTGGACTAAAAAAAGAGTTGGGTGAGTCCTAACTCCTATTTTATGGCTAGTTCTCCCTACCTAAATCCATCGATAGACAGTCATTTTCATGGTGGTAATGCTTCTAGGGCACAGAGTGCTCATTCTCATGCCAGAGGTACCCAGTCCACAATATCCTACCCTCTTTATGATTTTATTATCAGCATCATCATGGTCAGTATTAGAAGGCGAGGAACCGATGTTTTATGTATGGTCAGAATATTAATATGTAGTGGGACAGTCCCTTTATAGTTGCTTCTAGGGAAAACAAGGTTTATGTTGTCTTTCATCATCCCTTGCATTGAATGGTGCCACTTCTAGATCCATCACTGGTCAGAACTGTCATTATGCTATCACTACTCGTCAAGAGTCTGAGTCATCTCTAGATGTTATTACTGGTATGTTGAAACTTTTTTCCTGTGATGTGTACTATTTACTTGATCCGAGGTTCCTTTTCTCTCTTATGTGACCCCATTTATGGCTGTAAATTTTTGTTTTGGACCGGAGTATCTGTCAGACCTTTTTTCTATTTCTACCCTAATAAGTGACTCTGTGGTTGTCATAATAGTCTATTAGGGGTGTGTGGTAGAAAAAGTTAATAGAGAAACTCTGGTGGACTTGATAGAGTTAGACATAGTTGATTTTTATGTTATTCTGGGAATTGACTGGATGCACTCATTCTGTGCTTTCCTAGACTTTCAGACTCATAAGGTGGTGTTTAAATTCCCTAATATTCCAACTGTAGAGTGGGAAGGTGGTTTCCTAGATCCTAAGGGGAAGTTTATATTGTATCTTAGAGCTTGGAAATTAATCTCAATGGGGTATCTCTATCATCCAGTTTAGGTTAAAGATTCTAACTCGGAGGTTTCTTCTTTGCATTTTTTCCCAGTGGTGAATGAGTATCCCGAGGTATTTCTCTATGACCTTCCCAGTGTCTCTCCTAATAGGGGGATTGATTTTGGTATTGATCTTGTTCTAGGCACTCATCCCATTTCTATTCCCCCGCATAGAATAGCTCCAACCGAGTTAAAGAAGTTAAAGAGCAATTAAAAGACCTCTTAGAGAAGGGTTTCCCCATTGGGTACATCGGTATTTTTCATGTGAAATAAGAATGATTCCCTTCGGATGTGTATTGATTATCGATAATTGAATAAGGTGACAGTGAAGAATAAATATTCCCTTTTGAGGATTGATGATCTCTTTGATAAGCTTAAAGGTGCCAAATTATTCTCTAAGATTGATCTCTAATCCCGGTATCATAAATCAAAGATAAAGGAAATGGATATAACTAAGATAGCTTTCTGTAACCTGTATGGGAATTTTGAGTTCCTAGTGATGTTGTTTGGTTTGACTAATGCCCTTGTGACATCCATGGATTTGATGAATATGGTCTTCCATATGTTTTTTGAATTGTTTGTTATTGTTTTCATTGATGACATCTTAGTGTAATCTATGAATGAGAAGAATCATGCCGATCACCTTCGTCTTGTTTTTTAGACCTTGAAGATCAGTAGTTGTATGCTAAGTTCTCCAAGTGTGAATTCTTGTTGAATGTCGTAATTTTTCAGGGTTATGTCATGTTTAAGAAGGGGATTATGGTGGATCCTCAAAAAATTGTTAAGGTTAATAAGTGGCCTAGACCCATGACTCTAGTTGATATTTAGAGATTCTTGGGTTTTTTCAGATATTATAGGGGGTTCATGGTGAGTTTTCTTCTATTGTTGCTCCACTGACCAAATTGACTCAGATGAAAGTGAAGTTCTTATGTTCCAATTCTTGCGAAGGTAGTTTTGAGATGCTAATAGATAAGTTGACTTCATCTCCAGTCTTGACTCTACTTGAGGGTACAGAGGGATTTGTGGTTTATTGTGATGTGTACTGAGTTAATTTGGGTTGTGTGTTGATGCATCATGGTAAGGTTCATGAAAGAAACTATATGACTCATGACTTGGAGTTGTTAGTTGTGGTAGTCGCATTAAAAACTTGGTGTCACTATTTATATGGGGTGCATGTTGATAGCTTTTCTAATCATAAGAGCCTACAGTATGTATTCACCTAGAAGGAGCTTAATCTAAGAAAAAAGAGGTGTCTTGAGTTGCTGAAGGACTATGATATGAGTCTTCACTACCATCTAGGTAAATCTAACATGGTTGCTGATGCTCTTAGCCGGTTTTCCATGGTAGCTTATTTTATGTGGATAAGGATAAGTAGGAATTGGTGAAGAATATTTACCATTTGGCTAACCTTGGAGTCCAACTGTTAGACTCTACGAATGGTGGCGTGATAGTGTAACAGGTAGCGTAGTCATCTTTTGGTTCAGTAATAAAAAAGAAACATGTATTAAATCTTTTTTTGATAAAGATCAAGGATGATGTGGGTAAGCAAAAGGTGATGGCCTTCTAGATCGGCGGATATGGTATCTTGAGGTACCAAGGGACATTGTGTGTTCCCGAGGTGGATGGATTGCGAGGCAGGAGTTTGGCAGAGGCCCATGAGTCACGGTATATGATTAATCTCGGTTCATCAAAGATGAATCATCATCTCAAAGAGATGTGTTGGTGGAATAACATGAAATGGGATGTTGCCGACTTTATGGATAAGTGTATGGTGTGTCAGCAAGTAAAGATAGAGCCTTTGTGGCTTGGTGGATTGATTAAGGAGATTGAGTTACCTTTATAGAAATGGGCAATAATTAATATGGATTTTGTTATTGGTCTTCCGCGGATGCAAAATTAGTATGACTCCATTTGGGTCATCGTGGATAGGATGACCAAGTCTGCTCACTTCTTGCCTGTGAGGACTACCTATTCTGACGAGGATTATGCGAAGTTGTTCCTTTAGGAAATTGTAAAGTTGCATGGTGCGCATGTCTCAATTATTTCAAATCATGGAACTCATTTTTCATCATATTTTTTGGTGCTCCTTTCATCATGGTTTGGGGACTAAAGTGAGTCTTACTATAGATTTTCACCAACAGTTAAATGGGCAAGCCAAAAAGACCATTCATACTTTGGAGGATATGTTACGGGCCAATGTGATTGATTATGGTGGTATTTGGTTTGACCATTTTTCTTTGATTCAATTTTCTTATAACAATAGTTACCGTTCTAATATATGTATGGCACCGTTTGAGTTATTTTATGGTAGGAGGTATAGATCTCCTATTAGGAGGTTCTAGGTTGGTGATGAAGAAATGTTTGGCCCAAATTTGGTTCACCAAGCTACGGAAAAGGTGAAGGTGATTAGGGATAGGATTAAGGCTGCCCAAAGTCACCAAAAATTACTATGTAGAAGTTATGTGAAGGTATTTGGAGTTTGAGGTTGTAGATTAGGTGTTCTTGAAGGTATCTCCCATGAAGGAAGTGATGCATCATTGGAAGAAAGGGAAGCTCATTCCTGGTATGTTGGCCTATGTGTGGTTTTGAGAAGGGTTGAAAATATTGCATTTGAGTTGGATTTTCCCCCTAGTATGAGTTCCATTCATCCAGTATTCCATGTGTCCATATTACAGAAATCTGTAGGAGATCCTTCGTTGGTTGTTCCCTTAGAGAACATTGGTCTTTTGGATTCTTTGTCCTATGAAGAGCTCCCGACAAGGATCTTGGATTGGCATGTTCGTTGGTTGCAAACAAAATATGTGTCTTCAGTGAAGGTTCTATAGTTGAACCAAAAGTCTGAGGAAGCTAGTTGGGAAGTCGAGGAAGACCTAAAGACCAAATATCCATTCCTATTGTCGATTCCAGAAAATCGTGCTTGATGTATGTGTTGTTCTTAACACCTTTGTTTTATACCTTTGTTGATGATAGATTATGAATCTCTTGGTGTTTTTTTTCTATCTTAAAGGTAAGAGTAGAGATGTTTTGGGATTAATCGGGCTTGTAGTGCCTCATCCCATCATTTGAGGATGAATGATCCTAAGGAGGGGAGACTGGAACATCACAAACTTTGTCCCTTACAAAAATGTCCTGAGTCTTGAACCTTCTATGCATCATACGACTTACACCATAACACTCGTATATTATGGGTACGAGTCAAGTACTCTATTTATATGTTGTTCAGTGTCACATTGGCCAAGTTCTAATCTTGGTACGAGAAGTTATCATATGAGTCATATGTCATGATACGAGAAGCATAAAGCCAAACCGTATGTTATTCAGTGTCTAACCTTTACATTCTTCCTAAGGTAAGACTGTAAGGGTACTAGTCATATGGTAGGGTACGAGTTAGGATAAGGAGTTGTATGTTGGATAGAATGTGATGTCTATCATTTTTATCAAGGTACGAGTGTAGGGTACCTCTCGTATGATGTGGGTACGAGTGGAGAGGACAAACCATACCCTTCTTCGAGTCTTTTACAACTTTTATAATACAGGTATTTTTGACATTTCTCACCCCATGCCCATAAGGCCCCATTTCTTATAACACTATTTGGTCCCTCATTCCTCACTTTGGAAGATCAAAACACTCTCATAAACTCTGTAAAAGCCTCTCAAGGAGATTGGGCTAGGGTTTTATTAAGGTGATCTTCTAGAGGTTTAAGTGTCAAAATCTGTTTGTGAATCATTGTAACTCAGGCATGTGACTCTTCCATCATTGTTATTTCATAAAAATCATGTGTTTTAAACATTGTTCTTGAATCATAAATGGTGGTTTTGAAATCCATGGTTGAGGGTATGAATGCTCATTGTTGAGTATTGTGCTCTCATGTTTTAACTTGTGTTAATGCATGATCTTATGATGGTTTTACATATGTGGGTGCTTGGAAATTGTGTTTTAAGTGAAGGGGTCATGGTTAACCCTAACTTTATCATTTATGACTTGAATAATTGTTAGATAATGGTATGCCCTCAACCTGTTTGTGAAAATGTCTATGAGAAGAATCTAGTCACATAGTTAATTATGTTTTTAAACTAATGCTTGGCATGAGAATGTTAATGAAGGGTGAATGATTTTGTAAAGGTGTTGATGACCATAAATTGAATTGAATTGTGATTTGAACTAAGGCATTTTCCTAACAATGTAAATGGTTGGTAAATGGTTTCATGAAGACCTTGTAGGTCATAAATGATTTTAAATTTTAACCTTGGTGGTTTAATTTTCTAAATGGGTTTGTATACCTAAATAGTGAATAGAATTGAGGTCATTGTATAGACTATGGGTTCGAGTCCCGAATGTTGAATAATAATGGTTATGGTATGTTGTACCTTGCAAGTGGTGTTGGTATGATGATACCAACAGGATGCCTTTTGTAAGTAATCTGACTAATGGTTGTGTGTATGTGTAAATACTGTTTTAAATTGCATTTAAAGTGGAATGTGTAGCCGATCCATGAAAGTGAATATCAAAGGATTCACACTGGAAATCACGCTAGCCGGTGCGGGTGTCTATATGACCGGGAGGTTCGAGTCCTGCGAATGAATATTTGAATGGGATATTTGAGTCCCCATATTGTATACTTTTGAGCTATGTCACCTTTATTATGATGGGAGGTTCGAGTTCCCCATAATGGTATATACGGATATAGATACTCTCTAGTTCGTGCAACTAAATGCACTGGGACCCTTCCAGTTAGGGGAGAATTGGACACATATAGCCCATGGGTGCCATATTTTATGATGGTTATGCTACACAGCGCAGGTTAATGTTTTCAAAGTTCACGCTAAGCCTTCTTCCCTATCCCAGTATTATATATATATATATATATATTACATATAAGGAATTGACTTGGTTTTATTGATGGCATTATTTTATTCCTCTATCCCTGAGTTACATTATAGTGCTCTAACCGTTGATCGTCTTTGAACTCTGTATCCCCACCGATATAGGGATTGGAGCTTTTTCATATTTTCCTGCGCAGTAACCAGGTGTTCAAGTGGCTTAAGAGTTGACATTGAAGTGGTGAGTTTCCATAGTTCAAAAGTCATTCATTTCAAGGTCTTTTTACTCTATGTCATAAACTTTGTTAGACTTGGATTTTTGCTATTATCGGGGGCATGTCCCGGCATTTTATTGACTTTAGATTGTAAAGGCTTTGTGGAATACTATAGACTTGGATGTGATGGTTTAGTGTGTGGTGGTGATGAATAATTTAGACATTTCTTAAGCTATTGTTAATATTATTTTGCATATCTTGTTATATGTTCGAAATTCATCTAACACTTGTGGTTGATATGTTGGTTAGACTAGGTGAAGGGGTGATCTCCGATCAACGTGGGACTTGAGATACCCATCACGGCCAGGTCCTGGTTTGAGTTGTGAAAAATTCCTACTATGCATGTGAGACTCATCTAGTATATGGAGCAAAAACTTTGACATATGAAAAACTATATGAACGGCTAAAAGTGATTGGAGGCAAGGCCAACTTATAGTCTTCCTTAAAAACTGTATAAAGGATCTTAAATGGCCTGATATACATACGACTGAGACCTCTCTTCTTGAATCTCATCATGCTTTACATTGGCAACACTCAAAGAAAAATCAGATCTCAAACTCCAAACCTCAATACAGGAAGCCTAGGGTGAGCATAGCTCTACTTGTTGCTCAAATTTAAGATATTACAAAAGACAAACTCCACTAAATCTTAAAATTTCTCCTATAGACCCCTAAAGTCATGAAATATGATTGGAGCATATCTTAAAAACCCTGAATAGTCTGGAGTGACTACTCATTAGTCAGGTCTGAAAGGCACCGGTAAGATCAAACTTGGTGCCAAACTCCTTATAAAAATCCCTCCAAAAGCTAATACATAACTGGGAACCTCAATCAGAAATAATCGACATGAGCTTTTTGTGAAGGTAATCCACCTCTTGAACATAAATTAAAGACAAACCCTCAGCATTGTTGGAAGTTTTATAAGAATTAAATGGGTAGACTTGGTCAAGTGGTTTATAATGACCCAAATGCTATCAAAATCATGAGAAGTACTAGGAAAACAAAAATAAAATCCATGGTAATCTGCTCTCATTTCTACCTAGGAATGGGTAACCTCTAAAACAAACCACTTAGTCTAAAATGCTCAATCTCCATCTATTGATAATAACAAAACCAAGATACAAAATATGTTATATCTTACCTATTATCACTCTACTAGTAATGATATGTATACATCTTAGTTGTCCATAGGTGAATAGAATATTTGGAGCTATGGACCTCTTAAAGTATTAACAGAATTGAACCTGTAAACATTGGAAAATAATGCAACCTTCGAATCTCAATACAACATTAGAGTATAGGGTAACTCTCCTGGACTGATGACTTCACACCTGATCATAACTAACACCTAACCTACTATCATTAAATTTTTTACCATGAATCTTCTCCGACAAAGTATACCTGTCATCAACATTAGCAAGAATCCTCCTAAGGTATGAATATCAATTTGAATGAACCTGTTAGATAAGGACTAGATCTCTAAGGCTATTGGCCTCTCAAAACATAAAAGTAAGGACAAGCTCCCAAAACTTAATGCCTTCTATATCAAGGCATCAGCAACCATATTCACCTTGCATGAATGGCAAAGAATAGAGAAATCATAGTCTCGCGAAATCTTAATCCACTAGTGTTGTCTAAAATTAAGGTCATTATGAGTCGTAATGTACTGAAGACTGATGTTGCCCAAACCATACCCTCTAAAAAGATACAACGTGGTCCCTGTCAAATTATAGTAACCCAACAAAGGTTAGGGTTGATCACATTGGGTATAGGTTGAATATATCTCCCAAATTTTGTGAAGTAGCTGGAAAATAGAGGAAAAGTAATTGAGTTATTTTTTTGTGAAACTAAAAAAGTAGCAATAAATCTTGATTTCTTTAGTTTAAATTAATCTGAGATAAATACTATGAAACACCCCATTTTTTAGCCTTTCAAAATTTATTGAGCTTTGAGCACACTACCCTGGTTTCGACTTGACCCCAAAAGTCATAGTGTGTCTTGATGGGTCAGGTGGCCCTAGTTGTAGGGTGGCAAGTATACGGTATTGAGTTTCTATCCTGGTTGTAATTTGAGGGAATGAGTCAAAAGGGATAGTTAATAGTCGGTAGGAGGACTCATAAATAAATCATGTAAGTTTATGGATTGATTCTGCTCTGAGTAGGGGTGGCTCACTATAATCCATCAGGATATGTTTTAAGTTGATAGATAAAATTGTAGGATGTCCAGTGTTTAACCCAATTGAGTTCTGTGTTGACAATGACTTGACCTTACGAGCCATATGGTATAGTTATGAGTAAGCTTATTAATTCATAAGGTTGACGGTGTATGGGGATCTTGGTTACTATCTTAGTTAAGAATTGTGGTTATGACTTGTAAGGAGGGCTTATGAGTCAATGGTTGACTCATAGTCAAAGGCAATATTTTTTCCATCTTTTAAGTTAAGGTCATTTGGATGTTTCCCCTTTAGCATAACATGAAATCCACATCTTATAACCTATTTTAGGTTATCCTTAGCCCACATAAACACATCAAATAGACTCTCAAACACTCTCAAATCCTCATTGCCAAGAGCATTTAGGTTTTCAAGAGATTAATCAATTAAGGCTTTCAAGAGCAATTTCTCTCCATACTACTTGGTGTTTAAGGTATGTTGCTCTTACCTCATTGTAAATTTTTTAAAATCATATGATTTAGAGTATTGTTCATGAAATATTAATGTTGAGTGTTGAACTATGGATTGAGGGTTCTTAATATAAATTGTTTAAATGCTACTTCCATGATATTTATAAAACTACTATTCTTAAATTGATGGTTAGTAAATGCTTTGGGGTTCATGGGAATGGTGGATGGAAATAGGGGTACAATGGAATCCCCAACGTGTTTTTTTGGGTATATAAATTTTTAATAAACTCAACCCACTTGTATAATTGATTTTGGTTTATCTATTATCACTTTGAATGCCTTGTTTCTTGAGAATAATGCATGGTATAAATGGTTATAGATGGTACTAAACAAAACCTCATGGGGGTATAATAGAATTCCCTATGTGAATGATTTATGAAAACCTTATGGGGTACAAAAGAATCCCCCAAGTAATTTTAATAATGGAGTCTGTGGGGTACTTGGGAATCCCCTATGTGATGGCTAATGACATTGCTTGCACGCTATAGTCGGTATGACAATACCACTTAATAATTAAGTTCTAGGATTGTTATTTGGTTATTTGTTAAATATTTTAATTAGGCAATAATGGGAATTGTGATAGCTATCCGTGAAGGTGTGAGTCCTAAGAACGGGCATTGGAAACTCATGTTTGCTAACATGAGGATTGGTGTTGTTGACCGTGTGCTTGTGAGGTACAAGGGAATCCCCAAGCCTATATACGTATATATGTATCATGAATGGCAAAGGGTACAAGGGAATACCTGGCCATTAATAATATCTCCGATCCGTGCAACTAAAACACATTGGGGACCATTCAGGGGGTAACACTGGACCCATATAGCCCATGGATGGACTTATGACGGTAAATATACATAGCCCAGGTTAAGGTTTTAAAATGCATGCTAAATCTTTTTCCCTATCCCGACATGGTGTATATATGTGTATATGTGTGTATGTATATGGTTATGTCCATTGGTTTGACTGGGTCTTGGATTGATGACATTACTTTATCTTTATCCCTAATTTATATGCTAGTATTCACCCCACTAACTGTCTTTGGATATTGTATGCCTATGCTATGCATCAAAAGGTCATTCTTCCACTCCTCCTTCTCAGTGACTAGGTGGTTTGGGGACAAATTTTGAGTAATACTAAAGTGGTGAGCTTCCATACTTCGGAAGACCCTATTTTATTCCATGGATTTGCTTATGTAGTTATAATTCCTTAAGTCTTGGTTTTGGCTTTGGTCGGTGGCAATCCCGACTGGATATACTTTGGTATTGTTATTAGTATAAGCATTGGTACTAGTATGGGTAGATTTTGGTTATAGTCCTATTATAATGTCTCTAAATTTATATTCTATTATCTTGTTAAATGTTCAAAATTCATCCTAGATGGGGTGTAAGGTGGATAATAGTTTGAATATTGAGGGTGGTCTCTGATACTCGTTGGACTTGAGATACTCGAAACGGCCAGGAACTAGTTCGGGTCGTGTCATATTTGTATCAAAGCCTAGTTTCATTGTCAATTGGGTTTCCATAAAGCCATGTCAAGTAGATTCTCTTTTACAAATGTGTAGCGCATTTGTCCTATGTCAAATATGTCCATGCACTTTATTAGTTCCCATGTTCATGTAATCCTTTCATTTGGTATCATTTACCAAGTATTTTATCATTATATCATTGAATAAAATCCATATATCTTGGATTGATAAGTTAAATGTATCCACTTGATATGTGTTTCCATTTGAGCTATCAAACACGTATTGTGTCACATAAACTCCTAAGTATTACGTTGGTGTTCAAGCTGATTTGCATGTAGTTGTTACTCCCTTATGTCCATAATCACATATCTCCTACTATATGGTTGTTTGTCCCAAAGCTAACACTATGACCACCAAAATAACAATCTCAAAGATTAAAGAAGTAATGTAAAGTAAATACACTTATATGTGGGTGGTAGCTCAGGGGCAAAGCCTAGCATGGGCTGATCCCTACAAGGATTTATGGGTGGTATCCCAGGGATGGAAGAAACACCTAGCATGGGTCGATCCCATTATCGGGTGGTATCCGAAGGGTGAAAGGAAAGCCTAGCATGGGTCAATCCCGATTTGTAAATTGATCAGGAACGTATCCCAGGGGTATAATACCTAGCATGGGTCATCCTCTTTTACCACTGATCAGCTAGTCATATGTATCACATGGCTTATAAATATTATAAGGCAAAGAAGAGTAGTAATGAAAACCATGTAATGTACAGTCTTCCACAAGTGTAAGTAGGGAAAGGCTATGAGGCATATATAAATGTTTTTATTTCTTGTGTTCTATTTTATGGATGTTGAGTCTAAGGTCTTGGATCTATCTAATTTATGTTTGTTCATCTTTCAAATCATGCCTCCAAGAAGATCTGATGTTTGTGGGAAACCTTTTATCCCATCTGAGGATAATAGAATTAGAGCTCGGCCTACTCCATGGGTTCAGACTAGGTCTAGGGCCACTGTCACTGATGGTCCTAATGGATCTCCATCGGTTCCTCCTTTTCTTCCTTAATCACCTCAAGCTAGCATGTCTAATGTTGTGTTTTGCCGGTCGATCTATCTGCTCACTCAGTTGGTTGCCTTTTAGACTAAGCGTGTGGATTCTATTGCACCACCATCAGATGCCACTAGAGTTGGCCAATTTATGATGTTGAATCCTCTAGTTTTACTGGTACAAGGGTTGAGGAGAAAACTCAAGATATCAAATATTAAATAGAAAAAAATTTCCGCATGATACATGTTATTAAGATAGAAGGTATGGAGGTTTTAGCCTATTAGTTGAAGGATGTAGTTCATCAATGGTATGAAGAGTGAGAGCAGCTCAGGGGTGTGGATATTGAGTGTACCTTGTGGGAGGACTTCTTTTAGAGCATTTCTCGATTTCTTCTTTCCTCAAAAGTTGAGAGAGGTGAAGGCCAAAGAAATCATAAATCTAAGACAAGGTAGGATGATAGTTATGGAGTATGAAGTTTCAATAGTTTTCCCAGTATGCTCCTACGCTAAAGTCTAGCATAAAGGCTATAACGAGAAAATTTGCTTTCGGGTTATCCTATGATTTGATTCTAAAAAGTAAGGCCGCCTTGCTAAAAAGGGATATAGATATCTCTAGACTAGTTGTCTATATGAAACAGGTTGAGGAATAGAATAAGAAGTGGGTAGATATAGGAGAAAGGCAGAAAAATAAGTTTAGGTTTTTTCATCAGGGTGAAGGTCAACAATAGAGCGGTAGAGATGATGGAAAGTGGTCTAAGAAGAAACTGGCGAGTTCTAGTTCCTACTCAATGGCTAGTTCTCTTTATTTGATGTCATCGGGTGATAGTCGTTCAAAGCATGAGAGTGGGTTTAAGGCAAAAGGTGCCCATTCTCATGCTATTGAGGCCCAATCACCTCCAACATATCCTTTCTGCAAATTTTATGGTCGATTGTATCAGGGTTTCTATGATGAGGGAAGGGATAGGAGTTTTTAAGTGTGGTCATCCAAGTCATATGCTTAGAAACTGCTCCATAGGTAAAGTTACTTCTGGGGAAAATAAGGTTCTGGTTTTCTCTTCATCAACTCCAACACTAAAAGGTAACCCATCTAGCTTATGCATTGGTCGAAAATGATTTTATGCTATCACTACTCGTTAGGAGTCTAAAGCATCGCCTGATGTCGTTAATAGTATGACAAGACTCTTTTCTCATGATATGTATTGTTTACTTGATCTATGTTCCACTCTTTCTTATATCACTACATTTGTGGTTATGGATTTTGGTTTTGGTCATGAGTGAATTTCGAACCCCTTTTCTATTTCTACCTCAATGGGTGACTATGTGGGGATTAAAAAAGTCTATAGGGGTTGTGTGGTATCTTTAGGTGGTAATAAGACTTTTGTGGATTTTTTTGAATAATACATCTTTGATTTTGATGTCATATTGAAGATGGACTGGTTGAACTCATGATCTGCCTCATTACATTGTCGAACTCGTAAGGTCATTTATATGTTCCCTAATAAGCCGGTCATTGAGTGGGAAGGGGTTCTTTAGTGCCTAAGGAAAGATTCATATCACATCTTAGAGCTTGGAAGTTGATTTCTAAAGTATACCTTTATTATCAAAGGTAAAAGATTCTAACTCAGAGGGTCGTTCCTTACAATCCATCCCGGTGGTAAAAAAAAATTCCCAAAGTTTTTCCTGATGACCTTGCTGGTGTCCCTCTCTATAGGGATATTTATTTTGGGATTGATCTCATTTTGGACACTTGTCCTATCTCTATCCCCTGTATAGAATGGCTCCAGCTGAGTTAAAAGAGCTTAAGGAGAAAATAAAGGATCCTCTAGTTATGGGTTTCATCCATCCTAGTGTGTCCTTATGGGGTGAACCTATTTTGTTAGTGCGCAAGAAGGATGGTTTCTTTTAAGATGTGTATTGATTACCATTAATTGAACAAAGTGACGGTAAAGAATAAGTACCCTCTTCCAAGGATAGATTATCTGGTTTATCTACTTAAGTGTTTTAGTTTTCTCCAAGATCGATCATCCAGGTATCATTAGTTTATGATTATTAAGGTGGATATCCCTAAGACTGCCTTCTATACTCGATATGGACATTTCGAGTTCTTAGACATGTCATTTAGTCTGACTAATGCCCCGACAACATTTATCGACTTAATGAATAGGGTCTTTCATAAGTTTCTAGAGTTGTTTGTCATTGTTTTTATAGATGATATTTTGGTGCACTCTAAGAGTGAGGAAGATCTTGCAGATCACCTCTGTATAGTGTTGCAGACCTTGAAAGACTTGTATTTGTATACTAAGTTATCTAAGTGTGAGTTCTCATTTAACGTTGTTACTTTTCTACATTATGTCATATCTAGTGTGGGGATCATGGTGGATCCATAGAAGGTTATAAATGGCCTATACCCCATGACTCCAACCGATATATTGAGGTTTTGGGTTGAGCCGGTTACTATAGGAGATTTGTGGAAAGTCTCTCTTCTATAGCTTCTTGGTTTACTAAGTTAACTCAGAAGAAGGAAAAGTTCTTGTGGTTTTATGGTTGTGAGGGTAGTTTCTAGAAGCTGAAGAATAAGCTGACTTCGGCTCTAGTCTTGACATTGCCTGAAGGCATTGATGGTTTTGTGGTTTATTGTAATACGTCCTGTGTGGGGCTTGGATGCATTTTGATGCAACATGGCAAGGTGGTGGATTATGCCTCGAGATAGTTGAAGGTGCATGACAAGAATTATCTGACTTATGACTTGGAGTTGTTAGTTGTAGTGTTCGTGTTGAAAATCTGCCTTCACTATTGTATGAAGTGCATGTGGATATCTAATATGATCATAAGATCCTGTAATATGTGTTCACTCAGAAAGATCTAAATCTTAGCAAAAGAATGTGGCTTGAGCAACTCAAGGATTATGACATGATTCTTCACTACCAATCAGGTAAAGCTAATTTGGTTGTTGATGCTCTTAGTAGGTTATTAGTGGGGATTCTAGCTCATGTGCATAAGGATAAGCGGGAATTAGTGAAGGACATTCACCGTTTATCTAAACTTGGAGTTTGTCTCTTGGACTTTGAAAATTGCTATGAGTTTGTGCAAAAGGTGGCACAGTCATCTCTTGGTACTGAAATAAAGGAGAAATAGGTATTGGATCCTATCTTAATGAAGATTATGGGAGATATGGGTCAACACAAGGTGATGGACTTAGTGATTAGGAGTGATGGTATCTTAACGTACCAAGAGAGGTTGTGTGTTCCCAATGATGATCGATTGCGACAGAGGATTTTGGCGAAATCTAATGGGACGTGTTGTGCCATTTATCCTAGTTTGACAAAGTTGTATCATGATTTCAAGAAGATATATTGGTGGAATAATATAAAGCAAGATGTGGTCAGTATTATGGCTAAATACATAGTGTGCCAATAAGTAAAAGTAGAGCACTTGAGGCCCGGGGAAGTTGTATCAAGAAATTGAGTTGCCTGTGTGGAAGTGGCAAGTAGTTAATATGGATTTCATTGCCATTCTTCCTTAATCTCAAAATTATTTTGATTTGATATGGGTCATCATGGATAGAATGATGAAGTTTGCTCACTTCTTAACAGTGAGGACTAATTTTTTGGTATAGAATTATGCAGAATGTTCATTGAGGAAATAGTTAATTTCCATGGGGAGACTATTTCCATCATGTCAGATCATGGTGCTTAGTTCCCATCACACTTTTAGGACTCGTTTCATAGGGGTTTGGGGATTAAGGTGAGCCTTAGTACTTCTTTATATCTACAGTTGGATGGGCAAGCGAAAAGGACTATTTATACTTTAGAAGATATGTTTCGAGCTTGCGTGATTGACTATGGTGGTAGTTGGGTTGACTATTTGCCTCTCATAGAGATTGCGTATAATAATAGCTACCACTTTACTATTATCAGAATGGATCCACTTAAGGCGTTGTATGGTAGGATGTGTAGGTTTCCTATTGGGTCGTTCGAGGTTTGTGACGTGGAGATATTTGGCCCGAATTTGGTTCACCAAGGCATTGGGAAGGTGAAGGTGATTTGGGATAGACTTAAAGACTCCCAAAGTTACAAAAAATCCTATGCAAATGTGAGGCATAGGAATCAAGAGTTTGAGGTTAGTAATTGGGTGTTCTTAAAGGTGTCTCCCAAGAAGGGAGTAATACGGTTTTGGAAAAAGGGGAAGCCTAGTGCCCGGTATGTTGGCCCTTACTTGGTCTTAAAGAGGGTTGACAATGATGAAAATGAATTAGAGATGCCCTTTTTTTAGCTCTGTTCACCCGATGTTCCAGGTGTCAATGTTGAGGGAGTGTATGGGTAATCTGCCCCTGATTGTGCCTATCAAGGATATTGGTATTTTGGATTCTTTGTCTTATAAGAAACTCCCGTTTGAAATTCTAGATCAACAAGTTCATCGGTTGCAGACTAAGGACGTAGATTCGTTAAAGGTTCTATGGAGGAACCACAAGGTTGAAGAGTCTACTTTAGAAGCCGAAGAGGACATAAAGTCCAAGTATCCATTCCTATTCCCTATTTCAGAAAATAGTGCTTGAGGTATATGTTGCTTAACATGTTTGTTTTTTATCTTTGTTAAATGGAAATTGTAAATTCCTTAGTATTCTAGTTTTTTGTCTTAAGGGTAAGAGTAGTGATGTTTGGGATCTAATGGTGCCGGTAAACACCTTTTCCCATCATTTAAGGACGAATGAACCAAGTGGGGGAGAATTTAAACATCCTGGATGTTGGCCCTTTCAAATTTCTTGAGCTTTGAGCTCACTGCATTTGTTGAGACTTGACCCCACGAGTCGCAAGGTGTCTTGATGGGTCAGGTGACCCTAGTCGCACGGTGAAAAGTGTGTGGTTTTGAGTTTTTATCCTAGTTATGATTCGACAGAATGCGTCGTAAAGGCTAGTGACGAGTCGTTAGGACGACTCGTAACCAAATCATGTAAGTTTATGGCTTGAATCTTCTTTGAGTACGAGTGGCTTACTAAGAGCAGTAAGGATATGTGAGTCTTAAGATAAAATTGTAGGATGTCAGGTGATCAACCCTATTGAGTTCTTTGTTGACTACGACTTGACCATACGAGTCGTATAGTCTTATTTCAAGTAAGATTGTTGAGTTATAAGGTTTACATTATATGGGGATCATGGTCACCATCTTGGTTACAATTCATGATTACGAGTTATAAGGAGAGGTTATGAGTCAATGGTTGACTCATAGTCAAAGACGATATGTTTCTAGCTTTTAAGTTAAGGGCATTGTGGATGTTTTCCCTTTTTCCCAACTTGAAACCCATATCGTATAACCTCTTTTAGGTTATCCTTAGTCCTCATAAATATATCAAATAGACTCTCAAACACTCTCAAATTCTCAAGGTTAAGAACATTTAGGGTTTCCAAATGATTAATCAATTGAGGCTTACAAGGGTGATTTGTCTCCGTACTACTTGATGTTTAAGGTATATTACCCTTCCCTCATTGTCAATTTTGTAAAAACATGTGATTTAAAGTATTGTTCATGAAATATTGATGATGGATTTTTAACTATGGGTTGAGGGTTATTAATATAAATTGTTTAAATGCTTCTTCTATGATATTTATGAAACTATTGTGCTTAAATTGATGGTTGGTCAATGCATTGGGGTGCATAGGAATGGTGGATGGAAATAAGGGTATAATGGAATCCCCAAATTGGTTGTTTTGGTATGGAAATTGGTAATAAACTCAACCCACTTGCATAGTTGATTTTAGTTTATGCATTATGACTTGGCTGTGATTATTTCTTGAAACTAATGCATGGTATAAATGGTTACATGGATAAGGATGGCATTAAACAAAACCTAATGGGCGGACAACAGAATCCCCTAAGTGAATGATTTATGAAAACCTTGTGGGGTACAAAGGAATCCTCCAAGTGATTTTAATAATGGAATTTGTGGGGTACTTGGGAATCCCCTAAGTGTTGGTTAATGACACTGCTTGCAATCTATAGTCGGTATGACGATGCCACTTAATAATACCTTAATAATTGATTCCTGGGATTATTATTTGGATTTTTGTTAAATGTTTTAATTGGGCAATAATGTGGTTTGTGATCGTTAGCTATGAAGGTGTGAGTTCTAAGAACGGACACTGGAAAGTCATATTTGCTAACATGAGGGTTGGTCTTATGACCATGTGCTTATGGGGTACAAAGGAATCCCCCAGGCCTATATACGTATATATGTATCATGGAAGGCCAAGGGTACAAGGGAATCCCTGGACATTTATGATATCGCTTGTTCGTGCAGATAAAATGTATTGGACCTATTCACGGGCTAACACTGGACCCATATAGCCCGTAGATTTACTTATGACGGTAAAGCTACCCAACCCAATTTAAGATTTTAAAATACAGGCTAAATCTTGTTTCCTATCTCGGAATTATTTATATATATGTATGTGTATGTGTATTTGCATAAGATTATGTGCATTGGTTGGACTGTGTTTGTGATTAATGTTATTATGTTATCTTTATCCTTGAGTAACATACTAGTGCTCACCCCGTTGTCCATATTTGGAGGATGTATGACCACGCGATTCAGGAACCGTTCATACTTCCGCTCCTCTTCCTCAATGACTAGGTTATTTAGGGACAACTTTTGAGACAGCCTGAAATGGTGAGCTTCCATTCTTTGGAAGACCCTAGTTCATGCTATCGATGTCTTTATGTCTTTATTATTTCTTAGGTCTTTTTTTATCTATGGTCGGGGGCATATCCCGACTGGATATTCTTTGGTCCTGATTAAAGTCATTGTCAGACTACTGTGGGCATGGGTGGTGTCGGTATTGGAATTGGTATTGGCATTGGTATTACTATTGGTTGGGTTTGGTTATAGACTTATGATAAATGTCTTTAAATTTATATTCTCTTATCTTGTTATATATTCGGAATTTATCCGACATGGGGTATAAGGTTGTGTCATACTAGGACAGTGATCCCCCTGGCTTCATAACTCTATTGACTAATCATGCTCAATTTGATTAACTCAATGCATTGCATGCAGAATCTGACAAGATAGGTATTACCAACCATCTTGTAAATGCCTTGGTAAATTTCTCTATTCACCTTGTGAGTCTTAGAGTATCTCCTTACTAATTCTTATCGTTGATCCAAGTTCAACTATCTCCTTTTGGGTGTCAAGTTGATTAGATGAGGTTTGATATCCTCAAATTACTGTTGTAACCTTCTTTTCCTAATATCAAACTCTTTTTTGAATATGATGTCAAAGAAGATCACAATACATGCACACACTAATTTTGAAGAACCTCTCACTTTCTCTACTTATTTATTCAGTCAGGGTTCCCATAATCCTAGTAAGGTGGTCTAGCTTCCCAAAGTTGCAAGAAGATCCATGAAATTAAATAAAGTAAGCATAACATGAATCTCACAACAATTGAAAACATAAACAAAATTCTTAAACTAATACTCAACGAAGAAATGAATAACAAACAATTCCAAGATCAAAATTAGAATCTTAGAATCAAATATACGTTTGTGAATGTAAAGAGTGCATAATATCTTACAAAAATATATAAGGGGTATTTATAGCATCTCAACATAACATAGGAAATCTAACAAAAATAAATAGGAAAATAAGGTCAACAATGGCTACGCCATAGCCAACGAGTTGCCTAGACTGATGATGACTCATTGTTAGCTTCCATTGTCTTCTTTTTGTACTCAGTGATGATGACTCGGCATGAAACCCTAAGTGTCATTGGCCGAAATTATTATTGCTACAGTGGACTTTCATCTTTTAGGACATTTCTTACTGTTACCAAAATAGTTCCTCCCTACGAGTCATGGATTTTCATTACCACTCGTATTCACCTTTGTTTCTACTAGGGCTCCAACTTGAATATCTTCAGAACTTTGGTCAACTTTGCTCATAATGACTTCATCATACAACTCGTTGTCAATCCATACGAGATATAGCCAACTTCAACTTTACTCCTCCTCTAAGCTATCATCACTATTATCATGACGACTTAGGCTATGAGTCATATAGTCACCCAACGACTCGTAGTCCAGGTAGCAACTTTAATTTTCAAATATTTTTCTACTTATTTGATTCCACTTCATTTCCAATCTTATTTTCCTGCAACATACATAAAAACACATATCATATCCAACAAAATAGCCTAAGTATTTGCATATTTTCATAGTTTTAAGCATCGAGAGAGCTATAAAACTATGGCATATCAACACCCTTAAATTATAATGTTTGCATGTCCTCAAGCAACAAAAACAATAACAAAAACAACAAGATGATGCTTATCAAAAACATACCTAAGGTACCTACGGTAGTCAACTCAATTTAAACTAAAAAGCATCACCCACTTCTATTTTCATTTTTAAAAACAAACTGTGTGGATTTATGTAACCTAACAATGCAACATAAAGGAATCAAGCTATTTCATTACATTAGCAACAAACAATAAAGCAAATGTACTTATTACACTACCCGAATAGATAAGCATCTAGCAATACAACCCATATATCCTCGTAGAAAAAAAGTCCCTATCTCACAATATGATTATGCATTTCAATGTGGGACAATCATGAGACACTCACACTCATAAAAGATGTTCCAATTAAGGTGCATAGAATACCATAGGATTTCCCTTATTTTCTTTATTGTACTTTTTTGGAAAGTCGTACTAGGATCACTATAGGACTTCAGTTATCTTGTAACGTAGGTTTAGGGCTATTATGGTACAATTAGAACTTCAGTGACAAACCCTCATTGACACTATAATTATATTTGGGGCCTACTCCTCAACCGTTTTTTTATGCCTACCTTATTTCTCCCATTTTACTATTATTACTTATTCGAGATGGGTGTAGTTTCTTTTATTCTTTCTTATGCTTTTATTTTCTTTTTCAATTATCTCTTTCTTTTTATCTTTTTTACCACTCCCAACCCTAATTTCATTTCTCTTATTTAACTTTTCTGCATACCCAGTTCTAATCATACACCCCAATGATAGCCACCCTTAACTTAAGCGTTTTGCTTGAATTAAGCTGCATAATGTACAAGGAGGGAATAGGTCTAAAACAGGTTCATTGTAAATAAACTGGGAAGGTGAAAGGTCAATATAATAAAATAGAGTATGTAACCTTAAAATAGAGATCAAGAGATTTTTATTCTCATTTGGAAGGTCATTTAGGCTCTGAGTGGACTAAACCAAGAATGACCTATGATTACTTCCTAACCAAATATCCTACAACCTAGCCAAGACTAACTGGGAATATTCTAGATTAAACGCATAAGGTCAACAAGGTAAACATCTAACACACGCATGGAACAGAGTTGCATTAAAAACTACTACCTATCTGATTTATGCAAATGTTATCTATGTGTAATGACCCTTCAAGATATTTTCTGTATTTTTCTTATTTTCATTGTTAGAGTTTCCTATAGCTACACCAGGTCATTTATGACTTTCTGGGACTGACAGTTTAGTCACCAGGTAGTTCATTTGTTTTTTAGAGTTAATTCCCAATTTTGAGGTCTTTGCTTGTTCAAATTAGCTACCAAGTGGAAAAATTAGCTAAATGACCTTGTATACCAATTCTAATGGTTCCAATTGCTCCAAAATATAATTTGTATAAGGTGGAATCCTAGTTCAATTCCTGAGGCACCCGGGCTCATTTTGAGTTATTGGTTAAAAAATATGAAAATGGTAAGTTGGGTGTGGGACCTACTTTTTATTGAAAGATACTCAGATAGAAATTTTAACTATACCATTGAGTCAAAAATTTCAAATTTGATAGGGTAGCATAGTCCATTTATGTATATAGAATTCTGGATGATTCTCAAGGGGTTGGTAGGTGCTTGGAAATTTCCAAGTCTAAGTTGGTATTGGTGCACCGGCGATCGCGAATCATTGATCGCGATAGCGGTCTTGAATCCAACCAAAAAATTTTGTGAACATAGGATTCTCTAGTTGCAAAAGCTACACTATTTCTAGCTTGGTCATTATCGTGATCGCAATGTCTATGTTGCAATAGAAACTTATGCCCTAAGGCCAAGGATTGCGATTACGATGTCGTGTCATGATTGTGATACCCGTGTACCCGGGGATGTTATAAATATTTCATTTTTAGCCCCCTTTTGCCCATTTTCCATCCATTCTACAGAGACTTAAACCTTAAGAAGTGTGATAACTTGGGAATCGCAATTATGGGTGATTGTTGAGCTTGGTAATGATCTATTACGTAATTTTCCTTTGAATAGGTGGTAAGAATCCTTTATTTTTATGTTAGAATTTCCCCCTTTACTATCTAAGATCCCTAAACCTTGGTGACATTATTTTAGCACCAATGTAGCTTAGATATCACCCATTTTTTAGAGTAATTACTCATTGAGCATGAGGGAATATTGGGTTAGCCTCGGAAATGTGATTTTCGTAAATGGGACCCATGGGATTTTTGAGTAATTTGTGACACAATGAATAATAGTGCAATATTGTTATCATTATTTTCTTTTTAATGAGTAGATTGTGATTTTTACAATGTGGAACCTTGAGAACTTTCTCGTAAGGGAAAAACCATTATTTAGCGGATTTTTTGACCTTTCTTTGGCGTCCATATAGGTTAGGTTTCCCTCTCTCTATAGATTGATAAATGTCATAATATATTTATGATATCATGTTAGATTGCGGATGGGTTTTAGGGATTGGTGATGAAATTTGCATTACTTGGGTTAGTTGAAACTTTTAGGCTATTCAAAAATTGTAATTTAGGTTTATTTGACTAAGTTTCTTATTTTCTCAATAGAGATCCTATCTTAGGGCTAATTACTGCTTGTTTAATATCTAAAATTGGATTTATATACCTTATCTTTATCTAGGGTAGAGTTAGCCTTAAAATGGATTTTGGGTATTAGAAGTGGGTTTCTTTGACCTGCTTTAGGAAAAGACTTGAACTAGTCATGACAGACTTTTGAAGGATTGTGATAAGATTTGAAATGCTTATTATGAGGCTTTATGGTATTAATTACTTGATATTTATGATTATTGGCTATTAGAGTTGTTGCTAAATATCATAAGATCGGTGGTTATGATATGGATTATTACATTAATGATATATATACCAATTCGGGTTTAAATATTAAGGATGGTATTGGAGATATATATATTTACTTATTTGAGTTCACATGTATTATGATATTGACTATATTTACATGTTCAAGTTCAACTATGGATTATGATACTGACTATACTTATCGATTTGAGTCCTGCTATGGGTTATGATATTAATGATATGAGTAACGGTGCAAGTACAGAAGAGGAAATTGTTGTAATGCGGCATTATATGGATAAATTCTAGTTGTATCCAAAGGATTGATAAATGATGGTGGTTTGAATTATACTATCTTTGATTGTACCTTCTAGTCTTTAGGGGGATGAGTTATTTATTTTCCCCATGTATTAGCTTATGGGGGAAATTCATTAGATGTAATTTCGAGCATTTATGTTATTTCAAGTTTTTTTCAATTATTTGTGTAAAGTGATGTTGGAGTTATTTTAGGTTTTCCTCCTTACCTTGACTTAGTTATGTTTTCTAACATAATATTATATCTATATCATTATTTTGCTCATTTGGTCGATGATGCCTACTGAGTACCTATGATTTTGGTACTCATACTACACTTATGTACCTTTTTTGTGTAGATCTGAGTACTAGATGTTGTTGTGTTATTGACGATCGTTCTATGACTGATTTCAAAGATAGGGTCAGCCTTTGGAGTCAGAATTACCCCATTTTCTTCTATCTATGTTTGTCTCGTATTTAGTTTCAAGACAGGATTGTATTCACTATTTTAGAACATAGATTGTATTTATAGTGTCTCTTGTACTAGCTCTACTAGGTCATGGGATGGTTAAATATTCTGGGTTTTGACCCTTAGAAAATTTTCTAGAATTCCTGTTCTCTATACCCAATACGACTCATGGGTACGAGCTGTATGTTGGGATATAAGAGGTATGGTATAGTCGTATGCTAACCAGTGTTAGTTGGTAGGATGGTTTTGGTCACTAAAATGGTTTTAACTTAGGAGTATGAGTCGTAGGGCTTAGTACGAGTCGTATTAGGAACTCGTATGGTTGGCAGTGTTTGATCCTTCTTGTATTTTATTCTATCAGGGATACGGGTCATGGGTACGAATTTTATGTTGTGGTCATGACTTGGTGGATGAGTGACAATGTTTAATAGTGGTGGAAACCAACCATATAAGAGGGTGAGACTCGTATAGGTCAGTTGTATCCCTATGACATGATTTTATGCAACTTAAGTGGGGGTATTTTGGACATTTCCCTACTTACTCAAATTATAACCCACAACTTCTAATATGCTTAAGAGGTTATTTACCCTATTATTCTATTCATTAACCCTTAAAAACTATTCCAAAACAATCCATATTTCTCTCAAGATTTTTGGGGGAAAGAAGGCTAGGGTTTTATCTTGCAAATTGTTTTGGGGCTTGTCTTGGTGATTTCCTTCCATCAATTCTTCAGTATAAGTCATGATTCTCTTCCTTTATTGTAATTTCAACTAAACGCATGGTTTATACGGTTGATTTCATGGTTTTACTATTTCATGATTATGGTTTTCAACTATTATTTGGGGCTTTTGATATTAATTGCTTGGTTATGTTTTCCTATGGTTTTAATTATGCTTTTATATGCATTAATGGTTGTATTTGGACAATTGGATTGCATAGTAATTGTTTATTAGTCTTTAGAATTTGTTTTGGTTATATTATGCCCCCTAGGTGTTTGATAAAATGCTTATAAAGGTATATTCATTGCATAGACTTCTTTTAAAGAACTATTGTTTGTTTTCTGCTTATGTATTAAAGCTTTAAATAGTATGTTTTGAAAAGGGCTAAAGGCTAAATGGTTATGCTTTTAAGGAACATGGAATTCTCCCAAGAAGTTTAATATGGTATATGGAAGTGAACTTGAAAGTCCCCTTAACCTTAATAGTTTGGCTATACACATTTCTTGCAAGTAATGGGGTGGTATGACAATACCACTAATATTAGCCATGATCAATAAAATGGTAAATGGATTGGTTGGATTGCTGGAAATGGTTTTAATGAGGCATTAATGGTGGGGTGTGATGCAAGGTTGTTGAATGTGGTGGTCTTAGGGGACAAAAATTAGAAACTCATATTTGTCGATATGAGAATTGGTCTTAGTGGACCGTGTGCATGATGTCAGACTATTGGGATATGTACTAGTTATCCTATGGGATACTTCCCTGGTCATGTGACTACACTCTATGAGTCCCTTTTAGTAGGGGGAGCTGAACCCATATCATTCGTGGAATGTTTAGGACGAAAAAGCTACAGAGCCTAACTAAAGCTTTTAAAGGCATGCTAAGCCAGGTCCCCTTTCCCAGCACTTATATATATGTATGGTTATGTACATTGAATGGTTTTACTTAGTTTTATAACTGGCATTATTTTATCCTTATCATGAGTTTCATGCTAGCAGTCATTCGCTATCCCACCCACTGGCAGTTGTATACTCATGCTATATAGGAATCGGCCGTTCGACTCATCCTACATAATGATTGACTCAGGACAAAATTTGGACTGAAGTAGTAAGCTTCCATCCTTTTTGAAGGCATCATTTTATGTTATGGATATTGTTAGACATTTTAACTCTATTCTAGATCTTGGTTTTGGCCATGGTTGGGGGCATGTCCCAACTGGATTTATTTACTCTTTTGGATAGAGGTTTTGTGGTACTTTTGGGGGTTGGTATGGGAGGGATTGTTATTGGTGTCGGCCATAAGATTAGAATAAGTTGGGAGGTTGGCATTATTAGACACGATTTCTCATTGTTCCATCGTATTACATTTTGGGATTGATTATCATATTATGTTTGGTATTCTCTTTGGTTGTGGCCTGGTTTATGTCCTATGGTTTGGTTGGTATGGTTGGATGGTTTATTTGGTATGGTTGGACTTGGTTTGATCAGTCATGGTTGTGACCCTATCCCAGTGTCTTCATGAGAGAATTTATGCTATCTTGTTATACGCTCGAAATTCAACCCACTTAAGGTTGGATATAGGTGGTTGGATTGGGTAACTGGGGGGCAGTCCCCGGTCCTGGTTAGACTTGGTATGCCCATTATGACAAGGCCTGGGGTCGGATCATGTCAAGTTGGTATTAGAGACAAGGTTTATGGTCAACTGGTAAGTCCACAAAAATGTGTCGAGTAAAGTCTCTTTTAGGGGTTTGAAGCATACCACACTCATAAGGGAGAAACTGCAAGACATTTAGAAATGTTTCACTTTCTTTGATATTCTATCTTCAAGCTTAAGTTCCAAATCCTTGAAGCCTTCTCTAATCTTTGTTTGTTCATCTTTCAGATAATGCCACCTAGATCTGGAACACAAGAAAATTCTTCTGTCCCATCTGGGGATAATGCTGAAGGGGTACGTTCTACGTCTGGAGTACATCTTTGATCTCATGGTCCTATTCCTGATAGTTTTGGACTTTCTCCTATTCTGGATAGTTCTCCTGAAGTCCCTCAGGACAATGTGATAAACAAAGAATTTCGTTAATTTATTCATATTATTTCCCAACTGGTTGTTGAGTAGGCTAAGCGGGGTGTGGATGGTGCTTTATCTGTTGAGGCCACAAGGGTTAGTTAATTTATGAAGATGGGTCTTCCAACTTTTACTGGGGTGAAGGTGGAGGAGGATCTATAGGGCTTTTTGGATGAGATGGAAAAGATCTTTATAGTGATGCAGGCTACTAATGTAGAGGGGGTTAACCTTACAACTTATCATCTCGAGGATGTTTCTTATTAGTGGTATGAAGAGTAGGATAGAGATAAAGGTGATATGGAAGAGGAAGGGTTGTGGGAGGCCTTTTCTAATGCCTTCTTGGATTGGTTCTTTCCTCAAGAGTTGAGAAAAGCTAGGAAAGAGAAGTTAGTGAACCTCAGGCAGGGAAGGATGTTAGTAAAGGAATATGCTTTGAAGTTTAATCAGCTATCAAGGTATGCTCTTGACTTAGTGGCTGATATGAGGTCGGGAATGAGAAAGTTCGCTTCTGGGTTGAATAGAGATTTGATTCTTGAGAGAAAGATTGTGTTGTTGATTAAAGATATGTATATCTTAAGGTTGACTTTTCATTTGCAACAGGTCGAGGATAAGAAGAGAAGTCAAGCAAAGTTTGGGGATAGACAGGGAAAAAGGAGTAGGTTCTCTGATCAGGGAGGTGCTCAGTCTCAGGGTGGTAGAGATAGTGCCAAGTGGTAGAAAAATAAGTAGGGTAGTTTTAACTCCTTTTCTACAAGCACTTCATGCTAGACAGGAGACAAGTGTCATGAATGTGGTGACAATTCTCTGGCATTGGCTGCCCAATCTCAGGTGAGCGGAGGTCAGTCAGTTTCTTTGTGTCCTCCTTGTTGATTATTTTGTCGTCCTCATCGGGGTTATTTCAAGGAAGGAAGGGACAAATGCTTCAAGTGTTTCTAGGTATGACATTAACTCAGGGATTGTTCGGTTAATAAAGTTGCTACGGGGGTGAATAAGATTCCTATGGCTTCATCTTCTATTACTGGACTTGGTGGTGTAGTATATGCTTTTATTACTGCTCGGGTTCTAGTGTTGGTCAGCATAGGTTGTATGCTTTGGCTCCCGATAGCAATCCAAGGCATCACCTGATGTTGTTATGGTTCATTACAGCTTTTCTCTTGTGATGTATATTGTTTGCTTGATCCGGGATCCACTTTTTCTTACGTGACTACATATGTGGCTGTGTCTTTTGCTTTTGATCCAAAGGTTATCTCAAATCCTTTATATATTTCTTCCCCAGTAGGTGACTTGGTTATTGCTAAGAGAGTCTATAGGGGGTGTATGGTATCTGTTGGTAGTAGTCAGACCTTGGCGAATCAGTTTGAGTTAGATATGGTAGATTTTGATGTAATTTTGGGTATGGATTAGTTGCATTCTTGGTATGCATCCTTGGATTGTTTCACTAAGAGTTGGGGACTTAGTCATTTTTAAGGCTTCTAAACTTAAAGGATTTTTAACTTGGTCTTCCTGACCCTGAGATGTTGATTTTTGAGTTAATTTATGTTCAGGGATGTAAGGACCATATCTCAGAGAAGTTTTGAATTTTTTAGAAGGGGTTTGGGTCAAGTTTGGATCACGAAACTAGAGGATTATTGCTATAAGCCCGTGACGTGGTGTTATTCCCGATGTCATGCAGACCATGTCACATTGAGGGAAATGAACTAATGCAATAGGGTTGTGTCGCGGTAAGCTTGTTCCGTCCTATTTTGAATTTAATTGCCTAAGGGGCAATTGGGTCTTTTCCCCTCAACCCAATCGTTCATAACACGAATTAGGACATCATTTCGGGGATTATTTGTCCTTCTTCTCCAAATCCCTCTCAAGAAACCCCCCCTTCTTTCCTAAGAACATAAATTCAATTCCTCTCACCCCAGGAAATAAAGAATTCAAGTTCCCCAAGTTCAAGAACCTTCAAGAAAGCATCAAGATTTGTGTTTTTCTTTTAATTTAAAGGTTTAAGGTATGTGGGATGTTCATTCATGGGTTTTCTTTCACTCATGGAGCTCAAAAACCCTCTTTTCGATTAAAGATTGAATTTTTCTATCATTATTATATTTTGTATTGCTTAAGATGGGTTTAATTCATGTTTCCATGGTAATTTAAATGCAATTTAGTCCATGTATGATCCCATGCATGATTTTGAATTCCTCATGCTATGAATTTGAGTGTCCCATGATTTAGTCAAGTGAATTTTATGATGAATTTATGATTCTTAGCAAGCATTCCCATGTTAAATTCATGATCCCTACATGCTTGATGAAATGTCTATGCTTATGGGTTTTGAACCATAATCCTTTACTACAATTTTAAGCTTGTTCTTACATTCAGTGATGATTCAGTCCTGGAAAGTTAAGAACACCCAATACCTACGTGTTTTACATGATTTTTAGATTTTCAAGTATTATTTCCGTTAAACCATCATTATTCATGTTTATTATGTTATTATGATCATAATGAGCACTATCAGCCATGAAATAATTTTAGTTAAATTTAGTCTAGTTTCAGTTCCAGTGTCAAGTAAGTTGGGAGTAAGATTTCGTACCAAGCGAATACAGGGGTGGAGGCTACCCTGTCAGTTAGGCAGAGTCGTTAGTGGCAGTCCCTACATTCTAGAACTACGTAGCCAACATAGGATATGAGGAGTCACCCATAAGTTTAGGCTTGACATCCTCTTAGGGGTCACCCATCAGTTTAGGCTTGACACCCTGGTCCTTTGAGACACCAGATTAGTGGATCCACACAGCCAGTGTTAGTACCTGTGGCACGGTACTAACACCCTTCTAACCGGGGTTATAGGTTGGACCCCAATTAGCTTAGATAGGGCATGTCAGTTAGATGATATCTCCCATAATCTCAGTATAGTATTTAATGTATTTTCAAATCAGATTTGCTTGACTAAGTGTACAGACATTCAAACATTTAGATATTCAGTTTTACAGCTTTTAGTCTTTCAGATTACAGATTTATTTCATTAACATAATAGATATACACTTAGTCTTGCATTCTTAGATATTACAGTTTTTATGCATTTATGTTTAGTTATCTCATGCTATTCAGTTAGTTCTTATTTCATATGCACAGTACCTCATGCATATCGGCAGTACTGACTGCATACTCTTCTTTGCGCTATGATGTCTTATATTATAGATTTGGATGTACAGTTTCCCAACCACAGTTAGACAGCTCAACATAATCCAGCAGCCATAGTGATGAGTCCTTATCCATCGAGGACATGTTCTAATTATTCAGTTATTTTAATATTTCATTTTATTCAATCAATCAGAGTTAGTTGGGGATCTATCCCATCAACTCCTCAGTTAGATTAGAGGCTTTTAGACATTCGACTGTCAGTTAGATAGTTCGTCAGCTTTATCAGTCTTATCAGATGTTTTATACTTTTGATTCACATATATGCTTTTACTATTTAGACTTTATGTATTTATCAATTATTTTCCACATATGTCCATTATTATTATTTTATTCAGTTCTCTCAACAGGTGTCAGCACATGGGTTAGCTTATTGACACTTATGACCGTAAGAACTTTTGTCGCGACTAGGGGGAAGCCTTGGGTCATGACAAAACTTGGTATCAGATCCTAAGGTTTTTAAGTGTCCTAGGGAGTCTGAAATCCGTATTGACTTGAGTCTTATGCATAGGTGTAAAGCGCGCCTCACCTATGGACAAGAGGCTACGAGATATTTTAGGAATTGTTTCCCTTCTGTCAGTATTCATGCTCTATTTAAAATCTCTTTATAACTCATCCTCCATTTCTTTTACAAATAATGCCTCCAAAAAAAAATAGAAGAAGCAACGAGAACCATCCTGCACCACCGCCTGTTCAAGAAAAACCCTGAACAAGCATGTCTCTCACGCCAAATTCAGAGCTTCTTTCACTTCCTTATCTCACTCAGTAGCTATTCAGAACAATCAGTAAGTTGTTGCCCTTGCTAATCCAGTGGCAAATAAAGTTGCAGCTAGGATTCGAGATTTTACCCTAATGAATCCCCCTTTGTTTTTGAGATTGAATTCTGAGGAGGATCCGCAGGAGTTTATTAATATGGTTCAAAAAGTGATAGATATCATGGGTTACACTTTGAGTGAGAGTGCGGAGTTGGCTGCATACCAGTTGCAGGATGCTGCTCACACCTAGTGTAAGAAGTGGAAGGAGGATAGAAGTGTTGAAGAAAGGCCTGTAAAGTAGGAGGAGTTTGCCAGGGGTTTCTTAGACAGGTTCTTTCCTTTAGATTTGAGGGAATCTAAGGTTCAAGAGTTCATCAATTTGAAGCAAGGTAATATGAGTGTAAAGGAATACTCTCTTAAGTTCACTAAGTTGGTGAGGTATGCTCCTTCATTGGTGGCTGATAATAGGTCTAGAATAAGTAAGTTTGTTTTTGGTGTATCTGATAGTGTGGTCAAGGAGTGTCTGACTACTATGTTGATTAAGGACATGGACATAACTAGGCTTATAGTTCATGCTTAGCAGATTGAGGAAGAGAAGCTTAAGGAGAAAGAGAGAGAGAATAAGAGGGCCAGACCAGGTAGTTTTAACTTTTCTCAGCCAAGGTCAGAAGGTGGAAATCATTCTTAGTTCTTTCAGAACTTCTCAGCCCCATCTCTATCTTTAGCTAGTGTGCCAGTGCCAAAGTTCAAGAATGATAATCAGGATAGAGCACTAGGCTCTAAGTCCTAGGGTAGTATGACAGTGGTCGTGTAAATCTATTGTACGAGAAGAGTGGTAGAAATTATCAGGGTGTGTGAAAGGATGGTAGTGACATATGTTTCGGATATGGGATGACAGTCCATAGGATTTGAGAGTGTATGGTGATGGCGTGGAGGGGCAAAAATGATTTCTAACAGGGCCAAAATACTTCTTCAGAAGCAGTACCAGGTCGTCTAACCCAACAGGGCACTACTTCCAGTGCCACCAGCGGGCAGCGCCATAACAGACTGTATGAACTCTTATCCCGACATGATCAGGAAAGTTCTCCTTATGTGGTTACGGGTACGTTATAGGTTTTTCATCTTTATGTGTATGTTTTATTAGACCCCATAGCTTTACTTTCTTTTACAACCCCCTATATAATTGTCAATTTCGGTGATAGTCCAGAAACATTAGTAGAGACTTAATCAGTTTCTACCCCAGTAGGTAAATGTATTATAGCCAGATGGATATACAGAAATTTTCTGACTCTCAGAAAAACAATTTAGTAGATCTTGTAGACTTAGAGATGACTGATTTCGATGTCATCCTAAACATGGATTGACTCTATTTATGCTATGCCTTAGTGGATTGCAGAAATAGAGTTGTTCAGTTTTAGTTTCCCAATGAACTAGTTATTGAATGGCGGGGTAGTACTTCAGTTCTTATGGGTCAAATTGTTTCTTAAGGCAAGAAAACCTCCCCAGAGTTCCTCGTGAAAGGGAAATTGACTTTGGAATAGATATCCTTCCAGATACCCAACCTATCTCTATTTTACCCTATATAATGGCTCCAGCTGAGCTTAGGGAATTGAAAGAATAGTTGAATGATCTCTTATATAAGGATTCATCAGGCCCAGTGTTTCCCCATGGGGCTATTCAGTCTTGTTCATGCGTAAGTAAGATGGTTCTCACAGAATGTGCATCGATTATCATTAGTTGAACAAAGTCACAATTAAGAAATACACTCCCTAGGATTGATGACTTGTTCGAACAACTTTAGAGTGCTAGTTATTTCTCTAAGATATACCTTAAATCTGGCTATCATCAGCTTAGAATCAGAGAATGTGACATTTCAAAGATAGCCTTCACAACTCGCTATGGTCACTTCGAATTCCTAGTTATGTATTTTGGACTGATGAAAGCCCCTACAACTTTCATGGACTTGATGAATAGAGTGTTCAAGTAGTACTTGGACATGTTCTCCATAGTCTTCATTGATGATATCCTTGTCTATTCCCTAGTGAGAATGATCATGTAGACCATCTAAGGATTGTGTTATAGACCCTTAGAACTCATCAGTTGTTAATCAAATTTAGTAAGTGTGAATTTTGGATAAGAGCAGTAGCTTTTCTTGACTATACTATTTTCATTGATGGTATTAGAGTTGACCATCAAAAGATCAAAGCAGTGAGAAAATGGCCCAAACCCATCTCTCCATCAGATATCAGGAGTTTCTTGGGTTTGGTTGGCTATTATAGACAGTTTTTTGAAGGTTTCTCTTCTATTTCATCCCCTATGTCTCAATTGACTCAGAAGAAAGCCAAATTCATGTGAGAAGAGTTTTCAGTGGTTGAAAACTTGAATCACCTCATCCCTAATCCTAACCTTGACAGATAGTTTAGAGGGATTCATAGTTTACTGTGATGCTTCTAGAGTTGGTCTTGGTTGTGTATTGAGTCAAAGAGGTAAGGTCATAGCCTACATCTCTAGACAGCGTAAACCCCATGAAAAGAATTATCCTACCCATTATACTGAGTTGGCAGCTGTTGTTTTATCCTTAAAATTTTGGAGGCACTATCTTTATGGGGTTCATGTTGATGTGTTTATGGATCACAAAAGTTTGCAGTATGTTATCGTAGAAAGATTTAAATCTTTGTAATAGAAGGTAGCTTGAGTTGTTAAAAGATTATAATATAAATATGTTGTACCATCCGGGCAAGGACAATGTAGTGACAGATGCCCTTAATATATTGTTTATGGGTAGCGTTGCTCAGGTTGAGGAGGATAAGAAGAAGTTAGTCCAGGAGGTTAATCAGCTTGCTAGATTAGGTATCCGGTTAGTTGATTTAGCTGAAGGTAGTATATGGGTTCAGAATGGTTCAGAATTTTCTTTGGTTGTTGAAGTAAACAAAAAGCAAGATAGGGATCCCAGTTTGGTTATGTTGAAGGAAACAGTTAGAGATAAAAAAGTAGAGGTTTTCTCCTAAGGGGGAGATGGTGTGCTTCGTTGCCAAGGTAGGTTATGTGTTCCATGTGTTGATGGTTTGAGGTAGTGGATTTTGGTAGAGGCTCATGGTGAATGATATTCCATGCATATAGGAGCCACTAAGATGTACCATGACTTGTGGGAAATCTATTGGTGGAATGGTATAAAGAAAAGTCATTGCTGAATTTTTAGCTAAGTGTTCAAATTGTCAGCAAGTTAAAGTTGAGCACCAAATACCTAGTGGTGCATTGCAGGAGTTCAGTATCCCCACTTGGAAGTGGGAAGTGGTGAACATGGATTTTGTGATAGGTTTGCCTAGTGCTCGTCGTCGGCATGATTCGATTTGGGTCATTGCAAATAGAATGACCAAATCTGCTTATTTCCTACCTGTTCATACTTTGTATTCAGCTAAGGATTAGGCCATGCTTTATATTAGAGAGTTGGTTAGTTTTCATGGAGTTCCATTGTCTATCATATTAAATAAAGGTACCCAGTTTACCTCTCACTTTTGGAAAGCTTTTCAGAAGGGTTTTGGTACCCAAGTTCATCTCAGTACAACTTTTCATCCTCAGATAAAAGTTCAGGCAGAGAGAACCATTCATACCTTAAAGAACATAATGAGAGAATGTATTATTGATTTTAAAGGTAGTTGGGATGACAACTTATCCTTGATTGAGTTTGCCTACAATAACAGCTAACACTATAGTGTCCAGATGGCTCCATTTGAGGCTCTCTATGGGACGAGATGTAGATCTTCTACTGGTTGGTTTTAGGTAGGTGATGTTGCTTTTATAGGGCCATATTTGGTGTTTGGTGCAATAGAGAAAGTTAGTTGATTAGGGAGAGGCTGAAGACAGCCCAATACCAATAGAAATCTTATGTAGATGTAACGAAGAGAGATGTTGAGTTTGATGTTGGTGACTTAGTCTATTAGAAAATCTCGCCCATGAAGGGAGTGAAGAGATTTGGCAAGAAGGGGAAGCTAAGTCCCCGATATGTTGGCCCTTATAGAATTTTGAATTGTTTTGGGAAGATAGCTTATGATATGTTGGCCCGATATGTCTGAAGTATCTTGAAAAGAAAGGTCAATGAACGAACCACCTGCAGCATTATCTACAATTGGCTTTGTCACAGAGTTAAAATCCCTGTACAAAGTCTCCATCAATTGCAAGTCCATCATGTTGTGGTTCGGACATTGTGCCATCTTTTTCTTGAATCGCTCCCAAGTTTTATGCAGTGCTTCAGTCGGGAGCTGCCTTAAGTTACTGATTTAGTCCCTCAACTCTACCCTCCTGGAGGGTGGAAAGAACTGTTCTAGGAACACCTCTTTCAACTGTTTCCAGTTGGTTCTAGAATCGGACTCCAGCTCATTTAACCACATTGTTGCCTCCCCAGATAGAGACAATAGAAACAATCTCAACCGGATCACATTCTGTATCACTCCCGAATTATCAAAAGATTTGAAAATGGTGATAAAGTTCACCAAGTGCATGTTCATATCATCACCAGGCAAGCCTCCAAACAACCCCTTCAGATTCAGGAGTTGAATCATAGTACTTGTTATGCTGAATTTTGCACCCGGTGCCAATGGTGGAGGAATGATAGCACCCGTTCCACCTGATCCTTCCATTCCTTCGTCATCATCAACAAACTCATAATGGACAGGATGTTGACCATACCTTCCTTTGACTTGACGGTTTTTGTCAAAATTTCACTGCACTGGTGCAGCAATTTGCTTAGATCGCCTTGAGTTTTGAGGATTCAGCAATTCCTCATCACCCAAGTCTACATCATCATGGTCCGGGTGACGTACTTGTTGACCCTGGTTCTGTACATTCACCTGAGCCTGGACAAGGCTGCCAGTCTGTCATCCTCTTGTTGTTCTACCATTCTCGCGATCAGCTGAGGTTCCGGATTAATTGGTAATAATGATTCTCCGGAACTTCTTGTTTTTGGCATAAACAACAAGGAACCTGCAATAAACAAAAACAACAAATAAAAGTAAATCTAGGAAACCTAACTAACAGTCAATTAGCACACACAAGTTTCAATTTTCAACCGTATTCCCCGGCAACGACGCCATTTTTGATAACGCTCAAACTACACTCTTGAATGGGTGTAAACGATTGTTGTCAATATAAAATACAACTAGGTTGGGGTCAAATCCCATAGGAAATATGGTGTGAACTTAAGTTGTTTGCGATTTAATTCACAGATAGTTTAACATTTCCTGAAATGGGGGTTTAAGTTCACAAATGATTGTTTGTCACTTAAATTTCGATGTTCGTAACCAAGATTTTATGAAATAACCTGAATTATGTTCACTAGGTCTTACGGTACATAACAGATTCTAAAGGTGACTCAAGATTATCACGGTGGTTAGGATAACAAGCTATCTTTATCGATGATATGCTCAAATGTCTCTCGACCTATTTAAGCGTCTAATTTCCTAATCCTCTTGGACTTAGGAAATCGCTATTCACTGCCCATATTTTACCTCTGGTTAATCAACCTTGTTACAGTGCTGATTATTAAATGAAGTATTTCTGAGTCCCTGTTGATAATTCACTTCCTACTGTATATGATTTCTTTCTCAAGAAAATCAAAGAAGGTGTGTCTACTGTTTGCAACCAACAGACGTTAATTAAAATCTCAGAATTATCAAGAAATCCTAATACCTATTAAATCTTGAGTGTTTAGCACATCATCATGACCTAACCCTAGATCCCATAATTCAGGTTAACGGATTTTAGCCACTCATGATGCAAAGAACGAAACACATAATTAAATTCATAATTGAGAAGATTAACTTACAGGGATGAATAATAATTAGTGAATCATAGCTTAGATCACACAGTAAAATCCCCAAAATAGTTCTATTGTTCGAATCCAAAAAAAAATAGAGAAAGAAAGATCGAAAAATATTCTCCAAGACTCAAAGTATCAAACTCTCTTTCCTGAACAATGATGCTGATGAATGAATGAATAATTTCTATAAAACCCTAAAACAAAGCTTTAAATAGTTCAACCTAAGTAAGGAAATAAAATTAAAGTTGCAAATTTTTCTCAAAATAGACAACGACATCCGTGACAGCTTATCAGGAGTCTGACGGCTTATCACGGATGTCGTCGGCTCCTCTAGATTTTTGGCTTCTACTGTCTAATGTTGACAACGACGGTGATGCCTTATCACTAACCTAACAGCTTATCACTGATGTCTTCAGCTCCTCTGTAATTTTGGTTCTTGCTGCCTAAGGCTGACGACGATGTTGATGCCTTATCACCAACCTGATGGCTTATCACGAATGTCATCACAAAAATATCTTCAACTCCCATTCTCTGTTTAAGGCTGACGGCATCCTTGACATCTTATCACCAGGCTAACGACTTATCATGAACATCGTCAGCCATACTTGTCCTTTATTTTGCTTCACTTTTCAGCCTTTTTTCTTCCATTATTTTTTGTTCTCCCACATCTCAACATTTACTGCAAAAATCAAAGTAAACTAATCAAAAACAACTAAAGTTGCTCAAGACCTTAAAATTATTTAGAGTTAAAAGCCTCAAATGTGTTATCGTAGGCTCACACAACACAAATTTGGCATCAGTGCATCTGGTGTTTCATGTTTCTTTGTTAAAGAAATGTTTTGACGATTCAGCGGTTGTTATTCCTTTAGCTAGTATAGGTGTTCAGGATAGCCTTTCTTTCGAAGAAGTTCCAGTTGACATCCTAGATCATTAGATTCATAGACTAAGGAACAAAGAAGTTCCTTTGGTTAAAGTTCTATGGTGGAATCAATCCGTTGAGGGAGCTACTTGTAAAATAGAAGCAGATATACGTATCAAGTATCCTCATATTTTCTCCGCAAACTCAAACTCAGCTTAAGGTAACAATTTTCCTTAGATTGACTCTTTTCCATTCTTAGTCCCATCTATATAACTATTCTTATGTCATTGCGTGCATTCACAAAATTAGTTCAGTTCATGTATCATGTTTCAGACTCAGTTATGTAATCATGTTTCCAGTCATACATATTCAGTATGTGATCTTAGTTATCTTAGTTCTGTCTTCTCAGTCTAACTAGTCTCATTCGAGGATGAATGTTCCCAAGTGAGAGATATTGTAATACCTCGTATAATTCATAGCTTAGTTCATCTTCTAGTTGCATGCATAATAGGACTTAAGTCCTGAAAAATTCACTAAGAGTTGGGGACTTAGTCATTTTTAAGGCTTCTAAACTTGGAGGATTTTTAACTTGGTCTTCCCGACCCCGAGATGTTGGTTTTTGAGTTAATTCATGTTCATGGATGTAACAAACATGACTCAAAGAAGTTTTGAATTTTTTTGGACGGGGTTTGGGTCAAGATTGGATCACAAAACTAGAGGATTATCATGATAAGTCCATGGTGCAGTGTTATTCCCGTCGTCATGCAGACTGCGTTGCAGTGAAGGAAATGAACTACCTCGATAAGGCCGCATCGTGGTAAGATTGTTTTGTCTAGTTTCGAATTTAAATGCCTGAGGGGCAATTGGGTCTTTTGCCTCCTCAACACAATCATTCAAAACACGAATTAGGACATCATTTAGGGCATTATTTGCCTTTCTTCTCCAAATATTTCTCAATAAAACCCTCCCCTCTTCCCAAAGAACACAAATTCAATTCCTTTCTCCCCAAGAAATCAAGAATTCAAGTTCCCCATGTTAAAGAACCTTCAAGAAAGCATCAAGATTAGTGTTTCTCTTTCAAATTAAAGGTTTAAGGTATGTGGGATGTTCATTCATGGGTTTTCATTCACCCATGGAGCTCAAAAACCTTCTCTTCGATTAAAGATTGAATTTTTCTATCATTATTGTATTTTGTATTGCTTAAGATGGATTTAATTCATGTTTCTATGGTAATTTAAATGCAATTCAATCCATGTATGATCACATGCAAGATTTTGAATTCCTCATGCTATGAATCTGTGTTTCCCATGCTTTATTCAAGTGAATTTTATGATGAATCCTAAATTTATGATTCTTAGCAAGAATTCCCATGTTAAATTCATGATCCCCACATATTTGATGAAATGTTTATGCTTTTTGGTTTTTGAACCATGATCCTTTACTACAGCTCTAAGCTTGTTGTTACATTTAGAGATTATTCGGGGCTATTGGGTTATGAACACCCGATACCTATGTGTTTTACATGAATTTTAGATTTTCAAGTATGATTCAGTTAAACAATGATTATTCCTATTTATTTAGTTATTATAATCATAATGACCACTATAAATCATGAAATAATGTTTTGTTTAACTCAGTCTAGCTTTAGTTCCAGTGTCAGTTGAGTTGGGAGTAGGATTTAGCACCGAGCGAATGTAGGGGGTGGAAACTTCCCTTTCAGTTAGGTAGAAACATTAGTAGCAGTCCCTGTATTCATGAACTACGTAGCTAGCATAGGATATGAGGGGTCACCCGTTAGTTTAGGCTTGACTTCATCTCAGGGGTCACCCGTTAATTTAGGCTTGACTTCATCTCAGGGATCACCGGTGAGTTTAGGCTTGACATCCTGGTCCTTCGAGACACCAGATTAGTGGATCTACACAGCCAATGTTAGTACCCATGGCACAGTACTGACACCCTTCCAACTAGGGTTACAAGTTGGATCCAATTAACTCAGATTGGGGAATATCGGTTAGATGATACCTCCCATAGTCTCAGTACAATATTCAGTATGTTTTGAGTTTAGATTTTCTTGACTAAGTGTACAGACTTTCAGAGATTCAGTTTTATAGCTTTCAGTCTTTCAGATTACAGATTTTTCTCAGTAACATAATAGATATACACTTAGTCTTGCATTCTCAGGTATTACAGTTTCCATGCATTCATGTTCAGTTCTCTTGTGCTATTCAATTAGTTCTTATTTCATATTCACAGTACCTCATGCACATCAACCTATCCTCATCTCATATACCAGTACATTCAAAGAACTGACCACATACTTTTATTTGCACTATGATGTCTTATATCATAGGTTCGGACGCCCAGTTTCCCAACCGCAGTTAGACAGCTCAGTATAATCCAGAAGCCATAGTGGTTGAGTCCTCATCCATCGAGGACATGTTATAATTATTCAGTTATTTCAGTATTTCATTTTATTCAGTTAGTCAGAGTTAGTTGGGGGTCTGTCCCTTCAAATCCTCAATTAGTTTAGAGTCTTTCAAATATTTATACAATCAGTTAGTCAGCTTTATCAGTCTTATCAGTTGTTTTAGACTTGTGATTTATCCATCTTTTTTCAGTATTTTGACTTTATGGCTTTATCGGTTGTTTTACGCATATGTCCATTATTATTACACTGCTCTCAATAGGTACCAACACATGGGTTAGCTTAAGGTCACTTTTGACCGTAAGCACCATTGTCGCGACTAGGGGGTAGCCTCGGGTCGTGACATTTCGCCTTCCTAAACCTGCTAACACACCGAACCAAGTAGAAAGTCACTAAAGTCTTGTCCACACAATCTCACCACACTAACCTCAAAGACCTGAAGCTAATCCACTGAAAAAATCCATCATGGAAAATATGAGAATCAACCTATAAGGTGCTACTTTGGCACACTAAAGGAGATAGCCAAGGTCTGTAACCTATGCCAATGCTACAACCAGTATGGAGGACAACTGAAACTGAAATCCAGTTTTTCGAATCACAAGTACTCACCACTAAACGATTTGCTCAAGGATGTCCCATCAATTGACAATAAAGCCATGTTGAATCTAACTCAAGCATACTACTCTCGTTAAGTATATAATCCAAAAATCTCAATGAAAACTAAGAACCCAAGGTCAAATCTAAAGGAACCAATATTGTGTCCACAAACTATCATCTGAATATGTATCAACCATAATCTATTCAAACTCAAGAAGACCGAATAGGTAATCATGGAGTAGGATCAACCAACATATAGATGAAGCCCCAACTAAGACAAATTTGTAAATGATGGTTGCACCCAATCTCTAGAACTCTAAGCTAATATCTCGACACCAAGGATGAACCACTCGATCTCAACAAACCAAACTAAACCTGAAAATGGGTAAGAATTCATACACCAAATCTATGTTAACTTCCAAATTTCCATTCCAAGGAGCCTGACCTAAAGCCAACAGCTCAAATAAACCTTTCAATTCGAATCAAACATATCCTTACTGAATTATGTCGAGCCAAAAATGAAACATAATGTAACAATGAAAAAATAACAACGAAAGATATATCACTTTTTGAAGACAGAAACAACAAACTCTGTATCCACTAGAAGGAACAAAATGCCAAAGCATACTCTAGAACTCGCCATGGCTACAAACCGTACAATAGATAAGCAAAGCTCTAGCAACTTGGAGAAACATAACTTTAGGCGAGAACTAGTATATCAAATAATCCATCTCAACAAAGAATACCCATATGCATATAACACCATAGAGAAGCACTCCACTAAGTCTTACTAGGCCAAACAAATTCCAAAATTAGGATTTCCTAAATCCACCCAAGTAATGCAACCTTAACTCAATCAACCCATAAATGGCATCGCCAGAGAAAAATGAACCAAATCTCGACAACCAAGCCAAGGTCATCACCCCTACCAGTAGATGAATCAAGCATCTCAAAATGATGGATTTCCAAATTGCCATCTAAAGAAGCGGTCATACGAAAGATCACCTGTCTTTAAATCTTTAACTCAACTAGAACAAGTACCATAACACGACAAGAACACAAAATATATCTCCACACCAATACCAAGAGCAAACCATCACTAGGAGATAAACCAAACAAATAAGAAAGATGAATCCATGACTTCTCGACATTGACATCAAAACCCCTATCGGATGATGAACTAGCTAAATTAGAATAACATACACCAAATTGATCAACCTCAGATATCAGGTGAATGGTGAGAGATAGCCAATGCAAAAACCTCTGTAACCTAAGAGGAAAGTCCTCAAATCTTAAACTTAAGAATGAGAAATATAACAAAATTGTCAACTCTAGAACCATAATAGAACCACGAAAAGTCATCTTACCTTCACTTCCATAATCCACTTCACAACCAATTTAGACAAACCAACAAAAGAGGAATACAACCAACCTTATCTCACTAAAAAAGAGAAATACTCTAACCAATCTTGCTGCCCAAGCAAATAAATAAAAACTGCGAGGAAAAGAAAATTCAAACTATATACTAACAGTCTAACCATCAGCCAAGTGAGAATTAGTTACATCAAACAATAACAATGATAACAACAGCAATATAAGCATCAATATAGGATAATAAGCGGTAAAAAAATTAAGATCAATAGAAAGTACAACTATAGGCCCATTAGAAGGCCAATATGCCAAGGTATATAGGACTTGAACCCAAATGTTATACCCCCAAGGAAAATATCAACACAAATTCACTCTGTCCACTACTAAAAAGATAATCTATGCGGGTAGTCATATAATTACAAACTCTATATCAAGGCACACAACAATCAATATAACCCTACGAAGGTATATAATCACTGATGGGTATGAGAACCCCTATACATACCAATGAGAAGGTAAAGGGAAGAAATAAAAAGGCACACCAATGATGGTGAAAACCAAAGTCACATGCCTAATATTTCCAAAGAAGAACAAATCTATTTGTGTCCGAACTTGAACTGACCAACTGAATCATAAACTGAGGTGCTAAGTGCACTGTCTCACACAGATAGTGCCACAAAACTATGAGGCTGATCTGGAAGAGTTGAAGAATTCTTCCTTCCCACAATTATAAAATACCTCAAGAATTCTAGGATGATGAAGAATATATCCTAACTGTGTCTAAAAAACAACCCGCATTTGGGGCACTCTTTAAACCAATGTCCTATCTCACTACAATCAAAATAAGCTCTTAGAATATTTGGAGATGCTATGCCTCCTAATCTAGAATAGCTACCACTGCCTAAAGACCTATACCAAAAACTCTATAAGATCCAATGAGAACTTTTCCCCACTGTGATCACCATGACTAATCTAAGAGCCACCCATAGCTTGAGATGCTACTTATGTGAAAATGATATCCTACAAGAAAAGCTAACACCCATTGTAAGGATCTTCACTCATGGATGGAACACTAATAGCACTGTACTGATAACATAACCACTTACCTCCATCTCTATAAGTCTCAATATACTCTCTTTCTGTGGCCCTCATATAGTCAACAACCTTAGACAAAGAAGACCTATCTAATATTAGATGCCCCACTGCCAAATGGAGTGGCAATGATAATCCTTTAATAAATCCATGCACCATATCATGCTCTAAAGGATATAGCATAGGAATATTATTGTACTACTCAATAAAACCAATCTCATACTTTGAAACCAACTGGGAACACTATTGAACACCAGCAAACCTAACTCTAGCCTTGGAAGTGCTCAATGAACCGAATGTCATTCCTGGTTGTGAGGTATCCATAAAGAGATTCGAGATCCCTAATTTTGAAACTCGAAAAGCTGAAGTAGTTACAAACTCTACCAGGGCCTCAGTTCGCCCAAACCCTATGACAACATTAAAGGTCTTCAACATCCATCCCTGGCTCACCGATATAATGACACACTAAAGCTCTAGAAATGTGTGTTGAATTCACATCCGCGTCTATTGGCAATCTCATATCGTCCATATGGGATAGAATAGAGTCAAAGAACATACTTAAGGCTCATAGATATATGGATACACAATAAGGAGTCAAGAATAAAATTTCTTATGAATTCCCTATAGCCTCCTAAAGATAGGTTATGACTGTCTCCATGTTAATCCATAAGACTCTACCAGACACTTAGCTCATATACCAACACACCCGTAAGCCTGGCTCTGATACCAATTTGTCACAACCCTATTTCTCAAGTCATGATGGATCCTACTATAACCCACCTGTAGGAAAGCCAACCCGTTGTCCAGAACTTCTAGTAACAGACTATAAAGAGAAATGGAGGAAGAATTCAAAATAAATGAAATAAAATATAAGAAAACATAAGATGGTCCTAAAACCTGGTGGAATTAGTACAAGAGCTTCTAATGTAATAAGATTACAAAGTAAAGTAGTTAATGAATATACTGATATAACCTATCTCTAAATACAACATAGAGATCAGTCTTAGATAGGATGAAGAATAGAAATGCTCTGAACGCTAGGAGCTCACCCTATGTCTCTGAAGCATAGCTGCTATTTACAATGCACACAATAATGACGAGAAACCGTAGTATGATATGCAAGATCCAGAAGTGTAGTATAATCACAAAATACATGGTAATCGGTAGGAAACTACCAACTACGCTCCAAAGATAATGCAAATATAAATAGCATGCAAGAAAGAATGTAACTACACCTAAATATCCAACAAATGACATAGTAAAGCTAAGGAAAAAATAAGGATAACTATTTTATTCATATCTAAGATACTAATATAATAAGCTAATGGAACAATAGAGATAAGTTATCCTATTCAAACTTTGCTTCGAGACCCTAACAATATACCGTATATCATTGTTCAATATACGAATAAATAATGGAAGAAGGATATATAGTAGTATAAAGGGTGAATAAATGGATATACAACATTAATAAGTTAAAGAAGGGATGGATATATAGTCATACCATAACTACTATAGATATATACATATACATAAGATGGTTAACTCAAGGGTACAAGCTAAGTAATCACACTAGAATCTCTAGGACTCCTAAGCATAGTAGGAACTAGTGATAATATAACCAGGGTATCTAATCCATATGTCTAAATATGAGATAGTTAGCATAATGAATCAACTATAAAGAAATGACTAAAATATCAGAGACTAAAACCATAATATCTAACCAATGGATAATCATGCGCTATAATATAACTATAAGATAAAAGAATCATAATTATACCTCAAATGTCAATACCTGTCCAATAATCAACCTATAATGAACTAAACATACTAGCAATAATCATATAAGGTAACTTGCTAATCCGGACAAGTAATACCTAATTGAACCTAAACCACCACCATCATAGGCTCAGAAGGTCTAATTAATACTCAGCTAACAATATTTTGAGGCTATAACTATGGAACCCCCCTTAAGGTTGAAAGATACAAGCTCCACAATTACAACCCCATTTTTTATATCATGATGGCGCCTACTATAACCTGCCAGTAGGCATGCCAAACCTGTAGTTTGAAATGACTACTAATGGACAACCCAACTATATAAATACAAGAATATAGAAAAGATGAAGTAAGAGATCAAATACATAATATAGTCCAAAAACCTGGGGGTATCAGCACAAGAACTTCTACATAACAAGAATCCAAATTAAAATTACAATGAATATACAGATACAGCTTAACTTTGAATATAACAGAAAGACTTGTCTAGTACATAAGAGGGAGATAAGTAATACTCCAAACATCAGGATCTCGCTCTAATTCTCCAAACCATGGTTGCTCTACATTCCACGCACATCAATGGAGATAACCCATACTATGATCTGCAGGCTGCAAAAGTGTAGTATGAGTACCAAACATGTGGTAATCAATAGGCACCTACCGAGTGAGCTCCGAAGATAAAGAAGATATACATAGCATATAAACAAAATGGAAAACTACACCCGAATGCCCAGCAACCACACAAGATAGACAATGATATAATGAGGATAAACTATCCTAATTATGTCTAGGAGACTAACATGATAAGACTAAAGAAGCAATAAGAATGCACTATCATATTCCATCCATACTTAGGAATCTCAACATTATACCATCTATCACTGGACAATATACAAAGTAAAAGTAGAATAAAGATATATATATATATATATATATATATATAAGTATACAAGGCCAAGAAAGGAATATAAAATTTGAATGAATGGAAGAAAAGGATATACTGTAACATCATAGCTACATATAGCTATGTATGCACACACACACACACACACACATATATATATATCACAAGGTTTACTCAAAGTACAACCTAAATCATAAAACTAGCTTTTTTAGACCTCTTAACTATAGCAGGAGCTAATGCTAAAATACTCAGGGTTCTAGTTTATATATCAAATAACCAGATGATCATGCATAATAATATTATCATAAGATAAAAGAGGCCAGAATCATACCTCAATTTCCATACCAAATCAATGACCATTCTATCATAAACTATCCATAACAATGATCATAACAAAGATAATAACAATGTATGTCATCAGTTTTTACCCTGAAGTTATATCATTAATACATCTTCTTTCTCTATCCATTTTTATGGGAGAAAGTGGGCTTAAATCCTTATTTTGTAGCAACAATAATACAATTATAATATAATTAGAATCGTATCAATCACTGATACAACGATCATGAATGTACCAAATCTTTGTATGCCATTACCAGTATTCAAACAATGGAACTATAAGCACTAATATATCAATAAACTACAATCACATCCTTTACAAGGTCAACTCATATCATGACATGACCTTGGGTCTAATAATGTGTTTGGAATAATTAGAACATCATAATCATTACCTTCGATCCACATACATATCTGGAAACCATATCAACAATCATATTTATAAATCATCTCATATCTATAAGCCATAGAGTATTTATAAGGCATAACATCTCCATAAGCCATAAAGCATATCTATAATCATCTCAAATTTAGGAGGCATAACATATCAATACGCATATCACCTCTAGGAGGCATAATATCAATAAGAATTTCTCATCTAGGAGTCATCTCACATCTAGGAGGCATAGCATCAATAAGCATATTTCATCTAGGGGCATAATATCAATAAGGCATCATTATCTAGGAGCTATCTCACATCTATGTGGCATAATATATCATTAAATATCTCATGTCTATAAGTCATATATCAATAAACATCTCATGTCTATAGGTCATATATCAATAAACATCTCATGTCTATAGGCCATACATCATATCTATGTTTGTGCCTATATTATCAGGCATATTGATGGACCATATCATAATCAAGTCTAGAATACCATATCATAGCTACAAGTCATAAGTCATAATCCGAGGAAAGCCATCATAATTTATCAAATCGGAAAGTAACCTCATTCTGAAGGCTCAGTAGTCTCAACCATGCCTAACGTTTCAACTAAGTCCAAAAGGTCTAACATAAGTTTTGGCGTAAGATGGGTTTGAGGGACCCACTTCTAATCCTCAGTTTCCATATTTAGGCATCTTATACTCCGACTTGACTAAGGTATTTAATTTAGCTTCTAGATGTCACGTAAGACATAACCATTCCTAAGATAGGAATTATAACTAGAAACATGAGAAATTAAGTCAACTCCATCTAAATTAAGGTTTCAAGATCACCATAATATCCCAAATAAAGTTAAGTATACTAACCATTCTTCTAATGCTAAAACCTCATTCCAAACCTAGCATTATATCATATCTATTCTACGAATTAGCTCAATCTAGGGAGAAGGAAATAGGGTTCTAAAAGGGTAATAAGCATTTCACCTTACAGATCAAAAATCCTTATCTAATCCCCAAACTTCAATAGTAAAAAGTAAGACATTCTACCTATAATCAATCTTAATATTCACATTCACATACATTATATATCATGCATTATCTTACGAAGAAGAGTAGACAAAATCCAACCTCAAAGCGGAACTGCAAATCCTTAAATCGTTCACGAAATGCTCTTTGTCATTTCACAATCCCAAAAAGTCATCACGCTATCAAAATCATTATATACTCATCAATATGGGAATAACAATACCCATTTTTCACCATTGTGCTTCGGGTTAAAAAATGATGCCAAAACCCCCAAGTAGGTCCCACTTCTGGAAATCATATTTCTGAGGTCAACCCAACATTCATACATGATCAACGAATCATAACCCTAAAAAATGGGTAAAATCCAAGATAATTTGGGACTAAAATCAAGTCCTACCACTACCAACCAAATAAGGACCATCCACACCTCTACCCGCTCTCTCCCTCCATATACACACATCATAGATTATCGGATGAATGGACTCATGCTATAGAGCGAGTCCAATTTGATCTAGAGTTTACCAAGATACACTACTATGAGAGCTTGAGTCTAACTATGCACCACCAATTCCACGTTCAAGCCTATCCAAAGCACAATGGAGTTAACTTAAGCCACCAGGCTCTACTCCTTACATTTATCCTAAAACACTATTCCGCTTTCATCACCTTATTACTATGGAAGCCATGAGTAAAGGACATGAACAAACCCACATCCAACCATTATAACCAAAAACCCAACCTATAATTAAACACCCAAAACCATGCAGCAGCTATGCTAGGAAAACCATTCACACAACCATGCCTTACCAAACCTCTTAAGTACCCAACACCACTATTGGTATATCTACCTATCGCAACATTCGAGCCTACCGCTAATATTCTCGCGATATGATATATCCATCAAAAGGTCTAGCACCCTTTATAATTCCATAAGGACTTTCACCACCTATTCCTTTCCTAGCCATTTCCCATGTCAATAACCTTACTTCACCTTCCAAAACCTTAACTATGGTAGTCACCCAGGACTCTCCCCCACTTAGGGATTTCTACATTCTCCATTTCAAAACATCAGAATGCTCCCCAAGCCATTACTATCCTAGAACAAAAAGAATCATTAAGGGAATCAAAGTTCAAGAATGATCCATTCCACCCAAGGCAAGATCTCATAAATAAGACAAGAGACCATAGGCACGAAGTATGTCATAATAACCACCTAGGTCATACCAAAGAATCATCACGACTAAACCATACCACAAAAGGAGTCCTTAGAAATGGACACCAGAAAAAGCACAACCACCTAAACCATAAGTAAAACAATGTAGAGTCAAGATTCATATTTCAAGAACAAGGCGAATGCAAAATGCAACCCTTAAGCATAAGCACTATAACAATACATGCAACACTAGTAGAGTACTCTCTTAACCGAAATAGAAGAGTATCACTAGACCATGCAACCCGAACTTCTATTAAAGTCCACCACAAAAAGGAAGCTTAAAATTAACCTTCAACCTTCACCCCATTACACCTAGAAGCACAATACTCCACCCTAATAGGTATCACCAAGGGCATACATTAAAGACACTTGGTTTCCGTATACCCAAAACCTTATTCATCCTAATGCTACTTAAATACCAGCATATATATATGAAAATAATTAAACCAAATTGACTCCCAGGTTCCCAATAAGACCAAAATCATTTGAAGTCAATCCATGGCCACCAAGGCCTTTCAAAAATCATTTGAATCTAAAAAAAAACAATTCATGTTTCTTTAACCATTCATGCAATGAAATTATTTAAGAATAGTCAAACCATATGACAAAATTATATTCAATGGAAATTTCACAAATAATTTGAGGAAATATAATTTTCCAAAACCAAAACTAAGTAATTGGGGAATCCATAGTACCCCAAAATTCATTTACCATTCCCGTGCATCTCACAATATTCATAAACATTAATGAAGTATGAATAATGCATCATAATCTATGGAAAAATCAGTTTAATAAGTAATCATGACAAAGCCCTTTATTATGCCGAAAACCCACTTTCAAAACCATGAATTTAATAATCGATTTCATTTCAATAATAAAGTTTAAGTATAGGGACAAAGATACATGAAAGCTCCATAATCTAACTAATCGATTGACTAGACCCCCAATCCATATCACTTCATTCAACCTAAATTCTCGGCCTAAGTCACAACCTTTCCACTATTGTATTCCTAGAGTAATCATCCTCGTCCAACCTATAAATTTACCTCCACAATTCTCACATTGCTACCCCCGAGCTAACATACTCCCTTTTATCAAAATCAACATCTAAGATGCATACTTAGTGTCTAGCAACCACCATGCACTACTAGAAAAGTACCCTATATAAAATGTGAACATAGAGTTCACTTCATGTAAGATGAAATATACATATGAGGCCCTCCCGTATTAGAAGGACACCCTACATTTCTTAGTCACCCACCAACAACCTATCTATTATCGTGGAAAACCATTCCCCTTATGCATGAAAGCACGAAATCACTCCACAGAGAGACACTAAAACGGATGGAACCTTTACCTAAAGGATCCCTTAATTGCTCTTTTAACCCAACCAGAACTATTTTACAAATAAAGAATAGAATTTGGACAAATGTCCAAATTAAGATCAATCCCAAACCAACCTCCCGACTAGAAAGACACGATGAGGTTCATCAAGAAGACCTCACAAAATTCATTCACCACCTAAACCAAACACAAGGGAGGACCTTCTGGGTTATAATCTTTAACCCGGACAAAATAATAAACACACTCTTTTAGAGACCAGACTCTGAGTTTTAAGATGCAATATAACCTTTCCCTTAATAGCAAGGTAATGAAACCACCTTCCCATTCCATAACCAACTCACCATGAAGCCTAACAAGTGCGACAATCTAATAGTAAAAAGCACGAGTGCGACCAATCCATTCCCCGAATGACTTTGAAATCTACCATATCTGAGTCGAATAAATCCACCAAGACCCCTCTTTATTACTAACAGATACCACAGATCCTCATAGACTTTTTTGACAACTACAGAGTAACCTACCAGGGTAGAAATAGAAAGGGAAGAGTTTGAAATAACCTTGGGACCATACCTAAAATACATAACCCCCAATAGGGTCAAAAGAGAGAGGACCCCAAACAAAGCATACCAAACACACCATAAGGAAAGGAATTTCCAACATACCAATATCGGCAACAATAGATGCCTCAAACTACAAAAAGATAGTCAAACATTAAGATAGTCTTGGGTAGTGTTGGGGCTAGATGTAGCACCCCACCGTGCAAGATATAAATAAGTAACATCTAATTTCCTATTTGCCCAAGTGATAATCCTTATGGGATACTCCCATTGTATGTGACCCAATTGACTACAACTAAAATAATGATTCCTCACTTCATCGCAACAACCATGGTGTGACCTACCACAAAATTTATAAAGAGGATAAGATGATGCGGATTGGCCTCATAATACAGAGATTGGGCGCCTTGTGCCCTAGAAGCATAACCAACCTGAGAATATTTGTCTCTCCACGGATTCGAGTAGGGAGTACCAACCATAGAATAGGAGTTAGGACTTACCCAACTCTTTCTCTTAGTCCAATTACCACCATACCATTGGCCTCCCCATTATATAAAAACCCAAGGCTCTATGCATTGGACTAGATCTATCCATATTATCCTCGAGTGGGATAGGTAAGTTTCCAAGAACTTTAGATTGTTAAGAGGGCATAATCCAAGAGATGAGCTGAAAAGATTTAGAGAAGAGTTCAAGACCTTAGACTTCATAGCCTGAACTTAGAATAACTAAGACAGTCAAACATTCCTAGATGCCTCATATCCTTCTGATTATAAGTGTGGTACAAGACACACCCATAAGAAAGACTCTACTCAATAAGGGTTTATGGATACCCCATGACACCAAAACCTAAGGATCTAATACCAACTTATCACGACCCAAACCAGGGCCTTGACGTAATAGGCAAACCCAAGCCCTACCAGGACTAGGAACCTCCCCCGTTACCCAACCCAACCACCAAATGCATACATTGAGTTGGCTAAAGTCTGAACATATAACAAGATAGTGTATCCAATCATGTGGTAACTCTAGGATAAGTCTTTAACCGAGACCAACCCAATCGAGTCCAACCACCCAATAACCAACTAAACCAATACAAAAACCATAAACTAATACCATGATAATAAACCAATGTATACAAATATAACATAACCAATCCATACCATACCCAAGTCCACAATTGTCCATACAAAGACTCTAGACCAATCAAAGAGTACCTAGTCGGGATATGCCCTTGACCATAACCAAAACCCATAGTCTATGAAAGACAAAAAATATGTAAAGTAAACTATGACATGAAATAGATGCCTTTTGAACTATGGAAGATCACCACTTTAATCCAATAGCTGATCCCGAATCCGATCACTATGGAAGAGAAATAAAATGGCCAGATCCAGCATAGCATGGGAATATATCTGCCTATAGACGGGTTAGTGGGTGAACACTAGCATATACTCAGGATAAGGATAAAATAATGCCATTTATAAAACCAAGTAAAACCATCCATCATGCAAACAACAATACATATATAAGTATGAGAAAGGGAACCGGGTTTAGCATGCATTTAAAACATTACCTGGGCTTTGCAGCTTTACCGTCCTAAGTCACCCACGGGCAATATGGGTTCATCTCCCCCTGCTGAAAGGCCCCAGTCTATGTAGCCGCACGACCAAGGAAGTATCCCATTGTGATGACTATTTTATCCACCAATATGAGGTATGACATAATGCACATGGTCAACTAAGACCAACCTCATACCAAAAAATATGAGTTTCCAATTTTGATCCCCTTGGGACCTCCACCTTCCACGACATAGCTACACCTTCCTCTTTAATGCCCAATTAAAACCATTTCCAAGCAATCCATTTACTATTTAATAACAAAGGCCATTAAGTGGTGGTATCATCATACTAACTATATGTAGGTATAGGGGACCTTTGGTGCCCGTTCCAATTACCATATTAAATCAACTTGGGAGAATCTGTACCCCACAAGCATAAATATGTAGTCATTTACCTTTCCAAACCATTTAAACACATTCTATTAATGCAGTCACTTGAGGGATTTGGATATATCCTAAAATGTTATCAAAATAGACCAATCATGGCCACCAAAACCTTTACCTTTTAAACCATTCCAAACCATATAAAACCATGACAAACTTTTAAAGCATTTATATCATTTAAACCATGCAAAACCATCCAAAACCAATTAAAGATCCATTACCAACCAAACCATGCAAGAATTTTAATAAAAGTTCAACAGTACAGTAAAAACATTCTTTGAGGCAATTTGTCAAACATGTTGAGGGCATACCTTTACCAAGACCAAAACGAATGCACAAATCACAATAATTAGGGTTAATTAAGACCCATTAGTTAAAGTATAACCAACAACCAACCATATATGTAAAACCATTAACAAAAACATAGTTTAAACCAATACCAAACCATATGCATCAAAAACCTCAACAATATTTCAAAATCCAGCATTCATGATTCATAAACCAATGTTTAAAACCCAAATAACATGTCTTTAATTTGAAATAATAATGAGGGAAGGAGTACATGCCTTATACATGAAGATTAACAAAAGAAATCTTGACCTTTGAGCCCTTTGAAGAACACTTGAGAAATCCTAGCCTCGAATCTTTCAAGAGTGAGTTTGAGAGAGTATTTGAAGTGTTTTAATCCTTTAACAAGTACTATGAAAGGCCATATTGGGTTATATAATGTGAGGACATAAGGGTTTAGGAGTAGGAAATGTCTAACTACCCTTGACTTAAAATTAAAACAAGTCACGTCCAGGGGTATGACTCCCTTTACCATTTGTATCCTAGGGTACGAGTGGTACCCCAATTCATACCCAAGACCTGTCCAACCTCACCTACTGGTTTCTATATGACTCTACCTCCCTCAACCCATAACCAAGGGTATGAGTGACACCCCCAATCGTACCTACCAATCGTACCTTGGACAGATTACCTAAGATCACTCAAATATGCTCTATACAAATTACCTTGAATTACTCGTATATTCCTATAGTACTCTTACTTAGTTGAGTATAATCTTAGGTGGTAGATAAGCCCAACATACTACCTAGGGTATGAGTAAACCCTCAAGGCAGCCTACGAATCATATTCAAGGGTATGAGTGACTCCCTTGAGTCGTTCCAAGCCATAAAGTCCCAAAACCTTTGAAATTTTTTTAGGGTTCAAGACTTGGGATGTTTCACCTTCTTTCCAAACCTCATAAATCCCTTCATAGGAGAAACCTTTCAAAATACTAAATTAGGAATATCAAAATCTAACTTCCTTCATCTCATATTTGTATAGGACTTTTGGTGACTTAGAGTAGTCTTGAGTCTGTCTAGAATCACCTTCACCTTCTTCGCAGCTTGGTGAACCAAGTCTGGACAAAATAATCTGGTCTCACCAACCTCAAATAACCTGATGGTAGATCTATATCTCCTACCATTAATATCTTCAAAATAAGTCATCCCAATACTAGAGTGATAGTTGTTATTATACGCGAACATAATGAAAGGAAAATAATCTACCCAACTACCTCTAAAATCGACCATACAGGACCTTAGCATATCTTTCAAAGTCTAAATAGTACTCTTCACTTTTTGATCTGTCTGAGGGAGGAATACGGTGCTAAGGTTCACTCAACTTACCATTTCTTGCTGAAACAAATGCCAAAAGCGAAAAGAGAACTGTGTACCTCAATCTGAAATGATAGAAAATAAAGCACTACTAAATTTTACGATCTCCAAAATAAATAATTTCACATAATCATCTCCAGTGTAAGTAGTCCTCATAGGTAAGAAGTGGGCAAATTTAGTCATCCTAATCACGATGACCCAAATCGAATCCTTTAGATTTTGAGACTGCAGAAACCAAGTAATAATGTCCATGTTGATCACCTCCCCCTTCCACATGGGAAATTCAATATCTTAAGACGTGCTGCCAGGCCTCATGTGCCAATCTTTCACTTTATGACACACTATACACTTAGAAACGAAGTTATCTACATCTCTCTTCATATTGTTCCACCAATAAATCTCTTTTAGGTCATGCTACATTTTCATCGAACCAGGATGAATGGTATACCTCAACTCGTGAGCCTCAGTAAAACTCTTTCCTGTAGCCCATCCATATCAGGAATACATAATATAACATTATACCTTAAGATACCATATCCACCAATCTTAAATACCATGACCTTTTACTGACCCACCTTAGCCTTAATCAATATCAAGGTGGGGTCTAAAACTTGCTTATCCTTCACCTCAACACCGAGAGATGACTTCAACTCCTTATGTACAATCACCCTTCCAGACATAGAATCCAAAAGAGGAACTTTAAGATTAACCAACTGGTTAATGTCCTTCACCCATCCATGTTTCTTCTTTTCCGCATGAGATAAGCTACCCATTGACAACTTACTAAGAGGATCAACAACCACATTAGCTTTAACTAGATGGTAATGAAGACTCATGTCAGAGTCTTTGAGCAACTCAAGCCATCTCATTTGCCTGAGATTTAACTCCTTTTGAGTGAACTTGTACTGCAAACTTTTATAGACTGAATAGATATCAACATAAACCCCATAAAAGTAATGATGCCAAATTTTCAAAGTAAAAACTACATCTAACAATACCAATTAATGAGTCAGATAATTCCTTTCATGAACTTTTAGTTGCATAGAAGCATAGGCCACAAACTTACAACGATGTATCAAGACACAACCTAGTCCCACACGCGATGCATCACAGTAAAACAACAAACCTATTACTAATCTCGGGTAGGATAAAAAATGGAGCAAAAGTCAACTTATCCCTCAACTTCTCAAAGATTTCCTCGCAAGCTTTGAACCATAAAAACTTAACCTTTTTCTGAGTCAACTTGGTCAACGGAGTAGCAATTGACAAAAACCATTCCCCAAATCTCCCCTATAATAATCGGCTAAACCTAAGAAGCTCTGAATATCAATTAGAGTCATAGATCTAGTCCACTTCTTAACCACCTAAACTTTTTGTGGATCTACCATGATCCCCTCACTTGAAACAGCATGACCAAGAAAGGTTAACGTATTCAACAAAAATTCACACTTCGAAAACCTTGCATACAATCAATAATTCTTAAGAGTCTGCAAAACTATACAGAGGCAATTGGCATGATCCTCTTCGCTCTTAGAATATACCAAGATGTCTTCAGTAAACACAATCATGAATAAATCCAACAACTTCCTGAATACCCAGTTCATCAAGTCTATATATGTAGTTGAAGCATTAGTTAACCCAAATGAAATCACCAGAAACTCATAATGACCATATCGGCTTCCGAAGGCAGTCTTTGGGATATTTGCCTCCCTAATCTTCAACTGATGATACCCAGACCAAAGATCAATTTTAGAAAAACATCTAGCACTCTAAAGCTAGTCAAAGAGATTATCCATCCTAGATAGAGGGTACTAATTCTTTATCGCCACCTTATTCAATTGCCAATAATCTATAGATATCTGAAGGAAACAATCCTTCTAAGGAGAACCCCATAGGGACACACTAGGACAGATAAAACCCTTATCAAGAAATCCTTCAATTCCTCCTTAAGTTCTTTCAACTTTGTTGGAGCCATTATGTATGGAGGAATAAAGATAGGACAGGTATCCAGTAGAAGATCAATCCCAATGTTTATTTCCCTTCCAGGAGGAATACCAGGAAAATCATCAAAAAACACTTCTAGAAATTCATTTACACTAGGAACAGACGGTAGAGAGAGTACCTCAAAACTAGAATCTCTAACCGAAACTAGATTGTATAGACACCCCTTGGAAATAAATTTTCATTCTCTAAGATACGAAATGAATCTTCCCTTAGGAACTAAGGAACTTCACTCCCATTCCATTATTAGTTTATTTAGGAATAAAAACTGACCTTACAGGTCCGACAATCTAAAGAATCATAGCATGAATGGTGCCAATCCATCCACAAGATCACGTCAAAATCTACCATATCCAATTCAATCAAATCCACCAATGTCTCCCTATCACAAATAGATACTAGAAAACCCTTATAGACCCTTCTAGCAACAACAAAATCATCGATTGGGATAGACATAAAGAAGGGATCAATAATACTCCTAGGACCAAAACAAAAATGAACAACCACATAAGGGGTCACATAAAAAAGGGTATACCCAGAATCAAGCATACAATATACATTATGAGAGAAAAGTTGTAACATGCCAGTAACAACATTAGGAGATGCCTCAGATTCTTGATGGGTGGAAAGAGCATAAAGATAGTTTCGGCCAGTGCTGGTACTAGAAGTAGCACCCTTTAGCGTATGAGCTAAAGAAGTAGAAACTAAAACCTTATTAGGTATAATAGCAATATTTGCTACCAAAAAGTTCCTCTGACAATGACTAGGCTGCCCATATTTAAAACACAGAATCCTTCTTTCATCACAATAATCATAGTGCATCTATCTAAAGAATCTACAGGGAGGATATGGTGTAGCTGACTGAGCTCAAATAGCCTGAGTCCGAGCACCCTATGACTTATACAAACTATCATCCTAAAAGCAACGATCACCAGATGGCTTAGTATACAAAGCACTAGCCATAGAATAAGAACTAGAATTTCCCTAAGCCTTCTTCTTGCCCTACTGCCTACCATGTCTACCACTGTTCTGCAGGCCTTCAATCTTCTCTAAAAATCTAAATTTCTTATTTTGACTCTCTCCTATTTATAAGACCCCGCAAAAATTCTCTCATAGAATAAGCCTTAGGGCGTGTCAAGTGAGGTGTGATTCTGGCCCTAAAAAACTTTAGAAGTGACTTCCTAAGTGAGTATTATGTTAACCATATAGAATTTCCCTAATTTTGACTTTTTAACATATGGAAAATTTGATATACTTTCCGTCGATATTAGATTCGTCCAAATCTGATACCCAGGAAAGAAGTTATGGCTAATTTAAGTCTTAGTTGTAAAACAGCGTCATTTTAGTGATTGGCATATCGCAGAGAGGGTCTATTTGATACTTGTCAAATTCCAGTGGAACTCCACAATAGTGGCATATCACAGAGGACCCCAATTTCTCAATAGTCAATTTCCAGTGGCCTAGCACAGTTGTGACGTGTCGCACTGAAGTTCCAGGTCCTAACCAGTGGGACAACGCGATGGCTCCACATCGCGGTGACTCCCAGATTCCCATTTGTCAATTTCTAGTGAGCCACTACGATAGTGGCGCGTCGCAGAGGCCCATAAAATTAGGTTCCCAGTTCAATTATTCCAGCTTCGTACAGAAGTTAAAAAGGACACTTTAAACTTTTTCCCAGCCTCTTAAACCGTGCAAACACCAAATTAAAGTCATTTACAATCATTCTATGAAGTTTTTCTCAAGTTTTCTCTCAACAAAAAAACCCTAAGTATCTAAAACCTCTTCCAAGAATCTCAAGAATCCACCGTAGATTTTCTAAATTGAGTCAAGATTTAAGGTTCCCAAGTTAAGGGCTTCAAGAACCCTCATTCAAGAGTAAGAATAGAGTTTCGAGAGCGAGTGTTCATCTAAATCTTCTTATTCAAGGTATGAGGGGTTTTAAACAAGGATAATCCTTTCACCCTTGTGCCCAAAGTCTTATTTAAAATATAGTTCTCTGCAATTTATGAGATTTTACATGAAATTGAATTGGGATTTTTCACCCATTGCTATTGGTTGCAAGCTTTTGATGTTTCTCCTGAATTGAGAGTCTAATGGCATGATTTTTATATATTTTCTTGAGAAATTGCAGCTGGGTTAATACCCCATGATTTTAATCCTTGAGAAGTTAATAGTTGAAATGTTTGAAACATTGAAGTATATGAGTATGTTGAGATTTTGAGATAAATTGCTGAAATTTCCAGATTTCTACATGAGTTATGAATCTATATGCTATCTATTATGCTTTTGATGATTTCTAACTTGAGATTGAATTATGGGTTATTAATCCCTACTTAAGACTTGAGATTTTATGAACTACTGTGCTATAAGCACCCATGATTTGAGTATTCTAAGATTATTGAGAAATGTTTTGACCTAATGGTCATTGATTTTTGAAATCCACTCTACTATATGAGATTACAGAATTGATTATTGGGTTGTTATTAAACCATGAGATTATTCTAAAGTAGATTTTCATGAGATGAGCGAGATAAACTAAAGGGAGTAGTATTTAGCACCGAGTTGGGTAAGTTACCACGGTTTCTTACCCCAGAACTACGTGCCACCATAGGTTGGGCCTAAGGCCGATATGATTGTTGGGCCTAAGGCTGAGATATTGGGCCCGAGGCTGAGATAAGTGATCACTAAGTTGAGCTTAAACTCCTTGGAAAGAGTATGACGCCTCTCCCCAATGTAAGGTCTCTTTCTTAAGAGGAAAAAATGTTAGAATCCATGTAGCTCGCATGATATGATGGTTAAGAGAATCTCCTTTAAAGCTAAAGCTTTGAGATAAGATATTTTCCTTTAAAACTAAAATACTTTCCCTTGATATAAGTATTTTTCCCTAAAGCTTGAAATGAGATATTTTTCTAAAGTGAATGAAATACCTTCAAGTATGTTCCAAGGTTATATGATTCTGAATTCCAAGCATTTGAGTTCAAAAGAGTTATGAGTTCTTGAGCATTAAAGAAGTTTTAATCTCCATGAGACATATGCATGAGTTGAAAGTATTGCTTAAAGTTTCCTTTTGCCTTGAGTAATGAGAATAAGAGAAGAGTACAAATTTCAAAGCTAAAAGTATAATGACTTATGAGATTGTGTTACATATTTCATTTTACATGATTCATGAGCTTTGTATTTTATACTTATTCAAGCCATGTGATTCATTACTTATTACATACATGATTTGATTAAAGAGTATTGATGTTGTTTTATATAAATGCATGCACCCCCACATACTCAGTACATTCTCAAGTGTTGATCCGCATATACGTCTATGTGCTACATTGTCTTATAATGTAGGTTCAGGTGATCAGTCCCAACCTCATCAGTAATTTTCGAGTACCTCTATCTACATTCCTATAGTGGTGAGTCCTCATGGTTCAAGGACCTATATTCAGGCATCTCCATATTTTGAGAGACTATGTTGTTATTTACAGTTCATTTTGAGTCAGTTGGGGACCTGTCCCAATGGCTCTCTAGTTCATGGATTAGTAGAGGCTTTGTCAGATTAGTTATCAAATTATGGTTTTGTTGATGTTTCCAGTATTATGTTCGTTTGGACCGAGCATTTTTTCCATATTTCCTTTCATATGATATGACTATGCTAGTGTTTGAATTATTTCATCTTAAAATGAGTGTTATTACTAGAAACAGGCTCAAAGGGTTAGCTTGGGGATACTTGTAGCTTATGAAAGTGTTGTATCGTGGAGGAAGGGTAAAGGTGAGGATGTTGCTCCTATGACTTGGTAGGTGTTCCAAGATGCAATCTTGGACAAGTTCTTTCCGTTTGAGATGAGGGAAGCAAAGATTGAGGAGTTTATGAACTTGAGGTAGGGCTCCATGACTGTTAAGGAGTACTTCTTGAAGTTTAATCAGTTGTCCAAGTATTCTCCTGATTTGATTTCTGATACCCGGGCTAGTATGGGCAAGTTCATGACCGGTGTTTCTGGGTTAGTACTGAAGCAGTGTAGGACTTTAATGTTGTATAGGGATATGGATCTGTCTAGGTTGATGACGCATGCCTAGAAGATAGAGGCAGATAATATTAGGGAGAGAGATCGAGTGAGGGGAAACAAGAGGGCTAGATCTTAGCAGCCTGAGTATAGACATCCTAGGTTCCATGGAGGGAAGTGCTCTCAGTTTTAGAGGCATCCGTCTATACCAGTGCCTTTATCAGCTACTGCTCTCGCACCTAGAAGCAGGCAGGAGTAAGGGGTAATATCCTTTATGTCTAGGTCGCAGAATAGTGTTGGTAACACGCCCCGTTATCCTTCTTGTGCTAAGTATGATAGGGATCATCCCAATGAGTGTTTCATAGATTTGAGGGGTGGTTTTTGTTGTGGTAAGCTGGGCCAGAAATTTAGAGATTGCCCTAATTCTAGATATGGGAACAGAGATGCCCGACCTTAGGCACCGGCTACTAGTGCACCAGCTCCTGCACCCCATCCCGCCCTTGCTCAGGGCGCTTCATCTAGCACTGCTGGCGGTCAGCACTAGAACAGATTCTATACCTTACCATTCTATCAGGAGTAGGAGGACTCTCCCGATATTGTTACTGGTATGCTCCGCCTCTTTTGTTTTGATGTTTATGTGTTGTTGGACCCCGGGTCAAGTCTCTTCTATGTGACCCCACTTGTGGCTGCGATTTTCAAAATGAGTCCCGAAAGGATTCCTGAGCCTTTCCTAGTCTCCACACCAGTAGGGGAGTCATTTGTCGCTAAACAAGTGTATAGAGATTGTCTTGTTACTGTTCTTCATAGAGTCATACTTGTGGATTTGATAGAGTTAGACATGGTGGATTTTGACCTTATTCTGGGTATGGATTGGCTTCATTTTTGATATGTGTCTATAAACTATCGTACCCGTGTGGTCAAGTTTCAGTTTCTTGATGAACCAGCTTTTGAGTGGTCCGGGAGTTCAGTATCTCCCAAGAGTCATTTTATCTCCTATCTCAAAGCCAGAAAGATAATATCCAAAAGTTGCATCTATCACTTAGTTAGAGTCAAAGACACTAAGTCTGAGGCTCCAACTATTCAATCAGTCAACATTGTTAATGAGTTTCCTAATGTTTTTCTAGAAGATCTCCCAGGGATACCTCCTGATACGGAGATAGAATTTGGGATTGACCTTCTTCTCGACACTCGTCCCTTTTCTATTCTGCCATACCGTATGGCACCTGCGGAGCTTAAGGAGTTGAACGAGAAACTCAAAGATCTTTTAGACAAAGGTTTCATAAGGCCTAGTATTTCTCCTTGGGGTGCACCTATTTTATTTGTGCAAAAAAAAGACGATTCTTTGCATATGTCCATTGACTATCGTCAACTTAACAAGGTCACAGTCAAAAAATAAATATCCTCTTCCGACAATTGATGACTTGTTTGACCAATTACATGGTGCAAGTTATTTCTTCAAGATAGACCTTCGATCCGGCTATCATCAACTTAAAGTGAGGGGGTATGATATTCCAAGGACAGTTTTTTGAACCTTCTATTCTCACTTTGAGTTTCTAGTCATGTCCTTTGGGTTAACCAATGCCCCAGCCGCATTCATGGACCTCATGAATCGAGTGTTCTAGGAATATCCCGATATGTTTGTTATTGTTTTCATAGATGATATCCTTGTGTACACTCGTAATGAGAATGACTATGCGAATCATCTTAGAATTGTCTTGCAAACCCTCAGAGAGCACCAGTAGTTTGCCAAATTCAGTAAGTGCGAATTTTGGCTAAGGTTTGTAGCCTTTCTGGGTCATATAATTTCAGCCAAAGGTATTAGAGTTGATCCCCAAAAGACATAAGCTGTGAAAAATTAGACTAGACCTATCTCCCCATATGACATTAGGAGTTTTTTAGGTCTAGTTGGCTACTACTGCCGTTTTGTTGAGGGTTTCACTTCTATTGCATCTCCCATGACCCGGTTGACCCAAAAGAAAGTTAAGTTCCAGTGGTCAGATTCCTGTGAGTAGAGTTTTCAGGAGTTGAAGACTGACTTACTTCAGCCCCTGTGTTGACTTTGCCTGATAGTACAGATGGTTTTGTGGTGTATTGTGATTCCTCTAGAATTGGTTTGGGTTGTATATTAATGCAAAGAGGTAAGGTTATAGCCTATTCCTCTAAATAGTTAAAGCCGCATAAGAAGAATTACCCAACCCTTGATCTTGAGTTAGATGTTGTGGTCTTTGCTTTGAAAATCTGGAGACACTATCCTTATGGTGTTCGTGTTGATATGTTTACTAATCATAAGATCCTGCAGTATGTGTTTACTCAGAAGGAGTTGAATTTTAGGCAGAGGAGGTGGTTGGAGTTGTTAAAAGACTATGATATAAGTGTGTTGTATCACCCGGGCAAGGCCAACTAGTGGTGGATGCCCTTAGAAGATTGTCTATGGATAGTGTTGCTCATGTAGAGGAAGGTAAAAAAGATTTAGCTCACGATGTGCATTGTCTAGCTAGATTGTATGTTAGGTTGCTTGATTCAGCCAAGGGGAGTACGTTGGTGCAAAGTAGTTCCAAATCCTCTTTAGTTTCAGAAGTGAAAAAGAAGAAAAATAGGGATCCTAGTTTAGTCAGACTGAATGAGTCAGTTAAAGGACAAAAGGTACAGGTTTTCTCCCAAGGAGGAGATGGTGTGTTGAGATTGCAAGGTAGATTATGTGTTCCATGTGTTGATGATCTGAGGCAGAGGATTATGGCTGAAGCAAATGGTGTATGGTATTCTATTCATCCCAGCACTACCAAGATGTACCGCGACTTGCGGGAAATCTATTGGTGGAATGGTATGAAGAAGGATATAGCCGAGTTCGTAGCAAAGTGTGCAATGTCCCAACAGGTTAAGGTAAAGCACTAAAGACTTGGTGGTATGATGCAAAGGTTTGGTATACCTACTTGGAAGTGGGAGGTGGTGAATATGGACTTTGTAACTGGGTTGCCTCTTTTGCGTCGTCATCATGATTCTATTTGGGTTATTATAGACAGACTAACTAAGTCCTTGCATTTCTTGACCGTGCATACGCCTTATACAGCTGAGGATTATGCTAGATTGTATATCCGGGAGTTAGTCAGGGTTTGCGGAGTTCCCTTGTCTATCATTTCGGATAGGGGCACTCAATTTACTTCTCAATTTTGGAGGGCGTTCCAGCAGGGTCTTGGTACCCAAGTCCTTTTGAGTTTTGCTTTTCATCCGCAGACAGATGGTCCGGATGAGAGGACCATTCAGACCCTGGAAGATTTGTTTAGGGCATGTGCTCTTGATTTTAAAGGTAGTTGGGATGAGCATTTTTCATTGATAGAGTTTGCCTATAACAATAGTTACCATGCTAACATCGGGATGGCACCATTTTAGGCCTTGTATGGTAGGAGACGTAGATCACCCATAGGTTGGTTTGAAGTGGGTGAAGCTACCGTGAAAGGCCTAATGCAGTGTTTGAAGCTATAGAGAAAGTTTAGTTGATTAGAGAGAGGTTGAAGACAGCCCAGAGTCCTCAAAAGTCTTATGCCGATGTGGGGAGAAGAGATTTTGAGTTTGAAGTAGGTGATTTTGTATACTTGAAGATTTCTCCTATGAAAGGGGTGAAAAGGTTTGCTAAAAGGAGAAGCTTAGTCCCCGTTATGTTGTCCTGTATAGAGTCTTGAGCCGTGTTGGTAAGGTAGCCTATGAGGTTGAGTTGCCCACAGAGTTGTCATCTATTCATCCTATTTTTCATGCCTCCATGCTTAAGAAGCATATTGGTGATTCCGTTGTTGTAGATCCTTGAGAGAATGCCTATATTCAGAACAGTCTTTCCTTCGATGAGATTCATGTTAAGATCCTAGATTTCAGATCCGTAGACTATGGAACAAAGAAGTTCCCTTGGTCAAAGTTTGTGGTAGAACCAGTCTATTGAGGGTGCTACTTGGGAGGCAGAACCATACATGCAAGCCAAGTACCCGCACCTCTTTTTTGCAAGTTCAGATTAATCCGAAAGTATTATTCTTCCTTAATTCAGCCCTTCTAATCTAAAGTTCAGCTATATGCATCTATCTTTGTATGAGTTCTTGCAATTTCCGAGGCATTCAAGAGTTTAGAGAGATTTTGAACCCATTTTAGCAACTTGGTTCAGCTATGTGTACTTATTTTTTCCTGTGTTCTTAGTCTAACTAGCGACATTCGAGGATGAATGTTGATGTGTGAGCAGAAGCTAACACATTTGAGGCTTTTAATTGAGAATAATTGCAAAGTCATAAGCAACTTTTGTCGTTTTTGATTGTTTTATCTTTGATTTTGTAGTGGAAGTCAAGATGCAAGAGAACCAACAATGATGGAAGTAAAAGAGTTGAAATCTGAAGCAACTAGAAAAGACGTGTGGCTGACGACATTCCTGATAAGTCGTCAGCACTCTGATAAGTTATCAGCTTCATCGTCAGCCTTAAATAGAGAATAGGATTCAGCTGGAAAAAGTGACGATGACATGTGATAAGCCGTCAGAGTTGTGATAAGCCGTCAAGATCGTCGTTAGCCTAAGGTAAAACATGAGAGCTAAAGTAAATCATCAACGACATCTGTGATAAGTCGTCAAAGATCTGATAATCCATCACGCTGCATCATCAGCCTAAGGCAGTGAATGTCAAAAGCAAAGAGAAGCTGACGACATCTGTGATAAGTCGTCAAACTTTTGATAAGGCGTCACAAAATGTCGTCACTTGTCTGAGAAATTACTGAACTCTGTGATTTTGTTTCCATAATTAGGGTGAACTATTTAAAGTATTGTTTAGGGTTATCTTGGGGGCTGGTACTCGAGGATTCTGAACCTATTTTGGAATGCACATATTTTGTTATTTTCTTTCTAGTTTCTTGGCTTGAACAAAACAATTAACTTTGAAGAGATTATCATCAATATTTTGGGATTTCTAATTTGATCTAATCTGAGAAACACACGTTGCTATTCAGCTTGCTATAAGTTCATCTTTCAAATTATGAATTCAACTTATTGTATTGATTAATACATTATGAGTGGCTAATTCCCTTTAACCCGAATTATGGAATCTATGGGTTAGGTCTTGGTAAGTTTCTAAGTGTTCAAGATTCTAAAGGTAATAGGACTCCTTGATAATTCTGAGGTTTTAATTATTGTTTGTTGGTTGCAAACGATAGATAGCACCTACTTTGATTTGCTTGATATAAGAAATCAACTATAGTAGGAAGTGAATTATTGACAGGTACTTGGAAGCTACCAACCTTCCATTTAATACTTGACGTTGTAACAAGGTTAATTGACCTGAGGTAAAGTCTGTCCAGAGAATATAAATTCCCTAAGTCCGAGAGGATTAGGTAATTAAATGCTTAAGTAGGTCGAGAGACATTTAGGCATAACTTCAATAAAGAAAATCTGTTGTTCCTACCTATCGTGGGAATTTTGAATCACTATTAGCATCTGTCAATTACCAAAACCCATAGTGAACATAACTCTGGTTTTTCATAAACTCTTGATTACAAACACTAAAACTAAAGTGACCAACAATTATTTTCTAATCTCCAAAACCCCCATTTTGTCTTTTCGTGCCAATTGTTTGAATTTAACTTGTAGCTTTAGTTTCAAATGAGTTTAATCGCCACTCACATTGTTCCCTGTGGATTTGACCCCGAATCCAAAGTTGGGTAAATATATTGACGACGATCGTCTTTCACTAAATTGATGTGTCAGTTGAATGTTATCAAATGTTTCCAAGGGGGAAATATTGTAAGACGCCGCAAAAATTCTCTCATAGAATGAGCCTTAGGGCGTGTCAAGTGAGGTATGATTTTGGCCCTAAAAGATTGAGAAGTGACTTCCTAAGTGAGTATCATGTTAAGCATATAGAATTTCCCTAATTTTGAATTTTTATCACATGGTAAGTTTGATAATCTTTTCATCGATATAAGATTCGCCCAAATCTCATACCCGGGTAAGAAGTTATGGCTAATTTAAGTCCTAGTCGTAAAAAAATGTCATTTTAGTGCTTGGAGCGTCGTGGAGAGGGTCTATTGTACAATTGTCAAATTCCAATGGAACTTTGTGTCAGTGGTGCACCGCGGAGGACCCCAATTTCTCAATAGTTAATTTTCAGTGGCCTAGCGCGATTGTGACGCGTCGCGCTGAAGTTCCAGGTCCCAACCAGTGGGACAACGCGATGGCTCCACATCGTGGTGACTCCCAGATTCCCATTTGTCAATTTCCAGTGAGCCACTGCGATAGTGGCGCATCACGGTGGCCCATAAAATTGGGTTCCCGGTTAAATTTTTCCAGCTTCGTATAGAAGTTAAAAAGGGCACTTTGGACTTTTCGAAGCCTCTTAACCCATGCAAACACCAAATTGATGTCATCTACAAGCATTCTATGAAGTTTTTCTCAAGTTTTCTCTCAACAAAAAAACCCTAAGTATCCAAAACCTCTTTCAAGAATCTCAAGAATCCACCATAGATTTTCTAAATTGAGTCAAGATTCAAGGTTCCCAAGTGAAGGGCATCAAGAACCCTCACTGAAGAGTACGAATAGAATTCTAAAAGTGAGAGTACATCCAAAGCTACTAATTCAAGGTATGTGGGGTTTAAACAAGGGTAATCCTTTCACCCTTGTACCCAAAGGTTTATTTAAACTATAATTCTCTGCAATTTATGAGATTTTACATGAAATTGAATTGGGGGTTTTCACTCATTGTTATTGGTTGTTAGCTTTTGATGTTTCCCTTGAATTGAGAGTCTAATGGAATGATTTTTAAATGTTTTCTTGAGAAATTGCAGCTGGGTCTATACCCCATGATTTTAATCCTTGAGAAGTTAATAGTTGAAATGTTTGAAACATTGAAGTATATGAGTATGTTGAGATTTTGAGATAAATTTCTGAAATTTCCAGATTTCTACATGAGTTATGAATCTATATGCTATATATTATGCTTTTGATGAGTTTTAACTTGAGATTGAATTATGGGTTATTAAGCCCTACTTGAGACTTGAGATTTTATGAACTATTATGCTATAAGCACCCATGATTTGAGTATTCTGAGATTATTGAGAAATGTTTTGACCTAATAGTCATTGAGTTTTGAAATCCACTCTACTATATAATATTATAGATTTGATTATTGGGTTCTTATTAAACCATGAGATTATTCTAAAGTGGAATTTCATGAGATGAGTGAGACAAACTAAAGGGAGTAGTAGTTAGCACTGAGTTTGGTAAGTTACCATGGTTTCTTACCCCAGAACTACGTGCCACCATAGGATGGGCCTAAGTCCGAGATGATTGTTGGGCCTAAGGCTGAGATATTGGGCCCGAGGCTGATATAAGTGATCACTAAGTTGAGGTTATACTCCTTGGAAAGAGTATGATGCCTCTCCCCAATGTGAGGTCTCTTCCTTAGGAGGACAAAATGTTGGACTCCATGTAGCTCACATGGTTTATGTCGATTAAGAGAATCTTCCTTAAAACTAAAGTTTTGAGATAAGATATTTTCCTTTAAAACTAAAATACTTTCCCTTGATATGAGTATTTTTCCCTAAAGCTTGAAATGAGATATTTTCCTAATGTGAATAAAATGCCTTTAAGTATGTTCCAAGGTTATATGATTCTGAATTCCATGTATTTGAGTTGAAAAGAGTTATGAGTTCTTGAGCATTAAAGAAGTTTTAATCTCCATGAGACATATGCATGAGTTGAAAGTATTGCTTAAAGTTTTCTTTAGCCTTGAGTAATGAGAATAAGAAAAGAGTACAAATTTTAAAGCTAAAAGTATAATGACTCACGAGATTGTGTTACATGTTCCATTTTACATAATTCATGAGCTTTGGATTTTATACTTATTCAAGCCATGTGAGTCATTACTTATTACATGCATGATTTGATTAAAGAGTATTGATGGTTTTTTATATAAATGCATTCACTCCCACATACTCAGTACATTCTCAAGTGCTGATCTACATATACGTCTATGTGTTACATTGTCTTATAATATAGGTTCAATTGCTCAGTCCTAACCTCATCAGTGATTTTTGAGTACATCTATCTACATTCCTACAGTGGTGTGTTCTCATGGTTCGAGGACCTATATTCAGACATCTCCATATTTTGAGAGACTATGTTGTTATTTCCAGTTCATTTTGAGTCAGTTGGGGACCTATCCCAACGGCTCTCTAGTTCATGGATTAGTACAGGCTTTGTCAGACTAGTTATCAGATTGTGGTTGTGTTGAGGTTTCCAGTATTGTGGTCGTTTGGATCGAGAATTTTCTCCGTATTTCCTTTCATATGATATGACTATGCTAGTGTTTGAATTATTTCATCTTGAAATGAGTGTTATTACTAGAAACAGGCTCAAAGGGTAAGCTTCAGGCTACTTGTAGCCTTAAGCACCGTGTGATGTCCCGGGAGGCAATTTTGGGTCGTTACACTATTTTTTCTTGCTTCTTTTTTCATCTTTATCCTACTGAAATTACACCATCAACCTAGAGATATCCATGTCATGGTTCAACATTGTCGTCTTACACTCTATCACCAAGTCCCGAGACATACCTAAACCAAACTTCCTCATTCTTGGACTCATGGTAGACACCAACTTCAAAGCGTAATGAGACAACTAATGGATTTTGAAGGCTTATTATGTCACACTCACCCTTTCTTACCTCAAGTTCACAAACTCCTCAACATTAGCCCCATCAACTCTTGAGGAAAGAAATGATCAAGGAAAGCACTAGAAAATTCCTCCTGCATAGCCTACTCAGCATCGTCACCACTCGATTGCTCCCACTCCTAACACCACTACTCAGTATCATCACCACTCGATTTCTCCTACTCCTAACACCCTTGAGGATCCTCCTTAACCTTAGACCCTGTAAAGGTAGGAGGATTTAATTGCATAAACTGGCCAACTCTAGTGACCTCAAAAGATGGAACAATAGAGCCAACACAGTCAGGATAATGAGACTGAGAAGTCACAACCTAAGTTAGCAGATGAATAGATTGATTAAATTCGAAATTAGAAATATCTTCTTGGGGTAATAGGGAATGCACATAAACAGCCTGAGAAGCCCAAAGAGGATGGGTAGAGACCTGTGAAAATCCACGTGGGCAGCCAGGAGCAGGTTCCCTAGACCGAGTTTATTTTTCATAGGTAGAACAAGTTCCACCCACAGTATCCTCAGGTGGGACAAAAGAGTTTTTGCAAGAATCATACCTTCAGGGAGGCGTAATCTAAAATGCGAACAAATGGAATTAGGGGAGATTTCAATACCTTAGACTCTATAGCCCCAAAAAAATAGATCACAAGAAAGGAAAACATTCCTAAATTCCTTGTAGACTCTTCCTCATAAGTTTGGTGCACTACAAATCCATAAAAGATACTTGACACGACTTGGTGGACATCCAATAACCATGAAGCTACTCTGTAATAGGCTGTGATAGGTATCTCAGGTGCACCAATGACAAGAGACTACCCCTTCAACCCTAGCCAACCAAAATACAATACATCAAGCAGTAGATAAATTCCAAACATGAACGTCTGAAGATGGTTCCGGGGTGAGAGATAGCGTGTAACTCAGGGTATGGATAAAATAATGCCAACTAGAAATTCAGTCCAAACTCAGTGTACTTGTTTACATACATGTATACATACATATATATATATAAGATATTGTGATAGGGAACAATCCTTAACATAAAGTATAAAATTATTAACCCGGACTATGTAGATCTAACCGTCCTAAGGGCACCTACTGTCTATATGGGTTTATCTCTCCCAAGTGAATAATTCCTTATGTGTGTTAGCCACACGAACTAGGAAAATCCAAGGATGAGCCAGGGAATACCTCAAACCCAGCCAATCTAATATATATAAGAGTGAACCATGCACATGGTCATAAAGACCCCTACGCCGAAAAATGTGGTTTCTAGTATCGACCCCTTGGGACCTCCATCTCTTATGGTGAGCTACACAAACCCCTTTAAGCCTAATAAAAATAAGTTTCAGATAAACCATCCATTTAACCAAGGGATTATTCGTTAAGGTATCAACCATAAGTATCATCATATCATTACGCTTGCATGCTTATAATTATGTCATACCAATTTTATCAACTTGGGAGAATACCATGACATGTATATTAATAACAGTTGGGGGAATGTTGTCACGACCCGAGCGGGGCCGTAGCCGTGAAGAGCATCCCGAACCATGAAAGCCTGAAACACCCTTCTCTATCTATCTGGTAGTCATGCACATAATTCATATGATAAAAGGTAATGCGGAAAGAGAAATCTAATACGGAAACATGGTCAATCTGAATGTGATCATAATACTGAAACTGAAATCTAAAATATATCTGAATAATAATGTCTGACTCAGTCTGCGAAATCTCTACCATGAACTAACCAAAGTTGTCTGAAAGTTGGGACAAGACCCCCAGTTGACCAAACCTAACTAATAGTAGTAATATGAAATATCCAGGCCTTCTGAATCATAGAAGGCTCACCACTGCAAACTCCGGTCTGTGATCTGAAATCTCTACTATTTATCTGGACCCCTAGACTGTGCCTCAGAACCTGGAAGGAGGGGGGGTCAGCACAATTGTACTGGCAAGTGAAGCAATCCAAAATAGAGTAATTGAACATATATGTATATATATATAATACGTGAGAGCAGATTTTTATCAAGCATTGTGCATAAAACAGTTTCTGAAAACACATGGGCATCTTCTGAAAACATGTAACCTATTTGTAAATCTAAAACTCTGATCTGTGTATTACTTCTGAGTTAGGTGGTATCCCCTACAAGTCTGATACTCCACGGGAGATATGGAATCCTCCATTGACTCAGCGGGGAAGCCTCCAACCCGAGTATGCCACAAGGGTTGGAGTTCCTGAATCTGGTACGCCACACGACACTTAAGTCAGCGTATAATAATATACTCGGGTCGGTAAACCACGGTTTTAGGAAATGAGTTTCTTGAACTCAATCCCTCTTCAGAGAACCACCTAACATCTCTGTATGCCTATTTTTAACCTTTTCTATACATGCAACATTCTGAATGTCTAGAAGCATGATAGTCTGAAATGTCTATTAGTCTGAATCTAATATGGCATTGGTCTGAATTGGTATCATCATACCAAGACTTGCAAGTCATGATTTCTGAGACATAATACATTAATCTAAATCTTTCATTTAAATTATAGCTTAGACCACCCAAAAGCATGCAATTGATATAGAAGATTTCATGTTCCGAAACTCAAGTCAAAATCATGCAAAAACTTCATCAAACATATGGTGGTCTTGTGCCTTTAGCAAATCATGCACTCTTTTATTACATGCATTATGAACATTAAACATTCATGCTAAATTCCCTCTTTAGTGATTTAAAACCACCTTCAAATCATAACAAGAGTTCAACCATTTCATATAATGTTTTTCAAGAATGCATTGCAAAACAATTCATATGCTATGAAAAATTTAAAAATTCATAATAAGAGGGAATTCACTAAAAGTCATGCTCTCAATAAGAAATCGTTCTTAAACGCATGCTTTCATACATACATATTCTCAAATCACTTTGGGGAAGGTCAAAAGACCAAAACAATGATGTTAAAACATCTAATACGTGAATATATACATAGTTTCAAAAACCCCATTCTAAAATATGATTTTTTCTATGCCTATGAGAATTTAGGAAAACCCCGCGTACCTCTATTTCGGAAAATAATGGGTGCTTCTTGAAGCCTGTGGATTGGGGATTTCGAATCTCTAATCGATTTTGAAAGCCCACGGTTGAATCTTGATTTATTTGGATTTTTAGTTTGAAACCCTTGGGAGTGTTATTGAGAATTTTTAGATGAATGTGGATGTATTTTGGAGAATTGGGGACTGAATTTCGTGTTTATGGCTGAATAAGGGTGGGAAAAGGACTATTTTGCCCCACAAACGGAGTGTTTAAGTCACTTGAAACCATTGCATAGGCGCCGCATATGATATCGTCTATGTTTACATAGGCTCCACCTATGCTATTGCCTATGTTTACATAGGCGCCGCCTATGCTATCGCCTATGTTTACATATGCGCCGCATGTGTTTTCCAGTGGCCATGTCCAATTGGTTAGGCGACGCATACTACTTTGAAAGACAATAACTTCTTGCTCGGGTTCCAGATTTTAGCAAAATTGGTATCGTTGGAAAGCTAACTCAAAAACCTATCATTTTACACATAGTAGGCTCTCTAATTCGACATATACAAAGAGTCATGTTCAATAGAAGTTGAGACAAATTATAATGTCCACTTAAACTTAATCGATCGAAGTAGTTTTCAACTCGTCCTTGAGTCAAAGGACCTCTATGGTCTAAATTCAAGCTTGAATGGATTCACATACTACACAAATAATTAACATGCCATATTTTCATAGGATTTATGGCTTCAGGATTATCAACGCATCGGAATCATGGTCTATATTATAGCCCAAAATGCGGGGCATTACATTATCCCCCCTTAGGATCATTCGTCCCCAAATGATGATACGGGACACAGACAAACACAATTTCAAGCATAATAAGGACTAGGAAAGATAAGATAGGAATAGTACCTTTTGTCTCATCATCCATCGAAGCAAACAAATTGGGATATCTAATCCTCATCTCATCTTCTGACTCCCAAGTTGCTTCTTCAACTTTCTAATTTCTCCACAAAACCTTCACTGAGGCTATCTCTTTGCTCCTCAACTTTTGAACTTGGCGATCTAAAATTTCAACGGGCTCTTCTTCTTAAGACAAGGAATCTGTCACTTTGATATCCTCTACTGGTAATACCAAAGAATGATCTCCAATGCATTTCTTCAACATGGATATATGGAATACCGTATGAACGAAACCCAAACTTGCAGGCAATTCTAGCTCATAAGCAACTGCACCAATCTTCCTCAAAATCTGATATGGCCCTATATAGCGAGGGCTCAATTTACCCCTTTTTCCAAACTGCATAACACCTTTCATAGGAGAAACCTTGAGAAAAACCCAATCACCAACTTCAAACTCTAATTCTCTTCTCTGAACATCGGCATAGGACTTCTGACGACTCTGAGCAGTCTTGAGTCATTCCCTAACGATCTTCACTTTTTCTATCGCCTCATGAACAAGATCAGGCCCATACAACTAAGTCTCACCCACTTCATACCATCCTATCGGAGACCTATATAACCTCCCATACAAAGCCTCAAAAGGAGCCATCTTGATGCTGGCATGGTAACTATTATTGTAAGCAAATTCAATCAGTGGTAGGTGATCTACCCAACTACCTTTGAAATCAATGACACATGCCCTCAACATATCCTCGAGGGTATAAATAGTACGCTCAGCTTGCCCATCCATCTGAAGGTGGAAAGTTGTGCTCAAATTCACTTGTGTACCTAAACCCTTCTGAAAAGATCTCCAGAACTGAGATGAAAACTGCATACCTCTATCGAATATAATGGACACTGGTGCCCCATGCAACTGAACTATCTCCTCAATGTAAATCTTAGCATAACCCTCTCCCGAATAATTAGTCCTCACAGGCAAAAAGTGGGCTGACTTTGTCAATCAATCTAAAATCGCCCATATAGAATCATACTGGTTTTAGGATCTCAGAAGTCCCGTAATGAAGTCCATGTTTATCATCTCCCACTTCCATAAAGGCAGGGCTATTTCTTGGGAAGTACCACCTGTCCTCATGTGTTCTACCTTCACTTGTTGACAATTCAAACACTTGGACACAAAATCAGCTACATCACGTTTCATGTTATTCCACCAATACAAGGTTTTCAGATCATGGTACATCTTAGTAGAACCTGGGTGAATGACATACCTCGAAGTGTATGCCTCATCAAGGATTCTTTCTCGCAGTCCATCAATATTCAGAACGCACAACCTACCTTGAAATCTCAGAATACCATCACCACCAATTTCAAACGACATAACCTTTTGTTGACCCACATCTATCTTGATTTGTATCGAGATGGTATCTTCAACCTGCTTCTCCTTAACTTCAGCACAAAGGGATGACTTATCTAAATCATGAACAATCACCCCTCCATCTTCGGAATCTAAGAGTCGCACTTCCAGATTTTCAAGGCGATGAATATCCTTCACCATCTCTTTCTTTCCTTCTTCTATATGAGAAAGGCTTCCCATAGAAAACTTGCTGAGGGCGTCGGATACAATATTTGTCTTGCCCGGATGGTAATACAAGCTCATATCATAGTCTTTCAGAAGCTCCATCCAGCGCCTCTGCCTGAGGTTCAATTCTTTCTGCAAGAAAACATACTGCAGACTCTTGTGGTCAATTAAGATATCAACGTAAACACCGTACAAGTAGTGCCGCCAAATCTTAAGTGCAAATACCACAACCGCTAACTCTAAATCATGGGTGGGGTAGTTACGCTCGTGCACCTTCAGCTGCCTAGAAGCATAAGCCACTACCTTACCATGTTGCATTAACACACAACCAAGTCCCACATGGGATGCATCACAGTATACCACAAAGCCATCTACACCCTCGGGAAGGGTCAAAATAGGAGCAGTGGTCAGTTTGTCTTTCAACTTCTCAAAACTATTCTCACACAAATCAGACCACACAAACTTTACCTTTTTCTGAGTCAATTTAGTGAGTAGATCAGTGTAATACCCCGAAAAAACTTTTCATCGAAATTTTGTGCGTAAACGTATTGGGTCCTATCTTCTAGAATGATTTATAATTTTTCGTGTGGAATTTCCTAGAGTTAGACCCACCATTGAGAAGAGAATCGAATAATCTTTCCAACGATATGTGGATCATCCAAAATGGACACCCGAGCGATGAGTTACGAACATTCCAATCGAATGATAAATAGTAATGAACAGTAAAACGTGCAGGAAAAAGTACTGAGGCCAAGCGTATCTTTTCTCAAACTTTAAACGATCATAACTCCTTGTACATAATGAACTGTATGAGCTTCTATATATCAACAGAAATCCCTGAGAGTCTTCTTTCCAATTAAATTGGTTTCATCCAATTTGGACATCGGAGTAAAAAGTTATGGCCAATTTACTTCATCCTATCGGATAGATCACTGAAGGGAAGATTTGACATTAATTGATTTTTTAAAGGTATTTTGGTCATTTCCCATTATTGTAACCCTCTATATATACCCCCTTTGAGATGAGAATTGTCATTTATTTTCTCTTATTTCTCTTATATATATCTCTCAAAATATATGTATATATATATATAGAAGAAGAGGAGTTAGGGTTAGGGTTCCAATTGGGGGAAATCGATTCAAGGGTTCGCTTGGCTAATTGCTTTCGTCAATCTCTTCGGCTATGAAATCTAAGGTATGCAAGTGTTCATTTATGGATTCCTTCCGTCCATAAAGCCTAAGTATCCTATTTTTGAAAATATATATATACATATATTTATAATTTTCATGATATGTGTCATATCAAATTGATGTTGATACTTTGGTATGGTTATAAAGATGATGTTATAAATACTAATGTGATAGGTGTGATTTTTATGTATTGGATTGAGTTGAATTGTTGTGATGAGATGTAATAGAAATTGAGGTGTATGATATGGTTGAGTGATTGGAACATGATTGTGTATAATGGATGAAAGTGGTGTAAATTGTTGGTGTTATGCGATATGAAATTTAATATTTGATCTAAGCCTTAAAAGAATGCATGCAAGGTGATTGTGAAAATGTCTAAGTAAGAATGAATTAATTATTTGACTTAGATATAATTCTTAAACGCCCGAAGAGATGTTTTAGAGATACTTGATGACCTTGTAACATGATTATAGAGTCTTTTCAAAAGTATGTTGAAATTATGTGGTTATGCTGATTAAAGTAGCGAATTGTTGTGACGCCAAGATGAGTGATATTGAGGTAATTGTGTTTTCCATGTGTGTGTACTATGTTTATACCATGATGTATCCGCGTGTTTCTTGGTAGTAGTAAGTATTGGGAGATTATGTTATACATGTTACGAGTCTTGTTGAGGTATTTATGTGAATTGAGGTGGTATTAATATAAGATGTCGTGAAACTCCTATGGTTTATGAACCTAATCATGTAAGGGCCAATAGAAGGTGTAGTAAGTATTTAAGGAAATGACTTGTAAGACATTGTGGTGTAGTGTGGAAACCCAAGAAAATATTAGGAGAGTAGAATATTAATATTGTGATATGATTTGGTGCCACGTTGACATGTTAAGTATGAAATTCCCAATTATGTGCTAAGCTATGCATGTTATGTGTTCATCGACATTTCAATGTGAATGAGGTTGAATCATTACGAGATGTTGTCATGAAATCCCTATGGTACATAAATCTAAGCATGAAAAGGGTGGATGGAATCTTGGTATGGTTGTGTGACATTATGGTGGTATGTGGTGTATAAATATGTGAATTGGGTAGTTGAATAATTGTAAACTAGAAGAATCCACCTATGATTAATTGATGCATGCAAGGTGTTTGTGAAAATGACTAAGAGACTAGAGATTATGTTTTTACAATATAATAGGTCCTAAATGACTAGTCGATGTTCGATGCTTATGTCCAACGTGATTTCCATGCTATGTGTTTGTTGAAATAATTATGCGAATAAAGTTGTTTCATGAATTGGAAAGATGATTTTACATTGGATAATGTTATTAATGAGGTATGAAATAACGATATTCGATACATATATGATTTTGAAATGGATTTATGTCCAAAATTCCTTGATTTTGAATATATGATGATTTGAATTGTTAAGCCTTGATTTATACAAGTATTCCATTATTTCCATGCTATGATGTGATAAGTGGTATTGAAAACCTTATGTCCCTATTGATTATTATTTCAAGTGTCTTTAAAATGTGAGTTGGATTGTGAATTGAGGCGTGTTGACGTCGAAGTTGTTGACGTTGAAGTTGGAGGGCTATGATAAGCCTTGGCATTGTTTTGGTGTTATTGATGTTGTGGTGGTTTAAAAAAAAAAGGTGATACGTTTTGATATTGGAAAATATTCTTGATTTGAGTCGAGTTAGGGATCCACAAATGATTATTTAATAATTTGAGAAAGATACATGATTTTGGTCATCATTGTTGACCTTTGAGATGTTTTGAAGTGGAATCCCTAACGCGTTCTGAGCTTGTCGGGGAGTAGTACTTAGCACCGAGAGGGAAATTTGGTATTTCCCCAAACCTATGTTCCACCGTAGGGTTGTTTGATGATGATATTATTGGCCAGAGAGCCCGATTGTGATTATTGCAGTTTTAAGGTCGTACTCCCTGGCAAATAGTATGACGCTCCCGCCAATGGGGGTTTCAAACGTTGGTATTCCACGTAGCTCATGTGGGGATGTCGGTTATAGGAAAATCCCCTGTCCATAAGAGTCATTTTTATTGAAATACCGAGTCAGTTTCATGGTAATCTCAATCAAGCGATGAACAATGAACTCTCGGTTAGTTTCAAAACTAGGGGAAAACTCAGTAATCTTGGAAATCACTCTCAAACTTATTTATTATCATTATGGAGAGACTTCCTGCTAGATGAGGGTAGCTCTCGAATGTATTTAATATGTATCAGTGAGAATTGAGACTTCTTGCTAGATGAGGGTTGATCTCAGGTTATTCAGTGTTTCAGGGTCAGTGGACTCGATCTCAAATATCGGTATCAGTTTCTCAGATTATCATAAAGACTTATGTGTACGAATTCGGTTATCGATGACAAAAGTATGGTATTAAGGTCATGGTGGTCGGTGTCACATATTGGCATGATTTCGGTTATACGTTATGCATTTATGCATGCATTATTGATCAGACATGTTCATGTTTAAATACTCCATAATTTCTATACATGTTTACTCCCGCAAAAGCATGTGGTACAGATTGTTATGTTTATGCATAAGCTTTATATATTTAACCTTACCCTATCCTTGCATACTCGGTACATTTTTGTACTGACGCATTTGCGCTATGGTGCTTTCTCTTATGTTACACTATAGGTTCAGAAGAGCGTGATCCAGAGTACATTTAGCTATCAAATCTTATAGCAGTGGGTGCAGCAGTGAGTCCTCATCATCCAAGGATATTCCATTTCAATGTTTTGTTGATTTTAGTAGATGGAGTTAGTTGGGGGATTGTCCCTTCAACTCCACAGTTTAGACAGTTAGAGGCTTTTCAAACAGATGTATTAGTGTGTGGTTTCCAGTATTGCATATTTTTAGATGTTTGAACCTTATGGCAAGTTTACGCATGTATTTTATTATATTATGCAGTGAACAGGTACAGATATCAGAATAGGGTTAGCTTGTGGTCCTTCGTGATTATAAGCACCGTGTGGCGTTTTGGTTCTTGGGAATCGGGTCGTTACAAGCAGCTATGGAAGAAAAACTCTCTACGAACCTTCTGTAATACCCCACCAAACCCAAGAAGCTCCGAATATCGGTTGGAGTCGTGGGTCTGGGCCATTTTCTCACTGCTTCAACTTTCTGGGGATCCACTCTTATCCCGCTACTGGATACAATATGCCCCAATAAGGCAATAGCATCTAACCAGAATTCACACTTAGAAAATTTGGCATACTGTTGATGATCCTTAAGGGTCTAAAGAATAATTCAGAGATGATTGGCATGATCCTCTTTACTCTTAGAATAGATCAGGATATCATCAATAAATACAATGACGAACAAGTCAAGAAACTGATGGAATACTCTATTCATAAGATCCATGAAGGCTGCAGGGGCGTTAGTCAACCCGAAGGACATGACTAGAAATTCGTAGTGACCATATCGGGTTCGGAAGGCTGTCTTGGGTATGTCTGACTCCCTAACTTTCATCTGATGATAACCCGAACGAAGGTATATTTTTGAAAAACACTTGGCACCCTGAAGCTGGTCAAAAAGGTCGTCAATCCTAGGAAGAGGATATTTATTTTTAATCGTGACCTTATTTAGCTGACAGTAGTCTATGCACATACGAAGGGAACCATCTTTCTTTCACACGGAAAGTACAAGCACGCCCCAAGAAGACACACTGGGGCATATAAAACCCTTATCTAGGAGATCTGCTAACTGCTCTTTCAACTCTTTTAGTTCTACAGGATCCATTCTATACGGCGGAATGGAAATAGGACTAGTGTCTGGCAACACATCAATACCAAACTCAATCTCCCTATCAGGTGGTATTACTGGGAGATCATTTGCAAAGACTTCTGGGAATTCTTTTACTATGGGAACAGATTGAAGAGGAAGACTATCGGCATTGGAGTCCTTAACTCAGATAAGGTAATAAAAGTAACCTTTAGAAATGAGTTTGCGGGCTCTGAGATAGGATATAAAGTGCCCTCTGGGTGCTAAAGAATGTCCTTCCCACTCTATCACTGGTTCATTCGGGAAATAAAAAATGACCCTTCGAGTCCTACAATCTAATGTGGCATAGCACGAATGGAGCCAATCCATTCCCAAGATAGCATCAAAAGCAACCATATCTAAATCTATGAGATCTACTAACGTATCCCGGCTACCAATAGTCACAATACAACCCCTGTACACCCTCCTAGCAATAATAGAATCCCCCACTAGGGTGGAAACAGAACAGGGCTCAGAAATCACACTGGGCTCAAACCCGAAACCAACAGCCACATAAGGGGTCACATAGGATAAAGTAGACCTGGGATCAAGTAACACATAAACATCACGGGAAAAGATTTGTAACAAACCGGTAAAAACATCTGGGGAAGCTTCCACCTCCTGGCGGTTGGTCAAAGCATATAACTGGTTGCGACTGTTCCCGGCAGCTGATGTGGCACCCTTCTGAGGTGGGGGTGGTGCCGAAGAATTTGCCTGAGACTTTGCACCACCAACATTCTTTCTAGCAGATGGATATTCCCTCTGAAAGTGACCCGGATGACCACATGAATAACACACTATCGAGCCCAACTGACACCTTCCCAGATGATTTCTACCATAAGTCTCACACCGTGGAAAAGTACGATGCTACTGAGCCACACTACCCTGTGACCGAGTATCCTAAGCTCTGGTTCCATGGTTAGTTTGAAAACTCTGAGATTGTCTATCTGCTGGTGGTCGGGGTATTGGGGCGTTGGCAGTAGACTGCGCATTACCCCAATTCTTCTTTTTTTGCCATTTATTTCCCCACTTACCGCCCTGAGGCTGACTGTGACTCTGGTCAGCTGATCTGGATCTTTTCGCTTGTCTTTCCACCTCCCTAGCTTCAAAGATCTTCTTTTTTTCTATTCTACCTTCTGTATATGAATGGTCATCCTAGCAAAGTCTAACTCCTTATTCAACATTGCCCCTGGCACTCAAGCACCAGGTTATCAGAAAGGCCGGATGCAAATTTCCTGATCCGGGCTCACATATTACTAGTCAACTCTGGTGCATAGCGGGCTAGTTTATTAAACTTCAAAGTGTACTCCTGGACACTCATACTGCCCTGCTTCAGATTCATAAACTCTTCCGCTTTGGACTCCCTCAACTCCAGAGGAAAGAATCGATCAAGTAAAGCTTTCATAAATTCGCCCCAAACTGTGGGCTAAGTACTCTCACCTTTTGCATCCTCCCAGTCGGCATACCACTGATTCGCAACATCCTTAAGCTGATAAGTTGCTAGTTCCACCCCTTCAACCTCATCCACATGCATTACCTTAAAGATCTTTTACATCTCATCCACGAACTCCTGTGGATCTTCCTCCACCTTGGTGCCAGTAAACTTAGGTATGTTCATTTTCATGAAATATCCGACCCTGGTAGCCTCAGACGTAATAGATGCAGGCCCAATATCTTCTGATCGTTGAGCCTGGTTAGCTACCAACTGTGTCAGCATATGAATAGACCGTCTGAATTCTGTATTTGAAATATCTCTCTGAGCAGTCGGTGGATGGTTATCATCAGTCCACGGAGCCCGAGGTGGACTGGTCGGGACTGGAGGGACTCTCGGAGCAGGGACAGGTTCTGGAGTGTGAGCTCTGTTATGGGTTTGTATCACAAAGGTGGGACGGACCTCATCTGCCTGAGCATTCTGATCGATGATACGACATGGAGGCATAGCTGTGTTTCTGAAATATAAGAGATCATTGATTAAGGGACAGTTCAGACGCTGAAGCACGAACTAAATCACAAAGAAGGGAAATATTTCCTAAACACCTAGTAGCTTCTTGCTTATAAGTGTGGCACGTTACACACCCATAACCAACACTCTACCCGATGCGATTACGCAGACACCCAGGGACCATGAACCATGCTTTGATACCAAGTTTATCACGACCCGAGCCGGGGCCCTAGCCGTGACGAGCATCCCAAACCATGAAGGCCCGGAACACCCTTCTCTATCTATTTGGTAGTCATGCACATAATTCATACGATAGAAGGTAATGCAGAAATATAAATCTAATACGGAAACATGGTCAATATGAATGTGATCATAATACTGAAACTGAAATCTAAAATATATCTGAATAATAATGTCTGACTCAGTCTGCGAAATCTCTCCCATAAACTAATCAAAGTTATCTGAAAGTTGGGACAAGGCCTCCAGTAGACCAAAACCTAACTAATAGTAGTAATATGAAATATCCAGGCCTTCTGAATCATAGAAGGCTCACCACTGCAAACTTCGGTCTGTGATCAGAAATCTCTACTGTCTATCTGGATCCCAAGACTATGCCTCAGAACCTGGAAGGAGGAGGGGTCAGCACAATTGTACTGGCAAGCGAAGCAATCCAAAATAGAGTAATTAAACATATATGTATATGTATATATATATAATACGTGAGAGCAAATTTTCATCAAGAATTATGCATAAAATAGTTTCTGAAAACACATGGGCATCTTCTGAAAACATATAACCTGTCTGTAAATCTCAAACTCTGATCTGTGTATTACTTCTAAGTTAGGTGGTATCCCCTACAAGTCTGATATTCCACGGGCGATATGGAATCCTTCATTGACTCAGCGGGGAAGCCTCCAACCCGAGTATGCCGCAAGGGTTGGAGTTCCTGAATCTGATACGCCATACGACACTTAAGTCAGTGTATAATAATATACCCGGGTCGGCAAACCACGGTTTTAGGAAATGAGTTGCTTGAACTCAAGACCTCTTCAGGGAACCACCTAACATCTCTGTATGCCCATTTTTAACCTTTTCTGTACATTCAACATTCTGAATGTCTAGAATAATGATAGTCTGAAATGTCTATTAGTCTGAGTCTGATATGACATTGGTCTGAATTGGTATCATCATACCAAAACTTGAAAGTTATGATTTCTGAGACATAATACATTAAGCTAAATCTTTCATTTAAAGCATAGCTTAGACCACCCAAAAACATACAACTGATATAGAAGATTTCATGTCTCTAAACTCAAGTCAAAATCATGTAAAAACTTCATCAAACATATGGTGGTCTAGTGCCTTTAGAAAATCATGCACTCTTTTATTACATGCATTATGAACATTAAACATTCATGCTAAATTCCCTCTTTAGTAATTTAAAACCACCTTCAAATCATAACAAGAGTTAAACCATTTCATATAATGCTTTACAAGAATGCATTGCAAAATAATTCATATGCTATGAAAAATTTGAAAATTCATAATAAGAGGGAATTCACCAAAAGTCATGCTCTTAACAAGAAATCGTTCTTAAACACATGCTTTCATACATACATATTCTCAAATCACTTTGGGGAAGGTAAAAAGACCAAAACAATGATGTTAAACATTTAATACGTGAATATATACATAGTTTCAAAAACCCCATTCTAAAACATGATTTTTTCTATGCCCATGAGAATTTAGGAAAATTCCGCGTACCTCTATTTCGGAAAATAATGGGTGTTTCTTGAAGCCTGTGGATTGGGGATTCCGAATCTCTAATCGATTTTGAAAACCCACGATTGAAACTTGATTTATTTGGGTTTTTAGTTTGAAACCCTTGGGAGTGTTCTTGAGAATTTTTAAATGAATGTGGATGTATTTTGGAGAATCGGGGATTGAATTTCGTGTTTATGGCTGAATAAGGGTGGGAAAAGGACCATTTTCTCCCCAAAAAGGGAGTGTTTAAGTCACTTGAAACCATTACATAGGTGCCGCATATGATATTGCCGATGTTTACATAGGCGCCGCCTATGATATCGCCTATATTTACATAGGCTCCGCCTATGCTATAGCCTATGTTTACATAGGCAACGCATATGCTATTGCATATGCTTTCCAGTGGCCATGTGCGATTGGTTAGGCGACGTATACTACTTTGAAAGGCCATAACTTCTTGCTCTGGTGCCGAATTTTAGTAAAATTGGTATCGTTAGAAATCTAACTCAAAAACCTATCATTTTACACATAGTAGGCACTCTAATTCGACATATACAAAGAGTCATAGTCGATAGAAATTGACACAAATTATAATGTCCACTTAAACTTAATCGATCGAAGTAGTTTTCAACTCGTCCTTGAGTCAAAGAACCTTTATGGTCTAAATTCAATCATGAATGGATTCACATACTACACAAATAATTAACATGCCATATTGGAATAGGATTTATGGCTTCGGGATTATCAACGCATCGGAATCATGGTCTATATTGTAGCCCAAAATGTGGGGCGTTACAAATGTCATGACCCCCTTTGGTTATTAAATAAAGTTTAAAAATAAAAACATGGTCAACAAGGACTTTAAAACCCTGGTTATCCTTTTAACCATTTATGTAATGTAATAGTTTTAGAAAGTAAACCAAGTCATGTGATTAAACATATTTCAAATCTAATTATGCAAGTAGGTTGAGGGAACACAATTTTTGAAACCAAATTCCAAACCAAAATTATCATATTTGGGGGAATACCTCGATCGCTATTCCATTCACCATACTCACGGGTTTCAAAAAACATAATTAAAACATGAACATTGGCATCAAAACTATGGGAATTCAAATCAAGTAACAATCCTTCCCAAAGCCCTTAACCCAAATAAAAATCCATATTCAAATCCACATGAGTAATAATTTGAACACATGCTTTAAGCAAATCAATCTTAAAGGGTGAGGTACATGTCTGAAAGTATCACATTTATGGAGAGAAATCACCATTTGGAAAATCTAAATGATCAACCTGGAGAAGCCTTAGCTTTTTCTTGACTTAGGTATTTGAGAGAGTTTAAGAGTGTATTTGATTATGTTTTATGGATGATAATAGGGTCCCAAAAGGGTTTTAAGGTCGCGGATCATAATTAAGGAAATGGGGAAATGTCCAAAGTACCCTTAATGAATTACTAAATATTTGTTACCTATTAATTATGGGTCACCTTGCGACTCATTAAGACAGACTAAGAGTTATCCCATAGACTCGTAGTCTGAGTAGTGTCATAAGTCATCCCCACTATTGAACCTATAATTCATACCATATGACTCGTACATGGACCAGAAGACTCATAGGGTCCTAGTTGTAACCACAATAGTGACATTATGCACCTACACTAGTTTGACCATGGAAAATACCTTACGACTCGTAAAAAGCCATCACAACTCATGACATCCTAATCGTAGTCACTGCAAAAACATTGCAACCCTTCCTGGTTAGCCTATGACTAGAGCCCTATGACTCGTAAGGAGACCTTACGACTCGTTAGGTGAGCCATAGTCTGAACAGTAAGCTCCAACCTCAAGAAATTTTTTGAGGTAAAAACCTGAGGTGTTACAACTTATTTCTATAGCACCCTACTATATTTCTCCTATGGAGAATAGAAAGATGAATACTCATCTTTAGGATGTTCTTGGTAAGGGTTTTGTTAGACTAGGTGTGTCTCTTTGGGGAGATCTTGTATTGTTTGTGAAGATGAAGGATGGCTCCATACATATGTGTATTGACTATAGGTAGCCTAATAAGGTGACAGTGAAGAAAAGGTATCATATTCCTTCCATTGTTGATTTTTTTAATAGCTTTAAGGTGCAACAATATTTACTAAGATTTATTTGAGGTCCAGTTATCATTAGTTGAGGATTCGGGGTGAGGATATCCAAAGACATTCTTTAGGACCCGTTAAGATCATTATGAGTTTTGAGTGATTTCTTTTAGGATGAATAACACTTTAGTTACATTTATGGATTTTATAAATCAGGTGTTCAATCCTAATTTTGATTCCTTTATGAATGTATTCATTAACAACATCCTTATATATTTGAGATGTAGATAGGAGCATGCATAATATTTGAGGATTGTGCTCTAGACTTTTAAAGAACATTTGCTTTTTCCAAAATTCTCTAAGTGTAAGTTTTTGATTGAGTTGACAACATTTTTTGGGAATATGGAGTCTAACGATGGGATTACAGTAGACCCATGAAAGATTGAGGCCTTTCTTTATTGGGAAAGGCCTACATCTTCGACTAAGGTTTGTAGCTTCATTAGTTTGGCTGGTTACTATAGGTGGCTAATTGAGAGTTTTGCAACTATTGTAGCACCTATGACAGATCACTCAAAAGGAAGTTCCCTTTCGATAGTCCAAGGAGTGTGAGTTAAGCTTTAGAAAGCTCAAGGCATTTTTTACTTCAAATACTATTTTGGCTCTTCCTTTTGATGGTGAGGGATTCACCGTGTATTGTAGTTCTTCTAATTTTTATTGGTGCTTTATGTTGATGCATTAGGGTCATGTTATTTCTTATGATTTGGGAGAGATGAAGGTGCCCAATCTCAACTACCCCACTCATGATTTAGAGTTGGAAGTAGTAGTTTTTGTGCTTAAGATTTAGAGGCATTATCTTTATGGCATGCCTTGTGAGATATTTATGGATCATCATAGTCTTTATCATCTTAGGACCCAGAGAAAGCTTAATTCTAGCCAGTATAGATGGATAGAGTGTCTAAAAGACTATGACATTTCTATCTTGTATCATCCGAGAAAGGAAAATGTGGTAGTAAATGCCTTGAGTCAAAAGGCGGTGAGTATGGGTAGCATAGCTTGTATTTCAATTTCTGAGGTTGTTGGCACGGGACTTTTAGTCTTTAGCAAACTTGATGGTCCAACATGATACTTCATATCCTAGGAGGATTCTTTCTAGAATTGAGGCGAGGTCTTCACTATTTGAGCAGATTTAGACTCATCAATTTAAGGATAAGAGACTTTTCATCATCCATTAACATGAGTTGAATGGTGAGTCTAAGAGGGCTACCATATATTTAGAAGGTATTTTGATATTAATTGCAGCATTTGTGTTCCGAGGGTTGATGGCTTGATTTCGACAATTTTGCATTAGGCCGATAACTCTAAATATTCTATTTTCCTAGGCACAACTAAGATGTATAGGGATTTGAGGAATCATTATTGGTGGAGTGGAATGAAGAGAGATATGGCAGACTTTGTATCTCCTTGCCTATGTTGTCAGTAGATGAAGGTTAAGCATTAGAGACCTAGTGAATTGATTCAGAGGTTTGCCATTCCTAAGTGAAAGTGGGAGCGGATTACCATGGACTATTTTAGTGGATTTCCTGACACCTCCCATGGTTCGATGGTATTGGGGTCATTGTGGATTGGTTGACCAAATCGACACATTTCATTACTATTCAAATGTCCTTCTGTGCTGAGAGGTTAGCCCGTATCTATGTTCATGAGATAGTCTATTTGCATGGTGTGACTTTATCTATCATTTCAAACCTTGGTTAAGTATTCACTTCTAGATTTTAGAGAGCTATTAAGAAGAGTTGGGTACTCAGGTGGATCTTCGTACAACCATTGACCCCCAAATTGACAGGCAGTCAAAGCGGACTATTCAGGTTCTCAAGGATATACTCGAAGCCTATGTAATGGATTTTAATGGTTAGTGGGAGCAACACATAACATTGGCAGAGTCCACATATAATAACAGTTATCAATCGAGTATTGAGATGGCATCATTCGAGGCTTTATATGGTATGTAATGTCGTTCTCCGATTGGTTGGTTTGAGACCTTCGAGATTAGACCACGTAGTATTGACTTTTTCCAGGAGTCGTTGGATAGAGTCAACCTTTGCTTTATTTGATCAGGGATACACTTATTCTTATGTGTTTGCTTATTATGACCTATGGTTAGAGTTATCTTGAGATACATTATCAATGCTATTATGTGTATCTACTTCAATGGGTGATTCTTTAGCAGTGGATCGGGCTTTCAGATCATATGTAATGATTATTCGAGATTTTGATACTAATGTTGATCTTATAATATTGGACATGGTAGATTTGATGTTATTCTGGACATGGATTGGTTATCCCACTATCATGTGGTCATGGACTATGTTCCTAAGACCGTTACCTTAGCCATGTCCAGCGTACACCAAGTTGTGTGGCAGGGAGCGATGAGCTACGAGCCAACGAGGATTATTTCTTATGTCCATACTAAGAGGATTATTTTGAGGGTTTGCAAGTCTTACCTCACTTATATTCATGATGTTATTGTGGAGAGTCCATCACTTGACACTGTTCCTGTAGTTCATGAGTTTCCTAATGTTTTCCCAACCAATCTCCTTGGAATTACTCCTGCTCATGATATTGAGTTTGTTATTGATTTTGAGTTGGGCACCCAACTTATGTCATGATATGAACTAGGAGATGGATGTGATGGGTACTTCTATTCCACCGAGGATCAGAGACCACCACCCAAACCCTAGCCAACGAAAACATAATATAGCTAGCAGCAGATGAATACAGAACATATACAAGATAGAGATGAGTTTTGAACATATAACAAGATAGGCAACTCAACTAAATCATAAGGAAATCTAGGAACTTTAATATCCTTCCCAATCCACAGTATTCCACAAGCCTCTAAAATTCAAGAACAACGTATGTTGGGGCATGCCCTGGACCATAGCAGGTAAGAGTCCAAAAAGAATAGTGCAAAACAAAATGAAACAAGAACATGAAATAATGGTCTTCAAAAGTATGGAAGCTCACCACTTCAAGTGGACTAATAATCAATCCAGGAATCGCCTGATCATTGTGCAAGAAAAGTTCAAGTGTCTTTGTTCCCTGCATCATGTAGGGATATAGAATTTGGACATAGTTAGTAGGGTCGGCGCTACCATGTAACTCAGGGAAGGGATAAAATAATGCCAACATGAAATTAAGTCCAAACTCAGTATACATGTCCACATACATGCATACATACACATACATATAAGATATTGGGATAGGGAAAAAGGTTTAACATAAAATTTAAAATCATTAACCTGGACTGTGTAGCTCTAATCGTCATAAGGGAATCCACTGGCTATATGAGTTCTGCTCCCCCTGCTAAAACTGTCACAGTGCCTATTAACTGCACGAACCAGGAAAATCAAAGGGTGAGCTAGGGAATACCTCGACCCCAACATATCAAATATATATATATAAGTGTGAACCTTGCACACGTTTATAAAGACTCCCTCACCGATAAATGTGGTTTCCAGTATCGGTCCCCCTGGGGCCTCGACCTTCCACAGCGAGTTACACAACCCCCTTTAAGCCCAATTAAATCAAGTTTCACATAACCCATCCTTTTAACCATGGAATTATCCGTTAAGGCATCAACCACAGGTATCGTCATACCATTACTCTTGTAATCTTATAATTATGCCATACCAATTCCACCAACCAGGGGGAATACCACGTTCCCCTTTGTTTATTAATTCCAATTGGGGGAATACCACCCCTTTTGTTCATTAAATCAAGTTTAAAAATCAAAACATGGCCAACAAGGCCTTCAAAACCCTTATTATCCATTTAACCATTTATGCAATGCAATAGTTTAGGGAAGTAAACCAAATCATATGATGAACGATATTTCAATTCCAATTATGCAAGTGGGATGGGGCAACAGAATTTCTAAAACCAAATTCCAAATTAAAATCATCAAATTTGAGAGAATACCTCGACCCCCATTACATTCACCATACCCATGCACCCTAAAAACTTTCAAAATACATAATTAAGATATGAACATTTGCATGAAAACCATGGGAATTCAAATCAAGTAATAATACTTCCCAAAGACCTCAACCCGAATGAAAATCCATATTCAAATCCACATGAATAATACTAAACATAACAAGTTTAAGGGGCGAGGTACATGCCAAAAAGTAGCACAATAATGGAGACAAATCACCACTTGGAATCTCTAAATGATCAACCTTGAGGAACCATAGGTTGTTCTAGACTTAGGGATTAGAAAGAGTTTAAGAGTGCTTTTAATGATGTTTGATAGATGATAATGGTGTCCCAAAATGGTTGTATTGTCGGGGGTCACAATTAGAGAAAGGGTAAATGTCCAAAGTACCCTTAATGAAACACTAAAGATTTGCCGCGTAGTCATTACGGGTCACCTTATGGCCCGTAACGACTGACTATGAGTCGTCCCCTAGACTCATAGTCTTAGTAGTGTCCCAAGGCATCCCAATTGTTGACCATACGAGTTGTACCATATGACTCATACACAAACCTTACAACTCGTAGGGTCCTAGTCGTAACCACAATAGTGACATTGGGCGCCTGTACTAGTTTGACCGCGAAAAGCACTCTATTACTCATAAAGAGTCATTACGATTAGTGACATCCAAGTCGTAGTCACAATAAGAAAATAGGAAACCCTCACTGGTCAACTACGACTCGAGCCCTACGACCTGTAAGGAGACCTAATGACTCGTTAAGTTAGTCGTAGTCTGAACAGTGAGCTCCAAACTTAAGAAATTTTTTAAGGAAAAAATCTGGGGTGTTATATTACCTCCCCACCACCACCACCGCCACCGCCACCAGGATTATTCATCCCTAAATGATGTGTCAAGGCATCTTTAGCATGATTTTGAGACCAAAACACAAACACAATTTCCTTTAACAAAGTGAGAAAACAAAGATGATAAGGAAAACACATACCTTTAGAATAGTTGTCTAATCTAGGGGCCAAGAAAAGGTATCTCGACTTCATGTCCTTTCATCTTCCCAAGTAGCTTCTTCAGGATTTTGGTTTCTCCATAGAACCTTTGCCGAAGCTACATCCTTAGTCCTCAAATGATGGACTTAACTATCAAAAATCTCCACCGGGACTTTCTCATTAGAAAATGAATCCTAAATACCAACACTCTCAATAGGCAAAACCAAAGAAGGATCCCACATACACTTTTTCAATATTGAAACATGAAAAATTAGATATACAAAACCCAAACTCGAAGACAAAACCAACACATAAGCAACCTTGCCCACTTTCCTAAAAATCAAGCATGGACCAAAATAACGAGGGTTGAGCTTTACCTTCTTCCCAAACCTCATCACTCCTTTCATGAGAGACACCTTTAAAAACACTGAATCATGAACATCAAACTCTAACTCCGTTCGTCTCACATTTGCATAGGACTTTTGGCAACTCTGAGTAGTCTTGATTCTATATCAATTCACATTCACCTTCTCTATGGTTGGTGAACCAAGTTTGGACTGAACAATCTGGTCTTACCAACTTCAAACCACCCGATGGGAGATCTACACCACCTTCCATAAAGAGCTTCAAAAGGAGTCATCCCAATACTAGAGTGATAGTTGCTATTAAATATGAACACGATAAGAGGCAAATGATCCACCCAACCACCTCCAAAATCGACCACATAGGCCCTTAGCACATCTTCTAAAGTCTAAATAGTCCTCTATGCTTGTCCATCCGTATGAGTATGGAATGCGGTACTAAGGTTTACCTGAGTGCCCAAGCTTTAATGAAATGAATGTCTAAAGGAAGAAAAGAACTGCGTACCTCGATCCAAAATAATGGAAAATGTAGCACCATGCAATTTTACGATCTGTAGAACAAATAATTTCACATAATCCTCTCCAGTGTAAGTAGTCCTCATAGGTAAAAAGTGGGCAGACTTAGTCATCCTATCCACGATGACCCAAATTGAATCCTACAGATTCCAAGACTGTGTAAACCCAGTAACAAAGTCCATGTTGATTGCCTCCCCCTTTCACGTGGGAAATTCAATCTCTTGAGATATGCTGTAATGCTCAAGTGCCCAACTTTCACTTACTGACATATTATACACTTAGCCACAAAGTTAGCCACATCTCTCTTTATGTTTTTCCACTAATAAATCTCCTTCAGGTTATGAGACATCGTCATCGAGCTAGTATGAATGCTATATCTCTACTCGTGAGCCTCAGTCAAAACTCTTTCTCATAGCCTATCCACATCAGGAACACACAATCTACCTTGGTACCTTAAGATACCATCTCTACCAATCTTAAATGCCATGGCCTTTTGCTGACCTACCTCAGCCTTAATCTACATCAAGGTGGGGCTCAAACCTTGCTTCTCCTTTACCTCTGTACCGAGAGATGACTTCAACACTTTTTGTATAATCACTCCTCTATCCTTAGAATCCTTAAGAAAAAACTCTAACATTAGCCAACTGGTGAATGTCCTTAACCCATACATACTTCTCCTCATCCACATGAGATAAGATACCCATGGACAACATGCTAAGAGGATCAATAACTACATTACCTTTAACTAGATGGTAATGAAGACTCATCTCATAGTCTTTGAGCAACTCAAGCCATATCCTTTGTATAAGATTCAACTCCTTGTGAGTGAACATGTACTTCAAGATTTTATAGTCTTAATAGATATCAGCACGAACCCCATACAAGTAATGATGGCAAATTTTCAAGGCAAAAACTAAATTCAACAATTCCAATTAATAAGTCTGAAAATTCCTTTCATGAACATTCAGTTGCCTAGAAGTATAGGCCACAACCTCACCTTATTTAATCAAGACACACCCTAGTCCCACATACGACATATCATAGTACATATCATATCCATCAGTACTCTCGGGCAGGGTTAAAACTGAAGCAGAAGTCAACTTATCCCTTGGCTTCTCAAAGATTTCCTCACAAGCATCAGAACACAAAATCTTTACCTTTTTCTTAGTCAACTTAGTCAATGGAGAAGTAATAGATGAAAAACATTCCCCAAATCTCCCCTATAATACCCGGCTAAACCTAAGAAGCTCTGAATATCGGTTGGAATCATAGGTCCAAGCCACTTCTTAACCACCTCACCTTTTTGTAGATCCACCATAATCCCCTCACTTGAAATGATATGACAAAGGAAGGTTAAGGCATTCAACAAAATTCACACTTGAAAAACTTGGCATACAAACGATGAGTCTTCAGAGTCTGTAAAACTATACAGAGGTGATTGACATGATCCTCCTCACTATTAGAATATATCGAGATGTCATTAATTATAAAATCATGAATAAATCTAAGAACTGTCTAAATACCCAGTTCATCTAATCTGTAAATGCAGTCAAGGCATTAGTTAACCCAAATGATATCACCAGAAACTCGCAATGACTATATTAGGTTTGAAAGGCAGTCTTAGGGATATCTGCCTCTCTAATCTTCAACTAATGATAACCCAATCGAAGATCAATTTTAGAAAAACATCTAGCACTCAAAAGTTAGTCAAATAGATCATCTATCCTAGGAAGAGGGTAGTTATTCTTCACCGCCACCTTATTTAATTGCTAATAATCTATACACATCTAAAGAAAACCATCATTCTTATGCTCGAAAAGCACAATAAAACCTTATGGGGACACACTAGGATAAATAAAAACCTTATCAAGAAAATCCTTCAACAGCTCCTTAAGTTCTTTCAACTTAGCCAAAGCCATTCTTTAAGAAGGAATAAAGATAGGACAGGTATCCAGTAGAAGATCAATCCCAAATTCAATTTCCCTATTGGGAGGAATACCAAGAAGATCATCAAGAAACACTTCAGGAAATTCATTTACAACCGGGAAAAACTATAGAGAATGAACCTCAAAACTAGAATCTCTAACCCAAACTAGATGGTATAGAAAACCCTTGGAAATCAATTTTTGGGCTCCCTTAGAAACGAAGGAACTTCCCTCCTATTTCATTATTAGTACATTTGGGAATTGAAAACTAACCTTACAGGTTCGACAATCTAGAGAATTATAGCACGAATGGAGCTAATCCATCCATAAGATCATGTCAAAATCTATCATATCCAATTCAATCAAATCCACCAATGTCTCCCTATCACAAATAGATTCTACACAACCCCTATAGACCCTTATAGCCACAACAAAATCAACCACTGGGTGGACACAGAGCAGGGATCGAAAATACTCTCAAGGCCAAAACCAAAATTAAAAGCCACATTACGGGGCACATAGAAAAAAGTAGACCCCATATCAAGAAGACAATATACATCATGAGAGAAAAGCTATAACATATAAGTAACAACATCAGGATACACCTCAAATTCTTGATGGGTGGCAAGAGCATAAAGACGGTTTTGACTAGTGCCTGTACAAGAAATTGCACCCTTTGGTGAAGGAGCTGAAGAAGTAGAAACTGAAACCTTACTAGCTTTAATAGCAATATTTGTTGCCGAATAGTTCCTCTGAAAATGTCTAGGCTAGCCATATTTGAAATATAGATTCCTTCCTTCATCATAGTAACCATGGTGCATCTATCCATAGAATCTACAAGGAGTATATGATAGAGCTGATTGAGCTCCACTAGCCTGGGTTCAGGAACCCAAGGACTTAAGCCCACTATCAGCCTAAAAGCGATAATTTCTAGATGGCTTGGTATACAAAGAACTATCTGTAGAATAAGAACCAAAATTTCCCCAAGCCTTTTTCTTTCCCCCACTGCCTACCATCTCTACCACTATTCTGCAGGCCTCCACCCTGCTCTAAATATCTAAATTTCTTATTTTGCCTCTCCCCATTTCTGCTTGCTTCTTATTTTCATCTTTAACCTACTATATATACACCACTAACCTAGAGATATCCATGTCATGGTTCAATATCACCGCCTTATATTCTAGAACCAAGTCCCAAGATAAACCCAAAGAAAACTTTATCTCTTGGCCTCATGTTATACACCAACTTAATAGTGTAACGAGACAACTGATGGAAATTCAAGGCATATTCTTTAACATGCATCTTTCCTTGCCTCAAGTTCACAAACTCCTCAGCCTTAGCCTTTATCAACTCATGAGGAAAGAAATGATCAAGGAAAGAACAAAAAAATTCCTCCTGTATAGCCTGCTCAACATTGTCACCTCTCTACTGCTCCCACTCCTAATAGCACTGGTATGTTGTATCCGACAACTGATATGGGGAAAACTCCACATCATCCACATTAGTAGCATGCATCACCTGAATATCTTCTTTATTTAATCAACAAACCCTTGAGGATCCTACTAGACCTTAGAGCCTTTAATGGTTGAGGGATTTAACTACATTAACTGGCCAACTCTAGTGACCTCAAAAGATGATGCAATAAAACCAATATGGTCAGGCCAAAGAGATTGAGAAGTCACCAATTAAGTTAGCAAATTATTAGATCAATCAAATTCGACATTAGAAATATCTTCTTGGGGTAGTGGGGCATGAATATCATCAGCTAGAAAAGCCCAAGGATGATTGGTAGGGACCAGTAGAACTCCACATGGGCAGTCAGGAGAAAGTTCCATAGACTGGGTTTGTACTCCATAGGTAGAACGAGTTACACCCACATTATCCTCAGGTGGGATATAGGAGTTTTTGTGAGCATCATATCTTTGGGGAGGCATAATCTGAAATATGAACAAATGGAATTAGGGGAGATTTCAAGACCTTAGACTCTATATCCCAAAAAATAGATCAAAAGAAAGAAAAACATCCCTAAATTCCCTGTAGCCTCTCCCTTATAAGTGTGGTGCACTACACTTACATAAATGAGACTCAGCTTGACACAACTTTGTGGACACCCAATGACCACGAAATTATGCTTTGATATAAACTTTGTCACAACCCAAACCAGGGTCTGGCCTTGACAGGTGTCTCAAGTCCACCAAAGACCAAGGACTACCCCTTGAACCCTAGCCAACCAGAATATAATACAACTTGCAGTGGATGAATTCTAAACATAAAAAAAGATAGCTGAGTTTTAAACAAATAATAAGATAGAAAACTCAACTAACTCATAAGGAAATCTAAGAATTTTAACATCCATCCCCGTCCATAGTAATCCTCAAGCCTATAAAATCTATGAACAACCTAAGTCAGGATTTGCCCTCAACCATAGCCTAAAATTCAAAAGAGAATAGTCCAAAACAAAATAAAACAAGAACATGAAATAAGGTTCTTTCAATTTATAGAAGCTCACCACTTCAAGCTGACTTATGATCGATCCAGGAATCACCTAATCATTATGCAAAAAAAAGTTTCTTTGTTCCCTGCATCATATGTGGATACAACGTCCAATGATGAATCACAGAGTGAGAGTTAAAATGTAACTCAGGGTATGGATAAAGTAATGCCAACTAGGAATTCAGTCTAAACTCAGTGTATATGTTCACATACATGCATACATACATATACATATAATGTTGTGATAGGGAATAAGGTTTCACATGAAATTTAAAATTATTAACCTAGACTGTGTATCTCTAAGCATCCTAAGGGAACCCAGGGGCTATATATGTTTCTCTCTCCTTGCTGAAAGGGTCCCAGGCGTATTAGCCACATAAACTAGGAAAATCCAAGGATGAGCCAGGGAATACCTTTATCCTAGCTAATCCAATATATATATATACATATATATATATGTGAACCATTCACATAGTTATAAATATTCCCACACCGACAAATATGGTTTCCAGTATCCTAGGGCTTCTACCTTATACGGTGTGCTAAGCAAACCCCTTTAAGCCTAATTAAAATAAGTTTCACATAACCAGTAAATTTAAAAAAGGAATTATCCATTAAGGCATCAACCACAAGTATCATCATACCATTATGATTGCAAGCTTATAATTATGCCATACCAATTCCATCAACTTGGGAGAATACCACGACTTCCTTTATACATTAATTACAATTGGGGGAACATCACAACCCCTTTTTTTCATAAATCAAGTTTAAAAATCAATACATAGCCAACAATGCCTTTAAAACCCTTATTAAACATTTAACCATTTATGTAATGCAATAGTTTTGGGAAGTAAACCAAGTCATGTGATTAACCATATTTCAAATCCAATAATGCAAGTAGGTTGAGGGAACACAATTTTCAAAACCAAAATCCAAATAAAAATTATCAGATTTGGGGAAGTTCCTCGACCGCTATTCCATTCACCATACTCACGGGTTTCAAAATACATAATTAAAACATAAACATTGGAATCAAAACAGTGGGAATTCAAATCAAGTAACAATCCTTCCCAAATCCCCCAACCCAAATCAAAATCCATATTCAAATCAACATGAGTAACAATTTAAATACATACTTTATGTAAATCAAGTTTAAAGGGAGAGGTACATGTCTAAAAGTATCAATTATGGAGAGAAATCACCACTTGGAAGCTCTAAATTATCAACCTTTAGAATCCTTAGCTTGTTCTTGATTTAGGGATTTTAGAGAGTTTAAGAGTGAATTTTATTATGTTTTATGGATTATAATGGGGTCCCAAAAGGGTTTTATGGTCGTGGGTCACAATTGAAATGTCCAAAGTACCCTTAATAAAACTATAAAGATTTCTCACCCAGTTATTATGGGTCACCTTAAGACTCATAAAGACTAATTAAGAGTTGGCCCTTAGAATCATAGTCTGAGAAGTGTCACAAGGCATCCTTACTGTTGACCATATGAGTCGTACCATATGACTTGTACACAAACCTTATGATTCATAGGGTCTTAATCGTAACCACAATAGTGACATTATGAACCTATAATGGTTTGACCATGGAAAACACCCTACAACTTGTAAAGAGTCATTACGACTAGTGACATCCAAATGTAGTCACAACAGAAACACATGCAACGCTCACTGGTCACCCTATGACTCGAGCCCAGTGACCTATAAGGAGACCTTATGACTCATTACGTAAGTCATAGTCTAAGCAGTGAGCTCCAAATTAAAGAAATTTTTTGAGGTAAAAATATAGGGTGTTACAACTTATTTCTATGAAAATTTACCATATGGCATATATCGAGTTTAGGAAGCTGAATGCTCATATTTAGGATGTTCTTTATAAGGGTTTTGTTATACTGGGTGTGTCTCCTTGGGTAGATCCTATATTTTTTATTAAGATGATAGATGGTTGTATGCATATGTGTATTGACTATAGGCAGCTTAATAAGGCAACGGTGAAGAAACGGTATCATATTTCTTGCATTGGTGATTTGTTTCACTAGTTTTAGGGTGCAATAGTATTTACTAAGATTGATTTAAGGTCAAGTTAACATCAGTTGAGAATTCGGGATGAGGATATCCGAAGACATCCTTTAGGACCTGTTATGGTCATTATGGGTTCCTGGTGATTTCTTTGGGAATGACTAACACCTCAGTTTCATTTATGGATTTTAGAAATTGAGTGTTCAGGCCTTATTTGGATTCCTTTGTGAATATATTAATCAATGACATCCTTGAGTATTTAAGGAGTAGAGAGGAGTATACATAATATTTGAGGATTATACTCCAGACTTTTAGAGAAAAATTGCTTTTTCCCAAATTCTCTAAGTATGAGTTTTGTCTTGAGTTGATGGCATTCCTTGGGAATATGGAGTGTAAGGATGGTATTATGGTATACCCATGAAAGATTGAGGCCATTCTTTATTGGGCCAGGCCTACATCTTCGACTGAGGCTCATAGATTCATAGGTTTGGATGGTTACTATATGTAGCCCATAGAGAGTTTTTCTATAATTGCAGCACTTATGACAGATTGGCTCAAAAGGAGGTTCTCTTTCGATGGTCTGAGAAGTATGAGTTGAGCTTTTGAAAGCTTAAGGCATTTCTGACTTTAGCTCCTATTTTGGCTCTTTCTATTAAGGGTGAGGGATTCACCATGTATTTTAATTCTTCTAATGTGTGTTTGTGGTGTGTATTGATGCATCAGGGTCGCATATGCGTTCCACTTTCAAATATGCAGTAAGCTTCCATCTATCTTTTGATTAAATCATTTCTTTTCTTCTAAAATCTTTGTGGCTTGATTTTAGCACCTTTAGATCTCAAAATTCACCAATTGTTGAGGGTAAATTTCCTTGAGCATAGAGGGCATTATGTTGGTTTCGAATGTACGATTTCATTAATGGGCCCCACATAGGATTTTACGTGATCTAGAGACTCGAAGGACATAGTGCAATATAAGTATCATTGTTCTCATTTTTATGAGTAAATTGTGATTTTGATTGCATGAAACTTTGTGGAAGCTTCTCTGAAAGGAAAATCATTGGTTTAGCAAATTATTCGAGCTTTTCTTCGGCATCCAAGTTGGCTAGGTTTACCCATGTCATAGATTAAGTTATTTCGTAGTATAATTATGATAGTATGCTAGATTAGGATTGTGATTTAGTTGTTGGAGGTATGATTGATAATATTTAGTTAGCTGAACTGTTTAGGCTACCTAGATATAGTAATTTAAGACGTAGTTAACTTAGTTGCTCATGTTGGAGGATCAATTACTATCTTAGGGCTATTTAAGGCTTGTTTACTTTCTAAAAGTGGATTTAGATACATTAGCCAAGTTTAAGGTAGAATTTTCCTTAAAATAGATTTTGGGGCAGAGTGGAATTTGCCTTATAATAGATTTCTGGGATTAGAAGTGAGCCTTTTCATCCCACCATAGTCCATGACTTGAGCTAGTTTTGGTAGACCATTATACACATGTTTTATAATTCAAAATGATTATTATGGGATTTTAGGATAGTAGATACTTAATAGTCATGATGGTTTGAATGTTAGAGTAGATGCTAATTACGGTAAAACCTACTAAGTTATTTATATTGATTAGGATATTAATGATATGAGTTCTAGTTCAAGTCCAACAATTAATTATGATATTGATGATATGGGTTTTGGTTTAAGTCTGGCAATTGATTATGATACTAGTAATATGGGTTACGGTTCAAGTTCGGCAAATGATGATAAAGATGATGATGCTATTGAGTTCCAATTTGAGTCTGACATTGAGTGTTTTTTATGATCTTATATGGTACGGATCGGTTCCTTATTATAGCATGATGGTTGGTATATTATGGTTACTCGGTTATTTTTTTTCCTTTGATTGTACCCTCCAGGCTTATCAGGGACTGTGTTGGGTTAATTACTTTCTGCACTTAGTGCACTTATTAGCTTATAAGGGACAATTTAGTAGATATAATTGTGTGATCTTTATGTTATTATTTTTGGTTATTGATTTATATGCACAAGAGTGTTGGAATTTATTTCTAGGTTTGCTTTTTCAACTTGACATAGCTTATTTTATCTCATATTTTATCGTATTTATATCCTGATTTAGCTCAGTTGGCCGATGATGCCTACTGAGTACCCGTGGTTATGGTACTCATACTACACTTCATTACCTTTTTGGTGTAGATACAAGTACTTGTTGCCACCATTGATTCGACGATCATGCTCTATTGGATTTTTGTGATAGAGTGAGCTCTCAGAGTCAGAGTTGCCCCTTTTTCTTTCTATTATCTATGTCTAGTCTTTCATTTTTTGAGATAGATGGTATTTGACTCTTTCAGAACTTATGATGTATTTGCATTATATCTTGTACCGAAACTACAAGGTTGTGGGATGTGTGTCTATGTGTTATTTATCTTTTGGATTATTTTTATTATCTTTCTATTATTACAAGTCTTAAATTGTTTATTCTAGCCTTATAAGCTACTTTTCACCAAACTAGCCCATTGTCTAGTGCTCCGAGCTATAATTTGTCTTACCCACTAGCAAGATATAGTAGGTGCCATCATGACTCGTAAATTGGGTCATGAGAATTCAAGAGGGAAACGCTCTATGTTGAAGGCTTTTGGATTGATTTCCCATATTAGAGGTAGGTTATGGCTTAACATTCTTCAGACTAGGTTGGGTAGTTAATATTGGTATAAAATCATGTCATGGGTGTGGGAATTAATCATGGAAATGTCTTTATTATTGTTATTTGGTGGTTTTGAGACATTATTTTCTATGTGTTACCATATGGGGTCTTATATGATGTTGTTGGCCTTGTGTATGTTTATTGGTCGTGTTATTTCTAGTGAAAAAGCCTAAATAAGAATTGATATGGTATCAATGGAATATTTTTGTGTATTTTTATTCTATAGATGGATTATATTAGATTCATGGATGGTTGGCATATTGAGTGGGTTTTGACTCACGTGGTTTGGTATATTGGTTGGATTTGGAAATTCTCATTTCGGTTGGTTATGAGCTTTACATCCTCATATCATATATATTCAATAAACATTTGTACCATCATAGATGAAACACCTAGACTTTTAAACCATTAAGAAATTTCTTTATTTTATGTAAATGGGGATGGTACAACTAGTGGCATGAGTCGTACCCCTTGGATATGACTGAACCCCCAACCAATCATACGTTAAGGCACGAGACGTACCAAGACCAATCATATAGAGTGAGGTCTTGACTTGGAATTGACTGTTTTTGGTACGGGTGAAGTGTACGAGTGAGGGCATGAGTTATACCCTTTGGATATGACTCAATGGTATGCATTCGTACCCTAACAAGTGTAGGTTACCTAGGATGTACCTAGGGTACGAGTTAGGGTACCACTTGTACCCTAGGGTACGATTGACTTAAGTGAGTCATACCCACTTGGACGGTCAATTTTTAGCTTTTAGTTGAGGACCTTATGGTTATTTCCTACACCAAAAACCCTAAGTCCCCTCACTATATAAGTGTATATGACCTCTGTAAACACACTTTTAGTGGATCAAACTTCAAAAATTCTCTCTCAAACACAATTTGTGAAGGATTGGAGTCTAGGGTTCAAGGGTGTACATCTAGGAGCAAAGTGAAGTCAAGCTTCTTGGGTGAATCATGTTGTCTAAGGCATGTAACTCTTCCACTTCATAAATAACTCTAAACCCATTTATTTTACACTTGAATTAGTAAGTGTATATAGCAATTTTGAAATCAAATGAAAAGGGTTTTGCACATATGGGTGATTGTTATTTGTGGTATAACATGTGAATCATGAGTAACTCTAATCTTGAGGATTTCTACCATGAAAATAGCCTTGGTAAAGGCATGCACACAAGGTGTTTGTGAAAATGTCTAAGTGAAATGTCTAGTCTTATGTTGGTGATGTTTTTAACTAGGGCAATGGACCAATAAGTATGAATAGTTGTTAAATGATATTGTAAAGGTATTATGAGCCATGTATAGTGAAATTGATAATCTTGTTTGTTGATGGTTAAGGAAGGGTTAAAGTCCCTGAACAAGAAAATGAACTTGAATAGTGGATAGAACTAAAGTATGGTATGAATGTGATATAAGATTGATAATGAAATGTGAATAGTTTGTGAGGGTTTTGATGACCATAAATTGAATTGCATTATGAATTGAATTAAGGCATTGGCCTATTGAAATGGTTGAGCAACAAAGGCTCCAATGAGGACCATGTGGTCATGTATAGCGTTGAATTGTCTAAAAGGGTTAAAGTCCTTAAGTGTGAATTGAATAAATGATGATGAATGCACAAAGGGATGGAGTCCCAATGTCGACTAATGATAGTCATAATGCTTTAGGTTAAAGTCCATTTCCTAATTAAAGGGATTGAGGTTAAAGTCCTGATGAGTGGTTAGTTTACCACTCAATTGCACTTATTATTCGTGCACATTACCTTGTTATGGGTGAATAAATGAGACATAATTGTGATTAGATGCAGTAATATCCACTTCTTGTAGGCATAAAGAAAAAGGGATGGAAAGATGTGGATTGAAGCTCAAAATTATCAAAATTGGAACAAGAAATTGAAGTTGAAGACCTAAAACAGAAGGGCCTCAGGTACCACGTTCGCGGCAATCAAGGATGGTCACTTAAATAAGGTCGCAAAGCTAAACTGCGGTCGTGTGGCCGTGGTCTAGACCTGCGCAATCGCGGCCTAGCGGAGGATTTCAGCCCAAGGGCAAAACTATAATTGCATGTGTTGATCCCAATTTGACAAAAATGACACAAACACTATCATTATAGAATAATTCCATCTTCCCCAAAAAAATTTAGGTTTTAGTTTTCGTGTAGTTTATAGCCTCCATTTTTGAAGAATAAAATATTATATAAATTTTGGGTGAAAAGTACATTAGAGACTTTCTAAGTGGAATATTTGCTAACTTCAAATGTTGATATTGTGGGAGAGCCAAGTTTGAAGTAACATTTGCTTAATTATTCAACAATTCATTTCAATGGAGATTATGGGTATATCTATGCTTATTTATCTTATGTGTATCTAAAACTCCCTCTTTGGGTTATGTGTGAATAGAGGTTTAAATATGTTTGGGTTGTTATTTTTAGCATCTCTTTGGTAATTCATGTTTATGGATTTTATCATTGCTATGCTATTTTGGTTGGGATTTAAAGGGTGAAAGCCCTAAATATCCACATGGGATTGATGAGCGAAATCCCCAAGCTCTAGAAATTTCAAATCCATATTCGAAAGAAGTGTTTTGGGTGAGCTTTAGGAATCCATACCATCCTCGAAAGAGGGGTGTGGAGACCAAAGAAATGATAGGCAATCGCATGTGTAGTTTGTTAAATTTTCACTATCTTAGACAAAAGGGTGAATTTGAGGTTGGCTACACCATGGGTATCATCCTAGACATAGGTATGCCTAGATTGAGGTTGTGGTTACTAATTGCTGAACACACCTATTAGGTATTCAAAATAATCAAAGGGTGAAAGTTTGGTGTTTTGTTGAAAGACTAGCATCAAAATCAATAACCAAGCCTACCCATATTCGACACGCTAAATCGATGTTGATGACTAACTCCCACATGTCACTCTTTTAGTAATGCATAATCCCAAGATCTGTGCATAATTGTTAAGACTCTAATTACTCGTAGCACCGAATTTAACTAGAAAAGCCTAAAAAGGAACATTAGTGTAAGAACCCTCCTCCCCCCATTTTATCTTTTTGTATCATTTGTTTGAATTTAACTTGTATCTATCATTTAAAATTAGTTTGATCGCCACTCACATTGTTCCTCGTAGATTCAACCCCGACTTCAAAGTTGGGTAAATTTATTGATGATGAAGGTGTAACGCCCTGAGTCTGTACCCCGAACGCTACACGGTGTTCATAATCCCAAAAGACCACAAGCTAACCCATGACTGGTACCTGCTTCAATAACTAAATAGTAATACTGAAAATATAAGGAAATTAGGCGGAAGACATGCCATAAGGTTCAATACTATAGTAAAACTGAATACGGTATAACAAATACCAAATCTGATATATCTGTCTGAAAATACACTAGTCTAAAAAAGCCTCTAAACTGTCTAAAATATAGAGTTGATGGGACAAGTCCCAAACTAACTCCGAACTCCTAAAATAATCTTCATGTCCTCAAACTAAGAGGACTCACCACTAACTCTGTTAGCTAAATATCTAAACTGCTAAGTATGATCCGGAGCCCGCATGTCTGAACATATGATGTAAAACATCATAGCACAAAAGAAAGGTATGCATCAGTACTTTGAATGTACTGGTATGCAAAGTGAGGTAGTCTAAAATGCATGGGTTTATATACAAGTAAAACGCTAACTGAATGACATGAATATAACTGAATAAGAGTATATCCATGAATATTTAAACTGTAATTGAGATCGTAATAACATTGGATACTAAGTTTTTAAATTACTAATTTACTGATATTTGAGTTTACTGATACTGTGTAGCTGATAACTGAGTGACTGTATCTGACAGTTTTGATCCTGTGGAACTATACTGAGTTCCATACTGAACTGAGTTCTATACTGAGATTGGAACTAAAACTGAGACTGTGGGAGGTAATCATCTAACCGATATGCCCCTCTCTAAACTGATTGGGGTCCAACCTGTAACCCCAGCTAGAAGGGTATCAATACTTGCCATGGGTAAAAATAAGTTTTGTCACCCTTATCTGGCAGGTGCTCTGAACAAGAATGGTGGTACCCTCAACTGGCAGGTAGATCACCTCATCAACCCTCAACTGGCAGGTTGACGTCTCAACCTACGTTGGCTATGTAGTTCTGGAACACAAGGACTTCTTCTAAGGATCACACCCTCTACTGGCAGGTGAGTCCCCATCCGTGGGTTCACTCAGTGTTGAATCCTACTCCAAGTTGAATAGACACTAGACTAGATTCTTGACTATTCTAGGTTGGACTGAACTGTTTCTGATCGTACTGTATAACTGAACTGAACTGAGTTCACTAGGTTCCGTGGACTGACGGAATACTACTGAATTCTGTTAACTGTCTAAATTCTACCGATCGTGACATGACTAATACTATCATATGAATGACCATGGCTCTAGGTAAATAGCTAAATTGTCAAGTATTGAATACCCCCAGGACTCGATATTATAAATTATATGACATGGCGCAATCTTGAAACATGATAAATAACTACTTGATCATCGTTTATTCATAGGTACATTCTATCAAACACTTGTATGACATGAACTTGAATACATGCTAACATGATATAATTTCATTATTTAATTCTCATGAATAATTCATCAAACACTTGAAGGACATAATCTATGCATATGACACTAAAACAACATGTACAACTCATAGTTCAATTCCACATTTACAACTTCAAGGGTTTCAACATGGTATCGTATGATAATGCACGCATATAAATTAATTCCGCATGAATCTTGTAGTAAATTATGATCTATAAATCCATTAACATGGTAATCATGAACACATTAAAATTCAACCATGAACTTCATCAAACTCATAAACTTGTAGTAAAAAAGGGTTCTTGAACTCCAAGGGTGGAAGGGAAACCTTGGATGAACACCTGTCATACCTTGGTTACTAAATTCCTAAATAACAATGGTGGAAATCTTGAGCCTTGGCCTTGAAATTAAATCACCTAGGGTTCTTGTTCTTGAGAAATTTGAGAGAAAGTAAGTATATTTTGTTCAATAAAGACTGAATCTCGGGTTTTTAGGCTTAATAGAGGTAGGAAAAAGACCCTAATACCCCTGGGGACACGGCCTTTTAATTACTGAAAACCAGAATTTTGACGTGCAGGACGACGCTCTGCGTCATTGGCATCAACGCGATAGCTAACGCACTGCATCGAGTCTGTGTTGGTTCACTGGAAATTTCCACTGGGAGCCAAGAAAAAATATTGATCGATGCAATAGCCGGCGTGCCGCGCTGAGATCACGTTGATGCACTATTTTGGATTCCCAAACATGGTTCAAACGAGGTTTGAAAAATATGAAACTCATCCGAGAACACCTACTGACATTCCTGATCATGAATCAACCTTAAGATTGACATTTTAAGGACATAACAGTCGTGAAATAGAGTTGCCAACTTACAAAGGCCAAAATAATCCTAAGTCTGAATACTTAGCTAGAATTTTCTAAGTCTGGGACCCCTTAGCAAGCTTAAAAGACTGAGTTGAGCTTAGAATTTTGCGGGGTCTTACAAATGGACTTGCACTTAAATTGATGTGTAAGTTCAAAGTAACATTCACTTAAGCTTCAATAAATCATTTCAATGGATATTATGGGTTTATCTTTACTTATTTATCTTATTTGTAGCTTGATCTCCCTCTTGGGGTTATGTATGAATAGGGATTAAAGTGTTTGTGGTTTGTTGTTGTTAGCCTCTATTTAGTAGTTCTTGTTGATAGGTTTTATCATTGCTTGACCAACTTGATTGGGATTTGTGGGTGAAAGCTCCAAATACCCATATGGGATTGATGGGTGAAAACTCCAAACTCTAGAATGTTCAATGCCATCTTCGAAAGAAGGGTTTTGGGTGAACTTCAGGAATCTATATCATCCTTGAAAGAGGGATGTGGAGACCAAATCAATGGTAGACAATTATGTGTGTAGTTTTCTAATCTATCACTATCTTAGACATAAGGGTTGTTGTGAAGTTAACTATACAATGGGTGTTGTCCTAGAAATAGGGATGCCAATATTGAGGTTTAGTTAGCAATTGTTGAACCACCTATTAGGTATTCGAAATAATCAATGGGAGAAGGTTTGGTGTTTTGTTGAAAGACTAGCATTAAAACCTATAATCAAACCTACCCACACTTGATCTACTAAAGTGACGTTGACTATCAGTATCCACATGTCACTTCCCTTAGTAATACATAATCCCAATATTTGTGCTAAATTGTTTAAACACTAATTATTCATAGCCCCAAATTTTTACTAGAAAAAAAACAAAAAGAAACATTAGTGTAGATACCTATCTCCCCCATTTTTATCTTCTTGTACTATTGGTTTGAATTTAACTAGTATCTATTATTTTGAATTAACTTAATTTCCACTCACATTGTTCCTCGTGGATTCGACCCCGACTCCAAAGTTGATTAAATATATTGACGATGAGAGCCTTGCTCTTAAATTAATGTGTAAGTTGAGCATTATCAAAAATGGTGTCGTTGTCGAGGAAAAATTTGGCGTATTAAGTTAGTTTGGATTTTAGCTTACTTGCTTGAATTCAAGCTTGTAAATATTTGTTTGTGATTTTCTTTTGTTTCTTGTGTTAGGTAGATTTTTATTTTCTTTTACTTGTATCTATGGCATCTTCGGAAAAATATAATTTTGCTAGTTGGAAGTCATATCTTGATGACCCATGTACGTATTGTGATGGACCCCACTTTAGGAGAGATTAAAACTATGCTTCTTGGAGAGAGATGGAATCACCATCTCAATCCTATGTGGAGTATGGTTGTTCTTTATGTGGTGGTCGAGATGGACATTGAAGTGATTGCCAAATGCCTCCTCCCTTTTTTATTCTAACCGAGTTGATAGGTCCTCTTATGAGTTTGATAGGTCCTATGATGAAGAGAAGGAAAATCAACATACCGGGTCCACTAGTCTTGAAGCAATGCTTCAAACAATTTTGGATTAGGTAACTACAATGAGGGAGAACGTGCAAGACATGTATCAATCCCATGAGGCATTTGGAAGGGAAATTGTCAAGATAGAGGAAATGGGCAATGAAACAAATCTTGCAAATACCACTACCTTTCCTATTTCCCAAGAGGAGGCTAATCAAGAAGAGAAATAATGCTATGATGATGAGCTTGGTAGTGAATAATCCTAGGACATCTCCCAATCAACCTAATCAAATGATATGAAAGATGTCCAAAAAAAGGAAAGGTGCTAGAGTCAAAAGAAGAATCAAGACTAATCTGTTATAATGACTCTTGTTCATTTCGAAGTAAAAATGCTACGGAGGAGAATATTCCAAAGTTAGGGATTGGACCTCATTCAAACCACTTTTTGACATTATGCCTCGAGGATGTGATGAGAATCCATCCATCAAGACAAATGATGGATTGTGGGGAGAAGGGATATGAATTCTATATTTTAGGAGTTGACACTCCAAATGAGCACATGGAAGCCCCACCATCAATGGCCAAGGAAATCAACTTTTGATGTGAAGTGAGTGGCCTATAAATAAGGAAATTTGATGTAAAGTTGGGTAAAAGGTTTTAATCTTCAAAATGGCGAGATCGAAACTTGTTTTCCATGTCCTCACATCTTTAAAGTTTCATCTTGGAAGACTTGAATCTTCTGTCCCTCTGCTGCTTATTACATATTGAATGAAATTTAGGACGGAGATTCAAATCTTCTAAGTGAAAACATAACAGGAGATGGAGGAGGCATCGTGCCACGATGTTAAACTAAGCACTCGATGGGAGGCAACCCATTAAGCCACAAAAAGTGGCACATATTATTTTTATTTATGCATGGTAGAGTAGATTTCATTTTTTTGTTTTGTTCATGCATAATCCATGAAATGTTGGCACACAGAGGAATATTGAGTGAAAGTAAGAAAGGAACATGTGAAATTGGCATGTTGGATTGAACAAAAGAGTGCAGGAGACCCAATCTTTGCTCTTAATTACCGCAAACCCAGTCTATGCCACTGCGATTGCGGAGACCACGTGACCACAATTGCGGAGCTAGGACCGCGATCGTAGTCAAGTCAGTTTAAATAACCATCGAAATACCAATTGCCCACACGCATCTCTTTCATAATTCTCTCAAATTTATGGCTCTGCATTACATATCCAAGTGTCATTTTATTCCAACTGCATCATCCAAACTTTGTATGTTGTCCTTACTCCCTGATTTTTAACTTAATTGCATGCTTAGAACTTGTAGTTTAGAGAAAGGTCTGAACTAATGCTTTAATTACAAAATCCATGTTTGTTGATGATCATTGTTGTGGTTAGCTATTGTAGTTGGTGTACACACTAACAGGGAAGTCTTGAGTACCTAGATTTAGTCCTAAACCAGTTGAAATGATCATGTACACATGTGTTTGATTTAATATCCCAATGAGTTCAATTTGAATTCTTCCAAGTTTAGGGCCATAATCACACATTCTAGGCTTAAATTCCTTATAATATTGATATGTCTAGTTTAAATAAAGAATTGGGGTTAAAATGTTGTTTTAAGAATTGTACAGAATATGTTGACTAAGGTATCAGGTATCGCTAACGCGGTCTCAATGATCGCGATCGCAACACCGCGGTTGTAGTCAATGCTCGACAATCGCCATACCTGAGGGCGGTGTCTGCAGGAACAAAAATTTTAGAGCATCCATTTCTGCCCCCAAAACACTCTATAACACAGCAACATAAGCTTATATGTTTGATCTAGCATGTTTTTGGTATGATAATGCTAATGATGGTCTGATTTGCATTGCTTACAGGTTCTAAACCTCAAAGATGGGAGATTTTGACAACATCAGATTTATGGATGCACAATGCCAGAACCTCTACTATGTAGACTTGTCGAGAACTAAGTTGCTCGCTGAAAAGGGTATCATCTTTGATAAAGTGAAGGAAAAGTTCCCGAGTTTTCATGCCAGACTTAATCAGATTGGGTGGATGTGGTTTGCCCCGTACCCCTATGTTGCTAATGAGCACTGGGTACGTGAATTCTATGCTAACCTAAGCATAGCTTCTTTCACAAATTTGATAATAACTATTAGGGAAAGGCAAGTAAACTTTGGGACAGAGTGGATAAACGAGGTATATGGGCTCCCGGATGCTGACATGGAGCAGTTTCATGCAAAGGGATATGAGCCAGGGACCTGGATAGTGGATATTTTATATGTTGGAAAAGAGGTTCCTTGGGCCACCACCAAGAGAGACATTCTGATGAATGACTTCACAGCTGAGGCTAGACTTTGGCTGAATATCGTCTGTAGTCGAGTATCACCATGCACTCACATGACCATTGTCATAGACATGCGAGCTCTGATGGTGGCTTGTCTCATATCTGGCATTTCCCTAAATGTGGGCAAGATTGTGCATTCAGAGTGGAGGTAAATCAAAAATCATAAAGGTACACATCTTCTCCTCCCTTCCCTTATCACAGAGCTATGCAAGAGGGAACAAGTAGAGGAATACGCTACACATACCTGGGTTCTCCCAGGCCCTTATATCTTCCCACTAAAATTTAAAAGTTAGGGTACCCCAGGACAGAGTAAGAAGAGGAAGATGGACTCGAGTAAATTAGTCCAAGGGGATAAAGACTCTTCCAGACCCTCATCAGTCATCGCCTTTGATAACATCTCTGGTCATTTCAAGGTGGTGTGGGAACTATTGTCCAAACTTCATCAAGGACCATGAGAGTCGTCTACTACTCTCCACTCATACTTAGCTTAGTCAGACTATGAGAAATACAAGGAAGAGTAGAAGAAGCAGGGAGCCACAGTCTTTGGAGAGAGCTTATTCAGCCTTAGCGACGTCACATAGGTACCTCAAGGATTTGCATGAGAAGAAGGTGAAGAGAGAAAAAAAGACAGATAAGTTCTTTAGGAAGCTATGGAAGGGGTTGAAAGGTATATTCAAGGTGCACAAGCCCAATCATCGACTACCTTCACCTAGGTTGGACAGTGAGGACGAGGCCCCTACTAATTGGTCTGTCGATAATACTGATGGTGATGGTGCATATTCAGTGGGAAAGATAAGATCTTGATGCAGATTAAGGTAGAACCCTCTTACTTTTGCCTTAATGCACATGCAGTGGGAATACTACATTCCTTTTAGTTGGGGGTGCCCCCAAATTTGTATTATTTTGGTGATGTGTTGCTGGATATTTCTTTTGATGCTGTTTTGTGATGATATTCTAGATATTATTTTGTTTTTGTTTTTGGGATGCTACATTTTTGGGCACTCTGATGGTGGCCACATTTTATGGATTAGCATGTGTGTCACGACCCAAACTGGGCCCTAGCCGTGATGAGCATCCCAAACTATAAAGGCCCGAACGCCTTTCTAACTTGTAATCACATACACTGTCCTCATATGAAAAAGATAATGTGGAAATACATAATGAAACGAAATCATGGTCATTAAATTTGAATTCAAATCTTAATGAAAACTGCAATTCAAAATATCGGAGTTATATCTGACTCAGTCTGCGAAATCTCTACTACATGCATAAACCCAACTGTCTGAAAACTGGGACAAGGCCCCCAGTAGACCAAAACATATAATGATAAATGACTGAAGTAAACTAGGCTTTCTAAAATATAGAAGGCTCACCACGGAACTCTGCATTTCTGTCTGGAGAAAATCTACTGCTTACCGGGACCCCTAGATTGAGCCTCAGAACCTGGAAGGGAGGGGGTACAATACAAATGTACTGGTATGCAGAGCAATCCAAAATAATGTATTTATATATAACATAAGTGAGAGCAATTCATAACATATTTTACATATAATATATGAAAACACATGGGCACATTTTAAAGACTTTAAAACATTTCTCTGAAACCATGACACACTCTTTGTTTTACTTCTGAGCTAGATGGTACACCCTACAATTTGTAATTCCATAGGCTATATGAAATCCTCCCTTGACTCGGCGGCCAATCCCCCAATCCAAGTTTGTCGTAAGGATTGGAGTATCTATAAGGGGAACACTCAAGATAACACAGCAGGGTGCCAAAATCCCCGATCAAATAAACATGTCATGGTAGTGTACAAGATCACAAAGAAGGGCTCCTAACCATAGTCCCAATTTGGGACAACATGAATCAAGGTACGCAAGATCATAAAGCATGGTACCATAATTCCGTGTCGGCAAATCACTGTTTCTAGCATAGAGTCTTTCAACTCATACTTTCTTCGGGTAACCATCTAACTCTCTTTAAGACCATTTTTTAAACCTTTTCTAAACATGCATCTTTCTGAATTCATAATCTGAAAATCTGATTTGAAACATTATTCTATTTTATTCTAAATTACTATGGCTTTAATTGAGTTGGTGTCGTCACACCAAGACTTGCAAGCCCTATTTCTGAGCCATATTTTACCATGCATGATTCTTTCATTAAAACATAATTCAGACCACCCAAGCATACAAATAGTATAGGAAATTTCATGTTTCGAAAGCACACGTCAAAACCATGCTAAGATTCTCATTCTTTCAATAACCATGTGGTGGTCATGTATTTTTGGCAAACATGCAATTCTTTCATTAAAAGTGTATTCAACATTTATCAACATGCACAACCCTCTCTTTTGGATTCAAAACTATATTCAAGTCATAGCAATAATCAAGACATTTCAAACACAATTTATATCATATAAAAGATGGGAAAAATCATAACAAGAGAGGAATTCTTTAGGATTTATGCTCTCAAATTGTATATTCATATTTAAACACATGCATACATATATATAGAGTTTCAAATCAATTTGGGGGAAGGCCTAAAGACCAAAACAATATTGATAAGGGCTTCTAAACATGCTAGTAATCGTAAATTCAAAATTCCTTTCTTAAAAATCATGATTTCTAAACCGTTAGCATGAATTAAAGATGGTTTCTTTTCCCATGAAATTTTAGGAAAACCCCACGTACCTTAATTTATGACTCTTGAATGAACTCGTACTTTAGGGATGTTATTCAAACAATTGATGGGTGCTTCTTATATCCCTCGCAATGGGATTCCAAATCTCAAAGAATTATTGAAAATTCACGGTGAAATCTTAAGATATTTGATCTTTGGGTTGAAATCCTAAGAAGCGTTTTTGGTGATTTTGAGAGAGAATGATCTTATTTTGGTGTTTGGGGGATTAAATCCCGTGTTATGCATGAATAAGGGGTGGAAAATACCACTTTTGCCCTTAAAAACGCGAAAACAGGACCTGGAAATTGGGTGTGTGCGGCAGAGCGTGCGTCGCACGCTAATCGCGCGATGCTACTGTCTTATTCACAACAATCATAAATTTTTGCTTGGATATTGGATTTTTCCGAAATTAGTATTGTTGGAAAGATAATTCGAAGATATTTCATTTGATATATAGTAGGCCCTGTAATTCATTATATACAAAGAGTTATGGTCGATTGAAGTTGACCCAAGTTTTGACGCTCACTCAAACTCGAACGATAGGAAAGCTTTCAACTCGTCCTTGAGTTAGGGGACCTATATGATCTCAACACATGCTAAAATAGGTTCCCACACTACATAATTGACTAACATGCCAAATTTGCATAGGATTTATGGGTTTTGGATCATCTACGCATACAAATGACGGTTTTTGTTCTAGCCCAAAATGTGGGGCATTACATTATCTCCCCCTTGGGATCATTCATCCCCGAATGATGGGTAGGAACGTTGAAGCTTAAAGGTATGGAATAGTGCGAACATGATGTGTCTTCTTAGAAAGGATGTAACTGGTCTGAAATATTTAAACTTCTATCATGAAACTGAATTCTGAGCTGACTTGCCCTTACTTGTTTTTAGGAGTTGATTCATGCTGAGAGTTTTGGATTCCCCCCAAAGTGTTTATGCTCAAATCACACACATTGGATTTGGAAGTGATAACTTATGTAAGTACGTATCATGAGGCAACAAGATTTAGATCGTACAAAGGTATTACACTGTCTGAGCTAAAATAGCTGGAAAATTTTGAGATTATGTGTTGAACTCTTATGAACTAAGTCATGACTAAATAACTGAATCTGAAAGATGATGCTTGGTAAGAACTGAGTTGGAAACTTACACGGATGGAATAGATTATCTTTTGGGATGGTCATATGCATTAGACTTCGGATAGTAGCACCGGGTGAAAAACTGGAAAACTACAGTAACTGGTCTGCTTGACTGTTAAACTGAATTTTACTAGACACTTACACTTAACTGGAGTATCTCTTCAACACTCTTTCTAAAGAAGACCTAGTAGCATTAGGAAGCAAAGAATCTCTGACATGAGTTACACAATACATCCAACTAAGGAATCACAACAATGACACTACTCTATAGCATGGAATATAGATATATAACTCGTAAACTAGGACAGAATTACAAGGCCTTAGGCAATGCAACTTCTTACTTTCAAGCTTATCACACTTCTCGAATACTCCCTCAACTATACATTTCCCCTTAAATATCATACTCATTCAATTCAACTTATAATTCGCATAGGGGTATTGATAAATCTTTTTATATCTTTTTAAAGATTACACCCTAAGCATAACATGCCTTACCACTTCCATGACCAACTCTGAACTCTTACTATGGATTCACTAGCGCATATTGCGTTCCTCCACTTAAATCTCAACATGTCATTCAAGCCTATCTTTATAACCACATATGAACTTCAAGGCAAACACCCGTAAAGGCATACTTCATATATTCTCTAAACCACTATCGATACAACTCCCACGCGCTACCTCAAGAACATACACATACAAATTTCAACTAACCATCACATGCATCAAAGACTTGGCCCCAATCTTATCTAAACAAGCATACAATGATTTTTCACCAACAAGAAACATTTACTCACCACCACTATCATTACATAAGGAGGAGTCACTAAAAGGTTAGAACATAAAACCTTAAAGCATGGAAGGATATTATACGATACTTGACACTTAACTGAGGCCTAAGGAATAGCAAATCAACATCAGGGATTTATCAAAGTGATCTGAATTGAGGCATACATGACTATAAGCTGAATCTCACTAATCATAAGGAGTATATCATGAGTTATGGGAACTGAGAACACTATGAAGCGTGAGTACATGAGTCATGAGCTACATGACCTTAATTTGGAGTTCATCACATATGGAATGTGATTCCGACTACTGAATGAACTGGAACTCCTCATTTTGGGACTGGAAGAGTACATGATTCTCTATCACAAGCATGAACACGAACTATGATCATGAAACTGAAACGTAAGTCATGAGTAGGTATTGGGATAACTGAAAAATATTGTGGTAAGAATGGATTGAGTCTTACCCTCACTTTCTGATGTTCCATGTCATACTGACATTACTACTACAATCTGAGAGCCTGACTTGGTTATTCATCCTATCATCTCCCCCTTCACTTTAAGCCATCATCTTAAGTTTGAGAGATCTCTTACTAACCTCTAAACTGAACTACATTTACTACACTCTGGGGTCTGGAAAATGACAATACATGTATATCATAGAACTTAACCCGAAAGACTACACCTGAAAGTGGGAAACCCACTACTAATACTACCTTTTGAGACACACTCCTATCTTTCTATAGCCCCAAAAGTCATCACATAATACTTGAACACTTACTAACTTCGAATCTTCATAAATATCCCCATAGTAGGGGTGCAAACCCTCTAGCGCTTCAACACTTATTTCTATTAGTTCAACCTTCACAAAAAAACTCAACTTAGATTCTAACACTTAACATGGATATCACCAAGTCTTTGATGAACCAATTCTACTTTCGTCATAGCCCACCAATATCGCGACTCTAAACTTATATCTCTCTACCATGAGAATCAAGATCATATCAAAAGGCTCAACACTATCAATCAAAACTTCTTAATTTGGCCATTTAAAACACCATGTACCATCTAACTAGTCTTTCTCCATCTAGCAACTTAACGGTACTACTAGCCACATGCAACATGCAATAGTCTTAGAAAATGCCATAACTCCATATCACTTTGGGTATATTTCTACATCATACATACAACATCATACTTCACTACGGCTCAAATAAACTTAAGCTCTTGCGTACGTTGTTCAATCCTATTAGATCACTTCCCTATAACTAGTATCATTAACCAAGAAATCATCATATCTACCTTCATGGCCATCAACTGTTCAAACTTAATGTCTAGTGCTAAACATGGTTTACAATCCAACCTTACACACAATTCTCACTTAGGAAAAAAATATAAAATAAAATATCAAGAAACACTAGTACACTAGAACTCCGTAACATCAACAATCGATCATAATCATATGACCTACCCTATTCACAATCCATTAACACATCCTCCTTCTACACACCATTACTATCTACCCTTTTTTTTAATAGCTAAACTTAGTCCATAACTCTATAAGTTTCAATTAAACTCCCTCTTGCAATCTCAGGGACGCCTACATTAACTACACTCATCCACCAAGTACCTTCATCAATAACCTATACTCTTCTTGCACAACAAATACCGTCAACAACTCTTTTCATACTTCAAGCAAACAACAATTCACCTTAACAAATAACTCCTTCTCTACCTTCTACTAAACTAACACACAAGGTCGTATCACTTCATTACCAACTCAATCTCATGTAAGAAGATTCAGATATACATATATTCAGTAAATCGCCCTTACCACTTTCCTTGCTGTTACGCCACTAAACCCCAGTTCCAACCAACACAAGAACACAAGATGAACAACAAGTTGCTAGTGAATCGAAATAGGCCCCCACACGGCTACACTAGAGTTTGATTTTGTGTTTTGAACAAGAAATGAGATGAATGACAAGGCAACTATGCTAGTGAATCGAAAGAGCCCTACACGGCTTCACTAGACTTTCAGTTTCAACAATACAATGATAACAAGATTACAAGAGATAGAAACTTAACACACAACATTCAATGATCTAAGAATACATATTTTACCCTGTATAAATGAAAAATATCTGAGTCAAACACTCCCCCTACAGACTACCATATAATCCACACATGCTACTAGCTACCACATTAGTCTATAACTATAAAATGATAAATCATTCTCAAATATCAGTTATTCAACTAAACATATTTATCTACACAAAAGTCACCCTCACTCTAATTTTTAACCTTACGACTTCATATCACCAACTTATTATTCCAATATCACTATAAATAGGTCATGACACCGTCACTTTAACTTATACTATTACTCGGGTGGAAAGACAATTCCAATATTCTGCTACACATCATTCCCCCTGAAGCATGACGTCTGCAACATAAATTTTGAAAAGGACTGAATACACTTAATACTGCAGGCTGAAAAGCACGATTTCATCAGAATCAAAATTCACACTAGAATGAATACAGACTCTTCTCAAGTCCTTGCACAAATTTTAAATTCTTATATGGCTTAATCAGAAAGGATCATACCATTTAGACTCTAAACTTCTACACTTGAATCAACCCAATAATGAGACATATCTGAGCACATCAAAATAAGAAAAGAATTGGGATGACTTTACTTCTGTATGGGTGACACCATAGCATGAATTAGAGTATGTAAGAGGACCATTCTGACTCCAAAGCACGAACTAGAACATGAAGAAAGAGAGACTTTCCTAAATTCCTAGTAGCCTCCTTCCTATAAGCATAGCGTACTACATACCCATAAAAGACTCTACCCGACACGATTTTGCAGACACCCTGGGACCATAAACCATTCTCTGATACCAAGTTTGTCATGACCCGAACCGGGGCCCAAGCCGTCACAAGCATCCCAAACCATGAAGGCCCGGATTCCCTTCTAACTTGTAATCACACACACTGTCCTTATATGAAAAAGATAATGCGGAAATACATAATGAAATGGAATCATGGTCATTAAATATGAACTCAAATCGTAATGAAAACTGCAGTTCAAAATATCTGAGTTATATCTGACTCAGTCTGTGAAATCTCTGCTACATGCATAAACCAAACTATCTAAAAACTGGGACAAGGCCCCCATTAGACCAAAACATAATAATGATAAATAACTGAAGTAAACTAGGCCTTCTAAAATAAATAAGGCTCACCCCGGAACTCTGCACTTATATTTAGAGAAAACCTACAGCTTATCGAGACCCCTAGATTGAGCCTCAGAACTTGGAAGGGAGGGGGGCTCAATACAGATGTATTGGTACTCAGATAAATCCAAAATAATGTATTTATATATAACATAAGTGAGAGAAATTCATAAAATATTTTACATATAATATGTGAAAACACATGGGCATATTTTAAAGACTTTGAAACATTTCTGTGAAACCATGACTCACTCTTTGTCTTACTTCTAATCTAGATGGTACACCCTACAATCTGTAATTCCATGGGCTATATGGAATCTGCCCTTGACTCGGCGGCCAATCCTCCAATCCAAGTTTGCCGCAAGGATTGGAATATCTATAAGGGGAACACGCAAGATCACACAGTAGGGTGCCAAAATCCCCGATCAAATCAACATGTCATGGTAGTGCACAAGATCACAAAGTAGGGCTCCTAACCATAGTCCCAATTTGGGATGACATGAATCAAGGTACACAAGAGCACAAAGCATGGTACCATAATCCTGTGTCGGCAAATCATGATTTCTAGCATAGAGTCTTTCAACTCATACTTTCTTTGGGTAACCATCTAACTCTCTTTAAGCCCATTTTTTAAACCTTTTCTAAACATTCATCTTTCTGAATTCATAATCTTAAAATCTAATTTCAAACATGTGTTCTATTCTATTCTGAATTACTATGGCTTTAACTGAGTTGGTGTCATCACACCAAGACTTTCAAGTCTTATTTCTAAGCCATATTATTCCATGCACGATTCTTTCATTAAAACATAATTCAGACCACCCAAGCATGCAAATAGTCTAGGAAATTTCATGTTCCAAAAGCACAAGTCAAAACCATGCTAAGATTCTCATTCTTTCAATAACCATGTGGTGGTCATGTATTTTTGGAAAACATGCAATTCTATCATTAAAAGTGTATTCAACGTTTATCAACATGCACAACCCTCTCTTTTGGATTCAAAATCATATTCAAGTCATAGAAATAATTAAGATATTTCAAACACAATTCATATCATATAAAAGATGGGAAAATCATAACAAGAGAGGGATTCTTTAGGATTCATGCTCTCAATTATATATTTATCCTTAAACACATGCATACATATATATAGAGTTTCAAATCAATTTGGGGGAAGGACTAAAGACCAAAATAATATTGATCGAGGCTTCTAAAACATGCTAGTAATCGTAAATTCAAAACCCCTTTCTTAAAAATCATAATTTCTAAACCGTTAGCATGAATTAAAGATGGTTTCTTTGCCCATGAAATTTTAGAAAAACCCCACGTACCTTAATTTATGACTCTTGCATGAACTCATGCTTTAGGGATGCTATTCGAACAATTGATGGGTGCTTTTTGTAGCCCTCGCAATAGGGATTACGAATCTCAAAGAACTATTGAAAACCCACGGTGAAATCTTAAGATATTTTAATCTTTGGGTTGAAACCCTAAGAAGTGTTCCTGGTTATTTTGAGAGAGAATGACCTTATTTTGGTGCTTAGGGGATTAAATCCCGTGTTATGGCTGAATAAGGGTGGACAATACCACTTTTGCCCTTAAAAACATGAAATAGGACCTGGAAATTGGATGCGTGCAACAGAGCGTGCGTCGCACACTAATCGCGCGATGCTACTATCTCAGTCACGAAAATGGCTATAACTTTTCGTTTGGGTATCAGATTTTGGCAAAATTAGTATCGTTGGAAAGATAATTCGAAGATATTTCATTTGATATATAGTAGGCCCTCTAATTCATTATATACAAGGAGTTATGGTCGATTGAAGTTGACCCAAGTTTCGACACTCACTCAAACTCGAATGATAGGAAAGCTTTCAACTCGTCCTTGAGTTAGGGGACCTATATGATCTCAATTCATGCTAACATAGGTTCCAACACTACATAATTGATTAACATGACAAATTTACATAGGATTTATGGCTTTTGGATCATCTCCGCATAGAAATAATGGTTTGCATTCTAGCCCAAAATGTGGGGTGTTACAATGTGGTTTTTAGTTTTCGTTTTTCTTATACTTTAATTTTATTTTAATAATTGGTGGTGCATGACTAGTTGTGCCCTATGATAGATTGAGTGACGACATTCTTAAGGGTAAAGCATCGTATTTTGGTTAAGAGATATAGATGCAGGGGAATTTTGAGTACCCATAGCATTATAAATTTGTAAATTTGGGGTCACATTGTGCACCATTGGCGAAGTCTGAGTAACCATATGGTTGGTTTAACCATTTTGAGCCAAAATTTGAGACTAAGGCTTGGGTTGGTGCCATGTGTGGCAAATTACATGGTGCTAATGAAAAATGAACAACCCCTCTGTACAAATTTTCAAAAAAAAAAATTAAGGACATGGATGTGAGTAATATTGTAACGAAACTTCTTCTCTTTATGTGACTCTATAAATTTTTTGCTTGTAAATAATGATTGATACTCCAATTTTATCTCTCACAGGAGGGGAAATTGAGCCCCCTTGGCGAGTTTTTGTACGCCATGTGTGGTGAGTTTTTTGCATTAATCTCTTGTATACTTGTGTTGTCTAGAACTTGCCCCGTTAATCTCTCAAGGCTAGTTTTGATTTTGTGTGGTTGGAGAAATGATCTTAGGCCACCTTTTGGCATTGGAAACCCACTCTATCCTAAAAAGCCTACTCGTGCATAAATCCAATCCCTAGTTACCCGCTTTGAGCCCTTGGACCTTTCTTTGGCAAACTCATTACAAACCGTGAACCATTCTTTTTATCCCTCTTTCAAACCATACCCTCTTTGAACTTGAAAATGCAACTTTAGGCTTAAAGCCTAAGTTGGGGGTGGTAAAGATTAACGGAAGTAAGTTTGGGGCCACGAAGTTGTAAATGAAATTCCTAGTGTGCCTTAGCATTGAAAATAAATAATTATAAAAAAGAGAGAATACAATAAAGGAATGACTTGCACGAAAGTTGCAAGAAAAAGAAATGAAAGAAAAGTGGTGAATAAAGGAAGTGAAAAATAGACATGAGAAAAGAGAGAAACAAAGAGGAGTGGCCCATAGTCAAAAGGTGGATTAGATAGTGTGATGTAGATGTTCAAAGAAGGGCGTAGCCATATTTTCCCAAATGATATCCTACCCTAGCCCGAACCTACGTTACAAGCTTAAAAAGTCCTTTGAGATCTCCGACCAATTACTTTTTTTGTAGTGGCGATTGAAAATAAGAGCAAACCTATGGTATAACACTTGTTGCAAAGAGAGGTTTTTTATGAGGGAGAAAGTTTTTACACTTAAAATTCCTTGTTGCATATTTCGCAGCTTGGTGAGGTTGGCATGTAAAACAAGTTGAGGTGTGTGATTTCGTTACCTTCCGAGCATTGAGGCAAGTGGAGTATAACTTAGTTTGGTCAAAAAGTGAGTCACATCTAGAGTATTAGTTTTTGTAGCATGGTTACTCTTTGAAGTCTTCTGCATCCTTTGATATGGCTTTTAATAATGAGAGGTAAAGTAAAAATAGCATAGCCCGTGCGCAATAAGCTAACATTGGTAGTGACTAAGCTTGATGTCATTATGATCTTTGAGGCATAAATTTAGGCATAGATAATTTAGGATTCGACCCCAACTCCAAAGTTGGGTAAATATATTGATGATGACCGCCTTGCACTTAAATTGACGTGTAAGTTGAGCGTTATCAGATACCACGACATAGAACATCTTTGGAGGCTTCATTAACCCATTATTCTTAATCAAACACTCTTAAAATCTCTCTCAAGCTCTTGGTTCAAGAAAAGGATAGGGTTTCTACAAGGAAATCAATTGGGGACTTTCAAGAGTGAAGCTCTTTGCTTACCTTAGTGTTTAATTCATGTTACTCCTCCCACATTATTAGTTCAACCAAAAGCATGTTTTAATGAATGGTTTTCATGGTATTATTTTGGTTTTGAGATAGATGTTGGGGGTTTTTGTTGTTTATGGTTAAATAATGTTTTTCGATGTTTCACTTATGGTTTTTCATCTTATAATGGTGTTTTGAACACTTGGTTGTATGGGAATGGTCAATTGATACTTGGTTTTGGTTTTGGAAGTTATATGCCTTCAACATGTTTGTTAAAATGCCAATGAGAATGATTTGGTCATACAATTTGACTATTCTTGAAATCTTTGCATTGCATAAAAGGTAATGGAACTTAAATTGGTTTGGTTGGTTTTAAATGGTTTGAAAAGGCCTTAATGGCTATGATTTTGGTTTAATTTTAAACTTTGGAGTCAACTTGGTCTAATGGCTTTGGTATGGTATAAAAGGATAGACTTGCAATCTCTAATTTTTGTATGATGATTCCCACGGTTAATGCCTAACAAAAGACTCCTTGGTAAATGGTTGGAATATGTAAATGGTTTTAATATGGGCTTAAAGGGGGTTGTGTTAGCAAAACTGTAGAAGGCGGAGGTCTCGAGGGGACCAATACTGGAAACTCATGTTTACCGATGTGAGGTTTGGTCATAGTGACCGTGTACATAATATCACACTTATATTTTGGGAGTGTACTAGTCATCTCAGGTTTTATTCTCCGGTTCGTGCGGCTAACACGTACCCGGGCCTTTTTAGCAGAGGGAGCTGAACCCATATAGCTTGTAGGTGGTTTTAGGACAGCAAAGCTACAAAACCTAGGTTAAAGGTTTTAAATGCATGCTATATCCGGTTCCCTTTCTCTGCATAATATATATGTATGTATGTGATTGCATATAGTTATTTACTTGGTTTTGAATTACTGGCATTGTTTAATCTTATCCCTGAGTACATGCTACCTATTACTCTGATAACCGTCTTCGAGCGTTGTATACCTATGCAATGCAGAAACCGACCACACTATCATTCCTTCTACTCAGTGACTTGGATTCGGGGATAGCTTTGAGTCAAACTAAAGTGGTGAGCATCCATACTCTAGAAGGCTCCATTTCATGCTATGAAATTCTTTTGTATTTATTATTTCTTTGATTTAGTTTTGTCTAGGGTTGGGGAAATGTCCCTAATGGATGTTATTGTTTCTGAATAGAGGCTTTGTCAGACAACTATGGGCATGGGAGGTGTCCACATTGGTGTCAGCCTTGGTATTGGTATTGGAAATGGGGTTGGCACCTGGTGGATATTTGATTGACATTGTTGGATTATGATTATAAACTTTGTTTAATGTCTTTAAAATATTATTGTTCTATCTTGTTAACTGTTTGGAATTCATCTTACATAGGGTGCATGGCGATTATGGTTTGGTATTGAGGTGGTCTCAGATCCTGGTTGGACTTGAGATGCCTGACACGAATAGGCCTCGGTTTGGGTCATGACAGTCATCTAAGGGCTTAAGGGTCGACTTCTCCCCAAATTTCTTGGTATTTAAGGCATGTTACTCTTCCTTCGTTGTTAATTTTGTAAAAACATATGATTTAAATATTGTTCATGAGATATTTATGATGGTTTTGAAATAAGGATTAGGGGTTTTGAATGCTTGTTGTTGTACAATGTTTTCCTGTGGTTTAAATATGATTAATCATGCTTTAAATATGGTTTTGAACTTGTGGGTGTATGGGTATAGTGAATGAACTAGGGAATGGTAATTTTACCAAACTTGTGACTTTTGAAGTGGTTATGATCCCAACCCTATAGTGTGAAATTGGTTTTGAATTGTAAAAAACGTGGGAATTTGTTAAATTGAATTAGTCTTTAACTATTGCATGATATATAGAGGCATTTGTAACACAATGTCCTGATTTTAAGAACAAACAAAGTCGATGTCCCCCACCTTGTATTAATGAACAAAAGGATTTATTTTCCATAAGTTAATGGAAATTGTTTTGGCATGTTGTTGTTACCTTGCAAGTGTAGTTGGTATGATGATACCAACAATGTATGCCTTAATGTGGAATATGGTTAATGAATGGAAGTTTTTGATAAATATTGTAATTGGGCTCTAATAAGGGTTGTGCTGCTGAGTCGTGGAAGTGGAGGTCCGAGCTATGGATACTGGAAACTGCGTTTTCCAATACGAGGGTCAAAGTGACCAGGGAGGTTCGAGTCCTCCATATTATTATTTCATGATTAGGGAGGTTTGAGTCTCCCATAAATCATTACATGATCGTGTGCTTAAGTCACCTTAGTAAATGATTGGGAGGTTCGAGTCCCCCGTGCGTATATATGAGATTATTCTCTGATTTATTTGGCTACACGCACTAGGGCCTTATCAGGGTATGAGAGCTGGGGCCCATATAGCCCGTGGGTACATGTTATGACGGTTGAGTGACACAATCCAGACTAAAGTTTTGAAACGCATGTTAAGCCTTGTTCCCTATCCTGGCATATGATATATATATATATGCATGTATATAATTGCACTGCTAGAACCATGGCTAAAAAAGTATAAATTCGTAAAACCATTACTCGAGGTAAACTCCGAGACTAAATCATCATAGGAATTACCTCAATGCCGAACTACAAATCCTAGAATTGTGTCCAAATCATCCATCTTCACTCCTCAATCTCAAAATACCAACACGCTATCAAAATCATAATATACGCATCATTAGGAGTAAAACGAGATCCATATTTCCATATTAAGGGTCAGGTCAAATTTTGGGTCAAGAAATCTAAAATTGAAGCTGTCACAAGGTCCTCGAAGGACAAGGAAGTTGTGCTCAAAAGTTGAGCACAAACAGAGCAAAATTTGGGTCATAAATCGACCTTCAAAGTTTAGGAATTAAATCCCTAATTTCTAAGAATTTACCATGAAATCGAAGGAATCTTACCATGAATTCGAAGGGGAAATCACGAAAGAAATCAATATTCAAGCTCCCCAAGTCACCCACAAGCTTCAATCCCAAACATTATCAAAATCACCCAAAGTCTTAACTCCCAAGATTTATCAATATTTAGGGTTTAACTCTCTTGGAAATGGATGAAGAAGGGTGAATGGCGGGCTAAAGAGGGAATATTTATACCCTTCTCAGCTGCTCGAAAGTAACTATCGTGACCCGACTATCGCGATAACGATATATGGTGCAGTCAGGCGTGTCACTTTTATGATATAATGCATCATGATCGCAGCATATAATTCCCTGCAAAGGATATCGCGATTATGACCCATGGCTCACCATTAGCGCATGCACCAGCACACTGAGACTTGGAATTCTTAAATTCTCCGCCAACCCCTCGCGATTTATTCGGAATCCCGTATATAAACGGACTATGCTACCCTATCAAATTCAATGTTTTGGACTCAATGGCGCAGTCAAAATTTCCATCTGAGGTCTTTCAACAAAAAGTAGGTCCCACACCCAACTTCTATTTTCTTTATCTTTCGACCAATTGCTCGAATGAGCTATGTGCCTCGAGACCCCAAACTAAGAGTCCACCTAGCCTAAAATTGATATTTAGCAGCTGATGGTGTTGTCAAAATTCTCATTCGAGGTCATCTACTAGGAGTTTTGGTCTGAGACCAAATCCTAAACAGTAAACTCTAAAACATGGAAATGATCCTAAAATCTAAACGAACTGTCCGATCACCAAACTGATATTTCTGGAGTCATAAATGACTTGTAGCCGCTTTGCGAAGGCTTGAAATACTGAAAATGCACATAAATCAAGGAAATGACCTAGAGGGTCATTACAATATACACTACTAAAAGGACTTTCGTCCACAAAAGTCAATGGATAGAAAGATCATAACGGCTCAAAAAGATGAGGTACTACGCCCACATGCTCTGAGCACAACTTCCCAGATAACCTCCAAGACGACAAAACACTTCCAAGGGATTTCACCACAGGTATCCCTTTTTCAACCAACTTCTTTACTTCACTTCTCAAATAACCAAAACTAGATCTCAACAACCAAGCGGCCTCCAACTGAATCGAGGAAGGCTGATGTATGGAACTCCAAACTGGGACACACTAATACAGCATTGACACCAGCACAACCAAACAAAAACTCATCCAAGTCAAAGGAAAACCAAGGAAAGATTCATGAAACCAACTCCAAATCCATATATAACCTTCTTTTGCCTTTCCAAACCTGTTATCCACTCCAAACTAAGAATACACTCACACAAGTCTCATCCGTGCAATCTAATCACAGCAAACTCAAAGAACTGAAGTTGATCCAGCAAAAGTACTAGCAAGCATGATAATAAGCCCATAAGGTTCTACCTGGGCACACGACTGGAGATAATCAAGGTATGCAATCTATGCCAATGGTACAACTGGTCCGATGATAATTGAAATTGAAATCTAGGAGTCTAAAGCACAATTTCTCATCACTGAATGATCCGCTCCAAGATATCCCATCAACAAAGAATAAAACCAAGTTGAATCCAACTCAAGCATACTACACCTGCTAAGTAGATCATACAAAAGACTCTACAGAAATTGAAAACCCAAATTCAAAGCTGAAGGAACCAATACCGTGTCCACAGACTATCATCTAACACTTATAAACCATAATCCATCCAAACTCAAGAAGACTGAATAGGTAACCACGGAGGAAAAATCACCACTAAAATCACAAGAAATCAACTCCATATCTTCTAGAGACATGAACCACCAAAACATACTCAAGAACTCACCAAGGCTTTAAACTGCACTAGTAATAACAAAACTCCAGCAACTCAGGTATACAACTTTAGCCAGAAATTAATCATTCTAATACTCCATCTCAGTAAAAATAATCCATAGGAATATATCACCAAGGAGAAGAACTCCACCAAGTCTCATTAGGTCAAACAAATTCTGAAATGAGGATTTCCTGGATCCACCCAAATAGGATAATCACAACTAAATCAACCCATGAATCACCTCACCAAAAAAGAAAGTACTAATCCCAACATTAATGTCAAGGTCAACTAGATCTGCTAGCACGGTCTATTTTTCCATCTGACACACATATCAAAAGATGTTGATCGAAGTCAACTAGTAAGCCTTTAAGACCATCAAAAACCACAATCTTGCATAAACCACACTGAAATGCATTGGAAACTGTGTCAAAATCCCAGATATACCATAATGCAACCATGGGGAGGGATAAAATACATAAATCACACAGAAATAAATATTTTACACAACTCACCAAAAGTCAGGTCATTACAAGATATTTGTTTTGTTGTTGGCATGGTTAGCAGATTCCAATCTAATCTTGGGCAAAACATTGGACTACCGTTAAGCATATAATCAAGTACCTGAAAAGGATTAAGGATTACATGCTTGTTTGTAAATCTAGGAATCTTGTACCTATTGGATATACAGATTCAGATTTTCTGTCAGATAAAGATTCTAAAAAGTATACCTTAGGATATGTGTTTACTTTAGGAGGTGAAGCCTTGGTTTGAAGGAGTATCAAGAAACCATGTGTTGCTAATTCCACCATGGAAGTCGGATATGTACCTGCCTCTGAGGTGGCTAAGGAGGTTGTTTAGCTCGATAACTTTCTCAAAGAACTTGGAGTTGTCCTTCGATTCAAACACCACTACCACTTTATTGTGACAATAGTATTGCAGTTGCAAACTCAGAAGAACCACAAAGCCATGAAAGAATTAAGCATATTGAGAGAAAATATCACTTGATTCGGGATATAACTCAAAGGGGTGATGTGAGAGTTTTGAAGATTGAGTCGAAGAATAATTTGGCGAACCCATTTACAAAGGGCTTAACCCAGAAGGTTTTTGATAAGCATGTTGAAGAAATGGGTGTTAAAATTATGAATAAATGGTTATGAGTCTAAGTGGAAGATTGTTAGGATATACTATTAACCATGTTATTTATGTTATAGTATTATATTTTTATCCCATGTAAAGATAATTTATTATATTTTATTTTATTTAATAAAATTTTTATTTGAATATATCATTGTGTTAACATGCGTGTCTTTTACTTATATTGTAGACAATTTTTGTATGAATTATTTTAACTCATGCACAGAAGATTAAAATTGTTGGTTCTTATAAATAATAAATTAATGTTCACAATCAAAGATGAGGTAGGACAAACATCTTGATGATTGTAGCACAAAATTAAATATAATTTGATCTTAATTATGGGAGTGGTAATATTTCAACTTCTTGTGCTAGAACATTTAGTATGTATTGAACGGACCAATTAGAGATGTTTGTTTATGTTTTGAATACTAATAAGTAACTTCTCTAGTCCATTACATGTATTTATACTCTTAATCTTGATATAATTATTATGATCTATGTGGCTTGAATTGTTATTTTAATCTATTAAAATGTGAGATTCTTTATGAGTCAATATATTCCTAATAGATTGGATGATGATAAATAACTTAGTGAAATAATAATTAGTTGATAGAACTATGTTCATACTTGAGATATAAGACACCCCTTTATGGTTGCTTATAAGTTTTTCACGTGAAAGCCCGGCAGGTGGATTTTATATCCGTCATTTAAAATAAGTTAGGTATTATAAATAAAAGATTAAACTAATCAATTAATTAAATTTTTCAGAAATTTGATTTAATTGATTAGTGTTGGTAATTCTAACATGGAGAGTTAAATAAGATGTAATGATAGATTTTGAAATTAAATCGAGGAGTGCAATTATAGATTTTTAGTGGAATAATTTATAATTTATTATTATATGATAATTGATTCAATACTGAATTAATATCATAATTGGAAGCCTTAAACAATAAATTTGTGGTCCCTGCCACGCCTAATTAACTAATCATTTTTTAAAAATGAAAGAAACTTTATAGAAGAAGTAATTTTTTAAAAATTACTGATCTTCTGTTGATCTATAATATATTAAAAGTGTGAAGATCCTTAGAAAAGTGATTTGAACTTTTTTGTTCCTTCATTAAAAGACTGTGTAATAGACAAAATCGTCTTTTCACATTTTTTCTTCAATTTATAATATTGAATATTGACTATAATAACTATATATAAAAAATAAATGGAGAAGATTTTCTACTTTTAGCTGAATTCCTAAATTTATCAATATTTTGTTAAAGAAAATTCAACTTCAAAGAAATTATTATATAAAAAAAGTTCTATATAAGGTAAAATTTTAAATATTTTAGAAAAAGTGATGAAACTATTTTACATAAAATAGGTTAAGACTCCTAAAAGAAGAAGAAATTATTTTTTTTCAAAAACTCAATGTAATCCGTGAAAAAGGATAGTGGATTTTTTCAAGAAAAATAAAGGTCTTTTTTTTAGGTTAGGACTATTATTTTTTATTATGATATTTTAATTTAGGAGTCCTTATTTTTTTTTCAATTTTAGAAGTCCTTTTTCGATTTATACGAATACCTTATTTGCATAATAAAATTTTGTTATTGTAGCTTTGTTTTTGGGTTATTTTATAATTTTTGAATTTCAAGTTTCTATTTATATTACGTTTTAATTTTATTAACCAAAGTAACAAATCATCCAGCTATGCTTGTTAATAGTTTTGTTACTGGATCTCTGATATAATATGTTGGTTTAATTTTCAGGTTTCAAAATTTTTTTTTGATTACGTTGGTTTTCGATCAAGAATAACGAAACATCTTTTCATGTTTGTATATATGTAACTCATTATTGAATCTATACTGTGACTTTGTTGTTTTTAGGTTTTAAATTTTCTTTTACATTACATTGGATTTATTGGTCATGAATAACTAGCTTTCGTTATTGAGTAACTTAGTGGTTTCTAATCAAATAATAAGTTATGATTTTTTTGTGTAAAAATTAGGTTTAATTGTATTGTTTAGATATCTTTATTATCGTATTATTTTGTTGTTAGTTTACAGGTGATAGATAAATGTCGGACAGCTTTGAAAAAAAAAATTAGGTAAAGGTTAGATTTAATTATATTATTTTGATATCTCTACTTTGAGATTTTTTCTTTTTGCGTAAAAAATAGGTTTAGTTGTATTGTTTTGATATCTCTATTATTGTATTATTTTGTTGTAGTTGATAGGTGGTAGATGATCGATCGACTTTGAGGAAATTTTTTTGCAAAGGTTGAATTTAATTATATTATTTTGATATCTCTATCTTTGTATTGTTTTGTTGTAGTTTATAGATGGTAGATAAATTTCGATTGGCTTTGAATTTTTTTTATTTTTTTTTTGTAAATATCAGATTTAATTAAATAAATTCATCCATCTTTACATGTTCAAAAGATGTTGAATTTAATTATTGTATTCTTCTTTATTATTTAAAAAAATATCTTATTTAGTATTATGTTTGAATTTATTAAAGTGAAGTACATGCACAAGGCGCGTATACCTAAACTGGTAAGAAATAAAAGAGTGAAATCAGTTTTTGGCATTATGGTTACATTAAGGCCAAAAACGGGTTTGGCATTAAACCTGTAATAAGGGCCAAAAACATTTTTGGCATTAAACCTGTAATAAGAAACGTTTTGCCTCTTTTTCTTCCCTTCTTTAATAGAAATTGAAAATAAATAGGAACTGATTTTTTATTAAGTTCATCCTTTTTCTCTAAAAAATAATCACTTGTCACTTAAGTGTTGATTGAAAAAGGCTAATGCGATTTTGACAACAGATTGTAGACCTGACAAGTAACGCGAATAAGACGTTAAACGAATTGTGTGAAAGCTTCAATAAATAAGTAGCTTTCTGTATTTCAATTTTTTTACTATCTAGATATTATGTAAGTTAAATTAATCCTTACTAATTGCTTCCGTTGTTCATGTTCTAACATGGATGACTCAGGTGAAGAGTCTTGAACTACAATCACTTTTTTCAGAATGAGTTTCATTTTATTGGAGAATCAATATTTAACCATAATAATTTCACTTGGAATTGTATCTCAAAATTGAAAAACAATTTATAATTTGTGTTTCTACTCACTTCTCACTTTCAAAATTGTATTTAAGTATGTTCAAATATGGACACAACTCCAAAACATTCTTTGCCAAAAATATAACCAAACATCTTTAACTCCATAAAAAAAAAAAAAAAAAGTGAATTTTAAATCTATGGACAAACGCCTATTAAAATACTTGACTCAATTGACAATAACAACGATGGAAGTAACTCAAAGAAACTCTTCTATCTACTTCAACAAACTAGAAAAAACGCATGTATTACCTAGTTCGTTCCCCAAGAAAATGGTATATAGTTTGTATTCAGTTTTCTTGTCAGTGACCATAAAACCTTAAGCAGGAACGTTCCCCAAGAAAACGGTATATAGTTAGTATTCAGTTTTCTTGTCAGTGACCATAAAACCTTAATCAGGAACGGATATGATACTATAAGAGCCACAATTGGCTGACATTATTTATTTTGTTTTTTGACAGACGAATAATACTAGTTTATACTATTCCAAGTAAAAAATTATGACTGCCGCTTTACAGTGTAGTTTGAAAGTCGCTTTATAGTGTAGTTTGAGAGTTACTACACTGAAGCGGAATTTAGAGTGTATTTTGAGAGTTATCACATATGAAGCAAAATTTTCTTGCAGGCATCCGAAGGGTTTTCTGTGGGTTCCCTTGTCAACAAAAACAAAGTTGTACACAAGCACAACAATTAGAGTAAACACGAATAGAAATACTTTGTAAAACAATCCGGGAACAAATTTCATACTCTGAAAGTTGCCACACTGCAAAGCCGCCACACAGCATTATAAGAATAACTCTTAAACAGATACCATCCATCTGCACACCTGTGAGGGCAAAAACCAAAAAAACCCTATACAGGAAAGACTGTACTAAACAATTTCCATATGCTGTTAAGCTGTTTGAGTGTGAGATACTAAACGGAAAAAAAATGTCGTCGCATGAACTGTTATTAAACAAAGCAAGGGGTAATTTATAAATCTAATACAGACACCCATGCATCCGGTTCTGCAAATCTTTACCTTTTTTTTTCCTTTACTTCTTCTATTTTTGCATGTTGGCCCACAGGATTCAAATTACAGGACTTGAACAACACACACACATCCATACACAATACACACTAAACCTAAGAATACAGAATAATCTACTGATCTATCAAGCTACACCTAGCTTTCAACGGGTGAATAATTCGAGTGCATCAAGCGAAATCATTCCATGCAAACCATGCAAAATTAAGCTCAATTCGGACCAACTGTTCAACAAGATCGGCTCAGCATGGCCTATGAGCCACACAAGAATAAACAAGATAGCCACCAACTCAAAAGGTACTTTGCTAATCAACTGTGCATTTGGTCCAATGCAAAAACCGTACTACAATAGTTTGCACTAGGACTCCCTTTATTCTAGAGGCAAAATTTTCATTGTGAATTCAGCACAACACCTTCTCTTGATTATTACCTTTCTTTTTATTCATACAACAGAGCTTGCTAAAGAGAGTTCGTGCAGCTCACCGAGCATCCATTCTTCCCCAGTTTGACCTCCGAGGACTATTGCTCTAGTTCCACCAACAATACATGTACTATGTCCCCAAGCAAATCTTGGAGGCCGACCAGGAACATTTAATAACCTCCATGTAGGCTTCTCTTCTGTTGGATCCAGAATGTAGAGCTGTGAGGCTGAGTGGAGACCAGCAACGGACCCACCAAAGACCAGAACTCTGCCACCAGGGAGACTTACTGCCACATGATCAAGCCTTGGGGGAGGAGCAACGCCTCCAGGATTTCCCGCACCAGGCATTCCACTTCCTGTAACACATCTCCAGCAGGGTTCTTCCTCACTGAGATCCATTGTGAACACATCACTTGATCGAAAACGCAGAGGACCACTCTTGGCAAGACCCCCAAACATAAGTATTTTCCTGCCTCCGTAAACAGAGAGTGTGTGGCCCAAACGAGAAGGTGGAGTCCATGTCACTGGTATTTCACGCCACACAGGCTTCTCCATAGACAGATCAAGCAGGAAAGTATCACTGAGAAGTACACCAGAATCTGCACAACCACCAGAGACTATCAACTTGGTTCCATCCAAGGTACAGGAGCTGTGCCAAGATCTTGGAAGCGGAGGTGCCAAACTAGAGATTTCACGCCATGCTGGTTGTTTGGCATCCAAATCCAACACAAAGACATCATTCAAGAGACCCTGCCTTCCACATCCTCCAAACACAACAAGATGAGATCCATTCACACAAGAGAGTGTGTGCCCCCAACGGCCAGGAGGAGGAGAGCTGACTTTGACATATTTCCACTCTGGATTGCTGGAATTCAAGTCTAATACAAAAGTATCGTTCATTGGTTGCATGTTTACCCCCTCTCCACCAAAGAGTACAACACGGTTCCCTACTGCACATGCACTGAAGTTGCAGCGTGATGGTTCAACAGCACCTCCAACAGTTAACTTCCTCCAAGCTGCTGCTTCTAGAGTAGTTAATTCTCTAGCCAATCTACCCCAACCCAATCTTTTAGCTCCTGGCACCGCCTCCAACACACGAGTTGTTTCACTACCCCATGCATTTTGACAGACCATCCGCCAAAGATCTTCATTTTTAGTCAGCTCATAAAGTCGTCTAGAAACAGAGCCAACAGATGCAATATCTCTTGGGGTCAACCGTGAAAGAATTTTGAGTGCTAAGACCTCATCACTCAATTGCAGTACACCACAAACCCCACGATTGATAGTGCGGTTTCCTTCTGAGACTGGTCCACAAGAAGAAAGACCAGAACGATACCTATCCAATAATCTTGTGGGCTCCTTCACCAAGGATCCTGAAAGTGGACCCAAATCAATATTTACTTCCTTAAAGAACTGAATACCAATAACATGAGTTATCGCTTCATCATCCCCATATATTGGAGTCATACGCAGTCTATTCATCAGGGGAGATCCATCTTTTCTAAAATTTAACAGTTCGCCTTGAAATTCAATCCCTTGGTCAATGCATCTTCTAATTTCTGCAACTACAGTTGAGTCCACAAGAGGATGTCTTCGTTTGGCATATGGGCCTCTACATTGCAAGAAGCGACTGGCGAAACAACAAAAAACCAGTAAGTGTAAGAATGAGTCTTTGAAGTGGGGTTATAAAGGATACACCACGCACAAAATAAAGTCTTTCTACAACTATGAAGAGACCACAAATAGGGTGGCAATGGTGCGGTGAGGGTTTTTTCTAAACCCGCGAATTTTAAAACCGCCCTGCACCGCACCGCATCACCTTTAAACCCGCCACACTCATACCCACGCATACCCGCACCGCACCTCCCTACATTTTTGCTTTTATCCTTTTTTGAAAAATTTGTAACTCCACAAAAAACCATAATATTTTCAATACTAGGAAATAGTAACAACCAATTTCTATTATATCACTTCACTAAGAAATTATTAGAAAAGTATCACGTGTACAAGTAATGATCAAATAACAAATTTTCATTAAAATGAATTAAGAAATTTAAAAAGTTATAAAATTGTTTATTTGTAGTGTTATACATGATGTTTTAAGTATCATAAAATTTTAAGTGGAGAATACATATAATTTTAGGTAGATTTACGAGAAAAATATTAATTGTTAGCTTTTTTTAGTTTAAACCCGCATATACCCGCAACCCGCACCGCACCATTTAAAAAAAACTTACTTAAACCCGCCCCACACCCGCACCGCACCCACATAGTCTAAAACCCGCACCACCCCACATAGCCTAAAACCCGCACCGCCCCATTGCCATCCCTAACCAAAAAGTACTGACAACAGTAAAAATAACTACATAAAAATTTAAGAATCACTGTAAATGCGATCAAAAATTCCACATAGAAATCTGAATCATGAGTCTAACAGCTGATTCTGAAGTACACTGACAGCACTATGCAAGTGATTCCAAATCACACAACCCTTCTGATTTCCAAAGCGCACGTCTTCCTAACATTTTTCTCTTCTTTCATTTTGAAATTCTAAAATATGTTCCTTTCCCTGTTTTCTTTATGACAACTCCCTTTCTTTTTCTGTTCTTTTACTTTCTGTTGGGGGATTTCTCTTCTTTCATTTGGAATTCTAAAATATGTTCCTTTCCCTGTTTTCTTTATGACAACTCCCTTTCTTTTTCTTTTCTTTTACTTTTTGTTCTATGTTTTGTCTTGTTTTAGGTTTTTTGGTATGACTTTGATTACTATTCCTTGTCTTGAGCCGGGGGTCTATCGGAAACAGCCTTGCTACTTCCCCGGGAGTAGTGGTATGGACTGCGTACATCTTACCCTCCCCAGACCTCACTATGTGGGAATACACTGGGTTTGTTGTTGTTGTTGTTACTTTCTGTTGGACGACTGGGAGTGGTGTCTGGAGGATTGCAGTTAATGGTACTTATGCAGCACTTGTATTTTCACAGAAGGAGAAAACACATAAATCATACAATACACAAGAAAACCCACTTTCAATTGTTATTCATAGCAGAAACACAGTTTGGGGAACAATGACCATAGGGTTGATTAAAGCTTCACCTGATTCAGGTTCCTGAGAAAATATTATGAAGCAAGATGCAACAGATAATTGGTTTTTACAATGTTAACGTGTGACCACTTGGGGAAATAGAAGAAGATTTTGAATATATAGCATGTGTAGTTTCTGACGACAACTTTTTCAAATTTCTCTAGATCAGCAATGACCCGGCCCCGACACTCATCCATATTTCATTTCACAGCCCAACAACACTGTAACTTGATCCTAATTTCTACTATTAGTAACAATATGTCCATATTCCTATCATCCGGAAAATGACACACACCCATAAAAGAGGAAAAAGAAAGAGATGAACACCAACCACGAAGATGGGAGATAGAAACATGCTATGATGTACCAAGGCTGAATCATAAAGACTAGCAACATAAAAAGTAAAAACCATGTGACATTGTCTATCTAGTCAACTGTTAAAGTACTTCTTACTTTCTTTTGTAACCAATCAAACAGCAGAAATACGGACTAAATTCAGTTCATGCCAACATATCCAATTTTGGTAACTGATCATGTAAACTGGAAATACCTAGATCCCATTATGCTTCAAATGGTATCCGGGGAGAAGTGGAGCAAATAGATCTTTTGTTGCATCTCTTCAGTGGGATTCTCTGTGTTGGTGAATGGTAACCCTTGCTGGTTTTTCCAGGAACTTGAGGGGTTTGAGAAGGGGATCCTCTATCACCGGTGTTGTTTATTCTAGTTATGGATACTTTGAGCAGGATGGTAATGGTGTTTTGGGGCGTTACTTAAAGGGTTCTGATGCTGCAGTTGGGGGTGTGGGGACAGTATCGGCATCTCACTTGATGTTCGTGAATGATACCTTGGTTTTTTGTGTTGCAGTTGAGACCTAAATGGATTTTTTAGGACAAATTCTAACTTGGTTTCATGCAGTGTCAGGTCTTAAAATTAATTTGAGAAAGTGTGAGATTTTTCCTGTTGGGGAGGTGAATGACATTAGATCGCTTGCTCGAGTATTGAATTGCAGGGTTGGGACTCTACTGACTACATACCTGGGAGTAACGTTAGGTGCTTCGAACAAGGATCATGTGGTGCAGAATCCAGCTATTCAGAGGGTCAAGAAAAGACTAGGACCAACGAGCTTTTAAACTTGCACAGTTGAGATAGTTATTTTACCATGATTTTTAATATTTTATAAAAAATACTAATCTTCACCTTACTCCCTTTGATAAATTTCTGAAGAAAAATAGCAATTTAATCAATTTTGACACACACACATCTATAAATATATATACCACTACCTCAAATGAAGTAGTGAGGTTGTTTCCAATAGACCCCCGGCTCAGGGCAAATAACTGTATACCAAGCAGAGAATAAAAATAAATAACAAAATGGGGTAACCCAACAACAACAACAGACCCAGTATATTCCCACAAAGTGAGGTCTGGGGAGGGTAAAATGTACGTAGTCCATACCACCACCTCCGAGGAAGTAGAGAGGCTGTTTCCGATAGACCCTCGGCTCAAGATAGAGAATAGTATACCAAGGTCGTAATGAAACATGAAACAGGCTGTATAGCATAACAGAAATAAGAGATAAAAAAATAAGAACACTAAGTCTCAGAGAAATAGGAAATAAGAGAAATACGAACAATACGGAATATGAAATAACATAGATACCCATGTGGTAGTAACATGCCCTCAGAGGCCTAAAACACCCACCACACCCAAACTCCCCTATCACCTAGCGATTACCTACATACTCACCCTAGCCGTCTACCCTAATCCACGACCTTCACACCTTCCTGTCTAGGGTCATGTCCACAGTAATCTGAAGCAGCTCCATGTCATGCCTAATCACCTCCCTCCAGTATTTCTTAGGCCTACTTCTACTCCTCTTGAAGCCATCCAAAGCTAGCCTCTCACACCTCCGAACAGGGGCATCCGTGCCCCTCCTCATCACATGCCCAAGCCATCTCAACCTTCCTTCTCGCATCTTGCCCTCCACCGAAGCCACTGCCACCTTCTCCCGGATAATCTCATTCCTAACTTTATCCTCTCTAGTTAGTCCACACATCCAACACAACATTCTCATTTCCGCCACCTTCAATCTTTGAATATGGGAGTTCTTGACTGGCCAACACTCATCACCATGTATTAGTACTGATAGTTTCCAAAAGCTCTTTTTTCAATTCTAATCCCAGAATCTGAATATAATAGTGTTAGAAAAACATATTCATATCCATTGATGAACGGAGATCAACCAAACTGCAGATAAGAATCAGGAAGCATGAAAAATCATGTACCCATAAGTTCACCTCTAAATTAGAAATTTTCCACTTCTCAGAGCTTTATGGAAGTATTAGTACCTGAATTGGAGTTCAAGTCCAATTTCATGCTTCTTGCACTCAAACCAGTACATAAGACTAAAATCTCAAGGAACCAATAGTCTCGAGCAATAAAAGACAGAAACATGCCTTTTAATGCTTCTCCAAAGGTGTCGCACCTAAAAGACTTCCGTAACAATTTATCATTAACAAATTTCTCTATATCTGAACTTGTCGAAGTAGTCATAAGGAGATAAATCTCTTAATGATTAAAACTACCAATTTTTTTTACTTTCAATAACTGAGTTCATACGAATATCAAAGTTGTTCTAAACATAAATAATTTCCAGACAAACAAAATCGATTCATGTTTTTATCTGCCATTTGAGCTTCAGCTCAACAGAGTTAAAAACATGTTTAGAAAAAAGACGAGTGGAACCTAAAAAAAATTTCATATAAAACTGACAAAATTACTGAACCTACCTAAGAAGAAATTCACAAAGCAAAAAATTCCTGAGGCGATATAAAAACCCTACTTCAGACAGTTCTTAAGCGAGATAGTTTTGGCGAGAAGTTGATGTGCTTCAGCAAATTCATGATTTGCATTCCGAAACGAGAAACAAGATTCTCGGAAGTGATATTTGGACAAAGATCTTCAATGGAGTCGATGGATTTGAGGAATTTGAGGGATTTGAGGGATTTGAGGAGATATTTGGGCAAAGAGCTGAAAGGGTTTTGTGAGTTGTCTGAAAGGGTAACCCACCACTAGATAAAAAGAAACAAGACACCCACAGAGTAATACTATGAACAATCTATCCGAAATCACTAACAATTTATCAAGAGCATATTATCGACCATCCCCACTAACTATATGTCTTTATTTCAGGCTCCAACTATGGTCACTGAAGTTGGAGAAGTTTCAGAGATTTTCTTTGGAATGTGCGGATAGGGCAAGAAAGTTTCACTTGGTGCGGTAGGAGCTATCAAATCTCCTAAGAAATGGGAAGGCCTTGGAATTAAAAATTTAGAAGTCTCTAATAAGGTTTTATTAAGCAAATGGTTATGGAGGTTTGGGGTTATATACGCTTTGTGGAAGGGAGTGATAGTTGATAAATACGGGATCACGGGGGGGAGTTGGAAAACTAGACATACCATTCTGCCTTTTAGGTGTGATTTGTGGAGGAATACTATGAGGGGATGGGTGTATTGGTGAAAAGTACCGCACTTGAAGTCGAAGATGGAGGAATGTTTATTTTTTGGGAACATAGTTGGTGTGGGAATATGCTATTGAAAATGAATTTCAAAATTTATACAGAATATCTTGTCAAAGAGATGGTAAAATTCAACAAAATTAGGGGGAAATGTGGAGACTTTTTGGGACTTGAGATTTAGAAGGAATTTTCAAGATTAGAAAGTGAGTTGCATAGGCAATTCAATCTAGTGGATAATCCTGACATTTGGTAGTGGGGCTTGGGAAACAATTGAGTGTTCAACATGAAGACTTTTTATGAGGAACTATTAGTTAGGGAGGAGGTTGAATTCCCATGTAATGTAATGCAATATGGGTTCCAAGGGTGCCGAGGAATGTGTGTTTCTTCACTTGGTTAGCCATTAGAGGGGTGAAACTATTAGTTAGGGAGGAGGTTGAATTCCCATGTAATGTAATGCAATATGGGTTCCAAGGGTGCCGAGGAATGTGTGTTTCTTCACTTGGTTAGCCATTAGAGGGGTGATCTTGATGGGGAAAACCCTTAGAAAGGGGAAAGTTGAGTTGGTGTTACATGCGTGAGGAGGCAAGTGAGGACGTGGATCATATTTTACTTTACATGAGACTATAGTGCGACTTGCTTAGGTGGCACTCTTTGGACAGTGCCGAAAACGGTGAAAAAATTGATGTTCAACTGAAAGAATGAGAGGAGGAGGAGGAGACGAAGGGCTTGGAACCTGATTTTGGTTGTGTAAATATGGGTGGTGTGGAGAGAGAAATACGAAGAGCTTTTGAAGGTGTAGAGTCGAGTTTCTCCTATATCAAAATTATCCATCCAATTACAATCTCAACAAGTGTCATTCTCCAAATACCTACCAACGTTTGCTTCCCAAAAACAAAATTTTTAATAATAAACCATGTTTCTCTAATCACTAGCTTTTTGCAATGTCTATCTCCAGGTCTCCCAAAATTGTGCAAGGTCCAATTAACCTCCTACGGTGGAGAAGTTCATCTAACCGCAAGACTAACAACCACATTAACATCACAGTCCACCCCTCTTCCCATGTTTGAGCTGATATCAAGCTTACACATAAAATTCAAGCTATAGAAATTATTGGAACTGAAGTGCTGCAACATCTAAGCTTTCTAGCTATTCCACAGAGTCATCTCAAAACAAAACAACACCTCCAATTTATTCTTTCATGTAAAGTCTAACAACCACATCACAATCAGTTCACCTAGTATGAAACATGCTGCCTAATATGAAACATGACAGCAGGCAAAAGATGGCATTTAGGAGGACCAAAGTAAAGGATGACAAAAAGAATCGCAGGAGTATAAGTTGAGCTGTAGAAAACAACGCCAGTATGATAATATAGGGCATGAGAAGAGCATTCAAGAGATAAATTTGTAAGGTTATTCTTCATTATCATGTCGAGTGTTATTCAAGTTTTCTAAACAAAGTACATAATGGTTTTATTTATAAGATAGTAAATTCCAAACAAGTTAAAAGTCTTAAAAACTAGGAGAACTATATGTCAAAAAAAATGAAAATATCAGATAAAACAATATCTCAAACTAGAAGACATAATCATCTCAAACTAACAAACAAAACCTTATTATGACTAAACAGATAAAAATCATTTTCCCTTTTTAACTTTCTCTTCTATCTTTATTTTTCCTTTGTTGTCTGCTTGGCTTTTGCTGAACCGGGTCACTTTTGGGCCCGATTTGAATGGACATTTGATTTTTCTTAGGCCCACCTTGGATTTTTTAAAAAAACGGGTAAGATCATCTCTGATTTTTTTAAACTAAAAAGAATATTCTTTAAAAATATTAAAAAGATATTATAACATAATAACACTGGATTTACTTTTTTTGCGTGTGTTAAGGTTCTCTGCTTTTTGGGCTACGACTTATATGCAAGGTTTTCCAAAGTAATAAACTAATTTACCCTATAAAAGAACATTGCATTTGTCTTTTCAGACAGAAAATTCACTCTCAGTTGGAGCATACTAGCCTAAACAACTAAGACTGCTAGTCCAGCTATAAAGGATTTGAAAATGGAATCAAACTGATCCTCCTGGTCCCCGTAGCATCAAGCAGTGATACTCCCATTGAAGATGAAGTTCTGAACCGCCAACTTAGAGTAATTGAGTTTCCATTTATAGGTGATGTCTTCCATTTCCCAAAAAAGTTCAATTTCAAAAATTTATAGCGCTGTCTCATGCAATGTAGTTACGCTCTCCAACTTCCAAGAGAGATCGAAAGAATGAGGAATCAAACTTCCTTACTAGTATTGTTTATTGTTATCAAGCCTCCTTACTATAGCTTCTTTCTACTTAAATGATGACAGGATGTCAGTTGGGAGCTGTAAAAATCATTTCTGGTACTAGAATATGAGTTTAACAGGATGTCAGTTGAGAACTGTAAATTGGATCATTCTGGTACTAGAATATGAGTTTTACGGGTAATGGGTGTAACAGAACAGTGAATTGGTTTGAGCTTTGATATTAAACTGATTTAGTGGAGAAGGGAGGAATGCAAAAGAATGGAGAGAACAAAATAAACAAGAGAGAACAAAAAGAAATAAGACAGAAGAAAGAAAGAGAAAGTCATAAGGTATCATTCAAAAGTTGCATGTTATTCAAGACAAAGGAGGTATAGCCTAGTGGAAAGGACTCTTTACCTCCAACCATAAGGTTGGGGGACAAAGTGGACAAAATCAACGGCTGGGCCAGCTTAAGGGGTTCAAGGGTAGGGCCCTACCATATAAAAATAAGACCATGTGTACCGGAGTCTTCAAAATAGACAACACAATGGGTCCAATTTTATGGAATGTAAAGTTCTAAACTAGCTAGGAGTCACAGTACTAGAACTCTATAACCAACAAAAAAGATAGACTACATAAAACCTTCTCTAACAAAATGATATGATAACCTCTGACTAACAGACAAAACCTCATCACAAATTACAAGAAAAGATTATCTCCACCTTATAAACAATCAAAAAAAGATTCTCTACACACTATTTCTAGCTAAATGGAGCTAAATAAAATTAAAAACAAAAATATATTTCAATCTTTTGACTTTTATTGAGATATATCAATGCTAGAAGTTCTTACCATGTTTAGCAAAGATCAGCATTGCACAAATCAAGGGAAGAAATAAATTGATCCAATGCCTATGAGGCAATACTTAACCAGGAACATGATCTTACCCGTGTTCATGATCTTACCAGTGTTCAGGGAAGCAAGCGTGATGCGGAAAAAAGGTGACAAGGTTCCGCATCACGCATTACGCGAAGCGATGCGAGCACATCACTTAAGTGAGCACATCACTTAATGTTAACAGGAACCGTCCGTTCCGAGTAAGGCAAGAGTACCACCCGGTCCAGTATGATCTCAATGATGATGATGATGGAATGGACGGAGCAGGTGCAACGGGTGCAATTATTCCTCCACCGTTGGCACCTGGGGCAAAATTCAACATTACAAGTACTATGATTCAACTCCTAAATCTGAAGGGGTTGTTTGGTGGCCTTCCTGGGGATGACCCAAACCTGCATCTGGTGAATTTTGTCACCATCTGTAAATCTTTTGACAACCCAGGAGTAGGTCAAAATGCTATACGTCTGACATAGTTGTTGTCGTCTCTGTCTGGGGAGGCAACATTGTGGCTAAATGAGCTGACACCCGATTCTATAACCAACTGAAGGCAGTTGAAAGAAGCTTTCCTAGAAAAGTTCTTTCCGCCTTCTAGGAGGGTACAGTTGAGGGATGAGATCAGCAACTTTAGGCAGCTCCCGACTGAAGCCTTGCATGAAACCTGGGAAAGATTCAAGAAGAAGCTGACACAATGTCCGAACCACAACATGACAGACATACATTTGATGGAGACTTTGTACAGGGCTCTTAACTCTGTTGCAAAGCCAATTGTAGACAATGCTGCTTGTGGTTCGTTTGTTGATCTTAACATTCCCAAAGGCTTCAGAGAGAGATGTTGGACAGAATGACCAAACAGAGTCGGGCATGGCATACCAGAGACTCTGTGGTGGCCAAGCCCCACTGCTTCTGTAGGTATTACTGCGGAACAACGCAAAAGAGAAGAGGAGCGCGACCAAGACATGGCTCACATTAAAACACAGATGGACTTACTAACCAAGCACTTGCTATCAGGCAAGATTGAAAAGGTGAAAGTTGTGGGATCTTAGGATAAAGGTGAGGCTGATGCAGATGAATAGGCTAACTATGTTAATAATCAGGGGGTTTCCGAGGCAATAGCAAAGGGAATCACGGTCGGACTTACTATGATAAGCCTGGTTATAAAGATAGGGAGCAAGGAAATTGGAGGAATAACAATGACAGGAGTGGGCTATATGTTCCTCCTGGAAATTGTGAAGCTGCTTCAACAAGTTCTGAAAAGATGTCCATGGAGGACATGATGGCTAAGTTGTTGAAGGGAGTGGAAGCTACCAACTCTGGTGTGACCACCATGAAGATCGATCTGACATCCATCAGTTAGTTGGTGCACTCACACTCCACCGCAATCAAACAGTTGGAGTAGCAGATGAGCCAACTCTCCGCAGCATTCAACCAGAGGAAGAGCGGAACGTTACCAAGTGATACGGTCCAAAATCCGCAGAATGATGGCTCATGCATGGCTATTACTACTAGAAGTGGTAAGATATTACCTGGCCCTTCTGTGGGCAAACCTGTAGTTGATGAGGTAGTTGATGTTGAACCGGAAGAAAGTAGTCCAGTGGAGTCTGAGAAGCTGGATAATTCTGATGATGCGCCGGATAAAGACAGAGAAGGAGAAGGTGGTAGTGCTGAAAACTATCCCAAGACCACCACCTCCATTTCCTTAGCGGTTGAAGAAAAAGGTTGATGATGCAAAATTCAGCAAATTCATGGCAATGCTCAAGCAATTAACAATAAATATGCCTTTGGTTGAGGCACTTGAGCAAATGTTAGGATACGCGAAGTTCATGAAAGACCTTGTGACTAAGAAACGGAAGGTTAGCCATGAGCCGGAGGACAATCTCTTTCATTGTGGTGCTATCTCTACAAGGTTTTTAGTGCAGAAAAAGGCAAATCCGGGAGCGTTTACCCTCCTGTGTACTATTGGGTCCCTGAATTTCACAAAAGTACTATGCGATTTGGGAACCAATATAAACCTAATGCCACTCGTTATGTACAAGAAACTGGGTTAAGGGGATCCTACCCCGACGAACATGCGATTGGTGATGGCAGATAGGTCTGTAAAGTAGCCAGTGGGTATATTACACGATGTATTGGTAAAGGTGGCCGACTTCATTCTGCCTGCTGATTTTGTAGTCCTGGACTGTGAGGTGGACTTCGAAGTGCCCATCATTTTGGGTAGACCATTCCTTGCAACTGGGAGAGTGGTACTGGATATGGAACTGAATGAGCAGAAGTTCAGGTTCAATGACAAGGAAGCAAGATTCAAAATACACTCATCCATGACACCGGCAAAGGAGATAGTGTTTTCTCAATCGTGGACGTATTCTATGAAGATGGTAAAGGGATATCAACAGGTTGTCTTGGCGAAGTTTGAATAGTCAAGATAACCAAGTCGTGCCGCGACAGTAAATTAGGCGCTATTGGGAGGCAACCCAAAATTTTTATACTCCAGCAAATTGTTTATTTTTGTAATTAGGTTCTAGTTCAAAGAAGGTGGAATCGATACATCCAGCCCAAGTGCTCCTGGCGACATTTTTTACGAGCTGTCACAATTGTGCTAAGCCGTCAGCTTTGTCATCAGAAACAGCAGCTCTGAGGCAATTTCTGTTAAGGCTCACGACATTTGTGATAAGCTATCAAAATTGTGACGGCTTATCAGAAATGTTGTCACAAAAAGCCCAACATTAGCTGAAACTGTGGGCCAAATTAAAAAGACCCGACCCGGCCCACAGCTTGGCCTTTCCACCTTCTCGCTTAGTTTTTATTTCCTTTTAAGTTATTCTCTTTCCATCTTTGATTTACTTTCTTCCCTTTTCAAAGTCTCTCCAACTAAAACAAAAGAAAGTTTCCTTGTATGTGTGGGTTTGGAATCAAAATCAAGAACCTCTCTTTATTTCCTCTTGCTCGTGTAACCACTTTGAAGGCTCCCATCAGGTATGCTCAAAACCTAGCCTTTCTTTTCAAGTGGTAAGTGATAAATTAGTGAAAACCCAAGTTCCCAAGAAGCTTAAACCAAGTTCAGCTTGCAAAATTGGCTAAAAATCGGAACTAGGGTTTGTTGTGCAAGCTTAAGGTTTAAAAGTTCAGCTCAAAAATGAAAATCGAGTGGATTTATAGAAAAAAATGGGACCAAAAATTGAGTTAAAATCAAGTTGGGGTTCTGTTTATACCTGACGACATTCGTGATAAGCTATCACAACTGTGACAGCTTGTCAGAAATGTCGTCAAAAGTCGATAAGAATTTTGTGGGTTCTGTTCAGGGTTGATGACATTCATGATAAGCTATCACAACTATGACGGCTTATCAGAAATATCGTCACACCTGGGACCTGAAGTATTACAAAACCTTTTCAAGGGGTGTGGAATTTCAATGATCGATGTGTTTGTGTTTATACTCTTGAGGGTCAACTAATGGTTTCTCTCTTGCTACAGGTTTTGAAATGGCACCCAAAGGAAAGAACTCAAAATCCACAAAGAAAGTAACCAAGGGAAGTTACCTAGGAGACTCTTCAACGAAGAGTCTGATTATGAAGAGGAAGAGCCTCTGCTCAGGAAGCAAAAGAAGAAGCAAAGCCCTAAAAAGACTCCACCACCCCTACCAGTTGAGGTGGAGGAGAGTGAAGAAAGTGACACTGAGCCAACAACTTTCGAGCATACAACTTCTGAGCAGACGGTCTCTGAGCAACAAGAGTCTGAACATGCTGAATCTGAAGAGCATGCTTCAGATCATCCTGATTCCGAGGGGCATGAGTCTGAGGGACCATCAACTGAGTCCCCTTCTGCTGAGCCACAAGATGATGAAGACTCTCCGATTCGGGGAACTATGGTCAAATGCAAAAATCCTGAAGTCCGAGATGGCACTAGATGGAAGATTCCCAAAGCTCAGAAAATCTTCTTTGATGGGCTTCGCAGAACCAACAGAAGAGCTGTCAAGAGGCCAATATTTGAGGAGAAGAGAATCATCACTAAGGGGTTGAGCAGGTACCCGGAGGTGGAGCAGAAATTTCATGGCTATGATTTGGGATGGACTACACGAGGAGGAAATTCATTTTGCCCTACACTAGTCAGGGAGTTCTATGCAAACTACCAAGCTCGCTTGGAAAACATGTGTAGAGAAGGAGAGAAAGTAGCTGACCAACCTTTGTGGGATAAAGTTCCGGTACGGGGCGTAATGGTGGATGTTTCTGAAGCAACAATCAACAAGTTCCTTCATGGCCTGAACTTCACTCCTCAAGCCACTTCACCTACTTTCTATGCCCGGTTGAAGCATCGGGAAAATCAGCGGAATTGGTTAGCCACACTCATAGCCGATGGAGAACCGAAATGGCTAACAAATCCGAGTGAAAGGATCTTCAAGGCCTCCCTGACTTCAGAGGCAAGATTTTGGTGGGGTATTGTACATACGTGGTGGATGCCCACAGATGGTGATAATATCCTCGGGGATGACAGAGCAATATTAGTCGCAAGTTTTGTGGCTAACCTCAAATTAAATTTTGGAGAGATCATCGTCGAAGAGATAAAAATTCGGGTCTCGAGGTCTGATACAGCATATCCCTTCCCTTGTTTAATTACAAGGTTGTGTAGGACAACAAATGTGCCGAAGATTGTAGGGTTAGAAGAAGAACTCCTTGCAAGAAAGATCCACACCCCGATCCGAAATGAGGAAAATCAGCCAAGGCTAATGCTTGACAGGGGCGCAGAGATTCCAACTGATCCAGAGGTGCCTGATTCTGAAGCTGTACCTCCAACATCCGCAACAATGGCAGAATCATCAGTGCCTAAAGATGAGACAATTCCTCCAGCTGCAGTGCCTACAACAGAATTTGCCTTCAACCCTATGAATTTCAAGAGAGTAGCAAAGCAGTCCAAGTGGTGCGAGGCTCAGCTTAAACTCTTTGCCAAGCAATTCGCAGCTGCAGTTGACAAAAGAGTTAAGGCTGCACTTAAGCCTTACAAGGCTCTTCCGGGCCGGATTGATGAATTGGAGAACCGCTTCAATACGCAGTCGAGAGAGAGGTCAGCTCCAGAGATGGCATTATTCAGATCAGACCTAGACAAAGTAAAGGTAGAGGTTGGAAAGCTACAGCAGCACCACTTTATGGTGTCAGTAGATCCAGCAGCTGAGGAGTCTAAGGGAGAAATTCCGATGCTTGATCTCACGGAGGAGCCAACGAAGAAAAAGAAGAAAGGTGAGAAAAAAGGAAAAGGAAAGAGAGAGGCCCGACAGTGATAAAGAAAGAAAAGCAGAAAAAGAGGGCAAGAAAGAAGTCTGAAAAGGAGGAGATGAAAAAGGCAAGAATTGAGTCCTTAGTGGACAATAAGAGATGGGAAGCAGCCATCCGAGCGAGAGCCGCAGGTGTCTCTACTAGTAGGCCTTCAGAGACTGATAGACCAGCTGCACCAGAACAGAGAGAGGCTCCTGGTGGAGATGCAGCAGCAGGGTCAGGAACCCATGACCCCCGGGATTGATCTATTCCAGGTATACTCTAACCCTTAGTTTAGATTTTCTTTGATTTTAAGCTGAGGGTGTAGGGTAAATTTGTTGTTGTAAAATTTTGTAGTCAACTAGGAGAAATACTTGTACTTGAGGCAGTTGAATTGTTTTTGTGATTTTTGTACACCTCTTCAAGTGGTCTACTACTTTAAACTGAGTGATTTGCATTTAAGTGTGACCACCGTGCATCTTTGTATGGCATTAGTTCTAGTAACATAATACTCATTGCTAAACAGCTGCACGAACTGAATGAGTAGTCGAGTGCGATATACCTGTGCGCCAAGTGTTGTGAGATGTTACTCAGTTCCCCCTGTATGCTGAAGCCAGAACTTGCCTGGTTAGTCTTACCTAGGTTGAAGGATAGGGGTTAGGAAAAGATCATAGGCCGTTTTAATATTAGCTCACTTTAGCCTAAATGACCTTCCCTATGTGTATCATATCCCTTGATTCCTGTTTTGAGCCTAATTAGCCTATTTCTTTGTATGACACCTATCACCTTCTCATTTAGATCATAATGAACCTGTTTTAGCCTTGGCCCTCCTTGGACATTATGCACCTTGACTTAGGCAAATGGCCATGAAGAAAGGTAGCATAAAAGAAATGAATAAAAAGCTGGGTGCAGAGGAAAAGAACAAGAAAAAGAAAAATTGTGAAAAAGAATAAGTAATTGAGAAAAGACTACACCCATCCTAAATAATTGTGATCAAGAAAAGAGAAGAGCGGAAAAGGCTAATGAGTGAAACCCCAAAAAGCTAGTGTAGTGTCAAGGGGGCTTAGTCACTTTAAATACCATCGAGTATCATACCAGCCCCTAGCCTACATTACAAGCCTAAGAGAAGTCCTATAGTGATCCTAGCTGACCTATCTGAAGATCTGGGTAATGAAAATAAGGGCAAGCCTATGGTACTTGGCATACACTTATTGGAACTTCGTTCTGAGAGTGAGTGTTTTGATTGTCCCCATGGTTACATATATAATTCCTGATATGAGATGAGGGGGATTTCTTTGCTGTGAGGGCACACTGGTTACATTGCTAGTTACTAACTTGTTTGGGTAGTGTAATACTGGTCTATGCATGGTTGTTATAGCTGAATTGATGCCATATCTTGATTCCTGTGTGTTGCATTGGTGTTCTTTATTGTACTTGAATTGACTGACTTTGGAGATGGAGAAAGTGTTTTAAGATGATATGGATGATTGACTGCCAAATATGCTTTGTATTCTCTTAGTTGTGCTGAGTTGCTTGAGGACAAGCAATTGTTTTAAGTTGAGGGTGTTGATGTGTGAGCTAATGCTAACACATTTGAGGCTTTTAACTAAGAATAATTGCGAAGTCTTAAGCAACTTTTGTCGTTTTTGATTGCTTTATGATTGATTTTGCAGTAGAAGCTAAGATGCTAGAGAACCAACAAGAATGGAAGCAAATGAGCCGAAATCTGAAGTAAATAAAGGCGAAGTATGGCTGACGACATTTGTGATAAGTCGTCAGCCCTGTGATAAGCTATCAACTTCATCGTCAGCAGTAGACAGAGAATTGGCCTAAGTTGAAAATTGTGACGACATTTGTGATAGGACGGCAAGGAGCTGATAAGTCGTCAAGATTGCCGTCAGCCTAAGGCAGAACATGAGAGCTGAGGAAAAGCCTTGACGACATTTGCGATAGATCGTCAAGGAGCTGATAGGGCGTCACCGTTTGTCGTCAACGTTAGGCAGCGAGTACCAAAAGCATAAAGGAAGCTGACGACATTTGTGATAAGTCGTCAGCCTCCTGATAGGCTATCACAAATGGTGTCGCCTAATCCGAGGAATTTCTGAATTTTATTATTTTGTTTCCATAATTAGGGTGAACTATTTAAAGCCTTGTTTAGGGTTTTCTTAAGAGTTCCGAACCTTGAGTTTTGAGACACGATACTTTGATATTTTTCTCCCTATGGTTTTGGCTTGAGAAAACAATTACTTTAAAGAGATTATCATCATTATTTTGGGATTTTCTTTGATGATTTAATCTGAGAATCTCTAGTTTCTATTCATCTTTTGGTAAGTTCATCTTTCAAAGCATGAATTCATCTAGTTGCTTCGATTATTACGTCATGAGCAGCTAAATTCCTTTCACCTGAATTATGGGATCTAGGGGTAGGTCTTGATACGGTGCTGAGTGTTCAAGATTCGAAAGGTGGTAGGACTCCTTGATAATTCTGGTGTTTTAATTATTGTCTGTTGGTTGCAAACGATAGATAACACCTTCTTTGATTTGCTTAAGAAAGAAATCAAATATAGTGGAAAGTGAATTATCAACAGGGACTTGGAAACACTAAACTTCCGTTTAATAATCAGCGTTGTAACAAAGTTGGTTAACCTGAGGTAAAATCTGGGCAGTGAATATAAATTCCCTAAGTCCGAGAGGATTAGGTAATTAAATGCTTAAGTAGGTCGAGAGACATTTAAGCATAACTTCGCTAAAGATAACTTGTTGTCCTACCTACCGTGAGAATCTTGAACCACTAGTATCATCTGTCAAGTACCAAAACCCCTGGTCAACATAATTCTGGTTTTTCATAAACTCTTGATTACAAACATTTAAACTAAAGTGACCAACAATTACTTGTTAACTAAAACCCCCCTTTTTCTGGAAACATCCAACTATCAGTTGATTAAATCGCAAATGACTTACGTTCACACCATATTCCCTGTGGGATTCGACCCCAACCTAGTTGGGTTTTATATTGACAACGATCGCTTACATTCTCGTTGAGAGGTGTAGTTTGAGCGTTATCAAGATCCCTCTTCCTCTCTCTGTACTTCTCTACCAGTCTCCGCACTGGGTGAATTGCCTCAGTCGTGGAGCGACCAGGCATAAAACCAAATTGATTCTCCGAAATAGACACAATCTTCCTCAACCTCCGCTCCACCACCCTTTCCCAAATCTTCATCGTGTGACTCAACATCTTAATACCCCAATAATTGTTGCAACTCTGAATGTCATCCTTGTTCTTATACAAAGGAATCATCGTGCTCTATCTCCATGCCTCGGGCATCTTTGCTGACTTGAAAATATTGTTAAATAAGTCGGTTAGCCACCTCAAACCAGTCCGGCAAGAGAACTTCCAAAAATCCACTGGAATCTCATTGGGCCCCGTCGCCCTGCCCCTTCGCATCTTGCGAATAGACTCACTGACCTCCTCTACCTTAAAACATCGACAAAAGCCAAAGTCGCGACACTCTCCGGACTGCTCTAACTCCCCTAACACGACACCTCTGTTCCCCTCATCATTCAAGAGCCTATGGAAATACAACTGCCATCTTTTCTTAATGAGAACGTCTTCCACCAAAACTCTGCCATCCTCCCCCTTAATGCACTTTACTAGGTCCAGATCCCGACCCTTCCGCTCCCTAACCTTGGCAAGCCTGAACAACCTCTTCTCCCCGCCCTTCTCCTCTAACCCCTTATACATACTCTCAAAAGTTGTTGTCTTAGCAGTCGTAACTGCTAATTTAGCCTCCTTCTTAGCTAACTTGTACTCCTCCCTGCTCACCCGCTTCTCCTCTTCATCCTTACTCTCAACCAACTTAATGTAAGCCGCCTTCTTCGTCTCCACCTTCTTCTTAACAGCTTCATTCCACCACCAATACCCCCGATACCGGCCAGACCCACCTCTCGAAACACCCAACACCTCTCTAGCAGACTCCCTGATGCAACTAGCAGCCCTATCCCACATACTATCCACGTCCCCCCTACTATCCCATACCCCCATCCTCTCCAACTTCGCCCCTATCTCCAAAGCACTACCCGGAGTCAGACTGCCCCACCTAACTCTAGGTCGACCCTTCCCACCCGACTCAACTTGCCCTTCTTGATAACCAAATCCATCACCAGGAGTCTATGTTGGGTCGCAAGATTCTTACTCGGGATAACCTTACAATCCTTACACAAAGTTCTATCCCCCTTCCTAAGCAGCAAAAAGTCAATCTAGGTCTTGGCTAACCTACTACGGAAAGTAACCAGATGTTCTTCCTTCTTCGAAAAGTTGGAATTCACTACCACCAACCCAAAGGCCCTCGCAAACTCCAAAAGAGCAGCTCCCTCATCATTCCTAACCCCGAACCCAAAGTCTCCATGCACATCATCGTACCCTAACGGCAACGACACGATGTGCCCATTGAAATCCCCTCCTATGAAAATCTTCTCTAAATTAGGCACGCCCCTAACCACCTCATCCAAAACCTCCCAAAATCTTTTCTTCTCCTCCACGTCCAGGCTCACCTGTGGCGCATACGCTCTACAGATCTTCAAAGTAACCCCCTAAGACCAACTTGATAGTCATAACCCTATCACTAACCCTTTTAACCTCCACCACCTGCCCCCTAAGCTCCTCGTCCACTAAGATACCTACGTCATTCCTACGTCTATCACTACCTGAATACCACAACTTGTACCCATCCATATCCCTAGCCTTGGACCCTACCCACTTAGTCTCCTAGACACACGCAATACTAATCTTTCTCTTCTTAAGAATCTTAACCAGTTCTATAGACTTACCCTGCAGGGTCCCTATGTTCCACGACCCTACCCTCAAATTATCATCTCTCTAATCCCCTCCCTTAATAACCCGCACTCTGCATCTCGGACCTAACCCACCCGCAGCCCCCGATCCTGCTCCTAGCCCCACAGGGCCCCTGACCCCCCGGACATGACCCTATTCCACCATGTGCCACCCAAGCCACTACTCAACCCAAAGAACAGGACAGGCTAAAACAGCAATAACAATAAAAGGCACATGCAAAACACAAAATACAACCAAAATACAAGCACAACAGATGCTAGACACCAATATACAGAACAGATATTTCGCAACAAATTAACCGACACAAATTGTAAACAGTGAAGCTATTAAAAAGAGCGATATAGTAAAGCCCAGTAAAATAAAGTTCAGAGGTTCGAAGTCACTGGAAAACGTGGATCCAGTACTCAGATCCTTCTTGCTATGTTGGATTCCGGCACGTTGACGTTCGCCGAAATGACGTCGCCGAGAAATCGCCAGAGGCAATCGCTTCAGGTCGCCTGACCCAAATCGCTGATAGATCTGCTTTTTACCTAGCCTCGTCGAAGTGGAAATCGTGGGAACCCAAACGTCGGCAAGAGGACCGAACTGGCAGCAGTGGGGAGTAGAAGGGAAGGGACCAGAGGAGACGAGAGGGGGAGAGAGAAGGTAGCATACTTACCTGCCGCCGGCGATATTACTATGTCAGCGTCTGCTACGCCGGAGATGGCAGTCACGTCAAAGAGACGTTGGAGACGATGAAGAGAACTTTTGTTAGAAAGAGAGAGGAGCGTAAAAGAGAGAGAGAAAATTCTTCCCTTCATAACAAAAGTATAACCCCAACAAAAAAGAAAAAAAAATTATAATAATAATAATAATAATAATAACAAAGGAACAGATTAAAGCATTGGAAAATTAGTCGCAATCTCAAACCAAAGACTAGCGAGGTTAACTTAGCACATGGCAGAAAAGTCAAGGAGTTCGATCAAAAAACTAAAAGTCAGGTCAGAGCATGCTGTAATAGCAGGTAAATGCCAAGGAACCTATAGTTATCCAAGGAACCTATAGTTATCTCTTTTAGACATATAAGTAGACCTTTACTTATCTACTACAAAAATAATGAAGCACAATAGTCCGCACTGCATTAATTTTTTATGAAGATAATCCGCATTGCGTTCTCCTTATCCTTCTCTGCTTTAAGATCAAGCCATAGAAATGAGCATCATCTTAATATTTATCCCTATAAAATCAGTTAATTAGCCACATATTACTTCATTCAACCTAAATTGGTTTGTCATCCTGCCCTACACACTAACCCATTATCGTATCCTTATCCAAGCAAATCCATTGTAAACTATCAGTGCCATAACTTGATACCTGCTCTAGCTAACAAAACATGACAGATTAAGCTAAAGATTTGCAAATAATCTGACCATTAATGCATTGACCCTATATTATGAATTACGTAAGTTAACAAAAACTAACAACAATGGGCAACAAACATAAAAAGTCATTGATGCACCCTCCAATATGTATATCGAATACTTATCAGGTATTTATAATTTTTAGCAGCTGTAATTCCAAATATGCCTGATTAAAATGAAGATTTTAACTACAAAAATCTGAAATTCAAAGAGAAAAAGACATTAAAGCAACGAAAACTATATGACAAAGTATGGCACCCAAGGGTGTGTCCTGGTGGTCAATGAAGTGCTTGAGAGACGTGAGGTCTTAGGTTCAAATTCCACTGATGACAAAAACAAAACACCACATGATTTCTTCCAAGTACCCTGTGGAATTAGCCGAGGGTGAAGGCAAGCAGGCCAGGACACAACGGTTATAAAAAAAAAAAACTATACAACAAAGTATGAAAGTAGTGATAATTGTAGAGGAAAAAAGTTACCAGTTTCGGCCAAGGACTTCTTCAGCACGGTAACCAGTGACCATCTCAAAGACAGAATTGACATATATAATTGGATGGTCAGGCTCTAAAGCATCAGTAACAACAAAACCACAAGGCGCCGGTTGCAAAAGCGAGTCAATAGGAAAAGGCAACGCCGCACCACCACCACTCAACATAAACCCTAGTTTCTCCCCATCCTCTAATTCATCCTCAAGTTCTTCCTCAATCACCTCATCTACCTCATCTTCTTCTCCACTCAAATCCGAGTTGCTGTCCCACTCCATCGAGAAATTCGCCCCTTGTATATATTCTCATTTACCCCATACTCGGGATTATTTGAAGTTGAATTCGAAACCAAATGCTGACCAATTTTGAGTTCGATGGGGCTTTAGGGTTTTTATTTCGAGGAAATGAAATGAGTGGTCGGCGATAGTGTGAGTTTTTTTAAGAAGAAAAATTAGGAAAAACAGATGGATCACAGAGATGAAAGGAAATGTGCAAGGCGTGTATTCACCGCCTCGCCTTTGGATGATATGATATCGGTTATTGTTGGGTGTGGGTGTGGGTGTGGGTGTGGGTGGAAAAAATAGAAGTTGTTTGGTTTTGGGGATTTTCGTGTTATCTTTAGCTTTTACCCAAATACGCCCTCCCTCCCATTTTCCTCTCTTTATGGAAATTGTTACTGATGGTCCAGTCTTGGTTTATTTATGTGAGACAAAGTTTGATTTGTACAAAGTTTAACAAAATAAAAAAAACATTATAATATAAAATAAATGATAGATATCTTTGTACCTATTAATTATTTTATTAAGAGTAAAATAAATATTTTAATATTAAATTATTATTACTATTATTAAATATAGAAATATGACTTTTGGGTACTGACTTAAAAGGAAGGTGTGTCATATAAATTGAAATAACGAAAGTATAATTTCGCAAACATTTTACCAAGCTAAAAAATACGTGTACATGCAACTATTTTTCAAATCAAAAATCTATATCTATATCTTATATATCTATATACTACTTTTCTAAGGCTCGTAGTAAGCTCGAGTCCAAACTCAAGAGATTTGATATTTTGTAATAATATGATTTAAAATATGTGAAATAATTACAATTTGATAAAAAGACATAAATTTATTCTAAATAAATGTGATGATTTATATATAATTTTATACAAAATTAAGAAAAAAAATCAAGTTTGTTGAAATGAACCTCAAGGATCAATTAGTTGTTCTTACAAAATTTATGCTTAAGAATATAAATTTTCAATTAACAAAAAAATATTTTAAAATTAATTTAATAATGACTGATACCACTACCTTCATTTTTAATATTATGAATAATTTTAAATTTTCACTATGTGAAATATGTCATTAATATTTCATAAGCAGCGAATAAAATTATCCACAAAAAATAATTTTAAATTCCGCTATTTGAAATATGTCGTTTATATTTCAAAAGAAATGAATAAAATTATCCACAAAAAATTATATGCAATTCATTAAATAATGAGAAAAAAAATTACTTGTAAACCATAATTGGTTCATCAGAAATTTTAATCACAAAAGTTCAAAACAATTTTAACTGTTCTTTTTTATCCTCTTCTTCATCCCCATAGTATTTGTACAAACTTCTTTCATAGAATACTATTTAATATAAATAGTAAGAAAAAGAAGAAGAGTTATGAAATGTTCATGCGACGGAAAAAAGTTCTCCACAATCATAATATATTTTTTTGTAAAAATTAATTATTATATAAAAGATCTTATCTTTTTAAATATTTTATTAATACATTTGTTTACTGAACTCATAAAAGGGTAGATTTTAATAATATACAAAAAAAAACATAAAATAAAGTCTGTCGAAAAATAGTAATAAATAAAATAAATTTTTGAAAGCACGTAAAATAAAAATATGTGTATAGTATTAATTTTTTTTTTGAAAGATTATTTTAACTATTTGAAGATATCAACATGTTAGAGATTTTTTTAATTTTGTCATCGAATAAGTATTCTCTAGATTTTGTACAAATAATGTTATTGGATGATACATTAATAAAATCATGAAATACAAGTAATTTAATAGATATAATGAATTATTAGATAGTCAATTTTTATTCTTTCAATTGATTTTTTGATTAAACAATATGTAATTTATCTAAGATAGAATATTATAATGAGAACTTCTAAGAGAATTTACCGATTAGTAAATTATTAAAACATAAAGACAAACTCAATAAATAGAATAGTTTTGTTATGATATTAATGTATATCAATTGTAGTGAATGTCTATCAAGATCTATCAATATCGACTTGATGTCTATTATGATTTGAAGTATCTGTCTTTTACTCAGAAACTAGGAGTAAATTTTCCCTATAAATGGAAGGGTTTCCTTCATTGTAAATTATCCCTCAAAAGAAATAACAATTACTCTCTCTATTCTCTCTGTTTTTCTTCTTTATTCTTAGTTATTTCATAACACGTTATCAGCACGAGACTCTACCGTCTCAAATTTGAAGGCTAAGGATAAGGTATTATTATTTTTCTTTTTTTTCATATGGCTAACAATCTTACGAAGTGTGAGTTCGTTGCCCTTCAAAGTTCGGGCAAGAACTATGTTTCATGGGTGCTGGATGCTGAAATCCACCTAGATGCTATGGGTCTTGGAGACACCATAAAGAAGGAAAATACAACATCTAGTTAAAATCGTGCTAAGGCTATGATTTTCTTGTGTCATCATCTTGACGAAGTACTAAAAATTGAATACCTTACTACTAAGGATCCACTCATATTGTGGAATAGCCTAAAGGAAAGGTTTGACCACTTAAAGATGTCCATCTTCCCAAAAGCACGATATGAATAGATGTATCTGAGGTTTCAAGACTATAAGTCTGTTCATGAGTACAATTCTTCCATGTTTAGAATTTCTTCTCAATTGAAACTATATGGAGAGACGGTCAATGATGACGATATGATGGAAAAGACGATCTCCACTTTTTATGCCTTGAATGTGCTCTTACAGCAACAATATTGAGAGAAAGGTTTTAAGAAGTATACTGAACTGAGTTCTCATCTTCTCGTGGTTGAACAAAATAATGATTTGTTGATGAAAAATCACGAGAATCGACCTATTGGATCTACACCATTCACTGGGGTGAATGATATGCATGCTCACCATGCTAGGCGTGGAAAAGGTCGCGACCCTGGTCGTAAACGTGGGCGTGGTCGTGATGACCAAGAAAGAAACTCTGTTCCGGGTGTTAATCATTCATCGAATAAAAAGAGAAAAGATGAGAAACGTAAAGCAATTACTTATTTTTGATGTGGTGGAAAAGGACATTATTCATGTGACTGTCGTGCTCTCAAGCACTTGGTTGATCTTTATCAAGCATCACCAAAGAAGAAAGAGTTAAATCCCGAGGCTAACTTTCTCTCTGAAAATGTTGTTGACATCACAAGCTTGGATGTAGCAGATTTTTTCGAGCACCCCGAAGAAAAGATTGATCACTTGATTGGTGATGGTTCCGTAAACATGGAAGAATAAATGTTTTTAATTTTTTTTTATTATTGATAAGAGTTAGTGAATAAAGAATCATGTAAAAGTAGTTGTTTGCATGAGCATTAGTTTTTTATTAGTATTAATTAGTTTAATTATATTATTATAGTTTATTATTAAATTGAACCATTTACCTTTTGTGGGGAGACTAAGCTTGTCAGTTTTCTTCTCCGTAGTAGATTTGATAAAGTGGACATTTTATGGTGGATTTTATTAATTTATTTTACCCTTGTTGCTGCACTTTGTGAACAACGCCTCAGTGGTTTTTTTTATGTGATAAAAAGGGACAAATTCAAAAACCTTATCAATTAAATTGCTTTCTCAACTAGATTACAGTATGTGCTATGAGAAAAATAATGATTATGCACTCCAATTTTTGCTTCTGCTTTTCCTTTATCACATGCGTCCAATTCCTATAATATAAAAAATAATATTATATTCTTTAAAGAAATATAATATAATAATATTATATTGTTACTGCATGTTACTTTCCCATACTACTAATTATAATTATAAATATATTACGTATTACATTCTTTAATATAAAAATATTCTCATATGATTACGTAATATAATAATATTCTCATTCCGTAATATGATTACGATTGCATCACGTACTAATTGGATATATATTTCTTAATTGCTTGGTAAAGTGTGATTAACAATTTCTTATAGTATATGCTTTCACTTTGTACAAAAATTTAATATATATTTTATTTGGTGTATGTCATTTTATTTGATGATATGGATAATTTTCAAAATAAGTTGTCCAATTATGAAGATATTTGTTTGATTGATTCTGGCACTACATATACGATATTCAAAGACGAGAAATATTTCTCTCATCTAAACATGGGCAAGATTAATGTTACTACAATTTCTGGTAGTGCTAATTTGATTGAAGGCTTCGGGAAAGCCATTATAATCTTGCCCAAGGGAACTAAACTCATCATAAATAATGCTATATTTTCTCCTAAGTCTTGGAGAAACTTGATGAGTTTTAAAGATATTCGTGAAAATGGTTATCATATCAAGACAATTGATAAAATGAATCTTGAATATCTTGGTATCACCAAGAATGTCTCTCGGCAGACATGTGTCATAGAAAATTTTCCTGCTTTATCTTCTGGCCTGTATTGGACAAAGATTTGTGCAATTGAGGCACATTCTATAGTAAACCAGAAGTTTACTAATTCCAATACTTTCTTACTTTGGCATGATCGTCTGGGACATCCTGGATCCATAATGATGAGATGAATCATAGAAAATTCAAATGGGCATCCATTAAAGAACTTGAAGGTTCTTTCAAATGGTGAATTTTCATGCAATGCTTGTTATCAAAGCAAGCTGATTGTGAGGCAATCGCCAACAAAAGTTGGGATTGAGTCCCCCGTGTTCTTGGAACACATACATGGGGATATTTATGGACCCATTCACCCACCTAGTGGGTCGTTTAAATACTTTATGGTCCTAATAGATGCTTTCTCTAGATGGTCTTATGTGTGCCTTTTATCATCTCGCGACTTAGCATTTGCAAAATTATTAGCACAAATAATACGATTACGGGCACAGTTTATCGATAATCAAATTAAGTCTATTCGCATTGATAATGCTACAGAATTTTTATTCCAAGCATTTAATGACTATTGCTTATCTATTGGGATTAGAGTGAAACATCCTGTACCCCATGTTCACACTCAAAATGGCCTTGCCGAGTCATTAATTAAACATTTATAGTTGATATCAAGACCATTGCTTATGAAAACTAAGTTGCCCACTTCTGTTTGGGGTCATGCAATTTTGCATGCTGCATTACTTGTTCGTCTTATACCGATAAATTATTGATTATAATTCTTAAATGGTGGTTTTGAGAACCAATGTTGAGGGTTTTGATGCATATTGTTGAGTATTATTTACTCTTAGTTTAAATTGTGTTTGTACATGTTTTGGGTGGTGGTTTCACATGTGGGTTCTTGGTAATGATGGTTTAACAAATGGATCATGGGTAACCCTAAACTTAATGATTTTTCTTTGGTTTTGGTCTTGGTAAAGGTATGCCCTTAAGGTGTTTGTGAAAATATCTAAGAGAAATAACTAGTCACATGTTCAGGTTGTTTTGAACTAAGGCATTTGCCTAATGAATATGAATGGTTGATAAATGGTTTTGTAAAGGCTTTGCTGGCCTTGTAATGATTTAAATGGTAACCTTGGTGGTTTAATTGGTTAAAAGTGGTTTGAGTCCCTAAACATGAAATTGATTTATGTCTTTGTTAGACAATGGGTTCGAGTCCCTAACTTTGAATTAAACTAGCATCTGTGTTAGACGATGGGTCCGAGTCCTAAAGTCAAATAAATGGATGGTTGATTTTTAATGGTAATAGCATATTCTACACTTGCAAGTGGTGTTGGTATGATGATACCAACGAAGTACCTTTGGTAAGTAATTAGCTAAATGGTTGCATGTGTTAAATTGTGGTTTTTAATTGGGCTTTACAGCGGAATGTGTAGCAAGGCCTTGAAAGTGGTGTCCGAAGGACTAACACTGGAAACTACGCCTTCCGGTGCGGGTGTCTTTGTGACCGGGTGGTTCGAGTTCCCCAAATGAACATATGAAAGGAAGGTTTGAGTCCCCCTTGCTACATGTATTGGTGCTTAAGTCACCTAGATTATGCCGGGAGGTTCGAGTCCCCCATAAAGGCATATACGATTATGAATATTCTCTGGTTCGTGTGGCTACACGCACTAGGTCCCTTCCGACTAGGAGAGAGCTGGGCCCATATAGCCTGTGGGTGCCTTAGTATCTAACGGTTATGCTACACAACCTAGGTTAATGTTTTCAAAGTCCATGCTAATCTTGTTCCCTATTCTGACATGGTATATCTATATATATGTATATGTATGTGTGATGTGTGAGCATATGCTAATATATTTGAGGCTTTTAACTAAGAATAATTGCAAAGTCTTAAGCAACTTTTGTCGTTTTTGATTGTTTTCTTTTTGATATTGCAGTAAAAGTCAAGATGCAAGAGAACCAACAATAATGGAAGTAAAAGAGTTGATTTCTGAGCAAGTAGAGAGAGAAGTATAGCTGACGACTTGTCTGATAAGTCATCAGCCTTGTGATAAGATATCAGAGTTGCCGTCATCCTTAGACAGAGCATGGGATTCAGCTAGAAGAAGTAACGACGACCTGTAATAAGCCGTCAGGCTCATCGTTATGCTTAGGCAGGGAATAGGACTTCAAGTGAAGAAGCGACGACAATTCTGATAAGTCGTCAACTTTGTGATAAGTTATAAGAATCATCATCAGCTGTAGATAGTGTGAGGTAGTGGGAGCAGAAGTGTGACGACATTCCCTGATAAGCCATCAGGTGTCTGATAAGCCGTCAGGAATGCCGTCATCCCAAGGCAGAAATCATGAAAATGGAAGAGGACCTGACGATAATTCTGATAAGTCGTCAGACTCCTCATAAGCCATCAGAGTGTCATCGTCAGCTTAAGGCAGAAATCATCAAACTTGGAGAAGAAGCTGACGACATTTCTGATAAGTCGTCAGACTCCTGATGAGGCGTCACACTTCGTCGTCACCTGTGTGATAAAAGATCTATAATCTGTGATTTATTTCCATAATTAGGCTGAAGTATTTAAGGCATAATTTAGGGTTTTTCTGAGGAGCTGGAACTTCACGTTTTCATCAAGTTTTCTTTCTAGTTTTCTCGGCAACATTACAATTTACTTTTGGAGAAATTATTATTACTTTTTTTTGGGATTTTCTACTGTGATTTGAAAGAGAAACACTTGTGGATATTCATCATTCTGTAAGTTATCTACTGTGAATACAATTGGCGTTGTTGCTTTCTACGTTATGAGTAGCTAATTCCTTAAACCCAAGTTGTGGGATCTATGGGTTTGGGTTTGTAACATAACTAAGTGTTCAAAATTCTAACGGTTGTAGAAACTTCTTGTTAATTCCATTATTTTATATTCTGCCTATTAGTTGCAAACAATAGGCCTTGCTTACTAGTGATTTTCTTGAGATAAGAAATCAACCCTAGTAAGAAACGAATTATCAACAGGGACTTGGAAGCATCAAACTTCCATTTAATAATTAATGTTGTAACAAGATTAATTAACTTGAGATAACATCCTGTTATGAAATATAAATTTCCTAAGTTCGAAAGAATTAGGTGGTTAAATTTCTAAATAGGTTGAGAAACATTTAGACATAACTTCGACAAGGATAGTCTGTTGTTCCTTCCTACGACAAGAATCTTAAACCGTTACTAGCGTCTGTCAAATCCCAACACCCGTAGTGAACATAACTCTGGTTTTTCTTTTCATATTGATTTCAAACACTGAATTGAGAAGTAATTATTTGCTACCTTTCCAAAAAACTCCATTTACGGGAAATTGCTAACTATCAGTTGATTAACCCGCAGATAACTCAAATTCACACCATATTTCCTGTGGTCGACCCTAACCTAGTTGGGTTATATATTGACAACGATTGCTTACATCCTCGTAAGAGAGGTGTAGTTTGAGCGTTATAAAAAATGGCGCCGTTGTCGAGGAATACGATTGTAAATTAACATTTGTGTGCTAATTGACTGTTGTCATGTTTCCTAGTTTTATGTTTATTTGTTGTTTTTGTTTGTTGCAGGACTTTTATGGTGTATGCCAAGAACCAGAAGTTTTGGAGAACCATTATTACCATTTAATCCGGAACCGTAACTAATCGGCAGAATGGCAGACTAGCAGGAGGCTGACAGATTAGCAGCCTTAGCTAGAGCTCAGGTGAATGTGCAGAATGCCGGTCAACACGTACGACATCCAAATCCTGAGGATGAAAACTTAGGAGACGAGGAGCTGCTAAACCCTGGTAACCCAAGGTGTGTAGAGCAAATAGCTGCACCAGTACAACATAATACTAACAGGAACCGTCCGTTCCGAGAAAGGCAAGATCACCAGCTGGTCCAGCATGACCTCAATGATGATAATGATGGAATGGATGGAGCAAGTGCAACGGGTGCAATTATTCCTCTACCGTTAGCACCTGGGGCGAAATTCAATATTACGAGTACTATGATTCAACTCTTTCATCTGAAGGGGTTGTTTGGTGGCCTTCCTGGGGATGATCTGAACTTGCATCTGGTGAACTTTGTCACCATTTGTAAATCTTTTGATAACCCAAGAGTGGGTCAGAATGCTATCTATTTGAGATTGTTTCTATTGTCTCTGTCTGGGGAGGCAACATTGTGGCTTAATAAGCTGACACCCGATTCTATAATCAACTGGAGGTAGTTGAAAGAAGCTTTCCTAGAAACGTTCTTTCCACTTTCCAGGAGGGTACAATTGAGGGATGAGATTAGTAACTTTAGACAGCTCCCAACTGAAGCCTTGCATGAAACCTGGGAGAGATTAAAAAAGAAGCTGATGCAGTGTTCGAACCACAACATGACAAACATACACTTGATGGAGACTTTATACAACGCTCTTAACTCTGTGATAAAATCGATTGTAGATAATGCTGCTGGCGGTTGGTTTGTTGATCTTACATTCCTAGAGGCTTCAGAAATGCTAGAGAGAATGACCAAACAGAGTCGGGCATGGCATACCAGAGAATCTGTGGTAGCAAGCCCCACTGTTTCTGTTGGTATGACTGCGGAACAACCAGAAGAGATGAGGAGTGTGATCCAAACATGGCTCACTTAAAAATGCAGATGGACTTGCTAACCAAGCATTTACTATCAGGTAAAACTGAGAAAGTGAAGGTTGTGGGATTGCACAGAAAAGTGGAGTCCAACTTAGAAGAAGAGGCGAACTATATAAATAATCAGGGGGTTTCCGAGGAAATAGCCAAGGAAATCAAGGTCGGACTTATTATGACAAGGCTGGATATAAGAACCAAGAGCAAGGAAATTGAAGGAGTAATAATGATAGGAGCGGGTTATATATCCCTCCTGGAAATCGTGAGGCTTCTACAATAAGTTCTAAAAAGATGTCCATAGAGGACATGATGGGTAAATTGTTAAAAGGAGTGGGGGCTACCAACTCAGGGTTGACTACCATGAAGACCAATCTATCCTCTATGAGTCAGTTGGTAAACTCGCACTCTACTTCTATCAAACAGCTAGAACAACAAACGAGCCAACTCTCCACAGCGTTGAACTAGAGAAAGAGTGGAACGTTACCTAGTGATACTGTTCAGAATCCGTAGAATGATGGCTCATGTATGACGATTACCACTAGAAGTGGTAAGATATTACCTGGCCTTTCTGTGGGCAAAAGTGAAGTTGAAGATGTGATTAAAGTAGATGGTGAGATTGAAAAAGATAATTCAGTGGAGTCTAAGAAGCTGGATGACATTGATATCCCTTCTAATCATCAGCAGGTTGATGAGTTAGAAAAAGGGAAATAAAAGAAAAATGAAGTAGTGGTGAAAGCTCTCCCAAGACCACCACCTCTCTTTCCTCAAAGATTAAAGAAGAAGGTTGACGATATGAAATTTAGTAAATTCATGGCAATGTTGAAGTAGTTAACAATAAATGTGCCTTTGGTAGAGGCACTCGAGAAAATGCCAGGGTATGCTAAATTCATGAAGGACCTTATGACGAAGAAAAGAGTGGTGAGCTACGAATCGGAGGATAATCTCCATCACTATAGAACTATTTTTACGAGGTCCTTGGTGCAGAAGAAGGTAGACCCAGATGCATTCACTATTCCTTATACGATTGGGTCTCTGGAATTCTCTAAGGCCTTATGTGATCTGGGAGCGAGCATTAATCTGATGCCGCTGGCTATATATAAAAAGCTGGGTTTGGGAAATCCCACATCTACCAATATGCAACTCGTGATGTCGAATAGGTCGGTAAAACGACCTGTTGGTATTTTGTCTAATATGTTGGTGAAGATGGCTAGCTTCATATTTCTTGCGGATTTTGTCACTCTAGATTGCAAGGTGGACTTTGAGGTGCCCATAATCTTGGGTCGACCTTTCCTCACAACTGGAAGTGTGTTGATTGATTTGCGAGCTAATGAGCTCTTATTTAGGATGAATGATGAGGTGTGCGATTTGATGTGTGCCAATCAATGAACCATCATAAAGAAATAAGTGTGTTCTTAATTGTTGATGTATATTATGAGGATGTGCAGGAGGTGTCAATAGAGGAGAAACTTGTTGTCGAGCCGTTAGCTGCAGTTCTGATGAATTTTGATCATGAAGGCATTAAGAAGTACGAAGTGACTATTTGTGCTTTGTCAGGAATGGGTTCATACTCTTATTCTCCTAAGAAGCTAGATATTGATCTTGCTAAGCGACCAACACCACCGGCTAAGCCATCCATCGAAGAGCCATCGGTATTGGAATTGAAAGAACTGCCAGGGCATTTAAGGTATGTATTTTTGGGCAACGAAAACACGCTACCCGTTATTATTGTAGCTGATTTAGGCGAGCAACAGGTAGAAACACTTATTTCAGTACTTCAGAGGTACAAAAGAGCAATAGGATGGACTATCGCAGATATTATTGGCATTTCCCCTGGCATCTGTACACATAAAATACAACTTGAGGAAGATTGTACAACCATTGAGCACCAACACCGTCTTAACCCACCAATACAAGAGGTGGTTAAGAAGGAAATTATTAAGTGGTTGGATACATGAGTGGTTTACCCTATTTCTGACAGTAAATATGTGAGCCCAGTTCAATGTGTGCCCAAAAATAGGGGCATGACTATTGTTGCAAATAAAAGGAATGAGTTGATTCCACTCAGGCCTGTGACTGGGTGGAGAGTTTGCATGGATTACCGCAAACTAAACTCATGGACTTTGAAAAAATACTTCTCGATGCCTTTTATGGACCAAATGCTTGATCGATTGGCCGGAAGGGGGTGTTATTGCTTCTTGGATGGTTATTCTGGATATAACCAGATCTGTATTGCTCCTAAAGATCAAGACAAGATGACATTCACATGCCCATATGATACCTTTGCATTTAAGAGGATGACGTTTGGGTTATGCAATGCACCTGCTACTTTCTAATGGTGCATGGTGTCTATTTTCTCAGATATATAGTGGAGGACACCTTAGAGGTGTTCTTGGATAATTTCTCTATGGTGAGAGATTCGTTTGAGATGTGTTTGGAAAACCTAAGTATGGCCCTGCAACGATGTGTTGAATTCAATTTGGTGCTTAATTGGGAAACATACCACTCTATGGTAAATAATGGCATCATTCTCGGGCACAAAATTTCAATAAAAGGGATAGAGGTTGATCGAACCAAGGTTGAAGTTATTGAGAAACTACCATCTCTCATTTCAGTAAAGGAAGTGTGTAGTTTTTTTGGATATGCTGGCTTTTACCAGAGGCTTATAAGAGACTTCTCAAAGGTTGCAAATCCACTTTGCAAACTTTTGGAGAAAGAAGTGAAGTTCTTCTTCGATGATGATTGCTTGAAGACATTTGAATGCCTTAAAAAGAAGCTGGTCGAGGCCTCTATCATTGTTGCATCGGACTGGTTAAAACCATTTGAGATCATGTGTAATGCAAGTGGTATTGCCCTTGGAGCTGTATTGGGATAAAAGAAGGACAAACTGTTTCATCCAATATATTATGCCCTCAAAGCACTGAATGGAGCGCAAAAGAACTTCACCGTCACTGAACAGGAACTCCTGGCTGTAGTGTATGATTTTGAAAAATTCAAGGCTTACCTGCTTGGGACCAAGGTGGTGGTCCACACTGACCACATAGCCTTATGGTATTTTATGGCTAAGAAAGATTCAAAACCAAGGCTGATTAGATGAGTGTTGCTGCTACAAGAATTTGACTTTGAAGTCAAAGATAGGAAGGGTTGCACAAATAAAGTTGCGGAGGGTTGCGAAAATAAAGTTGCGGATCATCTGTCTAGAATAGAAGGTGAGCAGGAAGTTAGTGATGAAATGAAGATAAATAATGCATTTCCTGATGAGGAGATCTTAGCAACGACTATGCAAAAAATGCCTTGGTACGCTGATTTTGCAAATTATGTTGTGAGTAAAGTCATTCCATAAAATCTTTCCTTCTATCAAAGAAAAAAATTCCTTCATGATGTAACACACTACTTCTGGGATGAGTCGTATCTTTTTCGGCGATGTGCTGACAATATTATAAGGAGATATATGCCAGAAGTGGATGTATTGTGTATATTGGAAGCATGTCATGCTTCCCCAGTTGGAGGTCACCATGCAGGTAACCGAACGGCTATAAAGGTATTGCAAAGTGGCTACTATTGGCCAACATTGTTCAAGGATGCTCACGAGTTTGTGCTGAAGTGTGGCCAATGTCAGAGGCAGGGGTCGATCTCCAAAAGACATGAGATGTCTTTGACTAAGATGCTTAAAGTAGAATTGTTTGATGTCTAGGGCATCGATTTCATGGGTCCTTTTGTAAGCTCTTATGGGATGAAGTATATTTTAGTTGCTATTGATTATGTCTCAAAATGGGTTGAAGTTGTTGCCTTGTCTGCTAATGAAAGAAAGAGGGTTGTTGATTTTCTCAAGAAGCACATCTTCTCTCACTTTGGAGTACCACATACTATTATAAGCGATGGATGATCTCATTTTTGCAACAAAGTGTTTCGAGCTGCCTTAACAAAATATAGGGTGAAACAGCATAGAGTAGCCACTCCATATCACCCACAAACTAGTGGGCAAGTGGAGGTGTCAAATTGAGAGATTAAAGCCATCCTAGCCAAAACAGTGAATGATAGTTGGCAAGACTGGTCTCGAAAGCTCGATGATGCCTTGTGGGCATATCAGGCTTCTTTCAAGACACCCATTGGCATGTCACCATTCTAGTTAGTCTATGGAAAGCATGCCACTTACCAATAGAGCTGGAGCACAAGGCTTTATGGGCACTCAAAAGGTTAAATTTGAATTGGAAGGAGGCAGCAGAGCTAAGACTGGGGCAACTGAATAAGATGGATGTATTCCATCTCGGGCATATGAAAGAGCAGATCTATACAAAGAAAAGATGAAGAAGTATCATGATTGGAGAATCGAGAAACGAGATTTCCAAAAAGGTGACTTGGTGCTTCTGTTCAATTCTAGACTCAAACTATTCCCAGGTAAGCTTAAATCCAAGTGGTCAGGCCCATTTAGAGTTAGTCACGTTTACTCATCTGGAGTAGTAGAACTTGAGAATGAAAACGGCAGCATCTTGAAGGTTAATGGGCAATGAGTCAAACATTATATCGGTCCAAAAGACTCGATGAAAAATATTGCTACTATCTGTCTCGATGAAGTCTGAAGTAATTGAGATACCTGAGTCGTGCTGCGACGTTAAATCAGGCGCTACATGGGAGGTAACCCATGATCCCCGTGCCTGATCTACTCCAGGTATACCCTAACCCTTAGTTCAGTTTTTCTTTGATTTTAAGTTGAGGGTGTAGGGTGAGTTATTGTTGTAACATTTTGTAGTTGACTAGGAAAAATACAAGTACTTGAGGCAGTTAACATGGTTTTGTTATTTTGTGAACACCTCTCAAATAGTCTGATTGTTTAACTATGTGATTTGCATTTAATTGTGACCACTGTGCATCTTGTTATGGTAGTAGTTCTAGTGACTTGATAATCATTGCTAAACAATTGCATGAACTGGATAAGTAGTAACTTATGATATACTTGTGTGCCATGTGCGTGTGAGATCTTACTTAGTTCCCTTTGTATGTTGAATCCAGAACTTGCCCGGTTAGTCTTACCTAGGTTGAAGGATAGGGGTTAGGAAAGGATCATAGGCCGTTTTGATATTAGCCCACTTTTAGCCTAAATGACCTTCCCTGTATGCATAATATCCCTTAATCTCTATTTTGAGCCTGAATAGCCTATTTTTTATGATACCTATCACCGTCCCATTTATATCATAATGAACCTGTTTTGGCCCTAGTCCTCCTTGGATACTGTGCACCTTGACTTAGGCAAATGGCCTAAGTTGAGGGTGGCTATCATAGGGGTGCGTGATGTAAAATGAGTATGGAGAAAGGTAGAATAAAAGAAAAGAATAAAAAGCTGGGTATGGTGGAAAAGAACAAGAAAAGAAAAGTTGTAAAAAAAGTGATTGTGGAAAAGACCGCACCCATCCTGAATATGTGATCAAGAAAAGAGAAGAATAGAAAAAGGTTAATAAGTGAGACCCCAGATTCTAGTGTAGTGTCAAGGAGGCTTAGTCACTTTAAATATCATCGAGTATCATACCAGCCCTTAGCCTACATTACAAGCCAACGAGAAGACCTATAGTGATCCTAGCTGACCTGTCTGAAAATCTTGGTAACAAAAATAAGGGCAAGCCTATGGTATTTGGCATACATTGATTGGAACTTTATTTTGAGAGTGAGTGTCTTTTGATTACCCCCATGTCACATAAGTGGTGTCTGATATATGTAAAGTGGGACTTCTTTATAGTGAGGGTACACTGGTTACGTTGCTAGTTGCTAACTTATTTGGATAGTGTAATCTTAGTACATGCATGGTTGTTGTTGCTGAATTGATGCCGTATCTTGATTCCTATGTGTCGCATTATTGTTCTTCAATAATATGCACAGTTGTTTTTTAAATTAATTGATCTTGAAGATGGTGAAGATGTTTTGAGATAATATGGATGGTTGACTTCTGAATGTACTTTGTATCATCTTGGTTGTGTTTTAGTTGCTTGAGGACAAATAATTGTTTTAAGTTGAGGGTGTTGATGTGTGAGCAGATGCTAACAGATTTGAGGCTTTTAACTGAGAATAATTGCAAAGTCTTAAGTAACTTTTGTCGTTTTTGATTGTTTTCTCTTTGATATTACAGTAAAAGTCAAGATGTAAGAGAACCAACATTAATAAAAGTAAAAGAGTTAATTTCTGAGCAAGTAGAGAGGGAAGTATAGTTGACAACTTGTCTGATAAGTCGTCAGCCTTGTGATAAGCTATCAGAGTTTTCGTCAGCCTTAGACAAAGAATGAGATTCTGCTGGAAGAAATAACGACGACCTGTGATAAGCCGTCAGGCTCGTCGTTAGGCTTAGGTAGGGAACGAGACTTGAAGTGAAGAAGCGACGATAATTCTGATAAGTCGTCAACTTGGTGATAAGTTATAAGAATCATCGTCAGCTATAGACAGTGTGAGGTAGTGGGAGCAGAAGTGTGACGACATTCCCTGATAAGCCATCAGGTGTCTGATAAGCCGTCAGAAATGCCATCATCCCAAGGAAGAAATCATGAAAGTGGAAGAGGACCTGGCGATAATTCTGATAAGTTGTCAGACTCCTCATAAGCCGTCAGAGTATCATTGTCAGCCTAAGGCAGAAATCATCAAACTTGGAGAAGAAGCTGACGACATTTCTGAAAAGTTGTCAGACTCCTGATGAGGTGTCACACTTCGTCGTCACCTGCGAGAGAAAATATCTGTAATCTGTGATTTGTTTCCATAATTAGGTTGAAGTATTTAAGGCATAATTTAGGGTTTTCCTGAGGAGCTGGAACTTCACATTTTCATCAAGTTTTCTCTCTGGTTTTCTCTGCAGTATTATCGTTTACTTTTGTAGAAATTCTTATTACTTTTTTTTTGGGATTTTCTACTGTGATTTTAAGGAGAAACACTAGTTGATATTCATCATTCTGTAAGTTATCTAATGTGAATACAATTGGCATTATTGGTTTCTACGTTATGAGTAGCTAATTCCTTTAACACGAGTTATGAGATCTATGGGTTTGGGTTTATAACGTAACTAAGTGTTTAAGATTATAACGGTGGTAGAAACTTCTTGTTAATTCCATTATTTTATATTCTGCCTATTGGTTGCAAACAATATGCCTTGCTTACTAGTGATTTGCTTGAGATAAGAAATTCACCCTAGTAAGAAGCAAATTATCAACAGGGACTTGGAAACATCAAACTTCTATTTAATAATTAATGTTCTAACTAGATTAATTAACTTGAGATAACATCCTGTTATGAAATATAAATTCCCTAAGTTCGAAAGAATTAGGTGGTTAAGTGTCTAAATAGGTTGAGAAATATTTAGACATAACTTCGACAATGATAGTCTGTTGTTCCTACCTACCATAAGAATCTTGAACCGTTACTAGCGTCTGCCAAATCCCAACACCTGTAGTGAACATAACTCTGGTTGCCCTTATCATATTGATTTCAAACACTGAATTGAGAAGTAATTATTTGCTACCTTTTCAAAAAACCCCATTCACAGGAAATTGCTAACTCTCAGTTGATTAACCCATAGATAACTCAAATTCACACCATATTCCCTGTGGGATTAGACCCCAACCTAGTTGGGTTATATATTGACAACGATCGCTTATATTCTCATTAGAGAGGTGTAGTTTGAGCTTTATCAATGTGTTGCATTGGTATATGCTTTAATTGATTGGGTTTAAACTATTAGCACTATTTTATCCTTACCCTTGAGTTACATGCTAGCATTCCAACCACTAACCATCTCCGATGCTGTATCCCCACGCGATGCAGGTGTTGGTCATACTCCACCTCCTACTTAGTGATTGAACTCGGGAATAAACTGTGTTGACCTGAAGTGGTAAGCTTTCATACTTCGGAAGGCTTCATTTTTTTAGTTTTTTTATGTCTTTCTTGGTTTCGACTTGGGTATTAGTTTGGGCTATGGTTGGGGGCATGTCCCGACTAAATATTCTTTGTTTATTCTTAGAGTATTTGTATAGACAAACTATGGACTTGGGTACGTTATAGAATGTATACGAATTTGGTTATTATATTTTGGTTATTGGTTTGGTATTAGATGGTTTGACTTGTTTGGGTTGGTCATGGTCATGAACCTATCCCAAAGTCTTAGAGTTATTAGATACTCTATCTTGTTATATGTTCGAGATTCATCTGACTCAGGGTATATGTTGGTTAGTTAGCTTAGGTAACAGGGTAATCTCCTGTCCTTTTTGGGCTTGAGATCTCTATTATGACAAGGCCTTGGTTTAGGTCATGTCAAGTTGGTATCCGAGCCTAGGTTCATGGTCATTTGGGTGTCCACAAAGCCGTCTCAAGTAGAGTCTCTTTTATGTGTTTGTAGTATGCCACACTTATAAGAGGGAGGCTACAAGGAATTTAGGAATGTTTCGCTTTCTTGTTGTTTTACTTCGAGCTATAGAGTCTAAGGTCTTGGATTTTTCTGATTTTTGTTTGCTTGTCTTTCAGATTATGCCTCTGAGAAGATCCGATGTTCATACAAACTCCTTTGTCCCAACTGGGGACAATGTTGATGGGACACACTCTACTTCTAGAGTCCAGATCTAGTCAAGGGTCACCGCATCTAACTGTCCTCATGGGGTTCCACTTGCCCCCGCTAACCCTACTCCTAAGGGTGACACTCATACTCCGTCGCCTCAAGGGGATGTTACTAATGCTGAGTTCCATTACTCCATTAATCTGTTGACTCAGTTGGTAGCTTCTCAGTCTGAGTGTGGTATTCCTGTTGCTCCATCTTCTGAGGCCACAAGGTTGGCTAGTTCATGAGGTGTCATTCTCCTATTTTTATGGGTACAAAGGTTGAGGAGGATCCTCAAAGTTTTATTGATGAAATGGAGAAGATCTCCCAAATTATGCATATTTCAGAGGTTGAGAGAGTTGAGCTTATTGCCTATCAATTGAAAGACGTGGCGCACCAATGGTACGAAAAGTGGGAACAGTTGAAAGGTGAAGATACTAGTTTTGCCGGGGGAGATGATTTCTCTAGTGCATCCTTAAACCATGTCTTTCCTCATGAGTTAAGGGAAGCTAAAATATAAGTGTTTGCGAATTTGTGGCAAGGTAGGATGTCTGTCAAAAAGTTTTCCTTAAAATTTCATCAATTGTCTAGGTAATAAAACACCTTGGGTTTGGACCCTTAGAAAATTTCCTAGATTTTTAGATTCTGGATATCATATGACTTGTGGGTACCAGTCGTATGATGGGATACAGTTGGTATGCTCTTGGTCGTATTCTAACCAGTGTTGGTTGGATGGGTTTCTAGAATGGGTACGACTTAGAGGGTATGAGTCGTATAGCTGGATATGGGTTGTATGTTTGTTTTTTTCCTTCACTTAATTTAAGACTTGGTAACTTAACTTAGATCCGAGTATGAGTGGCTCACTATGAGTTGTAAGCTAGGGTATAAGTCATACCATTGACTCGTATGGAAGGCAATGTTCAAACTTTCTTTGGTTCTATTCTGCCAGGGATATGGTTTGGGGGTACTAATCGTATAGCTGGGTACAACTTGGGTTCGGTATGTTGTATGATGGACAATGTTGGGTCCAAAGGGGAGGCCTAGGGTAAGAGTGGTGGATACCACTCTTATTGGAGAGTACGACTGGTATGAGAAAGTCGTATCATCTGACGAGAATTTTAAGCAGTTAAGTTGGGGGTAATCTGAACATTTCCCCACTTAGCCATTAAGGCCCCATGACTTATATCTTTATTGGGACATCATTTACCCTAATATTCTAATCTAAAACACTTAGAAATACTCTCTAATTCTCTCTAAGGCTCTTGGCTAAATGAAGGTTAGGGTTTTATCTAGAGGATTAATTTGATGTTTGTATGAGTTATTTCTCTCCATCATCTTTGAAATCTAAGGCATGTACTCCTCCCTCATTGTTAATTTCAAGTAAAGGCATGTTTTATACAATGTTTTCATGACATGATTCTTGTATGGTTTTGGGTTTTCAAATATATATTGGGATTTTGGTATTAAATATTTGGTTATGGCTTTTTTCCATATTTTAATTATGTAATTACATGTTTTAATGGTGGTTTGGACAACTGGTTGCATGGGAATGGTAAATTGGTAATTGGAATTGGTTTTGAAAACACTATGCCCCCAACATATTTGATAAAATGCCCATGAGAATGCTTTTACTATATTATTGGATATTAATGGAACTATTGCATGGTATGGCTTGGTAATGGAACCCTAGATGGTATAATTGGTTTAATAGTTTGGAATGGTTAAATAGTAAGGTTTATGGTCATGGTTATGGTTAATTAAACTTTCTTATGGGGTACAAGGGAATCCCCCAAGTAAGCATATTAATGAACAACCTGTGGGGTATATGGGATTCTCCCAAGCAAACATAATAATGGAACACTAGTGGGGTACACGGGATTCCCCCAAGTTAGCTTGATAATATAATCTATAGGTACATGGGAATCCCTTTACATAAAAAGGTTGGTTAAGGACATTACTTGCAAGCTATAGTCGGTATGATGATACCACTACTAATAGCCTTGGTTAATAATAATGGAATAAAGGTTTGGTTGTATGGTAATGGTTTTAATTGGGAAATAATAGTAGGGTGTGATAGATAACTGTGAAGATGTGAGTCCAATGGATGGACATTAGAAACTCACATTTGCTGACATGAGGGTTGGTCATGGCGACCATATATGATACTATGAGGTATATGGGAATCCTCTAAGTACACTGTACTTATGTATCATAGATAGAGAAGGATACTCTGGAATTCCCTACTCTTATGGTATCTCCGATTCATGCAGCTACATGCATCGGGGCTCGTTCAGGGGGTTACACTGGACCTATATAGCCCGTGGGTGGTTTTAGGATGGTTAAGCTACACATACCCAGGTTAATGGTTTTAAAAGCATACTAAACCCGACTCCCTTTTTCGGTATGGTATTATATATGTGTGTATGGTTTGTATTCATGTGGTTGGTTTGCTTGGTTTTACTGGATGACATTATTTTATCCTTATCCTGAGTTCATGCAGGCATTCACCCGCTAACCCATCTTTGAGTGGTTGTATCCCCATGCGATGCAGGAATCGACCATTTTACTCCTCCTACTTAGTGTTCGTATTTAGGATTAACTATTAGATTGAAGTGGTGAGCTTCCATACTCCGAAAGGCTCCATTTCATATCATGGATATCTTTTTATATTTTAGTTATTTTATGGATATTGGTTTTGGATATGGTTAGGGAAATGTCCCAACCGGATATTGTTTTTCTTTTTGTTGAAGGCTTTTGTGGAACTACTGTGGGTGGAATGGACGGGATCGATATTGGTGTCAGCCTTAGTATTGGCGTTGGTATTAGGGCTGATACCGTTGAACTGGATTTATGATTGTTCTATCCTTTATGTTATGTTATGGAAAGAAACTTGGTTTTTATATTGGTTTGGTTATGGTTATTGGTTAGGTTTCAGACGGTTGGGCTCGTTTGGGTCAGTTACGGTCATAGACCTATCCAGAGTCTAGGTTTGTGCAAATATGCTATCTTTTTATATGTTCAGAATTCATCCGACTTAGGGTATGCATTTGGATGGTTGGGTTGGGTATTGGGGGTGGTCCCCGATCTTGGTTGGACTTGGGATACCCATTACGACAAGGCCTCGGGTCGGGTCGGGTCGGGTCGGGTCAAGTTGCTATTAGTGCTTTAGGTTTATGGTCAATTGGGAGTCCATAAAGCCACGTTGAGTAGAGTCTCTTTCAGGGGTGTGTAGCGCCCTACACTCATAAGGGAGAGAGTACAGGACATTTAGGAATGTTTCACTTTCTTGGTATTCTATTTTCAAGCTTGGAGTCTAAGTCCTGGAATCTTCTCTAATCCTATTTTTTTGCTTTTTAGATCATGCCTAGACGATATACGATGCAAGAAAACTTCTTTGTCCATATTGAGGACGATATTGAAGGGACACACACTACTCAGAGGATCCATACTTGGTCTGGGGGCCCGTCTCTTATATTTTTGGAGTTCCACCGGTCTCTACTAGTCTTCCTCAGGATGAGGTGACTAATATGGAATTTCATTAATTGATTTATGTTATTGCTCAGCTGGTTGCTGCTCAGGATGAATAGGATGTATCTGGTGTTTTCTTTGCTGAGGCTACAAGGGGTTACTAGTTTATGAAGATGGATCTTTCTACTTTTACTAGTTTAAAGGTGGAGGAGGATCCTCAGGGTTTTTTGGATGAGATGGAAAAAATATTTTGGGTGATACAGCCACGAATGTGGAGGGGGTGAATTTTGCTGCTTACCAACATAAAGATGTGGCGTACCAATGGTACGAGGAGTGGGATAAGGCAGGAGGTGATATTGGGGAGTTGACTTTATGGGAGACTTTCTTCAATGCTTTTCTAGATCGTTTCTTTTCTCAGGAGTTGAGAGAAGCGAAGGCAGAGGAATTTGTCAATCTGAGATAAGGAAAAATATCTGTCAAGGAATATTCCTTGAAATTTAATCAGCTGTCAAGTTATGCTCCGGAATTAGTGTCTGATATGAGGGAAAGAATGAGAAAGTTCACTTCTAAACTATCTCAGGATTTTATCTTTACAAATAAGAATGTATCGCTGATCAAGGATATGGATATTTCTAGGTTTGTGGTTCATATGTAATAGTTAGAGAAGGAAAAGAGAAAGCAGGCTGAGTTTAGGGAAAGACAGGGTGAAAAGTTCAGGTCTTCTGAACAGGGTGGTGCTCAATAACAAGGTGATTGAGATGACGGTAAGTGGATAAAGTAGAAGTGAAGGAGTTCGGGTTCCTTTTTTACAGTTAGTGCTCCTTACACCGAATAGTTTGGTGATAGGCGTCAGCAGGGTGGTGATAATTTTCGGGCACAGGGTGCCTAATCTCAGGCATGTGGGTCTCAGTCGGGCTCATCGTGTCCTCTTTATCAGTTTTGTGGTAGGTTGTATAGGGGCTTCTGCGATGAAGAGAGGGATAGGTATTTCAAATATAGTCAGCCGGGCCATATGCTTAGAAATTATTCAGTTTGTAATTGTGCTTCAGGAGCGAGTAAGGCTCCGGTTGTTTCATCTTCTGATCCTGTACCAAAGGGTGCTACTTCTGCATCAGTTTTTGCTTTTGGTACCGGCATAGGTCGAAATATATGCTCTTGCTACTCGACATGAATTTGAGGCATCACTTGATGTCTTGACTGGTACGTTACAACTTTTTTCTCATGATATTTATTGTTTGCTTGATCTATGGTCCACTCTCTCTTATGTGTTTGTGGCTGTGTATTTTGATTTTGATCCCGAGGTTATTTCGGATCCCTTTTTTATTTCTACCCCGGTAGGTGACTTTATGGTTACGAAAATAGTCTGTAGGGTATGTGTGGTATCTGTTAGTAGTAGGAAGACTCTGGTGGATTTATTTGAACTTGATATGATGGATTTTGACGTTATTTTAGGGATAGATTAGTTACACTCCTATTGCACATTCTTAGATTATTGGACCCATAAGGTTGTCTTTAGGTTCCCTGATGAACTGATTATTGAGTAGGAGGGTGGTTCCCTAACTCCTAAGAAGAGGCTTATTTCTTATCTTAGAGCTCCGAGATTAATATCTGAAGGGTGTATCTATCATCTGGTCTGAGTTAAGGATTTTAACTCGGATGGTCCTTCTTTACATCCAGTTTTGATGGTGAATGAGTTTCTTGAGGTCTTTTCGGATGATCTTCCTGGTGTTCCTCCTGATAGGGAGATTAAGTTTGCGATTGATTTGGTTCCGGACACTCGTCTAATATCTATTCCTCCTTATAGAATAGCTCCAGCTGAGTTGAGGAAACTCGAGGTGCAACTTAAGGATCTCTTGGATAAAGGTTTCATCCATCCTAATGTATCCCCGTGGGGAGCACCAATGCTATTTATGAGAAAGAAGGATGGTTCATTTCGGATGTGCATTGACTATCGATAATTAAATTAGGTAATGGTTAAGAACAAGTATCCTTTTCCAAGGATAGATGACTTGTTTGATTAGTTGCAAGGTGACAAATTCTTTTCTAAGATAGATATTCAGTCTAGGTATCATCAGCATAAGATTAGGGATGCGGATATCCTTAAGATGGCTTTTCATACTCGGTATGGTCACTTTGAGTTCCAAGTTATGTAATTCGGTTTGACTAATGCTCGGTGGAATTTATGGATTTGATGAATAGGGTTTTCAGGCAGTTTCTGGATCTTTTTGTCATTATGTTCATTGGTCATATTTTTGTTTATTCTAAGAGTATGGTAGACCTTGCCAATTACCTCCATGTGGTGTTGCAGACCTTGAAAGAGCAGCAGTTGTATGCCAAATTCTCTAAGTGTGAGTTTTGATTAAACGTTGTGACTTTTCTTGGTCATATTATTTCCAGTGAGGGGATCATGGTGGATTCGCAAAAGGTGGCTGTGGTTAAGATGTGGCCTAGACCCACGACTCCAATTGACATTTAGAGCTTCTTGGGTTTGGCTTGGTATTATAGGGGGTTTGTGGAAAGGTTCTCGATGATAGTTGCCCCATTGACTAAGTTAACTCAAATGAAGGTAAATTTTTCTTGGTCGGATGCTTGTGAGGGGAGTTTGGAGAAGCTAAAGGATAAGCTAACTTCGGCTCTAGTTTTGACGTTGCCTTTGGGTAATGAGGGATTTGTGGTTTATTATGATACATCCAGAGTGGGACTTTATTGCATTTTGATAGAACATTGGATGGTGATTGCCTATGCTTCTAGGCAGTTGAAGGTAGATGAGAGGAATTATCCTACTTATGATTTGGAGCTTTTAGTGGTGATTTTTGCATTAAAAATCTGGCAGATTATTTTTATGGAGTGCATGTGGACATCTTTTCAGATCATAATAGTCTACAGTATGTGTTCACTCAGAAGAAGCTAAATCTCAGCCAGAGGAGATGGTTGGAGCTTCTCAAGGACTATGATATAAGTCTTTATTACCACCTAGGTAAAGCTAATGTGGTTGCTGATGCTTTTAACAGGTTGTTCATGAAGAGTTTAACTCATATGGATAAGGAGAAATGGGAATCGGTGAAGGATATTCACCGCTTGGCTAATCTTGGAGTTTATCTCTTGGACTCCAATAATGGTGGTGTGATGGTACATAAAGTGGTTCAGTCGTCTCTTGGTGCAGAGATCAAGGAAAAACAAATGCTCCATCCTATCTTGATAAAAATTAAGGATGATATAAACGGACAAAGGGTGATGGTGTTTGAGATCAGTGGTAATGGTACTTTATGGTACTAAGGGGGGTTATGTGTTCCTGACATCGATGGTTTGCGACAAATGATTTTGGCTGAGGTGCATGAATCGCGCTATGTTTTTCATCCTTGTTCGACAAAAATGTATCATGATCTTAAGAGGATGTATTAATGGAATGATATGAAGAGGGATGTGGCTGCTTTTGTGGCCAAATGCATGGTGTGCTAACAGGTTAATGTTTAGCACATAAGGTCTGGTGGGTTGTATCAGGAAATAGAGTGTCTGAAATAGAAATGGGAAGTAATTAATATGGATTTCATTACCGATATTCCTTGTCTCAAAATTAATTTAATTTGATTTAGGTCATTATGGATAGGATGTCAAAGTTCGCTCACTTCTTGCTAGTGCGGACTAACTTTTCGGCTGAGAACTATGCGCGTTTGTATCTTTATGAGATTGTTAAGATGCATGGGGTACCTGTTTTGATTATCTCTGATCGTGGTACATAGTTTTCATCTCACTTCTGTTAGTCTTTTCAGAAGGGGTGGGGTATTAAGTTTAGATTGAGTACTGCTTTTCATCCACAGACGGATAGGCAAGTAGAGCGGACTATTCAAATATTGGAAGTCTTGCTTCATGCGTGTGTGATTGATTATTGTGGCAATTGGGTTGAGCATCTACCTTTGGTAGAGTTTGCTTACAACAATAACTATCATTCTAGTATTGGGATGGCCCCTTTTGAGGCATTGTATGGTAGGAGGTGTAGATTTTTGATCGGGTGGTTTGATCTTGGTGAGGCGGATATGTTCAGTCCGAATTTAGATTATCAGGTTATGGAAAAGGTAAAGGTGATTCAAGATAGGCTTAAGGCTACCCAAAGTTGCCAAAAGTCCTACGTGGATGTAAGACGTATAGACTTGGAATTCGAGGTTGGGGGTAAGGTATTCCTAAAGGTATCTACATGAAGGGAGTGATGCGGTTCGGTAAAAAAAGGAAGCTCAGTCCCCGATATGTTATCCTTATGTGGTTTTGCGGAGGGTTGGTTACATGGTGTATGAATTGGAGTTGCTTTCTAGTTTGAGCTTCATTCATCCGGTATTTCATATCTCTATGTTGAGAAAGTTTCTTGGTGATACTTCTTTGGTGATTTCTTTGGAATGATTGGGTATCTCGGATTCTCTGTCTTATGAAGAGGTCCCAATTGAGATATTAGGCCAGTAGGTTCGTAGGTTACAAACCAAAGATATGGCCTCGATTAAGGTTCTATGGCGGAACCACAAGGTGTAAGAGGCTACATGGGAAACGGAAGCGAACCTGAATTCCAACTATCCGCATTTGTTTTCTGCTTTGGATATTCCTGCGGAAGATATGCATTTTTGATCACATCTTTATTTTCTAACTTGGTAAAGGTTGGATTGATATTTGATAATAAAAATGAATCGTGCTTTTGTTTGACCTAAATTGTCCGTCATTCGGGGATGAATGGTTCTAGTCTAGGAGACTGAAATACCCTGGGTGTAGACCCTTAGAAAGTTTCTTGGATTTCTGGATTTTGGACATCATACGACTTGTGGGACCAGTCATATGATGGGATACAGTTGGTCTGGTCTTGGTCGTATGCTAACCAGTATTGGTTGGTAGGTTGGATAGGTTTCTAGAATAGGTACGACTTGGTAGGTGCGAGTCGTACGGTTAGATACGGGTCGTATGTTTGGGTTTTTCCTTCACTTAATTTGAGACTTGGTAACTTAACTTGGATCTGAGTATGAGTGGCTCACTATGAGCAGTAAAGCTAGGGTACAAGTCGTACCGTTAACTCTTTTGGTAGAAAGTGTTCAAACTTTCTTTTGTTCTATTCTGCCAGGGATACAATTTGTGGGTACTGATCGTATGGTTGGGTAAGACTTGGGTTAGGTAAGTCGTATGGTGGACAGTGTTTGGTCCAAGGGGGAGGCCTAGGGTACGAGTGGTGGGTACCACTCATATTGGTGGGTACGACTGATATGGGAAAGTTGTATGTCTAATGGGAATTTTAAGCAATTAAGTTAGGGGTAATCTGGACATTTTCCCACTTAGCCACTTAAGGCCCCACGACTTATATCTTTATTGGGACATCATTTACCCTAATATTCTAATCTAAAATTCTTAGAAACACTCTCTAATTCTCTCTAAGGCTCTTGGGTAATGAAAGGCTAGGGTTTCATCTAGAGGATCAATTCGGGGTTTGTACGAGTGATTTCTCCCCATCATCTCCGAAATCTAAGGCATGTACTCCTCCCTCATTGTTAGCTCTAACTAAAGACATATTTTATACAATGTTTTCATGGCATGATTATTTTATGGTTTTGAGTTTTCAAATATATGTTGGGGTTTTGGTATTGAATGCTTGGTTATGGTTTTTCCATGTTTTGATTATTTAATTACATGCTTTAATGGTGGTTTGGACAACTGGTTGCATGGGAATGGTAAATTGTAATTGGAATTGGTTTTCGAAATATTATGCCCCCAACATGTTTGATAAAATGCTTAGGATAATGCTTTTACTATATTATTAGATTTTAATGGAACTATTGCATGGTACGGCTAGGTAATGGAACCCTAAATGGTATAAATGGTTTAATAGTTTTGAATGGTTAAATGGTAAGGTATGGTGGTCATGGTTATGGTTAATTAAACTTCCTTGTGGGGTACAAGGGAATTCCCCCAAGTAAATATGTTAATAAACAACTTGTAGGGTATATGGGATTGCCCCAAGCAAACATAGTAATGGAACACTTATGGGGTACATAGGATTCCCCCAAGTTAACTTGATAATGTAATCTATGGGGACATGGGAATCCCTTTACATAAAAAGGTTGGCTAAGGACATTGCCTGCAAGCTATAGTTGGTATGACGATACCACTACTTATAGCCTTTATTAATAATAATGGAATAGCGGTTTGGTTGGATGGTAATGGTTTTACTAAGGAAATAATGGCGGAAAGTAATAGCTAACAGCGAAGGAGCGAGTCCAATGGATGGACAGTAGAAACTCATGTTTGCCGACTTGAGAGTTGGTCATGGAGACCATATATGACATTATGAGGTACATGGGAATCGTCTATGTACACTGTACATTTGTATCATAGAGAGCGAAGGGTACTCGGGAATCCCCTACTCTTATGGTATCTCCGATTCATGTGACTACCGCACCGGGGCCCGTTCAGGGTTACACTGGACCCATATAGCCCGTGGGTGGTTTTAGGACGGTTAAGCTACACATACCCAAGTTAATGGTTTTAAAAGCATGCTAAACCCTGCTCCCTTTCCTAGCAATATATATATATGTATTGTTTGTATGCATATGGTTGGTTTGCTTGGTTTTTACTGGATGGCATTATTTTATCTTTATCTTGATTTTATGCTAGCATTCACCTGCTAACCCATCTTCGGATGGCTGTATCCCCACGTGATGTAGGAACCGACCATCCTCTTCCTCCTACTTAGTGTTTGGATTTTGGATTAACTATTGGATTGAAGTGGTGAGCTTAAATACTCTGGAAGGATCCATTTCATATCATGGACTTCTTTTCATATTTTGGTTATTTTATGGATATTGGTTTTGTCTTTGGTTGGGGGTATGTCCCAATCATATATTTTTTTCTTTTGGTTATAGGCTTCTGTGGAACTATTATGGGTTGGAATGGGCGGGATGGTATTAGTGTCAGCCTTAGTAATTGCATTGGTATTTGGATTGATACCGTTTAACTAGATTTATGATTGTTCCATTCTCTTATATTATGTTATGGAAAGGAACTTTGTTTTTATATTGGCTTGGTTATGGTTATTGGTTGGGTTTCGAACGGTTGGGCTTGTTTGGGTCGGTCACGGTCACAGACCTATCCCAGAGTCTGGGTTTGTGCAAATACGCTATTTTATTATATGTTTGGAATTAATCCGACTCAGGGTATGTGTTTGGATGGTTGGGTTGGGTATCGGGGGTGGTCCCTGGTCCTGGTTAGACTTGGGATACCATTACGATAAGTCCCTAGGTCGGGTTGTGTCAGGTATGCTCCTGAGTTGGTCTCTAACATGAGAGCCCGAATGTGAAGGTTTGTTTCGGGACTGTATCGCGAATTGGCTCTTGAGAGTAAGGCGACTTTGTTGATCAAAGACATGGATATGTCTTGATTGGTCGTGTATATGCAACAAGTGGAGGAGGATAAAAAGAAACAAGTAGAGTTTAGTGAGAGGCAAGGGAAGAAATTTAGGCCTGCTGAGCAAGTTTGTAGAGATGGTGGTAAGTGGCTAAGGAAGAAGGGGGAGTTCTGTTTCTTTATCCACGGCTAGTGCTACTTACCTGAAGCCGTTGGGTGATCATCGGTCTCAGTTTGATGGTGGGTTCTGGGCACAGGGTGCCTAATCTTTAGCTATTGGGGATTAGTCGTCTCCATCCTACCCTCCTTGTAGATTTTGTAGGCGGTTGCACCGTGGGTTCTATGAGGAAGGAAAGAATAGGTGTCTCTATTATGGTCAGATTGGTCATATGCAGCGTGACTGCCATGTTACGATGGCTTCTGGGGATAACAAGGTTCTTGTTGGCTCTTCTTCTGCTCCTGCACCAAAGGGTGCTACTTCTGCATCTTTTTTTACTTCTGGTTGATGTGGCATAAAAACACGACACTTTCGACGCTTAAAACCGCGAATTTATGCGTGAAATTAGAATATTTTGTTAGATACGATGCCCTTTGGTGTATATTGCAGGTAAAACAGGTCTACAACAGTTTTGGAATGAAAAGAGAAGAAAAAGACCAATTCTAATCAGGATACGAGTTAGCTCCTAAGTCGTAAACATCCGATACGACTCGTATGCTGATTCATATGTACAACAGAACCAACAACCAACCTGAAGAGAAAAGTATGGGGAAGATACCACTTAGGTATCCAAGTCGTAAACTAGGATATGAGTCGTATAGAGAAGTCGTCAGCATAATAGAACCTAAGCTACTACTAAAGTGTTGAAGTCTCAGAAGTATACGAGTAGGAAGTTTGAGTATGACTCGTATAGGGAAGTCGTACCCAAACTAGTGTTCAAATCTTGGAAAGATCAAATTCCCAGGTTGATATGAGTGAAGGACTTGAGTCGTGCACTTAGGTACGACTCGTAAGCAAAAGTCGTATGCTGAATAGAAAGTTGAAGCCTTGGGAGAACATACACTGGAATGGATACGAGAAGGCAGGGTACGACTCGTATGATGCCGGTATGAGTGAAGACCGAGTCATACCGACTGCCGACATAACTTTACCTTTCTCATTTTTATTAGGATTTTTATGTTATTTTGATATACTATAAATACTCTAGGGTTTGTCTATTATTAGGTTTCATATTCTTCTCATAGGATACATACTCTTACAATACTTTTACAATTATTCTTGAGATTTTAGGTTTTATTCAATTCAAGACTTTAGAGTTTATTCATCTTATTCCTGCATAATTAATTATATGTGTTCTTCTTTGATAATCATGGTTTCTTGCAAAAACATGAGAAACTAATATCCATGACTAGGGTTGTGGGAACCCTGGCAGATTAGCCACGTAGAGGAAGTGCGAGACTCATTTATTCTAGGGTTATACATGTATCTTAATCTTCTTCACAATAATTAATCTTAAGTAGTCGCAGTAGCTTGAGATAGACTATATTCGGGCCCATTCTCAAACGGGAATTTGCGATTGGGAAAAAAAGTTAAGACAGTGATTTGAGATTTCTACCTCCACCTTTTAGTTCCTGCGTCTCATCTAATCACTTGATTCCAAAAGGAGTGGTGAACTGAGGTAGTAGCAAGGAGCAACAAAGTGACGCCCTGAGACTTAACCGGTAAAGGGTGAGATTTATCCTCACACCCAAAAGACAATGATAATACCTATTTTGTAGAATTTACATGTAGAACAACAGAACAATTGGACTGAACATCAGCAGAGTTGAGAAACCAGGGGGAACACAAGCCTAGTATTCGTATCCTATTGTCTACAACTCAAAAGCACTCAAGATTTGGTTACTACTTGCGATTGATACTAAAATATCCCCATTTACTTTTCTGTACTGCTCGTGTATTACATCAAGTCAAGCAACTATTCACGTTTTCCCTGTGGGATCGACCCTAACCTAGTTAGGTTATTTTATTTGCAATCGACTGCATTATACTTCTGTTTGGAGTGTAGTTTTGGGCGACATCTAATTTTGGCGCTGTTGTCGGGGAAGACGGTTTGAGTAGTGAATATAATTGGAGAAGTTTGCGGGTGTTTTAGTTCTTGATTTGGCACATGCCGGTGTATACCAAGCACTAGGAGTAGAGGCAATCCCTTACTTCCATTCGATCTAGAGCTAGAGAGAATCCTTCAAACTCCAAGAAGGATGTCAGGATAAGTTCGTGAAGGGGTTTAAAATCCCCCACCCGTGGATCTAAATACGACACTCTCGCGTGCTCTACTAGATGCACAAAATATTGCATACATATAGACGCAACAACTATTAGAGAGTGAATGAAGAAAAACTGGAGAGGCTAGACTTGCTGCAGAAGATGAGTTAGCCCAACCGGTGGACTAGTCAGGCTGAGACACGTCTATGATCATCAAGTTCAGAGAGGCAGAGCTCCATTGATTGCTGCATATCAGCACTTCGATCCATATGAGGAGGATGAAGAAGATATGGGTTATGTCGAGCCTAATGTTATAGGAGCCATTATTCCTCCTTCTTTAGCCCCCAATGTGATGTTTGATGTCACTAGTGCTACGATCCAACTATTGAATCTGAAGGGTGTATTTTTGGTCAACCTAAAGATGACACAAACATGCACCTTGCTAATTTTCTTAGGATCTGCTCATCTTATACTATTCCTGGGGTTAATCAGAAAGCATTGAGGTTGAGTTTATTCCTATTTTCTCTAATAGGTGAAGCATCACTATAGTTAGGGGAACTTCCAAGAGGATCTATCACTACTTAGCACAAGTTAAAGAAATAGTTTCTTAGAAGATTTTCCCTCATGCACGGATGCTATAGTTAAAGGATAAAATTTATAATTCAGACAGTTGCCTGCAAAATCTGTGTATTAGGCATGGTTTAGATTCAAGAAAAAGCTAAGCCTGGTACCAAATCACAGAATCAGAGGATTTAATCTTTGAGAAATCTTTTATAGATCACTGAATGATAGTTTGAGAGCAATGGTGGATACTATTTCTGGAGTAGCATTTATGTGGCTTCGGTGGGATGTTGCACATGAGATGCTTGATTACATTGTGGTGATCAATAGAGGATGGCATACTAGATATTCAGACCATGGTGGTGGTACATATTCTATTAGAGCAATAAATACTTATGGAGCTAGTCATGATATAGTAGCGCAAGAGGTTACACAGCTTTATATGGACATTGGGTTACTTACAAAATAATTTACGATAATAAGTGCTGAAAAGGTGAATGCCATTGCGGTATAGGGGTCTACTTCCAAACTATTCGAGATCGAATCTGAAGAAGAGACAAAGTATATTGATCATAGATTGGCAGATTTTCAAGCCCAAGGGCAAGTGAATTAATGTCGGAACTATTACAATGATAGATACAAAGATAGAAGTAGAGAAAGAGATGATGATTGACGGCATAAACATGACTATAAGGATAAGAGTGACAAGTATATTCCACCAGGTAGTTGTGATGTAGAGTCCAAAAGGGAAGCACTTTTGCATAAGATGGTCAAAGGGAAAAAAAGTCAAGAGAGCAGCCTAAAGGATATCAAAGCAGATTTGTCAGGTTTGAACCATAAAGTTAGTCACATGCTACAATAATCAAGTAATTGGAGCTACAATTTGGCCAGATATCAGCAATAGTAAATCAGAGATAGCCTAGCACTCTTCTGAGCAATATAGTGGTAAATCCAAGAAATAATAGTCACTGTCATGCCATTACCACTCGAAGTTGTAAGGTCATTGTAGACCCACCTGTACTCACTATTGATGAGAAAAATAATGATGATGAGCCTGTTGATATAGAGAGCAGTAACAATCAGGAGATGGGAGAAAAAAAGGTTATAAAGCCTGTGTTGAAGCCTATTCCAAGACCTCCTCCTCCGTTTCCTCGAAGGCTAAAAAAGAAACAAGATGAAAGTAAGTATTAGAATTTTTTGTCTATGTTAAAAGAGTTGACTGTCAACATAGCGCTTGTAGAGGGATTTGAGAAAATTTCAGGATATGCAAAATTCATAAAGGATTTAATCACCAAGAAGAGGTCAGCCAGTTATGAGACAATAGACAATATTCATCATTATAGTGCTGTAGTTACTAGACTTCGATTGAGAAGAAGGAGGATCCTGGCGCTTTCATAATACCTTGCACTATTGGGTCTTTTAACTTCACTCGAGCATTATGTGATTTGGGGGCTAGAATCAACCTCATGCCTTTCGCCGTATTCAAATAGTTGGGGTTAGGAGCTCCCAAACCAACTACCATGAGATTTGTAATTGCTGACAGAACAACAAAGAAGTCTGTTGGTATCCTTTATAACGTATTGGTAAATAGGTCTTCTTTTATATTCCCTGCTGATTTTGTTATATTGGATTGTGAAGTAGACTTTTAAGTCCCATTTTTTTTGGAAAGACCATGTTTGGCTCTAGGGAGGAAATTGATTGATCTGGAGAAAGGACATCTGATGATGAGATTAAATGATGAACAGGTAACATTCAACGTTAACAAATCTATGAAGCAACCTGATGAGTTAAGAGTGATATCTGTGCTTGATGTACATAATGAGGAGATAGATTCATTTTATGATATTGATGCAGTTAATCTTTGGGATGATGGTTCTTATATAGTTGTTCCTAATGAAGAAAGGTTAGGCGTTGAATCTCTTGAAGTCGTGATCATGAATTTTAATAGTGGCGGTATTGATGAGTACGATAAGATGCTGTGCGCACTGCATGGAAATGTTTCTTATAATTATGCACCAAAGAAGTTTGATTTTGATTTGAAAAATAAAACTACTCCACCTGCTCGTCCGTCCATTGAAGAGCCATCGGTGTTAGAGTTGAAGGCCCTCCTATCACACTTGCAATATGGATTTTTGGGGGCCAATAACACCTTACCAGTGATTATTGCAACTAATTTGAGACATTAAGTAGTAGAAGCATTATTCTTTGTATTGCAGAGATTCAAGAGGGCCATTAGATGGTCCATTACAGATATTGTGGGTATTCCCGTCTGGTTTGTGTACCCATAAAATACAACTTGAACTGGATTGTGTTCTATCTATTGAACATCAGTGTTGACTAAACCCTCTGATGCAGGAGGTGGTGAAGAAGGAAATAATCCAGTGGTTTGATACTGGTGTAGAATATCTCATTGCTGATAGCAAGTGGGTCAGTTCGGTACAATGCATTTCGAAGAAAGATGAAATTACTGTTGTGCCTAGTGAGAAGAATGAGCTAGTGCCTATGATTCCAGTCACTTGATGGAGAGTGTACATAGACTATAGAAAATTGAATGTGTGGACTCAGAAGGACCATTTTCCCGTTCTTTTCATGGATCAGAAGTTAGACAGGTTAGCAGGAAGAGGATGGTATTATTTTCTTGACGGGTACTCAGGATATAATCAGATCACTATTGCACCCAAGGACCAAGAGAAGATGACTTTTACATGTCCTTATGGGACTTTTTATTCAAGCGCATGCCATTAGGGCTATGCAAAACACCAGCCATATTTCAGAGAAATATGATGTCAATTTTCTCTGATATGGTAGAAGACACCTTTGAAGTGTTCATGGATAATTTTTTAGTTGTTGGTGATTCTTTTGAAGACTTTTTAAAGCACTTGGAAAATTCTCTCCAAAGATATAAAGAATGCAACTTAGTACTTAATTGGGAAAAATGCGATTTTATGGCTAAAGAAGGATTAGTGCCCGAGCACAAGATTTTAAAGAGAGGCATAGAGGTTGATCGAGCAAAGATTGATGTTATTAAAAAATTACCCTACCCAATTTTTGTGATAGGAATTCGAAGATTCTTAGAGCATGAAGGATTTTATAGGCGTTTTATCAAAAACTTCTCAAAGATTTCTAATCCTCTTTGTAAGCATCTTGTGAAGGATGTAAAATTTAATTTTGATAATACATGTAAAAAGGCATTTGAATGCTTAAAGGAGAGGTTGGTGACTACTCTAATCATTATGTCTCCTGATTGGTCCTCACCTTTCGAGATTATGTCTGACCCTAGTGGATTGGCCTAAGGGGTTGTACTAGGCCAACGGAAATAAAAGATCCTTCATCCCATCTACTATACTAGTAAGGCACTAAATCCTGCTCAAAATAACTATACCATGACGGAGCAAGAGTTATTGGTAGTGATTTTTGCCTTTGAAAAGATTAGTTCTTATTTGATTGGGATAAAGGTGATTGTGCACACTAATCATGCAACATTGACGTACCTGATGGTTAAAAAAGATGCAAAGCCTAGACTTATTCGGTGGGTGCTGTTGTTTGATGTTCTGGCTTTTGACGGAACATTTTAGGCCTTTTTTAAGGATAATTGTGTGTTTTCAAGCAACCATTGTTGTATTTAACATGGTATTTTTGTGTTTTCAGGATAAAAATTGAGAATGAAGAATAACATCAACAATCTGAGCAAAACAAAGGAAAGTGAGCAGCGACGGTTTAAGCGATGGACCATCGACTATGCGATGAACCGTCGGTCTGAACCATCGCCAAGATACAGAACGCACAATAACTGGAAGTCCTGTGATGGTCCAGGTGATGGGCCGTTGACCTTGTTATGGACCATCGATCTAATCGTCGCCTAGAAGCAGAGAATGGAATCACTAGAGACCCAGCGACGGTGCAGTCGACGGACCGTCGGACCTACGATGAACCGTCGCTTGACCCGTTGACCATAAAGTAGAAAATCTGTGCTTGAAGTTTAAAACCTTAGTTCTAGAATCATATAAATACCAAGTATTAGGGTTTAGTCCAGATCTGGTGGTCATTAGTTTTATACTTTCTCCTCTATTGAGAGTTGTATAACATCTTTTATTGAGATTTGAATTGAGAGATTGAGATCTAACTATTAGTTTTTATATTTTCCACTAAAGATTGAGAAGGGGAATATTGTGACTTTTGTAAGTTCCCTCTTAAATCCATTTATGAACATCAATATATCTTTGATTTCTTATAAGGAGATGAGTAGCTAAACTCCCATAGCTAGGGTTATGGGAGCCTTGATGTAGAGAACTATTTTGGGCTTGTGAATAGGTTTGATTTCTAATATCTATTGAATTGCATGAATATTTCTTCATTATAATGACATCTCTTGGTGGCAAACTTGAGAAGTGAGCCCATAAACTCCACTTGTCTGATAAGAAAGTGGATGTTGGGAAAATAAGTGATTCACATGAACTCCATAGGTTTACCCTTTGGGTTAACGGGTTGATGTATTAATAGGATCAACCTTCATGGCAGTGTTATTGAATAATGCATGAATCCTTTGAGTTTGAGAGAAGTATAGGGTGAAACACTCATTAGGTTGAGAAACACGTGGGTAATTCATAAATTCAATTATATTTGCAGTTGAATACATAAGTTAGAATTCGAACATAAACTCACAACCCTAATTGTTCGAACATCTTGGTGAGCATAACCCTAGTTAATCTATACTTATTGAAATTACATCTACATTAACTCTCAATAGCTGGACTTTTGTATGACACAAATCCCAAAGAACACTGTTAACATTTCAAAACCCCCTTTATTTCAGAACCTTAGATCAACAGACTAATAACAGTCATAATACTTAGTGAACACGGCATTCCCTGTGGGATTCGACACCCAACCCAGTTGGGTTCTATATTTGACAGAGGCTGCTTACTCTCTCGTAAGATAAGTGTAAGTAGGGCATATCATATTTTGGCGCCGGTGCCGAGGAATGCAGTTGAAAATTAAGTTTGTATTTGTTAATTAACCTTTGGTTAAGTTTCCTAAATTTTACTTTTGTTTGTTGTTTTTGTTTTGTAAAGGGGAGTTTTTTTGTATGCCAAGTACACAGAGATCGGGTGATCCATTATTACCAATACATATGGAATCGTAACTAATTGGCAGAATGGCAGATCCCCAATATGCTGAGAGACTAGCCGCGTTGGCATAAGCTCAACTAAACCAGCAAAAGGATGGTCAGCAGGCATGTCATCCTAATTCTAATGATGATGATTTGGGGGATGATGACTTGTTAGATCCTGGTAATCAAAGGCGTGCAGAGAATGTAGCTGTACTAGTGAACAGAAATGTAAACAAAAATCGTCCTTTTAGGGCGAGACCTAATCGCCAAGCTGTTCAATTTGATCTTAATAATAATGGATGGAATAGATGGAGCCGGTGCCACTGGAGCTATTATTCCTCCACTTTTAGCACCTGGAGCAAAGTTCAATATTACCAGTACAATGATTCAGCTTCTTCTTCTGAAGGAGCTGTTCGGTGAACTCCCGAGAGATGATCCCAATATCCATTAAGTGAACTTTGTCACTATTTACAAGTCCTTTAATAACCAGGGAGTAGGACAGAATGCCATCCGCCTACGTTTATTTCCGTTGTCTCTGTCTGGTGAGGCAATATTGTGTCTTAATGAGCTAACACGCGATTCTATAACCAACTGAAGGTAGTTGAAAGAGGCTTTCCTAGAAAGGTTCTTTCCGCCTTCCAAGAGGGTAAAGTTGAGGGATGAGATTAGCAACTTTAGGCAGCTCCCAACCAAAGCTCTTCACGAGATATGGGATAGGTTCAAAAAGAAGATGACGTAGTGTCTGAACCATAATATGATTGATATTCATCTAATGGAAACTCTCCATCGAGTATTGAACTCTATTATGAACCAAGTTATTGATAATGCTGCAGGAGGATCATTTGTGGATCTCACTTTTTAGGAGGCCTCGGAGTTGCTTGATCGGATGACCAAACAAAATAGAGCTTGGCATACCAGGGATTCTATGGTAGCAAGCCCTACTGTGTCTATTGGTATGACTGCAGAATAACATAAGAAAAAGGAAGAACGTGATCAAGACATGTCATACTTGAAAACGCAGATGGATTTGTTGACCAAACACTTATTATCTGCAAAGACTAAAAAAGTGAAAGCTGTTGAAGCCAAAGGTAGAGATAATTCTAATTCGGAAGTAGCGGCTAACAATTTGAATAACCAGGGGGCTTCTGAGGCAATAGCCAAGAAAATCAAGGTCGGAACTATTATTACAAGGCTGGTTACAATGATAGGGATCAAGGAAACTAGAAAGGTAAGAATGATAGGAGTGGGCTATATGTACCTACCGAAAGCAGAGATAATGCTATAATTAGCTCTGGAAATATTTCTATGGAGGACATGATGGAGAAATTATTAAAGGGAGTTGAAGCTACCAACTCTGGGCTGAGTACCATAAAGAGCAATTTGTCTTCTATGAGTCAGTTGGTAAACTCGCACTCTAGCTCTATCAAGTAGTTAAAGCAAAAAATGGGGCCAACTCTCGGTAGCATTAAATCAGAGGAAGACTGGAATATTGCCAAGTGATACCATTCAGAATCCGCGGAATGATGGATCTTGCATGGCTATCACTACTAGAAGTGGTAAGGTATTGGCAAGATCTCCCGTAGGCATGTGTGTGGTTGATATTGTAGCAGATGATATTGAAGAAGCAAAGATTTATCATCTGGTAGAGTCTGGGAAATCAGATGAGGTTATAGATGATACACCATCCAATAGTCAGTAGGTTGAGGAGTTGGAGAAGAATAAGGGAAAGAAGGCTGAAGTGGTGGTAACCACTCTTCCAAAACCACCTCCTCCATTTCCCCATCGATTGATGAAGAAAACCGATGACACAAAGTTCAGCAAATTCATAGCAATGCTTAAGCAATTGACGATTAATCTTCCATTGGTGGAGGTATTGAAGAAAATGCCCGGGTACGTAAAGTTCATGAAATACCTCGTCATGAAGAAATGTTCAGTTAGTTTTGAGCCAACGAACAATCTTTATCATTATGGTGCTATTTCCATTAGGTCTCTGGTGCAGAAAAAGATAGATCTGGGAGCATTTACTATCCTATACACTATTGGCCCTCTTGACTTTGCAAAATCTCTGTGCGACTTGGGAGCTAGCATCAATCTGATGGCTCAAGCTGTTTACAAAAAGTTGGGTTTAGGAGACCCCACACCCACTAACATGTGAGTTACGATAGCGGATAGGTCGGTAAAATGACCTGTTGGTATTTTGTATAATGTGCTGGTGAAGGTTGCTAGTTTCATATTTCCTGCGGATTTCATCATTCTGGATTGCGAGGTGGACTTCATGGTGCCCTTAATCTTGGGTTGAACTTTTCTCGCAACCGAAAGTGTGCTGATTAATTTGCGAGCTAATGAGATTTTATTTAGGCTGAATGATAATGAGTTGTGATTTGATGTGTACCAATCAATGAAGTAGTAGAAAGAAATAAGTGTGTTCTCCATTGTGGATGTCTATTATGAGGAGGAGCAGGAAGGGCCGATTGAAGAGAAATTTGTTGTTGAGACATTAGCTGCCGTGTTGATGAATTTTGATCAGGATGGTATAAAAGATTATGAGGAGATAGTGTGTGACTTAACGGACATGGGGTCTTACTCATATGCACCCAAGAAGTTGGATTTGGACTTAAAAAATCATCCAAATCCACTTGCTAAGCCTTCTATAGAAGAACCACCTATCCTGGAGCTGAAAGAGTTACCCAGTCATTTGAGGTATATATTCCTGGGCAGTGGGAATACACTACCTGTTATTATTGCAGCTGATTTGGGTGAGCAACAGGTGGAAGCCCTCATCTCTGTTCTTAAGAGATATAAGAGGGCTATTGGTTAGACAATTATAGACATCATCGATATCCCTTTTGGTGTATGTATATATAAAATCCAGCTGAAGGAGGATTGTGTCCTGACTACTGAGCACCAGCGTCCCTTAAACCCACTTATGCAAGAGGTGGTGAAGAAGGAGATCATTAAGTGGCTAGATGCAGGAGTGGTTTACCCTATATTGGACAGTAAGTTGGTAAGTCCTGTTCAGCGCGTGCCCAAGAAAGGGGGCATGACAGTGGTGGCTAACGAGAAGAACGATTTGATTCCACTCAGACCTGTTACTGGGTGGAGGGTATGCATGGATTACCAAGAACTCAATTCATAGACATTGAAGGATCATTTCCCATTACCCTTAATGGATCAGATGCTTGACCTATTAGCTGAAAGGTGTTGGCACTGTTTCTTAGATGGATATTTTGGATACAACTAGATTTCCATTGCTCCTAAAGATCAGGAGAAGAAGACATTCACATGCCCATATGGTATGTTTGCTTTTAAAAGAATGACTTTTGGGTTATGTAATGCACCCACCACTTTTCAGCGGTGCATGATGTCAATCTTTTCTAATATGGTTGAAGACACCCTGGAGGTATTTATGGATGATTTCTAGGTTGTCAGTGATTCCTTTGAGATGTGCTTGCTAAATCTGAGTCGGGCATTACAGCCGTATGAAGAGTTCATCCTTCTCCTTAACTGGGAAAAATGCCACTTCATGGTGAAGGAAGGCATTGTGCTTGGTCATCGAATTTCATCTAAAGGCGTTGAGACAGACAAGGCAAATGTTGAGGTAATTGAGAAATTACCCCCTCCTATCTTAGTTAAAGGGGTACGCAGTTTTCTTGGCCATGCAGGGTTTTACAATAGATTTATAAAGGATTTCTCTAAGATTGCAAACCCGCTTTGCAAACTCTTGGAGAAGTAAGCCAAATTTGATTTTGATGATGACTATAGAAAAGCCTTTGAATGCCTTAAGTTGAAGCTAGTGGAAGCTCCAATTATTGTTACACCTGACTGGACGAAGCTATTTGAGAATATGTGTGATGCCAGTGGAGTGGCACTTGGGGCTGTTCTCGGACAAAAGAAAGAGAAATTGTTTCATCCGATATATTATGCAAGCAAGACCCTAAATGGGGCTCAGAGTAATTATACGGTAACAGAGAAGGAACTTCTGGCGATGATGTATGCTTTTGAGAAGTTTTGGGCATATTTGCTAGGTACCAAGGTAGTGGTACACACTGACCACACTGCCTTGAGGTACCTAATGGAGAAGAAGGCCGCTAAACCAAGGTTGATCTGGTGGGTATTGCTACTTCAGGAATTCGACTTCAAGGTCAAGGATCGCAAGGGATGTGAGAATCATGTGGCTGATCACCTATCCAAACTCGAAGGTGAGCAGGCAATAAAAGACGAGCTTAAAATTGATGATTCCGTTCCGAATGAGAAAGTATTAGCTGCAGTGCTCGAAAAAGTACCTTGGTATTCTGACTTTGCAAACTATGTGGTAAGTGAAGTAATTCCAGAGAATCTTTCCTTTCATCAAAGGAAAAAGTTTCTCCATGATGTGAAATATTATTTCTGGGATGAGCCGTATCTTTTTCGACGATGTGCTGATGGTATTATTAGACGGTGCATTCCAGAAGTGGAGATGTTAAGTGTACTAGAAGTGACTGATGCTTCCCCAATTGGAGGTCACCATGCTGGTGATCGTACTGCCAGAAAAGTGCTTCAAAGTAGCTACTATTGGGCCACTTTGTTTGAGGATACTTACGAGTTCGTAAAGAGATGTGACCAATGTCAAAGGCAAGGGTCTATCTCAAAGTTCCATGAGAAGCCAATGTCTAAAATGTTAGAGGTTGAACTGTTCGATGTCTGGGGCATTGACTTTATATGGCCCTTCGTGAGCTCATTTTGGATGAAGTACATACTAGTTGCTGTTTACTATGTGTCAAAATAGCATTTTTAAAGAGAAATATCTTCTCTCGCTTTGGGGTACCACGTACCTCATAAGTGATGGAGGATCACACTTTTGTAACAAGATATTCAGAGCCACCTTGGCAAAATATAGAGTCAAACAGCCTAAGGTGGCTACTCCATACCACCCACAAACTAGTGGGCAGGTGGAGATCTCTAATTGGGAAATCAAAGCTATCCTTGCCAAGACTGTAAATGCTAGCCGGAAGGATTGGTCTAGGAAGCTGGACAATGCATTATCGGCATACCGAACGACTTTCAAGACACCCATTGGCATGTCGCCATACCAATTGGTTTAAGGCAAGGCATGACATTTACCAATTGAGCAAGAGTATAAAGCTCTATGGGCACTAAAGTGTCTTAATCTGAACTGGAATGAGGTAGTAAATATGAGGATGGGGCAGCTTAATGAGATGGATAAGTTCCATCTCAGAGTTTATGAGAGAGCTGACTTATACAAGGAATGAATGAAGAAATACCATGATCGTAGAATTGAAAAGAGGGATTTCTAGAAAGGCAACTTGGTGCTTCTATTCAACTCCAGACTCAAACTGTTTCCAAGTAAGGTCAAATCCAAATGGTCTAGCCCATTTAAAATTAACCAAGTCTACTCTTCTGGAGTAGTGAAACTTGAAAACGAAGACGGAAGTATCTTCAAGGTTAATGGGCAGCGTGTGAAATTGTATATCGGTCCAAAGGACTCGATAAAAATTATTGATAACATCTATCTCGATAAAGTCTACAAAATCGAGATAATTGCGTCGTGCTGCGATAATAAATCAGGCGCTAGTGGGAGGCAACCCACGTTGTGTTGTTGTATAGAATAGTTAAAGTTATTTTGGTGTTTTTTTTGCTGTTTTGTACAAGCTAAAGGGTTTGTATAGGTGTGCAGGTCTGACAGTGCAGGAAAACAGAACCTGAGAAAGTTTGGGAGTGACCGACGGGTTACTCGACGGATCATCGTGGCAGCCATCGCAGCAAAGTCCAGAAACTAGGTTACTAGAAGAATCACGATGGGTTGACTGACGGACCGTCATAGTCTCGATGGACCGTCGACTAAACCATCGCTAATGTGCCCCAAAATAAGTTCTCTGGAAGGGATTGATAGCTCTACCGACGGATCGTCGATTATGCGACGGACCATCGCATGAACTGTCGCACATAACCCTACTTCAGCGAGTCAGGTTGGGTCGGATCGATTTAAATAGCCACTTATTTCATTCTTATCAGACCCAAATGGTTTAAATATAGATAATTTGAAGCATTGAGTAACTCCCAAACTATTCAACGCACCTAAATCCTTTCATTCTCCCTGAAGACTTTCCACTTCCCTTTTCCCCATCTATTTAAAGTCTAGTTTCTCATTATTCTTTCAATCACAAGTAACAAAGAGTCTTCATAAAAGTCAGGTGTCATTTTGTGTCTGGTGTTTAGAGTACAAGTCAGGTGAACAAGTAAGTACTGCACCATTAAGGTATGTTCTCCCCATTACTTTCTAAGTGATTCAACACCATGAATAAAGAAAGCATGTGAAGTTTGTAATATTGAAATATTTCTCTCTGATTCTTGAGTTCATCTGTGTGGGTCTGAACTGAGAGAAAATATGACAAACTCTATCCTGGGTGAAGTCTGAGTAGCCTATGGATCAAGAAAAAGCAAAATGAGGGGTGTATAAATAGTGAAAAAGCCACGAATAATCGTGTTTGAAATGAAGGTGTGCAAGGTGTTTGATGAAATGCTAAAACAAAGTTTGAAAGTGAAAATGACAGGCGACGGTCAGAGCGATGGACCGTCGGATACCCGAAGACCCGTTGCCTAAAACGTCGCCACTTTCTCAGAATCAAAGTTACTGGAAAGATCCTGATGGTTTGGGTCGACGGACTATCACAGGATCGACAGACCATCACCCTAGACATCGTCGGTCCATAATTTTTTTGTCTTCTATTTTAAGTTGTGAACTAATAAACATTTCATTTGCAGGTATCATGGGAAAAAAATTACTAACTACTAGGGTTAGAGGTAGAGGCCAAGGGTCCAGACAAGGTCTATCACAAGATGCGGATGCCCCGACATACAATACCTGGCAAAATTATAAAGTCATCTCTTCATCTTTTGAGTCTGAAGAGGAGGGTAAAAGTAGTAGAAGCAATAACTCCAACTAAATATCGATTGAGAAAGGGATTGGAGTATCTAACCCGGTCCAAGAGGAAAGTCCAGAACAAGCAGATCCAAATTTGGTTCGTTGCAAGGATCCACAAGTGCGGAAAGCTATGCGGTGGCAAATTAAGGGTGCTCGAGAGCACTTCTACAAAGGGTTGGCACCAACGGATAGGGTACCCATAAAGAGGGCTATTTTTGAGGAATTCCAGATCGTGATAATAAAATTGAACGAATACCCAGAGCTTGAGTGTAGATTCAATAAGTATGAAATTGGATGGATGAGTAGGCCCCTTGGGACCTATCAACCAAATCTGGTGCACGAGTTTTTTACTAATTACTTGGCACTGCTTGAGAAAGATTACCCTAAAGGTACATCAGCTGCAGACATGAACAAACTTAATATAGTCCCTGTGTAAGGGGTTGACATAGATATCTCAGACCGAACATTGAACAGGTTCTTGTTTGGGCAGGAATATCAGATACCGGGGGCAATTCCAGAATTGGATCACCAACTGTTCACACGACCGCAACAAAAGCCGTAGTTCGCCTGTATACTGACAGATGGATGAGAGCCTATATGGCTACACAATCCATGTAAAAAGATATATAAGTCGTCCCTAAATTTTAGTGCCAAGTTCTGGTGGGCGATTGTGAGACTAAGACTAATGCCAACAAACGGTGATGACCATTTAGAACTCACTAGAGCTGTGACTATTGTTGCTTTGATTAAGGGACTGACAGTGGATTTTGGCCACATAATTTTTGATGAATTGTTCTTTCACGCTCACAAAACTCAGACTGCGCTGCCATTCCCATGCCTTATCACAGAATTGTGCAAATAAGCAAAGGTACCTTTGATTTGCAAAGTCATAATCAGATCCAGGTAACACATTAGCAAGATATTGAAAAGATGAAGGATGACTCAAAGTTTGACATGCGAGTCAACAGGTCTTCAGCTCAGCAAACTCAGTCAGAGCCAGTTCCTGAATCAGCAAAGGGTTCTTCAGGTATGCCATTACCACTTGCTATGTACGTACCTCCTGTTACTTCTACAGGTTTAGCTTCGATGCCCATGGGTGGAACTGCGGATTCTGCATCAGTTCTGCCTCAATACTCAGAATATAGGCTAAACTAGGAAAATTTTGCAAAGTATGTATGAACGCAGAAAAGGATTGAAAAACAATTGGCTATATGGGGGAAGATTTTAAACCCTTTATTGAGAGAATTATAGAGGAAGTGAATCGGCCTTTCAGGAACATACAACTACGAATAGATAATATGGAGGAGTGTATCAATAAGAGGTTGTATACTCTGACCATTCTGGATTTTGCAATGTTGATTGAGGAAGTTAGAAAACTCTGGACTTATGTGGATAGGATAAATCAACAACCACAGCAGCCCATATTTGATCCTGTTCAAATTGCAAGAGATGAAGATGAATGCCTTGTTGATTTAATAGGGCGACCAATCAAAGATAAGGGTAAAAAGTGGATGAAATAGATAAAGTTGAGAGAGATGCAAGAGAGCAGAGAAGAAAAAAATGTGCAGCCATGACAGTAAAAGAACTGGAAGAATACCAGATGTAGAAGGCAATAAAAAAGTCAAAGAAACCAGAGGAGAAGAGGAAGAAGAGAATGCATGATGAAGCTACAGGTGTTTCCACAAGCTCTGCCCCAGTCAGGGTGAAAATTTCAGACACTGTTAGACAGGTGATACCTCCAATTCCGTAGGGAGAGATTTTTAGTGCCCCTATCACCATAGGGGCCAACATTGCACCTGGTAAGGATGCTGGAGCCTCACCACACTTCACTGATGCCTCAGATGAATAAGTGGCACTGCTAGTATTTTTATTCCCTTGTACTTAAATTGTATGCATTGAGGTCAAAGTATTATTTTCTATGGGGGTGGGATGTCCTTGTACCATGGGGGTTGTGTTGACGATATTCTTTTCCTCCCATGTGCTATCTAGGAGAATCGGTATGTCTTTGTTGTTATTAAGTTGTTATATTTTCATTTCTTGTCTAGGATTAACTGTAGGGTTGAAATTTTCTTTCCTCAAGACATGTTCTATTGGTAATGTTGTTGCATGAAATAAAAATTCCATTCTTGTTAGCACCTTGTTGTATATATATATATGGATGACAACTGATTTTGGAAAAATTGTATTTTTCATTTTTGTATAATTAATTCCACTTACCAAGTGGTAAAGTATTGTATAATCATGTGTGACTCTGATAATGGCATTAGAAGTTAGTAATGAAGCAATGCATAGCTATGTGATCTGGATCCCAAGAAATAGTAGGATAAAAACTAACTCAGTTCCTGTATGGGTGAGTATTGTGTGTAGTTTTAACATAAGTGTTACTCCTAGAACTTGCCCAGTTCATTAGATGTTGTTGTGTGTTTTGACACAATAAGAACGAATAGTAGTCCTCCTTGTGTTGTTAGTCTACTTAGCCAAATGATTGACCCACCAAAAATATTATGTTTCCTTTGTCAACCCTGTTGAGCTGTGTTAGTGTTTTTCTATCCAAATAAGTTTGATTCACTCTCTAGAAGATGTTAAGCACTTAGCTTTGGCCCTGGTCCAATTATGGACATTGTGTACTTTAACTTAGGCAAAACGTCTAAGTTGAGGGTGGCTACTACTGAAGTGTTGGTAGCCTAGGAGGTTGAGTTTAAATTAATTTGAGGGGTAGCATCCGGCCCTGGTCTAGTTAGCAATCTAAATAGATATTGTGCACCTCAACTTTATGCATCGGCATAAATTGAGGGTGGATAATGCTGTGTTATCATCCTAAAAAAATCTAGGTTATGACAAGAGCGCCGATGAATAATTGCAAATAAATGAAAGGGTCGTTAGTTCTGATAAGTAGTAACCAAAAAGGTTAAAGAGAGTGAAATGTTGTACTTTAAGTCACTTATCCAAATGAACAACCCTCACCGAGGCTAAACCCTTTTTATAACCCTTAGCAAGTCCTACTTGATCTTGGCGAGTCAATCATGAGAGAATATTAGATGACAAGGGCAAGTTTATAGGTGTATACTGTGTTGGTAACTTCTTTTCTGAGGGTTAGAAGCTTAGTTTCTTCCACGATTTAACTATGTGATGTGAGGTGGACTTCTTTGGCTATAAGGGCATGTTGAGTTATATATGTTCTATTTATTTCCTTGGGGTATTGTAGCTATAGCTGCGAATATGCTGATTAGTAGGTAATGCCAGTAACAGATCCATGTGTGTTGAGATAGCATAACCAAATGGGTAGTGGAATGATTGTATAATTGTGTTGGTTTTACTGTAAAATTCCCATCATGATGTTGTTCATATATGTATCCTGGTGTTGAGTTTCTTGAGGATAAGAAATTGCCTTAAGTTGAGGGTGTTGGTGTTCCGGCTTTTGACGAAACATTTTAGGCCTTTTTCTTAGGATAATTGTGTGTTTTCAAGCAACCATTGTTGTACTTAACATGGTATTTTAGTGTTTTCAGGATAAGAACTGAGAATGAAGAATAACATGGACAATCTAAGCAAAACAAAGGAAAGTGAGCAGTGACGGTTTATGCGACGGACCGTTAGCTATGCGATGAACCATCGGTCTGAACCATCACTAAGATACAGAACGCACAATCACTGGAAGTCCTGTGACGGTCCAGGCGATGGGATGTCGACCTTTCGATGGACCGTCGATCTAATCGTCACCCAAAAGAAGAGAATGGAATCATTAGATACCCAGCGATGGTGCATTCGATGGACCGTCGGACCTGCGACAAACCATCGCTTGACCCGTCAACCATAAAGCAGAAAATCTGTGTTTGAATTTTAAAACCTCAATTCTAGAATCATATAAATACCAAGTATTAGGGTTTAGTCCAGATCTGGTGGTCATTAGTTTCATACTTTCTCCTCTATTGAGAGTTGTGTAACATTTTTCATTGAGAGTTGAATTAAGAGATTGAGATCTGACTATTAGTTTTTATATTTTCCACTGAAGATTGAGAAGAGGAATATTATGACTTTTGTAAGTGCCCTCTTAAAGCCATTTATGAACATGAGTATATCTTTGATTTCTTATATGGAGATGAGTAGCTAAACTCCTATAGCTAGGGTTATGGGAGCCTTGATGTAGAGAACTATTTTGGGGTTGTGAATAGGTTTGATTTCTAGTATCTTTTGAAATTGCATGAATATTTCTTCATTATAATGACATCTCTTGGTTGCAAACTTGAGAAGTGAGCCCATGAACTCCATTTGTCTGATAAGAAAGTGGATGTTGGGAAAAAAATGATTCACATGAACTCCATAGGTTTACCCTTTGGGTTAACGGGTTGATGTATTAATAGGATCAACCTTCATGGCAGTGTTATTGAATAATGCATGAATCCTTTGAGTTGGAGAGAAGTAAGGGGTGAAATACTCATTAGGTTAAGAAACACGTAGGTAATTCTTATATACATGCATTCCAATTGTAACTTTCTTTAATCACAACTCGTCCTCCCAATAATCTAAATACTTCCTCAATCCCAACTGACCCACAACTCTCTAAAGAACCTCTGGATCACCTTCTATAATCTGAATATGCCAAAACCCACCACTGATCCACCACCAGTCCACAACATAACCATAAAAAAAATTATACCCAAATACACCAAAATCTATAAAACTCAAGAATCAAGACTAATGCCGGTGTGCACTCTAAGTGAGCCACCACATTGGATTTATACACCGAATCCATCACTAAGGAACCATCTGCGAGGTAGAAATATCAGTAGACCTAGCAAAAGACCACAAATCATATCAAGACCCAATGCCAAACTAACAAACAAATATAAGGATATAGACCTATAATCAAACACTACCAAGAAAAATCAAAGGCTGAATGAAATCATACTTGTGGATACTGTGCTGAAAACTCCTGTCTCGTGTCCATCTTTTGGAAACTGATACTATGAATTTTCATCCTTTAGAGAACCTGATAATATATCTCTCCATCTAAGCTATGGGTAATCCATCCTATAGTGCCAAGATCCTCACATAAGAAGAAATACAAAGAAGTCATAGCCCATTGAACTAGGCCTAAAGAACTTGAACAACCACTACGATCTAGATCTCTCCAAGCATGACCATGAAAATCCTAGTCTCCACACTATGCATCGCTATAATCATCAAATCCCCAGGACCTCTTTCCTTCCAACCTCTCATATCTCTACATAAACTACTTTAAAAATACTCGAGAAAACTTATACCATGAAACAGGATGTGATCAAACTAGTATAACCTCTATAAAGGTCCTCCACCACTATTTAGTTGGCCCCAAAAAATGAAAGAAAGTGAAGTCTAGTCCATTAGAATCCACCAAACCAAACCTATGAAACCTCTCGTGGCAACCATGCAAGAACATATAAGCATCAAATCTAGGATCTCCGTTAAATCAAGGAGGATCTGTCCTCACGAACTCTGCATATCTAGTTTTTCCTTCGTAGACATAAAAGGGTAAGGTAGTAAATGGAGCAATTCCTGACAATACCTCATCAACAATAGAAGAAACAATAATAGGTACGTGTGCATCTAAAGTATAAGCACTGCAGTAGCATGCTAAATAAAAATAAGAGCCACTCTCTAAAGAAAACCCAACAGTCGAACCAATCTTTGCCTTAATCATAGGTATGTCACAGGTGGTATTTGCATTGGCTTCAACCCCTCTAACTTACCAGACCTACCACCACTAGCAACCCTACAACCTGAAGAGGAAACTCTAACCTAACCTATGGATCATTTTGACATCTCGATCCAACATCTACCTTGAACCCTACTCCTACAGTTGATCGAAGTCATGGGCTTTAAATATCTAGCCACGATTGAACACGTGTTCACCATCTATGAAAGTGTTAATAAGAAGTTTTTGAGTTATCAAAAGATCCAAAGTCCCAAATAGAATAAAAGAATGAAAATTTGCTAAAGTCATGTAACTTCTCAGAGATAGATAACAGATGTCTCTGCACCGATCCATAAGACTCTACTAGACTCAGCTTGTACTAATGATACCAATAAACCCGTGGCTCTGATACCGATTTGTTATAACCTAAAAATAGGCATGTGATGACACTTATCACACCCTTTGGACAAGTAACCATAACTCTACCCAAAGAACAAGAACTAAAGAAAATTAAAAGCGAAAATAGAAGAAATTAAAAAATCCCAATTATGTGTATATATCTATATATATTGTCATATGTTTCAAAGATACATCTTAGGACTATTCATTAGTACAAGCCACTAAATACAGAATGATATCAATGGCTAAAGTATCTTAAATGTGGGTAAGCATAGATAAATAAAGAGAGTAAGCTTAGAGTCCGCCAGCACAACCTCAATCACCGCAACATTAATGTTAGAAGAAAATAATCTACAAGCTATTACTTGGTCCAATACCTGCATGGGGTGAAAAAAATAAAAAAAAGGAAAAGAAGCAAGGGTGAGTACGAAACCACATGTACTCAGCAAACATCATCAACAACCAACCCTAATCCAAAGTGATGGCGAGAGCCACTACCCCAACTACCCAAGGCTTTCTAACAATCTAAAATACAGTATATACATCACTTTTGTTAGGACAAAAACAAAAGGATCATGATGACACTTGTTGCGGCTCTGCCTTGATAAGTAAGCCAATCATCCAAACTGATAAGGAAAACATGAAATTTTAGTAACATACATACATGCGAGACTTTTAGAATGAAGTCAAGAAAAATACAACATATGATTAAAATGGAATATGAAAGAAATCTATAAATTCAATCCGAAAATCTGGTGTCATAGCATAAGAACATTACAATATCCGAAACTATAAATACATAATCTATCTCTAAAGTAGGAGTAAAGACACTAATGGATATAAGAGGGTCAAAGTCGACTCTAAAAAGCCTAAAGTAGGCTAGTACCTAGAAGTTTCACCAACTCTACCACACGAATCAACCTCCGTGAGTCTTACTCGTACTAGGTTTTGCATCAAAAGAGAAAAATAGGGGGTAAGTACGGTACAGTTGTACTTAGTAGGTATCATAGGACGAATAAGAAAAGCAGAAAATAAGATAAGTAAAATATACTATAATTACCTGACCTGCAAGCAGAAAAGTTCCAAATGATAGCTCACACCGCCTCCATTAACAGTCTAATAAATATACTTACACAAAAATAGAAACAATACAATATAAAACAAAATACACTAAAACTAAGCACAAATCAAGGAAGCTAAGAAAATAAGCCAGTTATGTATGGAAATGCAATACAATGCAATGTGGATGGGACGAATGTTTAAAGACATCACATGACATTCTGTATACACCACCAAGCTCGCAGCTACCAGGTAGGACCCATGGTGGGTTCACAACACATATACTACTCAATCTTATTCTCAACACACCTCGCTGGCTTGTGTTCATGGAGAGGGTCTTACAAAAGTATCTCATTTTCTTTCCAAAATAGTATTTCTCAGTGGTACCAATATCTCATGAATGTATTTGTATGGAATGAGGATGTAATGCTCATAATCAACTCAAATGATGATATCCAATCCATACAATATGGATATATACGTGTGTGTGTATATATATGTATGCATATGTGTGTATATATATATATTAAGTGTGCCTAGAAATCAATTCAATATGTCCAAAATTCATGATCATCAACTATAAGTAGGCACCATCAGAATAATATGCATTAAGACATCATTAATGTCATATCAACCATTAACTCAGGTATTTTTTATCATGATAAATGCAACCAATGCTCAAATAAAGGCCTATATTAGCAAAATAAGCCCTTACACGGGCATCATATCCAGAATAAAGACATTCAAATTCACAAATAAGGCCAATGATGTCAAATAAGCACCCACATGGGCAACACACAATATCAGATATCACAAACCAAGAACAATAGAATATAAGCCCCTCAACGGGCACAACAGTAAAAATATTCTTGAAATATCAACTCTATAGTTATTTTCTCTAACCCATTGCATGCTTTACTTATTTATTAACTACCTAGCTCAATCCAAAAACAAGTTAAGCCATAACCTACCTCAAAATAATGAAATCTTAATTTGAAGTGCCTCAAGATGGAACTTTCCCCTCATAAATAGCCTCAAAATCACCTACAACATTCAAATATAACATTTACTCATTAAATGAAATCCAATGATACACATATTGCCCATATTTGGGCCTAGGACAAAATGGGTTTGAAAAACGAGTTCATAAATTAAAAGAGTAAAATCAGAATTTTGTTACATATTTCCCAAGGTTTTATGATTCTACAGGAGAAAACTCACATGAAAATGGATTTAAAATAAGTTCCAAATAAAAAATAACTCTTTTAAAATTGTACCGATAAATATCATAATTTTCCATTTTGAAATCATGATTTAAAGGTGTTTTGGGTGATATAATCAATGAAAAAGAATAGCAATAAGGTTTGGAGATTACCCAAGATCAAATAGTGAAGAAATCATCAAGAATCACCTATACTCGAATCTCAAAGGCCTAAAAAATAGAGGAAGAAAATGAAAATGGGGCTTATATATAGTCCAATAAATAATGCCTCATGAATGCAGTCAACTCTTTGCATTCACGAGGGTCAATGCTGACCGACCAATTAAGTTGGCCTTCATTTTCTTAGTCAGGGCCTTAGGTTCACAAAGGTCCATGACCCAAGACCCTTACATTCGCCAAGAAGGGACTGACCCAACCTCACTCGATTATCGTTTGCAATCGCAACCACCACTTCAAAAGCACGATGAAGGGGATTTTTCTTCTCTGCATTAAAGGCTAGGGGGCCGTATTCATTAAGAAGGTTTTACACCTGCACCAAATTCAACAATCTAACTAATTTGTATGGTTTTTAAAATCTCTGAATGGACCCTCAAAATTTGTTCGGGACCCGACAAAAGTAAACCATAAATGGTGTTAGTCTATTTTTGACGTTCAGACTCAATGGCGATGTCATATTTAAAAAAAGGATCATTTTCATTGAACTAAACCTTGGGACCCTATTTTCACTATTTTCAAACCAAGGGTCAAAATGAGATATAAAAGCCCCAAATTTGAACCAACCCTATTACTAACCAAAATTCAAAATTCCAAATCTATTAGTGCAATCTATTTTACCCCATATGGAACTCGAGCTCAAAAATGTTGACCAAAGTCAACTATTGGCTCTTAAAGCCTCAAAATAACCTCAAACTACTCCAAAGCATTCTCAAAGGCCTATGGAACTGTGCCAACCATCCCCAAACCCCAAAATCAACAAATAGCAACTGCGGGGAAGGACAAAATGGTCAAAACATATAAAAATAGAAACTCACAAATACAGGTCATTATAGCATCCACCACTAAAACTCTAGTTCATCCTCGAACTAAAAATTAAGGAAATACCCAAATCAGTGAAAAGTTGAGGGTAACTTCTATTCATGTCGGACTCGACTTCCCAAGTAGCCTCATCAACAAGAAAATGTCTCAATTAAACCTTAGCCATAGAAATATCTCTAGAATGCAACTGTCTAACATCTCTAGCTAATATAGAGACTAGCTCCTTAATAAAGGACAAACTCTTATCTACCTGTATCCGAAATATAATGCTGTAGAATGAATCCATGAAAAACTGGATGAACTGATGAAAAGTCTGGGGGCAGGGCTAACTCATAAGTTACATCCCCAAATTTTTGAAGAATCTCAAATGGTCCAACTTACCTGGGCTAAGCTTTCTATACTCCCAAATCTTATCATGCCCTTTATGGGAGACACCCAAAGGAAAACTTGATCACCACTACTTAAATTCAAGGCACGAAGTCTACAATCTGCATAAATCTTTTGACTACTCTGGGCTATCCAAAATCTATCTTAGATCACCCAAACTCTGTCCAAAGACTCGCAAAGCTAGTCGATACTACGAGGTCTAACCTCTGAGGTCTCAAACCAACTAATAGAAGATCAACAACACCTACCATATAACACCTCAAATGGGGCCATCTCAGTACTTGAATGGTAGCTATTATTATAAGCTAACTCTGCCAAAGACAAATGCTGCTCTCACGACCTCCAAAGTCCATAACACATGCGCAGAGCATATCCTCCTAATTCTTAATAGTTTACTTTGAATAATCATTGGTATGGGGGTGAAAAGCTATACTAAGGTCAACTAGAATACCTAACTCCTTCTGAAAGGTCTGCTAGAAGGTAGAAGTGAATGCTAAGCCTCTTTCTGAAATAATAGACACGGATACCCCATGAAGATAAACTATTTCATGAATATAGATACAAGCTAACCTCTCAACAATGAGGGATATCTAAATAGGTACAAAATACGCTGATTTGGTCAACTAATACAGGATGAACCAAATACTGTTAGAACCATGAGAAGTACGAGGAAACTCAATCACAAAGTCCATAGTGATCTGCTCTGAATTCCACTCAAGAATGGGTAATATTTTAAGCAAACCACCCGATATTTGATGTTCGACCTTCACCTATTGACAACATAAGCAACGAGCTATAAAATCTACCACATCTTTCTTCATATCACCCCACCTGTAAAGATATTTTAAATTATAATATATCTTGGTCATATTTAGATGGATAGAATATTTGGAATAATGTGCCTCCTCCAAAATCAATCTTACCCAATCTGTAACCCTCGATACAAAAACTCGACCAATAATCCTCAAGATAGCATCAGAATCAATAAAGTTTTCTTTAGCCTCGCCACTCAACACCTTATCCTAAATACTCCTAAACTATCATTATCAAATGGATGAGCTCGAATTTGCTCCATCAAGTAAGATCTAGCATCAACAAATGATAAAAAATATTTTGATGTCGAAATATCAAGCCTAACCATCTGGTTAGCTAAACTCTGAACCTCCAAGGATAAAGGTGACTCTTGGGTCAAGAGATGCGCTAAACTCTCTATACTACTCAACTTCAGGATTAAGACATCTATAACCACATTAGCCTTGCCCGAATGATACAAAAATAGTGAGGTCATAATCTTTAAGCAACTCAAGCCAATACTGCGTCCTCATATAAGATCTTGTTTTCTGAAGAAGTACTGAAGGCTATGATGGTCTGAGAAAATCTCACAAGTCGATACAAGTAATGGTGTCATAACTTAAATACAAATCTATGGCTGCCAACTCTAAATCATACGTAGGGTAAATTTTATCATGAGGCTTTAACTGACGAGGAGCATACGCAATCACCTTACCCTTATGCCTAAACACCGCACCCAAACAAATACTAAAAGCATCACAAAACACAATAAAAGCCATACTCTTTTTGGGCAAAGTCAAGATATGAGCCAAAGTCAACAACTCTTTGAGCTTTTTGAAGCACTCCTCATATGCATCCAACCGCTAAAACACCACTTTCTAACTAAACTTGGCCAAAAGAGTCGCAATAGATGAGAAACACTCTACAAAATACCAATAATAACCCACCAAGCCAATGAAACTCTGAATATCGATAGGAGAAGTAGGTCTATCCAAATAAAGAGTCATCGTAATATTATCAAGATCAACCATAATGCCATCCTTAGTCACCACATGACCCAGGAAAGAGATAAAATCCAACAAAACTCACACTTAGAAAACTTAGAATACAACTTCTCATCACACAACCTTTGAAGTATAATATATGCTTCATATGGTTGGACTCACTCTTGGAATAAACCAATGATTCCATATAGAAATACAATCATAAATGAGTTGATATACGGTTAGAATACCCAATTTATCAACTCCATGAATTCTGAAGAGGCATTGGTTGATGAAGCTCAAAATACACCTTTGAATTATAAGAGATCATCATCAGTATTGTAACCCTACGGAGTTGGGGTCGAATCTATAGAGAGTGAGGAAAAGGATTTTAATGCTCGAGATCTTTAGAAGTCAAATAAGATTTGACCCGTAATGTGAGGTAAACAAGAATGAAAGTAAAAATTGGGGGGGGGGGGTTGTTTTGATAATTTTGAATTTAATAATTTTGTATTTTAAGACCACTATCTCAAAACTAGAAACAATTACATATTAATCAAGTATAGATGAAACTTGGGGTTCTGCCTTCCTAGGTGTGCGTTCATGCATGAGTATTTGATTATTTGTCCAACTTTAGGTAGAAGTCATAGGTAGGCTGGATCTAAAAGTTTTAGTGTCAATTTATCAATAAAGCAACAAATATCACAAATAGCATGTCAAAGATATGCTATTAAATGAACTAATTCAAGTTATTATTCACACCCATTCCTCACCCATATCCCCTCTATCAAAGATGATAAGGGTTCTAAGGTATTTAGGGTTTGCAACCCCTAGCTCTTAATCAAAATATGGAATGAATGAAAAACCCATATTAAATAGCTAATTAGGAAGAGAAGTAAATAAAACCCATGCACTAATCACTACGACTTCAAGCATAACCCCTAGAAGAGGAATTAACTACTCATAGAAAGAGAAAGTATAGAAAGATAATGCAAAATCCAAGATTTAATTCTAATAAATTTTTAATATAAATCACTAATTCATCACTTAAGAGTCACTATAATGTGTTCTGAGCTCAAGATTAGTACAATAATGTGCAATGATCGTGGAAATGAGCTGAAAACCCCTAATTTAGCCCTAAATTCACGTTTGCTCGAATTTACGGAAATGCCATCCCACTCTTGATCTTCTTGAGTACATCTAGAACAGATTAAGAGCAGATATAGAGCATATAAAGAGTTGATTAGGAGCACCTTAGGCGCAAATGGGTTATTTTGGCTATTTGGTGGCGTGTTGACATATCCGTGTGATCTTTAGGGCTCTTTTTCTTCCATATTTAACCTTTCATTGATTTAATGGCTTGCTAATATTCATTCTCAACCTTTACCTGCACAAATTAGAATTAATGATATTAACACCAAATCAATGAAAAAGCATGATAATTTAAGCTTAAAAGGATGCTAACAAGTCGTAAAATTGATGACTTATCATACCCAAACTTGAACTATTGCTTGTCCTCAAGCACCCAAGAATAATGCAATGAGATAGGATATTTACGAGTCAAAACCACCCAAAATAAAGCTATACTAAAGATCTAGGGTAACAAATCTCTACAAAGACTATTCAAACATGTCATGGAAACACGCAAACCAAATTTTTTCAATAAGCACATATCTATGAAGCAAGGAGCCAATTTGTATTAAATGAACCTTTAAAATCAACAAAGCATCTGAAAAGGTGACAACAAATTTTCAAAGATAATATTATTCTTCTCAATGTAACTTTCCTCGCCCATTTACCCAAAGTAGGAGTAAGACATCACCCTCTACCCCAAAGTATCAATGTCGCTCACATGAAAGAGTTAGCTCCACATACGCAAGACATTTTAATTCTTAAAAGAGATCAAATAATTAAAGAATTCACACTCACTCTCGTAAAGAAATTCAATTACAATGAGTAGAACCATACGCTTTCCCTTTATGTTTTTCGCCACTAATGTAGACTTACCTAGCTTGGAATCACCAAGCTCTTGTGGTTCTTGATGAAGGTTTAAGGACGAGAAGGAATATATGGATCAAGTGACTAACAAACACTTCAATGCAATCGCTCATCCCTTTCTACCCCAAAATTTTCAAAATATCCACCTTATTCACTTTCAAATCAATTCCTTTGCTTCCCTTAACCTTTAACTTAGCATTTACCAAACAAATCCAACCCACCATTTTCTTTCTTCACTTCTTTGACCTTTTCAAGAGATTTCTAACTTTAAGCTCTTCTTAGACCCTTATTTGTCTAATTTATTCTCAAGTTCTATGGGCTAGGCTATTCAACTTTATCATCAAGCACATCTCTTGTTTCTTAAGCATATGATTTGACAACTTTACTTAAACCTTTATTTTCTCATTTTAGCATATCACATTCTTCTCCCAAACTTAGAGTTTGAAACACCCTTACATCAATCTCATAATTACACAACCCCCCAAACTTAGGTTTTAACCTATATTTCATTATTTAGAACTATGCGATGCATCAAAGGAGGTTAAGTACCAAAAGAAAGATTTTTCAAAAGGGTTTAGGTGTTTTAACATGGTTATCATTACAAGAAGAAATAAAAATGGGTAAAAGGCTCAAAGGGGTTAACTAGGGAACAATGTTAAGATGGGACTTTGGCTATGCGATGGGCCAAAAAATAGCCTCGAGTCTTCCTCCAAACCAAGCTTGCCTAGGATTTTGCTTTGGATACACTCGGGGCAAGTTCTAGACTACATGTATGTACAAGAATTATTCAAAAAACTCACCACACATGGATTCATACTCTTAGAATAAAAGGTTAGTCTCCCAACCAAGTTGAGCAATTTGAGCTTAGTAAATTACTCTTACGTCAAAGACTCATCCTTGTAAAGAAAGAGACAAAAATTGAATTTAGTGTTCTCACTCAAGAAAAGCTCATAAACATCCTTGCCTTTTTTTTTTAAAAGATAACTATATATTTTTAACATTATTTCATTCCTTGCCAATGTCATTTTGAAGACTTTTCGAACTTTTGCCTATTTCAAATCAGCTTAAAAGACTAGATGCTTCACCTAAGGATGTCGCCTTATCATCCATAATGGGTGAACTATCACTCTATTTGACAAAGAAACTAAGCTAAAATAAAAAAAAAGATCAAAAGAAAAAAAGAAAGAGAACAAAATTTTGCTCCTTATGAAAGCACCGAATTTTAAAGATTTGGAGTTTATTGGACACGTATATACAAAAGGGTCCAAGAGAAATGCACAACAAATCGGGTATCATATTAATATTAAGAGCATGGCACAATCCAAAAATGTCACTATCCAATTATCATCAATATACCCAATAAGGGCCCATCTAAATCCATGTCGATAATGAGGAACAAGCCTCAGAGGGATAATGTAAATAATCATTAAAGTGAAAGCAACACGAGGGCTAAAATAAATAAACAACACAAATGTAAAATATAAATAGACATATCGATAATCATATTTATAAGTCATAGCATATCCCTAATCATTTCACATCTAGGAGGCATAATATTAACAAGTATATAATCATCTCACATATAGGAGGCATCTCACATCTAGAAGGCATAATATCAATAAGTATATTACCACCTTATATGTAAGAGGCATCTCACATCTAGGAGGCATAATATCAAAAAATATATCACGTCTATAGGACATCTCATATCTATTGATAATATATCATGACTATAACGAATGTCACCTCTCTAGGCCAATTATCAGATCTAAGAGGAATAGCAGCTCTATAGGCCCAACAACCATAGCGAAGAGGAAAATCATCTCTAAGGTCCCAATGTCACGCCTCAGAGAAAATAATATCTCTATAGGCCTAACATCATATCTATGAGGAAATAACATCTCTATAAGCCCAATATCACTTCCACAACGAATATCATAGACTCAAAAGCCATAATTTCAGGAGACGTTATCAATAATTAACCGAGTCATGAGGTAAGCTTATTCTAAAGTCTCACTAGACTCAACTAGGCCCAACATCCGTAACTAAGTCCACAAGGCTAACACAAGTGATGGCCTAAGTGGGTCGAACAATCCTACTTCTAATCCTCAATTTCCATAACTAGGCACACTATGTCCCAAACTAGGCTAAGGTATCTAGTCAAACTTCTAGATGTCAAGTAAGCCATATTCAAGCCTAAGATAGGAGTTCGACTACAAACAAGGGCCATCAAGTAAATTCTACCCAAAATATGATTTTTGAGACCACCACACTAGCCCAATAAGATTAAATATACTAATCATGTTTCCAATACTAAAACCATATCCCAAACCTAGCATTTTATTATATCTATGCTACAAGATAATCTAAACCAGAGAGAAGGCAATAGGGTTCTAAAAGGTCATAAACATACTATCTTATGGGTCTAAAACCCTCATGTAATCCCAAAATATCAACAATTAAGGATAAGTTATCCTACTCATAATCAAGCAAAATATTTAATATTCATATGCAATATATATCACACATCATCTAAGAAGTAAAGTGGACAAGTGCCTACCTCAATGCCAAACTGAAAAGCCTCACTCCGAGCATCACATGCTTGACTTCACTTAAAAATCCCCAAAATGTCATCACACTATCTGAATCATAATCTATTCATCAATATGATTTTATGACACCCATATTGCACTATTGTGCTTCGGGTCCAAAAATGACACCAAAACCCCAAATGGGTTCCACTTACGAAAAATACATTTTTGAGGACAACCCAATGTTCACACATGAACAGGGAATCATAAACCATAAGAAATGGGTGAAAACTAAGCATAATTTGGTCTAAAATCAATCCATATGCTAATTTGGGGTTTTGGGCCCAAACTCAGAAATTCAAGCATGAATTCCAAGGATTCTTACCTTAAATTTGAAGAAATTCGCAATAAAAGATGATAAACAAGATTTCATGTCACCCACCATGATAAATTTTGAGTTATTATACCCATTTAGGGTTTTAAGCTCTCAAGGGTGAAGAGAAAATGACCCAAATTACAACTATGGGGTCTACTTATAGACCCCAGGCAAACAGATGCCGCGATGGCCGAGACACAGGCCACGATCATGGTGTTGAGATCACCATGAACTCATATCAATTGCCTTTCCATGATCGGCATCCCCCTTACCGCGATCTCCATTTCACTAGAATCAACAAAACTTGGAAAATTTCCAACTTTCCAACGATGCCTCGAGATTCATTTGGAATCCAACTTGAGCAAATAAAATATGTAACCATACTAAATTCGATACCCCAGACTTGCTGGCGAACTTGAGTTTTCCATTCGAGGTTGTTTTGACTAAATTCGATCCCCACATCTTTTCTTTCTGATTTAAACTTTCTGACTAATAGGTTGAAATGAGCTCGGGTGCATTGTGACCCAAACCAAAGGTTTACCTAGCCTAAAATTAATATTTCAGATTTGTTAGCGCAACTGTAATTTGCATCCGAGATTGTTTGATTAAATTTTTTTCCCAGTGGCCATTTAAAACCAGTGAAGACTTCAAAATAGAGAATTGGCTCTAAAAACCAAATGAACTACTCGGTAACTGAACCATCAGTCCCAACAAGTAATAAATGACGGAAGCTATGGAGAATCACAAATAGTGAAGATAAGAAAAAATATGAAAAATAATCAAAAAGTTCATTACAGTTTGCTACAAAAGGTAACTCATCTTGGTTTTCACTTTTGGGCCTTGTTGGATTACTTTAGAGGTTGGTTCTTTGACCTTTTTGATTGAAGCTTATGCCTTGTACTTATACGGAGTGGTTCCTTTATTAGCATCCCATGGAAAATTCATCCTTGAAGATATACCAATGTAAAAGAAAAAGACCAAAACCAAAGCAAAAAAAAAGGATAAAACATGTTTTTGTGATTTTCATATATTACAAAAGAAAATAAAGTTAAAGAAAAATAAAGGTGGATGCAAGGTAACTTCATAATTATAACTCATGGGACTCTTTCATCACAAAACTCACTCGTTTTTGCTCTACATTGTCACATATTCTTCATATTTCACCATTCTAGTGCATAGAGCATCCATGATCCCCAATGGAAACAAGAATGACCGAATACACTTAAGCATGGTGTTACCCAATCTATCCTAGGGCAAGGAAAGAATTCATGTATGTCGGGTTTCTTAGACTTCACCCATTGGTTCCATGTTAGGCATGTTGATTAACAAAAATCATGAATGCCATGTTTTTTAACAAACTACTTCAACCAGTACTTATCAATAATTCAACATATACGACAAATTGGACTCAAAATTATGCTTCAAGAATGATCACATCATGCCCCACGAAAGATCTCATTAACCATTACAAGTATTCAGGACATTCTTTTCTAATCGATATTTCAACAAACACATGGAGCATATGCAAACTAAGAGATTCAGAAAAGAGAATAGAAGAACACGTGAACAAGATTATTTCACCAAATCATCTCCAAACACATACATGGTGCTCATACTATCCTAGTTGAGACCCCATTACACTAATTAGACAAGAAAGTTCTCTTGGTCAAATTATCAATTAAACATGGACAACAAAACACCTATTCCAAAATAACAACTCCAACAAGAATAAATCATCCAAATAAGATCATCTAAATCAAATTCAAAGAAAAAGTACTATGGGGTATAAAACACCATTTTCAATCTAAATGGAAGTCAACGAGAATATTATGAAATATCATATCTTTTAAGATTATTTAAGAGAGTAAAAAAAATGAAACAAAAGCTAAATTTAATGACCCAGGGTTGCATCCTTGGGATAAGAAATTGAGAGGCTTGAAATGAGGTTGAAGGAATTTAAGAGTCTGACAAAAGAAAGAAAAACAAAATTTTGCATTATAGAGTGTAACAATTTTTTAGCTCACCCAAAGGCTTATTTGTCTGCAAGTTGCATGTGAAATGCTTCAGGGATTTGGCTAAAAAATAGTCCAGTTGTGTGAAAAGTGAGCTGGACCTGTGCTTGGACTGCTCAAGCAGGTCCAGTGCAGGTCAAAATAGAACCTCTCCAACAATTTTGGATTACCTATGCTCCAGCTGCACTTGAACTGCTCAAGCATGTCCAACGTAGGTCCAGGTAGTGTTTCTACTACCATCTGCATTTAGGCTATGCCTGGTCTGTGCTTGGATTGCTCAAGTATGTCCAGCGTATGACTAGGCAGTAATGCTGCCTTCACACATATTCCAGCTTCACATGGTCTATGCTTGGACTGCTCAAGCATGTCCAGCGCAGGTCCAGTCTGGGATATCCTATTTTGAGATAAATTTAAATCAAATATTGGCTTGGGGCAGTGTTTTGAGCCCCTAAACCTTCCTTCACACATCTTAATTTATGATATCACCTACAAACACAAAAAATAAGTTAAAACTTAGCGTTAAAAACATTAGAAAACATCAATAAAAAAATATTGGGTCACCTCCCAAGAAGCACCTTATTTATAGTCGTGGAGCGACATTATTTTGGATCCTTGAATTGAAACAACTCAACTATAATCGCTTCAAGTACACCCATGTGGTAATTCTTCAATCCTCGTCCATTCTCCACGTACTTCTTCTTATGGTCTTCTAATTCAATTTTTCCATTTGAATAGATATTCGAGACCATAAATGGATCCGACCACTTAGTTTTAAGCTTTTCTACAAAATTTTTCAAACTATAGTTGAAGAGAAGCACATTGTTACCACTATGACATTCTCGGTTAAATGTCTTAACATCATGCTACCTCTTCTTTTTGGATTTAATTGAATAACTTTTGGGAACGATGCCTTTTATGTCCGCTACGGGCTACCCAAAAACATGAATGCACTTTTTCACTATAGATTTGAGGCCCTCATTTACCGAGGCAATAGATCATCCATAACAATGGTTGGAAAAGTATTAATCTCACAGTTTCTATCTGAAGAGCCAAGACTGGTCATCAAATCAACCACCTCATTCTTTTTTCAATTAGCTTATTCCCCTAGTTCCATAATGCACCCACCAAGGGGACATCTACAAGATTCACGTTTATGGTGTTAGTCACCTCATCATCAACCATATCAATCATAGAAACAACTTCCAAATCCTTAGGTTGCTTCATAATACATATTGCAAGAGACTTCTTCATTATTCACTCAGAACTTTATTTCACCACATTCAACATCCACTGTCTCTTTCGGTAGCCAAGAATGGCCTACCCACAATGTTGGGGACCTAGTGATCTATCTCTCAATCAAGAATACCAAAGTCATCCAGAAAGATGAACCAACCCACTTTCATAAGAACATCACATAGCACTCCCATGGGCTTCTTGATCGAACGATAGGCCATTAAAAGACTCATTGTGATTGGTGTGGGGACACCCAAACCTAACTTTCACAACATAGGAAATAGCATTAAACTAATGCTTTCCCCAAGATCACACAATGCTTTTATGAACTTGTGCACTCCAATAGTGCAAGGAATAGTGAATTGACCCGGGTCTTCCTTCTTCTCCACCATTGTTCTAGATATTATGGCACTACAATTATGGGTTACCTCTATAGTTTTGACATTCATGACTCATTTCTTTGTAACCAAGTCCTTCATTAATTTAGCATACCCGGTAAGCTCTTGTAAAGATTCTTACAATGGAATATACACCAATAGGTTGCTAATTTTTTTAAGAAATTTCTTTATGGTATGATCTTTTTTCTTCTTGAGCCTTTATTGGAATTTTGAGGAATTTTGATTTCTGAAAAAGGAACAACTGGAGTTTCATCTGGTTTTAGAGGATTACCATCAACCACTTTTGACGCTTCCTCACTTTCACCCTTTTCTTCAACTACCTTTGACTTTTCAACAATTGACTCATTGGTTTTTGGAACCACATTATTAGACTTTTAGCTGCTCTTTTGTTTCTATTTTCTTGTTCATCACTTCCCATTTCATTGGGGTCTTTATCAAAATCAACAACATCTTTACCAAGAGGTCGACCACTTTTAGTGACAATGGCTATGACTTGAACATCATTCTTAGGATTAGTAACTGTGTCACTAGGCAATATACCATTTGGCCTTACATTAAGAGGAGCCGAGATTTGACCCACTTGAGTTTCAAGTTGCTTGATAGTGGCCTAATGAGATATCACCTTTTGATTGAGTTGTGAGAAATCATTTTTCATCTCTCTTACCATCTTATCGATTCCTTCAACACCCACTAAGATGTGAGAAAGGACATATTCACTTTTGAATTTCTCTGGGTCAATAGATCTTGACTCTTTATCCTTATCCCTATTTTGTGGTGGTACATATCGATTATAATCCCTATCATTATCTATCCAATACCATTCTCTATCACACCAATATCTATTATGATCCCTTTCTTTCCAACCTTAATTACCACCTTGCCTTTTATAGGTAGGGCAAGAACCCCTAATTGGTTTGACAAGAACCAAATTTCCGCTTCAAGAGACTCTGCTTCCTCATCATCATAATCTTTAAAACTCTTGGAAGCAACGACGTTAACTGCCTTTGGAGGTGATCCCATTATATGCTTGGTGAGAAGATTAAGTTGTTTCATCACTTTAGCCATGTTCTCATCTCTTTCCTCATCCTTTTTCCTTTGTTCTTGGATTACAAAAGATGCAGAGGGAGACCTCGCAGCCACCTCGATATATCTTGTGTGCCAACTCTGCTTTGCTTGGTCTCTTGATCCAATAAAGCCGCCATACCACTATAAAATTATTTAATAATAGATCCTCTAGCCGCATTATCGGCTACCATCTTGTTCAATTGATCCAATACCCTATAGAATATTTGAAAAAGTATTTTGTCCAGGACCTCATGATTTGGGCATTGCATTATCTTATTGTTGAAGTGTTGCCAATCCTCATATAATGATTCACTATTAAGTTGGCCAAATTGATGATTTTATCCCTTAGTTGCATCATCCGAGAATGACGGAAGTACCTATACAAGAATTCTTCCGTAATATCAATCCATGAAGTGATAGACCCCGCGGGCAAAAATCGCAACCATATGACAACTTCTCCCATTAATGAGAATGGGAAAAGATGCAAATAAATTGATTGTTGAGATGTATGGGCTATGTCAATGGAGAATACATATCAACAAAATTCTTCAAATGTAGATTGGCGTCCACATATGCTTGACCTCTAAACAATCCTTTCATTTGAAGCAATGAAGCATCATGCTAGTACCGTGAAACACCCCATTTCCTTCCATAGGTAGAATACGAATAACACTAGCCCAACCCGTATCTCCTAGGTAATCCTCATCCCCGAGATGCCCATAAAAATAATTGGTATTACTATCGTGTTGTCTCATAGTATCGTGCATACTATTATCCTCAATTGAGAGAGAATAAAAAGAACAAACTATGTTAAATAAAACACTACGGCTAACCTAAAGTGACTAAAACACTACATGAATGAAAACTATGCTTCACTCCCTGAAAATGGCGCAAAAATTTGATTAAACTAAGAATACACCCTTGAAGTGTAAGCGATCTTCATCGGTATAGTAACCTAACAGAGTTGGGGTCGAATCCACAGGGAGTGAAAACAAGGATTTCAATCCTCCAAAGTGTTAGAAGTCAACTAGGAGTTGACCCATAATGTGAGGTAAACAATCATGAATGTAAAAATGGGGGATTTGTTTTAATGATTTTGAATTTAATTGATTTGTTGTTTTAATACTACTATCTCGAAGATTAAAACAATTAGATATTAATCAAGTGTATATGATACTTGGGGTTATGCCTTCCTAGGTGCGGCTTTATGCATGGGTATTTGATTATTTTTCAAAATTTAGCTAGAAGTCATGGGTAGGCAAGATTTAGAGGTTTTAGTGTCAATTTCTCAATAAAACACCAAATATAACAAAAGGGTTCTTTCAAACACCTCATAAGTGTAACAATTTTACCAATCTATGGCCTCAATTAACATCTTTTATGTTTAAGAGATGCTATATAATGAACTAATTCAAGTTATTGTTCACACCCATTCCTCACCCATATCCCCCCCGTCAAGGATGATACGGGTTCTAAGGTAATTGGGGTTTGCAACCCCCAATTCTTAGTTAAATCATGGAATAAATGGAAAACCTATGTCAAATAGCTAATTAGGAAGACAAGTAGACTATGCACTAATCACAACCAATTCAAGCATAACCCGAAGAAGAAGAATTATCTACTCATAGAGAGACAAAGTGGAGATATACCAAAATTTCCATCAAATTAATCCATAGAAAATAAAGAGAATGCAAAATTCAAGCTATAATTTTAGTAAATTTTCAATAGAAGTCACTAATTTATCACTTGAACATCATTCTAATTCATTCTAAGCTCAAGAATATTACAATAATGCTCAATGATTGTGGAAATGAGCCAAAACCTCCAATTTAGCCCCAAATTCATATTTGACCGAATTTACAAAAATGCCACCACACTTTTGATCTGCTTGAGCAAATCTAGAGAAGACCCAGAGCAGATCTAGAGCAGATTGTGTGCAGATGGGGTACACCATGGGTGCAAATAGGGATGTTTTGTCCATTCGAACGGGTGGCCTCCCAACACATCCATGTGATCTTCTAGGCTCTTTTTCTTTCATATTTGACCTTCCATTGACTTGAATGGCTTGCTCATCTTTATTTTCAAAATTTACCTGCACAAATAAGCACCATGAAAGAGATTAACATCAAGACCTCATAATGACCATATCTTCAACTGATGATACCCAGATCTCAAATCAATCTTTAAGAACACTAAAGCTCTATAGAGCTGGTAAAAAAGATCCTTAATGCGAGGAAGAGGATATATGTTCTCAAACATCACTTTGTTCAACTGCCTATAATTAATACACATACACATGGAACAGTTCTTCATCTTCACAAACAGGAGAAGCACACCCCAAATAGATACACTATGTTTAATGAACCCCTTACTCAATAAATTTTGTAACTGCTCCTTCAATTCAGCCAGGGCCATCCTATAGGGAGGAATAAAAATGGGTTTGGTGCCTAAATCCACATCACTAGAAAAATACAAATCACGATCTGGAGGCATACTAGGGAAATTCGTAGGGAACACATCTGTGAACTCATGAACAACTTAAATAGAATCCATAGGAGGAGATAAGGCAATGCTAGTATGACAAATATGAGCTAAATTAGACAAGCACCCTCTGTCTATCATGTGATGAGCACACAAAAAATATATAGCCCCTTCAAACCTAAATTAAGCATACCCTTCTAAGCTAACCTCACACCCGATATAGATAAGGTCATAGTCTCTGCATAATAGTCCAAAATAGCATGATAAAGATCTAACCAATCCATACCCAAGATAATATCAAAATCAATCATATCTAGAACAATCAAATCTACCCAATTCTCATGAACCGCAAAGGTAACCACACAAGATCGGTACACCTTATCCACCACTAAAGAGTCTCCTATGGGGATAGAAACATGAAGAGGCATAAAAAGAGGCTCATATGCAAAATCAAACCAGAATTAAACTATGTAGAGACATAGGAAAAGGTCTACCTAGGGTAAAATAAATTGGAAGAAGATCTGGAGATAACTAGGATGATACTTGTAGTAACAGCATCAGAGAACTCTACTTTAGGTCTAGCAGGTATAGCATAGAACGGACCACGTCCTCTCTAGACTGAGTAACTCCGTGACCACCACTACAAGCACCTCTAACAACATTCCTACCGATCTATAAACAACCCATCACTATCAATATAAGAGTAGGTTTGAAAATACATCGAGGATGATCCTTGGCCATGACACGACCCAAAACCAGTCCATGTCGTATGGGAATATCGAGCTTAACAAGGATCGAAGATCACCCCATCAACCTAACCAAACCATCATATCAATCCACAAGTGTTGGATGAACTCCGAACATATTATCAAGGTAGAGGAAAAAGAGAAATATACATAATTTAGAAAGGTCTGATTATCCAATTAATGTCAACATACCAAACCAACATACCCAAGTCTAAAGTCATCCAAAAAGGCTCTATAAATTCGCTGTCTAAATGTGTCAGGACATGCCCTCGACAATAGCCATAAATCAAGTCTAAATAAGTCTATGACATAAGATAGAAAGACCATGAAATATATACCTTCTGAAGTATGGAAGCTCATCACTTCAAAGTCAACATACGAACCGCTCGAACACCTGATCACTGCACAGGAAGAGAAGAAGAAGCTCTAGACCCTGTGTCTCCTGAGGACATAGCGTCCAAAGACGGTTAGCAGTTGGAGCACTAGCATGTAACTCAAAGGTAAGAATAAAATAGTGCCATCATTCAAATCCAAGTCAAACCATCATAATATACTATATTAGTACACATAGACACATATATAGATATATAGACACATCAAGTATCGGGAAAGGGAACAAGGCCTTAGCATGCATGTCGAAACATCCAATCGTGAAGTATGAAGTGAAGGACTCTAAACTTCCACCCGTGTAGCTTAGGAAGCTTGAATTTCTCAGTTATAATTAGCAAGAGGACTCTAACCTCAAGCCATCTTACGAACCATATGGACTCTAACCACAAGCCCTTTTATTAGGAAAGGGACTCTAACCTTAAGATGTTTTATTAGGGAAGGGACTATAACCTCAAGCCATTTTATTAGGCAAGGTACTCTAACTTCAAGCCGATTCATTGGGAAACAGACTCTAACCTCAAGCCGTGGCAATATTTAGTAGTTGACATTGGGACTCTAACCCTTTGTCCGTGCATTAACATCCATTTAACTCGAGGAATCTAACCCACTTAGCCAATTCAAGCCATCAAGGCTACAATTCAACACTACACATGACCACAAGGTCTTCATGAACCATTTATCAATAAATAACTTTAATAGGACAATACCTTAGTTTTAACCATCATTCAAGTCAATTTGTTGTCATTAAGACCTATACAACACCATTCATTCTTCATTAGCATTCATATACCAAACCTTAGTTTAAGACACAATTCGCTTTCATGTTAGGGACTCTAACCCCTTTAACCAAGTAATCCACCAAAGTCACCAACTAACTCATTACATGGACAACAAGGCCTTTACAAGTTACTTACCAACCTTTCTTACTCATTAAGCCATTGCCTTAGTTCAAAACACTATTAGCATATAACTAGTTATTTCTCTTAGACATTTTCACAAACACCTTGAGGGCATACCTTTACCATGACAAAAAAGCAAGTGAAAACCATCAAGATTAGGGTTACGTATGACCCATTTGTTAAACCATAATAAAAAAGAACCCACATGTGCAAATCATCTCCAATAACATGTATAAACACAAGGTTAAACAAGAGTAAACAATACTCATCACTATGCATCAAAACCCTCCACATTTGATTTCAAACCACCATTTACAAATCATAATCAAGGTTAAAAATACATGATATTTGATAAATAGCAATAAGGGAAGAGTCACATCCCTTATACAAGGTGGTTCACGGAATGAACTTGCCCTTTCTAACCTCAAGATGAACACTTATGGAACCCTAGCTTCCAATCTTTAAGAGTGAGTTAGAGAGTGTTTTTGGTGAGTTTTGATCTTCCAATTAGTTTTAAGAAAGGCCACAACGTAGTATATAATGTTGGGACTTAAGGGTTCTAGGGTGGGAAATGTCTGGAATGCCCTCAACTTAAAATTTGAAATTTCAACCTAGGAGGGTATGGCCACCTTACATGAACTGTACCCTAAGGTACGAGTGGTACCCTAACTCATACCCTAGACCTCACCTAGGAACCCCATACTGACCAACATACGACCATATAGGGCCAAGTCATACCCTAAGGTACGAGAAGCACACTTGGAGTTGTACCTTGGTTAGAATCATCAAGATCCTCTTCAAAACATCATATGACTTGGCAACATATGACTGGTACCCTAACACACGACTAGGAGTGGACAAATCATACCCTGGATAGAATGCTATCAAGTTAGACTAATCATCAAATGAAAGGGTGGGTACTAGTCGTACCCTAGGCTACAAAAAGTATGCACCAATCGTACCCTATCCAGAAATTAAAAACTTGGGGGAATTTTCCAAGGCTTCAAAGCCTAGGTGTTCAATTATGCCCCACTTTGACCATTCATCCTAGAATGACAGGAAAGGCAAGCATACATATGAGTTAACATATCATAGAACATCAAGATAACCTTTAATCAAGATAGAAAACAAGGAGATACAATAAGTAAAAGACACATGCCATAATCATTATCAATCATCCATTCATTCAATTGACTTTAAGACTCGAACCTGTTGTCTATCAAAATACTTGCTCAATTCACAATTTAGGGACTTGAACACATTGACTATAAGATATGTAAATCAAGCTAAGAATATTAACACATACCTCAGACATGAGTTTCCAGAGCAGAAAACAAATGAGGATACTTGGACTTCAAGTCCTCTTCCTCCTCCTAAGTAGCTTCCTTAGACTTTTGGTTCCTCCATAGAACGTTCAGCGAAATCTCCTCTTTCGTTAGCAACTGACAAACTTGTAGATCCAAGATACTCACCGAGATCTCCTCATAGGATAAAGAGTCCAAAACAGCAACATCCTCTAAAGAAACAACCGACGAAGGATCGTCCATACATTTTCGCAACATGGACACATGGAATACTCGATGGATGGAGCTCAAGCTAGAGGGTAACCCTAACATATAGGCAATATTACCAACCCTCTTCAAAATCAAATATGGACCAACATACCGGGGACTAAGCTTTCCCTTCTTACCAAACCACATCACTCCCTTCATGGGAGATACCTTCAAGAATACCCAATCGCTAATATTAAACTCCAAGTCCCTACGCCTCACATCCTCATGGGACTTTTGGCAACTTTGAGAGGGTTTCAACCTATCATGAATCACCTTTACCTTCTCCAAGGCTTGGTGAACCAATTCAGGGCCAAATAACTTGCCCTCACCAACTTCATACCACCTTATAGGAGAACGACATGTCCTACCATACAACACATCAAAAGGAGCCATACCAATGCTATAATGATAACTATTATTATAGGTGAATTCAATCAAAGGCAAATTGTCGTACCGACTACCACCATAATCAATCACACAGCACAGAGCATATCTTCCAATGTTTTGATAGTTCTCTTCGCTTGTCCATCCATCTGTGGGTGGAAAGTGGTACTAAGGCATATCTTAGTTCCCAAATCTCTCTGAAATGACATCCAAACATAAGATGAGAATGGAGTACCATAATCTGAGATGATAGAAACCAGAGCACCATGCAATTTCACAATATCTGCAAGATACAACTTAGCATACTACTCTGTCGAATAACTAGTCCTTACTGGCAAGAAGTGAGTGGACTTGGTTATTCTATCCATAATAACCCAAATAGAATCACATTGATTCCGAGACCAGGGAAGATCAATGATAAAATCCATATTAATCACTCCCCACTTCCATTCGGGTAACTCTATCTCTTGATATAAACCACCAGGTCTTAAGTGCTCGACTTTCACTTATTAACACACCATACACTTAGCCCCATAACTAGCCACATCTCGCTTCATATTATTCCATCAATAAAACTCCCTAAGATTATGATACATTTTTATAGAATTGGGATGAATAGCATAACAAGATCCATGAGATTCGGCCAAAATCCTTTCCCTCACTCCATCGACATCGAGAACACCTAACCTACCTTGGTACCTAAATATACCATCACCACCAATTGGAAAATCAACAACCTTTTATTGACCCACATTACTCTTAATGTTTATCAAATCGGGATCCAACATTTGCTATTCCTTTATCTCTATAACAAGAGATGACTGTAATACCAGATGTACAAATACACCACAATCCTTAGAGTCTGTGAGACGAACTCCAAATTAGCCAAATGGTGGATGTACATCACCAATTATCACTTATAATCATCTACATGAGCTAAAATCCCCATGGATAACCTGCTAAGAGAATCAACAACTATGTTCTCTTTACCTGGATGGTAATGGAGGCTCATATCGTAGTCCTTCAGTAACTCAAGCCATCTTCTTTGCTAGAGATTCCACTCTTTTTGAGTAAACACATACTGAAGGGTCTTATGATCAGAAAATATGTCAACATAAACCCCATATAGATAATGATGCCAAATTATCAATGCAAATACCATTGCCAATAACTCCAAATCATGAGTTCTTCTCATGAATTTTTAATTGCCTAGAAGCATAGGTCACCACCCTACCATGCTGCATCAATACACAACCAAGCCTAATATGAGAAGTATAACAATACACCACAAAACTATAATTACCCTTGGGCAAGGTTAAAATTAGAGCCGAAGTCAATTTATCTTTCAACTTCTCTAAACTACCCTCATAAGTATCTGACCACATGAACTTGACTTTATTTTGGGTCAATCTAGTCAATGGAGTAGCTATTGTTGAAAACTCTCCACAAATCTCCTATAGTAACCGGCTACACCCAAAAAGCTTCGAATATCGATTGGAGTCGCAGGTCTAGGCAACTTCTTAACTATGTCAACCTTTTGTGGATCCACCATAACCCCTTCACTAGAGATAACATGACCAAGAAAAGTCACAACCCTCAACCAAAACTCAAACTTAGAGAACTTGGCATACAAATAATGATCTTTCAAGGTTTGCAACATAGCACGGAGGTGATCGACATAATCTGCCTCACTCTTAGAATAGACCAAGATGCCATCAATGAAGACAATGACAAGAAAATCTAGAAAATAACCATACCATGTACTGAAGGCAGTCTAAGAGATATCCAGTTCCACAATCATAAGCTGATGATAACCCGACCTGAGATCAATCTTTGAGAAATACTTCGCACCCTGAAGTTGATCAAACAAGTCATCAATTACAAAATAAGTGTAGATACAACATATTTACAGAGAGGGCAACCAATTAGCAGTTTTTCTAGCTAATTATGCACTGGATCAACACTTCACATTCATAAGTTTTATTCAACTACCATCTGCAGGTAGAAGGATTCTAAACAGTGATAGACAACAGTGTCTTTACTTAAGGATAGTAGTAGATAAAAAAACTGGTAAGGCTAATGGAAAAAAGTGTACATACTACTAATTTACAGGTAGAACAACTATACAAAAACAAAAAATACATATTTAACCTATCTATACCAGCCAACAAAAATCTTTCTCAGTAGAGTTGGGGGTCACTTGGTCACATCTTCAATGCATGCAACTGAAGAAATTGGTTACACCCAATTATTCACGGGTCCGAGCATCTCTTAATCTCCATCCCTTCCATAACTACAAATCCATAAGGACACAGTTAGGGGTACATTCAGGTCAAAAAGTAGAACATAGAGGAAAAAGCAAGGTACCTAGATACAAAATCAATTCTCAGTAGACAAGACCCATATGTTTAGCGCCAAAAATCACTGTGTACTCCCTTACTCTGAGGAATTCAGCTGAAATAGAACACAGAAGCTCAAATACAAGCAGTGGAGTAGGATTTAAAGGTAAATCAGACAAGAATGAGGAAGGACAAAACTTACTCTTGCAAACTGGACAAGAATCTGAGCTTATCCAACTATGGTATGGTGTTTATCACCCACAGGAGAAGCATCTCGAAGTCAAGATTTCCAAAATCGAACATGATGGAGACGGTGGAAGTTTGATGAGAATGGAGCTTTTCTTAGCACAATTTAGAAACCCTACACCCCCTTTTTATTATTTTTGTAATGGACCGGGTCAATTTGTTTGGGCCAGTCCATCTGATATGTGTATCTATTTATTTGAATGGGTTGGACCATTCATTATGGATTGAGTTAATTTCTTAATAAAATTAAAAATTTAACCCAAACAAAAAACAAGTCATCGATCCTAGGAAGAGGATACTTATTCTTTATGGTCACCTTATTCAATTGACGATAATCAATGCACATTCAAAGGGAACCATCCTTCTTATGCATAAACAACATGGGAGCACCCCAAGGAGACACATTAGGATGGATAAAACCTTTATCTAAGAGGTCCTTCAATTACTCTTTAAGCTCCTTCAACTCCACCGGAGCCATTCTATAAGGAGGGATAGAAATTGGACGAGTGTTTGAAACAAGAACAAACCCAAAGTCAATTTCCCTATCGGGAGGAATGCCAGGAAGATCATCAAGAAAGACTTCGGGAAACTCAATAACCATGAGATGAATTCTAGAGAAGGACCTTCCGAGTTAGATCCTCTAACTCAGACCAAATGATGCAAACACACTTTAGAAATCAACTTTCGGGCTCTAAGATATGAGCTGAACCTCCCCTTAGGCACTAAAGAACCCCTTTTCCATACAATGACCAACCCATTAGGGAATTTAAAAATGATTGTATGGGTCTGATAATCTAAGGAAGCATAGTACGAATGCAACCAATCCATTCCAAAAATAACATCAAAATCAACCATGTCCAACTCTATTAAGACTACATGAGTTTCTTTACTACCAACAACTACCACACCCCCGTATAGACTCTTTTAACAACCATAGAGTCTCCTATTGGGGTAGAAATAGACAAAGGAACTGATAAACATTCAGGACAAAAACCAAAATGAACAGCCACAAAAGGGGTCACATAAGATAAAGTAGACCCAGGGTCAAGTAAATAATACACATCTTGGGAGAAAATTTTTAACATACCTGTAACCACATCGGGAGATGCCTCAGAATCATGGCAAGACGCAATAACATACAAGTGATTCCGGCATGGGTCAGAACCAATAACAAAAGCAAAAGCAAAAGCAATACCCGTTGGTGCAGGAGCGGATGAAGTTATAATAGGGGCCCTAATGGTCCAAGAAGACACTAGAGAGGGGCACTCTCACTGCATATGCCCAATTTGACCACATCTAAAACATCTACTCCTCCCCTTCTCATACTGGCCACGATCATGCTGACCACATAATCTACAAAGAGGGTAGGATGGAGCCAACTGAGCCCCACTAGCTTGAGATTGGGCATACTGTGCCTTGAACCTACCATCAAACTGAGACCAACAATCACTCGAGGAGAAAGAACTAAAACTCCCTTACTTTTTCCTTGGTCATTTACCACCATCTCTACTACTTTGCTCACAAGGCCTAAATTCTTTCCCTTGCCTTTCACTAAACTCAACCTATTTCTTTTTCTTTGCTCCACTTACTGCATATACACAACCAATCTAGAACTGTCCATAGCTTTGATCAACAAAGCCACCTTGCTCTAAAAAATAAACTCATGAGATAATCCCAAAGAAAACTTTCATATTCTAGCCCTCATTCTAGAAACCATTTCATGAGTAGACCTAGACAATTGATGGAATTTCAAGGCATACTCCTTGACAAACATACTTTCTTGCTTTAGATTAACAAACTTCTCTGCCTTTGCTTCCCTCAACTCTTAAGAAAAGAAGCAGTCCATGAATGCATTAGAGAAATACTTCCACAAAGATGACTCCTCAATATCACCCCTCGCCTAATCCCATTCTTCATACCATTGGTATGCCACGTCCTTTAACTGATAGGCTACAAACTCTACCCCTTCCATATTTATGGCATATATAACTCTGAAAATATTTTTTATCTCATCTAGAAAACCTAAAGGATCCTCCTCTACCTTAACACCGGTAAAGGTCAGAGGACTCAACCTCATAAACTGGCCAAACCTTCAGCCTCAAAAGATGGAGTAATATAAATACCACACTCAACCTGAGAATCTATCAAATGAGCAATCATATAAATAACCTGAAAAAAATCAACATTCATCATGTCATCCTGGGTAATTGGAGGAGGACTAGAGGGAACCAGTGGAACTCTTGGACCATCAGGAACCAAACCCGTACATCGAGTATGGACTCCATAAGTAGAGTGAGTCCCATCAACATCATCACCAGTAAGGATAGAAGAGATTCAGTGAACTTCAGAACGTCGAGGAGATATGATCTGAAAATGAGCAAATGAAAATAGAAACATCTAAGACCTTAGACTCTATAACACAAAATAAGACAACAAGAAAGTGAAAAATTCTTAAATACCTCGTAGCCTCTCTCTTATAAGTGTGGTGCTCTATACACCCATAAAATAAAATCTACTTGACAGGCTTTGTGGATACCCAACTGACCATGAACCTAGGCTCTGATACAAACTTGACACGACTTGAAATTGGGACTTATCGTATGGGCATCTCGAGTATAACAAGGACCAGAGATCGCCCCATCAACCTAACCAAACCATCACATCAATCCATAAGTGTCGGATAAACTCTAAATATATTATCAAGATAGCGGAAATAAGACTAATATACATAACTTAGGAAGGTATGATTATTCCATTAATGTCAACATACCAAACGAACATACCCAATTCCGCAGTCATCCACCAAGACTCTACAAATCCGTTGTCTAAATATATCGGGACATGCCCCCGACAAGAGCTAAAAATCAAGTCTAAAACAAGTCTATGACATAAGATAGAAGAACTATAAAATGTATGCCTTTCGAAGTATGGAAGCTCACCACTTCAAATGAACCGCTCGAACAACTGGTCACTGCGTAGAAAGAGAAGAGAAAGCTTTGGCCCCTGTGTCACGTAGGGACACAACATCCAGAGATGGTTAGCTTTGGGAACACTAGCATGTAACTCAAGGGTAAAGATAAAATAGTGCCATCATTTAAATCCAAGTCAAACCATCATAAGAAACCACATTTAAATACATAGGCACATATATAGATATATAGACACATCAATTATCGAGAAAGGGAACAAGGCCTTAGCATGCATCTCAAAACATCCAATCATGAAACATGAATTGGAGGACTCTAAACTTCCACTCGCGTAGCTTATGAAGTTTGAACTCCTTAATTATATTAAGAAAAAGGTCTCTAATCTCAAACCATCTTACGAAGCATGTGGACTCCATCCATAAGCCATTTTGTTAGGTAAGGGACTCTAACCTCAAGCTATTTTAGTAGGCAAGGGATTTTAACCTCAAGCAATTTCATTGGGCAATGGACTCTAACCTCAAGCCATTTCATTGGGAAACAAGCTCTAACCTCAAGCCATATAGACCATTATTAGAAAACATTGGTTCTCTAACCCTTTATCCATGCATTAACATCCATTTAATTCAACACTCAAGGACTCTAACCCACTTAGACAATTCAAGCCATCAAGGCTATAATTCAACACCATACATAACCACAAGGTCTTGATACCATTTATCAATCAATCACTTTAATAGGACAATAACTTAGTTTCAACCATTATTCAAGTCAATTTGTTGTCACTAAGACCTATACAACACCATTCATTCTTCATTAGCATTTATATACCAACCTTAGTCCAAGACACAATTTGATTTCATGTTAGGGACTCTAACCCCTTTAACTAAGTAATCCACCAAAGTTACCAACTAGCTCATTACATGTACAAAAGGCATTTACAAATCACTTACCAACCATTCTTACTCATTAAGCCACTGCCTTAGTTCAAAATACTATTAGCATGTAACTAGTTATTTCTCTTAGATATTTTCACAAACACCTTGAGGGCATACCTTTACCATGACCAAAACCCAAGTGAAAACCATAATGATTAGGGTTACTCATGACCTATTTGTTAAACCATAATAAACAATCACCCACATGTGCAAATCATCACCAAAAACATGTATAAACACAAGGTTAAACAAGAGTAAACAATACTCATCACTATGCATCAAAACCCTCTATATTTGATTTAAAAACACCATTTACAAATCATAATCAAGGTTAGAAAAATTCATGATATTTGAGAAATAACAATAAGGTAAGAGTCACAGGCATTATACAAGGTGCTTCACAAAAAGAACTTGCTGTCTTCTAGCCTCTAGATGAATACTTGTGGAACCCTAGCCTCCAATCTTAAAGAGTGAGTTAGAGACTATTTTTGGTGAGTTTTGATCTTCCAATTAGTGTTAAGAGAGTCCACAACATAGTATATAACGTTGGGACTTAAGGGTTCTTGGGTGGGAAATATCTGGAATGACCTCAGCTTAAAATCTAAAATTTCAGCCTTGGAGGGTACGGCCACCTTACATGAACTGTACCCTAGGGTACGAGTGGTACCCTAACTCATACCCTAGACCTCACCTAGGACCACCTTACTGACCAACATACAACTATAAAGGTCAAATTCGTACCCTAAGGTACGAGAAGTACCCTTGGAGTCGTACCTTGGTCAGAATCGTCAAGATCCTCCTCAAAACATAATACAAACTGGAAACATATGATTGGTACCCTAACACACGCCTAGGGAGAGGCCAAACCATACCCTAGATAGAATACTATAAACCTAGACTGATCATCATACAAGAAGGTGGGTACTAGTTGTGCCCTAGGTTATTAAAAGTATACACAATCATACCCTATCCTGAAACTCAAAACTTAGGGGAATTTTCTAAGGGTTCAAATCTTAGGTATTTTTGGCCATATACCTAAACTCATCGCATACAAAACATCCTCTAGGGCCAAAACTAATTTAAGAAGGTGCGGCTGAACTAGTACAATCACCCTAGCTCGAGGCCTGGCTATCTGAAGTTGCTGAACCTGAAGGTTTACCACCTGTTAACCACGAGAACCTCTACTCGAGAAATATCTACCTGGAGAGGTATTTCCACTAAACTTACCATGATGATGCACCTTCTTGGTGCCCCCTAAGTAGCCTGGATAATAGACTCAGATAAATTGGCATGCTTAATAATACTCTAGAAAGGGGCCCTTAAAACTTCCATCTAAGCTGTAGTCAACTGATATGTACCATCTAACCCCTTCACAAACTTTTAAATCCTTTTAGACCCGATGGAAATTCTAGGGGCTAAATATCTGGACAAAGTATGAAAACGAGCCTCATACTCTAGAAGAGACATGGGGCCCTTCTCCAAGTGATCAAACTCATCATGCATCTGATACTATATAGTATAAATCTCTCCAAGAAGTCCTAACAAAAATTGAGTCTAAGTCATAGTAGGCAAACCCAAAGGTCTACAATTAGCATAGGACCTTCATCAATCCCTAGCCATATCCGTTAACTGATAGGTAGTATAAACAACTATGAGAGATTAAAGGGATCCAATATTATGTAACTTCTCTTGGACATCAACCAAAAACTCATCGACATCCTCGCCAATAACACCACTAAACTTAGTTGGAGCTAAGAAAATAAACCTCTCAAATCAATCAGAATACATAACTGTACACAAAGATACTAGAGGAATAAAAACTCTGGTAGGATAATAATCTACACTTGGGGATACTATGGATGAAGGTTTCACCCCTGAACTAAGAAACCATGATCAGATACTGGCATAAAAGTTTGAGCACTATTTGAAGTCTAAGGAATACCATAAGTAGATATCGGTGCATACGACATAACTATACTTAAAGTTGGGGTAATATTATAAGTAGATGCCAACACTAATAATGGTACCATACTTTAAAGTAGAGAAACACTAGCTGCACTTGAGGGAACACCCTCTAAATGAGTTAACAATTGAATCAACAGACCTTACAGAACTGCGGTAGTAATAAACCTCATGGGACCTGAGCTATCCCCGCATTCCATGTAGGATCAACCTCAGGCTCAGGGGAGGTCCCCCTAATACTACCTCTGACAGGGGAAACTCCTCATGCCCATCCTCTACCTTAGAGTCATCCTCAATCACTACCTTTCCCTCTAGTGCAGGCTCTATCCTCATGTGCTGGCTTAGTATCCCTAGACTCTTAAGGTCTAGTCCTCACTATCTGTATAGAAAATAGTGGAACACAACTTATAAAACTGGGTAAGAACAACTCGTATGACTTAGGAATTAAAATATAGAAGTTTTTCCTAAAGATATCTTATAGCCTCTTACAAATAAATATAAAAATCTACATATTGATCCATAAAACTCTAAGGGGTCGTTTCGTAGAGTGTATAAGAATAATGAAAAATATGGTGTATTAGTAATACTTGTATTAATAACGTTTGTGTTAGCTATGAATGCGTTAGTTATGCTTGAATTTTTTTATACAGTGTTTGGTTTGGTGTATTAAAATAAATGAATTATATAATTTTTCTTATAAATATATTTTCTTACAAAAATAACCTCTATATATATGATGATGAAAATGATGTGGAAAAGATTTGGATGGATAATTGTATCTTTAGTCGTGATAATGATTGCATTAGAATTTATTGCATTACTAATACCATGGATTTTTAGATATTAGTAACACAACCCTCAATACACAATAGAGTTTATAATTAATGCTTGCATTAGTTATACATAGAGTAAAAAATGTACCAAACAAGGAACTAGTAGTACACATTAACTAGTGCATGCATTATTTTCTTCAATACACTCTACCAAATGATGCCTAATAAACATCCTGATTGTACACTTATAAGACCAATAAACCTGACTGCTCTGATATCAATTAATCAAGACCCCAATAAAAGGAGTCATGATGGCACTTATCATAGATCAGCCTTGATAAGTAAGCCAATCACCCAAAATTATAAGGAAAACATGAAATTACAGTAACCTACTTCCAGGCGAGACTTTTAGAATGAAGTCAAGCCAAACAAAAAATAAAACTTAAAAATGACTTTCTCACTATTGAAATGGTGTTTCCTCCCAGCTATTGTTGAAATGGTCTAAAAAATAAAGATCGGAGGGAGGGGTCATCAATCCATAAATAATTCAATGAAGGCTATTCCTTTATCAACAGATATGAGAAAGACCAAAGATGTGAATGTACTATAAGGGATTCTCCTTTTTCCAATTGAATCTGTAAGTTTAGGAGTTACGAATAGAGGGAGAGTTCACATAGCTCATCCTCACCAGGTAAGGAAAAATTGGTGGATATTATGGAGGAAAAACTAGTTCATCAGTCGAGTGATTCATCTAACCCTAATTAATCTCAATTGAATTCATAAAGCCAAATAGTGGGATGAGGATCAATAGCTGAGGGCTTCGATTTGTTGGGAAGTGACCCACCTAGCCTAAGGGTTAAAGATAATATAGAAGATGTGTAAGAGGAAATTAATTCTTAGGGCAATTCCATGATATGCTATGAGATTGGATGTAATACTCCCAAAATATGATGGATGGATACTTTAATCACCTTTAGAAAGGGAGAGGAAATGATAAAATCACTCAAGTGCATAGTGGGGTATTATTGGTCAGATTTTCCACTCATGAGGAGAAGGTTAAACTAACAGATAATAGGGTTGTGATGTTTGATTGTAAACCAATATTAGTGAAGGCATGGGTACCAGATATGGAGGTGTCAAAGGAGATAGTGAATACAGTGCCTGTATGGATTAGACTACTATTTTTAAAAATAAAGTATTGGGGAAAAAGTGCTTTTACTATGATTGTTGGATTAATAGGGTAACCGTTAAAGGCCAGATGATGCAACAATATAGAAAGAGAGAATGACATATGCCCATATCCTTGTGGAAATGCCACTGGATTAGGCATATCCACCAAAAGTAATGTTTGAAGATGAAAATGGTAGGGTAATACGGCAGCCTTAAATAAAGCTGAATATTTATCCCTCAAAGACTTGTGTTAAGAAACTATCCAATTCCAGTTCAACTATTGAGATTAAACTAGTGCAAACGTAACCAAAAGAGTTTTAAATGTTATAACTAAAATTAAACTTAAAATAATGCATAAAAGTAAAGACTTTGGACAATAAATGGATGAAAAACTGGGGTTAAAGAACTACAACCAATCATACTACACTATTGAACTTTATTCATTAGATCACTTATCTTTGTTATTGATTCATAGGGTTTATTGTATGATCAGGGTCTCCCGACCTCTAACCTTCTACTAAGTTGGACATTACAACTACATCATTGAGAGGGGATGTAGTAATCCATTCAGATGCATTAAGATTTCATCCTACATGTGAACCAAGCAAGACTTCTAGGTATATACCTATCCTAGTTGCTTATTCAAATTCCTTATTTATAAGAGAATAAGAACCTTACTCTATCTATCCCCATGTTCTATCTTCCTATTCCCCCTCCTGAGTTCAAAAGGTTGACAATATATATATTCTAAGGGTCATGAATCCTTAAAATAGTTAAAACAAGGGTAAAAAACAATCAAATATGATAAGCAATCCAAACAAACTTAATTCAAAATGAAAGTAAACATGTTCTTGGACTTAACCTCGGAAAAAAGGTATTTAGCTACTAATAGACATAACCGTAATCCAAATCAATAAATACATCAAATAATCCATTAAAAAGCTAATATAAATAGAAATAAAACCTAATTAAAGTGTGTAACAACCCCTCTCCAAAGCTCCAAGATATTCTAAAGTACATAACAAGTAAAATGGTTATATTTATAGGTGTACTATTTTGGACGTGTGTAGAGTAGGGTCGGTCGCAAGGCTTGGAAAGTTGGAATAGGGTTGCGTCATGCCCCTAACGTGAGGCCTCACTGGAAAGTCTCAACTTGATGTCCAAACTTATTTATGCACTTTCCTTTCAATCTTTAGACTTGTGGTGTTCTTTCCCTTCAATTTCCACCTTGTTCAACATCCATATATAATTAAAATCAACTCATCAAGCATCCTAAATCATCATAAATCAAGGATTAGAGCTCAAAACAACAAAAAATCCATCACGATGAACTGCAAACTCAATCTAAGACTAGTCTTCTCCACTTTGATCTTTACTTAGTTTAGACTCTTGGCTTATTCCAATTACTCTTTGAACACTATAAACAAGTTGTTCCACACATAAATACACAATAATAACCTTAGGAACTCATTAGACACATTAGAATCCATCGCGATCAACTAGAACAACACCTAGCTCAAGCTCGTAACACTAGTTTTCTCGTTTAAACTCCAAGTGACAAATTTAAGTAGAAACTTGTTTGAAAGTCACCAAGAACATTGTATTAAAGTACTTACACACTTAGATGCTAAATTATATCATAATTAACACATTAAGGACACAAGTTGTCCTAAAAACAAGGCTAAAATAGTTAGGATATTAACACTAAGGCACATAAATTCACCTCAGATCATCACCCTACACTTAAAGCCTTGTTTGTTCTCGAACAACTCCTAACTCTAAGTATCGTAAGATTAGGAGACTCTACACTTCTACTACAAGAAAGACACTCAAGCTATTACTATAATGAATACACAGAATGCTATTTTCTACACTAAGCAGTTTTGTACAGTTGAAAGCTCAAGAATAGTACTTCGAAACATCCTAGGCTCAAGAATTGACTCACCTTGTTGGAAAACTCATAAATATTAATCAATAAAATACATCATACAATTTACCCAACTATCATCAAATATATTCCCTCACAAAGAGTTGCCCATAATAACTAACACAAAACCAATTTATCACAGAATGGGTACAAGAATAAAATTGTGCTCGCTCTCATAAAGAATTCACAAGTTACACAAGATGAACCATAAGCTTTCCCTTAGTGTAATAGTCCACTAATATTAAAATATTAAGTCTTAGGATCAAATAGAACTTTAAGGGTTGTAATGTAAGCTAAGGGATGGGTAGGAACTATTCTGGCTAGTAATAGTGACTATCTTTCCTGAGCGCTTTAATACATCACATTATACAGTTAAGACCAATCTCTAACAACTAACTTCCACCTCTACTACCTTAGAACATTATTTGTTTTACCCCATCTTATCTAGCTCATTCACAAACACTATGTTGGGAGTATTATCTATTTACGACTTATTCAATTTGAACAATGTTTTTTCTTTTCAATACTCAACTCCCAACCACAACACATATCACTTGTACATACCAATAACTATCACTTTGGGGCTTTAATTTCACCTTTCTCCTACTTAAATTTACAACTTCTTAACTTGATTAATTTTAACCTAAATTTTTTAGGAGTTTTGGATCAAATTAAGGTCAATCAAAGAAGGGATTAGGCTATATATGAGGATGCCAAATAAAATAGGATAAAGGCTCAATGAGGTTTGACTAGGATTATGTACAAGGGTAGGTAAAAAGAAGGTATAAACTTGGCTATCAAATGCATGCCTATATCATCTCCTAAACCCACATTCTTTATTTTATTTTGCATACACACCAGGTAAGTTCTAGGCATCATATACAACAAGGAATATACAACAACCTCACACACACATGGCATATGTTCAACTCAAGTAGGATAATCATAGACTCCCAATCAACCAATCACATGAATTCAATATTAAGCAAACAAGTACAAAAGTCATAATCATGAGCCTAGGAGTCTCAAAAGTAGTAATTCACATAGTCAACATGCTTTTACAACCAAAGAACTTTCATCATGAAGTCAAATATGGTACCAACAAGAATATCTTATTTATTCCTAACATAAAAAATTTTAAAATTACCCCAAAAATTGGAATTTCCCCACCCTACACTTAAAAATCAACTTTGTCCCTAAAGTATACTTTAAAAGTAGAGATTGAAATTATCCCTAAGGCCTCTAAGCCTAGATAGTAGCATCTTTACATATCTATAGGGTACAGGGACCCTATACTTAGTTTTTGCCATGCTCCTTAGCTCATGTTGTTCAGTACTCAGACTTTCCATCAACCAGTGACTTAACAAAAACAAGTGAAGTAAAAACTAGAAATACTGAAAATAAAGCCTACCTTAACTTGGGTTTCCTCCTAAGCAACGACAGATTTAGTGTCGCGGCATGACCTAATTTTTGAATTATCCATTTTTCTTCGTCCTTATCCTCACACTCAGACGTCATCTTCTTATTCGTTTAGTATATCTTGGGTGTGAACTCTTCAGGTCAACAACTCTCTCGCTAATAGACTTTTCATGCTCATCAATTAGCATCATGTCAGGTTGGGGTGGTTGTGTCTTGGGCTGCTCAATGAGGAAGTCTGAAGAGGTTTTTGGTGGACTTAACTCAACCACCCCACACTTGTCCCCTTTATCACCATAATCATGCATAAATCTTTGAGTGGGATAGTGTTTTAAGTGGTTTGTACACTTTGAAGACTGCCTCTTCATCATCCAACCTCATTGTGAGCATGCCCTCTCTCAGATCTATCAGCGCTCCTTCCATTGCCAAGAATGGATGTTCTAAGATGAATGACACTCTTTCATCTGGCTTAAAATCCAAAATAATACAATCAGCATGAAGAATAAACTTATCAACCTTGGTGAGAACATCCTCTATGATTCCTTTAGGATGTTTTAGGGTCCAGTCTGCCAATTAGAGAACAACTGTGCTCGGTCTCGACTTCCCTAAGCCCAAAATGTTGGACAAGGAGAGAGTAATTAAGTTGATACTTTTTCCCAAATCACTGAGTGTGTAGACTACCTCACTGCTACCAATTTGAATTGAGAGAGTGAAACTCCCAGGGTCTTTGAGCTTTTTGTGTATCTTCTGCATCACCACAAAAATACACTCCTTAGTGAGTGCTACTATCTCATCATCCTACAACTTAAATTTTTTTGTGACCACATCCTTCAAGTACTTAGCATACTTGGGCATTCCTTGCAACACATCTAAAAAAGTAAGGTTAATATGAATCTCTCTGAATATATCAAAGAACTTCTTAACTCATGCATCTTCCTTTATTTTTATATGCTTCTGTGGGAAGGGTAATGGCAGTCTCTCTTTCACCTGTTCTGCTACTTTCATTTTTGAGTACTCAAACTTTCTTGAATTTTCAGTAGCTTGGTCATCTACCTATTTATGAACCAAATCATCATCTACCTCCTTAGATTTATTTGTAGGTTCTTCATTAATCTCCTTACCACTCCTTAAAGTAATTCTTATTACTTGTTTAGGATATTTAGTATCACTTGGCAAACCACCTTGAGGCCTGGTATTCTGTGCTGATCCTATCTGACCTATATGCAACTCCAAGCTCCTTATAGCCTCTTGCTGGCTCTTTATATCTACTTCTAATTGTACTTGATCAGCTAAAATTTGTTTTAACATCTCTTTCATATTGCTAGTGGCCAAATTTCCTTGGGCATGTGGTTGCTAAACTTGCTGTTGTTGGGCATTCCATGGTTGATTTGGTGGTTGAGTTTGCCACTTTAAATTGTAAGTGTTCCCATAATTTAGCCTTTGAACATTTCCCACAAATGTCACCGACACAAGATTGGAAGCATACATATCTGCAGAATGACCACTATTGCCATAAACCACACACCAAGTTCTTGTCTACTGAATTGTATTAACTGTTGTTACAGGTTGTGTAACCCCCAATTTCATATTGCTGAATTGAGTTGTTAAATGATTCTGTAATGTAGAAATCTGAGAAGATATAGTAGTAAACTATTCTACCTCTAACATACCTACAACCTTCTTTGTAGCACTTCCTAAGTCAGAATGCCACTCAGGATTTCCTTGTGTAATGCAGTTTAGCAAGGTATATAGCTCATCATATGTAATTTCCAATGCTTGACCACCTGTAGCTGAATATAGAAAAATTTTTGTGTTGTGATCAAGTGCCTCAACAAAAGTGTGAGCTAGTACCTCATTGGACTACTAATGATGAGGACAGTCTTGAAAAGAGTTTTGAATCTATCCCGTTCATGATATAAGTTCTCATCTGGCTTCTATTTGAAGCACACAATCTCACTATGCAGTCTTGCAATCTTGCTAGATGGAAAAAATCAGATCAGGAATTTCTGGGCTAAGTCATCCCATGTTATGATTGAATTTGCCGGCTAAGCATTCAACCACTTCTTCGCTCTCCCAATAGTGAAAAGAGGAAAAGTGTCAGCCTAACATAATCAGTTGACACACTCGTAGGGATGAATGTGTCACTGATATACAGGAAGTTCCACAAATGGAATTTTGGATCTTCATGTGAAAGTCCCATAAACTGTCCATTACTGATTAAAAGCTGCACTGTTTTGTTTTTTCTCAAAGTTACCTCCAAAAGTCAGTTTTTTAAAAAGGGAGGTCAAATTTTTTGGAAGTGGGATTTCCACTTCGTGAACTGTCCTGCGGGTTATTGATCTTCAACCATTAATAGGATTTTCTTATTCCTCTTGAATTTACAGAATATGGGGGAGATGGACTGCTTCTCTTCTCAATTGATGAAAACATTCCTCGGATTCAGGGCTTGGTTCAACCAATTTCCTATCCCTTGCTAGCTTACTAGTCTGTAAACCTATTTCCTAAAAATTCAATATCAATACCATGTGTAAAGCACCAAAGAAATCTAAAAAGTAAAACTAAAACAAAAATAGTTGCCAATTTATAAATCCCTAATAATGAAGCCAAAAACGTGTTGCACCCAAGCGCACACACAAGTGTATGTGATCTCACCAAGTAATACAGTGGCTTTAAATAAAGTAGAGTATCAATCCCTTAAAGACTTGTGTTAACCAACTATCAAATTCCAATTTAACTATTGAGATTAAACTAATGCAAACGTAACCAAAAGAGTTTTTAATGTTATAACTAAAAGTAAACTTAAAATAATGCGTAAAAGTAAGGACTTTGGACAATCAATGGATGAAAACCCGGGGTTAAAGCACTATGAACAATCATACTACACTATTGAACTTCATTATTTAGACCACTTATCTTGGTTGTTGATTCATTGGATTTATCATATGATCATGGTCTCTCGACCTCTAACCTTCTACATAATTTGGACATTACAACTACATCGTTGAGCGGGGATATAATAATCCATTTGAATGCATTAAGATGTAATCCTACATATGAGCCAAGCAATACTTCTACGTATATCCCTATCCTTGTCGCTAATTCAAATTCCTTATTTTACAAGAGAATAAGAACCTTACTCTATCTATCCCATGTTCTACTTTCTCCCACTCCCGAGTTCACAAGGTCTACAATATATGTAATATAAGGGTCACAAATCCTTAAAATAGTTAAAACAAGGATAAACAAACAATCAAATATGATAAGCAATCCAAACAAACTCAGTTCAAAATGAAAGTAAACATGTTCTTGGCCTTAACCCCGAAAAGGGTGCATTTAGCCACTAATAGACATAACTGCAATCCAAATAAGTGAATATATGATTTAATCCATTAAAAATATAAAGTAAATAGAAATAAACCCTAATTAAAGTGGGTAGCAGCCCTTGTCCAAATCCCTAAGACATCCCAAAGTTCATAACAACAAGTAAATTATTCTATTTATAGGTGTGCTATTTTTTCCGTGTGTGGATTAGGGTTACATCATAGGGATTGGAAAGGTGGTATAGGGTCGTATTGAACCACTAATGTTAGGCCTCACGAGAAAGTCTGAACTTGACATCCAAACCTATTTGTGCACTTTCCCTTCAATCCTAAGCCTTATGGTGTTCTTTCCCTTCAATTTCCATCTTGTTAAACATCCACATATCATCAAAATAAACTCATAAATCATCCAATATCATAATACACCATGTATTAGAGCTCAAAACAACAAACAATCCATAACGATGAACTATAAATTCAAGCTAAGACTAGTCTCGTCCACTTTGATCTTTACTTAGTTTTGACTCTTGGATTATTCCAATTGCACTTTGAACACTATAAACAAAATTTTTACATACATAATTACATAATAATAACCTTAGTAACACATTAAACACACTAGAATCTATCGCGATCAAATAGAACAACACCTAACTCAAACTAGTAACACTAGTTTTCTCGTTTAAACTCCAAGTGACCAATTTAAGTAGAAACTTGTTTGAAAAACCCCAAGAATATTGTATTCAAGTAATTAAACACTTAGATACTCAATTATATCATAATTAACACTTTAATCACATAAGTTGTCCTCAAAATAAGGCTAAAATAGCTAGGATAATAACACAAAGGCGCATAAATTCACCTCAGAGCAACGACTTCAATTGCATTCTGAATGAGGAGAAAAGAATAGGAAGACCTATAACTATTGCTAAAATAAATTATTTTAAAATGTGTGTGGGGAAATATGGCTTGTAGGATCTCAGGTTTACTAGTTTTTTTTATCCATGAAGCAATAAACAATAATGAGATGCTAGAGTTTACTGCAAGGTTGATAGGATGCTTGTCTATAGTGAGTGGGTTTTAGACTTGCCATCATCAATAACTTTATTCCTTCAAGAAGAGTTGTATGACCTTTCTCAATACTGGTTCATTGGGATTAAAATAATTTGCAAAGGAAAAATCAATTTAGGTACTTTAATATATAGAGTTTAGCTCTGAAATTCCTTTAAAAAGTAAAGAATAGATGGGATAAAAGACTTGCAAGAAGGAGGATATTCCAAGTTATAGGTAAACTAAACAAACTAAAATTTGTTCTCAAGACGATTAATAGGACAGATTTAGTGATATTAAAAACAAGGCTATAGAAGCAATGGATCTCTTACTGAATTATCAAGCAAGAATCTAATAAATACCAAGTATAGAGTTGTTTGAGGAGGAAGTGCAACTGGATAAACAATGTGAACAGTTGCAAAAATAAAAAGATTAGTACCTACACCAAAAATGCAAAGTAAAGTGGCTACAAGAGGAGGGCCAGAACACTACTTTATTTCACAGTTATGTGAAGTCTAGAAGGAACAAGAATAGAATTTAAGCTATTAAGAACACTCCCGGGAAAGTAAAAGCTAACATGGAAAGGATAGGTAAAGCCTTTATTAACTATTACACTAATTTACTTGGCACCAGTATGAATGAGAGGCAACAACTAATAGCAGGATTATTATAAGAAAAACTGTAGTATCAGGTAAAAAAAGTAGAATGGTTGTGCAAGAGGTCACTATAAAGGAGATTAAATTGGATTTGTGGGATATTGATAGGGATAAAGCCCCTGTCTCTGATGGATTTGGAAGAAAGTATTTTAAGATAGTTGGGAGATAGTAAAGAGACATGTGGTTGTGGGTTTTAAGATCCCCCACCCGTGGATCCAAATGCGGCACTATCGCATGATCCACTAGATGCACAAAATATTGCAGACATATAGACACAACAACTGTTATATCGTGAACGAAGAAAAGGCAAAGAATCTAGACTTACTGCAGAAGATGAGTTAGCCTAACCGGGTGGACTAGTCAGGGCGAGATAAGTATATGATCATTGATTTCAGAGAGACAAAACACCATTAATTCTTTCATATCAGAACTTAGATCCATATGAGAAAGATGAAGAAGATATAGGTTATGTCTAGCCTAATATGACAGGAGCCATTGTTCCTCCTGCTTTAGCCCCAATGTGAAGTTTGATATACTAGTGCTATGATCCAACTGTTGAATCTAAAGGGTGTATTTTTTAGCCCAGCTAAAGATGACACAAACATGAACATTGCTAGTTTTCTTATAATCTACACGTCTTATACTATTCCTGGGGTTGATTAGGAAGCATTGAGGTTGAGGTTGTTCCCATTTTCTTTAACAGGTGAAGCATCACTATGGTTAGGGGAACTTTCAAGAGGATATATAATTACTTGGCACAAGTTGAAAAAATAGTTTCTTAGTAGATTTTTCCCTCCTGAATGGATGCTACAGTTGAATGATGAAATTTATAATTTCAGACAGATACCTGTAGAATCTGTGTATTAGGCATGGTTTAGATTCAATAAGAAGCTGAGCATGGTACCAAATCATAAAATTAGAGGATTTAATCTTTGAGAAATCTTTTATAGATCACTGAATGATAGTTCGAGACCAATGGTAGATGATATTTTGGGAGGAGAATTTATGTGGCTTTAGTGGGATGCTGCACATGATATGCTTGATGACATTGTGGTGACAAATAGAGGATGGTATACTAGATATTCAGACAGTGGTGGTGGTATAGATGCTATTGGACCAACGAATACTTATGGAGCTGGTCATGATATTGTAGCGCAAGAGGTTGCACAACTTCATACGGATATTGGGTTACTTATAAAATAATTTGCAATAATAAGTGATAAAAAGGTGAATGCCGTTGCGACAATGGGGTCTACTTCCAAACTATTCGAGATCAAATCTGAAGAAGAGGCAAAGTATCTTGATTGGTGGATTTCTGAGCCCAAGGGCAAGGTAATAAATATTGGAACTATTATAATGATAGATACAGAGATAGAAGTAGAGAATGAGATGGTGATTGGTGGCGTAAACATAAATATAAGGATAAGAGTGACAAGTATATTCCACCAGGTAGTCATGATGTAGAGTCCAAATTGAAGCACTTTTGTCTAAGCTAGTTAAACGACAAAAAAGTCAAGAGAGCTGCCTGAAGGATATCAAAGCAGATTTGTCAAGTTTGAACCAGAAAGTTGAGTCACATATGACAATAATCAAGCAGTTGGAGAAACAATTTGGCCAGATGTCAGCAATAGTAAATAAGAGATAGCCTGGCACTCTTCTGAGAAATATAGTAGTAAATCTAAGAAATAATAGTCACAGTCATACCTGTACCACTCGGAGTGGTAAAGTCACTGTAGACCCACCTGTACCCACTATTAATAAGAAAAGGAATAATGATAAGCCTGTTAATGTAAAGAGTAGTAGTAAGTAGGAGGTGGGAGAAAAAAGGTTATAGAGCCTATGTTGAAGCCTATTCCAAGACCTCTTCCTCCCTTTCCTCAAAGGCTGAAAAAGAAACAAAATAAAGATAAGTATTAGAAATTTTTATCTATGTTAAAAGAGTTAATTGTCAATATACCACTTGTAGAGGCATTGGAGCAAATGCTAGGATATGAAAAATTCAAGAAGGATTTGATCACCAAGAAGAGGTCAGTCAGTTATGAGCCAGTTGATAGTATTCATCATTATAGTGCTGTAGTTACTAGATCTTTGGTAGAGAAGAAGGAGGATCCTGTCATTTTCATAGTACCTTTCACTATTGGGTCTTTCAACTTTACTCGAGCATTATGTGATTTGGGAGCTAGAATCAACCTCATGCCCTTTTCCGTATTCAAGTCGTTGGGGTTGGGAGCTCCCAAACAACCTACCATGAGACTAGTGATGCTGACAGAATATTAATAAAGCCTGTCGGTATCCTTTATAACATATTGGTAAAAGTGTCTTCTTTTATAATCCCTACTGATTTTGTTATATTGGATTGTGAAGTGGACTTTCAAGTCCCAATTATTTTGGAAAGACCATTTTTGACTCTAGGGAAAATGCTGATTGATTTGGAGAAAGGACATTTGATGATGAGATTGAATAATGAACATATGACATTCAATATTTGTAAATCTATAAAGCATCCTGATGAGTTGGGAGTGATATCTGTGATTGATGTTCATGATAAGGACATATATTCATTTCATAATGTTGATGTAGTTAATCTTTGGGATGATGGTTCTGATGCAGTTGTTTCTGTTGAAGAAAGGTTAGGCGTTGAAGCTCTTGAAGTCATGATCATGAATTTTGATAGTGACGGTATTGAGAAGTATGATAAGATGGTGTACGCACTGCATGGAAATGGTTCTTATAATTATGAACCAAAGAATCTTGATTTAGTTTTGAATAATAGAACTACTCCACCTGCTCATCCATCCATTAAAGAGCCACCGGTGTTAGAGTTGAAGTCCCTCCCATCATACTTGTAATATGCATTTTTAGGGGCCAATAATACCTTACCAGTAATTATTGCAACTGATTTAAGACACTAAGAAGTAGGAGTATTATTCTTAGTATTGTACAGATTCAATAGAGCCATTGGATAATCTATTGCAGATATTGTGGGAATTCCGCCTGGTTTGTGTACTCATAAAATACAACTTGAACCGTATTGTGTTCCATCTATTAAACATCAATGTCGATTAAACCCTCTGATGCAGGAGGTGGTGAAGAAGAAAATAATCAAGTGGTTTGATGCTGGGATCTAATTACATAGTTTGTAGATTATGCAATTTACTTAGCTAGTAATTTAGTCCCAGAAGATCTTTCATATCATCAAAGAAAGAAGTTCATGCATGAGGTAAGGAAATTTTTCTGGGATGAACCTTATTTATTCAGAATTTGTGTAGATGGAATCATTTGTAGGTGTATACCTGAGGTGGAGATTATGAGATTACTTGAGGCTTGCCATTCTTCACTAGTTAGCAGCATTATGGAGGGGCCCACACAGTGCATAAAATTCTGCAATGTGGCTATCATTGGCCAACAATCTACAAAGATGCTCATGATTATGCTTCTTCTTATGACCAATATCAATGACAAGGTACTGTTTCTAGAAGACATGAACTACCTATGACTCTTATTTTAGAATTGGAATTGTTTGATGTATGAGGCATAGATTTCAAGGGACCTTTTATGAGTTAATTTGGTATGAAATATATACTTGTGGCTATATACTATGTTTCGAAGTGGGCGAAAACAATTGCTCTTCCTAACAATGAAGCACGTAGTGTCACTGCATTATTGAGATTGAACATCTTTTCTCGATTTGGCATGCCACGAGCTATTATTAGTGACGGAGGGTCATACTTCTACAATTATCTATTCAAGAGTCTGCTTTAAAAATACAGAGTGAAACACCCGGTGAAAACACCCTATCATCCGTAGACTAGTGGAAAAGAAGAGGTGTCCAATAGAGAAATCAAGTACATATTGGCGAAGATTGTGAATGTCAATAGGAATGATTAGGCAAGAAAGTTCGATAATGCATTATGGACCTACCGCATAGATTACAAAAACCCTATTGGTGCTTCACCTTATCAGCTAGTATATGACAAGGCTTTCCATGTGCCAATTGAGCTTGAACATAAGGCACTGTGGTCATTAAAGAAGCAAAATCTAGAATGACAAGATGCAGTAAAGTCAAGGATGAATAAGATTAATGAGTTGGATGAATTCCAGATCTGGGCATATGAAAGTTCAGAACTTTACAAAGAAAAGATGAAGCTACATCACGACTACAAGATTGATAATAGAGTATTTGAAAAGGATGACCAGGTGCTACTCTATAAGTTCAAATTTCATTTTTTTCCAGGTAAACTAAGGTCAAGGTGGTATAGTCCATTCACAGTTGTAAAAGTTTATCCCTATGGTGTTCTAAAATTAAAGAGGGATAGTGAGCCCCCATTTAAGGTAAACGGGTAAAGAGTGAAGTAATACATAGGAAATATTGAAGACGTGAATGAGGTTGTTGAAATTGCCATTGGTGAAGACTGAGTAGCCAAGGAAATTACGTCATGCTGAGATGTTAAATCAAGCGCTACATGTGAAAAAACCCATGAGGATAGTTGGTGAAATCTGAGTTTCCAACTTAGCCCCATCGTGACACGATGTTAAATTAAGTGCTGGGTGAGAGGAAATCCATGTTCTTTTACTTATTCATTTATAGGGTAATATGTTTGTTCAGTGTGCAAGAACAAGGAAAGAAAAAAATATCAAAAGAAGTTGAAGAGATTTTGGTCATACGGACTCTTTACGATTCATATCTAGATGGTATGACTCATGAGTAGGAGTCATATTAACCTGGTATAAAAATCAGAATTAGGAAAAAGCTTTTGGAATGGATACGACTCCCAGAACCAGTCGTACCCTTAAGGTACGACTCGTTGCCTTGAGTCGTACCTACTATAGAACCCAGGTAAGGTTCCAGGTTTATACGAGTCAAGGAAATAACTCGTAATACTGGGTACGAGTCATATACAAAACTCATACCCATGCTTACCAAGTCAGATCGCAGGTTGACCGGACCCAGATCTTTAATTAAAATGGGAAAAGGGGCACCCAATGGGCACCCGATAGACCAAACTCGTACCCATTTCAAATTTCACCCAAAATTTGAGATTTAATCAACAAAAAAACTTGTAATCAACTTGATTAAACTACCATCAACTTTAAATTTTTCATTCTTCTTGAGTTGAATTCAGATTTAGGAGAAAATAGAACTTGAGAGTAAGAATTTGATATCTTCAAACACCAAGTTGTGAACCTCATCTTTTTACTTTTCAAGTTAAAATGAGTAATGTTTGATGCTATGAACTTGGTTTAAGTAGGATATACACAAGTGTTGAATTATTGGTACCCCAATCTTGGTGTTCTTGTTAAGAAATAGGAATTGGGGGTAGAACTAGGTTTTGGGAAATGGATTTTGTGTATTGGGCAGCCTAAAATCATTTACATTGCTAAAAATTATAGTGGGTATTTTTGGAAATTATTTTGGTGTCAAACTTTAAAGTTGGACTTCTATGTTGCAGTGGATAAGAGACCTCTTACGACTCGTACCTATTAGTACGGGAGTCGTAATGGGACTTATACCCACTAACAACATGGAAATCTAACAATTTTAAGGTTTTTGAATGGATACTACTTGACTATACGAGTCGTACTTGGACCATACGACTTGAACATTCTTAGTCGTACCTACCTGGGAGGTTTAAAGTAAAATAAATATTTCTGATTTGCCTACGACTATTAGTAACGAGTCATACCTTGCCGATACGACTATTTAGGAGGATTCGTAAGCTGACTAGTGAATAAATAACATACACAGTACAACATATGACTCATCCATAAGAGTCATACCCAGCGGGTACGACCAGTACCAACCACTCTTACCCTAACTAGAACAAGCATATTGAACTTTAGTTTTAAATTCTTGTTTTATTTCCTTCACTTACTTACTAATAATGCTATTTTTGCAGGAACCGTGCCTCCTAGGAATGCTTTCTCTTATAAACAAGCTAAGAAGAATACTAAGAACGCTCCGGTTTCTAGTAAGAAATCTAGTGATTCCAAATTTGATATATCAACAGATAGCAACGATCAATTATTTGAGAAAACCACAACGGGGAAAGATTCACCAAAGGGGAAGGGAACTGTGAAAGTAAAGGGGAAGGAAATTGAGAAAGCGAAGGGGAAGAAAATTGTTTCTCAAGAGTCAGAATCACCCCTTAAAGGTCTAAGGAGAAAGAATCCTACTGTTTCTTCTCCCCACACACCAAAGGCTACTGCTAATGATGATGAGGATACTGAATACAATTCACTAGAGACTAATTCTGAAGAAGCTCAGGGGTCAGAAAAGGTAGATGTAATCTCGATAGACCGACAGAATCCCCCGCTTGCACCTACCACTGTACCATTTCCCATTGTTGAACGATGAGGGTACCCTAAAATCCAGGATATATTCAATAATGGGTTGTTCCAACTTCTGGGTGGAAAGATCAGAAAAGTACTATATCTTGAGTGAAGATTGATTAATATCGGTATATTTGAGTTACTGGGTTTTGAAGAGCATTTTTGACAGTATGGATTTAAGTGGATGATGAGGGCTCTTGAAAGATATACTGAGGTTCTTGTTCATGAATTCTATACAACATATAAAGGTGAGCTTCAGAGGCAATACCCAAAGGGTCAACTTTAGAAGGGTGGTGAGCCTATCACATCTCTAATTATTTATGGTGTACAAGTAGGTATTTCCCCCTGGACTATTGGCAGACTCTTATATGGACCAGAGTATAAGGTTTTGGTTAATACAGGTAAGATGGATTACAGAATAGAGAAGATGAGAAAGATAACCAAGAGGACATTGGGTTATGAGAAGAAAATGGAAATATTTAGATGGATGCCAGAGCCTATAGCCTCGAATAGGAAAAACACTGTGTGGATTGTAGGAGGCCCCGAGGTGGTCTCACAGAAGATAAAAAAGAGTACCTTTAACTATGAGGGCAAGGATTGGTGGACTTTAGACAGACACCGGCTGTGTCCAACCATTGGGGATGATGTTCTGAGCCGAGTTTAGGCTGCTATAATAGTTGGTTTCATGTCCGACTACAAGTTTGATATAGAAAAATTCCTATCCTGAGAGATGAGGTATCGGGCAGTTGGAGGTGAGAAGGCATTGCTGGCCTATCCCTGTATGATCATGCAGATATGTATGGCTGTGAGAGTACTGGAACTCCCTAGGATAGATAAGATGATTGAGGCTAGGAGAACTATAGACTTAGGCCTAATTAGAGATACGACCAACCTATTGGGCTGGCAGGCAAGGCAGGCCATATATATTTTGGAAGGTTTGTTCCCGTAATATGGTCAGGATGATACCAATACTGCAACTGAGGCTAATAAGGTAGGTAAATAGATGGAGGGATCACATACATATGTAGTGGGTACTTATAGTGCCCCACCACTAGTCCAGTCTATGCCACCCAGATTTACCGGTATGCCATCCGGTGTTAACATTATTTCACAGGACCTTTTGCCTGAGGTTATGACTAGACCAGACACGCTAGAGGCTAAGGTAAGCTATACGAAAAGAGGTGTGAAGACTGGGATTGATGCATAGTTTAATATCTAAGACAGATGGGTCCAAGGGAACCTGGATGCTTTTGAGTCGAGGATCACTCGACAATTGAGTGGTGGGAACACACCCAATGTAATTAATATCAGATCTGAGGTTGTGGAAATTAAGAAAATGGTCATAAAAATTTATAAGAGACTAGTTATTGCTGATCTTGTAGTGGAGATAGTGATCCCTACTGTCCATGTGCCTAATATTTGAGTAGTCCCAGTAGATGCACCAGTTGAGGAAACCAAAGATCAAAGAAGAGAGAAAAAGAGAAAGATGAAGGAAGACAAAGTAGATAAGAAGAGGGCTAGAGCTGGTGGATTGAGAGCACCAGTTGTTGTTGTGAGGGGGTAGAGGTTATGCCCCTGATTGTTGTTGAATAGTCCCAGCTGATGGGATTGTAGTTGATGAGAGTGGGACCCAATCTGAGGGCTCACATGCTGATATGGATACAACACCGATGCTTTGAGCTCCTATTTATGACTTTTCATCCTCACTTGATTTATTTTTATAGCATTGAGGGCAGTACAATAATTTTTTCTCGGGGGTAGGGATTATTCCCAAAAATTTAGGAGTAGTTGAAAACTATATGAAGCTAAAACTTAAAATCTGTTATGACTTGTTGGTTTGATGTGGGCAGCTGAGATAGGGAGAAAATTAGCGTGCCTATGGCAACAAATTATTTTTTGGAAGTAGTAGAAAAGTATGTGTAGCTAAAACTAAAGTCTGTTATGACTTGCCGGTTTGATGCTGGCAACTGAGATAGGGAGAAAATCAGTGCGCCTATGGCAGCGGATTATTTTTTTGTGATTTTGGGGATTTTGAAAAATTTCATTCGTAATTAAAAATATTGTTTTTGATTTTTGATGTTGAAATTTGATTTGTGGTTTGTGAAACACTACTAATTTGAAATGATTATGTTGAAATCTGTGTTTAATAAAATTGTGTTGAAAAATTATCCCCTCTGAAATAATCTTTGTTTTGCTGTGTGATGAGTATATTTATGTGAAATTATTGTGAATGTGTAAATGACATTAGGATTAGGGATAGAACATTAGGGACAAACAGCTGCATAGCTGGATGTGTTGCACTTGGTAATGTAGCCCTGTGCATGTGTGTGTTTGGTATACTATGTTCCTGGTGTACCAGAATCTTAAAATTTCCCGATTTCTTATTCCTAGGTCTAAATAGTCAAGTAGGAAGTGATCATAGGCTCTTTGTATGTGAGTCCACCTGAGCCTAAAATGCCCCAACCAAATGAATGAATCCCTTTGATCAAATATTTGAGCCTTGATAGACCCAATTTACTTGTTACACCTTTCACCTTCCCGTTGACATTATAATAAACCTATTTTAGCTGTGGTCCTCCTTTGGACACTGTTAAACTTAAATTAGGAAAATATCCTAATTGAGGATGGCTATTATAGGGATGCGTAAGAGAAATAAGTATGAAGAAATTGGGTAGAAGAGAAATAGTTGAAACTTGAGCAGGTGTGGTGTAAAGAAAAGAAAGCAAAGTTGCAATGAAAAACAAAAGAAAAACAAAGGAAAAATTAAATTTAGAAAACCACACTTTGTCCAATTAGAATGTGCTCAAAAGTAATAGGGAGAAAAAAAGCGAAAATAAAAGAAATAAGTGGACCCCAAGAAATGCATAGCGTCTAAGAGTCTTAGTCACTAAATGAATCCCAAAAGATATCATACTAGCCCCAAGCCTACGTTACAAGCCGAATAAAGTCCTACAATGATCTTACCAAGACTGTCTGAAAACTTAGGAAAAGAGCATAAGGGCAAGCCTATGGTATTCTGTATACACCAGTGATACTTCTTTATGAGTAAGAGAGTTATTTGTTATATCTTAGAATAAATTAATTTATATATATGGAGAGTGAATGGGATTTATTTGATTATGAGCGCACATGGGTTATGTTGCTAGGTTGCTAGACTATTTGGTGAGTGTAACTTGTGTCTATGCCTAATTTTCTATTGCTAATATAGTTCCATCATCAGGCTCCCTCATGTTTCTACGTGTGCTAAATTGTAATAAGCAGTTGGAGTTTTAAGAAGTTAGAAGTAGGAGGGGAATAACCAGATTGAAATTGAGTTCAAAATCACTGCTATGGGTAGATTAAGATCCCCCTATTTAAGCATTATCTCTGTATCTGAAAATTATGTTTGGTTTTGTTTGCCCGAGGACACACAAAAGTCTAAGTGGAGGCTGTTGATGTAACATGAAAACACAACACTGTTGATGCTTAAAACCATGAATTTATGCGTGAACTTAGAATATTTTGTTAGATATGATGCACTTTGGTGTATATTGCAGGTAAAATAGGTCTATAACAGTTTGGAATGAAAAGAGAAGAAAAAGACCTAAAAAATTAATTTTGATCAGGATACGAGTCATCTCTTGAGTCATAAACATCCGATACAACTCATATACTAAATCGTATGCACAACATACCCAACATCCAACTTGAAGAGCCAAGTATGGGGAAGATACGTCTCAGGTATCTAAGTAGTAAGCTAGGATATGAGTAGTACAGAGCAGTCATCAGCATAACAGAACCTAAGCTACTACTCAAGAGTTGAAGTCTCAGAAATATATGAGTTAGAAGTCTAAGTACGACTCGTATAGGGACCCATACATAAACCAGTGTTAGAGGTTAGAAAGATCAAAGTCCCAGGTGGATACAAGTGAATGACTTGAGTCGTGCACTCAAGTATGACTCAGAAACAGAAGTCGTATGCTTAATAGAAAGTTGAATCCTTGTGAGAACAGACACTGGAATGGATATGAGAAGTTGGGGTTCGACTCATATGATACCGATACGTGCGAAGATCGAGTCGTGTTGATTGCTGACATAACTTTACCTTTCTCATATTTATTAGTATTTTTATGTTATTTTGATATACTATAAATACTCCAGGGTTTGTCTTTTATTAGGTTACGCATTCTTATCATAGAATACACACTCTTACAATACCTTTACAATTATTCTTGAGATTTTAGGTTTTATTCAATTCAAGACTTTGGAGTTTGTTCATCTTATTCTTGTGCAATTAATTATATGTGTTCTTCTTTGATAATCATGGTTTCTTGCATAGACTTGAGCGGCTAATCACCTTTACTAGGGTTGTGGTAACCCTGGCAGATTAGCTATATAGTGGAAGTGTGAGACTCATCTGTTCTAGGGTTATGCATGTATCTTAATCTTCTTCATGATAATTAATATCAAGTAGGTGCAGTAGCTTGAGATAGACTAAATTCATGCCCATCCCTAAAAGGGAGTTTGCAATTAAGAAAATAAGTTAACACAGTGATTTGAGATTCTACCTCCACCTTTTAGTCCCTGTATCTCATCTAACCACTTGATCCCAAAAGGAGTGGTGAGATGAGTTTATAGCAAGGATCAACAAGGCGACACCCTAAGACTTAACAGGTAAAGGGTGAGATTTATCTTTATGCGCAAAAGGCGGCTGATAATACCTATCTTGTAGACTTTACATGCAGAACAATAGAACAAATGGATTAAACATGAGAAATTTATGGAGTTGAGAAGCCAGGGGAAACACAAGCCTAGTGTTCGTCTCTATTGTCTACAAATCAAAAGCACTCAATATTTGGTTACTACTTGCGATTGATACTAAAATCCCCCCATTTACTTTTCTGTACTTCTTGTGTATTACATCAAGTCAAGCAACTGTTCACGTTTTCCCTGTGGGATCTACCCCAACCTAGTTAGGTTATTATATTTACAATTGACCTTTTTTTTGGAGTGTAGTTTTAGGAGACATCACTGGTACCAACAGTAGCCTAAATAGGTTATATGCTCTTGTGTCTCGCTAGGATTCTAAGGCATCCCCAAATGTAGTGACCAGTATGTTGAAAGTTTTCTCCCATGATATGTATTATTTACTTGATCTAGGCTCCACTCTTTCTTATGTGACCTTATTTATGGCTGTGCATTTTGGTTTTGGTCCCGAGTATCTATCCATTTTTTTATTTCTACCCTGATAGAAGACTCTACGGTTGTTAAAAGAATCTATAGGGTGTGTGTGGTAGTTGGTAGTAAGGAAACTCTTGTGGATTTGATCGAGTTGGATATGGTTGACTTTGATGTCAAATTAGGAATAGATTGGTTGCATTCGTGCTATGCTTTCCTAGATTGTTAGACCTGTAAGGTCAGATTTAAATTCCCTAATGAGCCAGTCATTGTATCAAAAAGGGGTTCTTTAGTGCCCAAGGGGAGGTTCATCTCATATCTTAGAGACCACAAGTTTATTTCTAAATGATGTTTGTATCATTTGGTCCGGGTTAAAGATTCTAACTCGAAAGGTCCTTCTCTAGAATTCGTTCTTGTGGTTAATGAGTTTCCCAAGGTTTTACCTAATGATCTTCCTGGTATTTCTTCTTACAGGGAAATTGATTTTGGGATTGATCTTGTTTTGGACACTCACCCAATTTCTATTCCTTCGTATAGAATGACCCTGGTTGAGTTGAAGAAGATTAAAGAAAAATTGAAAGATCTCTTAAATAAAGGTTTTATCCATCCTTGTGTGTCTCCTTGGGGTTCCCCTGTGTAGTTCATGCATAAGAAGGATGGTTCTCTTTGGATGTGTATTGATTACTGTCAGTTGAATAAGGTGACCATAAAGAATAAGTATCCGCTTTCTAAGATCAACGACTTATTTGATCAGCTTCAAAGTGTGAAGTTTTTCTCTAAGATTGATCTTAGGTCGAGTTATCATCATCTTAAGATTAAGGAAGTGGATATCCCTAAGATTGCCTTTAGGACCTGGTATTGTCACTATGAGTTCCTAGTTATGTCTTTTGGGTTGACCAATGCTCTGAAAGTATTTATGGATTTGATGAAAAGGGTCTTCCATCAGTTTCTAGATTTCTTTGTCATTGTCTTCATTGATGACATCTTGGTCTACTCTAAGAATGTGTTGGATGATGTCTATCACCATTGTGCGGTGTTGCAAACCTTGAAGGATCATCGTTTGTATGCCAAGTTCTCAAAGTTTGAGTTTTGGTTAAAGGTTGTGACTTTTCTTGGTCATGTTATCTCTTGTAAAAGGATCATAGTGGATCCACAAAAGGTTATGGTGTTTAAGAAGTGGCCTAGACTTGCAACTTCAACTGATATTCAGAGCTTTTTGTGTTTGGCCGGTTACTATAGGAGATTTGTGGAGAGTGTTTCAATTGTAGCTTCCCCATTGGCTAAGTTGACCCAGAAGAAGGTTAAGTTCTTATGCTCAGATGCGTGTGAGGGTAGTTTTGAGATGTTAAAAGATAAGTTGACTTCAACTCTGGTTATGACCTTGCCCAAGGTTAATGATCGTTTCGTAGTGTATTATGATGCTTCTTATATTGGGCTTCATTGTCTGTTGATTCAACATGGTAGGGTGGTGGCCTATGCTTCTAGGCAATTGAAAGTTCAAGAGAAGAGATACCCTACTCATGACTTGGAGTTGTTAGCAGTGGTATTTGCGTTAAAGATTTGGCGTCACTATCTCTACGGGCTTCACGTTGACATTTTTTTATCATAAGAGCCTACAATATGTGTTTACTAAGAAAGAGTTAAATCTCAGGCAAAGAAGGTGACTTGAGTTGCTGAAGGACTATGATATGAGTTTTTACTACCATCTAGGTAAAGCTAACGTAGTTGCTAATGCTCTTAGCAGGTTATCCATGGGGAGTCTAGCTCATATGGATGAGGATAAGAACGAGTTGGTGAAGGACATTCTCCATTTGCCTAGTCTTGGAGTTCATCTTATGGACACTGAGGATAGTGGTATGTTTGTGCATCAGGTATCTCAGTCAACCCTTGTTATTGACATAAAGGAAAAGAAAATGTTGGATCCTGATTTGATAAAGATTAAGGGGAATGGGGGTCAACAAAAGGATGTTGATTTTGTGATTGGTGGTGATGGTATCTTAAGGTACCAAGTTAGGCTATGTGTTCTCGATGTCGATGGATGAGGGGGAGGATTTTGGCCAAAGGTCATGGATCTCATTATGCTATTCATCCTAATTCCACGAAGATGTATCATGATCTTAAGGAGTTTTATTGGTGGAATAATATGAAGTGAAATGTGGCTGACTATGTGACTAAGTGTATGGAGTGTCAACAAGTGAAAGTAGAGCACATGAGACCCGAGGGTTTATACCAAGAGATTGAGATGCCCAAAAAGAAGTGGGAGGTAATTAATATGGATTTTGTTACCAGTCTTCCTCGGTCTCGGAATTAATGTGATTTTATTTGTGTCATTGTGGATTGAATGACCAAGTCCGCTCACTTCTTTTCAGTAAGGACTAGTTATTCGGTGGGGGATTATGTTAAGTTGTATCTTGCGGAGATTGTGAAGTTTCATGGTGCTCCGGTTTCTATCATCTTGGATTATGGTACTCCATTCTCATCTTATTCTTGGTGATTATTTCAAAAAGGTTTTGGAACTAAAGTATGCCTTAGTTCCACTTTCCCTCGTAGTAGGATAGACAAATGGAGAGGACCATTAAGACATTGGAAGACATGCTTCATGCATGTGTGATTGATTATGGTGATAGTTGGTATGACCATTTCCCTTTGATTGAATACACTTATATTGATAGTTATCACTTTAGCATTGGTATGGCTCTTTTTGAGGTGTTGTATGGTAGGAAATGTCATTCTTCTACTGGGTGGTATGAAGTTGTTGAGGGTAAGTTGTTTGGCCCTGATTTAGTTCACCAAGCCTTGGAGAAGGTGAAGGTAATTCGTAATAGGTTAAAAGATGCTCAAAGTTTCCAAAAGTCCTATGCGTATGTGAGGCGTAGGGAGTTGGAGTTCAATGTTGGCGATTGGGTATTCTTCTCCCATGAAAGGAGTAATATGGTTTAGTAAGAAAGATAAACTTAGTCCCTGTTATGTTGGTTCATATTTGATTTTGAAGAGGGGATGGCAATGTTGCCAATGTTGCCAATGTATTGGAGTTGCCTCCTAGGTTGAGCTCCATTCATCCGGTTTTGTATGTCTCTATGTTGAGAAAATATGTGGGTGGTCCTTTATCGATTGTTTCTTTTGAGGGGTTTGGTATCTCAGATTCCTTATCGTATGAGGTAGTTCTAGTTGAGATCTTAGACCGTCAAGTTCGTCGGTTGTGACCAAAGGATCCAGTTGGTATCTTTGGTGTTGATTCACGGGGTTGATTTTATGATTATGGTCTTTCAAGCTTCTAATCACTTATCTAACTTAGCCCCATAACTACATCGTTGAGCGGGGATGTGAGAATTAAGTTAAATGCATCCATATTTAATCCTCTAAGTGAAACAAATATGGAATATAGGAATATTTCTATCCTAAATGCAAACTATAACTTCATTCATGTAGAAGATTACAATCCTACTCTATCTATCCCAGATTTATCCTATTGTTCCTCCTCTCGGGATCACAAGATGGCAATATATGTATCTTAAAGTTCACGAATCCTTAAAATAGTGATAAAAAGGATAAATAAACAATCAAATATGATAATTAATCAAAACCAAGTAAATTCATAACAATAGTAATCATGTTCTTGGCTTTGACCTCAAAAAGGGTATTTAGATTCTCATGGATATAACCGTAATTTTAATGATGGAATACATGTTAAAATCGATAAGTAAACCAAAGTAATTGAATAAAAACCTATTTGAAGTGTTATACAGCCTCCCTCAAAGTTTCAACGTCGTCCAATGTGAGTAATATAATGTTTAAGGGTCTTATTTATAGGAGGACACAAGCTGCCTATTTTGACATAGCAGCGTGCCACTCCCATATTGTGGTGCCTAGGGTCCGTATCATGCTCTTACCTAGTTATATACTGGAATTGACTTCCTAGGATTCCCCCAAGGCCGTGGTATGTCCCAAAATCGGTGTTTAAGGTCCGTGGCATGCCAATGACTCCAAAACGTTAATTTTTGGTCAAATCTTGTTCCATGTGTTTGTATGTCCTTTCCAAGCCTTGTGGTGTTGTTTACACTTGATTTAAAGCTTGTTTATAATATATATATATCATAATTATCAACTCAAAAAGCATCATATAGAATCAAAAATCACGTATTAGAGTTCAAAACGACATGCAATTCAAGACGATGAAGTATAATCTTAAGCTAAGAATACTAGTTTTGTCCGTTTGATCTTTAACTTATTGTTTTGTCTCTTGGCTTGTTTCAATTGAACCTTAAACACTATAAGAAAGTATTACGTTCATAATTACACAATCATACCCTTAGGTACTCATTACACACACTAGAATCCGTTGGGAAGAACTAGAACAACACATAGCTTAAGCTAGTAATACTAGTTTTCTCATCTAAACACTAAGTGACCGAATTGATTCTGAACATGTTTGAAACACACCTTAAACATTGTAATCAATTAGTTTCACACTTTTGCACAACCCAAACCAGGTCCTTGTCATAATGGGAAACCCAAGCCCAACCCGGACTGTGGACCACCCCCATTACCCAGCCCAACCTCCAAGAACATACCCTAATCCGAATGAATTATGAACATATAACAAGATAGCATATTTGAAGATATGATTACTTTGGGGTAAGTCTACTTTCTAGACCAATCCAACCAAGTCATTCCGTCCAATAACCAACCAGACCAAGACGATAACCCAACATTATATATATATAAATAATCTAAAAAATGGAAAATTCATAAATCGAATATAGTAAACCGGTATCATCCATAATATCAATACCAATGCCAAGGCTGACTCCAATACCGACACCACCCATACCAACCCGTAGTAGTCCCACAAGGCCTCTAACTGAAAATAAATAAATATTTGGTCGGGACATGCCACCAACTACAGCCAAAACCATAGTCTATAAGATGACCAAAGTATGTAAAGACATCCATGACATGAAATAGAGCCTTCCAAAATATGGAAGCGCACCACTTTAACACAACACAAGCTGTTCCTGAATCCATCCACTTAGAAGGAGAAGTAGAATGGATAGTTCCTTCATTACGTGGGGATACAACGCCCAAATATGGGTTAGCAGGTAAACTCTAGCATGCACTCAGGATATGGATAAAATAATGCCAACCTTTAAAATCATCTAAATAACCATATGCGTTCACAACGATACATACATGTATATATATTGATGTCGAGAAAGGGAATCGGGTTTAGCATGCCTTTTAAACTGTTAACATAGGTATGTAAAGCTTAACAATCCTAGAACCATCCATGGGCTATATGGGTCCAGTTTTACCCCCTGAACAGGCCTCGATACGTGTAGCCGCACGAATCAGAGATACCTTAAGAGTAAGGGATTCAAGTGTACCATTGGCTCTCCATGATACATATATACAAGTGTAACTTCGGGGATTCCTGTGTACCCCATAAGTATATGGTCTCTATGACCAATCCTCATATTGGCAGACATGAGTTTCCATTGTCCATCCATTGGACAAACACCTTCACGGTTAGCTATAACACCCCACCATTATTTCCCAATTAAAACTATTACGACACAACGAAATCACTAATTCCACTTATTATTAACCAAGACTGTAAGTAGTGGTATCGTCATACCGACTATAGCCTGCATGAAATATCCTTAGACACCCATTATAAAGAAAAACTACAGTTATTATTTAATGGGGATTAATAATCATAGTAGTCACAACCCTAGTTCCTCTCTATCACTGATTTGAGCTATTGAAATTTTAGTTTTGAGCTCTGAAGCAAGTTAAAACTTTAATATTTGTTTGATCATCAAAAACCTCAATTTTATCTTTTCGTATCATTTGTTTGAATTCAACTTATAGCTATAGTTTCAAATTAGTTTAATCGCCACTCATATTGTTCCTCGTGGATTCGGCCCCGACTCCAAAGTTGGGTAAATATATTGACGATGACCGCCTTGCATTAAATTGACGTGTAAGTTGAGCGTTATAAAAAATAGCACCGTTGCTGGGGATAAATTTAGTGTATTGAGTTGGTTTGGAATTTTAACCTACTTGCTTGAATTCAAACTTCTAAATATTTGTTTTTAGTTTTCTTTTATTTCTTGTGTTAAGTAGATTTTTATTTTAGTTTACTTATTTCTATGGCATAGTGGAATGAACATGAGCTTGGTGGTTGGAAATATTATCTTGATGATCCATGTCTATATTGTCATGGACCTCACTTTTGGCAAGATTGTTTATATGCTCCTCGGAGAGAGATATGTGCACCATCTCCATCCTACCAGAAGTATGATTGTTCTTTATGTGGTGGTCAAGATGAATATTGGAGTGATTGCCCAAATGCCTCCTCCCCCTATTGCTCTAACCCAAATTCTAGTTCTTCTTATGAGTTTGATAGGTCTTATTATCAAGAAAAGAAAGAACGAATCATCGATACGAGTGGCATTGAAGCTATGTTTTAACGAATGTTGGATCTCCAGAAAGAAACATTTGATATCGTATATAATATGCATCAAGACATGAATCCAACCATTCATGAGAATATAGATATAAAGGTCAATCATTCAAAGCATTCTTCTATATTATGTTTAGATAATATCTTATCTGTAGAATCATTTAAAATAATAGAAGAGTGTGAAGATGAGGAGCAAGAACCCTATATTAATGTTGAGCTTGATGATGAGCAACCCTCGATAATTTCCCAACCAACCAAACTAACCATGAGAGATGATGCCAAGATTGAGGAAATGGTGCTAGAGGTAAAAGAAGAAACAAAGCCAATCTATTATAAAGACTCTAGCCCAATTTGGGGTAAAGGGGTCGAGAAGGATGCAACTCCAAAATTAGGGAGAAAACCTGACTCGAATCACTTTTTAACATTATGCTTGGTGGATGTGATGAAAATCGAATCACCCAAGCAAATGATGAATTTAGGAAATGAGGAGGAAAATTCCTATATTTTGGAGTTTGTCATGCCGAAAGAGTGTAATACAACCCCAATCTTGAAGGCCAAGAAGACTAAAGATCGATGTCTATTTAATGGATTTTTAAGATTCTCACCATTTCCAAATGAGCCCACACAAAAGTTTGATAAAAAATTAGGCAAGCAGTTCAAGTCTTCAAAGTGGCGTGATAGAACTTTCCTTATCATGCTCTCACATTTTCCCTACGCACCTAAAAGATGTAAAGATCGAAAGATGGGCCGACGATTCAAATCATCTAAGTGAAGGTATAAAGAATGAAGCACTTTCAAGGTATCTTGATGAAGTCTGAGTAGTCAAGATAACCTATTCATGCCACGACATTAAATCAGGTGCTTCTTGGGAGGTAACCCAAGGCATTTTGCTGTTTGTATTTGTATTATGTGATTTACATCAGATCTCTGCACCTATGGTGCCACAGGTATGTTTCTAACTCTCTTGTTTTAGTTTGACACATTAGGGACATTGCATGATTTTAAGTTGAGGGTGAGGTTACTTGTGGGTGTTGATCTCCTCTTGGGGTTTTTGTTGTCGTGCCACTTTTCCCCAGAGTCTTATTCCTAGTAGATCCTGCATATTTAGGCGTATTGTGTTCATTTTGTGATGTGTTGTGGTTAACTCGGGGAAAAATAAGTATGTAGGACAGTTGACATATTTTTGTTCATTTTTCTCGGAATGATAAATACCTCTCCAATTGTCTATCTGGTAATTGTGTGATGTGCATCTATATGTGACTACTGTGAATCTTTTTATGGCAATAGCGCTAGGGACATGAAAATCACTGCTAACAATTACATGAAATGAATGGGTAGTAGCTTGTGATGTACCTTTGTGCCATGTGTGTGTGAGATACTACCTAGTTCCCGTTGTGTGTTAAATCCAGAACTTGCCCGGTTGGTCTTGCCTTGGTTGTAGGATAGTGTTTAGGAAAGGATCATAGGCTGTTGTTGATATTAGTCCATTTTTAGCCTAATATAACTTCCATGTGTGAGTAATATCTCTTGATCCTGATTTTGAGCCTGGATGCCTATTCTTTTTATTATACCTATCACTTTCCCATTTGTATCACAATGAACCTATTTGGCCCTGGTCCTCCTTGGAAATTGTGCACTTTGACTTAGGCAAATAGCCTAAGTTGAGGGTGGCTATCATAGGGGTGTGTGATGTAAAGTGAGTATGAAGAAGGGTAATTAAAAAAATATGCAAGGCTGGGTGTGGTAGAAAAAGAATGAGAAAATAAAAGTTGTGGAAAAAAGAAAATGAATGAATAAAAACTGCACCCAACGTGAAAGTGCTTTAATCAAGAAAGGGAGAAATAAGGTAAAGGTTGATAAGTGAGACCCCAAAAATAGTGTATTGCCAAGGAGGCTTAGTTACTTTAACTATATTTGTGTATCATACCAGCCCCAAGCCTGCATTACATGCTGAAGAAAAGTCCTATAGTGATCCTAACTTAACAGTCTGAAAGCTTCGGTAATGAAAATAAGGGTAAGCTTATGATATTTGACATACATTGACTGGACCTTATTTCTGAGAGTGAGTGTCTTTTTGACCGTCCTCGCATTGACATGCTTGAGTTCACATATGAGTGAGGAGGGACCTCTTTGTTGTAAGGGCACACTGGTTACGTTGCTAGTTGCTAACTTGTTTGGATAGTGTAATCTTGGTACATAAATGGTTGTTGTTGCTGAATTGATACCATATCTTGATTCCCATGTGTCACATTGTTCTTCTTCAATAATATGCATAGTTGTGTTTTAAATTAATTGACCTTGGAGATGGTGAAGATGTTTTGAGCTAAAATGGATGATTGACTGCCGAATGTGCTTTGTATCCTCTTAGTTATGTTTTAGTTGCTTGAGGACAAGCAATTGTTTTAAGTTGATAGTGTTGATGTGTGAGCAGATGCTAACACATTTGAGGATTTTGACTAACAATAATTGAAAAGTCTTAAGAAACTTTTGTCGTTTTTGATTGTTTTCTCTTTAATATTGTAGTAAATGTCATGATGCAAGAGAACCAGCAATAATGGAAGTAAAATAGTTGATTTCTGAGCAAGTAGAGAGGGAAGTATATCTGATGACTTGTCTGATAAGTCATCAGCCTTGTGATAAGCTATTAGAGTTGCCGTCAGCCTTAGATAGTGAATGAGCTTCAGCTGGAAGAACTGACCACAACCTATGATAGGCTGTCAGAGTTGTGATAAGTTGTCAGGCTCGTCGTCAGGCTTAGGAAGTTCTTGAGAACATGAAGTGAAGAAGCGACAACAATTTTGATAAGTCATCACATGTCTGATAAGCCATCAGGCTTCATCGTCAGCTGAAGACAGAACTTGTTCAAATGTGAAGAGGAGCTGGCGACATTCTTGATAAGGCATCAGACTCCTGATAAGCCGTCACACACGTCGTCGTTTGTCCAAGAAAATACTGTGATCTGTGATTTTGTTTTCATAATTAGGATAAAGTATTTAAAGCATATGTTAGGGTTTTGTAATCACAGGGGGGCGGAACATCTTGAACTTATTCAAAAGGCAAAGAAACTTCTTTTTGGAGCTCAAAACATAGAATTAAATTTTCAATTATTTGATTTAGTTGTGGGATATTCTTCTTGAATTTGGGAAGAGAATCAATTTCTGACTACATCTTTTGTAAGTTTAATCACTTTGAATTATGAATTCAGTTATTGTTATCGCTTTCTCTTTCGCATGGAACTAAAACCCACAACTAGGTTTGTGGGATCTATAATTACTCCTGTATTGTCTTAATAGTTGGTTAGGGTTCGAGTGATTGCGGGAACATCTTGATAATTCTTTTGTATTAATTATTTTCTGTTGGTTGCAAATAATAGATCTCGCCTTATGTTGATTTGCTTGAACTAAGAAATAAACTAAAGGTAGTGAATTATCAACGAGGATTTAGGAAGGTTAAGTTCCCATCTAATGATTAATGTTGTAACAAGATTGATCAACTTGAGATAAAATCAGTATGAATAGAATGATTTCCTTAGTTCGAGAGAATTAGGGAGTTCAACATCTAAGTAGGTTGAGAAACATTTAGATGGACTGTCAAAACTGATAATTTGGTGTTTCCCACAAGTCATGAGAACCCAATACTACAGTTATTATTTAATGGGGGTTAATAATCATAGTAGTCACAACTCTAGTTCCTCTCTATCACTGATTTGAACCATTAAAATTTTAGTTTTGAGCTCTGAAGCAAGTTAAAACTTTAATATTTGTTTGATCATCAAAAACCCCAATTTTATCTTTTCGTATCATTTTTTTGAATTCAACTTATAGCTATAGTTTCAAATTAGTTTAATTGCCACTCACATTGTTCCTCGTGGATTCGACCCCGACTCCAAAGTTGGGTAAATATATTGACGACGACCACCTTTCACTTAATTGACATGTAAGTTGAGCGTTATCACCCAACCGTACCTTGGATAGAAACCAACCAACCCACTCTGGTTACAATACGACCAAGACTAACCAAACCGTACCAGATCAAATGAGAAGTACCCCAAGTCGTATGATGTCCAGAAGCCAAAAATCGAGAAATTATCTAAGAGTCAAAACCCATGGTGTTTCAATTCTCCCCTACATGGATCATTCATTCCCAAATGACGGACAAGGAAGCATAAGAACAATCTACACCCTAAGACCTCCATACAACCTTTAACTATGTTAGAAAAAAAGGATGCAAGGAATCAATCTTTCCTTTAACAAAGTTTGAAAACAAAAGTATGATGAAAAACACTTACCTTCTGCATGAATTGTTGGAGTGGAATAAAGGAATGAATATTTGGATTTCATGTCCTCTTATGCTTCCTAAGTAGCCTTTTCCACCTTATGGTTCCTCCATAGAACCTTAATCGAAGCTACATCTTGGTCTTCAACCAACGAACCTTCCAATCCAAGATATCAACCGAGACCTCCTCATAAGATAAGGAATGTGAGATACCCAATCCTTCCATAGAAATAACCGATGAACGATCACCTACATATTTTCTCAACATAGAGATGCGGAACACTAGATGAATGAAGATTAAACTAAAAGGCAATTCCAATTCATACGCAACATTACAAACCCTTCTCAAAATTACATAAGGACCAACATACCAGGGACTAAGCTTCCCCTTTTTCCCAAACCATATTACTCTCTTTATGGGAGACACCTTTAGGAACACCCTATCCCCAACTTAGAATTCCAAGTCCCTTCATCTTACATCCGCATAGGACTTTTGTTGACTTTGGCCTGCCTTAAGACTATCCCGAATCACCGTCACCTTCTCTATTTCCTGGAATAAGCTCAAACAACCCAATAGGAGATCTACACCTCCTACCATATAATTAATAAAAGGGTCCATACCAATACTAAAATGTAGCATCTAGAATGTAGCTATCATAGTAAGCAAACTCTACAAGAGGTAGATGCTCAGCCCAATTACCACCATAGTCAATCACACATTTGCAAAGTATATCCTCTAATGTCAGAATGGTCCTCTCTACTTGCCTATTCATCTGTGGGTGGAAAACAGTACTCTGACTAACCTCAGTACCCAACCCTTTCTAAAACAACCACCAGAAATGAGATGCAAACGGCATACCATGGTAAGAGATGATAAAAACAGGTACCCCATGCAACTTCACAATCTTATGAAGTTACAACTTTGCATAATCATCAGCCGAAAAGTTAGTCCTCATTGTCAAAAAGTGAGCTGACTTTTTCATCCTATTCACGATGACTCAAACCAAGTCAAATTGATTCTGAGACCAAGGGGGACTAGTAACGAAATCCATGTTGATCACTTCCAATTTCCATTTAGGCAATTCAATTTCTTTATACAATCCCTCAGGCCTCATGTGCTCAACTTTTACCTATTGACACACCATGCACTTGGACATAAAATCAGTCTCACCCTTATTCATGCCATTCCACCAATACATTTCTTTGAGGTCATGATACATTTTAGTCTAACTAGGATGAACAACATAGCGCAATTCATGCGCCTTAGCCAATATCCTTTCTCGTAAATCATCGACATCAGGAACACACAACTTCCGTTGGTACTGCAATGTAGCATCACTACTAATCTCGAATACCATTACCTTTTTCCCACCAATATCACCCTTGATTTTAATCAAGACAGGATCTAACATTTGCTTCTCCTTGATCTCTGCACCAAGAGATGACCGCACCACTTCCCGTACCAATACACCACCTTTCTTGGAGTCCAAGAGATGAATTCCAAGATTAGCCAAATGGTGAATATCCTTCACCAACTCCCGTTTCTCCTTATCCACGTGAGCTAAACTCCCGATGAACAACTTGCTAAGAGTATCAACAATTATATTAGCTTTACCTGAATGGTAGTAAAGACTCATATCATAGTCTTTGAGAAGATCGAGCTGTCTTCTTTGCCTGAGGTTAAGTTCTTTCTAAGTAAACATATACTGTAGGCTTTTCTGATCTGAGAAGATATCCACATGCACCCCATACAAATAGTGCTGCCAGATTTTCAAAACAAACACCATGGCTAATAGCTCCAAATCATGAGTACGATAATTCCTCTCATGCACCTTCAATTGCCTAGAAGTATAGGTTATAACCTTATCGTGCTACATGAAAACACAAATTAGTCCCACCCAGGATGTATCACAGTAAACCACAAAACCCTCAATTCCTTCCGGCAAAGTCAAAACTAGAGCTGGAGTTATCTTATCCTTCAGCTCCTCAATACTACCCTCACATGCATCCGACTAAGAGAACTTTACCTTTTTGTGAGTATACTTAGTCAATGGGGCAACGATAGTTGAAAAACTTTCCATAAACCTCCTATAATACCCAGACAAACCCAATAAGGTCTGAGTGGTGGTTGGGGTCATGAGTCTAGGATACTTCTTAACTGCAACCTTTTCCAAATCCACCATAATCCCCTACGAGAAATAATATGGCACAGAAATGTGATAGCGTTTAACCAAAATTCATATTTAAAGAATTTGGCATACAACATCTACTCCTTCAAGGTCTGTAACACCACAGGTTGGTGATTGGCATGATCCACCTCACTCATAAAGTACACCAAAATTTCATCAATGAACACAATGACAAACAAATCTAGAAACTGACGGAAGACCCTATTCATCAAATCCATGAACGCTGCAAAGGCATTGATCAAACCAAATGACATCACCAAGAACTCAAAATGCCCATCCCAAGTATGAAAAGTTGTCTTAGGATATCCACCTCCCTTTAATTAAGTTGATGATAACCAGACCAAAGATCAATCTTAGAAAAGAATTTGGCATCCCGCGACTGATCAAACAAGCTATCTATCATTGGAAGAGGATACTTGTTCTTAATTGTTACCTTATTCAACTGCCGATAGTCAATAAACATCCGAAGGGAACCATCCTTATTATACATGAATAAAACCGGTGTACCCTATGGGGACATACTAGGGCATATGAAACCTCTATCCAAAAGATCCTTGAGTTTCTCATTAAGATCCTTCAACTCGGTCGGAGCCATTCTAAAAGGGGGAATAGAAATTGGACTCATGTCCAAAACAAGATAAGTCCCAAACTCAATCTCCCTATCAAGATAAACACCAGGAAGGTCATGAGGGAAGACCTCAAAAAATCCAGTCACCACCAAAACCGAATGTAAAGAAAGACTATCTGAGTTAGAATCTTCTACCTGGACTAAATGATAGAGACACCTCTTGGAGATTAATATCCGAGCTCTAAGATATGTTATAAACTTCCCCTTAGGAGATAGGGAAACACCCGCTCACTCTATATCCAGTTCACTAAAGAACTTAAGTACAACCTTACGAGTTCGACAATCTAAAGACACGTAGCACGAGTGTAACCAATGCATTTCAAAAAATAATATCAAAATCCAGCATATCTAGTTCATACAAATCCACCAAAGTCTCCTTACTACCAACATATATCACACCCCCATAGACTCTTTTTGAAATAATAGAGTCACCTATTGGGGTAGAAATAGAAAAATAATTTGAAATAACCTCGGTATCAAAACCAAAATACACAGCCACAAATGGGGTCATAAAGAGAAAGTGAACCCCAGATCATGTAAACTATACACGTCACGAGAAAAGAGTTGTAACATACCAGACATGACATCAGGTGATGCGTCGAACTCTTGTCAGGATGCAAGAGCATATAATCGATTTTGACCTGTGCCGGTACAAAAAGAAAAAATAGATACAGAAGTAGTACTCTTCAGTGCAGGAGTAGATGAAGAGGTAACAAAACCTTGTTCTCTCCCCAAGAAACCTTACCAACTAGATATTTTCTAAGCATATGGCCTAGCTAACCATATTTGAAACACCAGTCCCTCCTCTCATCACAAAAACCTTGATGTAATCAACCCCAAAACCTATAAGGAGGACACGACAAAACCGAATATGCCCCAGTAGCTAGAGATTATTCACCCTGTGCCCTAAATTTGTCCTCACCCTATGGACACCTGTTTCCCAATGGCTTTGGGTAGGGAGCACTAGCTGATAAGAAAGAACCAAAACTCCCCCACTTTTTCTTTTGACACTTACCACCATCCTTACCACTTTGTTGATGGCCACCACCCTACTTAGAGAACCTAAACTTCTTACCTTTCCTTTCTACTATCTCAGCCTATTTTCTTTTTTTTCTTCTCCACCTATTGCATATGAACAACCAACCTCAAAATATCTATATCCTTGATCAGCAAGGAAGTCTAACTTTCAAGGATCAACTAACAAGACAACCCTGAAGAAAACTTTCTTATCCTAGCCCTCTTATCAGAGACCATCTCTAGAGCATACCTATACAGCTGGTGAAATTTTAAGGCATACTCCTTGATCGACATCTTCCCCTGTTTTAGATTAAAAATTCCTCTGCTTTTGCCTTCCTCAACTCCTGAGGAAAGAAGTGGTCAAGAAATACATTGGAGAAGGTCTCCCACAAAGATGACTTCTCAACATCACCTATTTCCCTATCCCATTCCTCGTACCATTGGTACACTACATCCTTCATCTGGTAGAAAGAAAAATCCACCCTTTCCACATTCATGGCATGCATCACCCTAAAATATTTTCAATCTCATTCAGAAAATCTTGAGGATCATCCTCAACTAAAACACCAGTGAAAGTTTGAGGACTCAACCTCATGAACTAGCCAACCCTTCTGGCCTCAAAAGATGGAGTAACATATGCACCACACTCAACTTGAGAAGCTACCAATTGAGCAATCATATAATCGACTGATGAAACTTAGCCTTCATCATATTGGCCTAAGCAGGACTAGAGGGGACCGGTGGAACTCCAAAAAAGTCAGGGATTGAGCCTCTAGACCGAGTATGGATCCCATGGTAAGAACGTGTCGTATCAATATCGTCCCGAGTTTGGACAGAGGAGTTCCCATGGGTGTCATATTATTGAGGAAAGATATGAAAAGCAAACAAACTTGAATTAGAGAAGATTCCAAGACTTATACTCCAAGCTTGAAAATATAACACAAAGAAGTAAAATATTTCTAAATGCCTTGTAGCCTCTCCCTTATAAGTGGGGCATGCTACACACCCTTAAAAGAGACTCTACTCTACACAACTTTGTGGACTCCCTAATTTACCATAAACCAAAAGATCTGATACCAACTTGACACGACCTGAACCAGGGCCTTGTCTTAATGGGCATCCTAAGTCCAACCTGGACCGAGTACCAGCCCCAATACCCAGTCCAACCTCCAAGCACATGCCCTGAATTAGATAAATTTTGAACATATAACAAGATAGAGTATTTGAAGATATAATGAATTTAGGATAAGTCTACTTCCTAGACCAACCCAACTAAGTCAATCCATCCAATAACAAACCAAACCAAGACGATAACCCAACATGTTTATATATATAATAAAAAACAAAATGGAATAATCATAAATCGAATATAGTCAACTGGTATCAACCATAATACCAATACCAATTCCAAGGCTAACACCAATATTGACACCGCCCATACGAACTCATAGTAGTACCATAAAGCCTCTAACCAAAAATAAAATAATATTTGGTCGGGACATTCCCCCGACCATAGCCAAAAGCATAGTCTATAAAATGAACAAAGTATGTAAAGACATCCATGACATAAAATGGAGTCGTCCGTAATATGGAAGCTCACCACTTTAATCAAATACAAACTGATCCCGAATCCAATCACTAAGTAAGAGGAGTAAAATGACAGCTTTCGGTATCGCATGAGGATACAACACCCGAAGATGGGTTAGCGAGTGAACGCTAGCATGCACTCAGGATAAGGATAAAATAATGCCAATATTTAAAATGAAGTAAACAACAATATTCATTCACAATGATACATAGATATATACATATCCATGTCGGGAAAGAGAATCGGGTTTAATATGCCTTTTAAAACCTTTAACCTGGGTATGTGAAGATTAATCATCCTAGAACCACCCATGGGTTATATGGGTCCAGTGTTACCCCCTGAATGGGCTCTGATGTGTATTGTTGCATGATCCAGAGATACCATAGGATTAGGGGATTACCGTGTACCCTTCGCTATCCATGATACATATATACAAGTGTAACTTAGGGGATTCCCGTGTACCCCATAAGTATATGGTATCTATGACCAATACTTATGTTGATAAAAAGGAGTTTTTAGTGTTCATCAATTGGACTCACACCTTCACAATTAGCTATCACACCCCATCATTAGTGCCCATTAATACTATTAACACACAACCAAATCACCAATTCCATTAATTATTAACCAAGGGTATAAGTAGTGGTATCATCATACCGACTATAGCTTGAAAGCAATGTCCTTGGCCAACCTTTTTATAGAAAAAGGATTCCCATATCCCCGTAGATTCCATTATTATTAAGTTTACTTGGGGGATTTCTATGTACCCTATAAGTAGTTTTTAATTATGTTTGATTGAGGGATTTCCTTGTACCCCTGCAAGGATATTCAATTAAACCATAACCATGACCACCAAAAACCTTACCATTTAACCATTTAAAACAATCCAATCCAATTTAGGTTCCATTACTAAGTTATACCATGCAATAGTTTCATTAAACGCCCAACTATGTAGTAAAAGCATTCTCATAGGCATTTTAGAAAACACATTGGGGCATATAGTTTCCAAAACCAAAACCAAGTACCAATTAACCATTCCCATGTAACCAAATATTCAAACCACCATTATAAATAAAAAACCCAACATATATTTGAAAACCCAAAACCATACCATAATTATCCTGTTAAAGCCATACATTAAATCATACCTTTAGCTGAACTAACATCGAGGGAAGAGTAACATGCCTTCGATTATGAAGATGAATATCACGACACGAGCCGAGCCCGTAGCCGTGATGAGCATCCCGAATCTTGGAGGTCGGATGCCCTTCTATTTCTGGTAATCATACACAATACTTAATAATAAAGAAAAAAATGTGGAAATTAAATAAATAGAATCATGGTCATACTCTGAAATCAATTTAACAATACTGTAAAGAAGTCCATCAACATCTAAACAATAACTATTTCATTCTATGAAATCTCTACTACATACGACATCAATAACTGTCTGAATCTGGGACAAGGCCCCTAGTGCACCAATATCATAACAAAATAAAAATACTCTAAGAATGGCCTTTCGAAGTAAGGGAGGCTCACCAATTGCACACTTCTGACTGTCAACTCTACAGTTTAGCAAGACCTCTACACTGAGCCTTAGACCCTGAAATATAGGGGGTCAATACAACTGTACTGGTACGTAGAGAAATCCAAAATAATGTATTTCTATAAATATATATAAAAGATGAGAGAAAGTCATGAAACATCAGCATGATATAGTTTAAAACAGATGGGAAAATCTTTGATAACCATAAAACATTCTTGTCAATGCAGTTCTGATCTTTGTATTACTTTTGAGTTAGGTGGCACTCCCCTTCAAGTCTGATATTCCATGGGCTATATGGAATCCTCCATTGACTCAGCAGGGAATCCCCCAACCCAAGTTTGCGGCAAGGGATGGAGTGTCTTAGTCTGATACGCCACAAGGCACTAGGCTAGCCTAAAATAATATACCCATATCGGCAAAACTCAATTTTGGGCAATAAGTTGTCTGAACTCATGCCTTCTTTGGGGAACCACCTAACGTCTCTTTATCCTAATTTTAGCCTTTTCTGAATATGCATCATTCTGAATTCAAAATCATAAAGGTCTGATAAAAATTTGATTTCTATACTAGTCTATATTTATAATGGCATTGTCTGATTTGGTATCGTCATACCAAGATTTGCAAGTCGTATCTCTAAGCCATACATTATCATGTTACACTCTTCTCTTTCAAAGCATTATTTTTAGACCACCAAACTATTCAAATGGTATATGAGGATGCATATAGTTAAGTTCATGAAAACAGAGGCAAAGATCCTCAATGTCAATTCACAAACACGTGGTGGTCACTTCTCTTGCATTAAACCATGTAATTCTTTCAATAATCATCTTTAACACTTGTAAAATATGAAATCACCCTCTCTTCAATTCATAGACAAGATCTTCATAAACAATATTTAAAACACTTATATCATGCTTTTAATAATGTAATTTCACAACCCATAACATGTGAAGTCAAGAAGTAATGCAATAAGAGAGGGGTTTAATCTTTCATGCTCTCAATTTAATATTTATAAATTGAAAATCTATACTTTCATATACACATGTAAAAATAAATTCCAAGGGGAGTCTTCAAGACCAAAACAATATATATCATTGAAAAGGTTTCCATTGTTTGGCTATTCAAAACAATTCTTCAAACCCTTGTTATAAACATCATAACATGCTTTCAAAAGATTGATAAAACCATAATTTATGCCCATAGAGTTTTTAGGACAGCCCCACGTACCTTAGTTGCAAAGAATTCATGTAGAAGTTTTGAAAAGACTGAACCTTTACGCTTGATTACTCAAACCCTAGTTGTTTTCTCCTCTTATATTCTTAAAGGGTGAACTAGGGATCTTAGGAGAGTGTAAACATTACTAATAAGCCTAAATTCGTTAAAGCATGATTAGGGACAATTTTGGAGTGCCAAAAGACTTATTTTCCCTCAAAATAACTCAAAAATAAAGTGTTTACGTCGCTAGGGCCATAAGGTATGCACCGCATTGCCTATCGCCTAAGCTAGGCTGGGCGGCGCCTAACCCATTGCCTAAGCTAGGTTGGGTGGCGCCTAACCTATGACATATCCATTCCAGTAGACTTAGGCAATTTGCTAAGCGATGCACTCCACTTTGAAAAGTCATAACTTTTCACTCGGTTATTAGATTTAGGCGAAATTAGTATCGTTGGAAAGATACTTCAAAGACCTTTCATTTGATTTATAGTAGGCCCTCTAATTCATTATATACAAAAAGTTATGGTTTATGGAAGTTGACTCAAGTTAAAACATCTACTAAGACTTAATCGATAGAAATGTTTTCAACTCGTCTTTGAGTTTGGGGATTTTCTTGACATCAATTCATATTAAAAGGTATTCCAACACTATAGGATTGATCAACACACATATATTAACAAGGAATCATTTAGTTCTGGTCTATACACGTAGGAACTATGGTCTAAATTCTAGCCTGAAAGTACGGGGTGTTACATTATCTCCCTTTTGGGATAATTTGTCCTCGAATGATGGGTAAGGATTTATTGAAGCTCTAATAGTGTAGAATAAAGAACGTAATATTTATTTGAACATTTTTCCTCAACAAAAATATGCAAAGGCACCACACGGTCTTCATGATAACCCCTAGGGAAATGGGTAAGCACGCAACATGAGATAACAAAACTTGACGTCGACATGATCTTGGCATGTGTTTTATGGCACATTATCAAAACATTGTAAGACATAACTTTTCCTAAGAGTCCTCAGCCTGATTAAGATTGTTACAAGAGATGAGATAAGCTTATCGTGGAATATACGATTATTAGCATTCTCCATCTTCTAAGCTACAATGAAAAGACTTAAACTTAGCAACACTACTTGTCTATACCCCAACATTATTCAACGTATTTCATCATGTCCAACTTACAATTCATCCGTAACATATCTAACCATAAGAATTTGTATCCCATCGTATAATACTTCTATATTGAAGCCTAACTTAGAGGAAGGAGGGGCTAATTTAAACTATGGGACCCAGTACTTTACAACACATTAAGAAATCATCTCACCTCATCACTATAATCCAACAACCTCAAGTCTTAATTCAAAGAATACTAACCGCATGGCATATTACTTTGTGTTTTCATCAATCACAAAATTTCAGCCTACCGCTACCACACCCCACTTTATGGACATCTCTACTAAGACCTGCAAATTCAATCATTATCACTAAGATTCTCGCCATATACTTCCCTCTTAACTATTTCACGAAAGAATATTCATCTCCTTCCTTCCCCTGCTCTTCTAACCTTAGCTCAAGAAATCGTATTGAAATTTTCCCCTACAACGACATCTACTCCCCCACCTAAAACACTTCTACGCTTCCACAACCACTGCTATACTAGCATACAGAGGGTCATTAAAGGACCTGAGCAAGAGCATCATGAAAGAGAGTAACACTATTCGGTTATAACATATACTTCTTGCCATACTCAAGGTGGGACATGAGTTGAAGATACGGTACAATCACAACGTGTTTCATATATCAAGTGTTTGGATCACAAGTGGAGAGTCGTTATGTCATAAACTCAACATAGCACAAGTTCTTAGGACAACCACAGTGAGAAACATGAGATCTTACATCATGAGTCTTATAACATGAGTGCAGAATTCATGAAGTCGACGATTTAGGAAAGGACTTTTACTCGAAGCTATCACTTCTCATTTTTAGAACTGAAATAGTCATGAGTTCATACAACTTTATCATTTTAGATAATCCCAACATAAAATGAATTGCTAACATACGAAAACATAGTTCCTTAGAACCAATCATGAATTTTGACACAAATTTGTTGTTCATGAGCCACATAACATAGAACTTGGATACTTAGAATACTGGATCATTGAGGGACATTATTTCTTCTAGTTTGGAAGTTGGGACATGTCATGAGTTACATAGAGTGCTCAAAACTTAGAAATAGGTAGGACTTGGATACATAACGTAAGGTATTAGTAGAGTGACCTCGTAGAATGATTAGGAGTAGTTTACTTGAATTGTAATAGATTTATCATGAATCTTACTCTAAACTTGACACCATAAGCAAATTTGAGAACTACTTTAACTCATCATCTCCCCCCTAGATCAAAGTCATAATCCTAGACTTGCAGACATAAACTTTCATCAAATATATATCCACAACTCTCAACACAATAAATATACCACCATACACATTACTGCTAATCCCACTCGGATAAACTATACTCTATAGGTCTTGTTTTCCAGTAATACTACTCTTACTTTCGCTAGCCTCTACAGTCATCACCCTACAACCCATACTCACGTAAATGAGATATGCCAACCATTTGAGGAACATGGAGAATAGTTGAAGTACTGAGCCTCCCGATATCTACACACCTAATAACAAAGGGGTACCAACATACACATGAACACAAACTCCCCTCCATAGATTTTTTTTTATTTTTTATTTTTTTATAAGGACACTAAATTTATTCTAGGACATCCCCTTCAGGTACACTAATCCTAACATCCTCCAAACCCCAAAGTCATCTATTTATGGCTAACGTTATCATGGGCATAGGCAACCACACTTCTAGGTACACAACACTTCATCTTCAACTCCTTAGAATACTTAGCATTACATCTCTAATCACATAACTTACATCTTAACAAAATTTGTAAAACTATACCAAAGGCACATATTACCCACTCATATTTTCTCAATTCAACTCTAAATAATGCTATATAACAACTCCCCAAACTTCTCCATATCACAATTTCAAGAACACAAACTAGGTATACAAAACACTTATACACATAAATGCTAAACTTTACCTTTTTACGTATACTCTAAAGGCATTTCTTTCCAAGAAAACTACTCTTAATTTTTTCTATTCTCTATCATCATCAACTTAAAACTCGCAGTCTCATGAGCATACACATCCTCACTCTTAATCAAATAAAAGTCCACTCTCAACTACTTAACCTTCTAACACTAGACTATTAATTGCATAACTTATATCATAAAATCTTACCTAATGCCATACTACATGGGGGGGGGGAACTTATTCTTATATACTTACGCGCTTATCCACTTAATGACTCACCCACAATTCATTATTTTAACACTGGTCCTCATATACACATATACCTCACAATTACCACTTAAATCTTTCATAAATTATTAACCTAGGTTATTTTACACATCCCATCAAGACTGCTAATTAATTCCAATAAAATATGCATTATTAACCTTAACCTACTACTCTTACCACCATATTCTATATCTAAAGTTCAAGCCTATAGTCTAGGAACAATCATGTACCACCGGTGAAGCATGCAACATATTATACTAGTCCTCAAATTCAGAAATCAATTTAAAATACTCATTTTATTTAACTACTACCTACAATCGCAACCCCTCTATGACATCAATGTTACATCTCAAAATCTACTACATACCTTCTCAAATGAAGTACCAGTTTACGACTACCAAAATTAAGACAATTAAAAAGGGGGTAAAGTCATACTAGGGATATTCGATTCAAATCATATAATATAACCCAACCCGATCTTTTCTACAAATTCTACTTTCTCACCTCATACTTACTTGCCCAAACATACATTTAGACTACCTTCAAATTCCACATACAACAATGAATCTATAATAATAACTTACTGGCTAATCTAACCATTTCTATTCATATACTATAAGAGGTTTCTATAACCACCATGACTATCTACTCTAGGCTCCTTCCTTAATTTTGAATAGATAATGATCACAGCCAAACATTTCCTCCATCGAATACCTTACAATCTACAAATATTACTACCACATTAGTCTATCACAATAAAATGGAAACTCATCCCTCAATCAATAGTTATACAACTAAAAATATTTATATACACAAAAGTCACCCTCACTCTAACTTCTAACCTTGTGAGTTTATATCACCAACATCTTGGTCCAATCTCATTACTAATGGGTCATGACACTTTAACATACTCTACTACTCAGGTGGAAATATAGTTCCAACATTCTACTACACATCATTCCCCTTATGCATGACATCTACAATAAGAATCTTGAAAGGGACTGAATACACTTTACACCTCAGGCTCCAACACACGATTGATGCAGATAAAGGTATAAGCTTGAATCAATACACTTTATAGCACTCATGGACTCCCTTCAAGTCCTTATTCAATTTCATAATCTTTCATGACTCAATAAAAATGGACCATACCATTTAGATTCTAGACTCCTGTACTTGAATTACCTCAACAATGAGACATATCTAAGAACATCAGAGTAGGATTTGGGATAACCTTACGTTTATATGGGCAACACCATAGCACGAAATAGAGTATGAAAGAGGAATATTCTGACTCCACAGTATGAAATAAAACATGAAGAAAGTGAGACATTCCTAAACACCTTGTAGCCTCCTGCTTATAAGTGTGGTACGCTACACACACATAAATAAGACTCTACCCAACGTGATTTTATAGATACTCTGGGACCATGAACCATGCTCTAATACCAAGTTTATCATGACCTAAGTCAGGCCCCTAGCCATGACGAGCATCCCAAACCATGGATGCTCAGGCACTTTTCTATTTCTATTAATCATGCACAATACTCAATAATAAATAAAAGAATGTGGAAATAAAATAAATGGAATCATGGTCATACTCTAAATTCAATTAAACAATACTAGAAAGAAATCCATCAACATCTAAACAAGGTCTATTTCAGTCTGCGAAATCTCTACTACATACGACATCAATAACTATCTGAATTTGGGACAAGGCTCCCAGTGGACCAATACCATAATAAAATAACAATACTCTAAGAATGGCCTTCCGAAGTAAGGGAGTGTCACCAACTACACACTTTTGACTGTCAACTCTATGGATTAGCAGGACCTTTAGACTGAGCCTCAGACGCTGAAAGATAGGGAGTCAATACAATTATACTAGAACGTAGAGAAATAAAAAATAATGCATTTATATATATATATAAAATATATGAGAGCAAGTCATGAAACATCATGCATGATATAGTTTAAAACACATGGGCAATTCTTTGATAACCATAAAACATTCATGTCAATGCAGTTCTAATCTTTGTATTACTTCTGAGTTAGCTGGCACTCCCCTACAAGTCTGATATTCCACGGGCTATGTGGAATTCGACATTGACTAGGAGGGAAATCCCCCCACCCAAGTTTACCGCAAAGGTTGGAGTGTCTGAGTCTAATATGCCACAGGGCACTAGGCCATCATAAAATAATATACCCGTATCAACAAAACATGATTTTGGGCAATGAGTTATCTGAACTCGTTCCTTCTTCGGGGAACCACCTAACATCTCTTTATGACCAATTTTAGCCTTTTCTGAACATGCATCATTCTTAATTCAAAATCATGAAGGTCTGAGAAAAATCTGATTTCATTACTAGTCTATGTCTGTTATGGCATTGTCGGATTTGGTATCGTCATACCAAGACTTGCAAGTCGTATCTCTAATCCATATATTATCATGTTACAATATTCTCTTTCAAAGCATTATTTTCATACCATTAAACTATTCAATTGGTATATGAGGATGCATATAGTGAAATTCATGAAAACATAGGCAAAGATCCTCAATTTCAATTCACAAACACGTGGTGGTCACTTCTCTTGTAATAAACCATGCAATTCTTTCAATAATCATATTTAACACTTACAAACCATAAAACACTTGTAAAATATGAAATCACCTGCTCTTCAATTCATAGACAAGATCTTCATAAACAATATTTAAATCACTTATCTCATGCTTTTAATCATGCAATTTCACAACCCATAACATGTGAAGTCAAGAAGTAATGAAACACGATAGGGCTTTAATCATTCATGCACTCGATTTAATCTTCATAAACTAATAATGCATACTTACATATACACGTGTAAAAGTCAATTCCAAGGGGAGGTCTCAGGAACAAAATAATATATTTCATTGAAAAGGTTTCCATTGTTTGGCTATTCAAACAATTGTTCAAACCCTTGTTATAAACATCATAACATGCTTTCAAAAGATTGATAAAACCATAATTTATGCCCATAGAGTTTTTAGGACAGCCCCACGTACCTTAGTTGCAAAGAATTCCTGATGAAGTTTTGAAAAGATTGAACCTTTACACTTGATTGCTCAAACCCTAGTTATTTTCTCCTCTTGTGTTCTTAAAGGATTAACTAGGGATCTTAGGAGAGTTTAAATGTTACTAATAATCCTAAATTCATTTAAGTATGATTAGGGACCGTTTAGGAGTGCCAAAAGACTTAATTGCCCTCAAAATAACTCAAAAATTGAGTGTTTACGTTGCTTGGGCCCTAAGATATGCGCCGCATTTCCCATCGCCTAAGCTAGGCTGGGAAGCACATTGCCCATCTCCTTAGTTAGGTTGGGCGGTGACTAAACCATTTCCTAAGCTAGGTTGGGCGATGCCTAACCTATGGCATAACAATTCCAGTACACTTAGGTGATTTTCTAGGCGATGCACTCAACTTTGAAAAGTTATAACTTTTTGCTCATTTATTGGATTTAGGCAAAAGTAGTATCGTTTGAAACATACTTCAAAGACCTTTCATTTGATATATAGTAGTCCTTCTAATTCATTATATAAAAATGTTATGGTTGAAGTAGTATCGTCCACTAAGACTTAATCGATAGAAATGTATTCAACTCGTCTTTGAGTTTGGGGATTTTCTTGACCTCAATTCATATTCAAAGTTATTACCACACTATAGGAATCATTTAGTTTGGGTTTATACGCGTAGGAACAATGATATAAATTCTAGCCCAAAGTACGAGGCGTTACAATGAAGAAGATAAATCACCCTTGTAAGCCCCAAATTAATACTATTAATGAAACCCTAACCTTCCTTGATCGACGAGCCTTGAGAGAATATTAGAGAGTTTCTAAGTATTTATGATTAGAATAATAGGGTAAATAATTCCCCAAGAGTATTTTACGTCATGGGTCCTTAAGAGGTTAAGAGGGGAAATGTCCAGATTACCCAATAACTTAAACTGCATAAAATTCTCATGGGAAGGTACGACCACACTTAACCAAATCCTACCCTAGGATACGAGTGGTACCCTTATATCGTACCCAAGGCCTTTCCTTGGACCCCAATACTGTCCACCATACAACCACCATAGACAAACCGTACCCAACCATATGACCAGTACCCTAAATCCATATCTTAGGCAAAATAGAATCCTCTAGGTTAAACATAGGTCAACATATATTTTACAACATACTACTAGTACCCTAAGATACGACTAGTATGACCCAACTGTACCTTGGACAGAAACCAACCAACCTACACTAGTTACTGTACGACCAAGACCAACCAAACCATACCATATCATATGAGAAGTACCCCAAGTCGTATGATGTCCAGAAGCCAAAAACTAAAAAAATTTCTAAGGGTCAAAACCCAAGATGTTTCAACTTAGATGCTGAATTATACTAATATTTAGTCATCAAGCATAAGAGAAGTCCTCAAAATAAGTACGAATAGCAACACTGAGGTGGATAAATCTATCTTAGATCATAGAAAGACAACCTTTACCTGGCCTAGGTCTTAAACTAAGGCCACTCAAGATGTCCAAGTTACTCAGGAAGCTCTAGCCTAATCGAGAATGAAGTCGGCCCAGAGATCACTCCCAAACTCCCCCCATCAGGTGACTATAATGATGATACTGGGGATGATGTAGAGTCAATACCAGTTCCATAAGTTAATGCCTATGACACCCATCAGAACTATTTCTATAGGTTGATGCTCAGGACACCCAGTTTGATAAGGGGTCCCAACATGAGTCTGAGGCTACAGTTCATGAGCAACCATCAGGTGTACCCCAATCTGAGGAGGGTGTAGTATAGTCTACCCATGAGATGATGGTTCCAAGTATAGAGACACCAATAAAATAGGGTTAAAGATCTACCCTTACACATATCTTGGAGGTATCTCTTGAAGAGGCAAACCTGAGATAGTGCGTGGAGGGACTTTGGATGATATTTTATAGTGATAGCTATATTACAGAGGCTGGACAACCCAAGAGGGTTATTTATGAGGATCACAATATTGAGCTATCTGGGTCGAGTAGAGAACCTCAGTTGCGGGATGGTTTTGATCGTTATCAGCTGGTGTGGATGACTAGACCACCCAATTTATCCAAATCATTGTTAATATGGGAGTTCTATGTAGTATATCGAGCCACAATATCTTTGAATATGCCCAGGAGTTCTATTCTGAGGCATGTAGAGCATCCCCAACTTGAGCAGACACTAGTTTGAGGGGTCATGGTTGATATTTTAGCAACGGCCATCCACGAGTTCTCTTTGGTCTAGTCTATATTCCATATTATGAGATTTGAATATGTGACATACATATTATGAGAGATTCTAAGCATAGATATAAGAGAGTTGATATGGAGTGGTGGATCACCGATTACATTTCACCTTTGGGTGATGAGACCCCTTGGATTAAGGGGCGGGGTATGTAAAGAAGGCAACACTGATATTTTCTTCTAAGTTTTAGTGGTTTCTCGTTAGGTATAGACTGTGTATGACTACTTTAGATAATTTATTAACTTGTGAGGGATCCGCTCTAATTGCTAGTATGATGGTTGGGTATGATAATTGTTTGGAATCCATCATTCAACACGAGATTCGTAGGAAAACCTTTGGGAAGATGACGACTCTACCATTCCCTTTTTTTATTCAGAGATTGTGTGATGATACTGGTGTACCAGAGATATCGAGAGTTGATGAAAATGTAAAAGTGACAGCCACAGTACAGGTAAAGACGATGAAAGACCTGACATGTTTGATCATTATCAGGAGACCTTATAAGCCTGCCATAATACCTCAGGCCTAGACTAAAGAACCTTTAGTTACATCAGAGCCTAGATATGTACAGAGAAAGAATGTGTGCACATGTATAGATTTTTAGATGGGGCAGCAAAAATAGGCCACTTAGGCTAGTACACAGTGAAGGGACCCCAGCGACATCTATATCAACCTCAATTTCTACCTTAGAGCCGGTTAGTGTATTTTTAGGGCCCAATCACGCATCCACTTCAGTTGCTGTATAAGATATGATAATAGTTTCTCATGCATTATTGTAAATCTTAGTGCATAGATAGAGCACCACCACCAGATGATTAGAGAATATGGATACAAAGTTGGAGACTTTGTATGAGTAGATCTGACAATGGGTCCAAAATAAAATAGAGATGGTAGAGGCTAGATGGGAGTTTTCACACACAACTGCTATGTCACAGCTACATGCTGATCTATATGCTCATATTGATGCTTTTAAAAGACATGTGGTAGATAGGTTCATAATAATTGAGGTTCTGCATCTAGGAGGCTTTGAAAAGAGATAAACACTTTAAGAGTAGAGGTACTGTACACTCTCACAATGAGCCATATAATAGATATCCCTTTGTCCATTCCCTCAGTTATTTAGACTTTGCCTTTCTATGTTCCTAGATGCTTTGATTTATTTGTGGAGGATGATGAGGAGGTACCCATAGGTGGGACCAAGAGAGGCCATGAGGGGGAGCTTCAGGATCCAAATTTACCATTTAAGCATGCCCTAAAGAAGTCTAAACATGATTTAAGATATACTGATTTTATTGATAGGAAGAGGCATATCGAGAAAGTAGTGGGTGCATTCTCTAGTAGTGCACCACCACCACCACTGTCATTTCTAGTGGATATTCTCCCACATGATGACACAGACACTTTGTGCATCCCGGGTGTATTCTCACTTTCTTTTGTTTTAATTTGTTTTGCACATTAGGGATAGTGCGTAGTTATTTAGTAGGGGTAGGAATATCATAGCCATCACAGGTTTTTGTTATCATGCTTCTTTTTCTGTTGGTCGTGGTATGATTGTTGAACTGATATATCTAGGTTAAAATTTGTGTCTTATTTTGTTTTGTTTCATATTGTGTTGTGTTTTTGTGTAATTAGGATATTTTTAAGTATTTAAGAAAGTTGATATGTTTTGATTTTGATTTTTGAGAAAAATAATACACCTCTAAATTTTGTTTTTGAACTATGTGTGATAAATATATATGTGACCTTCATGGATCTTGCTATGGCATTAGAATTAGGGACATGATAGGCATTGCTAGCAAATGCATGAACTAGATAGGTAGTAATTTTGTGATATAGTCTTGTGCCATGTGCATGTGAGATACTACTTAGTTCCTTTTATTTGTTAAATCCAGAACTTGCATATTTAGTCTTACCTAGTTTGGAGGATAGGTCGTTAGGAAAGGATAATTGCTCGTTTTTTATATTAGTCCACTATTTGCTTAAATGACCTTCCATATGTGAGATACTACTGCTAGTTCCATATTGTTGGGTAAGTTTAACTTATGTATTTGCATGGTTGCTTTCTGCTAATGTAATTTACATAACTTGATTACTTAGTGTCATACTCTCATGCTTCATGTATACACATAGTTGGTTTTCACTTTTGATATAGGAGGGGATAATGAATATGAACTTGAGATGATGGTTACTGACTTGGATGTCTTAGATTCTCCTAGTTAAGCATCGTATTATATATTGGTTTTGTTTTATTTCCCGAGGACATGCAAATGTTCTAAGTTGGGGTGTTGACATGCTATAGAAATATTGCATTTTCAACTCTTAAAATTATCAAAATATGCAATTTTCTTAGGTTGTTTTGTTAGATATGATGTATTTTGGTTATGTTTTGCAGGAAATTACTTTTTGATGCTAATTGGAAGAAAAAGACAAGAAATGAAGTTTTTGACTACTTACTTGGACATTTTTGGGTGCATGTGCTACTTATCGGGCGCATATGAATAGAGTATGTACCAGAATTTGATGTCCAAAGATTTGATTGTAGGAAGTTGAAGACTCTATCACTTACTAAGGACATATACGGTCCGTATATATAAGGTCCATATGTGGCCAAAGTATGTATTAGAGTTAAAGATCCAGAGAGTTGCAGGAGCTGGGTAAGTTTTTTGGCACTTTCCTGGGTCCACATATAGACCGTATGTAGTGCATACGAGCTGTATGTGGCCCAAGTAAGTGGCCACCGACTCTATTTTTCCTTTTTTATTCAGGCTTTTATTTTTAGGGTTTCCTGGTGTACTATCAATACCTTTTTGTGTGTTTTTAGTAGAGAACGCACTCTATATACTCAAAAAACAAATATTCTAATTCTAAGATCTGACTTTGGTCTTAGAATTACTTTTTATTGATTTTGGTTGTTAATTCAGTTGATGTTTTGGGTTTTTACTTATTGATTATTGTGATATCATTTAATGGATTCAATCATGAATATTGTTGAAGTGGTTTAAACCTTTAGCTAGGGCTATGGAAACTTTGGCAGATTCATGAAGTAGGGAAAGTTCTAAGTTGTTCTGAACCGATATCCATGCATGTATTGTATTATGTATTGTATTATCTTTAGTTTAATAGTTGTGTTAGTGTTTGCAGATGTAATATCCCCGTCTATATTATTGCTACTTACTTCAAAAGTTGAGTAGTGATGAGGAAAAGATAATCACAATAGTAATTTAGAGTTTAACTGTCGATCCATGATAATGGGTATTATCTATGTAAGATGGTGATCTATTATCTAATAACTTGAGACTCAAAAGAGAATAGTTAACTAGGATCTAGGATAAGGTCTAGTAATCGAACATCCTGAGACTCAAAAGGTAAAGTGTGAAATCCATCAATGAGTCCACAAGACAGTTGATGGTACATAACTTATCAGATTCTGCATGGAAGGTATCAAATTGGTTCAATAAAGAACAATAATCTTATTGAGTTGAGAAGTAAGGGGGAAAACAATCCTAGTGTTCATCTACGACTAATTACAACAAGAGTTGATAGTTGTTATCTGTTTGAAACTATTACTACAATCCCTTATTTACTTTTCCAGTTTTACCAGTTGATTACATCCAGTAAGAGCCACAATTCCATGTATTCCCATGGGATTTGACCCCAATATTTGTTGGGTTACTATATTTTATAGTGATTTCTTAATCTTTGAATTGAAGGTGTAGCTTGGGCGTTATCAACAAGCAATCAAAAACTCATATGCATCCTTTCCCAAAGCACTAGAAAACCTAGATGGTGATAATCTCAAGAATCTATCCAACATTTTCTAATCCTAGACAAATAAAGTAGGCTGGGAAATGACTGCTGAGCAACTATCGGTTGGGCAACTACCAGCGCAAGAGAGACCTCAACTATGGGACCCATAGCTACATGTTGTGCCCCTGTCTTAGTACAAATATGATCTGTAGACTATGTACCATCATATGGTGCACCACCATCCAACCCCAAAATCTAAACCAAAGCATCCCAGAGCACTAAACAAGAAATAAACCTTGGTGGAGCCTGGGATGGTCCCTAGCCCACCCCTAGATAATTTGGAAAAACCTCTATCTCAGGAGTAGGAAAAGGGTCTAGTGAAGTCTTACTATCCTATCCCTTAGCCAGGGACAATCTCAAGTTTATCCACAACCTTTGTCTTGTCTACAAATAGTGGCAGGATCCCTAGGCTCAGTGTCGGGAACCTCGTCTCATGTAGCAATAGCACGTGCCCTAGACATCTGCAAAAGAGCAAAGTCAAAGGAATGTCTTACAAACTAACTCAGACTCTTAGCCTGAAATAAGTGAAAGAAGTGAGAACTCCTAATAATGTCCCCTAGCCTCCCAAAAATAAGAAATTGATGTCATTATTTTGATCAACAAGACTCTACTAGACACTTACTCTTGTACCAACAGTAGCAGTGAATCCTAGGCTCTGAAACTAATTTGTCATGACCCGATTTAAGATTCATGATGGCGCCTACTAAATCCCACCAATTGGTAAGCTGAACCTTAGTCTAGAGTTATTAGCAATATGCTATCTTGTTGGAAAATGCCAATCAAAGGAAAAATATAGACAATTGCAAATTGTAAATAAGTAAGGCAACATAAATAGACAAGTGGTAATCAATAATATAAATAACCATCCCACGACCTAGTCGAGCCAGTACAAGAGCTACTATAAATATAACCCAAGTTCTAAAACAGTCAATACAATCCTATCTCAAAACTAAAGATTAGACATGGATAGATAGAATGAAATGGGGTAACTAGGACATAAAGAGCCCACCCTATCTCTGAAATTCACCATAACACGATCGTCGAATCAGCGGCTTCAACTAGTATTGAATCTAAACCAAAAAGGTACAAAAGATTAGTATAAGTATATAAACCACAGGTACTAGTAGACATCATCGGCTGACAAAGCTAAATCATGATATAGATACGTTAAAATGTAAGATAACATAACTATGTCAAGGTAAGGAAGCAAACTTGAAATAACTCCAACATCGTTGTACAAAAATAAGTAAATAAATTGAAATTTTCACATAAAACATATACAATTTAACTACAACATTGGCCCCCATAAGCCAATAATTGCGAAAAAGTAAATAACCTAATGCAGGCCCCCATAAGTCTGGAGGGTACACTCCAAGATAGTATAACCAAAATCACCATCATTTACCAACTCTCAGGATATATTAGAATTAATCTATATCATGCCAAATTATAATAATTTCCATGCCTGACCTTGAACTGATACCCATATCACCAATATTATACTCTACATCCAGACTCAAACTGATATTTATATATTCAATATCATAATTCATAGCCAGAATCCATCTGACATTTATATAGTCAATATTATAATTCATAATCGGACTCAAATCGGTATAAATATCATCAATATTATAATCGATATTTGGACTCAAACCAATATAAATATAATCAATAACAAAATAAATATCCAAACTCAAACGGATATAAATATAATCAATATCATAATCACTATTCAAACTCAAATTAGTATATATATATTCATCAATATCATAATCAATATCCAAACTTAAACCGATATAAATATCATCAATATCATAATCAATATACAAACTTAAATTGATATATATATATATATATATATAAATAATGATGAATTTCATAACCAATGGTCTCACCATATTTAGTACCCACTCTCAATATCACACCATCATAGACATTAAGTACTTAGCCTCATCAACCTCATAATAATTATTTCAATACATATAAAGAACGTATAAAGTTTTACCAACTCTACTTCCAGTCTTTGACTAAGGAAGGTTAAAGAAATCCTGCTTCTAATCCCCGAAATCTATTTTAAGGATAACTTTACCCCAGACTAGGCTAAGGTATTTAAATCCACTCTTAGATTTTAAAAAAGCCTTAATTATCCCTAATATAGAAGTTCTATTGAGGAATAAAGAAACTAAGTACAACACTCCTAAATTATGATCTTCAAAAAGCCTAAAGGTCCAACTAACCCAAGTATTGCAAAATATTTATCATCAACACCTTAAACCCATCCCAAATCTAACATAATATCATTAACATACTATGAAATAGCTCAATATATGAAGAGGGGAAAACCTAGCCTACTTGGATGCCAAAAAAAGCTTAAAGAATCTACACAACCATCAATTTTTCCTTTTGAGAAGCTTCCACAAAATTCCATACTAACAAAATCACACTCTACTCATTAAGAAAAGAAAAATGATACCCATATTGCAATATTGTCCTTCGGGTCCAAAATTAATCAAAAATCCCATGTGGGTCCTATTTATGGAAATTGCATTTTTGAGGCCAACCAAACATTCCCTCATGCTCCAGGAGTAATTGCCCTAAAATAGGTAAAATCTGAGCTACATTGGTGCTAAAATCAATCCACCAAGTTTTTAAAATTTTAGGGATGAAAAGGTAAAATCCACCTTAGAATCAAAGGAATCTAACCTCAAATACAAAGGAAAATCACGTAACTAATCATTATCTAAGCTCTTAAATCACTCCCAAAGGTTATCCCAAAGCTTTTCCCCTTCTTAGGGTTTAGGTTTCAAAATAATGGATAAAGAATGGGCAAAAACAAGTTGTAAATGAGGGTATTTATACCCATTTCAAGTACACAGGTATCATAATCATGACACGATGACTAGTATTAGAGATACTCAACTAAAGGACCAAAAATTGCTATTGAGACAATAGAAATCGTGTTCATGATGGTGGCTCAGATGGCCAGAGGGTCGCATTTGCGACTCATAATTTTACATTTGTGTCACTTATTGTCTAACTGCTAGATCGCATTTGTGATACTTGTCCTGGGATCACCGGTGCACTAGTACCAGCTTAGACTTGGAAATTTCCAAGTCTCCGCCATCCCTTTGGGATTCATCTAAAATCTAGTTTATGCAACCAGCCTATGATACCCTATCATATTCAATGTTCTTGACTCAATGACAAAGTCAAAATTTCTATCCAAGGTTATTTTGACAAAAAGCTGGTCCACATCTATTTTGTTATATTTTTTAACTTTTGGCCAATAGACCAAAATGAGATCGAGTGCCTCGAGCTTCCAACCAAGAGTCCATCTAGTCTAAAATCGATATTCTAGAGCTATTGAAATAGTCAAAATAGGTGTACGAGGTCATTTGACTGAAGTTTCTACTGTTAGCCAATTTAAGCTAGTGAAGACTTCAAAATAGAGAATTAGCTCTAAAAACCAAAGAAACTGCCCGGTAACAAAATTTTTTGTCCCAACAGTCATAAATATTTTGGGGATTCTATAGGAAAGCTCTGACGGTGAAAATAAATGGAAATATGGAAAATAACCTAAAGGGGCATTATAATGTTAGTATGTTATAACTTAGATTTGCATGCGTTAACCATCCTTAGTTCAGTTTGAGACCATTTGGTTGTTGAGATTAAGTTTTAGTGATTTGAGAAGTGAATAAGGAGTTTGGATGAAAAAGGGATACCTATGCAAAATCCCTTGGAAGCATTCTCTCTGCAGCGGTTACCTAGGTATTTAAGCTCAGAGTACGCATACCTAGTACCTCGTCCTTTTAATCTTTGGGGATCTTTTTATACATCGACTTTTGAAAATAAAATTCTCTTAAGTAGTGGATATTATAATGACCTTCTAGATCATTTCCTCTATTTTCATGCATTTTTGGAATTTTGAGCCTTCCACAGTGGTTGCAGGTCATATATGACTTTCTGGAATAATTGATTTTGTTATTGAACAATTTTTCTGGGTTTTAGGATTATTTCCTTACTTAGGAGCTTTTAAGAATAAAGAATCAGTCTCAAGCAAAAACTCAGAATAAATGACCTTGGATGAGAATTTTGACAGTGCCATCAGACTCGAAACATTACTATTAGCCTAGAGAGACCTTTGGTTCAGGTCCCAAGGCTTTCAAGCTCATTTTGGGCTATTGGGTGAATTATATGAAAAATGAAACCATAGGTGTGGGCCTTATATTTAGTTGAAATAATCTTGGATGAAAGTTTTAATGGTTCCATTGAGTTTGGAATATTAAATTTGGTATGGTAGCATAGTATGTTTGTACACTGGGGTTTAAAATAAATCTTGAGCATCCTGCCAGAGTCCATTTTGGACTTAGTGAAAACCTGGTGCCTGATATCTGGTTGACTACTTTAGCGGAAATTGCTTTAGAATCCATGAGCCACTTAAGTGGCTTTAGAAATTAGGCTTGGGTCTACTTTAGCGGTCAATGATCACTTAAATAGACATTTTTTAGATGCTAGATAACCACTTTATCAATGCCCATGTGCTCAGTGTATGACCACTTTAGAGGACTTATGTTGCTTAAGTGGTAGCCGCTTAAGCAGACAAGTTGCCGCTTTAGCAGCACCTGGTGTAACAACTTGATTTTGGTGATTTTGTGAATTATTTATTTCTATGTAATTTGACTATTTTACCTCTTCCTGTGGTTGTACTATGGTATTTCTAGGGTGTGGGGATAATTAGCATGGTTCCCAATGCATTTCACTGTGAATTGTATGAGTTTGTAGTTTTTGGTGGTTATAAGGCCTATTAGTTTAATTCAATCAACATTATTTGATTTGTGTAGTTGATGGCAAAACGGACAGTGGTAGCCAATTTGGAACATTTATTTTAGGTTGGTCACATGGTTGGTGTGCTTTTACAATTTTTGTATCTCATTTCGACCCTCAGTTTGGAAAGTTGGAAAATTGCATTTCGAGGGTCAACTATGTGAAAATGATATTTTCTCAAAAATTTTATATTGCCAATGATTCTGTAGCTTTGAATTTGATAGGGTAGTATAGTTTATTTACATTCTCGGGATTTCAGCCGAAGGGTCTATGGAGAGTGAAGTCTCCAACTGGTCATCACTTAAGCAATATTTTTGTTTCTTAAGCGACTTGACAACCATATGAGGGTGTCACTTAAGCGACTTCTCTATCGCATAAGCGATTACAAATTATCTGACAGTCAGTTCACTTACGCAACGCATGTGCTTCCAGTAGGTATCGCGTAAGCGACACCTGGTTGCTTAAGCGATAGCCTCTTAATAAACCCAATTATATCTTAAGCAATGCTTAGATGATATAAACTCCCCATTTTTGTAATTTTCACAATTTTTAGACTTGGATCTTGGCTTTTTGAGTTTTTTGGTGATTTCTTCCATTTTCAAGCATGGGTAAGCTCTAAATCCCTATCTCAATTATCTTACTTTAGTTTTTGTCATTTAAATCCTGTTTAAAACTTTGATTTATCAGTGAAATTTGGGGATTTTGGCCCAGAGGGCCTAAATGAGAAATGTTTTAATTTAGACCCTAATTTTAACCTATTTTAGTATTGGGTTTCCTTCTATGAGTTACTTTAATCATTGGAAATAATTTTTGAACTAAACTTCTAGTTTTACCCTTCTTTTCTGAAAATCCATTTTGGATGCCCATTTTGACCCTAACCTGAAAATGGGAAATTTAGGTATCGTTGGTTTCCTTTTAACACGTGGATGTTATATTTGCATGTTTTAGTTGATTATGAGTCCATTCATAAAGATAAAAATCAATGGTAAAGGATTTTGGATTGGTTTTCAGCATTCTAGGTAGGTTATGGCTTAACTTTCTTCAGACTGGGCTGGGTAGTTCATATTGGTATAAAATCATATTAGGGGTGTGAAAGCCAATCATGGAAATGGATTTATTATTGTGTTATGCCCGTTTGTGGGCCTTTGTTGTTTCTATTTAGTGGTTTTGAGAGATTATCTACTCTATGTAATTATATGGGTCTTCTATGATGTTGTTGACTTAATATATGTATATTTGGTGGTATCTTTCTGGTGAAAAGCCTAAATAGGACTTTATCTCGTATCAATGGAATGTTTTTATGTATACTAATCTATTAGAGTTTGGATTATATTAATTCATGAATGGTTGGCATATTGAGTGGATCTTGAATCACATGGTTGGTTATTGGAAATTCTCATCTGGTTGGATATGAGCATTACATCCTCATATTATATTCACTTGTGAAACATTGGTACAACTATGGAAATACTGGAAACACTAGCATTGTGAAATATTTGTAGACCCTCTATCGATGTATGTACTTGAGAGGAGTTATTGTTATTGGTATTGGATATTAGATTGTATATGGCTTGACGAACCCCTTATGGGCCCTACCTTAAGAGCACAACTCGATAGTTCTATACAGAGGTTGTGCAACAACCTTGTACGTCACATCATCATCATCATTGTCATTGCAATTTTTATTTTATATATACTTTGTGTTGTATTTTTTTGTTTGATGTGATATCTAAATCTTTATACCTCTTTAATATGTTTCATTTAATGTCTATCCATTGTGTTCCTTTCTCATATTTGTGTTGGTATATATGTGTATCATGGATTTGTTAGTAGAGACATTGTGGGCTTACTCTTGGGATATTTTCTAATTGCAGATGATGTGCCCATAGTATTTATTTTATATTCTTTATTTTTTACTTTGTTCATTCGACTTATGATAGCTACTAAGTACAAGTGGATCATACTCACCCCTAATATGCCCTTTTTGTGCAGATCCAGGTATATGTGCGTCACGTGATAGATGATTTATGCAATATCATAGAAGTTGATCTATGCTTCCAAAATTAATCTACTACTGCTTTTTATCCATTTCATGTCTTATTCTTATTTTAGATACAAATTATGATCCTTTTGGACTATTATTGTACTTTTTGATAATTTAGATGTATTTAGTAGTTCTTTGTAACGCCCCAAATCTGGTACCTGGAACTCTACACGGTGCTCATGACCCCGAAGGACCACAAGCTAACCCATGATTGATATCTGTACCTATATACTGCATAAAATACTTTATAATGCAGAAACATGAACTGAAAAGCCATAAGGTTCAATACTGAACATGATCTGAATGATATAACATCTATGTGGGGTAATAGAATACCCAAAACAAAACTGAACATACTGAAGTCTGAAACATGATAGTCTAGAAAGCCTCTAACTGACTGAACTATCTGAGTAAGGAGTTGATGGGACAGGTCCCCAACTAACTCCAACTAATAAATTAATTAATGAGATAATAGGGAAAATGATCATGTCTTTGAAAGATGAGGACTCACTTCTAACTCTGTCTGTGGATATCTGGAATCTACTGTTGCTCTGGAGCTTGTGTCTCTGAACCAATGGAATAAGACACCATAACAAAAATGTGTTAGTACTTTGAATGTACTGGTATGCATATGAGGTAGGCTGAATGAATGGGGTTCATATACATGAACAATAATAATAACTAACTAACTATCATGAGCGTGAGAATACATGCATGAGACATAACAACTGACACTAATACTGTGATAACATGATTACTAAATCTGAATATAACTAATAACATGAGTGACTGTATCTGACAGTCCTGAATCTGATGGAACTATCTGAGTTCCGTACTGTATCTGAGTTGACTGTATCTGACAATCCTGAAATCTGAAGAGCTATCTGATTTCTATTACTGAGACAGATTGACTATATCTGACAGTCCTGATTTTGTAACATGAAACTATGGGAAGTAGTTATCTAACTGACATACCCCTGATATGCCATTATGGCTGAGTTGGGGTCCAATATGTAACCCCAATTGGAAGGGTGTCAATGCCGCACCACTGGTAAGGACAAGCTATGGGTGACCCTCATCTGATAGTGTCCCCTATATGAGAACGGTGGGGCCCTTATCTGACAGTGCTTATCCACCTCATCAACCCTCATCGAACAGTGTTGATGTCTCAACCTATGCAGGCTACATAGTTTTGGAATGCAAGGATGACTTCTAATAATCACACTCTCATCTGATAGTGTGTGTTCCCATCCTTGGGTGAACTCGGTGCTAATTCCTACTCCCATCTAAATAGACTCTAAACATGATTTACTAAGCTGAACATGGGCTGAGTTACTGAATTCTGTTAACTGACGGAATACTACTGATATCTGATAACTGACTGAGTTCATGATATCAAGGAGATTTCCTGAGTCATAAGACTGTTTGAAGTCTAAGGATCTTAGCTTGACTGAGAGAATCGTGAAAACATGACATGGCTCTAGGCACACAGCTAATGTTTCGGGTACAAGTACCCCCAGGACTCGATAGAAGGAATCTAACAAAGCATGACTTTCTTGAATACATAATAATCACCATAATGCATTTACTGAAGCATTTCATCAAACATATGATAGGCATAAGCTTGTACATACATGGGGATTTCATGACAACATGCTAGTTAGGCACTTTTCCTTCATTTAGGCATTAAATCAAACATATTGTAGGCATGGTACATGTAAACATCATTGTACAACAATTAAACACCATGGTCATATTCTAATTCCATCATTCAAGGGTTTAGTTATAGGTTTGCATGAATCTATATCTATAATAATTAAACCTGCATAAAAATTATCACCCAACATGGAGTAGAATTCAATTTCTCATTTATCAACATGAACAAGAACAGCCCAATCATGAAATCATAATGAAAATCCATAACTTAAAGTTGGAAAAGGGATTCTTGGACTTCATGGACGAAAGGAGTCCATGAATGAACACTATGCATACCTTAGTTTGTGATTTTGTGAAGATTGACGGTGAAACCTTCTTGAAATTGGATTTTCTATGAAAACCCTAGCTTGTTCTTGAGAGAAAATTGAGAGAAATTAGTATATTTTAGGTGAAAAGTGGCTGAATCACGTGTTAAGGGGCTTAAATTGGGGTGGGAAGTTGTCCCTTTTAACCATGGATGTGTCATTTAATTTCAGTAAATTTTTCTCGAACTGAACCCCTGGCACGACGCGGTGCTATCGCTCCATGTTAGTGGAATTTGACAATTGGAAAACTGAGGGATGGCGCGACGTGAAGCCATTGCATTTCCCCTTCTTTTGCGACCTGGAACTTTGGCGCGACGCGGAGAAAATCGCGCTAAGACACTGGAAAAAGATAATTCTAAATTTGAGCCCTGGCGCAATGCGCCATAATCGCAGACCCCTACTGGAATTTGCCAAATGCCATTTCCTCTTGTGGCGCGGCGCGCCACTGACTAATATGGAACTATTTTACGATGGGAACTTGAAATAGTCGTAACTTTTGACTCGATTATTTGATTTGGGTGAATCATATATCGAAGGAAAGCTTATTGAATTTCCCATACGAAAATAAGGGAATATCTTGAGAGTTCCTCATGGAATAACCATCATTCAATTTATAAACTAATACTAGATATTTTTGAGATAAAATTAGCTAGGAAAAAGTATGGGGTATTACATTCTTACACTGTGACATCAGATTTCCAAGAGACTGGTGGTATTATTATTATTGCATTTTTCCCCCTGTATTACTAATGTGTATTTCAACTTCATTTTAGAAGTCTTTCGTTCGGTTTTGGTATTGATTTCACATTTTATATCAGTTTGGGAGATAAGCTTACTTGTCCAGGCTTGCCGTGACAAGTGATATCATGGCCCTTTGTTTTGGGTCGTGACAAATTTGTATTAGAGCAACCACATTCATTGGTCTTATTAGTGTAAGAACAAGGTGTCTAGTAGAATCTCATGAATAGATAGGTAGACATACATATCTATCTTTGAGTGGCTATAAGATATCTTTAGGAAACTTCTTTGTTTTTTTCCTTATCATGCGGATTCCTTCATACCTTATTTTCTAAGTCATATATCACTCTTTCTTACATAGATAGTAAGGAGTAGATCCTATGATGTTAGGAATATGGAGCTATCATTCAAGGAGAGAGCTCATTCTAGAGGGAAAGTTGTGAGTCGTGGATGTGCTCGAGGTAGTGGATGGGCACAGGGATCTACCCCATCTAGACAAAGTACTAGAGGGCTCTCCCCTGAGTGTTGAGTTGAGCATACTGGAGATATAGGGCCTACTTTTGTCCCATAGAGTTCTTCTGCTCTTGTCTTGGAAAGGTTATTGATTCACATGTTGACCTGTATGGAGTGTTCTCCATTGAGTGCAACTAGTGTTTCTCCAGCACTAAGTATGATACCTGTTTATGTTCCATATTTTACCTATGTTGTTCCTTTAGTTCCTAGTATGGATCCCAGTTGTACCAACATCTGCTTATGGTACTCATCATACTTCGAGTAGTGTTCCTCCTTCTATGCCAACCTTTGAGTATGGTATTTCGAGATTAAAAATTCAAGCTTCATCTGTATTACCTCCTCTGGTAGGACCTCATCTATCCAGATTCACTATGTCTCCTAATATTGTGATTACAATTACGTCTTTTGAGGACCAAAATAGGTTTGATAGATTCACTCCTTTGGGTCCTCCTAGATTCAATGGTGTTATAGGTGAGGATGCGTATGAGTTCTTGATTGATTTCCTTAAGAAGTTTCATAACCTTGGTTTTCTTGAGTCGCATGGGGTTGCTTACACTACTTAGCAGTTCAGATATACATCCAGTAATTGGTGGAGGTTACTTGTTAGTTATATATCCCTTGGTTTGCAAAAGATGACTTACGATTAGTTTGCTGAGGCCTTTTTGGACAGGTTTGTGCCTTACCGTCTGAGCGATCAGATGAGAAATGAGTTTGATCATATTTATTAAGGCTCTATGATTATTATGGTATGTGAGGCACGTTTCAATGCCTTGTATAAATATTCTAATGCCAGTATTTCCACCTAGTCTGAGAGGATTAAAAAGTTCATAAAGAGGTTAAATGATTTGCTTCAGCTTGCTACTTCAAAAATAGTTGTGTCAAAGGCATCATTACAGAGTATAGTGGATCATGCTATGATGACTGAGTTTATTTTTCTAGCGTCTTAGTGAGGTTCCAAGAGGATGCAGGTGTTAGAGTGAGTTTAGAGGTCATATTCATCGAGGTAGATATTCTAAAGGCTTTCGTGGATTTCATGGATGACCCATGCAGGAAACCTTCCAAGGTTCACGTAGTGGATCTTCTAGTTCAGAGGCTTTGAGTGGTCATTCTATCTTAGCCATACATCTCTCTTATTGAGTTGAGCCGTAGAGGTTTCTTTGTGTGTAATGATCTTTCCTATTTTTCGAAGTACTATCCTTATCGTGTTATTAGGCCCACTTCTACATCGACAGTGAGAGGTAGAGCTTCTACTAAAGTTACGCGAGGTAGAGTTAGTGGTGCTCATTCAGGTGGTCATGGGGTTTCCCAATTAGGTGGTGGTCATGGACAATTCCATTTCATACCTGCCAGACCAGAGATAGAGTCTTCCGATGCTGTTATCACAGGTATCATCCCTATTTGTTTTAGATTTACATCTATTTTATTTGATTTGAGATCAAATTTCTCCTACATGTCTGGATATTTTTCTTTGGGTTTTGATTTTGCTAGTGAGCCTCTTTCCATGTGAAACACCCTGAGTTTTAACCCTTGGAAAATTTCTCGATTTTTGTTTTCTGGACATCATACAACTTGGGGTACTTCTCGTATGATGTGGTATGGTTTGGACATGCCCCTAACCATAGCCTCTAACCACAAGATTAAGAATATTCGGTGGGGATATGCCCCCAACAATAGCCAAAAACAATATCCAGAAATAAATCAAAATGTATAGAAATATCCATAACATAAAATGGAGCCTTCTGAAAAGATGAAAACTCACCACTTCAGTCCAACAACTGTCCCCAAGTCAATCACTATGTAGGAGGAGTAGAATGGTTGGATCCTTCATAGGGTGGGTATACAGCCACCCGAAGACGGGTTAGCGAGTAATCTCCAGCATGAACTAAAGATAAGGATAAAATAATGCCATTTATAAAACCAAGTAATACCAATCATATGGACATAACCATACATGTATATATAACCATGCCAGGAAAGGGAACCAGGTTTAGTATGCCATTAAAACCTTTACCTGGGTTGTGTAGCTTTACCGTCCTAAAACCACCTATGGGCTATATAGGTTTAGCTCCACCTTCTGAAACGGACCTAGTGAGTGAACCCGCACGACCAGGGAATAAAAACCTGGGATGACTATTACATCCCCAAAATATAAAGCGTGATATCACGCACATGGTCACCAAGACCAAATCACACATCGGCAAATATGAGTTTCCAGTTTTGGTCCCTCTCGAACCTCCTCCTTCCACGGTTTTGCTACACACTCCACAATTAATTCCCAATTAAAACCATTGCCAAGAAACTAACCAATCCATTAACCATTTATTAACCAAGTCCATTTAGTGGTGGTATCGTCATACCGACCATACTTGCAAGTGCTATCCATAGTCAACCATATATAGGTTTAAGTGAATCCATTTACACTTCATGATTTCTAATTAACCAAAACCATGGCCACCAAGTCCTTTACAATCCATTTAAAATCATTTAAACCATTAATACCATTTAGGGTTCCAATACCAAGTTTAAACCATGCATAAGTTCCATTGTAAAACCAATAGTATAATGATAACATTGTTAAAGGCATTTTATCAAATACATTAGGGGCATAGTATTTCCAAAACCAAAGTCCATTACCAAAGAACCATTCCCATGGAACCAATTATCCAAAACCACCATTAATGTATACAAAAGCATAATTAAAACATGGGGAAACCATAACCAAGTATTTATAACCCAAACCCCCAAATCATAGTTTAAAACCCAAAATGATACAACAATGAAATCATAAAAAAAACATTGTATAAATCCATGCCCTTATTTGGAACTAACAATGCGGGAAGAGAACATGCCTTAATTGACAAATTAGATGGAGAGAAACCACAACAAGATCCCCAAATTAGTACTCTAGTTAAAACCCTAGCTTTCTTTCCCAAAAGCTTTTGAGAGAATTATAGAGTATTTAGGAAGAGTTTCTAAGTGTTAATGAATAGAATAATTGGCCAAATATCCTCCCAAGAGAGTTAGAAGTTGTGGAACCTTATTAGGGTAAGTGGACAAATGTCCAAAATACCCCCACTTAAGTTGCACAAAATCCCACCATAGGGTTACGACTGGCCCTCACGAGTTGTACCCTCCGATACGAGTTGTACCCACCACTCGTATCCTAAGACGAAACCCTTGGACCCACACTATTCAGTGTATGAATCATACTACCCAAGTCGTATCAACAACATACGATCCGTACCCTTCACCCGTATCCCTAGCAAGATAGAATCCCAGAAGGTTTGAACACTATTCACCATACGAGACCTGGGTATGACTCGTACCCTAGCTTACGGATCCTGGTGAGCCACTCATACTATGATCCAACTTAAGTTACCAAGTCTAAGGTTAAGTGAAGGAACCAAACAATACTTATCCAACCATACGACCCGTAACACCAAGTCGTACCCATTCCAGTGACCAAAATTCATCCCACCAAAAATCATTGGTCAGTATACAAATGGACCATACCATACGTACCCTAGAATATGGCTCATACCCATGAGTCGTATTGGGTCCAGAGACCATAATTCTAGGATATTTTCTAAGGTCCAAAAACCAGGGTGTTTCATCCTCCCCTATTAGTAACCTTCGTCCCCAAATGACTGACAAGGTAGGGGTAACCACACGCACGAGTCATTTGAATTATCAAATACATTTCAAATCCTTAACAAAGTTTGAAAACAATGAAGCAAAGATATTAATCTTTCCTTTAAAAAACTTTGAAAATAAAGATGTGTTGAAGACACATACCTTCCGCATGAATCCTAAGAGAAGAAAATAGATGCAGATACTTGGACTTTATGTCCTCCTCCACTTCCCATGTAGCTTCTTCCAACTTATGGATTCTGTATATAACCTTAACTAAAGCGATATCCTTTGTTCGCAACTAATGAACCTGCCTATCTACGATCTCAATTTGGACCTCCCCATAAGACAGAGAGTCAGAGATACCCAAACCTTCAAAAGGAATAATCGAAGAAGGATCACCAAGACACTTCTTCAACATGGAGACATAAAATACTGAATGAAACAAACTCAAGCTAGAAGGTAAATCCAACTCATAAGCAACATTACCAACCCTTAGTAGAATCTCATAAGGACCAACATAACGGGGACTGATCTTCCCCTTCTTACCAAACCACACTACTCCCTTCATGGGAGATACCTGGAGGAAAACCTTATCCACAACTTCAAATGCCGAGTGTCTACGCCTAACAACTGCTTAGGACTTTTGGAAACTTTTGGAAACCTTAAGCCTATCCAAATCACATTCACCTTCTCTATAGCCTAGTAAACCAAGTAAGGACCAAGCATATTTGCCTCCCCAAACTTAAACCAACCAATAAGAGATATACATCTCCTACCATACAATGCCTCAAAAATAGGCATACCAATACTAGAATGATAGCTATTGTTGTAAGAAAACTCTATCAAAGGTAAATGCTCAACCCAATTTCCACCAAAATCAATCACACATGCCCGAAGTATATCCTCCAGTGTATGAATAATTCTCTCTGCTTGTCCATCCATCTTTAAATGAAAAGAAGTACTCAGACTCACCTTAATCCCCAAGCCTTTCTGAAAAAACCCCCAAAAGTGAATCGTAAACTGCGTGTCACGATCAGAAATAATCAAAATAGGTACTTCATGCATCTTCACAATCTCCTGAAGATATAACTTCACATAATCCTCCACAAAAAAAGTAGTCCTCACTGGCAAGAAGTGAGAAGACTTTGTCATCCTATCCACAATGACCCAAATTGAACCATATTGATTCCGAGATCGAGAAAGACCGATAACAAAATCAACATTAATTACCTTCTATTTTTATTCAGGCAAAAAAATCTCTTGATACAACCCACTAGGTCTCATGTGCTCAACCTTAACTTGTTGACACACCAAGCACTTGGCCTTAAAATCAGCCACATCCCTCTTCATACTGCTCTACCAATACATCTCCTTGAGATAATGATACATCTTTATGGAACCAGGGTAAATAACGTAGCGCGATTCATGCTCCTCATCCGAAATCCTTTGTCGCAAACAATTGAAGTTAGGAACACATAACCTCTCTTGGTATCATAAAGTACTATCACCACTGATCTAAAAAAATTACCTTTTGCCCACCAATATCACCCTTTATTTTCATCAAGATAGGATCCAACACTTGTTTCTCCTTAATCTCGGGACCAAGAGATGACCAAACCACTTCTCGTACAATTACACCTCCATCCTTGGAGTCCAAGAGGTAAACTCCAAGATTAGCCATACGGTGAATATCCTTCACCGATTCTCACTTTCCTTTCTCCACATGAGCCAAACTCCCCATGGATAACCTACTAAGAGCATCAGCAACCACATTAGCCTTACATGGATTATAGTGAAGCCTCATATCATAGTCCTTAAGAAGCTCTAACTATCTCCTTTTCTGAGATTAAGCTCCTTTTAAGTGAACACATACTATAGACTCTTATGATAAGAAAAGATATCCATGTGTACACCATACAAATAATTTTGCCATATTTTCAAAGCAAACACAACCACCAATAGCTACAAATCATGGGTAGGATAGTCCCTCACATGTACCTTTAACTGCCTGGAAGCATAGGCAATCACCTTTCCATGATACATAAACACAAAAGAAAACCTACCCGAGATGCATCATAATAGATCACAAACCCATCACTGCCTTCCGGCAAAGTCGAAATTGGAGCCAAAGTTAGCTTATCTTTCAACTTCTCAAAACTCCTCTCATACGCATCTGACCAAGAAAACTTAACCTTCTTCTGAGTCAACTTAGTCAAAGGAGAAGCTATCGATGAGAAGCCTTCCATAAACCACCAATAATACCTAGCCAAGACCAAGAATCTCTAAATGTCGGTTAGAGTCGTGGGTCAAGGCCACCCCTTAATTGCAGCCACCTTTTGCAGATCCACCATGATCCTCTCTCTAGAAATTATATAACCAAAAAATGTCAAAGTATTTAACCAAAACTCACACTTGGAGAGCATGGCATACAAAGACAGTTCCTTCAAGTTCTGCAATACATACAGAGGTGATTAGCATGATCCACCTCAGTTTGGAATAAACCAGAATGTCATCAATAAAAATGATGAAAAAGAGACCCACGAAATGCATGAAAACCCTGTTCATCAAATCCATAAATGTCATCGGGGAATTAGACAATCCAAATGAAATCACCGAGAATTCAAAGTGCCCATACCGAGTATGAAAAGTCATCTTAGGGATATCCATCTCCCTAATCTTTAGCTGATGATACCTAGACCAAAGATCTATCTTAGAAAAGAAATTTGCACCTTGCAATTGATCAAATAAATCATCTATCCTTAGAAGAGGATTCTTGTTTTTGACCATCACCTTATTCAACTGCCTGTAGTCAATGCACATCCGAAGGAAACTATCCTTCTTGCACATGAACAACACTTATGTACCCCACAGAGATGCACTATAATATATAAACCCCTTAGCTAAAAGATCTTTTAGTTGCTCCTTGAGTTCTCTCAACTTAGTCGGAGCCATTTTATAAAAAGGAATAGATATTGGAAAAGTATACAAAACAAAATCAATACCAAACTCTATTTCCCCTCTCCGGAAGAACACCTAGAAGATCATCCATAAGGACCCCGGGAAACTCATTTACTACCGGGAATGACTGTAAAAAAGGACCTTCTGTATTAGAATCTTTAACCCAGACTAAGTGATAAATACAACCTTTAGAGATTAACCTTTGATCTCTAAGATAAGAAATAAACCTCCCCCTAGGATCTAGGGAATCACCCTTCCACTATTTAACTAGTTCAATGGGGAATCTAAAAACAACCTTAAGGGTTTGACAATCCAAGGATGCGTAATAAGAGTGTAACCTATTGATCCCTAGAATAACATCAAAATCTACCATATTAAGTTCAAACAAATCCACCAAAGTCTACCTAACACCAACAAATACCACACACTCGTTATAGACTATTTTATCAATAACCGAGTCACCTACTGGGTGGAAATAGAAAAATGATCTAAAACAACCTCAGGATTAAAACAAATACATAAGCCACAAATGGGTTCATGTAAGAAAAAGTGGACCCCAGAAAAAGCAGAAAATACACATCACAAGAAAAGAGTTATAACATACCAGTAACGATATCAGGTGATGCCTCAGATTCCTATCGGGACACCAAAGCATACAACCTGTTTTGTACAATACTAAAACTAGGAGTAGTAACAAAAGTAGACGTGGAACAATCGGGTAAAGGAGTAGAAGATGATGCCACCTATACCTTATTTGCTCCCGTAGCAACCTTATTAACCGTATAATCCCTGAGGTAATAGACTTTTTAACCACACCTAAAGCATTTTTACCTCTCTTTATCATAATAACCCCGATGAGGGAAACACAGAACCAATAGAGAGGTCATGAAGAAATCAACTGACCCTCACTCGCTATAGATTGGGTACCCTGTGCCTAAAAATTTTCACCACCCTGATGACGTCTGTCACCCAACTACTTCAAGTAAGGAGCACTAGTAGTAGAGAAAGATCCAGAACTCCCCTACTTTTTTTTCTGCCATTTGTTACCATCCCGACCACCCTGGGACTAAGCACCTCCCTGATAAAAAAAGTTTCTCCTCTTACCCTGTTGATCTCCAAACTTTGCATATTTCCTCTTCTCATTCTCTGGCTACTGCATATGAATAGTCAACCTAGAAATGTAATACCTCGTACTTTTACCTAGCTTAAGTTCATCTCAAAGATGTCAAAGATATTCTTTAAAGATGAATAAACTTTTATATATGAGGATTTTTCAATATTTTGAATTTTTGTTGTGTGGGAAATTGAATAAGCTTTCCATCGATAACAAATTTGCCTAAATCCGATAACCGGGTAAGAAGTTATGGCAATTTAAAGTTTCAGTCGTAAAACACCATCATTTTAGCCCTAGCGCGTCACGCCATAAGCCAAAATGGTGTTTATCAGTTTCCAGTAAGACTCCATGATTACACTGCATCGCGGAGGGCTCCTAAATCCTAATTGTCCTTTTTCCAGTGAATCTCCACAATGTCTCCGCGTTGCGCCAAACTTCTAGGTTGCAAATAAAGTGGTGACGCGATAGCTCCACGTTCCACCATCTCAAAATTTCCTAGTTGTCAAATTCTAGAGACACGGCGTGATAGCGCTGCTTCGCGCCAGCCTGCCAAATTGGGAAATTTTGACAAAAAATAAATATTTTATCTAGGGATAAATTGGTCTTTTTCCAAGGTTTTAACACGTCCAGGTGCGGGATTTAATCCCTAAAAATATTTCAAATCATTATTTACTCACTTTTTTCCCCAAATCATGTACATTCTCTCCCAAGAAACAAAACCCTAGCTTTCAAGAAATCAAAGCCAATTCTGAGAATCTCTCCAAGAACTTCAAGAAACTTATAATCAAGGTATGCATAGTGTTCATTCATGGATTCCTTTCATTCATGAAGCCCAAGAATAAAGTTTTAAATCATGTATTATGAATATTATATTATGGGTTGATTATATTTATCTGATTATTGTTGTAGGGTTCCCAAGTTAGAATCTCAATGTTTTTTTTTATGGAATTACGTTAGTATATGAGATTAAATCCATGAACTGAGTGGTTATGAGGTGTTAATTGATGATTATACCTATGCCATAAGTGGTTCATGTAAGGTGTTTGATAAAATGCCTAGAAGACTAGAAATTATGTAATATAGCTTAATTGTGACTAAAGTGATAGATTCATGTTTTACCCTTATGTTAAAATTACTCCCATGATATTGATGTGCAATATAGATGTTTGTTGAAATGATCATGATGCTAGAATGTGGAATTAAGACATTGATTATATGCATTCCTTCCATGTACAAGATAATGATAACCATGTACTTCATAAAATCCCCAACTTATTGTATTATGAATAGTTGATATTGGTCATGTGTTCAAGAAGTGTCAAGTCTTGTCAGTTTCATGCTATTGAGTTCTGGGGGTACTTGTACTCAACAATTTAGTTGTATGCATAGAGCCAGTGTCATGTTTTCACGATATCCTCAGTAAAGCCAAGTTGAGTAGAATTCAGTCAGTTATGTAACTCAGGAAAAACTCAGTAAACTCAGTAATCATAGTAATCTCAGAAAGCTTAGTACTTCAGTAATCTCAGTAGTATTCCATCAGTTAACGAAGCTCAATGAAATCATTTAAGTTAATCATGTTCAGTGTCTATTCAGATGGGAGTAGGATTTAGCACCGAGTGAACCCAAGGAAGAGAACACACACTGACAGTTGAGGGTGTGATCCTTAGAAGCAATCCTTGTGTTCCAAAACTATGTAGCCAGCATAGGTTGAGACATCAACACTGAGAGATTATGGTTGATGATATGGATAAACACTTTCATATGAGGGTCCTACCATTCTTTTTAGGGACACTGTTAGATGAGGATCACCCACAGCTTGTTTTTACTAGTGGCGCGATATTGACACCCTTTCAATTGGGGTTACAGATTAGACCCTAACCTAGCTATATTGATTTATTTGGGGAATGTTGGTTAGATGAATACTTCCCACAATTATAGTTTCTGACTCAGTCTCAGTAATTGAACTCAGATAGTTCTTCAAAATTTTAGGACTATCAGATACAGTCAACTCAGAATAGTATGGAATTCAGTTAGTTCCATCAGAACCTTGACTGTCAGATACAGTCGCTCAGTATTAGTTATATCAGTTATCAGTGACTCATGTTATCAGTAATCAGACTCAGTAGTCAGTAACATTATGAATTCGGTCACATTCACTTATTCATACACGTATTGTCACATTTATATTATTCAGTCAGTTAGCATTGTTCAGCCTACTCACTTGTATACCAGTACATTCAAATGTACTGATGTATTTATGCTATGGTGTTTTATACCATAGGTTCAGAAGCACAAGCTCCAGAGTATCAGTAGTGTTCCAGTTTCAGCAGTCAGAGTTAGCAGTGAGTCCTCATCCTTTGAGGACATGATCATTAATTTATTTCTTCATTAATTCATTTATTTTAGTAGTTGGAGTTAGTCGAGGACATGTCCCATCAACTCTTTTTCAGACAGTTTAGAGGCTTTCAGACTACAGTGTTTTCAGACTAGATATTTTCAAATATTATTTCAGTTTTGGTATTGTCGTACCATATTATTCAGATATGGTTTTATCATATATTTATCAGTGTTTAACCTTATGGCATGTTTCAGCCTACTATTTCTGCATTTATACAGTATATTATGCAGTGTTTAGGTACAGGTATCAGTCATGTGTTGTTTGTGGTCCTTTGGGGTCATGAGCACCGTGTAGCATTCCGGGTACCATATTCAGGGCGTTACAAACTTGGTATCAGAGCCTAAGGTTCAATAGAGTCCTAGAAAGTCTGAAAGCCGCATCTAGTAGAGTCTTGTACATTGGTATTTTGCACGCCACATTTTGTACAGGAAACTATGAGATGTTTTAGGAACAGTTTTCCTTCTTTCAGTATTCATGCCGTGCAAGTGAGCGTGATCTCAATTTTAACTCTCAGTCTAATCTATTTCTCCCTTTCTTCTACAGAACATGCCTCCCAAAAGTAGAAACGAAAAACAGTTAGCCCCTCAGCCCATCCAAGAAGAACCCTTGGATGAACACGTTTCTTATACAGAGTTCAGAGCTGCATTCACCACTCTTGCTTATTCAGTTCCTACTCAAAATGAACAACCAACTCTCAGTCTGGCTAACCCAATGGCCAATTTAGCTGCACCAAGATTCGGGACTTCACCAGAATGAATCCTCCATCATTTTTTGGGTCTAAGTCAGAAAAGAATACTTAAGAGTTTTGATCTTGGGTGTATTTATACACCTAAGCACCATAACTTACCCATATTTTAGCTAAGTTTGGAGAATAAAGTGCCCAGTTTCTTATGTTTTTACTCTACTTCTATGTGATTGAGCTAACCGATGTGATTAGCATGATTTTAGGTATTAATGAGGTAGATGGATACATAATGGGACTATGAAATGCGGATGGCATATGACAAAAGAGAGAGTAGCAGTCTAAATAAAATATGGTGACTAGAAACTATGTCCAATATTAATTTGTCATTTATAATTAGTTTAGGGACTTAGAAGGAAATTATGAGAGAAAAAATTATTAAAAATACTTGATGCTGAAACTTTATCATTATTCATTATTCTGTATTAGCTTTTGAAGAGGAGAAGGGTGACTTAACTTGGGAGACAGAGAAAAATGTTTTTTTTCTCTTGTTTTCACTATTCGCACACTAAGATCATCTTCTAGTTTTTGGTATGATGAATATTTCTATTGTGATTCCCATTTTATTCATGAGTAGCTAAGTTTATTAGTTAGGGTTATGTAAGCCTTGTAACATACAATCTATTACTTTGGGTTTTTGAATTCATCATGTATTGATCTGCTTATATCATACTCTCTTCGTTTATCTTTAATTATCGTGGTTGCAAACATAGAGGATGTTCCTTAAAACACAATTTATTTGATAGAAAGGTTGAGGTTCGAAAAAGAGAGTAATGACAAGAAAATAGGATTTCCAACCCCTATTTCATATGTTAATGCCTTAACATGATTAACTACTTTGAGATTTCGTATTGTTTTTTAAAACACTTTTGATTCAAGAGAACTAAAGTGAATTACTCCTTGATGGTTGAGAAACACTAGGATTATGTTATTAAATACAATATGTTTCTCTGTAAGCATGATAAATGTATGAATTCATAAAGCCCATAGTTAGAAAGTATTGAAAACTACAAGGTGGACATAACCCTAGCTTGCTATTTTGTCTGAATTTGAATACTACTACACATATCTCATCTTGTTAAACTGAAACCATTAATTTGTGAACTGAATCAAATTCCCCTTTTTAGTTTTATGGAAAACGAATGATTAAAAGTCAACTAATCTGTATACAACTTAATTTGTACCATATTCCCTGTGGGATTCGACCCCAACCTAGTTGGGTTATATATTTGACAACAACCGCTTAAAATTTTGTAAGAAAGTTGTAATTTAGGCATATCAAATTTTGGCGTCGTTGTCGGGGAATACGGTTTTCGATTGAGTTTAAGTGTGTTAATTGACTATTAGTTAAGTTTCCTTATTTTATGATTATTTGTTGTTTTTATTCGTTACAGGCTCATTGTTTTTATGCCACGAACCAGAAGTTCAGGAGAACCATTATTACCCTTCAATCCTGAACCTCATCTCATTGAAAGAATAGCTAACCAAAAGGAAGTTAAAAGATTAGCCTCTTTGGCTAATGCTCAATTAAATCAACAGAATGCCGATAACCCAGGCTGGGTACATAATCTAGATGAAGAGGACCTGGGAGATGATGATTTAATTGACCCAACTAATAGGAGGCGTGCTGCGGGAGTAGTTGCACCTGTAAATCAAAATCATCCATTCAGAGAAAGACTAGATTGCCAAGTTGCACAGTCTGATATTGATAATGATGAGGAAGAATTAGATGGAGCTGGATCTATAGGGGTAATCATTCTACCACCACTAGCTTCTGGGATGAAATTCAACATCACTAGTACTATGATCTAGCTACTGAATTTGAAAGGACTCTTTGGTGCATTACCTGGTGATGATCCAAATCTACATTTGGTGAATTTCATCAGTATTTGTAAGTTGTTTAATAATCCTGGAGTGGGACAAAATTCTATTCATTTAAGATTTTTCCCACCGTCTCTGTCTGGAGAGGCAAATATATGGTTGAATGAGCTGACTCCTGATTCTATAACAAACTGGAGGCAATTGAAAGGAGCTTTCCTAGAAAGGTTCTTTTCGCCTTCCAGAATGTTACAGTTTAGGGATGAGATAAGAAACTTTAGGCAATCGGCTAGTGAAGCTTTGCATGAGACTTGGGCAAGGTTTAGAAAAAAGTTGACTTAATGCCCAAACCATAAGATGACTAATGAACACTTGATGGAAATATTCTACAGAGCTATGAACTCACTTACAAAGCCAATAGTAGATAATACTGCAGGAGGAGCTTTTATGGATCTCACCTTTACTGAGGCTGCAGACATGTTAGAAAGAATGACTAGGACAAGTAGAGCTTGGCATACCAGAGATTCTATGGTAGCAAGCAATACTAGGTCTAATATAATATCAGTAAAGCAGCATAGGAGAGAAGAGAAGCATGATCAGGATATGTCTTATATGAAAACCCAGATAGATATGCTCATGAAACACTTGCTATCACGGAATGTAGAAAGGTAAAAGCTGTGAGGTCCCACAGTAAGGGAGATAACTCCAAAACCAAGGAAGAGGCTAAGTACTTGCATAATCAAGGGGTTTCGGACCGGTGGTCAAGGAAACCAAGGTTGGAACCATCAAGGAGATTGGAAGAATAAAAGTGACAGGAGTAGACTGTATGTACCTCCTGGAAGCCGTGATAATGCTGCCACCAGTTCAGGCTAAATGTCCATGGAGGACATGATGGAGAAACTATTAAAGGGAGTTGAGGCAACCAATTCTGGGGTGACATATCTTCCATGAGTCAACTAGTAAATTCAAACTCAATCACTATTAAACAACTAGAGCAGCAGATGAGCCAATTATCCGCAATATTTAACCAAAGACAAAATGGGACTCTACCAAGTGATACAGTTCAGAATCCCAGGACTGATAGATTATGTATGTCCATTACCACTAGGAGCATTAAGATGTTATCTAGTCCAGGATTGGGAGTATCATCTTGTAACGCCCTGATTTTCTGAATAAGAATGCTACGCGGTGCTCATGACCCCGAGGAACCACAAGCTAACCCATGACTGATATCCGTACCTGTACACTGCATATATAACTTATTAATGCGGAAAACATGAACATGTAGGCCATAAGGTTCAACTGAATAAAGAATCTGTCAAAACATAATATCCACATGGGTGAAAGATACCCAAAATAGCTGAAAACTGAATCAAATCTGAACATAAGTTTGAATACTAAATCTAAAAGCCTCTAAGTGCTGTCTGAATAAGGAGTTGAAGGAATATTTCTCCAACTAACTCCGTAAATTGATAACTGGCTAAAATAACAATGAATAAATCAAATCATATTGTCCTCGAATGAAAATGACTCACTAAATCTCTGCGACTGGAAATGCTACTACTACTGCTGATCTGGAGCTCGTGTCTCTGAACCTATGGTGTAACATGAAAAGAAAGCACCATAGCGTAAATGCGTCAATATGAGGGAATGTACTGAGTATACACGTGAGGTAGGCTAAATATAAATAGTGTTTACATGCATGAACAATGTTAACTGTCTGACTGACATGAACGTAAGAGTACAAATATGCATACATAGTAATTGAAATCGTGGGTGCATGATCGCTAGTCCTATATGCTAATACATGGTTTACTGATGGCTAACATAACTGATACTGAAATTCTGATAACAGGGGAAACTGTATCTGATAATCCTGAATCTGATGGAACTATTTGAGTTCCGTACTATAACTGAGTCTGACTGTATCTGACAGTCTTGATATACTGAAATCTAAAGACCTATCTGAGTTCTTTTACTGAGATTGATTCTGAAACTTTGGGAGTTAGTTGTTTAACCGACATGCCCCAATAACGCATATAGCTAAGTTGGGGTCTAATCTCTGCCCTGATTGGAGGGGTGTCAATACTGCGCCACTGGTAAGGACAGTTGTGGGTGACCCTTAGCTGGCAGGTATTTGAAAGGAGAATGGTGGGAACCCTAAACTGACAGGTTAATCCACCTCATCAACCCTAATCTGATAGGCTAAGATGTCTCAACCTATGCTGGCTACGTAGTTCTGGAGCACAAGGATGACTGCTAAGAAACACACCCTAAATTGGTAGGTGAGTTCCCATCCTTGGGTTCACTTGGTACTAACTTCTACTCCTATATGAAGATACTAAACATGATTCATTTGACTGTACATGGATAGATTAATTGACTTCCGTTGACTGACAGAGTAGTACTATTATCTGAGAGTTAACTGAGATCATGAGATTTCTGAGGTTTCCTAAGTCACATGACTGACTGAGTTATATAGATTATAGCTTGACTGAGATTATCGTGACAACATGACATGGCTCTAGGAACACAGCTATGTTTTTTGAGTACGAATACCCCCAGGACTCGATAGAAGGAAACTGACACACATGACATGACTTGATCACAAGATTTGAGTCCACAATTCATAATATCTTAAGTAGGGGATATCATATTTCATATAGTATTTCAACATCTTAAACATTGTAGGGAGTGCATGGATATATTTTGTGTACATATTATATATCTCCATTATCTTACATGCTTCATACCACCACAATAGCAACACATGAAAAGCATGGGATTCATATTGAAGTATATAGCTAACATGGACTTGACATTTAGACATCATAGAACCATACAAACATGAATTTCTAGAATCTTAAGCATTTTATCAAACACCTTGCATGCATGCTTTAAGGCATAGGTGAGTTTCATACTCGTACCATATTAAACCAACTAAAGTTCATGGTTTCCAATTAACAAACATATATATTCCATGAAAACACCTTTAGACATCACATTGAAACTTAAACAACAATCGTCAACATGTACATACTCATATCACCATAAAAAGTTTACAAAATAATATTTAAAACATGGTTCTTGAGCTGTATGAATGGATTAGATCCATAGATGAACACTGCGCATACCTTAGAAAGGAAACCTTGATGATTTGCTGGAGAGTTCTTGGATTGGGAAAACTTAATTCTCAATTATCTTGGAAAAAGGCTTGAATCTTGCTTTTGAGAGATGAGTTTGATGGAAACCTAATCTTGTGGTTGAGAACGTAAGACAGGGTTTTTGAGATGCTTAACTGAAGAAAAATGGGAAAAATTATGCCTCTTTAGGGTTATAAGTCGTGGAAGGTGAAGGAAATGACCAAAATACCCTTATGAAATAAATTCCCAGTTGCTGAAAATCATAGCTGACGACATTTGTGACAAGGCATCAAAAATATGACAGGGCATCAAAAATGTCGTCACACAGAAGCTGGATTCTACCTAAGGCTGACGACCTTCGTGATAAGGCGTCACAAGTGTGGTAAGCTACTAAGAATGTCGTCACTTAGGAGATGGTTTCTGTCTAAGGCTGACGACCTTCGTGATAAGGCGTCACAAGTGTGGTAAGATACCATGAATTTCATCACTTAGGAGCTGGTTTTTTCCTAAGGCTGACGACCTTCGTGATAGGGCGTCACAAATGTGGTAAGCTACCGCAAATGTCGTCACACTGTTTCCAGCCTGACAAGCTAGAGTAAAATAGAAATAACTGTTTTCTCCGATATCAGATTTAGGCAAAATTGGTATCGTTGGAAAGATAATTCAATTATATATCTGTTTATAGGTCATGAGCTCAAAAATTCAAAGTATAATGAGAGATATGCTTATTTGAAGTTGACTATACCAATATCCTTCTCAAGAATTCAATCAGTAAAGAATGTTTTGATTCGTCTGATAGCTGGGAGTTATTTGAAGACTTAATATACATCTAACCTACTCATAAAACTATAAAAAAACCATGATGTACTATGCATGAGCTTGGTACATGGCTTTAATATTGGTTTGGATTTTTTGGGGTATTACACCTCTTATACTGATGCGATCAAAATAGATTGGGAGATGGTCGACGAATCTTCAGTGGTGTCTGTGGAGTTGGGAGGTTTCAAAAAGAAGAGTACAGAAGTGGAACAACCACCTAAGACGAAGCATGTTAGTGATGTGGATCAAGGCATAAGAAAGGAGGTAAAGGTTGCTCCAGCTGAAATCCCAAGGCCACCACCCCTACTTCCACAATAATTAAAGAAGAAAGAAGATAAAGGAAAGTTTAACAAATTCATGTCTATGTTGAAGCAATTGTCAGTGAACGTGCCTTTAGTTGAAGCATTGGATAAATGTCCGAATATGCTAAGTTTATGAAAGATCTTGTGATAAAGAAAAGAGCGGTAAGCTATTATTCGGTTTATAAATTCCATCATTGTAGTTCTATTTCAACAAGGTCACTGGTGCAGAAGAAGGCAGACCTAGGAGCATTCCCCATCCCTTGTACGATTGGATCTCTGGATTTTGCTAAGGCCTTATGTGATCTTGGAGCTAGCATCAATCTGATGCCGCTAGCTGTTTATAAGAAGTTAGGTTTTGAAGACCCCACACCCACAAACATGTGACTTGTAATGGCAGATAGATCGGTGATAAGACCGGTTGGTATTCTACATGATGTACTTGTAAAGGTGGCAGATTTTATATTTCCTGCTAACTTTGTAATTCTTGATTGCGAAGTGGACTTTGAAGTACCCATAATTTTGGGCAGGCCATTCTTAGCAACTGGGAGAGTGTTAGTTGACCTGGAGTTGAATGAGTTAAAATTTACGCTCAACAGAAAAGAGGTTAGTTTTGAAGTGTGTAAATCCATGAAACAATAAAAAGAGATTAGTGTGTTTTCAATTGTTGATGTATTCTATGAAGATGAGTGAGATGTACCAGTTAAGGATAGGCTTATTGTGGAGATAATAGCTGGTTTGGTTGAACTTGCAAGCAAGGATGTAAGTGACTTCAAAGTGGCTGGACTTGGAATAAAGCATTTTCTTGATCCAACAAATGAGGTACAAATGGTATCATTGATGTATCTTGACTAAGTCTGAGTAGTCAAAATAATTAAGTCATTCCACAACGTTAAATCAGGCACTGCATGGGAGGCAACCGATGATTTTATTTTCATTTTATAATGTTAAATAAAAATAGAAAAATAAGAGTCGAGACACGACTAAAACTATGGTTCTTGTGGGAGGCAACCCATTATTCTAATCATTTTTGTTGTTTTTGATTAAGTGTAGGTGCATGAAGTACTAAGGAGGTGATTCGTACCAAATTTGGTTTGGAATTGAGCCATGTCAACGGTGGTAAGTTTAGGAGTAATGGGAATATTACAGGTAAGTTGGAGTGGCAAAATGTGTTAGACTCAAGTTATGATTTGTGACCCAAATTATGTTAATTCGATCTTAAAGCCCATCACTGACATGGATGGGGGTGTGGGGGTGAAGCCTCCGCGGTACGGACCTTTCTGAATACTTTATATGAAGAATGGGGTGCATGGCGTCCAAGTTTGAGTGTACTACAGGGTGTGTGATGCCCAAGTTTATATAGTCCATGCAAAGGCGTCGCCTAAGGCATATCCTAAGCACACTGCCTCAAGTAGGAATTACCATGTACGGTGCATACCTTAACTTGTGCGACACCTTATGCAACGCACACCTTAATGTTGGCAATAGCTTTTGCATCACATACCCAAATGCACACCCTAACTTTTTCACTTATGCGATACCTTATGCAGCGCACACTTAAACTTGTGCAATAACATATGGGTCATACTTACCTTTGTGCGATAACATGTGCGTTGCACACTATACCGCATAGGCTCACTGTTTCACATGTGCGAAGACCAATGCAGCACACACTTAAACTTGTGCGATAACTTGTACGCCGCACACCTTCCAATTTCAACATATATCCATCTTTGAATTGGGTCAACCCAACCCGAATTTTATTTTTTCACTAGACTTCACATCCTAAATGCCTAAATTCATCCTTATTTCACCCCTAAGCCAAACAATATTTCTCCCTCACCATTCTCTTTGTCCTTCAAGATTACTCTTTTCTTAACAATCTCAAGAATTTTCCCTTTCTTTTCCAAATCTTCCATCTTCAAAGGTATGTTTTACTTTATTAATACTTAGTTATTGTGACTTTATGTATAGTTACTTGATTTATTGAGGGTTATAGATTAAATTCTTGCCATGGCTATGTTAAAGAAGGGTTTTAACCATCTTGGGAATATAAACATCATTGTGTAGTAGATACCATTGTTGTAGTACTTTGATCTTTTACATGTGATTGAATTGTTCAAGAATAATGTAGCTTATTTGTGTGGCCATTATTTCACAACTTACTGGATGGAACATGGTGTTGGTTAAATCATATGAAAGTGTAATACCCCGTATAGTTCTAAGTTAGAAAATAAACCGTTGTTCCTACACATGTAACCTCCTATACTGTGATTAATATTGGAGTAAAAGAATTAGGATGAGTATCCTAGTGATAATAGAGCTTATGTTGTGTTAAGCATGTTCATAAGAGTCACTTAGAGTAAGCCAAGCTAAGAACTTTTGAATCCACCAAGTTTTCATGTGTGATTTCATATAGGTCATCTATTAAAGAGAATAACTTGGTTTATAGGTGGTATTTTGGAAGATTTATACCCTCCAAATTGTAGATAATTGAATAAGCTTACCGTCGATACCAAATTTGCCTAAAATGGACACCCTGTGAAGAAGTTATGGCAATTTAAAGTTTCAGTAGCATTATTAAAGTCAGTGGCGCGTCACGCCCTAAGCCAAAATGACGTTTGTCAATTTCTAGTGTATCTTCGAGATTCCACCGCGTCACGGTGAGTTTCTAGGTCACAAACGGGGGGAAACACGATATATCCACGTCGCATCAGGGGCCCAAATTGGGTAATTTTACAGAAATTAAATAACGCATCTAGAGGGATATTTGGGTCATCTTTCCACCCCTATATATATATTCCATAAACACGAAATTAAGCCCTTATTTCACCAAAACATACTCTTTCTCTCAAAATCCTCTCAAGAATACATTAGGGTTTTCAATTGGGGATTCAAGTTCAAGAAAATTTATCCATCAATCATCAAGAATCTTCCATCTAAGGTATGCACAGTGTTCATCTATGGATCCATTTCATTCATAGAGCTCAAGAACTATGATTTAAATATTATATTATCATTGTTTTGTTGTGATATGACCATGTACATGTTGATGATTGTTTTTTATGTTTCAAGATGATATCTAAAGGTGTTTTCATGAAGTATATGTGTTCGTTAGTTGAAATCCATGAACTTTATGTGGTTTAAAATGGAGAAATTCATGAAAACACACCTAAGCTAAAAGAATGCATGCACAGTGTTTGATAAAAGACCTAGGATGATAGAATTCATGTTCCATGATTTAATAGTGCTTAAATTACAAGTCCATGCTCTATGCTTTATGATTTCACATGAATTCCATGTGATTGATATGCGCCATTGTTGTGATATGGATTGAGCATGATATTGAATCTATGCAAGTATACATATTTTGTATGAATTTCCCTTCCATACGTATGATGTTGAGAACTATTCTTAGTGTGAAATCCCCTACTTATGATATAGTGAATTGTGGACTCCATTTTATGATCAAGTCAGTTATGTGTGTCAGTTTCCTTCCATCGAGTCCTGGAGGTACTAGTACCCAAAAAATATAGTAGTGTTCCTAGAGCCATGTCATGTTATCATGATAATATCAGTCAATCCATGATTTATAAAACTCAGTCAGTCATGTGACAAAAAATCTCAGAAATCTAATAATCTCAATAAATTCTCAGATAATAGTACTATTCCATCAGTCAACGGAAGTCAATTACTCAGTCCATGTACAACCAATTAAATCATGTACAGTCTCTTCAGATGGGAGTAGAAGTTAGAACTGAGTGAACCCAAAGATGGGAACTCACCTGCTAGTTTAGGGTGTGATTCTTAGTAGTCATCCTTGTGTTCCAGAACTACGTAGCTAGTGTAAGTTGAGACATCTTACCCTTTCATATTAGGGTTGATAAGGTGTCTTAACCTATCAGTTTAGGGTTCCCACCATTTTTATTTAGGTACTTGCCAGCTAAGGGTCACCCATAACTGTCCTTACCAGTGGAGCGGTATTGACACCCTTCCAGTCGGGGCAGAGATTAGATCCTAACCTAGCTATATGTGTTATTAGGGCATGTCGGTTAAGCAACTACCTCCCACAGTTTCAGTCCCAGTCTCAGTAAAAAAACTCAGATAGTTCTTTAGATTTTCGTATACCAGGACTTTTAGTTATAGTCAATTCAGTTACAGTACGAACTCGGGTTATACCATCAGATTCAGGACTGTCAGACACAGTCATCCATGTTATCAAAATTTTAGTATCAGTTATGTTAGATAACAGTAAACCATGTATTAGCGTACAAATCCAGATATCATGTATTCACGATTTTTAGTTTCTATGTATGCATGTTTGTACTCTTATGTTCATATCAGTCAGTCAGTTGGCATTGTTCATGCATGTAAACCCTTTTGCATTTAGCCTACCTCTCTAGTATTCTCAGTACTCCCAATCGTACTGACACATTTGCGCTATGGTGCTTTATTTCATATTACACCATTGGTTCAGAGACACGAGTTCCAGATCGGCAGAAGCATTCCAGTCGCAGAGTCGCAGTGAGTCCTCATCTATTCGAGGATGATATAATTTTATTTCATTTATTATTTCAATTCAGTTTTTCTAGACAAAGTTAGTTAGAGACATGTTCCTTCAACTCCTTATTTTAGATAATATTTAGAGGCTTTCAGATTTAGTTCAAATTTTAGATTCATCTTTCAGTTGGTTTGGGTATTTGTTACCCTATATGGATGTTATTATTTATCAGATATTCTATTTAGTTAAACCTTATGGCCTATTGTTCATGTTTTCCACATTGTACAAGTATATTATGCAGAGTACAGGTACAAATATCATTCATGGGTTAGCTTGTGGTCCCTCGGGGTCATAAGCACCGTGTAGCATTTTGGTTCAGCAAATCGGGGCGTTACAGAAAGTGATGGTGTTTTGTGCATATTGATATGTTGAAGCTCTAAGGCATAACTTTGTTTAAAAATTATTTCATTAAAATAAAATTAGTGGAATTGAAGTGAGTGAATTGTATTGTGACTAATGTTGGTGCACCATATCAAAGTGTTTGTCGGCGAAGTCAGAGTACCCGACAATAACACTTAATTGGTTTATACTAACAAATTAAGTGTGGGTGGTGACTTCACCACCTTCATCTTAATTTTTTTTAGTTTTATTATGTGTGGTTGACATGGGTGATGTGATGAATACAGGAAAAATGGCTCCAATGATGATCTCTATGCAGGTGGCATGACTCTTAATATGGATGAGAAGTACTACTAGCCAGGTTCTTTATCCTGTTATGTGCACTGGGGACAGTGCTTAGCTTAAGTGTAGGGTGACTGGTTACTTTGCTACTTGTTTTGTAAGAAAATAGGACCTTCTCCTTAGTATACTTCTGTGATAGGATTAGTTATTTTGTTTATTTTGTTTCTTGTTAGATGTTTGTTTGATTTAGTCATAATTAGGTGCTTTCCTCGATGATGGATGGATGACGACCGTCTTAAGAGAAAATTAGTCATTTACTTGCATGTAACTGTTCTTGTGGATCACATGACATTATAACATAAGTATGTGATGGATCATTATATTTGAAACACCTAGGCTCTAGTTGTGATTGTTGGTTTTATTTGAATTCATTTAATTGTTGGGTTGAGAATCTATAATGCTCCTAATTGAGTTGACCATGTGCCATTAGTGTGTAATATAGTTGTGTAATTCCTTATTGCAACTGATGCTAGAACTTCCCTGGTGTGTGTGCAAAGCAAAATAAAGATTGTGAGTTTAGGAGATGATTTAGGCATTTCTTTGACAACCATTATTCATGCCTTCTTTTGACCTACCTTTGCACATTATCTTAGCTAGTACCGATGAGCCTTTATCTTGTTCTTTTGTTAGCCTTATATGTAGCCTAACCCGTTCTTTAATAGTCCGTAATTTGATTCAAAATCTCCTAAGTGCTTTAATATAAAATCAATTTAAGTTAGGAGTTTGACAATAAAAAGAAAAAGATGAAATTGATGCCTCAAAGTCTAGTTATTGGCGTGTGCAATTGATGTGGTTAGGAGTAGCAAAAATTATTGAAAAAAAAGTTCTAAATTTTATCCCGGACATGTTACAATGAACCTGTTTTGGCCCTGGTCCTTCTTGGACATTTTGCACCTCAACTAAGGTAAATCGCTTAAGTTGAGGGTGGCTATTATAGGGGTGCGTAACATGAAATGGGTACAAAAAATATATATTTGGAAAGGTTGCATACTCCCACCATAGTGTTATTAATTTAGTTTAATGGGATAGGGTGAAAACAAAAGCTATGGATAGATGAAAGTGGTGTAAATTGATTGTTAGAAATTGGTCTTAGTTGCATAATGTAGTGTATTAAAGCACTTAGGGAAGATAGTCACTATTTCTGGCCAAAATAGTTCCTACCCATCCTTTAGCTTACACTACAACCTGTAAAAGACCTATTTAATCCTAATCTTAGCATTCTGATATTAGTATAGCATTATACTAAGGGCAAGCATATGGTCATCATAATTTGAGAATTCTTTGTGAGAGTGAGAGCAACTTGATTTTTGTACCCATTTTGTTAGAAATTGTATGATTGTGAGTGATTATGGGTAACTTTATTGTTGTGAGGGCACATGGTTGATGAAGGTTGGGTAATTTATATGATTTCTTTGCTTAAAAAGTATGCTTGAATTTTCCAACTTAATGAGTGTATTCTTGAGGGTAGGTTGTCTCTAGTGATGATTCATGAATCTACTTCTTGTTCATAATTGTTGTGTGAGCCTATTTGAGCATCTTATTTTTCCTTCGTGGGTGTTAAAAGTTGTATAGTATGCATAAATAGATAATTTTTTCGAGAATGAACAAAGATTTAAGTGTGGGGTGCTGATCTTGGGAGTATTTATATGCCTAAGAACCATAACTTACCCATATTTTAGCTAAGTTTGGAGAACAAAGTGCCTAGTTTCTTATGTTTTTACTCTACTTCTATGTGATTGATCTAACCAATGTGATTAGCGTGCTTTTAGGTATTAATGAGGTAGATGGAGACATAATAGTACTATAGAATACGGATGGAATATGACACAAGAGAGAGTAACAGTCTGGATCAAATATGGCGCCTTGAAACTATTTCCAAGACTAATTTGTCATTTATAATTAGTTTAGGGACTTAGAAGGTAATTATGAGATAAGAGATTATTAAAAAGACTTGATGTTGAAAATTTATCATTTATTCATTATTCTGTATTAGTTTTTGAAGAGGAGAAGGGTGGCTTAGCTTTGGAGAGAGAGAAAAATATTTTTTTTCTCTTGTTTTCACTATTCGCACACCAAGATCATCTTCTAGTTTTTGGAATGATGAATATTTCTATTGTCATTCCCGTTTTATTCATGAGTAACTAAGTTTATTAGTTAGGGTTATGGAACCCTTGTAACATACAATCTATTACCTTGGGTTTTTGAATTCATCATGTATTGATCTGCTTATATCATACTCTCTTCATTTATTTTGAATTTTCATGGTTGCAAACATAGAGGATGTGCCTTAAAACTCAACTTGTTCAATAGAAAGGTTGAGGTTTGGAAAAGAGAGTAGTGGCAATAAAATAGGATTTCCAACCCCTATTTCATATGTTAATGCCTTAATAGGATTAACTACTTGGAGATTACGTATTGTTTTTGTAAACACTTTTGATTCGAGAGAACTAAAGTGAACTAGTCCTAGATGGTTGTGAAACACTAGGATTATGTTATTAAATACAATATGTTTCTCTGTAAGCATGATACATGTATGAATTCGTAAAGCCCATAGTTAAAAAGTATTGAAAACTATAAGGTGGACATAACCCTAACTTGCTATTTCTCTGAATTCGAATACTACTACACATATCTCATCTTATTAAAGTGAAACCATTAGTTTGTGAACTGAATCAATTTTCCCTTTTTTCTTTTATGAAAACGAATGATTAAAATCCAAATAATCTATATACAACTTAATTAGCACCATATTCCCTGTGGGATTCGACCCCAACCTAGTTGGGTTATATATTTGACAAAGACCGCTTACACATTCGAAAGAAAGTTGTAATTGGGGCGTATCAAGTTCCTAGACTATTTTCAGAAGGTTACAGACATCATGCGGGTTACTTCTAGTGAGAGTGCTGAGCTAGCTACATATTAGTTGCAGGATGTTGCTCACACTTGGTTCAAACAGTGGAAGTTAGAGAGGTTAGTTGATGATGGGCCTATTGAGTGAGAGGAGTTTGTCACTGCATTCTTTAATAGATTCTTTCCCCAAGATCTGAGGGAAGCTAAGGAATTAGAATTTATCAACCTCGGGAAGGGAAATATGACGGTGAAAGAGTATTCTCTTAAGTTTACTCAATTAGCCAGATATGCTCCTCATGTGGTTGCAGATAGCAAGGCCAAGATGAGTAAGTTTGTTTCTGGGGTGAATGATAGTGTGGTCAATGAGTGTAGGTCCACAATGTTGAATAGTGATATGAACATAGCCTGGATTATTACCCATGCTCAACAGATAGAAGAGAAAAAAATTAAGATGAGAGAGAGGCAGAATAAGAGAGCAAGGGCAGGTAGTTTCAACTTTACTCAGCCTAAATCAGAAGGAGGGAATCGTTCTAAGTTCCATCCTAAGTCATCCATTCCATCTCCTTCCTCAGCCAGTGCTCCAGTTACTAAGTTCAGGGTGGGTAACAAAGATAGGAGGACATGATCTAAATCTCAGGGAAGTATTAGTAGTGCCTGAACCAATCCTCTTTGTCAGACTTGTGGCAAGCACCATCATGGTACTTGCAGTGGGAAGTGGTATTTGTTTTTGATGTGGCAAGTCAGGCCATAGAGTCAGAGATTATCCTCAGCTAGGTCCTCAGGGTCAGCTTAACCGTTCCTCAGCCTAGTCTGATCCCAAATCAACAGGGTGCCACTTTCAGTGCTACTAGTGGGCAATGCCCAAATAGACTTTATGCTCTCCAGTCCCGGCAAGATCTAGAAAATTTTCCTGATGTAGTTACTGGTACGTTACAGATCTTTCACTTACATGTTTACATTTTTCTAGATCCAGGAGCTTCCTTGTCTTTTTTTACTCCTTATATAGCAGTTGATTTCGGAGTCAGTCCCGAAATTCTAGCAGAGCCCTTCTTAGTATCTACCCCAGTGGGTAAAATCATCATAGCCCAGCGGGTATACAGGAGCTTCCCGATTATGATATTTTAGAAATTCACCTCAGCATACTTAGTCAAATTAGAGATGACTAATTTTGATGTCATTCTCGGCAATGATTGTCTTTATTCCTGCTATGCCACAGTCGACTGCAGAAATAGGATAGTCCAGTTCCAGTTTTCGAATGAACCTGTCCTAGAATGGAGGGGTAGTACTTCAGCTTTCATAGGTCAGCTTGTTTCCTATCTTTGGGCAAGCAAAATTATATCTAAAGGATGTGTCTATCATCTTGTTCGAGTTAAGGACACTAGTTCTAAAACTTTAGTCTTGAATCAGTCCCAGTCCTGAGTGAATATTCAAATGTCTTTCCCAAAGATCTTCTAGGAATTCCTCCCGAAAGGGAAATAGACTTCAGCATTGATCTTCTTCCAGATACTCAGCCTATATCTATTCCGCCATACAAAATTTCACCAACAGAACTCAAAGAACTTAAAGAGCATTTGAAGGATCTCTTAGATAAGGGATTCATCAGAACCAGTATGTCCCTGTGAGGCGCACCAGCCTTATTCGTGTACAAGAAAGATGGTTCTCTCAGAATTTCTATTAATTACCATCAACTCAATAAAGTCACGGACAAGAACAAGTATCCACTTCCCCAAATTTATGACTTGTTTGACTAACATTAGGGTGCTAACTATTTCTCTAAGATAGACCTCATATCAGGCTATCATCAGCTCAGAGTCAGGGAATATGACATTCTAAAAATAACCTTCTATACTTGATATGGTCACTTTGAATTCCTAGTTATGTCCTTTGGTCTTACCAATGCCCCTGCAACTTTGATGTACTTGATGAACCATGTGTTCAAGCAGTACTTGGAAAAGTTCGTCATACTCTTTATAGATGATATTCTTGTCTATTCCCGCAGTGAGCATGATCATGCAAACTATCTTAGAATTGTACTTCAGACTCTCATAGATCATCAACTATTCCCTAAATTCATTAAGTGTGAATTTTGGCTAAGGTCAGTAGCATTCCTTAGAATTGTACTTTAGACTCTTCATTGGATGTCAGGAGTTTCTTGGGTTTCGTTGGCTATATAGATGGTTTTTTGAGGGATTTTCTTCTATTTCATCCCCTATGTCCATATTCAATAAGAAAAGAAGTCAAGTTTTAGTGGTCAGATCCTTGCGAGAATAGTTTTCAGGAGCTGAAGACTCGACTCACCTCAACTACAGTTTTGGCTATTTCAGATGGTTTAGATGGTTTCATAGTGTATTGTGATGTATCCAGAGTAGGTTTGAGTTGTTTCTTCATGCAGCATGGTAAGGTCATAGACTACGCCTCCAGACAGCTTAAACCCCATGAGAAGAATTATCCTACTCATGATCTTGAGCTAGCAACCGTACTATTTGCCTTAAAAATTTAGAGGCATTACCTATACAAAGTTCATGTAGATGTGTTCACAGATCATAAGAACCTTCAGTGTGTCTTTTCTCAGAAAGATCTCAATCTTCATCAGAGAAGGTGGTTAGAGCTCTTGAAAGATTATAACATGAGTATCCTTTATCATCCGAGCAAGGCCAACGTAGTGGCCGACACTCTCAGTAGACTGTCTATGGGTAGTGTTGCTCATGTTGAGGACAGGAGGAAGAAGTTAGATCAGGAAGTCCATCACCTTGCAAGACTAGTTGTTCGCCTAGTCGATGTAGAGGAGGGTGATATATAGGTTCAGAGTAGTTTAGAATGATTTCTAGTTTCCGAGGTAAAAGAAAAGAAAGATAGAGATCCCAGTCTAGTTAAGTTGAAAGAGTCAGTAAAGGATCATAAGGTTTAGGTTTTCTTCCAAGAAGGAGATGGTGTATTGCATTGTCAGGGTCGTCTGTGTGTTCCAAGTATAGATGACTTGAGGCAGCGAATTCTTGCAGAAGCGCATGGTGTGCACTACTTCATTCATCCAGAGGCCACAAAAGATGTACCACGACTTGTAGGAGATCTATTGGTGGAATGGGATGAAGAGAGATATGGCAGAGTTTATAGCTAAATACACTACATATCAGCAGGTTATGATAGAGTATCAAAAGCCTAGTGGGTCCATGCAATAGTTCAATATTCCTACTTAGAAGTAGAAAGAAGTGAACATGGACTTCGTGATGGGTTTGCCTCGTACTCATCATCAGCATGATTCAGTTTGAGTCATTGTAGATAGGATGACCAAATCAGCTTGTTTCCTTCCAGTCCATACCTCTTATTCAGCCGAGGATTACACCAAACTCTACATCAGAGAGTTGGTCAGATGGAACGGTGTTCTATTATCTATTATCTCAGACAGAGGTACCCAGTTCACCTCTAATTTCTGGAAAGTATTTCAAAAGGGTCTTGGTACCCAAGTTTATCTCAGTACCGCCTTCTATCCTCAGATAGATGGTCAAGCAGAAAGGACCATTCAGACTTTAAAAGATATACTGCAAGTATGTGCAATTGATTTCAAGGGTAGTTGTGATGACCACTTGCCTTTGATTGAGTTTGCATACAACAATATTTATCATTCCAGTATTAAGATGGATTTATTCGAAGCTCTCTATGTTTAGAATCCCATTATAAACTTGGTATCAATTACCATTTCATAGTCAGTCATGCATTCATGTGTCAGTTCAGTCATGTATTCATGCATCAGATATGCATGTTCAGTTTGATGAGAAACTCATCTTATCAGTAATTCAGTCATGCATCCATAAATCCATTATTCATGCATCAGATATGCATATTCAGTACAATACATTCATCTTAACAATTATATCAGTCATGAAATCATGTTTCAATTGTTCATGTTCAGCATGTACTTCAATTTATCATTTCTCCACTCTTAGTCAGTTTCATTAAAGGATGAATGTTCCCAAGGGGGAGATATTGTAATACCCCATACTTCTACCTAGCTTATATTCATCCCGAAGATGTCAAAGACATGCTTTGAAGATGAATAAACTTTTATATATGTGGAATTTTCAAGATTTTGACTTTTTATTGTGTGGGAAATTGAATAGCTTTCCATCGATACCAAATTTGCCTAAATCCAATAATCTGGTAAGAAGTTATGGCGATTTAAAGTTTCAAAAGTAAAACACCATCATTTAAGCCAGTGGCGCATCGCGCCATAAGCCAAAATAATATTTGTCAGTTTCCAGTAAGACTCCGCGATTACACCACGTCGCGGAGGGCTCCTAAATCCCAATTGTCTTTTTTCCAATTAATCTCCGTGATGTCTCCACGTTGCGCCAAAATTCCAGGTTGCAAACAAAGTGGCAATGCAATAATTCATGAGGGTAAGGTAATTATGTATGCTTCAGGTGTTAGGATAGGTGCTATGATAATGCAGGAGGGTAAGGTGATTATGTATGCTTCTCTTCAGTTGAAGCCCTATAAGAGAAACTACCCCACCCATGATTTGGAGTTACGTTCAGTTGTATTTGCTTTGAAGTTGGTGAGGCACTACTTGTATGGAGTCCATTGTGAGATTTTCTCGAATCATTTTAGCCTTCAGTATTTCTTCACCTAGCAAGATCTTAACATGATGTATGTTATTGGCTTGAGTTGCTTAAGGATTATGACTTGAAAATTCTCTATCATCAGGGAAAGGCTAATGTGGTTGCTTATTCCTAAATCCAGAAGTTGACTAGCATAGGTGGCTTGACACATCTTTTTACCTAAGAGTAGTATTTGGCCTTACAGATTCAATCTTTGGCTAACCAGAGGCTTAGGCTTGATATTTTCACACCTGGGTGTAATTTGGCTTTTGTGGAGGCTAGATCTTCTTTGATAGAGCATATTCAAGATCATCAGTTTTGATGTTGGTTTGAGAGTGATTCAAGACAAGGCATTTAGTGGAAAGGCTAAGGAATCCACACTTGATTCAGATGGTGTTTTGAGGATTGGTTAGATTAATTAAGGAGGAGGCGCATTGTTCTAGGTATTCCATCCATTTGAGAGTGACTAAGATGTATCGTGGTTTGAGGTAACATTACTAGTAAGGTGGTATGAGAATGTAGCAGATTTTTTAGCTTGTTTCCTATGCTGAAAATAAGTGAAGTTCGAGCATTTAAGGCCTGGTGTTTTGCTTTAGAGGTTACCCAATCTTAAGTGGAAATGGGAATAGATCACTATGGAATTCATGAGTGGGTTTCCTCGTACACTTCTCGTGGTTCTGATAGTGTTTGGGTCATTATGGATTAATTAGCTAAATATGCTCATTTTATCTTGGTTCATGTTTCTTTTAGTGATAAGATATTGGTCCATCTATCATCTCAGATCGAGGTTCAGTATTCATATCTCATTTTTGGAAGACATTTTAGGAGGAGTTGGGTACCCAAGTTGATCTTAGTACAACTTTTCATTCCCAGACCGATGGTCAGTTAGAGAAAACTATTGAGCTTTTGAAGGATATTCTGCTCTTATGTGATGGACGTTGGAGGTCAGTGGGAGAAACACTAGCTTTGGCAAAGTTTACAATAATAAACCCAGTGTATTCCCACATAGTGGGGTCTAGGAAATGTAAGATGTACACAGTCTATTCCACTACCTTAAAAGAAGTAGAAAGGTTATTTTCGATAGACCCCTGGCTCAAGACAAAAAATAGCAAACAAATTCATAATAAAGCATGAAACAAGATGGCATAACAAAACAAATAATAGTAACAAATCTGTAATAAAGCATAAAACAAGATGGCATAACAGAAATAAGATACCCACAAAGTAATACCCTACACTAATGAACCAGTGGAAACCTCTACCCCCATACTCTCCTAATAATAGCTCCAACCTATAGACATAGCCCTAGGACTACCAGCCCGACTACCCCAAAGCTCTCTTAATTACTGACTATGACCCACCCATAAGCACTAGTCTTCTATCCTAATTTGCATCCTCCAGACCTTCCTATCTAGGATCATGTCCTCAGTAAGATATAACTACTCCATGTCACGTTTAATCACCTCTCTCCAGTATTTCATTGGCCTACCTATACCCCTCCTGAAACCATCCAAAGCTAGCCTCTCACACGTACGAACTGGGGCATCTGTGCCCCTCTTCATCACGTGTCTGAACCATCTAAATCGGCCTTCCCACATTTTATCCTTCATCAAAGCCACTTCAACCTTCTCTCGAATAGTCTCATTCCTAACCCTATCACTCCTAGTAATCCCACACATCCAATGCAGCATCCATATTTTCACCACCTTTAATTTTTGAATGTGGGAGTTCTTGACTGGCCAACACTCCGCTTCATACATCATGGTGGAGTTTGCATTTAATAATAGCTACCAATAAAGTATTGCGATGACTTCTTTCAAGGCTCTGTATGGTAGATATTGTCTCTCTACCATTGGTTGATTTAAGGTTTTTAAGATTAGACCTCGAGGTACAAACTTTCGTTGTGAGTCCTTAGATAAGGTTCAGATCATTCAGGATAGACTTCGAGCGGCTTAGAATAAGTAGAAGTTCTATGTGGAACGAAGACTTCATGCCTTGAAATTTAATATTACTGATTGATTTTTCCATCGTGTGTCGCCCATAAAGGGCGTTATGAGATTCTTGAATTATGGAAAGCTTAACACGAGGTACATTTGGCCTTTTGAGATTCTTTGGAGTATTGAGAAAGTGGTTTATAAGTTAACATTTCCCCCATATTTATCAGTTGTTCATCTAGTTTTTCATGTTTCCCTACTTCGGAGTTATATTTCGAATGAGTCTCATGTCATTCTTTGGGATTTAGTCCAGTTATATGAGAGGTTGTCATTTGTTTAAAAGCATGTCTCTATTCTATCCAGGGATGTTAGGCGGTTGCATTCTAGAGATATTCTAGTGGTTAAGGTCCTGTGGATACATCGACCTATAGACGAGGCTACTTAGGAGGTTAAGTCTGATATGCATGGAGTTATCCCTAGCTTTTTGCTGATCTAGGTATTTCCCTTTTCTTTAGTTTGAGGACAAACTAGATTTTTAGTGGTGGATGATGTAACGACTTAATTTTTTGCAATATTTGTGAATTATTCATTTTGTGTAAGTTGACCATTTTTCCCTTTCCCGTGGTTGCTTTGTGGTATTTCTGGGGTGTCGGGATAATTGGTATAGTTCCTAATGCATTTGTGTGATTTGTGAGAGTTTGTGAATTTTTGTAGTTATGAAGGCTTATTAGTTGACTTCGGTCAATATTTATTGATCTATGTGTCGGATGGCGAAATGAACCATGCCAACATATTTAGAACATCGATTTTAGGTTGGTAACATGGTTGGTGTTGTATTATGGGTTTTGTTTCTCATTTCGACCATCGATTTTGAAAGTTGTGAGAGTGGGTTTCAGGGGGTCAACTTTTGAAAATAATGTTTTCTTAAAAATTTAATATCGCTATTGAGCTTGAAGACTCAAATTTGATAGGGTAGAATAATTTGTTTGCATTCTCAAGATTCTAAATTAATCCTGAAGGGTCTGCGGAGACGTGGAATTCTCCAAGTCTCCAGCTGGTGAACTGCTTAAATGACATTTTGGTTGCTTAAGTGATCTGACAGCCAGCCAGGGGTGTCGCCTAAGCGACTTACTTATCACATAAGTGACAGTTGGGTTTCTTACGCAACACTTGTGTAGCCAGTGGGTATTGGATAAGCAAAACCTGGTCACTTAAGCAATAGCCACTTAAGTAACTTAGTGATCACTTAAGCTATACTTGGACGATAAACATTCCTCATTTTTGCATTTTTTTCATAATTTATGAGATATCAATCTTGGGGTTTCCAGTTTTTCGGCAATTTATTCTATTTTCAAGCTTGGGTAAGCTCCAAATCCCTATTTCAATTATTTTACTTTGATTCCTATCATTTAAATCTTATTAAAACTTGGATTTATAAGTGAAATTTGTAGATTTTTGCTTGGAAGGCCTAAATGAGCAATTCTTTGATCTAAACCACAATTTCAATCCATTTTCACTTAGGTTTTCTTCTACTTGTTCCTTTAATCATGGAAAATATATTTTTGGACTACAATTCTAGTTTTACCCTTTTTTTTGAAAACTCATTTTGGGGATCCATTTTGAAGACAAATAAAAAATTGGCATTTTAGGTACTATTGGTTTCCTTTTAATGCGTTGATTCCATATTTGTGTGCTTTAGTTGATTTCTGGACCATTCGTGAGGAGAAAGCTTCGTGTTAAAGGATTTTTGATTGGTTTTTGGCATTTGAGGTAGGTTATAACTTAAATTTCTTCACATTAGGCTGGGTAGTTAATATTGTTATAGAATTATGTTAGGGGTGTGGGAAACAATCAAGGAAATGGATTTATTATTATGTTTTTCCCCTTGTGACTATGTGGGGTATCATATGGTGTTATTGTCCTTATATATGTATATTTGATGGTATCTTTCTAGTGAAAAGCCTATATTGGAATTTAGTGGTTTCAGTGGCATGTTTTTGTGTATATTACTCTATTGGCATATGGATTACATTAAATTCATAAATGGTTTGCATATTGAGGTGGATCTTGGCTAACATAGTTGGTATACTGGTTGGTTATTTAAAATTCTCATTCTGGTTGGTCGGGAGCATTTCATCCTTATATTATATCCACTTGTGAAGTATTGATACCACTGTGGAGATACCAGAAACACTGGCATTGTGACATCTTTATAGACCCTCTGCTGATGTATGTGCCAGAGAGGATTTATGGTTATTAGTATTGGATATGGATTGAATATGGGTTGAGAAACCCCTATATGTCCTACCTAGGAAGCACAACTCGGTAGGTATATACGGTGTGACAACCTCATGAAATTATCATCATCATCATTATTATTGTCTTATTGTACTTTTAATTTTGTGTATATTTTGTGTCGTTCTTGTGTTTTTGATGTGATATCTATCTATTTATACCATTTTGATGTGTTTGATTTGATTATCCATTGTGTTGCTTTCCCGTACTTGTGTTGGTGTATGTGTATATCGTAGAACTATTAGTGGAGTCGGTGTGGGCTACCATTTCGGACATTTTCTGATTACAGTTGATGTGCTCATAATATGTATTTTATATTCTTTATTTTCTACTTTACTTAGTTAGCCTATGATACCAACTTAGTTAGCCTACTTAGTTAGCGTATGATACCAACTGATGGTATTATTGTTATTTTTTTTCCGCCCTTATTACTAATGTGTGGTTCAACTTTGTTCTAGAAGTCTTGCCTTGGGTATTGGTATTGATTTCTTATTTCATATCAATTTGGGTCATAGGCTTACTTGCCAAGTCTTGCCACGACAAATTCTACAATGACCCTTAGTTTTGGGTCGTGAGACTTGGGGTTTGTTAAATATACTTTCTTCATCCAATTTTCCTCATTTCCCTTCACGATTTTAAACCATTTTTGGGAGCTTAAAGAGAGGAAAGAGTGGGGAATCATCCTTTGAAACTAAGGTAAGTTAGCCTAACACTCCTTGGTCATTTCCCATTATTGTTCCCATCAAATTCCATCCTATTTAATTGAAAATTCATAGAAATTAGGTCTTTAAATCCCTAGACCTTAGGAGATGATTTGGTCCCCGATTTATGCACCAATTATGCTCAACTTTTGAGCACATATTCCTTGTCCTTCATAGGATTTTGTGATGGATTCCGTTTGTAGCCTTGTAGGTCCGTTCTTGACCCGAGTTCTGATCTGACCCTTTATATAGTAATATGGGTCTTGATTTTCTCCTATGACATGCAGATTACTATTTTGATATTGTGGCGTCATTTCGAGATCATAGAGTAAAGATGGGCGATTCGTGGATAATTTAAGACTTGTTGTTCAGCATCGACATAGGCTTCAGTTTACTCTTCTTTACAAGATAGTTTATGATATATATTGCATGTTAGGTAAAATTATGATTATAGGTAGAATACAATGACTTAGCCTAATTTTGGAGTTGGGGATAGAAGGGTAAATCAACCCTTAAGATGAAATACTTGTTAAGGCTATAGGTTCCTATCATCCTAGGTTACTAGCATGTTGATCATGGTTGATGTTGAGGATAGTATAAGGTTTGTTACTTGACTTAGTGGACTAGACCATAGTTTTACCTGGATTATAGTATACATTTATATTAGTTATATACTATTGGGCCCAATGTCACGACCCATAAACCAAGGGTCATGATGGTACTTGTCACAGCAAGCCTTGAAAAGTAATCCTATCACCCAAACTGATATAATAAGGAAAAATCAATATCAAACCCAAGACTAGTCTTCTAGAGGGAAGCCGAGCCACACAAACATAATAGTAACGGAATATAATAACGATACCAAACCAAATCCCAAAAACCGATGTCATAGTGTAAGAACTACTAAATATACCTTGAATGTCAAAAGATACAATAATAGTCAAAAAAGGATCAAAATCTGTCTCCAAATACTAAATAAGACTTAAAAATAGACAAGAAGAGGTAGTAGGCCAACTCCTGAAGCATAGGATGTTTGCTACCTCAAATATACTCCAAATGCTGCCTGAATCAACTATACGTGTGGCGCACTCGTACCTGGATATTCACCGTAAGGAACAACATGATGAGTACGGTCCATTTGTACTCAGTAGGTATCATAGGCTGACTGAGTAATGTAGAAAATAAATCATATAAATACAAAGTATTGACAAGTCACCTACAATCATAAAATGTCCCAAATGGTAGCCCACACTTTCTCCACTACAAGTTCTACTATATACACATAACAAATACTGGTAGGGGAAAGAAGAACAAATATGCACATACACCAAATACAAGTATAAGAATATAGAACAAATGGACAGATATCAAGTCAAGAACAGAAATATAATCACAGAATAATCACAATATATGTAACTCAATGAAGATGATGATGTGTGATGCACGAGGTCGTCGTACAACCTCCCTATACACCTATCGAGCTCTACTCCCAGGTAGGACCCATGTGGATTTCATCAACACACACCTACTAAGCTTTCCTTCCTGGTAGGACCCATGGGGGGTTCCTTAACCCATAGACAATTAATACCTAATACCAATATCTAGAACTCCTCTCCTATACATATATCGGTAGAGGGTTTTTAAAGATGTCACATTTTCTATCAGAAAAAGCCAATATTTCAAGTATTCCATGGTGGTAGCATCATTTCATGAATAAGTATGATATGTGGATGTAATTCTCACAACAAACAAAAATGAGAGTTTCCAATATCCAACCAATATATCAACCATGTTAGCCAAAAATCCACTCAAGTAAACCAACCATCCATGATTTAATCTAGTCCAGAAATCATCAAGAGAAATATTCACGGAAAAGGTCATTGATACCACATAAATCTCAAAATATAGGCTTCTCCACCAAAAAGAGTACAACCAAACATACATATATCAATATCAGGCCAACAAAATCATATAAGACACGGTCGCACATAGAAAATAATGTCTCAAAACCACCAAATATTATCCATATAGGCCCCCATATGGAAACATGAATCACCTAAACACATTTTCCATGATACAACCCCATACCCATATAATGCTTTTACATTATTATTAACTACCCAACCCAGTCTGAAGAAAGTTAAGCCATAACCTACCTAGAATGCAAAAACTTGAACAAATAAGACTTTATCACCTAGCTTTCACCTCACACACGGACATGAAAATCAGTTAAAGCACACAAATATAGAATCAACGAATAAAATAAAAGCCATGATACCTATATTTTCCACTTCTCAATCGGGAGATAAAAGGACCCCGAAAATGGGTTATCAAAAAGAAGGGTAAAACCAAAAGTTTTGTCCAAAAACATATTTTCCAAGATTAAAGAAACTAATAGGAGAAACCCAAGTAAAAATAGGGTGAAATTGGGGTTTAAATAAAAGATATGCTCTTTTGGTCCTTTCGGGCCAAAATCCCCAAATTCCACATCCAAATTCGAGTTTAAACAAGATTTAAATGATAAAATCAAAGAAAAGTAGTTGAAATAGGAGTCTAAAGCTTACCCAAGCTTAAAAATGGAAGAAAATGCCCAAAAATTAGATCCCCAAGCTCCAAGTCTCGAAAATGGTGATGAAAATCGATAAAAGGATTATTTATATGCCTAGGTGTCAGGTGCCGCTAAAGCGGTCAAGTGGTTGCTGTAGCAGTCACCACTCAAGCAGTCAAGTATCGCTTTAGAGGTACCCTCTTAGTGTGGAAGTCCACTAAAGTGGATGAGGGCCGCTAAAACACCCTTGCCTAACTGGTAGACTGCTGTTAAAGCGGCCAAGTGGCTCTTTATGGCCTGCCACTAAACGGACAAAGTGGCACTTAAGCGCCTGCTGCTAAAACAACAAAAGTGGCGCTATAGCGTCTGCACCATCTGACTGGTGGACTCGCTGTGGAGACTTAGAAAATTTCAAGTCTCCGCAGACCCCTCGAGATTCATCCTGAATACTGAGAATGCAAACAAACTATGCTACCCTATCAAATTTGATGCTTTAGACTCAATGGCGATATCAAATTTCAAGAAAAAATATTGTTTTCACATAATTGACTCCTGAGGCCTATTTGCACAACTTTCTTAATGGAGGCGAAATGAGATACAAAAGCCGTACAACTAAACCAACCATGTTACCTTCCTAAGATCTTCGTTCTGAATCTGCTTCCTCAGTCCATTTGCTATTTGACGCACATATCAAAAGATGTTGAATAAATTCAACTAATAAGCCTTTAAGACCATCAAAATACACATCAAAATGCATTGGGATCCATGCCAAACATCCCCATACCTCCAAAATACCACAATGTAACCACAAAGAGGGCTAAAAGAATCAAATCATACAGAAATAAATATTTCACAAAAAGCACCAAAAATCAGGTCATTACATTATCCACTACTAAGAATCTAGTTCATCCTCGAACTAAAAGAAAGGGAAATACTGAATCAGCAAAAAGTTGGGGATAACTACTATTTATATTAGAATCGACCTCCAAAGTAGACTCATCTATAGGTCGATGCCACCGCTAGACCTTAACCACTGGAATAACTCTAGAACGCAACTGTGTAACATCCCTAGCAAGAATGGAGACAAGCTCCTTAATAAAAGATAACCATTCATCCAACTGGTTTGAATCCCAACTAATGGCATGAGACTTGTCTAGAATGTAACAATGAATCATAAAAATATGAAAATTTGAATGAACACTGATAAATCTGGAGGTAACGCTAACTCATAAGCCACATCCCTAATAGTCGAATGATGTCAAAAGGTCCAATATACCTGGGGCTATGCTTGCCCCACTTTCTAAACCTTATCACTCCCTTCATGGGTGATACACGAAGGAAGACACGACACCAACAGTGAATCTCAAGACACAAAGTCAATGATCTGCATAACATTTTTGCCTACTCTAAGATGCTCCAAGTCTATCCTGAATGACCCAAACTCTATCTAAAGGCTCATGAAACAAGTTCGTACCTCAAGGTTTAATCTTCGAAACATCAAACCAACCAACTAAAGGGTGTCACCATTTACCATACATGGACTTGAATGGAACCATCTCAATACTAAAATGGTAGCTATTATTATACATAAACTCCACCAAATCTAGATGCAGCTCCCACATACCATGAAAGTATATTACATAAGTATGGAGAATATCCTCTAAACCTAAATAGTCTGATATGACTAACCGTCAGTCTGAGGGTAAAAAGTTGTACTAAGATCATCTACCCAAATGCTCGGGCATGGGTAACATCTGAAGTAAATAAGAAGGTCTCAGATGCTCGGCCTTCACCTGTTGTCAACATAGGCAACGAGCTACAAAATCTGCAATATCCTTCCCCATACCCCCCTACCTGTAATGCTACCTTATATCACAATACATCATAGACACCCTCGGATGGATTGAATACTTGTAACAATGAGCCTTCTCCAAAATAAATCTAATCCAATCACCCACTCTCAAAGACACCCTCTGGATCAAGCGAGGGTTCCTTAGCCTCACCAGTCAATACCTTATGTCGATTCACTCTCAACCCAACATTATAAAACTGATAAGTCCAAATTTGGTCCATCAAGGAAGAATTAGCCTCCACAAAAACCAAAACACACCCAGGTGTTGAAACATCAAGCCTAACTATCTGGTTAGCCAAAGATTGAAGTTCTAACTCCAAAGGCTTCTCTTGGGTCAAAATATGCACCAAGCTACCCATGCTAGTTGAATTCCAGCTCAAGGCATCCACAACCATATTAGCCTTGCCCGGATGGTAGAGAATAGTTAACTTATAATCCTTAAGCAACTCAAACCAATGATGCTGCCTCATATTAAGATCCGTCTAGGTGAAGAAATATTGAAGGCTACATGATCCAAGAGAATATCACAATGGACTCCATATAAGTAGTGCGTAAACATCTTCAAAGTAAAAAATACCGCGAACAACTCTAAATCATAGGTAGGGTAATTCCTCTCATGGGGCTTCAATTGACGAGACGCATATGCAATCACCTTACCATCCTACATAAGCACATCACCTAACCTAACACCTGATGTATCATAAAAAATAATAAAACCCACACCCTCTTTGAGTAAAGTAAAGATAAGAGCTGAAGTCAATAAATCCTTGAGTTTTAAAAAGTTCACCTCACAAGAATCAGACTGAAAGGAATCTTCTTCTGATTCATCTTGGTCAACGAGGCTACAATAGATTAAAACCTCAATAAAATATTGATAGTAGCCCGCTAAACCAATAAAATTTTGACTCTTGATAGGAGAAGTAGGCCTAGTCCAATCATGAACCGTTGTAATCTTAGATGGATCGACCATAATACCATCCTTGGTATCCACATAACTTAATAAATAAAGGACTCTAACCAAACTCAAACTTATAGAACTTAGCATACAACTTCTCATCCTTCAATCTCTGAAGCACAATCCACAAATGATCCTCATGATCGAATTCACTCTTGGAATAAATCAAGATATGATTTATCAATGCAATAACAAAGGAGTCAAAATATGATTAAAACACCCTGTTCATCAACTCCATAAATATGGATGGGGCATTGGTCAACCCAAGGAACATGACCAAGAACTTATATGACCATTCGAAGTTAGAAAGGTTGTCTTCAGAATATCCAAAACTCTAATCCTCAACTGGTGATACCCGAATCTCAAATCAATCTTTGAAAACACCAAAGCACCTTGAAGATGATAGTATAAATCATTAATACGAGGAAGAGCATACTTATTCTTAGTCGTCACCTTGTTCAACTAGCAAAAAATTAATACACATGTGTATAGACCCATCTTTTTTATTTACAAACAACATGAGTGCATCCTAAGATGATACACTAGGTTGGATAAACCCCTGACCCAACAACTTTTACAACTGATATTTTAAATTTATTAACTCTGCTTGTGCCATCCTATAAGGAGGAATATAAATGGGCTTAGTGTCTATCTCAACATCAAAAGCAAAGTGAATATCATAATCTGGAGGCATACCAGACAAATTTGTAGTAAAAACATCCATGAACTCATAGAAAATACAAACATAATCCAAAATAAGAGGTTAGGCAGCACTAGTATCACGAATATAAGCCAAATATAACAAGCACCCCCTCTCAACCAAAAAACAAGTTTGAAGGACAGATATAACCCTATTGGGACCCAAATAAAGAATATCCTTCCAAGCTATACTTGGAACACTAAGTTATGTTAACGTCATGATCTTAGCATAACAATCTAGGATAGTATGATAAAGAGCTAACCAATCCATACCCAAGATGACATCAAAATATACCATATCTATTATAAAATTAGATCTACCCACCATCAAAAGTCGTCAAATCAGATCGATGCACCTGATCCACCACTTGAGATTATCCTACAAGGATAGATACACGCAGAGGCATGGTAAGAGATTTACTAGTAGAATCAAAACCTAAAGCAAAATATCCAAACACGAAGAAGAAATTTGACTTCATATCAAATAACACGGATGGAGATCTGAAACAAATAGGGATAACCTATGATTATAGTATCGGAGGCCTCTGCCTCTAGCTTGGAAGGTATACCATAACATCCATCACCTGATTGGGTAGTCCCACGACCACCACCATAAGCACCGCTATCTCTATCTCTTGCACCTATAGTAGAACCTCTAACTCTCCATATTGATATAGGAGTAGCTATAAAAACTCAGCGAGGATAGTCCTTGGAAACATTGTTGGCCTCACAACACATAAAGAAAACCTTGTAGTCTAACTCAGTAGAAGGAAGTACAACTGAGATAGAATGACCACTCGAAGCTGCTGAACTAAAAGACCCATTACCTAAACTTTGCAAGGTTTCTTGCACTGGTCTACTATGATAGCCATGAAAGGCTCTAGAATATCTACCTCAGGAAACATTACCTTTGAACTCGCCCTGATGATATACCTTTCTGGCGCCACCTTGAGACGCTCAAAGAATAGACTTAGTCATATTAGCATGATCTACAACAACAACAACAACATACCTAATTTATTCCACCTAGTAGGATCTAAGAAGGCTAGAGTGTATGTAGACCATACCACTACCTTAGGTAAAAAAGAGAGGTTATTTCTGATAGACCCCCGACTTAGAACCAATAATAGTATAACAAACACAAAACACAAATGCATATAAATATGTACATGCAAAATAAACAAACAATACTAGACGCAAGATAATACTAGATCCATAAGATACTACTAAAAACTATATATTCAAAACCATAGACAACAGTCAACCCACGAATAAAAAACTTCAAACACAAATAAGAAATGCCCCCTACTATTACTGACGTACTCCCACCCCCTAACCCTCTACCCTAATCTGCATCCTCCACACCTTACTATTAAGGGTCATGTCCTTCATAAGCTTTAACTGCTTCATATCATGCCTAATCACCTTCCTCTAATATTTCTTTGTCCTACCTCTACTCTGCCTAAAATCATCCATAGCCAGTGTCTCACATCTCCAAACTGGATCATTAGAATCCTTTCTCATCATATGCCTGAACTAACATAACCATACTTCTCGTATCTTGTTCTCCATCGCAGCCACTCCCACCTTCTCCAGAATAATCTCATTCCTCACCTTATCTTTCCTAGTATAACCATACATTTATCGCAACATCCTTATCTCCGCCACCTTTAACTATTGGATGTGGGAGTTCATAACTAGCCAACACTCTGCTCCATATAACATAGCCGGTTGGACTACCACTCTATAGAACTTACCTTTAAGCTTCAGGGGCACCATCTTATCACATACAAATATCAAAGTGAGACTTTATTTTAATGACTATTCCTTAATATGATGCATGACATCCTCGTCAATCTCCTCATTGCCTTGAATCATAGACCTCAGATACTTGAAACTATCCCTCTTCTGAATGGCTTGAGAGTCAAACTTTACAGCTATGTCAGCCTCCTATGATGCATTGCTAAGCTTACACTCCAAGTACTCCATCTTGGTGCTTCTCAAACAAAATCCCTTAGACTCAAGGGTCTATCTCCAAATCATTAAGTTATCATTAACTCCTTCCTGAGTTTCATCAAATAATACCACATCATCAGTAAATAACATACACTAAGGCACCCCCTTGAATATGTCGAGTCAAAACATCCATTACTAAAGTAAATAAAAAAGGGATAAGAGTCAATCTCTGGTGCAACCCTATCAAAACCAAAAAGTGCTCAGAATCTCTGCCTACCATCCTCACACGAGTCTTCGTGCCATCATACATGTCCTGAATCGACCTAAATTACTCCACAGGCACCCCTTAGCCTTCAAGAACCTCCACAGAATCTCCCTGAGAACTCTATCATATGTCATCTCAAGATCAATAAACACCATGTGCAAGTACTTCTTTCTCTCCTGAAACTGTTCTACTCCTCACTAGGTAAATAGCCTTAGTAGTCAAGTGACCTGGCATGAAATTAAAATGTTCCTCAGCAATAGTCATGATCCTTCTCAGTCTCAACTTTACCACCCTTTCCCAAACCTTCATAGTATGACTCAAGAACTTAATCCCTCTATAGTTATTGTAACTCTAGTTGTCACTCTTATTCCTATATAATGGAATCATCGTATTCCACCTCAGCTCTTTAAGCATCTTTGCCGCCCAAAAACTAATGCTAAATAACTTTGTCAACTACTCCAAACCTGCCCTCTAGTGTTCTGTAAAAATCCACTGGGATTTTATCTGGCCCCGTCGCCCTACCCCGATGCATCCTGCGAATAACCCCTTTGACCTCTTCAACCTTAATATGCCTTCAATAATTATAATCGCAACACTCTTAAAAATTCTCCAATTCCCCCAACACAAAACCTTTGTCCCCCTCACCATTAATGAGTTTATAAAAATAGGACTACCACCTCTTTCTAATGATGGCATCCTCAACCAACTTTATACCATCCTCTCCTTAATGCACTTCACTTGGTAAAGGTTATGAGCCCTCCGCTCCCTGGCCTTGGCAAGACTATACGACTTTTTTCCCCGTCTTTCTCATCTTAAGCCACATATAAGCTCTCAAAAGTTGTTGTCTTAGCCACCGTAAACACTTACTTAGCCTCTTTTCTATCTATCTTATACTCCTCTTTATTCATCTTCATCTCTTTATCATCCTTTCTCTCAACCAACTTAGGATAAGCCACCTTCTTAGACTCCACCTTTCTCTTAACCTCTTTGTTCCACCACCAGTCCCCTCGATGCTTACTAGATCATCCTCTACATCTTAGTATGATCTATAATACTCTAAAATGATGCCCCATAAACTACCATATGAGTTATAGCAAGCTTAAGATAAATATTTAACCCCTTCATGAACATATGAATCTTAACAAACTCGGCGGTAATACTGGCATAAAAATATCTAGACAAGACATAAAAATATGCCTCATACTCTACCACAATTATGGAGACCTACTTGAAGCAATCAAATGCATCTCTCATCTAATCCCTCAAATTAAAAGGAATAAACTTGTCAAAAAAGCCATTGTAAACTAATCCCAAGTCATATCTGGCAAACCACGATGTCACTAACCAATAAGTGACCTCTACCAATCTATGGCTGTATTTATCAACTGATGAGTAGGATAAGAAACACCATACGACTCAAGCGAACAAAGGTTATGCAACTTCTTACGACAATCCACCAAGAATTCATAGGCATCCTTGCCCATAACACCACTGAACCTAGAAGGACCTAAATGAGAGAATCTCTCAAACCTCTTCTGATCCTCAGAAGACATAACTATACACACAACAAAGAAAGGCATAGTAAATATAGATGGATAAGAAACCATTTGAGGAAGCAACATAGAAGAAAGATGAACTCCCAATCTCAAAATACCATACTCAGATACAAGCACTAAAGAAGGAACCATACTCAGAGTTTGTGGAGTACCATAAGCAGTTTGATATTACAGGAGGATCCATACTTTGAACCGAAGGAACACCATAAGTAGACTCTGGCATAGGCTGAGGTACAATACTCAAAATTAGAGGAACACTAGGTGAACTCACAGGAGCACCATCCAAATGGGTCAACAATCAAATCAATAACCCCTCAAAGACTATGGTAAAAGGACTCTACGTAATTGTAGTAGGACCCATAACTATAATATGCTCATCTTAAGGCTCAAAGAAGAGTCCCCTATAGCTATCCCTAGACGTGGAAGATCCTTCTACCCGTCCTCTACATTGAGCCTAACTATGACTCATAACTCATACTCTAGATTAGGCTCTCTCCTTAGATAGTGAATTCACATCTCTATCCTTACTAGATTTAGTCCTTACTATCTATGCAAAAAAGTGAAATATGATTTAGAACATAAGGTATGAAAGATTCACACGCTGAGAAACAAAGAAACATTTCTTAAACACATCTTGTAGACTCTCAAAGATGGATACATATGTCTACATACCAATCTATATGACTCTATTAGACACCCAATTCTTATAATGTAAAGACTAATGAACCTAGCTGCTCTGATACTAATTTTTCACGGCTAAAAAAATAAGGGTCATGATGGCACTTGTCGCGGCAAGCCTTGAAAAGTAAGCTTATAACCTAAAATGATATAATAAGGGAAAATTAATACCAAACCCAAGACAAGGCTCTAGAGCAAAGTCGAGCCACACATACTTAATAATAGCAGAAATATAATCAAGATACCAACCCATATACCAAAATCTGATGTCATAGTATAGGAACTACTAAATATATCTCGAATGTCAAAAGATACAATAATAGTCTAAAAAGGATCAAAATCTATATCAAAATACTAAATAAGACATAAAATAGATAGAAAGAGGTTGTAGGCCAACTCCTGAAGCATAGGACATCTGCTACCTCGAATATACTTTAAATATTGCCTAAATTAGCTATCCATGTAGTGTACTCATACCTGGATTTACATTAAAAGGTGTGGTAGGGATAAGTATGTTCCCCTTATACTCAATTGTTATCATAGGCTGACTGAGTGAAGTAGAAAACAAAGCATATAAATATAAACTATGGGTATGTCATATGAAACCATGAAATGTCCCAAATGGTAGCCCACACTGTCTCCACTAACAGTTCTACTATATAAATATGTCACAAATACAGGTAGGGGAAAGAAAAACAAATATACACATACACCAAATACAAGTATAAGAAGATAGAACAAATAGACAAATATCACGTCAAGAATAGAAATACAATCACAAAATAAGTACGAATGGATGAAATAAATGTAATGATGATGAGATTCACGAAGTCATTGCATAATTTTCATATACAGCTATCAAGTTCTTCTCCCACGTAGGACCCATAGGGAGTTCGTCAACCCACACCTATCGAGCTCTTCTCCTAAGTAGGACCCATAGGGTTTTTTCAACCCATATACAACCAATACTCAATACCAATATCCCTAAAAGACCAAATTGTTCACTTTCAAATCGGGGTCAAAGCAGACCTAAAATGAATTTTCAAAAAAGAAGGGTAAAATTAAAAGTTTAGTCTAAAAACTTATTTCCCAAGATCAAAGGAACTCATAGGAGAAAACCCAAGTAAAAATAGGGTAAAATTAGGGTTTGAATTGAAGAAAGTCTTATTTTGTCCTTACGAGCCAAAATACTCAAATTTTATCTTTAAATTTGAGTTTAAACAACAACAAACCCAGTGTAATCCATAAAATGGGGTCTGGGGAAGGTAAGATATATGCAGTCCATACCGCTACCTTTGAAGAAGTAGAGAGGCTGTTTCCGATAGACCCGCAGCTCAAGATGAAAAATAGTAAACAAAGGGATGGATGGCATAATAGAGAAATCAGGAATAAGAAATAATAAAATAGACATCAGAGAAGTACGAACTACGAAACATACGAGCGACACGAAATAAGAAAAGTACTAAGATATAAGACAAAGGACACCTACCTAGTAGTAATCTACACTAACATAACACGTCACCTATGAACACAGACCTAGGTTTACTAACCTGGCTACAAAGGAACTCACTTACCTGCATGTTGCACCCCACACATACACCTTATCCATCTACCCTTTATCCGCGACCTCCACATCTTCTTATCTAGGGTCATGTCATCAGTCAGCTGGAGATGCTCCATGTCATGTCTAATTACCTCCCTCTAGTATTTATTCGGCCTACCTCTACTCCTTTTGAAGCCATCCAAAGCTAGCCTCTCACACCTCCGAACTGGGGCATTCGTGCCCCTCCTCATCACATGCACAAACTATCTCAATCTTTCTTTCTGCATATTTAAATGATAGAATCAAATAAAAGTAGTTAAAATATGATCTTGGAGCTTACCCAAGCTTAAAAATTTAAGAAAATACCCAAAAACTCGACCCCTAAGCTCTAAGTCTTGAAAATGATGATAAAAACTGAGAAAGGGATCATTTATATACCAGGTGTCAGGTTCCTCTAAAGCAGTCAAGTGGATGCATTAGTGTTCAAGTACCACTTTAGCGGTACCCACATAGCATGCCAGTTCGCTAAAGCAGACAAAGGCTACTTTAGTGCCCTTCACTAAATCGGACGAGGGCCACTAAAATGACCTTGCCTAGATATTAGTTGTCTTCTAAAGTGGCCAAGTATCACTTTAGCACCTGCCGCTAAAGTAGCCCAAGTGGGACTTTAGAGGCTACACCACCTATGGAAACTTAAAAATTTCTAAGTCTCCGTGGACCCTTAGGGATTCATTCGGAATCTCGAGAATGTAAATGAACTGTGCTACCCTATATAACTCAATGCTTTAGGCTTAATAGTGATATCACAATTTTGAAAAAAAATTATTATTTTCATAGAATTGACCCCTGAGGTCTATTTTCATAACTTTTTGAATGGAGGATCAAAATGAGATACAAAAGTCGTTAAACCACACAAATCATATTACCAACAAAAAATCAACATTCCAAATCTCCTAGAGGTAGTCTATATTTCCATCCAACACATAGATCAATAGATGTTGACCGAAGTCAACTAATAAGCCTTTAAGACCACTAAAAATCATAATATCGCATAAATCACATTGAAATGCATTAGGATCCATGGAAAATATTCCCACACCCTAGAAATAATAAAATGCAACCCTTGGGAGGGGTAAAATAGTCAATCACAAAGGAATAAATATTTCACATAAATCACCAAAAATTAGGTCATTCACCCGAGGCCATGATTACGATATTGGTTGGACTCCAGGTGAGTATTCTATCCTTATAAAGGATATGGCTTTAGTTTATAGAGGCTTGGCCACTCAGAATTGTATTGTTTGGATACTAGTGATGGCATGCATAGATTTCAGCGCATTCATACTCAGTGGTATGATTCCAACAAAAATCATGATCCAACTACTATTTTTTAAAAAGGGATTCATTTCCACTTTTCACTCTTAAAATAGGTTATTTTATAGAAAAGAGGAATCATACCATCTTACTTAACGATTTTCAAGTTTTTGGAACTATAAATGATGTTTTGGAAATTAGACCGATATTAATTCTGAACCATGGTTTATCCCTTCTTTTACCACTACTATTTACTTTGGTAATGAGAGATTCTAACCCTTTCTACTCTATTACAATGATTTAGTTCTAGAGTTGATCCCAAGAAATGTATTTATAGACTTATACTTTTTTAGCCATGGTTCGAGTCTGTGCATTTATAATATATACATCTATCCCATACTAGATGGATATATTAATAATGATTATTACTAGAAATCCTATATCTAGACTAGGTTAGTATATAGGAATATTCTCAAATCCCTTAGGGGCCCCTTTGTCCATGAATCGTCGTGCCAAAAAAAAAGAGTTCGCCATATGACCTGCCTTTGTGGGCCATCGATCTGGAGGAGGTATATACACTAGGTATGTTATGACACTTGGATTGGTTATGGTATGATGGATATACTTTGTATTCTTTCTTATATATGCATTGCCTATCATTAGTTATTTTTTGGTTCTTAAATCTATTAATCTAATGAGGGGTTGTAAAGGTATTGGCTCTGGTTGTCGTCTATTGAGTGTTTATTGAACCTTTCAGGTTTATGGGGGACTGAATAGATATTATTTGTCTGGACTAGCCGTTATGTTATTATTGTTATTATGGTTAGTTTGTGGCATACTGATTATGGACTGGTATTGAGGTTAGAGGTATAATTATATTCCTTTTTCTTATTTGGTAAATTACATTATGGATAGTGTATTTATAGTTAGACATTTGACCATAGGCCTAAATCATACTAGTATTAGCTTTCCTACTTGGTTAGGATTTCCAGGAAAAGTTAGGTTGACTACTTTAGGTTGTTACATTTGAGTTAGTCTTGAATACCTATATGTATACAAATATATCTATATATGGTATTACCATACATTCTCGCTTCCCTTGTTTTGCATATTTCATATGTATTCCTTGTACTTTTATACAACTATATATCCTTCTTGAGCCCTTTATTTGTATATTGGCCGGTGATATATGGTTTAGTACTTTAGTTCCTAAATATGGATAGAATAGGATAGTTTATTTTTATTTCATCTCTAGCATTATCATGTTAGATTACTGGATAGTTGCTTGTAATTTATATTCCTGATTTGCATGTCATCTATAGTTGCATTATTATTGGAGCTCAGTAGGCAGTTGACTACTGAGTACCACGTGTTTGGTACTCATACAATATTTTTATAACCTATATAGTATGGGTTCTCACCATTGTTGTGTGCATCATACATAATAACTATGGATTAGAGATTTGGGGTGAGATTGTGGTATTTAGAGTAGTATGATTCTCCCTCTTGTGGTTTAGACTGATCTCTATATTGTATTCAGATACGGGTTGTATTTTTATATTTATTTAGAATTTAACCTTATCCTCTTATTATATTAGAAGCTCTTCTAGTAACTACACCATGTTTTGGAACAACTTTATATGTATTAGCCCATATGCTATATTTATTCTGTATTTTTCTATCATTTCTTTAGATGGTTTGTTACTAGCGGTTCTAGACTATGGGTTGGCTTACATACTGGTGGGTTATATTAGGTGGCATCGTTACCTGAGAAATTGGGTCATGATAGTCCATTGCCCCTTGAAACTTTGAGTAGCATATTCTAGTGCACTCTGAACTGGCAGCAATTTCATTAGTACCACCAGTGATATTGTTCTCCCCTATATACGGGTATTAAATTTCTGGCGATCTACAACAGTGAACTTCGGCGATCATCTAGGTCTATATTGTTCTCTCTTTTCTTTTTTTATAATCCTTTATAGGTACTATATGTTTGAGACAGCTTCTCTGACGACTCGTAATGTACATTTTTTGGAGACCAGATCTTGAGGTGGTATTAGAAGTAGGTAAAAGTGTTGACAATAATATTTTGGCGACCAATTTCTACACCAGCTTGCTAGAATCAGATAAATAAATAAAAAAACTTGCCCAACTTCATCTTCTCCCCAGAGAAGGTGCACTCATTTTATCCCTTCTAGTTATCTTGTCTAAGTTTCTTGACTATTGGTGGTAGAGACGTCCTGTTTCTTTTGATACTTGTATTTTAGTATTTTCTTTCTAGGTTTATTGCCTGATTATCTTTGATTGTTCTTGTCAAACTACTTGTTTCTATTTCTCTATTTCTTCATCATATTTGAGACTAGCATATCTATTTATTATCATACATGTTATTATTTTCTGTTATTTTTGTTGTTATTTTATAAGTTGTTATGGGTAGTATAGTTCTTGTTATTGTTTTTTAGTTGTCAAAACTTGTGTTGTAGTATATTAGTTTTATGGCTTGTGGCATGCATTTTTAACTCTAGTTTTAATTCTTCTAGATTTATCGCTTTTGGTATACGCTATTGATTCTCAATTTGTTTTTGTAGATTTCTATTTGTTTCCTTAGCATGTGGTGGTTTCAACTTCAAGTGTTATTACTAATTCACTCAATATTACCATTGTGTCTTGTTAGAATTACTTATTTATTTTTAGCCTTACCTATTTGTGCTCTTTCTTATTTTCTTCTCTTTTTAAGTAGTGGTAGTGGTGGTCGATGGTAGACTAGGGTTATATCATAAGTTGAGGTTTGGGTGGGGATTAGGGCCTAGGGTAAGGTTAGAGAGAGCCTCTATGTTGAGGGTTGGCTCTTTGAACCTAGGGTCTCTTCATGTTAATTCCATAGAGCTTGTGAAGATTCCTAGGAAGAGGATTATTAGTATATCTTATGTACAAGAGACCAAATGGGTAGGTTATAAGGTGAAATATATGGATCGGTATAAGTTATAGTACTCTAGTAGCATAGGGCATTGGAATAAGGTAGGTATATTGGTAGATGAAGAGTTTAAGGGGTAGGTGGTGGCGGTTAAGTTGATCAACAATAGGTTGAAGTTGATTAAGTTGGTTACTGGAGGGTATACATTGAATGTTGTTAGTTCCTATGCTTTACAAATGGGTTTGGACGAGGAGGAGAAGAAAAGCTTTTTAGAAGCTTTGGATGAGGTGGTAAGAGGCGTTCTGAGCACTGAGAAACTTTTTCATAGAAAGGGATTTCAATTGGCATACTGTATCTTTATCGAGAGGCTATGATGATGTGCATGGAAGTTTTAATTTTGAGAAAAGGAATGAAGAAAGAGCTTTACTTATGGATTTTTCTAGGGCCTTTTGTTGTGGGTAGAAAATTTGATCTTCTCAAAGAAGGAGAAACACCTTATTACCTTTCGTAGTTTATGGCCAAGACTCAAATAGAATTTTTTCTCCCTAGGAAGGGTGATGGAGTGCTATGTAAATACTATAAAGTCATATCTAGCAAGAATCTTTTGAACCAACAGAAAATCTTATGGCCTTAGAAATCAAAGAGGGCAGAAAGAAAAGGAGTATAGAGGACCGGTCTCGGAATAAATAGGGTAGCTTAAACTTAGCCAATAATTTGGAGATTAGTAAGAAGTCGACGATAATGGGGGATTTGGAAAGTAGAGGGGATGTGGATTTTATGTGGGAGATGACTACCAGTTGCATTAGGAAGACAACTATGAAGGTGTTAGGTATCTTGAAAGGTCGATCTAGAAAGACTAAGCTGACTAGTGGTGGAACAAAGAAGTTTAGACAAAGGGGAAGACTAAGAAAGTGTTTAATTCAAATTTAATCAAGAGAAAATATAACGAGAAGAAATGGACGAATAGGGAGGAGTATATGTTAGCTAGGAGAGAGGCTAAGTTAGGAGTTAAGGTGGCTAAGAAAACAATTTTCATGAGATTATATGCAGCTTTAGAGGAGGGAAATGGTGATAAAAAATTATCTAGGATTTCTAAGTCTAGGGAACAGCAGTCTTGTGACCTTGACCAAGTGAAGTACATCAAGGGGAAGGATGGAAAAGTTCTTGTAGAGAATGCCAACATTAGGCATTAGCAGTCCCATTTCTAAGGACTTTTGAATTATAAAGGGACAAAGGTTTTGTTGTATGGGACTTAGAGCACTCAGAGAGGTATCACTACTATAGTTATTGTAGATGTATCAAGGTTATTGAAGTCAAGGGTGCTATCCGTAAGATACGGAGGGGTCAAGCAATAGGACCAGATGTGATTTTGGTGGATTTTGTAAAGAGCACTAGCAAGGAAGGTATGAAGTGGATGACATGGTTGTATAACATTATTTTTAGAAAGGGAAAATGCCTGAATCTTGGAAATGGAGTAGGATGATTCCATAATATAATAACAAGGGAGGTATTCAGAGTTGTAACAACTATAGAGGTATCAATTTGCTGAGTCATACTTTGAAGGTTTTAGGAAAAAGTGGTAGAGTTATGGGTAAGTAGGATCGTGACTATATCTAAGAATAAGTTTGGTTATATGCCAGGTCGCTCGAATACAGAAGTCATTCACCTTGTGAGGAGGTTAGTGGGGCAGTTTAAAGAGATGAGGAAAGAATTGCACATGGTGTTAATCAATCTCACGAAGACGTATGATAAAGTCTACAGGGAGATTCTATGGAGGTGCTTGGAGGATAGAGGTGTGCCCGTGACATTCACTAGGTTGATTCATGACATATACAATGGAGCAAAGACTTATGTAAGAACGGTAGGAAGAGATTCAGAGAACTTTCCTAGTTTCACAGGATTGCACCAGGGATAGTCTCTTAGCCCATTTTTATTTGCCTTGGTGATTGATGTCTTGACTCGGCGCATTCAAGGGGACATGCCTTAGTATATGTTATTTGCTGATGATGTTTTAATTGATGAGACTCGGGTAGGATTTAATGATAAGTTTGAGGTTTGGCGACAAATCTTAGAGTCTAAGGGATTTAGGTTGAGCAGGACTAATATGGAGTACTTGGAATATAAGTTTCATATAAGGATGATGTGGTAGTGGAGCTGGATTCTTAGACCATTCAAAAGAGAGATAGTTTTAAGTATCTTGAGTCTATGATTTAAGAGGATGAATAGATTGATAAGGATGTCACGCACCATATTTGTGCATGATGGTTGAAGTAAAGGCTCTCTTTGGGAGTCTTGTATGATAAGAAGGTGCCTCCTAAGCTTAAAGTTAAGTTTTACAGAGTGCCAATCAAATCGACTAGGTTGTATGGATCGGAGTGTTGGCTAGTTAAGAATTCCCATGTCCAAAAGTTGAAGGTAGAAGTGTTGAGGATGTTGAGATAGATGTGTTTACTTACCAAAAGATATAGCAATATAAGTGAGGTTATTGAAGAAAAAGTGAGAGTGACTTCGGTGAAAGACAAGATACAAAAGTGAGGTTGCGGTGGTTTGAGCATGTGATGAGTAAGTGCATGAAGGTTCCAATATGGAGGTGTGAGAGGTTGGTTATGGATAGGTTTAGGTGTGGTAGAGGTAGGTCGAAGAAATATAGGATGGAGGTGATTAGGCATGACATGGAGCGGTTATAGCTTTTGGAGGACAGGCTGTTGATTGAAAGATATTGAGGATACGAATTAGGGTAGAGGGCTAGTGGGTAAGAAAGTGTCCATAGTAATAGGAAGGAGTGCTTTGTTTATATCTGTGTTTGTAGTTTCTTGTTCGTAGTGTTCTGATGATGTTTGTGATTTCGAATAGGTAGTTTATAGTATTGCTATGTCGATGTCTAGTTTCTTTTTTTATCTAGCGATATGTTTTCTTATTTGTTATTTAATTTTATGTTTTTGTTTGTTATACTGTCTTTTTCCTGGGCTAGGGTCTATCAGAAACAACCTCTCTACTTCATTTGAGTTTGTGGTATGGACTACGCACAGTTTCCCTTCCCAAACCCCATTTTGTGGGAATACACTAGATATGTTGTTGTTGTAAAAAAAATACCTCATTTCTAAAATACTATGGCCAAATACTACTCCAATATTGTTTTCAACTTCAAAAATACCAAATAAAGTGAATATGTTTTGGGTTTTCATGCCCAATCAGGTCCTGAGATCGAAGAGTTTCAAATAAACTCTTACTATTTCATAAGCGTATCGCTTTAAATATTTTATTTAAATTGAAAGACAAAGATCCTCTTATGAATTTGAATTTATAAATAAATCTTTTATGCATTCCAAATTAATAAAACAATAAAATAATTATTGTAAAAATTATTTAGATTATAAAATAAATTATCTGAATTTTGTATGAAAAGAAACACATTAATTATTTAATACTGCAAATTTGCAAAACCCTACACAAAATTGACAACAGTACAACTTATGGTTAAAAATTTTAAAAAAGACAATTACAAACTTTTAAACCAAATAATCAAGAAATAATTCAATAATGATTTTCAATAAAATTACATAATATAAAAATGAAAAAGGCCCTCATAAAAAGTCACAATACTAAAATTGAGTAAATTCCTTATATTGTCACTCAATTTAGAAAAATTCTCACTAAAGTCATTTATCTTAGTTTTGTTCCAACAATATCATTCAAGTTTTTGTATATTTTTCTTATAATCTAATAATTATTAAAAATGACATAAAAGATCAGAAAATTGACAAAAATAGTCCCTTATGTTTAAGCTTTGAATTGGAATTATCCTTATTCTTTAACAATATGAAATACTAATAACCTTTTAACTATAAAAATTAGTGAGTACAATTTGTAGTTTTAGTTGTAATATTAAAATAACGTAGTCGACCAAAAATTGTGATTGCTATTGTTAGAAAAATTTATACGCACTCTATTTATTTGAAACTTAGGAGTTCTATAATAAAATATGTTTTATATTTTATTCATTTTATGATTAACCTTTATTTTTTGATAAAATAGTTCAAATTTAATTGTTAGTTTCTTCTACTACAAAAATTATTATTAGAAAATTCATAACTCATAAAGCAAACGCTGAATTCCATCAAACCAAAAAAAAAAAAAGTAGGGTCTCTATCTAGCTAGCAGAAAATCAATCATATATAAATATTTTAAAGGATTTTTGTTAAAGAAGATATACTAATGCATATTAAAGGACATCATAATAATAACATATTTCGACATCAATTAAGATTAGGAGATTTCATACAACCATTGTGTAGTTTAAAAATGTTAAAGTTTTCAAATATTATTTTTGTGAATATGTGATTTTGGTTGAAAATAATATTACCTCTTCAAATTGACCTTAAAACTAAATACATCCCCCAATTTTCATTTTGCTTTTTAATATTTTGATATGTCTCTTTAAATTATATTATGTACTTATCTAGAAAAATATATAAAAATTCTAATTTATGAAGTAAAAATGTAAAAAATAGTAAGAGGCCTTTGAATATTTCATGTAAAAGAACAAGGACCATTTCAATTCGAAGTTTAACTTAAGGGATTATTTTTTTCATTTTTCTCTCAAAGAATAAGAAATATTTTAGCAATTATTAGTTTGTAAGGAAAATATACAAACTTGAATGACATTATTGGAACAAAAAAAATAAATGACTTTACTGAAATATTTTTCTTTGTTGAGTGACAATATGTGGAACTGACTCTACTAAAATGCACATATTAGGGCATTTATCTTTTTTCTTTAAAAAATTATAACAAATAAAAACAATGTTTAAAATTGGAATAGACCCCCGGCTCAAATTGGAACAAGAGAAGGCATTGTTTAGTGTCGCTTAAATTAGTGTCCGATAGACCCCCGGCTCAAATTGGAAGTTATATTAGTGTCGCTTAAATTGGAATAGAAGGAAAAACATTATAAATCACAATAATTAAAAACTTAAACTATTTTTAAAATAAAATTGACTATCAACGCCACAAAAGTTTGAACAAGAAGAGTATTATAGATTATAATAGCTAATAACTTAAAATATTAAACTACAATGCCAAAAAGAGTATTATAAATTACAATAGCTAATTGCTTAAAAAATCTAAAAACCTATTAAAAATATAATTGAATTATTTTTTTTAGCTTTAAATAGTTATATACATATTTGAAAATTGTGTAAAAAATATTATAAATTACAATAATTAATAATTTAAATTATTTGGAGACACATAAAAAATTTTGGTTGACTTTTAATCAGTGCGGCAAAAATTGAGATATGTTATTTAAAAATTTCGTGAAAAGTAATGTAAATCACAATAAAGAAAAATTAATTGGGATACATTATTTTAAAATTTCACGAAAAAAAATATAAATCAAAATAATTATCAATCTAAAATATTTGAAAGATGTAGAAAATATTTGATTGACTTTTCAAATTCTAACAATGTCATATTCTTTGCGATAGAGCGCTATTACTTGAAAATTACGTAGAAAGTCGTATAAATCATAATATAATAAACAACTTAAAATATCTAAAACTATATAAAAAATTTGATTGACTTTCTCAAATATTCCATCATGTCACATAAATTGGAACAAAAAAATAGCATATAGTATTCAAAATTATGTAAAAATACGATAAATCAATAACTAATAACGTAAAATATTTAAACTATATTAAAAAATTCATTTATTTTTTAAATTTCATATCTACCACATAAATTAAAATAAAAACAACATATATTAGACCCGTGCTGGCACGGGCTTCAACATGTAGTCTTTTTATAAGTTTTCTTATTTTTAAAATTTTGAAATTATAAACTATAAGAAAAAGATATTGCAAAAAAAAAAAAAAATTAGCAATGAGGAAGAACAGTAAACTAATCTTCTTCTAACTAACTGATATGATATTTGAATTTAAATTAAATTTGAACTTGAATGAATTTCTAACTTCTTCACCTCTCTATCTCTTATATGTACTCATATTTTGTTAGTTTTATTCATTCTTTTTTCTTATTGAATTGTTTAAATTCTTTATTTTCAAAAACTTTTTTATTTAATATTTTTTATTTTTTATATGCAAGAAGGATATGACATATTCATCTCCTCTGTTAATGTTTAAGGTACGCCAATTTAAATAGATATCTATATATCTTTATTTGAAGATTCAATTTAAGGATTAACATTTTTGCTACTACTCTTTTTTTTTTTTAAAAAAAAAAAACATGATCCAACCCATATCTCCATCATCATCCCTTTCTGTTGTTTCATGTTTGTCACATATTGATTCTATCACAAAGATTTTTTGAAAATTATATATTATTAGGCACTATTACACCACTTTAAAAGAAATAAAAAAAACAAAACATTATTAGGATTATAGAATTTGACTCAATTTTATTTTACCCTCATTTTTCCTTCTACAATTGCTTAGTATCCAAGGAAATTGAGAACATGATCAGAAGCTCATATCCTTTTTTTTGAAAGGTTGTTAGCAACAACAACTTAATGAATAGCAAAAAATTGTTCATCACATTTGAAATGAAAAATGTCTTGGGTATAATATAAATATTCAAAGAAAATGAAGCAAGAATAATTATAATTCGTTAACAGAAATAAGAAACATTCGGTTTTTGTTCAAGACACTTTTTGGTTCAAGAGATTCTACGCATCGTGTGGGTACGCATAATCTTGTTATAGTGTTCTTATAATTTTTGAATTATAAGCTCTTATTTACTTATTCATTACAAAATATTAATTTATTCATTTATAATTAATCATTTTTATCTTATCACATTAATATATTTCAAAAGTCAATTAAATATGAAAAATAATTGTCTATAGTTGTAATGACTATTTGGTCATTTTTCATATTTTTGCTTATTCACTGATAGAGCTTTTTATAGCTTCCACAAGTCATTTTTGACTTGCTGGAACTGATAGTTTGGTTACCGGGAAGTTCATTTGTGTTTTAGAGTCAATTTCCTATTTTAAAGTTAGTTCCAAACGGGCACTGGGCAAAAACTTCAGTAAAATAATCTTGTATGCAAATTTTGATTGCATCAGCAGCTCTGAAATATCGATTTTAGGCTAGGTAGACCCTTGGTTCAGGTTTCGAGGCACCCAATTTAATTTCAACCCGTTGGTTAGAAAGTTGAGAAAATAAAATATGGGTGTAGGACCCACATTTGGTCGAAACGACCTCAGATCATTGCGTTCGAAACATTAAATTTTATATAGTTACACAGTTTGTTTGCATATACTAGATTTTGGATGAATCCCGAGGGCTTGAAGGAAACTTGGAAGGATTTCCAAGTTTCAGCTGTCATCTGGTATAGTTGTAATCGCAAGACAAAGGTTGTCTACCCTTGTCAAAGAAAGTGTTGCAATTGCAGGAAAGGAGTGTTGCAATCATAATATTTCCTTCTAATACAATGAGTTGTGATCGTAGGTCTTGGGCTACGATAGAGGGACCTGAGGACCTAGTATGGGTAAAAATAGAGACCAAAGTCGCGAATTCAATCATTTTTCATCCATTACATGAGAGCAAAAGTCCTAAAGAGTGAGATATCTAAAATTGAGACTTGTGGGTGATTTGAAAGCTTGATTAACATTTATTTTCGCGATTATCTTTCAATTTTAGGTAAGAATTCTTTCATGGTGAAATTTTTTGATTTATGTAATACCCCGTATTAAACTTAGTCTAGTTCGGTTCCTAGTGCTTGCTTAAGAGGCCTAAAGCCTAAAAATTTTAGCTAAGTGTTGAAGACTTAGCCTTATTTTGACTCTTTAACTATGAAGATTTTTAAGTTGACCTTCCGGGCTCCGAGACGATGGTTTTTGAGTTGATTCATGTTTAGGGGTGTAAGGAGCATGTCTCGGGGAAGTTTCAGAATTTTTGGATGAGGGTTGAATCGTGTTTGGATTTCAATTCCAGTAGCTCAACGCGATTCCACCACGTTGCCCTGGAAATAGCAATGTGCATGCCATCGCGTCGAGCCAAGACCACAAACGGCATTCCAATTGCGACTTTAACCCCCAGAGGGGCAATTAGGTCATTTACCACCACCCCAAGTCGTAAAAATAGAATATTAGATATTGGTTTAAGCAGTATACACTCATTCTTCATCAAATTACTCTCCAAGAAACGCTAACCTAATTCCAAGAAATCCAAAACTCGATTACACCCTCTTAAAGATAAATAAGAAGTCAAGGTTTTTAATCTACGAACTTCAAGAAATAACCTTCAAGAACATATTTAAGAGTTTAAAGTTAAGTTTTTACAACAAGTTAAGTATAATAAGGTATGTGGGTTATGAACAAGGGTATTCTTTCACCCTTGTGCCCAAATTACATGATTTTTTTTTTATTTACTTGTTTTGATTAAGCATGGGTTTTAAGCCCTAAGTTTGAGTACTGAGATTTTTAGAAGATTATGCTTGTAAGCATTCTATTATAAGCTTATATTCAGATTTAAAGCGAGAATTGATCTTTTGATCCTTATCTAAGATATGGAATCCACATTTATTTAGCTTGATCATGATTTACATCAAGAGATGCATAACTGGTTTTCATATAAACCCTTATGCTAGTTTTACGGTGGATTTCCTACATCATGAGCACTAAGTAATAATGGAGTAGTATTTAGCACCGAGTTGGGTATGCATCTAAGGTCAGATGCCCAAGAACTACGAGCCAACATAGGTTCAGCTTATTCCCAATATGGATGAATTACATATAGTGATCACTTAGCTCAGGTCCTACTCCGTGTCAATAGTAGGACAACTCTTCCCAACATGAGCTTTTTCCTATGGGGAACAAGAGGCTGGACACCATGATAACTCACATGGTGTATGTCGGTGAGAAGAAACTCCCTAAGATAGAATAAAAGAACAACATTTAGAACTAACTGTCATGGCTCACAAAATTTTCATTTTTCATTACTACTCATGTTTGTGATTTTACAGTTTTGTTTATTCAAGCCAAGGTGAGTCATTTACACTTATCATATAGTCATTGAAAGTTTTGTATAAATATTGAAGCATAGTTTTACTTATGAATTCACCCCCACATACTCAGTACATTCCAAAAGTACTAATTCACATATACGTCTATGTGCTACATTGTTTTACTTATGAATTCACCCCTACATTCTCAGTACATTCCAGAAGTACTAATTTACATATACGTCTATGTGCTACATTATCTTATAATGTCGGTCCAGGTGCTCAGTTCCAGCAGTGTGATTGACCGCAAGCATCTTTACCTATATCCTAATAGTTGGTGAGTACTCTTAGTTTGAGGACCCATTTATTTAGATTTTTCAGCTTTTTGAAGTATTTTCATCAGTTTTTTTTAGCTTAGTTCGAGTCAGTTGGGGGTTTGTCCCAGTGGCTCTCTAGTTAATAGTAGAGGCTTGTTAGACTGTGTTTATGTTCTAGATTCTGAAGCATTATTTCCAAGATTAAAAGTTTTGTTTAAGACAGTAATTCAGTATTTCCAAATTTCGCTTGACTAGTTCACCTTTATTATAAGTTTAAAAGTTATTAGAAGGCCTAAAGGGTTAGCTTGGGGCTACTTGTAGAACTTGAGAACCATGTGATGTTCTGGGTACTTTTCCAGGGACTTACAAACTTGGAATCAGAGCCTAAAGTTTAAAGAGTCCTGGGGAGTCAGACAAGCCACATTACATAGAGTCTTGATCATGGGTGTGAAGCGCACCATATTTATGAGCAAGAGGCTACAGAACGAGTTAGGAATCATTCTTTTCTTTTATAGTCTATCGTGCTTACAATTGTCTCTATCTTCTTTAAATTATGCTTTTACGCGTTAGAATATGTCTCATTGCCGAGCTAATGCACGCAGAAATGGTGACCAACCGCTAATGCAAGACAACCCTCTGAATGAGAATGTGTCTCATACTGAATTTCAGGCTGCCTTTTAGGCATTAGCCCAAGCAGTGACTACTAATATTCAGGGCAACTATCAGGATATAGTCCCACATCAGTAGAATGGTGATTTAGTTACATCTAGGATTTGTGATTTCATAATAATGAATCCACCTAAGTTTTTTGGGTCCAAAGTTAGTGAGGACCTACAGATCTATATTGATGAGGTTAGAAAGATCACTCAGATTATGCATGTTACTGAGGAGGAGAGTGTAGAATTGGCATCCTATAGACTGAAAGATGTTACTTATGATTGGGTTGTTATGTGGAAGGAGGGTAGAGATGAGAATATAACTCTTATTAATTGACAGGTGTTTTAAGATGTGTTTCTGGATAGGTTCTTTCTGCGTGAGATGAGATAAGGTTGAGGAGATCATGAACCTGAGGCAGGGCTCGATGATAGTAAAAGAGTACCACCTCAAGTTCACTCACTTTTCTAAGTATGCTCCTTAGTTGATATATAACCCTAGATCTAGTAAGAGTAAGTTTGTTAGTGGAGTGTCTGACTTGGTGGTCAAGAAGTGTAGGACTTCCATGCTTATAGGGACATGGATATTGCTAGGTTTATGACTCATGTTCAACATATTGACGCAAAAAAGATGAAGAAAAAAAAGAAGAGAAATAAGAAGGCTAGAACTGGATAGTTTGAGTATGGTTAATTGAGGTTTGGGGGGGGGGGAATCATTCATAATTTTAGGGCCATTCATCTATGCTAGTGCCATCTTCATCTAGTTCCCCTGCACCCAGAACTAAGTAGGATAAGTGGGGTAGAGCTTTAATATCTAAGTCTCAAAATAGGGTAAGTGAAAGACCCAATTATCCAACATGTGCAAAGTGTGGCAAAAATCATCCTGGTGAGTGTTTGGCATGAAGAAGGGGTTGCTATGGATGTAGCAAGTTGGGTTATAGAATTAAAGAGTATCTGTATACTAAGCAAGAAAATAAGGATATTCATCCTCAAACTCAGGCTACTAGTGCATCGGATCCTCTAGGCCACCAATTCCTTCTCAGGGCACATCATCCAGTATAGGTAGTAGTCAGTGCCAGAATCGGTTCTATGCTTTACCATCCCATTAAGAGGAGAAGAGTTCACCAGATGTTATTACTGCTATGCTTCGTGTCTTCCATTTTTATGTTTATGTGTTGTTAGACCCCGAATCATATCTCTCTTATATGACTTCTTTGATTGCGGAAAATTTTGGGATAGGTCCTGAAAATCTCTCCAAGCCTTTCTTAGATTCCATCCAGTGGGTGAGTCAGTTATTTCCAAACGAGTCTATAAGAAGTGTCCTATATCTATCCTGCATAAGATTATACTAGCAGACCTAATAGAGTTATAAATGGTAGATTTCGATGTTATTCTAGGCATGTATTGTCTCCATTCATGCATTGTATCCATAGATTGTTGTACCCGTATGGTGAAGTTTCAGTTTCCTGATGAGCCAGTTTTTGAGTGGGGAGGTAGTTCTGAATCTCCCAAGGGTTATTTCATATCCCATCTTAAGGCCAAAAAGTTGATATCCAAAAGGTGCATTTATCATTTGGTTCGAGTTAAAGACAATAAGTCTAAAATACCAATGGTTCAGTCAATCCGTGTAGTCAATGAGTTTTCTAAGTTTTTCTCAAAGATTTGGTAGAGGTACCTCCTGATAAGGAAATAGAATTCAGTATTGATCTTCTTCCTGATACTCAGCCCATCTCCATCTCTCCATATTGTATGGCTCCAACTGAGTTTAAAGAATTAAATGAGGAGCTTAAGGACCTCTTAGATAAAGGTTTCATAATGCCCAATGTTTCTCCATAGGGTCCTACAGTCTTGTTTATACATAAGAAAGATGGCTCTCTCCGAATGGGCATTGACTACCGCCAGTTGAACAAAGTCACAATCAAGAACAAATATTCTCTTCCTAAGATTGATGACTTATTCAACCAGCTTCATGGTGCAAGTTATTTCTCTAAGATAGACCTCAAATCCGGCTATCATCAGCTTAGAGTAAGGGAATGTGATATTCCCAAGACAGTCTTCAAAACCCATTATGGTAACTTTGAATATTTTAGTCATGTCCTTCGGGCTAACAAATTCCCCTGCATACTTCATGGACTTGATGAACAGAGTGTTCAAGCAATACTTGGACATGTTCGTCATAGTCTTCATTGATGATATCCTTATCTATTCTCGTAGTGAGAATGACCATGCAAACCATCTCAGAATTGTGTTTCAAACCCTTAGAGATCATAAGTTGTTTGCCAAATTAAGTAAGTGTGAATTTAAGCCAATATCATTAACTTTACTTGGCTATATTATTTACAGTGATGATATTAGAGTTGATCCTCAAAAGAACGAATCAGTGAGAAATTGGCATAGACCCTTATCTCCATCAGACATCAGGAGTTTCTTGGGTTTAGCTGGTTATTACCGATGGTTTGTTGAATGGTTTTCATCTATTACGTCCCCTGTGTCTAGATTGACTCATAGAAAAGTTAAGTTTCAGTGGTCAGATTCTTATGTTACGAGTTTTCAGGAGTTGAAGACTCAACATACTTCAGCCTCAATTTTGGCACTACCTGATGGTATGGATGTATTTATTATTTATAGTGATTCTTTCATAGTTGGTATGGGTTGTGTTTTGATGAAGAAAGGTAAGGTCATAGACTATGCCTTTAGACAACTTAAACTTTATGAGAAGAATTATCATACGAATGGTCTTGTGTTGGCAACAGTTATTTTTGCCTTGAAAATTTGGAGGCATTATCTTTACAGGGTGCATGTTGATGTGTTCATGAACCATAAAAGTTTGTAGTATGTATTTTTACAGAGAGAGTTAAATCTTCATTAGAGAAGGTGGTTAGAATTGTTAAAGAATTATGATATGAGTGTTTTGTGTCACCCGAGCAAGGCCAATGTAGTGGAAGACGTCCTTAGTAGAATTTCTATGGGTAGTGTTGTTCATGTTGAGAATGATAAGAAGAAGTTAGTTCAAGAGGTTTATCAGTTGGCTAGATTAGGTATTCGATTGGTTGATTTATCCGAGGGTATTGTTTGGGTTCAGAATAGTTCAGAATCTTCTTTGATTTCCAAAGTGAAGGAGAAGTAGGATAGGGATTCCAGCTTGCTTAACTTGAAGGAGTCTGTCTGAGATCAAAAAGTAGAAGTTTTCTCCCAAGGGAGAGATGTTGTGTTTCGATACTAGGGCAAACTGTGTGTGCCATGTGTTTAACGTTTAAGGAAGTTGATTTTGGTGAAAGCGCATGGTGCGCGTTACTCTATTCATCCAGGAGTCACTAAGATGTACCGTGATTTGTGGGAAATCTATTAGTTGAACAGCATGAAGACAGATATTGCTGAGTTTGTATCCAAGTATGCTAATTTTCAATAGGTTAAGGTTGAGAACCAAAAGACTGGTTGTACCTTAAAGGAGTTTAGTATTCCCATTTGGAAGTGGGAAAAGGTGAAAATAGACTTTGTGATAGGATTTCCCTGTTTGCGTCGTCAGCATGAATCAATTTGGGTTGTTGTTGACAGAATGACCAAATCATCCCATTTCTTGCCAGTCCATACTTCTTTTTCAGTCGAAGGTTATGTTAAGCTTTACATTAGAGAGTTGGTCAGATTGCATGGAATTCCTTTGTCCATTATTTCAGATAAGGGTACTCAGTTTACCTCTCACTTTTTGGAAGCCTTTAAGAAGGGTCTTGGTACCCAAGTTCATCTTAGTACTGCTTTTTATCCTCTGACAGATGGTCAGGCAGAAAGGACCATCTAGACCCTAGAGAAAATATTGATAGCATATGTTATTGACTTCAAGGGTAGTTGGGATAATCATTTGACGTTGATTGAGTTTACCTGCAATAACGGTTATCATTCCAGTAGCCATATGGCTCTGTTTGAGGCTCTCTATAGGAGGAGGTGTAGATCACCTATTGGTTGGTTTGAGGTAGGTAACACTGTGTTAATAAGGCCAGATATGGTGTTTAAAGCTATGGAAAAAGTTCAATTGATTTGAGAGAGGATTAAGACAACTCAGAGTCATCAAAAATATTATGCAAATGTGAGGAGAAGGGATCTTGAGTTTGAAGTTGGTGACTTAGTTTATTTGAAGATTTTGCCCATGAAGGAGGTGAAGAGATTTAGCAAAAAGGCGAAGCTTAGTCCCTGATATGTTGTCCATTATAGAATATTGAGTCGTGTTAGGAAGGTATCATATGAACTGGAGTTGCCTGCAGATTTGATATCCTTTCACCCAGTATTTTATGTCTCCTTGTTGAAGAAGAGTATTGGTGATCCAACTGTTGTAGTTCCTTTGGAAAGCACTGAAATTCAGGATATCCTTTCTTATGAAGAGATCCCAGTTAAGATTCTTAATCACTAGATTCGTAGGCTAAGGAACAAAAAAGTTCCCTTGGTCAAAGTTCTTTAGTGGAATCATTCCGTTGAGCGTGCCACTTGGGAGACGGAAGCAGATATGCAAACCAAGTACCCTCGTCTCTTCTCTGCAAGTTCAGACTTAGCTTAAGGTAACAGGTTTTCCTTAGATTATCTCTTGTCCATTCTAAGTTTCAACCATATAATCAATTTTGTGTCATTGAATACATTCACTAACTAGTTCAGCCACGTAATCATGCATCCAGTTATGCATAATTAATATGAAGTCTTAGTCCATTGGTATTCTCAGTTCAGTCAGATTCATTTGAGGATGAATGTTCCCAAGAGGGAGATATTGTAATACCCCATATTAGATCTAGTCTAGTGCAACTCCTAGTGCTTTCCTTAGAGGCCGAAAGCCTAAAAATTTAGCTAATTATTGAAGACATAGCCTTATTTTTACTCCTTAACTTTGATGATTTTTAATTTGACCTTCTAGGCTCTGAGACGATGGTTTTTGAGTTAATTCATGTTCAGGAGTGTAAGGAGCATATCTCGGGGATGATTTGGAATTTTTGAATGAGATTTGGGTCGTGTTTATATTTCGATTCCAGAAGCTCAATATGATTCCACTGCGTCACACCAGGAATATCAAGAGGCATGCCATTGCATTGCGCCAATCCTATAAACAGCATTCCAGTTGAAAATTTAAAACCCAGAGGGGCAATTAGGACATTTAACATCACCCCAAGTCGTAAAAACAGAAGATTAGATGTCGGTTTAACCATTATTCACTTATTCTTTATCAAATTTCTCTCCAAAAAACCCTAACCTAATTCCAAGAAATCCAAAACTCCATTACATCCTCTTCAAGATCATCAAGAATTCAAGGCTTTTAATCCAAGAACTTCAAGAAACAACCTTCAATAACATCTTTATGAGTTCAAAGTCAAGCTTCTACATAAAGTAAAGCCTAATAATGTATGTAGGGCTATGAACAAGGGTATCCTTTCACCCTTGGGCCTAAACTGCATGATTTTTTTAGATTTTATTTACTTGTTTTGAAGTAGGGTTCATACCAAGTAGGTATATTCTTGAAGTATGTGATTTTCTTGAGATTTAAAGCTTTATGTATATAAAAAAAAGTGTTTATGTTTATGTTTTAATTACAAGATTTAAATTATGGATAAGATTGCATTATCTTGACTTGTTGTTGGTTGAAGTATTTCAAGATTGTTATTGAACATGAGTTTTATTATGAATTGACATGAGTTTTATTAGAAGATTATGCTTGTAAATATTTTATGATAAGCTTATATTCAGATTTAAAGCAAGAATTGATCTTTTGATCCTCATCTATGATATGGAATCCATATTTATTTAGCTTGATCACGATTAATAGAAAGAGGTGCATAATTGGTTTTTGTATAAACCCTTATGGTAGTTTTAAGGTGGATTTCCTATAGTATGAGCACTAAGTAATAAGGGAGTAGTATTTGGCACCAAGTTGGGTATGTTTCTAAGGTCACATGCCCCAGAACTATGAGTCATCATAGGTTTAGCTTATTCCCAATATGAATGAATTACATATGGTGATCACTAAGCTTAGGTCCTACTCCGTGGAAAGAGTAGGATGGATCTCCCCTACGCGAGCTTTTCCCTACGGTGAACAAGACGTTGGGCACCATGATAGCACACATGTTGTATGTCAGTTAGAAGAAACTCCCTAACATAGAATAAAAGAACAAATTTTAGAACGAAGTGTCATGGCTAAAAAAATTTCCATTATGCTTTACTACTCATGTTTTTTATTTTACAGTTTTGTTTATTCAAGCCAAGGTGAGTCATTTACACTTATCATACAGTGTTTGAAAGTTTTGTATAAATATTAAAGCATTGTTTTACTTATGTATTCACCCCCACATAATTAGTACATTCCAGAAGTAGTGATTCACATATACGTGTATATGCTACATTTTTTTATAATGTAGGTCTAGGTGCTTAGTTCCAGAAATGTGGTTGACCGCGAGCATCTTTACCTACATCTCGACAGTTGGTGAGTCCTCATAATTTGAGGACCTATTTATTCAGATTTTTTAGATTTATGAAGTATTTTCATCAGTTGTTTTTAGCTTAGTTCGAGTCAGCTGGAGGTTTGTCCCAGTGGCTCTCTAGTTAGTAGTAGAGGCTTGTCAGACTGAGTTTATGTTCTAGATTCTGAAGCATTGTTTCCAAGATTAAGATTTTCGTTTAAGATAGTATTTTAGTATTTCAATATTTTGCTTGATTAGTTCACCTTTAATGTAAGTTTCAAAGTTATTAGAAGGCTTAAAGGGTTAGCTTAGGGCTACTTGTAGTATTGAGCATCGTGTGACGTTTTGGATACTTTTCTGAGGCATTATAATTTTTTACTCAAAACCCCAAAACCTTAAGGGTTTAATTTTAGCCCCAATTTAGCTTTGTTTTCACCCATTTTTTAGGGTTATGATTTCTTGAGCTTGTAAGAATGTTGGGTTGATTTTGAAAATGCGAATTTTGTAAGTCGGACCCACATGGGATTTTGATGTGATTTTTGGATTCGAAGCACAATGGTGCTACACATGTATTGTTTTTCTCGTATTGATGAGTAAAATGTATTTTTTATATCTTGGAATCTTAAGAAGGCTTCTCGGAAGGAAAAAGTAGTGCTTTAGCAATTCGTTAAGCTTTCTTTGGCTTCAACGTAGGCTAGGTTTATCCCTTGTTAGATTGAGCTATTTCATAGTAGTCTTATGATATTGTGTAAGATTTTGGATGGGTTTTAGGTGTTGGATTAATGTAATGCAAGACTTGGGTTATTTGGGCAAATTTGAAATTGTAGAGTGGAAACAGTTAACTTGTTTTCTTATGCTTTAGGTAAATTAGACTTCATTACTCATGTTTAGCATAAGAATCCCTTAGATTACTCAAGTTAGGCAAGAATTCTTTAAACACTTTTGCTTAGGGTAAGTATGGCCTTAGTTTCTAACACTAATGAATGTTTCCCTAGTTTTATTGGACTTAGTTAAAATGCATAAAAATGATCTCTACCTTAGGGCTAATTGTGGCTTGCTATACATCTAAGAGTGGATCTAGATACCTTAGCCTAGTATGTGGTAGAATTTTACTTAAAACATATTTCAGGGATTTAGAAGTGGGCTCTTTGACCCACCTTAAGTCAAGATTGATGATTAGTTCTCTCAAAGATCTTATAGGATTATTAAATACCTAGATAATTCCCTTTTGAGGCAATATTGAGGAATCTTAATATTTATTCATTAGGAGGTATGGTGTTGAAAGTAATGCCTAAATGATTATGCCATATGTATGATTTATTGTCTATGCTTATGCCGAGATATTGATTATGCTATTGTTTTAGCTATTGATTGGGCTACCAAATATATCACTGAATGATCCCTTGACTATGATATTGCCTAAGCCATTAATTATGTTTTTGAATATGCTATGAACAAGCTATAGATTATTTCATGAATTAGCTAATTCTCAAGCTATTGATAAGCTACCTTTTATGCTAATGATAAGCAATTGAATTTACTATTGATAAGTCATTGCTTATAATTATGATCATGCTAAGTAATTATGCTAGAAAACATCCCTATTGATGATATTAGCAATTGTGCCGTGAATTATGTTAGAAGTCATGCATATTGATTATATAGGAAGTTATGCTATTAATTATGCTTTAACTAGTGATTCTTGATTTTATTACCACTTATGCTATTGAATTTGCCACCGACTATGATGATGTGGCTACCAGTTCGAGTTCGAATATTATGATGACATTAATACCTGGCAAGGTCGGAGGATATTATGATGAAACATTGATACCTGAAAAAGTCGGAGGATATCATGATGACGTTGATACCCGATATATTATGATGAATTTAATACCCTCCAAGGCTAAAGTATATAATGATAACATTTATACCCAATAAGGCCAGAAGATATTATGATGACCTTGATACCCGATATAGCCTGAGGATGATTATGATGATATTGATACTCGAAAAGGCTAGAGGATGATTATATTGTTATTGATACCCAATAAGGACGGAGGATGATTGATGATGTGTTGATACCCAACAAGGATGGATGATGATTCTATTGATGTGCCTATGCCTAAAGCTAATGGTTCGAGTCTGTCTATGCCCTATGTATGACTATTACATATATATATATGTATATCCTTATATGTAGTTGGGTATGATATTGATATTAAGGGAGCTAGTTATAGCCCATAAGTGGTAAATGATTAGTAATAATAGATGATTAGTGATACTTGATGATTAGTGGTAGTTAATGATTAGTGATGAATATTGTTTAAAAGATAAAGTAATGACTAGTTGACATTCAAGGATTAGTTGGTAAATGTGGATTAGGTTATAAATGATGTTAGATGAGAAATGATGATTATCTAATGTATAGTGATTAGCAGATATGTGGTGAACATTCACTAAATAATGACTAGATATGATGACTAGTTATTAAATGAGTTAGTTAATAAGAGATGGTTAGCTTATAAATGGTGAATTTTGAGAATCAATGATAAGATTGGTAAACAAAGGTATTAGTATGGAATGTTGGTAAATTACATATTGATTAAAAGTGTGGAATGATGGTTAAATGACGATGAATGTTAGTTATAATGTCGGTTGATTTCTTTATTCTATCCTTGAGTGTACTCTCTATTCATATGGGAGTCTGTGATGAGTTATTTACTTTTTACACCAATTGGCGTATGCAAACAAATTTTGTTGTTTGTGATTACTTGTGTGATACCTTGTGTTGTGTTATTATTTTGATTTATTTACTTATTTTGCATGGCGATGTAATCATGTGTTAATGCCTTGTGTTATATTGTTATTTCGGATAATTTACTTATTATGTACATCAGTATTGGAGATGATTCAGGTTTGTTTTTGTACCTTTACTTAGTTATGTTATCTTGCATTTTATCATTCCTATATCATAATTTAGCTTAGTCAATCAATGATGCATACTGAGTATCCGTTGTTTTGGTGCTCATACTAAACTTTTGTAAAATTATTTGTGGAGATTTGAGAACTAGCTATCGTTGTTAATCGTTGATCGTCCTGTGTTGATATTTTTAGAGATAGGGTGAGCTCTTGGAGTTCGAGTCACCCATTTCCCTCTATCTTTATTTTCAGTCTTTTGTTATTGAGAAAAATATTATTGACTATTATAAGTATTTAAGTTGTAATACAATTAGATGATCTTGTACTGGCTCTACTAGGTCATGGGATAGTATCTGGTATTAACATTTTTATCTATTTTGAACACTTTTCTTATTTATGAATTGTGTTCTTAAATTTCTCCTGTGATGGACATTTACTACCGAATTAACCAATTGTGTTAGCTCTGAGTTATGGTTTGGCTTACCTACTAGCAAAATTTAGTAGGTACTATCATGACTCATAAATTGGGTCATGAAAAATTGGTATCAGAGCCTAGACTTAACCAACATTGTTGGTTCAATAACAAGTGTCTATTACAGTCCTATGGATCGTAACTATGATGTTTGTTTCCTATCTTTGGGAGGCTATGGGATATTCTTAGGAGTTATTCACTTCTTTCACTCATATCATGCTAAGAGTCTGAGTTGGTTTATAGGACATCCATTTGATTTCACTCTTTCATAGATGGTAAGGACACATGCTACAGCTACACGAGATGAGGGTCCCGAGTCCAAGCATAAGGATCCTACTCCCTTTTGTGGATGACCTATAGGTCGTGGACAACCGCGATATGTGTCTTCAGCTAGAGTCCAGGATAGGCCGCCTTTCCTAAGTCCTATTCTTTCTCCTAAGCCAGATATTCTTCCACCCCAGCCACTGTGTGTTAGGGACTAGCCAAAGCTCCACAAGGGTTTATTTCTTCTTCAGTTCTTAGAGATTAGTTGGATAAACTTTTGGGTTTAGTTGGTGGAGCACTATCTAATAGTGTACAGTTGAAACATCCTAGTCTTTGGCCCTTGATCATTTGCTCGATTTTGAACTATCTGATTATCATATGACTCATACCATGACTTGTATGGTGTCGGTACGGGTCTAGAAACCTAGTCGTATGTTGGTCACTGTGATATTGGCCTAGTACTATCTAAGGTATGAGAAGACTCCATATGAGTTGTATATTGATGTGACAAGAAGTTTATGGTCTAATATTATGATGTCTAGCCTTTGATGTTCTGCCTAGGGTACAACTTTATGGTACTAGTCATATGGTGATGATACATGTTAGGTAAGGGAGTTATATGTTGGACATAATATGGTATCAAACTTTCTGATTAAGTGTGTGGATACAAGTTGAGGGGTTCAACCATACCCACCTGCATTCTTTCTACAACTTTTAATCAATGATCGTGTGGTGTTGATCATCAGGAGACAGGGAGCTCTTCGAGTTCGAATTTCCTATTTTCCCTTCTATCCTTATTATATTTTGTATTAGAGATGAATGTATAAGGTTATTTAAGACTATTAGACATTGAGTTGTAATTTCTATTGTCGAATGTAGAGATGCTCTTGTACTAATACTATCAGGTCATGGGATTTGTATTCGAATGTTAGTTGTTTATTTGTGGAATGTCGTTATATTGTGATCCCATATAGGGTCTATGTTGGACGTTCCTACGTGGTAACCCATTGCATAATCTCTGGGTTACGGTGTTAGCTTACTTACTAGTGGGTTATGGTAGGTGCCATCATGACTCGGAAATCAGGTTGTTACACAAACTCAATGGCGATATTAATTTTTTGAAAGAATGTTATTTTCACAAAATTGACCCTCGAGATCTAATCTTGCAACTTTTTGAGTCGATGGTTGAAGTGAGTTATAAGGTCATAAAACCACACCAACCATGTTACAAATTGAAAATAGATGATTCAGATTTGGTGGCGTTGTTCATATTTCCATCCAATACACATATCAATAAATGTTGACCAAAGTCAACTATAAGGCTTTTGAAGCCACCGAAAACCATAAACTCGCACAAATCACATTAAAATGCAGCGGGAATTATGCCGATTATCCCCACACTCCAAAAGTACCATAAAGAAACCACGAGGAGGGTTAAAATGGTCAAATCACTCAAAAATAAATATTTCACAAAAATTATAAAAAATCAAATAATTATAGAGTATTGAACATCCATCTGTGCTAGAGTCTGCTTGTGGTGTTCCTCCGATTCTGAGTGTTATTCCTTCATCGGTACTGACATCTACTTACAGTATTCCATAGGTTTGGGTATTGTTTCTTCTTTTATGATAGTGTTTCAGCATAGTATATAAAATCTTAGGGCTCAACCTTCTTCTCTTTTTCCTCCTTAGGTAGGATCTAAGCCGTCTAGATTACTGATGACTCCTAATGCTTTGGGTCTTGCTATATCTTTTAAGGATTAGACGACGTTTTAGATATTTACTCGCTTATGTTCACCTATGTTTGGTGGTGTTGTGGTTTAGGATGCCTATGAGTTCTTGATTGATTGCCAGGAGAAGTTGTTTAAACTTGGATCACTTAAGTCGTATGGAGTTTCTTTCACTATCTACCAGTTGAGAGATGTAGCTAGAGATTGGTGGAGTTTATTTGTTAGTTGCAGACCTCTTGGTTCGCTAGAGATGACTTGGGATCAGTTTGTTGAGGTCTTTTTGGATAAGTTCGTGTCATTCAACTTAAGGGATCATATGAGAGGCGAGTTTGATCACCTAGAGTAGGGATCTATGTTTGTTGTTCTGTATGAGGCACACTTTCATGCCTTGTCCAGATATTCTATTTCCACTATTTCTACCGAGTCTGAGAATATTTAGAAGTTTGCGAAGGGATTTGATGTTTCTATTTAATTATCTCATTCCCAGATGGTGGTGTCAGGGGCATCATTTCTGAGTAGAGTCGATCATACAAAGATGATCAAGCCTATTCTTTGAGAATCTCAGGCAGGTGCCAAGAGAGAGTATCATTAGGGAATATTATGTGGCTACACTCTATAAGGTAGAGATTCTAGAGGTGTTTGTATATGTCATAGCAGAAGAGTGTAGGAAAATTTGCAGGGTTTGGGTAGTGGGTCTTTGGGTTTAGTGACTTTGATTATTTAGGCATTGTCCTAGGGTTGTTGTTCTAGCTCAGTTGTTGTTCCTTAGATTGAGTTGGGCCATACAGTTTACATTGGGTATGATTAGTTTTTCTATTTCGCCGAGGATTAACCCTATTGTGTTTTATGGCCTACTTCTATATCAGTAGTGAGAGGTAACTCTTAGAGAGATAAAGGTACTACTAGAGGTATGTGAGGCATATGTAGTGGTGCCCTTGGTGGTGGTAGTAGGGCTATTCAGTAAAGTGGTGGACGTGGACAATGCTATATTATACTCACTAGACCTAAGAAAGAGGGTTCCGGTGTCATTATCACAGGTTTTGTCCCTACTTTTTTGGATCGTCATCTGTTTTATTTGATTTGGGATCGACTTTATCCTATATGTCTACATATTTAGCTTTGAGTTTTGATTTTACTAATGACCCTCTTGCCAATCCTATCCATGTATCTACCCCCATGGGAGACTCTTTAGTGATAGATCAGGTGCATCAATCTTGTGTTGTGACTTTTGATGTACGAGAGACTTGGGTAGATATGATTATCCTAGATATGGAAGATTTTGATATCATCTTGGGTATGGATTGTTTAGCTCCCTATCATGCTATTACAGACTGTTATGGTTAGATCGTGACTTTAGCCTCGCTGGATGTGCCAAGATAGCTTGGAAGGGTATACATCATTAGAGTCCCAAGAGAGTTATATCTTTTCTTCAGGATCGTCGATTGGTAGAGAGGGGTGTTTTTCTTATTTGGCCTATATTCATGATACTAATATGACACGACCCAAACCGGGGCCTTGTCATAATGGGCACTCTCAAGTCCAACCCATATCGGAGACTTCCCTCGATGCCCAACCCAACCAACCAACACCTATACCTTGAGTCGGATGAACTCCGAACATATAACAATATAGCATAATTACAACACAATGACATTGCGATAAGCCTATATCCAAGGTAAACCCAACCAAATCAATCCATCCAGTATCCAACCACTGACCATGTTAAACCCATAAACTAAAACTAAAATGATAACCTAATGTATTTTTATATATATAACATGATCAATCCATATCCAAGTCCACAGTTCTCCATACAAAGCCTCTAGACAAAACCAAAAAGTATCTAGTCGGGACATGCCCTCGACCATAGACAAAAAACAAAATCTATGAAAAATGAATATATGTAAAGTAATCCATGACATGAAATAGATGCCTTTATAACTATGGAAGCTTACTACTTCAATCCCATATCGACTACTCCTGAATACTATCAATAAACAGAAGGAGTAGTATGGCTGGTTCCTGCATCGCGTGGTGATATAGCCGTTCGAATATGGGTTAGGGGTGAATTCTAGAAAGCACTAAGAATAAGGATAAAATAATGTCAACCTTTAAAACCAAGTAACCAACCATATGCATACAAAACATACACACATATACACAAATATATATAACCATGCTAGGAAAGGGAACCCGGTTTATCATGCTTTTAAAACCATTAACATGGGTATGCGTAGCCTAACAGTCCTAGAACCACCCACGTGTTATCTGGGTATAGTGTCCCTCCTGGAAAGGCCTCGATGCGTGTAGCTGCATGAATCGAAGATACCCCAGGAGTAGGGGATTCACGTGTATCATTCGCTCTCCATAATACATATCTATAAGTGTTTGGGGATTCCCACGTACCTCTCAACTATAGGGTCCCTATGCCTAATCCTCATGTCAGCAAACATGAGTTTCCAGTGTACATCCATTGGACTCACACCTTCACGGTTATCTATCACACCCCACCATTATTTCCTAATTAAAACCATTACCATCCAACCAAATCGTTATTCCATTTATTTTTAATCAAGTCTATTACAAGTGGTATCGTCATACCGACTATAGCTTCCAAGAAATGTCCTTATCCAACCTTAGGGTATTCCCATGTACCCCATAGGTTACATTATTATGTTTACATGGGTGATTCCCATGTACCCCGCAAGATATCATTATTAAGCTTACATGGGGGATCCCGTTTACCCTAAAAGTATTTCATCATTAAGCTTTTCTTGGGGAATTTCCTTGTACCTAACAAGACATTCAACATTCAAATCAATGCCATCATTTCATTCACTTGGGGGATTCCCGTGTACCCCACGAGGTTTTTCATTCAAATCAATTTCATAGCCATCAAGGCTTTACTATTTAACCACTCCAAACTATTCATACAATTTAAAACCATTCAAAAACCTTTTAACCATTTATACCATTAAAACCATTTAAACCATGCAAAACAATACAAATCTATTTAGGGTTTGATTACCAAACTGTACCATGCAATAGTTCCAATGAAAGTTCAACAATAGAGTAAAAACATTCTCTTAGATGTTTTATCAAACAAGTTGATGCCATACCTTTACAAAGACCAAAATCCAAGTATAAACCATTAAAATAAGGGTTACCCATGACTTATTTGTTAAATAGCAACCAAAAATCACCCAAATGCGCAAACTATCACAAAAAAATTATGAAACCACAATTTAAACCAACATTCAACAATATGCATCAAGACCCTCAATATACGTTTCCAAAACCACCATTTATGATTCACAAATCAATGTTTAAAACACATTAAATCATGCCTTTAGTTTGAACTAACAATGAGGGAAGGAGTACATGCCTTAAACAAGAAGATTCCGGAGAGAAACTTAACTCTTGAGCCCTTTGAAGATCACTTGCAGAAACAATAGCCTCCAAATTTCAAGAGTGGGTTTGAGAGAGAATTTTGAAGTTTTTTGATACTTTAACAAGTGTTATAAGAGGCCACAAAGGATTATATAAAGTGGGGACATAAGGGTTTTAGGGTGGGAAATGTTCGGACTACCCTCACTTAAAAGGTGAAAATCAACTCCAAAAAGGGTATGACCCAATCCCCAACACATACCCTAGGTTACGAGTAGTACCCTAGCTCGTACCCAACCCTTCACCATGGTCCCTTATACTGACCAACATATGAGAACACAAGCCCAAATCGTACTTTAGGGTACAAATGGTACCCTAAACCATACTCTAAATCATATCTTGGACAGTTTCCACAAGACTAACCAACAAGCATCATATGACTTAGCATCACAAACCTTGTATTAAACCATACGACTAATATGATGTTGAATCATATCTTTGACAGTAACCAAGAAAAACCTACTGCCCAATATATGAGTGAACCATCCCCAATTCGTATTAAAATGTACGATTGGTATCCTTATGTCATACCTTACTCAGAAAGTCCAAAACCCAAGAAATTTTGCAAGGGTCAAAAATCCAGGGTGTTACACTCCCCCCCACTAGGATCATTCGTCCTTGAATGATGGATAAGGGCAAGAAAAAGCACGAGGTAACAAGTTAACACACATCTAACTTTCTGTAACGACCCGATTTTCTGGAACCAGAATGTCACATGGTGCTCATGATCCCGAAGGACCAAAAGCTAACCCTCTACTGATATCTGCACCTGAACACTGCATAATATAGATAATAAATATGGAAACAACCCATAAGGTTCAAAACATCTAAAAATACTCAAAATTGAAAACTGAATACTGATACATTTGTCTGAAAAGCCTCTAAACTGTCTGAACTGTGGAGTTTATGGGACATGTCCCCAACTAACTCCACCTACTAAAAATAAACTAAGTCTGAAACAACAATAATAAAAATAAGGATCATCCTCGACTGAAGAGGACTCATTTTTATGTCTACTGCTTCTGACTGGGACTGAGCTGCTAAGGGTACTCTGGATCTCGTGCCTCTGAACCTATGGTGTCAAATAAAACACCATAATGCATTTGCGTCTGTACGGGAATGTACCGAGTATAAAGATGAGGTAAGGCTAAATGCAATGGCTTATGTATTAACAATTACTTAACTGAATAATCATGAGAGTACTGAATGAGAACACATGCATGAATGCACAAATCCTAACTGAAATCATTGTGACTCGAAATACTGAAACTGGGATACCACCATACTGTCATCTTAACTCACTACTAATGCAGAGATACTGAACAACTGAATCTCCTAATATTGATAACCTAGTACAGGAATTGAGATCAGTCCTCTCACTACCAGAAATTTGGTATTTTCTGACAGCCCATGTAGAAGAAATGTAGTCGGAAAATAAGACATTTCCGACCACATTCCGACTGTATAGTGGTAGTCGGGAAATATCTTGTTGGGAAAAAACTTCCGACCACATCTGTCGGAAATTTCCGACTACTACAATCGGGAACATGAAATTAATAATTAAAATTAATTATTTAATAAATAAAAATATTTCGACCAAAGTAGTTGGAATATTTTTAAAAAATAGATAATAAATAAAAAAACTTCGACTAGAGTGGTCGGAATATTAATAAATAATTATTTAATAAAATAATAATTTTCCGACTACTGTGGTCGGAATATTAATTAATAATTATTTAATAAATAAAAACTTTTCGAGTACTGTGGTTGGAATATTAACAAATAATTATTTAATAAAATAACAAGTTTCTGACTACTGTGGTCGAAATATTAATTAAAAATTATTTAATAAATAAAAATATTCCGACTAAGGTGGTCGGAAATTTAATAAATAATTATTTAATAAATTAAAATTTTCCAACAAATGTAGTAGGAATATTTATTAAAAATTATTTAATAAATAAACTATTTGCAATCATTCCTGTTCAACTAGAATTTAAAAATTATAAATAATTTAATAATTTATTTAAATAATTATTTAATATTCGTATAAGGGTCAGATTATATATTTAGTAATATACTTATTTACTTATTTTTAGTTCCGACTACAGTAGTCGGAAAATACATTTCTCGTAATTTCCCGCCAAACATTCTGACGGTTGTAGTCACAAATAGTGTCGAAATAATATTTTGTAACAATTAAAATTTCTGACAGAAGTAGTCAAAAATTTGCGACTACTTTATTTCAGTCGGAAAATACTGAATTTTTGGTAGTGTCTCTAGCGAGTGATCTCGGAAACTGATGTTACTGAAGCTGATTAACTGAATCTACTCACATCAATGACTGCACTTTGAACTTTTTACTTTCAGCTGACTGAATCAGAGATCAAACCTCTCTAACGGATGATCCTTGAATCTACTATCAATGACAAGAAAAGATTTTATCAGAGATCGAACCTATCTAGCGGAGGATCTAGGAATCTGATAATGAGAATACTCAACTGAATCTAAGACTGAGATCAAGCCTATGTAATGGGTGATCTTTGGACCTGATAATCAGATTACTCAACTGAATCTGAGACTGAGATCAAGCCTATCTAACGGGTGATCTGTCGATCTGATAATGAGATTACTAAACTGAATCTGAGACTGAGATCAAGTCTATCTAACGGGTGATCTCTGGACCTGACTATGAAATTACTTAACTGAATCTGAGATTGAGATCAAGCCTATCTAGCGGGTGATCTCTAGATCTGATAACAAGAATGCTTAACTGAGTTTGAGATCAAGCCTATCTAGCGGGTGATCTCTGGATTTGATAACACTAATACTGAATAACTTTATGTGGGACCATACCTATCTAGTGGGTGGCCCTTGAATCAATCAAACTATCTGAGTTCCTCACTGAGATAGATGACTGTATCTGACAGTCCTGATTTCTGAGTTCTTTTCTGAAGATTGATACTGAAACTGTAACTGTAGGAGTGTTCACTTAACCGACATGACCCGAATCTGAATTAGTGGGGTCCAACCTATAACCCCATCTAGAAGGGTGTCAATACCGTGATACGGGTAAAGACCTCTCTGGTCAATCCTCTCTAACGGGTGACCCTTGCAGGAAGTTAAGCCTAAGGCAGTATAATAGTCAAGCCTATCTAGCGGGTGACAAGCCTTTTCTAACGGGTGACTCCTGTTTCGTGTGCTGGCTACGCAGTTCTGGAGTTTAGGGATTGATCCTAATGACTCTGCCTCTCTAATGGGAAACCGACATCCCTACACTCGCTCGGTGCTAGCTCCTACTCCCAACTGAAAGACTCTGAACTGATTCTTAACTTAAACTGAACTGAATCTGATACTGATCATATTTCTCGAATGATCTGACTGAGTTAAGCTGAATTCACTTGGTTTCGTAGCTGACGGAATACTACTGAATCTCGTTATCTAACTGAACGATACAGAGCTTTGAATAGATTACTCAATTACTAGGGAGGTCTAAACTGAACACTTGAATACTACTAGATCTGAGTTGAGTACAGAACTGAGGCTAGATTACTAGCGATACTGAGATTACGGGGATTACTGAGATTTCTTAAGTTCTGTATTTGTCTGAGAGTACAGAGTTCTGTAACTCACTGAGTTCTGAGAATCGTGGCTTAACTAGGATTATCGTGAAAACTGACACGGGCTCTAGACTGCAGCTAAATTATCAGGTATAAATACCTCCAGGACTCGATAAGATAAAAGTAAAGAACAACAATTCTTGAATTTTCAAGACAGTGGACATTCATTCACCTTCAAAATTACTAAAACATCTTTTCACGCATTTAGAAATCATAAACATGTGATAGTATAGGGTGACATTCTATTGGCTCATACTCCATTCAACAAGGTCTTGCATCAAACACTTAACATGCATTAAAGAGCACAAAATTGGGGGATTTCATGCTAACATGTCATAAGTCATTCTGTAAGTCTTTTCAACAAACACTTGGCATGCATAGGCTTTCACACAATTGGAGATTTCTAGTCAACATGCTATAATGGCTCTAATTCCTTCACATAAGCATTTTATCAAACATATGGGGAGCATGCTTTGCTTATTCAACAATTTCTACTCTTAATTGACATGAACACATCACTTACCAAGCAACTTAAAGAGGGTTTATCATGAATATCACATAAATATCACATACTAGGGTCAAAGCTTGAAACCTCATAAACAAAACATGAATTAGAAACTCAATAATAGCATGAACTCCAATTTCAATTCACATGAATCATGAAAACTCATAACATAAGATTTTGAAATTTAGAAAAGAGTTCTTGAGCTTCTTAGATGAAAGGGACCCAAGAATCAACATCCACATACCTTGTTAAATAATTCTCGGAAGATTTATGGAGGAATCTTGATGACTTGGGTCTTGGATTAGAAAACCTAGGTCTTGTTGTTGGTTTCTTGAGAGAGAAAATATTATTATTTTGGGGAAATATTGATGAATAAAGAAGTATTTTCATTATTTAGGGTATAGATCCCTTATATAGAATGGTTTGGGGCTTTAGGAAATTACCAATTGGTCCTTGAAATTTAAAAATGGAATATGAAAATCCCGATTTCACATGCTGGCGCGACGCGGTGGAATCGTGCCAGCTCACTGGAAACTGGACAATTGAGAAACTGGTTGGTGGCGTGACGCGGTGGAAATCGCGTTGCCACCTTGGTTACAAACTGGAAAAGCACCGCGACGCGGTGGAATCGCGTTGTTGCACTGGAAATTGACAACTCTGAATTAAACCTTGGCGCGACGCGCCATAATCGCGGAGGCTCACTGTATTTTGATGATTTCCATTTTGGCTGGCTCCACGACACTCTAAAGTACTAGGTGGTACACTGTCTTACTAAAATGGCTCTAACTCTTCGCCCGAGTGTCGGATTTGGGAGAAATTCTACACTTTTCAAAATGCTTCTCACTTGGGAAGACACTTCTCAACCTTTTAAGGCCGGATTAACACTTCATTGAACACACTCTAAGGCTCAAACTATACGAGAATTTTGCGGGGTCTTACACTTTCCCCCACCCAAAATAGAAGATAAGGTCATATACCAAGATGAGAAAATCACCACATATACGAAGCAAAATTTACACCCCAACACCTTCATTCTGACCTCTAACTAAGTTAGAAAATAAAGATGCAAGAGAAACCATTCTTTTTATTTAACCAATTTAGAAAACTAAGTAGTTACGAAGAACACATACCTTACGCACGAGTTTCTAAAATGAATAGCCAACACAGATACTTGGACTCCATGTCCCCTTCAGCATCCTAAATGGCTTCCTCGGACTTTTGGTCCCACCATAGAGCCTTATCCGAAGGCACACATTTTTTTTGCAACCAACGAACTTACCAAATCAAGATCCTCACCAAGACCTCCTTATTGGACAAAGAATTTGAGATACCAATACTACCTAAAGGAAACAATGAACAAAGGATCACCCACACCTTTCTGCCACACTGACACATAGAATACCAAATGAATGGAACCCATGCTAAAGAGAAAGTCCAATTAAACTTACAACTTCCCAAAGATACATCACTATGAGAGCTTGAGTCTAGCTATACACCACCCCTATGTTCAAGCCTATCCAAAACTTAAAGTAGTTAACTTAGGGAATCAGGCTCTACTCTTTACGTCTATCCTAAACACTACTCCGCTCCATCACTATTATAATATGAAAACCATAAGTAAAAGACATAGGAAAACCTTAACCAACCATTACAACCAGAATCCCCAATATATAGTTGAAAACCCAAAACCATAATACAATTATACCATGAAAACAATTCATAAATTATTCCTTTCCAAGTCTCTTAAGTACCCAACATAACTATTGGTATATCTACGAATTACAACATTCAAGCGTATGACCTATATACTTGTGGTATGATCTATCCTTCAAAAGATCTAGCACTCCCTATAACTTTCACAGAGGTCTTCACAACTTATTTCTTTCATAACCATTTCTCATGACAAAAACCTTACCTCGCCTTCCAAAACCTTAGCTCTAGTAGTCACCCTAGACTCTCCCTCACTTAGGGAATTTAACATTCCTCATTTTCGAAACATCGCCATGCTTTCCAGGCCACTGCCACCCTTATAATAGGAAGGGTCGTCAAGGAACCAAATTGCAAGAATTATCCATGCAACCCTAGCAAGACTCTCAAAATAAGACAAGGCATCATTGACACTATGTACTTTATAGCAACCACCTAGACCATAATAGAGAACCATCCCGACATAACCATACCATAAAAGAAGTCCTTAGGATGGGACAACCAATGAAACACAACCGCTATACCATAGGTAATGTAATGTAAATCCAAGACACATATCCAAGGAACAAGGCGAATACAAAATGCGAACCTTAGGCATAAGATCTATAAGAATGGATGTAACAATTGCAGGGTACTCTCTTAACCAATATAGAAGAGAATCACTAGGATATTAAACCTGACCACCCCTTAAAGTCTACCGCTAAAAGAAAATTTTAGATTAATCCTCGACCTTCATCCGATGACACCTATAAGCACAACACTCCGTTCAAATGGGTATCACTAATGATGTACATTAGGGACACTTGGTTCTCTTATATCTAATGCTTATCCAAACAAATTCTACCTAGATTCCAGTAGACATATAAACTCCTTGCTCTAACCCAACCAATGACTACAACCCCAATTCATCAGTTCAACTTGGACCCCTGGCCTATAAGTCACAACTTTCCTACTATTGTATTCCCCAACTATTCACCTTACCCTTTTAACATATCTCATCCAACCTATCAATTTACCTCCACTATTCTCACATTGTTATTCACGAGCTAATGTACTCCCATTACCAAGATCAAGCATCTGGGTTCAATCATAGTATCTATCAATCACCATGTACTACCACCAAAGTACACCATATAGAATATACACATACAAAAAATGCATACATGATCTACCCTACGTGGAGGACACCCTAAAATTCCCTATTCAGCCAATAACAACCCATTCATTCCTAGGGAATCTATTTCCCTTACGCTCCTTTAACTCAACCGAAACCCTTCTATAAAAAAATAATAGAAATTGGACAAGTGTCCAAAACAATACCAATTCCAAACTCAACCTCCTCATTGGAAAGACACCATGAAGGTCATCAGAAAGGACCCTAAGAAATTTATGAATCACCAAATTGAATGCAAAGAAAGACCTTTTGAGTTAGAACCTTTTAGCCGGACCAAATGATAAAGACACCTCTTGGAGACCAATCTTTGTGTTCTAAGATATAATGTAATCTTTCCCTAAATAGCTAGGGAATGAAACCATTCTCTCATACCATAATGGACTTACCATGGAGTCTAATGACAACCTTGTGAATCTGATAATCTAATAATGCATAGCACAAGTATTATCAATCAATCCCCCGAATAACATCAAAATCCACCATATCTAAGTTAAACCAATCTACCAAGACCTATAGATACCAGAAACCTCCATAGAATCCTTTAGCAATTGTGGAGTCACCTACGATGGTAGAAACAGAAAGAAAAGTATCTAAAATAACCATGGGACAAAAACCAAACTACACAACCACAAATGGGGTCACAAAAAGTGAGGGGACCCTAAACCAAGTAACTAATACTCATAATAGGAGAAGAGTTTTCAACATACCAGTGTCAACCTCAGATGATGCCTCATACTCCTAAGGAATAATGAGAGTATTGAGACGATTCCAACCAGTATTAGAGCCAAAAGAAACACTTCTTGGTGGAAGAGTTAGAGAAGTGGTAACGGATGTCCTATTTGCCCAAGCAGCAATTATTATGGGACACTCCCATTGCATATGACCCAATTGACCATAATTAAAAAAAATATTCCCCCCTTCCTCACAACAACCACAGAGCGACTGATCACAAAATCTACAAAGAGGATAAGATGGTGTATATTGGGACCCAATGGCCCAAGATTGGCCACCTCATGCCCTAGAAGTAATACCAATCTAAAAATGTTAGTCTCTTAAGGAATTTGGGTAGGGAGCCATAGAACAGGAGTTAGAACCCACTAAAATCTTCTTTTTGGACCAATTACCACCATAATGATGGCCTGCCCTTTGTCCAGAAAATTGAGACCCCTTATCTTGCCTATTTCCTATTCTTGCCTTATTTCTTCCCGTACCAATAGGATCAAACTAGCATGAAAGAGTTTTCACTATCTGAGTTAATAGATTAATAGAATGTTTAAATTTGGAATTAGTAACCTCTCCTTGAGATAATCAAGAATGAGTGCCACCTTCTAAAGTAAGGTTACTAGAGACCGGTGGGACTTCATGGGGAAAATCAGAAACTGCAACCCTTGACTGGGCCTGTCACCTAAAAGCTAGACTAGATCCATCTATGTTGTTATCGAGTGGGACAGGTGAGTCTCCAAAAATTTTGGATAGTTAAGAGGACATAATTTGAAAGATAAACCAAAAGAAGATTTAGGGAAGAGTTCAAGACCTTAGACTCCATATCCCAAAAGTAGAACAATAAGAAAGTGAAATATTCCTAAATGCCTCGTAGCCTCTTGATAATAAATATGGTGAAAAACACACCACTAAGAAAGACTCTCTTGATACGGCTTTATGGACACCCCATGACACTAAAATCTAGGCTCTGATACCAACTTGATATGACCTAAACTGGGGCCTTATCGTAATGGACAATCTAAAGTCAAACCCAGATTGGAAACTGCCTCTGATGCCCAACCCAACCAACCAACACATATACCTTGAGTTGGATGAACTTTAAATATATAATAATATAGCATAATTACCATGTAATGCCTTTGGGTTAAGCCTATATCCGAGGTCAATCAATCCAGTATCAAACGACTGACCATGTTAAAACCATAAACCAAAACCAAAATTATAGCCCAATGTATTTTTATACATATATAACATGATCAATCCATACCCAAGTCCACAGTTGTCCATACAAAGCCTCTAGACCATACCAAAAAGTATCTAGTTGGGATATTCTCTCGACCATAGAAAAAAATCAAGGTCTATGAAATATGAATATATGTAAAGTAACCCATGACATGAAATAGATGCCTTATGAACTATGGAAGATCACTACTTTAATCTCATACCGACTATTCCCGAATTCGATCAGTGGGCAGGAGAAGTAGTATGGTTGGTTCCTGCATTATGTGGGTATACAGTCACCCAAAGATGTGTTAGTGGGTGAATACTAGCAAGAACTCATGATAACTATAAAATAATGCCAACCTTCAAAACCAACTAACCAACCATATACATACAAACCATACACTATATAGATATAACCATGGTGGGATAGGGAATCGGGTTTAGCATGCCTTTAAAACCATTAACCTGGGTATGTGTAGCACAACTGTCCTAGAAAAACCCATGGTCTATATAGGTCCAAAGTCACCCCCTGGACGAGCATCAATACGTGTATCCGCACAAATTGGAGATACCACAGGAATAGGTGATTCCCATGTACCCTTCACTCTCCATGATACATATATAAAAGTTTTAAGGGATTCCTATATTCTCCTCAAGTATAGGGTCTCCATTCCCAGTCCTCATGTCGGCAAACATAAGTTTCCAGTGTCCATCCATTGGACTTACACCAATGTCCTTAGCAAACTTTAAGGATTCCTACATACCCCATAGGTTACATTATTATGTTTACTTTGGGATTCCCATGCTCCCCGTAAGTATATCATTATTAATCTTAGTTGGGGGATTCCGTGTACCCAACAAGTATTTCATTATTAAGCTTTTCTGGAGGGATTCCTTTGTACCCCACAAGTCATTCAAAATTCAAACTAATTACAAAATTTCATTCACTTGGGGGATTACCGTGTACCTTGCAAGGAGTTTCATTCAAATCAACTTCATTTCCATCAAGGATTTACCATTTAACCACTACAAACTATTCAAACCATTTAAAACCATTCTAAAACCTTTAAAATATTTATACCATTCAAACCATTTAAATAATGCAAAACCATACAAATCCATTTAGGGTTCCATTACCAAACGATACCACGCAATAGTTCCAATGAAAGTTCAACAATAGAGTAAAAATATTATTTTAGGCATTTTATCAAACATATTGAGGGAATAGCTTTCCAAGATGAAAACCCAAGCATAAACTATCAAAATAAGGGTTACCCATGACCCATTTATTAAAAGACCACCAAAAAGCACCCACATGTGCAAAAAATCATCAAAATATGTGAAAACATAATTTAAACCAACATTCAAAAATATGCATCAAAACCCTCAGCATATGTTTCCAAAACCACCATTTATGATTCATAATTCAATGTTTAAAACATATTAAATCATACATTTAGTTGGAACTAACTAAGACCAAAAGAGTACATGCCTTATACAAGAAGATTTCAAAGAGAAAGCTGACTCTTGAGTCCTTTGAATAACACTTGTAGAAACCCTAGCCTTCAATCTTCAAGAGTGAGTTGGAGAGACAATTGGAGAGAGTATTTTGAAGAATTTTGATCCTTTAATAAGAGTTATAAGAGTCCACCAAGGATTATATAAAATGGGTACATAATTTTTTTTAGGGCGGGAAATGTCTAGACTAACCTCACTTAAAAGCTAAAAATCAACTCCCAAGAGGGTACAACCCAATACCCTAATATGTACCTTAGGGTACGATTGGTATCTTAGCTCATACCCAACCCTTCACTATGGCTCCCTATACTGATCAACATACGAGAACACAAGCCTACCTCATATCTTAGGGTACAAATTGTACCCTAAATCATATATTGGAAATTTTCCACAAGACCAACCAATAAGCATCATACGACTTCGCATCATACACCTTATATCTAACCATACGACTAGTATGATATTGAGTCATATCTTGGATAGTAACCAAGACAAACCTACTACCAACATAGGTATGATCCATACCCAAACCATATCTAAGGGTACGATTGGTTCCCTAGAGTCGTACCTTACCTAAAAAGTCCAAAACCCAAGAAATTTTGCAAAGGTCAAAAACTCGGGGTGTTATATACTGTTAATTCACCACTTTCTTTAGATTCAATTAATGTTTTACGTGAGTTCCTGAATGTTTTCCCTATGGATTTTTCTAGTATGCCTTTGAATCATGATATTGACTTTGCTATAGATGTTGAGCAGGGCGCCAAGCCCATTTCTGTTCCTTCTTATAGAATTGCCCTTGCGGAGAAGATGAAGTGTAATGATTAGTTTTAGGTGTTATTAAATAAGGCATTTATCCAGCCTTGTGTATCACCTTAGGGTGCGCTAATCTATTTTGTGAAGAAAAAGAATGGTTCTATGCATATGTGTATTGATTATCGATAGTTGAATAAGGTGACCGTTAAGAATAAGTATCCTCTTTCTTGTATTGATAATTTATTTGACCATCTCTAAGGTGATTTAGTGTTGTTGAAGATTTATTTAAGGTTTGGGTATCACTTGTTTAGTATTAGAGATTTAGATATTCCAAAGATAGCTTTACGGACTCTATACGATCATTATGAGTTCTTGGTCATGTCTTTTGGGTTGTCTAATACCCCAACCATATTCATAGAGTTGATGAATTAGGTATTTTGACTGTATCTTGACTATTTTTTCATTGTATTTATCAATGATATCTTACTTTATTCAAAGAGTGAGATCGATCATGAGAAATATTTGTGGATCTTACTTTAGAGATTGAGAGATGAGAAGTTGTTTGTCAAATTCTCCAAATGTGAGTTTTAGTTAGAGTCTTCTTCTTTTATGGGTCATGTGGTGACCAAGCATGGTATTATGGTTGATCCGACCAAGATTGTAGCAGTTTATGATTAGAATAGGCCTACTTCTCCTATCGAGATTTGGAGTTTTGTTGGTTCAGTAGGTTATTACCAATGCTTTAATAAGGGTTTTTATCTATTATAAATTCGTTGACCAAGTTGACTCAGAAAAAAAATTTATCAGTGGTATGATGCTTGTGAGGTAAGCTTTCAAAAACTTAAGGATTTGTTGACATCAACTCTTATCTTGGCTTTGCCCAAGGAGGGAATGGGATTCACCATCTTCTGTGATACTTCTGGTGTTAGGTTAGGTTTTATGTTGATACTATATGGTAAGGTATGTGTATGCTTCTCGTCAATTAAAGCCTCGTGAGAAGAACTACCCTACCCATGATTTGGAGTAATGTGTGATTGTATTTTCTTTGAAGTTGTGGAGGCATTATTCGTATTGTGTTCATTATAAGATCTTATCGGATCATTGTTGTCTTCAGTATTTTTTCACTTAGTGAGATCTTTATATGAGGCAATGTTGTTGGCTTGAGTTCCTTAAGGATTATGACCTTACTATTCTCAATCCTTTGGGCAAGGCTAATGTGGCTGAGGATTCCTTGAGTCATAAGTCAACTGGTAAGGGTATCTTGGTTCATCATTTAACCCAGGAGTGGCCTTTGGACTTAGAGGTTTAATTTTTTGCTAACCATATAGTTAGGCTTGATATTTAATACCTGGGAGTGTTTTGGCATTTGTGAAGGCTAGATCTTCTTTGATGGAACAGATTTGCACTCATCAGTTTGATGATGTTGAGTTGAGAGTAATTCGGGGTTAGGTATTGAGTGGAAAGGCTAAGGAATCCTCATTCACTCCAATGGTGTCTTAAGAATTGGGGCTAAGTTTTTGTGTCGAGTATGAGTTATTGGGTGAAAAAGATTTTAGAGAAGGCTATTTATTCTAAGAATTCCATTCATCTAGGAGTGACTAAGATTTTTTGTGATTTGATATGGCACTACTGGTGGGGTGGTATGAGGATTGATGCAACAGATTTTGTAGCTCGTTTTCTATATTGCTTCTAGGTGAAGTCCGAGTATCTAAGACCTGGTGATTTTCTTTAGAAGTTACCTATTCTCGAGTGGAAATAGGAATGGATCACTATGGACTTTGTTACTCAGTTACCTTATTCTTCACATGGTTCTGATAGTGTTTGGGACATCGTGGATCAATTAACCAAATTTGCTTATTTCATCCCTATTAAGGTTTTCTTAAGTGCGGAAAGTTTGGCCTGTATCTATGTACATGAGATAGTTTATATCCATGGTGTACCAGTGTCAATTAACTTTGATAGGGGTTCAATGTTTGCTTCTCTCTTTTGGAAGGCACTTCAGGAGGAGTTAGGTACTTGAGTGGACCTTAGAATAACTTTTCACCCCAAGATCGATGTTCAATCGGAATGAACTATTCTAATTTTAGAGGACATGCTCTGTGCTTGTGATATGCATTTTTGGAGGTTAGTGGGAGTAACTTTTAGTGTTGGTAGATTTTACATATAATAGTAGATACCATTCAAGTCTTGAGATAAAAATCTTTGAGGACTTATATGGTAAGTATTATCCCTCCTCAGTTGGTTGGTTTGAGTTTTCCAAGGTTAGACCTCATGGTATCGACATGCTTCATGAGTCTTTGGATAGTCTTCTAGTCAGGATATGCTTCAAGCATCTCAGAGTAGGTACAAGTTCTACGAGGATCGTAGACTTCATGCCTTGAGATTCAGTGTTGGTGATCAAGTATTCCTTCGTGTTTCTTTCATGAAGAGTGTGATGAGATTTTAAAAGAGGGGTAAGCTTAGCCCCATGCATGTTGGACAATTTGAGAATCTTTAAACTATTAGGGATGTAGCTAATGAGTTAGGAATTTCGCTAGATTTATCAGCTCTTCATCCAATTTTTTATATTTCCATGTTGCGATGATATATTCCAGATGAGTCTCATGTTATTCATTAGGATTCAGTACAGTTTGATGGGAGGTTGTCCTTTACCGAGGAGATGGTCTCCATTTTATCCAGGGATGTTGGGCATATATATTCTAGAGATATTTCGGTAGTTAAGGTTTAGTGAAAACACCGTCCTACAGATGAGGCCACTTGGCAGGTTGAGTCTGCTATTCATAGTAGTTATCCTTAACTTATTGCCGATTCAGGTATTTCCCTTTCTTTTAGTTCGAGGATGAATTCAATTATTTGTCTTAGATGTTGTAAGGACTTGAATTTTTGTGAATTATTTATATTTATGTGATTTGATCATTTTACCCCCTCCACGTGGGTGCTACATGATATTTCTTGGGTGTGGGAATAATTGGCATGGTTCCCAATATATTTTGGTGTGATTTGGGCAAGTTTATGGCCTTTGGAGGTTAAAATAGCTTTATAGTTGACTTCTATCAACAACTATTATTTTGTGTGTGAGATGGAAAAACGGACTTGCCAATATATTAGGAGTGTCTATTTTGGGTTAATAGGGAGATTAGTTCAATTTTATGACTTCTATATCTTATTTCAACCCTCGATTTGAAAGATTGTGAAATTGGGTCTTGGGGGTCAATTTTGTGAAAAAAACTTTTTTTGAAAAGTTGATATCGTTGTTGAGTCCGAAACATTGAATTTGATTGGGTAGCATAGTTAGTTTGCATTGATAGGATTCCAGATGAATCTCGAGGGGTCTGCAGAGTCTTGGAAATCATACAAGTCCCAGCTAGTGCAACCACTATAGTGGCTCTTGGGTATCTTTAATGGTGGCCTCTAAAGTGGCTAGCTGATTGTTTTTGCGACCTGATTCCCAAGCTAGGGGAAGCTAAATCAAAGCCTTTTCCACTTTAGTGGAGGCTGCTAAATCGTATTGAGCTCTACACGTGTACCATTAAAGTAACACTTGACTGCTTTATCGGTGATTTTTAAGCGTTCAAGTGACCACTTAAACGGTCATAACTGAGATAGTATAAAATTCTCTTTTTCTTGTTTATCTCCCATTTTTGAGACTTTAAGCATTGGGTTTTAGTGATTTTGGGCTATTTTTACTATCTCAAGCTTGTGTAAGCTCCAAATCACTATTTCAATTATTTTACTTTGAATCTTGTCATCTAAAACTCGTAATTTCGGTATTTCAAAAGTGGAATTCGGGGATTTTCACCCAAAAGGCCTAAAATGTTTTTTCTTCAACTTTAACCTCATTTTAAACCCATTTTCACTTTGATTTTCTTCTATCACTTCCTTTAATCATTGCCAATGTGATTATGAACTAAAATTTTGATTTTACCCCTTATTTTGAAAATCGATTTTAGGGGTTCATTTTGACTCTAGTGTCAAAGTGGGAAATATGGGTATCATTTTCTTTCTTTTAATCCTTAGATTCTTTATTTGTATGCTTTAGTTGATTTCAAGGTCGTTCAAGAGGAAAGGATCCAAGTTGAAGGGTTTTGGATCGAATTTGATTATTTTGAAGTAGGTTATGACTTAACTTTCTTCAGACTAGTTGGATAGTTAATGATTGTATAAAAACATGTTATGGGTATGGATAATAATTACGAAAATGATGTTATTAATGTTGTGGGCCTGTGGGGGGCTTATGTTGATATTATTAGTTATTTGAGATGATATTTGCTATGTGTAGCCAGTGTACGGGTGCTATCTGACATTATTGGCCTTGTGTATCCATTAGATTATCTTTCTTACGTTAAATATGCCTAAGTTGGGGTGCTTGTGGTATTATTGATGTCTTACTCATATATTTCACCTTAATGGTACATGGATTATAGTGGATCATAGATGGTTGGTCAATTACGTGAACTTTTAGCTCCAGTGCATGTATATTGGTTGGATTTGAGATTCTCATTCTGGTATAGTTGTGAGCATTGCATCCTTGTATGGTATATACATTTAGGAGAATTTGTAATATTATGGAAATACTGGTATTCCGAGAGAAATGTGACACCTTCGAAAACCTTGTACCGTAGTTCATAAGCTGGAGAAGAGATATGGATATTGAGACATGAACTTTTTATTGAGATTGTACACGAATTGGGAACCTCTCATGAATCTTACCTTGTGAGCAGTGCTCGATAGATGTATATGAAGGTAATGTGATAACATCTGGCATGTCACATCATCATTATTATCATTCTCACTACATTTCAGACATTATGTTTTATTTTCATGTTCATTTTTATGTACATATAACCTTTATTTCCCTTTTATAGTTGTATTTGGTGTATGTGATATTTTTAGAACTATTAGTGGAGAAAGTGTGAGCTACCGTTTGGGACATTTTCTGATTGCAAGTGGAGTGGCCATAATATGTGTTTATATACCTTATTTTCTACTTTTCTCAGTCTCCCTATGATACCTACTGAGTACAAGTGGACTATAATTATCCCTACTATGCCTATTTGGTGCAGATCTAGATATGAGTATGTCACGCGGAAGTTGATCTCGAGCGGAGATTGGCATATTTTTTAGGTAGTGGCCGCTCTATGTTTTTAGAGTCGACCTCCAACCTCATCCTATCTGGTTTATGTCTTATTATGTATTCAGAGATAAACTTATGTTTTTCGTTAGATTTTTTAGTTTTACTTTTAGACTTCAAGATGTACTTAGTTTGTTCTTACACTATGACATCAGGTTTTGGGATGGTTTTTGGAATTATTGTGTTTTAGATTTCTTCTATCATTAGGTATGTATGGCTTGACATTGTTCTAGGAGTTTTGTCTTGGGTTTTAGGTTGTAATTCCCTTTTTCATATCTGTTGGGGGGATTGTCTTACTTGTCAAGGCTTAGCCGTGATGAGTGCCATTATGATCGAGTTTTTGGGTCGTGACCGGAAGTAACTTTAGAAGATGTAGAAAGAAAATTAAAAGGAGTAGATTTCCTGGAAACAATTCCGAAAGTGGAATATGAACCTAGAAATTTAAGGACTAAAAAATTAGTAGCCCACTGCTAGTGAAATGCTAGGAGTAAAGACTAGGTCAGATGAAATATGTGAACCTAACTTTGAATATTTTGATAAACTATGGACTAGTCCAAAAAATTTCATAAAAGGGAAATGGTATAAACAAAGGTATTCATTAAAAGAAAGATTATCTTTTTGAATTAATTTGTGCACCGATATGTAAAGAATAAGATGTAATATCGATTTTTTAAATGGTTTGAATGCACAGGAAAATTAGATTATCAAAATGAATCATTAATCATGATTGTTAGCAAATGGTATACTAGTGAGAAGTGTAATGACCTGAATTTGGATGATTTTCTCATTTATATATTTTGACCATTTTACCCCTCCCCATGGTTATGTAATCTGGATTATGAGTTTCGGGAATCATTGGCACAGTTTCTAAGGCCTTAAAAAGTTTTTGAGTGAGTTTGAGGTTATTTTGAGGTTTTAAGAGCTAATAGTAAACTTTAGTCGATGTAGCAAGATCTAAGTTCTAGCTTGAAAAATGGACAGTGCCATTAGATTCCGAATATCCAATTTGGGTTACTAGTGGGGTTGGTTTGATTTTATGACTTTTAGATCCCATTTTGACATTTGGTTCAAAAATAACGTAAATAGGGTCTTGGGGGTAAATTTTGTGATAATATCCATTTTTTATAAATCTAATGATTCCGTTGAATCTGGAACGTGTTTTACATTAAATTTGTGCTATTGGATCATGTTCATAGGGTTTTAAATGAGTTTCGGGGGACAGAAATAAGTTTTTGAACCTACTGGTGTTGGTGTAGCCGCTAAAGCAGCTGGTTGACCGCTTTAGCAGCCGTTGACCATTTGACCGACTGTTGTACCAAAAATAAATGTTGTTTTATCAATACTTTGACCATTTTACACTTTCACTTCAGCGGACAAAGTGCTAAGAATAAATTAACTTTTAAAGATAAACCAAGTTTTTCTTACCATGATAAAAAGTTGAAAACTCATCCAATTTTTAAATTACCAAACTTTTCAAAAGATAAGTTTCCTAAATTTGATGAAAAGTTTTAAGTCACTGATGATATTTTAGGAAAAATTAATGAAAGGTTAAAATCTGAATTAAAATTCACAAATGATAAGGTTATAAGAACTCTCTCAGAAAAAAAAGTGATAATAAAATCAACAAGTTAAGCTCAAATATTCAATAAAAGAGAATTATTATAAAAAGCCCATACTTCTAGATATGCAGTATGAAGAAAATCAATTTTTATCTTATAAATTACATTCTAGAAAAGAAATCACTGAATGGTATATTAAAAGATTAACAGAACATCAAATTGTAACTCCCAGGGAATGCACCCTGGACACCACACGGTGCTTACGGTCCCGTGAGACCACAAACTAACCTATGAACTGGTAACTGTTGTGAGCACTAAATAAAATAGGTAATAAAGAACTATTGGGGAATATAACTGAAGATGCCATAAGGTTTTTAATGCTAAAACAATGCTGAATCATAATACTGGAAACATCTGACAGTCTAAAAGTGTTTGAAAGCCTCTATAACTGAAACTGAAAAAAAAAGAGTTGATAGGACAGGCCCCAACTAACTCCAACTGTCCAACTAAAATAAAATACCTAGATAAACTAAAATAACAACCATGTCCTCGATAGATGAGGACTCACTACTATTGTTGTCTCTTATGCGCTGGAATATCTAAGTACGGTCGGGAACCTCAGCATCCGAACCTATGATAGTAAACATCATTGTACAAAAAAACGTTTGCTATCAGTACTTTCAATATACTGTTATGCAAGATGAGGTTAGGCTAATATGCATGAGTTCATGTGCATGAATAATAATTGACTGAATGAATAGCCTGAGGTAACTGAATATGAATGCATGAAAACTGTGAAATCTGAGAATGCATGACTAAGCATATAATATGATTTTGAAATAGTCTGTAAACTAAAATACTGACATATTGATAACTGAATAACTGGTAACTATATGTTATGGTCACACAAACCTGAACTGACTCTACTGAATACTAAAATTGAGACTGTGGGAGGTATCATCTAACCGACATGCCCTAATATGAGCTAATCGAGGTACAACCTGTAACCCTAGTTGGAAGGGTGTCAGTACCGTGCCACGGGTAATGAAAATATCTCTGTGGATCCACTAAATTGATGTCCTGAAGGAATAAAGAGTCACCCTAATGGCAGGAGTGCTCATGAGATATGTGTCAACCCTAATCTGGCAGGAAGACATCTCAACCTATGTTGGCTATGTAGCTCTGTAACTCAGGGATTGATATTAAGGGTCAAACCCTAAAATGTAAGGAATGCCCCTATCCTTGGGTTCACTCAGTGCTAAATCCTACTCCCAACTGAACTGTCACTAATTGCTAGACTGGACTAAGCTTGACTGAACTCACAACTGACCATATCAACTGACTGAAAGATATTTGTCATGGTATTACTGACTCGATTCTATAAATTCTGAAAACTAAGTAAACAGCTAAATTACATGTATTCATAACCCCCAGGACTCGATAGCACTGACAAAGGGACCGTACTACAACCTTAAAAACATAATAGGTAGTCATTGTTCAAAACTCATTCATCTAGGCATTTTATCAAACACGTGGGAGACATGAACTTTTACATGTGATTGAGCAACATTCTAAAATACCATGACTATTCTATTCAATTCACAACTTAAGGATTCAACATGAGAATTACATCATTCAGATACGTATTAGTTCATTCTACTTAAAAACATATATATTCTTAACTTAAAATCAACATAACAGGATATTCATGGACATAAATCTATTTAATCATGTGAAACTTATAATATAAGTTTAAAAAGAGGTGTATGGGCTCCAAGGGTGAAAAGGACCCAAGGATGAACACCGAGCATACCTTAACTGAAGAATTCTTAGAAGTTCTTGGGGGATTTCTTGAGAATTGATCTTGAAGGTTAAAGGGGCTAGGGTTTGTTTTTGAGAGAGAATTGATTTAATTTGAGAGTATTGTGTATAGAATGATTAACTTTTGCCTTTTGGAACCCCAATTTCGTGTTATGGCTGATTTAAAGTAAGGGGAAAATGACTGAAACACCCTCCTAGACCCAAAATTCATTAAAATAAACTAGGCACCGGATACATTTGGCAACGCACCGCGTTGCTGCTTATCAGCGTGATACCCAATGCAATGCACCTATATCACATTGGTCTACTATTTTGGCCATCCAAACATGCCTCAAATGTTGTCTGAAAAACCCAAAACTCACCCGGGATAAAATATCAATGACCCCGATCATGAATTAACTTATAAATCAACTTTCCGAAATCAGGAAGGTCGAGATTAAAATCATCAAAGTGTAGAGGCCAAAAATGAGACTAAGTCTCCAACACTTAGCTAATATTTCAGGTTCTAGGCCTCTCAAGCATACATTATAAGCTGAATTAAAGTAGGAAGAATACGGGGTATTACAATAGCTCCCCCTTGGAAACATTCATCCATGAATGAGGCTTATTAAGATGGGAATACAGAGGAACTGAGATTGTATATTGTCATGCACAACTGAAAACACGATCACACGACTTTATCTGAAGCATGATGAATGACTGAACTAATTCGTGAATGCATGCAATGATATGGAGATAATCATATGGATGGAACTAAGAATGGAAATGAAGTAATCTAGGGAAGACTATTACCTTAGACTGAGTCTGAGTTTTTGAAGAAACGATGAGGGTACTTGGTTCGCATGTTTGTTTCTGCTTCCCAAGTGGCTCCCTCAACGGACTGGTTCCGTCAAAGAACTTTGACCAAGGGAACTTCTTTGTTCCTTAATCTGTGAATCTGATGATCAAGTATATCGACTGGAATTTCCTCGTAAGAGAGACTATTATGAACATCCACACTTTTTAAGGGGACTACAATAGCTGGGTCACCAATACACTTCTTTAGCAAGGAGACGTAAGCATTGGGTGCACTGAAGCCAAATCTACGGGCAACTTAACCTCATAAGCTACCTTTTAAAAGCGACACAAGATTCTGTAAGGCCTAACATTATGGGGACTAAGCTTCCCCTTCTTATCAAACCTCTTTACTCCCTTTATGGGAGAGATTTTCAAGTAAACTAAGTCGCCGATCTCAAATTTGAGATCTCTTCTCCTCACATCTGCATAAGATTTCTATCTGTTTTGGGCTATATTAAGCCTCTCCCTGATTAACTAAACTTTCTCTAATGCATCGAATACTGAATTTGGCCCTGTCAATGCAGTCTCACCTACCTCAAACCAACCAATATGACATCTACATATCCTTCTATATAAAGTCTCAAATAGATCCATTTGAATGCTGGAATGATAACTGTTATTATAGGAAAACTTGATTAACGAAAAGTGATCATCCCAATTACCCATAAAATCGATAACACATGCTCTCAACATGTGCTCTAGGGTCTGAATGGTTCTCTCTTCCTAACTATCTATTTGAGGGTGAAAGGTTGTACTGATTTGAACTTGGGTACCAAGATCCTTCTGAAAAGCTTTACAAAAGTAAGAGGTAAACTTAGTACCTCCATCGTAAATGATAGACAGCGAAATTCCATGTAACCTAACCAACTCTCTAATGTTGATCTTAGCATAGTCTTTGGCTGAATAAGAAGTATGGACTGGAAAGAAATGGGCTGATTTGGTCATCCTGTCCAAAATGACCCAAATCGAATCATGCTAACGACGGGTACGAGACAAACACATCACAAAGTCCATGTTCACCTCTTCCCACTTCTAAGTGGGATGCTAAACTCCTACATAGTGCCTCTAGGCTTTTGGTGCTCAACCTTAACCTGCTAAAAATTTGACCACTTTACTACAAACTATACAATATCCTTCTTCATACCACTCTACAAATAGATCTTTCGCAAATTACGGTATATCTTCATGGCCCCTGGATGAATAAAATATTGTACACCATGCGCTTCCGTAAGGATTTTCTATCTCAAACTATCTACACATGGCACACACAGTCTACCCAAGAAACGCAACACCCCATCTCCCTCCTGGGAGAAAACCTGTGCTTTCTGATCTCTCACTGACTCTTTCAACTTAACCAAACTAGGATCCCTATCCTGCTTTTCTTTCACTTCGATAACCAAAGAATATTCTAAACTATTCTACACCCATACACTACCTTTAGCTGAATCACGCAAATGTACACCTAATCTTGCAAGCTAATAAACTTCCTAAAGTAGTTTTTTCTTATCTTCCTCAACATGCGCAACACTACCCATAGACAGTCTACTCAGGGAATCCGCCACTATATTGGCCTTGTTCAGATGATACAAAATGTTCATATCATTCTCTTTCAATAATTCTAACCACCTTCTCTAATAAAGATTCAAATCTTTTTACAAAAATACATACTATAAACTTTTGTGATCTGTGAACACATCAACATACACCCCATACAAATAGCGCCTCCAAATCTTTATGATGTCCTTACTCATAATATAATGGGTGTTGAGAGAACTGATAAGATGGTAAAAGAGCTAAGAAGTGATGTTATGATCCAATTTATGAGTCATGATGATACCTACTACACCCCACCTGTAGGTAAGCCAAACCATAGCGCAGAGCTATTAACAATGGGCTAACTTGGTGGAAAATGCCTCATAAAGAGCGGATTAGGAAATACAACACAATAAATAAGCAAGATAATAGAGATAGTCTATAAAGGTATCCATAACATAGAAAACCATCCCACGACTTGGTAGAGCTAATACAAGTGCTATTATATGAATATAACCCAAGTTCTAAAACAGTCATAACAATCTTGTCTCAAAACTAAAGACTAGAAATAGGTAAATAGAAGGAAATACGAAAACTTTGACTCCAAGAGCTCACCCTATATCAAAAATCAACCACAAAATGATCCTAGAATCAACGACGCCAACTAGTACTTGAATCTGCATCAAAAAGGTATAGAAGTGTAGTATGAGTACCAAAAATGGGTACTTAGTAGGCATCATCAACAGGCTGAGCTTAATCATGATATAAGTACGATAAAATAGAAGATAAAATAACTAAATCAAGGTAAGGAATCAGACCTGAAATAAATCCACCATCGTTGTACATAAATAAAGAAAAAAAATTGAAGGATAGCATCCACACATGCAATTACAACTACAAAATTGGATCCCATAACACAATAAGTGCAAAAAAGTAAAAAACCCAACGCAATCCCCCATTAACTTGGAGGGTAAACTCAAAGATAGTATAACTATAACCACCATCATTTACCAACTCTTAGGATACAACTAAGATCTATCCATGCCATGCCACATTACAATAATTTCTACTTACAGAATCGAACCGTCAACCATATTCTTAATATCATACTCCCTTGATGGACTTGAACCAATCATTTCATAACCAACACAGTACATAATAAAAAAACATTGAATGATCACTATCCGTACTTGAATCAGAAAATATATGGTCATAGTCATAAGCAATTCCTAGACTCGAACTTGTCATCAATGCGATAGTCAATATTCGGACTCGTATCAATAATTATTTCATCAATATCATAATAATCTTCTGGACTAGAACTAGGTATAGGTGTATATATAAGCAATGTCATAAGAATCTTCCCAAACTTTAACCGACTATATATATGTCATTGACATTATCATTAATATCCAAACTTGAACCGGTATATATAAACCATCAATATCATCCTCAATGCCATAATCAATAGTATAAATAATAGAATAACCAACAAGCATCGACCCTCAATATGAACCCATTACAACCATTGAGTACCAAATGTCTTCAATACTACCTTAGTAAGTATTTTCTAGGTGAATAACAATCAGATAAAGAGGTTACGAGCATTAGCATGGATCTTGGCCTAAGGTAGGCGAAAAGGCCTACTTTTAATCTCTAAAATATATTTTAAGGAAAATTCTACCGCATACTAGGGTTTTTAAATTCACTTTTAGATTTTAATTATGCCACAATAAACCCTATTATAGGAATTCTACCAAAAATATGATCAACTAAGTCAATTATGCCTAAATTATGGTTTTCAAATAGCCTAAACGATCCAACTAACCCAAGCATTGTCAATTTTGTAACCAACAAAAAAAACACATCACAAATCTCACATAATATCATAAATATACTATGACATATCTTAATCTATGAAGAGGGTGAAAACCTAGCCTATTTGGATGCCGAAGAAAGCTCAAAGGATCTGCTAAATCACCAATTTTACCTTTTGAGAAGCTTCTACAAGGTACCACACTATCAAAATCACAATCTACTTGTTAAGAAAAGAACAATGATACCTATATTACACTATTGTGCATCAGGTCCAAAATCACTCAAAATCCCATTTGGTCCCATGAATGGAAATTGCATTTTCGAGGACAACCTAATAGTCCCTCTTGCAGAAGGAGTAATTCATTAAAAATAGGTAGAATCCAAGCTACATTAGTTCTAAAAAATGAAGCCACCAAGTTTTAAGGATTTTAGAGAAGAAAATTTAAAATCAACCATAAAATCGAAGGAATCTTATGACAAATTTAAAGGAAAATTGCATAAATGATCATTGCCTAAGATCCTAAATCGCCCACAAGAGCTATTACCGAGATAATCCACTCTTTAGGGTTTAAGACTCAAGAGAATGGCTGAAGAATGGGGGAAAATGGGCTAGAAATATGGTATTTATACCCCTTCCAATTATTCGAGAGTTGCTATCGCGATTCGGTCATCGCGATCATGGCCTTTGGTAGCTGCCAAGATAGTTGCTATCTTGGAAAATGGTATTTCTATTGTATCATATAGTGCCCGATGAAGGATACTGTGATCACAATCCATGTCTCGCTATTCGCGAGTGCACCAGCACAGCTGAGAGTTGGAATTTTCCAAGTCTCCGCCAACCCCTCAGGATTCATCCAAATACCATGTACATAAATGGACTATGATACCTTATCAAATTCAACTTTTCAAACTCAATGGTGCAGTCAAAATTTCCATCTGAGATTGTTTCAACAAAAGGTGTGTCCCATACCCAATTTCTATTTTCTTCACTTTTCAACCAATAGGTTGAAATGAGCCTGACTTCCTTAAGACCCAAACGAAGAGTCCAACTACCCTAAAATTGACATTTTGAAACTGTTGGAATAGTTAGAATTGGCATATGAGGTTGTTTGATTGAAGTTTTTACCTGTAGAAAATATGAATAAGTAATGACTTCAAAACTAAAAATTGGCTCTAAAAAAAAAAAAACTTCTCGGTAGCTAAACTATTAGTTCCATCAAGTCATAAATGATTTAAGACATCTATAGTAAATATCTAATGGAAAAAATAAGTGAAATACAGAAAATGACCTGAAGGGTCATTACAAGTGATTCCTTACAACTTAATTAAACTGTGATATCTCATTCGACCGCTATCAAGCAACTTGAAACTCAAGTGGATCAAATCTCAGCTCATCTTAATGTAAAGACAAAGGGTGGATTTCCTAGTGAGACAAATACTAATTCTTAGAATAATGCTCATGTCATGGCCATTGTCACTAGGAGTGGTCAGGCTCTTGGTAAAGATATTATTGGTTTTGATGAAGAACCCAGTGAAAAGGAAACTGATGAACAAGGAAATAAAAATATTAGGTGGCTATGGAAGTCAAATGATCTAGTTAAAAATAACAATGAGTCAATTATTGAAAAGCCAAAGATAGTTAAAGAAAGGAGTGAAAGTAAGGAAACTACGAAAGTGGTTGATGGTAATGCTCTAGAACCAGATGAAACTCCAGTTGTTCCTTTGTCACAAATTAAAATTTCTAACCCATTCCCATAAAGGCTCAAGAAGAAAGAAGATGATACCAAATTTAATAAATTTTTTGCAAAATTTACAAACCTATCGATGAATATTCCTTTGTTAGAAAACTTACAAGAGATGCCTGGGTATGATAAATTCATGAAGGAATGGTTCACCAAGAAATGAGTCATGGATAATGAAACTATAAAGGTAACTCATAATTGTAGTGTCATAATATGTTGAACAATGGTGCAAAGAATAAAGACCAAAGTGCATTCAATATTCCTTGCACTATTATGATGCACAAGTTTATAAAACATTGTGTGATCTTGGGGCAAGAATTATTTTGATGTCATATGTCATATTCTGAAAGATAGGTTTGGATGTCCCTAAACCAACCATAATTAGGCTTGTAATGGCCGGTCATTCTATCAAGAATCCCATGGGAGTGTTGTGTGTTATTTTTGTGAAAGTGGACCTATTCATCTTCCGAACCGATTTTATTGTGTTAGATTGTGAGATGGACCAGGAGGTTCCATCATTCTCTATAGGACATTCTTAGCTATCGGATGGGCCTTGGTTGATGTCGAATGTGGTGAAATAAGGTTTTGAGTCAATGATGAAGAAGTGTACTTCATTGTATGAAAGTCCATAGAGAAACCAAAGGACTTATAAGTTGTTTCGGTAATTAATGTGCTTTATGATGAGATCTCTAGCACCATGGAACTGAATCTTATGGATTCCCCTTTGGTTTGTGTATTGGGATAATTAGGTAGTGAGGTGATTGAAAAACTTGATGAAGTGGTTGCTTCATTGGTAGGTCATAACTCTTATACTAAAAAATGTTTGAAATTCGAATCTTGATTTGAGGATATGTTAAAGTCTACCTGCCAAACTTTCTATTAGTGAACTGACTCAACTTATGATTAAGTCATAACCTTCATATTTTTTGTATTCCTTCTTGGGTAAGAACAAAACTTTGCAGTCATTCTTGCAAGTGATTTGTTTCCACAACAAGTGTAAGCCTCAAAAGCTATTGTTATAAAGTTCTTTCGTGTTATTGGGTGGACCGTGGCGGTCTTCAAGGCCATTTCTCTTTGAATGTAATTAAATAAAATTAAAATAAAGAGGTGGAGTAATGTTATGACTTCGAATTAAGAGTTTTATAAAGGTGATGATGTGCTCCTCTTCAAATCTAGGTCAAAATATTTAAACTTAAAACCAAGTGGTCGGGCTGATTCATGGTCTCAAAAGTCTATCCAAGAGAAGAAACTAAAATAGAAGACCATGGAAAGAGGAGGTTGGTTGTGGAAGGTCAAATATAAAAGCATGATTATGTAGGAGTACCCAAAGCAACTACGTTTTAGTTGCTTCAATTCAAGGATCCAAAATATTGATCAGATGATGTCGTGCCACGACTATAAATAAGGCTCTTCTTGGGACGCAACCCATTATTTTTTTATTGATGTTTTATAATGTTTCTGATGCTAATTTTAGCTTTTTTTTTGGTGTTTTCATGTGATATCATAAGTTAGGATCTATGAAAGAAGGTTCGGAGGCTAAAAACTATGCCCTAAGCTAATACTTCATTCAAAATTTAGCTCAAAATCTGGATATCCCAACATTGACCTGCTAGATATGCTTAAGCAATCCAGGAATAGGTATGACACATCCTAAACACATGAGAAGGTAGCATACACTGCATGGACCTATGGTGGACATACTTGACCAGTGTAGACATATACCAGGCACTGCTGAAACGCAGGCCAACTGTTATGACCCGAGGTACCCCCTATTTGTGAGAATAATGCTTACAGCCACAAGTGACCACAACCTAACCCATGAGCTAGTACCTACTATTAGAAATGAGTAAAATAATAATAAAACCACATGTGCTGAAGATAAATTGATAAGATACTGTCAAATGAAATACTGAAATACGTAAAAATGTCATGTCTGAAATATCTGATAAGTACTGGAAATCAAAATAGCTCTCCAAAACAACTGATAATACTAAAAATAGAATGACTATATAAATGATCATCTAAAATCATCTAAACATCGTGAGGAGTTGATGGGACAAATCCCCAACTAGCTCTAAATGACTAAACATAAGGGAATTCTGAAATAACTGTAAATTCCCATCATGTCCTTGATGGATAAGAACTCACCACTATGGCTACTGGATAACGTTGAAATATCTAACAACAGTCGGGAAACTAAGCGTCCGAACCTATATTATAATACAACATAGCTAACAGCATCCAAGAGCACACACAAGTGTACGTGGTCTTATCAAATAGTAAAGTGGCTTCAAGGAAGCCCAAGTATTGATCTCTAAGGGACTTGCATTCGCCGACTATCTAATTCTAGTTTAACTATTTGAGGAAAGTAGCAAATAGATTTTTAGAATTGTAAATTAAAAATAAAATAAACAATGCATAAAAATAAAAGTCTTGGGACAATCATTGGATAAAAACCAAGGGTTAAAGCATTTCGAACAATCATACTATGTGTTGAACTTCATTCGTCAACTTGCTTATGTTGGTTGTTGATTCGTAGAGTTAATTGCATGATCATGGTTTTCCAACCTCTAATATTGTACCTAATATGGAAATTACAACTACATCATTGAGAGGGGATGCAATAATCCAATTAAGTTAATTAAAGCTATCATCCTACATTTGAATCAAGTAAGGCATTAAAATACATCCCTGTCCTAGATGCTAAGTTCAATTCTTTATTTTATAAAAGAATAAAACCCAAACTTTGTTTATTCCCATGTTCTATCTCCCTATTCCCTATCCCGAGATCAAAAGTTCGACAATATATGCATTTTATGGAAGATCAATCCATAAAATAATTAAAACAAGAATAAACAAACAACCAATAATGATAAGCGAATTAAACGAAATTAATCCAAAACAATAATAATCATGTTCTTGGCTTTAACCACGGAAAGAGGGTTTAGCCTTGAATGGAAATATTCATCATCCAATCCCTTAGAATGATGATACAAACCATAAAAAACTAAATTAAAGAATGATAAAACCTAAAAAGAAGAGGTGGTATCCTCCAATGATGTCCCAAGTGATCTAGGTTGTTCCAAGATGATTAAAATAGAGTTTGGGATGTTATATTTATAGTATACAAGTCATAAACTGACTTGGATTAGGTTTACACGTTGTTTTACTTCATCTGGGCAGAATTATCCCGATTTTGGGCATTACCGCATCGCGGTGACATGCCAATTCACAATTGTCAAAAAATCTGTCAAATTCCAGTGTCTCATCGCAATTTCAACGTATCACGGAGCCTTCGTAAACGACATTATAAGATAAAGGCGCCATTTATTTAATTATTTTGACCTCTTCTGAATCCATTGGTGTTTTGAACTCATCCATTGGACACTTCTAATGGTCACACACTCCCCATACATTTCAGGGGTCTAAATTGTGTCAATTTTTGTATTGTGCTTTCGTTGAGCCATTCTGAGCCTTCTTGAGTTTTTTCCACCTGATTTGAAGCTTTTACATACTTAATATATCATCATAATAAATTCACCAAGAATCTTGTAGCATTAAACACAACAATTTAGAGCTCAAAACAACACAACATCATCAATGATGAACTAGAAACACGAGCTAAGCATAGGCTAAATTCACAATGAGCTTTAACTCATTGTTTTGACTCTTATCTTGATACAATTGACCCTTAAACATTATAACTAAGTTAAAAAAACTTATTAACTCATTAAAAATATTAGAACCCAACACAATAGACTAGAAAAACACCTAGCTCAAGCTAGTAACACTAGTTTCATCGGTTGAACTCTAAATGCTCAAATTGAATCAAAACTCATGCGAAAACACCATTAAACATTGTAAACACATAATTGGACACACAAATGCTCATTTATATCATTATAAATATATATAGCATAAGAATCATCCACTAAACAAGGCTAAAATGGCTAGAATAGTAATGTTAGAATGCATAAATACACCCAATATTAATAGCGCAAAGGAAAAGTATGTGATCAGTGCTTTGAATGTACTGGTACATGAGATAAAGACTAACTAAAATGCATGAGATGTATGAACATGAATGCCTAAAAATGTAAAGTCTGAGAATATAAGAGCAAGCATAAACATAATTCTGAGATAGTCTATAATCTGAAAGACCGAAACCGATATAACTGAAAAACTAAAAATTTATACGCTTGGTCAAGCAAACTTAAGCTGATATATACTAAATACTGATTGAAACTGTGGGAGTTATCATGTAACCAATATGCCCGAATCTGAGATAATCAGGGTCCAACCTGTAACCCCAATTGGAAGGGTGTCAGTACCTTTCCACGATCACTAATACTGGTTGTGTGGATTCACAAAACTTGTGTCTCGAAGGACCAGGGAGTCAACCATTACTGGCAGGTGTCTCTAAGGTAAATTCAACCTTCTACTAGTAGGAAGACCTCTCAAAACCTATGTGTCTACGTAGTTCTGGAACTCAGGGACTTCTACTAAAGGTCAGACCCTCTAATGGAAGGTTAGCCCCCATCCCTAGGTTCTCTTGGTGCTATATCCTACTCCCAACTGAGCTTATACTAATACTAAACTAAACTAAATTTGACTAAACATTATTTCTGATATTGCTCATCATGATCATAAATATATGAGAATACAGATAAGATTCATGCCTTAACTGACTTATTACTTGAAAATTTGAAATAACATAAAACACATAGGTATTAGGCGTTCATAACCCACCAGCATTGAATGATCATAAAATATGATATGAAAGCTCAAAACTGTAGTATGGAATCATGGTTCAAAAACCTAAAAATAAAAATTTCCCCATATATGTGAGCAACATCTACTTGAACATTGGAATGTGTTAAACATGAGAAAACAACTTATTTACATGGGCTAATTCATAATATGTGTAGTTAACATGAAATTAATGGAATATCACATGGAAAATGGGATTAAAAACCTGAAATAGCTTAATTCACATGGAAACACACGTACACATGGCTTGTATTTAAGTTAATAAAAAGTTCATGGCTTTAAATTCATGAGTTTTATGGAAGATTTCATAAAATAGGATAAGATTCATACTTGTAAATAAAAATAAGGTTTTTGGGCTCAATGGGTAAAAGGGACCCATTGATGAATATCCCACATATCTGAAGTAGAAGCTTTGGAGAAATTTCTTGAAGTTGTTCTTGTTATATAGAAAACCCTAATCACTTGGGAGGGAGGAAGAAATCATCTTTTTTTTTTCTGATAAATTGATGTATAATGTTGTGAATTGGGGATTAAGGGTCTTTTATACCACCCCTTGTGAAGCCAAAATAAAATACCTTTGTCTTTTAAGGGAGTGGAGAAAACATAAAAGGCCATGGAAAAAATGTGTAGTAAAATGCATTCCTAGTCGGTACGAGTCGACCAGATGACTCGTATGCTAGGGTACGACTGGACTGCTTTAACTGGTAAGCTGGGTAGAATCAAAATGGTATACACTGGTCATCATACGAGTGGAACTTATGACTCATACCCTAGAATATGACTAGTACCTATCCTTTCTTATCCTGAACAGAACCTCAAGGGATCTACACTGATGTCCTTACGACTGGATTTATACGAATCATACTCTTCTTGGTGACTCAAAGGTGTCAAGTCATACTTGTAACAAAATTTTCTCCATACTACGCTGACTTAGGTACGAGTCCAACATATGAATCGCATAATGGATTACGACTTGTGGGCTAAGTCGCATGTTGTCCAGAGACTGGAAAAGATACGAGGTATTGCGATATCTCCCCCTTAGGAATATTCATCCTCTAATGAGACTGGTTAGACTGATAATACTAAGGAAAGTATGATCATATACCCAACATACATGAATTGGAATATAATTAAATAACTGAGTCTGATGCATTATACATAAACTGAACTAATTTTGTGAATGCATAAAATAACATGAGAATGGTTGTTTAGCTAAAATAGTGAACGGAAAAGAGTCGATCCAAGAAAAATCATTACCTTAAGATGATTCTAAATTTATGGATAAAAGATGAGGGTACTTAGCTTGCATATTTTCTTCTACTTCCCAAGTAGCTTCTTCAACAGACTGATTCTGACATATAACTTTAACTAAGAGGACTTTCTTACCCCTCCACCTACGAACCTGATAGTTAAGGACCTCAATTGGGATCTTCTCATAAGAGAGACTATCTCCCACATTCACACTCTCTAAAGGCATAACTGAAGCCAAATCACTGATACACCTCTTAACAAGGAGACATGAAACACTGGATGCACCGATGCCAAATTTGTAGGTAACTCTAACTCATAGCTACCTTCCCAAAATGGCTAAAAATTAGATCTGGTCCAATATAATGAGGATTGAGTTCCCCCTTCTTGCCAAATCACTTCGCTACTTTCATAGGTGATATTTTCAAATAAACCAAATCACCAATATCAAACTAGAGATCCCTTCTCCTCACATCTGCATAAGGTTTCTTACAACTTTGGGGTTGTATTTAGCCTCTGTCGAATTAACTAAACTTTTTCCATTGCCTCAAACCCCGAATCTGGCCCTATAGAAAAAGTCTCACCTAGGTCAAACCAACCGATGGGAGATCTACATCTCCTCCCATAGAGATCCTCAAACGAAGCCATCTGATTATTGAAGTTATAATTAGTGTTATAGGAAAAATTAATCAAAGGTAAGTGGTTATCACAACTACCCTTAAAATTAATAACACCGGCCCTCAACACGTCCTCTAAAGTTTGAATGGTCCATTCTACCTAACCATATATTTGAGGATGAATAGTGGTACAGAGATGAACTTGGGTACCAAGACCCTTCTAAAAAGCTTTCCAAAAGTGAGAGGTAAACTGAGTATCTCTAGCTGAAATAATAGACAATGGAATTCCATGAAACTTAACCAACTCTATATGATATAGACAAGCATAATCCTCGCCTGAATAAAAAGTATGAACTAACAAGAAATAATCTAATTTGGTTATTCTATCCATAATGACCCATATTGAATCATGCTAACGATGTGTATGATGCAACCCTATCCCAAAATCTATATTCACCACCTTTCACTTTCAAGTGGGGATGCTGAACTCCATCAGTGTATAACTAGGCCTTTGTTACTTAACCTTAACCCACTGACAATTTGAACACTTAGCCATAAACTTTGCAATATCCTTCTTCATATGATTCCACCAATAGATTTTCCTCAAATCATAGTACATCTTAGTAGTTCTGGGTGAATACAATACCCCGCACCATGCGTTTCTGCCAAAATTCATTTCCTTAAATTATCAACACATGGAACACATAGTTTACCCTGGCAATGAAGAACACCATCTCCCCCTTAGGAGAAAACTTCTACTTTATGATCTCCACCACTTCCTTCAACTTAACCAACCTGGGATCCCTATCTTGTTTTTTCTTTCACTTTAGCAATTAATGAAGATTTTGAACCCATATACTCCCTTCAACTGAATCGACCAACCGAAAATGTAATCTAGAAAATTGATGAACCTTATGGATTAACTTTTTATTATCTCCCTCAACATGAGCAACACTACCCATAGACAGCCTACTAAGGGCATCCTCCACTGTATTGGCCTTTCCCAGATAATACAATATACTCATATCATAATCTTTTAGCAACTCAAGCTATCTTCTCTAATGAAGATTCAGATCTTTCTACGTGAACACGTACTGTGAACTCTTATGATCTTTGAATAAATCAACAAGAACCCCATAAAGATAATGCCTTCAAATCTTCAAGGCAAAGACAACAACTGTCATATAAAGATCATGGGTTGGATAATTCTTTTCATGGGGTTTAAGTTGTCTAGAGACATAGGCTATGAAATTACCTCTCAACTTTAATACACAACCAATACCAACTCTAGAAGTATCATAATATACTATGAACCCATCTATGCCATCTGGCAAAGTCAATACTAGAGCAGAAGTGAGTCGAGTCTTTAACTCTAGAAAACTTATCTCATAGGAAACTGACCACTAAAATTTAACTTTTTTGGGATTTAATCGAGACATGGGGGAACCAATAGAAGAAAATCATTCAACAAACAATCTGTAATAGACAACCAAACCTAAGAAACACCTAATATCTGATAAAGAAATGGGTCTAGGACAATTTCTCACTACTTCGGTCTTTTGAGGGTCAACTCGGATGCCATCACCAAAAACTATATGGTTAAGGAAAGATACTAATCTTATCCAAAATTCACACTTACTAAACTTAGTGAATAACTGATGATCTCTAAGGGTATGCAGCATAACTCTCAAATAATTTGCATGACCATTCTCACTATGGGAATAGACAAGGATATCATCAATGAAGACTATGATGAACATATCCAAGTACTGCTTGAACACCCAGTTCATTATTTCCCTGTAATCTACAGGGACATTTGTTAGTCCAAAAAATATAACTAGGAATTTGAAGTGACCACATCGAGTTTTGAAGGTTGTCTTCAGAAAGTCACATTCTCTGACACTAAGCTGATGATAGACGGATTAGAGGTTTATCTTAGATAAATAACTTGCACCTTGTAGCTGGTTGAATAAGTCATTAATCCTAGGGAGAGGATATTTATTCTTGATTGTAACTTTGTTCAACTGATGGTAGTCGATGCACATTCTAATAGAATTATCTTTCCTACGCTTGAAAAGGACTGGAGTGACCTATGGGGAAATACTAGGCCTAGTGAAGTCCTTATATAAGAGATATTTTAATTGCTCTTTTAATTCCTTAAGCGCAGTTGGAGCCAATCCGTATTATGTAATTAAAATAGGCTGGGTGTCTAGAAGAAGATCTATTTTGAAGTCGATTTCCCTCGGGGGAGAAACTTCGGGAAACACATTTAGAAATTCATTTATTACTGAAAGTTACTCAATATTTGGAGTTTTAGAATTGGAGTGCTTGACTCATATGAGATGATAAATACACCTCTTGGATATTATCTTTCTTGTTGTAAGATAGGAAACAAATTGACCTTCAGGTACTAAAGTACTACCTCTTTATTCAATAATTGGTTCATTAGGAAACTTAAACTAAACAACTTTATTTCTACAATTAACTATGGTATAACATGAGTGGAGTCAACCCATGAAGATAATGACATCAAAATCAGTCATCTCTAACTCCACAAAATCAACTAAAGTGCTTTTCTGAGATACCGTGATCGGCCAATTTCTGTATACCCATCTAACTATAATAGATTTACCCACTTGGGTAGACACAGAGAAAGGCTCTACTAATATTTTGCGACTGACATTAAAGTTGATGGCTATATAAGGTGTCATAAAATAAAGTGAAGCTCCGGGGTCTAATAAGACATAAAATGAAGATGGAAAACTTGAAACGTACCCGTAACCACATCATGAGCACTTTCCAAATCATTCTGAGTCTGGACAACATACAATCTATTATGGTGTTGTCCATTGGTGCACTAGAAGTGTCACTGTTCTTAGTCGGGCAACCTGCTGGAGATAAAGAATGATTATACTGACCTTTCTGACCAGCTCTCGAGCAATCCATGACCCTGTGGACTGGCTTGCCACATTAAAAACACACATCACTACCACCTCTACACTTATCCTAATAATTCCTACCATATTTCCTGCAGAGAGGATTAGTACGACCACTATTCATGCTACCCTGGGACTTAGAACCTTCACTCTATTCTAACTGTCTTGCCTGAACTTAGGCACTGACATACTTTCTGAAGACAGAGCTGGGGATAAATTTTTTTAGCAAAACTAAGAATTGTTACCATCTTCTAACTTTGGCTGAGAAAAGATAAAACTACCTCTTCTGGCCTTCTTATTCTCTCTTTTTGCCTCCTTAAGCTTTTTCTTCTTAATCAGTTGAACATATATCATAAGTATAGATTGGTCTATCTCCTTAATCAACATGATGGTCCTACACTCCTTCACCACACTATTAGATACACCAGATACGAATTTACTCATCCTTGACCTAGATTTTCCCACCATGGTAGTAGCATACCTCGACAACTGAGTGAACTTGAGCGAGTACTCCTTTACACACATACTACCCTGCTTCAAATTTATGAACTCCTGAGCCTTCGCTTCCCTCAACCTTAGTATAAATAACATGTCTAATAAAGTCATGGCAAACTTCTCCCCCTCTATAGGCCCTATCTCAACACCTCTGTCCTCCTTCTATTTCTTTAACCAGGTTTGAGCTACTCCCTGCAACTGATATGAAACCAAATCTTCACTCTCACTCGAAGTGATGCCCATAATATCTATCATTTTCTGTGCCACGTCAAGAAACTCTTGTGAATCCTCCTCAGACTTGGATCCAAAAAAAACAAAGAGGGATTCATCCAAATGAATTCTTGAATCCTTACTGCAGTTGTATTTTCTATTGGATTGGCTGGGGAAATAGCCTGCTGGTTGTTCAGGGAAGCAACAGAATAGAATAAAGAAGTGAAACTGGCCCTGAATTCAGTGTGAGAAACGTGGTCATTCGGGGGATCTTCCTGAACAGGTGGTGGTTCAGGCTGATCGTTGTTACTTTTTTAGTTGTTTCTTTAGGGAGGCATTATCTAAAAATAGAACAAAAGATGAGTTATAAAAGGAAACTTAATAGAGCTCATACTCTTTATACGATAAGAATACTAAAAGAAGGGAAACTTTCTTAAAAATATCTTGTAGCCGCTTGTCCATAAGTGTGGCACACTTCACACCCTTGCACAATACTCTACTCAACACGACTTTCAAACACCCTAGGACACTTTAAAACTTTAGGCCCTGATACAAATTTTTGTCATGACTCAAGGATACCCCCTAGTCATGATAATGGTGCTTACAACCACAAGTGACCATAAGTTAACCCATGAGATAGTACCTACTATGAGAACTAAGTAAAATGATAGAAAATCCACATGCGTAGAAGATAAATTAATAGGATACTATCAAATGAAATACTAAAATACATAAAAATTTTATGTCTAAAATATCTAATAAGTACTGGAAATAAAACTATTTGTCAAACTATCTGTCTGAAATAACTAATAATACTAAAAATTGAATGACTACCTAACTGATTATCTAAAAGCCTCTAAACATTGTGAGGTGTTGATGGGACAAAACCCTAACTATATCTAACTGATTGAACATAAAGGAATCCTTAAGTAACTTCAAAAGCACATCATGTCCTCTATGGATAAGGACTTACCTCTACTGCTACTGGATAACACTAACTGTCTAAGAACAATCAGAAAACTAAGCATCCAAACCTATGTTATAAGATAATATATCGCAAAGAAAAAGTATGTGATCAATACATTTAATGTACCAGTATGTGATATAAGGAATAACTTAAATACATGAGATGAATGAACATGAATGCATGAACATGTAAAGTCTGAGAATGCAAGACCAAGTATAAACTTATTTTTGAGAAAATCTATAATCTGAAAATCTGAAACATGTATAACTAAATAACTAAAAATTTATATGCTTGGTCAAACAAACCTTAGCTGAGATACACTGAATACTGTCTAAAATGGTGGGAGGTATTATGTAACCGACATGACCCAATCTAAGCTAATCGGGGTCCAATATATAACCCCAGTTGGAATGGTGTCAGTACCTTACCACAGGTACTAACACTAGTTATGTGGATCCACTAATCTGGTGTCTCGAGGGACTAGGGAGTAACTCTATACTAGCAGGTGCCACTAAGAGACTGTTAACCCTCTAATGGTAGGAAGACCTCTTAAAATCTAAGTTGGATATGTAGTTCTGGAACTCAAGGACTACCACTAAATATCACACCCTCTACCGGCAGGTAAGCCCTCCATCCCTGGGTTTGCTCAGTGCTAAATCCTACTGTCAGTTAAACTGACACTGATATAGAAATGAACTAAATTTGAATAAACATTATTTATGATAGTGGTCATCATGATCATAAATATCTGAGTATACTAATAATATTCATCGCTTAACTGACTTATTACTTGAAAATCTAAATTCATGTAAAAGACATAGGTATCGGGTGTTCATAACCAGCCAACACTAAATGATCATAAAATATGATATCAAAGCTTTAAACTGTAGTATGGAATCATAGTTCAAAGACCCAAAACATAAAAAAATTCCCAAATAAGTAAGAAACAAGAACTTAATGATAGGAGTATGTTAAACATGAGAAAACAACATATTTACATGGGTTAATTCATATTTTGACAAGTTAAGAAGAAATCAATTGAATATGACAAGGAAATTGGGATTCAAAACCTAAAATAGTTTAATTCACATGGAAACACATGTACACATGGCTTGTATTTGAGTTAATAAGAAGTTCATGGCTTTAAATTCATGATTTTCATAGAAGATTTCATAAAATATGATAACATACATACTTGTAAATAAAAATAGTGTTTTGGGGCTCAATGGGTGAAAGTGACCCATTGATGAATATCCCATATACTTGAAGTGGAAGCTTTGGGGAAATTATTTGAAGTTGTTGTCGTTCTTGATAAAACCCTAATTGCATGTAGGAGTGGAAGAAACTACCTTTTTTTATTTATGATGAATTGTTGTTTAATATTGTGAATTAGGGATTTGGGGCCTTTTATACCGCCTCTTTTGAAGCCAAAACAATATGGCTTTGGATTTTAAGTTAGTGGAGAAAGACATAAAATCCCCTAGAAAAACATGTAGAAAAATGCATTCCCAGTCTGTACGAGTCAACCGTACAACTTGTATGCTCGGGTATGGATGGACTACTTTGACTCGTAAGCTGGGCATAATCAAAATGGTTTACACACATCATCATATGAGTGGAACTTAAGACTTATACCCTAGAATATGACTGGTACCCATCCTTTCATATCCTTAATAGAACCTCAAGAGACCTATACCGATGTCCTTACAACTAGATTTAAATGACTTTTACCCCTCTTGATAGCTTATAGGGGTCAAGTTGCGATTGTTACAAAATGTTCACCATGTTATACTGACTTAGGTATGAGTCCAACATACGACTCATATGCTGGCTTACAACTCATGGGCTGAGTCGTATCTTGTCTAGAGAATAGAAAAAATATGGGGTATTAATCCAACTAACAATTGATCCATATCACTAGAGCATACATTTTTGACCTGTGCTGGACTTGATTTTGTAGTCAACGTGCAGGTCAAGTGTATATGGCATGCATATGAGCTCAACTTCTAGCCATAAAATTGAAGCATTATGTTTTAACCTGTGTTGTACCTGCTTGAGCAGTTCAGGGATAGATCATATGTAGAATAGACATATGAAATACTATTTTGGGGTTACCAAGGTACTAAGCGCACATCCCAGTCGTATCTCAGGTGCAGGGCTCTCTTAAACCCATACCGAAAGTTGTATTTCTTCATAATTTCACATTCCTTCACCCTATGTTCAAAAATTTTCATTTCTTATCACATTTATTCAACCCCAAGTCATTACATTCGGATTTTCTTTCATCTTTTTTTTCTCATAAGTGAACTCAAAAATATATGATGTTTTGTGATTTTCTCTTTGAATCTCTTTAAATTATAAATGGTGTTTCACTTCCATCGTACCTTTTGCTTTTAATTTATTTACCTGAGCTTATTTTCATAAATTATGCCTATTGGATTGAAGATTATAGAATGCTTTCCTTGTTTTTACATGCTTAATTGGTAATTTTTTATTACTTAAACTATAGCATACCATGTATTCAATGAAATATCCATATGAAGTTTGGTTGCTAAATTGAGTGGTGGGTGATCTAATTAGGTTAGTATAAGTACCAATAGTGTGTTTTATGATGAATTAGTAAATTGGTCTTACTTACATGTGGTTTTATTCTTTTTTCCAAGATCCTACCTTTCATGCATACCATATGTTGTTAAAATGTCAATGAGAGAGGGATGTGTTTAATGTTACTAATTGATAACATATTCATTCTTAAGGAATAAATATGAGTCCAATTGATCCTTAATATTAGAAGACTTGTAGTGTTTGGTTGAAGTTGTTGACTAATGTTGCTTCCATAGCTTTGGTTGTTAAATGTGCTTATCATAGAATTCACGGATGAAGTCTTAGTAGCCCGAGAGACATAAATACTTACCTTTACTATTGATAGATTGGGTGATACTAATCTTAAGGGTATAGGTTCTTTTTGTGTTTCCATTACCTTCATGGATATTTTAGGAGCTAAATTGGAAAAATATGAAGATAGGGTAGCAATGTAGAGTCTCAATAGTGGAATCTAGTGACAAAACAGTCCCAAGAGTTGGATTGATCATATTACCTTGCATCCACCTTCATTTTCCTTTATCATTATTTTCTTTCTTGAGATATAAAAATCCCTAAAACATGTTTTGTCTTTCTTTTTTGTTTTATTTTTATTCCTTACTCTTACATAGGTATGTCTCCAAGAAATATGTTACCATGGGGAGCTAAGAAGGGCACTGCTCAAGATAAGGGAAAGGCAAAAGCTAAAACCAAAACAGCAAATAACCAACCTCTATGTAGCCCAACCAATATGAGTTGCCTTTTGTAGATAAACAACTAAGAGGAACCAAGTCTTATAAGGCTTCTAATAAGATAGTATGACCATCTACTGACATGGACTGGAGCACCTAGTGAGCAACAAGGAGTCTTTACCCTAATTTACTTTCTTTTTATGTTTGTATTGGGTACAATACAATGATTTTTAATAAGGGTGGGGGCATTGACATCTTATTCTATATTTGACGATCTATAATGATTCATTTTACTTGATGGAATTGATTGGAGGGATTATAGAGATATACTCTATTTTTTTATATTTTGATGCTCATTTATACCTTGTGAGACTTGTTCTTTATGATTTAAATTGCTTTTTATGTGTCCCTTGTTGGACATATTGTTGACGTTATTGTTTATTTCCCTTCTCGATCTTGTTTCATGCACTTAATAGTAATTTTATGCCTGATTTTTATTGTATTAGTATTGATGGTGATGTTTACATGATTTATTTGTTCTTGAATCCTTTTGTATATACATGTCCAATAAAATCCATGGGTTTTCTTCGAAACTCGATTCTTTCTTAAGGATAAAAAATTTGTGTTTTCTTTCTTTTGACTTTTTGTCTTTATTTTAGTTTAGTGTTTTGTCTAGCTGAGCTATAGTTCACCCATGATAGATGATAAGGCAACATCCTTAGGTGAAGTATCTAGTCTTCTAAGTTGATTTGAAATAGGCAAAAGTTTAAAAATACTTTCCAAATGTTATTGGCAAGGAATGAAATGATTTTTAGAAAAACCAAAATTATAGTTTTCTATTTGAAAAAGAACAATGATGTTTATGAGCTTTAACTTGTGTGGGTCCATTAAATTTAATTTTTGGATCTCTGTTTATAAGGATGAGTCTTTGATTGAGAATAACTTATTAAGCTCAAATAACTCAAATTGTTAGGAGACTAACCTTTTTCTTTATGAGTACAATGTCGTGTGTGGTGAGATTTTTAAATAATTCTTGTACATATATACAGGATAGAACTTGCCCCGGTGTATTCAAAGAAAAATCCTAGGCAAGTTTGTTTTGAAGTATGACATCAGGCCATTTTTTGCCCATTACATGGCCAAATTCCGATATTAACATTGATCCTTAATAAACTCTTTGAGCTTTTTAACCATTTTCCTTTCTTCTTTTGATGATAACCATGATATAAAACCTAAACCTTTATTGAAAAACTTACTTTTGGCACTTAACCTCCTCTAATGTATTTCATGATTTGAAATAAAGAAATATAGGAGAAAACCTAAGTTTGGGGATGTGTAATTGTGGGTTTGATATAATAGTGGTTCAAACTCCTAGTTTGGGGAAAGAATGTGATATGATAAGATGAGCTAACAAAGGTACATATAAGCTTGCTAAATCATCTTCTTAAGAGATAAGAGATATTCTTGATGATAAAGTTGAATAGCATAGCCCTTATAATTTGAAGAGAAATTAGACAAATGAGAGGCTAATAAGATCTTAAAGTTAGAAATATCTTGAGAAAGAAAAAGAAGTGAATAAAGAAAATGGTGGATTGGATTTGTTTGGTACATGCTAAGCTAAAGTCTAGAGGAAGCAAGGGATATGATTTTATGGTGAATCCTGTGGATAATTTTAAAAATTTAGGGTAGAAGGGGATAAAATATTACATTGAAAGAGGACTTTTATTCTTGATCCATATATTTCAACCAACACCTTAAACCTTCATCTAGACCTATAAGACCTGGCATTTCCAAACTTGATAATTTTACATTAGTAGCAAAAAATACTAAGGAAAATCCTATGGTTCTTCTCGTTGTACTTGAGTTTCTTTGCAAGAGGGAGTGTGAATTCTTTCTTTATTTTAGATACTTTAAGAATTGAAATTTCTTGTGTGTGTAGATCTAATTCATGCATGTGAGCGGCATCAATACTTTAGGGTAGAGGGTGATGTCTTACTCTCAGTTTGGGGGAATGGGCAAGGTAAGTTGCATTGTGAAAATTAAGATGATCTTTGAAGATTTTATGTCACCTCTTGAGATGCTTTGCGGATTTGAAAGGTCTATTTGATACAAGCTTGCATCCTTGCTTTATAGAAATCTTCTTATTGAAAAATTCTGATTTACTTGTTGCCACGACATGTTTGAGAAGCCTTTTTAAAGCTTTGTTAGCCAAGATATTAAGTATAGATTTTTTTGGATAGTTTTTGAGTCTTAAATACACTATCTCATTGGATTCTTCTCGGTTGTATGAAGTAATAATTTAGGTTTGGGGGGGGGGGCAATTGATAAATCATTAATATAAATAGTTTTTAGCAGCTTTTAAGCTTAAATTATGATGCTTTTCTATTTATTTGGTGTTAATCTTATGTATAAAGCTTATTTGTGCTGGTAAAGGTTGAGAATGTAGATGAGAAATCCATTCAAGTCAATGGGAGGTTACATATGAAATAAAAAAAATCTCTAAAGTTTACATGGATGTGTCGGGATGCCACCCACTATATTTTTCATTTGCGCCTAAGGTGTGCCTCAATTGAGCCCAAGGTGCGCTCTCCTTATGCTTAATCTGCTCTGTATATACTCCCCATCTACTCTGGATTTACTAAATAGATCAACAATGCAATGGTAATTTTGTAATATCAAGCAAACGATAAGTTGGGGTCAAAAAGAGGGTTTTCAGCTTATTTCCACCATCATTGGATTATTGTTGAACTATTCTTGAGATAAGAAACATTGTAGAGTCTCTCAAGTGAAGAATTAGTAATTTTTTTTGAAGATTCATTGTAATTAAAGCTTGGATATTGGTTTCTCTTCACTTTCTATGGATTAGTTTGTGAGAAATTTTTGTATATCTCTACTTTCTCTCTCTATAAATGGCTAATTCTTCATCTTGAAATTATGGTTAAATAGGTTATGATTAGCACATGGGTTTTATTTATTTTTCCTTCTAATTAACTATTTTATATAAGTTTTGCATTCATTTCTAATTTTAACTAAGAATTATGGGTTGCAACCACTGTTATGTAACAACACAATTTTTGATGATTTATGTGAAATATTTTATTCTATGTGATTTCACAATTTTACCCCTCTACATAGTTGTTGGGTGGTATTTCTGGGGTGTTGAGATGATTGGCATAATTCTGACGCATTTCGGTGTGATTTATGTAATATTGTGGTTTTGGTGGCTTGACAAGCCTTATAGTTAAATTTCGTAAGCATTTATTAATTGGTGCATCAAATGGAAAAATAGACTGCACTAGCAGATTCAAAATATTAATTTCAGTGTGGTAACATGGTTGGTTTGGATTTACAACTTTTATATCTTATTTCGACCCTCAGTTTGGAAAGTTGTGAAATTAGGGTTTGGGAGTGAACTTTGTGAAAACGAAGTCTTTTCAAAAATCTTATATTGTCGTTGAGTCTCGAGCATTGAATTTTATAAGGTAGCATAGTTTATTTGAGTTCACGAGATTCTGGATGAATCCCGAGGGGTCTGTGGAGACTTGGAGAATTCCAAGTCTCCAGCTAGTGTTGTTGCACCTGCAATCGCGACATCTTGGTCGCGATCGTGAGGCTCGCATATGCGATGTCTGATTGTAATAGAGAGACTCATGTATGCAATGTTGTGTCACGAATGCAGCATCTTCCATTAGGTGAGATACCATGTACGCAATGCCTATCTCGATCGCGATGCCTGGGTTATATATATACCCATATTTTACCTTTTTACACCATTTTGAGACTTAGATCTTAGGGTTTCATAATTTTGAGTAATTTCTTCCACTTATAAGCTTGGGTAAACTCAATAACACCTATTCCAACTATTTTCTTCCAATATTATCATGAAATTCTTGTTCAAGCGTGAATTAAAAAGGTAGAAATTGAAGATTTTGGCTTGTAAGCCTTTAAAATTACAGTTATCCATTTTAAACCCATTTTCGCTCGGAGAGTTTCTAATCTTATAATTATCAGTTTTCTTTCATTTTTATCTTTAAAAAACTTAAATTCCTGATTGTAAAATGAATTTCGAGGATTTTTGCTAGTAAAGCTTAAACATAGTTTTTCTTCAATTTGGACCTCAATTTTAACTTATTTTTGCTCAGATGTTCAGCTGTAGACTCCTAAAAATATGGGGAACATGTTTCAAAAATAAAAGTTCATTTTTTTGCTTCTTTCTCAAAAACATGTTTCAGAAGTACATTTTAACCCTGACTTAAAGTAGGCTACATTAGTATAATTGGCTTTCTTTTGACGCATAGATTCTATATATATTTAATTTAGTTTATTCCTAGACTATTCGTGAGGAGTAAGGCTTCGGATTGAAGGCTTACAGATCAGTTTTTGTCATTCGAGGTAGGTTATGGCTTAAATTTCTTCAGACTGGACTGGATAGTAAATGTAGATACAAAATTATTTTAAGGGTGTGTGAACTAATTATGAAAATGTCTATATTTATTGTGTTAAGCCAATGTGGGGGCCTATATATTGATGTTATTTGGTGTCTTTGGAACATTATTATCTATGTTTGATCGTGTGGGGTCATATGTGATAATATTGGCATTGTTTATATGAAATCAATTGTATTTTATTAATGAAAAATCCCAAATGTGGTATCAATGGTGACCTTTTTATCATATCTTATTCTATTAGCATATGTGTTATGTTGGATTTATGGATGGTTGGATAAATAAGTGAATTTTGGCTCACCTAGTTGGTATATTTGTTGGATTTGTAAATTCTCATTTTTGTTGGTTCGGAGCATTACATCTTCATATCATATTTATTCTAGAAACATTTGTACCACCATGGAAATACTGGATATACTGATTTTTTTGATAGGAAATGTGACATCTTGAAAACCCTCTATTAAAGGATGTGCTAGAGAAGAGATATGGCTATTGGTATTGTAGTACTTGTACACTGGTTGATGAACCTCTCATGGATTCTACATTGGGAACCTTTATCTCAGTAGGTGTATATGGAGGTTGTGTGAAAACCTCGTGCATTCCATCATCATAACCATCATCATTTTTATTGCATTATATACATTGTGTTTATGTTGTGATTGTAATTCTATCTTGACTTTACAATTGTACATTTAGTCGTGTTGCTTTACCTCTCTTGATGTATACCTGTCTATATGTATTTCTACCTTAGCACTTGTATGTGAAATTACTGTATACTTGTATTTCTTTCTCATATTTTCTTTGGCATATATGGTTAATATAGAATTGTTAGTCAAGATGGTGTGGGCTACCGTTGGGACATTTTCTAGTATTAGTTGATGTGCCTTTAGAATGTATTTTATATGCTTTATTTTCTACTTTTCTCAGTCCGCCTATGATACCTATTACATATAAGTGTACTGTACACTCCCTTACTGCGCCCTTTCGGTATAGTTCCAAGTTTAGGTGCACCTCACAATGGTTGATTTGGGCAATAGTTGGAGATTTTCAAGATAGTGGTTGATTTCATTCATCAAAAGTTGACTATTGCCTCTCCTTATTTAAACTATGTCCTTATTTATATATAGAGGCAGAGTTATTTCTATTTGGACACCTTATGTATTTTTTATCTCGAGTTGTACTGGTTATCTTCTTACACTGTGACACCGAGTTTTGGGATTTGATATGGTATCTTGATCTTATTTCTGCTTTTACTTCATATATATGTGTGTTATTCAACTACATTCTAGGGGTCTCACCTTGGTTTGGTATTGTTTTCTCATTTTATATCATTTTGGGTGATAGGCTTACTTTTCAAGGCTTGCCGCGAAAAGTTCCATTATGACCCTTGGTTTTTAGGTCATAAGAAATTGGTATCAGAGTAGCCAGGTTTATTTGGTCTCAATAGTATAAGGACGGGATGTATAATAGAGTCTTACAGATTTGTACGTAGATGTTCATATCTATCTTCGTGAGGCTATAGGATATCTTTAGATAATTTCCCTTATTTTATTTTTTATCTTGCAAATTTCCTTATGCCTTATGTTCTAAGTCATATTTCACGCTTTGTTGCATAGACGGTGATGACTAGATCTCATGTGGTTAGAGATGTTGAGTCTTCATTTGAGGAGAGAGCCCAATCTAGAGGACGAGTTGTGACTCGTGGATGGACTTGAGGTAGTGGATAGGCATGTAGACTTCCTGTAACACCCCAAGTCTGTACCCTAGATGCTACACAGTGCTCATAATCCTAAAGGACCACAAGCTAATCCATGACTTGTACCTGCTATAATAACTGACTAATAATAATACTGAAATATGCAAAAATTAGGAAAAAAAATATGTCATAAGGTTCAATATTGAAATAAATCTGATTTCAATATAGTAATACCAAAATGGATACATCTTTCTGAAAATACTCTAGTCCGAAAAGCCTCTAAATTATCTGAAATATGGAGTTGATGGGACAAGTCCCAAACTAACTTCAGCTACTGAAATTAACTTAAATGCTGAAATAATAATCATGTCCTCGAACTATACGGACTCACCACTAACTCTGGCCGTAGAAGATCTGAACTGCTAAGGGTGCTCGGGAGCCTATGCGTCTGAACCTATGATATAAAACATAACAACGCAAGAGAAAAGTATGGGTCAGTACTTTAAATGTACTGGTATGCTAAGTGAGGTAGGTTGAAATGTATGAACAATACTAACTGAATGACAAGAGCATAACTAGATGAGAGTACATGCATGAATACGTAACTGTTATTGACATCATGATAACACTGAATACTGATTAACTTATATCTTAGTGTACTGATACTGAATTACTAATAACTAAATGATTGTCTCTGACTGTCCTAATTCTGTGGAACTATACTGAGTTCCATATTGATCTGAGTGACTGTGTCTGATCGTCTTGAATCTGTAGAACTGAACTGAGTTCTATACTAAGACTGAATCTGAAAATGAGACTCTAGGAGGTAATTATCTAACCAACATACCCTTTTCTGGATAGATTGGGGTCCAACCTGTAACCCCAGTTGGAAGGGTGTCAGTACCGTGCCACGGGTAAAGATAAGCTGAGTCACCCTCATCTGGCAAGTGCTCTGAACGAGAATATTGGTACCCTTAACTGGCAGGTAGATCACCTCATCAACCCTCAACTGGTAGGTTGATGTATCAACCTATGTTGTCTACGTAGTTCTAGAATGCAAGACTTCTTATAAGTCTCTCACACCCTCTATTAGCAGGTGAGTCCCCATCCTTGGGTTCACTCAGTGTTGAATCTTACTCCTAACTGAATAGACACTGGACTGATTTCTAAACTGTTCTAAGCTGGACTGAACTGCTACTGATCATCATGCTTAACTAAACTGAATTGAGTTCACTGAGTTCCGTTGACTAATGGAATACTACTGAATTCTGTTAACTGACTGAAGTTATTGAGGTCTGAACTGAATACTAAACTGGACTAGATTGATATTGAGTCTACTGAGCTCTTCTTGAGTTCTATAACTAACTGAGAGTACTACTGATCATGACATAACTGATACTATCCTGAGACTGACCATGGCTCTAGGTAATCAGCTAAATTGTCAGGTATTAAATACCCCCAGGACTCAATAGAATGAAAAGTAAAGCATCATATGATCTTACATAGCATAAAATGCACAGTTGTTCATAATGTATCTATAGAGACATTTTATCAAACACTTTCATAGTATAACTTGCATATAAGCTAGCATGACTTGATTTCTTTCCCTTATTAGTTCACATGAACAATTCATCAAGCACTTGGTGAGTATAATATATGCACATAATAAGAGGGCATCATGATTCACTTCCAATTTCATAATTTCAAGGTGTTTAACATAGATTCATACGAATCTACACACATAATAACCAATTCCATATGAAACTTATAATAAATCATGAAATAGAAATCTAATTCAAATAATAATCATGAATACACTTTAATTCCAATCATGGAAGTCATAAATTCCAACAACTTGAAGTTTAAAAGAGTTTCTTGGACTCTAAGAGTGGAAGGAACCCTTCGATAAAAACTTCACATACCTTCGTTGGTGAATTCTTGAAGAATAAAGGTGGAAACCTTTAGTCTTGGATCATGAATGTGATGAACTAGGGTTTGTTCTTGATAAATTGTAGAGAGAATGAGTATATTTTTCCTCTTATATGGCTTAATGATATATTTTGGGGGCTACTATAAGGTAGGAAAAGACCCATTTACCCCTCTAGATACGAGTTTAAAAGATTGAAAGTTGAACCATAGACGCACAGGCTGACGTACCGCGTCATTGGCATCAATGCAATGACCAACGCACCATGTATAGTCTGCATCGGTTCTCTAGAAATTTCCATTGAAAGCTAAGGAAAATATTGATCGACGCAATGGCTGATGCATCGCATGGAGATTACATCGATACATAATTTTAGATTCCTAAACGTGGTTCAAACAAGGTCTGAAAAATCCAAAACTCATCTGGGAACACCTACTGACATTCTTGATCATGAATCAACCTAAAGATTGATATTTTAAGGTCATAGAGGCCGAGGAATAGCGTTGCCAACTTACAAAGGAGAAAATAGTACTAAGTCTAAATACTTAGCTAGAATTTTCTAAGTATGGGACCCCTTAGAAATATTTTAGGGACTAAGTTAAGCTTATGATTTTGCGGGGTCTTATACTCCCCAATCTAGGAGTAGTGCTAGGGGAATTTTCCCTGAGCCTCGTGTTGAGCGTGTTGGAGGTGTGAGTCTTACTTCAATTTCACTGAGTTCTTATACCCCAGTCTTGGAGGGGTTGTTGATTCGCTTGTTGACCCACTTGGAGGGTGTTTTTTTAAGTGCTCTTGGTATTTCTCTAATTTTGAGTTTTGTGCCTCCATCTGTGCCAGAGTTTACTTATGCTGCTTGTTTAGTGGATCCTCCAGTAGTACCTGTTTCTACTTTTGGTACCCCGCAGGCTTCGAGTGTTGTTCCTCCTTCAGCTCCTGCATCTGAGTATAGTATTCTGAGGTTGGAAGTTCATCTTTCATCTATGTTACCTTCTATGGTGGGATCTTAGTCTGCTAGATTTACTATGCCTCCTCTTATTATGAATATAATTATGTTTTTTGAGGATCAGAAGAGGTTTGAGAGGTTCACTCTTTTGGGTCCTCCTAGGCTTAGTAGGCTTTAGGCGAGGATTCCTATGAGTTTTTGATTAACTATCGTAAGTTGTTGCATAACTTGGGTTTTCTTGAGTTTCATAGAGTTTTATATACTCCTTATCATTTGAGGGGTATCGTTACAGATTGGTGGAGGTCACCTATTAGTTGCAAACCTCTTGATTATCTTGTGCTGACATGGGATCAATTTGTTGAGGCCTTTTTTAAGAGTTTTGTGACTTATAGGGGATCGGATGAGAGATAAGTTTGATCGCCTGAAGTAGGGCTTCATAACTATTCCTGAGTATGAGGCACGCTTTTATGCCTTATCTAGATATTCCTATGCTAGCATTGCCACCAAATCTGAGAAGATTCAAAAGTTCATGAAGGGTTGGATATTTCTCTTTAGCTTGCTATGGCTCAGATGGTGGTGTATGGAGCTTCATTTCAAAGTATAGTGGATTATGCTAATATTACTGAGGGTATTCTTCGAGAATCTCAGGAAGGCTCCAAGAAGGTGCACCAAATGGGGGAGTTTAGAGGTCGTACTTCTCATGGTAAAGATTTTAAAGGTTTTCATAGGTATCATGGTAGACTTGTGCAGGAAGCCTTGTAGAGTTTAAGTAGTGGGTCTTCTAGTTCAATAGTGCAAGGTGGCTATTTCGGTCCAATCACACCTCTTCTTACTGAGTTGATGTGTGAAAAGACTAGACATTTTGATAAGGACTTCCCGTGTTGTTTATTCAAAGCTACTCTTATTTCAGTTGTGAGAGGTAGGGGTTCTAATAGAGGTACGTAAGTTAGAGTAGTAGAGTCTTTGGTGGTGGTTGTAGGACCATTTAGGCAGTTGTTGGTCATGAACAGTGTTATGCTATACCTGCCTAACCAGAGGCAAAGGTTTCCGACACTGTTATCACATGTATCCATACCATTTGTTTCAGATATGCATCTGCATACTTTGATCCAGCATCAACTTTATACTATGTGTCTGTATATTTTGCTTTAGGATTTGATTATACTAGTAAGCCCCTTACCGTGCCTATTTGTGTATCTACCCCTGTAGGAGACTTTTTAGCGGTGGATTAGGTGTACTAATCTTATGTTGTGAGTTTTGTTGGGCATGAGACTTTTGATGATTTGCTTGTCTTAGTTATGGTTGACTCTAACGTCATATTGGGTATATATTGTTTGTCTCCTTACCATATTGTCCTAGATTGTTATGCTAAGACCATGACTTTAGTTCTGCCAAGTATTCCAAGTATAGCTTGGAAGGGTGTGTATCCAAAGCGGATTATATCTTATTTTCGAGCTCAAAGCTTGGTTGAGAGTGGATGTTTGTCTTATTTGGATCATATTAATAATATTGGTATTGCTTCACCTCTTTCTTTGGATTATATTCTTATAGTCTGTGATTTCGTTGATGCGTTCCATGCAAATTTGCCTGGCATGCCTCCGGATCATGATATTGACTTTTCTATTGATGTTGAGCGGGGCAAAAAACCCATTTCTATTCTTTCTTATAGGATGGCTCAAGTTATGTTTAGGGAATAGAAGGATTAGTTGTAAGAGTTGGTGGATAAGGGATATATCTAACCTAGTGTACCACCTTCGGGTGCGCCTGTCTTTTTTGTTAAGAAAAAAGATAGGTCTAAGTAGATGTGTATTGATTATCGGTAGTTGAATAAGGTGATAGTTAAGAATAAGTATCCTCTTCTTCGTATTGAAGTCTCATGATAGGAATTACCCTACACATGATTTGGAGTTATGTGCAACTATGTTTGCTTTGAAGTTATGGAGGCACTACTTATATGGAGTCTATTTGTGAGATTTTTTCTAATCATCATAGCCTTTAGTATTTCTTCACCCATCCTGATCTTAATATGAGGCAACGTTAATGACTTGAGTTGCTTAAGGATTATGAATTGACTAGTCTCTATCATCGTGGTAAGGCTAACGTGTTTGTAGATGCCCTGAGCCAGAAGTAAGACTAGCATGGGTAGCTTAGCGTATCTTTTGACCTAGGAAAAACTTTTAATCTTTGTAACGCCCCAATCCAGAATGCTACACGATGCTCATGACCCTGAAGGAGCACAAGCTAACCTATGACTGATATCTAAACCTGTACACTGCATAATATATGAATATATATGACCATAAATTTCAATACTGAACATAATCTAAATAATAACAATGTCTGAATAAAGTGGTATAACAATACCAAAATAAAACCGAAATACTAAAGTCTGAATCTAGTCTGTAATCTAGTCTGAAAGCCTCTAACTATCTGAAGCAGGAGTGGAAGGAACATGTCTCCAACTAACTCCCGACTACTGAAAGCCAAACTAAAATATTGAAGTAATAAAGTAGTAATCATGTCCTCAGAGAATGAGGACTCACTGCTAACTCTGAATGCTGAAATCTGCAATGCTACTGCTGCTCTGGAACTCATGCCTCTGAACCTATGACGTAAAATAAAACACCATAGCGCAAATGCATCAGTACGACTGAATGTACTAAGTATACGAGTGAGGTAGGCTAAATGGAAAGGGTTTATATGCATGAACAATGCTGACTGATATGAACGTGAGAATACATACATACATAAGTAACTATAACTGAACTCGTGGTGATACTGACTACTGAGTCTGAATGCTGACAACATGATTGTACTGATACTGAGATACTGAATGACTGAGTTTATTAATATTAATATGTAAGTCACTACTAAGTGAGGAACTGATACTGCATTACTGAATAGATGAACGACTATTTCTGACAGTTTGAATTATGAAGAACTGGTGTGATTGACTGTGTCTAACAGTCCTAAAATTGAATACTAATGATATGAGTTATGATGACTGATATAACTGATATGACTGTGATGATCGGCATAACCGATGTAACTGATATTGAGCAACTGTATCTGACAATCTAAGTTTTGATGGAACTATCTGAGTTTCGTTCTGTAAAGAGTAATTGAATCTGAGATCAGTCCTATCTAGCGGGTGATCTCTGAGTATAATAATAACAAATATGATTGGACTTAGTCTGAGATTAGTCCTACCTAGCGGGTGATCTCTAAATCTAATAATACTGCTACTAATTGACCATAGTTGAGGTCAGTCCTATCTAGTGGGTGATCCCGGAGTCTATTGATAATAATAGGGATTGACTGTATCTGACAGTCCTGAATCTGTAACTGAAACTATGGGATGTATTCATCTAATTGGCATGCCCCTTTCTAGCTAGTGTGGGGTCCAACCTGTATCCGTAGTTGGAAGGGTGTCAGTACCGCGCCACTGGTAAAGACAACTACTATGGAGTCAGTCCTAATCTAGCAAGTGACCCCTGGGATTATTCCTATTCATTTAAATGTGCTAACGGGTGATCCCTGAGTATGTCAGTCCTATCTAACGGGTGACATCTCGTACCTACAATAGCTACGTAGTTCTGGAACTTAGGGATTCCTTGTAGGGATTTCAGTCCTATCTAGCGGGTGAGTCCCCATCCCTAGGCTCGCTCGGTGTTGAATCCAACTCTCATCTGAAAGACACTGAACTGATTAATTGAGTTGAACTAATTAACTGAACTGAACTGATTAGCTGAACTTAAATGATTAGCTAAACTGATACTAGTCGTATAGTTTAGCGGAGCTAAACTGAGTTTACTGACTTCTGTTGACTTATGGAATGTACTGATGTCTGAGGACTGACTGAGAGTACTGTAGTTACTGAGATTTTAATTGGAATACTGAAATCACTGAGATTACTGAACTACTGAGATTTTTGAGATTTCCTGAGTCACATAGTTGACTGAGTTCTATGGATCATGGCTTTACTGAGAGTATCATGAAACATGACATGGCTCTAGGCACACAGCTAAATTTTCGGGTACAAGTACCCCTAGGAACGGATGGAAGGAAACTGATAAAACATGACTTTGCTCTTCTTGAACACAAGACCAATATTCATAATTCAAAATACCATAAGTTGGGGATTTCATACTACACATAGTTCTCAAAGTCTTATACATGGAAGGGAACTCACATAACAATATGCCATAAGTCCATCAATCTAGTTTCATGAACATTCCATCAATAATAATGATGCATAATAATATCATAGAAGTCATTATTTTCATAAGGGTGTAGCATGCATTTGTCATTTAGGTTACAATTGAACTATAATACATGACTTCTAGTCTTTTAGGCTCTTTATCAAACACCTTACATGCACAACTTAGTCATAGGTGTAATCAACAAATTATTCATCATGAACAACCAAACTTATATGTTTCCAACTCATATGATATTATATATTTATAAAAACACATAAATATTGAAACTTGGGAATCATTCATCATCAAAAACATGAACATAATCCATTTACCACATAAATAACATAATATAGAATTTAAAAGAGGGTTCTTGTACTTCATGGATGAAAGGAAATCATGAATGAACACTACGCATACCTTAGGGATTGAATCTTGAAAACAAATTGACCTTTCTTGAATGTTCTTGGATTCAGAATTTTAATTCTTGAATATATTGTGGAGAGTGTGATGGGGTTTTGAAGTTAATTTAGAAGAAACCCTAAGTTTGTTCTTGGGGAAAAAAAATGTTAAGAGATTTTGAAACCAAATACCAATAGCTAACTATGTGTTTTTGGTGTTTTATGTCATCGGGGTAAGGTTTAGAGTGTGGGGAAAAGACCAAAATACCCCTACGAAATTACTTCCCAGTTGTTGAAATTATAAGCTGACGACCAAGGCTGATAAGCCGTCAGATCTGTGATAGCCCGTCAACCCAGGTCGTCACCTAGGAGCTGAAATTGATGGGTTTATATCTAAGCTTGATGACATGGCTGATAAGTCATCAAAATGTGATAAGCCATCAGATAGGTCATCATAAATGTGATAAGCCATTAGACAGGTCGTCAGATATGTGATAAGCCGTCAGATAGGTCGTCACTCAGTTTCTAGGCTGACATACTGGAGTAAAATGGGCATAACTTTTTGCTCCAATATTGGATTTTGGAAAAATTGGTATCATTGGAAAGATAATTCAATTATCTATATTTTTCTGGGTTATGACCTCAAAAATTCATAGTATAACGAGAAATATTCTCATTTAAAGTTGACTATGGCAATATCCTTTCCAAAAATTCAATCGGTAAGGAATGTTTTGATCTGTCGGATAGCTAGGAGTTATTTGAAGCCTTAATATACATCTAAATTACTCATAAAACTATAAAAGAATCATGATGTACTATGCATGAGATTGAAACATGGTGCTAATATTGGTTTGGATTTTTTGGGGTATTACAATATCTCCCCCTTAGGAACATTCATCCTCGAATGAGACTGACTGAGAGGGGAGGAATGATAGACCGAACATGAAATGAACATGAATAACTGAAACATGATCTAATGACTGATGTGACTGATAAACTGACTATATCATACTGAACATGCATATCTGATGCATGTGTAACTGATTCGTGAATGCATGGCTGAGGTTTCTGATAACTGAAGTTCTCGAAATAAGAATGCATATCTAATGCATGATTATATAACTGAACTAGAACATGTATGTATGATTGAATATGCAATGGTACTTGATATCAAGTTTATGATGTAATCCTGAACAAGGAACTGAATAACTTTAAAGAGAACTGTTACCTTACACGGGAATGCTAATGAGCCTGAGATCGTTTACTAAATATGAATAAGTGGAAACATGACAACATAACTTATTTTGATATGGGACATATGAACTAAACATCATGAACTGAACTAAGCTTCTGAATACATGGCTTACAGCTGAGGTTGGGATTTTAAGGGTTAACTTATGAGTACCCTATACTCTAAACTGGATTCGTTATGCGAAGAGAAACTAAATGAGTTAATACATGAAAGTGTTAAGGATTTATGGGGTATCTCCCCCTAGAGACACTGTGTCCCTCTAAGAACGCTCACCTTGGTAATACACTGGGGCGATGCACAAAGCATCTACGAACTAGATTATAACTGAACCTCGGGAGTCTGAAGCTAATGCATGATGCATAAATTGAACTAAACTTGCAATTACTAGGAGGTTCTACATTGGAATATTTACATTCCCTATGACTTCGGATAGCATGAATAGATGCAAGGATGAGAAAAAAAACTATGCCAATCTGACTGCTTGATTGCTAAACTGACTTGATGACTTTACTAGCTAACTCGTGCTGAAACATAAGCTCAAAGAGAGAAAAGATCTAACAATGCATACCATGAACATGAAAGACTTTTAACATACCCGAATCTAGGTCAAGGAAACTTTATGGATCATGATGGATCTGGAGTGCATAAAGTCTATTCTGACGCTGACCACTAATGGTGACCTTCTGACGTAAATCTTTACCCCTCCGTGCTATAACTCTACACTCTCACATCCTATGTCCTGGATTGCCACACCCAAAGCATACATCACTGTCTGCCCTACATGCACTTAGGAGATTCCTACCACACTCTTCGCAAAGCAGATAGGTAAGACTCCTGTTCTTACTACCTTGGGACTTGGAGCCTGGCGCCCCATCATGATAGTCATTCCTGGACTTGGGTACTAGTGCACTAGTTGAGGATAGAGCTGGGACAAAGAACTTCTGACTATGCTGAAAACGGTTACCACCCTGTGACTTAGGTTAAGTAAAGAAAATACAACCTATCCTTGTTGTCTTACTCTGTCTCTCCCTCATCCTAATATTATGCTCCTCTATCTGCTGAGCATGAGTCATAAGCCTGGCTAAAGTCATATCACTATTCAACATTTCAGACCTACACTCATTGACCACACTATCATTCACTCCTGAGACAAACTTACTCAACTTAGCTCTGCTATCTGCAACCACATGAGGGGCATATCTGGCTAATTGAGTAAACCTGAGAGAATACTCTTTTACCATTATATTGCCCTGTCTGAGGTTGATGAATTCTATAACCTTCACCTCCCTCATCTCTTGGGGAAAGAATCTGTCTAATAAAGCCGTGACAAATTCCTCCTACACTACAGGACCTGCCTCATCTAACCTTTCAGACTTCCACTGCTTGTACCAAGTATGAGTCACATCTTACAACTGATATGCGGCTAACTCAGCACTCTCAACAGTAGTCACTCCCATGATATTCGTCACCTTCTGAATCTGATCAATGAATTCTTGAGGGTCTTCGTCTGACTTAGATCCAAAGAAGGATGGAGGGTTTATCCGGGTGAAGTCCAAAATCCTAGCTGTAGCTAAATTGTCCACTGGGTTGGCCGGAACGACTACTGGCCGTTTATTCTGGGCAGCAATAGACTGAGCAAGAGTGGTGAATGCGGCTCTAAACTCCGCATGAGAAACATGTTCTCCCAAAGGATCTTCGGGCTGAGGAGCTAGTTGGTTTATTCTGTTTGGAGGCATGTTATGAAATAAAGAGAAGAATGGATTAGACTGAGAGTTTAACTTGAGATTATACTCACGGGAATAACATGAATACTGAGAGAAGGGAAACCGTTCCTAAAACATCTTATAGCCTCCTGCACATAAATGTGGCGCGCAACACACCCATGTACAAGACTATACTAGATGTGTCTTTCATACTTCCTAGGACTCTATTAAACCTTAGTCTCTGATACCAAGTTTGTAACGCCCTGATTTTCTAAACTGGAATGCTACACGGTGGTCATAATCCTGAAGGACCACAAGCTAACCCATGACTGATATTTGTACCTCTACACTGCCTAATATATGACTATAAATATAGAAACATGAAGTGAAAATCCATAAGGTTCAATACTAAACATAATCTGAATAATAATAATGTATGAATAAAGTGGTATAACAATACCAAAACAAAACTAAAATACTGAAGTCTGAATCTAGTATGTAATCTAGTCTGAAAGCCTCTAACAATCTGAAGTACGGAGTGGAAGGAACATGTCTCCAACTAAATCCCTACTACTAAAAGCCAAACTAAAATACTGAAATAATAAAGTAGTAATCATGTCCTCAGAGAATGAGGACTCACTGCTAACTCTAAATGCTGAAACTCGTAATGCTACTGCAGCTCTGGAACTCGTGCCTCTGAACCTATGGCGTAAAATAAAACACCATATCATGAATGTGCCAGTACGACTGAATGTACTGAGTATACGAGTGAGGTAGGATAAATTCAAAGGTTTTATATGCATGAACAATGCTGACAGATATAAACGTGAGAATACTTACATGCATAAGTAACTATAACTAAACTTGTGGTGATACTAACTACTGAGTTTGAATACTGACAACATGAGTGTACTGATACTGAGATACTGAATGGCTGAGTTCACTGGTATTAATATGTAAGTCTCTACTAAGTGAGGAACTGATACTACATTACTAAATAGATGAATGACTATTTCTGACAGTTCAAATTATGAAGAACTGGTCTAATTCACTGTGTCTAACAGTCCTAAAATTGACTACTGATAACATGAGTTATGAGGACTGATATAACTAATATGACTGTGATGATCGGCATAACCGATGTAACTGATACTGAGCGACTGTATCTGACAATATAAGTTCTGATGGAACTATCTGAGTTCCATTTTGTATGGAGTAACTGAATCTGAGATCAATCCTATCTAGCGGGTGATATCTGAGTATAATGATAACAAATATGATTTGACTTAGTCTGAGATCAGTCCTACCTAGCGGGTGATCTCTAAATCTAATGATACTGCTACTAATTGACCATAGTTGAGGTCAGTCTTATCTAGTGGGTGATCCTGGAGTCTATTGATAATGATAGGGATTGACTGTATCTGATAGTCTTGAATTTGTAACTAAAACTGTGGGATGTATTCATCTAATCGAGATGCCCCTTTCTAAATAGTTTGGGGTCCAACCTGTAACCTCATTGAAAGAGTGTCAGTACCGCACCACTGGTAAAGATAACTACTGTGGAGTCAGTCCTAATCTAGCAGTTGACCCTTGGGATCAGTCCTATACATTTAAATATGCTAATAGGTGATCCCTGAGTATGTCAGTCCTATCTAACGGGTGACATCTCGTACCTATGCTATCTACGTAGTTCTAGAACTTAGGGATTGCTTCTAGGAATCTCAGTCCTATCTAGCGGGTAAGTCCCCATCCCTAGGATCACTCAGTGTTGAATCCTACTCCCATCTGAAAGATATTGAACTGATTAATTAATATAAACTGATTAACTAAACTAAACTAATTAGCTAAACGGATACTAGTCGTATAGTTTAGCGAAGCTAAACTGAGTTTACTGAGTTCTGTTGACTAACGGAATGTACTGATGTCTGAGGACTGACTGAGAGTATAGTAGTTACTAAGATTTTACTTGGAATGCTGAAATCACTAAGATTATTGAACTACTGAGATTTCTGATATTTCCTGAGTCACATGGTTGACTGAGTCCTATGGATCATGGCTTGACTGAGAGTATCATGAAACATGACATGGCTCTAGGCATACAGCTAAATTGTCGGGTACAAGTACCCCCAGGACCTGATGGAAAGAAACTAACAAAACATGACTTTGCTCTTCTTGAACACATGACTAATATTCATAATTCAAAATTCCATAAGTTAGGGATTTCATACTACACATAGTTATCAAAGTCTTATACATGGAAGGGAACACACACATGCCATAAGTCCATCAATCTAGTTTCATGAACATTCCATCAATAATCATGATGCATAACAATATCATAGAAGTTATTATTTTCATAAGGGTGTAGCATGCATTTGTCATTTAGGTCACAATTCAACAATAATACATGACTTCTAGTCTTTTAGACTTTATCAAACACCTTACATGTACAACTTAGGCGTAGGTGTAATCAACAAATTATTTATCATGAACAACCAAACTGACATGTTTCCAACTCATATGATATCATATATTCATAAAAACACATAAAATTCAAACTTGGAAATCATTCAACATCAACAACATGAACATAATCCATTCACCACATAAATAACATAATATAAAATTTAAAAGAGGGTTCTTAGACTTCTTGGATGAAAGGAATCCATGAATGAACACTACGCATACCTTAGGGATTGAATCTTGAAAGTAAATTGAATTTTATTGAATGTTCTTGGGTTGGGAATCTTAATTCTTGAATATCTTATGGAGAGTGTGATGGGGTCTTAAAGTTAATTGAGAAGAAACCCTAAGTTTGTTCTTGGAAACAAAGAGGGTTAAGAGCTTTTAAAACTAAATCCCAATAGCTAACTACGTGTTTTTGGTGTTTTATGTTGTGGGGGTAAGGTTTAGGGTGAGGGAAAAATACCAAAATACCCCTACAAAATTACTTCCCAGTTGCTGAAATTATCAGCTGATGACCAAGGCTGATAAGCCATCAGATCTGTGATAGCCCGTCAGCCCAGGTCATCACCTAGGAGCTGGAATTGATGGGCTGCTATCTAAGCTTGATGACATGGCTGATAAATCATCAAAAATATGATAAACTGTCAGATAGGTCATCAGAAATATGATAAGCCATCAAACAGGTCGTCAGAAATGTAATCAGCCGTCAGACAGGTCGTCACTCAATTTCCAAGCTAACATGCTAGAGTAAAATGGGTATAACATTTTTCTCTGATATCGAATTTTGGTGAAATTTGTATTTTTGGAAATATAATTCAATTATATATATTTTTGTGGGTGATAATCTCAAAAATTCATAGTATAAAGAGAGATATTCTCATTTGAAGTTAACTATAGCAATATCCTTTCCAAGAATTCAATTGGTAAGGAATGTTTTGATCCGTCGGATAGATGGGAGTTATTTGAAGACTTAATATACATTTAAATTACTCATAAAACTATAAAAGAATCATGATGTACTATGCATGAGATTGAAATATTGTGCTAATATTGGTTTGTATTTTTTGGGGTATTATAATCTTAGAGGTTCAGTCTTTAGCTAAACACATAATTAGGCTTGATATTTTGAAACCTGGGTGTGTTTAAGAATTCCTAGAGGCTAGGTCTTCTTTGATGGATCAAATTTAAGCTCATCAATTTGATGATATGGGTTGAGGGTGATTCAATATAAGGTGTTGAGTGGCGAGGCTAAGAAAGCCTCACGTGATTAAGATGGTATTTTAAGTATTAGAGGCTGAGTTTGTGTACCTAGAGTGGGTAATTTGGTTAGATTTATTTAGGGAAGGCTCATTGTTCTAGATATTGTATTCATCCGAGAATGACTTAGATGTATCGTGATTTGAGGCATCATAACTAGTAGAGTGGTATTAGGAAGGATTTCACAAACTTTGTCACCCATTGACTTTGTTTCCAATTGGTGAAGGTCGAGTATTTGAGGCCTGGGTGATTTCTTTAGAGGTTACCCATTATCAAATGAAAATGGTAACGGATCACCATGGACTTTATGACAGGATTTCCTCCTACTTCTCATGATCCTGATAGTGTTTGGGTCATCGTTGATCGATTGACCAAGTCTGCTTATTTTATTCCAGCTCTGGTTTCTTTCAATGCTGAGAGGTTATCCTATATATATATTCGTTAAATTATATGCCTTAATGATGTGCCAGTGTTTATTATCTTAGATCGAGGTTCAGTGTTCATATCTTACTTTTAGAAGACCTTTTTGGATGAGTTGGGTACTGGGTTGATCTAAGTATAACAATTTACCCCAATACTGATTGTCAGTTAGAATTAACTATTTAGGTTTTAGAGGATATGCTCTACACTTGTGTGATGGACTCTTGTGATCAGTGGGAGAGCATCTAGCTTTAGTGAAGTGTGCGTATTATAATAGCTACCATTCAAGTGTTGATATGGCTTCTGTTGAGGCTTAGTATAGTAGGCGTTGTCGCTCTCCAGTTAGATATTTGAGGATTTTGAGAATAAACCTCGGGGTACGGACTTGCATTGTGAGTCATTGGATAAAGTTCAAATAATTCAGGATAGGCTTTGTGTGGTCCAGAGTAATCAGAAGAGCTATGCATATTATAGACTTTGTGCCTTAAGGTTTAGTCTTAATGATTGAGTCTTCCTTCATGCTTCACCCATAAAGGGGGTGATGCAGTTTGGGAAGAGGGGAAAGCATAGCCCCAGGTATATTGTTCCATTTAAGATTTTTTGAACTGTCAATGATGTGGCTTATGAGATGGCCTTTCTCCCAATCTATCAGCTGCTCAACCAGTTTTTATGTTTCCATGCTTTGCTGTTATATTCCAAACGAGTCTCATGTCATTCATTGGGATTCAATTTAGTTAGATAAGAGTTTGTCCTTAGTGGAGGAGTGTGTCTCCATCTCGGTTAGGGATTTCATATGGTTGCACTCTAGAGATATCCAAGTAGTTAAGGTCCAGTAAACACATTGACTTTTAAATGAGGATACTAGAGAGGTCGGGCCCGATATGCGTAGTTCTTATCCCCATCTTTTTGCTGATTCAGGTATCACCCTTGCCTTTAGATTGAGGATGAACTAGATTATTAGTGGTGGTGGATGTAAAGACTCATTTTTTAATAATTTATGTGAAATATTTGATTTTGTGTGATTTGACCATTTTATTCCTCCCATGGTTGCTCTACGGGTATTTTTAGGGTATGGGGATATTTGGAATGGTTCCCGGTGTATTTCAGTGTGATTTATGTGATATTATGGTTAATGATGGCTTAAAATACATATAGTTGACTTTAGTCAGCATTTATTGATCGGTGTATCGGATGGCAAAATGGACTATGCCAACAGGTTTGGAACGTCGAATTTAGGGTGGTAACATGGTTGTTTTGGTTTTATGGATTTTATATCTTATTTCGACCCTCAGTTTGAAAAGTTATGAAATTAGATTTCGGGATCAACTATGTGAAACAACCATTTTTTGAAAATCTAATATCGTCAATGTGTTTGGAGCATTGAATTTAATGGGGTAGCATAGTTCATTTGGATTCACAGGATTTCAAATGAATCCCGAGGGGCCCGCAGAGACTTGAAGAATTCCAAGTCTCCAGCTGGTGCTAATAGATCCACAATCGTGATATCTTAGTCGTGATCGGAAGACTCGCGTATGTGATGTCTGATTGCAATTGTGAGGATCAATTACAAGATCTCGGGTCGCGATCGTTGCACCTGCCATTAAGGTAGGTATCATGTAATGACCCTTATGGTCATGTTCCTTGTCTACAAATATTTTTGATGTCTAGAGCTTTTCTATAACTGCCCCAAGTTATTTATGACTTGTTGGGACTGATAGTTCGGTTTCTGGGTGAGTGAGAATTTTAGCACTACCAAATATATTGTGGAATATTTAATTTAAATTGACATTTAGTAGAAATATAATTTATTACCCTTCTAAAATATTTTTGATATTGACAAAATTCTTTAAGTTTTGATATATTTATATTACTTTATATTAACTTTTTATAGTCTATTAATATTTTAAGCCGAGATAGTAAATCTAAATATGTTAAAAAATTATTAGTATATAATAGAGGTTTTATTAGAAATAATTTTCAATTAATTGTGATATATTTAAAATATTATATTCACTTTATCACGAACCTACTCAATATCCAAATATAAATATATGATGGGATAGTAAAATATTTTGATAATTCCACCTCCACTTCACGTGGAGGTGTGAAAAATGGACAAGACCGAATATTTTCTAGCTAACCAAACTTATCATGTGACACCTGTAATGTGTCACTAGGAGACGTTATTAGTCTCCTTAGACAAAACCTATACTAATTCTACATAGTGGGTGCTTCTAGATGGTTGACTCTTTTCATTTTTCTTAACTAAGTAAAATGTCGCAGTTCTAATATATGTTGTTGATGTACGTGAAGGGTAGGATCATTGATCCTTAAGTGTTCTTTTTCTCCATCTTTTCATTTTTCCATTCATGGTTGATCCAAGGTGTTGTATGTGACACACGGTATGTTTATTCATGTAAAATTAATTATCTACATCAAATTATTCAAGCTTGGATTATGGCAGGGCACAATTCAGAGACATTTCAGAGGGTATTTTTAGCTTTGGCGTCTAGGAATGCTAGGCTTACCCTACCTTTAGATTGAGATTATTTTGCCGAAATTGTGTATTATTATGCTAGTTCAAGATAAGTACTTGTAGTTGTGTATCATTTTATATATGTGTGTGTGTGTGTGTGTGTGTGTGTATATACATATAAATATCTAAATATACACATATATATATATATATAACAAGCCTTATTTATCAAGATTAGGACCTCGTTCTAGTAAATTTTGTTGTTGTCTTCCAATATAATATAGAGTCTATCACTTTAGGATGTGGAACTAAGTTGCAAAACCTTAAATTTGCCCTTTTTAAATTAAGACACTGCGTACAATAATTAGACATAATTTAGCTTCTGTCCAGGTTCAATATATACTTTATTTCTGTCATCTATTGTGAATTTTGGTACTACGTGGACATTGTTATGGTATGGTATGGACTTTAATATTATAGTTGGTATGGTTACTATGAGTTCCAGTTTGAGTACGACATCTGATTATAGTTGTGGTTCCTTAGAGTTTCGATTCGAGTTTGGCATCTAATTATAATTGTGGTTCAGCTGAGTTTCGGTTCTAGTCAGACATCTGATTATGAGTTCTGTTCTAGATTATATATGTGGCCTCTCGTTACTACCCACAATGTTCGGTTTGAATTTGGAATGTGTCCTTTTGTTATTAACTATCACTACCTGTTTGAGTCTGGTGTCTGGCTTCTAGTTACTACCCATTGGTGTTGGTTCAATCCCGGTGCACATCTGGATGACTACTATGACTTCATGGGATCGGTTTCAGTTATAGATTATTTATGTTTAATTTCTTTAATTACATCTTGTATGTCCCACCGACTTATGGGGGCATGGTTAGGTTTATTGTCTTCTTCAGTGTGCCTAGCATGATTATGGGAGCCTAATTAGGTTATGTTTTATTTTTCTTTTATTACTACGTTATTTATTTTCTTGATCATTTATATTTATTCCTTTACCTCATTTATGTAGCATAGTAGTTGTTTATCTTTCTATCCTTATTTACTGATGACTTAGATTACACTCTGACATTGTAGGTATACATTTTCTGTATTGAGCTCCGTAGGCCGATGATGCCTACTGAGTACCCTTTTCTTTGGTACTCATACTACACTTCTATATTTTTTTCCTAATGCATATCCGAGTAGTAGTAGCCAACATTGACGAGATTCCTACCTTCTAGTACTGATTCAGAGCAGGGTAAGCTTACTATCGTTCAAGGCTGATTCTCCTCTATTACTCTAAGTTTGTATTTTGTACTCGAGACTGCTTGTTTATATTGGGTATATTTTGGATTCTCTCTAGTACTCTGGGTACATTTTAGTAGTGGCCCTAGTACTGACCATACCACGTATTGGGAGGGATTCGTTTGTGTATTTTTTCCTTTCCTTCCCTTATTTTAGTATATGATATAGGTTTTCTTTCTTTTTATTACTTGTTATTACAATTGCTATCATTATATGCGAACTTTTCTAATTTTGGCCTATTAGCTAGTTATCTATTATTTTGGGCTATGGCTTGGCTTGCCTACTGGGGAGATAAGGTAGACGCCATCACGACTTACGAAATTAGGTTATGACAGCTTGGTATCAGAGCCTAGGTTTCACTAGTACTATTGGTACTAGCGTGAATGTTTAGTAGAGTCCCGCGGATTAGCACAGAAACGTCTGTAACCTATCTTCGGGAGGTTACAGAGCACTTTTAAGGAACAATCTAATATTCTTGATCCATTTTCGTACGTTGGGTCTGACTTGGTTATAATTTTTACTAGTTCACTCTTTACGTAGATAGCTACGAGGTGAGGTTCGAAATCTGGGGATTGGGACCCCAGGTCCACTTTAAGAGTTCCTATTAGGGGTCGAGGGCAGGATAGAGCAGCAACCCTATTTGAGATTAGGCCAAGGATCTATTACCTGATCCTCTCGTAGCTCTTGAAATAGAGAGAGCTCCAGGTATTCATCCACGGCTGCAGGTGGTCCAGGGAGTAGCTCAGGATCCACCTAATTCTATATCTTTATCGGTTCTTCGATATACATTAGTATAGTTATTAGGGTTAGTTGGTAGTCTGTCGATCGAGGAAGCATAGCCTGCGGCAGCAGTGCCTAGGGTAGAGGTTCCACCAGCACTAGTAGTCCGAAAGTCGCCAATATCCCAGCCAGTTATATCTTCAGAGGAGCAGAATATATTGGGTCGATTTTTGAGATTGACTCCACCCTGGTTTGTCGAGACCCTGGGAGAGGAGCGATTGTAGAATTTAGGGTCCATTAAGGTGCGAAGAGTGGACTTTGTTTCTTATCATTTAAACACGTCAGCGAGGAGGTGGTAGAGGGGTTATCTTGATTCCATGCCAGTTGGATCTCTACCGATGACTTAGACTTAGTTCTCCGATGCTTTCTTGGGGAAGTATATGTCTGTAACATGCGTGAGTATCTTCGGGATGAGTTTACAGCATTGAGACACGGTTCTATGTCTGTGGCTGAGTATGAGGCGAGATTCTATGAGTTAGCCAGACACGCCACTATGATTCTGCCTACGGAGTATGAGCAGATTTGATGCTTTGTTAGGGGAATTAGATAATCACTTCGTAGGGCTATATAGAGTTTGGTGACTTCAGGTCTTTTTCTCAGATAGTTGAGCATATTTAGTATATGTAGGAGATGGATCGTGAGTCCCAAGGGAGCATCGATAAGAGACCATGTTACTAGGACAGCTACAGTGATTAACAGGTCATAAGAGGGTTTCATGACAGGTACACACAACAGCAGCCTTCTCAGCTTCAGGGTCAGCCATGCAAGCCAGTGAATGCATCGGTTTAGATATCATATAGGTTCAACCAAATGTTAGTGGTTTAAGAATCATCGAGTCGGGGTAATTATTTTAGATCCATCAGACATTCTCGACAGAGCAGGGTGCCCGAGGAATATTATTACTATAGGTTTGTTGGTCACTTCGCCCATAAGTGACCTCAGCGTAGGATGATTGAGCCTTCAATTTTGACTGCATAGTTAATCAGGTCAGTCCCTCCATCAAGTAGGGGTGATGCGCAGAATCATGGGGATGGTCCCCAGGGTTCTAGAAGTGGTAAATAGACACCCAGTCTAGTAGTGGAAAGGGTCATTTGTATGTTGTACCAGATAGATCTAAGGTTGAGGCTTCAGATGTTGTGATCACTGATAACACTCAACTCACTCCCATAATTAGGGGTGAGGCGGTCTTTGTCAAGTAACCCAAATTGAATTAGGGTCGAATCTTGAGGAGTAAACTATAGATTTCAAACCCTATGGGTGCTCAAATTACTAAGAGATTACCTAATATGTTAATAAAAATGACATTGGAAGTAAAATGGGGGATTAGCTTGAGAATTATTCACAACCAACTTTAACTAGAACTTGGTAAATTAAACTTCTACTTAGAATTCAAGATTTTATGAAAATCTTGGGATTATGTCTACCTAGAGGGAATGCATAAGGGTTGATGTTGGTTTGTCATGAAGTTTAGTTGTTAACTAAAGGATAGGCTAGGTCGAAGTTTATTGAGGTCAATGTTTCAACAAAACCACAACAATTTCACCCATTGGCTCTTTCGAGCACCTAACAAGTGTACGCATTTTCATAATCACCCAACACCTCAATCAAGCATCCCTATTTTTATGATGATTCTCTTGACATGATTTACACTCCTAATACACTTATTTCTAAGATTCCAAAAGGTAGTAAACCATAGGATCTATTGTCCACCATTGCTTTGCCCCCCTATAACCCTCTTTCGAGGATGTTATAAGTTACCTAATATTCATCTTCATCTCTCTTTCGAGGATGACAAAGTGTTTCTAGAGTTTGGGGATTTCACCCATCAAATCCATTTGGAGATTTGGGGCTTTCACCCATAAAATTTCAACCCATATGCTCAAGCAATTGTGGAATCCATACTCAACAACTAAAATCCATGCAAACACAACAATACCCACATACAATTACACCCTTGTTCAATATAATCCCAAGACTAAATTATTTAGCTACTCATGAAGAAGGTAAAGAAAGATATACCATAAATATTATCCAATACATTCATTCTTCAGATAAAGACTAAGAAATTTAACCTTCGAAGTTAATTACAGACTTACCCAAGATTAGGGTTTCAAGTCTTGAATGCCAAAATATCTTATGAGCTAAGATATACTAAAGAGGGAGGGGTTTTTGCTTAAATATGGCTTGGAATGATTCCAAGTGGTTTTTCCGATCTGCCCCTATACATACTCCGGCTAAACCATGATTGCGCACAAATATTCGCTGCCACAACAATGCGACAGTGGTTGTGTTCCACGACCTTGTTAATTTGACTGTCTTGACGAATCGCGACCACGTACAGAGGAACGCCATCCCGGTAATCGAGGCTAATGTAGTCCAGGTCATCAGTTGCACTCTTCTTGTCTCCCTTTTTATCATTTTCAGCTCCATTCTGCATCTTTTAGTCTCCTCAACTTTATGCCTACAAAGAGTGGATGTTAGTGCGTCTACACATGGATTTTTTCTCATTTATCCATTCAAAACAAGGTAATGTTCATGAATAATGAGTGCAAACGAGTGATAAACTCACCATTCATCAACACCCCTAACTTAAGACCTTGCTTGTCCTCAAGCAATGATACCACTTACTATGAGACAATTTCATATGTATGCCCTCTTTATATCACTCAATGATCATAAAGACTCAAACTATATTGTTACCAAAAATAGCTTTTTACACATAGGCAAATAGGATTTAAACAATTCCACTCATCATAAAATGGAATAGTGGAGGATGCAATAGACTTCGAGGAGAAACCATGTGAACTACTAACACTCTAGAACTGACTCACATGTTGACTTCAAACACACAATATTTCCAATTATATTATTGGGCGAAAGATGATAAAATCACTGACCTCGACTAGCTCACATGCCTCCTCACAAGAAAAAGAATTCCTCACATCAAGCTACCAAATATGCAACAAGGAATTTTGAGTTCACAAACTCTCTCTCACACACAAAAGAAATCTTAATGAAAGGGTGTTGTACTATAGGCTTGCCCCTATTTTCAAATGCCACTACAAAGAAAGTAGAAGGTTGGAGATCTCAAAGGACTTTCTAAGCTTGTAATGTAGGTTTGGGTTAGGTTAGGATATTGTTTGGGAACAACATGGCTACTCCCTTCCTTGAATGTCAACATCACATTTTGAAATTCTTTCTTTTTGACTATTGGCCACTCTTCTTTGTTTTCTGTTTTTACTCATGCCTACTATTCGCATCCTTTGTTCACCACTCTTATTTTATCTCTTTTTCTCAAATCTTTTATCCAACTCTATCCTTTATTAGATCTTTTCTTTTCCTAAACATTTATTTTCATCACTTAGGAACATTGGCATTCTACTAACACGTCATGGCTTCAAATTTCCTTCCATCACTTTACCACCCCAAACTTAGGATTTTAGCCTCAAGTTGCATTTTTAAGTTCAAGGAGGGTATGGTTCAAAAGAGGGATAAAAAAATGGTTCACAGCTTATAGTACGTATGCCAAAGAAAGGTCCAAACGATCAAAGTGGGTAAATATGGGTTACATTCATGTTTTGGTTAAGAATTTTTGGATAAAGTGGCTTTCAAAATCACAAGGATGGCCTAAGATCATTTATCTATCCACATATAATCAAAACTAGCCTTGAGAGATCAACGGGGCAAGTTATAGACAACACAAGTATACAAGATATGAATGCCAAAATCTTACCACACATGGCAATGCAAAATTCTTCAGGGGGTTCAAATGTCCCTCCTACTAGAAAAAAAATTAGAGTATCTAACACTATTCACAAGTCAATAATATGTGAAGTCATAGGAAGAGAGAAATTTCATCACAAAGTTGCTCACATCTGTGCTTTCGAATTATTTTTCAAAATTTTTGGATGGAGGGGGTTGTTTGGTTTTACATCTGCGCCACATACAATTTTCTAATCATTGAAACCCTTTAAGGTATCATCTCACATTGAAGTTCATAGTATGGTCGACCCACCATATGGTTACTCAGACTTCACCAATAGATCTTAATGCAACCCTAAATTATTAATTCTACATGTACTTAGACTTCCCTTGCATTTTATAGCCTTGATGCTATGGGTACTCATACTTCCCCTGCACCTATGGATAGAAACCCAATCACGAATAAAAAGTTTGTCTAATGAAATTTAGACTAAAATAGCAAACTATGAACAAAATAGTTAATCCATGAAAATGTGAGCACCATCAGAGTGGCCAAATATTACATCCCATATAAAAAATCACGGTGAGAATTTTTCAAAAGGATAGAAAAGGGGTGCAACAATATCACTAATACAAGCCCAAATGAAATAAATAATAAAACACCCCCAACCAAAAAGGTATCATGTCCCTACTATATCAATAATCAAAGATAACAAAGAGATAAATATTCTCCTTAAAACTCCATCAAAGATCGCTATCCTTTTTAGATTTTGTACCATTACCATTCACCTTGATATTAAACCCTTTCTGCATGCATGAACTTGAGCAAGAGTGTGAGAAAATTAGGGTGGTAGTTGGTGAATCAACTTACTTCTGTGTTCGCGATTTCAGCTGACTGACCACAATTGTGGACAGGAGGGTAACCTCGATCATGCTTTATAAATGTGGTCGTGATAATTGAGGGCATGTCTGCTCCCCTATTTTTCTTTTGTCCAGCTTTTCTGCTCACTCGGTTCTCATTAATCCTTTGATTGGTGTTGACCTCAAATTATGCACACTTCTTCCTTTCTAATCTTAAGAAAATCACTCTATAGTGTCACACATGTGTGAGTTATTCATATGAGAGAAGTAACATTAGTACTATAAAAATATGATAAAAATGATACGAGCCATCCTCGTGGTATTTGTGGGTTACCTCCCGCACAGCGCCTTAGTTAACATCGTGGCATGAAGTTTGCATATATTAATTTTTCAAGGAGGGTCCACAGGACCCCAGTTGTCAAAATCCCCTTCCAATAATGCTTTTCACCTCTTTTTTCTCTTTGTAGATTAGACTTTGGGACAATCTCTCTTTTGATCGGGCATTGGACATCATGCCACCCAAGTCCTCCTTTATGTGCTCTTCATTTTTGTTTTTACCCTCCACATGCATCGCCATGATTTGATCATCATTTTAGGGTTTGGCGATTTTGACACTAGTGGAGTCGCCTTTGGGTTAAGTATCTAGATATGCAAAGACTTGTCCCATTTGATTTTCCACTTCTTTGATAGAGAATGAATGAGAGACCACTATTTTAGAGAGTGAGATGAAGTCCTCTTTTAATTCGCAGACCATTTTGCCTATTCCTTCAACTTTATTCAAAATTATTGCAAGGAGATCCTCCGTTTTACCTCTGTCAGAATCAATGGAGCTTGACTTTTTGTTAGAATCCCAATCATAGTGAGGCGCAAAATAGAAATACTCATATTCCTGATCTCTCCAAACTCAACCACCACCATGATTTATCAAACCTTGATTCCCACCATGCCTACGGTAGGCCGAATAAGAACCCACCTCCCCCAAGTGGTTAGCTAGGTACCAATTTTCTTCCTTCATTCACCTAGCATCACCATCTTCGTAATGGGATCTTGGTGTCATGCGGTTTTCCATTTTCTCAGGTGCACTCATGACATACTTGGTTAGGAGCTCAAGTTGGATCAAGATCTTTTCCATGGTTTGCGCTTGATCCTCATCCCACTTTCTTTGTTATTTACTAATCATGTGCTTGGGTAGAGGGCTAGTTGAAATGTTGTGGTCTTAGGTGTGACATTCTTAATTGTGTTTAGTTACCTCTCTCAATAATTTTGTAGCCGTATGAAAGTGCAAGTTTACGAGAAAACCTTCTTCCGCATTGTTTACCACTATTTGGTTCAAAGGATCTAGTGCCTGATAGAATATTTGGAGAAGTGTGTTCCCCAAAATCTCATGTTTTGGGCATTTGGCTAACTTTCTATGAAATCTATCCAATGCTTTATGAAATGGATCCTTGTCTCTTTGTCTAAAGTTTAGGATTTCATCTCTCAGGTGACATACCTTGGATGGAAGGGAGTATTGATCTAAAAAATCCTTTGTGAGCTCCTTTCATGAAGTGAGTGAAGCCATAGGGAGAGTGCAGAACCATAACAATGCTTCACCCATTAGTAAGAATGGGAATAGCCGAAGCCGAAAGGACTCTTGAGTCATATGAGAGATGTTGAAAGGAGTACAAATTTCCAAGAAATTCTTCAAGTGAACATATGGATCCTCGTGGGCTTGGCCTCCGTATAGTCCTTTTACTTGCAACACTGAAGTATAACACTATCACATGAAATATCCCGCTCCCATAGTGAAGTGGTATATGGTTTTCAGTCGTATGACTCCCACCATTCAAGTGGCTTTCGCCATGAGTGGGTTCATCAAGGTACTCCGCAGGATTGGTGACTTTACTCATAGTTTTGGTTATGTTATGATTACCTACAAAAGATCCAAAAACAACAAAGAAATAAAGTACGACACTCCGGATACTCCCAAGTAAACAAAATAACACCACACAAGCAAAATCTATATTTCACTCCCCAAAAATGGTGCCATTTGGATAATACTCAACTCACTCTCATAATTAGGGGTGAGGCGGTCGTTGTCAAGTAACCCAAATTGAATTGGGGTCAAATCTTGAGGAGTGAACTATAGACTTTAAACCCTCTAGGTGCTCAAATTACTAATAGATTACCCTAAATGTTAATAAATGACATTTGAAATAAAATAGGGGATTAGCTTAAGAATTATTCACAACCAACTTTAACAAGAACTTGGCAAATTAAACTTCTACTTTGAATTCAAGATTTTAGGAAAATCTTTAGATTATGTATACATAGAGGTAATGCATGTGGGTTGATGTGGGTTTTTCATGAAGTTTAGTTGTTAACTAAATGATAGTCTAGGACGAAATTCATTGAGGTCAATGTTTCAATAAAACCACAATGATTTCACTCGTTGGATCTTTCGAGAACCTAACAAGTGTACGCATTTTCATAATCACCTAAGACCTCAATCAAGTATCCTTCGATAAAGCTCTTGACATGATTTCCACTCCTAATACACTTATTTCTAAGATTGGAAAAGGTAGTAAACCACATGCTCAATTGTCCACCATTTCTTTGTACCCCTATAACCCTCTTTCAATGATGTTATGGGTTATGTAATATTCACCTTAATCCCTCTTTCGAGAATGACAAAGTGTCTCTAGAGTTTGGGGCTTTCACCCATCAAACCTATTTAGATTTTTAGGGCATTCACCCATCAAATTCCAACTCGCAAGCTCAAGTAATGGTGGAATCCATACTCAACAAATAAATCCATGCAAACACAACAATACCCACACACAATTACACCCTAGTTTAACATAAACCCAGGGCTAAATTATTTAGCTACTCATGAATAAGGTAAAGAGAGATATATGATAAAGATTATCCAATACATTCAGTCTTCACAAAAAGTCTAAGAAATTTATCCTTCAAATTTAATTACACACTTTCCCAAGATTAGGGTTTCAAGTCTTGAATTCCAAAATAGCTTATAAGCTAAGCTATCCTAAAGAGGGAGGGTTTTTTTCTTGAGTATGGCTTGGAATGCATACAAGTGATTTTTTCTCTTTGCCCCTAGGTATACTCCCGCTTAACCGAAGTCGTGCACAGATGTCCATGGCCGAAATAATGCGACCATGGTTGTGTGCCACGACCGCATTACTCTGACCATCTTGACTGACCGCGATCGTAGATAGAGTACCGCGGTCATGGTAACCGAGGCTGATGTTGTCCAAGTCTTCAGCTACACTCTTTTTTGCTTTCTTTTTATCATTTTCAGTTCAATCCGCATCTTTTGGTCTCCTTAGCTTTATGCCTACAAAGAGTGGATGTTAGTGTACTATCCATGGATTTTGTCTTATTTATTCATTATAAACAAGGTAATGTGCATGAATAATAAGTGAAAATATGTGATAAACTCACCACTCATCAATCACAGGTATGATTTTCGTACGCCATCAACCAGCTTCTGCTTTGATTGATCTCAATTCCATATTCTCATTTATTTTTACTTATTTTGCATAGTTGTTGGGTTCATGTTTGGAGTCTTTATCTATGACATTTCATATAGCTATCCCTCTAGGTGATTCTTTAGTAGTGGATCGGGTCTATCGATCATGTTTGGTGATCATTCGAGAGTTTGGTACTCAGGTTGATCTCACTGTACAAGATGTGATATATTTTTATGTGATGCAAGGCATGGATTACTTATCTCCTTATCATGTGATCTTCAATAATTTTTTTAGGATCGTTATTTCAGCCTAGCCTGGCATACTTTGATAGTGTGGCAGGGTTCTGTTAGCTGTGCACCGACAAGAATTATTTCTTGCAATCAAGATAGGAGCTGGTGCCAAGGTGTTGTGAGATATTTCTTACTTATTTTTGGGATGTTAGTGCTTGGAATCCATCGGTTGACTCCATCCTTGTGGTTCTCGAGTTTTCTGATGTGGATCTAACCTATCTACCTGACCTTTTTCCTGAGAGTGATATGTACGCCCAGTATGCCCTACCTATTTGATCCTCTAGGTATTTCCTTATATTTTACTTTCGCAGATGAAAGTACTTTTAGTAGTGGATTTTGTAATAACCCTTACAGTCATTTTCCTTATCTACATACATTTTTTATGTGTAGAGCTTTTCTATAACTACCCCAAGTTATTTATGAGTTGCTGGGAATGATATTTCGGTTTCTGGACGAGTGAGAATTTTAGTACTACCAAATATACTATGGAATATTTAATTTAAATTGACATTTAATAGAAATATAATTTATTACTCTTCTAAAATATTTTTGATATTGACTAAATTCTATAAGTTATGATATATTTATATTACTTTATAATAACTTTTTATAGTCCATTAATATTTTAAGACAAGATAGTTAATCTAAATATGTTAAAATATTATTAGTATATCATAGAGGTTTTATTAGAAATGATTTTCTATTAATTTTGATATATTTAAAATATTATATTTAGTTTATCACGAACCTACACAATATCCAAATATATATATATATATATGATGGGATGATAACCAATTTTGATAATTCCACTTCCATTTCACGTGGAGATGTGAAAAATGGACAAGACCAAATATTTTCTATCTAACAAAACTTATCATGTGACTCTTGTAATGTAAGTGTCACTAGGAGACGTTATTAGTCTATTTGGATAAAGCCCATAGCTTCTATATGGTTGACTCTTTTCATTTTTCTTAACTAAGTAAAATTTCACAGTACTAAGGGTAGGATCATAGATCCTTAAGTGTTCTTTTTCTCCATCTCTTCATTTTTTCATTCATGGTTGATCCAAGGTGTTGTATGTGACAAGCAATATGTTTATTCATGTATAATTAATTATCTAAATCAAATTATTCAAGCTTGGATTATAGCAGGGCACAATTCCGAGATATTTCAGAGGGTATTTTTAGCTTTGGCATCCAGGTAGGCTAGGCTTGCCCTACCTTTAGATTGAGATTATTTTGCTGAAATTTTGTACTATTATGCTAGTTCAAGATAAGTACTTGTAGTTGCGTACCATTTGATATATATATATATACATAACAAGCCTAATTTACTCAGATTAAGATCCCGTTCCAGTAAATTTTGGAATATTGTCTTCCAATATAATATAGCGTCTATCACTTTAGGACGTGGAACTAAGTTGTGAAACCTTAAATTTGCCCCTTTTAAATTAAGACACTGCGTATGGTAATTTGAAGTATTTTAGCTTGTCTAGGTTCAATATATACTTTATTTGTGTTATTGATTGTGAATTTATGTACCATATTACCATTGTTATGGTATGGTATGTACTTTAATATTACAGTTTGTATGGTTACTATCAATTCCAGTTCGAGTATGACATCTGATTATTTTTGTGGTTTCTTTAAGTTCCAGTTTGAGTTTAGCATCTCATTATGTTTGTGGTTCTGCTAAGTTTTGGTTCGATTCTGACATCTAATTATAAGTTCTATTGTATATTATATATGTGGTCTCTCGTTATTACCCACTATGTTTGGTTTAAATCTAGTACTTGTCCTCTTGTTATTATCCATCACTACCGGTTTGAGTCTAGTGTCTGGCCTCTCGTTACTACCCATTGGTTCCGGTTTAAGCTCGATGCATATCTGGATGACTACTATGACTTCTTGGGATCGGTTTAGTTACAGATTATTCATGTTTATATTATTTAATAACTTCTTTTGTGTCCCGCCGACTTATAGGAGTACGGTTGGGTTTATTGTCTTCTTCAGTATGCCTAGCAGGTTTACGGGGTCCCAGTTAGACTATGTTTGTTTTTTCGGTTATTACTGTGTTATTCATTTTCTACATCATTTATATTTATTCGTTTAGCGTATTTGCATAGTATGGTAGTTTTTTATCTTTGTATCCCTGCTTACTAATGACTTAGATTACATTCTCGCATTGTAGTTATACCCTTTTTGTATTGAGCTTAGTTAGCTGATGATGCTTACTGAGTACCTATTACTTTGCTACTCATACTACACTTCTGCATCTCTTCCCTGATGTAGATACGAGTAGTAGAAGATGACATTAACGTGATTCCTACCTTTCAGTACTGATTCAGAGCAGGGTGAGCTTACTGTCGTTCTAGGCTGTTTTACCTCTATAACTCTAGTTTAGTCTTTTGTACTCGATACTGCTTGTATACATTGGGTATATTTTGGATTTTCTTCTAGGACTCTGCATATATTTTAGTAGTGGATCTAGTACTATAATACCCGAAGTTTCCTAGCTAATTTTGTCCCAAGAATGTCAAGTATTAGCTTCTAAATTGAATGATTTTTATTCCATGGGGAATTTACTAGATTTTTACTTTCAGTTATGTGGGAAATTCAATAAGCTTTCCATCGATACCAAATTTGCCTAAATCCGACAACCGATTTAAAGTTTCAGTCATAAAACACCATCATCTCAGTCAGTGGCACATCGCGCCATAAGCCAAAGTGACATTTGTCTATTTCCAGTAAGACTCCATGATTTCACCACGTCTCGGAGGGCTCCCAAATCCCAATTGTCAAATTCCTATCAAGCTCCACGATAGTCTCGCATCGCACCGTCTTCCAATTTTCCAGTTGTCAAATTCCAGTGACACAGAGCGATAGCGCCGCGTCGCGCCAGGGGTCCAGGTCGGGAAATTTTCATAAAATTTAAAAGACGCATCCAGGGTTAAATAGTTTTTTTCCCATGATTTTTGTTCAGACTTAAACATGAAATTTAACCCTACATGACCTAAGGATATCATTATTCACTTAATTTTTCCCCAAATTGAGTTTCTCTCTCTCAAGCCAAGAAACCCTAGTTCTAAAAATTCAAGGGCCAAATCACAAGAACTCTCCATCAATCCTTCCAGATTCATTAACTCAGGTATGTCATGTGTTGATTCATGGGTCTCTTTCACCCATGAAGCTCAAGAATCTCTTTTCAAAATCCAAGATTTGTATATTTATGAATGTTCATGATTTGATTGAATTGAAAATTGATGTTCATGTTGTTGTTTGGTTTCATTCCATGTTATAGACTATTAATTACAAGAATTGATTCCAATATGTGATAAATTATGCGATATTCATGATAAAACCTTCAATTTACAAGTTGATTGATGTATCCATGATTATTAGATATGTTGATGATTGTATAACCAACACATTCTCCCCATATGTTTAACTAAATGCCTATGTGAAGGAAAAGTGCCATACTAGTATAATAATGTAAAATCCCCATTCATATACAAGTTCATGAATGTAAAGTGTTTGATGAAATGTATTAGTCAATGGAATATGGATATATGTGTAGCCATTGTTGTACTTTAGAACTCATGCCATGAATTACTTTTATGCTATCGAGTCCTGGGGATACTTGTACCCGACAATTTAGTTGTGTGCCTAGAGACAGTGTCATGTTTTCATGATACTCTCAGTCAAGCCATGATCCCTAGAACTCTGTTAGTCATGTGACTTAGGAAAACTCAGTGAATTCAGTATCAGTCCAGTAATCTCAGAAGTCTTAGACAGTTATCAGATCACAATAGCATTCTGTCAGTCCATGGAATATAATGAACTCATTCTAGTATTGCTTAATTAATTATTTTCAGTGTCTATTCCGATAGGAGTAGGAATTAGAACCGAGTAAACCCAAGGATAGGAACTCACCTGTTATATGAGGGTGTGATTCTTAGAAGCAATCCTTGTGTTCCTGAACTACGTAGCCAACGTAGGTTGATACATCATAGCCTATTATATGAGGGTAGATGAGGTGTCTTAACCTGTTATATAAGGGCTCCCACTGTTCTCACTAGAGTTACCTGTTATATGAAGGTTGCTCACAGATTGTCCTTACCAGTGGAATGGTATTGACACCCTTCAAATTGGGGTTATAGATTGGACCCTAACTCAACTATAATGCGTTATTTGGTGCATGCTGGTTAGATGACTACTTCCCACAGTTTCAGTTACAGAATCAGGACTGTCAGATACAATCATTTAGTCTCAGTAATAGAACTCAGATAGTTCTATAGAATTCAGGACTGTCAAATACAGTCAACTCAGAATAGTACGGAACTCAGCTAGTTCCATCAGAACCTAGACTATCAGATACAGTCTCTCAGTATCAGTTATTTTAGTTTTATAGTTATCAGTATCACATGTTATTAGTACTCAGGCTCAGTAATTATGTTATCATGAACTCAGTTACAACTATTATGTAAACATGCATGCATTCTCACGTTCATGTTATTCAATCAGTTAGTGTAGTTCATGCATGTGAACTCTTTGCATTTATCCTACCTCACATGCATACCAGTACATTCAATCATACTGACGCATTTGCGCTATGGTGTCATATACCATAGGTTCAGAAACACGAGCTTGAGAGCATCAGTAGCAGCCAGATTTAGCAGTGAGCCCTCATCATTTGAGGATGATATTATTAGTTATTTAATTAATTCAGTTTATCTTTTAGTGGATGGATTTAGCTGGGGACATGTCCCATCAACTCCGTATTCAGATAGTTAGAGGCTTTTCAGACTATCACATTCAGACAGTTTATTTTAGTTTTTTTTGGGTATTTCATACCCCACCCAGATGTTATATTTTATTAGATATTATGTCTCAGTTTTGAACCTTATGTCCTTTTAGCCTTTATTTCTGCATTTATACATTATATTATGCAGTGTCCAGGTACAGATATCAGTCATGGGTTAGCTAGTGGTCCTTCGGGGTCATGGGCACCGTGTAGAATTCCGAGTACCAGATTCGGGGCATTACAAACTTGGTATCAGAGCCTAAGGTTCAATAAAGTCCTAGGAAGTCTGAACGCCACATCTAGTAGAGTCTTGTACATGGGTGTGTTGCGTGCCACATTTATGTACAGGAGGCTATGAGATATTTAAGGAACAGTTTCCTTATTTCAGTATTCATGTCGTGCCAGTAAGCATATGCTTGAAATTAATTTCCCAGTGTATTTTGTTTCTCTTCAGTCTAGAGAACATGCCTCCTAAGAAGAGAACTAGAAATCAATCAGCCCCGCAGCCCGTCCAAGAAGATCCCTTGGATGAACACATTTCTCATACAGAGTTTAGAGTCGTATTCACTACTCTTGCTCAGTCAGTTGCTACTCAGAATGAACGACCAACTGTCGTTCTGACCAACCCAGTATCCAATTCAGCTACATCCAGGATTCGGTACTTTACCTAAATGAATCCTTCATCCTTTTTAGGGTCGAAGTCAGACGAGGACCCTCGAGAATTCATTGATCAGGTTTAGAAGGTTACATACATCATGGTGGTTACTTCAAGTGAGAGTGATAAGCTAGCTGCATATCAGTTGCAGGATGTTGCTCATACTAGGTACAAATAGTGGAAGTCAGAGAGGTCAGTTGATGCAGGACCTATTGAGTGGGAGGATTTTATCACTGTATTCTTAGATAGATTCTTTTACCAAAAGCTGAGAGAGACTAAGGTGTTAGAATTTATCAACCTCAGGCAGGGAAACATGGGGGTGAAAGAGTATTCTCTTAATTTTACGTAATTATCCAGATATGCCCCTCATGTGGTTACAGATAGCAGAGCCAAGATGAGTAAGTTTGTTTCAGGGGTAAACGATAGTGTGGTCAATGACTGAAGGTTTGCGATGCTGAATAGTGACATGACTTTAGCCAGGCTTATGACCCATGCTCAGCAGATAGAAGAGAAAAAGGTTAAGATAAGGGAGAAGCAGAATAAGAAAGCAAGGACAGGTAGTTTCAACTTTTCTCATCCCAAATCAGAAGGAGGGAATCGTTCTTAATTTCGTCCTAAGTCATCCATTCTAGCTCTTTATTCAGCTAGTTCTCCAGCTCCTAAGTTCAGGGATGACAACACGGATAGAGCATCAAGCTCTAAGTCTTAGGGAAGTGTTAGCAGTGCCCACATCTATCCTCTCTGCCAAACTTATGGCAAGCACCATCAGGATTTTTACAGAGCTGGCAGTGGTATTTCTTTTGAATATGGAAAGCCAAGCCACAGAGTTAGAGACTATCCTAAGCCAGGTCCACAGGGTCAGCAAAACCGTTCCTTAGCTCAGTTTGGTCATCCAAACCAGCAGGGTGCCACCTCCAGTGCTATTAGTAGGCAGCGCCCAAACAGACTTTATGCTCTCCAGTCCCGAAAAGATCAGGAAAATTCTCCTGATGTAGCTAATGGTACGTTATAGATCTTTCATGTGCATGTTTACGCTTTGCTAGATCCAGGAACCTCCTTGTCTTTTGTTACTCTATTTATAGCAGTTGATTTCAGAGTCAGTCCTGAAATTCTAGTAGAGCCCTTTTCATTCTCTACCCCAATGGGTAAAACCATCATAGCCCGGTGGGTATACAAGAACTATCTGGTTATGGTATTTCAGAAAGTCACCTCAGCAGATATAGTCGAATTAGAGATGACTGATATTGATGTCATTCTCGGTATGGATTGGCTTCATTCCTGCTATGCTACAGTCGACTGTAGAAATAGAATAGTCCAATTTTAGTTTCTGAATGAACCCATCCTAGAGTGGAGGGGTAGTACCTCTACTTTTAGAGGTCAACTTATTTCATACCTTCGGGAAAGGAAAATGATATCTAAGGGATGTGTCTATCATCTTGTTCATATTAAAGACACTATTTTTGAAACTCCTCGTATTTAATCAGTCCCAGTCATGAATGAATATTCAGATGTTTTTCCAGAAGATATTCCAGGAATTTCTCTCGAAAGGGAAATAGACTTTGGCATTGATCTTCTTCCAGATAGTCAGCCCATATCTATTCTGCCATATAGAATGGCACCAACAGAACTCAAAGAACTGAAAGAGAAATTGAAGGATATCTTTGATAAAGGATTCATTAGAACCAGTGTGTCCCCATGGGGCACACCAGTCTTATTCGTGTGCAAGAAAGATAGTTCTCTCAGAATATGCATTGATTACCGTCGGCTCAATAAGGTTACAGTCAAGAACAAGTATCCCCTTCCCAAAATCGATGACTTGTTTGACCAACTTTAGAGTGCCAGCTATTTCTCTAAAATAAAACTTAGATCAGGCTACCATCAGCTCAGAGTCAGAGAATGTGACATTCCGAAATAGCCTTTCATACTCGGTATAGTCACTTTGAGTTTCTGGTCATGTCTTTTGGTCTTACCAATGCCCCTGCAGCTTCCATAGACTTGATGAACCGTGATTTTAAGAAGTACTTGGACATGTTCATTATAGTCTTCATAGATGATATTCTGGTCTATTTCTGCAATGAGTGTGATCACACAGACCATTTTAGAATCGTACTTCAGACTTTCAGAGATCATCAGCTATTCGCCAAATTCAGTAAGTACGAGTTTTGGCTAAGGTTAGTAGAATTCCTTGGTCGTATCATTTTCGGTGATGGCATTAGAGTAGATCCTCAAAAGACCGAAGCGATAAGAATGGCCTCGCCTTGTCTCTCCATTAGATATCAGGATTTTCTTCGGTTTGACTGGCTATTACAGATGGGTTGTTGAGGGATTTTCATCTATTGCATCCCCTATGTCCAAATTATCTCAGAAGAAAGTCAATTTTCAGTGGTCAGATCCTTACGAGAAGTGTTTTCATGAGTTGAAGACTCTACTCACCTCAGCCCTAGTTTTGGCTATTCCAAATGGTCCAGATGGGTTAGTAATGTACTGTGATGCATTCGGAGTAGATTTGGGTTGTGTCCTCATGAAACATGGTAAGTTCATACCTATGCCTCCAGACAGCTTAAACCCCATGAGAAGAATTATCCTACTCATGATCTTGATTTAGCATCTGTAGTATTTTCCTTAAAGATTTGTTGGCATTATCTATACGGGGTTCATGTAGATATGGTCACAGATCATAAGAGCCTTCGATATGTGTTTTCTCAGAAAAATCTCAATCTTCATTAGAGAAGGTGGTTAGATCTCTTGAAAGATTATGACATGAGTGTCCTTTATCATCCAAGCAAGGACAATGTAGTGGCTGACGCTCTCAATAGACTCTCTATAGGTAGTGTTGCTCATGTTGAGGATAGTAAGAAGAAGTTAGCTCAGTAAGTCCATTAGCTTGCCAAACTAGGTGTTCGCTTAGTCGATACAGAAGAGGGTGATATATGGGTTTAGAGTAGTTCAGAATCATCTGTAGTTTTTGAGGTGAAAGAAAGCAAGATAGAGATCCTAGTCTAGTCAAGTTGAAAGAGTCAGTCAAGGATCAGAAAGTAGAGGTTTTCTCCTAAGGAGGAAATGGTGTCCTACGTTGTCAGGGTCTTTTGTGTGTTCCAGGTGTAGATGACTTAAGGTAGAGAATTATTACAAAGCGCATGGTGCGCACTACTTTATTCATCCATGGGACATAAATATGTACCACGACTTGTGGAAAATCTATTGGTGGAGTGGGATAAAGAGAGATATTGCAGAGTTTGTGGCCAAGTGCTCTACATGTTAGAAGGTTAAGATAGAGCATTAGAAGCGTAGTGGGTCCATGCAAGAGTTTAATATTCCTACTTAGAAGTGGGAAAAAGTGAACTTGGACTTCGTTATAGGTTTGCCTCGTACTCGTCATCAGCATGATTCAGTTTGGGTCATTATAGACAGGATGACCAAATCAGCTTATTTTCTTCCAGTCCATACCTCTTATTTCACCGAGGATTACGCTAAACTCTACATTAAAAAGTTGGCCAGATTGCATGATATTCCATTATCTATTATCTCAGATAGAGAAACCCAGTTCACCTCTTATTTCTGGAAAGCATTCCAAAAGGGACTTGGTATTCAAGTTCATCTCAGTACAGCCTTCATCCTCAGATAGATGGTCAAGCAGAAAGGACCATTCAGACTTTAGAAGATATGTTGAGAGCGTGTATAATTTATTTCTAGGGTAGTTAGGATAACCATTTGCCTTCGATTGAGTATGCATACAACAACAGCAATCATTTCAATATTAAGATAGCTCCATTCGAGGCTTTCTATGGTAGGAGGTGCAGATCTCAAGTCGGTTAGTTTGAAGTTAGTGAGGCCTTAGTTATAGGGTCTGACTTAGTATTCAGTGCCTTAGAAAAGGTCCAGTTGATCATAGAAAGACTCCAGGCTGCTTAAAGGTAACATAAGTCTTATGCAGATATGGATTAAAAAGATCTCAAGTTCAAAATTGGTGATTATGTTTATCTAAAGATCTCTCCCATGAAGGGAGTGAAGAGGTTCGGCAAGAAGAGAAATCTCAGTCCCCTTTAGCAAGGTATCTTATGAGCTTGAATTGCCTTCAGATCTAGCTACAGTTCATCCAATGTTCCATGTCTCTTTTCTCAAGAAGTGTATAGATGACCCAGCAGTTGTAGTCCCTATTCAGAGCATAGATTTTTAGAATAGCCTCTCTTATAAGGAGGTTCCAATCGAAATTCTTGACAATCAGACTCGTAGACTGAGTAACAAAGAAGTCCATCTAGTTAAAGTTCTTTGGCAAAATCAGCCCGTTGAGGGAGCTACTTGGGAAGAAGAAGTAGGCATGTGAACCAAGTATCCTCACCTCTCCTCTACTAACTCAGATCTAGCTCAAGGTAACAGTCCTCTTTAAGCTTTTCAGTTTCATGTTCAGATTTCAGTTACAAGCTTAGTATACAGTTCATGTTAAGAACTCCATTTTAAACTTGGTACCAAGTACCATTGCATATTCAGAAATATGTTAATGCATCAAATTAGTTGTGTGTTCATGCATCAGATATGGATTCTCCTAGTGAGAAACTCAGTTATCAGAAATTTCAGTCATGTGTTCATGAGTCAGTTAAAATATGAAATCAAGCATCGGATATGCTTGCTTAGTATAAATCTCAGAAATGTCAGTCATGTTTCAGTTGCTCATGTTCAGTATATACTTCATCTCATTGTTTCTTCCACCTTAATTAGTCTCATTCGAGGATGAATGTTCCTAAGGGAGAGATATTGTAATACCCCAAAGTTTCCTAACTAATTACATCCCAAGAATATTGAGTATCAGCTTCTAAATTGAATGATGTTTATTCCATGGGTAATTTACTAGATTTTCACTTTTAGTTAAGTGGGAAATTCAATAAGCCTTCCATTGATACCAAATTCACCTAAATACGACAACCGGGTAAGAAGTTATGGCGATTTAAAGTTTCTGTCATAAAACACTGTTATCTCAGTAAGTGGCGCATCGCGCCATAAGACAAAATGACATTTGTCAATTTCCAGTAAAACTCTACGATTTCACCGCATCGCGGAAGGCTTCCAAATCCAAATTTTCAAATTTCAGTGAAGCTCCATGATAGTCTCGCATCGTGCCATCGTCCAATTTCCTAGTTGTTAAATTCCAGTGACACGGTGTGATAGTGCCGCGTCGTGCCAGGGGTCCAGGTCGGGAAATTTACACAAAATTTAAAAGACGCATCCAAGGTTAAATGGGTCTTTTCCTATGATTTTTGTTCAGCCTTAAGCACGAAATTTAACCCTACATAACCTAAGGAATCAAGCCAAGAAACCCTAGCTCTCTCTCAATCCAAGACACCCTAGCTCTAAAAATTTAAGGGACAAATAACAAGAACTCTCTATCAATCCTTCCAGATTCATTAACTCAGGTATGTCATATGTTGATTCATGGGTCTCTTTCACCCATGAAGATCAAGAATCTCTTTTCAAAATCTAAGATTTGTATATTTATGAATGTTAATGATTTGATTGAATTGAAAATTGATGTTCATGTTGTTGTTTTGTTTCATTCCATGTTATAGACTATTAATAACAAGAACTGATTCTAATATGTGATGAATTGCGTGATATTCATGATAAACCCTTCAATTTACAAGTTGATTGATGTATCCATGATTATTAGATGTGTTGATGATTGTATAACCAAAGCATGCTCCCCATATGTTTGACTAAATGCCTATGTGAAGGAAAAGTGGCATACTAGTATGATAATATGAAATCCCCATTCATATACAAGTTCATACATGTTAAGTGTTTAATGAAATGTCTTAGACAATGGATTATGGATATATGTGTAGCCATTTTTGTTCTTTAGAACTCATGCCATGAATTACTTTTATGCTATCGAGTCCTGGGGGTACTTGTACCCGACAATTTAGTTGTGTGCCTAGAGCCAGTGTCATGTTTTCATGATATTCTCAGTAAATCCATGATCCCTAGAACTCTGTTAGTCATGTGACTTAGGAAAACTCAGTGAATTCAGTATCAGTCCAGTAATCTCAGAAATTCTAGTAAATCTCAGTAATCCAGTAATCTTAAAAGTCTCAGACAGTTATCAGATCATAATAGAATTCCGTTAGTCCACAGAATATAATAAACTTAATCTAGTCCAGTTCAATTAATCATGTTGAGTGTCTATTCAGATGGGAGTAGTAATTAGCATCGAGTGAACCCAGGGATGGGAAATCAGTTGTTATATGAGGGTGTGATTCTTAGAAGCAATCCTTGCGTTCCTGAACTACATTGACAGTGTAGGTTGAGACATCATAGCCTATTATATGAGGGTAGATAAAGTAGCTTAACCTGTTATATGAGGGTTCCCACCGTTCTCACTAGAGTTACCTGTTATATAAGTGTTGCTCATAATTATCCTTGCAAGTGGCGCGGTATTGACACCCTTCCAATTAGGGTTACAGATTGGACCCCAACTCAGCTATAATGCATTATTTGGGGCATATCAGTTAGATGACTACTTCCCACAGTTTCAATACAGAATTAGGACTGTCAGATACAGTCATTCAGACTCAGTAATAGAACTCAGATAGTTCCACAGAATTTAGGACTGTCAGATACAGTCAACTCAGAACATTACGAAACTCATCTAGTTCTATACCAACCTAGATTGTCAGATACAGTCACTCAGTATTAGTTATTTCAGTTTTATAGTTATCAATATCTCATTTCATCATTACTCAGACTTAGTAATCATGTTATCACGAACTCCGTTACAGCTATTATGTAATCATGCATGCATTCTCACGTTTATATTATTTAGTCAGTTAGTATATTTCATGCATGTGAACCCTTTGCATTCAGCCTACCTCACATACATACCAGTACATTCAATCGCACTAATGCATTTGTGCTATGGTGTCTTATACCGTAGGTTTAGAAGCACGAGCTCCAGAGCATCAATAGCATCTAGATTTAGCAGTGAGTCCTCATCATTCGAGGATGATATTATTAGTTATTTCATTAATTCAGTTTAGCTTTCTATAGATGGAGTTAGCTGGGGACATGTCCCATTAACTTCTTATTCAGACAGTTAGAGGTTTTTCAAACTATCATGTTTAGATAGTTTATTTTAGTTGTTTTGGGTATTTCATACCTCACCCAGATGTTATATTTTATTAGATATTATGTCTCAGTTTTGAACCTTATGTCCTTTCAGCCTTTATTTCTGCATTTATACATTATATTATGCAGTGTTCAGGTACAAATATCAGTCATGGGTTAGCTTGTGGTCCTTCGGGGTCATGAGCATTGTGTAGCATTCTGGGTACTAAATTCGGGGTGTTACATGTACCGAGCTTACCATGTCTTGACAGGGATTGATTTGTGTATTTGGTCCTTTTCCTTCCCTCATTTTAGTATATGATATAGGTTTCTTTTCTATTTGTTACTTGTTATAACTATTACTATCATTATACGCTATCTTTTTTTATTTCTGCCTATTTTTCTATTACCTATTATTTCGCGCTATCGCTTGGCTTGCCTATTGGTGGGGTAAGGTAGGCCTCATCACAACTTGAGAAATTGGGTTGTGATATATCATGTATGTGATGCCTGTTGCGATTGCGATGCTAGGGTTATATATATACCCATGTTTCGCCATTTTTACCATTTTTTAGACTTGTTTATTAGGGTTTCAAAAGTTTTAACAATTTCTTCCACTTTTAAGTTTGGGTAAGCTCTATAATGTCTTTTCTAACTATTTTCTCAAAACTTTATCATGAAATTCTTGTTCAAACATGAATTAAAAAGGTAAAGATTGGGGATTTTGGCCTTTAAGGTCTAAAAATTGTTAGTCTTTGATTTAAATACTGATTTCAATCCATTTTCACCTGAGTGAGTTCTAATCTAATAATTATCACTTTTTTGTTTTAATCTTCAAAAAAACTTCAATTCCTGATTTTTAAATGAATTTTAAGGATTTTTGCCGGTAATGCTTAAACATGTTTTTTATTCTATTTGGACCTCATTTTAAACTTGTTTTTGATTTGGATTTTCAGTTGTAGACTCCTAAAAATCTTTGGAACATGTTTTAAAAACAAAATTTCAATTTGGCCCTTCTTTTCCAAAACCTATTTTGGGGTCTGTTTTGACCCCAAATTAAAAGTAGGAAATATGAATATCATTTGCTTTCTTTTCATGCATAGATTCTATATTTTTATGATTTAGTTAATTTTGAGTCTGTTCATGAGGAGTTAAGCTCTGGATTGAAGGCTTGCAGACTTTTATTCGATATTTGAGGTAAGTTATTGCTTAACTTTCTTCAAACTAGGCTGAGTAGTAAATGTAGATATAAAATCATGTTAAGGGTGTGGAAACTAAAAATGAAAATGGCTATATTTATTATGTTGTGTTTGTGGGGGGGCCTATATATTGATGTTATTTGGTGTCTTTAGAATATTATTTTATATTTGTAATCGTGTAGGGTCCTATGTGATAAAATTGACCATGTGTATGGTATCAATGGTGACTTTTATATCGTATCCTATTCTATTGGCATATGTGTTATGTTGGATTCATGGAAGGTAGGATAAATGAGTTGCTTTTGGCTCACCTAGTTGGTATATTGGTTTGATATGGAAATTATCAATCTAGTTGGTTGTGATCATTACATCTTTATAGCATATTCATTTAAAAAACATTTGTACCACCGCAAAAATACTAGAAATACTGGAAACACTGGCTTTGTATGATAGAAAATATGACATCTTGAAAACCATCTATTGAAAGATATGCTAGAAAGGACATATAGATATTGGTATTGTATTAGTTGTATACAGGTTGGCAAACCCCCCATGGGTCCTACGTTTTGAAGCTTTAGATCTGTAGGTGTATACTAAGGTTGTGTGACAACCTCGTGTATCACATCATCATCATCTTCTTTGTCATCTTCATTGCATTATATACATTGTGCTTATGTTGTGATTGTAATTTTTTCTTGACTTCACATAGTACCTTTAGTTGTGTTGCTTCACCTCTCTTGATATATACTTGTCGATGTGTATTTTTGCCTTCATACTTATATGTGTAATATCTATATACTTGCATTCCTTTCTAATTTTTGCTATGGCATATGTGATTATTATAGAAATGTTAGTGGAGACGATATGGGCTACTTTTTTGGACATTTTCTGGTTGCATATGTTGTGACCTTTGTGTGTGATTTTTATGCTTTATTTTCTAATTTTCTCAGTCCGTGAATGATACCTACTATGAATAAGTGGACCGTGCTCACCCCTATTGCACCCTTTTAGTGCAGATCTAGGTTCGAGTGTGCCTTACAATGGTTGATTCGGGTGACACTTGGATATTTTTTAGGTAGCGGTTGATTTTATCCATCCATAGTTGACTAAAACCTTTTCTTGTTGAGACTATGTCTTTATTTGTGATTAGAGACAGAGTTATTCCTTTTTAGACATCTTATGTATATTTTATCTCGAGTTGTACTAGTTCTGTTCTTACACTATGACACAAGATTTTGGAATTTGGTTTTGTATCTTAATCTTATTTTCTTATTTACATTATATATATGAGTGGTTCGACTCCATTCTAGTGGCCTTACCTTGGTTTTGTATTGTTTTCTCATTTTATATTAGTTTGGGTGATAGAATTACTTATCAAAGCTTGTCGAGAAAAGTGACATCAGTACCCTTGGTTTATAGGTTGTGACAAGTTACCTTTAATACCATATCATCCTTAAAATATAGGATATGGGTGAGGAATGGGTGTAAATAAGAACTTAAATTAGTTCATTTGATAGCAACTCTTAGACATAAGGATGTTAATTGAGGCCATAGATTAGTGAAATTGTTACACTTATGAGGTGTTCGATAGAACCTTGAAATATTTGGTGTTTTATTGACAAATTGACACAAAAAATTCTAGATGCAGCCTACCAATAACTTCTAGCTAAATTTGTACAAATAATCAAATACCCTGCATGAACCTACACCTAGGAAGGAATAACCCCAAGTCCTAAAAATACTTGAATAATCTCTAATTATCTCTAGCTTCAAACTAGTATTCTCAAAACAACAATATTGTTAAACTTGAAAACATTCAAACAAGCCCATAGTTTTACTTTCATGTTTGTTTATCACACATTATGAGTCAACTCCTAGTTGACTTCTGACAGTCTCGAGTATTGAAATTTTTGTCTTCAATTCCTATGGATTTGACACCAACATACGTTAGGTTACTATACTTATGGTAATTACTTACACCTTAAGGTTGTAGTTTGATCCTCATCGATCACTAGGTAGGTTATGGCTTAAATTTCTTTAGACTAGGCTGGGAAGTTAATATCTTATATAAAAGTGTGCTTTGGGTATGGAAATGGATCATGAAAATAATGTTATTATTGTTCTATGCCCGAGTTGGGGCTTATGTTGATATTATTGGTGATTTGAGATGGTATTTACTACGTGTGGCCCGGGTAGGGGACTTACCTGATATTGTTGGATTTGTGTATACATATGGAAATGTATAATTTGTTGTGTTGGGTTTTTATGTGATATTAGTGATGTATTACTTTCATATTTTTCTCTAATGGTACATGGCTTATATTGGTTATGGATAGTTGGCCCGTTAAGTGGATTTTTAGCTCACGTGCATATATATATGTGTGTGTGTATATGTGTATATATATATGTATGTATATATTTGTTAGATTTTAGATTTTTATTTTGGTTTTTTTGTGAGCATTACATCTTCATATCATACATACATTCATGAGACATTGGTACTATTGTGGAAATACTAATTTTTCTGACAGAAATGTGATACCTTCAAAAACCCTTTTCCATAGTTCATGAGCGAAAGAGGAGATATGGATATTGAGATTGGATTTGGTTATTGAAATTGTATATAGGTTTCAAACACCCCATGGGTCCTACCACAAGAGAAGTGGTCGGTAGATGTATATGGAGGTCATGCGATAACCTTGGACATATCACATCATCATCATAATCATTATCATTGCATTTCATACATCATGTATCTTTTGTGTTGTATTTTTCATGTTTTATTTGATGTCTATCTATTATGTATTTACTTTTTATACTTATATTTCATGTATGTGATATATCTACAACTTTTAGTGGAGATAGTGTGGGCTACTATTTGGGATGTTGTTTTACTGTAGGTGACGTGCCCATAGTGTGTGCTTATATAAGTTTTTTTCTACTTTGTTCATTCGACCTATGATACTTACTGAGTACAAGTGAACCATACTAATCGTTGTTGTACCCTTTTGGCCCAGGTCCAGGTTCAAGTGTGCCATGTGATAGCTGAATTTGGGTGGTGATTGGAGTACTTTTGAGGTAGTGGTTACTCTACGCTTTTAGAGTAGACCTCTAACCTCATCCTATCTTGTTTATATCTAATTGTATTTGAAGGCAATCTATGTTTTATTTTGTTTTTCAGTTGTACATTTAGAATTTGAGATGTACTTAGTTTGTTCTTACACTATGACATTAGGTAATCTATGTTTTATGTGTCGAGGGGGGCCTAACTTCGTTCTAGGAGTCTCACTTTGTGTTTTATATTGTGATTCCCTTTTTTATATAAGTTTGGGTGATTGACTTAATTGCCAAGGATTAGCCAAAATCGGTACCATTATGACCCAAGTTTTTGGGTCATGACACAGTGACACGTGCAGAACAGATATGTAGTCATCAACTACCCCTAGACGGGTGTGAAATAAATAGCTTCAATTAATACAATGAGAGATGTAATAGCATGTATTAATATAGATGTAAAATAGATATATTAGATATAAGTTAACACTTTTGAGGCCTATTTAAGGCTTTCAACTAGTATTAGTAGAGATATTCAGAAATACCCCTACTACTTTCTCTTTCATATTTCCCATCTTTCCTGTGTATGTTCTCCATATTTTCCGAATCAATAAGAAGTTTTTTTGTAATTATATTTCTATACCTCTCTTTACCATTTTGCTCTAGTTTCCTTTGCTTTTAATTTGCTCTTACTTTGTTATTTTTGAAGTTAGTTTTCAAAGTTAGTTTTCAAAGTTTATGTACTTTGCATGTTTAACGTAATTATGTATTACTTTAATTTTTTTGCTTGCCTTTTTTCCGATCCGTCCCCTTTATACCATAAGGGGGACAAATCGGGAAAACGGGAGCAAGACAGTGTAAAGTAATACGGTAGTTACTTTAAACATATGAAGTACTTATGATTTTGAAAACAAACTTTAAGAAGTAAAGTACATAAAATAAGAACTTGCAAAGTAAAGAAATATAAAAGTAGTAAAGTGGTAGAGAGATGTAGAGAAACATATACTTACAAAACTATTTATTGATTAGGAAAATGTAGAGAACATATAGAGGAAAGATGGAAAATATGGAGAGAGAAAGTAGTAGGAGTATTTATGAATGCCTGCTACTATTACAAGTTGAAAGCTTAAATAGTCCACAAAAGTTTGACTAATATCTAATGCATGCTAACTATTTTACCTTTGTCTCCGTACTAATACATGTTATTACATCTGTCAATCTACTAATATACATTATTTTTTTACCCCTGTCTAGGAGTAGCTGATGACAATATATCTATTTCGCACGTGTTACTGGAATATTTCATCATTATCTTGAACATATGTCTTTTCCTGATTTTGAGAAGCTTTTGGTTGTTTCGTCCTTGAAAATTTATGTCATTTGTTTTCTAGTTTTTAGAGTTTTTTATTTGTTATTTATAGGGTTTACCATGTTTCTTGTGATTTATTATTTTCTGTTTCTTTGTCTTTTATGTCTCGAAGCTTTATGTTTCTTCGTTTTGTAGTTACATAGTTTTTTGGTAGATGTTGTGGAATCCATCTTTTGTTGTATTAACTTTTTTAATTGTAGAAGAAGTGATGACTCCTTTCCTTTTTAATGAGGAGATATACTTGTGCTATTATGTAACGCCCCGAGAGTACACCCTGGGCGTCACACGGTGCTTATAGTCCCGAGGGACCAAAAGTTAACCCATGACTGATATCTATTGTGAGCACTGAATAATAATACTGAAATAAATGTGGAATTAAGCTGAATTACCATAAGGTTCAAAATCTAACTACTAATAAATAATAACATCTGGTAGAAACATTTGAAAACTAAACACTATCTGAACTGGTCTAGTCTGAAAGCCTCTAAAAGAACTATCTGAATATGGAGTTGATGGGATAAGCCCCCAACTAACTCCAACTACTAAACTACTGATAAACGTAAGTACTGAAATAAAAGCACATCCTCGATAGATGAGGAGTCACTACTAAATCTGCAATTGCTGACTGGATCTGTCTAAGAGCGGTCAGGAACCTGAGCATTCGAACCTATGATATGAGACATCATAGTGTAAAGAAAGAGTATGCGTTCAGTACGTGGAATGTACTGGTATGCTAGATGAGGTAAGGCTGAATGCAAGGGTTCATATGCATGAACAAGAACTGACTGAATGATATAGAGTAACTGAATATAAGAGTACGTGGATAACTGATACTACGAAAATCACTGAGTATGCAATACTGTACATATACATATAGACTGTAACTGAGCTTTTCTGAAGATGATAACTGAGTTCTGATAATTGAGTAATTGATATCTAAAGTTACTGATAACTAATTTACTGATACTGATTGACTGTGTCTGACAGTCCTGATTCTGTGAAATGAACTGAGTTCTAAACTGAAGACTGAAACTGAACTTGTGGGAGGTAATCATCTAACCGACATGCCCCAAGTAATCTAAGATAACTGAGCTAGGGTCCAATCTATAACCCCAATTGGAAAGTGTTAGCACCATGCCACGGGTGCTAACAACTATTGTTGAGTTAGTCCTAACTAACGGGTGACCACTGAGATCAGTCCTAAACTAGAGGGTGATCCTTGAGTTTTTCAGTCCTATCTAATGGGTGATATCTCATAACCTTCGCTGGATACGTAGTTTTGGAACTTAGGGATTGCTTATAGGGACCCAGTCCTAACTAACGGGTGAGCTCCCATCCTTAGGCTCGCTCGGTGCTGAATCCTACTCCCAACTTAATAGACACTAAACTGATTATACTAAACTGGATTGGACTGATACTGAGTCTACTGAGTTTTTCTGAGTTCTGTAACTGACTGAGTTCTACTGATCATGACATGACTGATGCTATTCTATAACTGACACTGGCTCTAGGCAAACAACTAAATTATCGGGTATTAAATACTCCCAGGACTCGATAGCATAAAAAGTAAAGCATCACATGATCTTGCGAAACATAACAATGTACAAATGTTCATATTTCATCTATAAAGACATTTTATCAAACACTTGTAGGGCATAAGCTTGTATATGTACTAACACGTCATGATTTATCACTTTATTCACATGAGCATTCTATCAAACACTTGTAATGCATTAACTTTCACATGAATGGGGAATACATGTTAGCATGCTATAAAGTTATTATTTTATTCTCATAGACAGTTTATCAAACACATGGGAAGCATACTTGTTTTACTAAATCATAAACACTTAGGGTAAACATGGTTATAACAATCAACTTGCAAATTGAAGGGCTTGTCATGAATATCATGTAAATCAGCATATATAATGATTTATTTCATGACGTCTTGTAATTTAATCATGGACTAAGATCCAACAATAACATGGACATGAACTCAATTCAATTAAACATGGAAGTTCATAATTCAACAATCTTGTAATTTGAAAATGCATTTGTTGTCTCTATGGGTGAAAGAAACCCATAGATGAACACCAAACATACCTTAATTTGTGAGTTTCTTAAAGTTCTTGGTGAATCCTTGATCTTTGTTCTTGATCTCTTGAGAGCTAGGGTTTTGCTAGTTTGAGAGAGAATGATTTTAATTTATGGATGAATTGAATAATGAGTAGCTAAGGACATTTTTAGGGATTAAATCCTGTATCTGGGAATAATAAAATTGTGGTAAAAGTTTATTTTAACCCTAGTAATCCCTTTAATTTTTCATAGAAATTTTCCGAACTGGGCCCTTGGCGTGACGCGCCATTATCACGTCGGGCCACTGAAAATTGACATCTGGGAAATTGCATGGTGGTGCGATGCGGTGATATTGCATTGGAACATTGGAAAAGAAAAATTCTAAAATTGAGACTTCGCACGACGCTCCATGATTGAGGAAGCTCACTTCTTTTTGGCAATTGCCATTTTGGCTGGCTCCGCGACGCGCTGATGGCCGGGTGGTACACTGTCATACTAAAATAGCCATAACTCTTCGCCCGAGTGTTGGATTTGAGCAAATTTTATATCATTGGAAGGCTAATTCAATTTCCTACACATGGCAGGATCTAAACTAAAAATTACTAAGTATTTCAAAAATCTTATATTGGATATCTCAGGTACTGAGAGTTAATTTAGGCTAGAGAAATACGGGGTATTACAATATCTCCCCCTTGGAACATTCCTTATCTAATGAGACTTGTTAAGCTGAGAAACACTGAGATACTGAGCTGACACATAGAATATGATCAACTAAAACAAGACTACATGGATGGACTACTGACAAACTGAGTTCTTATACTGAACATGCTTATCTGATGCATGGAATACATGACTGGAGCTATTGATAAGCTGAATTTTCATATTGAACATGCATATCTGATGCATAAGTACATGACTGAAACTGATTTATGAATGCATGACTGGATATGCAACTATAATAGAACCAAGTTTATAATTATACCTTGAACATGGAACTAGGTAAAGCTAAGGAAGACTGTCATCTTAAGCTGAGAATACTGATGAACCTGAGATTACTTACTGAACATGCATGGACGGGAACCTGAGAACATAACTGAGTCTAAGACATACTACATGAACTAGATGTCATAAAGCAAACCGATTTCTTGAATACATTCCATACATGAGAAGGGTTATATGGCTGAGATCGGAACGAGAGGGTCAACTTATGAGTTCCTGTTACTTCAAATTAAATCTCATTGCATAAAGAGAAGATGAAAGATTTAGGACATTAAAGCTCAGTGGTTATATTGTATCTCCTTCTTGGGATATTTTATCCCTTGAAGAATATTGACTGGGCTGAGATACTTAGGAGAAGCTGAGACGAGGCACAGGGCACCTATAAACTGAATTGTGACTGAATATCTGGGATATAAAACTGGGGCATGATACATGAACTGGGATGAACTCATAACTACTAGGATGCTCTATCTTGGAACGGTCATATTCAAGAGATTTTAAATAGGACGACTAAATGGAAAAATGGGAAACCATCCGCTTTGTCCGCCTCATTGCTAAACTGAATTACTAGCTTTATGGACTAACTCATGATGAAAACTTTAACTCAGTTGGAGAATTTATTTGACACTCTTTCTATAAAGTTCTAATGACTTAAAGGAGCAAAAAGATCTTGGCATGGTCTGAATAAGACATCTGAATGAGAAATCACAACATGGCTCCAATTCTGTAATATGGAGCAAGGCCTACGAAATGTCATCTAAGACAGAGTTACTAAGACTCTTGCACTAAACTACTAACTTTCCATCCTAGCCACATTTCTCAACTATTCCCTTAACTTTAATTTCTAATTCAACACCGCATCTCTCTTAAGGCTACTAAAAATATTTACATGGGTACTGATAACTCTACCTACTGAGGTCTGATCTGGACTCAATTCTCCCACTATGTTCAAGCCTACTCAAATCTCTGAAATCCATTTAGCCACTTACACATCAAAATGACATTCAAGCCTATCATCATAACTACAGCCTCATGTGAAACAAGCATGCAATGATCTTTCCTTAACATGAAAGATTTACTCTCTCCCATCTAAGCAACTACTCATCATTACATCATTTCATAAGGAGATTTCACTGAAGGTTAAAACATGAGGACCTGAAGCATGAGTGGATACTATATAGAACTTGACACTTAACTGAGACCTGAGGAACAGAATATTAACCTCATGGATTCATCAAGAGATCTAGACTGAGGATATACATGACATAAATTTGAATTTAGCTGATCATTAGGAGTATAACATAAGTCATGGAAATTGAGCACACTATAAGGCATGAGTACATGAGTCATGAGCTGCATGACCTGAGTTTGGAGTTTCTGTATTCAGGGAACATGATTTGTAACACTGAGGAAACTGGAACTCCTTATATTAGAAACTATAAACGTACATGATTTTCAATAATGTGCACAAATAGGAACTATGGTCATAGAGATGACATGTAAGGAATGAGTAGATATCATGATAGCTGAAGTTCAAAAATTTGCACAGAAGTAAGGACAGGTTGGGCATCAACCTCTCCCACTACTTTTCTACACATACTGACATTACTACTAAAATTTGAAAGTCTGACTTGGTTAATTGTTCTACTATATCCCCCTTGGCTTAAAGCCACTATTCTAACATTATGAACCACTTAATCAACAAATCTAAACTGAACTATCATCACTTAACTCTAGAGACTAGGGGAGACACTGGGAGGGCTCTGCTAATATTTCAGGCCTGACATCAAAGTTTACCTCTATGCAAAGAATTACAAAAGACAGAGAAGCTCCTGGATCTAATGAGGCATAAATATGTAAGGATGAAATACTCATAAGATACCCATAAATATGTTATGAGAACTTCCCTGATCATGGTAATACTGGAGTGTTTAAAATCTATTCCGGCGCTGACAACTAGTGGTACTAGAAGTGGCACCCTACTAGTATGGGCTACCGGACTGAGCTAAAAGACGGTTGGACTGACCCTGTGAACCTGACTAAGGATAACCTCTGATTCTATGGCCTAACCTTCCACACCCAAAACATACACCACTTACATCCCTACACACAACCTGATGATTCCTACAACATTTCTGGCAAAGTGGGTGGGTACGACCTCTTTTCAAGCTACCTTGAGACTTGGAGTCTGACGTGCTATCTCTACTGATATTTATAAAATTTGGCACTGGACCACTAGCTATAGAAGGATTTGGGGATGATAATTTCTAACAAAACTGGAACCGGTTACCACTCTCTGATCTTAGCCTAAAACTACTTATTCTGACTCTCTTATTTTTATTATTTCTATCTTTCTTCCTACGCTTCCCCCTTACTCTGCTGAGTATGAACCCCCAAGCCTAAATAAGAAAACAGCATGTAGGTTATTCTGAGAAACTACTAAATTGGCTAACGTAGTGAAAGTATCTCTAAATTCTGCATGGAAGACGTGCTTATTCAGGGGATCCATATGAATGGGTTGAGGTGGTTACTGATTTTTGGTTCTCCTTTCATTAGTATTTTTGGGAGGTTTGTTCTGTAACCGAAAGGAAGAAAAGGATTAGACTGAGAATTTATCTTGATCTCATGCTCACTCACACGACATGAACACTGAAAGAAAGGAAATTTTTCCTAAAACATCTCATAGCCTTCTTTCCATAGGTGTGGCATGCTACACACCCATGTACAAGACTCTACGCGATACGTCTTTCAAAATCCCTAGGACACTTTTGAACCTGGCTCTGATACCAAGTTTGTAATGCCCTGAGAGTACAGCCTGGGAATCACACGGTGCTTACAGTCTTGAGGGACCACAAGCTAACTCATGACTGATATCCTCTATGAGCACTGAATAATAATACTGAAATAAATACGGAATTAAGTTGAATTACCATAAAGTTCAAAATCTAAATATTGATAAAAAATAACATCTGGTAGAAATATCTGAAAACTAAGCACGGTCTGAATTGGTCAAGTTTAAAGGCTCTAACTGAACTATCTGAATATGGAGTTGATGGTACAAGCCCCAACTAACTCCAACTACTAAACTATTGATAAACTGAAATACTGAAATAAAAGCACATCCTCGATAGATGTGGACTCACTACTAAATCTACGACTACTGAATGGATCTGTCTACGAGCGGTCAGGAACCTGAGCATTCAAACCTATGATATAAGACACATAACATAAAAAAGAGTATGCGGTCAGTATGCATGAACAAGAATTGTACACATAACCTTATCTTGGTATGCTAGATAAGGTAAGGATGAATGCAAGGGTTCATATGCATGAACAAGAATTGACAGATTGATATAAAGTAACTGAATATAAGAGTACGTGGATAACTGATACTACGAAAATCATTGAGTATGCAATATTGTACATATACATATAGACTGTAACTAAGTTTTCTAAAGCTGAGCACTGAGTTATGATAATTGAGTAACTGATATATGAAGTTACTAATAACTGATTTACTGATACTAATTGACTGTGCCTGACAGTCCTGATTCTTTAAAATAAACTGAGTACTAAACTGAAGATTGAAACTAAAACTATAGGAGGTAATCATCTAAGCGGCATGCCCTAAGTAAGCTAAGATAACTGAGCTGAGGTCCAATCTGTAACCCTAATTGGAAGGGTGTTAGCACCGTGCCATAGGTACTAACAACTATTATGGAGTCAGTCCTAACTAACGGGTGACCCCTGAGATCAGTCCTAAACTAGAGGGTGATCCTTGAGTATGTCAGTCCTATCTAATGGGTGACATCTTATAACCTACGCTGGCTACGTAGTTCTGGAACTTAGGGATTGCTTTTAGGGACCCATTCTTATCTAATGGATGAGCCCCCATCCCTAGGATCGCTCGATGCTGAATCCTACTGCCAACTGAACAGACACTGAACTGATTATAATGAACTGGACTGGACTGATACTAAGTCTACTAAGTTTTCCTGAGCTCTGTAACTGACTCAGTTCTACTAATCGTGACATGACTGATACTATTCTGTAACTGACACTGGCTCTAAGTAAACAACTAAATTATCAGGTATTAAATACCCCCAGGACTCGATAGCATAAAAATTAAAGCATCACATGATCTTGCAAAACATAACAATGTACACATGTTCATATTTCCTCTATAAATACATTTTATCAAACATTTATAGGGCATAAGCTTGTACATGTACTAACACGTCATGATTTTATCACTTTATTCACATGAACATTCTATCAAACACTTGTAATGCATGAACTTGCATATGAATGGGGAATACATATTAGCATGCTATAATGGCATTATTTCATTCTCATAGACAATTTATCAAACACATGGGAAGCATACTTGTTTTACTAAATCAAAAACACTTAGGGTAAAGATGGTTATAACAATCAACTTGCAAATTGAAGGGCTCTTCATGAATATCATGTAAATCAACACATATAATGATTTAGTTCATGATGGCTTGTAATTTAACCATGGACTAAGACCCAACAATAACATGAACATGAATTTAATTCAATTAAACATAGAAGTTCATAAGTCAACAATCTTGTAATTTGAAAATTGATTCGTAGACTATATGGGTGAAAGAAACCCATAGATGAACACCTAACATACCTTAATTTGTGAGTTTCTTAAATTTCTTGGTGAATTATTGAGATTTGTTCTTGATCTCTTGAGAGCTAGGGTTTTGCTAGTTTTACAGAGAATCATTTTAATTTGGGGATGAATTAAATAATGAGTAGCTAAGGACGTTTTTAGGGATTAAATACCGTATATGGGCATAATAAAATTATGGGAAAAAACTATTTTAACCCTGAGCATCCTTTTAATTTTTTATAGAAATTTTCTGAACTGGGTCCTTAGCGCGACGCATCACTATCACGTCGGGCCACTGGAAATTGATAACTGGAAAATTGCATGGTGGCGCGACGTGGTGGAATCGCATTGGAACACTGGAAAAAGGACAATTCTAAAATTGAGCCTAGGTACGATGCGCCATAATTACTATTTTGGCTGGCTCTACGACTCACTGATGGCTCAGGTGGTACACTGTCATACTAAAATGGCCATAACTCTTCGCCCGAGTATCGTATTTGAGCGAATTTTATATCGCTGGAAAGCTAATTCAATTTCCTACATAATGGCAGGCTCTAAGATGAAAATTACTGAATATTTCAAAAATCTTATATTGGATAACTCAGGTGCTGAGAGTTAATTTATGCTAGAGAAATACGGGGTATTATATATTATTTGTTGGTTCGTCATGTCTCCGTTGCTCAAATTACAGGCATGCGAAGACATAATATCTAATAACTCCACTATCAATGCATATATTTTTCAAGGATTTATAAGGCCTTTTGAGCCTTACATTTAATTTCTTTTTGAAAGAGTGGAATTGCTTTCATGAGAGGAATCTGACTTATCTGTTGTTGCCCATCCTTTAATATTGACTCTTTATAATTCATGAATTTCAAAGGAATAATAAATCATATATGAAATTCCTTTAGACCATTAAAATTTTCTAGTACTGTAGAGATATTTTGCTCTGCCTAAAACTTTTTAAACTGTATTTCGCATCTGCTAAATTTGTACTAAATCAATAACTGTTTAAAATGTACTCAAAATATCTATGAGTATTTAGGATATTCACTATTTCGAAATAGTTTTAATTTGTATAATAAGGTTTTGTAATTTCGTTACTAAAAAATCTCCATATTTTTATCAAGTGCTATTATTGGAAAAAATGGCATCTTAAATAGTTTTTATGATTTTTCATCCTGCTTGTAAATATGTGTCTTGGTAGAAATATTTTTAAGTGGCTGATAAAGAGGGATCTTCTTTTAAAAACTTGTTTATGTGGTTGTAATTTGTGTATACTTTTTATAGGTTCTTTTAATGGAAGGTTTTGGTAGAGATAAAAAAATCCTTCAGTATAGAATATCTATTTTCGCACCTTTATCTTCTTCTTTGAAGATTTTTCTTTTTATACTTAGGTTTAAAAGATGGAAATAAATCCCTTAAATATATTATTCTTATTGTTTTGGGTCTCATTATTTTCTCATAAAAATTCTCTTGTCAAAAAATCTGGGAGAGAATTGTTTTCTCCCTTTATTAATTCTATTTGAAAATCAATGTTAGACAATAAAGCCTGCCATCTAGCAATTATCAATTTAGAAATTAATTCTTAACATCTTTTTGTAAAACATCTTGGGTTGTTGTGTAATCTACGCTTAATAAAAAATTCTTTTTTATTAAATCATCTTGAAATTTAGTAATACATAGTACTATAGCTAATATTTATTTCTTAATAGTACTATAATTTTTTTGAGTATCATTTTAGATTCATAAAGTGAATCTCACTAATTGTTTAGCAGACTCTATGAAAATTCTCTGTTTAAGGATGCCTCCATATTCTATGTTTGAGGCGTCAGTTTCTACAATAATAAGATCCTCTGGATATCATATTCCTAGACATGGAAGTTCTTGAACTATAGATTTAATTTTTTGATTGTATTAGTGTGCTCTATTTCCCAAGGAACTGAATTTTTCTTATGATGTTGATAAAAAAATTACAAATCTGTCTAATACTAGGAATAAAATCTGCAACACAGTTTAGACTTCTTAAAAATATTTGGGGCTTAGTTTTATCAGTTGAAAATTTGGATACGATTGTATATCTCTACAAATGGGTTTACAGGTTCCTTCATATAAACCAGGACCAAGAAATCTAATAGAGGTTTGAAAAATCATTTTAGCACTAACTACTAATTCATTTTGTTTAACAACCTTTAAAAAGGTTTGGAGATATTTAAATGGCTGCGCAATAACTTCTGAAAATATTAAAACATCATCTATATAGACAATAGAAATATGGCTATATTGGTTGAATATATTATTCGTAATATTTGGAAATTTAGATGGAGCACTTTTTAGTTCAAATGACATTACGTTCCATTCATATTGTTTAAAAGGGACATTGAAGGTTGTTTTATATTTATCCTTTTCTGTGAATTTGTGTCTATCAAAATCCTGATTACATATCAAACATGCTAAAAATATTAACTTTATAAGGTCTTTTAAGAACATCACGTTTGTTATGTATCGGGTACCTAACTTATTTTAATATTTTGTTAAGAGAATTATAATTGATAATTAGTCTTACGACATCTCTTTTTTTTTACACTATTATTGGTATAAAAGGTGAAGCAACTCTAAGGCAATTTGGAAGGTCTAATAAATTTTTTATCTAGTAATTCATTGATTTCCTTTTTACACTATTTCATTAATTCATGGTTCATTAGAATGGGTCTTGATTTTGTGGGGTTAGCCCTTTCATCAAGTCCTTAATATAGGGTAATTGAACAATATACCTTTTTCTTTCCCTAAAGATACTAGGATAATTCGAGCAGACTTCCCTCTCTATGTCTTCTTGTAAACTTTTAATTTTAGCTTCTACTTCTGAGGATGTTAAAGAGGATTCAATTCTCTTAATTTTTATTTCATCTTTTAAATAGTTTATTTGATGTGAAAGCAAATTAATCCTAAAGGCAGTTTTTTTGTATAAAGTCACTTTCCTTTTTTGATATACTTTTCAGATAGGGCAAAATAATCTTTTTATCAATATTGTAGTATGGATGCCATCTAACCCGACAATATAAGGTTTTATTTGGTTTATGAATGGAGTACATAAAATTATCTCTTTATTTATATCTTTGGTTATTATGAAATCATTTATCAAATAGATTTCATTATTATAGATGTGCGACTTATGTAATTTAAAATTTATTTTCAATCTTTCTTCTATTGCAGAGAATAATTTTGTAATACTTTTTTCAAGGTACGTAGTAGGAATTATTCCTTCAATGATGTAGTTTGGATCGGCACCTGTATATAATTGTGCAATATTGTGATATTATTTTTATTTATAACTAATGCAGTGGGTATATGGTAACTTTTGGCTTTATGTATTGTAATTGTAATAATTTTTTATTCGTTTTCTAGATATTTTATATCTTTGTTATTTTCTTATGCTTTTGACATTTCTCCAAGCTCTAATTGACACGATTTCTATTCTTGATTAGATGTTAAATCATTTAGTATTTTATTAGCAAGTGATTCTGCTTCTAGGTTGTTAAGTGTTTGTTTAAATTCCTTAATCTCTTTTTAGGTGTAATAGGTTTGTCTTAAGATCTTATATTGTTGTCTCTGATTTTTGTTCTTTTTATTTAATATATCTTTCATGTTAAATGATTAGGTTATTTTCTTATTAATTTATTGATTTAGAATAATTTTTTTAATGATATTAAATACTTTTTCTTAAGGTCTGAATCTTCAATATATTCAATCATATCAAAGAAGAACTCTTTGTTACTACTGGTGATGACGTTTATAGAATGATTATTGCAAGTGAAAAGTGCACCAATTAATCTACAATGGCTAGTTGATTAACCACTGTCTGAACTGTATGTGCTAATGATCTGGTCACTATTAGTGGTGATTCTAAACTGTATGCGCTAATGAGTTGGTCACTATCAGTGGTGATTTTCTCCTGAAGAAGAATTATTTTATTTTCTTCATGGATAAAATATAATTTATTATTTACTTCTTCCTTTAGTTCTACGATATATACCTGGTCTTTCTTATTATAAAGGACACGACAATCTTTAGTCTAATGTACTATTTTTTCGTCATTCCAACATGTATCATTATTTTTTTAATCATTTGTGGATTTTGATTTTAATTTTTATTTTTTATTAGTTTTTTCCTAAAATATCATTTGTGGATTCAAACTTTTATTCAAATTTATCTTTTCAAAATTCTTGTAATTTAATATTAGATGTGCTTCTAATTTTTCATCATAATGAGAAACATTTGGTTTATCTTTAAAAGTTGATTTATTCTTGGATTTTGAGAATTTATTTAGAAACTACATGTAGTAGTTGATTTGTATAATTATTGTGTTGAAGTATTATGTTTATATTTTTACTTTTAGGATCATATTTAGTGTCTACTATACTTAATTTAAAAGGTGAAGCGGTAACAACTCTACTATTTATTGATAGACTAATTTCTTCTAATGGAGAAATTATAGATTCAACTACCTTGTCACTAGTATATCATTTATTAACAATCATATTTAATATTGTCTTTTGATCGTCTAATTTTCTTATGTATTCAAATCATCTTAAAAAATTAATATTACATCTTATTCTTTTCATATCAGTGCACCAATTTTCTCTAAAAGATAATCTTTCTTTTACTGAATATCTTTGTTTACATCATTGTCATTTAATGAAATTTTCTGGACTAGTCCATATTTGTCTAAATATTCATAGTCAGGTTTAAATATTTCATCTGACCTAATCATGCATAGAGAATCCCTAACTCCTAGCATTTCACTTGCAATGAGACTTACTAATTTTTTAGTCTTTAAATTACTAGGCTCATATTCCACTTTAGAAATTATTTTTGAGAAATCTACTCCCTTTAATTCTCTTTTTGTATCTTCTAAAGTTACATCCCTTTCTTCTACAGATTTGAAGACTGGTGGTTTAGAAAATAACATTCTTCTACTTAAAGAGGCTTGATTAAAAGGCTGAGATTTTAAAAATTCTAAATCTATAGATCTATCCGAATATTATATTTCTTGTTCTATGTTTGAATTTTCTTCTTTAATTTCTCGCTTCGTTATGGAGTCAAAATGCCAATTATCTTTCATTAATACGCCATCCCATTTTATCATTTTTGGGATAAAAGTATTTTTGTGATTATGACTAGCTTCTATAAGCATGGTCAATCCTTAATTACATACTATTTTAGCCTTAGGGTCTAAGGTAGTTTTTCATTAATCTGTAATATACTTTATATATTATGGTTATTTCTCTTGTATTTACCTTATCATTTATATTTTTTATTTTAACATTAAATTTTAATGTATCCATAACATTTTTATCACTAATCTCTATAGAAAAATTAGGATAACAATTAAAGTATGCCAGGACAATAGAGAGGTTACTTTGTAATACAACTAATAATGAATCATCAAAGTTTTATAACCTATTATCTCTTAAGAGGATACATATAGGAACATCTAAACCTAATCTATATAATGGTTTAACTGTTACTTGGACAAGACCTATGTGAAGAAACTTATAATTTTTTCTATAACTACTAATATCTTAAACTATAGATAATTTTATAGTCTCAATATTCTTATTAATGGAAACAGTAGATTCAGAAGTTTTAATATTATAATTTTGTAAAAATCAAAGTGTCCAGTTTTATAGAATCTATTAAAACTTTCTTTTAAAATATTTCAATTTTGTAAATCCCTTTCTATTTTTGCTATTTTATTAGATATAGCAGAAACATTAACACTATTTATAATATATTGATTTGGTAGAGAATCCATTAAGATTATGCAGAGAAGAGATGTAACACTATCCTTAGGCCTATATATACTTTATATGTTACTCCTTAATAATTATTTCTGTGTAGTATTTACTGATTTTCTTCTCCTAACATTCTTTTATTTTATTTCTATATGCTTGATGACGGCAACACCCTCCAGTTCCATCTCTATTTCACCAAATACTTAGAGCTAATCCAATGAAAAATCTAGGCTTGTCAATGTCTAGACCACTATTATACGACTACCCAACTTAAGGAATAAAACTAAGAATATAGATGAAGAACAACAATAACTACTAACTAGAGAAATGATTATTCCAAGAGTAACATTAATTTCAAGTAGCTCTAGGATAGCGTAACGTCTTAGCCGCTCCTACTCATACACATAGCTCTCTCAGACAACTTATCTCTGAAATGATAAGGGAGATGGATCAGAAAAATGGGACCAAAATAATTTAATACAATTAGTAAACTATATATTATTGGAAACTGCTTTTTCCCCTCCGGCTAAAATAGTAAGTAATATAGGAGTTACTGTTCTTATGGAAGCAAATCATAATCACAATAACACTTTTGTCCAAAAAAATTATAAAATAAGATGATGTATTGATAAAAAAAATTATTGGCATTTTGTCTCCACAAAGGAGCAAGAAATTATAGATGAAAATTCAAACATAGAACATGTAATATAATATTTGGATGGATCTATAGATTTAAAATTTCTAAGATCTCAATCTTTTAATCGAGACTCTTTAAACAGAAGAATATCCTTTTCTAGACCACCAGTCTCCAAATCTATAGAAGAAAGGGATGTATCTTTATAAGATATAGAGAGAAAATTAAAAGGAGTTGATTTCTCGAAAACAATTCCTAAGGTGGAATATGAATCTAGAAATTTAAAAACTAAAAATTCAATAAGTCCCACTACTAGTGAAATGCTAGGAGTAAGACATCTCTATGCATGATTATCCCAGATGAAATATTTCAACCTGACTTTGAATATTTAGATAAACTATGGACTAGTCTAGAAAATTTCATTAAAAGGCAATGGTATAAACAAATATAGTTATTAAAAGAAAGATTACTTTTTAGAGAAAACTGGTGCACTAATATGAAAAAAATAAGATGTAATATTAAATTTTTTAAATGATTTAAATATACAGGAAAATTAGACAATCAAAACGAATTATTAAAAATGATTGTTAATAAATGGTATACCAGTGACAAAGTAGTTGAATCTATATTCTACCATTAGAAGAAATTAGTCTACCAATAGATGATAGAGTTGTTACTCCTTCACCTCTTAGATATAGTAGATACTAAAAGTAATCCTATGAATAAAGATATAAATAAAATACTTCAATAAAATAATTATACAAATCAACTGCTACAAGTAGTTTCTAAATAACTTCTCGAAATCGATAATAAATAAATTTTTAAAGATAAGCCAAGTTCTTCTTACCATGATAAAAGGTTTAAAACTCATCCAATATTGAAATTACCTAAAAAATTTAAAGTTAATTTTTTAAATTTGAAGAAAAGTTTAAAGTGACAGATTATATTTTAGGAAAAATTAATGAAAGGTTAAAATCTGAATTAAAATACACCAATGATAAGGTTTTAAGAACTCTATCAAAAAAAAGTGATAGTGAAATTAACAAATTAAGCTCAAAATATTCTATAAAAAAGAATTATTATAATCCACATTTCAGATTATGCAGTATGAAGAAAATGAATATTTATCTCATACTTCACATTTCGAAAGGAAAATCGCAAAATGGAAAATTGACATATTAGCAGAACACCAAATATATAATAAACTAAATGAAATGGAAATGGTCATTACAACATATAAAATTAATAAAATGATAGATAAACAATCGGCTACAATTATTATATTAGGATTATAGGTACCATAAAATATTAGAGGGATAATTGCCTCTCAAAAAAAAAATAAGCAAAGCATATATAATGCTACAACCATTACTCAAGCTATTAAGATTGAGTCTACGGGGCAAACAGTTGAAAATAAAGTCTTACAAGATACCAACGTCACCTTAATTTATAGTATAGCTAAACATTTAATAGGAGAACATCAACTTTTTCAACATAGAAGTTTAGAAATATTATCAAATTTATCAAGTCCAAAGTTAGATGATTTTAGATGATATAAAGATGTTTTCCTTAACAAAGTCATGGTTAGAGAAGACTGTAATCATGATTATTGAAATGAAAAATTTATAAGTGATTTACCAAGATTATTTGTAGAAAAGTTAGAACAAAACTAAAAGATAGATTTGAGGGAAATATTCGATATAGTCACATAACTTATGGTGATATTATAAGTTTTACAAATATCACACGACTAGAATTATGTTTAGATATTAAACTTAAAAATCAACTAAAGAGAGATAGTAAAATATCACGAAATGAGTTAGGAAGCTTTTATAAGGATTTTGGATATATTAAATTATCTGCCCCTTCAAAAGAAGCTTCCAAGATAATTAAAAGAAAACATAAATATTTTAAGGATAAATCCGAGAAACCTCATTATTATAAAAGAAGATTTAAAAAATTTAATCATGCCACTAATAAGGGTGGATATAAAAATAATAATGATACATGTCGAAACTGCAGAAAATAGGACATAGGGCTAAAGATTGTCGGGTTTTAAATAGAAAGAAAGAAAAGATAAATACGGTAGAATTAAGGAATGAAGTTAAAAATAAATTATATTCTATTCTTGATGAAAACAAAAATAGCTATTCTTTTCAAGAAAGTCATAGAGATGATACCTAACTTAATATAACATACAGTTCAGAAAGTAGTGAATCAACTGACCATTGTATATGTAGCGGTGAAATTTACACTTCTGATAGTCATTCCATAAATGTTATTACCAATTGTAATAAGAAAAGAGGACTTTTTGATATGATTGATTATCTAGAAGATCCAATCCTTGAGAAAAAATATTTAATAGCCTTAAAAGATATTGTTCTTAGTCAACGGTTTGATAAAGAAATGATTGAACCCTTTAATATGAAAAAATTATTGAATAAATTTAAAGAATATAAGTTTGAAAGAACAATACACGATCTTCAGACAAAATTATTACACATAAAAGAGAAAATTAGACAAGTTAAGAAAAGACTTAGAAACTTAGAAACAGAGTCAATTGCTAATAAAATACTAAATGATTTAACTTCTAACCAAAACCCAACATCACATCAATTTGAGCTTAGAGAAACAATTGAATTAAAAAATAACAATAACAAAATAGATCTTGTAGAAGAACCTCTAATAAACAAATCAAGAATTAATACAATTACAGTAGTTAAAACACAAAGTTACCATAAACCCATTACTTCGGTTATAAATAAAGATCACACAATTTATAAGATTGCATTATTAGATACAGGTATAGATCGAAACTGCATTACAGAAGGATTAATTCCTATTAAGTACTTGGAAAAAGGTGTTACACGATTATTCTACGCAATAGGAGAAAGATTAAAAACAAATTATAAACTCTCCAAAGAAAATATATGCAATGATGGAGTCTATTTTATTAATGACTTGTAATTGCCAAAGATATAAAATAAGAAATAATTCTAGTTATTCCCTTTATAACCCATATAAAATCATACATTGCCGAGTTAGATGACATTCACACTACTATACTAGGAAAAATGATTAATTTTCCCTATCTAAATAGTATATTAAAGGAAGAAAGTGACTTTATAAAAGATAAAACTCTCTTTAGGATAAATTGTTTAAAGAATCAAAGAAACATTAAAAGAATGCAATTCCTTCTAAAAGCCCCAATAGAAAGAACCAAAACTAAAAATATACAAAAGGTTATACAATAAGTTCTAATGAAACTCAGCCCCCAAAGGTTTCAAGAAAATCCCAACTATGTCGTAGATCTTATATTTCTATTACTAGACAGATTTGTAGGCCTCATTATCAACATCATAAGAAGAATTTAGTTCTGTGGAGATTCAAAAAAAACTAATTAAGGTACTATTAAAAATAATTTTTTCTATGGTATTATGAGTTACCAACTTTTAAAATATTTTAACTAACAATTTGTTTATATAATGAATAAACTGTAAAATAGCCAAAACTTTTTTACAAAAGATGTTTAAAAATTTTGATTTTTAAATAGAATTTTATAGATAGAGAAAATAACTCTATTGTAGATTTTGTCACGACCCAAAACCTCGGGTGTAACACCCCAATTTTCAGAATCGAAATACTACACGATGCTCATGACCCCGAAGGACCACAAGCTAAGCCATGACTGATATCTGTACCTGTAAACTACATAATATCTCATGAAATATGCGGAAACATGAACTGTAAGGCCATAAGGTTCAATACTGATACATATCTGAAAAACATGGTATAACAATACCAAAAAAAGAAACATAAATACTGAAGTCTGAACATCTAATCTGACATCTAGTCCGAAAGCCTCTAACTGAACTGAATAAGGAGTTGAAGGAATATGTCTCCAACTAACTCCATGAACTAAAAAAACTAATCTGAAATACTGTAATAAAGTAATAATAATATTGTCCTCAAATGAAGAGGAGCACTGACTGCTGAAATCTGTAATGCTACTGTTGCGCTAAAACTCGTGCCTCTATACTTATAGCATCAAAAAAAATACCATAGCACGAATGTGTCAGTACAACTGAATGTACTGAGTATACGAGTGAGGTAGGCTAAATTCAAAGGGTTTTATATGCATGAACAAGAAAGACTGATATGAACATGAGAATACATACATACATACGTAACTGCAACTAAACTCATGGTGATACTGACTACTGAGTCTGAATACTGACAACATGAGCTTACTGATGTTGAGATACTGAATAACTGAGTTTACTGATATTGAGATACTGAATGACTGAGTTTACTGATATTAAGATACTGAATGACTGAATTTACTGATATTGATGTGTAATTCACTAACAAGTAAGGAACTTATACTATATTACTGAATACTGGGAGACTGATACTATATTACTGATAAAGGAATGATTGTTTCTGATAGTTCTGATTATGAAGAACTGATTTGATTGACCGTATATAACAGTCCTAAAATTGAGCTAGTGATAACATGACTACTGAGTATGAATACTGATGACATGTATTTACTGATAACATATCATGAATGATAACTGAATTCTGATAACTGATATATCTGATAACATGAGTTCTGATAACTGATATATCTGATAACATGAGTTCTGATAACTGATAGCATGAATGACTGTATCTGACAGTCCTAAATCTGATGGAACTAACTGAGTTCTGTACTGTATCTGACAGTCCTGATATCTCGAAGAACTATCTGAGTTCTTTTACTGAGACTGATACTGAAACTTTGGGAAGTATTTATCTAACCGACATGCCCTAAATACACTATAATAGCTAAGCTGGGGTCCAATCTCTGCCCCGACTAGAGGGGTGTCAATACCGCGCCACTGGTAAGGATAGCTGTGAGAACCCTATACTGGCAGGTACTCAAATGAGAACGGTGGGAACCCTAAACTGACAGGTTAAGCCACCTCATCAACTCTAATCTGACAGGTTAAGATGTCTCAACCTATGTGGGCTATGTAGTTCTAGAACACAAGGATGACTACTAAGAATCACACCCTGAACTGGCAGGTGAGTTCCCATCCTTGGGTTCGCTCGGTCCTGAATCCTACTCCCAACTAAATGACACTGAACTGATTATACTGAATTGATTTCCTAGTTCATACTAGAATTAACTGAACTATTACTGATTGTTCTGTTTAACTGAACTGAACATGGACTGAGTTTATTGGGTTCCGATGACTAGCAGAACACTACTGAATTCTGTTAACTGACTAAATGCTACTGATTTTTGTTAGCTGAACGAGTTTACTGATGTCTGAACTGAATATTAAACTAAATTGTACTAATACTGAGATTACTGAATTCCATAGACTGATGGAATATTACTGAGATTACGTAGATTACTGAGTACTGAATAAAACTGAACTGATATTGCCTTTACATGAGTTTTCCTGAGTCATGAGACTGACTGAAGTCTACTGAACATGGCTTGACTGAGAGTATCATGAAAACATAACATGGCTCTAGGAACATAGCTATATTTTTCGGGTACGAATACCCCCAGGACTTGATAGGAGGAAACTGACACACATGACATGACTTGATCACAAGATTTGAGTCCACAATTCAGAATATCATAAGCAGGGGATAGTATATTTCATGTATTTATTCAACATTTCAAACATGATAGGAAAAGCATGGATATATTTTGTGTACATAATTTATATCTCCATTATCATACATGCTTTATACCATAACAATAACAACACATAATTTGCATGGAAATTCATATTGGAGTGTATGACTAACATGAACTTGTTATTTAGATATCATGAAATCATGTAAATATGAAGTTCTAACATACTAGGCATTTTATCGAACACCTTGCATGCATTCTTTAAGGCATAGGTGGATTTCATACTTGCATTCTATCAATCCATCCAAAGATTATGTTTTTCAACTAACAACATAACTTTCATGATGATATACAGTCACTATACTATTATATAGCAAAACAAACAAGCATCAACATGGGTATGATCATATCACCACAACCAACCAAGCTTTTGTATTTTAAAGATTGATTCTTGAACTCCACGGATGAAAGGAATCCGTGGATGAACACTATGCATACCTTGGAAGGAAGGTTCTTGATGATTGACGGAGGAATTTCCTTGAAATTTGATCTTCAAGCTTGATTGTGCAACCCTAGTTGTTTTTCTCCTATGGTTCTCTTGGATAATAAGCTTTGAGATTTTAATAGGGTTGTAATGTGATTAGGAGCTATATATTTCGTAGGGTTAAGTTTAGGGACGTGTAAGGAGTGTTAAAAGACTTAATTACCCTCAAAATAACTCAAAACGGAGTGTTTTTGGCACTTGGAACTGACTTAGGTGGCGCCCAAGTAATCGCACAATACAGGTTGGGCGGTGCCTAACCAATCGCCTAAGTTTGGTTGGGCGGCGCCTAACCAATCGCATACCCTTACTGTCTCTCACGAAAATGGGCATAACTTTTTGCTCGAGTATTGGATTAAGGTGTAATTGGTATCGTTGGAAAGCTAATTCAATTATATATAATTTGGTGGGTCTAAATATGCAGAAATACCACATTAACATTGAGTTATACTCTTTCAAACATGACCCTTACAAAATCAAACACTAAAACTTAATGGATTCAAAAACTCTTAGCTTGTATTACCTTAATTGACTCATATGAACATAATTAATGCATCATAAGCTATATTATTTCTAGGATACTCATTATAAGTCATGCACTAAAATTCTACTCACAGGATAGGAGGTTTCATATGTAGAAAAACTTATTCACTTCCTAGCTTAGAAACATGCGGGGTATTACAATATCTCCCCCTTGGGAACATTCATCCTCGAATAGAACTGACTGAGAGGGGAAAATACCAACTGAACATGAACTGAACATGAATAAATGGAACATGATCTCATGACTAACATGACAGATGAACTGAATATATCATACTGAACATGCTTATCTGATGCATGTATAACTGATTTATGAATGTAGGACTTAGTGTTCTGGTGAGCTGAGTTTCTCAAATAGGAATGCATATCTGATGCTTAACTGATAAGGCGGATCCATACATATCTGATGCATGATTAATGACTGACATGATACGTAAATGCATGACTAAAAGTACTGATGAGCTGATCACGCATATCTGATGCGTGAATTCATGACTAAACTTACTCATGAACATGCAATGGTAATGGTACCAAGTTTGAACTGAAAAATAAGCATGGAACTGAATACCAAGTTTGGTATTTAAATATGAACATGAGAATGAGTAAGTTTAAGGAAAACTATTACCTTGAACTGAAAATACCGATAAGTTTGAGATTAATTACTCCATATCTATGATCGGAAACATGAGAACATAAATGAGTCTGGGACGTGGTAGATATACTGAATATCATGATCTGAACTAAATCTTGAAAACATGGCATACGACTGAAGTTGGATTTTGAGGGTTAACTTATGAGTACCACTTCTCCAAACTGGATTCATCAAAAGAAAAGAGAGCAGCATGTTTATGTCATGAAAGTTTAGGGGTATGATGTATCTCCCCCTTGGGACACTATGTCCCTCAAAGAATACCGACTTGGATGAGCTACTGAGGGGAATTGAGGCGATGCGCAAGACACCTAGGAATTGAGTCATGACTGAATAGCTAGGATCTGAAACTGAGACATGATACATGAACTGAGCTGAACACAAGTGCATAAATATACTAACTTATCTGATTAACTGAATAACTAATAGTTGAATACTAGATCTGCTAAGCTAAACTTTACTTAGTCTGAATAGCTGGGCTGAGATTTTTGAGTTTTATGCATATGAGATAAGGACTAACTGAGTAGAATGAGGTATCTGAGTATGGATTCATGAAGTCTGTATTATTTGTGAATGCGAGACCAAGTGTACGACGTGGCTCTGAGGTATTCTATAAACTGGGGTACTGAAACACTGATAACTGAATACTGACAAACTGAATGATATGGTCAAGCATGTATGGAACTGAACTGAGTTTCAAATATGGTTACTGAACTGAAGATGACATTATAACTAAGCCTATAGCTAGTACATAAGTATTGAATTCTGAGGCTAAGTAACTGGTAACTGAAGCCATGGTTCTGTAGGACTATCTGAGTCCTTTACTGAATATTGATTTCTGAACTATCACTGTAATTGAGTTTTAGAGTGATACTGAAGTACTGAATTCAAGGACTGGACACTGATCACTGAGTGATGGATACTGAAACTATAATTAAGTTGGCAACTGATTTTTTGATGGCTACATACTGGGGACTGATAGAAGTCAAGGATCTAAATGTACACTTACACTTTGTACTTTCCCAACTTCTAAATACAACCCCTTGCTAGACGTTTACTTGCACATTTATCATGACATTAAAGCCTATCTTCACAACTACACCCTCGTGCAAAGTAAGCATGCAGCAATCTTCTCTTATCTAAATAACTGCTCATCACTACACTGTTCTATAAGGAGAGCTAACTGGAGGAGAGAATCAGGAGGACCTGAAACATGAATAGATACAAACTAAACTTGACACATGACTGAAACTTGAGGAATAAAATATCAATAGTTTGGATTTACCAATAAGGTCTGAACTGAGGATATACATGATGTAGTCTAAATGCATCTTATCTGTAGGGGCATAGCATGAGTCACGAAAGTTAAGTATACTAGAAAGCATGATATGCGTACATGAGTCATGAGCTGTATGACCTGAGTCTAGAGTTTCTATACTCATGGGACATGATTCGTAATACTGAGGGAGATGGAACTGAACCTCTTATACTGGGAATGAAAATCATACATGATTTATGGGAAAAAGAAATGCATGAGTCTGGTTCGTGACCATAGAGTTGACATGCAACTCCTGAGTGGATTTTTTTGTGATAGCTGAGGTGCAAAACTCTGTACTGAGATGAGGATGGGTCAAGAATTTTCTTCCCTTACTTCTTTCTATACATACTGGCTCTACTACTGGAGTCTGAGGGACTGACTTGGTCACTTGATCTATTATCACATACCTACATTCTGTTCAACACCTGTTTGTCTTACTAAACACATCATCTGATTTTGTTTCATCATATACTGCTAATATCACATTCACACCTTCATTCTTAATTTAAAGTCAATAAACTTAAATTCTTGCTCTCCTGCTAGCACTGTTCAAACCTACTAATTCATGTTGGTACAACTATCCCCATGAATACATAATCTAATCAGACTAGATAATATCATCCCAACTCATCTACTGTTAAACTCTTGGGTCCATGCTTAAATTTCTAGGTCTATACTGTCATAGGATTCTGAGAAGGGATCTAACGGCATATCAAAAATTGGATTTGAGTTTACAAAGGAGTTCTCATGATCATAAATGAAATCTGTACAACTTTGGAACATGACTGAACTGAGGGGATATTGTCTGAGAATGTGGCAAATCCCATAACTGTCTTCAGGGACTGCATAAGAAAGCCCTATCTTTAGGACTTGAGCTTCACTGTTTCTGTTACCTTGAAAGTAAGGTAAGGTTTACATGAGGGGAGCCTGATGTGAATCTACATGGGTTCCTTAGAGAAACTTGCTATAGCACGATCTTGAGACATGAAACAAGGGAAAATATTCCTAAAACATCTCATAGCCTCCTATAAATAAGTGTGGTGCACAACACGCCCATGTACAAGACTCTACTTGATGCAGCTTTCAAACTTCCTAGGACACTGTTGAACCTTAGGCTCTGATATCTCGGGTGTAACACCCCAATTTTCAGAAACAAAATGCTATACGGTGCTCATGACCCCGAAGGACCACAAGCTAACCCATGACTGATATCTGTACCTGTAAGCTGCGTAATATCTCATAAAATATGCGGAAACATGAACTGTAAGGCCATAAGGTTCAATGCTGATACATATCTGAAAAACATGGTATAACAATACCTAAAAAGAAACATAAATACTGAAGTCTGAACATTTAATCTGACATCTAGTCCGAAAGTCTCTAACTAAACTGAATAAGGAGTTGAAGGAACATGTCTCCAACTAACTCCATGAACTGAAAAACTAATCTCAAATATTGTAATAAAGTAATAATAATATTGTCCTCGAATGAAGAGGAGCACTGACTGCTGAAATCTGCAATGCTACTGTTGCGCTGAAACTCGTGCCTCTGTACCTATGGCGTCAAAAAAAACACCATAGCGCGAATGCGTCAGTACGACTAAATGTACTGAGTATATGAGTGAGGTAGGCTAAATGTAAAGGTTTTTATATGCATGAACAATGCTGACTGATATGAACGTAAGAATACATACATACATATGTAACTACAACTAAACTCGTGGTGATACTGACTACTGAGTCTGAATACTGACAACATGAGCTTACTGATGCTGAGATACTAAATGACTGAGTTTACTGATATTGAGATACTGAATGACTGAGTTTACTAATATTGAGATACTGAATACTGAGTTTACTGATATTGATGTGTAATTCACTAACAAGTGAGGAACTATTACTATATTACTGAATACTGGGAGACTAATACTATATTACTGATAAAGGAATGATTGTTTTTAAAAGTTCTGATTATGAAGAATTGATTTGATTGACCGTATATAACAGTCCTGAAATTGAGCTCGTGATAACATGACTACTGACTATGAATACTGATGACATGTATTTACTGATAACATAGCATGAATGATAACTGAATTCTGATAACTGATATATCTGATAACATGAGTTCTGATAACTAATATATCTGATAACATGAGTTCTGATAACAGATAGCATAAATGACTGTATCTGATAGTCCTAAATCTGATGGAACTAGCTGAGTTTCGTACTGTCTCTAACAGTCCTAATATCCTGAAGAACTATCTGAGTTCTTTTACTGAGACTGATACTGAAATTGTGGGAAGTAGTTATCTAACCGGCATGCCTCAAATACTCTATAATAGCTAAGATGGGGTCCAATATCTGCCCCGACTGGAGGGGTATCAATACTATACCACTGGTAAGGATAGCTGTGAGAACCCTATACTGGCAGGTACTCAAATGAGAACGGTGGGAACCCTAAACTGACAGGTTAATCCACCTCATCAACTCTAATCTGACAGGTTAAGATGTCTCAACCTATGCGGGCTATGTAGTTCTAGAACACAAGGATGACTACTAAGAATCACACCCTGAACTGGCAGGTGAGTTCCCATCCTTGGGTTCGCTCGGTGCTGAATCCTACTCCCAACTGAATGACACTGAACTTATTATACTGAACTAATTTCCTAGTTCGTACTAGAATTAACTGAACTGTTATTGATTATTCTATTTAACTGAACTAAACATGGACTGAGTTTATTGGGCTCCGATGACTTGGTGAACATTACTGAATTCTATTAACTGACTAAATGCTACTGATTTCTATTAGCTGACCGAGTTTACTGATGTCTGAACTGAATATTAAACTAAATTGTACTGATACTGAGATTACTGAATTCCATAGACTGATGGAATATTACTGAGATTACGTAGATTACTGAGTACTGAATAAAACTGAACTGATACTTCCTTTACATGAGTTTTCCTGAGTCATGAGACTGACTGAAGTCTACGGAACATGGCTTGAATGAGAGTATCATGAAAACATGACATGGCTCTAGGCACGCAGCTATATTTTTTGGGTACGAATACCCCCAGGACTCGATAGGGGGAAACTGACACACATGACATGACTTGATCACAAGATTTGAGTCCACAATTCACAATATCATAAGTAGGGGATAGTATACTTCATGTATTTATTCAACATTTAAAACATGATAGGAAAAGCATGGATATATTTTGTGTACATAATTTATATCTCCATTATCATACATGGTTTATACCACAACAATAACAACACATTATTTGCATGGAAATTCATATTGGAGTGTATGACTAACATGAACTTGTTATTTAGATATCATGAAATCATGTAAATATGAAGTTCTAACATACTAGGCATTTTATCAAACACCTTGCATGCATTCTTTAAGGCATAGGTGGATTTTATACTTGCATTCTATCAATCCATCCAAAGATTATGTTTTTCAACTAACAACATAACTTTCATGATGATATACAGTCACTATACTATTATATAGCAAAACAAACAATCATCAACATGGGTATGATCATATCACCACAACCAACCAAGATTTTGTATTTTAAATATTGATTCTTGAACTCCACGGATGGAAGGAATCCGTGGATGAACACTACGTATACCTTGGAAGGGAGGTTCTTGATGATTGACGGAGGAATTTCCTTGAAATTTGATCTTCAAGCTTGATTTTGCAACCCTAGTTGTTTTTCTCCTATGGTTTTGTTGGATAATAAGCTTTGAGATGTTAATAGGGTTGTAATGTGATTAGGAGCTATATATTTGGTAGTGTTAAGTTTAGGGATGTGTAAGGAGTGTTAAAAGACTTAATTACCCTCAAAATAACTCAAAACGGAGTGTTTTTGGCACTTGGAACTGACTTAGGCGGCGCCCAAGTAATCGCACATGACAGGTTGGGCGGTACCTAAGCAATCGCCTAAGTTTGGTTGGGCGGCGCCTAACCAATCGCATACCCTTACTGTCTCTCACGAAAATGGGCATAACTTTTTGCTCGAGTATTGGATTAAGGCGAAATTGGTATCGTTGGAAAGCTAATTCGATTATCTATAATTTAGTGGGTCTAAATATGCATAAATACCAGATTAACATTGAGTTATACTAGTTCAAATATGACCCTTACAAAATAAAACACTAAAACTTGATGGATTCAAAAACTCTTAGCTTTTATTATCTTAAGTTACTCATATGAACATGATTAACGCATCATAAGCTATATTATCGCTAGGATACTCATTGTAAGTCGTGAAATAAAATGCTACTCACAGAATAGGAGGTTTCATACGTAGGAAAACTTATTCACTTCCTAGCTTAGAAACATGCGGGGTATTACATCGGGTCATGATGGCACTTATCGTGGCTACAACTTAACATGTAAGACAATCACCCAAATTGATATGTAGAAGAAAATGCAACACAAAATACAAGGAGATACTCCTAGAACAAAGTCATGACATACGTACATAAGGATAGTATATGTCCAAATAAAAATAATAATATAAATTATCCCAAAAACTAGTGTCACAATTTAAGAACATACTACATACATCTTGAAGTCTAAAAATATAACTAAAATCTGAAAGAAAACATAAGTCTATTTTTGAATACACAATAAGACATAAACTAGATAGCATGGGGTTGGCGGTTAACTCTAAAAGCATCGAGCGACCACTACCTCAAATATATATCAGTCACCACCTGAACTCAGCTACCATGCCCCGCACTCGTTCTTGAATCTACACCGAAAAGTCACAGTAGGGATAAGCACGGTCTATTTATACTTAGTAGGTATCATAGGCCGACTGAGCAAAGTAGCAAATAAAGTATATAAATACACACTATAGGTACCCCACCCGCAGTAAGAAAATGTCCCAAATGATAGCCCACACCATGTCCACTAATATTTCTAAATATTTCACATACACCAAATATATGTACAAAAAGGAAACACAAAATAGATATACATCAAATAAAATATGAAAATACAACAGAGAAGAAGCATAATGCTTGAAATACAATGAGAAATGATAATGATAATGATGTGATATGTCTGAGGTTATCACATATCCTCCATATACACCTACCGAGCACTGCTCCTAAGTTATGGACCATGGAAGGTTCACAACCTATGCACAATCTCAATAACAAAATCAGGTCTCAATATTATTGTCTCTTCTCCAACTCATGAACTGTGGCATAGGTTTTATGAACGTGCCTCATTTCTGTTAGAAAACCAGTATTTCCATTATGGTACCAATGTATCATAAATTAATCTATGATATAAGGATGTAATACTCATAATCAAATTAGAATGAGAATATCAAATCCAACAAATATACACGCACTTAAGCTAAAAATCCAATTAATAAGCCAACCAACCATGACGCAATATTAGCCATGGACCATTATAGTGAAATATACGAGTAAGTGATGAGTGGTGATTTTACCACTCATTCTCACTCATTATGCATACACATGATCTTGTTATGAAGAAATAAATTAGGCATAACTTAGATTATTTACACAAAATCTCCACTCCTTGCAGACATAGAGTTGAGGAGATGAGAAGATGTGGATTGGGGCTTGAAATAATAAAAGGAATCAAGAAAATACTACTAATGACTCAGAGCAGAAGTGGCCTCAGTTACCACAATCGCGGTCTAAACACAGCGATCGCAGCCAATTAAGTAGGGAACATATCCATCCTTGGTTAATGCAATTGCGATCAGAAGAACGCGATCGTTATCTATCAAATCTGCCAACATACTATGATCACTCGATCATAGCCACGACCACGCTTGCGTGATCACAGTCGAAGCTCTGCGACTGCGGCACAACAGGTTAAATGAGTAAAGGGAATTGTAGTCAATCCAAATAGGTGAATTAAAGACTTAAATTAAGGATTCAAAATACTTTAAAGAGGGAAAGAGAAGAGAGAGAAAAATCCTAGAATCTTGGAGTGAAAAATTGATTGTTCATAGTTATAGTAATTATTATTCCAAGAGGAAAGTAGTGACATTGGAGTATGGAATTAAAGATTATTTTTACCCACTATTATCATGAGCACCATGGATGAAATATCTAGTAAAAGTCTTTTCTCCTATCTCATGAGTAGCTAACTTCTTTAGTCTTGGAATTATGTAAAACTAAAGTGTAATTGTGTGTGGGTGTTGTTGTGTTTGCATGTTTTTCTAGTTGATGAGTATGGATTCCACCATATTTTGAGTTAATAATTTGGAATTTGATGGGTGAAAACCCCAAACCACCGAATGGGTTTGATGGGTGAAAACCCCAAACTCTAGAAACCCTTCATCATCCTTGATAGAGGGATGAAGGTGAATATATGATAACCCATAACATCCTTCAAAGAAAGTTATAGAGGGATAAGGAAATGGTTGACAATTAAGCCTATTGTTTACTACGTTTTGCAATCTTAGAAATAAGTGTGATTGGAGTGTAAGCAATGTCAAGAGCATCATCCTAGAAATAGGTATGTTTGATTGAGGTTTTGGGTGATTATAACTTGTACACTTGTTTGGTGCTCGAAAGAGCCAATGGGTGAAATCATTGTGGTTTTATAGAAATATTGGCCTTAATGACTATAGGCCTAACCTATCCTTTACTTAACAACTAAGTTTCATGTTAAACCATTAACAATGCACATGCTTTACTTTTAGGTCGACATAATCCCAAGATCTCCTCAAATCTTTATTTCAAATCAATAGTATAACTTTGGTGTATTGTAGTCGAAACTAGTTTCAAACCAACCACAAATTACATCCCCCCATTTTATTTTATATGTAACATTTATTGACACTCTGTGTACCCTTCAGTGATTAGAGCACCCATAAAACTCAAAATTTATAATTTTCTCCTTGTGAATTCGACCCCAACTCTAGTTGGGTTATTGACAATGACCGCCTCACCCCAGAAACATGGTAGTGAGTTGAGAGTTATCAAAATGGCACCATTGTCGGGGGAGTGAAATGTAGATTTTGCTTGTGTGGTGTGATTTTTACTTGGGTGCACCCGTAGCATATTTCATTTAATTTCTTTGTTGTTTTTGATATTTGAGCTGGTAAACATTATTATTTCCAAATCACCATGAGTCATGAGGACTCAATTTATTTAGGGGCCGTAGATCATGAAAGTTCCATTCTTATTCCCCAAGTGAGGATCATTAGGTATTTTATGTTACAAGTGTAATGATGCATTTGCTCCACATAATATGACTCTTTGGGGGAGAAGCTTATAAAGACCCGAATTCTCACTTGAAGGGCTTAGTGGAAGTTTGTTCTTCATTCAAAGTTGCACATCTCATGAGTCCATCTGGTTATGTCTTTTTCCATTGTCTCTCACGGGAAAGGCAGTGCTATGGTTAAGATCTTTGCCCGCCGGATCTATTACTACATGGAAAAGCCTCATGGAGGCTTTATTATTTCAATGCTTCCCACCATCTAGAAAGTTGAAATTGAGGGATGAGATTATTCATTTCCACTAATATCACGAAGAAACATTATACGATGCTTGCGAAAGATTCAAGGAAACAATTTTGAAATACCCCACCCATGAGATGCCAGAGAAAATGCTTCTCCAAATATTCTATAAATCAATGGACCAACTAAATAAGGCTATAGTAGACAATGCATCTGGTGGATCATTCATCAACTCATGACATAGGATTATTTCAAAAGTCTTGGACCAAGTGGCAATTTGGTGTAAGGGTTGGGATATAAAGGATGTTGAGGTGGCCATGGGGGCTCTCTCTTGGTCCTTTGTGTACTATGTATGATAAGAATGATGAAGAGGAAAAGACTGATGTAAATATGGAAAAGTAATGTCATGCCTCGAACTCCTACTTGAGTATATGTTAGGTGACTAAATGGAAAGCGTGAGTGTTATAAGTGCAATAGAAGTTGAACCATGTGAAGATGCGATGGAGGAGGTGATTGGTCACAAGATAGGTATGATTACTAGAAGCTTAGAGGGTTTCCATGTTACCCCACAAGACAGGAATCAAGGTCAGAACCAGGAACATCTAAACTTGGCACAGTGTGAAAGGAAAGAGGAAATTGATAGAGATATTTTGGCATGTATTAAGTATTATTGAGAGGACTGGAGAAATAGTGAATGAGATATGAAGTGAATTTTCTATGCTCCACCAAATGGTTACATATCACTCCACCGCCATCCAATAATTAGAGGAAAAAGTAATCCAAATATCAAGGTATTTCATGTAAAAGCAATGTGAAGAAATGCAAAGTGGGGAGAAGACAAAGGCGAAGGGAAAAAGATCCTATAATGAAGAGCCAAAGCTAAGTGACCTATTGATAGGAACACCAATAGTTAACGTTCATCAAATTGTCTATATGCTATCAAATACCATTAATCCTTATTTCCCTAAATGGACCTTGATAAAGGGAGAGCATGATAAGCTAAAAAAGTTTTTTGATAAATTTAGAACCCTTTCTATTAATTTTACTCTTATCGAGGCGTTGCAAGACATACCGGGGCATGCTAAATTTATGAAATATTTGGTTTCCTTAAAAAGGTTGTTGGAGGATTAAAACCATAGAGGTGACTCACCATTGTAGTGCCATTATGACAAGCGCATATTTCGAAAAGAAGAAGGATCACGGTACTTTTACAATCCCATGCACTATCAGCACATTCACTATTGTTAAGGCATTGTATGATCTTAGAGCAAGTGTGAACCTCATTCCTTATTCTAAATTTCAAAAACTTGGGTTGGGTAAGCCAAAAACCACCAAAATAAAGTTGCTCATGGCTGATCAATCCATCAAAAAGCCCATGGGAGTCCTCAATGATGTTCTATTAAAAGTGGAACGATTTATCTACCTGGCTGACTTTGTTATTTTTTATGATGCAATGGACATCAAAATTTCTATTATCCTTGGAAGGTTATTTTAACCTACCGAGAAGGCATTGGTAGATGTGGAGTCCGGGCAAAGTTTAGATTAAATGATGAGGAGGTATCCTTCAATGTATGCAAGTCCATGAAACAACCAATGGACCTATAAGTCATCTCAGTGATTGATGTTATTGATGGAGAATTATCAACCATGTTGATGTGGGCTTGTTGAATGACCTTTTAGTTGGGGTTCTACGGAATTGTGAAAGAGATGAAGTAGAGAAGTATGATGAGGTGGTAGCATCTTTAATCAGGCTTGGTTTTTACACCAAGAACCCAGTTAAATTAGATATTGATCTTAAAAGATGAAAAAGTCCACCCACAAAACTATCTATCCTTGAACCTCCCAAAATTGAATTGAAGCCCTTGCAACCTCATCTCAAATACATGTTCTTAAGGGAGGATGATACCTTGCCAATCATTATTTCTAGTGACCTAAACTACTCTCAAGTATAAGAATTGAAGTTCGTGGCAAAGAAATCTATTCGGTCCATTGGTTGGACGATAGCGGATATTATTGAAAAAGCCCCCGGCATTTGCTCACACAAAATTAAACTCGAGAAAGATCACAACCTAGTATGGAGCACCAAAGGAGATTAAACCAACCCATACAAGAGGTAGTAAAAAAGGAAATTATAAAGTGGCTCTATGCGGGAGTGATATATCCTATATCCAATAGCTCGTGGGTGAACCCGGTATAATGTGTTCTAAAGAAGGGCGGTATCATAGTAGTCAAAAATAAAAAAAATGATCTCATCCCCATTCGACCAGTCACCGGATGGAGTGTGTATATGGACTACAAAAAACTAAATTCATGGACAGAGAAGGACTATTTTCCAATGCCCTTCATGAATCAGATACTAGATAGGCTTGTGGGGAGAGGAGTGTATTTTTTATTTCATGGGTACTAAGGGTACAATCAAATTTGTATCACACAGGAGGACGAAAAGACAACTTTTATTTGCCCATATGGTACATTTGGATTCAAGTGAATGACCTTTAGGTTATATAATGCCCCGGCAACCTTTCAACGTTTCACATTGTCAATATTTTCGGATATGGTTGAGGACTCTATGGAAGTGTTTATGGATGACTTCTCGGTAGTGGGGAACTCTTTTGAGTCATGACTCAAACATTTGAACAAAGCGTTTGAAAGGTGCGTGGAAATGAACCTTGTCTTGAATTTGGAGATGTGCCACTTTATGGTCAAAGAAAGGATCATCCTAGGCAACAACATATCAAGAAAGGGCATCAAGTCAATCAAGCCAAGGTTGAGGTAATTTCTAAGCTGCCACCTCTATAACATCCAAAAATCTGACTCCAAAATGTCACACGGTACTCAAGTAGCCTTAAGCTAAACTTTCTACCTGCTACTAAGTATGAATCTCATAATAATGGAAATGTTAACATAAAAGTACTACTAAATATGGAAAACTATCTAAATATAATAACTGAAACATTGTTTGAAATCTCAATACTGAATAAGCTGAATCAAAACTAGCAGTCTGACAAGCCTCTACTACTAATAACTAGAGAGTCACTGGGACAAACCCCCAGCTAACTCGAACTGTCTGAAGAGAAACATTGAATCATGTAAAACTAATAAGTTGCAAAATTTGAATAAAAAAGTCCCCTAACTATGAAGACTCACCAACTGTAGGATGTAGATGGAGATGCTTGAACTATTCACACTACTGATACTGAGCACCTGAACCTACATTATGAGATAATATAGCACATAGACATATATGTGGATCAGTACTTTAAGGATGTACTGAGTATATGAGGGTGAAATGCATAACTAAAACATCATCTCATCATCATAATTTATAAAACAATGCATGCTAAATGTAAATGACTCGCATAAGCTGGAATATCTGAAATACTGAAATCTGAAATCATGAATAGCAATCAAACTTTATGAATCTAGTGAGTCATAACATTTAGTTCTAAAACTTGTAATTGTATTCTCTCTTTAAATCATATTATCTAAGTGTAGAAAGGACTCACCCTTAAATCTGAAATCTGAAAGCTAAAAACTGTAGTTAAATATCTTTTTGTAAAGCATAGTCTGGATAAACTGGTGAGCTTTTACACTTATTTTTCTCAAAACTTTTCTATCATTTTATCTTAGGAATTAGGAACTTTGGGAGTTTCTTCTAACCGACATAAACCATGTGAGTTGTCATGGAGTCCAACGTCTTACCCACGTTGGGGAGAGTTGTTCCACCCTTGCCATCAGAATAGAACCTTAACTTAAGTGATCACTATCTTAGCCCACTATGGGCAAATCATAAACCTACAATGACACGTAGTTCTGGGGCATGAGACCTTAGAATCTTACCCAACTCGGTGCTAAATACTACCCCCATACTTATCGTTCAGAACTTTAGGAAATCCATCTTAAAATAGCACAAGGGTTTATAATGAAAGCCAATTATGCTTCTTTTTCTTTAAATTTCAAATTGAATAAACAATGTGGATTCCCCATCTTAGCTTAGGATCAAAAGATCAAAGCTTTACTGAAAATCTATGAATAAACTGATCATAGGATGCTTAAAGCATCATCTTTCTTGAAATATCAACATATAAACTTGGTCTTAACTCATACATCAAACTCATGTCAAAACATTATAATATTCATGCTTAGTAATGAAAACAATGATAATTCATCTCAAAATCTATAAATTTCTGCAATAGGCATGAAAGTATAAAAATAGACATGTAATTCAACTTCTAAAACATTGGAAATCTCATAATCTTACAATTAGCAATAATAGGTTTGAACCCTAATTCAAATCTCATGACTATTCATTAAAAATAATATGAATTTATAATTAAAACTTCATTTTGGGCACAAGGATGAAAGAAGTATCCTCGTTCAAAAACTCCACATACCTTGGTAGATGATTAGATGAAGAATCTTGAATTATTGATTCCTAATTGAGTTCTTAGAGATGGATTCTTGATTATCTTGTCTTGGGAATCCTCAATTTAAAGCTTGCTTGGAGAAACAATGGTGGATTTTGATTTCTTGGAGAAGAAGCTCTTGGATTCTAGGGTTTTTCTTTTGAAGAGAATGATGAATAATGAGCATAAAGTGCTAGGAGTATGTTAAATTTCTTGTTTTGGACAAATTTGGGGACTTGGAAATTGACTAAAATATCCCTTTTAATATTTAAACGGAAACAAAAATGCAATATTTTCCTAATTGGCAGCCAACCGCGATGCGCCACTATCGCGGTGGCTCACTGGAATTTGGATGATTGGGAACTGGGCATTCTCCGCGACACTCCACCAACGTGGTGCCTCTTTGGAATGCCATTTTGGCTACTGGCATGACGCGCCACTATAGCATTGGGATACTAGAAATAGACAAATGGGAAATTGGACCTCTCCACGACACGCCAATATCATGAAGGTCCACTGGAAAATAACAATTATGAAATTTTCCTTCACCGTGATGCGGTGACTTCCCAGTTGGCACACTGCTTTGCTAAAAATGCCCTAACTTCTTCACCGAGTGTCGGAATTGGTCAAATTTGGTATCGATGGAAAGCTTATTCAATTTCCCACACAATAGAAAATCTAAATCTTGAAAATTTCACATGGAATAAATGTTATTTATTTTGAAATCTATCCCTTAACATATTAGGAATAAATTTAAGCTAGAAAAAAAATATATGGTATTACAACCTCCTATTTCCGTAAAAGGTGTTCGAAGTTTCCTTATCCATGTTGGGTTCTATCGAAGTTTTATCAAGGATTTTTCCAAGATAGCACACCCCATGTGTAAACTTTTGGAGAAAGAATCTAAATTCAACTTTGATGAGGCATGTTTAAGATCTTTTGAACAACTTAAGAAATTATTCATTTCAGCCCCTATTATTGTGGCCCCGAATTGGTCATTACCATTCGAGATAAAGTACGATGCAAGCGGTATTTCATTGGGTGCAGTGCTAGGGAAATGCAAGGACAAGATATTTTATGCTATCTACTACAAAATCAAAACCTTGAATGACTCCAAACATAACTACACCGTCACCGAGCAAGAATTATTAGCGGTAATATATGCCTTTGAAAAGTTTCGAGCCTATTTATTAGGCACAAAAGTAGTGGAACATATGAATCACTCCTCCCTTAAGTATCTCATGGACAAGAAAGAAGCAAAACTACATTTAATTATGGGGATTATGTTATGGCAAGAGTTCAACTTTGAGGTTAAATATTGGAAATAGTGCAAAATAAAAAGACCGATCATCTCTCTCGACTTAAAGGCAATAATCAAAGCATAGGGAAATAAAAATTAATGATGCATTCCCTGATGAATTAATTATATCCACCGAGGGGAATAATACATCATGGTATGCCGACTTTGCCAACTATGAAGCGAGTGGAGTACTCCCTGAAAGATTGAGTTACCATCAAAAGAAATAGTTTTTGTTTGACACAAAGCAATATTTTTAGGATAAACTAAATTTTTTTATGTAATATGCCGATGGAGTTATTAGGCGGTGTGTCATGGATATTGAAATTAGTAATATCTTGGCAACTTTTCACTCTTCGCCTTATGCCAGTCACCATAGAGGAATTCAAACCACCGCAAAGATTCTCCAATGTGGGTTTTATTGGACTTCAATGCATAGGGTCACCATTGAATGGAATAAATCTTGTTACAAATGTCAAATTCATGGGGGTATTTCAAGAAGGCACGAGATGCCCCTCAAGCCTAACCTTGAGGTGGAACTCTTTGATATATGGGGAATTGATTTCATGGGTCCTTTTATGAGTTCATTTAGGAATAAATACATTTTGGTGGCAGTCAATTATGTCTCCAAATGGGTGTAATCCATCGCACTTACGACTAATTAACATTAGTGTGTCACCTTATTTTTAAAAAAAAATATTTTCACAAGGTTCGGCACCCCTAGGGCCATCATTAGTGATGGTTGCTCGCATTTTTGAAATCGGGTGTTTGGTGCTCTTCTTGACAAGTATGGGGTTAAAAATAAGGTTTTTACTCCATACCACCCCAAACGAGCACACAAGTGGAGGTTTAGAATTGAGAAATCAAGTCCATACTCGAAAAGACGATTAATATAGGTCACACAAATTGGGCAAAGCAACTTGATGAAGCACTTTAGGCCTTTAGAACGGCCTACAAAATCCCAATTGGAATGTCTCCCTATCAATTGGTGTTTGGAAAAGCATTCCATTTACCCATCGATCTTGAGAACAAGGCTTTGTGGGCCTTGAAGAGGTTAAATATGAATTGGGGAGAAACATCCGAGGCACGGGTGACGCAACTCCATGAGATGGAGGAATTTTTCTTAAAATCATATGAGAGTTCAGCATTGTATAAGGAGAAAAAGAATATATTACATGTGTCTCTGATAGTACGGCGATAATTCCATGTTGGAGAGAATGTACTCCTCTATAATTCCCATTTGAAACTCTTCGTGGGGAAGCTCTGCTCAAAGTGGTCGGGGCCATTTGTGATTTCTAATGTCTATCTGAGTGGTGCCGTTGAATTGGAAGATAATGAAGGAAAAAATCATAGTAAACGGTCAAAGGGTGAAGCATTACAATGAGAGAATCCCCATGGTGGCCAAGGTGGAGTGTATTAAATTCAAAGATGCTATGTGGTGAAAAAGGAGATTCATGGCGCAACATTAAATTAGGTTCTTGATGAAAGGCAACCCATTTTTAACTCATCTTGTGTTTGTTTTGAAGCTTTGTAGGTCTTTTAACATAAATAGTGTGCCTGGAAAAATAGGGAGAAAAAGAGTTGAAAAACTGGCAGCTATGTAGGAAATTAAAAATAGAGTAAAAATAGGGGAATTCATTCTCAATTACCGCGATCGCGGTCTGCAGACTGTAATTGCATCAATACGATCACAGACATATTGACGCAATTGAGACATTTGATTCCTACAATGTATGTTGTCTTTGAAAGTTGTTCTTATCCCTTTTACTTCTTAAAATTACTTTTGCGGACACTTCTGGCCTTTGAGTTAGGGGTGTAGCAAGGCTACTTGGGTTTTTCTAGTTATGGATAAACTTTTCCCTATGATAGATTGAGTGATGTCATTCTTAAGGGTAAAGAGTCAAGAATGGGTTATGAAACATAGGTGCAAGGGAATTTTGAGTACCCGTAGCATAAATTTCAAGAATGCAAAGGAAGTCTTAGTACTTGTGGCATTGTATTTTGTTAAACTGTGGTCAAGTTGTGCACTATTGATGAAGTATGTGTAACCATATGATTGGTTTGCCCATTTTGAGCCGACATAAGAGACTAAGGCCTTGGTTGTTGCCATAGTTTAGCAAGTTGGGTGTGGTGCTAATGCAAAATTAGCAATTCCCTCCGTCCAAAATTTTGAGAATCAAGGGCATGGACGTGAGAAATATTGTCACAAATCTATTCCCTTTTTGTGGCTTCATAAATTTTGGACATATGAATAGAAATAGATACTGCAAATTGTCTCTAACGGAAGGGGTATTCGAGCCCCCTTGATGAATTTTGCATGCCATGTGTGGTGAGGTATTTGCATTTATCTCTTGTATACTTGTTTTATATAGAACTTGCCCTGTTAGTCTTTCAAAGCTAATTTTGATTGTATGTAGTTGGAGAAATGATCTTAGACCATCTTTGTGACTTTGGAACCCACTCTAGCCTAAAGCCTACCCGTGCATGATTGTAATCCCTAGTTACCCACTTTGAGACTTAGACCTTTGTTTGGCAAGCACTTTACAAGCCGTGACCTATTCTTTATATCCCACTTTTGAACCACACCCTCTTTGTGCTTGAAATGAAACTTGAGGCTAAAAAGCGTAAGTTGGGGGTGGTGAAAGTTTATGGAAGGAAGTTTGGAGCCACGAATTGTTAGTAAAATACAGAATGTTCATAAGTGTTGAAAATTAAGGAATAGAAAAAGAAAGGATCAAATAGAGGAGGAATTGCATGAAAATGGCAAGAAAAAAAATAGAAAGGAAAACAGGTGAACAAAGGAAGCAAAAAGTTGGCATGATAAAAGAGAGAAAAAAGGGAATAGTGGCCCTTAGTAAAATAGGTGAAATGAATAGTGTGATGTAAGTGTTCAAGTAAGGGTATACCCATGTTGATCCCAAATGACATCTTACCCTAACCTGATCCCACGTTAAAATCTTAGAAATAACTTTGAGATCTCCAACCACTTATCTCTTAATAGTAGCAATTGAAAATAGGGGCAAGCCTATGGTATGACACTTGATCCAAAGAGATCTTTTTTATGAGTGAAAGAGTTTTTACACTTAAATTTCCTTGTTGTGTATTTGGTAGCTTGGTGTGTGAAATTTTATTTCTTGTAAGGATTGGCATGTGAAATAAGTTGAGGTGGGTGATTTTTTCTCCTTTTGAGCATAGAGTCAAATGGAATATAGCTTAATTGTAGTCAAAAGGAAGACATTTCTAGAGTATTGATTTTTGTTCTGTGGTAGCTCTTTAAAGTTTTATGCATCCTTAGATATTGAAATTTTTATGATGAGAGGTGTAGAAAAAATAGCTAAGCACATGTGCAATGATGCTACTTGTGGTGATGACCACGTTCAAGGTCATTGTGAGCTTTAAGGCAGGAAGTTTGGGCATTAATGTTTATTGTCTCATGGTACGAGGTAGTGTTGCTTGAGGATAAAGAAAAAACATTAAGTTGTGGGTTTTGATGAGTGGTGATTTTACCACTCATTCTTACTCATTATAAGTAAACATTATCATGTTTTGAAGAAATCAACGAGACATAACTGTGATTATTTACACTAAATCTACACTCTCTGCAGGCATAGAGTTGAGGAGATGAAAAGATGTGGATTGGGGATTGAAATGATAAAAGGATTCAATAAAATGATGCTAATGACTCTTAGAAGAAGTGGCCTCGGTTATCGCAATCATGGTATGAACACCGTAACCGCAACCAGTTAAGCAGGAAGCATATCAAGCCTCGGGTAATGCGATCATGATCAGAAGAACGCGATCACTGTCAGTCAAATCTTCTAACATACTATGATCGCTCTGTCATAGCATCCATCGCGGTTGAGCAATCACAGTTGAAGCTACACGACCAAGGCACAGTAGGATAAATAAGAAAAGAGCATTGTTGTCGATCCGGACAGTTGAATCAAAGACTTAAATTCAGGATTCAAAACACTTTAAAGGGGAGAGAGAAAAGAGAGGACACCCTAGAATTTTGGAGTGAAAAATTTATTGTTCATAGTTATTGTAATTATTATCCAAGAGAAATTAGTGACATTGGAGTGTGGGATTCAAAATTATTTTTACCCACTATTATCTTGAGCACCATGGATGAAATATCTGGTGAAAGTCTTTTATCCTATCTCATGAGTAGCTAACTGTTTTAGTCTTGGGATTATGTTAAACTAAAGTGTAATTGTGTGGGTGTTGTTGTGTTTGTATATTTTTTCTTAGTTGTTGAGTATGGATTCCACCATTGCTTGAGTTAATGAGTTGGAACTTGATGGGTGAAAATCCCAAACCACTAAATGGGTTTGATGGGTGAAAACCCCAAACTCTAGAAATCCTTTATTATCCTTGATACATGAATGGAGGTTAATATATGGTAACCCATAACATTCTTGAAAGAGGATTATAGGGGGACAAGGAAACGGTGGACAATTAAGACTATGATTTACTACCTTTTACAATCTTAGAAATAAGTGTGATTGGAGTGTAAGCCATGTCAAGAGAATCATCCTAGAAATAGGGATGCTTGATTGAGATTTTGGGTGGTTATAACCTATACACTTGTTTGGTGGTCGAAAGAGCCAATGGTTGGAATCGTTGTGGTTATATTGAAAGATTTCCATAATGACTATAGGCCTAACCTATCATTTACCAACTAAGTTTCATGTTAAACCATTAACAACCCACATGATTTACTTTTAGGTAGACATAATCCCAAGATCTCAAGTCTTGATTTCAAATCAATAGTATTACTTTGGTGTATTGTAGTCAAAACTTGTTTCAAACCAACCTCAAATTGCATCCCCCTATTTATTTTATATGTCGTATTTATTAACAATTGGGGTACCCTTCTAGTAATTAGAGCACCCATAAGACTCGAAATTTATAATTCGCTCTTTATGTATTCGATCCCAACTCTAGTTGTGTTATTGAGAACGACCGCCTCACCCCTCAAACATGGGAGTGAGTTGAGCGTTATCAGTAAGACATCAATAATACCACAAGAACCCTAACTTAAGGTATTTTTAACAATAGGAAAATAATATAACGGATACACAAGGCCAACAATGTCAGATAAGGCCCCCACACAGGCCAAACATAGCAAATATCATCTCAAATTACCAATAATATTAACATTAGCCCCCACACAGGCACAAAACAATAATAACATCATTTACTTTATTATTACCCATACCCATAGCATGCTTTTATATAATCATTAACTACCTAGCCCAGCCTGAATAAAGTTAAGCCAAAACCTACCTCTAAGTTACGAAATCAAATCCAAAACTCTTCAACCTAGAGCCTCCCCCTCTCAAACTAATTAAAAATCAACTAAAACATATAAATACAGACTCTAATCATTAAAGGAAAACCAATGATACCCATATTGACCACATTCGAGTTGGGGTCAAAATGGACCCCCAAAATGAGTTTTTAATAAAAGAGGGTAAACCCAAAATTCTAGTACATAATCACCTGACCCAAGATTAAAAGAAGCCATTGAAGAAAACCCAAATGAAAATAGGTTAGAAACAAGGTTTCAATTGAAGAAAAACCATCGTTAGTCCTTCGAGGCAAAAATTCCAAAATTTCACTATTAAAATCCCAAAATTACGGGTTTTAGATGACAAGAATCAAAGTAAAATGATTGAAATAGTTATTTGGAGCTTACCCAAGCCTGAGAACGGAAGAAATCGCCCAAAAACTCTAAAACCGAAAGCTCAATTTCGTAATTTCTTGAATCAAGGGTCGAATTGAGATATAAAAACCATAAAATCAAACCAAACACATTGCTAACCCAAAATTGATGCTCCGAATCTGCTGACATATTTCATTTTGCCATCTAACACATAAAACATCAAATGTGGACCAAATCAACTGTAAAGCCTTTTTAACCTCCAAAAGCCCCAAACTCACACAAATTACCTAGAAATGCATTAGGAATCATGGCAATTATCCCCATACCATAAAATATCACATAGCAACCATAGATGGGTAAAATGGGCCAATCACATAAACATGAATAATTCACTAAAGAATCAAGTCCTTAAAATAGCCACCACTAAGAACATAGTTAGTCCTCTAACTAAAAGGTAAGGTAGTACCCGAATAAGAGAAAAGTTGGGTAACTACAACGCATATTGGACTCGCCTCCTAAGTAGCCTTATCTATAGGATAGTATCTCCACTATACCTTTATCACTGAAATATCTCGATAACATAATTGTCTAACATCCCTGGCTAAAATGAAGACTAACTCCTCAACAAAGGACAACCACTCATCTAACTACACTGAATCCCAACGAATGGCATGAGACTCAACCAAAATGTAATGTTGTAGCATGGTAACATGAAAAATTACGTGAACAACTGATAAATCTGGGGGCAATGCTAACTCATAATCTACATCCCCAATAGTCTTAAGAATCTTAAATGGTCCAATATACCTAAGGCTAATCTTGCCCTTTTACCCAATCGTAATCATACCCTTCATGGGAAAAACACGAACAAAGACTCGATCACCAACACTAAATTTCAAGGCACGAAGTCTACGATCCGCATAGCACTTCTACATGCTCTAAGCAACTCGAAGTCTATTAAGAATAACCTGAAATTTATCCAAAAACTCACGATCCAAGTCCGTACCATGAGGTTTAATCTTAGAAATATCAAATCGGCAAACTGTAGAGTGACAATACCTACCATATAAGGCCTCAAATAGTGCCATCTCAATACTTGAATGGTAGTTATTATTATACGCAAACTCTGCTAAGGCTAAATGTTGTTCCCACTAACCTCAAAAATCCATAACACAAGCATAAAGCATGTCCTCAGAAACTTGAATAGTCCACTCCAACCGACCATTTATCTGGCGGTGAAAAGTTAAGCTAAGATCTACTCGAGGACCAAACTCCCCGTAAAATGCCTTCCATAAGTGAGATGTGAATATTGAACCCTATCTAAGATAATAAACACTGGTACACCATGGAGACAAACTATCTCATGTATAGATATAGTCTAACCTCTTAGCACTAAAAAAAAACTAAATCGGAATGAAATAATCAGATTTGGCCAATCGATCCACGATGACCCTAACATTGTAAGATAAACATGTAGTATGAGGTAATCCAATCACGAAGTCCATAATGATCTGTTCCCATCTCCACTAGAGACTGGGTAACCTTTAAAGCAAACTACCTAACCTCAAATACTCGACCTTTACCTATTGGTAACATAAGCAATGAGCTTTATAGTCTGGTATATCTTTCTTCATACCACCACACCAGTAGTATTGTCTTAAATCACGATACAACTTAGTCACTCCCAATTGAATGGAATGCTTAGAATAATGAGTCTCCTTCAAAATTAGTTTCACCCAATCACTCACTCTCAGCACACCAAAAAGACCCCTAATCCTCAAAATACGATTGGAGTCAAGTGAGGCTTCCTTAGTCTCACCACTCAACACCTTATCCCAAATATGACTCAACCCAACATCATTAAACTAATGAGCCTAAATTTGCTCCATCAAAGAATACCTAGCCTCTACCAATGCTAAAATACATCAAGGTTTCAAAATATTAAGCCTAACTATATGGTTAGACAAAGACTAAACCTCTAAAGCCGAAACCATTTCCTAGGTCAAAAGGTGAACCAAGCTACTTAGACTGGTCAAATTCTAGCTCAAGAAATCCGTAACCACATTTGACTTGCCTGAATGATAGAGGATAGCTAGGTCATAATCCTTAAGATACTCAAGCCAATGATGTTGTGTTATATTAAGATCTCACTAAGTGAAGAAATACTTAAGAATATGATGATTTGAGAAGATCTCACAACAGACTCCATACAAATAGTGACTCTATATCTTCAAACTAAAAAAACCATGCATAACTCCAAATCATGAGTAGGTTTATTATTCTTATGAGGTTTAAACTAACAAAAAGCATAAAAAATTACCTTGACCTCGTACAATAATACAACACCTAACCAACACCGAAAGTATCATAAAATAAGGTAAAGCCCACGGCCACTTTGGGCAATATCGAGAAAGGAGCTGATATCCATAAATCCTTGAGTTCTTAAAAGCTTGCCTCACAAGCATGAAATAACTAAAATGAAATCTTCTTCTGAGTCAACTTGGTCAACAGAGCGGTACTAGATGAAAAATCCTCAACAAAGCACCGGTAGTAGCCTACTAAACCAAAAACTCTAAATCTTTGTATGAGAAGTAAGCCTAACCCAATTACAACTCATTGCAATCTTGGCCGGTTTGACCATAATACAATTCTTGGTCACCATATGACCAAACAAAGAAACAAACTTCAACCAAAACTCACACTTAGAGAACATAGCATACAACTTCTCATCCCTCATTCTTTGAAGTATAATCCGCAAATGCTCCTCATGATCGACCTAACTCTTGGAATAAAGCAAGAAATCATCTATAAATATAATGAAAAAAGTGTTGATATACGGTTAAAATACCCGGTTCATCAACTCCATGAATGCGGCTGGGGCATTGGTCAACCTGGAGGTTATGACCACAAACTCATAATGATTATACTGAGTCTAAAAAGCTGCATTTTGAATATTTGAATCTCTAATCCTCAACTGGTGATACCCGAACCTCGAATTAATATTCAAAAACATTGAAGCACCTTGAAGCTAATAAAAACATCATCAAAACAAGGAAAATGATACTTATTCTTAACTGTCGCCTTGTTTAGCTATTGATAATAAGTACATATACACATAGAGCATCTTTTTTCTTCACAAACAGGACATGCACATCCCAAGGAGATACACTAGGACAAATAAATATGCTATACAACAACTCTTGTAACAGATCCCTTAACTCTTTCAACTCTATTGAGGCTATCCTATAAGAAGGAATAAAAATTGTCTTAGTGCCTGACTCAATATCAATAGCAAAGTCAATATCATAATCCAAAGGCATAGCAGGAAGATTCATAGGAAACATATCTATGAACTCATGGAAAATACGAACATAATCAAAAGGAGTTGGTGAATCAATGCTAGTATGGAAATTACAAGCCAAATAAGACAAACACTCCTCTCTACCAAGTGATGATCCTGAAGAAAAGATATAACTTTTTTGTGACCCGAATGAAGTATACCCTTCCAAGCAATCCTTGACATATTCGGTGAAGCTAAAGTCACAGTCTTAGTATAATAGTCAAGAACTAAATAATAGGGATCTAACAAATCCATATCTAAGATGACATTAACCATATTTAGGATAATCAGATCTACCCAAGTCTTACCACCCGCAAAAGTCCCAACACAAGATCGGTGTACCCGATCCACCATTAAAGAATCTCTTATGGAGGTTGATACATGGATAGGCACAACAAGAGGTGCACTAGAAGAATCAAAGTTCAAAGAAAAATATGCAAACACATAAGAGAAAGTCTATCCTGTATTAAATAACATAGATATAGATTTAAAAAATAGGGACTATACTTGTGATAATAGCATCCGAAGCCTCTGACTCAGCTCTGGCGAGTATAGCATATCATTGTCCAAGTCCACCATCAGAATGAGTAGTCCCACGACTGCCACAACAGGCACTGCTTCTTTTGCCTCAAGCACCTCTAGTAGTAACTCTACCTCTCTGAGGATCACCTCTCACTACTAATATAAGATAAGGTCTACACATACTGTAGGGATGATCCTAGGAAAAATGGAAACACTCATCACATACATAGTAAACTCTATGACCTGACTCAATCTGAGAAGAAACAACTAAGCTAGAATGGCCACCATGGGATTACACTCAACTACCCAAAGCCTCTGAACCAAAAGACCCACTACCCGAACCCTACAAGGCTTCCAGCACTTATCTATATTATACACATAGAAAACTATAGAATCTATACCTCAAGAAATGTAATCATTGAACTCACCCTAATAGTGTATCCTTTTGGCGCCTCCCTGAGATTGTCGAAGAATAAACTCGGTCATCTTTGCTTGTTCCACTATACTCTGAAATGACACCCCTAACACTACCATCCAGGTGTTATCCAAATAAAGTGAAACATCCAATACCTTTATGAAATTCTAAATCTAAGACTTAGTGGCAATATGTAACACCCCACATTTTTGACTAGAATGAAAATTCGTCATTCATATGCGTAGATGTTCCAAAAGCCTCGAATCCTATGTAAATTTTGTGTGTTAATCAATTATGTAGTGTGGAAATCTATTTGAGCATGAATTAAGATCATAGAGGTCCCCTAACTCAAGGAAAAGTTGAAAGCTTTCCTATCGTTCAGGTTTTAGTGAGCATCAAAACTTGGGTCAATTCAATCGACCATAACTCCTTATGTATATCAAATTAGATGACCTATTATATGTCAAATGAAATATCTTTGAGTTATTTTTCCAATGATAACAATTTCACCCAAATCCGATATCGGAGCAAAGAGTTATGCCTATTTTACTCTAGCATGTCAGCCTGGAAAACTGACTGACGACATTTGTTGATAACTTATCACAAATATCGTCAGCCTTAGGCAGAATCCAGCACCCAGTGATGACATTTCTAATAAGTTATCACAAGTCTGATGACTTATCACGAATGTCGTCAGCCTTAGACAGAAATCCATCAATTCCAGCCCCCCAGTGAAGATATTTGTGATGACTTATCACAAGTCTGACGGCCTATCACAAATGTCGCCAGCCTTAGATTTTCAACAACTGGGAAACGGTTTAGTAAGGGTATTTTGGTCTTTTTTCTTTACCTCCCATGACTTAAAACCCTCAAGGGACGTAACTTTCTCCTATTTTTCTTTAGTTAAACATCTCAAAAACCCTCTCTTACACTTTCAACCACAAGATTAGAGTTTTTATTAAAATCATCTCCCAAAAGCAAGATTCAAGCCCTTTTTCCAAGATAATCAAGAATTAAGTTTCCCAATCTAAGAACTCTCCAGCAACTCATCAAATTTTCCTTTCTAAGGTATGCGTAGTGTTCATCCATGGATCCCTTTCATCCATGGAGATCAAGAATCATGTTTTAAATTATAAATTGTGATTTTCTTGTTGTGTTATGACTATATTCATGTTGATGATTTTTATTTGGATTCAAGGTTGTATCTTGATATGTTTTTCATGAAGCATGTAAGTAGGTTAGTTGAAACCCATGAATTTTGGATGGATTAAGATTTTCAAATTGGTAAGTACTCCTATGCCCAAAGTTGTGCATGTAAGGTGTTTGATAAAATGCCAAGAATGATAGAATCCATGTTTTTATGATTTAATAGTGCTTAAATGACAAGTCCATGTTCTATTCCTTATGTTTCCACATGAATTCCATGTTATTGATATGTGTTGTTGTTATGAGTTGTTGTTATGATATGGAATGTCCATGATATTAAGGTATGGAAGTATACCCATGTTATATGTTTTCCCTTTCATGTATAAGGTGTTGATAACCATGTGTAGAATGAAATCCCCTGCTTATGGTATTATGAATTATGGAGGTTATTTCTATGATCAAGAAGTATCATGTGTGTCAGTTTCCTTCTATCGAGTCCTGGGGGTACTTGTACCCAAAAATTTTAACTGTGTGCCTAGAGCCAAGTCAGTCTCAAAATAATCTCAGTCGTGCTATGATTAGTAGAACTCAGTCAGTTACAAAAATTCAGAACTCTCAGACGGTAATAGAACTTAAGAAATCTTAGTAATCTAAGTATCGTTATCATTCAAGCTTTAGTTCAGTACTCAGCTCAGATCTTAGTAGCATTCAAGAAATCAATTCAGAACTTAGTATCATTCAGTCAGAAAATAGATTCCGTAGTATTTCATCAGATAATGGAACCAAGCGAACTCAGTCAGCTCAGTCAAGTAAGAAACTCAATAACAGCTTCAATTCAGTTCAAGTACAAGTTCTAAGAATCAGTTCAGAGTCTTTCAGTTGGGAGTAGGAGCTAGCACCGAGCAAGTGCAGGGATGGCGGCTCCCCGTTAGAGAGACAGAGTCGTTAGGAGCAATCCCTGAACTCCAGAACTGCGTAGCTAGTGTAGGATGTAGGATTCACCCGTCAGAGAGGCTTGACTATTATACTGCCTTAGGCTTGACTTCCTACGAGGGTCACCCGTCAGATAGGCTTGACTAGAGAGGTCTTTACCTGTGGCATGGTATTGACAGTCTTCCATCTGGGGTTACAGGTTGGACCCCACCAATTCATATTTGGGGCATATCGGTTAAGTGAGCACTCCCATAGTTATAGTTTTAGTATCATTCTTCAGAGTAGAATTCAGAAATTAGGACTGTCAGATACAGTCATTAATCTCAGTAAGGAACTCAGATAGTTCCACAAATTCATAGACCACCCACTAGATAGGCTTGGTCTAACATAAAATTATTCAGTATCAGTACTTACATAGGTCACCCATCAGATAGGCTTGATCTCAGTCTCAGATTCAGTTGAGTATTCTCAATATCAATTCCAGAGATCACCCGTTAGTTAGGCCTGATCTCAATCTTAGTCACTCTTAATCATTATTAGAAGATTTAGACTGTCAGATACAGTCATTCAGTATCAGTTACATTGGTTAGGCCGATCATCACAGTTATATGAGTTAGATCAGTCGCCATAGCTTATGTTATGAGTATTCAGTTTCAGGACTATTAGACAGAGTCAATTAGACCATTTTTTCATAATTTGAACTGTCAGAAATAGTCATTTATCTATTCAGTATCTCAGTATCATTAAACTCATGTTGTCAGCATTCAGACTCAGTAGTCAGTATCACCACGAGTTCAATTATAGTTACTTATACATGTATGTATTCTCACGTTCATATCAGTTAGCATTGTTCATGCATATAAACCCTTTGCATTTAGCCTACCTCACTCGTATACTCAATACATTTAGATGTACTGATGCATTTGTGCTATGGTGTTTTATTTTACGCCATAGGTTCAAAGGCACGAGTTCCAGAGAAGCAGTAGCATTGCAGATTTTAGCAATCAGAGTTAGAAGTGAGTCCTCATCCTTCAATGACATAATTATTTCTCTATCTTTTCATTGATTAGTTCATTAGTTAGAGTTAGTTGGGGATATGTCCCAACAGCTTCTTATTCAGGTTATTCAGACAGCAGAGGCTTTCAAACCAGATTACAGACTAGATTCAGACTTCAGTATTTTAGTTCTATTTTGGTATTGTGATACCTCTTCATTCAAACATTTTTATTACTCAGATTATGTTCAGTATTGAACCTTATGGACTTCAGTTCATGTTTCTACATTTATATTTATATATTATGCAGTGTACAGGTACAGATATAAGTCATGGGTTAACATGTGTTCCTTCGGGGTTATGAGCACCGTGTAGCATTCCGTTTCAGATAATTGGGGCGTTACACAATACTACAAATATAATATTATGACTAGGCATGAAAGCATACCTCATACTTAGAAACAGACATGGATCCCTGCTCTAGGTAATCAGACTCGTGTCTCATCTAATCCCTTAAACTATATAGTCTGAACCTATCCTAGAAGGCCCCAACAAACTGGTCCAAAGTCATCATTAGAAAACTAAAAGGTATATAACTAACAAATGACATCCACCAATCTCTGGCTACATCTATCAGCTGATAAGTAGTGTAAACAACACCGTGAAACTCAAGTGATCAAAGGTTATAAGCTTCTCAAGGCAATCAATAAAGAACTCATATGCATTCTCTCCTACTGCACTACTAAAATTAGCTAGACCTAAGTAAGTAAGCCTCTACTAATCCATAAAACACATAACAAGACTCAAAAAAATAAGCATAGTAAATTTGGTAGGTTATGATCCTATCTAATGAGGCAACATAGATGAAGGTTGAACCCCTGGAGTTGGAATGCCATCCTCAAACAATGGTATAAATCAAGGAACAGTACTTTTAGCTTGCGAAAAACCATAGGTAGATGTCGGTACCAATGAGGGAACCATATTTGGCACAGATGGGGGGGAAATACTCATATCTGGAGGAATACCAGGTGCATACAATGGAAAACCCTCTAAATAAGTAAGAAAACAAATTAATTGACCCTGCAAGTCTGGGATAAAAGAACTTCATGGAATTTGAGTAAGACCCACATCTCTTGTATGCTCAAAATTAAGCTCAGGGGAGATTCAAATAGTACTACCTCTAGAAGAGATAGATCCTCATGTACATCCTTTACCAAAAGCCCATCTGCGACCCTTTTCTCATTCTCTCAATGGGGCTTTCTCCTCGGTTGTCAGCTTTTCATCCCTACAACTACTGGATCTAGTACTTACCATAAGCATAAAAAAGTGAAACTCAATATATAATATGGGGTATGGAAAAAACCATATGATAAGGAACAAAATAAGGGAAGTTTCCTAAAGATATCTTATAGAATCATTATGATAGATACACGCATCTATTTACTGGTCCATAAGACTTCATGCCATGACCTAAGACTACCCCCTAGTTGTAAAATGGTTCTTAAGGCCACAAATAACCCCAAGCTAACCCAAGAGCTGGCATAAGCTATAAATAATGAAAGAAAGATAAGAAAATATTATACAAAAGAAATTTAATAAAAATTTTGAATAATAAAATCCATAACAACGGGGTCTAAAACATATCAATGAAAAACATAACTAATTATTTGATTGTCTGAAAGCCTTTAAAATTTATGAGTTGTTGGGTGATAACACCCAAATTACAGCTCTCGTTAGAAAGTGTAAGCGGTCGCTGTCAAATATAGAACCCAACTGGGTTGGGTGTCGAATCCCACAGGGAATACTTGATCACTAAGTGTTGCAATTGTTAGTAGACTGTTGGTCGAAAATTCCACGGAAAAGGGGGATTTTGATTTAGGCGTGAATTAATAATATCAAAGTAACGAATGAATGATTTGTTTAGTAAAGGTTAATCACAGAGAATAATAAGTTAGGGTTATGTCCACCTTGTAGTTTCTACTTCTCTATTAACTATGAGTAACGCGGAATTTAGACATGCATGCACTTATAGAGAATCGTATTCTAATTCTAAATCCAAGTGTTTCCCAACCATCCAGGATTTATTTCACTTTAGCTCTCCCGAGCCTAAAGTGTATAACAAATGGTACAAATTCACCAAGAAGTTAATCCGGTTAAGGCATTAACGTGTAAATAGAGGTTAGAAGCCCTATTTCCTTGTCACACTCTCTTTTCCAAACATGTAACTTTTCTCCCGAACAAGTTAATGCTATAATGGCATGTTCTCTATGTCTAAAACCATGAGAATTTAATTAAAACGAAGAGAGTAATGATATAAGTAGCATACAAATCAAGAATTCACAAACTCATAGCAACAAATAGTATCTTACAAGGTTTCCATAATCCTAACAGAGAAGTTTAGCTACTCATGGATACGACGGAAATCAAAATAGACATAATCATCATACCACAACCTAGAACAATCTTGGCGATGGAAGTGATCTTAGCGTCACAAAGAGAGTAACGTTTTTTCTCTAGCCGTTTCCAAGTGTGAGCCGTGTTTCTCTGTCCAAAACTTACAGAATCTGTAAACTGAATAATGACTAATGATAATTGATCAATGCTGCTGAAAAATTCAGCAATAGGGTTTTTATAATATCCTTGTCTACTAAGTTACTGCTGCATCCCTAAGTATTTAGAAATACTAATTTTGCCCGGGACAAATTCTCCATGCGTCACATTCAGTCCAACAGCTTCCAAAAGCTGCCTTCCCTCTTATATGAAGTTTTCCTTTGCTGCCCAAAGGTCCACAAAGTGCTGAAATCTTCATCATTAATACCTGAAAACATGCTAATCACATAGGTTAGCTCACTTAAAGGAAAATGGACTAAAAGTGCTGGAATTATATATTTTATCCTCAAAACTTAGCTAAAATATGGGTAAATTATGGTTCTTAGGGGTATAAATACGCCCAAAATCACCACCCCACACTTAAAGCTTTGTTCGTCCTCGAACAAAATATTACGTCCATGCAAACATCTAACTAGAATTTCACAGTAGCAACACAAAATGTTCAACAAGACATGCACGGCAATCATTAACAAAGAGTAGGTTTCTTGATCACTCCTAGAAACAATTCAATCTCCAACATAGACTCGTGAGAATGGTTAATTCGTATCCACAAGTTAATCCACAAAGAATCATATAACACTACCCAAATATCATCAACCATGTGTGTCTCAGACAAGATATCACCCATAATCACTCAAAAGTTTTGCATTATTCGAAACATGGGTATAAGACTCTCCTTGCTCTCACTCTCACAAAGAATTCTTATGTTGCAACTGATGACCATAGGCTTGCCCTTAGTGTAATGCTCTACTAATATCAGAATGCTAAGCTTAGGATCAAATAGGTCTTTACAGGTTGTAATGTAGGCTAAGGGACAGGTAGGACTATTTTGGCCAGAAATAGTGACTATGTTCCCTAAGCGCTTTAATACACTACAATATGTCATATACACCAACTCTTAACAACCACTCTACCTTACTTTCATCTACCAACCCCTTTTCACCCAATTTGTTATTCAATCATAAACACAACTATTTATTTTTTTTATTTAATTTTTTTTTATTTTTTTTTTAAACATCCCTATGATAGCCACTCTTTTTCACAACATTTTCACGTACCAATACACTCTGAGGCATCACTCTCACCCAATTTCCTCTTATTTTGTCACATGACTCTACAATTTAAAGCGCTTAGGAATTTGGATCAAATTATGGTCTTGAAAAAAAAATGGATTAGGCTACATATGAGGCTGTCAAAGAAAATAGCTAAAGGCTCAAAGGGGGTTAACTAGGATAATGTACAAAGGTAGGTAAAAAGAAGGTAAACAATTACAGGCTGCCAAAGAAATGCCTAAATAATCTCCTAAACTCACACTCTTTATTTCGCTTTACACACACACCAGGCAAGTTCTAGCATCAGTCACAACACAGAATATACTATAACCTCACACACACAAGACACATGGTAAACTTTATTGGGAGCAGTATAGACTCTTGACCCAACAGATGAATGAATTAAACCACACAATTATCACACAGTGAGTCACACGTAGAGCCTAAATGTCTCAATAGTAATGATTTAGCACAAACTCTTGTTATACTACCCTGCCGTCTATCAGAACAATTTCATGCAAAATCTAAAAAAAAATCTAGAATTTAACTAACTAATTACGACTAATTAACAAACAAGAACAAGAATAAATTGTAGGAAAAGAAGTACAATACAGCATACAAATACCAGCACCCCATACTTAGACGGGACACACTGCTCTCAGTGGAAAATAAATAAGGAAAACCTGATTAGTCGGACTCCTCCTCTATGTCTGGGGTCATACCCCCTGCGTCGGAATCATCATCAGAGTCGTCGTCATCAAAGTTGTCCTCCACATCTGAGTTTGGAAGTCGGCGATCATCGTCAGTCGGCACGTCATCATCGAGAGGTTCCTCAAAATGTACCCCTACTCCACACATAGCCCACGCATGCTCATTCATCGGGTAGTCATAGTCCAACTACTGGAGATCTGCATCAGTCAGAATACGACCCCCACTTATCATGGTAAACCTCGTCATGCCATATAGATGGCAAAAGAAGCTTTCATCTCGAGCATGCCGCTCTGCAGTGGTAAGGTTGATGCCTTGACCAGTTTCAGGCTCTTTAACCTTCGTGAGATCAACCTTCTTTGGGTTGTGTGGAAGCTTATGATCTGCAGGTTCCTCTTCAATGTGCTCCTTCTTTAAGATCGCAGTCAACAAATTGCCAAAGCTGAAATGGGACCTTTTGTGCAGCCTTGCTTTACGCATTGACGATCGTATAACCGCACCAATGTTGATGGGAATATTTTTCATCAGATCATACACCAAGCATACTCGATCACGTGTGATCTTTGTGTACTGTGTCCCAGGAATTAGGCAAGAGTTGACTATCCTCAACCATATACGAGCTTCTCTGTTCAAGAAAGCATACGGGAAGGTATTGTGCCGACCGTTATCCTTGTGATGAATCCACCGTGCCATTGACCTTGTTCCGCACAGTGTGTGTCTGATTGCCCTATAGGGAGGTCTGTGATAAAGCTCCTTGAGCGGTGATGGATCCACAGATGGAAGACCCAGAAAAGAGTTGAAAAACTCCGCATTCAGTTGCAAGACTTGGCCCCGAATCTTCACTTCACTTCCGGTAGTCTTTGGGGACCAATTGGCATAGAACTCTCACGTTAGATCAAGATTACATTCCCCCATATCTCAAAAAATGAAATCAAGATTTAACGCCATGATTTTAGCCAAAATGTGGGGCTCTCTCTTTGCTAGACTCTCCTTCTGCATCAAATCCACGTGAACACATTTTTTCACTTTGTTGTTCTTGTACCACTCCTTTACTTCCTCCTCTAGGACCCACTTTATCCCGAAAGTGTGTCGAGGTATTTGTAGAGAGGAGGACTCAACTTGATCTTTTCTTCCTCTTTTCTGACCTTTCTGCTAGGTGGACACTTTTTCTTTTCCTTGTCGTTCTTTCGGTGCCATTCTACCTGAGATCACAATAGAGCCATGTTAGCTTCATCTCAGAAGATTCAATCGAAAGACAAACAGTAATGGCACCACCCCACACTTAATTTGTTTACCAAGACTAATTAAGTGAGTGATGTCGATTACTTAAACTTCATCGACATACATTTAGGCGATATGTTCCAACAACATGTTTAGCACAGTCATATTCTCATGTAATCTTGAATATCCTTTCCAATGCTATTTCATTGGATTAACGCACTTTTTGAACAAGACTACCACATAGAGATTGTATCAAGTTAATGCATAGAAATAATCACCACGTCTCATGCTTGTGGTCAATCATGATCTTTATCTCGACGAACGAGTCATTCAAACATTCAAGCTTTCAACTTACAAGATTATGTATTAACTTCACAATTTTGACTTCATAAAACTATGATAGTGTATAACAATCAAATACAAGTAGGAACAAAGTCAAGAACACCCACACGTATTCTTTCACTCAACTAGATATATCATAATAAACCAGCAACATTCTAATCACCACACCACTTCAAAATCTAATAAATCATTATAAAAGTAGAATTTCAACAACTACGGAATATAAAAGAATAACTTACGTGATGATGGATTCGGAAGATGAACTTGCAAGATTAGATGAGCAAAAAGAAAATTTTTGAGAGAATGGGGAAGCTTGGGCGGCGCCTATGTGGAGCAAACAATAGCATTTTGTTCTAAGGGTGAAGATCTATTTATAGCCTAAGCCATGGGTCGGGTTTGATCCATGTAAAATCGGGTTAGGAGACAAAAAGGTATAAGTAGGCGGCGCCTAATGCTTTGCCTATGCTTAGCATAGGCGGCGCCTTTGTCAATGCCTAGTTGGGCATAGGCGGCGCCTTTGTCAATGCCTAGTTGGGCATAGGCCGCCTTTGTCAATGCCTAGTTGAAACAGTAAGCATAGGCGATGGCATAGGCGGCGCCTATGGTATTGCCTAGATTTGCATAGGCGGCGCCTATGGTATTGCCTAGATTTTCATAGGCAATGCCTTGTCCGTTGCCTATGTGAGGCTGTGAGCATAGGCAATGGTATAGGCCTTGCCTTGTCCATTGCCTAGATTAGCATAGGCCATGCCTTGTCCATTTCCTAGATTAGCATAGGCCTTGCCTTGTCCATTGCCTAGATTAGCATAAGCAATGCCTAACCAATAGCATTTGCTCCATCATTCCTAGCTTACCACCCTTAGCATGGCTCACTTTCAAATAAAAATTTAGGACTAATCCCCTCCTTTGTACGTCTTGCACCTACACTTAATCAAAAACAACAAACACGATTAGAAGGATGGGTTGCCTCCCACCAAGCGCCTTAGTTTTGGTCGTGGCTCGACCCTTCTTTTTGGATTTTAATTTAACAAAAACAAACTCCTAGTAAAACAAAACGATTAAAATGATGGGTTGCCTCCCATGTAGCGCTTGATTTATTGTCGCGGCACGACATAGTCATCTCGATTACTTAGACTTCATCGAGATATATGGTGCATCATTTTCTGAATGGATTCAGACGATGTTGATGCTTAATTGTGGGCACGCAATCTTCTTCGAGATGAATCTTGTGCATACATATCCCAGGAGGGATACCAATTATATCATCAATAGTCCAATCAATAGCTCTCTTGTACCTCTTCAGAACAGAAATGAGAGCCTCTACTTGTTGTTCACCTAAATCAGACAATAATCGGAAGTATATCACCACTTCCCAAAAATGCATACTTTAGGTGACTGGGTAGATCTTCCAATTCTAGCACTGGTGGCTCTTCAATGGATGGTTTTGCTGGTGGTGAGGATCGATTCTTAAGATCAAGGTCCAGCTTCTTAGGAGCATGAGAATAGGACCCTATTCTTGTTAGAGCACAAATAGTTTCTTCATAATCTTCTACATCCTCACGCTTAAAATTCAAACGCTCAGCAGACAATGGTTCAACAGTAGGCTGCTTTTCTAATGATAGTTCCTTCGCATCCTTATGATAAACATCAGCTATAGAAAACACATTCATATCATTTGACTGTTGTAAGGAAAGGACGACCCAAGATTATGGGTACTTCAGAATCCGCCTCGCAATCCAAAATAACAAAGTCTGCAGGAAAAATGAAGGTAGAAACCTTCACCAATACATCATATAAGATACCAACAGGTCGTTTTACCGACCTATCAGCCATCACGAGCCGCATATTGGTTGGTGAAGGGTCGCCTGTCATACCCCAAATCCCATTGGAGCAGACTGGCACCCGTAGCCGAGGAGGCCCGGGAGAACCCGTTCATAACTTATACTTTCACATTCACATTACTTATGAAAATTAGAAATTTGGGCAGCACTTCGTTGTAAATAGAAGAAAACAGTACCTGTATCAGCCCAGCAGACACGCATAAATATATATATGAACAGTAATTGGCCGTCAGAGCCATCACGTCTATCAACCAAACACTCCTATGGTTGTACAATATGTCTACAAAAGCCTCTACATAGATACACAACTGAGTTGGGGTCGGGACAAACTCCCGCCCACAAAAGACTTTTATGCAAATAACAAAAGTACATATAGAGACGACTTGGGATGCCCCAAAACAACTGGAGCTCACCACTAATAACAGAATGTCCTGGCTCTTACTGCGGAGGTGTACGACCTGAAGTACCTATTCCTGCAGGCATGAATGCAGGTCCCCCGTGAGGGACGTCAGTACGGAAATATGTACTGAGTATGTAAGGCAGTGAGTATCAAGATGAGATACAAAAGATCAACAGAAACCAGATACCAGTGAATAAACAGTATGAGTAGGCCACACTTAAAAGAACTGATGGGATACCTGCACATTACTTTCATATCATTACTTCCCGTAATCCTTGTCAATACATAACATATGTCATACAATGGCCAACTGATCAGTGGTACTATTACAATACATCAGGGACCACCCCTGGAAGAGCATATATACATAATCTTTATAATACAATGGCCAACTGATCAGTGGTACTAGTACAATACATCATATCATCAATTTAAAATACAGACATTCCATTTCTTAATTCAATTAATCTTTGAGATTGGTTACTTTGTGGTCACACTTTATGGAACTTGAAACCATGATACCTCAATAGGAAAAACATGTAAATAGGTAATCAATATCATGAAGATGAAGTAGAGAATCATGGATACCTCATTAAACCATTTCGGAGTCAACAATAGTATGTGGACATTTTTTGACTAGCCGGACATCTTAAAAGTGAAAACAAGTTCAATTGGTAGTGTCGAAGATCATATGATTTTATTATGTGTCATGTGTCGTAGGACAATGTTGGAAGCTTACTTGAGAGTGCCATGGGTCATTATTCATGCCAAAGAATAGATAGAGTATGTCTTACATACCTTGATATAACCACTTCAATACAAGTGACTTCCCGTACTCTTCGAACACTTATCTACAATAAGTCATTTGTGGCAAACTAGTGTTAGCAACCAAACCTTACCATTTAGGTATTAACTTCACCAAATAATGTCTAGGAAGTAATCCTTTAGCTCATCAATAAGAGTACTACATACATCCTCTTATACTCTTATTACATTCACCTATCCTGCATTTTCATGAAATATCCCTCAACATCACTCTTAGCCTTTATTTCCCTTCTTAATCACCATCCAATAGCAACATGATCACTAGGAATACATAACCACTAATATAATGATATATCACCACAATTCATCCTCCATAATCCAACACAGCAACTTCCATAATTTACTACTAACAATTTATACACAACAATTCATAACTATGTTTCTAGTTATCTTCCAACATCAAGACAATACTCAAAATCCTTTATCAATACTTGTTCATGGATAAGAATCAAGAATAAACAATATTCATACCTTAACAATGAACTCTTGTATTTAGGATCCTCCTTACATAACCATGGGGTGCTTCTTGAAGCTTCCGAGATGGTGAACACAACTACGGAACCAATTTGAATTTTCTACGGTTGAATCACAAAATATTTGAGGTTGAAATTGGCTAGGGTTTTCACCTTTCCTAAAATTTGGATAAAATCTGATAAAATTGAGGATAAGTGCAGGTTTTTAAGACCAATTTTCGTCCAAAGGTAATAGAAAATGACCATTGTGCCCTAAAAATTGAAATAAATCCCGAATCTGTCCCCAGTGGACAGTTTTGACAGGCTGAAGTAAATCGACCATAACTCTTTTCTCCGATATCGGATTTGGGTGAAATTGGTATAGTTGGATAGATAACTCAAAGGTCTTTCATTTAATATAAAGTAGGCCACCCATTTCTTCCTTTACAAGGAGTTATAATCGTTTGAAGTTGACCCTTAAAAACTGTTTTGAGAGGCTGAAGTAAAACGAGTATAACTCCTTACTCCGATGTTGGATTTGGATGAAACCAATTGCATTAGAAAGAAGACTCTCGGAGATTTTTGTCTATATATAGAAGCTCACACAGTTCTTTTTGTACAAGGAGTTATGATCGTCTCAAGTTGGAGTGCCTAGCTGCAGAAATTTTCCTGCAGAATCACTGTTCACAGGCTTCCCGGCCACCGTTTTGAAATTTCGAATGTGCTCGCTTATATGAAATACTCCTCTGTTTTGGGCAAACTTTATATCGTTGGAAATATTATTCCAATACCTACACATACAACTATCAACGGGATACTTACGAACACCATAAACTTAATTTAACCCATACGCAAGTCTTTAGGACTCCATATAATCGCGATAAGTGTACGAAAAAATTTACGGGGTGTTACATTATCCCCCCCTTAAGAACATTCGTCCTCGAATGTTAGCATAGTTACTCAATTAAGACATGTCCAAGCTTACAATTAACATATTCATCATCATAACATCCTTGCATAAAAACAAACACTTACTTGTTATTGTTCTTCTTCCGTCTCATGAACTTCCTCCTCATCGTTGAATAGGTAAGGGTACTTAATCTTCATCGCTTCCTCGGCTTCCCATGTGATCTCCTCAACTTGTTGATTCCTCCAAAGTACTTTTACCGATGCTATCTCTTTATTCCTTATCTTTTTAATTTGGCGATCAAGAATAGCAATAGGCATTTCTTCAAAAGTGAGATCTTTTGTAATTTGTACATCTTCCGTAGTAGTGATGTGCGATGGATCTCCGATGTACTTGCGAAGCATCGAAACATGAAATACGGGATGAACTGCTGAGAGCTCTTGAGGTAGCTCTAACTCATAAGCAACTTGTCCAAATCTTTGAATGATCTTATACGGACCTATGTATCGTGGACTTAACTTTCCTTTCTTGCCAAACCTCATCACTCCTTTCATTGGTGATACTTTCAAGAATACCCAATCGTCGATAGAAAACTCAAGTCCTCTTCTTCTAACATCCGCATAAGATTTGTGTCGACTTTGAGCTGTTGCAAGCCGTTGTTGGATCACTTTAACCTTCTCCATTGCTTGATAAACAAGATCCGGTCCAAATAAGACCGCATCACCTGCTTCAAACCATCCTATTGGCGATCTACACTTTCTTCCATACAATGCTTCATATGGTGCCATTTTGATACTTGAATGATAGCTATTATTGTAGGCAAACTCGATAAGAGGTAGGTGATCATCCCAGTTGCCTTTGAAATCTAATACACATGCTCGTAGCATATCTTCAAGTGTCTGGATGGTACGTTCCGCTTGTCCGTCCGTTTGAGGATGAAAAGCCGTACTTAGATTTACTTGTGTCCCCAAACTCCTTTGAAAAGACTTCCAGAAATTCGCGGTAAATTGGGCTCCTCGATCGGATATAATGGAAATTGGAACTCCATGTAACCGAACGATCTCCTTAATATACAACTTCGCATACTCTTCCGCCGTATAAGTTGTCTTAACTGGTAAGAAGTGCGCAGATTTGGTAAGCCTATCAATGATCACCCATATGGAATCAAACTTCCTATATGTACGAGGCAAACCCGTGATGAAATCCATATTGATCTTGTCCCACTTCCAGATTGGAAGATCTATACATTGCATGTAACCACCGGGTTTCTGGTGTTCTACTTTGACTCTTTGACAATTCAGACATTCAGCTACAAATTCGGCAATATTCTTCTTCATGTCATTCCACCAATATATTGCTTTCAAATCTTGATACATCTTAGTCGACCCTGGATGGATGGAATACCTTGAACAGTGTGCTTCTGTCATAATTCTCTTTCTTAGCTCAACTACATCAGGTACACATAAACGATTCTGACACTGAAGCACTCCTTCTCGCGTAAGCTCAAATGCCTTTGTCGTGCCACTCTGCACATCCTCCTTAAGCTGCAATAAAATTGGATCTGCATACTGCTTCTCTTTCACTTCAGCTATCAATGAAGATTCCGCTGCATTACGTATAATAACCTCTTCATCTGGAGTTTCGAGAAGTCGAACTCCCAAATTAGCTAGTTGGTGAAGATCCTTAATCATCCCCTGCTTTTCTATAGATGCCATTTTAGACTTACGACTCAGTGCATCCGCTACCACATTCGCTTTCCCTGGATGATACAAGATATCAACATCATAATCTTTCAACAATTCAAGCCATCTCCGCTGCCTCAAGTTTAGATCTTTCTGACTGAAGATATATTGCAGGCTCTTATGATCGGTATATATGTCAACATGAACCCCATATAAGTAGTGGCGCCATATCTTCAAAGCAAATACAACTGCAGCTAGCTCAAGATCATGCGTGGGATAATTCCTCTCATGAGGTCGCAACTGTCTAGAGCCATAGGCTATTACTCTACCATGTTGCATTAGTACGCATCCTAAGCCAATTCTCGAAGCATCACAGTACACCGCATACCCTTTTGTGCCTTCAGGAAGTACCAATACCGGTGTAGAAGTCAACTTGCTCTTCAGATCCTGGAAACTCTTTTCACAGGCATCATTCCATTGAAACTTGGAGGCTTTATGTGTCAACTTAGTCAAAGGTGCAGAAATAGAAGAAAAACCTTCAACAAACCTTCTATAATAACCTGCCAACCCGAGGAAACTACGAATCTCCGTAGGCATCGTGGGTCTTGGCCAATTCTTCACAGCCTCAATCTTCTGAGTGTCAACTTTTATGCCTTCACTGGATACAATATGGCCCAAAAATGCCACTGACTTGAGCCAAAACTCACATTTAGAAAACTTCGCATACAGCTTACGATCACGAAGAATCTGCAACGCCTGCCTTAAGTGATTAACATGGTCCTCTTCTGATCTAGAGTAGACCAGAATATCATCTATGAAAACTATCACGAACACATCTAGAAACGGCTTAAACAGCCTATTCATCAGATCCATAAAAACTGCGGGTGCATTTGTCAGTCCGAATGACATAACCAGGAATTCATAATGACCATACCGTGTTCGGAAAGCTGTCTTGGGTATATCTTTATCCTTGACTCTCACTTGATGATAGCCTGATCTCAAGTCAATCTTGGAAAAACACTGGGCACCCTGCAACTGGTCAAATAAATCATCAATTCGGGGAAGGGGGTATTTATTCTTGATAGTCACCTTATTCAATTGCCGATAGTCAATACACATCCTCAGCGAACCATATTTCTTACGCACAAACAATACTGGTGCTCCCCAAGGGGACATACTAGGCCTGATGAATCCCTTCTCTAGCAAGTCTTTCAGTTGCTCTTTCAATTCTCGCAACTCTGCTGGTGCCATTCTATAAGGAGGAATTGAGATTGGTTGTGTGTCTGGCAACAAATCAATACCAAACTCCACTTCTCGTTCAGGAGGTAAACCTGGTAGTTCTTCAGGAAATACATCAGGAAATTCATTCACAACCGGAATGGTCTAAAAAGTTGGCGGCTCTGCCTCTGTATCCCTTACTCTAACCAGATGGTATATGTACCCTTTGGAAATCATTTTTCTTGCCTTAAAGTAAGAAATAAATCTACCTCTCGGCGCGCCAACATTACCCTTCCATTCAAGGACTGCCTCATTTGGGAAATGGAAATATACCTTCTTAGAACGGCAATCTACTGTAGCACAACAAGACGCTAACCAATCCATGCCCATAATAACATCAAAATCTGCCATTTCTAACTCAACAAGATCGGCCATCGTATCACGACCACAAATATTTACAACACAATTTCGATAAATATTCCTAGCTATAAGAGATTCCCCCACTGGCGTTGATACCTCAAATGGCTTGGCTAATAATTCGGGTGTTCTTCCGAACCTTCCCGCAACCAAAGGAGTAGCATACGATAATGTAGAACCAGGATCAATTAAGGCATACACATCAAATGCAAAGATGGACAACGTACCTGTAACCACGTCTGGAGAAGCCTCTAAATTCTGCCGATCTGCTAGGGCATACACACGGTTCTGAGCTCCGCTAGCACTAGTTGCTCCTCTATCACCTCTACCGTGACCCATAGGTTGTGCACCTCTACTCAAAGGAGGCACCGAAGATGACGCAACAGCTGATCCGGTAGGTCGTGTTATACTACCTGTGGTCCTGCGTGGGCAATCTCTAGCCATATGCCCCGGCTTACCACACCAAAAGCAATTGTTTGTCCCAAGACGACATTCGCCAAAGTGAAATTTTCTACAAATGGGGCACGGGTGTCGTGGAGGTCTCAATTGACTCATACTCCCTTGCCCTTGATACCCCACTGTTCGCGAACTCTGATTTTCACTGCTTTGCCCAAACTGATTACCTCTGAACCTTTGAAATTGTGGTGGAGCACTAATTGCAGGATAAGAAGATAACGGGCTAGGCAATCTATGAGAGAACGAAGGCCTAAAACCTCCCTGAGATGCCACAAACTGCCCTATAGCTCTGGGCCGCTTAGAATATCCTTTTTCTGATTCCTGGGTTCTTCTTCTTTGCCTCTGATCTTCCATCTTCTGAGTGAAAGCTTGTATCCTCGCTATATCCATGTCCTTGTTCAAAGTAGCAATGGTACAATCTCTAACCAAGTATGGTTCCAATCTATTCACATAGTGATGAACTCTGTCGTCCATAGTAGCTACCACATTAGAAGCATATCGAGACAAGGAGTTAAATCGAAGACTATACTCTCTTACACTCATATTACCCTGACGAAGATTTAAGAATTGATCTGCACGGGCCTGACGAGTCTCAAATGGAAGATAATGATCAATAAATGCATTTTTGAACTCTCCCCACGTAGTTGGAGGTGCATCAATACCCCTAGATCGTTTCCAATCCTCGTACCACAATATAGCCTCTCCTTTCAGTCTATATGCTGCTAGCTCAACCATCTCTTTACCGGATACATGCATAACATCTAGAGCCCTTTGGGTCTGATCGACAAAGTCCTGCGGGTCTTCATTAATATCTGATCCGGTAAAAGTAGGAGGATCCAATTTCAGAAAATCTTGAGTCCGAAAGCTAGCTGCTCTATCCATACCACTAGAACCCGTGGTAGGAATAGCTTGCCCTTGAACTTGACCCGCAACTATACGCGTCAGAAGTTGTACTGCATCCCTCAAATCTCGATCAACAGCATTAATAGACGGCCCTTCCAGAGGAGAAGAAGCGCCTGATATCTGCTCAGCTTGAGACTCACTTTGCTCAGCTTGTGCCGGTGGTGACTTACTAGTACCTTCTCCGGCCACTGCATCTACTCGCTTCCACTTATTCTTTCTCCTTGTAACCGGCATCGTCACTATAATAAATAAAAAAGAAACAATTGGATTAAGCTATTGATTATGACTTTATCTCTAATATGGGATCTATTGCACGATCTAAGAAATGAAGAGTGGAAACAATCCCTAAATGTCCAATAGCCTCCTGTTTATAGATGTGGTGCACAACACACCGATAAACAAGATTCTACGTAGACACGGCTTTGTAGACTTACTAGGACGAACTTCTCTGATACCACTTCTGTCATACCCCAAATCCCATTGGAGCAGACTGGCACCCGTAGCCGAGGAGGCCCGGGAGAACCCATTCATAACTTATACTTTCACATTCACATTACTTATGAAAATTAGAAATTTGGGCAGCACTTCGTTGTAAATAGAAGAAAACAGTACCTGTATCAGCCCAGCAGACACGCATAAATATATATATGAACAGTAATTGGCCGTCAGAGCCATCACGTCTATCAACCAAACACTCCTATGGCTGTACAATATGTCTACAAAAGCCTCTACATAGATACACAACTGAGTTGGGGTCGGGACAAACTCCCGCCCACAAAAGACTTTTATGCAAATAACAAAAGTACATATAGAGACGACTTGGGATGCCCCAAAACAACTGGAGCTCACCACTAACAACAGAATGTCCTGGCTCTTACTGCGGAGGTGTACGACCTGAAGTACCTGTTCCTGCAGGCATGAATACAGGTCCCCCGTGAGGGACGTCAGTACGGAAATATGTACTGAGTATGTAAGGCAGTGAGTATCAAGATGAGATACAAAAGATCAACAGAAACCAGATACCAGTGAATAAACAGTATGAGTAGGCCACACTTAAAAGAACTGATGGGATACCTGCACATTACTTTCATATCATTACTTCCCGTAATCCTTGTCAATACATAACATATGTCATACAATGGCCAACTGATCAGTGGTACTATTACAATACATCAGGGACCACCCCTGGAATAGCATATATACATAATCTTTATAATACAATGGCCAACTGATCAGTGGTACTAGTACAATACATCATATCATCAATTTAAAATACAGACATTCCATTTCTTAATTCAATTAATCTTTGAGATTGGTTACTTTGTGGTCACACTTTATGGAACTTGAAACCATGATACCTCAATAGGAAAAACATGTAAATAGGTAATCAATATCATGAAGATGAAGTAGAGAATCATGGATACCTCATTAAACCATTTCGGAGTCAACAATAGTATGTGGACATTTTTTGACTAGCCGGACATCTTAAAAGTGAAAACAAGTTCAATTGGTAGTGTCGAAGATCATATGATGTTATTATGTGTCATGTGTCGTAGGACAATGTTGGAAGCTTACTTGAGAGTGCCATGGGTCATTATTCATGCCAAAGAATAGATAGAGTATGTCTTATATACCTTGATATAACCACTTCAATACAAGTGACTTCCCGTACTCTTCGAACACTTATCTACAATAAGTCATTTGTGGCAAACTAGTGTTAGCAACCAAACCTTACCATTTAGGTATTAACTTCACCAAATAATGTCTAGGAAGTAATCCTTTAGCTCATCAATAAGAGTACTACATACATCCTCTTATACTCTTATTACATTCACCTATCCTGCATTTTCATGAAATATCCCTCAACATCACTCTTAGCCTTTATTTCCCTTCTTAATCACCATCCAATAGCAACATGATCACTAGGCATACATAACCACTAATATAATGATATATCACCACAATTCATCCTCCATAATCCAACACAGCAACTTCCATAATTTACTACTAACAATTTATACACAACAATTCATAACTATGTTTCTAGTTATCTTCCAACATCAAGACAATACTCATAATCCTTTATCAATACTTGTTCATGGATAAGAATCAAGAATAAACAATATTCATACCTTAACAATGAACTCTTGTATTTAGGATCCTCCTTACATAACCATGGGGTGCTTCTTGAAGCTTCCGAGATGGTGAACACAACTACGGAACCAATTTGAATTTTCTACGGTTGAATCACAAAATATTTGAGGTTGAAATTGGCTAGGGTTTTCACCTTTCCTAAAATTTGGATAAAATCTGATAAAATTGAGGCTAAGTGCAGGTTTTTAAGACCAATTTTCGTCCAAAGGTAATAGAAAATGACCATTGTGCCCTAAAAATTGAAATAAATCCCGAATCTGTCCCCAGTGGACAGTTTTGACAGGCTGAAGTAAATCGACCATAACTCTTTTCTCCGATATCGGATTTGGGTGAAATTGGTATCGTTGGATAGATAACTCAAAGGGATTTCATTTAATATAAAGTAGGACACCCAGTTCGTCCTGTACAAGGAGTTATAATCGTTTGAAGTTGACCCTTAAAAACTGTTTTGAGAGGCTGAAGTAAAACGAGTATAACTCCTTACTCCGATGTTGGATTTGGATGAAACCAATTGCATTAGAAAGAAGACTCTCGGAGATTTTTGTCTATATATAGCATCTCACACAGTTCTTTTTGTACAAGGAGTTATGATCGTCTCAAGTTGGAGTGCCTAGCTGCAGAAATTTTCCTGCAGAATCACTGTTCACAGGCTTCCCGGCCACCGTTTTGAAATTTCGAATGTGCTCGTTTATATGAAATACTCCTCTGTTTTGGGCAAACTTTATATCGTTGGAAAGCTTATTCCAATACCTACACATACAACTATCGACGGGATACTTACGAACACCATAAACTTAATTTAACCCATACGCAAGTCTTTAGGACTCCATATAATCGCGATAAGTGTACGAAAAAATTTACGGGGTGTTACATCGCCCAACCCCAATTTTCTGTAAATGGATAGCAGCATCAAATCGATGCTAGCACCCAAATCGCACAACGCCTTAGCAAAATCCAACGATCCAACTGTGCAAGGAATAGTAAAAGCACCAGGATCTGCCTTCTTCTGTACTAAAGACCTCGTGGCAATTGCACTGCAATGATGAACATTATCTGCTAGCTCGTAGCTTGCTGCCCGCTTCTTTGTCAAAAGGTCCTTCATGAATTTAGCGTACCCAGGCATCTGTTCCAGCGCCTCCACCAAAGGAACATTAATAGTCAGCTGCTTCAACATAGTCATGAATTTACTGAACCTGGTGTCATCAGCTTTCTTCTTCAGTCTCTGAGGAAAAGGTGGTGGTGGAAGGGGAATAGTTTTCTCCACCACTTCCTTTTTATCTTGCTTCAGATTATCAATCTTTTCAGGCTGGTGACGTCTAAGTGTAGTGTCATGAACGTTCTGACTTTCAGCTTCTACAGAATCATCACAATCTGCTTCAATCACATTTTTTTCTGTATTATCAACCACCTACTTGCCTTTGGATGGATTTTCCAACACCTTACCACTCCTGGTAGTAATAGCCATACATGATCCATCATTCCTTGGATTTTGCACGGTGTCGCTAGGTAGGGTGCCAGCTTTTCTTTGATTGAGTGCCGCTGATAGTTGACTCAATTGTTGTTCCAACTGTTTTATTGAAGTGGAATGTGAATCAACCAATTGATTTATTGAGGACAAATCATTTTTTACCTCCGTTACTCCCGTGTTGGTTGCCTCCACTCCTTTCAACAACTTAGCCATCATATCTTCCATGGACATCTTCCCAGAGCCAGATGCCGCGGCCTCACGTTTTCTAGGAGGAACATACAAACCACTCCTGTCAGTCTTATTCTTGTATCCGTATTTATCATAATAGTTCCGACCTTGGTTTCCTTGGGCATTGCCTCGGAAACCCCCCTGATTATTCAAATAATTTGCTTCCTCCTCAGAATCGGATTCATCTCTTCCCTGTGATACAACGGCCTTAACCTTTTCGGTCTTCCCTGATAATAAATGCTTGGTAAGAAGATCCATCTGCATTTTCATATGAGCCATATCCTGGTCACGTTCCTCTTCTCTTCGCCTTTGTTCTGCCGTCAAGCCAATAGATACAGTAGAGCTTGCTACCTCAGAATCCCTGGTATGCCAAGCTCTACTCTGCTTTGTCATACGATCTAGCATATCACTTGCCTCAATAAAAGTAAGTTCCATGAATGACCCACCTGCAGCATTATCAACCAGTGGCTTAGTCACCGAATTCAAAGACCTGTATAATATCTCCATCAAGTGGATATTGGTCATCTGATGGTTTGGGCACCGCATAAGCTTCTTCTTGAACCTCTCCCATGTTTCGTGGAGATCTTCAGTTGGAAGCTGTCGAAAATTGTTGATCTCGTCTCTTAATTGTGCTCTTTTGGATGACGGAAAGAATCTTTCTAGGAAAGCGTCTTTCAGTTGCCTCCAATTAGTAATAGAATCAGGAGTTAGCCCGTTCAACCATAGAGTTGCCTCTCCAGATAGAGACAATGGAAATAAGCGCAGCCGGATCGCATTCTGTCCAACCCCTGGATTGTCAAACGCCTTGCATGTTGAGATAAAGTTGATTAGATGCATATTTGGATCATCGCCTGCAAGTCCACCAAATAACCCTTTGAGTTGCAACAGCTGGATCATGGTGCTAGTGATATTAAACTTGGCTCCGGGTGCCAAGGGCGGAGGAATAATAGCCCCTGTGGCACCAGCTCCATCCAAATCATCATCATCATCATCAAAAGGAGCCTGCACAGCTCGGCGTTCAGGTCTCATTCTAGCTTGACGATCTCTCCTGTTCATGGGTGCTGCCACCTCATCTGCACGCCATGGATTAAGTAACTCATCATCATCCAGGTCCTCATCATCAGGATTTGTTTCCCGACCTGGGTTATCAATATTCTGTTGATGCACTTGAGCAGCTGCCAACGCAGCTAACCTAGCCTGCTCCTGTTGAGCAGCCCTTCTTTTAATGTCACGTTGTGCATCTATTCTGCCAATAAGTTGTGGTTCAGGATTTATGGGTAATAATGGCTGACCAGATCTTCGTTTATTTGGCATACACTCTACCAAACCTGAACAAAACAAAAACAACAAACAAAAAGTAAAATTCTAGAATCTTTGACCAAAGGGTCTAGTAACTATCACAAACTTAGTTGACAACCGTATTCCCCTGCAGCGGCGCCAAAATTTGATAACGCCCAAATTACAGCTCTCGTTAGAAAGTGTAAGTGGTCGCTGTCAAATATAGAACCCAACTGGGTTGGGTGTCGAATCCCACAGGGAATACTTGGTCACTAAGTGTTGCAATTGTTAGTAGACTGTTGGTCGAAAATTCCATGGAAAAGGGGAATTTTGATTTAGGCGTGAATTAATAATATCAAAGTAACGAATGAATGATTTGTTTAGTAAAGGTTAATCACAGAGAATAATAAGTTAGGGTTATGTCCACCTTGTAGTTTCTACTTCTCTATTAACTATGAGTAACGCGGAATTTAGACATGCATGCACTTATAGAGAATCGTATTCTAATTCTAAATCCAAGTGTTTCCCAACCATCAAGGATTTATTTCACTTTAGCTCTCTCGAGCCTAAAGTGTATAACAAATGGTACAAATTCACCAAGAAGTTAATCCGGTTAAGGCATTAACGTGTAAATAGAAGCCCTATTTCCTTGTCACACTCTCTTTTCCAAACATGTAACTTTTCTCCCGAACAAGTTAATGCTATAATGGCATGTTCTCTATGTTTGCAACCATGATAATTTAATTAAAATGAAGAGAGTAATGATATAAGTAGCATACACATCAAGAATTCACAAACTCATAGCAACAAATAGTATCTTACAAGGTTTCCATAACCCTAACAGAGAAGTTTAGCTACTCATGGATACGACGGAAATCAAAATAGACATAATCATCATACCACAACCTAGAACAATCTTGGCGATGGAAGTGATCTTAGCGTCACAAAGAGAGTAACGTTTTTTCTCTAGCCGTTTCCAAGTGTGAGCCGTGTTTCTCTGTCCAAAACTTACAGAATCTGTAAACTGAATAATGACTAATGATAATTGATCAATGCTGCTGAAAAATTCAGCAATAGGGTTTTTATAATATCCTTGTCTACTAAGTTACTGCTGCATCCCTAAGTATTTAGAAATACTAATTTTGCCCGGGACAAATTCTCCATGCGTCACATTCAGTCCAACAGCTTCCAAAAGCTGCCTTCCCTCTTATATGAAGTTTTCCTTTGCTGCCCAAAGGTCCACAAAGTGCTGAAATCTTCATCATTAATACCTGAAAACATGCTAATCACATAGGTTAGCTCACTTAAAGGAAAATGGACTAAAAGTGCTGGAATTATATATTTTATCCTCAAAACTTAGCTAAAATATGGGTAAATTATGGTTCTTAGGGGTATAAATACGCCCAACATCATTGGGACAGATCCCCAACTAACTCTAGCTACAGAAATACTGGAAATCATGATAAATAATAAAGCTAGTCCTTGACTGATAAGGACTCACCAATGTTGTAGTTGAGTGATTTAGAAACAGACTATGTATGATCTAGGAACTGAGCATCCAAACCTATGTTATAAGAAAACATAACGCAAAAAAAAAAAGTATGTAGTCAGTACTTTTAATGTACTGGTGTGCGGGATAGGGACTAGATGATATATATAGGACATAGTGTAAATGCATGAACCTATAAATCGAATACAAGCCCAAGCATAAACATATACTGAATTAATCTGAATAAATAAATAATCGATATATGGACACTTGGTCATGCAAACCTAAACTAATATAATCTGAATATTAAACTGAAAATGTGGGACATAACATTTAGATGATATGCCCCAATCTGAGCAAATTGGGGTCCAGCCTGTAACTCCAATTGGAATGGTGATAGTATCTTGCCAAGAGTACCAACACTAGTTGGGTGGATCAACTAAATTCGAGTCCCAAAGGACTAGGGTGTTAGTCCTATACTGGCAAGTAACCCTACGAGAGCGTCATTACTAAAAATGGTAGGTGACAACACTTAACATACGTTTGCAACGTAGTTCTTGAACTCAAGGACTTCTACTAAAGGTCTTGCTCTTTTACTGGGGGTGATCCTTCATTCCTAGGTTTGCTCAGTGCTAAGTCCTACTCCCAACTGAACTAACAAGGGTTCTGATAATGCTTTAACATAATTCACAACTGATAAATGCTTAACATGAATATCATAATCTGAATACAGTGATTCAATCATGATCTGTATGAATTTTTACTTGAAATTCTGAAAAATGCATGAATATCTAGGTACCAGGTGTTCATAACCCACCAACACTGAATAATGTAAACTGATCATGGTGATTATGAAACTGGCCATGGTGTAGACATTTGAATTATCAAACATATGGAAACAGAATCTCTCATGAGGGGGTATGGAACTGGCCATAGTGTAGACCATGGAACTGGCCATGGTGTAGACCAAAACTAAATTTCTCATGGTGATTATGGAACTGGCCATGGTGTAGACCATGGTTACTCCTTATATAGCAGTTGATTTTGGTATCAGTCTCGAAATTTTAGCAGAGCCCTTTCTCGGTCTCTACCCCAGTGGGTAAAACCATAATAGCCTGACGGGTATACAGGAACTGCCCGGTTATGATATTTCAGAAATTTACTTCAGCAGACTTAGTCAAATTAAAGATGACTGATTTTGATATCATTCTTGGTATGGATTGGCTTCATTCCTGCTATGCCACAGTCGACTGCAGAAACAGAATAGTTCGGTTTCAGTTCCCGAATAAACTCGTCCTAGAGTAGAAGGGTAGCGTATCCGCTTTTAGGGGTCAACTTATTTCCTACCTTTGGGAAAGAAAATTGATATCTAAGGGATGTGTTTATCATCTAGTTCATGTTAGACATTCCAGTTCTGAGGCTCTCAGTCTCGAATCAGTCCCAGTGGTGAATGAATATTTAAATGTCTTTCTTGAAGATCTTCCAGGAATTCTTCCTAAAAGGGAAATAGACTTCGGTATTGATCTTCTTTCAGACACTCAGTCTATCTCTATTTGTCCATACAGAATGGCATCAGTAGAACTCAAGGAACTAAAAGAACAGTTGAAGGATCTCTTAGATAAGGGATTCATCATACCCAGCATTTCTCCATGGGGCGCACCTATCTTATTCATGCATAAGAAAGACGGTTCTCTTAGAATGTGTATAGATTACCGTCTACTCAATAAGGTTTTGGTCAAGAATAAGTATCCTCTTCCCAGAATCGATGACTTGTTTGAACAACTTCAGGGTGCCAGTTATTTCTATAAGATAGACCTCAGATCCGACTATCATCAGCTCAGAGTTAGAGAATGTGACATCCCGAAGACAGCTTTCCATACACTGTATAGTCACTTTGAATTTTAGTTATATCCTTTGGTCTTACCAATGCCCCAGCAGCTTTCATGGACTTGATGAACAGCGTGTTCAAGTAGTACTTGGATATGTTCGTCATAGACTTCATAGATGATACTCTGGTCTATTCCCACACTGAGCGAGATCATGCAGACCATCTCAGAATAATACTCCAGACTCTCAGAAATCATCAGTTATTCGCCAAATTCAGTAAGTGAGAATTTTGGCTAAGATCAGTAGCATTCCTTGGCCATATTATTTCCAATGATGGCATTAGAGTAGATCCTCAAAAGACCAAAGCAGTAAGAAACTGGCCTCGCCCAGTTTCTCCATCAGATATCAGGAGTTTCTTGGGTTTGGCTGGATATTACAGATGGTTTGTTGAGGGATTTTCTTCTATTGCATCTCCTATGTCCAGATTGACTCAGAAGAAAGTCAAGTTTCAATGGTCAGATCCTTGCAAGAAGAGTTTTCAGGATATGATGACTCGACTTACCTCAGCCCCAGTCTTAGCTCTTCCAGATGGTTCAGATGGGTTCGTGGTGTATTGTGATGCATCTAGAGTAGGTTTGGGTTGTGTCCTCGTGCATCATGGTAAGGTCATAGCCTACGCCTCCAGACAGCTTAAACCCCATGAGAAAAATTATCTTACTCATGACCTTGAGCTAGCAGCTGTAGTCTTTGCCTTAAAGATTTGGAGGCATTATCTCTACGAAGTTCATGTAGACATCTTCACAGATCACAAGAGCCTTTAGTATGTATTTTCTCAAAAAGATCTCAATATTCATCAGAGAAGGTGATTAAAGCTCTTAAAAGATTATGGCATGAGTGTCCTCTATCATCCGAGCAAGGACAACGTAGTGGACGACGCTTTTAGTAGACTGTCCATGGGTTGTATTTCTCATGTTGATGATAGTTAAAAGAAGTTAACTCAAAAAGTACACCAGTTTGCCAGACTAGGCCTTCGCTTAGTCGATTCTTCAGAGGGTGGTGTATGTGTTTAAAGTAGTTAAAAATCATCTCTAGTTTTTTAGGTGAAAGAAAAACAACATAAGGATCCTAGCTTTTTCAAGCTAAAAGAGTCAGTTTAGAATCAAAAAATAGAGGTTTTCTCCTAAGGGGGAGATGGTGTCCTCCGTTGTCAGGTTCGTCTATGTGTTCCAGGTGTAGATGACATAAGGAAGCAAATTCTTACAGAAGCGTATGGTGCGTGTTACTCTATTCATCCAGGGGCTACTAAGATGTACCACAATTTATGGGAAATCTATTGGTGGAGTGTGATGAAAAGAGATGTCAGAAGCCTAGTGGTCCTATGCAGGTGTTCAGTATTCCTACTTGGAAGTAGGAAGAAGTGACCATGGAAGAAGTGAACATGATAGGTTTTTCTCAAACTCGTCATCAGCATAATTCAGTTTGGGTCATTCTAGACAAGATGACCAAATCATCTTATTTCCTTCCGGTTCATACCTTTTATTCATCCAAGGATTATGCCAAGCTCTACATCAAGGAGCTGGTCAGATTGTACGGTGTGCCGTTATCAATTATCTCCGACAGAGGTACCGAGTTCACCTCTCATTTTTAGAAAGCATTTTAAAAGGGTCTTGGTACCCAAGTCCATCTCAGTACAGCCTTTCATCCTCAGACAAATGGTCAAGGAGAAAGGACCATTCAAACTTTGGAAGATATGCTAAGGGCGTGTGTAATTTATTTCAAGGGTAGTTGGGATGACCACTTGACTTTGATTGAATTTGCATATAATAATAGCTATCAGTCCAGTATTCAGATGAACATAGGTCCTGACTTAGTATTCGACACCTTAGAGAAAGTTTATTTAATTAGAGAAAGACTCTGAGCTGCTCAGAGCCGACAGAAGTCTTATGCAGATATTCATAGAAAGGATATCGAGTTTGAGATTGGTGATCATGTCTACCTCAAGATATCTCCTATGAAGGGAGTAAAGAGATTTAGAAAGAAGGGAAAGCTCAGTCCCCAATATGTTAGTCTCTTCAAGATTCTCAGTTGTTTCGACAAGGTAGCTTATGAGCTCGAATTGCCTTCAGATCTAACCTTGGTTCATCCAGTCTTTAATGTCTCTTTGATCAAGAAGTGTATAGGTGAACCATCAATCGTAGTCCCTATTCAGAGCATAGATGTTCAGAACAGCCTCTTTTATGAAGAGATTCTAGTCAAAATCCTAGACTATCATACTCGTAGATTGAGGAACAAAAAAGTCCCTCTAGTTAAAGTTCTTTGGCGAAATCAGTCCATCGAGGGAGCGTACCAAGTATCCTCACCTCTTCCCCTCCAACTCAGATCAAGCTTAAGGTAATAGTTCTCCTTAAGCTTACTCAGTTTCATGATTAGTGTACATCACTAACATAGTATTCAGTCTCATGTTCAAGTTCCTATGATAATCTTGGTATCAAGTACCATCACATATTCAGTCATGCATTCATGTATCAGATCAACTATATATTTATGCATCAGACATGCATTATCATTGTGAGAAAACTTAGTTCTTCATAACTTTTAGTTATGTATTTATGAATCAATTATGCATGCATCAGATATGCATGTTCAGTATGTTTTGTTCAGCTTATCAATCACGTCCGTCATAAGATTATGTTCCAGTTATTCATGTTCAGTTCATGTTCAGTTTATTGTTTTCCCTCTCAGTCAGTCTCATTCAAGGACGAATGTTCTCAAGGGGGAGATATTGTAATACCCATGCTTTTTTCTTATCTTGAAAATCATCTCAAGGATGTTAGAACTTGCTTTGAAATAATAATTCATTCTTATAAAAGTGTTATTTCCATAATTTTTACTTCCTATCACATGGGAAATTGAATAAGCTTTCCATTGATATATAATTAGCCCAAATCCGACACCCGGGCGAAGAGTTAGAGCCTTTTTAGTGAGACAGTGTTTGACCTGAGCCTTCAGAACGTCGCAAAGATAGATCAAATGGCAATTGTCAAATTCCAGTGTTGCTCTGTTATACTAGCACGTCGCGCCAAACTTCCAGTTCGTATACAAGGTGGCAATGCAATAGCTCCGCATCACGCCACCGTTTAGTTTCCCAATCATCAATTTCCAGTGACACGGTGTGATAACACCACATCATGCCAAGGGGCTAACTCGGGAAATTTTACTGAAAATTTAATGACGTGTACAGGGTTAAAACTGTCAACTTCCTACCCCTATATAATCCCTTTAACACATGACTCATCCACTTTTCACCCAAAACATATTAGTTTCTCTCAAGTTTATCTGAAGAACAAACTAGGGTTTCTATTAGGGATTCAAATTCAAGAAGGTTTCACCATCAATCTTCATGAAATCATGATCTAAGGTATGGATAGTGTTCATTCATGGACTCCTTTCATCCACGAAGTCCAAGAATCCTTTTTAACTACAAGTTATGGATTTTTTTCATGTTTTCATGTTTTGTATGTTCTCTTTCATGTTGATAAATGAGGAATTGATTTCTATTCCATGATTTGATGATAAATTCCATGTGGGTTGATTAGTATAGATAAATATTTATGAAATCTCATGACTAAAACCTTGTATGATGGAATTGGAATTGAAGCATGATGTTTAATTATTGTATAATGTGTTTACATGTACTAGGCCTGCCATATGTTTGATAAAATGCCTAGATGAAGGAAATTTGCCTAACTAGCATGATATCATGAAAATCCCTATGTATGTACAAGCTTATGCCTATTAGACGTTTGATGAAATGCCTCAATAAACGTATTGTGGTGATTATCATATATTCAAGAATAGCAAGTCATGTCAGTTTCCTTCCATTGAGACCTGGGGTACTTGTACCTAAAATATTAGCTGTATGCCTAGATCCATATCGTGTTTTCACGATACTCTCAGTCAAGCTATGAACTCTTAGACTTCAGATAGTCCTATGACTCAGGAAAAATCTCCATGATCTTATGACTCAGTCAGTTGTCAGATATCAGTAGTATTCTGTCAGCCATGGAAATTCAGTAACTCGGTCCATGCTCAGTTTAGTTCAGTAAATCATATTCAGTGTCTATTCAGATGGGTGTAGAAATTAGCACCGAGTGAACCCAAGGATGGGAACTCACTTGTTATATGAGGGCGTGATTCCTAGAAGCAAACCTTGTGTTCCAGAACTATGTATCCAGCATAGGTTGAGACATCGTAGCCTGCCATATGAGGGTAGATAAGGTGGCTTAACCTGTTATGTGAGGGTTCCCACCGTTCTTGCTAGAGTTACATGTTATATGAGGGTTACTCACATATTGTCCTTACCAGTGGCACGGTATTGACACCCTTCTAATCAGGGCATAGATTGGACCCCAGCTCAGCTATTATAGCATATTTGGGGCATATCGGTTAGATACTACTTCCCATAATTCCATGTTACAGAATTAGGACTGTCAGATATAGTCAATCAGTCTCAGTAATAGAACTCAAATAGTTCTTCAGATTTTAGGACTGTCAGATACATTCAACTCAGATACAATACAAAACTCAGATAGTTCCATCAGATTCAGGATTGTCAGTTACGGTCACCCACGTTATCAGTTATACTCAGTTACAGTCACCCATGTTATTAGTTATATTCAGATATAGTCATTCATGTTATCAGTTATGTTATGTTATCAGTATCCAAACTCAGTAGTCATGCTACCACGATATCAGTATAATGTTATCATATTGTCAGTTATAGTTGCATATTTATGTATGTATTTTCACGTTCATGTTAGACAGTCAGTTAGTATTAATTATCCATGAAAACCATTTCATATAACCTACCTCACATATATACTCAGTACATATGTACTTATGCATTCGCGCTATGGTGCTTTCTTTTTATGTTACACCATAGGTTCAGAGACACGAGTTCTAGATCAGCAGTAGATTCTAGATTTATCAGTCAGAGTAGAAGTGAGTCCTCATCCTTCGAGGACATAATGACCATAGGTTCAGAGACACGAGTTCTAGATCAGCAGTAGATTCCAGATTTATCAGTCAGAGTAGAAGTGAGTCCTCATCCTTCGAGGACATAATGATTTTTTGTTATCTTATTGATTAGCTTATTAGATGGAGTTAGTTGGGGACATATCCCATCAACTCCTTATTCAGATTCTTCAGGCAGTAGAGGCTTTCAGACTAGATGCAACCTAGATATAGACTAGATACAGACTAGATATAGACTGTCATGTTTTAGACTTCAGTTTTGTTTTGGGTATTCTATTACCCCACACAAATGTTACATTATTCAGTTATGTTCATGAACGAACCTTATGGCCTTTTAGTGTATATTTCTGCATTATTATATTATCTTATGCAGTATACAAGTACAGATATCATTCATGGGTTAGCTTGTGATTCTTTGAGGTCATGAACATCGTATAGCGCTTCGGTTCAGCAAATCGGGTCATTACAGGTCATTACAGAAGGAAATAAACATGAATTATCAACACAATTTCAGAAGCAATTTGAAAAGTTTTAGGTAGAGCAGAATATCTCTACACTACCAAAAAATGTTAAATAGTGTAAATTTTTTATTGCAAAAAGAATTTCATATATTATTTATTAGTCCTTTGATATTCAAGAAATTGAGAGGATAAAATATTTAAGCAAAACCATCAATTAAAGGATGGAGCCTAGTAGAAAAGACAAAACGAGGTTCATCCTTACGAAAAGGATCACTCATTTCCAATGAGAAATTAAGAAGAAGGCTAAAAGAAGCCTTATTAAGTGTAGATAATAAGATAAAATCAAAACAAATAATGTAGTTATTAGATACTATGTCTTCACATACAGTGAACCCAACAACAGTGATATGATGAATTTGCAAGGGATATCACAGGCATACCTCCTCAATTAAAAGAAAAGTGCCAACATTCCTTTAAAATTTAAAAAGCTACTGCATTAAATGGTGGAACCCACAGACAACCACAAAAACTATGAAGACCGAAACATAAATGACACAAATCTTCAAGGATGAAAAGGCCAAAATCTTCTCAAAATCATCAAAAGGCAAATGTTCAAAATAATGATGAAAAGATTCCATAAATCAGCTACTCAAAGAAACGTACAGAACAACTATGTATTCATTGGCTACTCGGAGACAAGTTTAAAATAAATAGCATGTATTAGTACATAGAAAGATCCAATCACATGTATTAATACAGATGTAAAATAGATAGTGTATATTATATATTATCAGTACTTTTGAAGCCTATTTAATTCTTTTGACTTGTATTAACAGAGGGTATTCTCAAATACCTCTACTTCTTTCCCTTTCCTATTTCCTATCTTTCCTCTATATCTTCTCTACATTTTCCTATTCTATTAGTTTTTTAAAGTATATTTCTCTACTTTTCTCTACCACTTTGCTCTATTTTTATTTGCTTTTACTTTGCCCTTAGTTTGCTATTTTTAAAGTTGGTTTTCAAAGTTTAATGTTCTTTGTAGTTTCAAAATTTCCTATTACTTTAAATTATTTTGCTTCAGTTTTCCCGATCCGTTCCCCTTAAATGTCTGAGGTCGGTGAGGTCCTCATAGAGCAATGGTTGTGTATAGAATATCTATATAGAAAGGTCGTAATATCCTTTTAGTTGTAAACTTTGAATATTGGATACTATTGGGATCACTTATATCTTCTAATTTATGCATAATTTATAGAAAATCAATATCTATTAAAATAAACTAATAATACCTTTGGGTTTTGAGGAGATCATTGTGTCCACATAATGCCAATATTTATAGCATGGTTATAATAATTTTGGCACTCAAAAACCTTAATATTTTTTATCAAGTGCCATAATTTGGCAGTACCTACAAATCCATTATTTCAAAATTTTTTTATCAAGAATAATCTGATCTTTGTTTTTTGCAGGGTAGCTAGAGAGGTTGCTTGTAAGTGTCTCTAGTGGTTTCATCGCATAAATATATTTTATTTGGATTGAATTATTTTGATTGGATAATGATGAGGAATCTTATTTATATTTTTTTTAATTGATTTAAATTTGGGTAGACTAGTTATGGATTCTTTTAGTGGTAAGGGGATGGTAGATTTTGGTAGAGATGGAAATTCTTGCAAGACTGAATATCTATTTTTTGACATTTATCTTCTCCGTTAAAGGATCTTTTCATTTTATCATCTTGTCAAAAAGGCTAAAACAGAGGCCTCAACCTTATTCCTTACATTTTATATTTTGGATCTGTTGGCGCAGTTCATTTTTCCATCCTACACACAAAACAACAAATGTTTACCAATGTCAAAATGAACTGTTCCAACAGATCAAGAATGTTATTTTTTGGTTAGTAGCGTGGTTGGTTTTATTTTATGGCTTTTATATCTCAATTTGACCCTCAAATTAAAAGATTGTGAAATTGGGTCTCAGGGGTCAAATGTATGAAAACAACATCTTTTATGAAAATTTGATATAGCCTTTTGAGTTTGAAAAATTGAATTAAGTTTAGAAGCATATCTTGTTTGCATTCTCGGGATTCTGAATGAATCTTAAGGGCCCCATTAAAAATATGGGAAGAAATAGGTCCAAGTTTGCTAGTGCAGCACTAGCTGAAGCATTCTCTTAAGTGACCCTATGGTCGTTTATACGATGGTCGCTTACACTACCATTTTGTTACTTAAGGGATCACAGCAGGGCTCCCGAATAAAAAAAAACAATTTTCTTTATTTTCTTTCAATTTTTAGACTTTGAGCTATGAGTTTTAGAGTTTTTCAATTATTCCTATAATTTTCAATCTTTTGTAAGCTCCAAATTACTATTTAAATTATCTTTCTTTGATTCTCTCAATCTTAACACGTTAATTTGTGATTTCAAAAGTAAAATTTTGGGATTTTTGCTTGGAAAGCCTAAAAAATGGGTTTTCTTCAATGTAAACCTTTTTTCACTTTGGTTTTCTTTTATGGCTTCCTTTAATCATGGGTAACGTGTTTATGACCTAAAATTTTGGTTTTCCCCTTTATTTTTTAAAATCCATTTTAGGGGTCCATTTTGACCCCAATTTGAAAATAGACAAAATAGAAATTATTGGATTTATTTTGACACTTATATTCTATATTTGTATGTTTTAGTTGATGTTGGGGTCATTCAAGAGGAGAAATGATCTAAGTAAATAGCTTTTGTCTAGGATTTTGATGTCATGAGGCAGTTTATGGCTTAACTTTCTTCAGATTGGGCTGGGTAGTTAATAATTGTAAAAGCCCTATTATGGGTACGGGTAATAATAATAAAAATAATATTATTACTATTTTGTGCATGTGTGGGGGATTATGTTGATATTATTGGTGATTTGAGATGATATTTACTACGCGTGGACCGTGTAGAGTTCTTATCTTATATTATTGGCCTTATGTACACGTTGAATTGTTTTCATTTTGTCAGAAATGCCTAAGTTGGGGTTATTTTTGTATTATTGATGTCTTACTCACATATTTCAATCTAATGGTACATAACTTATACTGAATCATGTATGGTTGACATATTGAGTGGATTTTGAGCTCATGTGCGAGTAGCTTAACTAGAGTTAAGATCTTTGTACTGGTTTTTTGTGAGCATAACATCCTCATATCATAAATACATTCATAAGAATATTGGTAGCACTGTGAAATACTATTTTTTGACAAAAATGAGACATTTTTACAAAACCCTCTGTCGTAAGCCACGAGTCAAATAAGAGATATGGATATTAAGATTGTTGTTGAGTATTGAGATAGTTAATGGGTTGTAAACCCCCCATGGGTCCTACCTAGAAGCATGATTCTCTATAGGTGTATACGGAGGTTATGTGATAACCTTGATCATATCACATCATCATCATTATTATCCTCATAGAATTTCATCATTATGCACCTTTAGTATTATGTTTATGTATTTCCTCCATTGCATTGTCTATTTTCGTTTCTTTACCACTATGTTTCCTACTTATGTGCTATTTATAGAAATTTTAGTAGAGACGGTGTGAGCTACCGTTTGGGATATTTTCTGTTTGTAGGTGATGTGCTCATAGTATGTATTTGCATACATTATTTTCTACTTTACTTAGTTGGCCTATGGTACCTACTGAGTACAAGTGGACCATACTCATTCCTACTGTGCCCTTTTAGTACCAATCTAGCTAGTGGCCACTCTATGCTTTTGGAGTTGACTTTCACCTCTTCTTATCTAGATTTTGTCTTATTTTGTATTATTTTGTATTCTGTGACAGACTTGTAGTTGTTCGGACTCTCAGTTGAATTTTTTGATTTTAATATGTATTTATATTGTTCTTACACTATGATACCAGGTCTTTGAATGGTTTATGGTTTTTATTATTATTAACACTTCTGTTATTTTTGTACAAGAATGGTTGGATTTCATTCTAGAAGTCTCGCCTTTAGATTTATGTTATAATTTTCTTTTATGTATTAATTTGGGCGATCAACTTAATTATCAAGGCTTAGCTATGATAAGTTCCATCATGACCTGAGTGTTTGGATCTTTAAAAATTGGTATCAGAGCAACCAGGTTTATTTGTCATATTAGTGTAAGAACATGGTGTCTAGTAGAGTCTCGAAGATCGGTACATATATGTTCATATTTATCTTTGATAGGTTACAAGATATCTTTTGAAAACTTTCCTTATTTTATTCCTTATCATACGGGTTTTGCTATACCCTATATTCTAAATTGAGTTTCTGTAACACCCTACATTTTCGGGCTAGAATTCAAACTATTATTCCTAGGTATATAAACTTGAATCCAATTATTCCTATGTAACTATAAGTTTTGTGATCATTTAACTAGTGTTTAAAGTGCTTTTGAGGTTAATAATGATCATAGGAAACACTTAGAGCAAAGTTGAGTTAAGAACTTTTGATTCGACCAAATATTGATATTAGATCCTATAAGGGTCAACTTTAAATGTGTAAAACTTCTGGAATATAGGGAACTTTGGATCTAAATACCCACCAAATTATAGATAATTGAGTCCTCTTTCCAACACCTCCAATTTTGCCTCAATCTGATACACGTGTGAAAAGCTATGAGCATTTTTGCGAGGAACTAGTGAGCCTCAGCTATTTCTCCATGTCATTGAGGATAATCTCCACAATAAGCAGTTTGTTAGGGAGGATAATGTAACACCCTCAAAATTTTGAGCATTTAATTTTTGGCCTTCCCATATTCAAAATGTCAATTTTTGACTCAAGTTGTGTTTAGGCATGTGAATGGGTGCCCGGGAGAGTTTTGGAATTTTTGGTTGGGGTTCGGGGTGGTTATGGACCACAGAGGTAGTGAGCCTCTGCGATATCACCATTTCATAAAGGATACACTCCGCGATGGCAAACATAACACGGAGGATAATCTTCGCAGTTAGCAGCGAGTCACAGAGGTTAGCCTCTGCGATAAGGTCTGTGCCACACCGTTATTTAAAATCTATGTAATTTTTTTATTTACTTGGGATGAGGGGGTATTAGGGTCTTTTCACCTATGCACGACCCTTAAGTATTATATAGCCTATTCCTTTCAGTTTTAAGAAATTAAAAATCCCCAATTCTACTCTTAAACTCAAAAACCCTAAGGTAGCCTAAGGATTTCATTGTACCTTCATCTTTTGGGTTTCACGCTATAAATTTTTTTCAAATTCTCATATGTCTAAGGTACCTTACCTCTTTATGCTATACTTGTATTCTCTTAATATAATGAGAATTAGTTTATTATTCATGGTTTTGATGTTGGGTTGAGGGTCTTGGATATAAATTGTTTGAATGTTTTCTCCTTATCACTACTGAACAATTATTCTTTACATTGTTGATTTATACACTCATTGGGGTACATGGGAATGGTAAACAAACTAAATGGTCATGGTTATTCATAGTTTGCTGATTTTGCATTGATCTATGGTTTCAGAAATTATGTTTCCCTCAACTCAAATTGTGAAATTGATAATGAATATGGTTTTGTCATATTGTTTGACTTGCTCACTTATACTAATGCATTGGCTTAAAAGGTTAATGAACCATAGATTGATTCTATTTAACTTTTGGGTACATGGATTCCCCGCGTGAATGGATAATTTAAACCTAAGGGGTCATGAATATCCCTATGTGAAGGATGATTGATACGATATGATAATGAACTTGCAAGTGGGGTTGGTATGATTGTACCAACGGGATGCCTTAATGCATAACTGGTTTAATTAATGGGGATATGTTATAAATGTTTTATTAATTAGTCTTAAAATATGGTTGTGTGACCGGATTATGAAAGTGGAGGTCTCGACAGACCAATACTAGAAACTGCGATTGCCGACATGGGGGTCTAAATTATTGGGAGGTTTGAGTCCCTCTTATTATATGATTGGGAGGTTTGAGTCCCCTATATCACATGATTTGGTGCTTAAGTCACCTTTATATATGCATGGACGTTTAAGTCCCCCATAAGGCATATCCACATATGATTATCCTCTGGTTCATGCAGCTACACGTACTGGGGCCCTTCCATCTGGGGGGAGTTGTGCCCATATAGCCGATGAGTGCCTTAATTATGAAGATTATTCTATATAATCACGTCTAAGATTTTAAAAGTTTATGCTAAGCCTTGTTCCTTACCCCAGTATGTGATATATATCACTATATCTCATCACATCATCGCTTCCCTCTGTTATCGTACCTATATATCTACAACATCTATAATAACTTTATTAGCACTTTTTCAGTTCCAGTGACTCCCTTGAGATCCTTTCCTCCATAAGAGATCAGTAATGTATTCCCCCTTTTGGCATCATTAAAAAGGATTAACAAAGTAACCCAAGAGTTATCGTAAGCATAAATTAGTTAACCCATGGCGACTGGGGCAACAGTACCATGAAGAACATTTTAAAAGTAAAACCAGATAAAGAGCACAAAAGAAATGACTCATTCATGTTCAACAGATTATATATCATTTCAGAGCAATGATTACAATTCAAGTTCCATTAGAAATAGCCACAGAAGTTGGAGAAAAATATGTAGAGGATTTTGGGAGAAGGTTTGGAGAAGTAAGGTCATCTTAGGATTGTGTAACAATTCAAGCTCAGTGGCCTTATTGATTATAATGATACTCTTCATCTTAAGTTCATCATTTCCGAATTCCCAAGTTTTACATTTTCTGATTTTACTTCAACACTCATCAAATTTCTGAATGTTTCAAGCATTAGTCTTGTTTCACTTCTGTTAAAAGTGCTACTAGGTTCATTATCATACATTCTCTTTTTTTTGGGATCAGGACCCTAAAAAATCTGGTGCCTTATAATAGGATTTCCAGAATTCACTTAGATGGATTTTGTTTTCAGGCTTTGTAAATTGTTTCATGGACCATCTAAACTTTCTTTCACATTGTCAAAGGGATAATGTATTTTTAGAGATGGATCTTTGTTAGAGCGGTAATTGAAGAAAGGATTTGTCTTAGGATAATTAGGTAGTTGAGTAGGGCTAGGTCCATGGAGTTACTCCAAAGGTGAATTTGATTTCAATTTTTCCTTAAACAGGTTTACTAACATAAAGAGAAAGAATGTGGCCTTTTCTATTAGAGCAAGAACAGAAACATACACATTCATGATACTAACCTGAGATCTAGGACCAGGCCCATCTCTTTATTTAAGTAATTTCTTAAATTTGTACGTACTTCATCTATTTTCTTCTAAACATTTTCCCATAGGTGTATATCTGCAAAGATATGATACTGAGTTAGACTAACAACTATATACTTTACCAAGAATACCTATCTCATTATAATAGCCAATTTTATGGAGAGATACTGATTCACATGGTAGGTTAGATCATTTTGATCAGGCCTAAGTTCAGCCAGTTCTTCATAAATTATTTCTTGTGAAGTTCCTTAGTAAATATATCTGCTATTTCAAATTTTTCCTTGTGAAGTTCCTTAGTAAAGATATCTGCTATTTGATTGTCTCTTAGAAAGTAATTCCTTACATCAATGTGGTTAGTCCTATTGTGTTGCAATAGTTTCCTAGCCATGTTTAGAGAACTTTAGTTTTCACACATTATAAGGATAGTGTCTGAGAAAATGTAAAAATCTTTCAATTGTTGCATGATCCATAATAGTTGTGCACAACAAGAAGCAGCAACAACATATTTAGCAAATAGAGCAATTGAGTTTTTCTTCTTAGACCCCCAAGAGATTAAGGATGATCCAAGAAAAGCCATTCTTGATGTTCTTTTTCTATCTACTAAATATCCAGCATAGTCAGCATCAGCATAGCCCACCAAGTCAAAACTATCTACAGATGGATAGTATAGGACCAGGTCCCTTGTCCCCTTCAGATACCTAAGAATTCTTTTTGCGACTTTCAAATGGGACTCCTTTGGGCATTCTTGAAATTTGGCACACATTTCTACACTAAATCATCATTGTTTATTATTGAACTAGTTTTAATTGGAGTATTAATTGGCTTGGTATCTCCCATATTATACTTTTTCAGTAGCTCCTTGAAGTAGTTCTCTTGACAAATCATTGTCTCTTGAGAAGTTTGCTTGATTTGCAAGCCTAAGAAAAAGCTTAATTCACCCATCATACTCATCTCAAATTCACTCCCCATTATCTTAGCAAATTCTTCACATAGTGATTCAAAAGTAGCTCCAAATATTATGTCATCAACATATGTTTGGACAATTAATACGCTGCTATATCTGGTCTTTAAGAATTGAGTGTTATCTATTTTCCCTCTTTTGAAGCCATTTACCATGAGAAACTTTGAGAGTCTCTCATACCAGTCTCTTGGTGCTTTCTTTAAACCATAAAGATCTTTATCCAATATAAGCACATATTGAGGAAAATTTGGATCTTCAAAATCTAGAGGTTGTTTGACATAGACTTTTTCTTTCAAGTCAACCATTCTAAAACCCTCAACCCATGTCAAAACCCATATTCAAATCCATACATTTAAACCATTTAAAACACATGCTTTTCACCAAATATGATTTGGGGAAGAGTAACATGCCTTAAAGTATCACAATTCTAGATAGAAATCACCCTTGACAACCCTAATTGACCAAATTCTTGGAAACACTAAGTGTTATTGACCTTGGGGATTTAAGAGAGGTTGATCATTTATTTTTATTTATTTCAAAGTGATAATGATACCCTAAAAGGGTTTTCAGTCATGTGTCACGATTGAGGAAGAGGGGGAATATCCAATGTACCCTTAATAAAATACTAAAAAATTATTGCCCTATTGTTATGAACGACCTTATGACTCGTAGGGTAACCTTATTACACATGACCTCCAGTCGTAGTCTTGACATCATGCATGGGAACCCATACTGTTCTGGCTATGAGTCATACCATACGACACATACTTAGACATTACAACTAGTTTTATCAAATCGTAAGTAAGACAGAATATTTGGGCATCATACTAGTTTGGTTGTGGATGGGACTATATGATTTGTATAGAGTCTTTATGACTCATTAGGATCCAATCATAATCATAATAGAAACTTGGCTGATCCATACTGGTCAGGCTACGATTAGGGCCCAACGACCCGCATAGACACCCTACACCTCGTAGAGAGAGTTGTAATCTAGAAAGTGATCTCAAAGGTCAAGAATATTTTTACGAACCAAAAATCTGGGGAATTACACCTGGATACCTGGAGTGGGTATAGAAGGACCTTATTTCCACCATTTTGACAAATATTCATCACTTCCTTGAGAGATAAAAACTCTAAATAGTGTGAGAACTTAAAATTTAGGCTTGTTGGTGATTAGAAGTTAGATTCACATTTATTTTCACGATTATCTTACAATTTGAGGTAATAATTCAAGCTATTCGTGGTGGATTTTAGTGATTTCTTGCTCAAAACCCCCAAAACCTTTAGGGCTTGACTTTAGAACCAATGTAGATTGGTTTTTACTTATTTTTTACGGTAAGGATTTCTTGAGCTTTTAAGAATGTTGGTTGGGTTTTGGAAATGCAATTTTTGTAAGTAGGACCCACATGGGGTTTTGATGTGATTTTGGAACCGAAGCACAATGGTGTAATATAAGTATATTTTTTATCATTTTGATAAGAAGAATGTTTTTTGGATAGCTTGGCATCTAAGGAGGCTTCTCAAAAGTAAAAAATGGTGGTTTAGTGGTTCGCTGAGCTTTCTTCGGCGTCGAGGTAGGCTAGGTTTATCCCTTTCTAGATTGAGATATTTCATAATATTTTTATGATATTTTGTTTAATTTGGGATGAATTTTAGGTATTGGATTAATGAAATGCAAGACTTCAATTTGTTGAACCGCTTAGGCCATGTTGAAACCATAGAGTTGAATAGTTAGCTCGTTTCCTTATGCTTTAGGTGAATTAGACTATATTTCTCATGTTTAGCATGAGAATGCCTTATATCACATAATATTAAGTAAAAAAATTCTCTAGTTACTCATGCTTAAGGTAGGTTGGCCTTAGTTTCTTACACTAATGAAGGTTGCCTTAGTTTCATTTGACTTAGTTAAAGTTCTTTAGAAGAATCTCTACCTTAGGGCTATTTGTGGCATGCTACATCTAAGAGTGGATTTAGATACCTTAGCCGAGTCTGGGGTAGAAGTTGACTTAATATATTATGAGTATTTAGAAGTGGGCTCTTTGACCCACCTTAAGCCAAGATCGATGATAGTTCTATTAAAATTCTTATACGCTTGTTGAATACCTAGAGAATGCCCTTTTGGGGCAATATTGAGAAAATTTGATACTTGATGGTTATGTTGGTTAATATGAGGGTTTACGCCTATTGATTATGCTATTATTTATGCTATTGATAATGATATTCATGATATTGATTATATATACATATACCTAGTTCGATTTTGAAAATGATTATGTTATTGATTGTATACCCGATTTGAGTCTAGAAGATGATTATGCTATTGATTATATACCTAGTTCGAGTTTGGAGAATGATCATGATACTATTTATTATTTAACAATTCAAGTCAATTATTTATACTACTTACCAGTTTGTCTGGGTATGCATATTATGCTATGATGACATAGTTTATATGATTAATGATATCGGGGTGTGAGATTAAAAGTAGCACTTTGGCTAAGTTGGAAAATGAGGAAATAGTTATAATGTGGTATGACATAAATGGACTCTAGTAATAAAATGACTAGTTGACAAATGATGGTTAATTGATAAATGATAACTAGTGGATATATAATGACTAGATAATAATTGGATTAGTGATAAGAGATGGATAGTTGATTAACAGACTAGGGTATTAATGATGATAAGATTACTATATGTTGGTAAATTATGAAATAATGGTTAAATAATGAGTTAGTTTTTTGTAAGAGATGAGTGGTTGCATTATTCTATCTTTGAGTGTACTCTCTAGGCATATGGGAGTCTGTATTGAGTTATTACTTTCCGCTCCAATTGGCATATAGATGCCAATTTTGTTGTTATGACTGTATGTGTTGATGTTTTATGCTATATTATTATTTTAATTCACTTACTTATTTATGCACAGTGATGTTAGAGCTATTTTAGCTTTGTCTATACCTTGACTTAGTTATGTTGTCTTGCATTTTATCAAACTTATATCATGATTTAGCTCAGTCAGCCGATGATGCCTAGTGAGTACCCATTTTTTGGTACTTATACTATACTTCTGTACCTTTTTGGTGCAGATCCAAGTACTAGTTGTTGTTGTTTATCAATGTTCATATTGTGTTAATATTTCCAGAGATAGGGTGAGCTTTTAGAGTTAGAGTCACCTATTTTCTTCTATTATTTGTTATCAAGACCGATGTTGACTATTCTAAGTTTTAAAGTTGTAATACTACTAGATTCTCTTGTACTAGCTCTACCAGGTTATGGGATGGTATCAAGTATTGACATTTTTATAAATTTAGAACCCTTTACGTATTTATAAGTATGTTGTTCATTTCTTTCTATGATTGGTCATTTTCCACCAAGTTAAACTATTACGTTTAGCATAGGGTTATGGTTTTACTTACCAACTAGTAGGATAGAGTAGGTGCCATCAAGACTCATAAATTGGGTCATGATAAATTGGCATCAGAGCGTAGGTTACACAGATATTGTTGGTACAAGAGCAAGTGTCTAGCAGAGTCATGTGGATTAGAACGATGGCGTCTATTTTCTATCTTCGAGAGGCTATGGGAAATTTTCAAGAGTTCATCACTTTTTTCACTTATATCGTGCTAAGAGTTCGAGTTAGATTGTAGAGTATTCCGTTGACTTCACTCTTTTGTAGAAGGCCAAGACACATGCTATTGCAACATGAGACAAGGGTCTCGAGATCGAGCCTAGGGATCCTACTTTTATTCATAGACAACCTAGAGGTCATAGACAGTTGTGAGATGTGTCCCCATCTAGGGTCAAGGATAGCCCACCTTCCCCAAGTCCTATTCTCTCTACTAAGCTAGAGATTATCTTACCCCAGCCATCAGTGGGCCAGGTACCATCCTAGGCTCCCCCATGGTTTATTTCTTTTTAGTTCTTAGAGATGGGTTGGTTTAGCTTTTAGGGATAGTTAGTGTTGTGTCGTATGATGGTGTAAAAAGTTACAATATGGGTATCACTGTTCTCGTACTGATGAGTTGAATGTGTATTTGATAGCTTGGCATATTATGGAGGCTTCTCAAAAGGGAAAAGAGTTGGTTTAGCGATTCGTTGAGCTTTTTTCGGCGTTGAGGTAGGCTAGGCTTATCCCTTGTTAGACCAAGATATTTTAGATTATTCTTATTAGATTGTGTTATATTTCGGATAGATTTTAGGTGTTAGGTTAATGAAATATAGGACTTGGGTTAGTTGGACCGTTTATGCCATTTTGAAATAATAGAGTTGAACACTTAGCTCGTTTCCTTATGCTTTAGGTGAACTAGACTTTATTTCTCATGTTTAGCGCGAGAATGACTTAGATCACTAGCGATTAAGTAAAAAATGCTCTAGTAACTCATACTTAGGGTAGATTGTCCTTAGTTGCTTACACTAATGAAGGTTTAGTTCCATTTGACAAAGTTAAAGTGCTTGACAAGAATCTTTACCTTAGGGATATTTGTGGCTTGCTTATCATCTAAGAGTGGATTTAGATAACTTATCCTAGTCCGACGTAGAAATTAACTTAAAATATATTTTTGGGTTTTATAAGTGGGCTCTTTGACTGACCTTATGCCAAGATCGATGTTAGTTCTATTGAAATCCTTATACACTTGTTGAATGCCTAGAGAATGCCCTTTTGGGACAAAATTGAGAAACTTTGAACTTGATGGTAATTTTTGTTAATATAAGGGTTGACGCCTATTTATTATGCTATTTTATGCTATTAATATTGCTATTCATGATGTTTATTATATATACATATACCTAGTTCAAGTTCAAAAAATGATTATATTATTGATTATATACCCTACTCGAGTCCGAAAGATGATTATGCTATTGAGTATATAACTAGTATGAGTCTGGAGAACGATCATGATACTATTGATTATTTATCGGTTTAAGTTTGGCTATTGATTATACCTACTGGGTTGATTCTGGATATGCATATTATGCTATGATAACATACTTCTTATGATTAACGATATTGGGATGTTTGATGGAAATTAGAAATTTGGCTAAGTTAAAAAATGATGAAATGGTTATAATGTGGCATGACATAAATATACTCAAGTAGTAAAATGACTAGTTGACAAATAATTGTTAATTGATAAATAATTACTTAGATATATGATGACTAGCCGATAATTGGATTAGTGATAAGAGATGGATAGTTGATTAACAGACTAGTGTATAAATGATAATAAGGTTTCTATATATTGGTAAATTGTGAAATAATGCTTAAATAATGTGTTGGTTATTATTAAGCGGTGAGTTTTTTTATTCTATCTTTGAGTGTACTCTCCAGGCGTATGCGAGTCTATGTTGAGTTATTTATTTTTCGCACTAATTGGCATATTAGAGCCAATTTATTATTTATGACTGTATGTGTTGATGCTTTATGTTAGGTTATTATTCTAATTCATTTACTTATCTATGCACAGCGATGTCATAGTTATTTCATGTTTGTCTTTACCTTAACTTAGTTATGTTATATTGCATTTTATCATATTTATATCATGATTTACCTCTGTCGGCCGATGATGCCTACTGAGTACCCAATTATTTGGTACTCATACTACACTTCTGTACCTTTTTGGTGTAGATCTGTGTGCTAGTTGTCGTCGTTGATCATTGATCATGTTGTGATAATATTTCTAGAAATAGGGTGAGCTTTTACAGTCAAAGTCACCTATTTCCTTCTAACTTTTTATATTTAGTCTTTAATTATCGAGACAAATATTGTTGACTATTTTAAGACTTTAAGTTGTAATACTATTAGATCTTCTTTTACTAGAGCTACCTGGTCGTGGGATGGTATCTTATAATGACTGTTTTATCTATTTAGAACCCTTTACTTATTTATAAGTGTGTTGTTCATTTCTTTCTACAATTGGGCATTTTTCACCAAGTTAACCCGTCATATTTAGCTCTGTGATATGATTTTGATTACTTACTGGAGGGATAGAGTAGGTGCCATCATGACTTATAAATTAGGTCGTAACAAGGATCCACCAGCCCGTTGGATAGTTAGCAAAGTGGCAATCCCACTTGCGACTAATCTGAACTCTGTTATTCATAGACTTGCTACTGGAGGTAGATTTGAATTGAAGTAGAATATGGTGCAGCTTCTGCACAATAATGGACAGTTTACAGTGCTATCACCTGAAGATCCACAGGTCCGCTTGCAGAACTTTCTAGAAATTAGTGACACATTTATCCCGGCGGGTGCGCAACTGATTATATGGGGCAGACACTTTTCCCTTCATATTTTGGGAGAAGCAAAGAAGTGGTTGAACGCAGAGCCAACAAGTTCAATCACAACATGGGATGACTTAGCTCTAAAGTTCTTCATCTATTTCTTTCTATCCGTCAAGAATGCGAGACTACGCAGTGTGATTTTGAGCTTCAAATAGAAGATGGATGAGAGTCTTTATCATGCGTAGGAGAAATTAATGTATCTTCTTTAGGACTATCCACATAATTAGAAGTCCAATAAGTTATTAACTCACACTTTTGTTGAATCTCTTGACCATAACTCGAAAATTTTGCTAGATTCAGCTGCAGGTGGCCAAGCTATGGAAAAGACTTATGATGAGTTGTATACTTTGTTGAACCACTTAGCTCTAAGGAATTCTGATTGGCATAGTGACATGTCCAGGAGCTTAGTGAAAAGGTTGCGGGTATGATTAAAGTTGATAGTATCATAGCTTTAGTCGCTCAATTGTTAGGTAGCAGAATCAGATAATAACCTAATTCAGCAAATTGGGCATGAATCAAACTCCAACTCAAGTTAATATAGTGAAGCAAACCCTAGGTTGGTGTGATATTTATGGCAAAAGTGAATACTCTGCAGACATGTGCAGTGCAAATCTTGAATTCGTAATTTTTTTTTCAAGTGCACACGAGCCAATATATGCAAATGCGAACAACCAAAAGTGGCAGACTCAGCGACACAATTATTCATGGGGCAACAACCAGCAGCAGTAGTTTCAGCAGCAGTAGCATAATACTCAGGCCAGTAAGAATGAAGAAACTGAAAATGATCCTGGCCAACCAAGAACAAATGGCTGCTGAAATTAAAAACTAGCAAGTAGTTCAGAAGAAGCTAGAGCAGCAGTTGGGGCAATTATCACAGGCATGAAATACCAGTCCTCAAGGTAGTTTGCCAAGTGATAATAAACCTCTAAATCAAGTTATGGAAATCAATTTAAGGAGTGGTAAGGAGCTTAATGATAAACCTCCAAAGCAAAATGAAGAGGTAGATGCAGAGTTGGCTCAACAACAAGATGCACTGAAAGATGCTGATACGTCAGGGAAGTTTGAGTCCCTAAAAACTAAGGCTACTGATCAGGTTATTGAAAATACTACCACCATCATTCCCTCAACGGTTCAAAAAGGCCAAAGAGGATGCTTGTTTTAAGATGTTCTTTGACACGTTTAGAGAAAATCACATTAATTTGCCTCTTTTAGATGTTTTGCAGGAAATGCCCAAGTGTGCTAAGTACTTAAAGGATGTGGTAACTAACAAGGTAAAGCTACAAAATTTTGAGACGATGGCATTTACAAAGAGTACAACTCTGTGGTAATGAAAAAGATCCCCAAGAAGCATAAGGACACAGGGAGTTTTACCCTGCCCATAAAAATTGGTGAAGTAAAGTGGTCCATGCCTTGAGTGATTTGGGGGAGAGTATAAATTTGATGCCTCTATCCATGTTTAACACTCTTGGGTTGGATGAGCCGAGACCATGCTCTATGATGCTGAAAATAGCAGACAAGACCTTAATGAAGCCCAAAGAAATAATTAAGGATGTCTTAATAAAGGTTGATAAGTTTGTAATTCCTAGTGATTTTATTATCTTCGATTATGATGTAGACAATAGGGTACCGATCATTTTGGACATCCATTCTTAGCCACGGGAGGAGCGTTGATCGATGTGATAGAGGGCACTCTCACAATGATATTGGATAAGGAAGAGGTGGTATTTTAGAGTTTATAAGACACTTAATCCACCTTATCAATACAAAGATTTATCTATGATTACAGTGATAAAAGTAGATAAGTTTAGCGTGGTAGAGCCTAAACCACTGAAGACCCCTTTGGACAGTCTCATCGAGTTGCCTGAGCCACCACCTAAGCTAGAAGTGATGATGATTGATGATCCTGAGAAGGCTATTGTTGAGAAATCTACTGATCTTGAGAGTACACACTTAAGAGGTCAGAAATGAATAAGAAGATGGCCTCTAAGTATGAGGAAGATGATGAAGAAATTCGGCAGAGTAGTGATGTTGGGTCATCTCGCAACACTAAGTCAGTCACTTCTTAGGAGGTAACCCAAGTTAAGGTAGGTATTTTATTTTTAGTATTAAGTTTTTACTTTACATAATTTTTGTTTTTCACAGGTTGATGGAAATTCTGAGTACATAAGACTTAAGCTAAAGAGCATGGCAGAGACTAAATGTGGGGTCCTCAAACCCTTTTGATGTTCAAAGATTCTACTAGCTAGGCTTGGAGGCCTCAAGGAGTATTTTCTATCCTTACTTCTGATTTTACTTCAGGGACAAAGTAAGTTTCAAGTATGGGATGGGAAAATTCCCATGTTTTGAGTGAACTGATTTTATAGGATCTTAATTCTTAGCGTTTTTCTAGTTTTTTATAAAATTTGAAAAAATTAAAAAAAAGATATTTGTTTTTTAGTTTTAGTTTTAGTTTAAGTTGGGTCAGTTTAGTTGGTGCTCACTTCAGCCACCCAGTGGTTGTTCTTTTCAGTTCTTTTCCATAAGGGTGCAATTTGAACCCAGTATCCTTTGTCTTTATAGGAGTAAATTTTACATTTTTGTGTTAGTTAAGTGATATGTTCTAGTTGGTCTATGTATGATTGCATGATGCACGTGGGTTTTGTGTGTAAAAATATATTATTTATGTGAATTACTACTTTTGAGACCCCTAGTCTCTAGTTTATGACTCTTGTATGTTGTTGGCTTAATATTTAATTTGCGTTATTATTTGGGTTAGAGTCTATGATGATCCTACTTGTGTTGAGCATTTATCGTATGTGTGTGAGGTTGTTTTATGTATTCTGTGTTGCATGTGATGTCTAGAACTTGCCTGGTGTGTCTGCAAAGCAAAATAACTACTGTTGCTTTAGGAGATTATATAGGAATTTCTTTGGTAGCCATTTTTTATACCCTCTTTTACCTTTCTTTTTGTAAAATCCTAGTAAACCCCATTGAGCCTTTAGCTTATTTTCTTCAGTAACTTTATATGTAGCCTAATTCCCTTTCTTTGTTTGACCTTAATTTGATCTAAAGATCCTAAGCGCTTTAGTTGAAAATTAATAGAGTTAAGAAGTTGAAATAAAAGTAGGGAAAAATTTGAAGTGAATCCCCTAAAACATAGTTATCGGTGTTGACAATTGATGTGTATAGAGGTTGGGAGTTGTGTAATGAAAAGAATAAAGATTGTTCAAATAGAATAATATATTGTATAGAATATTCCCTTAGATAGTGTATGAGAATTATCTTAATAATATGGTGCAAAACAAAAGATATTTGGTAAGGTAGATGAGGCAAAAAATTTGGTTGTTAGAGGTTTATCTTAATGAATATGTGATAAATTAAAATGCTTAGGGTGGATAGTCACTATTCATGGACAAAATAGTTCAAACCTGTCCTTTAGCCTACATTACAACCCTTAAAGACCTACTTGATCTTGAGACTTAACATTCTAATATTAGCGGAATACTACACTAAGGGCAAGCCTATGGTTTATCATGTGTAACTTGTGAATGCTTTCTAAGAGTGAGCATAATTTGATTCTCATACCTATTTTTATGACAGATTGCATCTACATGAGTGATTATGGGTTACTTTTTTGTATGAGAGAACATGTTTGATCATAGTGTGGTGATTTCCGTGATGTCCTTGATCGAATAATATGCATGAATTTGCCAAATTGGTGAGTCAATTCTTGAGGCTAGGGTGTTTTGGAGTAGTATTCTTGAGCTTTCAATTGTGTGTATTACATTCTTAATAACTTGCATTCTGTGTAGTTGTTGTAGTACTATATTGAGTGTCTTTCTTTTTATAGAAGTGTGGAGTCTTCTCTGATTATGATGCTTAAAGTGAAGAGTTGTTCGAGGACGAACAAGGCTTTGAGTGTGGGGTGATGATTTGAGGTCGATTTATGCACCTCAGTGTTGTTATCCGGGCTTTTTAGCTTAGTTTAGATGACTCCTCTTGTGATTAATGAGTAATTATTTATATAATTTAGAATATAATTGTTAAAATACTTGATTATAATGCTTAAGGTATGTTTCAAGCATGGTTGGAATAAATTTGGTCACTTACAGTTTAGACGAGAAAACTAGTGTACTAGACTAAGTTATGTATTGTTCTAGTTGATCTTGAATGATTCTAGTTCGTGTAATGAGTTACTAAGGGAATTATTGTGTAATTATGTTTTTAATAACTTTTTTATTAATTTTAATTTTTAATTTAAAAAATCCAAGAGACAAAACACTAAGTTAAAGATCAAAAGGACAAAACTAGTACTCTTAGCTTAAGTTACCAGTTCATCATCTGGGATTATATGTTGTGTTCAACACTAATTCGTGGTGTTTTATGCTATAGGATTATTGTTTATTAATAATTATGATATGTATGATACAAATCGATAAATTAAGTGTAAATAACACCACAAGTCTTGGAATGGATGGACAAACACATGGGACAAGACTTGACCAAAAATGGACATTTTGGAGTCTCTGGCGTGCCATAGAACTTAGGCACTGTATTAGGGAAGTGCAACGCCCTTGGGAGCATCCTAAATGACCATATACAGTATATCACCGTGATTAGGGCATGCCACATACCCTAGGCACCGCAATAAGGGCGTGACACGCCCTTATGTCAAAATCGGCAGCTTATGTCCAAGTACGAATAGGACACTTTGTTGTTATGTTTCACACCTTGGATGACCTTGGGACTTGAAGGGAGGATTGATAACACTTAAATTAGGGATTTTATTCCATTAATTTAGATTGTTTATGGATTTTAACAACTGTTCATTTGTTGTGATTACGGTTATGTCCATGATCAGTTATACGCCCTTTATAGGGGTTGAGGCCAAGAACATGAATATTAATGTTATGATTTGACTTGGTTATGGTTGCTTATCAATTTTGGTTGTTTATTTATATTTTTTATAACTATTGGAAGGATTCGCGACCCTTATAATACATAATTAATCATTTTGTGAACTCAAAAGGTGGAACAAGAGGATAGAACGTGGGATAGATAGAATAGAATTGTAATCTTCCAATAGAATGAAGTTATAATTTACAATTAGGATAGAAATATACCTATGTGATCTATTTGGTTCTAGTACGGGATGAAATATAAACATATTTAACTTAGTTCTCACATCCCTGCATAACGATGTAGTTGTGGGGCTAAGTTAGATAATAGACTAGAGGTTCGGAAGACCATAGTCATAGTATGAACCCTGTGAACCAACAATCAACATAACCAACAAAGTTTATAGATTAATAGTATTGTTTGTAGTACCTTAGCCCTATATTTTCCCCATAATTGTTCAACCCTTTACTTTATAGCATTGTTTAGTTTATTCTTACTTTTAACTTATAATTACTTAGCCCAAATTTGTTCCATCAAGGAAGACCTGGCCTTAACAAAGGCCAAAACAAGCTTGGGTGTAGAAATATCAAGCCTAACCAATTTGTTAGCTAAAGATTGAACATATAAGGCCAAAGTTCACTCTAAGGTCAAAAGATGAGCTAAACTCCCCATACTCTTCACCTTCTATCTCAAGAAATCTACTACCATATTGTCTAAATGATAAAGAATAGTGAGATCATATTTCTTAAGCAACTCAAGCCAGCATCATTTTCTCATATTAAGATCTCGCTGAATGAATAAGTACTGAAGGATATAATTATTTAAGAAAATATCACAATGGACTCCGCACAAGTAAAATCGCTACAACTTCAACAAAAAAATAACTGCAACCAACTCTAAATCATATGTAGGTTAATTCTTCTCATGAGTCATCAACTATCAAGAAGAATAACAATTACCATACACGCCTGCATCAATACACAACCTAAGATAGCTCAAGAAGTATCACAAAACATGATAAAACCCATGCCTTTCTAAGGCAAGATCAAGATTGGAGCCGAAGTCAACAACTCTTGAGATATTGAAAGATTTTATCACACTTATCCGACCATTAAAATACAATTTTCTTTGGAGTCTACTTGGTCAAAGGAGCCATAAAAGAAGACAAACACTACAAAAGTGCCAATAATACCTCGAAAACAAAATAAAACTCCAAATCTTATAGGATAAGTGGCTTACCCCAATCACGAATAGCAGCTATCTTGGCCAGATCTACCGCAATGCCATCCTTGGACGCTACATCACCCAAGAAAGAAATATAATCCAACCAAAACTCGCACTTTGAGAACTTGCCATGTAACTTCTCATCTCATAACTACTGAATTACAGTCCTCTAGTGTCTCACGTGGTCAGCCTCATTCTTGGAATAAACTAAGATATTATTGATGAATACAATTACAAAGAAATTAAGATAAGGTCAAAATACTCGATTCATCAACTCCACGAATATTGTTAGAGCATTGGTTAATCCAAAAAACATAACCAAGAACTCATAATGACCATACCAAGTCTAAAAAGTCATCTTTAGAACATCCAAAGCTCTAATCCTCAACTGATGATAATTGGATCTCAAATCAAAATTATAAAACTCTTGAGGCACACTGAAGTTGGTAACATAAATGGTTAATGTAATGAAGAGGATACTTTTTCATGACCTTCACCTTGTTCAATTGTTGATAATCAATATAAAAATTCCTATATATCCATTCTACTTTATCACAAACAACACAGGAGTAACCCTAGGAGACACACTAGGTCTAATGAAACTCTTACAAAACATATCATGAAATGTCTCCTTTAATTCCTTCAACTCGGTCTTACATATTATAAGAAGGGATGGAAATAGGATTGGTGGCCTGCTCAAAATCAATGGAAAAGTCAATATCCTGATCTAGAGGCATACTAGGTAAGTGCATAGAAAACACTTCCAAAGATTCTATAACAACTCAAAAATAATCCAAAAGCGGTGGTGAAACAAAACTAGTATCGCAAACATATGCCAAATAATACAAACACATCTTTTATATAATGCGACAAGCACGTACAAAGGATATAACTCCCTTCGGACCCAAACTAGGCATACCCATCTATGGTAACCTCGGTACACCTGGAGTAGCTACTATCACGGTTTAAGCAAAATAATCCAAAACCACATGATAGGGAGATAACCAATCCATAACAAAGAAAACCATATCTAGTATAACTAAGTCTACCCAAGTCACATGCCTTGCTAAGGTCACTACATATGATCAGTACACCCGATCCACTACTAAAAATATTCTATATGGAGGAAACACAAATAGGCACAGCAAAGGAGTCATATACAACATCCCAACCAGTAGCAAAGTATGTAGAAACATAAGATAGTGCAGTCGTAGGGTCAAATGACATGGAAGAAGAATGATGCCAACAGGGGTAATACTTGTGATAACTATATTTGAGGCCTAGATGTCAAGTCTTCCAGGAATAACATAGAACTTACCATGCCCTCTCCCAGACTAAGCGACCCCGCATCCACTACCATGAGCTCCCCGAGCTCTACATTGAGCACCTCTAGTACCACCCATGCCACTCTGTGAACCACCTCTAATTACAGACATAGGAGTAAGACAAATTTGAAGTTGAGAACCCTACTGGGTAGGACCTAATAAACTTTGAGGATAGTCCCACACATAATGACAAGGCTCCTCACATATGTAATACCTTTGCTACTTTAATCACGTTGATGTGTCCCAAAAGAGATACAATGCCCACCCTGACCTAATGAACTAAAACTGGAGCCTCTTCCCGCTTGACCTGACCCTTGGCTACCTAAAGGCATAGAAACCAAAGACCTAATACTCAAACTCTGTACGAATACCATAACATATCAAACATGATAATGAGGAGCACCTCTACCAGAGAAATCCCTACCTCGAGATACATGTCCACTAAAGTAACCTCTGTCTATGGATCATCTTAGCACCACCACCACCATGAGTTTCCTAATAAATTAACTCAATTAACATAGCATGCTCTACTATATTTTTGAAAAAAGCTCCTGAAACCATCTTCTAAGCCATATCCAATTGATAATAACCTGTAAAACCCTTGAACATCCTAATCCTCTCTAACTCTATAGAGATATTAGCAGTGGCATATCTGAAAAGAGTGCATCAGAACATGCTTCATACTATACAATAGTCACGGACCCTACTCCATGTGATAAAACTTATCTCTCTTATGAACTTTCAAACTATAAGGCATGAACCTCCTTAGAAAATCCTTAACAACTAGGTCCATGACATAACAAGTAGACCCAATGGACTCAAGGTATACAAGGTTATAAAACCTCCTAATAGTCAAGTAAAAACTCATATGCATCATCTCCAATGGCACCACTAAATCTACTAGAAGATAATTGAATGAATATTTCAAACCTATTCTAATCATTAGAATACATCAGAGAACCCAAAGCACTAGGAGAAACAATGAGTCTAGTAGGTAGTGAATTAACACGAGGGGAACCACAATAGATAGTTGTACCCCTGAAGTTGAAAAACCATAGATAGAATCCTACCCTAGTAGCTAAATACCTCTTAGAGTCTGAGAAATACTCGACATACTTAGTTGAACACTAGTATGGAGAAAGTTCTACATGTGACCCAATAGACAAATCAACAAATCCTATAATAGCGGGATAGAAATGAACACAATGGGACCTGTGGTAGTCTTGCATCCTGTATCTAATACTACTCATCATTATAATAACTCTTTTGATCAAAATAGGTTTCCCGAGAACATCCTCTTACTCGAGCAGCTCCTCGTGCCTGACCTCTACATCTAGATCTTCCACGACCCCTACGTCACCCTTTTACTGGAATCCTAACAAGAAATGTGGGCTCAACATCCTCAACATCTCTATATCTAGAACATCCTGCACAATAGGGAATCAATTTAGAGAATTTTTTCCTAATAATATCTTATAGTCTCTCGAAGATAGATACGGATATCAATGTATCTATCCATAAGACTCTATTAGACATTCTACTCATACATTTATGAGCCCAATGAACCGATGGCTCTAAAGCAAATTTTTCATGATTCAAAAGTTAAGGTCATGATGGCACTTGGCTCTACCCAGCCTTGGTAGGTAAGCCAAATCTCATAAAAAGGAAATAAAAATATAAGGAAACACATATATACAAGACTTCTATAATAAAGTCAAGGCATGATAATAAAATATCAATATCTGAATTATATACATAAAAATCTCCAGATACTGTTTCATTTTTGTAAAAAACATCTAATACAAATTGAAAATTTTAAATACATAAATTTCTCCAAAAGTAAATAAAGACAAGATAAGATAAGAGAAGGTACAAAATCTACCCCAAACTCTAGAACTCACCAGTAGCTCAAATACCAACCTCTCATAGCACAAAGGTCAGCCACCACTAGTCGCACTCATACTAGGATCTACACCAAAATAGCACATAAGTAGGAATGAGTACAGTCCACTTCTACTCAACAGGTATCATAAGTTGATTGAGCAAAGTAGAAAACTCAATAAGTAAAGAATATTATGAGAACGCTTCTACCTACATATGAAAAATTTCCCAAATAGCAGGTCACACCGTATCTCCTATAATTTCTTTTAATATAATATGTAAATAATAATAACTATACTTGAAAGTATAAATAAAACTAAGTACTCACAAATAAAACACATAAGGGAAATATAATGATGTAATGTAATGCAGTGATGGTGGTATAATAATGATAAAAACCATCATATTACTTTTTGTACACAACTTATAAGCCTTAGCGCTTTACGACATGAATCATATGGGTTTCGCAACCTATATACTTTCACAATCTCAATCTCATATCTCAAACAACATTGTTAGCTAATGTAACAACCAAGTGTTGTATAAAGTATTTTATTTTCTTTTAAAATCAGTGTTTCTTAATGGTACCAGTATCTCTTAAATATATGTCTATATGAAATGAGAATGTAATGCTCACAACCAAATAGTATGAGATAATAATCAATTTAATACAAGTATAAATAAGCTCAGAATCAACTAAAATATTGATTATGCATGATCTAAGCCCCCTCGACAGCACTAGAATAAAGTCATGTATGATAACAATAATATTATTTTAAAACCCCCCACTCAGGTATTACTATCATGATAAATAATGCTCAAATAGGTCTATATTATCTACACGAGCCCCTGTAGGACCATCGCAACTACAATACTGGCATTTAATGCACAAATAAGGACTAAAACTATCAAATAAAGTCCTCATGGGCATCATACTAAATACAATCTCTCAAGTCAACAACAATATGCATATATCCCCCCCCCCCACACACACAGGAAACATGAAAATAATAATAGTAACTTTGAAATATGATTCTTATAGATAATATCCCAACCCATAACATGCTTTACAAGGATGGTTAACTACCCAATCTAGTCTGAAAAAAGTTAAGTCATAACCTGCCTCAAAGAGCCAAAATCAAAGACTAGGCCCTTTAACGTGGTTTCAATACTAACTAAACCTATCAAAGATGTAAGCCATGCGTCAAAAGGGAACTAGTTATATACATGTCAACTATATTTAAATTGGGTAAAAAATTCATTCAATAAATAGGTTCGTAACTGAAAGGGAAAAATCTAGAATTCTTTTTAGAAACATGATCCTCATATCAAAAGGAGTTTATATTTGAAAACTCATGTAAAGATAAGTTTAAAATAAAGCTCAAATCAAAGAAAAAGCAATTTAATGTTAAGAAACTCAAAAAATCCAATTAGAAAACAAGTTTTTATGTTATTTAGGAGGTGAAATCAATAAGAAATTACTGAAATAGAAGTTACCCAAGTATGAATGATGAAGAAACCCCTTTGAAATGCAGAAATCATGAAAAAGGGAAATTTATATGTCCAAGTGAATAATACCTTGTGGTCGCAACCACTACCATGCAATCACAAAATTCAACATTGAAGGACAATTAAATTGGTAATTACGATCGCACAAGTAGGCCTTGTGACATGATGAGTCAACCCAACTCGATTCATCATATATCTCTTTACGATGGTGGTACCCCATGTCATGATCACATTGACTAGATTGATCAAGGGACACATCTCGACACATGGACATGTAATCATGATGATTCCCCTAATGCTACACCCAAAATTGCAAATCAATAGTTGGACTTCAGAAAAATAGTCCCAATCAAACCTATGGGATTCATTCGGGACCCTATAAAAATAAATAAAACATGTTATTAGGCTATTTTCAATGCTCTGGACTCAATGTCACTATCAACATTTTAAAAATATGAGGTCATTCATAACAATTTAGCCCCCGGACCTCTCTAAGCTTATTTTAACTAGTTTTTATCAAAAGGGTCAAAATGCAAGATAAAGGGTTGTGACCGAAACTAACTCTAATTTTAATCCAAATCGATATTTCAAATATAATGAAGTTATCTAAATCACCATTTGACTCTCATAATGCTAAATATTGATTTAAGCTAAACTCATGGCTTTAAAAGCCTCGAAAAGTTTAAAATCGCCCAAATCACTTTCATATGCATCAGGGAGCATAACAACCACTCTAAAAACTCAAAAATAGCATATAATAACTATGAAAAAGGAAAAATGATCAAAACGTATAAAAAATGTTAAATTCACAACTGTGGTTCTTATAGGGTCCTATTCCCATCTTGTAACCAATCCCTCATTTTTCCTGTAAAAAATAAAATTAATTCTATTTGAGAAGAATGTTGCTCAATCTCTTCAAAAATACCATCAAGTACATGACAGACCCTTCAAAAGTAGTGTGTTTTTGAAAAATCTGACGCAGGTGCTGCAATATGTGAATATATGCATTTTGAAGAATTCATAATAGCTTGGAATTAAATGTGCACTGTTGACTTTTACTGTCATTAAATAGTATGCATAAACAACTCTAAATAAATGGCAGAACTCATCGACATGCACCTAAAGTTGACATGATCATTCACTTTGACATTTAAATTAGACGTTGTTCATTTTTGGCACCTCAACTAGTATCCAAGTGTGTTATTTAGATATTTTTTGCTGAATTAGCAAAAATATACAATGTGGGTATATTACACGCGTCGATGACGTGTAAAGTGATGAATTATATGATGACATGTGTCATTTTTCTAAAAAGAATTAATAATTAATTTAAATTAAAAAAAAATAATTAATAAATACCCTAATCCTACCCCACCCCAAGGTCATCTTCTCAATATCCTACCCCAAATTTGTCGTTGTAATGCCCTATCCCAACCTTCCAGAGATCATCTTCTTTAATACCCCCCATCCATCCCCACTAAAAAAAAAATCCAAATCCTCTCCAAAATTATTGTGCTGCAATGCCGACCCCCACCCCAAAATCATCTTCTCCAATACTCCACCTCCAAAATTATCCTCACAGAAGGACACCATCATGGACCTTCACCGAACACCCACACACGTATTCTTTCTTTTCTCCTCTTTGTGATGATCCCTATGTAGAAAAATAATTTTTTTAATTAAATAGGGGAAAAATTCAGTTGGAAAAATAAATTTTTTAATCAAATTGAGAGACACACACCATAAATCAAATTCTTCAAATTCAAATTCTTCTAGTAATGAGAATTTTTGGCCTATTCCGAATTCAAATTCAAATGCAAATTTCAACAGCAATACATTTTTATATTTTGAAAAGTTGGATGGGACATTGAAAAATTTGTGCAATTTGGTTGTTTGTCTTGTCATGTATGGAGTAATGTTCAATTTCAGTGTTTCTCTCATTTTCATGAGTTTTATGAAGAAAGTTTCATGTTTCTGTTGTGGTACTCTAACTGAAGAAAAAAAATGGTGAAAAATTATGGGTATTAAGAAGAGTATATACTCTAACTTGAAGGAAAAAATGGCGGAAAGCCATTGGAGAAAGAGTAAGGAAACAGGAGAAAGAAAGATGAAAAAATTATGAAAACATCCCTCAAATGCGCTCAAAATGCGTGTAGCACACGTGCCACGATGATTCAGCAAAAAGTGTCTCTGATACCAATTGTAAGGGGTGCGGATAATTTGTGTGGTAAAATAGATCTATTGTAGCATAGAATGGATCTATTTTAATTTGTGCGTGGATATTTCTTAACTTCTCTAAATATTTTTATTTTTATTTTTACTTTGAGTTTATTTATGTTAGTTTTATCGATATTCATATCTTCGGTAATTATATGGTAATTGGTTAAATGCTTTACTATAGTATTCTTTATTTTTTTCTCTTAGTTTTTTTAATTCTTCTATATTATTTTGAAGGTATTCTAAATATTCTATATTTTTTGTTTCAAAATATCCAATTAGATTGTCTTTCATAAGTTTTTCTAATAATATTATTTCTTCCATATTTTCTCTCCAATGTTTTAAATATTCATAGTCTATCATTTTATCCTGTAGTAATGGTAGATTTACAAATTTCTGTATAATAATTTATCCTAATTGTACTGTAATGTATATCTAATTCTAGATTTTCAATGCTATTTATTATCTTGTGTTGTTCTTCTCGTAGCGAGTTTTTTAAATTATACAAACTATCACATGTACTTTTTTCAAAATTTTCTAGGGTTTCTTCTATCCATATTAATTTTTCTTTTAGATTCTCCATTATTTTTCTAATTTGATTTCTATATTTAATTTCTTTATTTAGATTATCTTGATTTTCTCTAGTTTTTCTAATATATTCTAACATTCTTAATCTGGATAATATCCATCTGGGTAATTATCCAGGTATAACTGTTCTATCCAATTTATAGTTTAAATTTCATAGTCTAATACTTTTTTCTAATATTATTCTCTTAATATCTATAATTTATATATCTCTAAGTATATATAAGATTAATATTTTAAGATTATCTATCATTTAAAATTGGTTAAATACTTTATTATAATATTTTTTAGTTGTTTGTTTTAATCTCATTAATTCTTCTATTTTTTCACTAAGAAATTGTATATATTTTATATCTATTTTCCAAAATTCTAAATATACATAATTTATCATAGTTAGTGTGTGGGTTTGGTATGTAAGTATTTATAAGAGTAGTTCAGTAGGTGTGGTATATAATTAATTCTAGTCATAAAATATCTATCAAATATTTTTTCCAATATGATTTTTCTTATATCTACTATTTCTATATCCTTAAGTACATATAAAATGAGTATTTTAAATTTATCTACCATTTCGTCAGATAAATAATTATCCATTTTTTATAAAATTGCTATTTTCAGAATATTTTCTTCAATCATACACATAACAAAATATGATCACTTTAGATTGCTATATACTAGATTATTCTTAAATAACATATTCTTCGGTCACTATTAGCATGGTAATCTGGATACTTTTCCCTTAAACAGTGCCTCTACTCTGGTTACTCCTCTATCACGGCTTTCATACCTCACCGGTTTTACCTTTAGAATGGCATAGTTCTTAGGGATTTTTCTCCTTTTCCACTTTGCTAATAAACTTCTTAACATGCTATTTTTTGAATAATTCTACTATAAAGCAACTAACAAGAACTTATTTTATCATATCATGATTGTTAGGAATTTATGAATTTAGCTATTCATAATAGTAAATGAATATACCTGTTCTGGTAGTTTTGATAATTCTAAACTTTGTTCCTCCATAGATTTTTCCATTGAAATATACCTGTTTTGTGAATAATCAAATTATTTGTTGTAGACAAGAGAGAGTTTTTTGCTTCAACGCATGAAGGCTTACTTTCATCTGAGCAAGGTGCTCTTTTATTTATATTCTTAGAAATGAAAACGCGTACACTATTTTTCTTTACATCTGTCAGCTACTTTTCAAAAGTAAAAAAATATTTCTGCAAAGTCCTAAAGCTAATGTCTAATCTAATAATGGCACTACTTGCCAAAAAAGACTAAGAAAAGTCAAAAAGCCTAAGGCTACTTACATGATATTTTATGTAAAGCTATCTAGCTATTTTAAATCATTCATATATTTTTTTCACCTTTAATAACTTGAATTACTTTCTTTGTCTTCTTTCTTTATCCGTAGTTATCTTCTTTTTATTGCTCTGTATCTCCATTATTGCTTTATATCTTGCATCTTCCAATTGTCCCTTTTATCTTCTTCTATTCCAGTTGAACTTCTGGGACAATATTATCTTCTCCATTACATCTCGAACATTTCTGATCTGGATATTTGTGTCCAATTATCTTGCAATATCTTGTCAATAATTCGTCTGAAATAAATCCTCTCTTAATTGCCCTAGCAGTAGATTGTTTTTCTGGGTTAAGTAATGTCATTATCCATTGTCTAACATCTTCCATATCTGCTTGTCGTAGTTCTTTTGAATTTGAATAAATCATCTGATGGTCTCTTAAATAATAACTCCATATTCGGTTTCCATTGGTATAATTGTTTGCTAGTTCTTGAATAATTGTAGCTAGTCCAATAAGTCGTTTGTTTGCATAAAAATTAGGTATCTCGATTCTGGGTATCTCTGGCTGCTGCACAATATCTTCTGGTATAATGATATCTCTGGTTATTCCTATTTTTACAACTTGTATAACTGGTTTTATCTCGTCGTATAATATCTCTGTTGGTGCAGTATAACACTTTATATAAAATAGATTTCCTTTGGTTACTCTTTTATAGGTGTTGAATACTTTTTGTAATTCTTTCATAGCTGATAATTCTTCTCCATTTTGGGTATATATGGTATTTAATAATCCATAGTCAAAATAAGTTTTTATTAGGCTTAGGTTAGTTTTGGGTAGTGCAATTAGCTTGTTGTGACCTTGTAATCTTTGGGTTATATAGTTTGTGTTGGGTTCTTTGATATCTGTAGCTCTGGGGTTAAGATTTAGAAAAGTTTGTACTCGGTAGATATTTTCTCTGTATTTTTGGGCTGTATAGTTATAAACTTTTTTATCTTGGTTCAGACTGTCTCGATATGTGGTAATTTGTGAGGGTATGTTTAAGAGGTCTTTTTGTATTTTTGGTGTAAATGGTTTTTCAAATGTCTTATTTAAGTTCATATTCTGGTATCTTTGTCCAATAACTCTATTGCTTGTACCTGCAATTATAGATTGATAAACGTTATGGGTTTTGCAGAGTGTCCCAACGTCTCCTTCTAGCTCTGGAATTTTAATATCTTCCGATCGACATAGCTCTGCACACTGCTGAGTTAGCTGATTTGTAGCTACAGACTTCAGTTTATCTTCATTAGTCTTTAACTTTTCTATTTCATTACCCATACTGTCCACTTTCATTGAAAGCGTAGTTAGGGTTTTGAATATCTTTTCTAAAGCATCATCTTCTATTATTTCAGTCTGTGTAGCTTTGTCATGATATGTAATCTGCAATAACGTTTTTGTTAGTACTAATTATTTCAATTGTAAATGTAAAATTTAATATATTCAATACTAGTCTCCGAATCTCTTTTGTTGTAACTGAATTTTGTATTTTCTTTGTTAGCCATCAACGTACCTGTGTATTATCTGTTCGTACAATAAACTTGTTATATACAATATATGGCTCAAATGCTAATAAATATTTATATAATGAACATAATTCTTTTCTATTTATTTCTCATTTTATTTCTGTTTCATTAAACGTTCCTGAATAATATCTACAATGATGTTCTATTTTTTCATTTTCATACCTATATTTAAGTACTCCTCCATAACTACATTCACTAGCATCTGCTTCTACTATATATATAAATTTTCTATTTTCGTCTGAGAATTGTAATTTTGGTAATTCTTTACAAAGTGTTTTTATTTTCTGGACTTGTTTTTTATCTTCTTCGTTATAATTATATTCTACATCCTTTTTTAATTTTTTCTGTAAAGGCTTTAGATTTTCTGCTAATTTTGGTATATATTCCCTTACTTGGTTTACTAATCCTAAAAATGATTGCAATTTCTTTTTTGTATCTAATTCTTCTTTTGAATTTATTATTTTTTGTACTATATGTTGTTGCATTTTTACTCCACTTTTATGTATTTGTATTCCTAAAAAATCTATCTGGTTTTTCATAATTTCATCTTTCTTTTCACTTAAACTTATTCCCAATTTTTCTATTATATCCATAAATTGTTCTAATAATTTTAAATGTTCTTTTTTGGTTTTTGTATATAATAGTATATCATCTATATATACTATACAATTAGGCAATTTTTTAAAATAACTATCCATAAAATGTTGATATCTACCTGGTGCATTTTTATATCCAAATGGTAGTACATTCCATTCATAAAATCCTTGTGGTACCGTAAATGCGGTTAATTCCTTAGATTCTTTTTCTAACTTTAAATGGTAAAATCCTGATTAACAATCAAATTTACTAAAGTAATTATATCCTTGTATTTGTCTTATTTTTAATATCTTTTTTGGTATTGGGTAATTATATGTCATAGTTTTTGCATTTAAATTTCTATAATCAATAACCATTCTACTTTTTCCTCTTTTTTGTTCACTATGTTTATTTACTATAAATGCTGGGCTATTATGTTTACTATTACTTTTTTGTATATATTGTTTTTCTAATAATTCTTCTATGTGCATTTTAAATTCTTTTAAATCGTCAAAATTATATGTTAATGGTTTTTGAGTTATTATGCTATTTTTATCTATTAATTCAATTTTTATAGTGGTTTTATGTTTTTTCCATCCTTTTAATAGATCTTCACTATATAATTGTTCTAATTTTTTCTTAATTATTTCTATCTTACTTATTGAAAATATAGTTATTTCCTTTTTATTTATTGAAAATACGACCAGTTCTATTGTATCTTCAGTATTTTTTATATTTTCTAATTTTTGTGTAATTTTCTCACTTCCTTCTATCCAATCAGTTTTCTTTCTTATTTTATTAGTAACTCTTTTTACTCTTACTTTCTGTTTACATGGTGTTGTAAACCACCAATCCGTTCTAGTTATTATATGTGGGTATAATTTATCTAAAAACGACATTCCTAAAAGTATATCTTTTGATGTTAGCTCATAATTATAGATTTCTTCTATTGTTAATATTTTATCTCATACTTGTGTTTTTACATTCTTATCTTTATAAGTAATTAAGCTTCCTTCGTTATTAAATCCTTTAACTATTATTGGTGTTTTTAATTTATCCCATTTACTTTTTGGTAAACAATTATATCTACATAAATTAGCTTATGCTTCTGTATCTATCATAGGCGTATAATATCTACTGTAATACCCTTCTACTACTATCTTCATTAATACATATATTTTCATATCATGTTAAAGTTCTTCTTAAGAATAATTTCTCTCTGTTATATGTTATAGATAATTGTGTATGCTCTATATTATATGGTTTTACTTGTTCTAGCCATTTTATGCATAATACTATGTCTGTTTTTTGCATTTCTTCCTTTATTTCAAATTCTATTTTTATTTTTCTAACTCCTATTGTTATTTTTTTTTCTGCTATATTTTTAGTGTTTATTAAGCTTCTTGATAGATCTGGGGCATATATTATTGTCAGATTTTATTTCCTCATTTTTTATTAGATATCTTGCTATATAATTTTCTTTTTGTCCTGTATTTAAGAGTATTAAATATTCTTTTTCATTTATTGTCCCTGTTATGTAATATTGGTTTAAATTAGTTGTTGAACTTGTTTCATAACTTGTTCTTTTTTATGAACTTGATGATTCTGTTTTTTCATAAGCTATTCTTTTTGTTGTACTTATTCTATCATTTATTATTTCTAAATTTTCTTCTATATCTATGTCTCTATAACTATAATCAGTATTATCAATTATTTTTACAAATTGTTAGAAAGGACTTTCTATTTGTATTTTGTTAATTTTATTTTTTTCCCGTTATTTTATGTTTTGTTGTTAATACATATAGATTTTTACATCTTGCTGTAAATATTTTACTTCCTAGGGTTAGTTCTATTCCTGATATTTTCCAATATAATACTAATGATTTATCTATATTTTTATCTGTTATTGCTACTGAATAATTCACACTTATTATAAATTTAAATTTTTGGTATATTAAATTTCCTTTTATGGCAATTATTATACTTTTTTCTATAGGTTTTATAATTCTATCATCTGCTAGGTATAATTCTATTGGTGTATCTATTCCTTCTCTGAAACATGCTTTTATTAATATCTCTGTACCTCCAAGGTGAACATATTTTATTGGGTCTTTACTTTTTATATCATTTATTTCTTTATTAATTATCCTTTTTGTTACTAGTGGTATACTAGCTTTTCCTTTTGCATATCTACAGTCTATTACATGTTCCTTTTGGCTTACTACGTAGTATTCTTCTTTTCTTCTACTAAATATGTTTTTTATTTTTGGTATTTTAAATATTTTTTCTACACTTAAATCTAATTCTTTTTCTTTTATTTCATCAAATATATGACTATCAACTATTATTTTTTGATTTGTTCCTTCTTCATTTAAATATTCTTCCTTTATTATTATTTTTATATCTTCTTCAGTTATTTGGTTTATTCTTATATCTTCTTCAGTCATTTAATTCATCTAATTCACTACCTATTTCATTATCTGTTTCATTCTCTAAAATTTCATATATACTATCTTCACTTTCTAATTCGTAATCTATATAATCTATCTGCATATATTCTGTATTTTCTATTTTTATTTCTGATATTTATTTATTTATTGGGTTTTTAGGTAATTTACAATCTCTAGCTAAATATCCTAATTTTTCGCAATTATAACAACTACATTCTTTTATAGATTTCTTTGTCTTATATGGTCTTTTATGTTTATAATTTTTTACATAATATCTTTTTCTTGGTTTCTTATATTTATATTTTGATTTTTTTTATTTCTTATATTTCTTATGTCTTTTTCTTTTCTTATAATATCTTTCTTCGCATCCAAATTGAGGTGCTATTTTATCTTTGCAACATGCTAAATTTCTTATTAATGTTTTTTTCATTTTTATTTCTTCTCTATATTTTTCACATAGGTTTCTATACCATTGTTGTAAAAATTTTATTCTTGCTCCTAGAGTATCTACTATTTTTGCTTCATCCCAACTTTTTATTATTTTTATTAAATGGTTTAGGTAATTTACTAAAATATAATTTTTTTTATTTCTTTACTTTCTTCTGTATTATATGTTCCTTTATAATAATATTCTTTAAATGCGCAAGTATATTCATCTATGTAACACATATTACATATTGCTAATTTTAACATTAAATTCCTATTTGTATCTTTCTCTTCATTTTGTTCTTCTTCTGTTGTTGTCATGCTGCTAAATTCGTCTTTTATAACTATTTCATATTTTTTTAATAATTCTATAGATGTTAATTTAGTTGTAGTTGTTGATGATGTTTCTTCTGTAGGTTTGTCAGTTCTTAATACCCTTTTACTATTTTCAGTTAGATTTGAAAACCATAATTTCACTGTTCCTATTAGTGTTCTTTCTATATATTCTGGTGCATCTGTTACATTTATATTATTATCTAATAATTGTTTTGTCATATATCCTATCCATAATTGTATTATTTTTTCTGTATCTATTACACAATCTAAGTCTAAAAAGTTATAATTTTTATTAACTATTTGTTTTGGTGTCCATTTGTCATATTCATCCTTTAGATTATATCTTTTAAACTTACTCTTATAATATGTAGGTTTTCTTATTTCTAATGTTCTAGGTATTAAATTTTCATCTTCTTTTTTATCAAGAGTATTTATTTCTGTGTTTCTATTTCCTAAGTTTTCTTCATTAATTACTTCTTGTTTTTCATTGATTTCTAAATTTTTTGTATTTGTTAAGATTTCTGTATATGTTTCACTATCTTCTGAATCATAATTATCTGTTTCTTCAATATCTATTGTATTTATTTCTAATTTTTCTTTAAATTGATTTATCTCGTTTAATAATTTTTGTTCTATATCTTTTTCTTCTTTTTCGTTCTGTCTTTTTTCATACAAATTTTTTAGCATTTGTAGTTCTTTTTCTAATTCAGCAATTCTACTATTTTTAGTTTCTTCTATTTTTCGTATTTCTTCTGTAGTTTGTTGTTTTATTTTTTCTATTTCCTTTTTTCTATCTATTTCTTCATTTTCTTTTTCTATTCTTACCATAGCTGTCAATTTATCTTCTAATTTTAATTCTTCTTTTTCTAACATTAAATATAAATGTTCGCCTATTTTCTTATACCTTCTTCCTAGATTAGAAAATACTATTTTTATTTTTAATCCTTCATGGTTTTCATATATATTTTCATCTATTATAAATTCTTCTTTGTTCATTTTTATTTAATTGTTAATAGATCATGTTGGTATGTATATTCTAGACTATTTATTGTTGATTCTAAATTTGATATTTCTTCTTTTTGTGCATTTATTGAGATTTTACTAACTCCGGCAATTATGTTATATTGTAGTCTTTCTATCCTTATTTTTAATTCTTTACGTTTTTTCGATATTATTTGCTTCAATTATTTATATTTTGGTAATTTTTGTACTTTATTCATCTAAATAATATTTTGGGGAATATCTAAATCTAGTTTTATCAAATAAGTGATAATTAATAAATTAATAAAATAAATCCAAATATATACTACAATTGTAGGGAGGTGCGGATAATTTGTGTGGTAAAATAGATCTATTGTAGCATAGAATGAATCTATTTTATTTGTGCGTGGATATATTTCTTAACTTCTCTAAATATTTTTATTTTTATTTTTACTTTAAGTTTATTTATGTTAGTTTTATCGATATTCATATCTTGGGGGCTGATTATATGGTAATTGGTTAAATGCTTTACTATAGTATTCTTTATTTTTTTCTCTTTGTTTTTGTAATTCTTCTATATTATTTTGAAGGTATTCTAAATATTCTATATTTTTTGTTTCAAAATATCCAATTAGATTGTCTTTCATAAGTTTTTCTAATAATATTATTTCTTCCATATTCTCTCTCCAATTACCACACAAATTATCCGCACCCCCTACAATTGGTATCAGAGCCTATGCTGTTTAAAGTTACGGAAGTAGTATATATTTGAATTTATTTTATTAATTTATTATTTGATTAATTTATTAATTATGACTTATTTGATAAAACTAGATTTAGATATCCCCCAAAATATTATTTAGATGAATAAAATACAAAAATTACCAAAATATAAAGAATTAAATCAAATAATATCTAAAAAACGTAAAGAATTAAAATAAGGATAGAAAGACTACAATATAACATAATTGTCGGAGTTAGTAAAAACTCAATAAATGCAAAAAAAAAAAGAAATATCAAATTTAGAATCAACAATAGATAGTTTAGAATATACATACCAACATGATCTATTAACAATTAGATAAAAATGAACAAAGAAGAATTTATAATAGATAAAAAAATATATATTAAAATCATGAAGGATTAAAAATAAAAATAGTATTTTCTAATCTAGGAAGAAGGTATAAGAAAATAGGTGAACATTTATATTTAATGTTAGAAAAAGAAGAATTAAAATTAGAAGATAAATTGACAGTTATGGTAAGAATTGAAAAAGAAAATGAAGAAATAGATAGAAAAAAGGAAATAGAAAAAATAAAACAACAAACTACAGAAGAAATACGAAAAATAGAAGAAACTAAAAATAGTAGAATTGCTGAATTAGAAAAAAAACTACAAATGCTAAATGATTTGTATGAAAAAGACAGAACGAAAAAGAAGAAAAAGATATAGAACAAAAATTATTAAACGAGATAAATCAATTTAAATAAAAATTAGAAATAAATACAATAGATATTGAAGAAACAGATAATTATGATTCAGAAGATAGTGAAACATATACAGAAATCTTAACAAATACAAATAATTTAGAAATCAATTAAAAACAAGAAGTAATGAAGAAAACTTAGGAAATAGAAACACAGAAACAAATACTCTTGATAAAAAAGAAGATGAAAATATAATACCTAGAACATTAGAAATAAGAAAACCTACATATTATAAGAATAAGTTTAAAAGATATAATCTAAAGGATGAATATGACAAATGGACACCAAAACAAATAGTTAATAAAAATTATAACTTTTTAGACTTAGATTGTGTAATAGATATAGAAAAAATAATATAATTATGGATAGGATATATGACAAAACAATTATTAGATAATAATATAAATGTAACAGATGCACAAGAATATATAGAAAGAACACTAATAGGAACAGTGAAATTATGGTTTTCAAATCTAACTGAAAATAGTAAAAGGGTATTAAGAACTGACAAACCTACAGAAGAAACATCATCAACAACTACAACTAAATTAACACCTATAGAATTATTAAAAAAATATGAAATAGTTATAAAAGACGAATTTAGCAGCATGACAACAATAGAAGAAGAACAAAATGAAGAGAAAGATACAAATAGGAATTTAATGTTAAAATTAGCAATATGTAATATGTGTTACATAGATGAATATACTTGCGAATTTAAAGAATATTATTATAAAGGAACATATAATACAGAAGAAAGTAAAGAAATAAGAAAATTATATTTTAGTAAATTACCTTAACCATTTAGTTCAAAAATAATAAAAAGTTGGGATGAAGCAAAAAATAGTAGATACTCTAGTAGCAAGAATAAAATTTTTACAACAATGGTATAGAAACCTATGTGAAAAATATAGAGAAGAAATAAAAATGAAAAAAAACATTAATAAGAAATTTAGCATGTTGCAAAGATAAAATAGCACCTCAATTTGGATGCGAAGAAAGATATTATAAAAAAAGAAAAAGACATAAGAAATATAAGAAATACAAAAAATCAAAATATAAATATAAGAAACCAAGAAAAAGATATTATGTAAAATATTATAAACATAAAAGACCATATAGGAAAAAGAAATCTATAAAAAAATGTAGTTGTTATAATTGCGGAAAATTAGGACATTTAGCTAGAGATTGTAAATTACCTAAAAACCCAAAAAATAAACAAATATCAGAAATAAAAATAAAAAATACAGAATATATGCAGATAGATTATATAGATTACGAATTAGAAAGTGAAGATAGTATATATGAAATTTCAGAGAATGAAACAGATAATGAAATAGATAGTGAATTAGATGAATTAAATGATTGAAGAAGATATAAGAATAAACCAAATAACTGAAAAAGATATAAAAATAATAACAAAGGAAGAATATTTAAATGAAGAAGGAACAGATCAAAAAATAATATTTGATAGTCATATATTTGATGAAATAAAAGGAAAAGAATTAGATTTAAGTGTAGAAAAAATATTTAAAATACCAACAATAAAAAACATATTTAGTAGAAGAAAAGAAGAATACTACTTAGTAAGCCAAAAAGAACATGTAATAGACTGTAGATATGCAAAAGGAAAAGCTAGTATACCACTAGAACAAAAAGGATAATTAATAAAGAAATAAACGATATAAAAAGTAGAGACCCAATAAAATATGTACACCTTGGAGGTACAGAGATATTAATAAAAGCATGTTTCAGAGAAGGAATAGATACACCAATAGAATTATACGTAGCAGATGATAGAATTATAAAATCTATAGAAAAAAGTATAATAACTGTCATAAAAGGAAATTTAATATACCAAAAATTTAAATTTATAATAAGTGTGAATTATTCAGTAGCAATAACAGATAAAAATATAGATAAATTATTAGTATTATATTGGAAAATATCAGGAATAGAACTAACCCCAGGAAGTAAAATATTTACAGCAAGATGTAAAAATCTATATATATTAACAACAAAACATAAAATCATGGGAAAAAATAAAATTAACAAAATACAAATAGAAAGTCCTTTCGAACAATTTGTAAAAACAATTGATAATAATGATTATAGTTATAGAGAAATAGATATAGATGAAAATTTAAAAATAATAAATGATAGAATAAGTACAACAAAAAGAATAACTTATGAAAAAACAGAATCATCAAGTTCATCAAAAAGAACAAGTTATGAAACAAGTTCAACAACTAATTTAAACCAATATTACATAACAGGAACAATAAATGAAAAAGAATATTTAATACTCTTAAATACAGGACAAGAAGAAAATTATATAACAAGATATCTAATAAAAAATGAGGAAATAAAATCGGACAATAATATATGCCCAGATCTACCAAGAAGCTTAGTAAACACTAAAAATATAACAGAAAAAAAATAACAATAGGAGTTAGAAAAATAAAAATAGAATTTGAAATAAAGTTAGGAATGCAAAAAAACAGACATAATATTAGGAATAAAATGGCAAGAACAAGTAAAACCATATAATATAGAGGATACACAATTATCTATAACATATAACAGAGAGAAATTATTCTTAAGAAGAACTTTAACATGCTATGAAAATATATGTATTAATGAAGATAGTAGTAGAAGGGTATTACAGTAGATATTATACGCCTATGATAGATACAGGAGCAGAAGCTAATTTATGTAGATATAATTGTTTACCAAAAAGTAAATGGGATAAATTAAAAACACCAATAATAGTTAAAGGATTTAATAACGAAGGAAGCTTAATTACTTATAAAGCTAAGAATGTAAAAACACAAGTATGGGATAAAATATTAACAATAGAAGAAATCTATAATTATGAGCTAACATCAAAAGATATACTTTTAGGAATGCCGTTTTTAGATAAATTATACCCACATATAATAAGTAAACAGATTGGTGGTTTACAACACCATGTAAATAGAAAGTAAGAGCAAAAAGAGTTACTAATAAAATAAAAAATAAAACTGATTGGATAGAAGGAAGTGAAAAAATTACACAAAAATTAGAAAATATAAAAAATACTGAAGATACAATAGAACTGGTCGTATTTTCAATAAATAAAAAGGAAATAACTATATTTTCAATAAGTAAGATAGAAATAATTAAGAAAAAATTAGAACAATTATATAGTGAAGATCTATTAAAATGATGGAAAAAATATAAAACCACTATAAAAATTAAATTAATAGATAAAAATAGCATAATAACTCAAAAACCATTAACATATAATTTTAACGATTTAAAAGAATTTAAAATGCACATAGAAGAATTATTAGAAAAACAATATATACAAAAAAGTAATAGTAAACATAATAGTCCAACATTTATAGTAAATAAACATAGTGAACAAAAAAGAGGAAAAAGTAGAATGGTTATTGATTATAGAAATTTAAATGCAAAAACTATGACATATAATTACCCAATACCAAATAAGATATTAAAAATAAGACAAATACAAGGATATAATTACTTTAGTAAATTTGATTGTAAATCAGGATTTTACCATTTAAAGTTAGAAAAAGAATCTAAGGAATTAACCGCATTTACGGTACCACAAGAATTTTATGAATGGAATGTACTACCATTTAGATATAAAAATGCACCAGGTAGATATCAACATTTTATGGATAGTTATTTTAAACAATTGCCTAATTGTATAGTATATATAGATGATATACTGTTATATACAAAAACCAAAAAAGAACATTTAAAATTATTAGAACAATTTATGGATATAATAGAAAAATCGGGAATAATGTTAAGTGAAAAGAAAACTGAAATTATGAAAAACCAGATAGAATTTTTAGGAATACAAATACATAAAAGTGGAGTAAAAATGCAACAACATATAGTACAAAAAATAATAAATTCAAAAGAAGAATTAGATACAAAAAAAAATTGCAATCATTTTTGGGATTAGTAAACCAAGTAAGGGAATATATACCAAAATTAGCAGAAAATCTAAAGTTTTTACAGAAAAAAATAAAAAAGGATGTAGAATATAATTATAACGAAGAAGATAAAAAACAAGTCCAGAAAATAAAAATACTTTATAAAGAATTACCAAAATTACAATTCTCAGACGAAAATAGAAAATTTATATATATAGTAGAAGCAGATGCTAGTGAATGTAGTTCTGGAGGAGTACTTAATATAGGTATGAAAATGAAAAAATAGAACATCATTGTAGATATTATTCAGGAACGTTTAATGAAACAGAAATAAAATGGGAAATAAATAGAAAAGAATTATGTTCATTATATAAATGTTTATTAGCATTTGAGCCATATATTGTATATAACAAGTTTATTATACAAACAGATAATACACAGGTACGTTGGTAGCTAACAAAGAAAATACAAAATTCAGTTACAACAAAAGAGATTCGGAGACTAGTATTGAATATATTAAATTTTACATTTACAATTGAAGTAATTAGTACTAACAAAAACGTTATTGCAGATTACATATCAAGACAAAGCTACACAGACTGATATAATAGAAGATGATGCTTTAGAAAAGATACTCAAAACCCTAACTACGCTTTCAATGAAAGTGGACAGTATGGGTAATGAAATAGAAAAGCTAAAGACTAATGAAGATAAACTGAAGTCTGTAGCTACAAATCAACTAGATCAGCAGTGTGCAGAGCTATGTCGATCGGAAGACATTAAAATTTCAGAGCTAGAAGAAGACGTTGGGACACTCCGTAAAACCCATAACGTTTATCAATCTACAATTGTAGGTACAAGCAAAGGAGTTATTGGACAAAGATACCAGAATATGAACTTAAATAAGACATTTGAAAAATCATTTACACCAAAAATACAAAAAAATCTCTTAAACACCCCCCACAAATTACCACATATCGAGATAGTCTGAACCAAGATAAAAAAGTTTATAACTATACAACCCAAAAATACATAGAAAATATCTACCGAGTATAAACTTTTCTAAACCTTAACCCTAGAGCTACAGATATCAAAGAACCCAACACAAACTATATAACCCAAAGATTACAAGGTCACAACAAGCTAATTGCACTACCCAAAACTAACCCAAGCCTAATAAAAACTTATTTCGACTATGGATTATTAAATACCATATATACCCAAGATGGAGAAGAATTATCAGCTATGGAATAATTACAAAAAGTATTCAACACCTATAAAAGAGTAACCAAAGGAAAACTATTTTATATAAAGTGTTATACTGCACCAGCAGAGATATTATACGATGAGATAAAATCAGTTATACAAGTTGTAAAAATAGGATTAACCAGAGATATGATTATACCAGAAGATATTGTGCAGCAGCCAGAGATACCCAAAATTGAGATACCTAATTTTTATGCAAACAAACGACTTATTGGGCTAGCTACAATTATTCAAGAACTAGCAAATAATTATACCAATGGAAACCGAATATGGAGCTATTATTCAAGAGACCATCAGATGATTTATTCAAATTCAAAAGAACTACGACAAGCAGATATGGAAGATGTTAGACAATGGATAATGAATTACTTAACCCAGAAAAATAATCTACTGTAAGGACAATTAAGAGAGGATTTATTTCAGACGGATTATTGACAAGATATTGCAAGATAATTGGACACAAATATCCAGATCATCAATGTTCGAGATGTAATGGAGAAGATAATATTGTCCCAGAAGTTCAACTGGAATAGAAGAAGATAAAAGTGACAGCTGGAAGATGCAAGATATGAAGCAATAATGGAGATACAGAGCAATAAAAAGAAGATAACTACGGATAAAGAAAGAAGACAAAGAAAGTAATTCAAGTTATTAAAGGTGAAAAAGACATATGGAAGATTTAAAATAGCTAGATAGCTTTACGTAAATTATCATGTAAGTAGCCTTAGGCTTTTTGACCTTTCTTAGTCTTTTTTGGCAAGTAGTGCCATTATTAGATTAGACATTAGCTTTAGGACTTTGCAGAAATATTTTTTTACTTTTGAAAAGTAGCTGACAGATGTAAAGAAAAACAGTGTACGTGTTTTCATTTCTAAGAATATAAATAAACGAGAACTTGCTCAGATGAAGGTAAGCCTTCATGCGTTGAAGCAAAAAACTCTCTCTTGTCTACAATAAATAATTTGATTATTCAAAAAACAGGTATATTTCAATGAAAAAATCTATGGAGGAACAAAGCTTAGAATTATCAAAACTACCAGAACAGGTATATTCATTTACTATTATGAATAGCTAAATTCATAAATTCCTAACAATCATGATATGATAAAATAAGTTCATGTTAGTTGCTTTATAGTAGAATTATTCGAAAAATAGCATGTTAAGAAGTTTATTAGCAAAGTGGAAAAGAAGAAAAATCCCTAAGAACTATGCCATCCTAAAGGTGAAACCGGTGAGGCATGAAAGCCGTGATAGGGGAGTAACCAGAGTAGAGGCGCTGTTTAAGGAAAAAGTATCCAGATTACCATGCTAATAGTGACCGAAGAATATGCTATTTAAGAATAATCTAGTATATAGCAATCTAAAGTGATCATATTTTGTTATGTGTATGATTGAAGAAAATATTCTGAAAATAGCAATTTTATAAAAAACGGATAATTATTTATCTGACGAAATGGTAGATAAATTTAAAATACTCTTTTTATATGTACTTAAGGATATAGAAATAGTAGATATAAGAAAAATCATATTGAAAAAAATATTTGATAGATATTTTATGACTAAAATTAATTATATACCACACATACTGAACTACTCTTATAAATACTTACATACCAAACCCACACACTAACTATGATAAATTATGTATATTTAGAATTTTGGAAAATAGATATAAAATATATACAACTTCTTAGTGAAAAAATAGAAAAATTAATGAGATTAAAACAAACAACTAAAAAATATTATAATAAAGTATTTAACCAATTTTAAATGATAGATAATCTTAAAATATTAATCTTATATATACTTAGAGATATAGAAATTATAGATATTAAGAGAATAATATTAGAAAAAAGTATTAGACTATGAAATTGAAACTATAAATTGGATAGAACAGTTATACCTGGATAATTACCCAGATGGATATTATTCAGATTAAGAAATGTTAGAATATATTAGGAAAACTAGAGAAAATCAAGATAATCTAAATGAAGAAATTAAATATAGAAACCAAATTAGAAAAACAATGGAGAATCTAAAAGAAAAATTAATATGGATAGAAGAAACCTTAGAAAATTTAGAAAAAAGTACATGTGATAGTTTGTATAATTTAAAAAACTCGCTACGAGAAGAACAACACAAGATAATAAATAGCATTGAAAATCTAGAATTAGATATACATTACAGTACAATTAGGATAAATTATTATACAGAAATTTGTAAATCAACAATTACTACAGGATAAAATGATAGACTATGAATATTTAAAATATTAGAGAGAAAATATGGAAGAAATAATATTATTAGAAAAACTAATGAAAAACAATCTAATTGGATATTTTGAAACAAAAAAATATAGAATATTTAGAATACCTTCAAAATAATATAGAAGAATTACAAAAACTAAGAGAAAAAAAATAATGAATACTATAGTAAAACATTTAACCAATTATCATATAATCACCCCCAAGATATGAATATCGATAAAACTAATATAAATAAACTCAAAGTAAAAATAAAATTAAAAATATTTAGAGAAGTTAAGAAATATCCACGCACAAATAAAAATATATATCCATTCTATGCTACAATAGATCTATTTTACCACACAAATTATCCGCACCCCCTACAATGGATCTATTTTACCACACAAATTATCCGTACCTTCATCTGAGCAAGTGCTCGTTTATTTATATTCTTAGAAATAAAAACGCGGGATGAAGGTCCCTTTAGTTGTTCCTTTCTTCAGTTGAGAGATTAGGAACAGTTGTTTCACAATAATATCACGTCTATTCACACTTGAGCGGGAAATCTATAGTTGTAGAAAGGATTGGATTTGTGTTGAATTTCAATTCATGTCCTTATCCTGGAAAAGGTAACTTAAAATATGAAATATGAAATATGAATGAGAATACATTTATTGGCCCTATTTGGCCATGAAAATCATAATTTTCCATAGTTGGAGTTGAGATTGTGTTTGACCATGAATATAAATTAAAGTTATTTTTGAAATTTTACGAGAGAAGTGTGAGTGAAAAAGTGAAAACAAGTAAAACTTATTTTCACTTTTCCAAATACAATTTCGGAATTGTATTTAAAATTTTAATGGCCTAACGCATCTTGTTTTCACCTTTTTCACGAAATAATTTTCCGAAAAAATGTAAATAATTTTATGGCCAAACGGCTACAATATTTATTACATGGAACACTCCATTCTCTTAGATAGCTATGTGATTGTTCAACAAAGACTATTGATATTTGGTTTGGTAGGTTATAAAAATTAACCAAATAATTATACTTGCTTTCTGATTTTAGGAGTTACTCTGTTCTATTTTCCTTTTAAAGTTTTGTGTCCCTAAAATAACAATTTTGTCTTCATATACTTAGTTTGGGAATAAATATTGGTAGTAAGTACAATATCTAAAATCACTCCTCAATTTAACAGTACCATTGACTTGATTAAAAATGAAACTTTTACTAGTACAAGATTCCTAATAACTGACATATAGATTCACATCCTGTTACTCATATTTCTCAAGTTAGTATATCCTTGATCTTCCAAGGCATTGATAGAATAAGTTTAAAATACCATGTTCGAGAGCTTGCTAGAGGAACCTCTCTATCTTGGCAAAATGAAGAATTTAGGCATAGCCATAAGCCTCCTCTACTTGCATTTGTCTTTATCAATGAAAATCTACCTTATTATTACTAAAGCTTTTATTTCTTTTATCTCCAAATATATTTGAGAAATGTGGAGTGAGACATAAATGTGGCTGGTCAATCTATATCTGAGATTGTTAGGAAATTAAAATTTGTCTAGAAACTTCTAGTTAGTAGATATTTTTGGATTTGTTTAGAAACTCCTAGTTAGTAGATATTTTTGGAGTAGATAAGTCTTTTATTTAAAATGAGTGATGGTTAGTTGGCCACATATGTACTTAGCATTGTGTGAGATATTTTTGCTTTTTTGGTGGCTTGTATTCCTCACACACACTATATATGTGTGTGCAGTCTATGCACTGATCAATCAAGAGAAACAAATAAGAGTACAAAACAAGTTTCAGCTCTTCTTCTGTGCAGTTTGTTTTTTGGCAGCAATTTATAGCTCCATTTTGTTGTTGTTTTCCGGTTCTTCTTCCCCTTCTTGTGAAAGAGATAAAAATTAGTTAGATCATTATTTTCTGTGACAGTTGAATATTCGTTAGTGATTTAAGGAGTCCATGGATGCTTTTGTCATCTTAAACTTTAATATGGGCCTAACTAGGTAGCATAGGATCTCTCAGATGTTTGTTGAAACCTATTTCGGGAGTGGGAAACACAGGAATTTCATTTAAGATGAACTTATTCATGGGACAGAAACTCTTTCGGGCGAATATGAACCATGCTAAAATCAGTGCTTTATATATTTTGTCTTGGATTATATATTATATAATCCAAGTACCACAGATGTAGTGTGTACAACCTCGACTGATGCATTAGCTATGCGCTAATCATCTGTCAAAGGAATTCTTCATGTAGTTCCCAAATTGTCGAACATATGTTGATGGTGAGGAATTTGTTAAAGCAATAGTGAAGGCATTGGTTGATGAGCATGATCTCTTGATTGATGGACAAAGGCATTTACTTTATTGAGAAGCTGCAACCGAGTGCCTTTCTAAAGGGAGCAGAGCTTGATATAATACTCTGCAAACAAAGAAACATCAAACACTACTACTTCAGAAACTTTTCTTTCTGTATCACAGAACTTAAACAAAAAACTCGAGGATGCATCCGCATTAGTTCACTTTGTAGGGACTGAATTTCTGAGCACACAGCCGGATGAAGAGCAATGTAAAGAACTCAGCTTGAAAGTTCCTCGAAAGAAAACCAGAATTGTGTCTTTGTTGCTAATCGCCGTATTGCTTGTGTTTGAATACCATGAATGTAGGAGTAATTTTTGTTGTTGTGACGAAGGGTTTAAGAAGTAGATCAACAAACATGGGACTAATTAGGTGTTGTAAATTAAGTAGTCGATTTCAAATAATTTGGGATTCGAAGGCTGAAGATTGATATTAAGAGATATTATTCTATTGTACATGCTTTGTAAGTTGCTTTCTCCAAATTTTACTTGGGAGACCAACCACCCTTAGTCCCCTTATGTCTTCCATGTTAGACATACTGAATTTTTAAATATGAAATAGTGTTCGTTTGGTACTACAACGTTTTTTACCTTTTTAATGAAAATGTTGCTAGACAACTGATAAAAAATTTCCAAAAATGGAGAGTAAATTGTTGGGTTATTGGATCTTTTTCCCTTCCTATGTGGATAAATGAAGCCCAATTTGGACCAACTCACTTTTGCACAATAGGCCCATTACTATGGGGCATATATATTGATTTTTTTTAGGTATTATTCACCATCACAAAAAGAGAGTTTTCAGCAGCCAAAGAGAGAAAAACAAAGCTAATTTTCGCACCTAAATTTCAGCCACAGCTGTCAACTTCAAATTGCGATTCCCGCTCCGTTTCTTGTCCGATTGAGCTGATTTTTGGACTTCTTGTTCCTCTCATCTCAGTCTCTGATTAGGAACTGACAGAGCTTGATTTGGTGGCCTGTAGCTCCTGTTCGTCATTTCCGAACAGTAGCTGCGTTTTTGGTGCTTTCACTCCTTTATTTCTCTAGTGTTTGTTGCTGTGGTTTATGTATTGTTTCTTGTTGTTTGACACTTATTTTTTGGCCATTTTTGAGGACAATATTGTAACTCTTTGGTGATTATAGTGGAGGTTTTGGTCCCGTGTCTTTTTACTCTTCACACTGAAGGGTTTTCCACGTAAATCTTGTGTCTCGTGTGATTGCCTTTATTCTTGGCTTGTTTCATTTGGTTCAGTTGTTTGCTGTATATTACTCTATTTTTCTTGGGTTTATTTGTCTCCTCTTGGTTCAAGTTGAAAGGGAAAGTTTAGTCTTGGGTATTTTCCGCTGCTACCCTGTCGGGCTCTTTGATTGTGTGCCCGTCTTTCCTAACAAAGTGGTATCAGAGAGTTGGTTGTTGTTGATTGTCAATTTGAATGATGGAGGCAAATATGAGCAATATGGTGTGTTTGAATAGTAGTAAATATCATACTTGGAAAGGCAAGATGAAAGATCTTCTATTTGTCAAGAAAATGCATCTACCTGTGTTTGCATCTACTAAACCTGAATCCATGATAGATGAGGATTGGGAATTTGAGCACTTACATGTTTGTGGCTATATCAGACAATGGGTTGAAGATAATGTTAGAAATCATATTGTGAATGAGACACATGCTAGAAGTTTGTGGGACAAGCTCGAGACACTTTATGCTTCAAAAAATGGCAATAACAAGTTGTTCCTGCTTAAGAAATTGATGAATATTAGGTATAAAGAGGGCAGACCTATTTCTGATCATATTAATAATTTTCAGGGTGTCCTTGACCTGCTGTTCGGAATGGGTGTAAAGTTTGATAAAGAAATTCAGGGACTTTGGCTTCTTAATACTCTGCATGATTCTTGGGAAACTCTTCGAGTTTCTTTGACTAATTCTGCTCCCGGTGGTATTGTAACTATGGAATATATTAAGAGTGGTATCTTGAATGAAGAGATAAAAAGAAGATCTCAGGCCTCATCTTCTTCATCTTCACACTCTGATGTTTTGGTTACTGAAGAGGGGGAGAAACAAGTCCAGAGATTCAAATAATAGAGATAAAAGTAGAAGCAAGTCAAGGTCCAAATTCAAGAATGTTACATGTGACTATTGCAACAAAAAGGTGCATATCATGAAATATTGTTACAAACATAAGAGATATATAAGACGGCAAAAGAAAAAAGGAGATAATGAAAATCGTGTTGATGTTGTTGCGAATGATGATCTTCTTATTGCTTTTGGTGAGAATGCCATTAATCTTGTTTGTGATGAATCTAGCTGGTTTGTGGATTCTGGTGCTACTTCTCATGTTATGCCAAAGAAGGAATTATTTTTTTCTTATACTCCAGGTAATTTTGGAATGTTAAAAATGGGCAATAATGATTAAGTTAAAGTACTTGGCATTGACACTATTTGTTTGGAAAGTAACAATGGTTCCAAACTAGTTCTCAATAATGTCAAGCATGCTCCAGATGTTTGATTGAATTTTATTTCTGTAGGGAGCCTTGATGATGAGGGTTATGTTAACACCCTTGGTGCTGGCCAGTGGAAGCTTACTAGAAGTTCGATGATTGTGGATCTAGGTGACAAGTTGTCTAACTTGTACGTATTTCAGAGCTCTACTTCTAGAGGTTTGATAAACTTGGTGGAGAATGATACTTCATCAGAGTTGTGGCATAGAAGGTTGAGTTATATGAGTGAGAAGGGGATTGATAGTTTGGCTAAGAAAAATTTGCTTTCTGGAGTAAAACAAGCAAAGTTAAAGAAGTGTGTTCATTGCTTATCCGGTAAACAGAAAAAAGTTTCTTTTCAGAGTCATCCTCCTTCAAGAAAGCTCGATTTGCTAGAGTTGGTGCATTCTGATTTGTGCGGTCCTTTTAAAGTAAGGTCTTATGGTGGTGAACTTTACTTTGTGACTTTTATTGATGATCATTCTCGCAAACTTTGGGTATTTCCTTTGAAGTCCAAGGATCAAGTACTTGATGTGTTTAAGAATTTTCAGGCCTTGGTTGAAAGACAGATAAGGAAGAAATTGAAATACATCCGTTCAGATAATGGTGGTGAGTATATTGGTCCTTTTGATAGATATTGTAGAGAGCAGGGTATTCGGCATCAGAAAACTCCTCCAAAGACTCCTCAGTTGAATGGCTTAGCAGAGGGGATGAACATAATACTAGTTGAGAGGGTTAGATGTATGCTTTCAGATGCTAAGCTGCCAGATTTCTTTTGGGCAGAAGCACTTAATACGGTTGTTTATGTTATCAATTTATCTCCTATTGTTGCTTTGAATTGTGATGTCCCTGACAGAGTTTGGTCTAGTAAGAATGTTTCTTATGATCACTTTAGAGTCTTTGGGTGTAAATCTTTTGTGCATGTTCCTAAGGATGAAAGGTCAAAGTTGGATGTTAAAACTAGACAGTGTATCTTCATTGGTTATGGTCAAGACGAATTTGGCTATCGTTTCTATGATCCAGTTGAGAATAAACTTGTTAGAAGCCACGATGTTGTATTCTTTTAAGACCAAACAATTGAAGATTTTGACAAAGCTGAGAAGGTTGATTCTCAGAGTAGTGAGAGCCTAGTTGATGTTGATCCAGTTCCTTTGACTACTGCTTCTGAAGAAAATCTTCATGATGATGAAAATCAAGTTGATAATGAAGATGATGATCATGTTCAGAATGACCAGCAAGAAGTTGTTGATGCTCCGGTGCAAGTTAATATGATTGATCAGCAACCAGTTGTTGATGTTCCAAAGAGTTATCTCAGACGATCTACTAGAGAGAGAATACCTTCATCTCGTTATTCTCCCAGTGAGTATGTACTCTTGACTGATGGGGGAGAACCTGAGAGTCTTGATGAGGCCATAGAAAGTGAAGAAAAAGAAAAGTGGTTTGATGTTATGGAAGATGAAATTAAATCTTTGCAAGATAATCATACCTTTGATTTGGTTAAGCTGCCTAAAGACAGAAAAACTTTGAAAAATAGGTGGGTTTTTCGGGTGAAGTATGAAGATGGTAATCCAATTCCACGGTACAAAACTAGATTGGTTGTAAAGGGATTTAACCAGAAAAAGGGAGTTAATTTTGATAAGATATTTTCTCCGGTTGTAAAGATGTCATCCATTCGTGTGGTTCTAGGCTTAACTGTAAGTCTAAATTTAGAGGTTGAGCAAATGGATGTTAAAACTGCTTTTCTCCATGATGACTTAGATAAAGAAGTTTATATGGAGCAACTCGAAGGTTTTGAAGTCAAGGAAAAAGAGAATTATGTTTGCAAATTGAAGAAGAGCTTGTATGGTTTGAAACAAGCTCCTAGGCAGTGGTACAAGAAATTTGCTTTCTTTATGAGTCAGCAGGGCTTCAAGAAGACTACTTCAGACCATTGTGTTTTTGTGCAAAAATTCTCTGATGGTGACTTTATTATTGTGTTGCTTTATGTTGATGACATGCTTGTTGTTGGTCATAATGTTTGCAGGATTCAAAAGTTGAAGCAAGAGTTGAGTAAGTTTTTTTCTATGAAGAACTTAGGACCAGCAAAGCAGATTCTTGGCATGCAGATTGTCCGTGACAGAAAGGCCAAGAAGTTGTGGTTATCACAAGAGAAGTATATTCAGAAAGTACTTCGAAGGTTTAACATGGACAAGGCTAAGGTTGTCAGTACACCTTTAGCTATGCACTTCAAGTTGAGCACAAAGCAGTGTCCTTCCAGTGATGATGAGAAGGAAGATATGAAGAAAGTTCCTTATGCTTTATCTGTTGGTAGTTTGATTTATGCAATGGTTTGCACAAGACCAGATATTGTTCATACTGTTGGTGTTGTTAGTCGTTTTCTTTCTAATTCGGGAAAAAAATATTGGAATGTTGTGAAGTGGATTATTAGATATCTTTGTGGCACTTCTAGTCTGAGTTTGTGTTTTGGTACAGGGAAACCTATTCTTTGTGGTTATACTGATTCAGATATGGCCGGTGATGTTGATACTCGCAAGTCTACTTCAGGGTATTTGGTTACTTTTTCAGGGGGAGCTGTGTCTTGGCAATCTAGGTTGCAAAAATGTCTTGCTCTATCTACTATAAAAGTTGAGCTTATTGCTGCCGTTGAAGCTTGAAAAGAATTGCTTTGGATGAAGAGATTCTTGGGGGAACTTATGTGTGCTCAAGAGAGGTATGCTCTTCATTGCGACAGTCAAAGTGTCATACATCTTGGCAAGAATTCTACATTTCATGGTCGGTCTAAACACATTGATGTGAGATACCATTGGATTCGGGATGTGTTGGATTCTAAGTTGCTTGAACTTGAGAAGATTCATACAGATGATAATGGTTCCGACATGATGACTAAAGCTTTGCCTAGAGGGAAGTTTGAAGATTGTTGCATGATCGCCGGGATGGCGGTCTCCTCCACATAGTTGGGAGGGGGAGAATTGTTGGGCTATTGGGTCTTTTTCCCTTCCTATGTGGATAAATGAAGCCCAATTTGGACCAACCCACTTTTGCCCATAGTCCCATTACTATGGGACATATATATTGATCCTTTTAGGTCTTATTCACCATCACAAAAAGAGAGTTTTCAGCAGCCAAAGAGAGAAAAATAAAGCTAATTTTCGTACCTAAATTTCAGCCACAACTGTCAACTTCAAATTGCGATTCCCGCTTCGTTTCTTGTCCTATTGAGATGATTTTTGGACTTCTTTTTCCTCTCATCTCAATCTTTGATTAGGAACTGATAGAGCTTGATTTGGTGGCCTGTAGCTCCTATTCTTCATTCCCGAACAGTAGCTACGTTTTTGGTTCTTTTACTCTTTTATTTCTCTAGTGTTTGGTGTTGTGGTTTATGTATTCTTTCTTATTGTTTGGAACTTGTTTTGTGGACATTTTGGAGGAAAATACTGTAACTCTTTGGTGATTATAGTGGAGGTTTTGGTCCCGTGGTTTTTTACTCTTCACACTGAAGGATTTTCCACGTAAATCTTGTGTCTCGTGTGATTGCCTTTATTCTTTTCTTGTTTCATTTGGTTGAGTTGTTTGCTGTATAATACTCTATTTTTCTTGGGTTTATTCTTCTCCTCTTGGTTCAAGTTGAAAGGGAAAGTTTAGTCTTGGGTATTTTCCGCTGCTACCCTATCGGGCTCTTTGATTGTGTGCCCGTCTTTCTAACATAAATTTTTCTTAGTGTATTGATAAACACTAAGTTCGGAAAAACTTTTGGAATACTTTTCTTAAGTTGGAGACTTTTGTATCTATATATAGTGATGAAAGGGAAAGGAAATGTGTGTGTCTCTTCTTGCATCTTTAACCTGTCAACATTAATTTTATAGAGAAATAAAAGTAGCCAGGGAACGAGTTTTTACCAAATGAATGCATATGGAGATCGATAAGGAAAACAGTTAGCATTTATATATATATATGAGGGTTAAAGAGGCAAGGAAATCCCAAAGGAGCTTTCTTTCCTCTAGAGTATTGCTATTACAAAAATAGTAAAAAAACTAGTTGGCTGAGGAACTACTAACCTAATAGAGACATGGCTGGCTTGGATAGTGATGGTGATATCTCTGATGTTCAGGGAGTCATCTTTCCAGATGATGACAATCTCTCTATATGCACTATTAGTAGATATTTAGGGGTGGAATTAGAACCCCAACTCCTCAGCTAAAGTTTTATGGTCAACTATTTTGGTTTCTAGAAGTGCAAGCATGACAAGTTTGTGAATACTTATCATGGACTTGCAATGTCTCCTAAATTCAACATTATTGTCTTCTCTCATACTCTATACTATGCAATTCATTGACATAGATTTCAGAGTTTTGGGTATGTGTGAGAGATTACTTCCTTCCCTTTCCCAGTAGGGGAGGAGGCCGAGGGGGTTTCTAGTTCCTTTCATTTTTTTAGAGTGGTCTCATATTTTCTACAAAGTGATTCTCTGTCGTAGGGCTTGGAATAATTGCTAGCTATAGTTTTTCTAGGTATTGAGAAGGAAGGATTATCACCATCTCGTGTATCATCTCCATGAACTTAAGAGTGAGAGGATTTTCTAGGGTTGTGGTCTCTGTTCTTGGAACTCTCAAGCTTTCAAAAAGGTCCTTAATCTCCTTGTTGTTTGCCCTTAATATCTCCATTGTCTGTTCCCTCTCATATCTTTCTAGGGCAAGGGATGGGGCTAGAGTACTTGAGGGTCCCACCTTGGGTTGGATGGACCCAGAGCTTATCACAAAAGTTAGTCTATGGAAAGGTAACTTTTTGTTAAGCAGAGAGATAATTGGAGGGCCATGCTCATTAAAGTTATGGATTCTGTAATATTGTAAAAGGCCAAGGTGTCTTGGTTTTGGCCGATCATTATTTGGGAGATTGCTACTAGCTATACATGTTGGCATAGTTCATTAGTCCTTGGTTTAGTGCCTCTCTTACTGCTTAAGCTAGGTAGTATGGATTTTAGATTAGAATTATGAACTTTCTCCCCTCCATTTGAATGGTTAGTGGTACTGTTAGGCCCGTTAGACTCATTTCCAGCCATGAAGTTGGCTGGTGATCCAACATTAGTGGCTCTATTAGGAGTGTGGTTAATGTCACGGGGGAGTGGTGGAAGGTTCCATTAGAGTGTGAAGAAAGAAAGGAGAAAGTATGAGAGTTCTTGTGTTTAGAGTTTCCCACTTTATTAGGCATGCTAAAGGCTTTAATCCTTGGAAAATTGGTCACATTTAATGCTGATAGGACATCAACTATTAAATCAACTGTGGAACTTTTTGTAGAAGGAGACTTTATTCCCCTAGGGAAAGCCTCAGACTCTTAAGTTCTGGAGAGTTGGAGTTTATTAGTCCGAGGAGAATTTAAACCCTCTTTGCCTTTTTTATTTGACAAGGTAAGAAAAGATTCCTTACTTGTCTGATTAGGAGGGTTGTTAGAATTTATTTTATCTTGGTGGGTATTAATAGTACTATTGGGCTAGTTATTAGAAGTGGTCCTATTTTATTGACTCGAGCAAGAGGTGGAGTTAGGGAATTTCAACATACTTGGGTTGTCTCAAAAGTTTGGTCGGTGTCTTTAGGTTGAGAAGTTGGCCTTTGTAGTGATGGGTAGAGCCAAAAGCTCTGGCCTATTTTGGGTTGTGAGTTTTAGGCCTAATCTCTTGGATTGAGTTAGTTAACCCAATATTAGGGCTTTGCCCTAACTTGCCGCCGCCTCATACAGTGGTCAGAGATTCGATGAACTTACCTGAAACTATGTCAAATTGCTTCACCTTTATGCCTAGTGCCTCTTTCCCTTTACCTGGTTGAGTGTTATTGTTGTGGAACCTTTTTCTATTTTGTTAGTTGAAAGGTACTGTATGACACCCTTTCTCTTCGAATGTTTTTTTTTGCGTGTGCTCCTTGGTTTGATCTGTGAGAGTTGTCTAGTGGGATTTATAGGTGCATGATCCATCCGTGTGACCCACCTACCCATAGGACTCATAAAGTATCCCTTCTCCTTCATAACTTATTGTTTGCTTATGTTGCTCGATAATGATTGATGATTAGAGTGGTATACCAATCAGAACCTCAATACATATCCTCGCATACCTCCCTTGAAGAGTCACCGAAGTACAACCATCGACTTTGACTAATTTCCCGATCTTATGTCCAATCTTCTCTAGAATGGTGTGGTCATAAAATTCTGTCGGTAGTTCAGGTAGCCTTAGCCAGATAGAATTGGAAAGAATTTTTCTTTCATATGTGAAAAAATTAGGATCCTAATTCTTAATTGGGAGGAATTGACCATCCATAAACCACAGTCCTTATTACATCACTATCAAATGGCTTTCTTAGCTATTAAACTTAACTGGGTAGAAATCCTAGCCTAGATCTATAAGGGCGAAGAGAGAGTGCTTCTTCCACAGATCTGTGAGTTTTATTTTGAGATACTAGTGGGAGAGTTTCCTTCCAAAAATCTTTACTATTATTGAGTTACGCAAAAGGCCATAGGACTTTTTTTTCTTCAACGAACAAAGGGATGAGGTTATCATTGAGAACCCGTTGGTTGGGTTCTTGAAGGTTTGCTGGGTTAGTTATTTTCTCTATTTCTTGGATGGGAAATAAATTATCAGGTCTTAACTGGTTGGTGGTGATGTCCTTGAAAGAGGGGATTTGTTGTTTGATATCCTCCATTTGGTGATCTCCATCGTTATTTTGGTTAGATGTAGGGCTATTGGGAAGGGATTTCCCATTAATTTGTGGGGTTTTGGAGGTTATGTTGGTGGTGTAAATTGTCCGGTAGAGTTAGAGAGTGGTTTGTCTTTCTCTCTCTAACCCATTTTACTGTGTAGTTTAACAAAGGGATACTTCCAATTATGACTTATACAACATAGCCCAATAGCCCATTAAAGGTAAACCTAAAGCTAGCAGCCTAATGCAAACTGAAAAGTTATTTTTTGTTATTCAGATCTCATTTGTTTATCCAGTGTGTTCGCTGCATCACGAATAAGCCCACTATCAAAATTCTAATGGGCTTCTATCATCTCATCAGTACCTGGAATATCCAATACCCCCACAACTAAACATATCTACGTGATCATGCAGGGGTATGCTAGCAATGCCTTTTGCTCTAAAACAACCCTGTCTTTAAAATCTCGAGCCAAAAAGTGACCAATATCAAACGCAAATCTGCATGTAAAACCAACTATCATCGCAGCTTAGAATAGGCTCAGGATATCATCACTTATAGTTAAACATAGCTTATGATGGGCTATAGACCACCATGCCTTACCCTCAAAAGTGAGGGAACTCTTCTTGATTTGTTGCAAATCCCTAATACCCCCTGAAACCCACGTGGCATATTCACCATCTGTAGCAATCCTATTAGCTATCTATCAAAACATAACCATCTTGTCATCCGTACCTAGAGTTTGGTTGGTGATCTTCCTCATCTCTGCCATTTTGTAGTCCATCTTGGCTATGTTATCCAGAGCTTGATATGTTAGCCCATATAGAAATCTCCCGATAGTCTAGAGAGAAATGTCAACATGATTACCTCTAATAACTGGGGAGGGAATAGGTTCACCTCACTTTCACAGTAGACCCCATGGATATAACCTCATCAACTCACTCTTCTAAGCTGCATAAAATTCCTAAACAAACACCTTACTATATCTACCCGGTGCTCTCATCATCCTGTCGAAACCATATTGTCTGAAATATCAGCGATCTCAGGCACTTCATCTATCCCTATAGTCGTCATTATCCACTCCTTATATAATACTCTCTTAACCTTCCCATTTGGTAACTGAGACAAGCCCGTGGTAAATATCACCTGCATATCGGGGTACCCCTATTATTCAAAGATGGGTACCGGAGCAGGGGCTAATGCTAATGAGAGGTGTTGTCTAGCTATCGGTGGTACATTAACCTCGAGACAATGGCTTTCCTCTACAATATCCTTGGCTCACCTAGAATCATCCTCGTCACTTGGTGCTATTGTATTTGGTGGGGAGACTGTTTCATTCTTTCTTCTTGATCCTTTCAATGGTGGAGTATCATAATCTTGGGGAACAAATTTCTTCCCCATAGCTTTAGTTTCTGCCTTTACTTTTTGCATAGCTTTCTTGGAAGATGTCCCAGTATACTCTTCTCTGCTACTTTTAGTCCAGCTTATGTATTCACTAGTTTCTCCATTTTTTACTAGCTTTTGTTTATTTCCTTTCTTTTCCATAGTTTTGGAAGAAGATGCATTCTTTGGAGCATTTTTCCTAAAAAATACTAAAGTTAGTTACTAATAAAAGAAAAGCAAAATTTAAAATAAAAGTTCAATGTTCCTTAGTTCAGTTGGGTATGAGTGGTGGTTACCAGTCATAACCAATGGGTATGAATCATATACCTGAGTCGTAACACAAACAACACATTATCATTATTTAGTGGAAAGCTTGTGACTCTTCCTCGACAGTCGTACCAACTGGTTATGACTCCTGACGAATAGTCGTAAGCTGGTTAGAAACTTTTGTTCAATTTATTTTCTTCAAAGGTGGGTACGATATATATGTACGAGTCATAAGGTATGGATACGACTTGTAATATTGAGTCGTATCCATTGTAAAACAATGAATTTTTTAGAATCCATATTTTCAGTGGGTATGAGTCTCATTACGATTCTCGTACTGGTGGGTACGAGTCGTAAGGAGTCCCGTATCCACTGCAACATAGAAGTCCAACTTTAAAAGTTTGACTTTGATGAAGTTCCCAATATAACCTATACTATATTCAACTATATCTAGCATTTCAAAATACATGAACATACAAAATTCCAAGTACAAACCTTAGTTCATCCTTATTCTCCATTTTCAAAATCAAAATCCAAATATAAGGTACCAACAATCGATAGTTGAAGAAATTTCACTTAAACCGTGTTGTCAATACCTTATACTACACTTTACAACTTACAATATAGTAAAAATAGAGTCGAGAACTTACTTGGTAAGTGTATAAGAGAGGATTCCAATTTTGGATCTAAAAATCCTCAAATTCAAGTTAAAAATCGCACCAAATTGAGAAATTCACGTTATTGGTAGTTAGATTCAGTCGAAAACAAGTTCATCTTTAGGATTTGAGTTGAAAATTTGGAAGGAAATGGTGCGGGTATGAGTGAGAAGCCTCAGATTTCCTATCAGATCAACACTTTTCTTTGTTATTTAAATTTTGGATCAGGTCAACCCGAAGACTGACCTAGTAAGCCGGGGTACGAATTGTCGATACATTCGTACCTAGGCTTACGGTTAATTTTCTTTACTTGTACGGACTAAGATTATTACCTAGGTTCAGAGTGGGTACTACTCCTGGTCACGATCCGTAACCAGAGACTACGACTCATACCAAGAGTTGTAAGCATTTCAGAACATAATTTCTTATTCTAATTCTGCTCCCTGGTAATTATGACTCCTACCTATGAGTCATACCGTATAGATATGACTCGTGAAGAGTCTATAAGAGACCTTTCTAATTCCTTAGGATTTGTGTCTGCACTCTTTTAGTTCTGCACATTGAACTAACCCATCACCCTATAAAAGAAATAAGTACACACTCATGGGTTGCCTCCCACATAGCGCTTGTTTTAACGTTGTGGGACGACCTGGCTAAGTTGGATACTCAAATTTCACCAACTAGCCTCACAGGTTTCCTCCCATGTAGCTCTTTATTTAACGTCGCGTCATGACAGAGTTGCCTTGACTACTCAGACTTCATTAAGGTCAATATTAGCTATTTTATTCACCTCTTCTGTATTTTCCAGATAGTGTTTTACTCTATGACCATTTACCTTGAATGGTTGTGCACCATACTTCTGTAGTTCTAAAGCACCATAGGTATAAAATTTTGAAACTATGAATGGACCATGCCATCTAGACCTCAACTTTCAAGGAAACAAGTGTAGCCTGGAGTTATATAGTAGCACTTGGTCACCTTTCTCAAATACCCTCTTCTCGATTTTCTGTCGTGATATAGCTTCATCTTATCCTTGTAAATTATTGAACTTTCATATGCCTAGAGTCTGAATTCATCCAACTCATTGATGTTATTCAATCTTGACTTAGTTGCATCCTTTCACTCTAAATTAAGCTTTTTCAATACCCATAGTGCCTTACGTTCAATCTCAATTGTTAAATGGAAAGCCTTGCCATACACAAGCTGATAAGGTGAAGCACCTATGGGGGGTTTGTAAGCTATATGGTAAGACCATAAAGTATCATCTAACTTCTTGGTCCAATCAATCCTATTGGCATTAACAGTCTTTGCCAAGATGGACTTGATTTCTCTGATGGATACTTCGACTTGTCCACTAGTTCGCGAATGATAAAGTGTTTCCACCTTGTGATTCGCTCCATATTTGTCAAGCAGACTCTTGAATATATAGTTGCAAAAATGTGACCCTCCGTCACTAATAATAGCACATGCATACCAAATCGTGAAAATATATTCTTTCTCAAAAATACTGTGACACTCTTTGCTTTATTATTAGGAAGTGCAATAGCTTCCACCCACTTCAAAACATAGTCAACATCCACAAGTATGAATTTCGTGTCACCCAAACTCACAAAAGGTCCCATGAAATCTATACCCCATACAGCAAACACTTCTAATTCAAGAATGGGGGTCATAGGTAATTCATATCTTTTAGAAATAGTACCTTGTCGTTGGCATTGATTACAAGCAGCTGCATAGTCATGAGAATCTTTTTATATAGTCGAGCAATTGTAACCGCATTGTAGGATCTTGTGAGCTATGTGGGCCCCTTCGTGATGACCCTCAACTGGCGATAAATAACAGGTCTTAAGTATACTTATCATCTTCTCCTCACGTATGCACCTATGAATGATTCCATCTGCATAAATTTTGAAAAGATAAGGTTCATCCTAGTAAAAATTTCTCACTTCATGCTTGAATGTCCGTCTTTGATAATATGAAAGATCTTCTGAAACTAGATCATTGGCTAGGTAGTTTACAAAGTCTTCAAACCATGGAATAAGATCTTGGGAGGCTGCTAATATCTGCTCATTTAGGAAACTATCATCAATCTCCACTCCAGTAGCATCCCTCTGCATAGCTTTCTCCTCTAGTCTAGATAAGTGATCTGCAACTTGATTATCTCTGCCAATTTTGTCCTTCACTTCGAAGTCAAATTCTTGCAACAACAGCACCTATCAAATCAGCCTTGGCTTTGCACTCTTCTTAGACATTAGGTACCGTAATGCTGCATGATCAGTGTGTACTATCACCTTCGTCCCAATCCAGTAAGATCTGAACCTTTCAAAGGAAAAAACCACAGCCAATAACTCTTGTTTTGTGACAGTATAATTCTTTTGAGAAGGATTTAGTGCCTTACTAGCATAGTAAATGGGATGAAGGATCTTTTCTTTTTGTTCGCCTAGTACATACCCTAAGGCCAATCTGCTAGCATCACACATAATCTTAAAAGATGCGGACCAATCAGGAGACACAATGATTCGAGCAGTACTTACTGAGAAATGTATTTAATAACTTAATCCAAGCGTTTCTCAACCATCAAGGACTAATTCACTTTAGTTCTCTCGAGTGAAAAGTGTTTATACAATTATAAGAAATCTCAAAGTTGTTAATTCTACTAGGGCATTAACATATGAAATAGAGGTTGGAAACCCTATTTTCTTGTCTCTGCTCTTTTTTCCGAACATCAACCTTTCTATCGAACAAGTTGTGTTTTAATGGCACATTCTCTATGTTTGCAACCACGACAATTCAAGATAAACGAAGAGAGTGTGATATAAGTAAATCAATGCCTAATGAATTCAAAACCCATTGTAATAGATTGTATGTTACAAGACTTCCATAACCCTAACTAATAAACTTAGCTAGTTATCAACAAAACGGAAATCACAATAGTAATATTCATCGTACCCAAAGGTTAACACGATCTTGGTGTAGATGTACGTGAACAAGAAGAAGTCATTTCTCTCCTTGTGCTAAGCCGCCAATCTCAGTTCAAAACAATACAAAATAATAGGTGAATTGTTAGCGTGGCGTATTTTTAGTAACTTTTCTCTCAAACTTCCTTCAAAATTTCAAGACTAAATTTAAATGACTAAATAGTTTTGGACATAGTTTTTAGGCACCGCATTGCATACAACATGCTTATTTTGCTTGTGTTCAATGCCATCCACAATCCATGGTCCCTTTCTGTCTACATCTACTTCATTTACACCTAAAATCATGCTAATCACATAGGTTAGCTCAATTACATAAAAAATAGAATAAAACATAAGAAACTAAACACTTTATTCTCAAAACTTAGCTAAAATATAGGTAAATTATGGTACTTAAGTGTATAAATACACCCAAGATCACTATTCCAATGCCAAGGCCGAAACCAATATCGATCCCACCCATACCAACCCCCAGAAGTACCACAAAGCCTTTATCCAAAAGAGTAAACAAATCAGGTTGGAAAATGCCCCCAACTATGGACAAAACCAATATAAAAAATAAAAGAAAAGCGTCTAAAGAAATCCATATCATGAAATGATGTCTTTCGAAAGGATGGAAGATCACTATTTCATTCCAAGTGATGATACCAAATCCACATACTAAACATGAGGAGTAGAATGGCAGGATTCTGCATAGGGTTGGTATAGAACCGCCAGTAGATGGGGTTAGCTAGTGATTGCTAGCATGAATATTAGGATAACGATAAAATAATGCCAGTTATAAAACCAAGTAAAACCATCCATAATGAATACAACCATACATATATATAAGTGCCATGAAAGGGAACCGGGTTTAGCATGCATTGAAAACTTTTACCTAGGCTGTGTAGCTTGGCCGTCCTAAACCACCCACGGGGGGTATGGGTTCATCTCCCCCTCATTGAAAGGGCTCCAGTGCGTGTAGCCGCACGACCAGGGAAGTATCCCATGGGATGACTAGTACATCCCCTAATAGTGTGACATCATGCACACAGTCTACTAAAACCAATCCTCATATCGACAAATACGAGTTTCCAATTTTTGTCCCCCTAGGACCGCCACCTTCTTCGGCTTTGTTACACACCCCACCATTAATACCCAATTAAAACCAATTTCAAAATAAGCAAACCATTATTCATTTATTAACCAAGGCCAATATTAGTGGTATCGTCATACCACCCCTTACTTGCAAGTAATATCCATAGCCAAACCATTCAGGTTAAGGGTCAAGTGCCCGTCCATATACCATATTAAGCCACTTGGGAGACTTCTGTGTTCTCCACAAGAAAAACAATTTATCCTTTAGCCTTTTCAAAACATTTAAACCATGCAAAGTTCCTTTACCAAGTTTAAAACATACAAGAGTTCCATTAAAAGAAGTCAATACAATGAACATGTCTTTATAAGCATTTTATCAAACACTTTGGGGCATAATATAATAAAACAAATTCTAAAGACCATTAAACCATTACTATGCAATCCAATTATCAAAAACCACTATTAATCCATATAAAAACATAAATAAAACCATAGGGAATCATAACCAAGCATTTAATATCAAAACCCCCTAATAATAGTTGAAACCCATAATCATGAAATAGTAAAACCATGAAATCAATAATATAAACTATGCCTTTAGTTGAAATTGCTATGAGGGAAGAGAATCATGCCTTATACCAAAGAATTAATGGAAAGAAACCACCAAAGCAAGCCCCAAAGCATTCCTCAAGATGAAACCCTAGCATTCTTGCCTCAAAAGCTCTTGAGAGAATTGTGGAGTGTTTTTGAAATAGTTTCTAAGTGTTAATGAATAGAATAATAGGGTAAATAACCTCCTAAGTGTATTAGAAGTCGTGGGTCCTAATTAGGGTAAGTAGAGAAATGTACAGAATACCCCCACTTATGTCCCTTAAAAATCCCATCATAGGGATACGACTGGCCCATACGAGTCATACCCTCCCCATACGATTGGTACCCACCACTCGTATCCAAGCCTCAAACTTAGTATAACACTGTCCCGTATATAACTTATCGAACCAACCCATAACCGTAGCATACGATTCGTTCCTATGACCTGTATCCCTGGCAGAATGAAATACCAGGAGGATCAAACACTGCCCCCCATACGAGTCCTTGATATGACTTGTACCAAGCCCTTACGACTCATACCCCTAAGACGTACCCATTTCACTAACCAAAACCATCCCACCAACACTGGTCAGCATACGACATGATCATACCACTTATACCCCAACATACGGCTCATACCCATGAGTCATATTGGGTCCAAAAAATGAAATTCCAATAAATTTTCTAAGGGTCAAATCCAGGATGTTTCAGTCTCCCCCACTAGAAATCTTTACCCTCGAATGACAAACAAGGTAGGGGAAACCACACACAAAGTCATTTGCATTATCAAACATAATTATAAATAAGTGTGAAAATAAAAGGGGCAAAGATGTTTATCTTTCCTTTAACAAACTCAGAAAATAAAGATGTGTTGAAGACACATACCTTTAGCACGAATCCCAGGAGAAGAAAACAAATATAGATATTTGGACATCATGTGTTCTTCCACTACCCAAGTAGCTTCTTCCACCATATGATTCCGCCATAAAACTTCAATCAAAGCCACATTCTTGGTCCGCAACTGACAAACTAGCCTATCGAATATCTCAAACGGGACCTCTTCATAAGATGGAGAATCTGAAATACCCAATATTACTAAATGAACAACCGAAGAAGGATCACCAATACATTTCCTAAAAATAGAAACATTAAAGACCGAATGAACCAAACTTAAGTTAGATGACATCTCCAACTCATAAGCACCATTGCCAACTCTCCGCAAAATCATATAAGGACCAAAAAATCGAGTACTGAGTTTCCCTTTCTTTCCAAACCGCACCACTCCCTTTATGCGAGATACTTTGAGGAACACACTATCCCCGACCCCAAACTCTATGTCTCTACACCTAACATCCCTATAGGACTTTTGACGACTTTGGACAACTTTAAAACTATCCCTAATCACCTTCACCTTCTCCATCGCTTGATAAACCAAATTTGGGTCAAATATGTCAACCTCCCCAAGCTCAAACCAACCAATAGGAGATCTACACCTCCTACCATACAACACCTTAAAAGGAGCCATACCAATACTAGAATGGTAAATATTGCTGTAAGCAAACTCCACCAAAGGTAGATGCTCAACCCAATTTCCACCATAATCAATCACACAGGACCAAAGCATATCCTCCATTGTCTTAATACTTCTGCCCGCTTTCCCATCAGTCTGTGGATGAAAAGCAGTACTCAGACTAACCTTAGTCACTAATTATTTTTAGAATGACTACCAGAAATAAGACGTAAACTGCGTACCATAATAAGAAATAATCGAGATAGGTACCCCACACAGCTTCAAAATATCCTAAAGATATAGCTTCACTAAATCCTCCTCCAAAAAGGTAGTCGGCACTAGCAAGGAGTGCACAGACTTAGTCATCCTATCCACGATGACCCAAATTGAATCAAATTGGTTCCGAGACCGAGGAAGACCAGTAATGAAATGCATATTGACAATCTCCCACTTTTATTTAGGCAACTCTACTTCTTGATACAACCTACCAGGCCTCATGTGCTGAACCTTAACTTGTTAACAGACTATGTACTTGGCCAGGAAATCAACCACATCTTTATTCATACCATTCTACTAATCGACCTCCTTGAAATCATGATACATCTTTGTCATGTCGGGATGAACAACATAGCGTAAGTTGTGTGCCTCAACCAAAACCTTTTTTCACAAGCTGTCGACATCAGGAATACACAACCTCCCTTGGTACCATAAAGTACCATCACCACTGATCTCAAATACCGCCACCTTTTTCTCACCAATATCACTCTTGATTTTCATCAAGACAAAATCCAACACTTGCTTCACCTTAATCTCTGCACCTAGAGACAATCGGACCACCTCTTGCACTATCACACTACCATCCTTAAAGTCCAATAGTCCAACCCCAAGATTAGCCAAGCGGTGAACACCCTTCACCAATTCCCACTTTCCTTTCTCCACATGAGCCAGACTTCCCATGGATAACCTATTAAGAGCATCAACAACTGCATAAGCCTTACCTGGGTGGTAGTGAAGACTCATGTCATAATCCTTGAGAAGCTCAAGACATATACTTTCTCTGACATTTATCTCTTTCTGAGTGAACACGTACTGAAGACTCCTGTGATCAGAAAAAATATCCACATGAACACCATACAGATAATGCCAACATATTTTTAAAGAAACACAACCGCCAACAACCTCATATCATGAGTAGGATAATTCCTATCACGTACTTCAATTGCCTAGAAAGATAAACAATCACCTTCCTATGCTACATTAAAACACAACCAAGCCCTACCCGAGATGCATCATAATAAACCACAAACCCATCATTACCTTCCGACAAAGTCAGGATTGGAGAAAAAGTTAACTTATTCTTCTACTTCTCAAAACAACCTTCACAAGCATCCGACCAAGAAAAATTAACCTTCTTCTAAGTCAACTTTGTCAATGGAGCAGCTATCAAAGAAAAGCTCACCAAAAACCGCCTATAATACCTGACAAAACCCAATCAGCTTCAAATATTGGATAGAGTCATGGTCCTACGCCACCTATTCATGATAACAAACTTTTGTGGATCCACCATGATCCCCTCACTAGAAGTTATATGACCCAAGAAAGTCATAGTATTCAACTAAAACTTACACTTAGAGAGCTTGGCATACAACTGTTGTTCCTTTAAGGACTGCAACACTACACAAAGGTGATTAGCATAATCCATCTCATACTTCGAATAAATCAGAATTTCATCAATAAATACAATGATGAAGAGATCCAAATACTGCCTGAACACTCTGTTCATCCAGTCCATAAAGGCTGTCAGAGCATTAGTCAACCCAAATGACATCAGCAAGAACTCAAAATGCACATACCTAGTACAAATATCCATCTTAGGGATATCTACCTCTCTAATCTTAAGTTGATGGTACCCAGACCAAAGATCTATCTTAGGGAAAAACATGGCACTTTGCAACTGGTAAAATAAGTCATTTATCTGGGAAAAAGGATACTTATTCTTGATCGTCACCTTGTTCAACTACCTGTAGTCAATGCACATCTAAAGGGAACCATCCTTCTTGTACAAAAACAACACCGGTGCAACCCATGGAGAAATACTTGGATGAGTAAACCCCTTGTCCAGAAGATCCTTAAGTTGCTCCTTGAGTTCTCTTAACTCAGCCGGAATCATTATATACAGAGGAATAAGAATTGGACGAGTTTTCAGAAGCAAATCTATACCAAACTCTATTTCCCTATCCGGAGAAACACCAAGAAGATCTTCCAAAAAAACCTCTGGAAACTAATTAACCACAGGGACCAAAGACAAAGAAGGACCTTTCGAGTTACAAACTTTAACCCAAAACAATTGATAAAGACAACCATTGGAGATTAACCTCCGAGCTCTAAAATAAGAAATAAACCTCCCCTTAGGACCCATGGAACTACCTTCCAATTCTATAACTGGTACACCCAGGAACTTAAGGATAACCTTATGGGTCCGACAATCCAAAGACGCGTAACAAGAATGCAATCAATCCATACCCAGAATTACATCAAAATCTACCAAATCAAACTCAAATAGATCCGCCAAGGTTTTCTTGCTACCAACAGATACCACACACCCCTTATAGACTCTCTTAGCAATGACCGAGTCACCTACTGAGGTAGAAACATAAAAAGAATCCAAAATAATTTTTGAATTAAAACCAAAAGATACAACCACATATAGAGTCACATAAGAAAGAGTGGACCCCAGATCAAGCAAACAATATATGTCATGAGAGAAAAGTTGTAACATATCAGTAACGATATCGGGTGATGCCTCAAATTCCTATTGGGATACCAAAGAATACAACCTGTTCTGACCAATACAAGAACCAAGAGCAGTAACAGAAGCAGATGCCCTACCACTAGGTGCACGAGTAGAAGATAAATCCATAAGAATCTTATTCACCTCGTAGAAACTTCGTTAACCTGACAATCCCTGAGTTGATGGACTACCTGGCCATACTTAAAGCATTTGTCCCTTTCTTCCTTGGAATAACCCCAATGAGGAAAACCACAAAATCGATAAGGAGGACACGAATAAACTGACTGACCTCTTCTAGCCTGAGATTTGGAAACTTGTGCCTGAGAATTATCACCACCTTAATGACGCTTATATCCTGAATGATAAGGAGAATTAACAGAAAATGAGATAGAAATAGTGTTTTTGATGACCCTATATTATCCTATCTTAATTACCGCAATTCCCCTATTTGATAAAAGTTACATTTGTATACAATAATCGGATTGTAATGGGTATAGTTTAGTGGTAAAATTGTGATTCATTCTATTATCCCTTAAATAGTTAAAGGGTCATTCTGTTTGATTCTTATTCCGATCAAAAACTTTATTTCTTAAAAGGATTAAATCCTTTTTCTCTTAATGACAGATTCAAGAACAAATACACATTCTCATGATTTGTATCCAAAGGTACTTTAGACAATGAAAAATTAGATTTTGAAATTATGAAACATAAATTTGAATTGGATCAATACTTCCAATTAAATAAGTATCAATAAAGGATCCATGGATAAAGATAGAAAGTTGATTTCTAATCGTAACTAAATCTTCAATTTCTTATTTGTAAAGAAGAAAGTAAAGCAAAATAGCTATTAAATAATGAATTTGGTTTACTAGAGACATCAATATATTATTTTAGCTCGGTGGAAACAAACTCCTTTTCCCCATGTATTTTTTTTCACTTGCCACCATCTCTACCATCCAAAGACTGAGCACCTCCCTGATCAGAAAACTTGCTCCTCTTTCCCTGCTTATCCCCAAACTCTACATGCCTTCTCTTCTCATCCTCAACTTGCTGTGTATGCACAGTCAATCGAGAAATATCCATATCCTTAATCAGCAAAGCAGTCTTGCACTCCATAATTAAATCTCTATTTAATCTATAAGTGAACTTTCTCATTCTCGACCTCATATAAGCCACTAAGTTAGGAGCATACAAAGATCCTTCATAAAATTAGCATAGTCTTTAATTTGTTCTAGCACCTCAACTAAAGGCACATTCACTGTCAACTATTTCAACATGGCCGTAATTTTGCTAAATTTAGTGTCATCCTCATTCTTCTGCAATCTATGCATAAATGGAGGAGGTAAAGTTGGTATTCTCGTCACAACTTTCTCTCCTTCCTTCCCTTTGTATTTTTATAACTCATCAACCTGCTTCTGTTTAGATGGATCCCCCACCTTTTCAACTTTTTAGACTCTGCTGGATATTCTCCATTTACTTCTACTTCTAAGTCCACCACATCATCTGAAATAGTTTTACCCAAATAAGGGTCAGGTAACAGTTTAACACTTCTAGTAGTAATAGCCATGCATGATTTATCATTCCTTGGGTTTTACATAGTATCACTAGGCAATGTTACACTCTTTCTCTAATTGAACGTTGCCGACAACTTATTCATCTGTTGCTCCAGCTGCTTAATAGATGTGGAATGTGAGTGAACTAATTGACTCATTATTGATAAGTCACCTTTCATCTCCCTCACTCTAGCATCTATTGAGACCACTCTTTTAAGAAATTTAGCCATTATATCATCAATTAATATCTTCCCAGATCTAGTCGCAATAGTGTTACGACTCCCTGGTGGTACATACAAATCAATCTTATTAGTTCTGTTCGTCCAGCTGCCCTGGTCACGATCTCTATAACCAGCCTTGTCATAGTAATTTTGAAGTTGATTTCCTTTGCCATTTCCTCAGAAATCCCCTTGATTATTCAAATAGTTCGCTACCTCCTGAGAATTTAATTCATCTCCTCTACTATGTGACCCCATAACTTCTACCTTTTCTTTCTTCCGTAATAACAGATGTTCTGTAAGTAAATCTATTTATGTCTTCATGTGAGTAATGTCCTGATCTCACTCCTCTTCTCTCCTACATTGCTTTACTGACATTACACCAGACCCACTATTGCTTGCTATCTCAAAATCCTTGGTATGCCAAGCTCTACTTGTCTTAGTCATTCTTTCTAACATTTCTGTAGACTCAATAAAAGTGAGCTCCATAAAAGCTCTTCCTGTAGCATTATCTATAATTGGATTTGTTAGTGAATTCAAAGCTTTGTAGAATATTTCCATCAAGTGTTCATCAGTCATCTTATGGTTTGGGCATTGAGCAACTCCTTTTTAAACCCACCCAAGTTTCATGCAGGGCTTTATTAGGAAGTTGCCTAATATTACTGATCTCATCCCTCAACTGTAATATTCTGGAAGGCAGAAAGAACCTTTCTAGGAGAACTCCTTTCAGTTTCCTCCATTTTGTTATAGAATCAGGTGCTAGCTCATTCAGGTAAAGAGTTTTCTTCCCATACAGAGATAATGTAAATAATATCAGACGTATGGCATTCTGCCCCACTCCAGGATTATCAAATGACTTACAAATGTTGATGAAATTCACGAAATGCAAATTTGGATCATCACCAGGTAATCCACCAAAGAGTCCTTTTTAATAGTACTGGTTATAATAAATTTCATCCCAAAAGCTAGTGGTGGTGGAATAATTGCCCTTGTAGCTCTAGCTCCATCCAAATCCGCATCATCCTCATTATCTAGGGAAAAATGCAGGCTGTTTGTGCATCCTACCTCTTGCTTGTTGATTCTAATTTGCTAGTACAACATTCTCAATACGCCACCTATTTGCAACCAACTCATCATCACCCAAATCTTCATCATCAGCATTAGGTACACGCTCGGGTAATCTAGTATTCTGTTTGTTGATTTAAGCAATAGCTAAAGCGGTTAATCTCTCAACTTCTTGTTGATTATCCATTCTTCCGATTAGTTGAGGTTCTAGGTTGACAGGTTATAAAGGTTCTCCTGACCTTCTGGTTTATGGGATATACAACAAAGAGCCTGTAATAATAATAAAAATTTAAGTAAAATTAGGTAACTTAACCAAGAGTTAATTAACACATATGTACTTAACTGACAACCATATTCCCCGACAATTATGTCAAAATTTGATACAACCAAATTATAACTCTCTTACTAGAGTGTAAGCGATCACTGTCAAATAAATAACCCAACAAGATTGGGGTCGAATCCCACAGGGAATATGGTGTTAATTAAATTGTATGTAGATTAGTAGACTTTTAATCATTTGTTTCCATAAAACAAAAGGGGGTTCGATTTAGTTCACAAATAATAATTTTAGTTTAAACAAAATGAGATATGTCTAGTAGTATTTGAATTCAGAGAAATAGCAAGACTAAATTTAAATGACTAAATAGTCTTGGGCATAGTTTTTAGGCACCATATTGCATCCAACATGCTACTTTTGCTTGTGTTCAATGCCATCCGTAATCCATGGTCCCTTTATGTCTCCATCTACTTTCTTTACACCTAAAATCATTCTAATCACATATGTTAGCCCAATTACATAAAAAGTGGAATAAAAACATAAGAAACTAAGCACTTTGTTCACAAAACTTAGCTAAAATATGGGTAAATTATGGTGCTTAGGCGTATAAATACACCCAAGATCACTTTTTCAATGCCAAGGCCGACACTAATACCGATCCTGCCCATACCAACCCCCAAAAGTACCACAAAGCCTGTATCCAAAAGAGTAAACAAATCCATTGGGACATGCCCCCAACCATGGCCTAAATGAATATCCAAAATAAAAGAAGTGTCTAAAGAAATCCATATCATGAAATGATGTTTTTTGAAAGAATGAAAGCTTACCACTTCAATCCAAGTGCTGATACCGAATCTGGGTGCTAAACAGGAGGAGTAGAGTGGCTGGATCCTACATAGCATAGGTATACAACCGCGAGTAGATGGGGTTAGCGAATAACCGCTAGCACGAATCTCAGGATAAGGATAAAATAATTATAGTTATAAAATGAAGTAAAACAATCCATAATGAAGACAACCATACATATATATAAGTTCCGATAAAGGGAACTAGGTTTAGCATGCATTGAAAACCTTTGCCTGGGTTATGTAGCTTGGCCGTCCCAAACCACCCACAAGCGATATGGGTTCCCTGCTAAATGGGACCCAGTACGTGTAGCCACATAACCAGGGAAGTATCCCATGGGATGACTAGTACATCCCCAAAAAGTGTGACATCAAGCATACGGTCGACTAAGATAAATCCTCATATCGACAAATACGAGTTTCCAGTTTTGGTCCCCCCGGGACCGCTACCTTCCACGGATTTGCTACACATCCTGCCATTAATGCCCAATTAAAATCAGTTTCCAAATAATCAAACCATTAACCATTTATTAACCAAGGCCAATATTAGTGGTATCGTCATACCACCTCTTACTTTCAAGTAATATCCATTGGCAAACCAGTCAGGTTAAGGGGACTTTCAAGGGCCCTTCCATATACCACATTAAACCACTTAGGAGAGTTCCACTTAGGAGACTTCCATGTTTTCCACAATCATAACCATTTAGCCTTTAGCCTTTTCAAATAATTTAAACCATGCAAAGCTCTTTTACCAAGTTTAAAACATGCAAGAGTTCCATTAAAAGAAGTCAATGCAATAAACATGTCTTTATAAGCATTTTATCTAACACCTTGGAGGCATAATATAACAAAAACAAATTCCAAAGACCATTAATCCATTACCATGCAATCCAATTATCAAAAACCACCAATAATGCATATAAAAAGATAATTAAAACCATAGGGAACCATAAACAAGATTTTAATATCAAAACCCCTAAATAATAGTTGAAAGCCATAATTATCAAATAGTAAAACCATGAAATCAATCATATAAACCATTCCTATAGTTGAAATTACAATGAGGGAAGAGAATCATGCCTTATACCGAAGAATTGATGGAAAGAAACCACCAAAGCAATCCTCAAAGCAATCCTAATGATGAAACCCTAGCTTTCTTGCCCCAAAAGGTCTTGGGTGAATTATGGAGTGATTTTTGAATAGTTTCTAAGTGTTAATGAATAGAATAATAGGATAAATAACCTCTTAAGTGTATTAGAAGTCGTAAGTCCTAGTTAAGGTAAGTAGGGAAATGTCCAAAATACCCTACTTATGTCAATTAAATATCCTATCACAGGGACACGACTGACCCATACGAGTCATACCCTCCCCAAACGATTATTACCCACTACTTATATCCAAGCCTTAACTTTGTAACAAACACTGTTCAGTATACGACTCATCGAACCAAGCCGTAACTATTGCGTACGATCCGTATCCAGGACACTTATACCTGACAGAATGAAACATTAAGAGGATCAAACTTTGCCCACTATATGAGTCCCTAATCTGACTCAGACCAAGCCCTTACGAGTCATACCCTTAAGTCGTACCCATTCCAGTGACCAAAACCATCCCACCAACTAACACTGGTTGACATACGACAGGACCATACCACTCGTACCCCAATATACTGCTCATACCTATAAGTCGTATTGGGTCCAGAAAATGGAATTCCATAAAATTTTCTAAGGGTCAAATCTAGGATGTTTCAGTCTCCCCCACTAAGAACATTCGTCCCCAAATGACGGACAAGGTAGGGGTAACCACATACAGAGTCATTTGCATTATCAAACATCCTTTTAAATAAGTTTGAAAACAAAAGGGGTAAAGATATTATTCTTTCCTTTAACAAACTCAAAAAATAAAGATGTGTTAAAGACACATGCCTTCTGCATGAATCCCAGGAGCAGAAAACAAATGAGGATATTTGGACTTCATGTCCTCTTTCACTTCCCAAGTAGCTTTTTCTACCTTATGGTTCCGCCATAGAACCTTAATCGGAGCCACATCCTTGGTCCCCAACCAATGAACTTGCCTATATAATATCTCAAGTGGGACCACTTCATAAGACAGAATCCGAAATACCAAATACTACCAAAGGAACAAACGAAGAAGGATCACCAATGCACTTCCCAAAAATAGAAACGTGAAAGATCGGATAAACCAAACTCAAGTTAGATGGAAGCTCTATCTCATAAGAAACATTGACAACTCTCCTGAAAATCACAGAAGAACCAACAAATAGAGGACTAAGTTTCCCCTTCTTGCTAAACCGCACCACTCTCTTAATGGGAGACACTTTGAGGAACACCCTATCCCCAACCTCAAACTCTAAATCTCTAAACCTAAAATCTGCATAGGACTTTTGGCAACTTTGGATAGCTTTAATCCTATCACAAATCACCTTTACCTTCTCCATCACTTGATAAACCAAATTTGAGACAAACATGTCTGCCTCCCTAAGCCCAAACCAACCAATAAGAGATCTACATCTCTTACCATACAATGCCTCAAAAGGAGCCATACCAATACTAGAATGGTAACTATTGTTGCAAGAAAACTCCACCAAAGGTAAATGCTCAACCCAATTGACACCATAATCAATCACACAGTCTTGAAGCATATCCTCCAATGTCTGAATAGTTTTGTCCACTTACCCATCCAACTATGGATGAAAAGCAGTACTCAGACTAACCTTTGTCCCAAACCATTTCTAGATAGACCACCAGAAATAAGACATAAACTGCGTATAACGATCAGAAATAATCGAGATAGGTACCCAATAAATCTTCAAAATCTCTTGAAGATATAGCTTTGCATATCCTTAATCGAAAAGGTAGTCCACACTGGAAATAAGTGCATAGACTTAGTCATGCTATCCATGATGTCCCAAATTGAATCTAATTATTTTCGATACCGAGGAAGACCTATAACAAAATCCATATAAATCATCTCCCAATTCTATTTAGGCAACTCTACTTCTTGATACAACCCACCAGGCCTCATCTATTCAACCTTAACTTGTTGACACATCATGCACTTGGCCACAAATCAACCACATCCCTCTTCATACTATTCTACCAATAAACCTCCTTGAGATCATGATAAATCTTTGTCGAGATGGGATGAACGGCATATCGCGACTCATGCACCTTAACCAAAACCTTTTGTCGCAACCGGTCAACATCAAGAATACACAACCTTCCTTGATATCGTAAAGTACCATCACCAGTGATCTCAAATACCGCCACTTTTTTCCCACCAATATCACTCTTGAATTTTATCAGGACAAGATTGTAATGCCCCAAAAATGGGTCCCGAGATGTCACTCAATGCTTAGGGTCACAAATGATCCCGAGCTAACCTTTCTACTGGCATAACTTATAAGCAACTGAATAAAACACATAAATCTGAAGAAAATATGGAAAAAAATAAATATCTTCCGAACTTGATCAATACAAATCTGTATTAATATGATTACACTCTGCTTTTACAAAACAACACTGGATTCCAATACATTAACTATACTGATTGTCTATTAAGCCTATACTAGTATTGACTATAGGTAGCTGGGACATGACCCCTAACTATCCCAAATCAATACGATTGAATAAAGAAAAATAAAATATTTCTAGATATGTATAACTAACTCGAGAGCTTTAATCAAAAGAACTCATCACCTGCTGACTGGAAGCTGCAAACTATCTGAATATAGATTTGTGCTACAACTCATACCTACCTTATGAGATAATGTAGCACATAGACATATATATGGATCATTACTTTGAGGATGTACTGAGTATATGGGGGTGAATGCATAAGCAAAACAGTATCTCATCATCATAATTTGTAAAATATTGCATACTAAATGTAAATGACTCACATAAGCTGAAATATCTGAAATACTGAAAACTAAAGTCATGCATAGCAAATCAAACTTTATAAATCTAGTGAGTCATAACCTTTAGTTCTAAAAGTTGTACTTATGTTCTGTCAGTAAATCATATTATCTATGTGTACAAGGACTCCCTCTTAAATCTGAAATTTGAAAGCTGAAGTTTGAAGCTAATATCTTTTAGTAAAGCATAATCTGAGTAAAACTTATGAGCCTTTACACTTAGTTTTCTAAAAGCTTTTCTATCATTCCATTCCTTTGAAACTTAGAGACTTTGGGAGCTTTGGAAATTCGAAACTTTGGAAATTAGGGGACTTTGGGCTTGGGAGTTTCTTCTAACTGACATAAACCATGTGAGCTGACATGGAGTTCAACGTCTTGCCCACATTTGGGAGAGCTGTTCTACCCTTGCCATCGGAATAGAACCTTAACTTAAGTGATCACTATCTTAGCCCAATATGGGCAAATTAGAAACCTACGATGCCACGTAGTTCTGGGGCATAAGACCTTGGAATCATACCCAACTCAGTGCTAAATACTACTCCCATACTTATTGCTCTGAACTTTTAGGAAATCCACCTTAAAATAGAATAAGTGTTCGTAATTAAAACCAATTATGCTTCTCTTTAGTTTAATTCATAAACTGTACAAATAATGTGGATTCCTATCTTAGCTTAGGATCAAAAGATCAATCTTTCTTTAAAAATCTAAATACTTACTTGTCAAAGCATGATAATAATATACTCTTCTTGAAATATCAAAACTCATACTTGGGTTTTAAAGCATATGTACTTAAATATTGAGAATTTCATAATAAAGCTTCATTCCCAACAATCATCTTGAAATTCATTCAACAATATCAATTCACAATAAGGAAGTGCAATTCGAAATCAAAATCTTCAAGTCAAAGCATAAGTAAATGAGATAATATGCACTTCAATATTCAAATCACTTGTAAATTCAAAAACTCAAAACCAGATGGTTTGGGTGTAAACCCTAACTTACAAATCATGTAATCTTTAATAAAAATAAAGTTTTTGGGAACAAGGACGAAAGATTTATCCTTGTTCAAACCCCACATACCTTAGATGATGAACTAAATGAAGAAGCTTGGTTTTGAGGTCCTATTTGTTCCCTTGAAAGTTGACTTTTGGAGCTTTTGACTTGGAAATCTTGAAATTTGAACTAGTTTAGAAGAAGAATGGTGGACTTTTGGGGATTCTTGAAGTTGGAGATTATAGCTTAGGGTTTTTTACTTGAGAGAAATTGATGAAGAATGAGCATATTTTGCTTAATAATGCCTTTAATCATCTATTTTCATGATTAGGGGAAGTAGGCAATAGACCAAACTATCCTTGGGATTAAAAATCCGTAACTGGAATGCCGTTTAAGGCTTCACCGCAGTGTGGTAATGTGTCATTGTGATACCTACCATGACGTAGTGGAATTGCAGTGACTTATTGGAGATAGCCAATTGTTGTTTTAAGGTTCATTACGACACGGTGCAATCGCGGTGACCCACTGGAATTTGACAAACGTCGATTTAGCCTCTACCGCGATGCGGTGGCCTTCTTATCACTATTCTCACTATGATGCGGTGGAATCATGATGAGCTACTGGAAATTGATGAATGTAGATTTGGCCTCCATCGCGATGTGGCGACTGCCCAGTTCGTGCACTGCTTACTAAAAACACCCTAACTTCTTCAATAAGTGTCGGTTTTGGGAGAATTTGGTATCGATGGAAATTTTATTCAATTTCCCACACTATGGAAAATTGAAATCAAGAAAATTATATATGAATTAAATATTATTCATTTTGGAAGCCATACCTTAACATTCTAGGAACGAAATTAAGCTAGAAAATTTTTAGGGTATTACAAAGATCTAGCGCTTTCTTCTCCTTAATCTCTTCACCAAGAGACGATTGAACCATCTGTTGCACCATCAGACTACCATCCTTAGAGTCCAAGAGACCAACCCCAAGATTAGCCAAGCGGTGAATATACTTCACCAATTCCCGCCTTCCTTCCTCCACATGAGCCAAACTACCCATGGATAAGCTGCTAATAGCATCAACAACCATATTAGCCTTACCTAGGCGGTAGTGAAGACTCATATCATAATCCTTGAGAATCGAAAGCCATTTACTTTTCCTAAGATTTAGCTTTTTCTGAGTGAACACATATTGAAGACTTGTGATAAGAAAAGATATCCACGTGAACACTATACAGATAATGCCGCCATATTCTCAAAGCAGACACAACCGCCAACAACACCAATCCATGAGTAGGATAATTCATCTCATGTACCTTCAACTGCCTAGAAGCATAGGCAATCACCTTTCCATATGGCATAAAAACACAAAAAAGCCCTACCCGAGATGTATCACAATAAACCACAAACCCATTATTGCCTTCTGACAAAGTCAGGATTAGAGCCAAAGTCAACTTATCCTTGAACTTCTCAAAACTCCATTCACAAGCACCCGACCAAGAAAACTTAACCTTCTTCTAAGTCAACTTAGTCAAAGGAGCATCTATCGAAGAAAAGCTTTCCACAAATCACCTATAATACCCACCTAAACCCAAGAATCTCTAAATATCGGATGGAGTCGTGGGCCTAGGCCACCTCTTCAAGACAGATACCTTTTGTGGATCCACCATGATTCCTTTACTAGAAATTATATAACCCAAGAAAGTCACAACGTTCAACTAAAAGTCACACTTAGAGAGCTTGACATATAATTGTTGTTCCTTAAAGGTCTAAAGCACCACACGGAGGTGATAAGCATAATCCATCTCACTCTTTGAATGAACCAGAATGTCATCAATAAACACAATGACAAAGAGATCAAAATATTGCCTGAACACTCTATTCATCAAGTCCATAAAGGCTGCCGGAGCATTAGTTAACCCAAATGTCATCACCAAGAACTCAAAATGACCATACCGAGTATGAAAAGACATCTTAGGGATATCCACCTCCCAAATCTTAAGATGATGGTACCCAGACCAATGATCTATCTTAGAGAAGACCTTGGAACCTTGCAACTGGTTAAATAAGTCATCTATTCGGGGAAGAGGATACTTGTTCTTGACCGTCACCTTGTTAAACTGCCTGTAGTTAATGCACATCCTAAGGGAACCATCCTTCTTGCACATAAAAAACACCGGTGCACCCCATGGAGAAACACTAGGACGAGTAAACACCTTGTCTAGAAGATTCTTTAGTTGCTCCTTGAGTTCTCTTAACTCAACCGGATCCATTCTATAAAGAGGAATAGAAATTGGACAAGTGTTAGGAAGCAAATCAATACCAAACTTTATTTCTCTATCTAGAGGAGCACCAAGAAGATCATCCAAAAAGACCTCTGGAAACTCATTAACCACAGGGATCAAAGAAAAAGAAGGACCTTTCGAGTTAGAATTTTTAAACCAGACCAAATGATAAAGACAACCCTTTGAGATTAACCTCTGAGCTCTAAAATAAGAAATAAACCTCCCCCAGGAGCTAAGGAACAACATTCCTAGTTTATAACTGCTTCACCAGGGAACTTAAAGATAACCTTATGGGTCTAACAATCCAAAGATGCATAATAAGAATTCAATCAATCCATACCTAGAATTACAGCAAAATCTACCATATCCAACTCAAACATATCCGTCAAGGTTTTCTTGCTACCAACAGATACCAAATACCCCCTATAGACTCTCTTAGCAATGACCGAATCACCTACTGAGGTAGAAATAGAAAAAGGATCCAAAATAACTTTTGGATTGAAACCAATAGACACAGCCATAGTTAGAGTCACATAAGAAAGAGTAGACCCTGGATCAAGCAAATAATATACATCACGAGAGAAAAGTTGTAATGTATTAGTAACTACATTAAGTGATGACTCAAATTCCTGTCGGAACGTGAAAGTAAACAACCTGTACCAATAAACTCTAGAACCAGGAGCAGTAATAGAAGTAGATGCCCCACTACCAGGTGCAGGAGCAGAACATGAAGCCACAGGAATCTTATTCGCCCCCATGCAACTTTGTTAACTAGAAAATCCCTAAGACGAGGGCCTACCTAGACACACTTAAAGAATTTGTCCCTTTCTTCCTCATAATAACCCTGATGAGGAAAACCACAAAATTGACTAGGAGGACACAAAGAATCTGACTGACCTCCGCTCGCCTGAGATTGGACAACCTGTCCCTAAGAATTATCACTACCTTTATAATGCCTGTCTCCCGACTGATAGGGAGTATTAGCAGAAAAGGAGCCAGAACTCCCCTACTTCTTTTTCTGCCACTTTTCACCATCTCTACCACCCTGAGAGTGAGCACCTCCCTAATTAGAAAACTTGCTCCTCTTTCCCTACTTATCCCTAAACTCTGCCTGCCTCCTTTTCCCTTCCTCAACTTGCTGTATATGAACAGTCAATCAAGAAATGTCCATATCCTTAATTAGCAAAGTAGTCCTGCACTTCAGAATAAAATCCCTGTTTAACCCAGAAGAAAACTTTCTCATTCTCGACCACATATCAGCCACTAAATTAGGACCATACCTTGATAGCTAATGGAACTTCAAAGAATATTTCATTATTGAAACCCTCCCCAGCCTGAGGTTTACAAACTCCTCTATCTTAGCTTCCCTCAATAATTGAGGAAAGAATCGATCCAAGAAGGCATTAAAAAAATCCTCCCAAAACCCTTCCTCTTCCATATCACCTTTATCTCTATCCCACTCCTCATACCACTAGTAAGCAACATCCTTGAGCTGATAAGCTATAAAGTTAACCCCCTCTACATTAGTAGTCTGCATTACCCAAAATATCTTTTCCATCTCATCTAAGAAGCCTTGTGGATCCTCCTCCACCTTCACTCCAGTAAAAGTTGGAGGAACCTTCTTCATAAATTAACCAACCCTTGTGGCCTCATCCAACAAAACACCAGCCGCACCTCACTCAGCTTGAGCAGAAACCAGTTTGGAAATAATATGAATAGATTGATAAAATTCTGCATTAGTCATATTGTCCTGAAGGACCTTAGGAGAACTAGTCAAAATAGGAGGAACTCTATAACCATCAAGAATAGGACTATGTGATCAAAGATGTACTCTAGACGTAGGGCGTACCCCTCTATCATTATCCCTAAATGGGATGAAAGAATTTCCTTATATTTCAGATCTAGGAGGCATGATCTGAAAGACGAACAAACAAGGATTAGAGTGTATTCCACGATTGATAACTCAAGCTTGAAGATAGAATACCAAGAAAGTAAAACATTCCTAAATGCCTTGTAGCCTCTTTCTTATGAGTATGGCACGCTTCACACCCCTAAAAGAGACTCTACTCGACATGGCTTTGTGGACTCCCGAGTGACCATGAACCTAGGCTCTAATACCAACTTGACATGACCTGACCCCAAGCTGTGTTAGTATCAGCATCCCAAGTCCAACCAGGACCGAGGAATGCCCCATGTTACCCAACTAATCCACCTCTATCCAGCCTTTTATGGGCTGAATTTTGAACATTTAACAAGATAGTATAAATGTTCTCATCAAGACTCTAGGATAGGGTCACAATCATGACCAACCCAACTAAGTCCAATTGTATGACACCAACCGCCCTACCACATAAAACCAAGCCATAGTCCATAAACCAGATAATAACAAAATAAGTTAGACAAAATTAATTTAATTAATCCCAAAATGTAATACGATGGAAAAGTGACAATTTATGTCTGATGATGTCCAGCCTCCCAACCTATTCTAATGCCAAGGATGACACCAATATCGATCTCGCCCGTACCAACCCCAAGAAGTACCACAAAGTCTCTATCCAAAAGGGTAAACAAATCAAGTTAGGATATGCCCCCAACCATGGCAAAAACCAATATCCAAAATAAAAGAAAACTGTGTAAAGAAATCCATATCATGAAATAATGTCTTTTAAAAGGATGAAAGCTCACCATTTCAGTCCATATGCCGATACCAAATCCGCATGCTAAACAGGAGGAGTAGAATAGTCGGATCCTACATAGCATGGGTATACAACCGGCAGTAGATGGGGTTAGCGAGTGACCGCTAGCATAAATCTCATGATATGAATAAAATAATATTAGTTATAAAACCAAGTAAAAACATCCATAATGCATACAATCGTACATATATATAAGTGCTAGGAAAGGGAACCGGGTTTATCATGCATTGAAAACCTTTACTTGGGTTATGTAGCTTGGTCGTCCTAAACCACCCATGGGCGATATGGGTTCAGCTTTCCCAACTGAAAGGGCCACAGTACATATAGCCACATGACTTGGGATGTATCCCATGGGATGACTAGTACATCCCAAAATAGTGTAACATAATGTACACGGTCCACTAAGACAAATCCTCATAACGACAAATATGAGTTTCCAATTTTGGTCCCTCCAGGACCGCCACCTTCCACATCTTTGCTACACACCCTGCCATTAATGCCCAATTAAAATAAGTTTCCAAATAACCAAACCATTATCCATTTATTAACCAAGCCCAATATTAGTTGTATCGTTATACCACACCTTACTTGCAAGAATATCCATATCCAAACTATTCAGGTTAAGGGGACTTTTAAGTGCACTTCCATATACCACAATAAACCAATTAGGAGACTTCTATGTTCTCGACAAGCATAACCATTTAGACTTTAGCATTTTCAAACCATTTAAACCATGCAAAGTTCCTTTACCAAGTTTAAAACATGCAGGAGTTCCATTAAAAGAAGTTAATGCAATAAACTTGTCTTTATAAGCATTTTATCAAACACCTTCCTACATAATATCACAAAAACCAGTTCCAAAGACCATTAAACCATTACCATGCAAATCAATAACCCAAAACCACCATTAATGCATATAAAAACATAATTAAAACCATAGGGAACCATAACCAAACATTTAATATCAAAACCCCCAAATAATAGTTTAAAGCCATAATCATAAAATAGTAAAACAATAAAATCAATCATATAAACAATGCCTTTAGTTGAAATTACAATGAGGGAAGAGAATCAAGACTTATACTAAACAATTGATGGAAAGAAACCACCAAAGCAATCCCCAAAGCAATCCTCAAGATGAAACCCTAGCCTTCTTGCCCCAAAAGCTCTTGAGACAATTATGAGATTTTTTTGGAATAATTAATAAGTGTTAATGAATATAATAATAAGCTAAATAACCTCCTATGTGTATTAGAAGTAGTGGGCCCTAGTTAGAGTAAGTAGGAAAATATCCAGAATACCCCTACTTATGTCCCTTATAAATCCCATCATAGGGATACGACTGACCCATATGAGTCGTACCATCCCCGTACGATTGGTACCCACCACTTGTATCTAAGCCTCAACCTTGGATCAGTCATTTTCCAGTATACGACTCATCCAATCAAGCTGTAACCACAACATATGATCTATACCCATGACCTGTATCCCTGGCAGAATGAAATAATAGGAGGATCAAATATTGTCCATCATACGAATCACTGATACTACTCATACTATGCACTTACGACTCATACCCTTAAGTCGTAACCATTCTAGTGACCAAAACTATCCCACCAACTCATATTCTTCTTTATCATCCATATTAATCATAGATATCACCCTCAACTCATTAGGTTGCTTCATGGATTTGCATATGTCGAATATCACCTGTTCGTCATTAAATTTCAACCTTAGATGTCCATACTCTAGATCAATCAATGTTCTACCTATATCCATACAAGGTTAGCAAATATAATAGGGACTTGAAAGTCCATTTCACAATCTAAAATAAAAAAGTTAGAAGGAAAAATAAAAGAAGCTCCTTTTATTGGAACATCATAAAGTATACTGACTGGCTTCTTTACACTTCTGTCTGCCATGACTTGCCTCATGGTGGTTGGTTTTAGAGCGTCCAACCCCAAATTCTTGAATACTGCAAATAGCATGAGGTTGATATTAGTACCCAAAGATCACAAATCATGCACAAAGTAGAAAGATCCAATGGTGTAAGGTATAGTAAATCTGTACCAGGATCCTCTTTCTTCTCCACCAATGACTTAGTGGCTACAACACTGGAATGATGGACATTATAAACCAACTCATAACTAAATATTGTTTTCTTCATGATCAGGTCCTTCATGAACTTTGCATATAGATGCATCTGCTCCAATGCTTTGACCAACTGTATGTTGACTAACAACTTTTTTAACTTGGATAGAAATTTTTGATAATTACCCTTTTCTTTTCTCTTTTATAGTCTCTATGGATAGAGAGTATGCAACCTTAGAATATGTTTCAATACAAGACGTGCATCCTTATAATTTCCTATCCTCTTCTTACTGCTGCTTTCCACATCAGCTGTCTCATCATCATTTGGCTTTTGCTCATCAACAGTAGGTGCAGGTGGTTCTATAATAATCTAACCACTTCGAGTAGTAATGGCATGCCATTGGCTGTCATTTCAGGGATTTGATATTGTATTACTTAGAAGAGTACTAGGCTATCTCTAATTTACTGAGCTCGGCATCTTCCCAAACTGTTCTTCCAATTTCCTAATTGTTGTGGCATGTGATTAAACTTTTTGAATGAGTCCAGACAAATCTGCTTTGATATCTTTCTGAGAATTTTCTTGACTTTCTTTCCCTTCACTTGCTTAGACAAAAGAGCCATAACTCTACACTCTATATCTCGACTACCTGGTGGATTTATTTGTCACTCTTATCCTTATAATTATCCTTGCATTTCAAATCACCATCTCTATCTCTGCTCCTATCTTTGTAGCTATCATTATAATAGTTCTAACCTTAATGCCCTTGACCTTGGGCTCGAAAATACTCCATTCTATGATTAAGATAGTTTACCTCTTCTTCAAATGCCAAATCGAATGGATTTGGTGTGGCTCCTTGTGCTTCTATGGCATTCACTTTCTTACCATTTAACGAAGCAATCTATTTTATGAGTAAACCAATATCAGTGCGAAGCTATGCTACCTCTTGTGCAACCATATCATTACTTGCATCATATGTTTTTGTCACTCCAATAGCATATGTATCACCACCCCAGTCAGAATCTCTGGTATGCCATTCTCTATTAGTGACTGCAATATCATCAACCAATTCCTGCGCAACATTCCAATAAAGATGCCTAAATGAACCTCAAGAGATAGTATCTATCATGGCTCTCGAACTATCACTTAGTAATCTATAGAAGATTTCTGAGTGATTAGATCCTCTAAGTTTATGGTTTGACACTAAGCTTAACTTCTTCTTAAATCTAAATCATGCCTCAGACATCGATTCTATAGGTAATTATCTAAAATTATAAATTTTATCCTTCATCTATAACATCCATGCAGTAGGGAAGAATCTGCTCAGAAATTATTTCTTCAACTCATGGCACATCGTGATACCTCTTAGTGGTTCCCTAACCATAGAGATGCTTCTCTATTTAGAGAAAAGGGGAACAACCTCAATCTTTATGCTTCCTGATCAACCCCTTGGAGGTTATAATTTGTATAGATCCCAAGAAAGTTAGTAAGGTGCATGTTCGTGTCATCCTTAGCTGCTCCCAAAAATACACTTTCAGATTTAATAATTAGATCATAGAACTTGTAATATCGAACTTCACATTAGGGGCTAATATAGGAGGAACAATAGCTCCTGTCTCGACAGGGTCAACATAGCCCATGTATTCATCATCCTCATCATACAGATCTAAATGCTGATATGCTGGAACATATAAAACTTTACCCCTCTGAACTCAGAGATCAACAACCTATCTTGGTCTGGCTAGTCCACCTCGGTGTGCTGCTTTGGCTTCAGTAACCAATATAGCTTCTCTCCATTCTTTTATAACAGTTATGTCTGAATAACTTCTAGATTCTAAGTGATTAATGTATCACGCGGTATTACCGCGTTTGGGTCCATAGGTGGGGGATCTTGCACCCCTTTATACACTTGTCTTAACATTCTTCTCGGTGTTTAAAGAATCCTTTTTGGATCTATATCAAAAGGGAATAAGGGATTGCCTATACTCCTAGTGCTTAGCATACACCGGTATATGCCAAATAAAAAATAGATAAGTAGAAACTCAAGAACTTTACCAATTCCAATTACTCCTCAAACCGTAGTTCCCCAACAACGGCGCCAAAATTTGATGTCACCCAAAACTACACCTTAGTTAAAAGTATAATTCGGTCGATGCAAATACAATAACCCAACTAGGTTAGGGCCAATACCACTGGTAAAACGTGAGTAGTTGCTTGGTTTGACTTAATCCTTGAGCAGTGAAGAAAAGAAAATAGGGGTGTTTTGTTATCAATCAAAGAGTAACTAATTCTTTGAGTGCTTTTGAGTTGTTATCTATCAAAGATGAATGCCTAGGTCTGTGTTCCCCCTGATGCTTTAATTCCATAGTTTTCTCATGATCAACCTACTACTTTTGTTGCTATGCATGCAAAGCCTACAAGTTATGTATTATCAACCACCTTTTGAGTGCGAAGATAAATCTCACCCTTTGACTTGCTTATCGTCACCGAATGTCGCTTAGTTTCCCTTTGCTATGGCCTCAGTTCACTTGATCCTTGGTTATCAAATGAAGTGATAAGATGACATGTAAGGAATATAAGATAGAGGTAGAAATCCCAAATTACTGTCCTAATATTATTTTCCTAATCACAATCTTTCTTGGTTATCGAAAGAATGTGAATACAGACTTTTATCTCAAGATGCTGCATGTACTTGAAATCAGTTGTAATGAAGAAGAATTAGAATACATGCAAAACCCTAGAACAGATGAGTTTCACACTTCTACAATGTTGCTAATCCGCTAGGGTTTCCACAACCCTTGCAAAGGATATTAGTCGCTCATGTTTGTACAAGAAACCATGATTCTCAATGAAGAATACATAAAATGAATCGCATAATAATATGATGAAAAAACTCCAAAGTCTAAAATTGAATAAAACCCTAAAATCTTAAGACCAATTGTAAAGTATGTTAAAGTATGTTGTAGAATGTAAAAGAAACTAACCTAATAAAAGATAAACCCTAGGGTTTTTATATTATCTCAGAATAATAGTAAATTCCTATTAAAAATAGGAAAGGTAAAGTTCAGTCGACAGTCAGTAAGACTCGGTCATCACTCTAATCCTCCGCTTACGAGTCGTACCCTGCTTTGTCGTAACTAGTCCAACATCTATTTTGCCCACAGCTTCAAGTCTTTACTCAGCTTTCGATTCCAGCTCATGAGTTGTAACCAAAGTTATGACTTGGATTCTTCATTCGTATCCACCTGGGACTTTAGTCTTTTTAGATATTGATCACTAGTTTGCATATGACATCTCGATATAAGTCATACTTAGACTTTCGACTCGTGTACTTCTGATACTTCAATACCTAGATAGTAGCTTGGATTCTATTAGGCTTATGGCTTTAGTATATGACTTGTATCCTTCCTTATGGCTTAGATACTTGAATCATATCTTTCTTAGATTTGGTTCTTCAATTTCACATTTGGTTATATTGTACTTATGATTCAAAATTCGAGTTGTATTGGTTTGTTACGACTTAGGTGCTGACTCGTATACAGATCAAATTTGGTCTTTTTCAAGTCTTTTTCTTTTCTTTTCATTCAAGTACTGTTGTTGACCTGTTTTACCTACAATTTACTCCAAAGTGCATCATATCTAACAAAACACCCTAAGTTCACACATAATTCTTTCTTTTCATCATCGAAAGTGTCGTGTTTCTACGCCACATCACACACCTTCATGGTTTAGCTACATAACCCCTATTACACATAATTTAACAAAAGTTTCACATAACCCATTCATTAACCACTGAATTATACATTAAGGCACACTACAAGTATCGTTATTCCATACAATTGTAAGTTTAATTATGCCATTACAATTACATTAACCTGGGGGAATGCCTCAACCCCCTTTAGATTATTAAATCAAGTTGGAGAAATGCGTCGACCTTTTTTAATATATCAAATAAACTTAGAGGGATGCCTCAACCCTGAGGTTTCAACTTTAGTTAAAACATGGCTAACAAGGCCTTTAAATTGGGGGAATACCTCAACTCTCATTCCAATTCCCACACCGATGCACCCCATTAGTTCAAAACATAAAAACAAAGCATGAATTGGGAAAGAGGCTAGTGGCGCGATGCGGTGGTATCGTGTTGTCTCACTGGAAAATGTCAAATGCCATTTGGACTGCCTTCGCGACGTGATAGAGTACCAGGTGGTACACTGTCTTACTAAAATGAAAATCTTACACTGGTATTGATGGAAAGATTATTAAATTTCCCATATAATTAAAAGTCAAAATCTTGAAAATTCCACATGTATAAAAGTGTATTCATCTTTAAAGCAAGTCTTTGACATTTTTGGGACAAATTTAATCTAGATAAAAGTATAGGGTGTTACACTAATTATCATAACACAAGATCTGAATACTCGATCCACTAATAAAGAGTCACCCATGGGAGTATATAAGAATAAGTGGATTTGGGCTGAAACAAAGAAAGAGCCAACTTGTGGAACACCAAAATTGTACCTGTCACAATAGAATTCGAAGTGTTATCCTTGGGCCTAGCAGGTACTTCATACAACTGACAACACACGCCACCTAGTTAGGCACCTGATCGACCTCCTATCCTGCCTACCTAAGTACTACCTCGACCACCCTTGTAACTACTCCTGTGACCTTATAAAGCACCTATGCTTGATGGATAAAGTTCCCTAATAGGTTTAGCGTCTTAGGTTGAAACAACCATCACCCCACGACTATGGAAATCTCTTGATAAATGACTAGGAAGCCCATAAGTAAAACAAGAACCACGAGATGGATCAGAACTTACAGATCCATCTGAACCAAAGCAACTGCCACGCCTATCATAGATGAACCTCTCAAAGATTGATCATCTCCTTTACTAGGGTGACCACTTGTACCAAACTGACCTTTATCAGTGGTCTAAAGACCCGCTTGAACTGCTCGACTAGTGTAACTCCGAGGATGAAAAGATGGACATGGAGGATGATAAACATAAGAAGTACCGCCTCTGAATCAGGATCTACTATGGCTCCCACCAAATCTAGCCTGATACCTGGGCCTATTATCAGGGCCCTCATGATACATGTCCTCCATCACTCTAGCATGATCAGAAACCTTAGCAAAAGTCCTTCTTGTAGCAACTAAAATCTGAATAGCCATCTGAATAGGACATCTAAATCGTCTCACAAAGCAAAAAACTATCTCATACTTAGTATTAAAGATAGAAGTTGCATGCCTAGCCAAATCTTGGAAACGAGCCTCATACTCAATGGCTATCATAGAACCCTTCTCCAATCTAGAGATCTGATCACTCAAGTGATCCCTATGGGTATGCAACATATACTTCTCCAAGAACATCGAAGAAAACTGAGTCCATTAAAGGGAAAAAGATCAAATTGGCCTATAACTCATAAAACATCCTGTAACACCCCGATTTTCTAAACCGAAATTCTACACGGTGCTCATGACCCCGAAGGACCACAAGATAACCCATGGCTGATATCTGTACCTGTATACTACATAATATATCATAAAATACAGAAACATGAACATGAAAGGCCATAAGGTTCGAACTAAATAAACGTTTGGTAACACAATGTCTGAAAAAGGTATAACACTACCAAAATAAGTCATAAATACTGAAAAAAATGAGATCTGAATATCTAATTTGACATCTAGTCTGAAAGACTCTAACTGAACTGAATAAGGAGTTGAAGGAACATGTCTCCAACTAACTCCATCTAGCAACTGGATAGTAAATGTAGCAATAATCATATCATCCTCGAATGAGAAGGACTCACTGCAAACTCTGAACACTGGAATGCTACTGCTGATCTAGAGCTCATGCCTCTGAACCTATGGTGTAACATAAGATAAAGCACCATAGCGCAAATACATCAGTACGTCTGAATGTACTGAGTATATGAGTGAGGTATGCTAAATGCAAAGGGTTATATGCATGAATAATGCTGACTAATATGAAAGTGAGAATACATACATGCATACATAACTATAACTGAACTCGTGGAGATACTGACTACTGAGTATGAATATTGATAACATGAGTGTACTGATACTGATATATTGAATAGATGAACGACTATTTCTGATAGTTCAAATTATGAAGAACTAGTCTGGTTGACTGTGTATGACAGTCCTGAATCTGAATACTGATATGATGAATTCTGATAACTGATATGACGGATACATGAGTTTAGAAAACTTATATAACTGATATAACTGTGGTGATCGGCCTAACCAATGTAACTGATACTGAGTGACTGTATCTGACAGTTAAGTTCTGATGGAATTATCTGAGTTCTATTTTATATGGAGTAACTAAATTTGAGATTAGTCCTATCTAGTGGGTGATCTTTAAATCTGATGATTCTGATACTGTTTAACTATAGTTGAGATCAGTCCTGTCTAATGGGTGATCTTGAAGTCTATTTATAATGATAAGGATTGATTGTCTCTAACAGTACTGAATCTATACTACTGAACTGAGTTGACTTTATCTGACAGTCCTGAATTTGTAACTTAAACTATGGGATCTGTTTATCTAGCTGACATGCCCCAAGCTATGCTGAATGGGGTCCAATCTCTGCCCTGACTGGAAGGGTGTCAGTACCGCGCCACCAGTAAAGATATCTGCTGTGGAGTCAGTCCTAATCTAGCGGGTGACTCCTGGGATTAATCTTATACATATAAATGTGCTAATGGGTGACCCCTGATTATGTCAGTCCTATCTAACGGGTGGCATCTCATACCTACGCTGGCTACGTAGTTCTGGAACTTAGGGATTACTTCTAAGGATCTCAGTCCTAATCTAGAGGGTGATCCCCCATACCTAGGTTCGCTCGGTGCTGAATCCTACTCCCATCTAAAAGACACTGAACTAAATAACTGAACTGAACTAAATAACTTAATTGAACTGATTTGCTGAACTGATACTGATTAACTGAACTGATACTAGTGGTATTGTTTAGAGGAGCTAAAACTGAGTTTACTGGATTCTGATGGTGGATGGAATATAATGAGTTCTAAGGACTGATTAAGAGTACTGAAGTTACTGAGATTTACTGTGATTACTGAGGTTACTGAGCACTGAGATTACTGAGACAACTGAACTACTGAGATTACTGAGTTTTCCTGAGTTACATGACTGACTAATTTCTATAGATCATGGCTTGACTGAGAGTATCGTGAAAACATGACATGGCTCTAGGCACACAACTATATTTTTTGGGTACAAGTACCCCCAGGACTCGATGGAAGAAAACTGACACACATGACTGACTTGATCATAAGAGTGGAGTCCATAATCCATAATATCATAAATAAGGAATTTCATACTAAGTATGGTTCTCAACAATCTATTTCATAGAAGGGAATTTCATACAACATGTATATACTTTCATAGCTTTCAATATCATGCTCATTACATATTACAACCACAATCGATAATATCATAACTTGGGGAATTTCATGAAGTACATGGGTATTCTACATCTTGTACATGAGTGGGTTTTGCAAGTAAGTATAGCATAATTCCATAAGACTAGTTCATAAGTAATCCAACAGTGTTCACAAGACACATTATCAACATGGATGACATTGAATCATAGAGGCCTATCATGAATCTTTCACTTAGTCACAATTTAGCTATAATGCATGATTTCTAGTCTCAGGTATTTTATCAAACACCTTACACGCACAACTTTTGCATAGGTGTAAATCATACAATTACTCATCATAAATAATCAAACTTACATGTTTTCAACTCATATGATGTCATAGATTCATAATAACACATAAAGATTCTATCTTGGCATTATTCAACACATAAACATGACCAATAATCCATTCATAACATGAAAACCATAATATATAGGTTTAGAAAAGGGTTCTTGAACTTCATGGACGAAAGGAGTCCATGAATGAACATACGCATACCTTAGAAAGGAAACCTTGATGATTTTTTGGAGAGTTCTTGGATTGGAAAACTTAATTCTTGATTATCTAGGAAAAAGGATTGAATCTTGCTTTTGAGAGATGAGTTTGATGGAAACCCTAATCTTGTGGTTGAGAGTGTAAGAGAGGGTCTTTAAGATGCTTAACTGAAGAAAAATGGGAAAAATTACGCCTCTTTAGGGTTATAAGTCGTCGAAGGTGAAGGAAAAGACCAAAATACCCTTATAAAATAATTTCCCAGTTGCTGAAAATCATAGCTGACGACCTTCATGATAGGGCGTCACAAATGTGATAAGCTATCACGAATGTCGTCACTTAGGGGCTGGTTTCTTCCTAAGGATGACGACCTTCGTGATAGGGAATCACAATTGTGATAAGCTATCACGAATGTCGTCACTTAGGAGCTGGTTTCTGCCTAAGGCTGATGACCTTCGTGATAGGGCGTCACAATTGTGATAAGATATCATGAATTTCATCACTTAGGATCTGGTTTCTGCCTAAGGCTGATGACCTTCGTGATAGGACGTCACAATTGTGATAAGCTATCACGAATGTCGTCACACTATTTCCAGCCTGATATGCTGGAGTAAAATAGGTATAACTCTTTGCTCCGATATTGGATTTAGGCAAAATTGGTATAGTTGGAAAGATAATTCAATTATATATCTTTAGATAGGTCATGAGATAAAAAATTCCAAGTATAATGAGAGATATGCTCATTTGAAATTGACTATACCAATATCCTTCTCAAGAATTCAATCGGTAAGGAATATTTTGATTCATCTGATAGATGGGAGTTATTTGAAGCCTTAATATACATCTAACTCACTCATAAAACTATAAAAGAACCATGATGTACTATGCATGAGCTTGGTACATGGATCTAATATTGGTTCAGATCTAATATGCATGAGCAGATAAATTCTAATGAAATGTGGTCTAATCTATGCCACGAGTCTTAACAAGTCCTAATCCACGAAGCCTATTATCACAAGCAATCAAAAACTCAAAGGCATCCTCTCCAGGAACACTAGATAACATAGGTGGGGCCAACTTCAAAAAATTACCCTATATCTTCTACTTTTCTGCAGACATAGCATGCTAGGTCACAACTAGATGAGCGACTATTAGTTGAACAACTATCGACATAGGAGGAACCTCAACTCTAGGAGGTGCAGGTGCAGGCTTCACTCCTTCCCTAGTAGTATGAAAACCATTAATAATACCCAACAACTAACCAAACTATCTCTAAGCAAATAAAAAAGAATAAAACCTGGTGGAGCTTGGACTGGTCCATGTCCCACCACTGGCTATGGCAAAGGAATCTCTAGCTCAGGTGAAGGAATGGGGTTTGGGGAAGGCCCATCCTACTATCTAACTAGGGAAACATCTTGAGGTTTTCCTCAAACTGGGGAAATATCCCTAGGGTAGGTCTCAGGACCCTCATCATGCATAGCTAGAACACGTGTCATGGGTATCTGTGCAAGTGTAATGTCAAGAAAACATCCTACAAACCAACTCAGACACTTATTATGATACAAGTGAAAGAAGTGAAGGACTCCTAAGAATGTCCCATAGCCTCCCAAAGATAGGAAATGGATGTCAACATTCCAATTTGCAGGACTCTATTAGACACTTGCTCTTGTACTAATAATATCGATGAAACCCAGGCTTTCATAACAATTTGTTATGACCCAATTTATGAATCATGATGGCACTTACTAAACCCACTAGTAGGTAAGCCAACACCGTAACCCAAAGCTAAGGCAATGGGTTACTTCAGTAGAAACGTCCAACATAGACCAAATGTACGAACACAAAAATAAGCAATAGTATTCCACATAACAAAGGGCAACTAATATATGAATACCAATCCTATGACCAGGTAATATCAGTACAAGAGCATCTAAGTTCGACAATAGGAAATACAACTTGAAGTCTAAATAGTCTTATTCATTCATCTTAAATACAAAAGACTGAATAAATATAGGAGGGAAATGGGTAACTCAAACTCTAACAACTCACTTGTCTCCAGAAGATCAACACACTACAATCTCAACTCAGTAGCAAAAACTAGTACTCGCATCTGCCCCAAAAGTTTTTGAAGTGTAGTATAAGTACCAAAATAATGGGTACCCAGTAGGCATCATCGACCGACTAAGTGAAATTATGATATAAAGATAATATAAAGTAAGACAATAACTGTAAGTCAAGGTACATAATCGAACTTGAAACGTCTCCATCATCACACTACTAATAACTAACCACTAGAACAATAATACAACATCACATATCATTACATACCACAATCATCTTACAAAGTGAATAACCAATCCAAAAACGTAAAGAAATCATGTATATATCATTATAATCATAAAAATACCAATTTTAACATGCATATAATCATTAAAGCATAAAGTAAAGCACTTACCATGTCGTCCCTACCACCAAGAAGTACACCCAAAATAACACAAAGTAAAGAACTCATCACAGTGTCCCATACCATCGAAGCATCGAAGAGTGCACCAATAGATGAATTCATAAATGTATCAGGATATATAAATATATATATACCATCAACTCACATTTACCATGGTTTTCACATTTTCCATCACGATCACTTTCCATTATCCATATTCATCGTCAAATACTGCAAGTAGAACCAAAATATACAAAAGTAATCATAATCATAGTTATATGATTATTAAGACCTTTAACTCATTAATATACTCTATTTAGTCTATATTATTTAACCACCATATATTATTAAGATACTAGTTTGCTAGTCATCATAAGTCCTCCAACCATTAGCCTAACTAATTCCTCATAATCCTTAACCATGAAATCGCAACTAATTATCATTCACTAAATAGTCAACATCTACACCTACCCAAGAGCACAACTAAACAATAATCACTAGTTAGTCATGATTCATTCCTAGTAATCATAGATGCACTAGTCATCACATAGATAGGGTTACAGATTATCAAACCCACTTATCTATCTATCAACCAATACCCTTTGTTAGTTAGCACCATAATTATCTATGTACTTATTAAGCAACCAACGAAATTACATGCTAGACATGAATATCTCTAATCATCAACAATGCCACGTCTATTATTATTATCATTATCCATTATACAACCATAATATCTAGTTACCACATTTTAACTAAACAAGGTCCACCCGCTAGTGTTCTAAGCTTTTAGCCATCAAGTAATATAACCATTTTATATAGACAACTTGTTATAACATAACCAATTTTACTTGGCAAAATTACATAACATAACCATTTATTCAAGAAAAAAATATTCACTAGGTGAATCCTTAGTTCTACACACGATTACACTTACCAATTAGTCTTACTAAATAATCAACATATTACACTTTTATTCACTATTTAGTAGTAACAAAAGCCACACCACTTAACTAGTGATTAATTGTAGAGAATTATAGACAACTTCCCAAAGAAAACATCATATCCTAAATGCACCCAAGGACTTAATCATACAATGGCATAACCACATAAATATCTATATATTCCTATATGCTTACTATACATAACATCACCATAATAACAATACATCCTTCGGGTTTACCAGGCTTCATCATAAAATCAATACCTCTTCTAAATTTATCGGGCACCATCATAACATTAAAATATCCTACTAATTCACTGGGCATCAATATAACATCAATATATCCTCTGGATTCAGCGGGCATCATCATAACTTCAATATATCCTCCGAATTCACCAGGCCTCATCATAACCTTAATATATTCTCACGATTCATTGGGAATCATCATAACATTAATATATCCTATGAATTCATCGGGAATCATCATAGCATCAATATATCCTCCAAATTAACCAAGAATCATTACATCATCATTAACCACCAAGACAACAACAAATACATGCACATGTAGTTAAATCAGTAACAAGTACAATACCACAACAATAGAGTATAAGGGATGTAAAGAAATACATATCATGGTACTTCACTATTCATCATCACTAAAGTTGATGCATGAGCATGTATATACAAAAATCATATGAGCAACCCCCACTTTTTTTTGAGCTTAATCATATTTATTAACAAGTCAAATATAAATCACGAGTATGCCTTCTAGAATCTTTCGTTACCTACATGGTTCACAATACCAGTGAAAAGAGATTATTTTAAACAAATATGTGCTTAGTCATTAAACTTGAATCATAATAAGATTTATAACATAATTCAAGGCTCATATAGTAAACTTGCCAATAAGTTAATTTATAACATAACCATAGATTGGATTCAAAAGACTTTCCAATACTATCCATATAATGACAACAAGATAGTCAATCAAGTAAACACATTATCCCAACATTGACAACATGCACAAACTATTTACCAGGTTTAGACATCATATCACCAAAACATAATCAAGGCGTACCTAGGTCACTAAAGAAGTTACACTATTCAAGCTTAAGGCAGGTCAAGTTTCACTTCTAAAAATCCTCAAATTCTCTTCTACAAGTCCAACTTCTATTCATAATTAGGATAAGTCATCTAAATCATGCCTTAAAAACTTACCAATTAATTCCTTATTCAAGGATTCCTCTTAATTTAACCTCAAACACCTAAAGCCAATCCACAACTAAGCATATCTAGGTAACCATACTTTTAAGGTGAGTAAACAAGGTCATTTTCATCCACTAGAGTAACTAAAGTATTCTCATACTATTCATGAGATTACAAGTCCATCTAATCAAGATGTTAGGCTATCAATAAACTATCCCAATTAATGTATTTTAAGACCAATGTGATTCAACTAGTCCCAAACATTTCCATCTATCAATTAAACATCTAAGACCCCACTCAATCTTATCAAGATATCACAATTATACAATAATAAAGCTCAATATGCCCTCAAGTAAGTCTTACCTACCTTGAGTGTAAATAACTCATGAATCAACAATCTTTGCTTTCTGTTTCCTCGAAGCTTCTTCTGCTAGCCAAGCTATCAACAACACAATCTATGCATTATTAGGAGAATAACAACACCCATATTGAACCATTGTTTATTGGGTCAAAAATGACTCCAAAAACCCCAAAGTGGGTCCCACATATAAAAAATGAGTTTTCAAGACCAACCCATTATTCAAATACCATTAGGGAGTTATAACCCTTAAAAAATATGTGCAAAACAACCATATTAGGGCCTAAATTCATGCCTCAAGACATTAGGCGTTTTGGGTTTTAGAATCCAAAATCAACACCAAAATTGAAGAAATCTTACCTTAGATACGATGTTAATCATGAAAACACAAGCTACTCAAGCTCCCAATCAACCCACAAGATTCACTTTAAGGATTTTACACACTATTAGGATTTATGGACTTAATGGAATAGAATAATAGAGCCAATCCTTGGCCAAAAGAGACTTTAAATAGACCTTTCCCAGCTCTCGAGAGGCATGATTGTGCATACGCATTAGTCTTCCACTCAACCTATCATGATCGCGGTATCTCCATCCAAGAAAAATGATGGTTGAAGCTTGGAATTTGATTCTAATCGATGGACAATGGCTCGGGATGCATCTGGAACCCAATGTGAGCAAACTAAATATACAACCATATGATTTTGATGTTCGAATGTATTGGAAAATTCAGGTTCTCGATCCGATATCATTTTACTAAAGTTTTTTTCAATGGACATTCAGTAGCAACAAAGACATCCAAGCGGGAAAATAGTACTATCAACCAAATGAACTGCCAGGTAACCAAACTATAAGTTCCAGCAAGTCATAAATGACTTAGGGCAGCTATGGGAAAACACTAACGGCCTAAATAAATAGGAACACAAAAAATGACCTGAAGGGTCATTACATTCAAGAATTTTCTTAGGATATGTATTGATGCTCCATGGTAAGGTAATTTCTTATCCCACAAAACTATTACAGCCACATGAGAAAAATTATCCAACACATGATCTTGAGATAGCAACATTTATATATTCTTTAAATATATGGCACCGCTTCTTGTATGTGATTCATGTTGACATATATAATGATCATAAAAGGTTGTAATATATCTTTAGCTAGAAGGACCAAAATTTAAGGCATCAAAGGTGGCTTGAGCTACTAAAAGATTATGATATTAATAGCTTGTATCATCTGGGGAAAGCTAATGTGGTAGGTGATGCTTTGAGTTGTAAGACATTAGGAAGTATTTATGTGTAGTCAGTGGAAAGGCAAGGAATAGGTTAGGATATACATCAACTAGATAATTTGGGGGTTTGCCTTCATGAAACTCCAAATGAGGGTGTCATTATGCGTCATGCAGCAGAATCTTTGTTAATAGCTACAGAAAATGAGAAATGGTATGCAAATCATATTCTATTATAGTTTAAAGAGAATATACAACATTGTACAACAAAGGTATTTGATCTTATACAAGAGGGAGCGCTTCGATGCAAAAGTACATTGTGTGTACCTAATATAGATGGGCTAAGAAAGAGGATTATAATAGAATTACATCATTCAAGGTATTCCATCCATCTAGGATAAATTTAGATTTATCATAATTTGAGAGAAATATAATGGTGGGCTGGCATGAAGAAAAACATTGGAGAATTTATAGCCGAATGTCCAATTTATTAAAGAGTTAAAGTACAAAACCAAAATAATGAGGGTTATATGCAATGTATAGATCTTCCAATTTAGAAGTGGGACATGATCCATATATATTTTGTCACTGGTTTACCTCGCACAACTCAAAAGTTTGATTCCATATTGGTAATAGTTGATATACTTACCAAATCAGCATACTTCCTGCCAGTTAAGACCATTTACACAGTTGAAGAGTATGCATAATAATATCCCTTGCTTGTAAAATAGTATCACTTCTTCTATGAAGTGAAGCTCATTTGTGATAGAAGTGAATCTTGTATGCATTTCTTTTATTATTTCTCCTTCATTCATGGTAAAGGTTTAATATTGAGTAGTTAGTATGTCTACATTTGAATCCTTCACATCATTGGTACCTTCATGAGAATTTCTCAAGTAATCCCAGATCTCTTTGGAATTTTCCCAGGCAGAAATCTTGTTGTATTTATCAGGTCCTATGCCACAAGCTAACAGATTCTTAGCTTTGTAGTTTTTATCAGTTTTCTTCATATCTTACTTATTGAACTCCCTTATACTTTTGACAACCATTCTTGTAACTTCTCCTTCATTGAATTCTCTAATAGGGACATGAGGACCATAAAGAATTATGTCCATCAGCTCACTATCCTAAGCCATAATGAAGTCATACATCCTAGCTTTCCACCACCCATAGTACTTCCTATTAAATCTAGGTGGTCTGGTGGTAGATTACCCTTTTTTATATTAGGTGGAGTAGCCATGATAACCAAAGTAGTTTGTGGTAAACTATTTAGAGTGAGCTAATAATGATGCCAATTGTTGAATCCTTAGTGGTTGCACCACATAGTGAGAGATCAGGTCCCTAACAATCAGTCACAACCAATAAAATAGTAAATTAATGAGGAATACAAAATAGGCAGGAAAATTAATGAACAAATGATTTAACATGGAAACCTCCTCGCTAAAGAGAGGAAAACCCACAGCTTGCCCTCATAAGCTCTTCAAAAGTTAACTATAATCAACCTTTTGATTACATATTCAAACTTGCATCTAACTCTAAGATCCTTCTGGATGTAGTAACTCTACTACAACCTCACCTTAACAACTCTACCAAGACTTCCTCAACACTCATTAACTCTTAACTAGTTTCAAGCTAAGGAAACTCTACCTAAACACTCTCAATGTAAAAAAAAAGAACATTACTCTTATATAATGAATAATTCAGTTACATACTCAATCTTTGCATAGGAACACTCTCTATTTCAGCACATACTAGAAATAAGAACTCGAGCAATATTGAAAGTTGGGTTTTTATGTCTTTCACTGTTCAACTTTTTTTATTTAAAAAAACTATCAATTGATAAATATCCTTTACCTCTTATAGTAGAGTAATGATTAGGGATAAAATATAATTAGACCAGGTGTCCTAAATAGTACAAGAAGTACCTGCACACTTTGTTACACTAGATGACAAAACTATACAGGTGCGTGCCAACTGTGCAGGCGTGTGCCAACAACACTTTGTCCATAAGGATCCAAGGACTTTGTACCTTGTTGTAAGTTGTTCATTATTAAAACATGATATAGCAATTTCCCCATTATTGATGATGACAAACTAACCACAAATTGTATTCATTCATCGGATTTAATTAGAGTAATTACCACTACTAAAGATGAATGTTCTCTCTATCATTCAATAACCATGCTTCCATTTTATAAAACATAGGGACCTGGTCCCTTGTTTTCAATAGATATCAGTTGTGATGGCACTTGTCGCAGCAATCCTTTATAAGTAAGCCTATCACACAAAATAATACAAATGGGAAAATAATAACTGTAACACCCTCAAAATTTTAGGTATTCTATTTTTTCCCTCCCATGTTCAACATGTTTATTTTTGACTTAAATTGTGTTAAGGCATGTTAATGGGGTATCCCGAGAGAGTTTCAGAATTTTTAGATGAGGTTCAGTGTGGTTTTGGACCATGAAGACAATAAGCCTCTGTGATATACCTTCATCATAACGACTAAAATCTGTGATATCCATCATGACACAGAGGATGATATCTGCGTTTAGAGGCATGGCGCGGAGGATAGCCTCCACAATAAGGTTTGTTCCACTCTGCTATGTAAAATACATGTAGTTTTTGTTGTGTTTACTTATGATGAGGGGTATCGAGGTCCTTTCACCTATGAACATCCCTTAAGCATAATATAGCTTACTTCTTTTAGTTTTAAGATATTAAAATCCCAAATTCCACTCTCAAATTAAAAAATCTCAAGAGAGAATAAGGATTTCATTGTACATCCATCTTTCAGGTTTCAAGCTTTGAATTACTTTCCAATTCTTATGTGTCTAAGGCATGTACCTCTTTCCCTATACGCATAATTTATTAATGGCATGAAAGTTGGCTTAGTATTTATGGTTTTGATGTTGGGTTTTGAACTATGTGTTGAGGATTTTGGATATAAATTATTTGATTGGTTTTTCATGGATTCTATAAATTAATTATGCATGAATTAATTGTTTGTACACTCATTGGGGTGTACAGTGACTAGCTGATCATGGGGTAACTCGTCAGTCAAATTGAAGTGGAGATCTTCTATCCTTTAAAATACCCCATTTCATGCTTTAGATTTCCTTATGTTTTGACTTTTTCTTTAGGATTTGTTTTTTGCTATGATTGGGGGCATGTCCCGACCAGACTATCTTTGGTATTGTTAGAGTGTTTGTTGGACATTACTATGGACATAGGTATTATGGTTAGTTATTAGTATTGGTTATTGGTTGATGGTTGTTGGATATTGATCTATCATAGATTCTTTGAGTTTACTTATCATATCTTATTTTATATTGGAATTCATCTGCTGCTAGTTGTACTTGGTTCTTTTGAATTAGGCTATGAGGGTGATCTTCAAGCCACAATGGACTTGAGATACCGTCATGGCCAGGACCTTATTTGGGTTATGACAAAGATTATTTTAGAGCTAGGTTTATGGTCAATTGGGTGTCCATAAATCCATGTCAAGTAGAGTCTCTTTTATAGGTGTGTATTGCACCATACTTAAAAGGGAGAGAATATGAAGCATTTAGGAATGTTTTTCTTTCTAGTTGTCTTACATTCGGGCTATAAAGTCTAATGTCTTGAATTTCTCTAACTCTTCTTTATTCATCTATCTAATCATGCCTCCCAGATGATTTGAATCTCATGGAAACTCATCTGTCCCACCTGAGGACAATATTTGTGGATCTCATCCAACTTATGGGATACAAATATAGTCAAGGGCCGCTGATCTAATTTCCCTTATAGAGTTTCACCTCTCTCTAAATCTTTTTCCAGTTGGTGGTACTCATACACAGTCACCTCAGGGAGATATTACTAATATTGAGTTTCGCCAATCTATTTATTTATTTACCTAGTTTGTAAGGTCTCAGTCACATCAAATGGGATTTGCTGGTATTGTTAGAAGTTGATTTGAGGACACTAGAGTTAGCCTATTTATGAGGTTGAACTCTCTAAATTTCACTATTACTAAGGTTTAGGAGGATCCTCAAGGTTTTGTAGATGAGATATAGAAGATCTTTTGTGTTATGCATGCTATTGATGTAGAGGGTATGAAATTTGCTGCTTATCAGTTGAAGGATATAACATACCAATGGTATGAGTAGTGGGAGAAACTTAGAGGTGATGATCCTGAGTATTCTTTATAAGATCACTTCTCTAGTGCTTTTACTGGTTGCTTTTTTCTTCAGGAGTTGAGGGAGGCAAAATCTTAGGAGTTTATGAAATTGAAGTAAGGTAGGATGACGGTAAAGGAATATTCATTGAAGTTCCACCAGTTGTCGTGATATTATCCTGAGCTAATATCCAGCATGAGGAATAAAATAAGGAAATTTTGTTCTGATATGTTTCGTAAATTGATTCTGGAGATAAAGGCTTCGTTGTTGAAAAAGTATATAGATATCTATTTTCTTGTGGTGTATATGCAATAGGTTGAAGACAAAAAAAAGAAGCAAGTAGAGGTGGGGGATAGGCAAAGCAAGATGTTTTGGTATTCAGATCAGGGTAGAGGTCAGTAGTAGAGTGGTAAAGATCGTAAGAAAAGGTCTAATAAGAAATGGGGAAACTGTTATTCCTATTCGATATCTAGTGCACCTTATCTGAAGCTGTCCGAAGATCATTATTTTTAGAGTAGTGATGGTTCTAGGGCATAGAGTGCCAATTCTCAGGCGAATGGGGACTAGTCAGCTCCATCATATCCTTCTTGTAGGCATTCCGAATCACCTGTATGCTCTTACTACCTGTCTGCAGTTTGAGGAATATCCTAATGTCTTCATTTATTTATTAAAACTTTTCTCTTGTGATGTGTACTATTCATTTAATCCGTGGTCTACCCTTTCTTATGTGACCCCATTTTTGGCTGTGCATTTTGGATTTGGTTCGGAGTATTTGGACCTCTTTTCTGATTCTACCTTAATTGGTTACTCGGTGATTGTTAGAAGGGTCTATAGGGGTTGTGTGGTATCTATTGGTGGTAGGAAAACTTTGGTGGATTTGATTGAATTGGACATTCTAGATTTTGATATCAACTTGGGATTGGATTGGTTGTAATCGTGATATGCCTCTTTTGACTATCGAACCAATATGGTCATTTTTAATTTCCCTAATAAGCTAGTTTTTAAGATGGAAGGGAGTTCCCTTATGCCTAAGGGAAGGTTTATATCATATCTTAAAGCTCGAGAATTGATTTCCAAGAGGTGTCTTTAATCTTTGGTTCAGGTTAAAGATTCTATCTAAGAGGGTCCTTGTTTATAATAAGTTCCTGTGATTAGTGAATTTCCTGAGGTATTGCCTAATAATCTTCCGGGCTTTCCTCCCCATAGGAAAATTGAGTTTGGGATTGATCTTCTTCCGGACACTTGTCCTATCTCTATCCCTCCTTATAGAATGTCCCAGCTAAGTTGAAGGAACTTAAGAAGCAATTGAAAGATCTTCTTAACAATGGTTTTATCCTCCCTCGCGTGTCTCCGTGGGGTGCTCCTATTGTTTTCGTGCATAAGAAAGATGGTTTTCTTCAGATGTGTATTGATTACCATTAGTTGAATAAGGAGACGGTGAAAAATAAGTACCCTTTCCATAGGATTGATAACCTATTTGACCAAATTTAGGGTGCTAAGTATTTCTTAAAGATTGACCTTCAGTGGGGTTTTCATTATTAAATATTAGGGAGAAGGATAACAGAGGATATCCCTAAGACTACTTTCTATACTTGGTATGGACATCTTGATTTCTTGCATGTCTTTTTGGTTAATGAATGCCTTGATGACATTGGTGCACCTCATTAATCAGGTATTCCATCAATTTTTGGACTTGTTCATGATTGTGTTTATATATGATATTCTGGTATATTTAAGGAGCGAGGTAGATCATGATGATCAACTTCGTATTGTGTTGCAGACTCTAAAAGATCAATGCTTGTATGCTAAGTTTTGGAAGTGTGAATTTTTCTTGAACACTATTACTTTTTATGGTCATGTTGTTTCTAGTTAGGGGTCATGGTTGATCCATAAGAAGTTGTGGTAGGTAAGAAGTGGACTACACCCACGACTCCAATTAATATTCGAGCTTCTTGTGTTTGGCTAGTTATTATAAGAGATTTGTGGAGAGTTTCTTATTGATTACCGCATCATTGACTATGTTGACTCAGAAGAAGGTGAAGTTTCTGTGGTCCAATGCTTACAAGGGGTGTTTTTAGAAGATGAAAGATAAATTGACTTCTACTTCAGTTTTGACTCTGTTCAAAGGTATTGATTTCTTCGTGGTTTATGGTGATGCATCCCGTGTAGGACTTGGTTGTGTGTTAATGCAGCATGGCAGGGTGGTAGCATATGCTTCTACAAAGTTGAATTCATGAGATGAATTAACCGACTCATGATTTGGAGTTGTTGGCTGTGGTGTTCGCATTGATGATTTGGCAAAATTATCTATGTGGGGTCTATGTTAACATTTATTTGGATCATAAGAGCCTATAATATATATTTACCTCGAAGAAGTTTAATCTCAGGCAAATGAGATGGGTTGAGTTGCTCACAGACTATGGCATGAGTCTTCACAATCAGCGAGGTAAGGCTAACGTTGTTGTTGATGCTTTTAGCAGGTTATCTATGGGGAGTTTATTCTATTTAGATGAAGAGAAGCAAGACTTAATGAAGGATATTCACCGTTCGCCTAAACTTGCAGTTTGTCATATAGATTCTTAGGATAGTGGTGTTTTAAATAAAAGGTGGCAAAGTCATCTCTTTGCACTGAGATGAAAGAGAAATAGGTATTGGATCCTATTTTGATGCAAATCAAGGATGATGTGGGTAAGAAGAATGTGATTTTTTTTAGATTGGTGGTGATGTTATCTTAAGGTACCGAAGGATGTTGTGTGTTCCTAATATGGATACAGTGCGATGTAAAATTTTGGCTGAAGCTCATGAGTCACATTAGTCCAGTTTATGATATTCAGTTCATGTATCATGTTTCACACTCAGTCATGTTCTTATGTTAGCATTCATACATTTTCGGTAAATGATCTCAGGTTCATTAGTATTCTCAGCTTAAGGTAACAGTCTTCCTTGGATTTACTCAGTTCCATGTCCAGTTACAGTTATAAACTTTGTATGTATTACCATTGCATATTTAGTCATTAATTTATGAAAAAATTCATCCATGTACTCATGCATCAGATATGCATGTTCAGTATGAAAACTCAGCTTATCAGTACTTTCAGTCATGTATTCTATGCATCATATATGCATGTTGAATGTGTAAACTCATCCTATTAGTGTTTCTCAGCTTAATCAGTCCCATTCGAGGACGATTGTTCCCAAGGAGGAGATTTTATAATACCTTGTATTTCCCTAGCTTTATTTAACTCTTGGTACATGTGTTATTCCATATAAATATTTTTAAAATAGTAAGTATTTTTCAGTTTAGAGCTTACCAATACGTAGGAAATTCAGTCAACTTTCCAACAATATAAAATTCACCCTTATTCGATACTCGGGTGAAGAGTTATAGCCATTTTTGTAAAACAGTGTACCACCTGGTACTTCATCGCTCTGCGGAGATGGTGCAAATGGTAGTTGTCAAAATCCAGTGAGCCATCATGATCCCACCGCATCGTGCCACCAACCATTTTCCCAATTGTCACTTTCCAGTGTGACTCCGCGATCATGGTGTGCCACGCTGATGTGCCATTTTGCATCAAGTAAGGCACCACAATTACACTGTGTCGCACCAACTTCCATTTCCCAGTTGTCCAGTTTCTAGTGAACTGGCGTGATTTCACCGAGTCGCGCCAGTATACAAAATTGGGATTTTATGTTTCAAGTTCTGAGTTTTTAAATCATTCCAGGGGTATTTGATTCTTTTTCCCCGACCCTAATCAGTCGTAAACACGAGATTAATGCCCTAAATAGACTATTACATCATTATTCACTCAATTTCTCCTAAATCAAATCATTCTCTCTCAAGAAGGGAAAACCCCTAGTTTTCAAGAATAAAGAACAAAGCTCAAGAATTGCTCCAAGAATCTTCAAGAACTCATCTTCTCAGGTATGTTAGGTGTTCATTTATGGGTACCTTTCACCCATGAAGCCCAAGAAAACTTTTTAAACATGCAAGATCTCAGATTTATGATTTATATACTTAAATTGGATTGTATTCATGTTCACGACATTATTTGAGTTTCAATCCATGATAAATTGTAAGTTCTGTGAAATTGAAATAACATGTATATTAAATTGTGTAATTTCCATGCTAAGACCCTTGAATTTGCATGTTTGGGTGCTGAAATTAAAATGTTACATGTTTTCCATGATTATATACATTATGTTGTGCTCCCCAAGTGTTTGATAGAATGTCCATGTGAATTAAGTGGTGAAATTATGACCTACTAGTACATGTACAAGTTTTTGCCCTACAAGTGTTTGATAAAATGTCTCTATGGCTGAATTATGAACAAGTGAACATTTTTATGCTTTTGAAGATCATGCAATGCTTTACTTTTCATGCTATCGAGTCCTGGGGTTATCTAATACCCAAAAATCTAGCTATTTACCGAGAGATATAGTAGTTACAGAATAGTCTTAGTCATGTCACGAAAAGTAGTACACAGTCAGTTACAGAACTCAGTGAAACTCAGTCCCACTTAGTTCAGTTTAATAATTAGTGTCTTTAAGTTGGTAATAGGATTTAGCACCAAGCAATCCTATAGATGGTGACTCACCCGTTAGTTAGGAAAGGGTCCCTAGAATAAATCCCTTTCCTTATTCACGTATATGCACAGTATTGCATACTCAGTAATTATAGTAGTTCAGTTGCTCCATATCATTTAGTCATTGTTGTTCATGCATATGAACCCTTGAATTCAGCCTTACCTTATCTAGCATTCCAGTACATTCCATGTACTGATGCATACTTCCTTTTTTTGCTATGATGTCTTATATCATAGGGTCGGACGCTCAGGTTCCCAACCTCGCATAGACAGATTCAGATTCAGCAAGTAGTATCAGATTTAGAAGTGAGTCCTCATCTATCGAGGATATGCTTTAATTTCAGTATTTTCAGTAGCTTCAGTATTTTAGTAGTCAGAGTTAGTTGGGGATCTGTCCCATCAACTCCACATTCATACAGTTCAGATTGAGGCTTTTTAGACTAGTGTTTCAGACAGTATTCAGTTTTACAAATTATTATTACAGTTGATATTCTTTATCAGTATTTCAGATTTTGAACTTTATGGAATTTCAGCCTATTTTCCACATTTATCAAAGTATTATTATTCAGTGCTCACAAAAGATATCAGTCATGGGTTAGCTTGTTGTCCTTCGGGGTCATAAGAACCGTATAGCGTCCGGGGTCTAGACTCGAGGCATTAACTACACCTCCAAGTTAGGATAGAGGGGAATCTCATGCCTTCTTGAAATGCCACCATTCATTTGATAATTTTGACAAGATTTAACCCATTCAATGGCGTGCTTATGCATAGAAGGCCAATAAAATCCACATTGGAGAATGTTACCGGTAGTTTGACTTCCTCCATGATGACCTCTGTAAGGTGACGAGTGACAAGATTCCAAGTTGTCATTTATTTCAAAGTCCATGACATACTACCTAATAAATCCATTGGCATATTTTCTAAATAAAAATGGCTCATCCCAGAAATATTGCTTCGCATTAGATAAAAATCATTTCTTTTGATGATAGCTCAGTCTTTTGAGGAGTACACTGCTCGCGACATAGTTGGCAAAGTCAGCATACCATGGTGTACCTTTACCCTCATTGGCCATAATCAACTCATTGGGAAAAGCATCATCAATTCCTATCGCCCGATGTTTTTTAATGTTTCCTTCTAGTCTAGAGAGATGACCGGCCACTTGATTCTCACATCATTTTCAGTCTTTCATCTCAAAGTTGACGTCTTGTAGCAACAAAACCCACGTAATTAACCATGGCTTTTCTTATTTCTTGTCCGTGATATACTTGATAAATCAATGGTACGTATGTACCACTACCGTGGTGTCTAAAAAATAGGCCTGAAACTTCTCAAAGGAATAAACAACTGCAAACAATTCTTTTTTGGTGATAGTGTAGTTGCATTGGGCATTATTCAAGATTTTGCTAGCATAGTAAATAGGATGAAAAATCTTTTCCTTTCGCTTCCATAGCACCGTACCTAATGCAATACCACTTGCATCGCACATTACCTCAAATGGGGATTACCAATCCAGAGCCACAATAATGGGTGCTAAAATGAGAAATTATTTAAGATACCCAAAGTCATTGAGTCATGATTCATCAAAGTTGAACCTGGACTTTTTCTCAAGAAGTTTACACATAGGATGTGCTATCTTGTAAAAATCCTTGTTGAAATGATGATAGAACCCAACATGGCCAAGAAAACTATGAACACCTTTTACGGAGATAGGGGGGGGGGGATTTTGGCAATTACCTCAACATTAATTGGATCAACTATAATGCCATTTCCTGAAATTTTGTAGCCTAAGACAACTCCTTCTTTTACCATGAAGTGACATTTTTCCCAGTTCAAGACAAGGTTTGTTTTAAACCTTTCAAGCACTTTATTCAAGTGTTCGAGGCATGACTCAAAAGAATTCCCCCTACCGAGAAGTTGTCCATGAATACTTTCATAGAGTCTTCAACCATGTCTGCAAATATGGACAACATGCATTGTTGAAAGGTTGTCGGGGCATTACAAAATCCAAATGGTATTCGCTTGAATAAGAATATGCCATATCGACAGTAAAACTCATCTTTTCTTGGTCCTATGGGGCAATACAAATTTTATTGTATCCCGAGAACCCATCAAAAAGAAATAACACCCTCTTCCGACAAGTGTATCCAATATTTGATCTATGAACGACATTGGAAAATGGTCCTTCTCGGTCCATGATTTCAATTTTCAGTAGTCCATACACCTCACCATCCAATGATAGATCAAATGGGGATGAGGTCTTTTTTATTCTAGACCACTGTGATACCACCATTTTTTGGAACATGATAAGCCTAAATTATACCTCTCTTATGAGAGAGTAAGCGGTCGCTGTCAAATATATTACCCAACTAAGTTGGGGTCGAATCCCACAGGGAATATGGTGCTAATTAAGTTGTATGCAGATTAGTTGACTTTTAATCTTTCATTTCCGTAAAATAAATAGGGGGGATTTGATTCAGTTCACAAATTAATGGTTTCAGTTTAACAAGATGAAATATGTGTAGTAGTATTCAAATTCAAAGAAATAGCAAGCTAGGGTTTTGTCCACCTTGTAGTTTTCAATACTTTCTAACTATGGGCTCTACGAATTCATACATACTTCGTGCTTACAGAGAAATGTATTGTATTTAATAACATAATCCTAGTGTTTGTCAACCATCAAGGACTAATTCACTTTAGTTCTCTCGAATCAAAAGCGTTTACCAAAAATAATACGAAATCTCCAAGTAGTTAATCCTGCTAAGGTATTAACTTATGAAATAGGGGTTGGTAATCCTATTTTCTTGTCACTACTCTCTTTTCCGAACATCAACCTTTCTTTCGAATAAGTTGCGTTTTAAGGCATATCCTCTATGTTTGGAACTACGAGAATTCAAGATAAGCGAAGAGAGTATGATATAAATAACTCAATGCATAATGAATTCAAAACCCAAAGTGATAGATTGTATGCTACAACGCTTCCATAACCCTAACTAATAAACTTAGCTACTCATGAATAAAATGAAAATCACAATAGAAATATTTATCATACCAAAAACTAGAAGAAGATGTTGGTGTGCGAAAAGGGAAAAAAAGAGAAAAACATTTTTTCTCTTTCTCCTCAAGCTAGGCCGCCACTCTCCCTCTTCAAAAAATAATATAGAATAATTCAATAATGAATAAAAATTCAGCATTAAGCCTTTTAATAATCCTTTCTCTTATAATTGCCTTCTAAGTCCCTGAACTAATTATAAATGACAAACTAGTCTTGGACATAGTTTCTAGGCGCCACATTTGGTTCAGACTGCTACTCTCTCTTGTGTCATATGCCATCCGCATTCCAAAGTCTCATTATGTCTTATCTACCTTATTAATACCTGAAATCATGCTAATCACATCGGTTAGCTCAATTACATAGAAGTAGAGTAAAAACTTAAGAAACTAGGCATTTTGTTCTTTAAACTTAGCTAAAACATGGATAAGTTATGGTGCTTAGGCATATAAATACACCCAAGATCAGAACACATTGCAGCGGTATTACCTACGTGCTATTAGATATAAGATAGATCACTCCCGTATCGAGCCACTTTACAATACCTTTTACACTACCTCTTGTATGGGTTGGTTTAATCTTCTTTGGTTCTCCACACTTGGTATGTTATTTTGCTAGATTTTAATTTTATGTGAGTATATACTGGGAGATATTCTGATGATGTCTGCTATCTTTCACCTAATGGCCCGAATGGATTTTTTCACTGCCAACTTTATTGATTCTACTTGAGAGAAGTTTAAGTCACTAGCAACGATTATCGGCAAAGTCTCATCCTTCCCTAAGAACACATATTTGAGATAAGGTGGCAAGGGCTTTAATTAAATTTTGGGAGGTTCTAGGATGGATGATTTGGCTGGTGAACTTTTGCGGTTATTAAGATCAAGATATAATTTAACCTAGTTCTTGGTGTGAAACCCAAGCCTGGTGAGAGAAGCTACCACTTTGTCGTACTCCTCCACTTCTTCCCTTTCACAATTCCAAAGCACCCCAACTAAAGGATCATTCAACAATCCTACATAAACATGGTTAAACACCTCATCATCAACAAAATCGATTATCAAGATGAGTTGTTGGTCCATCGGTTGTTTCATGGTCTTGTATATATTAAGGATACCAATTCATGATTCAATCTAAACTTTATTTCCCCGGACTCTAAATCTACCAATGTATTCCCGGTAGCAAAGAATAGCCCCCCAAAGGATAATGGGAATCTTAACATCCATGGCATAATCCACAATAACAAAGTCGGTTGGGTAAATAAATCGGTGTACTTTTACTAAAACATCGTGTAGGATCCCAATAGGTTTCTTAACAGATCGATCAACCAGAAGAAACTTTATTTTTGTGTGTTTTGGCTTACCCAACCAATGTTTTTGAAATATCTCATAAGGAATAGAGTTCACACTTGCCTCAAGGTAACACAATGACCTAGAAAATGTGAAAGTGCCAATGGTGCATGAGAATGTAATGGCATCGGGATCCTTCCTCTTTTTAACATATGAATTTATCATTATGGAACTACAATGGTGAGTAATATCTATGGTTTACTCCTACACAAGATTTTTTTAGACACCAAATCTTTCATAAATTTAGCATACCCTGGCATGTCTTGTAATGCCTCGAGAAGAGGGATATTAATAGAAAGGTTGCTAAACTTATTGAAGAGTTTGTTGAGTTTATCATGCTTTCCCTTCCTCACTAACCATTTTTGGAAATGTGGATACATGGGAGTTGAAGGAATAAAAAAAATTTGACAGTCATTATTAATAGGCTTCCTCATCGATGCCTCTTTTAACTTTGGCTCCTCAACATTAGGCCTTTTTCTCTTTGTTTTTGATGCATCCCAATTTTGCGTTCCTTCACTTTACCTTTCCATTAAATACTTTGATATTTTACTCACTTTTTCATTGAGTTATTGAAAAGTGGAGTAGTTAGATGTAACCATTTGGTGGAGCATTGAGAACTCACTTTGCATTTCATTTACCATTTCTCTGGTCCTCAAAACATTACTTAGGATTTACGCCAAAATCTCCTTATCAATCTCTTCTCTATCTTCAAGATGTGCCATGTATATTTTTTTGGTTCTAACCTTGATTCCCATATTGACATTGTGGGGTAAGATTGAAACCCTCCGAGTTCCTAGGTGTCATCCCTAGCTCATCACCCATCACCTCTTCCTCCTTATCTCCATAAGTATTAACTTCTATCAAATCTATCACACTTACACTTTCAATTGAGTCTCTTAACATATGATCAAGTAGGAGTTTGAGGCATAACATCTCTTTTCTCATCTATACTTTGGTCTCTTCCTCTTCATCTTTTCTATCATTGCCGACAAAGGACAAGGAGGGAGCCCCCGTGGCCACCTCAGCATTTTTTATGTCCCAACCCTTACACAAAATTGCTATTTGGTCCAATACTTTTGAAACGATCCCGTATGATGAGTTTATTAATGATGGATACATTGTACACTATGCCTTTATTTTGTTGGGATAATGTTTGATAGAAAATTTGGAGAAGCATCTTCTCCAGCACCTCATGCGTGGGGCAATTCAAAAGTGTTTCTTTAAATCTTCACCAACCATTGTACCATGATTCCCTATGGTATTGGCGGAATTGAACAATCTCATCCATTAACTTTAACTTCCTTGATGGTTGGAAGTATTGACCTATAAAGACCTCCGTAAGACTTGTCCATGAAATGATCAATCTGGTGGGCAAAGATCTTAGCCATAGTATAGCCTTTCCCATGAGAGATACTAGAAAAGGGCGTAACAAAATATTTTCTTGGTACATATGTGCAAATTTAAATGGAGCACAAAATTCTATGAAACCCTTTAAGTGACCATTTGGGTTTTTATGAGCTTCATCCCTGAGAAGTACTGTTAGGTGGAGCAATGTCATCATCACACTTGTTACATAGAATTTTCCATACTCCTTGGTTGGGGGAATAAGAATTTCACTTTCATGATCTCTGGCTCCACAACAAACTGAGTCCCTATAATTCATGGTGGCTTGGGAATAATCAATATTCACCTACTCAAAGATAAAAAACAACAAGGAAATTAAATTACCCCACTCCAGGTATTCCTAAGTAAGATTAGAACCACAAAAGTGAAATCTAAATTTCACTCCCCGGCAATGGCTCCATTTTAATAATGCTCAACTCAATCCCATGATTTTGGTGTGAGGCGGTCATTATTAATTAACCCAATGTAGATTGGGGTCGAATCTCAAGGAGTGAATGCTATAGTCTTCAAACCTATGGGTGCTTAAGTTACTATAAGGTTACTCGGAATGCTAATGGAAACAATATGTATGATTAAATTGGGGGATTTGTTTGAAGATTCTTCGTATAAACTTCAATTAGTACATGGTAAAGGCTATCTTTGGTTTGAATTCAAGATTTGATAAATCATATGGGATAATGTTGGATTATCATGGTATTTAGGTGTTAATTAATGGATAGGCTAGGTCTAATATCATTAGGGTCTTTCAACAAAACCCCAACGATTTAACCCATTGGCTCTTTCGAGCACCTAACAACCCTAGAGTTTATATAACCACCCAAAACCTCAATAAAGCATCCCTATTTCTAGGATGATGCTCATGACATAATTCACACTCCCCAAACACTTATTTCAAAGATTGCAAAGGGTAGTAAACCATAGGCTTAGTTGTTCACCATTGCTATGTCCCCTAATAACTCTCTTTCGGGAATGTTATGGGTTACTTAATATCTACCTAAATCCCTTTTTCGAGGATGACAAAGGGTTTCTAGAGCTTAGATCTTTCATCCATCAAACCCATGTTGAGATTTTGAGTTTTCACCCATCAAATTCCAACACAAACTCAAGCAATAGGCAAATCCATACTAAACAACTAAAATCCATGCAAACACAATAATAACCACTTACTACTACACTCTACTTCAACATAATCCCAAGACTAAAGAAATAAGCTACTCATTAGATAAGGGAAAAGAAAGTTACCAAGTAATACATCCATGGAATTCATACAAAGAGAGGATAAAATGATTTTCAATTCCACAATCTAATTTCACTAATTTCTCCTTGAAAACAAAAATCATAATAATAGAAAGACTATCTAAAGTTCTATTTTTCTCTTTGCCAAATGATAGGGTTTATCCCCTTTGTCTAGAGTGTTTTGAATTCTCCATAGAAATCTTGACTCAACAACACAATTTACCAAAATGACCTTTGTTTATTTAGTCCGCTATGACGCGGTCGCAGGGCTTAACTGCGATCGTACAACCACAGTCGCGGTTATGACCAAGCAATCGTGTGATGCTGGACAACTTGCTTGATTTCAATTGTGTCCATCAGACTGTGATTATATTACTAGAGGCTAAATAGGTTCTCTACTTGGTTGATATCGATCGTGGTGTTTCACCTGTGAGCACGATACCCGAGATCTTTTGGGCTTTAAGTATTCAGTTGTACTTGTTTTGCTCCTTTTTGATCATTTCAAGATTTAATCCACTTCTTTCTAATATTTCAACTCTATACCTATAAGAAGGTATATTAGTGCACTTACTTACACTTAAATCTCACTAAATCATTTAAATAAAGGCAAAAAGTATGAATGTTAGATGTAAATGAGTGGTAAAATCACAACTAATCAACCTTGTTCTTTGGATTGATGACGTGTTTGACCAACTTCTGGGTGCTAAGTATTTCTCAAAGATTGACCTTCGGTAGGGTTATTATCATTAAAGATTAGGAAGGGGGATATTATAAGATATCCATAAGCTAACCTTCCCTACGCGATATGGACATTTTGAGTTCTTACATGTCTTTTAGGTTGACTATTTCCTCAACAACATTTATGGACCTCATGAATTGGGTATTCTTCTAGTTATTAAACTTGTTTGTGATTATGTTTATATATGATATTCTAGTATATTCAAGGAGAGTGGTGGATCATGATGATTATCTCCGTATTGTGTTATAGACTCTAAAAGGCCAGTGCTTGTATATTAAGTTTTACAAGTATGAATTTTTATTGAACGTTGTTACTTTTTTGGTTCATGTTGTTTCTAGTGAGGGGATCATGATGGATCCATAGAAAGTTATGGTGGATAAGAAATTGCCTAGACCAATGACGCCAACCAATATTCGGAGCATCTTTGGTTTAGCTGGTTATTATAGGAGATTTTTGGAGAGTTTCTCATCGATTGTCGCATGTTTGACTAAGTTGATTCAAAAGAAGGTGAAGTTTCTATGGTCCAATGATTGTGAGGGAAAATTGAGAAGCCAAAGATAAATTGACCTCTACTCTGGTTTTGACCCTGCCTGAGGGTACTGATGCCTTCATGGTTTATCATGATGTGTCCTATATGGAACTTGGTTGTGTGTTAATTCAGCAAGGCAATGTGGTAGAATATTCTTCTGCGAAGTTAAAGCTTCATGAGAAGAATTATCTGACTCATGATTTTGAGTTGTTGGCTGTGGTGTTCTCATTAAAGATTTGGAAAAATTATCTATATGGGGTCCATGTTTCCATTTATTCAGATCATAAGAGCCTACATTATGCGTTCACCTAGAAGGAATTGAATCTTATGCTATGGAGATGGCTTGAGTTTCTCAAAGACAATGACATCAATATCCACTATCACCCAAGTAAGGCTAATCTTGTTGCTGATGCTCTTAGCAGGTTATCTATGGGGAAATTATCCCATGTAGATAAAGATAAGCGGGACTTGGTAAATGATATTTACCATCTGGCTAATCTTGGAGTTCATCTCTTAAATTTTGAGGATGGTAGTGTGTTTGTGTAAAAGTTGGAATAGTTATATCATGACGCAGAGGTGAAGAAAAAACAAGTGTTGGATCCTATATTTATGCAAATTAAGGATGATGTGGGTAAGTAAAAGGTTATGGCTATTAAGATTGGTGGTGACGATATCTTGAGGAATCGAGGGAGGTTATGTGTTCCAGATGTGGATGGGCTGTGAGGTAGAATTTTGGCTGAAACTTATGAGTCGCATTATTTAGTTTATCCTGGTTCTACGAACATATATCATGACCTTAATGAGAAATATTGGTGGAGTAACATGAAGACGTATGTGGCTAATTTTATTGCTAAGTGCATAGTGTGTCAACAAGTGAAGGTGGAACACTTAAGTCTTGGTTGGTTGTATCAAGAGATTCAGTTTCCTCTGTGAATGTGGGAAGTGATTAATATGGATTTCTCTACCGGTCTTTCGCAATCTCGGAACCAGTTTGACTTTATTTGGGTTATCGTGGATAGGATGACTAAGTATGCTCACTTCTTGCTGATGAAGACTAATTATTGTTGTAAGGACTATGCAAGGTTGTTTATTCAGGAGATCATAAAATTGCATGGTGCTACAGTTTCCATCATTTCAGATCATTATTCTTAGTTCTTATCTCATTTTTGGTGGTCATTCTAGTGAGGATTGGGGACTAATGTAACCCTTAGTACCACTTTCATCTGCATAGTATTGCTTTCCACCTGCAGATGGATGGACAAATAAAAAGGACCATTTAGACTTTAGAAAATATGCTTTGAGCTTGGATAATTGACTTTGGTGGTAGTTGGGTTTACCATTTTCCTCTGGTAGAATTTGCATACAATAATAGCTATCACTCTAGCATTTACATGGCTATATTTGAGGCGTTGTATGGTAGGAGGTGTAGATCTCCTATTGGGTGGTTCAAAGTTGGTGGTACACAGTTGTTCAATATTGAATTAGTTCATCAAGATATGAAGAAGATGAACATGATTTGGGATAGGCTTAAGAATGATCAAAGTTGCCAAAAGTCCAATGCGGACATGAGGTGATGATAGTTGAAATTCAATATGGGTGATTAGGTGTTCTTGAAGATGTCTCCCATGAATGGAGTGATGAAATTTTGAATGATGTCGAAGCTCAATCCCTGTTATATTGGCCCATATTAGATTGTGAAGAGAGTGGGGAATGTTTTCTATGAGCAAGAGTTCCCTACAAGTTTGGGTTCTATTTATCCCGTGCTTCATGTGTCTATGTTGAATAAATACGTGGGTGATCCTTCTTTGGGGGTGTCTACTGAGAATGTTAGTATTTCAGACTCCCTATCATATGACAAGGTCCCGGTAGGAATCATGGATAGGCAAGTTTGAATATTGAGGAATAAAGATCAATATTCTGTAAAAGTCCTTGGGAGGAACATTAAGGTGGAAAAAACCACTTGGTAAGCAGAGGAATATATGAAGGCTAAGTGCCCATTCTTGTTCCATGTATCTGGCGAAGGATCTTAAGGTATGAATTTCATTCTTCCCTTGTTACTAATTGGGTTTATCATTTGATTCTGGTGTAATAATGCCATTCTTGTGTGAAAAGTATCCTAGCTTATTATTCGGGGATGAATGATCCTAAGGGGGGATAATGTAAAATCCTTAAAATTTTGGGTATTTTATTTTGGGCCCTCCATGTTCGAAATCTTGATTTTTGACTTGAATTGTGTTTAGGCATGTGAATGGGGTATCTTGGGAGAGTTTGAGTTTTTGGATGAGGTTCAAGGTAGTTTTGGACCACGAAGGCAGTAAGCCTTCGCGATATCCCCATGTCATGGAGGCTACACTCTGCGATAGACCGCGTGACACGATAGATAATCTCTACATTTAGCAACGTGGCATGGAGGTTAGACTCTGCGATAAGGTTCGTACCATGCCACTATGTAAAATTTGTGCAGTTTTTAGTTTTTTTTCTTAGGATGAGGGGTATTAGGGTCTTTTCACCTATGCATTACCCTTTAGAGTAATATAGCCTATTCCTTTAAGTTTTAAGAGATTAAAATCCCCAATTCCACTCTCACACTCAAAACACCAAAGCCTAAAGATTTCATCATACGTTCAATTTTTGGGTTTCAAGCTCTGAATTACTTTCTAATTCTTGTGTGTCTAAAGAATATACCTTTCCCCCTATACTTCTTTGCACTTACCCATGTCCACTTACGGCTCGTATGTCATACATGCGGTTCGTATGTGGCCTAAGTAAGAGTCCACTGAACTTATTTTTCCTTTTTTATTTAGGATTTTATTTTTAGGGTCTCGTGTACTATATATACTCTTAACACCTACAACTTATATTTTGATTCCAGATTCGTCTTTGATCTTAGGATTGCTCTTGTATTGATTTTGGTTGGTAATTTAGTTACAAACTTTGAGTTTTATTCAATTATTCTTGTGATAGTGCTTAATGTTATTTAATATGAATTCCATTGATCGTTTCACAACCATGAGAGGCTAAACCCATAGCTAGGGTTGTGGGAACCCTCGTTATGTAACAAAGTAGGGGAAGTATTCAATCCTCCTAGCAAGTGTTGTTGCATGCATTATGTTACTCTTTAAGTCTATTGCTTTCTTAATGGTTGTAAACATTAGGATCCAACCTGTATTTACTACAAACCCGAGAGTTGGAAGTATGGGTTTAGAAATGTAGTGACAAGAAAGGTGGTGATGGCGATTGATTGATGTATATAGATGAAATTTTTCATACGATTGAGTTAGTAGTGAGGTGATATGTCTTTGTGTGTTAGTTTAGGGGTAATGAAGGCGGTACAGGTTTCTTGGTGGAAGGTAGTGATGTTTCGGTGTTTTACGAAACATTTAGCATCATTTTCTTAGGAAAATTATATGTTTTCAAGCAACCAAAGTGATATTTAATGAAGGTTTTTAGTGTTTCAGTGAAAGGAGATAACCACAGAAGAAAACTGGAAAAAGTAGCAGAAAAGGGGAATTGACGGTCAAAATGATGGACCGTCAGACATTTGATGGACCAACAGATGGACCGTCAACACTTATCCAGAAACTACTTCTCAGAGGGACTTGGTGATGATCAAGGTGGTGGACCGTCACACATGGGACGGACCACCAGATTGACCATCAACGCTTATCCAGAACCTCTTCTCCAGAGGAACTGTGTGACGCTCAAAGTGGTGGACCATCAATCTTGGGACGGACCACCAGATTGACCATCAGTTCTTATCCAGAAGCTGCCCTACAAAAGGACTCCGCGACGGTAAAGATAGCGGACCGTCAGTCCATCGACGGACCGCCAGGTGGATCGTTAGATATTATCCAGAAACTGCCATTCAGATGAATCGAGTGACGGGAAAGATAGTGGACCATCAGATCTTTGACGGTCCGTTATATGGACCGTCAAATGGGATGCGGTTTTTTCATTTTTAAATTTTAAATTCTTTTTTTAGATGGGACATATAAATACCAACTTTTAGGGTTAAGAACGCATCTTTTACCTTTTACAAGTTTTCTTTTCATCTATTGAACCTCTTGGTATCCAAGTACTTTGGGGAATTTTAGTATCAAACAACTGATCAATGAAGATTCAAGAACTGATTCTTGGGGTTCTTTGTAAGTAAACTTTCCATTTATTTATGAATAATACAAGAATGAATTCTTTATCTTCTATGGATTGTTGTGGCTAAATCTCATAACTAGGGTTATGGGATCCTTAATGTGAAATACATCTATGGGTTGGGAATAAATTTGAGTTCCATTATTGAATAACATTGCATAAACCCTTCTTCAATTTCATGAATTTTCTTGGTTGCAAACTTAAGGAGTAAGCCCTAGAACACCACTTGTCAGAGAGGAAAGTGTTTGTGGGGAAAAGAAGGTATTTACATGAATTCTAAGGGCCTTAACCTTTATTGTAATAGCTAATGCCCTAATAAGATTAGCTTACATGAGAATTAGGTTGAAAGAATAAGGCATCCTATGAGTTTCAGAAAATTATAGGATAACCTATCCATTTAGGTTGAGAAACTAATGGATATAGAATAGGATTCAACCTTTCTTCCAATTGAATTTGTTAAGTGGAACTCATAACTAATTCACAACCCAAATGATGCTGGCATTTTGGTGGTCATAACCCTGGTTTGATTAATCTCATAAAGTTACGAAATACGGAGAAAATCATTAGTTGAACTAATCTTGTTATGATTTATCATTTTACAAATAAAAAAAAACAAACCCCCATTTTGGTTAAGAAACTCTGATCAACAGTCTAATAACAATTATGACACTTAGTGAGCACAATATTCCATGTGGGATTCGACACCCAATCGAGTTGGGTTCTATATTTGACAGCGACCGCTTACACTTTCTACTGAGAGTTGTAATTTGGGCGTATTAGGTAGAGAATGAGTTACTAGTTGAGGTGAATTGATGTTTACTTGAAGTATGAACTGAGTTATTGATGGTACTTATTTTGTTAGAAAAGTATTGGTTATTAATGAAAGTAATTTAAATATAGATGGGTAAGTACTAGAGATATGTGGAAGAGAGGTATGCTAATGGATTTTAATAGAGTATACCATAGGATTGCGATCGATTATGGTTGTTATGGGGCTCTAGTGGACTAGTGATTCTGGATGTTTTATTTTATAGATTCCAAGTGAGAATAATATGTGAGATTAGATTGTTAATCATGTATAGCACTAGACACTAAGTTTGAATAGTGAATGATCATAAAGGTGGGAGTAATGATTGCTCGATTAGTGATGCTAGTTAAATGAAAGTAATCTAGTAGTCTTGAACGATATATGCAGGACTTTAAGTCCATTTATTCGTAATTCAATATGGTGTTGTAAGTATGATGTAGAAGTGTTCCCAATGTGATATGGGGATGCATTATTTTCTAAGGTTATTACATGTGTGTGGTTAGTAGTACCATTGAGTTGCTAAGTGGAAGGAGACTAGTTGTATAGTATCTGATTTTCTTGATAGCTAAGTTAAGGAGTTATTGATAAAAGATGTTGAGCCTTTTTGGTATGATCATGATTCTCATGGTTGGGAAATATAAGTTTCGAGATGTGACATTAGTAGGCTGTGACAGAAGCAGTATGGTTCATTAAAGGTTTAGGGATATCCATGTTAAGTGTTAGAATCTAAGTTTGAATCTTTGAAGATTGATCTAATAGAAATAAAAGTTGAAGCTCTAGAAGGTGTGAACTCAGGATATGGTGATACTCATGAAGATTCTAAGATTGTAAGTATTCAACAAATTATATTATGACTTTTGGGGCTATAGAAAGATAGAGTTATATCTCAGAAGAAAGTATTAGAAGTGGGGTTTACACTTAAAGGTGTAGTCTTTCAGAGTAAGTTTATTATTTACGTACATTGTTGTATTCCAGAATCTAGAGTTCAGTGAGTGTAGTTCATTTTTATAACACCCCGATTCTGTACCCCAGATGCTACATGGTACTCACAATCCCGAAGGACCACAAGCTAACCCATGACTGGTACCTATTGTGCTAACTGTGACATTAATACTGTAATAATTGTGGAAACAGGCGGAAACATATGACATAAGGTTCACATATGTATATAAATATGAATGCGATATCAAAATACCCAAAACTAAATATAAGTACTGAAAAACTGAACAACTGTCTGAATATTCTAGTCTGAAAAGCATCTAACTGTCTAAACTGTGGAGTTGATAGGAAAAGCCCACAACTAACTCCATCTACTGAATAAAACTGAAGTCCTTTAAATATTAAGCATGTCCTCGAACGATGAGGACTCACTACTACTCTTTAAGCTGGGAATCTGAACTGCTAAGGGTTCTCTGGAGCCCGTGCATCTGAACCTATGATATAAGACATCATAGCGCAAAGAAAAGCATGTGTCAGTACATTGAATGTACTAGTATGCTCAGTGAGGTAGGCTTAAATACATGGGTTCATATGCATGTACAATAATAACTGAATAACATGAGTATGACTGAGTAAGATTACATGCATGAATACATAGATTGTAACTAAGATCGTGCTAATACTGAGTACTGAATATGAATACTGATAACCAATGTCTGAGTTTACGAATACTGTATTATTGATTATTTTAATGACTATATCTGACAGTTCTGAATACTGTGGAACCATATTGAGTTTTGTACTGAGCTGAGTAACTATGTTTGATAGTCCTGAGTCTATAGAATTGAACTGAGTTCTATTTTGAGACTGAGACTAGAACTGAGACTGTGGGAGGTAATCATCTAACTGACATTCCTCTCTCTAAACTAATTGGGGTCCAATCTATAACCCTAATTGGAATGGTGTCAATACCGTGTCACGAGTAAGGACAAACTATGAGTTAACCCTTTCTGGAAGAAAGCTCTTTCGTCAACCCTCGCTGGCAGGATAACTCGGATGAGATGTATCAACCTTCATAATGTCTGGTAGAAAGATATCTCAACCTACACTGGCTACGTAGTTCTATAATGCAGGGATTGCTACTAAGTGTCAAACCCTCTTCTTGTAGGAATGCCCCCATCCCTAGGTTAACTCGGTGCTGAATCCTACTTATAACTGAAAGGACACTAACTAAATTCTAGTCTGAACTAAGCTGGACTGGACTGTTACTGAGATTACTCTTTTTCTGAACTAAACTGAGTTTACTGAATCCATTGACTGATAGAATACTACGGAATTCTGTTAGCTAATTGAGTTTACTAAGGTATGAGCTGAATACTGAATTAGACTAGACTCATATTGAATCTACTGAGTTTTCTTGAGTTCTATAACTGACTGAGAGTACTACTTATCGTGACATGACTTATACTATTCTATGGATGACCATGGCTCTAAGTAAACAGCTAAATTGTCGGGTACAAGTACCCCCAGGACTAAATAGCATAAATTAAGAGACATGGCATAAACTTGAACTATGTAAACTATGAACTTGGTCATCGTTCATTCATTGGGGCATTTTCACAAACACTTGCATGACATCATTTGCACATAGGCTAACTTTTACATGATTTCATTTTCTTAATAGTTCACATGAACGACTCACAAGCACTAGGTGAGCATAATATATACACATAGTATTGAACAACAAGTAAGCATCATGATTAAATTTCAAATTCCCAATTCAAGGATTTAATATGGATTCACATGAATTTACTCATATGCTAATCGATTACACATAAACATAAAACAAATCATGAATTAGGAATCAAATCCAAAGAACAATCATGAATACACTTTAATTTCGACCATGGAAATCATAAAATCAATTACTTGAAATTCAAAAGAGATTATTGGACTCGAAGGGTGGAAGAGACCGTTGGATGAACACTTCACATACCTTTGTTGAAGAATTTCTGAAAGTTTATGGTGGAAACTTGAGTTCTTGACTTGAAATTAAAACTTCCAGGGTTTTGTTCTTGAGAAAATTTGAGAAAGGATGAGTTTAATTTCTCTCTAAGGTGATAAATTTCTTGTTTTGGGGGCTAAAGATTGAGGGAAAAAGACCCAAATACCCCCAAGCACACGGTCTTTTAATGACTGAAAAATTGTACCATCAACGCCCAGATTGACGCACCGTGTCTTTGGCACCAATGCGATAGCCAATGCGTTGCATCGAGTTCGCGTTGACTCACTAGAAATTAATGCTAGGAGTTAGGGAAAACATTTATCAATGCGATAGTCTACGCAGCATGCCAAGATCGCGTTGATCCACTATTTTATGATTCCAAAGGAGCTTCAAACGAAGTCCGAAAAATCTGAAACTTGTTCTGAAACACCTACGGACATTCTTGATCATGAATCAACCTAGATATCCACCTATAATGGACGTAAAGTCCATAAAATAAGATCTCCAACTTTCAAGGCGACAATGACACTAAGTCTGAATACTTAGCTAGAATATTCTAAGTTTGGGACCCTTTAACAAGCTTAGAGGACTGAATTTAGCTAAGGATTTTGCGGGGTCTTACATTATCTCCCTCTTGGGAATATTTGTCCTCAAATGAGACTGCAGAGACTTAGAATACTGAGAGATTGAACTTAGACACTAGGAATGCACAACTGAGACATGGTTTCATGACTGAGATCACTGATACACTGAATTATCGTGTTGAACATGCATATCTAATGCATGAACACATAGCTGAACATGATTCATGAATGCATGACTGGAATTACTGATAAGATAATTTTCTCATACTGGACATGCATATCTGATGCATGAATACATGACTAAACATGCAATGGTAACTGATACCAAGTTTGTAACTAAAATCTGAACATGAAACTGAATAAGCTTAAGGTAAGCTATTACCTTGGACTGGGTCTGAGTCTGCGGAGAAGAGGTGAGGATACTTGGTCTGCATGTCTGCTTCTGCTTCCCAAATAGCTTCCTCTATGGACTGATTCCGCCAAAGAACTTTGACTAGAGGGACTTCTTTGTACCTCAGTCTACGAGTTTGGTAGTCCACGATTTTGACTGGAATCTTTTCATAAGAGAAGCTGTTCTGAATATCTATGCCCTCTATAGGGACTACGACTTCTGGGTCACCTATGCATTTCTGTAGCAAGGATACGTAGAACACTAGATGCACTGAAGATAGATCTGAAGGCAACTTAAGATTTTAAGCTACCTTTCCGAAATGACTGAGAATTTGGTAAGGACCGATATATTGGGGACTGAGTTTCACCTTCTTGCCAAATCTCTTCACCCCTTTCATAGGAGATATTTTCAAGTACACATAGTCACCAATCTATCACTCGAGATCCTTTCTATGCACATCTGTGTACGATTTCTTCCATCTCTAAGATGTCTTAAGTCTTTCCCTAATCAACTGAACTTTCTCTAAGGTATCAAATACCATGTCAGGCCTTACTACTACGGCCTCACCCACTTCAAACCAACCAATGGGAGATTTGTACCTCTTTCCATAAATTGCCTCAAATGGAGCCATCTGAATGCTGGAGTGATAGCTGCTGTTGTATACAAACTCAATCAGAGGCAAGTGGCCATCCCAACTACCTTTAAACTCTATCGCACATGCTCACAACATATCTTCTAAAGTATGAATGGTCCTTTCTTCTTGACCATCTATCTGACGATGAAAGAATGTACTGAAATGAACTCGAGTGCCAAGACCCTTTTGGAATGCCTTCCAGAAATAAGAGGTAAACTGGGTACCTCTGTCTGAGATAATAGATAATGGAACACCGTGCAATCTGACCAACTCCCTAATATAGAGTTTGGCATAATCCTTAGCTAAATATGAGGTATGGACTAGTAGAAAATAAGCTGATTTGGTCATCCTGTCTACAATGACCCAAACTGAATTATGCTGACGACGAGTATAAGGCAAACTCGTCACAAATTCTATGTTCACTTCTTCCCATTTCTAGGTAGGAATGTTGAAATCCTGCATGGACCCACTAGTCTTCTGATGCTCAATCTTATCTTGCTGACACATTGAGCACTTAGCCACAAACTCTGCAATATCTCTCTCCACTCCACTAATAGATCTCCCATAAATCATGGTACATCTTAGTGTCCCCTGGATGAATCGAGTTGTGCACACCATGCACTTCTATAAGAATTTGCTATCTCAAATCATCTACACCTGGAACACATAGCCGACCTTGATAACGCAAAACACCATATCCCCCTTGGGAGAAAACCTCAAATTTTTGATCTCTGACTGATTTTTTCAACTTGACTAGACTAGGATCCCTACCCTGCTTTTACTTCACTTTGGAAACTAGGGATGATTCTGAACTACTCTGCACCCATACACTACCTTCTGCTGAATCGACCAAGCGAACACCTAGTTGGGCTAACTGATGGACTTCCTGAGCTAACTTCTTCTTGTTGTCCTTCACATGAGCAACACTACCCATAGATATTCTACTAAGAGCGTCGGACATTACGTTAGCCTTACCCGGATGATACAGAACACTCATGTCGTAGTCTTTCAACAACTCGAACCACCTTCTCTGATGGAGGTTTAGGTATTTCTGAGAGAATACATACTATAGGCTCTTATGATCAGTTAACATATTAATGTGCACAACATACAAATAGTGCCTCCAAAGGTTTAAGGAAAACACTACTGCTGCTAACTCAAGATCGTAAGTAAGATAGCTCTTCTTATGTGGCTTAAGCTGTCTAGAGGTGTAGGCTATGAACTTACCTCTCTGCATTAAAACACAACCCAATCTGACTATGGAAGAATCACAATACACAACAAAGCCATCAAAACTATCTGGTAGGGTAAAAATTGGAGTTGTGGTAAGTCGAGTCTTCAACTCCTGAAAACTCTTCTCATAAGAATCTGACCATTAGAACTTGACTTTTTTCCGAGTCAATATGGACATAGGGGATGCAATAGATGAAAATCCCTAAACAAACCGTCAGTAATAGTAAGCCAAACCCAAGAAATGCCTAATAGCTGACGGAGAGATAGGTTGGGGCCAGTTTCTCACTGCCTCAGTATTTTAGGGATCAACTCTAATGCCATCACCGAAAATGATATGGCCAAGTAATGCTACTAACCTTAGCCAAAATTTGTACTTACTTAAATTGGCCAATAGATGATGGTTTCTGAGAGTCTGCAATACTATTTTGAGATGATCTGCATGATCGTGTTCACTTCGGGATTAAACAATATTGTCATTTATGAAGACTATGATGAACATATCTAAGTAATGCTTGAACACACGGTTCATCAAGTCTATGAAAGTTGCTGGGGCATTGGTAAGACCAAAGGACATGACTAAAAATTTGAAGTGACCATACCGAGTTTTGAAAGCTATTTTTGGGATGTCACATTCCCTGACTCAGAGCTGATGATAGCCTAATTTGAGGTCTATCTTAGAGAAATAGCTGGCACCCTGAAGTTGGTTAAACAAGTCATTGATTCTGGGAAGTGGATACTTGTTCTTGATCGTAACTTTGTTTAACTGATGGTAATCTATACACATTCTGAGGAAACCATCTTTCTTATGCATGAATAAAACTGGTGAGGTCTACAGGGACACACTGGGTCTGATGAATCCCTTATCTAAGATATCCTTTAACTATTTCGTTAATTCTTTGAGTTCTACAGGTGACATTTTGTATGGAAAAATAGATATGGATTGAGTATCTAGATGGAGATCTATTCCGAAATCAATTTCCCTTTCAGGAGGAACTCCTGGAAGATCTTTGGGAAACATATCTTGGAATTCACATGTTGTTGATACTGATTCCAGAGTAGGGGTTTCTAACCTAGAGTCTTGGACTCGAACGATATGGTAGAGACACCCCTTTGATATTATTTTTCTAGATCTAAGGTATGAAACAAGCTGACCCCTAAGTGCTGAAGTACTACCCCTCTACTCTAGGACGGGTTCATTTGGAAACTAAAACTAGACAATTCTATTTCTGTAGTTGACTGAGGCATAACAGGAGTGAAACCAATCCATTTCGAGAATGACATCAAAAATCAGTCATCTCTAATTCGACTAAGTCTGCTGAAGTGACTTTCTGAGATACCATAATCGGACAGTTCCTGTATACCCACCGAGATATGATAGATTTACTCACTAGGGTAGAGATTGAGAAAGACTCTGCTAGAATTTTGAGACTGACTCCTAAATCAACTTCTATATAAGAAGTAACAAAGCACAAGGAAGATCCTAGATCTAAAAAAGAATAAACATGCAAATGATAAACTTGTAACATACCAGTGACCACATCAGGAGAAATTTCTAGATCCTGTTGGGACTAAAGAGCATATAGTCTGATTGGGCGCTACCCACTGGTGGCACTAGATGAGGCACCCTGCTAATTTGGGCGACCGGACTGAGCTCGGGGATAGGTATGCTAACTTTGTGAACCCGCCCGAGGAAACTGTCTGACTCTGTGGCCTGGATTTCCACATCCAAAACACACATCGCTTCCAGCTCTGTAGATACCCTGGGGGTTTCTACCGCACTTCTGGCAAAAAGTATTGGTTCGGGCACTACTAACACTGCCCTAGGGCTTAGGGACTGGTGCCCTATCTCAGTTTCTATCTCTAAATTTTAGCACTAGAGCACTGGATGAGGATAGGGCTGGAACTAAGGATTTTAGATGGAAATAAGAATGATTCCCACCCTCTGACTTAGGCTGAGCAAAACAGAAACTACCTGTTCTCGCTCTCTTGCTCTCCCTCTTCTTCTCTTTATTCTTGGCCTTCTCTATCTGCTAAGCATGGACCATAATCCTAGATATGCCCATCTCCTTTATCAGTATTGCAGTCCTATACTCTTTGACCACATTGATAGATACCCTTGATACAAACTTACTCATCTTAGGTCTGCTATCTGCCACAACATGTAGGGCATATCTGGACAACTGAGTAAACTTGAGGGAATACTCCTGCACTGTCATATTTCCCTGCTTCAGGTTTATAAACTCCAAAATTTTTACTTCCCTCAACTCTAGCGGGAAGAACCTATCCAGAAAAGCAACTGCAAACTCTTCACATTCTATGGGCCCTGCATCTGTGGCCTTCTCTACTTTTCAATATTTGAACCATGAGTGATCCATATCCTATAACTGATATACGGCCAAATTAGCACTCTCAACAGCAGTCACCCCTATGAGATTGGTAACCTTCTTCACCTGATCAAGAAATTCCTGAGGGTCCTTATCTGACTTAGATCCGGTAAATAATGGAGGGTTCATTCTGGTGAAGTCCCGAATCCTGGAAGAAGTAGTATTGGCCACTAGGTTGGCGGGAATGGTAGCTGGGTGTTCATTCTAGGATGCTACAGAATGAGCTAGGGTGGTGAAGGCTGCTCTGAACTTTACGTGGAAGACATACTTTCCCAAAGGATCTGGATGAACGGGCTGAGGGGCTGACTGGTCTCCTATTCCTCTTTCCCGAGTTCTCTTTGGAGGCATATTCTATAGGCAGAAGAGAAAGTATTATACTGAGACTTTAAATGGAGCTCTTGCTTACTCACACAACATGAATACTGAAAGAAGGGAAACTTCTCCTAAAACATCTTATAGCCTCCTATTTATAAGTGTGGCACGCAACTCACCCATGCACAAGACTCTACTAGATATGACTTTCAGACTTCCTAGGACACTGTTGAATCTTAGGCTTTGATACCAAGTTTGTAATGCCCCGAGTCTATACCCCGGATGCTACACGGTGCTAACAATACTAAAGGACCACAAGCTAACCCATGACTAGTACCTGCTACAATAACTATATCATAAATACTGTAATAATTGTGGAAATAGGTAGAAGAATATGCCATAAGGTTTACATATGTAAATAAATCTGAATGCGGTATCAAAATACCCAAAACTAAATATAAGTACTGAAAAACTGAACAACTGTCTGAATACTCTAGTCTGAAAAGCATCTAATTATCTGAACTATGGAGTTGATGGGATAAGCCCCCAACTAACTCTATTTACTGAAAAAAACTGAAGTACTATAAATAATAAGTATATCCTCGAACTATGAGGACTCACCACTACTCTAAAAGTTGAGAATCTGAACTGCTAAGGGTGCTTTGGATCCCTGCGTCTTAACCTAGATATAAGAAATCATAGCACAAAGAAAAGCATGCGACAATACTTTGAATGTACTGGTATGCTCAGTGAGGTAGGTTGAAATGCATGGCTTCATATGCATGTACAATAATAACTGAATAACATGAGTATGACTGAGTAAGAGTATATGTATGAATACATAGACTGTAACTGAGATTGTGCTAATACTAAGTACTGAATCTGGATACTGATAATCGATATCTGAGTTTATGAATATTGTATTATTGATTATCCAAATGACTATATCTAATAGTTCTGAATACTATAGAGCCATACTGAGTTTCGTATTGAGATGAGTGACTATGTTTGATAGTCCTGAATTTATAGAACTAAACTAAGTTCTTTTTTGAGACTGAGACTTGAACTGAGACTGTGGGCGGTAATCATCTAACCGACATGCCCTTCTCTAAATTGATTGGGGTCTAACCTGTAACCTTAGTTGGAAGGGTATCAATATCGTGCCATGGTAAGGACAAACTGTGAGTTAACCCTCTCTAGCAGGAAGCTCTTTAGTCAACCCTCGCAGGCAGGATAACTCGGATGAGATGTATCAACCCTCATAATGTATGGAATGAAGATATCTCAACCTACTCTAGCTATATAGTTCTGTACTGCAGGGATTGCTACTTGGGGTCAAACTATCTTTTGGAAGGAATGCCCCCATCCCTAGGTTAACTCGGTGCTGAATTCTACTCCTAACTGAAAGGACACTGAACTGAATTTTAGTTTGAACTAGGTTGGACTGGACTGTTACTTAGATCACTGTTTAGCTGAAGTAAACTGAGTTTACTGAATTCCATTGAATAACAGAATACTACTAAAATCTGTTAGCTGACTGAGTTTACTGAGGTCTGAGCTGAATACTGAATTAGACTGGACTCATACAGAACCTACTGAGTTTTCCTTAGTTCTGTAACTGATTGAGAGTACTACTGATCGTGACATGACTGATACTGTTCTATGACTTACCATGGCTCTAAGTAAATAGCTAAATTGTCTGGTACAAGTACCCCAAGGACTCGATAGCATAAATTAAGAGACATGGCATAAACTTGAAATATGTAAACTATGAACTTGGTCATCATTCATTCATTGGGTCATTTTTACAAACACTTGCATGACATCATTTGCACATAGGCTAACTTTGACATGATTTCATTCTCTTAATAGTTCACATGAACAACTCATCAAGCACTGGGTGAGCATAGTATATACACATAGCATTGAACAACAAGTAGGCATCATCATTAAAATTCAACTTCCCAATTCAAGTGTTTAACATGGATTCACATGAATTTACTCACATGCTAATCGATTCCACATAAAGCATAAAACAAATCATGAATTAGGAATCAAATCCAAATAACTATCATGAATATACTTTAATTTTGACCATGGAAATCATGAAATGAATTAATTGAAATTCAAAAGAGATTCTTGGACTCCAAGGGTGGAAGAAACCCTTGGATGAATACTTCACATACCTTTGTTGAAGAATTTTTGAAAGTTTATGGTGGAATCTTGAGTTCTTGACTTGAAATTGAAATTTCTAGGGTTTTGTTCTTGAGTAAATTTGAGAAAGGATGAGTTTAATTACTCTCTAAAATGATAAATTTTATGTTTTTGGGGCTGAAGGTTGAGGGAAAAATAGCCAAATACCCCCAAGGACACGGCTTTTAAATGACTAAAAAACTGTACCATCGACGCACAAACCGATGTACTACGTTATTGGCATCGACGCGATAGCTAATGCATCACGTCGAGTCCATGTCGACTCACTGGAAATTGACGCTGGAAGCTGGGGAAAACATTTATCAACATGATAGTCGATGCGGCGCTCCAAGATTGCGTTAATCCACTGTTTTAGGATTCCAAAGGAGCTTCAATGAAGTCCAAAAAATCCGAAACTTGTTCGAAAACACCTACGGATATTCCTGATCATGAATCAACCTAGATATCCACCTATAATGGATGAAAAGTCCATGAAATAAGATCTCCAACTTTCTAAGGCTAGAAGGACACTAAGTCTGAATACTAGCTAGAATATTCTAAGTCTAGGACCCTTTAACAAGCTTAGAAGACTGAATTAAGCAAAAGATTTTGTGGGGTCTTACAAGTTTAGAGTTTAGTAAAGGGTTCCACAGACTTAGAATGATGGCTTAATGATAAGGGAGATATGATAGAACAAGTAAAAATGTCAAGATCTCATATTCTAGTAGGGATGTCAGTATGTTATAGAACATCAGTAAGGGAAGAAGATGTCCGACCCATTATTATCCCAGTGCAAAGTTTTCAGTCATCACAGTATCTACTCATGCCTTACATGTCATATTCATGACCATAGTTCATTTTTATGCACCTTATAGAAAAATCATGTACGCTTCCAATTCTCAATATAAGGAATTCCTGTTCATTCAGCAATCGGAATCACATTCCATAAGTTATGAACTCCAAATTTAGGTCATGCAGCTCATGACTCATGTACTTATTCTTTACTATATGTTCAGTTCTAATACTCAGGCAGCACTTTTAACAATTAGTGAAATTAAGATTTATATTATGTACGTCATTAGATTAGATCTCTTTAATGAATCCATGTCGTGAATGCTCTATTGCTCAGGCCTCAATAAAGTGTCAAGTTATGCTTAGTATCCCTTCATGTTTTGGGTCCTGATATTCCAACCTTTAAGTGACCTTCCCTTTGGTCAAGATAGTGATAATGAACAATAGTGTAGATGGGAGAGAGTAAATATGTTGTGTTAGGAAAGATGGTTGTATGCTTGTTTTATGTAAGTCTATAAGTGAAGGAATATTGAGGTAAAGCATTTTGTGTATGACTTGGTTAGTTGAGAATATTTTTATGCGTGTCTTCTTAAGAATAGTGCATGAAAGTTGTTATTGATAGAGGTATTAGAGAATATGAGGAAGATGTTTCTATGGGTGTTTTTTTAGAAAAACATATGTGGTATTATGAAAATGGGCTTGAATGTCATGTTGGTAATTTAAGAGGATAGGTGCAATCGGAACAAATGACTTCCTAGTAAGAAGTTGGTTTCAGTTGTTAAAGTTATAAGAAGTATTATCGTAGAGGTGAGTGGTTATGACAATGCTTAGGGTACTGAATTCATGGTTCAAACTAGTATTATGGTGTTATGTACAGTACCTTGTGATTTCGAGTTAGGCTTGACCATGATAAGAGAATTTAGTTCAGTTTAGACTTTAGTAGATGGATTTATCAATGTACATGTGAGAATTATAAGTTGAATCAAGTTAATATGGTATTTAAGGGTAATATTATAGTTAAGGGAGTATTTGAGAAGTGTAGCTAAGATTGAATGTAAGAAGTTGCATTGGTTAAGATCTAGTAATTCTATCCTAGATTATGATTTATAGGTCTATGTTCCATGCTATCGAGTTGTACCAATTTTTTAATTTCTTATTTAGATATCTTGTTTAGATCATGCCCATAGTTCTTTTCTCCCTAATATCATTAGAACTGCCTAGAAGAGTATTGAAGAAATACTCCATTTCGGTGTAAGCATTCAGTAGGATCCAGGACATATAGCCTGTAATCTAGTTTAGCAATCAAACATATAAGCTCCTATATATTTCCAACTTTCCAGCTAGTCATACTACCCAAAGTTTTGCGAGTAGGGCCATTCCATGAGGTAAAATGTTTGCATATGTGCAAATTATGAATTTAGCTCTTTCTAACCATCAGACGTCTGTTTCAGATTAAGATATTTAGTCATGATTCTGTTCATAAGTATTCCGTAAATGATCTTAGTTTTCTTCCAAGTATTCCAGCTCAGATAATGTAATACCCATTGTATGATCTTAGCCTCATTGTCTCATGATTCATGCTTGCATAATTTATTTCTTTGCAGTTCTATATATATGATTACATCATGAACACTTCAAGCAAATTCTAAACTCTCAGCCTGAATCAGTTCCTTATAGTAAGTAAAGGCAAGTCAGCTCAGAAATTAATTTCATGATAGATGTTTTAATAGTTCAGACTTAGTCATGTAAGTATGTTCCCAGATGTGAATGTTTAGTATATTATCTTAGTTACCTTAGTTCAGAACTCTTAGTCCAATCAATTGATCCATATGATTTAGATTCAGACATGCATCTTTGTTTCAGTTGTGCATGCTAGCATATAGTCTTAGTTCCTCAGTATCTTCAGTTTAACTGGTCTCATTCGAGGATGAATGTTCCCAAGGGGGAGATATTGTAATACCCCGTACTTTTCTTAGTCCCATTTATCTCCTAGTGTGTTAAGGGTCAACTTTAAAAGCATATAACTCTTGATACGTATAGAATTTTCCAGCTCTAGACCACCAATGTTTTGATAATTGAACCAACATTCCAACGATACCAATTTTGCCTCAATCCATTACTCAGTTAAGAAGTTATGGAGATTTTAGTAAAAGAAGTATATTACCAAGATAAGCACCACATCACAGTGAAGGACAAATTCACAATTGTTCGATTCCAGTGAAGCACCAAGATTAGCCTACGTCGTAGTGAAGTTCCAGTTCTTGTTCGTCCCTTTCCAGTAAATCACCACGATTTGCCTGTATCACGTCAAAATCTGTAAATGGACAGGCACCGCATCGTGGTGGAGTGCAAAATGTCACTTGTCCTTTTTCCATTGACACAACGCGATTTCACCACGTTATGCCAGAGGCCAATATGATAGTCTTTCGTTTTCCAATAAGCCACCACGATAGCGGCGCAGCGCGGCGCAGTGGTGTGCCAAATTGGGATTTTTCAGTTCTGAGTTAAATTTTAAAGGGAAATCTAGTCTTTTAACCAAGCTCCAAATAATGTAAAACGCAGATTCTAGCCTATTCTAAGCATATTATACAAGTTTTTCACATAATTTTTCTCCAAGAAACCCTAGAACATTCAAATCTTGACCCCTAAGAAATCTAAATTCCACCCTTCTTTTTCCAAGATGACTCAAGATTAAGGATTCACAATTCAAGAACTTCAATAAATCATCTTTAAAAGCAAAAATAGAAACTCAAAGTTCAAGCTTCTTCATTTATTCAACAATTAAGGTATGTAGGGTTTTTCAACAAGGATAATCCTTTCATCCTTGTGGCAAAAAATAGTTTTTGAAGTAGATTTTATATGAATTTACATGAGTTTTGAATTATGGTTTATACCCAATATTGCTATTTGCAAGATTATGAGATTTCAAGTGAATTAGATGTTGAATTGCATGTCTACTTTCGTATTTTCAAGCGTATTGCAGAAATTTCCTAATTTAGACCTAAATTATCAATATTTTCATTAGTTAGCATGATTTTTATTATGATTTGACATGACATAGATGAATGGGTTATTAGCCCTAGTTTGAAGGTTGTTATTTCTAGAAGATTATGCTTTTAAGCATCCAATGACTTATTATATTCATATCAAAGATTTGATCTTTTGATCTCAGCTTAGATATGGAATCCACTTACAAATTTAGCTACAATTTACTAGTAATAGATTTACAAGAGGTTTTCAATGTAAACCCTTATATTAGATTTTAAAAGTGGATTTCCTACAGAATTAGCATACAGATTAAAAGGAGTGGTATTTAGGACCGAGTTGGGTATGTTTACATACCCCAGAACTACAAACCAATGTAGGTACAAATTATTAGATTATTCCTATTTCTATATAGATGACAGATACAAATATGATCACTTAGATTAGGTTATACTCCTTAGCAAGAGTATGTCACCTCTCCCCAACATGAGGTTTTCCCATAAGGGAACTAGACGTTGGACACTATGATAGCTCACATAGTGTATGTCGGTTAGAAGAACCTCTCTATAGTCTATAAAGTACAGATTTCAGAATAGAATAATCCTAATAAAAAATCTCTTAGAAATAAAGTGTAAAGGCTCACAACTTCATTTAGATATTGTTTTACAAAAGATATTAGCTATAAGATTTCAGATTTTCAGAGTATAGATACAGAAATGAGTCCTTCTACACTTAGACATCCTGATTTTCAGATAGAATACTAGTACATCTTTTAGCAACTAAATGTTACGACTCACTAGATTTATGTAGCATATTTTGCTATTCATGATTATGATTCTTAGTTTTCAGATATTCCAGCTTATATGAGTCATCTACATAGCATGCATTCCTTTACAAATTTATAATAATATTGAGATATTATTTTACTAATGCATTCACCCCCCACATGCTCAGTACATTCCAGAAGTACCGATCCACATATATGTCTATGTGCTACATTTTCTAATAATGTAGGTACCAGTTAAGTTGTAGTCCATATGTCACGATCAGATAGTTGTAGATTCCAGCCAGTAGATGATGAGTCCTTCTACTTTAAGGACTTCAGTTAGATGCTATTTATATAATTTACTTTCTTACTCATATGTATTGATTAGTGGTAGTTGGAGTCGCATCCCAGCTATCTATAGTCAGTATAGTAGAGGCTTCACATATGTCAGTCAAAGTCAGCCATGTAATTGCAGTTCCACTCTTAAGTTTTATCAAAATGTTAAATGGTACTAGTATTGTATTTTACTCAGATTTCCTCATGATTATATTTCTTCACAGTAAACTTAGTCATTTTATACAGATTTAGATCAGTTACTTAATCGTATGCTAGTACAAGGGTTAGCTTGGGACCACTTATGGTCTTAAGCTCCGTGTGATGACTAGGTGGTAGTCTTCGGTGTTGTTACACTATATGAGGCCTGGTTAATATTTAAGAAGAAGCTTAGCATGGTGCACAATCACCAAATTTTAGAGACAAGCTTATTGGAGATATTTTATTGTGCCCGAAACAATAGTTCTTGGGACATGGCAGACAACATCACTTGAGGGGCATTTATGATATCATGCTGGAAGGAAGATCCTGAGGTTGTAGACTAGATTTCTCTTACTAACAAAAGATGGCATAGTAGGGAGGCTTAGAGGGGTGCTTGTACTTATGTTATCGGAGCTTCTAGAGACAAGAGAGTAATTGATGAGTCTGTCGCATAAGAATTGTATAGCTGAGGACCAACACTATGCTGCTTACTATATAGTTTGTAGCAGTGACTTTTGAAAAGGCGAATATAGTAGGTCCACAGGGGTCAGCCTCCAGAGTGTATGAGTTAGACTTATAGGAGTAGATGAAGTATTTGTATCACGAGTTGGCAGGTTTTCAAGATCGAGGGTAAGCAAAATAAGGTCAAAACTACTATGGATATAGGTACAAAGAGCCCAGTAGGGTGTGAGATGGTGACTGAAGTCAAAAGGATGAGTACAAAGAGAAGGGAGATATGCACATCCTGCTAGGAATTCGTGATACAAAATCAATAATGGAGGTAATGCCGACCAAATAAGTAAAGAGGAAGGAAAATCAAAAGGCTAGCCTTAAGGAGATAAAGGCTGATATCTCAGGCTTTACCCAAAAGGTTAAGTTTCAAGGGACTACCATCAAGCAGATAGAGCACCAGTTCGGGCAGATATCAGCTACATTAAATCAAAGACAACCAGGAACCCTTCAAATTAACACAATCCAAACCCAATAAACGATAGTCACTATTTAGCTACCACTATTTAGAGTGGTTTATCTACTGTAGAGCCCTTCTTTCCTATTGCTGAAATGCCAAAGAATGATAATCCTGCAACAGATAAGACACCTATTGTGGAAACTGACAAGACGATAATAGTTGATGACAGTGTAGTTGAGGATAAAGGTAAGGGCAAGGTCGATGAGTCTTTTGTAAAACACATTCCATGATGGCCCCTACCTTTTCCTTAAAGAGTGAAGCAGAAGAAAACGAAAAGGAAATTCAAGTGGTTTATTGAGATGCTGAATAATCTAAGCTTAAATATCCCTATTCTTGAGGAGTTGGAGCAGATGCCTAGATGTACCAGGTTCATGAATGATTTGGTTATGAAGAAGTGGAAGGCTAGTTTCAACGATGTTGGAAGAGTGCACCATTATAGTACAAGCACATCAAAGACTCTAGCCTAGAAAAAGGGTGATCTCGGTGGACTCATATTTCATATACTATTGGTACATCCAAATTCGCCAGAGCCTTATATAACTTAGGGATAATATTAAGTTGATGTGGCTGGACATATTAAATAAATTTGTCTTTAGCCCTCTAAAGTCAATGAATATGTGGTAATTTATGGCAGATCGTATTGTGAAAAAATCTATGGACATTTCTTTTAATGTATTAATAAAAGCTGACAACCTAATCATTCAAGTTGATTTTGTCATTCTAGATTGTGAGGTTGACATCAAGATGCCCATTATATTTGGAAGAACACTTATGGAAACGGGTAGAGAAATGGTCAACATCGAGAAGGGAGAGCTTAGGTTTAGAGTTAATAATTAAGAAGTTACTTTTAACATCTAAAGAATAATGAAGCAGCCAACTGACATGAGGTTTGTATCGGTAATCTATTGTATTGATGATACCAGAGTGTATTCCTTAGGGTACCTTGATGAATTCAGAGTAGTCAAGGTACTCGCATCATGCCATAACATTAAATCAAGCGCTGCATGGGAGGAAACCCATGGGACTTTTTCTGAAGTCTAAGTAACAAACATAGCCATGTCATGCTGCGACATTAAATCAAGAACTGGGTAGTAGGCAACACAGTTTTTTAGTGTTCACATTTGTTTTTTTTTAGGTAAATTAGGGTATGGACTGGCCTAGAAAGAGGTAAAAATTGCTCTACTTATGACCATCCAGGTAAGGGGATTCATGACTAATTTAGCAAGGTCATGTCCTACGCGGGCAAGGTAAGTGTGTATGAACTAAAAGATGAAATATTGAGGATTTTTGAGGATTTTTTGTACTTTAAACAATGAACTTACTGGCAGGGATGTAAATACCATTTACAACCACATAAGTAGCAAAGTAAGTGTCAGAATAAAAAGTCTAAAGAAAAGGGAAATCAACCAAAGATTAGGGCCCACATATGGTGGCACATTTGGAGCGTATCCGTAAGTGGAATTTTTGTGGTCCCAATTTTTTGTTTACAATTTTGGGCCCACCCACACTTAAACAAACCCTAAACTATCCCCCTTGCTAGTTAAACACTTTTTAACTCATTTTTAGCCTACCAAATCCTCAAAAATTCTCTTCGATCTTAAAATTTCAATTTCCCTCTCAAATCCAAACTATCCCATTTCCCCACACATAAGTTAAGGTTAAAATGAATTTTTTTTTAGGTACCAACTTGTCCAAAAGTGTTAAATACATGTTAAAGCTTCGGGTTTACTTCACTTCTTCCTAGTTCACTTCTGATTTCTCACATAAAACGTAATGTGCTTGGTATTAGTAATGTCATGTGTTAAATTAAAAATAATTAAGTTGGTGTGTTGGATTTCATGTTCAATATGTAGTAACCATATAACTTGTGGATAGGAACATTGAAATAGCCTACAAATCTTATTGTACGACATTGTTCTTGAATTAAGAATTAAGATTATTCCCTAAGTAGAAGTTAAGCTTCAAAGAGTAGAAGAACACCCAAAGTTTGCATGTTAAGTTTTTATTGAAAAAGAACATTCTTGATATTTTTGTTCACATTGGACTTGTTGGGACTAAGTTAGAGTTCTAGGGATTTAAAAATTGAAAGAAAATTTAAAGCTGTCAAATGTTGAGTTTTCATCAAATTTTGCAATCCCTCATTATCTTTTGGTTGTTAACAATTGTTTTTTCATATACACATGGCACCGAACAAGAAAGCCAAACCATCTAGGAGGCGGGATGAGTCCCTCAATCCCAATGGATTGGTGAAGGGCTACCAATTGCACAAATTTGAGCAGCCCCAGCCATAGTGACATATAGAGTGACTAGGAGATAGAGATGGCTTGCAGTCGAGATGGTTATTATGGGCACCATGGGTGTGCAACTTGCATATAATTCATAGTGGTACAGATGACCTGCTTTTACTCAACCAAGAACCTGAACTGAGTCGATTTAGGCTGTTCAGGTGATTTCCAAGTCGGGGATGAAGACAACCCAAAAATGACCACCGCACTCTCCCTAACCCATTAAGGGGAAGGGTAATGATTATAAGAATGATGATAAGAAGGAGGAGGTAGAGTCACCACCTACAACATTTAAAAAAGACCCTCAATCTAAGGAGGGGTCCTAGGATGTGTCTGATGTAATAGATGAAGAACAGTCATCAGCAGTACCCCAGTCTGAGGAGGGTATAAACAAGACTACACACCATATGATAGATCCTGATGTAGAGACACCAGCTCCACAGGATCATTCCTCTGTCCCCACATATGTCTCAAAAGATCTTCTTGATGAGGTGAACCTAATATGGTGAGTGGAGGGACTTTAGAATACGTTTGAGCAGTACAACCATATTATCCAGTCTGGCTGGCCTATAAGGACTATCTATGAGGAGAGACATATTGACTTATCTAGGTTAGTCGGTGCAAAACTATTGTTGGCTATATTTGTTAGATATCAGTTGGGGTGGATGACTTAATCCCTTGGATCATACAACCCAACTTTGGTGTGAGAGTTCTATGTATCATATCATACCATAATAGCCTTGACTACACTAAAGGCTAGAGGTCTTGTGGGGTATACTGAGCATCTCCAACTTGAGTAGACTCTTTTAAGAGGTTTTATGGTAGATATTCCAGTGGTGGCCAACCACTGAGCTTTTTTTAGTCCAAATTATTTTTATCCAACATCTACACCAGAGTAAGATTATATATTGAGAGCATATTGTGATATACATAATATACATGATTCTGACCAAAGAAGTGAGAGAGTTAAGATGGAGTGATGTATCACTAGTTATATATTACCTCTAGGCAATGATTTCCCTTGGATCAAAGGGTATGGATGATAAAAAAGGCGGTTCTTACTTTTGTTGCTAAGTTTTAGTGGTTGCTTGTTATTATAGTTTATGTCCGACTGGTGCAGACAATGTATTGACTTGGGATGTAGCTGTGCTGATTTCTAGCATGATGGCCAAATATGACATTAATTTTGTAGCTATCATTTGACATAAGCTTCATGAGAGAGATTTTTATGGAGCTATGACTCTGCCGTTCCCATGCCTTGTTCAGCAGTGATATGATGTGGCCAGTATATGATAGATACCAGGAGTTTATGAAAGAGTATAGGTGATTACCGCAATAAGAACTAGGATGATAAAGGATCCGGAATGTTCGGACCTTCCCAGGAGAACCCATGTGTCCACATCAATGCCTCTAGACCTATCTGAGGGGCCATCAATCTCCACAGAGTCTGCTGATACACAGGGAGGTGATGTGGGGACTAGTATGGATTTTTATATTGGGTAGTATATAGAGGCCCCTGAGTTGAGTACTCAAGGCAAGGGGACCCCCGCTACATCTGCTTCATCCCTGGCTTGCACTTTAAAGACAAGTTTTTTTGGTTTAATTTATAATTATATTAATCAATAAAATTAAAATCAACACAATGTTAGACCAACCCATCCAAATAATCTAATAATAAAAATAGCTAAGAAAATTAAAAAAATTAGACCGGTCTAATACTTGACTCGACCCAAAAGAAACAACATATATAGTAATTGAGGTTTCTAAATTTGAGCTCAGCGTGTAGCTCCACTTTTCTACTCCTTCTTCATTATGTTTATCTTTGAGAATCGACAATTTGTCCTTCTTCAATTGTGGGTGCTTAACTTCGTTCCTTCATTGTGGTTGATTGAAGATTCTCCCAACTTTCATTAGTAAGTATCTTCTTTCCCTTTGATATCTGTTACTGAACTTTCTACTAGTGCCCAGATTTTATGCTTTCCTTACTAATATCTCAGCTGAGTTCTCTAGTGTATGGGTGCATGCAGTGGTTTTTGGTGCTGAAATAACGGGTCTAGTCCACTGAGACTTGTTTATTTTTTCAAGTAAGTTGACTTCTCTATTGAATTTGTTAACTGCTTTGTAGCTTGTATTTATCAACCTTGCCTTTCTTAATCTGCAGATATCAATGGGATGGAGATGTTGGAAAGCTCAAAACCACATGTATTTGGAGAATAACAAGTATCTCAGTCACTTGAAGATAAGATTTGACATTCTGACCTCCTAATCTACTGATAGTCCATTTTTGTTGGCTGGTGTAGTTAGGATAAGTAGAAATTTAACTTTTTTGTTTACCTTCTAAGGTTGTAAATATAATGGATATGAAATACCATACTTTAGACATTCAAATCCCTTTACCCCTTTGATTATGATAGCCTCAAATATGGATATTGCTTCTTATCACTATTAATTATTCTTCTGCCTACACTTAGTAACTGATGAAATGATATAAATATGAATTCACTTTGTTCTAATACTAAATTAGCAAAATAGTCAGCTAGTTGATTGCCTTCTGTGACTATATGTTGTATCTGTACTTGCTTAACTGAAAATAATTGCCATATTTGAATGACTTTGTCTTCTTTATTCCATGGACCCTCCCATTCTTCGCTTAATATCTTTTTTCATGGCTAAGGAATAGTCTGAATGGTCAGTTTGTCCTGCTCTGATTGATTGTAATGAATTGTTGTATATAGTATTGCCATAACCTCTGCTTCCATGTTATTGGTATCCTCTATTATTGTTCCTTCTGCATGTAATAGATCACCATGTAAATCTCTCAAATAGAATGCCCATGAACTACTCCCTGGATTCCTTTTTGATGCTCTATATGTTTTGTACTTAACCCAGCCTGCCTTTGGAAGCTCCCATAACACTGCTATAACTTTAATGTTAGGCTTCAATTGTTTGAAATCTTGTAGAATTATTGTCCATTAAAAAGAGAAATACAGTTTTGGCTTTCTAACTTTAAATATCATCCTCAATTTCCTTGTAACAATAAAGATCAACCTTTGCACTATTTCCCCTTTTCCTTCATGTTTCAATGCATTCCTCCTTTCCCACAGCTTTCACAATATGATTCCTGGTATTGCTTTGAAGTAGACCTTCTCCCTCTATTTCATGTATGCATCCCACCATGCATATATTGTATCTCTTAAGCTCAGTCCTTGAATGTTAATTCATGCAAAAGAAGAAAAATAGGACCAAGTCCTGTTAGTAGTATAGGATCTCAATAGAACATGAGACATAGTCCCTTGTGCTAGATTTTGGCAACACCAATATTTGGAAGGACCTTTTAATCCCCATCTTCTTATTGTATCATACACTATGATCTTTCCCTTCCACATTCCCCACATAAAAAAACACAATCTTTAAAGGCAGCCCTCTAATCCATAATTGCTTATAAAATTCATTGGTCTCTTTTCTATGTCTCATATATTGCCATGCTGATTTAAATGTGAACTTTCCTCTTGCTTTAGCACTCCATATTTCTTTATCTTTTTTCTGATGGTTTCTCAAGAGGTCTTACTTTATGAATTATATTATCGACTAACTCTTCAGTAAACAACTTCTTCATCAATTCTTCATTCCAGTGTCCATTCCTCATCAAATCCTTAATAAATTGGTATCTATCATCCCATTATTTGTTGTCTTTCATATGAGAATAAATATCTCCTACCCCAATCCAATCGTCATACCAGATATATGCACCAGCTCCTCTAATCTGCCATTTTATAAGATGAGCAGTGAGATCTCTTAATTATGACATCGTTTTCCAGACTTGAGATCTTTCTCATGCCTTCCATATTACTTCCTTAGGATGATATCTCCTGTAATATTTATTATGCATATAATCACTCAAGATGGACTTCTTAGTTCTAATGTTCAACCATAATTTAGAAAAGAGAGTTGTGGAAACATCATGCAACAATCTGAACCACAAACCTCCTTCCTCTTTAGGTAAACATATAGTGTCCCATTCTATCCAATGTCTTCCTCAACCTCTAGTAGTATTACTCTAACATAAATTAGAAAATATCCTTTATATAGTAGTTAAAAAATTATTTGGAGGATTCATAACAGAGAGATAATGTATAGGAATGCTTTGCAAAACATATTTAATTAAAACAACTCCACCTAAAAAAGAAAGTAGTTTCCCTTTCCATGCTTGCAATTTGTTGCTAATTCTGTTCATAATATACTGATAGTACACCTTCTTCTTTCTCATGTAGAAGATAGTATATCCCAAATAATTAAAAGGGAATCCATATCTCAAAATCCCAGTTGATATTCCACCATTATGATTGCACCATTAGATACACTTTCATGTAAATACAAAGCACTTTTCTCCTTGTTTATCTTTTGACCAGAAACCACTTTATACTTCTCCAATGTTGTTGTGAGCATCTATAATGTACCCAATTCAGCCTTACACAATATAATCATATCATTTGAAAATATAAGATAATTGATTTTAGGACTACCTATAGGCATACCATAAAGTTTGAATTCTTTCATGAGTAGTAATTCTTTCAAGCTCCTTTATAATACCCCAGCTACAATGATGAACAAAGTATTTGAAAGTGGATCCTCTGGTTTTAATCCTCTAGAGGATTTTAGAAAACCTTTAGGCTGTCCATTTAGCAATATAGAATACTAATTATTTGCTAGAAATCTGAACACCATATTAATGATTTCTTCAAAAAAGCCTATCCTTCTTAGCACTTTAGTAAGAAATAACCACTCTACTCTATCATATGCTTTCATAATATCTAGTTTCATCACTATGTTAGGGGTTTTTCCCTTTTTTCTAATTTCAGCCACTATTTCTTAAACTACTAAAATGTTCTCAGTAATACTTCTTCATAGAACAAAACCATCTTGCTCTTCATAAATAATGTCAGGCAGAATACACTTAATTCTTTCATGAATAATTCTAGAAAAGATTATATTCACAAAATTACTAAGTGAGATGGGTCTTAGATCTGAAAAAGTGTTCACTACTAACTTTTTAGGTAGCAGAACCAAATTAGTATGTGTGTTAAACCTTGGAAGATTATATCAATAGAAAAATCTGTAATAATTTGATGCATATCCTTGGAAATAATATTCCATGCATCTTGATAAAAAGCACTACTCATACCATTTGGACTTTTATCACTACTTCTATTCAACCCCATAACTTCCAATTTTACTTCCTTAATTGTTGGGACCTTCTTTAACTCTCCATTCTTAGATTCTATTACTATTTTAGGTAGAACATCCAACTTTGAAAAATCTTCAGCATCTTCCTGATTTTCAAATTGTTTTTGAAATAAATTAGTTCCTGTTTCTACATTTTCATCCTGACTGTCTAACCAATTCCCTTCTTCAATCTGGATTCTTTGAATTTGTAATCTTGACCTTCTCCCCTTCACTACTTCATGAAAAAATTTTGTGTTGCTTTCTCTATCTTTGGACCATTCAAATCCTACTTTGTGTCTCCAAAAGTCCTCTTCCCTTCTTAATTGTATTGCTAATTCTGCTTGTGCTTTTAGAAAATTATCTCTATTGACCCCTGTAGGTTCCTCTTCAAATTGTTTCTCTCTTACTTTAATCACCTCCTCTAAAGTAGCAATCTCTTAGAATATGTTTCCAAATATTTGTTTACTCTACCAAGTCAAAGAATCTTTAGTTCTTTTAAACTTTTGATGAAAGATAATAAAAGGATTACCTTCTATATCAGTCTTCCAGTTCTGTCTAATTACCTCCATGCATGATTTTTCTTATAGCCAAAAGTTGAGAAATCTAAATGGCTTGATTACCTGCTCACTTGACCTGCTAAACTATAACAATATTGGAGTATGGTATGAACCACATCTTACCAAATTCTCTATATCCATAATAGGAAAGAGTTCATGCAACTTGTCACTATACAGTACCCTGTCCAACCTTTTGAATATGCAATCTTCATCAGTCCTTCCATTCCACCATGTCAATTTACTTCCCTTAAAACCTCTTTCTTCAAGATTAAATATGTTAATACAATGATTAAACTTCTCTGTCTTATTTATTGTAACTGGAAATCCTCCAAGTTTCTCCTCCTTACTTCTTATCACATTAAAATCTCCACTCACTAAACAAGGTTCTTGTATCATACCAACTATTTCACCCATTGATTCCCACAACACTAATCTCTTATTTTGATTACACTTTGCATACACTAGTGTAACCAACACAACTACTCCTGCATGCTGATTTTCCAGTTTTAGAGTGAGCTATTATTCTTCATCCCTAATGATAAGGTACTCCATTATTGAGTCCTTAAAGTTCCAAATTTTTTTCGATGTATTTACAACAACATGTTGCATTCTAGTCTTCTTTTATAATCATCATTTTTATGGATTTCCTGAAATGATTCCATAAGTCCAATGAACCAAAATTGATATTTTCTATGTATTGTTATCAGTCTTGTGAATGCTTTCTGTGTACTAAAAGATCTGAAGTTCCAAATTAATTCATTTATTTTGATGAAGATTTTGACATATGGATCCTTGTCTGTATTGTGCTTGCACTTTTGCCTCTCCTATGTTGCTTAGTCCTTGATATATCCATATGTACCATACCAACCCCTAAGCCTACATTACAAGCCGAATAAAGTCCTAGAGTGATCCTAACTAAATTGTCTGAAAACCAAGGTAACGAAAATAAGGACAAGCCTATGGTATTTGATGCATATTGATTTTACTTATCTTTTGAGTGTGAGTATCTCTTGATCATCCCCGCATTGACATGCTTATTTTATACGAGTGAGTGGGACTTCTTTGATTGTGAGGGTACATGGATTGCATTACTATTTACTTACTTGTTCAGGTAGAATGTAATGTATATATGCATGGCCTTCTGTTGCTAATGTAGCTGCCATATGTTCATCCCATTTTATCATATTGTTGTGATTCATGTTCATGCATAGTTGGTTCCTACATGTTCATTGAAACTCCCCAAACTAGAGCCCTATTGTAATGGGCATCTTCTGCCCAACATGGATCGTAGACCACCTCATTACCCAAACCAACCAACAAAGCATATACCTTGAGTCGGATGAATTCCAAACATATAACAAGATAGAAAGATTAGCAGCACAAAGACTTTGGGATAGGTCTAAGACCATGACCAACCCAAACAAGTCTATCCATCTAATGCTCAACCAACAACCATAACAAAACAAAATAATAACAAAGTTCATATCTATACCATACCAAAATGGAACAATCAAAAATCAAATAAAGTTATACGACATCAGCCCTAATACTAATTCCAATGGCAAGTCTGACATCACTATCGACACGGCCCATAAAAACCCATAGTAGTCTCACAAAGCTTCTATCCGAAGTCAAAACAACATCCAGTTGGGACATGCCCCTGAACATAGACAAAATCAATGTCCAAGACTAAACCAATGGAAATACAAGAAGCTAAAACTAGAAATGGAGCTTTTCAAAGTATGAAAGCTCACTACTTCAAGTCAACACTAGTAGTTCCCGAGTTCAATCATTAAGTAAGAGGTGTAGTATGACCAATACCTGTATTACGTAGGGAGACAGTGTCGAAGAAGGTTAGATATTGGAGCTCTAGAATGTAACTCAAGCATAATGATAAAATAGTGCAAACAATTCAAAACCAATCAATCAATGCATATACAATTGCAATGCATACATATATGCCCATTTACACTATGCCGGGATAGGAAAAAAGATTAGCATGAACTTTAGAAATCATTAACCTGGGGTGTGTAGAATGACCTTCATAGATCAAGGTACCCACGGTCTATATGGTCCTAGCTCTCCCCTAGCTGGAATTCCCCCGGTGCGTGTAACCGCATGAACCAGAGAATATCCATATCCGTATATGCCTTTATGGGGGACTCGAACCTCCTGGCAAAATAAAGGTGACTGAAGAACCAATACATGTAGTAAGGGCGAATCTAACCTCCCTTTCATATGTTCATTTGAGGGACTCAAACCAGCCGATCATAAGACACCAGCACTGGCTAGTGCGGTTTTAGTGTTAGTCCTTAGAACTCCACTTTCACGACCCGGATACACCTCTCTCTATTAAGCCTAATTTAAAACCATCATTTCACATAAAAAACCATTAAACCAATTACTTAACCAAAGGGACTTCGTTGGTATCATTATACCAACACTACATTCAAGTGAATACATAAATCAATTCAAAGTTTAGGGACTCGAACCCATTATCAAGTGAAGACATAAATCAATTTAGTGTTAGGGACTCAAACCCATGTAACAAATTAAACCACAAAGGTTACCATTTAAATCCTTACATGTCCAACAAGGCCTTCACAAAACCATTTACCAACCATTCATATTTTTTAGGTCAATGCCTTAGTTCAATACATCATTAACATGTGACTAGTTTATTCTTTTAGGCATTTTCACAAACATCTTGAGGGCATACAATTATCAAGACCAAAATTAAGGTAAAAACCATCAAGTTTGGGGTTACCTATAACCCACGTGTGAAACAACAATTACCAATCACCCACATGTTCATACTATTATCAAATATATGTATAAACACAAGTTAAGAAAGGAGTAAACAATACTCACCCATATGAAGCAAAACCCTCAATTTTGATTTTCAAAACAAACATTTAAGAATCATAATCACACTTTAAAACAAATTATATTTATTAACTAACAATAAGGGAAGAGTCACATGCCTTATTCAAGAACATTCATGAAAGAGACATGACTCTTGAGCCTCAAGATTAACACCTTTAAAGAACCCTAGCCCCAATCTTCAAGAGAGAGTTTAGAGAGGATTTTGATGTGTTTGATCTTTCAATAGTACGTTATGAGAGTCCACAACATGTATTAAGTAGTAGGGAGTTAAGGGTTTTCTAGTGGGATATGTTTGGAATACCTTCAGCTTAAAAGCTGCTAATATGATTGCAGGAAGGTACGACCACAACCACTAACTAAATCGTATCCCAAGGTACGAGTGGTACCCTTATCTCATACCCTAGGCCCCAACTTAGACATCAACACTCAGCAACATATGACCACTAAGGCAAAATTGTACACTATCATATAAGAAGTACCTTAAAACCGTACCTTAGGTAGAATAGAATCCTCTAGACTAGACATAGGGCATCATATGATTTGAAGCATACTTCTAGTAACCTAACATACAACTTGTATGATCCTTTAGTACCTTTGAAAAAAACCAATTAAACTATACTAACTAACATATGATAGGGGGACCCTAAACCATACCATATCATAAAACTAGTACCCACAAGTCGTATGATGTCCAGTGAGCTCAGAATTAAGAAAATTTCTATGGGTCACAATACAAGGTGTTTCAATTCTCCTGCACTTGGATCATTCATCCTCGAATGATGTGTAAGGCAAGCACTCGCACGAGATAATGTATTTTTACATATCAAAATATCCTTTAACAAAGTTAGAAAACAAAGGTGTGGTGAAGAACACATACCTTTCGCATGAATATCCTAAGCAAGGAACAAATGTGGATACTTGGACTTCATTTTCTCTTTCGCCTCCCTAGTAGCTTCTTCAACCTTGTGGTTCCTCCAAAGAACCTTTATCGAAGAAACATCCTTTGTACACAATCGAGGAACTTGATGATCTAAGATCTCAATTGGGATGACCTCATTAGATAAGGAATCCGAGATACCCAACCCTTCTGAAGGAACAACCAATGAAGGATCACCAACACACTTTCTCAACATTGAGACAGGGAAAAACCCCGATGAATGAAGCTCAAACTAGAATGTAACTCAAACTCTTAAGAAACATTGCCAATCCTTTTAAGAACTAAGTACGGTCCAACATACTAAGGTCTTAACTTCTCCTTCTTACCAAACTGTATCACTCCTTTCATGGGAGATACCTTTAAGAAAACCCAATCACTAACATTGAACTCCTAATACCTATGTCTCACCTCCATATAGGAATTTTGGTGACTTTGATGGGATTTTAATTTGTCATGAATCACCATAACTTTCTCCAAGGCTTGGTGAACCAAATCAGGGCCAAGTAACTTACCCTTACCAACTTCATACCACCCAATAGGAGAACGACATATCCTACCATAGAATGCCTCAAAAGGATCCATATCAATGCTAGAGTGATAACTATTATTAAAAGCATATTCGCTCAAAGGTAAATAGTCGAACCAACTACCACCATAGTCAATCATGCAAGCACAAAGCATATATTCCAATGTCTAGATGGTCCTCTCCACTTGTCCATCTGACTGTGGGTTGAAAGAGGTACTAAAGCGCACCATAGTTCCCAAACCTTTCTGGAACGACTTCTAAAAGCGAGATGAGAATGGAGTACCACAATATGAAATGATAGATACTAGAGCACCATGCAACTTCACAATCACTGCAAGATACAACTTAGCATAATCCTCCACCAAATAACTAGTCCTTACCTATAAAAAGGGCGCAAACTTGGTTATCCTATCCATAATGACCCAAATAGAATCAAATTGATTTCGAGACTGAGAAAGACTGGAAAATCCATGTTAATCACTTCCCATTTCCATTCGAGAAACACTATCTCTTGGTACAAACCATCGGATCTCATGTGCTCAAATTTCACTTATTGACACACCATACACTTAGCCACATAGTTAGCCACATCTCGCTTCATATTGTTCAACCCATAGAACTCCTTAAGACTATGATACATATTTATAGAACCAGGATGAATAGAATAACGAGATCCATAAGCTTTGGGAAAAATCCTTTCCCTCAATCCATCGACATCAGGAACACATAACCTACCTTGGTACCTCAAAATACCATCTCCACCTATCAAAAAGTCAACAATCTTTTGCTGGCCCACATTTCCCCTAACCATCACCGAATAAAGATCCAACATTTTCTTTTTCTTTATCTCAACAACCAGAGATGACTGTGATACCTAATGCACAAACACACCACCATTCTCAGAGTCTGTGAGACGAACTCCAAGGTTAGAAAAATGATCAATGACCTTTACCAACTCATGCATATCCTCATCCACATGAGCCAGTCTCCCTATGGATAGCCTGCTAAGAGCATCAACAATAATGATAGCCTTACGTGGTTGGTAGTGAAGAATCATATGTAGCCCTTCAGTAACTCAAGCCATCTCCTTTGCCTGAGATTTAACTCTTTCTAAGTAAAAACAAACTGCAGGATCTTATGAATAGAAAAGATATCAACATGAACCCCATAGAGATAATAATGCCAAATCCTTAATGCTAATACCATAGATAACAACTCCAAGTCATGAGTAGGGTAGTTTTTATCATGAACTTTAAACTACCTAGAAGCATAAGGTACCACCCTACCATGATGCATCAACACACAACCATTCCAACACGAGAAGCATCATAATACACTATGAAGCCATCATTACCTTCGGACAGTCTCAAAATTAGAGTTGAAGTCAACTTATCCTTTAGCTTCTCAAAACTACCCTCACACACATCCGACCATAATAACATGAACTTCTTCTATTTCAACTTAGTCAATGGGGAAACTATAGTAAAAAAACATTCCACAAATATCTTATAGTAATCGGCTAAATCTAAGAAACTCTGACTATCGGTTAGAGTCACATGTCCAGGCCACTTTTTAACCACTGCAACCTTTTATGGATCTACCATGATCCCTTTACTAAAGATAACATGACTAAGAAAATTCTTACCCCTCAACCAAAACTCACACTTAGAGAACTTGGCATACAAGAGCTGATCCTTTAAGTTCTACAACGCAGCATAAATGTGATCGACATGATCCACCCCACTATTAGAGTAGACAAAGATGTCATCAATGAAAACTGATGAACAGGTCCAGAAACTGACGGAAGACCCTATTCATCAATTCTATAAGCGCTTTCAGAGCATTGGTCAACCCAAAAGACATAACTAGGAACTCATAGTGACCATACTAGGTCCTAAAGACAGTCTTAGGGATATCCACTTCCTTAATCTTATGTTGATGATAACCTGACTAGAGATCAATCTTAGAAAAAAAATTTGCACCTTGAAGCTGATCAAACAAGTCGTCGATCCTACGAAGAAGATACTTGTTCATTATGGTCACCTTATTCAACTAATGATATTTAGTGCACGTCCGAAGGGAGCAACCCTTCTTACGCACGAACAATACAAGAGCACCACAAAGAGACACACTGGGATGAATAAAGCCTTTATCTAAGAGATCTTTTAATTGCTCATTAAGATCCTTTAACTCAGTTGGAGCCATTTTATACGGAGGAATGGAAATAGGACGAGTGTCAAGAACAAGATCAATCCCAAAATTGATTTCCCTGTCGGGGGCACAACAAGAAGATAATCAGGGAAAACCTTTTGAAAGTCATTAACCAAAGGAACAGATTCTAGAGAAGGATCTTCCATGTTAGAATCTTTAACTCATACCAAATAATACAAACACCCTTTGGAAATAAACTTTCAGGATCTAAGATATGTGATGAACCTCCCTTAGGCACTAAAGAACCCCCTTCCTATACAACAACTGGCTCATTAGGGAATTTAATCATAACCATACGGGTCTGATAATCTAAGAAAGCATAAAATAAATGCAACCAATCCTCCCCAATATGACATCAAAGTCAACCATATCTAGATCTATTAAATCCACAAAAGTTTCTCTACTACTAAAAAATACCACATACCCCTATAGAATCTTTTTGCAATTACAAAGTCACCAACAGGGTAGATACAGAAAAAGGATCAAAAATAAATTCAGGATCAAAAGCAAAATATATAGCCACAAATAAGGTGGCATAAGAAAGAGTGGATCCTATATCAAGTAAACAATACACATAATGGGATAAAAGTTTCAATAAACCCATAACGACATCGAGAGATGCCTCAAAATCCTGGCGAAATGTAAGAGCATATAATCAATTCTGGCCAATGCCAGTACCAGAAGCATAAAAAAAAACAAAAGTTCCACCCTTTAGTACATGTCTAGATGATGAGGCAACCAAAACCCTGTTAGCCCAGAAGCCATTTTAACACAATAGTCATGCTTCATATGACCAATCAGACCATAATAAAAACATTTGTTCTTCCCTTTCTCACAAAACCCTTGGTGCGACCTCTCACAAAATCTACAATGAGGGTAGGATGGAGCTAACTGAGTCCCACTATCCTGAGATTAGGCACCCTGTGCTCAGAACCCACCATTATGCTGTGACCGATAATCAATGGACGACTTCAGGTAAGGAGCACTAGGCATGGAGGAAGAACTAGAAATCCCCCACTTCTTCTTTGTCCACTAACCACTATCTCTACCACTTTGCTCAGAAGGACTAAATTTCTTCCCATGCCTCTCACTAAACTCAGCCTGCTTTCTTTTCTCTTCCACTACTTTCTCCATGTCCTTGATCATCAAGGCAGCTTACTTTCATAGGTCAACTCATGAGATAGTCCCAAAGAAAACTTCCTTATCCGATACCTCATATCATACACCATCTCCGAAGTATACTGAGACAATGAGTAAAACTTTAAGGAATATTCCTTGACATATATCTTCCCTTATTTTAGATTAACAAACTCCTCTGTTATCGCTTCCCTTAACACTGAAGGAAAGAAGTGGTAAAAAATGCATTATAAAAATTCTCCCACAGAGATGACTCATCATCATCACCTATTTCCCTATCACACTGTTTGTACTATTGGTACACCACAGCCTTTAGCTGGTAGGTGGCAAAATCCACCCCTTTTATATCAGTGGTATGCACAATCCTGAAAATCTTTTCCATATGATTTAGAAAACCCTAAGGATCCTTTTTCACCATAACACCCGTAAAAGTCAAAGGATTTAACCTCATGAATTGGCCAACCCTTGTGGCCTCAGAAGATGTAGTAGAAGATACACCACTCTCAGCCTTTGAAGTTATTAATGGAGAAATCATATGAATCGACTGGCGAAACTCATCATTCATCACATTAGCCTGAGAATGTCTAGAGAAAACTGGTGAAACTCTAGGATATTTAGGAACTTGACCTCAAGACTGAGTAGGGATCCCATGAGTAGAGCGTGTTCCATAAACATTGACCTTAGTTTGGACAGAGGAGTTTCCATGAGCTTTAGATTGTTGAGGAATGATCTTAAAGACAAGAAAATGGAAATCAGAAAAATCCAAGACCTTAGACTCTATAACTTAAAATCAGACAACAAAAAAATGAAACATTTCGAAATGCCTTGAAGCCTCTGCCTTATGAATGTGGCATACTACACACCCTTAAAAGAGATTCTACTCGACACAACTTTGTGGACTCCCAATTTACCATTAATCTAAAGCTTTGATACCAATTTGATATGACCCAAACCAGGGCCTTGTTTTAATGGGCATCTCAAGCCCAAAATGGATAGGAAACTACCCCATTACCTAAACCAACAAACCAAGCGTACATCCTGAGTTGGATGAAATCTGAACATATAACAAGATAGAGAAATTAGAAGCACAAAGATTTTGGGATAAGTCCAAGACCATGACCAACCAAAACAAATCTATCCATCTAATGCTCAACCAACAACTTTAACAAAACAAAAATAATAACCAAGTCCATATCCATACCTTAAGCAAATCGAACAATCATAAATCACATACAATCATACGACATCAGTCCCAATACCAATACCAATTCCAAGGCTTACACTACTTCCGACACCACCTATACCAACCCATAGTAGTCTCATAATGCCTCTTTCTAAAGTTAAAATAATATTCGTGTAGGACATGCCCCCAACTATAGGAAAAACTAATGATAAAGACTAAACCAATGGAAATATGATAAACTAAAATAAAAAATAGATCCTTCTGAAGTATAAAAGTGATAACGCTCAATCTATAGCTCTCGTAGGAGTGTAAAGCGGTCGTTAGAAAATATAGAACCCAACTGGGTTGGGTATCAATCCCACATGGAATAGCTTGGTCAACAAGTAAGTGAAGATTACTAGACTTTTAGTGAAAGTCTCGAAAAAAGGGGGGATTCTTGTTGTGCAAGTAATGTAACCAAATAGTATCTAAAAATGGCAATAGCAAAGTAAAAAGAACGAGAATGTTTTAGTAAGATGTAAACAATGAGAATTGAGGCGTTGGGGTTATGTCCACCTTCTGAGGTATACGTCTCTATTGGCTATGAGTGTGTAGAATTCTGACATGCAACTGCTTATAGAGAATTGTATTCGATGGTAAATCCAGGCGTCTTTCGACCTATTCGAGGATTATTTCACTTTAACTCTTTCGAGCTTAAAGCGTGTCTAACGGTACGAATTCTCCAAGAGGTTAGTCCAGTTACGGCACTAGCTTTTTAGTAGGGAATTTGAGGGGGTGACCCTACTACCTTGACATTATCTCTTTTCCAGACAGATAACCTTTCTTTCGAACAAGTTAAATGTTATACTGGCGTATTCTTGCGTTTGCAACCACAAAGAATGTAGACTAAGATGAAGAGAATAATGATATAAGCAGTATACGTGTCGCGAACTCACAAACTCACAGCAATAGATAGTATCTCATACGGCTTCCATAACCCCAACAGAGAAGTTTAGTTACCCATGAATGCGAAGGAGATCACGATTGACATTGTTGTTATACCACAAGATTGAGTAATTTCGTGTAGCTTAGGTGGTAGGCGTGAGGCGTGAATTCCTAGGCAAAGTAACGATTCTCTTGTTGTGGAATTTAAGAATAGAAGAGTAGAAGAAGAAAAATAGAATTAATGGAAAGATTAGAAGAGTTGTAGAATTGTTTGTAGTGGAAGATGAGAGGGATGGGAGGAAGTGTTGTGGTCTTCCCCTCCCAAATTCCTTGCAAATCTCTAGCATGATAGGGTATTTATAATACCCATATCCTAATCCTACTAGATAAATAAAATATCTAACCAAATCCTACTAGGCTAATGTAATACTTAACCCAATTATACTAGGTTAATGTAACATTATCATAATCCAAATAAACTAATGAAATACATAACCCAATTGTACTAGGTTAATGTATCATTGTCCAAATCCAACTAAGTTACTGCAAATCCCCAAAGTCTTCAGAAATGTTGTTTTAGCCCGGGATAGATTTTCCATGCAGCAGTTTTGGTCCTTAGGCGTGTAAACTCCCTTCCCTTCCTTCGTGAGCTTTCTTTTGCGTCAAGTAAGCCATAAAATGCTGAATTCTGCATCATTTATACCTGAAACTTTACTAATCATGTTCGTTAGCTCATTTACAGGAAAAAGGACTAAAAGTGCATGAAATATATACTTTGTTCTCAAAACTAGGCTAAAATATGGGCAAAATATATTGATATAGGCGTGTAAATTCGCCTATCATCAACACCCCACACTTAAAGCTTTGTTCGTCCTCGAACAAAATATCATGTCCCTCTAAACATCAACTTAGGGTTTCACTGCAACAACACAAAATATTCGTCAAGACAAGCACAACAATTATCAACAAAGAGTAGTTTTTCGATCATTAGTAGAAACAGTTTAACTTCTAGCATAGACTCGTGATGGTGGTCAACTCATATTCAAAAGTTAAGGCACAAAGAATCATACACAACTACCTAAAACTCATCAACCATATGTGTCTGACAATATATTACCCATAATCACTCACAAGTATAGCATATTTTTCAAACATGGGTATCAAAATATCCTTGCTCTTACTCTCACAAAGAATTCATATGTAGCAACTGATGACCATAGGCTTGCCCTTAATGTAATACTCTACTAAATGTCAGAATGCTAAGCTTAGGATCAAGTAGGTCTTTTGATGGTTGTAATGTAGGCTAAGGGACGGGTAGGACTATTTTGGCCAGGAATAGTGACTAAGTTCCTAAGCGCTTTAATACATCACTTTGTATCATTAACACTTTTCTTTCTTTTTTCTTTCAACCTTTCTTTCCTTTATTCTACCACCCTTGTTCTCCTCTTTTGTTTTTCAATTTTAAGCACAACTCACTTTTCAGCTTTCTTTTCACAACATACCTCGTATAATAGCACTTTCTTTTTCAAAACACATTCAAGCACCATTACAATTTATAGCATCCTACTCACCCAATTTCCTCTTATGTTGTCACATGACTTTTTCACTTTAAAGCACTTAGGAGTTTGGATCAAATTACGGTCTTGAAAAAAATGGATTAGGCTTACATACAAGGTTGTCAAAGAAAATAGGCTAAAGGCTCAAAAGGGTTTAACTAGGATGATGTCCATGGGTAGGTAAAACTGAAGGTAAACAAATATAGGTTGCCAAAGAAATGCCTAAATCATATCCTAAACTTACACTCCTTATTTTCGCTTTGCATACATACCAGGCAAGTTCTAGCATCAGCCACACACATAGAATATATGATTATCTCACACACACAAGGCACATGGTCGACTTGCTTGGAAGTAATATAGACTCTCGACCCAACAAGTGAAGGAATTGAACCATACAATATCACATAATGAGTCACAACTAGAGCCTAAACGTCTCAATAGTCACAATTGTAGCACATACTCTTGTTATAATCTCATGCTGCCTATCAAAATAATTTCATGCGAAGCTAGAAAAAACAACAAAAACAAAAAAAAACTAAAACACGAAAAAAAACAACAAAAAAAACAATAAAATAAACAAACATAGATGCGATAGAGAAGTATAGCATACGATACCGCCACCCCACACTTAAACGGGACACTGCCCTCAGTGGAAAATAAATACGAGGAACCTGGTTAGTCGGACTCTTCCTCACTGTTGGGGGTCATACCCCCTTCGTCGAAATCATCATAAGAGTCGTCGTCAGAGTTCTCCTCCTCGTCAGAGTCTGGCAAGCGTTGATCGTCATCAGTCGGCACATCATCATCTAGAGGTTCCTCAAAGTATGTACCTACTCCACACATCTCCCGTGCATGAATATTCATTGGATAGTCATGGTCCAGCTGTAGGAGCTCTGCAGCAGTGGGAAAATGACCTCCGCTCATCATTGTAAACCTCACCATGCCGTACATATGGCGGGAGAAACTCTCATCCTGAGCATGTCTCTCCGCCGTAGTAAGGTTGATGCCATGTGTTGATTCAGCATCTTTGACCTTTGTGATGTCAACCTTCTTCGGATTGTGTGGGAGTTTATGATCAGCTGGTTCCTCTTCGATATCCTCCTTCCGCAAGATTGCTGTCAACAGATTTCCAAATGTGAAGTGGGACCTTTTGTGGAGTCTGGCCTTCCTCATGGTAGATCGAATGATTGTCCCAAAGTTGATAGGGACATTCGTCATCAAAGCATAGACCAAACACACTCTATCTCTTGATATCTTGGTGTATTGAGTCCCAGGAATAAGGCATGAGTTGACAATACGCATCCAGATTCTTACTTCCCTATTCAGTGAAGCATAGGGGAAGGTGTTGTGTCGCCCTGTGTCTTTATGTCTGCCCCACCTTGCCATCGATCTACTTTCACAAAGTGTGTGTCTAATTTCTCTATAAGGAGGCCTGCTGTACAGCTCTTTGAATGGTGCTGGGTCGACCGAAGGTAAGCCAAGAAAAGAGTTGATCCAGTCCGCGTTGAGCTGTAACACTTGGCCCCGAATTTTGACTTCGTTGCCTGTTGTTTTCGGCGACCAGTTGGCGTAAAACTCTCTTGTCAAATCAAGATTACATTCTCCCATATCGCGGAAGATGAAATCCAGCTTCAATGCCATGATTTTCGCCAACATACGCGGCTCCTTCTTCGCTAAGGTGTCCTTGTTGATCAGGTCGACGTGAACATATCTTCTTTCTTTGTTGTTCCTGTACCATTCTTTAGCTTCCTCCTCAAGAACCCATTTTATTCCAAACATTCTGCGGGGTAGTTGTGTTGAGGATGATTCTCCTTGGTCCTTTCTACCTCTCTTCTTGACCTTTTGGGAAGTGGTAGCCTTCTCCTTGCCTTGCCTCGCTTTAGGTGCCATTGTACCTGAGACTAGAAATAGTGTTAATGGCAGCACAATCTCAGTTGATACAATCTATAAACAAGAAGTAGGGGTACCACCCCACACTTAGTTTTGTTGACACAAATCAGTGAAGTGAAAGTGGTCGATTACTCAAATTTCGTCGACATACGTTTAAGGATTGTATTCCGACAAGAAAATCAGTAATGTATTACTACTTGCAGTCATTGCACTACTTTCATGTTAGATATAACAACACTACTACATAGGGGTTGTAACATGGTATGGATGTTTTCAATAATCGCAACCTCCTAAGTCGGTAGGCAACTATAAGGCTTATCCCGATGAACGGGATAGTCTAGCATGTAAGTATCCAAGTAACAAGATCATAGCATGATAGTCAATGTTCATCACCATAGCAATTCCGCAAATCGTATAACAATGCTATTAAAACCAAGTTCAAGTCGGAAACAAGTCAAGATTTTCCTACGTATATGTTTACTCACATGATTTTGTATCAACGATCAAAACACATGAACATCACCAATCAATCTTATATGATGTAGCAATTTATAATAGACATAGAAACGTAGTACTTACGAGAAATAAATGAAGAATAAGAGAGTACTTACTTGCTTGAAGCTTTTGGAGATGGTTTTGTGAATTGGAAGAGCAAAAAGAAAAATTTTGGGATGGTTTGGAGAGGGAATGCGGCGCCTTTAGGTTAATTTCTAGTGTGGTTATGTTTCAAGACTAAGTCCCCTTTATATAGGAAGAGAATGGGTCGGGTTTTGACCCATTTACAATCGGTTTTGGAGACAAAAATGCTACATATGCGGCGCATAATGCTCGGCATAGTCATGGTATATGCGGCGCATAGTCTATGGCATTTAGGGACATATGCGCCGCATAGTCTATGGCATATGATATCTTGAGACCTAATGCCATATCATAGGCGGCACATAGTCAAAAGCACACTTAGGACTGGGCGGCGCATAGTGTATAGCACACTAGATTCCGAGACCTTAGGCTATAGGATAGGTTGTGTATCGTTCGTGGACTAGTTTTACCTAGGCCTAGCCTTCCTCGATGCCTAGTTTGGCATGAGCAATGCTCAATCCATAGCCTTATGCATCACTATTCCTAACTTACCAACTTTACCATACAATGCGTCCAAATCGTCAATTGAAATCAATCTCCTCATTGAATACCTCTTGCACCTATTTTTGCTTAAAACCAAATGAAAACGATTAGTACGATGGGTTGCCTCCCACCAAGCGCCTTAGTTTTGGTCGTGGCACGACTCTTATTTTTGGATTTTCATTATCAAAAGCAAAACAAGTAAAAAAAGAACGATAAAACGATGGGTTGCCTCCCATCTAGCGCCTTTTTTATTGTCGTGGCTCGACATAGTTACCTCGAGTACTTAGACTTCGTCGAGATAAGTGATGGCCATAGAATTCATCGATTCAAGAGGACCGATATAAGGCTTAACACGTTGGCCATTCACCTTGAAGACAACACCATTATTGTCTTCCAATTCGACTACTCCAGACGAGTAGACTTGGATAACTTTGTATGGACCAGACCACTTAGACTTTAACTTACCTGGGAAAAGCTTCAATCTGGAGTTGAAGAGAAGTACCATATCACCCCTTTGGAAGTTTCGTCAAACAATCCGCTGATCATGATACTTTTTCATCCGCTCCTTGTATAGGTCTGACCTTTCATATGCATGGAGACGGAATTCATCCATTTCGTTCAGTTGCTCCATCCTCAGCTTCATTGTATCATCCCAATTCAAGTTCAATCGCTTCAGCGCCCACAATGCCTTGTGTTCGAGCTCGATGGGTAGATGACAAGCCTTCCCATAGACTAGTTGATAAGGAGACGTGCCAATGGGTGTCTTGAATGCAGTCCTATACGCCCATAGTGCCTCATCTAGCTTTCAAGACCAATCCTTTCTATTCGCATTAACCGTCTTTGCAAGGATTTGCTTGATCTCGCGATTGGAAACTTCTACTTGTCCACTAGTTTGGGGATGATAAGGCGTAGCTACCTTATGTTGCTTGACACCATACTTGTCCAAAACTGATTTGAATAGCTTGTTGCAGAAGTGAGATCCTCCATCACTTATGATAGTACGTGGTACTCCAAAGCGAGAGAAGATATTCTTCTTTAAGAACGCTACAACACGCTTTCCTTCGTTGTCGGCCAATGCTACAGCTTCTACCCATTTCGAAACATAATCCATAGCAACCAAGATGTACTTCATTCCAAAAGAATTCACGAATGGACCCATGAAATCAATACCCCACACATCAAAGAGTTCTACCTCAAGAATTTTGGTCATGGGCATTTCCTGGTGTTTTGAAATTGCACCTTGAAGCTGGCATTGGTCACACCTTCTAACATAGTCGTAGGCATCTCTGAATATCGAAGGCCAATAATAACCACTTTGCAATACTTTTCTGGCCGTCCGATTGCCTGCGTGATGTCCTCCAACTTGCGAAGTGTGGCATGCTTCCAAGATAGTAGGCACCTCTTCATGGGATATACATCGTCGAATGATACCATCCGCACATCGTCGAAACAAATAAGGCTCATCCCAATAGTAGTGTTGTACGTCATGCATAAACTTTTTCCTTTGGTGGTAAGATAAATTGGCAGGTATCACATTACTCACCACGAAATTTGCAAAGTCGGCATACCATGGTAATTTCTCCATTGTTGTCGCTAATATCTTTTCATCCGGGAATGCATCATCAATCTGAATTTCAGGTTGCGCCATATGCTCATTCTCAAGTCGAGATAGGTGATCAACCACTTGGTTCTCGCAACCTCGTCTATCTTTGACTTCGAAATCAAACTCTTACAGCAGCAATACCCATCTAATCAACCTTGGTTTTGCATCCTTCTTTGTCATTAGATACCTAAGAGCTGCATGGTCTGTATGAACGATCACCTTAGTACCCAATAGATAGGCACGAAACTTCTCAAATGCATACACAACCGCTAGGAGCTCTTGTTCAGTAACAGTGTAGTTCCTTTGGGCTTCATTTAGGACCTTACTCGCATAGTAGATAGGATGAAATAATTTCTCCTTTCTCTGACCAAGAACAGCACCAACGGCTACACCACTAGCATCACACATGACTTCAAACGGGAGAGTCCAATCTGGTGCTACCATAATAGGGGCTTCAATGAGTTTTCCTTTAAGGCATTCGAATGCCTTTAAGCAATCATCATTGAAGTCAAACTTTGCATCTTTCTCCAATAGTTTGCACAATGGACTCGCAATTTTGGAGAAGTCTTTGATGAACCTACGATAGAAACCAGCATGGCCAAGAAAACTGCGAACTCCCTTCACCAAAATTGGAGCCGGTAGCTTCTCAATAACCTCAATTTTTGCTCGGTCAACCTCTATTCCTCTTTCAGAGATCTTGTGCCCAAGAACGATTCCTTCTCTTACCATGAAGTGGCACTTCTCCCAATTCAGCACAAGGTTGAACTCTACACATCTTTGTAATGCCATGCTCAAGTTTTCCAGGCATGCTTCAAAAGACTCACCAACAACGGAAAAGTCATCCATAAATACCTCCAAAGTGTCTTCAACCATATCAGAGAAAATAGACATCATACAACGTTGAAAGGTGGCTGGTGCGTTACATAACCCGAATGGCATACGTTTGAAGGCAAACGTACCATATGGGTATGTAAACGTTGTCTTCTCTTGGTCTTCGGGTGCAATACAAATCTGATTATAGCCTGAATAACCATCCAAGAAGCAAAACCATCCTTTCCTCGCTAATCGATCTAGCATTTGGTCCATAAATGGCATTAGGAAGTGATCCTTGAGTGTCCAAGAATTCAGCTTGCGGTAGTCCCTTCATACTCTCCATCCAGTGACGGGCCTGAGTGGAATAAGTTCATTTTTTGCATTCGCGACCACCGTCATACCTCCTTTCTTGGGAACACATTGTACAGGGCTAACCCATGTACTATCAAAAATAGGATACACAACTCCTGCGTCTAACCACTTGATGATCTCTTTCTTCACCACTTCTTGCATAGGTGGGTTTAGACGCCTTTGATGCTCAATGGTGGGTGTGCAATTTTCTTGAAGCTGAATTTTATGTGTACAAATCCCAGGTGGAATACCAATAATATCCGCAATGGTCCATCCAATAGCTCTAATATACTTGCGTAGAATAGCAATAAGAGCTGCAACTTGTCGCTCACCCAAATCGGCTGCCATAATAACTGGAAGAGTGTTTCCGCTTCCTAAAAATACGTACTTCAAATGACTTGGCAGCTCCTTCAATTCTAACGTGGGTGGGTCTTCAATAGATGGCTTAGCTGGTGGTGTAGGCCGATTCTTGAGATCAAGATCCAGCTTCTTGGGAGTATAGCGATATGTTCCTAATCCCGATAGAGCACAAATGGCTTTTTCAGAATTTTCAGCATCTTCCCTCTCTCCATTCATGAGCACAACCTCCAAGGGATCATCAATAATTTGTTCTTCTTCAAGTAGTTCTTTCAGATCATCAAGGAACACATAAGCCACCGAGAATACACTAAGATCTTTGGGTTGCTTCATTGTTTTGCAAACATCAAAATGAACCACTTCGTCATTTATTCGGAATGAAAGTTCATTAGCTCTCAAATCAATGAGCACACTTCCTGTAGCAAGGAAAGGGCGCCCCAAGATTATGGGAACCTCAGAATATGCTTCACAATCCAAGATGACAAAGTCTGCTGGAAAGATAAATGAAGAAACTTTTACCAAGACATCGCATAGAATACCAACAGGTCGTTTTACCGACCTATCTGCCATGATGAGCCTCATATTGGTTGGAGTAGGATCTCCTAACCCCAACTTCTTGTAGATCGATAATGGCATCAAATTGATGCTGGCTCCTAAGTCACATAATGCTTTGGAAAAGTTCAAAGATCCGACGGTGCAAGGAATAGTGAAAGCTCCGGGGTCGGCCTTCTTCTGAACTATCGATCGGGTAGCAGTTGTACTACAATGATGCACATCGTCTTTCAGCTCATAACTTGCTGCCCTCTTCTTTGTCAAAAGATCCTTCATAAACTTTGCATACCCAGGCATTTGTTCAAGTGCCTCCACCAATGGAACATTAATGGTCAGCTGCTTTAACATAGTCATAAATTTGCTGAACTTAGTGTCATCCGCCACCTTCTTCAGTCTTTGGGGAAAAGGTGGTGGTGGGTATGTAAGTGTTCTCTCCACGGTTTCCTTCTCCTCTTTCTTCCGTTTTTCCATTTTTTCAGGCTGCACGTCACTGGGCGTGACGTCCTTGACGTCAGGACTGGTTGTTGCGGCATCTTCTCCTTTTGCGTTATCATCCATGTCCGCAACTTCGTCAACCACTTGCTTGCCTTTTGCTGAAGGTTCCAGCACCTTACCACTTCTGGTAGTGATGGACATGCATGACCCATCATTCCTTGGGTTTTGCACAGTATCGCTAGGTAAAGTGCCAGCCCCTCTTTGATTGAGTGCTGCTGAAAGTTGGCTCAATTGCTGCTCTATTTGCTTGATTGAAGTGGAATGAGAATCAACTAGTTGTTTCATGGAGGACAAATCATTAATTACCTCAGTAACTCCCGCGCTCGTTTCTTCCACTCCTTTCAATAATTTAGCCATCATGTCTTCCATACTTCCAGAATTAGATGTGGTGGTATCACGTCTACCAGGGGGAACGTACAAACCACTCTTTTCATTGTTTTTCTTCCAACTACCTTGGTCTTTGATTCCAGATTTATCATAATAGTTCCGACCTTGGTTTTCTTGGGTATTCCCACGGAAACCCCCCTGATTGTTCAAGTAGTTGGCCTCCTCTTCCGAATCAGATTCGTCTATTCCTTTTAGCGCCACAGCTTTCACTTTTTCGGTCTTCCCTGATAATAAATGCTTTGTCAGAAGATCCACTTGCGTTTTCATGTGCGCTAAATCTTGATCACGTTCTTCTTGTCTTCTTCTTTGGTCTGCAGTCATGCCAATAGATAAAGTGGGGCTTGCTACCTCGGAATCACTGGTATGCCAAGCTCTACTTTGTTTCGTCATGCGATCTAGCATATTGCTTGCTTGACCAAGGGTGAGGTCCATTAGAGATCCTCCAGATGCGTTATCCACCACTGGCTTAGTTATTGAATTCAAGGCTCTATACAATATCTCCATGAGGTGAACATTACTCATGTGATGGTTTGGGCATCTCGCTAGCTTTGTCTTGAACCTCTCCCATGTTTCATGAAGAGCTTCAGTGGGAAGCTGACGAAAGTTGCTGATTTCATCTCTCAATTGTGCCCTTTTGGAAGGCGGAAAGAATCTTTCTAGGAAAGCGTCTCTCAATTGCCTCCAATTTATAATTGAATCAGGAGTCAGCACATTCAACCATAGTGTTGCCTCCCCAGACAGAGACAATGGAAATAGACGTAATCGAATTGCATTCTGACCAACACCAGGATTATGTAGAAATAAAGTTGATGAGATGCATATTCGGATCATCGCCTGCTAGTCCACCAAACAATCCCTTGAGTTGCAATAACTGAATCATGGTGCTTGTGATGTTGAACTTGGCTCCGGGCGCTAATGGTGGTGGAATTATAGCTCCAGTGGCTCCGGCACCATCAAGATCATCATCATCATCGTCGAAAGCTGGCTGCATAGGTTGGCGATCATGTCTATACCGAGCTTGTCGACCTCTTCTGTTGGCAGGTGTTGTGATTTCAGCATCATGCCTTGGGTTTAGTAATTCGTCATCACCTAAATCCTCATCGTCAGGATTTGTTGCTCGTGCAGGGTTATCAATGTTCTGCTGTTGAACCTGGGCTGCGGCAAGGGCAGCCAATCTTGCTTGTTCCTGTTGAGCAGCCATCCTTGCGATTTCAGCTTGTGCTTCCATTCTACCAATGCGTTGTGGTTCAGGATTGATTGGTAATAACGGTTGACCAGAACTTCGAGTATGGGGCATGCACTAAAATAAAAACCTGCAGTAGACAAAAACAAAAACTAAAAGTAAAAGTACGAGAATCTTTGACCAAAGGGTCTAGTAATTATTATGAACTTAATTGACACTTGTATTCCCCGGCAGCGGCGCCAATTTTTGATAACGCTCAATCTACAGCTCTAGGAGTGTAAAGCGGTTGTTAGCAAATATAGAACCCAACTGGGTTGGGTATCGATCCCACAGGGAATAGCTTGGTCAACAAGTAAGTGAAGATTACTAGACTTTTAGTGAAAGTCTCGAAAAAAGGGGGGATTCTTGTTGTGCAAGTAATGTAACCAAATAGTAGCTAAAAACGGCAATAGCAAAGTAAAAAGAACGAGAATGTTTTAGTAAGATGTAAACAATGAGAATTGAGGCGTTGGGGTTATGTCCACCTTCTGAGGTATACGTCTCTATTGGCTATGAGTGTGTAGAATTCTGACATGCAACTGCTTATAGAGAATTGTATTTGATGGTAAATCCAGGCGTCTTTCGACCTATTCGAGGATTATTTCACTTTAACTCTTTCGAGATTAAAGCGTGTCTAACGGTACGAATTCTCCAAGAGGTTAGTCCAGTTACGGCACTAGCTTTTTAGTAGGGAATTTGAGGGGGTGACCCTACTACCTTGACATTATCTCTTTTCCAGACAGATAACCTTTCTTTCGAACAAGTTAAATGTTATACTGGCGTATTCTTGCATTTGCAACCACAAAGAATGTAGACTAAGATGAAGAGAATAATGATATAAGCAGTATACGTGTCGCGAACTCACAAACTCACAGCAATAGATAGTATCTCATACGGCTTCCATAAACCCAACAGAGAAGTTTAGTTACCCATGAATGCGAAGGAGATCACGATTGACATTGTTGTTATACCACAAGATTGAGTAATTTCATGTAGCTTAGGTGGTAGGCGTGAGGCGTGAATTCCTAGGCAAAGTAACGATTCTCTTGTTGTGGAATTTAAGAATAGAAGAGTAGAAGAAGAAAAATAGAATTAATGGAAAGATTAGAAGAGTTGTAGAATTGTTTGTAGTGGAAGATGAGAGGGATGGGAGGAAGTGTTGTGGTCTCCCCCTCCCAAATTCCTTGCAATCTCTAGCATGATAGGGTATTTATAATACCCATATCCTAATCCTACTAGATAAATAAAATATCTAACCAAATCCTACTAGGCTAATGTAATACTTAACCCAATTATACTAGGTTAATGTAACATTATCATAATCCAAATAAACTAATGAAATACATAACCCAATTGTACTAGGTTAATGTATCATTGTCCAAATCCAACTAAGTTACTGCAAATCCCCAAAGTCTTCAAAATTGTTGTTTTAGCCCGGGACAGATTTTCCATGCAACAGTTTTGGTCCTTAGGCGTGTAAACTCCCTTCCCTTCCTTCGTGAGCTTTCTTTTGCGTCAAGTAAGCCATAAAATGCTGAATTCTGCATCATTTATACCTGAAACTTTACTAATCATGTTCGTTAGCTCATTTACAGGAAAAAGGACTAAAAGTGCATGAAATATATACTTTGTTCTCAAAACTAGGCTAAAATATGGGCAAAATATATTGATATAGGCGTGTAAATTCGCCTATCATCAACAATCTCACCACTTCAAGTCAACACTAGTTTTTGTGGAGTCTAATCACTAAGTAGGAGGTGTAGTATGACCAATATTTGCATTACATTGGGATACATCATCAAAGATGGTTAACGATTGAAGCGCTAACATGTATCTTAAGGATTTGGATAAAATATTGTAAATAGTTCAAAACTAATTAATCAATGCATATATCAATGTAATACATACATATACACATATATATTTACACCCTGTCGGGATAGGGAACAAGATTAGCATGAACTTTAGAAATCAGTAACCTGGGTTCTATAGCATGATCGTCATAGAACAAGGAACCATAGGCTATTTAGGGCCATCTCTCTCTTAGATAGAAGGATCCCTCTGCGTGTAGCCATACAAACCAGAGAATATCCATATACATATATGCCTTTATGGGAGACTAAAACCTCCCAGCACAATCAAGGTGACTTAAGCACCAATACATGAAGTAAGAGGGACTTGAACCTCCCTTTCATATGTTCATTTGGGGGACTTAAACCTCACATTCATAACACCTGCATCTACTAGTAAGATTTCCAGTATTAGTCCTTCAGACACCATTTTCACGACCTGACTAGATATCCCACTATTAAGCCCAATTTCAAACTATCATTTCATATATATAACCATTAAGCAAATTACGTAACCAAAGGCACTTCATTGGTATCGTTATACCAACACTAATTGCATGTATACCACATGCCATTACCTTTATCAATCAACCATCCCTTAAATTGACTTTGGGACTCTAACCCGTCATCTAGGAAACACACTTATTTAATTAAATGTTTGGGGAATCGAACCCATTATCAAGTGAAGACATAAATCAATTTAATGTTAGGGACTCAATCCTATTAAAACCATTAAACCACAAAGGTTACCATTTAAATCATTACATTGCTAACAAGGCCTTCACAAAATCATTTACCAAACATTCATATTCATTAGGCCAATGCCTTAGTTCAAAACATCATTAATATGTGACTAGCTTATTCTTTTAGAAATTTTCACAAACACCATGAGGGTATACTATTATAAAGACCAAAATCAAGGTAAAAACCATCAAGTTTAGGGTTACCGTTGACCTACTTATGAAACCACAATTACCAAGAACCCATATGTGTAGACCATCATAAAAAATATGTATAAATACAAGTTAAACCAAAAATAAATAATACTCAATCATATGCAACAAAACCCTCAATTTGGATTTTCAAAACCACTATTTAAGAATCATAATCACACTTTAAAACATATTATATTTATGAACTAACAATGAGGGAAGAGTCACATGCCTTATTAAAGAAGATTCATAGAAGAAACATGACTCTTAAGCCTGAAGATGAGCACTTTTAAAAAACCTTAGCCCCAATCTTCAAGAGAGAGATTAGAGAGGATTTTTATGTGTTTTATCTTTCAATAGTAGGTTAGAGAGGCCAAAACATGTTTTAATATATAGTGACTTAAGGGTTTTAGGGTGGGAAATATCCACCCTAATCTTAAAAGCTGAAAACTTGATCGCATGAGGGTACGACCAAACCCCCTAAACCCCCTAAACCATATCCTAAGGTACTAGTTATACCCTTATCGTGTAACCTAGTTCCCAACTTGGACTGAACACTTATTGACATACGACCATAAAGTCTAACTCATACCCTATAATATGAGAAGTACCCTAAAATCGTACCTTAGGAAGAATAGAATCCTTTAGACAAGACATAGGGCATCATATGATTTGCATAATACTTCTAGTACCCTAACATATTACCTGTATGATACTTTCATACCTTGGACAAAAACTAATCAAACTACACTGACTAACATAGGAGAGGGGGACCCAAAATTGTAACAAATCATATGACTAGTACCCACAAGTTGTATGATGTCAAGTGTTCTAAAAATCAAGTAACTTTCTAAGGGTCAAAAGCCAAGGTGTTTTATTCATATAGGCGGTGAGAGGGTATTGTATTTGAGCTTAAAGTGATGACTGAATGCCTTAGATAGCTTAGATTCTCCTAGTTAAGCATAGTGTTTTTGTTTTATTTTGTTTTGTTGCATGAGTATATGCAAACATTCTAAGTTAAGGGTGTTGTTATGCTATAGAAATATAGCACTTTTGATGCTTAAAACGATAAAAATGTGAAAGTTTCTTATGTTGTTTTTTAGATATGATGTGTTTTGTATATGTTTTACAGAAAACTAGGTTTTGGATGATAAACTAAAGAAAAAAATAAAAAGTGAAGTTTTTGGCTACTTACTGAGGCTATTTTCTTCGTAATTTCCACTTACAGGGAGAATGTGACCTAAGATCGTGCAGAGATCAAAATTACAGAGGGTCAAAATCAGGAAAAAAAACACCTTGCACTATACTATATCCACATATGGTTCGTATATGGCATATGCAGACCGTATGTGACCTAGGATAGTACAGAGTTTTAATGTCCAGAGAGCTGCATAATTTGTACTTGAGTTCTGGAACTTACCTAAGTGCACATGCAAACCCTATGTGGTATATACGGCCCGTATGTGGCCTAAGTAAGTGGCCACCAACCTTATTTTTCCTTTTTTGTTCGGGATTTGATTTTTAAGGTTTCCTTGTGTAGTATATATATATCTTTTTGAAAATTAGTAGTTAGGTTATGCACTCTTAACACTTAAAATTTATAGTTTAATTCCAAGATTCAGCTTTGATCTTGGGATTATTCTTGTATTGATTTTGGTTGATAATTCAGTTCCAGAATTTGAGTTTTATTCAATTATTCTCTTGATAATGCTTAATGTTAGTCGATATGAATCCTTTCATCATTTTACAAGCATGTGTGAAGAAAACCCATCGTTAGGATTGTGGGAACCCTGGCTAAGTAAAAAAGTAGAGGAAGTATTCAATCCTCCTAGCCATGAGTTATTGCATGCAATGTGTTTTTCTCTGATTCTGTTGCTTTTTAACAGTTGAAGACATTAGGATCCATTATGTGTTCACTACAAACTTAAGAGGGAGGTAGATATAAGGAAAAGGAGAACATAATATTTATTTGGGGTCAACTTCCAAAATAAGCTTACTTGTATTATCTTCTTAAGATGATTAACTTATATCTAATCAACTTAAGACCGAGAGAAGATAGTTGAAACTAGCATACAAGGTAAGGGTTAGTAAGGGGCCACTCTAAGACTGAGAGGAGTTTAGTGAAATTTACCAAAGTATGCTAGGAGGCAATTGGTGATACCTATCTTACCAGACTCTATATGCATAACAGTTGTATAGTTGTATAGTTAGGATTCATCTACGACTGACTACAACCAGATTTGATATTTGCTACTTTTTTAAGATTGTCACTTCAAACCCCTCATTTACTTTCTGTTCAGTCCATTGAGTTAAGTAAACCCGAGATATAAATCCATGTCTTCCCTGTAGGTTTGACCCCAACATATTTGTATTATTATACTTAACAACGACCACTTTGTCCTATATTGGAGGTGTAGTTTGGGTGCATATCAGTATAGTCCACTTGTACTCAATAGGTTTCACAGGCCAACCAAGCAAAGAAAAAAAATAGAGCATACGAAATAGACACTAAGGTCACGTCACCTACTATCAGAAAATGTCCCAAAAGGTAACCCACACCTCTTGCACTAACAGTTCTATAATATCCATATATAATAAAGTAAAGCACCAAAAATAATACAAGTATACATTTATACCACATATAAGCAAGGTAAAGGGGAACAACATATACGAGAGCATCAAGTAAAAGTAAGGGAGGTTAGAACAATAGATAAGTAATGAGTCAAATAGAATATACAATCACATCACGAGCATTATATAGTAAACATAATAAGAATGATGATGATGATGTGATGCACGAGGTTTTCGCCCAACCTCGAGGCCATCACATATCCTTCGTATACACCTATAGAGCTAAATATTCTAGACGTAGGACCCATGGGGGGTTCACAACCCATATACAATCCATATATCCATATCTTCTTCTTGGCATATCCCTCGGGGAGGGTTTTATAAGATGTCATATTTTCTTTGATAAAAAAGTGTTTCAAGTATATCTCAATATTTCCATGGTGGTTTCATTGTTTCATTAATGAGTACGAGGATACAAAGCTCACAATCAACCACAAAGAGTATTTTCACAACCAACCACATTGAGTAGTTCCACAACAAACCAATATACCATCACGAGAGACAAATATCCACTTATTATTTCCAACCAATCATGAAATCCAACATGATTCATATGCCAATAGAGTATGAATACATCAATATACACAACTTGTACCACAACACACTTTTTCATTAACCAAGGTACAATTGTTATCATGTATACAAGGCTATAAATATCACATAGGACCCCACATAGTCACACATACCATATAAAGTTCCAAAACTTCCACATAATATCGCATATAGGCCCTTACATAGGTACAAAATAATAAGATAGCCATTTTTCATGATTAGTTACCATACCCTTAACTTGAATTTTATATCGGTATTAACTACGCAACCTAATATGAAAGAAGTTAAGCCATAACCTACCTCGAAAGCCAAAAAGTAGTCTTCAATACATCAATCAAGAAGCCCTACTTTTCCCAAACCAACCCAAAATCAACTAAAACATCAAAATATAGAATCTATACATCAAAAGGAAGCCAAAGACACCCACATTGCCTATGTTCAATTCGGGGTCAAAATGGACTGCCAAAATGTGTTAATGAAAAAGAAGGGCAAAATCATAAATTTATTTAAAAATCATGTTCCCCAGTATTTTTTGGAATATACAAGTGAAAACCCATGCAAAAATGAGTTGAAAATAAGGTCCAAATTGAAGAAAAACATTTTAAATCTTTACTAGGTAAAATCTTTGAAATCCGTTTAAAAATCAAGAATCAAAGTTATTTTGAAGTTAAAATTGAGCTAAAATGGATAATTGTAGGATTAGTAACTCACTAAAGTGTAAAAAGAGTGAAATTGGAGTTTAAATTGGAGGAATACCATTTTTAGGTCTTACAGGCGCTAAAATCCCCAAATTCCATGCTTTAATTCTTGTTTAAAACAAGAAATTAATTTTAATGATAGAATAAATTAGTTAAAATGAGAGTAATGTAGCTTACCCAAGCTTTAAAATGGAGAATGTTTCTCAAAACCTCGAAACCCTAAACTTTAAGTCATAAAACAGTGAAAATTGCAAAAATACATATTTATACACCTAAGATTGGCGATCGTGGACCTCGGGTCATGATCATAGTACCTTGATTGGAAGTCCTATCGCAATCACAAAAGAGGCATCGTGATCGTGAAACTTGACCAACTGGCCCAATCACGATTGCGATACTCCTAATGTGATCGCAGGTGCACCAGCTGAGTGGTGCACCAGTTGGGGACTTGGTGAATTTCCAAGTCTCTACGGACCCCTCGGTGTTCACTAGGAATCTCATGAATGCAAAAAAACTATGCTATCCTATCAAATCAATGCTCTAAATTCAATAGCGATATCAGATTTTTGAAAAAATGTCGTTTTCACAAAGTTGACCCCAAAAACCAAAAATTACAACTTTCTAAACCGAGGGTCAAGATGAGAATTGAAATCCATAAAACCATACCAACCATGTTAACACCCTAAAATTGGTGTTCCAGATATATTGGCACAGTCCGTTTTTCCATCCATCACACAAATCAAAAGATATCAACTGAAATCAACTTTAAGGTCTCAAAGCTTTCAAAAATTACAAAATCACATAAATGGAACCAAAACGCATCATGAACTGTGCCAATCATCCCCATACCCCAAAAATACCACAAGACAACCATAAAGAGGGGTAAAATAGTCAAATAACACAAAATGCATATTTCACATATTTCATCAAAAATTAGGCCATTGGATAATCATATCATCATTATCATGGCCAATAGCATAATCATTAGAGTATTCAATAGCATAACCACTAGTATAGTTTCTTATAATGATCACTAGTCATAATCAAAATTATGATCTCTAGCATAGTCAATAGCATAATCACCCAATATACTAAATAAGTATGATCTTTAGCAAAACCAATAGCATAATCGCTAATATAATTAATAAGCATGGTCTTTAGTATAGTCAATAAGCATGCTCTTTAGTATAACCAAGAGCATAATCTTTAAGTATTACTCCTAATGTTAACCCATCATAACCATCAAGTACCAAGGCTTCTCAATATAACAAAAATAAATATTTCATAGATGTACTCAAACGTATAAAAGATCTTCAACAACTACACAAGACTTGGCCTAAGGTGGGTGGAAGAACCCATTTCAAAATCACCAAAACCCTTTACTAGGCAATTTCTACCCCAAAATCGGCTAAGGTATCTAAATTCACTATTAAATATTGAATAAGCCATAACTAGATCAAGGATAACTATTACTTTTTATAAAGAGAAACTAAGTCAATTCCCTCTAAGGTAATGACAACTAGAATAAGTTTCACCCTAAAATTTAGTGACTAAGGAAATCTCCTCATTGATTGAGTAAATAAAGTATTTACATCATAAACAAGAACGACGAGGTCAACTTCACCTACTAACTAGACTAATTATCCCCAAAAACGGTATCCAAATAGCCTGAACAGTCTAACAAAGCCAAGTATTGCAATTTATCACACAAATACCTAAAAATCATACCAAATATAAAGCAATATCATAAACATACTATGAATTAGCTCAATCTAAAAAAGGGTAACATGTAGCCTACCTGGACGCCAAAGAAAGCTCAAAAGATCCTCTAGATCACCACTTTTCCTTTTCGTGAAGCTTTCACAAGATGCCAAGTTATAAAAATCACATTCTACTTATCAATACAAGAATAACAATTTTGATATTCAACCATTGTGCTTTGAGTTCAAAAATCACCCAAATCCCATGTGGGTACCATTTTTGGAAAATCAGATTTTTGAAACCAACTCAACATTCCCTCATGCTCAAGAAGTTATAATCCTAAAAAATGGGTGAAATTTGGGCTAACTTGCAGCTAAAATCAAGCCTCCAAAGTTTTAGGAATTTTGAACAAGAAATGGGAAAAATCTACCATGAAAAAGGTGAAATCATACCACAATTCAAAAGATAATCATTTAAAAAAAAAATCTTACCACAATTTAAAAGATAATCGGGTAAAAAAGTGTTAGCCAAGCTCCCAAATCATCCACAAGCTTAAATCCCAAGATTTTACTCTTTTTTAGGATTTTAGTCTCTAGAGAATGGGTGAGAAATAGTCAAAAAAGACTAAAAAAGGGGTATTTATACCCATCCCTAGTGCTCGTGTACTACTATCACGACCCATAACCTTGTGATTACCACACCTATGGTTGTACAAGTAAGTCATAATCATGATGTGGGCACTGCAATAACGACATTGGCCTTCCACTGGTATCGTGATCGCGACCCTTGGCTTGTTGAGAGCATGGCACCAGTCATAGTTGAGACTCCACCAATCCCTTGGGATTGGTATGGAATCCCATACATGCAAATAGACTATGCAAACCTATCATAATTTGATATTTTGGATGCAAGATAGCAGTCAAAATTTCCATTTGAACTCATTTCATCACAAAGTGGGTCCCACACCTAATTTTCCATTTTCTTAACTTTCCACCAATAGGTTGGAATGAGCTTTGGTTCCTCGAGACCCAAACCACGAGTCCTCCTAGCCTAAATTAGCATTTCAAAGCCTCTAGGATATTCAAAATTTTCATATGATATTTTTTGACTGAAGTTTTCACCTGGTGGCCATTTGAAACTAGGGAAGACTTCAAAATAGAGAATTGGATATAAAACACTAATGAAATGCCTGATAACTAAACTATCAGTCCCAACAAGTGATAAATTACTTAGGGCAGTTATAGGAAATCTCTATGGACAAAATAGGAAGAAATACAGAAAATAACATGAAGGGTCATTATAGTGGATGACCTAAAGGTTGGGGTGCACAAGAGATGCAACCAAAGCTAGAGATTACAAAAGGGAGACTTCACCAAACCCTATCCTTTCTCCTACACCAAATATTCCTCCACCCCAGCCATTGGTGTGGAAGAGGGCTGCCTAGCCTCCACAGAGGTTTGTTTAATTTTCACTGCTCAGAGATACTCTAGTTTAGCCTTTGGGATTTTCTTCTAGCGCACTATAAAATTATGCCTAGTCTGTGAATCAGAGTGGTACTGAGGCAGGAACACAACTTGTAGCTGCGACTCCCAGAGTAGATATCTCTCCAGTGTTGGTTGTTACCCAACGTGGAGATCTAGAATTTTTTTAAGGATGTGCCATGCCCTTGCTACAATAAAAATGGTAAATTCCATTATTCCTCCATGACAAGGGCATGGCACACCTTAATTTCACCAATTGAAGAGTGTGGTATGCCCATGTGTCTAAAACGTCCACTTTGTTTCTATTATAAATAAGATACTCTTATCTTTTGGTACACACCTTGGATGGATTTTGGGGTTTTTAATACATTTAAGGAGTCCTCTCTTAGGTTTTTTAATATTTACCTTAGTTTACTTTTGGATTACTAATATGAATTTCATTATTGTTGATGTTGGGTGAATTTATGCATTCTAGCATCACTATTCTAGCCTTTTTAGCCTTGTTTTGACCATGATTCATGTGATATGTGGGTTTATAATGATATAAATGTGTATCAAAGTGTTAAATCATGTGATTATGATGTTCAACGTGAGTTTCAAACATGTTTGTATCCAAAAGATTCATTTAGAGTTCAACTCGGAAAACTACTGTTACTAGCTTGAGCTAGGTGCTTGTCTAATAGATTCCGGTGGATTGTATTGTGTTTAGAGTGTTCCAAATGGTTTTTATGTGTAATTTTATGTGAAATAACTTTCTTATAATAATCAAGGGTCAATTGGATCAATCCAATGGTCAAAATAATGAGTTAAAGATCAAAGTGACATTAGCCTATACTTAGCTCATGTTTCTAGTTCGTCGTGTTGGAAGTTGTGTTGTTTTGAGCTTTAAATTGTTTTGTTTAATGATAAATGATTCTTGTTTAATGTATTATTATGATATATTAAGGATATAAAAGCTTAAAATCAAGTGGGAACAACTCAAAAAGGCTCGTAATGGCTCAACTAAGGCACGATACGCAGATTGATGCACTTTTGGACCCCTGGAATGTGTTGGGCGCGTGAGGATTTAAGGAGAGGAAAATGGACATGTGAAAAATAGTAATGGATTTATAAGAGGCCCAAAATTGTAACCAACAGGCGTGTGGTAGTCCTAACCGCGATTTGGAGGTGACGAAGGCTCATTTCTTTGCCCTCTTTGCCTTAGAAAAATTTTGAACAACAAATTCTAGAGAGGTAGGGAGATATTGAGGCGACGCCTAACCTGGAGTGGGGATCGAACCAGGGTACCGACTCATCCATTCCTAGGCTCATGAACTGAAGGTTTTCAACTCCAAAATGGATTGGGCTTTTTCCTATACTATAAATACATGTTATATCACATTTTTTACATACTTTAGGATAACTTTTGGACATCTTGGAGCATTCGAGGATACCAAAACTTTTATTTAGGGTTTTATTATTTTAAATTTAGTTTTTTTAATGGTTTGTATCATCAATCCAAGGGATTTTATGATGAATATTTCCATTAAAGGCTAAAACTCCTATCCGGGGTTAAGGCCACGATCATGATTACTTTAGTTTTGAATTAAGTTTGTTGATTTGCTTATCATTAATTGGTTTCTTGTTTATTCTTGTCTTAACTATTTGAAGGATTATCTACCCTTATAATACATCAATTGTTAACCTTGTGTACTCAGGAGATGGAATAAGGTGATAGAACATGGGAATAAGCCAAGTATGGTTCTTGATTCTTTATAAAATAAGAAACTTGAATTATTATCTAGGACAAAGATGTACTTAGATGCCTTAATTGATTCATATGTAGGATGTTATTTGTAAAGAACTTAAGTGAACTATTAAATCCCCGCTCAATGATGTAGTTGTAAGGTTCAACTTAAGTAAAGGGTTAGAGGTTGGGAAACCATAATCATGCAATTAACCCTACGAATCAACAACCAAGATAAGCAATTTAATGAATGAAGTTCAATAACGTAGTATGATTGTTCGTAAGACTTAACCCTGGGCTTCTATCCATAGATTGTCCTAAGTCATTACTTATCTGCATTAGTTTAGTTTACTTTTAATTTACAATTCTTAAATCTCCTTATTTACTTTTTCTCAATTGTTGAAGTAGAATTAGATAAGTGGCAAATGCAAGTCCCTGAGAGATCGATACTGGGACTTTCTTAAAGCCACTTTACTACTTGATAGACCACGTACACTTGTGTGTACGCTTGGGCACTGTCAAGTATTTGGCACCGTAGTCGGGGACTTGTAATTAGGCAACTATCTTATTTTTTTGTTTTTCTATATTGAGTTGTAAATAGTTTTTGTTTTGTTTATTTTTATTTTCTTTTATTTCTATTTTTATCACACTTCTTGATATGTCAGCCTGGGATAAATGGTTTTCAAGTGATGACGATTCTTGTTGTTTCTATGGGGGACCGTATCAAGAGTCTTATTGCTCAGATTTTGATGGACATGCATGGATGGGACCTTCCCAATGTGCTGCAAATGCTGTTCTATCTGTAGTGCAGACTACATCTTAGTGTTTGGTTTATGGTCAAAGTGATCATACTGCAGCTATGTGTGCTGTAAATCCCGATTCAGAATTGTTTGAGGGCTACACTGAAAGTCAAAATTATATAAACTACTACATTCTAATGGGGCTAAATCAGTCACAAATTCAATCGTGGACCAACCAATAGCAGTTTCAGCAGCAACAACTAAACATGCAGGCCACAACTCAAATGAGCAATTTGGAAGAGATGATGAAAAAAGTTTTAGCATCTCAGGTTGAGTTTTTTGGCATACAAGAAGAACCAAAGGGAAGTTGCTGAACAAATGACTTCCCAACCTATTATAGATGAAGTTACAGATAATTCGAGGAAGTCTGAGTACTCGGAAACTAAAATTGTTAACATGTTGGGGAGATACCACTACCACCACGTCTACAGTGGCTAAGAAAAGAAAAATATGAGCAGGATATTAGCCAATTTGTGGAGAAAACACAAGAATCATAGCCACTAGATTGCCATCTTTCTTTTGAGACTGAAATTGTGAAGGTGAACAAAAGTGAGTGTGTAGTAGATTGTGTAGATTTTGAAGTAGGATTAGTTGGGCCCCATTCAAAGAACTTTCCTATAATATGTTTAGATGATGTCTTATCTGTGGAATCATTTAAAATAGTGAAAGTGTGTGAAGATGAGGAATAAGAGTCCTATATTCTTAATTTTACACCAGACAAGCAATATAAAAACACACCTTACTTTAAGGCCGAGTGTTTGATTATACACATTTCATTACTCAGTTCCTTAATTTTTGTACCACCTCCCTATGATCGAGGCAAAATGATGGATGGTGAAATTTATATCCTAAAGGTGGAGAAAAAAGTTGATTAGGTCGTGCCGCGACACTAAATTAGGCGCTGCTTGGGAGGCTACCCAAGATAATTAGGTATGTTTTCTTTTTAGTTTTTAGTTTTCTTATTTCACATAGTTTTTGGTTTTTGGTTGAGTCATAGGTTAATGGGAAATCTGAGTACCATAAACATGAGCTTAAAGCATGACAAAGATTGAGTATGGGGTCCCATTGATCTCTTTTATGTGTAAAGATGCTACTATCTAGGCCTAAAGGACTCAGGGAGTATTTCTATCTCTTACTTTTAAGTTCACTTTGGGGACAAAGTATATTTTTAAGTGTGGGGTATGAAAATTCTCAAATTTTAGCTCAATTTTTTTTTTGGTGTAAGATATTCTTGTTGGTGCTATTTTTGATTACATGGTGTAAGTGGGTTTGTTTGTAAAAGCATTTTGAATGAGTGAATTGCTACTTTTGAGACTCTTAGGCTCAAGTTTCTTACTCTTGTACTTTTTGGCTTAAATTTGAATTTATGTTATTGTTTGGTTGGGAATCTATGATTATCCTATTGAGTTGAGCATGTGCCATGTGTGTGTGATAATTTTTGTATATTCCTTATTTCATGTGATGTCTATAACTTTCCTGGCGTGTGTGTGAAGCGAAATAAGGAATGTGGGTTTAGGAGATGATTTAGGCATTTCTTTGATAGCCTTGTTTTATACCTCCTATTTGTCCTACCTTTTGTACATTATCCTAGTTAACCCCCATTGAGACTTTAGCTTATTTTATTTGGTAGCCTCATAAGTAACCTAATCCCTTTCTTTGATAGACCATAATTTGATCCAAAAATCTCCTAAGTTCTTTAATGAAAAAAAAGAAATAATTAAAAAAAGAGTTTGAGAAATTAAAGAAGAAAAAGGTGGAATTTATGCCCCAAGGTAATAGTTATTGGTGTTAATAATTGATGTGTGGTGGATAGGTATGATAGAATTTATGCAAGAATATTGCCATTATTGTGAGAAAAAAAGAGAAAAACATTGATTCTTGAGGTAGTAAACTAGGTATCCACCAAGTGTTTGTGAAAATGCTTAAAAGAGATGGGCAAAAACAAAAGGTATGGATGAATAAATAAGTGTAGTTTGGTTGTTCGAGAGTGATTTTAAATGTATAATGTAGTGTATTAAAGCGCTTAGAGAGGTTATTAACTATTCCCAAATAGCTTCTACCCATCCTTTAACATACATTACAACCCGAGAAGACCTAATTGATCCTATAATTTACATTCGAATATTAGTGGAGCATTACACTAAGGGAAATCCTATGGTTCATTGTGTGTAACCTGTGAATTCTTTGTGAGAGTGAGCGTAATTTGATTCTTGTACCCATCATATTATGAATTGCTTAATTGTGAGTGATTATGGGTAACTCTCTTATGGTGAGGGAACATGTTTGATTAATGTGGATGATTTTTATGATGTCCTTGATTGAATGGCAAGTACGAGTTTTCCAACTAGGTGAGTAAATTCTTGAGGCTAGGATGTTTTGGAGTAGTATTCATAAGCATTCAATTGTGATTATAATATGCGTAGTAAAGAAACTTGCATTCTATGTAGTCGTTGTAGTACTAGCCTAAGTGTCTTGCATGTAGTATAAGTGTAGAATCTACAGCTCATGATACTAAGAGTGAAGAGTTGTTTGAGGACGAACAAGTCTTTAAGTGTGGGGTGGTGATGTTGGGTGAATTTATACAGTCTAGCGTCACTATTCTAGCCTTTTTAGTCTTGTTTTGAGGATGATTCATGTGATATATGTGTTGATAATGAGATAAATGTGTATCAAGGTGTTAAAGTATGTGTTTGTGATGTTCAAAGTAAGTTTCAAACAAGTTTGAATCTAAAATATTCATTTAGAGTTCAACCCGGAAAACTAGTGTTACTAGCTTGAGGTTGATTCCGGTGGATTCTATTGTTTTTAAAGTGTTCCAAATGGTTTTTATATGTGAAAAAACTTTTTTATAATTCTCAAGGGTCAATTGGAACAATCCAAGGGTCAAAACAATGAGTCAAAGATCAAAGTGAAATTAGCCTATGCTTAGCTCGTGTTTCTAATTCGTCGTGTTGGATGTTGTGTTGTTATGAGCTTTAAATTGTTGTGTTTAATGATATAGGATTCTTTTTTAATGAATTATTATGATATATGAAGGATATACATGCTTCAAATCAAGTGGGAACAACTCAAAAAGACTCGGAATGGCTCAACTAAAGCATAATACCCAGATTGATGCACTTTTGGACACCTGGAATATGTTGGGAGCGTGTGGAGTGATGTAGTATCCAATGGACGTGTTCAAAACACAAATGGATTCATAAGAGGCCTAAAATTCTAACTAATAGGCGTGTGGTGGTCCTAACCGCGATTTGGAGGCAACGCGGGCTCATTTGGTGCTCCCTTTGCCTTAGAAAAATTCTGAACAACAAATTCCAGAGAGGTAGGGCGATATTGAGGTGACGCCTCATGTGGAGAAGGGATCAAACCAGGGCGCCACCTCACCCAATCTCGGCCTCAATAATTGAAGGTTTTTAACTCCAACACGGATTGGGATTGCTCTTATACTATAAATACATGTTATATCACATTTTTTACATTCTTTTGGACAACTTTTGGACATCTTGGAGCATTGGAGGCTACCAAAACTTCTCTTTAGGGTTTTATTATCTTAAATTTAGTTTTTTTCATAGTTTGTATCATTATTCTAAGGGATTGGATGATAAATATTTCCATTAAAGGCTAAAACTCCTATCCGAGGTTAAGGCCATGATCATGATTACTTTCGTTTTGAATTAACTTTGTTGATTTGCTTATCAATATTCGGTTGCTTGTTTATTCTTTTCATAACTATTTTAAGGATTAGCTACCCTTATAATAAATCAATTTTCAACCTTGTGAACTTGGAAGAGGGAATAGGGCGAAAGAACAGGGGAAATAAACAAAGTATGTTTCTTGATTCTTTATAAACTAAGAAACTTGTATTAGTATCTATGACAGTGATGTACTTAGATGCCTTACTTGATTCATATGTAGGATGATATTTGTAAAGAACTTAAGTTAACTATTACATCCCCACTCAACGATGTAGTTGTAAGGTTCAACTTAGGTAAAGGATTAGAGGTTGGGAAACCATAATCATACAATTAACCCTATGAATCAATAACCAAGATAAGCAATTTAACGAATGAAGTTCAATAAAATAGTATGATTGTTCGTAAGCCTTAACCCTGGGCTTCTATCCATAGATTGTCCTAAGTGGTTACTTTTTTGCTTTAGTTTAGTTTACTTTTAGTTTACAATTCTTAAACTTCCTTATTTACTTTTTCTTGATTATTGAACTAGAATTCTATAGGCGATGATGTGTGAGCAATTGCTAACACATTTAAGACCTTTAACTGAGAATAATTACGAAGTCTTAAGCAAATTTTGTCATTTTTGATTTGTTTATGTTTGATTTTATAGTTTAAGCTGATGAGATAGAGAACCAACAAGAATGGAAGAAAATAAGTTAAAATCTTGAGAAATCTGAAGAGAAGTATGGCTGACAACATCTGTGACAAGTCGTCATCCCTATGATAGTCTATCACAGTTATCGTCAAACTTAATCAGAGACTTGGTATAAGTTGAAGCCTGTGACGACATCTGGTGATAGGACGTCTAAAGTGTGATACGCTATTATGAATATCATCATCCTTAACCGGAGAATTGGCGTGAGTTGAAGCCTGTGATGATATTTTATGATAAGGCGTCAGAGTTGTAATAAGGCGTTAGGATCATCATCAGCCTTAGGCGGAGCTTATCTACATTGGAGCAAATCTGACACCATTTCTGACAATGCGTCAGACCCTTGATAAGGCATCACCTAATGGCGTCACCTGTCTGAGAAATTTACTTAAGTTGTTATTTTATTTCCATAATTACACTCAAGTATAAATAACAACTTTTAGGATTTTCTAATTATCATTACATATCTTGCAATATACGTTGTGCATGATTTTTCTCTCTCTCGAGTTCCGATATGCTCTAAAACATTATTGTTGAGAGAAGATTGTCATCAATATTTTGGGAGTTTTGTATTGAGATTCAGTTCAAGTTACACTTCTTGATTTTCATCATCGTTGTAAGTTAATCTGCCCAACTATGAATTCAACTTGTGTACTTGTTTATTGCATCATAAGTGGCTAAACTCCATTAACCTAAACTATGGGATATAGGGTTAGGTCTTGATAAGGTTCTAAGTATTCAAGATTCAATAGGTGGTAGGATTTCTTGATAATTCTAAAGCTTTAATTAACGTCTGTTGGTTGCAAACAGTAGACACACTTTCTTTGATTTACTTGAGAAAGAAATCAAATATAGTAGGAAGTTAATTATCAATAGGGACTCAGAAATACTTCGTTTCATAATCAGTGTTGTAACAAGGTTGGTTAACCTGAGGTAAAATCAGGGCAGTGAATAGAAATTCCCTAAGTCCGAGAGGATTAGGAAATTAAATGCTTAAGTAGGTCGAGAGACATTTGAGCATAACATCAATAAAGATAGCTTGTTATCCCACCCACCATGAGAATCTTGAATCACCTTTAGCATCTGTCATGTACCGTAAACCCTAGTGAACATAATTCTAGTTATTTCATAAATTCTTGATTAAAAACATTGAAATTAAAGTGACAAACAATTACTCATGAAACTTAAACCCCCCATTTCAGGAAATATTAAACTATCAGTGAATTAAATCACAAACAACTTGGTTTCACACCTTATTCCCTAGGGATTCAACCCTAACCTAGTTGGGTTTTATATTGACAACGATCGCTTACACCCATTCAAGAGTGTAATTTGAGTGTTATCAAAAATGGTGCCGTTGCCGGGGAATACGGTTTTAAAATGAAAGTTTGTGCGTGCTAATTGACTGTTAGTTAAGTTTCCTAGATTTACGTTTTTTTGTTGTTTTTGTTTAATTGCAGGATCCTTGTTGTTTATGCCAAAAACAAGAAGTTCCGGAGAACCGTTATTACTAATTAATTCTGAACCGCAGCTAATTGGGAGAATGGCAGAACAGCAAGAGGCTGACAGATTAGCAGTCTTGGCTAGGTCTCAGGTGAACGTAAAAAATGAGGGTCAATAAGTACGTCATCCGAACCTTGATGATGAAGACTTGGGTAATGAGGAATTGTTGAATCCTCAAAACCCAAGGTGAGTAGAGCAAATTGCTGCACCTGTGCAGCGAAATTTCAATAGAAACCGTCCAGTCAGAGGAAGGTATGGTCAACGGACTATCTAATATGAGGTTGATAACGATGGTGAAGGAATGGATGGAGTAGGTGCAATGGGTGCTATCATTCCTCTACCGTCGGCACCTGGTGCAAAATTCAGCATAACATGTACCATGATTCAACTCCTGAATCTGAAGTTATTATTCGGTGGCCTGCCTGGTGATGATACAAACATGCACTTGGTGAACTTTATCACCATCTTCAAATCTTTTGATAATTCGGGAGTGAGCCAGAATGTGATCCAATTGAGATTGTTTCCATTGTCTCTGTCTGGAGAGGCAATAATGTGGTTAAATGAGCTTACACCTGATTCCATCACCCACTGGAGGGAGTTGAAAGAAGCATTCCTAGAGTGGTTTTTTCAACCCTCCAGGAGGGTACAATTGAGGGACGAGATTAGAAACCTTAGATAGCTCCCTACCGAAGCTTTGCATGAGACATGTGAGAGGTTCAAGAAGAAGATGACCCAGTGTCCAAACCACAATATGACGAACCTACACTTGATGGAGACTTTGTACAGGGATCTCAACTCTGTAACAAAGTGGATTGTAGATAATACTTCTGGTGGTTCATTTGTTGATCTATCTTTTCAAGATGCCTCAGATATGCTGAATAGGATGACCAAACAGAGTCGGGCTTGGCATACCAGGGATTTGGTGGTAGCTAGCCCGACTATTTCTGTTGGTATGACTGCGGAGTAATGCATAAGGGATGAGGAGCGAGACTAAGACATGGCCCACCTAAAAGCACAGATGGACTTGCTAGCCAAGCACTTACTGTCAGGCAAGACTGAAAAGGTCAAAGCTGTGGAATCTCAGTGCACTGTGGCTACTAATACAGATGAGGAGGCAAAATATGTGAGTAATCAAGGGGGTTTTCGAGGCAGTAGCCAAGGGAATCAAGGTCAAAACTTTTATGACAAGCCAGATTATAAAGATAGGGAGAAAGGAAACTGGAGAAGCAATAATGATAGGACTGGTTTATATGTTCCTCCTGGAAGTCAGGATGTTGCACCAACTAGCTATGGCAAGATGTCCATGGAGGACATGATAGAAAAATTGTTGAAGGGAGTTGAGGCTACCAACTCGGGGGTAACTACTATGAAGAGAGAATTCTCTACCCTGAGTTAGTTAGTTAGTTCACACTCCACTTCTATCAGGTAGTTAGAGCAGCAGATGAGTCAACTTTCTGCAATACTAAACCATAGAAAAAGTGGTACTTTACCTAGTGATACGATTCAGAATCCATGGAATGATGGCTCATGCATGGAGATTACCACTAGGAGTGGCAAGATGTTAATTGGACCATCTGTGGGAAAATCTGTAGATGGTGACGTAGTTGTCGATGAATCCGAAGAAAGCAATCCAGTGGAGTCTGAGAAGCTGGATAGTTCTATAGATACTTTGGATAAGGAAAAAGAGAAGGAAAAGGAAGTGGTGTTGAAAACTATCCCAAGACCACCACCTCTCTTTTCTCAATGATTAAAGAAGAAGGTTGATGATGCAAAATTTGGAAAATTCATGGCAATACTCAAGAAATTGACGATAAATGTGCCTTTGGTTGAAGCACTTAAGCAAACGCCAGGATACACAAAATTCATAAAGGACCTTATGAATAAGAAAAGTGTTGTGAGCTGCGAATCGGAGGAAAATCTCCACCATTGGAGCGCTATTTCTACAAAGACCTTGGTGCAAAAGAAGCCAGACCCAGGCGCATTCACTATTCCCTGTACAATCGGGACTATGGAATTCGCCAAGGCATTATGTGATCTGGGAGCAAGCATTAATTTGATGCCACTAACTGTTTATAGAAATTTGGGTCTGGGAAATTCCACACCCACCAACATGAGACTTGTGATGGTGGATAGGTTAGTAAAGAGACCTGTTGGCATTCTGTATGATGTGTTGGTGAAGGTGTCTAACTTTATATTCCCTGCAGACTTAGTTATTCAGGATTGCGAGGTGGACTTTGAGGTGCCCGTAATCTTGGATTGACCTTTCCTCACAACCGGAAGTGTGTTCATTAATTTGAGAGTGAATGAGCTCTTATTTAGGATGAACGATGAAGTGGTACAGTTTGACATGGGAAAATCAATGAAAAAGTATGTAGAAATAAGTGTGTTCTTAGTAGTTGATGTGTATTATGAGGACGATCAGGATGTGTCCGAAGTTGAGCAATTTGTTATCGAACCTTTGGCCACGGTCATGATGAATTATGATAATGAAGACATTGGGGAGTGCGAAGAAACAGTTTGTGCCTTGACAGGAATAGGTTTATATCCTTATGCTCCTAAAAATCTAGACCTTGATCTGGCTAATTGACCAACACCACCAGCCAAGACATCTATTGAGGAGCCTCCGGTGTTGGAATTGAAGGAACTGCCTGGACACTTACGGTACGTGTTTCTGGGCAGTGGGAACATGCTACCTATTATTATTTCAGTTGATTTGGGTGAAAAATAGGTGAATTCACTTATTTCAATACTTCATAGGCACAAGAGAGCTATATGGTGGACCATCACAGATATTATTGACATTCCCCCGGGCATCTGCACGCATAAAATTTAACTTGAGGAAGATTATATTCCAACCATAAAGCATCAGCATCGTCTTAACCCACCAATGCAAGATATAGTTAAGAAGGAGATTATTAAGTGGTTAGAAGCAGGAGTGGTTTACCCTATTTCTGACAGCAAGTCGGTAAGCCCAGTTCAATGTGTGCCCAAAAAAAGGGGCATGGCAATGGTTGCTAATGACAGGAATGAGTTGATTTCACTCAGGCCTGTAACTAGGTTGAGAGTTTGCATGGACTACCACAAGATAAATTCTTGGACTCTGAAAGACCACTTCCCGATGGCCTTTATGGACCAAATACTTGATCGATTGGCTGGAAGGGGGTGGTATTGCTTCCTGGATGGTTATTCTGGATACAACCAAATCTGCATTGCTCCTGAAGATCAGAAGAATATGACATTCACATGGCCATATGGAACCTTTGCATTTAAGAGGATGCCATTTGGGCTATGTGATGCACCCACCACTTTTCAACGGTGTATGATGTCTATCTTCTAAGATATGGTGGAAGACGCCATAGAGGTATTCATGGATGATTTCTCTGTGGTGGGTGATTCATTCGAGACATGTTTGGAAAATCTGAATCTAGCCTTGCAAAGATGTGTTGAATTTAATTTGGTGCTTAACTGGGAAAAATATCATTTCATGGTAAAGGAGAGCATCGTTCTCGGCCACAAAATTTCCAAAAAAGGGATAGAAGTTGATCGAGTAAAAGTGGAAGTTATTGAGAAACTACCACCTCCCATTTCAGTGAAGGAAGTGCGTAGTTTTCTTGGACATGCTGGCTTTTATCAGAGATTTATAAAAGACTTCTCAAAGGTTGCAAATCCACTTTGCAAACTTTTGGAAAAGGAAGTGAAATTTTCCTTCAATGATGAGTGCTTGAAGGCATTTGAATGCCTTAAAAAGAAGCTGATTGAGACCCCTATTGTTATTGCACCTGATTGGGTAAAATTATTTGAAATCATGTGTGATGCAAATGGTGTTGCCCTTGGAGATGTATTGGGACAAAAGAGGGACAAACTGTTTCATCCAATATTTTATACCAGCAAAGCACTGAATGGAGTGCAAAAGAATTACACCGTCACTGAATAGGAACTTCTGGATGTAGTGTATTCTTTTGAGAAGTTTAGATCTTATCTGCTTGGGACCAAAATAGTGGTCCACACCGACCATACTGCCTTGAGGTATTTGATGGCTAAGAAGGATCAAAACCAAGGTTGATTAGATAGGTATTGCTGCTGTAAGAATTTGACTTTGAGGTCTAAGATAGGAAAGGTTGTGAAAACTAGGTTGTAGATCATCTGTCTAGAATGGAAGGTGAACAAGAAATTAGTAATGAAATAAAGATAAATGATGCATTTACTCATGAGGAGATCCTGGCTGCCGCTGTGGAAAAATTGCCTTGGTACGCAGATTATGCAAATTATGTTGTGAGCGAGGTCATCCCAGATAATCTTTATTTCCATCAAAGGAAGAAATTCTTGCATGATATGACACATTACTTCTGGGATAAGTCGTATCTTTTTCGGCGATGTGTAGATAATATTATAAGGAGATGTGTGCCAGAAGTAGATGTATTGTGCATAGTGGAAGCATGTCATGTTTCCCCGATTGGGGGTCACCATGCAGGTGACCGAACAGCTAGAAAAGTGTTGCAGAGCGGCTATTACTAGCCAAAATTTTTCAAGGATGCCCACGAGTTTGTGCTGAAATGTGACCAATGTCAGAGGCAGGGGTCAATCTCTGAAAGACAAGAGATGCCCTTGACTAAGATGCTTGAAGTAGAATTGTTTGATGTCTGGGGCATTGATTTCATGGGTCCTTTTGTAAGCTCGTATAGGATGAAGTATATTTTATTTTCTGTTGACTACGTCTCAAAATGGGTCAAAGCTGTGGCCTTGTCCGATAATGAAGGGAAGAGGGTTGTTGCCTTTCTCAAGAAGAACATCTTCTCTCGCTTTGGAGTACCACATACTATTATAAGCGATATAGGATCTGATTTTTGCAACAAAATATTTTGAGCAGCTTTGGTAAAATATGGGGTGAAACAACACAGAGTGGCTACTCGATACCACCCACAAACCAGTGGGCAAGTGGAGGTGTCAAATCGTGAGATTAAAGCCATCCTAGCCAAAACGGTGAATGCTAGCCTGAAAGATTGGTCTCGAAAGCTCGATGATTCTTTGTGGGCATATTGAAATGCTTCCAAGACACCCATTGGAATATCACCATTTCATCTGGACTATGGGAAATCTTTCCACCTACCAATAGAGCTGGAACACAAGGCCTTATAGGCACTCAAAAGGTTGAATCTGAATTGGAAGGAAGTAACAGAGCTGAGACTGGGGCAATTGAATGAGATGGATAAATTCCATATCAAGGCATATGAATGAGCAGATCTATATAAAGAAAAGATGAAAAAGTACCATGATTGGAGAATAGAGAAACGAGAATTCTAAAAAGGTGACTTGGTGCTTCTGTTCAATTCCAGACTAAAACTGTTCCCAGGTAATCTGAAATCTAAGTGGTCAGGACCTTTTAAAGTTAGTCAAGTCCACTCATCTGTATTAGTGGAACTTGAAAACGAAGATGACAGTACCTTCAAGGTAAATGGGCAACGTGTCAAGCTTAACATTGGCCCAAAAAAATCAAGGAAAAGCATCATCATTATCTGTCTCGATGAAGTCTGAAGTAATCAAGATACCGAAGTCGTGCCATGACGTTAAATTAGGCGTTGCATGGGAGGCAACCCATGACCCCTAAGATTGATCCATTCCAGGTATACTCTAACCCTTAGTTTAGTTTTTCTTTGATTTTAAGCTGAGGGTGTAGGGTAGTCTATTATTGTAATAAATTTTGTGGTGACTAGGAGAAATACAAGTACAAAAAGTAGTTTACACGTTTTGATTGATGTTTAAACACCTCTCCAATGTTTTGTTTGCAAAACTGTGTGAATTACATTTACTTGTGTCTATTATGAATTTTGTTGTGGCATTAGTTCTAGCTGCTTGATGATCATTACTGAGAAATTGCATGAACTAGATAAGTGATAGCCTGCGATATACTTGTGTGCCATTTTTGTGCAAGAAACTACTTAATTCCCTCTGTATGCTAAATCCAAAGCTTGCCTGGTTAGTCGTACCATGGTTGAAGGGTAGAGATTAGGAAAAGATCATAGGCCATTTTGTTGATTAACCCACTTTTAGCCTAAATAGCCTTCCCTGTGTGCATAATACCCCTTGATCCCTGTTTTGAGCGTAAATTGACCATTTCTTTCTTATGACACCTTTTACCTTCCCATTTATACCATAATGAACCTGTTCTGGCCCTGGTCCTCCTTTGACACTGTACACCTTGACTTAGGCAAACAACCTAAGTTGAGGGTAGTTATCATAGGGGTGCATTGTGTAAAATAAGTGTGAAGAAGGGTAGAATAAAAGAAAATGAATAAAATTTAGATGCTAATCTCTAAAAAAAAAAGAAGCACCCAACTTGAATATGTGTGATCAAGAGAAGAGAAAAAAGTAAAAGAGATTAATAAGTGAACCCTAAGAGAGTAGTGTAGTGTCAAGGAGGTATAGTCACCCTAAATGTCCTTGAATATCATACCGGCCCCAGCCTATATTACAAGCCTAAAATAAGTCCTATACTGATCCTAGCTGGCCTATCTGAAGGTCTTGGTAATGAAAATAAGGGCAAGCCTATGGTACTTGGTAAACACTGATTAGAACTTCATTTTGAGAGTGAGTGTCTTTTGATGACCCCAATATTTATATTTTTGGTTCCTTACATAAGAGGAGAGGGATTTCTTTGTTCTGAAGGCACATTGGTATCGTTGCTAGCTTCTTTCTTGTTTAGATAGTATAGCATTGGTATATCAATGGTTGTTGTGGCTAATATTGATGTCATCGCTTGAGCCCTTTGTGTTACATTGTTGTTTTTCAATGGTATACACAGTTGGTTTTAATTGGATTGACCTTGGAGGTGGTAACTATGTCCTGAGCTTAAATGGAAAATTGCCTACTGAATGTGCTATGTATTCTCTTAGTTGGGTTGAGTTGCTTGAGGACAATCAATTGTTTTAAGTTGAGGGTATTGATGTGTGAGCAATTGCTAACATATTTAAGGCCTTTAACTAAGAATAATTGTGAAGTCTTAAGCAACTTTTATCATTTATGATTTTTTTATGTTTGATTTTATAGTTTAAGCTGATGAGATAAAGAACCAACAAGAATGAAAGCAAAGAAGTTGAAATCTGGAGAAAACTGAAGAGAAGTGTGGCTGACGACATCTGTGATAAGCCGTCAACCCTATGATAGGCTATCACAGTTGTCTTCAGACTTAACCAGAGACTTGGCATGAGTTGAAGACTATGACGGCATTTGGTGATAGGACATCAAAAGTATGATATGCCGTTATGAATACATTATCCTTAACCAGAGAATTGGCGTGAGTTGAAACATGTGATGATATTTGTGATAAGGCATCAGAGTTGTGATAAGGTGTCACGATCATCGTCAGCCTTAGGCGGAGCTTGTCAACATTGAAGGAAATCTAACGCCATTCTTGATAAGGAGTCAGACCGGTTATAAGGCGTCACCTAATTGCGTCACCTGCCTGATAAATTTACTTAAGTTTTTATTTTATTTCCTTAATTAGACTCAAGTATAAATAGAAGCTTTTAGGGTTTTCTAATTATCATTGACATATCTTGCAATATACGTTGTGCTTGATTTTTCTGTCTCTCGAGTTCCAATATGCTCTAGAACATTATTGTTGAGAGAAGATTGTCGTTAATATTTTGGGAGTTTTGTATTGAGATTCAGTTCAAGTTACACTTCTTAATTTTCATCATCATTGTAAGTTAATCTGCCCAACTATGAATTCATCTTGTGTACTTGTTTATTTCATCATGAGTGGCTAAACTCCATTAACCTAAACTATGGGATCTAGGGTTAGGTCTTTATAAGGTGCTAAGTATTCAAGATTCAACAGGTGGTAGGATTTCTTGATAATTCTGAAGCTTTAATTAATGCCTGTTGGTTGCAAACAGTAGACACACCTGCTTTGATTTGCTTGAGAAAGAAATCAAATATAGTAGGAAGTGAATTATCAACAGGGACTCAAAAATACTTTGTTTCATAATCAGCGCTGTAACAAGGTTGGTTAACTTGAGGTAAAATCTGGGCAGTGAATAGAAATTCCCTAAGTCCAAGAGGATTAGGAAATTAAATGCTTAAATAGGTTGAGAGACATTTGAGAATAACATCGATAAATATAGCTTGAGAATCTTGAATCACCTTTAGAATCTGTCATGTACCGTAAGCCCTGGTGAACATAATTCTGGTTATTTCATAAACTCTTGATTACAGACATCGAAATTAAAGTGACAAACAATTATTTGTGAAACTTAAACCCCTCATTTCAGGAAACATTAAACTACCAGTGAATTAAATTGCAAACAACTTGGGTTCACACCTTATTCCCTGTGGGATTCGGCCCCAACCTAGTTGGGTTTTATATTGATAACGATCACTTACACCCATTCAAGAGTGTAATTTGAGCATTATCAGGCGACAAATGCAAGTCCCTGAGAGATCGATACTTGGGCTTCTTTGAAGCTACTTTACTACTTGATAGACTACGTACACTTGCATGTGCATTTGGGCACTGTCAATTGTGATTCTTTAATATTCCATAAGTGGCTAAACACCCTCACCTGGGTTAGAGGCTAAGAATATGAGTATTTAATCTTGTAATTAAGTTGGTTTATGTTATTTTTCATTATTGGTTGTTCATATATCCTTGTATCAACTATTTTACAGATTCATGACCCCTAGGATAAACTCATAATTCTATTATGAGCAGAAAAAGTAATGATACATTAGAAGTTCAGGATAGGAATATACCTAATTCTTCATATTTTCTTCATCTATGAGATTACATATAAATGTATTTAACTTAGTTCTCGCATCCCGCTCAATAATGTAGTTATGGCTAAGTTAGATAGATGATTAGAGGCTCAGAAAACCATAATCTTTTTATTCACCCCCTGAATCAACAACCAAGATAATTAACTAAACTTATTAAGTTATATGGCTAAGTAGGATTGTTCGTAGTTCTTTAACCATGGGTTACTCTGTATTATTGTCCAACATATTATATTATCGAATTATTTTCTTCTAATATTAGTTTTTAATTTTCAATCATTAGTGGTTATTTTTGCACTTGTTTAATCTTCATAGTGAACTAGAATTGGACATTTGTTGAGAACATGTCCATATGGGATTGATACTTTCTTTGAAATGCCACTTCATTACTTGGGTGATGAAGTACACTTGCGCATGCGCTTGGGCGCTACAAGTTTTTGGCATCATTAACGGGAACTTGTAAATTGGAAATTATGTTACTTTTAGTATTGATATTTTGTTTTACAGGTGTTAATAACTTGATCTTAGCTTCTGAATTTGCAAGTTCAAGTCTTAAAAGAATTTAAGATGGCATGTAAAAGGGAGTTTGTTGATCCATATCCTAAATTGAGTGGCTCTTACACCAGTTGAGGAGAAGAGCAGTAATTTTCTACTGGATACCTAAAATTCATCAAAAGAAAGAGATTCCTACACCTTTAGCTGAAGATCCACCTGCCCGTAGGATAGTTTGCGAAGTAGCAATACCACTCGCAACCAATGTTACCTTTATCATCCATATATCAAAACCTGGTGGTAGATTTAAGTTTAAATAGAATATGGTACAACTATTGCACACCAGTAGGCAATTCACAGGCTTGTCACATGAGGGTTCATAGGTTCACTTGAAGAATTTCTTGGAGATCAGTGACTCCTTCATCCATACCGGAGTCTAAATAGTCTATGTGATGATCACGCTCTTCCCCTTTTCACTATTAAGGGAAGCAAAGAAATAGTTGAAGAGGGAACCTTCAAATTCCATCACTACATAGGATGATCTGGCAAAGAAGTTCCTCATCCAATATTACCCATCTGACAAGACTATAAGGTTGTATAGTGAAATTTTGATCTTTACACAGAAGATGAAGAGGTTCAAATATCTTCTTAGAGATTATCAACATCACCAATGGACCAATGAGGTATTATCTCACAGTTATTTCAAAGTGCTTGATCACAATACAACGATTTTGTTAGATTCAACCATAGGTGAAACATATGATGAGCTATATACCTTATTGAATCAAATTGAAAAAGGTAATCCTAATTTTCTTGGTGACATATTCAGAAGAGTAGTAAAAAAGCCTTTAGGGTTGATTACAATTAATAGTGTCACAACCTTAGCTGCCAAATTGTCAAATCTTTAAAATTAGATGATGACAAAGTTCAACAAACTAGGTATGAACTAATTGTTGGATCAGGTGAATTTATTGTAGTAGACCTCATCAGGGTGTGAAATTTGTTGTAATAATGGTCACTATGTGGATCTGTGTGGAGAAAATCCAGAGTCACTAATTTTTTTAGAAATGAACATAAAGGAACTTATGTGAATACCTACAATCACAAGTGGCAGAGTCACCCTACCTACTCATGGGGCAATAATCAATCTCAGTAGATTTAGCAGTAACAAACTATATAGACTAGTAATATTTAGGAGACATTGATAAAGATCTTGTCTAACAAAGATCAAATGGTTGTTGAGGTAAAGATTCAATAGCTTACTTAAAAGAATTTAAAGACATAGTTGGTGCAACTAGATTAGGTGTAGAGAACCAGGCCCCAAGGTGGATTTCCTACTGACACATATAATCCATATAAAGTTATAGAAATTACCTTAAGAAGAGTCAGAGATCTCACTGAGAAACCTCCTAAGAGAAATAAAGAGGTTTGGGAAGAGTTGGTTCCGCAATAGGTTAAGAAGAAACAAGTTTCAAGAAATAAATCTAGAAACTTGGGAAAGTATGAGTAACCAAAATCATAGGTTGCTGAGCATGTAAAAGAAAGATCACCACCACCATTACCTTAAAGGCTTAAAATGCTAAGGATGAAAGTTTTAAGAAGTTCTTTGACATAATCAGAGAACTTAACATTAATCTCCCTCGGTTAGATATTTTGTAGGGTATGCCTAAGTATATTAGGAACATGAGGAACACTGATTGATGTCAGAGAGGCACTCTCAAGATGATATTAGATGATGAATAGGTGGTCTTTAAAGTATACAGACCACTCAATACACCTTCTGTCTATAAAGATATATGCATGATCACAACCATGGAAGTGGCTGAGTATGGAGTGGTAGAGTGCGAACCCCTGATAACCTCATCAGACTATCTCATATAGTAACCCAAGCCACCACTTAAGCCCAAAGTTTTAAAAATTGAGATGGAGCCTAAAAAGGTAAATGTTGAAAAAGATGCTAACGTTGAGAGTATACATTTAAAAAGTGAGAAAAGAGTAAGAAGATGCCTCCGATTAGGAAGAATAGGATGAAGATAAATATTTAATAAAGTAAGGTTGATCATGTCACGATACTTAATAGGGGATTGCTTGGGAGGCAACACAAATTATAGTAGGTATTGTATTTTCATATGTTTGTTTTTATTTTTATTTTGAGTCACATGTTGAAGGGAAGTCTGAGTACAAAAAATCATAGCTAAGAAGCATAGAAAAGATTTGGTGTGGAATCCCTTGACCTTATTGGTGATTTAAAATTCTGCTAGCTAGTCCTAGAGGCCTTAGGGAGTATTTCTATTCTTATTTTTGAATATAACTTTACGGACAAAGTGTGTTTTTAGTTTGGGATTGGGAATCTTCCCATAGTTTAGGGTGAAGTGCTTATATAGGATTTTTATTCTTAGTTGTTTTCTTGTTTTGAGTAAATTATGAAGAAAATTACAAGAATATTTTCTTTCTACATGATTTTAGTTGTTGGTGTCAGTGTAGTAGGGGCACACTTCACCAAAACTTTAGTTTTTCTTTTTGGATTTTTTTCGAAGGGGCAGCCTTTGAACCTAGTATCCCTTTATCATTTTTTGGAGTAAATTTTTAAATTTTTATGGTAGGAGTAAGTGAGATCTCCTTTCTAGTTTCTATGTGTGATTACATGATACAAGTTGATTGTGAATGTGAAAGCATGTTGAATGTGTTGAATGACTACTTTTGGTTTATCCATCCTAGCCTCTCTTATTCGGGTTGGTTTGTCTATGCTTTTCTATTGAAAAGGAGTCAACTATGTTTGTGAGTCACTTTAAGTAACTTAGACTATTTTTTATGATTTTTGTGCGATGTTGGATTAATTATTAATTTTTACTATTACTTGGTTTAGAGTCTATAATGATATTTCTTGAGTTTAGTATGTTCCATGTGTGATGTGAGGACTTTTGCTATATTCTTTATTTCATATTAATGTTTAGAACTTGCCTGGTGTGGTGTGTGTAAAGCAGAATAAAGAATGTGGGCTTAGGAGATGATATAGGAATTTATTTAATAGGCATGTTCCACAACATTTTTTATCTACCCTTTGGCATGATCTAAGTTAGCCTTATCGATCCTTTAGATTATATTCTTTGGTAGCCTTATATGTAGCCTATTCACCATTTTTAATTGAACATGATTTGATCAAAAGTTACTAAACACTTTAGTTGATAAAAATTAATAATGTTAAGGAGTGTAAAATTTAAGAAGGAAAGAGGTGAAAGTGAAGCCCAAACGAGTAGCTAGTGGTGTCAAAAAGTTGATGTTCTAGTTGGGAGTGATGTCATAAAAAAAAAAATTATGCAAAAATTAAATCATGTGTGATAGAGAATGCTTCGTACTTCTTATATGCACACTAGCTTAATGATATAGGAAAAAAAAAGATATGTGTGAAGGTAGAGGTGGTGAGAGTTTGGTTTACTAGAGAAGAGTTCAATGTTAGCAGTGATGTATTACAGTTTTAGAAAGATATTCACTATTAATGGCCAGAATAGTTCCTACTTGTCCCTTAGCCTACATGACAACCTTTAAAGTCCTATTTGATCTTAAGACTTAGCATCCTGATATTAATTGAGTACTACACTAAGGGCAAGTTTATGGTTCATCTTATGTGAAATATGAATTCTTGGTGAGAGTGAGCGAAATTTAATTATCATACTATTCTTGTATTCTTGTGGTAAATTGCATCTCCATGAGTGAACATGGGTAAATCTCTCTTGTGGTTAGGGCTCATGTTTGATGATAGTTGGGTGACTTATATGAGATCTTTGATTGAGTAATATGCATGATTTTTCCAACTAGGTGGAGTCAGTTCTTGATGCGAAAGTGTTTTGAAGTAATGTTCATTAGCTTTCAATTGTATATGGCATGCTTGAGTATGGAACTTCCAATCTATGCAGTCATTGTAATCTAAGTTTGAGTGTCTTGCATGTACTATTCATGTTTGAGTTTTCCTTGTATTATTCTTAATGATAATAGTTGTTTGAGGACAAACAAGGCTTTAAGTGTGTAGTGATGATCTTAGGTTATTTATGCCCCTAAGTGTTGTTATCTACCCATAATTAGCCTACTTTTTAGGACTTCTCATGTGTATAAAAGTTTAATAGTCATAAAATTGATAATCAAAGTGTTAAAGTACCTGTTTATAATGTGTAAGATGCGTTCAAAACTAGTTTGGAACAAAAATGTGCACATAAAATTTTAACCGGGAAACTAGTGTTCTTAGTTTGAGCTATGCGTGTTCTAGTTTATTTTGTTGGACTCTATTATGTGTTTAGGCACTATTTTGTGGTGTTTTATGATATATGATGCCTCGGTGGATGTTAATTTTGATATATGAGAGCAAAACAAGGTCTAATGATAATGGAAAATCACCTACGAAGTGAGGAACTTAATGCCAAATGGATGGAGCTTGCTTGGACAAAATCTGGAAAAATTGAGCACAAGGGTTTGCCACGCCATTAGTCATAAACCAAAATGGCAAAATTTAGTAATCCTAAAGATCTTGGCACACCCATGTGTCAAAAATGTCCACTTTCTTCCCATTATAAACAGGACACTCCTTTCTTTTTGTACACACCATGGATGACTTTCGGGGCTTTGAATATGCCTTAGGAGGCCTCTCTTAGGGTTTTTAATCTTTCCCTTTTTTTACTTTTTGATGAATAACATGAATATCATTATTGTTATTTGTTGTAATTCCATGAGTGGCTAAACACCCCATCTGGGGTTGAGGCCAACAACATGAGTACTTAAGCTTGTAATTAAGTTGGTTTATGTTGTTTATCATTATTGGTTGTCCATATATTTTGTATTAACTATTATATGGATTTTCAACTCTTAGGATAAACTCATAATTCTATCATGAGCCCAAATAGATGAACTATAAATTAGAAAGTAGGATGTATGGAGTAGGATCTAAAAAATTCAAGGGATTGATGTTAAGATTTGCGTTTAGGATTAGGAATATACCTAATTCTCCCTATTTGGTTCACATACCGGATTACATATAAATGCATTTAACTTATTTCTTGCATCCCCTCTCAATGAGGTAGTTGTGGGGCTAAGTTAGATAGACTATTAGAGTCTCGAAAGACCATAATCATGTTATCAACCCTGGGAATCAACAACCAAAATAATTAACTAAACTAACAAAATTATATGGCTTAGTAGGATTGTTCATAGTGCCTTAACCCCGGGTTTCTCCCAATTATCCAAAACATTATATTATTGAATTTTTTAATTTTAATCTTAGTTTTCAATTCTCAAATGTTTAATATTCATAGTGAAGTAGAATTGGAAAGTTGTTTAGAACAAGTCCCCGTAGGATCAATACTTGGCTTTCAAAGGCCACTTTACTATTTGGGTGACCACGTACACTAGCGTGTGCTCTTTGGCGCTACAAGGACCCCACAAAACTAAACCATATATGTTACTTAGCTATTTGTGATGTTCTATACTCAATGAAAGTTCCAGATTTCTTAAATTAGCTCATTTACAACAAATTAGCCCTCGGAATTCATAAAATCTTTATTTAACTAGTTTTTAAAATAAAGGTCAAAATGTAAAATAAAGGCTCCAGGCCTGAGCTACCTATGCTACTAACCCAAAATTGATGTTCCAAATCTAATGGAACTACCCAAATTGCTATCTGGTGATCAAAACCCAAAATATTTATCGAAGTCAAACTAATGGATTTTAAAGAATCAAATAGTCTCAAACTCTCCTAAAACATACCTGAATGCATCGGTGTCTTATAAATAGCACAATTATGGTAATGGGAAAAATGGTCAAATCAAATAAAAACAAAAAATTTCACAATCAAGGTTTTTACACTATCCACTACTAAAATGCTAGTTCATCCTCGAACTAAAAACTAGATAAAGTACTTGAAAAGTTAAGAAGTTGCAGGTATCTACACCTCATATTAGAGTCAACCTCTCAAATAGCCACCTCAATAAGGTGATGTATCTACTGGACTTTTACTTAATTAATAATATTAGATCTCAACATCCTAATCATGATCTAGTATAATAGAATCCCACTGAGTCATATGTGAATCATCTGTACGATATCTTTTCAATATGGAAACACAGAATACATGAATAACAACTGATAGATGTAGAGGAAAAGATAGACTTTATGCCAAATCCCCATAGTTCTTAAGGATATTAAAAGTGCCAATGAACCTTGAACTAAACTTCCCTTTCTTCTGGAACCTTCTGTCACCAGTCATGGGTGAAACCTTCAACAAAACTCAATATCCAACCATTAATGATACATCAAAGGCTCGACGATCAGAATAACTCCTTTGCCTATGCTAGGTAAACAATAACCTCTGCTGAATCAGTCTCACATGATCCATCAAATCCCTCAGTAAATATGAACCCGAAAGCCTCACCTCAAATGAGTCATACCATACCATAAGATATCTTTACCTCTGCTTATACAAAGTCTCGAAGGTGCCATCTAAATGTACAAATGGTAACCATTATTATAGTTGAACTTTTCTAGGGGAAAGTACTAGTCCCAATGACCATCAAAGTTCAAAAAAAATCTCAGACCATCAATTTAAATAGTATTCTAAAAACTAAATGTAATACTTGAATAGTCCTCTTAGACTAACTATCGGTCTAAGGACATAACATTATGTTCAAATAAGGTTGAGTACCCAACTCATTTTAAATAGTTTTCTAAAAACCCAATGTAAACAAAGTACCTTTATCAGATACAATAATAAGGGACACCATGAAATCAAACAATCTCACTAATATAGATCTTGGACAACTTTTCCATATTATATTAGTTTTTCACCAATATGTAATGGGCTGAATTGGTCAGTTAAACCACAATCACCCAAATAGAGTCAAACTTCTTTAAGGTTAGGAGCAGGCTAGATATGAAATCCATGGTGATCCATGCCCACTTCCATTCAAGAATAGGTATCCTCTACTTAGTACCTCTTAGTTGTTGATGCTCATACTTCACCTTTTTTCAATTAAGATACTTTGAAATAAACACCACAATACCCTTATTCATGCCACCCCATAAGTAATGCTTCCTTACTTTATGATACTCAATAGTCACTTCTGGGTGGATAGATTATCTAGAACAACGAGCTTCATCTAAGATAATATTAACCGATCCACCAACTCTCGGTATGAAGACTCATCCACTAATCCCCAAAACTCCATAAGTGTCTATAGAATATGCCTTGAACTCACCACTCAACACCCTATCATGAATCACCCTCAATCTATCAACATTAATTTAATGAACTCAGATCTATTCCACCAAATAACACCTAGCCTTAATAAATACAAAAAAAATAAAAAAGTGATGAAATAATAATCCTAACCAACTTGGTTAGCCAAAGACTTCTGGATCTTAGGTCAAGAGATGAGCTAAACTCCTTTTACTCATTGCCTTCTAGATTAAGGCATATACAACCACATTAACCTTGCAAAAAAAAAAGGAATTATGAGATCATAATTGTTAAACAACATAAGTTAATCTCATTATTTCATATTAAGATCTCACAGTTGAAGAAAAACTAAGGGCCATGATGATTTGAGAAAATCTCACAGAAGACTCTATATAGTAAATGTCACCATTACTTCAACACAAACACAACTATGGCAAGATCCAAATCATGGGTAGGGTAATTCTTATCATGAGGCATAAATTGACAAGAAGTGTAAGTGATTACATTAATCTCCTACATCAACACTATTCCCAAGCCAACTTTGATAGCATCATAGAATGTAGTAAAACCCACACCCTGCTTGAACAAATTCAAGATAAGATCCAAATTCAAAAATTTTAAGCTTTTGAAATCGCACCTTCCAAGCATTCAACCACTAAAATAAAATTTTGCATGATTTAACTTGGTCAAAGGATCTGCAATAGAAGAGAAACCATCTATAAAATACCTATAAGAACTTACTAAACCAATGAAACTCTAAATATCTATAGGAGAAGTAGGTCTATTCCAATCACAAATCACCACAACCTTGGTAGAATTGACAATAATACAATCCTCAGTACCATATACCTCAAGAAAGAGATAAAATCCAATTAAAACATCACCTTGGAGAACTTAGCATATAACTTCACATCTCAAAATTGCTGAAGTATTTTCCTAAAGTGTCTCACATGATCAAACTCAATCTTTGAATAAAAAAAGATATGATCTATAAATACAATCACAAAAGAGTCATAATACGATCCAAAAACTCAATTCATCCACTCTATGAATGTTGTTGGGGTATTGGACAACCTAAAGGACATGACCAAAAGATAATAATAATCATATTGAGTCTGAAGAGTCATCTTTAGCACGTTAGATACTCTAATCCACACTTGGTGATATTCAAATATTAAGTTAATCTTAGAAAATCCTAGACCACCTTGAATCTGGTCAGATAAATTGCCAGTGCAAAGAAAAGGATACTTGTTCTTGATGATCACTTTGTTAAATTTCTAATAGTCGATACACAAGAGCATTCAACCATCCTTCTTTTTCATAAACAAGAATGGAGCTCTCTAGGGAGAGAAAATATGTATAATAAAACCCTTACTCAACAAATTCTAAAACTGTTCCTTTAATTTATTCAACTTAGTCAAGCCATACTATAAGAAGGAGGATGTACCATAGTTTCACGGCATTTTCAATGCTTAAAATTGGAAAATATGTAGGTATTTAGGCTTTTTTTGGTATATATGATGTGATTTTGTGTCCTTTTTGTTGGAAACAAGGTTTTGTGAGATAAATAGAAGAAAAGGAGTTCAACGCTATAAAAAAATACCTAAGAGGTTATCTACGTGGTATTAGTGCTACTTACGTCATCGTAAGTATCCTCGTAGGTCTCAAATTGCACAACTTCAGAGGATTTAATAGTGAGGAGTTGAGCCTATAACTTACAATGGTTAACCTATGTCTTGTATGTACAACCTACAATATCGTAGGTATAAGTTCAAGTGCAGATAAGTGAAGTTTAGAGAAGCTGCAAGACTAATGATTGTCTAATACATATGAGCTATCACCTGCGTGGTGCAAGTACTACCTACACCATATAGGTGACTTCTCAAGTAAAGTACAACAACATGATGTGATTCTAAAGTTTTATGCTACCTATGATGGCCACCTACGTGGCATAGGTTCTATTTACAGTCCATAAGTGGTGCTTTAAGTGACCACCAACTTGGTTTTCCCTATATGTTTTAATTTAGATTTCCATGCTTTATATGTTCTCTATAAATACTCTTTTGAAGTCTTTAAGGTAGTTTACAAACTCATACTATTCACCAACATATATTGATTTCAAGATTGACTTTTGATATTAGAATCCTCATCTTCTTGGTTTTTTGTTGATTAATTTATTTGAGACTTTGGGTTTTATGATTCCATTATTGTGAGATCATTTCTATGATTTATTTATTGAATTCTATGGAGTTTATTGTAACTATGAGAGGCTAAATACCTTAGTTGGGGTTGTGGGTACCCTGGTAGAATAACAAACTAGGGGAAGTGTGAGATTCATCTAGATCATTATTTATGCAAGTATTATGATCTTCTTCTGATTATTTGCTTCCTTAACTACTGGAGAAGTTAAGGACTTTCCCGTATTCACGACCATCTTCACAAGAGAGGTCAAGATTAGAAAAATAAGATTACAACAGTGATTCAAGGATATTAACCCTCTTCTAATAACTTGATACTCAAAGGTGAGAGTTAAACTAGGATCAAAGAAAAGGGTTAGCAAGGAGACACCCAGAGACTCAATAGGTGAAATTTGAGATTTATTAAAACATTCACAATATGGTTGGTAATACCTAGCTTGCCATATTCTACCTATATGGTAGCGGGATAGTCGAATTGAGCATGATAAACATATAGAGGTAGAAATCTAGGGGGAACACGATCCTAGTGTTCATCTAAAATTGATCACAACCAAAATTCTTCAAGACTTGTTACTTTACACTATTTACTACAAATTTTTATGCCTCGAGACTACACCCTGGGTATCACACGGTGCTTACGAACCCGAAGGACCACAAGCTAACCCATGACTGGTACCTTCTATGAGCAGTGCATATAATACTGAAATATATATGCAGAAGAAATCTAAAAATGCCATAAGGTTCTCAAAATACTGAAATAATAACCGAGTATAACTGATAATAACACCTAAAAATTGAATAACTGACTATGCTAGTCTGAAAGCCTCTAACTGTCTGATTATGGAGTTGATGGGAAAACCCCCTAATTAAATCTGACTGAAATAACTACTGATCTGCTGGAATGCTAAAATAAATAAACTCTATCCTTGAACTATGAGGACTAACCACTATATCTACTGCTGATAGCCTGAGCTGCTAAGTACAGTCAGAAACCTGAGCATCCAAACCTATGATATAAGACATCATAGCATAATAGAAAGTATGCGATCAATATGTGGAATGTACTGGTATGCTAAGTGAGGTAAGGATGATATACATGGGTTCATATGGATGAGATTATAACTGACTGAATGAACATGATAAAGTAACTGGATGAGAGTACATGCAAATCTGTAACTACTGAACATACTAAACATGCTATACTATGCATATAGGTATACATCGTGTATCTAAAATTATATTGAAATTGAGTACTTAATTCTGATGGCTGAGTAAATGATAACTGATAGCCATGGCTCTATAGAACTTGATTGAGCTCTTTATTCAATACTGAGACTAAAATTGTATTGTGGGAGTGTTCATCTAACCGACATACCCCGATATAGACTGATTTGGGATCCAACCTGTGACCTCAGTTTGAAGGGTGTTACCACCTTGCCACAGGATACTTACAATGCTGGGTCAACCCTAATATGATAGGAAGACTCATGAAATATATATATGATTACGTCAACCCTAGTCTTACAGGGGGACGAATTACCCTATACTGGCTACGTAGTTCTATAAATCAGGGACTGCTACTAAGATTCAAACCCTATGTTGGCAGGAATACCCCCATCCCTGGGTTCGCTTGGTGCTGAATCCTACTCCCAACTGAATCGACACTGAACTGATCACTAGACTATACTAGTCTTGACTAAACCGACACTAATTGTGTTGACTGACTCAACTAGACTAAGTTCACTGAGCTCATTTACTAACTGAGTACTACTTTTTTTGACCTTTACTAAGACTGTTCTATTACTACTACAACTAAGTAAACAACTAGATTTCGGGCAATAAATACCCCAGGACTCGATAGCATAATTGATAAACTCATATCACAACTTTAACAACACAACAATAGGTTACCATGCATGATTTACACATATGGAAATTTTATCAAACACTTCCAAGGCATAGCATAATCATGGGAATAGTTTAAACATGTAGCAATAACATGATTTCAATGCTAAAATCAACAAAAGATCACAATGCACAATTCCTTCACTTAAACATTTTGTCAAATACTTAGGAGGCATAACCTTGTACATGAGAATGAACAACATGTTAAAGAATCTTGACTACAACAATCAATTAACAATTCAAGGGTTTGACATGAGATCTATATCAAACAACATACCCATTGATCTATTTTACATGAAACTCATGTATTCATACCTTTGAAACTCAAATAACAACACAAACATGAGCATAATTCAATTCATAACATGAAAATTATAATTCAAGGTTTGAAAAGGGTTCTTGAACTCCAAGGGTAGAAGGAAACCCAAGGATGAACACCTAACATTCCTGAGTGACGGAATTCATGAAGATTGTTAGGGATTTATTGGAACTTGATCTTAAGCTTGATGAAGTAGGGTTTATTTCTAAAGAGGATTTTGTGATTAAGTGCATATATTTTTCCTATTGAAGGGCTGAATTTCGTGTTATAGGGGTTTAATATGGGAGGAAAATTACTTAATACCCCTACTAACCCATAACTTAATAGACAATCTTTGCCCAATGACACGATGAAACGACGTGTCACATCGATGGTATCAACGTGATAGATAACGTGTCACGTGGATGCTACCGATGCAATATCTAATGCAACGTGTTGATATCTCCTTGGCTTGCTATTTTGGTTAGCCAAATATGACTCAAACGATGTCCAAAAATTTTGTAACTCACCCAAGATAACCTATTGCATCCCTAATCATGAATCACCTAAAAAATTGACAATCTAAGGCTGGAAAGATCGTATATGATGCCATTGAAATATCTAGGACAAAAATAAGACTAAGTGTCAACACTTAGCTGAATTTTTCTTAGTCTGAGACTTCTTTGGGCATGCTATAAAGGACTGAAATGACTAGGACTTAGCGGGGTCTTACAATATCTCCCCCTTAGGAATATTCGTCCTCGAATGAGACTGACTGACCTGAGAGGAACTAAGGAACTGTACTTACACTGACATGCATAACTGAAGCATGACTGAATCTCGGAGACATGACACATGATTGAACTATTTCATGAATGCATGAATGATATGAGAATGTTATACAACTTTAACTAAGCGTGGAATATAGTAAGCCTAAGAAAGGATATTACCTTAGGCTGAGTCTGAGTTTGTGGAGAAAAGGTGAGGATACTTGGTTCGTATGTCTACCTCCGCTTCCCGAGTATTTCCCTCAATGGACTGATTCTTCCAAAGAACTTTGACCAAAGGAACTTCTTTGTTCCTTAGTCTGCGAATCTGACGATCAATGATTTCAACTAGGACTTCCTTATAAGAGAGACTGTTCTAAACATCTACACTTTCTATATGTACTACAACAGCTGGGTCACCAATGTACTTCTTTAGCAAGGAGACGTGAAACACTGGGTGCACTGATGCTAAGTCTGCAGGTAACTCAAGCTCATAAACTACCTTACCAAAACCACTCAGAATCCTATAAGTACCAACATATCAAGGACTAAGCTTCCCATCTTACCAAATCGCTTCACCCCCTTCATGGGAGAGATTTTCAAATACACATAATCACCAATCTAAAATTCAAGATCTTTCTGTCTCACATATACATAAGATTTTTGTTGGCTCTAGGTTGTCTTAAGCCTCTCCCTGATCAACTATACTTTCTCTAAGAATCAAACACAAAGTCAGGCCCCACTGTCGCGGCCTTACCTACCTCAAACCAACCAATAGGAGATCTACATCTTGTCCCATAAAGAGCCTCAAATGGAGCCATCTGGATACTGGAATGATAGTTGTTATTATATGCAAACTCAATTAGAGGTAAGTTGTCATCCCAACTACCCTTAAAGTCAACAACACATGCTCTCAACATATCTTCTAAAGTCTGAATGGTCCTTTCTGCTTGACCATCTATTTGAGAGTGAAAGGTTATACTGAGGTGGACTTGGGTACTAAGACCCTTTTGAAAGTCTTTCCAAAATTGAGTTGTAAACTGCATACCTCTATCTGAAATGATGGATAATGGGACCCCGTGTATCCTAACCAACTCTCTGTTGTAGATCCTGGCACAGTCCTCAGCAGAATAGGAAGTATGAACTTGCAAGAAATGGGCTGATTTTTTCATCTTGTTCACAATAACCCAGATAAAATCATGTTGTAGAAAAGTATGAGGTAGACCTTTCATGAAATCCATGTTCACTTCCTCCCACTTCTAAGTGGGAATACTGAACTCTTGTATAGACACACTAGGCTTCTAATGTTCGATCTGAACTTGCTGACACACGGAGCACTTAGTTATAAACTTTTCATTATCTCTCTTGATCCCACTCCACTAATAGACTTCCCATAAGTCGCGGTATATATTAGTGGCCCTTGGATGAATAGAGTAATGCGCACCATGCACTTCATTAAGAATACACTGCCTCACACCCTCTATACATGGAACACATAGCCTACCCTAGCAACATAACACACTATCTCCCCCTTGGGAGAATACCTCTACTTTCTGGTCTCTGACTTACTCTTTCAACTTAACTAAAATGGGATGTTTGTCCTGCATTTCTTTCACCTCAGAAACTAAAGAAGACTCCAAACAATTCTGCACCCAAACACTTCCCTTAGCGGAATCAACCAAATGGTCACCTAGTCTTGCAATCCGATGAACTTCCTAAACTAACTTCTTCTTACCATCCTCAACATGAGCAACACAACCCATGGACAACCTACTGAGGTCATCTTCCACTTTATTGGCCTTGTTGGGATGATACATAAAACTCATGTATTACTCTTTCAATAACTCTAACCACCTCTTTTAACGCAATTTTAGGTCTTTCTACGAAAAAACATACTGAAGGCTTTTGTGGTCAGTGAACACATCGACATGCACCCCATACAAATAGTGCCTCCAAATTTTTAAGGAAAACACAACAGCTGCTAACTCAAGATCATGGGTAGGGTAATTCTTTTCATGGGGCTTAATCTGTCTAGAGGCATAGGCTACAACCTTATCCCTCTGCATCAAAACACACCCCAAGCCAAGTCTGGAAGTATCACAAAACACAACAAATCCATCTGAACTATCGGGTAAAGTCAAAACTAGGGTTGTAGTGAGTCGAGTCTTCAACTCCTGAAAACTCTTCTCACAAGAATCTGACCACTAAAATTTAACTTTCTTTTTAGTCAATCTGGACATGGGGGATGAAATATACAAAAATCATTCAACAAACCATCGAAAATAGCCATCCAAACCCTTGAAACTCTTGATATCTGATGGAGAGATGGGTCTAGGCTAGTTTCTCACTACTTTGGTCTTTTGAGGATCAACTCTAATGCCATCATCAGAAATAATATGACCAAGAAAATCTACTGACCTTATCCAAAATTCACATTTACTGAATTTGGTAAATAATTGATGGGCTCTGAGAGTCTATAATATTATTCTGAGATGGTCTTTATGATCATTTTCATTGCAGGAGTAGACAAGGATATCATCTATGAAGACTATGACGAACATGTTCAAGTACTATTTGAACACGCGGTTCATCAAGTCCATGAAAGTTGCTGGGGCATTGGTAAGACCAAATGACATGACTAGAAACTCGAAGTGACCATACTGAGTTCTGAAAGTTGTTTTCAGAATATCACTTTATCTGACTCTAAGTTGAAGATATCCTGATCTGACATCTATCATTTAAAAGTAACTGGCACCTTGAAGTTGTTCAAACATGTCATCGATTCTAGGAAGTGGTTACTTATTCTTGATGGTGACTTTTTTCAACTGACGGTAGTCTATACACATTCTAAGAGAACTATCTTTCTTTTGCACGAATAGAACTAGTGCACCCCAAGGAGATACACTAGGCTTGATAAACCCTTTGTCTAAGAGGTTCTTCAACTGTTCTTTCAACTCTTTAAGTTTAGCTGGAGTCATTATGTATGGAGGAATAGAGAAGGGCTGAGTATCAAGAAGAAGGTCTATTTCAAAGTCAATTTCCCTTCCAGGATGAACTGTGGGGAGATCTTCGGGAAACACATATGTAAATTCACTTACGACTGGAACTGACTTTAGATTAGGAGTCTCAGAACTAAAGTCTTTGACTCACACCAAATGATAGGCACACCCCTTGAATATTATTTTTCTCGCTCTAAGGTATGAAATAAGTTGACCCTAAAGATCTGAATTACTACCCCTCCATTGTACAATAGGTTCATTTGAGAACTAAAAATAGAAAAATTTATTTCTACAATCAAATGAGGAATAGCATGAATGGAGCTAATCCATTTCGATAATGACATCAAAATCTGTCATCTCTAACTCTACTATGTCTGCTGAAGTAAGTTTTTGAGACACCATAACTGAACAGTTCCTGTATACCCATCGGGCTATGATAGACTTACCCACTGGGGTAGAAACTGAGAAAGGCTCTATTAGGATTTTTTGACTGACTCTGAATTTGACAGCTATATAAGGAGTTACAAAAGACAAAGAAGCTCTAGGATCTAACAAAGAATAAACATGTAAATGGTAAACTTGTAACATACCAATGACCATATCAGGAGAACTTTCTTGATCCTATCTAGACTGGAGTGCATAAATCCTATTTGGGTGTTGTCCACTGGTGGCACTGGAGGCGGCACCCTACTGAGATGGGCAACCGGATTGATCTGGGTGACGGTTATGCTGACTTTGTGAACCCACCTAAGTACACTCTCTTATTCTATGACTTATCTTACCACACCCAAAACACACATCGCTGCTAGCCCTGCAGACACCCTGATGATTTCTACCACTCTTCTAACAAAGAGGATTTGTTCGGGCACTGTTCACACTATCCTGAGATTTATAGCCTGACGCCCAATCCTTATTACCATTTATAAATTTAGGCACAGGAACATTGGATAAGGACGGGGATGGGACTGAGGATTTTTGGCAGAGCTAAGGTCGATTACCACCTTCTGACTTAGGCTGAGCAAAACTAAAGCCACATGTTCTAGCCCTCTTGATTTCCCTTTCTTTCTTCTTATTTTTCTGATCCTCAATCTTCTCAACATAGACCATCAACCTAGCCAAGTCCATATACTTAATTAGCATTATGGTCCTATACTCCTTTACCATACTATCAGACACACTAGACATGAAATTGCTCATCTTAGCATTGTTACTAGTGGTTACCCGCATAATGTATATTACCTTCTGCACTATATCAAGAAATTCCTGTAGATCCTCTTCAGACATAGACCCTGAAAACAAAGAAGGGTTCATTCAGGTGAAGTCTCAAATACAAACGGCAACATTATTGGCCACTAGGTTTGCCTAAAAAGCAATTGGTCGATCATTTTGAGCTACCACAAAATGGGATAGAGTGGTGAAAGTTTCTCTAAATTCTATGTGAGAAATGTTCTCATACAGAGGATCTTCATGAATGGGCAGAGGTGTTGGCTGGTTACTAGTTCTTCTTTTGTTGGTCTTTCTGGGAGGCATGTTATGTAAATGGAAGAAAAAGTTGGATTAGACAATGAGTTAAAGTTGAGATAATGCTCACATATATGATATGAACACTGAAAGAAGGGAACTTTTTATTAAAAATGCCTCATAGCATCTTGTCCATAAGTGTGGTGTGCTACACACCCATGTACAAGACTCTATTTTACGTAGCTTTCAGACTCTCTAGGACTCTTTAGAACCTTAGGCTCTGATACCAAGTTTGTAATGCCCCCAGACTGCACCCTAGGCATCACACGGTGCTTATGACCCCGAAGGACCAGAAGCTAACCCATGACTTGTACATGATTAGAGCACTGTATATAATACTTGAATATATATATGGAAGAAATATGAAAACTCCATAAGGTTCTCAAAATACTAAAATAATAACTGAGTATAACTAATAATAACACTTGAAAATTGAATAACTTACTATGCTAGTATGAAAGCCTCTAACTGTCTGAATATGGATGGGACAAACCTCCAACTAACTTCAACTAAAATAAATACTAATCTGTTGAAATGCTAAAATAGATAAACTCTATCTTTGAAATATAAGGACTCACCACTATATCTATTGCTGATAGCCTGAGCTACTAAGTACAGTCAGGAACCTGAGCATCCGAACCTATGATATAAGACATCAAAGCATAAAATAAATTAAGAGATCAGTACGTGGAATGTACTAGTATATTCAATGATCTAAGGATGATATACTTGGGTTCATATGCATGAGATGATAACTAACTTAATAAATATCATGAAGTAACTAGATGAGAGTATGTGCAAAATTATAACTACTGAACATACTATGCTACACATATTGTTATACATCGTATGTCTAAGATTGTACTGAAAGTAAGTACTAAATTTTGATAGATGAGTAACTGATAACTTATAGACATGGTTCTGTAGAACTTGACTGAGTTCTTTACTAAATACTGAGACTGAAACTTTAAACTGTGGGAGTATTCATCTAACTGACATACCCCAATATAGACTGATTTAGGGTCCAACCTGTGACCCCAGTTGGAAGGGTGTTCGAACCTTGCCATGGGATACTAACAATGCTGGGTCAACCCTAATCTGGAAGGAAGACTCATGAAATATAAATATGATTGTGTCAACCCTAGTCTAGAAGGAGAATGACATACCCTACACTGGCTACGTAGTTCTATAACTCAGGGACTGCTACTAAGGGTCAAACCCTCTGCAGGAAGGAATGCCTCTATCCCTGGGTTTGTTCGGTACTTAATCCTACTCCCAACTAAATTGACACTGAACTTATCACTAGAGTGTACTAGGCTTGACTGAACTGACACTGATCGTGTTGACTGACTAAACTGGACTGATTTTACTGTATTCTTTTACTGACTAAGTACTACTATTCTTGACCTTTACTGGGACTATTTTATTACTACTGCAACTAAGTAAACAACTAGATTACGGGTAGTAAATACCCCTAGGACTCGATAGCATAATTGATAAACTCATATCATAACTTTAACACCATAACAATAGGTTACTCTAGATGATTTACTTATAAGGATATTTTATCAAACACTTGCAAGGCATATCTTAAGTATGGGCGTAATTTAAAAATGTAGTAAAAGCATGATTTCAATGCAAAAATCACCAAAAGATCATAATGCACAATTCCTTCACTTAGACATTAGGAATAACCTTGTACATGGGAATGAAAAATATGTTAATGCATCATGAATACAACAATCAATTCATACTTCAAGGGTTTGACATGACATCTACATCAACCAACATACCCATTGATCTATTTTACATGAAACTCATGTCTTCTTAACTTTGAAGCTCAAATAATAACACAAACATGAGTATAATTCAATTCATAACATGGGAATTATAATTCAAGTTTTGAAAAGGGTTTTTGAACTCTAAGGGTGGAAGAAAAACCAAGGATGAACACATAACATACTTGAGTGACGAAATTCATGAAGACTGTTGGGGATTTGTTGGAACTTGATCTTGAGATTGATGAACTAAGGTTTATTTCTTGAGAGGATTTTGTGAATAAATGAATGTAATTTTCCTATTGAGGGGCCAAATTTCATGTTATGGGGGTTAATATGGGGGTAAAATGACTTAATTACCCCCACAAACCCTAACTTTATACATATTTTGTGCCTAGTGACACAATGACCGATATGCAGCATTGATGGTATCGACGTGATAGACGATGCATCGCATCGATAGTTCCGATACGATATCCAATGCGACACACTGAGATCACATTGGTTTTCTATTTTTGTCATCCAAACACAACTCAAATAATGTCCAAAAATTCTGAAACTCACCCCAAGATGACCTATTGCCATCCATGATCATGAATTAACTTAGAAATTGACAAACTAAGGATGGAAAGATCATAAATGATGCTATTGAAATATCAAGGACAAAAAAGAGACTAAGTGTCAAAACTTCGATGAAATTTTCTAAGTTTGGGACCTCTTTTGGCATGTTATAAAGGACTGAATGACTAGGAATTTGTGGGGTCTTACGAAATTCCCCCATTTACTTTCCTGCATTAGTTTGGATACTTCCACAAGTTCAAGAGATGTTTATGTCCTATTTCTTGTGAGTTTGACCCCAAACTGGTTGGGTTATTATATTGACATATACTATGTTATACTTATTGGAGAGGTAGTTTTGGGCGTCATAAAATTTTGGCGTCATATCCAAGGAATATGGTTGTGGATTTGTTGATTAAAGTTGTTAAGGTTTTTTTTTTTTAGCTTTTGTATTTTCTTAGGGCGTACGCCAATGTATGCCTAGTCAGAGTCAAAGCAATACTTCGATCCAACTTGATCCTGAGCTAGAGATATTCCTAAAATAGGATCTTAGGATGTCGTACCACAGACATGATGCTTGTCATGAGTTTCCATAAAATAATCCATATGACATGCCTCCCCATCCCCACAGAAAACTATTGGTCAAACTAATGCATATTTATTAGATGAGGCTAATGCAATAAGGGATGCAAATGCTAATCACGGTGCTTAGGAGGTATAGAAAACATGAAAGAGTTAGGAAGTAGAATGTCGAGCAGAACTCAATAGAAACAAATTCAGAGATAGAAGTGATAGAGGTCTATTGGCCCCAGCTTTTCAGTACTTGCCAGCATATGATGATCCAAATGATGATATGGGGTACGTTGAGCCTATCGAGATAGGATAAATATATATAATAAATCACCTTAGGGAGAAAGATTGATATCACAAGTTCTATGAGTTAGATGGAAAATCTAAAGAGTGAGTTTGCGAGTTTGCCGATTGATGAAGCTAACATGCACCTCATAAATTTTTCTAGAATTTGAACTTCATATAATAGACCTGGGGTGAGTCAAAAAGATTTGATATTCAGGTTGTTCCCATTCTCTCTAATTGGTAAAGCAACATTATTGTTAGGGGATCTACCTCATGGGTCCATTACTACTTGGAATGAGTTGCAAATATAGTTCTAAGACCGATTCTTCCCAAATACCAAAATGTTGCAATTGAAGAACGAGATTTATAAGTTTAGGCTTTTGCATTCTAGCCATTTTATGAGGCATGGTTTAGGTTTATAAAGAAATTAATGATGGTTCCCAATCATATATTTACTGGGAGAAATTTACTTGAAATATTCTATCGAGCCCTGAATACTAGATTCAAAGCTATGATGGATACTATTACTGTCAAAGCATTCGTGAGCATGTACTAGGAGGTAGTATTAGAGATATTAGATCAAATCTGTTTTACCAACTGAGGTTAGAATACTTGATAGGCAGAGAGAGGCACTAGTACTTATACTATTGGGTCTTTTAGTGAGCATAGAAATATAGATGATACAGTGGCTTAAAAGGTTGTGTAGCTAAAAATAGAGATTGGGTTACTAACAAAGCAATTTGTAACTATGAATTTTGAGATGGTGAATGTTGTGGGTGCATCGGGTAAGGATTCTAGGTCACGTGATTTAAATGTTGATGAATAACCAAAGTATCTAGATAGAGAATTGGCAGGTTTCTAAGCCAAGGGCCAATCGTCTGTACAAGATAAGAGAATCAAGGTTGAAACTACTACGAGGATAGATAAATGATCGGAGTAGAGAGAGATGGTAACTAGAAGTATAAGGATGATTATAAGGAGAAGAGTGGTGTATATGTTCCACCGAGAATCTGGGACACTGAGTCAAGGATGGAGGCGTTGCTTGCAAAGCTGGATAAGGGTTCGGAAAGTCAAAAGAATTTCCTTAGGGAGATTAAGCCAGACATTTTAGGTTTTAACAAGAAAGCAGAAATGTTTACTACTGCAATCAACAAACTGGAGCAATAATTTGGTCATAGTTAGAATCCTTGAATCAGTATCAACCTGGCACTCTACCGATTAATACTATGAAAGATCCTAAGAATAATAGTCACTATTTGGTCATAACTACTAGGAGTGGTAAGCTACCATTGATCCTCCTCGTTCTTGTAGATCATAAAGATAGGGAAGATGTTGATGAGTTACTTGAAGTGGAGTAAAAAAGTTGGTGACTAATGATGAGTCATCATAAAAATAGAAAAGTGTTGACAAAGAAATTGAAAATAATAAAAGTAAGGGGAAGGAAAATGATCCAATATTGAAGAATATTCCATGACCTCCCCTACCTTCTCCACAAAGGATTGAAAAATAAACAAGAGGAAGGGATGTATCATAAGTTCTCATCGATGCTGAAAGAACTGTTTGTTAATATTTCTCTTGTAGAAGCATTGTAGAAAATTCCTAGCTACGAAAAGTTCATGAAGGATTTGGTAACTAAAAAATAGATGATTAGCTTTGATCCCACTAATAATGTGCACAATTGTAGTGTTGTTGCTTTTCAATCATCGGTAGATAAAATAAGGACCCCGGAGCATTCACTTTTCCATATACTATTCAGTCTTTCAACATCTCATACTTTATGTGATTTTGGAGCTAGTATTAATTTGATGTCATTGGTGGTGTACAAGACGTTGGGTCTGGGGTCACCAAATCTGCATCTATGTAGTTATTGATGGATGATCGAGATATGAAGAAACATGTGGGTATTCTATATAATGCTTTGGTAAAGATGGAATCTATCATATAAATAGTTTACACTATGATCCTTGACTATAAGGTGGACTTATAATTCCCTTTTATTATGGAAAATCCTTCCTATCTACGGGGTGGGCCTTGGTTGATATGGATATGGATTAGATTAAGTTTAGACTTAATAATGAGTAAGTTACCTTGAATTTGTGTCTGTCTAAATGGAGATCGAAGAATATGAGAGTGGTACCCGTGATAGAAACTATTTATGATGATGCATTAATTATCCCTATTAATGAGAGACTTAGGGTTAAGTTGTTAGCAGTGATAATCATGACCTTTGATAGTGATGGCATTGATGAGTATAATGAGAAAATGAGCACATTGTATGGTAGAGGGTCTTATACATATGCTCCAAATAAGTTAGATATTAATTTTAAAAATAGTACTACTCCTCTAGCTCGACCATCTATTGAGGAGCCACAATTTTTTGAATTGAAGGACCTCATATCTCACTTGGATTAGGAATGATTAGGGGCAAAAAATACCTTACCAATTATTATTGTTGCTGATTTGTTGGAGACATAAGTTGAAACATTGATTTTAGTGTTGCAGAGGTTTAAGAGGGCCATCGTTAGAATATTGCAGACATTGTGGGGACTCCACCAATATTTGTACTCATAAAATACATCTTGAATTAGATTGTATTCTAAGCATTAAGCACCAACATTGGTTGAATACTTTTATGTTGGAGGTAGTAAAGAAAGAGATTATAAAGTGATGGGATGATAGAGTGGTTTACCCCATTATAGCTAGAAAGTGGGTTATCTCGATTCAATGTGTACCTAATAAAGGTGGGATCACTATGGTCCCAAATGAGAACAATGAACTAGTGCCCATGAGAGGGGTTACTAACTGGAGAGTTTGCATGGATTGCAGAAAGTTAAACACTTGGACTCAAAAGGTACACTTTCCCATGCCTTTTATGGATTAGATGCTTGACAAACTTACATGCGGGGGTTTGTACTGCCTTCTTGATAGGTACTCGAGATACAATCAGTTTTCTATTGCCCCCGAACTATGAAAGGACAACTTTTACTTGCTCATATGGGACTTTTTAGTTAAGGAAAATGTCGTTCCAACTAAGTAATTCTTATGCCACCTTTTAGAAGTGTATGATGTATATATTTCTGACTTGGTATAGAACATTATAGATGTATTAATGGATGAATTTTAGGTCATTGGGGACTTTTTTGATGATTGCTTGGCCTATCTGGCCAATGCACTCCATAAATGTAAGGAGTGCAATATAGTGTTGAACTAAGAGAAGTTCCATTTTATGGTAAAGGAAGGCATTGTTCTCGATCACAAAATCTCAAAGAGAGGTATTGAGGTGTATAGAGCAAAGATAGAGGTAATTAAAAAGTTTCACCACGAGTCTCCATAAAGGGTATTCAAAGCTTTTTGGGTCATGCTAGCTTTTGTAGGAGGTTCTTCAAGGACTACTTTAAAATTACTAATCCTCTATTCAAGCTTTAAGAGGAGGAACTAAAATTTGTATATAATGATGCATGTATCAAGGCCTTAGAGTGCCTTAACAAGAGATTGATCTCGGCTTCGATTATTGTGTCCCCTGATTGGTCTTTAAAATTTGAGGTTATGTGTGATGCTAGTAGAGTGGCCTTAGGTAATTCCCTAGTCTAAAGACATAAGAAAATCCTTCACTCCATTTATTATGCCATCAAGGTATTAAGTCCCACCTAGAAAAATTATACAGTTATTGAGAAAGAATTACTCGCAAAGATTTTTGGCTTTGAGAAATTGTGGTCCTATTTTATAGGGACCAAAGTCATAGTTCATACATATAATGCAATGTTGAGGTATCTTATGTCTAAACCAAGATTGATACATTGGGTCCTCTTGTTGCATGAAATTAACTTTGAGGTCAATGGTTGAAAGATCATCGAGAACCAGGTTGCTGATCACTTATCTTTCCTTGAGAAGAAGGCAATGCAGAAGCTAGGGGATGATCCTGATATTGATGATACTTTTCCAAATGAGAAGGTCTTGGTAGCATCTCAAGACTTAATCCCCTAGTATTCTAATTTTGCCAAAATTTTTCAAGTTATCTTCTTATGGAAGATTTATCATTCCATCAGTGTAAGCAGTGCATGCACGAGATGAGAAAATTTTTCTTGAATGAGCCTTATCTCTTTTTAATTTATATAGATAGAGTTATTCATAGATATATTCCTGAGGTGGAGATGATGAACATCCTTGAGGCTTGTCTTTCATCACTAGTTGGGGGCCATCAATGTGATACCCGCACAACCCATAAAATTCTGTAGTATGCATATTATTAGCCAACTATCTATAAAGATACTTATGATTTTTTCCAGGCCTGTGACCAGTGTCAGCGATATGGAAATATTTCATGGAAACATGAACTCCCCATAACACCTATCTTTGAGTTGGAGTTTTTTTATGTATGGAGGATTGATTTCATGGGTCCCTTTGTGAGCTCCCATGGGATGAAAAATATTCTAGTGGTTGTCGACTATGATTTGAAATGGGAGAAGGCGGTTTTTCTTTCCAACAATAAGGGTCGAAGTGTCATTGCATTCTTGAAAAATAACATATTTCTCAATTTGGAACTCCACATGCTATTATTAGTTATGGTGGGTCTCCCTTTTGTAATCAACTTTTAAGTCCTTACTCAAAAAAGATAGTGTGAATCATAAGGTGGCAACACCTTACCATCCTTAGACGAGTGGTCAGGTTGAGGTCTCCAATAGACAAATCAAGTTCATATTGGAAAAGACTGTGAATAACAACAGGACTAATTGCTCAAGGAAATTAGATGATTCTTTTTGGGCCTAGCAGATAGCTTTTGAGACCACTATAGGTTCCTCTTTACATCATCTTGTGTACGACATGGCATGACACTTGTTAGTTGAACTTGATCAAAAGACACTATGGGAATTGAAAAATCTTAATTTGGAGTGTCATGATGTAGCTAAGTTGAGGATAAGGAATGTGAATAAGTTGGATAAATTCCAGCTCTGTGGTTATGAGTATTCTGCTCTATACAAAGAAAAGGTGAAGTCATATCATGCAAAAAGATCAAGAAAAGAGTGTTTGAGCCCAGTTATAGGTTCTTGTTATATAATTTAAGACTTGGATTGTTTCCTGGAAAATTAAAGTCTAAGTGGTATAAACCATTGACTGTGGTTGGGGTGTTCCCACATATTGCTATTGAGGTGAAATGAGATGGTGAATCCCCATTCAATGTGAACATACTGATTAGGTAAAAGTGGTTGTTGATGTAAGCCTTGGAAAAGTCTGAGTAGCGAAGGCAACCGAGTAGTGCCGCGATGTTAGATCAGATACTTCATGGGACACAACCATGGACTTTTGGGTGAAGTTCAAGTAACCAACATAGCCATGTCGTGCCATGACATAAAATGAAGCACTGGGTGTCAGGCAAACTACAATCTTAGTGCTCACTTTATTTTCAATTTTCTTTGTATAAAACATGAGGAAATACCTGGAACATGGTAAAACATTGAAAAATTTAGAAAATTCCAGGTAAGGGGACTTATTAACCAACTTATGGTGGTCAAAAGCCTTACTTAAGCCAGGTAAGTGATAGTAGATGTCAGAGGGAAAATATGAGAATTTTTGGTCTCTGAACTTGTACTTATGAACCCACTTATGGGGTCATAAGTACCACTAATGACCTCGCAAGTAGTGTCATGAGAGTTAGAAACAAAGTTCAGAGAAGTGGGAAACATTTATGCCACTTATGGGTCGTAAGTGGCGCCATAAGTGATAGAAATTCAAAGGTTCAAATTTTAAAAATATTGGTCGACCCCAAGTGGATCCAACCTTTACTGGCCTACCAACACCCTTAAATACCCCAAGCCCAATCCTATTCCCCACTATACTTAAATTTTATAACTCCCTCTTAAATTTTAACTCTCCAACTCCCTCTAGACCCCCATAAAAGGCAATAAATATTCCTATTCCTAGTACCAACAAATCCATTTGGATGCACAAAGCTCTTAGGTTAGGGTTTCATAAGAATTTTTCATCATTTTACTTCAATCACTGCAATTAAGGTAAATTTCTTGCCTCCTACTAGTATTTCATTGAAAAGTTAACAAAGAGAAGTGAGTGGGTACTTGTATATTCATAAAAATTGCATAGAAAATCAAAAATATTGTTTGTAGGAGATAGAATAATCAAAAATTTGAAACTAATGCATTATTATTGAATGAATAATCTATGATCATTCCCTAAATGGAAGAAGAAGTTTAAAAGATTGACGAAAATCGAAAATTTTTCATGAAATACCTGTGTTTGTGAACTTAATAAAAGTTATTGTATTTAACATTGGACTAGAATAGGCTACATACACTGAATGGGTATGTAATAATTAGAAAATATTCAAAGTACCTTTAGAAGGGTACCTATGATGGCACCTAAGATCCACGAAAGTAGAACTTACGGGACGTAAGTACCTTCATATGTCTCATATCTGAAGCCCTAGAGTTTCAAGGCTTTTTCTAGCACTTACAAAGGCCATTTATGGGCTGCAAGTGGAACTTATAGAATGTAAATAGCGTCAAAAGTTCCCCACCTAAGATATTTATTTTTTTTTTCAATTTTTTTATTTACTTTATGTAGGACCCCGCAAAGTCCTAGTCATTTCAGTCCTTTATAGCATGCCAAAAGAGGTCCCAAACTTAGAAAAATTTAGCCAAGTGTTGACACTTAGAATCATTTTTGGCCTCGATATTTCAATGACATCATTTACGATCTTTTCGGCCTTAGATTGTTAATTTTTAAATTGATTAATAATCAAGGTTATCTATACGTCATCTCGGGTGAGTTTCAGAATTTTTGGACATTATTTGAGTCACGTTTGGATGACAAAAACAACAATCCAACATTACCAAGATACGTCGCATTGGCTATTGCATCGACAGCATCGACGCGATGCATCGGCAATCGTATCGACACCATCGATGCAGCGCATAGGTTATCGTATCACTGGATACAGTTTTTAGATTTTAGGTATGGTTATGGGGGAAATTAAGTCAATTTACTCCCATATTAAACCCCCCATAACACAAAATTCATCCCCTTAATAGGCAAAACACATTCACTCATTCATCAAATCCTCTTATGAAATAAACCCTAGTTTATCAAGTTCCAAGATTCCCAAACAATTTTCACAAATTCTATCACGCAGGTATGTTTGGTGTTTATCTTTGGGTTTACTTCCACCCTTGGAGTTCAAGAACCCTTTTCAAGACTTGAATTATGATTCCCATGTTATGAATTGAATTATGCTCATGTTTGTGTTGTTATTGGAGTTTCAAACTTAAAAAGACATGAGTTTCATGTAAAATTGATTAATGGGTATGTTGGTTGATGTAGATCTCATATCAAACCCTTGAATTATGAATTGATTGTTTTAGTCATGATACATTAACATATTGTTCATTTCCTTGAACAAGGTTATGCCTCCTAAGTGTTTGACAAAATGTTTAAGTGAAGGAATTGTGCATTGTGATCTTTTGATGATTTTACCATTGAAATCATGCTATTACTACATGTTTAAACTATTCCCATGCTTAAGTGTTGTGGCTCAAATGCACATGCAAGTGCATGTGATTGTATGAGTAATATAGTGATTTAGACAATCAGATATCATTCCCATGAGGACTAAGCAACTAGAAATTTAACCAACTTTTAGTTTTAGACAATAAGTAGTAAGAGTTTTAAAATATCAAGATGATTTTGAAATTAAGAATAAAAATATAAATTAATAAATAAGAAATAAAAGTTTATGGCTAGAGCAAAGTAAGAAACGGTTGTAAACAATAATGATAGGAATTCCAGGGTTGAGGCTTTTAACACAATCATACAATTCTCTATTCTTACAGCAGTCTAATTGGTTATCGGGCTGTTGGTTCGCAAGGTTTAGGCTATGATTTTGGTCTCCCGACCTCAAATCTTCTATCTATTGAATATTGTAGCTACAACTCCCACAGAGATACAACAATTCTTCTTCATTCATAAAGGAATCTTTCTTTCTATTGAACCAAACAAGGATTCTAGGTATATCCCTATCCTAAATGGTAATTCAAACCCCTTATTTTATAAAAAGCTTAAGAACCTTGCTCCTTAATTTCTTCGTTCTATCCTATGATTCTCCTCCTGGATTAACATATAAATATAGATTTATTCTAATGGTGGCCACTCATTAAAATAGTAAGTTCAAGAAATTAAGACCAACCCAGATGATAATCCAAAAAGAAACTACTATAAAGAATATCAAAGAGTAATCATGTTCTTGGTATCAACCCCAGAACAAAGGTATTTAGCCACTCATTTTTGAATTAAACATAAAAAATAAGTAATTAATCATACCCAAAATTAATCTTGAAGTAAAGAAGTTCAAAGGAAATAATAAGAAGTCTAAAATAAAGAATTCTATGCTTTTCCGCCGTTGCTATTCTTGTCAAAAGTTTTTGGAATTATGCTCACGTGTTCCTTTATACTTGGAAAAATTTCACCAAATTTACACAATTAACGCAACGCGTCGCTAATCTCGTTGATCAAGCCAAAATTTCGTGTCAACATTGCGTTAATGAACTGGAATTTGCCTTTAAAAATCTGACTAAGTCTAATTCTTCAACACACGACATCACGCGTCGACATCGAATCGTGTCACTGGAATTGTCATCTCAAATTTTAACTGAGTCTCAAAACTTATGCATCGATGCAATGGAAGTTACTCATGAAAATTTTGCTAAGGAACAACATTTACCAGTCGATGCGATGCATCGAGTTAGCGTCGTGTCACTGGAATTTTACTCCATTTCTTCACTTAACTCTCATAAATCCTCAGCTCCTTTATTCATCCTTGCTCTCATGTATCTACATATATTCTTGGACTTGATCAACATGGTCTTTCACATCTTCATGATATGTATCCAATTTTCATCCGAATCCATGGGAAATTTTCCCTGTATCTCTAATCTCATCGGTTAACCACGAAACGAAATTTAGCTCACAATTCAATATAATTAGCATAATTTTTTTCTAAAAATAAGTCCAAATATGGGTGAATAGAGGTGTTTGGACATATAAATACGCCCAAGATCACCACCCCACACTTAAAACCTTGTTCATCCTCGAACAACTTCAAGCAACACAATCACCAAACCTTCTAATCACAACCTATGAATCATGCTAGCGTTGGGCACATGAACATTTTATTTCACACTTCATCATCCCAACAGTCACATTCAATTCATTGGGAAACTCAATAAAAGAACGTAATCAAGAAACACAATAAGTATTCCAAAATTTTATCCGCATGTACCCTTACAACAAGAAAGTTTTCCCCATATCACTCATAATTTTTCAATATTTATCATGAAGGGAATATCAAAATTCAATCACTCGCTCTCAACAAAGAATTCATACATAATAGGTGATGAACCATAAGCTCGCCCTTAGTGTAATACTCCACTAATAGTCGGATATTGAAATGTAGAATCAATTAGGTCTTTCATGGTTGTAATGCAGGCTAGGGGACGGGTAGGAACTATTTGGGAAATAGTGACTAATCTCCCTAACCACTTTAATACATAACCATCTTCAATCAAAATCACATTTAAAATTGTATTTTATCAACCCAACTTTTCATGTCATTATCTTTACACATCCAGTGTCCCAATCCTTTTAAGCACATTACTCATGCTACGGTAGGAGTATTTTCCTTTTTACATCATAATTCAATTTTCAGCTTTTCTTCACACCCCAATTCTTGTTACGCACCCCTATATTAGCCACCCTCAACCTAAGCGATTTACCTTGGTTGAGGTGTACATTGTCCTGAATGGACCAAGGCCAAAACAGGTTCATTATAACAAAAATTGAGCAACAATAACTGAAACTTTCATCACATTTTTTCTAACTCCTAACTATCACAATTAAACACACAATGAACACTTCTTTAGAGCTTCACTTTCACCTTTTTCCTTCTTAATTTTCTTATTCCCCCCTTATTCCATTATCTGTATAAAAGCGCTTAGGAACTATGGATCGAATTAAGGTCTATCAAAGAAAGGATTCGGCTACAGATGAGGCTACCAAAGAAATCAGGATATAGGCTCAATGGGGCTAAGTAAGGACATGCACAAGGGTAGGTAAATAAAGTCTTTACAATTTGACAAAGAAATTACTAAATCATTTACTATACCCAACACCCTTTATTTCTCTTTGTAAACACACCGGGAAAATTCTAGTCATTCCTATACATGTAGAATATAAAAAAAATACTCACTCACTCGGTGCATGCAAAGAATCAAGTCGGATCCTTACGGTTTTCGATATTACTCTTTATCAAATTCAACATTAAGCCAATCAAATCAAACTACACTTGTTGGGATTTAACATCTAAAATATCTCATTCTTTTGTTTTAACACAATTACATTTATAGTAACAAAATAAAACATCTTTGCCCAACATACAACATTTCTCAAAGGTTGCAATTGAGGTCCTATCATTTTCACATCTTCTAAAGACGCACTACCCTTAAGATGGTCATCATCCATCTATCATAGGGGAGGGCAACTAACTATGATGATGCAAGAATATAAATTGCCAAAAAGGGCACACACAATTTATGTAATCTGAAAATTACCACAAAGGGTGAAAATAAATAAAACAAACACTTTAAACTAATATTTGCCAAATAGGGAAATAATCTTGCTGAAAAGGGCAATAATGTCATCTTACAAACCCAACAAAACATAAAAACATAATAGAAATAGAAATTGTTCAATCCAAAAACCAACATAGTTCAAAAATTGAAGATAAAGGATATAAAGATAAAGATCAACCAGCCCACACTTAAACATAGCACTGTCCCAGTGCTAGCAATAAACATAAGGCAGGGTGGCGTCGTAATCCATGCTCAGTCAAATGTCACTAATGTCATCACATCATCATCAACACCGTAATCATCACCAAATTCTTCACCTGAATCACCATTATATGACTGCTCTTCATCCACAGACTCTTCATTAGAATAACCCATTCGCCTCTCCTCATCCATGGGGACGTCATCATCCAATGGCTCATCAAAATCTAGGCCAATTCGCAGCATAGTATGAGCATGAGGTCCTAGTGGGTAGTCCAACTAAACCACAAGAATCTCTTGTTGGGTGGCTGGACGCCCCCCAGTTTCAGCTACAACATAGTGAGCCCATACATACAGACGGTGATCTTATCATTCCGAGCCTGACGCTCGAGCATAGTCAAATTTACACCATGAGGAGCAGGTCCCTTAGTGTGGAAAATATCCAATGGCTTGTGACCAACAGGTGGTCTATAATGAACCTTCTCCTTGGGCACACCCTCCTGCCTCAGAAATCTATTCAACAGCCCACCAAAACCATATCTACGACCCCTAAAAAATTTGGCTTTCCTCACTGCAGAAAAGATAATAGCACCAACTTTCAACTCCACATCTTCACACATCAGAGCATAGATGATACAAACCCTATCACGAGTCACCTTTGTCAAATAAGTATCACGAACAAGGCAGGAAAAATGATTTTTGCCCATAAATGAGCCTCCCTATTCAAATTAGCAAATATGCGTGATACATGAGTACCACCCTCTTTGTGGTGAATCCACTTAGCTATCGAATGAGTGTCGTAAAGAAGATAATGGATATGCTAATAATATGGCTCAATAATCATTCTCTTCAATTGCTCTGCATCTATAAAGGGTGTATCTAACAGCTCATTCATAGTATATCAGTAAAAGTGATCTCATGACCCCGTACCTCAACCTCAGAGTTTTTCGGGTTCCAATTGGCAAAGAATTCCCTCACAAAGGTTAAGTTTCAATCAGCTGGCTGTTCAAATAGGAAATTCATATGCAACTCTATTTTTTGCACTATGCTAGGATACTCTTTCATCAAACTTGCTCTGTCAATGAATTAATCAGCTGAATACTTTGACTCTTTGTGATGAGAATACCATTTTTACCCTACTTCAACAATAACCTTAGTTCCGAACCTCCTTTGACCCCGAGGAACATGTGGGGTTGAGGGAACATAATCATCTTGATGACTCCTTTTATGCCTGGGCTCAGACGTACCAACTGCATTCTTCCCCTTGCTCCTCTGTTGATTGCTAGACATGGTACCTATCAAGCATAACAACCCACAAACATATAAAGCAAGAACCTTTGAAACTATCAACCACTAAGTGTTAAATTATCCCACACTTAGTTGCTAAAAAAGGTAGATAAAAGAGGGACCCATGGTACTCAGACTTCCCTTGTTCAACACCATAACAATCTTTAAGCATCCAACATTACATAAAAAGATATTTCAGAAGAGTGTCAATTCAAAATCTCATCTCGACAACTTAATGGACTATTAGCTTTTACAAATCACATAACTATTTATTCGCACATTATCACTCTTCAATACCATCCTATGCATGCATTCAACGTGTCAAACCTAAGCGCTACCACTAAGGTGGTGTGGGATCGAGATCCACCCTACATTAGTTTCCATCATATATTGAACATCAATACCCCAACATTATTGAAATTCACCTCATGATTCAGCAAAACAACTCATTTATGCAGAAACTAAGTCAATCTTAAAGTGTAATTCATTAATTAAACTAGAGAAAACACATAAGCAACATATCTATATAGCTTAATATCATCCACACATATACTACACACAAAATAAAGTTCAGCCAAACAATTTCATCAAACCGTCATAAAAGATTTACAAATTGAGTTCAATTAAACCCCCCAAATCAACACAATCAACTCCACTAATTCAATTATGCATGCTATTTATCATTTAACTTCCACAAATCAAGAACTAAGTCACTCCCTAAATCACTAACTATTTATCACTCAAAACAAAAGCAACTTTGAGCAAATAAGAAAAATGAAAGACTTACCTTTGACTTGATGAAGAAAATAAACAATGGAGTGTGATTTGTGGTACCACAAGAGTAACAATTGAAAGAGATTATTTTCAAGTTTGAGGAATTTTAGGGCAGCTGTGGTGGCTAGGGTTAGGGTAATGGGCGAATAAAGTTAAAGGTATATATATAGGGGTGAAAGTGAAGGTTCCGACTACAGTTAAATTTATAGTAAAATAGGATATCAACGCAATGCTTCTGGTAGCGCATTGAAGAAGCGAAGCGACACATCGAGTTCATGTTGTTACACTGGATGTTCTATCAAATAATTGTTCTAAGTGTTACCTGTAAGACCACCAAAATAGAGGGATGGTTAACGCATTGACAGGGCTGACGCGATCTGTTGACATCATATCAGTTCACTGGAAATAGCCTTAGAAAATTTTTCTAAGTGTGGGAATGATGCACATCGATGCGGCGTATCGACCTAATGTTGAACCATTGGAAATTACATCCAAAAAATTTTCTAAGTCTTAATTTCCCAAATTTTAAGGCATCTTTTCTCACCCCTTACCTTTCTCACCATGTATCACCTATTCACTTACTCAAAGGTCAATGTTCACTCTCTTCTCATTTTCTCTATCTTCACTACATTTCTCGTTTCTGTACATCAACCAAAAATAACAAAATCATGTAAGAAAAAGTAGGTTGCCTCCCACCAAGCGCCTTATTTTTGGTCATGGCACGACTCATCCTTTTTTATTTTTTTTATTTTTTATCCTTAAACACTAAAAATTAAACTACCTATTACACTATATTTGTGGGTTACCTCCCACATAGTGCCTTATTTAATATCGTGGCATGACTTAGCTCAGTCTCATTCCTCAGCAAAAGTGACGGACACATTGTGCTTGTCTCTATGATCAGCCCAATAATGCTTCACACGTTGTCCATTCACTAGAAACTTCTCAGTTTTCTCTTGTTCCACAGTTTAACTGCTCCATGAGGTGTCATTTGCACTACTTCGAAGGGTCCAAACCACTTAGAATGCAATTTTCCCAAAAAAAACTTTAATCTCAAATTAAATAGAAAAACAAGTTGTCCGGGTTCAAACACTCTATCTTAAATCTGTCTATCGTGCCATCTCTTGATTTTCTCCTTGTAAATCTTTGTGTTCTCATAAGCATTGAGACTAAATTCATCTAATTCAATGAGATGCAATAATCTCTTCTCTCCTGCGGCTTTCATCTCAAGATTAAAAATTTTAACAGTCCAATAAGCTTGATGCTCAAGCTCAATAGGTAAATGAAATGCTTTCTCGTATACCAAACACTATGGGGAAGTACTAATAGGCATCTTATAAGCTATCTGGTATTCCCACAATGCATCATCTAGCTTCTCAGTCCAATCCTTTCATTGCCCATTAACTGTCTTCTATAGTATTTGCTTGATCTCCCTGTTGGAAACCTTAACTTTTCCACTAGTTTGTGGATGATGTGCAGTGTCCACCTTGTGCCTAACACTATATTTAGCTAAAAGATTCTTGAACCAAGTGTTAATAAAGTGCGTACCTCTGTCAATGATTATAGCTCTTAGAGTGCCAAACTTAGAAAATATTTGCTTTTTCACAAACTTCAGCACTACTCTTGCATCATTAGTAGGACAAGATTCATCTTCCATCCATTTAGATACGTAATCAACTGCCACTATGATGTACAAATTACTATTTGATGGTGGGAATGGTCCTATAAAATCAATGCCCAAAACATCGAATACTTCCTCTTCTATGATGTTGTTTAGGGGCATCTCATGACGCCTTGAAATTGTTCCCAACCTTTGACATTGATCACAACTTTTTACAAAAGCTACTACATCTCGAAACAATATTGGCCAAAAAAAACTGAATTGCAACACTTTTCTTGTGGTTCTTTCACCCCATGATGGCCACCATAAGTGGATGAATGATGCTTTTGTAGTACTTGTACAAAGTTAGCTTCCGGAATACATCTTCATATAATACCATCCAGACCTTGCTTGAAAAGATAAGGCTCATCCCATATACAAGAACTAGAATCATGAAGCAGTTTCTTCCTCTGTTGAATTGCACTTTCGGGAGGATAAAGGCTACTTGCCAATAAATTTACATTGTCCGCATAACAAGGAACTTCACATTCCTTTATAGACAATAATTTCTCATTCGAAAACTCTTCTCGAATGCAGAGAGAGTCATCAACAACATGATTATGAGTTTCTAACCTTGAAAAATGGTCTGCAACTTGATTTTCTACTCTTTTATGATCACGAACCTCTAAGTCAAAATCTTGCAATAACAAAATCCACAAGATCAATCGAGGCTTTGCATTCTTTTTATTAAAGAGATATTTGATGGCCATATGATCTGTGTGAACAGTAACCTTTGTACCCACCAAATATGCTCTAAATTTATCAAATGCATAAACCACCGCTAACATCTCCTTTTCAGCAACTGTATAATTTATTTGGGCATCATTCCAGACTTTACTAGCATAGTAAATAGATAGAAATACCTTGTATTTTCTTTTCCCCAAAAAAACTACTACAACCATATCACTAGCATCGCACATCAATTTAAATGACAACTCCCCATCTAGAGAAATCAAAATAGGTGCTTCAATCAACTTCTTTTTTAGCTTCTCAAATGTTTCTTTACAATCTGTCCCAAAATAGAACTTGACCTATTTTTCTAACAGTTTACACATCGAGCTTGCAATCATTGAGAAATCCTGAATAAAACGTCTGTAGAAACCTGTATTCCCCAAGAAGTTATGCATTCCCTTCACTGTGACTTGATGTGGCAACTTTTTAATCACTTCAATTTTGTCCCAATCTACTTCAAGTCCTCTGCATGACACTTTGTGGCCAAGGACGATTCTTTCCTTTATGAAAAAGTGGCACTTCACCCAATTCAACACCAAATTTGTTTCTTTATATCGATCTAGGACTCGATATAAATTCTACAAGCATTTATCAAAAGAATTATCGTAAAAAGAGAAATCATCCATGAATACCTTGAAAAACTCTTCCACCATTTTTGAGAAGATTGCCATTATACACTGAAATATCGCAGGCATATTGCAGAGGCCAAAGGGCATACGTCTAAAGGCATAGGTACCATATGGGCAAGTAAAAGTCATCTTCTCTTGATCCTCAGGAGAAACGGTGATTTGATTATAAACTGAGTAACCATCAAGAAAATAGTAATACTCCTGCCCGGCCAACCTGTACAACATTTGATCAATGAAAGGAATAGGATAGTGATCCTTTCTTGTGGCTTTATTTAGTATCCGGTAGTCGATACAAATTCTCTATCCAGTCACCATACGAGTGTGGATTAGCTTATTTTATTCATTAGTAACCATGGTCATCCCACCTTTCTTTGGGACATAATGTATTGGGCTCTCCCACTTACTCTCTAAAATTGGATAAACAATCCCATTATCGATCCACTTAATGACCTCTTTCCACACCACGTCTTTTGTCACGAGATTCAACCTGCGTTGTTGCTGCACTCTTGGCTTGAAACCTTCCGCCATGTGTATTTTGTGCATGCAAAAATCTAGACTTATTCTTGTAATGTCAGATATTTGCCACCCAATCGCCTTCTTCCTCCATTTAAACACTATCATTGCTTCTTGTACCTATATATTAGATAATCCTACAGAAAAAATAATAGGCAAGGTATCATTATCACCAAGGTAAACATATTTCAAGTGAGGAGAAAGAACCTTAAGCTCTAATTTTGGAGCTTCATCAATTGAAGCTTTGGGGGATAGACCAATTGGCCTATTCAATGGATGAAAAGGCAATTTTCTCGTTTCAATGAGTGTCGAATTCATAACTTGAATTATTACCAATGATTTTATATCTCCATAAAGATTACAACCTACCAAATCTCGCTCTTAGGGATTATCTAGCAATAACATCCTCTGATCAGACTCGAGATCAATAATAATTATAGCCGACAACTCCTCATAAATAGATGGCAATTTTAGCAATTTGTACACATAAAAAACCTCTACTTTATCATGCACTCTCATTGTCATTTTCCCTATTGCTACATCAATTAATAATTGTCCTGTTGGTAAGAAAGGTCGTCCCAAAATAAATGGAACAACAGGATCAACTTCAAAGTCAAGAATTTCAAAATCCACTAGAAATATTAAGGATCCCACTTGCACCAAGACATCTTTGATAAACCATCAGGCCTAGCAATGGACCTATCTGCCAACTGCAAAACAATAGTAGTGGGTTTGGGACTCCCAAGAACCATTTTCCGGTACCACGATGTGGGCATAAGATTGATTCTATCCCTCAAATCAAATAATCCATGAGCACTAGTGGTCTGTCTGATAGTAATTTGCAAAGTGAAACTACCTGAATTCTTTAGCTTCGTGGGTAATTTGTTTTGAATCTTGGATGTTCACTCCTCAGTAAGTGCAGCTGTAGCATATTCGGTCAACCAATTTTTATTTGTAACTATATCTTTCAAGTATTTTACATATTTTTGCACACTCTGCAGAATGTGAAAAAGAGGCAGATTTACATGAACTTTCTTTAGAAGATCTAAGAACTTCTTTTAACTTGCCCCTCTTGATGCTTCCTTTCCCTTTGAGGAAAGGGTAAGGGGAAAGTCTTCTTTTCCATATGAATATTATCACATTCCATTTATTCCTTAACTTTTTTCTCTGCATTGTCTTTATAATTGTCATCAGTGACTATTGGACTAACCTGCTTCTGAACTATTTCCTTGGTTTGCAACCCACTCCTTTTTGTAACTGTATTCACCTGCTTAGGATTTTTCTCTGTATCTCTATGTAATGATCCTTGAGGTTTGTATTTTGTGCTCCTACAATTTAACCCAATTTCAACTCTAGATTTCTAGTTAGCAATTGTTGACTCTTCAACTCCGCTGCGAACTATGCCTGTTGAGTCCTTATTTCTGCTGCAAACTATGTTTGCTGAGCCATAAACTACTTCATTAACTCCTCCATATTGCTAGCTTGAGAAGTAGCCTGATTTTTCTGAACCGACTATTGATTTGGTTGCACTGGTCCCTTATACTGATTTGCATTCTACGCCTAATTTCTACCCCATGAGAAATTAGGATGATTCCTCCAGTTGGGATTATACGTGTTACCAAAATTCTGCTATCCTTTATGATTTGTATTTCTTATATAGTTGACAGAATATGGATTAGCCGTACAAGCGTCTGCTACATTCTCACCACTTCCACAAACCTTACACCAAGAATTTGTTGTTTGGACTGCATTAGTTGTGGCTACTGTATGTGTAACTCCCAACTTTATCTTATTAAGTTGAGTAATCATATGATTTTGCATGGTTGTAATCTGTGCTTGTAATGCAGTGAAATGGTCTACCTCCAATACCCCTGCAACTTTCCTAGGAGTACTCCTCGAATCAGCATGCCAATCAGGATTCCCTTGTGAAATCCGATTCAGCAGTGTGTATAATTCTTCATACGTCTTCTTAAGAGCCTGTTCACCTCCTGTTGAATCTAAGAGAATCTTCATGTGTGGCTCAAATCCCTTAATGAAAGTATGAAAAAAAACATCATTGGACTAATGACGGTACGACAATTTCTGAGCATACCCTTAAATCTCTCCCAAGCTTGGTAGATATTCTCTCTCTATTTCTATATAAAACTCAAGATCTCACTCTTCAAGCATGCAGTCTTCCCAGATGGAAAGAATTGAATAAGGAACTTCTGAGCTAGATCTTCCCATGAAGTGATGGAGAGTAGTGGTTCAGCATGTAACTACCTTTTTACTTCCCCATTAGGGAAAAGGGAAAGAGTGTCAATCTGATATAATCAGAACTCACCCCTTCAGGAATGTAAGTATCGCTTATTTCCACGAAGACCTGTATGTGCTACAGTGGATCTTCGTATGAAAGGCCATGGAATCCTGTATGTGATCAAGAAATTAGTTCAGTTCATGATTTTCTATTCCTGTATCATGCTTCAGACTCAGTTATGATCTTATGTTCCCATTCATGAATGTCTGGTAAATAATCTCAGATTCTTCAGTATTCTCAACTTAAAGTAATAATTTTCCTTAGAATATCTCTATTCCATGCTCAGTTATAGCTCCATAACATTCATTAATCATTTATGCATTCATGAAACAATTTAGTCATGTGTCATGTCTCCAAAATTTAGTCATGCTTCAGTTATGCATGTCAGTGTAAGTACAGTTCCTTAGTTCCTCTTAGTTCAGACAATCTCATTCGAGAACGAATGTTCACAAGGGGGAGATATTGTAAGACCCTACAAAGTCCTAGTCATTTCAGTCCTTTATAGCATGCCAAAAGTGGTCCTAGACTTAGAAAAATTTCAGCCAAGTGTTGACACTTAGTCTCCTTTTCGGCCTCAATATTTTAGTGGCATCATTTACAATCTTTCTAGCCTTACATTGTCAATTTTAAATTGATTCATAATCAGGGTTATCTATAGGTCATTTTGCATGAGTTTTAGAATTTTCGAACATCATTTGAGTCACATTTGGATGACTGAAATAGCAAGCCAACGCAATCACAATGCGTCGTTTTGGCTATCACATTGACAGCATCAACGCGACATATTGGCAATCGTGTCAACACCATTGATGTGATGTGTCAGTTATCGCATCGCTCGGTGCAGTTTTTAGATTTTAGTTATGGATTGTGGGCTAATTAAGTCATTTTACTCCCACATTAAAACCCCATAACACGAAATTCAGCCCCTCAATCAGAAAATTACATTCACTCATTCACAAAATCCTCTCAATAAGTAAACCCTAGTTCATCAAACTCAAGATGAAGTTCGAAGAAATCCTCAATAATCTTAACTGATTCTATCACGCAGGTATATTAGGTGTTCACCCTAGGGTTTCCTTCCACCCTTGGAGTTCAAAAATCCTTTTCAAAACTTGAATTATGATTCCTATGTTATGAATTGAATTATGCTCATGTTTGTATTGTTATTTGAGTTTAAAGTTAAGAAGACACAAGTTTCATATAAAATAGATCAATGGGTATGATGGTAGATGTAGATATCATGTCAAACCCTTGAATTGTGAATTGATTGTTGTAGTCATGATTTATTAACATGTTGTTCATTCCCATGTACAAGTTTATGCCTCCTAAGTGTTTGACAAAATGTCTAAGTGAAGGAATTGTGCATTGCGATCTTTTGGTGATTTTAGCATTGAAATTATGCTATTACTACATGTTTAAACTATTCCCATGCTTAATATATGACTTGAAAGTGTTTAATAAAATTTTCATATGAGTAAACCATGCATGGTAACCTATTGTTTTGTTGTTAAAGTTGTGATATGAGTTTATCAATTATGCTATCGAGTCTAGAGGTATTTAATACCCAAAATCTAGTTGTTTACTTAGTTGCAGTTGTAATAGAATAGTCCTAGTAAAGGTCAAGAATAGTAGTACTCAGTTAGTAAAAGAACTCAATGAACTTAGTCCAGCTCAGTTAGTCAACACGATCAATGTCGATTCAGTCAATCCTAGCACAGTTAGAGATCAGTTCAGTGTTGATTCAGTTGGTAGTAGGATTCAGCACCGTGCAAACCCAGGGATGGGGGAAGTCCTGCCAGTAGAGGGTTTGACCCTTAGTAGCAGTCCTTGAGTTACAGAACTATGTAGAAAATGTAGGGTAAGTCGTCCTCCTACCAGACTAGGGTAACCCTTCCAATTGGGCCACAGGTAGGACCCCAAATCAGTCTATATTGGGGTATGTCGGTTAGATGAACACTCCCACAGTTACAGTTTCAGTCTCAGTACTTAGTAAAGAACTCAGTCAAGTTCTACAAAACCATGGCTATCATTATCAGTTACTCAACTATAAGAATTTAGTACTTTGTTTCAGTATAATCTCAGATACACGATGTATACCTATATGTACAACATTGCATGTTTAGTATGTTCAGTAGTTATAGTTTTGCATGTACTCTCCTCCAGTTACTTCATGATGTTCATTCAGTCAGTTATCATCTCATGCATATGAACCCATGTATATCAGCCTTACCTTACTTATCATACCAGTACATTCCACATATTGATCGGATACTCTCTTTTGTGCCATGATACCTCATATTATAGGTTTGGACCCTCAGGTTCCTAAATGTACTTAGGAGCTTAAGATATCAGCAACAGTTATAGCGGTGAGTCTTTATATTTCAAGGATAGAGTTTATCTATTTTAGTATTCCAGTAGTTCAGTAGTTATCTCTGTCGGAGTTAGTTGGAGGTTTGTCCCATCTACTCCATATTCAGACATTTAGAGGCTTTTATACTAGCATAGTCAGTTATTCAGTTTTTAGATGTTATTATTAGTTATACCCAGTTATTATTTTAGTATTTTGAGAACCTTATGGCATTTTTAGATTTCTTCTTCATACATATTCCAATATTATGTTCAGTGCTCACAACAAGTACCAGTCATGGGTTAGCTTGTGGTACTTCGGGGTCATAATCACTATGTGATGCCCAGGGTGTACCCTCGGGGCGTTACTCCTTTTATATTGCAAGCACTAACAACTAATTTTTTAGGTGCTATAGCACCCAAATAAACTCTAAAGAATGAAGTAAAGTCAAGGCTTCATGATGAATCGCCTGAGCCTAGTGGCTTAGTGGAGGAGTACCCAATGGACCTAGGCAAACAAGAGTTCCAAGGAATAAGGATAGGAGACATGCAGTCATTTTAGCACTAGTTACAGCCACTTTAGGCCTCCAAGGCTCCCAGTCAGCCTACATATATACTGAACTGGGAGCTCAGTACTCATCTACATAGGTTGGGGCAAAGATGGCCACTTCAAAACCAGTTCCTAGGGCGAGGATGAATGCAGCCAGGACTTTACCACTACACTCTCCCTATTCTAATGAGGTAGAGGAGGATTTTATAAATGGTCTCATAGAGAATAAGTTAGATATCAGGTAGGAGGCTGAGTCTGAATCTATTTTTTGTACAATTGTGGAAGACGCACTGGACCCCTAGTCAGAGAAGGGGTTAGAGGATCAGTTAGGTTCAGTGAGTGAGTAAGACTCAATAGTAGCCCAGTCTGAGAAGGGTACAACTTATGTGATATATCAAGTTTTGTAATATTCATCACCTGACACACAGACAACCACTTCGGATTTTTATCCTCTTATTCCTCTACCAACTGACCTCGTATCCGACTCTACACATGTCTCGACTGTACCTATAGCTGAGATAAACTCGAGATGGTATGTAGTGAAATAAAGTGCATTTACCAGCATGATGTGTTTATTATTGAGCTGGGTCGACCAAAGTGGACTATTGCAGCCGGGAAGAGGATTGAGTTGTCATGGCTAGTAGGAGATTTTGATATGTGGGCCACTTTTAACTGATACTAGTTGGGGTGGATGATGTGTCCTTAGGGATTTTTTATCAAGGACTTGGTCAGGGAGATATATCCTTACTACACCTCAAGAGTTTATTTTTTCACACTCTGAGGGGGTAGAGGCATAAAGCAGCTCTAGTTAAAGCACACTTTGGTTAGAGGATTTTGGGTTGACATTTCAGTGATGGCTATCCATTGAGTTTTATTTGGGATAGAGTTTGTGGCTTCGATGTCTACTAAGGACTATACATCAACCTTAGATTTGCATGGGATAGACGTGACATAAGAGATTCTAGGTATAGATGACAGAAGTTGGGTTTGATAAGGTAGATCACCAACAAGATTTCAGACCTAGGTGTTGATGCCCCCTAGATGAAGGGTAAGGGGGAGATTAAGTAGGCGGCGCTATATTTCACAGCAAATTATTTGTGGATAGTGATGTATTTCAGATTATGTCTAGATACATATGACAACCTATTGACATGGGATCGAGTTGCACTGGTTGTGATTTTATCGATAGGATATGAGGTCGACTATGCACTATTTAACAGATTTGAGAAGTATAAATGGGCATTAGGAGTCACCGCCACTCTTTTTTTTCCTTTCCTAATATAGAGGCTATATTATGAGGTAGGTGTGCCTGATATTTCAAATACGTATAGGACTTAAGGCAATGAGAATTTTACATACTAGTATGATCAAGAGTCTAGCGAACTTGATCATAGCATAGAGAGCTCAGGCACCTCTGACTATGATTCTGGCCCGACTAATTTTGTGGGGTCTTCAGCTTCGGTAGAGTATGTTGATAATTCATACATGGATATTGATGTTTATGTTTATATTTCTATGGGAAAACATAAAGGTGTACCTTAGGTTGCTATGGATGGCGGGGCCCTCCAGCTACTTCTACTTCAGCCCAGGTCTCCACTTTTGAGATGGTTGGGGCATCTTTTGTGCCCCCTCGACCCACTACCACAACTATAGCTATAGGTTTCATTGCAGTACCTTATGATTTTAGTGTCTTGTGGAGATATAGGATGAGACTATCACCAGCGTTACCGATGTAGAGTCTTAACTGGTTTCCTTGTATGGAGTGATCTGATCTTGGGTTCAGACATTGTTAAAGAGTGTTAAGACTCGGATGTGGGTTGTGATTTAGGATGAGATATTGGAGTTCACTAGTGAGTTGCATACTTGGATTGATGTTTTTTAGGGGCGAGTGTCAACACTGTTTATAAATATACAGGCTCCTAATCTAGGTGAGATTTTAGAGGTGGTGGCCACACTACGAGCAGAGGTACACTCTCTTCCTAAAAGACAAATTTCAGCCTTTCCTTTAGATATCTCTTTATTTACTTAACCAATGGCTCAAAAACATCCTAGGTGACTTGAGCTATTTGCTAAGAAGGAGACGATCCTGATGATTGAGACCAAGAAAGGTATAGAGAAGGATCCGTAGAACCCTACCATTCCTCATGATTAGAATTGAAAAGGGTCTCTCATAAGTCTATAGTGTCCTCCACAGATTATGATGTGAGACTAGTTGAGCTAGCAGCGGGTGTGAAGTCTACTAGTACCCTACCACCACTACCTCCTCCTCTTATTAAAATACCCTAAATGAGGACCAAATTAAGATAGAAACCAAGTGCATCCCAGGTATGTCCTTATTCTATTTCTTTTTATTGTGGTCACGCATTGGGGATAGTGCATTGTCTTTTTGTTTAGGTGGTGTGTACACAGCCGCTGCGAATTTTGTTTTTATGCTTTTTTTTGTCGACCCCACTGAAAGTAGAACCAGCATGTCTAGGAAATATTGTGTCGTATTGTGTTTATTTTGTGATATTTTGTGTTATTTTTATTTAAATGGGAGAAAAATAAGTACCTAAGGGCAGTTGATGTATTTTGGTTTTGCTTAAAGTGCTTTGAGTAAAATTATACCTCTGTGCCATATGTGTAAGATATTTGTGCCATGTTATGCTAATCTCGTTATGGAATTAATATTAGGGATATAATAATCTATCATGACCCGAGTCTACCCCTTACTCAAGATAATGTTGCTTACGAACACCAGTGACCACAAGTTAACCCATGAGTTGACAATGAGGACTGACTAAATTAATAATATTACAACATGTGTGAAAGATAAGATGATGAGATACTATCAACTTAAATACTGAAATTCGTATATAAATGACCTATCTAAAACATCCAATAAGTATTAGAACCTAAATTGTCTGTCTGAAATAACTGATAATATTGAAAACTGAATAACTCTCTAAATAACTAACTAACTATCTATCTGAAAGTCTCTGGACATCATAAGAAATAAATGGGACAAACCCCAACTAACTCTGGCTTACTGAAGATAAAAGAATACTGAAATAATTGTATTAGCACATTATGTCCTCGATAGAAGAGGAATCACCACTATTGCTGTTGAGTAACGCTGAGTTATCTAAGATTGGTTGAGAAAGTGAGCGTCCGAACCTATGTTATAATACATAGCGTAAGGAAAAGTATGTGATTAGTACTTTGAATGTACTGGTATGTGAGATAAGGTCTAACTAAAAAACATGAGATCACTGAGCATGAATGCATGAAATTGTAATATCTGAGAATGCAACACCAAGAACAAACATGTTTCTGAGAAAATCTGTAATATGAAAGGATAAACTTGTATAACTAAATAACTGAGAATCTGTATGCTTGGTAAAGCAAACCTAAGGTGAGATGCATTGAATACTGACTAAAACTGTGGGAGGTATCATATAACTGACATGACCCAATATGAACTAATTGGGGCCTAACCTATAACCCCAGTTGGAAGGGTGTCAGTACCTTGCAATGGGTACTGACACTAGCTGTGTGGATCTACTAAACTGGTGTCCCAAAGGACTAAGCAGTCACCTTTTACTGGCAGGTGCTCTTATGAGATATATGTCAACCCTCAACTGGAAGAAAGACATTTTAAACCTATGCTTCTCATTATGGAACTAGGGTATTGCTACTAAGGATCACACCCTCTACTGGAAGGTAAGACCCCATCCCTAGGTTTACTCAGTTCTAAATCCTTCTCCCAACTGAACTATAAGACCCCGTAAAATCCTAAGCTTGATTCAGTCTTTTAAAACTTGTTAAGGGGTCCTGGACTTAGAGAATTATAGCTAAGTATTCATGCTTTGAGTTATTTTAGCCTGTATAGTTGCCGATCTTATTTCACAACTCTTATGAACATTAAATATCGGTCTTTAAGTTGATTCATAATCAGGAATGTCAGTAGGAGTTCTCGAAAGAGTTTCAGATTTTTTGAACATTGTTTGAGGCACGTTTGGGAGTCCAAATGAGTGTATCGACTCGATCTCAAGGCGCCGCATTGCCTATCGCGTCGATGAATATTTTCCCCCAGCTCCCAGTGTAATTTCTAGTGAATTTACATGGACTCAACATTGCGCATCGGCCATAGCATCGACCTTATAAACACGACGTGTCGATCTGTGCATCACTAAGTTAGTTTTCAGTCATTAAGATTTCACGTCCTCAGGGGTATTTGGGTTTTTTTACCACAACTATTCATCCCCAAAAACATAAAATTCATCTCCTTTTAAGAAAATTACACTCATTCTCTCTCAAATTACTCAATAACAAACCCTAGGACTTTCCATTCTAGATTTGAATCTTAAGAATTTCACCATCAATCTTCAAGAATTCAAACATTAAGGTCTGTGAAGTGTTCATCCAAGGGTTCGGTCCACCCTTGAAGTCTAAGCAACTCTTTTAAAACTTCAAGTAGATTGATTTTGAAGAATTTCAAGATTGAATTTTATTGTGTTCATGACTATGATGCTAGTTAGGGTTAGTATCCATAAATAATTTACAAGTTCGTGAGAAATTAATGGCATGTGTGGGTTGTTGTATGGTTTTATGTTAAAAAACCCCTTTGAATTGTGAGTTGGGTTTATGATTATAATGCTTGCATGTTAAATTACAGTCATGTGCATAAATTATGCTCTTCAAGTGATTGATGAATTGTTCATGTGGGTTGAGTAGTGTAACCATATCATGCTAGTAGGTATATAAGTCCATGTCAAGCAAGTGTTTGTCAAAATGCCTCAATGAATGATTTGTGATCAACAAATTTGTTATCATGTTTAAAGATTATTTTATGTCTTATAATTTATGCTATCGACTCCTTGGGGTATTCAATACCTGACAATTTAGTTGTTTAGCTAGAGCTACAGTAGTTACAGAATAGTCTCAGTAGTGTTACGAATAGTAGTACTCAGTAATCAGTCGTGGCCTCAGTTCAATATTCAGTTCAGAGCTCAGTGAATTTAGTCAGTTAACAGAACTCGGTAGTATTCTGTCAGTTAGAGGAACCTAATGAACTCAGTTCAGTTTAGTTAGACAGTAAGATCAGTAACAGCTAAATCAAGTCTAGTACAGTCTAAAAATCAGTTCAGTGTCTATTCAGTTAGGAGAAGGATTCTGCAACGAGCGAGAGCAAGGATGGTGGCTTTCTTATGAGGTAGGCAGAGTCATTAATAGCAATCCCTATACTCCAGAACTATGTAGCCATTGTAGTATGAGGATTCACCCATCAGACTAGGCTTGAATACCTCCCAGGGGTCACCCGCCAGATTAGTCTTGGCTCCGCCCAGGTGTCACCCGTCAGTTAGGCTTGGTATCTTTGTCTTTCCAGTGTTAGTACCCATGGCACGGTATTAGTACCCTTCCAACTGGGGTCATAGGTTGGACCCCATCAGTTTATATTTGGGGCATGTTTGTTAGATGATTACCTCCCACAGTTTCAGTTTCAATCTTAGTATAGAACTCAGTTCAATTCTATAGAATTAGGGTTGTCAGATACAGTCACTCAGATCAGTATAGAACTTAGATCAGTTCTACAGAATTAGGATTGTTAGATACAGTCACTCAGTTATTAGTTATATAGTATCAATAACTCAGATATCAGTAAATTAGTTATCCAAAACTCAATAACCGATGTTATCATAACCTCATATATAGTTTATGTATTCATGCATATACTCTCATTTAGTTATGTTCATGTACTCATCCAGTTATTGTTCATGCATATGACCCCATGCATAGCAGCTTACCTCACTTAGCATACTAGTATATTCAAAGTACTGACACATACTTTTCTCTGCGCTATGATTTCATATATTATAGGTTCAGATACATGGGCTCCTGACCGCCTTTAGTAGCCTAGCCTATCAGCAGTAAAATTAGTGGTGGGTCCTCATAGTTCGAGGATAGAGTATTATTTCAGTATTTCAGTACATTTTCCAATAGTCGACGTTAGTTGGGGGATTGTCCCATCAACTCCATTATTCAGACAGTTAGAGGCTTTCGGACTAGAGTATTCCAGACAGTTGTTTCAGTATTCAGTATTGACTTTTTTTTGTCAGTTATGAACCTTATGGCATTTTTAGCCTATAGTAGCCTAACTTCCACATTTATACAAGTTATATTATTATTAAAGTGTTATTATTATTCATTGCTCACAGCAGGTACCAGTTATGGGTTAGCTGGTCGTCCTTAGGGATCGCTAGCACCGTGTAGCATCCGGGGTACAGACTCAGGGTGTTACAAACATGGTATTAGAGCCTAAGGTTCAACAGACCCTTAGGAAGTTTGAAATCCGCAACAAGTAGAGTCTTGTACATAGGTGTGTAGTGCGCCACACTTATGAACAGGAGGCTACAAGATATTTTAGAAAAAGTTTTTCTTCTTTCAGTATTCATGTCGCACAAGTGAGCATGAGCTTAAATTAAACTTTCAGTCTAATCCTTTCTTTATTTCTTTACAGAACTTGCCTCCCAAGGAGAACGAAAGAAGAATAGGAAATCAGCCAGTGCCTCAGCCCGCCTAGGCAGATCCTCTGGATGAGCATGTCTCCCTTGTGGAATTCAGAGCATCTTTCACCACCCTAGCTCATTCTGTGGTAGCCTTGAATAAATGACCAAGTGTCATTATGGACAATCCAGTGGCCAAAACTGCTACAGCCAGGATTTACGACTTCACCCAAATGAACCCTCCCTCTTTTATTGGGTCAAAGTCAGATAAGGACCCACAGGAATTTCTTGATCAGGTGAAGCAGGTTACATATATTATGGGAGTGACTTCTAGTGAGGGTGTTGAGTTGGATGCATATCAGTTGTAGGATATGGCTCACTCATGATTTAAGTAGTGAAAGGCAGAAAGGGCCATAAATTCATAGACCGTCGAATGGGAAAAGTTTGCCACCAGTTTTCATGATAGGTTCTTGCCACTGGAGTTAAGGGATACTAAGGTTTTAGAGTTTATAAATCTAAGCCAGGGAAGTATTACAATACTAGAGTATTCTCTCATATTTACTCAGTTAGCCAGATATGCCCCTCTTGTGGTAGCAAATAGCAGATCTAAGATAAGTAAGTTTGTGTCTGGTGTGTCTAACAGTATGGTAAAGAAGTGTAGGACCACAATACTGATTAAATAGATAGACATATATAGTCTCATGGTCTATTCTCAGTAGATAGGGGAGGCTAAGAATAAAGAGAAGGAGAGGGAGAACAAGAAATCAAGAATAGGTAGTTTCAACTTTGCCCAGCCTAAGTTAGAGGGGAGTAATCATTCTCAATTTCACCTAAAATCTTCATTCCCAGCTCCATCCTAAGCCATTTCTCCAGTGCCAAAATTTAGGGACAGCAATAGGGATAGGGCATCAGGCCCTATACCCCAGGAAAGTGTCAGTAGTGCCCGAATGAATCCTCTTTTCCAAAAATATGGCAGAAACTATCAGGACGAGTGTAGAGCTAATAGTGGTGTGTGCTTCAGGTATAGAAAGCTTGTCCATCAGATTCGGGAGTGTTGGGTAGTTTCTTAAAAGGGTAGGGAGTTTCTCCAACAGGGCCAGTCCCATCAGTCATCAGTTTCATCCAGTCGCCCAATAAAGTAGGGTACTTCTTCTAGTGCTACCAGCGGTCAATGCGCAAACAGACTCTATGCACTTCAGTCCCGATAAGATCAAGAAAGTTCTCCTGATGTCGTCACTGATATGTTACAAGTTTATCATTTACATATTTATGATTTGCTATATCCAGGAGCTTCCTTGTCCTTTATAACTCCGTATATAGTTGTTGACTTCGGAGTCAGTCCCAAAATCCTAGTAGAGCCTTTTTAAGTTTCCACCCTAATGGGTAAATCTATCATAGCCCAACGGGTATATAGGAACTATTCGGTTATGGTATCTCAAAAAATCACTTCAGCAGACTTAGCAGAATTAGAGATGACATATTTTGATGTCATTCTCGGTATGGATTGGCTTTGCTCATGCTGTGAATTAGTTGACTGTAGAAATAGAATTGTCCAATTTCAGTTTCTGAATGAGCCCGTCCTAGAGTGGAGGGTAGTATTTCAGAATTTAGGGGTCAACTTGTTTCCTAACTTAAGGAAAAGAAAATGATATCTAAGGGATGTGTCTACCATATCATTCGAGTCCAATACTATAGTTCAGAAACCCCTACTCTTTAGTCAGTATCAGTAGCATGTCAGTTCCCAGATGTGTTTTCCAAAGATCTTCCCGGAGTTCCTTCATAGAGGGAAATTGACTTTGAAATTGACCTTCTTCTAGATAATCAGCCCATTTCTATTCCACCATACAGAATGTCTCTAGAAGAACTTAAAGAATTAAAAGAAGATTTGAAGGATCTCTTAGATAAGGGATTCATTAGACCCAGTGTATCCCTTTGGGGTACACCAGTTCTATTCGTGTGAAAGAAAGATGGTTCTCTCAGAATGTGAATAGACTACCGTCAGCTAAATAAAGTCACGGTTAAAAACAAGTATCCACTTACCAGAATAGATGACTTGTTTGACCAACTTCAGGGTACCAGTTATTTTTCTATGAAAGACCTCAGATCAGGTTATCATCAGCTCAGAGTCAGAAAATGTGACATCCCAAAAACAACATTAATAACTCGGTATAGTCACTTTGAATTCTTAGTTATGTCATTTGTTCTTACCAATGCCCCAGCAGCTTTCATGGACTTGATGAATCATGTGTTCGAGCAGTACTTGTATATGTTTATCATAGTCTTTATTGATGACATCTTTGTCTACTCCCACAGTGAACATGATCATACAGACCATCTCAGAATAGTGTTATACACTCTTAGAAACCATCAGTTGTTTGCCAATATTCACTAAGTGCAAATTTTGACTAAGGTCAGTATATTTTATTAGCCATATAATTTCTGGTGATGGCATTAAAGTTGATGCCCAAAAGACCGAAGCAGTGAGAAATTGGCCCAGACCCATCTCTCCTTCACATATCAGGAGTTTCTTGGGCTTGGTCGGCTATTACCAATGATTTGTTGAGGGATTTTTATTTAATGCATCCCGTATGTCCCGATTGACACAAAAGAAAGTCAAATTCTAGTGGTTAGATTCTTATGAGAAGAGTTTTCAAGAATTGAAGACTCGACTCACTACAACCCCAGTTTTGACTTTACCAGATAGTTTAGATAGATTTATGGTATATTGTGATATTTCCATAGTTGGTTTGGGTTGTGTTTTGATGCAGAAAGGTAAGGTGATAGACTATGCCTCTGGAAAGATTAAGACCTATGAAAAGAACTATCCCACTTATGATCTTGAGTTAGCAGCAGTAGTGTTTGCCTTAAATATTTAGAGGTATTTTATGTATGTAGTGAACATAGATGTGTTCACTGACCATAAGAGCCTGAAGTACGTATTTTCTCAGAAAGATCTAAACCTCTATTAGAGAAAGTGGTTGGAGTTGTTGAAAGACTATGACATGAGTGTCCTGTATCACCCGGGCAAGGCCAATGTGGTGGATGATGCTCTCAGTTGGATGTTTATGGGTAGTGTTTCGCACGTGGAAGATGATAAGAAGAAGTTACCTTAGAAAGTTTATCAGCTTACCTGACTAGGTGTCCGCTTAGTCAATTCAGAAGAAGGTAGTATGAGTGTAGAGTAGTTCAGAATCGTCTCTAGTTTCTGTGGTAAAGGAAAAGTAGGATACGGATCCTAGTCTTGTTAAGTTGAAAGAATCAGTCAGAGATCATAAGGTTGAGGTTTTCTCCCAAGGGGGAGATGGTGGGTTGCGTTGCCAGGGTCGGTTATGTGTGTCAGGGTGGATGACTTGAGGTAGCGGATTCTTGAAGAAGTGCATGGTGCGTGCTACTCTATTCACCCAAGGGCCACTAAAATGTACCATGACTTGAAAGAAGTCTATTAGTGGAGTGGGATGAAGAGAGATATTGTAGAGTTTGTGTCTAAGTGCTCAATATGTCATCAGGTTAATATCGAGCATCAAAAGCCTAGTAGGTCAATACAGAAGTTTAGTTTTCCCACATAGAAATGGGAAGAAGTGAAGATGGATTTTGTGATGAGTTTGCCCCGTACTCGTCGGCAACATGATTTAGTTTGGGTCATTGTAGAAAGAATGACCAAATCAACTCATTTCTTACCAGTCCATACCTCTTATTCAACCAAGGATTATGCCAAGCTCTATGTTAGAGAGTTGGTCAGATTGCATGGAGTTCCCTTATCCATCATTTCAGATAGAGGTACGCAGTTCACCTCTTATTTCTAGAAAGCCTTCCAAAAGTATCTTGGAACCCAAGTTCACCTCAGTACAACTTTTCACCCTCAGATAGATGGTTAAGAAGAACAAACCGTCCAAACTCTAGAATATATGTTAAGGGTGTGTGCCATTGACTTTAAGGGCAGTTTGGGATGACCATTTGCCACTGATTGAGTTTGTATATAATAATAGTTACCATTCCAGCATTCAGATGGCTTCGTTTGAGGCGCTCTATGGGAGGAAATGTAGATCTCCCATTGGATGGTTTGAAGTGTGTGAGGCCGTAGTGGTAGGTCCTGACTTGGTATTTGATACCTTAGAAAAAGTTCAGTAGGGAGAGGCTTAAGACAGCTCAGAGCCAACAAAAATCATATACGGATGTAAGAAGAAAAGATCTCGAGTTTGATATTAGTTATTATGTATATTTGAAGATCTTTTCTATGAAAGGAGTGAAGACATTTGGAAAGAAGGGGAAGCTCAGTCCCCGATATGCTGGTCCTTACCAAATTCTTAGTCGTTTTGGAAAAGTAGCTTACGAGCTTGAGTTACCTTCAAACTTAGCTTTTGTCCACCCAATATTTTATGTCTCCTTTCTAATCAAATGAATAGGTGACCTAGCAGTTGTAGTCCCTATAGAGGTCATAGATGTTCAGAACAGTCTCTCTTATAAAGAGGTTCTAGTCGAAATCCTTGATTATCAGATTTGTAGACTGGGGAACAAAGAAGTCCCTCTAGTCAAAGTTCTTTGGCAGAATTAGTCCGTTAAGGGAGCTACTTGGGAAAAAGAAGCATATATGCATACCAAGTATCCTTACCTCTTCTCTGCAAACTTAAACTCAGCAAGGTAAGAGTTTTCTTAAATTTACTTAGTTTCTTATTTAGGTGTAGTTATCAACTTGGTATCAAGTAACATTGCATACTCCGTCATGCATTCATAAATTAGTTCATTTATGTACTCATGTATCAGTTATGCATGTTCAATAGACAAACTCAGCTTATCAAGAATATCAGTTATGAAATAATGCATCATTTATGCATGTTCAGTATGATATCTCAGTATATCAGTAGTATCATCCATGAAATCATGCTTCAGTTGTGCATGTACAATATGTACTTTCAGTCTATCAATTCTCCCATGTTAGTCAGTCTCATTTGAGGTTGAATGTTTCCAAGGGAGAGATATTGTAAGACCCCACAAAATCATAAGGTTGATTCAGTCATTTAAAGCTTGTTAAGGGGTCCCATACTTAGAAAAGTTTAGCTAAGTATTCATGCTTAGAGTAATTTTAGCCTACATAGTTGGCGATCTTATTTTGTGACCCTTATGACCATTAAATGTTGATCTTTAAGTTGATTCATGATCAGGAATGTCAGTAGGTGTTCTCGAACGAGTTTCGGATTTTTTAGACATCGTTTGAGGCACGTTTGGGAGTCCAAACCAGTGTATCGACGCGATCTCAATGTGCCGCATTGCCTATCGTGTCAATGAATATTTTCCCCTAGCTCCTAGTACAATTTTCAGTGAGCCAACGCAGACTTGATGCAGTGCATCAACCAAAGCGTCGATCACATAAATGCAATGCGTCGATCTGCGCATCACTAAGTTAGTTTTAAGTCATTAATATTATGCATCCTCAGGGGTATATGGGTCTTTTCCCCACAACTATTCAGCGCCAAAAACACGAAATTCGACTAAGCAAATTACACTCATTCTCAATCAAATTACTCAACAACAAACCCTAGGGCTTTCCATTCAAGATTTGAATCTCAAGAATTTCACCATCAATCTTCAAGAATTCAAGCATTAAGGTATGTGAACTGTTCATCCAAGGGTTCCTTCCACCCTTGGAGTCCAAGAAACTCTTTTAAAACTTCAAGTAGATTGATTTAATGAATTTTATGATAGAATTTGATTGTGTTCATGACTATGATGTTACTTGGGGTTAGAATCCATAAATAATTTACAAGTTCATGATAAATAAATGGCATGTGTGGGTTGTTGTATGGTTTCATGTTAAAAGTCCCTTTGAATTATGAGTTGGGTTTATGAATATTATGCTTGCATGTTATATTACAGTCATGTTCATAAATTATGATATTCAAGTGATTGATGAATTATTCATGTGGGTTGAGTAGTGTAACCATATCATGCTAGTAGGTATATACGTTCATGTCATGCAAGTGTTTGTCAAAATGCCTTAATGAATGATTTATGATCAAGAAATTTGATATCATGTTTCAAGATTGTGCTATGTCTTATAATTTGTGCTATCGAGTCCTGGGGGTATTCAATATCCAACAATTTAGTTGTTTTCTTACAGCTACAATAGTTATAGAACAGTCTCAGTAGTGTCACGAATAGTAGTACTCAATAATCATTCGCGGTCTCAGTTCAGTATTAAGTTCAGAACTTAGTGAACTCAATTAGCTAACAGAACTCAGTAGTATTCCATTAGTTAGCAGAACTTAGTGAATGTAGTTCAGTTCAGTTAGACAGTATGATCAGTAATAGCTAAATCAAGGCTAGTATAGTATAATAATCAGTTTAGTGTCTATTCAGTTGGGAGTAGGATTCAGCACCGAATGAGAGCAGGGATGGTGCCTTTCCCATTAGGTAGGCAAAGTCGTTAGTATCAATCCTTGTACTCTAGAACTTTGTATCCAGCACAGGATGAGGAGTCACCCGCCAGACTAGGATTGACTACCTCCCAAGGGTCACCTATTAGATTAGGCTTGACTCTGCCCAGGTATTACCCGTCAGTTAGGTTTGGCATCCTTGTCTTTCCAGTGTTAGTACCCGTGGCACGGTATTAGCACCCTTCCAACCAGGGCCATGGGACATGTCAGTTAGATGATTACCTCTTATAGTTTTAGTTTCAATCTCAGTATATAACTCAATTCAGTTCTACAGAATCAAGACTGTCAGATACAGTCACTCATATCAGTATAGAACTCAGATCAGTATAGAACTCAGATTTGTTCTACATAATCAGGATTTTTAGATATAGTCACTTAGTTATTAGTTATACAGTATCAGTAACTCAGATATCAGTGAATCAGTAATCCAGAACTCATTATCCAGTGTTAGCATGACCTCAGATATAGTTTATGTATTCATGCATATACTCTCATTTAGTTATGTTCATGTACTCAGCCAGCTATTGTTCATGCATATGAACCCATACATATCAGCTTACCTCACTTACCATACCAGTACATTCAAAGTACTGACGCATACTTTTCTTTGTGCTATGATGTCTTATATCATAGGTTCAGACGCACGGACTTCTGACCATACTTAGCAGCCCAGCCTATCAGTAGAAGAGTTAGTGGTGAGTCCTTAAGTTCGAGGACAGAGTAATACTTCAGTATTTCAATACAGTTTCCAATAGTCAGAGTTAGCTGGGGCTTGTTGCATCAACTCTATAATTCAAACAGTTAGAGGCTTTCAGACTAGAGTATTTCAGACAGTTGTTTCATTATTGACTTTTTTTTTTGTCAGTTATGAACCTTATTATATTTTCAGCCTAATTTCTGCATTTATACCAGCTATATTGTTATTACAGTGTTATTACTATTCAGTGCTCACAGCAGGTACCAGTCATAGGTTAGCTGGTGATGCTTCGGGGTCACTAGAACCATGTAGCATCCGGGGTACAAACTCGGGGCGTTTCATGAACTGACACTGGTACTAACTTAAGTTTGACTAAGCATAACAACTGATATTACTCAACATGATCATAAAGACTAAATAGTAATAAGATTCATGGTTTAATTGTATTACTACTTTGAAGATCTGAAACTTAAGTAAATACATAGGTATCGGGTGTTCATAACCCGCCAACACTGAATGATTTCAATATAAGAAAACAAATACTTTAAAATATTAGTATGGAATCATGGTTCAAAGATCCAAAACATAATTCCTTTAAAAATGAGTAAGAAGCATGAACTTGACTAGGGGAATGTGTTAAACATGAGAAAAACAACATCTTTACATGATATAATTCATAACTTAAGGATATAACATGAAATTAGTTAAACATAACATGGGAAATGAAATTCCAAAACAAGAAGTAGATAAATTCACAAGGAAACACATGTTGACATGGTTTGTATTTGATTTTTAAATTCGTGAGATTAATGGTAGATTTCATAAAATAGGATAATATTCATACTTGTAAATAAAAAAAAGGTTTTTCGCTCAATGGGTGAAAGGGAACCATTGATGAATATCCCACATACCTAAAGTAGAAGCATTGGGGAAATTTCATAAAGTTGTTCTTGTTCTTAAGAAAACCCTAAATACTTGGAGGGAAGAAGAAACCACTCTTTTGATTTATTTTTGATGAATTGATATTTAATGTTGTGAATTGGGGATTTGGGGTCTTTTATACCACCCTTTATGAAGCCAAAACAACATGGGTTTTTCTTTTAAGGGAGTGGGGAAAGACATAAAAGCCCCTGGAAAAATATGTAGAAGAACGTGTTCCTAGTCGGTACAAGTCGACCGTGACTCGTATACTAGGGTACGACTTGATTGCTTTACTGGTAAGCTAGGAAGAATCAAAATAGTATACACTGGTTATCATATGAGTGGTACCCATCCTTTCATATCCTAAATAGAACCTCAAGGGATCTACACTGATATCCTTACGATTGGATTTATACGACTTGTACCCCTCTTGACGACTCATAAGGGTCAAGTCATACTTGTATAAAATGTTCACCATGCTATAATGACTTAGTTAATAGTCCAACATACGACTCGTATGTTGGCTTACGTCTCGTGGACTGAGTCATGTGTTGTCCAGAGACTAGAAAAGATATGGGGTATTTCAATATCTCCCCCTTGGGAATATTCGTACTCGAATAAGACTATTTAGACTTAAAATACTAAGGCAACTAAGATCATATACATAACATGCATGACTTGGAACATGATTAAATAACTGAGTCAAATGCATGATACATGAATTGAACTGATTTCATAAATGCATGAAATGACATGAGAATGGTTGTTAAGCTAAAACAGAGAATGGAAAAGATTCAATCTAAGAAAAATTGTTACCTAAAGACGAGTCTTAATTTTCAGCGAAAAGATGAGGGTACTTGGCTCGCATATCAGCTTTTGCTTCCCAAGTAGCTCCCTCAACAGGCTAATTCCGTAATAGACTTTAACTAAGGGGAATTCCTTACTACCCAACCTACAAACCTGATAATCAAGGACCTCAATTGGGATCTTCTAATAGGAGAGACAATCTCCCACATTTGCACTCTCTAAATAAATAAAGTTGAATCACTGATCCACTTCTTTAACAAGGAGACGTGAAAAACTGGATCTACTGATCCAAATCTGCAGGCAACTCTAACTCATAAGATACCTTTCTAAAATGGCTCAAGATTCTACATGGTCCAACATAACGGGACTAAGTTTCCCATTTTTGCTAAATCTCTTCACTCCTTTCATCAGTGAAATTTTCAAATAAACCAAAGCACCAACATTAAACTCAAGATCTCTTCTCCTCACATCTGCATAATGTTTTTGGCGACTTTTGGTTGTCTTAAGCCTCTCTAAAATTAACTAATCTTTCTACATTGCCTCAAACAGTGAATCTGGACCTATCAAAGCAGCCTCACCAACTTCAGACCAACTGATGGGAGATCTGCATCTCCTCCCATAGAGAGCCTCAAATGAAGCAATATAAATCCTAGAGTGATAGCTGTTGTTATAGGAAAACTCAATCAAAGGTAAGTGATCATCCCAACTACCCTTAATGCAAGACCTAAACATATCCTCTAAAGTTGGAATGGTCTGTTCTACCTAACCATCTGCCTGAGGATGAAAAGTTGTACTAAGATGAACTTGGGTACCAAGGCCCTTCTAAAATCTTTCCAAAAGTGAGAGGTAAACTAAGAACCTATATATGAAATAATAGACAACAAAATCCCATAAACTTAACTAACTCTTTGAGATAGAGTCTATCATAATCCTCAACTGAATATAAAGTATGAACTTGCAAGAAATGAGATGATTTAGTCATACTATCCATGATGACCTATACCATATCATGCTGACGATGCGTATGAGACAACCCTATCACAAAATCCATGTTCACTACTTCCCTCTTCCAAGTGGGGATGCTAAACTCCTGTAATATACCACTAGGCCTTTGGTGCTCAACCTTAACCTGCTGAAAGTTCCTATACTTAACTATAAACTCTGCAATATCCTTCTTCATACCATTCCACCAATATATTTCCCGCAAATCATGGTACATCATAGTGGTTCTAAGGTGAATAAAATATTGCATACAACCCACTTCTGCCAAAATTTACTGCCTCAAATTATAACATATGGCACACATAGCCTGCCCTGAAATCGAAGCACACCATAACCCCCTTAGGAGAAAACCTCTACTTTTTAATCTCCAACTATTTCCTCCAACTTAATCAAAATGGGATCCTATCTTGTTTTTCTTTCACTTCATCAACTAATGAAGATTCCAAACCATTTTGAACCCATATACTACCTTCAGCCGAATCAACCAACTGAACACCTAATCTAGAAAGTTGATAAATGTCACAAACTAACTTCTTCTTATCTGCCTCAACATAAGCAACACTACCCATAGACAGCCTACTAAGGGCATCCGCGACTACATTGGCATTTCCTAGTTGATACAACACACTTATATCATAGTCCTTCAATAATTCAAGGCACCTTCTCTGACAAAGATTCAGGTCTTTCTGCATGAACATATACTGTAAAATCTTGTGATCTGTGAACACATAAACATGAACCCCATAAGGATAATGCATCCAAATCTTAATGGCGAAGACAACAACTACCAACTCAAGATCATGGGTTGGTTAATTCTTCTCATGGGGCTTAAGTTTTATAAAGGCATAGGATATGACCTTACCTCTCTGCATTAACATGTAACCAAGATCAACTATAGAAGCATCACGGTAAACTACAAATCTATCTAAACCATCTGGTAAAGTCAAGACTAGGGTGGAAGTGAGTCGAGTCTCCAACTCCTGAAAACTCTTCACACATGAATCTTACTATTGAAATTTGACTTTATTCTGAGTCAATCGATACATAGTGAAGAAATATAATAAAAAACTTCAACAAACCATTTGTAATATACAGCTAAACCCAAGAAACTCCTGATATCTAATGGGGATATGGGTCTAGGTTAGTGTCTCACTACTTCGGTCTCTTAAGGGTTAACTCGAACGTCATCACCAAAAAATTTATGGCTAAGGAAAGGTACTGATCTTGTCCAAAATTCACACTTACTAAAATTACCAAAAAACTAACGATCTTTAAGGGTCTGCAACACAACTCTCAAATGATTTTCATGATCATTCTCACTACGGGAATAGACAAATATATCATCAATGAAGACTATGGCATACATGTCCAAGTACTACTTGAACACCCTATTCATTAGGTCCATGAAAGATGAAGGGGCTTTTGTTAGTAAAAAAGGCATAACTAGGAATTCAAAGTGATCATATCGAGTTCTAAAAGCTGTCTTTTGAATTCCAATGTCTCCGACTCTAAGCTGATGATAGACGGATTGGAGATATATCTTAGAGAAATAATCGGAACCCTAATATTGGTTGAACAAGTCATCAATCCGGGTGAGTGGGTACTTATTCTTGATTGTGATTTTATTCAACAAATGGTAGTCGATGCACATTCTGATGGAACCGTCTTTAATACACATGAATTGGACTGGAGTGCCCTATGGAGAAATGTTAGGCCTGATAAATCCCTTATCTAGGAGATAGTTTAACTGCTTTTTTAATTTTCTAAGATTAGTTGGATCCATTTTGTATGGTTGAATTGAAATAAATTGGGTGTCTGGAAGGATATTTATTCCGAAGATGATTTCCCTCTCAGGATGAACTCTAGGATGATCTTCAGGAAACACATCCGAAAATTAATTTACTTCTGAAATTGACTTAAGACTTGGAGTTTTAGAACTAGATTCCTTGACTCAGATGAGATAGTAAATACACCCCTCGGATATCATCATTCTTGCTCTAAGATAGGAATCAAACTGACCTTTAGGTATTGAAGTACTACCTCTCCATTCAATAATTGGTTCATTAGGAAATTGGAATTGAACGACTTTATTTCTATAGTCAACTGAGGCATAAAATGAGTGGAGTCAATCCATGTATAGAATGACATCAAAATCAGTTATTTGAAACTCCACAAGATCACCTAAAGTGATTTTCTAAGATACTGTGACCGGGTAATGTTTGTATACCCTATTGGGTATAATAGATTTACCTACTGGGGTAGACACTAAGAAAGACTCTACTAACATTTTGGGACTAACACCGAAGTTGACGGCTATATAAGGAGTTACAATCGAAAGTGAAGCTCCGGCGTCTAATATGACATAAACATGAAGATGCAAACCTTGCAATGTACCTGTAACCACATCATGAGAACTGTCCTGATCATGTTGAGTATGGAGCGCCTACAGTCTATTCTGGTGTTATCCACTGATTTCACTGGAAGTCGCACCCTGCTGAATCAAGCGAACTGTTAGAGCTAAAAAATGATTGGACTGAACCTGTTGACCAGCTTTTGGGCAATACCTGACTTTATGGTCGGGCTTGCCACATCCAAATCACACATCACTACCAGATCTACGTTTACCTTGATAATTCCTACAACATTTCCTCCAGGGAGGATTAGTATGACTAATGATCATACTACACTGGAACTTAGATACTGGTGCATTATCATGTCTTGCCTAATTTTAGGCACTGGCGCACTAGATGAAGATGGAGTTGGGGATGAAATTTTTTGGCAAAATTGAGAAAGATTACCGACGTCTAACTTTTGTTGATAAAAGTTGAAACAACCTATTTTGTCCCTCTTATTCTTTCTCGCTTTGTCCTTACTTTTTTTTCTCAATTTGCTAAGCATGTACCATAAGTATACATAGGTCCATCTCCTTAATCAACATACTTTTCCTACACTCTTTGAACACACTATAAGATACAACAGATACAAACTTACTCATCCTGGATCTAGAATCCGCTAACATAGTGGGAGCATACCTCTCCAAATGAGTGAACTAGAGCGAGTACTCTTTCACGCTTGTACTACCCTACTTCAAGTTGATGAACTCTTGAACCTTAGATTCCCTTAACTCTAGGGGAAAGAACATATCTAAGAAAGTTATGGAAAACTCCTCCCATTCTACTGGCCTTGCCTCAACATCTCGGTCCTTCTTCAACTGCTTAAACCAAGTGGGAGCTAATTCCTTCAACTGATATGCAGTCAACTCTGCCTTCTAACTCGAAGTGACTCACATGATATCTGTCACTTTCTACACCATGTCAAGAGACTCCTATGGATCCTCCTCTTACTTGGATCCAGAAAAAAAGAGGGATTCATTCAAGTGAAATCCCAAATACTAACTGCAAATGTATTTGCCACTAGATTGGTTGGGGTAATAGCTTGTTGGTTGTTCTGGGAAGCTACAGAATGGGCTAAGGTCTTGAAATCATCCTTGAATTCGGCGTGAGAAACATGGTCGTTCAGGGGATCTTCATTAACAGGTGATGGTGCAGGCTGATCCTCATTCCTTCTTCCATTATTTCTTCTGGGAGGCATTTTCTGTAAACGAAATGAAAGATGATTTAAAAAAGAGAATCAATAGAGCTTATGCTCTATTTCACAACATGATTACTAAAATAAGGGAAACTTTCCAAAAATATCTCATAGCCTCTTGTCCATAAGTGTGGTCCACTTCACACCCATGCCAAGACTCTACTCAATGCGGCTTTTAGACTCTTCATGACACTTTAAAACCTGGATTTGATACCATGTTTTGTCATAACCAGAGGCTAACACCTAGTCGCGACAATGGTGCTTATGGCCACAAGTGACCACAAGCTAACCCATGAACGGATAGGTACCTGCTGTGAGCACTGAGTAAAATGATAATAACATAACATATGCAAAAGATAGGATGATGAGATACTATCAACTGAAATACTGAAATGCATATATAAATGACTTATCTAAAACATCCAATAAGTACTAGAAACTAAACTAACAATCTGAAATAACTTATAAAACTAAAAACAGAATGATTGTCTAACTGACTGACTAACTATCAGTCTGAATGGAACTAATCATCGTGAGTAATTGATTGGACAAACCCCAAACTAACTACGATTGACTTAACATAAAGGAATAATGAAATAAATGTATAAGAACATCATGTCCTCTATGAAAGTGGACTAACCACTACTGTTTCTACGTAAAGTTGAGTTGTCTAAGATGGCCGGGAAATTATGCGTACGAACCTATGTTATAAGACAATATAACATAAGGAAAAGTTTGTAATCAGTACTTTAAATGTATGGGTATGTGACCTAAGGTCTGACTGAAATGCATGAAATAACGGTAACGACCAAAAATCGCCTCCCGGGATGTCACACGGTGCTTAAGGCTACAAGTAGCACCAAGCTAACCCTTTGAGCCTGTTCCTACTAATAACACTCAGTTCAAGATGAATTAATTCAAACACAAGAATAGTCATATCATATGAAGGGAGGTACGGAGAAAATACTCATTACAAACGACCACAATACAAGAATTTTCAACACAATCACAATCTGATAACTAGTCTGACAAAGCCTTTACTAATCCATGAACTAGAGAGCCATTGGGACAGGTCCACAACTGACTCAAAATGAACTGAAAATAATAACATAGTCTCTCAAATATGGAAATGTCTGAAGATAGGTCCTCGAACCAGAGAACTCACTACTATAAAATGTAGACAGAGGTACTCGGAATTCAGATACTTGGAAATGCGGAATTCTGAAAGTACTCTTTTGAAATCAAATACTTGGAATTCGAAATCATATAACTTTGAAACATACTTGAAGGCATTTCATTCACTTTAGAAAAATATCTCGTTTCAAGCTTTAGGGAAATCATTCTATCTCAAAGGAAAGATACACTAGTTTAGGAAAATAACTTATCTCATTGTTTTAGAGAAAATACTTGTATCAAGGGAAAATACTTTAGTCTTAGGGAGAAAATATGCAACTTTACTATTAGGAAAATAACTTGTATCAAGGGAGGTTCTCTTAACCGACATAAACCATCCGAGCTACATGGAGTCCAACATTTTGTCCTCCTAAGGAAGAGACCTCTCATTGGGGAGGGGTATCATATTCTTGCCAGGGAGTATAACCTAAATTCAGTGATCACTTATCTTGGCCTCAGGCCTAATATCTTGATCTTAGGCACAAAATCTCAAACCTACGGTGGCACGTAGTTCTAGGGTAAAAAACCAAAGTAACTTACCCAACTCGGTGCTAAATACTACTCCCTTTAGTTTATCTCGCTCATCTCATGGAAATCCACTTTAAAATAATCTCATGGTTCATCAAGAACCCAATAATCAAATCTGTAATCTCATGTAGTGAAGTGGATTTCAAAACTCCATGACCATTAGGTAAAAACATTTCTCAATAATCTCAGATTACTTAAATCATGGGTGCTTATAGCATAAGAGTTCTTAAAATTGCAAATCTCAAGTAGGGATCAATAACCCATAATTCATTTTCAAGTTAAAACTCGTCAAAAGCATAATAGATAGCATATAAATTCATAACTCATGTAGAAATTTAGAAATTTCAGCAATTTGTCTCAAAATCTCAACATACTCATATACTTCAATATCTCAAACATTTCAACTATTAACTTCTCAAAGATTAAAATCGTGGGGTATAGGCCCAGTTGCAATTTCTCAAAAAAAATATGTGAAAATCATACCACTAGACTCTCAATTCATGGGTAACATAAAAATATTGCAATCAATAATAATGGGTGAAAAACCCTAATTCAAATTCATGTAAAATCTCATAGATTGCAGAAAATCATAGTTTAAACAAGACTTTGGGCATAAGGATGAAAGGATTACCCTTGTTCAAAACTCCACTTACCTTAGATTATGAAATTGGATGAACGAGCTTTCTCTAAACTCTTTTTCTTACTCTTGAGAGAGAGTTCTTGCAACCCTTGAACTTGGGGAACTCAAATCTCAACTCAATTTGTAGAATCCATGGTGAGTTCTTGGATTTCTAGGCGAAGGGTTTTAGATTTGATCTTGTTGGAGAAACCCTAGCTCTCTTGTGTTTTGGATAATGAATGAAGCCATTTTCTTCATTTGGAATATATCAGGGAATAAAAGAGTTGAAAGGACCAAAAAGCCCTTTTAAAAACAAGGTAAAATACTAAACGGGGTCTACGACGGTCAGAGCGACGGTCCGTCGCAAGTTCGATGGTCCGTTGGGTCGTCCATTGCACGATGACAAAAAAAGGGACATACTAACTCAATGAGACGGTTGGATCGATGGTTTGTCGTAGGTTCGATGGTATGTCGGATCGTCCGTCGCACAATGGCCAGGATGAGACGACATTGCCTTAGTGGAGACGGTCTCAGCGATGGTCTGTCGTAGCCTTGACGGTCTGTCGTCCTGGCTGTCGCACTTGGGATAGGAGAAGGAGTTTCTTCCTTGGTAGCGATGATCCATCACAGACTCGACGATCTATTGGATCGTCCATCGCACCTGGGCGGTTCCAACAACCCCCAGTAAAACGGCTATAATTTCTTACCCCGGTCCTGGATTTGGACGAAATTGGTATCGTTGGAAAGCTAATTCAATTCTCTGCATGAAAAAAATTCAAATTTAATAAAATTCTATATGGTTTAAATACCAATTACTTGGCAAGTCTCTTCTCAATCTTTTAGGGCCAGAATTACACTTCACTTGACATGCTCTAAGGCCCAGATTATGAGGGAACTTTGTGGGGTCTTACAATATCTCCCCCTTGGAAACATTCATTCTAAAATGTCGCTAGTTAGACTAGGAATACAGGAAAAACAGAGTACACATAGCTGAAACAATTTGTTAAACGGCTTAAAATCTTTCTAAACTCTTGAATACCTCAAAAATTGCAAGAACTCATGCAAGAATAGATATATAGCTGAACTTTAGATTAGAAGGGCTGAATTAAAGAAGAATAATACCTTCGGATCGATCTGAACTTGCAGAGAAGAAGTATGGGTACTTGGATCGCATATCTGCCTCTGCCTTCTAAGTAGCACCCTTAACTGATTGGTTCCGCCACAACACTTTGACCAAGGGAACCTTTTTGTTCCTCAGTCTACGGATCTGAAAATCTAGGATCTCAACAGGAATCTCATCGAATGAAAAACTATTCTGAATATTTGCACTCTCTGAAGAATCTACCACAACGGAATCACCAATATGCTTTTTAAGCATGGAGATATGAAAAATAGGATGAACGACTGATAACTCTGCAGGCAACTTAACCTTATAGGCTACTTCGCCAACACGGCTCAAGACTCTATAGGGACAACATAAAGGGGACTAAGCTTTCCTTTTTTACCAAACCTCTTCACCCCTTTCATGGGTGAAATCTTCAAGTACACCAAATCACCCACTTCAAACTCAAGATCTCTTCTCCTTACATCGGCATATGACTTTTGATGACTCTGATCTGTCTTTAACCTTTCTCTAATCAACTTAACTTTCTTCATAGCTTTAAACACTGCATCAGGCCCAATTTTAGAAGTTTCACCCACTTCAAACCAATCTATGGGTGATCTACATCTTCTACCATACAAGGCCTCAAATAGTGCCATCCCGATGCTAGCATGGTAACTATTGTTATAGGAAAACTCTATCAATGGCAATTTCTCATCCCAAATACCATTGAAATCTAGAGCACACACACTCAACATATTTTCTAGGGTATGAATGGTCCTCTCAGCTTGACCATCTTTCTGCGGTTGAAAAGCGGAACTCAAAAGAACTAAGGTGCCAAGCCCCTGCTGAAATGCCCTCCAAAACTGAGAACTAAATTGAGTACCCCTATCTGAAATGATAGATGAGGGAACTTCGTGTAGTTTGACTAACTCCCAGATATACAGTCTAGCATAATCCTCAGCTATATAAGATGTATGCAAGGGAAAGAAGTGTGCAAATTTAGTCAGCCTATCAACAACAACCCAAATAGAATCATGATGATGACGTGAAAGAGGTAACCCAGTCATGAAGTCCATATTCACTACCTCCCACTTCCAAGTGGGTCTACCAAACTCTTGCATCACACCACCAGGTTTTTGGTGCTCTACCTTAACCTATTGGAATGTTGTACACTTTGCTACGAACTCGACTATATCCTTCTTCATACCATTCCACCAATAAATCTCCCGCAAGTCGCGGTACATCTTGGTAGTGTTGGGATGAATAGAATACCGCGCGCCATGCGCTTTAGCCATAATCCTCTACCTCAGATCATCAACATATGGAACACATAATCTACCACACAATCTCAACACGCCATCTCCCCCTTGGCAGAAAACCTCTACCAATTGGTCCTTAACTACCTCCTTCAGTCTGACCAAACTAGGATTTCTATCTTGCTTCTTCTTCACTAGCAAAACTAAAAAGGATTTGGAACTACTCTACACCAAATTACTTCCCTCAGCTCAACCAAGCATCCTAACACCCAATCTATCCAGACAATGCACATCACGAGCTAACTCCTTCTTACCTTCCTCTACATGAGAAACACTACCCATAGACAATCTTCTAAGGGAATTCGCCACTACATTGGCCTTTCCTGAGTGATACAACACACTTATATCAAAGTCTTTTAAAAACTCTAACCACCTCCTCTGCTTAAGATTTAACTCCCTCTGAGTAAACACATACTGTAAGCTCTTATGATCAGTAAACACATCAACATGAACACCATAAAGATAGTGTCTCCAGATTTTCAAGGCAAAGACCGCAGCAGCTAACTCAAGATCATGGGTTGGGTAATTCTTCTCATGCGGCTTTAACTGTCCAGAGGCATAGGCTATAACCTTACCTTTTTCCATCAACACATAACCCAAACAAATTCTAGAGGAATCATAATATACCACAAAACCATCTGTACCATCAGGCAAAGTTAGCACAGGGGCTAAAGTAAGTCGAGTCTTTAACTCCTGAAAACTCTTCTCACAGGAATCTGACCACTGGAACTAACTTTCTTTTAGGTCAACCGGGTCATGGGAGACGCAATAGAAGAGAAAATTTCAACAAAATAGCGGTAGTAGATAGCTAGACACAAGAAACTTCTAATGTCAGATGGAGAGATAGGTCTAGGCTAATTTCTTACAGCTTCTGTCTTTTGGGGGTCAACTCTAATACCTTTGGCTGAAACAATATGATCCAGAAAGACTATAGACCTTAGCCAAAATTCACACTTACTGAATTTGGCAAAGAAGTGGTGATCTCTAAGAGTTTGCAAGACAACTCTAAGGTGATTCACATGGTCATTCTCATTACGGGAGTATACAAGGATGCCATCTATGAAGACAATGACAAACATATCAAGATATGGATTGAACACTCGATTAATGAGGTCCATGAAGGCTTTTGGGGCATTGGTTAGCCCAAAAGACGTAACTAGAAATTCAAAGTGACCATAGAGGGTTCGAAAGGTTGTCTTTGGAATATCACATTCCCTCACTTTAATTTGATGATAGCCGGATCTAGGGTCTATCTTGGAGAAATAACTTGCACCTTGCAACTGATCAAACAAGTCATCAATTCTTGGAAGAGGATACTTATTTTTTCCTATGACCTTGTTAAGCTGACGATAGTCAATGCATATACGCAAAGAACCATCTTTCTTTTGCATGAATAAGACAGGTGCGCCCCAATAAGAAATACTGGGCCTAATGAAACCTTTGTCTAAAATATCCTTGAGTTGCTCTTTCAACTCCTTAAGCTCTGCAGGTGCCATACGATATGGAAGAATAGAGATAGGTCGAGTATCGGGAAGAAGGTCAATCCTAAATTCTATCTCTCTATCTAGAGATACCCCTGGGAGATCTTCCAGAAAAACATTTGGAAACCCATTAACAATATTGACTTACTGAATAGTTGGATCCACAGAATTAGTGTCTTTGACTCTAACTAGGTGATAGATGCAACCCTTGGATATTAGCTTTCTATCTTTGAGATAGGATATAAAATGACTCTTGGGATATACCGAACTCTAGGACCACTCAAAAGCTAGTTCATCAGGAAAATGAAACTTGACCACACTGGTACGACAGTCTATAAATGCATAACAAGAATGAAGTCAATCTATACCCAGAATAAGGTCAAAATTCACTATGCCTAACTCTATCAAATCAGCAAGTATGACTCTATGAAGAACAATAACTGGACAATCTCTATACACTTATTTAGCAACAACTGACTCCCCTACGGGTGTAGAAACTAGGAAGGGCTAAGAAATCTTTTTGGGACTTATTTTGAAATTCACAACTACAAGTGGGGTCCCTGAGGTCCAACAACACATAGACATCAAAGAAAAAGACACAAAGCATACCGGTAACAACATCGGGAGAGTCCTTCAACTCCTGATGGGATGGTAAGTCATAGAATCTGTTCTGGCGCTGACCGCCAGTGGTGCTAGATAAAGTACCTTGAGTAGGGAAAGAACGAGATACAGGAGCTGATGTACTAGTAGCTTGTGCCTGAGGTCGAGCATCTCTGTTCCCATGTCTAGCATGAGGAAAATCTCTAAGTCTGTGGCCCTGTTTGCCACAACCAAAACAACACCTTAAATTTATGAAACACTCACCAGGATAATCCCTACCACACTTAGCACAAAGAGGATAACGGGTCCAGTTAACAACACTGTTCTGTGACCTAGACATAAAAGACCTGCCCCTTGCTCCTGCCTGCCTCTAGGCGCGGGAGCACTAGCTGATGAAGGTGCTGGCATAGACGGACGTCTCTGAAATTGAGGGCGGTTCCCTCCATGGAACCTAGGCTGGCTAAACTCATGCAGCTCACATCTAGCCCTCTGGTTACCCCTCACTCTATCTCTCTCACTAATCTTATTCGCCTCTATCTGCTGGGCATGTATCATTAAACTTGCCAGATCCATATCCCTATACAGTATCACAGTCCTACACTCCTTTAGTACTAACCTAGAAAACCCGATCACGAACTTGCTCATACTAGCTCGAGTGTCAGAAATAAAATCAGGAGCATACTTGGCCAACTGGTTGAACTTTAAGTAGTACTCCTTAACAGTCATGGAGCCCAGCCTCAAGTTCATAAACTCCTCTATATTTGCTTCCCTCATCTCAAGTGGAAAGAACTTTTCCAAAAATGCATTTTGGAATACCTGTCTAGTCATAGGAGCAGCATCCTCACCTCTACCCTTCCTCCATGATACAACCCAGTCATAAGCTATGTCCATCAACCTCTAAGACGCTAAATCAACACTTTCCTCCTCAGAAACATGCATCACCTACGTGATTTTTCTCACCTCCTCAAGGTAAAACTGTAGGTCCTCATCTTCCTTAGACCCATAAAACTTTGGCATATTCATCCATATAAAATCATGAATCCTAAAAGCAGCTATATCACCTCTCTGCTGATTTTCAACTGTGGCCTAGTTATTGGAGAGAACATTAGTGGTGACTGCTTGGGCTAAGGTCTAAAAGGGCCTCCTGAAACTCGGCATGAGACACAGTCTCATTCAAAGGATCCAAAGGTGGGGGTTGCTCATCATCATTCCTACGGGCATTCTCTCTTTGGAGAGGTATTTTTTGAAATAGAGGAGCACAAATTATTAGATGAAAGGGACAACTGTAGGCACAATAGAATCCAAAAAAAGAAACAACTTTTCCTAAAATATCTTGTAGCCTCTTGCTCGAAGATATGGCTCACTACACACCGATGATCAAGACTATACTCAACGCGGCTTGTCAGACTCCCAAGGACTCCTTTAAAACCTTAGGCTCTGATACCAAGTTTTTAACAACCCGTAATCGCCTCCCAGGATGTCACACGGTGCTTAAGGCTACAAGTAGCCCCAAGCTAACCCTTTGAGCATGTTCCTACTAATAACACTCATTTCAAGATAAAGTAATTCAAACATAGGCATAGTCATATCATATGAAGGGAGGTACGGAGAAAATACCTGGTCCAAACAACCACAATACAGGAATTCTAAACACAATCACAATTTGATAATTAGTCTGACAAAGCCTTTACTAATCCATGAACTAGAAAGCCATTGGGACAGGTCCCCAACTAACTCGAAATGAACTAAAAGTAATAACATAGTCTCTCAAATGCAGAAATGTCTTAAGATAGATCCTTAAACTATGAGGACTCACCACTATATAAATATACACGGAGGTACTCAAAAGTCACTAACGAGGCTAGGATTGAGCACCTAAACCTACATTATAATACAATGTAGCACATAGACGTATATGTGGATCAACACTTAGGAATGTACTGAGTATGTAGGGGTGCATGCATTTATATAAAAAAACATCGATACTTTATAATCAAATCATGCATGCAATAAGTAATGACTCACATGGATCAAATAAGTATAAAATATAAAGGTCATAAATCATGTAGAATGGAGCATGCAACACAAATCTCGTGAGTCATCATAGTTTAACTTTAAAATCGTTAATCTTCTCTTATTCTCATTACCCATAGGCTAAAGTAAACTTTAAACAATACTTTCAACTCATTAATATGTCTCACGGAGAGTAAAACTTCTTTAATGCCCAAGAACTCATAACTCTTTTGAACTCAAATACTTGGAATTCGGAATCATATAACTTTGAAACATACTTGAAGGCATTTCATTCACTGTAGGAAAATATCTCGTTTCAAGCTTTAGGGAAATCATTCTATCTCAATGGAAAGATACTCTAGTTTAGGGAACTAGCTTATCTCATAGTTTTAGAGAAAATACTTATATCAAGGGAAAATACTTTAGTCTTAGGGAGAAAATCTGCAACTTTAGTATTAGGAAAATAACTTGTATCAAGGGAGGTTCTTTTAACAGACATAAACCATGCGAACCATATGGAGTAAAATTTTTGTCCTCCTAAGGAAGAGACCCTACGTTAGGGAGGAGCGTCATACTCTTTCCAGGGAGTATAACCTCAATTCAGTGATCACTTATCTCAGCCTCGGGCCTAATATCTCGGCCTTAGGCCCAAAATATCAAACCTACGGTGGTACATAGTTTTGGGGTAAGAAACCGTAGTAACTTACCCAACTCGATGCTAAATACTACTCCCTTTAGTTTATCTCACTCATCTCATGGAATCCACTTTAAAATAATCTCATGGTTCATCAAGAACCCAATAATCAAATCAGTAATCTATAGTGAAGTGAATTTCAAAACTCCATGACCATTAAGTCAAAACATTTCTCAATAATCTCAAAATACTCAAATCATGGGTATGTATATCATAAGAGTTCATAAAAGTACAAATCCAAAGTAGGGCTCAATAACCCATAATTCATTCTCAAGTGAAAACTCATCAAAAGCATAATAGATAGCATATAGATTCATAACTCATGTAAAAATTTGGAAATTTAGCAATTTGTCTCAAAATCTCAACATACTCATATACTTTAATATCTCAAACATTTCAACTATTAACTTCTCAAGGATTAAAATCATGGGGTATAGGCCCAGCTGTAATTTCTCAAGAAAACATGTGAAAATCATGCCATTATACTCTCAATTCATGGGAAACATCAAAATATTGTAATCAATAATAATGGGTGAAAAACCCTAATTCAAATTCATGTAAAATCACATAGATTGCATAAAATCATAGTTTAAATAAGCCTTTGGGCACAAGGATGAAAGGATTACCCTTGTTAAAAACCCCACATACATTGGAATATGAAATTGGATGAACGAGCTTGATCTAAACTCTTTTTCTTACTCTTGAGAGAGAGTTCTTGCAAACCTTGAACTTAGAGAACTCAAATCTCAACTAAATCTTTAGAATCCATGGTGAGTTCTTGGATTTCTAGAAGAAGGGTTTTAGATTTGATCTTGAGGGAGAAACCCTAGATCTCTTATGTTTTGGATGATGAATGAAGCTATTTTCTTCGTTTGGAATATATCAGGGTATAAAAGATTGGAAAGGACCGAAAAGCCCGTTCAAAAATAAGATAAAATACTGAACGGGGTCTGCGATGGTCGAAGCGATGGTCCATCGCATGTCCGACAGTCCGTCGGGTCGTCCATTGCATGATGATCAAAAAAGGGACATACTGCCTCGATGTGATGGTTGAATTGAAGGTCTGTCGCAGGTCCGATGGTCCATCAGATTATCTGTCGCACGATGGCCAGGATGAGACCACACTACCTTAGTGGCGATGGTCTCAGCGACGGTCCATCGCAGCCTTGACGGTTCGTCATCCTGGCTGTCGCACTTGGTCTTGGAAAGGGAGTTTCTTCCTTGGTCACAACTTTCTGAGCGACGATCCATCGGATCGTCCGTCGCACCTTGGCGGTTTTGATAACCCTCAGTAAAATGGCCATAACTTCTCACCCCAATGCCGAATTTGGCTAATTCAATTATCTACATGAAAAAAGTCAAATTTAAGAAAATTCTATATGGTTTAAATACCAATCACTTAGAAAGTATCGTCTCAAACTTTTAGGGCCAAAATTACACTTTACTTGACACGCTCTAAGTCCCGGATTACGAAGGAACTTTGCGGGGTCTTACAATAACTGAGCATGGATGCATGAACATGTAATATCTGAGAATGTAAGACCATGAATAAATATTTTTCTGAGATAATCTATAATCTGAAAAACTAAAACCTGTATAATTGAATAACTAAAAATCTATATACTTGGTCAAACAAACCTGAGCTGAGATACACTAAATACTGACTAAAATATGGGAGGTATCATGTAATCGTCATGCCCTAATATGAGCTAATTAGGGTAAAACCTATAACCTAGTTGGAAGGTTGTTTGTACTTACTACGAGTACTAACACTGGCTGTGTGGATCCACTAAACTGGTGTCCTGAAGAACTAAGGAGTAACCCTCAACTGGAAGGTTATCTTATGAGATAAGTGTCAACCCTCAACTGGAAGGAAGATATCTCAAACCTAAGATGGCTATGTAGTTCTAAAATTCAGGGATTGCTACTAAGGATCATACCCTCTACTGGTAGGTAAGCCCCCATCCCTAGATTTACTCGATGCTAAATCCTACTTCTAACTGAACTGACATTGGTACTTACTTAAGTTTGACTAAACATAACAACTGATATTAATCAACATGATCATAACGATTAAATAATAATAGGATTCATGGTTTAACTGAATTATTACTTTGGAGATCTGAAATATAAGTAAACACATAGGTATTAGGTGTTCATAACTCGCTAACACTAAATGATTTCAATATACGATAACAATACATTAAAATATTAGTATAAAATCATAGTTCAAAGACCCAAAACATAAGTCCTTTTAAGAAATCAGTAATAAGTATGAACCTAACTAGTGGCATGTGTTAAACATGAGAAATCCAACATCTTTACATAATTTTATTCATAACTTGAGGATTTAACATGAAATCAGTTGAACATGACATGGGAATTGAAATTCCAAAATAAGAAGTAGCTAAATTCACATGGAAACACATGTTGACATGGTTTGTATTTAAGTTAATAGGATGTTCATGAATTAAATTCATGATTTTCATGGTAGATTTCATAAAATAGGATAAGATTCATACTTGTAAGTAAGAATAGGGTTTTTAGGCTTAATGGGTGAAAGGGAAATTTCTTGTAAGTAAGATTCATACATGAATATCCCACATACCTTGAGTAGATGCTTTGGGGAAATTTCTTGAAGTTGTTCTTGAAAAAACCCTACTTTCTTGGGGAGGAGGAAGAAACCGCTCTTTTTATTTATTTCTAATGAATTGATGTTTAATGTTGTGAATTGGGGATTTGGGGCCTTTTAGACAACCCTCTTTGAATACAAAATGACATGGGTTTGGGTTTTAAGGGAGTTGAGAAAGATATAAAAGCCCTTGAAAAAATGTGTTCTTTGTTGGTACGAGTCTATCGTACGACTCGTATGCTAGGGTACGACTGAACTTCTTGACTCATAAAATGGAAAAAATCAAAATGGTGTACACTTGTCTTCATACGAGTGGAACTTACGACTCGTACCCTAGAATACAACTGGTACACATCCTTTCGTATCCTATTAAAACCTCAAGGGATCTCTACTGACGTCCTTACAATTAGATATATGACTTGTATCCCTCTTTAAGACTCATAGGGGTCAAGTCGTACTTGTAATAGAATGTTCACCATGCTACACTAACTTAGGTATGAGTCCAACATATGACTTGTATGTTGGCTTACTACTCGTGGGTTGTGTCATATATTCTCCAGAGACTAGAAAAGATATAGGGTATTACATAATAATATCTAGCAATTGCATGAACCGGATAGGTAGTAGTTTATGATACAACCTTGTTCCATGTGTGTGAGATGCTTACTTAGCTCCTTTTTTGTATTAAATCTAGATCTTGCTCGATTATTCTTGGGTAGGTTGTAGGATAGTTTGTTAGGAAAGGATCATAGGTAGTTCTTGAATTAGTCCACTTTTATCCTAAATGAACTTCAAAATGTTAATAAGTATCATTTGATTCCTATTTTGATCCTATATAGACATATTTTATTGTTTTCACCTTTCATCTTCCCAATTAATTACAATGAACATATTTTGACACTGGTCCTTCTTAGATGTTGTGCACCTCAACTCAGGCAAATTTCCTAAGTTGAAGGTGGCTATCATATGGGTGTGTGGGGCATGAATATGAAAATTAAAGAAGGGTTACGTGTGGTAGAAAAATTAAAAAAAATAGGAAAATAAAACCAAAAAACAAAAAAAAAACGCGCCCAACCTAAATGTGTAATAGGAAGAAAAAGGTAGAAATAAGGTTGGAATTAAATAAAAAAGGTGGATAAGTTGACCTTTGAATGTAATTGTTGTTCCAAGGAGGATTAATCACTAAATTCAAAAATGCACCTTACCATCCCATTAGCCTATGTTATAAGTCGAGTAAAGTCCTATACTAATCCTAACCCGACTGTCCGAAAAACTAAGGAAAATAAAATAAGGGAAAGCCTGTGGTGTGAGTGTGAGTTCTCATGATCTTCCTTGCATTAACATGTATTATTCTACTGAGTGAGTGGGACTTTTTTGTTGTGAGGGTGAATCGGTTGTGTCGCTAGCCACTTACCTATTTTGATAGTTTAATTTATACATATGAATGATTGTTTTTTGCTAATGTAATACCATATCTTGATTCCTATGTATCGCGTTGTTATTTTATACAGATTGACAAGGTTTATTTTGGAAAGTTAACATAGGAGTGGGTGATGTTTTGATATGAATTTAAGATTGACTGACCTAGGTATCTTATGCTTTTGTTGTTTAAGCATCATTGATAAAGCTCAACTTACACATCAATTTAGTGCAAGGCGGTCGTCGTCAATATATTTACCCAACTTTGGATTCAGGGTCGAATCCATAGGGAACAATGTAAGTGGCGATTAAATCAATTTAAAACTATAGCTACAAGTTAAATTCAACTTACATGTCAATTTAGTGCAAGGCGGTCGTCGTCAATATATTTACCCAACTTTGGAGTTGGGGTCGAATCCAAAGGGAACAATGTAAGTGGCGATTAAATGAATTTGAAACAATAGCTACAAGTTAAATTCAAACAATTGGCACAAAAAGAAACTAAAGTGGGGGTTTGAGATTAACACGTAATTGTTTGTCACTTTGATTTCGATGTTTGTAACCAAGATTTTATGAAATAACCAGCATTATGTTCACTAGGGCTTACGGTACATGACAGATGCTTAAATTTACTCAAGATTCTCACGGTGGTTAGGATGATAATCTATCTTTATCGATGGTATGCTCAAATGTCTCTCGACCTATTCAAGCGTCTAATTTCCTAATCCTCTCAGACTTAAGGAATCGCTTATCACTACACAGATTTTACCTCAGGTTAACCAACCTTGTTACAGTGCTGATTATTAAATGAAGACTTTCCGAGTCCCTATTGAAAACTCACTTCCTACTGTTTATGATTTCTTTCTCAAGAAAACCAAAGTAGGTATGCCTATTGTCTGGAATCAAGAGACATAAATTATAGTCTCAGAATTATCAAGAAATCTTAACACCTATTAAACCTTGAATAATTAATTAACACCTTATCATGACCTAACCCGAGATTCCATAATCCAAGTTACAGGAGTTCAGCTACTCATGACGCAAGAAACAAGAATGCAATTTTCATTCATAACTGAAAGGATTAACTTACAATGATGAATGGAATCGAAAGTGAACTTGTATTTGAATCACATGGCAAAAACACCAAAAATATTGTTCTTGAGATAGAGAGAGAAAAAAATATTGTATGTTCTCTGCTCAATGGATAATTAATTGTGGATGATGCCCTCTGATCAAAACCCTAAAAGTTCTTTAAATACTTAACTCTAAATAAGGAAACAAAAATTAAGGTTTCAGTTTTCTCTTCGGAATAGACGACGGAGATCTTGACGGCGTGTCAAACTTCTGACGGCGTATGCAAGATGTCGTCAAAGATTCCAGTGAATTTTTATCTTTTGATTCTTCTAACAGCAAATCTGAAGGCATGTCAAATATGTGACGGCGTGTGAAAAATGTCATCACAACTTCACTAGAAATCAGCATGATCTATTTCAGGTTCACGACAATTTTGACGCCTCATCATAGATTTGACGGCGTTTCTGAAACATCGCCACATTTCATCTCAACTCCTCAGTTTCTGTCTAATCTTGACGGCAACTTTGACAGCCTGTCCCATGTCTGACGACGCTTCAGAAATGGCGTAAGTTATACTTTAGCTTATTCGCACCAAATTTCAGCTGATTTATTCTTCTTTTCTTTGGTTTCCTCCCCGATCACTTGTATTTGCATTAAAACAATATAAATAATCAAAAACAACAAAAGTTGCTTAAGACCTCATAATTATTTAGAGTTAAAAGCCTCAAATGTGTTAGCATCTGCTCACACATAAACACCCTCAACTTAAAACAATTGTTTGTCCTCAAGCAACCAAAACATAACTTAGGAAGATACAAAGTACAATTGGCAGTCACTCATTCACATAAGCTCAAACACAGTTTACCTTCTCTAAGGTGAACTATTTCTAACTCAATTGTGTATACTATTGAAGAACAACAATGTGACATACAGGACTCAAGATATAGCATAAAATCATCAACACAATCATGAATGCACCAATATTGCACTACCCAAATATGTTAGCTACTTGTAACATACCTAGTGTGCCCTCACAACAAAGAAATCCCTTTCTCACTCATATTAGACATCAAATGTTTAACATAGGGATAATCCACAGATCCTCACTCTCAGAATAAAGTTCCAATCATTGTATGTTATTTGCCATAGGCTTGCCCTTATTTTCATTGCCAAGGTCTTCAGACATGTCAGCTAGGATCACTATAGGACTTTTTCTCGGCTTGTAATGTAGGCTAGGGGATGGTATGATATTCAAGGGTATTTAAAGTGACTACGCCTCCTTAACACTACACTAACCTCTTGGGGTTTTACTTCTTAACCTTTTTCTCTTCCTCTCTTTTATTAATTACACATGCTCAAAATGGGTGCGGTCTTTTCAATAATCAAATTATCTTTTTCTTATCTTTTACACAACTTTTTCTTTTCTTATTCTTTTTGTACCGCACCAGGCTTTTTATTCTTTTCTTTTGTTCTACCTTTCTTCATACTCATTTTGCATCACACACCCCTATGATAGCCACCCTCAACTTAGGTTGTTCACCTAAGTTAAGGTGCATAATATCCAAGGAGGACCAGGGAAAAAACAGGTTCATTACAATGTTAATGTGAAGGTGATAGGTGTCTCAAAAAAAATAGGCAATTAAGGCTAAAAGTAGGGATCAAGGGATCTCATGCACACTGGGAGGGTCATTTAGGATAAAAGTGGACTAAATAAAAAAATGGCCTATGATCCTTTCCTAAACCCTATCCTACAACCTAGGCAAGAAAAACCGGGCATGTTCTAGATTTAACACACTAAGGGAACTAGGTAGTATCTCACACACAATGGAACAAAGGTACATCAGAAGCAACTACCTATCCGGTTCATGCAATTATTAATAATGATTATCATGTCCCCAGCACTAATGTCATAAAAAGATTCACAGTAGTCACATACAGATGCATATCACACAGTTAACACATAAAATTGGAGAGGTAGTTATCATTCCAAGAAAATTCAACAAAAATATGTCAACTGTTGTAGATACTTATTTTTCTCCCAGTTAACCACAACGCAAAAAAAATATGCCTAAACATGTCGTCTCTACTAGGAACAAGACTCTGGGGAAAAGAGGCACAACAACTAAAACCCTAGGAGGACATCAATACCCAAAAGTAGCCCCAACACCCTCAACTTAAAATCATGCAATGTCCCCAATGCATCAAACCAAAACAAGAGAGTTAGAAACATACCTGTGGAACCATGGGTGCAAAGATCTGATGTCAATCACATAATATGAATACAAAAAACAAAATACCTTGGGTTGCCTCCTAAGAAGAGCCTAATTTAGTGTCGTGGCACGACAACATCCAGTCAACCTTTATCTCTCCACTTTGAAAATTTAAATTGTCGGACCATCTTTTGATCTTTATATCTTTTAGGTCCGTTGGGACAATGTGAGGGCATGATAAGGAATGTTCTATCCCGCCACTTCGAAGACCTGAACCGCTTGCCCAATTTTGCATCGAACTTTTGTGTGGGCTCATTGGGCAACGATGAGGATCTTAAAAAGCCACTAAATGGTTATCGATTTTTAATATTCTTGGCCTTTAAGACTGGGGTTGTAGTATACCCTTTTGGAAAGATAAACTCCAAAATGTAAGAATTTTCCTCCTCATTTTCAAAATTCATCATTTGCTTGGGTGATTCGACTTTCATCAAATCCACTAAGCATAATGTTGAAAAGTGGTTCGAATGACGACTAACTCTCAATTTTGGAGTAGCATCCCTATTAGTATTTTTACCCCAAAATGGACTAGAGTCTTCACAAGGATTGTGCTTGATTTCTTCTTTTGACTCTAGTACCATCTCCTCGTCTTTGGCATGTTCATTCATAAATGGTTTGGTTGGTTAGGAAATCACAGAGGGTTTCTCAACATCAAGCTCATCATCAATATCGGATTCTTGCTCCTCATCTTCACACTCGTTCATTATGTTAAATGATTCCACAGACAAGATATCATCTAAACATAATGTGGAAAAGTGTTTTGAATGCTTGACCTATATATCTATATCCTCTATAATTCTTTTTTTCTTGTTATTTGCCCTTATTTCTTGATGTATATCACGTATAATATCATTCGTTGTGTCCACACACTCTAATATTAGTTAAAGCATAACTTTAATGCCACTTTTTCAGGAGCTTCATTCTTCCTGTTCTTGACTCTAAGACCTATCAAACTCATAAGAAGAACTAGAATTTGGGTTAGCGCAATAGGGGGAGGGGGCATTTGGGAAATCACTCCAATGTCCATCTTGACCGCCACATAAAGAATAATCATACTCCCGGTAGGATGGAGATGGTGCACACATCTCTGTCCGGAGAGCATATCTACAATCTTGCCAAAAGTGAGGTCCATCACAATATGGACATGGATCATCAAGATAAGATTTCCAACCACCAAGCTCATGTTCATTCCATGATGCCATAGTAATAAGTAAACAAAAATAAAAATCTACCTAACACAAAAAAATAAAAGAAAACTAAAAACATATATTTACAAGTTTGAATTCAAGCTAGTAGGCTAAAATTCCAAACCAACTCAATACGCCAAATTGTTCCTCGACAATGGCACCATTTTTAATAACTCTCAACTTACACGTCAATTTAGTGTAAGGCGGTCGTCGTTAATATATTTACCCAACTTTGGAGTCGGGGTCGAATCCACAGGGAACAATGTAAGTGGCGATAAATCAATTTGAAACTATACCTACAAGTTAAATTCAAACAATTGGCACAAAAAGAAAATAAAGTGGGGGTTTGAGTTTAAAACCTAATTGTTTGCCACTTTGATTTCGATGTTTGTAACCAAGATTTTATGAAATAACCAGGAATATGTTCACTAGGGATTACGGTACATGACAGATGCTAAAATTTACTCAAGATTCTCACGGTGGTTAGGATGACAAGCTATCTTTATCGATGGTATGCTCAAATGTCTCTCGACCTATTCAAGCATCTAATTTCCTAATCCTCTCAGACTTAGGGAATCGTTTATCACTACACAGATTTTACCTCAGGTTAACCAACCTTGTTACATCATTCATTATTAAATGAAGTCTTTTCTATTCCCTTTTGATAACTCACTTCCTAATTTTTATGATTTAGTTCTCAAGCAAACCAAAGTAGGTACGCCTATTGTTTTGCAACCAACAAACATAAATTATAGTCTCAGAATTATCAAGAAATCTTAACACCTATTAAAGCTTGAATAATTGATTAACACCTTATCATAACCTAACCCTAGATTCCATAATCCAGGTTACAGGAGTTTAGCTACTCATGACGCAAGAAACAAGCATACAATTTGCATTCATAACTGAAAGGATTAACTTACAATGCTGAATGGAATCGAAAGTGAACTTGTATTTGAATCACAAGGAAAAAAACACCAAAAATATTATTCTTGAGGTAGAGAGAGAAAAAAGTATCGTATGTTCTCTACTCAATGGATAATTAATTGTGGATGATGCCCTCTACTCAAAACCCTAAAAGTACTATAAATACTTAATTCTAAATAAGGAAACAAAAATTAAGGTTTCAATTTTCTCTTCGGAATAGACGACGACGATCTTAATGGAGTGTCAGATGTCTGACGGTGTGTGCAAAATGTTGTCAAATATTCTAGTGAATTTTTATATTCTGATTCTTCTAATAGCAAATTTGATGGCGTGTCAAATATGTGACGGCACGTGAAAAATATTGTCACATATTCACTGGAAATTAGCATGATCTGCTTCAGGTTCACGACAATTTTGACGCCTCGTCACAGATTTGACGGCATTTCCAAAATGTCATCACATTTTATCTCAACTCCTCAGGTTCTGTCTAAGATTGACGGCAACTTTGATAGCCTGTCCCATGTCTGACGATGCTTCAGAAATGGCGTCAGCTACACTTTAGCTTATTCGCACCATATTTTAACTGTTTTATTCTTCTTTTCTTTGGTTTCCTCCCCAATCACTTGTATCTGCAATAAAACAATAAAAACAACAAAAGTTCCTTAAGGTTTCACAATTATTTAGAGTTAAAAGCCTCAAATGTGTTAGCATCTTCTCACACATCAATCATTGTGTTGTCTTGTTGTGTATCTGTTTCCTGATGACATGTAAACATTCTAAGTTATTAGTGCTGATGTGTCATGATTTCATGGCATTTTTAATGCTTATAACTGGAAAAATAATCAAGTACTTAGGCTCGATTTGGTAGATATGATGCTTTTTTGTGTCCATTTTATAGAAAACTAGGTTTTGGAAGCTAAAAAAAAAGGAGTTGAAAGCTGTATAAAACATCACCTGCGAGGTAACCTATGTTGTGTAAGTGCTACTTGCGACATCGTAAGTAGCCTCATAGGTCTCATATTGTGCAACATCAGATGATTTGATAGTGAGTAGTTGAGCATTTTTCTTATGAGGGGTAACCTACATCCTTTAGGTACAATCTACATGTCATGGGTACTAGTACAAGTGCAAATAAGTGAAGTTCAGAGAAGCAGCAAGACCAATAATTGACTGATACATACGACACTATCACCTATGAGGTGCAAGTACTACCTACGCCTCATAGGTCCTTCACAAGTGAAATATAGAAACATGATGTGATTCTAAAGTATTCTACTACCTACAATGGCCACCCACATAGAGTAGGTGCCACTTAAGCCCGTAAGTGGTGCCTAAGTGGACACTGACTTAATTTTTCCTTTACGCTTTAGTTTAGAATTCAATGGTTTGTATGTACTCTATAAATACTCTTTTGATGTTTTTAGGCAGTTTACACACTCATGCTTTTCACAAATAAATAATAATTTAAAGAATGACTTTTGATCATGGAATCCTCTTATTTTTGGTTTTTAGTTGATCAGTTTATTTGAACTTTGGGTTTTATTCTCCCATTCTTGTGAGATTGTCTCTATGCTTTTTTTATTCGATATCATGGAGTTTCTTGCAACTATGAGCGGCTAAATCCCTTATATAGGACTGTAGAAATCCTGGGGAAATAACGAAGTAGGGGAAATGTGAGGTTCATCTAGATCATTGTTTATGCCTGTATTGTGATCTTCTTCAGATTGATTGCTTCCTTAATTACTGTAGAAGTTAAGGAATTGTCTGTATTCATGATCATCATCAAAAGAGAGGTCAAGGTTAGGAAAAAAAAGGTTACAACAGTTATTTGAGCCTATCAACCCTTGTCCAATAACTTGATACTCAAAAGGTTATAGTTAAACTGGGATCAAAGACAAGTGTTAGTAAGACAAATCCCTAAGACTCACAAGGTAAAGGGTGAGATTTATCAAAGTGTTCACTAGACAGTTATTAATATCTAGTTTGTCAGATTTTGTATGCTTGGCATTGGCATAGTTGGATTGAGTATATAAACCTACGGAGTTAGGAGGGCTGGGGAACACAGGCCTAGTTTTCATCTCAAATTAATCACAACTAAAAGCATTCAATAATTCTTACTTTTCAATGTTTACTACAAATTCCTTCCATTTACTTTCCTGCATTTGTTTGGCTACTTGAGCAAGTTCGAGAGAGATTTTTGGCCTATTCCCTGTGGGTTCAACCCCAACATAGTTTGGTTACTATATTTGGTGTGGACTGTATTATACTTCTTGGAGTTGTAGTTTTGGGAGACATCAGAGGAATTTAAATGGGCTTGGTGCTTGACTATACATCTCTAGCAAAATCAATATCTCAGTCTCATGGAATACCTTTTAAGTTCGCAGGAAACATATTCTTGAAATTGCAAACAACTTAAATAAAAAACAAAAGAGGTGTTAAAGAAATACTATCTTCTTGAATATATGCCAAATAATAGATACTTCTATTTTCAACCATATAATGGCATGAAGAAAAGATTTAACTCTATTAGGACCTAAATCAAAAGTTCTTTTCTATGAAAGCCTTAGCACATATGGGGAAGCTAAAGTCATAGTCTTGGAAAAATAATCTTAAACTTCATCATATGGAACCAACCTATCCATACCCAAGCTAACAATAAAGGCAACCATATTTGTAATAATCAAGTCTACCTAGGTGTTACACCCTACAAAGTTTACTGCATAAGATAGGTACATTCGATTCACCAATAAAGACTCTCTTACTAGGTGGAATCACAAAGAAGAAGAACAAAGGTATCATACATAATATCAAAACAAGCAGAAAAGTATGAAGGAACATAGGAGAATGTATGCCTACGATGAAATAACACAAATGTAAAGTGATGGAAAACCAAGATAATACATTTGGTAACTACATCAGAACCCCTACCTTAGATCTACTAATTATAGAATAAGACAAACCATGCACACTCCATACTGAGAAAATATACGTCTACCACTATGATCTCCACCTAGAGCACCTATGGTACTACCTCTACCACTCTATGAACCAACTCTAACTACAAAAATAAGAGTAGGACAAAGCTGAAGCTAAGAACCCTGCTGGGTAGAAGCCAATGTCTATCAAGGATAGTCCCTTCTGATATTACAATACTTATCATATATATAATATCCTCTACCACTCATGTCATTATATAAAGGCCTAGAAAAACTGGAATGACCATCCTGCCTTGAAGGATCAAAATTAGAGCCTCTACCACATAACCTAATTCTTGGATACCTAACGCTGCAAAAACCATAGGCCTACAATCAAAACCCTATAAAGTTGCATGCACTGATCTACCATGATAATTAGGAGAACATCTGCCTATGAAATCCATGCCTAAAGATATATTCTCACTAAACTCACCGTGTTGATGGACCCCTGAGTACACGAGTTAATTGACTCAAGCATCTTGGAATGCTCAACTATATTCTCAAAGGAAATCCTTTAAAACCACCATCTGAGTTGTATCCAACTGATAAAAACTTATTAAAACCTTGATAAGTATCCTAATCCTCTCTGACTCAATGGACATACTAGATACAAGATATCCATATAATGCATAGAAACATGCCTCATACTATCAATAGTCATAGATTGCTACTCTAGGTAATCAAACTCATTTCTCATCAGATCACTCAAACTATAAGTAACAAACATCTATAAAAAGCCTCAAAAACTGAGTGCATGACATAGCAAGCAAACCTAATGGTTAACAGCTAAAAGGAGACCTCTACCACTATCTAGCCATAATGATCAACTATTAAGTAGTATAAGTAACTCCATGGGACTCAATGGAAACAAGGTTGTGCAACCTCTATTAATAGTCAAACAAAAACACAAAGGCATCCTCTTTAATAGAACCACTGAACATCGAGGGAGCTAAGTGAAAGAATGTCTTAAACCTCTTTTTATCATCAGAAGATATCATAGGGGATGAAGCAATACAAGGTATGGTGATCCTATTAGGCAATGCATCAATACGTGAAGTTACCAGCAAAGATAGTTGTACCTCTAATGTCAAAATGCCATAACTGAGAGCTTTCCCAAATGGTTAAATACCTCTTGAAGTCTGAGAAGTATGTAAAACACTTAAAGGAATACAAGTCTAGGGAGAAATATCTAGATGACTCAACAGACAAATTAATAAATCTAATAATATCTAGGTAGCAACTAAACCCAGTGGGAACTGAGTTGGCCTTACATCTTCTATATGATAATTATCCTTATCATACTCAACCTTAAGATAGGGAGAGGCATCCCTAGTATGTACTCTAACTGGGTGTCTTTTCATGCCCTTTCTCTAACTTTAGGTCATCCAATACCCTTGCCTCTCCCCTGACTAGGATCATACCTTTGGGTTTTAGCTCAGTGTCCTTAATATATTTGGATCTAGTCCTTACCATCTGTGTAAAGAAGAATGAAATATATGGTATGAACAACCTACATAATGAGGATCACTTTAAAGAAGTTTTCTCAAAGACTTCTTATAGTCTCTCAAAGATAGATAAAGATGTCAATGTACCAATCCATGAGACTCTACTAGAGATTTTTCTCTTACACTTATGAGATCAGTGCACTTAGATCTGATTCCAATTTTTCATGAACCTAAAGGTGAGCTCATGCTGGCACCTAACTTAAACCAACATGAGTAGGTAAGCCAAATTCCATAATTAAAATAATGATCAATAATAAGAGAATGAACTCATAAATATGCCTCATCATATTCTCTGAAACATAATTTCTTAGGTCTTAAAAATTCCAACCCTTCTAATTTGGGTACACATCAATGTCCCTTATCTGATGAAAAGTATGAATATCTTATTGATATTTGAATAATTGTCCTAGATTAGTCCAATTTTCAAACCAAATTCTAAAAGTACCACCTTTATGTTCCCACTATAACACTTTTTCCAAGGAAATCCTATTGTCCAACATATGTTTCCATACTTGAGATCCACTTTTCCAATCTATCAAAGTTGGAATTTTTTTCTTGCAATATTTGTTTTAAAAAAATTAGACCATAAATTATTCCGACTTCTGTATTTCCACTGTAGTTTTGCATACAGTTCATGAGAGACTTGAAATATAGATCTAAAACTAAGTCCTACTTTAATTTTTGGTAGAAAATCCTTACTCCATGCTACCTAATGTTTACTCCTTCTTGATTCCTTATTACTCCAAAAAAATTTAGCAAAAATATTATGGAGTTCCTTAATCACACAAATGGGAGGAACAATGGTTAATAACACATATATTATGGTTCTTTTTAAAACACTAGTAATTAAAACATTTTTACCTCTAATAAGATAGTAACCTTTCTTTGCAATATTGCAATATTCCTTTCACCGTCTCAATCAACTCAACATAGATCTCATTTCTCTTTTTTTTTGTGAGTAATTGGACACCTTAGGTATTTCCTAGGAAAGTTTCACCTTTTCATGCCTAAAGTGTGCTCCTTCACCTTAAAAGTATGTCGTGCAACATTTTGGTGCATGTATAATAGACATTTTTTAGTATTCACCTTTTGACCTAACTGTCTCTCATATTTCTTTAGAATATTCATTATATCTGCAGTGATTCTTCATTAGAATATTATTCTTTCTTAGTATATGCCAAGTGGTTCAAATTTAATCTCCATTTAGGCATTCATAAACTAAGAATATAATTCTTTTATCAGTACTTTAGAGGATAGGATGAACAAAGAGAGAGATAAAGGGTCCCCTTGCTTCAGAACCCTAGTAGAATTAAAAAATCCATGGGATTTTCCATTTATCAGTTTTGAATAATTGTTATTTTCAACCAATCTCCATATAATATCCATAAAATTATTAGAAAACCCCATCTTGCTAAGCACTTGCATAAGGAAAAACCATGAGACTTTGTCATATGCCTTTGCCATATAAATCTTGATCACCACAGTAGTCGTCTTAACTCTCGTTCCAATATTAGTAATAATTTTTTGGGTAAGAAAATCATTTTAATAATACTTCTCCACTTAACGAAACCTAATTCGTTGGTAGAAACACTCTTTGGCAACAAATCTTCAATTCTTTCATGGACAATTTTAGATAGAATTTTATCAACAAAATTGCTCAAACTAATAGGTCTTAAGTCAGAGAAAGTTTGAACAAGATCTTTCTTAGGTATGAGAACCAAATTAGCATAAGTAATTTATTTGGGCAAAGAGTTACCAAGATAGACGTTTTGCACTATTCTCAGTATATTTGGACCCACAATATCCCAAAAAACTTGAAAATAATTATCAGATAAGCCATCAGGAACATTGGCACTTTCCCCCTTAAGGTTGAAAACAACCTCCTTCTCCTCAACTTCATCTGGAATTCTAAATAAGAGATCATTTTTCCCAGGACATAATATTTCTTAAATATGAGATAATAATGAAAAGGAGTGGAATCTCTTTCTTGAGTAAATTATTTCTAGAAGAAACCTACTACAGCTAAAGCAATTTCCCCCTTATTTTCAAGACAAACCCCTTGTTGATCTTGAATTCTACTCACTTTCAGTCTATGCCTTCTCCTTTTCACAACACTATTAAAAAATCTAGTGTTTTTTTCACCACTTTCAAATGAATCATATCCAGTGAATTTTCTTCCAATAGGACACTTCTAGAGTAGGTTATTTATTGTATTAAGTCTTATCCATCTGTAATACTATGCTATTTTCAGCAGAAGGGTCTTCATCAAATAATTTCTCCTTAATTTTAGCAATCCTTCTCTAATGAGTAGCTTTTAAAGATATCCCCAAATATATCATTTATCCATATAGTAAAAACCTTTTTAATATTCTTGATTTTTCACTTAATGTCTAAAAAAGGATTGAAAGAACAAATTATATCCCAATTCAACCTCATAATTTGCTTAAAACTCTCATGAGTGGTCATAAAATTAAGGAACTTGAAAGGTCTACAGATATTAGTAGCTTATGTGTGACAAGAGATTAATAGAGGTGCATGATCTGATCCTTTTATGGGTAAGTGTTCCACCTCTGAATTAGCAAATAAATTTTGAAAATTTTCATTATAGAGCACTTTGTCCATCCTTTCAAAAATTCAATCAACACCTGCCCTACTATTCTACCAAGTGAATGGACTACCCTTAAAAGTAATTTGGGCAAGATCATATGACTCAATAAATGATCTAAAATCATCTGTATCAGTATCTAATTTAGGTAAACCCTTATCTTTAAGCAGCACATTAAAATCTCTCCCAATTAACCATAGTTGAGTGACACCCTGATCAATAATAGAAAGATCATCCTACAATTAAAGTCGAAGTTTATGATCATATTTTGAATAAACCAAGGATATATAGTAACAAAGACCAATAACCAGCTCTTGTAATTTAAAGTTAACTACTTATCAATATCATTTAATACTGTGACATCATACCTTTGTTTAATGAACATCGAAATCCGCCTATTTCTATTGTTTTTATATCCCTATATTTCCAACCCGTTCTTATAATTTTGATGTTTCTATAATGCTGAAAAGGTTCCAATAGAGACACTAAAGCAAACGTATGAAATAGATGTAGCATTTGTACTCTCTGAAAAGGATGATGTGATTTTATTGGCCTAATATTCCAATAATATACTTAATAATTTGTTATGTTGAGTAGAAACCACATTCCTCTTTGGTTTTTTCCTACTAGGTAATGATATATCACCTTGACCCTATTTTCTCTTCTTTTTTGTAGTTGTTCAGGGTTTGCAATTTCTGGGAGATAGGTATGCATTCTTGTTAGTATGATCTTTATTTTTTATATTTACCACTTTTGCATCTTCTTTGTTATCTTCATCCTCTAAACTATTATTCACATTATGAGTTATTATATCATGAGAAGTTTTATTAGGTGACTCAATAGCACCTAACACTATCAATGATTCATCCATTTGCATAACGGTTGGTACTTCTACTATGATACCATATCATTTTTTGGTACTTAATGCTGCATATTTATCATCTTTTTATTAATCACCCTTTGTTGAACCTCCTCATTTATTTCTTTTATTGCAGGTGTCATAGGTGAATTTGTTGCTATAGTAATTTCCCCTTTGTGCCATCTTTTTGGTCACTTTATATGACTTTTTCAACTCTATCAACTTTCTGTGTAGGGTATCTACCGGGATTTTAGTATTTATTGTCTTATCTTGATGGAAAGCTAGTGTTATCTACTCTTTTGGGGACATTTCTTCTTTTCCCCATCTTTTTACTTTTTGTTGAATTTGTATTTTGCTTCTTTATTACGTTCTAATGCCAATCTATTTTGTTGTAATTCATCTTTATATTTGTTCCATCTAATGAAGTTATTGTGTGTGATTTCCTTAAGAAATAATTTACACCATACTTCTTTGGGGTCTGATGTACAGAATTTGTAGTACTGATTTGCTTATTCTCATGATCCTTTCTTGTTGGTATCTCAATATTACTGTCTTTCTCCTCTTGTAAAATTTCAAAAGCATTATTCACTATCGAGGATGTGTTATGTGCATCAGAAGTGGATGCCAGATAACCTTTATTTCTTACTACCCTGAACATTCTTGGGGTAGGTTTCCATCTTGACTATACCATTTGCTCATCGATATATCTTCTCTGAGCTGTAACTTCTTCTATTTTTGGAACACTTTTAACTTTTTTTTCTTCATGATATTATACTCTGAGTTCTGAATACAATCTCTTCATTTCCTTGGAGTTTACAAATGTGATAGTATTGGGGTGAATGTCATATTAATTCTTTATTTTTTTATCCTTGTATCATGTGTCTTACTGTTCACAACCTATAGCTCAAAAAACTCAGGTTATATAGCAGCTAAATCAACTTGAACCTTGACCTTAGCACAATTAGACCTTATTTTATTTATTATTTCCATATCAAGGTGTATTGGCTTTCCAACAGCAACAGCCAGGGAAAAAAGATATCCCTTCACCCAAAAAAGGTATGTAATAAATTTGAAAAATAAATTTATGCCATAGACTGTGTTGTATCAACTCCTGGCTTGAAATTATTATCATATATAAAGGGCCTCATTTGGTATGCTAGCCTATCCTTAGCAGTAATGCAATAAACATTCTCCGAAAAAATGTTTACATAGTCTTCCATTCGATTAAATCTCATCAAAATAGGTCTATTCCTTAACTATTTTACAATTCCTTTAATGTTTCATTGTTTTGAAATTTTCTTTCTAAGATCTTCTAACTCTAGCCACCAATAGGAAAAATTTTCTATAACTGCAAGTTGCAATTTCTCTATTTTATATTCATTTTGGTAACCTCTTTATCCATCCAAGTTATTCTGGGAGCCCCATCATTATAAGTCAATGGTTTCATATCAATTAACTCCACGATGTCTTAGTAGTTTATCATTGAGGTTTAATAAATTTCACATATTTCAATTTGTTTTTTAGGCCAATGTCATAAGAATTATCCTTTGATTTTAAGTCATCGGAGGCAAAGTAATAGTAGTGTTAGGAAAATTAGGATGTTTTGGTGAATTTTGATGATATAGTTCTGGAAATTCTACAATGGATGTGAGAAACATAGTATTGACAACCTGGTCAGTCTCTTCTGTTAGACCAGTGGCTTGACCTGCTACCAGATGGGCGGTGGTCTTATTATAATTCATTTCTCTCAATCTTTATTTATTTATTTATTTATTTATTTTAAAAAAAGTAAACATAATGAACACCTCATTTAAATGAAACTTGCCCATTTCAAGAGAATCTAACTTTCAGTAATTAATCTTTTGCCTTATTAATCCCTACATCTAATAACACTTGTCCAGTGTATAGATGTCAAACAACACTTGTACAGTTTAAAAATTAATATATAATTTAACTATTTCTATCAATTTTAGCCCAAGTTATGAATTATAATCATTAGCCAATACATTTTTAAAGAATTAAATTAATTACTTTCAAAGAGCGATGTAGTAAAATTAGACTTATTATTTATTATTGTATGCCAAGTTAATATTGGACATGTATTATTGGATAGAGGAAGTATTACCCGTTACATCTTTTGTTGAAACCCCTCCTCTAATTTTGCATTAGTTCTTAGCTTTCCTCTAATATTCCTAATATTCCCTTTCCTAGTTATTATAATTCGAACCCTCAAAATGGACTTGACCCTTGAGGCCAATACAACCTTACCCATTATTAGGAAAGGACTGGGTTACGATTTTTGAGCCTATTTAAATCTAGGTTTAGAAGCCAAGCCCAAGTCAGCCTTTTGGCTCTTAAGGCTTGACTAAGGCTGGGCTGGGTTAGCCTGTGGGCCAAAAAATTATTTAATTTAAATTTAAAATATAAATATTTTGACAAAAAAGGAAGAATAACTAAGAAAAGTGGTTACTGAATAAATCTTAATATCTTTCATAATACTTTACTTATTTAGCATTAAATCCTGATTACTAATTATAGAAGTTACATTAATGATTGTTATTCAATTTAAACATAGAATTTAAAAGAAAATCATGAACAAAAAGAATTAAAATTTAATTAGTGATTAGTCAATAAAGTCTAGCTAGTATCTTACACATTATTTCACTCATTTAGAGTTAATCCTTAAACTAAAATTCCTAACCACCAATAAAAAAATTGCATCCATCATGAAATGCTCAAACACATATTGCTACACCATATCAATGGCACGACTTTAGTCAAATTCAAAACAATAATATTTTAAAGTGAATTTAAATATTATTAATTTTTTATATATAGTATTTTGATAATGTTTAACTAATTACATTTATGTATGAAATTATACGTAGGTATTGTTAATTAAGATAATTTTATCAACAAATTCAAATATGTGACGATGTGTTGGTGTTGAATATGTTACGAGTTATCATACAATTTTATACTTTCATATAATTATGTATTAGAAATATTCACAATTTTTTAAAGATATATGTTCAATTATATATTGAAAATGAAAATTTAATTAAAGAAAGATCAGTAAAAATAATGGGCTAGGCCGGCCCAACCCACCACCCTTTTAGGGTTATGTTGGGTTATATATTTTAAGACCCTTTAAAATGAAGGACCAGTCTGTACTAATCCATCAAATTATTTGACCCGCGAGACCATGGGCTAGATAGAATTGGGCCAACACATTTTGACAACTTTAATTATAATTTATGTAAAAATTTAGAAATAGCATGCTTGGCTCATTAATTGAGAATTTGATAGCAACATTTTCTTAAGTACCATAAATAGCAACATTTATATGTATTAGATGAGCATGACAATATCAAATACAAATACAAGTACATTTAGTTACCTTATTTTTAGGTAACAAATTGAGTTTAAAAAGAAAAAATAATTTCATCTTCCTTAAATCACGATCACCAAATTAATTACCTTATTTATATTTTTAGTCACTCCCTCTTTGTATTTTATTTTTTCACTATACTCTTCTTCTTTTTTTTCATTTTATATTTTATATTTCACATCTCTCACCCTCTTTGGATTTTAAATTTTTTTACCTTTTTCTTATTTTATATTTTTTGTCATTTCTTTTTTTCCTTTTCATTTTGTCCTCATTTTTTTCTCTTTTCCTTTTTCATTTTTTTTTACATTTTTCATTTTTGTTTCTTTTTTACTTTTCAGACTTTTTTTGTATTTTTCTTTTTTTATTTTTATCATTTTTGTTCATTTTTTCTTTTTTTTTTTTGCTATTTTTTGTTCTTTTTTTTTCTTTTTTCTTTTTTTCTTTTTTATTATTTTTGAATTTTTTCCTTATTTTTTGGTTGTATTTTATATTGTGTATGATTTTATATTTTATATTTTATATTTATTTGTGTCAAACTATATATTTAAAATAGTTTATTATTTTCATTTTAATAGTTTAGCCAAGAAAAAGTAAAATTTATTATTTGTTTTTGTATAAAAGTAAGTATATGAATTAATTATATTTTCTTTAGTCTAAAGTATACAAATATGCATTGTATCCTTTAATACAAATGTATCGTTAGTACTTTTATGTCAACTATATTATTTATATTTGTATATAAACAAGTATCATTTGTATGTATATTTCTTAAGTTGTATAGATTTGAATCATTTGATACAAATGTGACATTTATCATTTATACAAATGTGTGGTTTAAGTTGTATGAAATTAGTATTTGTACATTTTTATACTTGTATTTGTATATAATAACTCTTTCTGTTGTTATGGGTAAGTCTCTAATTAAAAATTTAGTGTTAAGATTTTTTTCAAATTTGAAGTTATAATTTTAAAGTTAGGCTACTCTCGAACGAAATTTGAGTAAGGTGTGGTATTGGAAAATTCGAGAATAATTGAGAAAATATGGTACTGTTTATCTTGATTTCTGGTTATTTAAGATGATAAGGAACCCGTAGGAGTTTTTGAAATTAAACCTGGATAAGTAGAACACACAGAATTGATCTTGGTGTAAAAGGGATTGCTTGTAATGTCTTGGATCTAAGATGTGTTGTGAAAAAGGGGAATTCTAGAGGAAATCAGAATTTCTGCCTCTTCTATGTTGCTATTGCAATGTGCATGCTACTATAGTGGATTAAAACCCTCTATTGCATTCGGTCAAGGGCCGCTATAGCAATATGTGTCGCTATAGCAACGTATGTTAACAGAGCTACGTAAATCGTTGATTTTTCTAGAAAAACCACATAAATTGTTCATTCTTCTAAAGAATAATTTGTGTCTACAATAGTGGTGATTTGAGAAAAAATACTTAGTGTTTCAGCGTTCTTCTTTTTTAAGGTAAGGAATTTATCCCCGTTAACTAGTTAATTTACAATCTAGCCCTAGCATTGCTAGTTTATGTATTTTAGAGAAGGTTAAGGGCTTGTCGTAGTTGTTTTCTGGAGAAAAAAAGTAATTTAGGTACAAAATGATTGGGTTTAGTTAATGATTATTAAATTTCCCTTGCATTTTGTTAATTTACTAAATTATTCATAAAATTAGTAGGTTTAAGTGAATTATGATAGAAAAGACCTAGAACATGGAGGGAATGATCATGAATTGGGCTTAGAGGTTAGGAGTGAATTTTAATCCCCGATAGGGTATGTCAATGCATTGATTATGTATTTCTAGATCGAAATTAAGTAGAATTTACACAAAAAGGCAAGACTCGAGATTAGTTGAGTTGTGCAAGCTTTGATTGAGGTAGGTGTTGGATACATAGTTTAATCCAGTATGTGTTATATGTGTATGTAATTGTTTCTTAGTATTTCCCATAGATGCATGTTGTTTAGTGAGACCATATTTCAATGGATTTATTTTAACGCTAGTGTATATTATAAGTGTTGGTTGTTATCAATATGTTATGTGATTTTGTTATATTCCATTATTGATTGTTTAATGTTTTGGTATTTGGACATTCTTATGGGATATTTTTGGAATAAGGTTGGCATGTACTTACATTTGGAATTTGTTACATGGATAGAACTTGTCTCTTGTAGGTCATTACTAGCGGAAGACCATAAGACCCTTAGTGTGTATATACAAGGTATAGGTGAATTGGACAATTTCATGAGTAAATCGAGGATTATATAGATTGTTGTATCTTTATGATTTGACTTACTTGACTAGCATATATTGTTGACATCTTTTGACTTGTTGCTAAGGCTCCTAAACGTCTCTAAGTGCTACTTATTTTACTACACTATGGTTAAGTATTCATATATCTTATCTTAGGATGGATAAATGACCCTACTAGTACACTTATGTATTCTTGTGTACTGATACTACACCGGCTGGTGCATCATATTCTAGCGGTTCGTACTTGACCTCACTCGTGACTCTAGCGTGTGAATAGGATTCAAGGGTGAGAAATATCTTTTGGGTTACTAAGGATACTTCTTTGATGATATAGTCCTTTGTTTTGGATTTAAACACTTTTGTTTAGTTTTTGGGCTTGCATCCCTCTAATGACAATCTTTAGTATTTTTGGTACAGATGATTTTTGGATCTTAGGGATGGGTCTTTTGTTAAGAACAAAGTTCCACAACTACATTGTGTTTATGCTTTGCTTTAGAAATTTAATATCTTTCAAACTATTAATAAGTTAGTTTCTCTTATTTTCTTTAAGTGTTAGTTAATGTTCTTTGGTGGTCAGTTGGTTCTCCCACCGGAGAATAAAGTGGGTGGCACTCACATCAATTTGGGTCATGAAAAAGTTGATATCAGATCCTAGGTTCATTAATCCCAATGTACCAGAATTGGTCCAGTAGAGTCTCACAAAATGATATAAAGATGTCTGTACTTTTCTTCAAAAGGCTACAGGACTTTGGGAAAACTATCATTCTTGATTCATTCGTACTATAATGATCACAATTGGTATCTGGTGGTCCAAATTTATATCTAATTATTTTATTCTTTTTTCTTAGATGGTGACTTATCGATTGAGTGAAACTTGAGCAGTAACCCCAGTATCAACAACTCCAGTTGTGGATCCAGACGCTAGGGGAAGAGGATGAGTAAGGTGTAAGGAGTGATGTAAAGGAAGAGCAATACTTACTAAAGGTATAACTCCGGCAGCTGCTGCTAAGCTTGTGAGAGGTAATTATCACCTCCCCCACCCCAGGATTATTTAGGGGGAATTAAAGTTGTAGAGAAATAAGGAATAGAGTAGGAGGTTATGGTATCAGCTGGAGGTGCAGTCTTACCCTTCATATTTGTTGAGGTTATTTAGTAGGTGTTAACTTTTTTTAGTAGAATTGTTGTAACGGGGAACACCCCTATTATGCAGGCTATTCAGGTTCTAGGTTCTTATCCTACTATTTCCATGGTTCCTAGAGTGGATGAGGCTTCAGGGATGGAATTTTTCCCTTCTCCCATTTTAGGTATTGCTATGACTAGTACAAAAAATATATTGTTGACCAAGTTACTAAATATAAAACCACTGTCATTCTAGGGTATTTAGTCTGAAGATGTTTTTGAGTTTATTTGTTTAGTGTTATGAGTGATTCCATAAGTTGGGCATTGTGTAGCAACATGGAATTTATTTTGTGACCTTTCTATTAGAAAAAAATGCAAAACAATTATGGAGAGTATTAGTTGAATATCGATCATAGGTCTTACTTGCATTGACTTGGGATTAGTTTCATGCTCTTTCTTAGAGAAGTATTTTCCTCGATCCTTCCATGATCATAAAAAGGATGAGTTCTTTTATTTGGACTAGGGTGATATGTCTGTTGCAGCCTATGAGTCTAAGTTCTATGCCCTGTCTAGCTATGCTACTTATATGTTGACTACTGAAGAGAAAAGGGTTTAACTTTTCATTAAGGGTTGGAATAACTATCTTCAGTTTTGTCTATTTATATGACTTCTACAGAAAAGGGTTCAATGATGTTTCAAATTATGTAAAGAAGATGAAAGGGGTAACAAAAACTATTTAGGCTAAGATATTAACTAAAAAGTCCTACAGGTGTCAAGAATTTCAGTGGGTATGACTCTAGAGTCCCCAGTAAATATGCCAACCTAGCCTGCCCTATTTAGTTAGCATTTCTAGCTTAACTGTGGGTCCATCTAAGGATTCTTCTCAGTCGCAGGTTATTAGGAGACAAGGGGTTTCCTAATCTTATAATAGTCGGCCTTATCTTAAATGGGCATGTTATTATTATGGTGTTATTGGTCATTTTAAAAGAGAGTGTTCTTTGAGACAAGTAGGTAGCCAGGCACAATAAAAAATTTGGGTCATAGTAGCAGTTGGTAGTAGGAGAGGAGGTAATGGCAGTGTTCATCCTTAGGGTAGATGGGGAAATAAAACCTGATGGTAGGGTTGGTGGCCAAGGAAACCATGGTGCATAAAGGAGAGCACGGCCAGCTAGTGAGTTAGGTAAAATTTATGACTGGGCTCATTGGTATGCCTTTTTTAAAAGATTGATGTTGAGGCTTCTGATGTGTTTATCACAAGTACTATTTTTGTTTGTGATCAGATAGATCCTATTTTTTAATATCTGAGGTCTACGTATTCTTTTGTATCTATCAAGTTTGCAATGGGTTTGAATTTTGTTTGTGATATACTTGATTTACCCATATATGTATTTACTCCAGTTGAGGAGTCTGTGATGGTAACCCATGTTTATCGTTCTTGTTCTGTGATGTTTGTAGGTTTTTAGAATTGGGTAGACTTAATTATTCTAGATATGTTGGGTTTTGATCTAGTTTTTTCTATAACATGTTATCTACATATCATGTTGTTCGAAACTGTAATGCTAAGAGAATGACTCTAGCTATGCTTAGATTGCATAAACTAGAGTGGGAGGGGGTGTAGAAATCCAAGTAGGTGAAAAATATATCATTTGTCTAAGCTATAAAGTTAGTAGGGAAGAAGAGTTTTGTGTTTCTAGCTCATTTTTTTGATACAAGTGTGGGATCCCCTTTGATAGAGTCAGTTTTGATGGTTTTTTAATCTCAGGAAGTGTTTTCTTCAAATTTATCAAACATGCCTCCTGACATAGATCTTGATTTCTGCAATGACTTAGAGACTGATATTCTCAATATTTCTATTCCTCCTTATTGAATGGCTCTAGTTCAGTTGAGAGAGATTAAAACTCAATACAGGACCTACTCAAAAAAGGCTTTTGCTCACTCAAGTTCTTTACATTCAGGTGCTCGGGTCTTGTTTCTTACGATGAAAGTGGGTAGCATGAGTATGTATATTGATTTTAGATAGTTGAACAAAGTTACCAACATCACTAAATATCATTTCCCTTGAATAGGAAATTAGTTTGACTGGTTATAGGGTACGACGGTGTTTTCCAAAATTAACTTTTTGTCAGGTTATCACAAGAAGAAAATTAGACAGGGGGACATACCAAAAAAACCTTTTAGAACTCGCTATTCCCATTACGAGTTTCTAGTGTTATCCTTTAGGTTGACCAATATGCTGGCAAATTTTTTGGGATTGATGAATGATATCTTTAAGTTTTTTTTGTATTATTATGTATTGTATTTGTAACACCCCAATTTTTCTGAACCAAAATGCTACATGGTGCTCATGACCCCGAAGGACCACAAGCTAACCCATGACTGATATCTGTACCTGTCTACTGCATAATATATCATAAAATGAGGAAATATGAACATGAAAGGCCATAAGGTTCGAACTGAATAAACGTCTAATAAAAAAATGTCTGAAAAAGGTATAACAATACCAAAACAAGTCATAAATACTGAAAATAATGAGATCTGAATATCTAATCTGACATCTAGTCTGAAAGCCTCTAACTGAACTGAATAAGGAGTTGATGGGATATGTTCCCAACTAACTCTATCTAGCAACTGAATAGTAAATGTTCTAATAATCATATCGTCCTTGAATGAGAAGGAATCACTGCAAACTCTGGACACTGAAATGCTACTACTGATCTGGAGCTCGTGCCTCTGAACCTATGGTGTAACATAAGAGAAAGCACCATAGCGCAAATGCGTCAGTACGTCTGAATGTACTAAGTATACGAGTGAGGTAGGCTAAATGCAAAGGGTTATATGCATGAACAATGCTGACTAATATGGACGTGAGAATACATACATGCATACATAACTGTAACTGAACTCGTGGAGATACTGACTACTGAGTATGAATACTGAAAAACATGAGTGTACTGATACTGAGATACTGAATAGATGAGCGACTATTTCTGAAAGTTTGAATTATGAAGAACTGGTCTGGTTGACTGTGTCTGACAGTTTAAGTTCTAATGGAACTATCTGAGTTCCCTTCTACTTGAAGTAACTAAATCTGAGATCAGTCCTATCTAGCGGGTGATCATGAGTATACTGATAATAAGGATGATTTGACTTAGTCTGGGATCAGTCCTATCTAGTGGGTGATGTTTAAGGCTATTTACAATGATAAGCATTGACTGTATCTAACAGTAATGAATTTGTACTACTGAGACTGTAGGATGTGTTCATCTAATCGACATGCCCCAAGCTAAGCTGACTGGGGTCCAATCTCTTCCCTAATTGGAAGGGTGTCAGTACCGCACCAGCAGTAAATACATCTATTATGGAGTCGGTCCTAATCTAGCGGGTGACTCCTGGGATCAGGCCTATACATATAAATATGCTAACGGGTGACCCCTTAGTGTGTCAGTCCTATCAAACGGGTGACATCTAGTACCTACGCTGGCTACGTAGTTCTGGAACTTAGGAATTACTTCTAAGGATCTCAGTCCTAATCTAGCAGGTGAGTCCCCATCCCTAGGATCACTCGGTGCTGAATCCTACTCCCATCTGAAAGACACTGAACTAAATAACTGGGCTGAACTGAATAACTGAACTAAAATGATTAGCTGAACTGATACTGATTAACTAGATTGATACTAGTGGTATTGTTTAGCGGAGCTAAACTAAGTTTACTGGATTCCGATGACTGACGGAATGTACTTAGTTCTGAGGACTGGTTGAGAGTACTGAAGTTACTGAGAATACTGAACTACTGAGATTACTAAGTTTTCTTGAGTCACATGACTGACTGAATTCTACTGAATCATGGCTTGATTTTGTATATTGTGAAACATGACATGGCTCTAGGTACACAACTATATTTTTGGGTACGAATACCCCCAAGACTCGATGGAAGGAAACAGACACAACATGACTAACTTCATCATAAGATTGGAGTCCACAATTCACATTGTCATAAGTAGGGGATATTATACTTCATGTATTTATTCAACATCTCAAACATGGTAGGGGAAAGCATGGATATATTTCATGTATATAATTCATATCTCCATTATCATACATGCTTCATACCACAACAATAACAACACATAAATAGCATGAAAATCCATATTGAAGTGTATAGCTAACATGGACTTGTCATATAGATATCATGGAATCATGTAAATATGAATTTCTAGCATCCTAGGCATTTTATCAAACACCTTACTTGCATTCTTTAAGGCATAGGTGGATTTCATAGTTGTATCGTATCAAACCACCCAAAGTTCGTGTTTTTCAACTAACAACCACATATATTCCATGAAAACACCTTTAGATATCATCTTGAAACTTAAACAACAATCATCAACAAGTACATGCTCATATCACCACAAAAAGTTTACAAAATAACATTTAAAAGCATGATTCTTGAGCTCTATGAACGAATTGAATCCATAGATGAACACTACGGATATCTTAGATTAAGAATTCGTGAAGATTGACGGCGAAATTTCCTTGAAATAGACTCTTCTGTGAAAACCCTAGGGCTTGTTCTTGAGAGTGTTAATCTTGAGAGGAAACCCTAATCTTGTGGTTGAGAGTGTATGATAGAGCTTTTTGAGATGTTTTAACTAAAGAGAATGGAAGATAATACGTTCCTTGATGGTTATAAGTCGTGGGAAGTGAAGGAAAAGACCAAAATACCCTTACTAAAATAAATTCCCAGTTGCTGAAAATCATAGCTGATGACATTTGTGACAAGGCGTCAATAGTGTGGTAAGCCGTCAAAAATGTCGTCACACAGGAGCTGGAATTGATGGTCTCTATCTAAGTCTGATGACCTTCGTGGCAGGGAGTCAGAAATGTGGTAAGCTACCATGAATGTCATCACTTAGGATCTGGTTTCTGCCTAAGGCTGACGACCTTTGTGGTAGGGCGTCACAAATATGGTAAGCTACCACGAATGTCATCACACAGGAGCTGGTTTTTGCCTAAGGCTGACGACCTTTGTGGTAGGGCATCACAAATGTTGTAAGCTACCACAAATGTCGTCACACAGGAGCTGGTTTCTGCCTAAAGATGACGACCCTCGTGGTAGGGCATCACAAATGTAGTAAGCTACCACGAATGCCGTCACATAGTTTCCATCCTGACATGCTGGAGTAAAATAGGAATAACTCTTTGCTCCGATATCGGATTTAGGAAAAATTGGTATCTTTGGAAATATAATTCAATTATATATCTGTTGATAGGTCATGATATCAAAAATTCCAAGAATAATGAGAGATATACTCATTTGAATCTGACTATGGCAATATCTTTCTCGAGAATTCGATCAGTGAGGAATGTTTTGATTCGTCTGATAGCTGGGAGTTATTTGAAGCCTTAATATATATCTAACCTACTCATAAAACTATAAAAGAACCATGATGTACTATGCAAGATATTTGTACATGTCTCTAATATTGGTTTGGATTTTTTGGGGTATTACAATATCTCCCCCTTGGAAATATTCGTCCTCGAATGATGACTGCTTGAGAGGGGAGAAAAGATAAAACGACGCATATATAGAATGAATGACTAATCATGATTTCATGGATGACATGACTAAAAACTAAGCATAGCATACTGTACATGTATATCTGATGCAAGGGTAGCTGATTTATGAATGTAGGACTGAGTGTTTCGATTAACTGAGTTTCTCAAACTGAGAATTCTTATCTGATGCTTAACTGATAAGTTGAATCCATACATATATGATGCATGACTATATGACTGACATGATACGTGAATGCATGATTGAAAGTACTGATAAGATGACCACGAATATCTGATGCGTGAATACATGATTGAACTGACTCATGAACATATGACTGAACATGCAATGGTAAAGGCACTAAGATTGAACTGAAATATGAGAACATGACTGATTCTGCTACGTGACATATGGACTGAACATCATGAAATGAACTGAACCTCTGAATACTTGACTTACAACTGAGGTCTAACTTGAAGGTCAACTTATGAGTACCATCTATTCTAGACTGAATTCGTTATGCAAGGAGGAATTAAAGGATCTAAGTCATGAGAGCGTTAAGAAAAAGTGGTGTATCTCCCCCTTGGGATGCTATATCCCTCTAAGAACGCTTACCTTACAGAGATACTGGGTGATGCACAGGGCATCTACGTACTAGATTATAACTAAACTTTGGGAGTCTAAAACTAATGCATGATGCATGAGATGAACTGAACTTGCAACTACTAGGAGGTTCTACCTTGAAATAGTTACTTTCTCTGAGATTTTGGATAGCATGAATAGATGCAAGGATGAGAAAATAAGCTATAAAAATCTGACTGCTCGATTGCTAAACTGACTTGCTGGCTTTACTAGCTAACTCATACTGAAACATATGCTCGAATGAGAGAAAAAGATCTAACAATACATACTATGAACATGAAATACTGGTAACATACACGAATCTAAGTCAGCGAAACTTTCTGGATTAGGACGGGTCTGGAGTGCATAAAGTCTATTCTGACGCTGACCACTATTGGTACCTTGCTGACGCAACTCCTTACCCCTCTGTGCTAGAACTCTGCACTCTCACATCCTATGGCCTGGCTTTCCACACCCAAAGCATACATCACTACCTTCCATACATGCACCTAGATGATTCTTACCACACTCTTCGTAAAGCGGATAAGTAAGACCTCTATTTTCACTACCCTGGGCCTCAGAGCCTGGTGCTCCATCATAACGGTCATTTCTAGACTTAGGTGCTTGTACACTAGCTTAGGATAGAGTTGGGACTAAAAATTTCTGACTATGCTGAGAACGGTTACCACCTTATGACTTAGGCTGAGCAAAGCTGAAACTACCTGTCCTTGCTCTCTTACTCTGTCTCTCTCTCATCCTAATCTTCTGCTCCTCTATCTGCTGAGCATGTGTCATAAGTCTAGCTAAATTCATATCACTATTCAACATGGAAGATCTGCACTCATTTACCATACTATCATTCACCCCTGACACGAACTTACTCATCTTAGCTCTACCGTATGCAACCACATGAGGGGCATATCTGAATAATTGAGTAAACTTGAGAGAATACTCCTTTAGCATCATACTAACCTGCCTGAGGTTGATGAACTCTAGTACCTTATCTTCTCTAAGCTCTAGCAGAAAGAATCTATCAAGGAAAGCAGAGGCAAACTCCTCCCACTCTATAGGGCCTGCATCATCTAACCTTTCTGACTTCCACTGCTTGTACCAAGTATGAGCGACATCCTGTAATTGGTATGCGTCTAACTCAGCACTCTGAACAGTAGTAACCCCCATAATATCTTTCACCTTCTGAACTTGATCTAGGAATTCCTGCGGGTCCTCATCTGACTTAGACCCTGTGAATGAAGGAGGATTCATTCGGGCGAAGTCTCGAATTCTATCTTAAGCTGAATTGGACACTGGGTTGGCCAGAATGATAGCTGGTCATTCATTCCGGGCAGTGACTGACTGAGCAAGAGTGGTGAATGCGGATCTGAACTCCGCATGAGAAACATGATCTCCCAAAGGTTCTTTGGGCTGAGGGGTTGACTGATTCCCGTTTCTTCTTTTAGGAGGCATGTCTGTAGAAGAAAAGGAGAAATGGATTAGACTGAGATTATGCTCACTGGCGCGACATGAATACTGAAAGAAGGGAAACTGTTTTTAAAACATCTCATAGCCTCCTGCACATAAGTGTGGTGCACAACACACGCATGTACAAGACTCTACTAGATGCGGCTTTCAGACTTCCTAGGACTATATTGAACCTTAGGCTCTGATACCAAGTTTGTAACACCCCGATTTCTCTGAACCGGAATTCTACATGGTGCTCATGACCCCGAAGGACCACAAGCTAACCCATGACTGATATATGTACCTATCTACTGCATAATATATCATAAAATGCGGAAACATGAACATGAAAGGCCATAAGGTTCGAACTGAATAAACGTCTGATAACAAAATGTCTGAAAAAGGTATAACAATACCAAAACAAGTCATAAATACTAAAAATAATGAGATCTGAATATCTAATCTGACATCTAGTCAGAAAGACTCTAACTGAATTGAATAAGGAGTTGATGAGACATGTCCCCAACTAACTCCATCTAGAAACTAAATAGTAAATTTTGCAATAATCATATCGTCCTCGAATGAGAAGGACTCACTGCAAACTCTGGACACTGAAATGCAACTGCTGATCTGGAGATCGTGCCTCTGAATCTATGGTGTAACATAAGAGAAAGCACCATAGCGCAAATGCTTCAGTACGTTTGAATATACTGAGTATACGAGTGAGGTAGGCTAAATGCAAAGGGTTATATGCATGAACAATGCTAACTAATATGGACGTGAGAATACATACATGCATACATAACTGTGACTAAACTCGTGGAAATACTGACTACTGAGTCTGAATACTGAAAACATGAGTGTACTGATACTGAGATACTGAATAGATGAACTACTATTTCTGAAAGTTCGAATTATGAAGAACTGGTCTGGTTGACAGTGTCTGACAGTCCTAAAGATGAATACTGATATCATGAATTCTGATAACTGATATGACTAATACATAAGTTCATAAAACTGATATAACTGATATAACTGTGATGATCAGCCTAACCGATGTAACTAATATTGAGCGACTGTATCTGACAGTCTAAGTTCTGATGGAACTATCTGAGTTCTGTTCTACTTGGAGTGACTAAATCTGAGATCAGTCCTATCTAGCGGGTGATCATGAGTATACTGATAATAAGGATGATTTGACTTAGTCTAAGATCAGTCCTATCTAGTGGGTGATCTTTAAGTCTATTTACAATGATAAGCATTGACTGTTGATTTGCGGAGAAATTTTGACTTTTTGAGAAGAGTCACCACTTAATTTTGAAAAGTAATTAAGAAACCTTTAGAGAGTTACTTCAAACGATTCAAAACAGAAAAATCATTTTAAGTTAGAGATTCTAGATAAGCGGTTTCTATTAACGTTTTAGGAAGGTGTTAGGCACCTAAAACGTCCGCTAACTTGCGGTTATCCGGACTGTTTGAAAATATCTTTTGATTAACTTCTAAAAAGATTAATTTGTTGAAATAGTGATTTGATTATTTTTTTTAAAAAGACTTGTGCAAAATAGATTTAGGCGACTTAGTAGGGATTTTAACTAAGTCTAAACAAAAATAATAAACAAATAAACACATAAAAGGGGAAGGGAGGAGAAAGTAAAGGATTTAGGCCATTGAGCCCAAATCAACGAGACCTGTCCTAGTCTAGTTGGGCTTTCGACCCATTTCACCTGTCCTAAACTATTTTTCGAGCCTTTGGCTCGAGTCTTGCTCCACCTATAGTAAATGTAACTTTTCCTTCGAGGCCGAAATGAATGAATAAATAAATGACTAAATGAATAAATAAAAAGAAGACAATAATAAAAATTGATACTTTTCAAGTTTCTTAATGACCTCATCAATGGGTTTTGACCCATTTTCCTTCTTCATCTATCTTCTAGCACCCGCACGCCATGTAGTGGACCTCGGGTTTAAACTTCGAACTTGACTCGTAGGGGTAAACCTCATTGGCCCATTACGAAATGCAAGAGGAGAGGAATCCATTTGGACTCGAGACATTTTTTTTGCATGCAAAGAAAAGATAAAGAAATTAATATACGTTCAAAGCATAAAAGTGACAAATTTCAAAGCAAAAGAAAATATCAAGAACCAATTTTGAATGACAATGATAAGCACACTTGCACAAGAATGAGAGTCAACAAATAAAATGCAAAGCAAAGACACCCACTTACATGCCTCATGATTTATGTTCATACAAGAATGAATAAAGGTAAAAGGAAGAAGGCCATATTCAATGAATTAATGCAAGAAACAAACAACGTAAGCTTGCGAAAGTAAAGAGATAAGGCAACAAGGAAAACACTCATGACTTCTAAAATTGAACAAACATAGATACTAATCCATATAACAAAAGAAAATAAAGGTTAACTTTTCAAGCAAGAGAATCTTTAAATTTCAATTAAGGCGACATTAACGAAAATTCATACATCTAAATTATAACCAATTTTTTATGAAAAAAGACGTGTAATGACCTATGGTTTATATTTTTAAGACATCGTTGATTCTCCTTTGATATTATGAATCAATGAGAGACACGAATCAAGTCTTTACACTCATAAAGAGCACATATAACAATCCAAAGAGCACAAGAAAATTAGAATAAAGTTTAGCATTTCTAAAAGTGAAATATTATTTCACAATCATACTATGCATGACTCGAAAATATCTAAATAATTCTATTTAGCCACAAAAATTCAAACTTTCTCATCATTTTGACAAATTTGAAAACATGCAAAAAAGTGGAATGAACATCGTTGATGAAAAATAAAGCTAGCACTTCATCTCTTATATGAAGATTTTGGAGATCCCTTAAAATAATTAACAAGTAAATAAAAAATTCTTGATTTAATCAATTACTATTTTTATTAAGGCGAAACAAACAATAGTTACTATTTTTTCAACATAAAAGAAACAACTTTACATCTAAAACAAACATATCCGCCAACAATAAATTTAAACAAGACATGAGTTTGTCTTTTGAGCAAAGATCAAAATTTTATACATGACAATCAAAGAACAAAGTCAAAAGGCAAAACAATCAATATTAACCATTCTTTTCAACATAAAGAAAATAACTTTAAACGCTAAAAACAAACATATCTACCAACAATGAGTTTAAACAAGATATGGGTATGACTTTTCAAGTAAAGATCTAAACTTTATCCAAAATAATCAAAGAATAAGGTCTAAAGGCAAAACAATCAATATTAACTATTCTTTTCAACATAAAGAAAATAACTTTACATGCTAAAAATAAACATATTCAACAATAATGAGTTTAAACAAGACATGATTATGTTTTTCAATCAAAGATCTAAACTTTATCCAAAATAATCAATGAATAAGGTGAAAAGGCGAAACATTCAACATTAACTAGTCTTTTCAACATAAAGAAAATAACTTTACATGCTAAAAACAAATATATCCAACAACAATGAGTTTAAACAAAGCATAAATACATATTTTAAGCAAAGAATGAAACTTTATCCAAAATAATCAAAGAATAAAGTAAAAAAAAAAAAAGACACATACAACTATTGTTAGCTCATTTTTATATCATGAACATGAAAATAATTAGAATATTGATACCACAACGTCCTAGGGACATTAAGGCCATCTACAACATACAATCCCAGCAAACAAAATTATATCTACGAACTATGAAGAAGAAAAAGATAATAAAAACTAAAAAAAAAAGAAGATGTGTTTACCTTTTTGGGAGCAGCGAAACGAGACTACGAGCTTCGTCGGAATCAACCACCACCAAAAAAATGTCCCTGGCAACTTAAAATTTTTTATTAGCCGACCAACTCTATGAAATAAAAATTTTTACTAAATAAAAATAACTATTATGCTCAAAAAGGATTTTTTCACCTTTCTAACTTTTTTTTTCTTCCTTTTCCCCCCTTTTCTACCAAAGTAGTGGTAGTATTTATAGGAGAGAATGATATTTTTTTTCTCTCTTCCACCAATGTGGGAAAAAAGTATTTATAGGAAAGGATGAGGATTTATTTCTTGTCCTCCACCAATGTGGGAGAAAAAACAAATAAGGGTATTTTTGGAATTTTAAAATTGAAGATAAGGTGAGGTGGAAGATAATGTGGGGGAAAATTGTACAATGTAGTACAACTTTTGAATTTCAAAATTGGGAAAAGACAAAGTTGGGGGGAAATAGTACAATGTAGTACAATTTGAAATTATTTTTTTTGTGGAATTAGGTATAAATTATGAGAGTGTTTGGGAATTTTGGGGTTATTTAAAATATAACCCCAATTGGGATTTAAAATTTAGCCATATTTATTTAATTTTGATCAAATTACAAATCAATTGACAGATTGCATTACAATTATGGCCAATTTGATTTCAATTATGGCCAAATCTAATAGATTGACTAAATTAAATTGAAATTCGATGCAAATTAATACCTCCTTTAATCCCGGGCTTCTTAATTTTATAAAATCAAACACATATTTATCCGAATAAATTATTTTTTGAGAGTAAATTATATTTAAATCAAAAATTTAATCATTTGAATCTACAAGCCTTGATTAAAATCTGATATTTTAAAAAATAAATATTTAAGTAACAAAATTATAAAATCTCATATAATTGAATACGATAAATTATAATCACTACTTAAATGACAAAATTACGTTTAAATATATTTAATAAATTTTTATTCGGATGAAATAAATATTTTAATTTTATTAAAAATCAAAGAAACTCAGGATTAAATTTAGTCGTGGAGGGAAAAAATTAGGTGTCAACAATTGTCCCCTCTCTTTAGGTAGGGTGGATGCAAGTAACCCTGGGCAAAGGGAGGTTGACGTTCCTAATTTTTGTCCGACCACAAATTCATACCTGAATGAGGTTGGCTTTCGCATGAGTTTATAGAGTTACGACCGGACCTTGGTATCAGGTTTCCTACATATCTCAGGTTACATGAGAATTTAGGCCACTTGTAGTTCATAATGATAGATTTAAGGCACGTTTTTTAAAAAGACTCACCCACTATCACAGTTTTAGAGTTTTTGGTTAAACCGAGAAGCTGGGGAATAAAGGGATTTGGGGGAGGTTGGAATGCAGGTGAGTTTTCCATGTAGATACCAGCCTCCATATCCTGGAGACTCAGGGAATCAGACTGCTTGTAGTTTGACTCAATCGGTAGAAAAGATAGTCTTTTATTTCAGACGATCTTTGGCTCGGTCTGAGTGACAAGTTGATTGAGTTACAAAAAAAAAGATTGTAACCTCTTAAACATGAACGTGGAGCTCTTCACATCCATAGGTATGAATTTACCTGGACATAATTTCCAAAACTCTAGGTGTGTTGTCACTCGGATTTGAAAAAAAGAGAAATTTACCGTCGGTATAAGTTTAGGAATATCCCGAAGGTGAAGCTGAAACCAGAATATCCCAGAATTCCCACATGCCTTCTAATAGGGGTGTGGTTGGATGGTGATGGCGATCATCCTTTAGCTTGCGTCCAAAGAGTTTGACGTCTCTCTTTAGAATATGTCCCATTTTTCTGCTACGAAAGAATTCCACGTTGTGCTGCGTCCTTTTTGGAGTCGTCCGCACCTGTGGTTTTGATTTGAGATTTTCATCAGCTTGAATGGTCTTGAAAATATCTCAAGCAAAAATTATTAATGCTAAACATAATTCACTAAAGAGGTATGTAGTCTTTTACCATATCTCCACGTGAGTTGTGGTCTGAAAAGTGGAGTCATATCTTCATATACCTATTTGGAATGATATAAATGGAAACAACAAACACAACAACCCTCTTGGTTGTTGTATAATTATGACATTTGTCGGTTGAATATGTCTTCAAAGTGGGGTGGCCTTTTTGGACACCGACGATACTTTATGCAGAACGATCCCTACAACCGTGTAATCTTATGCTTGTGTGGCAATCCTTTTGGTTACCTATATCACTTTTTGTATGTGGAAAGATAACCTCTCCGATTATAGCCGATGATCGATTTATAAATTTTCCTTAAATTATCAATCTTTGGATAATCTTACGTATTATTTGATGTTGGATACGAGGCGACTTATAGATCTCATTTGAATTTCTAGCTTTTAGGTAATCCTGCACATTATCCAACTTTGGATAAGAGATGACTTACAGATATCCCTCCAATCACTAGCTTTTAGGTGTTCCTGCACATCATCTGACCTTGGATACAATATAACTTATAGATAATCTCTCAACTTGTTAGTCTTTAGGTAATCCTGCACATAATCGATCTTGGATATGACGCGGCTTATAGAGAACCCTTGGACGTATCAATTTGATAATCTTGCATATTCTCTGGTAAGGATTTAGTTGTGACTTATGGATAACCTTTGAACTATCGATTTTTGGGTGATCTTGCACACTATCCAGTTAGGATGTTGTTGTGACTTACGGATGACCTACAGGATATCAACTCATAGGTGATCTTGCACACTATCCTATTTCAAATAATATGACTTATAAATGACCCTCAAATTGTCAATTTCTAGGAAATCTTATATATCATTCATCCTTAGATAGCGACTTAAAGGCATTCCATCAAATCGTGTGATCTCGATGCATTCAGATGCTGATTCATAAAATAATGAGATATCCTCGATGCCAGCATTTGTGTCTTGTGTTTCAACAGATATAAAATGATGATGATATCCTCGACGCCAGTGTTGTGTCTTGCGTGTCAATAGATATCTGAGTTTCGTTCTACTTGGAGTAACTAAATCTGAGATCAGTCCTATCTAGCAGTTTATCATGAGTACACTAATAATAAGGATGATTTGACTTAGTCTGAGATCAGTCCTATCTAGTGGGTGATCTTTAAGGCTATTTACAATGATAAGCATTGAGTGTATCTAACAGTACTGAATCTATACTACTGAAACTGTGGGATGTATTCATCTAACCGACATGCCCCAAGCTAAGCTGACTGGGGTCCAATCTCTGCCCTGACTGGAAGGGTGTCAGTACCGCGCCACCAGTAAATACATCTGTTGTGGAGTCAGTCCTAATCTAGCGGGTGACTCCTGAGATCACTCCTATACATATAAATATGATAACGGGTGACCCCTGAGTATGTAAGTCCTATCTAATGGGTGACATCTTGTACCTACACTAGCTACGTAGTTCTGGAACTTAGGGATTGCTTCTAACGATCACATTCCTAATCTAGCGGGTGAGTCCCCATACCTAGGATCACTCAGTGCTGAATCCTACTCCCATATGAAAGATACTGAACTAAATAACTGGGCTGAACTAAATAACTGAACTGAACTGATTAGCTGAACTGATACTGATTAACTAGATTGATACTAGTGGTATTGTTTAGCGGAGCTAAACTAAGTTTACTGGATTTCAATGACTGATGGAATGCACTGAGTTCTGAGGACTGGTTGAGAGTACTGAAGTTGCTGAGAATACTGAACTACTGAGATTACTGAGTTTTCTTGAGTCACATGACTGACTGAATTCTACTGAATCATGGTTTGATTTTGTATATCGTAGAACATGACAAGGCTCTAGGCACACAGCTATTTTTTCAGGTACGAATACCCCCAGGACTCGATGGAAGGAAACAGACACAACATGACTGACTTGATCATAAGATTGGAGTCCATAATTCACATTGTCATAAGTAGGGGATATTATACTTCATGTATTTATTCAACATCTCAAACATGGTAGGGGAAAGCATGGATATATTTCATGTACATAATTCATATCTCCATTATCATACATGCTTCATACCACAACAATAACAACACATAAATAGCATGGAAATCCATATTGAAGTGTATAGCTAATATGGACTTGTCATTTAGACATCATGGAATCATGTAAATATGAATTTCTAGCATCTTAGGCATTTTATCAAACACCTTGCATGCATTATTTAAGGCATAGGTAGATTTCATACTTGCATCATATCAAACCACCCAAATTTTGTGTTTTTCAACTAATAACCACATATATTCCATGAAAACACCTTTAGATATCATCTTGAAACTTAAACAACAATCATCAACAAGTACATGCTCATATCACCACAAAAGGTTTACAAAATAACATTTAAAAGCATGATTCTTGAGCTCTATGAACGAATTGAATCCATAGATGAACACTACGCATACCTTAGATTAAGAATTCGTGAAGATTAACGGCGAAATTTCCTTGAAATAGACTCTTCTATGAAAACCCTAGGGCTTGTTCTTGAGAGTTTTGATCTTGAGAGGAAACCCTAATCTTGTGGTTGAGAGTGTATGAGAGAGATTTTTGATATGTTTTAACTAAAGAAAATGGAAGATAATACGTTCCTTGAGGGTTATAAGTCATGGGAAGTGAAGGAAAAGACCAAAATACCCTTACTAAAATAAATTCTCAGTTGCTGAAAATCATAGCTGACGACATTTGTTACAAGGCGTCAAAAGTGTGGTAAGCTGTCAAAAATTTCGTCACACAGGAGCTGGCATTGATGGTTTCTGCCTAATTCTGACGACCTTCGTGGTAGGGCGTCACAAATGTGGTAAGCTACCACGAATGTCGTAACTTAAGAGCTGGTTTCTGCCTAAGGCTGACGACCTTTGTGGTAGGGCGTCACAAATGTGGTAAGCTACCACGAATGTCGTCACACAGGAGCTGGTAGGGCATCAAAAATGTGGTAAGCTACCATGAATATCATCACACAGGAGATGGTTTCTGCCTAAGTCTGATGACCTTCGTGGTAGGGCGTCACAAATGTGGTAAGCTACCATGAATGTCGTCACACAGTTTCTAGCCTGATATGCTGGAGTAAAATAGGAATAACTCTTTGGTCCAATATCGGATTTAGGCGAAATTGGTATCGTTGGAAATCTAATTAAATTATATATCTTTTGATAGGTCATGAGCTCAAAAATTCCAAGTATAATGAGAGATATGCTCATTTGAATCTGACTATGGCAATATCTTTCTCAAGAATTCGATCGGTGAGGAATGTTTTGATTCGTCTGATAGCTGGGAGTTATTTGAAGCCTTAACATATATCTAACCTACTCATAAAACTATAAAAGAACCATTATGTACTATGCATGATCTTGGTACATGGATCTAATATTGGTTTGGATTTTTCGGGGTATTATAGTATTTATTGGTGACAGTTTAGTTTACTCCAAGGGTAAGGAGAAGCATGCAAGTTACCATTACATTGTGTTAGAGATTCTAAAACAGAAGCAATCGTATGACAAGTTTTAAAAGTGTTATTTCTAGATGTCTTCAATTGCTTTCTTGGGGCATGTTGTTTAAGAAAAGGGTGTAATGGTGGATTCCTAGAAGATTATGGAAATTAAGAGTTGGGTTAGTCATAACTCAGGGACTGGGTAAGGCACTTTTTGGGTTTTTCCTTCTACCACCACAAGTTGATATCTCCCAAAGCTACACCTCTAATTGAAGATAAAGAGGTCGATGAAAAATTTGGTAACCCAAATGGGCTTTGGTCGAAACCACGGGGAATGCGTGGAACTATCTCTTAAGTTTGCTGAAATCAACAAGAAGTATAACAAAGTAAATGGGGGGATTGTTGTTGTAATTTGTGAAAAGAAACAATATGTTCAATGCCCTTATTCAATCTTAAACGAACTCTACGAGTGTGTTCCCCCTAAATTCTCAATTGTGTTGGTTTATCATGCTCTATTGAACCAACACAATATCTTGCATGTTGAATCTGATAAGTTATGTATCACTAACCGTTTTGTGAACACCTTAGTGAATTTCACTCTTTACCTTTTGAGTCCCAGCGTGTCTCTTTACTAACCTTTATCCTAGATCCCCGATTAACTATTGCCTTTTGAGTCTCTAGTTAATTAGATAAAGATAGTTAGCTTAAGTAGATACAGATGATTAGCTTATATCGATATTTAACTTCAAATTACTATTGCAATATTCTTTTCCTAAACTCTACCTCTCTTGTAAAGTGAGTAGTGAATATAAGGCGAGATCCTAACATTTGCAACCATTAAGAAATCTATTAAACTGAAGATGATCACAATACATGCAAGAATATCGATTCGAGACAATATTCCAATTCCCTACTCTGTTAATCTGCCACGGTTCCCACAACCCTATCTAAGGGATTTAGCCGCTCATTATTGTAAGACAATTCATGGAATTCGATGAAGAAACTTAGAATCAATATTGCAATAATAGATAAATAAAACCCAGAGTCTCAAATTAAATAATCAACCAAAAACCAAGAACAAAATAATTCCAAGATCAAAATTAAATCTTGCAATCAAATATGTGTTTGCAAGTAATAAGAGTTTGTAAACTAACTAAAAATTCAAAAGGGTAATTATAGATTACAAGAAATCCCTACGAAACCAATCCTAAACAAAGGAGGAAAATAAGAGTTAATGACTAACTACAGGGCTACTTGCGGCCGTAGGTGGTTCTACATAGTTTCTAGAGTCCAAAAGCTTCAAAATATCCTCAGTATCTTCATGAAGTCTGACACCTATGCGTCATTAGTTTTCACAACCAAAAATCCAAGGGTCGTGATGGCACTCATCGCGGCGAACCTTGATGAGTAAGCCTATCACCCAAATTAATACACAAAAGGGAAAAGACAGAAATACCACTAGGATAAGGCTTCTATAACGAATCCAAACCATATAATTACAATAAATGTGGAAAGAATATAATCAATAAAAAAGCCATAACTCATAAAACTTGGTGTCAACTCGAATCCAAAGGAAATATATAAGATATCCTAATACAAGAGAAACTTTTTCTTTTAAATGAAAATAAAGACATAGTCTATAAGAAAGGTAGTAGAATACATCTGGACGCCTGAAGGTTAACCACTACATTGAAAGCACAAGAAATTGCCAAAATCAATCAATTTGGGGCGCACTTGAACTAAGACCTTCAACGAAAGGGCGCAGTAGACGTGAGTACGGTCCACTTGTACTCAGTAAGTATCATAGGCTTACCAAGCAAAGTAGATAATAACTCTTAAAAATATTCATAAAGGGTACGCCACGTGCAATCAGAAAATATCCCACAACGGTAGCCCACACCGCTTGCACTAACAGTTCTACAATATCCACATATAATTACAACATATATAGATCCCTACAGTGTAACAACACATTGATAGCCATTTTTTATGATTAGTTCCCGCCCTTAACATGTATTTTTGTATTCAAATTAACTACCCATCCCAGTCTAAAAGAGTTAGGACATAACCTACCTCGAATGTTGAAATCGATCTGCTTTACTTCAATCTCGAAGTCCTACTCCTCACGAACTATCCCAAAATCAACTAAAACCCTAAAATATAGAATACATGTATCAAAACAAGGCCAATGATACCTATATAGCCTACTTTTGGTTTGGGGACAAAACAGACCCCTATAATGGGTTTTCAAAAAGGATGGGCAAAATCATAACTTTATTTCAAAAACATGTTACCATACCTTTAGAAATCTACAGCTTAAAACCCAAGACAAATCAAGTTAAAATTAAGGTTCGAATTGAAGAAAAACCATTTTTAAACTTTACCAGGTAAAACCTTTAAAATCTATTTCAAAATCAAGAATCGAAATTGTTTTAAAGGTTAAATGGAGGGAAACTAGTAATTATAGGAATAGGAATATTATTCAAGTGAAAAGGAGTGAAATTTGAGTTTAAACTCAAGCCCTAGGGTTTTGGGATTTTGAGAATTTAACCAAGAAATTCACTAAGAAAAACATAAATTCATAAATTAAATTCACCCAAAATCTTCACTTTTGTGCTCTCACACTATTTTATAATTTTTAGCTCTCAAGAATGAGTGAGATATAGACAATTCATGACCTAAGGGGTCTATTTATACTTATACCAGGTTCTTAGATATTACAGTCATAACATGTAGACCACAATAGAACTATCTGGGGTCAGAACCAGATGGTGCGGTAACAACACACCCTTGTGCCATTGCAATACCCCCTCTGAACACTGAGGTGTGATTGCGAGCCTAGGGAGTGTGATTGCAGAAGAACCATATGGAAGCTGAAACTTCAAAAACTTTCCATCTTTCTGCCAAGGCCTCGGGATTTATTCAGAATCCAATTCACACAAATGAACTATGTAACCACACTAAATTCGATGTTTCAGATGCACTAGGAAAGTTGAATTTTCAAAAATATGCCATTTTCAATGAGTTGACCCTCGAAATCCAAAATTAAAATTTTCCACACCTAGGGTCGAAATTAGTTTTAAAAGCCATCAAACCAGACCAAATATTTTACCATCCTAAAATCAATGTTCTGGTTCTGTTGGTGAAGTGCGTTTAGCCTTCCGTCACACGGATCAAAATGTAACCACAAAAGTCCAGAATAAGGATCTTGAAGCATTTAAAAATCACAACATCATACAAATGGTAAAAAAAATTCATCGAGAACCATGTCAATCAACCCCACACTCAAAAAATACCACATTGCAACTATGGGGAAGAGTAAAACAATTAAATCACAGAAAAACCCATATTTCATCGTAATTCAGGATGATGCATTGGTACTACCTATGACCGGTAGGTAGTCCAACATAGGTGATGGTAAAAAAATCTTCAGTTTCTGAATCTTTGGACTTCAACTTTTTAGCACATCTTTTGACACCTACCCCACGTAAGTAGTACCTATGGGGCGTAGGTGCCCACGTAAGTTGTCCAGACACTTCAATTTTCACATTTTATCTCCTATTCAAATCCAACACCTGGTTTCCTGCAAAATAAAACACAAAACACATTATATCTAACAAAAAGACCTAAGTAACTTGAATATTTTTGTCGTTTTAAGCGTCGAAAGTGATATGAAATCATAACACATCAACACCCTTAACTTAGAACATTTGTATGTCCTCATGCAACACAACATAACAAACAACACAATGATGCTTAACTAGGAGAAACCTAAGCTAAACACGGTAGTCAATCATCAACTTTAAGCTGAAGAACATTACCCCCGCTCCAATTTTAACACTTCAAAGTTGATGATGTCCAAGCAATACCTCTTTTTTATTGATGTTATGATCGCTATCAAGATGTAGTGACCCAAATACGGTTGAGGATGAATCGCAAGGGATCAAATGGTTTGCAGTTATCAACAGTTGTAGTCTACAAGCAGTACTGGAAAGTAATGGGGGAATTTGTTTGTAGTAATCTTGAGCAAGTAAGAATATTAACTCTGGTTGAAATCAGTTATGGATGAACATTAGGATTGTGTTCCCACTGTCATCTCAATTCCATAGGTTTATCGTATGTTGTTGAACCAACATAATACCTTGCATGTAGAACCGATAAGATATGTACCTCTTACAATCTTTTGGACGAGTAGGAAGATTTCACCCTTTACCTATTGAATCTCAGGATGTTGCATTACTAACCCTTACCCTAGTCCCAGTTAACTACCACCTTTTGAGTCTCACGTTATTATATGAAGGCTAAGAGTCATTTGCATATACCGTTGTGCTGCACCGGAACGACTAGTAACTCCCCAAATTATTGTTGTCTTTATCCTTTCGTAGTTACTACCCTTTTATTAGTGCAAGTAGTAATATCTACGCAGGATCCTAAAATTTTCAACCACTAAGAAAACTTTTATAATGAATATAAAGAAATCAATGTTATGGGAATTGGTTTTCCATCAACAATCCCACTTTCTCTACTTCATCAATTCACCAAGGTTTTCACAATCCTAGGTATGGGTTTTTGCCGCTCATGATTATGAAGAAATCAATCATATTCATGTTGGAAAGAAAAGATGAAATCGCAATGATAAGATGAAAGAAAACTCACAAACATATATTGAATAGTCAAGCAAAGTCAATACAATGAAATCCTAAGAACAAAGATGGATCTTGAAATCAAAATATGTTTCTCAGTTTTAAAAGTGTGTTACCTCTACTAAAAAGTACATAAGGGGTATTTATAGTACAAGAGAAAACCCTATAAACAAAGCCCAAATAAAAAAGGAGAAAACAGGGTCGGTGGCCACCCACTTCCTACACCTATGGTCTGACAGGACGTAGGTACTACCTGTGGCCCAGGCACAGGGCGCAGGTAGCGAGCGTAGGAAGCAGGAACAAAAATCCTACAATGTTCAGCTCCTGAGGTTTTTACTTTCTATCACCTGCTTTGTGTATATGTAGTTTGTAGGTTTTTATTGAGGCCACATGTTGACTTGGTAGGTGTTGGGAGTCAGTTGATTAGCTCTTCTTCAACTCTCGAACATGCATTAATCACGATCAAGTGGGAAAATATCTCAATCATCCATAATCTCTCAAAAAGTAACCAAAATCACCTTTTCACCTTTTTTACAAACTTATCATTCAAAACTTGGTTTCCTGCAAAACATACCCAAAATAGATCAAATCTAACAAAAAGGCCTCAGAAACTTTTATATTTTCCTCTTTTTAAGCATTGAAAGTGCCATATTTCTATAGTGTGTATCAATTCAGCAAAAAATTTCCTCTTTTTAAGCATTGAAAGTGCCATATTTCTATAGTGTGTATCAATTCAGCAAAACAGTAGGACACAAAGGAATCAAGATATGACATTACATCAGAAACAGACGACCATGCATATGTACAAGTCACACTACCCAAAATAAGTAAGCAGCTAGCAACACAACCCATGCGCCTTCACATCAAGGAAGTCCCAATCACTTATATTGAAACATGCATGTCAATAAAAGGATGTATCACAAGACATTCACACTCACAATAGAAGTTCCAATAGTGTGCACCAAATACCATGGGATTGCCCTTATTTTCTCTACCTTAGCTTTCAGACAGTCCAGTTAGGATCACTATATGACTTTTCTCAGCTTGTAATGTAGACATGGGGCTAGTATGGTACATATGGAAACTTTTAGTGACTAAGACTCCTTAGCATTACAATTTCTTTGGGTGTCCACTTATCAACCAATTTTCACTCTTATATCTCCCTTTATATTCTTTTATTGCACATTCAGGTTGAGTGTGGTTTCTTTTATTCTTTTTTTTTTCATTTTAATTTTTTTTTTGTTTTTTTTTCCACTTTTTTCTACCACACCCATACCTAATTTCTTTTCTCCTATTTATCCTACTTCATACCCACTTAACATGTTGAACCTCTATGATAGCCACCCTCAACTTAGGAGATTGCTTGAGTTGAGATGTACAATGTCCAAGGAGGACCAAGGGAAAAACAGGTTCATTACAATCAGAATTGGAAGGTAAAATGTGTAACAAGAAAAATAGTCTATACAAGCTCAAACTCGGGATCAACGGATACTTATTCACTTTTGAATGGTCATTTAGGCTAATAGTGAACTTATTTCAAGAACGGCCTATGATCCTTTCCTAACCGACTATCCTACAACCAAGGCAAGACTAACCGGTCAAGTTCTAGATTCAACACACAAAGGGAACAAAGTAGCACCTCATACATACATGGCACAAGTTTGCATCACAAACTACTACTTATCCAGTTCATGCAAATGTTAGCTATGATTATTATGTCCCTAATTCTAATGCAATAACGAGATTCACAATGGTCACACCAATATACACATCACAAAGTACAAAAAAAATTATTTAGGGGTATTATTTTTCTTAAAAATAAAAAACAAAGTGCATCAACCGCCCTAGATACTAAAAAAAATCTCCTAGTTACAAAAAACACGACATAATGTGAAAAATAACATAATACGACATAGTTATTTCCCTAGACATACGAGTTCTACAATTATATAGTGGCCGATAGGAAAAAAAGCATGGCAACAAGAACTTGCGGCGTATATGGTTTACCCCACACCCAACTAAAAGACTACGCATTGTCCCTAGTGGATGATAATAATATAAAGAAAGGGAATGAGGACATACCTGGGACGCACTAGGCATCTGTGTCTGACATAGGTGCAACAATCACAAATTACCTTAGGTTGCCTCCCAAGTAGCTCCTGATATACCGTCACTGCACATCTCAGTTGCCTTGGCTACTAAGACTTTGACAAGGTCCATGTCAACACATACTTTCATCTAATAAAGATTACCCATATAGTGCTTCAACCGCTGCCTATTCACCTTGAATGGGACTTCACCATCATCCTTCAGCTCTATAGCACCATGTGGGAATACCTAAATCATAGTGAATGGTCCATACTTCTTAGACTTTAGCTTGCTGGTGAAAAAGAAAAGTCTTGAATTAATCAACAAGATCAAATCACTAGGTTCAAACATTTTTTCTAGACTTTCTTGTCATGATAAATCTTTATTCTTTCTTTGTATATAGACGAAATATCATAAGCATAGAGCCAAAATTCATCTAACTCATTCACCTTCCTCAATCTCAACTTAGTTGTATTATGCCACTAAAATTTTTTGTTTTTCAACACCCACAGTTCCTTATGCTCAGGTTTGACCGGCAAGTGGCATGTCTTGAAACACACAAGCTGAGGTAGAGAGAAACCTGTGGGGGTCTTAATAGATGTAGGTAGGCCCACAAAGTATCATCTAACTTGCTTGACTAGGCAGTCCTATTGTAATTCACAGTCTTCACCAATATGGACATAAATTCCTTATTGAAGACCTCAACCTACCCATTTGTTTGAGGATGATAAGGTGTTTCCACCTTATACTTTTCACCATATTCATCAAGCAAGGACTTAATAAGATGGTTGTAAGAGTGAGACCCACCATCACTAACAGTAGCACATAGATTTCCGAATCATGAAAAAATATTTTTCTTCAGAAATACGATGATGCTTCCACCTTCATTATTTTGAAGAGTAACGGCCTCCAACTACTTTGTCACATAGTCAACCGCCACCAGAACATACTTCATGCTAATGCCTTAACCCTAAGCCTCTCTTCAATGGGCACAATCTCTACATCATCATCAATAACATCAATTATAGACACCACACTCATCTTGTCATGACCAGATTTTTGAGTCACGATGGCACCTACTAAAACTCACCAGTAGGTAAGCCGACACCGTAAGCCACAACTAAGGAAGTGAGTTATATTGGTAGAAATGTCCAACATGGACAAAATATACAAACACAAATATAAGAAACAGTGTTCCTCATAAAATTTGAAAACCAATATATGAATACCAATCCCATGACCTGGTAATATCAGTACAAAAGCATCTAAGTTCGATAATAGGAATTATAACTCAAAGTCTAAATAATCTTATATATTCATCTCAAATACAAAAGACTAAATAAATATAGGAGGGAAATGGGTAACTCAAACTCCAAGAGCTAACTCTATTTCTGAAAGATCAGCATAATGTGATCTCAACTCAGCGGCAGTAACTAGTACTCGAGTTTGCACAAAAAAGGTACAGAAGTGAGCTAAATTATGATATAAAGATTATATAAAGCAAGATAATATCTCTAAGTCAAGTTACAGAATCGAACCTGAATAATCTTCATCATCACTGTATAGAATCAATAATCAAACTAGAATGAAACTATGACATATCCATTCACCATGTGACAATTCCATTATATGTATAAAAATACATGATCCAAAACGTAAAGCACCATTAATACAACCACAATAACAATAGCACCAAGAAGATATATAACATCTATTAAAGCATAAGTAAAAGAACTCACCATGGTGTTCCATACCACCAGGAAGTACACACAAGGAACAATAGATTAAAGAGATCATCATGGCATCCCATACCATTGTAGAGTGCACCAATAGATCAATTCGCCAATATATCAAGACACATATATATAATAAACTCACTTTTACCAACAGTTTCCATATTTTGAGTAACAGTCATTTTCCAAGATCCATAATCATTATCAGTTACCAGAAAGCGACACAACAGAACTAGTGTAATAATGACCATAGTTATATAATTATTTAGAACTCTAACTAATTAATATACTTAATCTAGTCTCTATTAACTGACCATGATTTCTTATTAAGCTACTAGTTTGCTAGTCATCATAAGACCTCCAACCATTAGCTTAACTTATTACTCATATACTCCTTCTTCATGGAGTAGCAACTAATTATGATTCATTAGATATCCAACATCCATATCTAGCCAAGACGTATCACTAAACCATAATCACCATCTAACAAACTCATTCCTAGTTATCATAAGTATTCTAGTCATCATATAGTAAGAAGCTATTAATCACCAACACACTTACCTATCTATTAACTAACGCCATTTTCTAGTTAGCACCATAATTATCTAAGTCCTTATTGAGCAACCAATGACATTACATGATAGTCATCAATATCAATAATCATCAACAATGCTAAATCTATTATCATCATTAGCTATGTTAAAACCATAATTACTAGTTACTACATTTTAACTAAACAAGGTCCACCAACTAGTATTTTAGGCTTCTAGCCATCAATTAATATAACCACTTTATACAAATAATAATTTCTCACATAACCCATTTTACCAGGCAAAATTCTATAACATAACCATTTGGTCAAGAGAAACATATTCATTAGGTGAATCCTTAGTTCTACACATGATTATACTTACCAATTAGTCTTAACTCAATAATCGGCATGTTCTACTTTTATTCACTATTTAGTATTAAAAAGAGCCACACTACTTAACTATTGTTTAATGGTAGAGAATTATAGACAACATTCCAAGGAAAAAATCATGTCCTAAGTACACATATGGCCTTAATCATACAATGGAATAACCATACATATACTCATGTATTCATATATGCTTACCATACATAGCGTCGCCACAACATCAATATATCCTAGGATTCATCGGGCATCATCATAACATCAATATATCCTCTGAATTCACTAGGAATCATCATAACATCAATACCTCTTCTGGATTCACCGGGCATCATCATAACATCAATATATACTCTAGATTCACCGTCCATCATCATAACATCAATATATCCTCCGAATTCACCGGGCATCATCATAACTTTAATATATCCTCAGGATTCACCGAGCATCATCATAACATCAATACCTCTTACGAATTTACTGGGCATCATCACACAATCAACAGCTACTAAGACAACAATAAACACATACATATGTAGCCAAATCAATAACAAGTACAGGCCCACAACAATAAAGTATAAACGATGTATGGAAAAACATATCATGGTACTTCACCATTAATCATCACTATATTATATGATCTAAAAGATGCATGGGCAAGTATATTTAAATGATACTATCAACCACAACTTTTCCAAGCTTATTCATGATTATTAACAAGCCAATTATAAGTCATGGTTATGCCTTTATAATCCTTATTTACCCACATGGTTCACAATACTAGCACAAAGAGATTCTTTTACACAATCATTAGCTTAGTGATTAAGCTTGAATCATAATATAAGTTGTAACATAACTCAAGGCTCACATAGTAAACTAGCCAAAAGTATAACCATATATTAAATTCACAAGACTTTCTAATACTATCAATATCATGATAACAAGATAATCAATCAAGTATACACATTATCCCAACATCGACAACATGCATGAACCATTTATCTGGTTTAGCCATCATATCACCTAAAGCACAATATAGGCATTCATCACGTTTCTAGGTCACTAAAGAAGTTACATTGTTCCAGCTTAAGGCGGGTCAAGTTCCACTTCTAATAATCCTGAAATTTCTTCTACAAGTCTATGTTTTACCCGCTATTAGGCTAAGTTAACAAAATCATGCCTTAAGATCTTAGCAATCGACACTAGTACTACGGGACAATTCTTCTTCAAGGATTCCTCCTAAGTCGCCCCAAGCACCTAAAGCCATTCCACAACTAAGAATATCTAGGTCAACATACCTATAAGGTGAGTGAAAAAGGTCACTCTCACCCACTAGAGCAACTAGAGTATTCTCATACTATTCATGAGATTACAAGTCCAACTACCAAAGGTTCTAGGCTATGAGCCAACTATCCTACCTTATGTGTTTTAAGACCTAAGTGATTTAACTAGTCCCAAACATTCCTATCTACCAATTCAACATCAAAGACCCCACCCAATCTTATGAAAATATCATAATTATACAACAATAAAGCTCAATCTAACACAAGTAAGCCTAACATACCTCGAGTCCAAAAAGTTCACGAACCAACAATCTTTGATTTCCCTTTCCTCAAAGTTTTTTCCACGAGCCAAGATATAAACAACATAATATATACATTATTATGAGAATAACAACATCCATATTGCACAATTGTGCTTCAGGTTTAAAATGACACCAAAAAACAACAAAAGGGTCCTACATATGGAAAATAAGTTTCTGGTCAACCCATTGTTCAAATACAATTAGGGAATTATACCCCTCAATAAATTTGTCCAAAACAACCATATTTGGGGCTAAAATCAAGCCTCAAGCCATTAGGGGTTTTGAGTCTAAAAATCAAGAAATCAACATAAAAATTGAAGGAATCTTACCTTATATTTGATGTTAATCGCGAAAAGAAGAGATCTTCAAGCTCCTAATCAACACCCTACATAAACTTTAAGGACTACTCTCTCCATTAGGGTTTTAGAGGCTCAATTTAATGAAGAAATGATCAAATTTCGGCCAAAAGAGGGTGTTTAAATGGACCATTCCAGGCCTTGGGAGCAGCTATCATGCACCCTGCTAGACCGCGATCATAGACATTATGATCAAACCACTCTTCAAGCGATCGCGGAACCTTGGGCATTAGACAACGGATGAAATATGGAGTTTGATTCCATGTTTCGTCCAAGGCCTCGGGATGCATCCGGAGTCCTATACGAGCAAATCAGATATGCAAACATATAGATTTTGACATTCTGGATGCGTTGGCAAAGTCATATTTTCTATCTGAGATCATTTTACTAAAGTATTCACTCGTGGCCATTTTGAACCAACGTTGACTTCCAAGTGTGGAAATAGTTTTAAAAACCAAATAAATTGCCAGGTAACCGAACTATCAGTTCCAGTATGTCATAAATTACTTGGGTTAGCTATGGGAAAGCTCAAATAGTGAAAATAATTAGGAACACGAAAAATGACCTGAAGGGTCATTACAAATCAACTACTAATGAACTTTAATCCTCGAAAGTTAATGATAAAGAAAAGTACCTAAAGTCTCAAATAAATGAGGATACTGGGACCACATCTCACTCTCAATCTCCCAGGTAGTCTCCTCCACTGAACCTTAACCATAAGAATCACTCTAGTACGGAACTTTCTCACATGACTAGCCAAAATAAGCATGGGATCCTTAACAAAGGCCAACTGCTTATCTAACTGAACTAAGTCCCACCTAAGCACATGGGATGGATAAGGAATATACTTTCGCAACATTAATACATGGAAAACCAAATGAATAATAACAAAATTTGGATGAAATGCTGACTCATACGCCACCTCGATAACTATGAGAAGAATCTCAAAAAGACTAATATAATGAGGGATGAGCTTACCTTTTTTTACAAACTTATCACACCTCTCATATGTGAAACACAAAAAGCGCATGATCACCAACTTTGAATCTCAATGCACGGTGTCTACGGTTAACATAGGCCTTCTACCTACTCTGGTCTACTCTCTGCCTATCCTGAATCACCCTGTCTCTATCCAATGAGTCTTGAAGCAAATCCGTTCTTCAAGGTCTAGCCCAGAAGTCTCAAACTATCCTATCGGGGAATGACATATCCTACCATACAAAACCTGATAAGTCACTATCTAAATACTCGTATGATAGATGTTGTCGTAGTCTAACTCTACCAATGTTAAGTGTTGATCCCACTGTCTTTAAAAATCCATAACACAGGCTCAGAGAATAACCTCAAGCAACTAAATAGTCCGTTTTGACTAACCATTTGTCTGCGGATGAAAAGTTGCACTTAAATCCACCTGAGTACCCAACTCCTCCTGAAATACTCTCTAAAATCTCAATTTAAATACAGAACCGCAGTCTGATATGATAGAAATGGGCACTCCATAAAAACAAACTATCTCTCGAACATAAATCTAGGCTAATCTCTCAGCACTAAAGGTTATTTGTATAGGAATAAAATGTAACGACCTTGTCAAATGGTCCACAATAACCCAAATACCATCAAGATCATGGGGAGTACGAGGTAAACAACTAATGATGTCCATAGTAATTCATTCCATTTCCACTCAGGAATGGGCAACCTCTGAGTCAATCCACCAAGATGCTGATGCTCAGCCTTAACCTGCTGACAACATAGGTAATGAGCCATATAGTCTGCCATATCTCTCTTCATCCCATCCCACCAGTAATGCTATCCAAAATCACTATACATCTTGGATGTACGGGATGAATGGAATATCTAGAGTTGTGAGCCTTGTAAAGAATCGATTAAATCAAGTCACTAAGTTGGGGAATACAAATATGACCCTGAAACCTCAAAATACCCTCTGAATCAATAGTGTGCCTCCCTGACTCAACACTCACTACTTGATCATGGAGAAAACACAACTTTCTATCCTTATACTGACAATCATGAATCTACTTAAATAAGAAGGACCTCACCTCTATATAAGTTAAAATCCTAGCAGGATCTGAAATATCGAGGCAAACCATCAAATTGGCTAGGGACTGGATGTCCTATGACAAAGGCCTATGAGAAATAGATATACTAGCCAAGCTACCCATACTCACCGCCTTGCAATTCAAGGCATCAGCTACCCTATTCTCCTTAATTGTATAATATAAGATAGAAATATCATAGTAATTAAACAAATCCATCCATCTGCGCTGGTGATCATTAAGCTCTCACTGGGTCATAAGATGCTAAAGGTTTCAATGATCGGTGAAAATATCACAATTCAAACCATACAAATAATGCTTCCAAATCTTGAGCGCAAAAAATACCACTGCCAACTACAAATCATGAGTGGGGTAGTTGTGCTCATGAACTTAAGCCTTCTAGAAGCATAAGAAATAACACGACCCTGCTTCATCAAAATATAACCAAGACCAAAACAAGAAGCATCATAAAACACGGTCAAACCCTAACCCTTAACTGGAAGAGCTAACACTATAGCTGAAGTAAGACAGTCCTTGAGCTTACCAAATCTCAACTCACGCTTTTCAAACCATCGGATTAAACTTCCTTCTGAGTCAATCTAGTCATAAGGGCTGAAACAATAGCAAAGCTCTTAACAAATTGCCAGTAATAACTAGCCAAACTAATAAAACTTCGAACCTCAATTAGAGACGTAGGCCTAGCCCAATCATGAATCGCCAAAATCTTAGTCGGGTCTACTATAATATCAACTTTGTACACCACATGTCTAAGGAATAACACTGACTCAAACCAAAACTCACACTTAGAGAACTTGGTAAAAAGCACATGATCTCTTAAAGTCTGGAGAACAACCATTAACTGTTGTGCGTGCTCCTCACTACTCCTCGAGTACACAAGAATATCATCAATAAACACAATAACGAAGAAGTCTAGGTAGGGTCTAAACACACGGTTTATCACATCCATGAACATGAATGGGGAATTAGTCAACCCGAAAGACATCACAAAAAACTCATAATGACCTTAACGGGTCCTAAAAGTTGTCTTTGGGATATCCTCAGCCCAAATTAGCAACTGATTATAGCCTAACCTCTAATCTATCTTAGAAAACACGGTTGCGCCCTGAAGCTAGTCGAACAAATCATCAATGAGAGGCATAGTAAAATGGCTCTTCCCAAACACCTTATTAAGCCTCCTATAATCATTACACATGCATATCAAACCACCTTTCTTCTTCAAAAACAAAATATGAGCTCCCCACGTGGACATGCTAGGTCTAATGAAACCCTTACTAAGAAGATCCTAGAGCTAAGAGCTCAACTTCTTAAGCTCAACAGAAGCCATATTGTAAGGTTCCATAGAAATAAGTTGGGTTCCAGGCATAAGGTCAATAAAAAACTCAATCTCACTGTTAGGGGGAATACCAAGAAGGTCGGTAAGAAACACATCAGGAAACTCACATACAATAGGAACAGAGTCAAGCAATGGACACTCTACATGAGTATCACATACATAAGCAAGATAAGACCCTCAACCTCTCGATATAAGACTTCTAGAAAAAACATAAGAAATAATCCCCATCAGCTTACGGATAACCGCTCCTTGCCACATGACTGGGGTATGCAGAACATGGTTTAGGTAACAGTCTTGGCAAAATAATCCATTACCGCCTGATACTACAAAAAAATAAGATCAGTATAAGTATCAACATGACTAACTATCACAACACATGATCTGAATACTCGATCCACTAATAAAGAATCACCCACAGGAGTAGATACGCACAATGGCATAAATAATAAATCACTAGTCAAGTCCAACTGTGGTTCATAATAAGTAGATATATAAGAATAAGTAGATCTGAGATCAAATAAAGAGTCGCCCTACGACACAGCAAAAATGTACCTATCACACTAACATCCAAAGTCTCATCTTCGGGTCTAGCAGGTACTGCATATAACTGACCACGCCCGCCACCTGGCTGGGCACCAGTCTTGCCTACCTGAGAACCTCCTCGATCACCCTGGTAACCACCATTATGACCTCATGAATCACCTTTACCTGATGGATAAACAACCCTAAAAGCAATAACACTCTGGGCTGAAACAAACATCGCCCCACGACTAGGGTAATATTTAGGACGCGCATAAGTAAAAAAAGAATCATGATCGGAAGTAGAATTCACAAATTTGCCTGAACTAGAGTAACCACCATGCCTACCATGGTCTATAAATCAATCTCTCAAGGACTGATCACCGCCCTTAATAGAGCGACCACTAGTACCAAACTGACCCTCGTTATTAGTCTAAAGAGTTGTCTAAATTGGTCTACTAGTCTAACTCTGAGGATAAAATAATGGACGTGGAGGATTCCAACATAAGAAGTACCACCTCAGAATCAGGAACTACTATGGGTTCCACCAAATCTGCCCTGATACATGGGCCTCTTATCACGGCCCTCACGATGCATGTTCTCCACCACTCTAGCATGATCAGAAACCTCACCAAAAGTTCTACTTATAGCAACTAAACTCTGACTAGCCATCCGAATAAGAAGTCTCAATCCCCTTACAAAGAAGGGAACTCTCTCACACTCAGTATCAAATATAGAAGTTGTATGTCTCGCCAACTCAGGGAAATAAGCCTCATACTCAGCGACTATCATAGAAACCTACTCCAATCTAGAGAACTAGTCTCTCAGCCAATCCCTAAGGTTGTGCATCATATACTTCTCCAAAAATATCTCATAGAACAGAGTCCGCGAAAGGGGAGAAGATTGAACTGCCCTAGAAATCATAAAAAATCTTCACTAATGTCAAGAAGACAAATCCAACTAAAATATAATGTAATCCATGATACGAGTCTCAATAATGCCTAAACCACATAGTGTATCCCCTCAAGTAATCATAAACTCAAAGGAATCCTCTCCAGGAGAACAAGAAAAACTAGGCGGGGCCAGCCTAAAAAAAGTACCCAGCATCTTCTACTCCTCAGCAGACATAGAAGGTTGGGTCATAAATGGCTGAGCAACTATCAACTGAAAAAAAACCGGCATAGGGGGAACTTCAACTCAAGAAGCTGCAGTTGAAGGCTACACTTCTGCCCTAGTAGTTTGTGTACCATCAACAATACCCAATAGCTCAACCAAGGCATCTCTAAGCAAAGAAGAAGGAATAAAACTTGGTAGAGCCTGGGCTAGTCTCTAGCCCAACACTGACTGTGGCAGAAGAATCTCTGGGTCAGGTGCAACAATGAGGTTTGGGGGATACCCATCCTGATCCCGAACTAGTAAAAGATCTCGAGGCTTTTCTCAAAGAGCAGAAAGATCCCTAGGATGGGTCTCGGGACCCTCATCACACATAAAAGCAGCACGTGTTCTAGCATTTGCAAAAGATTAAATCCAAGAAAACATCCTACAAACCAACTCAGGCCCTTAGCATGATACAAGTAAAAGAAGTGAAGAACTCCAAAGAATTTCCCACAGCCTCCCGAAGATAAGAAATAGACGTCAACATTTTGATCCACAAGACTTTATTAGACACTTTCTCTTGTACCAATAATACCGGTGAAACCTAGGCTCTGATACCAATTTGTCACAACTCAATTTTTAAGTCATGATGACACCTACTAAAACCTACTAGTAGGTAAGCCGACATCATAAACCGAACCTAAAGGAGTGGGTTACTTTGGTAGAAATGACCAACATGGACCAAATATACAAACACAAATATAAGTAACAGTGTTCTTCATAAAATAAGACAACCAATATGTGAATACCAATCCCATAACCTGGTAGTATTAGTATAAGAGAATCTAAGTTTAAAAATAGGAATTACAACTCAGAGTTTACATAGTATTATACATTTATCTCAAATACAAAGACTGAATAAATATAGGAGGGAAATGGGCCACTCAAACTCCAAGAGCTTACTCTATTTTTGAAAGATTAACACAACACAATCTCAATTCAGCAGTGGCAACCAATACTCAGGTCTACACTAAAAAGGTAAAGAAGTGTAGTATGAGTACCAAAACAATGGGTGGTCAATAGGCATCAACGGCCGACTGAGGTAAATTATGATATAAAGATGATATAAAGAAAGATAATATATCTAAGTAAAGGTACATAATCGAACCTGAATAATCTTCATCATCACTAAATACAATCAATAATAAAACCAGAATAAAACTATGAAGTATCCATTCATCATGCGCCAATGCCATTATATATATATAAGTACACGATCCTAAACATAAAATACCACTAATACAACCACAATAACAATAATACCAAGCATATATACAACATCCATTAAAGCATATGTAAAAGAAATCACCACGACATCCCATTCCACCTGTAAGTACACATAAGGAACAATAAAATAAAGAACTCATCACGATGTCCCATACCACTAGAGAGTGCACCACTAGATCAATTAACCAATGTATCAAGACACATATATATAATCAACTCACTTTTACCCACGATTTCCACATTTCAATTAATTATTATGCAACTAATTGGCTAGTCATCATAAGGCCTCCAACCATTAGCCTAACCAATTCTTCATATACTCCTTCATCATGGAGTAGCAACTAATTATGATTCATTAGATAACCAATATCCATATCTAGCCAAGATGTATCACTAACCCATAATCACCATTTAACCAACTCATTCCAAGTTATCATAAGTAAACTAGTTATAATATAGTGAGAAGCTACATATCACCAACACACTTAAATATCTATTAACTAACACCATTTTTTTAATTAGCACCATAATTATCGAAGCCCTCACTAAGCAACCAACGTTATTACATTCTAGACATCAGTATCACTAATCATCAATAATTCTAAGTCTATTATCATCATTATCCATGTTACAACCATAATTAGTAGTTAACATATTTTAACTAAACAAGGTCCACCAATTAGTATTCTGGGATTCTAGACATCAATTTATATAACCACTTTAGATAGACAAGTTATTATCACATAACCCATTTTTACTATTCGAAATTCCATAACATAACCATTTGTTCAAGCCAATCATATTCACTAGGTGAATCCTTTATTCTATACATGATTACACTTCCCAATTAGTCTTGACTCAATAATTGACAGGTTTTACTTCTATTCACTATTTAGTATTAACAAGAGACACACCACTTAACTAGTGTTTAATCATAGAGAATTATAGACAACTTCCCAAGGAAAATATCGTGTACTAATAGCACATACAAACTTAATCATACAATGGAATAACCACATATATACCTATGTATTCATATATGCTTACCATACATAGTATCACCACAACATCAATATATCCTTTGAATTCACCGAGCATCATCATAACATCAATATATCCTCTGGATTCACTGGGCATCATCATAACATCAATACCTCTTTTGGATTCACCGGGCATCATCATAACATTAATATATCCTCTGGATCATCGTGCATCTTCAAAATATCATTATATCCTCTGAATTCAACGGGCTTCATCATAATATCAATATATCCTCCAAATTCACTGGGTATCATCATAACATCAATATATCCCTTGGATTTACCGGGTATCATCATAATATCAATATATCCTCTGGATTCACCGAGCATCATCATAACATCAATACCTCTTTTGGATTCACCAGGCATTATCACATCCTCAACAACCATATAGACAATAATAAATACATACATATGTATCCAAATCAATAACAATTACAAACCCATAACAATAGAGTATAAGAGATTTAAGGAAATACATAACTTGGTACTTCACCATTAATCATCACTACATTACATGAGTAGATTCATAGGAATATATATATAAATGATATAAGTAACCACCATTTTTCTGAGCTTAATCATGATTATTAACATGCAAGTTATAAGTCATGGGTATGCCTTCCAGAATCATTTTCTACTCACATGGTTCACAATACTAGTGCAAAAAGGCTCCTTTACAAAAATATTAGCTTAGTCACTAAGCTTGAATCATAATATGAGTTGTAACATAATTTAAGGCTCGCCTGGTAAACTAGCCAATAAGTTAAGTGAAAGCATAACCATAGATTCAATTCACAAGAGTTTCCCATGCTACCCATATCATGACAACAAGATATTCAATAAGGTATACACATTATCCCAACATTGACAACATGCATAAACCATTTACCCGGTCTAGCCATTATATCACCAAAAGCATAATCTAGGTGTTTATCACATATCTAGGTCACTAAAGAAGTTACATAGTTCAACCTTAAGGAGGGTCAAGTTTGGCTTCTAATAATCCTCAAATTCTCTTCTACAAGTCTAAATTCTACCTTATATTAGGATAACTTATCTAAATCATGCCTTAAGATCTTACCAATCCATACTAGTACTATGGGATAATTCTTCTTTAAGGATTCCTCCTAAGTCACCCCAAGCACCTAAAGTTGTTCCACAACTAAGCATATCTATGTCAACATACCTTAAAGGTGAGTGAACAAGGTCACTCTCACCTCCTAGAGAAACTAGAGTATTCTCATTCAATTTATGACATTACAAGTCCATCTAACCAAGGTGCTAGGCTATGAGTCAACTATCCCACCTAATGTGTTTTTAAGACCTAAGTGATTCAACTAGTCACAAACATTCCCATCTACCAATCCAACATCTAAGACCACAACTAATCTTATCAAGATATCACAACTATACTACAATAAATCTCAATCTAACACAAGTAAGCCTAACCTTCCTCGAGTCCAAAAAGCTCATGAACCAACAATCTTCTCTTTTCTTTTCCTCAAAGCTTCTTCCACGAGCCAAGCTATCATCAACATAGTTTATGCATTATTACAAGAATAACAACACCAATTTTTAACAGTTGTCCTTCGGGTAAAAAATAACACCAAAAAAATCCCAAGTGGGTCCCACATATGGAAAATGAGTTTCTGAGACCAAACCATTGTTCAACTACAATTAAGGAATTATAACCATCAACAAATTTGTGTAAAACAACCATATTTGGGGCTAAAATCAAGACTTAATACATTAGGGGTTTTGGATCTTAAAATCAAGAAATCAAAACCAAAATTGAAGTAATCTTATCTTAAATTTGATGTTAATTATGAAAACACTAGCTATTAAATCTCTCAATCAACACCCAACACGCACTTTAAAGACTACTCTCTCCATTAGAGTTTAAGAGGCTCAAGACAATGAAGAAATGACTAAATTTTGGCCAAAAGAGGGCTTTTAAAAGGACCATTCTAGGCCTCAGGAGAAGCAATTATGTTCCTCTCTAGACCGAAATTGTGGCCATCATGATCATACCACTCCTCACGCGATCGCGGCACCTCAGGCATTAGATGATGGCTGAAACTTGGAATTTGATTCCAGCTTTCGGCCAAGGCCTCGAGATGCATCCGGAGTCCAATACGAGCAAACAAGATATGCAAACATATAGATTTTGATGTTTTAGATGTGTTGGTAAAGTTGGATTTTCCATCTGAAATTGTTTTACTGAAGTTTTTGTTCATGGCTAATTGAAACTAATAAAGACTTCCAAGCGGAGAAATAATTCTAAAACCCAAAGAAACCACCTCTAGCAAGTCATAAATAACTTGGGGAAGCTATGGGAAAGATCTAACATAAAAAATAAACAGGATCATAGAAAATTACCTAAAGGGTCATTACACATCTTCTTTGTTTTCCGCATAGATTGTCATACATTAATAGTGACTTGCTTATTATTCAATATGAACTTTATTTTCCCTTTCTCCGTGTCAACCAAGGCCCTGCCCGTGGCTAGGAAAGGTCTTACTAAGATAATAGGGACTTCAAAGTCCACCTCACAGTCCAAGAACATGAAGTCAGCAGGGAAGATGTAGGATGCAACCCTTATCAATACATCACATAAGAAACCAATTGGTTTTTTGTCATTCTGGTCAGCCATTAATAATTTCATTGATGAAGGTTTGGGTGCCCCCAAACCCAACTTCTTGTAAACTACCAATGGCATGAGATTTATTCTAGCTCTTAAGTCACATAAATCCTGAAAGAAGTTGAAAGACCCAATAGTGCATGGAATAGTGAATGCTTTGGGGTCCTTCTAGTTCTCCAACAACGATAGAGAAGCCACAATGCTATAATGGTGCACATTATCAATTGGCTCAAAGATCACCATCCACTTTCGCTTCTTAGTGACCAAGTTTTTCTTAAACTTTGCATAGCCAGGAATCTACTTCAAAGCTTCTACAAGAGGAATATTAACTGATATTTCCTTTAACATTTACAATAACTTATTAAATTTTCCTTCCTCTTACTTTTTTTCTAAAGCTCTAGGGAAAAGATGGGAGAGGTCGTGGGATTATTTTCATTTCAGGATCGTCAACCTTTCCCTTTCCTTTGTTCTTCTCAGCATTACAATCAACACTTATCGCCTTTTCCAACTATGCTCCATGTGTCTAATCAACCTCAGTACTATTATTCCTTGGCTCATCAATTGTAGGCATAAAGGGATCAATAGTTATCTTACCACTCTTAGAGGTGATGGCTAAACAATAATCATTGTTTTTAGCATTCTAAATTGTATTACTTATAAGGATGCCTGACTACCTCTGATTAAAGGTTGTAGATACTTGCCCAAACTACTTCTCTAATTTCTTTAGAACAGTAGCATGTGATTCCGCTTCTTCTGTCAATCTTGAGATGTCTAACCTAATTTTCTTAAGGCAATTTTCTTGACTTTCCTGGCCCTTTACTATCTTGGAAAACATTGCCTCCATCCTCAGCTCAGTGTCATGACTGCCTAGTTGAATATATGCACCACCCTTTTCTATGTAATCTTACTTTTTTCTCCAGTCACCATCTCGCTCTCGACTCTAAAATTTGTATCTATCCTTATAGTAGTTTTGAATTTGATTTCCTTGCCTAGAGTTCCAAGTATTTTGGTTATACCCTTGGCCCTTGGCTGAGAAACCCACCAACTCTCTGTCTAGATACTTTGCCTTTTTTTCCAAGTTAGAATCATATAATCTAGAGTCCTTACACAAAGATCCAACTACATTTACCCTCACAAAATTCATCATTATGAACTTCTTCATTAGTAGACCAATCTCAGTTCTAAGTTGCATAACCACTTGCACCACTAAATCATCAACAACTATGTTCTCTCTTGAAGCCCCAATGGTATAAGTTCTAGCTCCCCTCTCTACCTCCTAAGTATTCCATCCTTAATTAGTGAGAGAGATCTAGTTTAAAATCTTTTATGCTACTTCCCAGCGTAGATGCATGAATGCTCAACCATTAATCATTACTACAATGGCTCTGGACCTATAATTCAGGGCTCAATATAATATTTCAAGCAAATTTGTCCCCAAAATTCTATGATTAGGCACCATCATTAAATTCTTCTTAAACTAAAACCATGCCTCATACATCGACTCAAAATATAACTTCCTGAAATATATCTCATTTTTCAACTACAATATTCTGGACGAAGGGAAGAAACAATCTAAAAACTGCCTTCATGGCTCATTCTAAGTAGTGATTGATCCTCGAGAGATTTCTCCCAACCACAATGTAGCTTCACCAGTCAAAGAAGATGAGAAAAACTTGAGTCTCAGTGTTTCCTGATCTACCCTGGGTATAGTGTATGGAGTGCAGATCCCAATAAAGTTTATGAGGTACATGTTCGTATCGTCTGTCAGCAAGCCTGCAAACAAACCTTTTAGAGTCAAGAGTTTGATCATAGCACTAGTATTGTCAAACTTTACATCTGATGGCAAAGAAGGAGAATGATAGCTCTTATTTTGGTATGATCAACGTAACCCAAGTCCTTATCTAGATCTTAATATGGTGGTAAGTATTGATAGGTTGGGATTACATGCTCTCTGCCCCTTACATCACTATCTTAATTTTTTTGAGGTCTGCTCAATGATCTACTCCTATTCTATGTCTCACCAGCTCTACCTTCTATGTTATCCTATGAGCTTCTACTTTCCTTTTTTAATCAGTTGTTGCTTCTGCTAATAACTACTTTATGGTTCTATCCATTCTCTCCTAAAATACACCAGCAGGGGGGAGGTAACCCATGTGGGTCATCCAAAACCCCTTAAAGATCAATTTTTTCTGTGATCTATCATCCTACGAGTTGGTTGTAGGATGTCTTTGGTTCAGGATTAAGTGAGAGTAAGGAATTTCCTTTACTCCTTATTTTAGGCATCCACCCAACTAAAATAGAAAATAGAAACCCAAAAACATTGACAACTTTAATCAATAACTCAATATTGTATTCCCAAGCAACGACGCCAAAATTTTGAAATCACCTAAAGCTACACTCCAATTGAAGATAAAGCGGTCGATGTAAAATATAGTAACCCAACTAGGTTGGGTTTGAACCCATTGGGAATATGTGGAACTATCTCTTAAGTTTTCTAAAATCAACAAGCAGTACAAAAAAGTAAATTGGTGGATTGTTGTTGAAATCTAAGAAAAGTAAGATGTGGAATTCTTTGGTTGTAATCAATCTGAAACTGCACAAGGACTATTTCCCCCTGGCTTCTCAACTCCGTAGGTGTACCATTCTCTGTTGAACCAACACAATAGCTTGCATGCATGATCTGATAAGTTATTTATCACTAATCATCTTGTTAACACCTTAGTGAATTTCACTTTTTACCTTTTGAGTCTCAGAGTGTCGCTTTACTAACCCTTATCGTAGATCCTAGATTTACTACTACCTTTTGAGTCTCCAGTTACTTTGATGAAGATAAGTAACTTAAGTAGATACAAATGATTAGCTTATGTCAATAATTAACTTTAAATTACTATTGTGATCTTCTTTTTCTAATCTCTACTGCTCTTGTAAAATAAGTAGTGAATATAAGGTGTGACCCTAAAATGTGCAATCGTTAAGAAATCTATAAAATTAAAGATGGTCATAATACATGAAAGAATATCGGTTCAAGACAAAGTTGCACTTACCCTACTTTATTAATCTTCTAGGGTTTCCACAACCATAGCTAAGGATTTAGCAGCTCATGTTGCAAGAAAATCCATGAAATTCAATAAAGAAAACATATAATAAATATTTCTATAATATATGAATAAAACCCAGAGTCTCAAATTGAATAATCAACCAAAAACAAAAAAGAAAACAATCCCAAAATCAAAATCAAATTTCAGAATCAAATATATGTTTGTAAGTAATAAGAGTGTGTAAAATAACAAAAAATATCAAAAGGATATTTATAGATCATAAGGAAACCCTAGGAAACCAACCCTTAAAAGGAAAATCAGAGTCGAGGGCCACCTACGGGGCCACATATGGGTCGTAGGTGGCACCTACGGACCGTAAGTGGTCCCACATAGGTGCCAGTGTCTAAAAATTGCAAAATATTCTCAGTATCTTCATGAAGTATGATACCTATAGGGAATAGATACTACGTACGGCCCGAAGGTAGTCCAATGTAAGTGACAGTCAAAAAATCTTCAACTTCTAAATCTCTTGACTTCAACTTTTTGGATTATATTCTGACACCTACCACACGTAGGTAGTACCTACGAGTCATAGGTACCCACGTAGGCAATCAAAATACTTCAATTTTCACATTTTTCTCCTGTTCAGCTCCAAAACCTAGTTTCCTATAACACACATCACAAAACAACCATATCTAGAAAAAGTACCTAAGTAACTTGCATATTTTCATCATTTTAAGCATCGATAGTGCTATGAAACCATAGCTCACACAAGTTGGTCAAGAAATTTGCATTAATATAAAAACACTTGACATGGTTAACTTAGAAAAAAGTACCTTTTGTTTGGTCACATAAATATTACCAGAGCTTTCAAAAAATTAAGACACTATTGACCACAACTCTTATTCTTTCTTTGTTGATTAAAGTTAAGGACTTTATAGTATTTTGTCATGATTCACATTTGAGATTGAGTATTGTGTTAATGTAGGATAGAAATATCATTGCCTATACTTCAAGGAAATTAAAGCCTCATGAAAAGAACTACCCAACCCATGATTTGAAGCTGACAATAGTTGTTTTTGAACTAAAGATTTGAAGGCACTATCTTTAATGGTGTCAAGTGTGAGGTCTTCATAAGACAACATAGTCTATAGCACATGTTTACCTAAATAAATATGAATCCAAGAAAAAATCGATGGATGAAATTTTTAAATAATTATGATGTGACTATCTAGTATAATCCAGGAAAGGCTAATATGGTTATAGATGCATCATTCAGAATGTTATAAGTATGGGTAGTTTTTTCTTTTAAAGGGTGTTGAAGCGACCTTTAGCTCAATAGTTTCAAACTTTAGCATCACAGTTCATCCAATTTGACATTTCATATAGAGGTGGAGTTTTGTCTACTGTTACGGTGAAATCAACATTTCTAGAATAGATTAAGCTCCAACAGTTTGAAGACAAGAAACTGAGTACACTCCGAATAAAGTGGTATATAGATAGGTGGTGGATGTTATTCTTGAGGCGCATGGGGTATTGTGGTTTAAAGAAAGGATATTTGTTCCTCGAGTTGGCAACTTGATTTATGATGTTCTTTTTTATGCCCATGGTTTGTGTTCTATTAATATGGGTGCAACGAAAATGTAACATGACTTAACATAAATTTATTGGTTGTTTGGGATGAAGAGAGACATAGTGGAGTATGTTTCCAAGTGTCACAACTGCTTGCAGGTGTAGTATGAACATCAAAGGACTATAGTATTACTTCAGGGGAACATTTTTAGGGATTTTGTTATGGGTATTTTTGAAGACATTGAAAAATATAATTAGTTTTGGGTTATAGTGGATTGATTTATGAAATCAGCTCATTTCTTATTAGTTTAGGTAAACTATAGCTCCAAGCAACTATCAAAAATCTACATGAAAGAGATAGTGAGACTATATTGGGTGCCCCTTAGCATCATTTCTGATAGAGGTACGACTTACACTACTAAATTTTGTGACAAGTTGCACGAGGATTTGGGGACCAAGTTCACCTTTAGTATAATCTTCCATCCTCAAACTTACGGGTAGTCGAAGAGGATGATATAGGTACTAAAGGACATGTTGAGAGCCTGGATGATTGATTTTTGTAATTATTGGGAGTAGTTCCTGCCATTGTGTGATTTCTCATACGATAACTATTATCTCTCTAGAATCTATATGACACTATTTGAAACACTTTACTAAAGAAGGTGTAGGTCATCTATTAGGTGGTTTGATACTAGAGATATGAAATATTTAGGCACTAACTAATTAAATGAGTCTAAAAATGGTAAGGATTAATCAAATCAAGTTTTTGGAAGCTCAAAGTAGATAGAAAGAATATGCAGACCATAAGGTAAGAGATATGGATTTCAAATTCGTTGAATAAATTCTGCTCAAAGTATCCCCTATAAAAGAAGTCATAAGGTTTGGTAAGAAGGGAAAGCCCATCCCTCTATATATTGATCCCTTTAAGGTTCTTAATGATATGGGTTCGGTTGTGTACAAACTAGATTACCTCCTAGTTTGTTGGGATTTCATCTAGTATTCTATGTATTTATGATTAAAAGATAACATGGGGATGGACATTACATTATTAAGTGGGACTTGGTATTGTTAGATAAGGATTTGACTTAAGAGGAGAAACCAGTGGTGATATTATGTTGGGATATTCAAAATTTGAGGATGAAGGAAAATTATTTGATCAAGGTTCAATGGAAGCATCTTTTGGTTGAAGAAGTATAATAGAAAACCAAAAATGACATATGGGACAGGTACCCTTATTTGTTTGAGGATATAAGTACTCTCTTCTTCCATTATTTTAGCCTATTTTCTTGTTTGATCTTTTGGTGATGAATGACGAGTAAATTGGTATCTATGTAATGACTCATTCCATCGTTATGTGTAAGTCTCTCATTTGAAAATTTGGATTAATATTTTCCCTGGATTGGAAGTTAAAATTTTAAATCTAGGATAGTCTTGGATGAAATCTAATCAAGGTGTGGTCTAAGGTATTTTGAGAATAGATTATGAAATGTGGTAGTTATCATCTTTATTTAAGTTTAAAAAGAGGATAAAGAAATTGTAGGATTTCTTAAAAATGAATTAAGGTAAGTAGAACTCCAAAAATTTATCTTGACATAAAAGAGATTATTTGGGATATCTTGAATTTAAGGTGTGTTATGGAAAAGGGGTGTTTTAGAGGAAATTGGACTTTCTTCCTCATTAATGTCACTATAGTGACATGCATGTCGCTATAGAGACTTGAATATCGCTATAGCAATGTGCATGTCGCTATACATGATCAAAACAAAAATAAATTCTACTACAACGCCAAATAAATATGGTCAAGGACTGCTATACTGACATGTGTTGCTATAGTGGCGTATGTTTTCATAGTAACGTAAATCACTGATTTACCTAGAAATACTCAAAAAGTAGTTCAATCTTCTAAGGAATAATTTGGGACTACAATTGTGGCAATTTGAGAAAAAAATACTTACCCAGATAATTTGTGGTAAGAAATTCATCTCTGTTAACTAGTCGATTGATAATCTAGCCCTGTAATTGCTACTTTATGTAATAGCCCAAAAAATTTTCTTCGTAAAGATTTCGTGAGAAAAGTATCGAGTTCTACGCTTTAGAGCGATCCATAAATTTTCTGTGTAGTATTTCTAAGATGTTGACCTACCATTCCGTAGAGTATCGAATAATCTTTCCAATGATATGTAGATCATCGAAAATGGACACTCGAGCGATGAGTTACGACCATTCCGATCGAACTACGACCATTCCGATCGAACTGTGAACAGTAAAACGTGCAGGAAATTAAAATTACTGCAGCCAGGCGAATTTCAAGGTCAACTTCAAATGATCATAACTCCTTATACATAATGATATGGGTGAGATACTATATATCAATGGAAAGATCTGCGAGTCCTCTTTCTAATGAAATTGGTTTCATCCAATTTGACTATCGGAGAAAAAAATAATGGTCAATCTAGTTCAGCCTATCAAAAGAGAATTTTTGGGTCAACTTCAAATGACCATAACTCCTTGTACATAATGATCTGGGTGAGATACTATATATCAACGTAAATATCTAAGAGTCCTCTTTCTAATGAAATTGGTTTCATCCAATTTGGCTATCGGAATAAAACGTTATGGTCGATCTACTTCAGACTATCAAAACAGCCCATCAAAGGACGATTTGACATTATTTGAATTTTAAGGGTATTTTGGTCATTTCACATTCCCCTTCTTGGACGAAAATTCTTGCATATAATCCATATTTGGACCATGAAATTTATATTTTCATCAAGTTTTGGAGGAGAGGAAAACCCTAGGTCCAATTTTAGCTCCAAAAATCTTTAAATTGAACCGTAGAAATTTCAAATTGATTTGGGATTCGAGTTGATCATGTTAAGGTCTTTGAGAAGCACCATTCATTTTTGTGAATAAAGTTCCGGAGTTGGAAGTTCATATTCTTCTTCCATCTTAAGGTATGTGGGGTTTTGAACAAGAGCAATCTTCCGTTCTTGTGCCCAAAGCTTTAATTTTATTATGGTTTTACATGATTTTGCAAGTGAGATTATGTCTAAATAATTCGATTATGAGATTATGATGATTGAATGAATAAACTTTGATTTATATGATTATCTCAATGTTTTCATGATATGATTTAATAATTATCATTGTGAATTGCACACTTTTACCACGAGGTGGTATTTTGAATGATTTTGGGACGTACGTCGAGATGGTATTTTGGAATAATATTTTGAGATATGTGTCAAGCTTTATGCTTCCCAATGACGATTTGAATTATTGAATATATATTTGAGACATGAGATGTCTTGATATCTATAATTGTAAATTTCATATTTTTATTTTGAATGATTTCGAGATATATGTTGAAATGGTATTTTGGAATGATTTTGAGATTTATGATAAGGTTAAAGCTTCTTTATGACGAAATTGAATCATTGAGCATATTGAGATATAACATTTGAGATGTTACCATGAGTCTTGATATTTTTTTCAAAAATATTGATGTTGTCATGACTTGATAAATTGTTACATTTTGACATTTAAAAAGATTGAGTTTTATTATTGAAATTTTATGATATTCGAAATGGGTATACACTCAAATTACTTTATGAAGGATTTATAAGACTTTGAATTTTTTTCCAATATGGATATACATGATTACTTCATTACTCTACTTCTTAAATTGAGAATTTATGCTATGAATTGCATACTACTACAATGAATTGTTATTTCTAAAGGCTTTCGAGATAAAAGTCGTGATTTGAGTTGTACTACGGGATATGTATTCTTATTATGAATTGAAGGTCTCAAGTACTTTTCAAAAGATTTTGTGATGATTTAATTGTCAAATTGAAAGAATAATCATTTGAGTACATTGACCTTGAACTCGCAGAGTCAAGATGATTTTGACTATGAGAAAGATTGATTTTGATATAAATGTTGAGATGAATTTTGGTATTTTTTTCGGATGATTTTGATGAGTTGAATTATTGAAAATATTACCTATTGAGTCTTCATATCATTGTCCAAATGTCGAGTTGGTTATGGTTCAATGCATTGATACCTTGTTGATGTTGAAAAAGATTGAAATGTTTTAAGTCGAAGTTGGGGTTAGGAATCCACAAATTGTTGATGAATTATAAATTGAGATATTTGATTTGGTATTTATGATAGACCCTTGTGATGATGATGGTGGATTTCCTAATGCATTCTGAGCTCGTCGGGGAGTAGTACTTAGTAACGAGAGGAAAATTTGGTATTTCCCCAAACCTATGTGCCACCGTAGGGTTTTTTGATGATGATATTATTGGCCAGAGAGCCCGATTGTGATTATTGCAGTTTTAAGGTCGTACTTCCTGGCAAAGAGTATGACGCTCCCGCCAACGGGGGTTTCAAACGTTGGTATTCCATGTAGCTCACATGGAGTTGTTGGTTATAGGAAACTCCTCTGTCCATAAAAGTCATGTTTCTTGAATTACCGAGTCACTCCGAGATTTGAGTCAAAGAGTTGAGATATTATGATGAATTATGATTACCTATGATAAATTTTGACGATATGATAATTTATCATAATTTATGATTTTTGATGATTTACATGGATTATGAGATTTTACCATTTGAACTATTTATTATGAAAGTATGAAGAGTATGATTTGATATAACTCAAGCCAAGTGAGTCATCATTGTTTGTATGCATGTTTTTATGAAATTGATGATGTTATTTAAAGTGTTGCATGAACCCCCACATACTCAGTACATTCTCTTTGTGCTGACCCCCATTTACTATTCTATTCAGTTGCAATTTTCGGTCAGCAGGTAAAGAGTCCTCACAGTTCAGGGACTTGGGTCGGTTATTTCAGTTTGGAGCATTGTATCTTCTTTCATCGGTCGTATTGAGTGTGGTAGTTGGGAGTCATGACCCGACTATGTACAGACAATACTATTTGAGGCTTCATAGACAGTAGTAGTGGTTGATGTATTCAGTCTCCTTCTTGTATATGTATATGTGTTAGTAGAATTGTCATCTTGTAATTCCAATATTGTACTAAACAAATTTTGTATTGAGATATTTTCAGCTTCATTCTCTCAGAATTATGTTTTAAATCAGCTGCTTTTGAGTTATACCTATGAAAGGGTTAGCACCCTAAGCACCGTGTGGCATCTCGGGACTTGATTTTCGGGGCGTTACACTTTACTTTTTTTAGATAAGGTTAAGGGCATATCTTCATTCGTTTCTAGTGCAAAAAAGTAACTTAGGTACAAAATCATTGGGTTTGGTTAATGTTCTTCAAATTAACTTTGTTTGTTGTTAATCCACTAAATTATCCATGAAATTAATAATTTTAGATGAATTGTGGTAGGAAACCCCTAGAACCAGAGAGAATGATCATGGACTACCTTAGGGGTTGAGAGTGAGTTATAATCCCCAATGTGGTAGGATATATCATTGATTATGCATTTTGTATGTATTTTAACTAAAAGCAAGCGAGAATTACACGAAAAGACAAGTCCAGTCTTAGTTGAGTTGTGCAATCCTGAATTAAGGTAGGTGATAGTTATGTAGTTTAATCTAAATTTTGTTATATATCCATGTAACTGTTTCTTAGTATTGCACATTTATGAATTCTATTAAGTAAGACCACATTTCTATGAATTTATATTTAACGGTTGTGGATATTACAAGCATTGGTTGTTATTATTGTGTTATGTGATTTTGTTATATTCAATTGTTGATTGTGGAATGTTTTGATGGCATAATGGTGGAATAAGGTTGACAGGAAATTGCATTTGGGATTTGTGACATGGATAGAACTTGTCTCCTGCATGTCATTACTAGTGGGCAACCATAGGACCCTTAGAATATATGTTCAAGGTATAGGTTTGTTTGATAGTTTCATGAGTGAACCATGGATTATATATGTTGTTTTATCTTTCTAATTTCACTTGAATTGAATGGATTATCTTATTAACATCTTTTAACCTGTTCCTAAGGTTTTTAAACTGTTCTAAGCGTTAGTTGTTGTACTACATTATGGTTACGTGTTCATATATCACATCTTGGGTTGTCCAAATGACCCTTCCAGTACACTGTTATTTTCTTAAGTACTAATACTATACCTTCTCTTACTTTTGTTAAGTGTAGTGCATATTCCAGCAGATCCTACAAGACAACAGTTGTGACTTTAGTGTGTGACTTATATTCAAAGGAGAGCAATATCTTTTGAGCTAGAATTGATTCCTATTTGACGTATAGCTCTTTGTTTTGGACTTAAGCACTTAAGTTTTTGGGGTTGCATCTTGAAACTCCCTGTTTTGGGGACCTTAGAAAATTTATTGGAATTCTGGTCTCTGGACTCAATACGACTCATGGTTACGAGTCGTATGTTGGGGTACGAATGGTATGGTCCATTCATATGCTGACCAGTGTTGGTTGGTGGTGATGGATTTTGGTCACTGGAGTGGGTATGATTTGGTGGTATGAGTTATATGGTTGGATACGAATCATTTGGTTCCTTCATTTAACCTTAGACTTGGTAACTAAGTTGGATCGGAATATGAGAGGCTCACTAGGAGACGTAAGCCAGGGTACGAGTCGTACATAAGACTCGTATGGTGGCCAGTGTTCGAACCTTCTGTAATTCTATCTTACCAAGGATACGGGTGAAGGGTACGTATCATATGTTGTCCATACGACTTGGGTAGGATGAGTCATACACTGGACAGTGCTGTGTCCAAAGGTTGAGGCTTAGGGTACGAGTAGTGGGTACCACTCGTATCAAAGGGTATGACTCATGAGGGTCAGTCGTACACCTGTGATAGGGTTTTTGTGCAATTTAAGTGGCGGTAATCTAGATATTTCCCTCATTATCCTGATAAGGTCCCATGACTTCTAACTCTTTTGGGAGTCTATTTACCCTATTATTCTATTCATTAACACTTAGAAACTCTTCTTAAACACTCTATAATTTCCTAAAAAACTTTTGGGAAAGGAGATCTAGGGTTTCAACTAGAGGAATAATTTGGTGATCATGTTGGTGGTTTCTTTCCATCTACCATGTCAATTAAGGCATATTCTCTTCCCTCATTGTTAGTTCCAACTAAATGGTTTTATACGATGTTTTTATGATTTCATTGTTGTATGGTTGTGCGATTTAAATATTATTTGGAGTTTTGGCTATAAATGCTTGGTTATGGCTTTCCAATGTTTTAATTATGCTTTTATATTCATTAATGGTGCTTTTGGATAATTGGTTTCATGGGAATGTTTCTTATAAAATGTACTTTGGTTTTGGAAATACTTGTAATACCGTGCTTTTTATTAGCTTGAAAATCATCTCAAGGATGTTAGAACTTTCTTTGAAATAAGAACTAATTCTTATACACGTAGTATTTCCATAATTTTCACTTGCTATCACATGGAAAATTGAATAAGATTTCCATCGATATATAATTTGCCCAAATCCGACACCTGGGCGAAGAGTTAGAGCCTTTTTAGTGAGACAGTGTTTGACCTGAGCCTTCAGCGCGTCGCGGAGATAGCTCAAATGGAAATTGTCAAATTCCAATGTTGCTAGGCGATACTAGCGTGTTGCACCAAACTTCCAGGTCATAGGCAAGGTGACAACGTGAAAGCTCCACATCTCGCTACCATGCAATTTCCCATTTGTCAATTTCCATTGACACGACGCGATAACGCCGCGTCGCGCAAAGGGGCCCAACTCGGGAAATTTTACTAAAAATTTAATGACGTGTCCAGGGTTAAAAAGGTCAACTTCCTACCCTATATAATCCCTTTAACACATGATTCAGACATATTTCACCCAAAATATATTAGTGTCTCTCAAGTTTATCTCAAGAACAAACTAGGGTTTCCATTGGGGATTCAAATTCAAGAAGGTTTCACCATCAATCTTTACGAAATCACGATCTAAGGTATGCATAGTGTTCATTCATGGACTCCTTTCGTATATGAAGTCTAAGAATCCTTTTTAACTACAAGTTATGGATTTTCTACATGTTTTCATGCTTTATATGTTCTCCTTCATGTTGATAAATGAGGAATTGATTTCTATTCCATGACTTGATGATAAATTCCATGTGGGTTGATTAGTATAGATAAATATTTATGAAATCTCATGACTAAAACCTTGTATAATGGAATTGGAATTGAAGCATGATGATTAATTGTTGTATGATGTGCTTTACATGTACTATGTCTACAATATGTTTGATTAAATGCCTAGATGAAGGAAAATTGTCTAACTAGCATTATATCATGAAATCCCCATGTATGTACAAGTTTATACCTATTACATGTTTAATGAAAGGCCTATGAATGTAGTATGTATTATGATGTTAGTCAAGTCTTCAAGTAAATCATGCTATGTTAGTTTCCTTCTATCAAGTCCTGGGGTTACTTGTACCCGAAATATTAGTTGTGTGCCTAGAGCCATGTTATGTTTTTCACGATACTCTCAGCCAATCTATGAACTCTTAGACTTCAGATAGTTTTATGACTCAGGAAAAATCTCTATGATCTCATGACTCAGTCAGTTGTCAGATATCAGTAGTATTCCGTCAGCCACGAAAATTCAGTAACTCAGTCCATGCTCAGTTCAGTTCAGTAAATCATGTTCAGTGTCCATTCAGATAGGAGTAGGAATTAGCACCGAGTTAACCTAAGGATGGGGACTCACCTATTATACGAGGGTGTGATCCCTAGAAGCAATCCTTGCATTCCAGAACTATGTAGCCAGCATAGCTTGAGACATCGTAGCCTACTATATGATGGTAGATGAGGTGTCTTAACCTATTATGTGAGGGTTCCCACAATTCTCACTAGAGTTACCTATTATAAGAGGGTTTCTCAGTCATGGGTTAGCTTATGGTCCTTCGGGGTCATGAGCACCGTGTAGCATTCTGGTTCAGCAAATTGGGCCGTTACAAACTTGGTATCATAGCCTAAGGTTCAATAGAGTCCTAGGAAGTTTGAAAGCCGCATCTAGTAGAGTCTTGTACATGGGTGTGTTGCACGCCATATTTATGTGCAAGAGGCTATGAGATGTTTTAAGAATATTTTCCCTTCATTCAGTATTCATGTCGTTCCTGTGAGAATAATCACAAGTTAGTCTCTCAGTCTAATCTATTTCTTCTCTTTATCTCAGAACATGCCTCCTAAGAGAAGAAATCAGTCAGCCTCTCATCCCCAAGAACCTTTGGGCGATCATGTTTCTCATGCGAAGTTCAGGACCGCATTTACCACTCTTGCTCAATCAGTCACTGCTCATAATGAATGCCAACTATCATTCTGTCCAACCCAGTGGCTAACTCAGCCATAGCTAGAATTCGGGACTTCACCCGAATGAATCCTGCAACCTTCCTAGGGTCTAAGGTAGATGAAGACCCTCAGGAATTCTTAGATCAATTTTAGAAAGTGACAGACGCAATGAGGGTGACTACTGTTGAGAGTGTTGAGCTAGCTGCATACCAGTTGCAGGATGTGGCTCATGCTTGGTTCAAACAGTGGAAGTCCGAAAGATCAGATGATGCAGGTCCTATAGAGTGGGAGGAGTTTGTCACTGCTTTCTTAGACAGATTCTTTCCCCAAGAGCTTATATAAGCCAAGGTGCTAGAGTTCATCAACCTCAGGCAAGGCAATATGACTATGAAAGAGTATTCTTTTAAGTTTACTCAATTAGCCAGGTATGCCCCTCATGTGGTTGCAGACGGTAGAGCCAAAATGAGTAAGTTTGCTTTAGGAGTTAAAGATAGTATGGTTAATGAGTGTAGATTCGCCATGCTAAACAATGACATAACATTAGCTAGACTTATGACCCATGCTCAGCAGATAAAAGAGCAGAAAATTAAGCAGAGGGAAAAATAGAATAAGAGAGCGAAGACAGGTAATTTCAACTTTGCTCAGCCTAAATCAGAAGAAGGAAACCGTTCCCAGTTTTATCCTAAGTCATCATGTCCATCCCCATCTACAGACAGTGCTCCAGTTCCTAAGTTCATAGAGGGTAACAAAGCTAGAGCGCCAGACTCTAAGACCTAGGGCAGTGTTAGTAGTGCCCGCTCCTATCCTCTTTGCCAGACTTGTGGTAAGCACCATCAGGGTGTGTGTAGAGCAGGTAGTGGCATTTATTTTGGTTGTGGAAAGCCAGTCCATAAATTTAGAGACTGTCCGCAGCCAGGTCCTCAGAGACAATAGAATCTCTCCTCAGCTCAGTCCGATCGCCCAAATCAGCAGGGTGCCACTTCTAGTGCTACTAGCGTGCAACGCCCAAATTGTCTCTATGCTCTTCAGACTCAACAAGATCAGGAAAGTTCTCTTGATGTAGTTACTGGTACGTTACAGATCTATCATATATATGTTTACGCTTTACTAGATCCAGGAGCTTCCTTGTCTTTTGTTACTTCTTATATAACAGTTGATTTCAGAATCAGTCCCAAAATTTTAGTAGATCCCTTTTCAATATCTACCCCAGTGGGTAAAACCATTATAGCCCGGCGAGTATACAGGAACGACCCGGTTATGATATTTTAGAAAATTACTTTAGCAAACTTAGTCGAAATAGAGATGACTGATTTTGATGTCATTCTCGGCATGGATTGGCTTCATTCCTGCTATGCCACAATCGACTGTAGAAATAGAATAGTTCAGTTTCAGTTCCTGAATGAACCCGTCCTAGAGTGGAAGGGTAGCATATCCACTTCCAGGGGTGAACTTGTTTCCTACCTTCGGGCAAGAAAATTGATATCTAAGGGATGTGTTTATCATCTAGTTCATGTTAGAGATTCCAGTTTCAAGGCTCTTAGTCTCGAATCAGTCCCAGTAGTGAATGAATATTCAGATGTTTTTCCCGAAGATCTTTCAGGAATTCCTCCTGAAATGGAAATAGACTTTGGTATTGATCTTCTTTCAGACACTCAGCCTATCTCTATTCCTCTATACAGAATGGCACCAGCAGAACTCAAGGAACTGAAAGAACAGTTGAAAGTTCTCTTAGATAAGGGATTCATTAGACCCATCATTTCCCCGTAGGGCGCACCAGTCTTATTCATGCGCAAGAAAGATGGTTCACTCAGAATGTGTATACATTACCGTCAAATCAATAAAGTCACAGTCAAGAACAAGTATCCTCTTCCTAGAATCGATGACTTGTTTAACCAACTTCAGGGTGTCAGTTATTTCTCTAAGATAGGCCTCAGATCCGGCTATCATCAGCTCAGAGTTAGAGAATGTGACATCCATAAGATAGTTTTCCGTACACGGTATGGTCACTTTGAATTTCTAGTCATGTCATTTGGTCTTACCAATGCCCTAACTGCTTTCATGGACTTGATGAACTGCATGTTTAAGAAGTACTTGGGCATATTCATCATAGTCTTCATAGATGATATTCTGGTCTATTCCGCACTGAGCGAGATTATGCGGACCATCTTAGAATAGTACTCCAGACTCTCAGAAATTATCAGTTATTTATAAAATTTAGTAAGTGCAAATTTTGGCTAAGATCAGTAGCATTCCTTATCCATATTATTTTCGGTGATGGCATTAGAGTAGATCCTCAAAAGACCGAAGCAGTAAGAAACTGGCCTCACCCTGTTTCTCTATTAGATATCAGGAGTTTCTTGGGTTTGACTGGCTATTACAGACGGTTTGTTGAAGGATTTTCTTCTATTACATATCCTATGTCCAGATTGACTCAGAAAAAGGTCAAGTTTCAGTGGGCAGATTCATGCGAGATGAGTTTCCAAGAATTAAAGACTCGACTCACCTCAGCTCCAGTTCTAACTCTTCCAGATGGTTCAGACGTTTTTGTAGTTTATTGTAATGCATCTAGAGTGGTTTTAGGTTGTGTCCTCATGCATCATGGTAAGGTCATAGCCTACGCCTCCAGACAGCTTAAACCCCATGAGAAGAATTATCCTACTCATGATCTTAAATTAGCAGTCGTAGTATTTGCCTTGAAGATTTGGAGGCATTATTTATATGGTGTTCATGTAGATGTCTTCACAAATCATAAAAGCCTTTAGTATGTCTTTTCTCAAAAAGATATCAATATTCATCAGAGAAGGTGGTTAGAGCTCTTGAAAGATTATGACATGAGTGTCCTCTATCATCCAGGCAAGGCCAACATACTGGCTGACGCTTTCAGTAGACTATCCATGGGTAGTATTTCTCGTGTTGATGATAGTAAGAAGAATTTAGTCCAGGAAGTCCACCAGCTTACCAGAATAGGCGTTCGCTTAGTTGACTCTTCATAGGGCGGTGTATGTGTTTAGAGTAGTTCAAAATAATCTCTAGTTTCTGAGGTGACAGAAAAGCAAGATACGGATCCTAGCCTTGTCAAGCTAAAAGAGTCAGTTCAGAATCAGAAAATAGAGGTTTTCTCCCAAGGGGGAGATGGTGTTCTTTATTGTCAGGGTCATCTTTGTGTTCCAGATGTAGATGACATACGGCAGCAAATTCTTGCAGAAGTGCATGGTGCACGCTACTCTATTCATCTAGGGGCCATAAAGATGTACCGCGACTTACGGTAAATCTATTGGTGGATAGGGATGAAAAGAGATATTGCAGAGTTTATGGATAAGTTCCTTACATGTCAGCAAGTTAAGATAGAGCATCAGAAGCCTAGTGGTCCTATGCAGGAGTTCAGTATTCCTACTTAGAAGTGGGAAGTTGTGAACATGGACTTGGTGACGGGTTTGCCTCGAACTCATCATCAGCATGATTCAGTCTGGGTCATTATAGATAGAATGACCAAATCAGCTCTTTTCCTTCCAATTCATACCTCTTATTCAGCTGAGGATTACGCCAAGCTCTACATTAAGGTGCTGGTCAGATTGCACGGTGTTTCATTGACTATTATCTCAGTTAGAGATACCCAGTTCACCTCTCATTTTTCGAAATCATTCCAAAATGTTCTTGGTACCCAAGTTCATCTCAGTACAGCCTTTTATCCTTAGCCAAATGGTCAAGTAGAAAGGACCATTCAGACTTTGGAAGATATGCTAAGGGCGTGTGTAATTGATTTCAAGGGTAGTTGGGATGACTACTTGCCTTTGATTGAATTTGCATACAATAATAGCTATCATTCTAGTACTCAAATGGCTCCATTTGAAGCTCTCTATGATTGGATATGTAGATCTCCAATCGGTTGGTTCGAAGTTATTGAGGTATCAATCATAGGTCCTGACTTAGTATTTGATACCTTAGAGAAAGTTCAGTTAATTAGAGAAAGACTCCGGGATGCTCAGAGCCGATAAAAGTCTTATGCAGATATTCATAGAAAGAATCTCGATTTTGAGATTGGTGATCATGTCTACCTTAATATCTCTCCTATGAAGGGACTGAAGAGATTTGTAAAGAAGGGAAAGCTCAGTCCCTGATATATCAGTCCCTTCAAGATCCTCAGTCATTTCGGCAAGGTAGCTTATGAGCTTGAATTGCTTTCAGATCTAGCCTTAGTTCATCCAGTCTTTCATGTCTCTTTTATCAAGAAGATTATAGTTGACCCATCAGTCGTAGTCCCTATTCAGAGCATAGATGTTCAGAACAGCCTCTTTTATGAAGAGATTCTAGTTGAAATCCTAGACTATCATACTCATAAATTGAGGGACAAAGAAGTCCCTCTAGTTAAAATTCTTTGAAGAAATCAGTCCGTAGAGGGAGCTACTTGGGAAGCAGAAGAAAATATGCATACCAAGTATCCTCACCTCTTCCCCGCCAACTCAGACCAAGCTCAAGGTAATATTTTTCCTTAAGCTTACTCAGTTTCATGATTTGTGCACATCACTAACTTAGTATTCAGTCTCATGTTCATGTTCCCATGATAATCTTGGTATCAAGTACCACCGTATATTCATTCATTCATTCATGTATCAGATAGTTATATAGTTATGCATCAGACATGCATTCTCATTGTAAGAAAACTTAGTTCTTTAGAACTTTCAGTTATGCATTTATGAATCAGTTACGCATGCATCAGATATTCATGTTCAGTATGTTATGTTCAGCTTGTCAGTCACATCCGTCATGAGATCATGTTCCATTTATTCATGTTCAGCTCATTTTTTCCCTTCTTAATTAGACTCATTTGAGGACGAATGTTCTCAAGGGGGAGATATTGTAATACCCGTGCTTTTTCTTAGCTTGAAAATCATCTCAAGGATGTTAGAAATTTCTTTGAAATAATAAAACATTATTATAAACTTGGTATTTCAATAATTTTCACTTCCTATCACATGGGAAATTGAATAAGCTTTACATCGATATATAATTCTCCTAAATCCGATACCCGGGCAAAGAGTTAGAGCCTTTTTAGTGAGACAGTGTTTGACCTGAGCCTTCAGTGCGTCGCGGAGATAGCTCAAATGTCAATTGTCAAATTCCAGTGTTGCTCCGTGATACTGGCACATCGCGCCAAACTTCCAGGTCCTAGAAAAGGTGGCAACACGATAGCTCCGCGTCTCTCCACCATGTAATTTCCCATTTTTCAATTTTCAGTGACACGGCGCGATAACGCCATGTCGCGCCAAGGTCCAAACTCGAGAAATCTTACTAAAAATTTAATGACATATCCAGGGTTAAAAGGGTCAACTTCCTACCCCTATATAATCCCTTTAACACGTGATTCAACCACTTTTCACCCAAAACATATTAGTTTCTCTCAAGTTTATCTCAAGAACAAACTAGGGTTTCTATTAAGGATTCAAATTCAGGAAGGTTTCACCATCCATACTTACGAAATCAGGATCTAAGGTATACATAGTGTTCATTCATGGGCTCCTTTCGTCTATGAAGTCCAAGAATCCTTTTTAACTACAAGTTATGGATTTTCTTCATGTTTTCATTCTTTGTATGTTCTCTTTCATGTTGATAAATGTGGAATTGATTTCTATTCCATGATTTGATAATAAATTCCATGTGGGTTGATTAGTATAGATAAAGATTTACGAAATCTCATGACTAAAACCTTGTATGATGGAATTGGAATTGAAGCTTGATGATTAATTATTGTATGATGTGCTTCACATGTACTATGCCTATAATATGTTTGATTAAATGCCTAGATAAAGGAAAATTGTCTAACTAGCATGATATCATGAAATCCCCATGTATGTACAAGTTTATTCCTATTACATGTTTGATGAAAGGCTCCAATAAATGTAGTATGTATTATGATGTTAGTCAAGTCTTCAAGTAAATCATGCTATGTCAGTTTTCTTCTATCGAGTCCTGGGGGGTACTTGTACTCGAAATATTAACTGTGTGCCTAGAGCCATGTTATGTTTTTCACAATACTCTCAGCCAATCTATGAACTCTTAGACTTCAGATAGTTTTATGACTCAGGAAAAATCTCTATGATCTCATGACTCAGTCAGTTGTCAGATATCAGTAGTATTCCGTCAGCCACGAAAATTCAGTAACTCAGTCCATGCTCAGTTCAGTTCAGTAAATCATGTTCAGTGTCCATTCAGATAGGAGTAGGAATTAGCACCGAGTTAACCTAAGGATGGGGACTCACCTATTATACGAGGGTGTGATCCCTAGAAGCAATCCTTGCATTCCAGAACTATGTAGCCAGCATAGCTTGAGACATCGTAGCCTACTATATGATGGTAGATGAGGTGGCTTAACCTATTATGTGAGGGTTCCCACAGTTCTCACTAGAGTTACCTATTATAAGAGGGTTTATCACATGTTGTCCTTACCAGTGGCGCGGTATTGACACCCTTCCAATCAGGACAAAGATTGGACCCAGCTCAACTATTATAGCACATTTGGGGCATGTTGGTTAGATACTACTTCCTACAGTTTCATGTTATAGAATAAGGACTATCAGATACAGTTAATCAACCTTAGTAATTAAACTCTGATAGTTCTTCAGATTTTAGGACTGTCAGATTCAGTCAACTCAGATATAGTATGGAACTCAGATAGTTCCATCAGATTCAGGATTGTCAGCTATAGTTACCCACGTTATCAGTTTTACTCAGATACAGTCACCCATGTTATCAATATTATTCATTTATAGTCCTTCATGTTATCAGTCATATCAGCTACTAGCATGTCACGTTATCAGTCTACAGACTCAGAAATCATGAAATCACATTGTCAGTTACAGTTACGTATTTATGCATGAATTCTCACATTCATGTTAGACAGTCAGTTAGCATTATTCATGCATGCAAACCCTTGCATATAGCCTACCTCACATGTATACTCAGTACATATGTACTGACGCATTCGCGCTATGGTGCTTTCTTTTTATGTTACACCATAGGTTCAGAGACACGAGTTCCAGATCAGCAGTAGATTCCAATTTCAGCAGTCAGAGTAGATGTGAGTCCTCATTCTTAGAGGATAAAATGATTTTCTATTATCTCATTGATTATCTTATTAGTTGGAGTTAGTTGGGGGCATGTTCCATCAACTCTTTATTCAGATTCTTCAGACAGTAAAGGCTTTCAGACTAGATGCCTACTAGATTCAGACTAGATACAGACTATCATGTGTTAGACTTCAGTTTTGTTTTGGGTATTCTATTACCCAACACAGATGTTACATTATTCAGATATGTTTATTATCAAACCTTATGTCCTTTCAGTGCATGTTTCTGAATTATTAAGTTATCTTATGCAGTATACAGGTACAGATATCATTCATGGGTTAGCTTGTGGTCCCTCAGGGTCATGAGCATCGTGTAGAATTTTGGTTCAACAAATCGGGTCGTGTAATACTATGCCCTCCAATGTGTTTGATAAATTACCTTTAAAAGTGTTTTCATTATAATATTAGTTTTTCAATGGAATTTTTGTGTGGTTTAAACTTGGTAATGGAATACTAAATGATATTAATTGTTTAGATGGGTTTAAATAGATTAGAAAGGCCTTGGTGGCCATGGTCTTGGTTAATTGGAAATCATAAAGGGTGCATGCAATCCCATAAAACTATACATAGTAGGCTGGAAAGTATAGTCGGTATAACGATGCCACTACTAATGGACTTGGTTAATAAATATTAAATTGTTTGTTTGTTTTCCTGGTAATGGTTTTAATTCGGCAATAATGGCGGGGTATGTAGAAAAGCCATAGAAGGTTGAGGTCCCGAGGGGGACCAAAATTGAAAACTCATATTTATCAATATGAGGTTTGGTCTTGGAGACTATGTGCATGATATCACACTTTATATTTAGAGGATGTACTAGTCATCCAAGGTTTTCTTCCCTAGTCATGCGGCATTACATACTGTGGCCTTTTCAGCAGGGAAAGCTGAACCCATCTAACCCTCGGTGGTTTAGGACTGCAAAGCTACACATCCCATGTAAAGGTTTTAATGGAATGCTAAATCTGGTCCCCTTTCCTAGAATGGGTACATATATATATATATATGTGTGTGTGTATGTATGTGTGTGCGTGTGTATGTATAGCCATGTACATATATATATATGTAACCAATAATGTCATTTATAAAACCAAGTAAAACCATCCATATGCACATGGCTATATATACATACACACACACACGCACACATATATATATGTGTGTGTGTGTATTTATGTATAGCCGTATCCATATGGATAGTTTTACTTGGTTTTATAAATGACATTATTGGTACATATTTATATATATATATATATGTATATATGTATGTATGTATATATATATATTTATATGTATGTATGTATAGTCGTGTGCATATGGATGGTTTTACTTGGTTTTATAAATGACATTATTTTATCCTTATCCTGAGTTTATGCTAGCAATCACTCGCTAACCCATAATCGGGCGGTTTTATATCCATGCTATACAGGAACTAGCCATTCTACTACTCCTACATAGTGATTGACTCAGGGACAGCTATTAGATTAAAGTGGTGAGCTTCGATCTTTCCGAAAGGCTCCATTTAATGTTATGGATATTTATATATATTTTGACTTATTACTGGATATTGATTTTGGCTATGATTGGGGGCATGTCTCAACTGGATATTCTTACTCATTTGGTTAGAGGCTTTGCGGTACTGCTATGGGTTGGAATGAAAGGGATCTACATTGGTATCGTCCTTGATATTTGCATTGAAATTGAGGATAACATCATTGGACATAATTTCTCATTGTTCTATCATATTTTATTTTGGGATTAATCATATTATGTTTTTAAACAAATTTGGTTTTGGCCTGGTTTATTATTTTTATTTTGGTAGTAGTTTGGCTTGGTGTTTTGGTTGGTACAGATTGGTGCAACGGGATGACTGGATAGGGTTGGTCTAGGAATAGACCTATCCCAAAGTCATTCCTTGTCCAGTTATGCTATATTGCTATTTGTTTGATACTCAGCCAACTAAAGGTATTCTAATGGTGGTTGGGTTAGGTAAAAGGGGGTGGTCCCCGGTCCTAGACTTGGGATGAACATTACGACAAGGCTCCTGGTCGGGTTGTGTCGAGTTGGTATTAGAGCTTTAGGTTTATGGTCAATTAGGAGTCCACAAAACCGTGTCGAGTAGAGTCTCTTTTAGGGGTGTGTAGCATGTCATACTTATAAGAGAGAGGCTACAAGGAATTTAGGAATGTTTCACTTTATTTGTATTCTATTTTCAAGCCTGTAGTCTAAGTACTAAAATTCTTCTCTAATCCTTGGTTGTTCACTTTTCAAATCATGCCTCAGCGATCTGGAACACAAGTAAACTCTTTAGTCCCATCTTGGGGATAATGGTTATTGGGTATGTCCTACGTCTGGAGTTCATATTCAATTCTAGGGTCCTATCTCTGATAGTTCTATAGTTCTTCTAGTTGCTACTATTCCTCCTCAGGGTGAGGTGACTAATGCAGAATATCGCCAGTCGATTAAAACTATTGCTAAATTAGTTGCTGCTCAGGCTGAGCGGGATGCATCTGGTGAGTTATCTATTTATGAAATGGAATCCTTCTACTTTTGTTGGTGTGAAGGTGGATAAAGATCCTCAGGGTTTCTTGGATTAAATGGAGAAGATATTCAGGGTGATGTAGGCTGAAAAACCTAGACTTTGAACCATTGAAAAAATTTCCTCAATTGATGTCTTTGGACTTGTTACGAAAAAGGGTACTACTCATACCCTTTGAATACGAGTTGGTGGTGATCCCCTATCATACCCTAAGAAGTGTGGTGAGGGTCACTCACTATCATAGGTATAAGTGAGGCTCCAACCAATCTTACCTTAAGGTACGAGTGGTTCCAAGTTCAATCATATAGAGTGATGCCTCAATCAAAAATGGATTTTTTTATGGTTTATGGATATGAGTTAGGGTTGAATCGTACCATTTGGATATGACTCAAAGGTGTATGGTGGTATCATTAATAGTGTGTGTGACATAGGATATTCCTATTGTACGAGTCAGGGTACCACTTATACCCTAGGGTACAAATATTTAAGTAAGTCGTATGGTGAGTCGTACCCCTGGATGGGTTCAATTTCAACTTTTAACTAAGGGCCTTGTGGTCATTTCACATGTATAAAACTCCAACCCCTCTTATTATATAAGTGTGTGTAGCCTCTTAAATATCTATTTTAATGGATCAAATATGCTAACTACTCTCTAAGCTCGTCTTTGAAGAATTGGAGGCTACAGTTTCAAGAGTGGTCTTCAAGAGGAAAAGGAGAGTCAATATTCTTGGTGATTCATCTTGTTTAAGGCATGTAACTCTCCCCTAATAACTCTAAATCTATGAATTTCACACTTGGATTAGTAAGTGTACATGGTGGTTTTGAAATTAAATGAAAAGGGTTTGGTTTCCTAATGATGATTAATGATGATTCTTGCTTAGACTTATATTTATACATATTATTAAAGGTAGATTTCACATGTTAATGCTTCTTGTATGTTGTCTTACATGTGGGCCTTGAGTAACCCTAGTCTGGATGATTTTTACCATGAAACTGGCCTTAGTAAAGGCATGTGCACTGGGTGTTTGTGAAAATATCTAAGTGGGATGTCTAGTTACATTATGATGATTCTTTGAACTAGGGAAATGGCCTAATATGTATAAATGCTTGATAAATGATATTGTGAAGGTAAAATGAGCCATGTATCATATAATTAATGACATTGATGGTTTGATGAATAAAAAGGGGGGTTAAAGTCCCTAACATGAAAAAGAACTTGAATTGTGTGTTGAAATAAATTATGGTATTGAATTTCTAATGAAGCGTAAATGGCTCATAAGGGCCTTGAGGACCAAAGTTTGAATTGTATAATGAGTTTAATTAAGGCCTTGGACAATTGAAATGGTTGAGAAATGATGGCTCCCATGAGGACCACTTGGCCATGTTTGGTGTTGAATTGGCTAAATGGGTTAAAGTTCTTATGTGTGGAATTAAATGTATGGGGATGCATGGATAAAGGGTTAGAGTCCCAATGTTGACTAATGATAGTTGAGATGGTTTGAGGTTAAATTCTCTTGCCTAATAAAATATCTTGTGGTTAAAGTCCCTTGCATAATAAGATCTCATTAGGTGGAAGTGCCTTACTAAATGAATTGGCTTGGTTTATATTCCCCTATCAAATATGGCATAAGGTTACAGTCCTTTGCCTAAGGTGTGAGCATATTGTTAGAGTCCCTTGCTTGGCCAAATATGTGTGAGTAGTTAAAGTCCCACACTTATATGAATGTGTGAGTGGTTAGAGTCCCTCACTTAAATGGTAGTGTACGTGTTTAGAGTCCCATACTTGATGATATATGAATATGGTTAAAGTCCTATGCCTAATATGAAATGCTTGAATCAATAAGTGTCAAAGGTTGGAGTCCTCCATTGCATGTATGATGAATGAGTGCTTCCAAAGTGTGAATAAAACTTTCCCCTTGGTTAGCATGTGATATGTCTATATGTATGGATAAGGTTATGAATGTGATTGTATATGATATATATTTACTTGTTGTTGAATGATGATGCTATTTTTTCCTTATCCTTGAGTTACATGCTAGCGTTCAAACCGTTGACCATCTCCGAATGCTATGTCCCCACACGACATAGGGGTCGGAGCATCTTCTTCTCTTCTTGTGGAGTGATTAAGCAATCGAGGAGGTTCGTGCATTGACTTGTGAGTGGTGATCTTTCTTACTTCATAAGACATTCATTTTTGGTCTCCTATCTTTAGAGTTAGTGTTATTTTGATTGGTTTGGCTATTGTTGGAGGCTTATCCCGACATATACATCTTTAAACTTTGGTTTGTATAGAGGTTTTAAGAATGACTGTGGACTTGGAAATATTGGTTAAGTGTGATGAATCTAATAAATTGTTTAGACATGTATAAGATAAGACTTGTAGTATGTTTTGAGCTATCTTATTATATTATCGGGATTCACTCGACCCATGTGATGGATGTAGTGATTGTGATGGGTTATTGGGGCGACCTCCAGTTTATGTGGGCTTAAGGTGCCCCTACGTCATGGCCCAATTTTATGGCATGTCAATTGCGTATTAGAGCCTAGTTTCATAGTCAGTTGCATGTCCATAATACCATGTCTAGTAGAGTCTCTTTTATGGGTGTGAAGTGTGCCACACTTATAAAAGAGCATCTATGAGATAGTTTAGGAAATGTTTCCTTTTCTTCGGTTTCAATCTCAAGCTATAGAGTCTAAGGTCTTGGATTCCTCTGATTTTTGTTTGTTATCTTTCAGATCATGCCTCTAAGGAGATCTGAGTTTTAGGCAAACCCTTCTGAGGGACCTAGGGATAAAGCTCATCCAATTTTTGGAGTTCAAACCTGGTATAGGGTTACAACATTCGACCATCTTCATGGGGTTCCACCTGTCCCCACCAACCCCGACTATGAGAGTGACCCTTCTATTTTGTCACCCCAGAGGGATGCTACTAATGCTGAGTTTTATCTCTCGAACAACCTCTTGACTCAATTGGTAGATTCTCAAGTCGAGCGTGGTGCTCCGACTACCATTTCTTTTGAGGCCACAAGAATTGGAAAATTTATGAGGTTGAGCACTCTTATGTTCTCTAGTACAAAGGTTGAGGGGGATCCTCAAGGTTTCGTTGATGAAATAGAGAAGACCTTTCAAATCATGAATGCTTCAGAGATTGAGTCCATTGAGTTTTCTTCCTACCTATTAAAAGATGTAGCGTACCAATGGTACGATGGGTGGGAGATGTCTAGAGGAGTTGATGCTAGTCCCTCCATGTGGGAGGACTTTTCTAAGGCTTTCTTAGACCGTTTCTTTCCTCAAGAGCTGAGAGAGGTAAAGGTAGAAGAGTTTGTGAACTTGAAGTAAGGGTGGATGTTCGTTCAAGAGTAGGACTTAAAATTCCATCAATTATGAAGGTATGCTCCCAAGATGGTTTCTAGCATGAGGGATAAAATGCAAAAGTTTGTCTTGGGATTGTCTAGTGCGTTAGTCCTTGAGATCAAGGCGTCCTTGTTTATTGAGAACATGGATATTTCTAGTTTGATTATGTATTTGCAACATGTGGAAGAAGAGAAAAAAAGGCAAGCTGAGCTTAGTGAGATACAAAGAAAAAAATTTAAACCTTCTGAGCATAGTGTTTGTGATGGTGGCAAGTGGCCATAGAAGAATTGAGGGAGCTCTAGTTCTTTCTCCTTGACTAGTGTTCTCTCTCCTTACCTAAAGTTTTAGAGTGATCGTCGGACTTAGTTTTGTGGTGGGTTCCGGGCATAGGGTGCCTAATTTTAGACTAGTAGTGCCAAGTCAGCTCCACCCATCCTCCATGCAGATTTTGTAATCAAAGACTTCATGGTTAATGTGAGAAGGGGAGAAACATGTGTTTCCATAGTGGTCAGGCTGGGCATATGTAGCGTGAGTGCCCCTCCCTAGAAGCATCTTTGGCCAATAGGACCCCTATTTCTACTCCATCTACTTCCACACCAAAGAGTGGTATATCTACCTCTACTTCTGATTCTAGCACCAACGCTAGCTGAAACCGCTTATATGCAGTTGCTACTCGCCAGGATTTTGAGGCATCTCCCGATGTTGTAACGGGTATATTGAGAATTTTCTCTTGTGATGTGTATTGTTTGCTTGATCCAGGGTCTACTCTTTCTTATGTGACCCCATATGTGGTTATGCATCTTGATTTCTGCTTGAGAGTCTATCGATTCCTTTTTTATTTCTACCATATTTGGAGACCCTGTGGTTGTTAGAAGGGTCTATAAGAGGTGTGTGATATCGGTTGGTGGTAGAGATACTCTTATAGACTTGATAGAGTTGGACATAGTTGATTTTGATATTATTCTAGGAATGGATTGGTTGCACTCTTGCTATGCTTTCTTAGATTGTCAGACTCGTAGGGTCATGTTCAAATTCCTTAATAGGTCGGTCATTGTATGGGAAGGTGGTTCCCTAGTTCCTAAGGAAAGGTTCATTTCTTATCTAAAGGACCAAAAGTTGATTTCAAAGGGGTGTTTGTATTATTTGTCCTGAGTTAAGGATTCCAACTTGAAATAGCCTTCTCTAGAATTTGTTCTCATGGTTTATGATTTTCTCAAGGTGTTTTCCAATGATCTTTCCGATGTTTCTCCTGATAGGGAAATTGATTTTTAGATTGATCTTGTTCCGAACACTCATTCGATTTCTGTCCCTCCTTATAGAATGGCTCTGGCAGAGCTAAAAGAGCTTAAGGGAAAATTAAAAGACCTATTACATAAAGGTTTTATCCACCCTAGTGTGTCTCCGTGGGGTGATCTTGTGTTGTTCATATGCAAGAAGGATGGTTCCCTTCATATGCGTATTGATTATCATCAGTTGAACAAAGTGACCATAAAGAATAAATATCCTCTTACTAGGAATGATGATTTATTTGATCAACTTTAGGGTGCGAAGTGTTTTTCTATGATTGACCTTAGATTGGGTTATCATCAAATTAAGATTAGGGATATGGATATCCCTAAGACGGCCTTTAGAACCCGATATGGTCACTATGAGTTTCTTGTCATGTCTTTTAGGTTGACCAATGCTCCGACGGCATTCATGGACTTGATGAATATGGTCTTTTGTCCGTTCTTGGACATGTTTGTCATTGTCTTCATTGATGATATCTTGGTCTATTCTAAGAGTGAGGTGGATCATGTAGATCACTCCATGCTGTGTTGCAAACTTTGAAAGATCATTGTTTATATGCCAATTTCTCCAAGTGTGAGTTTTGGTTGAAAGTCATAGCTTTTCTTGGTTATTTTATCTCTAATGAAGGGATCATGGTAGATCCCCAAAAAGTTGTGGTGGTTAAGAAGTGGCCTAGACTTATGAATCCAACCGATATTCGGAGCTTCTTCGATCTAGCCGGTTTTTATAGAAGATTTGTGAAGTGTTTTTTGACTGTAGCTTCCCTATTGACCAAGTTGATCCAAAATATGGTCAAGTTATTATGGTTCAAAGCATGTGAGGGTAGTTCTGTAAAGTTGAAAGATAAATTTACTTCGGCTCCAGTTTTAACCTTGCCCAAAGGTATTGATTTTTTTGTGTTTTATCGTGATGCTTCTCATGTCAATCTTTGTTGCGTGTTGATGCAATATGCTAGGGTGACCACCTAAGATTTTACACAATTGAAATTTCATGAGAATAACTACCCTACTCATGACTTAGTGTTGTTAGTTTTGGTATTTGCGTTAAAGATTTGGAGACATTATCTATATGGGGTTCACATTGATATCTTTTCTGATTATAAGAGTCACCAATGAGTGTTTACATAAAAGGAGTGAAATCTCTGGCAAAAAAAGTGGTTCGAGTTATTGAAATACTATGATATGAGTCTTCATTACCATCCCGATAAGGCGAACGTGGTCGCTGATGCTCTTAGTAGATTGTCCATGAGGATTTTGGCCGATGTATATGAGGATAAGTAGGAATTGGTGAAAGACATTGACCATTTGGCTAATCTTGGAGTTCGACTTGTGGACTCTGAGGATGGTGGTGTATTTATGCTTTTGATATCTCAGTCGTCTCTTGTTTTTGAGATAAAGGAAAAGCAAGCATTGGACCCCGACTTGATAAAGATCAAGAGTAATGTAGGTCTACACAAAGTTGCGTACTTTGTGATTTGTGGTGATGGTATCTTGAGATACCAAGGTAGGCTATGTGTTCTCGACATTGATGGATTGCGGGAAAGTGTCATGGCTGAGGCTTGTGGATCCCGTTATGCCATTCATCCCAGTTCCATCAAGATGTAACATGATCATAGAGAGTTCTATTGGTGGGGTAATATGAAGCGTGATGTGGCTAGTTATGTGGCAAAGTGTATGGTGTGTCAACAAGTGAAAGTTTAGCACATGAGGCCCTGGGGCTTGTATCAAGAGATCCCATTACCTGAATAAAAATGGGAGGCAATTAATATGGATTTCGGTACCAGTCTTCCTAGATCCCAAAATTAATATGATTATATTTGGGTCATTATGGATAGAATGACAAAGTCCACTAAATTTTTGCTCGTGAGGACTAATTTTTTTGTGAAAGATTATGCTAAGTTGTAACTTGCGAAGATTATGAAGTTGCACGGTGCTCCAGTTTTTATTATCTCTGATCCTGGTCCTCTGTTTTCATCCCAATTTTGGAAGTCGTTCCAAAAGGGTTTGGGTACTAGAGTCTGCCTTAGTACTACATTCCATCTATAGATGGATGGACAAGTAGAAAGGACTATCCAAACATCAGAGTATATGTTACGGGCTTGTGTGATTAATTACGGTGGTAGTTTGTATGATCACATGCCTTTGATTGAGTTCACCTATTATAATAATTATCACTCTATTATTAGCATGGCGCCTTTTGAGGCATTATATGGTAGGAGATGTCATTCTCCTATTGGTTGGTACAAGGTTGGCTAGGGTAAGTTTCTTGGCCCCGATCTAGTTCACCAAGCCTTAAAAAAGGTGAATGTGATTCGTGATAGGTTAAAAATCGCTCAAAGTCATCAAAATTTTAATATGGATGTGAGGCATAGGGACTTAGAGTTTAATGTTGGTGATAAGGTATTCGTGAAAGTATCTACCATGAAGGGAGTGATGTGGTTTGGTAAAAAAGAGAAGCTTAGTCCCCGGAATGTTGGTTCCTACTTGATTATTAAGAGGGTTGGCAACGTTTCCTATGAGTTAGGTGGCCTTCTATAATGAACTTTATTCGCCCAGTTTTACATGTCTCTTTGATGCGGAAATGTATGGGTGATCCTTCGTTGGTTTTTCCCTTGAGGGATGTTGATATTTCAGACTCTTTATCCTATGAGGAGATCTCGGTGAGGATCATGGATTGGTAAGTTTGTCGGTTGCAAATGAAAGAAGTGGTTGCGGTGAAGGTTCTATGGAGGAACCAAAAGTTCAAAGAAGCTTCGTGGGAAGAGGAAGAGGACATAAAGTCCAAGTATCCGCATTTGTTTCCTATTCAAAAAACTTGTGATGGAGGCATGTGTTGATCTCCTTGCTTTGATTCATGTCTTTGATAGACAATGGGTTAAAGTCCCCAATGTGTTGAGTTTATTTGTGTCTTGTTAGACTATGGGTTCAAGTCCCTAATGCTTTACAAAAATATGTGTCCTTGTTGTGATGGTTTGAAGTCCCTAGTATCTTGAGTTGATTCATGTCTTTAGTAAATGATGGGTTCGAGTCCCTAATCCTTAAATTGAGTAAGTATCCTTGATAAGATGATGGGTTGAAGTCCCAAAGTTATAAATGAGTAAGTGTTGATAGGTAAGGGGTTTAAGTCCCAAAGCTTTGAGAAGAACAAATGACTTTAATAAATAATGGGTTTTAGTCCCAAAGACGATGAAGTGAATGATTGATTGGTAATGAGTATAATATGTGTTATATCCTTGTTGTACGCTTGTTCTAACTTGTTTGAAGGTTGTTTTGATGTGTGATGGCATGTTGTATTGTGCCTATTTCTTGCCTTACCCCTCATTCGAGGACAAATGATCCAAGTGGGGGAGAATTGAAACACCTAGACTTTGAACCATTGAAAAATTCCCTCATTTGATGTCTCTGTACTTGGTAATACTAAGGGTACCACTCGTACCCTTTGGATACGAGTTGGTGACCACCTATCATACCCTAGGCAGTGTGGTAAGGGTTATTCACTGGCCTAGGTATGAGTTAGGATCCAACCAATCATACCTTAAGGTATGAGTCGTACTAAGGCCAATTGTATAGAGTGATGCCTCGATCAAAAGTGGACTGTTTTTGGTATGGTTGATGGATACGAGTTAGGGTTGAGTCATACCCTTTGGATACATCTCAAAGGTGTATGGTCGTATCCTTAAAAACGTCTATGACCTAGTATAATCCTAGGGTATGAGTTAGGTTACCACTCATACCCTAGCATATGACTTCTTAAGTGAGTCATATGGTGAGTCGTACCCCTGGACGGGTTCAATTTTCAGCTTTTAACTAAGGGTCTTGTGGTCATTTCCCATGTATAAAACCCTAAGATTTATTATTATATAAGTGTCTGTAGCCTCCTAAACATCCATTTTGATGGATAAAACATGCTAAATACTCTCTCAAGCTCATCTTTGAAGAATTGGAGGCTAGGGTTTCAAGAGTGGTCTTCAAGAGGCAAAGGGGAGTCAATATTCTTGGTGATTCATCATGTTTAAGGCATGTAACTTTTCCCCTTTCTAAATAACTCTAAACCCATTAGTTTCACACTTGGATTAGCAAGTATACATGGTGGTTTTGAAATCAAATGAAAAGGGTTGGGTTTCCTAATGATGAATAACGATGATTCTTGCTTAGACTTATGTTTATACACGTTATTGATGGTATTTTGCACATGTCAATGATTGTTGTATGTGGTCTAACATGTGGGTCTTGAGTAACCCTAGTCTTGATTATTTCTACCATAAAATTTGCCTTGGTAAAGGCATATGTACAAGATGTTTGTAAAAATGTCTAAGTGAGATGTCTAGTTACATGATGATGATGCTTTAAACTAGGGAAATGGCTCAATATGTATGAATGCATGATTAATGATATTGTGTAGGTAAAATGAGTCATGTATTGTGTAATAGATGACCTTGATGATTTGATAAATAAGAAGGTGGGTTAAAGTCCCTAATATGAAAATGAACTTGAATTATGTGTTGATCTAAATTGTAGTACAAAATTTCTAATGAAGTGTGAATGGCTCATAAGGGTATTGAGGACCATATCTTGAATTGTATGATGAGTTATATTAAGGCAGTGGCCTATTGAAATGGTTGAGCAATGAAGGCTCCCATGAGGACCATGTGGTCATGTTTGGTGTTGAATTGGCTAAATGGGTTAAAGTCCTTAAGTGTGGAATTGAATGTATGTTGATTCATGGGCAAAGGGTTAGATTCCCAATGTCGACTAATGATAAATGTGATGCATTGAGGTAAAAGTCCCTTGCTGTAATGACCCAAAATCACCTCCCAGGATGTCACATGGTGCTTAGGGCTACAAGTAGCCCCAAGTTAACCCTTTGAGCCTATCACTTCTCATAATAACTCATTCAAGAAGGAATGTACAAAACACTGGTACTGTCATATCAAAATGAAAGAAGATACGAAGATAATACTCAGTCCAAACGACCACAATACTGGAAATCTCAACACAACCACAGTCTGATAACTAGTCTAAGAAATCCTCTACTACTCTATGAACTAGAGAGCCGTTGGGACAGGTCCCCAACTAACTCAAATAGGACTGAAAGTAATAAGATAACCATTCAACTACTGAAATATCTGAAGATAGGCCCTCGAACCATGAGGACTCACCACTGGAGAAATGTATACAAAGGTACTCGGGAATCACTGACGAGACTGGGATTGAGCACCTGAACCAACATTATAAGACAATGTCGCACATAGACGTATTTGTGGATCAGCACTTGGGAATATACTAAGTATATGGGGGTGTATGCATTTACATAAAACAATATCAATTCTCTAAAATCAAATCATGCATGAAAAGAGGAATGACTCACATGGCTTGAATTAGTCTAAAATGTAAAGCTCATAAATCATGTAGAATGAAGCATGTAACACAAATCTCGTGAGTCAATATGCTTTGGCTTTAAAATCTATACTCTTTTCTTATTCTCATTACTGATAGGCTGAAGGAAACTTTAAACAGTACTTTCAACTCATGCATATATATCATGGTGATTAAAACTTCTCTAATGCTCAAGAACTTATAACTCTTTTGAACTCAAACACTTGGAACTCGAAATCGTATAACTTGGGTTTGAAAATCGGTGATCAACTCGTATTAGTAGAGAAAACTACTTCCTTTTTTGGAAAATACTCAAAGCAGTTCATATATTTTAGAAAATATCCCATCCCAAAGATTTAAGAAAAAATATTCTATCTGAATGGAAAATACTTTAGTTTTGGGAGGTTCTCTTAACCGACATAAACCATGCGAGGTACATGGAGTCCAATGTCTTATCCTCCTAAGGAAGAAACCTTATGTTAGGGAGAGGTGTTATACTCTTGCCAAGGAGTATAACCTCAACTCAGTGATCACTTATCTCAGCCTCGAGCCCAATCATCTCGTCCTTAGGCCCAAAATCTGAAACCTATGGTGGCACGTAGTTCTGGGGTAAGAAATCGTAGTAACTTACCCAAATCGGTGCAAAATACTACTCCCTTTAGTTTATCTCGCTCATCTCATGAAAATCCACTTTTAAAATAATCTCATGGCTCCTAAGAACCCAACAATCAAATCTGTAATCTCATATAGTGAAGTGGATTTCAAAGCTCTATGACTATTAGGTCAAAACATTTCTCAATAATCTCAAAATACTCAAATCAAGGGTGCTTATAGCACAAAAGTTTATAAAATTGCAAGTCTCAAGTAGGGCTTAATGATCCATAATTCAATCTCAAGTTAAAACTCATCAAAATGCATATTAGATAGCATATAGATTCATAAATCATGTAGAAATCTGGAATTTACAGCATTTTAGCTCATAATCTCAAAATACTCATATACTTCAATATCTCAAACATTTCAACTATGAACTTCTCAAGGATTAAAATCATGAGGTATAGACCCAGCTGTAATTTGTCAAGAAAACATGTAAAAATCATGCCATTAGACTCTCAATTCATGAGAAACATCAAAATCTTGCAACCAATAACAATGGGTGAAAAACCCTAATTCAATTTCATGTAAAATCTCATAAGTTGCAGAAAATTGTAGTTTAAATAAGCCTTTGGGCATAAGGATGAAAGGATTACCCTTGTTCAAAACCCCACATACCTTAGATTATGAAATTGGATGATCATGCTTGCTTCAACTCTTCTTCTTACTCTTGAGAGAGGGTTCTTGCAACCCTTGAAATTGGGGAACTTAAATCTCAACTCAATTTGTAGAATCTATGGTGAGTTCTTGGATTTCTTGGAGAAGGGTTTTAGATTTGATCTTGAGGGAGAAACCCTAGTTGTCTTGTGTTTTAGATGATTAATGAATCCATTTGCTTCGCTTGGAATATATCTGGTTGATAAAAGAGTGGAAAAGACTAAAAAGCTCCTTTAAAAATGACTTTAAAATATAGAACGAGGGTTGCGATGGTCGAAGCGGCGGTCCATCACTATCCTGATGGTCAGTCGGATCGTCCGTCGCACGTCGGTCAGAAAAAGAACACACTACCTCGATGCGATGGTCAAAGAAATGGTCCGTTACTAGTCAGACGGTCTATCAGATCGTCTGTCACACATTGTCCAGGATGAGGCCACACTGCCTCAGCGGCGACGGTCTTAGCGATGGTCCATCACAGTCTTGATGGTCCGTCATCCTAGTCATCGCACTTGGTCCAGAAAAGGGAGTTACTTCCTTGGTTGCGACGGTCGTTCACAGACTCGATGGCCCATCGGATCGTCCTTCGCACCTGGGCGGTTCCGACAACTCTCAGTAAAATGGCCATAACTTCTCACCCCAATGCCGAATTTGGATGAAATTAGTATCGTTAGAAAGCTAATTCAATTCTCTACATGAAAAAAATCAAATTTAAGAAAATTATATATGTTTTAAACACCAATCACTTGGGAAGTCTCTTCTCAATATTTTAGGGTCAGAATTACACTTCACTTGACACGCTCTAAGGCTCGGACTACGAGGAAACTTTGCAGGGTCTTACAATATCTCCCCCTTGGAAACATTCGTCCTCAAATGTCGCTAGTAAGACTAGGAACATAGGAGAAACAAAGTACACATAGCTAAAGCAATTTGCTAAACGGGGTCAAAATCTTTCTAAACTCTTGAATACCTCGGAAATTGCAAACACTCATGCAAGAATAGATATATAGCTGAACTTTGGAATAGAAGGGCTGAAATAAGGAAGAATAATACCTTTGGATCAATCTGAACTCGTGGAAAAGAGGTGCAGGTACTTGGCTCGTATGTCTGCTTCTGCCTCCCAAGTAGCACCCTCAACTGACAAGTTCTGCCACAACACTTTGACTAAGGGAACCTCTTTGTTCCTCAGTCTACGGATCTGAAATTATAGGATCTCAATGGGAATCTCATCGAATGAAAGACTATTATGAATATCAGTACTATCTGAAGGATCTACCACAACGGAATCACAAATATGCTTCTTAAGTATGGAGACATGAAAACTAGGATGAACGGCTGGCAACTCCGCAGGTAACATAACCTCATAGGCTACTTTCCCAACACGGCTCAAAATGCTATACGGGCCAACATAACTGGGAATAAGCTTTCCCTTTTTACTAAACCTCTTCACCCCTTTCATGGGTGAAATCTTCAAGTATACCAAATCACCCACTTCAAACTCAAGATCTCTTCTCCTCACATCGGCATATGACTCTTGACTACTCTGAGCTATCTTTAACCTCTCTCTAATTAACTTAAATTTCTCGATAGCTTCAAATACTGCATCTGGCCCAATCATTGTAGCTTTACCCACTTCGAACCAACCTATGGGTGATCTACATCTTCTACCATACAAGGCCTCAAATGGTGTCATACCGATACTAGCATGATAACTATTGTTATAGGTGAACTCTATTTATGGAAAATGCTCATCCCAACTTTCTTTGAAATCAAGAGCACACGCCATCAACATGTCTTCTAGGGTCTGAATGGTCTTCTCAGCCTGACCATCTGTCTGCGGATAAAAAGAAAAACTCAAACTAACTTGGGTACCAAGACCCTGCTGAAACGCCCTCCGAAACTAAGAAGTAAATTGAGTACCCCTATCTGAAATGATAGATGGGGGAACTCTGTGAAGCCTGACTAACTCCCGGATATACAATCTAGCATAATACTCAGCTGTATAAGATGTATGCACGGGAAAGAAGTGCGCGGACTTAGTCAACCTGTCTACAACAACCCAAATAGAATCATGATGACGACGCGAGAGAGGTAACCCAGTCACAAAGTCCATATTCACCACCTCCCACTTCCGAGAGGGTATACCAAACTCTTGTATCCTACCACCAGGTCTTTGGTGCTCTACCTTAACCTATTGGAACGTTGCACACTTTGCTACAAACTCAGATATATCCTTCTTCATACCATTCCACCAATTGATTTCCCGCAAGTCGCGGTACATCTTGGTAGTGCCGGGATAAATAGAATATCGTGCGCCATGTGCTTCAGCCATAATCCTCTGCCTTAGATCATCAACACATGGAACACACAATCTACCCTGCAATCTCAACTCGCCATCTCCCTGTTGGGAGAAAACCTATACCTTTTGATCCTTAACTTCCTCCTTCAGTCAGACCAAACTAGGATCTTTATCTTGCTTCTCCTTCACTTCCAAAACTAAAGAGGATTCGGAACGACTTGGCACCAAAGTACTTTCCTCAGCTGAATCAATCAACCTAACACCCAATCTTGCCAAACAATGAACATCATAAGCTAACTCTTTCTTACCTTCCTCTACATGAGCAACACTGCCCATAGACAATCTGCTAAGGGCATCCGCCACTACATTGGACTTGCTCGGGTGATACAACACACTCATATCATAGTTTTTTAACAACTTTAACCACCTCCTTTTCCTAAGATTTAACTCCTTTTGAGTAAACACATACTGCAGGCTCTTATGATCAGCAAACACATCAATATTAACACCATAAGGATAGTGTTTCTAGATTTTCAAAGCAAAGACACAACAGCTAACTCGAGATCATGGGTTCAGTAATTCTTCTCATGTGGCTTTAACTGTCTAGAGCCATAGGCTATAACCTTACCTCTTTGCATCAAAAAATAAACCAAACCAATTCTAGAGGCATCAGAATATACCACAAAACCATCTGTACCATCAAGCAGAGTCAACACTAGGGCTGAAGTAAGTCAAGTCTTCAACTCCTGAAAACTCTTCTCACAGGAATCTGACCATGGGAACTTAACTTTTTTTGGGTCAACCGGGTCATGGGAGATGCAATAGAAGAGAAACCTTCAACAAAACAGCGGTAGTAGCCCACTAGACCCAAGAAACTTCTAATATAAGATGAAAAGATAGGTCTAGGCTATTTTCTTACAGTTTCAGTCTTTTGGGGATCAACTCTAATACCTTCAGCCGAAATAATATGACCCAAAAAGGCTACTGACCTTATCCAAAATTCACACTTACTGAATTTGGTGAACAACTTGTGACCTCTAAGAGTTTGCAAGACAATTCTAAGGTGATCTGCATGATCATGCTCACTGTGGGAGTAGACAAGGATGTCATCTATGAACACTATAATAAACATATCAAGATATTGCTTGAACACTTGATTCATGAGGTCCATAAAAGCTTTTGGGGCATTGGTTAGCCCGAAAGACATGACTAAAAACTCAAAGTGACCATAGCGAGTTCGAAAGGCTGTCTTTGGAATATCACATTCCCTCACTTTAAGTTGATGATAGCCGGATCTAAGGTCTTTCTTGGAGAAATAACTTGCACCTTGCAATTGATCAAATAGGTCATCAATTCTCGGAAGAGGATACTTATTTTTTACTGTGACCTTGTTAAGATGACGATAGTTAATGCACATATGCAAAGAACCATGTTTCTTCTGCACGAATAGAACAGGTGTGCCCCAAGGAGAAATACTTGGCCTTGTGAAACCTTTATCAAAACGATCTTTGAGTTACTCTTTCAACTCTTTAAGCTCAGTAGGTGCCATACAGTATGGCAGAATAGAAATAGGATAAGTGTCAGGAAGAAGGTCAATCCCGAATTTTATTTCTCTATCGGGAGGTACCCCTGGGAGATCTTTCAGAAAAACATCTGGAAACTCGTTAACAATATCGACTGACTGAATAGTTGGAGCCTCGAACTTAGTGTCTTTGACTCTAACTAGGTGATAGACACAACCCTTGGATATTAGCTTTTTGGCTTTGAGATAGGAGATAAAATGAACTCTTGGGAGATACCAAACTCCCAGACCACTCAAAAAATTTCCTCATCAGGGAACTGAAACTTGACCACATGGGTACGATAGTCTATAGATGCATAACAAGAATGAAGTCAATCCATACCCAGAATAAGGTCAAAATCCACCATGTCTAACTCTATCAAATCAGCAAGTATGACACTATGAAGAATAGTAACAGGATAATCTCTATGCACTTGTTTAGCAATGACTGACTCCCTACTAGTGTGGAGACTAAGAAAGGCTCAGGAATCTTTTTGGGACTCATTTTGAAATTCACATCCACAAGTAAGGTCATATAGGAGAGACTTGACCCGGGGTCCAATAACACATAAAAATCAAAACAAAAGACACGGAGCATACAAGTAACAACATCGGAAGAGTCCTCCTGCTCCTGATGGGATGGTAAGGCATAGAATCTGTTCTGGCACTGACCACCAGCAGTACTAGATGAAGCACCCTGAACAGGGGCGGGAAGAGGTACAGGAGCTGGTGCACTAATAGTTTGTGCCTATGGTCGGGCATCTCTGCTCCCCTACCTAGCATGCGAACAATCTCTAAGTTTGTGGCCCTGCTTGCCACAATAAAAACAACCCCTTAAATCTGCAAAACACTCACTGGGATGATCCCTACCATATTACCACAAAGAGGATAATGGGGACTATTACCAATACTGTTCTGCGACCTAGACATAAAAGACCTGTTCCCTTGATCTTGCCTGCCTCTAGGCGCGGGAGCACTAGCTGATGAAGGTGCTGGAATAGATAGACGTCTTTGAAACTGAGGGTAGTTTCCTCCATGGAACCTAGGCTGACTATACTCATGCTGCTCAGATCTATCTTTTTTGCTATCCCTCACTCTGTCTCTCTCTCTAATTTTATTTGCCTCTATCTGTTGTGCATGCATCATTAACCTAGATAGATCCAATCCCTATGCATCATCACAGCCCTATACTCTTTTAGCATCAAACTAGAAACACCTGTCATGAACTTGTTCATACTAGCCCGGGTGTCAGAAATTAAATCAGGAGCATACTTGGCCAACTGGTTGAACTTCAAGCAGTACTTTTTTACAGTCATAGAGCCCTGCCTCAAGTTCATAAACTCCTCAATCTTTTCTTCCCTCATATCAAGCGGAAAGAACTTGTCCAAGAATGCATCTTGGAACACCTGCCAAGTCATAAGAGCAGCATTCTTACCTCTACACTTCCTCCACGATACAACCCAATCATAATTTATGTCCTTAAACCTGTAAGATGCTAACTCAACAATTACATCCTCAGAAACATGCATCACCTGCATGATCTTTCTCACCCTTTTAAGGTACTACTATAGGTCCTCACCTTCCTTGGACCCATAAAACTCTAGCAGATTCATCCACATAAAATGACAGATCTTAGAAGGAGCTATATCACCTCCCTGCTAATTTGCAAATGTGTCCTGGTTATTTTCCCAAACATTAGTGGTGCCTACTTAGGTTAACGCCTAAAAGGACACTCGAAACTCAGTGTGAGACATAGTCTCATTCAAAGGATCAACAGGTGGGAGTTACTCATCATTATCTCCGTGAGCATTCACTTTTTGGAGAGACATTTTATGAAATAAGAGAGCATGAATTATTAGATGAGAGGGACAACTGTAGGCATGATGGAATCTGAAAAAAATAAACAACTTTTTCCTAAAATGTTTTGTAGCCTCTTGCTCATAGATGTGGAGCGCTATACACCGATGATCAAGACTTTACTCAACATGGCTTGTCAGACTCCCTAGGACTCCTTAAAAACCCTAGGCTTGATACCAAGTTTGTAATGATCCAAAATCACCTTCCGGGATGTCACATAGTGCTTAGGGCTACAAGTAGCCTCAAGATAACCCTTTGAGCCTATCTCTTCTCATAATAACTCATTCAAGAAGGAATATACAAAACACTGGTACTGTTATTTCAAAATAAAAGGAAATATGAAGCTAATACTCGGTCCAAATAACCACAATACTGGAAATCTCAACACAACCACAGTCTGATAACTAGTCTGACAAAGCCTCTACTACTTCATGAACTAAAGAGATATTAGGATAGGTCCCCAACTAACTCAAACTGAACTAAAAGTAATAACATAACCACTCAAATACTGAAATATCTAAAGATAGGCCCTCAAACCATGAGGACTCACCACTAGAGCAATGTAGACAAAGGTACTCGAGAATCACTTACGAGACTGGGACTGAGCACCTAAACCTATATTATAAGACAATGTAGCACATAAACGTATATATGGATCAGCACTTGGGAATGTACTGAGTATATGGGGGTATATGCATTTACATAAAACAATATCAATACTCTTTAATGAAATCATCCACGCAAATAGGAATGACTCACATGGCTTGAATAAGTCTAAAATGTAAAGATCATAAATCATGTAGAATAAAGTATATAACACAAATCTCATGAGTCATAATACTTTGGCTGTAAAATCTATACTCTTCTCTTTTTCTCATTACTCATAGGTTGAAGGAAACTTTAAACAATACTTTCAACTCATGCATATATGTCATGGGGAGTAAAACTTCTCTAATGCTCAAGAACTTATAACTCTCTTGAACTCAAATACTTTGAACTCGAAATCATATAACTTGGGTTTGAAAACCGGTGATCAACTCATATTAGTAGATAAAAATACTTCCTTCTTTGGAAAATACTCAAAGCAGTTCATTCATTTTAGAAAATATCTCAGCCTAAATCTTTAGGGAAAAATATTCTATCTCAATGGAAAACACTTTAGTTTAGGGAGGTTCTGTTAACCGACATAAACCATGAGAGCTATATGGAGTCCAACGTCATGTCCTTCTAAGTAAGAAATCTTACGTTAGGGAGAGGCGTCATACTCTTTCCAAGGAGAATAACCTCAACTCAATGATCACTTATCTCGGCCTCGGGCCCAATCATCTCAGCCTTAGGCCCAAAATCTCAAACCTATAGTGGAACGTAGTTCTAGGGTACAAACCATAGTAACTTACCCAACTCAGTGCTAAATACTACTCCCTTTACTTTATCTTTCTCATCTCATGAAAATCCACTTTCAAAATAATCTCATGGTTCCTAAGAACCCAATAATCAAATCTGTAATCTCATGTAGTGAAGTGGATTTCAAAGATCTAAGACCATTAGGTCAAAACATTTCTCAATAGTCTCAGAATACTCAAATTATGGGTGCTTATAGCTCAAAAGTTCATAAAATTACAAGTCTTGAGTAGGGCTTAATGAGCCATAATTCAATCTCAAGTTAAAACTCATCAAAATGCATATTAGATAGCATATAGATTCATAAATCATATAGAAATCTGGAATTTACAGCAATTTATCTCATAATCTCAACATACTCATAGACTTCAATATCTCAAACATTTCAACTATTAACTTCTAAAGGATTAAAATCATGGGGTTTAGATCCATCTGTAATTTCTTAAGAAAACATGTAAAAATCATGCCATTAGACTCTTAATTCATGGGAAATATCAAAAGATTGCAACCAATAACAATGGGTGAAAAACCCTAATTTAATTTCATGTAAAATCTCATAAGTTGAAGAAAATTTTAGTTTAAATAAACCTTTGGGCACAAGGTTGAAAGGATTACCTTTGTTTAAAACCTCACATACCTTAGATTATGAAATTTTATTAACAAGCTTGCTTCAACTCTTCTTATTACTCTTGAGAGAGTGCTATTACAACCCTTGAACTAGGGAAACTTAAATCTCAACTCAATTTGTAGAATCTATGGTGAGTTCTTGGATTTTTTGGAGAAGGGTTTTAGATTTGATCTTGTGGGAGAAACCCTAGATCTCTTGTGTTTTGGATGATGAATGAAGCCATTTTCTTTGCTTTGAATATATCTGGTTGATAAAAGAGTGGAAAAGATCGACAAGGCCCTTTAAAAATGACTTAAAAATACTGAACGGGGGCTACGACAGTCGAAGCGATGGTCCGTCGCTAGCCTGACGGTCCGTCGGATCGTCCGTCTTATGTCGGTCATAAAAAGAACACACTACCTCAATGCGATGGTTGAAGTGATGGTCCGTCGCTAGTATGACGGTGTTTCATATTGTCGGTCGCACGTTGGCTAGGATATGGCGACACAGCCTCAGAGGTGACGATCTCAACGACGGTCCGTCGCAGTCTTGACGGTTTGTCATCCTAGCCATCGAACTTGGGACATAAAAGGTAGTTACTACCTTTGTTACGATGGACCGAGCGATGGTCCATTTCATACTTGACGGTCCGTCGGATCGTCCATCACACCTGGGCGGTTTCGATAACTCTCAGTAAAATGGCCAAAACTTCTCACCCCGATGCCAGATTTGGACAAAATTGGTATCGTTGGAAAGCTAATTCAATTATCTACCTAAAAAAAGTCAAATTTATGAAAATTCTATATGGTGTAAACACCAATTACTTTGGAAGTATCTTCTCAATCTTTTAGGGATAGAATTACACTTTTCTTAACACGCTCCAAGGCTTGGACTACGAGGGAACTTTGCATCGTCTTACACTTGCCTAATGAAATCACTTTTGGTTACAGCCCCTTGCATAATGAGATCTCATGAGGTTGAAGTGACTCACCAAATCAATTAGCTTGGGGTTAAAGTCCCTTATATAATATAGCATGAGGTTAGAGTCCCTTGCCTAAGGTGTGAGCATATGATTAGAGTCCCTCATTTGATTTAATATTTGTGAGTGGCTAGAGTCCCTCACTTAAATGAATGTGTGTGAGTTCTTAGAGTCCCTCTCTTTAATGGGTATGTATGTGGATAGAGTCCCTTACTTAATGATATGTGAGTATGGTTAAAGTCCTATGCCTAATGAGAAATACTTGAATCTATAAGTGTGGAAGGCTGGAGTCCTCCATTGCATGTATGATGAAGTAGTGCTTCCAAAGTATTGATAAGACTTTCCCCTTGGTTAGCATGTGATGTATCTGTATGTATGGATAAGGTTATAAATGTGATTGTATATGATATATATTGACTTGTTATTGAATGATAATGTTATTTTATCCTTATCCTTGAGTCACATTCTAGTGTTCAAACTGCTAACCATCTCCGAAATCTATGTCGCCATGTGGATGGCGACATAGAGGTCAGAGGGTCTTCTTCTCTTCATGTATAGTTATTAGCAAATTGAGGCAGTTTGTGCATTGACTTAGTAGTGGTTATATTCCTTACTTGGGAAGACATTTCTTCTTGGTCTCCTATCTCTATACATAGTATTATTTTGACTTGTTTGGCTATTGTTGGGGGCTTATCCTGACATATACATTTCTAAACATCATTTTGTATATGGGTATTGTAGATGACTGTGGACTTGGGAATATTGGTTATGTGTGTTGAATCTAATGAAGTGTTTAGACATGTATAAGTTATTACTTGCAGTATATTTTTTGCAATCTCATTATTAGATCGTGATTCACCCAACCCATGTGATTGATGTGGTAATTATGATGGGTGATCGAAGCGACCTTCGATTTAATTGGGCTTGAGGCGCCACTACAACATGGCCCAGTTTTGGGGTGTGTCACCCGTCTCTAATGTGGAAGGTGTAAACTTTGCAACTTATCAGCTCAATGATGTCATGTACCAATAGTACAAAGAGTGGGATAGGGATAGAGGAGATGTGGAGGATTCATCCCTATGGGATGCTTTTTCTGAAACTTTTCTGGATCATTTATTTCCTCATGAGATCAGGGAAGCAAAGATAGAGGATTTTGTGAATCTCAAGCAAGGAAGAATATTTATCAAGGAATATGCCTTGAAGTTTCAGCAGTTGTCAAGGTATACTCCTGATTTGGGGGATGACATGAGTGCAAGAATAACAAAGTTTGCTTCTAGGTTGTATCGGGATTTGAGCATAGAAAGCAAGACTGCTTTGTTGATTAAAGATAAAAATATTTCTAAGTTGACTATTCATATGAAGTAGGTAGAGGATGAGAAGAGGAACAGGTGGAGTTCGGATATCGCTAGGGTAAGAGAAATAAGTTTTATGATTAGGGAGGTGCTAGTCTCAAGGTGGTTGAAATGGAGGAAAATGGCAGAAAAAGAAGTAGGGGATTTCTGGATCCTTCTATACTGCTAGTTCTACTTACTTGAAGCATTCTGGTGACAGGTGTCACTAGGGTGGTAACAATATCAGAGCACAGGGTCCCAATCTCAGGCGAGTAGAGGTCAGTCAGTTTTTTCATGCCCTTTTTGTTGGTTTTGAAGTCATCCTCATTGGGGTTATTACGATGAAGAGAGGGACAAATACTTTAAGTATGTCTAGGTAGGCCATCAACTTAGGGATTGTCTAGTTAATAAGGTTTCTAAGGGATCAAATAAGGTATTGGTGGCTTCATCTTATGCCCCTGTACCTGGTTGTGCCGCGTCTACTTCTGTTACTGCTCCTAGTTCTAGTATTGGCCAGAACAGGTTATGTGATTTTACATCTCGATAGGAATCTGAAGCATTGCCTGATGTTGTTACTAGTATGTTATAACTATTTTCTTTTGATGTGTATTTTATGCTTGATCTAGGGTCCACTCTCACTTATGTGACCCCATTTGTGGCTATATGTATTATTTTTTATCCTGAGGTTATTTTGGATCCTTTTTCTATTTCTACCCTATTAGGTGACTCTATTATTGCAGAGAGAGTCTATAGGTGGTGTGTGGTATCTATTGGAAGTAGGCAGACTTTCGTGGATTTGTTTGAACTTGATATGGTGGATTTTGAGTTAATCTAGGGATGGATTAGTTACACTCTTTTTATGCATCCTTGTATTGTCGGACCTATAAGGTTGTATTTAGATTCCTTGGTGAATTATTTATAGAGTGGAAGGGTAGTTCCCTTTCTCCTAGGGGAAGGTTTATTGCTTAACTTTGAGCTTAGAGGTTAATCTCAAAAGGTTGTCTTTATTACTTGGTCCAGATTAAAGGTTCTAACTCGGAAGGTCTTTCTTTATAGTTAGTTTCGGTATTAAATGAGTTTCTTGAGGCCTTTTTGGATGATCTTCTTGGTGTTCCTCCGGATAGGGAAATAGAGTTTGGTATTAAATTGGTTCTGTACACTCGTCCAATATCTATTCCTCCTTATAGAATGGCTCCAGCTATGCTGAGGGAACTCAAGGAGAAACTTAAGGATATTCTGAATAAGGGGTTTATTAGTCCTAGTGTATCTCTGTAGGGTGCACCGGTGTTGTTCATGCACAAGAAGGATGGTTCCCTTCGAATGTGCATTGACTACAGTCAGTTGAATAAGGTGATGGTCAGGAACAAGTATCCTCTCCCACAGATAGATTATTTGTTTGATCAGTTACAAGATGCAAAGTTCTTTTCTAAGATAGATCTTTGGACTTGGTATCATCAGCTTAAGATTATGGAGGTGGATAGCCCTAAAGATGGCTTTTCATACTCGGTATCGACACTTTGAATTTTCGGTAATGTCATTTGGATTGACTAATTCCCCAAAGACAATTATGGACTTGATGAATAGGGTTTTCAGGAAGTTCTTGGATCTCTTTGTCATTGTATTTATTGATGACATTCTGGTTTATTCCAAAAGTAAGGTGGATCATTCTAATCACCAATGTGAAGTATTACTGACCTTAAAGGAATAGTAGTTGTATGAAAAGTTCTCCAAGTGTGAGTTTTGGTTGAAAAATATGAATTTTCTTGGTCATATTATTTCTAGTGAGGGGATCATGGTGGATTCTCAAAAGGTGGTTGTGATTAAAAGGTGGCTTAGACCTATGACTCCAATCGACATTCGGAGCTTCTTGGGTTTGGCTGGTATTATAAGTGGTTTGTGGAAGGCTTTTCATCGATAGATGCACCTTTGACTAAGTTGACTCAAAAGAAGGTTAAGTTTTCTTGGTCGTATTCTTGTGAGGGGAGTTTTAAGAAGTTGAAAGATAAGCTAACTTCGGCACCAATTCTGACTTTGCCAGAAGGCAATGATCGGTTTATGGTTTGTTGTGATGCATCTTGTGTAGGTCTTAGGTGTGCATTGATGTAGCATGAGAAGGTGATTGCCTATGCTTCCAGGTAGTTAAAGGTACATAAGAGGAACTATCCTACTCATGATTTAGAGTTGTTGACGGTTGTGTTTGCTTTAAAAATATGGTGGCATTATTTGTATAGTGTACACGTGGACATCTTTTTTTATCATAAAAGTCAACAGTATGTTTTCACTCAGAAAGAGCTCAATCTCAGGCAGAGGAGGTGGCTGGAACTTCTCAAGGACTATGATATGAGGCTTCACTATCACCTAAGTAAGGCTAATGTGGTTACTGATGCTCTTAGCAGGGTGTCCATGGGGAGTTTGGCTCATGTGGAGGAAGGAAAGTGGGAATTGGTGAAGGATATTCACCGCTTAGATAATCTTAGAGTTTGCAACTCTAAGGATAGAGGTGTAATGGTATGAGAAGTGTTTCGATCATCTCTTGGTGCAGAGATCAAGGAGAAGCAAATGTTTAATCCTATCTTGATAAAAATCAAGGGTGATGTTAGTGGGAAAAAGGTGATGGTGTTTAAGATCAGTGGTAACGATACTTTACGGCACCAAGGAAGGTTGTTTGTTCCTATTATCGATGGTTTACAATAATGGATTTTGGTAGAGCCTCATGAATCGCACTATGTTGTTCATCCCAGTTCCACGAAGATGTATCATGATCTGAAGGAGATGTACTGGTGGAATGGTATGAAGATGGATATGTCTAATTTTTTTGCCAAGTGCTTGGTGTGTCAACAAATTAAAGTTGAATAAATGAGACCTGGTGGGTTGTATCAAGAGATTGTTTTTCCTAAATAGAAATAAGAGGTAATAACTATGGACTTCGTTATCGGTCTTCCTCGGTTTTGGAATTAATATGATTTGATTTGGGTCATCGTGGATAGGATGAAAGTTTGCTCACTTTTTGCCAGTCAGAACTACCTTTTTAGTAGAGGATTATACAAAGTTATATCTTTGGAAGATTGTAAAGCTACATGGGGTACCTATTTTGCTTATTTTTTATCATGGTACGCAGTTTACGACTCACTTCTGAGGTCTTTTCAAAAAGGGTTAGGGACTAAGGTGAATTTGAGTACTGCTTTTCATCCTCAGATGGATGGACAAGCAGAGAGAACTATATAGACATTGGAGGATATGCTTCGAGCTTGTATGATTGATTATGCTGGCAATTGGGTTGAGCATCTAACTTTGGTAGAGTTTTCTTACAACAATTGTTATCTTTCTAGTATTAGTATGGCTTCTTTTTTAGGTATTGTATGGTAGGAGGTGTAGATCTCCTATTGGTTGGGTTGAGCTTGCAGAGGCGGATATGTTTGTTCCCAACTTGGTTTACCAGGCTATGTAGAACGTGATGGTGATTTGGTATAGGCTTAAGGCTTCCCAAAGTCTCCAAAAGTCCCATTATGGATATTAGGCGTAGAGACTTAGAGTTTGGGGTTGGGGATAAGGCTTTCCTCTAGGTATCTCCCATGAAGGGAGTAGTGCAGTTTGGTAAGAAGGGGAAGCTCAGTCCTCGGTATATTATTCCTTATGAGATTCTGCGAAGGGTTGGTAATGTTGCTTATAAGTTGGAGTTACCTTCTATCTTGAGTTCGATTCATCCGGTATTTCATATCTCCATGTTGAGAAAGTACCTTGGTGATCCTTCTTCGATTGTTCCTTTGGAAGGGTTGGTATCTCAGACTCTTTGTCTTATGTAGAGGTCCTGATTGAGATCTTGGATAGGTAGGTTCGTCGGTTGCGAACCAAGGATGTGGCTTCAGTTAAGGTTCTATGGCAGAACAATAAGATAGAGGAAGCTACATGAGACGCGGGGAAGGAAATGAAGTCCAAGTATCCTCATCTATTTTTTTCTCTTGGGATTCGTGTGGAAGGTATGTGCCTTCAACACATCATTATTTTCTAAGTTTGTTAAAGGAAAGATTAATATCCTTGCCTCTTTGATTTCAAATTTTTTTAAAGATTGGGAGTGGTTACCCCTACCTTGTTCATCATTTGGCGATGAATGTTCCTAGTGGGGGAGACTGAAACACCCTAGTTTTTGGACCTTAAAAAATTTCCTAGAATTCTAGTCTCTAGGCTCAATATGACTCATGGATACGAGTTGTATGTCGGGGTACGAATGGTATGGTCCAATCTTATGCTGACTAGTGTTGGTTAGAGGGATGGATTTTGGTCACTGTGATAGGTATGACTTGGTTTTACGAGTCGTATGGTTGGATACAGATCATTTGGTTCCTTCACTTAACCTTAGAAATGTAACTTAAGTTGGATATAAGTACAAGTGGCTCACCAGGAGTTGTAAGCCAGGGTATGAGCCGTACCCAGAACTCATATGGTGGTTAGTTTTCAAACCTATTATGATCCTATCTTGCCAGGGATACGAATGAAGGGCACAGATCATATCCTATAAATATGACTTGGGTAGGATGAGTCATACACTAGACAGTGTTGGTTCCAAGGATCGAGGCTTAGGATACGAGTAGTGGGTACCACTTGTATCGAAGGGTACGACTCGTGAGGTACCCCTGTGATGGGGGGTTTTGTACAATTTAAGTGGGGGTAATCTGGATATTTCCCCACTTATACTAATAAGGTCCCACAACTTCTAACTCTCTTGGGATGCTATTTACCCTATTATTCTATTCAGTAACACTTAGAAACTCTTCCTAAATAATGTATAATTCTCTCAAAATCTTTTGGCAAGGAGAGCTAGGGTTTCAACTAGAGAAATAATTTGGGGATCTTTTTGGTGGTTTCTCTCCATCTACCTTGTCAATTAAGGCATGCTCTCTTCCCTCATTGATAGTTCCAACTAAAGTCATGGTTTTATAGAATTCTTTTATGATTTCATTGTTTTATGGTTTGGGGTTTTAAATATGATCTGGGGGTTTTGGTTATAGATGCTTGGCTATGGTTTTCCCATGTTTTAATTATGCTTTTATATGCATTAATGTTGGTTTTGGATAATTGGTTGCATGGGAATGGTTCTTTTGTAATGGACTTTGGTTTTAGAAATACTATGCCCCCAATGTGTTTGATAAAATGCCTTTAACAATGTTCTCATTATAATATTGGTTTTTAAATAGAACTTATGCATGGTTTAAACTTGGTAATTGAACCCTAAATGATATTAATGGTTTAAATGATTTTTAATGGATTGGAAAGGCCTTAGTGGCCATTGTTTTGGTTAATTGGAAATAAAGAAGGGTACATGGAATCCCTTAAACCTATACATGGTTTGCTTGCAAGTATAGTTGGTATGATGATTTCACTACTAATGTCCTTGGTTAATAAATGGTAAATATATTGGTTGGTTTCTTAATAATGATTTTAACTAGAAAATAGTGGCGGGGTGTGTAGAAAAGCCATTGAAGGTGGAGGTCTCGGGGGGACCAAAATTGGAAACTCATATTTATCGATGTGAGGTTTGGTCTTGGTAACCATGTGTATGATATCACACTTTATAATTGGGGGATGTACTAGTCATCCCGAGTTTTCTTTCCTAATCGTGCGGTTTCACGCATTGGGGCCCTTTCTGCAGGGGGAGCTGAACCCATATAACCTGTAGGTGGTTTAGGACAGTAAAGCTACATAGCCTAGGTATTTGTTGTAATGGTATGCTAAACCCGGTCCCCTTTCCCGGCATGGCTATATATATATATATAAATATATATATATATATGGTTATGTGCATATGGATGGTTTTAATTGATTTTATAAATGGCATTATTTTATCATTATCCTGAGTTCATTCTAGCGATCACTCACTAACCCATCTTCAGGCAGCTGTATACCCACTCTATGCAGGAACCAAACATTCTACTCCTACATAGAGATTGACTCGGGGACAGTTGTTGGATTGAAGTGGTGAGCTTCCATCTTTACAGAAGGCTCCATTTCATGTTATGGATATTTTTAGACATTTTAACTTATTTCTAGCTATTGTATTTGGCTATGGTTGGGGGCATGTCCCAACTGGATATTTTTACTCTTTTGGTTAGAGGCTTTATGGTACTATTATAGGTTGGAATGGGTGGGATCGGTATTGGTGTCGACCTTAATATTTGCATTGGAATTGGGGTTGACATCATTGGACATAATTTCTCACTGTTCCATCGTATTTCATTTTGGGATTAATCATATTATGTTTTGAAACTTATTTGGTTTTGGCTTGGTTTATGGCCCTTATTTCGGTAGTGGCTTGTCTTGATGGTTTTGTTGGTACAGTTTGGTGCGACGGGCTGACTTGATAGGGTTGGTCTAGGAATAAACCTATCCCAAAGTCAGTCCTTGACTAGTTATGCTATCATGCTATTTGTTCGGTACTCACCCGACTCAAGGTATGCTAATGGTGGTTGGGTTGGGTAACAGGGGGTGGTCCTCGGTCGATGTTGGACTTGGGATGCCAATTACGATAAGGTCCCCAGTCGGGTCGTCTCGCAACCCCTTCTTGACAATCCTTAATAGTTTTGGTATAGATGACTTTTGGATCCTAGGGATGGGTATTTTGTTAAGCATAATGCTTTGCAAATAAATTATTCTTGTATTTTGCTTTAGACGTTGAATATATCTTGAACAATTAATGAGTTAGTTTCCTTTATTTCCTCTAAGTGTTGGCAAATGTTTTTTTGGGTAGATGGTTGTCCCTCCGAAAATAGGGTGGACGCCACTCACATCCATTTGGATAGTGATATAATATTTCTCAACTTGTATTAATAAAATACAATTTGTATCAATGAACATAAATACAATTGTTCATATAAAGAAAAATAACAATTCCTTTTCAATTGTTCAAAAATACAAATGATGCAGTCAACTACAAATTCAAATACAAGTAAATGAAATTACAACTACAACATATGTTCAACTTAGAAATACTAACACAAAATAGTTCTTTAAAAATACAAGTGCATCGACGAAAATAGGATACAAATACAAATACAGTAAAATGAAACCATAAAATACAAATACAATATGTAGTCAACTATAAAATATAAAGAAAATAATTCTTTAAAATACAAGTGCAAATTGTATAAAATAAAAATGATGGTGTAAACTTGTAATGACCATCACAGTTATTTTCCATATTTTTATACACTTTGATGTCTAGAACTTTTCTATAACCACCCCAAGTTATTTATGACTTGCTTGGACTAACAGTTCAGTTTTGGCACGATTCATTTGAAAATTTTAGTGATACCAAATATATTGTGGTATATTTCATCTAAAAGACCATTTGGTAAAAATATAATTTATTATCCTCCTAAGATATTTTTAATTTGTATAAATTCTTTAGTTATGGTACATCCATGTCACTTTATAAATAGGTTTATAACTTACTAGTATTTTAAGCGAAGATAGTGAATGTAGATATGTTAAAATATTATTATTATATAGTAGAGGTTTTATTAGAAATAATTTTTTATTAATTATGATATATTAAAAATATTATATTTATTTTACCACAAACCTATCCAATAAATGAATATATATAACGTGGTAATTAAAATTAACTAGTGACACCTCCACTTCCACGTGGAAATGGAGGGAAGGGCCATTATGCATTAATACCTAATGTGGCAGCTTGCTAATATACTTAGTGAATGTGGTAACTTACTAATGTGCTAAGTGACACTTGTAATTGCTATCATTATGTAACAACATTGATCTATTTTGACAATAGGTGACTACTACATTAATATTTATAACAACCAAAATGTGTCTATAGCTAAAAAAACATTAAATTGTGCACCTTTGTATCTTGAAATCCTTCTTCTTTTTCTCTAGAGAAAACAAACACATCAAGGTATTCAAGCTCGTATTCTAAAGGAGCACTATTCAGAGAATTCTCGGAGAGGTTTTTAGCTTTGGCGTTCAAGTAGGCTAGGCTGACCCTATCTTTAGATTGAGATTATTTACATTAATTATATGCTATTATGCTAGTTTTGGATTGGTGATTGTAGTTTGAATATCATTTTATATAGATATCATGCCTTATTTATCTTGTTAGTACCCTGTTCTAGTAAATTATGATATTGTTATCTCTTAATATGATGTAGTATTTATGATCTTAGGATATGGTATTTATGTTTTGAAATCTTAGAGTCATCCGTGTTTAACTAAGTTAGACGAACGGTTATTTAAATATATTTTAACTATGGATTAGGGTCAATATATAATTTATTTATGTCTCTTATTTATGAAATTTGGTACCACTGTGACATTAGTTACAGTATGGTTTGGGTTTTAACTTTACAGTTGGGTATGATTACTATAAGTTCCTGTTCGAGTCCGACATCTGGTTGTGATATTATCTAGGAGTTCTGATACTAATTATGATTGTTCTAGGAGTTGTGGTTCCTCTGAGTTCCGATCAAGTCTAGAATTTGATTATGAGTTATATTGTATATCATATATGTGGCCTCTCATTATTACCCACCATTTTCAGTTTGAATCTGGCATATGGCTTCTTGTTATTATCCAGCACTATTGTTTTGAGCCCGGCATTTGGCCTCTCGTTACTACCCATTAGTATCGGTTCAATCCAGTGCACATCAGGATGACTACTATAAATTTTTTTGAGAATTTTTTAGTTACAAATTTTTTACATTTATTTTCTTTAATTATTTCTCGTGCGTCTTATAAGCGTATGGGGGTACGGTAAGGTTAATTATCTTATTTAGTGTGCCTAACGAGAGTATGGGGGGGAAATTAGGTTATGTTTAGTTTGCCTTCTTATTACTAAATTATTTTTATTTTTATTTTTATTTTTATTTTTACTTATTCCTTTATCGCATTTACGTAGCTTTATAGTTGTTTACTTTTCAATCCTTAATTAGAGTACACTCTCGCATTTTAGTTATACTTTTCCTTTATTGCACTCAGTTGGCCGTTGATGCCTACTGAGCACCCATTGCTTTGGTACTCATAATACACTTCTGCATCTTTACCTTAACACAGATCTAGAAGCCACTACTGACATGATTACTCTTTTAAGTTTTGATCCATATCAGGGTGAGCTTATTGTAATCCTCCTCTATTTGTTCCATTTAGTCTTTTGTACTCAAGATTGATTGTATATACTTTGTATGTTTTAGATTCTTTATAGTACTCTGGGTATCTTTCAGTAGTTGTTCTAGTACCGACCTTACCAGGTCTTGCGAGAAATTTATTTGTATATTTTGGTCATTTTCCTTCTCTCATTTGGATATACTTTATATGTTTTCTTTTTTGTTTTTTGCTTATTATTGATACTTTTGTCATTATATGTGATTTTTTTTTGTTTCTGCTAGTTAGCCTGTTTCCTATTATTTTTTACTATGGGTTGGCTTGCCTATAGGTGGGATAAGGTAGGTGCCATCATGACATGAGAAATCAGGTTATGACATCTTTGTATTAAGCCCTACGTTTCACTATATTTTTGGTACTTTAGCCGATGTTTAGTAAAGTACTTTGGATCGGTGTGGAGATGTCAGTATCCTATCTTCGGGAGTCTATGGAGCATTTTTAAGAAAAAAATTGCATTTTCCTTATCCATTTTCATGAGTTGGGTCTACTTTGGTTTTTAATGCGATTAGGGGTTGAGACTGACCCAGAGGTCGGGGGCAGGATAGAGCTGCAACCCCAGTTCGAGATTATGCTAGGGATCCATCACCTGATCCTATCTTAGCAGCTAGACTGAAAGAGCTCAAGGTATTCCCCCACCGAAACCGCTGGTGGGATCTCGTGATGGATTTAATTTTGGATTCTATTTGAGGGCCCTGACGGCTCGTTCTTGATCCAAATTTGGACTCGACCCTTAATGTAGAAATATGGATCTTGTTTTACACCCAATGATGTGTAGTCTATAATTTTGATAGTGTGGTAGTATTTTGGGACTGTGGAGCAAACATAGATGATTTATGGACGATTTAGGGACTTGTAATTTGGCATCAAGGTATGCTTTCACCCACTCTTATTCATGAGATAGTGTATAATATATGTTACATGTTAGATATATATGTTAGTATGTGATTATGGGTAGAATACCATGACTTAGCCTACATTATCAATTCAGGGGCTACAAGTGTAAATCAAACCTTAAGATCAAATACTTATTATGATTCTAGGATCCTATTGCCCTAGGTTGCCAGCAAGTTGGACATAGTTGAGGATAATAACCCCATTTATATAAGGTTTACTACTTGAATACGTGGATTATGATGGTTTACCAGATTATGATATTATTATATCATTTGTAAACTATTGGGCCCAAAGTCGTGACTATGATATTAGTTGGATTAAGGACGAGTGGTCTATCCTTGAAGAGGGTGTGGCTTAGTTTATTGACATTTAAATGCTTATCACTGGATTGTTTGGATATTGGTGATGACAATCATAGGTTTGGTACATTAATTCTCATTTAATGGTATGACTCCAACTAAAAATATAGTTTTACTATTATTTTCCTAAAAAGGGATTTATACCCACTTTTCACTTTAAAATGGGTTCTTTCATAATGGAGTCATACCATTTTGATTATTGATTTATGAGCATTTGAGACAAAAAATGGTGTTTTAGTGATTTGATCGAGATATATTTTGATCCATGATTTTACTACTATTATGTACTTTGGTTGAGAGAGACTCCAACCTTTTCTACACTTTTATGATAATCTAGTCTCAAAATTTACCCCTAGCTATGGATTTATTGGTTACACATTATTAACCATAGTTCGCATCCGTGCATTTATATATATATATATATATATATATACACATATATATACACACACACATATATATATATATATATGGTATTGGATTGTAGGCAATGATGATTATTATTATTGGAAATCCTAGATCCAGACTATAAATATATCTATATATGTGTGTGTGTGTGTGTGTGTGGTATTGGATAGTAGGCAATGATTATTATTATTATTATTATTGGAAATCCTAGATCTAGACCAGACCAATGTATACAGATACTCCCTGACACAATCCGACCTCGGGCCTTGTCATATTAGGCATCTCAAGTCAAACCAGGACCAGGGACCCCCCTCCCTTGTTACCCAACCCAAACACCTATTTTCGGCCTTAGATAGGCTGAATTTCAAGCATATACAAGATAGTATAAATGCTCTCATGAAGACTCTAGTATAGGGTCACAACCGTGAACGACCCAACCGAGTCCACCCGTACCAAATCAACCATCCAACAATAACAAGCCAAACGAAAGGCCATAAACCAGGCCATAACCAAAGAGAATACCAAAACATAATATGTTAATCAATCCCAAAATATAATACGATGGAACAGTGAGAAAGCATGTCCAATGATGCAGCCTCCGAACTTATTCCAATGCCAAGCCGGACACCAATACCGATCCCGCCCATACCAACCTCCAGAAGTACAACAAATCTTTTATCCAAAAGAGTTAATAAATTTGGTTAGGACATGACCCCAACCCTGGACAAAACCAATATCCAAAAGAAAGTCAAAACGTCTAACAACATTAATAAAATGAAATAATGCCTTCTGAAAGGACGGAAGCACACCACTTCAGTCCAAAAGCTTTCCCCAAGTCAATCACTATGTAAGAGGAGTCGAATGGTCGATTCCTGCATAGCATGGGTATACAACCACCAGTAGACGAGTTAGTGAGTGACTACTAGCATAAATCTCAGGATAAGGATAAAGTAATGCTAGTTATAAAACCAAGTAAAACCATCCAATGCAACCAACCATACATATATATATATAACCAAGTTGGGAAAGGTAATCAGGTTTAGGATGCCTTTAAATCCTTTACTTGGGCTGTGTAGCTTGGCCATCCTAAACCACCCACGAGCTATATATGTTAATCTCTCACAGCTAAAGGGGACCTAGTATGTGTAGCCTCACGACCAGGGAAGTATCCCATGGGATGACTAGTGCATCCAGCAATAGTGTAAAATAATGCACACATTCTATTAAGACCAATCCTCATATCGGCAATTACAAGTTTCAAGTTTTGGTCCTCCCAGGACCACCTCCTTCCACGGCTTTGCTACTCACCACACCATTAATGACCAATTAAAAATGTTTCACAATGACCAACCAATCCATTTGCCATTTTATTAACCAAGGATAATATTTGTGGTATCGTCATACCACCCCTTACTTGTAAGTAATATCCATAGCTAACCATTTAGGTTAAGGGGACTTTCAAGTGCCCTTCCATATACTATATTAAACCACTTGGGAGACTTCCAGGTTTCCCACAAGCATAACCATTTATACTTTAGCCTTTCCAAACCATTTAAAGCTTTATTACATAAGACGAAAACAAGCAAGAGTTCCATTAAAAGAAATCAATGCAATAAATATACCTTTATAAGCATTTTATCAAACACATTTTAGGCATAATATAACCAAAACTAATTCCAAAGACCATTAACCCATTACCATGCAATCCAATTTTCCAAAACCACCATTAATGCATATAGAAACATAATTAAAACCATAGGAAATCATAACCAAGAATTTAACCAAATAGTAGTTGAAAACCATAATCATGAAATAGTAAAACCATGAAATCAATCATATAAACCATTCCTTTAGTTGAAATTACAATGAGGGAAGAGAATCATACATTATACCAAAGAATCTAATGGAAGGAAATCACCAAGACAAGCCCCAAAGCAATCCTTTAGTTTAAACCCTCTCTCTCTCTTTCCCCAAAAGATTTTGAGAGAATTATGAAGTGTTTTGGAATAATTTTTGAGTGTAAGTGAATAGAATAATAGGGTAAATAACCTCCTAAGTGTATTAGAAGTCATGGGTCATAATTTGGGTAAGTAGGGAAATGTCTAGAATACCCCCACTTAAATTGCACAAAATCCAATCACAGGGATACGACTGGCCCATACGAGTCGTACCCTGTAATACGATTGGTTTCCACCACTCGTATCCAAGACTTAACCTTGGGTCAGAAACTGTCCAGTGTATAACTCATCCAACCAAGTCGCAACCACATCATACGATCCGTACCACCAACCCGTATCCCTGGAAGAAAGAAATACCAGGAGGATCAAACACTGCCTACCATACGAGTCCTTGATATGACTCATACCAAGTCCTACGACTCATACCCCTATGTCGTACCCATTCCAGTGAACAAAACCATCCCACCAACTAACACTGGTCAGCATACAACATGACCAAATCACTCGTACCCCAACATACCGTCATACCTATGAGTCGTATTGGGTCCATAGAACAAAAATTCCAAGAAATTTTCCAATGGTCAAAACCTAAGATGTTTTAGTTTCCCCAACTAGGAACATTCATCCATGAATGAAGGACAAGGTAGGGGTAACAATACATAGAGTCATTTGCATTATCAAACATCCTTTTAACAAAGTTTGAAAAGAAAGAGGCAAAGATGTTAATCTTTCCTTTAACAAAAACTCAGAAAATAAAGATGTATTGAAGACAAATACCTTCTTCATGAATCCCATGAGCAAAAAAATAATGTAGATACTTGGACTTAATGTCCTCTTCTACTTCCCAAGTAGCTTCTTCTACCTTATGGTTCTGCCATAGAACCTTAACCGAAGCCACATCCTTTTTCCGCAACCAATGAACCTATCTATCAAATATCTCAACTAGGACTTCTTTATAAGACAGAGAATTCGAAATATCCAATCCTTCCAAAGAAACAACCAAAAAAGGATCACTAATGCACTTCCTTAACATAGAAACATGAAAGATCGGATTAACCAAACTTAATCTAGATGGAAACTCCAACTCATAAGAAATATTTCTTGCGTTCTAAAAAATCTCATAAGGGCCAATAAACAGAGGACTGTGTTTTCCCTTTTTCCAAACTCCACCACTCCCTTCATAGGAGACACCTTGAGCAACACCCTATCCATGACCTCAGACTCTAAGTCTCTATGCTTAACATCTACATAGGACTTTTGGCGACTTTGGGTAGATTTAAGCCTATCCCGAATCATCTTGACCTTTTTCATTGCTTGATAAACCAAATTCAGGCCAAACATGTCCACCTCCCTAAGCTCAAACCAGCCAATAGGAGATCTAAACCTCCTACCATACAATTCCTCGAAATGAGCCATACCAATACTTAAATTATAGATATTATTGTAAGCAAACTCCACCAAAGGTAAGTGCTCAACCCAGCTTCCACTATTATCAATCCCGCAAGTCTAAATCATATCCTCTAATGTCTGAATAGTTCTCTCCGCTTGCCCATTCGACTGCAGATGAAATGCAGTACTCAAACTAAACTTAGTCCCAAACCCTTTTTGGAAAGACTGCCATAAGTGAGACGTAAACAGCGTACCACGATCAGAAATAATCAAAATAGGCACCCCATGCAACTTCAAAATCTCCTAAAGATATAGCTTCACATAATCCTCTACCAAAAAGGTAGTCTGCACTGGCAAGAAGTGAGAAGACTTATAAATCTTTCCAGAAAGACCCAAATCGAATCATATTGATTTTGATACCGAGGAAGATCGGAAACAAAGTTCATATTGATCACTTCCAACTTCTATTCGAGCAAATCAATTTCCTGATACAACCCTCCTGGCCTCATGTGCTCAACGATAACCTGTTGACACACCATGCACTTGGCTACAAAATCTTCCACATCTCTTTTCATGTCATTCCATCAATAGATCTCCTTGAGATCATGATACATCTTAGTCGAGCTAGTATGAACAACATAGATTGACTCTTACGCCTCAACCAAAACCCTTTTCTGCAAATTATCAACATTAGGAACACATAACCTTCCTTGGTACCATAAATTACCAGCACCACTGATCTCAAACACCACTACCTTTTGAACACCAACATTACTCTTGATTTTCATCAAGATAGGATCCAGTACTTGTTTTTCCTTAATATCCACACCAAAAGATGATCGAACCACTTCTTGCACCATCACACTTCCTTCTTTGAAGTGCAAAAGGGGAACTCAAAGATTAGCCAAGCGGTGAATTTCCTTTACTGATTCTCACTTTCCTTCCTCTACATGATCCTAACTCCTCGTGGATAACCTGTTAAGAGCATCAGCAACCATATTATTCTTACCTGGGTGGTAGTGAAGACTCATATCATAATCTTTGAGAAGCTCAAGCCATCTTTTCTGCCTGAGATTAAGCTTTTTCTGAATAAACAGATACTAAAGACTCTTTTGATTAGAAAAGATATCCACGTGAACACCATACAAATAATGTTGACATATTTTCAAAGAAACACAACCGCCAATAAATCCAAATCATGAGTAGGATAATTCATCTCATTTACCTTCAACTGCCTTGAAGCATAGGCAATCATTTTCCCATACTACATCAACACACAACCATGACCTACTCAAAATACATCATAATAAACAACAAACCCATCATTACTATCCAGCAAAGTCAAGATTGGAGTTGAAGTTAACTTATCCTTCAACTTCTCAAAACATCCTTCACAACAATCCGACCAAGAAAACTTAACCTTCATCTAACTCAATTTAGTCAAAGGAGAAACTATCGAAGAAAAGATTTCCACAAACCACCTATAATACCTGGCTAAACCCAAGAAGCTCTAAATATTAAATGGAGTGATGGTCTTAGTCAACCTCTTCACTACAACTACCTTCTGTGGATCCACCATGATCCCTTCACTAGAAATTATATGACCCAAGAAAATTACAGCGTTCAACGAAAACTCACACTTAGAGAACTTGGCATATAATTATTGTTCCTTTAATGTCTGCAACACCACACAGAGGTGATTAGTATGATCCACCTCGTTCTTCAAATAAACCAAAATTTCATTAGTAAACACAACGATGAAAGGATCTAAATTTTGCCTAAACACCCTGTTTATCAAGTTCATAAATATTGCCGGAGCATTGGTCAACCCAAATGACATCACCAAGAAGTCAAAATGCATATTCGAGTACAAAAAGTCGTATTAGGTATATCCACCTCCCTAATATTAAGTTGATGGTACCCAGGCCGAAGATCTATCTTAGAAAGGAACTTGGCACCTTGTATCTGGTCAAACAAGTCATTTATCCGAGAAAGAGGATACTTGTTCTTGACCATCACCTTATTCAACTGCTTGTAGTCAATGTACATCTGAAGGGAACTATCCTTATTGCGCACCAATAACACCGGTGCACCCCATGGAGAAACACAAGGACAAATAAACCCCTTGTCTAGAAAATTCTTAAGTTGCCCCTTGAGTTTCCTTAACTCAGCCAGAGCCTTTCTATATGGAGAAATAGAAATTGGATAAGTTTCCAGAAAAAATCAATACTAAACAGTATTTCCCTATTCAGAGGGACACTAGGAAGATCATCTGAAAAGACCTCTAGAAACTCATTAACCACAGGGACCGAAGATATAGAAGGACCTTCTGAGTTAGAATATTTAACTCGGATCAAGTGATAAAGACAACCCTTGGATATTAACCTCTGAGCTCTAAGATAAGAAATAAACCTCCCCCTAGGAGCAAAAGAAACAACCTTCCATTCTATAACCAGCTCACCATTAAACCAAAATATAACCCTATGGATCTGAAAATCCAAAGACATTTAACAAGAATGCAACCAATCCATACCCATAATTACATCAAAATCTACCATATCCAACTCAAACAGATCCACCAAGGTTTTCTTGCCACCAATAGATACCACTCACCCCTATAGACTCTCTTAGCATTAACTGAGTTACCTACACGGGTAGAAATTGAAATAGGATCCAAAATCACTTTGGGATCAAAACCAAAAAATAGATCCATATATGGAGTCATATAGGAAAGAGTGGACCTCAGATCAAGTAAAAAATATACGTCACGAAAGAAAAGTTATAACATACCAATAATGACAACAAGTGATGCCTCATATTCCTATTAGGATGCCAAAGCATACAACCTATTTTGACCTACACTAAAACCAGTTGGAGTAATAGAAGTAGATGCCATACCACTAGGTGTAAGAGTAAAAGATAAAGCAACAAGAATATTTTTCTCCCCCGTAGCAACCTTATTGATTAGACAATACCTGAGATGATAGCTTACCTAGACATACTTGAAGTATTTGTCCCTTCCTTCATCGCAATAACCCTGATGAGGACGACCATGGAATGGACAAGGAGGACACGAAGAAACTAACTAACCTCCACTCACCTAAGGTTGGGGAACCTGTACCTGAGAATTATTACCACCATGATGATGCCTGTCTCCCAACTGTTAAGGAGAAATAGCATAAAAGGATCCAGAACTCCATATCTTTAATCAGCAAGGCAGTCTTGATTTCTAGAATCAAATCTCTATTCAACCCAGAAGTGAACTTCCTCATTCTCGACCTCATATCAGTCACTAAGTCAGGAGCATACCTTTATAGCAGATGGAACTTCAAAGGATATTCCTTTACTGACAGCCTCCCCAGCCTTAAGTTCACACACTCATCCATCTTAGCTTCCTTGAACTCTTGAGGAAAGAACTGATCTAAGATGGTATTAAAAAAGCCTCTCATAACCCTTTCTCTTCCATATAACCTCTATACCTATCCCACTCTTCATACCACTAATAAGAAACATCATTGAGATGATAAGCTTTAAGGTTAACCCCCTCTATATTAGTAGCCTGCATCACCAAAAAGATTTTTTCCATCTCATCCAAAAAGCCCTATGGATCATCCTACACCTTCACTCCAGTAAAGGTTGGAGGACCCATCTTCATAAATTGAACAACCCTTGTGGCCTCAGTAGACAAAGCACCAACCGTACCCCGCTCAGCCAGAGAAGCAACTAGTTGGGCAATAACATTAATAGATTGACGAAATTTTATATTCATCACATTACCCTGAGGGACCTGAGGAGAACTAGCTGGAATAGGAGGAACTCTAGAACCATCAAGAATATAACCATGAGATCAAAGATGTACTCCATATGTAGGATGTACCCCTTCAGAATTATCCCCAGATCGAAAGAATTTCCTTGTGTTCCAGATCTAGGAGGCATGAGAAAATAAGGATTAGAGAAGATTCTAGGATTGACAATGTAAGCTTGAAGATAGAATATCAAGAAAGTGAAACATTCCTAAATGCCTTATAGCCTATCCCTTATGAGTGTGGCGCATTTCATAAACCTAAAAGAGACTCTACTCGATACGACATTATAGACTCTCAAGTTACAATGAACCTGGCTCTGATACCAACTTGACACAACCCGACCCAAATCCTTGTTGTAATAGGCATCCCAAGTTTAACTAGGATTAGATATCGCCCCTATTACCAAACCCAACCACCAATATCCAGCCTTAGATGGTTTGAATTTTGAGCATATAACAAGATAACATAAATGCTCTTATGAAGACTATAAGATAGGTTCCCAACCGTGATAGACCTAATCGAGTCCACCCATACCAAATCAACCATACAACCATACAAAGACAACCCAAAGGCCATAAACTAGGACATAACCAAAGAGAATACCAAAACATAATATAATAATCAATCCTAAAATGTAATATGATGGAACAGTGAGAAATCATGTCGGATGATGAAAACCTCCCAGCTTATTTCAATGCCAAGGCCAGCACCAATACCGATCCAACCCAACCAACCACCTGAAGTACCATAGAGACTCTATCCAAAAGAGTAAGTAAATTCAGTGGGGACATGCCCCCAACCATGGCGAAAACCAATAATCAAAATAATGTCAAAATGTCTTAAAATATCCATAACATAAATGATGCCTTCCAAAAGGTTGGAAGCTCACCACTTCAGCCCAAATGCTATCCCCAAGTCAATAACTATGTAGGAGGAGTCAAACGGACGATTCCAGCATAGCATGGGTATACAGCCGCCAGTAGATAAGTTAGCAAGTGACCGCTAGCATGAATCTTAGGATAAGGATGAAATAATGCCAGTTAAAAAACAAAGTAAAACTATCCAATGCAACTAACTGCACATATATATATAATCATGCCAGGAAAAGGAATAAGGTTTAGCATGCCTTTAAAACCTTTACCTAGGCTATGTAACTTGGTCGTCCTAAACCATATATGAGATATATGGGTTCAGCTCCCCGTGCTGAAGGGTCCCAATTCGTGTAGCCATACGACCAGGGAAGTTTCCCATGGGATGACTAGTACATTCCCCAATAGTGTGACATCATGCACACAGTCTACTAAGACCAATCCTCATATCGACAAATATGAGTTTCTAGATTTGGTCCCTCCAGGACTGCCACCTTCCACGGCTTTGTTACACACCCTACCATTAATGCCCAATTAAAATCATTTCCAAATGACCAACCAATCTATTTACCATATTATTAACCAAGGCCAATATTAGTGGTATTATCATACCACCCCTTACTTCCAAGTAATATCCATAGCCTAACTATTTAGGTTAAGAGAACTTTCAAGTGCCTTTTCATATACCATATTAAACCACTTGGAGGACTTTTATATTCCCCACAATCATAACCATTTAGACTTTAGCCTTTCCAAACTATTTAAATCATTTAAAATATTTAAAGATTTATTACATACGCAAAAAACATTCAAGAGTTCCATTAAAAGAAGTCAATGTAATGAGTATACCTTTATAAGAATTTTATCAAACAAATTTGGGGCATAATATAACCAAAACAAATTCCAAAGACCAATAAACCATTACCATGCAATCCAATACAAAACCATAACTAAAACCATATGAAACAATAACCAATTATTTAATACCAAAACCCCAAAGAAATAGTTAAAAACAATAATCATGAAATAGTTAAACCATGAAATAAATCATATATACCATGACATTATTGAAATTACAATGAAGGAAGAGAATAATGTCTTATACCAAAGTATATAATGGAAGAAAATCACCAAGACAATCCCCAAAGCAATCCTTTAGTTAAAACCCCAACTCTCTTTCCCCAAAAGATCTTGAGAGAATTATGGAGTGTTTTGGAATAGTTTCTAAGTGTTAATGAATAGAATAATATGGTGAATAACCTCCTAAATGTATTAGAAGTCATGAGTCTTAATTAAGATAAGTAGGGAAATATCCATAATACCCCCACTTAAGTTGCACAAAATCCTATCACACGGATACAAATGATCCATATGAGTCATACCCTCCTATACGATTGGTTTCTACAACTAGTATCCAAGCCTCATCCTTGGGTCAAACACTGTCTAGTGTATGTCTCATCTAACCAATTCGTAACCACAGCATATGATCTATACCCATGATCCATATCCCTAGAAGATTGAAATACCAGAAGGATCAAACACTTCCTACCATACGAGACTCGTACCAAGCTCTATGACTCGTACTCCTAAGTCTTACCCATCCCACCAACTATCACTAGTCAGTATACAATAGGACCATACCATTCATACCCCAACATACGGCTCGTACCCATGAGTCGTATTGGGTCCATAGAACAAAAATTGCAAGAAATTTTCCAATGGTAAAAACCCAAAATGTTTTACTCCCTAACACTATTCATCTGTAAGCAATTATTCCAAATAAAATATGTCACTGTATGTCCTACCTTTGCATTTCATTGAGTTGGAGGAGGTGTATACACTAGACTACATTATGGTACTTGGATTAATTATAGTAGTATGGATTATTCTCTGCATTTATCCTTGCATACATATTACCTATCACCAGTATGTAGTTATATCTATTATCCCTATGAGGGGATGCATAGGTATAGGTGATGAGCATTGTTTGTTGTGTATTGTGTACTAATTAGACCTTTTGGGTTATGGGGCTCGATTTAGATATTTTTTGTTTGAGATATCTAGTTATGTAATTTCGTTGTTAAGGTTAGTTCATGAAAGGTTGATTATTGGTCTATTTCAGAGATTTGCAGTATGATTTTTATTCCCTTCGCTTGTGTTTATTATATTATGGCTAATTATCTTATGTTTACACGTATGGGTTAGGTACCCTAATTATTTTAGTACTAGTTCATACTATGATTATGAGTCCTTAAGATGCTATTGTGACTACTATAGGTTATATTTATGTATGTATATATATATATATCTATATATAGATATGGTATTACCGTATATCCCTCTCTCCCTTTATTCATATTGTATACATGTTCCTTCTCCTTGTATACTACTGTACATATATATATTTATTCTACTCTTTATTTGTATATTGGTAAGCAATATATGGAATAGCACTTAGTCCCTGTGTATGGCTAGAATAGGAAAGTTAATCCTTATTATTTCCCTAGTTTTACTATGTTAGTTCCCTAGATAGTTTGGCATAATTTACATTCTTTCTTACATGTTATGTATATTTACATTATCACTAGAGCTCAGTTGGAAGTAGCCTACTGAGTACCACATGTTTTGTATTCATACTACACTTCTACAGCCTGCAATCATAATATGGGTTCTCACCATTGTTGAGTAGATCGTGCAAAGTAGCTTTGGTTTTGAGAAATAGGGTAAAATCTTGGCGGTTGAAGTATTATTACTCACCCATTTATGTAGTAGACTAATCTCTATGTTGTATATAGAGATGGGATGTATCAGCATATTCATTTATTACTTTATTTGTTTTCTTATTAAATTATAAACTCTTATACCAATTCCACCATGTTTGGGACTATCTTAGGTATATTAGTCTTTTATTATATTTATGTTGCATTCTTTCATTATTTCTCTTGGTTGTCCATTACTAAAAATTTCAAACTAAGAATTGGTTTATCTACTAGTGAATTATAGTAGGTGTCATCATAACTTGAGAAATTAGATCATGAAAAATTAGTATCTTTAAGAGGCCATGGGGAATTCTTAGGAAATTTTGTCCTTTACTCTTTGTCATGTGTTTGTATTTTTGTGAGCATCAAGTACATTCTTTGACTCTATTCTATCCTAGATGGATGATGCAAGATTATCGATAGATGCTGAAGGGACTTTAGTATGCATTTATAGAGCTTTAGTGTTAGATCGGGGAGTCAAGGATGGATGTTGAAGTTCATCAGCGTCAGACAGAGGATTTGAGGGCAACCCAAGACTCGATGGAGCTCATGACTGCTTCATCCTTTCAAGATTGAGCATTAGGAATTTTAAGCCTTTTTATGAATACCTTATAGCAAGGGATGACATCTAGTTCATCGAGTAGTTCTTAGGTGAGAGTTGGATTTGTTGGTGTTCAGTAGCCTTGTCAGTTTTAGAGTATGAAATTAGGTTTCTTGAGTAGGCTAGGCATATTCTTATGTTATATCCTTCAGAGTCTGATATGGTAAATGGATTTATTAGAAGATTAGCATTTTCACTGCATTTGGCATCATAGCACCTTATAATAGCTGGGTCTTCCTTCTCTCTGGGTGTTGATCACGTGAGGGCAACAAAGAGAGCATGTATTAAGACATAGATATATGGTGGTAAGAGGGCATGTCATCAGTACAGTGCTATTGGTATTCCACCCAAGAGTGAGGATCCTTCTTATAAAGGTCATCATTCATTGCAGTTCGTATAGGGTCTATGCAGGTAGAACTTCATACTATGGGTGGCTCTTAAACTAATCGCAGAGATCAAAATGGGAAGAGTTCTCATAGGATCTCATCAATTATTTAGTGTGTGTCCTTAGGTCATAGATGTTATTATGGATAAGGAGTGGCAGCACCTTAGAGTATTTTAGAAGCTTGCTGCAATTATGGTGATATTGTTCATTAGTCTAGAGAGTGCCCCAAACATAAGTTGGTTGGTTAGACATTATTAACACGTAGTCCCAACCAACGTAGAGCTCTTAAGGCATATTATAATTGCGGGGAGGATGGTCATTTTAATAGGGAGTACCCTCAATGTTAGTTAGTCATCCAGTTGGGGTCAACTCATATTTCTCATAAGGTTTGAGCATCAGGGGTTTTCTACGACTGTAGAAAGATTGGTCATTGGTCCCAAGAGTGTCCCCGATATGGGATTAGTAGTCATGCAACTCCTCTAGATTAGTCTCATAATGTTTTACACCTTTAGTTAGAGGCAACGTGCTTAGCACCTCAGTAAGAGATTCAGATGCTCAGTTCAACTCTGATCCTTCTTAGATTATTACCCCCTCGGGCATGTAAGGCATGTGACTTTGAATTCCACTGTGATAGGTGTGCTTTTTATTTCTTTCTTGTACCTTTTTATTTAAGTGTATTGGAATTCTCGTACCCATCAATAATTGTATGCCTTTGTAGTTTTATATTGATTGTTGTGTGCCATGATGTAGAGTTAATATTAAATGACTACCCTCGTAGATAATTTCTTTTAGTACTAGGTAGAGTGGAGTTAGTGTTAATATTTAACTAGAGTGTGGCATTTGGAATTGAGTCCTATTTACCTTGGCATATTGGTCTTCTAATGGCCCGATAGTTGTACATGTTATTGATTTTCAATTTTGGGTACCACCTAACTTTTATACTAATGTTTGTATTGATGTTATTCTAATTTTCATTGTTGATGTTAATCGGTCCTCGCTTAGTAGATTTCTAGGCTAGTATTATCTAGTTAGAATTCCCTTCCTTGTGGTTATTATTTATTGTCTTGGGCAACTATCTTTGTTAGATAATTTCTCTTTTGTAGTAAGGTTAGGTTTGTCATTCTCTCTTCTATTGGGTATGCTAGTTGATTGTGGAGTGGATTATAGTAGTGAAGGTAAGTTGACCTTCCATGGTTCTAAAGTTGGCAATTTGATTTCATTGACCGTTTTAGAGTTAGAGATTAGTGGGCTTGCCTTCTTGTTTGCCCAGATTTAGTATTGGTTTCTCTTCTCTGTATATAGACCATTTTAAGGTTGACCAGTTTGGGGTCCATTCTTTCAGTTTAACTAGTTCATCGCCTAGTAATGGGTTTGATATTGATGTCGAGAGGTGTTGAGTTGACTTTTAGGTGTTTGGGGTTTTCTTCTTGGTGATGGTGTGGTCTTAGTTAGAGTATGGTGCTTCGTTCTCGCATTGATGTGATTCTTGTCCATGTGGATTTTGAAGAATTAAAGATAGGTGATCTTTCTCGTGACCACTTTATAAGATGGTATTTGAGTATGTGTTACCTAGATGGAGTATTGGATTGATCATTTTCAGACTAAAGTTTCATTTCGCTGAGTCAGTTGAGTTTTAGCTATTAATAGTGCGGTTTATAGCCTTGGTGAGTTCTTAAGCATGCTTGGTGGTTTATGCCCTCTAACAAATATGGACTTGATTGCTTGTGTTTTTAGCCGGTTATTTATCCTTTGTGGTGATTTGTGCTTCAGCTATTTTTAAGTTTTAATTCTAACATAAATCAGTAAGGATATATCATACTTGGATAGTAAGGTCGATTTGGATGTTTAGCCTTAGTTCATACTAGTTGGCTTAGTTTCAAACTTAACGCCTTGGAATGGAGGCTTAGAGGTTATTAAAGATTTGGAGTGTGAATTCTTACTAATTTACAGGTTTGGTTTAGATAGTAGAGGTCGAGCAGTTAGTTCTTGGTGTTGAGATTTCATCGAGAAGTTGTATAGCTTGGGTGTAGCCTTTGTTTTCAATTTTTTTTAAGTTGGGTTGTCATCTATATGTTGTCTAAGCCTATTCCATGTCAACCTATTTGGTCTTCTTAAATTCAAATGGGTTATGGTTGATAGGTGTTAACATGATAGTCTATGGGCACGGTATTGATTCCTTCAGCTTTGGCCTCAAGTTTCAATTTTCATCAAATTTTTTAGATGATCTACTCAGTAAGAGTAGAATGCTTGAGTTGGTTCAACATGGCTTATTCCGCAGTATATGTGATATCTTGGAACGAGTCATTTAGTTGTGAGTGTTTGTACATCAGACTCTCAACTGTCAGTTTTGACGAACATCCGAACCAATTGTAGCATCGGCATAGATCAAAGAACTTGATTATCTCCATTTATGTTACCAGGTAGATCCTTATGGGTTTATTCTCGTGCTTACCATTATGGATTATTAGTGGATCAACCTCAGTTTTTTTAGGTTAGTATGGTGGAGTTTCGCGGATAGGACTCGGGTGACTTTCTTCTTAGTTTGGAGTGGATAGAAGGTTTGAAAAGGCAGAAAGAGGATATGTTTGGATGTCGAAGTTGGTTGCAAGATTCATTCCTTCTTTTACCATTGGCTTTGATGATATTTTGTTTGGTTATGCTGGTATCGATGTGGAATCAGTACGTATGGTTTGGATTTGTGTGCACCAGCCTTGCTCGGCTTAGTTGGAGGCCATTTGGTGGTTGAGGTTGAGGTTGAGTCCTGTCTGTTTGAGAAGGGACGAAAGAAAGTTGGTGTAAAAAGGGATACCCAAAATCCCTTGGAAGTGTTAGCTCTTCTTGGATGTTATTTTGTTAGTCGTTCTTAGAGTATTTGGGACCAATATCTCATCCCTTTGAGTTTTTATGCTTCTTCTATCCATTTGACTTATGCAGATAAGTTCCTTATTAGTAGTAGATATTTCAATGACTATCTAGGTCAATTCCACGATTTGCATGCATTTGCAGCTTATTGAGCCTTCCAATAGAGGCTATAGGTTATTTATGACTTGCCAGAATTGTCATTTCAGTTATCGGACAGTTCGTTTGGATGTTATGCTCATTTCCCTAATTTGGATCTTTCGCCATTTAGGATTTGTTCTACTAAAACTCCTAGTAGATGACCTTAGAGGAGAATTCTAATAGCGCCGTCAGCTCCAAAATATTGATCTTAGGCTAATAGGACCTTTGATTCAGGTTTAAAGTATCTGGACTCATTTTGGTTTATAGGGAAGATTATATGAAAAATGAAACTATAGGTGTGGGCCCCACATTTATTCAAAATAATCTCAGATGAAAGTTTCAAAGGTTCCATAGAGTCAAAAACTTTGAATTTAGTATGGTAGCATAGTTCGTTTGTACCCTCGGGGTTCCGAATGAATCTCGGGCACCCAGTAAAATTTTATTTGGACATGGAAAAAATTTTGGTACATGGGTACCTAATAGGACTGATTTAGAGCCCATGAGTCTCTTTAGTGGCCTTGGCCTAATGAATGGGGTTCTCTTTAGGGGTAAATGTCCTCTACGACTAGCACCGCTTTAACGCCGTTGGTACTGCATTAGCAGCATCCCTGCTAATGTTGCCAAACTGCTAAAGCAGTCTAGATACCACTTTAGAAGTGAGAGATTTAGCGGCATCGGGGGGGGGGGGTTATTCCCAACAAAAATTGGAGAACTCATGTACAGAACGGAGTAGGAAATCATCCATTGAAGCTAAGCTGAGCTAGCCTTACACTCTTCGTCGTTTCCCATTAATTTTTCCATTAAATTCCATTCTAATTCATGGTAATTTCATAGAAATTAGGTATTAAATTCCTAAACTTTAAGGGATGATTTGAGACTTGATTTGAAATATATTTTTGCTCAACTATTGAGCACACATTCCTCGTTCTTCGAGGGACCTTGTTACGAATTCAATTTTGGTTTCACTTTATGGGCCCCATAAGCCCATTCTTACCCTGAATTTTGATCCCTATTTCGACCTGGCCCTAAATATTTCAATGTGGGTCTTGTTTTAATCCTAATGACAAGTAGAATTCTTTTTTGATAGCATAGCATCATTTCGAGATCGTGGAGCAAAAATAAATGAATTTTTGGCAATTCAAGGACTTGCGATTCGGCATTGAGGTACTCTTTTGTCTACTTTTCTTCATAAGTTGTATATTATACATGTTGTATGTTAGATAGGTATGTTAGAATGTTATTATGGGTAGAATACAATGACTTAGCCTAAATTATGATTGGCGGACTAGAACGTTAAATCCACCCTTAAGATGAAATACTTATTATGCTTCTAGAATCCTATTACCCTAGGTTGCTAGCATGTTGGACACAGTTGAGGATAATAACCCCATTAGTATAAGGTTTATTACTTGACTTGGTGGATTATGATGGTCTGGATTATGAAATAATTATGTCGATTGTATACTATTAGGCCCAAGGCTGTGATTATGATATTAACTGGTTCGGATTAGTGATTTATCCTTGTTGAATAAATGACTTAGTTTATTGATGTTTTGATGCCTATGATTTTATTTTTTAGAAGCTTGTTATGGCGTGCATAGGTTCAGTACATTCATTCTCACTTAATGGTAGGATTCCAATTAGAAATATGGTTTTAGTACTATTTTCCTAAAATAGGATTTATTCTCAATTTTCACGTTAAAATAGGTTCTTTCATAATGGGAATCATTCCACTTTATGAATGATTTATGAGCTTTTGCAACTAAAAGTGATGTTTTAGAGATTAAATTGAGATAGAATCAGGTCCACAATTTTACTACTACTATTGACTTTGATCAAGAGAGTCTTCGACCCATTCTACACACTTATGATTATTTAGTTTACCCCTAGTATTAAATTTATGGACTTACACTCTTTAGCCATGGTTTGAGTCCATACATTTATATATATATATATATATATGCATATATATATATATATGTCTGACACTGGACATAGTCGGTGATGATGATGATTATTGGAAATACTAGATCGGGACCAAGTCAGTGTATGCGGGTACTCCCAAACCCCCTAAGGGATACCTTTCGTCAATGAGCCATCGTGTTGGAGAAGAAAATTCATCGTAAGTTCTACCTTTCCAAGCCTTCAAGATGGAGGAGGTTTATACAATGGATTACAATAGGGTACTTAGATCGACTATAGTAGGATGTATTATACTCTGCATTCATCCTTGCATTCACATATCCTATCACTAGTATGAACCTATATCTATCAACCTTATAAGGAGTTTCATAGGTATAGGTGATGTCAAGAACTGAGACTGCCCCCTCATCGTAACATAGTGTGTAGAATCACAAATGATCCTAAGCTAAACCAAGGTACTATCATAATCCATGAGTAACTAATTAAAACATATAAGAAAATTAAATTCACTAAGCGGAGACACAGTGATGGAACAAACTAGTTTAATACATTTACTATTGGAAAGTTTAGTTACAACATCTGTATTCTAAAAATAAAGAGAAACTGATTACAATAACTCTAATGGACTATCTATAAAGCCTCTGCTAATACTGACTATAGGTAGTCGAGACATGATCCCAACCATCCTTAATTAATACATATGAATAAAAAATGTAATACTGCAATTACAACTGACTTCTATCCTCAAAATAAGAGATTTCATCACCTGGTGGCCAAATCCTATGATCTTCCTTACTATAATCCTGATTGTAAGCACCTAAATCTATATCACATGAAAAATGAAAGTAAAAGAGGTATGCGATCTGTGCTTAGGAATGTAAAGAGTGTATGAGATATGCACTAATCTTGAAAACACTCAAAAGATGATTTAAAATTGAGTATGTAAGTCATTTGGTAAAATATACATTTAAAACATATTTGTACATAAAATCCATGAGGCATAGTGAAATAACTAAATCATGAGCAAAAATATTTCTATAAACTTGGATATGGTAGAAGCTTAACGATTATAATTTATCTAAAGTTAATAATGAATATGCTATAAAATTTTACTGAATGCTAACTGAAAATAAGGAGATGAACTTGAGTGGAAATTGATTGCATAGAGATGAACTATAGTGAAATGGCCCTATTTAAAATGCATATATGTTGATGTGTAGTGATAGTCTGTAAATTCATAGCATAAAAGAAAGTAAAACTAAACAAAAGGTCATGTATAAGTACTAGGTCCAAAACTATGGTATCTAAGCTGAAGCAATGACCAAGTAAATAAATATGTAACTGATAAATATTATATTAAATTAATTGATTACAGGGTCATGAAATAATTTAATTTGAATGTCAGAGACTCAATTAACTAACATGCAACCATGTGAGCTAAATATGGAGTTTGACGTGTAAATCCTATCAAAAAGGCCTAATATACCTTTCCAAGGTATAAAAGTTGATATGACATAACATCACTAAATGATGTCCAAGAGCACTAAGGTGTAAGGCCTAGTCTAATGGATGACCCTTTAGAACCTCTGATAGCGCCGTTATTTTGGGACTTATAGACTTCTGCTTAAGGTCTCAGCCTAACAGATGGTAATGCCTTCATCCTTGCATCCGCTCGGTGCTAAGTACTATTTAGAACTAAAAATAAGTTGATGTAATTAATAGTTCAATAATACTGACGTTCTACGACTGAGGTATAAGTTCTTATCATAAAGCATTTCCTAAGTCACAAAACTGAAGGATGAGTTTTTAACTGACATGCATGATATCCTAAGTCATCAGGGGTTCATAGCCTGCCATCTTTGATGAAGGCAACTAATAGTAGAAATTCTATAATCTAATTATAATAGAAAATTTCATAACTCAATTCCAAAATCATGAATTTAACAACATACCAAGGGCTCATAATTCTAAGTATGCAAAAATACAAAATTTCATGGGAAAATATGGTATGTTAACTAATGTGGACTGAAATTTGCAAAATCATGATAAGTAATACTTAATCTCCTTGAAAACTAATATATTATATATAGCTTGATCATATGCTTGAAATCTTAACTAATATCATGTAAATCATGCATGGATTTGAGAATAGCATTAATGATATAATATGAACTCTAAGATATCATGAATGATCATTAAAACACACTCATGAATGAAAAAAATATCATTGGGGGCTGACCTTATACTTGGAATCATAATGGGTAAGAACCCTATTTTATGAAAATTATAAACTTTATGTACAAAATTATAATTTCAGCATGAGTATTAAAGGAGATCCTCATTGAATACCAACATACCTAATTACTTTTTATTCTTGAAAAAAGTTTTTAGGATTTGAACTTAGAGATGAATAACTCAAATTTCTTAGTTTGAGGAAGAGGAAATGACATATTTCCTTGAGTAATTTTGTGTGTTGTGTTGTGAATGCTAGATTGGAAGTCGTTATGATTTATATTCAACCTTAGGATGGCTTAAACAACATTTTTTTTTGTATTAAAAGTGCAGAAAAAGACCCAAAACCCCCTTTGAAAATATTATAATAGTGTGTAATAATCCTGGCTGACAGTTTGGGTAACGTATCATTATTACCTTGGCCAACCGTCTCTCAAACCGTAATAAAATGATGAAATTTTTGTTGTTGCAAAAATTCATCACCCGAGCCATCACACTCTAGCAGACAGACACATTTATGTAAATCAAGCATAAGTTTTTACTTTGATATTGGATTAAGCCAAAAATTGATGAGTTGGAAAGATAATTCAAATATCTATCATTTTGTTTGTTGTGAGCTTAAAAATAGTTCAAAATATCAGAGTTATTCTTATTTGAAGTTGACTATAGGAAGATACATCACAAGAAGTCATTTGAAAAAGGAGGTTTTGACTTGGCTATGAGCTAGGAGTTACTTGTTGCCTTAATATTTGTCTAAATTACTTCAAATAATATAATAATATGAAGTTTTTTTTCTACATTCACTTGATGCATGATTCTAATCTTGTCTTGGATTTTTGGGGTGTTACAATATCTTCCAGTTAGGATTATTCATCCCCAAATTGAAACTACCTAATCTAAAAGGTTAGGGAAGAGGTGCACTCCCTAAAATTTAATTCCAAGAGCTGAATGTATACAAAATGAATGAATTTTAAGTGAAACTTTGACTAGTCTAAAAATTATGGTACTTACTATTGTTGTATGGCTAACTTCTGAAGTAGTATAACTAACACAATAGTTATTTCTGAATCTAGAATTCTTTTATGGTTGGGACCAATTTAAAAAGGGAATAAAGACTCAATTAAATTCAGGGACAACATGAAAGAAAATAAATTACCTAATGGAACAAGCATATTCATGAAACTTTTGATAGTAAGACTTGATGAAAAGATAGAAAACTATAGGATCTTGTTTGTCTGATTGTTGAACTAAATTGTTGGCTATACAAACTAGCTCATAGTGGGATTTTATAACTTAATTATAGTTCAATGACCCTCCAGGTCATTTGTCACATTTTGTCTTATTATCATATTTAAAGCTTTCTTATAGCTTTCTCAAGTCAACTATGACTTGCTGGAAGAGACAGTTCGATTGTTGGGCAATTCGTGTGGGTGTTAGAGCCAAATTCTTTATTTTAAAGTCTTCACCGGTTTAAATAGGCTACCGCATAAGAACTTTAGTAAAACAATCTCCTACACAAATTCTGACTGTTCCAACAACTCTGATATGTCTATTTTAGAATTGGGGGACCCTTGGTTTGTGTCCCGAGGTACCCAGATTAATTTTAGACTATTGGTCAGAAGTTAAGAAAAATGTTAAGTAGGTGTGGAACCCACTTCTCATCAAAACAACCTCAGATGGAAATTTTAACTGCGCCATAAAGTTTGAAACATCGAATTTGAAAGGGTAGCATACTATTTTTTGCATCTACAGGATACCTTATTTAGATAGTTGTCAAGAATAAAAGGCTAAGGTGGGTCATCAATGAAGAGGGATAGTGAATCCTCTGCCTCGTGAATGGCTGGGGGTTGGGTAGTTATTATCTTATCTGAGGATTGAGTTTCCATTTTGGCCTTCATGGATATAGGACATGTTTCACAAAGTGTCCTTTGTCATGGAAGATGAATCAATTGTCCTTGCCCGAATTTCTATTTATGGAGGATCTCATGGTTTTGCTTCTTGTGGGTTCTTTATCTTGTAGGTTGTGCTTTTTGGATCGTTTGTACTTTATGTATCTCTTATGCCTTGTCATTTTGAGAGCTAGGGAGACTCGTCTGACTTGGATTCTAGATCTGCTTGATTGATTGTAATCAGACCAGTGATTTTGTTGTTATCCCCGAGAGGGGCATGATCTGGATTTGTGGGTGGTAAATCAGAACTTGAAATCATTATATTTTCCATATCAACTGACTGGGCATATTATGCTATTGTTTTCTTTCTTTCTCTAGATTAATGACATCAAGGGTGTCGATAGCCCTTAGATATTCCTCAATAAGGTTATCATAGGATTATTGAGGAGTATAATTTTGGGTTTCTGCTGAGTCAGGCTTTAGGACTGTCTTATCTGGCAAAGTGGGATCATCAATCCAGAAGATTGCTAAGCCTGACCAGTTATTATTGAGAAAACATTATAGGGTGGATTCCCAGTCTTCATCTAGTAGTGGCGCTTACTCATCTAGATAATAGGATATAGACTAGAGAATATATCATTGTGTAATGATGTAGGTGACATTATCTATATATTATCTGCATCATATGGGACCTTCATCCTTTTAGTCTAACCTAGTGCCTTATCGGCTTTCTTATGGTCTATTATAGCTTTTTTCCTCTTCTATGATCATTTTGGAAGGTTAGATTCTTGCTCATGAGATGGGAAAGTTGAAAATGGTTTATATGGCTCTTGCGGTGATGTGGGAAATACAACATTTGTTTGGCTATTTTGTGGATTAGTAGTGTCAGATTTTAATAGAGAAATATTTTCCTTGAGTGATGTCATTTCTCTTTGTTGTTGGTCAATAAAGTTTAGTATTGAGGTTTCTAGTAGAAATATTTAAGAATAGATAGTCTATTGCCTTTCTTAGAGTATTCTGATAAGTCTGGCACATGGGTTGGATGCTTGATCTCCCTTGCGTGGCATTTCTAACTTATGTGTTAGGTTATTTCTTTTGGGAAATGGTCTCCACTCTCAATATTTATCCCATACTACCTTATATTCTTTATCATCATAATCATTTAGTTGATTCACTTCGTACCACACATAGTTGGAATAGGTAACCCTTGGACAGTGTCCTATAAAAGGACATTTGAACCAGTGTATGTTGCTTCCTTCATGGTATAATTGTTGTATCCAATCATTATTTCTCATGGATTTAGTAAGGAGATTGTGTGATATGTGTCGAGTCTAGATTTTCTTTAGTCCAATATTTATCGCATGGATAAACATATGGACAAACTGAGATATGTGAAGAGGTTTAGTAGCTGAAGTGGGGTAAGAAGATTGGAGGCATTGAGGATAGAAACTCAACCTCTCATAACAATTAACCTATAGAATTGGAAGAATTGTGAGCTATTTCTCCCTAGATATATGCTTTAAGATTTGTGTACCCAGAGTGGTGCTACTTGTGGCATCTATAGATAAATACAAGGAGGTCCGATCACCTGGCATGGATAGGGATTTTTCACTGTTTTGCACTTTCCAGGCTATTTGATACTTTATTATTGACATATATGGGAAGCTTAAGGGGCTTCAAGGATTTGGACTTCAATTTTCAGAGCTTCTATAAAGTAGGGGTTAAAAAGGGACATACAAAAGTTTGGGAATAAAGTGACAAGATTTGTCTCTATATCTAGGGTAATGTGTACGGTACCAAAATTCGCATATTGGTATTTGATAAATCTAGTATCAAGGAGAGAAAGATGTACCTTTAAAGGCTAGCCTTTTCTTCTATGATGAGTCAGCTCAATACGAACAACACCAAAATAGACATGGGTATATCCATGACTTATCCATTGTTGTGGAAAGTCTTTTTGCATCTGCAAAGTGAAAAACTATTCTGTAGGAGTTGTAAGTATATACTAGTCAAGTTTTGTGGCAATAAAGTATTCCACAACTCTTTCTGACCTTTTTTGGTGCAAAGAATCAAACAACATCCATGAATTGCATGTTTTCTTGACAATGAAAGAATACAGATTAGATAGAGGTAGATATGTGGAAGATATATCTTGTTTAGGATATAGCACATCTACTTTATAGAGGTAGTCATTTTTGCATGAAAGGTTTTTTTGTTGGTTGGAAACATACCTAACATAGGTAGAAATTTATACGACTCAGACTGACTAGATTAATATTCTGAATAAACATATTTTTGTATTTGTTCGGACTATATATACTTGATATATTTGTTCTAATGTTATAAGGAAAAGACTCTACAAAATATTTGTTTTATGATCTAAGAAATGAAACTAAGATTCGATTATGTACAAGACTTTGATTATGTGGACTTAACGAAAAGAGTATAACTCCAATATTTACAGGATTTTAGTTGTAATAACTAAGAATAAAGACTATAGATGATTTTAAGGCTAATGGCTAAGCAAATCAAACACTTAAAATGTAAAGTTGGCTCACGTTAATAAACTGGGGAAAGTGGACCTCTAACTCTACAGGCAATATTAACTAGGCGATTAACAACAGAGCTTCGGACATTCTGATCTGAGGTGGTTTTATACACTTCGGTGTCATTATTCTAGCTTATTTAACCTTGTTTTGAGGGAAAATTATATGCTTAAAGTGTTAACAATGATATAAATAAGCATTAAAGTGTTTAAGTATGTGATTACATTGTTCATGGGGAATCTCAAACAAGTTTGTACTCAAATTGGTCACATAGAGTTCAATCGAGGAAACTAGTGTTACTAGCTTGAGCTAGGTGTTTGTCTATTCTATCTCGATGGATTCTAATGTGTTTAATTAGTTCCAAATGGTTTAATAGTGTATGTATGGGTGAAAAAACTTCTTTATAATGTGCAAGGGCTAGTTGAATCAAACCAAGAGTTTAAACATTAAGCTTAAAATCAATGTGGGCAAGCCTAGTCTTAGCTCATGTTTTTAGTTAATCATTCTTGATATTGTGTTCTTTTGATCTCTAATCCGTGTTATATGATAATGTATGATTATTTTGATTTGATTATGGTGATATATATGGATGATTAAAAGGCTGGAAATTAAGTGGAAACACACCACAAAAGCTTGGGAAGAAAGATAAATTCACAAGGCTAAGGTTGAACGTCAAGAAGCAAATTCCAGTGAGCCAATGCGTTTTCCCCGTGCCACGACCACAACATGACTTCAGAAGCTGGTTCGGTGCGACCCCTAGTCAACTTGACCCATCAATGTAGTGTGAAACCCACGACCAAATTCGTTTTTCTTATAAATAGGACTTGTTGCATGATTTGTACTTACTTTGTGACGTCTTGGAGGCTTAGAGGAGGCTTTAAAACACGTTCTTTAGGTTTTAATATTATTTAAATTCAGTCAAGTATTCAAATACTTGGATGATGATTATGTCCATGAGTGGCTAAACGCCCCCTTTCTGGGGTTGAAGCCAAGAATATGAGTCTATTGCTTTGAATTAATTTAGTTTGTATTGCTTATCATTATTGGTTGTTAATTTACCCCTGTTTTAAATTATTTTAAGGATCATGACCCTTACACTACATTCATTGTCGACCTTGTGATCTCGGGAGGGGGACTAGGAAGATAGAACATGGGGGTAGGTAGAACAAGGTTCTTATACCTTTATGAAGTAAGGAATTTAAATTAGCGACTAGGATAGAGATATACCTAGAGCCTTGTTTGATGCATATGTAGGATGATAACTTCATGCATCTAATTAGATTATTACATCCCCGCTTAATGATGTAGTTGTAATGTCCAAGTTAGATAGACGATTAGAGGTCGGGAGACCATTATCATGAGATAAACCCTACTAATCAGTAACCAAGATAAGTAATCCAACTATTGAAGTTCAATAGCGTAGTATGATTGTTCGCAACGCTTTAACCCCGGTCTTACATCCATTAATTGTCCTAAGTCTTTACTTTTTTGCATTGTTTACAGTACTTTTATTTTACAAATCACTAACTCTTTTTGGTTACTTGGCATCAATTTAATCTCAATCGTGAACTGGAATTAAATAGTTGTTTAACACTATTCCCTGTGGGATCGATAATTGGATTCTAAAGGGCTACTTTACTACTTGGTGAGACCACGTACACTTGTGTGTGCTCTTGGGCGCAACACATTCCAACATGATACGTGGTTTCACGACCATATAGGCATCATATTATACAAAATCAATGCTCTAATCGATACCATAGACCAGAATCTCTAAATTTCTAACATGATTGGCAGTTTTACATCCATATAGGTGGTATGACATATAAAATCAAAGCTTTCATCAACACGTAATAGCTATTTTATGATTGGGGCTATGAATCCATTAAAGTATGGTTTTCCACAAACAAAGGCTTCTCAACCCTCAATGGGATGGCTTGACTTTTCCAGTCTTTGAACACATAAAATCATTTGTATTATAGTACAAATGCAATTATTCCGTATATGACATATGTAGATTTTTCGTGGCTCTCCTATGGCCTTTAGAGCCCTCAACAGTTTGTGGTACAAAGTCTTACTATGCCAAACCTCAGATCTATCTGTTCGTAAAAGAAATAATAGCAAATAGCAAAGCTATTGTGCAGCCAAGATAATTTCATTTCATACACATGGAAAGGACTTAGAGATGTATGTCGCATGGACAAAGATAATTTCATTTCATATCCATGGAAAGTATTTTTAGAGTTCCATATTTTAATCACTACAAGTAAACTTGCCGAAGTGTTTCCTTACCCCACTACTCTAACCTAAAGGATCGAAGTAACCATCCATTTGGAAGAAAGAATCAAGAGAAAGAGTTTAGGAAACAAATTTTTTTATTGATATAGTGAAACTTTACAAGAGTGGTTTTTAGGTGGAGAAGTTGATGATCTCCAACTAAATGCCTATTCTTCATTTTATAGGAGAAGGAAGCTCTAGATAAGCTTAAAGTAAATTTGAAATACAATATTACAACTCTATCATATCTTCTAAGAGATAATCTTTATCTATTCAAACTAGATAAGACTTATCTTGGGCACACACTTCTAAGAGACATATGAAACCTATTTTGTTCAAGACAAACCCCACTACTATGTGATGAGCTAAATAAAACAAAAAAAAAATATGTTGTTTGTATATGAAAACATATACAAGTAGGTGACTATGCAGCTTATCAAGCAAGTGGATTAGTAGCATGTAAGCTTCTTACAAGTAGGTGTATACCAAGTAGCTGGATAAGAAGCTTGTAGGAAAACCTATTTTAAAGGGTTTCATGGTAAAGTGAATAATACAATTGAGAAAGATACCTAGTAATCTCTGGAAGGTAATTCTACTAAAAGGTAATTCTAAGCAGCTTGCAGTGAATCATAATTTCTTGCACAGGTCATCTGGCTCTATCTTTCAGGAAGTGTTATATGGTGTTGATGATTAACTTGTGTATCCTTCTTCTATCCACCAGTCAATGTCATCCTTCTACCTTAGGCATTCATGAACTTCCAAGCTTTTTTCTGTGATCTGTTAAAGTAACTTTTCCTGTTGGACGAACCTTCACCTTTCTGTGGAGGAGATTTAAGTTGTATTCTTTTGATAGTATTGGTGACTTCATCTCTTGTGATTTCATATGATGGATGATATTATTTGTTGCTCAATGGATTTCATCTTAGTGGGATGACCTTCAGTGTAGTTCAATTTTCTCCATTCCTTTGGCCATATCTATTTTGGAATGCATCAGTTTTATTGGAAAATGAAAAATTGTTCTTCATAGTATTCATCTTCAAGGGAGAGTATTGAGACTGGAAATTTCCAAAGGAGTGAAATTTCTAGCTAAGCTTGGACGTCATGGCTTGAGATTACTATCGAATTATGTAGCATGAATACCATTGCATAATAGGAATCCTTAAAGTATCAAACCCAATAGTGTCATGGCTTGAACCATAACATGACCTTTGTAAAGGTGGTTGGATTTGATCAATATGACTAGCATCATATCTGAACTCCATAAGAATATAGTATTGGTGGGACAAGTACCAGAATAGCCACAATATTTCTTCGTGGAAAGTCATTGGCTAGTGCTATGAACACATGACATAAAGGGTATTCGGGGTGCACTCCAAATAGCTTCATGATTTATCTTCCATATTTTTTGAACACTTGGAGCTCGTAGAATATTTGTCTTTATCAAAGAATAAATAGATCAAAGCGATCCATGTACTGGTGGAACAGATCTGGAGGGAACTTTATTATTCTGAAAGATAGAATTATTGTTGTGTTGAACATGAGAATTTAACTAGCCAGCCTTTGGTTGTCTTCTACGGTACCAGATATAAGGTAGAGATCATCTACATAGATGTTGCCTAATTTTTGTATATGTCTATGGAGAATAGGGTGTCCTTCATCAGTTCTTCTTACAGTGAGAAGACCAATTTAAGGCCATCCTCTTTGCTTAGATAAATTTATGTGTTATTGGATATTTCTCCAAAGAGTTCGATAGAGTCTTCCCATCTTTTGGTTTGAGGATAGTTTATTACAAAGTGGCCAGGATTTCTACAGATGAAGCAGTCATTCTCCTTCTTGTAGTTTGTTGGGATTTATCATCTTAAGTACTTGGTTCTCTATATCTCCTTGATCCTATCATCTGGAGGCCTAGATTTTTTGAACCTTCTAAACTATAGCTACCTCTTTAATATCACCTTGCGGCTTGAGCAGGAGCAATTAGACTTGGTGATTAGATCATTCCTACTGCAGGCTCGATCAAGAGATGGGTTTTTCTTGATGATCTCATCAATATAGATCTCTTTATGGAAATATTATCAATGTCTTGTAAGATAGACTTCCTAATGTAACCTAACTATGGGACGATTATGGATTTGAATGTCTCTCTCAAAATCATCATTATGTGGCTTACTAGTATTTTTTATAGCAATGATGCAAAGGCCTACTTTTGGATGGGAAATTTTCCCAGTTTGATTTATATCTTTGCCATCTTCTACAAGTGGATATTTATGATATCTCTATCGAATGATAGAAACTTCATCTCGAAGATCTATAGACATAGATTTTCCTGTCTCTGACAAGTGTCTCCACAGAAGAATTCTTGCAGGATCCTAATATTGAAGGCAAAGTCTTAGGATGTGAGATAACAATTCTTATTAGTAATACCTAGAGCATTCCATCAGACTCTGGGGATTCTGGTGAATCTGTAGGTATTCAGACAATATAATGTATTTTTCTTATTTAACTAGATTTTTCATCACTATTCAAGAGTAGAAGTCTTGGAGTTTTTAAGGACAGGATAAAATCTTGATGTCGTCAAGTGTGAATGTGTGGAATCATGTTCCTATGATTTTCGTTGTCGTTGTACCTGGTTCTGGCCTTCTCTCTTAGATTGGATCATCCGTTATCCCATCGTTGTCATTAACCACTTTGGAGACCTCTGGTTCCTTGGAGTTGTTCATGTAAATGGTGGGATAGTAATTCTCTTAAGATTCAATTGAGGATTTAGGAGCATCCTTAATATATTCTCAAAAATTAAAAGACTCTTCACTATCCTAGATGTATTCATCAGCTGGAAATTCATCACTAGTTTTGATGTATTCATCTAATGGGATCATATAGATGAACACATACTTTTCTCATAGCAGCGTAAATGGGATTTGTGTCCTGAATTTCTTCATAGCATTTCGGATAATCTTCTATCGAATCAGGATCATATGCAGCTTATGGATCTAAAATTGGGTCATTATTGTTGTTCAAGCCATACAGATTTTGGAAAACTTTATTCGAAAGGATTGAGTTAGTGTCTAGAACATGATGTGATGATGACTACTTGTGATTAAGAAGATCGACTTTTAGCAAGGCGTTCCATTCTTTGTCTTTATATTAGAATTTTGATTTATAGAATATTAGGTTATCATTTGGAAAGGTGATGATGTGGTCTGAGATCATCATGGTTCCTTTGTCTATGTTCTTTTCACCAAATTTCATTTTCCTTTTAGACTACTTTTGAGTTGCATCGACTTATCCTTTTGCAACAATGGCATGTGTTCTTTACCACTCTAGTTTAGTAATGTCAAACTCTTATTTGTTTTGAGGCTCATAAGAGGATGGCATGGGCATATGGAAGCTCGGAGAGGTAGTGAGAAAGACATGGCTCATTGTTTATGAAGAATATGTTTGGATAGTAATTCTCTTAAGATTCAATTGAAGATTTAGGAGCATCCTTAATATATTCTCAAAAATCAAAAGACTCCTCACGGTCCTAGATGTATTAATTAGCTGGAAATTTATCACTAGTTTTGGTGTATTCATCTAAAAGGATTGTATAGATGAACACACTCTTTTCTCATAGAAGCATAAATAGGATTTGCGTCCTGAATATCTTCATTGTATTTTGGATAATCTTCTACCAGATTAGGATCATCTGTAGCTAATGGATCTAGAATTGGGTTGTTATTGATGTTCAAGCCATACAGATTTTTGACAACTTTATCCAAGAGGATCGAGTTAGCATCTAGAACATGATATGATGATGACCACTTGTGATTAAGAAGATCGTCTTTTAGCAAGACGTTCCATTTTTGTCTTCATATCAAAATTTTGATTTATGGAATATTAGGTTATCATTTGGAAAGGAGATGACGTGGTCTGAGATCATCATGGTCCCTTTGTCAGTGTCCTTTTCACCAAATTTTATTTTTCTTTTAGACTACTTTTGAGTTGCATTGACTTTTCCCTTTGCACCAATGGCATATTTTCTTTCCCATTCTAGTTTAGTAATGTCAAACTCTTATTTTTTTTTAGGCTCTTGAGAGGATGGAATGGGAATATGGAATCTCGGAGCGGTAGTGAGAAAGACATGGTTCATCTTTTATGGAGAGTATGTTTGAATAGTAATTCTCTTAAGATTCAATTGAGGATTTAGGAGCATCCTTAATATATTCTCAAAAATCAAAAGACTTTTCATGGTCCTAGATGTATCCATCAGCTGGAAATTCATCACTAGTTTTGGTGTATTTATCTAAAGGGATCATATAGACGAACACACTCTTTTCTCATATCAGCGTAAATGGGATTTGCATCTTGAATATCTTCATTGCATTTTGGATAATCTTCTACCAGATCAAGATCATCTGTAGCTTATGGATCTAGAATTGGGTCGTTATTGATGTTCAAGCCAAACAAATTTTGGACAACTTTATCAGAGGGGATCGAGTTAGCGTCTAGAACATGATGTGATGATGACTGATAACGCTCAATCTACAGCTTTCGTCAGAGTGTAAAGCGGTCGTTTGTCAAATATAGAACCCAACTGGGTTGGGTATCGATCCCACAGGGAATAGCTTGGTCAACAAGTAAGCAAAAATTACTAGACTTTTAGTGCAAGTCTCGTAAAAAGGGGGGAGTTTTGTTGTGCAAGTAATGTAACCAAACTATTAAAGTAATAACGGAAAATAGCAAAGCAAAAAGAAAGAATGTTTAGTAGGATGTAAAACAATGAGAATTGAGAAGTTGGGGTTATGTCCACCTTATGAGTTGTACGTCTCTATTGGCTATGAGTTGTGCGGAATTCAGACATGCGTGTGCTTATAGAGAATTGTATTCGATGGTAAATCCAAGCGTCTTTCGACCTAAACAAGGACTATTTCACTTTAACTCTTTCGAGATTAAAGCGTATCTAGCGGTACAAATTCTCCAAGAGGTTAATCCAGTTACGGCACTAACTTTTTAATAGGGGATGGGACCCTATTACCTTGACATTATCTCTTTTCCAGACATATAACCTTTCTTTCGAACAAGTTAATGCTATACTGGCGTATTCTATGCGTCTGCAGCCACAAGAATTTGCATTAAGACGAAGAGAATAATGATATAAGCAACACACGTGTCACGAATTCACAAACTCATAGCAATAGATAGTATCTCATAAGGCTTCCATAACCCCAACAGAGAAGTTTAGTTACCCATGAGTGCGAAGGAAATCACAATAAACATTATTATTATACCACAATAAAGATCTCGTGTAGTAAGGTGTGGTAGGCGTTAGGCGTGACTTCTTTGCAAAGTAACGTTTCTCTTGTTGCGGAAATTAAGAATTGAATAGATGAATAGAAGAAGAATAAAAAGTAGAATTATTAGATTGGTTGGAAGAGTAGAGGAATCAATAATAGAAGAATGAATTAAAAGTAGAATGAGAATTCTAATTCGAAGTATTAAAATCTCTAGCAAAATAGGGTATTTATAATACCCATATCCTATTCCTACTAAGCTAATGAATTACTTAACCCAATCCTACTAGGTTAAGGTATCATTATCCTAATCCTAATAAGTTACTGCTAGTCCCCAAAGTCTTCAGAATTGTTGTTTTTGTCCGGGACAGATTTTCCATGCGCCACTTTTGGTCCTTGGCGTCCAAGCTTTGCTTTCCTCCTTTCGTGAACCTTTCTTTGGCGTCAAGTTATCCATAAAATGCTGAATTTTGCATCATTTATACCTGAAAACTTGCTAATCATATTCGTTAGCTCACTTACAGGAAAAAGGACTAAAATTGCATGAATTATATATTTTGTCCTCAAAACATCGCTAAAATATGGGTAAAATATAGCACTTTAGACGTGTAAATTCGCCTATCATCAACACCCCACACTTGAAGCTTTGTTCGTCCTCAAATAAAATATCATGTCCCTCTCAACATTTACTTAGGGTTTCACAGCAACAACACAAAATATTCGTCAAGACAAGCACAACAATTATCAACAAAGAGTAGTTTTCTGATCATTAGTAGAAACAATTCAGCCTCCAACATAGACTCGTGATGGTGGTTAATTCGTGTTCACAAGTTGAGGTTCAAAGAATCATATACGACTACCCAAAACTCATCAACCATGTGTGTCTCACAGTATATTACCCATAATCTCTCACAAGTATAGTATATTTATCGAAACATGGGTATAAAATTATCCTTGCTCTCACTCTCACAAAGAATTCATATGATGAAACTGATGACCATAGGCTTGCCCTTAGTGTATTGCTCCACTAAATATCAGAATGCTAAGCTTAGGATCAAATAGGTCTTTTGCTAGTTGTAATGTAGGCTAAGGGACGGGTAGGACTATTTTGGCCAGAAATAGTGACTATGTTCCTAAGCGCTTTAATACATCACATTATATCATTAACACTTTTCTTTCAAACAACCTCTCTACTTTCTTTTAATCTACCACCCTTTTTCTCCTCTTTTGTTTTTCAATTTTAAACATAACCAACTTTTTAGTTTTCCTTTCCTTTTTCTTTTCATAACATACCTCTTATGATAGCACTTCTTTTTCATAATGAATTCAAGCACCCATACATTCTAAAGCATCATATTCACCCAATATCCTCTTATTTTGTCACATGACTTTACACTTTAAAGCACTTAGGAAATTGGATCAAATTATGGTCTTGAAAAAAATGGATTAGGCTTTCATATGAGGTTGTCAAAGAAAATAGGTTAAAGGCTCAAAAGGGGTTGACTAGGATAATGTCCATGGGTAGGTAAAAAGAAGGTAAATAATCATAGGTTGCCAAAGAAATGCCTAAATTATCTCCTAGACTTGCACTCTTTATTTTCGCTTTACATACATACCAGGCAAGTTCTAGCATCAGCCACAAGCACAGAATATACTATTATCTCACACACACAAGGAACATGGTCGACTTTATTGGGAGTAGTATAGACTCTTGACCCAACAGATGAAGGAATTAAACCAAACAATATCACATAGTGAGTCACAATTAGAGCCTAAACGTCTCAATAGTCATGATTTTAGCACAAACTCTTGTCATAATCTCATGCTGCCTATTAGAATAATTTCATGCGAAGCTAAGTTAAAAAAAAAATTAACTACTGAAAAAAAACAATTAACTACTAACAAAACAGACAAACATAAATAAATGCAAATGTGGATAGAGAAGTATAGCATGCAAATACCAGCACCCCACACTTAGACGGGACACACTGTCCTCAGTGGAAAATAAATAAGAAGAACCTGGTTAGTCGGACTCATCCTCTATGTCTGGGGTCATAACCCTTTCGTCGGAATCATCATTAGAGTCATCATCCTCAGAAGTTCCTCATAAGTATCCCACTTAATTCCAAGAGTGAGTCGAGGTATTTACAGCGAAGAGGGTTCTCCTTTCTCTTTTCGGCCTCTTTTCTTGCCTTTTTGTGAAGTGGTAGCCTTATCTTTGCCTTGTCTTGCTTTGGGTTCCATTGTACCTGAGACTTAAAACAATGTTCATGTTAGCATCATCTCGATGGATACAATCTATAAACAAGCAGTAGTGGCACCACCCCACACATAGTTTGTTGGTACAGACTAGTGAAGTGAAAGTGGTCGATTACTCAGACCTCATCGACATACGTTTTAGGTGCTCTATTCCAACAATAAAATTACTGCAGTCATACTTCTTGTAATCTTGGAAATACTTGCATGTGTGAGATATCAAGACTACTACATAGAGATTGAATCAAGGTATAGCATCTAGAAATAATCACAACCTCCTATGTCGGTAGGCAACTATAATTCTTATCCCGATGAACAAGTCATTCCAACATGTAAGTATTCAAGTGACAAGATTATGCAATTTTTGTGACCATATTAATTCCGCAAAAGTATGACAGTGCATCAAAATCAAATACAAGTTGGGAACAAGTTAAGATGATTCTTACGTATACGTTCACTCACTTGGTTGTATCACAACAATTCAATCACATTCAAATCACCAATACTACTTCAAGATTTAACAATTCATAATAGGAGTAGTAATGTATTACTTACGGAATGTAAATGAAGAACAAAGTAGTACTTACTTGATTGATGCCTTTGGATGATGTTCTTGTGAAGAAAAAGAGCAAATGGAAAAATTTTGAGAGGATTTGGAGACTATAGGCGGTGCCTAGGCTAGGTTTCCAATGTGTTTTTGGTTCAAGACTAAGTCTCATATTTATAGGAGAAGGTTGGGTCGGGTTTTGACCCATTTAAAATCGAATTTGGAGACAAGAAGTGACCATAGGCGGCGCCTTTTGCTTTGCCTATGCTTGGCATAGGCGGCGCCTTTTGCATAGCATTGTTGAGCATAGGCGGCGCCTATGCCATGGAATTCCTAGGCATAGGCGGCGCCTTTAGCATGGCATATGAGATTCAGAGACAAAAGGCTTTAGCATAGGCGGCGCCTATGCTATGGCACACTAGATTCCGAGATCTTAGGCCATAGTATAGGCTTTGCCTTTTTCGTGGCCTAGTTTTACCTAGGCGTAGCCTTTTTTGATGCCTATATTTTCATGAGCAATGCTCAATCCATAACCTTTTGCTTCCTCATTCCTAACTTACCACCTTTAACATGCAACACGTCCAAATCGAGATTTGAAACCAATCTCCTCGTTTTACACCTCTTGCACCTACATTTGCTCAAAGACAATAAAAACGATTAGAACGATGGGTTGCCTCCCATCCAGTGCCTTAGTTGTGGCACGACTCTTATTTTTGGATTTTTATTTATCAAAAGCAAAACACGTACTAGAACGAAAGAAAAATGAAAAACGATAAACGATGGGTTGCCTCCCATCTAGCGCTTGATTTATTGTCGCGGCACGACATAGTTACCTCGAGTGCTTAGACTTCGTCGAGATATATGGTGGATCGTTTTCTGAATGGATTCAGACGATAATGAGGCTTACTTGTAGGCATGCAATCTTCTTCGAGATGACCATTGTGCATGCCTATCCCAGGAGGGATACCAATTTTATCATCAATAGTCCAACCCATAGCTCTCATGTATCTCTTCAGAGAAGAGATGATAGCCTCTACGTTCTGTTTACTTAAATCATCTGCACTCACCGGAAGTATATTTATACTTTCCAAGAACACATACCTTAGATAATCGGGGAGCTCTTTCGATTCTAGCATTGGTGGCTCTTCAAGGGAAGTCTTCGCTGTTGGTGACGGTTGATTCTTAAGATCACGGTCCGGTTGCTTAGGAGTATGGGAATAGGACTCTATTTTTGTTAGAGCACCCATAAGTTCTTCATAATCTTCATCGTCCTCATGCTCAACATTCAGTGGCGCAGCAGACAATGGCTCAACAGTGAGTTGTTTCTCTACTGATAATGCTTTCTTATTCTCATGATGAACATAAGCTACAGAGAACACATTCATATCGCTGGGCTGCTTCATTACTTTGCATATATCAAAGCGGACCACTTCGTCATTCAACCGAAATAAAAGCTCATTAGCTCTCATGTCAATAAGAACACTTCCCGTTGCAAGGAAAGGACGTCCCAAGATTATGGGTACTTCAGAATCCACCTCGCAATCCAAAATCACAAAGTCTGCAGGAAAAATGAAGGTAGACACCTTCACCAACAAATCATTCAAGATACCCACAGGTCGTTTTACTGACCTATCCGCCATCACGAGCCGCATATTGGTTGGTGTAGGGTCCCCCAACCCCAACTTTCTGTAGATGGATAGTGGCATCAAATTGATGCTAGCTCCCAAATCACACAATGCTTTGGCAAAATTCATAGATCCAACCGTGCAAGGAATAGTGAAAGCACCGGGGTCGGCCTTTTTCTGAACTAGTGATCGGGTGGCAATAGCACCACAATGATGAACAGTATCTTTCAACTCATATCTTGCTGCCCGCTTCTTTGTCTAAAGATCCTTCATAAATTTTTCATACCCAGGCATTTGTTCTAGTGCCTCCACCAACGGAACATTAATGGTCAGATGCTTTAACATAGTCATGAATTTGCCGAATTTTGTATCATCTGCATGCTTCTTCAATCTTTGAGGAAAAGGTGGTGGTGGATATGGAATTGTTTTCTCCATAGCTTTCTTCTCCTCTTGCTTCCGAATTTTGGTAGTTTCAGGCTGCAACCTACTAGGGGTGACGTCATGTACGTCTTGGTCAGCTTTCATGGCGTTTTCTTCATTAGCCTTATCATCGTTGTCTGCTACATCATCGACCACTTGTTTGCCCTTATATGAAGTTTCCAGCGCCTTACCACTTCGAGTAGTAATAGCCATGCATGATCCATCATTCCTTGGATTTTGCACAGTGTCGCTAGGTAAAGTGCCAGCCTTTCTTTGATTGAGTGCTGCTGAAAGTTGGCTCAATTGCTGCTCTATTTACTTGATTGAAGTAGAATGTGAATCAACTAATTGCTTCATAGCGGACAAATCATTTATTACCTCCGTTACTCCCGCGCTAGTTGCTTCCACTCCTTTCAATAGTTTAGCCATCATGTCATCCATACTTCCAGAACTAGATGTGGTGGCGTCAGGTTTTCCAGGGGGAACATACAAACCACTACTGTCATTCTTGTTCTTCCAACTACCTTGGTCCATGTTTCCAGATTTACCATGATATTTCCGACCTTGGTTTCCTTGGGCATTTCCTCGAAAACCCCCCTGATTGTTCAAGTAGTTGGCTTCTTCTTCCGAATCAGATTCATTTCTTCCTTTTGACGTAACAACTTTGACTTTTTCGGTCTTCCCTGATAATAGATGCTTTGTAAGAAGATCCACTTGTGTTTTCATGTGCGCCATATCTTGATCACGTTCTTCTTCTCGTCTCCTTTGGTCTGCAGTCATGCCAATAGAAAAAGTGGGGCTTGCTACCACAGAATCCCTAGTATGCCAAGATCTACTTTGCTTCGTCATACAATCTAGCATATTGCTTGCCTGACCAAAGGTGAGATCCATAAAAGATCCTCCGGCCGCATTATCCACCACTGGTTTAGTTATTGAATTCAAGGCTCTATATAGTATCTCCATTAGGTGAACATTAGTCATGTGATGGTTTGGGCACCTCATTAGCTTCGTCTTGAACCTCTCCCATGTTTCATGAAGGGCTTCAGTTGGAAGCTGATGAAAGTTGCTGATTTCATCTCTCAATTGTGCTTTTTTGGATGGCGGAAAGAATCTTTCTAGGAAAGCATCTCTCAATTGCCTCCAATTTGTAATAGAATCAGGAGTCAGCCCATTCAACCATAGAGTTGCCTCCCCAAACAGAGACAATGGAAATAAGCGTAATCAAATTGCATTCTGACCAACACCAGGATTGTCAAACGACTTGCATATAGAAATAAAGTTGATGAGATGCATATTCGGATCATCGCCTGCTAGTCCACCAAATAATCCCTTGAGTTGCAATAACTGAATCATGGTGCTTGTGATGTTGAACTTGGCTCCGGGTGCCAATGGTGGAGTAATAATGGCTCCTGTGGCTCCGGCTCCATCAAGATCATCATCATCATCGTCGAACAGTATTTGCACAGCTCAGCGTTCGGGCCTAAATCACGCATGACGATCTCTTCTCTGCATGGGTGCCGCCATCTCAGCAGTATGCCGTGGGTTTAGTAGCTCTTCATCGCCCAGGTCCTCATCATCAGGATTTGTTGCACGCCCTGGGTTATCAATATTCTGTTGATGCGCTTGAGCAGCCATCCTTTCAATTTCACGTTGTACATCCATTGATGCACTGAACAAACCTGAATAAATCAAAAACAACAACTAAAAGTAAAAGTACGAGAATCTTTGACCAAAGGGTCTAGTAACTATCACAAACTTAGTTGACAACTGTATTCCCCGGCAACGGCGCCAATTTTTGATAACGCTCAATCTACAGCTCTCGTCGGAGTGTAAAGCGGTCGTTTGTCAAATATAGAACCCAACTGGGTTGGGTATCGATCCCACAGGAAATAGCTTGGTCAATAAGTAAGCAAAAATTACTAGACTTTTAGTGCAAGTCTCGTAAAAAGGGGGGAGTTTTGTTGTGCAAGTAATGTAACCAAACGATTAAAGTAAAAACGGAAAATAGCAAAGCAAAAAGAAAGAATGTTTAGTAGGATGTAAAACAATGAGAATTGAGAAGTTGGGGTTATGTCCACCTTATGAGTTGTACGTCTCTATTGGCTATGAGTTGTGCGGAATTCAGACATGCGTGTGCTTATAGAGAATTGTATTTGATGGTAAATCCAAGCGTCTTTCGACCTAAACAAGGACTATTTCACTTTAACTCTTTCGAGCTTAAAGCGTATCTAGCGGTACAAATTCTCCAAGAGGTTAATCCAGTTACGGCACTAACTTTTTAATAGGGGATGGGACCCTATTACCTTGACATTATCTCTTTTCCAGACATATAACCTTTCTTTCGAACAAGTTAATGCTATACTGGCGTATTCTATGCGTCTGCAGCCACAAGAATTTGCATTCAGATAAAGAGAATAATGATATAACCAACACACGTGTCACGAATTCACAAACTCATAGCAATAGATAGTATCTCATAAGGCTTCCATAACCCCAACAGAGAAGTTTAGTTACCCATGAGTGCGAAGGAAATCACAATAAACATTATTATTATACCACAATAAAGATCTCGTGTAGTAAGGTGTGGTAGGCGTTAGGCGTGAATTCTTTGCAAAGTAACGTTTCTCTTGTTGCGGAAATTAAGAATTGAATAGATGAATAGAAGAAGAATAAAAAGTAGAATTATTAGAATGGTTGGAAGAGTAGAGGAATCAATAATAGAAGAATGAATTAAAAGTAGAATGAGAATTCTAATTCGAAGTATTAAAATCTCTAGCAAAATAGGGTATTTATAATACCCATATCCTATTCCTACTAAGATAATGAATTACTTAACCCAATCCTACTAGGTTAAGGTATCATTATCCTAATCCTAATAAGTTACTGCTAGTCCCCAAAGTCTTCAGAATTGTTGTTTTTGTCCGGGACAGATTTTCCATGCGCCACTTTTGGTCCTTGGCGTCCAAGCTTTGCTTTCCTCCTTTCGTGAACCTTTCTTTGGCGTCAAGTTATCCATAAAATGCTGAATTTTGCATCATTTATACCTGAAAACTTGCTAATCATATTCGTTAGCTCACTTACAGGAAAAAGGACTAAAAGTGCATGAATTATATATTTTGTCCTCAAAACATCGCTAAAATATGGGTAAAATATAGCACTTTAGGCGTGTAAATTCGCCTATCATCAATGACCACTTGTGATTAATAAGACCGTCTTTTAGCAAGGCATTCCATTCTTTGTCCTTATATTAGAAATTTGATTTATGGAATACTAGATTATCATTTGGAAAGGTGATGATGTAGTCTGAGATCATAATGTTTCCTTTGAATGTGTCCTTTTTACCAAATTTCATTTTTCTTTTAGACTACTTTTGAGTTGCATCGACTTTTCATTTTGCAACAATGGCATATTTTCTTTCCCGTGCTAGTTTAGTAATGTCAAACTCTTATTTTTTTAGGCTCTTGAGAGGATAGCATGGGCATATGGAAGCTCGGAGAGGTAGTAAGAAAGACATGGCTCATCTTTTATGGAGAGTATATTTGGATAGTAATTCTCTTAAGATTCAATTAAGGATTTAGGAGCATCCTTAATATATTCTCAAAAATCAAAATACTATTCACAGTCCTAGATGTATCCATTAGCTGGAAATTCATCACTAGTTTTGGTGTATTCATCTAAAGGGATCATATATATGAACACACTCTTTTCTCATAGCAGCGTAAATGGGATTTGCATCCTAAATATCTTCATTGCATTTCAGATAATCTTCTACTAGATCAGGATCATCTGTAGCTTATAGATCTAGAATTGGGTTGTTATTGATGTTCAAGCCATATATATTTTGGAAAACTTCATCCGAGAGGATCGAGTTAGTTTCTAGAACATAATGTGATGATGACCAATTATGATTAAAAAGACCGTCTTTCAGCAAGGCTTAGTGGAATTCTGATTTATGGAATATTAGGTTATCATTTGGAATGGTGATTACGTGCTCTGAGATCATCATGGTTCCTTTGTCTTTGTACTTTTCACCAAATTTTATTTTCCTTTTAGACTACTTTTGAGTTGCATCGACTTTTTCTTTTGCAATAATGGCATTTTTTCTTTCCCGTGCTAGTTTAGTAATGTCAAACTCTTATTTGTTTTGAGGCTCTTGAGAGGATGGAATGGGAATATGGTGCTTGGAGAGGTAGTGAGAAATACATGGCTCATATTTTATAGAGAGTATGTTTGTGGCAACATAAGGAATAAGGTTGGGTTTGGTGATGAGCTTTAGGTTCTCTGGGGATGGAAGATACCATATTTCATGTGTTGAATGTGTTCTTTTAAAGAATCCATTTCCTTGTGTTGTTGGCCAAATAAATGAGATAGTGAGGTTTTTGGTTGACATATATCATACTATATGGATTAAAGATTGAGTTCCAACTAGCATATAAGTCCATCATGCTGAGTAGATGCTTGTTCTACTCTTTTGTTCATTCTGATGACTCTTTTTTCCAACTTATTCTATATGTGTGAAATACTCTTAAGGTTTTGGATTTTACTGGACAACATCATATTCTGGTACAAGGCATTTTAAGATTGCCAGTTGAGAGTTGCTTCTGTGTTGCTCGGGGTATCTTCTTTCTTGTTGGTAGGGTAACAGTTTTAGCTAGTATTTTTGGAACGTGGCTCAGGTTATCCTTTTCAAAGGATTTGTTCGATATGAATTCATCTGATTAGTTGGTTCCCGCGGAGGACATCATGAACACATTGGCTACAAGTTTATTTTTAGTTTGTGCGGTTTTATTTAGTGGTGGTGTGGTATCCTTTTTGAACCTTTTACAACAACAATTACTTTTCCATGGAAAGTGTCTTGAGAAAGTATATTTGCTCAACATGTTGTAATGAACCTTATGATTAGAGGACTTAATCCATTCATACTCTGGCATGCAACTGTCAATGAACTAGGATAGAATTTCTGGATTACCAACGCGTGGGAGGTTATCAAAAGGTTGGTACATATGGATAAAGAAGGTCATTTTTGGAGGATTTATTAGATGTGAGTGGTCAAACTAATGGTGATGGTGTTGTAAATTCTTTAATCAAAGGTTGGTTCAATGGAATGGAGAGGTTGAGGATGGTCTCTCAACTTCTCATAGTTTGTGACCAATGAGCCCAGGAGCATATTGATATGTTCATCTTTGGGTATTTTTCTTGGTATCTGGGTACACTAATTAGTTCCATTAGTGGCATGTATGTTTAGGAATAAAGCATTTTCATCACCTAGAATGAATATATCAATGGCATGGTTTTGGACTCGCCAAGCTACCTGATAGTGAAGAGTTTCCTAGATGGCATCTATGGCTTGTTTTGCTCCAACAATTTTGACCTGGGTCTTGAATGCCTACATGAGACACGGATCAGAGAGGGACATATTGAAATTTTGAAATATATTGACAAAGAATGTCCCGGCATTCAGTGTGATATCCAATGTACCCAAATTTGCATGTTGGAATTCATTGTACCTGGCATCAAGAAGGGAAAGACATGACACTAATGGTTGGCCTTTTCTTCTGTGATATGTCAACTCAACCATAATAGCACCAAAATAGATGTGAGTAATACCTTGGGTTTTCCATTATCGCAGAAAATCTTTGGGCATGTATAGAGTGATGAACAGTTCCTCCTGAGTTGCAAGAATTGGATGTTGGTCAAATTTTGATGTTGCAATATATTCTTCAACTCCTTTTAATTTTTTTAGTACCAAAGAGTGGATCTGTATCCACGAGTTACATGCCTTCTTTTCAAAGGCTGAGTAGGGGTTTAGTAGAGGGATATATATTTTTGGTATTTTTTGTTCTGGTGGTAAGGCTTCTACTTCATATAGGTAGTCATATATCCATGACAAAGTTTTACTAAGATTAGGAGACATATTTAGTCTACAAGTGATTTACATGGGCTAGAAAAGAAAAAAACGGTAAAGATCTGAGATTGACATACTATTGTAGTTTTTTGGACAATAAAGACTCGATATATTTGTCCTAAAGATCTATGAAAAAGACTTTATGCTTAAATTATGTACAAGAAATTGGTTATATGGGTTGAACACACTACAAAGTATAGCAACTAAAGGATTATGAATCAGATATTTATAGGACTTTGCTTGTAATAACTAGAAAAGAAAGACTATGGACACTTTTATGCCTAATAAATTGGCAAAAGTAAAGTAAAGACTAAAAATGTAATGTTGGCTCATGTTACAAAAAACATTAGCAAATGTTATGCAAACACTTTCTTCCTCCCTCCCTTCAGAAGTGGGGTTGGTGACCTTCTGTGCAGTCAGCCTAAGAACCTCCTCGAGCACCTTGAAACCACCCTTGAGACCCTGAGAATCACCTATAGCCAAGGGATGAATTGCTCTAATAGGGGGAACACTTTGAGCTAAACCAACAATCACCTTACAACTAGGGCACTATTATAAATAGTGACCATGAGCTCCACAACTATATTATGTAGTATGAACTGCAACTTAACTATTAGATCCAGCTGACCAAAGTAACCACCACAACTAGAATAACAAGAGGATGAACCCCTTGATGACTAACCACCACCCTAACTAGGGAAACCACTAGCACTAGATTGACCTCTATTAGTAGTCTAATAAGCTTCCTAAATAAGTCAACTAGGCTAACTCTAAGGCTAATAGGAGGAATATTAAGGTTATATACAATGAGAACTACTACCTTTGAATCGAGAGTAATTAAGCTAACCTCTAAAACTTCCCTGATATCTAGGTCTCATATATTTTCCCCCTTAGGCCTCACAATATATCTCCTCCATCACCTGATCATGATCAAAAACCTCAGCAAAGGACCTACCCACCTCAACTAAACTTTGAGTAGACACACGAAGAGGAAGCCTTAAATCCAAAACAAAGCAACAAACTCTGTAATATTTAGTACCTAGAATAGAAGTAGTATGCCTAGAAAACATGTAAAAATGAGCCTCATACTCTACAATAGTCTTGGAGACCTACTCAAATCTAGAGAACTGATCCCTCAAATGATCCTTAAGGCTGCGAGGCATAGACTTCTTAAAGAACATATCAGAGAACTAAGTCCATGTCAAAGAAGATGATCCACCTGACCTAGAATCTATATAGCCTCTCCGCTAATGTTGAGTCACCATGTCCATTAGAAATGTGGTGTAGTACATACTACGAGTCTCAACAAGACCCAAATTACGGACCCTATCCTCACAAGCAATCAAAAACCCATATGCATCCTAACCTTAAGAACCAAAAATCTAGGTGGAACCAATCTCAAGACTCTACCAAAATCTTCTTCTCCTCAACATACATAGGAGTTTAGGCAACCACTGATTGAGAAATTAGTGACTATGTAACCACCAGCAGAGTAACCGCTAACATACGAGGAACCTCAACTCTAGGAGTCGTAGCTATATACTATTCCTCTGCCTCCATACTACTCTGATCTGTAGATTGTACACTATCATATGGTACACCACTAACTAACCCCAAAATCTTATCCAAAGCATCTCTAAGCATTGAAGAAGAAATAAACCCTAGTGGAGACTGAGTCGTTCCCTTGCCCACCACAGGTTGAGGCGGAAGAATCTCTAGCTTAAGAGCAAGAATAGGGTTTGGTGAAGACTTCCTATACTGGACCCTTTCTAGGGACATATCTCATGGATTTCCACAACCTATGGTTCATCAAAAAATTAGGGTAGGATCCTTAGGCTTTCCCTTATGACCCTCATCTTGCATAGCAGTAGAACATTTTGTAGCCATCTACAAAACAGTGAAATAAGAGAAATGTTCAATAAACAAACTCAAACACTTAGCATTAAATGAATGAAAGAAGTGAAAAACTCCTAATAATGTTCCATAGCAACTCGAAGATAAGAAACGGACGTCATTATTCCGATCACTAGGACTATATTAGATACTTGCTCTTATACTAACAATACAGGTGAAACCTAGACTGTGATATTAATTTGTCACGAATAGATTTAGGAGTCGTGATGGAACCTAATAAATCCCTCTATTAGTTAAGCCAAGTTGTAATCCAGAGCTAAACGCAATGGATTAACTTGGTGGAAAATGCCAACAAGGCAAAGATGAGCAAAAAATCTTGCATTTTAACAAGGTAGTATATGATGTCATAATTGAGAAGTATGCATAAGTTTGCCACTTTTTGAGTTAACTCTTGTAGTCAGGATTTTTTGAAGTAGTGTTCTTGAGATTTCAATTGTGTATAATAGGATTAGTGCAGAAACTTGCATTCTATGTAGTCATTATAGCGCTAGCTTGAGTGTCTTTCTTGTAGAAGAAGTGTTGAGTCACCTCAGTTTATGATGCATAGAGAAGAGAGTTATTCGAGGATGAACAAGGCTTTAAGTGTGGGGAGAAGATCTGAGATGGTTTTATACACTTTGGTGTTAATATTCTAGCTTATTTAGCCTTGTTCTGAGGGCAACTTCTGTACTAAAACTGTTAAAAATGATATAAATAAGACTTAAAGTGTTTAAGTAAGTTATTGCATTGTTCATGGGGTATCTCAAACAAGTTTTTACTCAAATGGGTCACTTAGAGTTCAATCGAGGAAACTAGTGTTACTAGCTTAAGTAGGTGTTTGTCTAGTTTATCTCTGTAATACACCGTACTTTTTCCTAGCTTAAATTCGCTCCTAAAATGTCAAGCACTAGCTTCAAAAATAGATACCATTTTATACATATAGAATTTTCAAGATTTCGACTTTCTATTGTGTGGGAAATTGAATAAGATTTCCATCAATACCAAATTCGCCTAAATCCGACACTCAATTGAGAAGTTAGAGCATTTTTAAGTTGACAATGTACCACCAGGACTCTCAGCACGTTGCGGAGAAGGTAAAAATCATAATTGTTACTTTCTAGTGAAGCTCCGTAATCATGGTGCATCACAGAGGAGTCCCATTTCATATTTGGCAATTCCAGTGAGCCTTCGCGAAAATGACGCGTTGCGGAGGTGGCCAAAATAACATTCCAAAGAGGCACCACGATGGTGGAGCATCATGGAGTCTTCCCAGTTCCCAATTGTCCAATTCCAGTAAGCCACCATGATAGTGGCGCATCGCAGTGGCCACCCAGTTTGGGAAAATATTATGTTTTCCAGTTCCATTTAGAAGTTTAAAGAGGGTATTTTGGTCAATTCCCAAGACCCCAATCTGTCCAAACATAAGATTTAAGCCAATTCTAAGCACTTTATGCCCAATTTCATCCATTCTCTCTCAAAGAAAAACCCTAAAGCTCCAAAGTTTCTTCTCCAAGGAATCAAAAATCCTTCATAGATTCTCCAAGAAAGCTCCAAATTGAGGATTCCCAAGGCAATATAATCAAGAACTCATCTCTAAGAACTCAAATAGGAATCAATAGATCAAGTTTCTTCATCAAATCTTCAATCAAAGTATGTGGGGTTTATGAACAAGGATCTGCTTCCATCCTTGTGCCCAAAACCAAGCTTTTACTTCAAATTCATATGATTTTGAATAATTATTTATGAGATTTGAATTAGGGTTCATACCTATTATTTCTCTTTGCAAGATTTTGAAATTTCAAGTGTTTTAGAAGTTGAATTGCATGTCTATTTTCATATTTTTATGCCTATTGCAGTAATTTAAAGATTTTGAGATGAACTATCATTGTTTTCAATATCAAGCATGATTATTATAATGTTTTGACACGAGATTGAAGCATGAGTTATTTCCCCAAGATTGAATATTATTTCAAGAAAGATGTGAGTTATTTCCCCAAGATTGAATATTATTTCAAGAAAGATGATGCTTTAAGCATCCTATTATCAGATTATTTACAGATTTTTAGTAAAGATTTGATCTTTCTATCACCAGATAAGTTTTGGAATCCACTTTACAGATTTATTACAAATTATAAAAAGCAAAATAGCTTCATTTATAGATTGATTCAGATAAGTGCATAATTGGTTTCATAATGAACCCTTATGTGAGTTTTAAAGTGGATTTCCAATGAGATAAGTGTAGAAAATTAAAGAGAGTAGTATTTAGCATCGAGTTGGGCATGATTCTAAGGTCTCATACCCTAGAACTACATCCCACCGTAGAATTGAGATTTGAGAGCCCATAGTGGGCTGAGATAGTGATCACTTAAGCTGAGGTTACACTCCCTGGAAAGAGTATGAAACCTCTCACCAACGTGAGGTTTCTTCCTTAGGAGGATGAGACATTGGACTCCATGTAGCTCACATGGTTTATGTCGGTTAGGGGAACCTCCCTACTAGTAAAAGTAAATAAATAGTTTAGAGTATTTCCCTACTAGTAAAGAAAAGCTTTGAAAGATTTTCTTAAGATAAAGTGTTTTCCTTACAGCTTATGGTAAAGATTTTCAGAATAGTTTCTCAGAAAAGAATAACTGAAAACTTTTAGAAAACTAAGTGTGAAGGCTCACAAAGTTTGCTCAGATCTTTACAGAAAGATATTAGCTACAGATTTCAGCCTTCAGATTTTAGAATTTAGAGTGAATCCTTTCTACACTTAGACAGTATGATTTAAAGAGAGAATACAATTACAACTCTTAAAACTAAATATTATGACTCACTAGATTTATAAAGTTTGATTTTCTATTCATGATTTCAAATTTCAGTATTTCAGATATTCCAGCTTATGTGAGTCATTTACATTTAGCATGCATTATTTTAAAAATTATAATGATGAGATAATGTTTTTACTTATAAATTCACCCCCATATACTTAATACATCCTCAAAGTACTGATCCACATATATGTCTATGTGATAAATTGTCTCATAATGTAGGTATCAGTTCAGTTGTAGCACACATACTATATTCAGACAGTTTGCAGCTTCCAGTTAGCAGGTGACGAGTCCTCTTGATTCAAGGGCTCGAGTCGGTCATATAGTTTTAGCAGTATGTTATTTTTATTTAGTCAGTCATATTGATTTGGGATAGATGGGGGTCATATCCCGACTACCTATAGTTAATACCAGTAGAGGCTTTATAGACAGTCAGTAGAGTTCATGTATGGATTCCTATGTTGTTTTGTAAAAGCAGAGTTGTAATCATTTTAAATTTAGTTCTGTATTGATCAGATTTAGAAAAGAGTCATCTTCTGCTTATTTCATTCAAATTTATGTATTTTATCCAGTTGCTTATGAGTTATGCCAGTAGAAGGGTTAGCTTTTGGCCACTTAAGGTCCTAAGCACCGTGTGACATCTCGGGACCCATTTTTGGGGCGTTACAATCTTAACGGAGTCTAATGGGTTTAATTTATTCCAAATGGTTTAATAGTGTATTTATGAGAGTAAAAACTTGTTTGTAATGTGAAAGGGTCAATTTAATCAAACCAAGAGTCAAAACATTAAGCTTAAGATCAATGTGGGCAAGCCTAGTCTTAGCTCGTGTTTGTAGTTCATCGTTCATGGTAATGTGTTGTTTTGATCTCTAATCCATGGTGTATGATGATGTAGTATGATTTGTGAGTTGATTATGGTGATAGATTGATAATTAAAAGGCTGGAAATTTAGTGGATACACACAAAAAAATCTTAGGAAGAAAGATAAATACACAAGGCTAAGGTTGAACATCAAAAAGCAAATTCCAGTGAGCCAAAGCATTTTTCCCGCGCCGTGATCACAAAATGACCTGACAAGCTGGTACGGTGAGACCCCTAGTCAACTTGAACCATCAATGCAGAGTGACACTAACTTGGGGTGACTACACAATGGGGAGAGACCCATAGATCACATACGACCAAATTGGTTTTTCTTTTAAATAGGACTTATTGCATAATTTGTACTTACTTTGTGACGTCTTGGAGGCTTAGAGGAGGCTTCAAAACACTTTATTTTGGTTTTAATATTCTTTAACTTCAGTTTCTTTATGGTTTTGATCACGTATTCAAATACTTGGATGATGAATATGTCCATGAGTGGCTAAACGCCCCCTTTATGGGGTTGAAGCCAAGAACATGACTCTATTGCTTTGAATTAATTTATCTTGGATTACTTATAATTATTCGTTGTTTATTTACCCTTATTTTAACTATTTTAAGGATTCATGACCCTTATAATACATATATTGTAGACCTTATGATCTTGGGAGGGGGAAATAAAGATAGAATGTGGGGGTAGATAGAACAAGGTTCTTATTACTTTTTGAAGTAAGGAATTTGAATTAGCAACAAGGATACAGATATACCTAGAGCCTTGTTTGATTCACATGTGGGATGATAGTTTCATGAGTCTAATTGGATTATTACATCCTCGCTCAATGATGAGGTTGTAATGTCCAAGTTAGATAGATGATTAGAGGTCAGGAGAGCATAATCATTAGATAAACCTTACGAATCACTAACCAAGATAACTAATCAACCTAATGAAGTTCAATAGTGTACTATAATTGTTCGTAGTGCCTTAACCCCTAGCTTACATCCATTGATTGTCTGAAGTCTTTACTTTTCTTCATTGTTTACAGTACTTTTATTTTACAGATACAAACTCTCTTTGGTTACTTGGGATCAATTTAATCTCAATCATGAACTAGAATTGAATATTAGTTTAACACTAGTCCCTATGGGATCGATACTTGGCTTCTAAAAGGACACTTTACTACTAGGTGAGACCACGTACACTTATGTGTGTTCTTGGGAGCAACACATTCCAATATGATTGGCAGTTTCACGACCATGTAGGCGACATGCTATATGAAATCAATGCTCTCATCGACTCCATAGACCAGAATCTCTAACCTTTCTAACATGATAGTCAGTTTCACGTCCATATAGGCGGTATGCATATGAAATCAAAGCTTTTATCAACCCGTAATAGCTTTCATACAACTGGGGCTATGAATTTACTAAAGAATGGTTTGCCATGAACAAAGGCTTCTTAACCCTCTATGTGATGTCTTGACTTTGCCAGTCTTTGAATACATGAAATTATTTGTATTCTAGTACATATGCAATTATTTCGTATATGACTTACACAGGCTTTTTATGGATTTTCCATGGCCTTTAGTGCCTTCAACAGTCAGTGGAATAAAGGTCTACTATGCCAAACCTTAGTTCTATATATAGGTAAAAGAAAAGAAATCAAATAGCAAAGCTATTATGCAGCCAAGATAATTTCATTTCATACACATGGAAAGGACTTAAAGATATATGTGTCATGGACAAAGATAAATTTTTTTCATATTCCTGGAAAGTATTTTAGAGTTCCATGTTTTAATCACTCCACGTATACTTTCTGAAGTGTTTTCTTACCCCACTACTCTGACTAAAAGTATTGAAGTATCCATCTCTTTGGAAGAGAGAATCAAGAGAGAGTTTAGGAAATAAACATTTTTAATGATATTGTGAAACTTTAAAAGAGAGGTTTTCAGGTGGAGAGGCTGATGATCTCCAACTAAAGGCCTATGCTTTCTTTTATAGGATAAAGAAGCTCTGTATAAGCTTAAAGTACAGATAAATTTGGAATAAAATATTGCAACTCTATCATATCTTCTAAGAGATAAGCTTTATCTATTAAAACTAGATAAGCCTTATCTTTGGCACATACTTCTATGAGACATAGGTAACCTATTTTATTCAAGACAAGTCCCACTATAATGTGATGGGCCTAATAAAACAAAACACACATATGTTGTTGGTATATGACAATATTTACAAGTAGGTGACTATGTAACTTGTCAAGCAATTAGATTAGTAGCATGTAAGCTTCTTATAAGTAGGAGTATACAAACTAGTTGGATAAGTAGCTTTCAGGAAAACCTATTTGAGAGGGTTTAATATTAAAGTGGATAATCCAATTGAGAGGGTTTCTTAGTAAACTCCTGAAGGTAATTCCACTAGAAGGTAATTCCATACAGCTTGTGGTGAATGGTATTTCTTGCACATATCATCTGGCATCATCTTTTAGGCAGTGTTGGATGGTGTCAAGTATGAACTTGTGTATACTTCTTCTATCTACCAGTCAATTTCGTACTTCTGCCTGAGGCACTCATGGCCTTCCAATCTTCTTTTTTGCGATCTATTAAAGCAACTCTTTCTGTTGGACGGACCTTTACATTCTGGTAGAGGATATTTAATCTGTATGATTTTGATAGTGTTGGTGACTTCATCTCTTGTGATTTCATATGATGGATGATATTATTTATTGGTCGACGAACTTCATCCTAGGGGGATGACATTCGATTCACTTCAATTTTCCCAATTTATTTGGCCATATCTCTTTAGGAATGCATTATTTTTATTGGAAAATGAAAAATTATTCTTCATAGTCTTCATCTTCAATAGAGAGTATTAAGACTGGAAATTTCAAATGGAGTGAAATTTCTAGCTGAGCTTGGACGTTATGGCTTGAGATTTCTACCGGATGATGTACCATGAATACCGTTGCATAATAGGAATCCTTAGAGTAGCAAACCTAATAGTGTCATGGCTTGAACCACAACATGAACCTTTATAAAGCTTTTTGGATTCGATCAAAATTCCTGGCATTACATCTGAAGTCCATGAGAATATAGTATTGGTGGCACAAGTACTAGAATAGCCCCCAATAGTTCTTGTGGAAATTCATTGGCTAGTTCTGTGAACACATTATAGAAAGGGTATTCGGGGTGCACTCCGATTGGCTTCAAGATAGATCCACCATATTTTTTGAACACCTGGAGCTCATAAAATATTTGTCTTTCTCAGAGAATAGATGGATTATAGGTATCTATGTACTGGTTAAACAAATCTGGAGGGTACTCTATTATTCCGAAAGATAGAATTCCTATTGTATTGAACATGAGAATTTAACTTGCCATCCTCTGGTTGTCTTCTATGGTACTAGATATAAGGTAGAGATCATCTACATAGATGTTGTATGTTTCTTCTTATACATCTACAGAGAAGAGGGTGTCCTTTCATCTTTTGGTTTGAGGATAGTTTATTGCAAAGTGGCTAGGATTTCTGCAGTTGAAGCAGCCATTCTCTTTCTTGTAGTTTGTTGGGATTCTTTGTCTTATGTACTTGGGTCGCTGGATCACATCAATCCAATCATCTAGAGTCCTAGGTAGTTTGAACTTTCTGAACTATAGTTGTCTCTTTAATTTTGTATTTCATCTTGAGCATGAGCAATTGGACCTAAAGATTAGATCATTCCATCTATAGGCTCGATCAAAAGCTAGGTTGTTATTGATGATCTCATTAATAAAGATCTCTTTGTGTAAATATTGTACATGTCTTGGAAGAAGGACTGCCTGATGTAACCTATCTTTGAATCTCTCTCTCACAATTATCATTGTGTGGCTTGCTAGTATTTTCCATAGCAATGATTCAAAGGCCTACTTTAGTCTGGGATCTTTTACTAGTTCGATGTAGATCTTCGCCATATTCTGGAAGTGGATATCTATGATATCTCTATTGAATGATATGCACTTCATCTAGAAGAGCTATCGACACAGCTTTTCCTATCTCTGACTGGTGTCTCCACAAAAGAATTCTTGAAAGATCCTGATATTGAAGACAAAGTCTTAGAATGTGAGTTAAGCATTCTTATTGTTAATCCCTAGGTCATTCCACTAGTCTCTGAGGATTCTAGTAAATATACATGTGAATTCAGATAGTATCATGTACTTTTCTCATTCAGCTAGATTCTTCATCGCCATCAAACTGTAGAAGTCTTTGATTCTTTGAGGACTGGATATTTATGTCATCAAGAGTGAATGTGTGGAATCATGTTTCTTTAATTTGATTGACAGCGTACCTGGTTATGGTCTTCTCTCTTGGATTGGATCATTGGTCATCCCATCTTTGTCGTTGACAACTTTGGAGACCTCTAGTTCCTTGGAGTTGTTCAGGTAAATGGTTGGATATTATTTTCTTTTGATTCAATAGAGGATTTAGGAGTGTCCTTAATATATTCTCAAGAATTAATAGACTCCTCAATGTCCAAGATGTATCCATCCCTTGGACATTCATCACTGGTTTTGGTTTATTCATCTAAAGGGGTCGTATCAGACGAAAGCACTCTTTTCTCATAGCAGTGTTAATAGAATCTGCGTCCTGAATATCTTCATTGCATTTCAGATAATCTTCTATCGGATCAGGATTATCTGTGACTTAAGGATCTAGAATTGGGTCGTTATTGATATTCAAGCCATACAGATTTTGGACAACTTTATCCGAGTGGATCGAGTCAGTGTCTGGAACATGATATGATGATGACCACTTGTGATTAAGAAGATTATCTTTTAGCAAGGCATTCCATTCATTATCTTCATATGGCACTTTTGATTTATGGATTATTAGGTAATCATCTGCAAAGGTGATGACGTGGTCCAAGATCATCATGGTTCCTTTGTCTGTGTCCTTTTCACCTGATTTCATTTTCCTTTTAGACTACTTTTGAGTTGCATCAATTTTTTTTGGCAGCAATGGCATGTTTTCTTTCCTGTGCTATATCAATGTCAAAATCTTATTTGTTTTAAGGCTCTAGAGAGGATGACATGGGAATATGGAAGATCAAAGAGGTAGCGAGAAATACATGGCTCATCTTTTGTGGAGAGTATGTTTATAGAAACATAGGGAATAAGGTTGGCTTTGGTGATGAGCGATGGGTTCTCTGGGGATGGAAGTTACCGTATTTTAGGTGTTGGATGTGTTCTTTAAGAGAATACAGTTCCTTGTGTTGTTGGTGAAAGAAATGAGACAGTGAGGTGCCTGGTTGACATATATTATACTGCATGGACTAAAGGTTGAGTTCCAACTAGCGGATAAGTCCATCAAGCTGAGTAGATGCTTGTTCTGCTCTTTTGTTCATTCTGACTACTCTTTTTTCCAACTTATTATTTATGTGTGAAATACTCTTAAAGTTTTGGTTCATGCTGGACATCATCCTATTCTAGTACAAGGCATTTTAAGATTGCCAATTGAGAGTTGCTTCTGTGTCGCTTGGGGTATCTTCTCTCTTGTTATTAGGGGAACATTTTTAGCTAGTATCCTTGGAACATGGCACAGGTTATCCTTTTAAAAGGTTTTGTTCAATCTGAAGTCATCTTATTGGTTGGTGCCTGTGGAGGACATCATGGGACACATTGGTTACAAGTTCATTTTTAGTTTGGGTAGTTTTATTTAGTGGTGGTGCGGTATCCTATTGGCACCTGTTACAACTTCAATTATTTTTCCATTGGAAGTGTCCTAAGAAAGGATATTTGCTCAACATGTTTTAACTAACATTATGATTAAAGATCTTAATCCAGTCATGCTCTAGCATGCAACTGCCTAGGAACCAGGATAGAATTTTTGGATTACTAACGCATGGGAGGTCATCGAAAGGTTGGTTCATATGGATAAAGAAGGTCATTTTTGGAGGCATTTTTAGATGTGATTGGTCGAAACTAATGGTGACGGTGTTGTAACTTCTTTAAGCGAAGGTTGTTTCAATAGATTGGAGAGGTTGAGGATGGTCTCTCAACTTTTCAGAGTTTGTGACCCATGAATCCGAGAGCACATTAAAAAGTTCATCTTTGGGTATTTGTCGTGGGATTTAGGTACATTGAGTAGTTCCATTAGTAGCATGTATCTCCAAGAATTTTGACTTGGGTCTTTATGCCTCTGTGAGATACGGTTCAGAGAGTGACATGTTGAAATTTTTAAATATAGTAACAAAGAATGTCCCGGCATTTAGTGTGATTTCCAATGTACCCAAATTTGCATGTTGGTATTCATTGTACCTGACATCAAGAAGGGAAATACGCGACACTAATGGATGGCCTTTTCTTCCGTGATATGTCAACTCAACCCTAATAGCACCAAAATGGATGCAAGTGATGCCTTGGGTTTCTATTATTGTGAAAATCTTCGGTCATCTATAGAGTGATGAATTATTCCTCCTGAGTTGGAAGAATAGGATGTTGATCAAGTTTTGATGTTGCAATGTATTCTTTAACTCTTTTTAGTTTTTTGGTACCTAAGAGCGGATCTGGATCTAAGGGTTACAGGCCTTCTTTGCAAAGGCTGGTAGGGGTTTAGTAAAGGGATATATAGTGCTGATATTTTTTGTTCTAGTGGTAAGACATCTACTTCGTATAGGTAGTCATATTTACATGACAAAGTTTTACTAAGATTAGGAGACATATGTAGTCTGGCAAGTGATTTACATGGGCTATAAGAAGAAGACGGTAAAGATCTGAGATTGACATATTATTGTAGTTTTTTGGACAATAAAAACTCGATATATTTGGGCTAAATATCTATGAAAAAGACTCTATGCCTCAATTATGTACAAGAAATTGGTTATATAGGTTGAACACACTACAAACTATAGCAACGGGAGGATTATGAATTAGATATTTAAAGGATTTTGGTTGTAATAACTAGTACAGAGAGACTATGGAAATTTTTATGGCTAATAACTTGGTAAAGTAAAGTAGACATGCGAAGAAGAAACCTTGAATCCTAAAATAAAGCAACAAACCATCTCATACTTAGTGCCTAGAATAAAAGTAGCATGCCTAGCCATCACATGAAAATGAGCCCCATACTCTACAACAGTTTTGGATCCCTGCTCAAATCTAGAGAACTGATACCTCAAATGATCCTTAAGGCTGCGAGACATGGACTTCTCAAACAACATCCCAGAGAACTGAGTCTATATCGAATGAGATAATCCAGCTGACCTAGAATCTGTATAACCTCTCCTCCAATGTTAAGACTCCATATCCATTAGAAATGTGGTGTAATCCACAAAACGAGTCTCAACAATCCGCAAATTACAGAGCCTATCCTCACAAGTAATCAAAAACTCATATGCATCCTCGCCTTGAGCACCAAAAATTTAGGCGAAGCTAATCTCAAGAATCTACCCAAAATCTTCTTCTCCTCAACATACATAGGAGGTTAGGCAACCACTGGTTGAGAAACTACCGACTATGTAACCACCAGCTGAGTAACCGCCAACGCAGAAGGGACCTCAACTCTAGGAGTCGTATCTCCATACTATTCATTTGCCTCCGTACTACTTTGATCTGTATACTGTGCACTGTCATATGGTGCACCACTAACTAAGCCCAAAAGATTATCCAAAGCATCTCTAAGCATTGAAGAAGAAATAAACCCTGGTGGAGACTGAGTCGGTCCCTTGCCCACCACAGGCTGAGGTGGAAGAATCTCTAGCTTAGGAGCAGGAATAGGGTTTGGTGAAGACTCCCTATACTGGCCCCTAGCTAGGGGAACATCTCATGAATTTCTACAACCTCTAGGTCGTCCACAAATTGGGGTAGGATACTTTGTCTTGACCTCAGGACCCTCATCTTACATAGTGGTAGTATGTGTCCTAGCTATCTCCAAAAGAGTGAAATAAAATAAATATGCTATAAACCAACTCAAACTCTTAGCATTAAAAGAATGAAAGAAATAAAGAACTCCTAAGAATGTCACGTAACCTCCCGTAGATAGGAAACGGACATCATAATTTTGATATTTAGGACTTTACTAGATACTAGCTCTTGTACCAACAATACAGGTAAAACCTAGACTATGATACCAAATTGTCACGAATAGATTTAGGATTCATGTTGGCACCTAAAATCCCGCTAGTAGGTAAGCTGAGCTATAACCCTAAGCTAAATGCACTGGATTAACTTGGTGGAAAATGCCTAACAAGGCAAAGACTAGCAACAAATCTTGTATTTTAACATGGTAGTATAAATAGATAAGGGTAAATCTACGATACAGAAATCTATCCCACGACCTGGTAAAGCCAGTACAAAAGCATCTAGTAATAATAATACAACCCAAGTCTTAAAACTGTCAGTATAATCCTGTCTTTAAATGAAAGACTAGACACGGCACGACCCAATTTCCTCAAGTCATGATGGCACCTATCATAACCCACTAGTAGGCAAGCCAACCCATAGTCTGGAATAGCTAGTAACAGACTACTCAATAATATAAGGAAAAGAATGCGGAATATATCAAATGAATATTAATACATAGAAGAATCTCAAAATATAGTGGTATTAGTACAAGAGCTTCTAATATAAAAAGAGTACGAAAGTGAAATATCAAGAGATATACACTGATCCAACTTATCTCCAAATACAACTTAGAGACTAATCTAATACATAAGAGAGAGATAAGTAATGCTCCAAATGTCAAGAGCTCACTCTAATTCTCTGAACTAGGGCTGCTCTACACGATGCACACATCAATAGCCATAACCCATACTATGATGTGCAGGATGCAGAGGTGTAGTATGAGTACCAAACAAGTGGTACTCAATAGGCTACTACCAACTGAGATCCAAAGATAAAGAAAATATATAAAGCATATAAACAGAATGGAAACTACACCCAAGAGTCCAAAAATCATATGACCAGTCAATGAGATAATAAAGAACAACTATCTTATTCATGTCTAAGAGTCTAACATAATAAAACTAAGGAAGTATCTGGGTGAATTACCCTGTTCCAGCTACATTCAATATATGTCAATGCTATACCATATATCTCAGGTTAATATATGAATAAAGAGCGAAAAAAATATATATAGTAATATATAAGGTGAAGAAATGACTATACAACATAAACAACGAAGGAAGGGATATACGGTAGTATCATAGCTTTATATAGTTAGATATATATAGGTATATATATATATAAACATGAGGTCAGCTCAAAGCATAACCTATATCATCATATTCTCATTTTGAGACCTCATAATAATAGAAATGGGATTTAAATACTATCATACTCGGGGTTTCTAATCCACATGGATAGACATGAAATAATCATGCATAGTAATGTAATCATATGATAGGAGAGGACAATGACATACCTCAAATCCCGATACCGCATCAAAGACCATTTTGTCATAAGCTAGCTATAATACTGATCATAACAATGACAACAACAATATCAATAACAACGTGAATAACCGGCTACTCCGAACAACCAAATACCTAGTCGAGCCTATCATACCCCTACCGCCACAGGATCAGAAGGTTCAATCAATATACAATAACAAAAGGCATATTTTTAACCCATATCTATGCAACCGTCCCATACCAACTGATAGACATATGTACATACTGGTGATAGGAAATGTGCATGCAGGAATGAATGCAAAGTGCATAATCAATATCACAAATTGTCATAAGTATCCTCATCAGGACCTTCATTATCGTAATCAACCTCCGGCCTTGCTGGGTATCAATATATTGTCAATATATCCTCCGGCCTTGCCGGGTATCAATGTCATCACCACAGTATCCTCCAGTCTTGTCGGATATCAATATCATCATAATCTTATCCTCCGACCTTACTGGGTATCAACATTATCATAATAATATCCTCCAGCCTTGTCGAGAATCAATTTCATAACAATAGTATCCTCAACCTTGCAGGTATCAATATAATCATAATAGTATCCTTTGACCTTGTCGGGTATTAATATCATCACAATAGTATCCTCCGGCCTTGCCAGGTATCAATATCATCACAATAGTATCCTTCAGCCTTGCCAGGTATCAATATCATCACAATTACCATTACCAAATAAGATACACTAAAATACTCATAAACATAGACATATCACCATAGAATATATATCTAGTCAATACTTCCCAACTACTCATTATTAGTTAACCAACACTCATTAAAATAAAATCACTAGTTCCTAGTCATCACATAACCTCTAGTTATTAGACTAAACATTATCCTTCACAAAATCCTTACTCAAGGGATAGCAACTAACCACTATTTACTAGATAGCCAACATCTATCATCTAGTCAAGGTTCATCACTAGACCAAAACCGCCATTTATCCACTATTCATTATTATCAACTAATCATCATAAATTCGTTAATCATTACTAGACAACACATTACTACTTGTTAACTAACCATCACTTATTAACTGACACCATTCATTTACTAACCATCATTATCTACCATGATTCAACTAAGCAAGATTCATTAACTAATACATTAAATTCGTAGCAATCAAGTGTTATAGTCCCCTAATAGACAAGTAGCCATATAGCTTAACCGTATAACAAGAAGAGCAGTCATAATATCACATCTCAGCTATAATCACATAATTTATAATGGTAAATCATTATGAACGTACCAAATTTATGCATGCCATCACCAGTATTCAATCAGTTGAATAATAACCATTATACCATATCTTTCTCCATTGCATACCAGAGAGATATGTATAAAAACATATACATATTCATATTCATAAACTATAATCACATCATTTATAATAATAAGCACTTCTCAATCAATATCATAACATAGTCGTTGGCCCATTAATTTATCCAAAATAATCACAATATCATAATCACGGTTTTAGGCCCATACACATATTCGGGACTCCTATCAATAATCATATATATAAGCCATAGCATATCTCTAATCATCTAACATATAAGAGGAATAATAACAATAAGCATGTAATCATCTATCAGATAAGATGCATCTGACATCTAGGAGGCAGAATATATATAGACATGTAATCATCTATCATACAAGAGGCATCTCACATCTAGGAGACATAATATATATAGACATGTAATCATCTATCACACAAGAGGCTTCTCATATCTAGGAGGCATAATATATATAGGAATGTAGTCATCTCTCACACAAGAGGCATCTCACATCTAGGAAGCATAATATATAGAGGCATGTAATCGTCTACAGGATATCTTATATCAATAGGTCATACATCATGACTATGAGGAATATCACTTCTTTAGGACAATTTACATATCCAAGAGGAACATCGTGTATATAGGTACAACAATCATGACTAAAGGAAATAGCAACTTTATTGGCCAATCATCAAGTCTTTGAGGAAATAACATCTCTATAGGCCACTCGTCAAGTCTTAGATAAAATAGCATCTCTATAGGCCAATCATTAAGTCTAAGAGGAAATGGCATCACTATAGGCCACATAACGTATATAGGAAGAATATCATCTCTAAATGCCAAATATCACTTCCACAAGGAGTATCATAACCATAACTCAAAAGCCACAATTTGGGAACATCAATAAAAGTTACCAAGTTATGAAGTAACCTTATTCTAAAGTTTACTAGCCTCATCTATGTCTAACATCCGCAACTAAGTCCACAAGACTTAACACAAGATTAGACCTAAGTGTGCCGAACGATTCCATTTCTAATCCATAATTTCCATAATTAGGCATACTATGCCCCAAACTAGGCTAAGGTATCTAGTTCATCTTCTAGATGTCAAGTAAGCCATATTCAATCCTAAGATAGCAACTTCAATTAGAAATAAGGGTACTCAAGTCAACTCTACCCAACTTACAATTTCAAGACTACCAAACTAGCCCAATAAGGCTAGATTTACAAATCATGCTTCAAATGCTAATACCATATTCCAAACATAGAATTATATCATATCAATCCTATAACTAATCTAAACTAAATAGGAAAGGAAATATGATTCAAAAGGGTTAAGAACATGCCATCTTACGGGTCCAAAACCCTCATCAAATTCCCAAACATCAACAATCAAGGCCAAGTTATCCTACTCAAAATAAATCCTAACATCCATATCCACAAGCAACATATATCACACATCATCTATGAAGAAAAGTGGATAGAAGCCTACCTTAAGGCCAAACCTCAAACCCTCACTTCATGCACCACATGCTCGTCTTCACTTTACAATCCTCAAAATACCATCACACTATCAAAACCATAATCTACTCATCAATATGAGACTAATGTATCCATATTGCACTATTATGCTTCGGGTCTAAAAAATGACACCAAAACCCCATGTGTGTCCCAAATACAGAAAATGAGTTTTTGAGACCAACCCAATCTTCACACATGAATTAGGAATCATAACACTCAAAGAATGGGTGAAAACTAAGCATGCTTTGGGTTTAAATCAAGCCCTAAGCTAAATTGGGGTTTTGGGTACAAACTAAGAAATTCAAGCATGAACTCAAGAAATTCTTACCTTAATCTTGAACATAATCACAATACAAGATGATAATTAAGCTCCCAAGTCACCCCCTATGACCAATTTTGAGTTATTACACTCATTTTGGAGTTTCTAGGTCTAAATAGTGAAAAGGAAATGCCCTAAACGCGTCATGGGGTCGTTATATAGCCCCTACAGGTAATCATATGTCATAATCATAGTAATACAGACTGAAATCACGCTACTCGTGATCACACTCTTTTTTGCGATCGTGGTTGCACCAGATGATAGCAAACTACAAAATAAGTTTTTAACCCTCAAAACTCATCTAGAATCCAAATAGCATGATCCAATAGTGAATTTTTAGTGTAAAATACATTTCAAATTCATTGGAATTATCAAAAATTTCATCGGAGATTGTTTGGTAAAAAAGTGGGACCCACACCTATAGTTTCATCAATTTTTATAAAATTCACTCAATAGCCCAAAATAAGTTCGGGAGCCTTGGGACTTGAACCAAGGGTCTCCCTAGACTATAATCAAAGTTTTGGATGCGATGATAAAGTCAGATTTTTAATCTGAGGTTGTTTTGACCAAATGTGGGTCCCAACCCATTCTCTCCAATTTTCAACATTCTGACCAATAGATCAAAATAAGCTCAGATGCATTGGGATCCAAACCAAAGGTCTACCTAGACCAAAATAGATCTTTCGGATCTGCTGGTGCAGTCAAAATTTATATTCGAGATTTTTTCACTAAAGTTTTTTCCCGGTGGTCATTTGGAACCAACGAAGACTTCAAAATAGGGAATTGGCTCTAGAAACAAATGAACTGCCCGATAACCAAATTGTTGTCCCCAATAAGTCATAAATGACTTGGGAAAGCTATGGAGAAGCTCAAACACTGAAGATAAGCATAACTATGGAAAATTAACTGAAGGGTCATTGCAAGACATGAAATATAAAAGGAAATAGGAGACTCTGATCCAAGAGGTCACCTTATCTTTAAAAATCAACACAGCACGAACATCAATCAATGTCAGTAGCTAGTACTTGGATCGGCCTCACAAAGGTACAAAAGTATAGTATGAGTACAAAAACCAGAGGTACTCAGTAGGCATCATCAGACAACTGAGCTCAATCATGATGTAAGTATGATAAAATGCAAGATAATATAATTAAGTCAAGGAATAAAAAACCTGAAGCAAAACCAACATCGTTGTCCATAAAAAAGTATATAATTCAGAATAATAACATAAGATAAAGCATCAACCCATGAAGTCATAACTACAAAAAATGGCCCCCAAAAGTTAATTGTTGCAGAAAAGTAAATAACCCATCAAAAGCTCCCATAATCCTAGAAGGTACAAACAAGACAGATTAACCTACCATTGCCATTTACCAATTCTCACAACATAACTAGAATCCATTCACATCATGCCATAATATAACCATTTTCTCATTTTTAGACATAGCTAAATTTCTATTATCAATCTTATACACCGATAATGTTATATCATAATAAGTATCTCATCATGGTATAATAAGTGTATTTGGACTCGAACCAGTACGGATATTCAAAAATATCCTCAAAAATATCATCATCGATATCATCCTCCATACCATAACTAATATCATCATTATCGTTATCAATAGCATGGCCATCCTCTAAACTTACCCCAGGTAATAATAATAATTTATATCATCATCATTATCCAGAATTGAATCATTATTTATATATATTTCATAGCATAAGCAATATTCGAACCTCTACCAAAAAATCATATTATCATTACCATGGCCAATAGCATAATCAATAGTGAAATAAATAGCATAATTTCTAATATAGTATATAAATTTGGTAATTAATATAGACAATCACATTCCAAATAGACCAATCAATAGCCTAATCAATGGCTTAGTAAATATCATAATCAAAGGCGTATTTAAAAGTATATTAAATGGCCCATCATTAGTTTAATCAATAATCTATTCATAGCATAATTGATAGACTATTCATAGCATAACAAATAGACATTACTTCACACAACAACCCATCATAACTATCAAATACCAAGGTATCCCAATATCACAACTATAAATATTTCCTAACTGTACATAAACATATAAAAGGTCTCCAATAGCTATATATAGTCTTGTCCTAAGGTGGGTGGAAGAGCCCACAACTAAATCCCTAAAATTCTTTATCAAGCAACGTCTTCCTAGAATAGACTAAGGTATCAAAATCCACTATTAGATGTTGAACAAGCCATTATCAGACCTAGGATAGCAATTCCTCTGAATATAGAGCAACTATGTCAATTCTACCTAAGGTAATGGCAATTTGGGTAAGTTTCATCCTAAAATCAAATGACAAAGGTAATCTCGTCATACTTGAGTAAATAAGGTATTTCCATCCTAAACAAGAGCCTATAAGTTCAACTTCACCCAAGGTATGATTAACTAGGCTAATTATGCCCAAAATCGGTATCCAAAATAGCCTAAATGATCCAACTAACACATGTGTTGTAATTTTTTACACCAATACCTAAAACCCATCCCATATCTAATAGAATTTCATAAACATACTATGAATTAGAACAATCTAACAAGGGGTAAAACCTAGCCTACCTGGATGTCAAAAAAAGCTCAAAAGATCTGCTAAATCATTATTTTTCCAGTCCGAGAAGCTTCTGCAAAGTACCAAGCTGTCAAAAACACATTTTACTCATCAACAAAAGAATAATCTTATCCATTGCACCATTATGCTTCTGGTCTAAAAATCACCCAAAATCTTATATGGGTCCCATTTATAGAAAAATATGGTTTCAAAACCAACCCAACATTCTTTCATGCTCAAGGAGTCATTACCCTAAAAATAGGTAAAATCTGAGCTAATTTGGAGCTAAATTCAAGCCTCCAAGGTTTTGAGATTTTGAACAAGAAATGGGAAAAATATACCATGAAAAGGGTGAAATCAAACAACAAATTAGAAAATAATTGCATAAATAGGTGTTAGCCAAGCTTCTAAATCACACACAAGCTCTAATTTCAAGCTATCTCACTATTTAGGGTTTTACATCCCTTAGAAATGGATGAAGAATGGTAAAAAGAGGGGTAAAAAGGGACTATTTATACCCATACTAGGTTCTTGAGTGCCGCTGTCGCGGACTGAGTTTTGCAATCGCCACATTTTATGGTTGTACAAGGCAATCACAATCACCACATTCAGACCCATGATCACGGCACCTGATACCCTATCAAGGTTATCACAATCGCGGAAAAACCATTATTATCGAGATACACCTGATACATTCCAAGTCTCCGCCAATCACTCAAAAATTCATCTGGAATCTTGTATACAAAAATGGACTATGAAACCCTATAAAATTCAAAATTCCAAACTCAATGATGCAGTCAAAATTTCCATTCGAGGTTGTTTGGATAAAAAGTGGGTCCCACACCCATATTTTATTTTCTTAACATTCTGACTAATAGGTCGAATTGAGTCTGGGTGCCTCTGTACTCAAACCAAGAGTCCTCCTATTATAAAATAAATGTTCTGGAGTTTATGGAACAGTCTAAATTTTTATTCGAGGTCATTTTGCTAAAGTTTTCACTCAATTGCCATTTGGAACCAGCTAAGACTTCAAAATAGGGAATTCACTCTAAAAACCAAATGAACATCCCGGTAATCAAACTGTTAGTTCCATCAAGTCATAAATGACTTGGGAAAGCTATAGGAAAGATGTAACAGCAATAAAAGTAGAAATTTGGAGAATCATCCAAGGGTTATTATAATTCAGGTATTTAGTTTATCATATAATATATGTTTATAATGGGTCTAGAATTAGTTCATCATGTTTCACGCATCCTGTTTAGTTTATATTAGTTATTTCCATCTCACATACTCAGTACATTCAAATTAAAGGTTATATACTTTTATTGTGCTATATTATCTTATTATATGGGTTTTGACGTTCTGCATCCAAACCATGCTTAGTATGATTTCGCACCATATTAGCAATAGTATTTGGTTAGTCCTCATCATTTAAGAACTAGTCATTAGAATTTCTTTTCTATATTTTCTTTTATTTTATTTCAGACAGTTGGAGTTTGTTAGGGACTTTTCCCAACAACCCATATGATTTAAAGGCTTTCTGACAGTTAGTTACATTTTAGCATTTTGGGTATTCTAGATAATTTTAGATTTGATATTCAGTGTTGATTTAATTATTATTATTAATACTATTTGTTCATTATAGTTTAGTTTTTCTGCGTATTAACTTGTCATTTCTTTATTATTCTGAGTGTAATGTCAGGCAATAGGTTAGCCTGAGGTCACTTATGACTCTAAGCACCATGTTATGACTAGAAGGTAGTCTCGAGTCCTAAAAAAACTTGGTATCAAAGCAAGATTTAGAATGTCCTGAGATGTCAGAAAGTCGCATTAGTAGTGTTTTATCTATAGTTATAATGCGCGGCACACTTATGAATGAGAGGCTACGAAATATCTTAGAAATAGTTTAACTTCTATCATGATTCATGTCGTACAATAGAGTGTGAACTCTATTAAAATTCTTCTTCTAACTAATTATCTACATATTTATAGAAAATGCCTCCCAAGAGGACTAAAGAAAGGAGGAATAGGGGTCAACAAGCACCACTAGACAACCCAGAAGACCCTCTAGATAAAAGCACTCCCATGATAAGTTTAGAGTTACTTTCACAGTATTAGCAAAGCCAATGACAGCCCAGAATAACCAACAGGTTGTTGCACTAGCCAACCCAGCTCTAAATATGGTAGAAACTAGAGTTTGGGACTTTACTCGAATGAACCCTCCAATATTCTTTGGGTCTAATCTCGAAGAAGATCCACAAGAGTTTTTGCATAGTATCCTTAGGTCTAATCTCGAAGAGAGTCCTTAAGATTTTCTAGATAGTATTTAGAAGGTGACCAAAATCATGGATGTCACTTCAACTGAAAGTTCTAATTTAACTACTTATAAATTGCAAGGAGTGACTCATGCATGGTTTAAGTAGTAGAAGAAGGATAGAGGTGCAGATGTAGGGTTGGTCGAGTGGGATAAGTTTTTTATTGTATTTTTGGATATTTTCTTCCCATTAGAGTTGAGGGAAGCCAAGGTATAAGATTTCATGAACCTGAAGCAAAGTAATATGAGTGTGAAGGTAAATTCACTTAAGTTTACCCAGCTGGCAAGGTATGCTCCAACCACGGTTGCTAACTTTAGGGCCCAAATGAGCAAGTTTGTGTCAAGTATTTCTAAGGATATTGTCAAGGAGTGTAGAATGAACATGTTAGTTAAGGAGATGGACATCTCCATATTCATTGTCCAAGATCAATAAATTAAAGAGGATAAAATCACTAAGAAGGAAAGGGAGATTAAGAGAGCCAGAACTTGTAACTTTAATTTCTCTCAGTAAAGGCAAGATGGGGGTAATCATTCTCAGTTTATCTAGAAATCTCCTTCTCCATCCCCATCTTCTGCCAGTTCTCCATTACTGAGATTCAAGAAATATATTCATAATAGGGTGACACGCTCTATGTCCTAGGATAGTGTGAATAGTATTTGTACTAACTCAATTTGTAGGAAATTTGGTAGTAGCCACAAGGATGGGTGTATGGAAGGTACTAATGCTTGTTTTGGCTATGGCAAGCCAGGACACAGAGTGAAGTAATACCCAATGGATTTACAAAGAGGTAAGGGCATTTGTTAGAAAAGTCAATCTAACTCTCCAATTATTCTAGTAGGTCACCCGACTCAATAGGGTGCCATATCTGGCGCAACTGATGGACATCATTGAGGTAGGTTTTATTCCCTTCAAACTCCAAAGTATCAAGAGGGTTCCCATGATGTTTTCAATGGTACGTTGCAAGTTCTTAATATTCATGTTTATGCATCGTTAGACCCAGGTGCCACACTTTACTTTGTGACCCTCTATATAGTAGTAGACTTTTGTGTGAAACTCTAAATCCTTGCAAAACCCTTCTCTGTTTCTACTATAATAGGTAGTTCAATCATAGCAAGGTAGGTATTAAAAAATTTCCCAATCACAGTATCCTAGAAAGTCACTTTAGTCGATCTAGTGAAGTTAGACATAACCAATTTGGATGATATTCTTGGCTAGATTAGCTCTACTCTTGCTATGCCATAGTTGAGTGTAGAAACCGAGTAGTCTAAGTTTAGTTCCCAAATTAGCCAGTCTTAGAGTTGAAGGATACCACCTCAATGCCTATAGATCGATTTGTCTTTTTTCTTATAGTAAGGAAAATAATTTCCAAAGGGTGCATCAATTATCTTGTCTGAGTCAAGGACTCAAGGTCTAAAACCCTAATTCTTGAGTAAGTTCTAGTAGTGAATGAATTTTAAGAAGTTTTTTCTAATAATCTTCTTGGAGTTCCTCCCAAGAGGGAAATTAACTTCAGAATAGATCTTCTTCCAGATGCGCAATCTATTTCAATTCCACCTTATAGGATTGCTCTAGCTGAGCTTAAGAAATTAAGAAAATAGTTGAAAAATCTCCTAGATGAGGGTTTTATTATGCCTAGTGTCTCTTTATAGGGTTCTCCAATTAATTTTGTGTCCATGAAATACGATTCTCATAGAATGTGCATCGACTATCGTAACTTAAACAAGGTCACAATAAAGAATAAGTATCCCATTCCCAGGATTGATGACTTGTTATACCAACTTCAGGATACCAATTGATTCTCTAAGATACACTTCGGGTCTGGCTATCATTAGTTAAGAGTTTGATAATGTGATATTCCGAAGACAACCTTCAAAACCTGTTATGGTCACTTTGAATTTGTTGTTATGTCTTTCAGACTAAGGAATGCTCCTATAGATTTTATAGGCTTGATCAATATGGTGCACAAGTAGTACTTGGACATGTTCATTTTAGTCATTATAGATAACATCCTCATTTATTCTCGGAGTGAGGATGCACATTCAGAATATTTGAGGATTGTCTTACAAAATCTTAAAGATCACCAGATATTTCAAAGTTCAACAAGTGTGATTTTTTGTTGAAATCAATAGCATTCCATGGTCATATTATTTTTAGTGAAAGCATTCGAGCTGATCCTCAAAATACTTAAGTAGTGAGGAACTTGCCTAGACACATCTATCCATCAAATATCAGAAGTATCTTGGGTTTAGACAGTTAGTAAGATAGTTTGTTAAAGGATTTTCCTCTATTACCTCTCCCATTTCTAGACTGACTCAGAAGAAAGTCAAATTCCAGTGGTCCGATTCTTGATATATGAGTTTTTAGGAGTTGAAGACTCTACTTACCTTTGCTTCAATTTTGACTCTACCAGAGGGTTCAAATTTTTTTGATTTTTACTGTGATTCTTCAAAAGTTTGGCTTGGTTATATTTTAATGCATTGAGGCCAGGTTATAGCATATTTCTCTAGACAATTCAAACCTTATGAGAAGAACAACCCAACTCACAATCTTGAGTTGGCAGCAATTATTTTTGACTTAAAGATTTTGATGCATTATCTCTATGGGGTTATTTTGATGTATTCACTGATTACAAGAGTCTTTAGTATGTGTTCAACTAGAAATATCCAAATCTTTATCAGAGAAGTTGGCTAAAGTTATTGAAAGATTATGATATGAGTGTCTTATACCACCTGGGTAAAGTAAATATTATGGTTGATTCTCTTAGCAGATTAACTATGGGGAGTTTTGCTTATATTGAGGATGAGAAGAAAGAGCTAGTTTGTAAGGTTCACCAACTTTCTAAGTTATAATTTTGGTTGGTTGATTCAACCGGATGTAATTTTTTGGTTCAAAATGGCTTATAATCTTAATTGATAGCTGAGGTGAAGGAAAAGCAAGATAGTGAACCTATTTTTCTTAGGTTGAATGATGCAGTACAGAGTCAGAGGGTTGAGGTTTTCTCCCAAGGGAATTTGGTGTTCTTCGCTTCAAGGCAGACTATGTGTTTTGGATGTAGATGACTTGAGACAATGGATGTTAGAAGAAACTCATGGTTCTCGATATTCTATTCACCCAGGGGCCACTAATATGTACTGTGATTTGCGAAAAGTCTATTTATGGACTGGTATGGAAACGGATATTGCAGAATTCGCGGATAAGTGTCCAAACTGCCAATAGGTTAAATTTGAACAAGATATACCTAGTGTTATGATTCAGGAGATCGGCATTCCTACTTGGAAGTGAAAATTTTTTAATATGAACTTCATTACATGGTTGCCTCATACTCCTCGATAACATGATTCTTTTTTTTCATCATGGATTAAATGACTAAGTCAGCCTACTTCTTGCTAGTTAACTCTTTAGATTCAGCTGAAGATTATTCTAAACACAACCTTAGAAAGTTGGTGAAACTGCATGGAGTTTTTTTAACCATTATTTCAGATAGGTACCTAGTTTACCTCTTGATTTTGAAAGATTTTTTAGAAGGTTTGGGTACCCATGCTTATCTTAGTACGACTTTTCACCGCGAAATAGATTCTCAGGTTGAGAGGACTATTCAGACCGTAGAGGACATGCGTGATTGATTTCAAGGGCAATTGGGATGATCCTTTGACTTTAATTTAGTTTGCTTATAATAAAAACTATCACTCCAATATTCAGATGGCCCTATTTGAAGCAGTTTAGGGTTGGAGGTGTAGTTCTCTTATTGGCTTCTTTGATGTTAGTGAAGCTACAGATGAGCTAAGGGAAAAAGTTGAAATAATTAGATAAAGCATGAAAACTTCTCATAGTCATCAAAAATCTTATGCAAATGTAAGAAGAAAGGAACTTGAGTTTGATATTGGTTATTTTATGTACTTGAAGGTTTCTCCCATGAAAGAGGTAAGGATATTTGGTAAGAAAGGGAAACTCAGTCCCCGCTATGTTGGTCCTTACAAGATTTTAAGTCGATACAGTAGTGTAGCATATGATTTAGAGTTGCCGAAAGATTTAGAATCAGTGCATCCAGTCTTCTATGTTTCCTTATTAAAGAAATACAATGGTCACCCAGCACGAGTCATTCCTTTAGAAAGTGTGGGTGTGAAAGATAGCATCGGTTATGTAGTGTCCCAATTGATATCCTTGATTACCAGATTCATAAACTGAGAAATAAAGAGGTCACTCTAGTCAAATTTCTATGGAGAAATCAGTTAGTTAGGGGATCTACTTAGGAAACAGAGGCAGATATGATGACCAAGTACTCCTATCTTTTCTCCTTGCAATCAGTCCCAAAATGAGGTAATGCTTTTCCTTAATTAATTATTTTTTATCTCGAGCCATCCAGCTAATTTCATGTCATAACATGAATTCTTGAGTTTTCTTGAATACATATATCCATCATAGGTTCAGTTATCATGTCATTATTCTTATTCAGCTCGTAGGAGTTTAGTGTCAGAATTTCAGCTTTTCCCTTGCACTTCAGCATAGTTAGTTTTCATTCAGGGAAAAATGTTCCCAAGGGGGGGTTATTGTAATACCCCAATAGATAGATAATTGAATTATATTTCCAATGCCACTAGTCTCTCCTTGATCTTATATCAAGGTAAAAAGTTGTGGAAAACTACTAAGGCACTGTCAAAGATGCCAGTGACAGATCTCTCTGATGATGACTAATTGATTGACCATATGAGTCATTAGGAAGATTCGTTGTCATAGCAGTGAAGAATTAGAAATTCAGTTCAGTGAGGATGATGACTCGTGGTGGTACTATATGAGTTGTCAGGAATATCCATCATCACAACAGTAAGAAAGTAATGAATTTAGTCACTTGACTAAAACTCTTCATGACGACTCGTGGTCAGACTATAAAAGACGTCATAAGGACTCATTTTCATAATAGTGAGGAACCAAGATTTTTATCCCCTAGTCACGACTTCATTCCATGAGTCATGGTCAGACCCTACGAGTCATTGCCTCAATCGTCGCAACTGATTTTAGGAATTTGTCTATACATTTAAAAGGGGATTTTTGATCTTTTTCCACTCTTTTAACTCAAACCCAGGTCTATTTGGATATCCCAAGTCTAAACATTGTGATTTAATACTCCCCTAAGCCCTTATTATTCAAAATAACATTCAACAATCAGTTTCAAACAGGGAAAAGAGACTATTTTTCTTCTCTAAATCAAATTAGGTCTTTTCCACTTCCAACTCCAATTCCAAAGAATTCTTCAAAGGTTTTCATCTCCAGGTATGTGTGATTTCAACAATGGGTCTCCTTTCACCTATTGAGTTGAAATGATTTCTTAATTTTTCAAGTTAAATTCACCCTTAAAGTTTAGGGTTCCATGGAAAGCATGAGTTACATAATTTCTCAGTTTATTTCTTGAATTTAGCCATGAAGATATTTTCCCCATAGGTTTAAGTATCTTTCCATACGCATAATGATAAAATCCTATTGTGTTGATAAATAATTGAGTTTTAGACTTGAATCACAAAATTCCTCATGATGTTCAATTTACTATTGTCATGTTTAGAGCTTGTAGGTATTGAACACCTAATACCTAGGAATCATGCAAATAGTTGTAAATGCCATATTCTCCAGTTAAATTTTTATGGAGCATATTTTAGAATATCAACTTATTGTTATTTACAGGATATAATCATATTGAATGTATTCAGTTATCAGTGTCTTTCAGGTTGGAGTAATATTAGCACTGAGTGAACGCAGGGGTGAAGGATCCTCTATCAGTCAGGTTAAGACCTTTAGTAGAAGTCCATAAGTTCAATAACTAAAGCGTTGGCATAGGTTATAAGGGGTTACTCACCAAATCAGGATTGACACCCTAGTCCCTTTGGACATAAGTTCAGTGGATCCAAGCTAGTCAATTTTTGTACCGTTGGCAAGGTACTGAACACCCATCCAACTAGGGTTACAGGTTGGACCCCGATCACCTTATATTGGAGTATGTCAATTAATGTTAACTACCATAATCCACAGTTTAGGTTTCAGTTTTAGGTTTTCCATGACATTTTATTCAGTTATTCAACATATCATACAATATATGTTTATAGTAGGTCTTGCTTTAGTTCAACATGTTTCATGCATCCTATTCAATTTATGTTATTTATTTCTATCTCACAAAATCAGTACATTCAATGTACTAATCGCATACTTTTCCTGCACTCTATTATCTTATAGTATAGGTTCTGACAGTCATCACCCAAACCATACTTAGTACGATTCTGCACCACATCAGCAACAATATTTTGTGAATCTTCATCATTCGATTACTAGTCAATAGAATTTCTTTCAGTATTTTATTTATTTAATTTCATACCATTGAAGTTAGCTAGGGGGCTAGTCCCAACAACTCATCTAATTTAGAGGCTTTCAGACAGTTAGTAACATTTCAGCATGTTGGGTATTCCAAATAGTCTTGGATTTGATATTCAATATTGATTTCATTATTATTTATTATTATTATTATCAGTTAATTCTAATTTAGTTTTTCCACATAGTGCCTTGTTATTTCTTTTGTATTCTTAGTGTCATGCCAGGTCATGGGTTAGCTTAGGGTCACCTGTGACTCTAGGCACCGTGTTACGACTAAGGTAGTCTTTGATCGCAAAACTATGATGTTATTTTCATGCAAAAACCACCTAGATTTGTAGATTCTTGATTTTTAAATAATGTGTGTAAACTACACAAATCTATCTTTCGACTTCGCTAGTCACAACGAGTACGGCATACTAAAATTTAGGAGCTTCTCTTATAATGTGGATTTTCTAATTCCAATTTAGATGATTCTTAATTAATTAAATGATCTCCTAATTTTCTCATTATTATTATGAACAATGTTGAAGACATTGTTGTTTCTAGCTGTAATACCCCAAAAATTTTAGAAACTTCGTGCACCTAATGTTGTATAAAATTCTAGTACATGTGAAAAAAAAACTTCACATATTTTTAGTATTGGAAGTTATTTATACATGTACTAAGTCCTCAAGTAAATCCAAACTCTTATTTAAGTCAAAACCTTGCTTATCGATTGATTTCTCATGAAGTATCTTGCTATAGTAAACATCAAATGAGAATAACTCTTAGATTTTATAGTATTTTTGAAATAAATACCCAACAAATGATAGATAATTGAATTATGTTCCAACGCACCCTGTTTTGCCTTTATCCAATGTTAGAGTAAAAGCTTATGGTCATTTTAATAAAGCCTTGTCAAGCTATCTGACTACCTATGACCCTAAATTATGGATCGCAGGTTGGGTCTGTATGTAGGGTTTCAAGAGCTGAAAAATGGTTTGATTCCTCATACCCTACCCTCGATCTATAGGTACAACCTATAGGGCCGTAGTTTGAGGTCGTAGGTAGGTCCTGAGAACTAAAAAATGGGGTCTGATTCTCACGAACTTACCTATAGCCAGGAGTTTCAACCTATAATCCATAAGTCAAGCCGTGAGACCTTGTTTCTGTAAAAAAAAAATATGGGTAAGCTTAGGGTTATTTTGCCTATTTTCCTTATGAGGTCCAACCTTTATATTCTTAAAACCCTTTTCTAAATAATGATATACAATCTTTCAGAAAAAGAATACATTAGAAACTCTTCCTTTCCGTCCAAAATATTCTAAGAGGCAAAAACATTTAGGGTTCAAGATTCAAGGCTCAAATTTAAATTCTATTCATCAAAAAAGAGTGTAGAACACTCCTTACTTTAAGAATTACTATGTTTTACTAATTTATTTGGTAATTATGCATTTTTTAATGATAGTTTGAAACTATGGTTGAGGAAATTGTTCTGAAAAACATTATATTGATTTCACTACTTATTTTATGGGTTTTCTAATCCTTATTAATGGATTTTAAGATGTAATTTGTTATATGAAAATTGAGAACTTATTAACATGGATTCTATACCTTTACAGATTTTGTAAGATGAAAATATAGCCCTCAACCGACATCAAAACTTGTTTTTTCTTCATGGGAACTATGATTTTTACATAGTCTTTTGAACAAGGTATGTGATGGAAGAATTAAAGCCTAATCACTTTTTGAAAATACTTGGGGGTTATATTTATGAACTTTAAAGACAAATTTAGGATTCTAAAATATTATATGAAAATGGTTTGGCATGTTATGAATGGCTTGCAAGTCTTGGTATGATGATAACTATATAGGAATGCCTTAATGAAATAATCCATGGATTAATGGTCTATGAAAATATTTTAATTAGACTTTAAAGGGAAATGTGTAGCTTCATCGAGAAGGTGTAGTCCTTGTGACTAACACTTGAAACCGCATTTACTGATGTTGGGAGGTTTTGTCCTGAATAGAGGATGACCACCATATACTTTCTTTGTGTATTAGTATACAGTTATGTTTATGGTGTGTATTGTCTATTGGTGACATTAGGCTAATCTCAATCCATGCGACTAATATGGATTAGGTCCCCACTGGTTGGGGAGTACCGGATCCATATAGCCTTTGAGTTACTGGATGTTAATAAAAGCTACATAGTTCAAGAATAAATTTTTAATGGTCATCTCTTTATGTTCCATGTCCCCTGTCCCATACTTTATTATTATTATTATTGATAATGAAATAAATTTATGGTTGGTCTCATAAATGAATGTCTTATCCCTTTCCCTAGGTTACATACTAATACTCTCTATACCGATTGTCCCCAAATGCTACATTATTTCATGATGTAGGTTTAGAGGCATTTTTCTATTGTTCTATATAGAATTAGGGCATTCATATCCTCTATTGGAAAACTGGTGATAAGTGGTGATCGTTCTATTATCCGAAAGATGGTTGTTCATTTCTCTTATGTTTTCATTCAATTATTTTATTGTTTTTGTGGCATTGTTAGAGTCATGTCCAGAGTTAGGAGAATTCTTAATGTTAGAGGATTAGTAGATGGTGTTGGGTAATTGGTTTGGATTTTTTTCTTAAGATATGAAAATTACCTTATTTAAATATTGAACTCATCTTCTTATAGACATGTTTCTGCAGTTTTAGTTTTGACTATGCTTATGATCTAATGTTAAGGGGTCATCTCAAGCATTCATTAGTTTGGGATGTCCATCACGTCCAGGGCCATGATTTAGGTCATGAAAAATTTGATGTCAGAGAATGATTTAGGGTCCTACGGTGTTTACGAAGCAATGTCGCATAGTCTTTTTTATGGATATGTAGTGCACTACACTTATAAAAGGGAGTCTACGAGGCATTTAGGAAATATTTCTCGGTCTTTCATACTCCAAATTGTGCAATAGTGTTGTCCATATGAAAGCTACCCAAGTTCCTTTTTTGATCTAATTTTGTTTGCTATATCTCATTATCAAGGCTATACAAGTGCAAAAGCTTAGATTCCTAACGATGTGGTCCTTTCAAGTTGATTCATTAAAAAGTTATAAAACAACACAAGGACTCGAAAGGAGTTTGTTAATACATCAAAGTGTATGGATTAAAGTGCATACCTCTATTTTCATGAATCGTGTGTTTCAGCATGATGCAAGATGTGTATTAAGTCATTTTCATAACATTATTATAGGCGTCTCACTTAAGAGGAAAGATATGTATCCAAATATTAGGATAGTATTTCATCTGAGAGGTAGTATAAATTGGGGTACTATGACCAATAAGTAGTAAGATAATCCCAAGGTCAGTGATATGAAGTCATAAGATTAAATGTTTGAGTGAGGGTGGCTTTTGAGTGAATAAGGTAATTGTATTTTTGTAACCTTTAAGTGAGTGAAGGGGGTGGTGTGCCCTTATGTTGATTGTCTATGTTGTAGAAACACTTGTTCATTTTATGGTAGTTAGTAGAGAAAGTGATTAGTTGTGATCGGTTAGAATTTATTTGAAATAGTAAAAAAGCTCATAATGGATAGTTATTGAAGTAGGAAAAGTTAATCATAGGTTATGGATTGAAGGATACAATGACTAATAGTTTATAAATTTAGCTTTCAATTTGGAATTCATGGAAAGAGAGACTAAGTGGTGATTATAGAATTTTTAAGGCAGTTTAAAGGTATGTACGGATAAGATGTGATGTGAAGAAGGAGAATTTTCTAACGAACCGTAACGGGTTACGTTATAAGATTAAGATTGACTGTCTTGGATATATGGTTTTACTACACCGAGAGTCTCTTGATATTTTTATCAAGCAGTTGTAAGTCAGTCAGGTAGGTAACAAGATGTGTAGTCAATTTTAAGATGTAGTAGTAATGTTGTGAAGAAGATATGCTTGAAGGTTATAGTTAAGTGAAATAAGGAATTTATATTGATCAATTTGTCATATCTTTTGATGGACTAGTATAGCATAGAGGATGTTTCATTGGAAATTTATGATTCGTAATAGATGTTAAGCTTGGACTGTAGATTTTGATTTTGGTGATAGAAATGTTAGTTGAGGATAGTAATGTGAGATTTTTGGATGTAAGCTAGTAGGCTTGATGTGATGTGTTAAAGTGCTTAGGTTGATAAATTATGAAAACTATTAGTGGATAATTGTGATATATATACATGAGGACTAGTGTTGAAATGATAAATTACGGTTAAGTCATTGGGTAGATGTGAGCATTAGGTTTATAAGAATAAGTTGAACCGCAGGTAGGAACTTATTAGATGAGGTTCTAAGTGTATAAGTGTCATGTGTACCTAGTTCATATTCTTGAATGTCTTGTAAGGAGAAGTCTAGGGAGTTGTTCTATGGTGTTCTTTAGAGTTGAACTGAGGAAAATATAGATAGACGATGTGAGCCCTTGGTAAAGTTTAAAAAATTTTGGTAAGTTGTGAGATTATGCGATTAGAGGATTAATCCTAGTATACCAAGCAGTAGGAAATGGATTGTTATGTGTTAAGAAGTGTAAATGTTTTTGCTCATGAGAGTGTGAGTTATAGGGTGATGACTATGGATCCTAGAAAAATTAAGATTAGTATCCCTGGAAGGGATATCCTAGAAAGAACTTAATGTCCTAATATTCTAGCTATCAGGGGAGAGTTTGGCATTCATGTGTATTATAATACCCCCATTGTGCTGAGTAGTGTGCTTGTAGATGTAATGAGAGGATATGTTTGCAAGTCTAGATAGTGACAATTTAACTAAGAGGGGACTAAGGCAAATTTTGAATTTTCTCTTGGTGGTGCATTTCAAGGAAGAGTCATGATAAATCTATTCTTTTCCTAGAAAATTCCTCCTACTTCAGTTTAAGAGGATATTCTACCAATGTCTTGTGTATTAAAATTGTTCCTATGTCTAAGGTCCAAGTTCTCTATGTAACTTATGTCCATGCCCCAACCCCTGATTAGAAGCAATAATATGTCTCTACAATCTAAGCTTTCAAGTATTCAAGATCTATGTTATGACGCTCATTATTCATAAATTCATGTCTTACGTAATGATTAATTCTAAGAAACTTTACTCTCTATGTGTTACCAACTCATTTTATGTCATGCCTTAGTCCAGACTGATGCCACATATGCAAACTCATGACCATTCTCAGTTCTTATACTGAGAAGCAATAGCTTCAAGAGACAATACTTGTATTATTCTTTGAATATATGGATCCTAGCTTTATGTTATACAACTCGGGATATATGCTCTTAAGTTTCTCATTGTGTGCGGTCCTAAGAACTCATTCTATATTATGTTTATTTTTGGCGACCCTCTATTTATGATCTAGGTGTTTTTTAATAAGTATTTCATGCCTATTGTATGTATCTCATTTCGCAGCTCTCACCTTGAATAGTATGAAAATAGGAGTCATAATTGAGCAGTATCACTCATATTCTTGATACTTGTATTCTAGTTCATTAACGGCCCTCCATTTGTTAGAATGATAGTGGCTATGAAAGCATAGGAATGTTTTAGATAAGAGAGTAGATCTTCTTTATTGTAAAAAATTTGGTGTGACCACTCGAACAAAAGTTATTGTAATACCCCATATTTTCGTGCTAGAATTCTAACCGTCATTCATACGTGTCTAAGCTTTAATCCAAGTGATTCCCATGTGAATAAAAGTTTTATGATCTTTATCCTAGTATGTTAAGTGCTCTTGAGGTCAACAATATTCATATAAATCATTTAGAGCCAAGTTGAGCTAAGATCATTTGATTCGTCCAACATTTGATATTCGATTCTACAAGTGTCAACTTCAAACGTGTATAACTCTTAATATAACTGTAATTTTTCATCTCAATATCTATCAAATTTTAGATAATTGAATTATCTTTCCAACGATACCAATTTTGCAAAAATCCAATACCCGAGCGAAAAGTTATGCCTATTTTTGTGAGAGGTAGTAAGGGTGTAAGATGGGCAATGCGCCGCCCAATCATATTTGTGTGATTGGGAGTGCAAAGCACACTTAAATTCTACCATAATCGCACACCTTAAGGTCTTCCATGGTTTTGCACCGCATACCTCACTTTCAAGTGCCAAAAACACCCCTATATATGTCTATAACACGGGATTTAACTCCCGTAACACCAAAATAAGTTTACTTTCACTCAAAATCACCAGGAACATTCATTAGGGTTTCAACCTAAAAATTCAAATATCTCAAGATTTAACCATGAGTTTTCAATTATTCTTCGAGATTCGAAATCCCCATTCCGAGGGCTACATGGAGCACCTATTATTTTCACGAATAGAGTCTCAAGGTTAAGAGTTCATCCAAAGCTTCAACTTCAAGGTATGTGGGGATTTTCAACAAGAACACCCTTTCGTTCTTGTGCCCAAAACTTATTTTAGATTATAAATTTCTGAATTTTTTATTATTTTCCATGAAATTCAAGTTGGGGTTTATACCCATGGTTGTTGATTACAAGCTTATAAGGTTTCCAATGATTTAGAAGTGGAATTGTATGACTAATTTCATATATTTATGCAAGTAATGTGATTTTCCAGATTTTTTCAAGTGAGTTTAAGCATTATATTGTGATTCTTGATTTCTATATTTTGACATTGTTGAAGTATTTTCAAGAAGTATATTGAGTATGATGTTTTGTTGTGATATTACATGAGTATGTTTATATTTTCATGCTTATTGCTGAAATTTTCAGATTTTGAGTTGATTCATCAATATTTACATTATCAAGCATGAATCTTTTGGTGTTTTAATACGAGTTTGATATATGGGTCTTTGAACCCTATTTGAAATTTATACTTTGAGAAATTATGTGTCATAAGTATCTTGAGAATTGAATGGTTTGACATGATGTAGAAAGATTTGACCTTTTTGGTCGTGAAAGAGTTGATTTTGAAACCAAGTGAGAAAAGAAATCCACATATTTGTTGATTTATGATAATAGAGGTAGCATATTGGCTCCCGATGCAAATTGTTGAATTGTTTATTATGGATTTTCTTTAAAGTTGTCAGCCTGAGGCTGATTAAAATTTCTGAGCTAAGTCCGGGAGTAGTATTTAGAACCGAGCGGGAAGTGCGGTACTTCCCTAAAACTACGTGCCCCCATAGGATGTGAGCCTGAGGATGATATAGTGATAACTAGTGAATCAAATGACTAAGGTCCTACTCTGATGGCAAGGATAGGACAGCTCTCCCCAACGTGGGTTAGACGTTGGACTCCATGTAGCTCACATGGTTTATGTCGGTTATGAGAAACTCCCATAGTGTGTCACTACTCTATCTAAGAGAAGTGTGTATGGTGTGAAAACTATGATTTCTGAGAAAGTTACTTGTTTTCGAAAGATTGAAATGCATGCTCTAAAGAGAGCTGTTTTAAGACTTGATTACTTTATGAGTTTTAAATCGAGAAGAAAGTGAATTGAGAACTTATTTTAATGACTCACTTGTATTACTTTACATGTATTATTCATCCATGACTTGGATGATTTAATTCGAGCTAAGTGAGTCGTTTATATCAGCATGCATAATTTTATAAACTGTGATGATAGTAAGATATTATTTTATATATGCATTGCAACCCCATATGCTCGGTACATTTCCATGGTACTGACCCACACACACCCCGTGTGTTAGGCTATATTTTCTCGTAATATAGGTACAAGGTATAGTGTACATCTTCAGATCCAGTCAGTTCGCGGCATCCAGTCAGCAGGTGATGAGTCCTTTTGATTCAAGGGCTTGAGTTAGTTATACAGTTCTAGAAGTGTTGTATTTTCTTTATTCAGCCGTATTGAGTTAGGATAGTCGGGAGTCATGACCCGGCTACCTATAGTCAGTACTAGTAGAGGCTTCATAGACAACCAGTAGAAGTTGATGTATTCAGTTTCAGTTTTGGTTGTAAAAGCAGAGTTGTAATCTTGTAAATTCAGTTTTGTATCTATCATATTCAGAAAAAAGTTATTTTCCGCAAATTTGTATAGATTTATATTTTTAATTCAGTTTCTTATGAGTTATGCCAGTAAAAGGGTTAGCTTGGGGTCACTTGTGACCCTAAGCACCGTGTGACATCTCGGGACCCGATTTTGGGGCGTTACAAATTTGGTATCAGAGCATAGAGTTCAAGTGTCCTAGGGTGTCTATGAAGTCGTGTTTAGTAGATTCTTGCGGAACGGTACGGAGACGTCTGTACTTTTCTTCGAGAGGCTACAAGGCATTTAGAAAATGTTTTCCTTCTTTCAAGTCTAAGATCGTGCTATAAAAAGGTTCTCTAAGAAACTTATATAAATTCTCATCTTACTCTATTCTGGCTATCTCTGTCTTATTTTCAAGGTATCAGAAATAGTCAAGCTTAAATCTTCACAGATAGTTATGAGATTATAAGAGGGATAGAAAGTATTCCATTAGTGATTTTAAGTCCTAAAGTTTGAAGGGCTTTAATCATATTTATGAGAAGTCGTGCACTAAGCCCAAGTCAGATGTGATTTCAGATTCCTCCTCAGAATCCATAATGTAAATCTGTACTTTTGTATCTATGTATTATTCTTGAGATATCATGATCAACAAGTTCCAGTTCCTCCCCAGATAATGCTCTTATATTTGCAAGCAGAAGTTTTAGAAGTTACACAAAGTGCTTGAGAGCATCTCTTTAGTGTGTTAAGTTCCTTAAGTTGAAAGTTATGTCCTCATTCTTATAAGTCATTCAATTAAGACAGAGTGAGATGTGTATCTTTAGATCATTGAATATTGTGTGTCAAGTTTCTATCTCTTGTAATATGTAATCTTGTTATCATTTTATTTAAAAAAAAATTAAAGTCTAGTGAAGTCGTGTGGGGCTCTTTCGATTCACTAACATAGTTGCTTTGTTATTCATTGCATTTTCTTATTCAAAACTCAAAATCAAAGTCTAGTGAAACCGTGTGAGGCCTATTTCAATTCACTAGCAACTTGCTATGCATCTTGTTATTCTTGTGTTGGTTGAAACTGAGGGTTTAGAGGTGTAGTGACAAGAAAAGTGGTAAGGGTGATTCATTAACTATAGGTGTGGCTAAATTATTTTGCATAAGATTGAGTTAGTAATGAAGTGATATATCCTTGTTTGTTAGTTTAGTGAAAGTTAGAGAAGGAGATTTTTGTTAAGGTGGATTGTTATTTGCTTGAGGTAAGAAAAGAGTTATTGATGGAATTTATTGTTCTAGGAAAGTATATGCTTTGATGGAAGTACTTAGTGGTTGAGTATTGTTAATTTAGGCTTTCCTGAGATTGCAAGAGGAAGTTTAGTTGAAATTTATAGAGCTGTGAAAGTAATTTAGGTGTGAAGATGGGTAAATAGTAATGATATGAAGAAGGAGGATGTGTTAACGAATTATGAATAAGATAGTCCATATGATTATGATCGATTGTCATTGTGTACTAGTTTTTCTTAATGTTGTGTTCTATAGTTTTGAAGTGAGAATAGTGTGTGAGATTGGTTTGTAAATCATGTTTAGCTCTACACATTAAGTTTGAACAGTTGATGGTTCGGTTGTTGATTCTAGTTATATGGAAGTGATCTAGTAGGCTTGAACAGTGTATGCAAGAGTGTTAGATCATGTGTTCGTAATTAAGTATGATGTAGAGGTGTGCCCAAGGTGCTATGGGGCTACATTATTTTTTTTTAGGATTATTGCATATTGTGTGGTTAGTAGTAATGTTGAATTTCTAGGTGGAGAAAGACTAGTTACATAATATATGGTATTCTTGATAGCTAAGCTAAGGAGTTATGATTAAAGATATTGAGCTTTTTAGCATGATTTTAATTCTCATGGTTTAGAAATATAAGTTTATAGGTGTGATATTAGTAGGCTATGACAGAAGTAGTATGGTCCGTCAAAGGTTTGGAGGTATCTATGCTAAACGTTAGAATCTAAGTTTGAAATTTTGAAGATTGAGTTAATAGAAATAAAAACTGAAGCACTAGATGGTGTGCACTCTAATTTCGGGGATTCTCATGCCGATTCGAATTTAGTAAGTGTTCAAGTATTATATGGTGACTATTGGGGCTATAGAAAGATAATGTGTATCTCAAAAGGTAGTATTATAAGTTGGTTTTACGCTTTCAGGTGTAGTCATTTGGGTTAAGTTCTTTTGTTCATGTGCATTGTTATATCCCAGACTCTAGAGCAAAGTGATTGTAGTTAGACTAGAGTTTATATAGTGGTTCATAGCCTTAAGATGATGGCTTGAAGCTAAGGGGGAGATGACAGAACGAATAACCAAGTTAGGCTCTCAGATTCTAGTAGAAATGCCAGTATGATATAGAACATTAGAAAGTGAGGGTGAGGCTAAACCCATTCTTATCTCTGTATTTTCAGTTATCCCAATACCTACTCATGACTTATATTTCAGTTCATGTTCATGTTTGTGATACAGAATCATGTAATCTTCTAGTCCCAAAATGAGGAGTTCCAGTTCATTCAGCAGTCGGAGTCACATTCCATATGTTATGAAATCCAAATTGAGGTTACACAGCTCATGACTCATGTACTCACTCTTTATAGTGTGCTCAGTTCCCATAATTCATGCTATACTCTTTATGACTGATGAAATTCAGCTTATAGTCATGTATGCCTCAATTCAGATCACTTTGATGAATCCATGATGTTGATTTGCTATTCCTCAGGCCTCAGTTAAATGTCAAGCCTCGTATAATATCCTTCTATGCTTCAAGGTCCTATGTTGTAACCTTTTTGTGACTCCTCCTTATGTAATGATAGCGGTGATGAGTAGATGTTTCTTGTTGATGAAAGATCATTATATGCTAGTTTTATATAAGGTCTTAAGTGTGAAGTAAGATTTGGGGCCAAGTGTTTGATACATGTTATGGTTAGTTAAAAAATTTTGTGTATGTTCTTGGGGTAGCGCGTGGGAGTTATATTGATAGTGGTTTAGAGAATATCTGAAGTATGTTTTTATAGGTGGTTGCCATGAAGTTTATATGTGGTTATAAAGATAGGCTTGAATGACATGTTGGGATTTAAGTGAAGAAATGGAATATGTTCTAGTGAATTAATAGTAAGAGATAAGAGTTAGTCATTGAAGTGGTAAGGCATGATATGCTTAGGGTGTGAACTTTAAAAAGAAATGGAAGGTTGAATCATATAGTTTAGGCTAGTATTGTGGTGTGTCATGTTGTATCTTGTGATTTGGAGTTAGGCATGATGAGAGGAATTAATTTACGTTAGACATTAGCAAGAAGATTTATCAATACCCATGTGAGAATTATAAGTTGAATCAAATGAGTATGGTATTTAAGGGGAATAGTATAGTTAAGGGAGTATTTGAGGAGTTTTGCTAAGCTCGAAAGTAATAAGTTGTGTTTCCCAAGATCCTTTGATCCCCAGTGTTAATAGAATTTCGTATAAGAGTGCTGAAGCAATATTCCATTTGAATATGGGCGATCAGTATGATCCGGTCCATATAGTCTGCAATCCAGTTAACAAGCAAGCTGATAAGCTCTTATAGAGTTCCAACTTCTCATCTAATATTACTATATAAAGTTTCATAAGTATTGCTATTCCGTGAGATAATTTCGTTCAATCCAAGCATCATGTTTCAGATTTGGCAATCTAATCATGACTCATTTCATAAGTGTTCAGCGCATAATCTAAATTTTCCAAGTGTTTTAGCCCAGACAGAGTAATACCCCTTGTATGATCTAAGTCTTGTTGTCTCATGATTCACACTTGCATAAAATATCACTTCTCAGTTCGATATGTATTAATGGATCATGAACACCTCAAGTGAATCCTCGACTCTTAACATGTATCAGTTCCATGAAGCAAGTAAAGTACAGCCAGCTCAGAATTCAGTTTCATGATAGAAGTTTGAATGTTTCAGCTCATTTATATACTTTATTATAAGATATATCATGTCCACGTTATTCCCTACCTTTAAGGATTCAACAAGTTCCTATCCATCATTCGAGGACGAATGATTCCAAGGGGGAGATAATGTAATACCCCATATTTTCATGCTAGAATTCTAACCATCATTCATATGTGTCTAAGATTTAATCCAAGTAATTTCCATGTGAATATAAGTTTTATGATCTTTATCCTAGGATGTGAATTTCTCTTGAGGTCAACAATGTTCATATAAATCATTTAGATCCAAGTTGAGCTAAGATCATTTGATTCGTCCAATATTTGATATTCGATTCTACAAGGGTCAACTTCAAACGTGTATAACTCTTAATATACATGGAATTTTTCACCTCAAGACCTATCAAATTGTATATAATTGAATTAGATTTCCAACGATAACAATTTCACAAAAATCTAATACCCGAGCAAAAAGTTATGCCCATTTTCGTGAGAGGCAGTAAGGGTGTGCGATGGGCAATGCGCCGCCCAATCAAATTTGTACGATTGGGAGTGCGAAGCACACTTAAATGTCTGCCATAAGGTGTGTGATGCACACCTTAAGGTCTGCCATGGGTTGTGCGCTGCATACCTCACTTCCAAGTGCCAAAAATACACCTATATATGTCTATAACACGGGATTTAACTCCCATAACACCAAAATAAGTTTACTTTCACTCAAAATCACCAAGAACATTCATTAGGGTTTAAACCTAAAAATTCAAATATCTCAAGATTCAACCATGAGTTTTCAACAATTCTTCGAGATTCGAAATCCCCATTCCAAGGGCTATAAGAAGCACCTATTATTTTCACGAATAGAGTCTCAAGGTTAAGAGTTCGTCCAATGCTTCAACTTCAAGGTATGTGGGGGTTTTCAACAAGAAAACCCTTTAGTTCTTATGCCCAAAACTTATTTTAGATTATAAATTACTGAATTTTTGATTATTTTCCATGAAATTCAAGTAGGGGTTTATACCCATGGTTGTTAATTACAAGCTTATAAGGTTTCCAATGATTTAGAAGTGGAATTGTATGACTAATTTCATATATTTATGCAAGTAATGTTATTTTCCAGATTTTTCCAAGTGAGTTTAAGCATTATATTGTGATTCTTGATTTCTATATTTTGACATTGTTGAAGTATTTTCAAGAAGTATATTAAGTATGATGTTTTGTTGTGATACTACATTAGTATGTTTATATTTTCATGCTTATTGCTAAAAAATTTTAGATTTTGAGTTGATTCATCAATAGTTACATTATCAATCATGAATCTTTTGGTGTTTTAATATGAGTTTGATATATGGGTCTTTGAACCCTATTTGAAATTGATATTTTGAGAAATTATGTGTCATAAGTATCTTGAGAATTGAATGGTTTGACATGATGTAGAAAGATTTGACCTTTTTGGTCGTGAAAGAGTTGATTTTGAAACCAAGTGAGAAAAGAAATCCACACGTTTGATTGATTTATGATAATAGGGGTAGTATATTGGCTCCCGATGCAAATTGTTTATTATGGATTTTCTTTAAAGTTGTGAGCCTGAGGCTGATTAAAATTTCTGAGCTAAGTCCGGGAGTATTATTTAGCACCGAGAGGGAAGTATGGTACTTTCCTAGATCTACGTGATCTCGTAGGATGTGAGCCTGAGGCTGATACAGTGATCACTAGTGAATCAAATGAATAAGGTCCTACTCCGATGGCAAGGATAGGATAGCTCTCCCCAGCATGGGTTAGACATTGGACTCTATGTAGCTCACATGCTTTATGTCGGTTATGAGAATGTAACACCCCAATTTTTTGAACCGGAATGCTACACGGTGCTTATGACCCCGAAGGACCACAAGCTAACCCATGACTGATATATGTACCTATGTACTATAATATATAATGTAATAATGCAGAAAACAAGAACATGTAGGCCATAAGATTCAACTGAATAAAGAATCTGTAAAATAGTAACATTCATGTGGGAGGAAAGATACCCAAAACAACTGAAAACTGAATCTGAAAGCTAAATCTGAGCATAAATCTGAAAGCCTCTAAGTACTGTCTGAAATAAGGAGTTGATGGAACATGTCTCCAACTAACTCCGTAAAACTGAACTGAAGAAATAAATGAATAAATCAAATAATGTCGTCCTCAAATGAAGAGGACTCACTGCAACTCTGTATGTTGAATGTGACTGCTACTGTTGGTCTGGGACTCGTGCCTCTGAACCTATGGTGTAACATGAAAAGAAAGAACCATAGCATAAATGCGTCAGTACAACTGGAGTACTGAGTATACGAGTGAGGTAGGCTAATGCAAGGGTTTACGTGCATGAATAATACTACTGACTGACTGATATGAACGTAAGAGTACAAACATACATACATAGTAACTAATATCGTGAGTACGTGATGGCTAAATATGTACGCTAATACATGGCTGGAACGGTAGTTCTGATAACATGGATGATTGTATCTGACAGCCCTGAATCTGGTTAAACTCTCTGATTTCCGTGCTATAACTGAATTTGACATCTAGTAGTCCTGGTATACTGATATCTGAAGAACTGTCTGAGTTCTTTTACTGAGACTGATACTAAAACTGTGGGAGGTAGTTGTTTAACCGACATGCCCCATAGTGCCATTATGGCTAAGATGGGGTCCAATCTCTTCCCTGACTGGAAGGGTGTCAATACCACACCACTGGTAAGCATAATATGTGAGCAACCCTTATATAATAGGTAACTCTAGTGAGAACGGTGGGAACCCTCATATAACAGGTTAAGCCACCTAATATACCCTCATATAACAGACTGCGATGTCTCAACCTATGCTGGCTACATAGTTCTGGAACGTAAGGATGACTGCTAAGAATCACACCCTCATATATAGGTGAGTTCCCATCCTTGGGTTTACTCGATGCTAACTCCTACTCCCATCTGAAGAGACTAAACATGATTCAACTGACTGTACATGGACAGATTAACTGACTTCCATTGACTAACGGAGTAGTACTATTATCCGAGAGTTAACTAGGATCATGAGATTTCTGAGGTTTCCTGAGTCACATGACTGACTGAGTTCTATAGATTATAGCTTGACTGAGATTATCGTGACAACATGACATGGCTCTTGGCACACAGCTATATTTTTTGGGTAAGAATACCCCCAGGAATCGATAGAAGAAAACTGACACACATGACATGACTTGATCACAAGATTGGAGTCCACAATTTGCTATATCATAAGTAGGGGATAGTATACTTCATGCATTTAATCAACACCTCAAACATGGTAGGGAAAGCATGGATATAATTCTCACACAAAATTCATATTTCCATCATCATACATACTTCATGCCATCAACATAAGAATATATAAATAGCATGGGCATTCATATTGAAGTGTATCGCTAACATGGACTTGTCATTTAGATATCATGAAATCATGTATATATGAACTTCTAACATCCTAGGCATTTTATCAAACACCTTACATAATTTCTTTAAGGCATAAGTGGATTTCATACTTTCATTAGTTCAACCCACCCAAAGTTCATGATTTTCGACCAACAATAACATATATTCCATGAAAAACATCCTTAGATATCATCTTGAAAATTGAACAACAATCATCAACATGTACATGCTTATATCACCACCAAAGTTTACAAAATAACATTTAAAAGCATGGTTCTTGAACTCTATGAACGAATTGAATCCATAGATGAACACTACGCATACCTTAAAGCTTGATCTTGAAAGAGATCTAATGTTTCTGAAGGTTTCTGAAGAAATCCTTAGGCTTGCCCTTGATTTTTCTTGACTAGGGTTTAACCCCTTTGGGAAAGAATGTACTTGTTCTTGAGGAAATGATCTTGAGAGGAAACCCTAATCTTGTGGTTGAAAGTGTATAAAAGAGCTTTTTGATATGTTTTAACTAAAGATAATGGAAGATAATTCGTCCTTTGAGGGTTATAAGTCGTGGTAAGTAAAGGGAAAAGACCAAAATACCCTTATGAAATAAATTCCCAGTTGCTGAAAATCATAGCTGACTACATTTTTGACAAGGCGTCAAAAGTATGGTAAGCCATCAAAAATGTCGTCACACAAGAGCTGGAACTGTTGGTTTCTTCCTAAGTCTGACGACCTTCGTGGTAGGGCATCACAAATGTGGTAAGCTACCACGAATGTCGTCACACAGGAGTTGGATTCTGCCTAAGGATGATGACTTTCGTGGTAGGGCGTCACAAATGTGGTAAGCTACCGCGAATGTAGTCACACAGGAGTTGGATTCTGCCTAAGGTTGACGACCTTCGTGGTAGGGCGTCAGAAATGTGGTAAGCTACCATGAATGTCGTCACATAGTTTCCAGCCTGACATGCTGGAGTAAAATAGGAATAACTCTTTGCTCTGATATCGGATTTAGGCGAAATTGGTATAGTTGGAAAGCTAATTTATTTATCTATCTTTTTATACGTCATGATATCAAAAATTCTAAGTATAATGAGAGATATGCCTATGTGAAGTTGACTATACTAATATTCTTCTCAAGAATTCAATCGGTAAGGAATGTTTTGATTCGTCTGATAGCTGGGAGTTATTTGAAGCCTTAATATACATCTAACTTAGTCATAAAACTATAAAAGAACCATGATGCACTATGAATGAGGTTGGTACATGGCTCTAATATTGGTTTGGATTTTTTGGGGTATTACAATATCTCCCCCTTGGAAATATTCATCCTCGAATGATGACTGCTTGAGAGGGGAGAAATGATAAAATGGTGCATACACTGATCATGCTCAACTGGCATATGATTTTAGGACTGAATTGAATTCTAAACTGAATATAGCCCAACTGAACATGCATATCTGATGCATGACTAATAAGCTGAACTTATGAATGCATGATAAGCTATGCACTGATACTTGATACCAATTTTATACTAGAAATTTGAACATGCAACTGAATAAGCTTAATCAAAATGGTTACCTCGAGCTAAGCCTAAATTAGCGAAGAAAAGATGAGGGTACTTGGTTCACATGTCTTCTTCTGCTTCCCAAGTAGCTCCCTCCATGGACTGATTCCGCCAAAGAACCTTGACTAGAGGGACTTCTTTGTTCCTCAGCCTACGAGTATAATAGTCGAGGATTTCAACTGGAATCTTTTCATAAGAGAAGCTATTCTGAATTTCAACTCTTTGAATAGGGACTACAACTGTTGGGTCACCTATGCACTTCTTGAGCAAAGAGACATGGAAGACTGGATGAACTGAGGCTAAATCTAAAGGCAATTTGAGCTCATAGGCTACCTTGCCAAAGCGACTGATAATCCTGAAGGGACCGACATATCGGGGACTGAGCTTTCCCTTCTTGCCGAATCTCTTCACTCCCTTCATGGGAGATATCTTGAGATGGACATAGTCATCGACCTCAAATTCGAGATCCTTTATATGAACATCCGAATAAGACTTCTGTTGGCTCTGAGCAGCCCGGAGTCTTTCTCTGATCAACTAAACTTTCTCTAAGGCATTGAATACTAAGTCAGGCCCTATGACTGCGGTCTCACTAACTTCGAACCAACCGATTGGAGACCTACATCTCCTACCATAGAGAGCTTCTAATGGAGCCATCTGAATACTGGAGTGATATCTGTTGTTATATGCAAAATCAATCAAAGGCAAGTGGTCATCCTATCTTCCCTTGAAATCAATTGCACACTCCCTTAGCATATCTTCTAGAGTCTGAATGGTCCTTTCTTCTTGACTATCTATCTGAGGATGAAACGTCGTACTAAGATGAACTTGGGTACCAAGACCCTTTTGGAATGCTTTCAAGAAGTGAGAAGTGAACTGGGTACCTCTGTCTGAGATGATAGATAGTGGAACATTGTGTAATCTGACCAACTCCCTGATATAGAGTTTGGCATAATCCTCGGCTGAGTAAGAGGTACGAACTAGAAGAAAATGGCTGACTTGGTCATTCTGTCTACAATGACCCAAACTGAATCATGCTGATTACATGTTCTAGGAAAACCCATCACGAAGTCCATGTTCACTTCTTCCCACTTCCAAGTAGGAATAGTAAACTCCTGCATGGAACCACTAGGTTTCTGATGCTCTATCTTAACCTGCTGACATGTAGAGGACTTAGCCACAAACTCTGCAGCATCCCTCTTTATCCCACTCCACCAATAGATCTCCTGCAAGTCGTGGTACATCTTAGTGGCCCCTATATGAATAGAGTATCACGCACCATTCTCTTCTGCAAGAATTCACTACCTCAAGTCATCTACACCGAGAACATACAGACGATCCTGACAATGAAGAACACCATCTCCCACTTGGGAGAAAACCTCTACTTCCTGACTCTGAACTAACTCTTTTAGCTTGACAAGGCTAGGATCCATGTCTTGTTTCTCTTTCACCTCGAAAACTAGAGATGACTCTAAACTACTCTGAACACATACACCACTCTTGGAAGAGTCGACTAAGCGAACGCCTAGTCTGGCAAGCTTATGAATCTCCTAAGCTAATTTCTTCTTACCATCCTCCATATGGGAAACACTACCCATGGATAGTCTACTGAGTGCGTCGGCCACTACACTGGCCTTGCCAGGATGATAAAGGACACTCATGTCATAATCCTTCAAGAGCTCTAGCCACCTTCTCTGACGAAGATTGAGATCTTTCTGGGAAAATACATACTGAAGGCTCTTATGATCTGTGAAGACATCTACATAAACACCGTATAGATAATGCCTCCAAATCTTTAAGGAAAAGACAACTGATGCTAACTCAAGGTCATGAGTAGGATAATTCTTCTCATGGGGATTTAACTGTCTGGAGGTGTAGGCTATGACTCTACCATGTTGCATAAGGACACAACCTAAACCTACTCTGGATGCATCACAATATACTACGAATTCATCGGAACCATCGGGAAGTGCTAAAATTAGAGCTGAGGTGAGTCGAGTCTTCAACTCCTGAAAACTCTTCTCGCAAGGTTCTGAACACTGAAACTTGACCTTCTTCTGAGTCAATCTAGACATAGGAGATGCAATAGAATAAAATCCCTTGACAAACCATTGGTAATAGCCAACCAAACCCAAGAAACTTCTGATAACTGATGGAGAGATAGGGCGAGGCCAGTTTCTTACCGCTTCAGTTTTCTGAGGATCTACTCTAATGCCATCACCGGAAATAATGTAGCCAAGGAATGCTACTGATCTTAGCCAAAATTTGCACTCATTGAACTTGGCGAACAACTGGTGATCCCTGAGAGTCTGAAGAACAATTATGAGATGGTCTGATTAATCACGCTCTGTGTGAGAATAGACCAGAATATCATCTATGAATACTATGACAAATATGTCCAAGTACTGCTTGAACACTTGGTTCATCAAGTCCATGAAAGATGCAGAGGCATTGGTAAGACCAAAGGACATGACTAGAAATTCAAAGTGACCATACCGAGTACGAAAAGTTATCTTTGAAATGTCACATACTCTAACTCTGAGAAGATGATAGCCTTATCTGAGGTCTATCTTGGAGAAATAACTGGCACCCTGAAGTTGGTCAAACAAGTCATCTATCCTAGGAAGCGGATACCTATTCTTGACCGTGACTTTGTTGAGTTGACGATAATCAATACGCATTCTAAGAGAACCGTCTTTCTTGCGCACGAATAAGACTGGCGCACCCCGTGGGGATAAACTAGTCCTGATGAATCCCTTATCTAAGAGATCCTTCAACTAATCTTTCAGTTCCTTGAGTTCTGTTGGTGCCATTCTGTATGGCAGAATAGAAATAGGTTGAGTATCTGGGAGAAGGTTTATACCAAAGTCTATTTCCCTTTTGGGAGGAATGCTTGGAAGATCTTCGGGAAAGACGTCTGAATATTCATTAAAAACTTGGACTGATTTGAGACTAGGAGATTCGGAACTGGAATCCTTAACATGAACGAGATTATACACACACCCCTTAGAAATTATTTTCCTTGCCCGAAGGTAGGAAACAAGCTGACCCCTGAAAGACGAAGCGCTACCCTTCTACTCTAGGACGGGCTCATTCGGGAATTGAAACTGAACTATCCTATTTCTGCAGTCGACTATGGCATAGTAGGAATGAAGCCAATCCATATCAAGAATGACATCAAAATCAGTCATCTCTAACTCGACTAAATCTGCTAATGTGGATTTCTAAAATATCATAACTGGGCAATTCTTGTATACCCACCGAGCTATGATAGTTTTACCCACTGGGGTAGAGACTAAAAAGGGCTCTACTAAAATTTCGGGACTGATTCCAAAATCGCCTTCTATGTATGGAGTGACAAAAGACAAGGATGTACCTGGGTCTAGCAAAGCATAAACATGAACATGGAAAATCTGTAACGTACCAATAACGACATCAGGAGAATTTTCCTGATCCTGTCGGGTCTGAAGAACATAGAGTCTGTTTGGGCGTTGGCCACTAATAGCACTGGAAGTGGCACCCTGCAGGTTTGGGCGACCAAACTAAGCTGTGGAACGATTCAGCTGACCCTGAGGACCTGGCTTAGGATAGTCCCTAACTCTGTGGCCTGGCTTGCCATAACCAAAACAAATGCCTTGACCCACTCTACACACACCTTGATGGTGTTTACCGCAGATCTGACACTGAGGATAAGTACGGGCACTGCTAACACTGCTCTGAGATTTAGATCCTGGTGCTCTGTCTCTGTTGTCATCCCTGAACTTTGGCACTGGGGCACTAGAGGAGGAAGGGGCTAGAACTGCTGATTTAGGAGAAAACTATGAACGATTTCCTCCCTCTGATTTGGGCTGAGTAAAATTGAAACTTCCTGCTCTTGCTCTCTTATTCTGCCTCTCCCTAGTCTTAACCTTCTTCTCCTCTATCTATTGAGTGTAGGTCATAATCCTGGCTAAAGTCATATCACTGTTCAGTATCGCAGACCTACACTCATTTACCATGCTATCATTCACCCCTGACATGAACTTGCTCATCTTAGCCCTGTTGTCTGCAACCACATGAGGGGTCTATCTGGCTAGCTGAGTAAATCTTAGAGAATACTCTCTAACTGTCATATTTCCCTGCCTGAGATTGATGAAATCAAGAACTTTGGCCTCTCTCAACTCTTGGGGAAAGAATCTGTCTAAGAAAGCCGTGACAAATTCTTCCAACCCAACAGGACCTGCATCCTCTAACCTTTCTGCTAACCATTGCTTGTACCAAGTGTGAGCGACATACTGCAATTGGTATGCGGCTAGCTCGACACTCTGGGAAGAAGTGACTCCTATGATATCAATGACCTTCTGGACTTGGTCGGTAAATTCCTGAGGATTCTTGTCTGTCTTAGACCCAAAGAAGGACAGAGAGTTCACTCGGGTGAAGTCCCGAATCCTAGCTGCTGCTAAATTTTCCATTGGATTAGCCGGAATAGCTGGTGGCCTTTCATTTTGGGCAGCCACAGAATGAGAAAGTGTGGTGAATGCGGCTCTAAACTCCGCATGGGAAACATGTTCTCCCAAAGGATCTTCGGGCTGAGGAGCTGGATGGTTTCTTCTCTTTGGGTCCATATTCTGGAACCTGAGAAGAATGGATTAGACTAGGAGTTTAACTTGAGATTATGCTTACTAGAACGACATGAATACTTAAAGAAGGGAAATTATTCCTAAAACATCTTATAGCCTCATGTACATAAATATGGCGCACAATACACCCATGTACAAGACTCTACTAGATGTGGCTTTCAGACTTCCTAGGACTCTATTGAACCTTAGACTCTGATACCAAGTTTGTAACACCCCAATTTTCTGAACCGGAATGTTACACGGTGCTTATGACCCAGAAGGACCACAAGCTAACCCATGACTGATATCTATACTTGTGCACTACAATATATAATGTAATAATGCAGAAAACCTGAACATATAGGCCATAAGGTTCAACTGAATAAAGAATCTGTAAAATAGTAACATTCGTGTGGGTGAAAGATACCCAAAACAACTAAAAACTGAATCTGAAAGCTAAATCTGAGCGTAAATCCGAAAGCCTCTAAGTACTATCTGAAATAAGGAGTTGAAGGAACATGTCTCCAACTAACTCCGTAAAACTGAACTGAAGAAATAAATGAATAAATCAAATAATTTCGTCCTCGAATAAAGAGGACTCACTGTAACTCTGTATGCTGAATACGACTGCTACTGCTGGTATGGGACTCATGCCTCTGAACCTATGGTGTAACATAAAAATAAAGAACCATAGCACAAATGCGTCAGTACAACTGGAGTACTGAGTATACGAGTAAGGTAGGCTAATGCAAGGGTTTACGTGAATGAATAATACTACTGACTGACTGATATGAACGTAATATTACAAACATACATACATAGTAACTAAGATTGTGAGTACGTGATGGATAAATCTGTACACTAATACATGGCTGGAACCATAGTTCTGAAAACATGGATGAGTGTATCTGATAGCCCTGAATCTGGTTGAACTCTCTGAGTTCCGTGCTATAACTGAATTTGACCGTATCTGGTAGTCCTGGTATACTGATATATGAAGAACTATCTGAGTTCTTTTACTGAGACTGATACTGAAACTATGGGAGGTAGTTGTTTAACCGAGATGCCCCATAAGTGCCATTATGGCTAAGATGGGGTCCAATCTCTGCCCTGACTGGAAGGGTGTCAATACTGCACCACTGGTAAGGACAACATGTGAGCAACCCTCATATAACAGGTAACTCTAGTGAGAATGGTGGGAACCCTAATATAACAGGTTAAGCCACCTCATCTACCCTCATATAACAGGCTGTGATGTCAAAACCTATGCTGGCTACATAGTTCTAGAATGCAAGGATGACTGCTAAGAATCACACCCTCATATACAGGTGAGTTCCCATCCTTGGGTTCACTCTATGCTAACTCCTACTCCCATCTGAAGAGACTAAACATAATTCAACTGACTGTACATTGACAGATTAACTGACTTCCGTTGACTGACGGAGTAGTACTATTATCTGAGAGTTAACTGGGATCATGATATTTCTGAGGTTTCCTGAGTCACATGATTGACTGAGTTCTATAAATTATAGCTTGACTGAGATTATCGTGACAACATGACATGGCTCTAGGAACACAGCTATGTTTTTTAGGTACGAATACCCCCAGGACTCGATAGAAGAAAACTGACACACATAACATGACTTGATCAGAAGATTGGAGTCCACAATTCGCTATATCATAAGTAGGGGATAGTATACTTCATGCATTTAATCAACACCTCAAACATGGTAGGGAAAGCATGGATATAATTCACACACAAAATTCATATTTCCATCATCATGCATACTTCATGCCATCACCATAAGAATACATAAATAGCCTGGGCATTTATATTGAAGTGTATCGCTAGCATGGACTTGTCATTTAGATATCATAAAATCATGTAAATATGAACATCTAACATCCTACACATTTTATCAAACACCTTACATGCATTCTTTAAGGCATAGGTGGATTTCATACTTGCATTAGTTCAACCCACCCACAGTTCATGATTTTTGACCAACAATCACATATATTTCATGAAAAACATCCTTAGATATCATCTTGAAACTTGAACAACAATCATCAACATGTACATGTTTATATCACCACAAAAGTATACAAAATAACATTTAAAAGCATGGTTCTTGAACTCTATGAATGAATTGAATCCATAGATGAACACTACGCATACCTTAAAGCTTGATCTTGAAAGAGATCTAAGGTTTTTGAAGGTTTCTGAAGAAATCCTTAGGCTTTCCCTTGATTTTTCTTGACTAAGGTTTAACCCCTTTGGAAAAGAATGTTCTTGTTCCTGAGGAGATGATCTTGAGAGAAAACCCTAATCTTGTGGTTGAAAGTGTATAAGAGATCTTTTTGAGATATTTTAACTAAATATAATGGAATATAATGCGTTCCTTGAGGGTTATAAGTCGTGGGAAGTAAAGGGAAAAGACCAAAATACCCTTATAAAATAAATTCCCAATTGCTGAAAATCATAGCTGACGATATTTGTGACAAGGCGTCAAAAGTGTGGTAAGCCTTCAAAAATGTCATCACACAAGAGCTGGAACTGATAGTTTCTTCCTAAGTCTGACGACCTTCGTGATAGGGCATCACAAATGTGGTAAGCTACCACGAATGTCGTCACACAGGAGTTGGATTCTGCCTAAGGATGACGACCTTCGTGGTTGGGCGTCACAAATGTGGTAAGCTACCACGCATGTCATCACATAGGAGTTGGATTTTTACTAAGGCCGACGACCTTTGTGGTAGGATGTCACAAACGTGGTAAGCTACCACGAATGTCGTCACACAGTTTCCAGCCTATTATGCTGGAGTAAAATAGGAATAACTCTTTGCTACAATATCGGATTTAGGAGAAATTGGTATTGGTTGAAAGCTAATTCAATTACCTATCTGTTGATAGGTCATGATCTCAAAAATTACAAGTATAATGAGAGATATTCTCGTTTGAAGTTGACTATACCAATATCCTTCTCAAGAATTCAATCGGTAAGGAATGTTTTGATTCGTCTGATTGCTGGGAGTTATTTGAAGCCTTAATATACATCTAACTTACTCATAAAACTATAAAATAACCATGATGTACTATGCATGAGCTTGTTACATGGCTCTAATATTGGTTTGGATTTTTTGGGGTGTTACAGAGAAACTCCCATAGTGTGTCTCTACTCTATTTAAGAGAAGTGTGTATGGTTTGAAAACTTTTATTTTTGAGTAAGTTACTTGTTTCCAAAGATTGAAGTGTATGCTCTAAAGAGAGCTATTTTAAGACTTGATTACTTTATGAGTTTGAAATCGAGAGGAAAGTGAATTAAGAACTTATTGTAATGACTCACTTGTTTTACTTTACATGTATTATTCATCCATGACTTTGATGATTTAATTCGAGCTAAGTAAGTCATTTATATCAGTATGCATAATTTTATAAACTATGATGATATTAATATATTATTTTATATATGCATTGCACCCCCATATGCTCGGTACATTTCCATGGTACTGACCCACACACACTCCGTGTGTCGGGATACATTTTCTCATAATGTAGGTACAAGTTATAGTGTACATCTTCAGATCCAGTCAGCTCGCGGCATCCAGTCAGCTGGTGATGAGTCCTTTTGATTCAAGGGCTTGAGTTAGTTATACAGTTCGAGAAGTGTTGTATTTTCTTTATTCAGTCGTATTGAGTTGGGATAGTCGGGAGTCATGACCCGACTACCTATAGTCTGTAGTAGTAGAGGCTTCATAGACAGTCAGTAGAAGTTGATGTATTCAATTTCAGTTTTGGTTGTAAAAGAAGAGTTGTATTTGTATCTATCATATTCAGAAAATAGTTATTTTCCATAAATTTGTATAGATTTATACTTTTAATTCAGTTTCTTATGAGTTGTGCCAGTAGAAGGGTTAGCTTGCGGTCACTTGTGACCCTAAGCACCGTGTGACTTCTCGGGACCCGATTTCGGGGAGTTGCAATTATAGATGAACAAGGAATAGTGAAATGGACTTTCCTTATGTGGAATAGTAAGGAAGGGGATGTGTAGTGAAAATCCTTGTGAAAGAAATTAAAGATGTTGGTTTTATGTGTGGAAGACAAAAAAAAAAGGTGTTTAGTTATGATAGGCTTTGACATTATGATTGATAGATACGCAGATCTTTGTGTTATGGGCCTAGAACTCCTTGGTTATGATTTGAGCTTGTTTAATTATAGTGATAAGATGGAGTAGTATTCTTGGATAGATGCAAAGTATAGGTGCCTACAACTTAAGTTAGCACCTATTATCTCCTAGTTAGGCTTCACCATGGGAGAAAATGTAGTTAGACTCAGACTCTTGTAGTTATATGTTCTGCGAGGATATTAAAAGAATGAAATTGTAAAATGTGGTATTCATGGCTGAAAGCATAGTTGAGAAGCGTCGCTAAATTTACGGGATCTTAGATGCATCATTTAAGGTGGAGAATGATTCTATTCTTATGTCCCCTGGAGATCTTATTTCATGTTTAAGATCAATATAAATTAGGACCTATGATTGCAAAATAATGTCATTCCATATATTGTTTTGATTGTGTACTACAGAACTTATTCCCAACCTCACCTCTATGTTGACACGACCTAAAACATGAGCCATGCATATGGGCACCCTAAGATCACATGAATCGGAGGTCTACTATCACAACCCAAACAAGGGCCTGGCCGTGATGGACATGTCGAACCATAAGGTCCCGGAACATCCCTCTCTATCTGGTAAGCATGCACACATTCATATAAATAAAAAAGATGTGGAAACATAATCTGCTACGGAAACATGGTCAATTCTGAATTCAGTATAAGCATGAAAATTAAAAATCAACTACATCTAATAACATCTGACTCTGTCTGCGAAATCTCTACTACACGAAAATCTGACAACTGTCTGAAATTGGGATAAGGCCCCCAGTAGACCAAAACAGAAATAAATGACATAATCTGAAAAGACAGGCCTTCCGAAATAGAGAAGGCTTGCCAACTGGACACTGCAACTCTGTCTGATAAATACTACTGCTTCTCTAGACCCCTAGATTGAGCCTCAGAACCTGGAGGGAGGAGGGGGGGTCAATACAGATGTACTGGTACGCAAAGTATTTAAAAATAAAATTTCTATATATATATGTAAAATAGTTGGAGAGAAATTTGTCAAATATCATTCATGAAATAGTTCTAAAACACATGGGCACCTTTCTGAAAAGTCATAAATCATTCTTATCAGTGCAATGTTTGATCTTTGTATAAATTCTGTATTAGGTGGCACTCCCCTACAATTCTGATATTCCACGGGCTATATGGAATCCGCCATTGACTCGACGGGGAAGCCCCCAACCCGAGTGTGCCACAAGGGTTGGAGTTTCTGATTTTGATACGCCACACAGCACTTGGCCAGCGTAATATAATATACCTGGATCAGCAAATCATGGTTTTGGGTAATGAGTTATCTAAACTCATTCCTTCTTCGGGGAACCACCTAAGCTCTCTTTATGCCCATTTTTATCCTGTTCTGAATCATGCATTTTCTAGTTTCAACATCTGAAAAGTCTGATTTCAAACATGCATTCTATTCTATTCTTAAATTATCATGGCATAATCTGAACTGGTGTCGTCACACCAAGACTTGCAAGTCCTATTTCTGAGCCATAATGCATCATGCTTAATTCTTTCATTAAAACATAGTTCAGACCACCCAAACATGCAAATAGTATAAGAGATTTCATGTTCCGAAAGCATAAGTCAAAACTATGCATGAACTCTTCAAACATAAGGTGGTCATGTGCTTTTGGCAAAATCCATGCACTCTTTCATTATATGTATTTTCAATATTTTTCAATACAAACAACCCTCTCTTTTGAATTTAAGATTCATAACCAAATCATTCATAAATCAAGACCCTTCGTAACATGCTTTTCAAGATGCATTTCAAAAACAATCCATATCATGTGAAACATGGGAACAATCACATCAAGAGAGGGATTTCATGTTAGTCATGCTCTCAATTCGAATATTAACTTAAATCACATACATATATATATACAATTTCAAATCAATGTGGGGAAGGTCAAAAGACCAAAACAATACCGTCAAGATTTCTAAAACATGAATGTATTTATAAATCTGAAAATCCCTTTCTTAAATTCATGATTTATATGCCCATGAGATTTTAGGAAAACCCCGCGTACCTTAACCTCGAAAGATAATACGTAATTCTAAAAGCTTGCGGATTGGGGATTCCAAATCTCCAATCGCTTTTGAAAACCCACGGTTGAATCTTGAGTTATTTGAGATTCTTTTTTGAAACCCTAGAGAGCGTTCTTGATGAATTTTGGTGAACGTGTATGTGTTTAGGTGTATTTGGGATTAAATACCGTGTTTGGATGGGTTTGGGGCTATGGGAAATGTCTAATTTGACCTTGGAATTTAAAATTCGGGACTGGAACACCGTAAAAGGCTTCACCGCGACGCGCTGGAAATCGCAGTGGGCTACTGGAATTGACAATTGTCAATTTAAGGCTCATCGCGATGCGGTGGCCAGTCAATCGGGAACGCTGACACTAAAAATGCTCTAACTTCTTCACCGAGTGTCCGTTTTAGGCGAATTTGGTATTGATGGAAAGCTAATTCAAAGATCTTTCATCTAATATATATTAATCCACACAGTTTGTTATATACAAGGATCTATGGTCTATTGAAGTTTACTTAAGTTTTAACGCGCACTAAAACTCGAACGATAGGAAAGCTTTCAACTTGACCTTGAGTTAGGGGACCTTTATGATCTCAATTCATGATCAAATAGGTTACCACACTTCATACTTGATTAACATGGAAAATTTGCATAGGATTTATGGCTTTTGGATCATCTACGCATAGAAATGACGGTTTTCATTCTAGCCCGAAACACGGGGCGTACATCTCCGCAATAACCCGACGCAAACATCTCATCGTACCATAGGAGTCTAAGGGACTCCAACTCACAAGCTAAGATTTACTAAAGTAATATCATAATTCAACATTAGATAAATAATATCTAACTCACACCCAAGTTCACAGTTGTTCACAATACCTCTATACAAAATGAAGCCAATAAATGTATATGTCGAGACAAGCCCCCAACAATAGTCAAACCAAGTCTTAAAGAGACCAAGTCTAAAGATAAGAGAGCAAGAGGAGCATGTCTTCCGAAGTAAGGAAGATCACCACTTCAAGTCAAAGCACGAACTGCTTCAATTGCCTAATCACTGCACGGGAAGAGAAGAAGATGCTCCGGCCCCTATGTCACGTGGGGACATAACGTCCGGGGATGGTTTGTGGTTGGAACACTAGAATGTAACTCAAGGATAAGTGCTAAAATATCATCATCAACCAACATCAAGTCAATATATCACATTTCATATCATTCACATACCAATCCATTCATATAGATATATCACATATTAATCAAGATATCAAGGCTCATCATCATTCTCAAGCATTCATTCATTAGACATGAAGTAGGGGACTCCGAACCTCCATACTTATAGGTTCAACAATTCACATTATGTATAGTACTTTAACCATATTCATATGTACTTATACAATGGACTTCAACCATGCTTACTCATTCATTAGCCAAGGACTTTAATCTCATACGCAATCATTCAAACAAGGGGCTCTAGCCATACGCACATCCAAATAGACATAGGACTTCAACCACATGTCCACACATAGAATTGGGAATAGGGCTTTGACCTCATGCTCACACATTAGGCAAGGGACTCTAACCTCATGCTACACTTGGACTCTAACCATAATCCGTTCCATTTAGCGAGGTTCTCTAACCTTAAGATATCTCTATTAGCAAGGGACTTTAACCTAGAGCAATATCAATGGGCAAGGGACTTCAACCTCAAGCCATTCATAAGGCAAGGGACTTCAACCTCAATCCATCACAAATATTATTAGTTGGCATTTGGGACTTTAACCCTTTGCACATGCATCAACATACATTCAATACGACATTCAAGGACTTTAACAATTTTAGCCAATTCAACACTATACATAACCACATGGTCCTTATGGGAGCCTTCATTGCTCAACCATCTAATTAGACCAATGCGTTCACTTAATTCAATATACAATGTAAGTTATGGTCATCAAGACCCTTACAACAATTCTATGCCACCTTTTCACCACATTTGTGTTCAACCCATAATTTAAGTCCATTCTTATGTCTAGGGACTTTACCCCTTCCATTAGCCAACAACCAAGGTAATCAGTTTCATTACACATGATTCATAATTCATTTAAAACATCATTTATCATTCATCCATGTTCTTCTGGGCCATTTCCCTAGGTCAATACATCAACAACATATGACTAGATAACTCACTTAGATATTTTCACAAACACCTTGGGTGCATACCTTCAACAAGGCCATTTCCATGGTATATATTATTAAGATTAGGGTTAATCAAGACCCTCATGTTAATCCAAATACAACAAGCACCCACAAATGCAATTCATCATCAATATCACATATAAATATAAGTCTAAGCAACATTCAACATCATACATCATTAGGCAATAAAACCCTTTTCATTTGATTTTAAAACCATTATGTACACTTACCAATCCAAGTGTGAAATACATGGGTTTAGTGATATTTAAAAGGGTGAAGAGATGCATGCCTTAAATAAGATGACTCTCCAACAATCTTGGCTCCTTCTTTCCATTAGATGAGCTCCTTCCGAACCCTAGCCTCAAATATTATTCTAAGAAGCTTTTAGAGTGTTTTAGAGTGTTTGGGTGTTGTAGAATGAAGACTTAGGAGGCCAAAATACCTTATATAGGGAGAGGGGTTAGGGTTTTAGGAAAGGGAAATGACCAAAAGGTCCTTAGTGAAATGTTGAAAAGTGAGCTCGAGTAGGGGTACGACTCCCTCATACGATTCCCTTAGTGATCGTACCCTAGGGTACGAGTGGTACCCTAACTCGTACCCTAGGCTTCTCCTAGGTGACACACACTGTTAAGGGCATAAGTGGTCACCCTTGATTCGTATCCAAAGGGTACTTATCCAAAGGGTACGACTCACTCATAACTCATAAGTTTCACTCATGACAAAAATAGTTCACTTGGTTTGAGGCTCCTCTCTATACGGTTGAGTAGTATATGACTCTTATGCATTGGATATGACCAAAGGAAGGTCATGCTGTATAGAAAATGGTATGATACCCTCATAGAATGATTAGGGTACGAAAGGGGAGAGCAAGGTGGGTATGAATCATTACCAAGGGTACGACTCAAGTCTCTAGTCGTACCCAACTCAGAGACACAAAAATGGAGTTGTTCTTCAATGGTTCAACCCTTACACAAGTTAGAAACAAGCAAACAACGGGGATACAACACAACACATATCATGATCATCATTAATCAACCATTTCATCTCATTGTTATTGGGACTCAAACCCACTACTTATCAAGCACTTACTCATTTCACAACTTAGGGACTTCAATCCATAGACTTTCAAAGACATATAGAAACTCAAAGCATTGGGGACTTAAACCCCCCACCTTTCAAAGACATGAATCAATTCAATGTACTAGGGACTTAAACCCATCACAACAAGACACACATAGTTTCAAGTATTAGGGACTCAAACCCACAGTCTAACAAGGCACAAATCAATTCAAATATTGGGACTTTATCCCTTTATCTAACAAGACATCACTCAATTTCAAATATTGGGGACTCCAACCCATTGTCTATCAAGACATAAATAAAGCAAGGAGATTTAACACATGGCTCTATCACAAGCTTCTGGAATGGTAAATAAATACGGGTACTTGAACTTAATGTCCTCTTCCTCCTCCTAAGTAGCTTCCTCGAACTTTTGGTTCCTCTATAGAACATTCACTGAAGCCATTTCTTTCATTCACAACCGACGAACTTGTCGATCCAAGATCCTCACTGGGGTCTCCTCATAGGACAAAGAGTCCAAGATACAAATATCTTCCGAGGGAACAACCAAGGAAGGGTCACCCACACATTTCCGCAACATAGAGACATGAAAAACTGGGTGAATGGAGTTCATACTAGAAGGCAACTCCAACTCATAGGCAACATTGCCAACTCTCTTCGCAATCAAATAGGGACCGATATAATAGGGACTAAGTTTTCTCTTTTTGCCAAACCGCATCACTCCCTTCATGGGAGATACTTTCAAGAATACCCAATCGTTAATGCAAAACTAAGTCCCTACGCCTCACATCCGCTTAGGACTTTTGCTATCTTTGAGTGATTTTCAATCTATCATGAATAACCTTCACCTACTTTAAGGCTTGGTGAAATAAATCAGGGCCTGGCAACTTACCCTCGCAAGCTTCGTACCACCCAATTGGTGATCAACATCTCCTAACAAACAATGCCTCAAAAGGTGTCATGCCAATACTAGAGTGTTAACTATTATTATAGGAGAACTCAATCAAAGAAAAGTGGTCATACCAACTACCACCATAATCAATCATATAAGCCCGCAACATATCCTCCAATGTTTGGATATTTCTCTCTGCTTTCCCATTCATTTATGGGTGGAATACGGTACTAAGGCACACCTTAGTTCCCAAACTTCTTTGGAACGACTTCCAAAATTCAGATGAAAATGGAGGACCCAATCCGAGATAATACACATCGAAGCACTATACAACTTCATGATTTCCTCAAGATACAGCTTAGCATAATATTCCACTGAGAAATTAGTTCTCACAGGCAAAATATGGGAAGACTTGGTCATTCTATCAATGATGAACCAAATGGAATTACATTGATTCTGAGATTTAGGAAGAACGGTAACGAAATCCATATTAATTGTCTCCCACTTCTATTCGGGAAACACAATTTCTTGGTACAAAATACCGAGCCTCATGTGCTCAACTATCACTTGTTGACGCACCATACACTTGGCCACATAGCTATCCACATCTCACTTCATATTATCCCACCAATAGAACTCTCTAAGGTCATGATACATCTTGGTGGAACCGGGATGAATAGCATAATGGGCTCCATGAGATTTTGCCATGACCCTTTCCCTCAATCCATCAATGTTGGGAACACATATCCTACCTTGGTACCTCAGGATACCATCACCATCAATCACAAAGTCCTCAACTTTGTGTTGACCCACAATACTTTTAATCTTCATCAAGTCGGGGTCCAATACTTTCTTCTCCTTTATCTCAACAACAAAAGATGATTGAGATACCGGATGCACAAACACAACATCATCCTCGGAGTACGCAAGTAGAACTCCAAGATTTTCCAAATGGTGAATTTCTTTCACCAATCCCCGATTGTACTCATCAATATAGGCTAAACTTCCCATAGACACACGGCTAAGAGCATCGACGACTATATATGCCTTACTGGGATGGTAATGAAGAGTCATATCATAGTTTTTCAATAGCTCAAGCCACCTACTTTGCTGAAAATTCAACTCTTTTTGAGTAAACACAAATTGAAGTCTATTATGATCAAAAAAGATATCGAAATGAATACCATAAAGATAAAGCCAAAAAATCTTCAAAGAAAAGATAACGGCTAATAACTCTAAGTCATGGGTGGGGTAGTTCTTCTCATGAACTTTCAATTGCGTAGAAGCATAGGCCACCACCCAACCATGTTTCATCAACGCGGAACCAAGACCGACATGAGAAGCATCACAATACAGCACAAAACCATCACTACCTACGGGCAAGGTCAAAACTGGAGCAGAAGTCAATGTATTTTTCAACTAGTCAAAACTACTCTCACACGCATCAGACCATAAGAACTTGACCTTTTTTGGGGGCAACTTGGTTAACAGGGAAGCTATCGTGGATAAACTCTCCATAAAACTTCTATAATAACTGGCTAGACCCAAGAAGCTCCGAATATCGACTGAAGTCATAGGTCTAGGACACTTCTTAACCACCGTGACCTTTTGGGGATCTACCATAATCCCTTCACTAGAGATAACACGACAAAGAAAAGCTACAGTTTTCAACCAAAACTCACACATGGAGAACTTGGAATATAAATGATGATCCTTAAAGGTTTTCAACAGGTATTCTATATGATTCGCCTCGCTCTTAGAGTACACTAAGATATCATCGATGAAGACAATGACAAACATGTCCAAGAATGGACGGAAGACCCTATTCATCAAATCTATGAATGTTGTTGGGGCATTGGTCAACCCAAAAGACATAACAAAAACTCATAGTGACTATGTTGGGGTTTAAAGGTCGTCTTAGGGATATCCGCATCTCTAATCTTAAGATAATGATAACCAGATTTAAGATGAATCGTAAAGAAACACTTTGCACCCTGAAGCTGACCAAACAAATCATCTCTCGTAGGAAGAGGATATTTATTATTTTTGATCACTTTGTTTAACTGACGATAATCAATGCACATAATAAGGGAACCATCCTTTTTGCGCACGAACAACACAGGAGCACCCCAAAGAGATACGCTAGGATGGATAAAATATTTATCTAAGAGGTCCTTTAATTGCTCCTTAAGTTCTTTCAACTCCGTCGGAGCCATTCTATAAGGAGGAATAGAGATAGGATGAGTGTATGGAACAAGATCAATCCCAAAATCAATTTCCCTATAGGGAGGAACGCCGGGAAGATCCTCGGGGAACACCTTGGGAAACTCATTAACTACGGGGAAGGTATCTAAGGAAAGCTCTTTTGAGTTAGAATCTTTAACTCGGACCATATGATATAAACACCCCCTTTGCAATCAACTTTCAAGCACTAAGATAAGAAATAAATATTCCCTTAGGAACTAGAGAACCACATTCCCATACAATGACCGGCTCATTAGGGAATTTGAACATGACCCTATGGGTCCGACAATCTAAGGTAGCATAGCAAGAGTGCAACCAATCCATCCCCAGAATGACATCAAAATCAACCATGTCTAACTCTATCAAGTCAACAAGAGTATACCCTTCACTAACAGATATAACACACCCCCTATAGACCCGTTGAACAATAACTGAGTCTCTTACCGGGGTAGAAACTAAAAAAGAAACCAATAGACTCTTGGGACCATAATCAAGATGCACAACCATATATGGGGTCACATAGAAAAGTGTAGACCCTGGATCTAGAAATAATACACACCACAGGAGAAAAGTCTCAACATACCCATGACGACATCAATGGACGCCTCAGAATCCTGGCGAGTAGCAGGTGCATACAAGGGGTTCCGACCAACGTCGGTGCTAGAAGAAAAGGCAGAGGAAGATATAGCACCCTTTGAAGCATGAGAAGGTGGAGTAGTAATAGGGGCCCTGTTGGCCCAAGAAGCTGCTAGAGAGGGGTACTCATGCTGCATGTGACCAACCTAACCAAAATGAAAACACCAGTTTCTTACCTACTCACACTGACCACGATGACTCTGTCTATAGAATCTGCAAGGAGGCTGGGGTGGAGCCAACTGAGCACCACAAATATTGAATTAGGCACTCGGTGCCTGAAACCCACCACTAAACTAAGACCGATGGTCACCCAACAACTTCGAGTAAGGAGAGTGAATACTAATCGAGGAGAACAAACCCGAACTCCTCAACTTCTTTCGTAGCCACTTGGCACCATCTCCATCACTATGCTTACAAGACCTAAACTTCTTGCCTTACCTCTCACTAAGCTCAACTTGCTTATTTTTCTCATCCTCTACTTGTTGTAAATATATAATTGACCTAGAAATATCTATGCTCTAAATTAACAAGGCCACTTTGCTCTCGATAACTAACTCACGGGACAATCCCGAGACAAACTTATGCATCCTAGACCTAATGCTAGAAACCATCTCGGTAGCATTCCTTGACAATTGATGGAATTTCAAGTCATACTCTTAAACGGACATCCTCTCTTGCTTTCTGTTCACAAACTCTTCCATTTTTTCTTCCCTCAACTCTTGAGAAAAGAAGTGGTCTAAGTAGTCCTTAGAGAAATACACCCACGAAGCTGGACTAGCATCAACTCCTCTAGACAATTCCCACCCTTCATACCATTGGTACTCCACATCTTCCAATTGGTAGGAAGTAAGCTCAACACCTTCAATTTCTGAAGCATGCATGATTCAAAAAATCATCTCTATTTTATTGATGAAGCCTTGAGGGTCTTCCTTAACCTTCAAACCCATGAACATAGGAGGGATCAACCTCAAAAATTGGCCAATTCTTGTGGCCTTATAAAAAAGGGTAGCCGAATCACCACACTCTGATTAAGAGGCCTCCAACTGAGTCAAGAGATTGATAGAGCGATAAAATTCTGCATTAGAATCATTCCCTTAAGGGAACTAAGGAGAAAAGTCACTCTCATAAATAGGGTTGGTGGATGGAACCCCACGAGGATGACAAGATATCACAGCCCTAGCACAGGTTTGAACTACAAAAATTGGATAAGCTTCGTTCATAGGACCATCAATTGGGACCGAAGTGTTTGCCTAAGTCCCAGATCATCTTGAAGGCATGATTTGAAAGATAGAAAACGAAAATAGGGGAATCCAAAATCTTAGACTTTATATCTTGAGATTGAAACACAAGAAGGAGAATATTTTCCTAAAATGTCTCATAGCTCCACTTTTATAAGTATGGCATATTTCACACCCATAAAAGACACTCTACTTTATATGGCATTTTGAACACCCAACTGACCATGAACCTAGGATCTAATACAAACTTGACACGACCCAAAACTCGGTCCATGTCATATGGGCACCCCAAGATCACAAGAATCGGAGGTCGCCTCAATAACCTAACCCAAATATCTCATCGTACCGTAGGAGTCTAAGGGACTCCAACTCACAAGTTAAGATTTGTGAAAGTAATATCATAAGTCAACATTAGATTCATAATATCTAACTCACATCCAAGTTCACAATTGTTCACAATATCTCTATACAAAACGAAGTCAATAAATATGTATGTCGGGACAAGACCCTAACAATATCCAAACCAATTCTTAAAGAGACCAAGTCTAAAGATATGAGACCAAGAGGTGCAAGTTTTCTGAAGTAAGGAAGTTCACCGCTTCAAGTCAAAGCACGAACCATTTTAATTGCCTAATCACTGTATGGAAAGAGAAGAAGATACTCTATACCCTATGTCGCGTTGGGACATAGTGTTCGAAGATGGTTAGCAGTTGGAACACTAGAATGTAACTCAAGTATAAGTGATAAAATATCATTATCAACCAACATCAAGTCAATATATAAAATTTTATCTCATTCACACACTAATCCATATATATAGATACATCATATGCTAATTAAGATATCAAGGTTCATCATCATTCTCAACCATTCATTCATTAGATATAAAGTGGGGGACTCTGAATCTCCACACATATAGGTTTAATAATTCACATTATGCATGACATTTTAACTACATTCACATGTACATATAAAGGGGACTTAAACAATGCTTACTCATTTATTATCCAAGGACTTTAACCGCATATACAATCATTTAAAAAAGGCGCTCTAGCCATACACACATCCAATTGGACATAGGACTTCAACCACATGTCCATATATTCAACTGGGCATGGGACTTTGACCTCATGGTTACACATTAGGCAATAGGCTCTAACCTCACGATACACTTGGACTCTAACCACAAGCCATTTCATTTGGTGAGGTTCTCCAACCTCAAGAGATCTCTATAAACAAAGGAATTTAACATCTAGAAATATCATTGGGAAAGGGACTTCAACCTCAATCCATTCATAAGGAAAGGGACTTAAACCTCAAGCCACCACAACTATTATTAGTTGGCATTTGGGACTTTAACCCTTTGCCCATGCATCAACATACATTCAATCAACATTCAAGGACTTTAACTATTTTTGCTAATTCAATACTATACAAGACCACATGGTCCTTATGGAAGCCTTCATTGCTCAACCATCTCATTAGGCCAATTCATTCACTTAATTCAATATACAATGCAAGTTATGGTCATCAATACCCTTACAACAATTCTATGCCACCTTTTCAACACACTTGGGTTCAACCCACAATATAAATTTATTTTTATATCTAGGGACTTTACCCCTTACATTAGCCAACAACCAAGGTTATCAATTCCATCACATAGGGTTCATAATTCCTTTAACACATCATTTATCATTCATCCACGTTCATCTGGGTCATTTCCCTAGTTCAATACATCAACAACATATGACTAGTCAACTCACTTAGACATTTTCATAAACAATTTGGGTGCATACCTTCAACAAGGCTATTTTCATGGTAGATATTATAAGATTAGGGTTACTCGAGACCCTCATGTGATTTCAAAACCACCATGTCAAGTGCGAAATACATAGGTTTAAAGATATTTAAAGAGGAGAAAAGATACATTCCTTAAACTAACTGACACATAAATAATCTTGGTTCCTTCTTGCCACTATATGAGCTCCCTTCAAACCCTAGCCCTTCAACCTTGCTCCAAAAAGCTTTTAGAGTATTTTGAAGTGTGTGAGTCTCGTACAATAAAGACTTAGGAGGCCAAAATGCCTTATATAGTGATAGGGGTTAGGGTTTTAGGTAAGTAAAATAACCAAAAGGTCCATAGTTAAAATATGAAAAGTGAGATCGTGTAGGGGTACGACTCCCCCATACGATTCCCTTAGTGATCGTACCCTAGGGTATGAGTGGTACCTTAACTCTTAACCTACTCTTATCTTAGGTGACATACACTGTTAAAGTTACGAGTGGGAACCCTTGAGTTGTATCCAAGGGATACGACTCACCCCTAACTAGTTAGCTTCACTAGTGACAAAAAAAGTCCACTTTGTTTGAGGCTCCCCTCCATATAGTTGAGTAGTATATGACTTGTATGCATTGTTTACTACCAATGGGAGTTTATCTCATATAGTAAACAGTATTATACCCTTATACAACTCAGAGTCACAAAAATGGAGTTTTTCTTCAATGCTTTAAGACCTAGGAATTTCATATGTCAAGTTAGGTTATATGGTGATTTATTCTTCTATAGCTTACTTGATGTTGCCATGAAGCTCTTTTTGATGCCTATGTATGTCTTGTTAAGGGAGAATTCCTAATGTGAAGTTATGTCCTTTATTCCGCACTTTTAGAGCTTCAATAAGTTTCTACCCATCATTCGAGGATGAATAATTCGAAGGGAAAGATAACATAGTACCCCAAAAAATTTAGAACCTTTGTCCACTCAACGTTGTATAAAATGCATGTACATATGAAAATAAACTTCATGTATGTGTAGTATTGGAAGTGACTTATATATTTATTAAGGCTTCAAGTAACTCCAAACTCCATGCCAAGTCAAAACTTTCCTTACCGATTGATTTCTCATGAAGTGTCTTTCTAAAGTAAAATTCAAATAAGCATAAATCCTAGATTTTATAGTGTTTTTTTATCTCAAGAACTACAAAATTTTATATCATTGAATTACAATGCATACAGTTTTGCCTTAATATGATGTTAGAGTAAAAAGTTATGGTTATTTTACTAAAGCCCTGTCAAGTAGTCTGACTACCTATGATGCTAACTTACAGGTTGTAGGTTGGGTATTTAAGTTGGCTTCCAAGAGCTAAAAATAGTTTGATTCCTACGAAACTACTTATGGTCTACAAGCACAACCTACGAGGCCGTAGGTACAACCTATGGGACCGTAGGTTGAGGTCGTAAGTAGGTCCTGAGAGCTAAAAAATGTGGTTTAATTCCCATGACCTTACCTACGGCCCGTAGGTTCAACCTACAGTCCATGAGTCAAGCATGGGAACTTTTTTCTAAGAATTTTTTCTCGATAATCTTAGGGGTATTTTGGGCATTTTTCTTTTGAGGTCTGGCCCTTATATGCTTAAAACTTTTTTTGAACACTTAGTTACGATCTTTCTTAAAAATAATACATTAGAAACTCTTCGTTCTCTTCCAAAAAATTTTAAGAGGCAAGAACACCTAGTGTTTAAATTTCAAGGCTCAGATTCAAGCTTATTCATGAAAAAGGCATTTTAAACACTCCTTACTTTAATATTACTATTTTTTATCAATTTATTTGATAATTATGTAATCTTTAATGATTATTTGAAATTAGGGTTGAAGAGATTTTTGTGAAAAATATTATATTAATTTATCTTCTTATTTTAATGGTTTTCTAAGCATTATTAATGTTTTTTGAGATAGAATACATTCTATGAAAATGGTGAACTTATTAACATGGATTTACAATCTCTAAGGATTTTTCAAGATGAAAATATGTCCCTCAACCCACTTTAAATCTTGTTTTCTCTTCATTGGAATTATAATTTTTTACGCCATCTTTTGAACAAGGTATGAGATAATAGAATGAAAGGCTTGTGACTTTTTGAAAACACTTAGGGGTCACTATTTTAAACTTTAAAGATGAATTTGAGAGTCTAAAATATTATATGAAAACAGTTTGAAATGTTATGAATGACTTGTCAGTTTTGGTATGGCGATACCAATATGAGAATGCCTTAATGAATGACTCCATGGATTAATGGTTATAAAAATATTTTAATTATGCTTTAAAGGGAATGTGTAGCTTCACCGAGAAGGTTTAGTTCTTGTGACTAACACTTGATACCATATTTGGCAATATTGCGAGGTCATATCCTGAATAAAAGATGACCATTGTATGTTTGCTTCGCATTGTAGTAGAAAATTATGTTTATGGTGGCTATTGATTATTGATGACTTTAGCCTAATCTCAGTTCATGCGACTAACATGGATTAGGGGCCCGTCGGTCAGGGAGTATTGAATTATATAGCTCTTAGGTTACTGGATGTCGGTGAAAAGCTGCATAACACAAGACTAAATTTTAAATGGTCATGTCTTTATGTTCCTTGTCCTTTTTCTCGTACTTTATTATTATTATTATTATTGATAACGAAAATAAGTTATATGACTAGTTTTATAATGAATACTTTATTCCTTTCCTTAAGTTGCATGTCAGTACTTGCCATACTGACCATCTCAAAATGCTACATCGTTTCATAATGCAGATTCGGAGGCACTTTTAAAATGTTATATGCAGCCTTAGGTCTCTCACATTCTCTCTTGGATAGCTGGTGATAAGTGGTAAGCCCTCCATCATCTAAAAGGTGATTGTTCATTTCTCTTACGTTTCCATTCTATCATTTTAAGGTTTTTATGGAATTGTTGGAGCTATGTCCCGACATATGAGTATTCTTAAAGTTAGAGGCTTCGTAAACGGTGTTCGCTAATTGGTTTGAATTTTGTTTTTAAGATATGAAAATTACTTCATTTAATTGTTGAAGTCATTTTCTTATGGATTATTTCTGCTACATTAGTTTTGACTATGCTTATGATAAAATGCTAAGGGGTCATCCCAGGCATTCGTTGATTTGGGATGCCCGTCATCGCCAGGGCCATAGTTCGGGTCATGACACTAGCTCTAACAACTCACAAGTCTAGGCTACAATTATGCTATTGGGATACAGATTTTTGATTTAAGGACCTTGGCCGCTTACATTTTTTTCTAGGTGAAGTCACACAACATGATCCTGGATTGAAACTCACATAAAGTAACTTCATTGTGGACATACTCATTCAGCATGCTGGATGCAATACACTTATTTTTCTACAAGTGACATTCTATCCTTGGACGATAGTTCTCCTTAAGCAGATTGATGCTAAGCTTTATAGGAAGGTTATTGGATCACTGAATACCTCTTCTTCATATTACCAAATATAGGCTTGCAGTAAACAAGCTTGCCCAATTTCAACACTCTCTCCATTTACCAAACATTGGCAGGCAACAAAGAGGCTTATGCATTATCTAATGGAACCATAATCGATGGACATTCTACAAATATGATAACTCTTTAGAGTAACCTGCCTACTCAGATGCAAATCGAGTTGCTATTCCCAATACTAGACACTCCATCTCAGTGTATGTTATTTTTCTTGGAAAAAATCCAATTAGTTGGTGCTCAAACAAGCAACGTACTATTGCTAGATCTTCCACGGATGAGGAATACAAGGTTGAGCTAAAGGTTCTCACCAACCTTCTGCAAGAACTTGGGTTAAGCGTCCTTTTCCTACACAAGATTTTTTGCAATAACATCGGGGTCACTTGCCTTTTTCGCCATCTAGTCTTTCATATTCAAAAGGAACATGTGGAAATCGAATTTTATTTTGTCTTTGACGAATTTGATAGGAGAAAAATTTAGTTCATCACATTCCAACAAGAGCTCATCTAGCAGATACTTTACCTAAAGCACTTTCCTGAAGGTCCTTTGTCAATTTTGTTAGCAACCTTGGTCTCAAGAAAATTGAGCCAATGTTGAGGGGACATGATAAGGATGAGCATGTATAGTCCTATTACATTACTAAATTTTAGTTTTATTTGTATAGGAATTTAGTTCCTCTTATCTTTAGGCCTCTTATGTTGAGCAAACTCCTTTCTCTTCTATACTTGTATATGTATAAATACCACACATGGTAACAATAATAGTTGCAACTTTTATAACCATGACCCTTTCCACATTTCACAACTGAGTTTATTGAAAGACAATGAAAATACTTGAACTCTCTGATGTTGAATTGACATGTTGGAATACATACTTGGAGTTGGTTATTTTGAATATCAATCGCTTGCAAGTGAGGCATGTGGCCAAGGCCATAAAAGATGGAACCATGGATGTTATAGTTCCCAAGAATGAGCACGTTGAGAAAGGACAAATTGACCAAAGACTGGGAAATTATATCCTGAAGTTGCAAATCAGGAAAAGCTAAAGGTACAACCTTTTGCATTTTGGAACTACAAGTGGCACCAAAGGAAAAAAAAGAGAAATTATTCTCGGTCAAATTATTGGCTAAAATCATACTAGCTCTTGTAACAAGATTCTAAAAGGCCGGTTGAGCTTCTTTGACAGTCATATTTAAACTAGAAATTGAAGAATCAATAGTAAAATGTGCTTCTCCATGCAGTTACTATGCACTCGAAATAGAACGCTTCGAGGGAATTTTTGACACTACATTGTATGTGTGGTATTTCCAAAAAATCAATTAGAATGCTTCAAGAGAATTTGGAAACTGGATTGTATATATGGTATTTCCAAAGGTCTTAGTCACTCCACTATACAGCACCAAAAAAATAAAATGGTGTAAAGGATAGTGTTGGTTTCAAACCGTTAAAGGGAAACAACACAGGAATTCAATAGTCAAACGTTGGCCATTGAAACAGAGATGGAAGTTTAAAGAAGAGAAAATGCAGAGCGATAGAGAGGGATTAATTTCTTGTCGAAAGACCGTCAATTATTGATCATCAACTTAGCAACTTAAATAGATGCTATTACAACTAAAAATAGGACAAATAAATAACCTACTTCTACCAAAATTAAGACAACTAATTAGTTTCCTACCAATGATAGAACTCCTAAATTAACTAGGATTGTAAGTAAAAAAGCTGGAGAAAAAAAACAGAGAAAGACGTGCATATTCCTAAAGAAACTCTCAACACTCCTCCTTGCTTTATGAAATGCAAACTCCAATTTTCTGTTTGAGAAGCTCGAATTTGCTGACAGGTAAAGGTTTAGTGAATATATCAGCCCATTGTTCTTCCGTCTTGCAGTAGACAAGAATCACATCTCCATCTTTTTGAACCTCTCTTAGGAAGAAAAACTTGATATTGAAGTGCTTAGATTTTCCATGAAACACAGGATTGTGAGAGATAGTTATTGCTGCTTGGTTATCCACAAACACTTCAATGCTTCCCATTGGTTCCATATGCAGATCAACCAGAATTTTCTTCAGCCACAATGCTTGATTTACCGCTGTTGTAGCTGCCACAAACTCAGCTTCGGCAGAAGATTAAGCCACAATGTCCTGTTTCTTACAACTCCATGAAAATCCCAGAACCAAGACTAAAATAGTGCCCTGAATTACTCTTCGAGTCATCTTTGGAACCTCCCCAATCACTATCAGAGTACCTAAAAAGCTTCACAGGTTGAGTCCTTCGAAACATGACTCCATAGGTGATAGTTCTTTTGATGTATCGTACAATTCTTTTTGTTGCCTTCACATGTACTTCAATCAGACAATGCATAAACCTTGATAAAATACTTACAGCATATAATATATCGGGTCTTGTTGATGTAAGATATATTAAACGCCCAATGAAAATTTTGAAAAATGTTTCCTCCACCTTTTCGGCTCCATCATCTTTGCTTAGTTTCTCTTTTGGGTTCATGGGAGTATTTACCTCTTTGCAATTTTCCATTTTGAATTTCTTGAGAATTTCCTTCGCGTACTTCTTCTGGCAAATGAAAAATTCATATTTTCCCTGTGCAATCTCCATTCCAAGGAAATAAGTAATCAGACCAAGATCGGACATTTCAAAAGCTTGCATTATAGCCTGCTTGAACTCATCAATGAACTTTGCGTTGTTTCCTGTAATCAAAAGGTCATCGACATATAGAGAAACAACAAGAATCCCACTATTATTGCGTTTAACATATAGTGTAAATTCCGAAACACTTTTCTCAAAATCGAGGTTTAGCAAATAATCATCTATTCGACTATACCAAGCTCTTGGTGCCTGTTTTAGGCCATAAAGAGCTTTATGTAGTCGGTAGACTTTTTCTTCTTTTCCATATACAACAAAACCTTCAGGTTGTTCGAGATAGATTTCTTCTTTAAGAACTCCATTAAGAAATGCGGATTTGACATCAATCTGGTGCACTTTCCAGCCACGTTGTGCAACAATAGTAAGAAGCATCCTGATTGTGTCAAGCCTAGCAACTGGAGCAAACGTGTCAGAATAATCAACACCAAAAATCTGTGCATACCCCTTAACTACAAGTCGTGCCTTGAGCTTGTTAACAGAACCATCAGCATTCAATTTTGTTTGGTAAACCCACTTCACACCGATGATCTTTCTATCTTGAGGCTTTTCTACAAGCTGCCAGGTTTTGTTCTTCTCAATCATTCCAAGTTCCTCCTTCATTGCGGCTTTCCACTTAGGATCTAAAACAGCCTCTTCAAATCTAGAAGGCTCTAAAATGGCCACATTGCATCTCTGGTATATCTCAGAGAGAAACCATATTCCTCTCACAGGTTGATCATCAATGTCTTCATCGAAATTCGGTAGATTGCTTGTGATCTGCTTCTGATTAACCTTTTCCCAGATCCATTGCTCATTCTCCATAAAAAATACATCTCTACTCACCATAATATTTTTAGTATGAGGCTAAAAAATCTTGTAAGCTTTAGAGATTGTACTGTAACCAATAAAGACTCCTGGTTCAGCTTTCTTGTCTAACTTGTCCCTCTTAACCTGTGGAATATGAGAGAAACACAAACAACCGAAGATTTTTAAGTTTTTTAAGGACGGCTTATAGCCGTGCCACGCCTCAAAAGGTGTCTTGCCGTCAACTGCTTTGGTAGGCAATCTGTTCAACAAAAAAATAGCAGTGTTAGCTGTTTTTGTCCATAAATATTTTGGTAAGCCTTTCTCGTATAACAAACACCTCGACATTTCCATTATCGTCCTATTCTTCCTTTCATTGACTCCATTCTGTTGTGGAATGTATGGGGTAGTGAGTTGATGCCCAATACCTGCTTTTTCGCAAAACTTTTCAAATCGATCAGATGTGTACTTAGTACCATTATCTGATCTAAGCGTTTGCATCCTGCAACCACTTTGATTTTCTACCAAAGCTTTGAATTTCCAGAATACTTCAGGTACTTCAGATTTGAATCTGAGAAAATAAATCCAACATATTCTTGTCATATCATCAATAAATACTATAAAATATTTACTTCCATTAAGAGAAGCAGTTTTATGTGGTCCACACAAATCAGTATGGACTAACTGAAACTTCTTCGATACTCTCCAGGTTGCCTTGGCAAAAGGCATCCTGCTTTGCTTTCCAAATTGACATGTGTTGCAGCATATGTGTTTTTCCTCCATGGATGGTAGTCCTTGAACCATATATTTATTCATCATGTACAAGATCGCAATGTGATGAAAATGCCTGAGTCTCTTATGCCATATATCTGTTGTCATCTCTTGGCTCGAATAGGCAGCCGACTTTCCTTCTATTGGATCAAACGAAAAGCTTTTTCCTCTCATCTTAACTTGGCAGATTTCTTGACCCTTTGGATCAAATATCACACACTTCTTGTCCCCAAAATTAAGCTTAAAACCATTCTCCAAAAGTTGTCCTACGCTCAATAAATTTTGATCAAGTTCTGGAACAAAAAGTACATCTGAAATTAACTTTGTACCTGAGCTGCTTTCAATAGCTACTGTTCCTTTTCCTTTGGCAGAAAGATAATCGCCATTACCGATTCTGACTTTAGATATTTTGGACTTGTCTAAATATTTGAAAATCTCCTCATTATGAGTCATATGATTTGTACAACCGCTATCAATTAACCAGGACTCGCTTGAGACGCTGCTTGTAAAACATGATGTGACAAAAAGTTGATCTTCTTCCTGTTTATTAACAACTCGAGCCTCTGCATCTTGCTGCTGAGTTTTATTTTTACAGATGATCGCTTCATGCCCAAGATGATTACACTTAGTGCACTTAGCATCAGGCCTCTTCCAACACTTGAAAGGTGCATGTCCGAGCTTGCGGCAATGCTTACAAGGAGGGTAGTTTCTTTTGAAACCACCTGTTTTGTTTTTGTTTCTTTGCACTGCACCTTCTCCATCAGTTGGTTGGTACTTCTTATTCTTCTTCTTCTTAGAACGTCCATCATCGTGATGCTTGGCTGGAAAGGCACCTTCGACAGCTCCTCCTTGTCTCATAACACGTTATTGCTCTTGCGCTTGAAAAGCACTTAAGAGCTCTGAAAATGTTATCTTGGACAAGTCCTTAGTATTTTCTAAGGTTGTTATGGTAGCCTCAAATCTTTCAGGTGCCGTTACTAGGATTTTCTCAACGATCCTTGAATCATTAAAAGTAGAACCCAACAATCTGATGCGATTTGCTAAATTAAGGAGTCTGTCAGAGTACTCTTTTATGGTTTCACTTTCTTTCATCCTTTGCAGCTCAAACTCACATACCAGATTCAAAACTTGCATCCGTCGAATCCTTTCATCTCTTTCATACTCATTTTTTAGATAATCCCATACCTCTTTCACTGATTCAAGAGACATGATACGAGTAAAGATATTAGATGAAACTGCAGTAAATAAGCATGCCATTGCCTTTGATTTCCTAGTATTCTTCTCTTTGTGAGTTTTAATCTGCGCCACCGTGGGATTGTCCAGCAAGGAAGCTATCTCATATTCAGCTTCAACAGCTTCCCAGAGATCCAAAGCTTGCAGATATATCCGCATTCTAACTGCCCAGATTTGATAACTTTCTCCATCGAAAGTTGATGGTGCCATTGAAGAAAAATTTGCTTCTCCGTTCATGGTATCCACTGGATCAGATTGATGCAAACACTCACAGGTCCCTTAAAATTCAAAGCTTTGATACCAATTGTTGGTTTCAAACCGTTAAAGGAAAACAACACAGGAATTCAATAGTCAAACATTGGCCACTGAAACAGAGATGGAAGTTTAAAGAAGAGAAAACGCAGAGCGATAGAGAGGGATTAATTTCTTGTCGAAAGACCGTCAATTATTGATCATCAACTTAGCAACTTAAATAGATGCTATTACAACTAAAAATAGGACAAAGAAACAACCTACTTCTACCAAAATTAAGACAACTAATTAGTTTCCTACCAATGATAGAACTCCTAAATTAACTAGGATTGTAAGTAAAAAAGCTGGGGAAAAAAACAGAGAAAGACGTGTATATTCCTAAAGAAACTATCAACAATTAGACTATAATTTCCAAATGTGAAAAACAGATTTTGTGTGCAGACAGATTAAAGGTGGAAAATAAGTTGCTAGAAGAAAAGAATCTACCCTCTTCCCTTGATAGTTGACTGGTTGGCCTGTGGTGCGCAAAATGGATTGGCTAACTCATAATAGAAAGAAAAATTAATTCTGTCATCTATTTTCTTTATATTGTTAAGAGCCAAGGCAATGGGAATCTTTCAAGCATAACATCCACAAAGATGGTCCCAAATTTAGGAATACAGCAGCAGTCTACCCTACTTCCTAGAAGTTATGTTTTTTTTTCTCAAATCTCTTTTAAAGGAAAATGGTGAGGAGATTATAATGTGTTGTTTTTCGGGTAGAAAATCTGTATTTACAACAATAACTTCGACATTAAATTCAAGAACAACTTCAAGAACAAAAATGAAGTTCAAATTATTTTCTGAAAAGTAATAAAACCAACGTTTAGAAAAAGATTAAGAAAAAAAAAGAATAAGTTTACCTAATTCATGGTGTGTCCTTACAGAATTTATTCCTCGGCAAATAGTGGTACCTCAATTTTGAGAAACTTCTAACACACCCTTGTGTTCAAATGATTTTGTCCAACAAGATGGCCTCTCAAACATTTCATTGATCCAAATCCGAGTTATCGAAGCCAAGCAAAGAACGATGACAACGTGAGGCTTGTTTTCTTCTTGCCTCGCTATAAATATGAAGGAACGCTTCTTAATTTAACCATAAGAATGTTCCTTTCTCCCGCCAATGTGGGAGAGACACTCTTCTATAAAGTGAACTCGCATTTTAACTTTTCCCTTTATTTTTCATTCACAATTTACTTAGAATCCGACGCGATGTGGGAAAGAACCCTCACCAACAAAGTAAAAGTTCAAATAGCCAACCAACCGAAGTTCTGTTAATTGACAGAAACATTCTTCTCTCAGATACTTTAATAGATCATAGCAAAATGGATGATATATCACCCCTTTTGTACTACAATTGGTACACATCAGTTCCAAACAAGCTGTGATCTATTTATATGAATTGTCACTGTCCAAGTTACTCATCTTAGACTCGTATCAATCTATACCACTGAATATGTTGCATTCATATGGAATGATAAAAGAAACGGTGTCCTTCAGACCATTTTTCTCTCAGGTTTCATCTTTATTAAGGAACAGAGTTGTTTAGTGGGATTATGGTGAGGTAAATTACTTGCTTATAGACAGAAAGTTTACAGAAAGATTTCGTAGGAGTACATGTATCTATGAAAAACAGAAATTCCAGAGATCTCTACCAATCCAAAGTTTTATTCTTCTGATAGATGACCATATTTATGTAGCATTGTATAATAGCACCAACGAAGACAATAAATGTACCATTTCAGGCTGAATCTATATAATGTCGCATAGGCAATAGTTCGTTCTTATGAAACTATGCCTCATTATGACGTTAGCAACATGAGGTCACCAAAACTTTTACAACTCCCTCTACTCCACTAGATCAACAATACACTTTATTTATGGATTCGTAACTTATAATTATTACTCCCTCCGTTCCATTTTACCCATCCCAAATTGGCTAAGTTGATGTCCCATTTTACTTTTCAAGATAAGACAAACTTTTCTTTTCATGTTTTACTCTTTGCATTAATTACCTTTTCTTTAAATTAAAATGTAAACATCATTTAATAGGGGTACTTTGGTAAACTAACCATGTTATTTATTATTTTTCTTAATTGTTGTGTCATCCCAATTTGGGACAAGTAAAATGGGACGGAGGAAGCATATATTTACTAGATTTCTCTATATAACTACTAGATCCGCACGAAAGTTACTGAATTCTCGGGAACTCTCTCCCAGCCCCCTAGATCCGCCTCTGAATATTCTTTCTTCTAATTAAATTCCTACTAGTATCAAAATTAGAAAAATATTTACCAAACAAGGCCTTTGGTCCTTGATCTTGGGCATATTTATACACCCAAATACCGTATTTTACTCATATTTTAGCTTAGTTTTGAAAACAAATATATATATTTTCTTGTACCTTGTGCTATATTGCTGTAATGAACTAAAGAATGCGATTAGTATATTTTAGGTAAAAATATAGTTGGACGGAAATCATAATGATAGGAGAAGCATACTCGTGCACGATATAGAATACGACGGCAGTCCTACAGCTAAAGGAAGCACTGAGCCGCACAGTTAGACTCCTTGGAGGTGGGCCCACACCGTGCAGCTTGTTCCTGACCAGTGGATGGCACGCCACTGAGATCTGGGGATTGACGAACTTTCATCATATTTTTATCAACTTTTAATGTGCTTGGATTTTAAAGGGGTCCACCTCTATAAATACCCCAACGACGACCTACAGTTTTTCGTTTACAAGTTTTGAGAGAAAAAAATAGAGAGCAAAAGGGCTTTTCTGAGGGTTTTTCATCTTGTTACTCAACAAGATAAAAACGTTAAAGCATTTGAAGTAGAGACTCATCCTCGCTCAACGATGTAGTTCTAAGACTAATTCAATTAGTTGAATAGAGGTTGACCATTCCCGGATCGTACACTTAATCTCAAAAATCACAATTTGAGAAATGGAGTTCATTGAGACGAATAAATGCTTTAATGATTATAGTAAATGTCGTAGCCTAGAAATTTTTCTCAATATTATTTACAGCCTTGTTAAAAATTGTGATTTTCTTATTTTATTCTTTTTGCACAATATTTGAAAGCTATAATTTCACAAGCCCTCTTAACAAAATGCTTCACTTATTTGAAATACGATTGAAAATTGAATTATGTTAATTTCTAAGAGCATAGTCCGTGCGGGTTAGATATTCGACTCCGAAAAGTCACTATGTTACTTGCTAGACCACGTACATTTGCGGGTGCGGTAGACCGCAACAAGCCCTTCTTAGGATCCTGATCTTTTGGAAGCTTTAACTCACGATGATTGAAGATGAAAGTTTTCTTGGCTTATGTGATCCTCGCCTTCCGCGACTTCATTTTCTGCTTCCATTTCTGCATGTTTATTCTGTTGATGTTAAAAAAAGAAGCAATTGTCTATACTAGTTAAAATTATCGTGAGGTAGGTACTTTGTGCACAATACATTCATAGTCTTGATTCACCCTGTTATATTAAGACAATCTTTGAGTTGACAGTTTTCCTGTCTAGCTACGTCACCAGCAGCTTTTGCCACATTTGCTTCATTGATAGCCTGCTTTAAGATGTCTCTCAATTTGTAGTTTTCTTCCCTTGCTGCGTTACTTCTTTGCTCAGATGCTTTAAGAGACTCGTTGAGTTTAGTAGCCTCGTGTAGAGCTAGATCTCGTTCTTCTTGAACTTTTTTTATACACACGACGAAGCTCATTTCTTTTCCATTCCAAGCCGAAAGTGCCTCATCCGCCTCTAATTTCAATCTCTCTGTTGTTTTCCTATATAATTCTGTTTCCTTTTTCGCCTCATCCAAAAACATTTTATATCTGTCCTTAGTGCTTTTGATAAAATCTTTCAGATCTCCAGCCTCCTTTTTCACTAATCCTAATTCTAGTTGTTTAGCGCTAAGTTTCTTTTTTGCCTCAGATGCTTCAGAAGCAACTTCCTTCAACGCTAACGCTAAATCATCTAAGGCCCTTCTGCTCTTTTCTTCTGCCTCATTTGCCAATTTCATTTCATTTTTTAGCAAACTCATCTCATCTTCCAAAGCCTTGGCCTTTGATGATACAATCTTCTCGTTCTCTTTTGCTAGTTTGAGTTCAGATTTTATTTTCTCTATTTCCTTTTCGGCTGGGTTTTTAATCTTTCCATTGTAAGAAGTGCCTAAAGATTTAAGCTTTTCATGAAGAGAAGCTATTTCCAGCATGGATTCTTTGAGTTCAATCTTGATTTCTTCAAACTGCCTTGACTTTGATAACCAAGCATCAAATATTTTGGACTCTGATAATTTCCTGTTCTCCAATTCATCTTCTAATTCTTGAACCCTTCTTTTAAAATTGGACAACCAATCCGTTAATCGAATCTTGAAGGCTTTTAAGGGACTAAATCGCTCTTTCACTTGTCCTGAATTAGCGTCATTTACCACTATCTTGAGATTATAACTTTTGGCCTTTTCGAGTTCCAACTTCAAAGACGAGATATTCTTATCTTTTATCTTTAGATCTTCTTGTTTGTTAGTAAGCAATTCCTTCAGAGTCCTAACTTCTGCATAGAGTTCACTTGATTTCCTTGGTGTTATTTCATCTCTTGCCTTCATATTGGCCTCATGTGCTACTTGTTTTATCTCACTTAGTTCATTAATGGCTCTGTTCTTTTCTCCTTCAACAAAATCTAATCGTGCTCTTGTTTCTCTCAAATCCTCAAGTTTTTCCATTTGTTCTTGCATGACACCAAGTCTATCGGTCTGATTCTACAAAATCAAAAAGCAAATAAAATTTAATATTTTTGGACAATACCTGTTATCTATCAATCAATATTCATTAAAAAGACCGCTGCCCAAAAAAAAAAGGAAAAAGAATCAAGAGTATGTTTTCTTCTTTCCCAATAATACGCTTGAGTAAAAAATTAATTAAAAAAAAAAAAGAAAACTTATCCCTTGACACACCAAAGAAGGTGAGATTTTAAGTATTGGAGTCAATTCATCCTTTGTGTGTCGATTTGATACAATAATTATATTATGCCTCTCTACCCCACCTCTAAGGTTGAGCTATGGAATGCACACACTCTACCCTCTTCAGACTCCACTTTGTGGGAATATACTGAGTTATTGTTGTTGTATCCAAAACTAGCTGGAGCCGAGTATATCAATTCTAAGTATCCATTTCTCCATGTGTCTGAACTAATTAAGTTGTCTTTTTTTAAGATTATCTTTGACACAAAATTTGCACACCAGGCACCTATATAATAAGTAAATCGCATTTTGTATAATACCTCAGACGAATGCTTAGCGTAGGGCTTCTTTTCAAGAGAAACAACGGCATTGGTATCAATTTGTGATCCCAAAGCATCACATCTGCAAAGCTTGGATGCAGTAATTGTTTTTGAAATGATTGAAGAATTTCTCCTCTTTCCAAAATCATTGGACTTAGCTCTGCAAATCCACCAAAAATTACATCAAAGACTCAATCTTTATGATCATGCAACCTCAAACATTGAACAAAGAAAGCCAATGAATCACAACTTCAGGACATCAAAAATAACAAATGAAATTCAATAACACATTTTTATCCATATAAAACATTGTCAATTGGTCCTTTTACCTGTCTAAGCATTGGAGGAAAATAACAGGTGACAAGTAAAATAATTAAGGTGCCCGCAAAATGTTTGAGACACCCACCTCATAGAGGAAAAACTGAGACGAGAATATCTGTAGCAGAAAAAAAGAGTTACCTTGACTTGGAACCTAACATCATGTGTATGCGTCTAGAATCACAATTCATTGAAGATTCTTGATCTTGGTAAAAATGAGAAAATATATCTCAAGTTCCACTTTGTAATATTTGTTATGAAAATTTTAGTCTGTGTATTAAAAAGTTGGTTGTAGAGAGAGTATACAAAGTCTGACGTTTTGAGGTTATAATTGCAATTCAGCTGTAACGGCAAAAATCAATAAACTGCAACAAATAAATAACAGTAAATGCTGAGAGACAATATGTAATTTAATAACATAACTTTGTTTTCACACACAAATTAACAGTTTCAACCTTGTATATACCGAGAGAATTTGGTTTGTTAATATAGTAAATGTAAATATATGTGTTACTTTTCAAATAAATCAAAAAGATGATGTGATCACACAAATTAAATGACTACATACTCCCTGCTTCTTTCAATAATATATTGTTACTACTACATGCATCCTTTGGCATGAAAGATCAGATAATATTTTCTTTCCAAAAGGAATTTTTGAAACATTTTTACTCTATCTGGAGCATGCTTATTGCAGCGTTTCAATTAGTATAGTGGCTGGCAAGCATGATTTTTTTATTTGTGTTTTGTTTAATCAATACTGTGCCGCCCTAATTTAATGAATAAAATATATTAATGTCGTTTTGTTTTCTAATAACTACTGCTACAAGTACCTTAATATAGTTTGTTTAGCTTTAAGTTACAATTGGCACCAAGTATATCGTGTCTCAAATAATAGTTTCAAAGACAGTCTGCACATTTGCCATTTTTAGTCAATTGTTGTTGTAAAAAAGGAACGCATATAAGAAATTGAATTGTAGTACAAAGAATTTGTACACCACTCTTTTTCGATTACATTAGATTACCCTACTAAAAAATACTATTTGAAGATGACCTCAAAAGAGGTCAGTTTCTAAAAGAATATTGTATAGTTTCTATCAACAAAATCAGCCTCCTGAGGTCGGTTGTTTTTGGTGTCAAAACCGGGAAAATGCAAAAGATCGTTTCTGTAAAAATAAAAAGAAAATTTGCAAAACCGACTACGGAATTCAATTTTTTGTTTGTTGTTAAAAAAGTTTGCAAAAACCGACGTTCGGAGGTAGAAAAACATTTGTGTGGTTTTTATTCCACAGAAATATAAATTTAACAAGTATAAATTAAAAAACATAGTCTTGAACAAATAAGAATCAATGTTCTAATAGTAGAAATGTATCCTGCCACAAATAAATAAGATGGGATTCACATCCCGAATGGTGCATTTTATCATTTTATGATTTTAAAACTCGATATTCTAAGATTGGAAGTTCGATTTTTTTCTGATGTACTGTCACGATCCGAGACTATCCCCTAGTCGTAACACGGTGCTTGGAACCACAAGTGACCCCAAGCTAACCCATGAACTGGCATACTGTTGAGCAACTGATTTAATATGTATATAACAAAACATAATATGCTGAGTGGAAGAATAATCATGAGAAAATCTTATTGCATGTAATACGGAATAAGTTTACAACATGATACATCTGAAGAAAGAACTTGATTTACAATATCATGACTCTGACTAACTATCTATGAAGTCTCTACTATACTGACTGTAAATAGCTGGGACATGCCTCCAACTACCACAACTCAATAAATATGAATGATCAAAGAAAAGTACATGAACTACTACTAACTGGAGTCCCCGAAACAAGAGAACTCATCACCTGCTGGCTGGAAGCTGCAAACTGTTTGATTATAGCGTGTAGGCTACAACCGGTACCAACATTATGAGACAATGTTGCACATAGACATATATGTGGATCAGTACTTCTGGAATGTACTAACTAAGTGGGGTTGAATGCAATAAGTAAAAATGATTTCATATATAACCTTAAAACATGCATGCTAAGTGCAAGTAGACTCACCAAGAGACTGAAATAAAACTAAAAGCTGAAGTATCTTAAAGTATGAGTAACAAACATAATCTGATAAGCTGGTGAATCACTACACTTAGTTACTTAAATCTTTAATTTTGTAGAATAAGTAGAACTGGAACTGGAAAGCGGTAAAACATGAATATTGTATGTAAATCTCATGTAAAACTAAATAGACTGTAAAAATGAACTGAGGATCATGCATGGGTACTGAACGTGAAAAATAACATGAACATGTAAAACTGAGACCGCCAGATCAAGTATAATCATGTTTCTGAGATGATTTGTAATCTGAGACACTGAATTCTGTATATTTGAATAATTGAAAATATGTATGCTTTGGTCCAGCAAACCTGAGATGAGACATACTAAATACTGACTGAACTGTGGGAGCTATCATGTATCCGACATAAATCATGTGAGCTATCATGGAGTCCAACGTCTGACCAACATTGAGGAGAGTTGTTCTATCCTTGCCATCGTAGTAGAACCAAACTAGAGTGATCACTAAACTAAGCTCATATTGGGCAAAGGAAAACACTCTCTAGCGAGGCCCAAAAACATAAATCTATGGTGGCATGTAGTTTCTGGGGAAGTAGGATGTGTTGAACCCACATTTCCCACTCGGTGCTAAATCCTACTTCCAATTGAAAGACATTGAAATACTAACTGGTGCATGCACTGATAACTGATAACCGATAAGCTCAGGTCATGTTATTCTGAAAATAACAGTGCATACGGATTCTGAGGTAATTATAAACTTATAATTCTCAACATGATCGTAGTGTTCTGGATATGACATTAAAATCATGGTCTGACTGACTTGTTACTTGAAAAATGTAAATTATGTAAAACACATAGGTATCGGGTGTTCATAATCCGTCAGTATTGAATTACCATAAAATACGATAACAAAGCTTAAAAACTATAGTATGAGATCATGGTTCAAAGACCCAAAACATAGACGTTTTATCAAAATATGAAAATCGTGAACTTGAGCATGGGAATGTGTTAGACATGAGAAATCAACATGATTACATGGATAAATTCATAAATTAGGGGTTTAACATGAAATTCACTTGAATATGACATGGGGAACTGAAACTTGAAGCATGAGATAACCTAACTTTTCATGAAATCATCCTTGGGCATGAATTGAATCAAATTACAAAGGAAAGACATGATTATCTTGAACATGTGAAACTTCATAAAAGGGAAAAACTCATATCTTTAATCAAAGTAAGGATTTTGGGATCCATAGGTGAAAGAGACCCATGGATGAACACCCACATACCTTAGTTGAATGAATTTTAGAAGAAACTTGAATTTGAAACTTGAACCCTTGAATTCTTGAGGAAGAAAGTTTGAATCTTGGGACTTGAATGATGAACTTATGAAAGAAACCCTATTCTTGATGTTTTCTTGAAAATTCTTGAACTTGGAAGCTTGAATTATTGGATTTCTTGGGTAAAAGGGTTTGAATTTTTGTTCTTGGAAAGGGAAGGGTTTACATATGTATTTGATGATGAAAAGTGCATAAATAATGCCTTTTTAGTGTTTTAATTTGTCACTTGGGTTCTTGGGGGCAAGGGAAAATGACTAAAATGCCCTTTGGACTTGTATTTACGGATGCAAGAAAAAATTACTCCGCATCGTGGAGCTAGATGCGGCAACTTAGTCCCGCATCGCGGCGCTATCACGATAGCTTACTGGTTCTGACAAAAATGATCATAACTTTTTACTCGGGTATCGGATTAAGAGGAAATTGGTATTATTGAAAATCTAATTCAATTATCTATAATTTGGTGGGTCGTGAGATGAAAAATTTCACATATATGAAAAGTTATACACGTTCAAAGTTGACCCTGGTAGAATCAAATGCAAAAATTTGGCTAAATCAAAGGCTCTTAGCTCAACTTTGCTCTAAGTGATTTCTATGACATTTTTCACCTCAAAATCACTTCACACACTAGGATAAAGATCATTACACATGTATTGAAAGATAAATTGTATGATTAGAGTTTACACACGTTGAAATGATAGTTTGATTTCTAGCTCAAGCATGCGGGGTGTTACATTATCTCCCCCTTGGAATCATTCGTCCTCGAATAAGACAGGTTAGACTGAGAATACTAAGGTAACTGCGACCACATACTGAACATGCATGACTTGGAACATGACTGCATAACTGAGTCTGAGCATGATACATGAACTGAACTGATTTCATGAATACATGCAATGACATAAGAATTGTTATAAGGCTGAGATAGAAATAAGAGAGTAAACTTATGAGTAACCATTACCTCAGGATGGATTTGGTTTCGTGAAGAAAGTTGAGAGGTTTAAGACATGAAAACTCGGGGTATTACAACCTCCCCCTTGGTATCATTCATACCCTGAATGGTACTGATTTGGCTGAAATACTAAGTAAAGACTGAGATGATGCATGGGACACCTACGAACTGAATCATAACTGAATACCTAAATCTGAAACATGATGCATGAACTATCTTGAATTCGCAATATACATGGATGGAAACAAATTACCTCTTAGAATGGCCATACTCATGAAACTTCAGATAGTAAGACTAGATCGAAAGATGGAAAAAACATAGGAACTTGTCTGTCTGGCTGCTAAACTAAATTACTGGCTATACAGACTGAATTATACCGAAAGCTTATACTCAATAAAAGTATTTCTTCAATACTTTTTCTAAAAAGTTCTAATAATAGTAGGGAGCAAAGAACTTGGGCATAATCTGAATAATATATATGAGTAAGGACTCTTAATATAGCTATAACTCTATAACATGGAATTTAGGCATATGAAACATAAACTAGGAAAGAATTACTAGGTCTTACACAATGCAACTGCTACTTTAAAGCTTAGACATACTTCTCAACTACTCCCTCAACTATACATTTTCCCTTCAATACTGTACATAAACCATAATACTAGTCTGAACCATGAATTCAATACCCTAAGTGTTTTCACAATTACATATCAAGAATAATTCTTCTTACCACTTGAACAACTAAATTCAACCTCTTATGAGAAATTCACTAACACACAATGCACCCATCCACTCATAAATACCAATATGACATTCAATCCTCTCATTATAACCACCTACAAACTTCTAGACAAACACCCATAAATGAATATTTCTCATATTCTCTAAACCTCTATCAATAAAAACTTTCTTGCACTATTCTTAAGATGATACACCTAGAATTCTTAACTAACCATGACATATACCAAAATTTTTACCTCAATCTTTCTTCAACCTTATAGCCTTATAAAACAATTATACAACAATCTTTCCTCCACAAGAAACATTTACTCTCACCCATCTAAACAACTGTCCATCATCACTATCCTTACATAAGGAGAGGACACTGAAAGTTAGAACATGAGGACCTAAAGCATGAAAAAATACTATGCATAACTTAGACACTTCACTGAGGCCTGAGGAATACAGTATGCAAAACATGGATTGATTACAGAGATCAAAATTGAGGATATAGACGACATAATCTAAATTTCACTGGTCATTAAGGGTGTACCATGAGTACCTGGAACTGAACATTCTGTAAAGCATGAGTACATGAGTCATGAGTTGCATGATCTGAGTTTAGAGATCATAATTTCATTGAATATGATTTGTACTGCTGAGTAAACTAGAACTCCTCATACTAGGAATTGGGAGCATACATGATTCTCTATTATGTGCATGAACATGAACTATGATCATAGAGCTGACATGTAAGGCATGAGTAGATATTGTGATGACTAAAGTACAACACTTTGCACTGAGATAAGAATAAGCCAGACATTTCCCTCCCTTATTGTTGTTCTATAACGTACTGGTATTACTATTAGAATCTGAGAGCCCGATTGGTTTCTTGTTCTATCATCTCCCCCTTAGCTTTAAGTCATCATTCTAAGTCTATGTACTTCTTTAATAAACTCTAAACTGGACTGCAACAATTTTACTCTAGAGCATGAGATATAACAATACACATAAATACTAAACGCACCCTGAAAGACTGCACCTAAAAGTGTAAAACCCGCAGCTAGTACTTCTTTCTGAGATATAACTCTTATCTTTCTATAGCCTCAATAGTCATCATATAATAACTCAAACACCGATTAACTTAGAATCTTCATAAGTATCATCATACCCCGAGTTTACACCATCTAGAATTTTAACTCTTCTTTCTATTAGCTCAACCATCCACAATTCAAACTTAGATTCTAATACTTAACATGGATATCTCAAACTTTTAAAGAACCATACTAACTTCCTTCAGAGTCCACTAATATCATATCTCTAAACTTATATTTTTTCCTAAACCATGAGAATTATCATTACACCAACATACCCAACATCATCAACCTATAACCCATAAGTTAGCTGATAAGAACATCATATACTACATAGCCTCATTCACACTTAACAACTCAAGGGTACTACTTGAGCACACACATAATTAAAACTTAGAAATGATGAAATCCCATAACTATCTGATAAAACTCTATCTGTAAGAATCTAAGCTGACTATTTTTGTTGCCTTAAGAATAAGGCAGAGATGGCAGGAATGGATTAACGTAAGAATTTGCACAAGTTCCTTAGATAAAACTTCTACTGCATGATCTGAGACATAAAAGAAGGGACACATTTCTTAAATACCATGTAGTCTCTTGAAGAAAATACAGACATATCCGTACCATTCTGCAATACTCTACTAGATATAAATTTGTAGACACCCTCGAACACTTGAACCTAAGACTCTAACACCAAGTTTGTCACAATCCAAGACTACACCCTAGTCGTAACACGGTGCTTGAAACCACAAGTGATCCCAAGCTAACCCATGAGCTGGCATATTATTGAGCAACTAATTTAATATGCATATAATAAAACATATTGTGCTGGGTGGAAGCATAATCATGAGAAAAGATGTTTGAATATAATACTAAATAAGCTTACAACATGATACATCTAAAGAAAGAATTTGATTTACAATATCATGACTCTGACTTACTATCTATGAAGCTTCTACTATACTGACTGTAAATAGCTGGAACATACCTCCAACTATCACAACTCAATAAATATGAATAATCAAATAAAAGTACATGAACTACTACTAGTGACCCCAAAACAAGAGAACTTATCACCTGCTGGCTGGAAGCTGCAAACCTTTTGATTATGTCATGCAGGTTATAACAAGTACCTACACTTTGAGACAATGTAGAACAGACATATATGTGGATCAGTACTTCTGCAATGTACTAAGTAAGTGGGGGTGAATTCAATAAGTAAAATCAATTTCATATATAACCTTTAAACATGCATACTAAGTGCAAGTAGACTCACTAAGAGACTGAAATAATCTGAAAGCTGAAGTATCTTAAAGCATGAGAAACAAACATAATTTGATAAGTTGGTGAATCACTACACTTAGTTACTTAAATATTTACTTTTGTAGAATAAGTAGAACTTGAACTAGGAAGCGGTAAAACATGAAATTGTATATAAATATCATGTAAAATTGAACTAAGGATCATGCATGGGAACTGAACATGAAAAATAACATGAACACGTAAAACTGAGAATGTAATATCAAGCATAAACATGTTTCTAAGATAATCTGTATTCTGAGAGACTGAATTCTTTATATTTGAATAACTGAAAATTTGTATGCTTTGATCAAGCAAATCTTAGCTGAGACATACTGAATAGTGACTGAAACTGTGGGAGTTATTATGTAACCGTCATAAATCATGTGAGATATCATGGAGTCCAACCTCTAACCCATGTTGAGGATGGCTGTTCTATCCTTGCCATCAGAGTAGAACCTGAACTGGAATGATCACTAAACTGAGCCCATATTGGGCAAAGGAAAACACTTTCAGGCGAGGCACTAAACATAAACCTACAGTGGCATGTAGTTGTAACGCTCCAAAATCTCATCCCGAGACGTCACACGGTGCTTAAGGCTACAAGTAGCCTTAAGCTAACCCATTGAGCCTGTTACTACTTCTAACACTTGCTTTAGGATAAATAAGATAAACAATGATGCCTTACTATGTTAACTATAATCCAAAATAACTGGAAACAATGTTTGGATAGCAAAAATACTGATAATCTAGGACACAACTTCAACTTACAATCTGGTCTGACAAAGCCTCTACTACTCAAACTGGAGAGCCATTGGGACAGACCCCCAACTGACTCGCAATGAGCTGAAAGTAAAACTCAAAACACTATGAAAGTGGAAAAACTACAAATATAGGTCCTCGGACCATGAGGACTTACCAAGGACAAGGATGTAGATGAGATGCTCGGAGATCACTGTCACTGCTGGGACTGAGCACCTGTACCTACATTATGAGACAATGTAGCACACAGACGTATATGTGGATCAGCACTTTGAGAATGTACTGAGTATATGGGGTTGTATGCATTTTCATAAAACAATATCAATACTCGTTAATAAAAGCATGCAGGTAAATAGGAATGACTCACATGGCATGAATGAGTCTAAAATATAAAACTCATGAATCATGAATAGTGAAGCATGTAATACAAATCTCGTGAGTCATTATACTTAACTTTAAAATCCATACTCTCCTCTTATTCTCAGTACTTGAAGGCTAAAAGAAGCTTTGAACAATACTTTCAAACTCATGCTTTGATCTTGTGGAAAGTAAAACTTTTTTAAACTTAAGGACTTAGAACTTTTAGAAACTTTTAACACTTGAGAACTCTGGAACTCTTTTAGGCTCGGGACACTTGGAACTCGGGAGTTTCTTCTAACCGACATAAGCCATAGGAGCTACATAGAGTCCAACGTCTTGACCATGTTGGGGAGAGTTGTTCTATCCTTGCCATCAGTGTAAAACCTCATCTTTAGTAATCACTATCTCGGCCTTGGGCCCATAAAACTCGAACCTACGGTGGCACGGAGTTCTAGTGTATGAGACCTTGGAATCATACCCAACTAGGTGCTAAATACTACTCCCATACTCAGCTTAGAACTCTTAGGAAATCCACCTCAAAATAACTCAAGGGTCTATAATAAAGACCAAAACATATTTCTATTTTCTTTAAATCATACTCAAAGTGGGTTTTAACTCTATTATGACCGAAAGGCCAAATCTTTCTCAATAATATCAAAGTACTCAATTCATGGGTGCTTATAGAACAAAAGTTCATAAAATTGCAAAAATTCAAGTAGGGCTTAATGACCCATAATCAAATCTCAAGTTAAGACTCATCAAAGTGCATACTAGATGTCATAAAGATTCATAAATCATATAGAAAATCTGGAATTTTCAACATTTTGCCTTAAAATCTCAACATACTCATGTACTTCAATTTCTAAACAGTGGGACTATTAAAATCTCAAGGAATAACAACATAGGGTATAAACCCATACTTTAATTTCATAAGAAAACATAGAAAATTATATATTCTCGTAATTAAAATAACTTTTGGGCACAAGAACGAAAGAAGTGTCCGTGTTCAAACCCCGCATACCTTAGATTATGACTTGAATGAACAAACTTGTTTGAGGCTCTTCTTCTTACTCTTGAGAGAGGGTTATTGAAGCCTTTGACTTGGGAACCTTTAATCTTAACTCAATTTGTAAAATCTATGGTGAGTTCTTGAATTTCTTGGAGAAGGAATTTTGGTTTGTTCTTGGGGAAGAAAACCCTAGCCCTTGGTGTTTTTGGAGGAACTGAAATTATCTCCTTCGTTTTAGGCTATATCTGAGTGTTAAAAGGGTTGGAAAAGACCAAAAAGCCCTTTTAAAAAAGACTTAAAATTACTGATCGGGATGTGTGACGGTCCGTCAAGGGCCCAACGGTCGTCGGTCCTGCCCGTCGCACCTGGGCCTGAACTTGGTTCACTGCCTCGCCTGCAACGATGGGTGCGATGGTCCGTCAAGGGCACGACGGTCCATCGACCCTTACCATCGCACTCAACCAGAATGGGGCCTCACTGCCTCCTCTACGAAGGTTTAGGAGACGGTCCGTTGCAAGCTCGACGGTTCATCGGCCCTCTCCGTCGCACCTAGTTGATTTTACTGCTTTCTGTAAAATGGCCATATCTTTTTTTCGATGTCAGATTTTAACGAAATGGATATCGTTGGAAAGATAATTCAATTTCCTACATGATAAAAAGTCTTTTTTAGGAAATTCAACAAGGTTACACTAATCACTTTGTAAGTCACTCCTTAATCTTTTAGGGCCAGAAATACACTTCACTTGACACACTCTAAAGGCTCAGACTACGAGGGAACTTTGTGAGGTATTACAATATCTCCCTCTTGGAAACATTCATCCTCGAATGTCGCTAGTTAGACTAAGAACACAGAAAACTGAGTACACATAGCTGAAGCAATTTCCTAAGCGGGTTCCATATATTTCTAAACCCTTGAATACTTTGGAAATTCCAAGAACTCATGCAAGAATAGATACATAGCTGAACTTTAGATTAGAAGGGCTGAATTAAGGAAGAATAATACCTTCGGCTTGATCTGAACTCGCGGAGAAGAGGTGCCGGTACTTGGCTCGCATGTCTGCTTCTACCTCCCAAGTAGCGCCCTCAACTGACTGGTTCCACCACAAAACTTTGACCAAGGGAACCTTTTTGTTCCTCAGTCTACGGATCTGGAAATCTAGGATCTCAACGGGAATCTCATCAAATGAAAGATTGTCCTGAATATCAGTACTCTCTGAAGGATCCAGTACAACGGAATCACCAATATGCTTCTTAAGCATGGAGACATGAAAAATAAAATGAATAGCTGACAACTCGACGGGTAACTTAACTTCATAGGCTACTTTCCCAACACGACTCAAAACTCTATAAGGGCCAACATAACGGGGACTAAGCTTCCCTTTTCTGCCAAACCTCTTCACCCCTCTTATGGGTAAAATCTTCAAGTACACCAAATCACCCACCTCAAACTCAAGATCCCTTCTCTTCATATCGGCGTATGACTTTTGACAACTCTGAGTTGTCTTCAACCTTTCTCTAATCAACTTAACTTTCTCCATAGCCTCAAATAATGCATCAGGCCCAATCATAGCATCCTCACCCACTTCAAACCAACCTATGAGTGATCTACATCTTCTACCATACAAAGCCTCAAATAATGCCATCTTGATGCTAGCATGATAACTGTTGTTATAGGCAAACTCAATCAATGGTAAATGCTCATCCCAACTACCTTTGAAGTCAAGAGCAAATGCTCTCAACATATCCTCCAAAGTCTGGATGGTCCTCTCAGCTTGACCATTTGTCTGTGGATGAAAAGCAGAACTCAGGTGAACTTGGGTACCAAGACCCTTCTGAAAAGATCTCCAAAACTGTGAAGTGAACTGAGTACCCCTATCTGAAATGATAGACAAGGGAACTCCACGTAACCTAACAAACTCTCGGATATAACATCTAGCATAATCCTCACCTATATAAGATGTATGCATAGGCAAGAATTGCGCGGACTTAGTCAACCTGTCTACAAATACCCAAATAGAATCATGATGACGACACGAAAGAGGTAAACCAGTTATGAAATCCATATTCACCTCTTCCCACTTCCAAGTGGGTATACCAAACTCTTGCATCACACCACCAGGTCTTTGGTGCTCTACCTTAACCTGTTGGCACGTTGCACACTTCACTACAAACTCATCTATATCCTTCTTCATACCACTCCATTAATAGATTTCCTGCAAGTCGCGGAACATCTTGGTAGCGCCGGGATAATTAGAATCTCGTACACCATGCGCTTCAACGATAATTCTCTACCTCAAATCATCAACACATGGAACACACAATCTACCCTGCAATCTTAACACACCATCTCCCCCTTGGGAGAAAACCTCTACCTTTTGGTCCTAAACTGACTCCTTCAGTCTGACCAAACTAGGATCCCTGTCTTGCTTCTCCTTCACTTCCGAAACTAGAGAGGATTCAGAACTACTCTGCACCAAGATACTCCCCTCAGCTGAATCAAGCAACCTAACACCTAGTCTAGCCAAACGATGCACACATGAGTTAACTCTTTCTTACCTTCCTCTACATGAGTGACGCTGCCCATAGATGTCCTACTAAGGGCATCTGCCACTACATTGGCCTTGCCCGGATGATATAGCATACTCATATCATAATCTTTTAACAACTATAACCACCTCCTCTGTCTAAGATTCAACTCCCTCTGAGTAAACACATATTGCAGGCTCTTATGATCAGTAAACATATCAACATGAACACCATACAGATAGTGTCTCCATATTTTCAAAGCAAAGACCACAATAGCTAACTCAAGATCATTGGGTTGGGTAATTCTTTTCATACGGCTTCAACTGTCTACAGGCATAGGCTATAACCTTACCTCTCTGCATCAACACAAAACCCAAAACAACTCTAGAGGCATCACAATACACCACAAAACCATCCGTACCATCAGGAAAAGTCAACACAAGGGCTAAGGTGAGTCGAGTCTTCAACTCCTGAAAACTCTTCTCACAGGAATCTGACCACTGGAACTTAACTTTATTTTGGCTCAACTAGGTCATGGGAGATGCAATAGAAGAGAAACCTTCAAAAAAAATGGTGGTAAAAGCCAGGTAGACCCTAGAAACTCCTAATGTCAGACGGAGAGATAGGTCTAGCTTCTGTCTTTAGGGGATCAACTCTAATGCTTTCAGCTGAAATAATATGACCCAGAAAGGCTATTGACCTTAGCCAAAATCCACACTTGTTGAATTTGGCAAACAACTGATGATCTCTAAGAGTTTGCAGGATGATTCTAAGATGATCCGCATGGTCATTCTCAGTACGAGAGTACACAAGGATATCATCTATGAAAAGAATGACAAACATATTAAGATATTGCTTGAACACTTGATTCATAAGGTCCATAAAGGTTGTTGGAGCATTGGTTATCCAGAAAGACATGACTAGAAACTCAAAGTGACCATAACGGGTTCAGAAGGCTATCTTCGGGATATCACACTCCCTTACTTTAAGGTGATGATAGCCGGATCTAACGTCTATCTTGGACAAATAACTTGCACCTTGCAACTGATCAAACAGGTCATCAATTCTTGGAAGAGGGTACTTATTCTTAACTGTGACCTTGTTAAGCTAACGATAGTCAATGCACATATGCAAAGAACCATCCTTCTTTCACACGAATAGAACAGGTGCGCCGCAAGGAGAGACACTGGGCCTTATGAAACCTTTATCTAAAAGATCTAGAAGTTGCTCTTTCAACTTCTTAAGCTCTGCAGGTGCCATACGGTAGGGAGGAATAGAAATAGGCTGAGAGTCAGGAAGAAGGTCAATCTCGAATTCTATCTCCCTATCGGGAGGTAACCCTATGAGATCTTTCGGAAAAACATCAGGAAACTCATTAACAATGTCGACTGACTGAATAGTTGGAGCCTCGGACTTAGTGTCTTTAACTCTAACTAGGTAATAGATGCAACCATTGGATATTAGATTTTTGGCTTTGAGATAGGAGATAAATGACTCTTGGGAGATACCGAAATTTTGGACCACCCGAAGATTGGCTCATCAGGAAACAGAAACTTAACTACACGGGTACGACTGTCTATGGATGCATAACAAGAGTGAAGTCAGTCCATGCCCAGAATAACATCAAAATCCACTATTTCCAACTCTATCAAATCAGTAAGTATGACTCTATGAAGAACAGTAATAGGGCAATTTTGATACACTTGCTTAGCAACAACTGACTCCCCTACTGGAGTAGAAACTAGGAAAGGCTCAGGAATTTTTTCGGGACTCATTTCAAAATTCATAGCAACAAATGGGGTCACATAAGAAAAACTTGACCTGGGGTCCAACAACACATAAACATCAAAGTGGAATACGCGAAGCATACCAGTGACAACATCGAGAGAGTCCTCCTGCTCCTGACGGGATGGTAGAGCATAGAATTTATTCTAGCGCTGACCGCCAGTAGTGCTAGATGAAGTGCCCTGATCAGGGACGAGACGGGCTACAGGAGTTGGTGCACTAGTAGCCTATGTCTGAGGTTGGGCATCTATGTTCCCTTGCCTAGCATGCGGACACTCTCTAAGTCTGTGGCCTAGCTTGCCACAACCAAAGCAACCCCTCTGGTCTGCTAAGCACTCACTGGGATGGTCCCTACCACACTTGGTACATGGAGGATAGCGAGGTCTGTTGCTTACACTATTTTGGGATAGGGACATAGAAGACCTGTTCCCTTGGTCCTGCCTGTCTCTAGGCTCGGGAGCACTAGATGATAAAGGCACTGACATAGACGAATGGTGCATGAACTGTGGGCGGTTCCCTCCATGGGACCTAGCATGACTATACTCATGCTGCTCGAATCTAGCCCTCTTGTTACCCCTCACTCTATCTCTCTCCCTTATCTTATCTTCCTTTATTTGTTGTGCATGTATCATCAATCTGGACAGGTCTATATCCCTGTTTAGCATTGCATTCCTGCATTCTTTCAACACCAACCCAGACACCCCAGTCACAAACTTACTCATACTAGTTCAAGTGTCAGCAATCATATCAGGAGCATACTTGGCCAACTGATTGAACTTAAGGCAGTATTCCTTAACAGTCATGGAACCCTGTCTCAAGTTCTTAAACTCCTCAATCTTCGCTTCCCTCATCTCAAGTAGGAAGAACTTGTCCAAGAATGCATCCTGGAACACCTGCCAAGTAACAGGGTCAGCATCTTCCCCTCTATTCTTCCTCCATGCAACAACTCAGTCATAACCAATGTCTTTCAGACGATAAGATGTAAGCTCTACACTCTCTTTCTTAGAAATATGCATGACTTGGGTGATCTTCCTCACCTCCTCAAGATATAACTGCGGGTCCTCACCAGCCTTAGACCCATATAACTCGGGCGGAGTCATCCGCATGAAATCACGGATCCTAGCAGTAGCTAAGTCACCTCCCTGCTGATGTGGAATTGCAGCCTATTTATTGGCCTGGATATTCGTTGTGACTGCTTGGGGTCATGCCTGAATGGCCACCCGAAACTCAGCATGAGACACAGTATCATTCAAGGGATCAACAGGCTGAGGTTGCTCATTATTGTTTTTGCGGGCATTTGCTCTTTAAGGAGGCATTTTCTGAAATATGAGAGCACAAATTATTAGATGAGAGGGACAACTGTAGGCATGATAGAATCTGAAAGAAAGGAACAACCTTTTTCCTAAAACATCTTGTAGCCTCTTGCTCATAGATGTGGCGCGTTACACACCAATGATCAAGACTCTACTTAACACGGCTTGTTAGACTTCCTAGGACTCCTTAAACCTTAGGCTCTGATACCAAGTTTGTAACACCTCGAGATCTCATCCCGAGATATCACACGGTGCTTAAGGCTACAAGTAGCCCTAATCCAATCCATTGAGCCTGTTACTACTTCTAACACTTGCTTTAGGATAAATAAGATAAACAATGATGCCTTACTGTGTCAACTATAATCCAAAATAACTGGAAAAAATATCTAGATAGCAAGAATACTGATAGTCTAGAACACAACTTTAACTGACAATCTAGTCTGACAAAGCCTCTACTACTCAAACTGGAGAGCCATTGGGACAGACACACAACTGACTCGCAATGAGCTGAAAGTAAACCTCAAAACACTATGAAAATGGAAAAACTGCAAATATAGGTCCTCGAACCATGAGGACTCACCAAGGACAAGGATGTGGATAAGATGCTCGGAGATCACTGTCACTACTGGGACTGAGCATCTGTACCTACATTATGAGACAATGTAGCACACAGACGTATATGTGAATCAGCACTTTGGGAATGTACTGAGTATATGGGGGTTTATGCATTTTCATAAAACAATATCAATACTCGTTAATAAAATCATGCATGCAAATAGGAATGACTCATATGGCTTGAATAAGTCCAGAATATAAAACTCATAAATCATGAATAGTGAAGCATGTAACACTAATCTCGTGAGTCATTATACTTAACTTTAAAATTCATACTCTCCTATTATTCTCAGTACTTGAAGGCTAAAGGAAGCTTTGAACAATACTTTCAAACTCATGCTTTGATCTTGTGGAGAGTAAAACTTTTTTTAAACTTAAGGACTTAGAACTTTTAGGAACTTTTAACACTTGAGAACTCTGGAACTCTTTTAGGCTCGGGACACTTGGAACTCGGGAGTTTCTTTTAACCGACATAAGTCATGTAAGCTACATGGAGTCCAACGTCATGCCCATGTTGGGGAGAGTTGTTCTATCCTTGCCATCAGTGTAGAACCTCATCTTTAGTGATCACTATCTCGGGCCTTGGCCCCATAAATCTCAAACCTACGGTGGCACTTAGTTCTGGGGTATGAGACCTTGGAATCATACCCAACTCGGTGCTAAATACTACTCCCATACTCAACTTAGAACTCTTAGGAAATCCACCTCAAAATAACTCAAGGGTCTATAATGAAGACCAAAACATATTTCTATTTGCTTTAAATCATACTCAAAGTGGGTTTCAACTCTATTATGACCAAAGGGACAATTCTTTCTCAATAATATCAAAGTACTCAATTCATGGGTGCTTATAGCACAAAAGTTCATAAAACTGCAAAAATTCAAGTAGGGCTTAATGACCCATAATCAAATCTTAAGTTATAACTCATCAAAGTGCATACTAGATGTCATAAAGATTCATAAATCATATAGAAAATCTGGAATTTTCAATATTTTGCCTTAAAATCTCAACATACTCATGTACTTCAATTTCTAGATAGTGGGACTATTAAAATCTCAAGTAATAACAACATGGGGTATAAACCCATACTTTAATTTCATAAGAAAACATAGAAAATCATATATTTTCATAATTAAAATAACTTTTGGGCATAAGGACAAAAGAAGTGTCCTTGTTCAAACCCTACATACCTTAGATTATGACTTGGATGAACAAAATTATTCGAGACTCTTCTTCTTACTCTTGAGAGAGGGTTCTTGAAGCCTTTGACTTGGGAACCTTGAATCTTTACTCAATTTGTAAAATCTATGGTGAGTTCTTGAATTTCTTGGAGAAAGGATTTGGGTTTGTTCTTGGGGAAGAAAACCCTAGCTCTTGGTGTTTTTGGAGGAACTGAAATTATCTCCTTCGTTTTGGGCTATATCTGAGTGTTAAAAGGGTGGGAAAAGACCAAAAAGCCCTTTTATAAATGACTTAAAATTACTGATCGGGATGTGCGAAGGTGGGGTGCAATGATCTGTTGAGGGGCCGATAGTCGTCGGTCCTGCCCGTCGCACCTGGCCAAAACTTGGTTCACTTTCTCACATATGAAGATGGATACGACGGTCCGTCGAGGGCCCGACGGTCCGTCGACCCTTACCGTCACACTCAACTAGAACGGGGCCTCACTACCTCCTCTACGATAGTTTGGGGAGTGGTCCATCGCAAGCTCGATGGTCCGTCGGCCACCGTCGCACCTGGACGATTTTACTGTTTTTTGTAAAATGGCCATATCTTTCTCTTTCGATGTCGGCTTTCAACGAAATGGGTATCGTTTGAAAGATAATTCAATTTCCCACATGATAAAAAGTAATTTTTAGGAAAATTCAGCAAGTTTTAAACACTAATCACTTTTGAAGTCACTCTTTAATCTTTTAGGGCCGAAAATACACATCAATTGACACGCTCTAAAGACTCAAACTACGAAGGAACTTTGTGGGGTCTTACAGTAGTTTCTGGGGAAGTAGGATACATTAAACCCATACTTCACACTCGGTGCTAAATCCTACTCCCAACTGAAGTGTGGGTATGTGTGATAAGAGAGTCTCTTCATTCTACTGGATCATTGAGGACTTCGAGTTGATTGATGTTAGTTGGGTACTATGGACTGCTTACATAAGTATTTGATTCTTTTTAGAGTGTTCATCTCTATGGTGTATAGTGTTTTATGATGATTCTCGATTTCTGGAAAAAGTTGAACATAAGGATATAACTATAGTATAGTAACCTAAGTAGGCTAAGTGTGACCTCAGGGGTTTGTGCTGCCTTGATATTGATTTTTGACTTAATATCTTTAGATTGAGTTTAGGGTATTGTCCACCTCAACAGGTATAGTATTAACCTTGAGTAGGTTGATTTTGTATTTTCGTGAGTGCCAATATGCTTGCATGGGTTCCTTAGAAATTTATGGGCCTGAGGTGATTTTTGATTTTTGGTGCAGTCATTAACTTCTAGTGTCTTTGGTAGATTGAAATTAGCTACGTCTATTCAGAATTTATAGCGTGATCGACTCAGATTTTGTGTATAAAGAAAGTTTACAAATAAATAAATTCGACTTTAGTGAGATTTGGGTCATAGATGCTTGCATTTTGACCTTGCGAATGATTATGTTAAAACATTCTAGTTCTATAGCGAGATTAGTAGTTTTATTGTTGTGACTCCACTATAGGATGCTTGCTTGAGGTTTACCAGTGTATTTTCTATTCTTTGTCAGTTTTGACACTTTTCTTACGTGTACGATTGTAAGACCCCGCAAAATCCTAGCTCAACTCAGTCCTTTAGAGCAAAAAAAGAGGTCCTAAACTTAGAAATTTCAGCTAAGTGTTTATACTTAGAATTATTTTAGCCTTCATAATTTGGCGATCATATGTTTGCGACCCTTATGACATTAAAATGCCGATCCTTGGATTGAATCATGATCAAGTGCGTCCATAGGTCACTTTTGATGAGTTTTGGATTTTCGAACCTCGTTTGAAAAGTGTTTGGGTGCCAAAATAGTGGGTTGACGCAATCTCGATGCGTTGCATCGCCTACCGCGTCAACGAATATTTTCCCCAGCATTCAGTGTAAAATTCTAGTGAGACGATGCGATATCGACGCATCGCGTCGGCCATCGCATTGACACCATCAATGTCGTTCATCGGTCTACATATCGCTGGGCACATTTTCAGTAATTAAAAGTGTAACACCCCAAAACCTGGTCCTGAAACGTCACATAGTGTTCAAGACTACGAGTAGCCTTAAGCTAACCCTATCTGCCTTCTACTAAGTCTGAATCTCATAATAAAGGAAACAAAGACATGAGAGTCATACTATTTACAGAAAACTGTCTATACATAATAACTGAAAATAATGTTTGAAACCTCAATACTGAATAATCTGAATCAAAATTAGCAATCTGACAAGCCTCTACTACTAATATCTAGAGAGTCACTGGCACAAACCCCGATCTGACTCAAACTGTCTAAAAAGAATACTGAATCATCTAAGTTAAAAATCTGAATAACTAAGTCCCCGAACTATGAAGACTTACCAACTGTCGAGATATAGATAAAGATGCTTAAAATTACTCACACTACTGGAACTGAGCACCTGAACCTATATTATGAGACAATGTAGCACAAAGACGTATATATGGATCAGTACTTTAAGGATACACTAAGTATATGGGGGTGAATGCATAAGTAAAACATCATCTCATCATCATAATTTGTAAAACAATGCATGCTAAATGTAAATGACTCACATAAGCTGGAATATCTGACAACTAAAATCTATAATCATGAATAGCAAAAACATACTTTGTAAATTTAGTGAGTCACAACATTTAGTTCTGAAAGTTGTACTAATGTTCTATCTATAAATCATACTGTCTAAGTGTAAAAGGGTTCACTTCTATATCTGAAATCTAAAAGTTGTAGTCTGTAGCTAATATCTTTCTGTAAAAACATAATCTGAATAAAGTTGTGAGCCTTTACACTTAGTTTTCTAAAAGGTTTTCCTGTTATTCATTTCTATTAGTATTACTCTTTCTGTAGGGAGGTTCTTCTAACCGACATAAACCATATAAGTTATCATGGAGTCCAACATCTTGTTCCCCTAAAGGGAAAACCTCACGATGGGGAGAGGTGTTATACTCTTGCCAAGGAGTATAACCTAATCTAAGTGATCACTTTTGTATCTGTCATCCATATAGAAATAGGAATAATCTGAATCTGTACCTACGTAAGCTACGTAGTTCTGTGGAAGATAGGGCACGCTAATCCCACACTTCCAGCTCGGTGTCATGTCATGCAAGTGTTTGGTAAAATGCCTCAATGAATGAATTGTGACAAAGTGACTAGTTATCATACTTTCAAGATTGTGATATGTTGTACTATACGCTATCGAGTCCTGGGGGTATTCAATACCCGAAATCTAGTTGTTTACCTAGAATTCCAGTAGCTTCAGAATAGTCTCAGTGATTTCATGAACAGTAGTACTCAGACAGTTAACAGAACTCAGTAAACTCAGTCCAATTCAGTCAGTTAGGTCGATCAGTAACTGTTCAGTCAAGCTTAGTACAGTTTAGTGATCAGTTCAGTGTATATTCAGTTGGGAGTAGGATTCAGCACTGAGCGAACCCAGGAATGGGGCCATTCCTATCAGTGAAGGGTTTGACCCTTAGTAGCAATCCCTGCATTACAGAACTACGTAGCCAGGGTAGGTTGAGATATCTTCCTGCCAGATAAAGGTTGATATATCTCGTAAAAGTTTTCCTGCCAGTGAGGGTTGACGAAATGTCTTCCTGCCAGATAGGATTAACTCACAGCCATTATTAGTATCTCTTGGCAAGGTGCTAACACCCTTCCAACTAGGGTCACAGGTTAGACCCCAACTCTGTTTATAATCGGGGTATGTCAGTTAAATAAACACTCCACAGTTACAGTTTTAGTTTCAGACTCAGTATAGAACTTAGTTCTGTTCTACAGAATCAGGACTGTCAGACACAGTCACCCAGCTCAGTATAGAACTCAGTTCAATTTTACAGGATCAGGACTGTCAGAAATAGTCACTCAGTATCAGTAGTTCAGTTATCAGTAATCTCAGATATCAGTTACTCAGTTATCAGAACTTAGTACTTAGTTATAGTAAAAGCTCAAATACAATATATATATATGTATATGCATAGTATTGCATACTCAGTATTTTACAGTAGTTCCAGTTATCCATATACTCTTATTAGTTACTTCATATCATTCAGTCAGTTACTGTTCATGCATATGAACCCTTGCATTCAGCCTTACCTCATCTAGCATACCAGTACATTCCACGTACTGACGCATACTTTCTCTTTGCGCTATGATGTCTCATATCATAGGTTCGGATGCTCAGGGTCCCGGCCGTGCTTAGACAGATTCAGATAGCAGCAGTAGATTCATTAGTGAGTTCTCATCTATCGAGGATATACTTTTATTTCAATATTTCAGTAGTTGGAGTTACTTGGGGGCTTGTCCTATCAACTCTATTTTCAGACAGATCAGATAGAGGCTTTTCATACTAGACTAGTTCAGTCAGTATTCAGTTTTCAAATGTTATTTTAGTACTATATTTATCAGTATTCAGATTATGAACCTTATGGCATTTCAGCCTAATTTTCCACATTATTTCAATATTATTATTCAGTATTCACAGCAGGTACCTGTCATGGGTTAGCTTGTGGTCTTTCGGGGTCATGAGCACCGTGTGACGTTCGGGGTGTAGACTCGAGGCGTTACAACGATTGAGAATGAATATAATGTTTATTACGCATAATGTATGACCCTCAAAATGTTTATTGCGCATAATGTATGATCCTCAATGCATTCAGGAGTAATTTTGTCATGGCCCATTTAAAAGTCATGAAAGCCCCTACCAAACATCAAAATTAGGTAAGCCGAACCCTGGCCCAGAGCTATTAACAATTGTCTACTTGGTAGAAAATGCCCCAAAACGAGCAAAATATTGGAACTTATAAGTAAATAAGGCAATAGAAATAGTAAAAAGGGGGTAGGCAATACATAGATACCATCTCATGACCTCGTAGAGTCGGTACATGAGCAATTACAAATACAACTTAAGTTCTAAAACAGTTAATACAATTTGTCTCAAAACAAAAGACTGGACAAAAATAAGATAAAAGGAAATGGCCGACTCTGACTCCAAAAGCACCGGCGACTTATACTCGGATCTACACTAAAAAGGTAAAAAAATATAGTAAGTACCAAAACCACGGGTACTCAGTAGGCATCATAGGATGATTGAGTTAAATCATGATATAAGTTAGATAAAATACAAGATAACATAACTAAGTCAAGGTAAAGAGGCAAAACCTGAAATATCTCCACATAAGTAATTAAATAAACAGGAATAATAACATAACATAAAGAATAAAACAGATGCAACTATAACTACAAAATCGAGTCCCATAAATCAATAAGTGTGGAAAAGTAAATACCCCAATGTAGGCCCCCATAATCCTAGAGGGTACAACAAGGTAGTATAACCTGAACCACATCATTTCTCAACTCTCATGGTGACACTAGATTTCATTAATGCCATACCACACTATATCCACTTTCCACTCCCTAACTTGAACCGATATCCATATCCTCAACATCACACCCCAGTATCCAGACTCGAATCGACAATCGACAATCATATATATATATATATATATATATATATATATATATATATATATATATATATATATATATATATATATATATATATATATATATATATATATATATCATGATATCATAATATATACCTGGACTCAAATTGATAAATATAATTAATAGACAGACTTGAATTGGTAAGTATATCATCAATGTCATAATCATCCTCTGGACTCGAACCGAGTATATATATAATCAATATCATAATTATCTTTTGGGCTCAAACTAGGTATATATATATAATCAATATCATAATCACCTTCCAAACTCGAATCGGGTATATATATAATCAATATCGTAATTATCTTTCGAACTTGAACTGGATATATATATATATAAGCAATAGCAAAGCCAATATATTAATAAGCATCAACTCCCAAAAACAACCAATGATAACTATCAAGTACCAAATCTCATCAATACTACCTTAGGAAGCACTGTGAAGGCGTTTAACAAGTGTATAAAGGTTTACAAGGACTAACATTCTTCATAGCCTATGGTGGGTTAAGGGTCTACTTATAAATTCCCGAAATACAACTTAAGGCATGTATCTACCCCAAACTAGGAAAAGGTATCTAGATTAACTTTTAGATGTCAACTAAGCCACAATCCATCCTACAATAGAGATTCTTCACTTAAACATGAGCAAGTAAGCTAATTTTCTGAAATTACGATTTTCGGAGAGCCTAGAAGGACCATCTAACCCAAGTATTGCAATTCATCACACCAATATCAAAAATCCATCCCAAATCTAACACAATATCATAAGCAAACTATTAATTAGCTTAACTGTATAGGGGTAAACCTAGCCCACCTAGATGCCGAAGAAAGCTCAAAGGATCCACTAAATCACCGACTTTTCTTTATGAGAAGCTTCCACAGGGTGCCACATTATCAAAATCACATTTTACTCATCAATATGAGAACAATGATACTCACATTGCACTATTGTGCTTCGGGTCCAAAAATACTCAAAATCTCATGTGGGTTCCATTTACGAAAATCACGTTTATGAAGCCGACCTAATATTCCCTCATGCTCAAGTAGTAGCTACCCTAAAAATAGGTGAAATTCAAGCTACATTGGTGATAAAATCAAGTCACTAAGGTTTAGGGATTTGTAAGGAATAAAAGGGAAAATCAACCATGGAAATAAAGAAATCTTACCTCAAATTTGAAGGAAAATAGCGAAATAATTATTATCCAAGCTTTGCAAATCACCCACAAGCTTCAATCCCAAACTTTCCCAATATGTAGGGTTTAAGTATATTGAGAATGGATGAGAAATGGGCAAAAAGGGCAAAAAAAAGGGAATATTTATACCCTTCTAGAGGTACAGATATTGCTATCGCGATACATGGCTAGTGATCACCATATCTGATGGCTTTCACGGGAATCGTTGTCGCGACATATAGCTCGCGATTACCTCATCTGATGGTTGACATAGGAGTCACTATAGCGACAAGTGGCTCGCAATTGCCTATGCTTCAGCACCAACTAAGACTTGGAAATTTCCATCTATCCATCAACCCTTCGAGATTCATCCGAAAACCCATTTATGCAAATGAACTATGATACCCTATCAAATTCGATGTTTTGAATTCAATAACGCAGGTGAAACTTCCATCTGTGGTTATTTTGAAGAAAAATGGGTCCCACACCCATTTCTTATTTTCTTAACACTTCGACCAATAGGTCAAATGTGCTTGGATGCCTCAAGACCCAAACCAAGAGTCCTCAAGCCTAAAATTGATATTACGGAGCTGATGGAATGGTCTGAATTTGCATCCGAGATTTTTTGACTAATGTTTTCACCCAGTGGAGTTTGGAACTAGCAAAGACTTTAAAATAGTGAATCGGCTCTAAAACCAAATAAACTACCCGGTAACCAAATTGTCAGTCCAAGCAAGTCAAAAATGACTTGGGACGTCTATAGAAAAGCTCTAACGACAAAAATAAGCAGAAATATGGAAAATGATTTCAAGGGTCATTACAATATCCACTACTAAGGGACTTTCGTCGGGGAAAGTAAAGGATTAGGATGTACCTGAAGCCTCAAACAGATGAGGATACTGCGTTCACATTTCGCTTTCGATCTCCCAAGTGGCCTTCTCTACTGGGAGGTACCTCTACTGAACCTTAACTATAGGAATCTCCCTAGAGCGCAACCACTTCATCACTAGCCAAAATGAGCACCGCCTCCTCCATGAAGGTCAATCGCTCATCTAACTGGACTGAGTCCCATTTAAGCATATGAGATGGATCAAGAATGTATCACCGCAACATAAAAACATAGAAAATCGGATGGACTGAAGCAAAATTTAGATTTAAGTCTAGCTCATAAGCCAGCTTACCAACCATGCAAAGAATCTCAAAGGGTCTAATATATCTAGGGTTGAGCTTATCTTTCCTTCCAAACCTCATCACATCCTTCATGGGCAACATGTAGATAAATACCCAATAACTAACTCCTAATCTGAAGGCACAAAGCCTATGGTCTGTATAGGCCTTCTACCTACTTTGAGATGCTCTCAACCTATCTTGAATCACCCTGACTCTATCCATGGACTCCTGAAGCAAATTAGTACCACAGGGTCTATTCTTGGAAGTCTCAAACCATCTAATTGGAGAATGAAATCTCCTACCATACAAAGACTCAAAAGGCGACATTGATACTCAAATGATAACTCTTAGTATATGCGAACTTTGTAAAGTCTAAGTGTTGTTCCCACTAACCTCCAAAATCCATGACATAGGCTCGGAGCATATCCTCAAGGACTTAAATAGTCTGCTTTGACTGCCTATCTATTTGAGGATGGAAAGTTACACTAATATCCACCTAAGTACCCATCTCCTCTTAAAAAGCTCTCCAAAAGCTAGAACTAAACATGAAACCCTAGTCTGAAATGATAGATATGGCCATACCATGCAAATGGATTTTCTCACTAACATAGATACGAGCTAACCTCTCAACAATGAAGGACATCTGAATAAGAATGAAATACACCAACTTGATCAACCGATCCATAATGACCTAAATACCGTTAGAACCACGAGATGTACGGGGCAGACCACTAACGAAGTCCATGGTAATCTACTCCGATTTCCACTCGAGAATGGGCTATCTCTAAATCAATCCACCAGGTCATTGATGTTCGATCTTAACCAGGCAACAAGCCACAAAATCTGCCACATCGTTCTTCATTCCACTCCACCAATAATGTTGTCTCAAGCCTTTATACATCTTCGTTTTGCTGAGATGAATAAAATACCTTGATCTATGAGCCTCATGCAAAATCAACTGGATTAAGTCATTAATCCTCAAACACAAGTGTGACTATTAAATCTTAAAACACCTTCAAAAAATGTGGTAAGACTCTTGGACTCACAACTTGTAACGCCCCAAGACTACCCCCTAGATGTCACATGATGCTTAGAACCACAAGTGATCCCATGTTAACCATACACTGGCATGATGCTTGAGCTAATTATTAAAATACATAAAACTAGAAGTAACACACAGAAGATAAGTCTTTAGTTGAACATGCTCAAAACAAAACTATTTAAAATAATTACAACTATGGTCATCCAAAACAAAACTAAAATCAAATACGACAACTCCACTGACTATCTATGAAGCCTCTACTAATACTGACTATAGGTAGCCGGTGCATGACACCAAGATATCCCTAATAAATATGACTGAATAAAAAGAAATGCAAATAGAACTAGAGTTGACTCGAGTCCTTGAATCAAAAGAACTCTTCACCTGTTAACTAGAAGCTGCAAATTGTCTGATGATGATGTGTAGGCTACTACTGGTACCTACATTATGAGATAATGTAGTACATAGACATATATGTAGGTTAGTACTTATGGAATGTACTTAGTATGTGGGGGTGAATGCATAAGTAAATCAATAACTGAATAATTCATATGAACTTTCAAATGATGCATGCTAAGTGTAAATGACTCACCTTGGCCTTAAATCAAACCAAAGCTGTAAAATCATAACCATGAGTAATAAAGCATAACGAAAATTTTGTGATCCATAACACTTAGTTTCTAAAAGCTTTGCTTTTACTCTTTCTTTTGGGAGGTTCTCCTAACCGATAAAAATATGTGAGCTATCATGGAGTCCAATGGCTTACCTATGTTAGGGAGAGCTCTTCTACCCTTTCCATCAGAATAGAACCTTAACTTAAGTGATCACTATCTTTAACTTCATCTATATTGGGAATAAGCTTAACCTATGTTGGCTCGTAGTTTTGGGGCATGCGACCTTGGACTCATACTCAACTTGGTGCTAAATACTACTCCCTTATTACTTATATGCTCATACTTTAGGAAATCCACCTTAAAATAGCATAAGAGTTTATAGAATAAAAATCAGTTATGCTTCTCTTTGCTTTAATTCAAACTCAAGATGAAAAAATATGGATTCCTTATCTTAGCTTAGGATCAAAAAATCACTTCTTTCTTTAAATCTTGGTATAAACTTATCAAAGAAGAACTTAAGAATATAATTCTCTTGAAATCTCAACACTTAAACTTAGGCCTTGAAATTCATGCTTAAAAATCATGGTGATTCATAACAACACTTCATGCTTAATAAAAATCTTGAAATACTTCAACAATATCAAATCAAGATTGTACAATCTCTTTCATAATATAAATCTTATAAGTTAAAACATAAACATAAGCAATTCTTGATATACTCAAAGCTTTAAATCTAATGATAATCACGTGCTTCAAGACTATAGAAACTTGGGTATGAACTCTAATTCAAAACAAGTGAATTGAATCTTAAAATCATGCAATTTGGGCACAAGGGTGAAAGGATACACTTGTTCATAACCCCACATACCTTAATTGAATGGATTCTTGAAGAAATCTTGAAATTGAAGCTTGAATACTTGAAGAAAAACTTGAATTTAGAGCTTGGGTACTTGAATTCTTGAAGAGAAAGTTGAATCTTTCGTTCTTGGGAAGGGTAGGGTTTTTACGTGAGTTGTTATGAGGAAGATCGGCAAATAATGCCTTTTTTTAAGTTATAAATCGTGTTTGGACAGTTGGGGTTGAGGGGAAAGGACTAAACTACCTCTTGGCCTCTCATACCCATGGAAATCACCATCGTGGTGCAACTCTTAGACGGGTTAACTAGTCATCGCGATGCAACCCTTTGTCAGGTTCAATAGCCATCGCGGCGCGGAGTTATCGCCACTCCTTACTGTCTCTCACAAAAAAAGTTATAACTTTACGCTCGGATATCGATTAAGGAAAAATTAGTATAGTTGGAAAGTTAACTCAATTATTTACAATTTGGTGGGTCTTGAGCTAAAAAAATCTACGTTTATCAAAAGTTATACACGTTCAAAGTAGACCCTTGTAGAATCGAATACCAAACTTTGGACGAATCAAAGGCTCTTAGCTCAACTTTGTTCTAAGTGATTCCTATGAACATTTTTCAATTCGAAAGCACTTCACACACTAGGATAAAGATCATGACACATGTATTCAATAGTAAATCATGGGACTATAGTTAACACCCATAAGAACGACGCTTCAAAGTCTAGCCCAAAAAATGAAGGGTGTTACATTATCTCGCCCTTGTAATCATTCATCCTCGAATAAGACTGGTTAGACTGAGAGTACTAAGGCAACTGAAATCATATTATAAACATGCATGACATGGAACATGACTGCATAACTGAGTCAGAGCATGATACATGAACTGAACTGATCTCATGAATACATGCCATGACATGAGAATGGTTATAAGGCTAAGATAGAAATGAGAGAGTCAACTTATGAGTAACCATTACTTCAAGCAGGATCTTGTTTCATGAAGAAAAGATAAAAGGTTTAGGACATGAATTCTTGGGGTATTTCAATACATCACCCCCTTGAGATATTTCGTTCTCTAAATGATACTGACTTGGCTGAAATACTAAGGAAAGACTAAGATGATGCACGGGGCACTTACGGACTGAATCATGATTGATTATCTAGAATCTGAAACTGATGCATGATGCATGAATAGAGCTGAATTCGAAAATTACCTGGATGCAAACAAATTACCTCTTGGAATAGCCACATTCATGAGACTGGATAGTATGACTAAATGGAAAGATGGAAAATCATAGGAACTTGTCTGTCTGACTGCTAGACTGGATTGCTGGCTATACGGACTGAATCATACTGAAAGCTTATACTCAACTATACATTCCACTTCCAAAGCTGCACTTCACTTGAGGCTACTTAAAATATTTGCATGGGCACTTATAACTCTTTCTACTGAAGTCTGAACTGAACTGAATTCTCTCACTATGATCAAGCCTACTCGAATCTACAAAGTGCACACATAACACTATGATACTAGTCTGAACCATGAATTCAATACCCCATGCGTTTTCACCATATCTTATCTCAAGAATAATTTTTCTTACTACTTCAACAACTAAATTCAACCCCTTACTATGAATGCACTAACGCACAATGCACCCATCCACTTATATACACCAACATAAAATTCAAGCCTATCATTATAACCATACATAAACTTCTAGGCAAACAACATATCAAAGCATCTTTTCCGTACTCTCTAATACTTCTATCATTAACAACTTCCATGCGCTATTCTTAAGAAAATCACACACAAAATTTCAACTAACCATGACATATATCAAAAACTCTTCCTCAATCATCCTTCAACCCTATAGCCATAGATGTAACAAACACGTTATAATCATTTTTGTAACAAGGAACATTTACTCTCTCTTATCTAAACATAATTTCATCAGGAGAGGTCACTGAAAGGTTAGAACATGAGGACCTGAAACATGAAAGAATACTATGCATAACGTGGACACTTAACTGAGGCCTGAGGAATAGAGTATCAAAAGCATGAATTCATCCAAGAGAACTAAACTGAGGACATACATGACATAATCTGAGTTTCACCGATCATTAAGAGTGTACCATGAGTACATGCAGTAAAACATTTAGTCTTATTGCCACTCTTGTAAAATGTGGCCTAAAATAGCAGAAAGTGTGGCCTTTGATCAAAGGCTACACTTTCAAACTTTAGGCAACACTTTTTGGGGATGGCCTAAAGAGGCAAAATGTTTGATCAAAGGCCACGCTTTCAAGTGTTGCATATCAGCTACATTTAAAAAGCATGGTCATTAAGGTATAAAGGCCACGCTTTGCAGCTTGTCATTGGCAACACTTTCATTTGATAAAGCTACACTTACAAGTATTGCCTTAATTTGATATTGGGCACGCTTCACGAGCGTAGCCTTTTGTAGCACCTCTATAACAACACTTAAAAAATGTTGCCTTTGTTTTACTATTAGGCATGCTTCAAAAGCGTAGCCTTTTGTAGCACCTTTATAACAACACTTAAAAAGTGTAGTCTTTTCTTTATTACTAGCCACACTTCAAAAACGTAGCCTTTTATACATCCTCTATGATAATACTTGTAAAGTGTAAGCATGTTTTAGCCACACTTTTAACGTGTAGCAATATTGCCTAAAATTTGATAGTTCAAACTACATTTTACAGAAATGGCATTAGGCATATAAAATATTAGTACGTAATTTCTAATTGAAAAATAATTATTTTGATCGAAATGTATACATCACTAAGAACATTACATAAACATACATATTTATGTATAATCTCAAGCACCAATTAGCTAATAAATAATTGAAGTGCATATATTTGATTTCAAAAAAATGTCTTTTACATACTAATTAGAAAACAACATAATAAAAATTTGTACCAAGTTCCACGCAAAACCAAATGTATATAAACGTATATCAATATATTTCAAAAATTCTTTACCATTCACTTCAATCTAGATCAAGTTGAGTTGTGTTGCCCACCAGTCAAATTTGATCCTACAAATCCAAAATAAAACAAACGAAGTACAAATATGCTCAACAAATATAAAAATATCTATGTACTTGATAAATTTTGAGCCACACACTATCCTTCTCCCTAGCATGAAAGTCAGGTTTGCAAAAGATCAGAAAAGACAGTACCTCTCTGGATAGGTTCTTACCAGTTGGAAAGAAAGAGAAGCAAATTAAAATATAAAGATAACACTAAGAAGCACTATTTTTTTACAACGAATAATAAGAAATGCTATTTTCTCAATAACAAAATGTAAGACCAGAAAATGAAGAATGTCAAGATGACAAATCCACTTGACAGAAGGTCAGTTAAAGTACCTCCGACATCTTATCTATTTCCTCAATAAGGGCAGTCCAGGTACTGAAGTCGAAAGAGTTCGTCCTTACTATGCTCCATAATCTTTCCTTTTCAGGAGATAAAACTGCCAATAGAAAATATAGCTAGTAAGTTCACTACATGTTGATGCAGCTGACATTCAGGACAAAGGGACCAAAATATGCAAAATATTGCTCGCTCAATCAGAAACAGTCCAAAGCAATACAAAAGCAGCAAAATTTTAGGTTATATATTGTCAGTACTCGACTAGATAAGATTTTACCATAATTTCAATAAGGCGGTGGAAATAAGAAACTCTACTCACAAGACATGGGTTCTGTGAAGGACTAAGGCCATTCTTCTTAACCAATTGAAATCTCAAAAACATGAAATATGAAGAGATAAACCCATTGAGTTAATATGTATAAATAACTAAGTTAGGGATAATGTAACTCGAGAATAATTTCTTCTCAAGATGAAAAACAGAAACCAAAAAAATCAAAGCATACTAAAAGGATGGGAGATTATCTTCAAATCCTTTGGAGATTAGGATTGACAAAAAGAGGGTAAAAAGGGCTTCAAATAAAGACATCTAAGGAATAACACTTGTAAGTGGTGTCTCAGTAAGATTACTGTTGAGAGGGCGTAGAGCAATCTACTTATTTTTTCATAGGAAAGAGGAAGGATGGATGTTAACGTACCAAGCTACAACAACATACGCAATGTAATCCCACTAGTGGGACTGAGGAGGGTAGGATGTCTGCGAACCTTACCCCTACCTTTGTGGGGTAGAGAGGTTGTTTCCACTAGATCTCAATTCAAAAGAAAGGAAATTGAAGCATGTTTTCAGGGAGAAAACATATGACAACACACTAGCAAGATACAAATCAACTAAAACGAGATACCAAGACAAGCTATAAAGAAAAAATTAATGGCAGCAAAATAGCAAGATGGACACAGCCAACTTACCAAGCTACGCCTAGAAAACCAAACAGGTAAAATACAGACTCCCACCCTTAGTTCTGGATCAGTGGAGGAGCCAAAAAAAGTATGCAAGTTTAGAAAAATTTAGATGATCAACAAACCACTGTAATAAGAGAATTTTAACCAAGCTTACATATATCATATTGAAGCAAAAATGTATTTCACCTAAAATAACATTGAATTTCTACTAAGAATTTGCTTAGAAGTAGTGCAGATTATTTTACAACCTTAAGAATCTAAAGCGTAGATCAGGTGTTCACATCCTTGATATGTCTTGCAGTTTCTGCGATTATTAAGAACATGTGATAAATGAATTATAATTTACTGCTGCTGAATTTTATCCTCAGAGATAATTAGGTATGATATAGCATGCTCTAATAAGAAGTTAAGCCTTTAGGAGAAACTATTACAACACACCTGCATACATAACATTGGAACTTTAAAAAATTATTCCACCATACAACAGATCATGAACCCAGAACGTTGACTCATAAATGAGGGTTTGAAGTACTTAGCCATATAGAAAGTAAATGGATGGCCCATGCTTTAGTCCAAGTTCAATATCCCATTTAAAAAGATGCTTCATCCGATGGTTTAGCCAGTATAGCATATGAGGCAGCAGATATTACTTTAACTGTAAATAAATTGTATAGAAATGTAACTAAAGCTATAAACAAAGAGAAATTGAAAATCCACAAAAATTTCCAAACCCAAGTACCTTATTGAAGTCATCCCCACCTATATAGTCAAGATAATTTTGCCAATTTTCAAGCTCTGCAACATTCAGAGGCCACACATGAAAATATGGCCTCCTTATAGCTGTTTCGAAACCAAATGATCTTAGAATCAAACTCATTAGCTTTTGTAACACCCCGAGAGTACACCCTAAGCGTCACACGGTGTTTACAGCCCGGAAGGACCACAAGCTAACCTATGTTGGTGCCTGCTGTGAGCACTGAATAATATAACAAGGTATATGTGTGGAATTTGACTATAAATGCCATAAGGTTCAATTACCAAAAAGAATACTGAATCGAAATACTGAAAAAAACATCTGTCTAAAAACAATATTGTAAGACTGTCAATAGTATTTGATGACTGAATAACTAACTGAGAGTATCCAAAAGCCTCTATCTGACTAACTATGGAGTTAATGGGACAAGTCCCCAACTAACTCCGACTAAATGGAAATACTGAGATAGACTGAAATAAAGCAATTATGTCCTCAGAACATGAGGACTCACCACTGCTGCTGCTTCTAATAATTTGATCTACCTAAGCACGGTCAGGAAACTAGGTGCCCAGACCTATGATATTAAACATCATAGTGCAGGAAAAGAGTATGCGATCGGTACTTTGAATGTACTGGTATGCTAGATGAGGTAGGCTAATATGCATGGTTTCATGTGCATGAGTAATAACTGTTTAAATAAATCGCATGGGGTACTGAGTGGAGTGCATAATATCTGTAAAGACTGAGAATGAATGACCAAGCATAAAACATGTTTTGAATATAGTCTATAAACTAAAATACTGAATACTGATAATTAAGTAATTAATATCTGTATGCTATGGTCAGCAAGACTGAAACTGATTTCTGGGTTCAATACTGGACTGAGACTGTGGGAGCTAACTATAACCGACATGCCCCAATAAGCTAATTGGGATCCAACCTGTGATCCCAGTTGGAAGAGTGTCAGTACCGTGCCACAGGTACTAACACATGGCTGTGTGGATCCATTAAGCTACTGAACAACTAGGATGCCAAGCCTAAACTGACTGGTGACACCTAAGCAAAGTCAAGCCTAAACTGAAGGGTGACTCCTCATATCCTACATTGGCTAAGTAGTTCTAGAATGCAAGGACTGCTACTAATGACTCTGCCTAACTGATGGGGAAGTTGTCATCCCTACATTCGCTCAGTGCTAAATCCTACTCCCAACGGAAAGATGTGGAATATTGGATTGACTATGCTTAGCTATTTAGAAATACTGACTGAAAAGATAGGGCTCGTAACTATTCTATAACCATTCTATAAATACTGAAAAACTAGGTAAGCAGCTAAATTTCGGGTATTCAAACCCCCAGGACTCGATAACAATAATAGCAAGATTGTACTGAAACTTTGAGGACATGATATGTAAGCATTTATTCAAAAAACATTCTTATAGGCATTTCATCAAATACTTGTAGTTCATGGTTTAGTCTAAGTATGGGAATAGTCTAAAATATGTAGTAATAGCATGATTTCACTTATAAGATCACCAATTAGTGTTTAAATTTAACAAACAACACCATTCAAACATGTAAGGTTCAATTTTACCAACAATTTCATGGAAACATGATAAAATTTGAAATTCATGTAAGTTCATGGACATAGTTCATAAAAATATGTAATAAGGGCTGCTTTCAACGAAAATAGATTGTAAACATCATGTTTAATCAAAATTCATAAAGCTTCATGGAGATAAATCATTATAAACGTGTAATTTCATAACTTAAAGTATGAAAGATGGATTCTTGGACTCCATAGGTGAGAAGGGCCCATGAATAAACATCTAACATACCTGGGTTGATGAACTCGTGAGAGTTCTTGATGTTTTCTTGAGAATTGATCTTGAAGGTTGAAGGCTAGGGTTTGTTCTTTTTAAGAAAAAGTGGTTTCAATTTGGGGAAATATATTAAAAGTGAAGCAAAAGTGGTGTTTTTGGACTTAAATCTCATGTTTGGACTGAATAGGATGAAGGTAAAGGACTTAAATACCCTTGGGAATTAAAAGCTTAGAACTGGAACTGGGATCCCCATTTTGCACCCCGACGCAAAACGGTCTATTGCGTTGCGCCACTGGAAAATGGACAATCCCAATTTTCCACCATGGCGCGACGCGGTGCTATCGCGTTGCGTCACTAGAAATGGATGAGTGCGAATTTTCACTCTAAAGTGATGCTGCACCTGCTCCACCGCAATTACTAACGCGATACTGGCCTATTGCGGTGATCTACTGGAAAGGTACGAGTGTGATTTTGGGGTCACCGCGATGTGGCGTTATCGCGGTGAACTACTACTTCCCACTAAAAGTGTCATAACTTCTCACCTGGGTATCGGATTAAGGCATAATTAGTATCGTTGGAAATATAATTCAATAATCTATCTGTTGGCAGGTCATGAGATCAAAAATTCTTAGTAAAACGAAGGATATGCTCGTTTGAAGTTGAATATAGTAACATCCTTCTCAAGAGCTCAATCGGTAAGGGATATTTTGATTCATCTAATAGCTAGGAGTTTCTTGAGGCCTTAATATACATCAAAATCTCTCATAAAACTACCAAAACAATATAATTTATTTCTCATGAGCTTGAAGAATGGTTCTAATATTTATTTGGATTCTCGGGGTATTACAACTTGCTTATACATCTTTTATCTAATGGCGATATACTTCTCCAACTCCTCCGCATCTTTTAAACTTGCACTTACAGGTAGGGGTGGGCGTTCGGTATTCGGTTCGGTATTTTCAAAGTTCGGGTTCGGTAATTCGGTAATCGATATTTGAACATAGATACCATATACCATACTTATGAACATCGGTTCGGTAATTCAATAATCGGTAAATTAAACTTCGGTTCGGTACGGTATTTGGTTTTACCATATTAAAGTTGGAGAAGTGCAAATGTACGTTTAAACTTCAAAGAGTATTTTTAATAGAAACCTTATTTAGTATTCTTTTTGTTTCTTTTTACGAATATATTACCAAGTTTCAAGAGATTTTTTGAAACGACTAATACTATTGTCTATTGGGTTGGTTAGACAATATATATATATATATATATATATATATATATTCGGTAAATACCGAATACCAAACGGTATTGATATCTTGAACCAAACTCAATCCCGAATACCGAAATGTTAAAATTTTACTCCCAAATACCATACCAAATTACCGAATACCAATTACCAAATTTTTTGATTCGGTTCGGTAATTCGGTTTTCGGTATTTTATGCCCAGCCCTACTTACAGGTTTAGAAAACTCAGAACCAGGATTAACCTCTCCCTCAATCTGTTCACCCCCAGCTTTTGTAGCAGCTGCAGTTTCTTCAGGAGTTCGTAACTCTGATAAAGTCCTACTAGCCACCAGCTGCTTGAATCTTCAGTCATTTGCACCAGAAAAGGAATAGTAGTCACATCTACTACTTTTCTTGTATCAATAAAAGTATCACTACACTATCAATGTAAATAATTTAATCCCTTTAAAATAATACATGTTGACTTGTCTGAAATATATTTCACGACCAGCAGCTTAATTAGCTAGGATCTTTGCTCCGACAGGTGGATTTTTAAAAATTAGCATGGAACTTCAACACTACACAGTTTCTAACAAAAAATAAGAGCAGGCCCAGGCTAGAATTATATACTATAATAATTGACCACTTGCTAGAAAGTAATTTTTAAAAAGCATGCTTAAAAAAGCAAAACCAATGAAAGATACTGCCAAAGAATAAGCATCTTTATAATCAAGTAACGATGTATTTTCGACAAGGCAATTAGAAGATAATCACACTTCAAAATAGCGATCGAGCTGTTGATTTGGATTCTGCAATATCTATGTGCAGATGGCAACAACATTCGATCAAGCTTGTGTGTACTCATATTCTAGGTACTTATCCCAAAGTGGAAAGGACAAGTAGTCTGTTCCAACATACACTAATCCTCTTTCAAATATCCTAAAAAACAAAAGAACAATGTACTATATGATTAAAAACACACACATGCCTTTGCATGGGCTTAGAAAATATTGTACATGAGAAGAGTTCAAGAAAAGTACTAATTCACTCAAAGAGCAGACACTCCCATAAATATTCTGCATTTACCTTCCTCAAAATAATCTTACAATGTTCGTGAAAGGTTCACTGAGAGGGCATCTTAGCCTTACTAGATGAGATCTTCTCAGCAGCAATGTGTTTATTGATGCATCTCATGTGCGACTATTAATAACAACAAAATATCACTTGATAGGCACGCGTTCGATCCTCCAAAAGCTGTGCATTTTTTATGATCCAATAGAGGTGCGAAAATATTTCTGAAGGCTTCGAGCAACATAACCTAACATAGTTGTTTTCTTTGTTTTAATGGTCATCCATCCCATGAAGTAAAGGTGATCTTGGTATTTCTCATCCGATTAGTCTAGTTAATTAGACAACAATATGTTGATTAGTGTTTTACCAACAGAATCTTCACTTGCAATTTCAAAACAATAACCATTTTTAGGGAACAATTGCAAGCAATAAAAATGAAAAAACATAGTTTAGAGAGGTGTGGTTCCCAAGGCAATATCACCGTATGCTGAATCCACAGATCCAGAGGCATGTTACCGTACTTTAAACCTGAGTTCACTCCATTACAACAATCTTGAAGTACAAAAACATAGAAAAATAAACGGGAGGACTAACCAGTGAAAAACTGCGGAAACTTAGCCGGTAGTATAACAACCTCCTGCAATGCCTGCTTGGCACTGTCAAGCCCTGCTACATCATTTCCTTTCACATTAGACATTTCCCTTATAATAGCTAAATTAAGTCCAACTGTTAACTTCACATTCTCTCAATCATCACCCTCCCTTACTCTATTCTTTGGCTTTGACTTTGTGCACGATGCAACAATAGCATCTCCATTAGATGTTGTCCCACCACCTCCATCATCCACAACAATGTGAATCTCTTCAGCCCTACTCAAATACTCCACAAACTTCTGGGTAATTGTTTCCTTAATTATTTAGTTCTTCTCATACTTCAGATGAGTTTTAAAATACGGCAAAGCATTTATATATAGAGAGAACGCCTTTGCATAATTTCTAGTACTATTTTCCTCAACTGCTTGCTTCACATAAGCTACTGCCAGCTCTTTGAAATTGTTATGCATCTTTTAATCGCAAACCTCATGCAAAATTAAAAGCTTGAAACTTTGTACTTTTCTATACCTCGTATTAACTTAGTTTACAGCTATCATACCAATGATGAATGCCTTGTCTTACTCATCTGGAACCTTGATATGGAAGGAAAAGTTGTTACTACTGGCAATCAATTTAAAATACAAAGCAAATAGATAATTGAGAAGTTGAAACCAAGAAAGGAAAATTGACCATATGTTGTAACCCTTTGTTGGTTAATAGCCAAGTAAACTATAACGACAAGTTCAACAGTAATGTTTTTTTGTCATAATTTTTAAATGAATGGACCTTACTACTTTTACGGGTTAGGCTCGACATCTTACGCATCTAACTCTCCATCTTCAAATTCTCTTCCAATGGACTTTGCTACTATTTCAGCAGTAACATGTAAGTATTTTATTCCGGAATTTTTAAGAAGAAAAACAAAACCATCTAGAAATTGCATAGTGCAATCACTGGAATACGCATGTCGGATCCAAATTAATCCAGAGACTGTAGATAATAGATAAAGAATAAAACTTAAATTGCATCCACGTATGAGAAAGGCTTGAATTCATCTAAGTTATTAGTATTCATATATCCATAAATCAAATCATCAGTTACTGTTAAGTTGGAAAATCACATACCTTAAAAATCAAAATAGAAAATGCACTTGTCTTGGGTTCTTCTTGAGGATTTGGATGATAAATTCTTAATTAGCCTGAAATTGCAGGAAGCAGAATTTATCAGCTTAATTAGTAGCATACACAGTTATCAATAAATAAATAATTATAGTGCTACATGTAGAAGTAGTTTCATTAAATCGTAAGTCATACGCAAGCATAACGGAGTAATCGAAGACCCTGGACATCAAGCACAACAACTGAGATAAGATTTAGTTCTTTTTGTTTAAGTGGTTGCATTTAAACTGTAGAAACAATAGAAATGTGATACTTATTCCTTTCTCTTTGTCCATTCAAGGAAGACGATAGTCCTCCATTCTTATAATAGACCTACAAAATGATATCTGCAGCAGAGACAATGACCAACCTACTCACGTAGTAATTACAACAATCTAAAAAATAACTTTTAAATGCTCCTTCTCCCACAATCCCCCTTTAGAAAATTAATGACACATGAAGTTTTTTTTGTTGTTATCACCATTACTACTCCAACCAATTTGAAGAAAAAATAGCCATTTTTAGCTTAAAAGTTCAAAAACTATATGTTGTACTTAGGCACATCATTAAGCAACTTGGGCGCAACAAAGTTTTTCTATTTTCATTAAATTATTTTTCCAAATTTCACTTCAATGTCGTTAGTGATATACATGTCATATTATCTAGATATTATGTTTAGGCGATGCATTATTTCCCAACGTGTAAAAAATTTAATAGCACAAAATAAGTCCTAGTAATCTTTAATATATAAATTGATTTATATTAGACATTCGTCTCACAGAGTGAAGTATATGGTTCACTCCTGACCAATAGTTTAATTCTGTTTTTATCTCAAGCAAGTACTTTGAATATGAACTTGAGAACTTAACCATAAATATACAATATGTACTTAATAGGAAGGCATATCATCAAACACAAAGAGTGCATAATCCACATGACGAGGGATAAACCACCCTTCACGGTACTTCATTTTCAAGACGAAGGATAAACACAGTACTTCATTTTCAAGAAGAGGGATAAACCACCCTTCACGGTACTTGGTTAATCGGAGAAACAAGAAGAAAACAAGAAAAAACTAATTTTGCAGAATCAAACACCAATTTTACACAAACAGACAAAAAACCCCAATCTAATTTCTTACAGAAACCCAATTCCACACAAATTCTACACTCTCGACTGTACCTACCCACTTCAAGCTAAACTACACTACAGTTGTACCTATTTTTTTAAAAAAAAAGTTATTTTTTCCATTGTTGTTTCACTTCTTCTACACACTAACACACCACGACGATACTAGCTAAGCTTCTTATAGTGACAGTGTAGTATTAAACCACTTAGTACTATTTTTTTAACTTATGAATCACTAGATATAAGGAGAAAATGGGAATAGAGCATCAAAATTATGAAAACTTGAAGAAAAATGAGAATAAGGGAGCAAAGGATGAAAATTTTACCTTCAATCACTCAATTTCAAACTCAAAAAATGCCTATTACGACTCTCAAAACTTGGTGTAAAAGGAATTTGAAGCAAGAACGATATTGGCCCGCCTCTAGAGAGTTAACCAACAAATCGGTGGCTAAAGCCTTGGGTACGGCGGAGGAGGATAATGACTCACAAATTTTACCATGGATTGACAGTAAAGGCGGAGAAACACACACAAAAATAGGCGGAGAAGGATAATGACTCACAATTCCACCTCTTAGATTTTGCGAAAGTGACTGTGTATGAAGCGGCGAAATACACACGGATGCAATTTCTATTAGATAATTGTGTTATATGCTCTCAGTGAAAAACGTATATCAATTTATCTAATGCTTCAATTCCCCACTAAAACACCCACAGATGAGAATAAACCCTAGCTGTGCAACATTTCACCTGAATGTTATTATGTTTTATGATAAATTTTTTTGGGTAATTAGAAATTCAGTTATTATGTTTTATGATTATTTTTTTGGGTAATTAGAAATTGGAGGGAATAAAATATATTGCAGGTAGTATAATATTTTAGTGTTAAAAATATGGAGGAATATCTTATTTTAGTGTAAATTTTATAAAAAGTTATAAGACAACACTCATAAATTGTTGATTTAAAATAATAAAAATAGCCACATTCTAAAAGTGTAACCATATTTATAAAAGGTGTTGCTAATTATATAACGATATGGGAGCATTTATAAAATGTAGCCTATAGCATTAAAGAGTACGCTTTACAATCATCGTCAAAATTATTATGGCTTAAATAAACTCAAGACTACTTTTTAAAAGCGTGACCAAAACTATTTTAGACAACACTTTACCAAATTTAGTGTGGCCTTAGGCTAAAAATGTTGTAGTGTTGGATCTGAACATTATGTAAAGCATGAGTACATGAGTCATGAGTTGCATGACCAGAGTTTGGAGTTCATAAATTCATGGAATACGATTCGTACAACTGAGCAAACTGGAACTCTTTATACTAGGAACTGGAAACGCACATGATTCTTTGTGATGTGCATGAACATGAACTATGATCATGGAGCTGACATGTAGGGCATGAGTAGATATTGTGATAACTGAAGTACAAATACTGAAATAAGAATGGGTCGGGTACCTTCCCCCCTTATTATTGTTCTACAACTCACTGGCATCACTACTAGAATCTGAAAGCCTGACTTTGTTACTTATTCTATCATCTCCCCCTTAGCTTTAACCCATCATTCTAAGTCTGCGGATCCCTTTAATAAACTCTAAACTTAACTGCAACCATTCTACTCTGGAGTCTGAGATCTAACAATACACATAATCAAAAAACTCACCCTGAAGGATTACACTTGAAAATGTAAAACTCACTGCTAATACTTCCTTCTGAGATACAACTCTTAATTTTTTATAGCCCCAATGGTCATCATTTAATAAACTTGAACACTTACTAACTTAGAATCTTCATGAGCATCAACATACCTGAGTTTACACCATCTAGAGCTTCAACTCTTCTTTCTGTTAGCTCAATCATCCCAAATTCAGACTTAGGTTCTAACTCTTATCATGGATATTCCCAAACTTCTAATGAACTATACTAACTTCATCCTTGAACACTCCCTTAATATATACTATCATTAACTTTACTTAGCTTCAACACTCATCACATACTTATGTAAGACCCCCCAAAATTCTAAGCTTAACTCAGCTCTTAGAGCTTGATAAGGGGTCCATACTTAGAAATTTCAGCTAAGTTTTTACACTTAGAATTATTTTTAGCCTCATAAGTTGCTGATCCTATTTCCCGACCCTGAAGACCTTAAGGTGTCGATTTTTAGGTTGATTCATGATCAGGTATATCAGTAGGTATTCTCGGACAAGTTTCAGATTTTTCAAACATCATTTGAATCACGTTTGGAAGTCCAAATCAGTGAATTAATGTGATCTCGACGTGCCGCATCGCCTATCGCATTGATAAATATTTTCCCAGCTCCCAGTGCCAATTTCCAGTGAGCCGACACAGACTAGCCATGGCGCGTCTGCCATTGTGTCGACCCCATCGATGCGGTACATCAGGCTGCGCGTCACTGGACTCATTTTAAGTCATTAAAACTCCGCATCCATGAGGGTAATTGGGTCATTTTCCCACCCCTATTCAGCCCCAAAAACACAAAATTAATCACTCCTAGGAAAAAAATATTCATTAGTTCTCTCAAATTACTCAAGAACAAAACCCTAGGAGATCTAATTTCAATTCAAGCTTCAAGAAATTCACCATCAACCTTCATTAATTCAAGTACTAAGGTATGTGAAGCGTTTATCCAAGGGTTTCCTTCCACCCTTGGAGTTAAAGAAACTCTTTTAAATTACAAGTTAAATGATTTCATAGATTTCATGTTGGATTTGAATGTAATCTTGATTATAATGTTAAATGGGTTTTCAACTCCATAATTTATCACAAGTTCTATGAAAACTAGCTAATTGTGGATTGAATTATGTGAACTTCATATGGAACTCTTGAATTACAAGTTGAATGTAGTATCCATGATAGTATTACATGTTTATTGATATGTGAAATACCTATGCTCCCCAAGTGTTTGTCAAAATGCTTATGTGAATTAACTAGAGCAAGCATGACATGTTATATGTGATTTCATTCATGCACAAGATCATGTATATCAAGTGTTTGACAAAAATGTCTAAATGAATGCATTATTAATAAGCAAGTAATATTAAGCTACTAAAGTCATGCAGTATTTTACTTTTTATATTATCGAGTCCTGGGGTATTTAGTACTCGAAAATCTAGTTGTTTACCTAGAGCTACGGTAGTTACAAAATAGTTTCAGTAGTGTCACGACAAGTAATACTCAGTAATCAGTCCCAATCTCGGTTCAATAGTTAGTTCAGAACTCAGTGAACTCAGTTCAGTTCAGTTAGACAGTACGATCATTAATAGTTCAGTCAAGCCTAGTACAGTTTAGAAATTAGTTCAGTGTTTATTCAATTGGGAGTAGGAATCAGCACCGAGAGAACCCATGGATGGAGGAATTCCTGCCAACATGGGGTTTAACCCTTAGTAGCAATCCCTGAGTTACAGAACTACGTAGCCAGTGTAGGTTGAGATATCTTCCTGCCAGACTAGGATTGATACATTTTACATGAGTTTTCCTGCCAACGAGGGTTGATGAAAGTGCTTCCTGTCAGAGAGGGTTAACTCATAGCTTGTCTTTACCCGTGGCACATTATTGACACCCTTCTAACAAGGGTTACAGGTTGGACCATAATTCATTTGGAGAGGGGCATGTCGGTTAGATAACTACCTCCCACAGTTTCAGATTCAGTCTCAGTATAGAACTCAGTTTAGTTCTACAGATTTAGGACTATCAAACACAGTCACCCAGCTCAGTATAGAACTCAATTCCGTTCTACTGAATCAGGATTGTCAGAAATAGTCACTCAGTTATCAGTACTATGGTATCTATAAACTCAAATATCAGTTAATCAGTATTCAAAACTCAGTATCCAGTGCTAACATAATCTCAGTTACAATTTATGTATTCATGCATGTACTCTCATTCAGTTATGTCCTTATTACTCAGCTAGTTGTTGTCTATGCATATGAACCCATGCATATCATCCTACCTCACTTGGCATACCAGTACATTCAAAGTACTGACGCATACTTTTCTTTTATGCTTTGAGGTCTTATATCATAGGTTCAGACGCATGGGCTCCTGACCGCACTTAGCAACCCAAATTATCAGCAGCAAATTTAGTGGTGAGTCCTCATAGTTTGAAGACAATGTTATCTTTCAGTATTTTAGTAGTTCCGCATATTCAGTAGACGAAGTTAGTCAGGGACTTATCCCATCAACTCCATATTCAGACAGTTAGAGGATTTTAGCCTATAGTATTTTAGACAGATATTTAGTTTTCAGTATTCATTTATCAGTATTCAGTATTTATTTTCAGTTGTGAACCTTATGGCGGCTTCAGCCTAATTTCCACATTTATTTTAGTATTAGTATTATTATCGTGTGATTATTCAGTGCTCACAGCAAATATCAGTCATGGGTTAGCTTGTGGTCCTTTGGGGTCGTAAGCACCGTGTAGCGTTCAGGGTACAGACTCAGGGCATTACAAACTTGGTATCAGAGCCTAAGGTTCAACAGGGTCCTAGGAAGTCTGAAAGTCGCATCTAGTAGAGTCTTGTACATGGGTGTGTAGTGCGCCACACTTATGGACAAGGGGCTATGAGACATTTTTAGGAAAAGTTTCCATTCTTTCAGTATTCATGCCGTGCAAGTGAGTATGAGCTCAAGTCACACTCTTAGTCTAATCCTTTTCTTCCTTTCGATTATAGAACATGCCTCCCAAGAAGAACGGAAGAAGAACAGGAAATCAGCCAGCCCCTCAGCCCGGTCAGGCAGATTCTCTGGACGAGCATGTCTCCTATACGGAATTCAGGGCTGTATTTACTAATCTAGCTAATTTAGTAGCAGCCCAGAATGAATACCCAGTTTTTGTTTCGGCTAACCCAGTGGCCAATACTACTGCATCCAGGATTCAGGACTTCACCCAAATGAACCCTCCATCATTTACCAGGTCTAAGTCAGATGAGGACCCACAAGAGTTCCTTGATCAGGTGTAGAAGGTTACAAATATTATGGGGGTGACTGTAAGTAAGAGTGCTGAGTTGGCCGTATATCAGTTACAGGATGTGGCTCACTCATGGTTCAAGCAGTGGAAGTCAAAGAAGGCCGCAGATGCAGGGCCCATAGAATGGGAAGAGTTTGCCACTGCTTTCCTTGATAGGTTTTTCCCACTGGAGTTGAGGGAAGTTAAGGTTTTTGAGTTTATTAATCTAAAGCAGGGCAACATGACAGTACAAGAGTATTCTCTTAAGTTTACTCAGTTAGCCAGATATGCCCCTCATGTGGTAGCAGATAAAAGATCGAAGATGAGTAGGTTTGTATCGGGTGTGTCTAACAATGTGGTCAAGGAATGTAGGACCGTAATGCTGATTAAGAAGATGGACATATCCAGACTCATGGTCCATTCTCAGCAAATAGAAGAGGCTAAGAATAAAGAGAAGGAGATGGACAACAAGAGAGCAAGAACAGGTGGTTTTATCTTCACTCAGCCTAAGTCAGAGGGTGGTAATCATTCTCAGTTCCTCCCAAAATCTTCAGTTCCAGCTCCATCCTCAGCCAGTGCTCCAGTGTCAAAATTCAGAGACGATAATAAAGATAGAGTATCAGGCCCTAAAACCCAGGGTAGTGTTAGTAGAGCTCGAACAAATCCTCTTTGCTAAAGATGTGGTAGAAACCATCAGGGTGTCTGTAGAGCTAGCAGCGATATGTGTTTTGGGTGTAGCAAGTCAGGCCATAGGATCAAAGAGTGTGTTCAGGTGGTTCTCAGAGTTAGCATAATCATCCCTCAGCTCAGTCCAATCGTTCGAACCAGTAGGGTGCCTCTTCTAGTACCACCAGTGGGCAACACCCAAATAGACTTTATGCACTTTAGTCCCGACAGGATCAGGAAAGTTCTCTTGATGTGGTCACTAGTACATTACAAGTTTATCATTTACATATTTATGCTTTGCTAGATCCAGGAGCTTTTTTATTCTTTGTGACTCCTTATATAGCCGTTGACTTCGGAGTCAGTCCCAAAATTCTAGCAAAGCCTTTCTCAGTTTCTACCCCAGTGGGTAAATCTATCATAGCCCGATAGGTATACAGGAACTGTCCGGTTATGGTATCTCAGAAAGTTACTTCAAAAGACTTAGTAGAGTTAGAGATGACAGATATTTCCTAGATAAGGGATTCATCAGACCCAGTATATCCCTGTGGGGTGCACCAGTCTTATTCGTGCGTAAGAAAAATGGTTCTCTTAGAATGTGTATAGACTACTGTCAGCTAAATAAAGTCACGGTCAAGAACAAGTATCCACTTTCAAGAATTGATGACTTATTTGACCAACTTCAGGGTGCCAACTACTTTTCTAAGATAAACCTCAGGTCAGGCTATCATCAGTTTAGAGTCAGAGAATGTGACATTCCAAACACAGCTTTTAGAACTCTGTATGGTCACTTTGAATTCCTAGTCATGTCATTTGGTCTTACCAATGCCCCAACAGCTTTCATGGACTTGATGAATCATGTGTTCAAGCAGTACTTGGACCTGTTCATCATAGTCTTCATTGATGACATTCTTGTCTACTCCCGCAGTGAGCATGACCATGCAGACCATCTCAAAATAGTGTTACAGACCCTCAGAGCCCATCAGTTATTCGCCAAATTCAGTAAATGTGAATTTTGGCTAAGGTCAGTAGCTTTCCTTGGTCATATCATTTCCGATGATGCATTTAGAGTTGATCTTCAAAAGACCGAAGCAGTAAGGAACTGGCCCAAACCCATCTCTCTATCAGATATCAAGAATTTCTTGGGCTTGGCTGGCTATTACCAACAGTTTATTGAGGGATTTTCATATATTGCATCCCCTATGTCCAGACTGACTAAAAAAAAGTCAAATTCCATTGGCTAGATTCTTGTGAAAAGATATTTCAGGAGTTGAAGACTCGACTCACTACAGCTCAAGTTTTGACTCTACCAGATGGTTCAGACGGGTTTGTGGTATATTGTGATGCTTTAGAGTGGGTTTGGGGTTTGTTTTGCTACAGAGAGGTAAGGTTATAGCCTATGCCTCTTGGCAGCTTAAACCTTATGAAAATAACTACCCCACTTATGATCTTAAGCTAGCAGCTGTTGTGTTTGCCTTATAAATTTGGAGGCACTACTTGTATGTGGTGCATGTTGATGTGTTCAAAATCCATAAAAGCCTACAGTATGTGTTTTATCAGAAAGACCTAAATTTGCATCAGAGGTGGTGGTTAGAGATGTTGAAATACTATGACATGAGTGTTTTGTATCATCCGGTCAAGGCCAATATAGTGGCGGATTCCCTCAGTAGGATGTTTATGGGTAGTGTTGCTCACGTGGAGGATGGTAAGAAGAAGTTAGTTCAGGAAGTCCATCATCTTGCTCGACTAGGTGTCCGCTTAGTCGATTTACCAGAAGGTAGTGTGTGGGTTCAGAATAGTTCAGAATCATTTCTGGTTTCTAAAGTGAAGCAGAAGAAGGATAGAGATCCCAGTTTAGCTAAGTTAATAAAGGCAGACAGAGATTAGAAAGTAGAGGTTTTCTCCCAAGGGGGAGATGGTGTGGTGCGTTGCCAGGGTCGACTATGTGTGCCAGGTGTAGATGACTTGAGGCAACAGATTCTTGCGGAAGCGTATGGTGTGCGCTACTTGATTCATCCAGGGGCCACCAAGATATACCGCGACTTGCGGGAGGTCTATTGGTGGAGTGGGATGAAGAGAGATATTGCAGAGTTTGTAGCTAAGTGTTTGACATGTCAGCAGGTTAAGATCGAGCATCATAAGCCTAGTAGGTCTATACAGGAGTTCAGTATTCCCGCTTGGAAGTGGGAAGAGGTGAATATTGATTTTGTGATGGGTTTGCCCCGTACTCATTGTCAGCATAATTCGGTTTGGGTCATTGTGGACAGGATGGCCAAATCAGCTCATTTCTTACCAGTCCATACTTTCTATTCAACTGAGGATTATGCCAAGCTCTATGTTAGAGAGTTGGTCAGATTACAAGGAGTTCCATTCTCTATCATCTCAGATAGAGGTACACAGTTCACCTCTCATTTTTGGAAATCCTTCCAAAAAGGTCTAGGTACCCAAGTTCACCTCAGTATAGCCTTTCACCCTCAGATAGATGGTCAAGCAAAAATGACCATTTAGACTTTGGAAGATATGTTAAGAGCGTGTACCATTGACTTTAAGGGTAGTTGGTATAACCACTTGTCTTTGATTGAGTTTGCGTATAATAACAGTTACCACTCCAGCATTCAGATAGCTCCATTTAAGGTGCTCTATGGGAGAAGATGTAGATCTCTCATTGTTTGGTTTGAAGTGGGTGAGGCCACAGTGGTAGGGCCTGACTTGGTATTTGATACCTTAGAAAAAGTTTGATTTATTAGGGAAAGACTTAAGACAGCTTAGAGCCGGTAGAAATAGTATGCAGATGTGCGAAGGAAGGATCTCATGTTTGAGATTGGGGATTTTGTGTATTTGAAAATCTCACCTATGAAAGGAGTGAAAAGGTTTGGCAAGAAGGGGAAGCTCAGTCCCCAGTATGTCGGTCCTTACCGAATTCTCAGCCGTTTTGGAAAGGTAGCATACGAGTTTGAGTTGCCTTAAGATTTAGCTTCAGTTCATCCAGTGTTTCATGTCTCCTTGATAAAGAAATGCATAGGTAACCCAGAAGCCGTAGTCCCTATAGAGGGCAGAGATATTCAGAACAGCCTCTTTTATGAAGAGATCCCAGACGAAATCCTTGATCGTCAGATTCGCAGACTGAGGAACAAAGAAGTCCCTCTAGTCAAAGTTCTTTGGCAGAATCAGTCTGTTGAGAGAGCTACTTAGGAAGCAGAAGCAGATATGTGGACCAAGTATCCTTACCTCTTGTCCGCAAACTCAGATTCAGCTCAAGGTAACAGTTTTCCTTGAATTTACTCAGTTCCATATTCAGGTTTCCAGTATGAGTTTGATTTCAGTTCAGTTGCATAGCTTTCTCATATCACGCATACCCTCACGAAATTGCTCAGTCATGTTCATGTCCTTGGAATTCAGTCATGTTTCAGTCATGTATGTTCAGTATGAAAATTTAGTGAATCAGTAGTTTCAGGCATGAAATCATGCTTCAGTTATGCATGCTCAGTAAGAAAGTTCAGTCTATCAGTATTCTCAGCTTAGTTAGTCTCATTCGAGGATGAATGTTCTCAAGGGGGAGATATTATAAGACTCCGCAAAATTCTAAGCTTAACTCAGCCCTTAGATATTGATAAGGGGTCCCATACTTAGAAATTTCAGTTAAGTGTTTACACGTAGAATTATTTTTAGCCTCATAAGTTGGTGATCCTATTTCCCGACCCTGAAAACCTTAAGGTGTCGATTTTTAGGTTGATTCATGATCAGTTATATTAGTAGGTGTTCTCGAACAAGTTTTGGATTTTTCGAACATCGTTTGAATCACGTTTGGAAGTCCAAACTAGTGGATCAACGCGATCTCAATGCGCCGCGTCGCCTACGTGTTGATAAATGTTTTCCCAGCTCCCAGTGCCAATTTCTAGTGAGCCAATGCAAATCGCCGCGGAGTGTTGGCCATCATATCGACCCCATCGATGTGGCGCATTGGGCTGCGCATCACTAGACCCATTTTCAGTCATTAAAAGTCCGTGTCCATGAGGGTATTTGAGTCATTTTCCCACCCCATATTCAGCCCCAAAAATACGAAATTAATCACTCTTAGAGGAAAAACATGCATTATTTCTCTCAAATTACTCAAGAACAAAACCCTAGAAGATCTAATTTCAATTCAAGCTTCAAGAAATTCACCATCAACCTTCATTAATTCAAGTACCAAGGTAAGTGAAGTGTTCATCCAAGGATTTCCTTCCACCCTTGGAGTTCAAGAAACTCTTTTAAATTACAAGTTAAATAATTTCATAGATTTCATGTTGGATTTGAATGTAATCTTGATTATAATGTTAAATGGGTTTTTAATTCCATGATTTATCCCAAGTTCCATGAAAACTAGTTAATTGTGGATTAAATTATGTGAACTTCATTTGGAACTCTTGAATTACAAGTTGAATGTAGTGTCCATGCTAGTATTACATATTTATTGATATATGAAATACCCATGCTCCCCAAGTGTTTGTCAAAATGCTTATGTGAATTGACTAGTGCAAGCATGACATGTTATTATGTGATTTCATTCATGCACAAGCTCATGTATATCAAGTGTTTGATAAAAATGTCTAAATGAATGCATTATTAGTAAGCAAGTATTATTATTCTACTAAAGTCATGCAGTATTTTACTTTTCATATTATCGAGTCCTGGAGGTATTCAGTACCCGAAAATCTAATTGTTTACCTAGATCTACAGTAGTGTCATGAATAGTAATACTAAGTAATCAGTCCCAGTCTCGGTTCAGTAGTTAGTTCAGAACTCAGTTCAGTTCAGTTAGACAGTAGTACAGTTTAGAAATCAGTTCTGTGTCTATTCAGTTGGGAGTAGGAATCAGCACCGAGCGAACCCAGGGATGGGGGCATTCCTACCAGCATAGGGTTTGACCCTTAGTAGCAATCCCTGAGTTATAAAACTACGTAGCCAGCATAGGTTGAGATATCTTCCTGCCAGACTAGGGTTGATACATCTTACATGAGTTTTCCTGCCAGCGAGGGTTGACGAAATTGCTTGGTATCAGAGAGGGTTAACTCACAGCTTGTCTTTAGCCGTGGCATAGTATTGACACCCTTCTAACTAGGGTTACAAGTTGGACTATAATTCATTTGGAGAGGGTCATGTCGGTTAGATAACTACCCCCCACAGTTTCAGATTCAGTCTCAGTATAGAACTTAGTTCAGTTCTACAGATTTAGGACTGTCAAACGCAGTCACCCAGCTTAGCATAGAACTCAGTTTCATTCTACCGAATCTAGATTGTCAAAAACAGTCACTCAGTTATCAGTACTACAGTATCAGTAATCTCAGATATCAGTTAATCAGTATTCAGAACCTAGTATCCAGTGTTACCATGATCTCAGTTACAGTTTATGTATTCATGCATGTACTCTCATTTAGTTACATCGATGTTACTTAGCTAGTTATTGTCCATGCATCTGAACCCATGCATATCAGCCTACCTCGCTTAGCATACCAGTACATTCAAAGTACTGACGCATACTTTTCTTTTGTGCTATGAGGTCTTTTATCATAGGTTCAGACGCACGAGCTCCTGACCGCACTTAGCAGCCCGAATTATCAGCAACAGATTTAGTAGTGAGTCCTCATAGTTTGAGGACATTATTATCTTTCAGTATTTTAGTAGTTCAACACATTCAGTAGACGGAGTTAGTTGGGGACTTGTCCTATCAAATCCATATTCAGATAGTTAGAGGCTTTCAAACTAGAGTATTTCAGACAGATATTCAGTTTTCAGTATTCATTTATCAGTATTCAATATTTGTTTTTAGTTGTGAACCTTATGGCGACTTCAGCCTAATTTCCGTATTTATTTCAATATTGTTATTATTACCATGTTATTATTCAGTGCTCACAGCAGATATCAGTCATGGGTTAGCTTGTGGTCCTTTGGGGTCCTAAGCACCGTGTAGCGTCCGGTGTACAGACTCGGGGCATTACAACTTACACCCTTCTTGACAACATGCTTGCCTTACTCTAAACACATAATCTACCTCTTTTCCATCATAGCCTACCTTTATCACTTCTCTAAACTCATATTCTGCCCTAAACCATTAAAATCTAAATCATACCAAAAGACTCAACATCACCTATCCATAACTCCTTAACTTAGCTATTAAGAACACCATAGACTATATAACTAGCCTTCTTCCCGTTTCGCAACTTAAGGGTACTACTAACCACACACACTCTTTACTAACCTTAGAAAATAATGCAACCCCACATCACCTTGGTCATACCTCTACATCATACTTACAACATCATACTTAATTGTGAATAACTGAATTTTAACTCTTACATACACTGTTCAAGCCTACTAGATCACTTCCATATAACTACCATCACTAACCAAATAGTCATCATTTCCACCTTGATGATCATCTACTATTCAAACTTAGTGTCTAGTGCTAGGCATGATTAACTACCCAACCTCACATAATATTCTCACTTGGAAGCTATAAAATAAGATATCAAGAAACACTAGTACACTAGAACCTCATAATAACAATAATAATTGATCATGACCATATGGTCTATCTTACTATAATCCATTAGCACATTCTCCCTCTATAGATTTCTAGTATTCACTCATCAATACACCTAAATTTCTTTCATAGTCCATAAGTTTCAACTCCACTTCTTTTTTTTTTTTTGCAACCTCAAGAGAAGCCTAAATTTACAATACTCAACTACCAAATACCTTCACTAATAACCTATACTTTTATAACATAATAAATACCATCAATAACTCTTTTCCTACTTCAAGCAAATAATAATTCACCTTAACTAATAACTCATTCTCTACCTTCTACTAAGGAACCAGTACCACATTCATTACCCCTAAGCTAACACATAAGGACATATCACCTCACTACTAACTCGATCGTATGTAAAAGTCCATCTATGGGTATTCGACCAATCGTTGTTACCACCTTCTTGTCACTACACTTCTAAATCCATACTCCCAACTATAAGAAGGTTCTACTACTTATGAATCATCACACTCAAGGTCATAATATCCCTCAAATGCAAACTCTATTTAGCAATCTGGGTTTATACTATCTCTCCTCATAAGCACTATCTAGATTAAAAGGGTTAATAAGGAATGTGAATACATAACACAATAAATCTTAACTACGCAACTCATATAGATGAGGATATAAGCTTTCAACTTAAGGGACATATAACACACTAGCGAGCTCCTCTCAAGCCCCTTGTATTACTTCTGAAGTTACTGATAGTAAATTTGAGAGCATTATCTTGGGAGAAATAGAAATTTAGTACTCAAGTTATCTTGGAAGGATATAGATGGAGAATTATGGAGTTACACATGAACCGACAAAAATTTCTGAGAGAGCTACTTTACAGCACGATCTAGAGCATGAAGAAGGGAAATATTTCTTAAATGCCCTGTAGCCTCATGAAGAAAAGTATAGACGTCTCTGTACAATTTTTCAAGACTCTACTAGACACAGCTTCATAGACACCCTAGGACACTTGAAAACCTGTCTCTGATACCAAGTTTGTAACGCCCCGAGACTACCCCCTGGACGTCATATGGTGTTTAGGAAAACAAGTGATCCCAAGCTAACCTTACACTGGCATGATGCTTAAGCTACTGATTAAAATACATAAAACTGGAAGTAACACACAGAAGATAAAACTTTAGTTGAACATGCTCAAACAAAACTATTTAAAATAATTACAACTCTGGTCATCCAAAATAAAACTAAAATCCAATACGGCAACTCCACTGACTTTCTATGAAGCCTCTACTAATACTGACTATAAGTAGCCGGGACATGACCCCCAGCTATCCCTAATCAATACGACTGAATAAAAAGAAATACTAATAGAACTAGAGTTGACTCGAGTCCTTGAATCAAAAGAACTCTTCACCTGCTAACTGGAAGTTGCAAACTGTCCGATGATGATATGTGGGCTACTACTAGTACCTACATTATGAGACAATATAGCACATAGACATATATATGGGTTAGTACTTCTGGAATGTACTGAGTATGTGGGGGTGAATGCATAAGTAAATTAATAACTAAATAATTCATATGAACTTTCAAATGATGCATGCTAAGTGTAAATGTCTCACCTTGGTATTGAATAAAAAAAAAGTTGTAAAATCATAACCATGATTAATGAAGCATAAAGAAAATTTTGTGAGCCATAACACTTAGTATCTAAAAGCTTTTCTTTTACTCTTTCTTTTGGGAGGTTCTTCTAATCGACATAAACATGTGAGCTATCATGGAGTCCAACGTCTTACCCACATTGCAGAGAGTTGTTCTACCCTTGTCATCAGAATATAACCTTAACTTAAGTCATCACTATCTTTAACTTCATCCATATTGGGAATAAGCTTAACCTACGTTGGCTCGTCTTTCTGGGGTATACTACTCCCTTATTACTTTTATGCTCATACTTTAGGTAATCCGCCTTAAAATAACAGAAGAGTTTATAGACTAAAAACCAGTTATGCTTCTCTTTGCTTTAATTCAACTCAAGATGAAAAAATATGGATTTCTTATCTTAGCTTAGGATCAAAAGATCACTTCTTTCTTTAAATCTTGGTATAATCTTATCAAAGAAGAACTTAAGAATATAATTCTCTTGAAATCTCAACACTTAAACTTAGGGCTTGAAATTCATGCTTAAAAATCATGGTGATTCATAACAACACTTCATGCTCAATAAAAATCTTTAAATACTTCAACAATATCAAAACAAGATAGTACAATCTCTTCCATAATATAAATCTTATAAGTTAAAATATAAACATAAGCAATTCTTGATATACTCAAATCTTTAAAACTCATGATAATCACGTGTTTCAAGATTATAGAAACTTAGGTATGAACCCTAATTCAAAACAAGTGAATTGAATCTTAAAATCATGCAATTTGGTCACAAGGGTGAAAGGATACGCTTGTTCATAACCCCACATACCTTAATTGAATGGATTCTTGAAGAAATCTTGAAATTGAAGCTTGAATCCTTGAAGAAAAACTTGAATTTGGAGCTTGGGTACTTGAATTCTTAGAGAGAAAGTTGAATCTTTCATTCTCAAGAAGGGTAGGCTTTTTACATGAGTTGTTGTGAGGAAGATGGGAAAATAATGCCCCTTTTTGAGTTATAAATCGTGTTTGGACTGTTGGGATTGAGGGGAAAGGACTAAACTGCCCCTTGGCCTCTCATCCCCATGGAAATCACCATCGTGACGCGACCTCTAGTCGGGTTGATTAGCACGCAATTATCACTACACACTGGCCCCCATAAGCCAGTTAGGGCATAAAAGTAACTAACCCAATGCGGGCCCCCATAATCCTGCAAGGTGCAATTAAGGAAACAAATAATTAGAGTTTCATTAATTGTCCATGTCTCAAGCCATAAATCCATTCATACTATTCACCTTAGATTAGAAACAACTCTAAAACCTTCATAAACAACCCATCACTGCCGAACTTGAACTGTAACTTATATAATTAAATTCTGGACTTGAACCAGAACATATGCAATCAAACGCCGGACTTAAACCGAAACTCATATCAACTCCCAATCACCAAAATAGCATAATAACCATGTTACTACACTTTTAAAGCTTCCAAACATGCAATTTAAGCAGTACAATTCACTTATAAACCTACAAGGAGCTTATAATAATCTTGGCCTAAGGTGGCTGGAGGGACAAACTTCTAATATCCCAAATTCTATTCTAAGGTAAATTCTACCTCGGACTAGACTAAGGAATATAGGTTCACTTTGAGATGTTAAATGAGTCATATTTAGTGCTAAGATAGAAATTCTAACCTAAACATGAAAAACAAAGCCAATCATGCCTAATTTATGATTACTTAATAGGCTAAAAGTCCAAAATTGTAGTAATTATTCCTTTAAGACCAAATTCCCAACTCAAATCTAACACATTATTATAAATATCATAAGATTATGCTCAATCTACAAGATGGGTAAACCTAGCCCACCTCAACAACGAAGAATGCACAGGGAAATATGCTAAATCGAAGAACTTCCATTCCAAAGAGCTTTCGCAAGATTCAACACTATTAAAATTAAAATATACTCTTCAATACGAGAAAAATGATACACTTATTGCATTTTTATGCTTCGGGTCCAAAATTATGTAAAAATCCCTTGTGAGGCCCACTTGTGGAATCACACAACTCAAAACTATCAACGTGTTCCTCTATATTTAAGGAACATTTACCCTCAAGAATGTGTAAATCCTGAGCTCAAATCGCGCTACAATAAATGCATCAATATTTTAGGGATTTTGGAAAATAATAAAAGATATAATCAAAAATTGAAGAAAGCTTATGAAGAATTCGAATAAGAAACTTGTTACTCGAGCTGACGAGCACCCCAAAATCACCCACTAATAGTTCTTCCAAGTTTTCATACTTCTTATAGTTCTCCACTATTGAAAATGGGTGAAAGAAATGTGAGAAAATCTCTATGTCGAGTATTTATAAGGTTCCTAGGTACCCAGGTGCCGCTTAAGTGAAAACTAGGCCTCTTTAGTGATCACCGCTTTTGCGGCCTAGCGCCATTTTAGTGACATCTTTTGTCTGCACGCCTACCTCTTAAGTAGTCACTTTAATACTTAAGCGGCCATCGCTTAAGCAGACCATAACTGGGCCAACCTGACCACTTTAGTAGACCTCCACTTAAGTTACCCAAATGGTGCTTAAGTGGGTGCACCAGCAGAATATACCGGCTGGAGACTTGAAATTATTTTGAGTCTCCATCGACCCTTTGGGATTCATTAAAAATCATGTGTGCACTAACAAATTATGCTATCCTATCAAATTTGACGTTCAAGACTCAATGGCGCAGTCAAAATTTTCATCCAACGCAGTTTCAATGAAAAGTGGGTTCCATATCCACGTGCCATTTTTCTTAATTTTTGGTTAATATCTCAAAATGAGTCCGGAAGCCTCGAGACCCAAAGCAAGGGTCCACCCAACCTAAACTCGATATTCCAGAGCTATTAAAACTGTTTGAATTAGTATACATGGTCATTTGACACAATTTACTACTTTGTAGAAAATTTTAACCAGTAAAGACTTCAAAATAGAGAATTTACTCTAAAAAACAAACGAACAGCCCGTTAAATGAACTGTCAACTCTAATAAGTCATAAATGACTCAGGGAAACTATAAGAAAGATATAAATAGCAAACTGAGCAAAAATATAGAAAATGACCAAAAGAGTTATTGGAATATCTACTACTAAAAGAACTTTTGTCTGCAAAAGTATAGGGTTAGGATGTACTTGAAGTCTCAAACAGGTAAGATACTGTGTCCATATTACGCTCACACTGTCCCAAGTATCCTTGTCTACTAGGAGGTGCCTCCAATAATCCTTAATGATTGGAAGCTTTCTAACGCACAACCACCTGACATCACTAGAAAAAATAAGCACCGACTCCTCCACGAAGCTCAATTGTTCATCCAGCTAAATCGAGTTCCATTTGAGCACATGAGATGCATCTAGAATGTATAGCCACACCATAAAAACATGGAAAATTAGATGAATAACCACAAAATCGAGGTTCAAGGCTAACTCATATTCCACCTCTCCAAATATGTGAAGGATCTCAAAAGGTTTGATATATCTGGGGTTGAGTTTGGCTTTTCTATAGAACCTCATCACACCCTTCATGGGAGTTACATAGAGGAATACACAGTCACTAACTCCAACTCTCAAGGCACAAAGTCTATGATCTGCATAAGCCTTCTGCCCACTCTAAGTTTCCCTTAGCCTATTCTGAACCACATGGACTCTATTTAATGACTCCTAAAGCAAGTTATTACCACAGGGTCTAACCTCAAAGGTCTCAAACCAGCAAACAAGAGTACGACATTATATACCTTATAAATCCTCAAATGGCTCAATCTCAATACTTGAATGGTATTTATTACTATATGCAAACTCCGCCAAATAAAAGTGTTTCTCCCACTAACCTTCAAAATCCATAATACAGGCTCAGAGCATATCCTCAAAAACCAGAAAAGTCCACTACTGCCCTTCAGTCTGAGGGTGAAAGGTTGTACTAAGACCAACCTAAGTACCCAACTCCTCCTGAAAAAGCTCTCCAAAATCTCAAAGTGAATACTAAGCCTCGATATGATATTATATATATATATATATGCAAACCATGAAAATAGACTATCACACGAACATAGAGTTACCAGTCAAACTCTCGATATTAAAGGGTATCTAAATGGGAATAAAATTTGATTACTTGGTCAATTAATCCGTTATGATCCAAATAACATCAAAATCATAGGAAGTACGAGGAAACCAACTAATAAAGTCAATGGTGAGTTGCTCCCGCTTCTGCTCAGGAATGGGCAATCTCAAAATTAGGCCACTAGGTCTCTGATGGTGGGCCTTCACTTGCTGACAACATAGGCACCAAGCAACAAAGTTTACCACATATCTCTTTATACCACTTGACTGATAATGTTTCCTCAATCTATGTATGTCTTAGTTTTTCCCGGGTGAGTTGAATAACTAGAGCTGTGAGCCTCATCCAAAATCGACTGAACAAGTCTCCAACCCTCGAAATACAAATGCGACCATTGAATCTCAAGACACCCTCAGAATCAATGGTAGCCCTGTTAGACTCACCGCTCAACACCTAATCACGAATGATACAAAGTCTCATATCCTCATACTGATGACTCAAAATTATCTCAAATAAAGTAGACCTTGCCTCTACACTAGCAAGAATTCTTCTGAGCTAAGAACTATAAAGTCGCATCATCAAGTTGGCTAAGGACTCTATGTCCCACACCAACGTTCTCCAAGAAATAAAGATAGAATCTAAACTACCCATACTCACCACATTTTGGCTCAAGGCTTCTGCTATCATGTTCTTCTTGCTCGGATGATAAATTATAGCGATGTCATAATCCTTAAGAAACTCCATCTATATACGTTGATTAGAATTAAGATCTCTCTAGGTCATAAAATGTTAAAGACTATGATGATTAATGAATATCTCACAATGCACGCCATAAAGATAATGACTTTAAATCAAGTGTGAAAACTACCCCAGCCCACTCCAAATCATGAGTGGGGTAGTTGCGCTCATGCATATTCATCTACCTCAATGCATAAGAACTCGACCCAACTAAATAAGAACACAACCTAAACCAATACCTGAAGTATAATGTTACATGGTGAATCCCTCACCCTCAATAGGAAGAGACAATATATGAGCTAAAGTAAGATATCCCTTGCATTTCCCAAAGCATGGCTCACATTCCTCGGACCATAAAAAATAAACCACTTTCTGAGTCAATCTGGTAATCAATGCTACAACAACAGCAAAACCCTCAACAAATCGCCTATAGTACCCAGCAAAACTAATAAAGTTATGAACCTCAGACAGAGATGTAGGTCTGGCCCAATGACGAATAGCCTCAATATTTGTTGTATTTCCATAATCCTGTCATTAGATACCACATGTCCTTGGAATGTCATCGACTTCACCAGAACTCACACTTACATAATTTGGCCAAAGGCCTATGATTCTCAAAGTATGGTGCACAATCATCAAGTGTTGCATATTATCCTCGAATACAAAAGGATATCTTCGGTGAATACAATAACGAAGGAATCCAAATAAGGCATAAACACACGGTTCATAAAATCAATGAATTCGGATAGGGAATTGGTCAACCCAAAAGACATTACCAAGAAGACAAAATGGCTAAAAAGGGTCTAAAAGGCTGTCTTTGGGATATCCTCAGCTCGAATCCTCAACTGGTGGTATCGGGACCTCAAGTCAATCTTAAGAACATTGCTTCCCTCTGAATCTGATCAAATAAATAATCAATATGAGGCATAGGATATCAGTTCTTCACTATCACCTTATTATATTGCATGTAGTCAATACACATATGCAAGGAACCATCCTACTTCTTCACGTAAAAGAAAGAGATCCCAAATGAGACACACTAAGTCTAATGAAACCCTTACATAAAAGATCTAAAGCTGATAATTCAGCTCCTTAAGCACGATAGAAGCCATATGATAAGATGCCATAGAAATAGGTTTGGTACTCGACTCAAGATTAATAACAAACTCAATTTCATGCTCAGGAGGAAGACTAGGTATATCAGTAGGGAAAATATCAAGAAATTTCTGAACTATAGAAACAGAGTCAAGCGAATGACTCTCTGCACTAATATCTCAAATATAAGTGAGATAAGACTTACAATGCCTTGAAATAAACCTCCTAGCCATATATTAGAAATAACCTCTGTCGACTCACGGTTAATAGATCCTTACCACACAATTAAGGGTATGTTGGGCATGGCTAATATAATGGCTTTGGAAAAATAATCCTAGATTTCATGATAGTGGGATAACCAGTCTATGCCTAGAATTATATCAAATCTATGACAAATATAACGGTCTTGGCCAAATAATCCAAAACTGCTTGATAGTGGTATGACCAGTCCATGCCTAGATCCTATCAAAATCTACCATGTCTATTATTATAAGATTTGACCGAGTATCAAACTCTTAAACAGTTATAACAAATGATCTATAAACATAATCCACTACTAAAGAATCACCCATGGTAGTAGATACACATAATGACATATATAATGAATCCCAAAATAACTCTTACTATGGGGTTTAATAAGTAGACACTTAAAAGTAACTAGATCATATATCAACTAAAGAAAAATCCAACTGATGGCACACTGAAATTAAACCTATGATACCAATATCTGAAGACTCGACCTTATATCTTGTAGGTACAGCATACAACTGACCACAATTGCACTTGGTTGGGATAATGACTAATATCCTATCCTACCTATATTAGGACCTCCAAAGTCATCCTAAGGACAACTAAAATGATCATAGAAACCACCTCTAGTAGGGGAGAAACTTCCCTAATTAATGTAACACTCAGAATGGAAGGAACCTTTGCTCGATGACTAGGGTACTCTCGTAAGAAATAGATAAAGGAACCTTAAACATAATATTACCTAGGCACTACACTGAAACTAAAATATCCAACTGACCAGGAATAACCACCATGGCTAGAATAACTAGAAGATGAACCCCTCAGAGGCTGACCAATACTCTGGCTAGGATGATAACTGAAACTTGACTGACCTCTATCGGTGATCTAAAAAGTACCATAAATAAGTTTACTAGACTGACATTGATATTGATAGGGATGATCCAGAGGGTACCTACCTTGAGAATATAATACTCAATATTTCCCTAGCATAATTTAGGTCTCAATACATGAGTATTCATATATATTAAATTTTTGAAATACTTGTTATTTCTCAGTTTAGAGCCCACCAAGTTGTGGGAAATTGAACTCGCTTTCCAAAGATATAAAATTTGCCTTAATCCGATAACCGAGTAAGAAGTTATGGCAATTTTAAGTTTCAATCATAAAACACTGTGATTTAGGATCGTAGCGCATCGCGGAGAAGTGTAAAATCACTATTGTCAAATTCCAGTGAGACTTCATGATTCCACCACATCACGATGATGTACCATCTCACAATTATCCCTTTCCAGCGAAGCTCCGCGATCATAGCGCATCACGGAGGTGGCCAAAATGGCATTCCAAAGGATTACCAAGATTTCACCGTGTCACGCCAAACTTCCAGGTCCCAGTTTTCATTCTCCAGTGGCCCGATACAATAGCACCGTGTCGCGTTGGAGCTAAAAATCAGGATTTCCAACTTTCAGTTCTGAGGTTTTAAATTCCTTTAAAAGTATTTGGGTCTTTTCCCACTGTCCTAATCAGCCTAAAACATGATATTTAGCCCATTAGTGACCTAAATAATCATCATTATTCAATTCCTATTAAAAATTGAATATCCTTTTCTCAAGAATAAAAACCCTAGCTCTTAAATTCAAGGATAAATCTCAAGAACTCTCCATCAATCCTCTCAAATTCATTAACTCAGGTATGTTAGATGTTCATCCATGTGTTTCTTTCACCCATGGAGTCAAAGTATCCGATTTAAATTGAAAAATTATGATCTTTTTAAGTTATCTTGATTTTAAATTATGATTAAACCATTAATTTACATGAATCTTGTTTTATACCATGTTTTCATGAAATTAATGTCTATTACTATACTCCATATGTTTGAATATTGTTGTCCACTGATCTAATTCATGATTTGTGATAATGGTGTTAAAGTTGTGCTTTACTACAATCTTTAAACTAACTCCCATGCTCTATATACACCATGCATGTCAAGTGTTTGATTAAATGCTTACAAGAATGATTATTTAATAAAAGCCTTCATGTTATGTCCTCCTAGCTTTAGTGCCATTTTACTATTATCATTTTTGAGTCCTGGTGGTATTAAATACCCAAAATCATAGTTATTTACTTAGTCTCATCTCAGTATCTTCAGAATAACTTTAGAATACATCATGAGCATTACTAGATCAGTTAGTTAAACTCAGAAATAGTCAGTAACTAGTGTCATTCAGTTGGGAGTAGGATTTAGCACTAAGTGAGTCTAGGGATAATGGCTTCCCCATAAGATAGGTAGAGTTACTAGTAGCAGTCCCTATACTCTAAAACTATGGAGCCAGCATAGGATATGAGAAGTCACCCATCAGTATAGAATTGTCTATCTCGCAGGAGCCACCTATCAGATTAGGCTTGACACCCTTCGTCTCGTGACAATACAGTATACCAGACTAGTAGATCCACATATCCAGCGTTAGTACCCATGGCACGGTATTAACACCCTTCTAACAGGGGCTATAGGTTGGACCTTGATTAGCTCAGATTGGGGCATGTCAGTTAGATGATAGCTCCCACAGTTCCAGTCCAGTAATCAGACCAGTAGTTCAGTCTCAGTGTTGTTTGACCAAGGCATATAGATATCAGTTATTTCAATATTTTATTTTACAGATTGTTATTCAGTTCATGCTATATGCTTGATCATGCATCCCCAGTATCTACAGATTTCACGTAACTTTAGTATTTACAAACTTTTATGCATGCACAGTATTTACAAATTTCACATATTTTTAGTATCTACAAATTTTATGCTCTCTATTCAATACTCCATATTTTACATGTATATTCAGATAGTTATTATTCCTGTTCATGAAACCATACAGTCAGTCTATCTCATTTAGTATACTAGTATATTTAAAGTACTGATCGCATGTTTTTCTTTTGTGCTATGAAATATTATATGATAGGTTCTGACGCTCAGTTCCTGGGTCGCGCTTAGACTTCTCAGACTCTCAGCAGTAGCAGTGGTAAGTCCTCATATTTCGAGGACTGATTATTTTACTTTATGTCTTTAGTTCTGTAGTTAGTAGAGTTAGTTAGGGCATGTCCTATCAACTCATAGTCAGTTAGTTTAGAGGATTTAAGCTATTACAGTTAGTTATTCAGTATTCAGATTTTGGTTGGCATGTCAGCTAGTTATTCAGATTTTTTTTATCTTATCAGATTTAGATAGTCATTTCTTCAGATTTATAATTTAGTATTTGTTTCAGATATTTAAAATTTATGGCATATCAGTTATTCTTCCATATTTACGATTATGTTATTCAGTGCTCATAGTAGGTACCAGCTCATGGGTTAGCTTATGATCCCTTGATACTATAAGTACCTTGTGACTCCCAGGGTGTACTCTCGAGGCATTACAAACTTGGTATCAGAGCCAGATTTTAAAGAGTCCTAGGATGTCTAAAAGTTGCGTCAAGTAGAGTCTTATGCACAGGTGTGTAGCATGCCACACTTATGGGAAGGAGGCTACGAGGCATTTAGGAAAAGTTTCCCTTCTTTCAGTATTCATGTCGTGCGAGTGAGCATGAGCTCAAGTTAAACTCTCAGTCTAATCCATTTCTTTTTTCTGTGTACAGAACATGCCTTCTAAAAAGAATAACCGAAGAGGAGTAGGAAACCAACCATCACCTCTGTCCATATAAGAAGATCATTTGGATAAGCATGTCTCTCACGTAGAATTCAGGGCTGCATGCACCACTCTCACCAACTTCGTAGCAACTCAGAATTAACGACCAACTATTGTTCAGGCAAACCTAGTGGCTAATACTACTGTAGTCAGGATTTGGGACTTCACCCAAATGAATCCTCCTTCCTTCATGGGATCCAAGTCTAAAAAGGATCCACAAGAATTCTTAGATATGGTGCAAAAGGTAATGGATATTATAGGGGTAACATTTAGTGAGAGTGTTGATTGGTTGCATAGCATTTACAGGATGTAGCCCATACTTGATTTAAGAAGTGAGAGGTTGATAGGGGTTTTGATGCAGGGCCTGTAGAATAGGAAGAGTTTTCCACAGCTTTCTTAGACAGATTCTTCCTATTGGAGTTGAGGGAGCCAAGGTGTTAGAATTTATTAACTTGAGGTAGGGCAACATGAGCGTGAAGGAGTATTCCCTCAAGTTTACTCAATTAGCTAGATATACTCCCCATGTAGTAGCTGATAACAGATCCAAAATAAGCAAGTTTATGTCTGGTGTGTCTGATAATCTGGTTAAGAAATATAGGACCACAATGCTGATTAAGGAGATAGACTTTTCTATGTTGATAGTCCATGCTCAATAGATAGAGGAGCAGAAGATTAAGGAAAGAGAGAGGGAACAAGAAGGCTAGGACAGGTAGTTTCAATTTCAGTTAGCCAAGGTCAGAAGGTGGGAACCGTCCCCAATTTCATCAGAGGTCTTCATCCCCAGCACCCTCTTCAGCCAATGCCCCAGTACCCAAATTTAGAAATGATAATTGGGATAGGGCAGCAGGCTTCAAGTCCCAAGGAAGTGTTAATAGTGACCGTACGAATTCTCTATGTCAGAAATATGGCAGACACCATCAGGGTAAGTGTAGAGCAGGCAGTGATGTGTGCTTTGGATATAGCAAGCCAGGCCATCAGATTCGGGAGTGGCCAGTCCAATCAGTCGTCAGTTCCATCCAGTCGCCAAACTCAGCAAGGTGCCACTTCCAGTGCAACCAGTGGTCAGCGTCCAAATAGATTATATGTTCTTTAGTCCCGCCAAGATAAAAAAAATTCTCCTGACGTAGTTACCAGTACATTGCAGGTCTTTAACTTACATGTTTATACCTTAGTAGACCCAGGAGCTTTTCTTTCTTTTGTAACTCCATACATAGCCATCAATTTCGGAGTCAGTCTCCAAACTCTAGCAGATCCCTTTTCAGTGTCTACCTCAGTAGGTGTTTCCATTGTATCCAGACAGGTATATAGGAACTGTCTGGTCATAATAACTCAAAAAGTTACTTCAGTTGATCTTGTGGAGTTAGAGATGATGGATTTTGACATCATTCTCATCATGGATTGGCTCCACTCATGTTATGCCACAGTTGATTATAGAAACAGAATAGTTCATTTTCAGTTCCCAAATGAATCAGTCCTTAAATGGAGGGGTAGTACTACAACTCTTAAGGGTCAGCTTATTTTGTACCTTAAACCAAGAAAGATGATATCCAAGGGGTGTATTTACTATCTTGTTTGATCAATGACTCAAATTCGGAGACTCCAACCCTTGAGTCAATTTCAGTAATCAGGGAATTTCCAATTATGTTCCCAAAAAATCTTCCCGGAGTTCCTCCCGAAAGGGAAATCGACTTTGAAATAGACCTTCTCCCAGACACTCAGCCCATATCTATTCCACCATATAGAATGGCTTCAACTGAACTCAAACAACTAAACGAACAGTTGAGGGATCTCCTAGATAAGGGATTTATCAGACCCAGTATCTCTCTATAGGGCACACCAGTTCTATTCATGGGTAAGAAAGACAGTTCTCTCAGAATGTGTATTGACTACCGTCAGTTGAACAAAGTCACCATCAAGAATAAGTACCCACTTCCTAGAATCGATGACTTATTTGACCAACTTCAGGGTGTCAGTTACTTTTCCAAGATAGACCTCAGATCAGGATATCATCAGCTCAGACTTAGGGTATGTGACATTCTGAAAATAGCTTTTCGAACCTGGTATGGTCACTTTGAATTTCTAGTCATGTCCTTTGGTCTTACTAATGCCCCAGCATCTTTCATGGACCTAATGAATCGTGTGTTCAAGAAGTACTTAGACATGTTTGTTATAGTCTTCATCGATGACATTCTTGTCTATTCTCATAGCGAGAATGATCACGCAGAATACCTCAGAATCATACTTCAGACTCTCAGAATCCATCAATTGTTTGCCAAATTAAATAAGTGCAAATTTTAGCTAAGGTCAGTAGCATTGCTTGGTCATATTATTTTCGGTGATGGCATTAGAGTTGATCCTCAAAAAACCGAAGCAGTGAGAAACTGGTTTAGACCCATCTCTCTATCAGATATCAAGAGTTTCTTGGGTTTGGCTGGCTATTACCGTTGGTTTGTTAAAGGGTTTTCATCTATTGTATCCCCTATGTCCAGATTGACTCAGAAGAAATTCAAGTTTCAGTGGTTAGATTCCTGCAAAAAATGTTTTCAGGAGTTGAAGACTCGACTCACCTTAGCCCTAGTTTTTACTTTGCCAGATGGTTCAGATGGGTCTGTTGTGTACTGTGATACGTCTAGAGTAGGTTTGGGTTGTGTCCTTATGTAGAGAGGTAAGGTTATAGTCTATGCATCTAGACAACTTAAGCCCCATGAGAAGAATTATCCTACTCATAATCTCGAGCTAGCAGTTGTAGTATTTGTCTTAAAGATTTGGAGGCATTACTTGTATGGGGTGCATGTTGATATGTTCACAGATCAAAAGATTTTATAGAATGTGTTCTCCCAAAAAGATTTGAATTTGCGTCAGAGAAGGTGGTTAGAGTTATTGCAATATAATGACATGAGTGTTTTGTATCATCCAGAAAAGGCCAACGTAGTGGCAGATGCTCTCAGTAGGCTGTTTATGGGTAGTGTTGCTCATGTTGAGGATGATAAGAAGAAATTAGCCCAGGAAGTTCATCAGCTTGTTCGACTAGATATCCAATTAGTCGATTCAACAGAAGGTAGTGTATGGATGTAGAGTAGTTAAGAATTATCTTTTGTTTTCGAAGTGAAGGAAATGCAGGATAGAGATCCCAGTCTTGTTCAGTTAAAAGAATTAGTCAGAGATTAGAAAGTGAAGGTTTTCTCCAAAGGGGAGATATTGTGCTGCATTGTCAGGGTCGGCTATGTGTGCCTGGAGTAGATGAATTGAGGCAACAAATTCTTGCAGAAGCACATGGTGCGCATTGCTCGATTCATCCAGGGGCAACTAAGATGTAGCGTGATCTGCAGGAGATCTATTAGTGGAGTAGGATGATGAAGAATATTGCAGAGTTTATAGCTAAGTGCTCTACGTGTTAGCAGGTTAAGATTGAGAACCAGAATCCTAGTGGGTCCATGCAGGAGTTCAGTATTCCCACATAAAAATGGGAGGAAGTGAACATGGTTTTCCTCATACTCATCATAAGCATAATTGTATTTGGGTTATCATAGACAGGATGACCAAATCATCTTATTTCTTGCTAGTCCATACCTTTTATTCAGCTAAGGACTATGCCAAACTCTCTCTCAGAGAGTTGGTTAGGTTGCACGGTGTCCATTATCTATCATCTCTGATAAAGGTACCCAGTTTACCTCTTATTTTTTGAAAGAATTCCAAAAGGTCTTGGTACCCAAGTCCACCTCAGTACAGTTTTCCACCCTTATACAGATGGTCAAGCAGAAAGGACCATTCAAACTCTCAAAGATATGCTGAGAGCATGCGTAGTTGATTTTAAAGGTAGTTGGGACGACCAACTGCCTTTGATCGAATTCGCATAAAATAACATCTATCATTCCAGTATCCAGATGGCTCCGTTTAAGGATCTTTATGGTAGGAGATGTAGATCTCTATTTGGTTGGTTTGAAGTAGGTGAGCCCGCAGTAGTAGGGCCTGACTTGGTGTTTAATGCATTAGAAAAGGTCCAGTTGACCAGAGAAAGACTTAGGGCAGCCCAGAGCCGACAGAAATCATATGTAGATGTCAGGAAAAAGGATATCGAGTTTGAGTTGGTGATTTTATGTACTTAAAAATCTCTCCCATGAAGGGAGTGAAGAGGTTCGGCAAGAAAGGGAAACTAAGTCCCCGATATATCGGTCCTTACAGGATTCTCAGTCGTTTTGGAAAAGTAGATGATGAGCTTGAGTTGCCTTCATATCTAGCTTCAATTCACCCAGTGTTCCATTTATCATTATTGAAAATGTGTATTGGTGATCCAGCTGTAGTTGTTCCCATAGAAAGTGTAGCTATTCAGAATAATTTTTCCTATGAGGAAGTTCCAGTCGAAATTCTCGATCATCAAGTTCGTAGACTAAGGAACAAAGAAGTTCCACTAGTCAAACTTCTTTGGCAGAATTAGTCTGTTGAGGGAGCCACTTGGGAAGTACAAGCAGATATGTGGACCAAGTACCCTCATCTTTTCTCCGCGAATTTAGATTTGGTTTAAGGTATTAATCTTCTTAAGATTACTCTCTATCATGCTCAGTTTCAGTTGCAGAACATATTCATGTAAGTCGTGCATTTATGAATCAGTTCAGTCATGCAGTCCATGCATCAGATATGCATGTTCAGTGTGTAATCTCAGTCCGTTAATTTCCTCAGCTTAACCAATCTCATTCGAGGACGAGTGACCCCAAGAGGGAGATATTGTAACACCCCGTATTTCCCTAGCATAACTTAGGTCTCAATACATGAGTATTCATATATATAAAATTTTTGAAATACTCATTATTTTTTAGTTTAGAGCCCACCAATTTGTGGGAAATTGAACTAGGTTTCCAACGATATAAAATTTGCCTTAAGCCGATAACCGAGTAAGAAGTTATGGTGATTTTAAGTTTTAGTCGTAACACCATGATTTAGGCCCGTAGCACATCACAGAGAAGTGTAAAATCACAATTGTCAAATTCTAGTGAGACTCCATGATTCCACCGCATCGCGGTGATGTCCCATCTCACAATTCTCCCTTTCCAGTGAAGCTCTGCTATTATGGCGGATCGTGGAGGTGTCCAAAATGGCATTCCAAAGGCTTACCGCGATTTCACCACGTCGCGCCAAACTTCCAAGTCCCAGTTGTCAAACTCCAATGGCCTAACGCGATAGCACCGCGTCGCACTGGAGCCAAAAATTGGGATTTCCAGCATTCAGTTCCGAGTTTTTAAATTCCTTTAAGGGTATTTGGGTCTTTTTTCACGGCCTTAATCAACCTAAAACACGAGATTTAATCCATTAGTGACCTAAATAATCATCATTATTCAAATCCTCTTAAAATTTGATGATTCGTTTCTCAAGAACAAAAACCCTAGCTCTCAAATTTAAGGTCAAATCTCAAGAACTCTCCATCAATCCTCTCAAATTCATTAACTTGGGTATGTTAGATGTTCATCCATAGGTTCCTTGCTCCCATGGAGTCCAAGTATCCGATTTAAAATGCAAAATTATGATCTTTTCAAGTTATCTTGATTTTAAATTTTGATTAAACCCTGAATTTACATGAATCTTGTTCTATACCATGTTTTAGCGAAATTGATGTCTATTACTACACTCCATATGTTTGAATATTGTTGTCCACTGATTTAATTCATGATTTGTGATAATGATGTTGAAGTTGTTCTTTACTACAAGCTTCAAACTAATTCCCATGCTCTATATACACCATGCATATCAAGTGTTTGATAAAATGCTTACAAGAATGATTATTTAATAAAAGCCTTCATGATATGTCCTCCAAGCTTTAGTGTTGTTTTACTATTATCGCTTTTGAGTCTTGGAGGCATTAAATACACAAAAATCATAGTTGTTTACTTAGTATCGTCTAAGTATCTTCAGAATAACTTCATAATACATCATGAGCATTACTAGATTAGTCATTTTAACTCAGAAATAGTCAGTAACTCAGTGTCATTCAGTTGGGAGTAGGATTTAGCACCGAGTGAGTGTAGGGATGGTGGCTTCCCCGTCAGATAGGTAGAGTCACTAGTAGCAATCCCTATACTCTAGAACTACGTAACCAGCATAGGATATGAGAAGTCACCCGTCAGTAAAGGCTTGACTATCTCGCAGGGGTCACCCGTTAGATTAGGCTTGACACCCTTCATCCTTCGGGACAATACAGTATACCAGACTAGTGGATCCACATAGCCAGCGTTAGTACCCGTGGCACGGTATTAACACCCTTCTAACTGGGGTTATAGGTTGGACCCTGATTAGCTCAGATTGGGGCATGTCGGTTAGATGATAGCACCCACAGTCTCAGTCCAGTAATCAGACCAGTAGTTCAGTCTCAGTGTTGTTTGGCCAAGGCATACAGATATCAGTTATTTTAGTACTTTAGTTTACAAATATTTATTCAGTTCATGTTATATGCTTGGTCATGCATCCCCAGTATCTACAGATTTTACGTACCTTCAGTATTTACAAACTTTTATGCATACAAAGTATTTATAGATTTCATATATTTTTAGTATCTATAGATTTCATGCTCTCTATTCAGTACTTCGTGTTTTACATATATATTCAGACAGTAATTATTCTTGTTCATGAAACCATGCATGTCATCCTACCTCATTTAGCATACCAGTACATTCAAAGTACTGATCTCATATTTTTCTTTTGAGATATGATATATTATATCATAGGTTCTGACGCTTAGTTCCTGGATTATGCTTCGACTTCTCAGACTCTTAGCAGTAGTAGTTGTGAGTCCTCATATTTCTAGGACTGATTATTTTACTTTATGTCTTTAGTTCAGTAGTTAGTGGAGTTAGTTGGGTCCTGTCCCATCTACTCACAGTCAGTCAGTTTAGAGGCTTTTAGACATTACAATTAGTTATTCAGTATTCAGACTTTGGTTGGCATGTCAGTCAGTTATTCAGATTTTCTTTAGATTCAAATAGTCATTTCTTCAGATTCATAATTCAGTATTTATTTCAAATATTAAAACCTTATGGCTTATCAGTCATTCTTCTGATTTATGATTATGTTATTCAGTGCTCATAGCAGGTACCAGCTCATGGGTTTGCTTGTGGTCCCTCAGGACTATAAGCACCGTGTTACGGCCGGGCTGTACTCTCGGGGCATTACAGAGAACCACTAACTTTGACCCTTGAGCCACTATAAAATCAACTAACCTAATATCACCCCCTCTTATGGATTCCCTCTTAGACCTCATGAGACATCTCCTTCATAAACTTAGCATGATTAGAAACCTTAATTCCTATCAACAGCAACAAAACTCTTCATAGCCATAAGAAAAAGAAGTCTCAATCCTCAAACAAAGCATTAAACCCTCTAATAATTGATAGTCAAAATAGAGGTGGCATGCTTAGCCAACTCTAATATTGATCCTTATACTCCAGAATAGTGATAGAGCCCTACACCAACATCAAAAATTGATCCCTCAAACAATCTCTAAGGCTACAAGGCATATACTTCTCTAAGAAGACCTCGAAGAACTGAGTCCATGTCATTAGAAGTGATCCAACTGGCATGGATCAAACAAGCTCTTGTACCAATAATACTAGTAAACCTAATGTTGTAATACCAATTTGTCATGACCCAATGTACGAGTCATGATGGAACCTAATTTATCCCACGACTAGTTAAACCCAAACATTACCCGGAGCTAGAAGTAATGGGCTAATTTAATTTAAAAAGGTATAAAAGCCAGAAATTTGCATGTACGAACTTACAAAAATAATGGAAGAGATAATAATAATTAAAATACTAATACGAAGGATAAATAAGGTAAAGATAACATCACATGAACTATAGTGTCGGTACAAGAGCTACTAGCAAAAAGGAACATAAGTAATGTAATAGTCAAATACAACTAAATCTCGATTAATGAAAGACTATATTAGATAATAAAAGGAAAGATGGCAACTCTGACTCTAAAAGCTCACCCTATCTCCGAACTAAACTCAATATGAATATCACGTCATTGGTGGCCACTAGAACTCGAATCTGCACCAAAAAGGTATAAAAGTATAGTATGAGTGATAACAGCATGGATACTTAGTAGGCATCATCAGTCGACTGAGCTACATCATGATATAAGTATAATAATATGCAAGATAAATTAGCTAAGTCAAGGTAAAAGAGCAAACCTGGAATAATGATCCAAATGCTATAAAGTAATGAATAAATAATCCAGATAAAAATTTAAAGAACATACAATTATCACTACAACACTGGGCCTTATATGTCATTATTTGTGGAAAAGTAAATAATGCAATACTGGCCCAAAAGGTGCAATCACCGAAGTAAATAACTAGAGTATCATTAACTGTCCGTGTCTCAAGACATAACCAATAATCCATCCATACCGTAAACCTCAGACTAGAACCAACTCCATAACCGTCATACCCATCACTGCCGGACTTGAATCGGAACTCATATAATCAAAATACTGGACTTGAATTGAAACTCATATAATGAAATATCAGACTTGAACCAGAATTCATATATATTCCCAATCACCAAAATAGCATAATAATCTTATAACAACCATTTTCAAGCTAACAAAATGTCAATTTAAGGGATATAATTCATCTATAAAGCTAAAAGGTGCTAATAATAATCTTGGCCTAAGATGGTTGGAGGTGCCCATTTATTATCTCCCAAAATCTATTTTAGGGTAAATTCTACTCGGGACTTGGATAAGGTATTTAAGCTTTCTTCGAGATCTTAAATGCATTATAGTATGTCCTAAGCTAGCAATTCTATCTTAAATATGAGAAACTAAGCCAATCAGGCCTAATTTATTGTTACTTAATAGGCTAAAAGTCCCAAATTGTTCTAATTATACCTTCAATACTTAATTCCCAACCCATATCGAACACCTTATTATAAATATAATAAGATTAAGCTCAATCTACAAAAAGGGTAAACCTAGCCTACCTCAACATTGAAGAATGCCTGGTGAAATCTGCTAAATTGATGAATTTCCCTTCCAAAGAGCCTTCGCAAGATGCCACGCTATTAAAATTATAATATACTCATCAATGCAAGAATAATGATTCACTTATTAACTTTTTGTGTTGTGGATCCAAAATTACATAAAACTCCTATGTAAGGACCGCTTGCAGAATCGCACCTTTAAAACTATCAACGCATCCCATTATGCTCAAGAAATATTTGCACCCAAGAATGGATAAATTCTAAGCTTAAATAGTGCTATAATCGACCAACCAATATTTTAAGGATTTTTGAAATGATAAGGAATTTAATCATGAAATTGATGAAAGCTTACCAAGAAATTAGATAAGAAATGTGTTGCTCGATCTTATGAACATCCCAAAATCACCCACTAATAGTTCTCCCTTAGCTTTCAAATTTCTTAGTGTTCTATGCTCTTGAAAATGGGTAAAACATATAGGAGAAAACAGCTAAGAGGGGTATTTATAAGGTTCTAAAGTACCCATGTGTTGTTTAAGAGGACACTAGGTCGCTTAATCAATCACCATTTTTACGGCCCAATGTTGCTTTAGTGACATCTCTCATCTACACGGATACCACTTAAGCGGCCCCCTTACCGTTTTAGCGAAAAGGGCTCCACTTAAGCATATCATAGTTAGTCCAGCTTGGTTGGTTAAGAGGTCCGCTGGCTGCTTTAGTAAACCTCCTCTTAAGATATCCAAAGGGTTCTTAAACGTGTGCAGCAGTTGGAGACTTGTATATATTTTGAGTCTCAACCGACCCCTCAAAATTCATTTAGAATCCCATACACACAAATGAACTATGCTACCCTATCATATTGGATATTTTGGACTCAATGACGTAGTCAAAATATCCATCTGAGGTCATTTGAATAAAAAGTAGGTTCCACATCCATGTGTCATTTTCCTTAACTTCCGGCCAATAGCTATAGATGAGTCTAAAAGCCTCGGGAGCTAAACCAAGGATCCACTTAGCCTAAACTCAAAGTTACAAAGCTGTTGTTACTGACAAAATTTTCATACGAGGTCATTTGACTGGTGTTTTTGTCCAATATCAAATTTCAACCATCATAGACTTCAAAATAGAGAATTTGTTCTAAAATCCAAACAAACTGCTCCGTAACCGAACTGTCAACTCCAGCAAGTTGTAAAATAAATTGGGGAGCTCTAGGAAATATTTAAATAGTAAAAATGAGCAGAAGTAAAGAAAATAACCTGGAGGGACATTAAAAATGTATATGGTTGTGAACTCCCTATGGATCCTATCCGAAATATTGAGGATTGGAAGGTGTATACAGGCTTATATTATTACTATCCCATTTTCATCATTACAATGTGTTGCATTGTATATCCAAGTTATGTTTGGTATTGTGTTTTAATATTTACTTATTATTTATTAACTGTATTTGTACCTAGTTTGTGTTAATGTGTTTTTTGCATTCATCTCATTACATTACATCATTTTATACTACCTCTTGGCTGATTTGGTAGTTGATATACTATGAGACAAATAGTATGTCTATAACTTGGTTAGTGAGACTTATAGAGTTGTAACTATTGGTTGTATAATATGCATATGATTTTACACTCTCATTATTGTATCCCAGATTATTGGTTGAACATATTGACTAGACTGATAATGTTTTAGTGAGTCTTCCTCCTAAATGACTTTCTTTTCTTGTTGATTATGAAATGACTAGTGTTGACTCACTTGGGTTACTATTCCTACCATGTATATGTTGATATTTTAATGACCATTGAGTTGGGATACCTTGTTAGAATGAAATAGTATATTTATCAATGCTAAATTGAGGGTAACTTTGGCAGATGGGGTGGTGGTTTTTGCCATATTTAGATTAGGTCGATTATCGATAATGTTTTATAATACACTTATTTTGTACTCACTCTTTTCCTATTTTCTTTCTCTAGTTTTCAGCAACCTGTCAGGTGTTGGTTTGAGTAGTAGATCGTAGAGTATGTTTCTTTAGTCTTGATATTGCATAGATTGAGGTAGTGGTAGATGCTTCATTAAGCTTACTTAGATCTCCCTTTACATATTCAAGCAACCTGCATAATCACAGTGTAAGACCCCAAAAATTTTGACTGATTTATTTTTTACCCTCCCGTATGTGTAATAATAAATTTTTGACTTGAATAATGATAAAAGATGTTAAAGGAGTGTTTAGGTATATTTTATGGAAGGGTTCAACTAATTTTGGGACCTCGAGGCAATGAGAGTCCATGATAATAGCGTGTCACGCCACTTATGCTCTATCATAGGGGCGTGGCACGCTGGCTAGTCATCACAATAATGGTGTGCCACGTTGCTTTGTCATTTTCACAAAGATTTATTTTATTCACTTAGGGTCATGGACTTTTTAGTCCTTTTCCCCATTAAACGACATAAAGTCCCTTTTTATTCCTAATACCCTTCAGTTATCAACCCTTCGCATTGCCCTTCTTCTCTAAAATTCCCTGAGTCAAGAAACTCAAGGTTTTTTCAAGGATTTTCATTCTCCAAGCTCTAAACTTAAATTCTACCTCAAATTCTTCTAATTTTTTGGCATGTTGGACACTCTCTACTTTAATTATGAAATTATTATATTATTTTACTTGGTATTTGGGTGTTTTGAATGCTTGATTATACTAAGGGTTGGGGTTTTTTTGATTGTTTTACAATTGTAAGGTTTTAACCTTCTTTTAATATTTTTATTAATGGTTTAAATGGTGAATTGTGAAGAGAAATTGTGTCTTTTGATAATTGTGGAATTTGGTACTTAGTTTCACATTGAATAAGGATTTGGCATGATAATGATATGAACCCCAATCTACTTTATTATTTGATCTTTGAACATGTATTCTATAGAGTTAAACTCACCTTTTGGAAATATTAAATTACATTAAATAGTAATTAGATTAAAAGGTTTTGGTAATGACATTGGTGGCTATGGTTTTGAAATGCCCTTGGTGACAATGGTTTTGGATTTTAAATAAAAAATTGAAGTCTAATGGTTAAATGGTTTTTGTTTGGCATATATGGAATAACTTGCAAGTTTATTGGTATGATGATACCATGTTGGAAATTACCTTAATTAAAGACTCCTTGGTTAATGGTTGGTTTATGTGGAAAATGATTTAATTAGGGCTTAAAGGGAATTTTGTAGCTCACCGAGAAGATGTAGTCCCGGGGGAACCAACACTGGAAACCACATTTGCCGATATTAGGGGTCTATATGATCATTGTTTCTGAGGCACACATTATATTTTTTATGGCTATTGCCTTGGTGCGTTTAGTCATTACTCGACACATGTGGCTAACATGGACTAGCGGTCTTCCAACAAGAGGAGTCGGACCAATATAGCCCGTGGGTGCTTAGAATATTGGTTCAACCTACATAATTTAGATTAATGTTTCAAACTATCATGTTTTATAACCCTTGTCCCTATCCCGACATCCTATATATATATATGTATGTATATACAATTATTATGTGTGTGGTTATATGACTGGAGTTTTGGTAAATGAGTTATTATATCCCTTCCCTTGGGTTGCATGTCAGTACTCGCCCCACTAAACGTTCTCAAATGCTATATCATTTCAGGATTTAGGTTCTGAGGGCTTTTTTATTGATCTTGTGCACTGTTAGGTGGTTTGGTACTCCTATTTTATTAGTTATGAAGTGGTGAACCTCCATTCTATGGAAGGACTAGTTATTCCATTAGTTTTCTTTATATTCCTAGTACTTTTGGAATTCTTTGTCATAGTCGGGGTCATGTCCTGACTTAGTTTATATTCTTAGATTAGAGGATTTTTTTGGACAGTACTAGGGTGTTATGGTTGTTTTGTTTTGACTCTTAAATTTTTATTTGACTTATCAATCTCTCTTATTACTTTGGTTTTTTGTTGTTTACTTTTATTATGCTCTTGATATAAGGCTAAGGGGGTTATATCTGCCTCATGCTGGGCTTGAGATCCCCATCATGTCCAGGATTGGCTTTGGGTCATGAAAAACGTTGTATCAAAGCATGGTTTAGGATTGTTGGGTGTCCATAAAGATGTGATACGATACAAATTTAGTACGTATCAAAAACAAGCCAAAAATAGTCCACAAATAAAGGAAAACCTGAGAGCTCAACAAACACCAAATCTCGGTTCCAACAACATCAAGAAACAAGGTGTAAATAACACCAAAAGCACTAACAACAACAAGAGATAAACAACAATAACGAGAGGAACAACACTACAATAACAACAATCCAACAGTTACAAGATTACAAGAACAACAAGAACCAAAAGATTCACTATATTATACAACTAGTACATAATATGTAAAGATAGGAAGTGAGACATACACTATTATAAGGTTAAGAACCCAAAGATGTATTAAATCTAAGGACCCCTAAGACTTACAATAGCAACACCACACTCTTACGTGATACAAGGGGGATTCCACCGCTCAAGCACCAACATTTCCAAGCAATACATAATCACAAGTGAATCCACACTTGTTTGTGTCCTAATTTAGGCCTAGAGACCCTCTCTCTCAAGAGATGTGTTCTTTCAACAATATTTAACAAAACTAATAAACTAAAACCCTATATTTTTCTATTTATAGTACTTTAAAAATAAAATGATAAAATGACAAAAAGGCCCTTTAATGACCAAGTAGGCAAATAGGCACCCATGGATGTTTTTAGGGGCGCTTTGGAGCCCTTTTTAATACTTCAACTCGTACACCTCTAAGGTTACATCCAAAATACTCAAAAATGTTCATCTTCATGATCATGCTTGTATCATCGGGTCTCTGGGCCTAAATTAGGACATGAACAAGTGTGGATTCACTTGTGATTGTGTATTTCTTGGAAATGTTGGTGCTTGAGCGGTGGAATCCCTCTTGTGTCACGTAAGAGTGTGGTGTTGCTATTGTAAGTCTTAGGGGTCCTTAGATTTAATACATCTTTGGGTTCTTAACCTTGTAATAGTGTATGTCTCATTTTCTATCTTTACATATCATGTACTAGTTGTGTAGTCTAGTGAACCATTTGGTTTTTGTTGTTCCTGTAATCTTGTAACTGTTAGATTGTTGTTATTGTAGTGTTGTTCTTCTTATTATTGTTGTTTATCTCTTGTTGTTGTTAGTATTTTTGGTGTCATTTATACCTTATTTCTTGATGTTGTTGGAACCGAGATTTGGTATTTGTTGAGCTCTCGGGTTTTCCTTTGTTTGTGGACTATTTATGGCTTGTTTTTGATACGTACCAAATTTGTATCGTATCATTTGGTATTAGAGCTTGTGGTTGATTTTGTTCCAACAAAATCAATCTTGGGCTTGCTAGAAAAATCAAAAAATAAAAAGAGAAAGAAGTGTTCTTGTTCTTATTCTTATTCTTATTCTTGTTCTTGTTCATGGCTGAGAAACTTGTAGTGTTCTTGTTGTAGTCTTGGTCAAAATTTGTGGAGTTTAGGTCTAAGATTTCTTTGTTGTTATTGTTTTTTCTTGATTCACTAACACTAAAGGTATCTAGATCTATATTTGAGCTTAAAAACTTGTTAATGTTGTGTTGTGAACAAAGACCTAGACTAAAATTTGTGGACTTATTGTGGAGGTTGGAGTGGGCATTGAAGGTGTTGTTATTGTTGTTCTTGAAAAGTTGTTGTGTTCTTGTTGTTCTTCATCACTTCTCTTATCTTGACCAACTTAAAGTAGTTAATAGATCTAGAAAAGGTGAAGACAAAGTTGGAAGACTTGTTGGTGAAAGGACTAGCTCACATCACTCTTGACTTGACAACAACTTTTCAACCACTTTCCTTGTTTCAAGGAGCCTTGTTTTGTGGAAACTAGTACAAGTCTAATCTCACCTTTTTCGAGTTGAATTTGAAAAGAGTTACAAGACTTGTGTTTTTTCCTCCAAATACTAATTGTCTTCCATTCCAAAAGTATAAGGACTAAATAATTCCAAGAATGGTGATTAAAACTTGTGTGGGCCTGTGACCAATTAGGGGTGACACGTCACCAATTACTGTTCACACGATAAATTTTAAGCTCAAATTTGATCTTTTAGTTTCATTTTGTTATTTCTTTTGTTGATTCCAATACTACCTTACAAGCTAGTAACCACTTATTAGATTGTGAGTTGGTTTGAAACCATTCATTGTGTTTACATTCTTGTGTATTTTTTTTATTTTGGAGTCGTTGTAAACATTGGAATTCACCTCTCAACACCTCACGGAGTACAAGCAAGCATACAACACTTGTGAGATTAAGTGTGAGGAATCTGAGAATAAAGAAATCAAAAGCGAGTGTGAGGACCTTTCTTTTACAACTAACCCGTTTGTTGTTTTGTAGTGAAACTTCTTGGCTAAACTCAATTGAGCCGGATGAGATTGAAGACAAATCTCAAGATGGAGAGGAAGCCAAGGTGCAAAATAAAGACGTTGGCCAAGACTTGAAATTGTTGTGTTCTCAATTTCTTCTTATTTTGTGGACTGTTTTGGAGCCATTTTCATTTGGCTAGTGCCATGAATTTGAGGTCAAATTCCTCTCAATATGGAGAGGATAATACAAGCATGATCATGAAGATGAATATTTTTGAGTATTTTGGATGTAACCTTGGAGGTGTACGAGTTGAAGTGTTAAAAGGGGCTCTAAACCGCCCCTAAAAACACTCCATGGATGCCTATTTGCCTACTTGGTCATTAAAGGGCCTTTTTATCATTTTATCTTTTTATTTGTAAAGTACTACAAATAGAACAATATAGGGTTTTAGTTCATTATTTTTGTTGAATATTGTTGAAAGAACACATCTCTTGAGAGAAAGGGTCTTTAGGCCTAAATTAGGACATGAACAAGTGTGGATTCACTTGTGATTGTGTATTTCTTGGAAATGTAGGTGCTTGAGCGGTGGAATCCCTCTTGTTTCACGTAAGAGTATGGTGTTGCTATTGTAAGTCTTAGGGGTCCTTAGATTTAATACATCTTTGGGTTCTTAACCTTATAATAGTGTATGTCTCACTTCCTATCTTTACATATCATGTACTAGTTGTGTAGTCTAGTGAACCGTTTGGTTCTTATTGTTCTTGTAATTTTGTAACTGTTGGATTGTTGTTATTGTAGTGTTGTTCCTCTTGTTATTGTTGTTTATCTCTTGTTGTTGTTAGTGCTTTTGGTGTTATTTACACCTTGTTTCTTGATGTTGTTGGAACCGAGATTTGGTGTTTGTTGAGCTCTCGGGTTTTCCTTTATTTGTGGAATATTTTTGGCTTGTTTTTTATACGTACCAAATTTGTATCGTATCAATATGTGTCGAGTAAAGTCCCTTTAATGGGTGTGTAGCATGCCACACTTCTAAGGATGAGGCTACGAGGCAGTTAGGAATGTTTCACATCCCTGTGTTTTATTTCATGCTAGAGAGTCTAGTTATCATGAAACTTCTCTAACTCGTAGATTACTCACATTTCTGATATTGCCTTCCTATAGCTCTAACGGTCAAAGGAACTTAGTTGAAGCCCTTATCCCACCTGGGGCAAATGCATGTAGAGGAAAATCTCCTTATGCATGGAGTGAAAACTCAGTCTAGGTTCCCTGTTCCTGACTACACAAGTCCACCTTGGGTTCCACCAGTCCCTACTAGTCCTTTCGAGGATAGTGAGACTAATGCTCAGTCACCTCAGGGAGATATTTCAAATGTATAGTTCCGTCAGTTTATCCATATATTTGCACATACTAAGGCATCACAGTCTCATCGATTTGATCATGTTGGTCCTGTGGCAGTTCATCTGAGGTCACCCGAGTTGGCTAGTTTTGGAGGTTGAATCCCCAACCCTATTAGGCTCTAAGGTTAAGTAGGATCCTTAGGGTTTTATTGATGAGATGGAGAAGTTCTTCGGGGTGATGCATGCTAGTGATTCTGAAGGTGTGGAGTTTGTTGCTTATCATCTAAATATATTGCTTACATATGGTATGAGGAGTACGAAGAGCTGAAAGGTCATGATGTAGAGCCAATTGTATGAAAGGAGTCGTGGGTGCTTTTCTTGATCATTTCTTTCCTCAATGGTTGAGAGAAGCAAAAAGTGAAAGGTTTGTGAATATGAAATAGGGAAGGATGAGTGTTAAGGAGTATGCACTGAAGTTCCAATAACTGTCCCATTATGCTTCAAAGTTGGTGTCTAATATGAGGTCCAGAAAGAGAAAGTTTGCTTCTTATTTGTCCAGTGATTTGGTGTTAGAGTGTAAGGCTGCTATGCTAAATAATGATATCAACATTTCCAAGCTAGTGGTTTATATGTAGTAGGTGGAGGATTAGAAGAGAAAACGGTAAAAAATAGAAGAAAGGAAGAGCAATAAATTTAGGTATGCAGTGAAGGGTGCAAATCAGCATGGCAGTGGGAAATATGGTAAGCAATGTACTATGAATATGAACTGGTGAAATTCTTATTCGTCAGCTAGTGCTCCTTATCATAAGCCTTCGGGTGATCATCATTTTTAGCCTAGCAGTGGTCCTAAGTCACAGGGTGCTAAACCTCAGGTAGTGGAGCTCAGTCAGCCACACCTTACCCTCCATGTTATTTTTGTAGACAACTTCATTGTGGAAGGAGAGGAAAAATTTAGGTTTTTTTATTGTGGTCAGCCTAGTTATTTGTGATGAAATTGTCCTATAGCTAGAGTTTCCATTAGAGCTAATAATGTTTCGGTAGCAACTTCTTCGCTCCTACACCTAAGAGTGCACGTTTGGGACCAAAAATAGCCAAAATTATCTCAATGCACTTGCTACCCAACAAGAATCTGAGGAATCCCATACGTTGTTACTAGCATGTTATAAATTTTCTCCCATGATATTTATTGCTTATTTGATCTAGGTTCTACCATATCTTATATGACTTTATGTGGCTGTACACTTTGGTTTTAGTTTTGAAAATATTTCTGGCCCTTTTTTTATTTTTGCTCTGGTGGGTGAGTTAATTATTGGTAGAAAAATCTATAGGAGTTGTTTGGACTCCATTCTTCATAGGGAGACATTGGTGGATTTGATAAAACTTGATATGGTAGATTTTGATGTAATATTGGGGATGGATTGGCTTTATTTGTGCTATGCTTCTCTGGACTGTAGAACCTAAAAGGACAACTTTCATTTTCCAATTGAACCGGTAATTGAATGGGAGGGGAACTCTTCGGTACCCAAGGGAATTTTTTTTTTTTACCTTGGAGCTCAGAAGTTGATTTTCAAGTAGTGTCTTTATCATCTGGTTCGAGTTAGGGATTCTATCTCTGAGAGTCCCTATTTGCAGTCTGTCCATATTGTTGATGAATTTCCTAATTTTTTTCTTGATGATCTTCATGGAATTCCTCTCGGTAGAGAAATAGATTTTAAGATTAATCTTTAACTAGCTACCTATCCCATTTCCATTCCTCCTCATAAGATGGCTCTAGCTAAACTAAAGGAACTAAAAGGGCAATTAAAGGATCTTATTGATTAGTGTTTAATCCATCCTAGAATTTCCACATGGGGTGCTCTGGTGTTTTTTATGTTAAATAAATATGGCTAGCTTTGGATGTGCATAGACTATCGTCAGCTAAATAAGGTTATAGTGAAATTTAAGTACCCTCTTCCTAGGATTGATGACCTTTTTATCAGCGTTAGGGTGATAATTATTTCTCTAAGATAGACCTTTGTTTGAGTTACCATCAACAAAAAATTAGAGAGGTTGATATTCCTTAGACTGCTTTTCGGACAAGGTATGGCCTTTAGGAGTTTTTGGTTGTGTCATTTGGGTTGACTAACGCTCCGACTGCTTTCATGGATCATATGAATCAGGTGTTTAGGCAATTTCTAGATTTGTTTGTTATAGTCTTCATTGATGACATTTTGGTGTACTCCAAAACTAGTATGGTTCCATTTGGGTCAATGGGGATAGAATGACCAAGTCTGCTCACTTCTTGCCTGTGAGGACTAACTAATCAAGAGAGGATTATGCTATATTGTTCATTCAGGAGATAGTTAAGTTGTATGTAGCACTGGTGTCTATCATTTTTTATCGAGGTACATAGTTCTCTTCTCATTTTTGGCATTCTTTTTAGAAAAGTTTGGGTACCCAGCTAAACCTTAGCACCACTTTCCACCCTTAAATGGATGTATAAGCGGATTATATTATTCAGACTTAAAGAATATACTAAGGGCCTCTATAATTGATTTTAAAGGTAGTTGGGTTGTCCATTTGCCACTTATTGAGTTTGCTTATATCAACAATTACAATTCTAGCATCCAAATGGCCCCTTTTAAGCTATTTATGGTAGAAGGTGTAGGCCTCTTATTGGATGGTTTGAGGTGGGTTAGACTATGATTTTTTGACAGACTTGGTTCACCAACCGATGGAAAAGGTAAAGGTAATTCGAGAATGACTTAAGACTGCTTAAAGTCACCAGAAGTCTTATGCAGATGTGAGGTGGAGGGAGTTAGAAATTAAAGTTGGTGATTGGGTATTCTTGAAGGTTTCTCCTATGAAAAGAGTCATGAGATTTGGTAATCAAAGAAAGATCAGTCCCTGTTACATTGGTCTGTATTATATTGTGAGGATACTTAGGAATGTCAGTTATGATTTAGACATACCAGTGAGTTTGGCCTTGATTCATCCAATTTTCCATGTGTCCATGATTAAGAATTGTGTGGGTGACTTTTCCTGGATAGTTACCATTGAGGATATTGGTGTTAAGAATTTGTTGTCTCATGAGGAATTCCCAGTTGAAATATTGGATAGGCAAGTTCGGAAATTGAGAATTAAGGAAATAGCTTTGGTAAAAGTGCTTTGGAGAAATCAAAAGGTGGAAGAAGTTACATGATCTAAAGAAGATATGAAAGACAAATATCCGTTCTTGTTTCCCATGTTGGATGAAAGTGCTAAAGATATGAGTTTCATTTCCCTCTTGTAGCATTTTGGATTTTTCCTTAAATTCCACCGTATTCTTTCTATTATCATTGAAAAAATATGTTAAATTCTCATTCAGGGATGAATGATCAAAAGTGGGGATAATGTAAGACCCAAAAAAAATTTACCACTTTATTTTTTACCCTCCCACATGTGTAATAATAATTTTTTACTTAAATCATGATAATGGATGTTAAAGTAGTGTGTGGATATATTTTGAAATTTTCAAAAGGAGTTAGGGGTAATTTTGGGACCCCCGAGGCAATTAGGGTCTACGATAATGGTGTTCCATGCCACTTATGCTCTGCGATAGAAGTATGGCACGCTAGCTACTCACTGCAATAGCAGTGTGCCACGCTGCTATGCAATTTTTGCGCTATTTTGGTCCTTAGCCCTATTAAGTGACATAAAGTCCCTTTTTATTCCCATACCAATCAATTATCAACTCTTAGCTTTGCCCTTCTCCTCTCAAACCCTCAAGTCCAGAATCTTAAGGTTTCCTCAAGGATTTTTATACTTTGAGCTATAAACTTGAATTCCACCATAATTTTTTCTAATTCTAAGGCATGTTTTACACTTCCTACTTTAATTATGAAATTATTGCATTATTTTACTTGGTATTTGGGTGCTTTGAATGCTTTATTAAACTAAGGGTTGGGGGGTTTGGTTGTTTTACAATTGTGAATCACCTTTGTTTTACTGGTTTTCTTCATTGTTTAAATGGTGAATTTTGAATAGAAATTATGTCTTATGATAATGGTGGAATTTGGTGTTTGGTTTCACATCAATTATGGATTTTGGCATGATAATGACATGAACCCCAACCCATTGCTTACTTTAATCTTTGAACATGGTTTCTATAGAGTTAAACTCACCTTCTGGAAACATTTCATTGCATTAAATGGTAATTGGATAACAAGGTTTTGGGAATGACCTTGGTGGCTATGGTTTTGAAATGTCCTTGATGGAAATAGTTTTGGATTTTAAACCAAAAATTAGAGTCTAATGGTTAAATGGCTTTGGTTTTCCATAAATGTAATTGCTTGTAAGAATATTTGTATAAAGATATCAAGTTAGAAATTGCCTTAATGAAAGACTCCTTGGTTAGTGGTTAGTTTATGTGCAAATTGTTTAAATTTGGGCGTAAAGGAAATAGTATAGCTCAGCAAGAAGGTGTAGTTCTGGGGGGAACCAACACTGGAAAACACGTTTGTCTATGTTGAGGGTCTATATATGACCATTATGTATGATGTACACATTATATTTTGGATAGCTATCACCTTGGTGTCTTTGTCCTTTCCTCGGTACATGCGGAACATGGACTGGGGACCATCCGACAGGGTGAGCTAGACCCATATAGCCCGTGGCTTCCTAGAATATCAGTACGAGCTACACAGTCCCAACTAATATTTTAAACTATCATGTTTCATGACTCTTGTCCTTATCTCGGCATCTTATATATATATATGTAATTGTTTTGCATGTTGTTTTATGATTGGACTTTTAGTAAATGCGTTTTTTATCCCTTACCTTGGGTTTCATTCAGTGCTCGCCCTACTGACCATCCTCGGATGCTACATCATTTTATGATGTAGGTTCCGAGTAATTTTCTATTCATACTATGTTGTGTTAGGTGGTTTGGTACTCCTATTGATCAGCTGTGAAGTTGTAACCCTCCATCCTTCGGAAGGGCCGATCATTTCATTATTTTCTTTTATATTCTAGAACTTCTTGGATTCTTTTGTCATAGTTGGGGGCATGTCCCAACTTAGTTGGTATTCTTGGATTAGAGGCTTTTGTGTACAGTATTGAGATGTTATGGTTGTGTTTTTTTGTGTAACGCCCTGGGTTTTTGGTCCTTGAAAAATGCCTAAAATTTTGCACTCACTGCCTTGACTACAACTTGGCCTATAAGTCGTAGGATGTCTTGACGGGATGTTGGGACAAGTCACAACCAAATCAGTAAGGTTGTATCAAAATTCTTCTTCTAGTATGAGTGGCTCACTAAGAACCATAAAGACTTATTATGAGTCGTTGGGTGCAAATCGTAGGATGTCCAGTGTTTACCCAATTGAGTTTTGTGTTGGCTATGACTGGACCTTAAGAGTTGTAGGGTCTCATTAGGAGTGGTGCCAGTTGATTCATAGGTTTAATAGTGTGTAGGGGTCCTAGAGAATTTCTTGGTTATGACTAGTGGTGATAAGTCGTAAGGAGTGGCTACGAGTCAATGGTTTTTTTCATCTTTTAAATTAAGGTCATTCTGGACATTTCTCCTTATCCAAATCGAAACCTACATCCTATAAACCCTTTAGGCTGTTATTAGCATCAAAAACAAATCTAAGTAACTTCTCAAACACTCAAAACGACTCTCTAAATTCCCTCAAGCAAGTCAAGATAGGGTTTCATAAAGTTGGTCATCCAAGGGATCTAGAGTTAAATTCTCTTCGTGTAACTTGATATTTCAGGCATGTGACTCTACCCTTAAACTTAATATCTCTGTCATATGATAGTACATGGTTATTTACGTGATTAAAAGTAAGGGTTTTGACATAATTGAGGGTTTTGACATGAATGGTAAATAAATTGTTTTCCCAAGGTTTTATTATGCATTACTGATGTCTTAACTATGGTTTTAAACTTGTGGATGCATTATGGTGAATAAACTAAGGGATTATGATTTCCCAAACTTATAACTTTTAAAGTATTTATGACCCTAACGCCATATTGTGAAGTTGTTTTTAGTTATGAGAAGTACGGGAATTTAACTATTTTGAAAGTATTGCATTATGATATTGAATTGAACTTTGTGGGTTGGTGTTTTCAAAAGCTATTGCATAATTTAACAAAGAGGGGTTGTGAATTCCCCAAGTAATGAAATTTTTTTAGCATGTTGATGTTACCTTACATGTATAGTTGGTAGGACGATACCAACAATGTATGCCTAAATGTGTATTGTGGTTCAATGAATAGGAATGTGTGATAATTGTTTTAATTGGGCTTTAAATAGGGTTGTGTAGTTGATATGTGAAAGTAGAGATCTGAGAGACTAACACTAGAAACAGCGATTGCCGACACGGGGGGTCTATATGACCGGGTGGTTCGAGTCCCCCTATTATTATTATTATTATTATTATTATATGATTGGGAGGTTTGAGTCCCCCATATATCATTACATGATATGGTGCTTGTGTCACCTTGATATGCAGGGAGGTTTGAGTCCCCCATAGTGCATATGTTTACTCTCTGGTTCGATGGTCGCACGCACTGGGGCCCCAACCAGTTGGGGGAGAGTTGTGCCAATATAGCCCTAGGTTCCTTGTATGTTAAGATAATTCATCTACATAATCAAAACAAAGCTTTTAAAATATATGTTAAGCCTCGTTCCCCCTCCCGACATGTGATATATATATATGCATCAGATGATGTGCATGGTATATCATATGATTTTGAACTATAGATCATGGCATTATGTTATCCCATATCCTTGAGTAACATGATAGCGCTCCAACTGCTAACCTTCTTTGGATGATGTATCCACACACGATACAGGAACTAGACATACTTCTACTACTCCTGCTCGGTGATTAGGATTCGGGATCAGCTTTTGAGTTGACATTGAATTGGTGAGCTTCAATACATCGGAAGACTACAAGTTATGTTTTGGTCTCTTATATTTTAGATTTTTTAGACTTTTTTTGGATATAGTCAGGGTGATGCCCCGACACTATTGATATACAGTTTTTGTTCGTGTCTAGAAGGCTTTGTTGGATTACTATGGACTTGGGTGGTGTTGGCCAATTGTTTTGGCCGGTGGTTGGTTGTTGAACAAAGATGTATCAATTGTTATTGAATCTATCTTGTTATATGTTAAAAATTCATCCGGTATTGGGAATGTTGTGTTTACTTGTGTCACGACCCAAAAACGAGGGTCATAATGGCATTAGTCGTGGCGTACCTTAACAAATAAGCCTATCACCCAAACTGATACAAAAGATTAAAAAAAAGACAGAAATATCCCAAAGTAAGGCTTCTAGAATGAATTTAAACCATATAAATAATCATAACAATGCGAAAAAAACTTATCCAAAACAGCAATCATGCTCAAAACTAGGTGTCAATAGTGTAAGAACTACTAATACAATCCAAGAGTCAAATATATTGGAAAAATAACAACAAAGGAATAATAATTGTCTCTCAATACTAACAAAGACATATCTACTATAGAAAGAAAGAGGTGAACTTCGGATGCATGAATGTCCAACCGCTACCTTGGAAGCTCCAACAATCTCCTGAGTCAAGTAAGTTGAGGCGCTCTCGAGCTAGGACCTGCACCGAAAGGGCGCAGTAGGCATGAGTACGGTCCACTTATACTCAGTAGGTATCATAGGTCGACCAAGAAAACTAGTAAATAAAGCATACAAAATATACACTAAGGGAACGTCACCTGCAATCAGAAAATGTCACACAACGGTAGCACTAACAGTTCTAATATATCTCACATATATTGCAACATCACACCAAGATAGAATAAAAGTACGTACTATATCAAATATAAGAAGAACAAGAAGGAACATTCATATACAAGATCATCAAATACAAGTAAAAGAAGATACGATAAATACATAGATGACAAGTCAATATGCCAATACAACACAACATAACACAATAAAGTAAGTGCAATGTATATGATGATGATGATGATGCACGAGGTTATCGCACAACCTCCAGAATCGTCACACAATCCCCATATACATATACAGAGCTAAATCTTCCCAATGCAGGACCCATGGGGATATCATCTTTCCGGCATATCCCTTGGAAAGGTGTTATCAGGTGTTGCTAGTGTTCTCAGATGTTGCCACAGTGGTACTAATATTTCATGAATAAGTATGATATTAAGATGTCATGCTCACAACCAATCACAATGAGTATATTTCCACAACCAACCACATTATATATTCCCACAACCAACCGCATGATATATTTCCACAACCAACCACAATGATACATTTTCACAACTACGTGAGCCAATATCCACTCATTATCTCTATTTCATTCATGAATTTTCACATGTCTCATATGCTAATAAAGTATGAATATAATCACAATACACTAATGGTACCATATTAAGCATCTTAACAACACAATACAGTTATTCACATGTATTCAAGGCTACTAACATCACATAGGACCCCACGCGTCATACATATCACATAATAACTCAATTTCAATAATTACATCACATATATGCCCCCACACAGGCACAACACATAAATAGCCATTTTTCATGATTAGTTCTCACCCTTAACATGCATTTTTTATTTACTACCCAGCACAGTCTGAAAGAGTTAAGCCATAACCTATCTCGAAAGCCAAAACCGATCCGCTACACTTGAACCCGCGACCTTAATTTTCATGAATGATTCCAAACTCCACTAAAAAATCAAATATGACATCTACGCATCAAAACAAAACCAACGACACCCATATTGACTACATTTGGTTCGAGGTCAAAATGAACCCCCGAAACGAGTTTTTGAAAAAGAAGGGCAAAATCGAAACTTCATTTCAAGAGCATGTGTCCCTGTATTTTGTAGGAACCTACAGATGAAAACCCAAGTTAAATCGAGTAAAAAACGAGGTTCAAATCGAAGAAAAATCATTTTTAAGCTTTACCGGGTAAAATCTTTGAAATTCGGGTTAAAATAAAGAATCGAAGTTGTTTTGAAGGTTAAATTGATGAAAAACTAGTAATTATAAGATAAAAATATTATTCAAGTAAAATTGGGGTTTAAAATCGAGCCCTAAGATTTTTAAAGTTTTGAGAAATTAATCAAGAAATTATTAAGAAAATGGTGAATTCTTACCTTAAATTCGTAATAAAACCAAGAAATAGATGTTAATCTAGCTTCCCAATCTCCCACAAACTTTACTTTCAAGATCCCACACTATTTTAGGGTTTAACTCTCAAGAGACGAGATGAAAAATGAGCAAAATAAATCCAAAACTGCTATATAAATTGCAGAAAAGCTTCACAAAAAGCTGCATTTTTTTAAAGTCCAATCCAGACTTCGACGGGGTGCCCGAAATTCGTTCGAAGTTCGATACATGCAAAACGAACTATGTAACTATACTAAATTTGATGTTCCGGACGCGGTGGATATATCATATTTTCAAAAACACATCATTTTCACAAAGTTGACCCCTGAAACCCGAATCATAATTTTTCAAATCGAGGGTCGAAATGAGATTTAAAAGTCGTAAAATCAAACCAAACTTGCTAATACCTAAAAATTGACATTCCGAATCTGATGGCGAAGTCGAATTTTCCATTCGAGGTCGTTTCGATCAAATGTGGGTCCCACACCCATATTTTCAATTTTCCAACTTTTCGATCAATAGGTCGAAATAAGCTCGGATGCACCGGGACCCAAACCAAAGGCAAAAATTGATATTCCAGAGCTGATGGCGCAGTCCATTCGGCCATCCGTCGCACGAAGCAAAAGATATCCAACATAAGTCTAAAATAAGGCTCTCAAAGCTATCAAAAAACACAATATTGCATAAATGGTATCAAAATGCATCAAAAATCATGTCAATCACTCCCCCACCACAGAAATACCATAATGCAACTACGGGAAGGGGTAAAACAGTCAAATAACACAAAATTATAAATATCACATATTTCATCAAATTTTTAGGTCGTTACATCATCCACCACTAAAAATCTAGTTCATCCTCAAACTAAGACAAAGAAATACCTGAATCAATGAAGATCTGAGGATAAGAACTACGCATATCAAACTCAACCTCCCAAGTTGCCTCATCTACAGGTCGATACCGCCACTGAACCTTAACCACAGGGATAACTCTAGAGCGCAACCACCTAACATCCCTAGCCAAAATAGAAACTGTCTCCTCAATAAAGGACAACCGCTCATCTATCTGAATTGAATCCCAACAAATGACATGAGATTCATAAGGAATATAGCGATGAAGCATAGAAACATGAAAAACTGGATGAACAGCTGATAGATCAGGGGGCAAAGCCAACTTATAAGTCACATCACCAACAGTACGAAGAATCTCAAATGGACCAATATACTTGGGGTTAAGCTTGTCCCTCTTCCCAAACTTCATCACACCCTTCATGGGTGAAAATCGAAGAAAAACACAATCACCAACACCAAATCTCAAGGCACGAAGTCTACGATCAGTATAGCACTTCGGCCTACTCTGAGTCGCTATATGTCTATCTTAAATGACCCGAACTCTATCCAAAGACTCACGGAGCAAGTTTGTACCTCAAAGTATCACCTCTGAAACATCAAACCAACCCACTAGGGAGCGACAACGCCTACCATACAATGCCTCAAAAGGATCCATATCAATATTGGAATGGTAGCTATAATTATATACAAACTCTGCTAAAGCCAAATGTTTCTCCCACTGGCCACCAAAATCCATCATGCATGTGCGGAGCATATCCTCCAAAACCTGGATAGTCCGCTCTGTCTGCCTATCAATCTGGGGGTGAAACGCTGTGCTAAGATCAACCCAAGTACCCTACTCATCCTGAAAAGCCTTCCAAAAGTGAGATGTAAACACAGAACCTCGATCTGAAATAATAGATACCGGCACACTATGCAGATGAACAATCTCACGAATATAGATACGAGCCAACCTCTCAGCACTAAACGAGATCTGAACCAAAATAAAATGAGCTGACTTAGTTAATCGATCCACGATGACCCAAATACTGTCAGAACCCTGATATGTACGAGGCAAACCAGCCAAAGTCCATGGTGATCCGTTCCCACTTCCACTCGAGATGGGTAACCTCTAAAGAAATCCACCAGTCTCATGTGCTCGGCCTTCACCTGCTGACAACATAGGCAATGAGCCACAAAATTTGCTATATCTCGCCTCATACCACCCCACCAGTAGTGTTGTCTCAAATCACGATACATCTTAGTCATACTTAGATGGATAGAATATTTGGAACATGGGTCTCCTCCAAGTCAACCTAATCCAATCACCCATTCTCGCCATACAAATTCGGCCCCCAATCCTCAAAACTCCATCTGAATCAAGTGAGGCTTCCTTAGTCTCCCCACTCAACACCTTATCTCGAATTAACGTCAATCCAACATCGTCAAACTAATAAGCTCGAATTTACTCCATCAAAGAAGATCTAGCATCCACAAATGCCAAAATAAGCCCCGATGTCGAAATATCAAGCCTAACTATCTAGTTAGCTAAAGACTGAACCTCTAAGGCCAAAGTCCTCTCCTGGTCAAAAGATACGCCAAGTTACCCATGCTAGTCGAATTTCGGCTCAAGGCATCCGCAACCATATTAGCCTTGCCCGGATGGTAGAGAATAGTCAAGTCATAATCCTTAAGAAACTCAAGCCAACGGCGTTGCCTCATATGAAGATCTTGTTGGGTAAAGACGTACTGAAGGCTACGATGATCTGAGAGGATCTCACAACGGACTCCATACAAATAGTGCCTCCACAACTTCAAAGCAAACACAATAGCGCACAACTCTGAATCATGGGTAGGATAATTCCTCTCATGAGGCTTCAACTGACGAGATGCATACACAATCACCTTTCCCTCCTACATCAACACAATACCAAAACCAAAACCGAAAGCATCAAAAAACATGAAAAAGCCCACTCCCTCCTTGCGCAAAGTCAAGATAGGAGTTGAAGTCAACAAATCCTTGAGCTTTTGAAAGCTCGCCTTAAAAGCATCGGACCACTGAAAAAAAATCTTCTTCTGTGTCAACTTGATCAACAAAGCTGCAATAGAAGAGAAACCCTCAACAGAACGCCGATAATAACCTATCAAGACAACAAAACTCTAAATCTCGGTGGGCGAAGTAGGTCTAGCCCAATCGCAACCACTATAACCTTGGATAGATCAACCATAATACCTTTCTTAGTAACCACATGACTCAAGAAAGAAACAGACTCCAACCAATACTCACACATAGAGAACTTAGCATACAACTTCTCATCCCTCAAACTCTGAAGTACAATCCATAAATGCTCCCTATGCTCAACCTCACTCTTGGAATAAAACAAGATATCATCTATAAATATAATAACAAAACAGTCGAGATACGATTAAAACACCTGGTTCATCAACTCCATAAATGCGGCAGGGGCATTGATCAACCCGAAGAACATGACCAAGAATTCATAATGACCATATTGGGTCCAAAAAGTTGTATTCAGAATATCCGAAAATCTAATCCTCAATTGGTGATAACTGAACCTCAACTTAATATTTGAAAAAAACACTACAACACCCGAAGCTGATCAAACAAATCATCAATGCGAAAAAGATGACACTTATTCTTAACTGACACCTTATTCAACTACTGATAATCAACGCACATCCGCATAGACCCGTCCTTTTTTTTCACAAACAAAACAGGCACACCCCAAGGTGAAATACTAGGTCTGATAAATCCCTTATCCAAAACTCCTGCAACTGATCATTCAGTTACTTCAACTCTGTTGGGTCCATCCTATAAGGACGAATCAAAATGGGCTTGGTGTCCGGCTTAACACCAATGTCAAAATCAATATCTTGATTCGGAGGCATACCAAGAAAGTCTGTAGGGAATACATTTGTAAACTCACGGACAATACGAACAGAATCCAAGAAAGGAGGAGAAATAACACTAGTGTCACGAAGATAGGACAAGTAAGATAAATATCCCCTCTCAACCAATTTACGAGACTGAACATAAGATATAATCCTCTTAGGACCCAAATAAAGTGTACCCTTCCAAGCTATCCTTGGCACACCTGGAGAAACTAAAGTCATGGTCTTGGCATAACAATTTAGGACGGCATGAGAAGGAGCCAACCAATTCATACCTAAAATAACATCAAAATCGACCATGTCTAACACAAGCAAGTCTACCAAATTCTCACGCCCGGTAAAAGTTACAACACAAGATCGATGCACCCGATCCACCACTAAAGAATCACCTATCGGAGTGGATATATGAATAGACATGGGAAGAGGCTCACTAACAGAATCAAATCTGAAGTAAAATACACATACACATAGGAAAAATTTGATTCAGGATCAAATAATACAGATGCAGGTCTAAAAAAAATGGGAACGATACCTATAATCACAATATCAGAAACCTCTGCCTCAGGTCTGGCTGGTAAAGCATAACACTGACGACGACCACCAACTGCCTGGGTGGCCCCACGACCACCACCACGGGCTCCATCATTTTTACCTCTTGCACTTCTAGTAGAACCCCTACCTTTCACAGCTAAAATAAGAGTGGCCCGAATCACCCAACGAGAATAGTCCCTGGCTACATGGACAATCTCATCACACATATAGAAACCTCTATGACCAGCCTCAACAGGAGAAGGTACAACTGAGCCTGAACGGCCACCCTAAACTGTTGAACTAGAAGATCCACCAGCTGAACTCTATAAAGTCACCTGTACTAGCCTACCAAGATATCCACGAGAACCTCTAAAATCTCAACCACGATAGGTCTAACTCCTAAACTCACCACAATGTCGTGCCTTCTTAGAGCCTCCATGAGATGCACTAAGAATAGGCTCTAAGAATATCTTTTTTCTTCTTAGCATGATCCATTATACTCTAGAAAGAAACCCCAAACACGACCATCTGAGATATAGCCACTAAGAGAAACATCCAAACCCTTCACAAACTTTCTAACCTTCTCAGACTTGATGAAAAAAGCTATCATAGGAATATCTGGATAGGGCATGGAAGTGTACCTTATACTCAAAAACTACCATGAAGCCCTGCTCTAAATGATCAAACTCGTCCCGCATATGGTCTCTTAAACTGAAAGGCACAAATCTCTCTACGAAAGCCTCGATGAACTGATCCCAAGTCATCTTGGGAGAGTCACGGGGTCTACAACTGACAAGATCTCTCCACTAATCTCTCTCCATATTTGTCAACTGATAAGATATAGTATAAGTGATACCACCTGCACAGAATGAGTGAAACACAATTCAGAACACAAGATATAAAAGAACTCCGCACGATAAAGAATAAAATTAAAAAAGTTTCCTAAAGACATCCTATAGTCTCTCAAAGATAGATACAGACGTCTACGTATAGATCTGAAAGACTCTATTTGACATCCCGTTCTTACACCGTTGAGACCAATGAAACCTAGATGCTTTGATACCAATTTGTTACGACCCAAAAACGAGGGTCATGATGGCACTTGTCGCGGCATACCTTGACGAGTAAGTCTATCACCCAAACTGATACAAAAGATTAAAAAAAAGACAGAAATATCCCAAGGTAAGGTTTCTTGAATGAAGCCAAACCATATAAGCAATCATAACAATGCGAAAAGAACTTATCCAAAATACTAATCATGCCCAAAAGCAGGTGTCAATAGTGTAACAACTACTAATACAATCCAAGAGTCAAATATATCAGAAAAATAACCACAAAGGAATAATAACTGTCTTTGAATACTAATAAAGACATAACTACTATAGAAAGATAGAGGTGAACTTCAGACGCATGAATGTCCAACCGCTACCTTGGAAGATCCAACAATCGCTCGCATCAAGCAAGTTGAGGCACACTCGAGCTAAGACCAGCACCGAAAGGGCGTAGTAGGCATGAGTACGGTCCATTTTTACTCAGTAGGTATCATAGGCCGACCAAGCAAAGTAGTAAATAAAGCATACAAAATATACACTAAGGGCACATCATCTGCAATCAGAAAATATTCCCACAATGGTAGCCCACACCACTTGTACTAACAGATCTAATATATCTCACATATATTGCAACATCACACCAAGATAGAACAAAAGTACGTATTATATCACATATAAGAAAAACAAGTGGGAACATGCATATACAAGATCATCAAATACAAGTAAAAGAAGATACGATAAATACGTAGATGACAAGTCAATATACCAATACAACACAACATAACATAATAAAGTAAGTGCAATGTATATGATGATGATGCACGAGGTCATTGCACAACCTCTGGGATCGTCGCACAATCCTCATATACACCTATAGAGCTAAAACTTCCCAGCGTAGAACCCATGGGGGGTTCGTCAACCCATATATAATCCACATATATAATATCTTCTTTCCGACATATCCTTCTAAAAGGTGTTATCAGGTGTTGCCAGTGTTTCTCAGATGTTGTCACGGTGGTACCAATGTTTCATGAATGAGTATGATCTGAAGATGTCATGCTCACAACCAATCACAATGAATATTTCCATAACCAACTACATGATATATTCCCACAACCAACCGCATGATATATTCCCACAACCAACCGCATGATATATTTCTACAACCAACCATAATGATACATTTTCACAACTACGTGAGTCAATATCCACTCATTATCTCCGTTTCATTCATGAATTTTCACATGTCTCATATGTTAATAAAGTATGAATATAATCACAATACACTAATGGTACCATATTAAGCATCTTAACAACACAATACAGTTATTCACATGTATTCAAGGCTACTAATATCACATAGGACACCACACGGTCATACATATCACATAATAACTCAATTTCAATAATTACATCACGTGTATGCCCCCATACGGGCACAACACATAAATAGTCATTTTTCATGATTAGTTGTCGCCCTTAACATGCATTTTGTATTAGCATTTACTACCCACCACAGTCTGAAAGAGTTAAGCCATAACCTACCTCGAAAGCCGAAATCGGTCCACTACACTTGAATCCGCGACCTTACTTTTTACGAATGATCCCGAACTCCACTAAAAATATCAATATGACATCTACGCATCAAAACAAAACCAACGACACTCATATTGACTACTTTTGATTCGGGGTCAAAATGGACCCTCGATATGGATTTCCGAAAAAAAAGTGTAAAATTGAAACTTTATTTCAAAACATGTTTCCCATGTTTTATAGGAACCTACAGCTGAAAACTCAAGTTAAATTGAGTAAAAAACGAGGTTCAAATCGAAGAAAAAATATTTTTGAGCTTTACCGGGTAAAATCTTTGAAATTCGGATTAAAATCAAGAATCAAAGTTGTTTTGAAGGTTAAATTGATGAAAAACTAGTAATTATAAAATAAAAACATTATTCAAGTGAAAAAGGGTGAAATTGAGGTTTAAAATTAAACCCTAAGATTTTTGGGGTTTTGAGAAACTAATTAAGAAATTACTAAGAAAATGGTGAATTCTTACCTTAAATCCGTAATAAAGCCAAGAAATAGATGTTAATCTAGCTTTCCAAGCTCCCACAAACTTTACTTTTAAGCTCCCACACTATTTTAGGGTTTAACTCTCAAGAGAGCAAAATAAATCCAAAACTGATATATATATTGCAGAAAAACTGCACAAAAAACTGCATTTTTTTAAAGTTCAATTCGAACTTCGGCGGGGTACCCCGAATTCTTTCGAAGTCTGATGCATGCAAACGAACTATGCAACCATACTAAATTCGATGTTTTGGGATGCGATGGCGATATCAACTTTTCAAAAAAAAATATCGTTTTCACAAAGTTGACCCCCAAAATTCGAAATCATAATTTTTCAAATCGAGGATCGAAATGAGATTTAAAAGCCGTAAAATCATACCAAACATACTAACACCCTAAAATCAACATTACGGATTTGCTGAAAAAGTCGTATTTTCCATCCGAGGTCGTTTCGATCAAATGTGGATCCTACGCCCATATTTTAAATTTTCCAACTTTTCGATCAATAGGTCGAAATGAGCTCAGGTGCACCGGGACCCGAACCAAAGGTCTACCTAGCCTAAAATTGATATTTCGAAGTTGTTGGCACAGTCCGTTCGGCCATCCGTCGTACGAATCAAAAGATATCCAACATAAGTCTAAAATAAGGTTCTCAAAGCCATCAAAAACCACAATATCGCATAAATGATATCAAAATACATCAAAAATCATGTCAATCACTCCCACACCTCAAAAATATCATAATGCAACTACAAGGAGAGGTAAAACAGTCAAATCACAAAAAATCACAAATTTCACATATTTCATCAAATTTTTAGGTCGTTACAACTTGTTAGGTGCAGGGGTGGTCTCCGGTCCATGTAGGACTTGAGATACCCTTCACGGCCAAGCCCTGATTTGAGTCGTGACAAAGATGGTATTAGAGCTTAGGTTTAGTGTCATTTTGGGTCCAACAAAGTCATGTCTAGTAGAGTCTCGTTTATGGGTGTATAGCACGCCACACTTATAAGGGTGAGGCTACAAGACATATAGGAATGTTTCCATTCTTGTTGTTCTATTTTCACGCTATAGAGTCTAAGGTCTTGAATTTCTCTAATCCCCGCTTGTTTTCCTTTCTGATCATTCCTCCAAGAAGATCTGATAACTGTGGAAACTCTTTTATCCCGTCTGAGGGCAATGTGGATAGAGCTCGTCCTACTCTAGGTGTTTTGACCCGATCTAGGGTCTCGCTGCTTCTTATTGCCCTGATGTAGCTCCACCGGTTCCTCTTGTCCCTCCACAGGCACCCTAGGTTGTCGTGTCTAATACCGAGTTTCACCAGTCGATTCATTTGCTTACCTAGTTGGTGGCCTCTCAGACTGAGCGGGTTGCTTCTGTTGCTCCATCCTCCGAGGCCACTAGAGTTAGGTAACGATATTGCTCGACTCAGAGGCCCACTATGGAGCTGAGGGATTATATGATCATTTGCCCAGCTATAATTAATTGGGCTGGAACACAGTATTACACACAGGTTCAAGTACTATAATATGTGGAGAGCTTGGCACCAGATTTTAGAGAAAGAGTACAAAGGAGCTTGATCACCAAGGAAACAAGATATGCAAGGGAATGTGGGAAATGGAAAGACGCCAAGACAAAATTTCAACCACGGAAGTGCAAGATTCCATGGCTAGCACAAGAAGATTTGAACACAAAGCTCTTCCACAGCATGCTAAAAGCTAGAAGAAATACAAATAGAATCTTTACCCCTAAGGATCCAACCGAGAAAACACGTAGTGATATGACAAGCATCACTACTGCTTTCATAAGATTTTACATTGATGTATTGGGAACATCTACAGCCAACAGAGAGTATATATGCAGCAATGTAGTACAACATGGGCCATTAGTATCTGAAGAGCAAAGAATCATGCTGGAGTTGGATTCACTGAGGCAGAGCAGAAGGGTGATGGGCTATTTCCGGTGACAAGGCCCTAGGTTTGGATAGGTATGCGAGTCAAATATCTTAAGGAAAGTTGGGGAACAATTAAAGAAAATTTACACAAATATACAAGTTAACTATTAGATATTACATAATATCCATTTAACAAAAGTAGTAATTACAAATATCCCAAATTAATTACACAATATCACATCCTTTACATTTTCTCTCTAAAATTCCCATACATATGAAACACACCGATTTCCATCTCTTAGTACTCCTTAATCTTTGTCTAAAATCAAGCAAATGTGATCTGGTAGTTTCAAAATTTTCAAATTTCAAGCATATTAACTGATCAAAGTGATTAACTTCATCTTCTTCAATTAATTTTGAGGTTTTTTTTTTTTTACTTTACCAAATCAAATTTTTTTTTCCGATTTGAGGGTTTTTTTTAACTTTACCAAATCAAATTCTTTTTTCCGATTTGAGCTAAGAAAAATTTCACGTAAACTACAAAAACAAAGCTCTCATCAAGCCCCTTCAACAGGTAACTCGCGTTGTTGTGTGAAAGCAATTTCAATTGTCATATTCAGCTTGATATAAATCATTGATGGCAACTTCAATCTGTAACATTTCAAATTCTTGCAAACAGCATGCGCTATTACTTGAGGAGACCAACAAAACTTAATGGCGTTACCCTCATACATTAGATTGGTTACATTATACATTAGAATGGTAATATCACTTACCATAACTGTATTAACCCCATACATAACAAAACTTATCTTAACGGTGTTAACCTCATATATTAGATTGGTTACATTATACATTAGATTGATTACATTATACATTAGAATGGTAATATCACTTACCTTGATTGTATTAACCTCATATATAAAAATTTTATATTATACATTAGAATTGTCTCATCATACATTAGAATGAAAAAATAACTTAATTTGACGGTCTTAACCTCATATATTAGAATGGTAACACTATACATTAAAAATGGTAGCATAACTTACCTTGATTTTATTAAGCTCATACATTAGAAATGGTAATACTATACATTACCAAATCTTTTTTCAATTTAAATTACTGTTACTGATTTTAAGGATCCACCAAATCAGTAAATTAATGTGTTCCTTCAATTAAGTTAGAGAATAATGATGGTTGATTTAATTTCCTTAAACATAGGAAAAACAGTTTACCTTGTACATTCCACTAATGTATAAGGCTAGGTCGACATGTATATGTGTTTTTTCAAATTAGGGAGAGAAAGGGAATCAGGATACTATGTAATTAATTTCATTAGCTCTAGTATTTCTGTTGTTTATGCAATTAAAGATGATCGAGTGACAACTGTGAAGGAATTTGCCAATGCTGAAACAATGCTAAAAGTGTGGAACAAGATACTGATAATACTAGTTCCCAAAACTGAATATGTTGAGGAAGTGGGAGATTGCAGACCAATTGTCTGTTGCAACACAATATATAAGATATACAATAGGCTCAAGCAAGTGCTATCAAACATCATCTTAGAAACTCAAGGTGTTTTTGTGGTTAGAAGTACTACTGCTCAAAATGTACTTATTTGTCCGGACCTAGTAAGCTTATATAACAGGAAGCAGACTATGAAGAGTTGCTTAATTAAGATAGACTTGAGGAAAGCATATGATTCAATTGAATGGAAATTTGTGAAGGAGATGTTACATGCCCTGAATTTTTCACCGCAGTTCATAAAATGAACTATGAATTGTATCACAACAACAGAGTAAACACTGCAATAATGGAGACTTGTATTGGGACATCAAAGAGATAAGGGGGTTGAGGCGGGAAGACCCAACCACCCCCTTATTGTTTGGCATTTGTATGAAGTACCAGTCAAGAATTATGATAAAGGTGGCATTTGAACGGATTTGGATGATGTCCTAATGTTTTGCTGAGGAGATTTCCAATAAGTTGTACTTATGCTCAGGGGTCACAAAAGTTTTTCTAATGCTTCAGGACAAATAACAAATTCAACCAAATCAAACATATTATGTGCAAATATGGAGGCACAATATATAGAGGCACAATGTATAGAGGATATCTACGAGCTGGCATGAGATAAAAGAGGTACACTACCATTTAAGTATATAGGAATACCTCTCTCCAAAAAGTTTGTCCTAAGTGAACTGTGAAGTGTTTGCTTGATAAACTAACATCGAGAATTAGTAGCTGGGCACATTCATAGTTACTGGTCTTCCATGTTTCCATTGCCTAGACATATGCTCTCAAGGGGATCACAGCAATATGTAGGAACTTGTGGATTAGGAAGGTTGTCACCAATAGGTTCACTCTAATGGCATTGGATTTAGTCTGTAGACCCGAACGGGAAGGAGGGTTAGGTCTCACTAAATGCACCAAGTGGAATGAAGCTTTTCTAACAAAATATGCTTGGCATCTGTTGGCCTGCTACATTTTTTCAATTTGGATGGAGTGCAATCAGAGAGTTTTTTAAGCAAAACAAAAAAGCAGTGCTGTCCAGAGATTAATAACACTATTTACAGGCTAGCCCAGATTAGTAAATATGGTGGGAAAACATAACCCCCTATCCTTAACCGTAGGTTGATGTAGGATTGGCTATAGTCTTAGGTTGTTGATGTAGGATTGGCTATCCTCTTCTTGTTTGATCACTGAATTTGACTCTCTAGGTTTCATTTTAAATTTGATCTCGTGTATAATTCCTATTTGGTAATACAATTTATATATATATATCAACACTAATTGATCATTAACTCACCCAATAAAAAGAGCAGTCCGATGCACTAAAGCTCCTGCAATGCGCAGGGTCCGAGGCCCGACCATAAGGGTCTATTGTATGCAATCTTACCTTGCATTTCTGCCAAAGGCTATTTCCAAGTTTGAACCTATGACCACCCTGTCACATGGTAGCAACTTTAGCAATTACACCAAGGTTTCCCTTCATTAACTCGCGATAGTGGGACAGAAAAAATGATCTATTGCTGCAAATTCTATTAATTTAACAGAATACATGGGCAAAATCATTTAGATCCAATCACATCACAAAAGAAATCCTTTATAAATCATCAAAATTTTATGTGACAAAAAGATTAACAGAATCAAGACCTAGTTTATGTACAGAGGCAGAAAAACTGCTTGAAATTTAAAAATGGAACATAAATTAACTATTAGAACAATAGTTTCTTAACTATTAATACAACAAGCAATTGTGATTTTCTAGATTAGGAAATTAGCTTTACCATCTTCGGCAACTTGCGGAGGAGGATTACAGCCAAAAATAAATGAAAATGGAAAGAAAAATTCTAGCTCTTCTGTCTAGGGTCTTTTCTTCTTATATCTTGTCCCCTTCTCTGTTCATATATCTTTCAAATATAAATAGTACAGGAAGAACTACCTCAGAAAGGGAGAAGCTTCACCTAGTACAAGTCAGCTACACGAGGGCCAGAACAGTGAAAGTAAAACTTAATCGCCAGACACATACTTCCTTTCCGCATAGTACTTTTTCTCGCTTGCTGTTTTCTTGGTATTTCTTTTCTGCATAAGTGAACAAGCCATCATTCATGAAAGTCGCTAAAAGAGCTTAGAGATGCTAAATTAAGAAGATGTCGGATAGCAAACATGATCAGTTATTCTTTTGGACAAGTTGGATCGATCAATGTGGGATCAGGTATCCATCCAACCATTGGCAGCTTCTTTGTGGATATAAAGGTTATTATGGGAGAAACTCCTGAAATTTTATGGTAAGCTCCTTGAACTAATAGTTTGCTGACCTCCAATATTATCAACCATCATAGTTGATCAACATTCAGGAATACATGAACCAGGAAGAAGGCAACCTAAATGCATAAAATTATCCATGGACATATATACTTGTGAAAAATCTTTTTACAATTTTTTGAGGCATCAGTGTATAGCCAAAAGTGAGATGCTTCCAGAGGTAATGGTATATCGGTAAGATTACATACATCTCGCCTCAAAGAGGAAGGAGACTAAAAGCACAGTTCATAAAGCAATCCTGCAAACCTATGTTATTACAATGGCAACACCTCTTTTTCTAAGTCGCCCCCCACCCCCGCCCCACCCCCCAGAAGAAACCCACCACTTTCATTGGGGATATACACAAGCTTAGACACTCAAGATCCAAATTATGTCACTTAACAGCAGAAAACTTAACAGCTGAAGAGAAATCTTGTCAGAGATAAGAACATGTAGTCATTTCTGACGCACCAAGTATCTCTCATGATTGTCAATTAAGTTTTAGCGTACGTGTGAGAATGCGAACAGAAGCATCAAAGTCTCAAAATCCAAAACTGTAATTATCTGATCAGAAAGCTATACAGCTGTACAGAAATCCAAGAAGAACTAAGAAGCGAGAGAATGTGTAATGCAACATACCTCATAAATCTCATGGTTAGCAATGATTCTTTGAGCAACTGAAGAAGTTGTAATATCTTTTGGGCTTTCAATTACTTGGAAGATTCCAATGCTTTTAGGAACTGCATACGGATCCTGTCTCCCCTGTATCAGAGGAAATATTTTTCATTTATAACATGTTTCTCCATATTATATTGTTCAGCAGTTTGGAAAATACCAAACCACCTTTTTTTCTTGTGATTAGTGGAAACTGGAAACAACCAAACAGTATATAGACTTACTTCCATGGAGGAGTTGCTCTCAGAAACTGTTCCGCGTACAACCACAGAAATGTTGAAAGTTGTTATCTAACCCATGCCAAACAAAAGGAGAGAATGAATCAGCAACGAGGACATACAATTTTCTTTTTCTATTTCCATCTAGTTGAAACATAGGATTTTAGGAACAACACCGACGTAACCAGTTAAAAACAAAATTCTGTGTGCAAGAAGTGACAAACACATTTACATCTGTTTTTATTTTATATTTTGCATCATGCAGCATTTTTCAGAAGTGTTGTGTACAGCACTATTAATTAGAGCATCACATTGCCAATCATAGCAAAATGGATGTGTCATGCCAATGTACCATGTTAGCTGTGGGATGGTCCTAGATCAAGCGTCGAACTAGTTCAAGATCTTGGTGAAGGATTAACAATATAATCATCAGTTAAAGAGCAAGTATAAGTTTGAACTCATTATGTAGTCCAGCAATTTGATATGATATTAGACACAAAAGTACACAACAGACTAGGACTTAATCAGATACTAGCATGGATCCAATTAATCCATAGTCTATAGACACAGGCCTTTTCTTTTCCTAACATTTGGGATAAAGCCCCAATTGTATTACAGTTCATACCCTTCTAATGAACTTTTCCCGAAGGAAACTAAACTTTTGAAGCAAGGGCCCACAGATGCATATCCAAATAAAAACAAATGCTTCTTTTCTTCCTTTTTCATATTCACAAAAGGATCACCTCTAAAAAACAAGCTGTGGTGCACTTTCTTGGATAAGTAGTCCTACATTTATAAGAATACTAAAAAATAAGGAACACGTGCAGATGTAGCTGAAAGTAAGCATACCATATCCTGAGTTACTTCCCAAGGAGCACCAATGATGACCTCATCAACATAACGGCATGCAAGTACACCAAGACTGCGCTCATACAGATTCATCAGTGGATTCTGATGTCCACGAAGTTCACTACAAGAAAAAGTAATTTTCATTAAATAGGGTCTTATTATACAAAATTCAGAAATTTAGAAGACAAAAATAACAATTATATTAGAAAGCAAGCATAATTAAAGTAGGGTCTAAGAACATAGATCAAAACAATAATACCATGTACCTGACTGTCTGGTCGGGATAAATACCAACTAAAAGAAAATCTCCAAGCTGCCTGGCACTTCTAAGAATCTGAGAAGGGGAAAAAGTAACTTGAGGGCAAAGTTATAATGATGCAGGACGACCTGAAACTATTGCCATGAAATGACAACATAAATAAACTTCCACAAAAAATCCTAGACTTACCTCAACATGTCCAGCATGGAAAAGGTCAAACGCACCATCAATATACACCACTCGAGAATTAGGCGCTGGCCCCTACAATTGAAATAGTACACAAATGTTTACTTTTGCCCCTCCAGTAAAAGAAAAGGCTACACAGAGATAATCAGAATAAAGGTGAATAAGATTTAGTTTGCTTAGACAATCATCATTGTTATATCCTGAAATCTCAATGATTTTATTTTGATAGCTATCATGCATTTTAAGGCGATTTTTGAGTTAAATAATGATAAGGAATGTTAACGGGACCATTGCGAAGTGTTTCAAGATTTTTGGAACAAGTTTCGGGACATTTCAGGAATCTGAAACAATAAGGGTCTGTGATTAGGGCGTACCACTGTTTTCGTACTGTGGCTTTGTCCGTTTGTTTGTTTGTTGGTGAGGGGCTTTGTTTTGGTTTTTGAGTAGTGGCTGGAGGGGTTGATGGTGGATTAGGGTCATGTCCGAGGGGGTTGGGGGTGAGGGCTATTTTGGGAGGGGGTGAGGAGGGGAGGGCAGGGGTGGGTGTGGGGTATAGGTCGGGTGTTAGGGCGGGTTTGGTGAGGGGTTTTAAAGGTAGGCGAGAGGCGAGAGTAGATAGGTTGAGGGTAGGGTCTTGGAACATTGGGACCCTTTAGGGTAAGTCCGTAGAGCTGGTGAAGATTCGTAAGAAGAGGAGGATTAATATTGCGTGTGTTCAGGAGACTAGGTGGGTAGGATCTAAGGCTAGGGATGTGGATGGGTACAAGCTGTGGTACTCAGGGCGTCGGAATGAAGTGGGCATCTTAGTGGATGAGGAGCTGAGAGGTCAAGTGGTGGAGGTTAAGAGGGTCAACGATAGGCTGATGAAGATTAAGTTGGTCATAGGAGGTTCTATGTTGCATGTGTGTAGTGTGTATGCGCCGCAGGTGGGCTTGGAAGAGGAGGTAAAAGAGAGATTTTGGGAGGATTTGGACGAGGTGGTGAGAAGCGTGCCTAGCTCGGAGAAGATTGTCATAGCAGGGGACTTCAATGGCCACATTGGGGTATTACCGGGAGGCTACGACGATGTGCATGGAGGTTTTGGTTTCGGGATAGGAATGGTGAGGGCGCTGCTCTGTTGGATTTTGCGAGGGCTTTTGGGCTGGTGGTACTGAATTCGAGTTTTACGAAGGAGGAGGATCACCTGATTACCTTCCGAAGTGCGATAGCTAAGACTCAAATTGACTTTCTACTGCTTAGGAAGGGGGACAGGGCGATATGTAAGGACTGTAAAGTCATTCCGAGTGAGCATCTTTCGACCCAGCACAGGCTTCTAGTGATGGAATTGTCTATCAACAAGTGCAAGAAGAGAAGATCTGGGGAGGGTCCCCTTAGAATTAAGTGGGGTAGCTTGACGCCCGTTAGTGCACTGGAGATAGGGGGAAAAGGTGGTGTGGGGGGGGGGGGGGTGTGGGAGTGCAGGGGGGATGTGGATGTTATGTAGGAAAGGGCGGCCAGCTGTATCACGGAGATTGCTAGAGAAGTGTTGGGGTCCTCGAGGGGTCGGGCAGGAAGTCATAAGGGGGACTGGTGGTGGAATGAAGATGTGAAGAAAAAAGTGGAGATTAAGAAGGAGGCGTATGTTAAGTTGATTGAGAGTAAAGATGAAGAGGAGAAGCGGGTGAATAGGGAGGTTTACAAAGTAGCAAGGAAGGAGGCTAAGTTAGCAGTTACCTAAGTTGCTAGGACTCTTCCAAAATGTTGTGGGGTGCGGGTTGGATCCTTCAAAAGTAGTATATTTTCGGAAGATCCAACACGGGTGCGGCAACATTTTTGGAGAGTCCGAGCCACTTAGGCAGTTATGGCTGCTAAGTCGGCAGCGTTCGAGAGCTTATATGCGGCGTTGGAAAAGAAAGGCGGGAAAAAGAGGTTGTATAGGCTTACTAAGGCTAGGGAGCGGAAGGGTCGTAACCTCGATCAAGTGAAGTGCATTAAGGGGGAGGATGGTAGTGTTTTAGTGGAGGATGTTCACATTAAGAAGAGATGGCAGGAGTACTTTCATAGCTTTTTAAACAAGGAGGCGGACAGAGGCATTGAGTTAGGGGAGCTGGAGCACTCGGAGAAGAGCCGTGATTTCAGTTACTGTAGGCGTTTTAAGGTTGAGGAGGTTAGAGAGGCTATTCGTAGGATACGGAGAGGTAGGGCGACAGGTCCAAACGAGATTCCGGTGGATTTTTGGAAGTATGCTGGTGGGGCAGGTTTGAGGTGGTTGACTGATTTGTTTAACGGCATTTTCAAGACTGCGAGAATGCCTGAGGCTTGGAGATGGAGTACGATGATTCCGTTATATAAAAAACAAGGGTGACATCCAGAGTTGCAACAACTACAGGGGTATTAAGTTGTTGAGTCACACTATGAAGATTTGGGAAAGAGTGGTTGAGCGGAGGCTGAGGAGGGTCGTGTCTGTTTCGGAGAATTAGTTTGGATTTATGCCTGGTCGCTCGACGAAAGAGGCAATCCACTTGATGAGGAGATTGGTGGAGCAGTATAAAGAAAGGAAGAGGGATTTACACATGGTGTTTATCGACCTAGAAAAGGCGTAAGATAAGAGTCCCGAGGGAGGTTCTTTGGAGATGCTTGGAGGTGAGAGGGGTTCCGGTGGCGTACATCAGAGCTATTAAGGACATGTACGATGGAGGGAAGACCCGGGTGAGGACAGCGGGAGGAGACTCAGATCAGTTTTCGATCAAGATAGGATTGCATCAGGGATCGACTCTTAGTCCGTTCCTTTTTGCGCTGGTGATGGACGTGTTGACGCGGAGTATTCAAAGCGAGGTGCCTTGGTGTATGTTATTTACGGATGATGTAGTGTTGATTGATGCGGGGGGGGGGGGGGGGGGTGAATGACAAATTGGAGGTCTGAAGGCAAACCCTTGAGTCTAAGGGGTTCAGGTTGAGTAGGTCAAAGACGGAATATTTGGAATACAAGTTTAATGACTTGGAGCAGGAGGACGAAATGGTGATGAGGTTGGACTCCCAGGACGTTTGTAAGAGGGACAGTTTTAAGTATCTTGGGTCTACGATTCAGGGGAATGGTGAGATTGACGAGGATGTCTCTAAGCGTATTGGAGCAGGATGGATGAAGTGGAAGATTGCCTCGAGGGTGTTGTGTGATAGTGTGATAAGAAGGTGCCCGTTAAGCTTAAAGGAAAATTCTATAAAGTGGCAGTCCGTCCGGCCATGTTGTATAGAGCGGAGTGTTGGCCAGTCAAGCGCCCCCACATACAAAAATTGAAGGTGGCGGAAATGAGAATGTTGTGTTGGATGTGTGGGCTTACTATAGGGGACAGAGTAAGGAATGAGATTATCCGAGAGAAGGTGGGAGTGGCTTCGGTGGAGGACAAAATGCGGGAAGGAAGGCTGAGATGGTTTGGGCATGTGATGAGGAGGGGCGCGGAGGCCCCAGTTCGTAGGTGTGAGAGACTAGCTTTGGATGGCTTCAGGAAGGGTAGAGGTAGGCCGAAGAAATACTGAAGGGAGGTGATTAGACATGACATGGAGCAGCTTCAGCTAACTGAGAACATGACCCTAGATAGGAAGGTGTGGAGGGCGCGGATAAGGGTAGAAGGCTAGTGTGAGTGTGTGGGTTGTAGCATGCAGTTAGGAGAGATCTTGCGTAGCCGGGGAAGTAACCCTAGGACTATGTACATAGGTGGGTGCCCTTTTTCTTATGTCTTAGTTCCTATTTGTCTTATTTCGTGTCCCCAATATTTTCTCATATTTCGTATTTCTACGATTACTATTTTTATCATTTCTTATTCCTGATTTTCTTTTATGTCACCCATCCCCCCTCCCTTATTTACTATTCTTTATCTTAGCCGGGGGTCTATCGAAAACAGTCTCTCTACTTCTTCGGAGGTAGCGATATGGACTGCGTACATCCTACCCTCCCTAGACCCCACTTTGTGGGAATACACTGGGTTTTTTGTTGTTTTTGTTGTTGATTAGAGCGTGCCACGGAGGCAAGTCACACCCTAAATGCGAAAATCAGTTGCCTAGCGCGGTAAGGCGTTCCACGTCTACTGGTGCAGCGTTAAGGACGTGCCACGCCCTTGGCATGGCGTGATAAGGGCGTGCCATGCCAAGGGTCGTGGTGATGCCAAAATTTCATTCTCTTCAGTTTTTCCAGGGTAATTAGGTCATTTACGTCCTAATTGATCCTACAACTAGTACTAAACGTAATTCGCCATTCCCCAACTCAAATTACACTGTTCCCCTCCTCTCAAACTCTCAAGAATACACAAGAAAGGTTTGTTCTCCAAAATTCAAACTTCCAAGGCTTCAATCCAAGTTTCCTTCAAGAAATTCATTAAGTTTAGTATGTGGGATTTGAACAAGGATCATCTTCCGTCCTTGTGCTCAAAAATTAAGTTTTTACATGAATTTTAAGGATTTAATGGCTAGAGTTCATACCCATTTTTCAAGCTTTTAAAATTATGATGTTTCCCTATGATTTAAAGTTCATTTAGCACAAGAATTCACATGTACTCATGTTTTTACTCACATGATTGATATTCTGAGATGAGCTTTAGTATTTTGACATGAAGTTCCAAGAGTTGGTAAATGTACATGATTTTCCGCATGATCCAGTCAATTTACAAGCAATTCAAACTTATTATTTTAGATTATAGTTTGTCACGGAATGATTAAGATTTTAGTTTTGATCCTATGATCTCAGATAAGGTATGAAATTCACACAGTTATTCATGAGCATGATTTAGCAATAGAGGCATGATTGGTTTTCAGACTTATAAATCTATATGCTTACTTTAAGGTAAATTTCAAATATTATGAGCACTAGTATGTTTTAGGAGTATTATTTAGCACCGGGGGATATAGGTTCAGCATCCAAATTTCCAAAAACTACGTGCCACTATAGCTTGAAGAGGTCCACGCCAGAGAGTGTCTCCCTTTCCCAAATGGACTCAATTTAGTGATCACACCAGTTCAAGTTCTATATCGATGGCAAGGTATGAAACAGCCTTCCACAACATGGGTCAGACGTTGGACTCCATGCTAGCTCACATGGTTTATGTCGGTTATAAGAATATCCCACAACAAAGATAATTTTAGAAATGAAGTGTAATGACTCATAAACTTTATTCAACTGTCGATTTATGACTTATGCTTATGTTGATTCAGCTTTCAGTTTTATTCATGATCGTGGTGAGTCTATTTACACTTAGCATAATGTTCTATGATTTTCGACTGTATCAGTTTTACTTATTGCATTCACCTCATATACTCGGTACATTCCAGAAGTACTTACCACATATATGTTTGTGTGGCTACATTGTTTCATAATGTAGGTTTTGGTGTTCGTCCTCTTCAGTACAATTAGCCACGATCATCACCTCCTACATCCCGTCAGTTGGTGACTCCTCATGGTCTGAGGGCCAAATTTATAGTTACTTTCAGTTGTTCAGTCATTAGTAAGTTCAGACTTTATGTTTTCAGTTTGGGTCAGTTGGGGTCTGTCCCATTGGCTCTTCAGTAGACTTAGAGGTTTGTCAAGACTAGTCAGTTGGTTTACTTTTCCTTTAGATTTTCATGAGTTTTAGATGATGTTTAGTTCAGTGTTTAGTTGAGATTGTTTACTACTTTTAAAATCAGATTATTAATTCCAGTTTCCATTCATTTTTTAAGTATATTATTCATGGTTCAGTATTGAATAGATATCATAGGTTAGCTTGGGGGCTACTTGCAGTCCTAAACACCGTGAACGTCCAGGGGTAGCCTCAGGTCGTTACAAACTTGGTATCAGAGCCTAAGATTTTAATAGTCCTAGGAAGTCTGACAAGACACGTTATGTAGAGTCTTGATCATGGGTGTGAAACGCGTCACACTTATGAGCGAGAGGTTACGAGACGTATTAAGAACTATCCCCTTTTTTCATGATCTCTATCGTGCTTTGAAGTTACCTCTATCTGCTCTAACTCGTGCTTTACATGTCAGTGAATGTCGCATCGCAGAGCTTACACCCATAGAAATGCGGACCAACCGCCCCACTACCACCTACAGACCCTTTGAACGAGAATGTCTCCCATGTTGAGTTCCGGGATGCCTTTTAGGTTTTAGGTTTTAGCTCAGGCAATGAATCCTCAGAGAAATCAGCCAGCAGTAGTCCCGAGTCCCAATTCAGCAAAATGGTGACCTAGCTGCAGCCAGAGTCCGAGACTTCATGAGAATGAATCCACCAAAGTTCTTTGGGTCAAAGGTGAATGAGGTCCATAGTTTTTCATTGATAAGGCATGTCACAGAAGAGAGAGTGTGGAAATGGCATCCCATCAGTTGAAGGATGTTGATGATGACTAGGTTACCATGTGAAAGGAAGGTAGGGGTGAGAATGCAGCCCCAATGAGTTGGAATGTGTTTCAAACGGCCTTTCTAGACAAGTTCTTTCCTCGTGAGATGAGGGAGGCTAAGGTGGAAGAGTTCATGAACCTTAGGAAGGGCTCTATGTCGGTGAAAGAATATTGCCTCAAGTTCACCCAGCTACCTAAGTATGCACCAGAGTTGTTGCCAGATTCCAAGGCTCGTATAAGTAAATTTGTCACTGGAGTGTCTGACTTGGTGGTCAAAGAGTGGACTATCATGTTGATCGGGGCTATGGATATTGCTCGATTGATGACCCATGTCCAGCAAATTGAGTATGAGAAACTGAAGGAACCAAAATGGGAGACCAAGAGGGCTAGGACCGAGCAGTTTTGAGTACAATCAGCATAGGTCAGGAAAGGAAGGGGAAATCGTTCTCAGTTTCAGAACTATTTGTCAGCACCCGCACTGTCTTCAGCCAGTGCCCCCGCACCCAAGACTAAGCAGGAGCAATGGGGTAGGGCACCGACTTCTAGATCTCAAGATGGCATTTCTAGGGGAAGAACTTATCCAACATGCAAAAAGTGCGGTAGAAATCATCCGAGTGAGTGCATGATGGGTAGAGATGATTGTTGTGGTTGTGGTAAGATAGGCCATAGGATCAAGGAACGCCCTTTTGCTAAGCAGGGAAATAGAAATGCTCGCCCTCAAGCACAGTCCACCACTTCAGCAGCTCAGTCAGGCCGCCTAGCTCCACAGCAGGGAGCATCATCCAGTACTGATGGCAGCCAGCGTCAGAACCCATTTTATGCTCTACCTTCCTGCCGCACAGCTGCACCTTGATGTTTGTGTTGTTAGATCCGGGGTCAACCCCCTCTTTTGTAAACCCATTGATTGTTGTGAACTTTGGTGCACGTCCCGAGAGTCTTTCTGAAGCTTTTTCAATTTCCATTCCCGTTGGTGAGTCGGTTGTTGCCAGACGAGTATACAAAAAGTGCCCTATTACAATCCTCCATAGGGTTACTTTAGCAGATTTAATAAAACTAGAGATGATAGATTTTGAAGTCATTCTTGGTATGGATTGGCTTCATTCATGCTATGCCTCAGTTGATTGTCTCACTCGAATGGTGAAGCTTCAGTTTCCTAACGAGTCAGTCCTCGAGTGGGGGGTAGTTCAATAACTCCAAAGGGTCGTTTCGTCTCCTATCTTAAGGCCAAAAAGTTAATCTCCAAAAGGTGTATTCATCACCTGATTCAAATTAAAGATACTAAGTCTGAGACCCCAACCCTCCAAGCAGTTCATGTAGTCAATCAGTTCTGAGTTCCTGTTAGGATCTTTGGGGAAGGATCGATTCATAGGGCGATACATAAATTCAGTTCGTTAAAGGGAGGTTGAAACCTTAGAATTCAATGTAAGAGAGCACTCCAATCTCTTCATCGTTTAAGAGAGGCTGAAACCTTAGAGTTCAATGGAAGAGAGAATTCCAATCTCTTGCTTTTTGCTGAAATTTGACTTATGAATTTATTCTTCAAACCCCTTTAAAAAGGAGTTATGTTACATCAATAGTCTAATCCCTATGAAATTAGGAAACATAAAACCCTATTCTAGAAAGTCTAATCCTTATGAAAGTAGGAAACATAAAACTAACCCTAATCCTTATGTACTAGGACACTTAAAACACTATTCTAGAATAATAAAAAAAGCTACTTAGAATATAATTTAATTCATTGAGTTCCACGCATACATAATATTACTCACCTCATGTTGAAAGAGCTTGTCCTCAAGCTCGAATTTCATGGCAATCATCCCAAACTTCTAGAATAGTGTCAACTGAATCATCCAATTCCAGCCCTAGCAAACTTATCTTGAAATTGACTTTGATAACTTTCAATTGTGCCAGTTTGTCGGGGCATGACTAATTTGCCCATTTGCTGATAATTCCATAATTGTGCTTCTCCCAAAATGGGAAACTCAACCATTCCAAAAATAGTTCATAATGATGCGCCCAAATTAATGGATCGTTGGTGTCTTTAAGTTGAAAAATCCATTTTTGCATACCTTGGTACGGTTGAATGGGAATTACCACTTGTTGGATGATTATATCAGCTAGTTGAATAGGCGATGTATTGCCTTTAGTAGAAGAAATAGTTGATTTGTCAATTGTCGGGGCGCTAATCGACTCAAGTCTGTGGACTGTTGGTTTTGTAGAGCCAATTCCCAAGCTAGAAAATTGTTCTAGGATGACTTGGACAATTCTTTCGCAAATCATAGTTCTATTGCTGCAATTTTAGAGTCCATTAGGGTTTCTGTAATCGCACTCTCCCTGGATTCTGAAATTGATCTCATCGCCCATTGTGTTAGGCTCAGATACCAAATTGTTAGGATCTTTAGGGAAGGATCGATTCATAAGGCGATACATAAATTCAGCTCGCTACAGGGAGACTGCAACCTTAGAATTCAACGTAAGAGAGAACTCCAATCTCTTCAGCTCGTTTAAGAGAGGCTGAAACCTTAGAGTTCAATGGAAGAGAAAACTCTAATCTCTCGCTTTTTTGCTGAAATTTGATTTATTGATTTATTCTTCAAAAACCTCTTTAAATAGGAGTCATGTTACATCAATAGTCTAATTCCTATGAAAGTAGGAAACATAAAACCCTTTTCTAGAAAGTCTAATCCTTAGGAAAGTAGGGAACATAACACCCCAACCCTAACCCTTATGAAACTAGGACACTTAAATCCAATCCTAGAATAATAAAAAAAGCTACTTAAAATATAATTTAATACTTAATTCATTGAGTTCCATGCATCCACAACAGTTCTAACGTCTTCCCATAGGATCTTCCCAGGGTAATTCGAGATTGATCTCCTTCCAGATAGCCCGCCCATCTCCATTCCTCCCAACATTCCTCCCAACAGGATGGTTCCGACTGAACTTAAGGAGTTAAGGAAACAGCTTAAAGACCTCTTAGATAGGGGGTTCATCAGACCCAAAGTTACTCCATGGGGTGCTATTTGTGTGCAAAAAAAATGGTACTCTTAGAATGTGTATAGACTACAAACAGTTAAATAAGATCACCATCAAGAATAAGTACCCTATCCCCATAATTGATCACTTATTTGACCAGCTTCAGGATGCACGTTGATTTTCGAAAATTGATCTCAAGTCGGGATATCATCAGCTGAAGGTCAAAGAATGTGACATTTCGAAAACTGCTTTTAGAACTCGGTATGGTCACTTTGAGTTTGTGGTTATGTCTTTTGGGCTAACAAATGCTCCTGCAGCTTTTATGGACTTGATGAATAGGGTTTACAAGCAGTATCTGGACATGTTCGTCATTGTCTTCATAGATGACATACTTGTCTATTCTCGGAGTGAGGGAGGAGCATGCAAACCATTTGGGAATAGTATTGCAAACCCTCAAAGATCACCAGTAGTTTGCGAAGTTTAGTAAGTGTAAATTTTGGTCAGAGTCGATTACCTTTTTGGGGATGTGATTTCGGGTGAAGGTATTCATATAGACCCTCAGAAAACAGATGCAGTGAACCGCTGGCCTAGACCCATTACTTCATCCGACATTAGGAGCTTTTTGGGTTTAGCTGGGTATTACAGGAGATCTGTTAAGGGTTTTTCCTTAATAGTTGCACCATCGATCAAGTTGACACAAAAGAAGGTGAAGTTCCCATGCTCAGTCAAATGTGAGAAAAGTTTCCGAGAGTTGAAGGATAGATTAACTTTAGCACTGGTATTAGCTTTGCGAGATGGGTTAGACGGATTTGTAGCATACTATGATGCCTCCAGAGTTAGGTTAGGTTGTGTTTTGGTGCAAAACGGAAGAGTGGTAGCTTATGCCTCCAGACAACTTAAACATCATGAGAAGAATTATCCAACTCACAATTTGGAATTAGCAGTTGTGGTGTTCACCTTGAAAATTTGGAGACATTATTTATATAGTGTGCATGTGGATATTTTCACTGATCATAAGAGTCCAATTCGTGTTCACACAAAAGGAGTTAAATCTTCATTAAAGAATGTGGTTGGAGTTGCTAAAGGATTATGACATGAATGTGCTCTACCATTTGGGTAAGGCAAATGTGGTAGCTGATGCTTTGAGTAGGTTGTCTATAGGTAGTTTAGCCCATGTGCAAAAGGAGAAGAGAGAGTTGGCCAAAGAGGTGCATAGATTAGCTCGATTGGGAGTCCGGTTGCAAGACACGAATGATAGTGGTTTAATGGTCCAGAACAGTTCAGAGTCCACCTTAGTAGCTGAAGTGAAAGAGAAACAATGTGATGATCCTATACTTAGCCAGTTAATGGATGCAGTTCATCAACAAAAGGTTGAAGTTTTCTCCCCAAGGGAGCTGGTGTCCTCCGCTATCAGGGTCGTTTATGTGTTCCCAGTGTCGATTGGTTGAGAGAAAGGATATTGGCGGAAGCTCATAGTTCTAAGTATTTGATTCACCCTGGTGCCACCAAGATGTACCACGATCTACGGGAAATTTATTGGTGGAACGGTATGAAGAGAGACATAGCAGAGTTTGTGGCTAAGTGTCCCAACTGTCAATAAGTGAAAGTTGAGCATCAAAGACCAGGAGGTACGCTTCAGGATATTGCAATTCGTACTTGGAAGTAGGAGGTCATTTATATGGATTTTATTACGAGACTTCCTCGCACCAGACCTTAGTATGATTCGATTTGGGTCATCGGGGATCGAATGACCAAATCAGCCCACTCAGATACGACTGAAGATTATGCTAAGTTATATGTTCGCGAGTTAATAAGACTCCATGGGATTCCTTTTTCCATCATTTTAGATCGAGGTACTCCGTTTACTTATTAGTTTTGTAATCATTTCAGAAAGGCTTTGGTACAAAGGTGAAGCTTAGTAACGTTTTCCACCCGTAGACAGATGGTCAGGCTGAGCGTACTATCCAAACTCTAGAAGAACTCTAGAAGACATTTAGAGAGCTTGTCTGATTGACTTTAAGGGAAGTTGGGATGATCATCTACCTTCGATTGAGTTTGCTTATAATAACAGTTACCATGCTAGTATTCAAATGGCTTCATTCGAAGCCTTATATGGGCATAGGTGTAGATCACCTATAAGGTGGTTTGAAGTTGGTGAGGCCGTTTTGATTGGACCGATTCTATTCTCGAGGCTATGGAGAAGGCTCAGTTGATTCATCAGACATTGAGAACTGCTCAAAGTCGTCAGAAATCGCATGCAGATGTGAAGAGGAGAGAACTAAAGTTCGTTGTGGGTGATTGGGTATTTCAGTTTGGAAGGAAAGAAAAGCTCAGTCCCCGGTACATTGGTTCATACGAGACCTTAAAGTGTGTTGGAGATGTCGCTTATAAGTTAGATCTCTCATTAGAATTAGTCGTTGTTCATCATGTTTTTCATGTGTATGTTGAAGACATACACTGGAGACCCATCCTTAGTAGTGCCAATAGAAAGTATTGGCGTGAAAGATAGTTTATCCTATGAGGAGATCCCAGTTGAAATTCTTGATCGCCAAGTTCAAAGGTTAAGGAATAAGGAAGTGGCTTCAGTGAAAGTTCTATGGGGGAATTAGTCAGTTAAGGGAACAACGTGGTAAGCAAAAGCAAACATGATGAGTCGATATCCTCACCTATTTGCTCCTAGCACGGAGTCAGCTTGACGTAAGAAATCCCTTCTAATCTATTCTACTCACCGACATCCTTACTCATATCAGTTTAACCTATAAGGTTCATGTGTAGTCAGTCATTTCAGTTGCATACTTGTTCTTTGGGTGAGTAGTTTAAGTTGTAGTGCAAGATAAGCTTCAGACAGTAGCCTAACGCACCCATAAGATAGATTTTTTCCCACCCAACCATCATTCGAGGACAAATGGTCCCAAGGGGGAGATAATGTTATACCCCAAAATCTCGTGATTTTATTTTGATAGCTCTCATGCATTTTAAGGCAATTTTTTAGTTGAATAATGATAAGGAATTCTAAAAGGATCATTGGAAAATGTTTCGGGATTTTTGGAACAAGATTTCGGACATTTCGAGACTCCAAAACAATAAGGGTCCGCTATTAGGGCGTGCCCCGGAGGCAAGGCACATCTTGAACGCGAAAACTAGTGTCCCGACATGATAAAGGTGTGCTACGCCTGCTAGTTGCCGCGTTAACGATTGCCACGCCCTTGGCATGGCGCGATAAGGGCGTGCTACGCCAGGGGTCGTAGCGACGCCAAAATTCTGTTTTCTCTTCAGTTTTCAAGGGTAATTAGGTCAATTACGTCCTAATTGATCCTACAACTAGTACTAAACCTAATTCCCCATTCCCAACTCAAATTACAGTGTTCCCCTCCTCATAAACTCTCAACAATACTCAAGAAGGGTTTCTTCTCCAAAATTCAAACTTACAAGGCTTCAATACAAGTTTCCTTCAAGAAATTCATTAAGTTCGGGTATGTGGGATTTGAACAAGGATTATCTTTCGTCCTTGTGCCCAAAAGTTAAGTTTTTACATGAATCTTAAGGATTTGACGGCTAGGGTTCATACATATTTTTCATGTTTTTGAAATTATGATGTTTCCCTGTGATTTAAAGTTCATTAGCAAAAGAATTCACATTTACTCATGTTTTTACTCACATGATTGATTTATGAGATGAGCTTTAGTATTTTGACATAAAGTTCTATGAGTTGGTAAATGTACATGATTTTCAGCATGATTCCATCAGTTTACAATCAATTCAGACTTATTATTTCAAGTTACAGTTTATCACAGCTTGATTAAGATTTCAATTTTGATCTTATGATCTCAGATAAAATATGAAATTCACACAATTATTCATGAGCATGATTTAGTAACAGAAGCATGATTGCTTTTCAGACTTATAAATCTACATTCTTACTTTAAGGTGGATTCCATATATTATGAGCACTAGTATGGTTCAGGAGTAGTATTTAGCGTCGAGGGGATGCGGGTTCAGCGCACCCAAATTCCCAGAAACTACATGCCACTAGGTTAAAGGAGTCCTCGCCAGAGAGTCTCCCTAGCTAAAATGGGCTCAATTTAGTGATCGCTCCATTTCAGGTTCTATACCGATGGCAAGGTATGGAACAACCCTCCACAATGTGGGTCAGATGTTGGACCCTATGCTAGCTCACATGGTTTATGTTGATTATAAGAATCTCCCACAGCAAAGATAATTTTAGAAACTAAGTTTAATGACTCAAAAACTTCATTCAGATCTCGTTTTTTACTTAAGCTTATGTTGATTCAGCTTTCAATTTTATTCATGATCATGGTGAGTCTATTTACACTTCACATGCATGTTCTAAGATTTGGGATTGTATCAGTTTTACTTATTGCATTCACCCCAACTACTCAATACATTCCAGAAGTGCTGACCACATATATGTCTGTGTGGCTACATTGTTTCATAATGTAGATTCTGGTGTTCCTCCTCAGCAGTACAATTAACCACGATCACCACCTCCTACACCCCGTTAGTTGGTGAGTCCTCATGTGTCTATCAATTGATCAGTTATTAATAAGTTCAAACTTTATGTTTTCAGTTTGGGTCAAGTTTTCAATAGACTTAGATGTATGTCAAGACTAGTCAGTTGGTTTACTTTTCCTTCAAATTTTCATGAGTTTCAGATGATGTTTAGTTCACAGTGTTTAGTTGAGATTGTTTACTCCTTTGAAATCAAATTATTAATTCCAGTTTCCATGCGTGTTTTAAGTATATTATTCATGGTTCAGTGCTGAGTAGATATCATGGGTTAGCTTAGGGGCTACTTGTAGTCCTAAGCACCGTGTGAAGTCTAGGGGTAGCCTCGAGTCGTTACAATCATGATCATGGTTCCATATGAAATATAAATTCTATCATCTTCCTTCTTCGTTTCAACTTCAGAAGGATGCATTAACTTTAACAGAAATGATGTTCGACCCATAAGAAATTGCATTCTCCCAACAAAATATGATTCAGGTTTATAATAGAATATATAATTTTTATTAAGTTAACCAGTGAAGCTCAATATTCTTTACTCATCTATAATCTCCTAATAGCCACTCTTATACCTAACTTGATTCTAGTGGATAACCAGGTAAACACTTGTGTTCTTGCAAAATTTGAATTTCATAAGAAGAGACAAAAATAATAGTTGGGAATAATAAAAGATTATATAGATGGTGAAATGGGTCAAAGCAGAGCAAAATGAATTGTAAGGATTCATGTAACTGACTGCAAGTAGCTTGTGTTTGAGGCATAGTTGTTGCTAGTGGGATTTTAAAATACTTCAAGGAAATTAGCATAAGACACTCATTTCAAGGACTCTTCCTTGCCACTTTATCTTTTCTTTCTTGTCAAGAGGTTGTACAGGTAATATGGAAAGTAATTATGATAGACTTCAGGAAGTGTTTCTCAAAACCATCTAGCATACTTTAATTAGTATTAGAAGAGATTATCTGACTCAACCAGCCCAAAGCCCAAAAGCAAGGTTTATATTAAGTTAAAGTCACTATTGAAAGCTCCATTTCAACTGTCAGCAGAGAAGATACTTACAAAAAGTTCTAACCGTGACGCGAGAAAGGGTAATGGTCTCCTCAATTTACACTATTTAACTTGCCATAACGCATTCATTCAGAAGAAAATCCTCCAAAGAATTTTGTCGTACAGTTTAATTTATCCTTCAAAGTACTACTCAAAAAGTTCACAATAAACTCAACAAGAAAAAAGTAAACATACTCAAGTATAACATGAAGCTTTATTAAGAATAAACAAAGAGTACAATTTATGGTACCTTCCCATTTGAAAATTGCACGATTCGTCTTGAAGTGGGCAAGAAATGTGATATCTGACTGCCCTTAGCCTGTTTTTCAGCACCACATTTGTGTTTTATATCATCAGCTTCGCCAACAGGAGTTGAATTGGAGCAATCTTGAGGAGCATCTCCACTTTTAGAAGCAGAAAGAATCCTCCCTACAAAATGTGAGTCAAAACAAGCATTTAGCAATCTCATTGTTCTTGGCCAGTATCTGATTCGTGGAAACAATACTTATTTTAGTTTTGGAATACTTAAAAAAAGTATGTTTGATCTATTTTTATTCACTAGTTTTTGGCAAATCAAGTTGGGAGCAATTGATTTTTGTTACTTATAGGAAAATAAATAGTCCTATTGTGAACCATAAGAGGAGACTCAGGCAAAAAAAAAAAGTTAGATGTTCAAGTGGCATCGAGGAGCATGCTTCACGAACATTAAAAACTTTGAAGGCAGATAAAGAGCAGAAAAAATGGGAGATCAGCTGCCCTCGGTAAGTTTCTATGATATAAATACTTTACATACACGTATGTAGATTATATAAATATAGCACTTGTGGCAACAACAATTTAGAGAAAAATTCTGTTATTTTGTACGACTCATTTGGTGAAGATGCTTCCCAACAGATAAAAAATTTCAGAACTCATGAAGAAAGGAGAGATGTAATACCTACAATGTCTGTGCTGGAGACACCTTCAGTTCGTTTAATTTGCTTGTACCGACCAGCTTTTTTGGCTAGGGCATAAGCATCAGTTCCATCAGGAAGTAGACAGGGATCATCGCCATGTATAATGTAGTCAATCTTATACTCATTGAATAGACGGTTCATGAAGTCTTCAGTAATTGCATAAGGAGCACTGGAAATCACTTCATCCACCCACTTCAAGCCACTAACAAGAGCAAGTCTGCAGAGGACCTCAAATTAGTGACATACAAAAGTTCCAGTTAACTCAAGCGTCAAATCCCATCGAAGTGTTTCCCCATAAGAAAATGAATGAAATAAGTGGAACTACATGCTTGACCATCTACTTGAAGTTAATCTTTTATAATATAAGTACATAGAGTTTTAACTATTAAACACAGCTCAATCTCAGACCAGACATACTAACATATGGAAAACATATAACAGATAAATCAGCAAATATGTAAGCAGAAGCAAATACTGCAGGGAAAGATACTAAAAGTTTAAAAAAATTTCCTCAATAGTCCACGTTATGCCTCAAATAATCTTAGCATCTCATTTTGTTAGGCTCATCATGTTACAAAATCAAAGGCAACTTCAGCAACGATTGATAGACTTGTTCCTGCTAACAGACTGCCCTACTAGGGTTTCTATTGCAACCTCAAGCCCAGAGATGGACCTGGAAGAACACGATAACTCTAGTCAATACACATGTTGATGATTCCTAGCAACATCCTTCACTAATATCTCTGGATTTACTGTTTCAAAAATATCTCTGGAAATGTCCACAACATTAGGAACCGGAACCCTCATGAACCATATAGGATAATATAAACACATTCCTACAGTAAGACCGGAAAATAAAGCATATAAATAATATTTTACTTTATCCTTGAACAACCTATTTCGCGGAAGGAAAATAAAAGATAAAAGATTTACTCATACCTTTCTTCCATGCATAAAACAGGAGGACCCTTAGTGGCTATGATTTCCTCATCACTGACAACCCCAACTACCAGTTCATCTCCCAAGGCTTTTGCTTGTCTCAAAGCATTTGCATGACCATAGTGCATAAGGTCAAAACAACCATCTATATATACACGAACACGCTTCTTCTCATGCTTTTTTTTATGAAAGATACTTAGATAAGGAAAAGGATAAAGCAGTGAAGGAACACTGATCCCGCCAAAATAGCTTGTGGATAACCCGAGCAAGGCTGCAGTCAGCATGATTCCACCAAAAAGGCGTGGATAGTAATACATCCCCTCCCAAACCCAATTGTTGCTTTCGAAATCCATTGACCTCCCTCGTCTCTTCCTCCTAACTTCTCACACTCCTTGAAGAGCCTCTTTATGCTACAAAAGAGGAAGAAAGGCCCTGCAATTAAAAGCAACAAACAAAGAAGCCAAAAGGAAGATAGTGAATTACGGAGATCAATTTTTTATCCAAACAAGATTGATAAGTCCCCGTTCAATCTGGAATGAGAAAAACAACATATTAACTTCACATACAACAACAACATACCAAGTGTAATCCCACAAGTCCAGTCTAAGGAGGGTAGAATGTATGCACACCTTACCCCTACCTCACATATGAATAAAGAAATTAGATCGGAACATTCTATTAAGGAAATCCGTACATGAATCAGAGAAAGGAGGGAGGAGGGATTTGAAAGCTTGAAAATTGAAATATGAATCAGAGAAAAATAACTTTTAATACTGTAATACTTGTCTCCAATGTTTTACAAATTATAATTAAATCCCAAATTCACTTAATTGACTTTGACTATGTATCTTTTTAATCAATTCAACTCTCAAGTGTCCCTTTTTAACTCACTTTTCCTGGAAAACCCAAAACATTCTCCATTTAATGCAACAAAAAGAAAAATTAAAATCAACCATAATTCAAGAATGTTGCACAACCAAAGAAAGTGAATCACAGGAGCTGGGTTTGAGCTGAGAAAAGCATAATCTTAACCTCATTAACTATGCAAAACAACAACATCAACAACAACAAGAAGCCCAATGTATTCCCACACAGTGGGGTCTGGAAAGGGCAGCCCGGTGCACTAAAGCTACCGCTATGCGCAGTGTCCGGGGAAGGGCCCCACCACAAGGGTGTATCGTACGCAGCCTTACCTTGCATTTCTGCCGGAGGCTGTTTCCCAGGCTTGAACCCGTGACCTCTGGTCACATGGCAGCAACTTTACAAGTTACTCCAAGGCTCCCCGTCAACTATGCAAAACAAAGTAGATGAAAATTTTCAATAATTATCACAAATTGAGCAACAAAATGAGCAAAAAGATGCAAACTTTATTGTTCCTACCAACCTAAAATCAAACAGAAATCAATAAATAAAACCAAAATCAGAAAATAAGATCTGAATATGATATAAAAGTTCCAATTGAACATTAACATTCATCAAAATTCCAATTCCAGACACAATGCAATATATCATCCAATGCCTAAATCCAGCTGACAATTGGAACACAAAATTATTAAACTACAAAAAAAAAAAATCCACAATAACAAGAATAAACATTTAATCTAAAAATGGGTATGCAAAAAAATAATAATGAACCTGAAGGAAGGTGTGGAAGATAGGCTGATTTAAAATTTCAAGAAAGCTAAATGGTGAAATAATGAAAAGGGTGTATGATTTGTTGCAGTATTTTACATTGAATTTAACGCCACATCCAAATCAGAATCCCAAAAAGGGGAATCTTTAAAAAACAGGAGAGAGAGAGATATTGGCAGATCGAGTCTTAACCTTTCTTCCTCCTTTTTACCCTTTCTTCGTTTCTTTCTTATTCTTCTTCTTTTTCTTTCTTCCCTTAATCGTTAAGGAGATGCAAAATATCATATGTTAGTCTTTCTTTTTGCATTTTTATATAATAATCTAATCTAATATTTATCTATACTAGTATTTAACTTAAATTATATATGTATAATAGTTTCATGGGGCCGTGTATAAAAAAAAAAGTAAATACATAATTACACCATTGATTTTATTCAAAAAATTTAAAAAGACAACTAAACTTTAACTTCGACTTATCACCCCACAAATCTTCTTTATTTCATCGCAAATACATTATTTTGACCATCTACGTGTATACACGCGCCACAAGCGTGTGAAAGGCAAAAATTAACTTTTTTGACCAATTAGAAGTTGTCACGTGTAAATAATTTAATATATAATTTATATTTTTTTTAAATTAATATTTATTTATTTTTAAAAATTATTTCATAACCCCCCACCCACCCCACCCCTGCAACCCCACTCATCCATCATTGTCTTCTTCCCCAACTTCTTATTCATCACCATAGCTCAACAACAACATCAATTACAACAACAACAACATCAATTAACGCAACAACAACAACATCATCATCACATAATTTTAAAAAAGAAATTTGATGTACAATCTCCATTTTAATGGAGCTTTAAGCTTCATTTTAATGGAGGAAACTGGACGGGAATGGGGGAGGGAAGTGTTGGATGGGGTGGGGGTGGGGAGGTGGGGTGGGGTGGGGTCATAAATAAAAATGGAGCTTAAAGCTCCATTTAAATGAAGATTGTACAGGAGCTTTAAGCTCTATTTTAATGGGGGAAACTGGACGCGGGGGAGGAGCTGTTAGACCTGAACGCATGGGTGGAGCTGTTGGATGCGGGGTGGGGTGGGGTGGGGGAAGAGGGGGGTGATAAATTAAATAAGAAGGAAAAATTTATTAAAAAATAAATAAAATATGAAATTAAAAATATTTGACACGTGGCAGCACTTGATTGGTGCGTGCATTCACTCTCTATTGTGACTGAGATTCAACGAAAAATAATGTATTTGCAACGAAATAAAGAAGAATCATGGGGTAATAGGTCGAAGTTAAAGTTTAGGTGTCTTTTTGCAAAACTCAGACAAGATCAAGGGGGTAATTATGTATTTACTCATAAAAAAATAATAATTTTAATTTAAAATTATAATTTGTATTATATATATTTTTTACTTTATAATCAGTATAATCTAATGCTATGTTAAACAAGTCATGTTGATAAATTTTCATAATTATTAAAGTTGTTAATCACATAATTGCATAATTTTAAATAAAATATTATTTCTGAGGAAGAAAGTATTACCAAAGAATTAGAACATATCAAAAGGTTACAAGTAACTCGATATTTATATAATGATATGATTTAAAATATTTAGTAATTACGCTCAATGAAGATCATAAATAGAAAAAATATTGATACTTTATAAATTTGCTAGTATGTAATTTCTTAGTTATAACTAAAAATAATTTTATTTTGAATTTTGTTGAGTTTTAACTTCGCTCATAATTTTAGTGGCTATAGTTTTTGCAAAATAATTCTCTTCATCGATAGAATCATCTAAAACAAAATCAATGATTTCAAGTTTATACTATAATAATTATAATCTTAATTTAGAGTCTTTATATAAATTAATTAAAAAATAATCTACAAGGATATTAAATGATAATTAAACTACATTAATAGATTACTCAATTGGATTCATTAACTTATCATGTTTATTGTTTTCACGCCCCTTACAAGAGTACTCCGTTCGTCCCATTTTAATTATATATTTTGAGAACTAAATAATATAAAAAGGAACTATGTATAAGGTTGTAGTTGAAAATCATTGTAAATTTTTATTTTGGATTAAAGTTAGCTTGAATATTTTTTGAGTTAAAGTGATTGTTGATTTAAAATGAAGGGAGGTTTAACTAACGATCTAACAAGTGATGAAGAGAGGTTTAACAAGTGAATTTTTGAGTTAAAGTGGTTGTTTATTTAAAATAATCATCTAACAAGTGGTAAGAAAAAATCAATTATAAAAATTAAATTATTATACAAACGTATTTGCAGGTTAAAGAAAAATTTATTTGTATTTTCGAATCAACATGTAATATAAAAGTTGTTTTCATAGAATGTTCTCAGAATATAACATCCAATAATTCAATTGAACTTAATCATATGTTGATTAATTTCTTCAATAGTTGCACTCCTATGTGAATCAATATATATTTTGAGATTAATTTTTTCTATAAAACTTATAAGAAATTAAATACTTGCAACACATATATATTTATCATGTAATAACAAAAGAGAGAGGGGTGGGGGTGAGGAAGGGGGAAGAGGTTAGAGATTGAATTTAAGTCTTGCAAAACATATTTAAAATTTTCTTATTTATTAAATTATGTAAAGACAATTGAAACTAAAGTAGTAATTTCCCTACTCTCAATTTTTTTTTTTTTTAAAAAAAGATATTAAGCACTTGAAACACAATGAAAAATTCAATAGTAATTTTTCATATTATGACACACCATCAAGTGCAAAGATTCATGTGGAAAGGAGGAAATACCTCATCTTTATCAATCACGTGAAATTGTTTTAGAGTTTAATAAATTAGAAAATAATTAAATTTTAATATAAAAAATATGTAAAAAAAAAAAGAAAGAACATGTAATCTAATAGGAAACAAGAAGGGATTTATTAAAAATTATTATATATGTTCAATTATAGAGGTCCAAATAAAAATAATCATTAAATAATGAATGAGGACAAAAATAATAACTTGTTGGAAAAAATAATAGATACATGAGCAATTTCATTGTATAATTATTTTTGTGAGGACTACCAAATCTTATCTTATTCTCTCTTATATTTAAGTATATATAATATGGGTTAATATATCTCTGCAACATGTAAATATTTCTTATCGTGTTTATTTTTTTCACACCTCTTACAAGAATACTCTATTTGTCCCATTTCAACTATATATTTTGAGAACTGAATGATATAAAAAAGAACTATGTATGAGGTTGTTGTTGAAAATCATTGCAAATTTTTTATTTTGGATTAAAAGTTAGCTTGAATATTTTTTGAGTTAAAGTGATTGTTGATTTAAAATAAAGGGAGGTTTAACTAATTATCTAACAAGTGATGAAGGGAGGTTTAACAAGTAATTTTTTGAGTTATAGTGATTGTTGATTTAAAATAATCATCTAACAAGTGACAAGAAAAAGTCAATTATAAAAATCCAAGTGGAATAGTTTTATCCAAAAAAGTTAGGGTGAAAATGAAATATGTAACAAAAAGACACTATTAATTGTCATATGTAATAATTTTCTTTCACAGAAAAATTGAAATACCAAAAATGTCCTTGTGAGGACTACCAAAATCAAGATCCTGTAACGCCTCGAAATCTCCTCCCGGAACGTCACACGGTGCTTAAGGCTACAAGTAACCCCAAGCTAACCCTTTGAGCCTATTACTGCATATAATAACTCAATTCAAGATGAAATAAACAAAACACTAGCACTGCCATATCAAATGATAGGAAATACGAAGAAAATACTTGGTCCAAACGACCACAAAACTGGAAATCTCAACATACTGACAATCTGATAACTAGTCTGACAAAGCCTCTACTACTCAAGTCTACTAAAGAGTCATTTGGACAGGTCCCCAACTGACTCAAACTGAACTGAAAGCAATAATATGTCTACTAACAATATTAAAATGTCTGAAGATAGGTCCTCGAACCATGAGGACTCACCACTGTAGAGATGTAGACAAAAGTACTCGGAAATCACTGACGAGGCTGGGGCTGAGCACCTGAACCTACAGTATAAGACAATGTAGCACATAGACGTATATGTGGATCAGTACTTGAGAATGTACTGAGTATATGAGGGTGTATGCATGTACATAAAACAATATCCATGTTCTTTAATCAATTCATGCATGCAAATATGAATGACTCACATAGCTTGAATAAGTCTGAAATATAATTCTCATAAATCGTGAATAGTGAAGCATGAAATACAAATCTCGTGAGTCATTACACTTAACTTTAAAAATCTCTACTCTCCTCTTATTCTCAATACTTGACGGCTAAAAGAACTTTAAACAATACTTTCAAACTCCTACTTTTATCTCATGGAGAGTAAAACTTCTTTAAAACTCAAGGACTCAGAGCTTTTAGGAACATTCAACACTTGTGAACTCTAGAACTCTTTTAGACTTGGGACACCTAGAACTTGGGATTATATAACTTTGGACACTCGGGAGTTTCTTCTAACCGACATAAAACATGTGAGCTACATGGAGTCTAACGTCTTGTCCTCTTAAGGAAGAAACCTCATGTTGGGGAGAGGCGTCATACTTTTGCCAGGGAGTATAACCTCAACTCAGTGATCACTTATCTCGGCCTCGTACCCATAAATCTCAGTCCTACGGTGGCACGTAGTTCTGGGGTATGAGACCTTAAAATCATACCCAACTCGGTGCTAAATACTACTCCCATACTCAGCTCAGAACTCTTAGGAAATCTACCTCAAATAACTCAAGGGTCTATACTAAAGACCAAAATGTATTACTATTTGTTTTAATAGAACATCATTATGGATTCCAACTCTATTAGGACTAAAAAGGTCAAATATTACTCAATAATCTCAAAGTACTCAAATCATAGGTGCTAATAGCATAGAAGTTCATAAAAACTGAAATCTCAAGTAGGGTTTAATGACCCATAATCAAATCTCAAGTTAAGACTCATCAAAATGGATACTAGATGTCATAAGGATACACAAATCATATAGAAATCTGGAATTTACAGCAATTTATCTCAAAATCTCAACATACTCATATACTTCAATTTCTAGAACATTGGCAAATCTCTAAATCTCATGCATAGTAATATTGGGTATGAACCCACACTTCAAATTCATAGGAGAACTCATAAATTCATAGATCTTTGTAATTTAAAATAAGTTTTAGGCACACGGACGAAAAAATTGTCCTTGTTCAAACCCCACATACCTTAGATTGTAAAACTAGATGAACAAGTTTGCTTGAAACTCTTCTTCTTGCTCTTTGAGAGAGGGTTCTTGAAGCCTTGGACTTCGGGAACTCAAATCTCAACTCAATTTGTAGAATCTATGGTGAGTTCTTGAATTTTTTGGAGAAGGTTTTTGGATTTGCTCTTGAGGGAGAAACCCTAGCTCTTGGATATTTTGGGAGATAATGAAATCATATGCTTCATTTTGAATATATTAGGGTATTAAAAGGAAAAAAATCCAAAAGATCCTTTTAAAAATGACTTAAAAATAATGAACGGAATTCGCGATGGTCGGAGTGACGATCCGTCGGATCGTCCGTCGCACGTTGGTCAGAAAAAGGCCACACTGCCTTAGTTGCGACGGTTCGTCGCTAGCTAGATAGACCGTCGTCTTGGGCTAAAAGATGGAGTCACTGCCTAGGTTGCTGTCACGCCCTAAAATCCCATCGGGCCGGACTGGCACCCGAAGCCGAGAAGGCCCGGGAGAACCCGTTCAAATACCTGTACTTTCCCTTACATTCACCAAAAATTTGGGCAGCACTTCGTTACATACAAAAGGGTCTAATTCCCTGTATCAGCACAACACGCACAAATATATATATATAATATAATACTTGGCCGTCGGGGCCACCACATATACAAATAGAACATCACTATATAAACTCCCATGACTTGACCCTTCCTTATGTCTACAAAGCCTCTAGGATATACATGACAAAATGACATAACTAGGGTCGGGACAAACCCCCGCCCACACATGACTCCTGTACAATAACAAAACATAAGGAACCGACTTGGAAAGCTCCGAAGCAAACTGGAGCTCACCAACAATAGCTGTATGATCTGGCTCCTATCTATGCTGCGAATGACCTGAAGCACCTGTGCCTGCAGCATGAAATGCAGGTCCCCCGTGAGGGACGTCAGTACGAAATATGTACTGAGTATGTAAAGCTGTAAATAATCATATGTAATATAGGGGATCAGGAAAATCAGACGCAAGTGAATAAATCATAATAGAAGTGAACCACACTTCATAAACACTTTTAGGATCATGTACATTATCATTAATCTGAATTGGGTTCGTGAATTCGAACACATTTGTGGAACGGTATACATTCGTTCATTTCATTCTTTACAATTATCATTCGCCATTACCTCCTCCTCCCGAACCTCCAACCACCTAACAATAATCAATATTGTACCGTACTGTGACCATTAGGCTGCCTCCAGTACATATCAACTGGGATCGACCCATGCTAGGCTTATGCCCCTGGGATACCACCCACACGTATATCAAGTAATACACATAAGAGATCTTTCCAACAACTTAGTTCAAAAGCTTTTGAGATTATTACATTAGTGTTCATGCCAATATAGTACCTTTGGAACAATGATACATCAATAGGAATCAAGTAATAGACCTTCTATACAATAACGATGTTATAAAGACTCATTGGTACATCAACAATGTGTTTCAGAATCATCAATATCACAACAATGAAATAGGAGCCTTTTGGTATATCAATGAAACATTTTTACACTTTATAGAATGGAAACAACTTCGTTGGTAATGTAGAACAATGCATGTTTTTGGACAACCTTGGAATCTTACTTGATGGAACATTGGTGTTTTCATGCCAAAGAACATTGTTAGAGTATGCTTTACATACCTCGTTGTAGATTCGGATACCAATTCAATACAACTTCCCGCCTTTACAAATCACTTATCTACAATGAAATATTTGGCATCTAGTATTAGCAACCCAACACCACAATTCTCTTCCATAATTCCATACAACCACTATTTGCAAAACATTCCAAAAACCAACTTGAACAATAGGTTTATGTGTATATATATATATATAATCATCATTTCAATACCACATCATCCCTTCACAATTCAACATAATCCAACATCATTTCCCAATCATCTTTCAACAACAATCAAATAGCATACTTCTTATGCTCACATGCATACATACATATATATATATATATATATATATATATATATATATATATATATACATATTCATATAAATAACACCAACATAATTTACATTCTTACCATAAAATGGCCCTTTGATTTCGAAGTCCTGTTGGAACAAATAAGGGATGCTTCTCGAAGCCCTCGAGACGATGAACACAACTACGGAATCAATTTGGACTTTCCACGGTTGAATCACAAGATAATTGGAGTTGAAATTAGGCTAGGGTTTCCTTATTCTCAATAATATGATGATAATTTATGGATATAAGACCAATTATATCTATATAATGACCAATTTTCGTCCAAGAGATGATGGAAAATGACCATATTGCCCTTAAAAATTTAAGTAAATCCGAATCTGTCCATGGTGGACTGTTTTGACAGGCTAAAGTAAATCGGCCATAACTCTTTGATCCGATATCGGATTTGGGTGAAATTGGTATATTTGGATAGATAATTCAAAGGGCTTTCATTTCATATAAAGTAGGCCACCCAGTTCATTCTTTACAAGGAGTTATGATCGTTTGAAGTTGACCCTAAAAAACTGTTTTGAGAGGCTGAAGTAAAACGAGTATAACTCCTTACTCAGATGTTGGATTTGGATGAAACCAATTGCATTGGAAAGAAGACTCAAAGATATTTCTTTTGATAGGTCGCAGCCCTCCCAATTCATTATATTGAGAGAGTTACGATCGTTCAAAGTCGACCAAAAAAACTGGCAGGCCTCAGTAGTTTGAATTTCCTGCACATTTACTGTTCACAATTATCCCGGCCGCCGTTTTATAGTTTCGAACGTGCTCGATTATATCCGAAACTTATCCGTTTTTGGAAATCTTTATATCGTTGGAAAGCTTATTCAATAAAATTCGTATGAAAACATCGACGGGCAAATTCCGATATACATACAGTCGATTCCTATACACATATAATCAAACTATACACTTGAAACCATCTCAAAATAATCAATACTCATACTTAAACTCATATATACCTTAGGATCAATACTTATACTCCAACACATATAACCATGGCTAATGCACGTAATTAAGTATGGGGTGTTACATCCTTCCCCCCTTAAGGACATTCGTCCTCGAATGTAAATGTAGTTATTTAGCCGAAACAAGTTCGAATTCATAATTGATATTCACGTCATCATATAGATATTATGCATATGTAAAAACTCACTTGTTAGTGTTCCAGTTGCCCTCCTTGCACTTCTTTTTCACCTTTAAACAAATAAGGGTATTTCGATTTCATTGCTTCCTCCGCTTCCCATGTAATCTCTTCCCTTTGTTGATTTCTCCAAAGTACTTTCACCGATGCTACTTCTTTATCTCTCATCTTCTTAACTTGACGATCTAATATAGCAATAGACATCTCCTCATAGGTAAGATCTTCTGTTACTTTCACATCTTCAGTAGAAGTAATAAGGGACGGATCTCCGATGCACTTTCGAAGCATCGATACATGAAATACTGGATGCACTGATGAGAGTTCCTGAGGTAGCTCTAATTCATAAGCAACTTGCCCACATCTTCGAATAATCTTATACGGGCCTATATATCGTGGACTCAACTTTCCTTTCTTGCCAAATCTCATCACCCCTTTCATTGGCGATACCTTCAAAAATACCCAATCGCCTAACGAAAATTCTAGCTCTCTTCTTCTACTATCCGCATATGACTTGTGCCGACTTTGGGCTGTTTTCAACCGTTGCTGAATCACCTTGACTTTTTCTATGGCTTGATACACAAGGTCCGGTCCGAACATAGGAGTTTCACCCGCTTCGAACCATCCTATTGGTGATCTACACTTTCTCCCATATAAAGCTTCATATGGTGCCATTTTGATACTTGAATGATAGCTATTATTGTAGGCAAACTCAATAAGAGGTAAATGATCATCCCAGCTGCCTTTAAAATCTATAACACATGCTCGTAGCATATCTTCAAGTGTTTGAATGGTGTGCTCTGCTTGTCCATCCGTCTGAGGGTGAAAAGCTGTACTCAGATTCACTTGTGTTCCCAAACACCGTTGGAAAGACTTCCAAAAGTTTGCAGTAAATTGAGTTCCCCGATCCGATATAATAGAAGTTGGCACTCAATGTAATCGGACTATTTCTTTAACATACAGCTTCGAATATTCTTCAACTGTGTAAGTGGTCTTAACGGGTAAGAAATGTGCGGATTTAGTAAGCCTATCCACAATCACCCATATAGAATCAAATTTCCGAGCTGTATGAGGCAAACCTGTAACAAAATCCATGTTGATCATGTCCCACTTCCAAATTGGAAGATCTATGCATTGCATATAGCCTCCGGGCTTTTGATGTTCCACTTTAACTCGTTGGCAATTTGGACATTCAGCTACAAATTCTGCAATGCTCTTCTTCATGTCATTCCACCAATATATATCTTTCAAATCTTGATACATTTTGGTTGATCCTGGATGAATGGAATACCTTGAAAAATGTGCCTCTGTCATAATCTTCTTTCTTAGCCCGTCTACATCCGGCACACACAATCGGTTTTGGCACTGAAGTACTCCTTCTCGCGTAAGCTCAAATGCCTTGGTCGCACCACTCTGAACGTTCTCCTTAAGCTGTAATAAAATAGGATCTGCATATTGCTTCTCTTTCACTTCAGCTACTAATAAAGATTCCGCAGCATTATGTACGATAAGCTCTTTATTCGGAGTTTCAAGAAGGCGAACTCCCAAACTAGCTAACTGGTGAAGATCTTTAACCATCCCTTGCCTTTCTATAGGCGCCATCATAGCCTTACGACTTAACACATCAGCTACCACATTTGCTTTCCCTGGATGATACAAGATATCAACATCATAGTCCTTTAATAGTTCAAGCCATCTCTGCTGCCTTAAATTTAGATCCTTCTGATTAAAAATATACTGCAAGCTCTTATGGTCAGTATATATATCAACATGAACCCCATATAAGTAGTGGCGCCATATCTTTAAAGCAAAAATAACTGCTGCCAGCTCAAGATCGTGTGTAGGATAATTTTTCTCATGTGGCCGCAATTGTCTAGAAGCATATGCTATTACCTTACCATGCTGCATCAATACACATCCTAAACCAATTCTGGAAGCATCACAATACACTGTATACCCTTCTGTACCTTCTGGAAGTACCAATACGGGTGTAGAAGTCAACTTATTCTTCAATTCTTGGAAACTCTCCTCACACGCATCATTCCATTGGAATTTGGATGCTTTATGGGTTAGCTTGGTTAAGGGTGCTGAAATGGAAGAAAAGTCTTTAACAAACCTCCTATAATAACCGGCCAACCCGAGAAAACTACGAATCTCCGTAGGCGTTGTGGGCCTTGGCCAGTTCTTCACAGCTTCTATCTTTTGAGCATCAACTTTTATCCCTTCACTAGATACAATATGACCCAAAAATGCCACCGAATTTAACCAAAACTCACATTTAGAGAACTTTGAATAAAGCTTACAATCATGAAGAGTCTGCAATGTCTGTCGTAAGTGATTGGCATGGTCCTCTTCTGATCTAGAATAAACTAGAATATCATCTATAAAAACTATCACAAATACATCCAGGAATGGCTTAAACACCCTATTCATCAAATCCATAAAAGCTGCAGGTGCATTTGTTAGCCCAAATGACATAACTAGAAACTCATAATGACCATACCTTGTTCGGAAAGCTGTTTTGGGTATATCTTTTTCTTTGACCCTCACTTGGTGGTAACCTGACCTCAAATCAATCTTAGAAAAACACTTGGCGCCCTGTAACTGATCAAATAAATCATCAATTCTTGGGAAAGGATATTTATTCTTAATAGTCACCTTATTTAATTGCCGATAATCAATACACATCCTCAGCGAGCCATCCTTTTTGCGCACAAATAACACTGGTGCTCCCCAGGGGGACATACTAGGCCTTATGAATCCCTTCTCTAGCAAATCTTTCAATTGCTCTTTCAATTCTCGTAATTCTGCTGGGGCCATTCTATACGGAGGAATGGAGATTGGTTGGGTGCCTGGTATTACATCAATACCAAACTCTACTTCTCGTTCAGGAGGCAAACCTGGAAGATCTTCAGGGAATACATCAGGATATTCATTTACCACTGGTACCGTGTGAAGATCTGATGATTCCGATTCCGTATCCTTTACTCTAACTAAATGACATATGTAGCCCTTGGAAATCATTTTTCTCGCTTTGAAATAAGAAATAAATCTACCTCTTGGTGCGCCAATCTTACCTTGCCATTCAATAACTGCTTCATCAGGAAAATGTAAATACATCTTTTTCGTACAACAGTCAATTTTGGCATAACAAGACGCCAACCAATCCATACCCATTATAACATCAAAATCTACCATTTCTAGTTCCACAAGATTGGCCATCGTGTCTCGACCACACACAATTACTACACAATCTTTATAAACTCTTCTAGCAATAATAGATTCCCCAACCGGGGTAGACACTTCCAACGGTTTATCTAACAATTCGGGGGTCCTTTTGAACTTTCCAGCAACCAAAGGAGTAACATATGATAATGTAGAACCGGGATCAATTAGAGCATATACATCAAATGAAAATATGGACAACGTACCCGTAACCACATCTGGGGAAGCCTCTAGATTCTGTCGATCCGCTAAAGCATAAGTACGATTCTGAGTCCCGCTGGAACTGGCGACTCTTTTTTCATTACTAGCGTGACCCGCAGGTCGTGCACCCCTACCAGAATAAGATACCGGTGACGATGATGCAACAGCTGATCCTGAAGGTCGTGCTATGCCACCTGCGCCCCTTCGTGGGCATTCTCTCATCATATGCCCCATCATACCGCACCAATAACAAACATTTGTTCCCATTCGACATACGCCCATATGATGCCTTCCACATTTATTGCATGGCTCTCGAGCAGGTCTCGATTGGCTCATATTCTCTTGCCCATGATAACCCACAGATCGCGAACTATGACCCTCACTTCTTTGCCCAAATTGACTGCCTCGGAACCCCTGATGCTGTGGTGGAGCACTAGCTGCAGAATAAGAGAATAATGGCCTAGGTGGTCTAGCAGAAAATTGAGGTCTAAAACCTCCCTGTGGCGCCATAAACTGCCCTGTAGATCTGGCCCTCTTCGAAGATCCGCTTTCAAATTCCTGTGTTCTTCTTCTTTGCCTCTGATCTTCCATTTTTTGTTCAAATGCTTGGATCCTAGCTATATCCATGTCTTTATTTAGTGCAGCAATAGTACAATCCCTAACCAAATACGAATCCAATCCATTCACATACCGATGAACTCTGTCATCCATAGTAGCTATAACATTAGGAGCATATCTGGACAAGGAATTAAATCGAAGACTATACTCCCTCACACTTGTATTACCCTGCCGAAGATTTAAGAACTGATCCGCACGGGCCTGACGAGTCTCATATGGAAGATAATGATCCATAAATGCCTCTTTGAACTCTTTCCAAGTAGCTGGGGGTGCATCAATGCCCCTTGACCGTTTCCAGTCTTCATACCAATATATAGCCTCACCTTTGAATCTATACGCGGCTAACTCCACTGTCTCTCTACCCGATACGTGCATCACCTCTAGGGCCCTTTGGATCTGATCAATAAAGTCCTGCGGATCTTCGTTAAGATCAGATCCGGTAAAAGTAGGAGGATCCATCTTAAGAAAATCTTGCGTCCGAAGACTAGCCGCCCTATCAGTACCGCTAGAACCCGCGGCAGGAATAGCTTGCCCTTGGACTTGCCCAGCAACTATACGAGTCAAAAGTTGCACTGCATTTCTAAGATCTTGATCAACAGCATTAATAGGTGGCTCTGGGGATATAGTTCTCCTCCCCCTTATTTCTTCCGGACTGGGGGAAGTTTCTAATGCATGCTCAGCTGGAGCCTCACTTTGATTAGCTGGTATAGTGGGTGACTTACTAGTCCCCTCTCCGGCAGCCACATCTACTTGCTTACCGGTATTTTTGCTTCTGGTAACCGGCATCATTACTATAATAAGAGGAACAAACTGATTCAGTGGTCAACTATGACTTCATATACAATATAAGCTCTATCGCACGATCTAAGACATGAAGAAAAGAAACAATTCTTAAATGTCCATAGCCTCCTGTTTATAGATGTGGTGCACAACACACCGATAAACAAGACTCTACGTAGACACGGCTTTGTAGACTCACTAGGACGAACCTCTCTGATACCACTTTTGTCACGCCCCAAAATCCCATCGGGCCGGACTGGCACCCGAAGCCGAGAAGGCCCGGGAGAACCCGTTCAAATACCTGTACTTTCCCTTACATTCACCAAAAATTTAGGCAGCACTTCGTTACATACAGAAGGGTCTAATTCCCTGTATCAGCACAACACGCACAAATATATATATATAATATAATACTTGGCCGTCGGGGCCACCACATTACAAATATAACATCACTATATAAACTCCCATGACTTGACCCTTCCTTATGTCTACAAAGCCTCTAGGATATACATGACAAAATGACATAACTAGGGTCGGGACAAACCCCCGCCCACACATGACTCCTGTACAATAACAAAACATAAGGAACCGACTCGGAAAGCTCCGAAGCAAACTGGAGCTCACCAACAATAGCTGTATGATCTGGCTCCTATCTATGCTGCGAATGACCTGAAGCACCTGTGCCTGCAGCATGAAATGCAGGTCCCCCGTGAGGGACGTCAGTACGAAATATGTACTGAGTATATAAAGCTGTAAATAATCATATGTAATATAGGGGATCAGGAAAATCAGACGCAAGTGAATAAATCATAATAGAAGTGAACCACACTTCATAAACACTTTTAGGATCATGTACATTATCATTAATCTGAATTGGGTTCGTGAATTCGAACACATTTGTGGAACGGTATACATTCGTTCATTTCATTCTTTACAATTATCATTCGCCATTACCTCCTCCTCCCGAACCTCCAACCACCTAATAATAATCAATATTGTACCGTACTGTGACCATTAGGCTGCCTCCAGTACATATCAACTGGGATCGACCCATGCTAGGCTTATGCCCCTGGGATACCACCCACACGTATATCAAGTAACACACATAAGAGATCTTTCCAACAACTTAGTTCAAAAGCTTTTGAGATTATTACATTAGTGTTCATGCCAATATAGTACCTTTGGAACAATGATACATCAATAGGAATCAAGTAATAGACCTTCTATACAATAACGATGTTATAAAGACTCATTGGTACATCAACAATGTGTTTCGGAATCATCAATATCACAACAATGAAATAGGAGCCTTTTGGTATATCAATGAAACATTTTTACACTTTATAGAATGGAAACAACTTCGTTGGTAATGTAGAACAATACATGTTTTTGGACAACCTTGGAATCTTACTTGATGGAACATTGGTGTTTTCATGCCAAAGAACATTGTTAGAGTATGCTTTACATACCTCGTTGTAGATTCGGATACCAATTCAATACAACTTCCCGCCTTTACAAATCACTTATCTACAATGAAATATTTGGCATCTAGTATTAGCAACGCAACACCACAATTCTCTTCCATAATTCCATACAACCACTATTTGCAAAACATTCCAAAAACCAACTTGAACAATAGGTTTATGTGTATATATATGTATATATAATCATCATTTCAATACCACATCATCCCTTCACAATTCAACATAATCCAACATCATTTCCCAATCATCTTTCAACAACAATCAAATAGCATACTTCTTATGCTCACATGCATACATATATATATATATATATATATATATATATATATATACATATTCATATAAATAACATCAACATAATTTACATTCTTACCATAAAATGGCCCTTTGATTTCGAAGTCCTTTTGGAACAAATAAGGGATGCTTCTCGAAGCCCTCGAGACGATGAACACAACTACGGAATCAATTTGGACTTTCCACGGTTGAATCACAAGATAATTGGAGTTGAAATTAGGCTAGGGTTTCCTTATTCTCAATAATATGATGATAATTGATGGATATAAGACCAATTATATCTATATAATGACCAATTTTCGTCCAAGAGATGATGGAAAATGACCATATTGCCCTTAAAAATTTAAGTAAATCCGAATCTGTCCATGGTGGACTGTTTTGACAGGCTAAAGTAAATCGGCCATAACTCTTTGCTCCGATATCGGATTTGGGTGAAATTGGTATCTTTGGATAGATAATTCAAAGGGATTTCATTTCATATAAAGTAGGCCACCCAGTTCATCCTTTACAAGGAGTTATGATCGTTTGAAGTTGACCCTAAAAAACTGTTTTGAGAGGCTGAAGTAAAACGAGTATAACTCCTTACTCAGATGTTGGATTTGGATGAAACCAATTGCATTGGAAAGAAGACTCAAAGATCTTTCTTTTGATAGGTCGCAGACCTCCAAGTTCATTATATTGAGAGAGTTACGATCGTTCAAAGTCGACCCAAAAAACTGGCAGGCCTCAGTAGTTTGAATTTCCTGCACATTTACTGTTCACAATTATCCCGGCCGCCGTTTTATAGTTTCGAACGTGCTCGATTATATCCGAAACTTATCCGTTTTTGGAAATCTTTATATCGTTGGAAAGCTTATTCAATAAACTTCGTATGAAAACATCGACGGGCAAATTCCGATATACATACAGTCGATTCCTATACACATATAATCAAACTATACACTTGAAACCATCTCAAAATAATCAATACTCATACTTAAACTCATATATACCTTAGGATCAATACTTATACTCCAACACATATAACCATGGCTAATGCACGTAATTAAGTATTGGGTGTTACAGTTGCGACGGTCCGGGTGACGGTCTATCGCAAACTTGACGGTTCGTCAACCTGTCCGTCGCACCCGGGCGGTTCCGACAACTCTTAGTAAAACGGCCATAACTTCTCACCCCGATACTGGATTTGGATGAAATTGGTATCGTTGGAAAACTAATTCAATTCTCTATATGACAAAAAGTTGATATTAGGGAAATTCTACATGGTTTAAAATATTTCTCACTTGGAAAGTCAACCCTTACTCTTCTTAAAGATGAAACTCGACTTAAAGAAAATCCGGGGTATTACAGATCCTTTCTTAGACATAAGTATAACTAGATATTGAAGGGCCTCAATATGTTATTTTTTATCTTAATTTATATGTTATAAATAAAATTAGATAATTAATTATATTTTTTTATGTTTTTAGATTTTTAAGTTGTTAGCTATTGTAATCTATAATACTTTTTCGATATTATAATTTACTATTTTAAATTGTTTGCTATTGTAATTTATAATACTCTTTTTGTTCAAACAATTGTGGTATTGATAGTCAATTTAAATTCTAAAAGTTGTTTAAGTTTTTAATTATTGTGATTTATAATATTTTTTTCTATTTTAATTTAAGCACTGATATAATTTTGAGAGTTAATCAAATATCACAGTTGAAGTAGCGAAATCGGCAAATGAGTCATAATAACTAATTAGAAGTGATATAACAAAATTTCTATAAAAAAGTACCTGTGAAATTTTTTTAAGCGGGTTTCATATAAGATGTCAAATTAATTTAAAACATTAAGAGTTAATTTATCATTTTATGTCTATTTTATCTTTTTTATTAAATACTATTAATTTTTTAAATACTTAGATGACCTATAATAATTACTTAGAGGCGATATAGTAAAATTACGATTGAAGCAACTGCAATGGGCATGTCATAAATATTTATTTTATATTTTTTAAAATTAACTTTTATTAATTTTTTAACACATAAATGTCATATAATAATTAATTAGGGTGATATAGTAAAATTACTGAGCAAACAGACAGCTGAAAGCGGGCATGTCGATCGCCAGCTGCCTGCTTCCAGCAGCTGCCACTGGCTCTTCTATATAGTACTAGATACTTTATCCCTAGCCAGTACTGACCCAACATATGTTATTTGCGTTATTTCAATTTACTAGTTTAGGTATACGCGTTTCGCGCGTGTATCTCATTTTAATAAAATTCAAATGTTACACTAAATAGGATATTTATTTAAATTGATAAAGATGAGTATAATAATTAAATTCAACATCTTTTAAATATGTAAAGATGGAGAATTTATTTAATTAAACCTAACCTTTTATCAAATAATTCTCAAAGCTGATCGATATTCATCTACCACCTATAAACTACAACAAAACAACACGATGATAAAGATATATAAAAACAATGCAATTAAATCTAACCTTTATAAAAAAAATTCCTCAGAGCCGACAAACATTAACCTGCAACCTTTAAACTACAATAAAATAATATGATAATAGTGATATGAAAACAATACATCTAGACTTAACCTTTATACAAAAAAAAATTCTTAAATCAAAGATATCAAAACAATACAATTAAACCTAATCTTTACCTTAAAAAAAAATTCGAAGTCAGTCGATATTTATCTACCACCTGTAAACTATAACAAAATAATACGATAAATGATATATCAAAATATTACAATTAAATCTAACCTATACACATAAAAATTCCTCAAAGTTGATCGACATCCGTCTACGACCTGTAAACTATCATCTACGACCTGTAAACTATCACAAAACAATACACTAATAGAGATATTAAAACAGCATAGTTAAGCCTAACCTTTGCCTAAAAAAAATCATCAAAGCCGACCGACATTCATCTACTATCTGTAAATTAAAATAAAATAATACGATAATAAAGATATCAAAATAATGCAATTAAAACTAACCTTTCAATTTATGCCTGAGAGAAAATTTTGATCCTAAAGGACGACTTGAATGAAAATAAAATTAAAAAAATAGTAAAAGTAGAAAAAGCTATATATATTTATATACACATATATACACACACGTTGAATTCAAGTTTAAAACAATTTATACATATTTTTAGACTCTTTTTTTTCAAAAATAAAGAAACTGTCCAAAAATAAGACAAATTTATTATTTTAGCGTACATGTTGAATTCTATTTCAAATTTGGCAAATTTATATTTATTTGCCAAATATAAGGTACTATAATTAGGACTCTTTTAATAATGGTGGTTTTTATTTTTCCAAAATATATATTATTTGTATTTATGCATAATTATAATTTAAAAAATAGTAAAAAGCTGATTTTGTCTAAAGGGGAGTGTTTTAATGAATGGTGAAAAGTTCGAATCACTTTTCTAACGATGTACACACTTTTAATATATTATATAATATCATATTATATATATAGAGAGAGATTGTATATATATATTATTTTTGGTAAACTTTAAAACACTGATATTTTAGGTAAATTGTACCACAATATTAATTGCTCACGTAATTGGCCATTGAAGAATTTTCAATTAATTGACTTTCTTTTAAAGATTTAGTTAAGGTAATATTTTCATTAATTTAAAAGTCTAAAATTTAAGGTATATAATTCAAAAAAGGAAAGGTTTAATAACTAAATTAAAATGAATTTTAAGTTTTAAATATTAGAAAAATAATGAAAAGACAGTTTTGTCTATTGCAGAGTCTTTTAATAAAGGGAAAAAAGTTCAAATCACTTTTCTAAAGGTCTTCACATTTTTAATATACTATAAATGTAGCACAAATAGCATTTGGAGTGTCAATCAAATTTATATTGATATAAATTTTTAAATAATTTAAGTTGTTAATCATTGTAATTATAGTACCTTTTGCATAATTATCAAACAATTTATGTTGCTCGTTTTGTATCAATTTTAGAATTTAGAGAGTCAATCAAATTTTTACTAATATTTAAAAAAAAAAAATTAAGTTGTTAATCATTGTGATTTATAGTATATTTTAATATAAATTCAAATAATTTATGTTATTTGCTTTATCGCAACTTATGTGACATTATTAGAATTTCAAAAGTCAATTATATTTTTTACTATATTTTTTAAAATATTACAAGATGTTAATAGTTATAACTTATAATAATTATTATTTTTGCATAATTTTAAATATATAATATTTTATCAAAATAAAATAAATAAATTAAAATAAACAAAGTACTAAATTTTCAAAACATGTTAAATTCGAAAACATCATTTGGATTAACAAATTACTAAATTAAAACATGTAAACTATAAATGCCAAAACTATTCCTGGATTTATGTGACACAAATATAACTTAGATAATCAATCATATTTTTAATATGTTTTTAGATATTTTAAATTCTTATCTATTGAAATCTATACTATTTTTTATGTAATTTTCAAATAATATATGTTAATCTCCTTATAAATTTTTATCGCATTGATAGTCAATTATATTCTAAAAATAATTTAAGTTTTTAATTATTATGATTTATAATATTTTTTATTTTATTCTAATTTAAGTAACACTGAAATAATTTCCAGAGTTACCCAAATTTTATGATTGAAGAAGCAAAACGGATATGTCCTAAATGACTTATATACCTAATTAGAAGTGATGTAACAAAATTACTATAAAAAATTATTTGTAAAAAAAAATTAATGGGTCTCATATAAGATTTCATGTTAATTTAAAACATCAAGACCTTATTTATCATTTTATGTCAAATTTATTTTTATTAAATATAATTAATTTTTTAATACCTAAATGACTTATAATAAATAATTAGGGGTGATATAGTAAAATTACTGTTAAAGCAGCTGAAGCAGACATGTCATAAATATCTATTTTTCCTTTTTATTAAATATTATTGATTTTCTTATATGTAAATGACTTACAATAATTAATTAGGGGTAGTATAGTAGAATTATAGAGCAAAAATACTCTGAAAAAAAATTAAATGAGTCTCCTATAAGATGTCCTATTAATATAAAACATCAAGAATTAATTTATCATTTATGTCTATTTTATTATTAATTTTAAATATCTAGATGACTTATAATAATTTATTAGAGGTGATATAATAAAACTACGATTGAAGTAGCTAAAACAGACATGTCATAAATGTTTATTTTATTTTTTATTAAATATTATTAATTTTCTTATATGTAAATGACTTAAAATAATTAATTAGGGATAATATAGTAAAATCATAGAGCAGGCGAAGAAGCAGACATGTTGACAAAGAGTTGCCTGCTTCTTTATACTTATTAAAACACTAGATGAAGTGACCAGTGTAATCGTGAAAACTAGGAGGAAGATAGTAAGTAATAATACGTACATATATTGTAGAAACATCACAGATTTTCATTTGTAACCTATTTATACAAAAAAACTATTAACATGTAGGTCTGTCACATTAAGTTGTGACTATACATTGAATATGGCGGTTATTAGTTACACTAAAATGAAAAAGTCTATTGATGCGGCTACTTGTATGATATTGGTGGAGGAAGGCAAAATCAAGTTGTACACACTACCATGTATTGACACAGGTAGAGGTAACCAAAATCTAGTTGTACATGACACACCACTTAGGCAAACTTGGCTGCATCCAACTTTAGGCACCTGCCACCTTTAGAGATAATTTAAGCAGGCGAAGGAAAATATAGTGTTCTATTTTTCTAATAAGATGCAGTAAATGGAGGCAGTAATGAAGGGATGTAGGATCGTTCTATTTACCTGTCGAGATAGAGAGGCTAAAAAAGAGGGAGACAAATTAATTTTGATTGTAGTGAGTACAAAGAAGTAATAAAGGGGAGCATGAGTATTATTGTAATACCCTGTACTTTTCTTAGTTTAGTTCAACTCCTAGTTGCATGTATAAGAGGTTTAAAGCCTAAAAATTTCACTAAGTGTTGGGGATTTAGTCTTATTTTTGGTCTCTTAACTTCGGGATCTTTAAACGAGTCTTTCCGACCCAGAGATGTTGTTTTTTAAGTTAATTCATGTTCAGGAGTGTAAGGACCATATCTCGGGGAAGTTTTGGATTTTTGGACGAGGTTTAGGGCATGTTTAGATCATGAAACCCGAGAGTCAGTGAGATAGGGCTGCGTCGCGGTGTTAACCCGATAGAACCTTCACCGTGTCGCGGTGAGCCTTTAAAATGCATCCCAGTTGTGAATTTAATTCTCTTAGGGGCAATTGAGTCTTTTCCCTTCAAACCAATTCGTAAATCCATGACTTAAAGCTCCAGTTAGGGCATTATTTGCCCATATTCTTCAATTTCCTCTAAAAAACAAACCCTAATAATCCACCAAGTTCATCAATTTCATTTATTTCTCTCTAAAGAAACCAAGAACTCAAGTTCCCTAATCCAAGAACTTTCAAGAAAAACATCAATATTGTGTTTCTTTTCAAGCTTAAGGGTTTAAGCTATGTGTGATGTTCAATAGGCTCTTTCCACCCATGGAGTCCAAGAATCCCCTTTTTATATCAAATTATGAGTTTTTACTTGTTTATGATGAATTATCTCCATGAAGTTGTTATTGATTTTGATTACAAGTTATGTCATAAGTGTTTTTCGATGGAATGAGCCCTTATATGATTTGAGTATTGAAATCCTCATGTTAAATCCCTAATTCATGGTTTTAGTATTGTAAATATGTTTTCAATTACATGCTTTACCCATTCCAATGCTTAAATTCACGACTCTCATGTGTTTGATGAAATGCCTAAATGTTGGGTTTTGAGCAATGATCCTTTATTATGGGTTTTCAAGCTTTACATGTCCTTATTGATACTTTCATTCAGTACTGCTGGGTTATGAACACCCGATACTTAGCTGCTTGCATAATTTTAGTATCTTCAAAATGAATTCTGATATACCATGAGCCTTATCATTCAGTCAAGTTATTTATGATCAATTGTTTGTTCAGTTAAGCTTAGTTCAGTCCAGTAATCAGTGTCAGTTCAGTTGGGAATATGATTTAGCACCGAGTGAACCTAGGGATGGGGGCTCACCCGCCAGCTAGTACTGGGTCCTTAGAAGCAGTCCCTAAGTTCCAAAACTACGTAGCCAACGTAAGATTATGAGATGTCACCCGCTGATTTAGGACTGACATTCTCTGAGATGTCACCCGCCAGTTTAGGACGAACATTGTCTTTGGGGTCACCCACCAGATTAGGACTGCCTCCCTTGTCCTTTGAGACACTAGTTGAGTGGATCCACATAGACAGTGTTAGTACCCGTGGCACGGTACTGACACCCTTCTAACTGGGGTTACAGGTTGGATCCCAATTAGCGCAGATTGGGCCATGTCGGTTAGATGATACCTCCCACAGTCTCAGTACAGTATTCAGTATAGTTTCAGTTCAGGTTTGCTTGACCAAAGCATACAAATTCTCAGCTATTCAATTATAAAATTTTAGTATTTCAGTTTACACAAAGTTGGTTCCAAATGGTAAGATTGTTAGAAGAATAAGACTCCGGGGAAGTAAGCGAAGAAAAACATGACTAATAGAAAAGCAATGCATACCATATATGCAAGGAACTGTAACATTAACAAACACTATATACAGTAGATGTTGAGACTATATGTTGGGCTACCTACTAATCTTCTACCTTTATCCACGACCTCCGCACCCTCTTATCTAAGGGCATATCCTTGGTAAACTGAAAATACATTGTATCTTCTCTAACATATTTGTTTCTGATTATTTCCTTCCAAAGTGATCTTTTTTAATCTCTGAAACTTAGGGACTGCTACTAAGGACCAAGTCCCAACTGGTGGGTGAGACCCATCCCTAGGTTTGCTCGGTGCTAAATCCTATTCCCAACTGAATGATACTGGTATTATTATGGGTCTAACATGACATAGTACTGTGCTGATAAGTGCTTAACATGAACATGGTAGATTGAATATAGTAATAAAAATCATAACTTGTTTGACTTGTAACTTGAAAACAAAGACATGTATAAACAGATAGGTATCAGGTGTTCATAACACTCCAGCACTGAATGATCACAAAATATGTAACCAATACTTAAAATAGTGGTATAAAATCATAGTTAAAGGACCCAAGACATGAAAAAAATTAAACGTCCATACCCTAAAAAAACCTAAAATCGGCACATGCAAAACCCTCTACGTTAGCTCACTTTTCAATCACTATGGCTACTACTTCCGGTGGGATTATCCCACCGAAGGATTCCGTTAAGCAGATTACTGAAAATAAGAGTATCGCACCAGCTCCAAAAATATGTTAATCTACTAAAAGCTAAACCATACGTGCATGATAATATTAGGATACCTCCTAAACCCATAGTTATGTTGCATGGAGAGCCCTCGATTACGTGGAAGTCTTCAGAAGTGAAACGCTTGATTATGCAAGAGAATTTACAATATACAATTGTTGGTAAGTTTTCTTATGGGAAACTAGATGTCAATGAACTTAGAAAAATAATCCCAAAGCAATGTAGGATTAATGGAAAGTGAGTAATAGGCGTGTTAGATACAAGGCATATTTTGATTTATTTGAATTAACTGGAGGACTACGTACAACTGTTATCAACGACTGCATACTATATCAAATCCAGAGATAAGTATTGGCAAATGAGGACTCTTAAATGGGATCCATGGTTCGAGCCTAATGTTGAAACCACTGTGGGTGTGGCATGGATCTCATTACTAGATCTACCACCAAACTTTTTTTCCAAGGAAGCCATATTCTCGATTGTATCTGCAGTGGGCAAGCCTTTGGTGGTAGATATAGCCATAAGGAATCATACTAGGCCAAGCTATGCAAGAGTAAATATAGAGGTGGATTTGATTACTAAACTACCACACAAAATTAAAATTAATGAAGAAGGTGATGTCACTTGGAACATTAAGTCCAAATGGATACAAATTCAATATGATCACAAACCTAAATATTGCAAAGAATGCTACTTACAAGAGCATGATGAGGAATCATGTTGGATTATTCACCCTAAGTTATTTTACCAGATATAAGAGCAAAAAAAAGGAAATGACAAAATTAAGAAAGATGCCATAGAACAAGAAAAAAAAAGATGAATGCAGATGCCGTGGATAACAAAAATCAATGGAGGCAAAGAAAAAACAGGTATAGAAGAGACTAATGTGGTCATATTGTGGGAAAAATGAAGGACAAGGATACTCAAATAGAAACATCAAATGCATTTGATGTTTTAGAACAACAGGACAAACCAGAAGAGAAATTAGCACCCAACAGTGTAGAGAAGAAGGAGAGCACTAAGGACTGGGTAAATAGGAGTTTTAGAAAATTAGACACTATACCGGAAGAAGAAATACAAATCAACAAAGATGGGTGTAAAGATAAAAAACAAGTAGAAAAAAACAACAAGGAAAAGATGCAGTTGGCAGAAAATAATGTGGCACAAAACACAAAAACAAATAATGAACAGGTACAACAATGTTGAAAAGAGGAAGGAAAGAACCAGAATGAATCAAGAGAGATGATGCAGAATAAGTCAAATCAAGAACAAATACTAGAGGATATAGTACCCCTTGCAATGGAACATGAAATATGATGGATGTTGCTAATAGCAAGAAGGAGGATATGGATACTGAGGATTTATTAGAAAATTTAGATGAGGCAGCAGTGGGAGGAGATCTATCTACCAATCAGATCAAGTCCCTGAAGACAAAGCATGGAAAACATAGCAAAAGAATCAAACATATAAAGTTTAATGCAGACAATGAGCCACTCTTTAAAATCAGCCTCAAAATGAATGCTCTATCTGGAATATAAGGGTCGTTAACACTCAGAAGGCTTTTACAAGGTTGATAACAATGCACAAAAAGGTACCAATTTGGTTTTATTGGGCTTGTGGAACCATTCAAGGATTGGCAGAATATTGAAGCTTATAAGAGAAGGTTGGGAATGCAGTATGTTGTAGTCAATATGTTAGGCAAGATCTGGGCTTTCATGGAATCAACTATGGAGTATTCTATTATCAGTGATGATGAACAACAGCTCACACTCAGATTGAAGAATCAGAATGCAGGAGTGGTGGTTGTGGTTACATTAATTTATGCTAAATGTAATCAAATGAAAAGAGTACTCTTATAGGAGTCTCTTGGGGAACTGAGGGGTACAATAAAGGAACAATGGATTATGGGTGGAGATTTTAATGTCATAAGATATGAAAAAGAGAAGTTGGGAGGACTACCTGTGACCTTTGAAGAAGCAGAAGATATTAATCATTGTATTAGCAATTGTAACTTAGAAAATATTGCTTTCAAGGGGAGCAAGTTTACTTGGTGGAATGGAAGAGTGGATGGAGACTGTATTTTCAAAAGACTATATAGAGTCCTTTGCAATGATAAATTACAGGATTTATTCCCTGTGATGGAGGTGAAAAATTTACCAAGAAGTGGTTCGGATCATACACCAATGATGCTTTACTGCAATACTAATCAGGACCATTTGATCAAACCATTTAGGTTTCTTAATTTTTGGCTTAAAGAAGAACCTTGCTTGGAGGTTATAAAGAAAAAATGGAAGGTAGAAGTTGAGGGAGATGCATTCATTATCTTTCATCAAAATTTGAAGAGAACCAAGGCTGCATTGACTCAATGGAGTAAGCAAACCTTTGGGAATATTTTCCAAGAGATTGCTACACTTGAAGAGGATGTAATACCCTGTATATCCTTAGCTCATTTTAATTCTCAGTACATGAGTTATTCTATATAAATTTTTCCAAATACTCAGTAATTTTCACTTTAGAGCCTACCATTGTGTAGGAAATTTAGTCAGCTTTCCAACGATATAAAATTTGCCCAAATCCGATACCCGGGCGAAGAGTTATGGCCGTTTTTATAAAGCAGTGTGCCAATTGGAACTTCATCGCATCGCGGAGGCCAACCAAATGGCAATCGTTAAATTCCAGTGTTGCTCCATGATATTGGCGAGTCGCGCCATAGACCCAGTTCACAATTGTCACTTTCCAGTGAGGCAATTCGATTCCACCGCGCCGCGCCAAGGGCCAAATTCCTATGCAGTGAAGCGACACGATTCCACCACGTTGTGCCATGCTTCCAGATCGCAGTTGTCAAATTCCAGTGACACAACGTGATAGCACCGCGTCGTGCCATCATGTCAAATCAGGATTTTTTTAATTAATTCTGAGTTTTAATTCCAAGGGCTTTTAAGTACTTTTCCCTTACCTCAGTCAGCTTAAACACAAGATTAAAGCCCTAAATACCCTATTATATCATTATTTCCTCACTTTCTCTCAAGAATTAAAACATCGTCTCTCAAGATAAAAAACCCTAGCTTCAAGAAATCAAGAACAAACTCAAGAATTTCTCCAAGAGACTTCAAGAATTAACATTCCAAGTTATGTTAGGTGTTCATCTATGGGTTCCTTTTACCCATTGAGTCCAACAATCCATTTATAAAACCACGAGATTGTTGATTTATGATTTACATGCTTGAAATTGGATTGTATTCATGTTCATGACATTAATTGAGTTTCAATCCATGATTAATTATGGTTTCTATGAAATTGAAATAACATGTATATTGAATTGTGTAATTTCCATGTTATAATCCTTGAATTTGCAAGTTTGGGCATTGTAGTTGCAATGTCTATAAGATATCCATGATTATGTGCATTAGTTGTGCTCCCCAAGTGTTTGATAGAATGTCCATGTGAATTAAATGGTGAAATCATGACATGCTAGTATATGTACAAGCTTATGCTCTACATTTGTTTGATAAAATATCTCAATGAATGAATTATGGACAAATGTACATTGTTGTGCATCTCAAGATCATGCTATGCTCTATTTTTCATGCTATCAAGTCCTGGGGTATTTATTACCCAAAAATCTAGCTATTTATCTAGAGCTACAATAGTTATGAAATAGTATCAGTCATGTCACGATCAGTAGAACTCAGTCAGTTACAGAACTCAGTAGTACTCAGTCAGCAATAGAACTCAGTAAAACTCAGTATCATTCCAGTCTAGTTCAGTAAAATCAGTTTAGGGTCTATTAAGTTGGGAGTAGGATTTAGCACCGAGTGAACCCAAGGATGGGGGCTCACCTACCAGTAGAGGGTGTTATCCTTAGAAGCAATCCTTGCATTCCAGAACTATGTAGCCAGCGTAGGTTGAGGCATCAACCTGCCAGTTGAGGGTTGATGAGGTGTTTTAACCTGCCAGTTGAGGGTTCCACCATTCTCATTAGAGTATCTGCCAGATGAGGGTAACTATTCAATGTCTTTACTCGTGGCACGGTACTGACACCCTTCCAGCTGAGGTTACAGGTTGGACCCCAAATTTATTTAGAAAAGTGGCATATCGGTTAGATGATTACTTTCTACAGTCTCAGTTTTGGTCTCAGTATAGAACTCAGTTCAGTTCTACAGAATCAGGACTGTCAGATACAATCAATCAATTTCAAAAATGCAGTTATTAGTAATCTCAGATATCGATTACTCAGTTATCAAAACTCAGAAGCAGGTTCAATAAGAGCTTAGTTACAACATACACATATATGCATAATATTGTATACTCAGTATTTACAGCAGTTTCAGTTATCCATGTGCTCTCATATTCAGTTACTCTATATCATTCAGTTAGTTATGTTCATGCAAATGAACCCTTGCATTCAGCCTTACCTCATCTAGCATACCAGTACATTCCACGTACTGACGCATACTCTTTCTTTGCGCTTTGATGTCTCATATAATAGGTTTGGACGCTCAGGTTCCTGACCGCGCATAGACAGATCCAGTTATCAGCAGCAGTTTCAGTAGCGAGTCCTCATATATCGAGGGTCTGCTTTTATTTTAGTATTGCAGTTTATCAATACTTCAGTAGTCGAAGTTAGTTGGGGGCTTGTCCCATCAACTCCACATTCAGACATTTTAGTTAGAGGCTTTTCAGACTAGAATTTCAGACAGTATTCAGTTTTACAGATTATTATTACAGTTGATATTCATATTCATTATTTTAGATTTTGAACCTTATGGCATTTCAACCTATTTTCCATATTTATTATAGTATTATTATTCAGTGCTCAAAGTAGATATTAGTCATGGGTTAGCTTGTGGTCCTTCTGGGTCGTAAGCACCGTGTAACATCCGGGGTACAGACTCAGGGCGATACAAACTTGGTATCAGAGCCTAAGGTTCAATAGAGTCCTAGGGAGTTTGAAATTTGCATCTAGTAGAGTCTTGTACATGTGTGTGTAGCACGTCACACTTATAGGCAAGAGGCTATGAGGCATTTTAGGAAAAGTTTCCCTTCTTTAAGTATTTATGTCGTGCGAGTGAGCATGAGCTCAAGTGAAACTCTCAGTCTAATTTATTTCTTCCATCTATTTACAGAACATGCCTCCCAAAAAGACTAACAGAAGAAAGACCAAAAATCTATCAGCACCTCAGCCCATTCAGGCAGATCCCCTGGACGAGCATGTCTCTATGTAGAATTCAGAGTTGCATTCACTACTCTAGCCAATTTCGTAACATCTCAGATGAACTGCCAGCTGCTATTCAGGCCAACCCAGTGGCCAATACTGCTGCAGCCAGGATTTGAGACTTCACCCGAATGAATCCTCCCCTATTCTTAGGATCTAAGTTAGAAAAGGGTCCACAAGAGTTCCTCGATCAGGTTTAAAAAGTCATAGATATTATGGAAGTGACTTCCAGTGAGAGTGCTGAGTTAGCTGTTTATCAGCTACAAGATATAGCTCATATGTGGTTTAAGTAGTGGAGGGTAGATAGGGGCACAGATGCAGAGCCCATAGAGTGAGAGGAGTTTGCTACTGCTTTCCTAGATAGATTCTTTCCTAGATGGATAGGTTGTTCCATTCATACATTTTGTTTTTGATTATTAATAAAAATCCAAATTAAACCAAAAAAAAAGAAGGACCCAAGACATAAGACATTTCAATAATAAAGTGAAATAAATGAACTTGAACATCAGGATGAGTTAAACTTAAGAAAATAACATATTCACATGATTTAATTCATAACTTGAAGATTTGACATGGAATCACTTGAATAGAACATGAGTAGTTGAAATTTGAGGCATGAAATAAACTAGTTTACATAGGAACACATGTTAACATGGATTGAATTCAAATTACTAAGAAATACATGGATTAAGTTCATAAGTTGCATGGATAATTTCATAAAATAGGATAAAATTAATACCTTAAACCAAAAAGAGGGTTTTGGGGCTCAATGGGTGAAAGGAACCCATTGATGAATACCCCACATACCTCAATTACTTGAATCCTTGAAGAAAACTTGAAATTAGAACTTAAATTCTTGAGTTCATGAGGGAAAAAACTTGAATTTTGTTCTTGGGAAGAGGGGAAGGGTTTACATGAGTTAATCACATGAAAAGTGGGCAATAACCTGTTTTTAAAGTCCCTTAATTTGTTCAAGAATGATTAGAAATGGTTTAGGGGTGTGAAAAGACCTCAACGCCCTTAAACTAAGTCAAAACGGAGCAATTTTGGCACTTGGATTTTTCTGGGTGAAGCATAGACAAAGCACACCAGAGGGTGTGTGGAGCACACCAAAAGCACACCCCATCTAGTGGTTATTGGCATTTGTCGTGCGACGCACGATCTTAGCGGAGGGTCCAATATGCGGCACACGCCCATTTTTAAGGCTTAAAATCACCCTCAACTCAACCCATAATATCTAATTATGGTATACTATCGAAATGAGGGTCCCAAAGGTCATTTTAAATGCATTATTGGAGCGTTAAAAGCACAAAAATTTTACACTTACTGTTTCTCACAAAAATGGTCATAACTTTTTGCTCGGATATTAGATTGGCGAAATCGGTATCGATGGAAGGCTAATTCAATTATCTATAATTTGATGGGTCTTGATATGAAAAATTCCACATATGTAAAAAGTTATACACGTTCAAAGTTTACCCTTCTAGAATCGAATACCAAAATTTGGCCAAATCAAAGGCTCTTAGCTCAACTTTGCTTTAAGTGATTCCTATGAACATTTTTCCACCTCATAAGCACTCTTCACACAAGGCTAATGATCAGAACACATGTGTTCAAATATAAATCATGGGATTTGAGTTTATACACGTAAGAATGATGTTTTGATTTTTAGATCAAAAAATGCGGGGTGTTACTACTTGAAGCATGATTTTAATCTTAGCTTGAATTTTTGTGGTGTTACAAGTGAGTACACCTTCAATCCTTAAGGAGGGACTTCAAAACTTTACAGATGAAGGAAGGTAAAATTGTCACTAGCTATGGTGCTAGAACTATGTAGATAAGCAACAAAATGGGATTTCATGGCAAGAAAATGAATGATTTTTTCAACATACTATGTTCCTTGACATTGAAAAATAATTATGATGTATGCTCAATTTTGGAGTCAAAATACATAGATGCTTTGTCACTTGACGAATTTCAAAGATCCTTATTAATGTATTAGCAGAAGATGAACCATAGTTTAACTTTTATGGAACATGCCTTACAGTCTTTTAGTTTTATTTTTTTTTTAATTCTAGAAGAAGGGTTAGAGGTAGAGAAAGAGAAATATGAGACCGAGGCAATAGGGATGGAGTCAATAAAGACGGTGGTAGTAATTTTATAGTGAATGATGACTACAGTAAAGGCAGGGGAAAATATTTTGACAAATTCAATATAGAATGTTATTGTTGCCATAATTTTGGACATCATTAATATAAATGTCATACTAGATAGCCTAATGAGAAAGAATAAAATTAAAATTTTATTGATAATAAGAAAGTAAAATCCTTGTTAACGACAGTTCATGCCGAAAATGAGTCTAAGAAGCAAGCTATTTGGTATGTGGATACTGGGTGCGATAACCACATAATCAGAAGTAAGTCTTCCTTTGGTTACCTAACTAAAATATTTCATTTCAAAGTTGGTTTTGGTGATCTCTCCATTGTGAATGTAATGGTCAAGGATAATATCAATTTTAAAATCAAGAATTGGTATTTGGAAACCATATCTAATGTGTTCTATATTTCTGCTTTGAAAATAATTTGTTGAATGTTAGTTGATTGTTAAAAAAGGGTATGCATCACCTTTAGGAGTGATTCTTGCAAAAAATTTTATCCTTCCAGAGTAGTTATTTCTATTGTGAAAATGAGTCAGAACAGGTTGTTTGCTTTGAAGAATGAAATTGTTCAATCTTGCTTTATGGAGAAAGTGAAACACCCTTCATGGTTGTGGCATTTTTGATATCGTCATTTGAACTTTGATGGTTTGAATATCCCTCATAAAAAGAACATGGTGAATGGTCTTTATCAAATTACAGCTCTTTCACAAACTTGTAAAAGTTATGTTGTTAGCAGAAAACCTCAAAATCTATTTCCACAAAGCAAATCTTAAAAATCAAAGGCGTTTCTAGGATTGGTGCACTCGGATCTCTGTGGAGAAATAACTCTAAATTTCAATGATGGTGAAAGGTACTTCATAACCTTTATTGAAGACTTCAGTGAAAAAACAAGGGTGTATTTTTTTCCCCAAAAATTCTCTAAAGCATTTAACATTTTAATGTACTTGTTGAGAAAGAAATTGGTAGTCCACTGAAAATTCTTCGCACTCATCATGGAGGACAGTTCAATTCCCAAGAATTTACAAATTTTTGTGTGGAAAGTAGAACCAAGAGGCAACTTACAACATCTTACACACCTCACCAAAATGATGTTAATAAAAGGAAGAAATCAAACAATACTCAATATGGTGATCAACATTTTAACAAGAAGTTGTGTTTCAAAAGCTTTTGGCCAAAAGCCGTTGATTTGAGCATACATATTTTAAACATAATTTCAACTTTCTATGTTAAGAATAGATTCTGAATGAGACATGAAGTGGGTAGAAATCAAGTATTGACCATTTCAGAATCTTCAGATATGTGGCTTATGATCATGTTCCATATTATAAGAGTATCGATCTAGATAATACAACAGCTAGAGGAGACAAAACAATCAATAAATTCAAATCTAGTTCAATCAACAATTTTGGCTCTACACAAAAAGAGAATGACCTCAATGATCAAAAAGAAAAGCCACATGGATGATGGATTTTAAGATAACTGGAATTCATCAATCTAAAGATCCACTCATTCATTTTCCCTATTTCCAGACTGTGATTCTACAAACTTTGAAGAAGTTGTTAAATAAGCAAAATAGTGAAAGGTGATAGATGAAGAAATAACAATAATGGTTAGAAATGACACTTAAAAGCTGACTGAGATTCCCAAGGGCATATGACAACTGATGTCAAATGGATATACAAGAAAAATATGAACACGAAAGGTGAAGTTTAGCGCAATGAAGCACGCTTAGTAGCTAAAGACTATAAGCAAGAGTTCAGTATAGACTATAGTGAAATTTTGGCTCTGGTGGTATGACTTGATACTATCAGATTAGTGATAGCTTTGGTTGCTCAACACTCATGGCCCACTTTTTAAATGGACGTCAAATCGACTTTCTTATACGGGGACTTGGATGAACAAGTTTTTGTTCATCAACCTACTATTTTTGTCAAGGTTGAAGAAGAACATAAGGTGTGTAAACTAAAGAAGGCATTATATGGACTAAAACAAGTTCCGCGAGCTTGATATAGTCGTATAAATGCTTATTTTTCTAAGGAGGGATTTAAGAAATATCCATATGAGCACACAGTCTTTACAAAGACCGATGATATAGGAAAAATACTCATTGTTTGTTTCTATGTGGATGATTTAATTTACACCAACAATGAATCTCCATGGTTGAAAGTTTTAAGAAGTCCAGGATGGTGGAATTAGATATGACTAATATTGGAATGATGCATTATTTTATTAGCATTGAAGTTGTTCAATCTCTTGATGAGATTTTCATAACATAAAAAAAGTATTCTCAAGACATTTTAAACAGGTTTCAGATGAAGAGTTGTAACTCTGCTAACAGTCTCGATGAGTTAAGTTTGAAGCTCACTAAAGAACTGGGGGAAGGATAGTTGACAACACTCTTTACAAATAAATAGTGAGAAGTTTGATGTATTAAACAACCATAAGGCCAGATATTATGCATGTTGTAAGTCTTATTAGAAAATACATGAAAAATCCCAAAAAGATGAATCTTCTTGCCACAAAGATATGTTCTACGCGAAAGGAAGAAAAATAGACTTAATTGATTATACAGTGATTATATTGGGCATTCGGATAATTGAAAAAAATACATCTGGCTATGTCTTTGTGATGGGGCTGTGAATGTCACGACCCAAACTCGGGCTTGGCCTGACGGGCATCTGAAGCCCACCGAGGGTCAGAGATAACCCCCTCATCCTTACCTCAAGAGTACAATAAAAGTAAACATCAAAATCTAATTAGTCAATAAAAGATATATAAAACCATAAGAAAATTTAAAGAGTCAAGACGGACATTAATAACATCCCAATCCTGTCCGCAGAAGACTTTAATCTAAGAATACCAACTAATTTAGGAAATACCCCCGACTATGACAAAAGAAATCCATAAGTACTAGGAAAATAAAGGATATCTAAAAGAATGACTGAGCCTTCTGAAAGATGGAGGCTTACCACTTCACAACGGATCAACCAGAGTACCAAACCATCTAACGTTGTACGGGATCACCAGAAAAGCCCTCGAAACCTACATCATGAAATGATGTAGCATTTGGGGATGGTCAATATGGCAAGTACTGGCATACAACCCAAGGAAAGAGATAAAATAATACATTTACTAGAAATTCAGTTATAAACCACACGCACAATAATTATACATATATATAGGATGTCGGGATAGGGACAAGGGTCATGAACTATGATAGTTTAAAATATTAGCCTGGACTATGTAGCTCATATCAACCTTTCAGGCACCCACAAGATATATGGGTCTGGCACCCCCTACCGTAAGGGCCCTAGTCCATGTTAGCCGCATGTACCGAGGAATGGCTAAAGACACCAAGGTGATAACCATCTAAAATATATTTTGTATACAAACACAATGGTTATATATAACCCGAACATCAACAAATGAGATTTCTAGAGTTGGTCCTCCCAGGACTACACTTTCTCGGTGAGCTACACAATTCTCTTTAAGCCCAAATTAAAACAATTCGCACCTAAACCAACCATTAACTATGGAGTCTTTTATTTAGGCATTTCTAACTTGGTATCGTCGTACCAATATGCTTGCAAGCTACTCTGTTTATGCCAAACTAATTCATTTAACCAAAAGGACTCCAATTACCAGTTTAAAAATCCAAACAAAAGCCACCAAGGGCATCCAAAACCTTTTTGTCCATTTATCCTTTAATGCATTGCAACGTTTTAAAAAGCTAAGTTAAATTATGTAAAAATCCATATTCAAAACCAAGATTATAACATGGGTTGAGGGTATGCCATGGCCACGCCAAAATTTACCAATTTTGTGAAACCAAGTACCAAATTCCACCATTATCATAACCCACAATTATCATTCCCAATTCACCATTATAATAATACACCAATTCAGTTCAAAACCACCGTTTAAACCATGAGTAAACCATTTTAATCAAGATATAACAGTTCAAGATTATCACACTCCAAGGACTCTCAATCCTAGTTCAAACCCATCTTTCAAAACACATGAATATTGACTAAATTGATGCATTAATATAAAATACACGTTCGGAAGTGTACAACATGCCTGAAAATTACAAGAATTTGAAGAGGAATCGAAGTTTAAAGCCCGAAGAATGGAATCCTTGAGAAACCCTTGTATCTCTTGACTTAGGAGTTAGAGAAGAGAAAGAAGCGTAAATTCAATCAATTGGCGGTTTTCTAGGGTTCGGGACATTTTAAGATGTTTTAAAGTCAAAAGGACCAATCCCCTCTGATAATGCTCAAACTACACTTCTCTTATGAGAGAGTAAGCGGTCGTTGTCAAATATATAATCCAACTAGGTTGGGGTCGAATCCCACAGGGAATATGGTGTTAATTTAAGTTGTTCGTGAGTCAATCAACTGATAGATAACAATTTCCTGTAAATAGGGGTTTGCGGAAGGGTAACAAGTAATTATTTCTCAATTTAGTGTCAGTGTTTGTAATCAATATTATATGGAAAACCAGAGTTGTGTTCACTATGAGTGTTGGTATTTGACAGACACTAGTAACGGTTCAAGATTCTTGTGGTAGGTAGGAACAACAGATTATCCTTGTCGAAGTAATGTCTAAATATTTCTCAACCTATTTAGACATTTAATTACCTAATTCTTTTGAACTTAGGGAATTTATATTTCATAACAGGATGTTGTCTCAAGTTAATTAACCTTGTTACAACGTTAATTATTAAATGAAAGTTTGATGCTTCCAAGTCCCTGTTGATAATTCACTTCCTACTAGGGTTGATTTCTTATTTCAAGCAAATCACTAGTAGGCATGACCTATCGTTTGCAACCAATAGACAATATGTAAAATAGAGGAATTACCAAGGAGTTCCTACTACCTTTAGAATCTTAAACACCTAGTTACTTTACAAAACCAAACCCATAGATCCCACAACTCGGGTTAAAGGAATTAGCTACTCATAATGTAAAAAGCAACAAGACAATTTGTATTCATAATTCGATAAATGATAACTTACAGAATAATGAATATCAACAAGTGTTTCTTAGATTTGATCGCAGTAGAAATCCCAAGAAAATTATGATAACAATCTCTCAAAAGTTAATTGTAAAGTTACAGAGAAAATTAGAGAGAAAATAGTGTAAGTTCGTGTAGTTTAAGATGAATGTCATAAAATTCAAGATGAATGTTCGCCTCCAATAAAACCTAAGAACTTTTCCTTAAATACCAAGAGCTAAATTAGGAATCAAATCACAGAATACAACTTTTTCTCGCACAACTAACATCAAAGTGTGACGCCTTATCAGGAGTCTGACGACTTATCAGACATTATCGTCAGCTCCTCCTCCAAGTTTGATGATTTCTGCCTTAGGCTGACGACAACTACTGATGGCTTATCAGCAGTCTGACGACTTACCAAAAATGTCATCATCTCTTCTTCCACTTTCATGATTTCTGCCTTAGGCTGATGACATCCTTGAAGGCTTATCAGACACCTGACGGCTTATCAGGGGGTGTCATCACACTTTTGCTTCAACTTCCTCACACTGTCTACAGCTGATGATGACTCTGATAACTTATCACAAATTTGACTACTTATCAGACAAGTCTTCAACTACACTTTCATGGACACTTGTTCCAAATTCACCTCTTTTTCTCTTATTATCTTTGGTTTTCTTGCATCTTGACTTTTCTGCATTATCAAAGAGAAAACAATCAAAAATGACAAAAGTTGCTTAAGACTTTACAATTATTTCTAGTTAAAAGCCTCAAATGTGTTAGTATTAGCTCACACATCAACACCCTCAACTTAAAACAATTGCTTGTCCTCAAGCAACTTAAACATAACTAAGAGGATACAAAGCACATTCGACAGTCAATAATTCATTTTAGCTCAAAACATATTTACCATCTCCAAGGTCAATCATCTCAAACTCAACTGTGTATATTACTGAAAAGAAATAATGCAACACAAAGGAATCAAGCTATGGCATCAACTTAGCAACAACAACCATGTATGTACCAATATTACACTACCTAAACAAGTTAGCAACTAGCAACATAACTAGTGTGCCCTTACAACAAAGAAGTCCCTCCTCACTCATATAAGAAATAACATATGTAATTGTGGGGACAATCAATAGACACTCACTCTAAAAAAGAAGTTCCAGTCAATGTATGCCAAATACCATAAGCTTGCCCTTATTTTTATTACCAAGGTTTTTAGACAGGTAAGCTAGGATCACTATAGGTCTTTTTCTTCGGCTTGTAACGTAGGCTAAGGGATGGTATAATACTCAATGATATTAAAGGTGACTAAGCCTCCTTGGCACTACACTAACTTTTGGGGTCTCACTTATTTACCTTTACCTAATTCTCTCCTTTCTTGATCACACATACTCCGGATGGGTGCGGTTTTTTTGACAATTTTTTTTTTTCACAACTTTTCCTTTCTTATTTTTTTCCCACCGCGCCCAACTTTTTATTCTTTTCTTTTATTCTACCTTTCTTGATACTTATTTTACATCGCGTACCCCTACGGTAGCTACCCTCAACTTAGGCTATTTGCCTAAGTCAAAGTGCACAATGTCCAAGGAGGATCAGGGCTAAAATAGGTTCATTGTGATACAAATGGGAAGGTGATATGTATCATAAAAGAATAGGCATTTAGGCTAAAAAAATGGGATCAAGGGATATCATTCATACAGGGAAGGTAATTTAGGCTAGAAGTGGACTAATCTCAAAACGACCTATGATCCTTTCCTAACCCCTATCCTACAACCAAGGAAAGACTAATCGGGCAAGTTCTGAATTTAACATACAAAAGAAACTAAGTAATATCTCACACGCACATGGCACACAGGTACATTACAAGCTACTACCCATCTAGTTCATGCAATTGTTTAGCAATGGTTATCATGTCACTAGTACTAATGCCATAACTAGATGCACAGTGGTCACACATAAATGCATATCACACAGTTATAAAACAGACCATTAGAGAGGTGTTCAAAAATCAATAAAAACATGTTAACTGCCTAAGGTACTTGTATTTCTCCTAGTCAACTACAACGTTTTACGACAAATCACCCTACACCCTCAACTTAAAATCAAGCGTTGTCCTCAATGTACATGCAAAGAGAAACTGAACTAAGGGTTAGGGTATACCTGGAATAGCTCAAGGCAGAGTGTTTCCTTATTTCAGCATATCTGACGGTCAAGCTTGACAGCTTATCAGAGTTGTGATAGCCCGTCATATTTTGTCGTCAGCTCTATCCAGAATATATCTCAAAATTTGCTCAGTTGATGACCTCGTGTGACAACTTATCACAAGTCTGATAGCCCGTCAAGTGTTTTCGTCAGCCCTAAACAGAACGTGCCTCAAGCTTGGCTTCTCTGACGACCTGGTGTGATGGCTTATCACAAGTGTGATAGCTCATCACCTATGTCGTCAGGATCACTTAGCTTGCTACATCAATTCTACCTCGACCCCTGTATACCTCATTAGTTCATCATACTTACCATCTAAATAAATAAAAAACAACTTGCGTTAAACATAAAATTTTTAGGTTGCCTCCTAATAGCGCCTGATTTAATGTCGCGGTACGACTCGGTGGTCGTCTTGACTACTCATAATTCGTCAAGACACCTTGTTGATACCTCTTTCACATCCTCATAGAACACATCCACGATTGAGAAAACACTCATCTCCTTTTGCTGTGTCATGGATGGGTGTATTTTAAATTTTGCTTTTTTTCATTGAGCCTAAACTTGAGCTCATTCAGCTCTATGTCAACTATCACTCTCCCAGTTGCTATGAATAGTCTACCCAAAATAATGGGTACTTCAAAGTCCACATCACAGTCAAGGACTACAAAGTCAGTAGGAAATATAAAGTCGGCCACCTTTACCAATACATTATATAATATTCCCACTGGCCGCTTCACAGACCTGTCCATCATTACCAACCGCATATTTGTAGGGACAACTTCTTATAAAAAGCCAGTGGCATCAAGTTAATACTTGCTCCGAGATCGCATAAGTCTTTAGCAAAATCAAGCGACCTGATAGTACAAGGGATGGTGAATGCTTCGGGATCGGCCTTCTTTTGCAATAAGGATTTTGTAGAAATGACACTACAGTGGTGGAGATTTTCCACCGGTTCGTAGCTCACCTCTCTTTTCTTTGTCACAAGATCCTTCATAAACTTAGCGTATCCTGGCATTTGCTCAAGCGCCTCCACCAAGGGCACATTCACGGTCAGCTGCTTTAGCATTACCATGAATTTGTTAAATTTTCTATCATCAACTTTATTCTTCAATTGTTGAGGAAAGGGTGGCGGTGGATTTGCGATAGTGGTAACCAAAACCTCCTTCTCCTTCTCTTTTTTTTTCCAAAGCATCAACAGGACTATCCAGTTTCTCAGACTCCACTGGAAAACTTTCTTCACGTTTATCATCTACTTCAATCACATCTTCAACTCCACCTTTGCCCACAGAAGGGCCAGGTAATATCTTACCACTCCTAGTGGTAATTGCCATCATTTTGCAGATTCTGAACCGTATCACTTGGTAAGGTACCACTTTTCCTTCGATTTAGTGTTGCAGAGAGTTGGCTCATTTGCTGCTCCAACTGTTTGATAGAAGTTGAGTGTGAGTTCACCAACTGACTCATAGAAGATAAGTCACTCTTCATAGTAGTCACACCGGCATTGGTTACCTCAAATCCTTCAACAATTTAGTCATCATGTCCTCTATGGACATCTTTCCAGAACTTGTTGCAGCAGCCTCACGATTTCCAGGAGGGACATATAGCCCGCTCCTATCATTATTGCTCCTCCAATTCCCTTGCTCCCTATCTTTATAATCCAACTTGTCATAATAATTCCGACCTTGATTCCCTTATCTATTGCCTCAAAAACCCCCTGGTTATTCAAATAGTTGGATTCTTCTTCCAAATCAGAATCATCTTTACCTTGTGATGCAATAACTTTCACTTTTTCAGTCTTTGCAGATAATAAATGCTTGGTTAGTAAATCCATATGCGTCTTCAAATGAGCCATGTCTTGATCACGCTCCTCATCTCTCCTACGTTGTTCCGCAGTCATACCAATAGACACAGTGGGGCTTGCTACCACAAGATCCCTGGTAGGCCAAGCCCTACTCTGTTTGGTCATTCTGTCTAGCATCTCCGATGCTTTTGGGAATGTGAGATCAACAAACGAACCACCAGTATCATTATCCACTATCGGCTTTGTCATAGAATTGAGAGCCCTGTATAGAGTTTCCATCAAATGTATGTCTGTCATGTTGTGGTTCGGACACTGCATCAGTTTCTTCTTAAACCTCTCCCATGAGACATGAAGGGTTTCGGTTGGGAGCTGTCTAAAATTACTGATCTCGTCCCTCAACTACACCCTCCTTGAAGGTGGAAAGAACCTTTCTGGGAAAGCCTCTTTCAATTGCCTCCAGTGGGTTATCGAATCGGGCGTTAGCTCATTTAGCCAGAGTATTGCCTCTCCAGACAGACACAACGGAAACAATCTCAAATGAATAGCCTTCTGACCCACTCCTGTGTTATCAAAAGATTTGCAAATGGTGACAAAGTTCACCAAATGCATGTTTGGATCAACCCCAAGAAGGCCACCAAACAACCCCTTTAGATGAAGGAGTTGGATCATAGTACTTGTAATGTTGAACTTCGCCCCAGGTGATAAAGGTGGGGGAATAATAGCTCTAGTAGCACCAGATCCGTCCATTCCATCATCATCCTCATTAGGATCAAATTGCACAGCTTGGCGATCAGGTCTCGCCCTGAAAGGACGATTTTTATTTACATTTCTGTTCACTAGTGCAGCTACTTCCTCTGCACGCCTTCGGTTAAAAGGATTCAGCAATTCCTAATCTCCCAAGTCATCATCATCCATATTCGGATGACGGGCTTGTTAACCGTCATTCTGTAGATTAACCTGAGCTCTAGGTAAAACGGCTAGCTTGTCAGCTTCCTGTGGGTCTGCCATTCTGCCGATGAGATGAGGTTCAGGATTGAAGTGTAATAATGGTTCTCCTGAACTTTTGGTTCGTGGCATAAACAACAATGAGCCTGTAAAGAACAAAAACAACAAATAAACATAAAATAAGGAAACTTGGCTAACAGTTAATTAGCGCACACAAACTTAAATTTACAACCGTGTTCCCCGACAACGGTGTCATTTTTTATAACGCTCAAACTATACCTCTCTTATGAGAAAGTAAGCGGTCGTTGTCAAATATATAACCCAACTAGGTTGGGGTCGAATCCCAAGGAATATGGTGTTAATTTAAGTTATTCGTGAGTCAATCAACTGATAGTTAGCAGTTTCCTATAAATGGGTTTTTTTGTAAGAGTAACAAGTAATTATTTCTCAATTCAGTGTCATTGTTTGTAATCAATATTATATGGAAAACCAGAGTTGTGTTCACTATGAGTGTTGGTATTTGACAGACACTAGTAACGGTTCAAGATTCTTGTGGTAGGTAGGAACATTAGATTATCCTTATCAAAGTAATGTCTAAATTCTTCTCAACCTATTTAGACATTTAATTACCTAATTCTTTCAAACTTAGGGAATTTATGTTTCATAACAGGATGTTGTCTCAAGTTAGGTAACCTTGTTACAACGTTAATTATTAAATAAAATTTTGATGCTTCCAAGTCCCTGTTGATAATTCACTTCCTATTAGGGTTGATTTCTTATTTCAAGTAAATCACTAGTAGGCATGACCTATCGTTTGAAACCAATAGACAATATGTAAAAAAGAGGAATTACCAAGGAGTTCCTACTACCTTTAGAATCTTGAACACCTAGTTACTTCACAAAACCAAACCCATAGATCCCACAACTCGGGTTAAAGGAATTAGCTACTCATAATGTAAAAAGCAACAAGACAATTTGTATTCATAATTCGATAAATGATAACTCACAGAATAATGAATATCAACAAGTGTTTCTCAGATTAGATCGCAGTAGAAATCCTAAGAAAATTATGATAACAATCTCTCAAAAGTTAATTGTAGAGTTACAAAGAAAGTTAGAGAGAAAATAGTGTAAGTTCGTGTAGTTCAAGATGAATGTCAAAGTTCAAGATGAATGTCCGCCTCCAATAAAACCTAAGAACTTTTCCTTAAATACCAAGAGCTAAATTAGGAATCAAATCACAGAATACAACTTTTTCTCGCACAACTGACGATAAAGTGTGATGCCTTATCAGGAGTCTGACGACTTATCAGACATTGTCTTCAGCTCCTCCTCCAAGTTTGATGATTTCTACCTTAGGCTGACGGCAACTCTTGACGGCTTATCGGAAGTCTGACGACTTATCAGAAATGTCGTCATCTCCTCTTCCACTTTCATGATCTCTGCCTTAGGCTGACGGCATTCTTGATGGCTTATCAGACACCTGACGACTTATCAGGGGATGTCGTCACACTTCTACTCCAACTTCCTCACACTGTCTACAGCTGACGATGACTGTGATAACTTATCACAAATTTGACGACTTATCAGACAATTCGTCAACTACACTTTTATGGCCACTTGTTCCAAATTCACCTCTTTTGCTCTTATTGTCTTTGGTTTTCTTGCATCTTGACTTTCCTGCATTATCAAAGAGAAAACAATCAAAAACAACAAAAGTTGCTTAAGACTTTACAATTATTTCTAGTTAAAAGCCTCAAATGTGTTAGCATTAGCTCACACATCACCCCTCCTCAAGCTAAAAAACAAACTGGGCAAAATTTGCATAGCAGCATAGAACGCCGCTATCGCGGTGACTAGCCAGCGTGTCACGCTCCTATCACAGAACTTAAGTGGCATGACACCCCATTATCACGGACCCTCACTGCCTCAGGGTCCCAAAATGACCCCGAACCTCTTTTGAAAATTCTAAAACTTTCCCTATTTATCCCGTTAACACCCTTTATCATAATTCAAGTCAAAATTTAACAAGATATACACAAGAGGGTCAAAAATAAATTAGTCGTAAATTTCCAGGGTCTTACATTATCCCCCTCCCTTTGGATCATTCATCTCCGAATGAGAAGTTAGGACATTTTTGGCATGATAATATATAGAATAGGACAAATTTGAAATGCGAAAAGAGGGGAATGAGACTCGTACCTTAAACACTTTCTTCCCGTGCGGAACAATAATGGGTACTTGGCTCTCATATCCTCTCCCGACTCCCATGTAGCCTCTTCTACCTTTTTATTTCTCCAAAGAACCTTCACCGAGGATATGTCCTTAGTCCTCAACAATATTTCCACTGGGAATTCCACATAGGACAGTAAATCTTTAACACCAATATTTGCAACAAACACTATCAGGGAAGGGTCACCCCACACTTCTTAAGCATGGACACATTGAAAATGGGATGAATCAAGGCCAAACTCGCTAGTAACTCCAATTCATAAGCAATATTTTCAATCCTTCCTAAAATTTGATATGGATCAATTTAACGGGACTGAGCTTTTCTTTCTTCCCGAATCTCATGACTCCTTTCATAGGAGAAATCTTTAAGAATACCCAATCATCAACTTTAATTCCAACTCCCTCCGCCTCACATCCACATAAGACTTTTGGAAACTTTGAGTAGTCTTAGGCTTTGATCGAATTACCTTTACCTTCTCCATTGCTTGGTGAACCAAGTTAGGTCCAAACAACATAGTCTCCCCTACCTCAAAATAGCCAATAGGAGACCTGCACCTTTTACCATAAAAGTCCTCAAAAGAGGCTATTTGGATGCTAGAATGATAATTGTTGTAGTAAGCAAATTAAATAAGAGGCAAATAATCAACTCAACTACCTTTAAAATCAATCACACAGTCCCTTAGCATATCTTCCAAAGTCTAAATAGTACGTTCCACTTGTATCCGTTTGAGGGTGAAAAGTAGTGCTAAGGTTCACCTGAGTACCCAACCCGTTCTGAAAAGAATGCCAGAAATGAGAAGAAAATTGCGTATCTTGGTCAGAAATAATGGACACTGGTGCTCCATACAAGTTATCTATCTCCTGAATAAATAACTTGGCATGATCCTCTCCTGAGTAGTTAGTCCTCACAGGCAAGAAGTGGGCATATTTAGTCATTTTATCTACGATGACCCAAATGAAGTCGTACTGATTCTGAGACCACGGAAGACTAGTAACAAAATCCATATTAATTATCTCCTACTTCCACATAGGCAATTCTATCTCTTGCGAAGTGCCACCTAGCCTCAAATATTCAACCTTGACTTGCTGACAAACCATTTAGGTAGCAACAAAATTCACCACACCCCTCTTCATATTATTCTACCTGTAGACTTCCTTTAATTCATGATATATCTTGATCGAACCCGAATAAACTATATATCTAGACTCATGAGCTTCAGTTAAAATCCTTTCCTGTAACCCATCTACATTTATAACACACTACTTTCCTTGATATCTCAAGGTGTCATCTCCCCCAATATCGAAAGTCATAACCATTTGTTGACCCATATCATCTTTGATTTGCATAAGTAGGGGTTCTAGAACTTACTTCTCCTTGACCTCAACACCAAGAGATGATTTAACCACTTCTTGAATGATTACCTTTCCATTCTCGGAGTCCAAGAGGCTAACTCCTAAATTGGTCAGCCGATGAATATCCTTCACCAGTCCCCTATTCTCCTTTTCAACATGAGATAAGATCTCCATGGACAATCTTCTAAGAGCACCAGCAATAACATTAGCTTTACCTAGATGGTAGTGTAAACTCATGTCATAATCCTTAAGCAATTCGAGATACTGCCTTTGCCTGAGATTCAATTCCTTCTGCGTAAACACATACTGCAAGCGCTTATGGTCTGAATAAATGTCCACATGCGCCCCATACAAATAATGGCACTAAATCTTCAAAGAAAAGACCACAACCGCCAACTCTAAATTATGAGTCCATAATTCCTCTTATGAACCTTAAGTTGCCTGAAAGCATAGGCTACAACCTTTCCATACTGCATCAAAACACAACCCAATCCCATACGGGATACATCACACTACACAACAAACACCACAGTGCCCTCGGGTAAGGTCAAAATAGGCACAAAAGTCAGCTTATCCTTTAACTTCTCAAAACTACCTTCACAAGCATCGAACCATAAAAACTTAACCTTTTTTTGAGTTAATTTCGTCAGCGGAGCATCAATAGATGAGACACTTTCTAGAAACCTCCTATAGTACCTGGCCAAGCCCAAAAAGCTCCTAATGCCAGTTGGAGCTGTGGATCTAGGCCACTTCTTAACCGCCTCAACCTTTTATGGATCTACCTTGATCCCTTCACTAGAAATAACATGCCAGAGAAAAGTCATAGCACTTAGCCAAAATTCACACTTAGAAAATTTTGTGTATAATTTCTGGTCCTTAAGAGTCTGCAACACAATTCGGATGTGATTTATATGATCCTCCTCACTGTTAGAGTACACCAAGATGTCATCAATGACGACTATAACAAACACATCCAGAAAATATCTGAACACCTAATTCATAAGATCCATGAAAGTAGCCGAAGCATTAGTCAACTTGAATGACATATCCAAAAGCTCATAATGGCCATACCGAGTCCGAAAAGCAATCTAGGGAATATCAACCTCCCTAGTTATCAAATGGTGATAGCCCAAATAGATATTAATTTTTTAGAAACACCTAGCACACTGAAGTTCATCGAAGACGTTATCAATTTTATGGAGAAGGTATTTATTTTTCATTGTGACCTTATTCAACTAATGATAGTCTATACGCATCCAAAGAGACCCATATTTCTTTTGCATGAAAAGCATAAAAGCGCCTGATCTTAGAGTTATATGTCCAAGCATCACTATACCCATAATAAGACGTGTTATATGAGCTAAAATGTGTTATTCTTATTATGTTTGATGAGTAATTGCATGATTTAGGTAACAGACATGATTAGTGATGCAGGTGGATTTTTGAAGAAAATAGATGCAGAAGTTTGCATTTGAAGGCGGAAGCAAGTAAAGAAGCAATTGGTTGAGAAGGAATGACCCACGCGATGCAGAGGCTATTCCCCCGGACTGTGCCTCGCATTATGTATTTTGGTAGAAAAATGCAATTTCCAGTGAGGGTCCGCGATTGCCCCGCGGCTCAGACCTTATTCCCTAGAACTAGGCAGTGCAGTGCAGACCCTATATCCATGGATTGACCATGCAACACAACACCCATTCCCATGTAGTGACCTCTGCAACGCGGAGGTGGACCATCACTAGGCTAAAATTTTCCCACTATAAAAGGAACACTTCAACATAATTGAGACTACTTTGGAAACATAGAGCAGAGGCAAAAACACTTTCAATACTTCTCTTAGGGTTATTTGAACTTCATTATGCCAAGATTACTTTTTGGTATGATTAATTATTCATTTTTTATAGTGAATTCAAACATGAGTGGCTAAACACCCTTGTTCTGGGGTTGAGGCCAAAAATATGATTGCACTTTGATATTATTTCTCATAGTTTATTGTTGAATTATTGTATCAGTTATTTTTAATATCTTGTTCTTACTATTTCATGATTGACCACCATTAAAATACACTTATATTCCTTTGTGAATCTGAGAGGAGAATCATAGGTTAGAACGAAGAGTTTAAGGTGCAAGGTTCTTATTCTTTTATAAAATAAGGGATTTGAATTAGCATCTAGGATAGAGATATACCTAGAAGCCTTGTTTGGTTCACTTGCAGGATGACATCTTGATGCATCTAATTGGTTTATTGCATCCCTGCTCAATGATAGAGTTGTAATATCCAGTTAGGTAGAAGATTAGAGGATAGAGAGACCATGATAAAGCTCTAAACCCTGCGAATCAATAACCCAATAATCAACTAAACTGTGATAAGAACAGAAAATATTAGGATTATTAAAAGTGCCTCAACCTTGGAATTCACACTAGTATTGTTTACAACCCTGCTCATGTTGCTATTGTTGCATATTGTTATTTTTTTATTAATTATATTTTTACTTGAAACCTCACAATCATCTTGAAACTTTGAAACACTTAATACATTCTTGTCAAAAACTACAGTTGGTTGAATTGTTTTTTACGTAGTCCTCATGGGTACAATATTCGACTATCTTAGTCACTATATTACTTGTACGGTCGTGTGAACTTGCATATAGGTTAGACCACAATAAGTTTTTGGTGCCATTGCCGAGGAATAGTATAATTCATAATTTTCTAAATTTTTGGTTTTTGATAATAAGTTTAAGTGTTAACGACTTGATCTTAGTGTCTGACTTTTGTAGGACTAGTGAAGTATCGAATGGGCAAGATAGAGGGTTGGTAAATCCTTATTCAGAACCAAAACAGGCATTTCATCAAAGGCAAAACGCTCACTATCTAGTTCAACAAATTCAAATGACAAAGCAAAGAGATCCTAATCTCATTGATCCAATTGACCCAAATGCGGCACGTGCCCCAGCTCCGGTGATTCTAGCTACTCCTGCTTGAGCAGAAGCCAGACCTGTTCATGAAGTGGAAATCCAACTTACGAACTATGCTACTAATTATATCCGCAAGCCAAAGACGGGTAGTCTATTTGAATTAAAGAAGAATATGGTAAAACTATTGTGTTCGAGTGGACAATTTACAGGGTTCTCACATGAAGATCCACAGTAGCACATACAAAATTTCTTGGAAATCAGTAATACCTATATTCTTACCAGGGTATCTACTAATTATGTCAGACTTGCTCACTTTCCCTTTTCTTTAATGGGGGAAGTGAATAGATGGTTACATCCTGAACTACCACACTCCATCACTTCCTGGGACGATCTGGTTCGAAAATTCCTTATGAGATTCTTTCCATCAGGGAAGTCAACACGCTTGAGAAGCAAGATTCTGAGTTTTTGGAAGAAAGAAGGAGAAAATCTTTACCAAGCTTGGGAAAGACTTAAGGGTATGCTTAGAAATTGCCCTCACCACCATCAGTCTAATGATGTACTGGCTCACACTTTCATAGAGGGTCTTGAGCCCAACACCAAAATTTTCTTAGATTCAGCAGTAGGTGGGCAAGCTCTTGAGAAGACTTATGATGAATTATACATACTACTGAATCAGGTTTCACAAGGGAATCCTGAGTGGCATGCTGACCCAAGGAGTGTTTTTAAGAAGGTTGCAGGTGTGTTGGAGGTAGATCAGTTCACTGCTTTATCATCTTAGCTTTTTGCACTACAAAATCAGATAACTAATTAGTTCAGCAGTATGAAGTTTGGGGTTACACAACCGGCAGCCATAACTAATGCAGTTCAAAAGGCAAATACTTGGTATGAGATTTGTGGAAGCAGTGAGCATGCAACAAATGCTTTTGTGATCAATCTAGGTTTTGTCAATTATGTGGGGAATGTTAATCGTCTAGGGCAGCTGAACTATGGTAACATTTACAATCCAAATTGGATGAACCATCCCAATTTCTCATGGGGTGGAAATCAGGCGCAGAATAACAATCAGTACAAGGTGCCAGTATAAAAGAATCAACAATAACAAGTTCAGAGTAATCAAGCCATGACTCAAACGAGAAATATGGAAGAGATATTGAAACAACTTATAGCTAGTCAAGCATAGTTGGCAGCAGATATGAAGAGTCAACAATTGATTACAAAGAATTTAAAGATGAAAATTGGTCAGATTGCAGGAGCACATAATACTAGACCTCAGGGAGGTCTACTTAGTGATATCGAGGTGAATCCAAAATAGGTAAATGCAGTCACTACTAGGAACGGTTTGCAGCCAAAGAAGTTGGAACCTGAGCAAGTAAGTCCCGAGGCTACTAATGGTGATACTGAAAAGAATAAAAAGAAAGTGTAAGTAATGAAACCAAAGTGGAGAAGAAGACTTTACCTCCACTTTTCCCCCAAAGGCTTCGAAAGCACCAAAAGGAGATTAGTTACAATAAGTTTTTAGAGCTTTTAAAGCAGGTGCATGTCAATCTCCCTCTTGTTGAAATTTTTTAGAGTGTTCCAAAGTATTAGAAAGACATAGTGGCAAACAAGAACAGTTTGACAGAATATGCTACAGTAGCACTTACTGAGAAGTGCACATCCAAGATTCAAGACAAATTGCCCACGAAACTAAAAGATCCAGGTAGTTTTACTTTCCAGATCATCATTGGGCAAGCCATCAGTGCTCGAGGGTTATGTAATTTAGAGGCAAGCATCAATCACATGACCACATCTTGGTTCAGGAAGATGAGTCTTGGGATACCCAAACCCACGACCATTATTTTACAGTTAGCTGATAAGTCCCTTGCTAGGCCTGGCGGAATCACTGAACATGTATTGGTTCAAGTGGGATCACTTATTTTTTCTAGTGGATTTTGTTATTCTTGATTTTGATGCTGATATGGCCATTTTATTTATTTTGGGACGTCTTTTCTTATCAACTAGCAATCTCTTATTGATGTGGTTGCAGGAAATATGACCATGATAGCTCATGAAAAGGTCGAGGTTTTTGATGTGTATAAGGCAATGAAGTTGCCTGCTATATATGAAGAATTGTAAGCTATAACAGTTGTATACCTTGAGTCCGAGTTCCACCTTCTATTATCTAATGACCCACTTGAGCAAGCTTTGAAGGGGTGTGATCTCTATGGTGATGCACTTGAAATGGTGCAAATTATGGATTTGGAATTGATTGAAACTAGAGTTACTGAGTTTGAGCCATTGAATAGACCGATTGGACCATCTCCTAAGGTGTTCGTTGATGAAGCACCGAAACTAGAGCTCCAGGCTTTTCCTTCTCATTTAAAATATGCTTTCCTTGTTGAGGATGATACTTTGCCTGTGATTTTGTCTGTAGGTTTGTTTGATGTGCAGGTGAGAGAGGCATTGTTAGTGTTTAAAAAAAAAAGCAATCGGATGGCAGATGTCAGACATCACAAGAATCAATCCTGCTTCTGTATGCACAAAATATACATGGAAGAGGGATATAAAGCAAGTGTGCAACACCAGCGAAAACTGAGTCTGGTGATGAAATAAGTGGTTAGAAAAGAAGTCATTAAGTGGCTTGATGTTGGGATTGTCTATCCCATATCCGACAGCAAATGGGTTAGCTCGGTGCACTGTGTCCCAAAGAAAGATGGGATAATTGTTGTTCCTAACGAATATAATGAGTTGATTCCAACTCGCACAGTGAATGGGTGAAGGATGTGCATAGATTACATGAAATTAAATGATGCCATAAAGAAATATCACTATCCCATTTCATTTATTTATCAGATGTTGGACAAATTGGCTGAACAAAAGTACTATAACTTTCTGGACGGGTATTCAGGGAATAACAAGATAACCATAGCACCTGAGGACTAGGATAAGACCACCTTCACCTACCCTTATGGTACTTATGCATTCAGATGGATGCCCTTCGGTCTTTGCAATGCACCAGTGACTTTCCAGTGATGCATAATGGCTATCTTATACGATATAGTGGAAGACTTTGTCGAGGTATTTATGGATGATTTTTCCATTTTTGGTAATTCATTTGACATATGCTTACAGAACTTGGACATGGTCCTGGCCCGCTGTGAAGAGACCAACCTTATTTTAAATTGAGAAAAGTGTCACGTTTTGGTCAATGAAGGTACCGTCCTTGGTCATAAGGTGTCGCACAGAGTACTTGAGGTAGACAGAGACAAGGTAGAGGTCGTTGAAAAGCTCCCGTATTTGATGTCAACTAAAGAGGTGAGAATCTTTCTTGGGTACATAGTATTTTACAGATGATTTATTAAAGATTTGTCAAAGTTAGCAGGTCCAATGTGCAAGTTGTTGGACAAAAAAGCCAAGTTTGATTTTAGGGCTGACTATCAGAATGCATTTGATTCTTGAAGAAGAAATTAATGGAGGCACCCATTTTAATTCCTCCTGATTGGGCATTACCATTTGAGCTGATGTGTGATGCGAGTGATGTGGCTATTGGAGCGGTATTGGGGCAGCACAAAGATAAGGTATTTCACTTTATCTATTATGTGAAAATCTTAGATGTATACCAAGTGAATTAACAGTCATGGATAAGGAAATGCTAGCCCTTGTGTACGCATTTGATAAATTCAGGTCATACTTGGTGGGTACAAAGGTTACTGTTCATGCTGTCATTCGGTATTTGTTCAACAAGAAGGATGTGGAGCAAAGTTTGATTTAGTGGATTCTTCTGCTCCAATAGTTTGATCTAGAAGTTCATGATAGAAATAGAGCTGAAAATCAAATGGTGGATTATTTTCGAGACTTGAGAGTCATGATCATGTAGTTGATGATAAGCTTTGTATTCGAGAGGATTTTCCCGATGAGAAGCTACTGGCAGTGGATGTAGCTGAAATTCCATGGTATGCTGACTTAGTAAACTTATTAGTAGCTGGTGTCTATCCTCCAGAGTCCACTAGTCAACATAAGAAGAAATTGTTACATGATTCTTGTATCTATGTATGGGATGGGCCATTTCTTTTTAAGCAGGGTGCTGATCAAATAATAAGAAGATGTGTTTCAGGAGATGAATCTAAAAAGATACTTGAAAGTTGTCATTCGGCACCTTATGGAGGTCATATGGTGGAGAGAGGACATCTCAAAAAGGTAATGCAGTTTGTTTTTTTCTGGACTACACTAAGAGATTCTGCGAATTATGTTCAAAGTTATGACCAGTGCTAGAGAATGGGCACAATATCAAGGTGTCATGAAATGACCTTGAATAATATTCTGTAAGTGGATATCTTTGGCGTATGGGGAATAGACTTCATAGGGCCGTTTCCACCATCCCATGGCAATTTGTATATTCTGGTGGCTGTTGATTACGTGTCTAAATGGGTGAAAGTTGTTTCTCTCCCACAAATGATGCCAAAGTTGTGGTAAAGTTTGTCAAGAAATAAATTTTCTCTTATTTTGGCACACCAAAAGTGGTTATCAGTGATGGAGGTACGCACTTTGTGAACACTTGGTTTAAATTTTTTTTAGCCAATATGGTGTTAGGCACAAGGTGGCCATAAACGTATCATCCACAAACAAGTGGCCAATTGGAGGTGTCTAATCATGAGATCAAGCAAATATTGTAGAAAACAGTCAATGGACAGCATAAGGATCGGTCGGAGAAGCTGGATAATGCACTATTGGGAGTAAATTTCCTAGATGATCATCCATGTTTGGGAAATTGCCTACAAATATCATTTTTGTTTCATTTAGGACAAGAATATCACTCAACTCTTTCTATTTTTCTTAAAATATACTTAACACCTCAAAAACCTTCTCTCTCCTACTTGAAATTTCATGTCATTAAAATTTCTTTCTTTTATTGATAAATAGATCTATTTAACTTATAAAACTTATTTAACTAAAGTTTTATCCTAATTATTTTTTTAAAAATTACACATGATATATTAATCATTGGAGATTAATTTAATTACACCAAAAGCTTGAATTATTTTATTTGATAAGTACTTTTCAAAGTTTCTTTTATTTACTTATTTATTTCACCACTTAATAATATTTACAACTCAAGTACTTATAAAAATTGGTACTCGTTTAATTTTTTTGTTATTTATTTTATATATTAAAGATTCTTAAAATGTAAAAGAAATAAAAACGATGGATTTCATATTTTAGACATTAAATTTGTTATTTATATGAGAATAAAAGAATAAAATCCACTTTTCTGGATTATACAAAAGAATTTTTGGATTAATATAATCCAAAGATATTATATTTCCTTCAAATATAGAGTAATAGAGAATAAAAGAATATAATTTTTTATTTAAAAACATTGATGACAAACCTATGGTATTTTTTGTTGCCAAACAAAACTCAATAAGAAAATTTTAATATGTATTATTACCTAAAAAATTTAATTTGGACATAGATTACTTACAATTTTTTATGCAAGATAATTTTTGATAAATATATAGTGAAAAGATGATTTTTTTTCTTGCAGTTTTTTTACAAGTAATTGCCCATAAATAAATCAAGTAAATCCGTAAGATAAGACATAAATTTAGAAAAAAAATTATTATTTTTAATTTAGTTTCTTCACTTTTTTTGTGATCATTATATTTATATTATATTTTATTATACAATTAAACACTAATTTATATCCGTACTTCATTCTAAATCCATCAAAAGCAAAGAATAATTGATGGAGTAATATTTTAAAAATTCATTTGTAATAGTACTGAAGAAGGTATCATTTTGTTAATAAAAGGGCAGCCCGGTGCACTAAAGCTAGGGTCCCACCACAAGGGTGTATCGTACGCAACCTTACCTAGCATTTCTGCCAGAGGCTGTTTTCAAGGCTTGAACCCGTGACCTCCTGGTCACATGGCAGCAACTTTACCAGTTACTCCAAGGCTCTCCTTCAAGGTATCATTTTGTTAATATTTCTTAAAAAATTTAATTTGTTTCAAGACTACATAATTTTTCTAATCTTTTATTCTCATATAAATAACAAAATTTATGTCTAAAATATGAAATCCATCATTTTATTTCATTTACATTCTAAGAATTTTTAGTATATAAAATAAATGACAAAAAAAATTATTGTACCAATTCGTATACGTATTTGTATTTTAATACTATTATTAAGTGGTGAAATAAATAAGTAAATAAAAAAAACTTTGAAGATTACATATCAAATAAAATAACTCAAGCCTTTTGGTATAATTAAATTAATCTTCAATGATTAATATATCATGTATGATTTTTTTTTTAAAAAAAGAATTAGGATAAAACTTTAGTTAAATAATTTGATAAGTTACACATTAATAAAAAAAGGAAAGAAAATTTAATGACATGACATTCCAAGTAGGAGAGAGAGATTTTGAGATGTTAAGTATATTTTAAGGAAAAAATGAAAATTTGGATGATATTCTTGTCCTAAATAAAACAAAAGTGATATTTGTAGGCAATTTCTCAAACATGGGTGACCATTCAGGGAATTTACTCGCACTATTGGTGTATAGGACAACCTATCAAACGCCCATTGGGACCTTTCCTTATCGCTTGACATATGGAAAGGCTTGCCATTTGCCTATAGAGCTTGAGCATCAAGCTTATTGGGTAGTGAAGAAATTGAATCTCGATATGAAGGCTGCTCGAGAGAAGAGATTGTTAAAATTAAATAAACTTGATGAGTTCCGCTTACATGTCAATGAGAATGTAAAATAGTGTAAAGAAAAGACCAAAAGAGGGCATGATAAGCATATTCTGACTCGAGCTTTTGAGCCTAGACAACTTGTGTTGTTATTCAATTCAAGATTGAAGTTGTTTCCAGGTAAAATGAGGTCCAAGTGGTCTGGACCATTTGAAGTGGTGCGAATGACTTCTTATGGAGCTGTAGAACTATGGACCAAGTACAAGACTAAAAAATTCATGGTGATGGACAAAGAGTGAAGCATTATTGGGTAGATCGTGGGGATCAGCACAATACGTCCATCACCTTTGCAAATGAATGAAGTTGAGTTAGGTCGTGCCACGACTTTAACTAAGGAATTGCATGGGAGGCAACCCACAAATGTAATTTTTTAATAGTGTAGTTATTCCTTAGTTATGTGAAGAAAAAAAAAGACAAAAAAATATATAGAAAAGAAATGGAAAATACAAAAAGATGTGACATGTCACAACCGAAACTAAGACGCTGAGTGGGAGGCAACCCATTTTTTCTTACGTTATTTTGTTGTTTTTGTTTATTTTGAAGGAATGATAAACTCATTAGCATGAGGGAGAACGAGAAGTAAGTGGAATTTTTTTCAAATGAAAGCTCTCAGGTAAGTAAAATATGCACTAAGGTGATGTATGAGGATGGGAAGCAAAATGGGGGATAAAATATCCCCCCAAACATGCAATTTCCAGTATGTGCGCGCGATAGGCCCGCGATGCGAGGCCCAATTCAGTGACATAGCATGGGCTACGTGAGGCCTAAACCCGTGGACTAGCATGGGTGATGCGGAGGCTAGCCCGTACGTTAAGCCCCACGATGCGAAGGCTTTCACACGCGCTATGCCCCACAACATAGACCCCACATCAAGTCGGGTTAACATCTTAAAACCGGTCCACTTGTCCTCTTTTCCCTTTAAATAATCCCTCATTCCCCAATTCCCCTCTCCCATTGTAACCCTAGCCGCGCCACTCCTATTTCCTCAAGCTAAATACACTCTTTTTTTGTGTTAATTTCAATCAAACAACAAGAAGCCTTTCCATCATCTTCCTCAAGACAATTAAGGTAAGTATTCATGACATTATTCCTTTTGCTTAGTTAGGTGCAAGAAGTGCATTTATTTTACGCACGATTGGAATATGAACTTGATGTGCTTGATAATTAGTAAAATGATTTTGATTTCATAGAGAATTTTTGTGCTATAAAATAATGTTGTTATGCTTGTTCTATTGTTGTTGAAATAGATTAATGCCATGAGTTGTTAGTAGAATAATACACTATTGGTGTATAGAAAACCTATCAAACGCCCATTGGGACCTTTCCTTATCGCTTGACATATGGAAAGGCTTGCCATTTTCCTATAGAGCTTGAGCATCAAACTTATTGGTTAGTGAAGAAATTGAATCTCGATATGAAGGCTGCTCGAGAGAAGAGATTGTTAAAATTAAATAAACTTGATGAGTTCCACTTACATGCCTATGAGAATGCAAAATAGTATAAAGAAAAGACCAAAAGATGGCATGATAAGCATATTCTGACTCGAGCTTTTGAGCCTAGACAACTTGTGTTGTTATTCAATTCAAGATTGAAGTTGTTTCCAGGTAAAATGAGGTCCAAGTGGTCTGGACCATTTGAAGTGGTGCGAATGACTTCTTATGGAGCTGTAGAACTATGGACCAAGTACAAGACTGAAAAATTCATGGTGATTGACAAAGAGTGAAGCATTATTGGGTAGATCGTGGGGATTAGCATAATACGTCCATCACCTTTGCAAATGAATGAAGTAGAGTTAGGTTGTGCCACGACTTTAACTAAGGCGTTGCATGGGGGGAAACCCACGAATGTAATGTAATAATGTAGTTATTCCTTAGTTATGTGAAGAAAAAAAAGACAAAAAAATATATAGAAAAGAAATGGAAAATACAAAAAGATGTGTCGTGTCACGACCGAAACTAAGGCAATGAGTGGGAGGCAACTCACTTTTTCTTACGTTATTTTGTTGTTTTTGTTTATTTTGAAGGAATGATAAACTCATTAGCATGAGGGAGAACGAGAAGTAAGTGGAATTTTTGTCAAAGGAAAGCTCTCAGGTAAGTAAAATATGCACTAAGGTGATGTATGAGGATGGGAAGCAAATTGGGGGATAAAATATCCCCCAAACATGTAATTTCCAGTATGTGTGCGCGATAGGGCCATGATACGAGGCCCAATTCAGTGACATAGCATGGGCTACGTGAGGCCTAAACCCTTGGACTAGCATGGGTGACACGGAGGCTAGCCCGTGCGTTAAACCCCACGATGCGAAGGCTTTCAGGCACGCTATGCCCCACAACATAGACCGCATATCAAGTCGGGTTAACATCTTAAAACCGGTCCCTTTGTCCTCTTTTCCCTTTAAATACTCCCTTAATCCCCAATTCCCCTCTCTTATTATAACCCTAGTCGCGCCTCTCCTATTCCCTAAGCTAAATACACTCTTCTTTTTTGTGTTAGTTTCAATCAAACAAAAAGAAGCCTTTACATCATCTTCCTCAAGACAATTAAGGTAAGTATTCATGACATTATTCCTTTTGCTTAGTTAGGTGCAAGAAGTGCATTTATTTTACGTACAATTGGAATATGAACTTGATGTGCTTGATAAGTAGTAAATTGATTTTGATTTCATAGAGAATGTTTGTGCTATAAAATAATGTTGTTATGCTACATGTGCTTTACTTGTTCCATTGTTGTTGAAATAGATTAATGCCAAGAATTGTTAGTGGAATATAGCACATTTGGGTAGCATGCATGATTGAAAAATGTGTAGTGAAGGTGTGGGTTGAGTAGTGGAACTTAATTTATCATGTGGGGTGTACATTGAGAAAAAGGAAATTCTAAGTACCTTGGGTTTGTTAAGTTACACTACTATGATAGCAACTAAGTGTGGGATAGTTTGTACATCTCCACACACTTAGTGGTTGCTACAATGTTGTGACACGTGTGTTATTGGTTTGCGTTTATGCTTGAAATTATGCATGCACTTACGTAAAAGTGTTAAGTTAGGAATATGTATGAGTACATGTTGGTGTGGTTTTGTTGAAATAATGAAATATGTACACCTAAAGTTGTTTTGATGAAGTGATTTGGATTATCAATGCCATAAGATTGAATGACAGTATAAATTACTGATTGCTTGCTATCTGGGGTGTTGTGCTTATGCAAAATATATATTGAATAGGGGAAGTCTGAGTACCCTAGTTCTCATACTTACGTACCTGTACTAGCAATTAAGTGCGGGGTGTCTTCAACCCTTTCTCACACTTAGTGTTTTCTAGTTCAAACTAGGTGCATTGTTTGATGTGTTTGCTGAATGTTATGATTAACAGGTGATATGTCTAGTCGTCAACAGAATGCAAAAGAAATAAGCAAATTGGTCGTGTACCCCGACCTTCGGCTATCCCACACAGGAAAGCTAGGAGGTACGACACTAGATGGGTTGTAGAGGCTGGAAAAAAGTGGTATGGAAAGTACAATGAGTCTTCTAAGTATTCTGCAGATCAATTCATTGATCAAGACTGAGAGAGTTTCCCAGCATAGTGCGCCAAATAGAGGAGCTACACATGAACTTATTTAAGCAGCCCCGTGAGTGAAATTTGAACCTTGTTACGGAGTTTTACGCAATCTGTGACCCACAGGAGAGGGACTCGGAGGTCAAGATACGAGGCTAGGTGGTCACTTTCACTGCTTATTCTTTGAATGTCCTTCTGGGTACACCTGAGGTATATGTTGAGCCTTTGAAGCAGATGAACATCAAACCGCCTTATGCAGACATTCACCATTTGTTATGCAAGAACCACTCTACAGCCAGATGGACACATCATAAGGACAATGGCATTCACTTCACATTCCCCAATAATCAGGTAAACAGGGAGGCCAGTATGTGGGCAAGGATTATCTACCATTGTCTCATACCTGGGGCACACATGACTGATGTGACACGTGATATGGTATGCCTTATTTATGCCTTAATGTGTGATGATATTGATGTAAATATATCATCTTTTCAAATATGAGGAAGGTGAGGTTCCATCAACAGCGCAGGTATGGCTTTGGTGGTTTGCTGATGCGGTTTCTGAGAGATCTTGGTGTAGAGGAGGAGGACCTCAATTATAGGTCGGTGGTGGACACTCGTCCGATAGATATGTCCCATAATAAGGGGATCACTAGGACTCATAGTCCAATATTTACTATGCCCGAGCGTCTGGCTCAGAATGACGAAATCACAGCTCAGATATATAGGATACAACTGCTTCAGTTGAGGATGGGGGGATGCCCAGCTACACAACATGAGATACTGGCTGTTGAGATTGACTATCCTCTCGGTCATCATGTTAGGAACATGCTGCGGATTAGACCAGACTTTATAGAGCCGGTAGATGATGATGTGCCCACTAACGAAGAGCATCAGCTGCGTGATTCAAATTTGGAGTCAGATGAGGAGGAGGATGTCGATGACCCAGACTTGGAAGCTGAGGCCTATGGTCCCGATTCTAATGATGACATAGATGAGATGTGACTAGAGAGTTGCTCCCCACCTCATACTTGATTTGCTTTGCAAACACTGGGACAGTGCTTCATTTTAAGTGTGGGGTGGTGGTATCTCATTCCTTGTACTCTTATTGTTTTTATTTTGTTGGATATATTGATTTTGTTTTATTTGGTTGTGTGTTGGATTCATTCATTCTAACTATCCGGAACTACGATTTGTAATAGTTAATATTGATAAGATTTTCTTAGTAGTAGTTTGCTTATTTATTTGTATTGCTTAGTAGTTACTTTTGTTTAAAAGTAGGAGTAAAATTTTCCTTTTTTCCCTCAAGGCAATTTTTAATAAGTCTTCATAATTAGGTGTCTCCCCTATGATGGATGGATGACGACCGTCTTAAGGGGAGTTAGTTGTAGGAAATAAAGAAGTGGAAAGAACCGAATCACAATCTTAAGGAGAAATGCTTTGTGTTGGGCCATGTGGTTGCTTGACTTGTAACATACTTGTTTTGAAATATAAGCATGTCATAACTTAAAAAGGGATCTAGTTTTAGAGACTTAATCTCAATAGGTATAATTTTTCGGTTTGTTGGCTTAAATCTAAATTTTTCAAAGTGCGAGATCGGAAACCATAAGGATTTGACTTTAATCTAGCATGCACCAAGAGTGAGAGAGGTGTTTAGTTATTCTACATGTATAGTGATGTCTAGAACTTTCCTGGTGTGTTTACAAAGCGAAATGAAAGATGTTGGGTTTAGGAAATGATGTAGGCATTTTTGTTGATAGCCATATTTTTAGACCTCATTTACCTACCCTTGTGCATATTCCTAGTTAGCCCCGTTAAGCCTATAGCTTATTTTCTATGGTAGCCTCATAAGTAGCCCAGTCTCATGTTGTTCTTTAACCGTAATTTGATTCAAAACTCCTAAGCGTTTTAGTTGAAATTTATTAGAGTTGAGAAGTAGGAATTTGAATAAGGATTATGGTGAAATTGAAGCTCTTAAGGAAATTAGATTGCTATTGAGATCGGAAGTTGATATTTGTGGTGGTTAAGAGTATGAAATAAAGAAAACAAAAAAATGATGAAAGAGAAAAAAAATGGTGATTAGATAACACTCCCACCATAGTGTATGTAATAAAGTTTAAAAAGATAGGGCTAAAGTAGAAGAAGAAGGAAAGGTACTGAGTAAATAATTTAGTTGTTGATCTGATGCTTTAAATGTTTATGTGATGTACTAAAGAGCTTAGGGAGACTAGCCACTATTTACCAAATAGTTCCTACCCGTCCCTTAGCCTACATTACAACCATAAAAGACCTAGTTGATCCTTCATCCCAACATTTGACTATTAGTGAACTAGTATACTAAGGGCAAGCTTATGTTTCATTATTTATCATGTATAAATTCTTCGTTGAGAATGAGCGAAGTAGTTGTTGATATTCTCATGCTATCATATAAATTGTAAGATTGTGGAATGAATGTGGGAATTTTCTTGTTGTGAGGGTGCATGTGGATGATAGACAGGTAACTTATAGTTTCTTGATTGAGTAATTTGACTGAGTTTGCCAACAAATTGGAAGTTCACCTTTGAGGTAAGGATATTTGAAAAGAATAATCCCGTATTTATACAAGTGAATTGACATGCTTGGCTAGAAATCCATGTCTGCCTTATGTGTTCCCAACACAAGTACTCATCTTAGGTTGTAAGGTTAAGCTTAATTAGGTATAGTATTTGCTTGAAGTTGTTCGAGGACGAACAAGATTCTAAGTGTGGGGTGGTGATCTTAGACATATTTATATGTCCAAGCATCACTATTTACCCATAATAGAACTTGTTCTACGAGCTAAAATGAGTTATTCTTATTGTATTTGATGTGTAATTGCATGATTTAGCTAACAGACATGATTAGTGATGCAGGGTGGATTTTTGATGAAATTGGACGCAAAAGCATGTATTTGAAGGCGGAAGCAAGTAAAGAAGTAATTAGCTGAGAAGGAATGATCCATGTGGCATAGAGGCTATTCCCCCAGATCGTGCCTCGCGTCACCTTATGTATTTTGGTATCCAAATGCAATTTTCAGTGAGGGTCCGCGATTGCCCCACGGAGCAGACCCTATTCCTTTGAACTACGTAGTGCGGTACAGACCTCATTACCATGTATTGACCCATGTGACATGGCACCCATTCCCATGCAGTGACCTCCGCGATGCGGAGGTGGCCCATCACTAGGCTAAAAATTTTCCACTATAAAAGGAATACTTCAACACAATTAAGACTACTTTTGAAACGTAGAATAGAGGCAAAAACACTTTCAATACTTCTCTTAGGATTCTTTGAACTTCATTATTCCAAGATTACTTTTTGGTATGACTAATTATTCGTTTTTGATGTTAAATTCGAACATGAGTGGCTAAACACCATTGTTCTGGGGTTGAGGCCGAAAACGTGATTGCACTTTGATATTCTTTCTCGTAGTTTATTGTTGAAATATTGTATGGGTTATTCTTAATCTCTTGTGCTTACTATATTGATGATTGACCACCATTAAAATACATCTTTATTCCTTTATGAATTCGAGAGAAGAATCATAGATTAGAACGAAGAGTTTAAGGAGAAAGGTTCTTATTCTTGTATAAAATAAGGGATTTGAATTAGCGTCTAGGATAGAGATATACCTGGAAGCCTTGTTTGGTTCACTTGCAAGATGAGATCTTAATGCATCTAATTGATTCATTGCATCCCCGCTCAACGATGTAGTTGTAATGTCCAGTTAGGTAGAAGATTAGAGAATCGAGAGACCATGATCATACTCTAAACCCTGCGAATCAATAACCCTAGAATCAACTAAGCTACAATAGAAAATTGTAAGATTGTTAAAAGTGCCTCAACCCTGGAATTCACACTAGTATTGTTTACAACCCTGCTCACGTTGCTATTGTTGCATATTGTTATTTTTTTATTAATTATATTTTTACTTGAAACTTCACAATCATCTTGATACTTTGAAACACTTAGTACATTCTTGTCTTAAAATAAAGTTGGTTGAATTGCTAGTTACGTAGTCCTTGTAGGTACGATATCCGACTATCTTAGTCACTATATTACTTGTATGATCGCCTGCACTTGCATGTGCATTAGACCGTAACAGTGCCCAACGGAGAAAAACTAGGGCGGATGAAACCCTTATCAAGAAGATCATTCAATTGCTCTTCTAGTTTCTTTAGTTCAGCTGTAGCCATCCTATAAGGAGGAATGAAAATTAGACGAGTATCTGATAGAAGGTCAATCCCAAAATTTATTTTCCGATTGGGAGGAATTCCAGGAAGATCGAGAAAAACTTTAGAAAATTCATTATCCCTAAGGACAAATTGCGAAGAGGGACTCTCAAAGTTAAAATCTACAACAACATTTTAATCCTACTGCCACTCTTGAAAAGTGTGGCTTAAAATAGCAACAAATGTGTCCTTTGATCAAAGGCTACACTTTCAAACTTTAGGCAACACTTTTGGGGATGAACTAACGAAGCGTACCTTTGATCAAAGGACATACTTTTCAAGGGTTGTCATATCAGCTACATTTAAAAAGCGTGACCATTAAAGTGTAAAGGCCACCTTTTGCAGCTTGTCATTGACAACACTTTTATTTGATAAAGCTACACTTTTAAGTGTTGCCTTTACTTTGTTATTAGGCACACTTTACAAGCGTAGCCTTATATAGCATCTCTATAACACTTAAAAAAACTAGCCTTTTTTTTTATTACTGTCCACACTTCAAAAGCGTAGCCTTTTATCCATCCTCTAGGACAACACTTATAAAGTGTAAGCATGTTATAGGTACACGCCACAATTTAATTAATAAACCACACTTTTAAAATGTGACAATATTGTCTAAAATTTGATAGTTCAAGCCACATTTTACAAAAATGACTTTAGACCTAAAAATAATTATTTTGATTCAAACATATACATCACTAATCACATTACATGTATACATACATATATATAATCTCACGCACCAATTAGCTAATAAATGATTCAAATACATAGATTTGCAATGAACTTCAAAAAAACATGTCTTTTACTACACATACTAATTAGAAAACAACATTTTAAAGATTTATACTAAGTTCCACACAAACAAAATATATTTAAACATATATCAGAATATAGCTCAAAAAGTTCATCATTCGCTTCCATCTAGATTGACTTTACTTGTAGTGGCCAACATTAAAATTTGATCACCTGCAGTTTTCCTACACACTCAAAATTAATAAACAGTTAGAAAAAATTATGCTCGATAAATATTCAAATATTTTTCCTATTTGGAATGAGGTTTAAGTTTGGACAAATAAATAAACAGCTAGAAAAAACTCAAGCCAGCTCCAGATAGATCATTCTAGAAGTATAATAGGCAATAAGATGTGGAGAAAGGCATGATCACACCAAGGAATTAATATCTTGGAATGACAAAGATACCTGGTATTGTTTCATAAAAGGAAGTAGAGATCTCTATAATACCTGGTATTGTTTCCCATGAAGAATCTTGAAATGAGCTATCATACAAATTCAATGGAACGTTGCAAGGTCCAAGAGCAAGCCAGAATATCCATATGCCAGACAGAGATTTAACGAAAGGTAAATCCTTAACCCAAAAAAACAAGCACAATAAAGAGCTCTAGAAACAACATCATCATCCCAAACTGTTAATTTTGATATCAATAGATCCACTTTGTTGCGCTCTTTCCAGTATCTCAGAGATCCTGAATAGCACCAGAGTGCCATTAAAAGTTACGCAATAGGAGCATCAGAAACAAATAATTCAGTGAGCACCCAAGGGTGACAATCAAGTCTGTCCAGTCAAAAGATAAGACAAAACATATGGTGTTTAAATTTCGTCAACTACCAAACTTTTACAGGCCAACATCAATATTAAACTTAGTCAAGCTTCCCAACAATAATCCCAGGGTTGCAGTAGGGTCCTACTTGATAATAAAATGGAGAGGGTGTTGTAAGAACTATGACAGTGTACAATCTTCTGAAGAATACCATCAAGAGCAGAATATTTCTACAAATACAATGAAGATGGAGAAACATAAGACTTGGTAAAGTGCAAGGAGTCAGGAAGAACCAAAGACCCTGATAGCTTAGGTAAGTATAATATGTGGTGTGATCTTTCACTCTAATAAATTAATTGCTAAAACAACTCTGGACAAATAACAAAGCTTTGGATGTGTGTAGCTTCGAATTGATCTTCATGGCTTCTAGTGAAAGACTACTAATCGGTTACTCATGGATTATGTGGGTATTAGCAGGTTACAACAAGCAAACTCGCCATTCAACCAAACTCGCCCAGTAGCATCCTGCTTATAACATATGGTGCATTTTTGTTCTACACATATTTTTAAGACCACAAGATTTAAAAGAGTTATTTACTCTTTTATGTGCCAAATTAAAATTAGACAAACAGTCTGAAATGGACACATGATGGCCGATGAAAAATATCATTTTATATAACTACTGCTATTGTAGTTATTATAATCTTGTTGTATAGTAACAATAAGACAATGTAACATACTGTAGCAATTTCATACACCAAGACATACTCAAATTTGCAGATATGAACACATACCCAGATTCTGTTTCAAATGGTACCTCAACGAGGCCGACTTCAAGAAGTATCCATAAAGAATCAAAGCAGCATAGACATGATGTATTTGGAGATTTTGGACTTGAGTGAGGGCCCATTCATCTTTCACGTTCAACTTGTCTTCCCGTCCTTTTTGCTTAACCATTTAGAGTACTTCAACTTTATGTATAGACTCGAGTTCCCAGTCCTTACGGGGCCATATCTCGAGCCTTCCATTGTACATGCAATTCGAGAGCTTAAGAACCAAATGCACTCCTATTTCAGAGAACTTGTAGACTATTAAGATGTACATAACATCCTCTAAAACCTTTGGACACTCCAGCTTTCTCAGCTCAGAAATTCTCCTGGCATTTCAACATATTCAAAAATTAGTGAAAGGTATACATCTACATGAGACTTAGTAACTATCAGGCAATCGAACAATGCATTTAAGCAGATAATCCGACCATCATAGTGCAGAAACCTGCATTCATTTATCTACAATTTTGATAATTAGCCCGATAAATTAGGCACCTAAGCATATCTTAGGCATTTTAATCCACATAACAATTGATTCCTGTGAAGTCTAATGATGTAAAGATAGTTTCTCGTTTCCTCCTATAATCGAAGGCTTTTATCCAGACAGTTTGTAGTATATACAGCAAGCAAAGTCCAGCTTCCTCAAACACTACTTGACAATGTGATATAGCAGTAAATATGCTTCTTTTGTAATGGTTTTACCTCAAGCTGAGAAGTTCCCCAAAGTATAGTTGACATTATCTTTTTCAAGAATCAAACGAGTTAACTTATGTTATCATTGGTAACATCTAGTCAAGCTTCAGCCGATCCTTCCCATGCAACAATCGGCAATTTCCTCTATCTCAATTTACGTGAAAGAATTAGCATTTTACGCAATGTCTAAAATTCTCTTGAAGCTTCGCAATAAACCATATATTTCGATAACAAACTCCACTCTTACTAAGTACCATAAAATTCAGACACACAAATATGAAGAAACCTCATAAATCTAAGGACCTATATAACAGGACTAGTGAATGCACTACACACCAAAATTCGTGAGGAAAAGTATATTAAGTCCTTCACCACATCAATAGAGCCCTCAAAAATGCAACTCTTTTTCTGCTAATAACTTCTACACTATCATTATGCCTTTTTTTAGGTAAGTAATCTTACTTATTTATTGATAGTTACTTGAAATTATCACATGATATCAGTTAAACTCTACAAGAGTAAGGTTAAGCTCACCTACGACAATAATTCATTCTACATACAAAGTCTCACATCACCAACTGTACATAGAGTAATGACCTGTTAAATTGGATTTGTAACTTGAACTCTTACTACTTCCACACTATCAGTATGCCTCAATCATTCAGGTTAATAGTCTCAGTTATTGTGGGCAATTACTTGAAAATTGAACTTGTTAGATTGGGTAAAAGTCTCACATTGGTTGGGGAATGGACTAGTAGTTTGCTTATATGGACTTGGGTAATCCTCACCTCTTGAGCTAGCTTTTGAGGTTGAGTTAGGCCCAAGGTCCATTTCTTTATCATGGTATCAAAGCCAGGTCCATTCCCGTTTTGGGCTCTCGGTCCACGCGCCAGTGCCAGTTGGGCCTGGGCGTGAGGGGGCGTTAGAGTGGGTAAGTCTCACATTGGTTGGGGAATGGACTAGTAGTTTGCTTATATGGACTTGGGTAATCCTCACCTCTTGAGCTAGCTTTTGAGGTTGAGTTAGGCCCAAGGTCCATTTCTTTATCAGAAATTATCTCTTATGTCAGCTGATTGAGCAAAAACTCTTTCAAACAGGTAGCTTACGAGTTAAACTCGACAAGAGTAAGGTTAAGTTGACCTACAACGACAGGTAATTCCACATATTAAGCTATAAATTAAAGCCATAATCCCCTATTACATTGCAACTATGGTCAGTATATATAACTTGAACTCTTATGACGATACATGAGCACAACTTATGCCTATGCCACTAGGCACAACAATGCAGACAGTAACTTGAAATTGTCTCTCAGACGACCTCATGGTGTAAAAACATCTCTCTTAGGTGATCTGATAGTGTAAACTCATTAGTATCTATAAGTTAAACTCGATAGGAGTAAAGTTAAGTTGATGACCTACAACATCAGACAATTCTACACGAAGAATCATTTCTCTGGGCCTCTTCTCATGAGTCTGCTTAACATAAAAATTACAAACTAAGGGGAAATGTCAAAGAGTACTACTCTTAATGAAAATATGGACTGAATCATGAAATATATTACCTACATCAAGTTTAATAATATAATTGGATTTCCATATCTTTGAACAAGATCTTCAAAGAGAAATTTGGTGGCTTCAAACATAAAGTCCTTCCTAGACACTAAAGGGTAAGAGAGACAATGGAAATTGAGCATATGGATATTACCAAAAATCTTAAAGAGTCTTTGGGTTGTACATATGATGTCAGGTTTCATATTCAAGCGCAAAGTTTCTTGTGACCAAAAAAGAGGTATTGAACCACGGTTTTGCACAACTGCGCTTACCCCAAAAGCGGACCCTTCAGGTTCATCTTCGAACACAATCTGTTCTGTCTCAACATCATTTTCTATGCAAACCTTAACATTACTCCTCTTTTTAAATATCTGCATGAATTAAAAGAAATAAAAAACTCAACAATGAAAATGGTTACGTACTTACTAATGTTGAGGTCACTATGTATTTCACGAGTATCACACTAAGCATTCACATGAAAAGTAATTTAAAACACCTAAGAGGGAAGTGAACTTTCTTCATAATTTGTTCTTACCTTGTTCCAGGCCACTTGCCAGAACTTAAAATAGCAAACAAAGATGGCGTATGCTTTGATTATATGAACCTTGTACCAGCATAATGGCGAGAACATCTAGCAATAAGGGTTAAGACGAAGTCCTGTGCAGAAATAGTTAGTGGTGTCCTGAAGATACCTTGTCTCTTTCAACATGTAAAAACTAACATCAGAACACCACTGTATACTTTCAGGAAATGAACTGGCAATGGGCTCTATGAACGACTTAGCTACAAAAATCTCAACTATAAACATTCGAAGTGTACTCATCCCATGAACATCTGAGTGACTCGATCAACGTGAAATTCATTGGACAGCGAACACGTTACAAGGTGTATTGGTAAAATAGTATAGCAACTACCTCAACAACTTAGGACTTCTGACAAAATGCAAAATTTAATAGTAAGACAAAATAGAAGAATATTAAACCAAAAAATAAAACCAAATAGATAACAGGTCTCATAAATATACAAAAAAATTAGAAGTGTTTTCATTGCATTATAATGTTTTCCTAAAAAGAACTATGGACAATTTACACTGGCATGCAGAATTGACTAAAGACCTGTTTTCATCCATAGAATAAGCCATATCGGAAAGCACAGTAGAATTTTGAACTGGGAGCATCTCGTTCTTAGTGATAGCGTAAATAGGATGACAGCATATCTTTCCAATTTTCCTTCTTTCCGTGATGACCAAAATGTAATAAGGTCCCGAAAACTTTATAAAACCTAGAACAAAAAAGGAAACATTAGTTGTATGACATATTATCACACATCTATTAATGGATGACACTTTGAATGCAAAATATACCAATAATCCCATAGCAGCGGGAAACGAATTTAAGCCCTCCAGCAGACTTGTTTCGCTCATGTATTCTATATAGGAGGTCTATGCTTTCAGATTCTGAATGTGGTAGGATCTTCATGAGTGATTAGCTCTGAAGCTTCTAATCGATCAATCTTTAATACTTTCAAAAAAGTTTTGGTCTTATCCCATCCTATCATGTAGAAGGTCCCATATAGAAATAAGTTAAATATAATCAAGCATTTAATATAATGACAAGGCATATTTAATGACTATACAACTTCACATAATGACACGTTTGGGTCTGAGTCAGTAAGTTCACCATTAATCGTTAAGTCAAATCAAATCGAGGAAAAAAACCAACATATAATTTGATTTAATTGATTTGGTATTGATAAAATAAAATTAATCATTTTTTATTTGATTTGGTATTAGAAAAAATAAAATCAAACAGAACCGACGTAATATATATATAATTTTAATTTTTTATACGTAAAAAAATATTACTTATAATCTACTTTCTAATTACTTTTATTATTTTTTTATATTCAAAAAATAGATATATATTCTTGGGCCTTTAATTATAGTATTTTTCCATGGAAAAAATACATAAAGTAGCATACTTACATATTAAATTACAAAAAGTAATAACACTTTTATCAAATTACATTTTGTAGCATATGTATTTGTATATATTTGTATCTTTGTAGAAAAAGTTTACAAAAATACAAAATATATATCGATTATAAGGGCAATAAAAATCATATGTATTTGTATTTTTGTAGCAACAGTTTGCAAAAATACAAGATACAACTTACTATATTATGTAATTATGAAACTGTTGCAATGCAACTCATAATTAAGGGGATAAGTATGATATTTTTAAATTTTGCCCTTTTTTCATTAATAACAAATTAATACAAAGCTCAATATTAATATAAAAATTTAAAACTCTTTAATTACTTCACTTTTTACATTTTACTTTCCAAGTTTTCAGAGAATTCTCGTTATTTTCTCATCTTACTTTCATCTTACTTTTCTCATTCATCAAGTTGTGATTTAAGTTTGTTTCTCTTTTCTTTTTTTTATGGAATTATGTTATAATTAATTACTTTATGGAGTTAAGTCTTTAATAAGTTGTCTTCAATTCTTCATTCTTTTGTATGCTCACATTTTATGTGAAGAAAACTTTCAGACAAGCTACTGTGACTAGTGACTTAGAAATTGAACTACTTGGATATCCACATAATATTACTTTGAGAGATAGTAGTTTAGACGACTTAGTAATTTACCAACTTAATTTTTATTGGAACTACTCTATGATCATTGTTTTTTTTTTAATCTTTTTAGTGAAAACATTTAATTTTTTTCTTCAATCACATTATAATTGTAAAAAAATCGAGAAAACCAAAAAAATCCAACTAAAATCGAAATAAAAAAAAAACGATTGTATATTGGTTTAATTTGGTTTATAGATTTAGAAAACCGATATTATTGATTTAGTTATATTTTAATAAAAAACAAAACCAAACCAACCCAATCTATGTACACCCCTATTCAGCATAATAGAAAATCCAACCTACAAAAATGGGAAAAATAAGTAAAACGACATATTATTTCAAAACTACAGCCTTAGAATATTGGGGAGCAGATAAGCTGAAATCTATAGAGCTAAAAAGCATGTAACTTGAAACCTAAATCTGTACCCCATAGTACTTATTACTCATTATTGCTGCATTCAATAACGTAGAAACAACAAAACTAGAAGGTAAAATAAAGGCGGGAAGCTTGCGCAGGTCAAATGCACCTATCAAGATGGATAGATGGGATTGCACGTGTTTGTGTTTATGGATTGAATGAGATTCAAGCTGGGAAAATGATGTCAAACAGGAGCTTGAGCAAAACTAAGGACCATTAAACTAAAGTTTACCCAAAAACTGAGATCAATATATCTTAAAAAGTTAACGGCTATACATTTGAAACCATAAAACTCGAACAATCTAAAACAAGAGCTGCAAATAAACATATGAAAGAGTACAAGTCTACATTTAACAAAAACTTACTTTTATGCGGAAAATTGCAAATAAACGTATGAAAGAGTGCAATCTAAGAAAGTTGCTCTTATGCGGAAAATTAGATATTTTTAAATAGAGAATTCTCCATCAATAAGTAGCACAAAATCTACACACTTGATTGGAAGCATGGGCAAAATTTCTCCCAGCCAGCCAGCCTAAAATACTTTCATGTCTAGTTATGCTACAAAATGGTATCTATGGACATAACAACTACATTAGAGGAAGAAATACGGTTGTCATCTTTAACTTTACCGCCCAGTCACAAGTGATGTATTTTATAATAGCCATACTGCCATAGCCATTATAAATCATCCACGACTAACATTCACAAAATTTCTAACTCCCATATCCAATAAAAGTTACATGATAACCAAATTTTAAAAAGGCAATCCAGCTTTCAGACACTTACACCAGGAAGTGGTAAGATTTTCAAAAAGCAATATTTGTTTGTAGAGCAAATAAAAGAGATTTTTGATTTATCCGCCATCTCAATACAGATTCCTTCTAAGTTAGTGCTCCTCCTTCCTCCTAGAAGCACATCTAGGAAACTTCTCACATATGGCTTTCAAAATATTTTACCCTTTCAATGAGTATCTATGGGCAATTTATCCAGCGTGATGAGCGCTTCAGGTCATCACGCTACATTTTAACAACAGCTCACTTAATTCCCGTTGCATATATTTTGATAGTAGAGAAGAAATCTTGTTCACAGAATCTAATACATACTAGTATTACTTGAGCTCCTTTCGTCCAAACACAAGTGGTGTTTGGATAGAAACTGGTTAATTTCAGACGACATGCGAATAAATACACAGTTCACATACAAAGCTCAGGAATAAAAAGAGATATTGGCACAACAATATCGAAACTAAATCTTTCTTAAAGCACTGACAAAATTCACCAAGAGCAAAAAACATTCAGCTCATACCGAAAAACCACCAACTATATTTGATTGATACATCATAATAATTTTCTACAGAAGGACCAAGTGAAATGTCAGTCAAATGACCTACTTCTTAGTGCTCTTCTTCCTGGAACCTGAGTTAGAAGACACTGGTTTGGGATGCTTTTCAGCAAAACTTGGGTCCAACCAATTGAGAGGATTGCGATTAAAGAAAGGCTAGTTGGGTAGGGTTACAAGGGTCATAAAGACAACACCACCAGTGTACGTTAACAACATAGTTTGGAACGAGCCTAACACATAGCATGTGAGGAATTCTACCACAGCGAAGCTCACAAGAAGTATCTGCATCAATTGCTCCACTAGCTTATATCCTTGCCAATCCATCTATAATAGACGACAAAAATACAACAAAAAACCTGCACATTATAACAAAATAGATAGAACAGAAGTAATTCAAATTTATACTGAATCAACCGATTCGATTAACTATCAAGTAGTCCAAACTTTAGGGCCATTGGTCAGATCCTCAAAAATGCCCCCGAAGTCTGTCGGAGCCTCCAAAAATTACATATTTTTGAAGATCAAAGCAACATAGCTCCAGCAGAACAAGTATTACTAAAACTCGAATCTATCCTCCATTAAAAAGATCTTATAATTAACCCACTAAAACTCCTACCATCACTATATTATTGGTTGATATGCTAATAAAGATGAGCTGAAATTAGATGAAATTTGATGATTTTGGGCAAAAATCTTCAATGAATTCGATGGATTTGAGGAGATATTTGGGCAAAGAGCTGAGAGGTTTTTGTGAGTTCTGAGATCTGTGAGATATTTGGGAAAAAAGATCAATATATTTATTAAATATTTACTTTACTCATTTATTTTTGGCTAATAATAAATTGGAGGGAGAGTAAAATATTTTGGAGGGAGAGTGAAATTTTTTTTAATGAAAATTTAAGCCATATTTTTAAAATATTGTCTTTTGAATTATTATAATACCACATTTAAAAGTGTAGTCATATGTATAATTAAGTGTTGCCAATGTTATCATGATTTGACAATGCTTATAAAGTGTGGCCTATATCATTAAAGACCACACTTTCTAAGCGTTGCTAAAATTAATGTGGTCAGAAGCTAAAAGTTTAGGCTATGCTTTAAAAGCGTGATCTTAAATGGTAGAAGCCACACATTATAAGTATGGTCCAAATTTAGTGTGGCCAAAAGACTAAAATATTATAGTGCAACCCGAATTAAATGGTACAGACACTCTTTGGAAATCAAATTCTGATCTTTAAGGTAAGAAATAAACTTCCCTTTGGGTACCAAGGAATTTCTCTCCCATTCTAACTTTGGTTCATTAGGAAAGTGAAAGGAGACCTTTCGATCTCTACAGTCCAGAGAAGCATAGCACGAATGAAGTCAATCCATCCCCAAAATTACATCAAAATCCACAATATCAAGTTCTATCAAATACACCAATATCTCCCTATGAAGAATGGACACCACACAACCTCTATAGATCTTTCTAGCAACAATAGACTCACCCACCGGAGTAGAAATAGAAAAGAGGTCAGAATTATTTTCAGGATTAAAACCAAAAGTTACAACCACATGAAGGGTCACGTAAGATAAGGTAGAACTCAGATCAAACAAACATATAAACATTATGGGAGAAGAGATGTAATATACCAGTGACAACATCTGGAGATGCCTCGGATTCTTAACTACTAACAAGTGCATAAAGTCGATTCCGTCCATTACTGGTACTTGACATGAAGCCTTTAGGTGTACGAGCCAAAGAAGTGGCAACCGGGACCTTATTAGCCTAGTGAAAACCCTAGCTGAAGGACAATTTCAGCGCAAATGACCAGGCTGACTGTAATTAAAAGACAAATTTCTCCACTCCTCATAATATTCATGGTAAAGTTATCCACAAAAATAACAGGAAGGGTAAGATGGGGTTGACTGAGCTCCACTGACTTGAGATTGGGCCCTCTATATATTAGGACCATTGCTAGCCTACAAACACTAATCACCTGAAGGCTTAGGATAAGGAGCACTGGTTGAAGACCAAGAATTCCCCCAGTTCTTCTTCTTAGACCATTGCCTCCCATCTTCCTACTACTTTGCTGATTTGCACTCTGTTCTACATACCTGAACTTCTTGCTTTGCCTTTTTCCCATCTCTTCCTGTTTTCTTTTCTCATTCTCCATGTGTTACATATGAACCACCAGCCTCGATATGTCTATATCATTATTTAGTATAGCAGTCTTACATTATAACACCAAATTATGGGACAAACCAAAAACAAACTTCCTCATTCTAAACCTCATATTAGACACCAACTCCAAAGCATAACGGGACAGTTATGGAACTTCAGTGCGTACTTCGTAACATTTATCTTATCCTATTTCAAGTTCACAAACTCTTTGGCCTTAGACTCTCTCAACTCTTGAGGAAAAAGTAATAAAAAAGAACCTGAGAACTCATCCCACACCGCCGGATCAACATCATCACCCATCAATTCTTCCCACTTCTCATACCACTAACAAGCCACCTTATTCAACGGGTACACTGCAAATTCCACACCCTCTGAATCACTAGCATGCATCACCCTTAAGATCTTTTCCATCTTATCAATAAAACCCAGAGAATCCTCTTCAACCTTAGATCCTGTAAAGGTTGGGGGATTCAACCTCGTAAACTGACCAACCTGAGTAACCTCAGATGAACTGGCAAAAGGACCAACATGATTAGACCGATGAGACTGCGATGCCACAATATGAACAAGCATGTGGATAGACTGACGAAACTCCATATTTGAAATATCTCCCTAAGGCATCTGAGCATGAGTATCACTAGCTCAACAAGTCCTAGGAAGACTAATAGGGACTGGTGGAACCCTAGGTGGAGTAGTGCAGTCAGGAGCGGGGACCCTAGATCGATTCTACACTCTATGAATAGAGTGAGTTTCTTCCGTATTTCCCCAGGTACGACAAAGGTTCCAACTGAGTTCCTACAACCGTCAGATCTTTGGGGAGGCTTAATTTGAAATACAAGTAAGTCAGGAGTTAGAGAAGTTTCATGATAACTAGACTCCCTAACACGAAATAGAACACAAGGATGTGAAACATTCTTAAATTTCTTGTAGCCTCCCTTTTATAAGTGTGGTGCACTACACACCCATAAAAAGAACTCTACCCGACATGGATTTATGGATACCCAAAGTCCTGAACCGTGCTCTGATACCAAGATTGTCACAACCAGAACCTGGGCTTGGTCGTAACGGGCATCTCAAGCCTACCGAGGGCCGGAGATAACCCCCTCAACCTTACCTAAAGAGCACAATAAAAGTAAATAGCGGAAGACAACGAAGTCAATAAAAGATATATAAAACCAAAAAAATAAATTAGAGAGTCAAGACAGACATCAATGACATCCCAATCCTGTCCACAAAAGCCTCTAATTAAAGAATATGAACTAAGTCAGAACATGCCCCCGACTATGACAAAAGAAATCCATAAGCACTAGAAAAATAAAGGAAATATAAGAGAATAACCGGGCCTTCCTGTCACGATTCGAGACTACCCCCTAGTCATAACACGGTGCTTAGAACCACAAGTGACCCCAAGCTAACCCATAAATTTGCATGATACTTGAGCAACTGATTTAGAATAAATAAAATAGCTAAATTTGTTGTGCGGAAACATAATCCTGACATAATCTAGATAAATAATACTGATAAAGTTTACAATCTGATAAAATTGAAGAGAGAACTAGAATTTACATTTCATGACTCTGACTGACCATCTATGAAACCTCTACTATACTGACTATAGATAGCTGGGACATACGTCCAACTACCACTAATCAATACATATGAATAAATATAATACACTATATGAACTGCAACTGACTAGAGTCCTTGAAATAGGAGAACTCATTACCTACTGGCTGGAAGTTGCAAACCGTCTGATTATGATGTGTAGGCTAAAACTGGTACCTACATTATGAGATAATCTAGCACATAGACATATATATGGATCAGTACTTTGGAATGCACTGAGTAAGCGGGGGTGAATGCAATAAGTAAAACTGAGTAGATACAAAATCTTAAAACATGCATGCTAAGTACTAGTAGACTCACCAAGAGACTAAGATAAACTAAAAGCTGAAGTATCTTAAAACATGAATAACAACATATTCTGATAAGCTGGTGAATCACTACACTTGGTTTCTTAAAGCTTTACTTTTGTGGAATAAGTAGAACTGAAGATGAGAAGCAGTAAAACATGAATACTAAATGCAAATCTCATGTAACATTGAACATGTTGTAAAACTATAATGAGGATCATGTATCAATTTTGGGTATGAAACTATCGGATAAGAACTGCCATAACTCAAAGATATGAATATACCAATATATTGAGCATGAGTGTATGAACATACGAAACTAAACATAACATGTACTGCGCTGATCTGATTAACTGAATAACTGATGCCTAGGTGAATGAATGATTGAAATCTAAGTAAAGGGATAACTAATGCCTATATGTTGAGTAGCTGATATATGAATATGGACTACTGATATCCAAATACTGAATGACTGATGACTGAATACTAAATAACTGACATATGAATACTGATTAACTGACATCTGATTATTGATTAACTGGTATTTATATACTGATTAACTAATATCTGTATACCGATTAACTCATATCTGAATACTGATCATATAATACCGAACTATACTTAGTCTGAATAATTAAACTAAAATTGTGGGAGGTATCATATAACCGATATGCCCCAATCTGAGCTAATCGGGGTCTAACCTGTAACCCCAGTTTGAAGGATGTCAGTATAGTGTCATAGGTACTAACATTGGCTGTGTGGATCCACTAAACTGGTGTCCCAAAGAACTAATAAGTCACCCCTACTGGCAGGTGCTCTCATAAGATATGTGTCAACCCTCAACTGGCAGGAAGACATCTCAAACCTACACTAGCTACGTAATTCTAGAACTTAGGGACTTCTACTAAAGGTCACACCCTCTACTGGAAAGTGAGCCCCCATCCCTTGGTTTGCTCGGTGCTAAATCCTACCCCCAACTGAACTGACACTGGTACTGAACTTAACTAAGTTTAACTTAACATCATACCTGATAGTTCTCAACATGACCATATTAACTGAGTATAATGATGAGAATCATGGTTTAACTAACTTTTTACTTAAAAATCCGAAACATGAGTAAACACATAGGTATTGGGTGTTCATAACCCACCAGTACTGAATGATACTTTAAATATGATAAATCATCTAAAATATTCGTAGGAAGTCATAACTTGGGGAACCCAAAACATAATGCATTTAAATAACTAATAATCTCATGACCTACAACATGGAAGTAAGTAAACTTAAAAAAGGGATCATATTGACATGGCTAAATACATGAGTTTAACAATTTGACTGGGCATTGACCAACCATGACATGTAAGTTTGGGGTTTGAATCACATAGAACCATAATTTATATGATAAAGCTAATAACATGGCTTGAATGTAAAATTAGTGAGGAAACATGGATATAAGCAAATCTTGATACACTTAAAGCCTTTAATCTCATGAAATTATCATAATTCAAGAATATGACTAATTGGGTATGAACCCTAATTTCAAATCATGAACTTTAAATCTTTAAAATAAGTTTTGGACACAAGGATGAGAGAGGATCCTTGTTCATAAACCCCACATACCATAATTAACGAATTCTTGAAGAAATCTTGAAATTGAAGCTTGAATCCTTGTGTTCTTGAGAGAAAAAACTTGGATTATTATTCTTGGAAAAAAAGAGGGTTTTTTTGTGAGTTGATTTGAAGAAGATGGGCAAATAATGCCCTTTTGGGTGCTTTAATTCCTGCCTTGGATGTTTAGGACTGAGGGGAAAGGACCAAAGTGCCCCTTGACCCTTAAGAAGCTGAAATAGAAGGGGAATAAGCTCTGTGTCACGGCAGCGCATCACATCCCATATAGCATGGAGAGAGCAATGCGTCGCGGCCAACTCGCAGATCCTTACTACCTCTCACGAAAAAAATCATAAATTTTTGCTCGGGTATCGGATTAAGGCGAAATTGGTATAGTTAGAAAGAAATTCAATTATATATCATTTGCTAGGTCTTGAGCTGAAAAATTCCACGTATATAAAATGTTATACATGTTTAAATTCGAACCTTATGGAATCGAACACCAAAATGGACGAATCAAAGGTTCTTAACTCAACTTTGTTCTAAGTGATTCCTATGAACATTTTTCACCTCGAAAGCACTTCATACACTAGGATAATGATAATGACACATATATTCACATATAAATCATGGTATTAAAGTTTACGCACGTAGGAACGATTATTTGAAGTCTAGCCCAAAAATGTGGGATGTTACACTTTCAATAGATAGAGGCTCACCACTTCACAACTGATCAACAGGAGTGTCAAACTACCTTAAACTACATAGGATCACCAGAAAAGTCCTCAGAGCCTACATCATGAAATGATATAGTGTCCGGGGATGGTCAGTACGGTGAGTACGGGCATGCAATCCAAGGGAATAGATAAAATAATGCATTTACCAGAAATCCAGTTATATTCCATATGTGCAATAATTATACATATATATAAGATGCCAGGATAGGGAAAAGGGTCATAAAATATGATAGTTTAAAATATTATCCTGAACTATATAGCTCATACCGACCTTTCAGGAACCTATGAGCTACATGAGTCTGGCTCCTCCTGCCGAAAGGGACCAGTCCATATTAGCCGCATGTACCAGGGAATGATTAAAGACACCAAGGTAATAACCGTCTAAAATATATTTTGTTGTCATATAGACTCCCAACGTATGCAAATGTGGTTTCCAGTGTTGGTTCCCCCCAGGACTACACCTTCTCGGTGAGCTACACAATTTTTTTTAAGTCCAAATTAAAATAATTTGCACATAAACCAATCATTAACCGTGGAGTCTTTTATTTAGGCATTTCCAACTTGGTATCATCATACCAATATGCTTGCAAGCTACTCCATTTATGCCAAACCAATCCATTTAACCAAAATGACTCCAATTACCGATTTAAAAATTCAAACCATAGCCACGAAGGGGATCCAAAATATTTTTATCCATTTATCCTTTAATGCAATGCAACATTTTAAAAAGATAAGTTAAATTATGTAAGAATCCATTTTCAAAATCAAGATTATAATGTCGGTTGAGGGTGAGGCCATGACCATGCCAAAATTTACCAATTTTGTAAAACCAAGTACCAAATCTCACCATTATCATAAACCACAATTTTCATTCCCAATTCACCATTATAACAATGCACCAATTCAGTTCAAAAGCATCGTTTAAACTATGAGTAAATTATTTTAAACAAGATATAACAGTGCAAGATTATCGTAATCCAAAAACCCTAAACCCTAGTTCAAACCCATTAGTCAAAGCACGTGAATATTGAATAAACTGGTGTAATAATGTAAAATACAAGTGAAATGCCTCTTTGAACTTTTTCCAAGTAGCTGGGGGTGCATCAATACCCCTAGATCGTTTCCAGTCCTCGTACCAATATATAGCCTCCCCTTTAAATCTATACGCCGCCAACTCCACTGTCTCTCTACCCGTTACATGCATAATATCTAAGTCCCTTTGAATTTGATCAATAAAGTCCTGTGGGTCCTCGTTAAGATCTGATCCAGTAAAAGTGGGAGGATCCATCTTAAGAAAATCCTGTGTTCGAAGGTTAGCCGCCCTATCTGTACCACTAGGACCCGTGGTAGGAATGGCTTGCCCTTGAGCTTGCACAACAACTATACGAGTCAAAAGTTGCACTGCATTTCTAAGATCTTGATCAACAGTATTAATAGGTGGCTCTGGGGATATAGTTCTCCTCCCCCTTATTTTTTCCGGAGTGGAAGAAGTTTCTGATGCATACTCAGCTGGAGCCTAACTTTGATTAGTTGGTATAGTGGGTGACTTACTAGTCCCCTCTACAGCAGCCACATCTACTTGCTTATCGGTATTGCTGCTTCTGGTAACCGGCATCATTACTAAAATAAGAGAAAAAAACGGATTCAGTGGTCAACTATGACTTCATATACAATATAGGCTCTATCTCACGATCTAAGACATAAAGAAAAGAGACAATTCCTAAATATCCATAGCCACCTGTTTATAGATGCGGTGCACGACACACCGATAAGCAAGACTCTACGTAGACACGGCTTTGTAGACTCACTAGGACGAACTTCTCTGATACCACTTTTGTTATGCCTCAAATCCTATTGGGGTGGACTGGCACCCGTAACCGAGGAGGTCTGGGAGAACCAACTCATAACCTTATACTTCCCATGCATACCTCTATGACAACCCAAAATTCGGACAACATCATGTCGCATATAAAAAGAAATAATCACCTGTATAAGCTCGAGCACACATATATATGTATATAAAATACTTGGCCGTTGGAGCCATCACATCTATTAACAAAACACTACCTTGACTGTACATTAGGTCTACAAAGACTTTAGACAATACACAGAGTTTAACTAAGGTCGGGACACACCCTTCCATATAACTAACTTCTATACAATACCAAAAGTGACTGGATATGACACGGAAAGCCCCGAAGCAAACTGGAGCTCACCAAAAACAACTGGATATCCTGGCTCCTACTTGTGCGGTGTATGAGCTGAGGTACCTGTGCCTGCAGCATGAAATGCAGGTCCCCCATGGGGAACGTCAGTACGAAATATGTACTGAGTATGTAAAGTTGTAGATAATCACATATGATATAGGAGCTCAATAGAAATCAGAAACAAGTGAATAAATCGTAATAGGAGTGGACCACACTTACTAGAACTTGTGACAACCTGTACATTGTATTTATTCAATCACTTTACCTTCTTTCTTATCATCTTTGTAATCATTACTGTACTGTACTGTGACCATTAGGCTGCCTCCAGTACATATCAACTGGGATCGACCCATGATAGGCTTATGCCCCTGGGATACCACCCATAAACACATAAATAGGGATCTACCCATGATAGGCTTATGCCTCTGGGATACCACCCGATAAGAGAGAACTTCCATCACTTAGTTCAATTAATCTTTGAGATTGTTATTTTGGTCACCACCGCATTTTTGATACTTTGAAACAATGATACATCAATAAGAGACATATAAATAGACCATCAATGTAATATCAATGAAGTAAGAACTCATTGGCACATCAATGAAGTATTTTGGAGTCATCAATGCCATAACAATGAAGTAGGAACTTATTGGTATATCAATGAAACGTTTTGGAGTCATTAATAGCACATGGATCTTGTTTGAGTAACCGGATACCTTCTGACATTCATTAGTGCAATAAACATGTAAGATTTGGAAAACAAGTAAGTATTGGAATGTCTTGACATCTTGTAGGGTGGAAACAAGTTCATTGGTAACGTAGGACATCATACAAAACCATTATGGATCACATGTTATTGAATAACTTTGGAAACTTTCTTAATAGAATAATTATTCACTTTCATGCCAAAGATATGGTATAGAGTATGATTTACATACCTGACTGTCAACCTTCAATACTAGTCCCAAATGGACTTCCCGTCTTTTCAGATTACTTATCTACAATGAACATATATAGCAATCTAGTATTAGCAACCAAACGTCACAATTCAATTGTTTGAATTCACCAAACTAGTGGTTAAGTAGTAAGACTTAATTACACCATAAAGGGTGTCACTTTAACCCACTTATACTCCAATTACATTCACATGCCATGCATATTCATACAACATCCTCCAATATCAAGTTTGGATTCATTTATCCTTCCAACCAATCCATTAAATCAAATTGAGCCATAGACATAAATAATCATCAATTCAATAGTATATCACCATATCCACCTTCCATAACTCAATTAACATATCCACCTTCCACCATTCAATACAACCAAACCATGTAAAATAGTCCATAACCCTCTTTCCATCACCTTTCAATAACAACCAATACATATAATCCTCTATCACACATATACATATGGAAAAGAACAAAGGCAAACAATATTCATACCTTAGAATTCACCTCTTGATTATGCAATCCTGTTTTCACAAATAATAGGTGTCGTTTGAAGCTCTCGAGATGACAAACGCAGTTATCGGATTACTTTGGAATTTCTACGGTTGAATCAAAAGTAATTTAAAGGTCAAATTTGGCTAGGGTTTGTTCTTTCTCAATGATTGATGATGAAAATGAGTTTTTGAACTCATATACATGTATATATACACATATTCCCGTCCATAATATAATAGGAAATGACCAAAATGCCTTTAAAATTTAAATAATGTCAAATCTGTCCTTTGGTGGACTGTTTTGCTAAGCTAAACTAGATTGACCATAACTCTTTGCTCCGATATCATATTTGGGTGAAATTGGTATCGTTGGAAGGATAATTCAAAGGTCTTTCATTTCATATAAAGTAGGCCACCCAGTTCGTCCTGTACAAGGAGTTATGGTCGTTTGAAGTTGACACTAAAAATATTTTTTGATAGGCTGAAGTAAAACGAGTATAATTCCTTACTCAGACGTTGGATTTGGATGAAACCAATTGCATTGGAAATAAGACTCAAAGATATTTGTTTTCATAGGTCGCAGCTCTCCCATTTCATTATATTAAGGGAGTTATGATCATTCGAAGTTGACCCAAAAATTCGGCTGGCCTCAGTAGTTTGTGTGCAGGAAATTTTCCTGCACATTTACTATTTCCAAATATCCCAGCCACCGTTTTATAATTTTGAACGTGCTTGATTATATCCGAAACCTATCCGTTTTTGGAAATCTTTATATCGTTGAAAAGCTTATTCAATAACCTTCGCATGGAACCATCGACGGGCAAATTCTGGTATAAATAAAATAAAAAAATTAATTCCATATAAATAAGACCAATACACGTACTTGAATACGCCAATACACGTACTTGAATATGGGGTGTTACAATATCATAGACCACCTTAAGGCTATGGATCATTAAGATCATAAATAAGCTCAACCTTATAATACACTACCTCACGCCATAGGGATAGGATAGGATATATAGTGTTTATTAAAGACTTATATGGCTTCGCTTGATTGTAAATGGGTATCCACCATATTGCCTCAATCCATGGGCTATAACCCCATCCCCTCGATGATTCAAGGACCATTTTCCTTGTCAAACCCTTGTTCATAGGATCCGCCAAATTTCTTTCGAATCTTACATATTCCAATGAAATAACACTATGTTTCAACAATTGTTTAACTTCACCATGTCTGATGTGAATATGTCTCTTTTTACCATTGTATACACTATTTTTAGCAATCCCAATTGCCGTCTGTGAGTCACAATGTAAAGAGACTGGTGATATTTGTCTTCCCCATAAAGGCACATCTGTCAAAAGATTTCTCAGCCACTCAGCTTCTTACCCTGCCCACTTGAGAGCAATGAATTCAAATTCCATGGTAGAACGTGCTATACAAGTCTGATTTGAAGACTTCTACGAAATAACACCTACACCCAAAGTAAACACATAGCCACTGGTTGAGCTAAGCCACTAGTTGAGCTAACTTCATCATTGTCAGAAACACCAATCCATAGTACCTCTCAAGTACCTTAACAAGCGATGAAGAGTATGCCAATCTTCACTACTGGGATTATGAGTATATCTACTCAATCTACTAACAACATAAGTTATATCAGGCCGAGTATAGTTTATGAAAAACATTACACTCCCAATTATTTTAGCATATTCAGTTTGAGAAACACTGAAATCTATATTCTTTTTCAAGTGTATGTGTCATGACCCAAATGGCCATGAATGGCACCCACACTAACCTTCCTGTGGGAGAACCATCTAAAACAAACCATTAACCAATCACTTGGTCAATATTAAAAGGATATTTTCATAAACCATCTTAACAATAATAATCTGGGATTAATCATTAGTAGTGCGAAAACCAAACAATCTACTAACTGAAATTTTCAAGACCCGAAAGTCACCGCACAAGAACTACTAACAAAGATCACGTCTAAAGAGATATCCCAAAATAAAGTAAATAAAGAATGTTTCGTTGCCCGAAAGATAGACAAGAATAAATAAGATGACCCATGGAAGCCAAGAGACGGAATGCTCACCCTTGGATCAAGATCTGCTCTCAAACTTTAGAGGTGAGATCATGTATGAGCCTCCAGAACAATTTCTGCACTCAACAAAAGAAGAGTACAGGGTAGTATGAGTACAAACAACTATGTACTAGTAGGTATCATAAGACAACTCAACTTAATAACAAGTACACAACATAAATCAAATAACTAGTAGACAGGCATCATCACATAATAAATTCTCAATGAATCAACAATACAACAATAACAGGTCAAATAGTGCTCACAGACAAGCCACAAATATGTACCCACATACTGTAAACATCCACAAAATCAACACAAATATGTACACACATGCTATGGGACTTATTTTTTCCCAAATAGTAATGACCTGCTGGGAACAATCTATGTTCATGTACCGTACCGGCCTGGTACCCGATCCAACATAAATATAAACGTTCCGGTATGGTACTCGACCCAACATAAATATAAATGTACCGTCGTGGTACCTGATCCAACATAAATATAAACGTACCGTCCTGGTACCCGATCCAATATAAATATAAATGTACCGGCATGGTACCCAATCCAACATAAATATAAATGTACCGGCGTGGTACCCGATCCAACATAAATATAAACGTACGGCGTAGTACCCGATCCAACATAAATATAAATGTACCGGCGTGGTACCCGATCCAACATAAATATAAACAAGTAATATCAATATCAATTTACACAACCTCACAGCATACAACACAATGTACCAAGTTTTCAAGTACACTTAAAGTCAAAAGATAATTCTATCAAGTAAATTTTCAATAAACATTTATACATGAGTCAACAATCCAAACATCAACAATTTCAAGCATGTCCGAATACCAATCCACAAGTATCCAATTTAGGAGCATACACACAATTAAGTTGAGTCTAAACTACAATTAAACTGTAACCTACCTCAATCGAAGAACCCGAATATCGCTAGTCTACAAATGTCTTACCCTTCTTCACTAATTCGGAAAGTTAAAAATCTATTCAAATATATAATCTTCAAAAGAGTATGAACTAGTACGCCAAATTTCAATTAAACGAGTCATTATTTGATCCCCAAATTAACAAATTCCTACTCCAATAACTCTAAATCTAATCCCGATTATATCAAAGTAGTAGTTGTTAATATCATATATATAAAGGTCCTATGAAACTTAACCAAAGCCGAAAATAGGTACAAAACCAAAACCCAAGACAGTAAGCAAATCACACCTTATCCAATTCTTAAAACAATTGGCCAATAATTCTGTTATCATTGACTCATTATTAATTTAAAATTAGCAAATAAACTAATCTACCTAACATAGACACTAACGCACAGTACTACTATGTTTACCAATTGCAAGATTAATTGTGAAAGATAACAATAGATACTAAAATTTATTTTCTCGTTCACTGGTAATTACTATCACTATCAGTTCACTGGTAATTACTATCACTATCAGCCACGAATCCTTTCCTTTTCTTTCCAGCACAATATACCCTAGTAGTAAGTGTAACTCATATGAGCAGGATATGAAAACACAAACCTGAATTGGAGTTTTTGAGACTTGTCCTTCTACGCTTTGGTGTGAAAGTTGTAACTTCTGCATTAACTGCTTTAGGTTTAAGACCTTTGATAAAATTCTTTAATATGCTAAACCCTTCCCACATAAGTTTTATTCTTATAAATAAGTCTTAATAAATAAGAAAATATCAATTTGGTCCATTAATCACCAACTAAACTAATATTAAAAATACCCAATAGTTTCTCGCATATTAGTCGGAACCTCAAGAAAATAAACTAACTATGTATATTTACTGAAAAGTTCATTTCAGACCTATTGAAAATATTACGACACTAATTCGAGGCCGTCTCGATTAAAGGTTGACCATGATCGGGTTTAAATTTCTTAATTCAAGAATTGATACGACTCATCACCGTAAGTTATAAATCACGTATACAACTACAGGGAGAGATAAAATGAAAAGGACAAGTAAAATTTCACAAACAACTGGGAAGATTGTTACATCAGATACCAATTAAACAACTGTTCGTCCCCGAACGGCCAAATAAGAGACAAGAAGGAAAAACAAGTAATTACCTAAATTAGCAAAAGAAATGTGGATACTTACTACGCATGTCTGCTTCGGTCTCCCAAGTGGCCTCCTCAATAGAAAGATTCCTCCACTAGAACTTCACAGACGCAATCTCCTTAGTCCTCAACTTACGGACAACCAAAGACATAGTCGAGCCTATGCGTACCCCTACTGCCCTAGACTCGGAAGGTTTAATCAGTATATAACAACACAAGGCATATTCTTCACTCATATATATGTAATCATCCTATACCGACTGATAAATATAGGTGCCTACTGGTGATAGACGATGTGCATACAGGAATGAATGCAAAGTACTTAATAATTTTCACAACTCATCATAACTGTCCTTATCAGGACCATCATCATTTTAATTAACTTTTGGCCTTGAAGGATATTAATATATCCTCCGGTCTTGTTGGGTATCAACATCATCACAATAATATCCTCCGACCTTACCGGTATAAACATATCATCATAATAGTCACTACCGAATAACATACACTAAATACTCATACAAAAATAGTTATATCACCATAAAATATCTATCTAGACAATACTTCCCAACTACTCGTTATTCGTTAACCAACACTTATTATAATAGAATCACTAGTTTGCTAGTTATCACATAACCTCTAGTTATTAGCCTAAACATTATCCTTCACATAATCCTTATTCACGGGATAGAAACTAACCATTATTTAGTTAATAGCCAACATCTGTCATCTAGTCAAGGTTCATCACTAGACCAAAACTACCATTTATCCATCATTCATTATTATCAACTAATCATCCTATATCCATTAATCATTACTAGAAAACACATTACTACTTGTCTCCTAACCATCTTTTATTAATTGACACCATTCATTATCTAACCGTCGTTTACCAACTAATTCTTGCTTAACTATTCATTAGTTTACCATTTAGAAACTTTTCAAAATTATTAACTAGTCACCTCTTATTACCAACATCTCTTATTATCTAGCCTCATTAACACACAACTCTTCGTTTGTCGACTAATCGATATCACAAACTTAGTTATCAATACCAACTAATCTTCACCTATGCTAGATCCGACCTCACTATAAGTCACGCATTAACCATCGCTAGCTACCATGTTTCAACTAAGCAAGATTCATTAACTTATACATTAGACTTCTAGACAATACCAGTACCCGATCAATAAAGTCGTAAGCAATATACCGCATCTTCCTCCATCCTATACTGGAGAGATGTGTATACAAACCTATATGTATTCATAAATCATTATTGTATCCTTCACACTGATAAGCACTCCTCGAATATTCAATCATTATCATAACACAGCCCTTGGCCCATTAATTTATTCAGAATAGTCACAACATCATAATCATGGCCTCAGGCCCATATACAAATCCGAAACTCATATCAATAATCATATTTATAAGTCATAACATATCTTTAATCGTCTCACATGTAGGAGGTATCTCACACAATGAAGGGATAATATAGATAAACATACACCTTTAGGATATCTTATATCGATATGTCATACATTATGACTACGCGGAATATCACTTCTAAATGCCTAATATCACTTCCACAGGTAGTATCATAACTATAACTCAAAACCCACAATTTGGAAACATCAATACAAGTAACCAAATTACGAAGTAACCTTATTCTAAGGTTTACTAGCCTCATCTATGTCTAACATCCGCAACTAAGTCCACAAGACTTAACAAAAGTTTAGGCCTAAGTGGGCCCGACGATCCCACTTCTAATTCTTAATTTCCATAATTAGGCACACTATTCCCCAAACTAGGCTAAGGTATCTAGTTCATCTTCTAGATGTCAAGTAAGCCATATTCAAGCCTAAGATAGCAGCTTCGACTAGAAAAAAGGTACTCAAGTCAACTCTACCCAACTTACGATTTTAAGACTACTACATTAGCCCAATTAGGCTAAATATATAATTCATGCTTCAAATACTAAAATCATATCCCAAACATAGGTTTACATTATAACCATGCTACAACTAATCTAAATTAGAGAGGAAAAGCAATAGGATTCAAAAGGGGAATAAACATGTCATTTTACGGGTCCCACAGAATTAGAGCCTACAATACATTATCCTCCACAACATTGTTAATATCCGTCTAATCATCACACCTTAACCACTCAATAAGAAATATCCACCAAATATCACTCAAGGAAAGATCAATCATGCCATTTAATAACTTATTTATTTTTCCATTCAGGATCATCCTTAATTATTTTATGAATGTAACTAAGCCATTTGATTTTGAATTGCCACTATCATGGAAATTACTATCCTCTAAAAGTGTCATATATCAGTCAACTTTGTGGGACATGCAAATGTATAATTCAGCCACAAGGTCAAGTCAATAATATATGTCTTCTCAAAAAAATTTCCTAATGCATAAATCCACAGTTACAACTTATGTCCTGACAATTACTAACTCAATATTTTTCAACAACAAACACTTCATGGTCAAGCCGAACCTCTCTTATATCACTAACACCAATTTAAGATATACAGAGTCATTCTTATTTCTACCTAACAATATATTTATTACGGGCTATACTTAACTCTTAATCACCTCAAGAGTAGTCCCCACACCACTAGTACACAAGCAAGGCCAAACAAAATAAATTGATTATAGGTCATTGACAATCTCATCACCAATATCACATTCCAGACAAGTCATCAATCAAATTCTATAGGTATCAACCACCTCTACTAGTTTTTGTCACTTTTATTTAAAACTCATTATTTTGCCAAGCATTAAGAATTCATTCACATAAGGAACTCAAAGATAACGTCACTTAGCTAGTCCTCACAAGGAACCCACTATAATTTCAATAATAGAACTGCACAAAAATTTTAAATACAATCTCAATGATCGGACCACACAAGGATCCCCAAATAATAACAAATTATCGAACTACACAAGGATCCATCCACTACATCTTTAACAAGAACCTCTCATTACGGAAAACACATATCACCTCAGTCTTTTATTCATGTCACTTTTTCACCAGCTTTTCTTGACATCATAGTCTTATATCCTCTCAATTCTCATACCATCAATCTCATCAGTATGATAGTTCCAAATATTAGTAAGCTCCATAGAATTTCTAGTTTTACAATAACAAGATATCAAATATTCTCGTCATATTTATCAACAAAAACAACTTAGTCAATTTTCATCACTTAACAAAAATAATTCACTAAAATGACAATAATCTAGCAGCACAAGTTTAGCCAAATATCAAACACAAGTAATCAATAAGTTCACAACTTTCACAAGTCTTTACTTATTAACAAATACCAATTGAAATCTCCTAGATTTTTATTCAAAACTATTAAGATACCAAATAGAATTGTCTAGATACCAATTGAATTCAATCTAGTAGTCTAAGATTAGGGCGGCACGATGGAACAAAAAAAGAAAAATGTCTTCTACATGCCTCATAGCCTTACGAAGATTGGGAGTTGGGCCCTACACACCAATCTACGAAACTCTACTTGACATTGCTTTTATTAACCAATACCAATTGGAATCGCCAGATACCAATTGAAAAGAAGTAATAACACATAAGAAAGAAGAATTTGAATTCTCCTAGTGTCTTATAGCCTCTCGAAGAAAAGTACAGACGTCTCTGTACCATTCCGCAAGACTCTACTAGACATATTCTTGTACAATGAGATCGACGAACTTAAGGCTCTGATACCAACTTTGTCATGACCCAAATGGCCATGAGTGGCACCCACACTAACCTTCCTATGGGAGAACCATCTAAAACAAACCATTACCAATCACTTGGTCAATATTAAAAGGATATTTTCATAAACTATCTTAATAATAATAATCTAGGATTAATCATCAGTAGCGCGAAAATCAAACAATCTACTAACTGAAATTTCCAAGACCCAAAAGTCATCGTACAAGAACTACTATCAAAGATCATATCTAAAGAGATATCCCTAAATAAAGTAAATAAAGAATGTTTCGTTGCCCGAAAGATGGACAAGAATGAATAAGATGTCCCATGGAAGCCTGGAGACGGAGTGCTCACCCTTGGATCAAGATCTGCTATCAAACTCTAGAGGTGAGATCAGGTATGAGCCTCTAGAACAATTTCTGCACTCAACAAAAGAAGAGTACAGGGTAGTATCAATACAAACCACTATGTACTGGTAGGTATCATAAGCCAACTCAACTTAATAACATGTACACAACATAAATCAAATTACTAGTAGACAGGCATCATCACATAGAATATTCTCAATGAATCAACAATACAACAATAACAGGTCAAACAGTGCTCACAAATAAGCCACATAACCATCAAGAGTATCAACCATACTGTAAACATCCACAAAATCAATACAAATATGTACACACATGCTATGGGACTTATTTTTTCCCAAATAGTCATGACCTGTAGGGATCAATCTATATTCATATACCGTACCGGCGTGGTACCCGATCCAACATAAATATAAATGTTCCAGCGTGGTAGCCGATCCAACATAAATATAAACATACAGGCGTGGTTCCCAATCTAACATAAATATAAACGTACCGACGTGGTACCCGATCAAGCATAAATATAAATGTACCAGCGTGGTACCCGATCCAACATAAATATAGACAAGAAATATCAATATTAATTTACACAACCTCAAAGCATAAAACACAATGTGCCAAGTTTTCAAGTACACTTAAAGTCATAAGACAATTCCATCAAGTAAATTTTTAATAAACATTTATACATGAATCAAAAATCCAAACATCAATAATTTCAAGCATGTTCGAATACCAATCCACAAGTATCTAATTTAGAAGCATACACACAATTAAGTTGAGTCTAAACTACAATTAAACCATAATGTACCTCAACCGAAGAACCCAAATATCGCTAGACCACAAATGTCTTTCCTTTCCTCACTAATTTGGAATGTTCAAAATCTGTTCAAATATATAATCTTCATAAGAGTGTGAACTAGTACGTCAAATTTTAATTAAACGGGTCATTATTTGATCCCCAAATTAACAAATTCCTATTCCAAAAACTCTAAACCTAATCCTGATTATATCAAAATAGTAATTGTTAATATCATATATATAAAGGTTCTATGGAACTTAACCAAAGCCAAAAATAGGAGTACAAAACCAAAACTTAAGACAGTAAGCAAATCACACCTTATCCAATTCTTAAAACAATTGGCCAATGATTCTGTTATCATTGTCTCATTATTAATTTAAAATTAACTAATAAACTAATCTACCTAACATAGACACTAACGCACAGTACTACTATGTTTACCAATTGCAAGATTAATTGTGAAAGATAACAATATATACTAAAATTTCTTTATTTGCTCACTGGTAATTGATATTACTATCCGCCACAAATCCTTTCCTTTTCTTTCCAGCACAATATACCCTAGTAGTAAGTGTAACTCATATGAGCAGGATATGAAAACGCAAACCTGAATTGGAGTTTTCGAGACTTGTCCTTCTACGCTTTGGTGTGAAAGTTGTAACTTCTGCATTAACTGCTTTAGGTTTAAGACCTTTGATAAAATTCTTTAATATGCTAAACCCTTCCCACATAAGTTTTATTCTTATATATAAGTCTTAATAAATAAGAAAATATCAATTTGGTCCATTAATCACCAACTAAACTAATATTAAAAATACCCAATAGTTTCTCGCATATTACTCGGAACCTCAAGAAAATAAACTAACTATGTATATTTACTGAAAAGTTCATTTCGGACCTATTGAAAATATTACGACACTAATTCGAGGTCGTCTCGATTAAAGGTTGACCATTATCGGGTTTAAATTTCTTAATTCAAGAATTGATATGACTCATCACCGTAAGTCATAAATCACGTATACAACTACAGGGAGATATAAAATGAAAAGGACAAGTAAAATTTCTCAAACAACCGGGAGGATTGTTACATCAGATACCAATTAAACAACTGTTCATCTCCGAACGCCCAAATAAGAGGCAAGAAGGAAAAATAAGGAATTACCTGAATTAGCAAAAGAAATGTGGATACTTGCTATGCATGTCTGCTTTGGTCTCCCAAGTGGCCTCTTTAATAAAAATATTCCTCCACTGGACCTTCACTGACGCGATCTCCTTAGTCCTCAACTTACAGGCAATCAAATACATAGTCGAGCCTATGTGTACCCCTACCTCCCTAGACTCGGAAGGTTCAATCAGTATACAACAACACAAGGCATATTTTTCACTCATATATATGTAACCGTCCTATACCGGCTGATAAATATAGGTGCCTACTGGTGATAGGCGATGTGCATACATGAATGAATGTGAAGTATACAATCGATATCACAACTTAGGACCATTATCATTGTAATTAACTTTCGGCCTTGCCGGATATCAATACATCATCAATAGTATCATCTGGTCTTGTCGGGTATCAACATCATCACAATAATATCCTCCGACCTTACCGGTATATACATATCATCATAATAGTCATTACCGAATAACATACACTAAAATACTCATACAAAAATAGTTATATCATCATAAAATATCTATCTAGACAATACTTCCCAACTACTCGTTATTCGTTAACCAACACTTATTATAATAGAATCACTAGTTTGCTAGTTAACACATAACCTCTAGTTATTAGCCTAAACATTATCCTTCATATAATCCTTATTCACGGGATAGAAACTAACCATTATTTAGTTAATAGCCAACATCTGTCATCTAGTCAATGTTCATCACTAGACCAAAACTGCCATTTATCCATCATTCATTATTATCAACTAATCATCCTATATCCGTTAATCATTACTAGACAACACATTACTACTTGTCTCATAACCATCTTTAATTAACTGACACCATTCATTATCTAACCATCGTTTACCAACTAATTATTGCTTTGAATAGTCTCTAAATAGTTAACTAATGAATAGTTAACTATGAGGTATTGATGGAGATTAGTTGGTATTGATGACTAAGTTCATGATATTGATTAGTCAACAAATGAGGAGTTGTGTGTTAATTAGGCTAGATAATATGAGGTGTTGGTAATAAGAGGATCATGTCTAAAGAGATATCCCAAAATAAAGTAAATAAAGAATGTTTCGTTGTCCAAAAGATGGACTAGAATAAATAAGATGACCCATGGAAGCCTGGAGACGGAGTGCTCACCCTTGGATCAAGATCTACTATCAAACTCTAGAGGTGAGATCATGTGTGATCCTCTAGAATAATTTTTGCACTCAACAAAAGAAGAGTACAGGGTAGTATGAGTACAGACCACTATGTAATGGTTGGTATCATAGGCCAACTCAACTTAATAACATGTACATAACTTAAAGCAAATAACTAGTAGGCAAGCATCATCACATAACAAATTCTCAATGAATCAACAATACAATAATAACAGGTCAAACAGTGCTCACAGACAAGCCACATAACCATCAAGAGTATCTACCATACTGTAAACATTGACTAAATCAACACAAATATGTACACACATTCTATGGGACTTATTTTTGCCCAAATAGTCACAACCTACAGGGAACAATCTATGTTCATGTACCATGCGTGGTACCCGATCCAACATAAATATAAACGTACCGGCGTGGTACTCTGTAACACCCCAAATCTGGTACCGGAATGCTATATGGTGCTTATAACCCCGAAGGACCACAAGCTAACTCATGATTGATATCTGTACTTGTATACTGCATAATACTGTATGATTGTAGAAACATGAACTGAAAGGCCATAAGGTTCAAGACTGTAACATAACTGATAAAGATATAACATCTGAATGGGGTATGAAAGACCCAAAACAAAACTAAAATAACATGATAGTCTGAACATGATAGTCTGGAAAGCCTCTAACTGACTGAACTGTGTGAATGGGGAGTTGATGGGGCATATCCCCAACTAACTCCAACTAATAAATTACTTAATGAGATAATAAATAAATGATCATGTCCTCGAGATATGAGGACTCACTGCTAACTCTGACTGCTGAGGTTGGAATGCTAATGATGCTCTGGAGCTTGTGCTTCTAAACCTATGGTATAAGACACCATAGCACAAATGTGTCAGTACTTTGAATATAATGGTATTCATGGAAGGTAGACTGAATGCATGGGGTTTATATGCATGAACAATACTGGTTAACTGACTAATATGAATGTTAGAATACATGCATGAATACGTAGTAACTATATTTGAGATCGTGATAACATGAATTTACTAATAACTAACATGACTGATAACTAAATTCCGATGACTGATATAACTGATGACATGAGTGACTGTATCTGATAGTCCTAAATCTGATGGAACTAGCTGAGATCCGTACTGTATTTGAGTTGACTGTATCTGACAGTCCTGAATTCTGTTGAACTATCTAAGTTCTATTACTGAGACTGAATGACTGTATCTGGCAGTCCTGATTCTGTAACTAAAACTATGGGAAGTATTTATCTAACCGACATGCCCCTAATACACCATTATTACTGAGTTGGGGTCAATCTGTAACCCCAATTGGAAGGGTGTCAATACCGCGCCACTAGTAAGGACAAGATGTGAGTGGCCCTCATCTGACAGTGTCCCCAAAAGAGAATGGTAGGCCCCTCATCTGACAGTGCTTATCCATATTATCAACCCTTATCTGGCAGTGTTGATGTCTCAACCTATGCTGGCTACATAGTTTTAGAATGGAAAGATGACTTCTAAGAATCACACCCTTTTCTGACAGTGTGTGTTCCCATCCTTAGATTCACTCAGAGCTAATTTCTACTCCCATCTGAATAGACACTGAACATGGATTACTGAACTGAACTGGACTGAATTACTGAGTTTCATTGAGTGACAGAATAGTACTGAGATTACTGTAGTACTAAGTTTTCCTGAGTCACATGACTGATTGAGTTCTATGGATCATGGCTTGATTGAGGATATCGTTAAAATATGACACTAAAGCTAGGCACACAACTATATTTTTTTGGGTACAAGTACCCCCAGGACTCGATTTTAGGAAACTGACAAGGCATGACATTCTTGAATACATGACTAACATCAACAATATATAATCCATTGACTAAGACATTTCATCAAACACTTGACATACATAACTTATACATGAATGGGGATTTCATAATATCATCCCAGTATGACATTTTTTCTTCACATAGGCATTTAATCAAACATGTGGGGAGCAAGCTTTGGTTATACAATCATCAACACATATAATAATTAAGGATACATCAATCAACTTGAAAATTGAAGGGGGTTTATCATGATTATTATGCAAATCATCACATACTAGGGTCAGTCATTGGAATATGTAATTTAAAACATGAATCAAAACCACCCAACATCATGAACATGAATTTCAATTCAATTTGAATCATGAACATTCACAAATACCCAAATCTTGGATTTTGAAAAGAGATTGTTGAGCTTAATGGGTGAGAGAGACTCATGAATCAACACATGACATACCTTAGTTCTTCATTTAGCAAAAATTGATGGAGAGAATTTCTTGAAATTGAATCCCCAATTGAAACCCTAGCTTGTTCTTGAGAGAAAATTAAGAGAAACTAGTATATTTTGAGTTCCAAATAGCTAAATCTCATGTTAAAGGGCTTAAATAGGGGTGGAAAATTGACCCTTTTAACCTTGGATGCGTCTTTTAATTTCAGTGAAATTTTTCTGAATTGGACCCCTGGCGCAACGCAGCGCTATCGCGCCGTGTCACTGGAATTTGACAACTGGGAAATTGAGGGATGGCGCGACGCGGAGCCATCGCGTTGCCACTTCATTTGCAACCTAGAAGTTTGGCGCGATGCGCCACTATCGCGGACCCCTACCACAATTTGAATTGCTATTTTCTCCAGTGGTGCGGGGCTCCACTGACTAATATGGCGTTGTTTTACGATGGGAATTTGATATAGTCATAACTTCTTACCTGGTTATCGAATTTAGTTATATCGATGGAAAACTAACACTTGACATTCTTGGGATAAAAAATTTAGTTAGAAAACTTTGGGGTATTACATACCCGATCCAACATAAATATAAATTTACCGGCGTGGTACCTGATCCGACATAAATATAAATGTGCCGATGTGGTACCCGATCCAACATAAATATAAACGTACGGCGTGGTACCCGATCCAACATAAATATAAACGTACCGGTGTGGTACCCAATCCAACATAAATATAAACATACCAGCGTGGTACCCGATTCAACATAAATATAAACCAGTAATATCAATATCAATTTACAGAACCTCACAGCATACAACACAATGTATCAAGTTTTCAAGTACACTTAAAGTCATAAGATAATTCCATCAAGTAAATTTTCAATAAACATTTATACACGAATCAACAATCCAAACATTAACAATTTCAAGCATGTCCGAATACCAATCTACAAGTTCCAATTTAGGAGCATACACACAATTAAGTTGAGTCTAAACTACAATTAAACCGTAACCTACCTAAGTCGAAGAACCTAAATATTGCTAGTCCACAAATGTCTTGCCCTTCCTCACTAATTCGAAATGTTCAAAATCTGTTCAAATATATAATCTTTATAAGAGTATGAACTAGTACGTCAAATTTCAATTAAACGGGTCATTATTTGATGCCCAAATTAACAAATTCCTACTCCAAGAACTCTAAATCGAATCCTGATTGTATCAAAATAGTAGTTGCTAATATCATATATATAAAGGTCCAATGGAACTTAACCAAAGCCGAAAATAGGAGTACAAAACCAAAACCCAAGACAGTAAGCAAATCACACCTTATCCAATTCTTAAAACAATTGGCCAATGATTCTGTTATCATTGACTCATTATTAATTTAAAATTAGCTAATAAACTAATCTACCTAACATAGACACTAACACACATTACTACTATGTTTACCAATTGCAAGATTAATTGTGAAAGATAACGATATATACTAAAATTTCTTTATTCATTCACTAGTAATTACTATCACTATCCGCCACAAATCCTTTCCTTTTCTTTCCATCACAATATACCCTAGTAGTAAGTGTAACTCATATGAGCAGGATATGAAAACGCAAACCTGAATTGGAGTTTTCGAGACTTGTCCTTCTACGCTTTGGTGTGAAAGTTGTAACTTCTGCATTAACTGCTTTAGGTTTAAGACCTTTGATAAAATTCTTTAATATGCTAAACCCTTCCCACATAAGTTTTATTCTTATATATAAGTCTTAATAAATAAGAAAATATCGATTTGGTCCATTAATCACCAATTAAACTAATATTAAAAATACCCAATAGTTTCTCGCATATTACTCGGAACCTCAAGAAAATAAACTAATTATGTATATTTACTGAAAAGTTCATTTTTGACCTATTAAAAATATTACGAAACTAATTCAAGGTCGTCTCGATTAAAGGTTGACCATTATCGGGTTTAATTTTCTTAATTCAAGAATTGATATGACTCATCACCATAAGTTATAAATCATGTATATAACTACAGGGAGAGATAAAATAAAAAGGACAAGTAAAATTTCACAAACAACCGGGAGGGTCGTTACAGTATGCCAGGATCATAAGGAGTTCTCACTGAAAATACATCAAAACAATCAAACCTTTTTAATATAATGAGACTGACACAGAGAAACCATTAACAGTTCTTTTGATTTTTATCTCTAAAATTGCATCAGCTTCTCCAAGGTCTTTCATTTCATATTTAGAAAATAAAAATTTCTTAATCTCATTTACAACATTCACATTAGGGTCAAAGATTAATATGTCATCCATATATAAACAGATAATCACACAATCCGATCCTATTATTTTAGAATAAATATAGGTATTAGATGAATTAACAACAAAGCAATTATCCATTAATGTGAAGTTATATTTTTCATACCACTGTTTAGGTGCCTGCTTAAGTCCACATAAAGACTTTCTAAATTTGCATACTTTATCCTCTTGTCTTGGGACCACAAAACCCTCAGGTTGAGTCATATAGATTCTTCCTCTAAATCACCATTTAAAAAAGCAGTTTCAATATCCATTTGGTGTACCACTAAACTATGAATAGTGGCTAGAGCAATAAGAGTCCTAATGGTCGCTATTTTAGTCACAGAATAATAAGTGTCAAAATAATTAACACCTTTCTTTTGATTAAAACCCCTAATCATAAGTCTAACCTTATATTTATCAATTGTACCATCATGCCTCAATTTCTTCTTAAATATCCATTTGCTACTTATGGGTTTACAACCTTTAGGCAAATCATACAAGTCTCATGTGTGGTTAGAGACTATAGAGTCTAATTCACTTTTAATAGCCTTTTTAAAAAATATCCCATCTATTTAACTCATTGCTTCATCATATGTCTTAGGGTCTTCTTTTTAGAAAATGCATCAACAATCATAACAGTATAAGAACCAGTAATAATGTTAGAATCCTAATTAAATAAAACATAATTAACTTTTAAATGTTCTAAGAAAATCAAAAGTTTTTGTGACCAATGCTTAACATTATTTTTATCCAATGGCTCAAATTTTGACAAATGAGGAAAAGTTTTGTTCAAAGAAATAACCATTTATCAATATTGTCTGTAAGGAAATTGCATTCAAATTGTTAAAAAAATTACTATAATACTGATATGGACTTGAAATTAACAGTAGTATTAATATAGTCACAAATATTGTGTCGTGTCAAGCCACTGTCTTGAAAGCAATTTCGGCTCGACTCCAGTGCAAATTCTTTTAGACAGTCACTCCCCAAGGTTCCATAGCTACTTCCAAACACGTGCACTCATGACTGAAAATTTAAAGGTTGCTTAAACCAATTGCCCAAAATAATTCAAGAAGAGGAAAAGAGGAAGACTCTTTTTTTTCCTTTCTATTTGTTGTATATTTTCTTCTCTTTAGGTGCTCCTTATATAGAATATTGAAAAAAAAAAGATGAATGAATTTTGAGATATTGATGCTGAGCATTAATAACATTAAAGATCCATTGCTATAATGTTATTGAATTTACATTCTGGGGAGGTATGTTTATTTTAATTGTAACATAGAAGTGTATGTTCAATTCCTCCTAAACGTACTTTCTTTCTTTATTTTTTCTTTAATCTTTGCATTATACAAATTCTTTATGGGGCATTAACTCCACAATCCCTCACTAACGCAAAGATAAAGAATATGAATAAATTTTGGGCAAAAGGAAGGAACATTTACTTAAGTGTCAATATCTTTCAATTTGAATTGACACGTAGTGATATGAGGCAACAATAAATATCCAAAAAGTGAAGTACTCTTGAACTAAATGGACATAAGTTAAGACCCCCCATAACACATACCACATCCTTGATTTTAAGCAACTTCCGCGAAACTATAAAGTGCTTTTATGGTCAAGGACACAAACCTTGGGTCTCATTAGTGCTCTAAAAAGACAACCCAAGTCTTTCATAAAAAGGTGACCAGCCTTTTACACTCACATAGGTGATCCATCAAGTCTATATCATAGACCACCTTAAGTCTATGGATCATTAAGAGTAAAAATTAGCTCAACCTTATAATAAACTACCTCACGCCATAGGGATAGGATATGTAGTGTTTATTGAAGGCCTATATGCCTAAATAGCACCTGCACCCAAAGTAAACACAAAGCCACTGGTTGAGAAAATTTCATCATTGTCAGTCACCTAGTTTGCATCACAAAAACCTTCTAAAATAGCAGAAAATTTATTAAAATGCAAACACCAATCCATAGTACCTCTCAAGTACCTTAACAAGCGATGAAGAGCATGCTAATCTTCAATACTGGTATTATGAGTATATCTACTGAATCTACTAACAGCATAAGCTATATTAGGCCGAGTATAGTTCATGAGAAATATTACACTCCTAATTATTTTAGCATATTCAGTTTGAGAAACACTGGAATCTTTATTATTTTTCAAGTGTATGCCAGGATCATAAGGAGTTCTCACTGAAACTGCATCAAAACAATCAAACCTTTCAATATCTTTTTAATATAATGAGACTGACACAAGGAGAAACCATTAACAGTTCTTTTAATTTTTATCCCTAAAATCACATCAGCGTCTCCAAGGTCTTTCATTTCAAATTTAGTAAATAAAAATTTCTGTCTCATTTACAACGTTCTCATTAGGGCAAAAGATTAACATGTCATCCATATATAAACATATAATCACACAATTCGACCCTATAATTTTAGAATAAACATAGGCATCAGATGAATTAACAATAAAGCCATTATCCATTAATCTGAAATTATATTTTTCATGTCACTGCTTAGGTGCCTGCTTAAGTCCATATAAGGACTTTCTCAAAATGCATACGTTATCCTCTTGTCCTGGGACCACAAAACCCTCAGGTTGAGTCATATAGATTTCTTCCTCTAAATCATCATTTAAAAAAGTAGTTTCGACATCTATTTGGTGTACCACTAAACTATGAATAACGGCTAGAGCAATAAGAGTCCTAATGGTTGCTATTTTAGTCACAGGAGAATAAGTATAAAAATAATCAACACCTTTCTTTTGATTAAAACCCCTAATCACAAGTCTAGCCTTATATTATCAATTATACCATCAGGCCTCAATTTCTTCTTAAATATCCACTTGCTACTTATGGGTTTATAACCTTTTGGAAAATCATACAAGTCTCATGTGTGGTTAGAGACTATAGTCTAATTCACTTTTAATAGCCTCTTTCCAAAATATTACATTTATTGAACTCATTGCTTCATCATATGTCTTAGGGTCTTGTTTTTAGCAAATTCATCAACAATCATAACAACATTAGAAACATTAATAATGTTAGAACCATCATTAAACAAAACATAATCAACTTTTAGTTGTTCTAAGAAAATAAGAAGTTGTGACCAACATTTAAAATTAATTTCGTCCAATGGCTCAAGTTTTGACATATCAGGAAAAGTTTTGTTCAAAAAAATAGCCATTTATCAATATTGTATGTAAGAAAATCGCTTTCAAATTGTTGGAAAAATTACTACAATATTGATATGGACATGAAATTAACAATAGTATTAATATAGTCACAAATACTATGTCGTGTCAAGCCATTACCTTAAAAGCGATTTTGGTTGAACTCTGGTGCAAATCCTTCTAGTCGGTCGCTCCCTAAGATTCCACAGCTACTTCCAAACACGTGCACTCATGACTGAAAGTTTGAAGGTTGCCTAAACCAATTGCCCAAAATAACTCAAGAAGAGAAAAGGAGGAAGACTCCTTTTCTTTTCCTTTCTGTTTGTTGTATATTTTCTTCTCTTTAGGCGCTCCATATATAGCATATTAAAAAAGAATAGACAAATGGATTTTGAGATATTGATGGTGAACATTAATGAAATTAAAGAGTCATTGCTATAATGTTATTGAATTTACATTCTGAGGAGGTATGTTTATTTTCATTATAACGTAGGAGTGTATGTTCAACTCCTCCTAAACGTACTTTATTTATTTATTTTTTTCTTTATTCATTGCATTATGCAAATTCTTTAAGGATCATTAAATCCACACATCATAGATCAAAATTGTCAGCTTTTTATTCGAAAATTATTAATTTTAGTGTCAATGAAAAATCTCAATAATCATTTTACGATAAGTTGGGATGACTTAAAATAGTTGTATCATGAAATCTGATCTAATAATTATTGAAATACAATAAAGTGAATCAATAATATCTTGTCACTTCAAGATTTGATATCGATTTACTTACCATTTCTTTTTTTTTACGAGATATAGATGAGCTTATCAGAATATTTTTGTACAATGAATTTTTCATACAAAATCTATTGAGTACTTTCTTTAAATATTCAGCTTTGTTAAAGAAACTTCTCATCTAACATTGTATTATTTGAAACATGAAGAAATATCAAATTCTTTTCTTTGTAATCATCTCAAATTCAAATACCTTATAATATCTTATAATTTTTTGCACAATTTCTCTCATCAGTACTACCATAATATAAATATGTGTAATAAAATTATTACAATCAAACTTTTTGAAAAATTATTTTTGAGACAAAGAGAAATGTTATTTTTCCCAGATGATTTCAAATTATGAAAAGAATTTAATCCTCAACAATAAAATCATTTTAAAAGTTATTTTTGATATTCATTATACTACAAATACAATAACAATATACTGAAGAAAATATCACATGTGAGGTTTGGGGAGGCTAAAGTATATGCAAACCTTGCTATTATCTCGGGGAGGTAGAGAGACTATTTCCGGAAGATCCTCGGCTCAAGTGTAGAAATCCAAGTACAAAGAATTAAAAAATAGTAAAGAAAATATTGCAAAAAACGACGAAACAGTGTAAAATCAACCAAAAAAATAATAATCAATGACAAAATAAAGCGACAATCGGAATACACAATAACAACAACTATAATAGATATCTGCAGTTATACCCTAAGCTAACATACTATGGTGCACGACAAAAATCCTACTTGACAAATCTTCTACTCAAATACGCGTCATCCACATCCCCTTATCTAAGGTCATGTCCTCGGTAACCTAACTATACACCATGTCTTGTCTAATCAACCCAATACAATACTGTTTGGGCCTACCTCAACCCCTCTTCACACTCACTATATCCAATCTCTCCCACATCTTCAATAGGGCATCTACACCTATAATGCCCCGAAAATGGGTCTCGAGACATCGCACGGTGCTCAAGACTACGAGTAGTCTCAAGCTAACCTTGTAAGCCTGCTACTAAGTCTGCAACTAATATCAAAGTAACTTAAACAAGTAAAAATACTAAAATATTGAATTATCTGAACTGAGCTGAATCAACTGAATATAATGTCTGAACAACTAATTCTGGAAGTCTGAATTATAACTAGCTGTTCGATAAGCCTCTGCTACAAAGAACTAGAGAGTCGTTGGGCCAAAACCCCAACTGACTCGGACTTTACTGAAAATGGCTAATCAAATACTATGAAAGCTGAAAAATCTAAATAAATGGGTCCTCGAACCATGAGGACTCACCAACTATTGGGATGTAGATAGAGATGCCCGAAATCACTCACACTGCTGAGACTGAGCACCTGGACCTACATTATTAAACAATGTAGCACATAGACATATATGTGGATTAGTACTTTGAGGATGTACTGAGCATGTGGGGGAGAATGCATAAGTAAAAATAATATCTCCATGTTATCAAAATTCATAAAGTATGCATGCTAGAATATAATGACTCACATTGGCTTGAATATCTGAAAGCTGAAAATCATCAATAATAAACAACAAAACATACTATAAATGGAATTTTAAAATCGGTGAGCCATCACCTTTAATTCTAAAAGCTGGATTGTTATTCTGTTTTTAGGACTTAGGCTATAGGGAAATTCTTTCAAAAGATTTTCTATTATTCTTTACTAGTAGAGAGATTCTTCTAACCGACATACACTATGTGAGCAATCATATTGTCTAACGTCTAGTTTTTCTAAGGGAAAAAACTCACATTGGGGAGAGGTGTCATACTTTTTCCAGGGAATATAACCTAAGCTAAGTGATCACATTTGTAACTGTCATCCATATAGAAATGGAATTTATCTTAAACTATACATACATTGGCTCATAGTTCTAGAAAAGTAGGATGCGCTAAACCTACACTTCCCGCTTGGTGCTAAATACTACTCTCTTTAATCTGTATGCTCATTCTGTAGGAAATCCACTTTAAATGACATAATGATTCATACTAAAGCTAATTGTGCATCTATTTGTTTAAAACCAAAATTTAAGCTATAAGTGGATTCCATATCTTTAAATAAAGATCAAAAGATCAAATCTTTATTTCAAAACTGATCATAAATATATTATGGGATGCTTACAAGCATAATTTCTTGAATTATCAATATCAAAGTTAGGGCTTAGTAACCCATACTTTGTACTCAAGGAAAATTATCATGAATCATAGTCAATAGCCAAAATCATGGGGGTTTGCACAATTCTAGTCATAATAATGCAATTCAATTCCTCATATTTATAAAACAAGCCAAACGTATGGACATGAAAAAAATAAGGATGCAATTCATCATTCAAATCTCTTGTAATAGCATAATCTTCAATAATGATCATTGGGTATGAACCTTAAATTGAAATTCATGTATATTCATGTAAATTCAAGTAAAAATATAATTAAAAGCAAGTTTTGGGCACAAGGATGAAAGAATTATCCTTGTTCAAAACCCCACATACCTTGATTGATGAATTAGATGAAGAATCTTGACTTTGAGTCCCTATTTGTGCTCTTGAAGATAGTTTCTTGGAGTTATTGAATTGGAAACCTTGAATTTTGGGTTATCTTGGAAAAAGAATGGTGGAATTGAGATATCTTGAGGATTAAGATTTGAATCTCTTGGGTTTCTTTGAGAGTAATTTTGTGAAAAGGGGGGTATATTATGATTAGAATGGGTTTAATTCTATGTTTTTTATGATTTAGGGTCTTGGGAAAAGAGTAAATTACCTTTTAAAAATCAACTTCAGAAACTGGGCATCCAATTTTGTACCTCAGCGCGACGCGATGCTTATCGCGATGCCTCACTGGAAAAGGACAATCTTAGTTTTTCTCAACACCACGACACGGTGCTACCGCATTGGGCTTACTGGATAAGGGACAAGCCCTATTTTTTCCATCACCACGATGCGGTGAAATCGCATCGCCTCACTAGAAAAGAACGAGTGTGAAATTGCACTCCAACGCGATGTGGTACCAGCTCCACCGTGGTTCTTGGAGCGACACTGGAAAATCACAGTGGGTTACTGGAAAAGAGATAATTTAGAATTTGTTCATAACCGTGATGCGGAATTATCGCGGTGAGCCACTGCCTTTTACTAAAAGGGCCATAACATCTCACCCGAATATCGGATTAAGGTGAAATTGGTATTGTTGGAAAGCTAGTTCAATTATCTACCTATTGGTGGGTCATGATCTCAAAAATTCTTAGTAAAACTAAAGATATGCTTATTTGAAATTGACTATAGTGACATTCTTCTCAAGAACTCAATCGGTAAGGGGTATTTTGATTCGTCTAATAGCTAGGAGTTACTTGAGGACTTAATATACCTCAAATCCTCTTATAAAACTACCAAAATACTGAAATTTATTTCTCATGAGATTGAAGCAAGGTTGTAATAGCGATTTGGGTTTTGGGGATATTACAGTATCTCCCTCTTGGGAACATTCATCCTCGAATGAGACTAATTAAGCTGAGATGCTGAAAAATTGAGGCTATAAACTGACATGCACAACTGAAGCATGACTAAACTGATTTGCAAATACAAGAACTATCGAATGAATGACTATATAAAGCTGAAGCTTGAAATGAAAAGAGATGATCTAAGGAAACTTGTTACCTTGGATTGAATCTGAATTTGCAGCAAAAAGATAAGGGTACTTAGTCCGCATATCTGCTTATGCTTCCCAAGTGGCTCCCTCAACGGATTGATTCCGCCAAAGAACTTTGACCAAAGGAACTTCTTTGTTCCTTAGTCTACAGATCTGGAGATCAAGGATCTCAATTGGAATTTCTTCATAAGAGAGGCTATCGTGAATATCTATGCTTTCTAAAGGTACTACAACCACTACATCACTAATACACTTCTTTAACAAGGACACATGGAACATAGGGTGAACAGATGACAAGTCAGCAGACAACTCAAACTCATATGCCACCTTTCCAAGGCTCAATATCCTGGAGGGGCCAATATAACAGGGACTAAGCTTCCCCTTTATACCAAATCTTTTTACCCCTTTCATGGGTGAAACCTTCAAATACACTAAGTCATCGACTTCAAACTCAATATCTCTTCTCCTCACATCTGCATATGATTTCTGGCAACTCTGAGATGTTTCAACCTTTCTAGAATCAACTGTACTCTCTCCATAGCTTCTAACACCACATTTGGCCTTATCAACGCGACCTCACCCACTTCGAACAAACCAATAGGTGACCTACATCTCCTCCCTTAAAGAGCCCCAAACGAGGTCATCTGAATGCTAGCATGGTAACTGTTATTGTAGGCGAACTCAATCAATGGCAAATGGTCATCCCAACTACCCTTGAAATCAAGCACACATGCCCTTAACATATCTTCTAGAGTCTGAATAGTCCTCTATGCCTCACTATCTATCTGATGATGAAAAGCCGAACTAAGATGAACTTGGGTACCAAGATCCTTCTAAAAGGCTTTCCAAAAGTGAGAGGTAAATTGAGTACCCCTATCTGAAATGATAGACAAAAGAACTCCATGCAATCTAACCAACTCTCTAATATACAACTTAGCAAAATTTTCAGCTGAGTAGGACTTATGAACTGGCAGAAAATAGGCTGATTTGGTCAACCTGTCTATAATAACCCAAATCGAATGATGCTGACGACGCGAATGGGGTAACCCAATTACAAAATCCATGTTCACCTCTTCCCACTTCCAAGTGGGAATACTGATTCTTGCAAGGTGCCACCAGGCCTTTGATGCTCCACCTTAACCGGTTAGCAAACAGAACACTTAGCTACAAACTCCATAATAACTTTCTTCATACCACTCCACCAATAGACTTCCCATAAATCTCAGTACATCTTAGTAGCACCAGGGTGAATGGAGTAACGCGCACCATGCTCTTTATCCATAATCTACTATCTCAAATTATTAACGCACGACACACATAATCTACTCTGGTATCTCAACACACTATCTACCCCTTGGGAGAAAACCTCTACCTTCTGATCTCTAACTGACTCCTTCAACTTAACTAGAATGGGATCCTTATCTTGTTTCTCCTTCACCTCAGAAACTAAAGAAAATTCTGCACTACTCTGGACCCAAACATTACCCTCATCCGAATTAACTAAACGAACACCCAATCTAGCCAATTGATGAACTTCTCAAACTAGGTCCTTCTTATCATCCTCTACATGAGCAACACTACCCATAGACAGTCTACTAAGGGTGTCTTCCACATCATTGGCCTTGCCTAGATGATACAAAACACTCATGTCATAATCTTTCAACAATTCTAACCACTTTCTCTGATGAAGATTTAACTCTCTCTACATAATCACATACTGCAAACTTTTATGGTCCGTAAACACATTATCATGCACCCCATAAAGATAGTGCCTACAGATTTTCAAAGCAAACACAATAGCAGCTAATTCAAGATTATGAGTAGGATAGTTCTTTTTGTGAGGCTTAAGTTGTCTAGAGGAATAGGCTCTAACCTTACCTCTCTGCATCAAAACACAACCCAAACCAACTCTATAGGCATTACAATAGACAACGAATCCATCTGTACCATCAGGTAGCACTAAGACTGGGGCTGAAGTGAGTCGAGTCTTCAACTTCTGAAAACTCTTCTCACAAGAATTTGACCACTAAAACTTAACTTTCATTTGAGTCAATCTGGTCATGGGAGATGCAATGGACGAAAATCCCTCAACAAATCATCTATAATAGCCAGCTAAACCCAAGAAACTTCTGATGTCTAATGGAGAAATGGGTCTTGGTCAGTTTCTCACTACTTTGGTATTTTGGGTATCAACTCTAATGTCGTCATCGAAAATAATATGACTGAGGAAAACTACTGACCTTAGCCAAAATTCACACTTATTGAATTTGGCGAACAACTGGAGATCTCTTAGATTTTGCGACACAATTCTAAGATGATCTGCATGGTCAGCCTCACTACGGGAATAGACAAAGATATCATCGATAAAGACTATGAAAAACATGTCTAGGTACTATTTGAACACTCGGTTCATCAAGTCCATAAAGGCTGCTGGGGCATTTGTTAGCCCGAAAGACATGACTAGGAATTCAAAATGACCATAACGAGTTTTGAAAGCTGTCTTTGGGATATCACATTCCCTTACTCTAAGATGATGAGGGATGGATCTAAGGTCTATCTTAGTGAAATAACTTGCACCTTGAAGTTGATAAAATAAGTCATCAATTCTAGGAAGAGGCTACTATTTTTAACTGTGACTTTATTCAGCTGACGATAGTCAATGCACATTCGTAGAGAACCATCATTCTTACGCATGAATAGGACGGGAGGGCCCCATGGAGAAATATTGTGCCTTATGAAACCCTTATCTAAGAGGTCCTTGAGTTGCTTTTTCAACTTTTTAAACTCAGCAAGAGCCATACGATATGGAGGAATAGAGATGGACTGAGTATCAGGAAGAAGATCAATTTCAAATTATATTTCCCTTTCGGGAGGTACCCCTGACAACTCTTCAGGAAAAAATTCTAAAAACTCATTTACTACTTGGACTGACTGAACATTTGGAGAATTAGACGTAGCATCTTTAACTCAAACTAAATGATAGATATATCCTTTTGATATCAACTTTTTGGCTTTAAGATGACATATGAAATGACTCGTGGGAGACACTGAACTACCTTTCCATTCAAAGACTGGCTCATCAGGAAACTAAAACTTCACCACTCGGGTGCGACAATCTATAGATTCATAATAGGAATGGAGCCAATCCATCCTAAGAATAAGGTCAAAGTCAACCATGTCTAATTTTATCAGATCTGCTAACATGGTCTTATGAAGGACAGTGATAGGAAACTTTCTATACATCTATTTGGCAACAACTGACTTACCTACTGGGGTAGAAACGGAAAAAGAGCTTAGAAAGCTTTTCAGGATCTATCCTAAAATTTATCTCAACTAACGGAGTCACATAAGAGAAATTTGACCCAGGGTCTAACAACAATAAACATCAAAATAAAAGACACGATGCATACCAGTAACAACATCTGGTGAACTCTCCTACTCCTGGCTGGATGGTAAAGCATAGAATCGATTTTGGCGCTGACCGCCATCGGTACTGGATGATGTGCCCTGAGGAGGAACTGGGCGGCCTAGAGGAGTTGGTGCACTAGTAGTTTGAGTCGGGGGAAGAACATTCCTTCTTCCTTGCTCAGCATACGGGCACTCTTTGATACTGTGGACCAACTTACCACATCCAAAGCAACCTTTCTAACCTAACAAGCACTCACCAAGATGATTCTTACCTCATCTAGCACATACAGGATAACTAGGCCTTCTACCCATACTATTCTAAGAACTGGACATAGAAGTCCTACCCTACTGCTCCTGCTTGGTTCTAGGTGAGGGGGCACTGACTGTAGATGGCGTCGATAAAGGCGCGCGACTCTAAAACTACAAATAATTTCCCCTTACAAATCTTGATTGACCATACTTAAACTGCCCAGTTCTAGCCTTCTTATGTCCTCTATCTCTTCCCTTCAAATTTTCTGCCTCAACCTGTTAAGCATGAGTCATCAATCTAGCAAGATCCGCATCTCCAAAAAGCATGGCAGTCCTACACTCCTTTACCACCAATCCAGATACTCCGATAACAAACTTACTCATACTAGATCTAGTGTCAGTTATCAACTCAGGAGCATACATAGACAACTGGTTGAACTTAAGGCAGTACTCCTTCACTGTCATTGAGCCCTGCCTCAGGTTCATGAACTCTTCCATCTTTGCTTCCCGCAACTCACGCGGAAAGAACCTGTCTAGAAATGTATTCTGAAATACCTGCCAACTCATGGGAGCTGTATTCTCACCCCTACCTTTCTTCCACATAACAACTCAATTATAATTAACATCCTTCAACCTATAAGAATTCAATTCTACACTCTCCTCTTCAGTAACATGCATGACTTGGGTGATATTTTTTACCTTACCAAGATAAAATTATGGTTCCTCACCTACCTTTGACCCAATGAACTTAGGCGAATTCATCCTCATGAAGTCACGAAGTCTGGCTGTAGCTAAATCACCCTCTAACTAATGCGGGACTGCAGCCCGATGGTTGGCCTAAATGTTAGCAGTCATAGCTTAGGCCAATGCCTGAAAGGCATCCCAAAATTCAACATAAGACGCATTCTCATTTAGAGGATCAACAGGCTGGGATGGCTGGTTATCATTTCTGCGGGCATTAGATCTGCGAGAAGGCATATTCTATCATAAAAGAGCACGAGTTAAAATTAGATAGAGATAGTGGTAATCACGATGGATTATAAAAAAAAAAAGTTCCTAAAACATCTCGTAGCCTCTAGCTCATAAATGTGGCGCGCTTCACATCCATGAACAAGACTCTACGTAACGCGACTTATCTAACTCCCTAGGACTCTCTAAATCTTACGCTTTGATACCAAGTTTTTAACGCCCCAGAAATGGGTCCCAAGACGTCACACGATGCTCAAGACTACGAATAGTCTCAAGCTAACCCTGTATGCCTGTAACTAATATCAAAGTAACTTAAACAAGTAAAAATACTAAAATACTAAATTATCAGAATTGAGTTTAATCAACTGAATGTAATATTTAAACAACTAATAATGGAAGTCTGAATTATAACTAGCATTCCTACAAGCCTCTACTACTAAGAACTAGAGATTCGTTGGGACAAACCCCCAACGGACTCGAACTGTACTAAAAATAACTTATCAAATACTACTAAAGCTGAAAAATCTAAATAAATGGGTCCTCGAACCATGAGGACTCACCAACTATCGGGATGTAGATAGAGATGCCCGAAATCACTCACGCTGCTGAGACTGAGCACCTGAACCTATATTATTAAACAATGTAGCACATAGACATATATGTGGATTAGTACTTTGAGGATGTACTGAGCATGTGGGGGTGAATGCATAAGTAAAAATAATATCTCAATGTTATTAAAATTCATAAACAATGCATGTTAGAAAGTAATGACTCACATTGGCTTGAATATCTGAAAGCTGAAAATCATCAATAATAAACAACAAAACATACTATAAAAAACTGGTGAGCCATAACCTTTAATTCTAAAAGCTAATTTGTTATTCTGTGTTTAGGATTTAGGCTATCGGGAAATTCTTTCAAAATCTTTTCTATTATTCTTTACTAGTAGGGAGGTTCTTCTAACCGACATACACTATGTGACCAATCATAGTGTCCAACGTCTAGTTCACCTAAGGGGAAAAACTCATATTGGGGAGAGGTGTCATACTCTTGCCAAGGAGTATAACCTAAGAGAAGTGATCACATTTATAACTGTCATCCATATAGAAATGGAATTTTTATGAAACTATACCTACGTCAGCTCGTAGTTCTAGAAAAGTAGGATGCGCTAAACCCACACTTTCCGCTCGGTGCTAAATACTACTCCCTTTAATCTGTATGCTCATTCTGTAGGAAATCCACAATAAATGACATAATGATTTATACTGAAAGATAATTATGCATCTGTTTGTTTAAAACCAAAATTTAAGCTATAAATGGATTCCATATCTTTAGCTAAAGATCAAATCTTTATTTCAAAACTGATCATAAACATATCATGGGATGCTTAAATATATAATTTCTTGGATTATCACTATCAAATCTAGAGCTTGATAACCTATATTTCAAACTCAAGGAAAATCATCATGAATCATAGTCAATAGCCGAAATCATGGGGGGTTTGCACAACTCTAGTCATAATAATATAATTCAATTCCTCATATATGTAAAACAAGCCAAACATATGGACATGAAAAAAATAAGGATGCAATTCATTATTCAAATCTCTTGTAATAACATAATCTTCAATAATGATCAATGGGTATGAACCCTAAATTAAAATTCATGTAAATTCATGTAAAAACATAATTAAAAGCAAATTTTGGGCACAAGGACGAAAGAATTAATCCTTGTTCAAAACCCCACATACCTTGATTGATTAATTAGATGAAGAAGCTTGACTTTGCATTCCTATTTGTGCTTTTGAAGATAGTTTCTTGGAGTTCTTGAATTGGCAACATTGAATTTTGGGTTATCTTGGAAAAAGAATGGTGGAATTGGGATTTCTTGAGGATTAATATTTGAAGCTCTAGGGTTTCTTTAAGAATAATTTTGTGAAAAGAGGGTATTTTATCCATAGAATGGGTTTAATTCTATTTTTTCATGATTTGGGGGCTTGGAAAAAGACTAAATTACCCTTTAAAAATCAACTTCAAAAATTGGGCACACGATTTTGCACCCCGGCGCGACGCGGTACTTATCGCGGTGCCTCATTGGAAATAAACAATCCCAGTTTTTTCCAACACCGTGATGCAGTGCTATCATATTGGGCTTACTAGATAAGGGACGAGACCCATTTTGTCCATCACCGTGATGCGGTGAAATCGCGTCGCCTCACTGGAAAAGGATGAGTGCGAAATTGCACTCCAATGCGATGCGGTACCATCTCCACCGCGATTCTTCGTCCGACACTGGCCAATCACTGTTGGTTAGTATAAAAGGTACAATTGCCAATTTGGCCATCACCACAGCGCGGCATTATCATAGTGAGTCACTGCCTTTTACTAAAAGGGCCATAACTTCTCACCCGGGTATCGAATTAAGGTGAAATTGGTATTGTTGGAAAGTTAACTCAATTATCTACCCATTGGTGGGACATAAGCTCATAAATTATTAGAAAATATAAAGATATGATTGTTTGAAATTGACTATAGCAACATTCTTCTTAAGAACTCAATTAGTAAGGGGTATTTTGATTCGTCTAATTGCTAGTAGTTACTTGAGAACTTAATATACCTCAAATCCTCTTATAAAACTACTAAAATACTGAAATTTATTTCTCATAAGCTTGAAGCAAGGTTCTAATAGTGATTTGGATTTTTGGGATATTATAAAACCTCACCTCATCACATGCCCGAACCATCTCAATATCGCTTTCCTCATGTTATCCTCAACGAAAGCCACTCCCACCTAATCTCGAATAACCTCATTCCTGATTCTATCACACATATTATTTCCACATATTCATCTCAGCATCCTCATCTTAATCACATGCATTTTTCTGAAGATGGAAATTTTTTAACTGGCCAATACTTAGTCCCATATAATAACGTCGGTCAACCACCTCTATATAAAACTTTTATTTACGTTTTGGTGGTATCTTTTTTATCACACAAGACTCTAGAGGCAAGTCTCTACTTCATCCACGCCACACCAATATGCTGAGTGACATTACCATCTATGACCTACTACCTTGATAATAGCACCTAGTTATTTGAAATGATCGTGGGGGAAAGTATGTGTTTCCAGATGCACTTCCACACATTTCTCATGCAACCCCTCACTAAAATTGCACTCCAGATACTCAATTTTGTTTCTGCTAAACTTAAATCCTTTAGATTCTAGAGTTTATATCCACACCTCGAATCTATCATTCACGCTGCTACGTGTATCATCAATCACTACTATATAATCTGCAAATAACATATATTAAGGCACTTCATCTTGGATGCACTACATCAATAATTCATCACTATGACAAAGAGGAAATGACTAAGAGCTAATTTTTGGTGCAACAAGAGCTAATTTTTGGTGCAACCCTATTTCCACAGGGAAATGCTCCAAGTCACATCCTACCGTCCTAACCCTTAGCTCCATCATATATGTCCTTTATCACCCTAAGATAAGACATTGGTACACATCTATCCTCCAGGTATCTTCGAAGAACTTTTCTCAAAACTTTGTAATATGTCTTCTCAATATCAATGAACACCATATGTCAGTCCCTCTTCTTTTACCAGTATTGATCCATCAGCCTATCACCAGGTGGATAGATTTTATATTAGATCACCTCAACCTACATCTCTATATATGGACATACCACTCCCCACACTCACCTCCACCACTTGCTCTCAAACTTTCGTAGTGTGAATTAACAACTTGATACCCCTAATTACAATTTTATATGTCACCCTTATTCTTGTATAATGGATTCTTGTGGGGTACAAGGGAATCCCCCAAGTAAGCTTAATAATGGAACACTTGTGGGGTACAAGGGACTCCCCCAATTCAACTTAATAGTGTAATCTATGGTTCTTTAAGTATCTTAGCCATCTTAAAAATGACATTGAATAACTCAGTCAATCATTCCATACGTCCCCTATCTGAGATCTTCCAAAACTCCATTGGAATCTCATCCAATCTAGTTTCTCTCCCCCTACTCATCTTACTAATAGCGTACACCACTTCATAAACCATAATAAAACACAATATCAAAAATCCTAATGTCTCTCGAAGTGCTCCAAATCCCCCAGCATGATAGTTCTATCACCTACTTCGTTCAATAATTTGTAAAAGTAGGCTTACCGTTTAATTTGTATTGGTAGATGAGAGTTTCATCTACCAATACCTTACCGTCCTCATCCTTGATTCACTTTACTTGATCTAGATCTCAGGCCTTCTTCTCCCTCATCTTCACAAGCTTGTAAAGTTTTTTATCTTTGCCTTTGTCCCTTGTAACCGTATATAATCTTTCAAAGGCTTTCATCTTAGTTTTTGTGACCTCTAACTTCACTGTCGTCCAAGAAACCTTATAGTTCCCCTAATCCGTCCTCCTTTATTCCTCATCCTTATATTCCACCGAATTGATATAGGTTGCCGTATTAGCTTCCACTTTGCCTTGAACTTCTCCATTCCACCACTAATCCCCTCAAAGGCCACTGAAATTGCCCCTCGACACCCCCAAGCACCTCTCGATTTGTCTCTCGAATGCAACTGTTGTTGACATTACCCTCCCTGGGGCCTTTTCATAATGGGCTTCCCAAGTCTGACTAGGACCAGAGACCACCTCCGTTACCTTACCCAACTTCCAGTCGCCTGCCCTGAGTTGGATGAATTTCGAGCATATAATAAAGTAGTGCAACAACTCACATATAGACTTTGGGATAATACCACAACCGTGATGTCATGACCCAATCCAGGGCCTTAGCCGTTACGGGCATCCCGAATCGTGAAGGACTGAGCGCCCTTCTCTATCTGGCAATCATACACACTTTCATATAATATGAAGTAAAATGTAGAAATATAAAATAATAGGCAATCGTGGTCAATATCATAATTCAATTGAATAATTTGGAAGGGAAACCATAAACCTCTAACAACGTCTAACATCAGCCTGCGAAATCTCTAAGAATAAAAAATGACATTGGTCTGAAGTCTAGGACAAAGGCCCCAGTCAGACCATTAATCAAAATAAAACAACAATAATAAGTTTCATAACCAGGCCTTCCGAAGTAAGGGAGGCTCACCAGCTGCAAACTTCTGACAAGTCAATCTACTGCTTAACGGCACCCCAGGACTATGTCTCAGAATCCTAAAATATAGGGGGGTCAATACAGATGTACTGGTACGCAGAACAATCTAAACACAAAATATGCATTTTTATAAAACATAGGTGAGAGCATTTCATAAATCACACGTCATCTTGAAATAGTTTGAAATCACATAGGCATAATCCGAAACTTTCAAAATAAATTCTACAACTCACGACTCGACTCTTTATCTTACTTCTGAGTCAGATGGTACACCCTACGATTCTGCTATTCCACGGGCTATATGGAATCCGCCCTTGACTTGACGGCCAAGTTCCTTACCCAAGTTTGCCGCAAGGGTAGGAGTTTCTGCTTATTCTACTACGCCACATGGCAGTCACTAGTGTATAATTTTCCTTTTGGGTATCATAAACCCATGTCGGCAAATCACGGTTTTGGAAAATGAGTCATTTGACTCGTGCCTTCTTTAGGTAACCATCTAACTCTCTTAAGCCCAAATTTTAGATTCTTTAAAACACAACTTCTTCATCTTAAAGTTATTTCTTTCTCAAAATCTTTGGGCACATTAAAAATAGGGTATCGTCATACCCAGACTTCAGAGTCGTATGACAATATCTCTACCGCCCTTATCTATCTCAAAAGATGTTTATTGACCACCTAAAAACTCTACTATTTGAACAAAAGTTCATATTTCAAACAGTTGAAAAATCAAACCATTCTCAATATTTATTCTGCGGTGGTTGCCCTTTTTTTTCAATCACTTCAAAACCATTCTAAATAAGAATTATGATCTTTATACAACAAGTAAAAACACTCTTTCATTACTTCATGAAAACAACCAGTACAATTCACCGTAATAATCCATCTACAGATCCAAGCTTTCAAAAGTTTGTAAATTCAATTCACATATGTAAATCCAATGAAATTTGTAGTAAAAGAGGAAATCACAAGTCTCATGCTCTCATTAACTTCTCAATGTTGACATCACAAGATCACACGAAAGTATTTCGAGTTGAAAACACTTCATCACAATCTCCATAATTTCTTTACAACCATATGAAATTCTTGATGCATAATCATCAACAATCTTGAAACAAAACTTGTTTGTAGATATATATATATATATATATATATACTTTAAAACTGATTTAAAAACAACAAAATCCATGCCCATGAGATTTAGGATAGTCCCACGTACCTTAATTGCGAAGAAATCATGAATGAATTTCTAAAGATTTGACCTTTAAGCTCGATTTCCCAAACCCTAGTTGTTTTCTCCTCTTGTGTTCTAGAAAGATGAATTGGGGATCTTAAGAGAGTTAAAATGTTACTAAGAGACTTAATTTCGTTTAAGGATGATTAGGGATGGAATTTGGGTGAGAGAATATGACTAAAGTTCCCTTAGACCCTTTAGAAATTGAAATAATGCGTAAAACCACTTTAGATTCATGTCAGGTTTCGTGTCGGGGCTCAGTCGACGCGACGCGTCAAGATCACATTGGTTTACTGCCTCACATGGAAAATGCCATAACTTTTTGCTCGATTATAGAATTTTGGCGAAATTGGTATAGTTTGAAAGCTTATTCAATTATCTACAATTTGGTGCATCTTGAGCTACAAAACTCTATGTGTATCGAAAGTTATACATGTTCAAAGTAGACCCTTGTAGAATTGAATATCCAACTTTGGATAAATGAATGACTCTTAGCTCAACTTTGCTCTAAGTGATTTTTATGAACACTTTTCACCTCATAATCACTTCATATACTTGGAGAAGGATCATGGGACATAAATTTAAATATAAACCATGGAATTAGAGCTTACGCACGTAGGAATGACGGTTTGCTTTTTAGCTCAAAAATGCAGGGTGTTACATTATATCCCCCTTGGGATCATTCATCCCTGAATGATGGGTAGGGACTTGTTGAAGTTATAAAAGTTCAGAATAAAGAACAAAACCTCGCATTGAACATATTTCCTTAACAAAATATGTAAAGGAATCAAACGAGCTTCATGATAACCCCTAGTGAAATGTGAAAACACGAAACATGAGATAATGAGGCTTTACATAGGGATGATCTTGCACATGAGTTTTATGAATCATAATCATTACAACACAAGGGAGGGATTTATTTGATGATCATAGACCTGATTTATATTGGTACTAATCATGAAATAAGATTTTATGGGAGATAGGGATAGAAGCATTCTCCATCTCTCATGATACAACGAATAGACTTAGCTTAAAGGCACTACTCAGCTATGCCCCAACATTAAATAACATACTTCATCCTTTCCATCTTACTATTCGCCCATCACATATCTAGCCACAAGAATTTGAGTTCCACTACTTGGTACTTCTATGTTGAAGTCTAACTCGGAGTTAAAAGGTGCTAACTTAAGCTACGGGACCCTGTACTTTACATCCCCTTAAGAATATCTCTTCAGCTTATCACTACCATCAAACACACTCGAGATTTAATTTAAAGAGTACTAACCACATAACACATAGGTTTGTATTTTCAGCAACAACAACATTCAAGCCTAATCATTACTATACCCACTACATGGATTCCCCCACTAAGACCAACAATTTCAATCACTCTCACAAATATTTTTGCCATATTTCTCCTTCTTAGCTATTTCACACAACAGAAGTTCATCTCTTTTTTCCCCTTTCACTTATACCCTTAGCCCGAGAATCACATCACTTTTTCTTTATTTTTTTACCTTCAAGAACATCTACTCCCCTACCTAACCCATCACCACAGTTCCACATCTACCATCATACTATCATACGTAGGGTTATTAAGGGACCCGAGCATAAATGTCATGAATGGTAGTAACATTATTAGACCATAACTTATACTTATTGTACTACTCAAGGAGGGACAAGAAGTGAAGATACGATAAAATAGACATGAAGTGCCACATATATCAAGTGACTGGATCATAAGTAGAGAGTCGTTCAGAAGAAATACAATGCATCATGAATTCTTAGGATAGAGCAAGTGAGAAAACATTGGTTCATATATCAAAATAAAACAAGGGAAAGAGACTGAATTACCCTCTTGGACCCAAAAATCAGTAAGACGAATTGGGCACCCAACATGTTAAGCAAAGTGCCGCGTTGGTCCCTATTGACACGATTCCTGGCGCGACGCATCGACATCGCATTGGCCCACTATTTTGATCATCTAAACATGACTCAAACATCGTCTGAAAAATCCAAAACTTTCCTAAGACACCCCTTTGACATCCCTGATCATGAATCAACTCAAAAATCTACTTCTCGAGGTCAGAAAGATCAATTTGAAAATCATGGAAGTTAAGAGCTCATAAATATGACTAAGTCTTTTAACAATTAGAAAAAATTTCAGGTTGGCAGCTCTCCATACATGCAACCAGGAGTGGTATTGAGTCGAGAATGCTATGGGGTGTTACATTACAACTAAGACAAAGATTGTCGCTTGAAATGATTGCTCCTCATTTAAGGAACTGATATTTGCCATGAGTTTACATAAACTTTATCACTTTGGGTAAACCCGACATAGGATAAATTTATGACATATAGAAATATATTTTCTTAGGACCAAGCAGGATGAGAGACATAGATTTTCATGGATCCCGAACAACATAACATATGACTTGAATACATGAAAGACTGGATTACTGAGAGACAAAATTGCTTCTAGTTTGGAGGTCAGATCATAAGCATAAGTCCATAGAGAACTCAAACCATAGGCATGGGAACGACTTGAACAGATGATGTAAGACATTAGCAGGATACTCTCCTAAATTAAAGTAGGAGGGCTATACTTGAGTAGAATTAGGTTTATCATGGTTCTTTCCCGCAACTTGCCACATTGAGAACATTTGGGAACTACCTTCATTCACTATCTCCCCCTTAGATCAAAGTCATGATCGTAGACTTACGGACATAACCTCATAGCAAAATTTATAGCCACAAACCTCAACACAACAGAGACACCACCATATACTCAAACTCTAGACTCTCCTTGATGAACTATACTCTGAAGGCCTCGCTTTCTGAAAATGCTACTCCTAACTTTCGCTAGCCTCTATAGCCATCACTCTACAATTTACGACTAACTTTTTCATGGGAATAGACACCCACACTTCTAAACACTTAACACTCCATCTTCAATTCCTTAGAATATTATCATTACACCTTTAATCTCATAACCTAAACCTTAACAAAATCCATAAAACTATACCAAAGGCACACTTTGCCTACCTATATCTACTCAATTCAACTCTAAAGAACACCCTACAACAACTTCCCAGGCTTCCCCATACTACAAGATTCAAGAACTAAATCTAGGTACACAAAACACTTATACACAAAAAACTTTATCTAACAACTTGCAACCTGGGGTTCAACTTATTCCTATATACTCACGTTCTTATCCACTTAATGATTCAACCATAATTCATCATGTTAACACTAGTCCTCATGTACACATATAACTCACGATTACCACTTAAATTTTTCATAAATTATCAACTTAGGCCATTTCACATATCACATCAAGCCTGTTAATTACTCCATAAAACATGTATCATTAATCTTAAGCTATTATTCTCACCGCTACACTCCACACCTAAACTCTACATCTAAAGTTCAAGTTTGTTGTCTATCCCCAATTATATACCACTGGTAAAGCATGCCACATATTATGTTAGTCCTTCAAATTGGGAAATCAACCCAAATACTTCACTTCACTTAGCTACTACCTACAATCACAACCCCACCATAACCTCATTATTATAACTCAAAATCCACTACATACCTTCTCACCTAAAGTGCTAGTTTACTACTACTAAAAAAAAGGACCATCAAAGGGGTAAAGTCACATGACAGGATTTGTAGATCTTAATCTTATAGAATAACCCATTTCAATCTTATCAACATATTCTAATTCCTCACATCATACTTACGCAATCATACATCACAATGATCTTCAAAATTCAATAAACACTAATGAGTCTCTACCTACAACTTATAAACTAATCTACCCTTTTCCATTTACAGCTTATAAATGATTTCCACAACCACCATAACAATCCATTCTGAGATCCTTCCCTATTCTGAATAAATAATAAACATATCTTGTATCTTTCTTCACAGACTACCATACAATCTAAAAATATTGCTACATATTAGTCTATCACTATACCACATTAGTCTATCACTATACAATGGCAACCTATCTCTTAATCAATGGTTAAACAACTAAAACTATTCATTTACATAAAAGTCACGCTCACTCTGACTTCTAACCTTGTGACTTCATATCACCAACCTCTTGGCCAATCTCACTACCAATAGGTCACGACACTTTAACATATACTACTACTCGAGTGAAAATACAGTTCTAATATTCTGCTATATATCATTAACCTTATGCAAGACATCTGCAATAAGAATTTTGAAAGGGGGTTGAATAGACTTTGTACCTCAGGTTGAAAAGCACAATTTCATCAGAATAAAGGCATACACTCAAATCAATACACCTTGAAGCACTAATAGACTCCTCTCAAGTCCTTGTGCTATCCCATAACTTTATAGATAACTCAATAAGAAAGAACCGCATCGTTGGGGGAGCTAGACTCTTAGACTTATATCGCCTCGATAATGAAGCATGGCCCATTAAATTAGAACAAGGAATGAATTTGGATAACATTCTTATGGATGAATCTATGGCAAGAACTAGAGTATGACAGAATAAGAAACCACTCCTAAATTCTCGGTAGCCTCCTGATTATAAGTGTGGTGCACAATACACCCATAAGCAAGACTCTACTAGACATAATTTCATAGACACCCTGGGACCATGAACCGTGCTCTGATATAAAGTTTGTCAAGACCCAAGATGAGGCCCTAGCCATGACGGGCAACCCAAACCGTGAAGGCCCGAGTGCCCTTCTCTATCTGGCAATCATATACACTTTTATATAATATGAAGAAAAATATAGAAATATAAAACAATATGCAATCATGGTTAATATTATAATTCAATTGAAAAATCTGGAAAGGAAGCCATAAACCTCTAACAACGTCTAACATCAGTCTGCGAAATCTCTAACAACCGAAAATGCATTTGTCTGAAGCTTGGGACAAGGCCCCCAGTCGAACCGTGAATCAAAATAAAATAACAATAACAAGTTTCATAACCTGGCCTTCCGAAGTAAGGGAGGCTTACCAGCTGCAAACTTCTGACAAGTCAATCTACTGCTTAACGGCACCCCAGGACTTTGTCTCAGAATCTTGAAATATAGGGAGGTCAATACAGATGTACTGGTACGCAGAATAATCCAAAAACAAAATATGAAATTTTATAAAACATAGGTGAGAGCATTTCATAAATCACATGTCATCTTGAAATAGTTTGAAATCACATAGGCATAATCCAAAACTTTCAAAACACATTCTGCAATTCACGACTCAACTATTTATCTTACTTTTGAGTCAGATGGTACACCCTACAATTTTACTATTACACGGGCTATATGGACTCCACCCTTGACTCGGAGGTCAAGCCCCCAACCCAAATCTGCCGTAAGGGTAGGAGTTTCTGCTTATTCTACTATGGCACAGGGCAGTCGCCAGCATATAATTTATCTTTCGGGTATCATAAACCCGTGTCGGCAAATCACGATTTCAGAAAATAAGTCATTTGACTCGTGCCTTCTTTGGGTAACCATCTAACTCTCTTAAGCCCAAATTTTAGATTCTTTAAAACACAACTTCTTCATCTTAAAGTTATTTCTTTCTCAAAATCTTTGGGCTTATTAAAAATAGTGTATCGTCATACCCAGACTTGCAAGTCATATGACAATATCTCTACTGCCCTTATCTATCTCAAAAGATGTTTATTGACCACCTAAAAACTCTACTATTTGAACAAAAGTTCATATTTCAAAACAGTTGAAAAATCAAACCATTCTCAATATTTATTCTGCGGTGGTCACCCTTTTTTTCAATCACTTCAAAACCATTCTAAATAAGAATTATGATCTTTATACAACAAGTAAAAACACTCTTTCATTACTTCATGAAAACAACCAGTACAATTCACCGTAATAATCCATCTACAGATCCAAGCTTTCAACAGTTTGTAAATTCAATTCACATATGTAAATCCAATAAAATTTGTAGTAAAAGAGGAAATCACAAGTCTCATGCTCTCATTAACTTCTCAATGTTGACATCACAAGATCACACGAAAGTATTTCGAGTTGAAAACACTTCATCACAATCTCCATAATTTCTTTACAACAATATGAAATCCTTGACGTGTAATCATGAACAATCTTGAAACAAAATTCATTTGTAGATATATATATATATATATACTTTAAAACTAATTTAAAAATAGCAAAATATATCCCCATGAGGTTTAGGATAGTCCCACGTACCTTAATTGCGAAGAAATCATGAAGAAATTTCAGAAAGATTTGACCTTTAATAGATTTCTGAAACCCTAGTTGTTATCTCCTCTTGTGTTCTTGAAAAATGAATAGGGGATCTTAAGAGAGTTAAAACGTTACTAAGAGGCTTAATTTCATTTAAGGATGATTAGTGAAATTTGGGTGAGGGAATATGACTAAAGTGCCCTACACCCTTTAGGAATTGAAATAATACGTAAAACCACTTTAGATTCGCGTTAGGTTTCGTGTCGGGGCTCAGTCGATGCGACGCGTTAAGATCGTGTTGGCTTACTGCCTCACATAGAAAATGCCATAAATTTTCGCTCGATTATCGGATTTTGGTTAAATTGATATCGTTGGAAAGCTAATTCAATTATCTACAATTTGATGGTTCTTGAGCTACAAAATTCTATGTGTAGTGAAAGTTATATACATTCAAAGTAGACCCTTGTAGAATCAAATATCCAACTTTGGATGAATGAATGACTCTTAGCTCAACTTTACTCTAAGTGATTTTTATGAACACTTTTCACCTCAAAATCACTTCATACACTAGGATAAGGATCATGGCACATGAATTTAAATATAAACTATGGAATTAGAGCTTACGCACGTAGGAATGACGGTTTTCTTTCTAGCTTAAAAATGCAGGAAATTAAACGTGACCAACCCAACTGAGTCCAACCATCCCATACCAACAATCCAACCATACCAAAACAAGGGCCATAAATCAAGCCGTAACCAAGGATATTCTAAAACATAGTATAATCGATCCCAAAATGAAATATGATGAAATAGTTAGAAATTATATCCGATGATGCCAGTCTCCCAGCTTATTCCAATGCCAAGGCTGACACCTATACCGATTCCGCCCCTTCCAACCCATAGAAGTACCATAAAGCCTCTAACCAAAAGAGTAATGAAATCTGATTGGGAGATGCCCCCAACCATAGCCAAGACCAATATCCAAAATTAAATTAAAGTGTCTAAAAATATCCCTAACATGAAATAGAGCCTTCCGAAAGGATGGAAGCTCTCCACTTCAGTCCAAATGCTATCCCCGAGTCAATCACTACGTAGGAGGAGTAGAACGGTCAATTCCTACATAGCGTGGGTATACAGTCGCTAGTAGACGGGGTTAGCAAGTAACTGCTAGCATGATCTCAGGGTAAAGATAAAATAATATCATTTATAAAATCAAGTAAAGCCATCCATCCATATGCACCGAACTATACATATACATATATATACATACATATATATATATACATACTATGCCATTAAAAGGGGCTGGGTTTAGCATACCTTTAAAATTTTTACCTGAGTTGTGTAGCTTTGCTGTCCTAAACCACCCACGGACTATACGAGTTTAGCTTCCCTTATTGAAAGGGACCTAGTACGTGTAGCCACACGATCAGGGAAGAAACCTTTGGGATGACTAGTACATCCCCCAAATATAGTGTGACATCATGCACAAGGTTACCAAAACCAACCTCATATCGGTAAATATGAGTTTCCAGTTTTGTCCCCCTGGGACCTCCACCTTTGCTACACATCTGGCTATTATTTCCCAATTAAAACCAATTTCTAAATAACCAAATCATGTTCCATTTATTAACCGAGGCCATTGCTATTGGTATTGTCATACTAACCCTTACTTGTAAGTATCATCCATAGACAACCATTTATAGGTTTAAGGGGACTTTCAAGTGTCCTTCCATTTACCATATTAAACCACTTGGGGGAATTCCATGTACCCCTCAAGCATAACCATTATCCATTTAGCATTTCAAGCCATTTAAATCATGCATAATTCTTTTACCAAGTTTTAAAACATGCAAGAGTTCCATTAAAATAGTTAATGCAATGAACATAACTTTATAAGCATTTTGTCAAACATATTGAAGGCATGATATGACCAAAACCAATTCCAATTACCACTAAACCATTCCCATGCAATCCAATTATCCAAAACCACCATTAATGCATATAAAATCATAATAAAAATCCTGGGAAACCAAAACCAACCATTTAATATCAAAGCCCCCAAATCATTGGAAAACCAAAATCATACAATCAATGAAATTGTGAAAACATTCATAAAACCATGCATTTAGTTAGAATTAACAATGAGGAAAGAGAACATTTCTTAAACCAAGATGATGATGGAAAAAAATCACCAAGACAAACCGCAAATTGATCCTCTAGTTGAAACCCTAACTTCCCTTGTCCAAATGCTCTTGAGAGAATTATGGAGTGTTTTAGAAAAGTTTCTAAGTGTTAATAAATGGAATAATAGGGTAAATAACCTCCCAAGTAGGTTAGAAGTCGAGGGTCCTTATTAGGATAAGTGGGGAAATATCCAGAATACCCCTACTTAAGTTGCACCAAAATCTCATCACAAGGATACGATTGGACCTCACGAGTCATATCCTCCAATACAATTGGTATCCTCCACTCGTATCCTGGATTAAACCCTTGGATCAAACATTGTCCAGTATACGACTCATCCAACCCAGTCGTATTGACAATATGTGATCCATACCTTTCATCCGTACCCCTGGCAGGTTTACACCCAAGAAAGATTTAAATATGGTCTAGCATACGAGCCCTGGGTACGATTCGTACCCTATCTTATGGCTCATGGTGAGCCAATCATACTCAGATCTAACCTAATTAACCAAGTTTAAGATTAAGTCAAGGAACCAAATAATTCGTAACTACAAATGCGACTCGTACCCCTAAGTCGTACCCATTCTAGTAACCAAAATCCATCCCACTAACCAATACTGGTCAGTATACAACTGGACCATACCATCCATACCTAACATACGGATCATATCAATGAGTCGTATAAGTTCCAGATATCAGAATTCCAGGAAATTTTCTAAGGTCCAGAAACCAAGGATGTTTAGTTGTCTTCTCCCCGCTATTCACATCCCCACTATTCCTCCAAGACTCTATCTCTAATAACTTATTTCCCAAACCCCAGAGATAAAAGAGGTTAATCTACCTTGTGTAATCTGTGGTCAGACATAAAGATTCGTTTTCTTTCTACCCTCTTTATCCTTAAGTCCATCACCAAATCTTATGTTGGGTAGTAAGGGTTTCACTTAGTAGAACCTTACAATCTATACACAAGCCTCTATCTTCCTTCCACAAGAGTAGATAGTCTATCTGAGTCTTAGCCATCATGCTACAAAAGGTAATTAACTAATTTTACTTCATTCGAAAGCACGATTATCTATCACTATATCAAAGTCTTTAGAATAATCTAGAATAAATGTTCCACCACCATTTCTATCCCCAAAATTTAAACTTCTGTGGACCCCTTCAAAACTAATAGAGGTAACTCCAATGTGGCTATGTAAATCTCCACTAATGAATATCTTTTCGGTGTCTGGTATTGCTCTCACCACTCATTCAAATCCTTCAAAAAAATCTTCTTGACCTCCTCATCCAATCCCTCTTGTGGAGCATACACAATAATCATGTTCGAAGTAAGCCCTACAATGACAAGCATAATCATTATCATCTTGTCATTAATCCTCCTAAAACCCTACCACATGCTCCCAAAGATCCTCGTCAACTAGAATTCCTACCCCATCCTATTCTTCAAACTTCCTAAGAACTACAACTTAAATATATCTACATCCCAAGCCTTATTACCTACCCATTTGATCTCTTGGACACAACTATACTAATATTTCTCTTTTTCAAAAATTTTACTAGCTCTATGAATTTCCTTATCAAAGACTACTTATTCCACGACCCTACGTGCAGCCTAGTGGAATTCGTAACCCTCTTACCATGCCCATTCATCACCCTCGACCTTAACCGAAGACATGAACTTAGTCAACTACCAATTACCAAAGCCACCAAAAAAATAAAAGCTACTAAAGAAAAATATGTCCAAAAATTCACAATACCCACAATCTCTATTAGACTTGAAGAAGCAATAATATGATAGGTCTAAAAAATAAAAAACTCAAATATAAGGGCAGTGAAGAATTAAATGTAGACTGAAAATGATATGCTTATACACCACCAAACTAAGGCAGGGATCACTAGACAAAATTTAATGTCAAATTTTAATCTATATTATAGGCAAAAGAGAATATGATGGTGAAAAATAAATAGTCAATCAGGTAAATATATCAAGAACGCTACAACACTATATATTAAAATAAAAGGCCTTCAAAAGCAAACAAAGCTAAATACCTGTACACAACAAGCTAGTAATGTATCAAACAATAATCAACAAACAGAGATATGACTGTCTCAGCTATATGCTAATAAGAAACAAAGACTGGAACTAATAATACATCAACAACTAGTGAAGTATAATCAGGAAAAATTAGATAAGAAATCAGGCAAGAACAAAATTGGAGCCTAAACCATCAAAAATAAGGAAATCTAAATAAAATTAGATAAATAAAAGGGAGCGATTGCACCTATTCTTTCTGTGCAGATTTGGACTTTTTCGAGGAGAAGATAAAGTTGTGTTGGCCGGAATTTCTTGGCGATTTGTCAAATTTTGATAATTTAATGCTGAGATTGGTAATTGAAATCTTATTACCAGATATGCCGCACGTCGATATTATTTCTAGTGCATCAAAGAAATTAAAAATATCGGAGGCTCTGAATTTGATATTACTTGGAAAAAAGTGGGAAATAAATCAAAAAATAGGAGATAAAGAGATAGAGAAAAAGTACTGTCCAGCAACAAATCGATGGCGACGTTAGAAAATCCTAAACAAAGAGAGGGTCTCGTCGGAAAGGGGTTATGTAGTGGGGCGGTGGTAGTTTTGTTATGGATCAATTTTGCTGGAGAAAGATGACGGAAGAATTTGTCGGAAAGATCAGAAATGAAACCTCAGACCAGTGACATTGACAAGAGATCATTAAGTCTAGGTACAAGTAAAATGAAAGTCTCTTGATATGCATTACAAAACATTTGAAAATGCTCATGAAAATAACATTATTAAAGCCTAAGTGATGAAATATTTTCTTGTTGTGAAACATTGAGCTATAATTTTATCTTTACTTCTTATATTCTTGCTATTTTTGTGAGGTTCATATGAATATTCAAAATTGCAGCTCATTTGTCTTAGCGTTAAGTTTTCATACGTTCTCTTTTATTATACATGATTATTTTCTAATTGTTAGAATCTATTATTTATTCTCAATGCTTCTTTTTTATTCATCTCGGACATGCGTATTCATATCACTTTAGTATTTTTTTAGCAGAGCATTTTCTTCATATTCATGTTAAATTTAACTTTAAAAAAAATTGTTTAAAGAAATATGCAAAAGGGTCATTTCAATTTATTGTTCAAAAGTCATAAGATATATGTATATATATATACACATACATACATATGATAATAATCAACAAGTAATTTTTCCTCCTTTTCATATCTCATACGAAAACTTATTTAAGATAGATCAAAAATCATAACTCATGTACCTTGTGAATAATTATTAATAAATAATAAATACTTTTGCCTTCAAGATTAAGAATATGTCCATATGAAGAAGTTATAAAGGCCTTCAAGTTATACAATATTCTTGAACTTGAACAAATCAATAGAGTAAATATACATATGTGATTTTGTTCAAGAATAATATTAGACCCTCATATACAAGAATCAAATTAGTATTTTTTTCAGCTAATACCTTTATTTTATAATTGCAAAGCCGAACTTAAAGAGTTAAAAGATGCAGAGACATCTTTGACAACCCAACTAGGAAAACAAGAAGTCCACACTAATTTGTCGAACAATGTAAGAGAAAAAATTTTCATATTGTGAGCTAATATATTCCAAGATCTAGGAATATATGTAATTGCAACTTCTTCAAAAATCCTCATTAACTTCCATATATCTTCGCACGTGGTATCTATCTTTCATGAAGCTACACTCCTCTTCATAACCATATCTACTACATTCTTTGTGTCTGATAAGATTTGCACCTTTGTCCATCCATTTCTTGATCTTTTTCTAAAGCAATCCAGATTGCGAGCACTTCTGCAATGATGGTCTTCCCAACAAATTGAATTGGGGTACCAAGGGCTTGAAGCAAATTTTCAGAGCTATCCATAGATGTCATTCCAATGCTTGTCATATTCTTCTCATTTTGTAAACTAGCATCTACAAACATAATCACAACATCTTGTGCTACTATAATTGTATTATTAGTAGTATGGTCAGAATCCAATGTGAGAGAAGGCATAGCAAGTGAATTACTTTCATATTCCTGAAAATCAAAAAGTTCCTTGTTTACAATTTCATTAGATTTAGAGATTACACCATTAAAGTTCCTATCGTTTCTAGCTTTCCAAATTTGCCACATTATAGAGACACTTAATTTAATAAGCTCAATAAAATCAGGATATTGATTAGTATTATCAAATATCTCTTTCCACCATCTAGCAAAGTCTGTAATATTTTTGATGTTTGGATATTTAATAGGGCAAATTTTCCATACTATCTGAGCCTTCGGATATCTAAAAAACATATGTTCAATAGTTTCACTTTCCTCACCACAACTCTTATAGAAATCACAATTATTTTTTAGCCTTTTAGAAATAACATCATTCATAGGAAGCACATTCAGGATACATTTACGAATGAAGTGTTTATACTTATTTTTAATATTCATAAATCATAAAAAATTCTAAATTTTTTAAGGAAAAGATTGATAATTTGATTGAGGTCTACCGTTATTGGATATACTACTTCTATCAATTTTCCTTGCCAAATGGTAATTATAACCAGATTTCACGTCATAGATTTCCGACTTAGTTTGATGCCAAATAATCCTATCTGGAGATCCGGTACTAGAGATTGGGATAGATAAAATGTCATTGATATCCTCTATAGAAAACCTCTTCTGAAGTTCTTGAAGCTTCCAAGTGTGATTTCCAAGTGAGGTCTACCCTCACCCCCGTGAAGTAATACCCTTTTCCTTGGGGTTTGGAAGAAGGAAACTTTATTGTCAAAGTAGAAGTCAACTCTAGATAGCATAATAAAGATTCAATCTTGCTCACTGAATGAATCACTGGGCTACAATCGTATTCCCACTCTTAATTATGTGAAATTCCAAAATACATTCAGCTTTCGAATAATGGGCCTGAAAGGGTCAATGACAGAAAGATAGACTACAATGGTGAGAAGTTCACAACAAAGTTTAGTCTGTAAAATATGAAAAGTAGGATGGATAAGAATTATATGAGGTAAGAGAAGTTTTTATGCTACAACACCAAACTTCTCAATAATAAGATGGGGTTGAAAGTATCTTGAAGAAATCTTGTACTAAGGAAAGATAGATAGAGAGGATTGTCTATAAGGTTTCAACTTAACATACACCAATCACCTACTTAGAAGTGTCTACCAGTTCTACGGGCATTGGCATGAGAGATCATCCTCTGTTGAGCTCTATAAAGATTGAATTTGGTTTTATACATTTTGATGTTCCTAAGAATCATAAGATTTTCAGTGGCATCAGATTCAAAATCATTTTGCAGATAAGAAAGATGCAACAGAGAGGGTAACTATAGATAATCCTAAAGGGAGAAATTTATATGGATAAGTTAAACTAGAGTTGTACCACCATTTAGCTAGTGGTAAGTAAAAGACCTAATATATAAGAGAGTAAGTACAAAAGCATTTGAGGTATGTTTCTAGATACTTATTGAGGACCTCAGTTTGTCCATCATTTTGCAGTCAAGAAAGCCTTCCAGAAAAGCTGATGAATGTAGGGTCACTATAATCGATAGTATAAGCAGGAAAACTATTTAACTTAAAGATGTTGCTTAGAAATATAGGAATAAGGGACTAGGTGTTAGAAGGGTAAGTCAAGGAAATAAAGTGGGTACACTTAGTCAACTTGTCCATCATAATGTAACATCTTGTATTTTGTGTGTAGTAGTTCTATTTAAATAGAACTTGATATAGCCTTATGGTATAGATAATAAATTAGACTTTTTTATCGTAGTATTAATGGTCTAAATAGGTTTTGAAGATACTGTTCATACATTTGAATGCAACATGATCAAGTTAATAGTGATGAAAGTATTTGAACTCGATACAACAAGGTGGTATTTGAGCTTAAGTATTGTACCCCGCAAATCCAAACAAGTGTTAGAGATATGTTTTAAGCTTATGCAAAGTACCGTATAACTCTATTGTAGTTTTATGAGTGAGTTTGATGTATCCTAAGGCTTCAAATAACTCCCAGCTATTAGATGGATTAAACAATATCTTACCGATTGAGTTTTCAAGAAGAATGTTGCTTTAGTCAACTTCAAAAGAGCATATCTTTTGCTCTACTAAGAATTTTCCAGCTCAAGACCCATTAAATTGTAGGAAATTGAATTAGCTTTCCAACAATACTAATTTCGTCTAAATTTGATACTCGGGTGAGAAGTGATAACACTTTTAGTGAAAGCAGTAGGTCAAAATGAGCAGCACCGTGTCACGGAGACCCCAAAAATGGCATTCATCCTTTTCCAGTGGACCACTGCGATAACGCCGCATCGCGCCAAGAAGCAATTTTACATCAGTGGGGTATCGTGATGGCGCCTCGTCACGCTTAAGTTACAATTCAGAATTGTCTTTTTCCAATGGCGAAATGCGATAGTACCGTGTTGCGCCGCTAGGGAAAATGGGGATTGACAGTTTCCAGTGTCTCGACGCGATAAGCACCGCGTCGCGCCGGAGCCAAAAATCAAGATTTTTCCAGTTCGTGATTTTAAATTCCACGAACAGTTTGATCTTCTACCTTGGCCCCAAATCCATCCAAAACACGAAATTAAACCCCTAAAGGGCATTAGGTGACCCATTACTCATAATTTCCATCCAAGAAATTAATATTCTCTCAAGAACAAACCCTGGCCTTCAAAATTCAAGATCAAATCCCAAGAAAAACCCCAAGAATTCTCACGAATTCATCAACCCAAGTATGTTAAATATTCATCCATGGGTTCCTTTCACCCAGGAGTCCAAGTATCCAATTTAAAATTCAAAGTGTGATATTTACAAGTAATGCTGATCTTTAATTGTGATTTTAACCATGAATTCCCATGAATTGAAACTCTATATCATGTCTACATGAAATTGTTGTTGTTGTCAAACCCCACATGTAATAATAAAGTTATTTGTTGATTTAAACCATAATTAGTGATATTGATGTTGAAATCATGCTATTACTACAAGCTTTAAACTATCCCCATACTTAGTTTACACTATACATATCAAGTGTTTGATGAAATGCCTACAAGAATGAATTTTGAATAAATGCTTTCATATTATGTCCCCAATGTTTTAGTACTATTTTTCTATCATTGCTATCGAGTCCTGGGGGTTATGAATACCCAAAAACTTAGTTGATTACTTAGCCTCAGTATCTTCAGATTAGTTTCAGATATGTTATGAGCAATATCAGTTCAGTCAGTCATCATGATCAGTTTAACTTAAAATAGTTTAGTATTCCGAGTTATTTCAGTTGGAGGTATGATTTAGCACCGAGCGAGTATCGGGATGATGAATTCCCCGTCAGTTAAGTAGTGTCGTTAGTAGCAATCCATGTACTTTAGATCTACGTAGCCAGCATAGGATTTGAGGAGTCACCCGTCAGTTTAGGCTTGACTACCTCCCTGGGGTCACCCGTTAGTTTAGGCTTGACACCCTTAGTCCTTCGGGATAGTACATCAGTGGATCCACACAGCCAGTGTTAGTACCCATGGCACGACATTGACATCCTTCCAACTGGAGTCATAGGTTGGACCCCAATTTGCTTGTTGAGGTATGTCGGTTAGATGATAGCTCCCACAGTCTCAGTTCTGTCTTCAGAATACTTCAGTTCAAGCTTGTATTGACCATAGCATACAAATATCAGTTATTCAGTTATCAAATTTTAGTATTTCAGATTACAGATTATATTTAAAATATGTTTTATGCTTGGTCATGCATTCTCAGTATTTACAAATTTTATGCATTCTATTTAGTACTTCATGCTATTTATTTAGTCAGCTATTACTCCTATACATGAAATCATGCATATCAGCCTACCTCATTTAGCATACCAGTACATTCAAAGTACTGATATCATTCTCTTTCCTTGTGCTATGATGTTTCATATCATAGGTTTAGATACTCAAGTTCTCGATCGTACCTACATATCCCAGCACACCATTAGCAACAGTTGTGGTGAGTCCTCATATTTCGAGGATCAGTTATGTTTATGTCAGTTTCTCAATTTTAGCAGACAGTCAGAGTTAGTTGGGGGCTTGTCCCATCAACTCCTCAGTTATTCAGTTAGAGGCTTTTAGACTAGTACAGACAATCAGTTAGTTTTGTTATTATTTTATTAGTTTCAGACATTTATTTCCAGCATTTGCTTACAGATTTATAATCCAGTATTAATTTCATTTGCTAAAACCTTATGGCTTATCAGTTGTTCTTTCGCCTATGTTATTATATTCCTCAGTGCTCACAGTAGGTACCAGCTCATGGGCCAGCTTGTGGCCCCTCGGGAATGTAAGCGCCATGTGATTCCCAGGGTCTACTCTTGGGGTATTACAAACTTGGTATCAGAGCCTAAGGTTTTAAAGCGTCTTAGGGAGTCTGAAAGCCGCATCGAGCAGAGTCTTGTGCATGGGTGTGTAGCGCTCCATACTTATGAGCAAGAGACTACAAGACGTTTTAGGAAATATTTCTTACCTTTTAATATTCCTATCATGTGGGTGAGCAGAAGCTCAAGTTAAAATCTCTATCTAATCTGACTTTCCATTTTATTTACAAAATATACCTCCCAGAAAGACAAATGAAAGAAGAATAAAAAATCAGCTAGCGCCTCCGCCCGTTCAGCGCCTCCACACTTTAGAGTTGTATTCACCACTCTATATCACTCTGTAGCAGCCCAAAATATGTGGCCAGCTACTGTTCAGGCCAACCCAGTACCCAATACTGTCGCCGCCAGAATTCGGGACTTCACCCAAATAAATCCTCTTTCTTTTTCGGGATCCAAGTCTAAAGAGGATCCATAGGAATTCCTAGACATGGTGTAGAAGGTAACAGATATTATGGGGGTTACTTCTAATGAGAGTGCTTGATTATCTGCTTACCAGCTGCAGGATGTTGCCCATACCTGGTTTAAGCAGTCAAAAAAGGATAGGGGTACCGATGCATGGCCTATAAAGTGGGAGAAGTTTGCTACAACCTTCTTAGATAGATTCTTCCCATTGGAGCTGAGGGAAGCCAAAGTATTAGAGTTTATCAAATTGAGGTAAGGTAACATGAGTGTGAAGGAGTATTCCCTTAAGTTTACTCGGTTAGCTAGGTATGCTCCTCATGTGGTGGCTGATAGAAGGTCTAGGATGAGCAAGTTGTGTATGGGGTATCTGACAGTGTGGTCAAAGAGTGCAGGACTGTGATGTTAATTAAAGAGATAGACATATCTTGTCTTATGGTCCATGCCCAACAGATTGAGGAGTAGAAGACTAAGGAGAAGAAGAAAGAGAATAAGAGGGATAGAATAGGTAGCTTTAATTTTACTTAGCCAAGGTCAGAAAGTGGTAATGGTCCTCAGTTCTGTTAGAGATCTTTAGTCCTAGCTCCATCTTCAGCTAGTGCCCTAGTACCCAAATTCATAAATAATAATAGGGATAGAGTATCGGGCTCTAATTCCCAAAGTAGTGTAAACAGTGGTCGTACAAATCGTCTTTGCCAGAAATATAGTAGAAACCATCAGGGTGAGTGTAGAGCTGGTATTTATTTATGCTTTAGATGTGGCAAGCTAGGCCATCAAATCTGGAAGTGTCGGGTAGTTGCTCAGAAATGAAGGGATTTATGCCAGCAAGGTCAGTCTCATTAGTCATCAGTTCCAGCTAGCCATCTGACTCAGCAGGGCACTGCTACCATTACTACTAGTGGTCGGCGTTAGAACAGGCTCTATGCACTTCAGTCCCGACAAGATCAGGAAAGTTCTCCTGATGTGGTTACTGGTATGTTACAAGTCTTTTATTTACATGATTATGCTTTACTAGACCCTGGAGCTTCTCTTTCTTTTGTAACCTCTTATATAGCCATCAAATTTGGAGTTACTTCAGAAATCTTAGTAGAGCCTTTCTCGGTATCTACCCCAGTAGGTGTTTCTATTGTAGCCCGGCGGGTATACTAGAACTGCCTGATTATAGTGTCTTAGAAATTCACCTCAGTTGGCCTTGTGAAGTTAGAGATGATGGCTATTGACATAATTCTCGTCATATATTGGATCCACTCATGCTATGCTCAGTTGATTGCAAAAACAAAACAGTTTATTTTCAGTTCCCAAATGAACCAGTCCTTGAATGGAGGGGCAGTACTATAGCGCTTAGAGGTCAACTTTTTTATACCTTAAAGCGAAGAAGATGATATCCAAGGGGTGTATTTATCATTTTGTCCGAGTCAACAACTCCAATTCTGAGACTCCAAATCTTGAGTCAGTTTCAGTAGAAAGGGAATTTCTAAATGTGTTCCCTGAAGATCTTCTCGGAGTTCCTCATAAAAGGGAAATTGACTTCGAAATAAACCCTCTTCCAGATAGCCAGCCTATCTCTATTCTGCTATACAGAATGTCTCCAGCCGAGCTTAAAGAGTTAAAAGAACAGTTGAAAGATCTCCTAGATAAGGGATTCATTAGACCCAATATTTTTCCATAGGGCGCACCAGTTCTGTTCGTCCGTAAGAAATACGATTCTCTTAGAATGTGTATTAACTACCGTTAGTTGAACAAAGTCATAATCAAAAACAATATCCACTCCCCAGAATTGATGACTTGTTCTACCAACTTTAGGGTGCCAATTATTTTTCTAAGATAAACCTCAAATTCGTCTATCATCAACTCAGAGTCAGAGAATGTGACATTCTGAAAACAACTTTCAGAACTCGGTATGGTCACTTTGAGTTTCTAGTTATTTCCTTTGGTCTCATAAATGCCCCAGCAGCCTTCATGGACTTGATGAACCGAGTGTTCAAGCAGTACTTGGACATGTTCGTCATAGTCTTTATTGATGACATTCTTATCTATTCCCATAACGAAAATAATCATGCAGACCACCTCAGAATAGTATTGCAGACTCTTAGAGCCCATCAGTTGTTTACTAAATTCAATTAGTGCAAATTTTAGCTAAGATCAGTAGCTTTCCTTGACCATATTATTTTCGACGATGGAATTAGAGTTGATCCTCAAAAGACCAAACAGGTGAGAAACTGGACCAGAACCATCTCTCCAACAAATATCAAGAGTTTCTTGGGTTTGGCTGGCTATTATCGATGATTTATTTAAGGGTTTTCATCTATTGCATCACCCATGTCCATATTGACTCATAAGAAAGTTAAGTTTCAGTGGTCAGACTCCAATGAGAAGAGTTTTCAAGAGTTGAAGACTCGACTCACCTCAGCCCCAATTTTGACGTTACCAGATGGTTTTGTAGTATACTGTGATGCTTTCAATGTTGGTTTAGGGTGTGTTTTGATATAGAGAGGTAAGGTTGTGGCCTATGCCTCTAAACATCTTAAGCCTCATGAAAAGAACTACCCTACCCATGATCTTGAGTTAGCAGCCGTTGTGTTTACCTTGAAAATTTGGAGGCATTATTTTTATGGTGAATGGATGTGTTTACGAACCACAAAATTTTGCAGTATGTATTTTTGCAAAAAGATTTGAACTTACGTCAAAGGAGGTGGTTGGAATTTTTGAAAGATTACGACATGAGTGTTCAGTATCATCCGAGCAAGGATACATGAGTTTTCTGTATCATCCAACCAAGGCTAATGTATTAGTAGAGGCCCTCAGTAGATTTTCTATAGGCAGTGTTGCTCATGTTGAGAATGGTAAGAAGGAGTTAGTTCGGGAATTTCATCAGTTGGCTAGATTAGGCATTCATTTGGATGACTTAGCTGGGGGCAGTGTATGGGTGCAGAATAGTTTATAATCTTCTTTGGTTGTCAAAGTGAAAGAGAAGAAGGATAGGGATGTTAGTCTGGTTAAGTTTAAGGAGTAAGTTAGAGATCAGAAAGTAGAGGTTTTCTCCCAAGGGGGAGATGGTGTGTTGCGTTGCCAGGGTAGGCTGTGTGTGCCATGTGTAGATGATCTGAGGCAGCGAATTCTTGTATAAGCACACGGTGCGCATTACTCGATTCATCCAGGGGCCACAAAGATGTGTTACGATCTATGGGAAATATATTAGTGGAGTGGGATAATGATGGAAATTGTAAAGTTTGTAGCTAAGTGCTCTATTTGTCAACAGGTCAAGATTGAACATCAAAAGCCCAGTGGGTCCATGCAGGAGTTTAGTATTACCAAATGGAAGTAGGAGGAAGTGAACATGGACTTTGTGATGGGTTTACCTCGTATTCGTCGTCAGCATGATTTGATCTGGGTCATTATAGACAGGATGACCAAATTAGCCCATTTCTTGCCATTCCATACTTCTTATTCAGCCGAGGACTATGCCAAGCTCTATATTAGAGAGTTGGTTAGGTTGTAAGGTGTTTTTCTATCTATCATCTCAGACAGAGGTACCCAGTTTACCTCTCACTTTTGGAAAGCTTATCAGAAGGGACTTGGTACCCAAGTTTACCCCAGTACAGCCTCTCACCCTCAGACAGATGGTCAGGTAGAGAGGACCATTTAGACCCTTGAGGACATATTGAGAGTGTGTGTTGATGACTTTAAGGCCAATTGGGATGACCACTTTTCTTTGATTGAATTCGCATTTAATAACAGTCATCATTCAAGTATTCAGATAGATCCATTTGAGGTTCTATATGGAAGAAGATATAGGTCTTCGATTGGTTGGTTTGAGGTAGGTGAGACTTCTTTGATAGGTACTGACTTGGTGTTTGATGCTTTAGAGAAAGTTCATCTTATCGGGGAGAGGCTTAAGGCATCCCAAAGCCAACAAAAATCTTATGCTGATGTGAGGAGGAAGGATCTTGAATTTGATATTGGTGATTTTGTATATCTAAAGATCTCTCCCATGAAATGAGTGAAAAGGTTTGGGAAGAAGGGGAATCTTAGTCCCAAAATGTTGGCCCTTACAGAATTTTTAGTTGTTTTAAAAAGGTGGCTTATGAGCTTGAGTTGCCTGCAGACTTAGCATCAGTGCACCCAGTGTTCCATATCTCATTGTTGAAGAAGTTTATTGGTGACCCAGCTGTAGTTGTTCCCTTAGAAAGTGCAGATGTTCAAAACAACCTTTCTTACGAAGAAATTCCAATCGAGATCCTTGATCGACAAATTCGTAGACTAAGGAACAAAGAAGTTCCCCAAGTCAAATTCTTTAGCGGAACCAATCAGTTGAGGGAGCCACTAGGGAAGAAGAAGCAGATATACGGACCAAGTACCCTTATCTTTTCTCCACAAACTCAGATTCAGCCTAAGGTAACAATCTTCTTAGAATTTCTTTTTTTTCATGCTCAGTTTCAGTTGCATATCATTCTCATGTCAGTCATGCATTCACAGAATTAGTTTAGTCATGTGTTATGTTTCAAACTCAGTCATGTAATCACATCTTTATCATGAATATTTAGAACGTAACCTAAATTCCTCAGTACTTTCATCTTAACCAATCTCATTCGAGGACGAATGTTCCCAATGAGGAGATATTGTAATACCCCAAAAACCCAAACCAATGTTAGAGCCATGTTTCAAGCTCATGCAAAGTACCTTATAAACTCTGTTGTAGTTTTATGAGTGAATTTGATGTATCTTAAGGCTTCAAATAACTCCAATCTATTAGACGAATTAAAATATTCCTTACCGATTGAGTTTTCGAGAAGAATATTACTCTAGTCAACTTCAAATGAGTATATCTTTGGTTCTACTGAGAATTTTCCAACTCAAGACCCACTGAATTGTAGGAAATTGAATTATTTTCTAACGATACCAATTTTATCTAAATCTGATACTCGGGTAAGAAGTTATAGCACTTTTAGTGAAAGCAGTAGGTCAAATGAGTAGCACTGCATTGCGGAGGCCCCAAGAATGGAATTCGTCCTTTCCCAATGGACCACTGCGATAATGTCGCTTCGCGCCGAGAAATTTTTTGTCAGTAGGGAAATGCTATGGCGTCGCGTTTCACCAAAGTTTTAGTTTAGAATTGCCTTTTTCCAGTGGCGGCAATGTGATAGCACCGCATCGCGCCACTGGGCAAAATGGAGATTGTCAGTTTTCAGTGGCCCGACGCGATAAGCACCACGTCCCGCTAGAGCCAAAAATTGAGATTTTTCCAGTTTGCGATTTTAAATTCCAGGGATCGTTTGGTCTTTTTCCTTGGCCCTAAATTCGCCCAAAACACAAAATTAAAACCCTAAAGGGGCATTAGCTTCCCCATTACTCATAATTTCCATCCAAGAAACTAATCTTCTCTCAAGAACAAGCCCTAGCCTTCAAAATTCAATATCAAATCCCAAGAACAAACACAAGAACTCTCATGAATTCATCAACCCAAGTATGTTAAATGTTCATCCATGGGTCTCTTTCACCCATGGAGTTAGAGTAACCAATTTAAAATTTAAAGTTGTAATCTTTACAAGTAATGCTTATCTTTAATTGTGATTTTAACCATGAATTCTCATGAATTGAAACTCTATACCATGTCTACATGAAATTATTGTTGTTGTCAAACCCCACATGTAATAATAAAGTTATTTGTTGATTTAAACCATAATTAGTGATGTTGATGTTGAAATCATATTATCACTACAAGCTTTAAACTATCTCCATGCTTAGTTTACACTATACATATCAAAAGTTTGATGAAATGCCTGCAAGAATGAATTTTGAATAAATGCTTTCATATTATGTCCCCAAAGTTTTATTACTTATTTTCTATCATTGCTATTGAGTCCTGGGGGTTATGAATACTCGAAAACTTATTACTGAGACTTAGTAAATTCAGATTAATTTCAGACATGTTATGAACAATATCAGTTCAGTCAGTCATTATGATCAGTTTAACTTAGAACAATTCAGTATTCTGAGTCAGTTCAGTTGGGAGTAAGATTTAGCACCAAGCGAGAGCTAGGATGATGAATTCCCCATCAGTTAAGTAGTGTCGTTAGTAGCAGTCCATGTACTCCAGAACTACGTAGCCAGCATAGGATTTGAGGATTCACCCATCAGTTTAGGCTTGACTACCTCCCCGAGGTCACCCATCAGTTTAGGCTTGACACCCTTAGTCCTTCAGGATAGTACATCAGTGGATCCACACAGGCAGTGTTAGTGCCCATGGCACGGTACTGACACCCTTCCAACTGAAGTTATAGGTTGGACCCTAATTTTCTCGTTGGGGCATGTCGGTTAGATGATAGCTCCCACAGTCTCAGTTCAGTCTTCAGTATACTTCAGTTCAGGCTTGTATTGACCATAACATACAGATATCAATTATTCAATTATTAGATTTTAGTATTTTAGTTTACTGATTATATTCAAAACATATTTTATGTTTGGTCATGCATTCTCAATATTTATAAATTTTATGCATTTTATTCAGTACTTCATGTTATTCATTCAGTCAGCTATTACTCCTATACATGAAACCATGCATATCAGCCTACCTCATTTAGCATATCAGTACATTCAAAGTATTAATCGCATACCCTTTTCTTGTGCTATGATGTTTCATATCATAGGTTCGGACGCTCAGGTTCTCGATCGTACCTTGATATCCCAGTGCACCAGTAGCAGCAACAATGGTGAGTCCTCATATTCTGAGGATTAGTTATATTTATGTCAGTTTCTCAATTTTAGCAGACAATCAGAGTTAGTCGGGGGCTTGTCCCATCTACTCCTCAATTATTCAGTTAGAGACTTTCAGACTAGTACAGACAAACAGTCAGTTTTGTTATTATTTTATTAGTTTCAGACAGTTGCTTCCAGCATTTGCTTTCAGATTTATTATCCATATTGATTTCATTTACTAAAACCTTATGGCTTATAAGTTGTTCTTACGCCTATGTTATTGTATTACTCAGTGCTCACAGCAGTACCAGTTCATGGGTTAGCTTGTGATCCCTCGAAGCTGTATGCACCGTGTGACTCACAAGGTGTACTTTTAGGGCGTTACATTAAGATTCAAAGTGGGCAAGTGTATACAAGTGTTAAGTTAAATTATTAGAATTAAGAGATAAAAACTAGAGTAAAACAATGAGTTAGTTGCTCGGATTAATTAAGCTAGCTATATGGATCTAGTTAAAGTGGACATGGCTAATGATCAGATTAGGCCTATATTAATGGACTCATTTGAGGCCCAAACTAATTAAGAGAAAAAAAAAAACACAATACCAAATCTTCCAAGGCCCAATGTAATTAAGCCCAATCAATAATAAGGTAAGTAGGTGCATCACCTACTTTGACCTTTTTAGCATCTATATATAACCAAGTAGGTGCATCACCTACTTGATCAATTTGTGGCTCAAAATAGAACTAAAAGAGAATGTTCTAGAGGGATCTAATATAATGCCAATATTAACTGATCTTTTTACTCATTTTAACATACAAATTTGAAGTTTTTAACTCCAATTTTCTCCTTTTTCTCTTAAGACTTAAAACAACAGCCTTAAAATTTCTTTAGGATTCTTGAAGAAACTCTCACATTTTCAAGTCAAGGTAAGTGTAACACTTATTATTTTATCTTAATTATTTCATGGAAGGCTAGAAAAATATGTTATTCATGCTTAAGTATAAGAATAGGGCAGAATGTTTCCATAAGTTAACTTAGCAACAATAATTTGGCAAACTGATGGCCAAACTTGAAACCTTCGGGATGTCTATTTTAAATCAGTTTTATTTTAGTCTAAGGAGAAATTAATATAAGATTGATATGATGTGATTATAAATTCAATTGAAGGAAGTCATACGAATTATTTGAGGTGATAAGTTTGGTATTTCGATAAGTATACTCTGAGTAGTAACCTACCATAATTTGTATTTTTCATAATTTGCATAGTTATAAATGATTTTGAAGAATAATATTACTAAATGCTTTGAAATTTCACATGGGATAAGACTTTTACTTGATATGATACTGAAATGGTTATTTGAGATATTCTTGCTATCATAAGACATATTTACTATTATTTGAGATATAAACTACTAGTGTGAAGGTTATTCACTTATTTGAGGAATAAGTATTTTGACATGTGGTTTGTTCAAGTTCATATGCAATATGATTTGATATGAACTTAAATTCCCTATGCTATTTTGAAAAGGCTTTCATATGAAAACCTACTATTTATAAAGAAAATATAAATGGGAGTAGACCTTGATTTGGATCTCCTGGCAAACGACAGGTTTGTTAGACCTGGTGCACATTGTATTTACATATTACTGTTACAACCCTCGCTAGTAGAAAGATAGAACTAGCATATAGTTACTGATTTCCCTCAAGTAGGGACCTACTGATATGTGTAGATGACATCTTAATGAGGGGTCCACAGTTATTGGCTTTTACTGAAGTAGAAAGTTACTCTGATTACATGATTCATTCTTGAAAACCTCTCATATATGAAATATTTGACATAAATAGTGCTTTATTGAGTTTATTACTGAATAGTTATTTAATTCTTCTTACATGGAACAAATAAGATTGCTTATTGTTATTGTTTCAAAAAGGGCACACACTTTATGATATTTCTAATTATCTTTCTAGAATGTTGTGTGACTTGTACCTATTTAAATGGATGTGGTTAAGTGCTATTACACATTGTGCTAGAGTCTAAATCCTTGCTATTTTTTTTAAAAAATGTAGGTTACGGTAGTGAGGATTTCATAAACTAGAGCATACGAATTGGCATTTTTCTTATGAACCCAACACTTATTTGTGTGAGCAGCAAGTTCATTTAGTTCTTATGGTTTTTTCTTGAAACTCTTAGACTCACTCCTTATTCATTTCTCTTATTAGAGTCATGAATATTCTTTCGGCATTATGGATTTGTGGAGTATTTGACTTCTTCTCACAAATGGAGATGGATTTTAGTTTCATTGGATTGCGAACGCGTTGTTGATAAAGTTTGTGCATTGTTTTGGTAATATTGGTTTATTGCGTTGTGGATTTGAGATCGAGAATTTTTGGATAGACCCAAAAACATTGGAAACTCTACCTAATTTTTTGTAAAATATTGATGAGGCTTGCTTTTAAATTTTAACCTCCATGGCGCTGGTCGTAAACCTAAATTAGTTCATGACAAAGCTAGTACCAGAGCCTAGATTATTTTTTTAACTTTGGAGTACACATTAGTAATAGAATCTAAATTATAGTTATGTCACCGGTCATTTCCATAATTGAGATTCTGCGAAAGCGTGATAGGATGTGTCTTATTTTTTTCTTATTATTCCTTATGTGTGTGACGTTTAGGACTAATTAGATGAATCTAACCATATTTATGTTATTAATCAGATGGTTTTCACTCAAGCAACTAATGACAGGGCTACGCCAGCTACATCTTAGATAGCTAATGCCACCTCTAGCAGACAGCCAACTTCCACAACTGGGGGAAGAGATGGAGCTCACAAAAAGGGTCGAGGTAAGAGTTGTGGTGCTACCACATAGAATTGCACTACCACTTTGATAATTTTAAGAGAGACCACTCCTAAAATAAGTGCTAGAATACTTACACCATCACATAAGGGTAATGTTGTTGAGGCATTTTCTTTCACGCAACAAGTTACAGAGGGTTTGTCCCACTGAATAGCATGAAAGGGTTGGTCAATATAATACTGCACCTGCAAGCTATAACTGCAGCTTCAGGCACCTGCACAAAGTTATAGTTTAAGAAACAAAGAGGTATCCTTGTAGGAGTTTCCAAAGTTAAAAAATCATCAATATTTACGAATTCAGATAGTTCAGCTGATTCTCTAAGTTTCTTGGATGGTACACTCAAGGCACTGTATATGCTAGGATGTTCTAATGAGAGGGTTGTAGATCTTACATCATCCAAATAAGAGAACATAGCTAATACATGGTATGATACATTATTGGTAGGAAGTTATATTGGCACGGCACCACTACTCTGGACTGAGTTCACTAAGTTATCTATGGATAATTTTCTTCCTGATAGTGAAAGTTAGAAATATATAGATCAATTTGAGAAAGTGATTCAGACTCCAAATATAGATGTGTCGACTTATAATACCAAATTTTGCAAGCCAGCTAGGTATGCTCTTTACTTAGAGTCCACTGAAACAGCTTGAGTTCATAGGTTTGTTAATGTTTTGGATGGTCATCTATACAATGCAATAGCCCTATAGATACAGATTTTAACCTATTATGAGGCAATTGATCTTATTTAAAAAAATTGAGAACAAGGGTCATATGGAGCATGCATCTCATGATATTCGTAAGAAGGCTAAGATAGGGGAATCTTTCAATGGAGACTTTAGTGCAAATCATAGAGCGAGAATCAGGGAAAACAACATGAATATTACAGATTTAGTTTCACACTTTATATATAGGCCACCTCCTAGATAGGTTACTTAAGGGTCGCCATCATCCTATGTACATCATAATTTTGGGAAGATGTATGCCACTGCTCCATCCTACTAAACTTATGGTAGATATCATAAAGGTCAATGTCATGTTTTGACTGGTGAGTGATTTTGATTTGGTCAGTTGGGACATCATAAGAGGGGTTTCTCCCAACCTTTGAGGAATTTCAGTCAAGGTTCTGGTAAGAGATGTACCTACTCAAGTTACTAATAATACTACAAGTAATATTGGTATGTGAAATAGAGGTCGAGGTAATGGAGATTGTATTGCTGGAAATCAAGGACAAGGGAATGTTGGTAGAAGCCAATCAATAGTTTTTGCACTTACTAGATAGGAGGTTTAGGCTTCGAATATAGTAGTTACAAGTATTCTTTTGATCTGTTCATTTGATGCACATGCTTTAATTGGTCTAGGTTTTACACACTATTATGTGTCCTCATCCTTTGTTGTGATATTTAATACACAACCAAGGTGTTAAATTATCCTTTTCTTAGTACTACTACCTCAGAATATTATCTGTTAGTTGAGTATGTGTATCGTGAATGTGATATTATAGTGGAAGCCAGGGATACTCTTTCTGGCTTTATTGTACTTGATATGACTGACTTTGAAATGTTAATGGGCATGGATCGGTTATCTCGTTGCTATGTTATTGTAGATTGTCATGCAAAGATAATTTGATCTGAGATGTGGTCAAGTCCTAGAGGTTGGTAAAGTTGTATCTTTTATGAAGGCTTAATAATTATTGTAGAAAGGTTTCATAGATCTCTTAGCTATGGTAAGTGACATTTGAGAGGAAATACTTGTTTGTAGAATCTACCTTTGGTGATGGAATTTTTTGATGTACTTCTGAGGATTTGCCAGGATTACCTTCGATACGAGAGATAGACTTCAGTATTAATTTGGGACCTAACATTATACCACTATTTATACGCCTATATTTTATGTTACCAGCAGAGTTGAAAGAGCTAAAACAGTAGTTGCAGGACTTGCTAGATAAAAGTTTCATCAGACTGAGTGTATCACTACGGGTGCACTCATTTTGTTCATAAAGAAGAAGGATGGGTCTCTAAAATGTGTATTGACTATAGGTTGTTGAATAAGGTAATGATATGAAATAAGTATTTGTTTCCTTGTATAGAGGACCTATTTGATTATTACAAAGAGATGTCTATTTTTCAAAGATTGATCTTTGGTCTAGTTATTATCATCTTAGAATCAGGGAGAAAGATATTTCTAAAACTTTATTAAGAACTCGATATGGGTATTATGAGTTCCTTGTAATGCCTTTCGGGTTACCAAAAGCTCCAGCTACATTCATGGATTTGATGACTAGGGTGCTTAAGCCGTTTCTAGACAGAATTATGATAGTATTTATTGATAATATTATGATATACATTCTCGTATCAGGAAGAACATGATAATTATCCAAATGTTGCATTGCAGACTATACAAGGGTGTAAGTTTTCTGATAAGTTCTTAAAGTGTGAATTTTGTCTAGACATAGTAGCATTTTGGGGGCATGGTTTCCAAAGATGGAATTATGGTGGATTCTAAGAAGACCGAAGTGGTGCAAAAATTGACTAAACCTACTTTACCTACAGGGATTCGTAGCATTGTAGGTTAGGCCAATTATTATAGGCATTTTGTGTATGATTTCTCTAGAATGGAAGCTTCATTGACCAAATTGACGTAGAAAAATATGAAGTTCTAGTAGACACAAGATTATGAGCAGAGCTTTCAGAAACTCAAAATATATTTGACCATTGCACCAGTATTAGACTTACCATCATGTTTTAGAGGATTTTAAGGTATTTTACAATGTTTCGATGGTGGTATTAGGATGTGTTATCATGCAAAATATCATGTTATAGTCTATGTTTCAAAACAGTTGAAAAAACACGACCAAAACTATCTTACATATGACTTAGAAATGGTTGCAGTGGTATTTGCTCTTAAGATTTGGAGGCATTGCTTATAAGGCAAAACTTGCAAGATTTATACTGATCATGAGAGCTTGAAGTACATTTTCCAGCAGAGAGATCTAAATTTTCAACATCATCGGTAGATGGAACTACTCAAGGATTATGATTGTGTTATTTTGTATCATCCTGGAAAAGTCAATCTTGTGGTTGATGTTTTTACTAGAAAAGCTATGGGTTGGTATGTATAGCTCTTGGAAATAGACAATTGGTAAAGGATATGCAGAAACTTTAAGGGCCAGGCATCATATTTTGCGTGGGAAATTTAGGAGAATTATTGGCTTGTGTGCAAGACAAATCTTCTCTAGTAGAAAGGATCAAAGCCACTGAATATGAGGATATGCAATTGTGAAAATATCTAGATGAGGTCATAGAGGGTCAGAGTAAGATAATGAATATTGAATGTGATGGTATTCTTCAACTAGGTAGCCAATTATGTGTACCAGATACAGAGGGGTTGAGATGAAACATTTTGAAGAAAGCTCACAACTACAAATATACCATACACCCTGACTCCACAAAGATGTATCATGACCTGAAGCAATTGCATTGGGGAAAAGGTATGCAAAAAGATGTTTCTAACTTTGTTCTAGTAGTTTGACTTATTAATGGGTTAGAGCGTAGCATCAGCGACCCAAAGGATTACTACAAGAATGGAAATAGGAAAGAGTTACCATGGATTTTATGATCAGTCTACCACGAACCATTAGAGGTTATGACTTTGTATGGGTAATTATAGACCGACTTACAAAACCTGCACAACTTTTACTAGTAAAGACTTCATATGGTGAAGTGAAATATGCTTAGTTATTTATGAAGGAAATTGTCCAACTTTATGGAGTTCCATTGTCCATTATTTCTTATAGAGGATCACAATTCACTTCATGTTCTTGGAGATCTTTCTAAGAAGCATTGGGTACCTGGGCAGATCTTAGTACTATTTTTCAACTATAGATAGATGGGAAATCTGAGCGTACTATACAAATTTTGGAGGATATGTTGAGTGCATTCTTGATTTTGGAGGTAGTTGGGATACTTACCTACTTTTAGGGGAATTTGCTTGCAATAATAGTTCTCAATCAAGTATTCAGATAGATCCATATGAAGCCCTGCAGCATGGTAGGCGATGTCATTCTCCTATCGGGTGGTTTGAGGTTGGAGAAGCTATGGTTTTAGGATCAGACTTGGTACAGAAAACTATGGGAAAGGTCCAATTTATTAGACAGAGGATGCTCATGACTCAAAGTGGACAGAAGTCTTTTGTATACAAAAGAAAAAGAGATATAGTGGTCACTGTAGGGGGACAGGGTTTTTCTATGAGTCTCTCCTATGAAATGTGTGATGCAATTCGATATATAGGACCTTATGAGATACTTGATCGTATAGAAGGAGAGGTGTATCATTTGGCCCTTCATCATGAGATATCTTTCGTTCATTTAGTGTTCTATGACTCTATGTTAAGGAAGTGTATATCAAACTCCTATCATGTGCTCGATGCACCAACTTTATGACTTGATGAGAATTTAACGTATGAGGAAGACACCAATGGTTATTATTGACAGGAAAGTTAGAAAGTTATGGTCAAAGGATTTTGTATCCATGAAAGTATTATTAAGAAATCATACCAAAGAAAAAGCTACTTGGGAGACAGAAAATGACTTGCGAGTCAAGTATCTTCAGTTATTTCAGTCTTTACGTCCACACTTATCTTTAAATTTGGGAAATGAATTTATTAATGTGAGGAGAATGTAATACCCTACATTAAGAAGGAATGTAAGTAATCTTTAAAAAAAAAAAATGAGCTGGAAAAAAATTACTAGTAAATTTAGCCTTGGGCTAAACCAAAAGAAAAACAGAAAGCTGCCAGCAACGTGAACAGCAAACAAAAGCCAAAAAATATGATTAAGGTGTAAAGGTTATGAGTGCAGCTATGATTTCAAGAAAAATTCAATATAGACAGAAAGAGAGGAAAGAGACGGGGGTGAAAACAAGGACAACATACACTCCTGGAAAAAGGGATTCATCAAAGGTTTATTGTTGAGTTTCAAGTAAGTCTTTTCGTTATCATAGGCTTGAGTATTAGTTGGGAAATTGGCATCGGATATAGAAAATTATTTATCAAAGACAAGTAGTTTGGGTGGTAAGGTGCAGTTTAAAGTGGAGTTAGATGAATGAGTTCTATATATTTGCCAAAGCCGGTAGATTACATAGCAGATATATTATGCACAACTTAGTAACTATAATCTAGCAAACCGATGGCCAAACTTGGAACCTTGGGAATGGATATTTTGAATTAGATTTATTTTTGCCTAAATAGGAAAATTAACACAAGATTGATATGATGTGATAATAGATTCAATCAAAGAAAGTCATACGAATTGTTCAAGGTGACAAGTTTAGTATTCACTACAAGAAAAACAGCCTCTAGGGAAGGAAATTTCAGTTCCTAAAAGTTCAACTCTGGTCGCAAATGATCTTTTAGGACGAGAAAATGCTGGTCGTTGCTCGTCCTTATAGACTCTTTCGCTAAAGACCTATTGCGACGAAGTAATCTAGTTGGTCGTTAAATGTCATTAGAGACGTTAACATATTTGGACTCCAAAACACTTTTAGAGACTGTATATCTCATCCCTAACAGACGATTTTTATTTTTAAAAAGTAGTTATTTTTTTATCGGTAAATATTTTTTTTGCGATAAGTAACTACCTTGTCCTAAATTAATCTATCACGACGAGCATCTAACTCGTCCTAGATTAATCTTTGTAGAGGTGCGACTGCCTCATCCTAATTTAACCTTTAGAGATGAGCAACTAACTCATCCTTGATTAACCTGTAGAGACGAGCAACTAACTCGTCTTATATTGCTACTGAAATCATAAAATTTATAAATTTCATTGCTAAATATAAAATTGTAAACATAATTTGAATATTTGCTAAACAGAAAAATAAATCAATTAAAATCCCTAACTAGAATATGATGTCAATAGTTTCAATATTTGCTAAACAAAAAAAACTTAACCAATTAATATCCCGAATTATATGATGTCAATAGTTTCAATATTCGTTAAACAAAAAATTTAACCAATTAACGTCCCGAGATAGAATTTGATGTCAAGTTTACATAATGTTCTTAGCAATATAGTAATGAGCTTGTGCATTCTCTAAACTTGTATCTTCACTTGTAACTTCAATCTTCAAAAATTTGTAAGAACAAAATTATGGAAAGACAATTAATAACTATTGATATATAATTTAATATTCGTAAGAAGCAAAGAATTGAAACACAGCACAACAACGGATAACTGATTTAGCCAATGGATAAAACAAGTACATAGAGTTGAAAACTAAGTCCAACTATGAGATGAATATGAAAAAAGTACTCGCTTTCTTTCAATTTGCATTGTTTGATTCAGGAAAAAGGAAAAAATACAAGTATTAACTAGACCAACGAAACTACTTAGATGTTTTTTGGGATGAAGTGAGAACTGCTGTAAAATGTTAACTCGGTAAAAATGTGATGTCTCAGCCACAATAATTGACACCTACAGAATCAAACACCCAAATGGATTTTCTTATACTTTATTCATATCCCATTTTTTTTCTATATTTGTTTGGCAGTGTCAGGGCGTTTCTCACTTGACAAACCTATAGACTCAAGTACAAATAGATGCCAAAAAGTCATAGATGAAACCTGAACATATGAACTCACAGTTCCAAATGACACTTGTAACAGAATGAAAAACTGAACAAAGCAAAATTCATATGTACTGAAGCATCCACCAACATGGAGATAGAAGTATTACAAGAGCAAAAGCTCATCATAAGTCCATGTAAGCAAATTTGAAAAATTAAGGCCAAAATTAGGAAGCCTGAAATTCTAGGATTATTGGAAAGATCTGCACACTGGAAGTAAACAAACTAGAGGAAACTGCCCGCTTGTACCAATCATTGCCTGAACATTGAAGTTCAAAAGAGTGCAGAAGTTGTCTGATACGATCCTAAGGTTAATGCTGACCTCTTGCATAACAAGCCTTTAAGTTGAATACTTGCAATTAACAGTTTCAACCGAGACGGTAGCTCTTTATGATGAAGGTTATTTAAATTGTAGTTCTACCAAAGCAGAAGCTCATGAACATGTAGTTACAGTATTTAACATTTAAAAAAAATTGAGGGGGAGAACTAGGAAAAATGAGAAATTCTTCTCAGCTTCTGCAAAAGCTACAAGGATGCTTGTGCACATACAAAGTTGAAAGATATACTAAGGCCAAGCTAAAGAGCACATGTATGTATTATACCTCAAATAAGCAGAAACATCCCTGCATATCATATTTTTTGTTCAACATGAAAAATTATGTCACCAAACTACAATAGCTAACAGAATTCATAAATCCAAAAAAGAGAGAGGGGAATGACAAGGTAACATATCAAGCAAAGTATCATACATCATAAAATGCTCTCAAAATCAGGACTACCTGTAACTTAAGCAGTTCATTTTTATAAAATAGGACAGAAAGATCCAACTGCCTAGGTCAATGCTATGTTAATAAATTCTTTCTCTGCCTAGGCGTGAGACAACTTTATTTAAGAGACTTATTGCTAGCAAAGGCATTCAAACAACTTAGGAAATCAACTTATGATTGTCTAGTTAGTCTTGAGCAGACTAGGCACAAATTACTTTAGCCAATATAGAAATATATTACAACCATAATTCTTAAATTTACATACATGTTGCATCCTTGACAGCTGAAAATGCAAGCTGCTGAAATCCAGAGTCATCATTATTTTGTTGTACAATCTCTGGTCTTATACTGGTTTGCCTCTTTTTCTCTCCATCGTACCTTCTATTTCAGCAGAGGAAAGCTCAAGACCTTTTTCGATAAGAGACCAAACCTCTTTAGTAACAGAACTATAAAGCAGCGAACAAGCTTCTTCATGTCCTAAAAGAAGATAGAAACTTTGGAAATTAACCATTTTTTATTGATGGAATATCTCTCGAGGCATCCAAAGCACAAAAGCTCTAGAAAGGAAAAGCTTATTCAAACCACCAAAATACTAGCGGAATCGTAATAATAAGCCCATTTCCAATCAACCTCAGTACTATAAAATATTGCAGTAAGTACCTAGAGGAAAGACTCTAAGGAGCAGCACATTGGGACCACCAAAACACTAGACGCATGAACTTTTCCCCTTTAACCTATAAAGGCACATTCAATGTGGTAGCTTTTGGAAGGATTCCACTGGGTACAAAATAGTTCTCTCCTTCTCGCTAGAAAACCAGCAAGAGAGAATGCTTCAAGATTTTATAATCCCGAATCTACTTGTAACGTCCCGAGTCTGTACCCCGGACGCTAAACGATGCTTACGACCCCGAAGGACCACAAGCTAATCCATGACTGATATCTGTTGTGAGCACTGAATAATAATACTGTAATAAATGCAAAAAATAAGCTAAAATGCCATAAGGTTCAAATTCTAAAATACTGGTAAATAATAACATCTGATAAACATCTGAAATCTGAATACTATCTGAACTAGTCTATTCTGAAAAGCCTCTAACTGAACTGTCTGAATGGGGAGTTGACGGGAAAATCCCCCAACTAACTACCACTACTGAACTACTGATAAACTGATAACTGAAATAAAAGTAAGCCCTCGGTAGATAAGGACTCACTACTAAAATTGTTGCTGATAACTGAATCTGTCTATGCGCAGTCAGGAACCTGAGCGTCCGAACCTATGATATGAGACATCATAGCACAAAGAAAGAGTATGCATCAGTACGTGGAATATACTAGTATGCTAGATGAGGTAGGCTGATATGCATGGGTTCATATGCATGAACAAATAACTGACTGGATAACATGACTATAACTGAATGAGAGTACATGTATAACTGAAACTAATGAAACACTGATTATGCAATACTGTGCACATATCTACATAGATTGTGTCTGAGATCATAGTAACACTGGATACTGAGTTCTGATAACTGAAAGACTGATAACTAAGTTTATTGTTACTGTAATACTATTAATTGAGTGACTGTTTCTGACAGTCCTGATTCTGTGGAACTGTGCTGAGTTCCATACTGAGCTGAGTGACGATGTTTGACAGTTCTGATTCTGTAGAACAGAACTGAGTTCTATACTGAGCTGAGTGAATATGTCTAACAGTCCTGATTCTGTAGAATTGAACTGAGTTCTATACTGAGACTAAAACTGAAATTGTGGGAGGTAATCATCTAACCGACATTCCCCTCTCTGAACTAATTGGGGTCCAACCTGTAACCCCAGCTGGAAGGGTATCAGTACCATGCCACGGGTAAAGACAAGTACTCAGTCACCCTCATCTGGTAGGTGCTCTGAATGAGAATGATGGTACCCTCAACTGGCAGGTAAGACACCTTATAAACCCTCAATTGGCAGGTTGATGTCTCAACCTATGCTGGCTACGTAGTTCTGGAACACAAGGACTGCTTCTAAGGATCACACCCTCTGCTGGCAGGTGAGTCCCCATCCTTGGGTTCACTCGGTGCTGAATCCTACTCCCAACTGAATAGACATTGAACTAATTTCTAAACTGTACTAGGCTATACTGAACTATTACTGATCGTGTTTTCTAACTGAACTGAGATGAGTTTACTGGGTCTTGCTGACTGACGGAATACTACTGAGTTCTGAGCTGAATACCGAACTGAGACTGTAACTGATTACTGAGTACTACTGTTCGTGATGCTATTGAGACTATTATGTAACTACTGTAACTCTAGGTAAGCAGCTAGATTTTGGGTATTGAATACCCCCAGGACTCGATAGCATGAAAAGTAAAGCATAGCATGATCTTGAAAAACATTACAATGTTCATAACTCATTCATAGAGATATTTTATCACACACTTGTAAGATATAAGCTTGTACATATGCTAGCATGTCATGATTTTCCCATTTAATTCACATGAGCAATTTATCAAACACTTGGTGAACATAATCTATACACATAATACTATTCAACATGTAGGCATCATAATTTCAAATCCCAACCTACAAATTCAAGGGGCTTAAACATGAATTCACATAATACTACACCCATGTCACATAAATTTAGATGAATCTTGTAATAAATCCTGGATTAGAAACCCAATTAACATCATAATCATGAATACATTCAAACCCAACATGAAATTCATGAAATCAATAAACTTGAATCTTGAATTTGAAATTAGATTCCCTAGGGTTTGTTCTTGAGAGGATTTTAGAGAGAATGAGTGAATTTTGCCTTGATGACCTAATTACGTGTTTTTGGGGATGATATGAGGTGGGAAAATGACCCAATTACCCCTCTGGACATAGAGTTTTAATGACTAAAAATGTGCCCAGTGATGCGCAGACCGACTTGTCGCGTCGATGGCATCAATGTGATGACCAACGCGCCGCATCGAGTTTGAGTTGGTTCATTAGATTGCATTGAAAGCTGGGGGGAATTATCTATCAACGCGATGGGCGATACGATGCATCGAGATTGCGTCGACCCAATGTTTTGGTCACCTGAACATGGTTCAAACGCGGTCCAAAAAATCCAAAACTCACCCGAAGTGACCTACTGACATTCTTGATCATGAATCAACCTAAAAATTAATATTTTAAGGTCATAAGGGTCGTGAAATAGGATCACCAACTTACGAAGGCAAAAATACTTCTAAGTATAAACACTTAGTTGAAATTTCCAAGTCTGGGACCTCTTTTCAAGCTTTAACGGACTGAATAAAGCTTAAAATTTTATGGGGTCTTACAATATCTCTCCCTTGGAAATATTCATCATCGAATGAGACTGATTATGCTGAGAAATACTGATGGACTGAGTTTATACACTAAACATGCATATCTGATGCATGGAATACATGACAGAAAGTACTAATAAACTGAATTTTCATACTAAACATGCATATCTGATGCATGAGTACATGACTGAATTAATTCGTGAATGCATAACTGAATATGCAATGGTCATGGATACCAAGTTTATAACTGTAACTGAATATGGAACTAAGCTAATCTAAGGAAGACTATTACCTTAAGCTGAGAATACTAATGAACCAAAGATCATTTACTGAACATGCATGAATGGAAACATGAGAACATAACTGAGTCTGAAATATGATACATGAACTGAATATCATGAACTTAGCTAATTCATTAGATACATGCCATGACATGGGAATGGTCATATGACTGAGATTGGAATGAGAGAGTTAACTTATGAGTAATCATTACTCTAAGTGGATCTTGTTACATGACGAGAAACTGGAAGGGTTAGTACATGAAAGCTCGGGGGTTATAGTGCATCTCCCTCTTGGGACATTATGTCCCCTGAAGAATGCTGACTTGGCTGAGATACTGAGGAAAAGCTGAGACGATGCACGGAGCACCTACAAATGAATCATGACTGAATATGTGGGATCTGAAACTGAGGCATGATACATGAACTGAGCTAAACTTGTAACTACCAGAATGCTTCATTCTGGAACGGTTATATTCATAAGACTTCGGATAGGACGACTGGGTGGAAAGATGGGAAACCATACAAACTTGTCCGCCTGACTACTAAACTAAATTGTTGGTTTTACGGACTAACTCATACTAAAAACTTATACTCAACTGGAGCATTTCTTGACACTCTTTCTATAAAATTCTACTAACTTTAAAGAGCAAGGAAATCTTGGCATGGTCTGAATAAGACATCTAAATAAGAAACCACCACATGGCTATAATTCTGTAATATGGAGCAAGGCCTACGAAACACCATCTAAGTTAGAGTTACTAAGCCTTATGCACTACAACTACTAACTTGCAATCTTAGCCACGTTTCTCAACTATTCCTTCAACTGGAATTTCTACTTCAACACTGCATTTCACTTGAGGCTACTGATAATATTTACATGGGCACTGATAACCCTACCTACTGAGGTCTGAGCTGGACTGAATTCTCCCACTATGTTCAAACCTACTAAAATCTCTGAAATGCATTTAGCCACTTGCACATCATCGTGACATTCAAGCCTATCATCATAACTACAGCCTCGTGTGAAACAAGCATGCAACAGTCTTTCCTTAATATGAAACATTTACTCCCTCCCTCTTAGCTTAAAGTCGTTATTCTAAGTTTGTGAACCACTTAATAAACTTTAAATCGAACTGAAACCACTTTACTCTAGATCCTGAGATATAACAATACTCATAAACACTAAACTCATTCTGAAGGACTACACCTGATAATATAAGGTCCACTGCTAGTATTTTCTTCTGATACCCGATTCTTAGCTTTCTATTGCCCCAACAATCATCATTTAGCAACCTCAATACTGACTAACTTAGAATTCTCAACTCTTCTTTCTACTGGTTCAATCAAAAAATTTTAAGCTTAAATCAACTGAAACTGAGGTACTACCTCTTCATTCAATGATTGGCCCATCAGGGAACTGGAACGGAATGACTCTATTACTGAAATCAACTGAAGGAATTTTCTGAAATATTATAATTGAGTAATTTTTGTATACTCGTCTGGCTGGAAGAGATTTACCTACTCGGGTAGGCACTAAAAAGGGTTCTTTTAAGATTTCTAGTCTGACTTTAAAGTTGACTTCTACGTAAGGAGTTACCAGAGACAAAGAAGCTCCTAGATCTAATAAGGTATAAACATGTAAATGGAAAATCTGTAATGTAACAGTGACCACATCAGGAGAATTTTTCCTTATCCTGTCTGGACTGAAGTGCATAAAGCATGTTTAGGCGTTGCCCACTGGTGGAACTGGAAGTGGCACCCTGCTGATTCGGGCGACCGGACTGAGCTGAAGGATGATTGTAATGACCCTGTGAACCTGACTGAGGACAATCTCTGACTCTATGTCCTGGTTTGCCGCACCTGAAACATACGTCACTGCCAACCCTACATACACCCTTATGATTCTTACCACATTCCCCGCAAGGTGGATGGGTACGACCACTGCTCATACTTCCCTGGATTTGAGAGCCTGGTGTCCTATCCTGACTATCATTCCTGAACAAACTAATAAAACAAAGTTCTCCACACGTGAATCATGCAACAACAACAACAACAAAACAAAACAAAATCCATACAAAATTCAATATACATAAAACCTTTCAACTGAATAGATGAACAACAACAAACAAAATTCTCCACACAACAAATGTTATAGAATCATGCAACAACAGCATAAACAAAAATAAAAACACCTGGAGATTCTTTTCATCTATCCTAGCCTTGGTGGACAGAGTTACCTCATATTTTTTGCTGGTGAAAGGTGACAGGTATCTCGTAAGACAGCGGCACACAAAAGCTGGTCCAAACACCACCATTATAAAAAAAATACAAATAAAAGAATGAAACAAGAATTCATTTTCGTACAAAAATCAAGGTAGAAACAATAAACAAAATTCTCCACACAACAAATGTCACAAACTCATGCAACAAAAAAAAAACAAAATTGCATTTGCATACAAAATTCAATGTACACAAAACCTTTGTGGTGAAGAGAAGAACAACAATCACCGATGAGAAACTTGAACTTGCAGCTGCGGTTTTAATTTAAAACCCTTGGTTTGCTTTGCTTACTTATCAAAGCAGTGAAAGTACAGTAGAGAAAAATCAGATTCTCTACTTACTATTTATACTTCCAAATTTTAAGATACCATTGGCAGAAGGATCAATGTAGTTTACTTTTTTCTTTTTCTTTTTTTTTGGTAAATTTCTTAATATATATGTTTAAAAAATTGTAATAAATGTGTTTAAAATACTTGAAAAAATTGTTCTACTAATAAGGAGCTTAATCTTTCCACATAATTTCATGATTTGGATGAAATTAATATGAAAAATCTAGGCTGAGAACTTATCTACATTCGGTGTTTATACTAAATTGATGTATATATGCAGTATGATACAGTCGTAACATCTATGTAATCATGATTATTGATAATATGCATTTTTATTTCGTTAAATCTTAATTGTGGTAAGTGGTCTAAGGTCGGTCTGTAAATTATATTAAGTCATTAACCATCGACATAAGTTTTGTGTGCATGAATTGATCAATTTTTGAAGTATTGCTGAAAATATAAGATGATCACGAATAGAAGAAAATTCCAAACAATGGAAAACACTATATTTTACAAGATAATTTAACATTGTTTGGCATGTAAGTTGCCAAATAAGACTTCAGTTTCTCGTTCTCTCCTTATACGTAAGTACAGTAAATATAAATTCAAGAAAAGAAGCATATTCGAGAATTTTACATGAAGTTAGTTCATATCAACTAATTTGATTGTTTTTCCCGCCCCGCCCCACATAGAGACTACACCGCCCTGCCCGGCGTAGCAATAAACCCGCACCACTCCGCATTCGTTCCACCCCATTGTTATTCCTAGTAGCTAGACGATAGAGAGACGATAATTGACAATTCACAAATTGATAAATTTCATAGTAAATTATCGAGTTATACAAATTTAAAAAATGACAGATTCTGAATAGGAGCAGGAACTCGATCAACCAAGCAATTGATTGGAAGACAAGTAATACCTAAAATCAAGTCTAGCAGATGTAAATTAAAGATTAGGGCAAAGCTAAAAACACCATTTGAGCTAATATTAAAGAATTTATATGAATAACACATTGATGAATAGATCAACTAGGGATGGATAGTTTGCAACCAGCGTGTGTTTGGAGAACTTACGCGGAAATTATCTGTGAAATTATGCGGTTATTACGACCAGTGTGTGTTTGGATTGATGAATAACACACACCAATTGCTGAAATTAAAGATTAGGGCTAAATGTTATTATTGATGAATTGAATATCGATTAGGGATACAACTGAATATCGATGAATTGAGTCTACAGTTGATGATTATAGATTAATTAAATATCAATTAGGGTTGAATGTGTTTTGGAGAAAAAACTTACGCGGTTTTTCTTTTATTTAAATAATTTCATGACTTACATTTTGCCGCCTAAATTTTTGTTAAAACAAAAGAAAATAATTATTTTAATGGTTGGCGGATATATATCTAGGTTCTCAATTATAATTTGGGACTATTTGCAACCAGTTACTAAGTATTTTAGGGACCATATTTTGTTTCTTCGCTGTAAAATATAGAATTAAGGATGAGATTAATATCTCATCCTAATATATATACTTTAAGTGATACAAGATCGATCGTCATTATAGACCAACACGTTGAGACCCGAGCTTGGGGGATGCCCAATCAAGACAATAAGCCTTGAGGTGTCAAGAAGGCCTTTCAAAACACTCCAACGCTGCCTAATTCTACATGTCAAAACTGCCCCTTTGCCATGGTTCATTAAGGGCATTATCGTCATTCTGTAATAAGTTGTAACCTAGCTTATAAATAGAACATGATAGGTCATTTTGTCCACAACTTTTGATGAAATATTTTTTAGAGCTCTAAAGAGTGTCTTGCAAGGTGGATTCCTTGTGACAAGTGTGGACATCACTTCTGTTACTAACAATCTTAGAAATGGTGGTTGCTTGGGAATTTCAATTCCCTTGAGGTCCCGTAAGAACTTGGTGTTATTTGTATGAAAACTTTGGGTCTTAATGTTAGATATACATTTTGGTTCATAAGTGTTTATGCCTTGTATGTCAAGTTATCTATCTTACTTTTTTGTACCCATTTTTTTCTTGTGTTGTTGAATCCGTGGAGTTGTTGTTATTCTCTTATTGTTGTTCTTTATCTTGTATGTTAATCTAGTTTGGGCTATCTATTTGGTGTGTTAAACGCCATTGTTCATCTTGTTTTGTTGTTTTCTTGTTGAATTCGAGAGTGGTCATCAAAGAAGTCCTCAGTTCTTTGAACTTATGGACTATTTTGGTATTTGTTTCATGTGTTCCTTGCCTCTCTTGTATCATTTGGTATCAGATCCATCTTTGATTTTGTACTAACAAGATCAATCTTAGGCTTGAGAGTGAAAAACAAAACAAATTTGGTATTCTTCATGTTTTGGCTGAAAAGTTTGTTGTGTGTCTAGATTTGGTAGTCTTTTACTTGTTTTGAGTGTTTCTACTGTTGGTTCCTTTATCACTAACACTTTTAGTGTCTAAAATCCAATTATTTTGAGCTAAAAATCAAGTAATATTGTGGTGGGGTGTAACGCCCCGAGTCTGTACTCCAGACGCCACACGGTGCTTACGACCCTGGAGGACCATAAGCTAGCCCATGAATGGTACCTGTTATGAGCACTGAATAATAATACTGAAATAATGTGGAACATAAACTGCAATTCCAAAAGGTTCATAATCTGAATACTGATAATAATAACGTCTGACAATAATATCTGATAGTTGAATGCTGTCTAAACTAGTTTAGTATGAAAAGCCTCTAACTGAACTGTCTGGATGTGGAGTTGATAGTACAAGCCCCCAACTAAATCTGACTACTAAAATACTGAAGCTACTGAAAATACTGAAATAAAGTATATCCTCAATAGATGAGGACTCACTACTGAATCTGTTGTTGCTATCTGAATTTATCTAAGCGAGGTCGGGAACCTGAGCATCCGAACCTATGATATGAGACATCATAGCACAAATAAAGAGTATGTGTTAGTACGTGGAATGTACTAGTATGCTAGATGAGGTAAGGCTGAATGCAAGGGTTCATATGTATGAACAATAACTGATTGAATGATATGAAGTAACTGAATATGAACACATGGATAACTGAAACTGTTATAAGTACTGAGAATGTAATACCGTGCATTTATGTATATATATACTGTATCTGAGCTTTTACTGAAGCTGAGAACTAATTTCTGTTACTGAGTAATTGATATTTGAGATTGCTGATAATTGAATTACTGATAACTGAGTGACTGTGTCCGACAGTCCTGATTCTGTAGAACTGAACTGAGTTCTATACTGATACTGAAACTTAGACTGTGGGAGGTAATCATCTAACCGATATGTCCCAAACAAGATAACTAGGGTCCTACCTGTAACCCCAGTTGGAAGGGTATCAGAACCGTGCCATAGGCAAAGGCAAGATGAAGAGTTACCCTCATCTGGCAGGTACTCTGATGAGAATGATGATACCCTCAACTGGTAGGTTAAAACACCTTATCAACCCTAAACTGGCAGGTTGATGTCTCAACCTACGTTGGCTACGTAGTTCTGAAATGCAAGGACTTCTTCTAAGGATCACACCCTCTACTAGCAGATGAGTCCCCATCCTTGGGTTCACTCGGTGATGAATCCTACTCCCAACTGAAGACACTGATTATTATACTGAGCTGAACTGGACTGATACTGAGTTTCACTGAGTTCTACAACTGACTGAGTACTACTGATCATGACCTTACTGAGACTATTTTGTAACTGACTATGGCTCTAGGTAAACAGCTAGATTTTTCAAGTATTGAATACCCCCAGGACTCGATAGCATGAAAAGTAAAGCATGGCATAATCTTGAAAAGCGCAGCAATGTCCACTTATTCATAATTCATTCATAAGGATATTTTATCAAACACTTGTAAGGCATAAGCTTGTGCATATGCTAGCATGTCATGATTTCACCATTTAATTCACATGGACATTCTATCAAACACTTGTAGAGCACAACTTAATGCATATAATCATGGACAACATATAAACATTGTAACTACAACACCCAAACTTGTTAATTCAAGGGTTATGACATGGGAATCACACAATTCAATATACATGCTATTTTAATTTCATGGAACTTACAATTAAATCATGGATGGTAACTCATATAACATCATAAACATGAATACAATCCAATTTAAGCATGTAAATCATGAATCAATAAGCTTGTAGTTTTAAAAAAAAAAAATCTTGGACTCTATGGGTGAAAGAAACCCATATATGAACACCTAACATACCTGGGTATTTTAATTCTTGAAGCTCTTGTGATTTTCTTGAGGATTACTCTTAATTTCATAAAGGTAGGGTTTTCTATTAGGGAGAGAATGTTTTTTTCTGATTTGGGGGAAAATTGATTAAAGAATGACTAAATAACATTTTTAGGGATTAAATCCCATTTCTGGACTGATTAAATTTATGGGAAAAGACTTGTTTGCCCCTGGACGACACTTTTAATTTTCGTTGGAATTTTTTTATTTGGTCCCTTGGCGCGATGCGGCGCTATCGCGTCGTGTCACTGGAAATTTACAATTGCAACCTGGGAGCTTAGCGCAATGCGGTACAATCGTGGTACCCCACTATATGCAAACTTAACCCTTGGCGCGACGCGGCATGATCGCGAAGTCACACTAGAAAGTGACAATTGGGAAAATAGCTTATGGCGCGATGCGGTGGGATCGCGATGGTTCACTGGATTTTGAAAATTGCCATTTGCACCCTCTCCGCGATGCGATGATGTACCAGGTGGTACACTATTTTATAAAAATAGTTATAACTTTTCACCCGGTTATTGGATTTGGGTGAATTTTATATCGTTCTAAAGATGACTGAATTTAATATGCAATGGTAGCTCTAAACTGAAAAGTACTGAGTACTTTAAGAATTTTATATATAAATACTCATGTACTTAGAGTTAAATTAATCTAGGGAAATACGGGGTATTACATAGGGGTGGACAGCTTATGTGTTCTTGTTGTTGATATTCTTGTGTTCTTGATGTAGTGAAGAAGAAGCTTCAAAAAGGGGACTTGTTTGATCCAAATTTTAAAAGAAAGAGAGTGTTGGTCTTGTTTACCTTGGAAACACTTCCAAGACATCACCAAAAAGGAAACAAACAAAAAGACTTTCCAAAAGTCATACTACCAAAAAAAAGAAAAATATTTTTCAAGGATTGTCCAAAAGAGGAAAGGGGACAAAACATCCAAAAAGGTTGTCTTGCCAATTTGGGTGCAAGTAGGTGAAAGACTTTATGGATCTTGAAATTGGATCCTAGACCTTGTTTGCCCCATGCCTTGGCCGAAATTTTCTTCCATGCCATAATATGAAATTGAACAATTAGTTTCTTAAAACAAAATTTTTCAACTTCAATAACATTACAACGTCAAATAGTTAAGTATCACGTCATCAAAGAGCTCAAGAACATTGGATTTCCTAGTTTCACTTTTTTGTTTCTATTGGTTTCCAATTTTGTTGACTCTAATACTAATTGACAACTAGTAAATACCTACTAAGTTGTAGATTAGTTTTTGAGTGTGTTCTTCATGTTAGCGTTGTTTTTGTGCTTTTCTCATTTTTGAATTGTAGTAACTTTTTTTTGTTCAAAACGTACATTACTTTTTTTGTGTCGTTTAACAAGAATTTAATCTGACCTCAAGCCAGAATTGGAACCGAGTGACCTCATTGGAGTATAAGTATGTTATCAACCCTTGTGAGGCCAATAGAGTGAAAACTTCAAAAGTGTGAGCTTGAGAGTTGACGGATTGTTTTGAGGTAATTTGTGGAATGATTTTGCTAAACTTTAACTTTTTATTGTTTGTGTTTTGTTTAGTCTTTCTTATTAGATACGATGGCTTCGGGTGAAGGTAGTCCAAGGGCCTCGAGAGAGGTAACCATGGATGCTTTGCTGGAGGCCATAATAAGCGTGAAACATGATCTTAGTGATTGAATGGAGAGGATGGAGGGAAGGATGGATGGGGTAGAGGGTTCTTTTTCAAGGTGAATGGATACATTGGAAGTTCATTTAGATTCCAACCATTCAAGTCTTAAACACTACCATGCCTCGACTAGTGGACATGTTACCACCCCGGATACACTTCACCAATTGCTCAATCCACATAGACCAGCCTATGAACCCATCCACTAAGTCCCTACATATCCAAACAACCGAAGTCAAGTCCATCAAGAATCTCCCCAAATCCAAGACCCCCTTGATATGTCGAGAGCACCACTAAACCTAAACCAACCAATCCAAATTGATGATGTGGAAAATGAGGGTCCTTATAGAGGTGAAGGGTTATATGAAGCAACTCTCTTTATGGAATTTATGTGCAATAGAAGAGGAGATTATAGTGGGGGACATAGAGGCCGGGGGAAGAGTTTGACCGGCTCCTCATGGTAGGGGTAACTTGGGACACCGACCTCATGTTCAAAAAGGTTTAGTAGACCAAAGAGGCAAGTGGGTAGATACACAGGCCTAAATTCCATTAAGATCACTCTTTCTTCTTTCAAGGGGACTAGTGATCCATCTCTCTATCTTGATTGGGAGTTATAATGTAATTGGATTTTCCATCTCAATGAGTTAACTTCCCAAAATAAAGTCGCATATGCCATTTCTCAATTTAAAGGTTATGCCTCTACTTGGTGGGAGACAAAGCTGTTGCAATGAGTAAAGAATAGTATTCTTGACCTCCCAGATTGGGATGAATTAAAAGCTCTTATGGGGGAGAGATATGTCATGGAAAGGTACAAACAAGAGCAACTAACAAAGCTCTACAACTTGTGGCAAGGAGATAGAAGTGTGGAGGAATATTATGATGAGTTCCAAAACTTGATCCTACATCTTGATATTATTGAACCTCCAAATCATTACCTAACTCAGTTCAAGGGTGGCTTGTGCCACGAAGTTGTTTCTCAATTAGTTGTCCAAAATTTTGACCAAATTAAGGACCTTGTAGAGGTGGCCATTGAAATTGAAAGGAACAATGATGACCAGAAGAACTTCGGGTAGAACAAGCCCTACAAGCCCTTAGAGAATAAGCCATTTGATAAAATACTCCAAAGGACTCTACGGCTTGAAGGTACTAGTTCTTCTTCTCCTAATCCTAAGGGTATCATATGTTTAAAATGTCAAGGTTGGGGTTACAAAGCTAGTGAGTACCTAAACCGAAGTAACATTATATTGGTGGGGAGAGATTATTACTATGTTGGGGACAAAGTGATCAAAAATGATGTTAGTGAGGAAACATCTCAAGAGGATGATAGAGATGATGGTAAAGCCGAGAGGGTGTTGGAAGAAGGGAAAGTCAATATGCTTTGTGGATTGATGAGGAGGACACCTCATGATGATGTGTGGCCCAAGGAAGGTGAGGTATTGATTGCACTTTGACCTCTTGATGATGAAAGAACCTGAGGGCACTATGGACCTTTCTCCAAGGGATTACACTTTTTCTTTTTTTAAGTTTGTTTCTTGTCACACTTGGGTGAATAGACAAGTTATTTCTTTTGGTGTTTGGGAGGGTATCATATTTCCTCAAGTCCCACAGCATGTGTAGAATGTACACTCATGGTTTGATACTTTTGTTGATTGTGCTAACATTAATCCTCATGTCATGAGGAATATGTGTTTTTTTGTATCCTCTATTGTTTTGCGAGGTTTGGATTCGAGGTCGAATCCTTTTCAAGAAGGGGAGAATGATTGTAATGCCCCAAATCTGGTAATCAGAATGCTACACGGTGCTCATGACCCCGAAGGACCACAAGCTAATCCATGACTAATATATGTACTTGTACACTGTATAACATACTAAATATAATGCAGAAATAAAGGTTGAAAGGTCATAAGGTTCAAAACTGCATGACTGATAAAATATAACATCTGAGTGGGGTAATAGAATACCCAAAACTGAAATATTGTTTGAACATACTGTAGTCTGAAAAACCTCTAAAACATAACGGTCTGGATAAGGAGTTGATGGGATATGTCCCCAACTAACTCCAACTTATAAATTAATTAATGAGGTAATAAATAAATGATCATGTCCTCGAAAGATAAGGACTCACTGCTAACTCTAACTGCTGAGAATGGAATGCTACTGATGCTCTGGAGCTCATGCTTCTGAACCTATGGTATAAGACACCTATGCGCAAATGCATCAGTACTTTGAATGTACTGGTATGCATGGAAGGTAGGCTGAATGCATGGGGTTCATATGCATGAATAATACTGGCTAACTGACTAATATAAATGTGAGAATACATGCATGAATAAGTCGTAACTATATCTGAGATTATGATAACATGAATTTACTGATAACTAACATGACTGTTAACTGAATTCTGATGACTGATATAACTGATGACATGAGTGACTGTATCTGATAGTCCTGAATCTAATGGAACTAGCTGAGTTTCGTACTGTTCTGAGTTGACTGTATCTGACAGTCCTGAATTCTGTAGAACTATCTGAGTTCTATTACTAAGACTGAATGAATATATCTGATAGTCCTGATTCTGTAACTGAAACTATGGGAAGTAGTTATCTAATCAACATGCCCCTAATATGCCATTATAGCTAAGTTGGGGTCCAATCTATAACCCCAATTAGAAGGGTGTCAATATTGCGCCACTGGTAAGGACAAGATGTGAGTGACCCTCATCTGACAGTGTCCCTAAAAGAGAATAGTGGGGCCCTCATCTGACAGTGCTTATCCACCTCATCAACTTTCGTCTAACAGTGTTGATGTCTCAACCTATGCTGGCCACATAGTTCAGTAATGCAAGGATGACTTCTAAGAATAACACCCTCATCTGACAGTGTGTGTTCCCATCTTTGGGTTTACTCGGTGTTAATTCCTACTTCCATCTGAATAGACACTGATCATGGATTACTGAACAAAACTGTACTGAATTAACTGAGTTTCGTTGACTGATGGAATAGTACTGAGATTACTGTATTACTGAGCTTTCCTGAGTCACATGACTGACTGAGTTCTATGGATCATGGATTGACTGAGAATATCGTGAAAACATGACACGAACTCTAGGCACACAACTATATTTTCTGGGTACAAGTACCCCCAGGACTCGATAGAAGGAAACTGATAAAGCATGACTTTCTTGAGTACATGACCAATATCAACAATACATAATCCATTGGCTAAGACATTTCATCAAACACTTGACATACATAACTTGTACATGAATGGAGATTTCATATTATCATACTAGTATGGGACTTTTCCTTTACATAGGCATTTAATCAAACATGGGGGGAGCATGCTATGGTTATACAATCATCAATACATCTAATAATTAAGGATACATCAATCAACTTGTGAATTGAAGGGTTTTTCATGAATACCGCGTAATTCCTCACATACTAGAATCAATTCTTGTAACTAATAGTTTATAACATGGAATGAAACCAAACAACAACATGAACATCACTTTTCAATTCAATCAAATCATGAAGATTTGTAAATATAGAAATCTTTGATTTTTTAAAAGAGATTGTTGAGCTTCATGGGTGAAAGAGACCCATGAATGAACACATGACATGCCTTAGTTCTTGATTTAGCGAAGATTGACGGAGAGACTTTCTTGAAATTGAATCCCCAATTAAAACCCTAGCTTGTTCTTGAGAGAAAATTGAGAGAAACTAGTATATTTTGGGTTCCAAATAGTTGAATCTCGTGTTAAAGGGATTAAATAGGGGTGGAAAATTAACCCTTTTAATCATGAACACGTATTTTAAATTGGTGAAAATTTCCCGACCTGTACCCCTGGTATGACGCGGCGCTATCGCATCGTGTCACTGGAATTTGACAATTGGAAAATAGGGAAATGGCGCGACGCGGATCCATCACGTTTCCACTTTGTTTGTGACCTGGAAGTTTGATGCAATGCGGAAAAATTGTGCTGGGACATTAGAAAAAGGATAATTGCCATTTTATCTTGTGGCGCGGCGCGCCACTACCAATATGGCGTTGTTTTACGACGAGGACTTGAAATAGTCATAACTTCTTACCCGGTTATCGGATTTAGGCGAATTTTATATCGATGAAAAGCTTATTGAATTTTCCACATGAAAAATAATGAAAATATTAAAAATTCCCCATGGAATAAAAATCATTCAATTTAGAAACTAATACTTGATATTCTTGAGACAAAATTAGTTAGGAAACTTCGGGGTATTACAATGATACAAGATCGATCGTGATTGAAGACCAACATGTTGAGACCTGATCTTGGGGGATACCCAACCAAGACAACAAGCCTTGAAGTGTCAAGAATGCCTTTCAAAATACTTCAAGGATGCCCGAGTCTACATGCCAAAACCGCCCCTTTGTCATGGCTTATTAAGGGCATTTTAGTCATTTTGTAATAATTTGTAATCTAGCTTATAAATAGAACTTGATAGGTCATTTTGTCCACAACTTTTGATGATATATTTTGGAGATCTCTAAAGAGTGTCTTGCAAAGTGGATTCATTATAACAAGTGTGGACATCACTTGTGTTGATAACAATCTTAGAAATGGTGGTTGCTTCAGAATTCCAAATTCCTTGGGGTCCCGTAAGAACTTGGTGTTATTTTTGTGAAAACTTTGGATCTTAATGTTAGATATACATTTTGGTTCATAAGTTTTTATGCATTGTATGTCAAGTTATCTATCTTACTTTCTTGTGCCCATTTTGTTCTTGTGTTGTTGAATCCGTGGAGTTGTTGTTATTCTCTTGTTGTTGTTCTTTGTGTTGTGTGTTAATCTAGTTTGGGTTGGCCTTTTGGTGTGTTAAACACCATTGTTCATCTTGTTTTGTTGGTTTCTTGTTGAATTTGAGAGTGGTCATCACAGAGGTCCTCGGTTCTTTGAACTTGTGTACTATTTTGGTGTTTGTTCCATGTGTTCCTTGACTTTCTTGTATCATTAAGAGATGAGTTTATTAAATCATTACGAAATATTGGTCTTAAATAAGGCTTTTACTTGTAGTGATTCCAATAAGTATATTGTGAGTAGTAACTTTACCATAATTTGTGTTTTTCACAACTTTTATAGTATATATATGATTTTGAAGAACGGTATTACTAAATGTTTTAAAATTGCATGTGGTACAAGTCTTTTACTTGATATGATACAGAAATAGTTATTTGAGATGTTCTCACTATTATAAGACATATTTACCATTATTTGAGATATGGTTAGTGCTATTGTGAAAGCTCTTAGTTACTTAAGGAATAAGTATTTTGACAACTGTTTTGCTCAAGCTAATATGTAATATGATTTGGTATGAACTTAAATGCCCTGTACTATTTTGAAAAGGCTTTCATATGAGTGTCTATTATTTATAAAGTGTGTATAAATGATAGTAGATCTTGATCTGGATCTCGTAGTCAATGATGGGTTCATTAAACCCGGTGCACCTTGTATTTACATATTACTATTATAACCCTCGTTAGTGGAAAGGTAGAACTAGCATACAGATTCTAATTTCCCTTGAGTAAGGACCTGCTGATATGTTTAGATGGATTCTTTACGAGGGGTCCATAATCATTGGCTTTTCTTGAAGTAGAAAATCACACCCATTACTTGATTCATTCTTGGAAACCACCAATATAAGAAATACTTGATATGATACAATGTTTTATTGAGTTCATTACTGAACAATTATTTAGTTTTGCTTACATGGAACGAATAAGATTGTTTATTGTTACTGTTTCAAAAAGGCTACTTACTTCATGATATTTTGATTATCTTATGAGAATGTTGTTTGACTTGTCCCTATTTAAATGGTTATGGTTTGGTGTTATTACTTATTGAGCTAGCATCTCACTCCTTGCTATTTTTTAGAGAAGCGTGTGATGCTGGTGAGGATTTCATTAACAGAGTGTATAGTGTACTCCCGGTAAGCTCCGCAATTGTCTGTATGGGCAGCAAGTTCATTTTTTTGTTATGGTATTTTCCTTAAAACTTTTAGAGTCTCTCCTGTGTCATTTCATTTATTAGAGTCATGAGTATTCTTTTGTTATTCTGGATTTTTTGAAGTATTTGACTTCTTCTCAGAGTTGGAAATGGATTTTAGTTTCATTGAGTTACGAATAGGTTGTTGATAAAGTTTGTGCATTGTTTTGGTGATATTGGTTTTTTGTGTTGAAGATTTGAGACATGAAATATTTGGATAGTCCCAAAAATAGGAGAAACTCTATTTGATTTTATGTAGAATATTGATGAGGCTTGGTTCGGTATTCTAACCTTCTTAGCGTCGGTCATGACCCTAGATTGGGTCGTGACAATATTGTAGATTAATGATTTGAAAGGAAGGAACTTAATTTTGAGTGCTATCAAAGCTATACAACAAGGTATGAAAGGTTTCTTGATCCCATACTATTTGGTGTGAATCTAACTCTTGCATTACAAGGTAAGCTTTCTAAGTGCTCTTCATTGCAATGATACGTAATGGCAGTGTACCATTTCCAATGTAGCTAACAAGCTTTTCCCCACTCCTTAGTGTGTTAAAGTACTTCAAAATGTGTTTGTGACTAGATCTACACATTTATATTTCTAAGTACTAATATGAAAATTGTGCTTTCAACAACAAGTTGTGTGAGTTCTTCTCTTAGTCAAACAAGGTCCGTTGTGTTACTTAAGATCCTAAGTGTTATGTTACTATTATTGTTGCTTCCTACATCATTTTTACTTCCAGTGCATGTTTGTATGTCTTGTACTCCTGGTCCAAAGTTCTAAACTCAATAATGTCATAACCACCTAAATAACAACCTTAAAGATAAAAAGCATAATGTAAGGTAAATCTGTATATTAGTGTGTGGTGCGGTATACCAGGGGTGAATAGTAGCATCCATAGATCTCAATCTATATATTACTGGTGGTATCCTAGGGGTGAAAGAAAATATCTTGGGTCAATTTTGATTTGTGTATTTATGATGACTGTATCCCAGGGATTAAAATGCCTAGCATGGATCACCCTCTTTACCACTGATTAGCTAATCATTTGTATCATATTCCTTACAAAGTCTATAAAGCAAAGAAGAATAAAGTAAAGTAAAGTATGTAATAGCAAGGTGGTCTTTTATCCTTATCTATACATTTGTACCTAATGTTATTTGAGCTCATATTCTACATATGATTACTTTATGCCTTACATACTCAGTACATTCTTTTGTTCTAATATCCCTCATGAGGGAAACTATGTTTCATACCACAGGTATAGGTACTCCAGCTAGTAGACCTCCTCAATATGAGCACAAGATAATCAACTATGATTGGTGAGCTCCAGGTTGATTTAGACCTTTATCAATTTTTGGTATATATATTTTGGTATTGTATATCAACTAAGGGTAAAGTTGGGCATGTCTCGATCTAGACTAAGTTTGCCAATCTTATAGAGGATCTTAAGACTAATATGTAAAGTGAAGTTATGTTTGATTCCTTAATAGTTGTGGCCTCAATATCAAAGTCACGTATAGATGTTTTGGGCCTATCTCTATGCTAGTCCTTTATCATCACTTTAGCTTATATAAATTTGCCAAAGCTTCATTACTATCATAGTTATTCACATGGACAGTAAGGATATAAGTTTATTCTCTTAAGTCTTAGGGTATTGGGGCCTGTCCATATCAAAGGGATTTGAGTTGTGGCACATAATCCAAATGACAGTTTTTCCTTTGGACTTAGAAAGACCTTCAATAAAGTCCATACAAATGTCATTCTAAAGATAATTAGGAATGGGAAGTGGTTGAAATAAACCAAAAGATGTTAGAAGTGGCATACTCGTACTTTTGGCACACAATATATTTATGCACTAAATTAGCAATTACAACCCTAACTCTTTTCTAATAGAAGTAGGCTAGCACCTTTTCTAGCGGTGGCATCAAAGCTTGAATATCCACCAGCAGTATTAGAATGTCATACGCTTAGGATTTCGATCATGAGAATAGTATCATTGTCAATAACTAGATTCTTCTTTCTTCTTAATTGCTCAAATAATCAAGAAAAATGTTTTTGATATGTGGTTTGTAGGGTCTAGATAAGACTTTAATTCAGGATCAAATTCCCAACTACTTTAGTCTCAATCATAAGTTAGCTTGGACTAAAGTCAACATGATAATCATGAGTTCGACTCCCTGAACTCTAGATAAAGCATAAAAAGTTAGGTTCTTCTTAACCTTTGTTCTGAATCTCAAAATTAAAGGGTAGCAACTTGGCTAATCATCTAATTTCAGAGTCAATGTATGGTTTCTTCTCCAATAAATACTTCAGTGCCTTTTGGTTAGTTTACATCAAGAAATTTGACTAAATAAGTAATTGGACCATTTAGTGACAGCAAACTCTAGGTCCAGTAGCCCTTTTTCATACACAGAAAAAAACATATAACAAGTATTAAGGCCTTCGCTAATAAATTCATGGGGTGATCATTCTATATAAGAACAACACCAATCACATACCACTAGCATCATTTCAACAACAAGAAGAAAGAATAATCATGCAGGGTAAAAATTAAAGTTGAAATAAGGGTTAACTTTAACTAATTGAATGACTTAGTGACAAAATCAGATTATGTAAATTCATTCATTTTCAAAAATTCAGTCAATGGTCTACTGATGACCCCATAACACTTCATGAACTTCTTATAGTATCCTACAAAACTTAAAAAATCTCAAGTTCTTTAGATTCTTAGGAATAGGCCAGTGATGAATAGCTTGGATCTTCTTAGGATCCGTAGACACTCTTTCAGAGATAAAATACTCTAAATACTTAACCTTAGATACCTCACACACATACTTAGACAGTTTAGCCAAGAATTGATGTTGCACCATCACATCAAAAAAAATTCAATTGACCACATGATCTTGCAAGGACATGTTATAGATTAAAATATCATTGCATAACATCAAACCAAAATTCCTCAAAAACTGCTAGAATACATGATTCATGAAACATTGAAATATAGAAAGTGCATTAGTCAAGGCAAAGGATATGACTAAAAATTCATAGTGATCCAACTAAGTTTTAAAAATTACCTTTGAAAATCTTCCCTTACCATTCCTATATGTTGATGACCTGATCAAATATCAACCTTGAAAAAAATACTGACCCTTGATAGTTTACCAAACAAATCATCAATTATGGGAATAGGGAATTTATCTTTGGTAGGTATACTGATTCAGCTCTCTATGATCCGCACATAACTTCCATGGAATTTTTTTTACCCACCATTACTACAAGTGTAAAAAAATACTATGATGTCCTTCATCATAGATGAATATATGTATAACTTTATATTTACAAGTTTAGCTCCTGATAATAAAGGAATCTTATGATCAAATGGTCCTCTCAAGGATGGAATTATTACAGGTTCATCAAAGATTCTGGTCAACTTCCTAAGGAGCTGACTAGCTCATCTGGTATGGTCTCATCCCTAGATAAATATAAGAAGTGATTGTCACCATAAATTTTATTATCATAATAAGGAGGAAGTAATTACATCATGAATAATTTCATCTCATCACTTAGAAACCAGTTCACAGCTTTAGAATTATCCAACATCCGCATGCACACCCGTGAGCACATGTTATTTTTACTAATGAGTGAATGAAAGAGTAATTTCATTAAAATTCATATTCACTAGGCCTAGAATTTTCATCCACAAAGACCCCAAAACTAAGTCATATCTACCAAGAAACACAATTAGGTCTGCCTGATAAGTTGTTCCCTGTAACATCCACCCAAAATTCTTGACAACTCTTGAAGTAGTCTACATTGTTACCAAAGTTAACATAGCTCAAAAAGTAGAATTAATTATTCACCCCGACCTCTTACAGAATTTTTATCAATGAAATTATGGGTACCCCCACCATCAAGAAGAATCTAAACTGGTCATACCCCTTTACATGGATAGTGTAAGCCCCTTGAATTCTAGCGAAAGCACATAAGGAAATTATCGGAGTATCTTCTTCAATTGTTGGACGATTTTCAATCTCTATGAAGCTAGTAATAGATGGATCAATCACTATCAAGTCCTATTTTTACCAAGGTTAAACAAAATATGACTTATGAACTCTAAAAGAATTAAAATTTGTAAGAAAAATAAGAAAACCTATTTATTTATTAACATGTATGACTAATTTTTAGTCCGCAAAAACTAATTTAAGATTCTAGGTAATGGTTCAAGTTATTTCGAAGGGAAGAGGGTTGGGCATCCTTCATAATCCACAAATATGGTACCCGGCTAAACAAAATTTATCAAAGAAGGAGGAGGTAAAAATAATTCCTTTGAGAAATGTAAATATTTAAAATAATGTAAAAATGTATGTATATTAAGTATATGAGTAAAACTTATTGTTATGAAAATATATAAAGAATATGTATAAAAATGTACAAACTTCATGTGAAAGAAATGTATTTTGTGACATATAAAAAGAAAGTATCTTTATGTACTATAAGAAGAAAAATATTTTTTACTAATAATACTACCTATTTGACCGAAATTACAGAGAGAGAAATAAAGATTTTACTTTAAAAGAAAGACTATACAATATTTATGATGTAAATGAATTAATTGATGAATTTTATTTGTGTAAATATTAACGGTCTAAGTTTTTCCTAAATACGTGATGAATATTGTATAAGTAAAAAGGTTCTCTCCCAGCACCCCAAAAGTAGAGTTTCCACTATATTGTTATCTTTTGTATAATTATACAAATGAAAACTAAAATACAAATATAAAGCTCCGGGCTCCCTCTCAAATAGCACTTCGGGATGTGTTATTGAGAACATGTATAAATGCTTGATAGAAGTATTAAAAATGAACGAATAGTCACTAAAGTAAATAAAATTATGTGTACACGTACGTATTTATTGATGTATAAAGAATAAAAATTTATTACAAAGTGGACTCGAATTAAGTTTTAGATACTTCATGGCTATGAAGTGGTTGCTCGACTAATCGGTCGTCCTAAATCACCTTGCCAAGATACGAATCATAAAACCCTTTGTGTTGTTGTAGTATTGTAAATATTTTATCATCACCCGAGTTAATTTATTTTTGTTACATATTTGTATACGTAATGTCCGTATTTTATTTAGAGAGGCTTAGACTATCGACGGAGAATTTCTTCATCGGTCATATATTTATTTTGACATAAAATAGATAAACTTAAGAAAATAAATTTCGTATTTTGTTATGGGATGGCCTCAATAATTCGACGAAGAGATATTATCATCAGTCAAATTTTGGCCCTTGATATACAATAATAAATTTGAGAAAATAAAGTTCGGCTCTTGTAATGGGGTGGCCTCAAGTATTCGACGGAAAGATAATGTCATTCGCCAATGTATTGGCCCTTGATATAAAATAATAAATTTTGAAGAATAAAATCTGTCTTTTGTAATGGGGTGGCCTCAAATATCCAATGAAAAAATATTGTCATCGGCCAATACAGTGTAGTATATGTCTGTTATAACTATAATAAATGAATGTGAGGGACAAAATTGTCAAAGATAAGTGTGAAGGAATAGCAAACGACCAAGAGCAGTAAACAAGCAATTAAAATTTTCACAATAGAAACAAAGCAGCAAAGATATAGTCTTTGGAGAATATTTTTTGGCTAAATCTCAACCAAACTATGGCAAAGTAACATCAATTTGAAAGTAACAACTCTGTACAATGAAGCAAGCAATAATTTCGCTAGAGCAAATAAATATAAATAAACCAAATTAGTGGTATAATCAGAGACAAGGCAAACAATGACATCGCTTCGAAGGTGAACACCAGAGCAACGTCGTAAATATACAAAAATACGGCCAGATCTGGCACACTTTCCGACATACAGTGTTAGTTTGGGGTGTCGGAGTTATTGTTTGGTCGGAGAAGAGGAGAAAGAAAAGAAGAGTGATGCCGGAGTGGCTCGTCAGTGGGGTTTGCTAGTCGATGACCTGGGGAATCTTACCGGTGCCCTGTCGGCGGCTGGAAGGAACAGGGCATCGCAGTTTTGTTTTGTCGTCGGTGATGGATTTTGTCGGTGGTGGCTGCGGCTGGTCGTTGGGCGGGCTGTCGGCGCTGTTTTTTAGGTTGGCTATCGGCGTTGTTTTTTGCAGATGGTCGTGACATGGAAAGAGAGGAGAGAGAAGAGAAAATTTGACCATCCAGTGATTAATTCTGACGCTGGCAATCGCTGGTTTTATAGCGAAAAGGGAAGAGAGAAGAGAGTAGAAAGAGTGGTCGATTTTTTGTGCGTAAGTTGAGTGTGTTGGTGTGAACTTTTTTTGTCTTTAAAATTAACCCTTCTCCATTTATGTATATTAAAAATTGGCACCCTTTTTTATCCAAAGGATTAAAGGGTGTCCCTACTTTTTCTTTGAGAGTACCTTTTGGACCTTGGGTTATTGACCAAATCCTTTTAACCAACATGTAAGGTTATTCTCCAAAGGGTAGTGTCATTGTCAGACATGACAAATCATTATGTGTAGTCATTGTTAGATGTGACAAGACATTATTATATGGTCATTTTCGGATGTGACAAGACATCGAATTATTATACTATGTAAAAATAATTGCTCCAACTTAACATTTGCGTACTATAAAAAATGTACAAAATACAGGTATTGATTTTTAATTATGAAAAAATGTAAAGAATGTTGAAAGTATTGAAAAATGTAATTAATTTGAAAATGTTATAAAAATATGATGTCACGTCGTATATGTGTGCAGATGATTGGAAAATGTTAAAGATGATAATGAATTGATAAAAATCTTAATGTACAGAGAATTATTAATAAATTATGAAAAGCAAGATATGACAATAAATTGATAAAATCCTAAAGTAAGGATGATTATAAATAATTTATCAACAATTGAAACAAATATGTGAAAAATGTGTTTCGTGCCCTTTAACGATCAGGAAGCCTGAAGACGCTAATTTAAACATGGAGAGCAAAAATTGAGTATCAATAATCATTGTTGTTGAATCTCATGTTTCATTAAGCACCAATTTAATTTCATCACAATTACTTACTTAGACAGAGTGAACACTTAACCAATGCAATACTTTTCATCATAAAATTCAATAACCCTCGAGCTTTTTTGGTTTACATTTCAGCAGGGGGATATAGCTCTTTTACATATAATATTTGATGGATTGGTGAAGGTGGCAATACCAACCTAGCACTCTGATCGAAATTAAATTATGGTAGTCTCATATTATGTGCATCCACAATTGGTTTCGTAATAGTTTCGCATTGCATACTAGATGATCTGTGAGATTTTGCATTAGCAGTTGAGTAGCCTCAAGCCTAGCCAGCCTATACACATTTGATAAGGTCTGATATTCATGAGGTAGGGCTTCAACCTTCGAACTCATAGCTACTAGCCTTAGCCTGTGGTTTCGTGGAGTATCATCTACAAGAAAGTACTGATCAATTTTGTACAACCTTATCTTTAGCTTTTCACTATTGCAATGAGGAAAAAGTAAGTTATGATTTTGATAAATACCAATATAGAGTGGGTTAGGACCTATGATCTCTTGTCCAATATTTTGGGAAGCATCTCTAATACTAGCTTTAGTAGAATCGTCTCTAGATTAGTGATGTAGTTACAGTCTGTCAACAGAATTCTTCAAAGCTTGAACAAGTTGAAGCATCTTACCTTGTCTGTGATGTACATCTAGCATAAATTTCTGGTATTTCTCCTCATTAATAACGTGCAAATCTAACTAATGTGTTATCATATCTTCAAATTACTCTTGAACGTTTAGTTCAAAAACTGTCGGAGTCATCTTGAATTATTTACATGGTCCTATTTTATGAAACTGAATGGCCCTAATACCAATTGATACTAGGACAAACCTATATAGAAGAAGAGAGAATTCGAGAAGAGAAGAAAAGAGAAAAGAGGGAGAGAGATTGTACTTATATTGAGATATCATATATATTATATCCCGGTACAAAATGTATATTTTTCAATACGAACCTCAACACTAAGTTCAAGAATTATTTCAAGAACTACAATGAAGTTCCAACAAATTCAAATACAAATTCAAATGAATAATTAAATGAACTATCAAATAAAGTGTTTATTAACTTTAAGAAATAAGGATGAAGCAGAAAAGTTTAGAATCAAGTCCACCGACTTCAGGTGTGTCCTTAAGGAATTTATTCCTCTCAAATACTCGAGGTTAAATAAATCTTTCCTCCAAGGATAAAATAATACACTTTCTAAAAACAGTGGTACCTCAAATTTTTAGAAACTTCAGACTCACTCAACTATTTGATGATCACACAAAGGGTTTTAGAAGAAGAAGAAGAAGATTAATTTTCAACTTAAAAACATGTCTTTATCTGAGAAAAAAATTAGGTATTTATAGCCATCAAGGTGGTACTTCATGAAAAAAAGTAATGGTTCAGAAAATTGCACCCCTTCATTAAGGTGCACCCACTTATATAGATGCAACTCTTTAAAAATATGCAATTCTTTGAATAAGTCGCAACCTATTGAAAAGGTCATAACCATTCAAACCGTAAAGGTGTCTATTCAAATTGCATTTATTCTCTTGGTGTCTTTCCAGAAAAAATACCTATTCGTTTTTCATTCACACATCTTACAAACCTCACAATCCCTCATATAAATGGGGAATGGCTATATTATCAGAAAATTTGTGGAAAAGTGTGTGATCAATAAGGAAAGACCAATTGCATCTGGATAAGTTATTTTTCTTTAAACTTTCTGCAGTGAACATGAATCGGATGCACTGGGTCAATTGGTAGATGTGATATCTTTGAATCGTCGAGCTTTAATATACACCTAGATAACACAAGTCACACAACCAACCTTTTAACATTTATGGTTCTCAAGGTTTTATTTGTTTCAGCCATGAACACGCCCTGATTTTATGAGAGCTTAGAGAATAGGCCTTTACTAACATTCTCCTTGAAGAGGCTTCAACTTTACCCTCACATAGGTGATTCCTAAATGTTTAATCTTATAGATCAAACTATTTGGTCAACAACAACAACAACAAACCCAGTATATTCCCACATAGTGGGGTCTAAGGAGATCACACTATTTGGTCAAATCTGTCAAATATAGAAATCATTAAAAAGCTTCAAACCATAAGTCTTATCCTGTTTCCTGAACATTGTCTTCGTTATGAGAATGAATTGAGCATATTGACAATATTGAACTGTCAGTTACAACTTTCTTGATCTCCTTTAACCTAGCTCTTGGGATCTCCAGTCTGCTTGGTAGAGTTACCGCCATGTTAACTTGTCCTAGGTTGTAAACCCATTTTCTTCATTGATCTCTCAACTCCCTCTCTAGATAAGTCTTTTATAAGTGGATCTGATATATTATCCTTGAACTTCACATAGTCAACAGTGATAATTCCACTAAAGAGTTGTTCTCTAACGATATTATGTCTCCATATTATATGATGAGATTTACCATTGTATATTATGCTCCCTGCCCTACCGGTCACCACTTAACTATTACAGTGTATACATACTGGTGCCAAAGATTTGAGCTTATAAGGAATACCTTTTAATATATTTCGAAGCCATCCAGCTTTTTCACCGACTTTATCTAATGCGATAAACTCAGATTTGATTGTATAGCGGGCAATACATGTCTGTTTGGATGATTTTCAAGAGACTTCTCCTCAACCTAAAGTAAATACATATCCGTTCATGGATTTTACTTCATTCGATTTGGTGATCCAATTTGCATCACTATATCCTTTAATTACCAAAGGATATTTGTTATAATGCAAAGCATAGTCTTGAGTATGTTTTAGATACCTCAAAACTATTTTCATTGTCATCCAATGAGTTAGCTTGGAATTACTCGTGTACCGACTCAATTTACTAATATCACATGTTATACCTAATCGCGTACAATTCATGATATACATCAAAATTCCTAACACTCTTGCGTAGTCTAACTATGAGTCATTTTCACCTTCATTCTTTTAAAGTACAAAGTTCACATCTAACGGAGTCTTATCAATACCAAAATCCATATACTTGAACTTATCAAGTACCTTTTCAATATAATGAGACTGTAAAAATCTCAACCCTTGTGGAATCTTATGAATTCTTATCCCTAATATCACATCCGCAACAACAAGGTCTTTCTTATCAAACTTGCTCTCAAGCATTCATTTCATATAATTTATGTCAAAAATGTCTCTACGGATGATCAATATATCATCCACATACAAACAAACAATGATTTTATGATTTGAAGTGTCTTTAGTGTAAATACATTTATCACATTCATTTATCTTGAAGTCGTTTGCCAACATAGTTTGGTCAAACTTTGCATTCCATTGTTTGGATGCTTGTTTTAGTCTATAAAGTGACTTGACAAGTTTTTACACTTTTTTTTCTTTATCAGAGATCACAAAATCCTCAGGTTGTTCCATGTAAATTTCCTCCTCCAATTTTCCATTTAAGAATGTTTCACATTCATTAGATATATTTCAAGATCATATACCACCACTAAGGTAACTAACATCGGAATGGACATTATCCTTATTACAGGCGAATATGTAACAAAATACTTTAATCCTTCTTTTTTTCTAAAGCCTTTAACAATAATTCTTACCTTGTATTTGTCAATAGTACCATCAGCTTTAATTTTCCTTTTGAAGATCCATTTGAAAACTAAAGATTTATTTCCTGAAGGAAGATAAACCAATTCACAAGTGTGGTTGGTCAAGATTGAATCAATCTCACTATTGACTTTCTTTTTCCAAAAAGATGCATGTGAATATGGCATTGCTTCTTTAAATGTTTGAGGCTCATTTTCTAGAAGAAATGTTACAAAATCTTATCTAAAGGAAGTTGTCGTTCTTTGACGTGTAATACGCCTTGGATTCTCATTATCAAGTATATTCTCGTTTGATCCATCTCAAGGTTGTTTAGTGTCACAACCCAAATGGCCATGAGTGGAACCTACACTAATCTTCCTGTGGGAGAACTATTTAAATCAAACTATTACCCAATCACTTAGTAAATATTAAGATGATATCATCATAAAATAAACATAATAACATTAATTCAAAGCTAACCGTTATTAATGTGGAAATCCAACAACTACTTATTGAAATTTCCAAGATTCGAAAGTCATCGTACAAGAACTTCTAAACAATGATGATGTCCAAAAATAAAGTAAATAAAGAATGTTTCATTTCCAGAAAAATGGACAAAAACAAACAAGATGACCCATGGCAGCCTGGAGACAGAGTGCTCACCCTTGGATAAAGATCTGCTATGAAACTCTAGAGGTGAGGTCATGTCTAAGCCTCTAGAACACTTTCTGCACTCAACAAAAGAAGAGTACAGGGTAGTATCACTACAAACCACTATGTACTAATAGGTATCATAGGCCAACTCAATTTAATAGTATGTACACAACATAAATTAAATAACAAGTAGACAAGTATCGTCACATAATAATTATTCAATGAATCAACAATACAGCAACAAGAGGTCAAACAGTGCTCACAAATAAGCCACATAATCATCAAGAGTATCAACTATACTGTAAAAATTCACAGACTCAACACAAATATGTACACACATGCTATAGGACTTATTTTTCCCCAAATAGTCATGACCTGCAGGGAAGAATCTATGTTCATGTGTCGTACTGACGTGGTACCCGATCCACCATATACATATCCGTACCGGCTTGGTACCCGATCCAACATATACATATTTGTACCGATGTGGTACCCAATCCATCATATAAATATCTGTACTAGCGTGGTACCCGATCCAACATATACATATGTGTACCAGCGTGGTACTCGATCCAACATATACATATTCGTATCGACGTGGTACCCTATCCAACATATACATATCTGTACCGGCATGGTACCCGATCTACCATAACATATCCGTACCGACATGGTACCCGATCCAACATATACATATTCATACCGGTATGGTACTTGATCCACCATAAACAAGTAATATCAATATCAAATTTACACTATATCATAGCATACAACATGATGTACCAAGTTTACAAATACACTTAAAGTCATAAGACAATTCCATCAAGTAAATTTTAAATAATCATTTATACACATAATTTCAAGCATATCTGAATACCAATCAACAAGTTTATAATTTAGGAGCATACCCATAATTAAATCGAGTCTAAACTCCAATTACACTGTAACCTACCTTAGCCAATGTAACGCTCCAAAAATGAGTCCCAAGACGTCACACGGTGCTTAGGACCACAAATGATCCCAAGCTAACCCTTGTACTGGCATACTGCTAAGCAATTGATTTACATATGTATAAAATAATTAAAGTTACTGTTCGAAAATATAATCATGATGAAATCTAAAAAAAAATGCAATACTGATACAATTTTACATTCTAATAAAACTGAAGAGCAGAACTAAAATTACAAAACTGACTCTGAATGACATCTGTGAAGACTCTACTATACTGACTATAGATAGCTGGGATGCGACTCCAACTATTACTAATCAATACATATGAGTAAGAAATTAAAGTACATAAATAACATCTAACTGAAGTCCCCGAAGTAGGAGGACTCATCATCTACCGGATGGAATCTACAACTTTCTGATCCTAATATATAGACTACAATTGAACTGGTACCTATATTATTAAACAATGTAGCACATAAATGTATATGTGGATCAGTACTTTTGAAATGTACTGAGAATATAGGGGTGATTGCATAAGTAAAACAATATCTCAATGCTCGTATAAACTTTTAAATAATGCATGATAAGTATAAATGACTCACATTGGCTGGAATAATTGAAAGTTGAAAATCATGAATCATGAATGATAAAACATACTGTATAAATCTTGTGAGTTATAACACTTAGTTTTAAAAGTTGTACTTTTACTCTTTCTGCTAGTGGACTAAGTAGAATTAAAGTTAAGTCTGTTTTCAAATCATACAGACTAAGTGAAAAAGGACTCACCTTTGTATCTGTAAACTAAAATCTGAAATCTCATAGCTAATGACTTATGTAAAACAATATCTGCATAATATCATGAGCCTTCATACTTAGTTTCTAAAAGATGTTCTATTATTCTGTTTTAGGACTTAGGCTTTAGGGAGGTTCTTCTAACCGACATACACTATGTGAGCTATCATAGTGTCCAACATCTAGTTCCCCAAAGATAAAAACCTCACGTTGGGGAGAGGTGTCATACTCTTGCCAAGGAGTATAACCTGAGCTAAGTGATCACAATCTGTATTTGTATCCATACACAAATGGAATATAATCTGAATTTGCACCTACGTTGACTCATAATTCTGGGGAAGTAGGATGCGCTAAACCTACACTTCCCGCTCGGTGCTAAATACTACTCCCTTTAATCTGTAGGAAATCCACTTTAAAACTAGCATGAGGGTAAACTCCCAAATTCATACTCGTGCCAAGGAGTATAACCTGAGCTAAGTGATCACAATTTGTATTTGTATCCATACACAAATGGAATATAATCTGAATTTGCACCTACGTTAACTCATAATTCTGGGGAAGTAGGATGCGCTAAACCTATACTTCCCGCTCGGTGCTAAATACTACTCCCTTTAATCTGTAGGAAATCCACTTTAAAACTAGCATGAGGGTAAACTATGAAAACCAGTTATGCATCTGTTTGCTTTAAACTGTAATCAAATCTGTAAAGTGGATTCCATATCTAAACTGAGGATCAAAAAAATAAATCTTTTTCAAAATTTGAGTATAAACTAATCATAGGATGCCTGAAAGCATTATCTTCTTGAAATATTAATATTCAAACTAGGGCTTAATAAACCATGCTTTAAATTTATGTCAAATCAAAATAATACTTCATGCTCTATAATCTTCTTGAAATACTTCAATAATTTCGGTCAAGATAATAAAATCAAAATCTCAATATGAATCTTATTGATCAAAACATGAGCATGTGAAATTTTGATGCACTAAAGCCTTTGAATCTCATGCTTTCTTTCATTTAACTTGCAACATAATATCATGCTTAAATCTCAATTGAAAATCTTTAAATCAGGCATAAATAGAGGAGAACAAGCATGCACTTTAACACTTAAATCACTTTACAAATTCATAAACTCAAATCAAGATAAGTTGGGCATGAACCCTAATTGCAATATACGTAAATTCAACTTTAAAACTAGTTTTTCGCACAAGGATGAAAGAGTATCCTTGTTCATAACCCTACATACCTTATTTGATAAATATAATGTGAAAGCTTGAACTTTAAATCTCTAATGGTGTTCTTGAAGCTTATTCTTGAAGTTCTTGAACCCGGAACTTGGATTATTAACTTTCTTAGAGAAAATTTGGTGGAGTTCTTGGTCTTCTTGAAGGGGCTAGGGTTTTCTTGGAGAGAAAGAGATGAATTATGATGTATCTAATGCTTTTAGGGCTGAAATTAAGTGTTATGGACGGATTTGGGTGAGGGAAAGTGACCAAAGTTCCCCTAAACCCTTTAGGAACTGAAATAGCATGTGAAACAGTTTCGTAACGCGATGTCCAATGCGTCGCGTTGCTAATCGCGTCGATGATCACGTCTCAATCGCGTCAGCTTACTGTCTCACATAAAAAATGCCATAACTTTTTGCTCGAGTATCGGATTAAGGCGAAATTGGTATCGTTAGAAAGCTAATTCAATTATCTACAATTTGGTGGGTCTTGAGCTGCAAAATTCTACATAGATAAAAAATTATACACGTTTAAATTAGATCCTTGTAAAATCGAATATCAAACTTTGGACGAATCAAAGGCTCTTAGCTCAACTTTGTTCTAAGTGATTCTTATGAATATTTTTTACCTCTAAAGCACATCAAACATGAGGATAAAGATCATAAACTTATATTCATATGAAAACCATTTGAATTAGAGCTTACACATGTAGGGACGACGGTTAGAATTCTAGCGCAAAAATACGGAGTGTTACAGCCAAAGAACCCAAATACAAGCTACTTTGCTAGTTTTGCCCTTCTGTAAAGCTTATGAATGGTTCAAATCTATCCAAATATATAATCTTCATAAGAGTACGAATCCAATGACATCAATTTATTCATTATATCTCAATCACTAACAAATTATTACCTTATCATTATCCTCAATTGACATGATAATCTCACAAGAAACAGTAGCAATAATACGTTTTAAATACCCAGAAGATGTTAGTCATTCTACTGAATTAGCATCATTAGGGATTTTGTCCTTATTAAGTAATTGCTATTTTTTCATTATTAAGAATATATTATTCAAATAATTTGCCTAACCGCTAATTCTCCTGCACGTACATCATTGTCTACAAATTTATTCTACTATTCTTGTCTTATTCACTACCTAATTCCCAATTACAGTTTAGGCCTAGCAATACATAAATAAGCTAAAGGAATTATTTCACGCACCTGAATCAGTCGACATTCCTCCACTACAACGTTCATTCTCCTCCCTTAGAAACTACCTGATTCTATTATTGAAATACATGGTAAACCTTACCCAATTAAATTTATTCTTATGTTGACCATGTAAGTAAATAAATTATAACTTTGGCCCATTAAATCACCAATTAGATTAATTATTTAAAATATACCCAATTAATGACTTAACTCACTTTGAAACACCTCAAGAATCGGTACTATCCATCTCTCTAAGTCATAAATCACGTATACCAACTATAAGGAGAGCTAAATAGGGAGATGGGAAAATTTCATAAACGATTGGGAGGGTCGTTACATTTAGACCCTCCACTCGACTGTTCATGTCTAGTTTTATATGGATAAATGTGTTCAAAGAACTCAGCATTATCTGATTCAATTATCATATTTTCATTGATATACGAATATTCAAATTTATGAACCAAAAATCGACATGCTTTACTACTTTCAGCATATCCAATGAACATGTAGTCCACGGTCTTAGGTCCTATTTTTACCTTTTTAGGCAAGGAACTTGGACTTTCTCTAGACACCCCCACACTTTGAAATATTTCAAGTTGGGTTTTCTTCCATTTCATTTTTCCCATAGAATTGAATGTGTCTTACTATGTGGCACTCTATTGAGTATTCGGTTAGCTGTAAGGATAGCATCCCTCCACAAATTTTGCATAAACCCAAACTTATGAGTAAGGCATTCATCATTTCCTTTAATGTTCGATTTTTTTTTTCCGTGATTTCATTTGATTGAGGTGAATACGGGGCAGTAGTTTGATGGACAATTTCATTTTCTACACATATCTCCACAAAAATAGATTCATATTCTCCACCCCTATCATTTTGATTTATCCAACTGCTTTTCAACTTCTATTGTATATTGCCTAAATACGTCTATTGCTTCATCCTTACCATTTAACAAATAAACATAACAGTATCTTGTGCAATCGTTAATAAAACTTATAAAATACTTTTTCCCACCAGAGAGATGGTGTTGACTTCATATCATAAATGTCTGTATGAATTAAGTCTAAGGGATTAGAATTTCTTTCAACAGACTTATACGGATGCTTAGCATACTTCGATTCCACACACATTTGATACTTGGATTTATTGCGCTCAAAATTAGGTAAAATTTCTAAATTAATCAATTTTTGCAAGGTTTTATAATTAACATATCCTAAACGTTCATGCCATAATTTATTTGACTCAAGTAAGTAAGAAGAAATAGAACTTTTATTGATCTTAATAGTCATTACATTGATCTTAAAAAGGCCCTTAGTGAGGTAACCTTTTCCTACATACACTTCTCCTTTGCTAATTATAATCTTATCATAAATAAATAAGTACACATTTGAATCCATTTTTTATTAGAAGTGATATAGACATCAAGTTCTTTCTCAACTCCAGTACATGAAGGACATTGTTGAGCGTCAACACCTTACCTAATATCATCTTCAACCAAGTTTTTTCTGTTCCTTCAACCTTTGTTGTTGTGGAGTTAGCCATATAAATATTCTCCTCATATTGAGTCAGAGCATATGAAGCAAACAACTCCTTGTTGGCACATACATAGCGGGTGGCACTGGAATTAATCCACCACTCTCTAGGATTACCCACCAAGTTGCATTCTGAAAGCATGATGCATAGATCATCTACTTCATTTTTAATTCAACCACGTTGGCTTGATCCTTCTTCTTGACTTTCTTTGGGGCTCGACAATCCACAAAACTATGGTCAGTCTTGCCACAATTAAAGCAATTTTTTTTGAATTTCTTCTTTGGAGGATTGTTTTGTTGTCCAGATGCTTTCTTTCGTTTCTTTGAGTTATTAGGGTCATCCTCCACAATATTTGCTCCACTAATTACGGCATTCCCTTTTGACCTCTTCTCGGCTGGTTTGTTATCTTCTTTAATACGTAACCTCATAATAAGGTCTTCAACTGGTATCTCCTTTCTTTTATGGTTCAAGTAGTTTTTGAAGTTCTTCCACAAAGGTGGAAACTTCTCTATTATAGCCGCTACTTGGAAAGCCTCATTCACAATCAAACCTACAACAAAGGTTATGTTATTGTCAAGGACAACTTTAATATGTTCAAGCAAGGTATTCAATATGTTTATACCTTCTGCCAGGAGATCATGAATGATCACTTGCAGTTCTTGCACTTAAGAGACGACAGTCTTACTGTCTATCATCTTAAATTCAAGAAATTTTGCAACAATGAACTTTTTAGTTCCAGCATCCTCAGTTTTATATTTTTGTTCAAAAGTATCCCACAATTCTTTTGAGGTTTTCATACCGCTGTACAATTGTACAGTTCGTCTTAAAGACCACTCAGTATATAATTCTTACATAAGAAGTCCGAGTGTTTTTATGCCTCCATTACCATAAAACGATCCTTGTCCGATGTCTCTTCGGAAAATTTTGAAACATTTTCATAGATGAACCTTTGAAGACTTAGAGTCATCAAATAGAAGAACATCTTTTGTTGTCAACGTTTGAAATTCACACCCGAAAACTTTTTGAATTTTTTCGTTAGTGCCATTGCAGACGCAGCACTTGTACGGTTTGTCGTAGCAACAGTTGTTGTTACTGCTACACTTGTCATTCCCTCATTTGCGGAGTTTCAACTAATATTTTGTTGTCACAAAAAGACAACAAATTTAGTATGTCAGAATACTAACTCTAAAGTTTTAAAAACACTAAACACCAACTTGCTTCTAGTTTAACGATGAAGTTTTTATGTTCTTCTAACCGTTAACCGAATGAACTTTAACTCGTGATGAAGTTTATATCTTCAAATCATTATTAAGTTCAAACAGAGTAGAAAGTCAAAAGTTTTAATCTCCATAAACACAAAAATACAAAGAGTTCAATGAACCGGTGAAGTTTTTATATTCTTCAAACCGAATTTATTCTCGGTGAAGTTCTTATATGCTTCCAATCAAGGGAGTAGAAAATCACAAGACTTTAGTCTCCACAAAATCAGTCTCTATACAGATTACAATAGTACTTTCTTTATAAATGGTGAAAAAAATTCTCTTTTCACCTAACAAGCACAAAAATAATATTATTTTTTTAATAAATTCCTTAAGATTGTTATATTTTGGTACAAAATCTGTATATTTCAATACGAACTTCAACACTAAGTTCAAGAACTACAATGAAGTTCCAACAACTTCAAACATAAGTTCAAATGAATAATCAAATGAACTATCAAAATGAAGTGTTTATCAACTTTAAGAAATAAAGATGAAGCAAAAAAGTTTAGAATCAAGTCCACCAACTTCACGGTGTGTCCTTAAGAAATTTATTTCCCTCAAGTATCCGAGGTTAATGGAATCTTTCCTCCAGGATAAAATGATTCACTTTCTGAAAATAGTGGTACCTCAAATTTTTAAAAACTTCGAACTCACTTAACAATTTGATGATCACACAAGAGTTTTTAGAAGAAGAAGAAGAAGAAGAAGAAGAAGAAGAAGAAGAAGAAGAAGAAGAAGAAGAAGAAGAAGAAGAAGAAGAAGAAGAAGAAGAAGAAGAAGAAGAAGAAGAAGAAGAAGAAGAAGAAGAGGAAGAGGAAGAAGAAGAAGATGACGATGATGATGATGATTTTTCAACTCAAAAGCATGTCTTAACCTGAGAAAAAATTTAGATATTTATAATCATTAAGGTGTTGCTTCATGAAGAAAAACAATGGCTTAGAAAGATGCACCCCTTCATAAATGTGCAACTCTTCAAAAAAGGTGCAACTCTTTGGATAAGTCACAACCATTGAAAACGTCATAACCATCCAAACCGAAAAGGTATCTTCAAATTTCATTATTTCTCTTAATGTTTTTCAAAAAAAAAACATCTATTCATTTTTCATTCTCACCTTTTACAAACCTAACAACATACAAGTCATGTCCTCTATTATTAGGATCATCCTATATATACTACTTAAAAGAAGAGGGAAAGTAAAATCATAGGAAAACGCAAATTACCATAACAATTTTTCCCACCAAAAACAAGGTGAGAACTTGCTTGTGAATTATCCAGCTAAGCTATGACGTATCACCCTCAATACATCCTTGATTATATTGCAATTGGTATCAATCATGTTCTATTCACCCGTTGGGAAGGTTATTGGGGATGCACATAGCAATAGTTTTACTATCAAAACTTATAACATAAGTACTTTTTATTTAGCTTTTAATAAATAAATTTTATTTAAGAAATTAAGTGCATATTGGAGCAAAACAAGTCTCATCGTGTGTAATCGTTGTGCAAGTAAAATTTAGCTATCAGAATTTGATTTTCTTTAACCTGAGAAGAAATTTTATTAACTTTTCTTATAATATGTTTGACCAAATTTTTAAAAGCTAAAATGCTTACTTTTAAATGAAGGGAAGTGCTTATTTAGCGAGTTAGCTGAGATACAAAACTTCAGGAGAAAAAATAAGTATTTTGATTAATAGAAGAAATTGTGCAGAAATACTCATGACCAAAAATATTTTTTAAATAAGTCGATTTTCTTAAAAACAAATTATATAATATCGACTTTTGGAATAAAGTCCGAAGCTACTAAACTTTTACTGACACGTGGACCTTTTTTTCCATCGTGTTTGGAATCTTCAATGTTTAGTAGCCATTTCACCATAGAAGTTTTTTTTTTTTTGAAAAATTATTTTGTTTTAATAAAAAAAGTGAAAATACACATCATTTGATCATGAATTTTTTAACTTTAACTTTAAAAAATTATTTAAAATAGTGAAAACAAATTTTACTTGTTTTCACTTTTTTCACTCATATTTCTCTCACAAAATTTTAAAAACACTTCAATTTATATTCATAGTCAAACACAACTCCAACTCTAATTTTATCTTCAACTCCAATTCTACTTTAAAAAGAAAAAAAAAAAATTTGGGGGGCCTTAGCTTGTGTCCAACAAGGGAAATGGTGTAGCTCAAAAGGCACATGTCATGTACAAGCATATGGACAAATTACAATCTTGTGTGGAGGGTCCTACCCTCACATGTCGACCAAGAAATTAACTCTTGCAAGTGTTACTATTAAAAATATTGTTTTCGAGGATATTGATATCCAACATATACTTACTACAGTATTTAGAAAGGTAGACTTCTCAAACATTGATTGATATTGATATATTCCAGTAGTGTACTAGGTAGTTTGTGTGTTTTGACTGTATAAGTAAAATTTAGTTTTACTACTTTTCTATTATATAGAGGAGATGATTTCGACAACCTCTCATGCAATTATCAAAAAACCTCTTCATTTTCACTTAAATACATACTATGCCCTAATATATAATTTTATTATTTTATCATAATGATTTAAATATTTAATATATTTTATTAATTTATATTAATTAACTATAACTACATATTGAAAGTAAAAAAAAAAATATTTATTTAATTGGTTATCATGTTCAAAATTAATTTGTTACCACGAATCACAATAATTAATAATTTAAAATATTTAAAAGACATATAGAAATTTTATTGACTCTCATTATTTTAGCAATGCCACATAAATTGAGATAAAAGAAAAAGTACTGCAAATCATGATAATTAACAACTTAAAATATTTAAAAGATATATAAAAAATTTAGTTGATTCTCAAAATTGTATCGAAGCCACATAAATTGGGACACAAGGAGTAAATATATTATTTGATAATTACGTAAAAATTATTATAAATCACAATAATTAACAAGTTAAAATACTTTTTAAAAAATAGATAAAAGTTCAATTAAACTCTCAAAATTTTATCGGTGCACCATAAATCATGAAAAAATAAAAAATTATCTTAATTAATTGCAACTAAATATTTAAAGTAAATCAATTTTATTATTTTAATTGACTTTTTTTATAAAAAATTAATCTTTTTATTTATTTATTTTCGTAAATTTAAATTTTAAAATTATTTTTTTCTTATATAGAAATACTAATATTTAAACTTAACTTTAAATTTTTAAAGTACAAAATTAATAAATTTAATTTAATAAAATAAATTTCTAATGAATATTTTCTTAGAATTTTTGTTGGGTCAATATGTATCAAGTTAAAAAGAAATAAAAAAAAATATGTAGTAAAATTTTATTATTGTGAAAGATAAATATAATGCACTATCCAATAATGTTTAATAATATCATATTTTGCATATGCAAATATAGCATCCCGTATTTAATTAATATACTATTTCGGTGAATTATCGATAATTACTATTGGATATGATAAAATTATATTAATTTTATAGTAATAACATAATGAATCACACTTAATTAATTATTATGAGGCATATAGGTATTAAAAAAATAAATAATATTTAATAAAAAATAAAATAGACATAAAATGTGAAATTAACTCTTAATGTTTTAAATTAATTCGCCTTTCGAACGATGATTTTACTATATCACTCCTTATTATAAGTCATTTATGTATTAGAAAAATAAGAATAACAAAATGATATGACAACATAAAATATTTGATTGACTATAAAAATTATATTAGTGCCACATAAATTGGGACAGGACAGAAGAAGATATAAAGCAACATATATTGTTTAAAAATGAAATAAAAAGTATTGTAAATAATAATAATTAACAAAAAAAAAATGACTGATTTTTGTTGCTTCAATCGTGATTTTAATGTATCACCCGCAATTAATTATTATAAGTCACTTACGTATTGAAAAATTAATAATATTGAATCCACGATTTTACTATATATATATATATATATATATATATATATATATATACTATGAATAAAAAAATTTATGATATTTTAAAAAAAAAAAAAATTACTACGTATACTCAATGGGTAAAAGAGTAAAAATACACAAGAGATAAATGTAGAGAAATCAAGAACACCAAATGGATTATTAACATTTGTAACATTCAACACATTTCTAAATGTTTCCAAATTCTTGTTGAATCAACATATACACATAATAAAAATAATAAATAATAAATAATAATAATTACATTTTACTATATCACCCCTAATTAATTATTATGGTCATTTAAGTATTGTGCCACGTAAGTTGAAATAGAAAAAATATTATAAATCACAATGATAAAAAATTTAAATTATTTTAAAAAATATAATGGCTATCGTCGACACAAAACTCTGGATAAGGAGAGTAGCATATATTATTAAAAAATTACAAAAAAAGTATTATAAATTACAATAGTTAACAACTTAAAATATCTAAAAAAAATTAATATGTTATATATTTTAAAAAAAAATACATGAAAAATACTAGAAATCACAATAATTAACAACTTAAAAATTTTAAAAGATATAAAATATTTGGTCGACTCTTAAAATTATATTAGTGTCAATAAAATTGGAATAGAAGAAAAGTATTATAAATCACCATAATTAAAAACTTAAATTATTTTTACAATATAATTGACTATCAATGCCACAAAAATTTGGACAAGAAAAGTAACGTATATTAATTTGAAAATTACATAAAAAATATTATAAATTACAATAGTTAACAACTTAAATTATCTAAATATATATTAAAATAACATATGTTGAACTCATGCTAGATTACGGATGAATCCTAGAAAACATATGCAATCCTTTTATTAAAAAAATTAATTTAAATATATCAAGATTAAAAAGATAAATAAATATCTTAATGTTGGGCCCGTGCTGACACGGGCCATACTCCTCTAGTATTACTAGAAATGTGAAGAAAAGGCAGAAAGCACTTTGTCAGCATGCATGCTTCAGCTGCTTCATAATTTTATTATATCATCTTTAATTTCTAGTATTATAAGTCATTTAAGTATTAAAAAAATAATAATATTTAATCAAAGAAAAAGTAAAATAGATATAAAATAATATATTAAATCTTGATATTTTAAATTAACTTGATATCTTATATGAGGTCCACTTAAATTTTTTTCTATGAGTATTTTTTATAATAATTTTGTTATATCAATTTTAATTAGTTATTATAAGTCATTTAAGGCATGTCTGCTTCACTGCTTCAATCATGATATTTGATTGACTCTCAAAATTATATCAGTGTTATTTAAACTGAAATAGAAGAAAAAGTACTATAAATCAAAATAATTAAAAACTTAAATTATTTTAAAAATATAATTGACTATCAATGTCAAAAAAGTTTGAACAGGGAGAGTAATATATATCATTTAAAAATTACATAAAAGTATTATAAATTACAATAGCTAACAACTTAAAATATCTAAAAACATATTAAAAATGTGATTGATTATCTAAATCTATTTGTGTCACATAAATTAAAATAAAAAAATAACATATATTGACGCGGGCCCTCGGTATCTAATTTTATAATAGACATCACATATGGTTTTTTTAGGTTTTATTTTTAGTTTATTCTAATTATTGGAGGTTTAGAGGCAAACTCTTGAATCTAAGGGGTTCAGGTTGAGTAGGTCCAAGACGAAGTCTATGGAATGCAAGTTCAGTGACTTGAGGCAGGAGGATGAAGTGGTGGTGTGGTTGGATTCCCAGGATGTTTGTAAGAGGGATAGTTTTAAGTATCTTGGGTCTATGATTCAGGGGAATGGCGAGATTGATGAGGATGTCTCTAAGCGTATTGGAGCAGGTTGGACGAAGTGGAGGCTCGCTTCGGGAGTGTTGTGTGACAAGAAGGTGCCCCTTAAGCTTAAAGGCAAATTCTACAAAGTGGCAGTCCGGCCGGCCATGCTATATGAAGCGGAGTGTTGGCTAGTCAAGAACTCCCATATCCAAAAACTGAAGGTGACAGAAATGAGAATGTAGCATTGGATGTGTGGACTTACTAGAGGGGACAGAGTTAGGAATGAGATTATTCGGGAGAATGGGGGAGTGGTTTCAATGAAAGATAAGATGCAGGAAGAAAGGTTGAGATGGTTTGGGCATGTGACGAGGAGGGGCACGGATGCCCTAGTCCGTAGGTGTGAGAGGTTATCTTTGGATGGCTTTAGGGGGAGTAGAAGTAGGCCAAAGAAATACTGGGGGGATGTGATTAGACGTGACATGGAGAAGCTATAGCTTACTGAGGACATGACCCTGGATAGGAAGGTGTGGAGGTCGCGGATAAGGGTAGAAGGCTAGTGTGAGTGTGTGGGTTGTAGCAAGTAGTTAAGAGAGCTCTTGTGTAGCCAGGTTAGTAATCCTAGAATTGGCTCCATAGCTAGGAGCCTCTAGTCAGGAGAATTTGGGTGTGGTGGGTGCCTTTGATCTGTAAGTGTATGTTACTACTAGATGGGTGTCCTACTTCTTATTTTTTATTTCGTATTGTGCTTATTTCTCTTATTTGTATTTCTCCGATTTTTATTTTTATTATTTCTTATTCCTTATTTCTGTTATGACATCCATCCCGCTTCATGTTTCATTACGACCTTCTTTACTATTCTTTATCTTGAGTCGGGGGTCTATCGAAAACAACCTCTCTACTTCTTTGGAGGTAGCGGTATGGACTGCGTACATTTGACCCTCCCTAGACCTCACTTTGTGAAAACACACGAGGTTTGTTGTTGTTGTTATTGTTGTTGTTGTTGTTGTTGTCGTCTGTGTAAGCTATTTCACTAGATATGTCACCTCTCATCAATACATATTTCACCTTTTTAAAAAAAAGGAAGAAGAAGTTAACTCGATGCACTAAGTTATTTCATTAGATATGTTACCTCTCGTCAATACATATTTCATCTTTTAAAAAAAAAAACAGAGTCAACTCGATGCGCTAAGTTTTCGTTATGTACGGAATTTGAAAAGTGTCGGTAATGATATATTATACGCAGATTTATCCTGCAATTCTATAAGAGATTATTTCCACAATTCAAAATCGTGACCTTCTGATTATATGGTAATAACTTTACCGGCTACGCTAATGTTCTTGATCTACTCCAAACGTATAAATATTTTGATCTTATACGCACAAAGTAATTTTTTCATCCACTCCTTAAATTCGACCATAAATATAAATATAGATAATTCTATCAATCATAACTCAAGCAAATTAAAAAGGAAAACACTTAATTTTTCTCTGCTAGGATCTGAATACTAATCTAAATTTTTAAATCATTTTATTAACCGTTATTGAAAACAAGTAGACAATTAATTCGACCTCGACATCTGTCTTGAAATTTTCTTATAATTGAAACATAATTACGTGTTTCAGAATTTAATTATTTTAATACTGCAATATTACCGTTAGCAAATTTTTCTTAGTATACTAGAGGAGCATGGCCCGTGTCAGCACGGGCCCAACATTAAGATATTTATTTATCTTTTCAATCTTGATATATTTAAATAAAATTTTTAATAAAAAGATTGCATATGTTTTCTAGGATTCGTCTGAAATCTAGCATCAGTTCAACATATGTTATTTTAATATGTATTTAGATAATTTAAGTTGTTAACTATTATAATTTATGATATTTTTTATGCAATTTTCAAATTAATATACGTTACTTTTCTTGTCCAAATTTTTGTGGCATTGATAGTCAATTATATTTTAAAAATAATTTAAGTTTTTAATTATTGTGATTTATAATACTTTTCTTCTATTCCAATTTTAGTGACACTAATATAATTTTAAGAGTTGACCAAATTTATATCTTTTAAATTTTTTAAGTTGTTAATTATTGTGATTTCTAATATTTTCATGTAATTTTTTTGAAATATATAACATATTAAATTATTTTTAGATATTTTAAATTGTTAACTATTGTAATTTATAATACTTGTTATGTAATTTTTGAATAATATATGCTACTCTCCTTGTCCAGAGTTTTGTGTCGATGATAGCCAATTATATTTTTTAAAATAATTTAAATATTTTATCATTGTGATTTATAATATTTTTTCTATTTCAACTTATTTGGCACAATGCTTAAATGACCATAATAATTAATTAGGGGGATATAGTAAAATGTAATTATTATTATTTATTATTTTTATTATGTGTATGTGTTGATTGAAGAAGAATTTGGAAATATTTAGAAATGTGTTGAATGTTACAAATGTTAATAATTCATTTGGTGCTTCTTGATTTCTGTACATTTATCTCTTGTGTGTTTTTACTCTTTTGCCCTTTGAGTACATGTAGAAATTTTTATTTTTTTAAAAAAAATATCATGAAATTTTTTATTCATAGTATATATATATAGTAAAATCGTGGATTCAATATTATTAATTTTTCAATATATAAGTGACTTATAATAATTAATTGCGGGTAATACATTAAAATCACGATTGAAGCAACAGAAATCAGTCAATTTTTTTTTAAAAAATTGTTAATTATTGTTATTTACAGTACTTTTTATTTCATTTTCAAATAATATATGTTGTTTTATATCTTTTTCTGTCCCGTCCCAATTTATGTGGCATTAATATAATTTTGATAGTCAATCAAATATTTTATGTTGACATATCATTTTGTTATTCTTATTTTTCTAATACATAAATGACTTATAATAAGGAGTGATATAGTAAAATCATCATTCGAAAAATGAAAATTTAATTTAAAAATTAAGAGTTAATTTCACATTTTATGTCTATTTTATGTTTTATTAAATATTATTTATTTTCTTAATACCTAGATGACTCATAATAATTAATTAAGAGTGATTGATTATGTTATTACTATAAAAGTTAATATAATTTTATCATATCCAATAGTAATCATCGATAATTCACCAAAATAGTATATTAATTAAATACAGGATGCTATATTTGCATATGCAAAATATGATATTATTAAACATTATTGGATAGTGCATTATATTTATCTTTCACAATAATAAAATTTTACTATATATTTTTCTTTATTTCTTTTTAACTTGATACATATTGACCCAACACAAATTCTAAGAAAATATTCATTAGAAATTTATTTTATTAAATTAAATTTATTAATTTTATACTTTAAAAATTTAAAGTTAAGTTTAAATATTAGTATTTCTATATAAGAAAAAAATAATTTTAAAATTTAAATTTACTAAAATAAATAAATAAAAAGATTAATTTTCTATAAAAAAAAAGTCAATTAAAATAATAAAATTGATTTATTTAAATATTTAGTTGAAATTAATTAAGATAATTTTTTATTTTGTCATGATTTATGGTGCACCGATAAAATTTTGAGAGTTGAATAGAACTTTTATCTATTTTTAAAAAAAGTATTTTAACTTGTTAATTATTGTGATTTATAATAATTTTTACGTAATTATCAAATAATATATTTACTCCTAGTGTCCCAATTTATGTGGCTTCCATACAATTTTGAGAATCAACTAAAATTTTTATATATCTTTTAAACATTTTAAGTTGTTAATTATTATGATTTGCAGTACTTTTTCTTTTATCTCAATTTATGTGACATTGCTAAAATAATGAGAGTCAATAAAATTTCTATATGTCTTTTAAATATTTTAAGTTGTTAATTATTGTGATTCATGCTAACAAATTAGTTTTGAACATGATAGCCAATTAAATAAATAAAAAAAATTTACTTCCAATATGTAGTTATAGTTAATTAATATAAATTAATAGAATATATTAAATATTTAAACTATTATGATGAAATAATGAAATTATTATATATTAGGACATGATATGTAATTAAATGAGAGTGAAGGGGTTTTTTGGTAATTGCACAAGAGGTGATCGAAACCACCTCTTCTATATAATAGAAATAAGTAGGGCTAATTGTCAGAACGGAAAGAAAAATGTAGGAATTAAATAAAAACAAAATCTAATTGCAGCATCAATATATTGGTTGTTTGTTGTTCCACAGTGGAGTTTGGAGAATGCAGGTATACTGAAATCTTCATCCTATTTTTGTGTATAGAAAAGTTATTTTCGCTAAATTTTTGGCTCAAAATAATATAACCTAAATAGAACTGAAAAAAAGAAAACGATAATAAAATAGCTAAAAAAATAATTATTAAAGCAAATATAAATTAATTAAATGGGATAAAAGGAGGACAACCGATTAATGGGTATCACCTGGCTACAGTTGGTAGAAGTGTGGGTCAATTTATGTGAACCACAACTTTCATTAGGCAAAAGTCACATTATTTGAAATTAGCCACTTTGACCTAAGATGGTACTTACTTTGATGCTTCGACTATCAAACCTAAGGAATCCCTCTTTCCACATGAGGTTTACCGTTTAAGGAATAATGTAATACCCCAAATTTTAAAGTTCTAGAACTCTTAAAAAATAGGTCACAAAGTTAGCATTTCAATGTTTCAAGTCTCGCCTTAATCCGATGTCGTGGAAAAAAGTTGTGGGAAGTTTTCCTAAGGACCTGAAATACTGCCATGACTACGACTCAAAAAACGAGTTGTAACCACTCGTGACGAGTCGTCACGAGTGAGTCGTAGTCACAAAAGTGTGTTACCCAAGACCCACTCTAGTAGTTACGAGTCCAGCATGCGACTCGTAGTCTGACATTACGAGTCGTGTAGTGGACTCGTAGCCTGACCTGTGAGTGACCCAGGTGCCTAGCCTCAAACTACGACTCCACCTAACGACTCAAAGCCAGTCCTAACGAGTCGTAGGGTGGTGAGTCGTAGTCAAGAAAGTGAAGGCTCCAGCTTCAAAATTCCAGCCTACAACCTAGACTATGACTCATAACTAGTCGTAACGACTGAAAATCAAGATTCTTGTACGTTTTTCAGGAGCTTATAAGTTTTCCCCCACTCCTTCTAAAGCCTAACCAACGTCGTTTAGGCTTCCCAAAGAGGGGTATAAAAGACACAAAACCCCCCAAAATTTTATCATTTATCATAATTTAACTTGGAGAAATCAAAAAGAGCGGTTTTCTTCCCCCTCAAGAGCAAATTGGGGTTTCTCAAAGAACAAGACCAATCTACACTCAGGTATATGAGATATTCATCAATGGGTTCCTTCCGCCCATTGAGTCCCAAGAACTCCCTACTTTTACAAGTATAAACGTCTTTCCCCAAATTTATAAAATTCATAAAAATTAATGAAATTTCATGTAAATTATGAATTTTATAAATTTCTTCTCAGTTGCTTTGATTTTAAACCATGAAAATATATTCCCTCGTGATAATGGTGTTTTCATATGTTTGATAATGTAAATGTCCACTTCATGATTAGTTATTGAAATATGAGGCGTTATTCATGATTTTTCCTCTATCATGGATTGTTTAATTTTGCATTAGATAGTGTTGGTGGGTTATGAACACCTGATACTTAGAAAAATCATGCATGTTATGATTTTCAAAGTACAAGTCATTCAGAGTATGCTTGTATCGTTAAATTCAGGATATTTTCATAATAAGCAGTTATTAGTACCAAATCGTATTAAATGAATATTCATATCAGTGTCATTCAGTTGGGAGTAATACTTAGCACCGAGTGAACACAAGGATGGCGGCTCCCCCGTCAGTTATGCATGAGTCGTTAGTAGCAGTTCCTAAGTTTCAGACCTACAGTGCCACCGTAGATTTTGAGAGGTCCCTCGTCAGTAGAGGCATGACACCCTCATTCTTTGGGACATCAGATTAGTGGATCCACGTCAGCCAGTGTTGGCACCCCCTGAAAAGGTACCAACATCCATCCAATTGGGTTATTAGTTGGACCCTGATTTTGTTCAGATTGACGTATGTCGGTTGTAGTTAGCTCCCACAGTCTCAGTTTACTATTCAGATTATTCAAGATCAAGTTTACATGACCAGGTGTTCAATTTATCATTATTCAATTATTCAGTTTTACAGATTACCTCAGTACATGTTTATGCTTGGTCTTGCATTCATTTTATATGTTCATGCATTCATGTTCAGTATCCATACGTATATCAGCTAGTACCCATCTCGCATACTAGTACATTTTAAATATTGACCACATACTCTCTTTTGAGCTATGTTGTCTTATAACATAGGTTCGGACGCTCAGATTTTTTATCATACTTAGACAGTTCGTGTGCCCCTCAGTAGTATTACTATCAGTCAGAGTTAGTTGGGTTTGTCCTATCAACTCCTTATGATTAGAGGTTTTCAGACAATCAGACAGTTTGTTATGCTTTTCAGTGATGTATTTCTGACTCCTTTATTATTGACTTCACTATTTAAACATATATTAAATGACTTTCGTACAGTATTTTGTTAATTTTTTCAGTATTCACAGTTTGTGACAGTTCATGGGTCAGCTTGAGGTCACTTGTGGCCTTAAGCACCGTGTTACGACTAGGGATTAGTCTTGAATCGTGACAGATAAAGTCTTCTGAAAACCTTTTAAAATGGGAAAGTCAAGTCAAAAAAGAACAAGCAACTCTCATAGGATTGGACTCTCGCTAAAATTGAAACCGTTATGTGTAGGTTGGCTTTCGACTCAATCTAATAGCCTACCTATATGGTGTCAATAAAAGAGTGTTCTTATATGGGCTCATCATCTGATGCAGAATCGATGCGAGAAGGAGAAGTGGTGTTGGTATCTTTTTGAGCTAAAGTTTAGCACAATCAAGGCGAAGTATATACTTGATTTGATATTATTTTTTCAGAGATCGCCGTGAATTCTTCGCCAAATTAAGTGGAGTGGAGAAAATTATAATTATTTTCATCTTGAATCTAGCACACTTACAAAGTACTATTATTTGTGACGTACCATATTGATTCATTTTATCGATGAAAATGAGTCAAGTTACCTAACGTGATACACTATATACATCAGCAGAGATTACTAATATGGATTTGAACTTTAGCACCTCCTCTTGCTTGTTATTGTTAGGGATAGATGAGCAGAGCAGAACGACTTCTTGGTATGTTGTGTCTAGTAGTACATGAAGCATTGACATTGAAAGAAGTCCATCAAACATTTTAAAAAGAAAAGAACATATGGTAATATTTTTCTCTAGGGTGATAATTTCCCACTAACATTTTTTCAAAAAATAATCATTTAGTGTTGAGAATTTTTTTTGGAATTGGTCTAGTGTACGTGTGTTGCACGCACACATCAATGAAAGTAGAAGAAAAAAAGGATAATAATAAAAACAACGAATAGTAATTGATCGTAAACTACAATCAAATAATACGATAATCGAGATATCAATCTTTACACAAAAAAATCCTCACAGTCGACCAACATTCATCTACCACCTGTAAACTATAATAAAATAATATGATAATAAAGATATCAAAACAATATGATTAAACCTAAGTTTTATATAAAAAAAATCCTCAAAATTGGCGAACATTCATTCACCACCTGAAAACAACTACAAAACAATACAATAACCGAGATATCAAAAAAAATACAATAAAATCTAAACTTTACCCAAAAAAATCCTCAAAGACGACTGACATTCATCTACCACATGTAAACTACAACAAAATAATACAATAACAGAAATTTAAAAACTATACAATTAAATCAAACATTTTCTAAGGAAAAAAAAATCCCCAAAGCCGACCGACATTCATATACCATCAAACTATTTCCAAACAAAAAAATCTTCAAAGCCGACCGACATTCATCTACCACCTGTAAACTACAACAAAAGAATGCGATAATAGATATCAAAACAATACAATTGAAACTAACCTTTATACAAAACTTTCCTCAAAGTCGACCAACATTCATCTATCATATGTAAACTACAACAAAATGATAGAACAGTAGAGATATCAAAATAATATAACTAAACCTAATCTTTACACAAAAATTTCCTCAAAGTCAACTAACATTCATCTACCCCTTGTCAACTACAATAACAATATGATAATAGAGATATCGAAAAATACAATTAAATCTAACTTTATGCAAAAAAAAATTCCTCAAAGTCGACCAACATTCATCTACCATCAATAAACTACCACAAAACAAAACGATAATAAAGATATCAAACAATACATTAAACCTAACGTTTACACAAAAATGTCCTCAAAATTAACCGGCATTCATCTACCACTAGTAACCTACAAGAAAACAATACGATAATAGAGCTATTAAAACAATACAATTAAACCGAACTTTTACATAAAAAATTCCTCAAAATCCGACCAAATATTATTCATCTATTACCTATATTAAGTAGAAAAAACAATCAATAGTAACAAAACAAAAAATACAACAAAATAATATAATTTTCGAAATTTTAGAACAATACAATTAAATTTTACCTTTACATAAAAAACTTCTCCAAATCTGACCAAACATTTATTTACATATACTATAGACTCGAAATTAAAAACTTGCAGCATATGATTATATACCGTTAGTTCCCAAAAACTATTAAATTCATATTTGCAATTAGTGCTCAAAGTTGCAGCATAAGTTTATGTATATATATATATATATATAAACTTATAGATATATACGAACTTAATTATACAAATTTCCAAAGACTATTGACCAAAACTTTTTCCTCAAAGAAAAGAGTTACGTAAATTTGTAAGATTTTTATATAAGTTTCCTACTTGTTCTCCTATTAAAGCCTTCTTTTTCCTTGTTTTAATCTACAAAAAAATTAATTCTTTTTTACCTTGTTTTAAACATACGATATAACTTTTTGCCTCTTAACTAAACCTACTTGTTCTTTCCTTTTTTTTCCCCCTTTTCTATTAAACTAGTATTAGTACCCGCACAATGTGCGGATAATATTTAAGTAAAAGTAATCATTAAACAAAGAAAGATTAAAAAAATAATTTAGATTTACAAATTTATCAAATAGTAAAGCATAAAAAATAATTTCATTGACCAATAGATAAGTCAACATAAACTAATGAAATGTAAGTCAAAATCTCCGGTCAATTATAGTTTCTTGAATAGTTCATAACAAATTATTCATAATAAATTACTTCAAAATGAAAAAAAAGTAGATGAAATCAATTTGAATTTGTTAAAAATATTTACCTTTATACGAATATTGAAAGGAGACCAAGTATAAAGAAAAAATATTATCGTTCTAGTTATACCATTCACATTTAAATCAAAATAGGATCATAAAATACTAAATATAAAAAAGAGATAAAATTTATCTCTAAAAATTTTAAAATTTTAAACGAATAAATCATAATAATCTCAAGCAAAATCTTGAAATTTTTATTTTCCATTCGCGTAAAAAAATTGATATATTTTTTAATTTTATTAATAGATTCATTATTTAGTGAGACTATATTAAGAAAATTTGGATAAAGAAATCACTAAGGTAACAAACTTATTTTTCTCAAGAAAGAAAAACACTATGAATAATTAAAATCATTTTTAACAAATAATTTTCTTGTTTCAAACCTATATTGTTTGAATATATAGTGATCTTCTCATAGGTTTCTTCTTCTTGAGATCTCATTATTAATTAGTGACAACACTCCTTCAATATGCGGATCTTTTACTATACCAAATTATGATATTGAATAACGATTAATAAAATAAAAAAAATCAATTATTTTTATATCATAATTATGCAAGACCACAAAATAATATCTAATCAAGAAATTATATTATTCATATTATAATTTATATTTGCATAACAAACTTAATTTTCTCGAGAAATAAGAATCACTACGAATAATTCAAATCATTTTCAACAAATGATTTTCTTGTTTCAAACCTATGTTACATTGTGATTACATTGTTCAACCTTCTTATATGTATATTCTTCTGCTAAACTCTCATTCTGAAATATTGATAACATTTCATCAATATGTGTGATTCTTATTATGTCGAAACTTTTATATTTAAAGCCGGAAATTTATGAAGAAAATTTTGAATTAATATTTAGCAAACTATTGACAATTCTTATTTCTACATATTCATAATGAAAAAATTAAAAAATACCAATAAGGCTAATGATCAATAACAATAACAGAGAGAGAAGAAAAGTGTGACAATATTTTTGTTTTATTGAATTAGTATATATAGCCATATAAGGTCAAATTTTTCATATAATAAAAATAGAATGTAAATTATAAATTAACTTTTTCAAATTAGTACACAAATTAACTAAAATTATAAAACTTGAGATATTTATTTTTTCAAAATTTAACTTTTCCATATAAACATCACTGAATTGATATAAACAATATTTTAAAACGTGATAAATGAATTAAATAATCCAAAAATATTGTGGCATTATATTTTTTTGTCTCTATTTTTTTTAATACATAAGAGATGCTAAAGCCATACAATTACTCCATTTAAATGTGGAGATCTTGTTGAAGACTAATACCCCACTAAAATAGATCAATGTATATTAATTTAAAATTTCAATAAAATAATCTCCTTTCTTTTATAGTCCAAACTTACCATTTAAAAATTATTTAATTTGAATTACTAAGTTCATAGTAGATTGCACAAAATAAGTTAATTAATTATATGTATTTCCATTAAATAAATAATGTACGACAGAATTGTAATACGACTACACAATCAACTAATTAATTTCAATTAATAAGAATCAATTTTATAATCATAATATATAAATTCAAGTTCCTTAAATTTAATGTTGTAAATTTCAAAATATATTTATGGCTAAAGTAGTAGTCAATTATTTTTTTTAATCAATATATGTATATCAATTACGTAACTTTGCATATATTTTCTGTTAAAATAATTTTTAATATTAACTGATTTTTACATGAATTTAATCTAATTAATTTGATGAAAATAAAATTATTATTAATATTATAAATATATACTTACCATAAATCTGCCCTAATTTTATATCTTGATTATATTTAATTAATGTACAATTACATAAATGACTCAAAAATGGGAACAATTGATATTAGTTACCTTTATGATTTCGGAAATTCAATCCCATAAATTTCTCATATTTTTATAGTTTGATTATATTAATTTAATATTAGTTACCTTTATAATTTGGGGAAGAATTTTAAAAAGGTAACAATTAATTTTTTTCTCAATTACTGATTTATTTCTCAAAAAAATCTTATAAAATTATAATTTGACTATAGTCAATTGATTATTTAATTATCTTTATAATTTTCTAATCACTCAAATAAGATAACAATTATTTTCTTTCCTAATTACGGATTTTCTTATATTCATTCATTTATTGTTTTACAAAAATAGGTCAAACTTATTTACGATTAAAGTTGAAATGTTTTTTTTTTAAAATGTCAGTTAAACTTTTTTCATATAGGTTGTTTGATTGCTAATTGATTATTAATTCACAAATTTTTCTTGTAATACTTTCTTAATTTACTCACTTGTAATGAAATCATAATTTTCTTAATATAATATATTATTTATATTGTTTGCATATTTTGAGGGATGACATCTATATATTTTTTTGGGGTTTTCATCCGGTGTCCGGTGCCCTCATTGGAGCCCTAACTAATCCGGATCGCGCGTTGCAGGGCCCATTAAGGTGGCAGTGCTCCCAACAGAGTTTTCTCCATACCCAGGGTCAAACCCTCGACCTCTAATTAAGGGTGGAGCAACCTCATCCACTGCACCACAACCCATATTGGTGACATCTATATTATCATATTCTCCATTTGATAATATTTGTTTCAAAATTGGCAATTAACTATTTTCTATTATACAAAAATTTAATTAGTGAAATTCATACAAAGATTGTTGGATTAGTTGGATTAGTCTCAATATAGTAGTAATATCTAATTTTAACTATCTTTCAATTAAATTCGTATTTTTGTTTTATTTGAATTCAAAATTTTGTATCCTTCCATTAATACTAAAAGTTTCTCATCTCAATTAAAATATTTCTTTTCCAATTATGTCTCTTGATTGTAATTGATTACCCTGTCATATTGAGTTACTCAATATGTCTTTTCATATATGTCAAGTAATTGCACAACTAATATCACATACTTTTTTTAAACATACGAAGGCTATGAAATAAATAAATAATCGACAAAACATAAATTAATTAACTACTAATCTTAATATGAAATAATTGAACAATCATTTATTTTCACCACAATATGAAATGTGAGATAATATTAAATAAATAAATAATCAATAAAAACATAGAATAATATGACATAATTAACTACTAATCTTAATATAAAATAATTGAACAATCGTAATGATTTTCATCCGACAGAAATAATTTTTTTTAACCACAACATGAAATAATATTAAATGAAATAGTATGAAATCATAATAGCTTCCACCCAATAGAAATAAATATTAGTTATTTTTTACCAAAATATGAAATAAAAAATAATATTAAATAGTTAAATAATTAATAAAATAGCTTTTTGTTATAAAATGATAGTTTTTATTGTAAGAATCCAAGAGGATAGTTTTCAAAATGTCACTTGGCTTAAATTTAGGCTAAACTATACAACTTTATTATGTATATAGATGTGTATATAAATATTTCACCAATACACACACACACACACACATACACACGTATTCACAACCTCATTTGAAATCAAATAGGAAAATTCACCTTTTCTCAAAATTACACTCAATAATTTGCAATTCTGTTAGATTTTTGTATCTTAATTTCTTCCAAAAATTATATAGAAAAACAAAGTAGTATCAGTTAAGTTTAATGAATAATCATACCAATAATAAAGATTTCAAAAATGTAAACAAAATCGAAGTAATGAAAAATACAGGAAAGAGAATACAACTATTAATTGGAAGATAAACAAGAAATAGCAAGACTAAATAAGAAAATAAAATCAGTTGGGTTCATAATCTAGAAATCATCAACTACTCAAAAATAAATGAAAAAACAAAAGACATATCCTCAAGCAATTAAGTATCAACTTTTTTTTACAAATTGCAGAAGAAACTATATTACAATAATTAAATTATTATAGAATATGATAGCGAGTATGTGAGTGATTAGTATTCAGAGAAAAATAATCGAAAAATTCAAAACTAATTCTCTATCGAACCATATGTGTACACTACAATGGTCTTTTCTTTCTTCTGTGGAAATACACTAAAAGTTGAATGAAACCCCCTCCTTAGTCGAGTGAGTTCTTGTTTCTATGCTTTCTTCTTCAAATAATCTCATAGATTGATATTGTGGAGTTAGAATTCACATATATATAGTATTTTACATAGAGATTTTTATATAGAAATGACTCTTAATTACAATATTATTTTACCATATATGTTGCTTGACTGCTAATCAATTAATAACTTTCACATAGTTAATGTGATAATTAAAATATGAAATAACTTTTCCATATTAATATTTACTTAAAAATTTAAACAAAGTAAAAATAAATAAATTGATCAAATAATTTGGTCATGCAAAAGGTTGTGATTTAAATGAATAAGTTTGTTTACTTGTGAAAAAGAGTCCCTACATGGAAGAGAATTAATTGAGATTATAATCTGTAATCAATTTACCACTTTGAGCAATAAATTAGTAATAAATTGTTTAGGTAGAATTAGCAAAAATATTTCTAGCTAAAAAAGGAAATAATCGATATTGATTGAAATTTACCATAAATCGTTTGCTTTTATATTTTTTTTAAAATTCATTAATATGCAAAAAAGAGATTTTATGTCATGTAAATTATTTTTTCAGGGTAATATTATACACAATATAGTAAATGTTTTATATAATAACCTAACATGTAGAAAAAAGTCTATCTGTAAAGGGAAATTAATACGAATTAATAATTTTATTAGTAATTTATAATTCTTAACCTACAACTCAAACATAAATCATTTAAATGTAAATATTATGCTTTAATTCTAATTAATATAGAATTGTTGAAAAGTAAATACTTAAAGTTTTATATTTTTGTGCACTACATCTCCTGTAATTTTTTATATTTAATTGATTACATAATTATCTCTCTTTCCGTAATTGTAGTTTTCATTCAGTATTAGTCAAACTTAGTTGATTTATATATAACATAATATGAAAAATTTGAATAAATCTATAATATTAATGTTCCTTAACTCTTAATATTTTTCATCCAATATAAATAAAACTTAGTTATTTCTTATCACAATATAAAATAAATATGAAATAATTAATTATTTATAAAATATTTTTTTATTGTCAAAATGTAAAGTGGCTAGTTCTCAAGATGTCACTTGGCTTAATTATAGGCTAAACTATTCTTCTTTATTTTGTATATATATATATCTATATATATATGAAACAATTAACTACCATTCTTAATATGAAATAATTAAACAATCATAATAGTTTTCATCTAATAGAAATGAATGTTAATTGATTTTTACCACAATATGAAATAACATTAAACGAAATAATATTAAATCATAATAGTTTTTCTCTAATAGAAACGAATCTTAATTATTTTTTACCACAATATGAAATAATTTTTAATAGTTAAATAATCAACAAAATAGCTTTTTGTTATGAAATGATAATTTTTTGTTATAAGAATTCAAATAGTTGTTTCTCAAGATGACACTTGTCTTAACTAATTAATAATAATTATGTTAAACATGCATTTTCTTTTATATGATTTTTTTATAAAATTAGTTACAATCAACTATGATCGGAATATATGATGAAAATATATTACTTTTCCATATAAAATTATTGCCTCATGATTAGTTGTATTACAATTTAGTAGCACTTACCATAGCCGTATATGGTAATGATTGGCAGTGTAACAGTTTGATTTAATATATATACAATTTACTCACCATAGTCATCTACTTTTCATCCATGGGAGTAAGAAAATATACAATTCACTTACCATATCCATTTACCATTTGTATGATCTTCTTAAATCACGTGATTGATTGAAATATATATTTGAAAATTGGAATACAAATTTTGGAACTAGGAGTATCGTCTGATTGCAATATATAATTGGAAATTGGAATACAGATTGTGGAATTACTCCTATTAAGTCAAACTTAATTATTTTTTACCACAATGTGAAATATATAAATAATTATAATAGTGTTCATTAATAGGAGTCAATTCTAATTATTTTTATCACATTATGAAATAATAGATAAAAATAAACAAAAGTATTAATCAAACATTTTGTTTTATTATATATATAGAGTTGAAATATATAAATAATTATAATAGTGTTCATTCATAGTAGTCAATTATAATTATTTTTATCACAATATGAAAATATAAAATAATAGAATAAAAATAAATAATAGTGTTCATTCAATATTTTTTACCACAATATGAAAATAGATATGAAAATTTAAAAATCTATATATAAAATAAATAATTAATCAGTAAAATAAATATGAAATAATAGATAAAAATAACCAAAAGTATTCATCAAACGTTTTGCTTTATTATATATATAGAGTTGAAATATATAAATAATTATAATAGTGTTCATTCATAGTAGTCAATTATAATTAATTTTATCACAATATGAAAATATGAAATAATAGAATAAAAATAAATATTCAATATTTTTTACCACAATATGAAAATAGATATGAAAATTTAAAAATCTATATATAAAATAAATAACTAATCAGTAAAATAAATTTTGTTGCCAAGAAAATAGATTTTTGTTGCCAAAATACCAAGTGGCTAGTTCTCAATATGCCACTTGGCATAATTTTATGCAAACTTCTTGGCTTTATTATATATATAGATATATAGATATGAAAATTTAAAAATATATATATATAATAAATAATTAATCAGTAAAATAAATTTTATTGCCAAGAAAATAGATTTTTGTTGCCAAAATATCAAGTGGATAGTTCTCAATATCTCACTTGGTATAATTTTATGCAAACTTCTTTGCTTTATTATATATATAGATTTTTACCACAATGTGAAATATATAAATAATTATAACAGTGTTCATTAATAGGAGTCAATTCTAATTATTTTTTATCACATTATGAAATAATAGATAAAAATAAATAAAAGTATTAATCAAATATTTTGCTTTATTATATATATAGAGTTGAAATATATAAATAATTATAATAGTGTTCATTCATAGTAGTCAATTGTAATTATTTTTATCACAATATGAAATAATAGAATAAAAATAAATATTAGTGTTCATTCAATATTTTTTACCACAATATGAAAATAGATATGAAAATTTAAAAATCTATATATAAAATAAATAATTAATCAGTAAAATAAATATGAAATAATAGATAGAAATAACCAAAAGTATTCATCAAACATTTTGCTTTATTATATATAGAGAGTTGAAATATATAAATAATTATAAGAGTGTTCATTCATAGTAGTCAATTATAATTAATTTTATCACAATATGAAAATATGAAATAATAGAATAAAAATAAATATTCAATATTTTTTACCACAATATGAAAATGGATATGAAAATTTAAAAATCTATATATAAAATAAATAACTAATCAGTAAAATATTTTTTGTTGCCAGAAAAATAGATTTTTGTTGCCAAAATACCAAGTGGCTAGTTCTCGATAGGCCACTTGGCATAATTTTATGCAAATTTCATTGCTTTATTATATATATAGATATATAGATATGAAAATAGATATGAAAATTCAAAAATCTATATATAAAATAAATAATTAATCAATAAAATAAATTTTGTTGCCAAGAAAATAGATTTTTGTTGCCAAAATATCAAGTGGCTAGTTCTCAATATGCCACTTGGCATAATTTTATGCAAACTTCTATGCTTTATTATATATACTTGAGGAGCATGGCCCGTGTCAGCACGGGCCCAACATTAAGATATTTATTTATCTTTTCAATCTTGATATATTTACATAAAAAAATTTAATAAAAGGATTGCATATGTTTTCAAGGATACATCCGGAATCTAGCATGAGTTCAACATATGTTATTTTAATATGTATTTAGATAATTTAAGTTGTTAACTATTGTAATTTATAATATTTTTTATGTAATTTTCAAATTAATATACGTTACTTTTCTTGTCCAAATTATTGTGGCATTGATAGTTAATTATATTTTTTTTAAAAATTAAGTTTTAAATTATTGTGATTTATAATACTTTTCTTCTATTCCAATTTCAGTGACACTAATGTAATTTCAAGAGTCGACCAAATATTTTATATCTTTTAAAAATTTTAAGTTGTTAATTATTGTGATTTCTAGTATTTTTCATGTAATTTTTTTGAAATATATAACATATTAAATTATTTTTAGATAATTTAAGTTGTTAATAATTGTAATTTATAATACTTTTTATGTAATTTTCGAATAATATATGCTACTCTTCTTGTCCAAAATTTTGTGTCGACGACAAGCAATTATATTTTTTAAATAATTTAAATTCTTGATCATTGCGATTTATAATATTTTTTCTATCTCAACTTATGTGGCACAATGCTTAAATGACCATAATAATTAATTAGGGGTGATATAATAAAATCACGACTGAAGCAACTGAAGTAGAAATCAGTCAATTTTTAATTTTATTTTGTTAATTATTGTTATTTATAGTATTTTTTATTTCATTTTTAAATAATATATGTTGCTTTATATCTTATTCTGTCCCGTCCCAATTTATGTGACACTAATATAATTTTTATAGTCAATCAAATATTTTATGTTGACATATCATTTTGCTATTCTTATTTTTCTAATACATAAATGACTTATAATAAGGAGTGATATAGTAAAATCATCTTCCGAAAGACGAAAATTTAATTTAAAACATTAAGAGTTAATTTCGTATTTTATGTCTATTTTATTTTTCATTAAAAATTATTTATTTTCTTAATACCTAGATGACTCATAATAATTAATTAAGAGAGATTAATTATGTTATTACTATAAAAATTAATATAATTTTATTATATCCAAAAGTAATCATCGATACTTCACCGGAATAGTATATTAATTAAATATGGGATGCTATATTTACATTTGCAAAATATGATATTATTAAACATTATTGGATAGTGTATTATATTTATCTTTCACAATAATAAAATTTTACTATATATTTTTCTTTATTTCTTTTTAACTTGATACATATTGACCCAATACAAATTCTAAGAAAATATTCATTAGAAATTTATTTTATTAAATATAATTTATTAATTTTGTATTTTAAAAATTTTAAGTTTATTTTAAATATTAGTATTTCTATATATAAAAAAATAATTTTAAAATTTAAATTACTAAAATAAATATATAAATAAAAAGATTATTTTTTATATAAAATTCAATTAAAATAATAAAATTAATTTACTTTAAATCTTTAGTTGCAATAATAAATTTTGTTGCCAAGAAAATAATTTTTTTTTGTCAAAATACCAAGTTGCTAGTTCTCAATATGCCACTTGGCATAATTTTATGCAAACTTTTTTGCTTTATTATATATAGAGATAGTTTTTTATTGTCAAAATGTCAAGTGACTAGTTATGTCACTTGGCTTAATTATAGGCTAAACTATTCTTCTTTATTTTGTATATATATATCTATATATATATGAACTAATTAACTACTATTCTTAATATGAAATAATTGAACAATCATAATAGTTTTCATCTAATAGAAATGAATGTTAATTGATTTTTACCACAATATGAAATAATATTAAACGAAATAATATTAAATCATAATAGTTTTTCTCTAATAGAAATGAATCTTAATTGTTTTTTATGAAATAATATTTAATATTTAAATAATCAACAAAATAGCTTTTTGTTATAAGAATTCAAATAGTTAGTTCTCAAGATGACACTTGTCTTAACTAATTAATAATAATTATGTTAAATATGCATTTTCTTTTATAATTATATGATTTTTTTACAAAATTAGTTAGAATCAACTATGATCAGAATATATGATGAAAATATATTACTTTTCAATATAAAATTATTGCCTTATGATTAGTTGTATTATAATTTAGTAGCACTTACCATGGTCATATATGGTAATGATTGGCAGTGTAACGGTTTGATTTAATATATATACGATTTACTTACCATAGTCATCTACTTTTCATCAATGGGAGTAAGAAAATATACAATTCACTTACCATATCCATTTACCATTTGTATGATCTTCTTAAATCACTTGATTGATAGAAATATATATTTGAAAATTGGAATACAAATTGTGGAATTAGGAGTGTCGTTTGATTGCAATATATATTTGGAAATTGGAATACAGATTGTGGAATTACTCCTATGAAGTCAAACTTAATTATTTTTTACCACAATGTGAAATATATAAATAATATAATAGTGTTCATTAATCGGAGTCAATTTTAACTATTTTTTATCACAATATGAAATAATAAATAAAAATAAACGAAAGTATTCATAAAACATTTTGTTTTATTATATATATAGAGTTGAAATATATAAATAATTATAATTGTGTTTATTCATAGTAGTCAATTATAATTATTTTTATCACAATATGAAAATATGAAATAATAGAATAAAAATAAATATTCAATATATTTTACCACAATATAAAAATAGATATGAAAATTTAAAAATCTATATATAAAATAAATAACTAATTAGTAAAATAAATTTTGTTGCCAAGAAAATAGATTTTTGTTGCCAAAATACCAAGTGGCTAGTTCTCAATATGCCACTTGACAAAATATTATGCAAACTTCTTTGCTTTATTATATATATAGATATGAAAATAGATATGAAAATTTAAAAATCTATATATAAAATAAATAACTAATCAGTAAAATAAATTTTGTTGCCAAGAAAATAGATTTTTATTGTCAAAATACCAAGTGGCTAGTTCTCAATATGTCACTTGGCATAATTTTATGCAAACTTCTTTGCTTTATTATATATATAGATATGAAAATATGAAATAATAGAATACAAATAAATATTCAATATATTTTACCACAATATAAAAATAGATATGAAAATTTAAAAATCTATATATAAAATAAATAACTAATCAGTAAAATAAATTTTGTTGCCAAGAAAATAGATTTTTGTTGCCAAAATACCAAGTGGCTAGTTCTCAATATGCCACTTGGCTTAATTTTATGCAAACTTCTTTGCTTTATTATATATATAGATATGAAAATAGATATGAAAATTTAAAAATCTATATATAAAATAAATAACTAATCAGTAAAATAAATTTTGTTGCCAAGAAAATAGATTTTTGTTGTCAAAATACCAAGTGGCTAGTTCTCAATATGTTACTTGACATAATTTTATGCAAACTTCTTTGCTTTATTATATATATAGATCCTTCTTTTCCTGTGTTCTAACAAACGACATATTTTTTATTATTTACTTGCTTGTCCTTCTTTTTCCCTTTTTATCATGTAAAAAGTTATTTTTAATAAAAATAATTTAATAATAATTTTTTAAAAAATAGTGAAAGAATAATTTTGTCTATTGCAGAATTTTTTAATGAAAGGCAAAAAATCTATTGCAGTATCTTTAATGAAGAACAAAAGGTTCAAATCATTTTTCTAAAGGTATTCACACTTTAAATATTGTACTAGTTTAGGATACGTGTGTTGCGCGTGTGTATTGCGTCAAGCCGTCAATTATTATAAAAGATATATAAAAGGATATAAATTGTTGAAAAATAGCAATTAACTTTAAACAATATATAATATTTGAAAACTAACTTGGAAGAGATTTTAAGCCAACAAAAATATAGAGAGAAGTACTCCTCCATCCAAGTTAATATAAAAAAAATCTATACTAATATCATATAAATTAGAGATAAGGCACTATCCACTTCCCCCGGGGAACTATAGCCGAAGTTGTTACGACATGTCTTAACTCTACACGGGATCCTATTATCCCCCTCCGCCCCCAAACAAACTCAATTTTACTGTATTATTGTCCACTTTTTGTGTTTGTGTGACACCTTTTGTGCTTACATGACACCTTTTATGACATTCCTGAATTGCAAGTCTTTTTAGGTCATGTAAGCACAAAAGATGGACAATAATACAGTAAATTGAGTTTAGGGGTAATAGAACTCCCGTGAAGTTAGGGTGTGTCGTAGCAACTTTGATTATAATTCGAGGGGTAATACTGCTTTATCACTATGAATAAATTATGCTTATAACCTTTCTTGAAACTAAAGTCTTGAGAGTTTAGCGATATGAAACAATCTTAAAGCTTTAAGCTAAAAAATATATCTTAAATAAAACTAATTTTACTTGTTAGCATTTTAAAAGGATTTAGACATTTGTGTAAAGAAGAGTCATAATCCCACTTTAGTTATAATATATGAATCATTAGGACAATTAACATGATGACCCATTTATTATCTATCAAAATAGTGTCGGATAAACTTCCTGGACTAATTGAAGGCCAAAAACAAATTCTATTTAGCTAAATGACTTTTAAATTCCAACATCTTATAAATAAATATTCGATAGCTATAACTTCAATTAATTTTAAAATTTCAAATATTAGAATAATAATTAAATATCAATTATTTGAGTACCCAGACTTTTCACATTTTATCATGGATAATATATTAACATATTTTCTAACTTTATTAAAATATTTAACTGTAGTAAGGCATATGATTTGATGTAAGCGCTAATATAGATAAGTGTTACCCATAAAAATATATGAAATATTTGTAGACCTATACCTTAATAAAAAAAATGTGCATGATAAAGAATGTGAAATGGTGGTTTGGTATAAATAAGAGAAAAGAGAAAATAATCTCGGGACAAATATTGATTTATTTTATTCTACGTTTGACTAGGATTATTATTTAGTTAGTCACAGGATTACTACTAATGATAATTGTAAGTTATTTCATGTATACGATGCAATAACAAAATTCTATAAAATATTTGAATTTATGAAATAATTTTATTTCTCATCCATATCAAACAATACCTAAATGTAGTATTCAGTTCCTTCTCCTAATTGATTTTTGGTATTAAATTTCTAACTTGAACATAAAGTCTACCAACAAACATGTTAATCAATAAACTAAATAGTCCACTAATAGTGTGTAGCTAAAACAATATAAAAGGGACCAGCATGAGAGAGTTTTTGAATTGGTAGAATAGTTCATTAGGTTAATCACCCATCGGCAAGACATAATGTATCTCATAGTAAATGAAGTATCCAATCAAAGTTAGTATTCATTCCTAGAGAATTGAAACGAGAGATTGGGTCTATCAATAGGTATCAAAAGAGTAAATCCTTACTATGAAAGTGAAGATTTTGAACATGGAGTGTAGGCAGTAGGGTGACTACAAAGTTCATTAACTCTGCCTTCAAACCTTAAATCGAAATTCAGCATCTTCGGATGGTGATCTCCAACTACACATAACAAGACACTAAAATAATATACTTTTCATTAAATTGCTAACAATCCTATTAGATATAAAATACAAATAATGGGAGATAAAATTCAAAATTTCTTAAGCATATCAAAGTACCAATACATGAACACTTGGTGAAAAAATATATTACTAATATGCTATTTTGTATAGTACCATAAAGGTATAGACGTGTTCGCAATGTAAAGTTGCTCATCTAAATACATTGTTATAACCCATAGAATATTAACTATCCTTTGCATATATTTTAAGAGTCTCTAATTCTTCTTCTCATATATTTTAGAAGTCTACATCAATTTTTTTAATATTAGATTTGGTTAAAAAGCACTTGCAGCTTCCGCCAAGCTCTGGGGCTAGATTATTACACAAATTATTAATTCTTGGGACTTTATATACCCCAACGTATCGAATTAGATGTGTAATAACTATTAAGGAAAAAAAGGACATTGGATCTCACCATAATGACGATAATCTCTGTACTTTAATATTTGCAGATCAGCTGAGTTGCTGCTCATGTAAAGGGAAAAAAAGATGATTTGAAGCACTAAAACTCCCGTTATGTGCACGAGACTCCAGGGCAGTGAGCTTCTACTCATGTAAAACGAAAAAAAATCAAAGGTATAGCATATCAAAAAGGTTGAACCGATACATACAGAGAGAGCAGGACTTCCCACTCTCTAAAATGCATTCCCTTATTCATCATCATCCACGTTCTGAATGGTGCCATGACCCCCATCATAAAACAAACAAGTCATACGCTTTGAACCAACGGAATAGCCCGATGGACCAAGTAATCAAATAGTTGTGGATACCCCATCCAAGCCTTCCTACAGTGATATCCTAAGGGATAAAACCAACATATCCACTAACTATCAACAAAGCGGAGTACTCGAGGAACAACCTGAAATCCAAAATTCCGGGAAAGAAGAAGTGATTCTTCTCTTACTTGAAGACAAACAAAGACTCTATGCCCCGTGGCAACATTCAATAATTATCAAAGCGGCGAGCAAGAAATTCAATCACCAGTATCTGAGAACAAAACTAACAGATCTATGGAAGTTGAAAGAAGGCTTTGCCCTAATTGATCTAGGCCTAGACTACTATATAGTCAAATTCACTAATGTCCAATATCGGAGGAAAGTCATCCAGGAAGGGCCATGGTTCGTAGTTGGATCCTTCCTATCAGTCAGAATTTAGGAGCCAAACTTCATCCCTAAGGAATCCTAACTCCAATAGATCATGATTTGGACTAAACTACCACAATTGTCTACGAAATTCTATGATAGGAAAATCTTAGAGAAAGTGGGTGGGAGAATAGGAAAATTACTAAAAATTAATGCATGCAGCTCTTCTACCCTCAGGGATAGGTCAGTGACGGAGCCAGACTTTTGGTTAAGGGTGTTCATATTTATTCTTGGGCAAAGAACTGTTTAAAAAACAAAGAAAATAAAGCCAAAGTTCAAACCCAGGTTGTTGATGCGAAAATGCAGACTCTTGACCACTGGACTATGTTTCTCTAGCTTGTCAAGGGTGTGCAACAATATGTATAGAACCATCAATATCTATATTTAACTTATATACTCGAAAAAAAATTCCGACGAAGGGTGTTCATCTGACCACCCTTCGTTGGCTATGGCTCCGCCACTGGGGTAGGTATGCCCGCATCTGTGTTCAGATACCCCTTGACACCCCTCTCAAACACTTAGTGACCATTGGAAGACATCAACGACCGATCGTCTATGAAGGGGAAGGGTTGTTGTGCAAAATCTACGAAAGACTGGGACACACCGCCAACTTACGCCCCCATTCAGTCCCCAAAGAGACCAACCATCTAGAGGCTCCCACCCCATAGAAGAAACCTGCAGAAAGTGAATGGAAAACAGTCCCATTCACAAGGAAGAAGAAGACCAACTGTGCTCTAATCATGCATCCAGACCTAGTTACCACGACCCAATCCCAAAAAATCAAGGTAAAGTTGTTTGATGCGGCTTCAGGTAAGTTTCTAGAAACTTAAAACTTTCAATATTCCTCGCCGACGAACGCCATTTAAAATACTGGCGACAATGCGACGAACGCCAATTGTCCCTGATTGGAAATATGCTTGTCCCAAGTAGCAGTTCCCATGAGGCTAATAGTGAACGAGAAACTGATCACAATTCTTATTTAAAACCATGCTACTTAGCTTAGCTGGTGATTGAAGGTTTAAATCAGGGACTAGCAAACTACGAGCAAATTGTATGAATGACTACGATGATGAAAATCATCAATTAGGAATTACAGGAAAACCTGACTCCAGAGATAATCAACATAAAACTAAACAACATGAGTCAATACCTCCCTTTTCTTATACCAAAAAATCTAGGAATGCTTGAGATGGACCCAGCTTTTGTACAAAGTTATAGGGACCCCCTTCCACCCCTGACATTACTCCCATCTCCACCATTTTTTAAGAGCCCCCTATTCCAAGAAATGGAAGAGAGGCAGAAAACCATTCAAGCTTTGAAGTAAAAAATAGGTAGATGGAGAAAATCCTCTCTTCACTCAAAACACTAAAGGCAGATGTAGCTACCTTAGAAAAGCCTCGAACCCACTCTTTCGAGGACCTTATCAGTAAAATGCTACTAGTACTATTTCTAATAAAACTCAATAATTTTAATTGAAGATACTTTTCATAGTGAAAGAAATCTTATATCAATCAAGAGGGACACCCCTCTCAAGGAAAAGAAAAGAACCCTATCCCCACCAAGTCACATCCTGTCAAAGGAAGGGAAACACGGTGATGGCAAATGCCTCTTATCAAACCTCTGTAATGATGAAGAATTTCATCATATGAAATGCTAGAGGGGTAAATAGTATCGAATTTAGGAGTCATTGCAAGGACATGATCCAAATGCACAGGTCTTCCCTCTTTGCCCTTCTTGAAATGAGAATAAATGACCACAAGGCCCTTGCTGATGAACTTGGCTTTAGCAGACATATTTAATTCTCTACTATTGGAAGCTCTGGAGGCATTGCGATTATGTGGGACAACACCTCTCTCAATATTAATGACATTGATATCCTTCCTCAGGTGATTCATGTCTCCATTAAGGTAAATAATTTCTCCCCTCTATGGTTCTTCAATGTCATCTAAGTTAGCAATAAATTTTAAGATAGGAAAATTTTTTGATCCAACCTTTTTGAATTTGCAGATAGAATTAAAGATTTCTCCCAAAAATCCTGGTTTATTGGGGTGACTTTAATGAAATTCTCAAAGCATTTGAGAAATTTGGAGGGAACTGTACCAATAATAACAGGCCTCCCACTTCTAGGACTGTATAAATAGCTTAGTTGACCTAGAGTTCAAGGATAGCAAATTCACTTGGACTAACAAGAGATATAGAAATAGACATGTACTCATCCTTGAAAGATTAGATAGATGTCTAGCAAATAACTCTTGGATCAATATATTTCCAGATGCCTCTGTCTCCCACCTTCCTAGAATCCACTTTGATCACTGCCCCCTTATGCTTAATCTTGATAGCCACTCCTCCCACCTTCCCAAAAACCTTTAAAAATGAAATATATGTGGTGCTCCTACCCCATCTTTATTGACTTGGTTAGGATTCCTTTCCCCCCAACATTTCCTTGGCTGAGGTCAAATCCTTCTTTAAAGATATTGTCAAGATATGGAATAAGAAGTTCTTTGGAAATATTTTTCAGAAAAAAGCAAATTCTAGCCAGGCATGCTAGAATTCAAAACTCTCTTAATTATGCCCATAGCTCCTTCATAACCTAGAGTCCTCACTCCTTAAAGAATTCTATGATACCCTTACAAATGAATAGAAATTTTAGAAACTTAAATCCAGAATCAACTGGTTAACTGAATGGAACTCCAACACAAAATTCTTTCACCCTCAATAGAAGAAGAAGAAATAGGATTAAAGCTCTCAAAGATGACAATGGGAGCTGGTATCACTCCCCCGGGGACATCAAATCCAACATTCTCAACTTCTACTCTAACATTTTCTCCTCTGATCACTCTTTCTCCTCTCTCAAATGCCAAAACAATCCTTCATTCAGAGGCTTTATAAGGAATAAGGACCATTCTAATCTAGACACCCCCCCCCCACTACTGCCACCACCACCGCCATCATTACTAAAATAAAAAGAGTTATTTTCTCTTTTAATCATTTCAAGGCTCCTGGTCTTGATAGCATCCACCCACTAATATACCAGAAGTACTGACACATTATGGGCTCTACCACCATCAAATTCTGTATTGACACCTTTAACTCTTTTTTTATGAAAGATAAAGTTAATACCACATACCTCTGCCTCATTTACAAATGTACCAATACTACCAGCCTGAGGAATTTCAGACTCATTGGTTTGTGTAACACTAACTATAAGATTATTACCAAAATCATAGTCAACAGAGTCAAACCTTTCCTTACCAAGCTCGTAAGCCCCTTTTAGTCCAGCCTTCTCCCCAACAGAAGAACCTCAGATAATGCTATCATTAGCTAAGAGAAAATCTCCCTCTTTAGGAGAATGAAGGGTAAAAGGGCCAACATAATCCTCAAAGTTGGTTTGGAAAAAGCCTTTGACAGAATGGAGTGGTCCTTCATCAGACAAATCCTCTATTTCTTCAACCTCTCACCCAAATTGAGAACTCTCATCATGTCTTGTATATCAACCTCCTCTATCTCTGAGCTTGTATATGGGGAAAAAACTCTTTCCTTTAAACCCACTAGAGGAATTCGACGGGGAGGCCCTATATCTCCCTACATTTTTATCATGTACATATAACTCCTTTCAAGAAGAATTGACCATGAAGTTGATATCCTTTCTTGGAATCTCATCACCATCAGTAAGAGAGGGCCTTTTCTATCTATTCTTTGCTAATGGTCTGACTCCCCTTGATACTGCAAATGATAAGAACTATAGGACCATTAGGGATACCCGCAATAGTTTCACATTTCAATTTGTCCAAAAGATCAACTCCCCAAAATCAAAAGTCATCTTCTCTGGTAACTGTAACCAAGATAAAAAAAACTAGACTAGCCAATATTCTAGCTTTCCGGGCTAAGGAGACCTTTGGTAAATATTTGAAATTTCCTATCTTTTAAAAGAAACCCTGTGATAGAGATTACCAATTCATCCTAGATAACCACAGCTCCAAACTTGTTGATTGAAAAACCGACTTCCTTAACCTAGTTGGCAGAACCACCCTAGCCAAATCCTATTTGTTCGGTATCCCCACTCATGTCATGCAATTCATCATGCTCCGTGCTAAAATTCACAAAATGATTGACGGGGTGCAAAGAAGCTTTGTCTGGGGTACCACCCTAAAGAAAAGGAAAATGCATCTCTTGAACTGGGACACTCAGACCACTTCAAAAAATAATGAAGACTTTGGCCTCCACAAATCCTTCTCTCATAAATCGGATATGCAAATTTATAGCCGCAAGACCATAAAGATGGAAGCTCTATGGGTACTTCAAGACTCGTCTTTGAGTTTCATCAAGTTTACACTCCGAAAAGCCTTGAAGTAGTGATATTTGTAGACTTAAAATTTTGTGAACTCGAAAGAATTCAATTTCTGTTATAGTTCTTGGAGCCTACTTTACCCTAAATCTAGTTTGGAGGCTACTCTATCTCAAACCCTAAATTATGCCTATATAAAACGACGAATATTTCCTTAAAGAACCATCTCCAATATTTCAGGAATTCATGGGATATTCATAAAGAGATCAAAATTCTCTCTTCTTAATAATCAAATACATCAAGAAGATCCACAAACCCTCCTTTCATGGATATTAAATCAAAATATTTCTACGTTCAAAAAAATACTCCACTAACGGTCCTCGAATTATGGAGAAATTCATATCAAATCTAAGTATGCCTATGTTCGTGAAATACACCATTAACGACCTTCGAATTACGGATAAATTTATATCAAATTCAAATATGCCTACATTCGGAAAATACGTTGCTGGCGGCCTTCGAATTATGGAGAAAATCAAGAGAGAAAAATCAAGGGAGGAACAGATTTGTACCCACATCATTTATCAATAAAAATTTTTATGTTTTTTCGTATTTTTATTTGTGATTGCAATTTATTTCTATCACTGTAAAAATTTGTTGGAAACATAGATATTTACAAATTTTGTCTATCAAATTAGATGGAAACAATTGGAAAAAAATTAACCAAAATCACTAGAAAAATCTTATCAAATTCATTAAATTGCTCTATAAAAAATCTGTATAAACACAAAAATAGGCGAGGTTACACCTAAAAAAATTACATCATACTCGAGAAATATCTCTAATCTCTAATCTCTATCTCTAATATATTAAAAGTGTAAAGGGCTTCAGAAATCTTGTTTGAACTTTTTACCCTTCATTAAAAGAGTTCAGTTTAGACAAAGTCATTTTTTTACTTATTTAATCTAATTAAAAATATATGGAGAATTAATATTGATAGGTTTTCTTTTTCCTTTTGTACGTGAAAAAAAATTCTATAATATATGGTAAGAGAAAATATCCATTTTAAAATTTTAAATCGATTAAACTATGAAGTCCAAATTTTTAGAGATTTATTCAAGATCATTATAACTTTTGGTAATTAATGGAACTAGAATTTGAAAAAAATTCACGTAAAGAGAGATGTATAAAAAAAGGAAAAAAATAGATGCAAGAAACGTAAACGCAGGTCTAATTTATTTTACCTTGAATAGAACTATTATAAGATAAAAACTGTTACAAAACTGCTTATTTGAGAAGCACTTTATAAAATGACTTTTGAGAAAAGTGCTTTTAAAAAAAATTAATTTGTGTTTGGTAAATTCATTTGAAAAGTGTTGTTGATAAACAAATTGTGTTTGGATAGTCTTTTTCAAGAAGTGGTTTTTTGAGACAAATGACCAAAAAAGACATCTATCAATAGACATTTATTACTAAACTCAATTTATAGAGAAAATTTATTTTAAATATCTATTATAATATTTTTAGTTAAATTTTTTGAAGAAAAGGTCAAAAAAAAAATTATAATTAGAATCTATTTGTTTTTTGTTACCTCATTTTTTGGATCCATTTTACCGTGTCAGAATTTACTAAAAGTAAGCAAACACTATATTCATGCCTACAAATATCTAAATGAGAGTATATTTACCTTTTCTTTTGGATATATTTTTACCGTGTCAATTTTAAAACTAAGTAACCACATTCATATACTTATGCCACATGATAGCAAATGTTTAAAATAAAATTCTATCTGTTATTTGTTATCTTTTTTCTAAAATATATTTTTACTATGTCAAAATTTACTACGAATAAGCAATCATCATCTTCATAGATAAACACTACATTGTAACAAATATGTCACTTTTCATGAATTATTTATTTAAAATTAAATATTCGAGAAAAAATTTACATGTGCTTTCAAAATACAAACTTATAACGTGATTCATCTGTCAATTGTTACCATTAATAATAAAAAAATAAAAAGTTATATATTCTTTAGTCATCATCATCAATGGTATTTTCAAATTTATTTAAAGAAAATGAGTATAAAATAACAATATATAAATATGAAATGTAAAATTTTAAAAATCAAATGCTAATCAAACTTGTAATGTGTTAATTAATTAATAAGAAATATATATATATATATATATATATATATATATATATATATATATATATATATACACACACGTGTGTGTGAGAGAGAGTTTTTTTTTTTGTGTGTGTATTTTTGTGTGTGTGTGATAGAGATATTTTTGTCATAAAAACTAATTTTCTGCTTCTGCTTTTTTTGAAAAGCAAAAATTTTTTGCTTCTTCTCAGAAGTAGAAAAACTGCTTCTGCTTATTTTTAAAAGCACTTTTGCAAGTTTACCAAACACCCCTATTTTTTAAAAAGGTACTTTTGTCTCAAAATAAGTGCTTATTTTGAGAAATGAGCAATCCCAAACAGGCACTAAGTGATTAAAAGCTTAAAATAAGTGCTTATAAATTAAATAGATAAATGTTTGAATAGAAGTATTGAAATTTAAAAAATATTATTGATGTGTTTGGTTAACAAGTGATGCTAAGCATTTTTTTGTTGTCAAAATGACTTAAATATCCTTAAAGTTGTTAACAACATAAGTATGGTGAATTATTTATAATTTTTAATTCTAATAATTCAAAAATATTTCTATTTAGATGCACTTTTAGCGTAAAGTGATTATCTTAGGTCAATTTATAAATATTATTTACTTTTTAATTTTTAAATGTTAAAAAATAAAAAACTTAGGATATTTTTTTATATAAAAATAGTATTATATTGTTATGTTGCAAGCTAGTAATAATTTGGCTATGTTAAAATGTAAACCTCTGATATAATAATGGATTCTCTTAAAACAAATGAGAAAGATGAAGAGGAAATTGGAGAAAAGAGACGGAGAGAAGCAACCAAGAGAAAAAGAAAGAAAAACTATATATTTAAGGGCTACAAGTTCAGGGTATTGTTGGAATTGGAGGAAAAAATATAAGGGTTAAAAGGTAAATATTTTGGTCAAATTTAAAAGAATTTTAATCTGAAAAGTAAAAAGCTGGGGGTATCCAACTTCTCATTTTTTGCTTTTTTTAATCAATTTTTAGCCTTTTTTAATCACTTTTTAATTTTATCAAACACCCAAAAAATTAAAAAAGAGATTAAAAATTAGTTTGACCAGATTTTATTCCTATCCAAACGGGCTCTATGTATCAACAAAAAAAAACGTTTCATTTAATATTTAGAATAAATAATTGTCTTTTCGACTTTAATAAAGAGGTAATATTGGATATGAGAAAAAGAGGAACATATTATGAAAGATATAATTAAATAATTATAATATTTAACATTTCTAAATTAATTAACCAAAAAGTAACACTTAAAAACACTTTTAAAAAATTTGATCAAACACTATTTGCTACTCAAAAATATTTTTTAAATTTATATATAGATCAAATACAAATATTTCTCACCAATACGTCAAGTTAAAAAGTTTGGTCAAATAATTTATTAGAACGTATACATGATTATTCTTTTTAAAAACAATTTTAACGAAAAAATTAAATGTTCAACTATTATGCATATACTTGCTGAAATTAAAACGAAAAAGTTAGTTTATTAAATTTTATTGATGAAATATGTTGGCAACTCTTTAAATATATCGATAATTTCATTTAAACACTCAAATTATGATTTATTTTAACCGAACATCTAAACGCATAATAATGTGTTCATATTTAAGAAACGTCTGTGAATAAGTAGAAAATTAATTTTACAAAATTAAAAACGTCTAATAGAAATACTTTAGGTAAAATTCTTCACATAGCATTTTATTTTACCTTATAACAGTAAAATATTAATTTGTTGTCCTTAACACTTTCTAACTAAGGGGTTTGGGCCACAAGTGACAAAAGAGTTTTAAAATAAGGTGTAGGTGACACAAGTCTTAATAATTGAGTAGAGGTGACAATTACTTCATTATGGTTTAAGAAAGTTTGGAAAATTTTAAAATAACCCACAAGTTTTAAAATTTACACTTTGATTCAAATGTTAGTTAATATATAACGGGAAACGAAGGAAAAAAGGCATTTTTTTCTCTCTCCTCATTCGTTGTTATTTTCTCTCTCTTTGCGATATTTGTTGTTCATTGTTGTTGTTGCTTTATTCATCATCTTCTGATTCATTATCATCATCTTATACTTCATTATCAACTTCATATTCTTCTTGTTGATCATTGTTGTTGTTGTTGTTGTTACCCCAACTGCTGCTCTTTGACCAAATTCTTATGTCAAATTTTATTTCGTAAATCACTTTCAACTTTGGAATTTACTTGAGAGGAGACTTTGGTAAGTCAGATTATGTTTTTTAGTTGAATCTGGGTAACTGCTAGTGTGTTGTTTTTTCAACAATAGTTTGCACGCGAACATGAATGCAATACAAGAGCAATCTGTTTAAACAGATCCATTATTTGCGGCACCAGATAAATGTTCTGTTGTAACAGTAGACTCATGTTGGATTCATGTTTAAGGGTTCTAGGTGCCCGTAATATGATTATGAATCGAATAGATGGGTATTCTGTTGCACCAGATTAGTAATCAGTTTCAACAGATAAATATTCTGTTTCATCAGATTACTAATATATTTCGAACAACAAAATACAGCTCCTGTCACACACAAAACCTAACAGATAACTCATATGTTCTTGCTATTGATACTGGAATCAAATTATTCCTTAATTGTAGACATGTCATTCGTTAAGAAATAGAAATAGACAGCACGAAAATTAAATAAGAAATAAAAAGTCAAGTGCATCAAACATAATTTTTTATAAAACAAACAAAAAAAAACACATAGATAACATTAAAAAGCTTAATTATTATTATCATCATTATTATTTGTATGGCCAGCCGACCAATCTTCAAAGGGCAGCAGCAGCGCCCTCCGCAACCTGCAGATCTCCCGCAGCATCCTTACTCTGACGGCGGCCAACTCCCAATACAGGTCATGAACCTCCTTCTGCAGTTCCCTCATGGCATCTCGTAAAATAGCGACATCCCACACAGGATCAGCCATATCTAAAAAACACATAAGTTGACAAAACACACACGTAAACACAAAAGTAAAGAAAAGAAAGAATTCAAATGTAATGTAATACAACGTATATTTACACAAAAATCAAGAAAAAAACTTACCAGAGACAGGAAAAAGCTATCAAGTCCTTGAAGAGAAAGTAGTTGAAGGTGTAACTAAAGCGAGGAATAAATAGTTTGTAGTAGAACGAACGATTGAGTAAGGAGGGACTTATTTATAGAGGATTGAACTTGAATGAGTTAGGCAAAAAATCGCAACTGTTCACCTTCATTTATTAATGACATTCTTGATTACTGTAAAAAGTTATGACTTAATTAAATTAATCAATATTATGATAAGTCATGACTTTTCAGCTTTATTATTATTAATAATTAATTTTTTCCAGGAACCGTTTTTTTACACTATTTTGGACAACAGATAATATATTTGTTGCATCAGATAAATCATCTGTTACAACAGATATATCATGATTTGCAACAAATAGATAACCTGTTGCATCAGATAATATATCTATTGCAACATATAATATATATATATTTTTTTAAAAAAATATATTATCTTCATGACATCCAAATTTTCTGACTTTTTAATTATATAAATTAATAAAGAAGATTTAAAGGCACAACTATTCACCTTCATTTATTAATGACATTCTTGATTACTGTAAAAAGTTATGACTTAATTAAATTAATCAATATTATGATAGGTCATGACTTTTCAACTTTATTATTATTAATAATTAGTTCTTTCGAGGAACCATTTTTTTTACACCGACTTGGACAACAGATAATATATCTGTTGCATCAGATAAATCATCTGTTACAACAGATATATCATGATTTGCAACAAAAAGATAACCTGTTGCATCAGATAATATATCTGTTGCAATATATAATATATATATATATTTTTAAAAATATATTATCTTCATGACATCCAAATTTTCTGACTTTTTAATTATATAAATTAATAAAGCAGATTTAAAGGCACAACTGTTCACCTCCATTTATTAATGACATTCTTGATTACTGTAAAAAGTTATGACTTAATTAAATTAATCAATATTATGATAGGTCATGACTTTTCAGCTTGAAGCTTAGGTTTATAATTATTAAAATAATTACTTCTTTCCAGCAACCATTTATTTTTACACTGAGTTGCACGACAGATTATATATCTGTTGCATCAGATAAATCATCTATTACAATAGATATATCATTCGTTGCAACAAATAGTTCAACTGTTGCATCAAATAATATATCTGTTGCAACATATCATATATATATCTTTAAAAAAAAATTTATCTTCATGACATCCAAATTTTCTGACTTTTTAATTATATAAATTAATAAAGAAGATTTAAAAAAAAGAATATTTCTGGTGAGTTTTTTACGGTTTAAATTGTGTTTATCATTTATTTCCTTATCTTTTCTGTGAAAAGAAATGACTTAATTAAATCAAACTGGTGGTGACTTAATCTTTCCATTTCTTTAATAACCATTTTTATTAATTGAGTTATGGAAACAGATTGTATATTTGTTGCATCAGATAACCCATCTGTTTCAACAGATATACCATCTGTTGCTATAAATTGACCATCTGTTTAAGGAGTTTTTTTATTTCTTCTAACTGATTCATAAGTCGCAACAGATGAGGAATTTGATGCATCAAAAACGTTTTTTGTTTTTGTTTGTTTGTTGAATGTGTTTAGACAAAAGTCACAGTCACGACTATTCATTAACTTTTTTCTTAAAAATCATATCATCATATATATATCTTAATTAAATTAATCCAATGTTGTGATTTTTTTTAAATTAAATAATCTTTCTTTTACGATTATAATATCATTTAGTTCCTTATTATTTATTAACGAACCATTTTTAGGAGAATTTCTCATCATGACCGCATCCCTAACTCCAATCGCCGACATGTTTTGAATATGAAATAAATAGAATGATAATTAAATATTGAATAAGAATTAAAAATTCAAAATCGACCAAACCAAACCAAATATATACATGAATTTTTTTGAATCCCTTATAGGTAGATCGGATATAAAGAAGGAAAATACATACGCTAAAAGAAAGAAAAAACATAACCTAATTATTATTATTATTATTATTATTAGTATTAGTATTAGTATTATTACTATTATTATTGTCAACCTGACAATTTTCATCCGGCAGCAGCAGGGCCCTCCTCAGCCTTGCTCGAAAGTCGGCCAAATCCCTCTGGAGTTCATCAAACTGCCTTTGAAATTCCTGCAAGGACTCGATATGAACCTTTTTGTACGAATCTGGATCTAACATATTAGTATTGTAAGTATAGTGGAATGAACGAGAGTGAGTGGGAGTGAGTGAGGAGGCCGGAGGGACCTATTTATAAAATGATTGAGAATTGGAAGGGACTGAATTTAGTCAAACAAAAATCCACGACTGTTCATATCCCTTAAAAGGGAAAATTACACAAATCCCATATTTAAGACACCATATTACACAATATCCCTTAATGTTTTAAAAAATTACATAAAATCCCGGATTCATATTTATTAGTGATACATATGCTATATGTACCACTTCTTAACATATGTATCACAATTCGAAATTCCGGGATAAAATATAATTAGCAAACTATCCGGGATTTAATGCAATATTGCTAAAACTATCCGGGATTTATGTGTTGTGTGTGTTACTTAAATAATACTGGTGAATTTATTAATAAGTAAATTAGAAAAAAAATGGATCTAAATACAACATTTTATCTTTTTGTTGTATTTTCGAAAGATAAAGATTGATAATCTGTTGCAAAATATATTCCACCTGTCAGATAACTTACAACATATGGACAATATGTTGCAACAGATGGATATATCAGTTTGCTTTTTCTTTAGCTGTGGCGTCTGTTGCAACTTGCTAGTCATCTGTTTATTCAATTTCATCGAGAGCAATCGATTTTTCTAAACACTTCTTGGCCAAATTCAATTTTTGCTCTTGGATTGCTTTTTTTTTTTTCTTTGCATCCTTCAACCAAACTAAATTTTTGCTATTGGATTGAGGGCAAAAATTGAATTTGGAGTCCAGCTTGAAGGATGCAAAGAAAAAAGAGAACCAGTCCAAGAGCAAAAATTGAGTTTGGCCAAGAAGTGTTTAGAAAAATCTATTGCTCTCGATGAAATTGAATAAATAGATGATTAACAAGTTGCAACAGACGCCACAGCTGATGGAAAAGCGAACTGATATATACATCTGTTGCAACAGATTGTCCATATGTTGTAAGTTATTTGACAGGTGGAATATATTTTGCAACAGATTACCAATCTGTTTCTTTCGAAAATACAACAAAAAGATAAAATATTGTATTTAGATCCATTTTTTTTCTAATTTACATATTAATAAAGTCACTAGTTTTATTTAAGTAACACACACAACACATAAATCCTGGATAGTTTGCGTCAGATGTGGAGTCTGTTGCGCCAGATATGGAGTCTGTTGGAATACATAGCAGCTTTGCTGGTGGTTTGATTTGTTCCATCAGTTGCTCCGTCTGTTGCAACATCAACAACAGCTTAAACTACAAACTACAAATAAAAAACATCAACAACAAAGAAAATAACAACATTTGTTCCAACAACATCATCAACTACAAAGAAGCATACATCCTATGTTCCAACACCATCAACAACAAGGGACGGACCCACATGGAGTCCTCCGGGTGCGCGAGCACAGACTGAACTCGTATCGAACTTTATATATGTATATGGAAATAAGAAAAAAATGTATATAATCTAATCAGTAAGCACTCATAGTAAGAGTTGTTTGGTTAGCCTAGTTGTTGTTTATGGGTGCTTAAGGCTATTTATTTCTTTTGGTCTTGAGTTCAATTACCACTCAGCACATATTTTTTAAATTTTGGTAGCCAACTCTTCTCTTTTTATTCACTTTAAACTTTTTATTTTTTTCTCCCTTACTCCTTGTGTTGATTGTTCGGACTCCACTATTTTTAAGCTAAGAAGCACCCACCGTCTAAACCACACCACACCACAAGTTCCAACAATGCCAAACCCACCAACAACACCACACCACAAGGTCCAACAATGCCAGTCCCACCAATAACATCAATAACAACATCAACAACAAAGAAACAAATAAAATACATAAAAAAAATGATACTGCCAACAAGGCTTTTAAACTTCTCCCAACAGATGACTTTTTTTTGCATCTTATAATAAAAATTCTCGGTATGTTTATTCAATAATTAAAAGTTCCTTCAAATTTTTGAAATAAATATGATATGGGAAAATGATAATTAAATAAACAAAAAGATGTAAATAAAGTTGCAAGAAGAAGACGAGAATGAAAGAGCAATAGTGAATCATATCATACAATATCAAAAGGGGGTCAAAACAACAATTTTAGTCAAGGAATATAAGATATGGATATCGATCGGTTTAGATCCGAACGAAAAAAATTTAGAAAGAGGAGAGAAAAAAAGGCTGTGATAACCCTAAAAAGGATAGAAAGAAAAAAGATGAGAGATTTAGAACTGAAGGAGAGGAGAGATGAGATAATTCTAATTTCTAGATGTACTACCCTTAATATTAAATGACTAAGCAAAGTGTATTTATTCAAATTTATATTTACAAAGCATAATTAATAAGGCTAATTTGGTAGTAAAATAAATCCCTAATTAATATTTTCTTGATGGGAGTGCCAAGTCAATATGAAAAGGAAGAAGTATTAGGGGTTTCAATATTCATTAATTAATATTCACTAATAATTTGAGGGGCACGAGGAAGAAAATGGGTGACATTGAAAAGACAGGACAAGACTACTCAATGAGATTTTTGAGTTATCCAAGAAATATTTTTTACCGCCTTTAGTAGTACTACTACTTTATCTACTCGGACAGTAACTTGCTTTAAAATTAAAAGAAAACAAAAAGATTTTCAAACAGATATGTCGTCTGTTGCAACAGATTTAGATATCTGTTTGAGAAATCCCAACAGCTTAGTCATATGTGACAACAGATAGAGATGTCATTTGATAACTAAATCAGAAACGTCATCTATTACAAAAGATATCAATATCTGTTTGAAAATTTTCAACACCTCAGTCATCCGTCATAATAGATGCAAATGTCTATTTGATAATTAAATAAGAAATGACATCTGTTGCAACAGATATTGTTATCTGTTTGAAATTCTCCAACAACTCAGTTGTTTGTTGCAACGGATTTCATTGCAATTATTTAGGATGAACTAGAGATGAAAGAATGAGCTTCTCATTAACTTAATGTTAAGATTAATAATAGTACCTACATCGATCTAGGTGGAATGAGGGATGAATGAATGAGATCACAGAGTCAATTACAAATCCAATTAAGTCATTGCATTTGCATGGTGTAGTATTGCGTTCATCCCGACCCGAGTCGTCGATCGATCACTCTGAGTTGAAATGTGTTCTCATTAACTTAATGTTAAGATTAATAATAGTACCTACATTGATCTAGGTGGAATTAGGGATGTATGAATGAGCACAAAGGGTCAACTACAACTTCAATTGAGTTTTTTAGCAATTGCATGATGAGACGGTACTGCATTCCTCCCGACAAGAGTCATCGATCGATCACTTTGAGATGAACCAATTTTTACTACCTTGTATGTTTAACTAATACCTTAATTGAATAATTTGGGACTAGGGGTGAGTTCTCATAGGGTCAACTACAACTTCAATTGAGTCTTTTGGTAAATGCATGATGAGACGGGACTGCGTTCCTCCCGACAAGAGTCGTCGATCGATCACTCTGAGACGAACCAATTCTTACTACCTCATATGTCCAACTAATACCTTAATTGATTAATCTAGGACTAGGGGTGAGTTCTCATAATGTCAACTACAATAGATGACAATGCCTATTTGATAATTTACAACAGATGGGTAATATATTGCAACATATGACTCAATCCATTTGATAATTTACAATAGATGGGTAATCTGTTGCAACAGATAACTTGATCTGTTTGATAGTTTACAACAAATGTGTAATATATTGCAACAGATTACATAATATGTTTGATTTGATCCAACAGAAAAGACATCTGTTGCAACAGGTTGAGCATTTGTTTATATATAATTCAATTGAATTCATATGTTAGACTAATACCTTAATTGAATGTGAGTTATCATAGGGTAAACTACAACTTTAATTGAGTCTTTTGTCAATTGCATGATGAAACGATACTGCGTTCCTCCCGACCAGAGTCGGCGATCGATCACTCTAAGCTGAACTGATTCTTACTACCTCATATGTTAGACTAATACCTTAATTGATTAATCTAGGACTAGGGTAATAATACCTTGATTGAATAATCTGGGACTGGGGGTGAGTTCTCATAGGGTAAACTATCGATTAATCTAGGACTAGGGGTGAGTTCTCATAGGGTCATCCACAACAGATGGCAACACCTATTTGATAATTTACAACATATGGGTAATCTATTACGACATATGACAATCCATTTGATAATTTACAACAGATGGATAATTTGTCGCAACAGATGACTTAATATGTTTGATAATTTACATCAGATTCGTAATCTGTTGTTACCTAATCTGATTGATAATTTACAACAGATGAGAAATCTGACGCAACATATTGAACATTTATTTTTTACAATTTCAATTGAGTTCATATGTTAGACTCCTAAATTGATTAATCTAGGACCAGGGGTAAGTTTTTACAGGGTCACCTCCTAGAGTACTCGGTCAACTAAAACTTTAATTGTTTTTATATGATTTTAAAAATTACGCATATATTTTATGATTTTAAAAACAATTAAGATTATTTTGGATTAAATTAACATTTTCAAAACTACTTGTCATTCTTTTTCAAAATACAAATCAACCCATACAAAATATTTCATCATTTTAAATCTCGAGGTCTGGCTCTTTATCTCTCATTCTCACTCAATAATATAGTACAAACAATAACTACTCAACAAATTTGCTCAACCCTCCACAACATATCATTTTTCTTCTCATTTTCGACCACATAGGTGTTATTTTAAACATCATTCTTGCTTGTATCAGTCATTTTCTTTATCTTCGTAGGCAACAGAGTTCGAGAAGAGCTCTATATTTGTTTTTTTTCTAAAAAATAAGGGCTTTTAAGTTAATGATGAAAAATAAAACTTTTAGTTGTGAATCTTCGAGAATGGGTTTACAATTTTGAGTTTTGATGGTAAAATCGTAGGAAGAACTTGAGAAATCCCTAGTTTCCGTCGCAGTGTTCTGTTGACTGTCATGGTATAGTTGGATGGTGGTGGTGGTGGTGGTTTTTGTAGTCGTCGTGGTGGCACCAGTGGTGGAATTAGTTGGTGGTGTCGGTATTCGTAGTGTTTGTTTGTTTGTTGGCATTGGTTGGTGGTGTTTGTGGTGGTGGCTATTGGTGTGTCGGTATTCGTGATTTTTGTAATGCATTTTTTAAAATCTATGCATACATCAACTGTAATGTAATTTTTTTTCTTTGTCTGTAGGTAAAACATGTCTCCCAAAAGAAAAGAAAGTGAAAGTGGATCAACATCTGACCACTCAAAAAAGAAGGCTATAGTACAGAGGATTCGGAGGAGCTTCCTGAACAATCTCAGTCAGGGAAAAGTGAAGCTGAGGAAAGATGTGAAAACAACGTTGAGGGAGGTGGACAAGGGTCCGTAGATGGTGATGAAGAAAATGAAAGTGAGAAAGAAGAAGAATTGGAGAGTCAGAAAGAGAAAGAGGACCACATTATACGGCTTTCCTTGGGCTTTCATGGTAAAATTAATCACTAATTTTACTCATCCATTAATTTATATTGAATATAGTTATTATGATTTATTTTTTCTTGCTTCTTGTTTACACTTTTTAGGCTTGGGCATTTGAAGCCATTCGTCCCCTTTGAAAGCAGTTAATGGATTACCCGGATGAGGTTTCTCATCCAAGGATGTTTAAGTGGTTGGTTGCAAAGAGAAACACCAATATTAAGGAGGCTGATCTCTTTAACCCTCCGGATGATGCAGTACGTCTTCTTCAAGTAAATTAATTCTACTCAAAGATAAGAAAGATATTGAACAGATGTTATATATGGTGCATGAGATGTTATATCTGATGCACCAGATGGGACATCTGTTGCGACGGGGTATATCTTGCATCAAATTACCCATCTGTGGCTTTGGTTCTCTGAACCCGACTCCTAAAAGATTAACCATCTACTGTAAATTATGCAACAGATTTTTAATCTGATAACATTTCATTCATCTGTTGTGACGTACAGATCATCTGTTGCATAACAGATTACCCGTCTTATGCAGCTGTTGCAACAGATGATTGGTATTTTGCATCAGATTATCCATGCGTTGCTCTGTTTCTCTGAACCAGACTCAAATGGATTTTAACCATATACTGCAAACTATGCAACAGATGGGTCTTTTTTTTTAAAATGTAGCCCAACTGTGAAAATTATTATATTATATGATTTAAATGCATCTGTCTTTTTTTTCTTTTTTATAGGTTGTGCATCCATGGATCATGCCTACTAAGGAGGAGTCGGTGATGACTTCTTATATTACTCTTGGTCATGTTGATACTATTACAGACCCAACAGTGGAGTTAATAAAGAAGAAATTGGCTGGAGCAACAGTCATAAGAAAAGCAGTTAGGCAAGGTCAGCCTAATGTTGAGGCTCTTCATGACCAACCTTTTACTAAGGCAGATCCGAGTGCTTCTTCTGGTGGAGTTGTTGGTGTTGGTGGCAGGCATGCTAATGCTGCTACCAAAGAATAAATATTTTTGAAAACACCCCTTTTCTCCCTTACACAGGTCCCTCTCACCCTTCTTCACCGTCGTGTTCTCGTTGCTAATGCGATGAGTGCAAGGACATACAGGATAAACTCTTTGAAAAAGTAGAGACTATCTCTAAATCTATCTAAGAATTCAAATCCAAGAGGTGTGTCATACCATCCAAGAAGGTGAGGGAGACACACACTCCTACAGCGTTGGTTAGGAGAAAGAAAAGAGCAATTAAAGACGTACTCTCCGCTCAGAAATTGACTTCCTTAAAAATTGACTTCTTATCTCACAACATGTTGACATAATTCTCTACCTCATGAGGAAAAGGCAATTAACGTACCGGGAAACTTATGACGCTGCCGATAGGATAATGGACCTCGACTTCTGCAAGTAGGTCAAGGATAGGTACGATCAACTCAATGGAGAGGCATCAGCCCTTGGCGTGGGACTTGATTTCCTAGGTCTTATGGTGGTCTTGGATGAAGAAGAAATGTTAAGATATATTAGAGGGGACAGGCCAAATCCACACGGAAAAAGCTGGACCTAAGTAAAAAAGATTCTTGCAGTCATTAGCGTGAACGACATGCATTATCGGATTGTTGAGATACTACTCGAGGAGGTAAAGATCAATGTTTATGACTCCAACATACCTCTCATCAACGATTTCAATTTTTTTCTCCTCGTGGAGCCACTGATGGTGCTATTGCCCATCTTGTTGAAGGAGAGTAAACTGATGAATCATTTGCCAAAGGAAGTGTTGATGAAGAAATCATGGGATTTTGAAGGTCGAAATAGGGGAATGATCCTTCCAAAAGATGATGTCGCTAAAGAGAGCGGCTCGCACGCTCTTGTACACATCGAATGTTTGCTGACCGACACAGAAATGGCCGAGCCAACGACTTTTCTGTACGACAACGTTGTGTCAAACCTGCAAGAGGTCTGGGCTTATGGGGTACTAACTGGACTCTTGAAGCCTGTGTATATAGAAGAGCCTGTGAAATAGAAATTTTTAATTTCAAGTCACCCTTCACTTTATTACATGTACATGTAGTAGCAATAATTTTTTTCTAATGAAAGTTGAGTTTTTTATAATGCAATAGATTAGATTGTCAATCTGTTGCAACAGTGGGAAGACCTGTTTGAATAATCTAATAATCTAAGTCTAGTCTGTAGCAACAGTGGGAAGACCTGTTTGATAATTTCTATGAATAATCTAATAATCTAAGTCTAATCTATTGCAACAGTGGGAAGGCCTATTTAATAATTTCCACAGATGACCTAAATTTTACAACATATGCCTAAATCTTTTTGATATTTTCCAACAGTTACGCTTGAATATTCATGTGCTCATCGATAATAAACCAGTAGAAAATACACACACCAACATGAAAATTTCAGCAATTAGGCTTCAATATCCATGTGCCCAACAACACCAAACCAGTAGCAATAACGGCAACAATGTAGTATCTTCTTGCTCGATTTTGTTTCTCTTCAGAAGCCTTGACTTTGTTCAAAAAATTCTAGATTACACGATTTGCTTGTGAAGGGTGTCATTCTTCATACCAATCAAAGTAATCGTATCCACCCAATTTCTATAAAAAAAAGAACACAATTACAAAACAATTACAAGTCACTAATTAATTAATTAATTAAATAAAAAAAATATTACCTTTGAAATCTTACAAGTAAAAAACCTACGACCCAGATTTTATTGAGTCCAAGAAGTCTTTAACAGAGCTTCATGACCGCACTTACAATATCAAAAATCTTTATAAAAAAAAACAGTAGAAGATACGCTCGACATTGTCAAGGTCAGTTGGAAAAAATGAAAGTAATAATTTGAAGAATTTGGATAGATAAAAGAAGATGACGATGAAGAAGAAGATTTGGGAATTTAGGGTTAAATTTTAGGAGGAAGATGAATATATAAGACAATGGGGGGGAAAATGACCGTTGGGGGCCAAGTGACGGCAAGTCAGCGAAATGTGTCAGGACTGACACTAACACATTTGATGCCTATTTTATTTTATGTCTTTAAAATGAACATGTCTACTAGATCCCTATTTTATTTTAGTTGTTTGAACTGAACACCGTGATGGGTTGCGCCTTTTTTATTTCAATTCACTTTAAGCTTTTTAAATGTAGTGGCAATATTTTATGTCCAACAAAAGTTGAATTTTTATAATGCAACAGATTCTCCATCTGTTGTAATAGTTATCCTACCTGTTCTGACATATAGTTTATCTGTTGCAATAGGTTGGTCATCTGTTGCATTATCTCGATGTTTTTATCTAAAGTCCATCTGTTGCAAAGTGGGAAGACATGTTTGATAAATTCCAACAGATAACCTACTTGTTGTAATATATGTATAAATCTGTTCGATTATTCCAATAGATGTGCCATCTGTTGCAACAGATAAAGTCCATCTGTTGCAACATATGTCTAAATCTGTTCTTTTTTTCCCTTATCTTGATGTTTTTATCTAAAGTCCATCTATTGCAACAGTGGGAAGACCTGTTTGATAAATTCCAACAGATCACCTACCTGTTGCAACATATGTCTAAATCTGTTCGAATTTTCCAATAGATGTGTCGTCTGTTGCAACAGATACAATATCTGTTGTAATATTTGAATCTAGTATTCCTTTTCAATTAATAAGTTCAAGTATAAGGAATAAATAAAATTCGTAGACAAAATAAAATAAATCGAAGCCTTCATAAATAAGTTGAAATAAGTCAACGAATAAATGAAATGTAAAAAAATTGTTATGGGTACAGATCTCAATAAATACATCAACAACAGTTTAAGTATACTGCCAAGGATTGCTTTGACAGGCTTAAGCTATAAAGATCTACTCAGTATGGACACGTTGTTCTTCATCCGGTGCTATGGAATTCAGCTTTGCTCGCCGTGGATCTTCATTGTCGCTTGCGTACGGTTTCTGCGCTTTCTATTCTCCGTATTTCCATAAAACGAGTAGCATATTGTCAATGTTGTTCAGCAGTAGCTTCTTCTACATCCACTTGGAAAGCCAAAATTGGTCAATGCTAATCACAGAGATACAACAAAATGAAAAAGGACAACTCATCTCTTCTAGTAAATCAAACAGGCCTTCCTCCTGTTTTAAATTATCCCAAACATATTATATTTCTGTTGAAACAATGAATCAACTGTTGGGACAAATTTCTACATGAGGAAGACCCTGTGTGATAATTTCCAACGGATGAACCATCCGCTGCAATATATGAATCATCTGTTGCAGCAGATAGGTCGTCTGTTGGTACACATAAAAGTTGTAAGAAGAGCTGTTTGATTTGCTAAAACAACCGTAACATATGTTGCATCAGATAAAGTATCTGGTGCAACAGGTTAGTCAACTGTTGCAACAGATGTATATATCTGTTTGATAATTTTCAGCAGATTTGTCATCTGTTGAAACAGATATGTGTCTGTTTGTTTTGTCAGTTGGAAGACATAATATATTCACCTTCTTCAGTTCGTGTTGCTCTCCTTTGGACATTGTACGTTGCTCAGTGCAACACGCAGACAGAGGAGTTGTAATTTTACTTTTTTGGATGCCTGAGAATGCCCTGGAAATCACTCTTCTTCTCCTCTTAGCCCTAATCTCTAATGGAGAGGATGGAAATAAAATCCTCTTTGATGGAATGAGACCCCTCTTAGATGTAAATTCCTTTACAGAAGCAATTAATGCATTAATAGCATTAATCACTACATCATGTTTCGCCCTGCAGTCTTGACATTTGCATGCAGAACATTCGCTGGGAGAGGCAAAATCTGTATAACCAATATGATCATACTCGTAATGGTTTGCTTTAAATACTGTAAGAGAAGCATCATTAGCACCAACAGTAGCACCACTACCACCACCAACAGCTCCATCAACAACAACAAGCCCACCCTCCAAAATTATTTTTCTTGTAATGGTTGTTGCTCCAAACAATTTCATTTTTATTCTGTCGATGACCTTAGGATCCGATAAAGTTTGCACAGACCGTAAAGTAAGAAAAAATGGCATCTTCAACTCTCGATTGGTCGGAACTAGATGGATGCACATTCTAACATAAATCATTACATATATTAGAATGATGATTAGATCATTAAAAAAACATTATTTAAAATAAAAAATTAATTATAATTATACTTACTGCATCCTTCGGGAGGTTGAAGAGATAAGAAATTTTGTATTTTTATGAGTTTTGGCCGAAAACCATCTCAAGATTCTTGGACAGGAAACTCCTTCCTGGTAGTTCACTTGTTGTCTCAAATAAGGAATGACTTCAAACGCCCAAAGCCTATAAAATAACGCTAATAAATCAAAACCATTATTGAGCGAAAAAATGAATGATATCATAATAGAAGAAAGAAACATTTACCATGAAAGCCCATGGGAAGCCATATAAGTTGACTGTCTTTGGCGCTAACGGAGTCAACAAATATTTGACAGTCATTTTGAAGCTTTCATACCCACATGGATAGCTGTTAAACGCCTCAAGATCCTCAGAGAGCTTTATTAAACCGAGGCTTATGTTGTTGTTAACTTCTCTCGCCCAAAGAATATTATGTACAAACCAAACCAAGCACAATAACTACTTGTGCTTCTTTGAAAGTCCTTTACCTTTCAACGCTTCTATCAAATTTTTGATTTTGAAGCTTGGACCAACAATGGACACCAGGTCATCACGATCACACGACTTGCTTTTGCCCTTTTTGGGTGTGTGGGGTGCTTTTTTTTGGGTTAGAATTGGTATAACTTAAGAAGGAGGATAACATTTTAGTCCAGTAACTATGACAAACTCCTTCCAACCAAAACAAACAGGCATGCCACAGTAATTTATCTACACCTCATCCATCTTATCTTTGTTTTCATACATAAACCTACGCTTGAGAAGTTCATATACCATTTTCATTTGGAAACGAGCATTGTTGTCCTCCGGCAAATCAAGATATTTCCCAAAGCAGTTGTCCCTGAAATAAGCATCCAATTTTTGTTCTCGAAGTATTTTTCTGAAGGCGTTGAAAGATTTTTCCATGGCTAACTTAACCACAAAATCACCCGTTAAATCTGCGGCACCATCGCACTGCATTCTCACAGGATAACGATCAATGCTGAAGGCTTTGACCAGCTCTTCGGTGGAAAGGCTATTAGCATCTGCATCATCTCTTTTGAAATATTCCTCCTCCCCGTGTTCATCATATTCTGCTTCCGATTGAGATAACGCTTGTAAAGCAAGTTCATAGAGTGGTGGATGTAGCCTAGCTGCTTCACTTGTTCCTTTACTTAGACTTGATTCGGTTTCTGTTCTTTTGGAAACCATATTATCTTAAATTAACATGAACATAAAATAATATATTATTGTTGATTAATGCATCGTCAAAAGGGGATAACAGTAAATCAAACAAGCAAAGCAGTAAAATAACAATTGCAACAGATCACCGATCTGTTACACCAGGTAGTATATCTGTTGCAGCATATAACCAAACTGTTGCAGCGGATGAGTAATATGTTGCAATAATACAAAATATACCACTCATCTTTTAAGATAGATGAATGGTCTGTTCAACAGATCACACAACTGTTGTGACATCATCTATTGCAACATATGAGTGATCTGTTAGAACAGTTAAATAATCCATAGCAACGGCTGAGTAATCTGTTGCGACAATACAAAACATATCACTCATCTGTTGAGAAAGATGAATGGTCTGTGCAACAGGTCACACATCTGTTGTAACACATGAGTGATCTGTTGGAACAATTATCAATGGTCAATATTGTTTAGATTTCTTCCAACATAGGGCCGTCTATCGCGGCAGATGAATGATCAGTTGGAAAAATCAAGTCTTGGACTTTTCCAGTAGGAAGAGTTGGTAGGATTTTATCCAACAGGAGGTTCATCTGTTGCATCAGATCATTAATCTGATGGTTCTTCCATTGCACCAGATGGTTAATTAGTTGCATCAGATTTTTTATTCGAAGCTTAATCTGTTGCAACATATGGTAAAGCTATTGCATCAGATTATTAATCTATTGCATCAGAATTGTAATCTGATGGTTCCTTTAGTGCATCATATGGTTGATCTGTTGCATCAGATGGTTAATATGTTGCACCAAATGGGTAATCTGTCGGAGGAAACATTAGCACGATTTTGTTAAACAAAAAACAACAATTTCATCATTTTTACCAAGAACAAGAACAGAACAAATCAAACCAAATTGCCCTTTTATTTTTATAAATACAAACAATAAAAATCAAACTTCAAAAAAATGCAAAAAACAACAAAATATCATAATTTACTTCGAAAATAGAAGAGAAGAGAAGAAATACCAGAAATTAGGGTTTTATTAAGACCGCATTTTAAATTAGTGCAACAAATATTAAAATTGTTAACCAATACTATAAGAGAAGTTGACTCAAGTTTCTCGTTTTCTTCAAAACTAAAAAGGCCATAAATTTTTACCTGTGAAATAAGAAAAGGACCGATGAAGAATTCGAAACTGTTGTGGCCGGAGAGCAAGGCTGTCACGTCGATTGAAGTCGAAAAGGAACTGAAATCCCAACTATTTGTAGTCGGATGTTGAAGTCGACGATGATTGGAAAAAAAAATTGCAGAACAGTTGGTTGGGAGAGAGTTGAGAGAAACTGTCGAGAGAGGGATGAGAGACAGATTGATTGAATTGAAGAGGAGAACTCGAAGCCCAACTATTTGTCGTCGGGGGTTGAAGGGAGAAATTTTGCAAAACTGTTGGTTGGGAGAGAGTTGAGAGAAGCTGCCGAGAGACAGGAAAGAGTGGTTGATTTGGATTGAAGAGGGTGTGGGTTGGGTTGATTTGTATTTTTGAAAAGATTAGAAAGTTTTGAAAATATTAATCAAGTCCACAATTAACTTGATCAAGTTTCCTAATAATGTTTGACCCTATCTGTTGGTCAATGTCACCAATCCTTCATTCAAGACTTAAAACACACCTATTCTTCAATTTTCTCTTCTAACTATATATGAATTGCTCCATATCATATCAAGAAAGTTTATTAAGCTTTTTTCTTTTGTAATTCCGTCGCTTTGGTAGTTTTTCTTAATTTAGTTTAGAGTGATTTTACTACTTTTATATGATTTTGTATGAATATATTACTCTTCTATAAGTGTTTTTCGTATTTAATAAAATTATTAATTTATTTATTAAAGGAAGGCATATTTCTTTTATAGTATTGAAATGATTTTATAAAATTGAACTCAGTAAAGTGAGGTATACACGCGGGCGCGTATCCTAAACTAGTATATTAAGAGTGTGAGGGGCCTTAGAAATGTTGTTTGAACTTTTTACCCTTCATTAAGAGTCTTTGTTTTAGACAAAATCGCCTTTTCATTATTTTTTTAATATTTAATATTTAAAAATTAATTAAATATATTTATGGTAAAACCCTTCCTTGTTAGAAGTCATCAGAATTAATGACAACTAATACTTTTTTTCATTATATAAGAATTTTAAATTAACTAAATTTGATTTTAAGAAGATTTGAAAAATCTAGAACTAAATATAAAATCGTTAGAATAAGAAAAATTTAATAAGATTCAAACTTTTAAAAGTTTTAAGTATGTAATAAGAATGTAATAAATGATTTTGTAAAGATCTGACTTTAAATACAAGAAAAGATTTTAAATATAGAAAAAAAAATTATACTACAAATATGGTTCAAAGTGATGCGTCTTTCTTATCCTCCGACAGTAAGGAAAAGAGGTACTGCATGACAAACAAAAAAGTGATGATCGATCAACCACTTAGAACTTCTGGTGATAATATATATATATGCTTACACTAAAATATATGTTTATGTTTTACATTATTATATTAAAATATGAAAAATCTTTGAAAAGTGAGTTAAACTTTTTACATTTCACTTAAAATCTCTGCAATAGATAAATTATTTAATTTTAAATAATCAAATATTACACATACGGGGCACGTATAAACTAGTATTAGAAATAGTAAAAACTATCAAAACTGCACATCTGAATGTGGGTTTACTCTAAATTCAATTCCTTCACATTTTCTGTCAAATTTAACATATAGAGTTTATTAAATATTTAATGAAATTCAATAATGTCCACTTTGGAAAAATTTAAAGAATAAAAAAGAATATCTAATAGTCTACTTTAAACCTACCATTGAACATAAGGAACCATTTTGATATTTTATCTAATTGTCACACTTCTTTTCTCGATTCAAAAAAGAAAACTACATTTTTAAACTTGTGACATGAGTTTTTTTTTTTAAAAAAAAAATGTAACTGACTAAAGTTCTTTTTTTTTTTTTGGTAGCACATTGTTCAACATTAACAAACAAAATTAATGTCATGTCTTTTTTTTTCCTTTACAAAAAGTTTGTAAAGCTTTCAACAACGAGACATTAAAATGATAGCTTACTGACTCTATAATCACGCTCACTAATAAAAATAATAAATATAAGGTATTATTTACTATATCATCCTTATTTATTACTTCCTCCGTCTCAAATTATCCATCCCAGATTTCCTAATTTGATTTCAATGTTACTTCTCTTTTTTCATTAATCAAGAAGAGACAAAAAAAATTCTATGTTTTACCGTTTGCATTAATAAACTGATAATAATATATGCCCAGATCTACCAAGAAGTTTAATAAATACTAAAAATATAGCAAAAAAAGAAATAATAATAGGAATTAGAAAAATAAAAATAGAATTTGAAGTAAAGGAAGAAATGCAAAAAACAGACATAATATTAGGAATAAAATGGCTAGAACAAGTAAAACCATATAATATAGAACATACACAATTAACTATAACATATAACAGAGAAAAATTATTCTCTCTGTTATATTGATTAATTCATAACTAATCAATATAAATTAATCTCAAGTAAATCCAATCTAAATTCAAACATATATGCTACTACTTCTGTATTTTTTAAATAACTGTGCTCTGATACCAATTGTAGGGGGGTGCGGATTAGGCGCAGTAACTTTGCTAGATAATAAATAGTTATTAAGTAATAAGTATTTATTTTTAAGTAAATTATTTCGTGTATATTATTGGTTGATTTAATTTTCATTTTTATCTTCTTGACTTAAGATGTTTTATTAATTCATATTCTAAATTAGATATTATCGTAATTAAATTATCTAATATTTTAGGATCTTCGTTAGTACTATGTAATCTTTTATATTCTAGGTATAAACTATATAGTTTAGTTTCGATATCTTTTAATGATTTATTCTTTTCGTAAGATGTATTCATTAATTTGTGTAGTTTATTATTTTATCCTATTGAAATTTTAGCAATTTCTGTGTAGTATTTTATTCTAACTTTGCTATATTCAATGCGTAGATTTATGTTCTTTATCTGATTAACTAGTATTTGTTGTTCATGTATAGGTAATTTTCCATCTGTATTAAATAATTTTTCGTATGTATTAAATAAATTATTACCTGTATCTTCTTTTTCTAAGGTTAATTTTATTTTAAGTAATTTTTCTTCTAGTTGTCTTTTTTCTATTTCAAGTTGATTTCTGTAATTAACTTCTTCATATATCCAATTTTGCCTTTCTCTATTTATTTTTTTTATATATTCTAACATTTATTTATTCTGAATAATATCCATCTGAATCTAAGTAATATTGATGTTCATAATATATGCGTAAGTTTTCTATACTGTTTAATAATTCTTCCTCTTCATAATCTTGTAATTTTTCCCATATTATTTTCTTTATGTCTATAATTTCTATATCTCTAAGTATATATAAAACAAGTATTTTAATATCATCTGTCATGTTTTTTCATAATATTTTCTAGTTGTTTGTTTTAGTCTAAGTAATTCTTGCATATTAAGAAATTCTATATATTTTATATCTTTAGTTTCCATGTATTTGTCTAAATTTGTTTTCATTTGTTTTTCTACTAATTGTATATTTTTCATATCTTTTTTTCAAAATTTTAGATATATGTGATTTATCATAGTTGATGTGTACGTAGGTATTTATAAGAGTAATTAGGTAAGTGTTGTATGTAATTTATTCTAGCTATATAATCTTTATCGAATATTTTTTCTAATATGATTTTCCTTATATCTATTGTTCCTATATCCTTAATCACATACAAAATAAGTATTTTAAATTTATCTACCATTACATCAAACAAATAATTATTCATTATCATATAATTGCTATTTTCAAAATATTCCCTTCAATCATATACATAACAAAATATAGTCATCTTAGATTACTATATACTAGATTATTCTTAAATAACATGTTCTTCGGTCACTATTAGCATGATAATCTGGATACTTTTCCCTTAAACAACGCCTCTACTCTGGTTACTCCCCACCACGGCTTCTTGCCTCATTGGTTTCACCTTTAGGATGACATAGTTCTTAGGGATTTTTATCCTTTTCCACTTTGCTAATAAACTTCTTAACATATTATTCTTCGAATAATTCTACTATAAAGTAACTAACATGAATTTATTTTATTATACCATGATTGTTGGGAATTATTAATTTAGCTATTCATAATCATAAATAAATATACCTGTTCGGGTAGGTTTGATATTTCTAAGTTTTGTTCCTCCATAGATTTTTCTATTGAAATATACCTATTTTTAATAACTAAGCAAAATATTTGTTGTGGACAAGAGAGAGTATTTTTGCTTCAACTCATGAAGGCTTATTTTGCAATGCCTTCGGTTCCTCTTATTTATAGACTGAAACTTTACAAGGGTTTTCCTTCCTTATTTTACACGTTTCAAAAAGTATTTACATCTACCTAACTTCATTTATTAAATGTCTTCTAAAAAGACAAAAATCAATTAAAGCCTAGACTAATAATAGTCAAAAGTCTATACAATTCTAATAATTTACGTAAAGAAAATTGTGAAAGTTTGTTACATGTCGCTTTCACAATTTAATAGCTTGTATTTTATCTCCATTATTGTTTCCGGTGATATTTTCCTCTTGTCGTATCTGCTGCATTTTTTTATCTTTTTTCCAGCTGGCATGGTTATCTTTTTTTTTTTATTATTCTAGCCGAACTTCTGGGATAATATTATCTTCTCCATTACATCTCAAACATTGATGATCTGGATATTTGTGTCCAATTATCTTGCAATATCTTGTCAATAATCCGTCTGAAATAAATCCTCTCTTAATTGCTCTTGCAGTAGATTGTTTTTCTGGGTTTAGTAATGTCATTATCCATTGTCTAACATCTTCCATATCTGTTTGTCGTAGTTCTTTTGAATTTGAATAAATCATCTGATGATCTCTTGAATAATAGCTCCATATTCGGTTTCCATTGGTATAATTATTTGCTTGTTTTTGAATAATTGTAGCTAGTCCAATAAGTCGTTTGTTTGCATAAAAATCAGGTATCTCGATTCTGGGTATCTCTGGCTGCTGCACAATATCTTCTGGTATAATCATATCTCTGGTTAATCCTATTTTTACAACTTGTATAACTGGTTTTATCTCGTCATATAATATCTCTGCTGGTGCAGTATAACACTTTATATAAAATAGATTTCCTTTGGTTACTCTTTTATAGGTGTTGAATATTTTTTGTAATTCTTCCATAGCTGATAGTTCTTCTCCATCTTGGGTATTTATGGTATTTAATAATCCATAGTCAAAACAAGTTTTTATTAGGCTTGTTGTGACCTTGTAATCTTTGGGTTATATAGTTTGTGTTGGGTTCTTTGATATCTGTAGCTCTGGGGTTAAGGTTTAGAAAAGTTTGTACTCGGTAGATATTTTCTATGTATTTTTGGGCTATATAGTTATGAACTTTTTTATCTTGGTTCAGACTATCTCGATATGTGATAATTTGTGTGGGTATGTTCAAGAGGTCTTTTTGTATTTTTGGTGTAAATGGTTTTTCAAATGTCTTATTTAAGTTCATATTCTGGTATCTTTGTCCAATAACTCTTTTGCTTGTACCTGCAATTGTAGATTGATAAACGTTATGGGTTTTACGGAGTGTCCCAACGTCTCCTTCTAGCTCTGGAATTTTAATGTCTTCCGGTCGACATAGCTCTGCACACTGCTGAGTTAGCTGATTTGTAGCTATAGACTTCAGTTTAACTTCATTAGTCTTTAGCTTTTCTATTTCATTACCCATATTGTCCACTTTCATTGAAAGCGTAGTTAGGGTGTTGAATATCTTTTCTAGAGTATCTTCTTCTATTATATCAGTCTGTGTAGCTTTGTCTTGATATGTAATCTGCAATAACATTTTTGTTAGTACTAATTACTTTAATTATAAATGTGAAATTTAATATATTCAAGACTAGTCTCCGAATTTCTTTTGTTGTAACTGAATTTTGTATTTTCTTTGTTAGCCACCAACGTACCTGTGTATTATCTGTTCGTACAATAAACTTGTTATATACAATATATGGCTTAAATGCTAATAAACATTTATATAATGAGCATAATTCTTTTCTATTTATTTTCCATTTTATTTTTGTTTCATTAAACGTACCTGAGTAGTATCTACAATGGTGTTCTAATTTTTCTTCTTTATATCTATATTTAAGTACTCCTCCATAACTACATTCACTAGCATCTGCTTCTACTATATATATAAATTTTCTATTTTCATCTGAAAATTATAATTTTGGTAATTCTTTACAAAGTATTTTTATTTTCTGAACTTGTTTTTCATCTTCTTCGTTATAATTATATTCTACATTCTTTTTTAATTTTTTCTGTAAGGGCTTTAGATTTTCTGCTAATTTTGGTATATATTCTCTTACTTGGTTTACTAATCCTAAAAATGATTGTAATTTCTTTTTTGTATCTAATTCTTCTTTTGAATTTATTATTTTTTGTACTATATGTTGTTGCATTTTTACTCCACTTTTATCTATTTGTATTCCTAAAAATTCTATCTGATTTTTCATAATTTCAGCTTTCTTTTCACTTAAACTTATTCCCAATTTTTCTATTATATCCGTAAATTGTTCTAATAATTTTAAATGTTCTTCTTTGGTTTTTGTGTATAATAGTATATCATCTATGTATACTATACAATTAGGTAGTTGTTTAAAATAACTATCCATAAAATGTTGATATCTACCTGGTGCATTTTTATATCGAAATGGTAGTACATTCCATTCATAAAATCCTTGTGGTACCGTAAATGCGGTTAATTCCTTAGATTCTTCTTCTAACTTTAAATGGTAAAATCCTGATTTACAATCAAATTTACTAAAATAATTATATCCTTGTATTTGTCTTATTTTTAATATTTTATTTGGTATTGGATAATTATAAGTCATTGTTTTTGCATTTAAATTTCTATAATCAATAACCATCCACTTTTTCCTCTTTTTTGTTTACTATGTTTATTTACTATAAATGCTGGGCTATTATGTTTACTATTACTTTTTTGTATATATTGTTTTTCTAATAATTCTTCTATATGTATTTTAAATTCTTTTAAATCATCAAAATTATATGTTAATGGTTTCTGGGTTATTATGTTATTTTTATCTATTAATTCAATTTTTATAGTGGTTTTATGTTTTTCCCATCCTTTTAATGGATCTTCACTATATAATTGTTCTAATTTTTTCTTAATTATTCTTATCTTATTTATTGAAAATATAGTTATTTCCTTTTTATTTATTGAAAATACGACCAGTTCTATTGTATCTTCGATATTTTTTAATTTTTGTGTAATTTTTTCACTTCCTTTTATCCAATAAGTTTTCTTTCTTATTTTATTAATAACTCTTTTTGCTCTTACTTTTTGTTTACATGGTGTTGTAAACCACCAATCTGTTCTAGTTATTATATGTGGGTATAATTTATCTAAAAACGGCATTCCTAAAAGTATATCTTTTGATGTTAGTTCATAATTATAGATTTCTTCTATTGTCAATATTTTATCTCATACTTGTGTTTTTACATTCTTAGCTTTATAAATAATTAAGCTTCCTTCGTTATTAAATCCTTTAACTATTATTGGTGTTTTTAATTTATCCCATTTACTTTCTGGTAAACAATTATATCTACATAAATTAGCTTCTGCTCCTGTATCTATCATAGGCGTATAATATCTACTGTAATATCCTTCTACTACTATCTTCATTAATACATATATTTTCATTTCATGTTAAGGCTCTTCTTAAGAATAATTTCTCTCTGTTATATGTTATGGTTAATTGTGTATGTTCTATATTATATGGTTTTACTTGTTCTAGCCATTTTATTCCTAATATTATGTTTGTTTTTTGCATTTCTTCCTTTACTTCAAATTCTATTTTTGTTTTTCTAATTCCTATTATTATTATTATTTTTTCTGCTATATTTTTAGTATTTATTAAATTTCTTGGTAGATCTGAGCATATATTATTATCCGTTTTTATTTCTTCATTCTTTACTAGATATTTTGCTATATAATTTTCTTCTTGTCCTGTATTTAAGAGTATTAAATATTCTTTTTCATTTACCTTTCCTGTTATGTAATATTGGTTTAAATTATCTGTTGAACTTGTTTCATAACTTGTTCTTTTTGATGAGCTTGATGATTCTAGTTTTTCATAAGCTATTCTTTTCGTTGTACTTATTCTATCATTTATTATTTCTAAATTTTCTTCTATATCTATGTCTCTATAGCTATAATCATTATTATCTATTGTTTTTACAAATTGTTCGAATGGGCTTTCTATTTGTATTTTGTTAATTTTATTTTTTCCTGTTATTTTACGTTTTGTTGTTAATACATATAAATTTTTGCATCTTGCTGTAAATATTTTACTTCCTGGGGTTAATTCTATTCCTAATATTTTTCAATATGATACTAATGATTTATCTATATTTTTATCTGTTATTGCTACTGAATAATTCACACTTATTATAAATTTAAATTTTTGGTATATTAAATTTTCTTTTATGGCAGTTATTATACTTTTTTCTATAGGTTTTATAATTCTATCATCTACTAAATATAATTCTATTGGTGTATCTATTCCTTCTCTGAAACATGCTTTTATTAATATCTCTGTACCTCCAAGGTGTACATATTTTATTGGGTCTCTACTTTTTATATCGTTTATCTCTTTATTAATTATTCTTTTTGTTACTAGTGGTATACTAGCTTTACCTTTTGCATATCTACAGTCTATTACATGTTCTTTTCGGCTTACTACGTAGTATTCTTCTTTTCTTCTACTAAATATATTTTTTATTGTTGGTATTTTAAATATTTTTTCTACACTTAAGTCTAATTCTTTTCCTTTTATTTCATCAAATATGTTACTGTCAAATATTATTTTTTGGTCTGTTCTTTCATCATTTAAATATTCTTCCTTTGTTATTATTTTTATATCTTCTTCAGTCATTTGGTTCGTTTGTATATCTTCTTCAGTTATTTGATTCATCTATTTCACTATCTATTTCATTATCTGTTTCATTTTCTGAAATTTCATATATACTATCCTCACTCTCTAATTCATAATCTATATAATCTATCTGCATATATTCTATATTTTCTATTTTTATTTCTGATATTTGTTTATTTTTTGGATTTTTAGGTAATTTACAATCTCTAGCTAAATGTCCTAATTTTCCACAATTATAACAAATACACTCTTTTATAGATTTCTTTTTTCTATATGGTCTTTTGTGTTTATAATTTTTTACATAATATCTTTTTTTTGGTTTCTTATATTTATATTTTGATTTTATATTTCTTATATTTCTTATGTCTTTTTCTTTTCTTATAATATCTTTCTTCACATCCGAATTGGGGTGCTATTTTATCTTTGCAACATGCTAAATTTCTTATCAATGTTTTTTCCATTTTTAATTCTTCTCTATATTTTTCACATAAGTTTCTATACCATTATTGTAAAAATTTTATTCTTGCTCCTAGAGTATCTACTATTTTTGCTTCTTCCCAACTCTTTATTATTTTTGAACTAAATGGTTCGGGTAATTTATTAAAATATAATTTCCTTATTTCTTTACTTTCTTCTATATTATATGCTCCTTTATAATAATATTCTTTAAATGCGCAAGTATATTCATCTATGTAACACATATTACATATTGCTAATTTTAGCATTAAATTCCTATTTGTATCTTTTTCTTCATTTTGTTCTTCTTCTATTGTTGTCATACTACCAAATTCATCTTTTATAGCTGTTTCATATTTTTTTAATAATTCTATAGGTGTTAGTTTTGTTGTTGTTGATGATGTTCCTTCTGTAGGTTTATCAGTTCTAATTAATATTTTTTTGCTATTTTTAGTTAAATTTGTAAACCATAATTTCACTGTTCCTATTAGTGTTCTTTCTATATATTTTGGTGCATCTATTACATTTATATTATTATCTAATAATTATTTTGTCATATATCCTATCCATAATTGTATTGTTTTTTCTGTATCTATTACGCAATCTAAGTCTAAAAAGTTATAATTTTTATTAACTATTTATTTTGGTGTCCATTTGTCATATTCATTCTTTAGATTATATCTTTTAAACTTATTCTTATAATATGTAGGTTTTCTTATTTCTGATGTAGTAGGTATTATATTTTGATCTTCTTTTTTATGAAGAGTATTTATTTCTGTGTTGATATTTTCTAAGTTTTCTTCATTAATTACTTCTTGTTTTTCATTGATTTCTAAATTTTTTGTATTTGTTAATATTTCTGTATATGTTTCACTATCTTCTGAATCATAATTATCTGTTTCTTCAACATCTATATTATTTATTTCTAATTTTTCCTTAAATTGATTTATTTCGTTTAGTAATTTTTGTTCTTTATCTTTTTCTTCCTTTTCTTTTTGCCTTTCTTCATACAAATCTTTTAACATTTGTAGTTCTTTTTCTAATTCAGCAATCCTACTATTTTTAGTTTCTTCTATTTTTCGTATTTCTTCTGTAGTTTGTTGTTTTATTTTTTCTATTTCCTTTTTTCTATCTATTTCTTCATTTTCCCTTTCTATTCTTACCATAGCTGTCAATTTATCTTCTAATTTTAATTCTTCTTTTTCTAACATTAAATATCAATGTTCACCTATTTTCTTATATCTTCTTCCTAGATTAGAAAATACTATTTTTATTTTTAATCCTTCGTGATTTTCATATATTTTTTCATCTATTATAAATTCTTCTTTGTTCATTTTATTGTAAATAGTTCATGTTGATATATATATTCTAAACTATCTATTTGTGATTCTAAATTTGATATTTTATTTTTTTGTGCATTTATTGAGTTTTTACTAACTCCGGCAAATATATTATAACGTAGTCTTTCTATTCTAATTTTTAATTCTTTACGTTTTTCAGAAATAATTTATTTTAATTCTTTGTATTTTTGTACTTTATTCATTTAAACCATATTTACAGTATTTTGGTGGACATCTAAATCTGATTTTATCATAATTAGGTGGTATGTGTCTCATTCTTCTAGATTTTAAATGGATTATTAATTTTGCTTCAATACTAGATATTAAGGTAATTAGGTAGGCTAATCTTTGTGGGTTTTCTTTTGTATTATTTAGACTTATATATTCTGAATAATTACTAATTAAAGATTCTTTAATTTTTCTAAAAGCTTCTCTGTTTTTAAATGGTCTTCTCATAATTAATCAATATAAATTAGTCTCAAGTAAATCCAATCTAAATTCAAACATATATGCTACTACTTCTGTATTTTTTAAATAACTGTGCTCTGATACCAATTGTAGGGGGTGCGGATTAGGCGCGGTAACTTTGCTAGATAATAAATAGTTATTGGCGGAGGGAGTAGGTGTTTTTTTGAGAATTGAGTACTACTTCTTTCGTTTCAAATTACATGATATGTTTGTATTTTGCACAACTTTTGAGGAGAAATTATTAAGGGGTGCAAATTGACTAATAATCTTATTTAATTTTGATTAGATAAATCTTCTTCAATTAATATGGGTATAATTGAAAAAAATGATTTGTTCTCTCTTGAATTCTTAAACATGTCAAGTATTTTAAAATAAAAGTTTTTACTTCTTCCGTTCATCTTTATTTATCCATATTACTAAAAATATATGTCCAACAATACTTGTTCGTTTTGAAAAATCATTGGATAATTTGCCCATTTGTGTTTATTTTACCCTTTCTATTAAATATTATTCATTACCTAATGCATTTCTCAAAGCATTAACTTTATTATATTCAAAGGGTAATAGAGTAAAATTACTCTTATTATTTACTCCCTCCGTCCTAAATTACCCGTCCCAAATTTTCTAATTTGATTTCTCATTTTACTTGTCTTTTTTCATTAATCAAGAAGAGACAATTTTTTTTTCATGTTTTACCCTATGCATTAATTATTTTTTCTTCAAATTAAAATGTAAACATCATTTAATAGGGGTACAATGGTAAACTAGATATGTTATTAATTACTTCCTCCGTCCCAAATTACCCGTCTCAAATTTTCTAATTTGATTTCTCATTTTACTTATCTTTTTTCATTAATCAAGAAGAGACATAAAAAAAATTCGCGTTTTACTCTTTGCATTAATTATTTTTTCTTCAAATTAAAATGTAAACATCATTTAATAGAGGTACTATGGTAAACTAGTCATGTTATTAATTATTTTTCTTAATCAATGTGTCATCTCAATTCGGGACGGATAATTTGGGACGGAGGGAGTATTTTTCTTAATCAATGTGTCATCTCAATTTGAGACGGACAATTTGGGACAGAGGAAATATTATTTATTGGATGTGTGTCAAGTCAAAAGTGGACAAATAAAAATGATCGAAAACATAACAAATATGCCAAGTAATTTGAAACGAGGGGATATTAAGAAGAAATAGTTAGTCAATGTAAGGATACAATTGGAAGTATTTTTTTTTTAGTTTTCCATCCGGTGTCCGGTACCCGAATTGGAGTCCGACTAATCTGGATTCGCGCGCAGGTAGGGCCCCATTAGGGGTGTAGCGCTCCCAACAGAGTTTTCTCCATGCCCAGGGTCGAACCCTCGACCTCTAGTTAAGGGTGGTGCAGCATCATCCGCTGCACCACAACCCATGTTGGTACAATTGGAAGTATTACTAATTCTTATTTTGCACTTCTAAAGCAACAATTATTTGGGACTAATTTTTTGGTTAAAATAATATTTATTTGTAAACAAAATGAGTATTAATATATATCGTGAAATCTTTCTATAGTGACAACGTTTGTTCAAAAATTTATTATTGCTATAAAAATGTATTGTTATATATGTGTACTGACATTTGACGTTCAACTTGCATTTAGTTGTTATAAATAAAAGTATGCAAAATTAGAAAGAGCATGAATTAAAAGAAAATATTAGTAGTCTTTTTCTCGTGAAGTTATGAAAAAATTGATGTGCAAAATTGGATAAACTTTTTTCTTTAAATTTGATATTTGTACTTGAAATTAACCGTGTGCATTATATTAGTGATAAATACATAAATATTTTGGTATTTTATTATGTAGAGATATGCATCCAGTACCCCTGCGAACTATGACCAAAGTTGTTACGACATACTCCAACTTTACATGAGTCCTATTACCCCCCGAACTCAATTTTAGCATATCTTGTCACCCTTTTGTGCTGACGTGACACCTTTATTACAAAAAATGAGGCTCACGTCAAAAGTGTCACGTCAACTAAAAATGTTGACAAGGTGTCACGCCAGCTAAAGAGGATGACAAATACGCTAAAATTTAGTCTAGAGAGGTAATAGGATCCCCGTGAAGATGGAGTATGTCGTAGGAAATTTGATTATAATTCAGGAGGTACTAGATGTTTTACTCTATTTTGTACATAAAATATTTCTTACAAAATATTATTATATAATATTTGAGTATGTTGTTATAGAGAAGTAATTTTATAAAGAGTGTAATACTATAATAAACGTCATTGTTATTATAGGAAAATTTCATTATAGAAAAGTAAAATATAACATAAAAACCCGATTTAAAAAAAAATTAAGTTTATTATAGTGAAATGTTGTTATAACAAAGTGACGTTATACAGAGGTTTCAGTGTACTCTACATCATTTTCAAATCGAAAGCAACATAGTAAATCATGAATTAATAGACCCTACAAAAGACAAAACGAGTTGTCTTTAGAGAACAAATAAAGTTTCTACTGTGTTGGCGGGAAAAGAAAAAAAACCAAAGTGAATTAAAGAGAGAAGGCAGACAAATTGATGCAATTCTCGAATTAAGGATATAAAAGAAATTAAAGGGGTAGTGTTTTATTAAAGTAGAAACTAATATTCCCGCCTCTGGCGAATGGAGCAAACTTTGTGATCAGTTTTCTACCGTAAAAATATGCTGACCGAGGAACAGAGGATTAGTCTCACGACTGCCGGCTGTGGGAATACCTTGGAAAAAAAAGAAGAAGTAGAAACTAATACTAATAATGGAAAAATTAAATCACAATCTATGGTAGGGACTCAATTTACCAAGTGTGTACCGGTTCTTTTTGTAAAGTCAAAGCACATGAAATAATAATGACTCTTCAATTAATAAATTAAAATCCAACTGGAGAAGGGGGTCCAAATCCAATTCATTTTTTACTTTTGTTATTATGCCATTCCTACCATGTGTTTACGAGGTTAACTTTTTTTCTTTTTCTTTTTTTTCAAATAAAGAAAATCTTAGGTTTTGAAAAATTATTTCTGACCCCCCAAAACAAAGGAAGAAATACAATTAGATTATCCTTTGGGCCTACATATGTTTGATTAGAAGATGAATACTAAGAAAAATATATATAGGTATAAATATAAAATTGCGGTATTAAATCCTGTTGAATCGTGTAACAGTGAAAGTTAAAGATGACTACACAATTTTTTATTTGGGCTGTAATTTTTTGATGATGAAGCAATAAAAAGGTCCGACCATGGACCAAAAATTTAATTTTAAAAAAAATGACTACACAATTTAACATATGGTAATTAGAGAAGATAGAGATCTTAACTTGGATGTTCAGGAGGGAGTTTGAATTTTCACCAGAGGAATTTAAAGCTGAAAGAAGTAAACACATGAATTAGTCAAAGGAGATCTAACATATATTATATATAAATAAAAAAGAATTAATCATATATAAATAGTATTATTTTTTATTGAAAGAGATTCGGATGAACTCACTGGCCATGAACTGGTTCTACCCCTGATCTCAACACATTTTGGGGAGAACCACTTGAATGTTCATGCACCATCTGTTGTTGGGTTCAAGATTAAAGTGTGAACGGAAAAAGGAGGGAACCAAGCGGAGGGAACAATTGAGATAACACTCAAAATGAAAAGTGTACTAAAAAATAAGAAAGTTTACTAATTCTCCCACATTGGTGGGAGAGGAAACTTTCAAATGTTTATATTAAGGAACACTTACTCCACATGGTAGGTGAAGCAAGGACCAAGAGGTGTCTTGCGCCGTTGTCGTCGTCGCTCGCTCGGCTCAAATTCGGCGGGACAAATTTATGAAGAATGCGAAATGTTGTTTCGGAAGGGATGCAACCCTTCCGACTGATTCGGAAAAAGAGATGTCTGTTCGGATCGTTATGACTGTCCAGAAAGAGACACAATGATTCGATGAACAAGCATGACTGTTCCGAAGGATACATCTTTCCGAATGAACCATTGCCTCCTTTCGGAAGAGACACCTAATGACTATATAAACCTGCATTTTTTCACAGGTTTAGACATGAAAAATTTTCAGATTTTGCAAATACTTCTTTTCTTCAAAATACTCCGTGTGATCATCTAATCGTTGAGACCTGCATTTTTCCACAGGTTTAGACATGAAAAATTTCTCAGATTTTGCAAATACTTCTTGTCTTCAAAATACTCCGTGTGAGCATCTAATCGTTGAGTGAATTCAAAGAGAATCCGATCGTTTGAGGTACCACTACAGTCGGATTGTCAGGCCATTTCATCCTGGGAAGAAAATTCCGCAACCTCGGGTACTTGAGGGAAATTATTTCCTTAAGGACACTCCGTGAATTCGGAGGACTTGGCCTTTTTCTGTTTCATCTAATTTTCTGAAAACACACTTCTTTGAAAGGTGATTTTGATCTTGTGTTGAAGGTGTTGCATAACTTCATAAGTGTTTTTGTTTTATACTTGAACTTGTGTTGAAGTTGTTGTTGTCAAAATATAGATTCTTGTTTACCTGGAACAACAATCTTAAGAAAATAATTAATTTTCAGAATCTGTATTGCTTGGTTTCTGGAGATTAAAGCTTTAAAGTTTCTACTCCGTTTGAACTTAACTAGTGATTTGAAGAAATAAAATCTTCATCACAAGTTAAAGATCACCCAGTTGACGATTGGAATTCATAAAAACTTCATTGTTAAACTAGAAACAAGGGGTGTTTAAAGTTGCTACAACTTAGTAGTATTCATATACTAAAATTCACTATCTTTTTGTGAAAGAAAAATAACTACGGACAGTCATGTGCATGATATTTCAATGACTGTGGTAGCAACTAATGTTACCACAATGAGTCGTACAAGTGCTTCGCAGGCAATCGCACCAGCGGAGAAACCCAAAAAATTCACGGGTGTTGATTTCAAAAGGTGGCAACAGAAGATGTTCTTCTACCTTTCAACTTTATGTCTTAAAAGATTCACATCTGAAGAAGCTCCAGAGGTGCCCGAGGGAACTTTGGACCATGAGAAATTTATCGTTATGGAGGCGTAGAAACACTCCGATTTCCTATGCAGGAATTACATTCTAAATGGACTCCAAGATGAACTATATAGCGTGTTTAGTGGATTGAAGACGACAAAAGAGTTGTGGGGTGCGCTAGAAAGAAAATACAAGACTGGGGATGCTGGAACCAAGAAGTTCTTCGTTGCAAGATTCTTTGAGTTTAAAATAATTGACAACAAGTCTGTTGTATCTCAAGTCCAGAAACTGCAAGTTATCATCCATGATCTCCTTGTGGAAGGTATGAGTTTGATGAATACCTTAGATGAATATATTAAATGTTCTTGATATTCACATAAACTTTAGTATAGGTTTGGTCGTGAACGAGGCATTTCAAGTCGCGGCAATAATAAAGAAGTTACTACCTTTGTGGAAGGACTTCAAGAACTACTTGAAACATAAGAGAAAGAAGATGACAGTCGAAGATCTTATAGTGAGACTGCACATTGAAGAAGAAAACAAAGCTGCAGAAAGAAGGTCGAGAGGAAATTAGGCAATGAATGGAGCAAACATTATAGAAGACGACCACAACAACTCAAAAAAACAAAAGAAAGTTGGACATAAAAGCAATCAACCAAAGAAGAAATTCAAGAGAAAATTCTTTAATTGCGGCAATATTGGCCACAAGTCAATGGATTGTCGTGCCCCTAAGAAAGGGAAAAAGAACGACCAAGCAAATATGACTGAATTCAAGAAAGAAACGGACGATATGTGTGCCATGCTATCTGAATGCAACTTGGTGGAAAATCCTCGAGAATGGTGGATGGATTCTGGTGCCACCCGCCATATTTATGCAAATAAGAAGTTGTTTGCTTATTTTTCTCTGGCTCAAGGCGAAGAGAAGATATATATGGTGTAACACCTCATATTTTTTCTAGCTAGAATTCATCCCTAGAAGGTTAAAGAATGGCTTCAAAGATAGATAATATAATTTTTCATATAGAATTTTCTAGATTTAGACCTCCCATTGTGTAGATAATTGAATTACCTTTCCAATGGTATAAGATTCGCCCAAATCCGATAACTGAGTGAGAAGTTATGGCTATTTTAAGTTCCAGTTGTAAAACACCGTCATTTTGGCCACTAGCACGTCGCGGAGACAGTTTAAATAACATTCATCAAATGCCAGTGAGGCTCCGCGATAGCCCTGCATTGTGAAGAAATCCATTTTCCCAATTGTCCTATTCCAGTGGCCCTCCGCGATGTTGTCGTGCCGAAGGCTAAAATAGCATTTCAAAGGGGCACCGCAACGGTGGCGCATCGCGGCGTCTGCCCAGTTCCCAGTTGTCAATTTTCAGTGAGCCACCGCGATAGTGGCGCGTCGTGGTGGCCATCCAGTTCAAAATAATGTGCATTTTTTCAGTCCGTTTAATTATTTAAAAGGAGTATTTTGGTAACTTACCCAGCCCCAATCCATCTTAAACAAATAATTTATCATACTCAAGGCACTTTATGCCCAAATTCATCACTTTTTTCTCAAAAGAAAACTGTAGATCATCAATGCTCCTTCTCCAAAAAACCCAAATTCCTTCATTAATTCTCCAAGATAATTCAAGATTAAGGATTCTTAATACAAGAACTCCAAGAATTCATCTTTAAAAGCACAATAGGAATCCAAGATTCAAGCTTTTCATCAAAGATCATCAATTAAGGTATGTGGGGTTATAAACAAGGATACCCCTTTCATCCTTGTGCCCAAAACTTGTTTTTAATTACAAAAGTTATTTGATTTTATGTGATTTTCCATGAAATTGAAGTTAGGGTTTATACCCAATATTGCTATTCATAAGATTATGAGATTTCCATTGATTTAGAAGTTGAATTACATGATTTTGTTCATATTTTCATGCATATTACAGAAATTTTTAGATTTTATGATGAATTATAAATGTTTACATTATCAAGCATAAATTTTAAGATGTTTTAACATGAGTTTGATGCTTGGGTCATTAAGCCCTAATGAGTATTGCTATTTCAAGATTGATTGTGCTATGAGCACTTTATGACTAGATTCTTTTCAGATTATTGATAAAGATTTGACCTTTTGGTCTCAGAATAGATATGAAATCCACTGTACAGAATTCAGATTACAGATTTAGCTTTACAGATATACAATTGGTTTTCATCATAAACTATTAGACTATTTTAAAAGTAAATTTTCATCAGAATGAGCATACAGATTTAATGAGAGTAGTATTTAGCATCGAGATGGGTAAGTTACTACGATTTCATACCCAAGAACTACGTGCCAACATAGGATTTAGATTGTTCCCACTTCTACGTGGATGATAGATATGTGATCACTCAGATAGGTTATACTCTCTGGCAAGAGTATGACTCCTCTCCATAACGTGAGGATTCCTCCTTAGGGGGACAAGAACGTTGAAATCCATGAATGCTCTCATGGTTTATGTCGGTTAGAAGAACCTCCCTTCATATAAAAGATAAAGTATTTTCTTAAAGCCTTCAGATAAAACATTTTCCATTCAGAATAAGATTTTAGATTTCTAAATCCTTTAAGATAAAGTATTTCTATATAGACTTACAAATTTCACTTAGCCTATATGATTTGAGAATAAGAACAGAATATAGATTTCAGAACTAAGGGTAATGGCTCACAAGATTTATAATAGATGCTTTATTGTTCATGATTTATGATCTTCAGTTTTTAGACTACTCAAGCCTATGTGAGTCATTTACTTTTAGCATGCATGATTTTATAAATTGTGATGATATTGTTTACTTATTGCATTCACCCCCATATACTCAGTACATCCTTAAAGTACTAATCCACATATACATCTATGTTTTACATTGTCTAATAATGTAGGTTCAGGTACTCAGCCTCAACAGCGTGAGTGATTTTTGAGCATCTCATCTACATCCCTGCAGTTGGTGAGTCCTCATAGTTTGGGGACTTAGCTATTCATATTTTCAGTTATTAGTAGACGCTTTATTATTCATTTCAGACAGTTTGAGTCAGCTGGGGCCTATCCTAGTGACTCTCTAGATTCAGTCAGTAGAGGCTTGTTGGACTACTAGATTCAGTTTTAGATTTCAGTTACAGTATTCAGATTTTCACTATTTTCTTATTCAGACAGTTTTTCGCATTTATTATGATTTTTCATTTATAGTGATACGAGAAAAATAACGGAAACACAAAACAAACACTCAAAACAGTCCACAAGTTCAAGAGAACCGAGGACCCTTTGAATGACCCCTCTCGGATTCAAGATCTACAACAAGAACACTATGTAATGAGGTGATTAACACCTATTTTCAGCGGACAACACACTAGATTAACAACACGAGAATGAAGAACATGAAGAACAATAACAATATTATTAAGGAATAACAAACACACGGCTACAAGAAATTGTAGAGATAGATAGTGAGACATAAACTACAATAAGACCCAAGAACCCAAAGATATATTAAATCTAAGGACCCTTAGAACTTACGATAGCAACACCACACTCTTACGGTGACCACCAAGGGAATGAACTCGCCTCAAGATCTACCGTTTCCAAACAAAGATCAATATTGGCTTTTCCAAGCCCTATGCTAAAGATGACTTTTCCAAGTCCTATAACTAAGGTGTTACACTCTCAAAAGAGAGAGAATATGTTTTCAATTCTTCATTCTCCAAAATCTACTGAAAAATAAGACTAAGGGGGCCTATTTATACTATATTACAAATGAAGACAAAAGACCACTTTGCCCTTAATGAGAGGGGCGGCCATGGTGTGTAAATACACCATGTGTAATGTCCAAAATACCCTTGATTAAGGCCCAAAACCGTGAGTCCTCAACCTTAAATTCTCCAAGCAATCTTCCACACGCGAGATTGCTTTAAGTTATGCTCAAAACGGGTCCTCCATGCATGTTCTTGTTTTCTCGAGGTGACCAAGTCTTGAGTCTCTATGTGTTGGCCTCCAAAAATGTCATCAAAAGATAAGAAGGCCATTTGTCCCGTATCATCCTCCCCTTCTTGAAAAGGATTCGACCTCGAATCCAAACCTTGCAAAACCGAAGAGAGGACAAACAAATACAAATTCCTCATGGCATGAGGGTTAGGGTTAGCATAACAAATCATCTCAACATGCCAAGGTTGCACATATTTGCAATATAACCAAGAATCCTTTGAAAGGAATATTAAAAACTCAATAAAAGATGTACAAAGGATTCGGTTATAGGATACATCAAAAGTAACACTTTGCTTGTCATGTTGACCAAGCAACAAGTTTGGTGCACCAACATCACCATTTCTAAATTTGGTACCGGGGTCAAATGGGAAAAGTGGCCATAGACACGGGTCTCGACAACACTTCCCTTTCCCGTGGTCTACACCTAAACTAAATGACATACTCTCTACAATAACATACATATCATCCAAATCAAATAGAGAGTAGAGAAAGGTATCACTCAAATCGACTTCTACTAAGGTGCTCTCATGTGTGTACTCACTACTAGTTTCCCAATAATCACTATGAGTACTCTCAACAATGAAATCACACAAAGTAGAAGAAGAAGTAGCTTCCGCAACTACACATTCCTTACCCTTAAGAGTACTCTCATCTTCCAAGAAGAGATTTCCCTCTTTAGGAGGAATGTTGTCACACCATAGTGGGTTAGCATATAGGCTATAGCTTCCAAGGTAAGCTATACCGTCGTTTTCACCACTAGGTTCATTAGAAGTGTTTAAATCATCTTCAAACAAGACATTACACCTAAAGAGAGTGTGTTCTACCTCACGGACAGATTTGGAATAAGCAAGTTCCCCGCACTCTAAATGATCAATATCAGGTTTCAAGGATGTTCCAAACACAAGATTACCCCAAGAAGAGATCTCGGGTTCACTCCCACTTTGTTGACCAACATTTTCAAATACTTCACTCACTTGAGTCCAATTAAGCACATCACACACATACTCAAGTGGGGAACAATTTTCACAAACAAGTTGATCAACACCAATTACACAAGACGATGTACTTCCGTTCAACATATAAGCTTCAACACTAGGTGGACAAAAATTGATCTTACAAGAAGAGTCAATTTCGTCATCAATAGGATCAACTAGTGTATCCAAACTCACAATATGTACATCATCAACAAGAGGCACGGAATCATTAGACTCATAAATAAGTAAGTTACTACTCACACTCAATGGCTTACTAGCCACACAATTGTCATTCACATGCACTAAAGTGTAAGAGTTAGCTATTTTACCTTTAAGATCTTGAGTAGACTCTTCCTTGCCGTGAGGTGAAGGACCTCCACAAGCTTGGGCAGCAACTTCCTTTTGGCATTGTTCGCCTTCGCTTGCCATGTTGGTACCTACACAAATGTCCTTAGAAATGGAAGGACAACCAATGTTAGCACGGTTTGGTGGCAATCCCCTCACTTCGCTCCACATATCCTCTCCTTTTTCCACTCTCGGATTGCCACCTTGCACTCCCTTACTCCTCTCAATCTTTTGTCTCTCATCATAAATCGGATTGGAGTAGGTAAACATTTCTCTTTGCGGTTTGGGTAGCAAGTATGTTATGAGGCGATTTCCCCATTGGTCTCTTACAATATTAGGCCAATTTTGCACGTTAGGAACTTAATGTCGTGCAAACCAATCGGCACCCAAGCTCATATGACCGTAGGTTAAGGAAAAAACATCGCACCACACCTCCTCATGGTAATCAAATTGGGAGAAGACAACTTTTACCCTCTCGGTAACCGTGAACTCGCCCAAGTAGTATGGAACAAGTAAAGGCTCTCGCAATAACCCCAAGTAATCAACCATGGACGGAAGAATGTAGTTTCCATAGTACCTATCATTCAACACCATAAGGCAGCCCGGTATCCCACAAATAGTCACCTTTCCGGAGTGTACACTCCTTCTTGGATCTACATTGTAAGGCATACGAGTACCCCTTAGTTTTGGAGATGCATATCCTCTTCTTCTCATTGGACAACCTCCACTAGAGCTAGTATAACCATTCACACTATATCGACTTTGATAAGAAGTACTACAAGGTGGAGAATATGGATCTTCATACTCCTCACGTGTACCCTCATCATAGCTCTCATAAGCTTTGCAAACAAAAGGGTTATACCTAACACCAAATCTAGGTTCGAAGTAAGAAGTGTAAGACTCCTCACATGCCCCAACATCATCATAAGATCCATCACGAGGTCCTACATCATCTCCAAAGTTACCATAAGCACTAGGCACTTCATTCACCTCATTTTCTCCCTTAAAACAGTAACTTTCAAATCTGCCCAAGTCTCGATCATGGCTATTTTCATAGCCTCCGCAATCTCCCTCAACTTCGTAGCCATAAAACCCTTCACTACAATCATAGTCTCCCATGTTGTAGTCACAATAATCCCCGGCTATCGAAGACATGTTCCCCTTATATCACCCTTTAAACCTACAAAATGAACAAACAAGATTAGTAGTAAAGCTCCTCACCAACACTCGTATACACTCACCTTTGTGATTCTCACAATTGGAGCGGCGAATATTGAAAGTTGCTTATACTCCGGTAGTCAATAGGATGTCAATTCTACTTGGCGGCCGGAATAGATTCTTGTTTGATCGACTCAAGACACAAAAAATAAAATTCACTTACGAACTTGAAACAAAGAAGTTACTACGAGTTAAAAATGAGAAAAGCACACAAACAACGAAGACACGAAGAAACGGATTCAATAATTAATCTACAACTAAGTAGGTGATTACTAGTTGTTAATTAATTCTAGAATCAAGACATGAAACTAATGAAACAATAAGATGAAACTAAGAATCTAAAATTTTGAGCTCGGAAATATTGCGTGAACAGTAGCAGTGATGACATGGCATTCACGTATTGGTTTCGGTCCCACACAACTTTTGTTGTCCAATTTCAAGTCTTGGTCAATTTTTCAATTTGGACTTTGGTGGAATTTGTTTAAGGAGGGAAATTCAAACAAGTCTTGGAGCCCTTTTCAATTTCAAGTTTTCAAGACTTGACTTTATTGTACTTCTCCTTAAAACATGGATCCGTAAATCATGGAAAAGTGTTGGAAAGTGGTTGAGACTTGATTGATAGGTCTTTGTTGGTTGTAGTGTCTTTCAAGACTAACAAATAATACACCCTTTTCCTTCAACTTTTTAGATTTAACATTCACTTTATCTTCAACAATATATGAAGGTGGTGATGAACATCAAGAACAACAACAACAACACCAAGAACTACAACAATAATCTCCAAGAACACCAACAATTTTCACACGGCCACTCCCAAATTCCACAATAACAATATCTCCAACACTTGGCCAAGACAACTACACCTTCAACAAAATGGTTCTCAATCCACCAATTAACAACAATATCACGTGGCCAAGCTTGTAACAACAACAAGATGAAATCCACAAGGCCAAAACAGTCCACCACAACAACGTTCAACAACAAATCGGCCAAGTCCAAGTTCACGTATACAACACCAACAATGTAAGCTCAAACTTAGATTTAGACTAAAGAGTGTTAGAGATGAAGAAAACTAACACTAGAAACTACAAAACAAGTAAAAATCTCGGCCAAGACACAACAATAACACAATTTCGGCCAAGAACACAAAATGGACAGATTTGCTTCTTTTTGGAATTTTCAGATTTCAACTTTTTTTTTTTTTTTGAATTTTCTAACAAGCAAGCCCAAGATTGATCTTGTAGGAACAAGATCTAGCCATGCTTTGATACCAAATGATACGAGAAAAATAACGGAAACACAAAACAAACACTCAAAACAGTCCACAAGTTCAAGAGAACCGAGGACCCTTTGAATGACCCCTCTCGGATTCAAGATCTACAACAAGAACACTATGTAATGAGGTGATTAACACCTATTTTCAGCGGACAACACACTAGATTAACAACACGAGAATGAAGAACATGAAGAACAATAACAATATTATTAAGGAATAACAAACACACGGCTACAAGAAATTGTAGAGATAGATAGTGAGACATAAACTACAATAAGACCCAAGAACCCAAAGATATATTAAATCTAAGGACCCTTAGAACTTACGATAGCAACACCACACTCTTACGGTGACCACCAAGGGAATGAACTCGCCTCAAGATCTACCGTTTCCAAACAAAGATCAATATTGGCTTTTCCAAGCCCTATGCTAAAGATGACTTTTCCAAGTCCTATAACTAAGGTGTTACACTCTCAAAAGAGAGAGAATATGTTTTCAATTCTTCATTCTCCAAAATCTACTGAAAAATAAGACTAAGGGGGCCTATTTATACTATATTACAAATGAAGACAAAAGACCACTTTGCCCTTAATGAGAGGGGCGGCCATGGTGTGTAAATACACCATGTGTAATGTCCAAAATACCCTTGATTAAGGCCCAAAACCGTGAGTCCTCAACCTTAAATTCTCCAAGCAATCTTCCACACGCGAGATTGCTTTAAGTTATGCTCAAAACGGGTCCTCCATGCATGTTCTTGTTTTCTCGAGGTGACCAAGTCTTGAGTCTCTATGTGTTGGCCTCCAAAAATGTCATCAAAAGATAAGAAGGCCATTTGTCCCGTATCATATAGTTTCCCTATTTTGAGTTTCAGATTTAGAAAAGGCAACCGGGGTTAGCTCAGGACTACTTGTAGTTCGGAGCATCGTGTGGCATCCTAGGAATCAGATTTTGGGCCGTTACACATGGCCAACTCCGCAACTGCAAAAGTTGAAGAAATAGGAAAAGTCTACCTAAAAATGACATCTGGCAAAGTGTTGACTTTGAACAATGTCTTGTATGTACCGGAGTTACGAAAGAGCTTAATTTTTGTATCACTTCTTGACAAAAATGGATTCAAATATGTATTTGTTTCTGGAAAAATTATACTTAGTAAAGGAGAAGCGTACATAGAAAAGGGCTACCTCACTGAGGGCCTATTCAAAATAAATGTAATGAATGTTGAAATCAATAAAAGTTCAGTTTCTTCTTACTTACTTGAGTCTAATGATTTAAGGCATGAATGATTAGGACATGTCAATTACAAAACATTGTGAAAACTGATTAACTTAGAAGTTTTGCAAAACTTTTAGTGCAATAAATCAAAATATCAAACGTGTGTGGAATCAAAGTATGCTAAGCATCCGTATAAGTCCGTTGAAAGGAATTCCAATACCTTAGACTTAATACATACTGACATTTGTGATATAAAGTCAACAACATCTCGTGGTCGAAAAAAGTATTTTATAACTTTTATTGACGATTGCACTAGATACTGTTATGTCTATTTGCTAAATAGTAAGAATGAAACAATAGATATGTTTAGGCAGTATAAAACAGAAGTTGAAAATTAGTTAGAGAAAAAGATCAAAATGATAAGAAGTGATAGGGGCGGAGAATAGAAATCTCCCTTTGCGAAAATATGTATAGTTAATGAAATTATCCATCAAACTATGACCCTCTATTCGCCTCAATCTAATGGAATTACGAAAAGAAAATACCGAACCTTGAAGAAAATGATGATTGCCTTACTTTTAAGTTCATGTTTATCACAAAACTTGTGAGGGGAAGCTATCTTTACAGCTAACCGAATACTCAATAGAGTGCTTCATAGTAAGACACAATCAATTCCATACGAAAAATGGAAAGAAAAGAAACCCAACTTGAAATATTTCACAGTGTGGGGGTGTCTAGCGAAGGTCCAAGTTTCTATGCCTAAAAGGGTAAAGATAGGACCTAAGACGGTGGATTGCATGTTCATAGGATATGCTAAAAGTAGTAAATCATGTCAATTTTTAGTTCATAAATCCGAACATCCGGATATCAATGAAAAGACGGTAATTGAATATAATGCTAAATTCTTTGAACACATTTATCCGTATAGAACTAGACATAAACAATCTAGTGGGGGGTCTAAACGACCTCAAGATGAACCAAGTGAGGATGTACATGATGATGAAAATAAATCATTAGACTATTTCATAGTCTAGTGGGGGTTCATTTACTTTTAGCATGCATGATTTTATAAATTGTGATGATATTGTTTACTTATTGCATTCACCCCCATATACTCAGTACATCCTTAAAGTACTAATCCACATATACATCTATGTTTTACATTGTCTAATCATGTAGGTTCAGGTACTCAGCCTCAACAGCGTGAGTGATTTTTGAGCATCTCATCTACATCCCTGCAGTTGGTGAGTCCTCATAGTTTGGGGACTTAGCTATTCATATTTTTAGTTATTAGTAGACGCTTTATTATTCATTTCAGACAGTTTGAGTTAGTTGGGGCCTGTCCTAGTGACTCTCTAGATTCAGTCAGTGGAGTCTTGTCAGACTACTAGATTCTATTTTAGATTTCAATTACAGTATTTAAATTTTCAGTATTTTCTTATTCAGACAATTTTCTGCATTTATTATGATTTTTCATTTATAGTTTCCCTATTTTGAGATTCAAATTTAGAAAAAGCAGTCGGGGTTAGCTCAGGACTACTTGTAATTTGGAGCACCGTGTCACATTTCAGGAATCAGATTTTGAGGCATTACAAACTTGGTATCAAAGCCTAAGGTTTAGAGAGTCCTAGAGAGTCATACAAGCCACGTTACGTAGAGTCTTGATCATCAATGTGAAGTGCGCCACATCTATGAACAAGAGGCTATGGAGCATTTTAGGAAATCATCTCTTCTTTCATGATCTATCGTATATTCAGTGTCTCTAGATGCTTCTAACTCATGCTTTCACATAACAGAAAATGCCTCCTCATCGAGCTAACGCATGCAGAAATGATAACCAGCTACCTTAGCCCGCAGATCCTTTGAATGAGAATATGTCACATGCAGAGTTTCGGGCTACCTTTCAGGTGTTAGCCTAAGCTGCGACAGCTAATGTTTAGGGCAACCATCAGGTTGCATCCCCACTTCAACAAGATGGGGACTTAGCCACATCCAAAATTTGAGATTTTATGAGAATGAATCTATCGAAATTCTTTGGGTCGAAGGCATTTGAGGACCCACAGTTTTATCTAGATGAGGTGAAAAATATTACCCGAATTATGCATATTTCTGAAGAGGAGGGTGTAGAATTGGAATCCTATAGGATGAAGGATGTTGCATATGATTGGGTAGTGATGTGTAAGAAAAGTAGAGGGGAGAATGCAGCTCCCATGACTTGGCAAATATTTTAAGATGCGTTCTTAGACAAGTTCTTCCCACGTGAGATAAGAGAAGCTAAGATAGAAGAGTTTATGAACCTGAGGCAGGGCTCAATGACAGTGAAGGAGTTTTACCTCAAGTTCAATCAGTTGTCAAAGTATTCCCTTGATCAGATGGCTGGCCCTAGGTCAAGCATGAGTAAGTTTATGACTGGTGTGTTTGGGTTGGTAGTTAAGGAGTGTAGGACTACTATGCTCATTGGATACATGGATCATGCTAGATTAATGATGCATGCTCAACAGATTGAAATAGAGAAGTTAAAGAAAAGAGAGAGAGTGAATAAGATGAATAGGACATAGCAGTTTGATTATGGTCAGAATAGGTTTGGAGGAGAAAATCGTTCGCAATTTCAGAATTGGTCACCTATGACCGCACCTTTTTTAGCCAGTTCTCCCACACCCAGGAACAAACAGAAACAACGAGGAAAGTTTTCTATGTCTAGATCTCAGAATAGTGTGAGTGGGAAGCCTAATCATCCCCAATGTGCTAAGTGTGGTAAGAATTATGCGGGTGAATACTTGTAGGGCCAGAAAGGTTGTTATGGTTGTGGCCAGGTGGGTCACGGAATCAAAGAGTGCCCACGTGCTAGACAGGGAAATAGGGATGTTCATCCCCAGACTCAGGCTGCTAGTGCACCAGCTCCTCTAGGTTTCCAAGCCTCTCCTCAGGGCGCTTCGTCTAGTACCGGTGGTGGTCAGCACCAGAATAAATTTTATGCCTTATCATTCCGTCATGAGCAGGAGGATTAACCAGATGTTGTTACTGGTATGCTTCGTGTCTTTCACCTTGATGTTTATGTGTTGTTAGACCCTGGGTCAAGTTTCTCTTATGTGACCCCATTAGTTGCAGTAAATTTTGAGATAAGTTCTGAAAAGATCCCTGAGCCTTTCTTGGTTTCTACTCCAGTAGGTGAGCCAATTGTTGCTAAATAGATTTATAGAATGTGTCCTATCACTGTCCTTCATAAATTCATATTAGCAGACTTAATAAAGTTAGATATGGTTGACTTTGATATTATTATTAGTATGGATTGGCTCTATTCTTGTTATGCAACCATAGATTGTCGCACCCGAGTGGTGAAGTTTTAGTTTCCAGATGCGTCAGTCTTCGAGTGGTCAGTTAATTCAGTGTCTCCCAAGAGTCATTTCATATCTTATCTTAAAGCCAGAAAGTTGATTTCCAAAGGGTGTATCTATCATTTTGTTCGACTTAAAGACACTACGTTTGAGGCTCCAACAAATCAGTCAGTCAATGTAGTTAATGAGTTTCCTGATTTTTTCTAGAAGATCTCCCAGGGGTACCTCCCGATAGGGAAATAGAATTCGGTATTGACCTTCTCCCAGATATTCAGTCTATTTCTATCCCTCATTATCGTATGGCTCCCGCAGAGCTTAAAGATTTGAAAGAGAAACTCAAAGATCTTTTAGATAAAGGTTTCATAAGGCTTAGTGTTTCTCCATGGGGCGCTCCCGTCCTATTCCTACGAAAGAAAGATGGTTCTTTTCGAATGTGCATTGACTATCGTAAGCTAAATAAGGTCACAGTCAAGAACAAATATCCTCTTCCTAGAATTGATGACTTATTTGATCAACTCCAAGGTTACCAGTTATTTCTCAAAGATAGACCTTAGATTCAGTTATCATCAGCTTAAAGTAAGAGAATGTGATATTCCAAAGACAGCTTTCAGAACCCGTTATGGTTATTTTGAGTTTCTAGTCATGTCCTTCGGGCTAACCAATGCCCTAACAACCTTCATGAACCTCATGAATTAAGTGTTCAAATAGTACCTAAACACGTTTGTCATAGTATTTATAGATAATATCCTTGTGTACTCTCGTAGAGAGGATAATCATGTAGATCATCTTAGAATTGTCGTGCAAACTCTTAGAGATCATAAATTTTTTGCCAAATTCAGCAAATATGAATTTTGGCTAAGGTCAGTAGCCTTTCTCGGTCATATTATTTCCGCCGATGGCATTAGAGTTACTCCCCAAAATACAAAAGCCGTAAGAAATTGGCCTAGAACTATCTCTCTATCAGATAGTAGAAGTTTTTTGGGTATAGCTAGTTATTATAGATGTTTTGTTGAGGGTTTGTCATCCATTACATCTCCCATGTATAGATTGACCCCCAAAAAAGTTAAGTTCCAGTGGTTAGATTCCTGTGAGAAGAGTTTTCAGGAGTTGAAGACTCGACTCACTTCAGCCCCAGTCTTAGCGTTACCCGATGGTACGGATGGTTTTGTTGTTTATTGTGATGCCTCTAGAGTTGGTTTGAGTTGTGTGTTAATGCAGAGAGGTAAGGCCATAGCCTATGCGTCTAGACATTTGAAGCCTCATGAAAAGAATTACCCAACCCATGATCTTGAGTTAGATGCTGTAGTATTTGCTTTGAAAATCTGGAGACATTATCTGTATGGAGTGCATGTTGATGTGTTCACGAACCACAAAAGCTTACAATATATTTTTACTCAGAGGGAGTTGAATCTCCGGCAAAGAAGGTGGTTAGAATTGTTGAAAGATTATGATATGAGTGTGTTGTATCATTCGGGCAAGGCTAATGTAGTAGAAAACACCCTTAGTAGATTTTCTATGGGCAGTGTTGCTCATGTGTAGAAAGATAAGAAAGAGTTAGCTCAAGAAGTTCATCGTTTGGCTAGATTGGGTGTTAGGTTGGTTGATTCAGCTCAAGGTAGAGCACCAAAGACCTAGTGGTACATTGCAAGAGTTTAGTATCCCCACTTGGAAGTCGGAAGAGGTAAATATGGATTTTTTGATAGGATTACCCCTTTTGCGTCGTCAACATGATTTGATTTGGGTTATTGTAGACAGATTGACGAAGTCAGCACATTTCTTACCAATTCATATATCTTACTGATACGCCCAAATTACACCTCTTTTATGAGAGAGTAAGTGGTCGCTGTCAAATACTGAACCCAACTGGGTTGGGTGTCGAATCCCACAGGGAATACTGTGTTCACTAAGTATTGTGACTGTTATTAGACTGTTGATCTAAGGTTCCTGAGTAAAAAGGGGTTTGGATATGTTAACAATATTCTTTCGTATTTGTATCACACAAGGTCCAGCTAATGAGAGTTAATGTAGATGTAATTTCAATGAGAATGAATTTACTAGAGTTATGCTCACCAAGATGTTCAAACAGTTAGGGTTGTGAGTTTGTGCTAGAATTCTAACTTATGTATTCGATTGCAAGAATTATTGAATTCTAAGAATTACCCACGTGTTTCTCAACCTAATGAGGGTTTCACCCTTTACTTGTCTCGAACTTAAAGGATTCATGCATTATTTAATAACACTCTCATGAGGGTTGATCATATTAAGGCGTCAACCCGTTAACCCAAAGGGTAAACCTATGGAGTTCATGTGAATCACTTTTTTTCCCAACATCCACTTTCTTGTCAGACAAGTGGTGTTCATGGGCTCACTTCTCAAGTTTTCAACCAAGAGATGTCATTATAATGAAGAAAGATTCATGCAATTTCGATAGATGTTAGAAGTCAAACCAATTCACAACCCCAAAATAGTTCTTTACAGCACGGCTCCCAAAACCCTAGTTATGGGAGTTTAGCTACTCATATCCCTATAAGAAATCAAAGATATATTGATGTTCATAAATAGCTTTAAGAGACTACTTACAAAAGTCACAATATTGTTCTTCTCAATCTTCAAAGGAAAATATAAAGACTAATAATCAGATCTCAATCTCTAGATTCAAATCTCAATGAAAAATGTTACACAACTCTCAAAAGAGGAGAAAGTATGAAACTAATGACAAAAGATGCGGAATAAACCCTAATACTTGGTATTTATATGTTTCCAGAACTGGAACTTTAAAATTTGAACTCAGAGTTGCCGCTTCATGCTCGACGGGTCGAGCGACGGTTCATCACTGAGGTGATGGTCCGTCGCCTAGGCTGTCGTTGGATCTCCAGTGAGTCTATGTTCTGCTTCTGGGTGACGGGTAGGACGACGGTTCATCGCAATACCGATGGTACGTCTCCTGGTCCGTCGCGTAACTTCCAGTGGGTATGCATTCTATTTCCTATCAATGGTATGGACCGACGGTTCATCGTATATCTAACGGTCCGTCACCTGGAACGTCGCAAAATGTCTAGTGTATCTGTCTTCTATTATTGGGCAACGGTTCCAACCGATGGTACGTTACAAAATCGACGGCCCATCGTCTAAGCCGTTGCTGATCATTTCTTCTTTGTTTTGTCCAGTTTATCCAAGTTGTTCCTCGTACTCAGTTCTTATCCTGAAAACACTAACACACCTTGTTAAATACAATAGTAGTTGCTTGAAAACACACAATTATCCTAAGAAAAAGGTCCAAAATGTTACGTCAAAAGCCGTAACATCAACACCCTCAACTTAAGGCAATTGCTTGTCCTCAAGCAACTCAGCACCAAACCACAAATATGAACAATATGATGACAGTCATTTGTAACTGAACAAGTTTTCACACAACCATTCACTTGTCATCCAAATCATATTGTTTAATATGTCAGAGTCCATAACCGGCATTATTTTGAATTCAATTCATCTACATACATATGGATACAAGTATCTACGGAAATCAGCCAAATTAAGCGTAACTCAGGTTGCCCTCACAGTCAAGGAGATCCACCACTCAAAATAGTTTATGGATACAACTCAAAACCCTCTCACTCATCAAAGAAGTTACTAACATAAGAAAAGTACCCATAGGCTTGCCTTTATCATCCAACACCCCCCTTATGGCTGCGTTCCAAGATCAAACAAGTCTTTTCTAGGCTAGTAATGAGGTATCTGGCTAGGTCAGGAAGGAATTTTGGGAAAAAGTGGCTAGGAACTAAACTTTAACTCTCTTTGCCTTCAACTTCTTCTTATCAAGGCCATTACTTTGCTAACTCACTTGCCCTTTTCTCATTTATTTATGCTTCACCACAGTAAACACCCTTTATATATATATATATTTGCAAACAGGCATCATCTACCCTCAACTTAGGTTGATGCCATAAGTCAAGGTGCACACTGTCTTAACTAGACCAGGGCCAAATGCTCTAATTCAAGTTCTAGACCAACCGTCCATTAGGCAGTTAACAACCCTACAATATCCACCCTTAACTTAGGTGTTTTACCTAAGTTTTGGTAAAAATTACCCATTTTTAGGCCAGGGCTAGAACTAGGAGTTACTAGCTGAAAGAGAGTTAACTAGAATACTAGGTGATGAAGAAAAAAAATCTATAAAGGCTCAAAGAAGGGTTCAAACATGGAAAATTATTTTAGGTGGGGTCATTTTGGCTAAGTGGACTAACAACACAAGGTGACCTGGTATCACTTCTCATCCCATCAACCACAGAACATCATCAAATAAACTAGGCAATTTCTAGGTACTATACTATGTCAGAACTAATACAAAGTACTCGCACACACAGTGCCAACTGAGTCAAACTTATTCTAGTATTCTTAAGATATGCATCACATGTCATGTGAATTTATAGATTAATGCCAACTACAGAACCACTAACAGTTAATCACATATCTTAGGAGACAAAAATAAACAATCAAATGGAAATAGTCATAGCTTGATGCCAACATCATTTATCATTCATATTTACAATAAGGTACTAACACAAACAACACTTTTATTTCATGGACCAACATCAGTAACATAACAAGACTTGAAAGCAATAAAAATGCAAATTAAACCTAGACATGTCGATTCTCCTAAATAGTACATGGTAGGGTTAAGAATATCGGAAACACAACCCCCCATGGTACAAGCACATTCCACCCCAATAGAAAAATAATGCTTTGTCTTCAATGCATATAATTGTAAGTACAAAGGAGGGGAAATAATTGTGGTGCCTCTTATTCATCTGAGGTATCTGTGAAGTGCGGTGAGGCTGATGTGTCCTCACCCAGCGCTATGTTGACCCCCATGGTGGTGGGAGTGCTCACAATATTGCCCTCCGGAATCAAAAGTACCACATCTCCAGCAGGATTTATAGTTTGCCTCCTATCTAAGGCAAAACTAGTAGATACTCCAGTTGTTTCGTCCTCTACTCTCTTCCTTCTTATTTCTTCATATTTTCTTGATTTTCTTCTTTCTTTCTTCATGTCATAATGCTCTCGCTCCTCGGGCAACATGACTTCAAGTCTCTTACTTTTTGTAGTTTTTCGTGCAGTTTTTTCATCAGTCTTCACTACTTTCTTACCCTTATCTTTGATCGGTCGCCCCATTAAGTCAACAAGACCTTCATCTTAATCACTTTCAATCTGGACTAGATTAAATATAGGTTGTTGTGGCTGCTAATTTATCTTGTCAACGTCAGCCCAAATTTGTCTAACTTCCTTCATTAATTTTGCAAAATCCAGAATGGACATGGCATCTAACTTCTTGTTGATTTGATCCTCCATGTTGTCCATTCTTAGATGCATGTTCCTAAAAGGCCTCACTGCTTCCTCCATAATTTTTTCAATGAATGGTTTGAAATCTGCCCCCATAGAGCCAACTGCTTTTCAAACCTCTTCTGTGCTTGGATTGTCTTTGCAAAGTTCTATTGGTTTAGCCTATACTCAGAATATTTGGGTGGACCTGATGTAGAATCTGTGGTCCTACCCATAGGCATCAAATTTGAACCTGCAGATATAGTCGGAGGCACGTAAGTAGCAAGAGGTAGTGGCATACCTGAAAGGAATTCTGTTGACTCAGGAATTAGCGTCAACTGAGTTTGTTGAGCTTGGGGTCTGTTGACTCGCATGTCGAACTTCGAGTCATCCCTACTTTTTTCAATATTCTACTTGTGTATTGCCTAGACTGCATTATCTATTCCACTAATCAAAGGAACCTTTGCCTGCTTGCATAATTCTATGATAAGGCATAGAAATGGCAGTGCAGTCTGAGTCTTATAAGCGTGGTAAAACAACTCTTCAGAAATGATATGGCCAAAATCCACTGTCAACCCCTCAATCAGAGCAACAATAATCATAGCTCTAGTTAGTTCTAGGCGGTCATCACCACCTATTGGCATCAACCTCAGCCTAATAATTGCCCACCAGAACTTGGCCCTAAAGCTTAGGGACGACTTAGATATCTTTTCGCGAGGGTTGTGTAGCCATGCAGGCTCTTCTTCATCTGTTAATATTCTGGCTAACCACCGCTTTTGTTGAGTCAGTGTGAACAACCGATGCTCCAAGCTCGGTATTGCACCTAGTATCTGATATTCGGCCCCAAATAATAATCTGTTCAACGTACGCTCTGAGATGTCTATGTTAACTCCACGAATAGGAACTGTGTCTATCTTGTTCATGTCAGCAACTGACTTGCCTGGGGGACAATTATTCTCCAGCAACGCCAAGTAATTAGCGAAAAACTCAGGTACCAAGTTTGGTTAATAGGATCCCAGGGGTCTGCTATCCATGCCAACTCGTATTCATTGAATCAACGTTCAAGTTCTGGGTACTAGGGCAAGTTTGTTGTCATAATCTGATGTTCTTTAAAAATAGACCTCTTTATGGCTACCCTGTCTGCTGGTGCCAACCCTTTGTAGAAATGCTCTCGAGCACCCTTAACCTGCCATCTTATAGCTTCCCGTACTTGTGGATCCTTGCGTTGAACCAAATTTGGGTCCTCTTGTTCTGGACTCTCCTCTTGGATGGGGTTAGATATTTTAACCCCTTCCTCAACTGGAATTGAACTTAAGCTGCTGATGCTACTGCTTTCACCTTTCTCTTCAGACTGGGAGGATGAACAAATGACCTAACGATTACGCCGGGTATTATGTGTCAGGAAATTTGCATCTTGTCTGGACCCTTGACCTCTACCTCTACCTCTGGTGAGTGGTAATTTGCTTGCCATGATACCTACAAGCGAAATGATTATCAGTTCACAGACTTAAACCAAAAGACAGGAAAAAAATTTGACCAGTGATGGCTAGGGCGATGGTCCGTCGACCCAACCCATCGGGGTCATTCCAGTAATACTGATTCTGAGAAAGTGGCAATGGTTTCAGGCGATAGGTCATCAGGTATCCGACAGTTCGTCGCTCTGACCGTCACCTGCCATTTTCACTTTCAGGACTCATTTCGGCTTTTTATCAAACACCTTGCGTACACTTCCATTAAGGCATTTTTATTAATAGTATATCACCATATTTTACCAACTTTGGTCCATGGGTTACTCAAACTTCACCCAGGATCATGTTTGCTAAGTGTCAGTTTAGTTCAGGCTACACATAGAACCAAATCAAAATCAAAAGAAGCATTTTAATATTCACAGACTTCACATGGTTTGTTTGTTCTCAGAGATGAATAAAATGTAGACAACAAAATGATCATACCTGAGTACTGCAATACTTGAACAATATCCTCCCTGCACTCTAAATACTGGACATAAGTTCACCCCTTTTGCTTTTTTTAGAAGAGTTCTTGTTGATTATGTTTGAAAGACTAAAGGAGAGATGAAGTTTAAATAGATGGGGGAAGGGATCATGAGAAGTTTAAGGAGGTAATGAAAAGTCTCAGATTCTTTGAATGTAGGGACACTAAATAGCCTCAGGTATTTGAACAGTTGGGGCGTTATTCAACCGTCTTAACTTATTAATTTAAAGTCGTTTGGGTCGGATAAGAATGAAAAAATCTAACTATTTAAACTAATGTGACCCGACCCACTGAAATAGGGTTCATGCGATGGTTCAAGCGATGGTTCATCGTATGTGAGATGGTCCGTTGGTCAAACCGTCGTTCCTTTCCAGTGAATATACCTGGAGACATACTACAACAGTTGAGTTGATGATCCGTCGAGTATGCGATGGTCCGTCGGTCAAACCGTCGCTACTCTTCCAGTAACCTTATTTCTGGACTTTGCTGCGAAGGCTACCACGACGGTCCATTGAGTCACTGATGATCCATCGGGTAACCCGTCGATTATCCCCAAACTTTCTCAGCTTCTGTTTTCCTGTGCTGTCAGACCTGCACACTTACACAAACCCTTCAGGTCGCACAAAATAATGAAATAACTAAAACTAATGCTTTACAACAACACACCGTGGGTTGCCTCTCACTGGCGTCTGATTTATCGTCGTGACATGACTCAGTTATCTCGATTACTCAGACTTCATCGAGATAGATAGTATTAATTCTTATCGAATCCATTGGGATGATACACAGTTTGACTCGTTGCCCATTGACCTTGAAGATACTTCTGTCTTTATTTTCGAGTTCCACTACTCCAGATGAGTAGACTTGGTTAACTCCAAATGGGCCAGACCATTTGGATTTGAGCTTACCTAGAAAAAGCTTGAGTTGGGAGTTGAGGAGGACCACCAAGTCACCTTTCTAAAAATCTCTCTTTTCAATTCTGCGGTCATGGTACTTCTTCATTCTTTCTTTGTACAAGTCAGCTCTTTCATAAGCTCCAAGACGGAACTCATCCATCTCATTTAGTTGCCCCAGCCTCATATCCACTGCCTCATGCTAGTTCAGATTAAGCCGCTTCAGTGTCCACAGTGCTTTATGCTTCAGTTCAATCGGCAAATGGCACGCCTTACCATAAACCAATTGGTATGGTGACATGCCAATTGGTGCCTTGAAAGCTGTTCGATATGCCCATAAGGCATCATCCAGCTTCCTAGACCAATTTTTCCTGCTAGCATTTACAGTCTTGGCAAGGATAGCTTTAATTTCCCGATAAGAGATCTCTACCTGTCCACTAGTCTGTGGGTGGTATGGGGTAGCCACCTTATTCTATTTGACTTCATATTTTGCCAAGGTAGCTCTAAATATCTTATTGCAAAAGTGTGATCCTCCATCGCTTATGATGGTACGTGGTACCCCAAAGTGAGAGAAGATATTTCTTTTTAAGAATGCAACAACCCGTTTTCCTTCATTATCCGCCAGAGCCACTGCCCTAACCTATTTCGACACGTAATCAACGACCACTAATATGTACTTCATCCCAAATGAGCTCACGAAGGTCCCCATGAAGTCAATGCCCCAGACATCAAATAATTCTACCTCAAATATTTTAGATTGTGGCATCTCATGGTGCTTTGAAATGGACCCTTGCCTTTGATATTGGTCATACCTCTTCACGAACTCATAGGCATCTTTGAACAGAGAGGGCTAATAGTAGCCAGTCTAAAGCACTTTTCTTGCAGTCCGATCACCTGCATGGTAACCTCCCACTGGGAAAGCATGACTCGCTTCCAGTATACTCAACATTTCTACTTCTGGGATGCACCGTCTAATAATATCATCCGCACATCGTCGAAAAGATACGGCTCATCCCAGAAGTAATGGGTAATATCATGGAGATGTTTTTTCCTTTGATGAAAGGAAAACACTCACCACATAATTTGTGAAATCAGCATACCAAGGTATTTTTTCCATAACAGCAGCCAAGATTTCCTCATCTGTAAATGCATCATTGATCTCAAATTTATCTCTAACTACTTGTTCACTTTCCATCCTGGAAAGATGATCCGCAACTTGGTTTTCGTAACCTTTTCTATATTTGACTTCAAAGTCAAATTCTTCAATTAGCAGCACCCATCTGATTAACCTTAGTTTTGCATCCTTTTTTTCCATCAAATATCTCAAGGCTGCGTGTTAGTGTGGACCACCACCTTGGTTCCTAGAAAATAAGCCCAGAACTTCTCAATTGCATAGACTACTACAAGAAGTTCCTATTCTATGACGGTGTAGTTCTTTTGAGCTTTATTCAGCGCTTTGCTGGCATAATAAATTGGATGAAACAATTTGTCTTTATTTTGTCCCAGCACAGCTCCAAGGGCAACACCGCGTGCATCACACATGATCTCAAACGATTTTGACCAATCCGGTGCAATAATAATAGGAGCACCAATCAGCTTCTCTTTAAGGCATTCAAATGCCTTCAAGCAATCCTCATCAAAGGAGAATTTGACTTCCTTCTCCAAAATTTTGCAATGGGGATTTGCAATCTTTGAGAAGTCCTTTATGAACCTCCTATTGAAGCCAGTATGACCAAGGAAACTTCGCACCTCCTTCACTGAAATAGAAGGTGGAAGCTTCTCTATAACCTCAACTTTAGCTCGATCAACTTCAATCCCCTTTGCTGAAATTTTGTGACCGAGTACAATGCCCTTCTGCACCATGAAGTTGCATTTCTCCTAATTAAGTACAAGATTGTACTCCTTACACCGCTGCAAGGCCCTACTCAAATTCAGCAAGCAGAGCTCAAAAGAATCACCGACAACCGAGAAATCATCCATAAACACCTCTAAGGTGTCTTCAACCATATCAGAGAATATCGACATCATACACCGCTGAAAAGTGGCAAGTGCTTTACACAACTCGAAAGGCAACCTCTTGAAAGCAAATATGCCATATGGGCACATAAATATCATTTTCTCCTAATATTCAAGAGAAATAGAAATTTGATTGTAGCCAGAATACCCATCTAAGAAGCAGTACCAACCTCTTCCCGCTAATTGATCAAGAATCTGATCCATGAAAGGCATGGGGAAGTGATCCTTCAGTGTCCAAGAGTTGATTTTTCAGTAATCCATACACACCCTCTACCTAGTAACAGGCCTGAGTGGGATCAACTCATTCTTCTTATTAGCCACAACTGTCATGCCCCCTTTCTTGGGCATGCACTGAATAGGACTTACCCACTTACTATCTGAAATGGGATATACCACTCATATATCTAGCCACTTGATGATTTATTTATTCACCACCTCTTGTATAGGTGGGTTTAGATGACGTTGATGCTCAATAGTTGGAACACAATCCTCCTCTATCTGGATTTTATGTGTGCATATACCAGGAGGAATGCCAATAATGTCTGTAATCGTCAAACCAATAGCCCTCTTATAAATCTTAAGAACAAAAATGAGGGCTTTCACCTGCTGTTCACCTAAGTCAGCCGTAATAATAATAGGTAGTGTATCCCCACTGCCCAGGAACACATACCTTAAATGACCAGGAAACTCTTTCAGCTCCAAAGTAGGTGGCTCTTCAATAGACGGCTTGACTGGTGGACTTGGATAATTTTTCAAGTTCAAATCCAGCTTCTTGGGTGCATAAGAATAAGACCACATGCCTGTCAGGGCACAGACAGTCTCCTCATAATATTCAATACCATCTTGATCAAAATTCATTAATACAGTAGGTAAAGTCTCCATAACAAATTTTTCCTCTATAGGTACTTCCTGCTCCTCCTCATAATACACATCCATAATAGAAAATATGCTCATATCTTTATGTTGTTTCATGGACTGGCACACATCGAATCGAACTACTTTATCATTTAGCCTAAATAGTAGCTCGTTTGCCTTTAGATCAATAAGTACACTCCCGGTTGCGAGAAAAGGTCTACCCAAGATTATGGTCACCTCAAAGTCCACCTCGCAATCGAGAATGTCAAAATCAGCTGGAAATATGAAACTAGCCACCTTCACTAATACGTCATATAAAATCCCCACGGGCCGCTTCACAGACCTATCTGCCATAACTTATCTCATGTTTGTGGGAGTAGGATCCCCCAAACCCAGTTTTTTATACACAACAAACGACATCAAGTTTATACTGGCTCCTAAATCACTTAAAGCTTTTGTGAAATCAAGAGGCCTAATAGTGCATGGGATAGTAAATGCTCCCGAGTCAGCCTTCTTATACACCAGTGACCATGTGGAAATAGCACCACAAGGATGGAGATTGTCCACCATCTCATAACTAACTGTACACTTCTTCGTAACAAGGTCTTTCATGAACTTTGCGTACCCGAGCATTTTCTCAAATGCCTCCACCAATGAAAAGTTGATTGTCAACTACTTAAGCATGGCTATAAACTTGCCAAACTTTGTGTCTTCGCCCTTCTTTTTCAGTTGATGGGGAAACAGAGGAGGTGGTTTTGGGAGTGTAGTAACCACCACTTCGGTCTCCTTTCTTTTGCTCTTCTCCAACTCATCAACCTACCGATGGTTGGATGGTGTATTATCAATAACTTCATCCAGTTTTTCAGACTCCACTAGATAAGTTTCTTCATGCTTAATATCCTCTGCAATCACAGCTTTGCCCACAGACGGGCCTGGTAAGACCTTACCACTCTGTGTGGTAATTTCCATGCAGGAGACATTATTTCAAGGATTCTAAACTGTATCACTTGGCAAAGTGCCGCTTTTACTTTGATTTAATGCTGTCGAGAGTTGGCTTATCTGCTGCTCCAGCTGCTTGATAGAAGTAGAGTGTGAGTTTACCAACTGACTCATAGAAGACAAATCACTCTTTATAGTGTTACCCCAGAGTTGGTAGTCTCAACTTTCTTTAATAATTTCTCTATCATGTCCTCCATGGACATCTTGCCAAAGCTAGTCATAGTATTATCTATGCTTCCAGGTGGTACATATAGTCCACTCCTATTATTTTTGCTCTTTCAGTTCCCTTGATCTCTATCCTTGTAACCATCTTTATCGTAATAGTTTTGACCTTGATTTCCTTGGGTACTGCCTCGAAACCCCCCCTGATTATTTAGATAGTTTGCCTCTTCTTACAAATCAAAATCAGCTCTTCCCTGGGATGCAACAACTTTCACCTTCTCCATTTTTCCAGACAATAGATGCTTAGTCAACAAATTCATCTGTGTCTTTAAATGTGCCATATCCTGGTCATGTTCTTCCTCCTTCTTGCGTTGCTCTGCAGTCATACTATAAGACACAGTAGGGATTACTACCACATAATCCCTGGTATGCCAAGATTTACTCTGTTTATTCATTCGATCAAGTATATCTAAGGCCTCTGGGAAAGTAAGGTCAACAAACGACCATCCTGCAGCATTATCCACAACTGGCTTCTTAATAGAATTTAAATCCCGATAAAGAGTCTCCATCAGATGAATATTCGTTATGTTATGGTTCAGTCATTGCTTCAGCTTCTTTTTAAACCTCCCCCAGGTCTCATGAAGAGCTTCGGTGGGAAGCTGTTAGAAGTTACTGATTTCATCCCTCAACTGTACCCTGCTGGAGAGTGGAAAGAACCTTTCTAGGAATGCCTCTTTCAACTGCCTCCAGTTGGTTATAGAGTCGGGAGTCGGTTCATTCAACCATAGTGTCGCCTCCCTAGACAGAAACAAAGGAAACAAACGTAGGCAGATAACATTCTGACCTACTCCCGGATTATCAAAAGACTTGTAAATGGTGACAAAATTCACCAAATGCATGTTTGGATCATCTCCAGGAAGACCACCAAACAACCTCTTAAGATGAAGGAGTTGAATCATCATACTGGTAATATTAAATTTAGCTCCTGGTGCTAGAGGTAGAGTAATGATAGCTCCAATTGCACCTACTCCATCCATTCCATCTTTGTCATCATTCAGATCAAACTGCACTAGTTGGCGCTCTTGCCTTGCCCTAAAGGGGAGATTTCTGTTTATATTCTAATTCACTGGTGCAACCACTTTTTCTGCACACCATAGATTAACAGGATCTAACAAGTCGTCATCCCCTAAATTATCATTATCAGGATTAGGATGACATACCTGCTGACCATTATTCTGCTGATTTAGTTGAGCTCTAGCCAAACCGGCTAGTCTTTCAGCATCTTGCAGATCAACCAATTATTTGCGGTTCTGGATGTATTGGTAATATGGTGCACCCGATCTCCGTGTACTTGGCATAAACAATAACTCCCCCGCACAAAACAAAAACAACAAACAAAAGTAAAATTTGGGAAACTTAACCAAAGGTCAATTAATAAGCACAAACTTAATTGACAACCGTATTCCCCGGCAACGGCGCCAAAATTTTATATGCCCAAATTACACCTCTCTTACAAGAGAGTAAGCGGTCGCTGACAAATATAGAACCCAACTGCATTGGGTGTCAAATCCCATGGAGAATACTGTGTTCACTAAGTATTGTGACTGTTATTAGACTGTTGATCTAAGGTTCCTGAGTAAAAGGGGGTTTGGATGTGTTAACAACATTCTTTCGTATTTGTATCACACAAGGTCCAACTAATGAGAGTTAATGTAGATGTAATTTCAATGAGAATGAATTAACTAGAGTTATGCTCACCAAGATGTTCAAACATTAGGGTTGTGAGTTTGTGCTTGAATTCTAACTTATGTATTCAATTGCAAGAATTATTGAATTCTAAGAATTACCCATGTGTTTATCAACCTAATGAGTGTTTCACCCTTTACTTCTCTTAAACTTAAAGGATTCATGCATTATTCAATAACACTCTTATGAGGGTTGATCCTGTTAAGGCATCAACCCGTTAACCCAAAGGGTAAACCTATGGAGTTCATGTGAATCACTTCTTTTCCCAACATCCATTTTATTTTCAAACAAGTGGTGTTCATGGTCTCACTTCTCAAGTTTGCAACCAAGAGCTATCATTATAATGAAGAAAGATTCATGCAATTTCGATAGATGTTAGAAGTCAAATCGATTCACAACCCCAAAATAGTTCTCTACATCAAGGCTCCCACAACCCTAGTTATGGGAGTTTAGCTACTCATCTCCATATAATAAATCAAAGATACATTGATGTTCATAAATATATTCAAGAGACTACTAACAAAAGTCACAATATTGTTTTTCTTAATCTTCAAAGGAAAATATAAAGACTAATAATCAGATCTCAATCTCTAGATTCAAATCTCAATAAAAAGTGTTACACAACTCTCAATAGAGGAGAAAGTATGAAACTGATGACAAAATATGTGGAATAAACCCTAATACTTGGTATTTATATGTTTCTAGAATTGGAACTTTAAAATTTGAACTCGGAGTTGCCGCTTCATGCTCAACGGGTTGAGCGACGGTTCGTCGCTAAGGCGATGGTCCATCTCCTAGGCCGTTGCTGAAGCTCAAGTGAGTCTATGTTCTACTTTTGGGCAACGAGTAGGATGATGGTTCGTTGCAATACTGATGGTACTTTGCCTGGTCCATCGCGTAACTTCTTGTGGGTATGCATTTTGTTTTCTGGCGATGGTCTAGACCGATGGTTCATCGTATATCCGATGGCCCATCACCTGGTCCATCGCAAGATATCCAGTGTATCTGTCTTCTATAATTAGACGACGGTTCTAGCCGACGGTATGTCGCAAAACCAATGGCCCATCGCCTAAGCCGTCACTAATTATTTCTTCTTTGTTTTGTCCAGTTTATCCAAGTTGTTCCTCATACTCAGTTCTTATCCTGAAAACACTAAAACACCTAGTTAAATACAACAGTAGTTGCTTGAAAACACACAATTATCCAAAGAAAAAGGTCCAAAATATTACGTCAAAATCCATAACATCACTTACATAGCTGAGGATTATGCTAAGTTGTAGATCAAAGAGTTAGTCAGACTGCATGGAGTGCCCTTGTCTATCATCTCAGATAGGGGTACTTAGTTTATGTCCCAGTTTTAGAGAGCTTTTCAGAAGGGTCTTGGTACCCAAGTTTATCTTAGTTCATCTTTCCACCCTCAGACAGATGGTCAAACAGAGAGGACCATCCAAACTCTAGAAGATATGTTGAGAGCATGTGCTCTTGATTTTAAAGGTAGTTGGGATGAGCATTTACCGTTGATTGAGTTCTCTTATAATAACAGTTACCATTCTAGCATTCAGATGACACCGTTTGAGGATCTTTATGGGAGGAGATGTAGATCACCCATAGGTTAGTTTGAAGTGGGTGATGCTGCTCTGCTTGGGCTCGAAGCATTGTTTGAAGATATGGAAAAAGTTAAGTTGATTAGAGAGAGATTGAAAATAGCCCAGAGTCATCAGAAATCCTATGCGGATGTGAGAAGAAGGGACCTCAAGTTTGAGGTCGGTGATTTAGTGTATCTGAAGATTTCACCCATGAAAGGGGTAAAGAGATTTGGCAAAAAGGGGAAGCTTAGCCCCAGGTATGTTGGCCCTTTCAGAATTGTGAGTCGTGTTGGGAAAATAGCTTATGAGCTTGATTTTTCCGCAGACTTGTCAAACGTTCATCCTGTATTCCATGTCTCTATGCTTAGGAAGTGCATCAGTGACTCCACTATTGTAATTCCTTTAGAAAGCTTAGATATTTAGAATAGCCTTTCATACGAAGAGATTCCAATTGAGCTATTAGATCATCAAATCCGTAGACTAAAAAACAAAGAAGTTTCCTTGGTCAAAGCTCTTTGGCGGAATCAGTCTGTTGAGGGCACTACTTGGGAAGCAGAAATAGATATGTGAGCGAAGTACCCTCACCTCTTCTCCGAAAACTCAGATTTAGCCGAAGGTAATACTCTTCCATAATTCAGTTCTTTTCTAGTCACAGATTCAGCTATATAGTTGTCCTCATATAAGTTCATGCGCTCACAGAATTACTTAGAAGCTCAGAACGATTTAGATTTCGATTCGTAAATTTATTTCAGTTGTGCATGTTATCATATATCCTAAGATTTCCTTAGTATTCCTTGTCTAATCAGTAACATTCGAGGATGAATGTTTCCAAGGGGGAGATATTGTAACACCTCATACTTTTTCTAGCTAGAATTAGTCCCCAGAAGGTTAAAGAATGGCTTCCAAGATAGATAATATAATTTTTCACATAGAATTTTCTAGATTTAGACCTCCCATTGTGTAGATAATTGAATTAGCTTTCCAACGGTATAAGATTCACCAAATTCGATAACCGAGTGAGAATTTATGGCTATTTTAAGTTTCAATTGTAAAACACCATCATTTCGGCCACTAGCGCATCGCGGAAACAGTTTAAATAACATTCTTCAAATTCCAGTGAGGCTACGTGATAGATCCGCATCGCGGAGAAACCCATTTTTCCAATGGCCCTCCGCGATGTTGGCGCGTCGCGCCGAATGCCAAAATGGCATTTCAAAGGGGTACCGCGATGGTGGTGCATCGCGGCGTCTGCCCAGTTCCCAGTTTTCAATTTTTAGTGAGCCACCACGATAGTGGCGCGTTGCGGTGGCCACCCTTTTCAGAAAAATATGTGTTTTTCAGTCCGTTTAATTATTTAAAAGGGGTATTATGGTAACTTACCCAGCCCCAATCCGTCTTAAACAAAGAATTTATCATACTCAAGGCACTTTATGCTCAAATTCATCAGTTTTCTCTCAAAAGAAAATCCTAGATAATCAAAGCTCCTTCTCCAAGAAACTTAAATTCCTCCATTAATTCTCCAAGATAATTCAAGATTAAGGATTCCTAATACAAGAACTCCAAGAATTCATCTTTAAAAGCATAATAGGAATCCAAGATTCAAGCTTTTCATCAAAGATCATCAATTAAGGTATGCGGGGTTATAAACAAGGATAATCCTTTCATTCTTGTGCCCAAAACTTATTTTTAATTACAAAAGTTATTTAATTCTATGTGATTTCCCATGAAATTGAAGTTAGGGTTTATACCCAATATTGCTATTTATAAGATTATGAGATTTCCATTGTTTTAGAAGTTGAATTACATGATTTTGTTCATATTTTCATGCATATTGCAGAAATTTCCAGATTTTATGATGAATTATAAACGTTTACATTATCAAGCATAAATTTTAAGATATTTTAACATTAGTTTTATGATTAAGTTAGATGTATATTAAGGCTTCAAATAACTTCCAGCTATCAGACGAATCAAAACATTCCTTACCGATTGAATTCTTGAGAAGGATATTGGTATAGTCAACTTCAAATGAGCATATATCTTATTATACTTGGAATTTTTGAGCTCATGACCTATCAACAGATATATAATTGAATAATCTTTCCAACTATACCAATTTTGCCTAAATACGATATCGGAGCAAAGAGTTAATCCTATTTTACTCCAGCATGTCAGGCTGGAAACAGTGTGACGACATTCGTGGTAGCTTACCATATTTGTGATGCCCTATCACGAAGGTCGTCAGCCTTAGGCAGAAACCAGCTCCTAAGTGACGACATTCGTGGTAACTTACCACATTTGTGATGCCCTATCATGAAGGTCATCAGCCTTAGGCAGAAACCAACTCCTAAGTGACGACATTAGTGGTAGCTTACCATATTTTTGACTCCATGTCACAAATGTCGTCAGCCTTAGGCAGAATCCAACTTCTGTATGACGACATTTTTTACGGCTTGTCACATTTTTGATGCCATGTCACAAATATCGTCAGACTTAGGCAAAAACCATCAATTCCAGCTCCTGTATGATGACATTTTTGATGGCTTGTCACATTTTTGACGCCTTGTCACAAATGTCATCAGCTATTATTTTCAGCAACTGGGAATTTATTTCATAAGGGTATTTTGGTCTTTTCCCTTCACTTCCCACGACTTATAACCCTCAAGGAACATATTATCTTCCATTTTATTTAGTTAAAACATCTCAAAAAGCTCTCTCATACACTTTCAACCACAAGATTAGGGTTTTCTCTCAAGATCATCTCCTCAGGAACAAGAACATTCTTTCCTAAAGGGGTTAAACCTTAGTCAAGAAAAATCAAGGGCAAGCCTAAGGATTTCTTCAGGAACCTTCAGAAACATTAGATCTCTTTCAAGATCAAGCTTTAAGGTATGCGTAGTGTTCATCTATGGATCCAATCCGTTCATAGAGCTCAAGAACCATATTTTAAATATTATTTTGTAAACCTTTTAAATGTGATATTAGTAGTATGTGAGGAAATAAGGGCAGATAATATGTTTAGTAAGGCGATCATGTATTGATCAGAGTGTAAGCATATGATGATGATTGCAGTTCAGTTTAAAAATTAGTTTACTGTTCACAGACTTATGATGATGGCTTTAAGCTAAGGGCAAGATGTTAGATCAAGTAACCCAGTCAGGCTCTCAAATATAATTATTGCTACATTTACTATTCAGTTACTAGATGGAGTTAGTTGGAGACATGTTCCTTCAACTCTTTATTCAGTTCAGTTAGAGGCTTTAAGACTAGATGTCAGATTAGATATTCAGATCTTATTATTTTCAGTATTTATGACATTTTGGTATTGTTATACCTTTTTCAGACATTTTGTTATCAGACATTTATTCAGTTCGAACCTTATCCTTTCATGTTCATGTTTCTGCATTTTATGATATATTATGTAGTATACAGGTACAGATATCAGTCATGGGTTAGCTTGTGGTCCTTCAGGGTCATGAGCACCGTGTAGCATTTTGGTTCAGAAAATTGGGGTGTTACAAACTTGGTATCAGAGCATAGGGAGTTCAGCTCCAGCTTACTCAGTGTTACGAATCATGTTCCACGAACTCAGAAATTCCAAAATCAGGTCATGCAGCTCATGACTTATGTACACATATCATGATTTATAGTATACTCAATTTCCATGACTCATGCTATGCCCCCACTGATCAGATAAATTCATACTATATCATGTATATACTCAGTTCAGACATTTTTGGTAAATCCATGTTATTCATATTCTCTTTCTCAGGTTTTAGGCATGTGTCAAGTTCAGTCAGTATCCATTCATGTTTCAGGTTCTCCTGATTTAACCCTTCAGCGAGCTCTCTTTATGAGAATAGTGTAGTGTTGAGAAATTACTTAGATAGGAGAGAGTTAATATTTCATGTTAAAAGTAGATTATTACATGCATATTTTATACGAGGGTGTAGATACGAAGATAGGCTTGAATATCCTGTTAGTATGCAAGCAAGGAGCTAGCGAGAGGTAGTACTTAGAAATTGGGAAAATTCAGAGTGTGAATATATATTCATATCCTTGACTTATGTCAGCCTTCATTGTGTAACTATCACAACTCAGTTTCTATCTCAGTTATAGTTCAGTACTCAGTAATTAGTGTTCAGTCTCAGAATTAAGTACTTCAGTATCAGTTTAAACCTCAGTTTCAGTATTCAGTTATCAGGACTCAGCATTTAGATCCAGTATGGATCCCCATTACAGTCTTAAGTTATAGTGTCAGCTTTAGATCAGTATTCAGCTCAGAAATTTAGTTCAATTTTAGATTTGCCTGACCATAACATACAGTTATCAGCTACTCAGTTATAGGTATTCCAATACCTCAGTCTATGGAATGTTTCCAAATTATGTAATACGCTAGGTCCTGCATTTTCAGACAATATAGCTTTCATAAAATCCAAGATCAGTTACCTCATGTTACTCAGTCAGTCCCTTCTTATATGCATAATACTTTATGGCCTCTGCCCAGATACTCAGATTAAGTCCAATTCAGTCTTGCATACCCAGCATTCAGTTACTAGTTACTCAGTTAATCAGATAAGTCAGTATGTCTATGCATTCGTGCATCACGCTTCAGTTTCAGATCTCAGATAATCAGTCATGATTTCGTACATAGGTGCCTTGTGCATTGCCTCAACTTTCTCAATAGCTCAAAAAGGTCAGTCCAGCATCTTTCAAGAGACATAGTGTCCCAAGGGGGAGATACACTATATCCCACAAACTTCCATGATTTAAACATGTCATTTTCTTTGATAAATCTATCTTGGAGGAAGTGTTACTTATGAGCCGACCCTCTAGCTTTAAAACTCAGCAGTAAGCCATGTACTCAATGGATCAGTGTAGCCACGATACGATACTCTGTCCATGTCATGCATTATAAACTCAGTTCAGTTCATGAATCATGTTCCAGACTCAGTTATGTTCTTATGTTTCCTCTCATGCATATTGAGTAATGAATCTCAGACTCGTCAGTATTTTCAATTCATGGTAGAAGTCTTTTTTGAGCTTACTCATTCTCATGTTTAGATTTCAGTACCAAACTTGGTATTTAGTTCCATGCTCAGTTTTCAATTCAAACTTGGTATCTTTACCATTACATGTTCATGAGTCAGTTCAATTATGTATCCCCGCATCAGATATGCATGATCAGCTTACCAGTACTTTCAGTCATGTATTCACGTATCATGTCAGTCATATAATCATGCATCATATATGCATTGATTCAGCTTATCAGTTATGCATCAGATATGCATTCTCAGTTTGAGAAACTCAGTTTATCGAAACACTCAGTCCTACATTCATAAATCAGCTACCCATGCATCAGATATGCATGTACAGTATGATATGCTCAGTTTTTAGTCATGTCAACCATGAAATCATGATCAGTCATTCATGCTACATATGCATCGTTTTATCTTTTCTCCCCTCTCAAGCAGTCATCATTCGAGGACGAATGTTTCCAAGGGGGAGATATTGTAATACCCCAAAAATTCCAAACCAATATTAGAGCCATGTACCAAGCTCATGTATAGTACATCATGGTTCTTCTATAGTTTTATGATTAAGTTAGATGTATATTAAGGCTTCAAATAACTCCCAGCTATCAGTCGAATCAAAACATTCCTTACCGATTGAATTCTTGAGGAGGATATTGGTATAGTCAACTTCAAATGAGAATATCTCTCATTATAATTGGAATTTTTTATCTCCTGACCTATAAACAGATAGATAATTGAATTATCTTTCCAACAATATCAATTTTGTCTAAATTCGATATCGGAGCAAAGAGTTATTCCTATTTTACTCCAGTATGTCAGGCTGGAAATAGTGTGATGACATTCTTGGTAGCTTACCACATTTGTGAAGCCCTATCACGAAGGTCTTCAGCCTTAAGCAGAAACCATCTCCTAAGTGACTACATTCGTGGTAGCTTACCATATTTGTGATGCCCTATCACGAAGGTCATCATCCTTATGCAGAAACCATCTCCTAAGTGACGACATTCGTGGTAGCTTACCACATTTGTGATGCCCTATCACGAAGGTCGTCAGCCTTAGGCAGAAACCAGCTCCTAAGTGACGACATTCGTGGTAGCTTACCAGATTTTTGATGCCATGTCACAAATGTCGTCAGCCTTAGGCAGAATCCAGCTTCTGTGTGATGATATTTTTGACGGCTTGTCACATTTTTGACGCCATGTCACAAATATCGTTAGACTTAGGCAGAAACCATCAATTCCAGCTCTTGTATGACGACATTTTGATGGCTTGTCATATTTTTGACGCCTTGTCACAACCATCACCAGCTATTATTTTCAGCAACTGGGAATTTATTTCTGTGATGCCCCAGAAAAAAAAAATTGTTAAGATCTCGGACGAAAATGTGTTGAATTCTATTCTTTATCATGATTAATAATTTTTCTTTGTGGAATTTCAGGATATGCGACCCGTCATCGCGTAGAGCATCGAATAAACTTTCCAACGATATATGGATCATCCAAAATGGACACTTGAGCGATGAGTTATGATCATTCCGATCTAACCGTGAACAGTGGTGAACAGTAAATGTGCAGGACAAAAATACTGAGGCCAGGCGAATTTTAGGGTCAACTTCAAACGATCATAACTCCTTGTAAATAATTATCTGGGTGAGCTACTATATATCAACAAAAAGCTCTGAAGGTCCTCTTTCCAATGAATTTTTTTTTATCCAATTTGGCCATCGGAGCAAAAAGTTATGGTCGATCTACTTCAGCCAATCAAAACAGTCCACCAAAGAAAAAATTTGACATTATTTGATTTTTAAGGGTATTTTGTTCATTCCCACTCCAATCCATCCAGGTAAACCATGGATTTAAGTCCATTAAGAGCATTCAATAACTCATTTTTCTCCAAAATTTCCTAAGGCTCAAACCCCAACCCTACTACTCCAAATTTCATCCTTCTATATCTCTTGATTGAGCCGTAGAAATTTCAAATTGATTTGGGATTTGAGTTGATCATGTTAAGGGCTTCGAGAAGCACCCTTTATTTTCGTGAATAAAGTTTTGGAGTCGGAAGTTCATATTCATCTTCCATTTTTAAGTATGTGGGGCTTTGAATAAGATTATCCTTTCGATCTTGTGCCCGATATTTTTGTTGAATTACATTGACATGAGATTTTACATATTTTACCATGAATTGGAAATATGGTTTTATATCTTATATTATTATCCATGAGCTATGGGATTATATCATCCGATATGTGTATGATGTTAAGATGGAATTATGTCCAAAAAGTAGTTGATTATGAGACTATGATGAGTTAATTTGTTAAGCCTTGATTTATACCATCATTGCACTATTTTCTTATTATGAATTTATAATTGATATTGAAAATTCTATATCCCTACTATGGGTTGATGTGTCAAGTACCTTTAAATGAGAGTTGGATGGCAAATTGAGAAATGTTGATATTGAAGTTGCAATGATTCTTGGTATTTTCCGGATGGTTTTGATGAGTTAAATTGTTAAAATATTATGTATTGAGTCTTCATATCCTTGTCCAAATGTCGAGTCGGTTATGGTTCAATGCATTGATACCTTGTTGATGTTGAGAAAGATTAAAATGTTTTGAGCTAAAATGTGTTGAGTTAGGAATCCACAAATTGATATGATTTGATAAATGAGAAAGAGATTTGATTTGGTCTTTATGATAGAACCTTGTGATGTTGTAGTGGATTTCCTACCGCGTTCTGAGCTTGTCGGGGAGTAGTACTTAGCACCGAGAGGGAAATTTGGTATTTCCCCAAACCTATGTGCCACCGTAGGGTTGTTTGATAATGATATTATTGGCCAGAGAGCCCGATTGTGATTATTGAGTTTTAAGGTCATACTCCCTGGAAAAGAGTATGATGCTCCCGCCAACGGGGGTTTCAAACGTTGGTATTCCACGTAGCTCACGTGGGGTTATCGGTTATAGGAAACTCCCCTGTCCATAAGAGTCATGTTTATGGAAATACCGAGTCACTCCGAGTTTTGATATGGTAAGTCAAGTTGCCTATGATGATCTATTTTTCTCCTATATTTCCTATCTAAGATGTTATGATTTGCATGATTCAATGTCACTCAAGCCAGGTGTGTCATTATGGTCCGTATGTACGTTTTTACAAAATTTATGATATTATTTATATTTTGCAGGCGCCCCCATATACTCAGTACATATCTTGTGCTGACCCATATATTTCTCTATGGGCTACATTCTTACCATGATGTAGGTTCAGGTACTCAGCCGCGACAGTGATATCCGAGTGTCGCATCTACGTTACTTCAGTGGTGAGTCCTCATGGTTCGAGGACCAAGTTGTTAGTTTTGGTGCTGTTGTTTTGTGATCCCTTTGGTCTATTGAGTCAGTTGGGGGTTTGTCCCAATGGCTCGTTGTTTTTGTTTTATAGAGGCTATGTCAGACTAGTGTATTGTTGGGTTGGTTTGTGTATAGACATTTCATATATGTACAGTCTAACAATATTCCGTGCCATGTGCGATGTGATATGATATGTACTTATATATATATCCTTAGCGTAGCGTGTATGTTGTTGTGTTGGAACCCAAGGGCAGTGTTTTGGCTTAAAGGGTTAGCTTGAGTTTACGTGTAGCCTTAGGAACCGTGTGGCGTCTCGGGATGCTATTTCGGGGCATTACAAACTTGGTATCAGAGCCTAAGGTTATAAAGAGTCCTAGGGAGTCTGACAAGCCGGTTACGTAGAGTCTTGAGCATCGGTGCGTAGTGCGCCACACCTATGATCAAGAGACTGCGGGGCGTTCTAGGAAAAGTTGTTTCTTTCCTTCTACAAAAGTCTATCATACTTACAACTATTTCCTTCTGCTGTCAATTCGTGCGTTCTTACGACAGAAAATGCCTTCACGTCGAGCTCGCGGAAACAACAACCAACCTCAACCCGTTGATCCGTTACATGAGACGGTATCCCATGCCAAATTTCGGGCAGCTTTTCAGACGCTAGACCAGGAAGTTACCACCAATACTCAGGCCAACGCTCCACCTTCGCAGGAAAATAATTTGGCAGCAGCACGAATTTGTGATTTTATGCGGATGAATCAGCCAGAGTTTCATAGGTCGAGAGCAGGTGAGAACCCGCAGATGTATGTTGATGAAATGAAGAAAATTACACAGATTATGCATGTGACCGAGGAAGAAAGTGTTGAGTTGGCTTTTATCGGTTTAAGGATGTTGCCTATGACTGGGTGCAGATGTGGAATAAGGGTAGAGAGAAAGATACCGCTCCGGTGACTTGGCAATTATTCCAAGATGCTTTCTTGGATAGATTCTTTCCTCTTGAGTTACGGGAAGCTAAGATAGAGGAGTTTATGAATTTGAGACAAGGCTCCATGTCGGTTAAAGAGTATTGTCTTAAGTTTAACCAGCTATCAAAGTACGCTCCCAATATGATGGCTGACTCGAGGACTAGTATGAGCAAGTTTCTAACTGGGGTGTCGAGTTATGTGGTGAAAGAATATAGATCTACTATGATCAACAGGGAGATTGATCTTCCTAGGTTAATGATTCACGCCCAACAGATTGAGTCAGACAAGATAAAGGAAAGAGTAAGAGGGATTAAGAGAGTAAGATCGGAGCAACAGGGGTCTGGTCAGACTAGATTCTCCGGAGGGAGTCGCCCTCAGTTTCAGAGACGTTCATTTATACCTGTGCCTTTCTCAGCTAGTGCTCCCATATATCGGGGCAGGCAGGAGCTCAAGAATAGGTCGGTACCTTCCAGGTCTCAGGACAGTGTAAGCAACTGGCCTGATCCTCCTTCGTGTGCTAAGTGTGGTAAAGACCATTTTGGGGAGTGTTATATGGGGCAGCAGGGCTGTTTTGGTTGTGTCAAGTTGGGCCACATACTTAGAGACTACCCGTATGCCAGACAGCGGAGTCGTGATGCCCGTCCCCAGAGTCAGGCTACTAGTGCCCCGCCTCCCGCAGCCCGTCCAGTTCCTCCTCAGGGTGTTTTATCTAGTACTGCTGGCGGTCAACGCCAGAATCATTTCTATGCTATACCACCTCGTCAGGAGTAGGAGAACTCTCCCGATGTTGTCACTGGTATGCTTCGTGTTTTCTATTTTGATGTCTATGTGTTGATGGACCCCGGTTCGAGTTTTTCTTATGTGACACCTCTGGTTGCTATAAATTTTGAAACGGATCCTGAACTAATTTCTGAGCCTATTTTGGTTTCTACTCTGGTAGGAGAGTCTGTCATTGCTAAGCGGGTGTATAAGAAATGTCCCATTACTGTCTTTCATCAGGTTATATATGCTGATTTGATTGAGCTAGATATGGTTGACTTTGATATCATTCTGGGTATGGATTGGCTTCACTCATGCTATGCGTCTATTGATTGTCATACCCGTGTGGTCAAGTTTTAGTTTCCTGATGAACCTATCCTCGAATGATTCGGGAGTTTTGTGATTCCTAAGGGTCGTTTCATATCCTATCTCAAAGCTAGGAAGTTGATTTTCAAGGGTTGCATCCACCATTTGGCTCGGGTTAAAGACACCAAGTCTGAAACCCCGACCATTCAGTCAATTAATGTTGTTAATGAGTTTCTTGAAATCTTTCCAGAAGATCTCCCTGGAATACCTCTTGATAGAGAGATAGAGTTCGGGATTGACCTTCTTCCCGATACTCAGCCTATTTTCATTCCTCCGTATTGCATGGCTCCCACGGAACTTTAAGATTTGAAGGAGCAATTGAAAGATCTTTTAGACAAAAGCTTTATCAGACCTAGTGCGTCCCCATGGGGTGCACCTTTCCTGTTTGTGCGTAAGAAAGATGGTTCTTTGCGGATATGTATTAATTACCGGTAGCTTAATAGGGTTACTATCAAGAATAAATATCCGCTTTCTCAAATTGATGATTTATTTGATCAATTGCAAGGTGCGAGCTACTTTTTGAAGATAGACCTCAGATTCGGTTATCACCAACTTAAGGTTAGGGAATGTGATATCCTCAATATAGCCTTCAGAACCCGTTACGGTCATTTTGAATTTCTAGTGATGTCTTTCGGGTTAACTAATGCTCCAGCGACTTTCATGGATCTTATGAACCGTGTATTCCGGCCATATCTGGATTTATTTGTAATAGTATTCCTTGATGATATTCTTATTTACTCCCGAAGTGAGGGTGATCATGCGGATCATCTTTGAATCATGTTGGAAACTCTTCGAACTCATCGGTTGTATGCTAAGTTCAGTAAGTGTGAGTTCTGGCTGAACTCTGTAGCCTTCTTAGGTCATGTTGTTTCTTCCGAAGGTATTAGAGTTGATCCTCAAAAGATAGAGGCTATAAAGAGTTGGCCTAGACCTATTTCTCCTTTTGATATCCAAAGTTTCTTGGGTCTATCTGGTTATTATCGTTGTTTTGTTGAAGGGTTTTCATCTATTGCGTCTCCTATGACCCGTTTGACCCAAAAGAAAGTGAAGTTCTTGTGGTCCGAATCCTGAGAGAAGAGTTTTCAGGAGTTGAAGACTCGACTCACTTCAGACCCTGTGTTGACTTTGCCTGACGGTGTTGATGGTTTTGTGGTGTATTGCCATGCTTCTAGAGTCGGTTTGGGTTGTGTATTGATACAAAAGGGCAAGGTTATAGCTTATGCTTCCAGGCAGCTAAAGCCTCACGAGAAGAATTATCCTACCCATGACCTTGAATTAGCTACCGTGATTTTTGCTTTGAAAATCTAGAGACATTATTTGTATGGTGTCTATGTCGACGTCTTCATGGACCATAAGAGCTTGCAGTATGTATTCACCCAAAAGAAGTTGAATCTTAGGCAGAGACGATGGTTAGAACTGTTGAAAGATTATGATATGAGCGTGCTATATCATCCGGGCAAGGCCAATGTAGTAGCAGATGCCCTTAGTTGGAAGTCCATGGGTAGCGTAGCACATGTGGAGATTGGTAAGAAGGAGTTGGCCCGTGAGGTACATTGTTTGGCTAGATTGGAGGTTAGGTTGTTTGGTGATGCTGAGGGTAGTATAGGAGTGCAAAGCGGTTCTAAATCCTCTTTAGTTTAGGAAGTGAAGGAGAAGCAAGACAAAGATCCTACCTTGGTCAGGTTAAAAGAGTCAGTTAAAGACCAAAAGGTGGAGGTTTTTTCCAAGGGGGAGATGGCGTTTTGAGACTCTGAGAAAGATTATGTGTTCCTGATGTTGATAACTTGAAGCAGAGGATTATGGCGGAAGCGCATGGTACGCGATACTTCATCCATCCTGGTGCTACCAAGATGTACCATGATTTGTGGGAAATCTATTAGTGGAACGGTATGAAGAGGAACATAGCAAAATTTATGGCAAAGTATTCCACGTGTCAATAGGTTAAAATAGAGCATCAAAGGCCCAGTGGCGTGATGCAAGAGTTTAGCATTCCTACTTGGAAGTGGAAAGAAGTGAATATGGACTTCATAGTTGGTTTACCTCCTTCTCGTCGCCATCATGATTCGATTTGGGTTGTCGTAGATCGGCTGACGAAATCAGCTCATTTCTTGCCTGTGCATTCATCGTATACAATTGAAGATTATGCTAGAATATATATTCGGGAACTCGTCAGACTTCATGGAATCCCTTTGGCTATTATTTCTGACAGAGGTACTCAGTTTACCTCTCAGTTTTGGAAATCTTTCCAGAAGGGTTTCGGTACCCAAATTCATTTAAGTTCAGCTTTCCATCCGCAAACAGATGGTCAGGCCGAGCGAACCATTCAGACTTTAGAAGATATGTTGAGGGATTGTGTGCTTGATTTTAAAGTTAGTTGGGATGAGCACTTAGCATTAATCGAGTTTGCTTACAATAATAGTTTTCATGCTACTATTGGAATCACCCCGTTTGAAGCTTTATATGGTAGAAGGTGTTGATCACTCATTGGTTGGTTTGAAGTTGGTGAGGCTGCCACGACTGGATTGGATGCGTTGTTCGAGGCCATAGAGAAGGTTAAGTTAATTCAAGAAAGGTTGAAAACCGCCCAAAGTCGTCAAAAATCATACGCAGATGTAAGGAGGAAAGACCATGAATTTGATGTTGGTGATTTAGTGTACTTGAAAGTTTCACCCATGAAAGGGGTGAAGAGATTTGGGAAGAAAAGAAAACTAAGTCCCCGTTACATTGGTCCCTATAAGATTGTGGATCGCATTGGGAAGGTAGCGTATAAGGTTGAATTGCCCGCGGAGTTATCTAACGTCCATCCGGTTTTCCATGTCTCTATGCTTAAGAAGTCTATTGGTGATTTTGTTGTGATTGATCCTTCTGAAAGCTCGGGTATTCAAGATAGTCTTTCATATGAAAAGATTCCGGTTGAGGTTTTTGACTTTCAAGTTCGTAGGCTAAGAAACAAGGAAGTTCCTTTGGTTAAAGTGCTTTGGCGAAATCAATCCGTGGAGAGTGCTACTTGGGAAGCCGAAGGTGCGCCAAATATCCCAACCTCTTTCCTATGAATCCTGAGCATGTCAAAGGTATCGTTCTCTTTTTATTTAATCCTTATTGCTATGTTTATCTTGGTTTGTGTGTTTTCTACGATATCCAAAAAAATCTAGAATGGAGTATATGCTTGGGAAAAATGATTTTTCTCTATATACTCATTTTCATAGTATTCTTGACCTACCTATCAACATTCGAGGACAAATGTTTCCAAGGGGGAGATGATGTGATGCCCCGAAAAAAAAAATCCGTTAAGATCTCGGACGAAAATGTGTTGAATTCTGTTCTTTATCGTGATTAATAATTTTTCTCTGTGGAATTTCTGGATATGCGGCGCGTCATCGCGCAGAGCATCGAATATCTTTCCAACGATACGTGGATCATCCAAAACAGACACTCGAGCGATGAGTTATGATCATTCCGATCTAATCGTGAATAGTGGTGAACAGTAAATGTGCAGGAAAAAAATACTGAGGCCAGGAGAATTTTAGGGTCAACTTCAAACGATCATAACTCCTTGTAAATAATGATATGGGTAAGCTACTATATATCAACACAAAGCTCTGAAGGTTCTCTTTCTAATAAAATTGGTATCATCCAATTTGGCCATCGGAGCAAAAGGTTATGGTCGATCTACTTCAGCCTATCAAAACAGTCCACCAAAGGACATATTTGACATTATTTAATTTTTAAGGGGTATTTTGGTCATTCCCACTCCAATCCATCCGGGTAAACCATGGATTTAAGTCCATTAAGAGCATTCAATAGCTCATTTTTCTCCAAAATTTCCTAAGGCTCAAACCCCAAACCTACTACTCCAAATTTCATCCTTCTATGTCTCTTGATTGAATCGTAGAAATTTCAAATTGATTTGGGATTCGAGTTGATCATGTTAAGGGCTTCGAGAAGCACCCTTTATTTTCGTGAATAAAGTTTTGGAGTCGGAAGTTCATATTCATCTTCTATTTTTAGGTATGTGGGGCTTTGAACAAGATTATCCTTTCGATCTTGTGCCCGGTATTTTTGTTGAATTACATTGACATGAGATTTTACATGTTTTACCATGAATTGGAAATATTGTTTTATATCTTATATTATTGTCCATGAGCTATGGGATTATATCATCCGATATGTGTATGATATTGAGATGGAATTATGTCCAAAAAGTATTTGATTATGAGAGTATGATGATTTAATTTGTTAAGCCTTGATTTATACTATCATTGCACTATTTCCTTATTAAGAATTTATAATTGATATTGAAAATTCTATATCCCTACTATGGGTTGATGTGTCAAGTACCTTTAAATGAGAGTTGGATGGCAAATTGAGAAATGTTGATATTGAAGTTGCAATGAGTCTTGGTATTTTCCGGATGGTTTTGATGAGTTAAATTGTTGAAAATATTATGTATTGAGTCTTCCTATCCTTGTCCAAATGCCGAGTCGGTTATGGTTCAATGCATTGATACCTTGTTGATGTTAAGGAAGATTCAAATGTATTGAGCTAACATGTGTTTGAGTTAGGAATCCACAAATTGATATGATTTGATAAATGAGAAAGAGATTTGATTTGGTCTTTATGATAGACCCTTGTGATGTTGTGGTGGATTTCCCAACGCGTTCTGAGCTTGTCGGGGAGTAGTACTTAGCACCGAGAGGGAAATTTGGTATTTCCCCAAACCTATGTGCCACCGTAGGGTTGTTTGATGATGATATTATTGGCCAGAAAACCCGATTGTGATTATTGCAATTTTAAGGTCATACTCCCTGGCAAAGAGTATGACGCTCCCGCCAACGGGGGTTTCAAACGTTGGTATTCCACGTAGATCGCGTGGGGTTGTCGGTTATAGAAAACTCCCCTATCCATAAGAGTCATGTTTATTGAAATACCGAGTCACTCCGAGTTTTGATGTGGTAAGTCAAGTTGCCTATGATGATCTATAATGATTTATGAGGTTTTTCTCCTACATTTCCTATCTAAGATGTTATGAGTTGCATGATTCAATGTCATTCAAGCCAGGTGTGTCATTATGGTCTGTATGTACGTTTTTACGAAATTTATGATATTATTTATATTTTGCCTGCGCCCCCACATACTCAGTACGCATCTTGTGCTGACCCACATATTTCTCTATGGGCTACATTCTTACCATGATGTAGGTTCAGGTACTCAGCCGCAGCCGCGACAGTGATATCTGAGTACCGCATCTACGTTCCTTCAGTGGTGAGTCCTCATGGTTCGAGGACCAAGTTGTTAGTTTAGGTGTTGTTGTTTTGTGATCCCTTTGGTCTTTTGAGTCAGTTGAGGGTTTGTCCCAATGGCTTGTTGTTTTTGTTGTATAGAGGCTATGTCAGACTAGTGTATTTTTGGGTTGGTTTATGTATAGACATTCCATATATATATAGTCTAACGATATTCCGTGCCATGTGCGATGTGATATGATATATACTTATATATATATCCTTAGCGTAGCGTGTATGTTGTTGTGTTGGAACCCAAGGGTAGTGTTTTGGGTTAAAGGGTTAGCTTGAGGCTACGTGTAGCCTTGGGCACCGTGTGGCATCTCGGGATGATAATTCGGGGCGTTACAATTTCATAAGGGTATTTTGGTTTTTTTCCTTCACTTCCCACGACTTATAACCCTCAAGGAACATATTATCTTCCATTCTCTTTAGTTAAAACATCTCAAAAAGCTCTCTCATACACTTTCAACCATAAGATTAGGGTTTTCTCTCAAGATCATCTCCTCAGGAACAAGAACATTCTTTCCCAAAGGGGTTAAACCCTAGTCAAGAAAAATCAAGGGCAAGCCTAAGGATTTCTTCAGGAACCTTCAGAAACATTAGATCTCTTTCAAGATCAAGCTTTAAGGTATGCGTAGTGTTCATCTATGGATCCAATCCGTTCATAGAGCTCAAGAACCATATTTTAAATATTATTTTGTAAACCTTTTGTGGTGATATGAGTATGTACATGTTGACGATTGTTGTTTAAGTTTCAATGCGATGTCTAAAGGTGTTTTCATGGAATATATATATTTGTTAATTGAAAACCATGAACTTTAGGTGGTTTAATATTGTGAAAGTATGAAACTCACCTATGTCCTAAAGAATGCATGCAAGGTGTTTGATAAAATGCTTAGGATGCTAGAAATTCATGTTTACATGGTTCCATGATATCTAAATGACAAGTCCATGTTAGCTATATACTTCAATATAAATTCCATGCTATTGATGTGATGCTATTGTTGTGGTATGAAAGATGTATGATAATGGAGATATACTATATGTACATGAAATATATCCATGCACTCCCTACCATGCTTAAGATGTTGAAGAACTACATGAAGTATAATATCCCCTACTTATGACAATGTGAATTGTGGACTCCAATCTTATGATCAAGTCAGTCATGTTGTGTCTGTTTCCTTCCATCGAGTCCTGGGGGTATTCGTACCCGAAAAATATAGCTGTGTGCCTAGAGCCATGTCATGTTATCACGATACTCTCAGTCAAGCCATGATCTATAGAATTCAGTCAGTCATGTGACTCAGGAAAACTCAGTAATCTCAGTAGTCTAGTAATCTCAGTAATCTCAGTGCTCAATAACCTCAGCAACCTCAGTATTCACATTTAATCTCAGTAACTTCAGTAGTCTCAACCAGTCCTCAGAACTCAATATATTTTGTCAGTCATCGGAATCCAGTAAACTTAGTTTAGCTCCGGTAAACAATACCGCTAGTATCAGTCCAGTTAATCAGTATCAGTTCAGCTAATAAGTTCAGTTCAGTTATTCAGTTCAGCTTAGTTATTCAGTTTAGTGTCCTTCAGATGGGAGTAGAAGTTAGCACCGAGAGAACCCAAGGATGGAAAATCACCTGCCAATTCAGGGTGTGATTCTTAGCAATCATCCTTATGTTACAGAACTACGTAGCCAGCGTAGGCTGAGAAATCTTAACCTGTCAGATTAGGGTTGATGAGGTGGCTTAACCTGCCAGTGTAGGGTTCCTACTGTTCTCATTTGAGTACCTGCCAGATAAGGATCACTCACAGCTGTCCTTACCAGTGGCACGGTATTGACACCCCTCCAGTTGGGGCAGAGACTGGACCCCACCTTAGCTATATGCGTTATTGGGGCATGTCGGTTAAAAAAACTACCTCCCACAGTTTCAGTCTCAATCTCAGTAAAAGAACTCAGATAGTTCCATCAGATTCAGGACTGTCTGATACAGTCACTCATGTTATCAGTAATCAGTATCAGGGATATCAAATATAGTCACTCATTCTATAAGTACTCAGTTTCAGGACTGTTAGATACAGTCAATTAGACCAGTTTTCATAATTTGAACTGTCGAAAACAATCATTCATTTATCAGTAAAGCAATATCAGTCTCTCAGTATCCAGTAATATAGTATCAGATCCATCACTTATTAGTGATTTACATATCAATATCAGTAAACTCAGTCATCCAGTATCTCAGTATCAGTACACTCATGTTGTCAGTATTCAGACTCAGTAGTCAGTATCTCCACGAGTTTAGTTACAGTTACGTATGCATGTATGTATTCTCACGTTCATATCAGTCAGTATTGTTCATGCATATAACCCTTTGCATTTATCCTACCTCACTCGTATACTCAGTACATTCAGACATACTGACGTATTTGCGCTATGGTGCTTTCTCTTATGTTACACCATAGGTTCAGAGGCACGAGCGCCAGATCAGCAGTAGCATTCCAGTGTTCAAATTTTACAGTGAGTCCTTCTCATTCGAGGACGATATGATTATTGCTACATTTACTATTCAGTTGCTAGATGGAGTTAGTTGGAGACATGTTCCTTCAACTCCTTATTCAGTTAGAAGATTTTAGACTAGATATCAGTTTAGATATTCAGATCTCATTATTTTCAGTATTTATGACTTGTTTTAGTATTGTTATACCTTTTTCAGACATTTTGTTATCAGACGTTTATTCAGTTCGAACCTTATGGCCTTTCATATTCATGTTTCCGCATTTTATGATATATTATGCAGTATACAGGTACAGATATCAGTCATGGGTTAGCTTGTGGTCCTTTGGGGTCATGAGCACCATGTAGCATTCTGGTTCAGAAAATCGGGGTGTTATAAGAGACTTAGTTATACATATTTTCAGTAATTAGTAGACGCTTTATTATTCATTTCAGACAGTTTGAGTCAGCTGGGGCCTATCCTAGTGACTCTCTAGATTCAGTCAGTAGAGGATTGTCAGACTACTAGATTCAGTTTTAGATTTCAGTTACAGTATTTAGATTTTCAGTATTTGCCTATTCAGATAGTTTTCCTCATTTATTATAATTTTTCATTTATAGTTTCCCTATTTTGAGATTCAGATTTAGAAAAGGCAACCGGGGTTAGCTCAGGACTACTTGTAGTTCGGAGCACCGTGTGGCATCCCAGTAATCAGATTTTGGGGTGTTACATATGGCCAACTTCACAACTGCAAAGTTGAAGGAATAGGAAAAGTCTGCCTAAAAATGACATCTGGCAAAGTGTTGACTTTGCACAATGTCCTGTATGTATCGGAGTTACGAAAGAGCTTAATTTCTGTGTCACTTCTTGACAAAAATAGATTCAAATATGTATTTGTTTCCTAAAAAATTATACTTAGTAAAGGAGAAGTGTACGTAGGAAAAGGCTACCTCACTGAGGGCCTTTCAAAATGAATGTAATGACAGTTGAAATCAATAAAAGTTCAGTTTCTTCTTACTTACTTGAGTCTAATGATTTAAGGCATGAATGATTAGGACATGTCAATTACAAAACATTGTGAAAACTGATTAACTTAGAAGTTTTGCAAAACTTTTAGTGCAATAAATCAAAATATGAAACTTGTATGGAATCAAAGTATGCTAAGCATCCGTATAAGTCTGTTGAAAGGAATTCCAATCACTTAGACTTAATCCACACTGACATTTGTGATATGAAGTCAACAACATCTCGTGGTGGAAAAAAGTATTTTATAACTTTTATTGATGATTGCACTAGATACTGTTATGTCTATTTGCTAAATAGTAAGGATGAAGCAATAAGTGTGTTTAGGCAGTATAAAATAGAAGTTGAAAATCAGTTAGAGAAAAAGATCAAATTGATAAGAAGTGATAGGGACGGTGAATAGAAATCTCCCTTTGTGGAAATATGTGTAGATAATGAGATTGTCCATCAAATTACGGCCCCGTATTCACCTCAATCTAATGGAATTGCGAAAAGAAAAAACCAAACCTTGAAGAAAATGATGATTTCCTTACTTTTAAGTTCAGGTTTACCACAAAACTTGTGAGGGGAAGTTATCCTTACAGCTAACCGAATACTCAATAGAGTGATCCATAGTAAGACACAATCAATTCCATAAGAAAAATAGAAAGGAAGGAAACCCAACTTGAAATATTTCAAAGTGTGGGGGTGTCTAGCGAAGGTCCAAGTTCCTATGCCTAAAAGGGTAAAGATAGGATCTAAGACGGTGGATTACGTGTTCATAGCATATGCTAAAAGTAGTAAAGCATGTCAGTTTTTAGTTCATAAATTCGAACATTTGGATATCAATGAAAATACGATAATTGAATATAATGTTGAATTCTTTGAACACATTTATCCGTATAAAACTAGACATAAACAGTCTAGTAGAGGGTCTAAACGACCTCGAGATAAACCAAGTGAAGATGTACATAATGATGAAAATCCAAGATATAATACACAACGTCAACTTCGTTTGGATTAAATTTTGTAACATTTTGCTTAGAAAATGAGCCTCAAACATTTAAAGAAGCGATGACGTCTTCAGACACATCTTTTTGGAAAGAGGCAGTCAATAGTGAGATTAATTCAATCTTAAGTAACCATACGGAGGAATTGGTTGATCTTCCTCGAAGAAATAAAACTTTAGATTCTAAATGGATCTTCAAAAGGAAAATAAAAGTGGATGGTACTATTGACAAATACAAGACAATACATGTAATAAAAGGCTTCAAATAGAAAGAAGGGCCTGATTATTTTGATACATACTCGCCTGTAACGAGTATAACATCAATTCGGATGTTAATTGCCTTGGCGGCGGTATATGGTCCTAAAATCCATCAAATAGATGTAAAAACAACATTCCTAAATGGAGAATTTAATGAAGAAATTTACATGGAACAACCTGAGGGTTTTGTGGTTCCAGGAAAATAAAATAATGTATGTAAACTTGTTAAGTCACTTTATGGACTAAAACAAGCACCTAAACAGTGGCATGTGAAGTTTGACCAAACCATGTTGGCAAACGGGTTCAAGATAAATGAATGTGATAAATGTGTTTACATTAAAGATACTCCAAATCACCAAGTCATTATTTGTTTATATGTGGATGATATATTGATCATCGGTAGACATTTCTGACATAAATGCTACGAAATGAATGCTCGAGAGCAAGTTTGATATGAAAGACCTTGGAGTTACGAATGTGATCTTAGGAATAAGAATCCATATAAATTCTCAAGGATTGACATTATCACAGTCTCATTACATAAAAAAGGTACTTGAAAAATTAAAGTATTTGAAATTTGGTATTGTGAAGACTCCATTGGACGTGAGCTTTGCACTTTAAAAGAATGAAGGTGAAAGTGACTCACAGTTGGAGTACACAAGAGTGTTGGGATGTTTAATGTATATAATGAATTGCACACGACCAGGAATAGCATGTGTTATTAGTAAGTTGAGTCGGTACACGAATAATCTCAATAAAACTCATTAGATGGCAATGAAAAGAGTTTTGGGGTATCTTAAATACACTCAACACTATACTTTGCATTATAATAAATATCCCGCGATACTTGAAGGATATCGTGATGCAAATTGAATCATCAGATCGAATGAATTAAAACCCACGAGCGGATATATATTTACTATAGGTGGAGGAGAAGTCTCTTGGAAATCATCCAAACAAACATATATTGCTCGCTCTACAATGGAATAAGAATTTATCGCATTAGATAAAGCGGTGAAGAAACAGAATGGCTCCAAAATTTCTTGGAATATATTCCTTATTGGCCCAAACCATTGGCACCAATATGTATACACTATGATAGTTAAGTTGCAATAGGTAGGGCAGGGAGCATGATGTACAACGGTAAATCTCGTCACATAAGACGGAGACATAATACCGTTAGAGAATTTCTCTCTAGTGGAATTATCACTGTTGACTATGTGAAGTCAAAGGATAATGTGTCGGATCCACTTATAAAAGGCCTATCTAGATAATGAGTTGAGAGGACATCCAAGGAAATGGGTTTACAGTCTAGGACAACTAAGCATAGCAGTAACTCTACTTAGCAGACTGGAGATCCCAAGATCTAGGTTCAAGGAGATCAAACAAAGTTATGCCTGACATGTTCAACATTGTCAATATACCCAAACTATTCTCATGAAGTAGATAATGTTTAATAAACAAGGATAAGACTTATGGGGTGAAGTCTTTTAATGATTATCTAAATTTGGCAGATTTGATCAAATAGTTTGATCTATAGTATTGAACGTTTAGAAATTACCTATGTGAGGGCGAAGTGGAATCCGCTTTAAGGAGAATGTTAGTAAGGCTTATTCTCTAAGCTCTCATGTGACCGGGACGTGTTTATGGCTGAAACGAACAAAATCATGAGAAACATAAATGGTAAAAGGCTGGTTGGTAACATGTATAGTCTAGGTGTATATTAAAGCTCGACGGTTCAAAGATATCAAATCTACTAATTGACCGAGTGCATCCGATGCTTGTTCACTACAAAAGTTCAAAGGAAAACCCACTTATCCAGATGCAATCAGTCTTTGCTTGATGATCACATATTTTTCCGTAAAGTTTTACAAAAAGATAGACATTCCCCATTCATATGGGGGATTGTTGGATTCAAGATTATAGTGTGATGGCAAATAGAGGGAACCAAGTGTAGGATAAAAATTGAGATAACACTCAAAATGGAAAGTCTACAAAAATAGGAAAGTTTACTAATTCTCCCACATTGGTGGGAGAAGGAAAATTTCAAGTGTTTATATTAAGGAATACTTACTCCACATGGTAAGTGAGGAAAGGACCAAAAGGTGCCTCACGCCGTCGTCGTCGTCACTCGCTCAGCTCGGCTTCGACTTTGGATTTGGATTGAGAAAATGATCGATCGATGAGATCTATATTTTTGGACCAAATTTATTGGAAACAGTCCAAAAATCCAAAGAAAAAAATACAACAGTAAATTGTTCCTCCATTAACGTGCATGCATGCAGTACAAAAACAACTACAGAATGTGAAATGCTACTTCAAAAGGGATACAACCCTTCGACGAAATGACACACTGATTCATACAAAAAGATGTTTGATTGGATGGTAGTGACTGTACAGAAAGAAACACAATGATTCGATGAACAGGCATGACTATTCCAAAGGATACATCTTTCCGAATGAACATTGTCTCCTTTCGAAAGAGGCACCTAATGACTATATAAACCTGTATTTTTTCACAGGTTTAGATACAAAAAATTTTCCAATTTTGCAAATACTTCTTGTCTTCAAAATACTCTGTGTGATCATTTAATCGTTGAGTGGGTTCGAAGAGAATCTGATCGTTTGAGGTACCACTACAGTCGAATTGTTAGGCCATTTTATCCTGGGAGGAAAATTCCGCAACCTGGGTACTTGAAGAGAATTATTTCCTTAAGGACACTTCGTGAATTTGGAGGAATTGACTTTTTTCTGTTTCATCAAATTTTCTGAAAACACACTTCTTTGAAAAGTCATTTTGATCTTGTGTTGAAGGTGTTGCATAACTTCATAAGTGTTCCTGTTTTATACTTGAACTTGTGTTGAAGTTGTTGTTGCCAAAATATAGATTCTTGTATACCCAAAACAACATTCGTGTCCATGTTTCCAAAGGCACCTCTCCTTTTCTTAGAGAACTCCATATGTCAAAACCTGATAAAATATAATCCTTCACTTTACATGAAATTAAATCACGTGTTTCATTACTTGTGCGAGCTCGAATTTTAGATTTTGAGGATCAATAAAATAATAAGTTTTATCACTATAGAATACAGAGTTGAAACGAAAGTAATGATAAATAAATATAAATAATTTATTTTTTCTGCAACTACGACTAGTACAACTATTGAAGTAAAACAACAGATCTAAATAAGAATAGGGATTAGAGTATACTAGTAACAAGGAAATTCCATATGTATATCTCCATACATTTTGTTGCACGTGCTACTGAACATCTATTATGAATTTGATGATTTTTGTAAAAAAAATTGATATATTTATCTATTTCGTCATTATTATGAGAATCAATCTATTAATTTTGGTTCTGGAGTTTTTGAAATGATGTTATCAATTGCAAACATACGTAAGAAACTTCCTTCAGAAAAAGAAACTGGTGGTAATATCTCTAATATCGATTGAAGTAGATTTTTCTTTTGGCCAATCAAAATCCTTCCAAAATTGTACAATTTCTTTTTTTTAAAGAATAACTTTCTAAATATAGATGATAATATCTCTATAGATGAATCTTACATACATATATATCATAGAATAAAGTACCACATGAGTAGATATATTATATTGAATTCTTATTTTTGTTCTTTATTATACTATCCTAAATTTTGCAATTAAAAAATAGATCTAGTGAGCAAATATTTACTCTTTTAATCCTATTTCATTTGTTGGGTTAACTTGTGACTTCTCATATCTCAAAAAGCATGAATTGATTTGTAGTTCGTTTTGTCATTCCGATCAATAAATAATTAAAATTTATTTTTTTAATAGAATCTTTTGCATTCATAATTCTATCATTTTATCATTCTTTACTTAATAGGCGAGTCCCAATTTCACGATGAAGCTCATAATGAGATAAATTTTTGAGTTAGTTTTCGCCGTTTTTATAGGCTCAAAGCTTTTAATTTTTTATTTTATTTCTATAAGAAAATTCACTTATTAATTATTATGGTATAAATGCATATTAATGTTTAATTACATGTCTTATATGAGATTACTCATAGACCTTACATATTAAAATTTTATATCATTGATATTTACTTGCTTTTTCTTTCATCCTTCCATTTATTAATTTCTTTTTTTGGCTAATTCCATAAAAAATATTATTATTAATAGACTAGAAATTAGAAAAGGAGAAAAGAATATTGAAATAAAAGCAATCAATAGTTAAACATCAAAATTCATTTATTGAAAGACCAAAACTAAATGAGGATATACAAATCATAGACGTAGAAACATATATTTATTTGAATAAAGTTTTCGAGGGGTTAATTGGTCAAGGATTACTTGAATTATACTCAATATAAAATAAGAGTTGTAGTTTCAACTCGTCGAGATAGAAACAAGGATAGAAAAATGATAGCTTTTTTTTTTGTCATTTGTGAAACACTCAGATACGTGGAGCAATTTTTAAAGGAGAGTATTCTGTCTATAATAGATTAATATAGAATTTATACAAGAGATAATTATTTTTTAACCATAAAATATCTGTACAATAAATGAACATTCTGTGGATTTAATACTACCTTACAATACCTTATTCAGGCACATCAATCAAAGATCTTGCTTATCAGATAACTTTCTTGGTGAAGGAGAAAATTTTTATAATGCAGTGAATAAAGAAAAAGGTAATAATAAAAGTATGTTTCAAAGGAGTTGAACATATACATATACGTTATGTATGAGATGAACATATTCTGTTTCTTTATGAATTTTGTGAGTTAACAGTGCTATAATGTCATTAATATTCACATCTCCATTTCTTAAATTTACTCCTCTCTTCGCAGTAACATTATTTTAAATATCGTATATAGGAGCATCTACGGAGAACAAAAAGGACACACCAAAAAGAGAATATAAAATATTTTTCTTCTTTCTTCCTAAGTTCCTTATTTTGAGCAATCGATTTAGGCAACCTCCAAACTTCCATCCATGAGTGTACGTGTTTGGAAGTAGCTGTGGAACTTTGCGGAGCGACCGGCTAGAAGAATTTATATCGGAGTCGGGCCAAAAACGCTTTCAAGGCAGTGGTTTTCCATGACATAGTATTTGTGACAACTAACTAACTATTATTAATTCCTATTCAATATCAATATTGTAGTATTTTTTCCAACACATTCATGTACCATCCTTTGTTGTTCTCGAGGGGCGAATTCAGATTCAAACTTTTCTCAACCTTTTTTCATAAATGGACTCCTAGTATGTATGAAGGAATTGAATATTGTTCGTTTAAGAAAGAGAAAATACATAAAGACCCCCTTGATCTTGTTTGAGTTTTTCAAAAGGACACTTAAACTTTAGATACAACGTATTACCCCACGATTCTTCTTCAATCCCTTGTAAATACACCATTTTGACCATATTCTGCAGCAACCCTTAGGCGTATGGTTGTCACTCTCTCTTTAAATAATAATTCAATTATTAAAAAAAGGTTGGGTTAAACCCAATAACCCAACCCGACACAAGTGTACATGTTTGGAAGTAGCTGTGGAACTTTAGGGAGCGACAGACTAGAAGAATTTGCATCGGAGTCAGGCCGAAATCGCTTTCAAGGCAGTGGCTTGCCATGACACAGTATTTGTGACAACTCTCTTACTATTATTAATTCCTATTCAATATCAATATTGTAGTATTTTTCCAACACATTTATGTGCCATACTTTGTTGTTCTCGAGGGGCGGATTCAGATTTAAACTTTCCTCAACCATTTTTCATAAATGGACTCCTGGTATATATGAAGAAATTGAATGTTGTTCGTTTAAGAAAGAGAAAATACATAAAGACCCCCTGATCTTGTTCGAGTTTTTTAAAAAGACACTTAAACTTTAGATACGACCTATTATCCCACGATTCTTCTTTAATCACTTGTAAATACACCATTTTGACCATATTCTGCAGCAACCCTTAGGCGCGTGGTTCGCACTCTCTTTATAAATAATAGTTAAATTATTAAAAAAAGGTTGGGTTTAACCTAATAACCCGACCCAATTCTAATAAAATATCCCCAATCATTTCCCACGATTCATTTCCTATTTCTCTCTCTCTTTTTTGATTTTTCTTTCCTTTCTTTCACAACATACACTATAAGCTCACATTCGAAGGAGATTGAAGTTCTTTGGGAGATAAATTTATTGGTGGAAATACGTATTAACCTAAGAGTAGGGGATTTTACAGGATAGGTTTTGTGCATTTTAGTTTTGATGTCTCTAACGTTTCATGGCTTTTTCGAAGTTGTATTTTTTTCTGGGGGGGGGGGATGTTTTTTTAGGTTATAATTTAGTGAAATTGATGCAAATATGAACATATTGACTTATGCATCTACAACGTCTTTGTTTAATTTTTGTCGATTTGATGAATTTTTTGAAGTTGTGTTTTTTTTTTTTCGGGGGGGGGGGGACATAATTTACTGAATTGATGCAAATATGAACATATTGACTTATGGATGTACTACGTGTTTGTTGGATGTTTGTCGATTTGTCACATATGTTGTTGTTACTGTTACAAAGTTGTAGTAACATGTACAACTCATAATTCTTTTTGGGTGTGTGTCAAGTGAGGGTGAGGTGGGGTATTTTTTCTCTTTGTTTACTGATTTCAATGTGATTATGTGGTTGAATTGTTGCTTTTGCAGGTATCTTTCAATGTCTTTTGTGCTTGTAACTTTAAGATGGTATCATGGGGGTGAAATAGACTTTGGTCCCCCCACCTGAATATATTGGTGGATCTGTGACTGAGTTTTTCGATAAAGATGTTGATATGATGTCCTACTTTGAGTTAAGAGACTAGATTAAATATTTAGGATATTCAACTCAATGTGATTTCTTTGTTAAATGGTATGGTTATTTGGTAGAAATTAAATGTGAAAAGGTTATTTGTGACATTGTCAGCAACTTGAAAAATGGGGATGAACTTGAGGTGTATGTTTCACATAGGGTGAGTGAACCTGTTCAGGCCCCACTTGAATTGGAGTATTTCCCCAATACAAGTGATAATGGGGTAGGTGGGGAACATTTGAACCCTATTAATGAGAGTGATACTTCTAACCCTAATTTTCAGCCTTCTACTCCCAAATTTCCTTCCAACCCTCCTGATGAGCCTCCTCCTTCTAATATACCTTCCAAGTCTTTTGACCCTACAATAGATAAGGATCCAAGTGATGATGATTTAGAGGATGACTCAGATTCAGAAGGGAATACTAGTTTGGACAGTGATGTTGACATTGATATCCATCAAGAATATATTGATATAAGGGCTAGTAAAAGATATATCAATAGGTCACAAAGAAGAAGTAGAGGAACAACAGCTGAACATGTTAATGTTGGTGAAAAGGGTCTAGATATAGGGTATGATGAGTCAAATATTGGCACTAGGAATAGCCTAGTTGGTAAACTAGGAGGTGATGAACCTTACTACCTAAGTGATGAGGATCCTAGCTTTGAATTAGATGATGAAGTAGGTTGGAGAGATGGTGAAGATGGTGATGAAGTAGTGCAACAACCTGTCAGAAGAAAGAACAAAAAAACAAAGTTGTTTTTTATGAATCTGGTGAAAAAATTATTTGAGAATTAGGGTTGGTTTTTCCAAGTGTAAAGGATTTTAGGCTGGTAGTAACCAGATATGCAATTCAAGAAAATATTCAAACTGAAAAGTATGTGAATGAGCCTTCTAGAGTTATAGTGAGGTGCTGCAAAGACACATGTCCTTGGTTGTTGTGTGCTGTCAAGGATAAGAGTAGTGGGGATTTTATTGTTAAAATATGCAACCCTATTTATATTTGATTGAATGAGTAAAGGTAAAAGAAAATAGACCATATTCAATGAATTAATGCAAGAACAAACAATGCAAGTTTGTGAGAGTAAAGGGATGAGGCGATAAAAAAAATACCCACGACTTCTAAAATTGAACAAACATAGAAACTAATTCATATAACAAAAGAAATTTTTCAAGAAAGTGAATCGTTAAATTTCAATTAAGGAGAAATTAACGAAGATTCATACATATAAGTCATGGCCAACTTTAGGGAAAACATGTAATGACCAATGCTTTATCGTTCTAAGACGTCGTTGATTCTCTTTTAACATTATGACTCAAAGAGAGACATGAATCAAGTCTGTACACACACAAAGAACACGCATAAGAATCCAAAGGAAGTAAGAAAATTAGAATAAAAGTTTAGCATTTCTAAAGTGAAATATTGTTTCACAATCATACTATGCATGACTTAAAAATATCTAAATAATTCTATTTAGCCACAAAAATTCAAACTTTCTCATCATTTTGACAAATTTAAAAACATTCAAAAAAAAAAGAGGAATAAACATCGTGGATAGAAAATAAAGCTAGCACTTCATCTCTTATATGAGGATTTTAGAAATCCCTTAAAATAATTAACAAGCAAATGACAAATTCTTGATTTAATCAATTATTATTTTTATTAAGGCGAAACAAACAATAGTAACTATTTTCCAACATAAAAGAAACAACTTTTCATGCTAAAAACAAATATATCCGCCAACAATTTAAACATGACATGAGTACATCTTTTGAGCAAAGATCAAAACTTTATACAAAATAATCAAAGAATAAAGCTAAAAAGCAAAACAATCGATATTAACTATTCTTTTCAACATAAAGGAAACAACTTTAGATGTTAAAACAAACATATCCACCAACAATGAGTTTAGACAAAACACGAGTACATCTTTTAAGCAAAGATTGAAACTTTATCTATAATAGTCAAAGAATAAAGTCAAAAAGGAGAAACAATCAATATTAACTATTCTTTTCAACATAAAGGAAACAACTTTACTTGCTAAAAACAAATATATCCGCCAACAATGAATTTAAATAAAGCATAAGTACATCTTTTAAGCAAAGATTGAAACTTTATCTATAATAATCAAAGAATAAAGTCAAAAAAGGCACGTACAACTATTGCTAGCTCATTTTTATATCATGAACATGAAAATAATTAAAATATCGATACCACAACGTCCTATGGACTTCAAGGCCATCTACAACAAATAATTCCAGCAAATAAAATTATAACTACGAACTATGAAGAAGAAAAAGATGAAGAAAAAAATGATAATAAAACTACAAAAAAAGGAAAGGTGTGTTTATCTTTTTTAGAGCAGCAAAACGAGACTACGAGCTTCGTCGGAATCAACCACAACCGGAAAACGTTGCCGGCAACTCAAAAATTTTGATTAGCCAACCAACTCTATGAAACAAAAAATTTTACTAAATAAAAATAATTATTTTGCTCAAAAGATTTTGTTTCACCTTCTAGCCTTTTTTTTTTTTTTACTTTTCCACCCCCTTTTCTACCAAAAGTAGTGGTAGTATTTATAGGAGAGAATTACTTTGTTTTCTTCCACCAATGTGGGAGAAAAGTATTTATAGGAAAGGATAAGGATTTATTTCTTGTGATCCACCAATGTGGAAGAAAAAGCAATTAAGAGTATTTTTGAAATTTTAAAATTAAAGATAAGGTGAGGTGGAAGATAATGTGGGGGAAATTGTACAATGTAGTACAACTTTTGAATTTCAAAATTGGAAAAGGGCAAAGTTGGGGGGGGGGGGGGAATAATACAATGTAGTACAATTTAAAATTATTTTTTGGTGGGAATTAGGTAGAAGTTATGAGAATTTTGGGGAATTTTGGGGTTATTTAAAATATAACCCCAATTGGGATTTAAAATTTAGTCATATTTATTTAATTTTGACCAAATTAAAAATAAATTGACGGATTGCATTGCAATTATGGCCAATTTGATTTCAATTATGGCCAAATCTAATAGATTGGCTAAATTAAATTAAAATTCGATATGAATTCATACTTCTTTTAATCTGGAGCTTCTTGATTTAATAAAATCAAATGCATATTTATCCAAATAAATTATTTTGAGAATAAATTATATTAAAATCAAGATTTTAATCATTTTATTTATTTTTAAAATAATCCTTAATTAAAATTCAATATTCCTTAGAATAAATATTTAAGTAATCAAACTATATAATCTTATATTACTGAACACGATAATAAATAATCTCTACTTAAAATGATAAAATCACGTACAAAAAATATTTTGAAAAAATTTTATTCGGATGAAATAAATATTTCAATTTTATTAAAAATCGAAGAAACACAGAATTAAATTTAGTCGTGGAAGGCAAAAATTAGGTGTCAATAGTTTCCCCCTCCCTTTGGGCAGGGTGGATGCAAGTAACCCTGGGCAAATGGAGGTTGATGCTCCTAATTTTTGTCCGATCACAAATTCGAATCTGAAAGAGATTAGTTTTCGCACGAGTTTCATAGAGTTATGGCCGGACCTCGGTATCAATTTTCCTACATATCTCAAGTTACATGAGAATTCAGGCCACTTGTAGTTCATAAAGCTTGACTTAAAGCACGATTTTCAAAAAATTCACCAGTTGTTTTGTAGTTTTGATGAAACCAAAAAACTGGAGAATAAAGGGATTTGCGAGGGAGGTTGGAATGCAGTCGAGTTTTCTACATAGAGCCCATCCTACATATCCCCGAGACTTAGAGAATCAGACTGCCTGTAGTTTGACTCAATCGGTAGAAAAGATAATCTTTTATTTCTGACGATCTTTGGCTCAGGATGAGTGACAAGTTGTTCGAGTTATGAAAAAGAGGCTTGTAACCTCTTAACCATGAATGTGAAGCTCTTCATATCCATAGGTAAGAACTTACCTAGACATAATTTTCAAAACTCTAGGTGCCCTATCACTCGAATTAGAAAGAAAGAGAAGTTTACCCTCGGTATGAGTTTAGAAATATCCCGAAGGTGAAGCTGAAACCAGAATATCCCATAATTCTCAAATCCCTTCTAACAGGGGTGTGGTTGGATAGTGGTGGCGATCATCTTTTAGCTCGTTTCCAAAGAGTTTGACGTCCCTCTTTAGACTATGTCTCGTTTTGCTGCTAAGAAAGAGTTCCACATTGTGATGCGTCCTATCTGGAGTCATCCGCACCTGTGGTTTTGATTTGAGATTTTCATCCTCTCGGATGCTCTCAACAATGTTTCAAACAAAAGTGTTAGTGCCAAACATAATTCACGAAAAAGGTATGTAGTCTTTTACCATATCTCCACGTGGGTTATTGCCTGAAAAGCGAAGTCATCCTTTCGTGTACCTGTTTGGAAGGAAATAACTTGCAACAACAGACATAACAACCCTCTTGGTTATTGTATACTTATCTCATTTGTCGGTTGAATATGTCCTCAAAGTGGGGCGGCCCTTTTGGACACTGACGACACTTTATGCAGAACGGTCCCTACAACCGTGTAATCTTATGTTGATGCAGCAACCCTTTTGAGTCACCTATAATACTTGTGGAATGATAACCTTTCTGGTTATTAATGATAGTTCTTTGCATATGATCTCAGGTAAGTCTTGCGCATCTTTTGTATCGGTACGACTTATAGATTTCCCTCGAATTATAAATCATTGGATAATCTTGTGCATTATTTGATGTTGGATATGCGGCGACTTCCATATATCCTTTGAATTTCTAGCCCTTAGGTAATCCCACACATTATCCAACCTTGGATAAGAGATGGCTTACAGATATCCTTTCAATCTCTAGTTCTTAGGTATTCCTGCATATCTCCGACCTTGGATATAATATGGCCTATAAATATCTCTGAAATTGGTAGTCTTCGGGTAATCCTGCACATAATCAATCTTGGATATGTCGCGGCTTAGAGAGAACCCTTGGATTTATCAATTTGATAATCTCGTATATTCTCCGGTAAGGATTTAGTTGCGACTTATGGATAACCTTCGAACTATCAATTTTTGGGTAACCTTGCACACTATCCGATTAGGATATTGTTGCGGCTTACGGATGACTTATGGGCTATCAACTCAGAGGTAATCTTACACACTATTCTATTTCAAATAATATGACTTAAAGGTGATCCTGAAATCGTCAATTTCAAGGAAATCTCATAAATCACTCGTCTTCATATAGCGACTTAAAGGCGTCCCTTCAAATCGCATGCTCTTGATGCATTCAGATGTTGGTTCATAAAATGATGAGATATCCTCGATTCCAGCGTTTGTGTCTCGCGTGTTGACAGATATTAAATGCTGATGATATCCTCGACGCCAGCATTTGTGTCTCACGTGTTGATAGATATTAAATGCTGATAATATCTTCAACGCCAGTGGTTGTGTCTTATATTTCAATAGATATTTGAATGCTGATGATATCCTCAATGCCAACATTTGTGTCTTGCATGTCAGCAGATATTGAATACTGATGATATCCTCGACACCAACATTTGTGTCTCGTGTGTCAACAGATATTTGAATATTGATGATATCCTTGACGCCAGCGTTTATGTCTCGCGTGTCAATAGATATTAGATGTTGATGATATCCTCAATGCCAGCATTTTTGTTTCGTGTGTCAACAGATATTTGAATGCTGATGATATCCTCAACGCCAGTGTTTGTGTCTCGTGTGTCAACAAATATTGAATGCTGATGATATCCTCGACGCCAGCGTTTGTGTCTCGCGTGTCAACAAGTATTAAATGGTGATAATCCTTTGTGTAATGGCCGTCTTGGCAATAAAAATGATTTTACCTAAGTTTGTTTATCTGTATTTTTGCTTTCCACATGTACTTGCACTCAATGTAGACACAATGCCGCTCTCACTGGCGACCATAGTTAAATTTGCAAAAGTTTAAATGTCGTATACTCGGCATCATAATCGGAATGGTTTAATCTACTATTCATCCTTTTTCAAAGAAGTATTTAAATAGCAGACCCACCAGATATAAATGAATGGGTAAAATCCCTTTTTAGAGTCACTCAAATACCGCTCTTTTCGCTTTAATGAATTTTGAGGAAGAATTTCCACTCTTCTTCTGATTGATTGATCCTTTTGATTGTTGTATTTACTGTGCCGACTCCTTTGAATGCACATGTGCTCAAAGTAAATATTTAATAGACACAAAGTCTCTTATGCTAGCGATTGCTTTTATATAAAGAATTCTAAATACAATATTCATAAAGAAGATAAGGCGCCTTTGTTAGTACATCATAGATAATTTAAAAGGACCTTGATAAATGGGTATTAAATCCGTCTTTGGGGCTACCCATAAATACCGTTCTTGAGAATTATGTGCTTTGGTGTGGCTCACAACCCGCTTGGAGATTTTTTTTTGAAAAAGATTTTCATTTTTGTGTATTGATCCCTTATCCACAGAAAAATGATTAGTTTTTTTAATCAAACTACTCTGTATTGACCTTCTTCGATCTTGGTTTGCTCCTCACCATCTTTTGGGTACTCTATCATATTGGGACTTTCACCCTAACTCTCCATCCCAATAGATGCTTAGGAAATTACTAAGTAAGAAGATTTGCATGGATTTTCAAAAGTAATCTTAATTTTTCAAAAAACTAGTTTCAAAACTTCTGTAAAAGATTTAGGAAAGCTCTGCCAGTCATGTCATGTAAAATCCTAATAAACGTCTTCCTCTTGGTTCTGACTATGTCTGACGTTTGACGAAGTATTGTTAAGGATTCAACATTGTTGAGGCTCTCTATCAGAAGTTTTATCATAGCCGGAGATTTAATCTATCTAGACTTTATCGCAGTTGATGATTTTCAAAACTTGACTTTGACCTCTGGTGCTGGGGGATTTGAAATATATTCCAATATATTAGTGGAAATTTTGAGGACCTCCTTAAAATTTCTGCCCCGGTTTAAAGTTGTTTGAGATGATCTCAGCTCGAGGGGATCCGAAGTCATTGTTAGTCTTCGTTCTCTTTGTTTTTGGAAGATGATCTTCCTCTTTTGAATTTTTAAGATTCCTTCTAAAATTTTTGCCCCAATTTCCATTTCCTGGGGTTATATGACCGAGCTGTTGGGGTGCCTACGTATCCCATTGAAGCAGGAATCAGGTCAAACGTAGTTCAGGACAACGCTAGGGATACATATAAAATTCTAATGGATTGACTGAAGCCGACATAGGCCGCCTACGTATCTCATTCTTGGGAATTTAGGTCATCACGTAGTTCATACATAAAAGAAAGGGATAGATTATCCTAAGAGGTTGATCGAAGCCAACTTAGGCCGCCTACGTATACCTTTCTTGTGAATTCAGGTCAAACGTAGTTCGTACATAAAAGGGAAGGATGAATTTTTCTAAGGGGTTGACCGAAGCCGACATAGGCCGCCTACGTATCCCTTTTTTGGGAATTTAGGTCAAACGTAGTTCGAACATAAAAGGAAATGGGTTCTAGGCAATTACACATCATAAAACAGATACTATCATAAAGGCAACAAATAAGCCAAGGAAACAAAAACTAAAACATATTTCAAACACAGTATCTCTTTCCTACATCAGAATTGATTGGTTTGGTTCACTCTTGACCATCCATCTCAAGTAGTATTAGGGCTCCTCCAGGTTGTGCTTCTTTCAGTTTTCAAATTCCTCTATATCTACTAATAACTGCTTTTCATCACCTTTTATTCGTTCATCATCATTCCCTTTGCTTTGTTTGTCTAACCCTTGACATGACATGACATAGACAAGTTTTTAAATTATTGCTACCAAAATAAACCATGTTATATGATAACAAGATGATAAAAATAATAATATAATCATATTTCAAAATAACTTCTTAAATAAAGGGAGGCCTTTTGGAAAATAAATAAAAACTATGGCTCATGACCCCGCACAAATGCGGGCCCATGCCTTTTTGAAAGTTATAAAACACGAAATGAAAATTTAAGACATAAAAGGGTGGATCACGGGGCCTCCTCCGGATCATCACCGATTTTTAAAACTACTAGTAATTGCCCTTTCATCTACCCCGACGGGTGACGGATTATGAGCGGAGTGGAAGTTCAATTTTGCAAAGCCTCTCCTGGTGCAACCCTCCTTAACCCATAAGACTTTGGGAAATCCTCTAGTATATCATCGCATCCCTTAAACGGATTTCTTGTCCCATCCCTAAGACCATCATCTTTTGACATCTCACGCACGGGAAATGACTAGTGCAGGTGTGGCGGCGGTTTGGATAGACTCATCTTTAACTTATCTTCAATATCATTTTTCTTTCTTAGTTGGTACCCTATCCCATACTTAAATACTTTTTCTGGGACCATAATGGGCCCAATAATTCCTTCCAACTTCTTACTCAAGACACTTAAGGCAGCCACAAATTTCTCTATCTTTTCCACTCTTTCTGTCTTTTTGGAATTTTGTGAATCCACCTTAGTAATAGTCTTGCTAGATACCCATTCGTCTATTATTTCAATCATGCCAACTGTGGCTCCCCCATGATCATACAATGGATTACTGGTGACATTTGGTATCAACGCCTGAAGAGTGATGATCTTCTGATTAATCAAGTCTTGAATCTTGTGTTTCAGATTGATGCAATCTTCAGTATTATGCCCGAGTGCTCCTGAATGATATACACAGACTTGATTGACCTGCAAGAATCAGGAATTGAGATTGGTAGGCTTCAATGAAATAAGCTGTAAATAACCAGCTTTCATCAATCTTCCAAAGAGCTGGGTACGACTTTCAGCCAATGAAGTGAATTTTCTTGGAGGTTTCTTTTTGAGGTTTAGACGTAGGGGATTATATTGGTTTTGATTAGCGGGAAGAGGTACGTGATGATATTTTGGAGGCGCTTGAACGTTTATTTGGTTATTTGGAAGAGTAGCTCGAACATAAGACTAATAATTTGGCTGCGAAACTTGGTACTAAGGTAAAATATTTGAAAGTGGAGTTTGGTATTGGGATTGGATATTTAGGAATGGAGCTTGGTACTTGGATTGAATATTTGGGAGTGAAACTTGGTATTGGGATTGGATATTTAAAAATGGAGCTTGGTACTGGCATTGAATATTTGGGAGTGGAACTTGGTATTGGGATTGGATATTTAGAAATGGAGCTTGGTACTGGGATTGGATATTTGGAAGTGGAGCTTGGTTTTAAGGACGAGAGGAAGTTGGGTGGTAGGTGGGGAGGAAATTAGGAAAATTTTGTGGAATTCGAGAGTTGTTTGGTGGAATATAGAAGGAATTTTGCAGATTTAAAAATGAATTTTGTGGAGTCGGAGGTGGATTTTGTGGATTCGAGTATGAATTTTATGGATTTGGAGCGGGTTTTGTGGGGTTAGGGATGCATTTTGCGGATGGTAAGCATCTGGGTTATTTTCTCGATTGGTATTTTGGATAAGTTGAGGAGCGGAAGCGGACGATATGTTATTTGGATGGTCCTCGAAAATAGGCGTACTGAGGGGAGGGATCTGAAGCGGAGTCCTGTGCCCTCCTGGAGCCGGAGCATTGACAGTGATGGCCAGGTTAGCCAAGTCTCGAGTATGATTTATCTCCTTCTGAAGCATTTCCAATTTTCTCGCGAGTTCAGCAATTATCTCGCTTTGTTCCGCTATTACACTGTCCCTGATGGTCAATGCATTTTCCTCATCACTTTCAGTCATATTTGAATGATAGTTAGGGGGTGGGATCTTATGCGCTTTTAATCGGGTGAAGTAAGGATGTTCAGCCATCTTATTTCAATACGGAGTAATTTTCTGTTATCTGTAAAGTAAAATAACTCAAAGGTAGATGTGTTAGTTCCCATATGTGATAAGTAATGTAAGATACTTGACAAGAAGTAACTACGTAGAGTTGTTTGTGTCATAGCCAAATTAATCCACATGACCATAGTGGATAGTTTGCCTTTGATTCAAACAAACGCACATAAACACATAAGGCAGTTATATCGCATAAAAACATTATAATAATGTGTATCCTAACTGGGGTGAACCTTTTGAGCCAAAGGTTTAGGCCTAACGAATTTTGAAGAAAATATACGCCTTTTTAAAGCCAATCCATTATCCCTCAAAACCTTCATAGGTATACATAAATGGCATAAATGCCTACAAAAGTTTCACAAAAGGGGTACAATCTTTAGGAAAAGAGAAAATAACATGAGAAAAATAATGTCCCGCGCAGGAGATAGGGAATACTAGATCCTGAATGCTCTTCTATCAGCCTTCGCCCTTTTATCTTTGTCCACTTCTTGTCATTGGCAACATCTGTTGATGACCAAGCAATTTTCGTATGACTGTGCTCTAAATCATTAGTCTGAAAAATCATGCAACCATTCAAATCAATCAACTTCTTGCCTGGCTCACTATGATTGAGACATCCTTACACGAAAGTAAGCAAAGTAAGCCCTCCCCTGACCCCCAAAGGATAATGGATTGGATTAAATAAACATATATTTCTTCAACACATAAATATGATTCGTCGATAATTGACTCGGGGTCAATAGACGCAGGACAAGTTTTCTAATGAGCCCAATATCCCCTCGGGTATTGGGTCGTCCTAGGCTTATGCCTAAAAAAGGGTTTTGGTTTAGCTCTATCCTAAGTGTCTAGAGTGGGTTTGGACACAGGTTCCCAAGCGGACAACCTGAGTTTGGAAACACGAACAGCCTCCGACTGCCTAACGTGCCGGTAAACTGTTGTGTTTCTAACATTTTATTTCAAATTGAACAACAAGGCCCGGGACATCCACGAAACCCCAAAATAATATAATAATCAATGCAGGAACATGCCATGAAATGTAATAATTAAATTCCACAAAAATCAAAAAACATAAACACGTAAGCATTTAAAACGGTTAGTCGAAAGATGAAATCAATCATTTGGTTAGAACCTTTTTCAAAATTCTCCAGCAGAGTCGTCATTTCTGTTTTACGAAAATTTTGACTTTTAATAGTCGCCACTTAATTTTGAAAAAGAATTAAGAAAATCTTTAAATTTACTTTAAATGATCCAAAATAGAAAAATCGTTTAAATTTTGAAATTCTAGGTAAGCGGTTCCTATTAACATTTTAGGAAGGTTTTTAAGACACCTAAAATGTCCGCTAACTTGCGGTTATCCAGACTGTTTGAAAATATCTTTTGACGAACTTTAAAAAGATTTATTGTTGAAAACTGATTGATTTTAGGAAAAGACTTGTATAAAATAGATTTGGACGACTTAGTAGGGATTTTAACTAAGTCTAAACAAACTAATAACAAAGCATGTAAAAGGGGAAGAGAAGAAAATAAAAAACTTAGGCCATTGGGCCCAAATCAATAGACCCTGTCCTAATATAATCGGGTTTTTAGCCCATTTGCACCTGTCCTAATCTAAATGTCGGGCCTTGGCCCGTAACCTGTCCTAAGCTAATTTTTTTGTGGACCTTTTGGCCCCAAACCGCTTCACCTATATTAAAATACAACTTTGGCTTCGAGGCTCAAATGAATGAATAAATAAATGACTAAATGAATAAAAAGAAGACAATAATAAAAATAAAGATTTTTCAAGCCTCTTAGTGACCTCATCAATGGGTTTTGACCCATTTTCCTTCTTCGTCTATCTTCTAGCACCCGCATGCCAAATAGTCGACCTTGGGTTTAAATATTCAAACTTGACTCGAAGAGGTGGGCCTCATTGGCCCATTACGAAATGTAAGAGGAGAGGAGTCCATTTGAATTCGAGATATTTTTTGCATGCAAAGAAAAGATAAAGAAATTAATATACATTCAAGGCATAAAAGTGACAAATTTCAAAGCAAAAGAAACTATCAAGAACCAATTTTTGAATGACAATGATAAGCACACTTGCACAAGAATGAGAGTCAACAAATAAAATGTAAAGCAAGGACACCCACTTACATGCCTCATGATTTATGTTCATATAAGAATGAATAAAGGTAAAAGAAAGAAGACCATATTCAATGAATTAATGCAAGAACAAATAACGCAAGTTTACGCGAGTAAAGGGATGAGGCGATAAGAAAAATACTCATGACTTCTAAAATTGAACAAACATAGAAACTAATTCATTTAACAAAAGAAAATAAAGGCTAACTTTTCAAGAAAGTGAATAGTTAAATTTCAATTAAGGAGAAATTAACGTAGATTCATACATATAAGTCATGGCCAACTTTAGGGAAAACATATAACGACCTATGATTTATCGTTCTAAGATATCGTTGATTCTCTTTTGACATTATGACTCAAAGAGAGACATGAATCAAGTCTTTACACACACAAAGAACACGTATAACAATCTAAAGGGAGTAAGAAAATTAGAATAAAAGTTTAGCATTTCTAAAAGTGAAATATCGTTTCACAATCATACTATGCATGACTAGAAAATATCTAAATAATTCTATTTAGCCACAAAAATTAGAACTTTCTCATTATTTTGACAAATTTAAAAACATACAAAAAAAAAGAGGAATAAACATCGTGGATAGAAAATAAAGCTAGCACTTCATCTCTTATATGAGGATTTTGGAAATCCCTTAAAATAATTAACAAGCAAATGACAAATTCTTGATTTAATCAATTACTATTTTTATTAAAGTGAAACAAACAATAGTAACTATTTTTTCAACATAAAAGAAACAACTTTTCATGCTAAAAATAAATATATCTGCCAACAAGGAATTTAAACATGACATGAGTACATCTTTTGAGCAAAAATCAAAACTTTATACAAAATAATCAAAGAATAAAGCTAAAAAGCAAAACAATCGATATTAACTATTCTTTTCAACATAAAGGAAATAACTTTAGATGTTAAAACAAACATATCCACCAACAATGAGTTTAGACAAAACACGAGTACATCTTTTAAGCAAAGATTGAAACTTTATCTATAATAGTCAAAGAATAAAGTCAAAAAGGAGAAACAATCAATATTAACTATTCTTTTCAACATAAAGGAAACAACTTTACATGCTAAAAACAAATATATCCGCCAACAATGAATTTAAATAAAGCATAAGTACATCTTTTAAGCAAAGATTGAAACTTTATCTATAATAATCAAAGAGTAAAGTCAAAAAAGGCACGTACAACTATTGCTAGCTCATTTTTATATCATGAACATGAAAATAATTAAAATATCGATACCACAACGTCCTATGGACTTCAAGGCCATCTACAACAAATAATTCCAGCAAACAAAATTATAACTACGAACTATGAAGAAGAAAAAGATGAAGAAAAAAACGATAATAAAACTACAAAAAAAGAAAAGGTGTGTTTATCTTTTTGAGAGTAGCAAAACGAGACTACGAGCTTCGTCGGAATCAACCACAACCGAAAAACGTCGCCGGCAGCTCGAAAATTTTGATTAGCCGACCAACTCTATGAAACAAAAAATTTTACTAAATAAAAATAATTATTTTGCTCAAAAGAATTTTTTTCACCTTTCTAGCCTTTTTTTTTTACTTTTCCACCCCATTTTCTACCAAAAGTAGTGGTAGTATTTATAGGAGAGAATTACTTTGTTTTCTTCCACCAATGTGGGAGAAAAGTATTTATAGGAAAGGATAAGAATTTATATCTTGTGATCCACCAATGTGGGAGAAAAAACAATTAAGGGTGTTTTTGAATTTTTAAAATTAAAGATAAGGTGAGGTGGAAGATAATGTGGGGGGAAATTGTACAATGTAGTACAACTTTTGAATTTTAAAATTGAAAAAGGACAAAGTTGGGGGGAAATAGTACAATGTAGTACAATTTGAAATTATTTTTTTATGGGAATTAGGTAGAAGTTATGAGAGTTTTTGAGAATTTTGGGGTTATTTAAAATAGAACCCCAATTGGGATTTAAAATTTAGCTATATTTATTTAATTTAGACTAAATTAAAAATCAATTGATGGATTGCATTGCAATTATGATCAATTTGATTTCAATTATGGCCAAATCTAATAGATTTGCTAAATTAAATTAAAATTCGATACGAATTAATACTTCTTTTAATCTGGAGCTTCTTGATTTAATAAAATCAAACGCATATTTATCCAAATAAATTATTTTGATGATAAATTATATTAAAATCAAGGTTTTAATCATTATATTTATTTTCAAAATAATTCTTAATTAAAATTTAATATTCCATAGAATAAATATTTAAGTAATCAAATTATATAATATCGTATAACTGAACACGATAATATATAATCGCTTCTTAAAATGACAAAATCACGTACAAAAAATATTTTTAAAATATTTTATTCGAATGAAATAAATATTTAGATTTTATTAAAAACCGAAGAAACTCAGAATTAAATTTAGTTGTGGAGGACAAAATTTGAGTGTCAACAATATTGTTGACATTATTAGCAGGAGATGTAGTTGCAGAGCTTGGCAGCTTAGGGGCATTCCTTGTCCTCATGGTGTTGCTGCCCTTCACCATAAGGAATATGAGCCCATTAATTTTGTGGACACCTGCTATCATAAGGATACCTACCTCAGCACATATACTCATTTTATTCAGCCAATGAATAACATGAAAATGTGATCAATATCAAATAATCCTACTATGAAGCCACCAAAAATATGGAAGCTGCCTGGAAGACCACATAAAATTAGAAGAAAGGAGGATGATGAAAGTAGAAAAAATGAAAAATTTAGCAAATGTGGTACTGTAATTACTTATAGAAAATGTGGTACAGAGGGACATAATAAAAGAACATGTCCTACAAGAGATCAACCTGGTACAAGTCAATCAGCTGGAACATCTTCTCAGGCACAAATATTTTTATAATCATTATCTAATATACATTATATTAAGTACAAGGATTACTCTCTTAAAACACAGGTTGGAGCTTCTACTAGTAGAGGAAGGGGGAGAGCAAGGGACAGTGGTCCAAGTCATGCAGCTAGAACATCTTACCAGCAAGAGGTATATTTATTTATTTGTTAGTATAAATTTTTTTTTAAGTATATGTACTAATATCTCAATAATTAGGCCACCACAAACATTGCAAGTGCTACTAGAGGAAGAGGTAGAGAAATAGGCAATGTTTCAGGTGGTTCAAGTGTTCCAAATGTCTCAAGTGGTCGAGAAAGGGGTAGTGGGAGAGGAAGAGGAATGACTCAAGAGAGCCAAACTAGTTATGCTAGTAGAAGGGGCATGGGAAGGGGTGTGCCTCTTCAAAGACAAGACCATGAGGACAACGGTGGAGGACATACAAGACCTTTTAAAAGGACAAGGATGGAGGGAATTAAAATATACTAAGCTGAAGATGGCTTTACTACTCTTAATGTAAGTAGTTTGTAGAATTTTTGTTTGTGCAGCCTAAAATTTTTTAAGATTGCCTTTTAATTTTTGTAATTTGTTTGTGCAGTTTGGAATGCCAAGTAGAAGAGTCATTAGCACTGGTGCAAAGGTCACAAAGAGGCCTGACGTTGTGACTGGTGATATTGGCTACACACCAAGACAAGGATTCAAATGAAAAGGGAAGTCGGCCATTACCAATAGCAAACTTGAAAAAATGAGGGCTGAAAAGGTTATTCAAACGAGGTCTGCAGTTGCTGCCAAAACTCAAGGCAAAAATATTTCAACTAGGAAGACTCATGTGCCATGGAAGTAGGATATCTTGCTGATATGATGTGTATATTTTGGTGGAGATTGTTGATATTGTCACAAACAATTAATTTTGTATGTTTTATTGATGGTGATAGCATTTTGATCTTATTTTGTAGCAATCAAACAATGTTTTGGGCAGTTTGTTTTGTTAGGTACCTTTAGGTATTAAGGTATGTTTTGTTAGGTACCAAACAAAACAAGCTTTGTTGTTCAAATTGAAACAATGATTGTGTTGAAATGAAGTCCTCATTTTCTCTCATTATGGTTGCCTTGTTAGTCTATTCACTGTACATTACGTTTGAATGCTCATAAATGTCGTTAATATCACAATATATTGATACAAAATAGATTGCATAGGTGTTACACAATATATTGTTACAAAATAGATTACATCTTGTTAAGCAACTACTATTCCGACAAGAGAAAAGACGAACACTTAGTGTTACACAACCAATCAAAATTCATCTTGTTAAGCAACTACTATTCCAACAAGAGAAAAGGCGGACACTATTTTGTAGAACAAGAGAATGACTGACAATTTCAATTGCACACAACTACATTTATCATTCGTTCTCTTGGTAATGCTAGTCCAAAATGAAAAAAATACTACAATAATCATGACGATGAGCTTCCAATTACAACATTTAATCTTCTTCTCCTTCTTCACCACCCATTTGCCGTTACTTTCATAAAATGCCAATGCTTCTTCCAACTCCTTGATTCTCTTCGTCAATCTTGGAATAACTATTTTTTATTGTAAGTCAGTCTTTTTCGGGTCCCTCCATCCAAAGAAGTTGCATGATTTCTCCTAAAAGGGGCCATAAATAAATCAATTGAACAAAAATAAGAGGAAAAAATAAGAAAATATGTATAGGACATACACGATAGCATGGACACGACCAAAATCTTCGATCTGGGTTGTTCTCCGACCATGACGTTTACATTGACAGTAAATCTCCATGTTTGCATCGCATTTTTACATGCAATATGGGATCGTTCTTGTCATTACAAATCCGATTCAAGATCGCATTTGACATTATAAAACTATTTTCGGCAAACACCTAGTCACAAAATTTAACACGATTTCAAAAAAAATAAAAAATTGAGACGAATTTAAAACTTTTACGACTGATTTTCTTTAGAAATTACAACATAAATGGAAACATCTTACCTTTTAAGGTTGATTTTGTTGAGAAGAGATTAGAAAGAGATAAAAAATTTCTTCAAAATAGCCAACGGCTATGTTAATGGCAAGGAGGCTCGTGGTTTTAAAGTGGAGAAGGAGAAGGATTTTTTTTTTTTTTTTGACAATTAATTGACACATGACGGATTTTAATTGGTGAACTAAGTCACATTTTAATCGTTCACGCATCTGGCATGCGTGACTACACGCGAAGCCAAAAATTAAGTCAAAATGGTGTATTTACAAGGGATTAAAAAAGAATCGTGGGGTAATAGGTCGTATCTAAAGTTTAAGTGTCTTTTTGAAAAACTCAGACAAAATCAGGGGGGTCTTTATGTATTTTTTCTATCTCTCTATCTATGTTTGAGAAGTTTAAATTTTTCATAACTCCATTGACATGCAGAGAAGAAATGTTACTTTCATTTAGATCAAGATAAAATTTTTGCTTGTTAAAATAATAATTAAGGTGAAGCAGAATAAAAAATACAGATAAATTAATATATATATTTTTTTTTTGATACAACAACAAAATCGTTTTGTAAAAACTCATTTGGCTTGTTGATTAATGAGTATGTTTTATTTATAAAGCGGCTTGGATTAGTATTAGTATGAATAGGCCAAAAATAGATCATATAAGTAAATTGTGTTAGAATTGAGAACTAAAATCCTACATTATCGTACATGTATAAAAGGAATTTTTACTTCATTGACTAGTGAAAAATAGTTAATATATCTTCTTTAACAACTTAAATTTTTTCTATAAGATAATTATACAATTTAAAATGTAAGTTGCCTTTTCATAAAGTAGACTAAAATGCATTGAAATTTTTTGAACATTAGCTTTATGATTGAAAAGGATATTTGAATTAGATTATAATTTGGTCAAAATAACTTAAAAGTTATTTTTGAATTTTATGAGTGTTTGACAATTTAAAAAATTGCTTAAAAAAGGTCAATTTTGACTTTTTATAAGCCAAAAACTAGAAGTTGGTCATTACCTACTTATTATTTTTAGCTTATAATCTATTGAAAGTTGACCAAGTAAATGACCTTTGTATCCCTTATAATTTTCACTTATTCCAAAATTACCTTCTTGTAGTTCATTTGATTTTTTTAGCTTATAATCCATTAATACTTATATTAATTAAATATTTTCACTTTTTATATTTATGGCGAACTTAACTCTAGCCATATTAGTAACTCTTTTGTATGGAACTTCTAATTTATGAAATATGATTTTTATGTATTATTCCCCTTTTTTAATATATTCTTTTAAATTTGGATAATTATTATTCTACAACATATGAATTTCTCACCGAAAAAACCCTCATCAACCAAGATATATGGAGAACACTCACTGAAGTTATACAACTTCATGAACGATTAGTGAACGTTTGATGTATATTTGACGACGCAACGTTCGTATTCGACAATGTTTTAATAGTGATATAGTCATTACTCAATCAACGAATAATATATTTTTCAATTAAGAGTCATTTTAGCAAACAAATAGTATCATTTGTGACCAACTATTTATCTATTAATGTTATTATAATGATTAGTAACATATATATTTTGTTTGATGATTTAAACTCTTTTAACCAAGTAAAAAGATTTTTTTAGCGCACAAATTTAATAGTCATTCATGAAAATATTATATTGATAAACGTTGATAAACATCTCCCAGTCATTAATTATGAAATTGCATCACTATGTACAGTGTTATCAAAAGTGAGGAAAAAAAACTAAGGCTGCATAAAATTTGTCTTTAAAATAAAAATTAATAGATACATAAACACTAAATTCTAATTATATATATATATATATATTGAAAATGAATTAAGAATATATATATATTAATTTTAATTTGAATTATTTTAAAAATAAAAATTAATAATAATCAACTCTACATATTGTTAACAGTTTTAAGGTTATTTCAGATATTTTAACCCAAAAAAAGTGCTTAACAATACTTGTTTATCAAACACATCAACAACTTTTTTTCAGTTTCAACACTTTAATCCAAACACGTAACTAACACTTTTATCCACACATGTAACTGTTTATTTTTAAAATAAGTTTCAACACTTTCAAAATTTTTTTTAAAGAACTTTTTAAAAACCACTTTTTGCCAGCTTATCCAAACGGGATCTTAGACCAACAGGCCAACGGTTTGTAGTAATTTACTTTCCTATCAATAGGGACACTCAATTATTCAAAATTTATTTTTCAAAGGGACGAAATGTGATTGTCACAGAAGGGTCAATTTAATTAGGACCTGTTTGGTCATTGATTTCTCAAGTAATTTTTGGGCAAAAACTTAGTAAATAAGTAGTATTTGTCAAGTAATGTGTCATTATTTGACAAATATATTTGATAAATCATTCAAATTTTTAAATATTAAAAAAATTAGTATTTGGATCAAATTTTATCTTTTTTAGAAATTTTTAAAAATAAAATATATTTTTCAAATACATAGGAAAATTTCATCCAAATCATCACTCAGAAATAAATTGCCAAAAATACTTAAAAATCATTGAGCAAATATTAAGCTTAAAATTCTTTATTTTCAACCCACAGAAAATGGGAAATGAGAATCCAACTGCTTACACCCCAAATGTTCACATTTTTATTCTACCTTTTTTGACTCCATAATCTAAAAAAGTAAAATAAAATAAACAATAGTCTCTTATTACTCAATCTTCAAAAGTATGTGCAATGATGAAATGACTTTTTGGAAGAAATAATTAATTAATGGCGTGAACTTTTTTACTGCTACGCAAGTAAAACAAAGATCAAGTTTCCAGTTGTGTGCCCTAAAGTTTTCAAAAATGTCCTAGCTTCCCCTTAATATATCTGAATTTGTAATATGGTATGGGAAGCAGACAATATTATTAGCTAATTGATTTGTAAGGTTCATAGAATTTCAAATATTTATGGTTATAGGATTAAGTATTGATGAAATTATACATTAAGATGGCCTATACAATTGAGCAAGTATTAAAATTCAAAATATTTATTTTTTAGCTCTAATTAAATATTGATTATATTTAACAATAAATCAATTAAATTAAACGTAAATAGCTCCTTGAAGCTATTACAATAAATACAAAGGTGCCAAGTGCGAGCATATATATTTCTTTCTACTCAAACATACTTGCAGATACTAAAAAAATATTTTTGTGTTAATATGTTAAGTTTAATGTGTAATTTATACTTGTCAAATGTCCCCCAAAGGAAGATTCAAAATCCTAAATAAATGCTACGAAATACAATTTAATTAGCACTTTGTTATAAATAAATATAAAGTTTTGCCAAGACCAAGCATTAAAAAGTCACATGATATTTCTTTAAAATTACTTATTCCTAATATGGATTAAAGTGCAATCTCAATTTTATAATCTATACTGTAAGATGCTTTCCAAAATAACATGGAGACTCTCATCTTGTGACTTCTAATCTTTAACAGTAAAATTTGTCATTAGAGTATTGTCGAAGAATCGAAATCTGGTTGTTGATTAAAAAATAGTTTTAATTGTCGTTTTAATATTTTTCATGTCATATTATAAAAAACAGTAAATATAAGATATAATTTTTTAAGCTATTCCTGTTTTATAAAAGGCAAATTGATTGTTTCTTTTTAAATTCTGCGTATTTTTCTTTATTATTAATGGTACAATTGATTACAATTGTCAATTTATTCTTGAATTTTTAAAGTAATAATTATTTTGAAATAACTTTTTCAAACTAAAATGATCATTAATTTGGGATGGAAGGAATATCCGATTTTTTCTTCTCTTTCTTTTATGGTATTTCCTCGGTCCATGTTTACTTATCCAATTTGAATAATCAAGAAATAATTTATCTTTTTATATATATTTTATTCTTATTATTAATTATTATATTTTTAAATTTATTATATTTAAAAAATAACATATTAAAATTATCATTCTAGTATTATTTTTAAAGGAATATGCCAAGTGAATATTGAATAAGTAAAAATAAATGAAGGGGTTAGCTTTTAGAAAATTAATATCATCACGTCCATCTTTTCATGGGTAAAAAAAAAATGTTATGTTCGTAAAAAGAAGATGACCCTGTCATAATTATTACAAAAATCTTTTTGTTAATTATTTCATAGAAGACTCCTCCATCTTCGGTGATTTTGTCTAAGCGCGTTTCTACAGTAATAACACAGATAAAAGCATCATAAATACTAAAAACAGGGATAGAAACAAAAAAGAATAAAATATAATAAAAAAGGTATAAACAAAAGAAAAATGAAAGGAACCCGTTTGGAATTACAAATTATTTGAAATTCCATCAATTATTCTTACGTTTTAATTTGATTTTTTTATTTGGTAAGATTCGATTTTAATTAGTTGGAGCAAAAAATACAAAAAATATCAATTTAAGTTAAAATATATATTTTAAAATAATCAAAATATCCTTTAATTGAAGAAAAAGAAGTTATATAAATCATCTTTATTGTAATAAACATTATTTAAATGCTAATTATGTTTATCTGAACTCAGTATTTTCAACACAAAATCTAAATTTAAAAATTATTAAAATTAAAATAAATAATAACTATACACCCACTAAAAACTACAAGAAAAATACTACGATTACTAGCGACCAGTGTGAAAGGCTAAACAAGACAACTCTATACTACCTGCTAAAATGACTCATGATTTGAATTACAACGTTCAAAATATTAAACATTTTATTCACTATTTAATATTAAATTTCTAATTCTAAATAATAATTTCCTATGATTTTATGTATGACTTTTACAAAACAACAACAATGTACCTAGTATAGCACCACAAATGTGGTTTAGGAGGATGAGCTATATGCGTACCTTACGTCTACTTTTGATGGGTAGAATAATTATTTCTGATTAGATTGTCAACTCGTAAATGAGTTTGAAAGAATTGCAAAAGTTTCAAAAAATGATAAAAATAACGAAGAAATAAAAATATTAACAATAATTTAAGTTTTATAGATTAAACCTACAAGGTCTTTAATATTTAATTTGATTATTGTACTATTTTCTTGTAGTCACTTTTTTTTTTAATTTTAAATGCTTTGTCATCTTTCTATAATATTTTGTGACAATGCCTTCACTTTAGTTATTTCTTTTTTCAATATATTTTTTCTTGAGTAAGAGATTTACTTGAAACAATCTCTCTGTCTTTTAAGTTGAAAGTAAAATGTGCATAGACTCTACACTCACAAACATTCATTTTGGTAATTAAAAAAATAAATTTAAGAGATACAACTAAAGAAATAAGTAACTAGAAAATTGACAAAATGAAAAAGAACCCTAACTACCTTCCCACACTGCACTCCACTAAGTTATTTTTCCTCTCACTTGTCTCCATTCCCACATCACATCACACTCTCACTCTCTCTCTATCACTACAAATACATACACATTTATGTATCTATAGCCTTTAGCAATTAGCATTCCCTACTCTTTTATTCTCCACATCAATAACAACAACAACTTGATCATTGTGTTATCCTTATTGCATCTTCATGGTGCTTCTCCTCTTCCCTTAGACACACTAACAAAAAGTATAATATACTATACACATATATTCCTTTTTTATCTTTTCGTTTTTGCGTAAAACTTTGCTTTGTCTGGTTAAAAAGAGTTAGTGTTTACCATTTTGCTTATTTGATTCGTTTCCTGGATCATTTTGTTAGTAAAGATCTCACCTTTTTCCTTTTCCTATTTTTACTTGAGATTTTGTGCTTTTTCTTCATTTGCTTCATCTGCTTCACTTCTAAGTTTTAACACATTTTCCCCAGTAATGTAGGGGAAAGAAGGTGGTTTATTTCAGCTTTTTTGGGATCAACTTATTAGTGTAATAGACTTGTAAAGATGAACATTTACGTTATCTAGCTAATTTGGCATCTGGGTATTTTTCTAGTTTTCTCTGTTAGTATCTGTTGTTGTGATCGGAAACAACTTCTCTACCTTCGTAGCAGGGGTAAGCTACACTTTACCCTCCCCACACCCCACTTTGTGAAAGTGGGACTACACTGGATATGTTGTTGGTGTTTTTCTGATTTGTTATTTTTTTGAATATTTAGGATTTTCTTAGTTCAGTTGTGAATGAATACCCTTTTGAGTTTCTTGAGCTGGAGACAGTTGGAGCTCTGTATTTGCTTGCTTTTTTGAGGTGGGTACAAGGGATGATGCGTAGTGTACAACTCAAGCTTACTCTACACTTAGCTTGCTGAGTTGTACAGTAATAATGTTTTATTCTATTAGACATCTGGGGTTTTCTGTATTGTGGATTTTCTTGAATTTCTTGAGCTGGAGTGAGTGAGTTCCTCTATGTGATTTCTTGGATTTGTGAATTGAGTACAACAAATGATGCATAGAGTACTAACACTAGTCTGTTCAGTGCTTGGCTTAGTAAATTATAAAGTGACACGTGTCTTTATACTGTTTGAAACTTTGGAATAATTGTGATGTTTTTTGGTACTTTTGATTTGATTTTTTGTGGTGGGTGAATATTTAATGGTTTTGGTGTGGATTGAAACAGACACTGTAGGCATCTTGGACTTGGAGGTGTCTGAAGAGACTGTGCTAAAATGGGAGAGATGGGATTTAGTCTTGTTATTGTACTGTTATTGAGTGTATTGAATGTTGGGAAGGCTGAAATCTACATAGTGACAGTTGAAGGAGAGCCTGTCATAAGTTATAAAGGTGGCATTGATGGTTTTGAGGCCACTGCTGTTGAGTCTGATGAGAAAATTGATACCACAAGGTATGAATGACCACTTTTTTTTTTTTTTTTTCTTCTTCTTTCACCTTTTTCATTCAGGAGTTTGAACATTATATACTGCTTTCTTTATTAATTGACATGGTTTCTTCACTATCGTATTCCCTTTTTCGTGAATACTTTGATTTGCTGCACCTGAGTCGAGGTTCTTCCGGAAACAACCTCTGTACCTCCAGGAGGTAGCTACGGTCTGCATACACCCTACCCAACCCAGATCCTACTTGTGGGATTACACTGGGTATGTTGTTGACGTGTTGTTGTTTGAACATCATGAGGTAAAAGTGTGAAAATAACAGTTGATTAGTCTGTCATGGTTCATTTGATGCGTGTTGCTGTCTTTTATAATTGATGAGAAAATAACTGATCTTGTTAAATCTATTAGGTGCCATTTCAACTTCTAAATATTCTTTTCTCTGGAAGGTGCTTATGGAGTTGATAACTTCTTAAACTTTGTTTGACTTTTTTCAAGTTGTTGGATTAATGGATTATTTGTTTTTTTGGCTAATAATGGATGTTGATGTAAGTAAAATCTAGTATCTTTCATTGTCTTTTTCGTACAAGGAAGCACAATTCATCTACTTCTTCGGAGGTAGCGGTATGGACTACATACATCTTACCCTCTCCAGACCCTACTTTGTGGGAATAGACTGGGTTTGTTGTTGTTGTTGTTGAAACACAATTCATATAGAATTAACAGTTAACTTATTGGAGGAAAAAGAAAAATAAGAATATATCATGTTTGTGCAAAATGCATTTGTTTAGAGCTAAAACTAGAGTACCTAGGAGAGATGCAAAAACCGCCACATGACTATTTTTCAATCTGTGGATTTTTCGTGGAGTCGGTTGCTGAAGCAAGCTAAGTTTTTATTAATATTTTCCAACTTTTGCCAATATTTCTCTTTAAATAAGAAGTTCTATCAAATTCTCATTCATGTAAATTTTGCTTTCAGTTTTAGGTATATGTTAGGAAGGAAAGAGATGTTACAATTGGTTGTGACAAAAATATGATAGTTTTGAAATTTGTAGAACTGGGCAATATAGTCACTATGATATTGTAATGTTACCACTTTGAAATTCAATTTCCATAAAAGATATTTTCTATGCATTTGTCTTTTTCGTAAAAATGAAAACGATGTTACAATTTGTTGTGATGAAAATTTGATAGAACTGTAATAGTTCTGAAATTTGTAGAGCTGTGAAATATAATCAGTATGACATTGTAATGTCAGTTGTTTGAGATTCATTTTTACATAAATGGTTAATTCTCAATGCATGTGCATTATGTACAAGTTCACTTTGTTCCACGGTGCTCACTTGTAAACAATAATCTATGGTGTACCTAAAAAGGAAAAAGATGAAAACAGGAAATTTGAGTTCGATATGAAGTGAAATATTTACCTAGAAAATGATTTCCTGGAATTTGTTTTACTTGAAAATATTTTTCTAGTGTTTGGATAGTGAGTAGAAAATATTTATTGAAGGGTGGTGATAATGTCATCAGTTGATTAGTATTTAACATGTTCAAAATGTTATCAGTTGGGTAGTGTTTCAAATTTGATGAAGTTTTGGAGTGCTAGAGATTGATAATAATATTTAAGTGTTGGTTGGAGCAATTAATATAGGATAACAGTTATGATATTTGTAAAAGAAGTATTTTTTGCTTATTATTGCGGGAAACCATTGATTTTCTTTTTTTTTGAAATGTTTGGGGTAATCAAAGCACCAGAAATGTCTTTAGTCTTCATGATGGAAAGCATTTTCAAGAAAATGCTCTATCATACCATACATACGAGAGTTCTCAGTTTCTACAAGAAGCTTTGTTCTCATTGGATATTAGCATGTCACAAGCTATAGTTCTCGCTTTCAGATGATTGTCTGTGATGGTGAAAACCTTATATATATGCTCACTCTTATTACCATTGTGCTTTCAGTGAATTGGTTACATCCTATGCCCAACATCTGGAAAAGAAGCATGATATGCTTCTAGCTTTGCTATTTGACCGTGGGACCTACAAGAAAATCTACAGCTACCATCATCTAATTAATGGCTTCGCAGCTCATATTTCACATGAGCAGGTGACACTCCGCTCTTTCAGAGACTGCTCTTCTTTTCCTTCTATTTATTGTTGAGCATGATCAGTATTTTTCTACCTGTATTTTCTTACATAAAGAATACATTAGTAGGCAGAAATCCTCAGACGAGCTCCTGGCGTGAAGTCTGTGGAGAGAGATTGGAAAGTGAGGAGGCTTACAACTCACACACCACAATTTTTGGGGCTTCCTACAGGAGTATGGCCAACAGGTGGTGGGTTTGACCGAGCAGGCGAGGATATCGTAATAGGTTTCATTGACTCTGGCATCTATCCACACCATCCAAGTTTTGCAAGCCACAGCGCTGAACCCTATGGACCTCTTCCAAAGTATAGAGGAAAATGTGAAATTGATCCTAGCACCAAGAAAGACTATTGCAATGGGAAGATTATAGGTGCTCAACATTTTGCCGAAGCTGCAAAAGCAGCTGGTTCATTTAATCCTGCAATGGATTTTGATTCTCCTCTAGACGGTGATGGACACGGAAGGTTTGTGCTTAATTAATTACGAAGTTAACTTCATTGTATTTTAGAAGATAAGTAATGTTGTTTTCCAACTGCCATTCCAACTTCAATTTTTCTTGGCGATGGCATACGCAACTGCAGATGCTAAAAGAAATTTAGCACTTTGTGGGTGTTGAGAAGTAGCTATGTTTGCTTAAGAAACTTGTGAGATTGGTACCGAAAGGGTACATTTTATTTATCTGAGAGCTACAAAGTTATACTACTGTAAAACACACACATAGAATCAAATCGCTTGAGTCTAGCATATATGAGAATCAAGATATGATCTTATTTGATCTAATTACCTAAACTATCTATAACATATCAGATTTGATTTTATCAGGTCAATTAAGATCCTACAAAATCAAATCTTAAATATTCACAAATCAACACTCCCTCTCTGTCATGCCTAACTTGCTTATAAGAATTTTAAATTTTGGTTTAAACAAGTTTTTTGTGAAAATATGTGCAATTTGCTGATTTGTTGGGACGAAAGGCATGCACACACTTCCTTCTTCAATCTTCTCTTTGAAGTGCCTATCCACTTCAACATGTTTTGTTCTATCATGTTGAACTGGATTGGGAGCAATACTTATGGCCACTTTATTGTCACAATACAGCTTCATTGGTAAACCAAACGTTTTTTTGAGTTCTTCCATCATCTTCTTGAGCCAAATCATTTCACAAATTCCATGGGCCATAGATCAATATTCAGCTTCAGCATTGCTGCGGGCTACAACATTCTGCTTTTTACTTCTCTAGGTCACAAGATTTCCCCAGATAAATGTACAATATCCAGATGTAGACCTCCTGTCAGTAGTAGAACCTGCCTAGTTTGCATCTGTAAAGCTTTCAATGCCCTTATATGTTATTTTTTCTGAAAAATAATCCTTTCCCCGGAGAACTTTTAAGGTATCTTAGGATCCTGTAGACCACTTCTTGGTGCTCTTCCTTTGGAAAGTTCATAAATTGACTGTCTAAGCTTACAACAAAAGCTATATCAGGTCGAGTATTTGACAAGTAGATCAACTTCCCAACTAGTCTTTGATATTGACTGTGGTCAACTGAATTGCTTTGTTATTTCCGAATTTTATTTTCAGATCAATAGGTGTTTCTGTGAGAAATATAAGAGAAAAATATTATTGAATTGTTGTAACCACATTATTACGTTGAGGCCCTAGTTATAGACAATACATTCCAATCCTTTTCCTAATAGGACACTACATTACAATCCTTTTCCAAGTAGGATTTTATATGTTATTCCTATTCCTACTCATATTCTAACACTCCCCCTCAAGCTGGTGCATAGAAGACATATGTACCAAGCTTGTTATGGATGTAACTAATATGAGAATCGGTGAGGGACTTGGTGAAGATATCTGCAAGAAAACTGATAAAGACTGCTTTGGATGTCTGGGAGACCTCAATTGAAACGGAACAAACTAAAAAAATGATCCGAAAAGTAGTAAATATTGCTATAAAGTCGATGTGTTGCTGGAAAATTGCCGAAAATTGGTATAAAATATACGGGTCATCTCGAAATCAAGAGACGAGTAGATCTTGAACATGAAAGTCACCGGAAACTTAGCCGAAACACGCTCACACGCCGGATTATTAGATTTGATGGCTGAAAAGTGACTACAATCTGAGGAAAAAAAAAGTATATGGGTAGGGTCGGAATGATGACACGACCCTACTGAAAAAGAGAAATATGTATAGGGTCGGAATGATGGCACGACCCTATTGAGAAATAGAAATTATATGAGTAGGGTCGGAATGACGGCACGATCCTACTGGAAAAGAGAAATTATATAGGCAGGGTCGGAATGATGGCACGACCCTACTGAAAAAGATCTGAGGAGTCACCGGAAAGACGTACGGAACTATGTAAATTAAATTTGAGGAGTCACCAGAAAGATGCATGGTGCTATGCAACTCAGATATGAGACAGTAGTCCGGAAAGATGCACGGTGCTACACAAATCAGATATGAGAAAATAGTCACCGAAAAGAAGTACGGTGCTATGAAAAATAGATATGAAAAAGTAGTCACCGGACAGATGCATGGTGCTACGCAAAGATATGAAAAAATAGTCACTAGAAAGATACATAGTGAGTCAGTGACCCAACTTTTGCTAAGATAATCATTGGCCAGACGGGCGACATATATGGATTATAGCTGCCCGCAGGCAGCGGAAACTCTTTGATTCTTTACCAAGATCGTGGAAGCTCTGATACCATGTGAGAAATACAAGAGAAAAATATTATTGAATTGTTGTAACTACATTATTATATTGAGGCCCTATTTATAGACAATACATTCCAATCCTTTTCCTAATAGGACACTACATTACAATCCTTTTCCAAGTAGGATTTTATATGCTATTCCTATTCCTACTCATATTCTAACAGTTTCAGCTGGACGACAACCACTCATCCCTGTCTCTTTTAGAAGATCTAGTACATACTTCCTTTGTGGCACCATAATGCCTTCTTTTGATTTCGCTACTTCTATGCCAAGAAAATATTCCAACTGGCCCAAATCTTTAATCTCAATCTCCAAGGTCAACTGTTTCTTTAAATTCTTCATTTCGGACAAGTCATCTCCTGTAAGTACAATATCATCGACATACACTATTAGGATAGTTGTCATTCCCTCAAGAGAATGTCGAATGAACATGGTATGATCTGCTTGCCCTTGAGTGTACCCTTGTTTTTTCACAAATTGAGTAAACCTCTCAAACCAAGCTCTTGGAGATTGTTTGAGCCCGTAGAGAGATTTTTTTAGCTTGTACACTCTAGTTCCATACCTTTCTTCAAAACCTGGAAGAGGGGTCCATGTAGACTTCTTCTTTGAGTTTTCCATTCAAGAATGCGTTCTTCATGTCTAGTTGTTGAAGGGGCGAATCAAGATTGGCAGCAATAGTCAGAAGAACCGTTCTTGAATTGAACGTGGCAACTGGAGCAAATGTCTCACTGAGTGAATCCTTTTGCTACCATATGTGCCTTATAAATTTGATGGTGAACATCCACTTGCAGCCCACTGTTTTCTTTCCACATGGTAGTTCCACCATTTTTCATGTTTCATTTCTCTTCAGAACATTCATCTCCTCTAGAATTGCCTCCTTCCACTAGGGAACGTTCAAAGCATCCTGCACATTTCTCGGTATCTCCATTCCAGATAATTGAGAAAGAAAAGCTATATAGGAAGGGGACAAGTTTCTACATAATGGAAAATTTGACATGGGATGGTTGGTGACTTTTCTTACCCCTTTACGTTTGGCAATTGGAAGATCAAGGTCTAAACTAACAAGGGGTAAATCAGAATTAGGTTCTGGAGAATTACCTTGTGTATCACCTTGTGTATCAGTGAGATCTTGCAGGGCGGACATTTGGTTCTAATGAGAGTCCTTGATCTCTTTTTCTTAGTTCCGGTTTCTTCTCATGTAAACCTGTAATTCCTTTGTTTGTTCCCTGTTCGTGTAATGACTTGAGGCAGGAGGACGAGGTGGTAGTGAGGTTGGATTCCCTGGTTGTTTGTAAGAGGGATTGTTTTAAGTATCTTGGGTCTATGATTCAGAGAAATGAAGAGATTGACGAGGATGTCTCTCACGGTTTTGGGGCAGGATGGATGAAGTGGAGGCTCGCCTCGCGAGTGTTGTGTGATAAGAAGGTGCCTCCCAAGCTTAAAGGCAAATTTTACACAGTGACAGTTCGTTCGGCTATGCTGTATGGAGCGGAGTGTTGGCCAGTCAAGAACTCCCACATTCAAAAGTTGAAGGTGGCAGAAATGAGGGTGTTGCATTGGATGTGTGGACTTACTAGGGAAGATAGGGTTAGGAATGAGAAAATGGTGGGAGTGGCTTCGTGGAGGACAAGATGTGGGAAGTGAGGCTGAGGTGGTTTGGGCATGTGATGATGAGGGGCATGGATGCCACAGCTCGTAGGTGTGAGGTTTCAAGCGAGGTAGAGGTAGGCTGAAGAAATATTGGAAGAAGGTGATTAGACGTGACATGGAGCAGTTACACGGGGTAGACGTGACTAGCTGATTTCTAGTGATTTAGATATCTAGTTACCTTAGCTAGCCTTTCCTTTACTTGTATATATATATCAATGTAACCTTTGGATAATACACAAGTCTAATACATTACTTCTTCATCTCTCGAACCTTTAGATAAGTCGAGAAAAAATGGGAGTTCCATGTCATGTGATCACTAGCCCTTGAATCTATGATTCAAGAGCTTATTCTAGTAGAATATGTACTAAAAAAACACATGGTACATTACCTATTTGGGTAAAAGAACAAGTGGGAGTAGAAGGAATAGGTTTACTGGTTTGGAGTTGAGATTGGAGAAGTTTGGGCAGTTGCTCTAGCTGTTTCTTGGTGAATGGTGGCATTTCTGAAGAAGATGAATTAAGATCCTACAAAATCAAATCTTAGATATTCACAAATCAACAAAACTACATAGTTTCCTGTAGACAAAAATCTCTTATTCTTCAGTGTGTACTAGGACCAAAGTACCTTTGATTGTCAAATTACCAAAATGATATAGACTTAATGATTACTAACAACAAAACATTATTGTCTTCTTCTGGAACTTCAAGTTCTTTCGCTCTTTACCAGCATCAATGCATAGAGCTCTACTTTAAAGGAAAATCATTGTATTGATATCATTCTATTGATATCGTCATTTTGAACTGATCAAAAAGAAAAAAAAGTGTCATCGTCATTTTGAACATGCTTCAATGCAAGAGGATTTGCTTTGTAAGATTGATAGTCCCTCCCAGTTTTTTTCTTCCTTTACATAGAGCTTCTGTATTTGAAAGCTGCTTGTCTCTTATAGACTATATTTCTCATTTTAAAAATTATTCACTATTGTCGTTCACGATATTTGTGTCCAAACTGACATCAATGGTATTTTTTGCCAGCCACACGGCAGCTATCGCTGCTGGAAACAATGGGATTCCTGTCAGAATGCACGGATTTGAGTTCGGAAGAGCAAGTGGTATGGCACCTCGTGCGAGGTAAGTTAAAGTAACTCTTCCAAGATTTGACTAGCATATTGTCTGGTTTCTTTAGTATTAAAAAGTCATCTAAAAGCTGAAATTCTTATTCCTTGTAGAATTGCTGTATACAAGGCACTATACAGGCTATTTGGAGGGTTTGTTGCAGATGTAGTTGCTGCTATTGATCAGGTATGCCCGATGGAAATGATTAATATGGATAGACAGTATGCAAGTAAGCTGTAACTTAGAAATTGTTGCGTGATGAATTTGTGTGGCACTGAGATTTCATGCATAGATGTTATAATCAACATATTTGAGTTCACACAATGGAAATAAGGACATTTGGGTGACCTTTATAAAAGAACAAGAGTTCGCTTGGGGAATTGGTTGTCCTCAATGGCTCAGACACTTTTTGTGTGCCTTTAAAGTAAAATATCACAAAGGTATTCATTTTCTTGCTGACATGGTCTCTCTCCTAATATAATAATCCAACAAGATTTCCCTAGGCATACAAGAACTTCTGTTGATAAAGCCAAGGGAGATTAGCTCTAGAATCTTGTCACAACCAAAGTTTGTTCAAGTTGAGTCTAAAAGTCTTCTAAACATCAATGGATAAAAGATTTAGATATCAAAGTGAATAGAAAAAGTGAAAAAAGCAGAATTCCGTCACAGAGATATAAAATAGAAGCAAAAAGATGATATTTATATCTGAGCCATCAGCCTTTGTGGGCAGTGTCCATTAAATAGTAGCCAACATGTTATCGAGAAGGCCAAGATCGGGAAATAAAAGAACTCACCTTAACTTGCAAACTGCGTTTACGGGAGCAAGGTTGATTCGACATGTCGCTATGATAGTGAATGGAATGGTAGATTCAAGGTTAAGAAGTTGGGTGTTTGGATATAGAGAAGCCTATAATCATGTAAATTCAGAGTTCTTCTTTGTCCGCGTGGGGCTTCAGTTCAGTGGTAAATACCAACATGCGAAATGTGAGTTAGGCGCACGTCATGAGTTTGAAATTTACCACGGACTAAGAGCCTATTTCAATTGGCTTATTTTAAGTGCTTTTAAGCTAAAATAGCTTTTATGCACTTTTGGAGTGTGCGGGTAAATTTAGAAAGTGCTTATTTTAGGCTAAAATGCTAATAAGCCAAAAGCCATAAGTTAGGATTTCTTCTAACTTATGACTTTTGGCTTATAAGTCAAAAGCCAATCCAAATGGGCACTAAAGCCTATATAAGTGGAGTCAGGTTAGATGGGAAGAGGGGACCGATATGCGTCTGAGTTTCAAACCTAAGAGCACATTCGGTTGGCCAGCCAGCTAACTAACAGAGGATTTTTTTTTTCATCTTATTTTTTATCATTTTATTTTTTTATTTTGATTTCTTTTTCTTTTTCATTTTTTTCTTTCCTCTTTAATTTCTCTTTTTTTTCCTTTTTCGTTTTCTTTTTTTTCCCTTTCTCGTATCTTTTTTTCTCTTTTTCTATTTTCATTTTCTTCTTCTTTTTTCTATTTTATTTTGTTTTTTTTTCTTTTATTTTTACACTTCTATTTCTCTTTCTTTTTTTTTGCTTTTTCACTTCTCTTTTTTTTCTTTTTATATTTTAGTTTTTCTCGTTTTTTTACTCTTCTATCTCTAACTTTTATTTTGAAAAGACAAATATGTATATCACATACACATTCAAAAAACATACAAAATACATAGCCATACAGATCTAGATATGTATTTATAGTACCAAACATACATATGTATCTACATATGCATTTACAGAAATACATATCTCACTCATATATATATATATATAAACGTATAGGATACAAAATCTCTATAACGCAAAGGACAACTATATACATATACTGATAGACATATAGGTAATCAGAAAATACATGATACATATTTTAAACAGTGAAAAATACAAATAACTATATATGTTACAATCTAGAATGACATAGAACAGTTCAAAGACAAATCCAACACCATACAAAAATACATATAGATATGCATTTATATATACAAAATACAAATACATGCACATACACCCCAAAAATTTATAATACATTTGTGACATAATACATCTGTCTAATTGCGCTTGAACTACACATTTCTTCTTGTTCATGTAGACACCATAAATATTCTTATGACAAAATCATGTACTGCTCCTTTGATAACATCGCCTTAATACGTTCTTCAATATCACTGACTGTGTGACATTCTATATGTGGTGCAAACCTTGGAAGTACTCTTGTCATTAATATATGATCACACAACACCTATAGAATAAAATAATGACATAAATTTATATTACATGTACTTTTCACAAAAATATAATACAAAATACATAGTATGCATATATTTTCTTTTACAGAATATATATTACATTACAAAAAAATACATATAACTCTGCATATGTATTTACAGAATACATGTCTGATCCATATGTATATTACTATACAAAAAATATAAATATGACTCTGATATGCATTTACGAAATACATATCATATTCATATTAAACAGTAACAAACATAGCTATATTATATATCTTCATATGTATTTGTGAAATAAATATAAAGGTGACTCATATAAAATAAGAATATACATATGGATCAGGTATGTTCTGTAAATACATATGCAGAGCTATATGTATTTTATACGGTGTTGGATTTATCTTTGAACTGTACATACTATGTCATTTTAGAGGGTAACATATGTACTTATTTGTTTTCTTTTACTGTTTAAAATATGTATCATGTATATATATATTACCTATATGTATATGTATATAATTGTCATTTTTGTTATAGAGATTTTGTGTCCTATATGTTTATATATACATGTGAGTCAGATATGTATTTCTGTAAATACATATGCAGATATATATGTATGTTTTTTACCGTAAATATATATATGCAGATCTGTAAGTCTATTTGTTTTATATATTTTTTGAATATGTATATATGATATAGATATTTGTCTTTTAAAAATAAAAGATAGAGATAGACGAGGTAAAAAAAAAAAATGAAAAAAAAGAAGTGAAAAAGGAAAAAAAAAAAAGAAGAAATAGAAATAGAAACTAGAAATAGAAGTGTAAAAACAAAAGCGAAAAAAAATTAAAAGAAGAAGAAGAAAACGAAAAAAATATGAGAAAGGAAAAAAAAAGAAAACGAAAAAAATTTTAAAAAAAAAAAGAAAAAAAAGAAGAGAAGTAGAAGAGAGAAAATAAAGTGGAAAGAAAAAAATGGAAAAGAAAAAGAAATAAAAAAAGGATGAAAAAAATGAAAAAACTAACAAGAAAAAATAGTTAGAGATATAAGAGAATGATATTTTGAAATTTTGAAGATCATGAAAATAATAATCTTCATATTTGAGTTTAATTTGGAAAAAGAATCTACTAATTTATATAAGAGTAATTTATGAAAATTTAATTAGATGGGATAATTATTCCTTATTTAATTCAACTAATTTGAGTAATATAAGGGCAGTAAATCTTGTTGTATATGTATTTGTATAGCAACAGTTTACTTAAATACAAAATACAATTTGATATTTTTCGTAATTATGAAACTGTTTTTATAAAAGTTACAATTAAGGCTCTATAGTTGTTATTTCTGAAATTTTACGTTCTTTAATTGCACTTTGCAATTAAGGTCTGTTAGACCCGGAGGCTGGAGCTTCTTTTAACACTTTTTGCCTTTGATAACACTGACGAGAAGAATGAGATAAAGGGACCCCTTATCTCCTCATTTATTCCCTTTTTGTGATGGGACAATTATGAAATTGATATAGAGAAGAGAAACAAGGTGGCCGGGAGCTTGTAAAAGGTTTTGTTACTCAATTTGGAGCAACAGTCACTGGGTGAAATGTATATATTGGCCACTATGTGGAAGACATAAATCTCACACTGATGACATACTAATTCTTTCTGAATCACAATTGGGACACTGCCGCCATGGCTTGACACGATTCTCAGATTGACAAATTCAAATTGATTTCAGTTGGAGAAGTGGAGGATATTCACCTTGGCAGGATATATGGACTCAGAAGCGCTACTATACTCTTTAGGTACTTGAAAATGCCTCAAGGATGAAAATTTAAAAACAAAAGCCTTCTTGGTAGCTGATGCTTGAGGAGATGACTACAACACCACCACCTCAATCCCAATCAATGTTTCGCAATATGGATAATCATCTCTATCTAGCATCTCCAAATATTTCACGTCCTAATATATATGTCATTACCAATCCTGAAGCAAGTGGGAGATTTGATGAGAGACTGCCAATAGGACAGAAGGACAGGGAGAAAAAAAAATTATCTGGATTAATGAGGAAATGAACAATATCCATGTAAGGAGGGCTGGGGATTTTGCAATTGAGTATTTTCAACAAGTCATTGGTGGGGAAATGGTTGTGAAGTTTGCTTACGAGGGGAATACTATGGAAAAGGATTATAGTAGGGAGGATACAGATCATCATTTACTACATTGCAGGATCACCGGGAACTTTCTAGTCTTTAGCTTTATCATTGTTTAATATCAATCTGTTATGGAAAATGGTTATGGAAGAAGTGGGAGTTGGAGGTTCCAAAAATATCTGGTAGAGGATTGCTGCTTGAGAACCAACACCGTTCTGCATTTTCTGGGTATGGAATGAGAGGAACAAAAAAATGATTTCATGATTTGTACCATAAAAGGGGATTTAGGGAGTATTAATAGTTTTTCTTTTGGTAAAAGGGCAGTCTGGTGTACTAAAGCTCCTGCTATGAATGAGGTCGGGGAAAGGGCCAGATCACAAGTAGCCTTAACCTGCATTTTTGCAAGAGGCTATAAAGAGAAAATACCTCTTTGTGGTAGTTGGATAGATCCAATAGAAGAATGGATCTACTCTAAGTTCAACTTCAACATGATATATACTTTTGACACCATCCTAATATTTTATTAATGAAATCTTCTGAATTACAAAAAAAATGGTAGAAAAAAAGAAAAGAAGAAGAAACAATAATGGTTTTGTCAAACACTGCATACAAAATTTAGAAGAATTGATGCAACAGAACTTGAATGTTTAAAACTATAAATTGAAAGAGAAAAACATGTACTACCAGTGTTTTAAAGAGAGCAAAAAGTGAGTTGAAGTGAAAAGTGTGTAGTAAAGTGAAGTGCACAATTACAAAAAATTATAAATACCAAAATATATTAGTTCTGCACTATCTAATGAAATTGTAACTAAAATAACTAATTCTGATACAATAATTCCGATATTACTTTCAACTCTATGTTGAGATTCAAGGAACTAACTGCAGCTCATAAGGGATCACTTTATGTTCAAACTTCTCCAATGTGCATGGTTTCACCTATGAAGAGATGACCCCTTGCTTCAAATTCTTTTATCACTTTCAGCAAACAATGAGATGGCTTTTAATAGCACTGCGTACAACTCATTCATTCAAAGCATATCATAGCTGAAGTCAACATGGTCTAGCAATTATTTTTGAGACATGATCAGTAAATTGTTGTGATTAGTGTACTCTCATTTGGAAATTCACAACTGATTAATTTTCTTTTCTTTTTCTTTTTTATAAATTTGTTCGAATTTGATAATTGATTGGTCTTTCAGTGGTAACATCATCTTTTAGACTGTAAATCTGATAAAAGAGTACTTCTATTTACAGGCTGTTCATGATGGTGTGGACATTCTTAATCTCTCTGTGGGGCCAAACAGTCCACCGGCAACTACGAAGACAACATTTTTGAACCCTTTTGATGCTACACTTCTTTCAGCTGTGAAAGCCGGTGTATTTGTTGCACAGGCTGCTGGAAATGGAGGTCCTTTCCCCAAAACTTTGTTGTCTTATAGTCCGTGGATAGCATCAGTAGCTGCCGCAGTTGATGATCGTAGATACAAGAATCATTTGACATTGGGAAATGGGAAAATCTTAGCTGGACTTGGTCTATCACGTAAGTGCTTTATGCCTTTTGACATACTCTGGTCTCCTCAATCAGTTGATCTTTTTCTTTTCTCTGGTTTATTCATTGAAAGTCTAAATCTTCTATAGAGGCCATCACCCTTTGTTTTTTAACTAAACTGCAAATGGCTGATTCATCTATGTTTGATCCAGAAACTTGTACATGTTCGGTCTTGCAAGAGATTTATGATTGCTGAAGTTTCGAGATGTTTCTTTATAACTTTCTATTGTGGTTGGGTCCTATTCTTTTTTTTTTCTTATTTGCTCTTCTTTGCTTATTGTTTCATGGATAATGTCGTCGATTCTTTGACTTGTCAGAGTAATGATCAATTTATGATCTTTGTGTTTGGAGTAGCACATCCGGTTTAACAGCACCATGCAGCATAGCCTAGCAGCTGCTTTCCATAAGTTTTTTGTTGCTCGTGACTTCATGCAGTAAAGGCTAATCATGTCCTCAATTGCCATGTCATTGATATTGTGTAACATCAGACTTACTCGTTCCTTTTACTCCCTCTTCATGTAATATCCTTACTTGTTGTTCCCTCTTCTCCCTGTCTGTCTGCACAAATTTCAACGACTTTTGAAACTTCAGATCCCCAGAATAGTGTAATCAATGAACTGAATGAAGCCAAAAAAAGAGACGAAAAAAGAAGGGAGTAATCAGATACTTATTGATGATGAGATGCAAGATCTTTATTTATGGGATGCTGCTGTGGGATGTTATATCTTGACAATTTTTACACTCATATGCAAATATAGAGACTTAGTTATTTTGTTTCAAATCTCTGCCACTACTAAGCAAAACATCTCGGTTTCTACAGCTTCCACACATCCAAACCGAACATTCACTATGGTAGCAGCAAATGATGTTCTATTGGATTCATCAGTTACGAAGTACAGTCCTTCTGATTGTCAAAGGCCAGAAGTTTTAAACAAGAATTTGGTGGAGGGAAACATCCTTCTTTGTGGCTATTCTTTCAATTTCGTAGTTGGCACAGCGTCAATTAAAAAAGTTGCGGAAACAGCAAAAGCTCTTGGTGCAGCTGGCTTCGTTCTTGCCGTAGAAAATGCTTCACCAGGAACAAAATTTGACCCGGTTCCTGTTAGAGTTCCTGGGGTTCTTATAACAGATGTTTCCATGTCAATGGTAAGTATCAACACTCTGTGTTCTTTTATTGGTGGCATTGCTATTGTCTTTTAGCTTTCTGTGTAGGGAAGTCATAGTTTTTGGTTTCCTCTAGGCTTCTTATCTCTTGCAATAAACAAATTTATCTGCAAAATTATTAGAAGTTGCAAATTGCCGTGAGAGGTTCTTTAACGGATAGTAATATCTTTTTCTGATAAGGTTGAGTGGTAAAACTAAGAAGCACACGGACACTAAATTTAGTATGTGTTTTAGAGGCACATTTGAGCCCATACAAAGCAAAAACTGTTGTCTGTCGCCAACTCACTCATGCACCTTCTTGTTTCCTTCTCTCTTTCTAATTTTATGTTTGAAACCAGGAGAATCTGCTAACCCTACACACAAACAGGGCATCACTTCCTGCCTCTTTTGTATCTTAAGATATCGTTTTTCTGGGTGGCCAGTTAATTCTTAAATAGGATAGATCAATTGAAATGACGCTTATATCAGGAAAAAAGAAGCTCCAATTTCCTTTGTTTGACCAAGTCCTGTGCTGGAAGGAAATGGAGGAACCGCATTAATAGATTTGGCATAGTGGTTATTTTATTATACAGGACTCCTAGCTCTTGAAACTGACTGGAATATTTTCTGAATCTTTATTGTTACATCCAAGAACTTCATCAGTATGTGATGTTGGGATCTTTGAAAATTGTAAAACAAAAGACACGAAGTACATAGTGCATTAAACTCAAAGATACCAACATCACATATATTGATGAAGTTGCTGGATATGACAATAAAGATTAAGAAAATATTCTAGTTAGTTCAAGAGCTAGAAATTGTGCATAATAAAACAGATTTCTTGGTTAATAATCTTTTCTTGGTTATATGAAATATCATGTTCAGAAAATGGTAGTTCTGCTTCCTTTTTGTATGATGCCGTGCTACATTCTACTGAGATGTATAATTCGTCTGTCTTTGTCCAACACAAAACTAGTCTTTGTCTCCCTATCACTAAGGCGAATAGGATCACACATACAACAACAACAACAAACCCAGTGAATTCCCACCAAGTGGGGTCTGGGGAGGGTAAAATGTATGCAGTGCATACCGCTACCTTCGAAGAAGTAGAGAGGTTGTTTCCGATAGACCCCCGACTCAAGATAAAGAATAGTTAGCAAGATCAAAGTAATACACGAAAACAGGATTGGAGGCATAACCGAAATAAGAAATAAGGACTAATAAAAATAGAAATACGAGAGACACGAAAATAAGAGTAATATGAAAATAAGAAATAAGAAAAGGACACCCACCTAGTAATAGTATACACTAGCAGCTCCTACCAATGGATACAGTCCTAGGGTTACTAACCCGGCTACGCAAGAGCTCCCTAACTACAAGATACAACCCACCCTCGCATTAGCCTAATACCCTTATCCGCGACCTCCACACCTTCCTATCTAGGGTCATGTCCTCAGTAAGCTGTAACAGCTCCATGTCATGTCTAATCACCTCTCTCCAGTATTTCTTCGGCCTACCTCTACTCCTCCTGAAACCATCCAAAGCTAGCCTCTCACATGCCCAAACCATCTCAGCCTTCCCTCCTGCATCTTGTCTTCCACCGACGCCACTCCCACCTTCTCCCGGATAAACTCATTCCTAACTCTATCCCCACTAGTAAGTCCACACATCCTACGCAATATTCTCATTTCCGCTACCTTCAATTTTTGAATCTGGGAGTTTTTGACTGGCCAACACTTAGCACCATAAAGCATGGACGGACGGACTGCCACTCTTGAAAAACTGGTCTCTTTTCATAGATAGCATCCGAAGGAAAAAAGCAATCGATGTCCCTTGTAGTGACTTAAAAGCAGTGTTTGGTTCAACTTGTGGTCTCATTAAATGCTATTTCAATTTCACTTATATAGGTAGAACTCTCTCTTTTTGCTAACATTATTTAAAAGTTGTATGCTTGTCTCTATTTTCAGGAGCTTGTTAATTACTACAATATCAGCACTTCAAGAGATTGGACTGGACGAGTTAAGAGCTTTAAATCAACAGGAAGCATTGGGAATGGGTTGAGGCCGATACTCCACAAATCTGCACCTCAAGTAGCTATCTTCTCTGCTAGAGGACCTAATGTCAAAGATTATAGCTTTCAGGATGCTGATCTCCTGAAACCCGATATACTGGCTCCTGGTTCTCTTATATGGGCTGCCTGGGCTCCCAATGGGACAGATGAAGCCAACTATTGTGGTATGTAGCCTTCATATTATTGTTTATAGGTAAATCAATTAAAATGTTTTATGTTGTTCGTTAGATTGTACCATTTTGTGAAAGAGAGAATTAGATGCCTAGGTGTATGTTCTGAATTTGATGCTCCTCTTGCATAATGAACTTAATCTGATACCAAGAAAATTGATCATTTATGTCCATTTAGTTGACCTTAAGTTCAGACTAAAACGATAAATGATTTAAAGTGATGGTGGGAAAGGGAGGCTTTGAGCAAGAAAAATAAGTTGCACGGTCAAAATGTATTAAACTTATGTCAGTCTCAAAAGGAAATGTATTTTACACGTACTTCATAAATTTGCTTGAATCAGGTGAAGGATTTGCATTGATCTCTGGAACCAGCATGGCAGCACCCCATATAGCAGGAATAGCAGCCCTTATCAAGCAGCACCACCCTCATTGGAGCCCTGCTGCTATTAAATCGGCATTGATGACAACTTCATCAACCATTGATAGGGCAGAGAGACCGCTTCAAGCACAACAGTATTCTGGATCTGAGACCTTGACGCTCGTCCCAGCTACTCCATTTGACTATGGAAGTGGACATGTTAATCCTAGAGCAGCTTTGGATCCGGGACTTGTTTTTGATGCAGGTGATCTTCTGTGCCTCTTTCCCTCTAGTTTTGATATACCTTATTGTTTCTAACCAGATTATAAATCCTACTTGGATAATACCTCTTTCTAATTGGGAATAGTTAGTGCCTTTAATAATTACTAAAGCTGGGGATCCTATCTGGCTAATTACCTTTGATACACTTGAGTTGTATAGTCTAGTTGCAAGGTTTTTAGTCTCTCTTTTGTTTCCTTTCTAATTTGGAATGATACAGGAGTACACAATCATGACTGTTCCCTCACTCGAGTTGTGATAATTTTCCACTCTAGGGCCTCAAGGATTTGGTCTAGTGCTAGGAGTAAAACAGCACATGTGTGGATTTAGACACACATCAGAAGTTCGAACTTTCCCATATACCAAAGATTGGTAGTTAAGTGGAGAACGGTAGTGGGCAGACCCATTATCAACTGAGTCTTGGACCTTGCACCATTGGTTCTTGGGATTTTCTCGGTTATAAAAAAGAAGTAACTAATTTTTTCACACTAGCTTCGTGAAGAAAAATTCAGCTTCATCATACCCCTCCAAGATTTTGTCTCCTGCTTTGCAATTAGTTTTGGTTGGCTGAAGTTGAACTTGAGATGTGCTGTTCTCATTTCTGTTGACTTGCTATGATTCTTGTGAAGATTGGCATGCACCTCTTGACTTCTCTATGGCCTTATCTAAACATCTTTCCTTAAAAAAGTAAAATAGAATTCAAGAAATGTAAATGCGTATACGACATTTTAGTGGCGAAATCTGCAGAAAAGAAATTTATATGGACAGAAGAAGTACGGGGAACTTATACCCCCGTCCGTTGCCATTTTGTTTGGCCTACTTTGCTGGTTAGTGCGTTTCAAAAAGAACGCCTCTTTCCTCTTTAGCAGCTCTTTAATTTCAACTATCCACATGACATGTTTAGGACCACTAGATTAAAAGGCATTTTGGTACATTTAACATATTTTTAGTTTAAGAGCACAAGATTCAAAAGTTCTCTTTACTTTCTTAAACTCAGTGCCAAGTCAAAATAGGCCACATAAATTGAAGCGGAGGGAGTAATAGTATAGTGGAAGATTCTCTTCATGAAAAATAGTATAAGGGAAGATTGAATTCTCACGAACTTGCGAGAGTTGTGATGGTTCTTTTGGCTTTCAGGAACGTTATAAAATATACTTTTTTATCCATAACTTTTGCAGCTCTACAGTGGGTGTAACTTCATACGGGGTTGAATTCCACATGCAAACAGCTTTCTGAACTGCATTCTGACTCTTGATAACAAAGTTTTCAATATGTTGTAACTGCTTTAGCTTTTGTTTGATTGATTTTAGGTTATCAAGATTATTTGGGGTTCTTGTGCACTGTGCCTGGAATTGATGCTCACGAAATAAGGAACTTCACGCATTCCCCATGCAACTACACCCTTGGCCACCCATCAAATTTCAACTCACCCTCAATTGCAGTTTCACACCTTGTGGGAACTCAAGTAATCACACGCACAGTGACAAATGTTGCTGAGGAAGAAACTTATGTTGTAACAGCACGAATGGCTCCAGAAGTTGCCATTGAAACTAATCCTCCTGCAATGACTTTAAGGCGTGGTGCGTCAAGGAAATTCACGGTAACACTCACTGTCCGATCAGTAACAGGAGCCTACAGTTTCGGAGAGGTTTTACTGAAAGGTAGCAGAGGGCACAAAGTCAGGATCCCTGTTGCAGCTATGGGTTATGATCGATAGACCGGTGTTTGCATCCGAAGTTGAAATATCTCGTTTGCTGCCATATTCTTTGGATCTGTGAGAATAAGATGCATATGGTTAGATGTGGTTTCTCCAAATATATATATAAGGTATGAAGTGAAAATCATGTAAAGTTTAATAGTATGAAGGGAGAAGTAGTTTCTTCCCATCCTAAGTTTTGCTAATTCTGTTTTAACATGGTGGAGTGTCTTTTATCTCCCCCCTTTCTGGTATGTATGGCATGCAGGCCCTCAGGCCTTTCTAAGAGTTAGAAAAGGGAAGGTAGGTAGGTTTGTATCTTCCCTAGTTTATTTTCAATTTACTCTTGTATAAGTTAAGCAAAGCTTCCAATTTAATGCACTTAATTATTTGCCACTTAGTCTCTCCTCCATGTTAACTTGTCTATATTTGACTTCACACATCCTTAACAAATACTTTCCCGTTTAAAAAAGAATGATCTACTTTGACTTGACACAAAGTTTAAGAAAATAAAGAACTTTTGAATCTTGTGGCCTTAAATTAAAGGTGTGTCAAATGTACCAAAATGTCTTTTAATCTTATGTTTCTAAACATGTCAGGTGGAAAGTTAAAATTAAAGTATTGCCAAAAAAGAAAAGGGGTTATTCTTTTTGAAACAGACTAAAAAGAAAAGTAGGTCATTTTTTTTAAAACGGAGGAAGTAATAAATAAAAAGATAATTTTACTATATCACTTTTATAAATATTCCTTCCGTTCCTATTTAAGTGCATGTTTTGGGTTTGACATTTCCCTTAATAAACTACTTAATTCCTAGAAATAAAATGTAATTTTATCAATTTACTCCTAAATAAGGTTTATATCTGCTTCTAAGTTGACATTGATAACATTTAAAATGGAGAGACACCTTAAGGGGTCGTTTGGTTTGAGGGATAGGAGTAGCTAATCTTGTGATAAAATTTTAATGCATCATAATTGCTTGTTTGGCTGTACAATTTGGGATATTTATTTCAGGATTATTAATTAGTATCGGGATAAGTTGTCCCCCTCTCTTGGTGGTATAATAATACCTGAATAAGTTATCCTTGGTTAAAGTAATTAAAATGACAAAAATACCCCTACTGACTCTTTTTATTATCATTTTTCACATTCATGCATGTTCACAATATTTTTAATACCATTTATTTATAATAACATTCACAACCTCCACTACTCGTTATTTTATGATAATTCTTCATATATTTTATTTAAAAAATTACATTATATAATATCTTTTTTTATTTATGAATATATTATACATTAAATTTATTTGAGTAAATATTATGTTTATTTATATATTTTGATTTTTGTTAAGAATAATAAAAATGTTGACTCCATTGTTGAATTATATATTTTGAATTAAATTTTTAATCACTTGAAAATTGATATTGTATATATCAATTAAAATTAATTTTAATATTCTATATTATATGAGTGATATGTGTTTACATGAAGTGACATAAATAACAAATTTTTCTTTACTTTAACAAACTTAAGCTGAAAGTTTTATTTCAAATTAAATACAATGTAGTAAAAAAAATTTTAAACACAGACCGCATAATTATGGGAAGGCAAACACAAAAAAATTTAAGCTAAATAAGATAAAAAGTTTTATTTTTAAATACACACGATATAATTATGGAAATGCACACACACAAAAAAATTAAGCTAAATAAGATGAAAGTTTTATTTTTAAGAATGAATATTTAAAGTTTGAAAAAAAATTTATATAAAAAAAGCTAAATAAGATGGAGAATATTTTTGTAATCAATTAAATTATACCATGCATATTACTTTGAATACAACAAACCAAACACTCAATAAAAACTAAACCCAGCATAATTAATCCCAGTATAACTTATCTCATCTTAACTAATCCCAACATAACTTGCATTCAAACCAAACGACCCCTAAGGGATCATTTGGTTGGAAAATAGTTATCCGGAGATAATTAATTCCGGGATTAATTATTTCAAAATTATCCGGAATAACTTATCCCACGATGCATATGGGATAACTTATCCCATCACTATGGTTTAAATGGTGGGATAGCTTATCGCAGTATTAGCTAATAACTCCAATCAAACATGGGATAAAATAATCCTTTATTTTATTTCGAGACTACTTATCCTTCATACCTCACACCAAACGACTCCTAAAAGTACAAGGACATATTAGGAAGATTATGATTAAAATATTATTGAAGGTCTAAACATGGACTTATTTAGAAACAAAATAAAAAAAACAAGACGTTCACTTATTTATTTAATAATAAAGATATAAAAAATATTTACTTATTTAGAAACAAAAGGAATGTAAAATGGATAAACGATATAAATGACCCTAATAATGGGTGGCTTTATTCCTTTGTCCCTCATAAGAATAATCTTATAAAACTAGTCTTTTTTTATATATATAGCACAATTACTTATTTGTCCATCAATATCTCAAATATTTCTAAACAACTCCATACTTATTTATCTTTCAATTTTTATTTTACTTTAATTTTTATCTTTTCTTTTCTCTCTTTCCTTTGTTTTTTGTTTTTCTCAATCCTTACCTTTTCTCCTCTCAACTACTATATTTTTAAAAAGTTTTTTTTTTTTTTTTTTTTACTTTGATTTTTATTTATTTCTTTTTTTCCGTTTTAGTTTTTCTCTGCCCTTACGCTTTTTCCCTTTCTCCTCCCAACTTCTACTTTTTTTAAAAAAAAAAATTATCCTTTTATTTTTTTATTTTTTATTTTTTTTTAATCTTTATTTTCGTTTTATCTTTTTTTTCTCAATCTTTATTTTTTTTTCTTTTCTCCCCTCAACTTCTATATCTTCTTTATTTTTCTTCGAATTTTTTTTTAAAAAAATTCTTCATTTTCTTCCTTTTTCGCAATTTTTATTATTTTTTTCTTTTCTTCGATTTCTTTCAATTAAGTTACGTTCCACGAGTAAGAGTTGACACTATCACATTGTAGAGACAAGACTTATGACTTTCAAATAAGAAGTTGTGTTTTTTTTGGGTACATAAAAATCTATATTTTGGCAAAACAACTTTAACACAAGTTCAAGAATAAATCAAGAACTCGTATGAAGTTTTCAACATCTTCAACACAAGATAAAAAACGATCTTTCAAAGAAGTGTGTTTTCAGTAGTTTAAAGAAAATTAGATGAAGCAGAAAAAGCCAAGTCCTTCGAATTCACGGAGTGTCCTTAAGAAAATAATTCTCCTCAAGTACCCGAGGTTGCAGAATTTTTCTCCCAGGATAAAATGGCTTATCAATTCGACTGTAGTAGTACCTCAAACGATCGAATTCTCTTCGAACTCACTTAATAATTAGATGATCACATGGAGTATTTTAGAAGACAAGAAATGTTTTCAAGTGCAGAAAATTCGTGCAAAACTTGTGGAAAATGCAGGTTTATATAGCCATTAAGTGCCCCTTTCGAAAGGTGGCAATGGATCACCGCAAAGGTGTATCCTTTCTGAACAGTCACGTCTGTCCATTCGACAGAGTGTGTCTTTTTCGAACAGCCATAACTATCCAAGCAGTCATACCTTTTCCCGAAATAGTGTGTCTTTTACTCGAAGAGTTGTGTCCCTTCCAAACAAATTTTCATTTTTCATTCACACCAATTGAATCCAACAATGACCCACATGAATGGGGAATGACTAATCTTTATAAAACTTTACGGATAAGTATGTGATCATCAAGAAAAGACAGATTGCATCTAAATAAATGGGTTTCTCTTTGAACTTTCCGTAGTGAACATGCATCGGATGCACTCGGTCAACCGGTAGATTTGATATCTTTGAACCATCGAGCTTTAATGTACACCTAGACAACACATGTCACACAACCAGTTTTTTACCATTTATGGTTCTCACGGTATTGTTCGTTTCATCCATGAACACGTCCCGATCTCATGGGAGCTTAGAGAATAGGCTTTTACTAACATTCTCCTTGAAGCGGCTTCCACTTCGCCCTCACATAGGTGATTTCTAAACGTTCAATACTATAGATTAAACTATTTGGTTAAATCTGCCAAATTTAGATAATCATTAAAAGACTTTACACCATAAGTCTTATCCTTGTTTACTAAATATTGTCTACATCAAGAGAATGGGTTGGGTATATGATGATAGACGAATTTACGCACCTATATCAATATATTTTGCCCATATTTTAGCCTAGTTTTGAGAACAAATTATATATTTCATGCACTTTTAGTCCTTTTTCCTGTAAATGAGCTAACGAACATGATTAGTAAAGTTTCAGGTATAAATGATGCATAATTCAGCATTTTATGGCTTACTTGACGCTAAAGAAAGCTCACGAAGGAAGGGAAGGGAGTTTACACGCCTAAGGACCAAAACTGCTGCATGGAAAATCTGTCCCGGGCTAAAACAACATTTCTGAAGACTTTGGGGGACCAAACCTGCTGCATGGAAAATCTGTCCCGGGCTAAAACAATATTTCTGAAGACTTTGGGGACTTACAGACACAAAGCTGGATTTTGACAATGATACATTAACCTAGTACAATTAGGTTATGTATTTCATTATTTTATTTGGATTATGATAATGTTACATTAACCTAGTACAATTGGGTTAAGTATTACATTAGCCTAGTAGGATTTGGTTAGATATTTTATTTATCTAGTAGGAGTAGGATATGGGTATTATAAATACCCTATCATGCTAGAGATTTTGAATAAGGAGGGAGGAAGGAGGGAGAACACAATACTTCCTTCCATCCCTCACATCTTCTAACATTTTCTTAACTTCTCAACTCACAATTCAATTCTATTTTTCTTCTTCTACTCTTCTATTCTTAAATTCCACAACAAGAGAATCGTTACTTTGCCTAGGAATTCACGCCTCACGCCTACCACCTAAGCTACACGAAATTACTCAATCTTGTGGTATAACAACAATGTCAATCGTGATCTCCTTCGCATTCATGGGTAACTAAACTTCTCTGTTGGGGTTATGGAAGCCGAATGAGTTACTATCTATTGCTGTGAGTTTGTGAGTTCGAGGCACATATATTGCTTATATCATTATTCTCTTCATCTTAATCTACATTCTTTGCGGTTGCAAACGCAAGAATACGCCAGTCTAACATTTAACTTGTTCGAGAGAAAAGTTATTTGTCTGGAAAAGAGATAATGTCAAGGTAGTAGGACACCCTTTCCTATTAAAAAGCTAGTGTCGTAACTGGACTAACCTCTTGGAGAATTTGTACCGTTAGATACGCTTTAAGCTCGAGAGAGTTAAAGTGAAATAGTCCTTGTTTAGGTCGAGAGACGCTTGGATTTACCATCGACTACAATCCTCTATAAGCAATTGCATGACAAAATTCTACACACTCATAGCCAATAGAGACGTATACCTCAGAAGGTGGACATAACCCCAACGCTTCAATTCTCATTGTTTACAACTAACGTAACAATCTCTCTCTTTTTACTTTATTATTTTCAGCTTTTGTTTACATTACTTGCAAGACAAGAATCCCCCCTTCTTACGAGACTTGCACCAAAAGTTTAGTAATCTTTACTTACTTGTTGACCAAGCTATTCCCTGTGGGATCGATACCCAACCCAGTTGGGTTCTATATTTGCTAACGACCGCTTTACACTCCTATGAGAGCTGTAGATTGAGCGTTATCAAAAATTGGCGCCGTTGCCGGGGAATACAAGTGTCAATTAAGTTCGTGAAAATTACTAGACCCTTTGGTCAAAGATTCTCGTACTTTTACTTTTAGTTTTTGTTTTTGTTTACTGCAGGTTTTTTGTTCAACTACATCAATGGATGCACAACGTGAAATACCGTTCGATGATGATGATGATGATCTTGATGGAGCCGGAGCCACAGGAGCCATTATTCCTCCACCATTAGCGCCCGGAGCCAAGTTCAACATCACAAGCACCATGATTCAGTTATTGCAACTCAAGGGATTGTTTGGTGGACTAGAAGGCGATGATCCGAATATGCATCTCATCAACTTTATTTCTACATGCAAGTCTTTTGACAATCCTGGTGTTGGTCAGAATGCAATTCGATTACGTCTATTCCCATTGTCTCTGTCTGGGGAGGCAACACTATGGTTGAATGGGCTGACTCCTGATTCTATTACAAATTGGAGGCAATTGAGAGACGCTTTCCTAGAAAGATTCTTTCCGCCATCCAAAAGAGCACAATTGAGAGATGAAATCAGCAACTTTCGTCAGCTTCCCACTGAAGCTCTTCATGAAACATGGGAGAGGTTCAAGACAAATCTAGCGAGATGCCCAAACCATCACATGACTAATGTTCACCTCATGGAGATATTGTATAGAGCCTTGAATTCAATAACTAAGCCAGTGGTGGATAACGCAGCTGGAGGATCTTTTATGGACCTCACCTTTGGTCAAGCAAGCAATATGCTAGATCGCATGACGAAACAAAGTAGAGCTTGGCATACCAGGGATTCCGAGGTAGCAAGCCCCACTTTATCTATAGGCATGACTGCAGACCAAAGAAGAAGACAAGAAGAACGTGATCAAGATTTAGCGCACATGAAAACGCAAGTGGATCTTCTGACAAAGCATTTATTATCAGGGAAGACCGAAAAAGTGAAAGCTGTGGCGCTAAAAGGAAGAGACGAATCTGATTCGGAAGAAGAGGCCAACTACTTGAACAATCAGGGGGGTTTCCGTGGGAATACCCAAGGAAACCAAGGTCGGAACTATTATGATAAATCTGGAAGCAAAGACCAAGGTAGTTGGAATAAAAACAATGAAAAGAGTGGTTTGTACGTTCCCCCTGGTAGACGTGATACCACCACATCTAATTCTGGAAGTATGGAAGATATGATGGCTAAATTATTGAAAGGAGTGGAAGCAACGAGCGCGGGAGTTACTGAGGTAATTAATGATTTGTCCTCCATGAAACAACTAGTTGATTCTCATTCCACTTCAATCAAGCAAATAGAGCAGCAACTGAGCCAACTTTCAGCAGCACTCAATCAAAGAAAGGCTGGCACTTTACCTAGCGATACTGTGCAAAAACCAAGGAATGATGGGTCATGCATGGCCATCACTACCCGAAGTGGTAAGGTGCTGGAAACTTCAGAAAAAGACAAGCAAGTGGTTGACGAAGAAGCGGAAATTGATGATAAGGCGAAAGGGGAAGATGCCACAGCAGCCGATCCTAACGTCCTTAACATCACTCCTCACAACGTGCAGCCTGGAAAAGCTGAAAAATGGAAGAAAGAGGAGAAAAAAGCCATGGAGAGAACAATTCCATACCCACCACCACCTTTTCCTCAAAGATTGAAGAAGGTGGCGGATGATACAAAGTTCAGCAAATTCATGACCATGTTGAAGCAGCTGACCATTAATGTTCCGTTGGTAGAGGCGCTAGAAAAGATGCCTGGGTACGCTAAATTCATGAAGGACCTGTTGAAAAAAAAACGGGCAGTAAGCTATGAGCCGGCAGATAATATTCATCATTGCAGTGCAATTGCCACAAGGTCCTTAGTACAGAAGAAGGCAGACCCTGGTGCTTTCACTATTCCTTGCACGGTTGGATCTATGAATTTTGCTAAGGCATTGTGCGATCTGGGTGCTAGCATCAATTTGATGCCACTATCCGTCTACAAGAAGTTGGGGTTAGGCGATCCGACACCAACCAATATGAGGCTCGTGATGGCTGATAGGTCGGTAAAATGACCTGTGGGTATCCTGAATGATGTGTTGGTGAAGGTGTCTACCTTCATTTTTCCTGCAGACTTTGTGATTTTGGATTGCGAGGTGGATTCTGAAGTTCCCATAATCTTGGGACGTCCTTTCCTTGCAACAGGAAGTGTGCTTATTGACATGAGAGATAATGAGCTTTTATTTCGAATGAATGACGAAGTGATTCGTTTTGATTTGTGCAAAGCAATGAAGCAGCCAAAAGATATGGATGTGTTCTCTGTAGATGATGTTCATTATGAAGATAAGAAAGCATTATCTGTAGAGAAACAGCTTACTGTTGAGCCATTGTCTGCTGCGCTGCTGAAGGTTGAGCATGAGGACGATGAAGATTATGAAGAACTTATGGGTGCTCTAACAGAAATAGAATCCTATTCCCATACTCCTAAGCAACCGGACCGTGATCTTAAGAATCAACCTTCACCTACAGCGAAGACTTCCCTTGAAGAGCCACCAATGCTAGAATCGAAAGAGCTCCCCGATTATCTAAGGTATGTGTTCTTGGAAAGTATAAAGATACTTCCGGTGAGTGCGGATGATTTAAGAAAACAGCACGTAGACGCTCTCATCTCTACTCTGAAGAGATACATGAGAGCTATGGGTTGGACTATTGATGATATAATTGGTATCCCTCCTACAAGTAAGCCTCATTGTCGTCTGAATCCATTCAGAAAACGATCCACCATCTATCCCGACGAAGTCTGAGTACTCGAGGTAACTATGTCGTGCCGCGACAATAAATCAAGCGCTAGATGGGAGGCAACCCATCATTTATCGTTTATCGTTTTTCATTTTTCATTTCGTTCTAGTAAGTGTTTTGCTTTTGATAAATAAAAATCCAAAAATAAGAGTCGTGCCACGACCAAAACTAAGGCGCTTGGTGGGAGGCAACCCATCGTACTAATCGTTTTCATTTGTTTGAGCGAATATAGGTGCAAGAAGTAGTCAACGAGGAGATTGATTTCAATTGACGATTTGGACGCATTGTATGGTAAAGTTGGTAAGTTAGGAAGGGTGATGCATAAGGCTATGGATTGAGCCTTTCTCACGCCAAAATAGGCTTCGAGGAAGGCTAGGCCTTGGTAAAACTAGGCCACGAACGATGCACAACCTATCCTATAGCCTAAAGTCTCGTAATCTAGTGTGTTATACACTATGCACCGCCTATTCCTAGGTATGCTTTTGACTATGCGCCGCCTATGCTATGGCATTTGGTCTCAGTATCTCATATGCCATAGACTATGCGGCGCATATGTCTCATTATGCCATAGACAATGCGCCGCATATGTCCCATTATGCCATAGACAATGCGCCGCATAGTGTATGGCATTCTTAAATAAATGCATGGCATATGCTATGGCATTCTTAAGTAAATGCTTGGCATATACTATGGCATTCTGCTCAACTAGGCAAAGCATTAGGCACCACCTATGGTCACTTTTGGTCTCCAAATCCTATTTTAATGGGCCAAAACTCGACCCAACCTTTTCTTATAAATATGAGACTTAGTTTTGAACCAAAAACACATTGGAAACCTAGCTTATGCACCACCTATAGTCTCCAAAACCTATCAAAAAGTTTCCTTTTGCTCTTTTTCGTCACAAAAACATCATCCAAAGGCTTCAACCAAGTAAGTACTACTTTATTCTTCATTCATATTTTGTAAGTACTACTTTACTACACCTATTATGAATTGCTAAATCTTGAAAAAGTATTGGTGATGTGAACGTGTTTGAATTGTTGATACAAAACCAAGTGAGTGAACATGTGCGTTAGGATACTCTTAACTTATGTCCGACTTGAATTTGATTTTGATGCATTGTTATACTACTTGCAGAATTGCTATAGTAATGAACATTGCATAATCTTGTCACTTGAATACTTACATGTTAGAATATCCCGTTCATCGGAATAAGACTTATAACTGCCTACCGACATAGGAGGTTGAGTTTATTGATAGAAACGATACCATGATGTAATCCCTATGTAGTAGTCTTGTTATACCTAACATGAAAGTATTGCAAAGATTGCAAGAAGTGTTACATATCTGAATTTCTTGTTGGAATATAGCCCCTAAAACGCATGTCGATGAAGTCTAAGTAATCGACCACTTTCACTTCACTAATTTGTAGCAACAAACTAAGTGTGGGGTGGTACCCCTACTGCTTGTGTATAGATTGTATCCATTGGGATTGTGCTACCATTAACACTATTTCAAGTCTCAGGTACAATGGCACCCAAAGCAAGACAAGGCAAAGAAAAGGCTACCACTTCCAAAAAGAGCAAGAAAAGAGGCCGCAAGGAGCAAGGAGAACCCTCCTCGCTGTAAATACCTCGACTCACGCTTGGAATTAAGTGGGATACTTATGAGGAACTTCTAAGGATGACGACTCTGATGATGATTCCAATGCAAGGGGTATGACCCCAGACATAGAGGATGAGTCCGACTAACCAGGTTCTTCTTATTTATTTTCCACTGAGGACAGTGTACCGACTAAGTGTGGGGTGGTGTTATTGCATGCTATACTTCTCTACTCGCATCTATGTTTGCTTGCTTTGTTTTTGTTTCGTTTTTTTTTTCATTTTTTTAGTAGTAAATTTTTTCTAGCTTCGCATGAAATTATTTTGATAGGCAACATGAGATTATAACAAGAGTATGTGCTACAATTGTGACTATTGAGACGTTTAGGCTCTAGTTGTGACTCATATGTGATATTGTGTGGTTCAATTCCTTCACTTGTTGGGTCGAGAGTCTATATTACTTCCAAGCAAGTCGACCATGTGCCTTGTGCGTGTGAGATAATCGTATATTCTATGTGTGTAGCTGATGCTAGAACTTGCCTGGTATGTATGCAAAGCGAAAATAAGGAGTGTAAGTTTAGGATATGATTTAGGCATTTCTTTGGCAACCCATATTTGTTTACCTTCAGTTTTACCTACCCATGGACATCATCCTAGTTAAACCCTTTTGAGCCTTTAGCCTATTTCTTTGACAACCTTGTATGTAAGCCTAATCCATTTTTTTCAAGACCATAATTTGATCCAAATTCCTAAGTGCTTTAAAGTGAAAAAGTCATGTGACAAAATAAGAGGAAATTGGGTGAGTATGATGCTTTAGAATGCATTGGTGCTTGAATGAGTTATGAAAAAGAAAGTGCTATCATAAGAGGTATGTTATCAAAAGAAAAAGGAAAGAAAAACTGAAAAGTTAGTATGTTTGAAATTGAAAAAAAAACAAAAGAGGAGAAAAAGAGTGGTAGAATAAAAGAAAGTAGAAAGGTTGTTTGAAAGAAAAGTGTTAATGATACAAAGTGATGTATTAAAGCGCTTAGGAACTTAGTCACTATTCCTGGCCAAAATAGTCCTACCCGTCCCTTAGCCTACTTTACAACCATCAAAAGACCTACTTGATCCTAATCTTAACATTCCAACATTTAGTAGAGTATTACATTAAGGGCAAGCCTATGGTCATCAGTTGCTTCATATGAATTCTTTGTGAGAGCGAGAGCAAGGATATTTTGATACCCATGTTTGAAAAATATGCTATACTTGTGAGTGATTATGGGTACTATAGTGTGAGACACACATGGTTGATGAGTTTTGGGTAGTTATATATGATTCCTTGTACCTTAATGTTTGCATGCGAGTTGATCACCATCCCGAGTCTATGCTAGAGGTTAAACTGTTTCTACTTATAATCGAAAAGATACTCTTTGTTGATAATTGTTGTGCTTGTCTTGACGAATATTTTGTGTTGTTGCTGTAAAACCCTAAGTTGACGTTTAAAAGGACATGATAGTTTGTTCGAGGACGAACAAAGCTCTAAGTGTGGGGTGTTGATGATAGACGAATTTACGCACCTATATCAATATATTTTGCCCATATTTTAGCCTAGTTTTGAGAACAAATTATATATTTCATGCACTTTTAGTCCTTTTTCCTGTAAATGAGCTAACGAACATGATTAGTAAAGTTTCAGGTATAAATGATGCATAATTCAGCATTTTATGGCTTACTTGACGCTAAAGAAAGCTCACGAAGGAAGGGAAGGGAGTTTACACGCCTAAGGACCAAAACTGCTGCATGGAAAATCTGTCCCGGGCTAAAACAACATTTCTGAAGACTTTGGGGGACCAAACCTGCTGCATGGAAAATCTGTCCCGGGCTAAAACAATATTTCTGAAGACTTTGGGGACTTACAGACACAAAGCTGGATTTTGACAATGATACATTAACCTAGTACAATTAGGTTATGTATTTCATTATTTTATTTGGATTATGATAATGTTACATTAACCTAGTACAATTGGGTTAAGTATTACATTAGCCTAGTAGGATTTGGTTAGATATTTTATTTATCTAGTAGGAGTAGGATATGGGTATTATAAATACCCTATCATGCTAGAGATTTTGAATAAGGAGGGAGGAAGGAGGGAGAACACAATACTTCCTTCCATCCCTCACATCTTCTAACATCTTCTTAACTTCTCAACTCACAATTCAATTCTATTTTTCTTCTTCTACTCTTCTATTCTTAAATTCCACAACAAGAGAATCGTTACTTTGCCTAGGAATTCACGCCTCACGCCTACCACCTAAGCTACACGAAATTACTCAATCTTGTGGTATAACAACAATGTCAATCGTGATCTCCTTCGCATTCATGGGTAACTAAACTTCTCTGTTGGGGTTATGGAAGCCGAATGAGTTACTATCTATTGCTGTGAGTTTGTGAGTTCGAGGCACATATATTGCTTATATCATTATTCTCTTCATCTTAATCTACATTCTTTGCGGTTGCAAACGCAAGAATACGCCAGTCTAACATTTAACTTGTTCGAGAGAAAAGTTATTTGTCTGGAAAAGAGATAATGTCAAGGTAGTAGGACACCCTTTCCTATTAAAAATCTAGTGCCGTAACTGGACTAACCTCTTGGAGAATTTGTACCGTTAGATACGCTTTAAGCTCGAGAGAGTTAAAGTGAAATAGTCCTTGTTTAGGTCGAGAGGCGCTTGGATTTACCATCGACTACAATCCTCTATAAGCAATTGCATGACAAAATTCTACACACTCATAGCCAATAGAGACGTATACCTCAGAAGGTGGACATAACCCCAACGCTTCAATTCTCATTGTTTACAACTAACGTAACAATCTCTCTCTTTTTACTTTATTATTTTCAGCTTTTGTTTACATTACTTGCAAGACAAGAATCCCCCCTTCTTACGAGACTTGCACCAAAAGTTTAGTAATCTTTACTTACTTGTTGACCAAGCTATTCCCTGTGGGATCGATACCCAACCCAGTTGGGTTCTATATTTGCTAACGACCGCTTTACACTCCTACGAGAGCTGTAGATTGAGCGTTATCAGTATATTGACAATGTTGAACCTGTCAGATACAATTTTGTTTGATCTCTTTGAACCTAGCTCTTGGGATCTCCAGTCTGCTAGGTAGAGTTACCGTCATGCTGACTTGTCCTAGGCCGTAAACCCATTCCCTTGGATGTCCTTTCAACTCCTTCTCTAGATAGGCATTTTGTAAGTGGATCGGACACATTATCCTTTGACTTCACATAGTCAACAGTGATAATTTCACTAGAGAGAATTTCTCTAAAGGTATTATGTCTCCATCTTACGTGACGAGATTTACAGTTGTACATTATGTTCCCTGCCCTACCTATTGCAGCTTGACTATCACAGTGTATACATATTGATGCCAATGGTTTGGGCCAATAAGGAATATCTTCCAAGAAATTTTGAAGCAATTCCGTTTCTTCACTAACTTTATCTAATGTGATAAATTATGATTTCATTGTGTAGCGAGAAATATATGTCTGTTTGGATGATTTCTAAGAGACTGCTCCTTCACCTATAGTAAATACATATCTACTCGTGGATTTTACTTCATTCGATCCGATAATCCAATTTGCATCACTATATCCTTCAAGTACCGCAAAATATTTTTTATAATGCAAAGCATAGTCTTGAGTGTATTTAAGATACCCCAAAACTCTTTTCATTATCATCCAATGAGTTTTATTGGGATTACTCTGAACCGACTTAACTTACTAATATCACATGCTATGTCTGGTCGTGTACAGTTCATGATATACATTAACCATCCCAACACTCTTGCGCATTCCAAATATGAACCACTTTCACCCTCATTCTTTTGAAGTGCGAAGCTCACGTCCAATGGAGTCTTGGCAATACCAAATTCTAAATAATTAAATTTTTCAAGTACATTTTCGATGTAATGAGACTGTGTCAATCCTTGTGGAGTTCTATGGATTCTTATTCCTAAGATCACATCCGCAACTCCAAGGTCTTTCATATCAAACTTGCTCTCGAGCATTCGTTTTGTAGCATTTATGTCAGAAATGTCTCTACTGATGATCAACATATCATCCACATATAGGCAAACAATGACTTGGTGATTTGAAGTGTATTTAATGTAAACAAATTTATCACATTCATTTATCTTAAACCCATTTGCCAACATGGTTTGGTCAAACTTCGCATGTCATTGTTTAGGTGTTTGTTTTAGTCCATAAAGTGACTTAACAAGTTTACATACCTTATTTTCTTTTCCTGGAACCACAAAACCCTCAGATTGTTCCATGTAAATTTCTTCCTTCAATTCTCCATTTAGGAATGCTGTCTTCACGTCCATTTGACGGATTTCAAGACCAGTACCACCGCCAAGGAAATTAACATCTGAATTGACGTTATCCTCATTACAGGCGAGTATGTATCAAAGTAATCAAGGCTTTCTTTCTATTTGAAGTCTTTTACTATAAGTCTTGCTTTGTATATGTCAATAGTGTCATCCACATTCATTTTTCTTTTGAAGATCCATTTAGAACCTAAAGGTTTATTTTCTGGAGGAAGATCAATAAATTTCCACGTATGGTTTCTTAAGATAGAATCAATCTCACTATTGACTGCCTCTTTCCAAAAGGATGAATCTGAAGATGTCATCGCTTTTTAAATGTTTGAGTCTCATTTTCTAAGAGAAATGTTACAAAATACGATCCAAACGAAGTTGACGTTCTTTGACGTGTACTAAATCTTGGATTCTCATCATTATGTACATCCTCACTTGGTTTATCTCGAGGTCTTTTATCCCCCCCACTAGACTGTTCATGTTTAGTTTTATACAGATAAATGTGTTCAAAGAATTCAACATTATCTGATTCAATTATCGTATTTTCATTGATATTCGGATGTTCGAATTTATGAACCAAAAACCGACATGCTTTACTACTTTTAGCATATTCTATGAACACACAATCCACCGTCTTAGGTCCTATCTTTACTCTTTTAGGCATATGAACTTGGACCTTCGCTAGACACCCCCACACTTTGAAATATTTCAAGTTGGGTTTCCTTCCTTTCCATTTTTCATATGAAATTGATTGTGTCTTACTATGGGGCACTTTATTGAGTATTCGGTTAGCTATAAGGATAGCCTCCCCCACAAATTTTGCAGTAAACCTGAACTTATAAGTAAGGCATTCATCATTTTCTTCAAGGTTCAGTTTTTCTTGTCCGTAATTTCATTAGATTGAGGTGAATACGGGGCCGTATTTTGATGGACAATTCCATTCTCTACACATATTTCTGCAAAGGGAGATTCATATTCTCCGCTTCTATCACTTCTTGTAGCTTTGCTCTTTTTCTCTAACTGATTTTCAACTTCTGTTTTATATTGCCTAAATGCATCTATTACTTCATCCTTACTATTTAGCAAATATAATATCTAGTGCAATCGTCAATAAAAGTTATAAAATACTTTTTTCCACCACGAGCTGGTGTTGACTTCATATCATAAATGTCAGTGTGTATTAAGTCTAAGGGATTGGAATTCCTTTCAACGGACTTATACAGATGCTTAGCATACTTTGATTCCACACACGTTTGACATTTTGATTTATTGCACTCAAAGTTTGGCAAAACTTCTAAGTTAATCAATTTTTGCAATGTTTTATAATTGACATGTCCTAATCGTTCATGCCAAAAATCATTAGACTCAAGCAAGTAAGAAGAAACTGAACTTTTATTGATTTCAACATTTATTACATTCATTTTAAATAGGCCCTCAGTGAGGTGGTCTTTTCCTACATATACTTCTCCTTTACTAAGTATAATTTTTTTGAAGACAAATACACATTTGAATCTATTTTTGTCAAGAAGTGATACAGAAATCAAGTTCTTCCACAACTCTGGTACATATAAAACATTGTTCAAAGTCAACACTTTGCCTGATGTCATTTTCAGGCAGACTTTTCCTGTTCCTTCAACCTTTACAGTTGAGGAGTTGGCCATATATATCTTCTCTTCGCCTTGAACCAGAGCAAAAGCAACAAACAACTCCTTATTTGAGCAAACGTGACGGGTGGCACTGGAATCTATCCACCACTCTTGAGGATTTCCCACCAAGTTGAATTTAGATAGAATGGCACACAGATCGTCCAATTCTTTGTTAGATTCAGCCATATTTGCTTGGTACTTCTTTTTGCCTTTCTTTGGGACACGACAATCCGTTGACTTGTGGCCAATCTTGCCATAGTTAAAGCATTTTCCCTTGAATTTCTTCTTAGGTTGATTGTTTTCCTGTCCAGCTGTCTTTCGCTTTTTAAAGTTGTTGTGGTCATCTTTTACAATATTTACTCCACTTATTGCAGAGTTTCTTTTCGACCTTCTTTCTGTGACTTTGTTGTCTTCTTCAATGCGCAGTCTTACTATAAGATCTTCGACTAACTTCTTCTTTTGCTTATATTTCAAGTAGTTCTTGAAGTCCTTCCACATAGGTGGTAACTTCTCTATTATCGTTGTGACTTGAAATGCCTCGTTAACGATCAAATCTATAATAAAGTTTATGTGAACATCAAGAACATTTTTAATATGTTCAACTAAGGTATTCATCAAACTCATACCTTCCGCGAGGAGATCGTGGATGATCACGTGCAGTTCCTGAACTTGAGATACAATAGACTTGTTGTCAATCATTTTAAACTCAAGGAATCTTGCAACGAAGACTTTCTTGGTTCCAGCATCCTCAGTCTTGTATTTTCTTTCTAGCGCACCCCACAATTCTTTTCTCGTCTTCATTCCACTATACACGTTGTACAGTTTATCTTGGAGGCCATTTAGAATGTAATTCCTGCATAGGAAATTGAAGTATTTTCACGCCTCCACAACGACAAATTTCTCTTGGTCCGAAGTTTCCTCGGGCACCTCTGGAGCTTCTTCAGATGTGAATCTTTGAAGACATAAAGTTGTACGGTAGAAGAACATTTTCTGCTGCCACCTCTTAAAATCAACACCCGTGAATTTTTTGGGTTTCTCCACTGGTGACATTGTTTGCGAAGCATTTGTACGACTCGTTGTGGCAACACTAGTTGCTTCCACAGTCGTTGCAGTATCATGCACATGACTATCAGTGGTCATTTTTCTGTCACAACAAGACAATAAATTTTTAGTATATCAAAATACTACTTATAAAGTTGTAGCAACTTTAAACACCCCTTCTTTCTAGTTTAACGATGAAGTTTTTATGACTTTCAATTGTCAACCGAATGATCTCTAACTTGTGATGAAGATTTTATTTCTTCAAATCAATTGTTAAGTTCAAACGGAGTAGAAAGCTTAAAGCTTTAATCTCCAGAAACCAAATAATACATATTATGAAAAAAAAAAACTTTAGTGAAAAGAAAATTTCACCAAACAAGCAAATTTTTTTAATTTTTTTTTCAAAATTATTTCCTTAAGATTGTTGTTTTCGGGTACACAGAAGTCTGTATTTTGGAAAAATAACTTCAACACAAGTTCAAGAATAAATCAAGAACTCTTATGAAGTTCTCAACACCTTCAATACAAGATAAAAAATGACCTTTCAAAGATGTGTGTTTTTAGTATTTTAAAGAAAATTAGATGAAGCAGAAAAAACCAAGTCCTCCAAATTCACGGAGTGCCTTAAGGAAATAATTCCCCTCAAGTACCGAGGTTGCAGAATTTTTCTCCCAGGATAAAATGACTTAACAATCCGACTGTTGTGGTACCTCAAACGATCTGATTCTCTTTGAACTCACTCAACAGTTAGATCATCACACAGAGTATTTTAGAAGACAAGAAACGTTTTCAAGTGCAGAAAATTCGTACAAAACCTATGGAAAAATGCAGGTTTATATAGCCATTAAGTGCCCCTTCTGAAAGGTGGCAATGATTCACCGGAAAGGTGGCAATGGTTCACTGAAAAGGTATATACTTTCTGAAAAGTCATGTTTTTCCACTCGAAAGAGCGTGTCTTTTCCGAACAGCCACAACCTTCCAAACAGTCATATCTTTTCCTGAAATAGTGTGTCTTTTACTCGAAGAGTTGTGTCCCTTCTAAGCAACTTTTCATTTTCCATTCACACCAATTGAAACCAACAAGCTATGTTTTATGGGCAAGAGTTGACACTATCACATTGTGTTTTAATTTATGAGATGTTCTATAACTCTTACCTTAGAGGCACTTGAGGACTTTCAAACAACAAATTATGCTCCACTGGCAAGAGTTGACTCTACCATATTATATTTTCATTTATGAAATGTTTTACAACTCTTGCCTTAGAGGCAAAACTTAGCTCAAAGACTTTCAAACAATAAATTATGCCCCACGGAAAAGAGTTGACACTACCACATTATGTCTTCATTTATGAGATGTTCTACAACTCTTGCCTTAGAGGCAAGACTTAGCTCAAGAACTTTCAAACAATAAATTGTGCCTCACGAGCAAGAGTTAATGCTACCACGTTATGTCTTCATTTATGAGATGTTTTACAACTCTAGCCCTAGAAGAAAGACTTAGCTCAAAGACTTTCAAACAACAAATTATGTACTATGGGTAAGAGTTAACACTACCACGTTATGGCTTCATTTATAAGATGTTCTACAACTTTTGCCTTATGGACACGACTAATCCCAAGAATTTTCAAACAATTTACGTATATTGGGCAATAGTCGACACTAATACATTGTGTTTTTTACTTATGAAATGCTATACAAATCTTGTCTTAAAGGTACGACTTAGCCCAAGGACCATCAAACAACAAGTTATGCCTCATGGGTAAGAGTTGACACCACCATATTGTGTATTGATTTATGAGATGCTTTATAACTCTTAACTTAGAGCCAAGACTTAGACCAAGGGCTTCAAGCAACAAGTTGTGCCCTATGGACAAGAGTTGACATGACCACATTGTGTTTTGATTTATGAGATATTCTATAACTCTTGTCTTAGAGGAAAAACTTAACCCAAAGACTTTCAAACAACAAGTTATGCCCCATGGGTAAGAGTTGACACTATCATATTATGTTTTGATTTATGGGATGTTTTATAATTCTTGCCTCAGAGCCAAAACTTAACCCAAGGACTTTTAAACAACAAATTACGCTCCATGGACAAGATTTGACACTATCACATTGTGTCTTGATTTATGAGATGTTTTATAAATCAAAGACTTTCAAATATCAAGTTATGACCATGGGCAAGAGTTGACACTACCATATTATGTCTTGATTTATGAGATGTTCTATAACTCTTGCCTTAGAGTCACGAATTAATCCAAGGACTTTCAAACAACAAGTTATGCCCAATGGACAAGAGTTGACACTAATACACCGTGCATTGATTTATGAGATATTCTATAACTCTTGCCTTAGAGGCATGATTTAGCCGACAAGTTATGTCTCATGGATAAGAGTTGACACTATCATATTGTGTTTTATTTATGTGATGCTTTATTACTCTTGTCTCTAAGACAAGACTTAGCCTAAGAACCTCCAAAAAAAATAAGTTACGCCCAATGGACAAGTGTTGACACTACCACATTGTTTCTTAATTTATAAGATGTTCTATAACTCTTGCCTTAGAAGCACGACTTAACTCAAAGATTTTCAAACAACAAGTTATGCTCCACAAGCATGACTTGACACTGCCACGTTGTGCCTTGATTTATGAGTTGTTTTATAATTTTTGCCTTACAGGCAAGACTTATCCCAAAGGACTTTCTAACAACACGTCTTGCCCTTAAATTTGCTTTGATGTTAAAAAAGAAGATTCTTTTACAGATTATCTAATTTTTTATTTATTAGCAAAATATAATAGAAGTTGAGAAAAAAGAAAAAAGAAAAAAGAGAACAAACAAAATAGAGAAATAAAAAAAGAGATTGAGAAAAAGAAAAAAATAAAGGTTAAGAAAAAAGAGAAGAATACATAAAAAAAAAAAGCAAAAAAAAAGATTGAGAAAAACAAACATGAGAAGAAAAAATAAAAATAAAGTTTGAGAAAAATGAAAAAGAAAAAATGAGAATTGATACAAACAAAAATAATAATAATAAAGATTGAGACCATGAATTAAAAAAAGAGAGAGAAATGAAGAAATAAATAATGTTTGAAAAAAAAGCAAAAAAAATTAAAATTGGGTCAAATGAATTAAAACAAGAAAAATAAAATAAAAGTTAAGGTAAAAAAAAAATTAAAATAGAATTTGAGAGACAAATGAGAATGAAAAGTTCAAAAATATTTGAGGTGTAGAGAGGAAAAAATGAACTTGACTATACATTAAAAAAAAAGGCTAGTCAATAAAAACTTTTCTTATGGAGGTCAAAAATTCAAAATCACCCACCATTGGAGTCATCCCATCCCATGTAATTTCCTGATGTAAATCATCTAGCCTCTGAGTCTATTCTTCTCTCTTTTTCACAAACAGACTGAAATCTCAAAGGGCCAGTTATAACACAATTGGAACATTAGTGAATAATAAGCCGGTTGTAGAACAGTTCCCATGGTTCTCTTATTAATTATTATGTATTAAATAAAAGGGAGTTTGGTCAACAAGCATACACCTCTCGGTCAACATGTGTTCTTGTTATCTGATACGCCCAAATTACAACTCTCGTTAGAAAGTGTATGCGATCACAGTCAAATATAGAACCCAACTGTATTGGGTGTTGAATCCCACAGGGAATACTGTGTTCACTAAGTATTGTGGTTGTTATTAGACTGTTGATCGAAGGTTCCAAAATAAAGGAGAATTTTGATTTATCAATTGTATCCAAATGTTTGTCACAAAAAGTAATCCAACTGAAGGTTGTATTGCAAATTGTAATTCAATAATAAAAGTCAAACTAGAGTTATGGTTACCAAGATGCTTAAGCAGCTAAGGTTGTGAACTATTTTGGATTCCCAATGAACAATTCTAATTGCAAGAGTAGTTGAATTCTATGGTTTACCCATTAGTTTCTCAACCTAAATGAGTAACTTTTCCCTTAATTCTTTCAAACTTAAGGAACATATTATTTATTCAACTATATTCTCACATGGGTTGATCCGGTTAAGGCATCTACCCTCTATCCAAAGGTTAAAGCCCTTAGATTTATGTAAATCCTTTCTTTTCCCAACAAACACTTTTCTATTCGAACAAGTGTTGTTCTTAGGCTCACTTTTTAAGTTTGCAACAAAGAAAAGTCATTAAAATGAAGAAAGATTTATGCAAAATCAATTAATCATGGGGATCTACTAGATTCACAACCCCAATTATCTATTCACATCAAGGCTCCCATAACCCTAGTTATGAGAGCTTAACCACACATCTCCATCATAGAAAGAGAAGAAATCATTGTGTTATTCATAAATTAATTCAAAATTTACTTACAAAAGTCACAATTATTGTTCTTCAATCTTCAATGGAGAAAATGATAATGAAATCTAGATCCATAATTCTCGAATGAATCTCAGAGAAAAACTACGTACAATATATTTTCTAGTACTCTCATAAAAGATAAAAAATAAAAGATGGATAAAAGATACATAATAAAACCTAAAATTGGGTATTTATATGTTCTCTCGTAAAAAGAATTTAAAATTCAGATAATATAAAATCTGCGTCCAAAGTGACGGTCAAAGTGGTGGTTCGTCGCAAGACTGACGGTCCACCATTCGGTCCGTCGCAGCTGATCTTGGGTGGTCACTTTCTGGCTATGACCGATGACTCATATGGTGATCCGTCACTAAATTGATGGTCCACCATTCTGACCGTCGCTGGTGATGCTGGAGAGTCAGGTTTTAGATAATCCTGACGGCTGGAGTGGTGATCCGTCAAAAGATCGACGGTCCACCAAGTTGGCTATCGATGAGCCTTCCAAAATGCCTGGTTCTGTTTATTTCTAACGGCCAAAGTGGTGGTCCGTCGCAGGACTGACGGTCCACCACATGGACCGTCGCTGGGTCTTTAGAGTTTATAGGTTCTACCTCGATCTGACGGTTGAGTTGGTGGTCCATTACAAAACTGACGGTACACCATTTTGACCGTCAGAAGTGTTTTTCTACAAATTTATTAAATTTTTTCCTTTAGTCAGCTCCTTACCCTGAAACTCTAAAAACCATCATTAAATGCAACCTTGGTTGCTTGAAAACATGCAATTTTCCTAAGAAAAAGATGAAAAATATTCTGTCAAAAGCCGGAACATCAACACCCTCAACTTAAGATCATTGCTTGTCCTCAAGAAACACAACATCAAATTGCTGATATGAACAATACAATGACGGGCATTTACCACTGAACCAATTTTCACACAACAATTCACTTGTCATCCAAATCATATGGTTTAACATGTCAGAGTCTATAACCGGCATTATTTCAAATTCAATTTATCTACACAACATGGATACAAGTGTCTATAGAGATCAGCCAAATTAAGTATGACACAAGATTCCCTCACAGTCAAGGAGATCCACCACTCAATATTTTTTGTGGATACAGATCACAACCCTCTCACTCATCAAAGAAGTTTCAAACATAGCACAGGCACCCATAAGATTGCCCTTATCATCCAATGCCCCCCTTATAGCTGAATTCCAAGATCAAGCAGGTCTTTTCTAGGCTAGTTCTGAGGTATCTGGCCAGGTTAGGAGGAAATTTTGGGCAAAAATAAATCAAAACTATGCTTTAACTCTCTTTGCCTACACAATAATTCTTCTTACCAAGGCTATTACTTTGCTAGCTCACTTACCCTTTTCTCATTCATTCATGCTTTACCACAATAGACCCTTTTTTTCACAAGCATCAACCAACCTCAACTTAGGCTGATGCCATAAGTCAAAGTGCACATTGTCTTAACTAGACCAGGGCCAAATACTCTAATTCAGATTCTAGACCAACTTTCCATTAGACAATTAACAGTCCTACAAATGCCACCCTCAACTTAGGTGTTTTGCCTAAGTTTAGGTACACATTGCCCATTACTAGGCCAGGGCCAAAGCTAGGCATCAACAGCTGAAAGAGAGTTAACTAGAATATTTGGTGATGAAGAAAAATTAACAAAGGCTCAACGAATGGTTCAAAAATGGAAACTTATTTTTCGTGGGGTTAATTATTTTGGCTAAATGGACTAAAAACACTAGGTGGCCTTCCATCACATCTCATCCCATCAACTACAAAACAACATCAATTGAACCAGGCAAGTTCTAGGTATTATACTATGTAAGAACTAATACAAATACTCGCATACACAACGGAAACTGAGTCACACCTATTCTACTATTCTTAAGATTTTTGCACCACATAACATGTATATTTATAGGTTAATGCCAATTACAGATTCACTAACAGTTGATCACATATTCTAGAAGATAAAAGTAAACAGTTAAATGGAAACAGTCATAGTTAGATGCCAACATCATTCATCATTCGTATTCACAACAAGATACTAACATAAATAACACTTTTATTTCATAGACCAACCTTAGCAACATATCAAGACTTAAAAACAAGAAGAATGGAAATATGAAGTTTAATCTAAACATGCCGCTTGTTCTAAATAGCACATGGTAGGGGTCCAGAATGTCGGCAACACAACCCCCCATAGTAGAAGTGCCCCACCCCCATAGAAAGAGACATGCATTGTCCTCAAAGCATAAAATCAAAGTACAAAGAAATGGGTATACTTGTATTGCCTCTTATTTATCTGAGGCATATGTGAAGTGTGGTGAGGCTCCTGCGTCCTCACCTTATGCAACGTTGGCCCCAATGGTGGTAGGGACACTCAAAATCTCCCCCTCTTGGATCGGAGGAATAATCTCTCGAACTGATACTGAAATTTGCCCCCTTTCTGGGAAACACTAGCGGATACTCCTGTTGTTTTACTTTCTTCTCTCTTCATTATCTTTTCTTTATCTTTCTTTGATTTTTTTTTAGCTCTCTTTAGATCATGTTGTTCTTGTTGCTCTGGTGTCATTGTTGCTCTCTTTCTCCTCTTTTCTTCTTTCCTTATAGCTTTTTTATCCATTTACTGCTTTCATTTGTCTTTCACGGGCCTCCTCATCAGATCCACTAGACCTTCATCATTGTCGCTCATCACAAAAGCTGGGTCAAACACAGGCTGTTATGACTGCCTTCCCTTCAGCTCTGCTATATCAGCCTTCGCCTGATTGAATTTTGCCATGAGCTTGGCGAGATCAGGGAGGGATAGGGCATCTAGACTTTTGTTGATACGGTGCTCCATGTTGTCCATCCTAGCTTGAATGGTTTGGAATGGACGGAGGGCTTCAGCTATAATTTCATCAACAAAAGGCTTGAAATCTGCAGCACAGTTATCTAGCTGCCTCTGAAATCTCTTTTGCGTCTTCACTGACTTAGCAAAGTTTTCTGGTATGAACCTGTACTCAACAAAATCTGATCCACCCATAGATTGTGCAGAACCTGAACCTACAGATGTGCCTTGGGGTACGTACTCAGGTGGCACATAGGTGATAATGGGCAAAGGTATACCTGTGGGAATCTCTGTAGCATTAGGAGCTGGTGCAGATTGAGTCTGGTAAGCTGGAGGCTTGGTGACACGCATCAAGAACTTCGAGTCATCTTTCGACTTCTCAAGGTCCTATTTGTGTATAGCCTGGATTTCATTATCTACTCCATGAATCAGGGGCACTCCGGCCTGTCTGCATAAAGTCGTGATTAAGCACGGGAACGATAATGAACTGGAGATTTGATGTGCCCTCACAAATATCTCTTCTGCAATTATCTGGTCGAAGTCAATTTGAAACCCTGAGATTAAGCTTGCCACCAACACGGCTCTGTGTTTATCCAAGTTTCCATCCCCTTTTGTTGGCATCAACCTTAAGCGAACAACAACCCACCATAATTTAGCTTTAAAGATAAGGGAATATTTTGCAATACGTTCCCGTGAGTAGGTCAACCAAGAGAGGTTACCATCCTCAGTCAATAATGAGGCCACCCAAGGACTTTGAGCGGATGCATTTCTCAATCTGTACTCAAGATCAGGAACAACAAGTGGGGCCTCGTACTCTTTCCTAAACAATATCCTATTAATCGTTTGGGCTGAAATATCAACAGTGACTTCTCGGACAGGTACAGACTCTCTGTTCGACAAGTTTGTAATTGATGTACCCTTTGGGCAATCCTTTTCTACCAGTGAAAGATAATTTTCAAAGTCTCTTACCCAATTCAGTTGATACGCTCCTGGTGGCTGGCTCATCCATGCTAGTTCATACTCATTGAACTGGCGTTCTAACTTAGGATATTCATGTAAATCCTTTGTCACAATCTGATGCTCTTCCGCAAATAACCTTTTGATCCCTCTCGCGGTAGGTGTCAACCTATCATAGAACTTCTCACGTGCTCCCTCTATCTGCCATCTAATCGCCTCTCAAAATTGAGGATCCTTGTGTCTGACAATGTTAGCATCCTCAGGTTCAGTTTCTACATTATCCACTTCAGTTTGCCCTTCTACATTGGCATCCTCAGTTTCAACATCAACAGGCTCAGGTTGAGTAGCAGCAACAGTGGGCTTAAACTGGTACTTCTAGTACTACCCTCACTCTCCTCTTCAGACTTGGAGAGTAGGGAAATTTCCCTTCCATGTTATCTGGTGTTTTAACTGAATGCGGGTTTGCCGCCACCCCTTTGAGATCTTCCTCCTCTGTTTAATGGTAGTTTGGGAGCCATAACACCTGAAAAATAAGTAATTAGTTCACAGCAAAAATCTATTAAATCAGTGAATTTCATGACTTGACGGTCAAAATAGTGGTTCACCAGTGCTGGGACGGTCCACCAATTTGGCCGTCAAGCCTTATCCAGTGTCCTGGAATTTTCATAGCCCTACGACGGTCGTAATGGTGATCCATCGAAAGTGTGGCGCTCCACCAAGTTTCCCGTCGCATCTTATCCAGTTGGTGCTATCTCAAAGGTTCTTGCAATGGTTTGAATGGTGATTAGTCGCACAGGTGACGGTTCACCAAGTTGACCATCGCGGCTCCTTCCCCAGGTTCAATATCTATTTCAGTATTTTGCCGCACAATTTGTGTATCATATCAATTTTTAGCTATGGCAATGACACCACATTACTCAGACTTCACCCGCATTATACATTAAAATTCCAAACTCACAACATCCATAGTTTAGAACACAAGATGGGATTTTGTCAACAAAACACTCAATCACTTCATATTTTTGCAATTCAAAGTGAAAAGAAAGGTGTTATACTCATACCTTGACTCTGTATAATTTTCTTCTTTCTTGCTAGCAACTTTTTAGAAAACAAGAGTAACTTAAAATTCTTTGATTTTGATTTCAACTGACTGTGATGAAGAAAACAAAAAAAATAGGATTGTTTAAATAAGAGAAAAAAAAGGAGATGAAGAGTCCTAGAGGGGTAACTGCCTTCAGATACTTTGAACCGAAAGAGAGTTGATCAGTTGAGGAGTTTAAAGAGGTTACAACGTATGTAACCACTTTATTCTATCTCTTTAAACTCTTTTGTGTCAAGTACGAATTATTTAATAAGGCTTCAGATTCAACCTGACCCAACCCAGCATTAGGGTTATAGCGACGGCGGTACAGATGGTCCGTCAGATGCGCGACGGTCCACCAGGTTGGCCGTCGACTCTTACCAAAACTTGAGCAATTCTGCTTCTTTTCAACGGTTAGTGGCACACTCCACCATATTTTTTACGATCCACCAAAGTCACCATCATACCTTACCAGAACCCAGGCCATCCAATTTGATTTTGACGGTCGATTTGATGGTCCACCATTTTTGGGATGGTCCACCACTTTAACCGTCAACTTGATCCAGTGAATGAATTTTTCTGCCTGTTTGCGACGGAGGAAATGGTGAACCGTCATGGGACTGGTGATCCACCGAATCGGCCGTCACTTTTGTTCCAGTAGCTCAGATTTTCACCCATGTTTTCAACTGTACCACTCCTTTTTTTTGTTGTATTTTTGTCCTGTACACTTCACAAACGCATAAAAAATGCACTAATAATAACAAAATTAATTTAAAAAATGCTTTACAATAACACATTGTGGGTTTCCTCCCACTAACGCATGATTTATTATCGCGGCATGACTTGTCTATCTCTATTACTCAGATTTCATCGAGATAAATGGTTACTATACACTTTATTAAGTCCATGGGGCCCATGTATAGCTTCACCCTCTGCACATTTACTTTGAAGACACTTCCATCTTTATTTTTAAGTTGAACTACTCCAGATGAGTAGACTTGATTCACTCTAAAAGGGCCAGACCATTTTGATTTCAACTTACTTGGGAACAACTTCAATCTGGAGTTGAATCGAAGTACCAAATCACCTTTCTGAAAATCTCACTGCTCAATCCTTCGATCATGGTACTTTTTCATCTTCTCCTTGTAGAGATCTGCTCTTTCATATGTATTAAGACAAAACTCATCCATCTTATTCAGCTGGCCTAGTCTCAATTTCGCTACTTTCTTCCCGTCTAAGTTCAACTTCCTAAGTGCCCAGAACATTTTATGCTCCAACTCAACTGGCAAGTGGCATGCCTTGCCATAAACCAATTGGTACGGTGACATGCCAATAGGCATTTTGAAGGCTTTCCTATATGCCCAAAGAGCATCATCAAGCTTTCGAGATCGGTCTTGCCTACTGGCATTTATGGTTTTAGCAAGGATGACTTTGATCTCTCTGTTCGAAACCTCCACTTGCCCACTGGTTTGTGGGTGGTATGGAGTTGCCACCTTATGTTGCTTTACCCTGTATTTAACCAATGCAGCCCGGAATACTCAATTGCAAAAGTGAGATCCACTGTCACTTATGATGGTGCATAGCACCCCAAATCAACAAAAGGATATTCCTCTTGAGGAATGCAATGACTCTCTTCCCTTCATTGTCGAACATAGCAACGGCTTTAACCCATTTCAAAACATAATCAACAGCAACTAGAATATATTTTATCCCATACGAGCTCATAAATGGACCCATAAAGTTGATTCCCCATACATCGAACAATTCAACCTCTAATATTTTTTACATGGGCATCTCATGGTGTTTAGAGATTGACCCTTGTCTCTGACACTGGTCACACCTTTTTCACAAATTCATATGCATCCTTGAACATGGTTGGCCAATAATATCCACATTATAACACTTTCCTTGCGGTGCGATCTCCAGCATGGTGACCCCCGACTGGTGAAGCATGACAAGCTTTCAAAATATTCAACACATCAACTTCTGGGACACATCTTCTGATAATATTATCAGCGCACCTCTTGAACAGGTATAGTTCATCCCAGAAGTAACTTTTGGCATCATGGAGGAATTTCTTTCTCTGATGAAAAGAAAGATTTTCAGGCATCAATTCGCTCACCACGTAGTTTGCAAAATCAGCGTACCAAGGTATTTTCTCCATAACAGTAGCTAGGATTTCCTCATCCAAAAATGCATCATTGATCTCAATTTCATCTCTAACTGCTTGCTCACCTTCCAGCCTAGACAGATGATCCACAACTTGGTTTTCACAACCCTTTCTACCTTTGACTTCAAAATCAAATTCTTGCAGCAGCAACACCCATCTAATCAACCTTAGTTTCACATACTTTTTTACCATCAAATATTTTAAGGTTGCATGGTCAGTATGGACCACCACCTTGGTGCCTAGCAAGTAATCCCTGAACTTCTTAAAAGCATAGACTACTGTAAGAAGTTCCTGTTCTGTGACGGTGTAGTTCTTCTGAGCTCTATTCAGTGCTTTGCTGGCATAATAAACTGGATGAAATAATTTGTCCTTCTTTTGCCCCAGCATAGCTCCAAGGTCAACACCACTTGCATCTCACATTATCTCAAATGACTTTGACCAATTCGGTGTAACAATGATAGGGGCTTCAACCAGCTTCCTCTTAAGGCATTCAAATGCCTTATTGCATTCAGTATCAAAGAAGAACTTAGTTTCCTTCTCTAAAAGTTTGCGAAGTGGATTTACAATTTTAGAGAAGTCTCTTATAAACCTCCAGTAAAAGCCAGCATGCCTAAGGAAACTACGCACCCCTTTCACAGAGATGGGAGGTGGTAGCTTCTCAATAACCTCTACCTTGGCTCGATCGACCTCTATCCCTTTTGCTGAAATTTTGTGCCCGAGAACAATGCCCTCCTTCACCATGAAGTGACATTTCTCCCGGTTAAGCACCAAATTGAATTCCACACAACGTTGCAAGGATCTACTCATGTTCACTAAACACAGCTCAAACAAATCTCCTACCACAGAAAAATCATCCATGAACACCTCCAAAGTGTCCTCCACCATAGCTGAGAAAATAGACATTATACACCTTTGAAAGGTAGCGGGTGCATTACATAACCCAAACGGCATCCGCTTGAAGGCAAAAGTGCCATACGGGCATGTGAATATAGTCTTCTCCTGATCTTCAAGATCAATACAGATCTGATTGTAGCCAAAATAGCCATCCAAGAAATAGTACCACCCCCTTCCTGCCAACCGATCAAGTATTTAATCCATGAAAGGCATTGGGAAGTGGTCCTTTAAGGTCCATGAGTTCAGTTTGTGATAGTCCATGCAAACCTTTCTCCCAGTCATAGGCCTGAGAGGAATCAAATCGTTCTTTTCATTTGCAACAACAGCCATGCCCCTTTTCTTGGGCACGCATTGAATTGGGCTTACCTATTTACTATTGGAAATAGGATAAACCACTTATGTATCCATTCACTTGATAATCTCCTTCTCTACTACCTCTTGCATCAGTGGTTTAAGCCGGCGTTGATGCTCGATGGTTGGAGTACAGTCATCCTCAAGTTGTATCTTATGAGTGCAAATGCCAGGGGAAATGCCAATAATATCAGCAATAGTCCAGCCTATTGCTCTTTTGTGCCTCTGAAGCACTGAAATAAGCGTTTCCACCTTCTGCTCACCCAAATCAGCTACAATAATCATGGGTAGCGTATTTCCATTGCCCAAAAACACGTACCTTAAATTCCCGGGCATCTCTTTCAATTCCAACACCGGCGGCTCTTCAATGGATGGCTTGGCTGGTGGTGTTAATTAATTCTTCAGATCAAGATCTAGATTTTTAGGAGCATAAGAGTATGATACCATTCCTATCAAAGCACAAACAATCTCTTCATACTCCTCAATGCCTTCCTGATCAAAATTTATCAACACTGCAGCTAAGGGCTCAACAACAAATTTCTCCTCTATCGGAACCTCCTGCTCACCCTTATAATATATATCAAAAATTGAGAACACACTCATTTATTTCTGCTGCTTCATTAATTCGCATACATCAAATCGCACCACTTCATCATTCAACCTAATAAGTGCTCGTTAGCTCGCAAATCAATCAACATACTTTTGGTTGCGAGAAAAGATCGACCCAAGATTATGGGCACCTCGAAGTCCACCTCGTAATCCAGAATGATGAAATCCACATGAAATATGAAGCTAGCAACCTTCACTAGCACATCATAAAAAATACCAACAGGTCATTTTACCGACCTATCCACCATCACAAGTCGTATGTTAGTGGGTGTGGGGTCTCCCAAACCCAATTTTTTGTAAATAGCTAGTGGCATCAGATTGATGCTAGCTCCCAAGTCGCATAGAGCTTTTACAAAGTCAAGAGGTCCAATAGTGCATGGGATAGTAAATGCTCCCGGATCTGTCTTTTTTCTACACCAGAAACCTTGTGGAAATAGCACTACAATGATAAAAATTGTCCATTGGCTCAAAACTAACTAACCATTTTTTCGTGATGAGGTCTTTCATGAAATTTGCGTACCCGGGCATTTACTCCAATGCCTCCACCAATGGCAGATTAATCATCAACTGCTTAAGCATAGCCATGAATTTGTTAAACATTGTGTCGTCGGCCTTTTTCTTCAACCGATGGGGAAATGAAGGAGGTGGTTTTATAAGAGTGGTAACCACCACTTCAGCCTTTTTTTCCTTATTCTTCTCCAACTCATCACCCTACTGACTGTTGGATGGTGCATCATCAATAACCTCATCTGATTTCCCAGACTCCACCAGATGATAAAATTCTGCTTCTTCAATATTATCTGCTACAATATCAACGCTGGCTTACCCACAGGAGGGCTTGCCAATACCTTACCATTTCTAGTAGTTATTGCCATGCAAGAGACATCATTCTGAAGATTTAGAATGGTATCACTTAGAAATGTTCCAGTCTTCCTCTGATTCAATGTTGTTGAGAGTTGGCTCATTCGTTGCTCCAACTACTTGATAGAGGTAGAGTGTGAGTTTACCAACTGACTCATAGAAGACAAATTTCTCTTTATGGTAGTCACCCCAGAGTTGGTAGCTTCAACTTTCTTTAATAATTTCTCCATCATGTCTTCCATGGATATCTTGCTAGAGCTAGTTGCATCAATATCTCTGCTTTCGGGAGGTACATATAGCCCACTCCTATCCTTGTAACCAGCCTTGTCGTAGTAGTTTCGACCTTGATTTCCTTGGATATTACCTCGGAAATCCCCTAGTTATTCGAATAGTTAGCCTCTTCTTCCGAATCAGAATCATCTCTACCCTTGGATGCAACTACTTTTACTTTTTCAGTCTTTGCAGATAATAAGTGCTTGGTCAACAAATCCATCTGCATCTTCAGGTATGCCATGTCTTGATCACATTCTTTCTCTTTCATACGTTGTTCTGCAGCCATACCAATAGACACAGTAGGTCTTGCTACCACAAAATCCCTGGTATGTCAAGCTCTACTTTGTTTGGTCATCCGATCAAGCATTTTTGAGGCCTCCTGAAAAGTGAGATCCACAAATGATCCCTTTGTAGCATTATCAACAACTGGCTTCGTAATAGAGTTCGAAGCCCGATAAAGAGTATCCATCAGATGAATATCTATCATATTATGGTTTGAACACTGCGTCAACTTCTTTTGAACCTCTCTCATGTCTCGTGAAGAGCTTCGGTTGGGAGCTGCCTAAAGTTGTTGATCTCATCCCTCAACTGTACCCTCCAGGAAGATGGAAAGAACCTTTCTAGGAAATCCTCTTTCAACTGCCTCTAGTTGGTTATAGAATTGGGTGTTAGCTTATTAAGTCACAATGTTGCCTCCCCATACAGATACAACGCAAATAAATACAGGCGGATGGAATTTTATCCTACTCCCAGGTTATCAAAGGACTTGCAAATAGTGACAAAGTTCACTAAATGCGTATTAGGATTATCTCCCGGGAGTCCACCGAACAACCCCTTCAGATAAAAAAGTTGAATCATTGTACTGGTACTATTGAACCTTGATCCTGGTGCTAGAGGTGGAGAAATAATAACTCCAGTGGCACCAGCTCCGTCCATTCCATCCTCATCATCATTAAGATCAAATTGAATAGCTTGGCGATCAGGTCTCACCCTGAAAGGACGGTTTCTGTTTACATTTATGTTCACTGGTGCAGCTACATTCTCTGCACGCCTTCGATTAACAGGATCTAACAAGTCATCATCCCCCAAATCATCATTATCAGGATTAGGATGACGTACCTGCTGACCATCATTCTGCTGATTTAGTTGCGGTTTTGGATATATTGGTAATAACGATGCACCCGATCTTCGTGTACTTGGAATACACAACAACTCCCCTGCACAAAACAAAAACAACAAACAAAAGTAAAATTTGGGAAACTTGACCAAAGGTCAATTAACAAACACAAACTTAATTGACAACCGTATTCCCCGGCAACGACGCCAAAATTTGAAACACCCAAATTACAACTCTCGTTAGAAAGTGTAAGCGGTCGTGGTAAAATATAGAAGCCAACTGGGTTGGGTGTCAAATCCCATAAGGAATACTATTTTCACTAAGTATTGTGGTTGTTATTAGATTGTTGATTGAAGGTTCGAGAATAAAAGAGAATTTTAATTTATCAATTGTATCCAAATATTTGTCTCAAAAAGTAATCCAACTGAAGGTTGTATTACAAATAGTAATTCAATAAGAGAAGTCAAACTAGAGTTATGGTTACCAGGATGCTTAAGCAGCTAGGGTTGTGAACTATTTTGGATTCCCAATGAACAATTCTAATTGCAAGAGTAGTTGAATTCTATGGTTTACCCATTAGTTTCTCAACCTAAATGAGTAAATTATCCCTTAATTCTTTCAAACTTAAGGAAAATATTATTTATTCAACCATATTCTCACATGGGTTGATCTGGTTAAGGCATCTACCCTCTATCCAAAGGTTAAAGCCCTTAGATTTATGTAAACCCTTTCTTTTCCTAGCAAACACTTTTCTATTCGAACAAAGTGTTGTTCTTGGGCTCACTTTTCAAGTTTGTAACCAAGAAAAGTCATTAAAATGAAGAAGGATTTATTGAAAATCAATTAATCATAGGGATGTACTAGATTCACAACCCCAATCAGCTATTCACATCAAGGCTAGTTATGAGATCTTAACCACACATCTCCAACATAGAAAGAGAAGAAATCATTGTGTTATTCATAAATTAATTAAAAATTTACTTACAAAAGTCACAATTATTGTTCTTCATTCAATGGAGAAAATGATAATGAAATCTAGATCCACAATTCTCGAATGAATCTCAGAGAAAAACTACGTACAATATATTTTCTAGTATGGAAAAACTCTCATAAAAGATAAAATAAAAGATGAATAAAAGATACATAATAAAACCTAAAACTGGGTATTTATATGTTCTCCCGTAAAAAGAATTTAAAATTTAGATAATATAAAATCTATGTCCAAAGTGATGGTCAAAGTGGTGGTCCATCGCAAGACTGACGGTCCACCATTTGGTCCGTCGCAGCTAATCTTGGGTGGTCACTTTCTGGTTATGATCGGCGGCTTATATGGTGATCCATCGCTAAATTGACGGTCCACCATTCTGTTCATCGCTGGTGGTGCTGGAGATTGAGGTTCTGGATAATTTTGATAGCTGGAGTGGTGGTCCGTCGAAAGATCGATGGTCCACCAAGTTGGCCATCGATGAGCCTTCCAAAATGTCTGGTTCTATTTATTTCTAACGGCCAAAGTGGTGGTCCATCACAGGACTGACGTTCCACCACATGGACCGTTGCTGGGTCTTCAAAGTTTATGGGTTCTACCTCGATCTGACGATTGAGTTGGTGGTCCGTCGCAAAACTGACGGTCCACCATTTTGACCCTCAGAAGTGTTTTTCTGCAAATTTACTGAATCTTTTCCTTTAGTCAGCTCCTTACCATGAAACACTAAAAACCAGCATTAAATACAACCTTGGTTGCTTGGAAACATGCAATTTTCCTAAGAAAAAGATGAAAAATATTTCATCAAAATCCAAAACATCATTAACCAGGGGCAATTTGGTCATTTTACGTGTTATCGTGAATAAATTGACCTTTTTGGGAAACGCATAGCCATGTAAAATCCTCTGCTAATTCTGGGTTCCACATGCATTTTTTAGGCTACTGCAATCTCTTGGCCTACTAGCTAATTATTGTTGCAACTCACGATGATGTTTTTGGAGTCGAGAGGAAAATTCTAATAGTGAGATAATATGCCTCTAAATCCATTTCTGCAACCAAAAAAATGTGTCTCGATTTGAAATATTAGAAAGTTAATTACATTTGATTGATGTGTAAATTGAACAACTAAAAATTAATTTTTGAAGAGTTATACAAATTCAAAAGGAAAAGTCACTACTCGAGAAATAAAGACATCAAATTCTAATTTTTATATCAACTACTATGTTCGAATCAATTGCGATATATTAGTTAAGGGTCATTTAGTAGCTGGTTTTGAAGTGAGTTATGCAAGTACTAAATTATGTATAAGTAATATTACATTTTGATAACTGATTAGGAGGTAAGTTATTTATGTATAAAATTAATGTGGTGTTTGATTTGCAATCTGAAAATATGTATAACATATACATGATAAGTTCTAGGGGAATATAATCTATATATTATTTATGTGGGATAGAATGTGGAATAAGTATTAGTCATAGAACTAATGTGATAATCCTCATATTGAAATTTAATTTTTTTATGTTTTGATCATTTTGTCCTTCTTTGTAGATGCTTTATTTGTTTATGAGTTGTTGGAATAATTGGAACAGTACCTGATATATTCAGAAGTATTTTATATGAAATTTTATTTTGAACACCCTTAAAGGGATTAATTTGACTTCGATCAATATTTCGTGATTTGAGTATCGATTGGTGATTTTAATAGTTTCATTAAAAATGTCGAACTTGAGTTAGTAGAGGGGTTGATTCTTTGTTTTGCATTTCAATCCTCTATTTGAAAATTTGTTAAAATAGCCTAAAGGGATCTCGAGGGTTAATTTGTTGTAAATAACTTTTTTCATAAATTCGATGATTTCATTGGATCCAAAATATGTTTTATGATAAATTTGCACTATTGGTTCATGTTCATAAGATTTCAGATGCATTTCGAGGATCAAAAATAAGTTTTTGAAATTATTGGTGTAGCCGCTAAGCGGTTGGTTGACCGCTTTAGCAGCCTTTAATGATTGATCAAGTCACTAAAGTGACCATTTGACCACTTTAGCAGTAGTTTGACACTATGGCCAACCTGCTTTAATGGACAAAGTGCCTCTTTAGCGGCCATAATTGAGATTAAAACCAACCAAATTCATTTCATCTTTTTGACATTTCAGGAGCTAGGAAACCCCACTTTTGATGATTTTTATGCATTTTTCTCCTATAATCATTGTCTATATGATTATAACTTTACATTTCTCATTTTCTAAGAGTATCTGTCCCATTTTTCAAGATTTCTATTCAAGTTGAGATTAAAAAAATCCCATTCCGCCATTTTCAAAGCTTCCAAGCTCATTTTTGAGAGTTTCAACGTGGGTTTCAAGACTTGAACTTTTGGTGAGCTTCTAAACTGGTACTTCACTATCTCCCAATGATTAATTCATGTTTTTATCTTAAATTTTTTTATTTTAAACTAATTTTGAGGTTTTTACCTATAAAGTACAAAATAGGGTTTTCTTCGAATTCATCTCAGTTTTGCGTGGGTTTTTATCTATTGACATTAAAAACATTATTCTTAAATAAAATTCTAATTTTACTCTTGAATTTTCAAAAATATTTTTTGTACACGAAATAAATATAGTCGATATGAGTATCGTTGGACTCCTTTTAACTTGTAGATGTCATACTTGATTAGATTGGACATGTTTGTTGTTGATTCGAGGGAGTACAACTTCTGATTGATGCCCTGGGTAGTGTTTTGGCTTGCAGATCTTTTTCTAAGGTAAGTTGAGAATTACCTTTACTTTTTGAAGTGTTTATGTGTTGTATTCTTGTTTACTTGTAATTTGTGAATCGTTTAGAACTAGGGATTCCCCTTAGGTGAAATGGAGAGCATCTCAGCGGATACCAGTGACACATCTCGAACTTTGAGCCATGTCGTACCGGAACCTCAAGCACACATGTACTGGAGGTTGCCCCGTAACCCAACCTAAATACCTCATCATATAAGGTAGCGGAAACAACGAAGACAAAATTCATAGCTTAGATATGTCTATACATTTCATTAGGTTCATCAAACTAAATAATATAACCAAGTCCACAGCCATTCACAATGCCTCTATACAAAATCGATGTCACTAAAAGTATATGTCAGGACAAGCCCCCGACAATAGCCAAACCAAGTCCAAAAGAGACTAAGTCTAAAGGTAAGAAACCAAGAGATAAATGTCTTCCAAAGAAAGGAAGCTCACCACTTCAAGTCAATACACGATCCGCTTCGATCACCCTATCACTGTGCGGGAAGAGAAGAAGAAACTTCGGACCCTACATCGCGTGGGGACGTAGCATCGGGGACAGTTAGTGGTTGGAACGCTAGCATGTAACTCATGGATAAGGAGAAAATAGTACATTTGTTCAAATCCATGTCAATCCATCATAGGCAATCACATTTACAAAAGAAGAAGCATATTGAAGACACATACACATATAACGACACAACAAGTCAAATCATGAAACAATTCGTAACAAGTATTTATGATACATTCATTCATGAAAAATGGGGTGAAGGACTTCATGCCCTCCACCCTTATATTTTAGATGTATAGAATCCTTTAAGCTACAAATTACAATAGTCAGGGGGACATGAGCCTCGAGCCGACACATTTTTTATGGTAAGCGAACGTGGACCACAAACCAATACGCCTTATATGGTAAGTGAACTTAGAACACAAACCAACACGCCTTATATGGTAAGCGGACTTAGACCACAAACCAACACGCCTTATATGATAAGTGGACTTGGACCACAAACCAACACGCCTTATATGATAAGTGGACTTGGACCACAAACCAACACGCCTTATATGGTAAGTGGACTTGGACCACAAACCAACACGTTGCTACACACATACTAGCACCCATTCAATTCGTCACATAGGAACTCAACCCATCTCTAGGCATTTAAGCCATCAAGGTTACACATCAACACCATAGACCATCACATGATCTCTACTGGTCTATTTGGCCATTGCTCACATGGTTAGGCCCAAGGCCTTAGTTCATAACACAATGCAAGTTCATTTATGTTCAAGACTCCTACCAACAATCATTCATACTTATTAATCTTATACGCACCTTTTATTCAAACACAATTCAAGTTCATACTTTAGGGACTATGACCACTTAGTCAACTAATCATCAAGGATATGCATTAAGTCATAATGTGTCCAACAAGGCCTTTTCCAACTATTTACCAAGAATTCACATGCATTCAATTCCACACATAAGGGCTTTAACGCACTTAACCAAATTCAACCCTTTACATAATCATATAGTCCTCATGGGGGCCTTCATTGCTCAACTATTTCAATAGGCCAATGCCTTAACTCATTTCATCACACAATTCAAGTTATGGTCATCATGACCCACACAAGCTATTTACCTTTCATTAGCAATGTTTAATTACATTTTCACCCTACTTGGTTCAATACACAAGTTAAGCTCATTATCTTGCCTAGGGTTTCACCCTCTTATTAACCATTAACCAATAAGGTTATGGATTTTACAATACAAGACTCATAATACTTTCCAAATATCATTCAACAATCATTCATACTTATTTAGGCCATTTCCTTAGTTTAACACAGTGTCAATCATACAGCTAGTCATTTCACTTAGACATTTTCACAAATACCTTGTGTTCATACCTTTGACAAGGTCATTTTCATGGTAGAAATCATCAATATTAGGGTTACTCAAGACCCTCATGTTAAACAACATACAAAAATCACCCGCATATACAATCTACCATCAAATACATGAATCAACACAAGTACAAGCATAAATCATCATTAATCATTGTTAGGTAACAAAACCTTTTTCATTTGATTCAAAACCACCATGTACACTTACTAATTCAAGTGTGAAATACATGGATTTATAGTTATGTAGAAATGGGAAGAGATACATGCCTTAAACAAGATGACACACCAACAATCTTCACTCCTTCTTGCCGCTAGATGAGCATATCCAAACCCTAGCCTCCAATCTTGCTTCCAAGAGCCTTTAGAGTGTTTAAGAGTGTTTGGGTCTTGTAAATGAAGACTTAAGAGGATACAATGCCTTATGTAGTGAGATGATTTAGGGTTTTAGGTATGGGAAATCACCAAAAGGTCCTTGGTTAAATTTGAAAAGCCCACACGTGCAGGGGTACAACTCCCCCTTACGGTTCACTTAGCAATCATGACCTAGGGTACGAGTGGTACCCTAACTCGAACCTTGGGCTCCTCTTAGGTCAACAACATTGTTATGGGTACAAAAGGTCACCCTTGAGTCATAACAAGGGTATGATTTATTCCCCAATTATGAGCTCCACTCATGACCAAAACAGTCCACACGGTTTGAGACTTTACTCTATGCGGTTGAGTAGTATACGACTCGTATGCATTGGTTACGACCAAGGAATGGCCTTTTCGTATGGAGGAAAGTACATTACCCTAACATAATATCTAGGATACTAAAGGAAAGGGGGATAAGGGTACGATTCGTGACCTAGGGTACGACTCAAGCACTCTAACCGTATCTACTCCAGAGACACAAAAAAGTTGTTATTTTCCAAATGGTCCAAGGTCTAGGTGTCTCAATTCTCTCCCACTTTGATAGGTAAGTATAGATACAAGTTAACACCTCAATATACACCAAAGAAATTTTTACCCAAGTTAGAAACAACGCACTACAAGGATACATCACAGCACACATATCATGATCACTACAACCAAAAAAATTTTGCAAGGACACATTCTCGGGTGTTTCATTCTCCCCCACTTAGGATCACTCGTTTGTGAATGACGGGTAAGGAAAACACGAACGCAAGTTAACACATTGTCTCATATCATAACAATCTTTAAACAAGTTAGAACAAGCATTCAACAAGGATATAACACACATCATGCTCATAACCAATCAACATTTATTTTATCAACTTTAGGGCTCAACCCATTGTTTACCAAGGCATATTTCAATCTAAGGAGATTAACGCATACCCCCATCATAAGTTTCTAAAATGAAAAATGAATGCAGATACTCTTACCTCATGTCCTCTTCCGCTTCCCATGTAGCTTCCTTAGACTTTTATTTCTTCCGTATGACTTTCACCGAAGCCACTTCTATTATTCGCAGCCAGTGAACTTTCCTATCCAAGATCCCTACCGAGATCTTCTCACAAGTCAATGAACCTAAAATACCGATGTCCTCTAAGAGAACAACTAATAAAGGATCACCTACACCCTCAATACGAGGACATGAAATACCAATCGAACAAGGCTTATGCTAGAGGGCAAGTTCAATTCAACTTGGACCCTTATAGGGAAAACCATCCCTTTAGCCGCTCAAGGGAACTTCTTTCCGTACAATATCAAACTCATTAAGGAAGGAACGACCTTAGGGTCCCAACAATCTAAGGACGCATAGCACGAATGCAACCGATTCACCCCCAATTGACATCAAACACAATTATGTCCACCTCTATCAATCAACAAGACTTTTTTCATTATCAACAGTTATCACACACTCTCGATGGACTCCTTACAACCATGGAGTCTCTTATCAGTGTAGAAATAGAGAAGAGAGCTCAAATGACTTAGAACTAAATTAAAATACACAATCACAGATGAGGTCCATCATACCAAGCAAAGCATAAGCATACACAACACGGAGAAGGAGTTTTCGATATACCAATAACAATATTCGGAGATGCCTCGAGCCCTTGGTAAGTGAAAAGTGCATACAAGCGACTTCGGCCAATGCTAGTACCAAAAATAGAAGCAAAGATAACACCCTTCAATGCAGGAGTAGATGAAGTAGCAATAGGGGCTCTGTCAACCCGAGCAGCCACCCGAGAGGGGAACTGTCGCTGCATGTGCCCAATCTGGCCAGAATAGCAACACTTGTTCTTCCCCTTCTTGTACTCACCATAGTGATGCTGACCACAGAATCTACAAGGAGGGTAGGTCGGCTCTGACTGCGCCCCACTAGCCTGAGAATCACCACTCACCCAGTTCTTCCTCCTAGATAACCTACCACTAGACTGCTGGCCCTCACTTCACTCAAATAGCCAAGACCTCTTACCTTGACTCTCACTAATCTTACCCTATTTCTTTTTCTCTTCCTCCACTTATTGCATATACACAACCAACCTAGAGATGTTTATGTCGCTAATCAATAAGGTCGTCTTACTCTCAAGGACCAATTCAGGAGATAATCTCAAAACAAATTTATGCATCCTAGCCCTCATGATAGACACCATCTCAGGGGCATACCTTGACAACTGATGGAATCTCAAAGCATACTCCTTGACGGACATCCCACCTTGCCTCAAAATCACAAACTCTTCCATTTTTACTTCCCTCAACTCTTGAGGAAAAAATCGGTCAAGGAAGATACTAGAGAAATCTTCCCACTAGGCCGGACTAGCACCCACACCTGTAGACATCTCCCACTCATTGTACCATTGGTATGCTATATCCTTCAATTGGTAAAAATCAAACTCTACACCCTTCACCTCCTATGCGTGCATAATTTAGAAGATTTTCTCTATTTCATCAATGGAACTTTGGGGATCCTCCTCAACTTTCACACCTGTAAACATAAGAGGGTGCAACTTCATAAATTGGCCAACCCTTATGGACTCAAAGGATGGAGAAAAAGAGGTACCTTGCCCAAATTGAGAAGCTACCAATTGGGTCAAGAGGTTGATGGAGCAACGAAACTCCGTATTAGTAGCATTCTCTTAAGGTGACTGAGGAGGGAGGTCATTCTCATAGTCAGGATTGGCGGGGACTGGTGGAACCCCACGAAGATGGCCAGATGTCGCAGCCCTAGCCAGGGTCTGAATCCTAGAAATTGGATAAGCTTCGTCCATAGGACCCTCAGTTGGGATCGAAGTGTTTGCCTGAGTCTCAGATCTTCTTTGAGGCATGATCTGAAAGATAGTAAACATAATAAAAATAATTCAAGACCTTAGACTTTATAGCTCGATATTGAAACACAAGAAAGGGAAACATACCTAAGATGTCTCATAGGCCCTCTTTTATAAGTATGGCATGCTTCAGACTCATAAAAGAGACTCTACTTGACACGACACTGTGAACACCCAAATAACCATGAACCTAGACTCTGATACCAACTTGACATGCTCTGAACTTCGACCATGTCATATGGGCACCTCAAGCACATATGTGCTGGAGGTCGCCCTGGAACCCAATCTAAATACCTCATTATATCATAGGAGTTGAAAAAATTCCAATCCACAAGTTAAGGTAGCGAAAACAACAATGACAAAAGTCATAGCTTAGATATGTCTATACATTTCATTAGGTTCATCAAACTAAACAATATACCCAAGTCCACAGCCATTCACAATACCTCTATACAAAACTAATGCCAATAAAAGTATATGTCGGGATAAGCCCCCGATAATAGCCAAACCAAGTCCAAAAGAGACTAAGTCTAAAGGTAAGATACCAAGAGACTAAGTCAATACACGATCCGCTTTGATCACCCAATCACTATGTGGGAAGAGAAGAAGAAACTCTGGGCCCTACATCGCGTGGGGATGTAGTGTCCGGGGATGGTTAGTGGTTGGAACGTTAGCATGGAACTCAAGGATAAGGAGAAAATAGTACATTTGTTCAAATACATGTCAATCTATCATAGGCGATCATATTTACATAAGAAGAGGTATATTAAAGACATATACATATAGCGACACAAGAAGTCAAACCATGAAACAAGTTGTAACATGCATTTACGATACATTCATTCATGAGACATGGAATGAAGGACTACCAACCCTCCACCCTTATATTTTAGAAACATAGAATCTTTTACGGTACAATAGGCAAGGGGACATAAGCCTCGAGCCAACATATCTTTTATGGTAAGAGGACATAGACCACAAACCAACACTCCTTGCATGGTAAGCATACTTGTACCACAAACCAACACGCCTTGCATGAACTCGGACCACAAACCAACACGTCTTATATGGTAACCGGACTTGGACCACAAACCAACATGCCTTATATGGTAAGCGGACTTAGACTACAAATTAACATGCCTTATATGGCAAACGGACTTGGGCCATAAACCAACACGTCACTACACATATACTAGCACCTATTCAATTCGTCACATAGGAACTCAACCTATCTAGAGGCATTTAAGCCATCAAGGCTACACATCAACACCATAGACCATCACATGATCTCTACCGACCCATTTGGCCATTGTTCACATGGTTAGGCCTAATGCCTTAGTTCATAACACAATGCAAGTTCATTCATGGTCATCAAGACTCCTACCAACAATTATTCATACTTATTAATCTTATACCAAGACTTTTACTAACAATCATTCATCCTTATTAATCTTACACGCACCTTTTATTCAAACACAATTCAAGTTCATACTTTAGGGACTATGACCATTTAGTCAACCAATCATCACGGATACGCATTTAGTCATTATGTGTCCAACAAGGACTTTACCAACCATTTACCAAGCATTCACATGCATTCAATTCCACACATAAGGGCTTTAATGAACTTAACCAAATTCAACCCTTTACATGATCATATAGCCCTCATGGGGGCCTTCATTGCTCAACCATTTCAATAGGCCAATGCTTTAACTCATTTCATCGCACAATTCACGTTATGGTCATCATGGCCCACACAAGCTATTCACTTTTCATTAGCAATGATTAATCGCATTTTCACCCTACTTAGTTCAATACACAACTTAAGCTTATTATCATGACTAGGGTTTTGCCTTCTCATAAACCATTAACCAACAAAGTTATGGATTTAATAATATATGACTCGTACTACTTTCACAATATCATTCAAAAATCATTCATACTTATTTAGGCCATTTCCCTAGCTTAACACATTGTCAATCATACAACTAGTCATTTCACTTAGATATTTTCACAAACATCTTATGTTCATACCTTTGACAAGGTCATTTTCATGGTAAAAATCTTCAAGACTAGGGTTACTCAAGACCCTCATGTTAAAAAACATACAACAAGCACCCGCATATATAATCTACCATCAAATACATGAATCAACACAAGTACAAGTATGAATCATCATTATTCATTATTAGGTAACAAAAACCTTTTCATTTGATTCAAAACCACCATGTATACTTACTAATTTAAGTGTGAAATACATGGTTTAGAGTTATGTAGAAAGGGGAAGAGATACATGTCTTAAATAAGATGACACGCCAAAAATCTTCACTCCTTCTTGCCACTAGATTAGAACCTCCAAACCTTAGCCTCCAATCTTACTCCCAATACCCTTTAGAGTGTTTAAGAGTGTTTGAGTCTCGTAAATAAAGACTTAGTAGGATACAATGCCTTATATAGTGAGAGGGTTTAGGGATTTAGGAATGGTAAATGACCGAAAGTTCCTTGGTTAAAAGATGAAAAGACCACATGTGCAGGGGTGCGACTCCCTCTTACGATTCACTTGGCAATTGTGACCTAGGGTATGAGTGGTACCCTAACTCGTACCCTGGGCTCCTCCTAGGTCAACCACATTATTGTGGGTAAGAAAGGTCACCCTTGAGTCATAACCAAGGGTACGACTCATGCCCCAATCATGAGCTCCACTCGTGACCAAAACCGTCCATACAGTTTGAGGCTTTACTCTATACAGTTGATTAGTATACGACTCGTATACATTGGTTACAGCCAAGGATTGGTCTTATCGTATGGAAGAAAGTACATTACCCTAACATACTATCTAGGATACGAAAGGTAACGGGGGGAAGGGTACGAGTCATGACCTGGGGTACAACTCAAGCACCCCAACCGTAAACACTCAAGAGACACAAAAAGGTTGTTGTTTTTTAAATGGTCCAAGGTCTAGGTGTCTCAATTCTCTCCCAAATTGATAGGTAAATATAGATACAAGTTAACACCTCAACATACACCAAAGAAATAGTTACGCATGTTATAAACAATACACTACAAGGATACATCACAACACACATATCATGATCTCTACCAATCAACCAAATTTTTTTTGGAAGGCCACATTCTCTGGTGTTTCAACCAGAGTCTTTTGGTGGATTGTAGTTATATTATTTATTTTTCTAAGTTAGGAATTACTACTTGTAAATATTCTTAAAGTAGAATGTAGATAGGCAATTTAGTGATCTTATAATTGATATTGGATGCTTAATGTAGAGCTTGAATCTCGTTTATCAAACTTTATTGTGATGATCCGGGATCAGTGACCTTTAGAGAATAATTATGTTATTATTTGTTAGCGATAGAATAATTGATCTTTAGATAGTATTTAGAGTATAAATGGACTTGTAATAGTGGATGAGACCTATTGTATGGAATAAGTTAGGTTTTGAATTATCTGTGAGATTTTTGTTAATTTTGTGTTACCCATGTGAGGGCTTAATTAATATATTAGGGTTAGCATACATGTCATGTCATGCAATTATTAGTGGAAAAAGTACGGAACATAACAAACTCAAGTCTATAATTAAGCTAAATGACAACACTTTGAAGAAATACCTCAGATGGCATAAATAACATTATTTTAATGGGGTCTAACAATTAATGTTAGTGAATGTCTATTTATGAAAAATTTAGAAACCCCAACTATTGGGACAAAGTTAATTTTCCTCTATAAATATAGGAATTTTCCTTCATTATTATAGAATCCCTCAAAAAATTCTTTAAGAGAAATAAGAATTACTCTCTCGTCTCTCTTCATTCTTCTTCTTCTATCCTTTATATTTCATAACACATTTTCAACACGAGACTCTAATCAATTGAGATAATAAAATCTTATTGGTACCATCAAGTGTTAATAATTTCGTAGCTTTATACTATAGGTAAGTAATATGATAAAATCCACTTTTATAGAGTACTGAAGTTTTCAAAACTTCATCTTTCCATATCCAAAAGTCAAATACCATTTTCATGTATGTCAGGAAAGTTTTTATCTTTTTTGTTGTTTATATATTTTGGATCTCTCAAGTTCAATTACTTGACATTAAATACGAGAAGATCAATATATGTACATGGCTATCACGAGATTGGTACTAGAAAGTACAAATCATTGGATCTGTTTGATCTGAGAAACCTAATTAAATTATTCACCGAATCAACCATATATATAAATAAATTTGGTACTGTGGATTTGGTGATGCCATTTTGGCATGTGATTGGATCTAAATTACATTGATATATGTCTAAGACGTTGAATTTGAATGTCAATGCATTATATTGATGATATAATGATGGCTAAGGCAAAATAATATGTATTTCATAAAAATTTATGAAACATGTCCTATTGAATATGCTCTATTCCTGAAGTGAATGTGGTAGCAATGCATAATATGTCTGAAAGAAGACAAGTCAATGAATGTATGAATATAAGCGTGGAGAGACAATATGATAATATTTATCAAAAATGATAATATCTCACACGCTTATTATGATTATAAGATATGTTCAATAAAAAATTTCTACATTATATCTATGTCTTGATTTGCTCCTGAAATAGCAAAATCATGAAAGAAGTTATATGCTATCAAAATTTGATACGTTAAAGACACAAATCTATTCTATTCCCAGGAAATGAGAATTTTGCTTGTTATAAGTATAGATCCATTCCTTATAGTAAATGTGATGATATTTAGTAAATGTAACGCCCCGAATCTGGTTCCAAGAATGCTATACGGTGCTCATGACCCCGAAGGACCACAAGCTAACTCATGACTGATATTTGTTTCTGTATACTACATGATATACTGTATAATGCGGAAATATGAACAGAAAGGCCATAAGGTTCAAACTGTAACATAATATCCGATAAAATATAACATCTGGGATGGGGTATAAATATCCAAAACAAAACTGTCTAAACATACTGAGTCTGAAAAGTCTCTAAAACATGGTTGTCTGAATAGGGAGTTGATGGGACATGTCCCCAACTAACTCCGACTACTGAAATAACCAAGTACTGAAATAATGAAATAACTAATCATATCGTCCTTGAAGGATGAGGACTCACTGCTGACTGACTGTTGATATCTGGAATCTACTGATACTCTGAAGCTCGTGTCTCTGAACCTATGGTACAAGACACCATAGCGCAAATGCGTCAATACTTTGAATATACTGGTATGCATGTGAGGTAGGCTGAATGCATGGGGTTCATATGCATGAACAATACTAGCTAACTGACTAATATGAACATGAGAATACATGCATGAATACGTAGTAACTATATCGGAGATCATGATAACATGAATTTACTGATAACTAACATGAATGATAACTGAGTTATGATGGCTGATATAACTGATAACATGAGTGATTATCTATGACATTCCTAAATCTAATAGAACTAGCTGAGTTCCGTACTGTTCTAAGTTGACTGTAACTGACAGTCCTAAATCTGATGGAACTAGCTGAGTTTCGTACTGTTCTGAGTTGACTGTATCTGACAGTCCTAAATTCTGTAACTGAAACTGTGGGAAGTATTTATCTAACCAATATGCCCCTAATATGCCATTATGGCTGAGTTGGGGTCCAATCTATAACACCAATTGGAAGGGTGTTAATACCGCGCCACTGGTAAGGACAATCTATGAGTAACCCTCGTATAACAGGTAACTCTAGTGAGAACGGTGGTAACCCTCATATAACAGGTTAAGCCACCTCATCTACCCTCATATAACAGTTTATGATGTCTCAACCTATGCTGGCTAGGTAGTTCTGGAATGCAAGGATTGCTTCTAAGAATCACACCCTCATATAACAGGTGAGTTCCCATCCTTGGGTTCACTCAGTTCTAATTCCTACTCCCATCTGAATAGACACTGAACATGATTAACTGAATTGGACTATACTAAATTCATGGAGTTCCATTAGCTGACGAAATACTATTGAGATTACTGAATTACTGAGTTTTCCTGAGTCACACTGGGTTCTATAGACCATGGCTTGACTGAGGATATCGTAAAAACATGAAACTAAATCTAAGCACACAACTATGTTTTTCAGGTACAAGTACCCCCAGGACTCGATGGAAGGAAACTGACAGGCATGACATTATTGAATACATGGCCAACATCAACAATCCATAATACAATAGTTGGAGATATTTCATGGGCATTTGATTATCATAGCTTGGTACGTGACTAAGATAGCATGTATACATAGCATAATTTCATGAGGCTAACTAGTGAGCAATCCCACAAGCAATTTCAATACATAAGAATAATATGGAAGTCATTTTGAACATAAGGTTAAAGCATACATCGTCATTTGGGTCATAATTTAGCTATATTGAATAATTTCTATTCCTTTAGGCATTTTATCAAACACCTTACATGCACAACTTAAGGAATAGGTGAAATCATCAAATTTCACAAATCATAAACCACCAAATTCATGGATTTCAATTTATTTGCTAACGTAGTTTTCATAATTTCACATAAGGATCCCAACATGGGAATCAAACAACAACCATCACATAACTTGAGCAACCCACAACATAATAATCATGATTCATAATTTAAAATAGGGTTCTTGAGCTTTATGGATGAAAGGAATCCATAAATCAACACAACGCATACCTTAGTTCTTGGTTTAGCGAAGATTGACAAAGAGATTTTCTTGAAATTGAATCCCCAATTGAAACTCTAGCTTGTTCTTGAGAGAAAATTAAGAGAAACTAGTATATTTTGGGTGAAGAATGGCTAAATCACGTGTTATTGGGTTTAAATAGGGGTGGGAAATCGACCCTTTTAACCCTGGACGCGTCTTTTGATTTCAGTAAAAATTTCCCGAACTGGACCCCTGGCGCGATGCGGTGCTATCGCGCCGTGTCACTGGAATTTGACATTTTGGAAATTGGGGGATGGAGCGACGTGGAGCCATCGCGTTTCTACTTTATTTGCGACCTGGAAGTTTGGCGCGACGTGCCACTATTGCGGACCCCTACTGGAATTTGACAATTACTATTTTCTCTTGTGGCGTGGCGCGCCACTGACTAATATGGCGTTGTTTTACGATGGAAACTTAAAATCGTCATAACTTCTTACCCGGTTATCGGATTTGATAAAATCTTATATCTATGGAAAGCTTATTGAATTTTCCACATGGAAAAAAGTGAAAATCTTAAAAAATTCTCATGGAATAAACATCATTTAATTTAGAAGATAATACTAGGCATTCTTGAGACAAAATTAGTTAGGAAACTTTGGGGTATTACAGTATCTCCCCCTTGGGAACATTCATCCTCGATTGAGACTGACTAAGAGGGGAGAAATGATAAGCTGAAGTACACATTGAATATGAACAATGAAACATGATTGACATAATTGACATTTTAGAGATTCATACTGAGCATACTTATCTGATGCATGATTTCATGACTGAGTTGATACATGAATGCATGACTTAGAGTACTGATAACTTAGTTTCTCATAAGGAGAATACATGTTTGATGCATGAACACATGACTAATCTGATGCATGAACATATAATTGAATATCCAATGGTACTTAGTACCTAGTTTAAAAGTAGAATCCTGAGCATGAGGCTGATATCAAGTTATAACTAAAATTTGGACATGAAAACTGAAAAGCTTAAGGAGAACTATTACCTTGAGTTATATCTGAGTTAGCGGAGAAGAGGTGGGGATACTTGGTACGCATGTCTGCTTCTTGTTCCCAAGTAGCTCCCTCAACGTACTGATTCCGCCAAAGAACTTTGACTAGAAGGACTTCTCTGTTCCTCAGTCTACGAGTCTAATAGTCTAGAATTTTGGCTGGAATCTCTTCATAAGCGAGGCTGTTCTGAATATCTATACTCTGAATAGGGACTACAACCGTTGGGTCACCTATGCACTTCTTGAGCAAAGAGACATGGAAGACTGGATAAACTGAGGCTAGATCTGAAGGCAATTTAAGCTCATAAGCTACCTTGCTGAAGCAATTGAGAATTTTAAAGGGACGGACATATCGAGCACTGAGCTTTCCCTTGTTGCTGAACCTCTTCACTCCCTTTATGGGAGAGATATTTAGATAGACATAGTCACTAATCTTGAACTCGAGATCCTTTCTATGCACATCTTCATAAGACTTCATCGGCTCTGAGCAGCTCGGAGTCTTTCTCTGATCAACTGGACTTTCTCTAAGGCATCGAATACTAAGTCAGGCCCTATAACTGATCTCACTAACTTCGAACCAAATGATTGGATATCTGCACCTCCTACCATAGAGATCTTCAAATGGAGTCATCCAAATACTGGAAGGATAGCTATTATTGTATGCAAACTCAATCAAAGGCAAGTAGTCATCCCAACTACCCTTTAAATCAATTGCACACGCCCTTAGAATATCTTCTAGGGTCTAAATGGTCTTTTCTACTTGACCATCTGTCTGAGGATGAAAGGTTGTGCTGAGATAAACTTGGGTACCAAGACCCTTTTGGAACACTTTCCAGAAATAAAAGGTGAACTGGGTACCTCTGTCTGAGACAATGGACAATGGAACACCGTGTAATCTGACCAACTCTCTGATATAGAGTTTGGTGTAATCCTCGACTGAATAAGAGGTATGAACTAGAAGGAAATGAGATGATTTGTTTATTCTGTCTACAATGACCCAAACTGAATCATGCTTATAACGAGTAAGAGAAAAACCCATCATGAAGTTCATGTTCACTTCTTTCCACTTCCAAGTAGGAATAATGAACTCCTGCATAGACCCACTAGGTTTCTGATGCTCTATCTTAACCTGCTGAGATGTAGAGCACTTAGCCACAAACTCTGCAATATTTCTCTTCGTCCTACTCCACCAATAGATCCCCCGCAAGTCACAGTACATCTTTGTGGACCCTGGATGAATAGAGTAGCGCGCATTATGCGCTTCTGCAAGAATTCGCTGCCTTAAGTCATATACACCTGGAACACAGAGACGACCCTGACAACGCAATACACCATATCCCCCTTGGGAGAAAACCTCTACTTTCTGATCCTTGACTGACTCTTTCAACTTGACTAAACTGGGATCTCTATCTTGATTTTCTTTCACCTCGTAAGCTAGAGATAATTCTGAACTACTCTGAACCCATATATCACCCTCTTCTATATCGACTAAGCGAATACCTAGTCTGGTAAACTGATGGACTTCCTGAGATAACTTCTTCTTACTGTCCTCAACATGAGCAACACTACCCATAGACAGTCTACTGAGAGTGTCGGCCACTACGTTGGCCTTTCCCGGATGATAAAGGACACTCATGTCATAATCTTTCAAGAGCTCTAACCACCTTCTCTGACGAAGATTGAGATCTTTCTGAGAAAAGACATACTAAAGGCTCTTATGATCTGTGAACACATCTACATGAACATCGTATAGGTAATGACTCTAAATTTTCAAGGCAAAGACTACGGCTTCTAACTCAAGATCATGAGTCGGATAATTCTTCTTATGGGGTTTAAGTTGTCTGGAAGCGTAGACTATGACCTTACCATGCTGCTTGAGGGCACAACCCAAACCTATTCTGGATGCATCACAATACACTACAAACCCATCTGGACTATCTGGAAGAGCTAAGACTGGGGTTAAGGTAAGTCGAGTCTTCAACTCCCAAAAACTCTTCTCGCAAGTATATGACCACTGAAACTTGACTTTCTTCAGAGTCAAACTAGACATAAAAGATGCAATAGAATAAAATCCTTCAACAAACTATCTGTAATAGACAGCCAAACCCAAGAAACTCCTGATATCTGATGGAGAGACAGGGCGAGGCCAGTTTCTTAATTCTTTGGTCTTTTGAGGATCTAATCTAATGTCATCACCGGAAATAATATGGACAAGAAATGCTACTGACCTTAGCCAAAATTTGCACTTACTGAATTTGGCCAAGAGTTGATGATTTCTGAGAGTCTGAAGTACAATTCTAAGATAGTCTGCATGATCACGCTCACTGCGGGAATAGAATAGAATATCATCTATGAAGACTATAACGAACATGTCCAAGTACTACTTGAACATCCATTTCATCAAGTCCATGAAAGTTGTTGGGGCATTAGTAAGACCAAAGGACATGACTAGGAATTTGAAGTGGCCATACTGAGTACGAAAGGTTGTCTTCGGAATGTCACATTCTCTGACTCTGAGTTGATGGTAGACTAATCTGAGGTCTATCTTAGAGAAATAACTGGCACCCTAAAGTTGGTCAAACAAGTCATCGATTCTGGGAAGTGGATATTTGTTCTTCACTGTGACTTTATGGAGTTGATGGTAGTCTATGCACATTCTGAGAGAACCTTCTTTCTTTCACACGAATAAGATTGGTGCACCCCATGGGGACACACTACGTCTGATGAATCCCTTATTTAAGAGATCCTTCAACTATTCTTTCAGTTCTTTGAGTTCTGCTGGTGCCATTCTCTATGGCGTAATAGATATAGGCTGAGTATCTGGAAGAAGATCGATGTCAAAGTCTATTTCCCTTTTGGGAGAAATTCCTGAAAGATCTTTGAGAAAGACAGCTGAATATTCATTCACGACTAGGACTGAATCAAGGCTGGGAGTTTTAGAACTAGTGTCCTTAACTCGAACAAGATGATAGACACATCCCTTAGATATCATTTCTATGCCCGAAGGTAGAAAATAAGTTGACCTCTGAAAGTGGATACACTACCCTTCCACTCTAGGACGGGTTCATTTGGAAACTGGAACTGGAATATTCTGTGTCTGCAGTCGACTGTGGCATGGAATGAATGAAGCCAATCCATGCCGAAAATGACATCAAAATCCATCATCTCTAATTCGACTAAGTCTGCTGAAGTGACTTTTTAAAATATCATAACCGAGCAGTTCCTGTATACCCGTCGAGCTATGATGGTTTTACCCACTAGGGTAGAGACTGAAAAGGGCTCTGCTAGAATTTTGGGACTGACTCCAAAATTAACTGTTATATAGGGAGTAACAAAAGATAAAGAAGCTCCTGGATCTAGCAAAGCGTAAACATGCACATAAAAGATCTGTAACGTACCAGTAACCACATTAGGAGAATTTTCCTAATCTTACCGGGACTGGTGAGCATAAAGTTGATTTGGGCGCTGCCCACTAGTAGAACTGGAAGTGGCACCCTGCTGATTTGGGAGACCGAACTAAGCTGAGGAACGGTTCTGCTGACCCTAAGGACCTGGCTGAGGACAGTCTCTGACTCTGTGGCCTAGCTTGCCACATCCGAAACAAATACCACTGCCAGCTCTGCAAATACCCTGATGGTGCTTGCCAAAAGTCTGGCAAAGAGGATAGGTGCGGGCACTACTAACACTACCCTGAGACTTAGAGCCTGGCGCCTTATCTTTATTACCATCCCTGAACTTGAAGCTGGAGAACTAGATGAAGAAGGAGCTGGAACTGATGACTTAGGATGAAATTGAGAACGGTTTCCTCTTTCTGATTTGGGCTGAGCAAAGTTGAAACTACTTGTCCTTGCTCTCTTATTCTGCTTCTCTTTCTTCTTAATCTTTTGCTCCTCTATCTACTGAGAATGAGTCATAAGCCTGGCTAAAGTCATGTCATTATTCAACATTGCAGACCTACACTCGTTGACCACGCTATCATTCACCCCAGAAACAAACTTACTCATCTTGGCCCTGTTGTCTGCAACCATATGAGAGACATACCTAACTAATTGAGTAAACTTAAAAGAATACCCTTTCACCGTCATGTTTCCCTGCCTGAGGTTGATGAATTCTAAAACCTTAGCCTCTCTCAGCTCTAAGGAAAATAACCTATCTAAGAATGCAGTGATAAACTCCTCCCACTCAATAAGCCCTGCATCATCTAGCCTTTCTGACTTTCACTATTTGTACCAAGTGTGAGCAACATCCTGAAACTGATATGCATCTAGCTCAGCACTCTCACTAAGAGTAACCCCCATGATGTCAGTAACCTTCTGAACCTGATCAATGAATTCCTGAGGGTCCTCATCTGAATTAGACCCAAGAAAGGATGGAGGATTCATTCGGATGAAGTCCCGAATCCTGGCTCTAGCTGAATTGGCCACTGGGTAGTCCAAAACAATAGTTGGTCATTCATTCTGAGCAGTAACTGACTGAGCAAGAGTAGTCAATGCAGCTCTAAACTCTGCATGAGAAACATGTTCGCCCAAAGGTTCTTTGGGCTGACTGACTCCCGTTTCTTCTTTTAGGAGGCATGTTCTGTAGAAGAAAGAGATAAATAAATTAGACTGAGAGATTGACTTGAGATTATGCTTACTGGCACGACATGAATACTGAAAGAAGGGAAACTATTCCTAAAATATCTTATAGCCTCCTGCAGATAAATGTGGTACGCAACACACCCATGCACAAGACTCTACTAGATGCGGCTTTCAAACTTCCTAGGACACTATTGAACCATGCTCTGATACCAAGTTTGTAACGCCCTGAGCTCATGACCCTGAAGGACCAAAAGTTAACTCATGACTGATATATGTGCCTGTATACTGCATGATATACTGTATAATGTGAAAACATGAACTGAAAGGCCATAAGGTTCAAACTGTAACATAATATCCGATAAAATATAACATCTGGGATGGGGTATCAATACCCAAAACAAAACTGTCTAAACATACTATAGTCTGAAAAGCCTCTAAAATATGATTGTCTGAATAGGGAGTTGATGGGATATGTCCCCAACTAACTCCGACTGTTGAAATAACCAAGTACTAAAATAATAAAATAACTAATCATATTATCCTTAAAGGATGAGGACTCACTGCTGACTAACTGTTGATATCTGAAATCTACTGATACTCTGGAGCTCGTGTCTCTGAACCTATGGTACAAGACACCATAGCGCAAATGCATCAATACTTTGAATGTACTGGTATGCATGTGAGGTAGGATGAATGCATGGGGTTCATATGCATGAACAATACTAGCTAACTGACTAATATGAACGTGAGAATACATGCATAAATACGTAGTAACTATATCGTAGATCATGATAACATGAATTTACTGATAACTAACATGAATGATAACTGAGTTATGATGGCTGATATAACTGATAACATGAGTGATTATATCTGACAGTCCTAAATCTAATAGAACTAACTGAGTTTCGTACTGTTCTGAGTTGACTGTAACTGACAGTCCTGAATTCTGTAACTAAAATTGTGGGAAGTAGTCATCTAACCAACATGCCCCTAATACACCATTATGGTTGAGTTGGGGTCCAATCTATAACCCCAATTGGAAGGGTGTTAATACTGCGCCACTAGTAAGGACAATCTGTGAGTAACCCTCATATAACAGGTAACTCTAGTGAGAACGGTGGGAACCCTCATATAATAGGTTAAGCCACCTCATCTACCCTCATATAACAGACTATGATGTCTCAACCTATGCTGGCTACGTAGTTCTAGAATGCAAGGATTGCTTCTAAGAATCACACCCTCATATAACAGGTGAGTTCGCATCCTTGGGTTCACTCGGTTCTAATTCCTACTCTCATCTGAATAGACACTGAACATGATTAACTGAATTGGACTATACTAAATTCATGGAGTTCCGTTAGCTGACGGAATACTATTGAGATTACTGAATTACTGAGTTTTCCTGAGTCACACTGGGTTCTATAAATCATGGCTAGACTAAGGATATCGTGAAAACATGACACTAAATCTAGGCACACAACTATATTTTTCAGATACAAGTACCCCCAGGACTCGATGGAAGAAAACTGACAAGGCATGACATTATTGAATACATGACCAACATCAACAATCCATAATACAATCGTTGGAGATATTTCATGGGCATTTGATTATCATAGCTTGGTACGTGAATAAGATAGAATGTATACATAGCATAATTTAATAAGTCTAACTCATGAGCAATCCCATAAGCAATTTCAATACATAAGAATAACATGGAAGTCATTTTGAACATAAGGTTAAAGCATAAATCATCATTTGGGTCATAATTTAGCTATAGTGTATAATTTCTATCTCTTTAGGCATTTTATTAAACACCTTACATGCACAACTTAAGGCATAGGTGAAATCATCAAATTTCACAAACCATAAACCACCAAATTCATGGATTTCAATTTATATGCTAACGTAGTTTTCATAATTTCACATAAGGATCCCAACATGGGAATCAAACAACAACCATCACATAACTTGAGCAACCCACAACATAATAATCATGATTCATACTTTAAAATAGGGTTTTTGAGCTTTATGGATGAAAGGAATCCATAAATCAACGCAACGCATACCTTAGTTCTTGGTTTAGCGAAGATTGACGGAGAGATTTTCTTGAAATTGAATCCCCAATTGAAACCCTAGCTTGTTCTTGAGAGAAAATTGAGAGAAACTAGTATATTTTGGGTGAAGAATGGCTAAATCACGTGTTATTGGATTTAAATAGGGGTGGGAAATTGATCCTTTTAACCCTGGACGCATCGTTTAATTTCAGTAAAAATTTCCCGAACTGGACCCCTGGCACGATGCGGTTCTATTGCGTCGTGTCACTGGAATTTGACAATTGGGAAATTGTGGATGGCGCGACGCAGAGCCATCGCGTTGCTACTTCATTTGCGACCTGAAAGTTTGGCGCGATGCGCCACTATCGCGGACCCCTACTAGAATTTGACAATTGCCATTTTCTCTTGTGGCGCGGCGCGCCACTGACTAATATGACGCTATTTTATGACGGGAAATTGAAATAGTCATAACTTCTTACCTGGCTATCGGATTTGGGCGAATCTTATATCGATGGAAAGCTTATTGAATTTCCCACATGACAAAAAGTAAAAATCTTAAAAATTCCTCATGGAATAAACATTATTCAATTTAGAATATAATACTAGGCATTCTAGAGACAAAATTAGTTAGAAAACTTTGGGGAATTACAGTAAAGCTTATCAATACAAACATGCACTTGATTGTGATGGTATTATAACTCACCTCCAGAAGAGGCAGAATAATTGAGGGGAGTTATTCTGAAATTTACTCCCGAAGTAATAATTTCAAATATTTATTCATGTAATAGTAAATCTGAGGTTTACTGAAGCAAAAATCACATATCATAGTAAACTTGAAGTTTACTAGTACAAACAAGTTCATAAATTGACATGAACGATTATGACATTTCGAAGATATGCATATTGAGTATTGGACATGTAATGAAGAATTATAAGATTCTTCAAGAATTATTCATATTGTTTGTTCTCATTATAAGATGGTTGGACCAACTAATGTTGGGATTGAATTCCTTAAATCTAGAAAGTATTAAAGGTGCATAAGGGGCCAGTCACCTATATTCTGATATATATTAAGATGCATCGATACAAGATAATCACATAAGCGTTTCTTATCAAACTACAGTTTGACATCCATAAAATTGTTTGCTCAATATAAATTGAGTTAAGAGTATAATATCCAGATTTATAAATATCCAAGTTGGTTTGGCATTAAATAAGTTTAAAAAATTACCTAAATCATTGCTTACGAGAACAAAGCTTCATGTGTTGTTTTGAAATATAATATATTTTACGGAAAAGTACTTGTATGTAGCAAATTAATAAATTATGATTAATTCTTCCTCAAAGTTGGTTTAGGGTCAGGAACCATATATTTTCCATCTAATAGTTTTAATGTGCAATATACGATTAATGGATATACCATGATGCATAAAGATGAATCCCTCAAAGATGATGGAGGATGTATGTTAGTTTTCCTAACATAAGGGGGAGATTATAAGTAGCTATGAAGTATGTTAGGAATTATCGTCAGATCCTTATTTAAAAGATAATTTGAGTCAAATGCCGGAAGCATTTTCTAACTCAAATTTAATCTCATATTTAAGCTACAAGTGCTCATATTGTGTGTCCCTAAAAGACAAAGTCTAAGCATACGTAAAGCGTTGTAGACCAATCGATTCCAAATGAAATAATCCTAGAAAGAGATAAGGAGAAAATGATAATAATAAGAAGGAAATGTGTTCTAAAAAACCTACGACATAACACTTCATGAAGCCTTATGAGAGGTTCATATACCTGAAAATAATATAGTGATGAGATCTCAAAATATTATGTCACATTGTGAACCGATATAAAATGATATATCACCGATAATATCTTTGATACAATGTTGGCACAATATTGTAAAAGATTATGAGGATCTGAATTCTATACTTATTTAAGCATGCTAACGTAGAAATATTTATCAAGTGACGTGAAAGGATGCATTTTAGTAAGCATAAAATTCATTTGATTTGCAGTCCAGACACTTGAAGATGTCACACATGAAATATTGAATATTGTCACTTGAAAAAATTTATATAAAAACTTTTTTAAGGATTCAAAATATTTGAAACATATAAAAGTTTTTGAGAAACTTATTTATAATCCATTGGATAAGTTTATAACTTAAAAATTATTGAAACTCTTGGAGAGTTCTCAAAAGCAATAGATTATTTGTTGAAATGAGAAATATACCGAATTTGATTGATTATGAAGTATCATATCTTGCAAACACTATAAGGCGTGATATATCATTTTCAGTTAATTTGTTAGTAAAGTATAGTTCTTCTCCTACTAGGATACATTGGAATGGGATCAAACACATATTGCGGTACCTAAAAACAATTATCGAGATATGGACTTATTTTATTCTAAAGATTGCAGTCCTGATCTTGTTAGTTATGCTGATGTTTGGTACTTAATTGACTCCTATAAAGCTTGATCTTAAATAGACTGTGTTCATATGTGGGGGTACTACCATATCTTGGAGATCTACAAAGTAATCTATCGTAGCCAGCTCATCGAACCTTGTTGAGATTATAGTTATTCATGAAGAAAGTTGAGAGTGTGTGTGGTTGAGGTCCATGATACATCTCATTCGAGAAAAATGTGGTTTGAAATGTGATAAAGTACCCACAAATTTATATAAAGATAATGCAGCATGCATAACACAACTTAAGGAAGGATTCATAATGAACCACATTTCGTTAAAAATTTTCTATACACATGAGCTCCAAAAGAATGGTGATATTAACATGCAACATTCGTTCAAGTGGCAATGTGGCGTATTTATTCACTGTGTCTCTTTTAATTGCAACTTTTAAGAAAATGGTGCACAAGATCAGGATGCAAAGATTCAAGAATGTTCTCATTAGAGAGAATTAATATGTGTTGTACTCTTTTTTTCTTATGAGGTTTTGTCCCACTGAGATTTTCTTGTAAGGTTTTTAATAAGTCAATTTATATGCGTATTATTAGAGATGCTTACTCTTTTTTCTTCACTAGATTTTTTTTCCACTAAGTTTTTTTAGTAATGTTTTAGCGAGGCACATTATCTATCAATTTGGCATTCAAAGGGGAGTATTATAAATGTATTACCATATATAGTGAATGTCTATTTATGAAAAAGTTAGAAATCCCAACTATTGAGACAAAATTAGTTTTCTCCTATAAATATAGAGATTTTCCTTCATTGTTATAGAGCCCCTCAAGAAATCTTTTAAAAGAAATAAGAATTACTCTCTCTTCTCTCTCTATTCTTCTTTTTCTCTACTTTATATTTCACAACAGTGTGAAATATTTCCTCTATTTTCACGTCTCAATTTTTTGCACTTTCTTTTATAGCTTTTCCTCTCTTACATTCTCATTTTCTTCTCCAATTTTTTAGCTTTAAACTTCTAAAGTTTTTCAATTTTGATTTTCCTTCTATTACTTAAAGTTCTGCCATTAATGGCGAGCTTCAAGCTCTAGTCATGGATGACGACGAAAAGGGCTAGGTCTGGACACCTTTTTAACCTTCCCCTTCATTTCTTGCAACACCCAACGAACACCACTCTACAACCACCACTTAAGCTGTCACATTTTCCTTTTCGTACTCTAACCACCATTAATGGCGAGTTTCAAGCTCTAGCCATGAATGATGACAAAAAGAGTTAGATCTCGCCAATATGTATCAAAATGCAAATAGATAGCTAGTTTCAACATAGTTTGAAGAGTGAACCCTACAAATTGAAAGATGACGAAAGAAATCGCTGAATGACTACACCAAATAGGCTGCCAATTTCAATATTTTTATATGTATTTGATGTCAGAAAAATATTTATGTACTTTTATGTGGATAAATCCAAAAAATTTATAGTGGTATATGTAATTCTTAACAAATAAATGCTTTTGTATATGTATTTCAAAGAATGATAGCAATGTTTAATGGGTCTATGTGTTGTATATGTATGTGTGATGTCAATAAACCTTGATTAATTTATAATTTTATATGTATGTCATAACAAATAAATAAATTTATAAATGTATTTCAAAGAATGATGATGGTAACTTTAATGGATCTATGTGTTGTATATGTATTTGATGTCCTAAAAACAGTAATGTAATTTGTATGTGAATAAGTTTTGAAATTTGCAATTGTATACGTATTTCAAACAAATAAATAAATTTGTATTTGTATTTCGAAGAATAATGATAGTATCTATGAAGGATGTAAATGGGGCTTCTACTACTGTGGTTGTGACCGGATCACAATAAGGCTTGTAAATATTTTTGTGTTATAAATAAAACCTCGCCTGTTCACCAAAAAAAAAAATTAAAGGATCTATGTGTTGTATATGTATTTGAGCTCACAAAAACAGTTATAAGAGACATATTTGAGAAAACAAAAATAATTTATATTTGATAAGTATATATCTTATGCAAACGATATATATTTTTATAACTTGAATTATACAGATAAAAATAAAATTTATTTATATACAGATACAAATGATAAATATAACATATAAATACAAACAATTTATATAAAGGATATGTTTGATACAAAAAAATATAAAATATAAATACAAAAAAATGAGAGAGAGAATATAAAATACAAAGAGGGTGAGAAATGTAAAAACATAAAATGCAAAAGAAAGAAAAAAGAATAGTGAAATATAGAATAGAAAAAGGGAGAGATGTGAAAATATAAAATAGAAAGAGGGAGAGGGAGAGATATGAAAATATAAAATTAAAAAAAAAAAGATAAAGAGAACAAGAGAAGAGAAAGAAAGGCTAAAGATAAAAGCGAGGGAAAGAGAGAAGATCAGGAGAGTATTTTGAATTTTGAAAATCATAAAAAAAAAGATTCCTACTTGGAAATGAAATTGCCAATTAATTAGGTGAATGTAATTTAAGGAAGTTGAAATTCATTTATCTTTTTAAATTCAAGTTGTTACCTAAAAATAAGATATTTAATATATGTATTTGATGTTGTCTTGCGCATCAAATACATATACAAATTGCTATTTTGAATAATTAACAAAAAAATTATTATGCAGACTCAAATTAATGGATCCAATTTGTTATTTATGAACTTTTCCCATTATTATTTGACGTAAAAATTAGTCATTATTATTTTGGGCTGCTTGTATGATATTAACTAGATATCAACGGCCCATGCTATCACAAGCTCGATATATATATATGTATATATGTGTGTGTATGTTGTCTCAATTTATGTGACACAAGTAGAATTTAGATAATTAATTATTAAAATAATTTCAGCTTTTAATTATTGTGATTTATAATACTTTTTATTCTATTTCAATTTAAGTGACACTGATATAATTTCGTGAGTCAGCAAATATTTTATATCTTTTAAATTTTTTAAGTTATTAATTATATGTTTTATAATTTGTTGTATATAATTTTTTAATAAGATATGAATACTCTCTCCGTCCCAGTTTATTCGTCATAGATAAAATTTCGACAGTCCATCATTTTTTTTATTTTTTACATTAAGTTCTTAATTATTGTGATTTACAATACTTTTTATCTCATTTTCAAATAATAACTTTATGTCTTCCTCTCCCATCCCAATTTATGCGCATTAATATAATTTTGATGGTCAATCAATTTTTTTATGTTGACATATCATTTTGTGTTTATTTTATCTTTTTATGAAATATTATTAAGTTTTTAAGGCTTAGATAATCATAATAATTAATTAAGCATGATATAGTAAAATAACGATTGAAGCAGCGAAGCATACATGTTTTAAATAACTTGAAATGACTAATTAGAAGGGATATAGCAAAATTACTATAAAAAATACTTGTGAAAAAAATTAAGTGGTTCTCATATAAGACGTCAAGTCAGTTTGAAACATCAAGAGTTAATTTATCATTTTATGTTTATTTTACCTTTTTCATTAAATATTATTAATTTTTTAATACTTATATATGACTTATAATAGTTAATTAGGAGTGATATAGTAAAATTACAGTTGAAGCAGCTGAAGCAGATATATCAGAAATATCTATTTTTCATGTTTGTATTAAATATTATTAATTTTTTAATACGTAAATGACTTATGATAATTAATTAGGGGTAATATAGTAAAATAATGATTGAAACAGCTGAAGCAGGCAACACAAACAGACATGTCGGCATACTGTCTGCTGCAACAGTGAAACTTGCTTTATGTCTTCTTCTGTCCCATTTCAATTTATGTGACACTAATAAAATTTCGACAGTCAATCAAATTTTTTATGTTGACATATCATTTTGTGTCCATTTTATCTTTTTTACAAAATATTATTATTTTTTTAATGCTTAGATGACCATAATAATTAACTAGGGGTGATATTAACTCGTCAAAACCCACAAAACTCTGAATCTCGGTAGGATAAGTATGTCTAGCATAATCACGAATCACCGCTATCTTGGCTGGATCAATCAAAATACCATCCTTGGTTACCATATTACCTAAGAAAGAGATAGAATCCAACCAAAACTCACACTTAGAAAACATGACATACAACTTCTCATCACACAGCCTCTAAAGTACAATCCTCAAATGCTTCACATGGTTGGCCTCATTCTTAGAATAAACTAAGATGTCATCTATAAATACAATCGCAAAGGAGTAGAGATACAGTCAAAATACCTGGTTCATTAACTCCATGAATGTTGTAGACGCATTAGTCAACCAAAAGACATAATCAAGAACTCCTAATGACCATATCGAGTTTGAAAAGTCGTCTTTGGAACATCCGTAGCTCTAATCTTCAACTGGTGATACTTGGATCCAAATCAATCTTGAAAAACACCAAAGCACCCTGAAGTTGATCAGAAAGATCATTAATGCGCGGAAGAGGATACTTGTTCTTAACCATTACCTTATTCAACAACCTATAATCAATACACATACGAATAGAACCATTTTTTCTTTATGAACAAAACAGGAGCACCCCAAGGAGATACACTAGGTCTACTGAACCCCTTCAAATCCTGCAACTGCTTCTTCAACTCAGCCGGAACAATCCTATAGGGAGGAAGGGAAATGGACATGGTGCGCGGCTTCACACCAATAGAAAAATCAATATCACAATTCGAGGTATACCAGTCAAATCCGTAGAAAACACATCCATGAACTCGTAAACAACTCAAATAGAATTTATAGGAGGCGGTGATGCAAATGTCTCAAATTTTGGTCTCTGAATGATAACATTGAATCATCCTCGTGATCATTTTTGCCTTCTTCTTTTTCATCTTCGAGCATCAATTTCTTAAGTTCAATAGGATCCAACTCTGCCAAATTCTCCAACCTACAGAGCTTGTATAGAAGTTGTTTCCTTTTAGCAGTGCAACACAATCAACATAAGTTTTACGTATTTTCAAGAGAAAATCCAATTTCAACTATAAACAGATGCTTTTTTTTAACAAAGATGATAAGAATTGAATTTGTACTACTCAAATGTCCGACAAAATTTAATTTGAAGATGGGCCGGATCAGATTTTAATTGGACAAAAAATGAATTGATGGTTAGTGATATTAAATGGAGTGATTTTCCATGTGGAGTGGGCCATACAGGATTTTGTTATTCACGTGGTGTGCTTGGTGTCACTTTGTTAGAAAGAGGGGTATTTTAGAGACAAAAATTTAACGAGGTTATTTTGAGCCAAAAAACTAATGGATGACATTTTTGCTCCATTTTGAATTGTTTAAGGGTATTTTTGGCTCTTTTTTCGTAAAATGAATAGAAGAAAAATATCTGGTCAAAAGAGTATAACACTTTAAAAAAAGAGGGTAAAGGGCTAGAAAATAAGTTCTCACGTTTTCTCCATCTATCTGAGTTTAGCGTAAAACTTATTCAAACTTTGTACTTGTTGTTGGTTGTCACATTTCAAAACAATAACAAAAAAAAATTATTACTATAAAAATGAATCTGATTATATTTATTTTGATCTACTTTTGTATTGATTTTGTTAAAATTTACATGAATTTAATTATTTAATATATTTACATGGCATAATTTGTGATAAATTAGCAGGAAGAAAAATATTTTATTAACAATTATTGATAAATTTAACATTTATTATAAATTAAGGGCATTTTAGTAAACTTGCCAATTACGATACAATAACATACCGTCAAAACAATCAATAAAACTGTTATTAAACAACAATGAACGATACAGTCCTTCCAAACATTGTATTGTACTATACTGTACATTAAATATTATATCTTACTGTATCGTACATTATGAAACTATGACAAACCACCATCCAAAAAAAGTGCAAGTGTCTTGCACCTATTTGGCACAAACAAAATAGCATTCAAATTTAGACAAAAATGCCAAAACGCATTCCTTGAATAACAATCCCTGACCTTATGGACCCAGCAGGTACACCTTCTTCCATGAAACTCATATAACGTGAATCCCTTTTTGGCTTTTGCAACTTTTGCTTGCATATTTTCTTAGAATTTTTGGTAGGAACAATATTATAAGTGCCTTTTTAGCACAAAATTAATATTTCCTTCAGTTCTAAAAATTTACAACTGATTAAATTTGTGATAAATAGGGATTAATATTTTAGACAATAGGTGTAAATAAACTTTGATTTAGTCACAAATTTTAAAATTCAACTAACTGATTCAACGAAATTGCATATACATAACAAACTTATTAGATATATTACTAACATGTATACATAACAACTAACTAATTTAACGATACATCACCACCTGATACATATCGATACATAAGTCGTTTGGTGTGAGGTACTAGAGCAAATAATCTCGAGATAAAATAATATTCCCGTGATAAACTTTTTAATGCATCATTTGGTTGGTAATACTCGGAATAACTTATCCCGGGCCTAATAATAGTACCGGGATAAGTTATCCCACACATTTGGTGGAATAAGTTATCCCACCCTAATTTATCCTTGGATAACATTATAAAATGACAAAACTATCCCCAAAACCTATGATTTTCATTTCACACACGTATATATATTTTATTTATGAATATATTATACGTTAAATTTATTTGAATAATTATTATGTTTATTTATATATTTTAATTTCTCTAAAAAAAAAAATCCAAATGTCGACTACATTGTTGAATTACATAATTTAAATTAAATAATTTTTTAATCACCTGAAAATTGATATTGTATATATCAATTAAAATGAATTTTAATATTCTATATTATATGAGTGATATGTGTTTAAATAAAGTGACATAAACAACAAATCCTCTTTTACTTTAACAAACTTAAGTTGGAAGTTTTTATTTCAAACTAAATAAGATGTAGTAAGATTTTTTTAAACACACACGGCATAATCATGGGAAGGCACACGCAAAAAAATTAAAGCGAAATAAGATGAAAATTTTATTTTTAAAATACACATGATATAATCATGGAAATGTACGCACACAAAAATTAAGCTAAATAAGATGAATGTTTTATTTTTAAGAATAAATATTTAAAGCTTGAAAAGAAATATATATAAAAAAAAAAAGTTAATTAAGATGGATGGTATTTTGGTAATCAATTAATTTATTCTTAGAAATTATACTATGCATATTACTTTGAATACAACAAACCAAACACTCAATAAAAAATAATCCCAGCATAACTAATCTCAGTATAACTTATCCCATTGTAACTTATCCCAACATAACTAATCTCATCATAACTACATTTCCAACCAAACGACCCTTAAGTATTAATATTACAGAGATACATTCAAATACATAAGTCTTATGTATCAATAACACAAAAAAGCATTTCGATATGTGATTTTGAAGTATTTGACTCGGGTTGGATTGGAACTTTCCTTGTCTTTGATCCGGCGTTGGAATTCCGTTTATGCTCAATATTACGACTGACTTTATTATGAGTTTGGACTACTATAATTATTGTTTTCCAGTTGGGATCGACAACAAACAAGTGGTTTTTCTTAGTAGAATGTCCCTCGACACATGATCATGCATGATTCTAAGATCATTAAGTATAAAATAACTGCAGCTTTTAAGTCAGGGGCGGAGCCAGCCTTCTGTTCGGGGGTTTGGCCGAACCCCCCTTCGACGAAAAAATATACTATTTATACATGATTAGAATTATTTTTTATGTGGTTATAGTAGGTGTTGAACCCCCTTCGATTAAGTTTTCTTTGAATATGGTACCCCTTAGTTGAAATCCTAAGTTTTCTTTGAATATGGAACCCCCTTCGTTGAAATCTTGGCTCCGCCTCTATTTTAAGTATGACTTTTATGTCTTCGCACTAACATTAGCCAGTGTTCATACGAGGCTCTCATATATATGTTGTCCGTCACAAACATCTATCATCTATCACTGCAACCTTCGACGAGCTCAAAAGATTTATTAGATAGAGCTAGTAGCACTTAGATTTATTCAATTTCGTGCTTTAATTTGTTACTTTTTGCTTTGTCCTAGATGAGACTGAATTACTCATGCATGTCTTGGTACTGGTATGTATGAGAATTACTCATTTAGATTTAATTTTTTCTTCGTTGCAACTTGTCCCTTTTTTAGTATATATTAGTATTAATATATAGAAGAGTGACTAGGTGGGACAATCAAGGGTATTCTTGTCATTTCAAAGAATATGCATTATTTGCTTATTTTGTAAGCCCTAAAGTTTGTGCATTAATTTTTAATGACAAAAAAATAAAAATCAGACCTCTTTTTGTAAATATCAATTCTATTCCAAAGTTATATAATATCTGATGTGGACCTCACAGTTTCTTTCACAACTTTCTATAAATATTTTTTTGTCAGTTCTAATACACAATATTCAATTCTATTTTCATTTATAAGTGGTGAAATTTTAATTTTATTTTATTCAAATAAAATGTTCACAGGCAAGTAGAATTAAATGTTTTCTTTCCACATTTGATTATAGTAAATTATTAGTAGAGTAATAAAGAAATAAAAAAATATATTACTCCCTTCGTTTAAAAAAATGATATATTTTAACTTGATATAGAGTATAAAAAAATTTGTATCTTATGGTCACAAATTAAAGTTATGTGAAATGTACCAAAATGCCTTTTATCTTGTGGTTCTAATCATGACACATGAAAAGTTGAAATTAAAGTATTGTCAAAGAACGAAAAGTTCATTCTTTTTTAAAACAAATTAAAACGAAAAACAAGTCTCTATTTTTGAAATTGAGGGAGCTACAAACATCTACAAGAAATTCATTTATCTGCAGTTCACATCATTCTAAAATAATTTCAAGTGAAATTTTTCACGATATCTAAATAATTTTAAAATATAATTTGTTAAACCTTAAAAAATAATTTTCGACGAAATGAAAAAGACATATATGGTAGAATCGTAACCATAGAATACGACCCACTAGGCGTAGCTACAGGACTGGACTGATTGTAAATTGTTAAATAGTGAGTTTTGTTCATACTTTATTTTGATATAGGAGCATTTATGAGATAATCTTTTTATTAAATGTAAATTTAAATAATATACTTGAATCAAATCGGAAGAATAATTTTCTATTTAAAGAGAAATTATATTTGAAGTTTATTTCATTTAAACATTTTTTTCAATCGTGGTGTCCAGACAAGCTTTCTCTCTTCTTAACTAAATCCACGGAATAAACAAGGCGGAATACATTGTCAAACCTCTCAACTTGACACTATCTTTTACTTTGGCACCTCAAGTGGATGTTGCTTATTTTAAGCACCTAAATCAGCTACAAACTGTGTCATTTTGACACCTTTTGCTAACATGACAAAGTGAGGGTGCCAAAATAAACAATGCCCACTTGAGGTGCTAGAGTGAAAGATGGTGCCAAGTTGAGGGGCCTGACAATGTATTCCGCCAATAAACAAGTTACTTTTGAGTGTAACATTCATTATTATTTTTGCCTAAAATTATAGATAATTAACTTATGTTTAAGTTAACATTTACAAATATAACCAAGGGTATAACAATTTTTTCATAATTTTTTTAATATCTTCATATAATTTCTTATGTGGACCCCACTGCAATTCTATTTTAAATGAAAAAATACATATTTTCTCTGTCTCATTTTGTGTGTCGTCATTTTCTTTTTGATTTGTCCCAAAAAGAATGTCACATTTCCTTATTAGGTAACTATTTAAAAAGACAATTCCACTTTTATCCTTATTAGTCCCACTTAATTAAAGATAGTAATATATATTTTTTCAATAAAAGATAATTTGATAAGCATCATCAAGTCTTTCCTTTTTTTTTAATCTCCGTGTCCGATCAAAATATGCCACATAAAATGAACCGAAGCGAGTATAATGGTCATTTTATTAGAATCTTTTCTATGTTACTAATGGTAATCTTTCACATGGATCCCACACACCTCAACTATAAGTCTACTTAAATATGTAGTAAAAAAATTAAATGCATTGTATCAAAATGTTTATTTTAATACATCATATGTCTCAATTCAAATAATAGTTTTTTCTTTTTAATCAATTCTAAAAAAGAATTGACATTTTTTATTTAGTTAGTATTTTAGAACATCATCAATATTTTAGTCATGTTGAAATTTTATTTATTTGTCAAAAATTTTACAAAGTTATACTCTTCTATTTAAAATTTATTTATTTTAAAGATAATTTGAAGCATTGCAAAGTTTTTACATGTATTTTAAATTTGATCTCTAATCAAAATGATATAAATAAAAATAATGGGAGATGTAGTTTATAGGAGGATGTGCAAATATTCAAAGATAAAAAAGTGAAATTAATTTATGCCACATATTTAATTGCATAAAATAGCTAGGGCAATTGAGTTAAAAATGATAAAAGAGTTTTAAAATGAAGTGTAGGTGACTCAAGTTTTAATAATTGAGTGTATGTGACAATTACTTTATTAAGGATTAAGAAAGTAAGAGAAGTTTGAGAATAGCCACAAGTTTTTAAATTTACACTTTGATCCAATGTAAAATCTAATATAAATAGAAACCGGGGGGGGGGAGTGCATTTCTCTCTCTTAGTTTTCTCTCTCTTAAAGATTTTTGGTGTTCATTGTTGTTTTTGTTTTATTCATCATCTTCTTCTTCTTCATTATCATCTCTTCTTGTTCATCATCATCTTCTTGTTGTTGACCATTGTTGTTGTTGTCACCGCTACTGTTGTTACTTGATCAAATTCTTTTAGGTCAAATTTTATTTGTATATCACTTGGGCATTACTTCATAGGTGATTTTAGTAAGTAAAATTATGATTTTTAGTTGAATTTATCATCTGGATGTATGTGCTACTGCTATTTTTTCAACAATGGATAAAACATGTAACGTGAATCCAACAGATGAGTCATTTGTTGGAACATGTGGGTAATCTATTGCAACAGATGAGTCATATATTGCAGCAATATATGGGTAATCTGTTGCAACAGATGAGTCATATGTTGCAACGTATTACTCGTCTGTTGGATTTGTATTATAGTGTTGTAACATGAATCCAACATATGGGTCATTTGTTGCAACATATGAATAATCTGTTGCAACAGATTACTCACTTGTTGCAACAGATGACTCATATATTGGATTCATGTTGCAGGTTCTATCATTGTATCAGTAACAGATACACCAAATAAGAAATTCAACAAAAATCATAATTTTATTTACCAAAATCACCTATGAAGTAATGTACAAGTGATATACGAACAAAATTTGGCCTAAAAATTTCCAAAAATGTCAACAGGGACACAATGAATAAGTGAAACACATGAAAATTTCATGACACAAGTAAAGAAGACAAAAATAGTATACCATACATCAAATGCAAAAGGATTAAGGGGACAAATATTTGAGTTCTCCTAAAAACGTTTAAGTTCTCTAGTAGTATTTTAATTGCTTTCTAACAGATGAACCATCTGTTACAATAGATTTTCTATCTATTTGATAATTTTCAATAGGTGAATCATCTGTTGCAACAGGTTAGTCATCTGTTGATTTAAATTAAGAAATTATTAGTAATAACTAAATTAATTTAACTAAAATTAAAGACAAGTCTTTAAGACAATGGTACAAACATTTGAGTTCTCCTAAAAATATTTGAGTCCCTAGTATTTTAATTGTTTTCCAACAGATGACCTATTTGTTGCAACAAGTTAGTCGTCTGTTGCAACAGATATTTAAAACAGGTTAGTCATTTGTTGATTTAAATTAAGAAAGTATTAGTAATTATTGTTTTATGGGTACACAAGAATCTATAATTTGGCAACAACAACTTCAACACAAGTTCAAGTATAAAACAAGAACACTTATGAATTTAAGTAACACCCTCAACACAAGATCAAAAAGACTTTTCAAGGAAGTATGTTTTGCAGAAAATTAGATGAAATAGAATAAGGCCAAATCCCCCAACTTCACGAAGTGTCCTTAAGGAAATAATTCCTCTCAAGTACCCGAGGTTGTGGAATTTTCCTCCCAGGATAAAATGGCTTTCAATCCAACAATAGTGGTACCTCAAATTATTGAATTCGTCAAACTCACTCAATGATTAGATGATCACACAGAGTATTTCATAAAACAAGAAGTGCTTTTATGGCAGAAATTTTTCATATCTAAAGCTGTGGAAAAATACAGGTTTATATAGCCATTAGGTGCCTCTTCCGAAAAGAGGCAATGGTTCATTCGAAAAGATGTATCTTTTGGAACAGTCAAGTCTGTTCATCAAAACAGTCATGTCTGTTCATTGAATCAGTATGTCATTTTACTGGACAATCACAACTATTCGAAAAGACACCTCCTTTCTCGAATCAGTGTGTCATTTCGTCAAAGAGATCGATCGATCATTTGATAAATCCAAATCCAAATCATAATCCAAATCCAAAGTCGAAGACGAATCCAAATCCAAATCCAAAGCTGAAGCCGAGCCGAGCGAACGATGACGACAACGGCGCGATGCACCTCTTGGTTCTTGCCTCACTTATCATGTGGAGTGAGTGTTTCATAATATAAACACTTAAAAGTTTTCTTCTCCCACCAATGTGGGAGAATTAGTAAACTTTCCACTTTTAAGTACACTTTCTATTTTTTGAGTGTTATCTCAATTCTTTCGCTCCACTTGCTTCTCTCCATTTTCATTCACACTTTGATCTTGAACCAAACAATCCCCCACATGAATGGGGAATGGTTATTTTTTCGTAAAACTTTACAAAAAAGTATGTGATCATCAAGCAAAGACTGATTGCATCTGTATAAGTGGGTTTCCCTTTGAACTTTTCGTAGTGAACATGCATCGATGCACTCGATCAATCGGTAGATTTGATATCTTTTAACCATCGAGCTTTAATGTACACCTAGACAACACATGTCACACAACTAGTCTTTTACCATTTATGGTTCTCACGGTTTTGTTAGTTTCATCCATGAACACGTCCTGGTCTTATGAGAGTTTAGAGAATAGACCTTTACTAACATTCTCTTTGAAGCATCTTCCACTTCGCTCTCACATAGGTAATTTCTAAATGTTTAATCCTATAGATTAACTATTTGGTCAAATCTGCCAAACTTAGATAATCATTAAAAGATTTCACTCCATAAGTCTTATCCTTATTTATTAAATATTGTCTATATTATGAGAATGGATTGGGTATATTGACAATGTTGAACCTGTCATACACAACTTTGTTTGATCTCCTTGAACGTAGCTCTTGGGATCTCCAGTCTTCTAGGTAGAGTTACCATCATGTTGACTTATCCTAGGCCGTAAACCCATTCCCTTGGATGTCCTCTCAACTCCTTCTCTAGATAGACCTTTTGTAAATGGATCCGACACATTATCCTTTGATTTCACATAGTCAATAGTGATAATTCAACTAGAGAGAAGTTCTCTAATGGTATTATGTCTCCATCTTATATGATGAGATTTACCATTGTATATCATGCTCCCTTCTCTACCTATTGTTATTTGGTTATCGCAGTGTATACATACTGGTGCCACAGGTTTGGGCCAATAGAAATATCTTTCAAGAAATTTGGGAGCCATTTTATTTCTTCACCGGCTTTATCCAATGCGATAAACTCAGATTACATAGTGAAGCGAGCAATGCATGTCTGTTTGGATGATTTTCAAGAGACTACTCCTCCACTATAGTAAATACATATCCACTCGTGGATTTTACTTCATTTAATCCGGTGATCCAATTTGCATCACTATATCCTTCAAGTACCGCGGGATATTTATTATAATGCAAAGCATAGTCTTGAGTGTATTTAAGATACCCCAAAACTCTTTTCATTGCCATTCAATGAGTTTTATTGGGATTACTCGTGTTTCAACTCAACTTACTAATCGCACATGCTATGTCTGGTCGTATATAATTCATTATATACATTAAACATCCTAACACTCTTGCATATTCCAATTGTGAATCACCTTCACCCTCATTCTTTTGAAGTACGAAGCTCACGTCCAATAGAATTTTTGCAATACCAAATTCCAAATACTTGAATTTGTCAAGTACCTTTTCGATGTAATGAGACTGTGATAATGCTGAATTTTATGGAGTTCTATGGATTTTTATTCCCAATATCACATCCGCAACTCTAAGGTCTTTCATATCAAACTTGGTCTCAAATATTCATTTCGTAGCATTTATGTCTGAAATGTCTCTACTGATGATCAACATATCATCCACATACAAACAAACAATGACTGATTTAGAGTGTCTTTAATGTAAACACATTTATCACATTCATTTATCTTGAACCCGTATACCAACATGGTTTGATCAAACTTCGCATGTCACTATTTAGGTGTTTGTTTTAGTCCATAAAATGACTTAACAAGTTTACACACCTTATTTTTTTCTGGAACCACAAACCCCTCAAGTTGTTCCATGTAAATTTTTTCCTCCTATTCTCCATTTAGGAATGTTGTTCTTACATCCATTTGATGAATTTCAAGACCATATACTGTCGGCAAGTAAATTAACATCTAAATTGATGTTATCCTCATTATAGATGAGTATGTATCCAAGTAATCAAGGACTTCTTTCAATTTGAAGCCTTTTATTACAAGTCTTGCCTTGTATTTGTCAATAGTATCATCCGCTTTTATTTTCCTTTTAAAGATCCATTTTGAACCTAAAGGTTTATTTTCTGGAGGAAGATAAACCAATTTCCACATATGGTTGCTTAAGATTGAATCAATCTCACTATTGTCTGCCTCTTTCCAAAAAGATGAGTCTGAAGACGCCATCGCTTTTTTAAATATTTGAGGCTAATTTTCTAAGAGAAATATTACAAAATCTGATCCAAACAAAGTTGACGTTTGTTAGGAAATGTGAAGTTTTGATGATGGACATGTGAATGAAATATGTTGTGCAAGTTATTCCATACAAGTGAAGAAAGAGAAGTTACTGGTTCTCACATGTACTGAATATTGAAGATGATGCAAGGTTGACAAGGCGTTAAGACAAAAGTGGATAAGCAAGAAAGCTCAAAATTGTTACTAATACTTATCACATATAGCAAAAAGATTGAGAAGAATATAAGTGCAATACTTAGAGTTTGAATTGATCAAGAAGTCCAGCTAGACTAAAAAGTGAAGTAAAAGAGTCCTATTGAGTCAAGGTAAGAGACGGCAGCAACAAAGAGTGAAACTACCTGGGAGTCCTATTAAAGATAGAAGAGTACATCAACTAAAGGACTCATCAAGGAGTTGGATTAAATACAACATATGACATTCAAAGTTTCACTCATGCACTGATAAAGTAAATCATCAATCAGCAAATCAGTTCACCAAACTTGAAAAAGAACCTAGTCCTTTACTTAGCAAGTTGTATACTTTGTAGTAGGTTGGTTCTTTGAGTTATAATGATTCTTTTGTTCTAGTCTCAGTGAAGTATAAACTGAGTTAGGAGTTGTGTCTTCAAGTTAGGGAACTCGAAGACTTGGGAATACTTATCTTGGGAAGATTTATGTTTTTATAGAAATAGGAGTTAGATGTTTTAATTCCTAGCTTACAAGAAGTTTTGTATTTTGTTGATTGTTGAGGCTCAAGAGTTATAGTAGAGTTGGAGTTAAATCCTGTAGAGGTACAGGTCATGGTTTTTTACACCTTTCTTGAGCTGGGTGTTTTTCACGTAAAAATATTATTTTCAACTTTTACTTCAGTGAACCACGTTAGCTTACTTGTTTCACAGATAGGCAACCAGTAAAGAATAATATTAAAATCAGTAGGGCGCGCACTCTAACAAGTGGTATCAGAGCGAGGTTGTCTTAAATAATGCTAGCACATAATAAAAGATCACAATGATGAATTCTTCACCTCCTACTGGTCACAGTGAAGGTCAGTCAACTACTAGACCTCCACTCTTTGATGGCTCTCACTTTATCTGGTGGAAAACCAGGATGGAGATGTTCATCCAAGGTGAAGACTATGAATTATGGGATAGGATTACTAATGGTTCTACTATTTCAATGAAGTTGGTTGATGGTGAAAGAGTCAAGAAAGTGAGGAGTAAATTTATTGTTGATGACTTAGTGGTACTAAAGAAAAATGCTAAGGCTAAGAACATCTTAGTCTGTGGATTGGGACCGGTTGAATACAACAGAGTGTCAACCTACACCACTGCTAAGCAAATTTGGGATGCACTTGTAAATGCACATGAGGGTACCTCTTAGGTAAGAAAATTCAGAATTTCTCTTCTTTTTACTGAGTATAAGGCATTAAAGATGAAGGAAAATGAATCCTTGCATGACATGATGACAAGGCTTACTGCCTTAACAAATGAGCTGACTTCCTTGGAAAAAGCGTTAAATGAGCTGACTTCCTTGGGAAAAGCCATCACTGAGGAGGAACAAGTTGAAAAGGTAGTGAAGGTACTACCAAAATCAAAATGGAATGTGAAGGTAACTACAATTAGGGAGGCAAATAAGGATCTCACAAGTATGACCCTGGATGAACTGGTAGGGAATTTAAGGACTTTTGAAATGGAATTTAATAGAACCAAATAAAAAGCAGCTCCTAAGAAAATCTTGTCTTTGAAGGCTTCTGATAGTGATGAAGAAATTGAACTTGACAAGGAACAAGTTGCCTTCCTAACTAAGAACTTCAGCAAATTCTTTTAAAAAAAAAGGGAACAGGTAGCAAGAAACGTTCAAATGACAATCCAAATGGATGCTACAAGTATGGTAAGACTGATCATCAGATCAGATATTGTCCTGTCTGGGAAATAGAATGGAGAAAGAAAAGGGCTAAAAAAAACTGAAAGAAAAGGCCAAAAGAAAGGAGGAGTAAGAACATGCAATGATAGCAATATGGGGATCTAATTTAGATGATGATGATGAAGTTGATGAAACTGCATTCATGGCTCTTAGAGATTCAGACTTAGAGAAAGAAAATGATATTTCTGAGGTAAGTATATTGAACTTAAAGAAAAACTGCATTTGTTGTCTAAATCTAAACTAGTTTTCCTGATGAGTGCACTAATTAATGATTTCCAAGAATTAACTTCTGATAGGGATGAGTTGTTCAACAGTCTTGCAAGTCTTAAATTTGATCTTATTAATTTAAAAGCTTGCAAGGATAAAATTGAAAAGGAAAATTGCACTTTCAAGAAATAGGTTACAGAACTTGATTCTTCAAATAATAATCTTAAGTCTGAAATCCTAAAATTGACACTCACTGAAAATAGGGAAAAGTCGATGAGAAAAGAACAAGAAAGTGTTGAACTTAAATTAGAGAAGTACAAACAAGAGTGTAGTGATGTAGTAGACATAATAAATAAATTGAGTCAAGAAGTCTCTAAACTGAAACTTGATCTTGAAAGGGCTAATAGGTGGACAAATTCTTCAAGAATTATTTACAAGTTGAGTGAAAGAAATCACAATAATAAGTCAGGTTTGGGCTTCCACAAAGGTTTTGATAATCCTAAAGATTTATGTTACATCTGTGGTAACCTTGGACATCCAACCACTGAATGTCCAGTGGCTGTTAAAAGCAAATCTAACAGTCAAAACCTGGCAAATAGATTTTCTCAGACCAAAAAGAAAAGAATTGGTTCAGGTCAGAGAAACAGGTCATATTACATATTGCCAGCATGGACTAGAAAAAATTTAATTCATCCATTTACTCATAAACCAGGACCCAAGCTTGTCTGGGTTCCTAAGTCTAACCATTGATTTCTTATAGGAGAAGGTGAAATGAAGCAAAAAGCATTGGTACCTGGACAGTGCTTGTTTAAGACACATGACTGATGACAAGAAAAAGTTCCATTCACTCTCTAAAATAAATGGAGGAGGATTTTCTTTTGGTGATGGTAAAAAGGAAATCATTACTGGAGTTGGAAAAATTAGCTCATTTAAGTCAAGAGCATTAGAAGATGTCTATATTGTAGAAGGATTGACGCACAACTTACTGAGCATTTCACAACTGTATGATAAAGGTAATAAAGTTATTTTTACTTCTGCAGGAGTCAAAGTCAAGAGGATGGACACTAAAGAGATTGTGCTCACTGTAAGGAGATCCAAAAATGTATATAAAGCTGACATAATGGCAATACAAGGACCAGAGTTGACTTGTCTGAGTGCAATGGAAAATGATCCCCTCCTTTGGCACAGGAGACTTGGACATGCAAGCTTGAAACAACTAAACATACTTTCTTCCAAAGATATGGTATTGGGATATCCCAAGACTAAGTTTAAGAAAGAAAAGTTATGTAGTGCCTATGTAAGGGGGATGCAGGTAAGATCTTCTTTTAAGTCAAAGAACTATATCAGTACTACCAAGTGTCTTGACCTAGTCTATATGGACTTGTGTGGACCAATGAGACTTCAAAGCAGAGGTGGAAAAAGGTATGTTTTTATGATTATTGATGATTATTCCAGATTCACCTGGACATTGTTTCTATCCTCTAGAGAAGATACCTTTGACATCTCTATAATTTTCATAAAGAAAATTGAAAAGAAACCGGGCACTTTATTAGTTTCCATAAGATCTGACCATGGTACAGAATTTGAGAATGTCAAATTTTTAGAATTTTGTTCAGCAAATGGTATAGATCATAACTTCTCTGCTCCCAGAACACCACAATAAAATGGAGTGGTAGAAAAAAAAATAGAAGTTTGGAAGATATGGATAGAACAATGATGCTAGCAGCAAATCTTGCTAAAAACCTTTGGGCTAAGGCAATTAGTATTGCAACATATATCATAAATAGATGCATGATCAGACCTATTCTAGAGAAGACTCCTTATGAATTACTAAAAGAAAGAAAGCCAAACATTTCTCATTTTAGAACTTTTGGTTGTAAATGTTTTATTCACAATAATGGAAAGGATAATCTGGGAAAATTTGATGCTAAAAGTGATAAGAGAATCTTCTTACGATATTCACTTCGTAGTAAGGCTTATAAGGTTCTAAACAACAGAACAAACTGTGTTGAAGAAAGCATGCATGTAGTTTTTAATGAATCCAGTGTTAAGACAAACTTGCAGAAAGGAAGTGACTCTGAGGAACAAGTTACACAACCTGGTTCATTGACTGGAGCTACTAAACATGGAGGCACCTCAACAAGGGGAACTGATTCTGGAGGCACAATGACAGGGGGAACTGATCCACCAACTACCCCAGCTCAAAATATCTGCAGTTATCCTAGTAGCTTACTAGGTGTGGTCCCAAAAGGTTACAAGTATCAAAGATCATATCCTATTGAGAATGTTCTCACTAATCTCACTTCTGATATCACCATAAGGTCTGGATTAAGAAGCATGTGTGCCTTCAAGGAATTCTTTTCAGAAATTGATCCAAAGAAGGTAACTGAAGTACTGCTTGATGTTAATTAGATCATAGCAATGCAGGATAAGTTAAATCAGTTTGAGAGAAGCAAAGTGTGGCACTTAGTTCCACTCCTAAACGACAGAACAGTAATTGGAACAAAGTGGGTGTATAGGAATAAGGTTGATGAGCATGGAACAGTTACAAGGAACAAGGTAAGATTAGTGTTCCAAGGGTACAAGCAAGAAGAAGGCATAGATTTTGATGAGACTTTTGCTCCTGTAGCCAGAATTGAAGCAATAAGATTACTTGTTGCTTTTGTTGCTTATATGGAATTCATTCTCTATCAAATGGATGTCAAGAGTGCATTCTTGAATGACATTCTCAAAGAGAAAGTGTATGTCAAACAACCACCAGGATTTGAAAGCCAGGAGTTTCCTAATCATGTGTATAAACTGGATAAGGCTTTGTATGGACTAAAACAAGCTCCAAGAGCTTGGTATGAAAGATTTTCAAAAAAATTCTAGAGCATGGTCACACTAGAGGTAAAATTGACAACACTCTCTTCTTAAAATCTAATAAAAAAAATCTGTTAGTTATGCAGGTATATGTTGATGACATTATCTTTCGCTCTACAAATATGAACATGACTCATGAGTTTGCTAAACTCGTGAGTTGTGAGTTTGAGATGAGTATGATGGAGGAGCTAAACTTTCTCTTAGGTTTGTAAATTAAACAAACAACATCTGGAACCATGATCCATCAGTAGAAGTATGTCAAGGAACTTCTCAAAAGATTTTCCATTGAAGAGGCAAAAGAGATCAACACTCCAATAACCACTGCCACAAAACTTGATTTAGATGAAATAGGTCCTAATGTAGAGCAAAAGTTGTACAGAGGAATGATAGGTTCATTACTGTATCTCACAGCAAGCAGGCCAGACATTATGTTCAGTGTAGGTCTATGTGCTAGATTTCAAGCAAATCCCAAAGAGTCCCATCTAAAATCTGTGAAAAGAATTTTTAGATATCTCAAAGGAACCAGTGATCTTGGTTTATGGTACCTAAAAGGTAGTAACTTCAATTTGGTAGGTTACTCTGATGCTGACTATGCAGGATACTTGGTTGATAGGAAAAGCACACAGGCATGGCACACTTCCTTGGATCATGTTTAATTACTTGGTCCACTAAGAAACAAAACTCAGTAGCCTTGTCTATTGCTAAGGCTGAATATGTTGTTGCAGGATCTTGTTGTGCTCAATTGTTATGGATTAAGCAATAACTCATGAACTTGGGTATAGATGTTGGATGTGTTCCTATTTTCTATGACAATACAAGTGCCATAAATATAGCTAAGAATCTTGTTCAACATAAAATAACTAAGCATATTGATATGAGACATCACTTTCTTAGAGATAATATTGAAAAAGGTCATTTATCAATTATGTTTTGTTCTACTGAAGAACAAATTGCTGACATATTCACTAAGGCATTAAGTAGAGGATATTTTGAAAAGAATAGGTTAGCCTTGGGGATGATTAAAATTGCATAAATCTCCCTCAATGATTGACTAGAATAAGGGGCTCTTAAGTGATTATTGATTAATTCAGTCATACACATTTAGTTGTGTACTCTAATTCCAAAATTGTAGAGTAAATTGACTCATTTATGTGTTGATTTTGCAGAGAGACTGGAACACAGAGGAAATTTTTTCCATTTTATCCTCAAAATTAAGGTATGGTTACTGTTTACCTATAGTGGCTTAAAGAGAAACAGGTTGCCTACATGGTCCTTTCTGTTACACTTAAACCGCCAAAAATCTAAAAGTCTTTTTTCAAAAAACTGCCAACCCTTTCCCATCAAACTGCACCTCCTCATTATTACGTTTTCTTCACTAAATACACTTCATCCACGATTATTTTTCTCTCACTCCACCTTAAATACACTTCGTTCTCTTCTCATCATTCACCACTTAAACAACCAAAAACAAATCATTGTTTCCCTCTCTTCCGCCATGGCATCTTCATCCTTTAACCCATCCATAGACTCTACCACCATTCCCTCAACCGTCATTATTCTTCATCCTAATATAAGCTTACCACCTCTCATTCCTCCTCTAATTTTGGTTAATTTATCTAATTTTGCCCTGTTCAAAAATTTGAAAAACCCTTTTACCCAATTTTTCTCAAAACCTTCATCATCTTCTGAACCCTCACTACCACCTCCATTTTCTATTCAAATTGTTGACCGTGATGATATTCCTATTGCAAACCTGATTCCGCGGAAGTCCAGATCTAAAGCAAAACATAAACCCTCTTCACTTGCCATTGATGTTGATGATCATGTTTCTACTAACCTTTCTTTGTTGTCACCACTTCTAAACTTCTCTTACTCAAGGTAAAAAACAATAGGAAGACGTTTTCTTGATTGAAGCACTTCAAGCCAATAAAAAGAAATGATTTGCTACATCTTCTCCTCCTCTTTCTCGTGTATCCTCTCCTGATATTCTTCTTCGCTCAGTACGAAAGAAGAAGACAACATTGGAAAAGCTCCAAAACCCTTCTCTTCTTGTAAACCATCATCTCAGCCTACCCCAAAAGCTTCCTCATCTTCAAAATCCATCCCTACCTCAAAAGCTTCCTCATTCTCTAAAGTTTCTCCTCCCAAATTATCCTTCCGTCTAAAGAAACAGGTCCATAAACCTGTTCTTTCTGATTTATCTAAGACTGACCTATCTCTGGATACTGCTATTGAGTTAGATTCTAATTTTGGGGTTCAAGAATCATCTTTAAATTAGGACACTCCTGAGAAACACTATCTCCATTTTTAAAAGCGTAAGCTAGCTAGAGGGCAGGTTATTAGTGGTTTTGGTGGTGTTGATATGAATACTTTATTAGGCAAACTAGAGTTTCAAGGATGGTCACACCTATTTCTTCAGAGTGACTTTCAGAGGAGGTTCGCTAAGCCTAAAGTGTATGAGTTCTATACTAACGGGGTAGCTATTGGTGAGATATTCTTTACCACTGTTTGAGGGGTCACCATGAATATTTATGTTTCAGATATTTCTCGAATCCTGTATATTTCTTCTGGGGGGTTGGGTCACCATGTCAAGGGAACTTGGCCACCTCTTGACAATCTTTCTTCTGCTCTTGACATCTGGCGTAAGTTTTCTGGCAACTCTCACCTGTTAAATCATCGAAGGGTTCTTAAGAGAAAAATATCCCCACTCCATCAACTCTATTTTAATGTTGTGCACAAGATGTTAATCCCTAGGAAGGAAAGAAGAATTGTGGCCAGCTTTCTTGACCTTACTCTTATGGAGTTTCTGGACACTGATGTACGGATTGATCTGCCTCAACTCATTCTGAAGCATATGCAAAGATTTCTCCTCAAGGAAGTGAATGGATAAGTTCTTCCTTATGAATTTTGGCTCACCCCTATGTTTGAGGAGTTTGGAGTGTCTGTCTAAGTATGGTTTTCACAGACAACCAAAGATATTATAGGGAGTGTGAACCATATGATATTACTTATGTCCATAAGGAGTGCTGATAACCCTATACAAAGGTTAAGAAAAGCACTTGCATCAAATACTGTTGAGCTAGAGATTGCTCAGGCTGTACTAAAAGTTGTTCATGGTGATAAGAAGAGGGCTCTACTTGCTCAAATTTCATCCCTAATAGCTACTTTAGAATGTGAACGATCTGAGAATGATGATATTTTTAGGAAGATGACCTTGCTTATCCCCTCTTCTTCATCTACTTAGCTCTCCTCTTAGTGCCTTAAGACTGTCTTCTTTGCTTTCTTTGTCCAAGGTCGTTGTTTTCTCTTTTTGCTATTTTTGGGTGATGATAATTGTATCCTGCTTTTTGAATGAAATGGACTTTATTGCTTATTGTGATTTGCTTCTACTTTTTCATTATGCCTAAATGTTCTCTCGCTCGGAGTTTTGATTATTTTAGTGATAACCCTAGTGGCCATGAATTATTAGACGTTTTTCACTTGTTGGGCCAGTTTTTTTATGATGTCAAAAGGGGGAAAAATAGACTATGCAATGCTTATAACTCAATTGACTAACCTGTTTCATTCTGTGTTCTTTTATTTAAATTTCTTTATTGAGTATGTCAGGATTTTATGATGGATGTTGTGCTGCTAAGTTTGTCATTATCAAAAAAGGGGAATTTGTTAGGAAATGTGAAGTTTTGATAATGGACATGTGAATGAAACATGTTGTGCAAGCTATTCCATACAAATAAACAACAAAGAGAAGTTACTGGTTCTCACATGTACAACATTGAAGTTGATGCAAGGCTGACAGGGCATTAAGACAAAAGTGGATAAGCAAGGAAGCTCAAAATTATTACTAATATTTATCACATACAGCAAAAAGATTGAGAAGAAGATAAGTGCAACACTTAGAGTTTGAATTGATCAAGGAGTCCAGCTAGACTAAGAGGTGAAGTAAAAGAGTTCTATTGAGTCAAGGTGAGAGACGGCAGCAACAAAGAGTGAAACTACCTGGGAATCCTATTGAAGATAGAAGAGTACATCAACTAAAGGACTCATTAAGGAGTTGGCTTAAATACAACATACGACATTAAAAGTTTCACTCATGCACTAATAAAGCAAATCATCAATCAGCAAATCAGTTCACCAAACTTAAAGAAGAACCTGGTCCTTTACTTAGCAAGTCGTAGACTTTGTAGTAGGTTGGTTCTTTAAGTTGTAATGAGTTTTTTGTTCTAGTCTCACTAAAGTATAAACTGAGTTAGGAGTTGTGTCTTCAAGTTAGGGAACTCGAAAACTTGGAAACATTTATCTTGGGAAGATTTGTGTTTTTGTAGAAATAGGAGTTAGATGTTTTAATTCCTAGCTTACAAGAAGTCTTATATTTTGTTGATTGTTGAGGTTCAAGAGTTATAGTAAAGTTAGGGTTAAATCCTGTAGTGGTACATGTCATAGTTTTTTACACCTTTCTTGAGCCGGGTATTTTCCACGTAAAAATACTATGTTCAATTTTTACTTCAATGAACCACGTTAGCTTACTTGTTCCACATATAGGCAACCAGTAGAGTATAATATTAAGATCAGTAGGGCACGCACCCTAACAATGTTCTTTGACATGTACTATGTCTTAGATTCTCATCATTATGTACATCCTCACTTGGTTTATCTCGAGGTCATTTAGACCCCCCACTAGACTGTTCATGTCTAGTTTTATACGAATAAATGTGTTCAAAGAATTTAGCATTATTTGATTCAATTATTGTATTTTCATTGATATCTGGATGTTGGGATTTATGAACCAAAAATCGACATGTTTTACTACTTTTAGCATATCCTATGTACACGTAGTCCACCGTCTTAGGTCCTATCCTTACTCTTTTAGGCATAAGAACTTGGACCTTCGCTAGACACCCCCACACTTTGAAATATTTCAAGTTGGGTTTTCTTCCTTTCCATTTTTCATATGGAATTGATTATGTATTACTATGGGACACTCTATTGAGTATTCGATTAGCTGTAAGGATAGTTTCTCCCCATAAGTTTTGCGGTAAACCTGAACTTATAAGTAAGGCATTCATCATTTCCTTCAAGGTTTGATTTGTCCTTTCCGAAATTCCATAAGATTAAGGTAAATACGGGGTCGTAGTTTGACGGACAACTCCATTCTCTACACATATTTCTGCAAAGAGAGATTCATATTCTCCGCCCCTATCACTTCTTATAGTTTTAATCTTTTTCTCTAATTGATTTTCAACTTCTGTTTTGTATTGCCTAAAAGCATATATTGCTTCATCCTTACTATTTAGTAAATAGACATAACAATATCTAGTGCAATCGTCAATAAAAGTTAAAAAATACTCTTTTCCACCACGAGATGGTGTTGACTTCATATCACAAATGTCAGTATGTATTAAGTCTAAGGGATTGGAATTCCTTTCAACGGACTTATACGGATGCTTAGCATACTTTGATTCCACACTCATTTGACATTTAAATTTATTGCACTCAAAATTTGGTAAAACTTCTAAGTCAATCAGTTTTCGCAATGTTTATAATTGATATGTCCTAATCGTTCATGCCATAAATTATTAGACTCAAGCAAGTAAGAAGAAACTGAACTTTTATTAATTTCAACATTCATTACATTCATTTTGAATAGGCCCTCAGTGAGGTAGCCCTTTCCTACGTACACTTATCCTTTACTAAGTACAATTTTTCTGGAAATAAATACACATTTGATTTTATTTTTATCTAGAAGTGATACAGAAATCAAGTTCTTTCGTAACTCCGGTACATACAGGACATTGTTCAAAGTCAACACTTTGCTTGATGTCATTTTCAGGCAGATTTTTCCTGTTCCTTCAACCTTTGCAGTTGAGGAGTTGGCCATATATATCTTCTCTTCACCTTGATCCAGAGCAATAACAACAAACAGCTTCTTATTTTCACAAACGTGGCGGGTGGCACCGAAATCCATCCACCACTCTCGAGGATTTCCCACCAAGTTATATTCAGATACCATGACATACAGATCGTCCACTTAAGATGGCTCAACAGTAAGATGCTTCTCTACAGATAATTCTTTCTCGTCCTCATAATAAACATTAGCTATAGAGAACACATTCATATCTTTAGGCTGCTTCATTGATTTGCATACATCAAAACGGACCACTTCGTCATTCATCCGAAATAAAAGCTCGTTTGCTCGTAAATCAATAAGCACACTTCCTGTTGCGAGGAAAGGGCATCCCAAGATTATGGGAACTTAAGAATCTACCTCGTAATCCAAAATAACAAAGTCTGCAGGAAAAATAAAGGAAGAAACCTTCACCAGTACATCATATAAGATACCAATAGGTCGTTTTATCGACCTATCTGCCATCATGAGCCGCATATTGGTTGGTGTAGGATCGCCCAACCCCAACTGTTTATAAATAGATAGCGGCATCAAATTGATGCTAGCCCCCAAATCGCATAATGCCTTAGAAAAATCCAAGGATCCAACCGTGCAAGGAATAGTGAAAGCACCAGGATCCGCCTTTTTCTATACTAAAGATCTCGTGGTAATTGCACTGCAATGATGAACATTATCTGCCAGTTCATAACTTGCTGCCCATTTCTTTGTCAAAAGGTCCTTCATGAATTTGGCGTATCCTGGCATCTGCTCCAGTGCCTCCACCAAAGGCACATTAATAGTCAAATGCTTCAACATAGTCATGAATTTACTGAACCTGGTGTCATCAGCTTTCTTCTTCAGTCTCTGAGGAAAAGGTGGTGGTGGAGTTGGAAGAGTTTTCTCCACCACTTCCTTTTAATCTTGCTTCCGATTATCAATTTTTTCAGGCTGGTGACATCTAGGTGTAGTTTCATGAACGCTCTCCTTCTGATTTTTAGCTTCTACAGAATCATCACAATCTGCTTCAATAACATTCTCTTCGGTAATATCAACCACCTGCTTGCCTTTGGATGCATTTTCCAACACCTTACCACTCCTGGTAGTAATATCCATACATGATCCATCATTCCTTGGGTTCTGCACAGTGTCGCAGGTAAGGTACCAACTTTTCTTTGATTGAGTGCCGCTGATAGTTGACTCAATTGTTGTTCCAGCTGTTTTATTGAAGTGGAATGCGAATCAACCAATTAATTTATTGCGGACAAATCATTTTTTACCTCAGTTACTCCCGTGTTGGTTGCCTCCACTCCTTTCAACAACTTAGCCATCATATCTTCCATGGACATCTTTCCAGAGCCAGATGCCGCAACCTCACGATTTCCAGGAGAAACATACAAACCACTCCTGTCAGTCTTATTCTTGAATCCAGATTTTTCATAATAGTTCCGACCTTGGTTTCCTAGGGCATTGCCTCGGAAACCCCCTTGATTATTCAAATAATTCGCTTCCTCCTCAGAATCAGATTCATCTCTACCCTGTGATACAACAGCCTTGATCTTTTCTGTCTTCCCTGATAATAAATGCTTGGTAAGAAGGTCCATCTGCGATTTCATGTGAGCCATATCTTGGTCACGTTCCTCTTCTCTTCGCCTCTGTTCTGCTGTCATGCCAGTAGATACAGTAGAGCTTGCTACCTCAGAATCCCTGGTATGCCAAGCTCTACTCTGCTTTGTCATACGATCCAGCATATCACCAGCCTCAATAAAAGTAAGGTCCATGAATGACACCTGCAGCATTATCAACCACTGGCTTAGTCACCGAGTTCAACGCCCTGTATAATATTTCCATCAAGTGGATGTTGGTCATCTGATGATTTGGGCACCGCATAAGCTTCTTCTTGAACCTCTCCCATATTTTGTGGAGAGCTTCAGTTGGAAGCTGTCGAAAATTGCTGATCTCATCTCGTAACTGTGCTCTCTTGGATGGCGGAAAGAATCTTTCAAGAAAAGCGTCTTTCAGTTGCCTCCAGTTAGTAATAGAGTCAGGAGTCAGCCCGTTCAACTATAGAGTTGCCTCTCCAGATAGAGACAATGGAAATAAGCGTAGTCGAATTACATTCTGTCCAACTCCTGGATTGTCAAACGACTTGCATGTTGAGATAAAGTTGATCAGATGCATATTCGAATCATCGCCTGCAAGTCCACCAAATAACCCTTTGAGTTACAATAGCTGGATCATGGTGCTAGTGATATTGAACTTGGCTCCGGGTGCCAAGGGCGGAGGAATAATAGCCCCTGTGGCACCAGCCCCGTCCAAGTCGTCATCATCATCATCAAAAGAGATTTGTACAGCTCGGCGTTCAGGTCTCATTCTCGCTTGACGATCTCTGTTGACATTCCTATTCACTGGTGCAGCCACATCATCTGCACGCCTTGGATTTAATAACTCATCATCACCCAGGTCCTCATCATCAGGATTTGGTACCCGACCTGGGTTATCAGCATTCTGTTGATTTACTTGCGCAGCTGCTAATGCAGATAATCTAGCCTGCTCCTGTTGAGCAGCTATCCTTTCAGGGTCTCGTTGCGCATCCATTCTGCCAATGAGCGGTGGTTCAGGATTTATAGGTAATAATGGTTGACCAGATCTTCGTGTATTTGGCATACACTCCACTAAACCTGAACAAAACAAAAACAACAAACAAAAAGTAAAATTCAAGAATCTTTGACCAAAGGGTTTATTAACTATCACAAACTTAGTTGACAACCGTATTCCCCGGCAGCGGCGCCAAAATTTGATACGCCCAAATTACAACTCTCGTTAGAAAGTGTAAGCGGTCGCTGTCAAATATAGAACCCAACTGGGTTGGGTTTCGAATCCCACAGGGAATACTCTGGTCACTAAGTGTTGCAATTATTAGTAGACTGTTGGTCGAAAATTCCAAGGAAAAAGGGGGGTTTGGTTTAGGCGTGAACTAATATTATCAAAGTAACAATGGAACGATTTGCGTAGTAAGATTTAATCACAGAGATTGATAAGTTAGGGTTATGTCCACCTTATAAGTTCTACTTCTCTATTAACTATGAGTAACGCGGAATTTAGACATGCATGCACTTATAGAGAATCGTATTCTAATTCTAAATCCAAGTGTTTCTCAACCATCAAGGATTTATTTCGCTTTAGCTCTCTCGAGCCTAAAGTGTATAACAAATGGTACAAATTCTCCAAGAAGTTAATCCAGTTAAGGCATTAACGTGTAAATAGAGGTTGGAAACCCTATTTCCTTGTCACACTCTCTTTTCCAAACATGTAACTTTTCTCTCGAACAAGTTAATGCTATAATGGCGTATTCTCTATGTTTGCAACCATAAGAATTCAATCAAAACGAAGAGAGTAATGATATAAGTAGCATAACACATCAAGAATTCACAAACTCATAGTAATAGATAGTATCTTACAAGGTTTCCATAACCCTAACAGATAAGTTTAGCTACTCATGAATACAACGGAAATCAAAGTAGACATCATCATCATACCAAAACTTAGAGAAATCTCGGCTATGGAGATGAATTCCTTCTCCGTTGCTCAAGTGAGCCGTTTTTTGTTCTCAAAACCAATCTTTTAACATGAATTCTCAATAATAATCCAATGATAATGATGCTGAAAAATTCAGCAATAAGGTTTTTAATAGCATCCTTGTCTAATAAGTTGCTACTGCATCCTTAAGTATTTAAAAATACTGGGTTTGCCCGAGTAAAAGTTCCCATGCATCACTTTCAGTCCAAAAGTTGCCTTCCCTCTTATGTGAAGTTTTCCTTTGCTGCCCAAAGGTCCACAAAGTGTTGAAATATTCATCATTAGTACCTGAAAACATGCTAATCACATAGGTCAGCTCACTTAAAGGAAAATGAACTAAAAGTGCAAGAATTATATATTTTATCCTCAAAACTTAGCTGAAGCATGGGTAAATTATGGTGCTTAGGCGTGTAAATACGCCCAACATCACCACCCCACACTTAAAGCTTTGTTTGTCCTCGAACAAAATATTACATCCATGCAAACACCTAACTAGAATTTCACAATAGCAACACGAAATTTTCAACAAGACATGCACAACAATCATTAACAAAGAGTAGGTTTCTCGATCACTACTAGAAACAACTCAACCTCCAACATAGACTCATTAGGATGGTTAATTCGTATCCACAAGTTAAGCCACAAAGAAACATATAAAACTACCCAACAACCATCAACCATGTGTGCTCACACAAGATATCACCCATAATCACTCATAGTTTTGCATTTTTTGAAACATGGGTATAAGACTCTCCTTGCTCTCGCTCTCACAAAGAATTCTTATATTGCAACTGATGACCATAGGATTTCCCTTAGTGTAATGCTCTACTAATATCAGACTGCTAAGTTTAGGATCAAATAGGTCTTTACAGGTTGTAATGTAGGCTAAGGGACAGGTAGGACTATTTTGGCCAGAAATAGTGACTATGTTCCCTAAGCGCTTTAATACACTACAATATGCCATTTACACTATCTTTTAACAACCACTCTACCTCTCTTTCATCTACCAACCCCTTTTCACCCATTGTGTTATTCAATCATAAACACAACTATCTTTTTGTTTTTCTAAATTTTTTATTTTATTTTATATTTTTTTTTCTTTTTTTTTCTTTTTTTTTTATATTAAGCAAGCATCCCTATAATAGCCACTCTTTTTCACAACAATTTCAAGTACCAATACACCCTGAGGCATCACTTTCACCATTCTCCTTTTATTTTTCCACATGATTCTACAATTTTAAAGCGCTTAGGAGTTTGGTTCAAATTATGGTCTTGAAAAAAAAAATGGATTAGGCTACATATGAGGCTGCCAAAGAAAATAGCTAAAGGCTCAAAGGGGGTTCACTAGGACAATGTACAAAGGTAGGTAAAAAAAAGGTAAACAATTTCAGGGCTGCCAAAGAAATGCCTAAATCATCTCCTACACTCGCAATCTTTATTTCGCTTCACACACACACCAGGCAAGTTCTAGCATCAGTCACAACAAAGAATATACAATATCCTCACACACACAAGGCACATGGTCAACTTCATTGGGAGCATTATAGATTCTTGACCCAACAGATGCATGAATTAAACCACAACAATTTATTACACAGTGAGTCACAACTTAGAGCCTAAGCGTCTCAATAGTAATGATTTAGCACAAACTCTTGTTATAATATACCATGCCGTCTATCAGAACAATTTCATGCAAAATCTAAAATCTAACTAACTAATTACGACTAACTAACTACGACTAATTCAAACAAACAAGAATAAATGTAGGCAAAAAAATACAATACAACAGACATATACCCGCACCCCACACTTAGACGGGACACACTGTCCTCAGTGGAAATAAATAAGGAAAACCTGATTAGTTGGACTCCTCTTCTATGTCTGGGGTCATACCCCCTGCGTCGGAATCATCATCAGAGTCGTCGTCATCAGAGTTGTCCTCCACGTCTGAGTCTGGCAGTCGGAATCCACCGTGCCATTGACCTTGATCCGCACAGTGTATGTCTGATCAGTGTATTTGACTGTACGTTTGCACAGCATTAGTAATCATGTAATCTTGACTATCCTTTCTGACTTTATTTCATTGGATTAAGGCAATATTTGAACAAGACGACCACATAGAAATCTTATCAGGTTGTTGCATAGAAATAATCAAACCATCTTATGCTTGTGGTCAATCATGATCAATACCTTCGATGAACGAGTCATTCAAACATTCAAGCTTACAACTTTCAAGATTATGCATTAACTTCACAATTTCGACTTCATAAAAATACGACAGTGAATACCAATCAAATACAAGTCGGAGTAAAGTCAAGAATACCCACAAGAATTCTTTCACTCAATAAGACGCATCATAACAAACCAACCATATTCTCATCACCAAGCACTACTTCAAAATCTAATTCACCATTATAAGCGTAGCACTGCAACAACTACGGAATATAAAAGAGCAACTTACTTGTTGATGGATCGGAAAGGTGAGTTCGCAAGATTAGATGAGAAAAGAGGAAAACTGGGAGAGGATAAGGGAGCTTGGGCGGCGCCTAGGTTCAACAAACAATTGAGTGGTGTTCAAAGGTAGAGGGTCTATTTAAAGGATGATCCATGGGTCGGTTTTGATCCATGTACAATCGGGTTAGGAGGCAAAAAAGGATAAGTAGGCGGCGCCTAATGCTTTGCCTATGCTTAGCATAGGCGGCGCCTTTAGCAATGCCTAGATAGGCATAGGCGGCGCCTTGCCTATCGCCTAAATTGGCATAGGCGGCGCCTTTCCTATCGCCTAGATTGGCATAGGCGGCGCCTATGGCATTGCCTATGTGAGGCAGTGAGCATAGGCAATGGCATAGGCGGCGCCTATAGCATTGCCTACATTGGTATAGGCCTTGCCTTGTCCATTGCCTATGTGAGGCAGTGAGCATAGGCAATGGCATAGGCATTGCCTTGTCCGTTGCCTAGATTTGCATAGGCATTGCCTTGTTCGTTGCCTAGATTGGCATAGGCAATGCCTAACCTATAGCCTTTGCTCCATCATTCCTCACTTACCACCTTTAGCATGGCTCACTTTCAAATCAAAATTTGGGACTAATCTCCTCTTTTGTATATCTTGCACCTACACTTAATAAAAAACAACAAAAATGATTAGAAGGATGGGTTGCCTCCCACCGAGCGCCTTAGTTTTGGTCGTGGCTTGACTCTTCTTTTTGAACTTTTATTTATCAAAAACAAAATCCTAACGAAACAAACTCCTAATGATGGGTTGCCTCCCATGTAGCGCTTGATTTATTGTCGCGGCACGACATAGCTATCTCGAGTACTCAGACTTCCTCGAGATATATGGTGGCTATACATTTTATCGAATCGGTTGGACCGATATATAGCTTCACTCTTTGGCCATTCACCTTAAAGACACCACCATCATTGTTTTCTAACTCCACTACTCCAGATGAGTAAACTTGGATAATTCTGAATGGATCAGACCATTTAGATTTCAACTTACCTGGAAACAGCTTCAGTCTGGAGTTGAAAAGAAGTACCAAATCACCCTTCTGAAAGTTTCGTTGGAAAATCCTCCGATCATGGTACTTTTTCATCCTTTCCTTGTAGAGATCTGCTCTTTCATACGCATGTAGACGGAATTCATCCATCTCATTCAGCTGTTCCAACCTCAGATTAATAGAATCATCCCAATTCAAGTTAAGCCGCTTCAGCGCCCACAGTGCTTTATGTTCTAGCTCAATTGGCAAGTGACAAGCCTTCCCATAAAATAGTTGATATGGTGACATGCCAATTGGTGTCTTAAACGGAGTCCTATATGCCCATAAGGCATCATCCAGCTTTTTGGACCAATCTTTCCTACTGGCATTCACAGTCTTCGCAAGGATTAGCTTGATCTCCCGATTAGAAACCTCTACCTGCCCACTAGTTTGTGGGTGATATGGTGTAGCTACCTTGTGTTGCTTAACCCCATATTTCACCAATACGGCTCTGAACAGCTTATTGCAAAAATGTGAACCTCCATCGCTTATGATGGTACGAGGTACCCCAAAACGAGAGAAGATATTTCTCTTTAAGAACGCTACAACACGCTTACTTTCATTATCAGCTAGCGCTACTGCTTCGACCCATTTGGATACATAATCCACAGCAACTAGGATATATTTCATCCCAAACGAACTCACAAATGGGCCCATGAAATCAATACCCCATACATCAAATAGTTCTACTTCAAGAATTTTAGACATGGGCATCTCATGGTGCTTCGAGATAGAGCCTTGCCTCTGACACTGATCACATCTTCTTACAAAATCGTAAGCATGCTTGAATAATGAAGGCCAGTAATAGCCAATTTGGAGTACCTTCCTTGCCGTTCGATCACCTGCATGGTGACCCCCAACTTGGGAAGCATGATTTGCTTCCAGTATGCTAGGCACCTCCACATCTGAGATGCATCGCCTAATAATACCATCAGCACATCGTCGAAAGAGATACGGTTCATCCCAAAAGTAGTGCTTCACATCATGCATGAACTTTCTCTTTTGATGAAAGGAGAGATGTTCAGGAATCACTTTACTTACCACGTAGTTCGCAAAGTCTGCATACCACGGTAAGTCTTCCACCATAGTGGCTAGGATTTCTTCATCGGGAAATGCATCATCAATATCAAGGTCGGGTTGCACTATGTGATCACTCTCAAGTCTAGATAGATGATCAGCTACTTGGTTTTCGCAACCTTTTCTATCCTTTACCTCGAAATCAAATTCTTAAAGCAGTAACACCCACCTAATTAGCCTTGGCTTAGCATCCTTCTTTGCCATTAGATATTGTAGAGCCGCATGATCTGTATGCACCACTACTTTGGTTCCTAACAAGTAAGCACGGAACTTTTCAAAAGCATAAACAACTGCTAGAAGCTCTTGTTCAGTGACGGTATAGTTCTTCTGTGCTCCATTCAAGGCCTTGCTCACATAGTAGATTGGATGAAATAGCCTTTCTCTTTTCTGACCAAGTACAGCACCCAAGGCTACCCCGCTTGCATCACACATAACTTCAAACGGTAGAGACCAATCGGGTGCTACAATAATGGGAGCTTCACCTAGCTTTCCTTTGAGGCATTCAAATGCCTTTAAGCAATCTTCACCAAAGTCAAATTTTGCATCCTTCTCCAAAAGTTTGCATAATGGGCTAGCAATCTTGGAGAAGTCTTTAATAAACCTCCGATAAAAACCTGCATGACCGAGAAAACTACGCACCCCTTTTACAGAAATTGGAGGTGGTAATCTCTCGATAACTTCAATCTTGGCTCGATCAACCTCAATTCCCCTTTCAGAGACTTTATGCCCAAGAACAATGCCTTCCTTAACCATAAAGTGACATTTTTCCCAATTTAACACCAGGTTGAATTCAACACATCTCTGCAAAGCCATACTCAGATTTTCCAAGCATGATTCAAATGACTCACCTACAACAGAAAAGTCATCCATAAACACCTCCATGGTGTCTTCGACCATATCAGAAAAAATGGACATCATACATCGCTGGAAAGTAGCAGGTGCGTTACATAGCCCAAATGGCATTCGTTTGAAGGAAAACGTACCATACGGGCATGTAAAAGTGGTCTTCTCCTGATCTTCAGGAGCAATGCAAATCTGATTGTATCCGGAATAACCATCTAAGAAACAGAACCATCCCTTCCCTGCCAATCGATCAAGCATTTGATCCATGAATGGCATTGGAAAGTGATCCTTTAACGTCCACGAATTCAGATTCCGGTAGTCCATGCACACTCTCCACCCTGTGACAAGTCTGAGTGGAATTAGCTCATTCTTTTCATTTGCGACTATTGTCATGCCCCCTTTCTTGGGCACACATTGCACTGGACTCACCCATTTACTGTCTGAAATTGGGTACACCACCCCTGCATCTAACCACTTAATAATTTCTTTCTTCACCACCTCTTGCATAGGTGGATTCAAATGACGTTGGTGCTCAATGATGGGTACGCAATCTTCCTCGAGTTGAATCTTGTGCATACATATCCTAGGAGGGATACCAATTATATCAGCAATAGTCCAACCAATGGCTCTCTTGTACCTCTTCAGAATAGAGATGAGAGCCGTTACTTGCTGTTCACCTAAATCAGCCGCAACAATAATCGGAAGTGTATTCCCACTTCCCAAGAACGCATACTTTAGATGACTGGGGAGCTCTTTCAATTCTAGCACTGGTGGCTCTTCAATGGATGGTTTCGCTGGTGGTGACGGTCGATTCTTAAGGTCAAGGTCCAGCTTCTTAGGGGTATGAGAATAGGACCCCATTCCTGTTAGAGCACGAATAGTTTCTTCATACTCTTCAACATCCTCATGCTCAAAGTTCAAAAGTACAGCAGACAATGGCTCAACAGTAAGATGCTTCTCTACAGATAATTCTTTCTCGTCCTCATAATAAACATCAGCTATAGAGAACACATTCATATCTTTAGGCTGCTTCATTGATTTGCATACATCAAAACGAACCACTTCGTCATTCATCCAAAATAAAAGCTCATTTGCTCGTAAATCAATAAGCACACTTCCTGGTTGCGAGGAAAGGGCGTCCCAAGATTATGGGAACTTCAGAATCTACCTCGCAATCTAAAATAACAAAGTCTGCAGGAAAAATGAAGGAAGAAACCTTCACCAGTACATCATATAAGATACTAATAGGTCATTTTACCGACCTATCTGCCATCACGAGCCACATATTGGTTGGTGTAGGATCGCCCAACCCCAACTGTTTATAAATAGATAGCGGCATCAAATTGATGCTAGCCCCCAAATCGCAAAATGCCTTCGCAAAATCCAAGGATTCAACCGTGCAAGGAATAGTGAAAGTACCAGGATCCGCCTTTTTCTGTACTAAAGATCTCGTGGAAATTGCACTGCAATGATGAACATTATCTGCCAGTTCATAACTTGCTGCCCTTTTCTTTGTCAAAAGGTCCTTCATGAATTTGGCGTATCCTGGCATCTGCTCCAGTGCCTCCACCAAAGGCACATTAATAGTCAAATGCTTCAACATAGTCATGAATTTACTGAACCTGGTGTCATCAGCTTTCTTCTTCAGTCTCTGAGGAAAAGGTGGTGGTGGAGTTGGAAGAGTTTTCTCCACCACTTCCTTTTTATCTTGCTTCTGATTATCAATCTTTTCAGGCTGGTGACATCTAGGTGTAGTTTCATGAACGTTCTCCTTCTGATTTTCAGCTTCTACAGAATCATCACAATCTGCTTCAATAACATTCTCTTCTGTAATATCAACCACTTGTTTGCCTTTGGATGGATTTTCCAACACCTTACCACTCCTGGTAGTAATAGCCATATATGATCCATCATTTCTTGGGTTCTGCACAGTGTCGCTAGGTTAGGTACCAACTTTTCTTTGATTGAGTGCCGCTGATAGTTGACTCAATTGTTGTTCCAGCTGTTTTATTGAAGTGGAATGCGAATCAACCAATTAATTTATTGCGGACAAATCATTTTTTACCTCAGTTACTCCCGTGTTGGTTGCCTCCATTCCTTTCAATAACTTAGCCATCATATCTTCCATGGACATCTTTCCAGAGCCAGATGCCGCAGCTTCACGATTTCCAGGAGGAACATACAAACCACTCCTGTCAGTCTTATTCTTGAATCCGGATTTTTCATAATAGTTCCGACCTTGGTTTCCTTGGGCATTGCCTCGGAAACCCCCTGATTACTCAAATAATTCGCTTCCTTCTCAGAATCGGATTCATCTCTACCCTGTGATACAACAGCCTTGACTTTTTCTGTCTTCCCTGATAATAAATGCTTGGTAAAAAGGTCCATCTGCGTTTTCATGTGAGCCATATCTTGGTCACGTTCCTCTTCTCTTCGCCTCTGTTCTGCTGTCATGCTAGTAGATACAGTAGAGCTTCCTACCTCAGAATCCCTGGTATGCAAAGCTCTACTCTGCTTTGTCATACGATCCAGTATATCACCAGCCTCAATAAAAGTAAGGTCCATGAATGACCCACCTGCAGCATTATCAACCACTGGCTTAGTCACCAAGTTCAACGCCCTGTATAATATTTCCATCAAGTGGATGTTAGTCATCTGATGATTTGGGCACCGCATAAGCTTCTTCTTGAACCTCTCCCATGTTTTGTGGAGAGCTTCAGTTGGAAGCTGTCGAAAATTGCTGATCTCATCTCGTAACTGTGCTCTCTTGGATGGCGGAAAGAATCTTTCTAGGAAAGCGTCTTTCAGTTACCTCCAGTTAGTAATAGAGTCGGGAGTCAGCCCGTTCAACCATAGAGTTGCCTCTCCATATAGAGACAATGGAAATAAGCGCAGTCGAATTGCATTTTGTCCAACTCCTGGATTGTCAAACGACTTGCATGTTGAGATAAAGTTGATCAGATGCATATTCGGATCATCGCCTGCAAGTCCACCAAATAACCCTTTTAGTTGCAATAGCTGGATCATGGTGCTAGTGATATTAAACTTGGCTCCGGGTGCCAAGGGCGGAGGAATAATAGCCCCTGTGGCACCAGCCCCGTCCAAGTTGTCATCATCATCATCAAAAGCGATTTGCACAGCTTGGCGTTCAGGTCTCATTCTCGCTTGACGATCTCTGTTGACATTCTTGTTCACTGGTGCAGCCACATCATCTGCACGCCTTGGATTTAATAACTCATCATCACCCAGGTCCTCATCATCAGGATTTGGTACCCGACCTGGGTTATCAGTATTCTGTTGATTTACTATTGCAGCTGCCAATGCAGCTAATCTAGCCTGCTCTTGTTGAGCAGTTATCCTTTCAGGGTCTCGTTGCGCATCCATTCTGCCAATGAGCTGTGGTTCAGGATTTATAGGTAATAATGGTTGACCAGATCTTCGTGTATTTGGCATACACTCCACTAAACCTGAACAAAACAAAAACAACAAACAAAAAGTAAAATTCAAGAATCTTTGACCAAAGGGTCTATTAACTATCACAAACTTAGTTGACAACCGTATTCCCCGGCAGCGGCGCCAAAATTTGATGCGCCCAAATTACAACTCTCGTTAGAAAGTGTAAGCGGTCGCTGTCAAATATAGAACCCAACTGGGTTGGGTTTCGAATCCCACAGGGAATACTCTGGTCACTAAGTGTTGTAATTATTAGTAGACTGTTGGTCGAAAATTCCAAGGAAAATGGGGGGTTTGGTTTAGGCGTGAACTAATATTATCAAAGTAACAATGGAACGATTTGCGTAGTAAGATTTAATCACAGAGATTGATAAGTTAGGGTTATGTCCACCTTATAAGTTCTACTTCTCTATTAACTATGAGTAACGCGGAATTTAGACATGCATGCACTTATAGAGAATCGTATTCTAATTCTAAATCCAAGTTTTTCTCAACCATCAAGGATTTATTTCGCTTTAGCTCTCTCGAGCCTAAAGTGTATAACAAATGGTACAAATTCTCCAAGAAGTTAATCCGGTTAAGGCATTAACGTGTAAATAGAGGTTGGAAACCCTATTTCCTTGTCACACTCTCTTTTCCAAACATATAACTTTTCTCTCGAACAAGTTAATGCTATAATGGCGTATTCTCTATGTTTGCAACCATAAGAATTCAATCAAAACGAAGAGAGTAATGATATAAGTAGCATAACACATCAAGAATTCACAAACTCATAGTAATAGATAGTATCTTACAAGGTTTCCATAACCCTAACAGATAAGTTTAGCTACTCATGAATACAATGGAAATCAAAGTAGACATCATCATCATACCAAAACTTAGAGAAATCTCGTCTATGGAGATGAAACGTGTTTTTCTTCTCCGTTGCTCAAGTGAGCCATTTTTTGTTCTCAAAACTAGTACCCAATCTTTTAACGTGAATTCTCAATAATAATCCAATGATAATGATGCTGAAAAATTCAGCAATAAGGTTTTTAATAGCATCTTTGTCTAATAAGTTGCTACTGCATCCTTAAGTATTTAAAAATACTGGGTTTGCCCGGGAAAAAGTTCTCATGCATCACTTTCAGTCCAAAAGCTGCCTTCCCTCTTATGTGAAGTTTTCCTTTGCTGCCCACAGGTCCACAAAGTGCTGAAATCTTCATCATTAGTACCTGAAAACATGCTAATCACATAGGTCAGCTCACTTAAAGGAAAATGGACTAAAAGTACAAGAATTATATATTTTATCCTCAAAACTTAGCTGAAACATGGGTAAATTATGGTGCTTAGGCGTGTAAATACGCCCAACATCATTTTCACACCTCCATAACAACATATTTCTCCTGGTCTGAAGTTCCCTCGAGCACCTGTGGAGCTTCCTCATATGTGAATCATTGAAGATATAGAGTTGTAAGGTAGAAGAACATCTTCTGTTGCCACCTTTTGAAATCAACACCCGTGAATTTTCCAGGTTTCTCCGCTGGTGTCATTGCCTGCGGAGCACTCGTACGACTCATTGTGGCAATATTAGTTGCTTCCACAGTCGTTGCAGCATCATTCACTTGATTGTCAGAAGTCATTTTTATGTCACAACAAGACAGTAAAGTTAGTATATCAAAATACTACTTATAAAGAGCAATTTTAAACACCCTTTGTTTCTAGTTTAACGATGAAGTTTTTATGACTTCCAATCATCATCGTCAACCGAGTGATCTTTAACTTGTGATGAAGATTTTATTTCTTCAAACCACTAGTTAAGTTCAAACGGAGTAGAAAACCTAAAGCTTTAATCTCCAGAAACCAAACAATACAGATTCTGAAAAATTATTTCCTTAATATTGTTGTTTTTGGGTACACAAGAATCTGTATTTTGGCAACAACAACTTCAACACAAGTTCAAGTATAAAACAAGAACACTTATGAAGTTAAGTAACACCTTCAACACAAAATCAAAAAGACCTTTCAAAGAAGTGTGTTTTTCTAAAAATTAGATGAAATAGAATAAGGCCAAGTCCCCCGACTTCATGGAGTGTCCTTAAGGAAATAATTCCCTCAAGTATCCGAGGTTGTGGAATTTTTCTCCCAGGATAAAATAGCTTTCAATCCAACAATAGCGGTACCTCAAATTATTTGATTCGACGAACTCACTCAATGATTAGATGATCACACGGAGTATTTCAGAATACAAGAAGTGCTTTTATTACAAAAAAATTTCATATCTAAACCTATGGAAAAATGCAGGTTTATATAGCCATTAGGTACCTCTTTCGAAAAGAGGCAATGGTTCATTCGAAAAGTTGTATCTTCTAGAACAGTCATGTCTGTTCATCGAATTAGTGTGTCTTTTTACTGGACAATCTTAACCATTCGAAAAGACACCTCTTTTCCTGAATCAGTGTGTCATTTCGCCAAAGAGTTGCATCCCTTCCGAAGCAGCATCGCATTTCTTTCTGCACTGCATGCATAGAGTAAAACTATGTTGCGTTTTTCCCTTTTGGATCGGACTGAAAATAAATTTTGTTCAAAAAGATAGATCTCATCGATCGATCATTTGATAAATCCGAATCCGAAACCGAGCGAGCGATGACAACGACGGCGTGAGGCACCTCTTGGTTCTTGCCTCACTTACCATGTGGAGTGAGCATTTCATAATATAAGCACTTAAAAGTTTTCTTCTCCCACCAATGTGGGTAAATTAGTAACCTTTCCACTTTTGAGTACACTTTTCATTTTTTGGTGTTATCTCAATTCTTTCCCTACACTTGGTTCCTTCTATTTTCCATTCACGCTTTGTTCTTGAACCTAACAGTAATAACTAAATTGATTTAGTTAAGATTAAAAACAAGTCTTTAAGACAATACCTTAGACGAGGGGACAAACGTTTGAGTTTTCCTAAAATTTGAGCTTTTGTATTTTAAATTGCCTTTCAACATATACCCTGTCTATTTGATAATTTCCAACAGATGAGTCATATATTGCAACATCTTAGTCATCTGTTGCAACAGATGTCTATATCTGTTTGATAATTTTTAATAGATGAGTCATTTATTGCAACAGGTTAGTCATCTTTTGCAACAGATGTGTATATTTGTTTGGTCATTTTCAATAGATGTCTTTATCTGTTTAGTCATTTCCATCAGATTACTCATCTGTTGCAACATGTTAGTTATCTATTTATTCAAGTTAATCCATTATTAGTAATAACTAAATTGATTTAACTAAAATTAAACATGAATTAATAAGTTCAATTATAGTTTTAATTAATCTCATGATAATTACACTATCAACTAAGTGTATTCATCCTGAATAGAGTGATCAATTGATCAATTTTATTTGAAATGATTCAAACTAAGCCATCATTAGAAATAACTATATTGATTTAACTAAAATTAAAGATGAATTAGTAAGTTCAATTACGATTTCAATTAATTTCATAGTAATTACATGATCAACGAAGTGTTTCGTCCTGAGTAGAATGATCAATTGACCAATTTTATTTGAAATAATTCAAATTAAGCCATTATTAGTAATAACTATATTGATTTAACTAAAATTAAAGATGAATTGATGAGTTCACTTACAGTTTCAATTAATTTCACAGTAATTACATGATTAACTAAGTGTATTAGGTCTGAATAGAGTGATCAATTGATCAATTTTATTTGAAATGGTTCAAATTAAGTCATTATTAGTTATAATTAAATTTAATTAATTAAAATTAAAGATGAACTTACAATTTCAATTAATCTCATAGTAATTACATGATCAACTAAGTGTATTTGTCATGAATAGAGTGATTAATTGACCAATTTTATTTTAAATGAATCAAACTAAGCCATTATTCGTAATTCATAAATTGATATAACTAAAATTAAAGATGAATTGATAAATTCACTTACAATTTTAATTAATCTCATAGTAATTACATGATCAACTAAGTGTATTCGTTTCGAGGAGAGCGATCGATTTTATTTGAAACGATTCAAATTAAGCCATTATTAGTAACAACTAAATTGATTTTAACTAAATTAAAGATGAATTGATAAGTTCACTTATAATTTCAACTAATTTCATAGTAATTACATGATCAACTAAGTGTATTAGTCCTGAGTAGAATGATCAATTGACCAATTTTATTTGGAATGATTCAAATTAAGCAATTATTAGTAATAACTAAATTGATTTAACTAAGACGAGGGGACAAATATTTTAGTTCTCCTAAAAATATTTGAGCCTTAGTATTTTAAATTGTTTTCCAATATATATCCTATATGTTTATTAATTTCCAACAGAAGAGTCATATGTTGTAATAACTTAGTCATTTGTTGCAACAGATGTCTATATTTATTTCATAATTTTCAATACATGAGTCATTTATTGCAACAGGTTAGGCATCTGTTGCACCAGATATCTATATTTGTTTGGTCATTTCCAACAGATGTCTTTATCTGTTTGGTCATTTCCAACAGATATCTTTATATGTTTGGTCATTTTCAACAGATTACTCATCTGTTGCAACATGTTAGTCATCTATTAATTCAAATTAAGCCATTATTAGTAATAGAAAAATTGATTTTTAACTAGAATTTAACATGAATTAATAAGTTCAATTACAGTTTCAATTAATCTCGTGAAGTGTGTTCGTCCTGAGTAGAGTGATCAATTGAACAATTTTATTTGAAATGATTCAAACTAAGTCATCACTAGAAATAACTATATTGATTTAAATAAAATTAAATATGAATTAATAAGTTCAATTACAATTTCAGTTAATCTCATAATAATTATACAATTAACTAAGTGTTTCGTCCAAAGTTGAATGATCAACTTACCAATTTTTTTTAAATGATTCAAATTAAGCCATTATTACTAATAAATATATTGATTTAACTAAAATTAAAGATGAATTGATAAGTTCACTTACAATTTCAATTAATCTTATAGTAATTACATGATTAACTAAGTGTACTCGTCCTAATAGAGTGATCAATTAACCAATTTTATTTGAAATGATTCAAATCAAGTCATTATTAATAATAACTAAATTGATTTAACTAAAATTAAAGATGAACTTGCGATTTCAATTAATCTCAAAGTAATTAAATGATCAACTAAGTGTATGCGTCATGAATAGAGTGATCAATTGACCAAGTTTATTTGAAACAGATAAAATTAAGTCATTATTCGTAATAACTAAATTGATATAACTAAAATTAAAGATGAATTGATAAGTTCACTTACAATTTCAATTAATCTCATAGTAATTACATGATCGACTAAGTGTATTCGTCTCGAGGAGAGTGATCAATTGACTAATTTTATTTGAAATGATTCATATTAAGTCATTATTAGTAATAACTAAATTGATTTTAACTAAACTAAAGATGAATTGATAAGTTCATTTACAATTTCAATTAATTTTATAGTAATTACATGATCAATTAAGTGTATTCGCCGTGGGTAGAATGATCAATTGACCAATTTTATTTGAAATAATTAAAATTAAGCAATTATTAGTAATAACTGAATTGATTTAAATATAATTAAAGATGAATTGATAAGTTCACTTACAATTTCAATTAATCTCATAGTAATTACATGATTGACTAAGTGTATTCGTCTCGAGGAGAGTGATCAATTGACTAATTTATTTGAAATGATTCATATTAAGTCATTATTAGTAATAACTAAATTGATTTTAACTGAATTAAAGATGAGTTGATAAGTTCACTTATAATTTCAATTAATTTTATAGTAATTACATGATCAATTAAGTGTATTCGTCGTGGAGTATAATGATTAATTGACCAATTTTATTTGAAATAATTAAAATTAAGCAATTATTAGTAATAACTAAATTGATTTAACTAAAATTAAAGATGAATTGATAAGTTTAATTACAATTACAATTAATTTCATAGTAATTACATGATCATCTAAGTGTATTTGCCTTGAGAAGAGTGATCAATTGACTAATTTCATTTTGAAATGATTTAAATTAAGACATTATTAATAATAACTACATTGATTTAACTAAAATTAAAGATGAATTGATGAGTTCAATTACAATTACAATTATTCTCATATTAATTACATGATCACCTTAGTGTATTTGTCCTGAGTAAAGTGATCAATTAACCAAATTTATTTGAAATGATTCAAATTAAACTACTATCAGTAATAGCTAAATTGATTTAATAATTACAATTTCAATAAATATCATAGTAATTACACAATTATTTAAGTGTATAACCTATTGCAACAGATTTTACCTGTTGCAACATATGAGTCATCTGTTGAAAATTATCAAACAAATATACACATCTGTTGCAACAGATTGGTCATCTATTATAACAAATGTCTTTATCTGTTTGGTCATTTCCAACAGATGATCAATCTGTTGCAATAGATGACCAATCTGTTGGAATAAATGAATAATCTGTTGCAACAGATGACCAATCTGTTGCAACATATGACTTTATTTGTTTGATCATTTCCAACAGATTACTAATCGGTTGCAATAGATGACCAATCTGTTGCAACATATGGGTCATCTGTGATCAATCTGTCTTTAACTTTGTTGTAATAATCTTGTGTTGTTATTTGATTTTAGTCAATGACTTTGCTCTCAACCAAACACTTTCTTTCTTGCAATTGATTCTTTCCACTCCCAAACGCTCAAAAACCTACACCTCTCAACATCTCAAGAAAAAAAAATAGGATTTATTGCAACAGATGGGCCATCTGTGATCAATTTGTCTTTAATTTTATCGTAATAGTAAATAATCTTGTGTTGTTATTTGATTTTAGTCAATGACTTTGCGCTCAACCAAACATTTTCTTTCTTACAATTGATTCTTTCCACTCTCAAACGCTCAAAAACCTATACCTCTCAACATCTTAAGGAAAAAAAAATAGGCAGAGTGAAAAAAATAAGAATAAACTCAGTCGATCAAATATAGATTTTCTCATTCATTACATACAAAACATTTACAGTATTAGGTAGATCCGATAAAATAAATTACATATGATAAAAAATACATATGTAAAGCCCAACTAATTTTGATCCGATAACCTAAATATTATTAGTAGTAGTAGTATTAGTAGTTTATCTTAATGGAAAGCCCAACTAATTTTGATGAACAACAAAGGGACTCAATGAATATGGATCATGAGGCCCAATTTCATCTGGATCCAGCCCATGAGTTTATAAAGAGGGTAAACACTTCCCAAATCGCCTAATAAATCTCTCCTCTTTACCAGTCCAAACCCCTAAATCCCTCATCACTTGCTCCTCTCCGGCGAATAACTTGTCGGCGCCACTTGTAAGTCTCCTTTCTACTAGTTTTCGTACTGAGTTTTGATGGTATAATACGTATATAGTAAGGATTGGCCACTGCTGCTTCGTATTTTTTGCTATTTACTTAAATTTGCAGGCCAACTTGTTTCCTTGAGTAGTATATAATAATTGACCTTTAAGTGTTTCTAGAAATCAATGTCATGGACACGTTTTTCAGTGTAATCGGAGAACATGAAGTATTTATCTTAATGTTAGGTAGAACATTCTGTGAAAGATCCTAAACAGAACAGGTGCCATATTGCCATTCGGAGTACAAATTTAAGATAGTACTCCTCAATTTCAAAATAAATGAATTATTGAGTTATTTTATAATATCTAAAATAAATAAATTATTCATTTTTTAAAAGATATATTAGAAATTTCTTTCAATTTTATCCTTACATTTAATGATGAGGTTCTTAAATACTTCATGTTTTTTTAGGAGAGTAATTTAAGAACAATTAAAAGAATTGCAACTAATAATTAAAAATTGCATTGTATTCCCTTACTTAAGCCGACATAAACATCGTTTACTTTCATTTCCCCTTCTCGTTTATTTGTCAATATGTTCTTTAAAGTTAAATTAAATTAATATTTTAAATTTAAATTTTAAGTGTTTCAAAAATTATACTCCCAAAAATGTGAAGTACTTAATAATTCAAAATTGCATTGTATTTCACTAATAAGTCGACATAAACATCCTTTATTCTTATTTCTCCTTTTCTTTTATTTAATTAAGAACATGTTCTTTAAAGTAAAATTAAATTAATATTTTAAATTTAAATTTTAAATGTTTCAAAAAATTTATAGTGTTAATATTTTTAATTATTGTGATTTAGAATATTTTTTTAATTTTAATTTAAGTGGCACAATGCTTAGATGACCACAATAATTAATTAATGGTGATATAGTAAAATCAGGATTGAAGCAGTGAAGCATAAATATCTTAAATGACTTGCAACAACTAATTAGAAGTGACATAACAAAATTACTATAAAAATATTTATGAAAAAAATTTAAGTGGACCTCATATAAAACGTGAAGTTAATTTAAAATATCAAGAGTTAATTTATCATTTTTATATCTATTTTACCTTTTTTATTAAATATTATTAATTTTTTAATACTTAAATCACTTATAATAATTAATTAGGGATGATATTTAGTAAAATTATGGTTGAAGCAACGGAAGTAGACATGTCATAAATGTTAATTTTATTTATTTAATTAAATATTAGTAATTTTACACAAATAACTTATAATATTAATTAGGGGTACTATAGTAAAATCACGGTTGATGCAACCGAAACAAACATGTCAGAAATATTTATTTTACCTTTTTTAATTAAATATTATTAATTTATTAATACATGAATGAAATAATTAATTAGGTATGATATAGTAAAATCACAGATTGAATATTATTAATCTATATCTACAATATATTAAAAGTGTGAAGATCCTTAGAAAAGTGATTTGAACTTTTTACCCTCCATTAAAGTTTGTGCTTTAGACAAAATCATCTTTTTATAATTTTTCTTCAATTATTATATCATTATATTATAATATTTTAAATTAAGAATTCCTATAATATATGGTAAAAAAAATATTCTATGAAAAGTTTTTCTTTAAAATAGACAAAAATTGAAAATTGCCCTTACTTTAAATTTTTGAGGAAAAATTTCAATTTCCTAAAGTTATGTTGTAGTATTAATTTTATACCATAATTAATTTTTTCTCCCTTTCACAACATAAATAAATCTTTAATATTTAAATAAATTTTTTTTGTAGGAAAAGATATTGGAGAATTTTTTTCTACAATAATATAATAACATTCACAATGTAAAATTTATTGACGAAGATATTATAATTGCCTTTTCTTTTATGAGCTCTAAAGGTGTCATCTACAATTACAAAAGATTAGGTTTAATTCTATTGTTCTAATATCTCGATTATCGTATTGTTTTGTTGTAGTTTTTGTTATGTTCAAGTCTATGTTGTAGATGAATGTTTCGTCGGACTTTGAGAAATTTGCATTAAGGTTAGCTTTGATGATATTGTTGTAATATTCTCGAAGACTGTAGTTTTTGTTCTTTCACTATTTGTTGTTTTTTCAAGTGATAGACTAACGTTTGGTCAGACTTTAAGGATTTTTCTTAGGGTTTAATCACATTGTTATGATATCTCGATTGTCGTATTATTTTGTTGAGTTTACAGTGATAGATAAATATTCAGTCAGGCTTTGAGATTTTTTTGTGTAAAGGTTAGGTTTAATCAATTTGTTTTGTTGTAATTTTTGATCTATTACTATCTATTATTTATGTTATTATTCGTGATGTGATAGTTCACATCGTTGGAGATGATGAAGATATTAATACTTCACATATGGCTTGACATGAAGCACACGTTCAAAGCACGCATATTTGACCAGTTTTTTAATACATAAACGACTTATAATAATTAATTAGAGGTGATATAGTAAAATTACGGTGGAAGCAGCTAAAACAGATTCATAATTGTTTATTTTATTTTTTTATTAAATATTATTAATTTTTAATATATAAATAACTTATAATAATTAATTAGGGGTGATATAGTAAAACCACAGAGCAAGCAGCCTGCTGAAGCAGACATGTCGAAATCACGCTAAGACTGGCTCTTCTATTTTTTTTAATATATAAATAACTTATAATAATTAATTAGGAGTGATATATTAAAATCACGGAGCAAGCAGCTGCTGAAGCAGGCATGTCGAAACCAAGCTGACACTAGCTCTTCTATAATATAGCTATAGCTATATATGTATATTAGTTTAGGCATACGCGCCTCGCGCGTGTACCTCACTTTATTAAGTTTGAACGTTATACTAAATAAGATATTTATTTAAATAATAAAGATGAATAAAATAATTAGATTCAACATCTTTTGGAGAATTTATTTAACTAAATTTAACCTTTACCAAAAAAAATTAGTGATCGCAAAGCTTCAATTTTGATGAAAATAATTCTTGTCTGAACAAAAAAATTGATCCTAAAGGGTGACTTGAATGAAAACAAAGAAGATATATATGTATACACACACGTTGAATTTTACTATGTTGAGAAAAATAGTGAAGAAGTTGAGGGTTAGAGAATTAAGTGTCCATTAATCTAGACATGCAACCGGATCAAGTTAGATGAGCATCAATCATATTTTTTCAATAAGTAAATTGGTTTCTTCTTTACTTTAACGTGCATCTCAAAATTTAAAATTTATAGAAGTATTTTCTTAATAGAGTCTTATTTTAGGAGTATTTTTTCATCCTATTTTAGGAGTATTTTTCTATCCTATTTTAGGAATAATTTTCTAATTGATCAGTACAAAAAAAAAATATTAATTGACTCCCCTTCCATATATTTTAGGAGTCTAGTTAAGAAAATAAAAATAATTAAATAATTAAATAATAAATTGGAGAAAATTGTGAAAAGATAGTTTTGTCTAAATGAAGGGCAAAAAGTTTAAATTATTTTTTTTAAAGATTTTCACATTTTTAATATACTAGATTTTGCTACACGTGTTGCGCGTGTATACACAGTCATAGAATATACAATTTTGTAAGATAAATTTAAAATTATTAGCATTAAAGATGGAGCAAAAACACATACACTAAAAATAAAATATAAATTTTTATGAAGAATAATGTGAATCATCGTATGATGATGTGTTGGACGTGCCGTCGTGGTCAAAATGATTGAATATCGTTTCTACCAACTAAGACGAACAATTAAAATTTAATTAGATACATATAATTTTTTTCTTATTCTATGAGGTACAAATATGTAATGAAAATTTCTTATAGGCGATGGTATTTGTTTATGTATAATGTTTACTCTTAGTAACGTAGTAATACCTCAAGTTTAAACAATGTTTACTCTTAGTCAACAATTTCAATACTATGATGAGTCGTATTGCAATATTTTACAAAGCTCACTTTCTTGTAGAATCTTTTGCAAGTAGTGTATTGTCATTATTAGGAGTTGGCAAAAATGTTAGACAAGACTGCGTACAATACATCCTTATAGTGGGTCTTTTTTTCAAACCGTGCACATAGCAGGAGATTTAGCTCCAGATAGCCTTTTTTTTAAAAAAAGTTTTTCAAACAGTAAATATATCAAGATATTACTAATCATTATAGCAAATATTACAAACTTCTTTTCTAAAACTTCAAATAAAAGATTATGTATAATTTAAAGGACATCTTCTTGTGCTAGTTCACCCAATAAGCTTACATTTTCCTAAATTACAATTAAGCATTATACGACTTCTCCTAAATACCTTCAATTCTATCATTTGATAAATATTTATTAAAACAAATAAATAATTAATCAGTAATTTCAAACTGACTCATAAATAAGCATTTTGTTTAAAGCGTATATTGTTTCTCTCAATTCTAATTGTTCAAATCCACATAATGAAAAGTGAGATTACTTCTCAAGTTGACCTTTGTTTCTTTCAATCTTTTGTATCTTACCAACAAATGAGGAAGTCTTTCATATCTTACCACGCATTTGACTATATGAAAGAAAGTGCAAATCTTCTACGTAACGTTAGATTGTTCTTACACTGTGACACAAGGTTTTGGAATGGTTGTTGTATTTATTATGATTTAGACTTCCACTATTACTGTGAATGAATTGTTGAGCTTTGTTCTAAAAGTCTCTCCTCGTAAGTTTCACCGTAGGATACCGAATAACTTCCGACAGTTAAAGGTTTTCCTGAAGTGTAGTTACAATTCTGAGATGATGAAACAATCTACAACTTGTGTAATTTTGTTCACAATTATATTATACTCCCCCGGTTTCAATTTATTTGGCCGATTTTTTGTGTTAATCCGTTTAAAAATAATGATACTTTCCATTTTAACAACTCAATCTTTCTTCTCATGTTTTCACACGACATATTTAAGACCACAAGAATAAAAAGTATTTTCGTACATTTGATATGATCAAAAAAAATAAAAAAATTGTCATACTACATAAACATGTCATTCATCTTTCTTCTCATGTTTCCACACGACATATTTAAGACTACAAGAATAAAAAGTACATGTCATTCTTTAAAAACTCCATCTTCAACCATTTCTAATCTTCTTTATTTTCTTAAACTTTGTTCCAAGTCTAGAGGGTAAATAAGGAAACTTTTCTTCCAAAGAAAAAAGAATATGAATCTCATTCTTTCAAAACTCCATCTTCAACCATTTTAGTCCTAAAATTTGATATATTTCTCCTTCTCAGTCTTTTATTTATATTTAATTTGACTTAAACTCATCTAGGTGTTCCATAAAATTCAGAAATCCGGATGAATTTCATTATATCCATTCATGGTTAAAGTAAACCTCAAAGCACCATGAACATGGAAAACCCTTTAAAATGCTACATTCACCATTAAAGCGATTATGTGAAGGTAGTATTCTCCTTTTATATATAGAGTTTCGCCATACAATTGATCATTAGATCATTAACCATAAATAAAGAACCAAATCTGGAACGCAAAGTTTTTCGAGCCTTAGAACATCATTATAAAGAAGATAAAATTCATAAAAATAATAAAAGTCAAACCCATAGATACAGGCTTTGGTAGTACATAACCATGTGAAAAATAATCAAGCAAAATAAGAATAGAAAATAAAAGCATAAATTGCATAATTATGTTAATCTGAATATAAAGCATAGCCACAATTAGTTTCACTCTCAGTTTCGAAAAAGAGAACTCAAAACTCAAGAATAAAGGTTAGAATAGATAAAAATATGTACATACAATCACACCTCTTTATAATGTCACCTCGTTATAACGATATTTTACTATAGCAACCTGATTTTCTCCAAAACTGATTTTTCATATTATATTTTACTTCTCTATAGCGACATTCAACTTATAACAGTAATGTCGTTTATTATAGTAGTACACTCTTTGTAAAACTATCTCTCTATAACGGCATACTCAAATATTATCTAACAATATTTTGAAAGAAAAATACATTATGTACAAAACAAAATACCAAACTACTTATGGTAATCATCATTAATGTCATGCACATAGTAAATTTCAAATGCGAATGTATAATTTAAAGGAAAAACTTATCAAAAATGATGTACATAAGTGATTTCATAAATTCATGTGAAAAAAACTATTAATGATTGTCTTTTTTATATTCATGTTCTTTCTAATTTTGCCTACTTTTGTTTATAAAAGCTAAATGAGATATGAATGTCAAATATCAGTATACATGTATAACGGCACCTCTGTATAGTAGCAATGAAATTTTCTAATAAATATTGTCACTATAGAGAAATTTAATTGTACTATAGAAAAGAGGATGATGCACAAAAACATAAACAAATACAGACATATATCGAGTAAAGAAGAAACATAACTCAAAATTGAAAACAACAAATTGAAAATTTAGAAAGGTAAACTTTAACAAATAGATTATAAAAGAGATAACATGCACGACAACATAAGACAAATAGTAGAGGAAGATTTTAAAAAAAAAGCAAATAAAGAGGAAATATGACCTAGTCTCTGTAATATTCTTTTTGCTCGCTTTGAATATTTTGATGTCATATAATTTTTAGACTGTCAAAATCTGTAGAACACTAATTTATAGGTGGATTTAGAATCTTTTCATTCTAACATACCAATAAGCCATCATTCAAAGGTCCATTAATTTTTCTTGGTTAATTAATATCTAACTTTTGTATAGGTTTGACTTGAAGAAAACATAGAAGCATATAAAAGAAGAAGGGGTGAGTAAATTGAAACTCAGTGGAACTCTAAGAATTTGAAAGTTCGAACAATTTCGGAGAACAAATCTCTGTTAATAGTAAGAAAATTATTGAGAAACAAAGATAAGGACAAGTGTGGATATATATAAACTTTATAGTAGATAAAAAGTGAACTTCGAACTTGATTTTGGCGTATATAGATTTGGACAGGCTTTAACCATGAAAATAGTTGCGAGGGACAGTATACCTTTACCATGATCATCAAAAGAATAAGGGAAAAAAAAGCAGGTACACATTATAGTTGTTAGGAAAAAATTCAATAAAGTTGACTAAAGTAGATTACTCAAACAAATCTTATCTTACTGATTATTCATAATGTAGAAAAATGATGTGTATTTTGCCCAAAACACCAAGCAAGTAGACATAACAATTGCAGTTCATAATTTGCTTATGTTGCTCGTTGTAGTAGCAAGACTCTAAAGTATGAACGTTCGATCAGTTTACTATTAACTCTAGGAACTTTTTTGTTTATTACGTACTTTTCATGACCTGCCATGCAAGCGAACCAAACATGGCAAAGGCCGGGTCATATCATGAAAAATAAAGACCTCACTTTCTCACTTTTTCCTCTCATACCTTGCACAACTAACTCAAACTTTCATCCTCTCGCACTGTTGGATTTTAGGCCGTGAGTTGATCATGTGATTCAACCAGACATAAAACCAAAAAGGGACACTTAATTTGTGGAAATTTTACTTTGTTTTCAAGAGATTCAAAGTTGATTTAGGAGTAAATCTTTATGGCTTGTGATTTTGTTCCTCTGTATCAATAGGTACGCAAATCTAGTATCATATTCTTCATATAATCTTAACACATACACATGAGTGCTTAAATAAAAACTAATGCAAATGTAACATTCAAATAGTTGTTGACTTTAAATTAACCTATTAGAACCATAGATACAACATCACCCATCTTATTCCAACCCTCCATCAGTGATCATCAGCCCAAATTTGATTCGTAATCATTAGTTACCAATTCAATATATCTTGTATCTCTATTCAGATCTCACATGCTCAGACTATTGCACCAGTCTCAAGTACGCTCTGAAGATTAAATATATCTGATGCTCATCTCCTTCTAACTAAAGGAAAGATTGACGTATGAAAAACTTATTAAAACTTCTATCAATTGGGCGGGAGGAATAAAAACACGAGAAAGAAATGAGAAAACGAAAAACCTACCTGTTCAAAATTTCACAAACCTAATTAAGGCGGCCTTGAGAAGAATTGAACCAAATGTTGACACTTCAAAAGAGTAGCGAACCATATTTATTTTAAAAAAAAATGAAGTTGTTTGAATGAGAAAGTTTTAATTGAACAGTTAAAGGTATAATTAGGATTGGGTATTTTTAATTGTTGTGGCTTTTCTGAAAGTAGACGTTCATTCGTTAGGGTAGGTAGATTGTCGTTCTTTAGTAGGAAAGAATGGTAGATTAATTTTTAAGAAGGGTAAATTAGTAATTTCACTTTAAATTTTAGGAGTTCCTGCTTTTAAGATAGTATTATAGATATAGATTATATTTGCAAAATAAAGTATATAGACATCATTCACATTGGGCCCGTGTAAATATTGTCTGAGACTAGCCTTTCATGTCGAAAAGGATTGTCAATTCACTTACAAATGTCTCAAAATCTCGATATCTGACTGATAATACTGAATCATTCGCGTGATCATTGTTGCCTTCTTTTTCTTCTTCATCTTCGAACATCAATTTCTCAAGTTCAATAGGATCTTAACTCTGTCAATTTCTCAAGCCTACAGAGCTTATATAGAAGTTATTGATGTGTTTCTTTTAGCAATGCAACACAATTAACATAAGTTTCACTTACTTTTAAGAGAAAATTCTATTGCAACTATAAACAGATGTTTTTTTTTTAGCAAACATAGTAAGAATTGAATTTGTATTACTCAAATATCTTACAAAATTTAATGGCAAAATGGTTTGATGGATGTCCGTTTTGTAATGTGGATACTCTTACTTACATGTTTATCATCTGGACCTTTAAACTCATTAAAAAGCAACATTTTAAACCCCTCTGACGGTGTGTGTAACACAACCGTCCCATATCAGCTTCCACGTCATTTTTAAGTATTACATTAAAGTTCATGCCCCACGTCAGCTTCCACGTCATTTTTAAGTATTACATTAAAGTTCATATCATTTTTAAAATGCCACATACAAAATTAAATGTTAAAATAAATTTAATTAAATAATTTTTTTTATATAAATTTTAGAAATTCTAATGCACAAACACAATTAATTTTTAATTTAAATTAATTTAAAATTTCAACTATAAATTTAAATTTTCAACTATAAATTCTAATACACAAACACAATAAATTTTTAAGTAATTAAACATCAAATTTATTTCAAATAATTAAAATTTCTCTCCAATTAATTTAAAGTTTTAACTATAAACTCACATACACAAACACAATGAATTTTCAATTTTTATTTAAATATCTTTAACAATTTGTAAAAGTTATAAAATTAATCCTAACCAAAATAAAAAATTTAAATTGAGAAAGTGGATTAAAAAAAAATACACTCGCCGACACGTGATATGCCATGTCATTTTTTTCAATGATACGTAGAAAATCAAATATTCTAAATATATATAAAATGTAAATAGTATCTTTTTTTTAAAAGGCCAAATAAACTCCCCCACCCCCGTACCTCGCATTCTCTCTCTTCTTCATACCCACCAACCAAACCTTATTCTTTCTTTAACATCAACCGAAACATTCTCCTTTTCTGCACTATGTTCTTGTCCTGATTGCTCCGTGTTGTTTTCTTTATCGCTCAATTCTCCAACTCTATCAGTAACACATTTATAAAATTTATTATCATCAACCCATACTATTCATCAAAGGTTCAAGTTTTGTTTCAATTTTAAGAATAATTTTTGAATTTGATTTTCGATTTGTGGATTCAAGTTGAAGATTAAAGTTTTGAAATGATATTAAAAAATTCATTTCTTTGTGAGATTTTGCGAATGGTTGGACGGGTATGGGGTGGGGTGGGGGGTTTAGGACATGGAAGGAAGAATGAGAATTAGGAGTTTATGGAGATGGTGAGAGAGATTTTTTGTAATGAAAATGGAGGAAAAAGGGAGTGGGTGTTGCGTTAATGATGGTGGTGGTGCGTTAATGGTGGTGGTGCTGCAATGGTCATGGCAGTCGATGGGGGTGGGGGGACTGATGGACGACGGTGGGGGTTCTGGACGGTGGGAGGGGTTGGGGGAGGGGCCTTTTCTATTTTTCTTAAATGTATTATTTTTTATTTTTTAAAAATATATTTAAATTTAAAAAGTTGTAGTTGGGGGATTTTTTTTTAAAAAAAAAATTGAATATAAAATAGATCAAAAATTGACCCCAACTCGCACCCTAAACGCATGCCTACACGCGTTTCGTCCTGCTCAGTCATTTTATTGCCACATAGATCTAGTCAATGGTCAAAGAGTTTAAAATGTTGCTTTTTAATGGGTTCAAGGGTCCAAATGACAAACATGTAAGTAGGAGTATCCACATTACAAAACGAACATAGTACAAGGGTATTAAATGAAATGATTTTTCATGTGGAGTGGGCTATATGGTATTTTTTATCTACATGATGTGTTTGATGTCATTTTGTTAGAAAAAGAGGTATTTTAGAGTTAAAAATTTAATGAGGTTAATTTTTGAGCTAAAAAACTTACGGATGATATTTTTACTTTATTTTTAAATAATTTATGAAACAAATAAAAAAATAACTTCTTCAAATCTCTTATGCGCAAAAAACAAAAAATATCTTATCAAAAAAATATATGGCTGAAAAAGGTGTAAAAGAGTAAAAAATAAGTTCACATTTTCTCCGTCTATATGAGTCTGGCTAAAGCTTACCCATCACATCATTAAAAAAGTGACTATACCTTTTTTTTCGTTTGTCCATAGGGAAAATGTCTAAGTAGTCGTTTGGTCATGAAAATTAAAAAATTTTGGAGTTGGAGTTGAAGTTGGAGTTGAAATTGGAGATGGAGTTGTGTTTGGCCATGTCTTTTTTGATTTATTTTTTTTGACTTTTGAAAAAAAAAATAAAAAAATTATGCCCTAACTTTTACAAACTATCAAAATCACCCAACTAAAATTTATCTACTAATGAAAAAAGAACACAATTAGCCACTATTATAAAAATTAAAAAAAAAAAAAAAAAAACTTTCAAAAATAGCTACATTTTGCTGAAAAATTCACCTTTCATAGTCATATTTTACATAATTACCATTTATAGCCGTTGTATTCAATTTACGCCCACTGTATTCAATTTTATCAATAGTCTGTATTCATATAAAATATAAATACAGTACCATTTAGATGTTGTAGTCGATTCACAGCCGTTGTATTCACTTTTACTTAGTGGTATGTATTCATAAAAACATAAATACACTACATATTTAGTCTTGCCAAAAACACTACCATTTTTTTTCTTTTTATTTTTTTATATTTTTTCTTTTTCGTGTTTTCCTCGCTTTTTCTTCTTTTTTTCTTTCTATTTTTTCCTTTTTTTTATTTTTTTATATATTTTTTCTCTCTTCTATCTCTCTCTTTTTTTCTTTTTTTTTCCTTTTCTTTTTTGTACTTATTTTCTTTATCATTTTTTTGTTCTATTTTATATTTTTTGTATTTTTTAAAAATATAACTACTCAAGCACAATTCATTGATGATAACGTAAATACCATAATTATTTATCTATTTGTAGTCACACCGCCATTTATATTTTTGTATTCATTGATACAACTATATTTGTATTTTAAAGTTCGCGCTTGTATTTGTATTTTGTAGTTCATGTTTATATTTGTATTTTATAGTTCACACTTGTATTTGTATTTGTTAGTTCACATCATCATTTATATTTTATAGAATTCGCACTTGTATTTTAAAGAAGTGTTTTGTATTTGTATTTTATAATTGACTGTATATTATATTGGATTATATTTGTATTATGATTTTATTGTGTTTGTATATTTAGATTATATTTGTATTTGTATTCTATTTTCGTCGATGTCTTTTTATTTTTAAAGAATTATTTTGTATTTGTAAGTTGATTGCATATTGTATTTAGCCGTGATTATGTACAATTTATCATTTGTATTTATATACAAATAAGTAAATGCATTAATTGTATTTTCTTGATTCTAAAATATATAAATATGCAATGTATCATTTGATACAAATGTACAATTTTGTATTTGTATGTCAAAATTATTATTCGTATTTGTAAATAAATAAATATCACTTGATACAAATACAATTACAAACAAATGAAACCGACGATTTTAAAAAATACAAATACATATTGTATTTTTATAAAAATTTGAATTGTATTTATTTGTATCAATAAATACAACTCGAATAAATAAATACAAATAATTATTCATAAAAAAAATCAATCGTTCTTTTTCAATAATTAAAAAATACAAATGATAGTTCACACTTATATCTATATGTTATAATTCGCATTTGTATTTGTATTTTATAGTTCTCACTTGTATTTGTATGTTATAATTCGCCTTTGTATTTATATTTTATAGTTCGCACTTGTATTTCTGTTTGCTAGTTCACACAAATGAAAAGAAGAACAAAAATAAAAAGAAAAAAAAAAGGAGAAAAAATGTGAGAAAAAAATACAAAAAAGAAAGAGAGTAATAGAAAATAGAGGAAAAAAACAGAAGTAGAAAAAATAAAAAGGAAAAGAAGAAAAAGAAAAAAAAAAGATAAAATGAAAAAAAAGACAACGAAAAAGAAAAAATTGAAAAAAGAAAGTAGAAAGAGAAAACAAAAAAGGAAAAGAAAATATGAAGAAAAAAACTGAAAAAAAGAAAAAAAAGAGTAATAGAAAATAGAGAAAAAAATAAAAAAAGGAGAAAAAAGAAAAAGAAAAAAAATACAAAAGAAAAAAAGAAAACAAAAAAATTGAAAAAAGAAAAGAAAGAGAAAACGAAAAAAAGAAAAAAATTGAAAAAGGAACGACAAAATAAAAAAAAGACAGCGAAAAAGAAAACACTAAAAAAAGAAGAAGAAAGAGAAAAGAAAAAAAGAAAAAATGAAGAAAAAAACTAATAAAAAAAAAGTAATAGAAAATAGAGAAAAAAGAAAAAAAAAGAAAAAAAAAAAAAGGAAAAAAAGAAAAAGAAAGAAAATACAAAAGAAAAAATGAAAATGAAAAAAAAAAATGAAAAAAAAGGAAAAGTAAAAAAGAAGGAAAAAACTGAAAAAGGAAAAAAAAAGAAGGAAAGTAATAGAAAATAGAGAAAAAAAAAAAATACATAAGAGGCTATAAATTGTAATTATGAAAAATTAATAGGTAAGAGGAGGTTATGAATTGTAATTAATTGAAACTAGACTAAATAAGATAATTAGGAGTCAATATTGGCTAATTTATGTAATTATTCCTAAAAATAATTACATATACATGACCATATTTAATAAATTTCAATTATGACATATATAATATTTATATTAATAGCCATTTTCTCATATTTGAAAATTTTAAATATGGATGTTATATTAACAGATCACTGTTTCCTATTTTTTAGGTAACAAATATTATCTTTCAAACAAATTTATTTTTTTAGGAATTTATTTAATTTATTTCCTTCATTTTTCGTTCCTAAAAAATAGAAAATGATGAGTTGTTATTAAATTTTAGGGTGCCGCTAATTTATTTCTTTAATTTTCTTACACATGAAAGATTTTACTGTGTAAATAAATTATTTATATGTAAAACATACTTTGCATATTTATGGTATATTATATCATATACCATAAATATATAAATATGCTTAGTATGTTTTATTTATACTTTGTATTTTTATATATGTGTGTATATAATATATACATGGTATAAACTCCATATATAACATATTTTGTATATTTATATTATAAATATGTTTTGTATGTTTCTTAATACTTTGTATATTTATATATGTGTGTATATGATATATACATGGTATAAACTTTATATATAACATACTTTGTATATTTCTATTATAAATATAATACTTTATATATTTATGAGTATAAATATAATACTTTATATATTTATGGGTATAAATATAAATTAACAATAAAACAATGTCTTAAATAAGGGAGAAAATTAAATATGGGATAAAAATAATGATGAGAGAGAAAAAGAGATATATATTAATTAGGATAGCATTAAGTTTGAAATTATAATTATCTTATTCTTTAAAATTGTTATATACGTAATATTGAAAAAATAATGTTATAAGGAGAGTTTTATGTAAAAATTTAAAAGATTGGGGTTATATGTAATAATAATAAAAGTTGAAATTGGAGTTGGAAAATTGTGAAAACAACAAAAACCTATTTTCCCTTTTCAGAAAAAAAAAATTGAAATTATTTTTTGAATTTTTATGGCCAAACACCATAATTTCCAACTCCAAAATTTTTTTTTTGGAAAAAAAGAAAAAATTTCCATGGCCAAAAGGCCCTAAATTTACTCTTCTTTTATTAAAAAAAATAGGTCCGTAAAGCCAATTGAGTTTTTGAAGTTTAATTTTAAAATAATTGCTTATTAGTACTACATTATATAATTGAGGGTTTTGACGTGTGTGCTTGCAGCCAAATAAAATTTGCCTGAGGGTACTTTCGTTATTTCGCAGGCTGTGCTGATGAGCTTTTGTCTCTTCATTACGCGTGGTATGGAATAATACGTGTCATTCTCTCCCTTTTTCTCCTATTTCTTCTGCCTTCTCTAAATAAACTAGAGGAGCATGATCCGTGTCAGCACAGATCCAATATTAAGATATTTATTTATTTTTAAAATTTTGATATATTTAAATGAATTTTTTTAATAAAAGGATTGCATATGTTTTCTAGGATTCATTCAGAATCTAGCATGAGTTTAACATATATTATTTTAATATATATTTAGATAATTTAAGTTGTTAACTATTGTAGTTTATAATATTTTTTATGTAATTTTCAAATTAATATACTTACATTTCTTATCCAAATTTTTCTGGCATTGATAGTCAATTATATTTTAAAAATAATTTAAGTTTTTAATTATTATGATTTATAATACTTTTCTTCTTTTCCGATTTCAGTGACACTAATATAATTTCAAGAGTCGACCAAATATTTTATATCTTTCAAATTTTTTAAGTTGTTAATTATTGTGAATTCTAGTAATTTTCATGTAATTTTTTTGAAATATATAACATATTAAATTATTTTTAGATATTTTAAGTTGTTAATCATTGTAATTTATAATACTTTTTATGTAATTTTTTAATAATATATGCTACTCTCTTTGTCCAGAGTTTTGTGTCGACGATAGCCAATTATATTTTATAAATAATTTAAATTTTTTATCATTGTGATTTATAATATTTTTTCTATTTCAACTTTTGTGGCACAATGCTTAAATAACCGTAATAGTTAATTAGGGGTGATATAGTAAAATCATGACTGAAGCAGCGAAGCATAAATGTCTTAAATGACTTACAACAACTAATTAGAAGTGATATAGCGAAATTACTTTAAATAATACTTTTGAAAAATTTAAGTGGACCTCATATAAGACGTCAAGTTAATTTAAAATATCAAGAGTTAATTTATGTTAATTTATCATTTTTATATCTATTTTATTTTTATTAAATATTATTAATTTTTTAATACTTAAATGATTATAATAATTAATTAGGGGTGATATTTAGTAAAACTATGGTTGAAGCAGCTGAAGCAGATATGTCATAAACGTCTATTTTACTTTTTTTATTAAATATTATTAATTTTTAATATAAAATGAATTATAATAATCAATTAGGAGTGATATAATAAAATCATGATTGAAGCAACTTAATCAGACATGTGATAAATATTTATTTTATATTTTTTAATTAAATATTATTTATTTTTAATACATAAATAACTTATAATAATTAATTATAGGTGATATAGTAAAATCATGGATTCAATATTATTAATTTTTCAATACATAAGTGACTTATAATAATTAATTACGGGCGATACATTAAAATCACGATTGAAGCAGCTGAAGCAGAAATCAGTCAACTTTTTAAATTTTTTTTGTTAATTATTGTTATTTACAGTATTTTTTATTTCATTTTCAAATAATATATGTTGCTTTATATCTTTTTCTGTCCCGTCTCAATTTATGTGACACTAATATAATTTTTGATAGTCAATCAAATATTTTATATTGACATATCATTTTATTATTCTTAATTTTCTAATTCATAAATGACTTATAATAAGGGGTGATATAGTAAAATCATCGTTAAAAAGACGATAATTTAATTTAAAACATCAAGAGTTAATTTTGCATTTTATGTCTATTTTATTTTTTAATAATATTTAATTAAAAAAATAGATATTTATAACGTTTGTTTCAGCTGCTTTAACCGTGATTTTACTATATCACCCTAATTAATTATTATAAGTCATTTATGTGTTAGAAAATTAATAATATTTTATTCAAAATTAAATTACTATATTAACCTCTATCATTTACTATATTACCCCTACTTGCTCAGTGATTTACTACATTATCCCTAATTAATTATTATAAGTATTTTATATATTAGAATTAATAATATTTTTTTATTATATTATCCCTAATTAATTATTATCAGTCATTTATATATTAGAATTAATAATATTTAATTAAAAATAGATATTTATGATGTTTGTTTCAGTTGCTTGAATCGTGATTTTACTATATCATCCCTAATTAATCATTATAAGTCATTTATGTATTAAAAAATTAATAATATTTAATTAAAAATAGATGACATGTCTGCCTGCACTAGTTTCGACCAGTGCTTCGTCATTTACTATATTATCCCTAATTGCTCCGTGATTTACTATATTACCCCTAATTAATTATTATAGGTCATTTATATATTAGAATTACTATATTTAATTAAAAATAGAAACTTATGACGTTTGTTTCAGCTGCTTTAATCGTGATTTTACTATATCATCCCTAATTAATTATTATAAGTCATTTATGTATTAAAAAATTAATAATATTTAATTAAAAATAGATGACATGTCTGCCTATATTACCCCCAATTGCTCTGTAATTTACTATATTACCCCTAATTAATTATTATAAATCATATATATATTAGAATTAATAATATTTTTTTACTATACTACCCTTAATTAATTATTATAAGTCATTTGGTTTCGACCACTGCTTCGTCATTTACTATATTACCCTTAATTGCTCCATGATTTATATATTACCCCTAATTAATTATTATAAGTCATTGATATATTAGAATTAATAATATTTTTCATTATATTACCCCTAATTAATTATTATAAGTCATTTATATATTAGAATTAATAATATTTAATTAAAAAAATAGATATTTATGACGTTTGTTTCAACTGCTTCAACCGTGATTTTACTATATCATCCCTAATTAATTATTATAAGTCATTTATATATTAAAAAATTAATAATATTTAATTAAAAAAATAGATGACATGTTTGCCTATATTAGCCCTAATTGCTCCGTGATTTACTATATTACCCCTAATTAATTATTATAAGTCGTTTATATATTAAAATTAATAATATTTTTTACTATATTACCTCTAATTAATTATTATAAGTCATTTATATATTAGAATTAATAATATTTTATTTAAAAAATAGATATTTATGACGTTTGTTTCAGCTTCTTTAACCGTGATTTTACTATATCATCCCTAATTAATTATTATAAGTCATTTATGTATTAAAAAATTTATAATATTTAATTAAAAAATAGATGACATGTCTGCCTATATTATCCCTAATTGCTCCATGATTTACTATATTACCCCTAATTAATTATTATAAGTCATTTATGCATTAGAATTAATAATATTTTTTACTATATTATCCCTAATTAATTATTATAATTCATTTATATATCAGAATTAATAATATTTAATTAAATCAATATACATTTATGTTTGTATCTTAATCAATATCAAATTTTAGTGTTTCTTTTTTTGAGTTCAAACGTTACACTAAACAGGATATTTGTTTAGAAAATAAAGATAAATACAAGAATTAAATTCAATATCTATTGGAGAATTTATTTAATTAAACCTAATCTTTATCCAAAAAAATTATCAAAGTCTATCGACATTGATCTACCACCTGTAAACTGCAATAAAACAATACGATGATAGAGACATCAAAACAATATAATTAAATCTCACCTTTACGCAAAATTTACTCAAAGCCGTCTGGCACTCATCTACCACCTGTAAACTATAACAAAATAATACAATAATATAGATATCAAAATAATACAACTAAACTTAACCTTTACACAAAAAAATCTCAAAAAAAGATTTAAATATAATACAATAGAACCTAACCTTATCTAAAAAAACTACTCAAAGTCACCCGACGTTCATCTACCACCTGTAAATTTATCAACGACCTGTAAACTACAACAAAATAATACAAGAGTGATCACACCTGTAAACTCCAACAAAATAATACAATAGTGATCATAAAGCTTCAGTTTTGATGAAAATAATTCTTGTTTGAGCAAAAATTCTGATCCTAGAGAATGACTTGAATGAAAACAAAGAAGTTATATATATATACACACACGTTGAATTCTATTATGTTGTCAAAAACAGTGAAGAAGTTGAGGGTTAGAAAATTAAGCATCCACCAATCTATACATGCAATCGAATCAAATTAGATGAGCATCAAACATATTTTTCAACAACTAAACCGGTTTCTTCTCTAGTTTAATGTGCATCTCAATATTTATAGAAGTATTTCCTTAATAGAGTCTTATTTTAGGAGTATTTTTCTATCCTATTTTAGGAGTATTTTTCTAATTGATCAGTACAAAGAAAAAATATTAATTGATTCTACTTTCATATATTTTAGGAGTCCCATAAATTTTAGGAGTCTAGTTAATATAATAAAAATAATTAAATAATAAATTGAAGAAAATAGTGAAAAGACAGTTTTGTCTAAAATGAAGTCTTTTAATGAAGGACAAAAAATTCAATAAATTTTACATTGTTGATGTTATTATATTATTGTAGAAAAAAAATTTCAATACCTTTTCCTACAAAAAAGGGTTATCTAAATATGAAAGATTTTTATTATGTGTTGTGAAAGGGAAAAAAATGAATTATGAAATCAAATTAATATTACAACACAACTTTAGGAAATTGAAATTATTTTCCTCAAAAATTTAAAGTAATGTGTTTTATTTTCTTTCCTTAAAAAATTAAAATAACTTTTTTTTTTTTAGAAGTTTAGACTGATTTTTTATTTTTGGGTTTTTTAAATAAATTTTTTTCAAAAGATGACTTTTTTACCATATATTTTCCTCAATTTAAAGTAACGTGTTTTATTTTTTCCCTTAAAAAAATAAAATAACTTGTTCTCTTTGAAAGTTAATGGTAATTTTGTTTTTTGTGTTTTTTAAAGGAAAAATTTTCAAAAGATATTTTTACCATATATTATAGGAATTCATAATTTTAAATATTATAATATAATGATATAATAATTAAAGAAAAAAAATAGTTAAAAGATGATTTTGTCTAAAGAAGGGTCTTTTAATGAAGGATAAAAAGTTCAAATTACTTTTCTAAGGGTCTTCACACTTTTAATATATTAAAGATAAAGATAAAGATAATGATATAGATTAAAGACTTGGAGGGTCGATGAACTCATTTTTCTCAATACTGCCTGGTGACTGCTAGATAGACTAAATGAAAAAGGTTTCAAGTGCTTAATGTAAAGGTCAAATTAAGAATTTAGAAAAGAAGGCAAAAGAAAATAACTAAAAAGAATGGCTAATGAAACTCTATAATCATCCCAAAATATAAAGAGAGTGAAAAGTGAAAAGTGAAAAGTGAAAAGTGAAAAGTCATCTTCAAATTGATGTCTTTTACTTTTGAAGTATATATATAACGGTCTACACGTTCACATATGTTTTCTGGGCTTAATTACAAATGGACATGACTTTTTGAGTTGCTTGGAAATAAACACAAGTAACATTAAATTTTTATTATTGCTTAAATAAAAAATAAGGATTACAACCTCAAAAAATAGATATTTATAACGTTTTAATACTAATAAAGCTATGAGAAGAAGCACGTATGTCACATTAATTAATACTAATAATGCTATGATAAGCGTTAAAATAGTATAAAATTATACTGTATAAACGTAATATTAAATTACTTTTGTATAAATCAATACCATAGTCTTTGACTATATGAGCATTTTCATATCGTGTACATAAATGAGCACTTTTTTATCGATTAACTCAAAAATCTAACCGTTAAGGATCCACATTAATAAGAAATATCTTATTGATTTGGTTATCGATTTAGTACAACAACAACATACCTAGTATATTTCCACCAAGTGGTGGTTATCGATTTAATATGTTTAGAAATTTAAAACGAATCGATAATGCATAATACCGAACTATAAATCAACCGATGACGGAATACCTTAGAAAGGAGTAAAACTTGTGGCAACCTAAAAGAGAATCATCATTCTCGTAATATAAATTTAAATTTTTAGGTAAGATAGACATTTGATTTTTACTGCTACTTCACTCGGCGGCAACAAGTTTGTCTTATCCAATTAACACAAGAAATTATTAAAAGGGAATACGCCATTGTCAATTGTTGTTTACATATAATTCATATACAATCCTTAAACTTATCACCGATGATAATGAATGAAAGAATACGACTTCAATCATAATCAAAATAAGAAAAAAAGTATAGTAGAAGAAGTGGCGTTTTTTCTTTATTAAAGTTTGATCAAAGCATTATTTAAATAAAATTGTAGATTTTTTTTATATATAGAACAAAATTTTAATTGATTTAGAAGTTCAAAACATTTTCTTTATTTTTTTTTTATCTAAATATAATAGCTTTTTTATTTTTATTTCATAAATTATCTATCAATACTAAAATAATATAGATTCCAATATAAACTTACAATTTTTTTTTTTATCTTTTTGTTTACTTTTCTTTTTCAAGACGTGTTGCTTTTTTGTTTCAACTTTGTATGTTATCTTTAATTAAATAAAATGGCCCAAGAAAAAATAAAGTAAAACTAACTATATTTAAAAGGGATAATTATGATTAGCCATGTTTACATATATTTACTTTTTATATTAAAAAGGTATTACTTATCAAAAATATATATTTACTTTCCATAAAAAATGAATATAAACAATTTAATACATATAAGCTCTAAATATTAGTGTCATAATTAAATATTTATTTTTAAATGCTTGAAATGTGTTCTATACGTATATCTCGAGTCAATCAATAAAAGAATATACAAAAAATAAAATTATTAAAAAATATCAATTAACTTTAAAATAAATAAATATATGAAAAGACTCTAACTTTGGCTTATATACAAAGAAAAATGAAAAAAACAGATAGTAAAAAGGAGGTATATCCTAATTTTAAATAAAAAAACATGTTTGTAAGCTGCAAAGTATCATTTATTAGAGAAAGTTATTTTAATTGACAATAAAACTAAAATTACCTTTGGAAAGAGTGTTTGATCAGATTTTGTATGTATGATAACAATTGGAGCCTATATCCAAAAAAAGAATAAAAAATCATTAAAGTATATGGATAAACATAATGATGATATGCTAAATCTCATGATTTGTTTACAATTAAAATAATTTCATATAAACAAAAATTTAAAAGGAACTTCATATAATGAAGAAGGCTAGAAAAACTTATAGAATCCAAGAAGAAAATATTAATTAATTATCAATCAAAATCAAAACAAAACTAAGAATAAGAAGAAAATATAGAAGTAGAAGATATTTTTCTAGTAAAAATTTGATAAAATAACTACTTAAATAGAATTATAGATATTTTTTTTTTTATATAAGATAAAATTCTATTTGATTTAGAAGTGTTAAATATTACGAGTTCTTATCTGAATAAAATATGTTTTTTTCTTTCCATACATATGTTTTTTAAAAAAGTACATATTTTGGTTCATAAAATTTTTTCATTAATAAATTAAATTTTTTCATCAATAAATTGGTACCTTTTCTTTTATGTCTTTTTCTTAACTATAATGTTTGGTTATTCTTACCCAAAAAAACACGTTTGGTTCTTAATTTTCTTTTAACTTTATTAATTTTGTACTTTAAAAATTTAAAGTTAAGTTTAAATATTAGTATTTTTATATAAGAAAAAAAAAATTTTAAAATTTAAATTTACTAAAATAAATAAATAAAAAGATTAATTTTCTATATAAAAGTCAATTAAAATATTAAAATTGATTTACTTTAAATGTTTAGTTGCAATTAAATAAGATAATTTTTTATTTTGTCATGACTTATGCTGCACCGATAAAATTTTGAGAGTTGAATAGAACTTTTATCTATTTTTAAAAAAATAGTTTAACTTGTTAATTATTGTGATTTATAATAATTTTTACGTAATTATCGAAAAATATATTTACTCCTTGTGTCTCAATTTATGTGGCTTCGATATAATTTTGAGAGTCAACTAAATTTTTTATATAATTTTGAAATATTTTAAGTTGTTAATTATTATGATTTGCAGTATTTTTTTCTTTTGTCTCAATTTATGTGACATTGCTAAAATAATGAGAGTCAATAAAATTTCTATATAGCTTTTAAATATTTTGAGTTATTAATTATTGTGATTTGTGGTAACAAGTTATTTTTGAATATGATAGACAATTAAATAAATGATTTTTTTTTACTTTCAATATGTAGTAATAGTTAATTAATAGAATATATTAAATATTTAAACCATTATGATGAAATAATCTTTTGTCTCAATTTATGTGGCATTGCTGAAATAATAAGAGTCAATAAAATTTCTATATGTCTTTTAAATATTTTAAGTTATTAATTATTGTGATTTGTGGTAACAAATTAGTTTTGAACATGATAGACAATTAAATAAATGAAAAAATTTACTTTCAATATGTAGTTATATTTAATTAATAGAATATATTAAATATCTAAACCATGATGATAAAGTAATGAAATTATTATATATTGGGATATGATATATAATTAAGTGAAAGTAGATGGATGTTTTGGTAATTAGATGAGGTGGTCGAAACCACCTCTTCTAAGTCAATTAAAATAATAAAATTGATTTACTTTAAATATTTAGTTGTAATTAAATAAGATAATTTTTTATTTTGTCATGATTTATACTGCACCGATAAAATTTTGAGAGTTGAATAGAACTTTTATCTATTTTTAAAAAAGTAGTTTAACTTGTTAATTATTGTGATTTATAATAATTTTTACGTAATTATCGAATAATATATTTACTCTTTGTGTCCTAATTTATGTGGCTTCGATACAATTTTGAGAGTGAATTAATTTTTTTATATCTTTTAAATATTTTAAGTTCTTAATTATTATGATTTGCAGTACTTTTTCTTTTGTCTCAATTTACGTGGCATTGCTAAAATAATGAGAGTCAATAAAATTTTTATGTCTTTTAAATATTTTAAGTTATTAATTATTGTGATTTGTGGTAACAAATTAGTTGTGAACATGATAGAAAATTAAATAAATGTTTTTTTTTTACTTTCAATATGTAGTTATAGTTAATTGATAGAATATATTATATATTCAAATCATTATGATGAAATAATCTTTTGTCTCAATTATGTGGTATTGCTAAAATAATGAGAACCAATAAAATTTCTATATTTTTTAAAAATATTTTAAGTTATTAATTATTGTGATTTGTGGTAATAAATTAGTTTTGAACATGATAGATAATTAAATGAATGAAATTTTTTTACTTTCAATATGTAGTTATAGTTAATTAACAGAATCTATTAAATATTTAAACTATTATGATGAAATAATAAAATTATTATATATTGTGACATGATATATAATTAAATGGAGTAGATGGATGTTTTGGTAATTAGATGTCTATATAATAGAAAAGAAATAAGCAATTACCAAAGGACAAGCGAATTTATCCTTGGCCTGCTTGCCTTCTGTCGGGTATCTTCCTGCTCCACTTTTTCATTATGCAAGTTTTGTTTTGCTTTTCGAGTTTTTGATTATGCAGACTTCGTTGTTTCTGATGAAGCTTGTTTGTTTTAACGATTTAAGGAATTGGGGTTTTCCAGTGTTGGCGAAATTACTGTTTCTGCTGTGAAGGATTTGATTGGTTTGGGAATTTTGAATTGTTCGTCGCAAAATTGGGAGTTGTTCTTACCTGTTTATGTACTGGGTTAGTGAAATTAGTTCTGGTTTTTGGATTTTTTTTGACTCTATTTTAGGGATAAGAAATTGAAGTTTCTCTTAGTGAAATTGGCGTTTGTGTGGTACAAACTTTGATCTGCTTGGGAATTTTGACTTGTGCTCTCCAGTTTAGGTACTGGGTTAGTTAAAGTAGGGTTTGTGTTGTGTTAACGAATTGGGATTTTCCCCTGTTAATGAAATTAGCGTACGTGTTGTGAAAAATTCGATCTATCATTTTCTATTGCCCTTTTTGTTTCTTGGTTGTTAATTGCTATTATGTTAAAGAATCTTGAATTGTTAGCACAGTTTCTTGAGAATGTTTTAGCTGTGGCAAAAAAAATACTAGATGATTTTTTTCTCATCTGTCGTAGCATTGGTGGACAGTATTACCTGTTGTTGGTGGGAGGTGACAACATCTAGTATTTTTTTTGCCAATGCTACGACATATGAGAAAAAAATCATATAGTATTTTTTTTGCCAAAAAATAATAGAGTAAAAATATCATCCGCTAGTTTTTTAGCTCAAAAATTAACCTCATTAAATTTTTAACTCTAAAATACCTCTTTTTCTAACAAAATGACATCAAGCACATCACGTAGATAAAAAATACCATATAGCCCACTCCACATGAAAAATCGTTTCATTTAATACCATCAACCATCAACCCATTTCTTTCTTGTGACAGTATATCGCCTTTTTTTTTACATCCACGGTTTATATATTTGCCAAAAGTTGTGCGCTTGGTTTTAAGGTTGTACCTTCGGTTGTTCATTAGTGGTATTTGGGTTTTTCGATGAGAGTTTCGTGTGTTGCTTCAGGGATGACGGCTTCAATGTATTCTTTTTACCTCCATAATTTATGTATTTGTGTAGAGTTTTTTGTCACGCTTCAAGGTTAACAGTCTTTCATCGGGTTTATTAGTAGTATTTGGTTTTGGGGATACAGGCTTTAATGTGTTCCTTCTCACTTTTACAGTATGTATTCACCCAGAATTTTGTGCTTAGCTTACTCCGTCCTTGTATGACGTGGATTAGTAGTGCAGTACCTAGAAGATAAGAGCTTTAAGGTGTATTGTTATCTCTGTTGCTTGTGTATTTAGCTGAAGTTTTGTTCTAAACTTTATTATTCATTGTGTGGGAAGAAAAGAGATGTGAATAATGGAGATTGTTCTGTATAACCTTTACACTGTGTACTTATGTGGTACTCAAAATAATATGTTTACAACATTACCTCTGTTGTTTGTGGATTTACCTGAAGTTTTTTTCTACGCTTTATTATTTATTGTGTGGGAAGAACAAAGATGTGAATAATGGAAATTGTTCTGTGTAAACTTTATGTGGTGTACTTATAAATGGATGTTATGCTATTTAGAGGTTTGATTTGTTTTACTGTAATCTATGTGCTGTAATCTATGTGCACCGTATAACCGATATTCCTTCTTGCTTGGCAAGTCATTTAACATTGCATGTATTATTAAATCACTCCACGCACCTTCCCCCTCTCATTGCAAATAGTATAATTTCCTAATGGGCAAAGATGCACTAAAAGGTTTCGAATATATTTGTACTGCTGCACATTACAATATATACTTTAAGGTAATTCAAAAAAATTCAATAGCAAAAGTGCTAATTTGAATGAGAGTTTTTGATTTCTTAAGTAGTTTAGCAGTAACTATGAGATTAGTGGGGAAGCATATAAACATTATTTTGGAAATACTAGTTTTGCTCTCATTAAGAAAGATGGATTTATGGGTCAGAATGTTTGCGTTAAGGTTATTTTTAAAGCAAAAATCTCTCAGTGAAGTAACATAACATATGTATATTCGATAGTAACTTACATATTTAATTCTTCAAATGCATGGTTGCTTCCGTTTTTAGAAGTCCATTTCCTCTAATTAAAGTTCTGTTGACGATTTTAATTTTCTTCCGAAAAAGAAGATGTAGAAGTAGCTGGTCAAATTATTCTCATGTGATTAGAAGTTCACTGATTCAGGCCTTTTGGTTCAGCTACGCATAGTAAATGCTTTAGTGCACGGACTGCCCTTTTTGTTTTCAGAAGACTGCTTTTTCTACTCCATAGAGTAGGCTGTTTTATGTGATCTTGCTGTACAAGTACGTTGGAAAAAAATTCGCTATTCATGTGCCCTTGCTATCTGGGTTTACTCTGAAATTCAATGTTTGAATTTACGGGTCAGAATGTTAGTGTTAAGCTTATTTTTAAACCAAAAATCTCTCAGTGAAGTAACATATATATATATATATATTAGATAGTAACTTGCATATTTAATCCTTCAAATGCATGATAATTTTCATTTTTAGAAGTCCATTTCCTCTAATTAAAGTTTTGTTGACGATTTGCCCAACTGTCTGAAGATTCTCGATCTCTTTAATTTGTCTGTAGATGCACATGTGTTTTCGAAGGTTTTGGTACCTTATGGTTATTTAATATAGAAATTCTTTTAGTTTTTGTGGGTTGCAATTAATAATCCAAACTTACATTGTATTCCTCTATTAAGCCGACATAAACTGCCCTTTTTGTTTGCAGAAGACTGCTTTTTCTCCTCTATAGAATAAGCTATTTTATGTGATCTTGCTGTACAAGTACGTTGGAAAAAAATTCTTCCTGGCTATGGCTTTGGGATTTTACTTTTTCCTTACTGATTTGAATACATAGGTTTATTTTCGTGCAATTTATTGTTGGACTTTTACAGAAATTTTGCGCTATTCATGTGCCCTTGCTATCTGATTTTACTATGAAATTCAACGTGTTTAGTCAATTTTCATGCAATGTTGATATGTTTGGAGATTAGGGATAGAACTACTGTATCCCAAACACCAAAATTACTGACAAGCGAATGTTTTGTTGCTGCTGTGCTTATTTTGTCGTTGCTGTGCAAAGAATGAAAGCTGATGTTTTTATTCTTTATTATAAACAGACACAGTAGTAACAATTTTTCTTTTTGTGGGTTTTTCTTGAAAAGTGTCTTTGGGGTTTATGAGACTTCAAAATTTTCATTTGGATAGGTCTAATTGACTGCATAGAGACGTAGAGTTTCTTATTAATGCTTTGGAGTTGGTCACGAGAATGGAGCTCTCTGGAGAAATGCAGTTAAAGAAGAGTATGGGATAGATAAAGAAGTTTGGTGTACAAAAAATTTAACTTGTGCTGGTGTGGGAGTACGGAAAACATTAGAGAAGTGATAAATTCCTATCCTAATATTGGAGAACAATAAGATTTTGGAGTGATGTATGGCTGGCCATATTCCTTCAAAATTTCAGCAGCAGTACACTTTTGGGCACAAGATTTTGAAGGAAATAATGGTGCAGTTGTGAATATTAGATTTAGAAAATGTTGCCATGACTGGGAACTAAAAGATTGATGGGGTCACCTAACTGAGGGGTGCAGAGTCTACAACATAGAAACATGGTGAGGCGGGCTGGTGTAGAGTGAGGTCTTCCTGCAAAACTATAGCTAGAACAAGCAGACCTTTGTTCTACTTGCTATTATGTTGTTAGTTGCAAGGTGACTTTGTTCATTATTCTTAACCTTTATTCTACTAATGATTGATTTGGTTCAACTCATAATAAACTTGAGCATACATTGTTCTTTATCACAGTACAAAATATGTACATGTTATTACATAGTAGTATGGCAATCCAAACAGAATATATTAATAGTTTTTGCCGACTGGTATCCTTCACAGTTTATTCCTGCGTAAGAAATAGAAAGAGAGACTTCATACCTTGAAAGCTATAGAAGATGTTACAAAAATACTAACCCTTCTCAATTTTATTGTGCAACAGGTTTCATCTCAAGCTAAGGATGCACAACTTTTTGCTATCTATGTAAATAAGATGTATATAGCCTCTTTTTGTTATCTATGTAAATAAGATGTATATAATCTCTTGTATAACTTGGCTCCATGATAAATACTATAAAGTAAATAGTTTGTCCTGCACATTCATGCATTACATTTATTTTTTCTTCACATGCATCACGTTGGGCCAGTGCTAACGCAGGCCCCTTCCCCCCTATTTAGTACATAACTAAAAGCAATTCAATGGAGCTAAATTGAGCATTACTGAATTCTTTTTTCAAGAAAGAAGAATAAAATAATACCCTTTAGATTTCAGCCTTAAGCCCTACTGCGGTACTGCCCTAATACAAGTTCACTGTTACTAAGTCTCCCAAATATTTATGCAGTTACGCCCAGTTTTGGAAATAACTGGACATGGCCTACAAACATACAATGAACCAACTCAAAAGTTGATTCAGCCCGATTGTTAACCCTTGGACTTTCACCCATTCCCAAGTCGGTCTTCCGTTTTCTGTAACCAGCGGCGAACTGAACAGGTACGTTTTTTTTTCTTCTTCTTCTTCTTCTTTCCTTTTCTGCGGTGATTCTGTGAAGAGTGATTTTTTTTTTTTAGTGATTTTTCTGATTATGTGAAATGATTTTTCTGATTTTGCGAATCAAAGAGTAAGTGTTTTCTCTATCAAATTTTAAATAAATGACTGATGAAAGTCTGAGTTAGTGCGGTTGGTTCAACTGATGATGTAGCTGATAACAACAATGACAACTCAATTGACACTATGAATCCAAAGAAAAGGAAAGAAATGGAAAGTAGATCTATTGTTTGGGAACATTTTGAAAATGGTAAATTAGTTAAAGCAAAGTGTGTGCATTGTCATCAATTTTATGTTGCTAATTCAATTAGAAATGGAACAAGTGGACTAAGACGACATTTGGGTAGATGCAAAATATATATGCCCCTGCCCACTCCACCTAATTTTCAAACATTGTTAAACTTTCAAAATTCATCGGCAGAATATTGGAAATATATTAGACTTAATATATTAACTAGCACCAAATATGGACTCACTAGTAATATTACTGATGACCATTCTTCTTAATGAAGACATGCCCCAAAATGAAGAACAAGCAAGGGAACGCTTGAATGCACTCTGCAACTGAGGGTTTTAGGCTTTATGGTTGCTAGGTTTCTCCTTCACGAGGATCTTATTAACCATAATATTGCACCCAACAACATTCCACCGAGAATAAAGTTGGTCATGGACTCATTGGGTATTTGGTTGCTCCGTCAACAGGTGAATCTGGAACATGCAACTAATATATTGATTTTCTGGTTAATGTGTCTCCTTTATAGAACTTTACTTTCTACTAGAGTAAATGCAGGAGGGAATTTTCCCTGCCACCTATCATCTTAAGAAATTTTAACCAGCTTTGCTGACAAGTAAAAACATACATAAAAATGGTAGAATACCAATACCTTCTTTCTTGTTTTTGGTAATGTAAAACTATTTTATCATTGAGCCAAAACTTACTTTTGGACATCACACTGTGACAGATTACTTGGTATTAGGTTTTGCATGCTGCATGTCATCTTCTATTAATGAATGTTAAACTTTGCCCAGGCAACTAGGAGTGATCACGATGGGACTTCTCAGCATTATTCGAAAGATTAAGCAAAAAGAAAAGGAAATGCGCATCCTTATGGTGTAAGTCTACAAGCTAACACTCTTAACATGTGGCATTGGGGAATTTTGTACACACTTTATTTACTTACTCTTTATTTAATTCTATTTATTATATAGGGGTCTTGACAACTCTGGTAAGACAACAATAGTTTTAAAAATAAACGATGAAGACACAAGTGTCATCAGTCCAACTCTTGGCTTCAACATCAAAACCATCACGTATCAGAAGTATGGTTTCTCTGTTTCCTTCCTGTTTTGTTTCTCAGATTTGCATTGTGTTATCCTGCTTTAATAATGTGTTGGTTCTTATTTATTGTTGTTATTATCAATTATGCTACTGAGTGTGCTTTTATGCACAAGACAAAGAAGAAAAGGTTAATTATCCTTCTCGCAAGTATCTGCAAAAAGAAAACACACCTAGAAAAAAATTGTTGGTGGAGGCCTGATGCACAACAACATACCCAGTATATTCCCACCAAGTGGGGTGTGGGGAAGGTAAGTGTACGCAATTCATACCACTACCTCAGATGTGAGATGGAGAGGCTGTTTTCGATAGGACCCCGGCTCAAAATAAAACAATCTAGATAAGGAATAGTAAAAGAACAAGATACAATAGAAATCAACATATCCAATAATACCATAAACAAGATACACCAAGTAATACAACGCAAGAAACAACATCCTAAACTCATACTAACGTTCTACCCTAATCCGTCTCCTCCACAACTTCCTATCTAGGTCATGTCCTCGGTAAGCTGGAGCTGCTCCATGTCATGTCTAATCACCTCCCTCCTATATTTCTTCGGTCTACCTCTACCTCATTGATATGTAGAAAATGCAAACAAACATTCCATGCTACGAAAGTGTGCAAGTTCGAGGATGCTCAAAACAATCCTCGAGCACAAACACTAGAAGTATTGGTTTCGTTACAAGATGGTGGAGCAACTGAAAGATTTAAAATGATTGAAATTGGTTCTCAAAATTTTTCTTAAGCATAGGAGGACTTTAATAGCGCCAACTTACAACAAAAAAATCTGCATGATTCAAAATTCAAATAAACTAAAATATCTTAACAAACTAATCTATCATATAGAAATTTAAAATGCAAATTCATCCTAAAACTAGGAAATTATGCTAAAAAGAAAGTTACTGCTGTAACTGAAAGCAATTTTCAGTAAGAGGCATAAATTGAGGATCAACTTTTTAGATTGCACTAACTGAAGCAAAGGAAGAGTGTTGACTATTTGCTATTGTTAGTGTTGATTTACTAAATAATAGTAGTGTAGTTGTAGGAGGAATCTTTGTTTTAATTTAAATTTAGTTAGATAAGTCTAGTTGAGATATTTTAGGTTTTTGAGTTCTGCAGATTTTTGCACATTTTCTGTTTTTAAGTTGACTATTTAAAACACGATACTTAATAAAAATTCAGAGATAATTTCAATCACTTTTAATCTTTTTGCTGCTCACCCTTTTAAAAACCCAACAAAACTAAACAGAATTATGTCAACATGTATGTCTTTGAAATTACTAGCTGGTGTATTTAAATCATTTTAGTAGCTTAAATTCCTCCCAACCTATCCTTGTTGGAAATGAGATTCTTTTTCTGAAATTTCAAAATAGTTGATTTCAAGTTAACCTGACATTCTTCAGGTATACCCTCAATATATGGGATGTCGGGGGCCAGAAAACAATACGGTCTTATTGGAGAAACTACTTTGAGCAAACTGATGGCTTGGTGTGGGTTGTGGATAGTTGTGATCTGAGAAGGCTAGATGACTGCAGATACGAGCTACATAATCTTCTAAAAGAGGAGGTACATGTCATATTGGATGTCTTTTCTGTTGCTGAACCTCATTTACTCCTTGTGCAAAAACTCCAAAAACATATGGATTTCCAGGGGTGGTTTACTAATCCAATTTTGATTTTTTCTCTTCTATGATCCACTGTTGTACAAGTGCATCTAGAGGTGGGAGTCCTTCGCAAGTTGTGCTAAGTAAAGGGTACATACAAGTTGTTTGAACTTATCTTGCTTCTATATAGTTACATTTTCATTTTTCAAGACCTACAGATTTATGATTTTGGTTCTTGGTTCTTACAATGTTGTTTATAGGAAGCAAACCATTTGAATTTGCTCTTCTCCATTGTTTTTTTAGCCTAGTGAGATATTTTGATTCCCGAATTGTTTTACATCATGAGCTAAGGACTAAATGGAACATCTTTTTTTGGGAGGACAGATGCTCTTGCTTCTTCATGTATTAGGGGATGGAGTTTTTTTTGGTCTTTTGGGTAAGGGCGAGGGCGATGTGATGTGTATTATTCAGGGAGATGGGGAGTTATAAGGAAAAACAACTCCATTCCCTAATAAACGAAGAAGAAAGAGCATGTGTTCCCTAAAACAAGATGGCGGATTCAATACATAGCTCATAATGTAATACGTAGGGGATGGAGTTGTTGAAACTTCTTATTCCTATTTAGCATGGTCTTAGAAGGCCTCTTCCAAATGCATCACTGACTCTAACAATTGACAATTAAGCAGTAGGAAAACTACACCATGCATGCTTTTGTTTGGTGTTACCTGTTACATACTATTAAAGTACAAGAAAATGTGTCAAGAAACTAGGGAATGAGTTTTCTGTTATGGCATAGAATGCATGCATGCCTTTTATACTGTATCCCTATGCTTCTCCCTCCGTTTCAATTTGCATGATATAGTTTGATTGGGCAAGGAGGTTAAGAAAGAAAGGTTGATTTTTGTAATGTAGTGTCCTATTAGGAAAATGATTGGAATGTACTGTGTATAAATAGGGTCTAAATGTAATAATGTTGTTACAACAATTCAATAGTAATATTCTTCTCTTATATTTCTTCACATGGTATCAGAGCCTTTACACTCTTGGTAGAGAATCAAAGAGCTTTTGCTGTCGGCGGGCGGCTATAACCCATATATGCCGCTTGTCTGGCCAATGATTATGTTAGCAAAAGTTGGGTCACCGTGTATCTTTTAGGTGACTATTTTCTCATATCTGATTTGCGTAGCATGGTGCATCTATCCGGTGACCACTTTCTCATATCAGATTTGCGTAGCATTGTGCATCTCTCCGGACTACTTCTCATATTTAATTTGCGTAGTACCGTGCATCTTTTCAGTCTACTTTCTCATGTTTGAGTCGCATTGCACCGTGTGTGTTTTCAGTGACTCCTCAGATCTGATTTGTGCAGGGTCGTGCCATCATTCCGACTCTACTCATATAATTTCTCTTTTCCAGTAGGGTTGTGCCATCATTCCGACTCTACCCATATTAGGGTTGTGCCACCATTCCGACCCTACTTAGAGCATGTTCCGACCAGTTCTTCAATGACTTTCGTTTTCTAGATCTACTCATCTCGTGATTTCGAGATGACCAATATATTTTAATACCAGTTTCCGGCAATTTTTCAGCGATAGATTGACTTTCCGGCGTTGTTTACTACTTTTTTGATTACTTTTTCAGTTTTTTCCTTTTCAGTTGAGGCCTTTCAGACGTCCAGAGCAGTCCTTATTAGTTTTTTCTTGTATATATCTTCACCAAGCCCCGCACCTATCCTCGTATTAATTACATTCATAACAAGCTTGGTACATATGCCTTCTAGCACCAGCTTGAGGGGGAGTGTTAGAATATGAGTAAGAATAGGAATAGCATATAAAATGCTACTTGAAAAAAGATTGTAATATGGTGTCCTATTAGGAAAAGGATTAGAATGTAATAATATTGTTACAACAATTCAATAACAATATTTTCTCCATTATTTCTCACAAAAACTAATGTTTTTAATCATGTCATGACATTTGTGTGTTTATAAAGCTTTCGAAACACATGGTCTTAACTTTTGCCAAAAAATGTGCAGGGCTATAAAAGCTTGTCATTAATGGTTGGGAAGAGTCAAGTTAAATTGTATTCAAATTTAGAAAGCTGTCATTCTTTTTCGTAACAGACTAAAAAGGAAATATTGCCACGTAAACTGGAACGCAGGGAGAATTTCATAGTGGTCTAAATGCAAAATAGTGAGTCCGAAGCAAGGGGATGAGTTTTCAGTAAATTCACTTGTCAAAAGCGCATCCAATCTCAGACTTCGCCGTGGAAATGTTGCCAGCTTCTGCTTATTATGACACTTGTTTGAATATTTTGTTATTTTCGAGTTAATTAGCATTTGCTATCATTTACGTCATCATTTTCTGGCGACATCCATTTTGTTGCTTAGCTGCATATTCTTTCACAGGGAAGGCGAGAAGTAACATATGCTATAACCTTGTTTGATGCAAGATGCACTCCTCATTGACATGTTATAGCTTCCTTCTGCCCTCGGCAAAAATCATCATCATCATAATAATCTCAATTAAAGTTTTCTCTGGGAACTTATTTGTGTGGCTGTGAAAATAATAAATTGTATACAGAACCTATTCAGTTGTTTTCCAATTGAACTGCCTATGCACATTTAGTAGCGCTATTCGTTTAGTTACGAGTTTCATAATGTTGGTGCCATTAGCATTTTAATATTATTTACCTATAATATGTTCTGCCTAACTGTCCGCCCGTAGACTATCATGTTAATAAATGAGGGATAAATCTTGCTGTTGGTTTTTGCTGGGTTTGTTGAATGTGTGCATTACATGCTTCAAAAAGTCTTCTTTGATGTGTCTGTAATAGCCTTTGTGTCCCAAAAAATAACGTGCAAACCCGTTTTCAGTACATCAGTATAGGATGAAAGAGCTTTCTTCATTAAAGTTTAGTGAAGGTGCGTAGCTTTTTTGAATGCCTACTGGTCGACTACATCAACTAGGGACAGGGCTCCTCCCGAAAAAGAGGTCTTACTTTATGGTTATGAAATTCGTTTGATTGAAAAGCAAGTTGATGATACCATATAAGTCAAACAGGCAGGTCAGGCGAGAGTCCTTCACTGCACTCACTGTAGAAAGGGTAACATATCCTAATAAATTAGTAAGGTCCTATTCCTTTATTAGTAGCCAAAGTGTTTGTCGGCTAATTCATACATAACTTTCACATGTGCATTGGAGGACCTTTGATTAATAACTTCTCTTTTTGATTGACCTCCTCCTTTCTTTAATTCATAGGCACAAAGGTCAAATATAGATTGTAATGGAAGTTATTGAATGTATCCATTAATGTTGCCATTTTACTTAGTTTAGCACATTGTTTCCGTTTTCTTTTGTTCTTAACAAGTTACTCATCTCCTTGAGCACCTCAGTAAGTGATACCAGGAGTACTCTGCAACTTGATAATTGCAGAAAATAGTCTCTCTGATTATTCTTCATATGATAACAGTTCATTTCTGGTGAGGCTTAGTATGACTAGTGACAAAGAAGGAACCTGCAATGTCAACTATTGGAAATGATTTTTGTGTAGTGTTTTATGTTCTGTGTCCTTCACTATTCTTTTCTCCTTGGCAGAGGCTATCAGGAGCATCATTATTGATTTTTGCAAATAAGCAGGACATACAAGGTGCTCTTTCTCCAGATGAAATAGCCAAAGTAAGGATGCTTCTTGTTATACCTAAGGCTTAAACTATGTTGAACAAACATTGAAGTGAAGTTCTTATACTTGGAATTAATACAGATGCAATCTATGATTCCCGTACAATTACGTCGAAGGTTTAGGCACGAACTTACTCTAAATCATCTTGTTGCCAAGTAGGTTTAAATTGGTAATATGTTTTGCATGCGTTCAGAAATCCGAAGATCCAGTTATGCAAAACCGAAATACTGAGAGATCAGGAGAGAAGCTTCTTTCTAGTGGTGGTTAGAAAGTATTACGTAGTAGTTTTGAAATTACTGCAGTTGACTAGTAACCTTTTTCCATATGGTTCCTTTCTTCTTTTTTGTGTACGGTTAATCATTCATAAAATTGACATTCACAGAGGATTCTTAATTTTTCTTCTGATTCAGGTGCTTAATCTGGAGGCTCTGGACAATAGCAGGCACTGGAGAATCGTGGGATGTAGTGCATACACTGGAGACGGGCTACTTGAGGGATTTGATTGGCTGGTACAAGACGTTGCATCACGAATCTATATGCTTGATTAAGTGAAGTCCACATTAATGTTTTGATTCCTGCAAGATGACTTTTTTAAAAAACTTTTGGATATACCATTCAGAATACTTGTGGATGTACAGGTCAAAAATCATATATTAGCTTGATAAGACGTCAATTTATTAAATACCATCAAAATTTTTGACGATCTTTCTCGTACATGGAGGAGAATTGCGGTAAAGTTGACAACCAACATAATATTATGATGATTTCTCTCACAATACAAAATATGCCTTTATCGAATATTGAGGAGGAGAATTCCGGGCCTCAACGTGTTTGAGTTTGAAATATAGTTCTAATTTTAGTATTCTTTCGGATGGTGCGGCAGGTGGGAAGGGGCTTAAACGAACCATTTGCTTTTCAGCAAAATTGATGCAATTTCAACCATAAACGAAATATACAAGAACCAAACTCATAAGCTATAAGCAAAAAGGACTCTGACCGTCAATAGTAGTCAGGTTAGTACAGAAATTCAGCAAGGAAAACCAATACAATTTATTTGATGGAATCCATCTCCAACGTCCAATTTAATATACATCAAGTCAATGTGGAAAATGAAATAGTAGGAAGACAAAGGGTACAAAAATACAAATAATCTGAAAAGAAAAGATAAATGCGATATAGTGGAGCTATAAATATGAATATGAGTACGTTTTACTAATCTAGCTGACTGAAAGTGTTGCTGATCACCCGTGCAGAGTCACTTGCATCACATATCAATACAGCCGGTCCTTGATTGAGATGGCTCGCCAAATTGGGCTGGAGCTTAAAGTACTCGTTCTTGACAAAACTTGCAGCTTCTTCTGCTCTATCTGCTTCTACAAATGCAAGACAGCAGCCTCGGAATCCTGCACCACTAAACCGCGCCCCAAGAACACCAGGGGCCCTCAGAAGAACCTCATATAGCTGTATAAGTGGTTCACAACCTAAAATCATTGAAGTGAAGCGCAAGATTTGGTTATTCTTGTCCCTCGACACAAATTATCGAGAAAGCTATGTATCGAATACAATGAAATTAAGATATCAAGTTCGAAAATAAACACTTACCACACTCATAGTTTTGAATAGAACTTAGACCAGATGCTGTAATAAGATCTCCAAATTCTTTAAGGTTTCCGGAAGCCCAAGCATCAAGTCCTTAAACAGACCACAAATGATGTTTAGTTATGAATAGACTGACCTAAAGCTCAACATGAAATAGAAGGAGCAAAGATCTATAAAGAATAATACCTTTCAGAACTCTCTCGTTTTCAGAGAAATAATGCTCTGCTCGTTTAACTAGGTTGGCTTCTAATTTGCTCTGAAAAGAAAATTCCAAAAACATAGTATAGATACAATTGATCCATGTAAATGAGAAAAACATTTCCACAAATAAATGTCACAAATGACATTTTTGCATAATGATGGTTGAGTATTTAAACATCCAATATTTACTTGAGGATTTTACCTTGTGGGCTTCAAAATCTTCTGGTTTAACTGCATAAAGAATAGATTTGTCGTCAACATCATCATTAAAGCTGCATTACTATCTCAAAAACAACTGCAGGCCAGATATCCTACCATTTGATAGAACAGGTTCCAACTCTTCATTCCCTGAAGCTCTAGAAGGTAAATATTAGAGTCAGAAGAAATAAAAACCCTTAAGTCCCAGAATTGAGAGCTTTGATAGAAATGAATTAGATCTCATCGTACTTCATCACACTTCAATTTCATTATGAATAATTCAATAAGATTTCATTAGTCTTTGGACTGCTTCAACCTTTCAGGGAAGTTCAGAAGAAGGTTTGAGTTCAATCATTAAAGAATGTTCATCCTCTTTGTACATTTCCTTCAAGATTTAAATATAACATATTTATCTTAATGGAGAGTGACCTACATTTAGGATTTACAGTTCCATGTCTTGGTATTCAATCAATAAACAGGCATGCATTCCATGACCATAACTTGAAAAATAAACGTTTGTCATTCCAGGATGCAAGCTTCAATAGTAGGAAATTATCTTACTGCAACAGAACTTTTGCAGCCTCTTGACACTCCACAACTCGTCGATTATATCCAGGATTCGTTGTCAATGCCTGTTTAAGACCTGAAAAGGCCAGCAATATCTTGTATGCATTACCTCTCTCTCCTTCATGATTATTTTGCACCTCTGGCGGGTGTATCAGTTTGTGTTTTATTGTCTGCACATGTGGTCTATAATTGTCAGAGTTTTCCAGAGAACACAATCTGTATCAGACGAAAACAACAAAAGATGCACAACAACAACAACAACATACACAGTATATTTCCACCAAGTGGGCTCTGAGGAGGGTAAGTGTACGCAGTCCATACCACTACCTCACAAATGAGATAGAGAGGTTATTTCCGATAGAACCCCGGCTCAAAATAAAACAATCTAGACAAGGAATAATAAAAGGACAAATACCAAAGAAATCAACATATCCAATAATACCATAAACAAGATACACGAAGTAGTACAACAAAGATACAACATCCTAAACTCATACTAGCCTTCTACCCTAATCCGCCTCCTCCACAATTTCCTATCCTCAGTAAGCTGGAGCTGCTCCATGTCTTGTCTAATCACCTCCCTCCAATATTTCTTCAGTCTACCTATACCTCGCTTGACCCATCCCTAGCCAACCTCTCACACCTCCACATTGGGGCATCCGCGCCCCTCCTCATCATATGGCCGAACCATCTCAACCTCGCTTCCCTCATCTTGGCTTCCACCGATGCCACTCCCACTTTATCTCGAATAACGTCATTTCTAATCCTATCTTCCCTAGTACACCCACACATCCACCGAAGCATTCTCACCTCTACCACCTTCATCTTCTGGATGGGGCTTTCTTAACAGGCCAACACTCCGCCCCATACAACAAAGCCGGTCTAACCACCACTTTGTTGATGCCATAATCTAAAACTGACATCATAACAAGAGAAAGATTGGAGCAAAATGACATAAACGACAAGGCAAGAGCATCACAAGCTAAATGAGGAAGAGAAAGTATCACTTTTAGCTGATGCCAAGAGGGAACAAATAAAAAATACAAGGGAAGGAAGAGCTTTCTAACTTCTTCTCAAAAATCAATTAACACAGAAGATTATTAATAAGCCAACCATTTAGTGTTTGGAATACAACACATCACCTTGCAGTTCATGAAGGTCAAACAGCCATAGCTTGATAACAATATTGCAGACTGATCCAATATCCCATTTTTCAGACCTAAATACTCGTTCTCAATCAGCCTGGACGCAACATAAGTAACAAGATTCATAGCAAAATAATGTCAACAAATAGGATCCGGAGCATGTTTAGGTAAAAAGCAATACAGAAATCTGAAGATACAAATTAAGCATTTTCCTCTAATTTTTGGGTCTCCTTTAATAAGAACTTGTCAAATCCTTCATCAATGCTAATGGATGTGAGGAGCAACAGTGGGTTTCCTGGTAACTGAATAGTTCAATATCCAAATTTGTCAAAATAAGCAAATTAAATATTACTTTTTCCATAGTCAGCTAAATCATAATTGTTGAGACGGGAAAAAAGTGAATATATCTTTTTTCCGGAGGCAATGCCCCTGCTCAGACAAGTGATCAACAACAACAACATACACAGTGTATTCCCGCAAAGTGGGGTCTAGGGAGGGTAGAATGTAAGCAGACGGTACCTTTACCTCAGACATGAGATAAAAAGGCTGTTTCCAATAGACCCCCGACTGCTGAAACAAGTGATAATGCTCCTGCTCAACAAGTATTATGCAGATCTCTCTTCTATTTCTCTAAAAGCTCTCAGAAAAATTATCAACAGACCAATGACTCAAAGTTCAAATAGCAAAGGAAGCACAATCTTAAACGAACTAGCTAGCAACAATTACAAGACCACTGTACAAGTAACATACCTATCATATTCAATATTTTCTGTGGGGCACACTACAAGATCATTCGCACTTTCAAAAGCCAAGAGATATGCTACACCAACCTGTTAAGCATGAGAATTGTCAAATGAAATTCCAGAAGACAAATGAAAAGTGACTCTGAATAGGATATCTAAGACACTGTAAGGAACAAATACTACTACTCCAAGAAAAGAACAAATATGCAAATCAAATTTCCTAAAAGAAAAGTGAGCAGTGAGATCTCTTTTCCTCAAGGATGCAACAGCAAAATAAAAAAGACCAATGGAAAGGCCTTACAGGGTCTGGAGAAATAAGTTCACCAGATCACAAGAACATTAAAATTGAAAAATTGGAACTATTTCTTGATAATCCATCTAATTCAAATTCAGATTCACCGGCAGTGATGGAAAAAATAACTTACAGCCGCAGAAGAGCTGAGACCTGAACTGTCAAGACCCTCAGAACCACAGATAAGCCCAGTGATACCCTGCAAAAAAATGTTTCCAACAAGATTGGTATAAATGAAAGATATGCTGCACACTAACGTTAAAGATGTCAAATAGCAGGTATGCTAAATAATACAGATCAAGGTGACTGGGAATAAAATAGTGCACATTATGAAACAGTTCTTTAGAGAGAAGAATGTATCTGAGAGTAGGACAACGGAATTGAACTTAGAAACAACGCACTGTATTCAGTGGAAAATAATGATAACCACTATTGGCCCACGAAAAGAAGTAGTGTGAAAGCAGCCAACTGTGTTAAGAAAATGGATCTATGGGTCATCAGGTGACAAATAAGGAGAGGATTGCAATAGACAAAATAAGGAGAAAACAATCAATTTCCTCAACCAATGTGGGCCACAACACTCCTGTACGCTGAGGACTAAACATCCGAAGCATGAACAACACAACATGGACAAAGAAAAGGGCTAGGTTTAGCTCTTGTACAATGTAAAGAAAAATTACCTTGGCCTAAGTCAATTGCAAAAGTTAACTCATGAGGTGAGGATTTCCCAAGATCAAATAAGGAGACAAGAAGCCATTCACTCAACCAATATAGGGCACTTAACAGTGTAAACACCCAATCTTGTGTCACGCTGAGGACTGGACATTTCAAATGTGAACAATATCACAAAGGGACCAAGCATTACGAAAACTAAGAACAAGAATAGGTCTGGTGCTAATACAATGTCAGGAAAATAAACTTTTTAGTTCTAGCTCAGCCTAAAATTCTAGTTCATGAGTTGAAAGTTGTCCAAGTTCAACGCTTCAAAGTCCTTTCCAAACCCTCTTCTTTACCACTTAGACATCATGTGACTTCTTTCTGACCTTGTTTAAATTATCATTATTTTTATTGCTGAATATGCATCCTTCTTTCTTAGCTTCAAAGAAGAGTGTGCATGCCACCATTTGCGTCATTTGAAATTCCCAAGTCCAAACGAGTATAAGCACCATTGCAATAGTCGTCATTCATTATTGTCAACCCCTACTCTGGCGGTGATAGAATCCCAGGTTGACCGTCAGTTCAAATTGGAATCTCAAACTCTGCCTTATCAACTTTTTTACCTTGATATGCACTGGTACGCATACTTCCAACCGTCAGACTTTAACACTGACCCACTGGAAGTGTTGCCTCCTTTCCCGTATGCATACTTCCAATTGTTGGACTTTACCTCTAGCCCACTGGAAATGTTTTCTACTTCTAGTTTCGGTGTCAACCCCCATAAAACCCGCACGCCTATCTCTGATCATCTTTAACATACTCACTAACCATATATGAACTAGAACATTTACAATTCTAACCCAAAGATGATTATCTAGTGAACTATGCACGAATGATGATCATGAAGGCCATTGATGTAACAAAACCCTCTAATTCCTCTTCTAGAAATCACACTGCTTCTTCCACAGAAGAGAACATAAATAAAAGTGGTTCATCTTTTAATTCCTTCACCTGGAATCCCTGGAAACCTTCCATATATGTTGGCTTCACCTTACGAACTCCTGGCTTTTGGTGTATCTGCATACTTCACTGCACCCACCAGGCATGTCAGCACAAAGTTCACTTTATCATTTATTAAACCTACCGCGGACCACAATGACGTCATACTCCGACTTTTCAGAAAAGGTGATATATCCTTTTCTGGCCACTCCTTGACTGCACCTACTTTAGCAAATGTTTGTTGACTTGTCACTTTTGTAGTTTCTGGTAAAACCCTAGTGGATTTATCCAAGAATTTCAGGAATCTGGATGCTATACTAAACCACACATTGCCAGGGACAATCTCTAGAATTATGATCTGAAACTATCTGCTTCCAGTATGCAGAGGATGCCGATAGTATTTTTGAATTCTTGTGAGATAAAGAAGGCCTTTTGTAATTGTAAATATTGGACATCAGTATCACCTTGATGCTGATGAATATACATGTCACCTATCTCAATAAAAAAATAAAAAAATTGCCTGCTTCCTTGCTCTGTCACAATGCTAATGTATCAGATTCATATTCTTGCAGTTTTGATAACTGGAATAAATGGTACATCCACCTTCTTCTAATTTCTCCGTCCCCATCAGACACATGTTTCATAAAATTGCAAATCCGCAGCAGAATACTAAAGCTGATGTTAATCCTCCTAACAAAGCTTTTCCTTCTTTGCTCCAATCTGTATCACACATACTTCCCGGAACAGTTCTCCACTATCTCAAAAGATTCCTGCTACAAATAATACATTCCTCCTCATGTCCGTTACTTGGAGAGTAGAGATTATTTGTGTTCCTCTTCCTCCTATCCTAGGCTTAAGTTACTCCATGAACCAACCAACTACTCTTTGCCGGAGAATAAAGGTGAATGGACCGGGGAAGAGAGCAAAATAAAATGGAAAGCAGCAAAAGGTTAAAAAGAAGAGACTAAGTTGAGTAAGATCAAGAGCGGGGGGACTGGAAGATGAGGAAAATACCGGAAGAAGCTAGTGGACATAACAATAAAAGGACAGATATATGAAGGAAATCGGGTAAAACCTAGTGACAATAGCTGGAAAAGTTAATCATTGAAAGGGACAGAGAGAAATGAGTGAGATGGCTCATAGAGAAGAACTCCATCCTTCTAATACAAAGTGAGATGACACCCCTAACTGCCCATTCCTCTTATTCCAGAGGAATTTCCTCTAAGCCTGAAGTATATTCCAGATCTAGACATGATGACCAATCTTAACAAACCTAAACAGGAGACTTATCTAATCTACTTACTCACTCCCTCCTTGCAAGGCCTTTCTGACATATTGCTTTTGTTAGAATATGAGAAAGAATAGGAATAATATACAAAATCCTACTTGGAAAAGGATTGTAATGTAGTGTCTATAAATAGGGTCTCAATGTAATTATGTAGATACAACAATTCAATAATATTTTTCTTCAATATCTCTCACATGGTACCAGAGCAAGACTGGTGAGAAACTTACTGGGAAGAAAACTCAATCAGACAATCACCGTGCGTCAATTTCCGGCGACTTTCAAGGCTAATTTGAGCCCTTGTTTGTTTTATAAGTGTTGTGCAAAAACCAACACTACCACGAGGTGCGAAACACCCTTGTGGTGGGGTCCTTTCCCGAACCCTGTGCATAGCGGGAGCTTTAGTGTACCAGGCTGCCCTTTTTTACCACGAGGCGCGAAATACTCAGGCGAGCAAACCCCAGTGATCGACTCTCAGTTCCGGCAATCCATGCGCCGTCGGAAGTCCCAAATCTGCGCACCACGCGCCGACGCGTGTAACTATTTTCGGCAAGATTTCTTTTTCCAGTGAGGTCGCCCCTTCATTCCAAGCCTGTCTCTTTAGCTATTTCCCTTCATTCCAAGCCTGTCCCTTTAGCTATTTCTTGATTCCAGTTAGTTTCCGACAATCAAATTCAATTTTCCGATGACTGACCAATTTTCTGGTGACGGATCATTTTTGCTCAATTTAGTCCTACAATTAAATATAAACCCTTAGTAAGGAGGTTAGAAAATCAAATGTCACAATCCATGAAGAATCGACGAGAGGGAGGTCGATTTGGAAGATCTCGACTTAGGTGTAGTTATGTAAAAGGTTTGGACATACTCATGACGTATGCTATTCTCGATCTAAGTGTAGTTATTGTAATAGGCTTGGACATACACGCGGAATATGCTATTCTTTGCATGGTCGACCACCTAAAATTGCTCATGTTGCTCAGTCTAACACCACAGGTGATCAATGGGTGTATTTATCTGACAAGGAATATAATAAGTATCTCCAGTATCGATCAAGTAAGCATATATCTCTACCAATAGCCCTCAACTACACAATCTTCTACCTTTGGATCATGGGTTATTGACTCAGGTGCATTATTGACTCAGGTGCTTCTAATTATATTTCTGGTGACAAATCACTTATATTGTTTATTCACAATATCTTCCTGCTATTGCTTTAGCCAATGGGATCCAAACAAAACCAAAAGGAGTTGGACAAGCCAAAACCCTATCTTTTGTCACGACTCTGTTCTTTATGTCCCTGGTTGTCCTTTTATCTTGCATCTGTTAGTTGTTTGACACGTGCCCTTCATTGTAGTATAACTTTTATTGATGATTCTTTTCTAATGCAGGACCGCAGTACAGGACAAACGATTGGCACAGGACATGTATCACAAGGCCTTTACCATCTTACCTCTTTAAATTCCTTCACATCATGCTCCGTTACAGACCCTCCAGACCTTATTCACACACGTTTGGGACAGTTGAGTCTATCCAAGCTACAGAAGATGGTGCCTAGTTTGTCTAGTTTATCCATATTGGACTGTGAGTCTTGTCAACTTGGGAAACACCCCCGTGCTATATTTTCACATAATAATGAGAGTCATTCAGAGTATTTTCTCATTAGTTCATTCTGATTTCGGTGTCCTAGTAGAGTCGGTTTACCCTTAGGATTTCGTTACTTTGTAGTTTCATTGATAATTTTTCAAGATGTACTTGGATTTTCTAATGAAAGATCGTTTCGAGTTATTTCCTATATTCAAAAGTTTTTGTGCTGAAATACAAAGTTAATTTGGTGTTTCTATTCGTACTTTACGTGGGGATAATGCCTTAGAATACTTATCCTTCCAGTTTCAGGAGTTTAGGACTTAACAAGAAATTATTTACCAGACATCATGTCCATACACCCCTCAGCAAAATAGTATAGTAGAAAGGAAATTAGGCATCTCATTGAGATTGCTCGCACTCTTCTCATTGAATCTCATGTACCGTTGCGTTTTTGGGGCGATGCAATCTTCACATCTTGCTATCGCATTATAGAATGCCATCATCTTCGATTTAGAATCAAGTTCCCTATTCCATACTATTTCCTCAGTCACATCTCTACTCTATCCCCCCTCGCATTTTTGGGATCACATGTTTTGTTCATAACTTAGCCGTAGGAGAAGATAAATTAGCCTCTCGTGCTCTCAAATATGTCTTCCTTGGTTACTCCCGAGTGCAAAAAGGGTATCGATGCTATTCACCTGATGTGGGTCGCCGTCACATTCTTTGAATTTCAACTTTACTATACATCTTCTGATCATCTTGATATCTCTGAGGTCTTACTCGTACCTCCAGTCTTATCCACATCAACCTTTGAGGAATCTACAGTTACTTTTACATCTCCAGCTGCAATGCCACCACTTTTGACTTATCAGTTATCATCGCCACCTGCGTCCAACATTAGCTGCCCCTACTGCAGACTTGCCTCCTCCTAGCCAATCAATTGCACTTTAAAAAGGTATAAGATCTACCCATAATGCTAACGCACATTATATTTTCTTGAGTTATCATCGTCTATCATCACCCCATTATGCTTTTGTATCATCTTTGTCCTTTATTTCCATCCCTAAGACTACAGGTGAAGCACTTTCCCATTCAAGATGGAAACAAGCTATGATTGATGAGATGTCTGCTTTATATATGAGTGGTACTTGGGAGCTTGTTTCCTTTCCTGCAGGTAAATCTACTGCTGGCTGTCATGGTCAGGTTGATCGGCTAAAGGTTCGCCTTGTTGCCAAAGGATATACACATATATTTGGGCTTGATTATGGTGACACTTTCTCTCCGTGGCTAAAATAACATCTGTCTGTCTTTTCCTATCTATGACTGCCGTTCGTCATTAGCCTTTTTATCAGTTGGACATTCAAAATGCTTTCTACATGGTGATCTTGAGGAAGAAGTCTATATGGAGCAATCACCTGGTTTTGTTGCTTAGTGGGAGCCTAGTAGCCTTGTATGTTAGGCTTGTAAGTCACTCTATGGTTTGAAACAGTCCCATCGAGCCTGGTTCGAAAAGTTTAGCACAGTAATTTAGGAGTTTGACATGATTCGTAGCGGAGCTGATCATTCAGTGTTTCGCCATTCTGAACCAAATCTGTGTATTTATTTGGTGATTTATGTTGACGATATCATTATCATCGGCAATGATCAAGAAGGTATCACTAATTTGAAGTAACGTCTCTTTCAGCATTTCTAGACTAAAGACATCAGCAGACTGAAATACTTTCTAGGTATTGAGGTTGCTAAGTCTAGATCAGGTATTGTTATTTCTCAACGCAAGTATGCCTTTGACATTCTTGAGAAGACAGGAATGATGGAATGTCGACCCATTGACACTCCTATTGATCCAAATGCTAAACTTCTGTCAGGACAAGAGAGCCACTCAATGATCCTGGAAGGTATAGGCGGTTGGTTGGAAAGTGACCTGACATCTCTTTTCCTATGAGTATTGTAAGTTAGTTTATGACTTCTCCCTATGATAGTCATTGGAATGCAGTTGTCCGTATTTTGCGATATAAAATGTCATCTCCAGGTAAAGGACTACTTTTCGAAGATCGAGGCCATGGGCATATCATTGGATATACAGATGCTGATTAGGCAGAATCACCCTCGGATAGATGTTCTATATCCGGAAATTGTGTTTTAGTAGGAGGTAATTTGGTGTCCTACAAGAGTAAGAAATAGAGTGTGGTTGCTCGATCGAGTCCAGAAGCAGAATATCGAGCAATGGTTGCAGCAACTTGAGAGCTAGTTTGGATCAAACAGTTGCTCAGAGAACTAAAATTTGGAGAAACCGGTAAGATGAAACTTACATGTGATAATCAAGTAGCCCTTCATAGTGGCATCTAATCCAGTGTTCCATGAGAGGAGTAAGCACATAGAGATTGATTGTTACTTTGTTAGAGAAAAGATACTCTCAGGAGATATTGTTACGAAATTTGTGAAGTCAAGTGATCAACTTGCAGATATCTTCACCAAGTTCCTTACCAGTCCTCGTATTAATTATATTTGTAACGAGCTAGGTACATATGACTTGTATGTACCAGCTTAAGAGGGAGTGTTAGAATATGAGTAGGAATAGGAATTACTTGAAAATGATTGTAATGTAGTGTCTATAAATAGAGTCTCAATGTATTTATGTAGATACAACAATTCAATAATATTTTTCTCCTATATTTCTCACAGCTTTATTAAGACAAAACTGGAAACCAATTAAATAGTAACTATAGGTTGATCCTCATCACCTTGATCAAAATTATCCACAAAACCGAGTTTCTTCAAGGGCAAATCCAAATACAATTATCTTCTTGATCTTTTCCTCTAGTTCCCATTTTCAACTCTAAGGTAATACATATTAATGGATCTCCTTGATTATCTATTTGACATAGAAATGTACGTTAACTAATAAAAAGGGGCAGCCCGGTGCACTAAAGCCCCCTCTATGCGCAGGGTCTGAGGAAGGGCCCCACCACAAGGGTGTATTGTACGCAGCCTTACCTTGTGTTTCTGCCAGAGGCTATTTCCAAGGCTTGAACCTGTGACCTCCTAGTCACATGACATCAACTTTACTAGTTACTCCAAGGCTCCCTTTGATGTACGTTAACTAATATTCACTCAATTGGATGTCACTGCAAAATCACTGGAACATCTACATCACAAGAGAGTTCCCGCACCTTTTAGAGGAGAAACCTTCTCCCTCTACTCTCTCCAATCCCTCTCGTTCGTTGAAGAGACCTGTTCCAAGCTATTAAGTTTATAATTTTTTTCGACTTTCATCTATGTACTGAAGAACCAAGTTCTTCAGCAACTAATCAAGAAGTAAATGCGGAATAAATAATCAACACACGGATTTTACGTGGAAAACTCCTTGCTCTCGGGAGTCAAAAACACAACCCAGCAGGCTTTTCCCTCAAATCTCGGGAGTCAAAAACACAACCCAACAGGTTTTTCCTTCAAATCTTAAAACTTGAGCAAAGTTTGTGGTTACAAACCAAAAGGGCTAACACTAGACCCTCTCACCCTTTCCTAGTTGCAACTGTCCCTTTCAAGATTCTACCCCAATCTTGAAAGCCTTTACACTCGAGGATCAAAGACCTAATATATATACTCTATGAACGTAAAAGGTTACAATTTACGCTCAACGAATCAAACTAGACAACTAAGAATTGTAATGATAAATCTTGATAGGAACAAGTTCTTCTTGACGTTGCCAGTTTACTCTTTCTCACACGAAGACGCACGGGATATATTCTCTCTTTTGTGTTGGGTGGTGTCTTCAACAACATCAATATAATACTTTATAGGAGCAGAATGGCCATGTTTTTCTTCTCCAAATCCAACAAGAATTAGTTCAAGTCAAGAACCTAATCCTTCTCAAACTGGAGTTCCATTCACGCGTCGGCTTCCACTTGTTTTCTCCTATTTCCAAAGCTTTTTCTACGTATGCAAATATGGTAGTATTTCCATCTTGACTTTTTGTTCCTTCATCCATGTGATTAGCCGTAATCCTAATTCCTCAAGGAATCCTCATGCACTTGGAACTTGCTTAGCGCCTTATCAACAGTCTTCTCCCGTCTACTGCGAAGGATCTGGTTCCTTCACTTCTGCAGTGTACTTCTGTAATCAGCTCTTGCAGTAGACATGTTAAAGAACTGGTTCTTCAGTAGCTATGTTTTATAAACACTACCAATCCTTATTTGAGACACGTTCAGTAGCTAGTTCTTGCATCATGTTTGTTATGTTTTGCAATTATCAAAACTTCATATGTAGCATAGCTCATGGCTCCTAGCTCAACATTTTCTTATTGAGAATCTTTGTAAAAACAAAATGCAAACGCCAGAAGCATCATCTTCTGGTAACCAGTACTCAAACAATTTGGAGATGCATGGTGTCTAATATATAGTTTCAAATAATAATGAACGGGCTCCCTATCAGACAGGATTAGACAGAACAAATGGAGATTTGATTTTGTAGTGCTTTACAGACTTGTTTTTAGTTTTATGTCCTTTTCACGATAGATCTTCATTTTTACATATAAGAGATCTGAAGAGCTCATTTTCTTTTGATGTAATTTTCTTCTGTTCAATTTGTAAGGGGCCATAAGAGACCATCAGAACAAAATTGTAGAAACAATCATTTCAGCACATAGGAGATATAAGAAATGAAAGATGAATAGTGCACAGAAGGAGCAAAATCTATATTAAAGAGCCAGAAGTCCACCTATGGAATAAAGAATGGAATGTAAAATTTTAGAGTTCAACATCTAGAACCAGGAAGCAACAATTCACAGAATAAGAATATAATTGCTTCACTTTAATAAGTATAAATGGAAAATACTCAGATTTCGAGCAGGTACAGCACTTAAACAGCAATTGAAAACACGATACCATCCATTCTGCTCTTAAATATGAAAGAATCTTTTTGTAAATCTCAATAACATAAATGGAACCAACTGGTAAACAAAGCATATCATGTATGTTTCAACCAGTAGCAAAAGAAATCTTACTAACCGTTTTCAGATGATTTCCTCTGCTCTGCAAGGCGTATATTGCTCCTCTAGCATAGTTACCCCATTTGCATTCTTCCTGAGGTGTGGATAAGTCTATTTGTTCCGTTAAACCATTTGTCTCAGACATATGCTTAGGAAGCTGAACTTCATCTACTCTGTGAAGTTTAAGGATGTGTGGTATAAATTCCTGTCTGATTCAAATTTTGAAAAAAAATAAAGAAAAGAAAAGAAAAGGGAAGCCTGGTGCACTAAATTTTGAATTTGATAAATTTTGGAATTGATAACATTAGGAGTTTGATGCTTTTTGCAGGAATTATCATCACCTATTGTTTATGAAAGGGTTAAAACTAATTCATACTGGTAAAAGTGGAGCATCAAAAGGTTAAATGCGTAAAAGCAGTGATGGGATTCTCCACATTGTAAAAGACGGTGCTGCAAACCAACGAACATGAGATTGTGTATATTCATGATCCAGTAGCAGCAAAAACTTATCTACATGGCTCCACACAGAGATCTTTTAAATGCAATTATAGATATCCAAGTAGTTATACGTTAGTATGAACATGCCTAAAATCAACACTATTTACCTGAACCGAACTTCTCCTTCAAATTGCGCAGATTGCAATGTAACCTTCACATTTGAAATTTTAGTAGAAAATGAGTAGGAAGTAGAAATTTTGTTTTTGATAAGGTAAACAATTTTATTAACATTTAAGTAGGAAGTAGAATAAACATAAAATTACTAATTAGTAAATATTCCATTAGCTCAAGCTCTTCAGCAGATAAGGGAACATAGTCCCAATGTTATCAAAAGCAAAAAGCACAAAAAAGCTCTAAGGTCTGTTGGGGCTTTAAGCGTAAAGCGCAAGTAAAGCATGGGCTTCAATGAAGAAAGGCGCAACGGAAGAAAAAAATACATACATACATATATATATACATATGTATATATGTGTATATATATAACATATATGCATATGTATATATGTGGCAAAATACATAGGCTGAACTTTTTTGACTTTTTCCGTATTGATAGAAATCAGGGAGGGGAGTCTGGTTGCATTGGGATGGCGTTTTCCGGCGAAATTTTCGCCGGAAAAATCAGAATCGTGTGGGTCTCTAATAACTTTTTTTTATTATTGTTGCTTGTTGTTGCTTGAGCCGGGGTCTATCGGAAACCTCTCTACTTCTTCGGAGTTAGCGGTATGGACTGCGTACATCTTACCCTCCCCAGACCCCACGCTGTGGGAATACACTGGGTTTGTTGTTGTTGTTGTTGCATTACTATATCTTAAAAAGAATTGTGGGAGGAGATTTGTCCATTTGGATTATCCTTTCAGATTCTGCAACAAGTGCACTGGTAGCCTCATTTTATTAATAATATTTTCGAATTTTTTATAATAGCTTGTACAATGGCTACTCGTGGTTTCTGACCATCTGAAATTAAGCTGAACACCTCGCTCCCCAACTCTTTTTCTTCCTCTAATGGTTGTTGGGTGTTGTTCAGGTGAACAATGGAGGAGTGAAGGTGAGGTTCTTTTTTTTCTTTTCACTAAAAATTGTGTTTGAGAAGTGAGGCAAAGAAAATAGGACGCATGTAAGGAAAAATACGGATGATAATGAAAGAAGAGGGAGAAAGAAGAAATTAAGTATTGGTACATTAATGGTGGAAAATAGATAAAGACTAAAGTAAGAAGATGACACAAAAAATGGAACTTTTTTCCTTTTTTTTAATTTTTGATTTTTTCTTTCTTTAGTGACATGTAATTTTATGATTGGTTATAGTTTCCATGTCATGTCAAGTGACTTTCACGCACCAAATTTAATCTGAAATTGTGTAATTTGTGCTTAATTGACACCGTTTGTGAATGACTAAAGGGTTTAATAGGTACATGGCCTAATTAAGGTGCCAATATGAAAAAAGTCAAAAAGTTCAGGGCCTGTCTATGTATTTTGCCTATATATATATATATATATATATATATATATATATACATATATATGTATGTATTTATATATGTATGTATTATTTTCTCCCGTTGCGCCTTTCTTCATTGAAGCCCATGCTTTACTTGCGCTTTACGCTTAAAGCCCCAACACACACACACACATATATATATATTAGTCCAATACAAATAATTATAAGTATGAATGACAAATATACGAACAAATAAATTGAAAAAATTTACAATAAAGTGAAAATATCAATTGTTTAGCATTGCTTCATTAGAAGGGGCTCATTAGCAAGGGAAAATATGTCTTAGAACCTTGATGATGACACTAAAGCACACACTAAGAGAGGCAAAGCGCTCAACATGTTTTGAGCCTCGCTTTAGGGCTTAAGCACACTTAAAGCGCGCTTTGATAACACGTACATAGTGGAGCAGAAAAGTACAATGCTGCTTCAACTTCCAGTGTTGATAAGTCAGATTTATCCAGTTTTACAAAATAAAAAGCAAACACAGTCAACAGAATCTGAGTGTTAAAAAAGAAAGACACGAACATCAACGTGGAAATGGTAACTTCTTCTCGTTTGTAACTACATCTACTTATTTGTGTCTCAGTTGCAGCTTTCCAGCTAAAACATCCATTTCATATCAAAACTATTAGCACCCCCTTAGTCTAACAAAGGTTACACATGGAAAATTTTAAAAATCAGGAAAATCGCTGACTTCAGTTTATCTGTTAGTTATGTTTCCTATTTCTCCGTAGCAGTTATTCCTCTACTTTCTAAGTGCAAAAATATTTAGGAAGTAATTTCCTTATTTTTAGGAGGGTGGTTAATTCACCAGTGTTGTATTTAAAGTAATTTGAATTCAATAAAATGTATGCAGAAAATTATTCCTTTTTTAGTGTACTTTAACCAAGAGATTGAAGGTTCTCCCTTAAAAAACCAACACCATTAATTGTCTTGCAACATCCCATAACCAGATCTATAACAGGGGACCGGAATAAATACCTCTAGTTGACTTGTATGTACTCATTAAAGCACATTGTGGAGTTTGTAAAACTATGCTTATAAGAAATAAGATATGTGGAACCCCAACAAAAGCATAGAATTTGGTAGACTAAGAGATTGACAAGGATTGTGTATTATGACAAGGATTGTGTATTATACAACCTTATAGATTCATACAGTCAGAACCAAATTTTAGCTGAAACAACAAACATTTAACTTATCTTTCAAAACATATAGACAATAAAACACGTCTACATTGTTAGAACACTATTTGGCTACACAACATGAAAACAATCATACCTGAGAGTCATTAGAAGGAACAAAACCAAGTAGTATACCCTTATTGATTGTCATAGCTGAAACAGACCCACCCTGAGACATGTCAAAGATAGCATAATTCCATATAGATCTTGAGTAAAGGTAAAACAGCAAATAATTATATTTAGGTACCGAGGCTTCAAATAACTGCCACAAGTTTATACTTGAGACATAGTTGATTGTTTGAATTAAGGCAGATCGTGATATCATATGCTAATAGATATAGAGTCCTGTTATGGAATAAATTAAATTTTATCTGTCAAGAATTAAGCAAGAACACATAATTAACAACTAATAACTAACAAACTTGCCTGATGATCAATGTGAGCGCCCAATGGGCAAATCCTGTAAGGTGATATAACCAACCTAACCTCCTGAGCATCTCTACCAGACAATTCAGCAACTTTATTTTGTATTTTATCCAACTGCACCAGTTACAAAATCAGAGGAAGTTTTAGCTTATCTATTTGAGCTTAGCAACTGTGACTAGTACATGGGTCAGGGAGATCACAGTGAAACAAGATGAATCAACTGGTTCTGAAATTACAAATGTTCAATAAAACCTTTGCAAAAGAATATTCATTTGTTTGCACTCAATGGAGGTCTAAATCTGAATGATTTAGACTTCAAACCATTAAGTGTATTTGTTTTTCATTAAGATTTTGACTCTTAATAGGTTTGAATAGGTCTTAATCATTCAGATCTGGAACTAAGTCTTAATTATTAAGAGGTATTTTTGTATTAGATAATATTCACCACCACTCTATCCATAACCATCAGTCACCACCACTAACCACCTTTGCCATGATCACCATTGTCAATAACGACCTAGCCACCAACCACCACCACCACCACCACCACTAACCACCTCCACCATCATAACAACCATTCACAATCATAATTGCTACTAACCTCTATTTTCAGCCTCTACTATATCTACCACCTCCATTATTTTAATTATATCTGCCGCTATCACCACCGTCAACCCCAACGTCAATGCCAACACCACTAACACCACCACCATCATCAACCACTATCGGCCAATCCCAATTATTCTCAACTCATCCACCACAACTAGTGCCACCGCTAACTACCACTAACATATCATCAACATCCACACATTCTTCGGCCACCACCACCACCACCATTGTCACTGGTGTCGCCACCTCCATTACTGCTTCAACCAGCAACATCACTACAGTATATCTCTACTAATAATCATCTCCACCATCACAGCTAACAACATCTTTAACGACCACCAACACATCGTCAACCATCATACATTCATTTTTAAGCTATCACAATCAACACCTCTAACTACTAACATCAACCAACTTCACATCACTACCACCACTACTATCAATTGCCACCATCATAGCAGTAACTACAATATCAAACATCTCTACCATCACAACTATGACGACCAACATTACTAATCACTAACATTAATCATTACCATCACCACCACCATTGCAAACCATCTCCATTATCACTAACAAATATAAATATTTTTTTCAATCAAATAATAATTTTATTGTATTAAATCAAATATTTTTCTAATATATAATTATTTTTTATTTGAATTATATTTTTTATTATATATGTAAATAAATAAATTTTGCATATGCAGATATTGAAAAATAAATAGTCTTAACCATTCAGTTTTCAGATCTGAAGACAATATCTTAATTATTCAGATATGCATTCAGATTCAGACGTCTGAATCTTAATAAAAACAAATGCAGCCTGAGTATCACAAGCTCTGATGAATAGTGCAACCCTGCAAAACTACATCCAACATTTGGAGCTGATTCAACTAGCTAAATTTTTTTTTTTCTCACCTTTCGGCCTTCCTCTCAAATACGGGGACAATCACTATTAGATACATAGCATCACGAATATTCTCAAAAGAATATTATGTTCATTGAAGTATAGGTTCCTATAATTTACATTCCTCTAACAATACATAACATTTTATTAGTGACTTCTTCTTGTTTCAGAAGCTTCTTCCTTTCTTAAATACAGCAGCCCAAAAGAGCAAAGCTGCTCAAACAGAACTCAGACACTCGGCAAAAAGGGTTGTTACAAACCACATCATTGAATTTAATTAAACAATGTCCTCTACATTACAACAAAGACAGCATCCCCAGTGTAGTCCAACAATAGGGGTCTTGGGAGGCAGATGTATGAAGACCTTGCTCCTACTTCAGATGTAGAGAGGCTGTTTCTCATAGACCCTCAGCTCAAGGAAAAACATTACAAAATAACGGAAGTGACAGAAGTGAAAGCATTACAAAATAAAATACCACGATAATCGAAGTACAAGAAACTATAGAAGCAGTAGTATGATTACTAGTATGGGTGGATAGCAAGACAAAGCACAACTACCTACTATCCTAATTCGGGACCTCCACAATGTGCGCATAAAATCATGACACAAGGAGTCGACTAAATCCATACACTTTTAGCAATACAGCAGTATCAGACACATAATAAACCAAGCTCTGGAAAAGACAATGTGGTTTGGCCCCTATTGTCCATATGTCTTGAGGAATTTGAAATTGTGTATATTGGCATCACAAAGTTTTATCTTAAACCAGTGATCACTGAGAGAAATATCATTTAGAATCAATATTACAAATCAAATCGATAGCCCCATCAAGCAAAGATCCACAATGCAATAAAAATAACAAGTAATGAAGTGTAAAAATGAAGACTTTACCTCTGATTCAGAAGGCCAATGACCAGAAAGAACACCCATTTTTTGTCGTTGTTTCTGAAATATCTGTGGAAGAATGTGAATCTTAAGTGGGTTTTGCTTTATATTTAAGAAAAAGTAATAGTAATGAGGGAGGGAGAGAGTGAGGTTAAAGTTTGCGGGAAAATTGTTGTCGGTTGAAGGGTCGTTTCCCTTGATTTGTCTTTTGCCTAAAGGCAATCATATCTTGCCAATTTATAAAGATTTTTTTTTCTCATTTTCTGATGTTTGAAACCATAAATTGAGGGACTGATTTATCTCCACCTTATTTACCATGTAAGGAAAGCTGAGAAATTGATTAAGTTAATTAAAGTGTAAAGTGTAATTTTCTTTTTAATTTTTTAAAAAATCATTCAACTCTAAATTTCAAATTTTAGAATTTCCCCAATTTTCTTATCTTTCAATCTTTTTTTTTCTCTCTCTCCAATTTTCTTTCTCCCCATTTTCTTTTGTTATTTTTTTCTCTCTAGATTTTCCTCTTCTTCCATCTTCTCTTCTTCTTTTTCTTTCTTTTTTCATTTCGTTCTTCTTCCTTTTTTAATCTTCATAGACTATTTTAAAAAAAATTAAGAAGTTTGAAAAGAAATTTTTTGATTTCTTTTAAATCAGCAAATTCAACAACTACAATAGTTGCTACAACAGTTACGGTAATTGCTGCAACAGTTACGGTAATTGCTGCAACAACTATTATTAGTTGTTGCGTTACAACAATTATCGAAGTTGTTGTAGCAACCATCGAAGTTGCTGCAGCAACTTCGACTGTTGCTGCAGCAACTTCGATAGTTCTTCGATACTTAATTTCTGAAAAAAGATGTGGTTAAAGGAAAAGCCCACGAAAAAGTGATATTATGGTAAAAAGAGAGGTGGTGGTGCTGGTGGTGGCGCCGAATGAGAAGATAACATTTGTTGCGGTGTTGATAGCGATGGTGATGGAGGAGAAAGAGGAAAAATAGGAGATAGTTATGTAGAGGGAGGAGACAATGGTGAATCCGAAAGAGGTGGCAATAGTAGTGACAGTGATAGTAGAGGAAGGAGAGGTGGCTATGGCGGCAACAAAAAGGGTGTGGAGGAGGAGTGGTGGTGATGGTATAGGAATCTTTGTGTAAATATGGTGTAAGAATCTTTATGTAAATAATAAAACTTGAGGGTTTTAAAATTAGTGTCATTAACACTAATCTTAAAATTGTCACATCTACTCAATATTTAAGACTTGTGTCACTTTTTTTTAGTTTTGAAACTTTTTTGTCACCCTTAATTAATTTGCCTAGGAAAGCTAGTGTGTGTCAAACTGTCAATCCCGCAACCTATGGTTAGAAATTGACGTGTCCATGTTTATTTCAACTTCACCAAGATAATAATAAATTTTTGATCCTATTTTAGAATATGAATATGATTTTACTTCCCCTGTTACCCTTTGTTTTGTCATTTATGGGTATTGTGTGTGTTTGATCACTATTTTAAAAAGACAATTTTGGGGCTCATTTCGGGACAAGGCACTGGTAAAACGCCTCAAGGCATAGGAGTGGAGCTTAGTCCCATGAGGCTTACGCCTTAAGCGCCCGAGTGTACGCCCTAAGCATGCCTAACGTCCAACCCTCGAGGCTCACCTAACGTCCAACACTCGAGGCTCACCTAACATATCGTAGGCATATTATGGGTCAAATTCCTTAATTAACATTATTGAACCTTATAATTCTATCATAAATAAATTATTATGTAATCTAAAGTAAGAGTAAGAAGAATGGAGGAGAGAAGAGAATTTTTATTTCTCTTGAATAATGAAGGATGATTTACAAATGAATACAACCTCTCTATTTATACGAAAAACTCCTCCTAATTTCTCTCCAAAAGATAAACATTATAACCAGGGATGTGCATCGATCGGTTTGGTTCGATTTTACATATTATCGGTTTAGTTTATCGGTTTTCGATTTTTAAATATGCTAAACCAATAACCAAACCAATAACCAAACCAATAAGATATTTTTTATCGATTTTTGATTTATCGGTTTTTAGTCCTTAACGGTTTGGTTTTTGGTTTAACCGATAAGAAAATACCCATAAAATAGAAATAGTAGTAACTAACATGAAAAAAAATCGAATCTTAGTTGCAAACAAAAATCCTACATCATGTGTTTTAATTTACAAGAATCTTCAAGTTTGAACTAAATGTTGTTAGGAGAAATTAAGAGTTTATATAATTGAAATAATAAGTTCGTTAATTTGTAGAGATTAAAGAGAAATTAAGAGAAATATATAATAAGTTATGTGTGTGTGTGTGTATATATATATATATATTCTTATTGGGTTATCGGTTTACCCAATAACCCAATAAGAAAAAACCAAACCGAACCAATAACCTAATAATTTTTTTATAAAACCATTAAAAAACCGTTAACCCAATAACAATAACCCAATAACATTTTTATCGGTTCGGTTTATCGGTCGGTTCGTTTTTTGCACACCCCTAATTATAGCTACGCACTAGATATTGATAGATACTCAATATATCTTGATAGATATTCACTATAAAGCAAATACATTTGTAACACTCCTCCTTGAATGTCTAGTTGATAGATAATGCACCTCGTTAATGCGTTACTAGAAAAAGTCTATTGGAAAACAATCTAGTAAAGGAAAAAGAGTACACGTCTCTAATACTATGCATTTTGATTGCCTCATTAAAAACTTTACAAGAAAGACTAGTGTGACAAAACCCTGAAAGAAAAAAAGAGTACAATGTATGGAAGCTCCCCATGATGAGTACAATAATTCAAAGCATGAATCTTCGCATTCCAATTTGTGCATCATCTTCTCAAAAGTTGTAGTTAATAGAGATTTGGTGAATAAATTAGTCATATAATCACTCAAACAAATCTTTTTCTTCGTTTGATCACCTTTTATGAATCCTCCCTTTAGTTTGATCATGCATGATTCTCGACTTGCTTCATGAATATCTATTATCTTAGCATAATTTGAATGTCAGTAATATAGCATGGTATGATGGTAACCTTTCATCATGACAATAGATAATATGTTTGTATTGAACTATTTTATCGATCATATGAATATCTTGTATATTCAAAAACTTGACAATATTTGTTAGGATAAACACATTTTTATAAGGGTTTCTATTTGTAACATGCAAGTTATCTTATTTCACTATCTCCATGTAGAAGTAAAACTGTATCATGCTTATAGTTCTAGCACGATGTATAAATACATCAATTGCACAAGATGGTACTTTAGGATATTTCTCATTTAAGCAAATAATCTATTACTTTTAAAAACTCTCAGAGAGTTCCAATGATTTCCAAATCATCAATTTATCCATTATAAGGATTATAAACAAGTTTTCCAGAAACTTTTATATGCTTCTGGAATTTTGAATCCTTCCGAAATTTTCATATTGATTTTATCAAGTGACAATATTCAACATTTCATGTGTAACATCTTCTAGTATCTAGAATACAAATCAAATAAGATTGTGCTTACCAAGATGCATCCTTGCATGTCACTTGATAAATATTTCTACGTCAACATGCTTAAATAAATATAGAATTTTGATCCTCATAATCTTTTACAACATTGCGCCATATTGTATCAAAGATATCATTCACAATATATTCTTTGTATTGGTATGCAATAGACATAACTTTTGAGATCTCATCACTTCAATTATTTTTCTTAGGTACCTAAGCCTCTCATGAAGTTTCATGAAGTGTTATGTTATAGGCTCTTAAAGAGCACATTGCCTCCTTATTATTGTTATTTGTTCCTTTTTCTTTTCAAGAATTATTACGTTTGTAATTGATTGGTCTATCATGCTTTATGCATGATGTAGACTTTGCCCTTCATGGACATTCAATATGAGCACTTGCAGTTGAAATATGAGATTATATTTGAGTCAACAAATACTTTTGGTATTTGACTTGAATTATCATTTGAATGAGGATCTAATGATAATTTCTAACATATTTCATAACTGCTTATTATGTCCCCCTATGTCACGAAAACTAACATACATCCTCTATTTTCTTTGAGGAATTCATCTTTATGCATCAGTTGAGTCATAGGATCAACAGTGTGTGTGCCCTAAAGACTGTTGTAACGTCCCAAAAATCTATCCCGAGACGTCACATGGTGCTTAGGACCACAAGTGATCCCAAGCTAACCCTTCTACTGGCATAACTCATAAGCAGCTGAATAATATGTATAAAATGACTGAGTTTATAGCATGAAAACATAATAATGGTGGAATCTGAGAAAATACAATACTGATATAACTTTTACATTCTGATAAAGTCTGAAAGAGGGACTGAAAATATATAACTGACTTTAACTGACATCTGTGAAGCCTCTACTATACTGACTATAGATAGCTGGAACGCGACTCCAACTATCACTAATCAATACATGAGAGAATAAAATACATAAATAATATCTAACTTAAGTCCTCGAAATAGGAGGAATCATCATCTGTTGGTTGAAATTTGCAAGCTGTCAGAATATAGTATGCGTTCTACAACTGAACTGATACCTACATTATGAGACAATGTAGCACATAGACATATATGTGGATCAGTACTTTGAGGATGTACTGAGTATATGGGGGGTGAAATGCATAAGTAAAACATCATATTATCATCATAATTCGTAAAACTATGCATGCTAAATGTAAATGACTCACATAAGCTAGAATATTTGAAATACTGAAAATAATAATCATGAGAAATAAATCATACTTGTAAATCTAGTGAGCCATAAAATTTAGTTCTAAAAGCTGTGCTAATACTCTGTCTTTAAATCATACTGTCTAAGTGTAGAAAGGACTCACTTCTAAGTCTAAAATTTGAAAACTAAATTCTGTAACTCTTATCTTTCTGTAAAACATAATCTGAGTAAAACTTGTGAGCCTTTACACTTAGTTTTCTAAAATCTGGAAAATACCTTATCTTAAGGCTTAAAATCTTAAAACCATAACTTCCAAAGCATATGCTTTTATCTTAAATCTTTAAATCAATACACTGTTGAAAAGTGCGGGACATCTGTTGGGAGGTTCTTCTAACTGACATACACCATGTGAGCATCCATGGAGTCCCACGTCTGGCCCCCGTTAGTTAGGGTTGTTCTACCCTTGCCATCGAAATAGAACTTCTATCTTAAGTGATCACAATCTGAGTCATCCACGTAGAAGTGGAAATAATCTGAATTCTATGTTGGCACATAGTTCTGGGGTATAAAACCGTAGTAACCTACCTATCTCGGTGCTAAATACTACTCCCACTCTATGCTCAAAATCTAAAGAAACTAACTTCAAAACTAGCACATGGGTTTAGAAGAAAACCAATTATGCTTTTCTTTCTTTAAATTTCAAGTCATATGAACAAACTGGATTCTTTATCTTAGCTTAGGACCAAAAGATCAAATCTTTATCAATAATCTGAGAATAAACTTATCCGAGGGTTCTTATAGAACAAATAATCTTGAAATAAAAATCTTAATTAGGGCATAATGACCCATGCAGTAATCTCATGTTAACATCTAAAAATTCATGCTTGATAATGTAAACACTTATAATTCATCATAAAATCTAGAAATTTTTGCACAATGCATAGAAATATGAATAAAGTCATGGAATTTCAACTTCTAAATCAATGGAAACCTCATAAGTTTGTAAACAACAATAATGGGTGTAAACCTTAACTTGAATTTCATGGAAAATCATATAAAATTAAATAACGTTATAATTTAAAACAAGTTTTGGGCACAAGGATGAAAAAAGTATCCTTGTTCATAACCCCACATACCTTGGATAATGAACTAGATGAACAAGTTTGCTTTTGGTATTCTATTTGTGCTCTTGAATGATGATTCTTGGTGTTCTTGAATTGGAAACTTTGAATCTTGAACTGATTTGGGAAAAGAATGGTGGAATCTTGGGAATTCTTGAAGTTGAATGATGAAGCTTAGGATTTTGGTTGAGAGAAATTTTGATGAACATAAGCATAGAAGGCTTGTAATAGGGTTAAATCATGTGTTTGGACGGATTTGGGGGCTTAGGAATTGACCAAAATACCCCCCTTGAGCTTTTAAACGATACTGGAAAAGCAGCAAAAATCCCGCTTTGGCTGGCCACCGTGTTGCGCCACAATCTCGGTGGCTCACTGGAAAAGGATGAGTGGGAACTAGGATTTCTCCGTGATGCAGAGCTATTGCGGTGGCCTATAGTTTTGCCATTTTAGCCACTGGCACGACGCACCACTATCGCGTAGGCTTGTTGGAAATTGACAAATGTGAAATGAGACTTCTCCGCGACGTAGTGGAATCACGGAGTCTCATTGGAATTTGAAAACTGCCAATTTGCTTAGCTCCGCGATGCGCTGAGGGTACAGGTTACACACTGTCAACTTAAAAAAATGCCATAACTCCTTCACCGAGTGTCACTGAAGACTAAATTTCAGCTTTTAATTTGAGGGTACTTTGGACAATTCCCTTCTTACCCAATTAAAACCCCATGTTCATAAAACACTCAAGGAGGTTATTTCTCATTCATAACGTAATCAAACACTCTTAGAACTCTCTCAAGTTTCTCAATAAAAATACTTAGGGTTTCCAAGAAGTAGGTCATCCAAGGGAAAGGATTGAGTTATTTTCGTGAAACTTGGTATTTCAGGCATGTTACTTTTCCCTAATTGCTAATTTGTTAAAAATATATATTTTAAAAGTGTTGTTCATATGGTATTATTGTTGGTTTTGAAATATGGGTAGATGGTTTTGAATGTTTGCTGTTGAACAATGTTTCCCATGGTTTGCATATAATTGTTCATGCATTAAATGTGGTTTTTGAACCTATGGGGTACATGGGTATGGTGAATAAACTAGGGGATTGTGATTTTCCCCAACTTGTGACATTTGAAGTGGTAATGACCTCAACCCCATATTGTGAAATTGATTTTGATATAAAGAGTATACACATTGAATTAATTTGAACTATGGTATGATTGAAAAGTCTAATGAGTCATATTAGTTTTGAACTAAACCTTGTAGGTTTTGTGTTTTAACAAGCTATTGCATAATTGAACCAAGGGAGTTGTAATTCCACCAAGTGATGAAATTGTTTTGACATATTGTTGTTACTTTGCAAGTGTAGTTGGTATGACGATACCAATAATATATGCCTAAATGTGTGTCATGGTCCAATGAATGAGAATGTGTAATAGTTGTTTTAATTGAGCTTTAATGAGGGATGTGTAGCTGAGTCGTGAAAGTGGAGGTCCCGAGGGACCAATACTAAAAATTACGGTTACAGACGCGGAGGTCTATATGACTGGGTGGTTCGAGTCCCCCTTATTTTTAAATCATGTTTCTTACTCGTTGTTGTGAATGTTATGTTGTTTTAAGCTCTAATCCATGGTGTATAATGTTATAGGATGCTTGAGGATTTGATGTAGCTGGTATTTTGATGTTGAAAAAGCTAGAATTGAAGGCAAAATAACACTAGAAGGCAATGACCACGATGAACACTTAGCCAAAATTTTGGAATCAATTTCCAGAGAACTCATGTGATATGCCCGCGTCGCCTTCTCTTAAGCGGTGGATTTAAGTCTGCGTCGCCCCCTCTATACCGATGCTATAAGGCCTGCACAACCTGCTTTTGAGCGGTGCACAATAGCCTCATCGCCTGCCAAAGTCCGGTTCTCATAAGGCCGCGTCGCCTCTTTAAATCCTACACAACTTAAACCTCTTCTACTATAAATACAAAGCTTTAAACAATTTGTTATGTATCTTGGAACATCTTGGAACAATTGAGGGGCTTCTACACTTCAATTTTAGGGTTTTTATTCTTGAACTTTAGCTTTTTAATTGCTTTGATTATGTATTCAATTGTGTAGATCATGATTATGTCGATTAGTGGCTAAACGCCCTCTTTCCAGGGTTAAAGCCAATAATATGACTACTATCATTTTGGATTGATTTCGTTTGCTTCGCTTATCATATTTGGTTGTTTGTTATCCTTATTTTAATTATTTTAAGGAGTGGATAACCTTAGAATACACATATTGTCAACCTTTTGATCTTGGGAGGGGGAATTGGAAGATAGAACAAGGGGATAAACAAAGTACGATTCTTATTCCTTTATGAAATGAGAAATTCGAATTAGCATCTGGGACAGGAATGTACGTAGAAGCCTTGCTTGATTCACATATAGGATGATAGATTTACACTTAATTGGAATATTACATCATCGCTCAATGATGTAGTTGTAATGTCCAAGTTAGGTAAACGATTAGAGGTCCGGAGACACTGATCATGCGATAAACCCTACGAATCAACAACCAAGATAAGCGAGTTAACGAATGAAGTTCAATAGCGTAGTATGATTGTTTGAAGTTCTTTAACCCTGTGCTTTACTCTATTGATTGTCTCAAGTCTTTTACTTCACGCACTGTTTACTTTTACTTTAGTTTACAAATATTTCAAACTCTCTTTTGGTTACGCTTACTCTAGATTAATCTAAATAGTGAATTAAAATATAATTGTTGTTAGAACAAGTATCTGTGGGATCAATATTCGGCTTTCTTTAAGGCCACTATATTACTTGGTAGACCACGTACACTTGTGTGTGCACTTGGGTGCTGTCAACCACCACTAAAATCTCTAAATCATGAGTGGGATAGTTCCTCTCATGTACTTTCAACTGCCTAAAAGCATAGGCAATCACCTTACCATGCTGCATCAGAACACAACCATGTCCTACCTCGGATGCATCACAATAAACCACAAACCCCTCAGTTCCTTTAGGCAAAGTCAAAACCGGAGCTGAAGTTAGCTTATCTTTCATCTTCCCAAAACTACCCTCAAAAGTATCCGACCAAGAGAACCTTATCTTCTTCTGAGTCAACTTAGTCAATGGGGCAGCTATCATCGAAAAACTTTCCACAAACCTCCTATAATACTCTATCAAACCCAAGAAGCTCCAAATGTCAGTTGGATTTGTGGGTCTAAGTCACTTCTTAACCACCACAACCTTTTGTGGATCCACCATGATCCCTTCACTAGAAATAATTTGACCCATAAAAGTGACAATGTTTAACCAAAATTCATATTTAGAGAGTTTGGCATACAACTGCTGCTCTTTGAAGGTCTGCAACACACCACAGAGGTGATTGGCATGATCCACCACACTCTTAGAGTACACCAAAATTTCATCAATGAACACAATGACAAAAAGATCCAGAAACTAATGGAAGACCCTATTCATCAAATCCATGAATTCCGTCGGGGCATTAGTCAAACCAAATGACATAACTAAGAACTCAAAGTGCTCATACCGGGTATGGGAAACTGTTTTAGGGATGTCCACCTCCTTAATATCAAGCTGATGATACCCAGACAAATGATCTATCTTAGAAAAGAATTGGCACCTTGCAACTGATCAAACAAGTTATCTATCTTAGGAAGAAGTACTTGTTTTTAATTATCACCTTATTCAACTGTCGATAGACTATACACATTCAAAGGGAACCATCCTTCTTACGCATGAATAACACTGGTGCGCCCCATGGGGACACACTAGGACGGATGAAACCCTTATCCAAACCTTAAGTTTCTCCTTGAGTTCCGTCAACTCAACCGAAGCCATTCTATAAGGAGGATTAGATATTGGACGAGTGTCCAAAACCAAATCAATCCCAAATTCAATCTCCCTATCTGGAGGAACACTAGGAAGGTCATCAGGAAAGACCTAGGAAACTCATTCACCACTGGAACCGAATGAAAAGAAGGACCTTTCGAGTTAGAATCTTTAACCCGAGCTAAATGATAGAGACACCCTTTGGAGATTAATCTCCGAGCTCTAAGAAATTATAAAAAACTCCCCTTAGAAGCTAGGGAACCTCCCCCCACTCAATAACCGGCTTACTAGGGAACCTAAAAACAACCTTACGGGCCCGACTATCTAAGGACGCGTAGCACGAGTGTAACCAATCCATACCTAGAATAACATCAAAATCCACCACATATAATTTATACAAATCTACCAAAGTCTCCTTACTACTAACAGCTACCACATCCCCCTATAGACTCTTTTAGCAACCACAGAGTGACCTACTTGGGTAGAAACAGAAAAAGGTCCAAAATAACCTCGGTACCAAAACAAAAAGAAACCACAAATGGGGTCACATAATAAAGAGAAGACCCTAGATCAAGTAAATAGTAAACATCCCGAGAATCACCTGTCCCTTCCTTCATCATAGAAATCTAGATATAACCGACCACAGAACCTACAAGGAGAACATGACGAAGCTGACTGGGACCCACTAGTCTAAGATTGGGAACCCTATGCCCTAAATTTATCGCCACCCTACTGATGCCTGTCACTCGACTGCTTCGGGTAAGGAGCAATAGCTGTGGAGAAGGAACCAAAACTCCCTCACTTTTTCTTTGGCCACTTACCACCGTACCTACCACTTTAATGTTGACCATCCTGCTTAAAGAACCTAAATTTCTTACCCTGCCTTTCCCATATCTCAACCTGTTTTCTCTTTTTCTCCTCCACTTGTTGTATATGAACAACCAACCTAGAAATATCTATGTCCTTAATCAACAATGTAGTCTTGCTTTCAAGGATAAACTCACGAGATAGTCCTAAAGCAAACTTTCATATACTTTTTCTCACATTAGACACCAATTCTGGAGAATACCTAGACAACTGGTAAAAATTCAAGGCATACTCCTTGACCTACATCTTCCCCTGTTTTAGATAACAAATTCTTCCATCTTTGCTTCCCTCAACTCCTAAGGAAAGAAGCGGTCCAGAAATGCATTGGAGAAAGTCTCCTATAAAGATAACTCCTCAACATCACCCTTGCCTCATCCCATTCCTCGTACCATTGGTACGCCACATTCTTCAGCTTGTAAGCTGCAAACTCCACCCTTTCACATTTGTGGCATGCATAATCCTGAAAATATTTTCCATCTCATCCAAAAAATCCTGATGATCCTCATCCACCTTAACACCAGTGAAAGTTGGAGAACTCAACCTCATAAATTGGCCAACCCTTGTTGCCTCATAATATAGAGTAACAGATGCACCACGCTCAGCCTGTGAAGCTACCAACTGAGCAATCATATGAATCGACTAAATAAACTCAGTATTTGTCACATCATCCCGCAGAGGACTAGAGGGAAATATTGGAAATCCTAAGAAATCAGGGACTGGACCCCTAGACCGAGTATAGATCCTATGAGTAGAGTGTGTCCTATCAACATCGTCCTCAGTTGGGACAGAGGAGTTTCCATGCGTCTCAAATCATCGAGGCATGATATGAAAAGCAAACAAATAGAAATTAGAGAATATTACAGGGCTAAACTCCAAGCTTGAAAATAGAACACAAAGAAGAGAAATATTTTCTATATGCCTTGTAGCCTCTCCCTTATGAGTGTGGTGCGCTACACATCCTTAAAAAAGACTCTAATTTACACGATTTTATGGACTCTCAATTACCATGAACCTAAAGCTATGATACATACTTGACACGACCCGAATTAGGGCCTTGTCGTAATGGGCATCCCAAGTCTAACCAGGACTGGAGATCGCCTCCGTTAACTAACCCAACATCCAAACACATGCCCCGAGTCAGATTAATTTTGAACATATAACAAGATAGCGTTATTTACAACTCCAGACTTTGGGATAGGTCCATAACCATGACCAACCTAATCAAGTTCAACCATCCAATACCAAACCAATAACCATACCAAGACCAACGCAATAACCAAGTATGAGTCTATAACCTAATAGTATGGAACAAACATAAATACAGTCAAACGATATCAACCCCAATACCAATGCTAATACTAACGCTGACACCACTGCCGACACCGTCCATACCAAACCATAGTACACAAAGCCTCTAACCAAAAGTAAAATAATATCCGATTGGGAGATGCCCCTACCATAGCCAAAATCAATGTCTATGAAATAACCAGAGTATGTAAAGACATCCATGATATGAAATGGAGCCTTTCGAAATATGGAACCTCAAACTTCAATCCAACTGAGCTGATCCCAAATTTAATCACTAAGCAAGAGGAGTAGAATGTCCAATTCTTTCATTGCATGGGGATACAGCTGCCCGAAGATGGGTTAGCGGGTGACCGCTAGCATGCACTCAAGATAAGGATAAAATAATACCAACCTTTAAGACCAAGTAAACTACCATATGTACTTACAACCATACATATATATATATATAATTATGCTGGAAAAGGGAACTGGGTTTAGCATACATTTAAAACCATTAACCTGGGTATGTGTAGCTTAACCATCCTAGAACCTCCCACAGGCTATATGGGTCCAGTGTAACCCCCTGAACGGGCCCCTGTGCGTGTAGCCGCATGAATTAGAGATACCATAGGAGTAGGGGATTCTCGATTACCCTTCGCTCTCCGTGATACTGTAATGCCCCGAGATCCCATCCTGAGGTGTCACGCGATGCTTATGACCTCGAAGGACCACAAGATAATCCTTTACTGATATCTATATCTGTGCACTGCATAATATCTGAAATAAATGTGGAAACTAGCCATAAGGTTCAACACATCTATGAATACTCAAAACTGAAAACTGAATACTAATACATCCGTTTGAAAAGCCTCTAAACTGTCTGAACTGTGGAGTTGATGGGACAGGTCCCCAACTAACTTCGTCTACTGAAAATATAAACAAAGTCTGATGCAATAATAGTAAATTGAGATTCGTCCTCGAAAGAAAAAGACTCACTGCTATGACTACTGCTGCTGATTGGGACTGAACTGCTGAGGAAACTCTGGGTCTCGTGCCTCTGAACCTATGGTGCCAAATAAAACACCATAGCACAAATGCGTCAGTACAGGGATGTACTGAGTATGTAGATGGGGTAAGGATAAATGCAAGGGCTCATGCATGCATAATATCTAAATTGAATAATCATGAAAATGCCGCACGAGAACACATACACATACATGAATGTATACACCATAGTCACAATCATCACAACTCTAGAGACTGAAACTCGGATACTGCCTTACTGTAGACTGAACTAACTACTGACACTGAGATACTGAGACACTGACTCATCTAATACTGATGACTGAGAAACTGGATGTACTTACATCGATGACTGAATTTTGAGCTTACTGCTCTCAACCGACAAGATTAAAGATCAACGTCTCTAATGGATGATTAAGGAAGCTATTATCAATGGTAAGGAAATGATCATATCTGAATTTGACAACAAGAATACTCAATAGAATCTGAGGCTGTGATCAAGCCTGTCTGGCGGCATATCTCTGAATACGATATCAAATGACTGTATATGAGACAAAGCCTATCTGACGGATGGTCCATGGATCAATGGAACTATCTGAGTTCCTCATAGATATAGATGACTGTATCTGACAGTCCTAATTTTTGAAGATTGATACTGAGACTGAGACTGAATCTGAAATTGAAATTGAAACTGTGGGAAGTAGTTACTTAACCGACATGCCCCAACCTACCACAGGTGGGGTCCAACTTGTAACCCCAATTAAAAGGGTGTCAATACCGTGCCACGGGTAAATACCTCTCTCTGGTTAATCCTCTCTAGCGGATGACCCTTACTAGGAAGTCGACCTAAGGCAATATAATAGTCAAATACTCTCTCTCTGGAGGTGACAGCCTTTTCTTGATGGTGACTCCTGTATCCTGCGCTGGCTACACAGTTCTGGAGGTCAGGGATTGCTACTAATGACTCCGACCTCTCTCTCGCTGATGGGAGGAGCCGCCATCCCTTCCCTCGTTCGGTGATAGTTTCTACTCCCAACTGAAAGACTCTGACTGAATTCTTAACTGAACACAACTGACCTGAATCTAATACATATCATATTTATCAAAAGATCTGATTGAGCTACGCTGAGATCACTTAGTTCCGTATCTGACGAAAATGGTATTGAATCACGATATCTCACTGACGATACAGAGCTTGAATAGATTATTCGGTCACTACCGAGATTAGAATTGAACACTTGCATACTGTTAGATCTAAGCTAAGTATAGAGTTGAGGCTAGATTACTAGCGATACGAAGATTACAAAGATTACTGAGATTTCTGAGCTTTCTTACGTTGTGTAATTGTCTGAGGATACAGAGTTCTATAACTCACTGAGTTCTGAGAATTATGGCTCGACTGGAATTATCATAAAACTGACACGGGCTCTAGGCAACAACTAAATTTTCAGGTATAAATACCCCCATGACTCGATAACATAAAATAAAGCATAATCATTCCTCCATCATCACAACCATTCATTCACCATCATCATCACAATCATTCATTCATCATCACAGTCATTCATTCATCATCATTATCATTAAAGTGTCTCTTCAAGTATTTAGGAAACATAACATACCTTCACCTTTACAATCATTAAGGCATCGCGTCAAGCATTTAGGAAACATCAACATATACTAGCGTAGGGAAATATGCTACTAGATTATACTTTCTTCAACAAGGTCTTACCTCAAGTACTTCACACCTAAATCAGTCTTGACATGTACTTGGACATCACATGACTTGGGAAAACTTCATACTATCGTGTCATAACTTACTTTCTAACCACTTGCATGTATTAAAAGCTTAGCATACATCAAGGAGCACATAATTGGGGGATTTACAACCATCATATATCAACTTGTTCGCTAAGGTCTTTAAACAACACTAGGCATGAACGGGTTCACACTTATTTGGGGATTTCCTACTATCATGGAATAATTCATTCACTTGGGCATTTTATCAAACACTAGGCATGCATAGACTTGCTCATACTTTGGGCTTTCCGAATCAACATACTATAGTGACCCTTATGCTTCACCTAAGCTTTTTATCAGACTTATGGGGAACATGCTTTACTTATTCAACCATTTCTACACCTAAATGACATGGACACATCATGTAGGAAACCACTTCAAGAGGTCTCATCACAAACATCATAGAAATTCCACATACTAGGGTCAAAGCTCATAAATCTTGTAAACAAACATGAATCAAAACTCAACAACAGCTGGAACATCAATTTCAACTCGCATGAATCATTAACAACTCATAAACATAAAATCTTTGAGTTTTAGAAAAGGGTACTTGAGCTTCTTGGATGAAAGGGACCCAAGAATCGACATCTACATACCTGGGGAAACACTTTTCTTGAAGGTTCTTAGAGAGATTCTTGATTCCTCTTGATTCCCCCTTGATCTCTCTTGATTTTTGATTGAAGGAGAAGAGAGGATTTAATTTTGGAAACCCTAGTTTTTGGGTGGAAGAAGAGAAAATGAGGCTGAAGGCCCTCAACCGGGTATTTATAGGGGAAAAGTCCAAAAAGCCCTTGGAATTAAACTGAAAAATCCCCGATTTTACATGCTAGCACGACGCCCCATAATCGCGTCAGTTCACTGGAAAATGGACAATTGGGAAACTGCATGAGGCACAACGCGGTGGAAATCGCGTTGCCATTTTGATTGCGAACTGGAACTATACCACGACGCGGTGGAATCGCGGAGGCTCCTTGGAAATTGACAAATTCTGAAATTAAGCCTTGGCGCGACGCGCCATAATCGCGGAGGCTCACTGGATTTTGACGATTGCCATTTTGGCTGGCTCCGCGATGTGCTAAAGTGCTAGGTGGCACACTGTCACACTAAAATGACTCTAACTCTTCACCCGAGTGTCGAATTTGGGCGAATTTGGTATCGATGAAAAGCTTATTCAATGCTCTACATGACAAAAAGTCGATATTAGGAAAATTCCACACGATTCAATGTATTTCATACTTAGGGAGATATTTCTAAAATTTTTAGACTCGAATTCCCTCTTTACTGAATACGCTCTAAGGCTCAGACTTGGAAGAGGATTTTGCGGGGTATTACAGATACATATGTACAAGTTTACTTAGTGAATTCCTGGGTATCCTGTAAGTATCAATTATTTTCACCGTGACCAATTCTTATGTCAGTAAACATGAGTTTCCAGTGTCCGTCATTGGACTCACACCTTCACGGTTAGCTATCACACCCTGCCATTATTGCCCAATTAAAACCATTACCAACAACCAAACCGCCAATTCCATTTATTATTAACCAAGGCTATAAGTAGTGGTATCGTCATACCGACTATATCTTGCAAGCGACGTCCTAACCATCCTTTTTAAGTAACGGGATTCCCATGTACCCATAGATTACATTATCAAGTTGACTTAGGGGAATCCCATGTACCCCACAAGATGTTTGTTATTAAGTTTTCTTGGGAGATTCTCTTGTACCCCACAAGGCTTTCAATTAGACCAACCATAACCACCAAGACCTTATCATTTAACCATTCTAAATAATTTAAACCATTTAGGGTTCCATTACCAAGTTATACCATGTAGAGTTCAATGAAAGTCCAACAATTTAACCAAAAACATTCTTATACACATTTTATCAAACATGTTAGGGGCATAGTATTTCCAAAGCCAAAACTAAGTACCAATTAACCATTCCCATGCATCTAAATATTCAAACCACCATAATAATATGAAAACAATAAGTAAATGATATATGAAAACCATAACCAACCATTGTAACCAAAACCCCCAACATATAATTTAAAATCCAATACCATACAACATTTATGCCATGATAATTCATAAAACATGCCTTTAGTTGAAACTAACAATGAGGGAGGAGTACATGCCTTATATTACGAAGATGACAGAGAGAAATCACCCTTGTAAGCTCCAAATTGATCCTATTGATGAAACCCTAGCCTTCCTTGACCCAAGAGCCTTGAGATAATTTGAGAGTGTTTTAAGAGAGTTTGAGTGATTGCAAATAGGTTAAATGATGTCCCAAGAGTGTTATAAGTCGTGGGGACTTAAGAGTTTAAGAGGGGAAATGTCTATATTACCTACAACTTAATATGCATAAAATTCCCACAGAATGGTACAATCACCCAATGCCAATCATACCCTAGGGTACGAGTAGTATCCTTATCGCATACCTTAGGCCTCCCCTTAGACCCAAACACTATCCAACATGTTATCCACCTAAGTCTATGTTTTAATACTGACAAACTAACAAGTGTATCTTTGCAGGATATTGAAAAGAATACAGGAATCTGGATCCAGGAATGGAAGGACATCAATTCACGATCCACGGCATCCAAGTAAATCAATTACAAGCTCTGGGAATGGAATGACATCAAGTCACGTTCCATGACATCGAAGTATATCGATCACAATGCGAATAAATGAAAGGAGAATCTCAGCCCCAAAATTCATGGAAAATCAGATCAATCATGATTAAGTAAAAGAAGAAAAAGGTCACAAATATATTTGGAAAGGCATCAATCTCTACGAAGACGAAAAGAAACACATATGGATGTGAGTAACAACCGTATATGGACATATCTGATATGGACATATCATACGACTATATTCCTCAATCGAAGAATAAATTTAAATCCTTGATTCAGAAGAAATATCTTGGATTTCCTTATGAAGAGTAGCAATCGAAAACTATAAAATAGGAAGACTGAAGATGGACACGGGTTGCGCCACTTCAAGAAGAAAAACTCAAAGTGTCTCAATCTTAGTCTTATCAGGCTTTGTAATATTTACCTTACAATTGTTATACAAAGAATAGGATCGAGTCAACTTTGTGATATAGACTGAAACTGTGTCATAAGGTCCAAAGAGTAAAATAAGTCTTCGGAACTTATTTCTCATCATTGTACTCGAAGCCAATATTGAAAGATCTAAGGAAACATTGAAACCCAAGGGGACTAGAAGTAGGCACCAAATTGATGTTTTGAACCAGGATAAATCTCGGTGTCTTTACTTTATGTTTGATTACTTATTTGCTAAATTGTTTTAAGTTTAATCTGTCTTGTGAAGTGTACTGCTCGGCAGGCAAGTCACTATGAAGATTCAGTAGTCCGCCTATAAAAATTTTCAATTCACCCCCTCTTGAATTTCAATTGGTATCAGAGCAGGTCTTACTAATAGTGTTTCTTAACCACAAGTGAGTAAAGATCAAATGTCAAATTATCATTTCCCTGGTGCTCTTCTCCAGGATGACCACTCCTCCACAAGACCACTATACTTTAATGGATGACATTACTCCTCCTGGAAAAATAGGTTCATAATATTTGTCCAATCAAATGACTTCCAAGCATGGGTTGTCATTAAGAAGGGTCCAAAGCCGATTTTAGGTCTTAAAGAGAAGTCAAAAGACAAAGACAAAGAATCTAGCGTTTCTGACATAGAAGACCTTGAAAGTTTCGAGGTCACCAAAGAACAACAAGAGGTAATTCAAAATAAAGCACGTACTATATGTTTGCTTCTTTGTGCAGTTAGTGGAGAAGAATACAACAAGATATCAATCTGCAAGACTACAAAAGAGATATGGGATAAATTGAAGGTAACTTATGAAGGATCCACCAAAGTCAAAAAGTCAAAGATCGCTGCCCTGGTCAATGAATACGAGTTGTTCAAAATGGAAGAAAATGAGAACATTGAAACAATGTTTGGCAGATTCAGCAAGAACGTATGCGAACTAAAATCATCAGGGATGATCTATCCACACAATCTGTAAGTTCAGAAGCAAGTCTGGAGTCTTCCAAAAATTTGGAAAACCAAGCTGCCATTCCGAAAGATGGAGATCTTCACAACATGACATATGATGAATTACGTGGTAACCTCATTGCATATGAATGCAATTAAATAAACAAGTACCAAAAAAAAGAGAAGAAGAAATTGGTAGCCTTTAATGCTGCTCCAACCGAAGAAGTGAAAATTCTTGAAGATGCTAACAATGAAGGAATGACTCTCATAAATCGTGGAGTAAGGCAAATCATGAGACAGAGACAACAAAGATCCCAAGGAGCTAAGAATGATGATTCCACCAGAAATAATGATTGCTATTATTACTGTGGAAAGCCTGGTCACTGTAAACAAAACTGTCTTGAGTTAAGAAGAAGATCGTCCAAAAAAAATCAAAACTTTAGAGCATGGAGTGATGAAGATGAAAATAAAGAAGTAGAAGCCTCCAATATGTGCTTTATGGAAATAGGTGAATCTAGCAATGAATAAGTCCTTAAGATCTATAAATAAGAAATGTGGGTCATTAATAGTGAATGTTCTAGGCACATGACCGGAAAGAAAGAAAATTTCTCTACTCTAGAGTAAATAGATAGGGATCAGTAAGGTTCGATGATAATTCTAGAGGCAACGTCATTGGATTTAGCTCAGTAAAACTCTACTCATCATGCGAATTCACGGAAGTATATCTAGTAGACGGCCTAAAAAATAATCTGCTCAGCATCAGTCAGCTCTGTGATGCCGGATTTGGAGTACTCTTCAAAGCCAAAAATTTCTCAATCAAACATGATAAAAAATATCTCTCTCATCAGTGAACGTGTTGACACCATTTACATTTTAAATAGTCTTGATTTTACTATCTTAACTTGCCTCACTATGCAAGCCATTGATACTTGGTTGTGGCACAGAAAGCTCGAGCATGCTAGTATGCATATCATTGAGAAGTTTTATAGACTGGAATTGGTGAAAGGTCTGCCAAAACTCAAGTTTGAAAAGGATCACATCTGTGTTGCCTGCCAATTGGGTAAGCAGACTCGGACATCATTCAAGGTCAAAGACATTGTCTCTACTACCAAACCTCTTCAAAAAATCCATATGGATCTATTTGGCCCCTCCAAAATCGCAAGCATCGGTGGAAAGATATATGTTTTTGTCATAGTTGATGATTATTCATGTTTTAGTTGGGTAATGTTCCTTGCCCATAAACATGAGGCTTTCATAAATTTTGAGATTTTTTGTAGAAAGGTACAGAGAGTAGCCGAACACCTTATCACTTACGTTCATAGTAATCATGGAGGAGAGTTTGAAAATAAAGTGTTTGAGGAGTATTGTGCTAAGAACGGATACTCTCAGAACTTCTCTTCACCTCGGTCCCCTTAGCAAAATGGTGTAGTAGAGAGGAATAATTAGTTTCTCCAGGAAACTGCCAGGACAACATTGTTGGAACATAATCTCCCAGATCATTTTTGGGCAGAAGCACTAAGCACCTCATGCCATATCATCAATAGGTGCCTGATCCAACCTATCCTAAAGAAAACGCCTTATGAACTCTGGACATGAAAGAAGCCCAACATCAGTTATTTCCATCATTTTGGCTGCAAATGTTTTATTCACAACAATGGTAAGAACAACTTGGGAAAATTTGATCCACGAAGTGATGAAGGTATTTTTCTTAGGTACTCTTCCACCAGTCGTGCCACAGGGCCTTTAATAAAAGAACTTTATGTGTTGAGGAGTCTATGTATATTGTATTTGATGAATCTAATCACTTCTCTACGAGTTTGAGTGTTGATGAAGAACAGTTGGGTAATCTACAATCTGAAAAAAGTAACAACACAATCTCTAAGTCATCACAAGACAAGTCGACTACACCCTCCCAAGAGTAACCTCCTAAAGCAAAAACAACAAATCCAAGTGTTCCAAGAGAATAAAAGCATGATGCTATTCTTCCAAACAAAATCATCACCAGAAATCCAAAAGATAAAGTGCAAACAAGAGTATCATTGAGGATACATGCAACTGTCACCCTTGTTTCTCAAATTGAACCCAATAAAATTGATGAGGCCCTCAAAGATGAAACATGGGTTGAAGCTATGAAGGAAGAACTGGATGAGTTTGAATGAAATCAAGTTTGGGCTTTAGTTGAAAGACCAAGAAATTGCTCAGTAATTGGAACCAGACGGGTCTATAGAAATAAATTAAATGAAGAAGGTAAAGTTATTAGAAATAAAGCCAGACTTGTAGCTCAAGGCTACTCCCAGCAGGAAGGTATTTATTATGATGAGACCTTTGCCCCTATGGAACGGTTAGAGTCAATATAAATTTTAGTAGCTTTTGCAATGTTCAAATATTTTAAGTTATATCAAATGGACGTAAAAAGTGATTCCTTAAATGGATTTATTCATGAGGAAGTTTTTGTAAAACAATCCCCCAGATTTGAAGATCCATCATATCCAAATCATGTTTTCAAATTATCAAAAGCAATCTACGGCCTCAAACAAGCTCCAAAAACTTGGTATGAGAGATTGAGTACTTTTTTACTAAATAAAAATTTTCAAAAGGGTAAAATTGATATAACTCTGCTCATACAAAAACTTGATTCAAATATTATCATTGTGCAAATTTACGTTGATGATATCATTTTTGGTAGTTCTAAGATCTCTATGTGCGAGAATTTTGCTAATTTGATGAAAGGAGAATTTGAAATGAGCCTTATGGGAGAGCTCACATACTTTCTGGGATTACAAATCAAACAAACTCCCAAAGGCACTTTTATCAGTCAAGCCAAGTACACGAAAGAACTCATCAAAAAGTTCGGTATGGAAAAAGGAAAGGCCTATGGAATACCAATGAGCCCATCCACAAGCATTGATTCAGACTTATTTGGAAAAGACACTGATGAAAAGTTGTACCGGGGGATGATCAAATCTCTACTCTACTTGACTGCAAGTCGACCAGACATTATGTTCAGTGTGTGTAAATGTGCCAGGTTACAGTCAACTCCCAAGGAGTCTCATCTCACTGCCATCAAATGAGTCATCCGATATCTAATAGGAACTCAATACTTTGGACTATGGATCCCTGATCCTCACATTTTGATTTAATTGGTTATTTAGATTCTAATTTTGCAGGAGATAAAAATAATAGAAAGAGAACTAGTGGAACATGTCAAATTCTTGGTGATTCCCTTATCTCATGGCATAGAAAGAATCAAACTTCCATTTCTCTTTCAACCACTGAAGATGAATACATAACTGTAGGAAGTTGTGGTACTCAAATCTTATGGATTATGCATCAACTTCTTGACTTTGAGTTATCTTTTGAAGTTGTTCCTATTATGTGTGATAACACTAGTGCTATTAGCTTATCTAAGTAGACTGTGCATCATTCTAATGCTAAACATATTGATATTAACATCATTTTATTCAAGATCATGTAGAGAATGTTGATTTTACTCTAAAATTTGTTAACTCTGAAAATCAACTAGAAGATATTTTTATAAAACCCCTGCTAGAAGAAAGATTTTATTCCCTTAGAAAAAGGCTTAGTATTCTTAGCATTAATAATTTTTAAGCCTTATTTAGGATAGTAATTTTTTGTGATTTTTGTTAAATAAAAAAAATTCTTATAAACAATTCTATCACAACATGCATAAATCCCTCACATACTTCCTGGCCATATAAGTTGTAAAACGATTTCATTTTTTTACTCCTTGCTGTATCTCTATATGTGGATGTCTTTGTTTGTATGTTGCCTTCATGTTGTTTCTTTTTGATTATGTTAAAGGGGGAGAAAGAAGGAACATCAGAGTTGCCTACAAGTCAGGGGGAGCAATATGACAGTAAGGGAAGTCAACTGATGTTTACTCTTGTTTGTCATTATAAAAAAAGAGGAGATTGTTAGCCTCCTAAGTCTACGTTTTAATAATGACAAACTAACAAATGTATCTTTGCAGGATATTGAAAAGGATAAAGGAAGATAACTCCATGAATGGAAGGACATCAATTCACGATCCACGACATCCAAGTAAATCAATCACTAGCTTCGGGAATGGAATGACATCAAGTCATGACCCATGACATCCAAGTAAATCGATCACAATGAGAACAAATGGAAGGAGAATCTCAGCCCCAAAAGTCACAGAAAATCAAATCAATCACAATCAAGTAAAAGAATAAAAAGGTCACAAACACATTTAGAAAGGCATCAATCTCTATGAAGACCAAAAGGAACAATAAATCACGGACATATCTGATATGGATATGAGTAATAACCATATATGGACAAATCAGATATGGACATATCATACGGCTATATTCCCAAATCAAGAAATAAATTCAAATCCTTGATTGAGAAGAAATCTCTTGGGTTTTCTTATGAAGAGTAGCAGCCGAAGACTATAAAATAGAAAGACTGAAGATGGACACGAGTCGCGCAACTTCTAGAAGAAAAACTCAAAGTGTCTCAATCTTAGTCTCATAAGGCTTTGTAATCTTTAGCTTACAATTGTTATACAAAGAATAAAATCGAGTTAACTTTGTGATATAGACTGAAGCTGTGTCACAAGATCCAAAGAGCAAAATAAGTCTTCGGAACTTGTTTCACATCATTGTACTCAAAGCCAATATTTAAAGATCTAAGGTAACATTGAAAACCAAGGGGACTGGAAGTAGGCACCACATTGATGTTCCAAACCAGGATAAATCTCGGTGTCTTTACTTTATGTTTGATTACTTATTTGCTTAATTTTTTTAAGTTTAATCTGTCTTGTGAAGTGTACTGAACTGCAGGTGAGTCGATAGTGAAGAGTCAGTAGTCAACTCACAGAAAATTTTCAATTCACCCCCCTCTTGAATTTCACAGCATACGACCATCCAAGCCAAACCATACCCAACCATATGACTAGTATCATGAAACCGTACCCTAGGTAGAATAAAATTACCTAGACTAAACTTAGGGCAATATACGATTGACACCTTACCATTCATACCCGAATATATGACTTGTATGTTCCAACTGTACCTTGAATAGAAACCAACCAACCTATACTATTCCCTATACGAAAAATAACAACCTAGACGTACCCTATTATACGAGAAGTACCCCAAGTCGTACGATGTCCAGAAGCCAAAAACAGAGAAATTTTGTAAGGGTCAAAACCCAGGGTGTTTCAGTCTCCCCCACTATGATCATTCATCCCCGAATAACGGACAAGGGAGTACCAGCACAATTTTTTTTACACACCAACAAAACCATTCCAACCTTTAACTAAGTTAGAAAACAAAGATTCAAGGAAATCAACCTTTTCTTTAACCAAAGTAGAAAACAAAGATGTGATCAAGAACATATACCTTAAGCACGAATATCCAAAGCAGGAAACAAATGCGGATACTTAGACTTCATGTCCTCTTCCGCTTCCCAAGTAGCTTCTTCCACCTCGTGGTTCCGCCATAAAACCTTAACCGAAGCTACATCCTTGGTCCATAACCAACGAACCTGTCAATCCAAAATCTCAAACCGGGATCTCTTCATACGAAAGAGAATTCGAGATACCTAGTCCTTCTAAAGGTACAACTGATGAAGGATCAACTAAACACTTTCTAAACATATAGACATGAAATACCGGATGAATGGACCTTAAACTAGAAGGCAACTCCAAATCATACGCAACATTACCAAACCTTCTCAAAACTACATAAGGACCAACATACCGAGGACTGAGCTTCCCCTTCTTCCCAAACCACAATACTCCCTTTACGGGAGACACCGTTAGGAACACCCTATACCCAACCTCAAACTCTAAGTCCCTACACATTATATCCGCATAAGATTTTTGGCAACTTTGGGTAGTCTTAAGCCTATCCTGAATCACCTTAACCTTTCCATAGCCTGATAAACCAAATTCGGGCAAAACATATTCGCCTCACCAAGCTCTAACCACCCAATAGGAGATAAACACCTCCTACTATACAATGCCTCAAAAAGGGCCATCCCAATACTAGAATGGTAACTATTATTGTAAGCAAACTCTATAAGAGGTAAATGCTCAACCCAACTACTACCATAATCAATCACATATACGCGAAGCATATTATTCAATATCTGAATAGTCCTCTCTGCTTGCCCATCTGTCTGTGGATGAAAAGCAGTACTCAGACTAACCTTAGTCCCCAACCTTTTTTGAAATGACTACCAAAAGTTAGATCAAAACTGTGTACTACGATTAGAAATGATCAAAATAGGTACCTGATGCAGTTTCACAATCACATAAAGATACAACCTCGCATAATTCTCAGCCAAAAAGTTAGTCCTCACTGGCAAGAAGTGAGTCAACTTTGTCATCCTATCCACAATGATGCATACCTAATCAAATTGATTCTAAGACCAAGGAAGACCGGTAATGAAATTCATGTTTGATCACTTCCCATTTTCATTAAGGCAATTTAATTTCCTAATACAATCCCCCTAGCCTCATATGCTCAACTTTCACTTATTGACACACCATGCATTTGGCCATAAAATCAGCCACATCCATCTTCATACCATTCCACCAATACATCTCCTTGAGATCATGATATATTTTTGATGAATCGGGATGAACAACATAGCACGATTCATGTGCCTCAGCCAATATACTTTCGCACAAACCATCGACATCAGGAACACACAACCTCCCTTAGTACCGCAAGGTACCATCACCATTAATCTCAAATACCATCGCCTTTTTCCCGCCAACATCACCCTTGATTTTCATCAAGATAGGATCTAGAATTTGCTTCTCCTTGATCTCTTCACTAAGAGACGACCAAACTACTTCTTGTACCAACACATTGCCATTCTCGGAGTCCAAAATGCGAACTCTTAGATTAGCCAAGTGGTGAATATCCTTCACCAACTCTCGCCTCTCTTTATCCATATGAGCTAAGATCCCTATGGACAACCTGCTAAGAGCATCATAAAAAATATTAGCCTTACCTGGATGGCAGTGAAGACTCATATCATAGTCCTTTAGGAGCTCAAGCCATCTCCTTTGCTTGAGGTTAAGCTCTTTCTGTGTGAACACATACTGTAGGCTCTTAGGATCGAAAAATCTTAAGCTGATGATACCCAGACCAAAGATCTATCTTAGAAAATAATTTGGCACCTTGCAACTAATCAAACAAGTCATCTATCCTAGGAAGAGGATACTTGTTTTTAACCGTCACCTTATTCAAATGCTGATAGTCTATACACATTGAAAGGGAACCATCCTTCTTATACACAAATAACATCAGTGCGCCCCATGGGGACATACCAGGACAGATGAAATCCTTATCTATAAGATCCTTAAGTTGCTCCTTGTGTTTCCTTAACTCAGTCGGAGCCATTCTATAAGGAGGAATAAATATTGGATGTGTGTCCAGAACTAAATCAATCCCAAATTCAATCTCTCTATCCAGAGAAACACCAGGAAGGTCATTAAAAAAGACCTCAAGAAACTCATTTACCACCAGAACTGAATGTAAAGAAGGACCTTTAGAGTTAGAATCTTTAACCCAAACTAAATAATAGAGATTCCATTTGGAGATTAATCTCTGAGATCTAAGATATGATATAAACCTCCCCTTAGGAGCTAGGGAACAACCCTCCCACTCAATAACCGGTACCAGGGAACCTAAAGACAACTTTACGAGTCCGACCATCTAAGGATGCGTAGCACGAATGTAACCAATCCATACAAAAAAAAACATCAAAATCGACCATATCTAAATCATCCAAATCCACCAAAGTATCCTTACTACCAACAAATACCACACATCCCCTATAGACTCTTTTAGCAACCATAGAGTCACCTACCGAGGTAGAAACAGAAAAAGGTCTGAAATAACCTTAGGACCAAAACCAAAATACACAGCCAAAAATGGCGTCATATAAGATATAGAAGACCCCGGATCAAGTAAATAATAATATTCCTAAGAAAAGAGTTTCAACATACCAGTCATGACATCAGGCGATGCCTCAGACTTTTGTATGGTAGTGAGTGCGTATAACCGATTCCAGCCTTTTTCGATACTAGTAGAAAAAAACAGATGCAGAAGAAACACCCTTTGTGTAGGAGAAGATAAAGAGGCAACAGGAACCCTGTTCGCTTCCAAAGCAACCTTACCAATCAAACAGTTTCTAAGCATATGGCCTGGTTGACCATATTTGAAACACCACTCCCTTTCTTTATCATAAAAACCCTGATGTAACTGACCACAGAACCAATAAGAAGGAAATAACAAAGAAGAGTAAGCCCCACTAGCTTGAGATTGGGAACCCTATGCCCTGAAGTTGTCACCACCCTATTAATGCCTGTCACCCGACTACTTTAGTTAAGGTGCATTATCTGTGGAGAAGGAACCAGAACTCCCCCATTATTTCTTTAGCCACTTACCATCATCCCTACTATTTTTCTGTTGACCACCCTACTTAGAGAACCTGGACTTCTTACCTTGCTTTTCCCCTATCTCATCCTGCTTTATTTTTTCCTTCCCCACTTGTTGCATATGAACAACTAACCTAGAAGTATCCATGTCCTTGATCAACATTGTTGTCTTTCTTTCAAGGATCAACTCATGTGATAGTCTTGAAGAAAACTTTCTCATCCCAGCGTTCATATAAGACACCAATTTCGGAGCATACATAGACAATTGGTGAAACTTCAAGGCATACTTCTTGACCTATATTTTCCCCTATTTCATATTAACAAATTTCTCCGCCTTTGATTTCCTAAACTCTTGAGAAAAGAAGTATTCCAAAAATACATTGGAGAAAGTCTCCCATAAAAATGACTCCTCAATATCACCCTTTCCCCATCCTATTCTTCGTTCCATTGGTATACTATATCTTTTCAGCTGGTAAGCTGCAAACTCCATCCCTTCCATATTTGTGTCATGCATAATACTAAAATCCTTTCCATCTCATCTAGAAAACCTGAGGATCCTCCTCTACCTTAATACCAGTAAAAGTTGGAGGACTCAACCTCATAAACTAGCCAACCCTTGTGGCCTCAGAAGATAGAGTAACAGATGTACCATGCTTAGCCTGTGAAGCTACCAATTGAGAAATCATATGAATAGATTGATGAAACTCAGCATTTATCAAAATTATCTTGTGGAAGACTAGAGGGAACCGGTGGAAATCCAAAGAAATCAGGGACCAAACCCCTAGACCGAGTATGGATCCCATGAGTAGAGAGTGTACTATTAATATTATTCTCAGTTGGGATAAAAGAGTTTTCATGCGTCTCAAATCGTTAAGGCATGATCTAAAAAGTAAACAAATGGAAATTAGAGAAGATTCCAGGGCTCAGAATCCAAGCTTGAAAATAGAACACAAAGTAGAGAAACATTTCCTAAATGCCTTGTAGCCTCTTCCTTATGAGTGTGACGCGCTACACATCCTTAAAAGAGACTCTACTCAACACGACATTGTGGACTCCCAATTGACCATGAACCTAAAACTTTTATACCAGCTTGACATGACCCAAATTTGGGCCTTATCGTAATGGGATCCCAAGTCCATCTAGGACCAGAGACCGCCCACCTTACCCAACCCAACCTCTAAAAACATACCCTGAGTTTGATAAATTCCGAATATATAACAAGATAGCATTATGTACAGCTAGAGACTTTGGGATAGGTCCATAACCGTGACAAACCCAAGCAAGTCCAACCATCCAATACCCAACCAATAACCATACCAAACCAAAATAATAATCAAGTACGAGTCCATAACATAATAGGATGGAACAATCATAAATATAGTCAAATAATATAAGTCCCAATACCAATGCCAATACTAAGGCTGACACCACTGCCAACACCACCCATACCAACCTATAGTAGTCCCACAAAGCCTCTAACCAAAAGTAAAACAATATTCGATTGGGACATGCCCCCAACCATAGTAAAAATTGATGTCTATTAAATAACCAGAGTATGTAAAGACATCCATGATATGAAATAGTGCCTTTCAGAATATGAAAGCTCACCATTTTAATCCAACTGAGCTGATCCCAAATCTGATCACTAAGTAGGAAGAGTAGAATGGTTGGTTCCTGCATTACGTGGGATACAATTGCCTGAAGACGGGTTAGCGAGTGAATGCTAACATGAATTTAGGATAAGGATAAAATAATGCAAACCTTTAAGACCAAGTAAACAACCATATGTATTCACAACCATACATACATACATACATACATATATATATATAACCATGCTGGGAAAGGGAACCGGGTTTACTGTGCATTTAAAATCATTAACCTAGGTATATATAGCTTAACCATCCTAGAACCACCCACGGGCTATATGGGTACATGTAACCCCCTGAATGGGACTCGATACATGTAGCCGCATGAATTGGAGATACCATAGGAGTTGGGGCTTCCCGATTACCCTTTGCTTTCCATGATACATCTATACAAGTGTACTTAAGGGATTCTCGTGTACCTCAGAAGTATCATCTATGGTCACCATGACCAATACTCATGTCGGCAAATATGATTTTCTAGTATCCCTCCATTGGACTCACACCTTCACGATTAGCTATCACACCCTACCATTATTACCCAATTAAAACCATTACCATACAACTAAACCACCACTTCTATTTATTATTAACCAAGGCTATAAGTAGTGCTTTCATCATATCGACTATAGATTACAAATGATGTCCTTAGCCATTCTTTTTAAGTAAAGGGATTCCCATGTACCCATAGATTACATTATCAAGCTGACTTGGGGAAATCTCATGTACCCCACAAGATATTTATTATTAAGTTTGCTTGGGGGATTTCTTTGTACCCCACAAGGCTTTTAATTAGACCAATCATAACCAATAAGACCTTACCATTTAACCATTCCACACCATTTAGGGTTCCATTACCAAGTTATACCATGCATATTTCAATAAAAGTCCAACAATTTAACCAAAAAGATTCTCATAGGCATTTTATCAAACATGCTACGTGCATAGTATTTTTAAAGCCAAAATCAAGTACCAATTAACCATTCCCATGCAACCAAAATTTCAAACCACCATAATAATATGAAACCATAAGTAAAAGACATGGAAAAACCATGACCAACCATTGTAACCAAAACCCCCAACATATAATTAAAACCCAAAACCATACAATATTTATGCCATGAAAAAATTCATAAAACATGCCTTTAGTTGGAGCTAACAATGAGGGAGGATTGTATGCCTTAGATTACAAAGATGACAGAACGAAATCACCCTTGTAAGCCCCAAATTAATCATATTGATAAAACCCTAACCTTCCTTGACCCAAGAGCCTTGAGAGAATTTGAGAGTGCTTTAAGAGAGTTCAAGTGATTGTAAATAGGTTAAATAATGTCCCAAGAGTGTTATATGTCATGGTGCCTTAAGAGTTTAAGAGGGGAAATATCCATATTACCCCAAACTTAAACTACTTAAAATTCTCGCAGGATGGTACACCACCCCGTACTAATTATACCCTAGGGTATGAGTGGTACCCTTGTCTCATACCTTAAGCCTCCCCTTGTACCCCAACACTGTCCAATATACGACCATCCAAGCCAAACCATACCCAACCTTAGTATGATGAGATCATACCCTAGGCATAATAGAATCACCTAGACTAAACTTAAGGCAACATATGATTGATACCTTACCATTCATACCCTAACATATGACTTGTATATTCCAATCATACCTTGAAAAAAAACCAACCAACCCAAACTGGTCACCATACGACCAAACCCAATCTAGTCGTACCCTATCATACTAGAAGTACCCCAAGTTGTATGATGTCCAGAAGCCAAAAACAAAGAAATTTTCTAAGGGTCAAAACCTAGGGTGTTTTAGTTCAAGTCCCCTATAGTGAATACGTATACCCTTTGGTTCATGCATCCACATGCACTAGGTCCCTACTAACTGGGGGAGAGCTGGGTCTATATAGCTGATATATGTGTTCTTATGTTATGACGGTTAAGATACATAATACATGCTAAGTTGTAAAGTGCATGTTAAACCTTTTTTCCTATCCCAGTATATTACTTATGTATGTAGTATGATGTGATTCATATGGTATTGAAATAATTAGACTCAACATTATTTTATCCCCTATCCTTGAGTTACATGCTAATGTTCACCCCACTAATCATCTCCAAATACACTATCCCCATGCGATGCAAGTACCAGAGATACTTCTAATTTTTCTGTATAGAGTTAGGCGGATCAACTCAGCTCATTATTTTATTATGGTGAAGTGGTAATCTTCCATTCTCCTAAAGGATTAGGAATTTCATCTATTTCCATTCTTAGATTTATGTTGATAGTTTTCCTTATCATTAACATTATCATTGTATCTATCAGAGTCTGGGACATTTCTCGACCAGGACTGGGTTTTAGTTTTTTTGTTAGAAGGTTTAGTTGGATTATTGTGGACTTAAGTGATGTTGATAGGTTATTTGGATGGTTATCAATTATTGGTTGTAGACATTATTTGAGTATCATTAAGCTTATTCTTATGCTATCTTGTTATATGTTTAGAATTCATCTGATATTAGGGATATTATATTGACTTGGTTAGGTGCAGGGGGTGGACTTTCATCCAGGTGAGACTTGAGATATCCGTCGTGGTCAGACCTTGTTTTGGGTCATAAAAAAGTTAGTATCAGAGTGTAGGTTTAGTATGATTGGGTTTCCACAAAGTCGTCTTAAGTAAAGTCTTTTTATGGGTGTGTAGTATGGCACACTTATAAAGGAGACGTTATCAGACATTTAGGAATGTTTTTTTTCTTGTTGTTTCATTTCAAGCTATAGAGTCTAAGTTTTTGAATCTCCTTTAATTCCCGTATGTTTGCTTTTCAGATTCCTTCTAGAAGATCTGATGCTCATGGAAACTCTTTTGTCCCGTCTAAGGATAACGTAGATGGAGCTCGTCCTACTCGAGGAGTTTATACCTGGTATAGGGTCGCTGCTTCTCATTACCCTAATGGAGCTCCACCAATACCCCTATCTCTCCTCAAGCACCTAAAGTTGATGTGTCTAATATTGAGTTTCACCAGTCAATTTATTTGCTTACCCGGTTGGTGGCCTCTTAGACTGAGCATGTTTTTTTTGTTGGTATATCCTTTAAGGTTACTAGAGTTGACCAATTTATGAGGATGAGTCCTCCAATTTTCATTGGTTCTAAGGTTTAGGAGGATATTTAAGGTTTTATAGATAAGATGGAGAAGATCTTTCGAGTTATGCATGCTACTGATGTAGAGGGTGTGGAATTAACTACTTATTAGTTGAAGGATGTAGCATATCAATAGTATGAAGAGTGGGAGCAAATTAAGGGTAATGATGTTGAGACCGCTCTGTGGGATGAATTCTCTAGTGCTTTTCTTGATTTCTTCTTTCCTTAGGAGTTGAGGAAGGCAAAACCCGAGGAATTCATAAATTTGAAACAAGGAAGGATGACACCAAAGGAGTATGCCCTGAAGTTTCATCAACTATCGCGTTATGCCCCAAAATTGGTGCCTAGCATGAGGGTTAGAATGAGAAAGTTTTTCTTTGGGTCATCTTGGAGAGTAAGATTGCCTTGTTGAACAAGGATATGGACATCTCCAGGTTGGTTGTATATATGCAACAGTCCGAGGAGGAAAATATGAAGTAAGTAGAGGTGAGTGAAAGGCAGAGCAAAAAGTTTTGATATTCAAATCAGGGTGGAGGTCAACAGTAGAGTGGTAGAGATAGTGGAAAGTGGTCTAAGAAGAAGTGGGGCAACTCTGGTTCCTACTCTATGGTTAGTGCTCCTTATCCAAAGTCACCGGGTGACGTCGTTCTTAGTATGATAGTGGGTTTAGAGCACTAGGAGGCTAGTCGCAGTCTAGTGGGGCTTAGTCCACTCCATCATATCGTCTTTATAGATTTTATGGCCAGGTGTATTATGGTGTTTGTAAAGAGGAAAGGAACAAATGTTTCAAATATGGTAAGACTTGCCATATACAAAGGGACTGTCCTTCTAGGGTTACTTCTGGAGCAAATAAGATTCCTGGTGCTACTTCATTAGCTCCTGCACCAAAGGGTGCTACTTTTGCTTCTGACTCTGGCACTGGACGGAATAGTATGTAATCTCTTGCCACCCACTGGGATTCTGAGGTGTCCCACAATATTGTTATTGGTACGCTCAAACTTTTCTCTCATAATGTATATTGTCTACTTGATCCCTGGTCTACCCTCTCTTATGTGACCTCTTAGTGGCTATCAATTTTGGTTTTAATCTTGAGGATATTCTAGACCTGTTCTTTATGTCCACCTCGATGGATGACTCTATTATGGCTAGAAGTGTCTATAGGGGTTGTGTGTGATATCGGTTTATGGTAGGGAGACCTTGGTGGATCTAATAGAGTTGGACATGCTAGACTTTGATGTGATTTTAGGGATGGATTGGTTGTATTCATGCTATGCGTCTCTTGATTGTCAGACCTAAAGGGTACGTTTTCATTTCCCTAATGAGCTGGCGATCGATTAGAAAGGCAGTTCCCTAGTACCTAAGGGATGGTTCATATCATATCTTAGAGCCCGAAAATTAGTTTCCAAGGGGCGCCTTTATCACTTAGTGCATGTTAAGGATTCTAGATCAGAAGGTCCTTCTTTACAGACCGTCCCTGTGGTTTGTGAATTTCCCGAGGTATTCCCTGATGATCTTCTTGGTATTCTTCTTGACAGGGAAATTAATTTTGGGATTGATCTTCTTCCAGACACTCATCCCATTCCTATCCCTTCTTATAGGATGGCACCGACTGAGTTGAAAGAACTCAAGGAGCAATTGAAAGATCTTCTATATAAGGGTTTTATTTGCCTTAGTATTTCTCTTTGGGGTGCTCACATGTTCTTTATGCATTAGAAGGATGGTTCCCTTTGGATGTGTATTGGTTACCTCCAATTAAATAAGCTGACCGTGAATAATAAGTATCATTTTTCAAGGATTGATGATCTCTTTGATCAGCTTTAGGGTGCTAAGTACTTTTCTAAGATTGATCTTCAGTCTGGGTACCATCAGTTGAACATTTGAGAAGGGTTTAGCTGGTTATTATAGAAGGTTTGTGAAAAGTTTTTTTTTTATTGCTACCCCAGTGACTAAGTTAACTCAGAAGAAGCTAAAGTTCTTGTGGTCTGATGCTTATGAGGTTAGTTTTGAGAAGTTGAAGGATAAGTTAACTTCGGCTCCGATCTTGACACTACATGAAGGTACTAATGGTTTTGTGGTCTATTGTGATATATCTCTGGTGGGATTGGGTTGTGTGTTGATGCGACATGACAAGGTGTTGCTTATACTTCTAGACAGTAGAAGATTCATGAGAATAATTATCCATCTCATGATTTGGAATTGTTAGTTGTGGTATTTGTATTAAAGATCTGGCGACATTATCTGTATTGGGTCCATGTAGACATTTATTCTGATCATAAGAGCCTGCAATATATTTTTACTCAGAAGGAGCTAATCTCAGGCAAAGAAGGTGGCTTGAGTTATTAAAGGATTATTATATGAGTTTCCACTACCACCCAGGTAAAGATAACATGGTTGATGATGCTCTTAACAAGTTGTCCATGGGAAGCTTATCTTATGTGGATGAGAAGAAGAGGGATTTGGTGAAGTATATTGACTGTGTGGATAATCTAGGAGTCCGTCTCTTGGATTTTGAAGATGGTGGTGAGATTGTTCAAGAGGTAGAGAAGTCATCTCTTGTTGTTGAGGTGAAGCAAAAACAAATAATGATCCCTATATTGATGCAAATTAAGAATGATTTGAGTAGGCAGAAGGTGATGGTTTTTGAGATTGGTGGTGATGGTATCTTGAGGTACCAAGGTAGATTATGTGTTTCCAATATTGATGGGTTATGGGAAAAAACTTTTGCCGAAGCTCATGAGTCGCGTTATATGGTTCATCCTGGTTCAACAAAAATGTATCATGATCTCAAGAAAATTTATTGGTGGAATAATATTAAGCGGGATGTGGCCAATTTTATGACTAAGTGCATAGTGTGTCAGGAAGTGAAGGTGGAGCACTTGAGGCCTGGTGGGTTGACTCAACAGATTGCGCTGCCATTATGGATATGGAAAATAATTAATATGCATTTTTTTATCGGTCTTCCATGGCCTCATCAATAATTTTATTCAATTTGGGTCATCATGGATAGGATGACTAAGTTCGCTCATTTCTTGCCAGTGACAACAAATTTTTCTGCTGAGAACTGTGCAAAGTTGTATAGCCAAGAGATAGTGCAGTTGCATGGTGCACTAGTTTCTATTATTTTTGATTGAGGTACTCATTTTTCTTCTCTCTTTTGGAGGTCGTTCCATTGAGGTTTGGGGACTAAGGTAACCCTTAGTACCGCTTTCCACTAGCATACGGATGGGCAAGCGAAAAGGATGATTCAGGCCTTGGAAGATATGCTTTGGTCTTGTGTATTTGATTATGGTGGTAGTTGGGTTGACCACTTACCTCTCATAGAATTTGCCTACAACAATAGTTATCACTCTAGCATTAGTGTGGCTCCATTTGAGGCCTTGTATAGTAGGAGGTGTAGGTCTCTTATTGGGTGGTCTGAGGTTGGTAAAAATAAGTTATTTAGCCCTGATTTGGTTCACCAATCCATGGAGAAGGTGAAGGTGATTTGGGATAGGCTTAAGACCGCCCAAAGTCACCAAAAGTCCAATGCGGATGTGAGGCGAAGGGAATTGGGATGTAATGCTGGTGATTGGGTGTTCTTGAAGGTGTCTCCCATGAAAGGAGTGATGCAGTTTCGAAGGAAGGGTAAGCTCAGTCCCATTATGTCGGTCCGTATTAGGTTTTGAAGAGGGTCGGCAATTTTGTATATGAATTGGAGTTGGCTTCTATCTTCAGATCTGTTCATTCGATGTTTCATATTTCGATGTTGAGAAAGTGCATAGGCGATCCTTAGACGTCCATTCCTTTGGAAAAGGTGGGTATTTAGGATTTCTTGTCCTATGATTCTATGTTGAGATTTTGGATAGGCAAGTTCATCAATCGTGGACCAAGGATGTGGCTTCGGTAAAGGTTCTTTAGAGGAACCAATAGGTTGAAGAAACTATTTGGGAAGCCGATGAGGACATGAGGTCCAAGTATCCGTTATTGTTCCTTGTTCCGAATAATCATTCTTGAGGTATGTGTATTCCTTAACATTCCTTTTTATGACTTTGTTAAAGAAAATTGTAAATTCTTTGGCATCTTTGTTTTTTGTCTTTGTTAAAGGTAAGTGTGGTTGTGTTTGAAGTCAAATCTTGCTAATAAATGCCTTAACTGTCATTCGAGGATGAATGATCCTAAGGGGGGAGTATGTAACACCCCCTATTCTTGGTTCTTGAAAATTTATGAAATTTTATCCCCACTGCCCCCTGACTACGACTCTCTCTTATGAGTCATAAGGAGTCTTAACGGTTCCTAGGGATCCAATCTTATCCTAAATAGTAAGTGTGTGGCAAAGTTCTACTCTGAGTATGAGTGGCTCACTACGAGTCATAAGGACTCATTATGAGTCATTGGGTGCAATAGTAGAATGTCTAGTGTATACCCCAAATGGGTTCTGTGTTGACTATGACTGGACCCTATGAGTTGTAGGGTCCTATTACGAGTCATATAAGTTAAGTCAAAGGGTCAATAGTATGTGTATTTTCTAGAGACTGTCTTGGCTACGACTCATGGTGACAAGTCATAATGAAACCTTACGAGTCGTATGGTGACCCATGTCACTGACGACTAAATTTCATCTCTTATTTTGAGGGCATTTTGGATAATTTCCTTCTCACCCAATTAAAATCCCACATTCATAAAGTACTCAAGGGGGTTATTTCTCATTCATAATGTAATCAAACACTCTCAGAACTCTCGCAAGTTTCTCAAGCAAGATACTTAGGGTTTCCAAGAAGTAGGTCATCCAAAGGGCAAGAGTTGAATTCTTTTCGTAAAACTTGGTATTTTAGGCATGTTACCCTAATTACTAATCTGTTAAAAGCATATGTTTTAAAAGTGTTGTTCATATGGTATTGTTGTTGGTTTTGAAATATGAGTTGAGGGTTTTGAATATTTGTTGTTGAATAATGTTTCCTGCATATGATGATTCATACTTTAAATATAGTTTTTGAACCTATGGGGTGCATGGGTATGGTGAATAAACTAGGGGATTGTAATTTTCTCAAACTTGTGACTTTTGAAGTGGTAATGACCTCAACCCTATATTGTGAAATTGATTTTGATATGAAGAGTATACACATTGAATTAATTTGAACTATGGTATGATTGAAAAGGGTAATGAGGCATATGGTTTTGAACTGAAACTTATGGGTTTTGTGTTTTAACAAGCTATTGCATAATTGAACCAAGGGGTGGTTGAATTCTCCCAAGTAATAAAATTATTTTGGCATGCTGTTGTTACCTTGCAAGTGTAGTTGGTATGATGATACCAACAATGTATGCCTAAATGTGTGTCATGGTTCAATGAATGGAAATGTGTGATAATTGTTTTAATTGGGCTTTAATGAGGGATTTGTAGCTGAGTCGTGAAAGTGGAGGTCCCAAAGGACCAATGCTAGAAATGGCGATTGCCGATGTAGGGGTTTATATGACCGGGTAGTTCGAGTCCCCCTTATTTTTACATTATGATTGAGAGGTTTGGGTCCCTCATATTATAGTACATGATTGGGTGCTTGTGTCACCTTGATATGCCGGGCGGTTTGAGTCCCCTATAATGCATATGTATACCCTCTAATTTGTGTGGCCGCACGCACTAGGGCCCTACCAGATGGGGGAGAGCTGGGTCTATATAGGAATGGGTGCCTTCTTATGTTATGACAATTGAGCTACACAATCCAGGATAAGTTATAAAGTGCATGCTAAGACTTGTTACCTATCCTAGCATATTTCTCATGTATGTATTATGATGTGATTCATATGGTATTAAAAGGATTGGACTCAACATTATTTTATCCCCTATCCTTGAGTTACATACTAGTGTTCACCCCACTAATCATCTCCGGACACTGTATCCCACACAATATAGGCACCAGAGATACTTTTACTTTTCCTGCGCAGAGTTAGGCGGCTCGATTCGCCGGTTCGTTGTGGTGAAGTAGTGAGATTGCATTATCCAAAAGGCTTATGCATTTCATCTATTTCCATTCTTTGATTTGAGTTGATAGTTTTCATTATCATTGTCATATGTCATAGTCGGAGACATGCTCCGACCAGGACTGTGTTTTTGATTCTTTTGTTAGAAGGCTTTGTTGGATTACTATGGACTTGGGTGATGTTGGTAGGTTGTTTTATCGGTTACCGATTGTCGGTTATTGATATGATTTGAGTATCATTAAGCTTATACTTATTCTATCTTGTTATATGTTCGAAATTCATTTGATGTTGGGGATGTTGTGTTCTTTTGGTTAGGTGCAATGGGTGGTTTCCAGTCCAGGTGAGACTTGAGATACCCATCATGGCCAGGCTAGGGTTTGGATCGTGACATGGAACAACCAACTTATCATGAGAACAAGCAACATAAATAATTCTTGAAGAATCTTCTAGTTGTTCATTACATGTCCAATGCTCAATATGCACATCTTCGGGATGTCATAATCGTTCATGTCAACTTATGAACTTATTTGTACTAATAAACTCTAAGTTTACCATGACATATGATTTTTTACTTTAGTAAACTTCTTGTTTACTATGATATGAATTTTATATCAATAAACAGTAAACTTTTAGTTTATTATGGAATGTGATCTCATCATGCTTGGGTAACTTTTCACATTCATGGTTCTTACCATAGTAACTTGGAGATATTTAATCTTTCAAGTATTCTACCTCTTCTGGAGGTGTATTGTGATATCTTCACAACTAAAAACATATTCAAATTCATAGACAACCACATTCACCCCTAAGGTATGAATCTATATTTATTATAATCAAGATTCTTATTCCCTAGTCATGGAATATAATCGTGCCTTAAGTGTATAAAATTATGATATCTTATAGCCTCTTATAAGATATTGCTACTTCAGGAGAAAATCGAGGCATACATGTAATGTAGAGAATTTTTCTTCAATACAACTTTCAGACTTTTGAAAGTATGAATCACTATCAAATTTGATCACTTTTGATGATTATAGACGTATATTAATCACAAGAAGTTGTACCATGAGTAGCAAACTCATGATAGTCATATATACTCACAAGTGGCTTATCCAAAAGGGGTCCTCCTCCAAGGCATGACTCAACATATTATGAAATATCAATAAGATAGCCAACGCCTGAATGAATACTTTTACATAACAGTACTCATCTAAACTACAATCTTATTTAAAAGAAATTGTAATATACCAATGCAATAGTATATTTATAAGTTTATACGGTAAAACATCTATACAAATACAACACCACTTTTGTCCCTTGTTAACCAAAAAAATTAGGTGACGTTGAATTTCTTCTTGATAGAATAAGAGAACAAGTGACATCTTTTAAGTTCTGATATTAGTTATACAATTACCAACATAAATTTAATTTAATTTAGTGAAAGACTATCAAACTCAAAAACTTATCTTTTACTCGTGTAGTTCCATGAATTGCATCTGATTTAGAAAATCAAACTTATGATAAAGTCTCACATTGATAACATGTTATGAAACAGTAAGAAAAAAGAACAAGAAAAATAGGGGAGAGAAGAGACTCCTATATTTCTCTTGAATAATAAGGGATGATTTACAAATGAATAGAACGTCTTTATTTTTAGGGGAAAATCCTCCTAATTTCTATCCAAGTGATAGGCATTATAGATACTCACTAGATCTGCATAGATACTCAATGTATATTTATATATATTTACTATATCTTGATACATGCACTATAATGTAAATACATTTATAACATAAATAAAGTGTAACAGTGAAATACCCTAAACTTTGGCCCTTGCAAAATTTCACGAGTCTTGAACTTTTTGTGCATCATACGTCTTACATCATACCACTCGTATGCTGTGTGTATGGGTCAAGCACCCTAGTTGTATGTTGGTGAGTTTCACATTGTCCAAGTTCTATTCGTGGTACGAGAAGGCATCATATGAGTCGTATGCACATGATACTAGATGTATAGTGCCAACCATATGTTGTTTAGTGTCTAGCCTTGACATTCTGCCTAGGGTATGACTTGAATAGGTACTATTTGTATGGTAGGGTAAGACTCATTCTAAGGAGTTGTATGTTGGACAGATTATGGTGTCCAATATTTTGATCAAGGTATAAGCGGAAGGAACTACTCGTATGATGGGGTATGAGTGAAGGGGTCCAACCGTACCCTCCTGCGAGTCTTTTACAACTTTTAAGCTGAGGATATTTTATACATTTATCACCCCAAGACCTTAAGACCCCATGTCTTATAACACTATTTGGTCCTTCATTCCTCACTTTGAAAGATTAAAACACTCTCTTAAACTCTCTAAAAACCTCTCAAGGAGATTGGGCTAGGGCTTCATCAAGGTGGTTACCTAGAGGCTTAAAGATCAAAATTTCTCCGTGAATCTTCATAATTCAGGCATGCGACTCTTCCTTCATTGTTAGTTCATAAAAAATCATATGTTTTAAATGTTGTTCTTGAATCATAAATGATGGTTTTGAATCCATGGTTGAGGTTTTGAATGCATATTATTGAGTATTGTTCTCTCATGTCTTAACTTGTATTTATGCATGATTTCATAATGGCTTTGCACATGTGGGTGCTTGGAAATTGTGACTTAAACTAAGGGTTCATGATTAGCCCTAACTTAATGATTTTTGACTTGAGTAATAGCTTGATAATGGAATGCCCTCAACCTATTTATGAAAATGTCTATGAGAATGATCTTGTCACATGATGAATTGTGTTTTGAACTAATGCTTGGTATAAGAATTCTAATGAAGGATGAATGATTTTGTGAAGGTCTTGATGACTATAAATTAAATTGAATCGTGATTTGAACTAAGGGATAGGTCTAATAATGCAAATGGTTGGTAAATGGTTTCATGAAGACCTTGTGGGTCATAAATGGTTTTGAATTGTAACCTTAGAGGTTTAATTGGATAAATGGGTTTGAGTCTCTAAATGTTGAATTGAATTAATATCTTGTATATACAAGGGGTTCGATCCTAATGTTGAATAATAATGGTTATGGATGTTGTACGCTTGCAAGTAGGGTTGGTATGACGATACCAACGGGATGCCTTTGGTAAGTAATTGGACTAATGGTAATGTGTATGTGTAAATGATATTTTAAATGGGCTTTAAAGTGGGATGTGTAGCCGAGCCGCGAAACTAGAGTCCAAAGGACTAACACTGGAACCGTGCTAGCTGATGCGGGTGTCTATATGACAGGGAGGTTCGAGTCCTCTAAATGAATATATGAATGGGAGGTTTAAGTTATCCTATTGTATACATTGGTCCTACGTCACCTTGATTATGCCGGGAGGTTCAAGTCCCCTATAATGATATATACAGATATGGATTTTCTCTGGTTCATATGGCTACACGCACTAGGGCCCTTCCAGCTAGGGAAGAGCTAGGCCCATATAGCTTGTGGGTGCCTTGTATTATGACGGTTATGCTACACAACCAAGTTTAATGTTTTGAAAGTTCATGCTAAGCCTTGATCCCTATCCCGACATGATAAACATATTTATATATGTCTACATATGATTGCATATGATAATTTGACTTGGTTTTATTGATGGAATTATTTTATTCCTCTATATTTGAGTTACATGCTAGCACTCTAACCGCTAACCAACTCTGGATGCTACATCCCCATGCGATATAGGGATTGAAGCTTCTTCTTCTTTTCCTACACAGTGACCAGGTGTTTGAGTGGATCGTGAGTTGGCATTGAAGTAGTGAATTTCCATAGTTTGGAAGACATTCATTTCATAGTCTTTTTACTCTGCGTTATAGACTTTGTTAGACTTGGATTTTTGGCTATTGTCGGGGGCATTTCCTGACAGTTTATTGACTTTGGATCATATAGTCTTTGTGGATTACCGTGGACTTGGGTGTGTTGGTTTAGTGTGTTGTGGAGATGAATGGTTAGCTGTGTCTTGATCTATTATTAGCCTTATTTTGATCTATCTTGTTATATGATCGGGATTCATCCGACACTTGTAGTTGATATGTTGGTTAGGTTAAGTGAAAGGGGTGATCTCCAGTCCTCATGGGACTTGAGATACCCGTCACGACCAGGCCCTTTTTCGGGCCGTGACAAATAGTTTTTTGCATCTATATAAATAAGAATATTGAGAATAACTCAAATAACAAGTCATTTTATTGAATATTTATTATTTGAAAGCACTAGGGCAAACTTAAACTCCCCGCCACACACCCCCACCCATTAAAACACTACATTCGAGCCATTCAATTTAGATATGAAAATTTCATTTCAGATTTTTAATTTTTGAATTGAAGAAATTATAAGTCAAATCCAATTAATGAAGTTCATATTAGATTTAAATATTTTAAATTTTCAATTTTGACTTTTGAAATTATAAATCAAGTACAATTTCAATTTTGACTTTTTTATTAAGAAGAGAATAATTGTGAGAAAAATACCTCCTCTTTTACCACCAACGATAAATCATCTTTGAATTTTAAAAATGCTCTCTTCTCTCTCTTCTACCCCTTGACTTAACCCTACCATGCTACCACCACAACCACCGACAACCCTGGCTACTCAGGTGGTCACTCAAAGTTCAGACACTGATTTTCCCCCACTCCCCAATCAACATGCTGCTATAGCCACGAAGTTGAGCACTCATAACATAAAGACAATATATGGAGATATTTTCAAACCCCAAATACTAAATTTGGGTTTTATCCACAGTAATACCAATGTGGAGCTTATTCCCATAAAAACTGTTAAAATTATTGATGGAGTTCCTTGTGTACGATGGACAAAATAGGAAGTTTCACGAATAAATATAATAGAAAATATGCAATTTGCAATCATCGGGAAATTTTCATAAGGATGGCATAATATTGATGATATAAGAAAACGACTGCCTAGTAAAATTGGTATAAAAAGAGCTTGTCAAATAAGAGTAATTAGAAATAGACACATTTTGATCATATGCTCATTAATGGAGGATTTTGTTAATGAAATGGCTAAGAATTCATATTTCATCAAAGACAGAGAAGGAAGAGCTTTTCTTATGAGACCTTTGATTTATGACTCAAACTTTATAGTGGATAGGGAAACTACACAAGCTTGAGCCTCGATATCTTTCCCTAATCTTAATCCCACTTTTTTTTATCAAAGAAACTCTATTCACATTGCATCTATAGTTGGCAAGCCACTATATTTGGATATGGAAACCATACATAAAACTCAACACAGTTGTGCCGGAGTCAAAGTTTTGGTTGATCTCAAAGCCAATCTTTCCTAATGGGTTAACATGGAAATTTGTAATGAAGATTCCGGAGTTAGTAGAAGTATACAAGAAAAAATATAGTATGACCATTTGCCTAAATACTGCTTTGTTGCAAGCTTCAAGGTAACTATATGGAAAACTGTAGAGTGTTGTATCCAGAATTAAGACCAACAACAAAAGAGCATGGTGGAGTTCATAGCAAAGAAGTAGTATCCCAAAAAATCATCAGCTAAACGATACATAAATCCAGCAACATAACCAGCAAAAATAGCATCTAAAACATTAAGGAAAGTTATTTGCACCAAAATAATTAACAAGTGCGAAGATTGTTGGGGACTTTAAGACCTGGAAAAAGATCAAATATAAGAAGTTTAATGAAAAAATGGTGGATAATTCTCAAAACCTAGGAAACAAACAACAAAAAGCATTGTAGTGAGTATCATTATAACTTTGTAGCACTAATAAATGAGGTGAAGCAACATAAGATAGAGAAGGCTATTGAAGATGTAGATAAATAAAACAAAGGGGATTCAAGTTTAATCACACCTTAGGGCACAAAGCCTGCAAATTATAATGATAAAAGTCATAACCGCAACACAGAGGATGAAGACACAAATAAGGAAATATTTTTAATAGAAGGAGAAATAATCTTAGATGCGCAAGAAGAATTATGCATTCTTCCAGTTGTTATAAATCTAAGAAATGGAAGGATAGAGTAGAGAAAGAAGAAGATATAAAAGAAGGCATGATGATGAATATTGATTCAAAAGAAAGTGAGGTATAGAAACTAAGGTATGATAGTAAATCCAAGAAGATACTTTTGGCTTCTATGAACATAATCCCCATTCAAGCAATTTAGAGTGAAGTGAAATAATTGTGCTTGCATAGTGAGGAAGAAAAAAAGGGAAATAACAGTCCAGACAAAGATGGTTTCCCAAGAAAAAAGTTATATCGTATAGTCATACATGAATTACGTGTTGGGAAACTAGCAACATTACATGAGGAGGGGCAGGAAAGCAAAACAAGCAAAACTTCTGATAATGTTTCCAAAATAGGCAAGGGAATAAAGATCAAGAAACAAGAAGTATCATCTAATAAGAACCCTTTAAGAGTTCCCACAACAGGAGATGCCACCAAAATCAATCATAATCAATGATGAAAGCATTGATTTTGAACATTAGGTCTATTAAAAGTCATCAAGCTTTTAATAGACTACACATATTGGACAAAAATCATAATTTTAGTTTAATTACTCTTTTAGAGCCTTTTTAAAGAGCCACTTAGAGTAATAAATTTAGGAGGAAATTGGGAATGATGCATGCAAGATCTAACATAAATAGAAAGTTCTGGTATTTTATAGATGATGCTATTTTAGTAGAGGTAACAGTTGATATTGATCAGCAAATCACACTAAAGTTAACATGTTCTAACATAGTGTGTTTTGCTACACTAGTTTATGCCAAATACAATGATAGTGAAAGACTCAAATTGTAGGATTCCATTTATAATTTATCCAACACAATGAATTCTCCATGGATGGTGGGACGGGATTTCAATGTCATTATAAATGAATAGAAAAAGATTGGTGGATTGCCTGTATTGTCAAATAAATATGAGGACTTTTCCCTTTGCATGAATTCTTGTGAACTATTTAAAGTTAATTTTAAGGGCAGACCCTACACCTGGTGGAATGGCAGAGTAGGTCCAGATTGTATTTTTAAAAAAACTGGACATAGTAGTGATAAAACAATAGTGGCAAGAATGGGATGTAGAGATGGAAATAGAACATTTATCTAGAACTGGTTTGAATCATGTCCCAATGTTGATTATAATGAACAAACAAATGCAGTAGATTTTTAAACCTTTCAAATTTATGTCATATTGGACAAAGAATGAAGGATTTATAAATGTGATAAGAAATAACTGGTTGATAGAAGTTGAAGGCAATTACTTCTATAGATTTAATAAAAAAATCAAGAGAGTTAAAAGGCATTGTCTAAGTGGATCAGGGATGTTCTTCAAGATATATTCAAGGAATTGATTATCAGGAAAGAGATAGTTAAGCTAATAGAGCAACTATTCGAGGATAAACCCTCCACCGATAATGAAGATATACTTCAAAAGGCTAAGATTGAATTGAAAAGATACTTACACTTTGAGGAATAATTTTGGAGACAAAAATCTAGCCTCAACTAGTTCACAGAAGGTGATAGAAATATAAAATTCTTTCACACTATGGTAAAAGGAAGGACAAAAGGTTGCAAACTACAAAAATTTAGGATAGTGATGGTTAATGGCTTCAAGAGGAGGATTTGATGGCTGAAAAAGATGTTTTATACTTTCAAAAATAGTTTTCACAGGTTGAAGATGATAATGCCCAAAATACAACTCCAATTGAAGGATGTAGCGGTTGCTGTCAAATATAATAACCCACCTAGGTTGGGGTCGATCTCACAGAGAATAAGCCAAAAATCCTTCTCGAATTTATTGAAATCACTAGGCAGTGGGGGAAAGTAAAAGAGGGGATTTGCTGAAATAAAAAAAGGAGAAGAATTGGTTTCTCTTTGTTGTAAACAATCTAAGACGAACACTAGGATTATATCCCCCCTCGCTTCTCAACTCAGTAGACTTATCGTGTACTTTCAAACTATTCCAATACCTTGCTTGTAAAATCTGATAAGTTATGTACCATCAATAGTCTTTTGAATGAGAAGATGGATTTCACCCTTTACCTTTTGAGTCTCAGGATGTCACCTTACTAACCCTTATCCTGGATCCCAGTTAACTTACCTTTTGGTTCTCTAGTTATTATATGATAGTTAATGATCTGACTTAGATAATACCTAGTAGCATGGATCGATCGTTAATCTACAAATTACTGTTGTAATGTTCTTTTCCTAGTCACTACTCTTCTTTTGAAGTAAGTAGCAATAATCTAGGTGGGATCTTAACATTGGACACCGCTAAGAAATCAATAAGAACTAAGAATACCAAATACATGCAAGAATCTTTATCTAGCATGACTTGGCTCTTCCTCTACTTCACTAATTCATTAGGGTTCCCATAATCCTAGCTAAGGGAATTAGCTGCTCATAGTTATTAAATCAATCATGAAATTCATAGACAAAATTACAAAATCAATCTCACAACAATAAGAGAAGAAATCCCAAAGTCTTAAATCAAATAATAAACCAAGAATAAACCAAGAACAATGAGAGTATAGGATAGCCCCAAAGAGGCTACCTTTGAATATGTGAATGTATGAATTGATGAATAGAATAAACTAAACAAAGCCTAAAAGGGTATTTATAGATTACAAGAAACCCTAGTAGTCAATCTAAATAAAATAGAAAAACCTAATTACCCATATGTAATAAGACTTAAGAACATTATAGGAGTGTAATTGGGATATATAAAAACCCTAGGAAATGATTTTGGAATGATTTAGGAAAATCACTGTGGTGGCCACGTGCATTTTGCACCCACGGTTTGGACCTAGGAATAGGTACTACTTGCAATTTTGACCGTGGGTGCAGGTATAGGGCACAAGTAGAGGATGAAAAGTCCTGCAAGTTTAGCTCTCAGGATTTTGGACTTATGGTACTTGCTTTGCCTACTTGGCGGTCTGTAAGTCCTACATGCAGTCTGTTGGTTGACTAAGTATGTGCCAAGAGTCATATTTTTAGCTCTTCTTTGATTCTCAAATATTCTTTGATCACGGCCAAGACAGAAAGTGTCTCGAACATCATTAATTGTACCAAAAAGTAGACAAAACCACCTTTCCCCTCTTTTTCATGAAATTAGCATTCAAAATATGATTTCCTGCAAAACACTCCAAAAACACCTTAAATCCAACAAAATAGACTTAAGTACATGCATAGTCTCATAGTTTTAAGTATCTAAAGTTCTATATTTCTGTAGCACATCAGAAGAACACACAGACTTCTCTTTGTTGGATCTTGTGCCTAACATAATTACTGAGAATACTGATTCTAGAAATAATGGTAGTTAAAAAGGTTATTTTTTAGATGAATAGTTGTAATGCCCCGAGTCTATACCCTGGACATTACTGGTGCTTACAACCCCGAAGGACCACAAGCTAACCCATGACTGATATCTGCTGTGAGCACTGAAACATGATACTGTAATAAATGCGGAATAATAGGCTAAAATGCCATAAGGTTCAAAATATCTAAAATACTGATAAATTATATCATCTGAAATAACAATCTGTAAAACTAAACACTATCTGAAAGCTAGTCTGAAAAACCTCTAACTGAAACTGTATGAAAGTGGAGTTGATGAGGCAATCCCCTAACTAACTCCATCTACTGAAATAATAAAATAAATGAATATCCTCGAATGATAAAGACTCACTGCTAATCTACTGCTGCTGGCTAAATCTGAGTCTATCTATTTACGGTCGGGAACCTGAGTGTCCGAACCTATGATATGAGACATCATAGCGCAAAGAAAAAGTATGCGTCAGTACGTAGAATGTACTGGTATGCTAGATGAGGTAAGGTTGAATGCAAGGGTTCATATGCATGAACAATAACTAATTGTATAATATAGAGTGACTGAACATATGAGTACATGGATAATTGATACAGCTGTAAATACTGAGTATGCACTAATGTGCATATAAATAACTACTGTGACTAAGCTTGTCTGAAGCTAAGTCCTAAATTCTAATATTGAGTAACTGATATTTGAAGTTACGAATAACTGAGTTACTGATACTGATTGACTGTATCTGACAGTCCTGATTCTGTAGAAATGAACTGAGTTCTATTTGAAGACTGAGACTGAGACTGTGGGAGATAATCATCTAACCGACATGCCCCAAATCTAAGCTAATAGGGGTCCAACCTGTGATCCCAGTTAGAAGGGTGCTAATACCGTGCCATGGGTACTAACACTAGAAAACCAGAATGCCAAGCCTAATTGATGGGTGACACCTGTGCAGAGCCAAGCCTAATCTAACGGGTGACCCCTGGGAGGTAGTCAAGCCTAGTTTGATGAGTGACACCTCATCCTGTGCTGGCTACGTAGTTTTGGAGTACAAGGACTGCTACTAACAACTCTACCTCTCTGATGGGGAAGCAGTCATCCCTACACTCACTCGGTACTAAATCCTACTCCCAATTAAAAGTCACTGAATGGAGTATACTGAACTGGATTGTACTAATACTGAGTTTTCTGAGTTTTCTTGAGTTCTATAACTGGCTGAGTTCTGTAGCTGACTGAATTTTACTGACTATGACATGACTGATACTATTCTATAACTGACACTGGCTCTAGGTAACCAGCTAGATTGTCAGGTATTAAATACCCCCAGGACTCGATAGCATAAAAAGAAAGACATAGCATGATCATAAAGGTATAACAATACTTGCTTGCTAACAATGCACTCATTTAAACATTTTGTCAAACACTTGATATAAATGAACTTGTGCATGAATGGGATCACATAATAATATGTCATGCTTTCACTAGTCAATTCACATAAGCATTTCATCAAACACTTGTAGGGCATAAGCTTGTACATTATTGGGACCATATAATGACATGTCATGATTCCACTATTTACTTCACATAGGAAATCTAGCAAACACTTAGGGAGCATAGATTATTTACATGATAATGGCCAACACATGAACATCATGATACATTAATCAATTTGTATATTCAAGGGTTATCAAGATAATCACATATTCATCACATACGCTATTCAATTTTCATGAAACACACAATTAAATCATGGATTGAAATCCAACTAATATCATGAACATGAATTAAATCTAATTCAAACACAGAAATCATGAATCTGAGATCTTGTATGTTTAAAAAGGGTTCTTGAACTTCCTGGGTGAAAGGAACCCATCAATTAACACCTAACATACCTTAATTTTTTAATTCTTGAAGGTTCTTGGAGAGACTCTTGATTTTTGCTCTTGTTTCTTGAAGCTAGGGTTTAGCCCCTTTTGAGAGAGGATAACTTAATCTTTGAATAAAGTGAATAAATAATGAGATAATGGGTTATTTAGGGGTAAATTTAATGTTTAAACTGATTAGGGCCATGGAAAAATACCCATTTACCTCTGAGAATGACTTAAAAATTTATACTGAAAAACCCAATTTTGGGCCCTGGCGGACGCGCCGCTATCACTCCAAGCCACAGGAAAATGAAAACTAGAAATGTGTCTGGTGGAGCGATGAGGTGGAATCGCGTTGCAATACTGGATGGGACCTGGAAGCTCGGCATTTCGGTACAATCGCGTTGGCTCAATAGAAATTAACAAATGTAAAAATAAGCTTTGGCGCGATGTGCCGGTATCGCGGTACCTCACTGGAAACTGACAATTGCCATTTTGGCTTACTCTACAATGCGCTACTGTCCTGAATGATGGTGTTTAACGATTGAAACTTAAAATAGCCATAACTTCTTACCCAGTTATCGAATTTAAGTAAGTTTTATATCGTTGGAAATCTGATTCAATTTCCTACGCAATGGCAGGATCTAAATTGAAAAATAATGAGCATTTCAAAACTTTTATATTAGATAACTCAGGAATTGAGAGTTAGTTAAGCTTGAGAAATATGGGATATTACAATATCTCCCCCTTGGGAACATTCATCCTCGAATGAGATTGATTAAGCTGAGATACTGAAGACTGAGTTCACACACTGAACATGCATATCTGATGCATGGATGCATGACTGAACTACTGACAAACTTAGATCTTACACTGAACATGCATATCTGATGCATGGAATTTATGATTGAAGCTACTGACAAGCTGGGTTTTCATACTGAACATGCATATTTGATGCATGAGTACATGACTGAACTAATTCATGAATGCATGACTAAATATGTAATGGTAATGAATACCAAGTTATAATTATAACTGAACATGGAACTACGTAAAGCTAAGGAAGACTATTACCTTAAGCTGGATCTGAGGTTGTAGAGAAGAGGTAAGGATACTTGGTCCGCATATCTGCTTCTGTTTCCTAAGTAGCTCCCTCAATGGACTGATTCCGCCAAAGAACTTTGACTAAGGGAACTTCTTTGTTCCCCAGTATGCAAATCTGATGATCGAGGATCTGGACTAGAATCTCTTTGAAAGAGAGATCATTTTGTATATTTACATCCTCTAAGGGAACTATGACTGCTGGGTCACCAATGCATTTCTTCAGCAAGGAGATGTGGAATACTGGATGCACTAAGGCTACATCTAAAGGCAACTCAAGATCATAAGCTACCTTTTTGAATGACTGAGAATTCTGTAAGGACCGATATATCGGGGACTGAGATTTCCCTTTTTGCCGAACCTCTTTACCCCTTCATGGGAGAAATTTTTAAGAACACAAAATCACCGATCTCAAACTCAAGATTCTTTCTCTGCATATCTGTGTATGACTTCTGTCAGCTCTGGACAGCCCTAAGTTTTTCTTTGATTAACTGAACCTTTTCTAAGGAATCAAATACTAAGTCAGGCCTTACTTCTGTAGTCTCACTTACCTCAAACCATCCAATTGGAGATCTGCATCTTCTACCATAAAGAACTTCAAATGGGGCCATCTAAATACTGGAATGATAGCTGTTGTTGTATGCAAACTCGATCAAAGAAAAGTGGTCATCCCAACTACCCTTAAAATCGATAATACATGCTCTTAGCATATCTTTTAGAGTCTGAATTATCCTTTCTGCTTGACCATTTGTCTGAAAGTAAAAAGTTTTACTGAGGTGAACTTAGGTACCAAGACCCTTTTGGAATGCTTTCCATAAATAAGAAGTAAACTGGGTACCTCTATCTGAAAAATTAGATACTAGAACTCTGTGTAACCTAATCAACTCCCTGATATAGAGTTTGGCGTAGTCTTCAGCTGAATAGGAAGTATGAACTGGCAAGAAATGAGCTGATTTGGTCATCCTATCTACGATAACCCATATAGAATCATGCTGGTGATGAGTACAAGGCAAACCCATCACAAAGCCCATGTTTACTTCTTCCCATTTCCATATGGGAATACTGAACTCCTGCATGGACCCACTAGGTTTTTGGTTCTTAATCTTAAGTTGCTGGCATGTAGAGCACTTAGCTACAAACTCTGCAATATCCTTTTTTATCCCACTCCATAAATAGATCTCCTGCAGATCGTGGTACATCTTAGTGGCCCTTGGATGAATAGAGTAACACGCACCATGCGCTTCTACAAGAATTCGTTGCCTCAATTCATCTACACCTGGTACACATAAATAACCCTGGCAACGCAACACACTATCTCCCCCTTAGGAGAGAACCTCTACTTTTTGATCTCTAAATGACTCTTTCAACTTAACAAGAATGGGATATCTATCCTGCTTTTCCTTCACCTTAGAAACTAGAGAGGATTCGAAACTGTTCTGCACTCATACACTACCTTTTGCTGAATTGACTAAGCGGACACCTAGTCGGGCAAGCTGATGAACTTCTTGAACTAACTTCTTCTTATTGTCCTCAACATGAGCAATACTACCAATAGACATTCTACTAAGAGCATCATCCACTACATTGTCTTTGCTCGAATAATAAAGAACAGTCATGTCATAATCTTCCAATAACTCTAACCACCTTCTCTTATGCAAATTCAAATCTTTCAGAGAAAAGACATACTGCAAGCTCTTGTGATCTATTAACACATCTACATGAACCCCATATAAGTAATTCCTCCAAATCTTTAAGGCAAACACTACAGCTGCTAACTCAAGATCATGAGTTGGATAATTTTTTTCATGGGGCTTAAGTTGTCTAGAGGTGTAGGCTATGACCTTACCTTTATACATGAGGACATAACCCAAACTTACTCTAGATGCATCATAGTACACAACAAACCCATTTGAACCATCTGGTAGAGTCAAAACTGGGGCTGAGGTGAGTCGAGTCTTCAACTCTTGAAAACTCTTCTTGAAAGAATCTGACCACTAAAACTGGACTTTCTCCGGAGTCAATCTATACATGGGGGATGCAATAAATGAAAACCCTTCAACAAACCAATGGTAATAGCTAGGTAAACCCAAGAAACTCCTGATATTTGATGGAGAGATAGGTCTAGGCCAGATTCTCACTGCTTTGGTCTTTTAAGGATCAACTCTAATACCATCATCGGAAACAATATGACCAAGGAATGCTATTGACCTTAGACAAAATTCACCCTTACTGAATTTGGCAAATAACTGATGAGTTCTGAGAGTCTGAAGTATGATTATGAGGTGATCTGCGTGATCATTCTCTCTATGAGAATAGATAAGAATGTTATCGATGAATACTATGATGAACATGTCCAAGTACTACTTGAACACTCGGTTCATCAAGTCCATGAAGGCTGCTGGGGCATTAGTATTATCAAAAGACATGACTAGAAACTTAAAGTAACCATACTGGGTTTTGAAAACTATTTTCAAAATGTCACATTCTCTGACTCTAATCTGATGATAGCTTGATCTATGGTCTATCTTATAAAAGTAAATGGCGCCCTGAAGTTGGTCAAATAAGTCATCGATTCTAGGAAGTGGATATTTATTCTTGACTGTGACTTTGTTCAACTGACGGTAGTCAATACACATTCTGAGAGAACCGTCTTTCTTATGCACGAATGGAAATGGTGCACCCCACGGGGAGATACTGGGTCTAATGAATCCCTTATCTAGGAGATGTTTCAACCGTTTTTTAACTCTTTGAGTTTTTCTGGAGCCATTTTGTATGGCAGAATAAATATAGGCTGAGTATCTGGAAGAAGGTCTATTCCGAAGTCAATTTCCCTAACGGGAGGAACTCCAGGAAGATCTTCGTTAAACACAACAGAGAATTCATTTACTACTGGAATGACTCAAGACTGGGAGTTTCTGAACTAGAGTCCTTGACTCGCACAAGATGATAGACACATCCCTTGGATATCATATTTCTCGCTCTAAGGTATGAAATCAACTGACCTTTAAGCGCTGTGGTACTACCTCTCCATTCAAGGACTGGTTTATTTGGAAACTGAAAATGAACAATTCTATTTCTACAATCAACTGAGGCATAGCATGAATGGAGCCAATCTATGCTGAGAATGACATCAAAATCTGCTATCTCTAGCTCTATAAGGCCTGCTGAAGTAACTTTCTGAGATATCATAACCGAAAAATTTCTGTATACCCGTCGGGATATAATATATTTACCCACTAGGGTAGAAACAGAGAAAGGCTCTATTAGGATTTCTGGACTGACTCTGAAGTTAACGGCTATATAAAGAGTTATAAAACACAAAGAAGTTCCTGGATCTAGCAAGGAATAAATATGTAAATGAAAGATATGTAATGTACTAGTGACCACATCAGGAGAATTTTCCTAATTTTATCTGGACTGAAGTGCATAAAGCCTGTTTGGGCGTTTCCCACTAGTGGCACTGGAAGTGGCACCATGCTGATTTGGGCGACCAGATTGAGCTGAAGAATGAGTATGCTGACCCTGAGAACCTGACTGAGGAAAATCTCTAACTCTGTGTCCTGGCTTGGTACACCTGAAACAAACATCATTGCCAGCTCTGCAGACACCCTTTTGATTTCTGCCACATGTCTGACAAAAAGGATTTGTTCGAGCACTGCTGACACTACCCTGAGATTTAGAGCCTAGTGCCCTATTGCTATTACCATTTCTGAACTTAGGCACTGGAGTACTGGCTGAGGACAGATATGGAACTAAATATTTTGGATGAAATTAGGAACGGTTACCACCTTTTGACTTAGGCTGATTGAAATTAAAGCTACCTTTTCTAGCTCTCTTGTTCTGCCTCTCTCTATATGACCTTAGCCTTTTCTATCTACTGAGAATGGACCATGATCCTGGATATGTCCATCTCCTTAATCAGCATCACCGTTCTACACTCTTTAACCACACTATCTGACACCCCAGAAAAAACTTGCTCATTCTGGACCTACTGTCTGCTACTACATGGGAAGCATACCTGGAAAACTGAGTAAACTTGAGAGAATACTCTTTCACACTCATACTTCCCTGCCTGATATTGATGAAATCTAACACGTTGGCTTCTCTCAGCTCTTAGGGAAAGAATCTCACTAGGAAAGTAGTATCAAACTCTTCCCACTCTATGGGCTCTGTATCTGTGCCCCTGTCTACCTTCTACTGCTTAAACCACGTATGAGCTACATCTTGTAGCTGATAGGAAGCTAACTCAGCACTCTCACTGGAAGTCACTCCTATAATATCTATGACTTTCTAAACCAGATGGAGGAACTCCTGTGGATCCTCTTCTGGCTTAGATCCTGAGAAGAGGGGAAGATTTATTTGGGTGAAGTCCCGAATCCTGGCTGCATCAGTATTGGCCACTGGGTTGTCTAGACTAGCAGCTAGTCGTTCATTCTAGGTGGCTATGGAGTTGACTAGAGTAGTGAATGCAGCTTTGAATTCTGTATGAGAGACATGCTCGTCCAGGGGATCTTCCTGAATGGGCTGAGGTGCTGACTGATTTTTGGTTCTTCTTTCACTAGTCCTTTTGAGAGGCATGTTTTGTAAACAAAAAGAAGGAAACAGATTAGACTGAGAGTTTAACTTGAGCTCATGCTCACTCATACGACATGAATACTGAAACAAGGGAAACTATTTCCTAATACATCTCATAGCCTCCTGTCCATAAGTGTGGCGCGCTACACACCCAAGCACAAGACTTTACTAGATACGACTTTCAGACTTCCTAGGACACTGTTGAAACTTATTCTCTAATACCAAGTTTGTAATGCCCCGAGTCTATACCTTGGACGCTACATAGTGCTTACAACCCCGAAGATCCACAAGCTAACCCATGACTGATATCTGCCGTGAGCACTAAAACATGGTACTGTAATAACTATGGAATAATAGGCTGAAATGCCATAAGGTTCAAAACATCTAAAATACTGATAAATTATATTATCTGAAATAACAATCTGTAAAACTGAACACTGTCTAAAAGCTAGTATGAAAAGCCTCTAACTGAAACTGTCTGAATGTGGAGTTGATGGGACAATCCCCCAACTAACTCCATCTACTAAAATACTGAGTCTACTGAAATAATGAAATAAAAGAATATCCTTAAACGATGAGGACTCACTGCTAATCTACTACTTCTGGCTGAATCTGAGTCTATCTATGCGCGGTCGGGAACCTGAGTGTCCGAACCTATGATATAAGACATCATAGCGCAAAGAAAGAGTATGCGTCAGTACGTGAAATGTACTAGTAGGCTAGATAAGGTAAGGCTGAATGCAAGGGTTCATATGCATGAACAATAACTGACTGTATGATATATAGTAACTGAACATGAGAGTACATGGATAACTGATACTTCTTTAAATACTAAGTATGCACTAATGTGCATATAAATAAATACCTTAACTAAGCTTGTCTGAAGCTAAGTCCTGAATTATAATACTGAGTAACTGATATCTAAAGTTATGGATAACTAAGTTACTAATACTGATTAACTGTATCTGACAGTCCTAATTCTATAGAACTGAACTGAGTTTTATTCTGAAGACTGAGACTGAGATTGTGGGAGGTAATCATCTAACCGACATGCCACAAATCTAAGCTGATAGGGGTCCAACCTGTGACCCCAGTTGGAAGGGTGCTAATACCGTGCCACAGGTACTAATATTGGAAAACCAGAATGCCAAGCCTAACTGACGGGTGACACCTGGGAAGAGCCACGCCTAATCTAACGGGTGACCCCTGGGAGGTAGTCAAGCCTAGTCTGACGCACAGTTCTGGAGTACAAGGACTGCTACTAACGACTCTGCCTCTTTGATGGGGAAGACGTCATCCCTACACTTGCTTGGTGCTAAATCCTACTCCCAATTGAAAGACACTAAACAGAGTATACAGAACTGGATTGGACTAATACTGAGTTTTTTGTGTTTTCTTGAGTTCTGTAACTGACTGAGTTCTACTAAGTTCTATAGCTGACTAATTCTACTGATCGTGACATGACTTATACTATTCTATAATTGACACTGGCTCTACGTAACCAGCTTGATTGTTGGGTATTAAATACCCCCAGGACTCGATATCATAAAAAGAAAGGCATAACATGATCATAAAGGTATAACAATACTTGCTTGCTAACAATGCACTCATTTAGACATTTTATCAAACACTTGATATAGATGAACTTGTGCATGAATGGGATCACATAATAACATGTCATGCTTTCACTAGTCAATTTACATAAGCATTTTATCAAACACTTGTAGGGCATAAGCTTGTACATTATTGGGACCACATAATGACATATCATAATTCCACTATTTACTTCACATAGGTAATTTAGCAAACATTTAGGGAGCATGGATTATTTACATGATAATGGCCAACACACGAACATCATGATACATTAATCAATTTGTAAATTCAAGGGTTTATCAAGATAATCACATATTCATCATACATGATATTCAATTTTCATGAAACTTACAATTAAATCATAGATTGATACCCAACTAATATCATGAACATGAATTTAATCTAATTCAAACATGAAAAACATGAATCTGAGATCTTGTATGTTTAAAAAGGGTTTTTGGACTTCATGGGTGAATGGAACCCGTGAATGAACACCTAACATACCTTAATTTGTTAATTCTTGAAGGTTCTTGGAGATATTCTTGATTTTTTCTCTTGTTTCTTGAATCTAGGGTTTAGCCCCTTTTGAGAGAGAATAACTTAATCTTTGAATAAAGTGAATAAATGATGAGATAATGAGTTATTTAAGGGTAAATTTCATGTTTAGACTGATTAGGGCCGTGGAAAAATACCCATTTACCCCTAAGAAGGACTTAAAATTTTGTACTAAAAAACACGATTTTGGTCCCTGGCGTGACGTGCCGCTATCGCTCCAAGCTACTGGAAAATGACAACTAGGAATGTGGCTGGTGGGGCGACGTGGTGGAATTGCATTGCAATACTAGATGGGACCTGGAAGCTCGGTGCAATGCGGTACAATCGCGTTGGCTCACTGAAAATTAACAAATATGAAAATAAGATTTGGCGCGACACACCGGTATCACGGTACCTAACTGGAAACTGACAATTTCCATTTTATCTTACTCCGCGATGCGCTACTGGCCTGAATGATGGTGTCTAATGACTGGAACTTAAAATAGCCATAACTTCTTACCCGGTTATCGAATTTAAGCAAGTTTTATGTCGTTGGAAAGCTGATTCAATTTCCTACGCAATGGCAGGCTCTAAACTAAAAATAATAAGAATTTCAATTTTTTTTATATTAGATAACTCATGAACTGATAGTTAAGTTAAGCTTGAGAAATACGGGGTATTACAGTAGTAGTAGTGCAACTGGGATGGATGGTCTTCCATGCCAATTTTACTAGACATGCTGGGAGATAGTAGGGGAAGATATTGTCAAAGTAGTGTAGGTTTTTTTCAAGGGTGACAACCTTCTAAGATCAATCACTCATACTAATTTGGTGTTGTTACCAAAGAAGGAGAACACAGAGACACTTGCATATCTCAGACCCATCAATTTGAGTAACTTCATTATCAAAGCAATCTCAATAGTTATTCATGGGAGATTAGAGAATTTATTATCCAAAATCATATCATCTAATCAATCAGGTTTTGTTAATGGAAGAAGCATTATAGAAAATGTTCTGCTGACCTAAGAGATAGTCACTAACATCATATTAAGGGGGAAACGACCAATGTAGTGATCAAGCTGGACATGGACAAAGCCTATGATAGAGTATCATAGTGAGAATATGATGATCAAGCTGGACATGGACAAAGCCTATGATAGAGTATCATGGTTATTTTTCACAAGAGTCCTCAGAAGAATGGGATTTAATGAGAAGTTCATAGATATGATTTGTAGATTATTAGCTAACAATTGGTACTCAATTTTGTTTAATGGGAAATTAAGGGGTTTCTTTCATTCAACTAGAGGGGTAATGCAAAGTGATTCACTATCTCCAACTTTGTTTAATTTATCTATTGAAGTGTTGACTAGAGTTCTTAATGCTTTAATGGAAGATGAAAAATACAAAGAATTTGGCATGCCTAAATGAAGTGACAAGATTAATCATCTTGCTTATGCAGATGATACCATTATTTTTACTTCTGATGATTCAGTCTCTTTGAGGATGATCAAGAAGACACTACAAGAGTATGATAAGATCTCTGGCCAAATGATTAAGGCTAGAAAATTATTTTTTACATGTATCAAAAGGTTGTAGATGCATTAGTTTGGGAAGTGGCTTTAGTTATAGGTTTTCAAAGAGGTAATTTTCCATTTAAATATTTAGGATGTCCTATATTTCATTCTAGGAAAAGGAAAGCTTTCTATAATGATCACATTAAAAAGATCAAGGACAAACTTCAGTTGCTCTTTTATGGAGGAAAGGCAACGTTGATAAAAGAAATCCTACAAAGTATGCCTTTATACTTATTATCTACTATGGCCCCTAAAAATATACTATACAGGAAGTGCATAGGATGTATGCTAGGTTTTTTGGAGTAATAAGGAAGAAGGCTAAAGAAGACAATGGTCATCTTGGCTAAAATTGTATAACTAACAAAGGAAACAGGTATAGGTTTCAGATTCTTATTTAAAGTTTCTATTGCTTTATAATTTTCCAAACTATGGTGGAATTTTAGAACTTTAGGCACCTTGTGGTCCATTTTTATTTGTAACAAATACCCGGAAAAAAAATTCCAACCATGTTAACATAGAGAGGAGGTTGACAACTTCAGAAAAGATGCTTGAAGCTAAAGATGAAGTGGAACAAAATATTTGGTGGAAACTAGAGAATGGCTCAACAATCTTTTGGCATGACAGTTGGTCCAAATTGGGTTCTTTATACCAATTTGCGCCAATAGATCAGGGAATTTGTGATGTAGAAGTAAAATATTTATTTCAGAATAAAAGGTGGAATGAAGACCTTCTATCTGAACACTTACTTACATACTTGAGGAATATCCTAATAGAGTGCAATCTATAATTAGAGACAAATCTTGGTGGTTTATTATTCATAGTTAAAAGTGCTTAGGAAGCTATGAGGCACAAGAAGGTTAAATAGTGGTCTTTAATCATATGCATCTAAATGGTTTTCCTTTCAAGATCTCTTTTTTATATGGAGAGTGAGGATTTAAAAGTTACCAGTTGATGACATATTGTCCAAGAAATTGTAATGAACCGAGACTACCCCTTAGTCATCACACGGTACTGGTAACCACAAATGATCCCAAGCTAACCAGGAACTGGCATACTATTAAGCAACTGAATTATAACATAATAAATAACTATTCTACAGTGCGGAAACAAAATCATACTAAAAATCTAAAATAGATACAATACTGATAAAGCTTTACAATCTGATAAATCTGAAGGATGAAACTAAAATTACATGACTGACTCTGACTGACATCTATGAAGCCTCTACTATACTGACTATAGATAGTTGGGACATGCCTTCAACTACCACTAATCAATACACATGGAAAATAAAAGAACTGTACATGAGCTAAAACTGTCTGGAGTTCCCAAAGTAGAAGAACTCATCACCTGCTGGCTGGAATCTGCAACTGTCTGATCGTGATGAGCGATCTACAATTGTACCTACATTATGAAACAATGTAGCCACACAGACATATATGTGGATCAGTACTTTTGGAATGCACTGAGTATGCAGGGGTGAATGGAATAAGTAAAACTGATTTCATATGTAATCATAAACCATGCATGCTAAGAGTAAGTAGACTCACCAATAGGCTAGAATAAACTGAAAACTGAAATATGACAAACATTCTCTGATAAGATGGTGAATCTCTACACTTAGTTTCTGTAAACTAGCTTTAATGATATAAGTATAATTGAAGTTGGAATATGATAAGACATGGATACTGTATGAATACTGGGTCTGAAACTACGTGATGGGGACTGACATAGACTGAGGATCTGAATATAAAATCACACTGAGATCGAATGCATAAACATACTAACTTTTTTTATTAACTAAATGACTGATAGTTGAATACTAGGCATGTAAGATTGAACTATACTTAGTCTGAATAACTAGGCTAAAATTGTAGAGTATTATGCATATGAGGAGGGACTGAGTGAGTAACATGAGATAAAGGAGCATCAATTCATGAAAAACTATATTATTTGAGAATGCAAGACCAAACATATAACATGATTCTGAAATAGTCTGTAAACTGAGGTACTGAAATACTGATTACTGAATAACTAATAACTGTATGCTATGGTCAAGCAAACCTAAAATTAAACTGAGTTACTGATCTGATTACTCGACTAAGACTGTGACTGTAACTAAGATGATAACTGAGACTGTAACTAAGACTATAATTGAGACTCATACTAGAACAGAATACTGAGTTCTGATAACTGAGTAACTGATAGCTACAATTATTGATAACTGAGTTACTGATAACTGGGTGACTATTTTTGATAGTCCTGATTTTGTAAAAGTGATTTGAGTTCTATACTGAGCTGGGTGACTGTGTCTGACAGTCCAAATTCTGTAGAACTAAATTGAGTTCTATACTATCTAAATCTAAAACTGAAACTGTGAGAGGTAATCATCTAACCGATATGACCCTCTCTGAATGGATTAAAGTCCAACCTGAAACCCCAGTTGGAAGGGTGTCAATACTATGCCACGAGTAAAGACAAGCTGAAGAGTCACCCTCATCTGGTAGGTGCCCTGAATGCGAATGGTGGTACCCTCAACTGGCAGGTAAAACACCTTATCAACCCTTAACTGACATGTTAATATCTCAACCTACATTGGCTATGTAGTTCTGGAATATAAGGACTGCTACTAAGGATCACACCCTCTACTGGCAGGTGAGCCCCCATCCTTGGGTTCACTCGGTGCTAAGTCTTACTCCCAACTGAATAGATACTGAACTGATCACTAAACTCATCTAAGCTGAACTGAACTGTTACTGATCGTGTTAACTGACTGAACTGGACTGAGTTCACTGAGTTCTGTAACTGACAGAGTACTACTATTTGTGACGCTACTGAGACTGATTACTGAGACTATTTGAAGATACTGTAATTCTAGGTAAACAAATAGATTTTAGGGTATTGAATACCCCTAGGAATCGATAAAAATAACACTAAGATCATACTAAGTCTTTGAGGACATGATAAAATAGTCATTATTTAAAGAAACCCATCACTTGGGCATTTCATTAAACACTTGCGATTCATGGTTTAAACTAAGCATAGGGATAGTTTTAGACATGTAGCAATAACATGAATTCAATATTAAAAATTGCCAATTAAGTCTTTAACATGGGAAAATTCATCAAAACACATAGGGATCATGAACTTTGACATGGGAATATCTTAAACATGGGAGCATAGCATTATTATATAACTAAAGTCATGAATTGGGGAATTCATATGTAATTCGCTTGAAATAGGACATGGGTGTTTCATCAAAACATGTAAAGTTCATAGCTTGAACATAAGAATGTCTTAAACATGAGGGAATAATAGAGTTACATGGCAAAGGTCATAGCTTAGAGATTCATCTTGAAATTGACTTAACATGATATGAGAATTTCATCAAACATATGGAAGGCATGAATTTAAAACATGAGAATATTGCTAAACATCATGAATTTAGGATATATAATGGAATTTACTTGAATAAAGCATGGAAAATTCAAATTCATAGCATGAGGAGTTTAAAATCTTTCATGGAATCATACATGGGCTGAATTGAATTAAAAACATCATGAAATTCAATCTTTCTTGAGCATACAAAATACCATGGTGATGGAAAATTCATTCTTTAATTAAAAGGAAAGAGTTTTTGGGCTCCATGGGTGAAAGAAGACCTATGGATGAACTACCACATACCTTAAGCTTTAATGTTGAAGGGGAAACACAATCTTGAAAGCATTCTTGAATTAGGAAACTTGAGTTCTTTCTTTTCTTGAAGAAAAATTGATGAAGTTCTTGGTGTTCTTGAGAAGGCTAGGGTTTTTCTTTGAGATAAAAGATGAATAATTGAGTGTATACTACTTTTGGGGGTTGAAATTGAGTGTTATGGGCGGATTTGGGTGAGGGGAAGTGACCAAAGTGCCCCTAGACCCTTTTGAAACTGAATTAGCATGTGAAACAGTTCCGTAACACGCATGCTGATGCGTCGCGTTGCTATCGCATTGGCTTACTGCCTCACACGGAAAATCCCATAACATTTTGCTCGGGTATCGGATTTTGGCAAAATTGGTATCGTTGGAAATTATCTATAATTTTGTGGGTCTTGAGATGAAAAATTATATGTATATAATAAGTTATACACATTTAAAGTATACTCTTGTAGAATCTAATGCCAAAATTTGGACGAATCAAAGGCTCTAAGCTCAACTTTGTTCTAAGTGATTCTTATGAACATTTTTCACCTCAAAAGCAAATAAAAAATGAGGATAAAGATTATTAAACTTATATTCACATGGGAATTGTTTGGATTATAGCTTTTTCACGTAAGAACGTCCTTTCAATGACTAGCCCAAAAATGCAGGGTATTACATTATCTCCCCCTTGGGAATATTCGTCCTCGAATGAGACTGATTAGACTGAGAGTACTATACGAAGGTAACTGAGATTATATTCTAAACATGAATGACTTGGAACATGATTACCATACTGATTCCAAAACATGATACATGAACTAAATATCATGAACTGAACTGATTTCTTGAATACATGCAATGACATGAGAATGATCGTAAGGCTGGGATAGAAACGAGAAAGTCAACTGATGAGTAACTATTATTTCAAGCTGGATCCAATTTCGTGAAGAAAAATGAAAGGTTTAAGACATGAATACTCGGGGCATTAAAATATATCTCCTCCTTAGCTTTAAGCCATCATCTTAAGTCTGTGACTACTTTACTAAACTCTAAAGTGAACTGCAATCACTTTACTCTAGAGTCTGGGGTATAATAATACCCATGAATGATAAACTCATCCATACCATCATACTTAATCTCGAATCAACAAACTTAAATTCTTGCATACACTGTTCAATACTACTGAATCATCTTTCGTACAACTAGACCCATGAATATATAATATGCTCAGTCTAGATAATGCTATCCCAACTCTACTACTGCTAAACTTCTGGGTTCATACTTCTAACTCTAAATCACATACTGTAAAAGGAATTCTGAGAAGGAACTCTGAAAGCACATATAACTTTGGCTTAATGCATGATTTTTATGAACATAAAAGAGATATTTTAAACTTTAGGACATAAGGGCACTGATGGGATACTTTCTAAGCCAATATGCAATCCCATAACTGTCTGTAGGGACTGGATGAGGAAACTCTGCCTGTAGGGATTTAATCTTCACTGTTTCTATCGCAGCAAAACTAAGGCAGAGTTAGCATGAATAGAGAAAGATGAGGATCTGCATAAATTTCTTAGATAATTCTTCTACTGCACAATCTGAGACTTGAAAGAAGGGAAACATTTCTTAAATTCCCTATAGCCTCTTAAATAAAAGTATAGATGTCTCCGTACCATTCTGTAAGACTCTACTAGACACGACTTCATAGACACCCTAGGACATTTGAACTCTGTGCTCTGATACCAAGTTTGTAACGACCCAAGACTACCTCCTAGTCGTCACACGGTGCTTGGAACCATAATTGATCCCAAGCTAACCTATGAACTGACATACTGTTAAGCAACTGAATCATAACATAATAAATAGCTGTTCTGCTGCACAGAAACATAATCATACTAAAAATCTAAAATAGATACATTACTGATAAAGTTTTACAATTTGATAAATCTGAAGAATGAAACTAAAATTACATGACTGACTCTGACTGACATCTATGGAGCCTCTATTTTACTAACTATAGATAGTTAAGAAATGCCTCCAACTACCACTAATCAATACATATGGAAAATAAATAAACTGTACATGAACTAAAACTGTCTGGAGTTCCCAAAGTAGGAGAACTCATCACCTGCTGGATAGAATCTGCAACTGTGTGATAGTGATGTGCAGGCTATAATTAGTACCTACATTATGAAACAATGTAACCACACAAACGCATATATGGATCAGTACTTCTGGAATGTACTTAGTATGCAGGGGTGAATGCAATAAGTAAAACTGATTTCATACGTAATCATAAAACATGCATACTAAGTGTAAGTAGACTCACCAATCGACTGGAATAAATTGAAAAATAAAATATCTTAAAGCATGAGTGACACTCTGATAAGATAGTGAATCTCTATACTTAGTTTCTGTAAAATTGCTTTAATGATATAAGTATAACTGAGGCTTAAATATGATAAGACATGGATACTGTATGAATACTGGGTCTAAAACTACGTGATGGGGATAAACATAGACTGAGGATCTGAATATACAATCACACTGTGCACGAATGCATAAATATACTAACTTATCTAATTATTTGAATGACTGATAGCTGAATATTGGGAATGTAAGACTGAATTATACTTAGTCTGAATAAGTGGGCTAAAACAGTAGAGTATTATGCATATGAGGAAGGGGATGAGTGAGTAACATAAGATAACAGAGCATGAATTTAAGAAAAACTGTATTATTTGAGAATGCAAGACCAAACGTATAACATGATTCTGAAATAGTCTGTAAATTGAGGTACTAAATACTGATAACTGAATAACTGATAACTGTACACTATGGTCAAGCAAACTTGAAATTAAACTGAGTTACTGATCTGATTACTCGACTGAGACTGTGACTGACACTGTAACTAAGATGATAACTAAGACTGTAACTAAGAATCTTACTAGAACTAAATACTGAGTTCTGATAACTGAGTAACCGATAGCTGGGATTACTGATAACCGAGTTACTGATAACAGGGTAGCTATTTTTGACAGTCCTAATTCTGTAGAACTGAACTGGGTTCTTTACTGAGCTGGGTGACTGTGTCTGACAGTCCTGATTCTGTAGAACTGAACTGAGTTCTATACTGAGTCTGAAATTGAAAATAAAACTATGAAAGGTAATCATCTAACCGATATGCCCCTTTATGAATGGATTGGGGTCCAACCTGTAATCCCAGTTGGAAGGGTGTTAGTGCCGTGCCAAGGGTAAAGATAAGCTGAAGAGTCACCCTCATCTGGCAGGTGCCCTGAATAAGAACGGTGGTACCCTCAGCTGGAAGGTAAAATACCTTATCAATCCTCAACTAGCAGGTTGATATCTCAACCTACGTTGGCTACGTAGTTGTGGAATGTAAGGACTGCTACTAAGGATCACACCCTATACTGGCAGGTGAGCCCCCATCCTTAGGTTCACTCAGTGCTGAATCTTACTTCTTCTGAATAGACACTGAACTGATAACAAAACTTTACTAAGCTAGACTAAACTATTACTGATCGTGTTAACTGACTGAACTAGACTGAGTTCACTGAGTTCTGTAACTGACTGAGTACTACTGTTCGTGATGCTACTGAGACTGTGACTGATTACTGAGACTATTCTGAAGCTACTATAATTCTAGGTAAACAATGAGATTTTTGGGTATTGAATACCCTTAGGACTCGATAACAATAACACTAAGACCATACTAAGGCTTTGAGGACATGATAAAATAGTCATTATTTAAAGAAACCCATCACTTGGGCATTTCATCAAACACTTGCGATTCATGGTTTAAACTAAGCATGGGGATAGTTTTATACATGTAATAATAACATGAATTCAATATTTAAAATCGCCAATTAAGGCTTTAACATGGGAAAATTCATCAAAATACATGGGGATCATGAACTTGTACATGGGAATATCTTAAACATGAGAGCATAGCATGATTACATAACTAAAATCATGAATTGGGAATTCACATGTAATTCACTTGAAATAGGACATGGGTGTTTCATCAAAACATGTAAAGTTGATAGCTTGAACGTAAGAATGTGTTAAACATGAGGGAACAATAGAGTTACATGGAAAAGTTCATAGCTTGGGGATTTAACTTGAAATTGACTTAACATGATATGAGAATTTCATCAAACATGTGGAAGGCATGAATTTAAAACATTGCTAAACATCATGAATTTAGGATATATCATGGAATTTACTTGAATAAAGCATGAGAAATTCAAATTCATAGCATGAGGAATTTAAAAAGTCTTTCATGGAATCATACATGGGCTAAATTGAATTAAAAACATCATGAAAATATGAATTCAATCTTTCTTGAGCATACAAAATACCATGGTGATGGAAAATTCATTCTTTAATTAAAAAAAAGAATATTTGGGCTCCTTGGGTGAAAGAGGATCCATGGATGAACTCACACATACCTTGAAGCTTTAATGTTGAAGGGGAAAAATAATCTTGAAAGCATTCTTGAATTAGGAAACTTGAGTTCTTTCTTTTCTTGAATAAAAATTGATGAAGTTCTTGGTGTTCTTGAGGAGGCTAGGGTTTTTCTTTGAGAGAAAAGATGAATAATTGAGTGTATATTTCTTTAGGGGGTTGAAATTAATTGTTATGGGCGGATTTGGGTGAGGAAAAGTGACCAAAGTTCCCCTAGACCCTTTAGAAACTGATTTAGCGTGTGAAACAGTTCCGTAATGCGCATGCCGACGTGTCGCATCGCTATCGCATTGTCTTACTGCCTCACACAGAAAATGCCATAACTTTTTGCTCGGGTATCAGATTTTGGAGAAATTGGTATAGTTGGAAAGCTAGTTTAATTATCTTCAATTTGGTGGGTATTGAGATGCAAAATTATATGTATATAAAAAGTTATACATGTTTAAAGTAGACCCTTGTAGAAGTGAATGCTAAACTTTGGACGAATCAAAGGCTCTAAGCTCAACTTTGTTCTAAGTGATTCTTATGAACATTTTTCACATCAAAAACAAATCAAACATGAGGATAAATATCATGAAACTTATATTCTCATGGGAATTATTTGGATTATAGATTTTACAAGTAGGAATGACAATTCAAAGTCTTGCCCAAAAATGCGGGGTATTACAAAAATGGATTGTATCTAGTTTTTAGATGTAAGTGTTGTGTAAATCCTTAAATAGTGGATATGATTTATTCCTGACTGGTGAATTTTCTAAAAGGAGTTGGAGAATTTATACAGGTGCAGAAGGGATTCGATAGAATCCTACATAACTTAATCATACCATTTCCTTTGGTGGAAATCTGAAACTTCTCATAATATAAAAACACTTATTTAGGTAGCCCTAACACTAATTTTGAGGCATCTGGAAAAGAAGAAATTATGTTCTACGTAGAGGTTCAGGGCAGAACATAAGGTAATATAAGATTAATCAAAATCTATACCTTTTGGGAAAGGTAAAATTTCCAGCAATCTCAGATCTTCCTAATAATTGGATACAGTTGATTGAAAGGTTGGAGAGGTACATGCACTTGGGTAGGAGAGAGTGTAGACTAGTGAAATGGGACTTTCCACCTATATGGACCTTTAAAAGCAATATAGATTCTTGTTCTAATAGAACTAATAGTTCTTTAGCCTTTTGTATTAGAAACTGTGAAGAGGATTTAGTTTGTGCTGAAGACAAAATTATCTTCAGCACTAATTGCTTAAATGCAGAGGCACTTACTAATACAGAAGGGGTAAACTATTGTGTGAGGCATGAGTTTTTACCATTGATTGTAGAAACAAATTCATTAACTATGTAGAAGATACTAAATGGTGATTGGGACTTCCCATGGGTACTAAGAAGAGGAGTAAACTTGATAAATAGAGGAGAAAGAGAGGGGTGATGCAGATTAAACACAACTACAGAGAAGGAAACCAACTTGCAGATTTTTTAGCTAACAATATTGTTCATTTTAAAAGTACAAGTATAGTTATAGACACAAATATATGCACTATAAAATACCACAACATACAAGAACTTCCATAAAAATGTGACAAATTTTGAGGTCCGATAAGCTACAGGTCCCTTATGTGAGGATCAAAGATAGGGTTTCTCGATAAATCTTATGGGGAAATTAGGTTTAGATTTAAGTCACACAAGGTCATTGTAAATAATAAATTATACTAGCAGCATAATAACAACAGATCAATCATACTAGGCATAGTGTCCACAAATAATAATGAAGGCTAATTCAGTTAGACATACAATACTGTCAATATAGTGTTTTATACAGTGATAATTCATAGAGTTGTTGAGTATTCCTATGGTGGAGGTATCAACTTTGTATGAGGTTTATACCACTAAGGAAAAATCAATACTCAAATAAACACTGATTTGAAACAACAAGGTTCACTCACATACCCTCAATCTAGAAGTTACTAGTTAGAATACCTGAAGAAGTAGCATATCTAATATTTAAAGTTATCAATCTTGAAAAAGACTTCATTTTGGGGACAAAAATCAAGGTACCTATGAAAGATTGTGAGGTTTCCTGAGTGTTTTTTATCGAAAGATTAATAATTTTTTAGAAGTTAGATATGTTAACTAAAGGAATTCAAGCTAGTAATCGATGGAGATAGGTTACTTAGCTGCAGAACTAGACGACTACACTGGAGACCTTAGTTTATTTTCGGTGTACCGGTGTTGAATCAGGTGAAGCAATGTAGCTAGAGTTCATGTTATGACCCAATTTATAGGTCATGAAGGCACATACTTTATTCTGCCAGTAGGTAAGCCAAACCATAACCCAGAGCAAAATAAAATTGGTTAATGTAATAACCCATATCTTTTATAGATAGAAACCATCCCTAGAATGTTAAGGGATATCTTCCATGATAAATATTATTTATTTTTTGTGGAATTCTGTATATTTGAACTTTCCATGACGTAGAAAACTAAATTAGCTTTCCAACTATATAAGATTCGCCTAAATCCGATAATCGGGTAAGAAGTTATGGATATTTAAAGTTCTAATCGTAAAACACCATCATTTGGGCCCTTAGCACATTGCGTAGAAGCATAATATCACAATTGTAAAATTCCTATGAGGCCCTGTGATCTTCACGCATCGCAGAGAGGCCTAATTTCCCATTTGGCAATTTCCAGTGAGACCTTGCGATACTGGCGCGTCACGCAAGTGGTTAAAATGACAAACATAAGGGCTCCGCAATTGTGACGCATCATGGAGGGATCCCAATTCCCATTCGTCCAATTTCTAGTGAGCCACCACGATTGTGACGCGTTGCGGTGGCCACCCAGTTTGCAAAATATTGTATTTTTCAGTTTTGTTTGGGAGTTTAAAGAGGGAATTTTGGTCATTCTTCCAACCCCTAGTAAAACATATAAAACTTTTCAAATAAAGTAGTTTCCCTAAAAGTTTGAAAGCCTAACAGTAAGATTTTTAGAATAGTTTTAAAAGTAACCTCTCTACAGTCTAACAGTTAAGAATATATTCTCTAAAGCTTTGAAAGAATCCCCTTGCAGAATAAGTTTTCAGATATGATTTAAGAATAAGAACAGAATACAAATTTTAGATCTAAGTGTTATGGCTCACAAGATTTTTACTATATGTTTTACTATTCTTGATTATGATCTTCAGCTTTTAGATTTACTCAAGCCTACGTGAGTCATTTACATTTAGCATGTATGATTTCATATACTATGATGATATTATTTACTTATTGCATACACCCCCATATACTCAGTACATCCTCAAAGTAATGACCCACATATACGTCTATGTGCTACATTGTCTCATAATGTAGGTTAAGTTGCTTAGTCTCAGTAGCAACAGTGATTTTCGAGCATCTCGTCTACATCCTTGCAGTTGGTGAGTCCTCATAGTTCGAGGACTTAGCTATTCATGTTTCAGTTTACTAGTAGATGTTCCTTTATTTATTTCAACTAGTTTGAGTCAGCTGGGTCTTGTCCTAGTGACTCTCTAGACTCAGCTAGTAGAGGCTTGTCGGACTACTAGATTCAGTCTTAGAGCTCAGTTGTCTTATTCAGACTTTTTGGTATTTGTTTAATCAGATTGATGAGATTAGTACTTTCAGATATATTCAGATAGTTTTCTGCATTTTATCATAATTTTATACTTATATTTTCCTATGATGAGATTCAGATATGTTAGAAGGCAGCTAGGGTTAGCTCAGGACTACTTGTAGTTCAGAGCACCATGAGACATCTCGAGAACTAATTTTTGGGGCGTTGCAAACTTGGTATTAGATCCTAAGGTTTAGAGATTCCTAGGGAGTCAGACAATATGCGTTCCATAGAGTCTTGATCATCAGTGTGAAGAGCGCCACATCTATGAGTAAGAGGCTATAGAGCATTTTAAGAAAATCCTCTCTTTCTTCCATAATCCATTGTGCTTACAGCTGTCTCTATATGCTATTAACTCATGCTCTTTTATGATAGAAAATACCTCCTCATCGAGATAATGCCCGCAGAAACAATAACGAGCCACCTCAGCCCACAGATCCTTTGTATGAAAATGTGTCACATACAGAGTTTTGGGCAGTTTTTCAGGCGCTAGTCTAAGCTGTGACTGCTAATGTTCAAGGTAATCGTTAGGCTGTAATCCCACCTTAGCAGGATGAGGATTTAGCTACATACAGAATTCAAGACTTTATGAGAGTGAACCCACCAGAATTCTTTGGATCGACGGCAGGTGAGGACCCACAACTATATCTTGATGCGGTAAAGAAGATCCCCGGAATTATGCATGTATTTGAAGAAGAGAGTGTAGAATTGGCATCCTATAGGCTGAAAAATGTTTCTTATGACTGGGTGGTGATGTGGAAGAAGAGTAGAGGGGAGAATGCAGCCCTTATGTCTTGGCAAATATTTCAGGATGCGTTCTTAGACAAATTCATCCCACTTGAGATGAGGGAATCTAAGATAGAAGAGTTCATGAACCTGAGGCAAGGCTACATGATAGTGAAGGAGTATTGCCTCAAGTTTAACTAGTTGTCTAAGTATTCCCCTGATCAGATATCTGACCCTAGGTCAAGCATGAGTAAGTTTATGACCGGTGTGTCTGGGTTGGTGGTTAAGAAGTGTAGGACTTCTATACTCAACAAAGACATGGATCTTTCTAGATTGATGATGCATGCTCATCAGATTAAGGTAGAAAAGATAAAGGAAAGAGAGAAAGTAAATAAGAGGGCTAGAACATGGCAGTTTGATCAAGGACAGAACAGACCTGGGGGAGAAAATCATTCGCAGTTTCAGAATCATTCATCTATGCCTGCACCTTCTTCAGCCAATGCTTCTGCACCCAGAAATAGGCAAGAAAAATAGGGTAAGTCTTCTATGTCCAGATCTAAGAATAGTGTGGGTGGTAGGTCCAGTTATCCTCAGTGTGCTAGGTATGGAAAAAATCATCTTGGTGAGTGTCTAGCAGGATGAAGAGGTTGTTATGGGTATTTCTAGCTAGGCCATGGAATCAAAGAGTGGCCACATGCTATACAGGGAAATAAGGATGTTCGTCCTCAGACTCAGGCTAATAGTGCACCAGCTTCTCTAGGTTGCCCAGCTCCTCCCCAGGGTGCATCATCTAGTACTATTGGCGGTCAACGCTAGAATCAATTTTATGCTTTACCCTTATGCCAAGAGCAGGAAGATTCCCTAGATGTTGTTACTGGTATACTTCGTGTCTTCTATTTTGATGTTTATGTGTTGTTAGACCCTGGGTCAAGTTTTTCTTATGTGACCCCATTAGTTGCTGTGAATTTTAAGATAAATTCTAAAAAGATTCCCGAGCCTTTCTTAGTTTCTACCCCAGTAGGTGAGTTAGTTATTTCTAAGTAAATCTATAAAAAGTGTCCTATTACTGTACTTCATAAAGTCATGTTAGCAGACTTGATAGAGTTAGATATGGGTGATTTTGATCTTATTCTTGGTATGGATTGGCTCCATTCCTATTATGCTTCTATAGATTGTCGCACCCAAGTGGTGAAGTTTCAGTTTCTAGATGAGCCAACCTTTAAGTGGTCCGGTAATTCAATGTCTCCTAAGAGTCATTTCATATATTATATTAAGGAAAGAAATTTGATATCCAAAGGTTGGATTTATTACCTAGTTCAAGTTAAAGACACTAAGTCTGAGACCTCAACAGTTCAGTCAGTCAATGTAGTAAATGAGTTTCCAGAAGATCTCCCAAGGGTACCTCTCGATAAGGAGATAGAATTTGGTATTAAACTTCTCCCAGATACTCAGACTATTTCTATTCCTCCATACTGTATGGCTCCCGCTGAGCTTAAGGAGTTGAAGGAGAAAATCAAAGATCTTTTAGATAAAGGTTTTATAAGGCCTAGTGTTTCTTCATGGGGCATTCCCGTCCTATTCATGCGAAAGAAAGATGGTTCTTTCCATATGTGCATTGACTATCATCAGGTAAATAAGGTCACATTCAAGAACAAATATCCTCTTCCTAGAATTTATGACCTGTTTGATCAATTGCAAGGTACAAGTTATTTCTCAAAGATAGTACTTAGATCCGGCTATCATCAGCTTAAAGTTAGGGAATGTTATATTCTTAAGACTGCCTTTAGAACCCGCTATGGTCATTTTGAGTTTCTAGTCATGTCTTTCAGGCTAACTAATGCTCCAGCAGCTTTGATGGACCTCATGAATCGAGTGTTCAAGTAGTATCTAGATATGTTTGTCATAGTGCTCATAGATGATATCCTCGTATACTCCCGAGGATGAACATGCAGACCATCTTAGGATTGTCTTGCAAACTCTTAGAGATCACCAATTGTTCGCCAAATTTAGCAAGTGTAAATTTTGTCTAAGATCAGTAGCCTTTCTTGGTCATATTATTTCCACCCACAACATTAGAGTTGATCCCCAAAAGATAGAAACTGTAAGAAATTGGCCTAGACCTTTCTCTCCGTTAGATATTAGGAGTTTCTTGGGTCTAGTTGGCTATTATCACCGTTTTGTTGAAGGTTTCTCATCTATTACATCTCCTATGTCTAGATTGATCCAAAAGAAAGTTAAGTTCCTGTGGTCAGATTCCTGTGAGAAGAGTTTTCAGGAGTTGAAGACTCGACTCACTTCAGCCCTAGTGTTAGCATTTCCTGATGTTACAGATGGTTTTGTGGTGTATTTTTATGCCTCTAGAGTTGGTTTGGGTTATGTGTTGATGCAGAGAGGTAAGGTCATAGACTATGCCTCTAGACAGTTGAAGCATCATGAAAAGAATTACCCAACCCATAATCTGGAATTAGCTGTAGTGGTATTTGCTTTGAAAATCTGGAGACACTATCTGTATGGTGTTCATGTTGATGTATTCATAGACCACAAAAGCTTGCAATATGTGTTTACTCAGAGGGATTTGAATCTCCACCAGAGAAGGTGGTTAGAGTTGTTGAAGGATTATGACATGAGTGTGTTGTACCATCCAGAAAAGTCCAATGTAGTGGCAGACACCCTTAGCAGGTTGTCTATGGAAAGTGTTGCTCATACGGAAAATGGTAAGAAAGAATTAGCTCGAGAAGTTCATCATTTTTCTATATTGGGCGTTAGGTTGGTTGATTCAGCTGAAGGGAATGTTTGGATTTAAAGTAGTTCTGAATCTTCCCTAGTTTCGAAAGTAAAGGAAAAACAAGATATGGATTCTAGTTTGGTCAAACTGAAGGAGTCATTTAAAAACCAAAAGGTAGAGGTTTTCTCCCAAGGGGGAAATGGTGTGTTGAGATACCAAAGTAGATTGTGTGTGCCTTGTGTTGATGATTTGAGGCAGAGAATTATGGCAAAAGCATATGATGCACATTATTATATTCATCCAGGTGTTACCAAGATGTACCACGATTTGTGAGAAATCTTTTGGTGGAGTGGTTTGAAGAAAGATATAGCGGAGTTCGTAGCTAGGTATGCAACTTGTCAATAGGTTAAGGTAAAGCACCAAAGAACTGGTGGTACGTTGCAAGAGTTTGGTATCCCCACTTGGAAGTGGGAAAAGGTGAATATGGATTTTGTGAGTGGTTCACCCCAATTGCGTCGTCATCATGATTCAATTTGGGTTATTATAGACAGATTGACTAAGTTAGTGCATTTCTTGCCAGTTAACATATCTTATACAACTGAGGATTTTGCTAAGTTGTATATCCGAGAGTTAGTTAGATTGCATGGATTTCCCTTATCTATTATCTCGGATAGGGGCACTCAGTTTACTTCCCAGTTTTGGAAAGCCTTTCAGAGGGGTCTTGATACCCAGATCCATCTTAGTTAAGCTTTTCATCCGCAGATAGATGGTCAGGCAGAGAGGACCATTCAGACTTTAGAAGATATGTTGTGTAATACCCCATATTTCCCTAGCCTAGATTAACCCTTAGTACATGGGTTATCCTAGATAAATTTTTTGAAATACTCAGGAATTTTCAGATTTGAGCTTTCCATTGCGTAGGAAATTCGATTAGCTTTCCAATGATATAAAATTTTCCTAAATCCGACAACCGGGTAAGAAGTTATGGTGATTTTAAGATTCAATCGTTAAGCATCGCCATTCAGGCCAGTAGCGCATCACGGAGTGTATTAAAATAGTACTTGTCAATTTCCAGTATTGCTCCGCAATATTGGCGCATCGCGCCATAGACCTAGTTCACAATTGTCAATTTCCAGTGTGTCAACGCGATTTCACCGCATCGCGGTGCGCTTTAGTTTGCAAACAAAGTGGCAATGCGATACCACTGCATCGCGCCACCATGCAATTTCCCAGTCATTATTTTCCAGTGGCCTGGCGTGATAGTGGCGTGTAGCGCCAGGGGTCCAAATCAGGAAAATTTCATGAAAAATTAAAGTTGCACTCAGGGTTAAAACAGTCTTTTCCCATGATTTTATTTCGCCCGGATGTGGGATTTCAGCCCTAAAAATGTGTGAAACTCTTCATTATTCACTTTACCCCAAAATCAAAAGATATTCGCTCTCAAGAAAAACAAACCCTAGTTCAAGAATCAAGGTCAATCCCAAGTATTTCTCCAAGAACTCATCAATTAAGGTATGTTCGATGTTCATCCATGGATCCTTACCTTCCATGGAGCCCAAGAATCTTTTTTTTTCAATATACAAGATTTATGATTTATGATTTCCATGTTTGAATAAGATTGAATTCATGTTCATGATGTTGTTTGAGTTTTAATCCATGATTTAGATTACAAGTTCCAAGAATTGATTCTAGTGCGTGTTGAATTACATGATATTCATACTAAACCCTTCAATTTGCAAGTTGATTGTTGTAACCATGTTAACCCTAAGTGTTTATGATTTAACGAACCAAGTATACATCTCATGTGTTTGATAAATTGTCTATGAGAATGAAATAATGTCATTATAGCATGCTGACATGTATTCCCCATTCATGTACAAGTTAATGCATTGCAAATGTTTGATGGAATGCCCCTATGAAGGAATTATGACCAAGTGAATATTATTATGTTATTCAAGATTATGCTTTTCTTTACTTTTCATGCTATCGAGTCCTGGGGGTATTTAATACCCTATAATTTAGCTATTTACCTAGAGCTAGTGTCAATCATAGAATAGTATCAGTCATGTCATGATCAGTAGTACTCTCAGTCCGTTACAGAACTCAGTAGATACTCAATCAGTTACAGAACTTAGGAAAACTCAGTAATCTCAATGAATTCATTCTAGTTCAGCCCAGTATAATAGTTCAGTGTCCTTCAGTTAGGAGTAAGATTCAGTACCGAGTAAACCCAAGGATGGGGGCTCACCTAACAGTAGAGGGTGTGATCTTTAGAAGCAATCCTTGCGTTCTAGAACTACATAGCTAGCATAGGTTGAGACATCAAACCTGCCAATTGAGGATTGATAAGGTGTTCCAACCTATCAGAAGAGGGTGCCACCATTCTTGTTTAGGGAACCTGCCAGTAAAAGGGTTACTCTTAAGCTTGTCTTTACCCATGGCATGGTACTGAAACCCTTTTAATTAGGGTTACAGATTGGACCCCTATCAGTTCAGATTGGGGCATGGTGGTTAGTTTCAGTTTTTGTCTCAGTCTTGAGAATAGAACTTAGTTCAGTTCTATAAAATCAGGACTGTCAGATATATTCATTCAGTTATCAATAATTCAGATTATCAGTGATCTCAGATTATTAGTATGTTCAGTTATTAGTTATCAGATTCAGTTCTAGTATGCTCAGTCACAGTATGCACAGTATGTTCAGTAGTTATAGATCCTCCATGTATGTTAATCCAGCTCTTGCATATATTCAGTTAGTTATTGTTCATGTATATGAACCCATGCATTCAGCCTTACCTCATTTAGCATACCAGTAAATTCCCACTATTGACTGCATACCCATTTCTTGCGCTATGATGTTTCATATTATAGGTTCGGATGCTCAAGTTCCTGACCGCGCTTAGCTAGATTCAGCCAGCAGTAGCATATTTAACAGTGAGTCTTCATCTATCGAGGATATTCTTTTATTTCAGTACTTCAGCTTAGCAGTATTTTAGTAGATGGAGTTAGTTGGGGGATTGTCCCATCAACTCCACTTTCAGACAGATTCAGTTAGAGACTTTTTCAAACTAGATTTTCAGACAATATTCAGTTTTACAAATGTTATATTTTATCAGTATTTTAGATGTTTTGAACCTTATGGAATTTCAGTCCATCATTCTGCATTTATGTCAGTATTATTATTCAGTGCTCACAATAGATATCTTTCATAGGTTAGCTTGTGGTCCTTTGGGATCGTAAGCACTATGTAACATCCAGGGTGCAGACTCGGGGCGTTACATGTTGAGGGCATGTTCTTTTGATTTCAAGGGAAGTTGGGATGAGAATTTTCCATTGATTGAATTCGCTTATAATAATAGTTATCATACTAGCATTCAAATGACTCCGTTTGAGGCTTTTTATGGGAGGATATGTAGATCACCCATAGGTTGGTTTGAAGTAGGTGAGGTCGCTTTTCTTGGGCCTGATTCAGTGCTTGAAGCTATGGAGAAAGTTAAGTTTATTAGAGAAAGATTGAAAACAACCCAGAGTTATCAGAAATCCTATGCAGATGTGAGAAGAAGGGACCTCGAGTTTGAGGTTGGTGATTTTGCGTATTTGAAGATTTTACCCATAAAAATGGTGAAGAGATTTGGCATGAAGGGGAAACTTAGTCCCCAATATGTTGGCCCTTTCAGAATTTTGAGTCGTGTTGGGAAAGTAGCTTATGAGCCTGAGTTGCCCGCAGACTTGTCAGCAGTTCATCCTGTATTCCACGTCTCTAAGCTTAAGAAGTGTATCGGTGACTCCACCGTTGTAGTTCCTTTAGAAAGCTCAGATATTCAAAACAGCTTTTCATATGAAGAGATTCCAGTTGAGATTTTAGATCATCAGATTCGTAGACTAAAGAACAAAGAAATTCCCTTGGTCAAAGTTCTTTGGCGGAATCAGTCGGTTGAGGGCGCCACTTAGGAAGAAGAAGAAGATATGCGAACCAAGTACCCTCACCTTTTCTCCACAGACTCAGATTTAGCAGAAGGTAATACTCTTCCTTAACTTAGTTCCTTTCTAATCACAGATTTAGCTATGTAATCATCTTCATGTAAGTTCATGCACTCACAGAATTACTCAAAAGCTTAGAATGATTTAGATTCAGTTGCTCAATTTACTTCAGTTGTGCATGCTATGTTATATTCTCAAATTTCTTAGAAATTCCAGCTTAACTAGCCATATTCGAGGACGAATGTTTCCAAGGGGGAGATATTGTAATACCCCATACCTTTTCTAGCTAGAATCCATCCCTAGAATGTCAAGGGATATCTTCTATGATGAATATTATTTATTTTTATGGAATTCTTTAGATTTGGACTTTCTCTGACATAGGAAACTAAATTAGCTTTCCAACGATATAAGATTCATCTAAATCCGATAACCGAGTAAAAAGTTATGGCTATTTTAAGTTCCAGTCATAAAACACCGTCATTTGGGCCCTTAGCGCGTTGCGGAGAAGCGTAATATCATAATTGTCAATTTTTAGTGAGGCCATGCGATCTTGGTGCATCATAGAGAGGCCCAATTTCCTATTTAGCAATTTCCAGTGAGACCTCATGATACTGGCGCATCGCGCAGTGGTCAAAATGACAAACATAAGGGCTTCGCGATTGTGGCACGTCGCGGAAGGAGCCCATTTCCCGTTCGTCCAATTTCCAGTGAGCCACCACGATTATGGCGCATCGCGGTGGCCACCCAGTTCGCAAAATGTTCCATTTTTCAGTTTCATTTGGGGGTTTAAAGAGGGCATTTTGGTCATTCTCCCAACCCCCAATCCATTCAAAAACTAAAGATTAAGCATATTTCAAAGCACTTTATGCTTTATTCATCATTCCCTCTCAAAACAAAGCCCTAGTTCATCAACTTCCTCCCAAGAAATCCAAGATTCCTCCATTAATTCTCCAAAACAATTCAAGATTGAGATTTCCCAATACAAGAGCACTAAGAATTCATACCCTAAGCATCAATAGGAATCCAAGATCCAAGTTTTCATCAAATATCACCAATTTAAGGTATGTGGGGTTTTAACAAGGATAATTCTTTCATCCTTATGCCCAAAAATTTACTTTAATTACAAATTTATTGAAATTTATATGATTTTTCAGGAAATTCAAGTTAGGGTTTATACCCACTATTGTTAATCACAAGTTTATGATATTTCCAATGATTTAGAAGTTGAATCCATGATTTTGTTCATATTTTCATGCATATTGCTGAAATTTCTGGATTTTGAGTTGTTCTATCAATATTTACATTACCTGGCATGAATATTATGATGCTTTAACATGAGATTGATACATGGGTTACTACCCTAAGATTGAATATTATTATTTCAAGAAAGATGATGCTTTAAGCATCTTATGAATAGATAGATTATCCTTAATTTTCAAAAAAAGCTTTGATTTTTTAATCATTGGTTTAGCTTTGGAATCCACTACAGATTCTACAGTTTATAGAAACTCAGAACAGTTTTGCTTACAGACTTACTAAAGTCAGTGCATAAATGGTTTTTCATATAAATCCTTATGCTATTTTTAAGAAATGGATTTCCAATTTTTGAGCATACAGATCTTAAAGGGAGTAGTATTTAGCACCGAGTAGGAAGTGTGGGATTAGCGTGCCCTATTTTCCACAGAACTACGTAGCCAACATAGGTACAGACTTAGATTATTCCCATTTATATGGATGACAGATTTAGCTTGTGATCGATCACTTGGATTAGGTTATACTCACTGGCAAGAGTATGACACCTCTCCCCAATGTGAAGTTTCCTCCTTAGGAGGTCAAGACATTGGACTCCATGTAGCTCACATAGTTTATGTCGGTTAGGAGAACCTCCCTGCTAGTAAAACATATAAAACTTTTCAACTAAAGTAGTTTCCCTAAAAGTTTGAAAGCCTAACAGTAAGATTTTCAGAATAGTTTTAAAAGTAACCTCTCTACAGTCTAACAGTTAAGAATATATTCTCTAAAGCTTTGAAAAAATCCCCTTGCAGAATAAGTTTTCAGATATGATTTATGAAAAAGAATAGAATATAGATTTTAGAACTAAGTGTTATGGCTCACAAGATTTTTACTATATGTTTTACTATTCTTGATTATGATCTTCAGCTTTTAGATTTACTCAAGCCTACGTGAGTCATTTACATTTAGCATGCATGATTTCATATACTGTGATGATATTGTTTACTTAATGCATACACCCCCATATACTCAGTACATCCTCAAAGTACTAACCCATATATACGTCTATGTGCTACATTATCACATTATGTAGGTTCAGTTGCTCAGTCTCAACAACGCTAGTGATTTTCGAGCATCTCATCTATATCCTTGCAGTTGGTGAGTCCTCATAGTTTGACGACTTAGATATTCATGTTTTAGTTTACTAATAGATGTTCTTTTATTTATTTCAGCCATTTTGAGTCAGCTGGGGCCTGTCCCAGTGTCTCTCTAGACTCAACTAGTAGAGGCTTGTCGGACTTCCAGATTCAGTCTTAGATCTTAGTTGTCTTGTTCAAACTTTTCAGTATTTGTTTAATCAGATTGATAAGATTAGTACTTTCAGATATATTCAGATAGTTTTCCATATTTTATCATAATTTTATACTTATTTTTTCCTATGATGAGATTCATATGTGTTGAAGGCATCCAGGGTTAGCTCAGGACTACTTGTAGTTCAGAGAATCGTGTGGCATCTCGGGAACTAGATTTCGGGGCGTTACGGTTAACTTGGTACAAAATTCCCAAAATAGGGGATAAAAACAAGTATTGCAATGTATAAATAAGTAAGACAATAGGAATAGACAAGAGGAGATGAACAATATAGATAACCATCTAAAGACCTGATAGAGCCAGTACATGAGCAACTATAAATGCAACCCAAGTTCTAAAATAAAAATACAATCCTATCTCGAAACTAAAGACTAGACATAAGTAAGATGAATTAAATAGGGTGACTCCGACTCCAAGAGTTTACCCTAGCTCTAAAATCCAACACAACATTATCGACAAATCAACAGTGGCAACTAGTACTTGGATGTCTACCAAAAAAGTACAGAAGTGTAGTATGAGTACCTAAACCATGAGTACTCAGTAGGCATTATTGGCCGACTGAGCTAAATCATGATATAAATATGATAAAATTCAAGATAACATAACTAAGTCAAGGTAAAGAGGCAAACCTGATAACAACTTCAACATTGTTGTACACAAATAATTGAACAAACTAATAATGACAACATAAAACACATACAATTATAACTATAAAATTGCCCCCCATAAGCTAATAAGTGCAAAAAAGTAAATAACCCAACACAGGCATGCTCTATAATCCTGGAGGGTACCAAGTAAAGTATAACCCGAACCACAATTATTTTTCCATTTTCCACAATACAACAAGAATCCATCTATGTCATGCCATACTATACCAATTTTGCATTCCCAAATATGAATTAGTATCCATATTATCAATATCATACTTCCTTGCTGGACTCGAACCGGTAAAAATATCATGATAGTCATAATCAATATTCGGACTAGAATCGGTAATCATATAATCCATAGCCGTACTTGAACAGACAATTGTATTATAAATATCTGGATATAAACTAGTAAATATATCATCAGTATCATAATAATCTTCCTGACTTGAACTGGGTATAATGTACATATATGTAATGTCATAAGCATCTTCCATACTTGGACCAGGTATTTGTCATCAATATCATCATCAATATTTGGACTTGAACCAGTAATTATATAGATATAACTTCAATGTCATAGTCAATAGCATAATCAATAAATATCAACTCTCAATATCAACCAGTCATAACCATTGAGTGCCAAGTCTCTTCAATATTAACTTAATGAGAATTTTCAAGACATATAACAAGCGTACAAGGGTTTACAAGGACTAACATGAATCTTGGCCGAAGGTGGGTCAAGGTCCCACTTCTAATCCCCAAGGTACATTTCAAGGTAAATTCTATCCCGAACTAGACTAAGGTATCTAAGTCCACTTTTAGATGTCAACTAAGCCATACTCAACCCAAAGATAGACGTTTTACCTAAATCATGAGCAAGTAAGTCTATTATGCCTAAATTAGGGTTTTCGAATGACTTAAACGGTCAACTAATCCAAGCATTGCCAATTTCATCATCAACACCTAAAATCTATCCCAAATCTAACAAATATCATAAACATACTATGAACTAGCTCAATCTAAGTAACGGGAAAACTAATCATACCTGGACACCAAAGAACGCCCGAAGAATCCACTAAATCACTGATTTTCCCTTTCGAGCAGCTTCCGCAAGGTGTCACACTATCAACATTAGAATCTACTTGTCAAAATGAGAACAATGATACCCATATTGAACCATTATGCTTTGAGTCCAAAAATACTCAAAATCCCATATGGGTCTCATACGAAAATCAAGTTTCCGAAGTCAACCCAACATTCCCTTATGCTCAAGGAGTAACTACCCTAAAAAATGGGTGAAATCCAAGAATATCGGTGCTAAATTTAATGACCCAATTTCCTGGAACCGGAACGTCACACGGTGCTCATGATCCCGAAGGACCATAAGCTAACCCTCTACTGATATGTCTACCTGAACACTGCATAATATAGATAATAAATATGAAAACTAGCCATAAGGTTCAAAACATCTAAAAATACTCAAAATTGAAAATTGAATACTGATACATCTGTTCGAAAAGCCTCTAAACTGTCTAAACTATAGAGTTGATGGGACATGTACCCAACTAACTCCGTCTACTGAAAATAAACTAAGTCTGATATGATAATAATAAAAATAAGGATCATCCTCGACTGAAGAGGACTCACTGCTATGTCTACTGCTGCTGACTGGGACTGAGCTACTAAGGGTACTCTGGATCTCGTACCTCTGAACCTCTGGTGTCAAATAAATCACCATAGCGCAATTGTGTCAGTACGGGAATATACCGAGTATGAAGATGAGGTAAGGCTAAATTCAAGGGCTTATGCATGAACAATTACTTAACTGAATAATCATGAGAGTACTGAATGAGAACACATGCATGAATGCACAAATCATCACTGAAATCATCGTGACTCAAAAGACTAAAACTCGGATACCGCCTTACTGTCATCTGAACTCACTACTAATACTGAGATACTAAACAACTGAATCTCCTGATATTGATAACTGAGTATAGGAATTGAGATCAATCCTCTCTAGCGAGTGATCTCGGAAACTGATGTTACTGGAGCTGATTAACTGAATCTACTCACATCAATGACTGCACTCTGAACTTGTTACTTTCAGCTGACTGAGTTAGAGATCAAACCTCTCTAATGGATGATCCCTGAATCTACTATCAATGAAAAAAAGAGATTTTATCTGAGATCGAACCTATCTAGCTGAGGATCTCTGAATCTGATAAGAAGAATACTCAACTGAATCTGAGACTGAGATCAAGCCTATCTAGCCGGTGATCTCTGGATCTAATAATGAGATTACTCAACTGAATCTAAGACTGAGATCAGTCCTATCTAGTGGGTGATCTCTGAATTTGATAATGAGATTACTCAACTGAATCTGAGACTGAGATCAAGCCTATCTAGCGGGTGATCTTCGGATCTGATAATGAGATTACTCAACTAAATCTGAGACTGAGATCAAGCCTATCTAATGGGTGATCTCTGGATCTGATAATGAGATTACTCAATAACTTTATGTAGGACCATGCCTATCTAGCGAGTAGTCTATGAGTCAATGGAACTATCTGAGTTCCTCACTGAGATAGATGACTATATCAAACAGTCCTGATTTCTGAGTTCTTTTCTAAAGATTGATACTGAAACTATAACTGTAGGAGTGCTCACTTAAACGACATACCCCGAATTGGAACTGGTGGGGTCCAACCTATAACCCCAGCTGGAAGGGTGTCAATACCGTGCCACGGGTAAAGACCTATCTGGTCAAGCCTCTCTAACAGGTGACCCTCGCAGGAAGTCAAGCCTAAGGTAGTATAATAGTCAACCCTATCTAGCGGGTGGCAAGCCTTTTCTAACGAATGACTTCTACACCCTGCGCTGGCTACATAGTTCTGGAGTTCAGGGATTGCTCCTAACGACTCTGCCTCTCTAACGGGGAGCCGCCATCCCTGCACTTGCTCGGTGCTAGCTCCTACTCCCAGCTGAAAGACTTTGAACTAATTCTTAACTTAAACTGTACTGAATTTGATACTGATCATATTTCTCGACTGATCTGACTGAGTTAAGATGAATTCACTTGGCTCCGTATCTGACAGAATACTACTGAATCTCATTATCTGACTGAACGATATAGAACTTTGAATAGATTACTCGATTACTATTGAAGTCTAAACTGAACAATTGAATACTACTAGATCTGACCTGAGTACAGAACTGAGGCTAGATTACTAGCGATACTGAGATTACGAGGATTACTGAGATTTCTTAAATTTTGTACCTGTTTGAGAGTATAAAGTTCTATAACTCACTGAGTTATAAGAATTGTGGCTTGACTGAGATTATCGTGAAAATTGACATGGGCTCTAGACTGCAGCTAAATTATCGGGTGTAAATACCCCCAGGACTCGATAACATAAAAGTAAAACATAACCGTTCTTGAATAATCAGGACCATGGGCATTCATTCACCATCACAATCACTAAAACATCTCTTCAAGTGTTTAGAAATCATAAACATGTGATAGTATAGGGAGACATGCTATTGGTTCATACTCCATTCAACAGGAACTTGCATCAAACACTTAGCATGTATTAAAGTCTTAGCATGTATCGAAGAGCACATAATTAGGGAATTTCATGCTATCATGTCACAATTCATTCACTAAGGATTTTCAAAAAACACTTGGCATGCATAGGCTTGCACACAATTGGGGATTTTTAGTCAACATGCTATAATGGCTCTAATTCCTTCACATAAGCATTTTATCAAACTTATGGGGAGCATGCTTTGCTTATTCAACAATTTCTACACTTAATTGACATGAACACATCACTTAACAAGCAACTTGAAGAGGGTTTATCATGAACATCACATGAATATCACATACTAGGGTCAAAGCTTGAAGCCTCATAAACAAAACATGAATTAGAAACTCAATAATAGTATGAACTCCAATTTCAATTCACATGAATCATGAAAACTCATAAACATAAGATCTTTGAAATTTAGAAAAGGGTTTTTGAGCTTCTTGGATGAAAGGGACCCAAGAATAAACATCTACATACCTAGTTATATGATTCTCGGAAGATTTACAGAGGAATCTTGATGACTTGGGTCTTGGATTAGAAACCCTAGGTTTTGTTCTTGATTTCTTGGCTAGGGTTCTTGACTTCTTGAGAGAGAAAATATTTGATTTTGAAAAACAAATGATGAATAAAGAAGTATTTTCATTATTTAGGGTATAGATCCCTTATATAGACTGGTTTCGGGCTTTAGGAAATTACCAATTGGTCCTTGAAATTTAAAAATGAAATCTGAAAATCCTGATTTCACATGCTGGCGCAATGCGGTGGAATCGTGTCAGCTCACTGGAAACTGGACAATTGGAAAACTGGTTGGTGGTGCGACGCGGTGGAAATCACGTTGCTACCTTGGTTGAGAAATAGAAAAGAACCGCGATGTGGTGGAATTGTGTTTGTGCACTGGAAATTGACAACTCTGAAATTAAGCCTTGGCGCGATGTGCCATAATCGCGGAGGCTCACTAGATTTTGATGATTGCCATTTTGGCTGGATCCGCGACGCGCTACAGTTCAAGGTGGCACATTGTCTCACTAAAATGGCTCTAACTCTTTGCCCGAGTGTCAGATTTGGGAGAATTTGATATCAACATAAAGCTTATTCAATTCTCTCCATGAAAAAAAGTCGACATTAGGGAATTCTACATGGTTTAAAATACTTCTCACTTGGGAAGACACTTCTCAACCTTTTAGGGTTGGATTAACACTTCACTGAACACGCTCTAAGGCTCAAACTATGAGAGAATTTTGTGGGGTCTTACATAAATCAAGTTACCAAGTTTAGGGACTTTTAGAGAATATAAGGGAAAATAAACCATGAATTTAAAAGAATCTTACCACAAATTCTAAAGAAAATCACAAAATAATTGTTAACCAAGCTCCCCAAATCAACCAAAATCTCTAATCCTAAGGTTTCCATAATATTTAGGGTTTAGCTCTCTTGGAAATAGATGAAGAATGGGAAAAAGGGCCTAAAAAGGGGTATTTATACTCTTCTCAGGTATGCGGAAGTCGCTATCATGAACCGACCCTCACGATTACGGTATTCACTGCCTACCAAAGTTGTTGCATACACGACATAAGTGTTATGATCACGGTACTCATTAGGTAGATGCCATATCGCGATCGTGATCTGAGGATGGCGATCGTGGTTTCACCAGCACCAGCTGAGACTTGGAGATTTCCAAGTCTTCGCCAACCCCTCAGGATTTATTCATAATATCGTATGCACAAACAAACTATACTACCCTATAAACTTTGATATTTCGCACTCAATGGCACAATTAAAATTTCCATCCGAGGTCATTTTGACAAAATGTGGGTCCCACACTCAACTTTTATTTTCTTAACTTCCAAACAATAACTCAAAATGAGATCGGATGCCTCGAGACCTGAACAAAAGGTTCACCTAGCCTAAAATCAACATTCGGAGCTGTTGGAATAGTCAAAATTTGCATATGAGATCATTTGACTGAAGTTTTCACCTAGTGGCCATTTGGAACCATTAAAGACTTCAAAATGGGGAATTGGATCTAAAAACCAAACGAACTACCCGATAATCAAATTGTCAGTCCTAGAAAGTCATAAATGACTTAGGGTGGCTATAGAAAATCTCTAACAACAAAAATAAGTGAAAATATGGAAAATAACCTAAAGGGTAGGAAAAGTCATTACAATATGCACTACTAAGGAACTTTCGTCCCAAAAAGTAAGGGATTAGGATGTACCTAAAGCCTCAAACAGGTGAGGATACTATGTTCGTATCTCAGTCTTGATCTCCTAATTAGCCTCCTTTACTAGGAGGTGTCTCCACTAAACCTTAACCACCAAAATCTCCCTAGTACGCAATCGCCTGACATCACTAGCCTAAATGAGCATAGGCTCCTCCACGAAGGTCCAACACTCATCTAAATGGTTTGAGTCCCATATAAGCACATAATACGGATCTAGAATATATCATCGTGGAATACCAGATGGATAATAACAAAATCTGGAGGTAAGGCTAGCTCTAATAAACATCACTAATTGTGCAAAGAATCTCGAAAGGTCCAATATATTTGGGGCTGAGCTTACCTTTCTTCCCAAACCTCATCACACCCTTCATGGGTGACATATAGAGGAATACTTGATTACCAACTCCAAATATCAAGTCAAGAAGCCTACGGTCTGCATAGATCTTTTTCCTACTCTAAGCTGCTCTCAATCTATCCTAATTTACCCCGACTCAATCCAACAACTCCTGAAGCAAATTAGTACCATGGGATCTAACATTGGAAGTATCCAATCATCCGATCGGAGAATGACAAATCCTACCATAAAAGACTCAAACGATGTTAGATCGATAATCGAATGATAACTATTATTCTATGCGAACTCTGTGAAGTCCAAGTGCTCCTCCTACTGACCTCAAAAACCCATAACAAAGCCTTAGGACATATCCTTGAGCACCTAAATAGTCTGATATGAATGGAACTCAGTCTAAGGATAGAAGAATATTCTAAGATCTACCTGAGTACCCAACTCCTCCTAAAATGCTCTCCCAAAAGCTAGAAGTAAGCATGAAACCCCGATACAAAGTGATAGATATAGACATACCATTCAAATTGACTATCACACGTACATAAATATTGTAACACCCCAAAACCTAGTCCCAAGACGTCACACGGTGCTCAAGACTACGAGTAGCCTTGATCTAACCCTGTCTGCCTTTTACTAAGTCTGAATCTCATAATAAAGGAAATATAGGTATAAAATCATACTAAATAAAGAAATCTATCTGAGCCAACTGAGAATATATGAATCATAACATCTAAAATAATAGACTTAAGGGTCGGAACAATCAAAATTGAATAATCTGAATCATATCTAGCAGTATGACAAGCCTCTACTACTAATATCTAGAGAGTCACTAGGACAAACCCCTAGCTAACTCAAACTTTCTGAAAAGAAGACTGAATCATCTAGACTAATGAGCTGAAAATAAATTGAATGACTAAGTCCCCGGACTATGAGGACTCACCAACTGTTGGATTAGATGGAGATGCTTAAAATCACTCACGCAGTGGAAACTGAGCACCTGAATCTACATTATAAGACAATGTAGCACATAGACGTATATATGGATCAGTACTTTGAGGATGTACTGAGTATATGGGAATGAAAAACATAAGTAAACTGAAGTCTCAATAATCATTATAATTTGTAAAACAATGCATGCTAAATGTAAATGACTCACATAAGCTGGAATATTTGAAAGATTAAAAACATAATCATGAGAACAAAATCATACTTTATAAATCTAGTGAGCCATAACATTTAGTTCTAAATGGCGTACTAGTGTTCTATCTATAGATCATGCTACCTAAGTGTAGGAAGGACTCACGTTTATATCTAAAATCTGAAAGTTGAAATCTGTAGCTAATATTTTTTTGTAAAGCATAATCTGAATAAAGCTGTAAGCCTTTACACTTAGTTATCTAAAAGCTTTTCTATTATGCTGTAAGCTTAAAACTTTAGGGAAATACTTTAAAATTATTCTGAAAACTTTTACTGTTAGGGAGCTTCTTCTAACCGACATTAACCATGTGATCTAACATGGAGTCCAACGTATTGTTTCCCTATGGGGAAACCTCAAGATGATGAGAGGTGTCATACTCTTGCTAAGGAGTATAACCCGAGCTAAGTGATCACATCTGTAACTATCATCCATATAGAAATAAGAATAATCTGATAATCTGTACCTACGTTGGCTACGTAGTTCTGTGGAAGATAGGGCATGCTAATCCTACACTTCTCACTCGGTGCTAAATTCTTTTTTTTTTTAATCTGTATGCTCACTTTATTGGAAATACACTTTAAAACTAGCATAATGGTTTACTATGAAACTAATTAGGCCTTTAAATGATTCAATCTGTGAGTAAAACTAATATGATTTCTGTAATCTGTAATAAATCTGTAAAGTGAATTATAAATCTTATCTGACGATCAAAAGATGAAAACTTTATTGAAAATATTTAAATAATCTGATCATAGGATGCTTAAAACATAATCATTCTTGAAATAAATGATATTCAATCTTAGGATAGTAACCCATGCATCAATATCATGTCTAAACATCATATTAATCATGCTTGGGAATGAAAACAATGATAATTCATCTCAAAATCTGGAAATTTCTGCAATAGGCATGAAAATATGGAAATACACATGCAATTCGACTTCTAAATCACTTGAAATCTCATAATCTTGCAATGAGCAATAATGGGTATGAACCCCAATTTAAAACTCATGTATATTTATTCAAAATCATATAGATTTGAAATAAAAACTTGGTTTTGGGCACAAGAATGAAAGAAGATCCTTGTTCATAAACCCCACATACCTTGGTAGATGATTAAATAAAGAATCTTGAATTATTGATTCCTATTTGAGATCTTGAATATGAGTTCTTGATTATCTTTATTTGAAATCCTCAATTTAGAGCATTCTTGGAGAAACAAGGGAGGAATTTGATTTCTTGGAGAAGAAGCTTTGAACTCTAGGGTTTTTCTTGGAGAGGGAATGGATGAAAATTGTATAATGTGCTTAAGAATGACCTAACTCTTGTGTTTTATGCAAATTGGGGGCTTGGGAATTGACCAAACCACCCCTTTTTAGACTTTAATCAGAATTGAAAATAACAAATTTTCCCGAACTGGCATACCACTGCGACGCGCTTCTATTGCGGTGGCTCACTAGTTTTTTATGACTGGGAACTGAAAGTTCTTCGCGACGCGGAGTCATCGTGGTACGCCTTTGGAATGCTATTTAGGCCATCATCGCGATGAGGTACCATCGCGTTGGCCTATTGGAAATGGACAACTGGGAAATTGAACCTCACTGCGATGCGAGCTTATCATAGAGGTCCACTTGAATTTAACGGATGGGAATTAGGCCTCCATCACGATGCGGTGCTTTCCCAGGTGGCGTACTGCTTTACTAAAAATGCCATAACTTCTCAACTTAGTTTTGGATTTGGGCGAAATTGGTATCGATGGAAAGATTATTCAATTATCACACAATGGGGGGTTTAAATCTGGAAAATTCTACATATAATAAAAGTTATTCATTTTTGAAGCTAGCCTTTGATATTCTAGGGGATAAATTGAGCTAAAAAAAGTATGGGGTATTACAATATCTCCCCCTTGGGAACATTCATCCTCTAATGTGGCTAGTTAAGCTGAAAATACTGAGGAATTTGAGGTTATAAGCTATTATACAAATTGAAATAACTGTATGACTGAGTCTAAAGCATACTGAGCTACTCAACTGATCTGCGAGCGCATGAGCTCATATAAGAATAGCTACATGGATGAATTTGATATTGGAAAAGAGCTGAATGAAGGAAGACTATTACCGTCGGCTGAATCTGAGTTCGTGGAGAAGAGATGAGGATACTTGGTATGCATGTCTGCTTTTGCTTCCCAAGTAGCACCCTCAACAAACTGATTTTCCACAGAACTTTGACCAAGGGAACTTCTTTGTTCCTTCGTCTACGGATCTGATGATCAAGAATCTCTACTAGAACTTCTTCATATGAGAGGCTATTCTGAATATCTGTACTTTCTAGAGGAACTATAGCGGCTGAATCGACCATGCACTTCTTCAACAAGGACACATGGAATATTGGATGAACTGAGGATAAATCTGCGGGTGGCTCAAGATCATACGCTACCTCCCAACACGACTCAAAATTCGAAAGGGACCTACATATCGGGGACTAAGCTTCCCCTTTTTCCAAATCTCTTCACCCCTTTCATGGGTGACACTTTACACAAGATCATCTACCTCGAATTCAAGATCTCTTCTTCTTATGTCTGCATAAGGTTTCTGACAACTTTGGGCTATTTTCAATCTCTATAAAATCAATTGAACTTTCTCCATGGCTTCAAACACCATGTCTGGACCAATCATAGCGGTCTCACCCACTTCGAACCAACCAAATGGCGATCTACATCTTCGCCCATAAAGAGCCTCACACGGATCCATCAGAATATTAGCATGATAACTGTTATTATAAGCGAACTCAATTAAAGGTAAGTGCTCATCCCAACTACCTTAAAAATCAAGAACACATTCTTTCAACATGTCCTCTAGGGTCTGAATGGACCTCTCTGCCTGACCATCTGTCTGCAGATGAAAAGCTAAACTAAGATGAACTTGGGTACCAAGACCATTCTAAAAGGCTCTTGAAAACTTAGAGGTAAACTGAGTACCCCTATCTGAGATGATCGAAAAAAGAACTCCATGCACTCTAACTAACTCTCTGATATACAACTTGGCATAATCTTCAGCTGTGTAAAATATGTGAATTGGCAAGAAATGCGCTGACTTAGTCAATTTGTCTCCTATAACCCAAATCAAATCATGCTGACGATGTGAATGGGGTAAACCAGTCATAAAATCCATATTCACCACTTCCCACTTCCAAGTAGGGATACCAAACTGTTGTAACGTATCATCAGGTTTTTGGTGCTCTACCTTAACCTGTTGTCAAGTTGCACACTTGGCTACAAATTCTGCTATATCTTTCTTCATACCATTCCACCAATAGACTTCTTTCAAGTCGCGGTACATCTTGGTGTCTCTTGGATGAATAGAATAACGTACACCATGTACTTCTTCCATAATCCACTACCTGAAATCATCAACACATGGTACACACGATCTATTTTGGTATCTCAAAACACCATCTCCCCCTTGGGAGAAAACCTCTACCTTTTGGTCTTTAATCGACTCCTTCAGTTTGACCAAACTAGAATCCTCATCTTGCTTCTCTTTCACTTCAAAAACTAGAGAAGATTCGAAACTACTCTGGACCCAAACATTCCCTTCAACTGAATCAACCAATCTCTCACCCAATCTAGCTAACCGATGAACTTCCCAAACTAACTCCTTCTTATTATTCTCCACATGGGAAACACTAGCCATGGACAGTCTACTAAGGGCATCTTCCATTACATTGGCCTTGCCCGGATGATACAACAAACTCATGTCATAATCTTTTAACAATTCCAACCACCTTCTCTGAAGAAGATTTAACTCCTTCTGAGTAAACACATACTGCAAACTTTTGTGATCCATAAACACATCAACATGCACCTCATAAAGATAGTGCCACCAGATTTTCAATTCAAACACAACAACAACTAACTCAAGATCATGGGTCGGGTAGTTTTTTTTTGTGAGGCTTAAGCTGTCTAGAGGCGTAGGCTATGACCTTACCTCTTTGCATCAGAAAACAACCCAAACCAACTCTAGAGGCATCACAATGCACAACATAACCATCTGTACCATCAGGTAATGCTAAAACTGGGCTAAAGTGAGTCGATTCTTCAACTCTTGAAAACTCTTATCGCAGGAATCTGACCACTGGAACTTAACTTTCTTTTGGGTAAATCTAGACATAGGGGATGCAATAGATGAGAAACCCTCAACAAAATGTCTATAATAGCCAGCTAAACCCAAGAAACTCCTAATGTCTGACAGCGAGATAGGTCTAGGCCAATATCTTACGACTTCTGTCTTTTGAGGATCAACTCTAATACCTTCACTGGAAATAATATGACCAAGGAAAGCTACTGACCTTAGCCAAAATTCATATTTGCTAAATTTGGAAAACAACTGGTGATCCCTAAGGGTTTGAAACACAATTCTAAGATGGTTTGTGTGATCATCCTTACTATGAGAGTAGACAAGAATATCATCGATAAAGACTATGACAAATATGTCTAGATACTGTATGAATACTTTGTTCATCAAGTCCATGAAAGCTGCTGGGGCATTTGTTAGCCCGAAGGACATAACTAGAAACTCAAAATGACCATAACGGGTTCTAAAAGCTGTCTTTGGAATATCACATTCCTTTACTCTAAGCTGATGATAGCCGAATCTAAGGTCTATCTTGGAGAAATAACTTGCACCTTGGAGTTGATCAAAGAAGTCATCAATTCTAGGAAGAGGATATTTGTTTTTGACTGTGACTTTATTTAACTAACGATAGTCGATTCACATACGCAAAGAACCATCTTTCTTTTGCACTAATAGGATGGAAGCGCCCCATAGAGAAATACTAGGACTTATGAAACCTTTATCTAGAAGATCTTTGAGTTGCTCTTTTAACTCTTTAAGCTCGGTGGGAGCCATACGATAAGGAGGAATAGAAATAGGCTGAGTATCTGGGAGAAGGTCAATCCCAAATTCTATTTCCCTATCGGGAGGTACCCCTTGCAAATCTTTGAGAAAAACATCAGGAAACTTATTGACTATACTTACTAACTGAACTGTTGGAGTCTCAGACTTAGTGTCCTTGACTCGAACTAGATGATAAGATACACCCTTTATAAATCAACTTTCTGGCTTTAAGATAAGATATGAAATGACTTTTGGGAGACACTGAATTTCCTCCCAACTCAAAGACTGGCTCATCTAGAAACTAAAATTTCACCACTCGGGTGACACAATCTATGGATGCATAACAGGAATAGAGCCAATCCATGCCAAGAATAAGGTCAAAGTCAACCATATCTAGCTCGATTAAGTCTGCTAACATGATTTTATGATGGACAGTGATAGGACACTTTCTATAGATCTATTTAACGACAATTGATTTGCCTACTGGGGTAGAAACCAAGAAGGGCTCAGGGATATTTTCAGGAATTATTTCAAAATTCACTGCAACTAATAGGGTCATATAAGAGAAATTCGACCCAGGTTCTAAAAACACATAAACATCAAAATGAAAGACACGAAGCATACCAGTAATAATATCTGGTAAATTATCTTGCTACTGATAGGATGGTAAGCCATAAAACCAATTCTGGCACTGACCGCCATCGGTACTGGATGATGCGTCCTGAGGAGGGACTGCACGACCTCAAGAAACTAGAGCACTAGTAGCCTGAGTCTGGGGACGAACATCTCTGTTTTCCTTCTTAGCATACGGACACTCTCTAATACCATGAACCAACTTACCACAACCATAACAACCCTTCTGTCCAGCTAAGCATTCTCCAGGATGATTCTTACCACACTTAGCACATAGAGGATAACTGGGACTTCCACTCATATTATTCTGAGATCTGGACATAAAAGACTTACCCCACTGCTTCTGCTTAGCTCTAGGAGAAGGAGAACTACCTGAGGATAGTACGGGCACAGATGAACAATTCTGAAACTGTGAACGATTTCCCCCTCCAAACCTAGTCTGGCCATACTCAAACTACCCTATTCTAGCCCTCTTATTACTTCTATCTCTTTCATTCAACTTATCTACCTCAATCTGCTGAGCATGATCATCAACCTAGCAAGATCCATGTCTCCAATAAGCATGTCATTCCTACACTCCTTGACTACCAAGCTAGAAACTCCAGTGACAAACTTACTGATACTTGCCCTAGGATCAGCCATCGTATCTGGGGCATACTTAGACAACTGATTGAACATAAGGAAGTACTCCTTCACTGTCATTGAGACCTGCCTCAAATTCACAAACTCCTCTATCTTAGATTCTCTCATCTCATGCGGAAAGAACCTGTCTAGAAAAACATCTCGAAATACCTGCCAACTTATAGGAGCTGCATTCTCACCTCTACCATTCTTCCACATAACCACCTAATCATATGCTACATCCTTCAATCTATAGGATTCCAACTCTACATTCTCCTCTTCAGAAACATGCATAATTTAGGTGATCTTCTTCACCTCATCTAAATAAAGCTGGGGTCCTCACCTACTTTTGATCCAAAAAGCTCTGGCGGATTCATTCTCATAAAGTTTTGGATTTTGGATGCTGCTAAATCACTATTTTACTGAAGTAGGACTATAGCCTGATGGTTTCCCTGAATATTGGAAGTCACTGCCTGGGCCAATGCCTTAAAGGCAACCTAAAACTCAGCATGGGATACATTCTCATTCAGAGGATCGGCAGGCTGCGGTGGTTGGTTATCATTTATGGGGGCATTAGCTCGACCATGAGGCATGTTCAACTATCACATAAGAGCATAAGTTAAAAATAGATAGAGATACTGTAAGCACGATAGATCAGTAAAAAAAAGATGATTTCCTAAGAACGTCCCGCAACCTCTTGCTTATAAATGTGGCGCTCTTTACACCCATGATCAAGACTCTACGTAACACGGCTTATCTGACTCCTTTAGACTCTTATAAACCTTAAGTTCTGATACCAAGTTTGTAACTCTCCAAAACCTGGTTCCGAGACATCACACAATGCTCAAGACTACGAGTAGCCTTGAGCTAACCCTATCTGCCTTCTACTAAGTCTGAATCTCATAATAAAGAAAATATAGGTATAAAATCATACTAAATACGGAAATTTGCCTGAGCCAACTGAGAATATCTGAATCATAATATTTGAAATAATAGATTTAAGGGTCTGAACAATCAAAACTGAATAATCTGAAAAATATCGAGAAGTATGACAAGTCTCTACTACTAATATCTAGAGAGTCACTAGGACAAACCCCCATTTGACTCGAACTGTTTGAAAAGAATACTGAATCATCTAGACTAATGAGCTAAAAATAAACTGAATGACTAAGTCCCGGGACTATGAGGACTCACCAACTATCGGATATAGATGGAAATGCTCAAAATCACTTACGCTGCGGAAACTGAGCACCTAAACCTACATTATGATACAATGTAGCACATAGACATATATGTGGATCAGTACTTTGAGGATGTACTGAGTATATGGGGGTGGAATGCATAAGTAAAACAAAGTCTCAATAATCATCATAATTTGTAAAACAATGCATGCTAAATGTAAATGACTTACATAAGCTGGAATATCTGAAAACTGAGAAACATAATCATGAGAACAAAATCATACTTTATAAATCTAGTGAGCCATAACATTTAGTTCTAAAAGTCGTACTAGTTTTCTGTCTGTAGATCATGCTGCCTAAGTATAGAAAGGACTCATTTTTATATCTGAAATCTGAAAGTTAAAATCTGTAGCTAATATCTTTCTGTAAAGCATAATTTGAATAAAGCCGTGAGCCTTTACACTTAGTTATCTAAAAGCTTTTCTGTTATGCTGTAATCTTAAAACTTTAGGGAAATACTTTAAAACTGTTCTAAAAGCTTTTACTATTAGAGAGGTTCTTCTAACCGACATAAACCATGTGAGCTACATGGAGTCCAATGTTTTGTTCCCCTATGGGGAAAACCTCATGATAGGGAGAGGTGTCATACTTTTGCCAATGAGTATAACCTTAGCTAAGTGATCACATCTATAACTGCCATCCATATAGAAATGGGAATAATTTGATAATCTGTACCTACGTTGGCTACGTAGTTCTGTGAAAGATAGGGCACTCTAATCCCACACTTTCCGCTCGGTGCTAAATACTACTTCATTTTTAATCTGTATGCTCACTCTATTGGAAATCCACTTTAAAACTAGCATAAGGGTTTACTATGAAACTAATTATGCATTTATCTGATTCAATCTGTGCGTAAAACTAATCTGATTTTTGTAATCTATAATAAATTTATAAAGTGGATTCCAAATCTTATCTGAGGATCAAAATATCAAAACTTTATTGAAAATATGTAAATAATCTGATCATAGGATGCTTAAAACATAATCGTTCTCGAAATAATGATATTCAATCTTGGGATAGTAACCCATGCATCAATCTCATGTCAAAACATCATATTAATCATGCTTGGGAATGAAAACAATGATAATTTATCTCAAAATCTGGAAATTTCTGCAATAGGTATGAAAATCTGAAAATACACATGCAATTCAACTTCTAAATCACTTGAAATCTTATAATCTTGCAATTAGCAATAATGGGTAGGAACCCCAATTTAAAACTCATGTATATCTATTCAAAATCATATAGATTTGAAATAAAAACTTAGTTTTGGGCACAAGGATGAAATAGGATCCTTGTTCATAAACCCCACATACCTTGGTAGATGATTATATGAAGAATCTTGAATTATTGATTCCAATTTGAGTTCTTGAAGATGAGTTCTTGATTATCTTGATTTGGGAATCCTCAATTTAGAACGTTCTTAGAGAAACAATGGGGGAATTTGATTTCTTAGAGAATAAGTTTTGAACTCTAGTTTTTTTCTTTGAGAGAGAATGGATGAAAATTGTATAAAGTGCTTTAGAATGGCCTAAATCTTGTGTTTTACACGAATTGGGGGCTTAGGAATTGACCAAACTACCTCTTTTTAAACTTTAATCAGAATTGGAAGAAAATAAAATTTTCCCGAACTGGCATGCCACCGCGACGCGCCGCTATCGCGGTGGCTCATTTGGTTTTTGACGACTGGGAACTGAAAGTTCTCTGCTATGCGAAGTCATCGCGGTACGCCTTTGGAATGCTATTTAGGCCATCGTTGTGATTCGGTACCATCGCGTTGGCCTACTGGAAATGGAAAACTGGGAAATTGGACCTCACCGCAATGCGAGCTTATCGCGGAGGTCCACTGGAATCTGACGGATGGGAATTAGGCCTCCACCGCGATGTGGTGCTTGCTCAGGTGGAGTACTGCTTGACTAAAACCGCCATAACTTCTCAACCTAGTATCGGATTTGGTCAAAATTGGTATCGATGGAAAGCTTATTCAATTATCTACACAATGGAGGGTCTAAATCCAGAAAATTCTATATGTAATAAAATTTATTCATTTTTGAAGTTACCCTTTGACATTCTAGGGGCTAAATTGAGCTAGGAAAAGTACGGGGTATTACAGATATAAGCTAACCTCTCGATGCTGAAGGATATCTAAAAAGAAATGAAATGCGCTGACTTGGTCAACCAATCCATAATGACCCAAATACAATTGAAACAACGGGAAGTACGAGGCAAACCACTAACAAAGTTCATTATAATCTGCACCCACTTCAACTCGAGAATGGATAATCGCTGAATCAATCCACTAGGTCGTTATGCTCGGCCTTCACCTACTGAAAACACAAGAAACAATCTATAAAATCCACTATCTCTCTTCATACCACTCTACTAGTAATGTTGTCTCAAATCTCTATACATCTTAGTTGTACTCGGATGAATGAAATACCTAAAGTTGTGAGCCTTGTGCAAAATCAAATAAATCAAATCGATCTTAGAGCACAAATATGGCTATCAAACCTCAAGACACCCTCAGAATCTATGGTGGCTTTCTTGGACTCAACACTCAACACCTGATCACGAAGGATACAAAGTCTCTTATCCTTAAACTGACGATCCTGAATCTGCTCAAATAGTGAGGACCTCGCCTCAACACTTGCAAGAATCCTCCTAGGATCCAAGATATCAAATGAACCATTGAGTTAGCTAAGGACTGGATGTCTTATGTCAAAGGCCTCTGAGAAACTGAAATACAAGCCAAGCTACCGTACTCACTGCCTTCCGACTTAAGTCGTCAGCTACCATATATTCCTTGCTTGGATGATACAAGATAGAAATATCATAATCTTTAAGCAACTCCATCCATCTATGCTGCCTAATCTTAAGCTCCCTCTGAGTCATAAGATGCTGAAGACTCCAATGATTAGTGAAAATCTCAAATTGCACACCATAAAGATAATGCCTCCTAATCTTAAGCTCAAAAACTATCGTCGCCAACTCTAAATCATGAGTAGCATAGTTGAACTTGTGCACCTTAAGATGCCTTAAAGCATAAGAAATAACATGACCCTGCTGCATTAATACGCTACCCAAACAAACACCAGAAGCATCATATTACATGGTGAATCCCTTACCCTCAATAGGAAGAGCCAAAATAAGAGCTGAAGTAAGAAACTCCTTGAGCTTTCCAAAGCTTGATTCATACTCTTCGAACCATCGAAAAAGAACCTTTTTTTGAGTCAATCTAGTTATAGGTGTTGAGCTAGTAGAAAAACCCTCAACAAATTATCTATAATAACCAACCAAGTCAATAAAGCAACGAACTTCATTCGAAGATGTAGGTATAGTCCAATCACGAATAGCCTTAATACCATCCGTAGACACCACATGTCCATGGAATGTCACTGACTCAAGACAAAACTCACACTTAGAGAACTTGGCAAAAACACATGATCCCTCAAAATCTGGAGCACTACCCTTAAATGCTGTGCGTGCTCCTCTATACTCCTCGAATGCACAAGGATGTCATCGATAAACACAATTATGAAGGAATCTAAATAAGGCTGGAACACTCAGTTCATCAAATCCATGAATGCCGACGGGGTGTTAGTCAATCCAAAGGACATAACTAAGAACTCATAATGACCATAACATCTCCTTAAGGCTGTCTTCGGGATATTCTCGACCTAGATCCTCAACTGATGGTAGACGGACCTTAAATCAATCTTAGAGAACACCGCTGCACCCTGAAGCTGGTCGAATAAATCATCAATATGTGGCATAAGACAATGGTTATTCATGGTCACCTTATTAAGATGTCTATAATAAATACACATATGGATGAAACCATCTTTATTCTTCACAAACAATACATGAGATCCTTAAGGAGACACACTCGGTCTAATGAAACCCTTACCAAGTAGGTCCTAAAGTTAAGAATTTAGCTCCTTAAGCTCAACAGGAGCCATACAGTAAGATGCCATAGAAATAGAACGGGTTCTAGAATCAAGATCAATAACAAACTTAATCTCATGTGTAGGAGGTATACCAGGTATATTGGTAGAGAAAACATTAGAAAACTCATGAACTATAGGAATAGAGTCAAGCAATGGAGTCTCCACACTAACATCATGAATATAATTAAGATAAGACTCACAACCCCCCGAAATAAGTCTCTAAGCATGAATATAAGAAATAATCTCCATCGGTTTGAGGCTAAAGACTCCCCACCACATGATTGGGGGGTATGTCGAGCATATCTAAGGTAATGGTCTTGGCAAAACAATCCATAACCACATGATAGTGGGATAACCAATCCATGACCAGAAGTACTTCAAAATCCACCATGTCCAGAATAATAAGATCAACATGAGTATCAATATCTATAACAGTCATAACACAGATATGAAAACTCGATCCACTATTAAAGAATCACCCACATGAGTATATATACACAATGGCACAAATAATAAATCCCAAGATAACTCTAATCATAGATAATAATAAGCATACACATAAAAATAAGTAGATCCCAGATCAAATAAAACAAGGGATGAATGGCGACACACCAAAATCATACTTGTAATAACAACATCTAAAGAATCAGTCTCAAACCTAGAAGGTACTATATACAACTGACCACGTCTGCCTCCTGGTTGGACTTCTGACCAATCTCTTATCCTACCTGCCTGAGAACCTCCTCGAGCACCCTGAGGACTACCTCGAAGACCATGAAAATCACTTTTAGCTCAGGGGTGAACTGCTCTAATAGGAGAAATACTCAAAGATGAAGTAACAATTGCCCCACGACTAGGGCATTGTCTGAGTAATGACCAAAATCTCCACAACTATACTATGTCCCATGAACTGAACCAAAACCAAATGATTCAACTTACCCAAAATAACCACCACTACTAGAATAACAAGAAGACGAGCCCCTCAAAGACTAATCTCCACCCTGTCCATGGTGACCACTGACACTAGATTGACCTCCATCAGTAATCTGGAGCATCACCTGAATAGGTCAACTAGGCTAACTCTAAGGCTGATATGATGACCTTATAGGGTATATAACATGAGAACTTCTAACTCTGAATTGGGAACTACTATGGCTCTTACTGAAATTGCCCTAAAACCTAGGCCTCTTATCTCTTCCCCCTTGGGCCTCGTGATACATCTTCTCTATCACCTGTGTGTGGTCAGGAACCTCAATAAAAGACCTCCCCATAGAAACTAGACTCTGAGTATACATATAAAAAAAAGGATTCTCAACCTTTTAACAAAGCAACAAACCCTCTTATACTCAAAAGTCAGAATTAAAGTAGCATGCCTTGCCAACCTATGAAAACAAGCCTCATACTCCACAACAAACATAGAGCCCTACCCCAACCTCTAAAACTAATCTCTCAAATGATCCCTAAGGTTGAGAGGAATGTACTTCTCCAAGAAAATCTTGGAGAACTGATTCCATATCAAAGGAGAAGATCCAACTAGCCTAGAATCAAGATAACTTCTCTACCAATGTCGACCTGCTAAGTCCAACTAAAAGGTAGTGTAGTCCATACCACGAGTCTCAACTAGGCCTAAATTATAGAGCCTATCCTCATAATTAATCAAAAACTCATAAGCATCCTCGTTTGTGGCACCAGAAAACCTATGCAAAGCCAATCTTAAGAACTTGCCCAACATCTTTTGCTTCTCAATAGATATAGTAGGCTAGGAAACCACTGGCTGAGCAACTACTAGCTAAGAAATTGCCAGTGCAAGAGGGAACTCAACTCTAGAAGCCACAACTATAAGATGTGCCCCACCTCAGTACCACTCTGATCTGTAGATTGTGCACCATTGGACAACGCACCACCAACCAACCCCAAAAACTGAACCAAAGCATCTTTGAGCACTAAAAAAAAAAAAATCCTGGTGAAGCCTGGGCTGGTCCTTGTACCAATGCTAACTGGGGCGAAAGCATCTCCATCTAAGGAGCGAGAATATGGTTTAGTGAGGGCCCACTATCCTAGCCCCTAGCAAGGGACACATCTCGAGGTTGCCCATGACTTTTGGGTTATCCATAAATAATGATAGGATCCCTAGGCTCGATATTGGGACCCTCACTCGTGTATAAGTAGCATGTGTCCTAGCTATCTATAAAAGAGTGAAATTAAAGGCATGCTTTATAAACCAATTCAGACTCTTAGCACGAAATGAGTGAAAGAAGTGAAGAACTTTTAAGAATGTCTTATAGCCTATCATGGATAAGAACTAGACGTTGTCATTCTGATCCACAGGACTCTACTGGACATTTGCTCTTGAACCAATAATACTAAAGAAACCTAGGCTCTGATACCAATTTACCACGACCCGATTTACATATCATGATGGCACCTACTTTATCCCATCCATAGGTAACTCTAACCATAATTCAGAGCTAAATGCAATGGGTTAACTTGGTAGAAAATGCCCAAAATAAGGGGAAAAACAAGTATTTCAACTTATAAATAAGTAAGATAACAAAAATACACAAGAGAAGATCAACAATATAGATAACCATACCACGACCTAGTAGAGCCAGTATAAGAGCAACTATAAATATAACCTAAGTTTTAAAATAGTCAATACAATCCTGTCTCAAAACTAAAGACTAGACATATGTAAGATAGAAGGAAATAGGGCGACTCCGACTCCAAGAGCTCACCGTATCTCCAAAATCCAATACAACATGATCGACAAATCAATAATGGCAACTAGTACTTAGATCTACACCATAAAGGTACATAAGTGTAGTATGAGTACCAAAACCATGGGTACTCAGTAGGAATCATTGGCCGACTGAACTAAATCATGAAATAAATATGATAAAATGCAAAAAACAATAACTAAGTCAAGGTAAAGAGACAAACCAGATAACAACTCCAACATCGTTATACATAAATAATTAAGCAAATTGATAATGACAATAAAACATATACAGTTATAACTACAAAATTGGCCCCCATAAGCCAATACGTGCAGAAAAGTAAATAACCCAACACAGGCCCCTATAAGCGTGGAGGGTACAACCAAGTAAAGTATAAACTGAACCACCATCATTTTCCATCTTCCACAATACAACTAGAATCCATCTATGTCATGCCACACTATATAAATTTTCTATTCCCGAATTTGAACTGGTATCCATATTATCAATATCCATACTCAAACCGGTAATCATATAATCAATAGCCGAACTTGAACTAGAAATTATATCATAAATATCTAGACTTAAATTAGTAAATAGATCTTCAGTATCATAATAATCTTCCACACTCGAACCGAGTATATATGTATACATAAGCAATGTCATAAGCATCTTTCAGACTTAAATCGAGTATATGTCATCAATATCATCATAAATATTCGAACTTGAATTGGTAAGTGTGTGTATATATATATATATATATATATATATAACTTCAATGTCATCCTCAATGTCATAATCAATAAGATAACCAATAACATAATCAATAAACATCAACTCTCAATATCAACCCATCATAACCATCGAGTGCCAAATCTCCTCAACATTACCTTAATGAGCATTTTCAAGACGTATAACAAGCCGATAACGCCTAAACTACCCCTCCTTAGAAAGATAAAGTAGTTTTTGTCAAAATATAGTAACCCAACTAGGTTGGGGTCAATCCCACAGGGAATAGGGCAAAAATCTATCTCAAACTTGTTGAAATCACTAGGTAGTGCGGAAAATAAAATGGGGGGATTTGTAGTAACTAGCTAAAAATAACAAGGCTTGGTTGCTATTGGTTGTAAACAATCTAAAACGATCACTAGGATTGTGTTCCCCTAGCTTTTCAACTCAGTATAATTATCATGCACTATTGAACTATTCTAATATCTTGCATATAGAATCGATAAGTTATGTACTATCAACAGTCTTTTGGATGAGCTGATAGATTTCACCCTTTATCTTTTCAGTCTCAGGATGTTGCATTACTATCCCTTATCTTGATCCTAGTTAACTATTACCTTTTGAGTCTCTAGCTATTAGATAACAACTAACCATCTTACTTAGATAATACCTACTAACGTGAATCAACAGTTAAACATCAAATTACTATTGTGATTCTCCTTTCCTAGTCATCACTTCTCTTTTGGCATAAATAGCAATAATATAGGTGGGATCTTAACGGTGGCCACCACTCAGAAATAAATAAGAATGAAAAAAACCCAATATATGCAAGAATCTTTATCTAGAATGACTTGGCACTTTCTCTACTTTATTAATCCACCAGGGTTTCCACAACCCTAGCTAAGGGAATTAGCCACGCATTGTTATGAGAGCAATCATGGAATTCACAGACAAAATAACAAAATAAATCTCACAATAATGAAAGAAGAAATTCCAAAGTCTTAAATTGAATAACAAACTAAAAACAAACCAAGAACAATGAGAGTATAGGATATCCCCTTAGGGGCTACCCTTGAATATCTATGACTGAGTCAATTAATATATGAATGAATAAACTAAACAAAGCCTAAATGGTATTTATAGATTACAAGAAACCCTATAATTCAAATCCTAAATAAAATATGAAAACTTAACTAAACATACATAATAAGACTTAAAAACATCATAGAAGTGTAATTGGAATACATAGAAACCCTAGGAAATAATTTTTGAACGATCCAAAAAAGTTGAGATCGGTCGGCTACATATGGTCACCACATGCATCCTGTCCTTGGGCGCACGTGGTACATGCATCCTAAGGTTGGCAGTATGTAGTGACCACATGTGCGTGGACTAAAATTTCTTTCACGTTAGCTCTCGGGATATTGGACTTCTAACATATACTTGGCCTATATGCGGTTTGCATGTGGACTAAGTAAGTGCAAAAGTCCCCACTATTAGATAGATAATTGTATTATCTTTTCAATAATACCAATTTTACCTTAATCCGATATTAGGGTGAAATATTATGGCCAAATTATTGAAGCATTGTCAACTCTCGGGATCTTCAATTCCAGTACTTACCTTAGTCTCACATAGACCACATGTGCTATATATGGTTCATATGTAGATAATATGTAAGTTCCAGGACTTTCAACACTTGCAACCAATCTTTAAATCTTCAACTTTCATCACAAGCTTTGGTCACATACAATTCGAAAAGTGTCACGAATACCCAAGATTGGTCAAATAAGTAGCCAAAAACATCATTTTCATCTTTTTCTTGAATTTAGCATTCGAAACCTAATTTCCTGCAAAACACTCCAAAAATACATCAAATCTAACAAAATAGCCTTAAGTACATGCACATTCTTATAGTTTTAAGCATTATTAGTGCTATATTTCTATAGCATATCACAAACGTATAAGAGTTTATAAGGACTTACACGAATCTTAGCCTAAGGTGGGTCAAGGGACCACTCCTAATCCCTAAGGTACATATCAAGTTGAATTCCACCCCAAACTAGACTAAGGTATAGAAATTCACTTTTAGATGTCAACTAAGCCATAATCAACCCTAATATAGAAGTTTTACCTAAATCATGAGCAAGTAAGCCTATTATGCCTAAATTATAATTTTTGAATGGCTTAAACGATCTAACAACCCCAAGCATTGCCAATTTCATCTTCAACACCTAAAACCCATTTCAAATCTAGCACAATATTATAAACATACTATGAACTAACTCAATCTAAGAAGAGGGAAAACCTAGCCTACCTTGATGCCGAAGAAAGCTCAAAGAATCTACTAAATCATTGATTTTTCCTTTCAAGAAGCTTTCGTAAGGTGCCACACTATCAAAATAATAATCTACTCATCTAAACAAGAATAATAATATCCATATTTCACCATTGTAATTTGGGTCCAAAAATACTCAAAATCCCATGTGGGTCCTGTTATAAAAATTGTGTTTCCAAAGTTAACCCAACATTCCCTTATGCTCAAGGAGTAACTACCCTCAGAAATGAGTGAAATCCAAGCTATAGTGGTGCTAAAATCATGTCACAAAGTCTTAGGGATTTTAGTAGAAGATAAGGAAAAATCAACCATGAATTAAATGAATTTTACCACAAATTCAAAAGAGAATCACGAAATAATCATTGAACGAGCTCCCCAAATCATCCACAAGCTCTAATACTAAGTTTTCCCAATATTTAGGGTTTAAATATCTTAAAAATGGGTGAAGAATGGGAAAAAGGGGCTAAAAGGGGGTATTTATACCCTTCCCAGGTATGCAAAAGTTGCTATCGTGACTCAACCCTCGCGATTGCAACATTCGCCGCCTGCCAAGTTTGTCGCATATGCGACATAAGTTTTTTGATCGTGGTACTCATAGGGTGGCTTTAAGATTGCGGCCACAATCCAAGGCTGGCGATCGCGGGTGCACCAACATAAGTTGAGACTTGGAGATTTCCAAGTCTTCACCGACCCCTCGAGATTCATTCGAAATCCCATATCAAACTATGCTACCCTATCAAATTCAATGTTCCAGACTCAATGACGTAGTCAAAATTTTAATCTAAGGTCATTTCAAGAAAAAGTGGGTCCCACACCAACTTTATTTTCTTATCTTTCGACCAGTAGCTCAAAATGAGACCAAATGCCTTGGGACCCGAACAAAAGATCCACCTAGCCTAAAATTGATATTCTGAAGTTGTTGGAACAGTCAAAATTTATATACGAGATCATTTGACTAAATTTTTTGCCTAGTGGCTATTTGGAACCAACAAAGACTTCAAAATAGGGAATTGGCTCTAAAAATCAAATGAATTATTCAGTAATCGATTTGTCAATCTCAGCAACTTATAAATGACTCAGGGAAGCTATAGAAATCTCTAATGAAGAAAATATGAAAAATGACCTGAAGGGTCATTACAGTCATTATAATTCTTCTCAACATATGGCTCTTCACTTTTCTATTTTTTATTTTTTTCTTTTCTTTTTGGATATTGTTTTTGCTTTATGTTTAAGATTAGATATGGTTAGATTTTTTTCTTACAATTTTTTGGATGGTGGTTTGCCATGGTTTCATAATGTATGGTATAGTATGGTGTGGTATGGTACTGTATAATATAGTACAATACAATATTTGGATGAGCTGTATTGTTCACGGTTGCTTAATAACAATTTTATTGTTTGGTTTGATGGTATGGTACTGTATCATAATGGGTAAGTTTACTAAAATGCCCCTAATTATTATAAATTTTAAATTTATCAATAATTATTAATAAAATAATTTTCTTTCTACAATCATGCCTTGTAAATATATTAAGTTATTAAATTCATAAAAATTCTAACAAAATTAAAACTTTACATTCATGAAATAATCATGTAAACTGCATAAACATGAACATCCTACAATAACAACTGCATGTGATTTTTGTTGTTGTATCTGTTCTGGTGTTATCACCTGGCAAGTTAATTTTGTGCTTAACCGATGAAACGTAATCAGTGATTTAATTTTTCCACTATTGCTTCTGCTTCACTTTATTTTTCTAATGCCTAAAGAGGTTAGAATGATAGAAACTTGCTCCCTCTTCTGTTAGGCTAGTTGGTGATCCTGACTCCCATGCTTCCATTCTGTGTTCTAACAAAATTTAATACGGCAACATGATATTCTGTGGCTCTATACATCATTAGAGGTGGATGTTTTCTGGAGCTATTCACCAAAAATTAGGGATAGTAATGTTTAATCGTGTAGCCAAAATATTCAAGGAATTGATTAGGAGCATTTAAAACTAATTCATGCAGTTAGTGATTGCAGAAATTTTGCGGATTTCAAGCGGTTCTACATATTTGCGATATTAGTTGAAAGGTTAAACATTCGTTAATCTTGAGCAACTATTTCACCTTTTTAGCTCAAGTAAATGTTCCAATTGTATCAAATAAATTAGAATAAATAAGCTTAAGTATCTAATAAGGAACAGGGCATGTCATTGTTGGCACACTTGGTTTCAACTTTCAGCTGCAATTAGAATTTAGCCACTACAATTAACTACAGAGTAAGTGTGAAGTCTGAGTCATGGAAAGGTATAAGGTCAGAGACAAGATGAGAAAACTAGAAACACAAAGTAAACAGTAATATGCTATTCAATTCCCATGAACACGAACTTAGATTAAAACCTTTAAAAATAAAAACATATTAGGGTTCCAAGTAATATAGGGAAAAGGAAAAAATAGGATTAGAAAATATTATGTAAAGGCATAATTAGAAAAAGAAATAAAAAAATATGGGAAACCACTAAATCGGTGATTTTATAAATTGAGCGATTTCATGGTTACCAAACCATGAAAAAATACCATACCATATCATGCCTTTTGAAAAACAATAAAAATAAATATGGTTCCCTTGATAACCATATCACACCATACCATGGAAAACCACCATCCAAACAGGCACTTACTGGAGCAGGTTGTTGTGTCTGTTGTGTATTGTAAATATATGTTGGTTTTTAAAAAAGGCCCAAAACCATCAATTGGATTAAAAATATGATAAATCATATATTGTTTTCTGTTATAAAATTAACTAAATAGTAAAATATAAGGAATGACAACAAGAGGGGATCTTTTGTATTAATTTTCACTACTCCATCTACATTATAGAAATTGAGCTATTTATAGCCTAAGTTGGATAAAGCCAACCCAAGAGGTGAAAGTGATTAGGCATTTGTCCCTTAATAAATTGAATCCACATTGCAACTATTGTTACCATATGGACTTCTACATATTACACAACACTCTCCCTTAGAAGTCTAAGTAAAGGAAAAATTTACCGAATACGCATTTTGGTGCTGCCTCATTAAAAACCTTACCAGGAAAAAACTAGAGGGATAAAAACCTTAGTTAAGGAAAAAAGAGTACAACGTGTATCCTTACTCCCCCTGATAAAGACCCCTTCAACCGGTTGAGTCTTTGCATCCCAATCCTGTATACCATCTTCTCAAAGGTTGAAGTTGGTAAAGATTTGGTGAATAAATCTTCTAGATGGTCACTGGAACATATTTGTTGTATATCAATATCACCATTCTTCTGGAGATTGTGCGTGAATAATAACTTCAGTGAGATGTGCTTCGTTCTATCTCCCTTTATAAAGCTTTCTTTTAGTTGAGCTATGCATGTTATATTGTCTTCAAATATGACCGTGGGTGCGTTGATATCGAGATTCAGGCCACATCTCTCTTTGATGGAATGTACCACTAATCTCAGTCATATGCATTCTCTACTTGCCTCATGAATAGCTATTATCTCAGTATGACTTAAAGAAGTAGCAATGATAGATTGCTTTGTAGATCGCCATGACATAGCAGTACCTCCGTATGTAAACACATAGCCTGTCTGAGATCTTGCTTTATGTGGTTCAGATAAATAACCTACAGCTGCATGACTAACAAGATCTAAACTATCTTTGTTAGTATAAAATAGACTCATATTAATATGCCCATTTAGATATCACAATATATGCTTACTTCATTTCAATATCTACATGAAAGAGAACTGTACCTGGCTAGCAAATTAACAGAATGCGCTATATGAAGTCTTGCGCTATTAGAAAAATACATAAGTGTACCAATAGCATTGAGATATGGTTCTTCAGGACCAAAAATCTCTTCACCGCTCTTCTGGAGGTCGGAATGAATTTTTACTCACTTCAAGTGATCGAACAATTATTAAAGCATTTAATGAATGTGCTTTGTCCGTGTAAAATTGTTTCAATACATTCTCAGTATAGGCATATTGGTGGATGAAGATCCCGTCTGCAAAAAGTTTAATCTACAGACTAAGACAAACTTTGTCTTTCTAAGATCTTTCATTTTGAATTCTTTCTTTAGATATTCAATTGCCTTTTGGACCTCTTTTGGAGTTCCAATGAGATTTATGCTATCCACATAAACAAGAAGTATAATAAACTCTAATGCCATTTCTTCATGAAAATATAAGGACAAATGACATCATTTATGTAACCTTCGTTTATCAAGTACTCACTAAGGAGATTATACCGCATACACGTTGATTGTTTTAGATCGTATAATGATCTTTGTAATTTGATTGAATATAATTTTTGAGACTTTGAACAATATGCTTCAGGAATCTTTAATCCTTCTGGGATTTTCATCTAAGTTTCTTTATCAAGTGAACCATTCAGTATTAAATACATGGCATCTTTTGGTGTCAGGACTGCAGTCCAAATAAACCTTATGCTTACCAAGAAGCAGATTCCACTTGATAATTATTTCTACGTCAACATACTGAAATAAACGTAGAATTTAGATCCTCATAATATTATACAATATTGCGTGCTATTGTACTAAAGATATCATCGATGAAATATCATTTGTATCGGTTCACATTACGACATAACTTATTGAGATCTCATCACATTCTTATTTTCAGGTACCCAAACCTCTTCTGAAGGTTTCACAAAGCATTATATAGTTGCTCTTCAAGAGCATATTACCTCTTTATTATGACCATTTGCTCTATTTTTTTTCAAGAATTATTTTATTTGGAACCGATTGATCTACCATACTTCATGCATGTTATAGACTCTTTCCTTCAGGAACACACAGTAAGAGCATCTGCAGCTAAATATGAAATCAATTTTGGGTCAGCAAATACTTATGGTATTTGACTTGAATTATCTTTTAAATGAGGATCGTACTAATGATAATTCTCAACATATTTTTTAGCTGCTTATTATCTCCCCCTTATGATAGGAAAACTAACATATACTCTAATCTACTTTGGAGAATCCATCTTTGTGAATCATGGTATATTTATTAATTACATACCGTACATCAAAAAGCTATCAGATGGAAAATATATGGTTCCTGACCCTGAACCAATTGAGAGGGAAGAATTGATCATAATTTATTGGTCTAATGGACACAGGTGCTATTGTATGCAATATATATTTCAGACCAATATTTCTTATCTTTGTTCTCATAAGCAATGATTTAGCTATTTATATGAGCATTCAATGCTAAACCAACTTGAATATAACCATCATTATCAAGATTGATTGTCTTGACTACATTATCTGAAAATTATGCTCTTGAATTAATTTAATTAAGAAGGAAACTTTATGAATGTCAAACTGCAGATTGACAATAAACGTACATGTGACCATCTTATGGATGCGTCATATCAAATGACGGGTGAATGGGCCTTTATTTACCTTTTACGTTTTTCAGAATTCAGGGAATTTAGTCCCAACATTAGCTAATTTAATTAACTTATCATGAGAACAAGTAATAGTTCTTAAAGAATTTCTAGTTCTTCATTATATGTTTAAAACTCAACATGCCCATCTCCAGGATGACAAAATCATTCACGCAGTAAATAAAACTAGTAAACTCCAAATTTATCATGGCATGAGTTATTTACTAAAGTAAAAAGGTCTACTACTTCGAGAGTAGTTTGCAAGATTTTATTATTGCACAATCTTACTACTTCGGGAGTAATATCAAATTTACTACTTTACAAGTAAATATCAGATTCACTACTTCTGGAGTAAATTTCAAGGTTCTATTATTTCAGGAGTAGATTTAAGATAACTTACTACTTCGGGAGTAAATTTCAGAATAATTCATTCTACTCCTTTTGAATGTGGTTTTCACAGTCAAGTGCATATTTATATACCTTACTAAATATCACATTCACCTCAGGGAATGGATCTGTAATTATAACATTTATAAAAAATTCTCATTCCTTAAGAATGAAAGATAATTCACAATTTATCAAAAGTTTTCATTCTTCGAGAATGAAATATAATTATTACAATGTGCCTTAAGCATATTAAACGATGATACCTTAGAACTTCTTTTAATATTTTGCTTCTTCAGGAGCAAATTGAGGTATACATATAGTTGTAGAGAATTTTCTCTATCATATCTTTAATTTTAGATTTACTACTTCAGGAGTATTCATATATTCTTCAAGATGAAAATATAAATAATGTAAACATTATAATATTACTAGCACATAACGTATTACACAAACTTTATCAATTTACAAGATTAGTGAGATACTATTAACAAAAATGTAAGCTAATAAAACAGGAAAGTAAAACAATCAGACTATTTCATATCATCATCTACAGGATGATTCACATATTCTTCGGGGATAGTAAAGAAATATGAGGCATCTAAATTCATGGACTAAATATTATCTTCAGAGTTAAAGTTTGCCTCAACATCATTATCTATTTTCTTAAGGGATGCCTGATAGAGCTTCACCAGATGTTTTGGCGTACGACAGATACGCGATTAGTGTCCCTTTACTCCACATTGACACCATCTATTTTCAGTGTTCGTCCTTGGCGCTGCTTCAGGATCTTCACCGGGTCATTGTTTATTGCAAGGCGATCACCCTGATTAAATTATCTACCTCTTCCACGACCATGACCACGACCACGACCACGACCACGACTGGGGTCAGGGCTTCTTTCACGCCTGGTTTGGTGAAAATATGCAATATTCACTTCAGGAAATGGAGCAGTAACAGGAGGTCGACTTTCATGATTTCTCATTAAAAGCTCATTATGTTGTTCAATAAAGAAGATGATCAATCAATTCAGAATACTTTTTAAATTCCATTTCTCGATACTGCTGCTAAAGGAGCATACTCGAGGCGGGAAAAGTAAAGAATATTTTCTCTAATATGTCATGATCAGTTATATTTTCTCCACATAAATTCAACTGTGATTTAATTCTAAACATCACAAAATTATAATCAGTTATATTTTTAAAGTCCTGTAAGTCCACTCATAATGTGCTTGTGGAAGGATGGCCATCTTCAGGTGGTCGTATCTTTCTTTTAAATTATTCCACAATATAAGTGTATCCTTAATTGTGAGGTATTTCATTTTCAGACCTTCGTCAAGATGATGATGGAGAAATATCACGGCCTTAGACCTGTCTTGATTTGATGCCTGATTTTTGTTTTGATGGTGTCTGCCAGACCCATCGCATCCAAATATATTTTGGCATCCAGTGCCCAGGACATGTACATTTTGTCCGATATATCTAGAGCAACAAATTCGCGTTTGAATATATTCGACATTATTTAAGAAAAATAAATACTAACCTTTATTATCTGTATTTTCTTGGGATGATAGAGACTCGTGCTGATAATATATTATAAAATTAACTAAATAGTAAAATATAAGGAATGATAACAAGATGGGATCTTTTGTATTTATTTTCACTACTCCATCTACTACATAGAAATTGAACTATTTATAGCCCAAGTTGGATAAGGCCAACCCAAGAGGTGAAAGGTGAGTAGGCATTTGGGCCTTAATAAATTGAAGCCACATTGCAACTATTGTTGCCACGTGGACTTCTACATATTACACAACATTTTCATATTAATTGTCATTTCTCTAAGACAAACAAAGTTCATGGGATCGGCTTAAAAATATTAGTATTGGGCAAACAACTTGGGCTAAATATAAGATATGAAAATGTTGGATTTTTTGATATCCAAGAATTTAAATGTCAAATTCGATATCCAAAAAATTTAAATATAAAATCTGAAATTCCAATCCATAATCCAATAATTAAAACTGAATATCTAAAAAGTTTGAATTTTGGTTCAAATTCAATTTGATTTTGGATTGACTCAAATTATGCTCACTCCCACTTATGGCTCATTTAGTTCGAGAGCAAATCAGACAAAAATAAGTAATGTAAGATAAAAATACACAGAGGACAAATACAAAAATAATAATGTGGATATTATATTTTGATGAATATTTTGTTTGATATAATATACATTAGTATACAATGTACAAATTTGGATGTTTAAATACTTTTTTAAAATAGAATATTTTTTTAATTTTTATGAAGGTTAGTTTTGGCAGTTTAGTATTTTTAATCTATGTAGCACTAATAATTGAATTCGTACTCCATAGTTTATTCTGCATAAAATAATACTTTTTTTGTTCCAAGTCATATGACACTCTTTTTCTTTTAGTTAGTCCCAAAAGGAACAATATCTTTCTATAGATAATTGTACTTGAAAGTGTGCATTTTACACCTAATGAGATGATTTATAATCACACCAATATCTGTGTATTAAAATGGGGTAGTACTTTCAAAATTCTTTCTTTAATTCCTAAATTTTGTGTCTAGTCCAATATCTTCACATAAATTAATATGAAAGGAGTACATAGATTCTTGCATTAGCTATAAGAAAATAAACAAAGCAACTGTGATGCCCCGGAAAAAAATAAATTTCGTTAAGATCTCAGACGAAAATGTGTTGAATTCTGTTCTTTATCGTGATTAATAATTTTTCTGTGTGGAATTTCTAGATATGCGACCCGTCATCACGTAGAGCATCGAATAATATTTCCAACGATATGTGGATCATCCAAAACGGACACTCGAGCGATGAGTTATGATCATTCCGATCTAACCGTGAATAGTGGTGAACAGTAAATGTGCAGGAAAAAAATACTGAGGCCAGGTGAATTTTAGGGTCAACTTCAAACAATTATAAATCCTTGTACATAATGATCTGGGTGATCTACTATATATCAACAGAAAGATCTGAAAGTCCTCTTTCCAATGAAATTGGTTTCACCCAATTTGGCCATTGAAGCAAAAAGTTATGGTCGATTTACTTCAGCCTATCAAAACAGTCCGCCAAAGGACAGATTTGACATTATTTGATTTTTAAGGGTATTTTGGTCATTTCCACTCCAATCCATCTAGGTAAACCATGGATTTAAGTCCATTAAGAGCATTCAATAGCTCATTTTTCTCAAAAATTTCCTAAGGCTCAAATCCCAACCCTACTACTCCAAATTTTATCCTTCTATGTCTCATGATTGAACCGTAGAAATTTCAAATTGATTTGGGATTCGAGTTGATCATGTTAAGGGCTTCGAGAAGCACCCTTTATTTCCGTTAATAAAGTTCCGGAGTCGGAAGTTCATATTCATCTTCCATTTTTAGGTATGTGGGGCTTTGAACAAGATTATCCTTTCGATCTTGTGCCTGGTATTTTTGTTGAATTACATTGACATGAGATTTTACATGTTTTACCATGAATTGGAAATATGGTTTTATATCTTATATTATTGTCCATGAGCTATGGGATTATGTCATCCGATATGTGTATGATGTTGAGATTGAATTATGTCTAAAAAGTATTTGATTATGAGAGTATGATGATTTAATTTGTTAAGCCTTGATTTATACTATCATTCCACTATTTCCTCATTATGAATTTATAATTGATATTGGAAATTCTATATCCCTACTATGGGTTGATGTCTCAAGTACCTTTAAATGAGAGTTGGATGGCAAATTGAGAAATGTTGATATTGAAGTTGCAATGAGTCTTGGTATTTTCCGAATGATTTTGATGAGTTAAATTGTTGAAAATATTATGTATTGAGTCTTCATATCCTTGTCCAAATGTCGAGTCGGTTATGGTTCAATGCATTCATACCTTGTTGATGTTGAGGAAGATTAAAATATTTTGAGCTAAAATGTGTTGAGTTAGGAATCCACAAATTGATATGATTTGATAAATTAGAAAGAGATTTGATTTGGTCTTTATGATAGACCCTTGTGATGTTGTGGTGGATTTCCTAACCGTTCTGATCTTGTCGGGGAGTAGTACTTAGCACCGAGAGGGAAATTTGGTATTTCCCCAAACCTATGTGCCACCGTAGGGTTGTTTGATGATGATATTATTGGCCAGAGAGCCCGATTGTGATTATTGCAGTTTTAAGGTCGTACTCCCTGGAAAAGAGTATGACGCTCCCGCCAACGGGGGTTTCAAACGTTGGTATTCCACGTAGCTCACGTGGGGTTGTCGGTTATAGGAAACTCCCCTGTCCATAAGAGTCATGTTTATTGAAATACCGAGTTACTTCGAGTTTTGATGTGGTAAGTCAAGTTGCCTATGATGATCTATAATGATTTATGAGGTTTTTCTCCTATATTTCCTACCTAAGATGTTATGAGTTGCATGATTTAATGTCACTCAAGCCAGGTGTGTCATTATGGTTCGTATGTACGTTTTTACGAAATTTATGATATTATTTATATTTTGCATGCGCCCCCACATACTTAGTACGTATCTTGTGCTGACCCATATATTTCTCTATGGGCTACATTCTTACCATGATGTAGGTTCAGGTACTCAGCCGCAGCTGCGACAGTGATATTCGAGTGCCGCATCTACGTTTCTTCAGTGGTGAGTCCTCATGGTTCGAGGACCAAGTTGCTAGTTTTGGTGCTGTTGTTTTGTGATCCCTTTGGTTTGTTGAGTCAGTTGGGGGTTTGTCCCAATGGCTCGTTGATTTTTCTGTATAGAGGCTATGTCAGACTAGTGTATTGTTGGGTTGGTTTGTGTATAGACATTCCATATATGTATAGTCTAATGATATTTCATGCCATGTGCGATGTGATATGATATGTACTTATATATATATCCTTAGCGTAGCTGTATGCTGTTGTGTTAGAACCCAAGGGTAGTGTCTTGGCTTAAAGGGTTAACTTGAGGCTACGTGTAGCCTTGGGCACCGTGTGGCATCTCGGGATGATATTTCGGAGTGTTACAAACTTGGTATCAGAGACTAAGGTTGTGAAGAGTCCTAGGGAGTCTGACAAGCCGCGTTACATAGAGTCTTGAGCATCGGTGTGTAGTGCGCCACACCTATGATCAATAGGCTGCGGGGCGCTCTAGGAAAAGTCGTTTCTTTCTTTCTACAAGAGTCTATCATGCTTACAACTATTTCCTTCTTCTGTTAATTCGTGCGTTCTTACGATAGAAAATGCCTCCACATCGAGCTCGCAAAAATAATAACCAATATCAACCTGTTGATCCGTTACACGAGACGATATCCCATGCCGAATTTCGGGCAGCTTTTCAGATGCTAGCCCAGGCAGTTACCGCCAATACTCAGGCCAACGCTCTACCTCCGCAGGAAAATAACTCGGTAGCAGCACGAATTCATGATTTTATGCGGATGAATCCGCCAGAGTTTCATGGGTCGAGAGAAGGTGAGGACCCGCAGTTGTATGTTGATGAAATGAAGAAAATTACACAGATTATGCATGTGACCGAGGAAGAAAGTGTGGAGCTGGCTTCTTATCGGTTGAAGGATGTTGCCTATGACTGGGTGCGGATGTGGAATAAAGGTAGAGAGGAAGATACCGCTCTGGTGACTTGGCAATTGTTCTAAGATACTTTCTTGGATAGATTCTTTCCTATTGAGTTACGGGAAGCTAAGATAGAGTTTATGAATTTGAGACAAGGCTCCATGTCGGTTAAAGAGTATTGTCTTAAGTTTAATCAGCTATCGAAGTACGCTCCCAATATGATGGCTGACTCGAGGACTAGTATGAGCAAGTTTCTAACTGGGGTGTCAAGTTATGTGGTGAAAAAATATAGATCTGCTATGATCAACAGGGAGATTGATCTTCCTAGGTTAATGATTCACGCCCAATAGATTGAGTCAGACAAGATAAATGAAATAGAAAGAGTAAGAGGGATTAAGAGAGTCAGATCAGAGCAACAGGGGTCTGGTCAGACTAGATTCTCCAGAGGGAGTTGCCCTCAGTTTCAGAGACGTCCATTTATACCTGCGCCTTCCTCAGCTAGTGCTCCCGTATATCGGAGCAGGCAGGAGCTCGGGAATAGGTCGGTACCTTCCAGGTCTCAGGACAGTGTAAGCAACTGGCCTCATCCTCCTTCGTGTGCTAAGTATGGTAAAGACCATTTTGGGGAGTGTTATATGGGGCAGCGGGGCTGTTTTGGTTGTGGCAAGTTGGGCCACATACTTAGAGACTGCCCGTATGCCAGACAGCGGAGTCGTGATGCCCGTCCCCAGAGTCAGGATACCAGTGTCCTACGTCCTGTAGCCCGTCCAGTTCCTCCTCAGGGTGCTTTATCTAGTACTGCTGGCGGTCAATGCCAGAATTATTTCTATGCTATACCACCTCATCAAGAGCAGGAGGACTCTCCCGATGTTGTCACTGGTATGCTCTATGTTTTCTATTTTGATGTCTATGTGTTGATGGACCCCGGTTCGAGTTTTTCTTATGTGACACCTCTGGTTGCTATAAATTTTGAAATGGATCCTGAACTAATTTCTGAGCCTATTTTGGTTTCTACTCCGGTAGGAGAGTCTGTCATTGCTAAGCGGGTGTATAAGAAATGTCCCATTACTGTCATTCATCGAGTTATGTATGCTGATTTGATTGAGCTAGATGTGGTTGACTTTAATATCATTCTGGGTATGGATTGGCTTCACTCATGCTATGCGTCTATTGATTGTCGTGCCCGTGTGGTCAAGTTTCAGTTTCCTGATGAACCTATCCTCGAATGGTCCGGGAGTTCTGTGATTCCTAACGGTCGTTTCATATCCTATCTCAAAGCTAGGAAGTTGATTTCCAAGGGTTGCATCCACCATTTGGTTCGGGTTAAAGACACTAACTTTGAAACCCCAACTATTCAGTCAATTAATGTTGTTAATGAGTTTCTTGATATCTTTCCGGAAGATCTCCCTGGAGTACCTCTTGATAGAGAGATAGAGTTCAGGATTGACCTTCTTCCCGATACTCAACCTATTTCCATTCCTCCGTATCGCATGGCTCCCACGGAACTTAAAGAGTTGAAGGAGAAATTGAAAGATCTTTTAGACAAAAGCTTTATCGGACGTAGTATGTCCCCGAGGGATGCACCTGTCCTGTTTGTGCATAAGAAAGATGGTTCTTTGCGGATGTGTATTGATTACCGGCAGCTTAATAGGGTTACTATCAAGAATAAATATCTGCTTCCTCGAATTGATGATTTATTTGAGCAATTGCAAGGTGCGAGCTACTTTTCGAAGATAGACCTCAGATCCGATTATCACCAACTTAAGGTTAGGGAATGTGATATCCCCAAGATAGCCTTTTGAGCCCGTTACGATTATTTTGAATTTCTAGTGATGTCTTTCGGGTTAACTAATGCTCCAGCGTCTTTCATGGATCTTATGAACCGTGTATTCCGGCCATATCTGGATTTATTTGTAATAGTGTTCCTTGATGATATTCTTATTTACTCTCAAAGTGAGGGTGATCATGCAGATCATCTTCGAATCGTGTTGGAAACTCTTCAAACTCATTGGTTGTATGCTAAGTCCAGTAAGTGTGAGTTCTGGCTCAACTCTGTAGCCTTCTTGGGTCATGTTGTTTCTTCCGAAGGTATTAGAGTTGATCCCCAAAAGATAGAGGCTATAAAGAGTTGGCCTAGACCTATTTCTCTTTCTGATATCCGAAGTTTCTTGGGTCTAGCTGGTTATTATCGTCGTTTTGTTGAAGGATTTTCATCTATTACGTATCCTATGACCCGTTTGACCTAAAAAAAGTGAAGTTCCTGTGGTCCTAATCTTGCGAGAAGAGTTTTCAGGAGTTAAAGACTCGACTCACTTCACCCCCTGTGTTGACTTTGCCTGACGGTGTTGATGGTTTTGTGGTGTATTGCGATGCTTCCAGAGTCGGTTTGGGTTGTGTATTGATGTAAAAGGGCAAGGTTATAGCTTATGCTTCCAGGCAGCTAAAGCCTCACGAGAAGAATTATCCTACCCATGACCTTGAATTAGCTGCCTGGTTTTTGCTTTGAAAATCTGGAGACATTATTTGTATAGTGTCCATGTCGACATGTTCACGGACCATAAGAGCTTGCAGTATGTATTCACCCAAAAGGAGTTGAATCTTAGGCAGAGACGATGGTTAGAACTGTTGAAAGATTATGATATGAGCGTGCTATATCATCCGGGCAAGGCCAATGTAGTAGCAGATGCTCTTAGTCGGAAGTCCATGGGTAGCGTAGCACATGTGGAGATTGGTAAGAAAGAGTTGGCCCATGAGGTACATTGTTTGGCTAGATTGGGGGTTAGGTTGTTTGGTGATGCTGAGGGTAGTATAGGAGTGCAAAGTGGTTCCGAATCCTCTTTAGTTTTGGAAGTGAAGGAGAAGCAAGACAGGGATCCTACCTTGGTCAGGTTAAAAGAGTCAGTTAAAGACCAAAAGGTGGAGGTTTTCTCCCAAGGGGGAGATGACGTTTTGAGACTCCGAGAAAGATTATGTGTTCCTGATGTTGATAACTTGAAGCAGAGGATTATGGCGGAAGCGCATGGTATGCAATACTCCATCCATCCTGGTGCTACCAAGATGTACCATGATTTGTGGGAAATCTATTGGTGGAACGATATGAAGAGGAACATAGCAGAATTTATGGCGAAGTGTTCCACGTGTCAACAGGTTAAAATAGAGCATCAAAGGCCTAGTGGCGTGATGCAAGAGTTTAGCATTCCTACTTGGAAGTGGGAAGAAGTGAATATGGACTTCATAGTTGGTTTGCCTCCTTCTCGTCTCCATCATGATTCGATTTGGGTTGTCCTAGATCGGATGACGAAATCAGCTTATTTTTTTCCTGTGCATTCATCGTATACAACTGAAGATTATGCTAGAATATATATTCGGGAACTCGTCAGACTTCATGGAATCCCTTTGGCTATTATTTCTGACAGAGGTACTCAGTTTACCTCCCAATTTTGGAAATCTTTCCAGAAGGGTCTCGGTACCCAAATTTGTTTAAGTTCTTCTTTCCATCGCAAACAAATGGTCAGGCCGAGCGAACCATTCAGACTTTAGAAGATATGTTGAGGGCTTGTGTGCTTGATTTTAAAGGTAGTTGGGATGAGCACTTAGCATTAATCGAGTTTGCTTACAATAATAGTTTTCATGCTACTAGTGGAATGGCCCCGTTTGAAGCTTTGTATGGTAGAAGGTGTAATTCACCCATTGGTTGGTTTGAAGTTGGTGAGGCTGCCGCGACTGGATCGGATGCGGTGTTCGAGGCCATGGATAAGGTTAAGTTAATTCGGGAAAGGTTGAAAACTGCCCAAAGTCGTCAAAAATCATACACAGATGTAAGGAGGAAAGACCTTGAATTTGATGTTGGTGATTTAGTGTACTTGAAAGTTTCACCCATGAAAGGGGTGAAGAGATTTGGGAAGAAAGGGAAACTAAGTCCCCGTTACATTGGTCCCTATAAGATTGTGGATCGCATTGGGAATGTAGCATATAAGGTTGAATTGCCCGCGGAGTTATCTAACGTCCATCCGGTTTTCCATGTTTCTATGCTTAAGAAGTCTATTGGTGATTTTTTTGTGATTGATCCTTCCGAAAGCTCGGGTATTCAAGATAGTCTTTCATATGAAGAGATTCTGATTGAGATTTTTGACTTTCAAGTTCGTAGGCTAAGAAACAAGGAAGTTCCTTTGGTTAAAGTACTTTGGCGAAATCAATCCGTGGAGAGTGCTACTTGGGAAGCCGAAGCGGATATGCGCGCCAAATATCCCCACCTCTTTCCTACGAATCCTGAGCATGTCAAAGGTATCGTTCTCTTTTGATTTAATCCTTACTGCTATGTTTATCTTGGCTTGTGTGTTTTCTACGATATCCAACAAAATCTAGAATGGAGTATATGCTTGGGCAAGATGATTTTTCTCTATTTACTCATTTTCATAGTATTCTTGACCTACCTATCAACATTCGAGGATGAATGTTTCAAATGGGGAGATGATGTGATGCCCCGGAAAAAAAATAATTTTCCGTTAAGATCTCGGACGAAAATGTATTGAATTTTGTACTTTATCGTGATTAATAATTTTTCTATGTGGAATTTCTGGATATGCGACCCGTCATCGCGTAGAGCATCGAATAAGATTTCCAAAGATATGTGGATCATCCAAAACGGACACTCGAGCGATGAGTTATGATCATTCCGATCTAACCGTGAATAGTTGTGAACAGTAAATGTGCAGGAAAAAAATACTGAGGCCAGGCGAATTTTAGGGTCAACTTCAAACAATCATAAATCCTTGTACATAATGATCTGGGTGATCTACTATATATCAACAGAAAGCTCTGAAAGTCCTCTTTCCAATGAAATTGGTTTCATCCAATTTGGCCATCGGAGCAAAAAGTTATGGTCAGTCTACTTCAGCCTATCAAAACAGTCTGCCAAAGGACAGATTTGACATTATTTGATTTTTAAGGGTAATTTGGTCTTTCCCACTCCAATCCATCCGGGTAAACCATGGATTTAAGTCCATTAAGAGAATTCAATAGCTCATTTTTCTCCAAAATTTCCTAAGGCTCAAACCCCAACCCTACTACTCCAAATTTCATCCTTCTATGTCTCTTGATTGAACCGTAGAAATTTCAAATTGATTTGGGATCCGAGTTGATCATATTAAGGGCTTCGAGAAACACCCTTTATTTTCGTGAATAAAGTTCCGGAGTCGGAAGTTCATATTCATCTTCCATTTTTAGGTATGTGGGGCTTTGAACAAGATTATCTTTTCGATCTTGTGCCCGGTATTTTGTTGAATTACATTGACATGAGATTTTACATGTTTTACCATGAATTGGAAATATGGTTTTATATCTTATATTATTATCCATGAGCTATGAAATTATGTCATCCGATATGTGTATGATGTTGAGATGGAATTATGTCCAAAAAGTATATGATTATGAGAGTATGATGATTTAATTTGTTAAGCCTTGATTTATACTATCATTCCACTATTTTCTCATTATGAATTTATAATTGATATTGGAAATTCTATATCCCTACTATGGGTTGATGTCTCAAGTACCTTTAAATGAGAGTTGGATGGCAAATTGAGTAATATTGATATTGAAGTTGCAATGAGTCTTGGTATTTTCCGAATGGTTTCGATGAGTTAAATTGTTGAAAATATTATGTATTGAGTCTTCATATCCTTGTCCAAATGTCGAGTCGGTTATGGTTCAATGCATTCATACCTTGTTGATGTTGAGGAAGATTAAAATGTTTTGAGCTAAAATATGTTGAGTTAGGAATCCACAAATTGATATGATTTGATAAATTAGAAAGAGATTTGATTTGGTCTTTATGATAGACCCTTGTGATGTTGTGGTGGATTTCCTAACGCGTCTGAGCTTGTCGGGGAGTAGTACTTAGCACCGAGAGGAAAAATTGGTATTTCCCCAAACCTATGTTCCACCGTAGGGTTGTTTGATGATGATATTATTGGCCAGAGAGCCCGATTGTGATTATTGCAGTTTTAAGGTCGTACTCCTTGGAAAAGAGTATGACGCTCCCGCCAACGGGGGTTTCAAACGTTGGTATTCCACTTAACTCACGTGGGGTTGTCAGTTATAGGAAACTCCCCTGTCCATAAGAGTCATGTTTATTGAAATACTGAGTCACTTCGAGTTTTGATGTGGTAAGTCAAGTTGCCTATGATGATCTATAATGATTTATGAGGTTTTTCTCCTACATTTCCTACCTAAGATGTTATGAGTTGCATGATTCAATGTCACTCAAACCAGGTGTGTCATTATGGTCCGTATGTACGTTTTTACGAAATTTATGATATTATTTATATTTTGCATGCGTCCCCACATACTCAGTACGTATCTTGTGCTGACCCACATATTTCTCTATGGGCTACATTCTTACCATGATGTAGGTTCAGGTACTCAGCCGTAGCCGTGACAGTGATATTCGAGTGCCGCATCTACGTTTCTTCAGTGGTGAGTCCTCATGGTTCGAGGACCAAGTTGCTAGTTTTGGTGCTGTTGTTTTTTGATCCCTTTGGTCTGTTGAGTCAGTTGGGGGTTTGTCCCAATGGCTCGTTGATTTTGCTGTATAGAGGCTATGTCAGACTAGTGTATTGTTTGGTTGGTTTGTGTATAGACATTCCATATATGTACAGTCTAACGATATTCTGTGCCATGTACGATGTGATATGATATGTACTTATATATATATCCTTAGCGTAGAGTGTATGCTGTTGTGTTGGAACCCAAGGGTAGTGTCTTGGCTTAAAGGGTTAGCTTGAGGTTACGTGTAGCCTTGGGCACCGTATGGCGTCTCGGGATGATATTTCGGGGCATTACAACAGCCATATACAACTAAGTGGTGATTTGATAGAGTGTACAAATACAGTATTGCATAGGGTCTATTTGTCATGTTGATATTAGTAATGCTGGGATTAATTATGATGAGAATATTTCATATTCGCAATTTGGTTTGGTTATTAAGGTAGTTCTGTCTTTACACATGATTATTCGTGTGGTAATAACTCATGTATTGCTAATATCATAATTTGCCAAGTATTAATTATACACCATATATACTGAATAAGCTAAAATCCTACCTATCATATATCATATATAACCAATACATATATTGGATTCTTTGATACATCTTATACCAAATGACTCTTTGATGTGATTTATATGTGGATCTTAAAATGACCACTTTACATTATGAAATATGTGATATTTAACTTTTTGTTAGTGTGATATTCTTTCTTACATTTATTGGTTTACCGATAGTTTGAATGACAAGGAGGAGTTGCTGGGATAGTAAACACCCTTCACTTTCAACCTCTAAGTTATGAGTTCAAGTCACCAGGGGAGCAAAAATAATGAAAACTCCCAAGGAGGGGTACAAATTTTAAAATATTTAAAAAACCTATTATTTGGAAAATGTTATATCATATTCTAAATTTTGAGTTAAATTCATTCAAATATATGTAATATAAATGAAGAAGTATTTCTACTGTATTATAAAAGCCTACACTTTCAACGTGTCAGTTTTATGCCTTTTATTTTAGCTCAAAAGATATTTTTAGCTTTTCAAAACTCTATGATAACTTTCGTGTCATTTGTTTAAGTATTGAGTGGACACATATTTGGCCGCTTCTTTATGTCTTTTATTTTAGATCAAAGAATATGTTTGTCTTTTCAAAGCTCTATGATAACTTTCATCTCATTTGTGTAAGCATTGAGTGGACCTGTATTTGGAAGCTGCAACTTCAATTCATCTCTTCCAGAGCCCTTGCTCTTCTCATGACTGTCATTCCTCTTCTCAATTTTTCTTTGGTTGTAAACCCTATCAACTAAATTTGAACTTGTGAAATCAGTTTGATCCATTTCACAGAATATTTAGAAAGCTCCAAACAGCTAAAGCCTAAAAATTTGACAACAACAAAATAGACCCTTTTCACAGAATCACTAAAAGTTAAAAAACTTGAAGCTCCAATCATCCAAAGACAAGGAATTTGAGTAATAAAACAACCCCATTGTACAAAATTATGAAAATTTGAACCTCTAATATCAACTATAATCAAGAAATTCCCCAACATATACAACAAACCCACACTCCAACACCTTTCGTCACCTTTCTTCTAGACACAAAAACACAAAAGAAAGCTTTGGTCTTGCATGTCTTTCTCTATATGTACATCTCTATGTTAAAGCTCTAATTTCTTCTTAGCAGTTTCTCTTAGGTAGATTCTTGGTTGTTATTCATTTATGATTTGTGACTTCTCTTCCATATTATAGTTTGACTTGGAGTTTATTTTTTATGTTTAATAGATCTATTTATTACACAAGTTATCCGTACTCCCCTACAATAATAGATCTATTTATTACACAAGTTATCTGCACCCCCTACAATTGGTATCAAAACTTATGCTGTTTAAAGTTACGGAAGTGGTATATATGAGTAGTATATATTTGGATTTATTAATTTATTATTTGATTAATTTATTAATTATGACTGACTTATAATATAAAATTAAATTTAGATATTCTCCAAAATATTATTTAGATGAATAACGTACAAAAATTACCAAAATATAAAGAATTATTGCAAATAATATCTGAAAAACGTAGAGAATTAAAAATAAGGATAGAAAGACTACAATATAACATAATTGTCGGAGTTAGTAAAAACTCAATAAATGCACAAAAAGAAGAAATATCAAATTTAGAATCAACAATAGATAGTCTAGAATGTACATACCAACATGATCTATTAACAATTAAATAAAAATGAATAAAGAAGAATTTATAATAGATGAAAAAATATATGAAAATCATGAAGGATTAAAAATAAAAATAGTATTTTCTAATCTAGGAAGAAGGTATAAGAAAATAGGTGAGCATTTATATTTAATGTTAGAAAAAGAAGAATTAAAATTAGAAGATAAATTGACAGCTATGGTAAGAATAGAAAAAGAAAATGAAGAAATAGATAGAAAAAAAGAATTAGAAAAAATAAAACAACAAACTACAGAAGAAATACGAAAAATAGAAGAAACTAAAAATAGTAGGATTGCTGAATTAGAAAAAGAACTACAAAAGCTAAAAGATTTGTATGAAAAAAGACAGAAAGAAAAAGAAGAAAAACATATAGAACAAAAATTATTAAACGAAATAAATCAATTTAAAGAAAAATTAGAAATAAATACAATAGATATTGAAGAAACAGATAAGTATGATTCAGACGATAGTGAAACATATACAAAAATCTTAACAAATACAAAAAATTTAGAAATCAATGAAAAACAAGAAGTAATTAATGAAGAAAACTTAGAAAATAGAAACATAGAAATAAATACTCTTGATAAGAAAGAAAATGAAAATATAATACCTAGAACATCAGAAATAAGAAAACCTACATATTATAAAAATAAGTTTAAAAGATATAATCTAAAAGAAGAATATGACAACTGGACACCAAAACAAATAGTTAATAAAAATTATAACTTTTTAGACTTAGATTGTGTAATAGATACAAAAAAAACAATACAATTATGGATAGGATATATGACAAAATAATTATTAGATAATAATATAAACATAACAGATGCACCGGAATATATAGAAAGAACACTAATAGGAACAGTGAAATTATGGTCTTCCAATTTAACTGAAAATAGCAAGAAGGTATTAAGAACTGATAAACCTATAGAAGGAACATCATCAACAACTACAACTAAATTAACACCTATAGAATTATTAATAAAATATGAAATAGCTATAAAAGACGAATTTAGCAGCATGACAACAACAGAAGAAGAACAAAATGAAGAGAAAGATACAAATAGGAATTTAATGTTAAAATTAGCAATATGTAATATGTGTTATATAGATGAGTATACTTGCGCATTTAAAGAATATTATTATAAAGGAACACATAATACAGAAGAAAGTAAAGAAATAAGAAAATTATATTTTAATAAATTACCTGAACCATTCAGTTCAAAAATAATAAAAAGTTGGGATGAAGCAAAAATAGTAGATACTTTAGGAGCAAGAATAAAATTCTTACAACAATGGTATAGAAACCTATGTGAAAAATATAGAGAAGAAATAAAAATGGAAAAAACATTAATAAGAAATTTAGCATGTTGCAAAGATAAAATGACACCTCAATTTGGATGCGAAGAAAGATACTATAAGAAAAGAAAAAGACATAAGAAATATAAGAAATACAAAAAATCAAAATATAAATATAAGAAACCAAGAAAAAGATATTATGTAAAAAATTATAAACATAAAAGACCATATAGGAAAAAGAAATCTATAAAAGAATGTACTTGTTATAATTGCGGAAAATTAGGACATTTAGCTAGAGATTGTAAATTACCTAAAAACCCAAAAAATAAACAAATATCAGAAATAAAAATAGAAAATACAGAATATATGCAGATAGATTATATAGATTACGAATTAGAAAGTGAAGATAGTATATATGAAATTTCAGAGAATGAAACAGATAATGAATTAGATGAATTAAATGACTGAAGACGATATAAGAATAAACTAAATAACTGAAGAAGATATAAAAATAATAACAAAAGAAGAATATTTAAATGAAGAAGGAACATATCAAAAAATAATATTTGATAGTCAAATATTTGATGAAATAAAAGGAAAAGAATTAGATTTAAGTGTAGAAAAAATATTTAAAATACCAACAATAAAAAACATATTTAGTAGAAGAAAAGAAGAATACTACGTAGTAAGTCAAAAAGAACATATAATAGACTGTAGATATGCAAAAGGTAAGGCTAGTATACCACTAGAAACAAAAAGGATAATTAATAAAGAAATAAACGATATAAAAAGTAGAGACCCAATAAAATATGTACATCTTGGAGGTACTGAGATATTAATAAAAGCATGTTTCAGAGAAGGAATAGATACACCAATAGAATTATACCTAACAGATGATAGGATTATAAAATCTATAGAAAAAAGTATAATAACTGCCATACAAGGAAATTTAATATACCAAAAATTTAAATTTATAATAAGTGTGAATTATTCAGTAGCAATAACAGATAAAAATATAGATAAATCATTAGTATTATATTGGAAAATATCAGGAATAGAACTAACCCCAGAAAGTAAAGTATTTACAGCATGATGTAAAAATCTATATGTATTAACAACAAAACATAAAATAACGGGAAAAAATAAAATTAACAAAATACAAATAGAAAGTCCTTTCGAACAATTTGTAAAAATAATTGATAATGATGATTATAGTTATAGAGACATAGATATAGAAGAAAATTTAGAAATAATAAATCATAGAATAAGTACAACAAAAAGAATAGCTTATGAAAAGCCAGAATCATCAAGTTCATCAAAAAGAACAAGTTATGAAACAAGTTCAACAACTAATTTAAACCAATATTACATAACAGGAACAATAAATGAAAAAGACTATTTAATACTCTTAAATACAGGACAAGAAGAAAATTATATAGCAAGATATCTAATAAAAAATGAGGAAATAAAATCTGACAATAATATATGCCCAGATCTACCAAGGATCTTAATAAACACTAAAAATATAGCAGAAAAAGAAATAACAATAGGAGTTAGAAAAATAAAAATAGAATTTGAAATAAAGGAAGAAATGCAAAAGACAGATATAATATTAGGAATAAAATGGCTAGAACAAGTAAAACCATATAATATAGAGCATACACAATTATCTATAACATATAACAGAGAGAAATTATTCTTAAGAAGAGCTTTAACGTGATATGAAAATATATGTATTAATGAAGATAGTAGTAGAAGGGTATTGCAGTAGATATTATACGCCTATGATAGATACAAGAGCAGAAGCTAATTTATGTAGATATAATTGTTTACCAAAAAGTAAATGGGATCAATTAAAGACACCAATAATAGTTAAAGGATTTAATAACGAAGGAAGCTTAATTACTTACAAAGCTAAGAATGTAAAAACACAAGTATGGGATAAAATATTAACAATAGAAGAAATCTATAATTATGAGCTAACATCAAAAGATATACTTTTAGGAATGCCGTTTTTAGATAAATTATACCCACATATAATAACTAGAACGGATTGGTGGTTTACAACACCATGTAAACAGAAAGTAAGAGAAAAAAGAGTTACTAATAAAATAAGAAAGAAAACTGATTGGATAAAAGGAAGTGAAAAAATTACGCAAAAATTAAAAAATATAAAAAATACTGAAGATACAATAGAATTGGTCGTATTTTCAATAAATAAAAAGGAAATAACTATATTTTCAATAAGTAAGATATAAATAATTAAGAAAAAATTAGAACAATTATATAGTGAAGACCCATTAAAAGGATGGAAAAAACATAAAACCACTATAAAAATTGAATTAATAGATAAAAATAGCATAATAACTCAAAAACCATTAACATATAATTTTGACGATTTAAAAGAATTTAAAATGCACATAGAAGAATTATTAGAAAAACAATATATACAAAAAAGTAATAGTAAACATAATAGCCCAGCATTTATAGTAAATAAAGATAGTGAACAAAAAAGAGAAAAAAGTAGAATGATTATTGATTATAGAAATTTAAATGCAAAAACTATGACATATAATTACCCAATACCAAATAAGATATTAAAAATAAGACAAATACAAGGATATAATTACTTTAGTAAATTTGATTGTAAATTAGGATTTTACCATTTAAAATTAGAAGAAGAATCTAAGGAATTAACCGCATTTACGGTACCACAAGGATTTTATGAATGGAATGTACTACCATTTGGATATAAAAATGCACCAGGTAGATATCAACATTTTATGGATAGTTATTTTAAACAATTGCCTAATTGTATAGTATATATAGATGATATACTATTATATACAAAAACCAAAGAAGAACATTTAAAATTATTAGAACAATTTACAGATATAATAGAAAAATCAGGAATAAGTTTAAGTGAAAAGAAAGCTGAAATTATGAAAAACCAGGTAGAATTTTTAGGAATACAAATAGATAAAAGTGGAGTAAAAATGCAACAACATATAGTACAAAAAATAATAAATTCTAAAGAAGAATTAGATACAAAAAAGAAATTACAATCATTTTTGGGATTAGTAAACCAAGTAAGGGAATATATACCAAAATTAGCAGAAAATCTAAAGCCTTTACAAAAAAAATTAAAAAAGGATGTAGAATATAATTATAATGAAGAAGATAAAAAACAAGTCCAGAAAATAAAAACACTTTGTAAAGAATTACCAAAATTACAATTCCCAGACGAAAATAGAAAATTTATATATGTAGTAGAAGAAGATGCTAGTGAATGTAGTTATGGAGGAGTACTTGAATATAGATATGAAAATGAAAAAATAGAACATCATTGTAGATATTATTCAGGAACGTTTAATGAAACAAATAAAATGGGAAATAAATAGAAAAGAATTATGTTCGTTATATAAATGTTTATTAGCATTTGAGCCATATATTGTATATAACAAGTTTATTGTACGAACAGATAATACACAGGTACGTTGGTTGCTAACAAAGAAAATACAAAATTCAGTTACAACAAAAGAAATTCGGAGACTAGTATTGAATATATTAAATTTCACATTTACAATTGAAGTAATTAGTAATAACAAAAATGTTAGTGCAGATTACATATCAAGACAAAGCTACACAGACTGATATAATAGAAGAGGATACTCTAGAAAAGATATTCAACACCCTAACTACGCTTTCAATGAAAGTGGACAGTATGGGTAATGAAATAGAAAAGCTAAAGACTAATGAAGTTAAACTGAAGTCTGAAGCTATAAATCAGCTAACTCAGCAGTGTGCAGAGCTATGTCGATCGAAATACATTAAAATTCCAGAGCTAGAAGGAGACGTTGGGATGCTCCATAAAACCCATAACATTTATCAATCTACTTCTACAGGTACAAGCAAAGGAGTTAGGAAAAACACAAATATGAACCTAAACAAACTATTTGATAAACCATTTATTCCAAATACACCAAAATATCCTATTTATATACCCCCACAAATTACCACATACCGAGAAAGTTTAAACCAAGACAAAAAGACCTACAACTATACAACCCGAACATACATAGAAAATATTTACAAAATACAAACCTTCTTAAGTACCAACCCCAGAGCTATAAACATCCAAGAACCACATACGAATTACATAACCCAGAAGCTAACCGAATACAATAAGCTAATTGCTTTGCCCATAACCAAACCAAGTCTAGTTAAAACCTGTTACGAATATGGACTACTTAGTACCATATATACCCAATACGGAAATGAAATATCCAATATACCAGAAATATATGATTCATTTAACATTTTTAAAAGAATAACCAAAGGTAATCTATTTTTTATAAAATTTTACCCGACACCAGCAGAGATATTGTATGATGAAGTTAAATCACCTATACAAGTTGTAAAAATAGGAATGACCCGAGATATGATTATACCAGAAGATATTATTCCACAACCAGAAATACCTAGAATTGAGATACCAAATTTTTATGCAAATAAGAGAATTATTGGACTATCCATAATTCTTCGAGAGTTAGCAAATACTTATTGCAACAGAAATCCCATATGGAGTTATTATTCAAGAGGTAATGTAATAGTATACTCAAATTCAAAGGAACTACGATAAGAAGATATGGAAGACGTTAGGCAACGGATCTTGACTTTACTCAATCCAGAGAAAAAACCTATCGCTAGAGCCATTAGAGAAAAATTTATTTTGGAAGAATTATTAACCAGATATTGCAAGTTAATTGGACATAAATATCCAGACCATCAATTTTCAAAATGTAATGGAGAAGATAATATTGTCCCAGAAGTTCAACTGGAATAGAAGAAGATAAAAGCGACAGCTGGAAGATGCAAGATATGAAGCAATAATGGAGATACAGAGCAATAAAAAGAAGATAACTACGGATAAAGAAAGAAGACAAAGAAAGTAATTCAAGGAGAAAAAGAAATATGGAAGAATAGCTAGATAGCTTTACGTAAATATCATGTGACTAGCCTTAGGCTTTTTTTGACTTTTCTTAGTCTTTTATGGCAAGTAGTGCCATTATTAGATTTTTGGCAAGTAGTGCCATTATTAGATTAGACATTAGCTTTAAGACTTTGTAGAAACGTTTTTCTCACTTTTGTAAAGTAGCTGACAGATGTAAAGAAAAACATTGTACATTTTCATAATATAAATAAACGAGCACTTTCTCAGATGAAGGCAAACCTTCATGCGTTGAAGCACAAAATCTCTCTTGTCCACAACAAATATTTTGCTTATTTATTAAAAAGTAGGTATATTTTAATGGAAAAATCTACGGAGGAACAAAGCTTAGAATTATCAAAACTACCAGAACAGGTATATTCATTTACTATTATGAATAACTAAATTCATAAATTCCTAACAATCATGATATGATAAAATAAGTTCATGTTAGTTGCTTTATAGTAGAATTATTTGAAAAATAGCATGTTAAGAAGTTTATTAGCAAAGTGGAAAAGGAGAAAAATCCCTAAGAACTATGCCATCCTAAAGGTGAAACCGGTGAGGCAAGAAAGCCGTGATAGGGGAGTAACCAAAGTAGAGGCGCTGTTTAAGGAAAAAAGTATCCAGATTACCATGCTAATAGTGACCGAAGAATATGTTATTTAAGAATAATCTAGTATATAGCAATCTAAAGTGATCATATTTTGTTATGTGCATGATTGAGGGGAATATTTTGAAAATAACAATTTTATAAAAAATGAATAATTATTTATCTGATAAAATGGTAGATAAATTTAAAATACTCATTTTATATGTACTTAAGGATATAAAAATAGTAGATATAAGAAAAATCATATTGGAAAAAATATTTGATAGATATTTTATGACTAGAATTAATTATATACCACATCTACCGAACTACTCTTATAAATACTTACATACCAAACCCACACACTAACTATGATAAATTATGTATATTTAGAATTTTGGAAAATAGATATAAAATATATACAATTTCTTAGTGAAAATATAGAAGAGTTAATGAGATTAAAACAAACAACTAAAAAATATTATAATAAAATATTTAGCCAATTTTAAATGATAGATAATCTTAAAGTCTTAATCTTATATATACTTAGAGATATAGAAATTATAGATATTAAGAGAATAATATTAGAAAAAGTATTAGACTATGAAATTGAAACTATAAATTGGATAGCACAGTTATACCTGGATAACTACCCAGATGGATATTATTCAGATTAAGAGATGTTAGAATATATTAGAAAAACTAGAGAAAATCAAGATAATCTAAATGAAGAAATTAATTATAGAAACCGAATTAGAAAAATAATGGGGAATCTAAAAGAAAAATTAATATGGATAGAAGAAACCCTAGAAAATTTAGGAAAAAGTACATGTGATAGTTTATATAATTTTAAAAACTCGCTACGAGAAGAACAACACAAGATAATAAATAGCATTGAAAATCTAGAATTAGATATACATTACAGTACAATTAGAATAAATTATTATACAGAAATCTGTAACTCAGCAATTACTACAGGATAAAATGATAGACTATGAATATTTAAAATATTGGAGAAAAAATATGGATGAAATAATATTATTAGAAAAACTTATGAAAGATAATCTAATTGGATATTTTGAAACAAAAGATATAGAATATTTAGAATACCTTCAAAATAATATAGAAGAATTATAGAAACTAAGGGAAAAAAAATAAAGAATACTATAGTAAAACATTTAACCAATTACCATATAATCACCCCAAGATATGAATATCGATAAAACTAACATAAATAGATTTAAAATAAAAATATTTAGAGAAGTTAAGAAATATCCACGCACAAATAAAAATAGATCCATTATACATATAATAGATCTATTTATTACACAAGTTATCTGCACCCCCCTACAATTTAATGTTGCTTCTTGCTCCGATCTCAGAACTGATTTGGAGTTTTTGTGGTTATGAGCTTAATTTGGGGAATTGATTTGGAGTTGGTTTTTGTTATGAACTCAATTTGGGGCTTTTGGTTCTTTGTTAGAAACTGGATTTAGAATAGTAAGATTTACAAGCAGAAAAAATAAATTGTGTAATTGTCTTTTGTTCAAACAAAAAAAGAACACTTGGGTTGATGTTACCAAGTAGATGAACCCCTCGGCGGAAAATTACACTTTATACGTGGTTAAAATTATCTTTGATGTATATAGCAGATATTGAAGCCCTTTCACCTTCATTGTGTATTTACTTCTTCATATTTTGAATACCCTTAATGAAAATCTTGATTCTTTCATGATTAAGTAGTATAGTCATTTGTGTATATATTAATTTTCTATGAGCTATGTGTATGATATAATGTGAGGGGTAAGTTGTAACAACACTTTCTACTTTGTACAGAATTGTGCTGGTATCTCGATAATGGATCGAAAAAAAATCAAGCGTAGAGTTGGTAAATATTAAGTTAGAAGAACAATCATTGAGAGGACATTTGCAAAAGTCAAGTTTGCAAGAAATGCAGAGACGAGAGAATTGTCGCGATAGGTACTTAGGCACAAAATGGCTGAACAGGTAACTTTTCAGGTTCTCCATTCACTTTTCATTCTTGAACTGTTGTTTTTTCCATTATCCTTCGTTTATAATTAGATGCACAATGCTATATGGATAAATATCTCTTCAAAAAAGTAACACAGCCTTGCCTTGTTGTACATCTACTTTGGTGTGGCTTATTTATTTTTTTGTCTAAGTTTCTACTCTGATATTGCTTAACTCTCACGCATAATTTGATAGATAAAGTGTGATATAGCTAAGATGAAGTTAATCAGACATCCTCAAGTCATACAGTTATACGAGGTTGGTCCTTTCTTACGCTTTCTATGTGTTGGCACATCTGAATTAATCACCAAGTTGTTGATTTGAATTTGATCATGTGTAATGTGTGTTAATTTTGTCTTTGTCCCATCTTAAGAATCATGTTTTCAGAGACCACCGGTGATGTAGTGCATAACACTCTGTGCAAGAGAGACCTTAATTTCACAAAAAAATGGGGAGCAACAAAAAATGTATTTTTAGGCAATATGTGGAGAGTTCATAGCTTGGTAACAAACATAGTGTGGGGAGTTGATAGCTCAGTAACAAGATGATCTTTGAAATTAGTGCAATCCGGAGTTAATAATTTAGAAGTACAAGAGGGCAAAACACATGTGATCTCATATAGTTTGTTTGTTCTGACAAAGCATTCTCATGAAGGATTAAGCTTACATGGGAGTTCCTTTTTAAGTTTTTCATTGTACATTGCTCTATTTATTCACTTAGAGTCCCACTTTGCATATTCCTAAATTTATCTTTCTATAGATATATTTCCTCCTACCATATTTCTTTACTTAAATTGGAATGATCGATCGACATTTGACATAATAAACTAGCAAAGAGCTAAGTGGAATGTTGTTCTTAAGTCGCATATCACGTATAGTTATCTTCTATAATTTTGTTATCTCAAAAGATTTGTCAAAGTACAATTCGCTTTTTTTGTAATTCTAGATTCTCCTTTGGTAGCACCAAATATTGTTCAATCATGTCCTGGTTTCATCTATACATAGATTATGGGAATCAAGACAAAGATATTTATTTTACAGGTGGAGAGTTATGTGATAAAAATGTAAGGTCAATTTTTCCTTCTCTTTGACAGATGCATAAGCAGAAAAAGAAGAGAATGTTTTTTTTATGTATACTTACAATTTTTTTTTTGATAATATTAACTCTGATTAAAGTTCATCAACCTGATTTTGCTGAGTAAAGGTAAATAATGGACAAATGTGCAAAGAAGAGGCAAGGAAGTATTTTCAGAAACTTATTAATACTGTTGTTTATTTCCATAATAGGGGAGTCTATCACCGAGATCTAAAGGTGATAAGTGTTGCTAGCTGTTGCAGCTATTGGATCATGCTCATAGGGTTTAGAATAAGTTTCGACGGTCAAAAATAAATTTTTGACTTTTTTGATATCTGGTGCACAAGGGGGATACCACGATATCACAAAGGAAATGGCAATTTCCCTAATGAAATAGCAATCCTTGGATTGCGATAGAAACATCTCTATACCTAGTATGGGTATAAAATGACCCCTTAGGCCACATTTTGGTCATTTTCTCTTCATTATTGAAACCTAGAAACCCTAAATTAGTATGATAACAAAAAATTAAGTCTTTTGGGTGACTTGGGAGCTTGTTTAACATCTATTATTGTGATTATCATCCTAATTAAGGTAAGATTTCATTTCTTTCATTGTTCATTTCTGGGTTCTCGACCCAAAACCCCTAATATCTTGAGGGCTTGATTTTATCCCTAAATAAGCTTGGTTTTTACCCATTCTTGAGGGTTATGATTCCTTGATAATGTATGGATGTTGGGTTGATGTTGAAAATATAATTTCCATAAGTGGGACCTATATGGTGTTTTTGGTGTCATTTTTGGACCCGAAGCACAATGGTGCAATATGAGTATCGTTATTCTCATATTGATGCATAGATTACGATTTTAATAGTGTGATGGCATTTTGGGATTATGAAGTGAATATGAGCATTTAGTGAATGATAAAGGATTCATGGTTTATCTTTGAGGTAGGCATTTGTCTAGATAACTTGTGATATATGTTGCATGTGAATGTGAATGTGAATATTAACATTAATTATGGGTAGAATAACATGGTATTGACTATTGAAGTAAGGGGATAAGATGAGGATTTTAGATCCGTAAGGTGAAATGCTTAGTACCTCTTATAATCCTATTGCCTTCTCCCTAGGTTGAACTAATTTATGGAAGAAATATGAACTAATGCTAGTTGTGGGATGTGGTTTAAGTTTTGAAATCATGGTTAGTTTGATTAACCTTATTTACACTTTTCTAGTGATCTTGAAACCGTAATTTGGGTAAAGTTCACTTAAATGCCCATGTTTCTAGATGAAGTTCCTATATTAGGATTGGCTTACTTGACTTCTAGAAGTTGAAGTAGATACCTTATCCAAATTTGGGGTGCAGGTTGCCTAAATATGGAAATTAAGGATTAGAAATTGGATTGTCCGACCCACTTAGGCAAAGACTTGTGTAATACCCTTTGTTTTAAAACTATTATATAGCATATGAATCATGCCTTTGAGTCGTATGGACATCATACGAGTTGTATGTTCAACCCATACCGATGATAGTGTATGGTGGGTGATATTCTGCTTAAGGTATGACTTAAACCTTGAAAGTCACAGGGTGATCATATACGCCGTACATAGTAAGTCATAAGCAAGTCAGTGTGATGTGAGATGTGTTCTGTCTAGGGTAACAGAAGATGAGTGCTAGTTGTATGACTTGTTACCGTTGTAAGATATAAATCGTATCCTGATCTGTGAAGGATCCAACAATCAAGCCTTATGGTTTTGCTAGCCTTATAAGTTAAGTCCTTAAATATCTCTAAACTTATAGAAAAGTTGAAATATCCATAGCGACTAAATTATTGCAATGTATATAACTATAGTCATCTCTAAACGAGCATAACTTTTGTTCTACGAATAATTTATGATATAAAGACCCACCAATAGATAGATAATTGAATTATTTTTCCAACTATACCAATTTTGAATTGATCTGATATCGGGGTGACAAGTTATGGCCAAATTACTGAAGCACTGTCGAAGTTGCAAGTAGGGTACAACCTCTGATGACGACTGGTACCCACATCATATGAGTCATCAGGAGGAGTCGTACCCACAACAGTAGGGGTCAAAATTTAGGTTTCTGGTGATGACTCATGGTACGACTCGTACCCAGAACATACAAGTTGTATCCAAACACTTTGGGACGACTTCCAAACAATTTCTAGAGGGTTTCTAATGGGTGTTTTGGTCCTTTCCCCCCTTATAACTCCCAACCGACGACATTTAACCCCAAGGGGCGTTACTTTTCCTCTCTTTTCCATCAATTAAACAACATAAAATCCCTATTTAAATTCTCAAGAACAAGATTAGAGTTTCTTCTCAAGATCATCTCCCAAGTCTCAAAGGTCAAATTTACTTCACCAAGCCAAGAACTTTAAGGTATGTGGAGTATTCATCAATAAGTTTCTTTCATGTATTGATCCCAAAAGCACCCTCTTTGATTAAAGTATGTGTTTTCCTCATTATGGGATTCCACATGCTCAAGATGAATCAAATCCATGCTTTTCCTTAGTAAATTGAACTAAATTCATGTTCTCATATGGTCATATGCAAATCAGGTCATGCAATGCTTTGAATTTCAAGTTCTTATGTATATTTAAATTGAATCCACGTAATTATGAATTTAAATCTTGTAAGCATGTTATTTTTCCATGATTTACACCCTCCCATGTTCATGTTCAAATTCATGTGCTTCAGTGATCATTGAACTTTACTATCTTTTGGGTCTTTGAATTATGAATTCCTATTATCGTTTAAATGTTGTTTTCATATGTTAGTAATCATACAATGTTGACGGGTTGTGAACACCCGATACCTGTGTATTTACTTGCTATTTTAGACTTTTCAAATTGCAAGCTAGTCAGACCATGATTCCATTTCTATGTTTGAGTTCAAGTTGGTTCTTGTCAGTACAATATCATGTTATGTTAAACCATGAATAACACCAGTGTCATTCAGTTGGGAGTAGGATTTATCACCTAGAGGGAAGTAAAGGTTCAACGCATCCTACTTTTCAGTAACTATATGCCCTGTGTAGGATTTAGGGACTCACTAAATATCATTTCCCCTGCACAATATGGGTTCACTTAGTGATCACTCCAGTTAAGATTCCACTTCGATGGAAAGGATGGAACAATCCTTCTCAACGTGGGTCAGATGTTGGACTCTGTTATAATATCCATGTTTTATGTTGGTTACATGTTAGCTCCCACAATTTTAGTCAGTATTGGCAGTCTATTTCAAATCTGTTTTGCTAGACCAAGTAGTTAGTTTTCAGTATTTACTTAGTCAGTTATGCATACTACACCAGTTATTAAGATAATGTTAGTGCGTTAAAAATACTTGGTCATGTAATTGTAGTTTACATATTCATATAATTACATCCAGTTATCCCCATGTACTTTAGTTAGTCCTTACCGCTCATATCAGTACATTCAAACTACAGACCGCATACTTTTCTCTTGTGTTATGTTGTCTTATAACATAGGTTTGGATGCTCAATTTCCTGACTGTTCTTAAATAGTCCATTATCACCCAGTAGCAGTAGTGGTGAGTACTCTTCCATTGAGGACATAGAAGGTTTTACCATTATTTTAGTATCTATTAATTTTTAGTTAGTCAGAGCTAGTTAGGGGTCTTTCCCATCAATTCCTCATGATTCGTAGAGGCTCTCAGAAAATTCGACAGTCATTTAGTTTTCAGTTATAACTAGTTGTTTTCGACAAATAGTTTAGTTCTAATATTTATCAAATATTACAGACATGTCATGTTACATAGTTTTGTATTCAGATTCATAACACCTTATTAATTTATCTTCTACACATGTTATGTAACTATTCTTTTATTCAGTGCTCATAGTAGGTACCAGACCATGGGTTAGCTTGGGGTCACTTCTAGACTTAAGCACCGAGTCGCAATTAGGGTGTAGCCTCAGGTCATGACAAATATAATATTAGAGCCTAAGGTTTTAAAGTGTCCTAGGGGTAGCTCACACCTGGTTTAAGTTGTAGAAGAAGGATAGAGGTGTTGAGGCAGGGCCTATAGAGTGGGAAGGGTTTGACACGAATTTCTTAGATGGGTTCCTCCCACTAGAGTTGAGGGAAGTAAGGTTCAGGAGTTCATAAACTTTAAGCAGGAAGTATGAGCATGAATGTAATACCCCAAAGTTTCTTAACTAATTTCGTCCCAAGAATGTCAAGTATTAGCTTCAAAATTGAATGATGTTTATTCCATGGCGAATTTTCAAGATTTTCACTTTTAGTTATGTGGAAAATTCAATAAGCTTTCCATTGATACCAAATTTGCCTATATCCGAAAATCGGGTAAGAAGTTAGGGCGATTTAAAGTGTCAGTCGTAAACCACCGTCATCTCAGTCAGTGGAGCGTCACGCCATAAGACAAAATAACATTTGTCAATTTCCAGTAAGATTTCGAGGGCTCCCAAATCTCAATTGTCAAATTCCAGTAAATCTCCATGATGACCTCGCATCGCGCCGTCGTCTAATTTCCAAGTTGTCAAATTCCAATGACACGACGCGATAGCGCCGCGTCGCGCCAGGAGTCCAGGTCGGGAAATTTTCACAAAATTTAAAAGACGTGTCTAGGGTTAAATGGGTCTTTTCCCATGATTTTAGTTTAGCCTTAAACACGAAATTTAACCCTACATGACCTAAGGATATCATTATTCACTCTATTTTTCCCTAAATTGAGTTGCTCTCTCTCAAGCCAAGAAATCCTAGCTCTCAAATTCAAGGGCCAAATCACAAGAACTCTCCATCAATCCCTCCAAATTCATTAACTCATGTATGTCATGTGTTGATTCATGGGTCTCTTTCACCCATGAAGCTCAATAATCTCTTTTCAAAATCCAAGATTTGTATATTTATGAATGTTCATGATTTGATTGAATTAAAAATTAACGTTCATGTTGTTGTTTGGTTTCATTCCATGTTATAGACTATTAATTGCAAGAATTAATTCTAATATATGATGAATTACGTGATATTTATGATAAACCCTTCAATTTACAAGTTGATTGATGTATCCATGATTATTAGATGTGTTGATGATTGTATAACCAAAGCATGCTCCCTATATGTTTGATTAAATGCCTATATGAAGGAAGAGTGCCATACTAGTATGATAATGTGAAATCCTCATTCATATACAAGTTCATGCATGTCAAGTGTTTGATGAAATATCTTAGTCAATGGATTATGGATATATATGTAGCCATTGTTGTGCTTTAGAATTCATGCCATGAATTACTCTTTTGCTATCGAATCCTGGAGGTACTTGTACCTGAAAATTTAGCTGTGTGCCTAGAGCCAGTGTCATGTTTTCATGATACTCCCAGTCAAGCCATGATTCCTACAACTCAGTTAGTCATGTGACTCATAAAAACATAGTGAATTCAGTATCAGTCCAGTAAAGCTCAGAAATTCCAGTAAATCTCAGTAATCCAGAAATCTAAAAAATCTCAGATAGTTATCAGATCTCAATAGCATTCCGTCAGTCCACGGAATCTAAGGAAATCGGTCTAGTGCATTTTAGTTAATGATGTTCAGTGTCTATTCCGATGGGAGTAGAAATTAGCACCGAATGAACTCAAGGATGGGAACTCACCTATTATATGAGGGTGTTATTCTTAGAAGCAATGCTTGTGCTCCTGAACTACGTAGCCAGTGTTGGTTGAGACATCATAGCCTGTTATATGAGGGTAGATGAGGTGGATTAACCTGTTATATTAGGGTTCCCACCGTTCTCACTAGAGTTACCTGTTATGTGAGGGTTACTCATAGATTGTCCTTACCAGTGGCGCGGTATTGACACCCTTCCAATTAGTGTTACAGATTGGACCCCAACTCAGCTATATTTCTTTATTTGGGGCATGTCGATTAGATGACTACTTCCCACAGTTTCAGTTACAAAATCAGAACTGTCAGATACAATCATTCAGTCTCAGTAATAGAACTCACATAGTTTTACAGAATTTAGGACTGTCAGATATAGTCAACTCAGAATAGTAGGGAACTCAGCTAGTTCCATTAGAGTCTAGACTGTTAGATACAGTTATCAGTATCTCATGTTATCAGTACCCAGGCTCAGTAATCATGTTATCACGAACTCAGTTACAGTTATTATGTATTTGTGCATGCATTCTTACGTTTATGTTATCCAGTCAGTTAGTATAGTTCATGCATGTGAACCCTTTACATTCAGCCTACCTCACATGCATACCAGTACATTCAAACGTACTGACGCATTTGCGCTATGGTGTTTTATACCATAGGTTCATAAGCACGAGCTCCAGAGCATCAGTAGCATTCTAGTACTCAGCAGTTAGAGTTAGCAGTGAGTCCTCATCCTTCGAGGACATGATCATTACTTTATTTCTCCATTACTTAGTTTATTTTAGTAGTTGGAGTTAGTTGGGGACATGTTCCATCAACTACTTATTCAGACAGTTTAGAGGCTTTTAGACTACAGTGTTTTCAAACTAGATATTTTCAGACACTGTTTCAATTTTGGTATTGTCATATCCCATTATTCAGATATGGTTTTATTAGTCTTGAACCTTATGGAATGTTTCAGCCTACTATTTTCAAATTTATACAGTATATTATACAGTGTTTAGGTACAGATATCAGTCATGGGTTAGCTTGTCGTCCTTCGGGGTCATGAGTACCGTGTAGTATTTTGGGTATTAGATTCGGGGCGTTACAAACTTGGTATCAGAGCCTAAGGTTCAATAGAGTCCTAGGAAGTTTGAAAGCCGCATCTAGCAGAGTCTTATACATGGGTGTGTTGCGTGCCATATTTATGTGCAGGAGGCTCTGAGATGTTTTAGGAACAGTTTCCCTTCTTTCAGTATTCATGTCGTACCAGTGAGCATAAGCTCGAAATTAATTTCCCAGTCTAATCCTTTTCTCTTTTGTCTACATAACATGCCTTACAAGAAGAGAACCGAAAATCAATCTGCCCCTCAGCCCGTCCAAGCAAACCCCTTGGACGAACATGTTTCGCATGCAGAGTTCAGAGCTGCATTCACCACTCTTGCTAACTCAGTTTCTGCTCAAAATGAACAACCAACTGTCATTTCGGCCAACCCAGTGGATAATTCAGTTGCAGCCAGGATTCGGGACTTCACCCGAATGAATCCTCTATTTTTTTCGGGTCTATGACAGACGAGGACCCTCAGGTATTCCTTGATCAGGTTTAGAAGGTCACGGACATCATGGGGCTTAATTCTAGTGAGAGTGCCGAGCTAGCTGCATATCAGTTGCAGGATGTTGCTCACACTTTATTTAAATAGTGAAAGTCAGAAAGGTCAGTTGAAGCAGGACCTATTGAGTGGGAGGATTTTGTCACTGCATTCTTAGATAGATTCTTTCCCCAAGAGATGAGAGAGACTAAGGTGTTAGAATTTATCAACCTCAGGTAGGGCAACATGACGGTGAAAGAGTATTCTTTTAAGTTTACTTAATTAGCCAGATATGCTCCTCATGTAGTGGAAGTTAGTAGAGCCAAGATGAGTAAGTTTGTGTCAGGGGTAAACGATAGTATGGTCAATGAGTGCAGGTCTGCGATGTTGAATAGTGACATGACTTTAGCCAGGCTTATGACCCATGATCAGCAAATAGAAGAGAAAAAGGTTAAGATGAGGGAAAATCAGAATAAGAGAGCAAGGACAGGTAGTTTCAACTTTGCTCAGCCTAAGTTAGAGGGAGAAAACCATTCTCAGTTCCATCCTAAGTCATCCGTTCCATCTCCTTCTTCAGCTAGTGCTCCAGTGCCAAAATTTAGAGACGACAACAGAGATAGAGAGCCAGACTCTAAATCTTAGGGCAGTGTTAGCATTACTCGAACCTATCCTCTCTGCCAGACTTGTGGCAAGCACCATCAGGGTATTTACAGAGTTGGTAGTGGTATTTGTTTTGTATGTATCAAATCAGGCCATAGAGTCAGAGATTGTCATCAGCCAGGTCCTCAGGGTCAGCTTAACCATTTCTCAGCCCAGTTCGGTCGACCAAATCAGTAGGGTGCCACTTTCAGAGCTACTAGTGGGAAATGCCCAAATAGACTTTATGATCTCCAGTCTCAGCAAGATCAAGAAAATTCTCTTGAAGTGGTTACTGGTACATTATAGATCTTTCATGTGCATGTTTACGCTTTGCTAGTTCCAGGAGCTTCTTTTTCTTTTGTTACTCCTTATATAACAGTTGATTTCGAAGTCAGTCTCAAAATTCTAGCAGATACCTTTTCAGTCTCTACTCCAGTAGGTAAAACCATCATAGCCCAGTAGGTATACAGAAACTGCCCGATTATGATATTTCAGAAAGTCACCTCAGCAGAATTAGTCAAATTAGACTTAGTCGAATTAGAGATGACTGATTTTGATGTCATTCTCAGCATGGATTGGCTTTATTCCTTCTATACCACAATCGACTGCATAAATAGAATAGTCAAGTTCCAATTTCCGAATGAACCTGCCCTAGAGTGGAGGGGTAGTATTTCAACTCTTAGAGGCCAGTTTGTTTCCTACCTTCGGGCATGAAAAATGATATCTAAGGGATATGTCTATCATCTTGTTCATGTTAAGGATTCTAGTTTTGAGACTCCCAGTCTTGAATCAATCCCAGTAGTGAGTGAATATTTAGATGTCTTTCCCAAAGATCTTCCAGGGATTCCTCCCGAAAAGGAAATAGACTTCAGCATTGATCTTCTTCCAGATACTCAGCCTATATCTATTCCGCCATACAAAATGGCACTTGCAGAACTTAGAGAACTGAAAGAGAAATTGAAGGATCTCTTAGATAAGGTATTCATCAGACCCAGTGTGTCCCCGTGGGGCACTCCAGTCTTATTCGTTCACTAGAAAGACGGTTCTCTCAGAATGTGCATAGATTACTGTCATCTTAATAAAGTCACAGTCAAGAACAAGTATCCACTTCCCTGAATTGACAACTTGTTTGACCAACTTTAGGGTGCTAGCTATTTTTCTAAGATAAACCTTAGATCAAGATATCATCAACTCAGAGTCAGGGAATGTGACTTTCCGAAAATAGCTTTCCGAACACGGTATGGTCACTTCAAATTCCTAGTCATGTCCTTTGGTCTTACCAATGCCCCTGCAGTTTTCATGGACTTAATGAACTGGATGTTCAAGAATTACTTGAACATGTTTGTTATAGTCTTCATAGATGATATTCTGGTCTATTCCCGCAGTGAGCATGACCATGTAGACCATCTCAAAATCATACTTCAGACTCTTAGAGATCATCTGTTGTTCGCCAAATTTAGTAAGTATGAATTTTGACTAAGGTCAGTAGCATTCCTTGGTCATATCATTTCCGGTGATGACATTAAAGTAGATCCTCAAAAGACCAAAGCAGTTAAAAACTAGCCTCACCCTGTCTCTCCATCAGATATCAGGAGTTTCTTGGGTCTGGCTGGCTATTACAGACGGTTTGTTGAGGGATTTTCATCTATTTCATCCCCTATGTCCAGATTGACTCAAAAGAAAGTTAAGTTTCAGTGGTCAGATCATTACGAGAAGAGTTTTTAGGAGTTGAAGACTCAACTAACCTCAACCCCAGTCTTAGCTCTTCCAGACGGTCCAGATGGGTTTGTAGTGTACTGTGATGCATCAAGAGTAGGTTTGGGTTGAGTCCTCATGCAGTATATTAAGGTCATATCCTATTCCTCCAGACAGCTTAAACCCCATGAGAAGAGTTATCCTACTCATGATCTTGAGTTAGCAGTCGTAGTATTTGCCTTAAAGATTTGGAGGCATTATCTATATGGTGTTCACGTAGATGTGTTCACAGATCATAAGAGCCTTCAGTATGTCTTTTCTTAGAAAGATCTCAATCTTCGTCAGAGAAGGTAGTTAGAGCTCTTGAAAGATTATGACATGAGTGTCCTTTATCATTCGAGCAAGGCCAACGTAGCGGCCGACGCTCTTAGTAGACTATTTATGGGTAATGTTGCTCATGTCGAGGATAGTAAGAAGAAGCTAACTCAAGAAATCCATCATCTTTCCAGACTAGGCATTTGCTTAGTTGATATAGATGAGGGAGATATATGGGTTCAAAGTAGTTTAGAATCATCTCTAGTTTTTGAGGTGAAAGAAAAGCAAGATAGAGATCCCAGTCTAGTTAAATTAAAAGAATCAGTCAAGGATCAGAAAGTAGAGGTTTTCTCCCAAGGGGGAGATGGTGTTCTGCGTTGTCAGGGTCGTTTGTGTGTTCCAGAGGTAGATGACTTGAGGCAGTGAATTCTTTCAAAAGTGCATGGTGTGTACTACTGTATTCATCTAGGGGCCATAAAGATGTACCACGACTTGCGGAAGATCTATTGGTGGAGTGAGATAAAGAGAGATGTTACAGAGTTTATGGCTCAGTGCTCTACATGTTAGCAGGTTAAGATAGAGCATCAGAAGCTTAGTGGGTCCATGAAAGAGTTCAATATTCCCACTTAGAAGTGGGAAGAAATGAACATGGACTTTGTGACGGGTTTGCCTCGTACTCGTCATCAGTATGATTCAGTTATGGTCATTATAGATAGGATGACCAAATCAGCTCATTTTTTTCCAGTCCATACCTCCTATTCAGTCGAGGATTACGCCAAACTCTACATCTGAGAGTTGGTCAGATTGCACGGTGTTCCGCTATCTATTATCTCAGACAGAGGTACCCAGTTCACCTCTCACTTCTTGAAAGCATTCTAAAAAGGTCTTGGTACCCAAGTTCATCTCAGTACAACCTTTCATCCTCACACAAATGGTCAAGTAGAAAGGACCATTCAGACCCTAGAAGATATTCTAAGGCCGTGTGCAATTAATTTCAAGGGTAGTTGGGATGACCTCTTGCCTTTGATTGAGTTTGTATACAACAATAACTATTATTCCAGTATTCGGATGGCTTCATTTGAAGCTCTCTACAGTCGAAGATGCAGATCTCCAGTCAGTTGGTTCGAAGTTAGTGAGGCCTCAGTTATAGGGCCTTACCTAGTATTTGATGCCTTCAAAAAAGTTTAGTTGATCCGAGAAAAACTTCGGGCTGCTCAGAGCCGACAGAAGTCTTATGCAGTGTGTGCAGAAAATATCTCAAGTTTGAGATTGGTGACTATGTATATCTAAAGATCTCTTCCATGAAGGGAGTGAAGAGATTCGGCAATAAGGGAAAGCTCAGTCCCCGATATGTCGGTCCCTTCAAAATTCTCAATCGCTTCGGCAAGGTAGCTTATGAGCTCGAATTACCTTCAGATCTAGCCTCAGTTCATCCAGTCTTTCATGTATCCTTGCTCAAGAAGTGCATGGGTGATCCAGTAGTTGTAGTCCCTATTCAGAGTATAGATATTTAGAACAACCTCTCTTATAAAGAGATTCCAGTCGAAATTCTTGACTATCAAACTCGTAGAATGAGGAACAAAGAAGTCCCTCTAGTCAAAATTCTTTGGCAGAACCATTCCGTTGAGGGAGATACTTGGGAAGAAGAAGAATACATACGTACCAAGTATCCTCACCTCTTCTCAGCTAATTCAGACTCAGCCCAATGAATAGCTTTCCTTAAGCCTTTTAGTTTTATGTTCGGATTTCAGTTACAACTTGGTATCCAGTTCATGTTCAGAATTCCATTATAAACTTGGTATCAATTGCCATTACATATTCAATCATATGTTCATGCATCAGATCAGTCATGTGTTCATGTATCATACATGCATTCTCCTTGTGAGGAAATCAGCTATCAGAAATCTCAGTCATGTATTCATGAGTCAGCTCAGATATGAAATCATGCATCAGGTATGCATGCTTGGTATGAATCTTAGAAATGTAGTCATGTTTCAGTTGTTTATGTTTAGTATGTACTTCAGCTGATCGTTTCTCCCATCTCAATTAGTCTCATTCGAGGATGAATGTTCCCAAGGAGGAGATATTATAATACCCTAAAGTTTCTTAACTAATTTCATCCCAAGAAGGTCAAGTATTATCTTCTAAATTTAATGATGTTTATTCCATAGGGAATTTTTAAGATTTTCACTTTTAGTTATGTGAGAAATTCATTAACCTTTCCATCGATATAAAATTTGCCTAAAACCGACAACCGGGTAAGAAGTTAGGGCCATTTAAAGTTTCAGTCGTAAAACACTGCCATCTCAGTCAGTGGCGCGTCGCGCCATAAGCCAAAATGACATTTGTCAATTTCCAATAAGAGTCCGCAATTTCACTGCGTCGCAGAGGGCTCCTAAATCCCAATTGTCAAATTCAAGTGAAGCTCCGCGATGACCCCGCGTTGCGCCGTCGTCCAATTTGCCAGTTGTCAAATTCCAGTGACACGGCGCGACAGCGCCGTGTCGCGCCAGGAGTCCAGGTCGGGAAATTTTCACAAAATTTAAAAGACGCGTCTAGGGTTAAATGGGTCTTTTCCCATGATTTTAGTTCAGCCTTAAACACGAAATTTAATCCTACATGACCTAAGGATATCATTATTCACTCTATTTCCCCCAAATTGAGTAGCTCTCTTTCAAGCCAAGAAACCCTAGTTCTCAAATTCAAGGGCCAAATCACAAGAACTCTCCATCAATCCTTCCAAATTCATTAACTCAGGTATGTCATGTGTTGATTCATGGGTCTCTTTCACCCATGAAGCTCAAGAATCTCTTTTCAAAATCCAAGATTTGTATATTTATTAATGTTCATGATTTGATTGAATTGAAAATTGACGTTCATGTTGTTGTTTGGTTTTATTCCATGTTATAGACTATTAATTACAAAAATTAATTCCAATATGTGATGAATTACGCGATATTTATGATAAACCCTTCAATTTACAAGTTGATTTATGTATCCATGATTATTAGATGTGTTGATGATTGTATAACCAAAACATGCTCCCCATATGTTTGATTAAATGCCTATATGAAGGAACATTGCCATACTAGTATAATAATATGAAATCCCCATTCATATACAAGTTCATGCATGTTAAGTGTTTGATGAAATATCTTAGTCAATGGATTATGGATATATGTGTAGCCATTGTTGTGCTTTAGAATTCATGCCATGAATTACTCTTATGCTATCGAGTCCTGGGGGTACTTGTACCTGATAATTTAATTGTGTGCCTAGAGTCAGTGCCATGTTTTCACGATACTCTCAGTCAAGACATGATCTCAATAACTCAGTTAGTCATGTGACTCAGGAAAATACAGTGAATTCAGTATCAGTCCAGTAAAGCTCAGAAATTCTAGTAAATCTCAGTAATCTCAGACAGTTATCAAATCTTAATAGCATTCTGTCAGTCCACGGAATTTAAGGAACTCAGTCTAGTCCAGTTAAGTTAATCATGTTCAGTGTCTATCCAGATGGGAGTAGGAATTAGCACCGAGTTAACTCAAGGATGGGAACTCACCTATTATTTGAGGGTGTGATTCTTAGAAGCAATCCTTGCGCTCCTGAACTATGTAGGTAGTGTAGGTTGATACATCATATCCTGTTATATGAGGGTAGATGAGGTGTCTTAACCTATTATATGAGGATTCCCACCATTATCACTAGAGTTACCTATTATATAAGGGTTACTCACAGATTGTCCTTACTAGTCGCGCGGTATTGACGCCCTTCCAATTGGGGTTACAGATTGGACCCCAACTCAGCTATATTACTTTATTTGGGGCATGTCGGTTAGATGAATACTTCCTAAAGTTTTAATTATAGAATAAGAACTGTCAGATACATTCATTAAGTCTCAGTAATAGAACTCAGATAGTTCTACAGAATTCAGGACTGTCAGATACAGTCAACTCAGAACATTACGAAACTCAGCTAGTTCTATCAGAATCTAAACTGTTAGATACAGTTGCTCAGTATTAGTTATTTCAGTTATACAGTTATCAATATCTCATGTTATCAGTACCCAGGCTTAGTAATCATGTTATCACAAACTCAGTTATAGTTATTATGTATTCATGCATGCATTCTTACGTTCATGTTATCCAGTCAGTTAGTATAGTTCATGAATGTGAACCCTTTGCATTTAGCCTACCTCATATGCATACCAGTACATTCAAACGTACTGATGCATTTGCGCTATGGTGTTTTATACCATAGGTTCAGAAGCACGAGCTCCAGAGCATCAGTAACATTCCAATACTCAGCAGTTAGAGTCAACAGTGAGTCCTTATCCTTCGAGGACATGATCATTACTTTATTTCTTCATTAATTAGTTTATTTTAGTAGTTGGAGTTAGTTGGGGACATGTCCCATCAACTCCTTATTCATATAATTTAGAGGCTTTCAGGCTACAGTGTTTTTAGACTAGATGTTTTCAGACATTGTTTAAGTTTTGGTATTATCGTACCCTATTATTCAGATATGGTTTTATCAGATGTTTGTCAGTCTTGAACCTTATGACATGTTTCAGCCTACTATTTCCATATTTATGCAGTATATTATACAATGTTCAGGTACAAATATCAATCATGGGTTAGCTTGTGGTCCTTCGGGGTTATGAGCACCATGTAGCATTCTGGGTATCAGATTTGAGGCATTACAGTGAAGGAGTACTCATTCAAGTTCACCCAGTTGGCGAGGTATGCTCCTACTATGGTGGCGGACAATAGGTCTAGAATGAGTAAGTTCATATCTAGTGTAGCTGATTGATGTGGCATGAAAACACGACACTTTCGATGCTCAAAACCGCAAATTTATTCGTGAACTTAGGATATTTTGCTAGATATAATGCACTTTGATGTATATTGCAGGTAAAATAGGTCTTCAATTCTGATTAAGATACAAGTCAGATCCTGCATCGTAAACATCCGATACAATTCGTATGCTGAATCGTATGCATAACAGAACCAAAATCCAACCTAAAGAGCCAAGTATGGGAAAGATACGACTTAGGTATCCAAGTCGTAAGATAGGATACGAGTCGTACAAAGAAGTCATATGCTTAAAACACCTATGCTACTACCCAAGAGTTGAAGTCTTAGAAGTATACGAGTCGAAAGTTTGAGTACGACTCATATAGGGAAGTCATACACAAACCAGTGTTCAAAGCTTAGAAAGATTGAAGTACCAGGTGGATACTAGCGAAGGACACAAGTCATACAGTCAAGTACGACTCATAAGAAGAAATTGTATGCTGAACCAAAAGTTGAAGCCTTGGGAAAATAGACACTGGAATAGATACGAGAAGGAAGGGTACGACTCGTTTGCTGGTATGAGTGAAGACTGAGTCATACCGACTGTCGACTTAACTTTACTTTTCCCATTTTTATTAGGATTTTGATGTTATTTTGAGATACTATAAATACCCTAAGGTTTGTCTTTTATTGGGTTACACATTCTTCTCATAGGATACAATACTTTATAATACTTTTCCAATTATTCTTGAGATTTGGGTTTTTGTTCAATTCAAGACTTTGGAGTCTATTCATCTTATTTTTTATGCAACTAATTCAATGTGTTATTTATTGATAATCATAGTTTCTCGCACAGACATGAGTAGATAATCTCCTTGACTAGGGTTGTGGGAATACTAGTAGATTAGCTATTTAAAGGGAGTGTGATACTCAATTGTTCTAGGGTTTATGCATGTATCTTAATCTTCTTTATGATAATTAATATCAAGTAGTTGTAGTATCATGGGATAGCCTATATTTGTATCCATCTCTAATAAGGAATTTGTGATTGGGAAAAGAAGTTAAGACAGTGATTTGGGATCCTTCTACCTCCAGCTTTTAGTCCCCGCATCTCATATAATCACTTGAGACCTAATAACTAAAGGTGAACTGAGGTTGTAGCAATGGGCAAAAAGGCGACGCCCTGAGACTTAATAAGTAAAGGGTGAAATTTATCTTCGCGCCTAATAAGTGACTTATAATACCTATCTTGTAGACTTTTTGTACAGAACAATATCATAGTTAGGTTCATCATGAGAAACTTATGGAGTTAAGAAGCTAGGGGAGACACAAGCCTAGTGTTCATCTAATATTGTCTTCAACTCAAAAGCACTTAAGATCTGGTTACTATTTGTGATTGTCACTAAAATCCCCCTATTTACTTTCTTGTACTGCTCGTGGATTATATCAAGTCAAGCAACTGTTCATGTTTTTCATGTAGGAGCTACCCCAACCTAGTTGGGTTATTATATTTGCAATCAACCATATTTTACTTTTATTTGTAGTGTAGTTTTGGGCGACATCAATTTTTGGTGCCGTTGTCGGGGAAGACGGTTTGAGTAGTGAACTGAATTTGTGAAGTTTGCAGGTTTCTATTTTCTATTCTTAATTTGGCATATGCCGGTGTATGCCAAATACGAGGAGTAAAGGCAATCCCTTACTACCATTTAATCCAGAACCAAAGAGAATCCTCAAATGCCGAAAAAGATGTAAGGACAAGTTCGTGATGGGGTTCAAGACCCCCCACCAATGGATCCAAATGCATCACTCCCGCGTTGTTTATTAGATCCACAAAATATTGCAAACATACAGGCATAACACCTTTTGGAGCGAAAATGAAGAAAGGCTAAAGTGGCTAGAATTGATGTAGAGGCTTAGTTAGCTCACTAGGGTGGATTATCTAGGCCTACACAAGTTGTTGATTATTGAGTTCAGAGAGGCATAACTCTAGTTATTCCTGCAAATAAATAGTTAGACCCATATAAAGAGGATGATAAAGATTTGGATTATGTTGTGCCTACTGCATCGGGAGCCATTGTTCCTCCTGCTTTAGATCCTAATGTGAAGTTTTATATTACTAGTGCTATGATCCAATTGTTGAATATGAAGGGTGCATTTTCGGGTGCATCTAAGGATGATGCACAGATGTATCTTACAAATTTTCCAGGGGTTGATAAGGAAATATTGAGATTGAGGTTGTTCCTATTTTCTTGGACAGGTGAAGCATCACTATGGTTAGGGGAACTTCCAAGAGGATCTATCACTACTTGGCACGAGTTGAAGAAAAGATTCTGAGTTGATTTTTTCCTCCTGTACGGATGCTACAGTTGAAGGATGAGATTTATAATTTCAGATAGTTACCTATAGAATCTATGTATGAGGTGTCATTTTGATTCAATAAGTAGCTGAGCATGGTACCAAATCATAGAATCAGATGGTATTTTGTGTCTGAAATCTTCTATAGATCGCTGAATAACAGTTCGAGAGCTAAGGCAGACACTATTTTAAGAGGATCATTTATGCATATTTGGTAGGATGTTGTACAGAAAATGCTAGATGATACTGTGGTGACTAATAGAGGGTAGCACACGAGAGATTCAGAATGTGGTGGTGGTACATATGCTATTGGAGAAATAAATACTTATGGAACAGGTAATGATATGGTATCAAAAAAGGTTGTATAACTTCCTACAACTATTGGGTTGTTGATGAAATAATTTGCATCAATGAGTATTGAGAAAGTGAATACAGTAACAGCACAGGGGTCTACTTCTAAACCATTTGAGATTGAATTTTAAGGAGGCAAAGTATCTTGATCGTAGATTGGTGGATTTCTGAGCCCAAAGACAAGGCAATCAAGGTTAGAACTATTATAATGATAGGTACAAAGATAGAAGTAGAGAGAGAGATAGGGATTGGCGGTGTAAAAATGACTATAAAGAGAAGAGTGACAAATACATTCCACCAGGTAGTCGTAATGCAGAGTCAAGAATGGAGGAACTTTTGTCTAAACTTGGAAAAGGGAAAGAAAGTAAAGAGAGTTGCCTGAATGATATCAAAGAAGATTTGTCAAGTTTGAACCAGAAAGTTGAGTCACATGCGACAACAATCAAGCAGTTGGAGAAAAAATTTGGTCAGATGTCGGCCATAATGAATCAGAGATAGCCTGACACTCTTTAGAGCAATATAGTGGTGAATTCGAGAAACTATATTCAATGCCATGCCATTACTACTCGGAGTGGTAAGGCCACTACAGACCTACCTGTACCCTTTATTAATGAGCAGAAAAATAATGAAGAGCTTGTTGATGTAGAGTACAGTAGCCAACAGGTTGTAGGAGAAGAAAAGGTTTTAGAGCCTGTGTTGGAACCCCTTTCTAAACCTCGTCGTCCTTATCCACAAAGTCTGCAAAAGAAATAATAAAATGGTAAATATTAGAAGTTTTTATCCATGCTAAAAGTGTTGTCAGTCAACATAGCGCTTGTAGAGGTATTGGAACAAATGCCTGGATATGCAAAATTTATGAAAGATTTGATCACCAAGAACAAAGCAGTCAGGTATGAGCCAGTTGATAATGTTCATTATTGTAGTGCGGTAGCTGCTAGATCATTGGTGGAGAAGAAGGAGGATCCTAGTGCTTTCTCTATACCTTACACCATTGGATCTTTTAACCTTGCTCTTGCTTTATATGATTTAGGTTCTAGTATCAACCTTATGCCATTTATAGTATTCATGCACAGTACAAGATAAGTTCTTATTGCCTGGGGATTTTCATAGGGATAATGTGGTAAAATCCCCAAGTAATTTGATTACCTGCGAATTTTCTTACCAATTAGAATCTAAATGAAATACCTTCGTAGGTAATTATTACCTGCGGATTTATAAAATCCCTAGGTAATTTAGCTGCGAAAATAAATCCATAGGTACGTTATTTGCGGATTTATTTGTGATTAACTATCAAAATTTTTCATTAATTATTTGGTAAAATTTCATAAAAAAAGATTTTACCTGCGGATTTCCAAGAAAAAATTCACAAATTATTTCCTACAAAGATTTCCACGTAAATCTCTAGGTAATTTAGTTGTGGAAATAAATTCGCAGGTACATTATTTGCAAATTTATTTGCGATTAACTATCAAAATTTTGCATGAATTATTTGGTAAAATTTCATAAAAAAGGATTTTATCTGTGGATTTTCACGAAAAAATTCACAAATTATTCCCCACGAACTATTTCGCAAGAAAATTCGTATGAAATGCCCCAAGAACAATTTTTTTCAAGAAAATTTTCATGAATATTTAGCATGTACATCCCCGCGAAAATTTTCAAGTAATAATTCACACGTAAATTACTAAAAATATTTCACAATTAATCAAAAATCTATTCAAAACCTTCAATAATTCTCAAAAACATCATTCAATACAAGTCTAATGTAAATGATTACAACTAACTAAAAACATAATTCAAAACATCCACATCAATAATGTATGATTCTTAAATGGTCCATAACAAAATTTTTCAAACTTGAATCCTCAATAAAACTACCACCCATCAAGGTCAGAATCACTTTCATCCATGTTATCAAGATTAGAATCATTTTCATTCACGTCGTCAGAGTCATCATCACTTTCATCCTCTTGGTTGTCTTCTCGATATAGGCGTTCATCATTTAACAAATTCTTTAACTTCCAACAGTTGAGCAAGACCTCTCCACCACAAGAAGCCGCTTGTACTAAATTGCTTGATGCTATAACAAAATATACAGAAGACAAATGACAAGATTAGAGTTGCCATAGAAAAAAGGCAAATACAAAAATAGTATTGGCAACAATGTAGTAAAACAACAGAAAGATCTATTTCAATAAAAATCTTGTTATTCTCTTATATTAATTGAACATGAAATAGAAGAGTGGGGTTAATATTATAATTTTATGTTACTATACATAATCATTTTCAAGTAACTAATTCACATTTCAAGTAACTACACTTCACCATTTCCAAGTCACTACTACACACTTTAAGTCACTACCAACCATTTTCAAATAATTAATTCACATTGTAAGTCACTACACTTAAAACATTTTCAAATCACTAGTACACATTTCAAATCACTACACTTAACTATTTTCAATTAACTAATTCACATTTCAAGTCACTATACTTAATCATTTTCAAGTAACTATGCTTTATTATTTTCAAGTTATTAGTACACATTTCAAGTGACTACACTTAATCATTTTCAAGTCACAAGTTCACAATTTAGAGTAACTACACTTAACCATTTTTAAGTCACAAGTTCGCAATTTCAAATAACTACACTTAATCATTTTCAAGTCACTACACTTAATAATTTTCAAATAGCTAATTAATTGATATTTCAAGTCATTATACTTGACAATTTTCAAGTAACTACACTTACCATTTTCAACTCACTAGCACACATTTCTAGTCACTACACTTAACCATTTTTAAATAACTAATTCACATTGTAAAGCACTACGCTTAATCATTTTCAAGTCACTAGTACACATTTCAAATCACTACACTAAACCATTTTCAAATAATTAATTTACATTTCAAGTCACTATACTTAATCATTTTCAAGTAACTACTTCACATTTCAAATAACGATACTCAACTATTTTCAAGTCACTACACTTAATCATTCATTTCAAGTCACTATACTTCAACCATTTTCAAGTAACTACACTTAACCACTTTTAAGTCACTAGTACACATTTCAAGTCACTATACTTAACCATTTTCAAGTAACTACACTTAACTATTTTCAAGTCACTAGTACACATTTCAAGTCACTACACTTAATCATTTTAAAGTCACTAGTATACATTTCAAGTCACTACACTTAATTATTTTCAATCCACTAATACACATTTCAAGACACTACAAATTTCAAGTAACTATACTTTATTATTTTTCAAGTTATTAGTACACATTTCAATTGACTACACTTAACCATTTTCAAGTCACAAATTCACAATTTCAAATAACTACACTTAATCATTTTCAAGTCACAAGTTCGCAATTTCAAGTAACTACACTTAATCATTTTCAAGTCACTAGTACACATTTCAAGTCACTACATTCAAGACATTTTCAAATAGCTAATTGACATTTCAAGTCACTATACTTAAACATTTTCAAGTCACTACACTTAACCATTTTCGACTCACTAGTACACATTTCAAGTGACTACACTTGACCATTTTCAAGTAACTAATTCACACTTCAAGTCGCTACACTTAATCATTTTCAAGTCACTAGTACACATTTTCAATCACTACACTTAATCATTTTCAAATAACTAATTAACATTTCAAGTCATTATACTTAACCCTTTTTAAGTTAACCTTTCATGTAACTACACTAAACCATTTTCAAGTCACTAATCCACTTCTCAAGTGACAATATTTGATCATTTTGAAGTCACTAGTACACATTTTAAAATACTACACTTGATCATTATATACAATTTTAATTTAAAATCATAAGATTTCAAAATGTTCTTCACTTTGTTAAATACTGTTTCAAGTTTAACTAGACAAACAAATTGAAATGGAGTACTTAATATAACTTGATAGTAATGAAAAATAAAGCACTTATTGTCCTACCAGTCAACCACATTACTAGATTAAATACAAATTAACTTGACAGTAATGAACAATAATGCACTTGTTAGTCCTATTAGTCAACCACATTATTAACTTAAATACAAAATTTTGAACACAGTCCTTTATGTTCTGCCTTTTATTTATCTCTGTTAAATGAGCTTGAAATTGCATAAATTCTCGAGATCCAAAAGTTGTACCAAAATTCTAAACTATAGCATAGATATGAAAGTTGTAAACAAGAAAGCTGTCGAATGACTTGGTTCACAGAGAACTTAATATTGGTATCTATTTAAACTGCAGGTAACACAATGTCAAGTGATGATAAAACTTAAAAAGGCATACATATAGTCGATGTGAAAACTCATTAATAACTTGAAACTGGAAATATATAGAGGGTGGTACACTGAATATATTCCTCTTATTATTGGGAGATGGTGTATGGTGGCTCTACGATCAAGTGGTACGAAGGCCACATCCTGATCCAAAACATAGAGAGCCTGCCGATGCTTCTTCCAACTTACAATACACTAGAGAAGAGCATAACTAAGAACATATCTCCCAAAAAGAATTTGTCTACCAAAGATTCATCTAAGCTCAAAGTACGCAAACCTGCTCGTCAACTCAGGGCCAGTAAAGATGCCAGACATTCAAGTCATACTTTGCTCATCATCTATATTTGTGACTGGTGGACAGCAGGGATGGTTGAAAAGGAGAACGGAGGGACGACTGGTATTATTGTTTCCATCATTGGTGACGTAGGGAAAGGAGGTAGAAGACATGGGGAGAGGAGCAGCGGATTGTCGACACCTGAACCATGGTAGTTGGATGAAATTGTTGAGTCCTCCGGCGGCGTTGACTGGCGTTGATGGATATGTCGGATACATGGATATTGTGCAGTGGCAGCAAACCTTGGGGAGGAGAAATATGGCTTAATGGTGGTCGTCGGTGAAGGCGACATTGGTTATTTTGGTTTTAGAGAGAGAGAAAGTGTAGATAGAGGGAAGAGAGAAAAGTTAGGGAGAGAGGCGGATGTTTTTGGTGGAAATAAGATTAGGGTTTTTTGTTTTGTTTAAAAGAAGAGGAGTGAGAAATTTGATTTCAGCCGTTGGATCAGTTTTGATCAACAACTGAGATTAAAGTTATTTAAAAAGGGGTCAGAAAAATTGAATTTTAATTTGAGCTTAAAAGTGGTATCAATTAGGCTATAATTGTCATCAATTGGATACAAAATTGACTGATAATTTAACACTAAAAGGGAAATTAAATGTAATTGACTATTATTTTAACAACAACAACAACAACAATAATAATAATAGACATTGCTTTTGTAAATCGTAAGTGTGCATATTTACGAAAAATAATTTAATAAACTTATGTAAAATGTCTTATCTCAACAAACAAATGGTAAAAAAATGATATTAAAAAATAATAAAATAATTTATTCATTTTCTAAATCATGAATGTGACTTGTCGAGAATTATTTGATAGCAAAATAATACCTAAACAGTATTAATATTAAAAGTTAAGTAATTTTGATAAAAATAGTAGTCTAAGAGAGCATCGAGCGGTCTAAATTGGGTGTCAACAACATTGATTTGATTGTGAGCTCAAATCTTGAAGCAGTCTTTGTACAAAATCTCCTAACATTTTCACTTAAGGTTCGGGCTTCAGCACGTTGACATCACCCCATTGGGAACAAGGATCCATTTTCCAACTCGTTCGACCAGTGCACCATGCATCTAGTGTCAAAAAATTGCATCCACTGGTGGCTATGCCTAGAGAGAGAAAGGGAGAGAAGATAGAGAAAGAGCAGAGAGATGCGACTATTTTTGTAGAGAATGAGAGATTAGGGTTCTTTGATGTATAAAAGAATGAGCGAATCTTAGTCGTTGGATCATTTTTGATCAACAACTGGGATTAAAATTATTTAAAAAGTGGTCAAAAAATAAAATTAATGTTAATTTGGCAAAAATTGACAATAATTGAGTACAAGATGGCTAGAATTTAAATAAATTAGAATTTTTTTTTTAAGTTAGGCTGCTCTTTAATAAATATAATAAGGTGTCGCTATTAAAAATAGACAACGCATGTAGAATTAAGATTATGTTAAGAAATATTTTATTATCGTTAATAATTTAAAATAAGTTAGTTACAAAATTTAAAATTAATAATAATTATTATAATAATAATGAAAATTAGATAATGTATTTGTAAATTGTGAGTGTGCATATTTATGAAAGATGATTTAAGTAAGAAAATTATGTAAAATATTGAATTTGAATTAATAAATTATAAAAAATTATAATAAAAATTAATAAAAATAATTTGTAAATATTTAAATCATTAAGGTGGCACGTCGTTATTTATATAATACAAGAATAATGGGTAAAAATATTAATATTTGAAATTAAATAATAATAATAATAATAATAGTAATAATAATAATAGACAATGTTTGTAAATTATGGGCATGTATAATTGTGGAAATGATTTAATAAATATTAGCAAAATTATGTAATATATTATATAATGTAAAAAATAATAATATAAAAATAAATTGTATATTTTCAAATCATGAATGCGACACATTAATATTTATTTGATATTAAAATAATGCATAGAAAATATCAACATTTAAAATTAATAATTTTGCTAAAATAGCAGCCTAAAAGGGGTATCGAGAGGTCAAAATTGGGTGTCAACAGAAGTGACCCAATTTATTCCCACAAATTGGGGTCCGTGGAGGGTACAATGTACGCAGACCTTACTCCTAAGGTAGATAGGTTGTTTCCAATAGACCCTCAATTCAAGAAAAATAGTCTGAAGTAGTCCAATTTCAAGAAAAATATTAATTAAAATTGATTTAATTGTAACGCCCCGAGATCCCATCCCGAGACGTCACACGGTGCTTATGGACCCGAAGGACCACAAGATAACCCTTTTCTGATATCTAAACCTATACACTGCATAATATCTGAAATAAATGAGAAAACTTGCCATAAGGTTCAACAAATCTATACATACACAAAACTGAAAACTGAATACTAATACATCCGTTTGAAAAGCCTCTAAACTGTCTGAAATATGGAGTTGATGGGACAGGTCCCCAACTAACTCCGTCAATTGAAAATAAACAAAATCTAAAAAAATAATAGTAAACTGAGATTCGTCCTCGAAAGAAGAGGACTCACTGCTACTACTGCTGACGGGGACTGAACTGCTGAAGATAATCTGGATCCTGCACCTCTGAACCTATGGTGTCAAATAAAACACCATAGCGCAATGCGTCAGTACAGAAATGTACCGAGTATGTAGACGAGGTAGGCTAATGCAAGGGCTCATGCATGCACAATATCTAAACTGAATAATCATGAAAGATGCCGCATGAGAACACATACATGAATGCACAGAACATGAACACAATCATCGCAACTCTAGATACTGAAAATTGCATACCACTTTACTGCAGACTGAACTCAGTACTGACACTAAGATACTGAATCACTGACTCCTTTGAAACTGATAACTGAGGATTTGGATGTTCTTACATCAAGGACTGTACTCTGAGCTTACTGCTTTCGACTGACAGAATTAGAGATCAACTTTTGCTAACAGATTATTCGGGAAGCGATTATTAATGAAAAAAGTATGATTATATCTGAATCTGACGACAAAAATATTCAATAAAAATATGATACTATGATCAAGACAGTCTGGAGGCATATCTCTGAATATGATATCAATCAACTGTATATGTAACCAAGCCTATCTGTCGGGATGGTCCATGAATCAACGGAACTATCTGAGTTCCTCATAAAGATAGATGACTGTATCTGACAGTCCTGATTTCTGAAGATTGATTCTGAAACTGAGACTGAATCTGAAACTGAAACTGTGGGAAGCAGTCACTTAACCGACATTCCCCAACCTACCACAGGTGGGGTCCAACCTTAACCCCCGATTGGGAGGGTGCCAATACCATGCCACAGGTAAAGACATTATCTTTATGTGCATTATGTTTATGTGACCCTCATCAATCAGGTGCTCAAATGAGAAAGGTGAAGCCCTCATCTAACAGGTCAACCCACACCATCTACCCTCATCTAACATGTATGATGTCTCTCATCTACCCTCTACTAGTAGGTATAATGTCTCAACCTACGCTGGCTACGTAGTTCTGGAGCATAAAGATTGCATCTAAGAATCACACCCTTTACTAGTAGATGAGTTCCCATCCTTGAGCTCGCTAGGTGCTAGTTTCTACTCCCAACTGAAAGACTCTGACTGAATTCTTAACTGAGCACAACTGAACTGAATCTGATACTGAGTATGTTTCTCAAAAGATCTAACTGAGTTACGCTGAGATTAGTTATTTCTGTATCTGAAGGAAAAGACATCAAATCAAAGTATCTGACTGACGATACAGAGCTTGAATATATTACTTAAATCACTTCAGAGATTAGAAATGAATCACTTGAATACTATTAGATCTGAGCTGATTATAGGACTAAGGCTAGATTACTAGCGATACAGAGATTACAAAAATTTCTGAGATTACTGATCTTTCTTAAGTTCCGCACTTGTCTGAGGATACAGAGTTCTATAGTTCACTGAGTTCTGAGAATCATGGCTCAACTAGAATTATCGAGAAACTGACACGGGCTCTAGACAACATCTCTATTTTCGGGTATAAATACCTCCAGGAATCGATAGCATAAAAGTAAGCATCATCATTCATTCATCATCACAAACATTCATGCATCATCACAATCATTCAAGCATCTTCACAAGTAATTCAGGAATCATGCCATATGTTCATTTCCACTGATATTAAACATCATCTCAAGAATTTAAGGATCTCAAACGTGTATTCATCATCACAGTCGCCAAGGAGTCACTTTAAGCATCTCGGAATCATAATCATATAATAACGTAGGGGAAACATACTACTAGATTGTACTCCCTTCAACAAGGTTTTACCTCAGCTATTTCATACCTATATCGATCTTGACATATGTTTGGATATCCTATGGCTTGGGGAGACTTCATACTATCACGTCATAACTTACTTGCTAACCACTTGGCATGTATTAAAAGCTTAACATATATCAAGAGCACATAATTGGGGGAATTTACAACCATCATATCTCGACTTGTTCACTAGGGTCTTTCAACAACCACTAGACATGACCGATTTTACACCTACTGGGAAATTTTATGCTAATTTGGCACATTTCACTCACTAAGGCATTTTATCAAACACTAGGCATGCATGGACTAGCTCACAATTTGGGGTTTCCTATTCAACATACTATAGTGGCCCTTATGCTTCACCTAAGCTCTTTATCAAACCTATGGGGAACGTTCTTCAATTATTCAACCATTTATACACCCAAAAGTCATGAACATATCACATGGAAAAACAACTTCAAGAGGGTCTATCACAAACATCACATGAATTCAACATACTAGGGTCAAAGCTCATAAATTTTGTAGGCAAACATAAATCAAAACTCAACAAAACATTAAACATCCATTTCAACTCATAAAAATCATTAACAACTCATAAACATAAAAATCTTTTAGGCTTAAAAAGGGTTCTTGAGCTTCTTGGATGAAAGAGACCCAAGAATAAACATCTACATGCCTTAACCTTTGAAATTGGATGAACTTTAGTGCTTGAAAATTTATCCACACTTGAAATAAATAAATTCTTGAAGCCCACACTATGAGGAACTTGATTCTTGAAGAAACCTTGAAGAATTTGTGGATGAATTTTGGAAGATTAGGGTTCTTGAATGAAACCCTAGATATTCTTGAGAGAATTAGAAAAGAAAATAATTGAATTAGGGTTTGAATGAGGGTTCCTCATATATTTAGAGGCTCAAAAAAGATGAAAAATGACCAAAATACCCTTGCAAAAATGCCCTTGAATTGCTGGAAAAATATACTTGACGCCATCCGTGACAGTCCGTCAGGTCCGTGATAGGCCGTCACGAATGTTCATCACAAAAGGGGTCCAAATTCTTATTTTTTTGCCCAGGGCTGATGACGTCATCAGAAATGTTGTCAGAATGTGACGATGTCGTCAGAAACGTGATAGCCCGTCAGAAACGCCGTCACCGTTTTCCAGCTTGACATGTTGGAATAAAATGGGGATAACTCTTTGCTCCGATATTGGATTTAGGAGAAATTGGTATCGTTGGAAAGCTAATTCAAAAATATTTTATTTGATATATAGAAATCCACATAGTTCTTCATATACAACGAGTTATGGTCGATTGAAGTTGGCCCAAATTTTTACGGTCACTAAAACTTGAACGATAGGAAAGCTTTCAACTCGACCATGAGTTAGGGGACCTCTATGATCTTAATTCATGCTCAAATAGATTCCTACATGATTCAAAGTATTTCATACTTGGGAGGATATTTCTGAAATATTTTGACTCGAATTTTTGCTTTACCATATATGCTCTAAGGCTCAGACTGGAAGAGAATTTTGCGGGGCATTACATTATCTCCCCCTTGAGAACATTCATCCTCGAATGTCGCTTAATAGACTGAGATTACGGATCAACAGAACTTACTCAAGAAAATGAAACATCTAAGATTAGGACTACGCAACTGGAATGACTGACATATAGAGTTCTCATTCTGGGCATGCATATATGATGCATGGAATACTCGACTGATGATACTCATAGCTGAATTCTCATAATACACATGCATATCTGATTCATGGACTCATAACTGGGATGATATCATGAATACTCGACTGAACACATGTTGACAAGCTGAACTCTTTCTACTAAATGCGCATATCTAATGCATGAATGTCCGGCTAAGCTGACTTTTGAAAGCACGACTTGACAATGCAACAATGATTGATTCTAACTTTATAAGGAAAATCTGAACATGGATCGAGATGAATCTAGTGTCATGCAACATCATAATACCATGGGGTATCTCCCCTTTGGGACTCTATGTCCCTCTAAACACACTTCGCTAAATTACTGGACCGGTGCGCGGGGCATCTACAGACTGGGTCATAATTGACCGATCAAGATCTGAAACTTATGCATGACTCATGCTAACATATAAGCTCAAAATGAGAGCAAAGGATATATCAATGCATAACATAAATATGAAGGGCTCATAACATACCCGGGTTAATTTTAGGGGATATTTCCCGTTCAAGGTGAGCCTAAAGTGCATACAATCTATTATGAGCTGAAGGATGACTACGCTAACTTCGGGGACCTGGCTTAGGACAGTCTCGAACTTTATGACCGGTCTTGCCACATCCAAAGCACACATCACTACCATCTCTACATACACCCTTACGATTCTTACCATATTCTTCACACAACGGGTAGGTACGAACACCACTAGTACTACTCTGGGATTTAGAGCTTGGCGCTCCCTCAAATCTGACACCCCCAAATGCAGGTGCGAGTACACTAGCTGAAGATGGAGCTGGAGCTAAAAATCTCCGACCATACTGAGAACTACTACCACCTTGAGACCTTGACTGCGAGAAACCACGACTACCTGTCTTGGCTCTCTTACTCACTCTCCCTCTCTCTTTCATCTTATCTACCTCAATCTGTTGCGCATGAATCATTAGCCTAGAAAGATCTATATCTCTATTGAGCATGGAAGCTCTACACTCTTTCAACACTCACTTGATACCCCAGTCAAAAACTTACTCATACTCTCTCTAGGGTCAGCTATCAAGTTGGGAGCATACTTAGCTAATTGGTTAAACTTAAGACAATACTCTTTCACTATCATGGAGCCTTGCCTTAGGTTCATAAACTCTTCTACCTTAGCTTCTCTCATTCCTAGAGGGAAAAACCTATCTAGAAAGGCACTCTAAAACTCTAGCCAAGTCACGAGAGCTGCATTCTCCCCTCTACTTTTCTCCCACATTACTACCCAATCATGAGAAATATCTTTCAACCTATAAGATGCTAACTCAACACTCCCCTCCTCTGGAACACGCATAATCTGGGTGATCTTCTTCACCTCCTCAAGAAACAACTACGGATCCTCACCTACTACTGATCCAAAGAATTCGGGCGGGTTCATTTTCATAAAGCTTCTAATCCTGGCTGCGGCAGAATTCCCATTTTGCTGAGGTGGGACTGTAGCCTGATAGTTTCCATGAACATTAGTCACCGCTTGAGCTAGCGCCTGGAAAGCTGACCGAAACTCTGCATGTGATACACTCTCATTTTTGAGGATCTACTGGCTGAGTGGGCTGATCATCAACCCTATGGACAAAGTCTCTGCGAGGAGGCATACTCTGTAAATGAAAGAATAAAGTGGATTAGAATGAGGATCAACTTGAGCTCATGCTCACTCGCACGAAATGATCACTGAAAGAAAAGGAACTGCTCCTAAGAACATCCTGTAGCCTCTTGTACATAAATGTGGCATACTACACACCCATGTACAAGACTCTACTAGATGCGGCTTTTTAGACTCCCTAGGATACTCTTGAACCTTAGGATCTGATACCAAGTTTGTTATGCCCCGAGATCCCATCCCGAGACGTCACATGGTGCTTATGAACCCAAAGGACCACAAGCTAACCCTTTTCTGATATCTATACCTATACACTGCATAATATCTGAAATAAATGCGGAAACTTTCCATAAGGTTCAACACATCTATACATACTCAAAAATAAAAACTGAATACTAATACATCCTTTTGAAAAGCCTCTAAACTGTCAAAACTGTGGATTTAATGGGACAGGTCCCCAACTAACTTCGTCAATTGAAAATAAACAAAATCTGAAACAATAATAGTAAACTGAGATTCATCCTTGAAAGAAGAGGACTCACTACTACTACTGCTGACGGGGACTGAAATGCTGAGGATAATATGGATCCTGTGCCTCTGAACCTATGGTGTCAAATAAAATACCGTAGCGCAAATGCGTCAGTACAGGAATATACCAAGTATGTAGACGAGGTAGGCTAATGCAAGGGCTCATACATACACAATATCTAAACTGAATAATCATGAAAGATGCCACGTGAGAATACATACATGAATGCACAGAACATAAACACAATCATCGTAAATCTAGATACTAAAACTCGCATACCACTTTACTGCAGACTGAACTCACTACTGATACTGAGATACTGCATCACTGACTCCTCTGATACTGATAACTGAGGATCTGGATGTGCTTACATCAAGAACTGTACTCTGAGCTTACTGCTTTCGACTGACAGAATTAGAGATCAACTTTGCTAATAGATTATTCTGGAAGCGATTATCAATGATAAGAAGTATGATTATATCTGAATCTGATGACAAAAATATTCAATAGAAATCTGATATTGTGATCAAGCCTATCTGGAGGCATATCTCTGAATATGATATCAATCAACTGTATATGTGACCAAGCCTATCTTTCGAGATGGTCTATGAATGAACGAAACTATCTGAGTTCCTCATAAAGATAAATGACTGTATCTGACAGTCCTGATTTTTGAAGATTGATTCTAAAACTGAGACTGAATCTAAAACTGAAACTATGGAAAGTAGTCACTTAATCGACATGCCCCAACCTACCACAGGGGGGGTCCAACCTCTACCCCCAGTTGGGAGGGTGCCAATACCGTGCCACGGGTAAAGACATTATCTTTATGTGACCCTCATCTATCAGGTACTCAAATAAGAACGGTGGAGCCCTCATCTAACATGTCAAGCCACCTCATCTACCCTTATTTAACATGTATGATGTATCTCATCTACCCTCAACTAGTAGGTATGATGTCTCAACCTACGCTGTCTACGTAGTTCTGAAGTACAAAGATTGCATCTAAGAATCACACCCTCTACTAGTAGGTGAGTTCCTATCCTTGAGCTCGCTCGGTGCTAGTTTCTAATCCCAACTGAATGACTCTGACTGAATTCTTAACTGAGCATAACTGAACTGAATCTGATACTGATCATGTTTCTCAAAAGATCTAACTGAGTTACGCTGAGATTAGTTAGTTCCGTATCTGAAGGAAAAAACATCGAATCATACTATATGACTGGCGATACAGAACTTGAATAGATTACTCAAATCACTTCTGAGATTAGAATTAAATCACTTGAATACTATTACATCTGAGCTGATTACAGGACTAAGGCTAGATTATAAGCGATAAGAGATTATAGAGATTTCTGAGATTACTGAGCTTTCTTAAGTTCCGTACTTGTCTGAGGATACAGAGTTCTATAGTTCACTGAGTTCTGAGAATCATGGCTCAACTGGAATTATCGAGAAACTAACACGGGCTCTAGACAACATCTCTATTTTCGGATATAAATACCCCCAAGACTCGATAGCATAAAAGTAAGCATCATCATTCATTCATCATCACAAGCATTCATGCATCATCACAATCATTCAAGCATCTTCACAAGTAATTCAGGAATCATGCCATATGTTCATTTCCACAGTTATTAAACATCACCTCAAGCATTTAAGGATCTCAAACGTCTATTCATTATCATAGTCGCCAATGAGTCACTTTAAGCATCTCGGAATCATAATCATATAATAATGTAGGGGAAGCATGCTACTAGATTGTACTCCCTTCAACAAGGTTTTACCTCAGCTATTTCATACCTATATCGATCTTGACATGTGTTTGGTTATTCTATGGCTTGGGGAGACTTCATACTATCACGTCATAACTTACTTGCTAACCACTTGGCATGTATTAAAAGCTTAACATATATAAAGAGTACATAATTGGGGGAATTTACAACCATCATATCTCGACATGTTCTCTAGGGTCTTTCAACAACCATTAGACATGAACGATTTTATATCTACTTGGGAATTTCATGCTATCTTGGAACATTTCACTCACTAAGGCATTTTATCAAACACTAGGCATGCATGGACTAGCTTACAATTTGGGGTTTCCTATTCAACATACTATAGTGGCCCTTATGCTTCTCCTAAGCTCTTTATCAAACCTATGGGGAACGTTCTTCACTTATTCAACCATTTCTACACCCAAAAGTTATTAACACATCACATGAAAAAACAACTTCAAGAGGGTCTATCACAAACATCACATTGAATTCCACATACTAGGGTCAAAGCTCATAAATTTTGTAAGCAAACATAAATCAAAACTCAACAACACATTAAACATCTATTTCAACTCATACAAATCATTAACAACTCATAAACATAAAAATCTTTTAGTTTTAAAAAGGGTTCTTGAGCTTCTTGGATGAAAGGGACCCAAGAATCAACATCTACATACCTTAAACTTTGAAATTGGATGAAATTTAGTGCTTGAAACTTTATCCACACTTGAAATAAAGAAATTCTTGAAGCCCACACTATGAGGAACTTGATTCTTGAAGAAACCTTGAAGAATTTATGAATGAATTTTGGAAGATTAGGGTTCTTGAATGAAACCCTAGATATTCATGAGAGAATTGAAAAAGAAAATGATTGAATTAGGGTTTGAATGAGGGTTCCTCATATTTATAGAGGCTCAAAAAAGGTGGAAAATGACCAAAATACCCTTGCAAAAATGCCCTTGAATTGCTGGAAAAATATACTTGATGCCATCCGTGACCGTCCGTCAGGTCCGTGATAGGCCGTCACGAATGGTCGTCACAAAAGGGGTCCAAATTCTTGATTTTCTGCCCAGGGCTGAAGACGTCATCAGAAATGTCGTCAGAATGTGACGACGTCATCAAAAAGGTCGTCAGAAACGTGATAGCCCGTCAGAAACGTCGTCACCATTTTCCAGCTTGACATGCTGGAATAAAATGGGGATAACTCTTTGATCCGATATCGGATTTAGGCGAAATCGGTATCGTTGGAAAGATAATTCAAAGATATTTAATTTGACATATAGAAATCCACCCAGTTCTTCATATACAACGAGTTATAGTCGATTGAAGTTGACCCAAATTTTTACGGTCACTAAAACTTGAACGATAGAAAAGCTTTCAACTCGACCATGAGTTAGGGGACCTCTATGATCTTAATTCATGCTCAAATAGATTCCCACACGATTCAAAGTATTTCATACTTGGGAGGATATTTCTGAAATATTTTGACTCGGATTTTCGCTTTACCAAATACGCTCTAAGGCTCAGACTGGAAGAGGATTTTGCGAGGCATTACATTAATATTGACCGTTGATCAAATATGATGAACGACTGAGGTTAAACTTGAGGAGATGAGTCAAATGGGGATTAGATATTGGGTTAAAAAAATTGAACTGAGGATTTTGATTGAATCAAATTAAAATCAATTGACACAAATTGAGTATAAAATGACTAGAATTTAAATAAATTAGGAAAATTGAATTGAATTAGGTTGATATTTAATAAATATAGTAACTATATAAAATTAATATTAAAATTAAATATAATAACAATAAATAAATGTTGATCAACGGCTGAGATCTAAAGATTAAGAATTTGGTTAAAAAATTAAATGAAATTTGAAATTGAGTTCAATTGGACACAATTTTTACTAGGATTGTAATAAATTGGATAAAATTAGGCTAGAATTGTTACAAATTGTCAAAAATAGACTAGAAAATAAATAAATTGGAAAACTAAATTAACTAAGGTTGCGGATTAATACAATAATAATAATAGTAAAATAAATAATATAATTATGCTTAGATTAGTTATGAATAAATTGTGTAACTAAAAGTAAGGCATATAATATATTACTTTAAAATCAACGATAACAATAATATATATATTTTATTATATATATAAATTTTATATTTATATATATATATATATATATTTTATATATTTTGTACAAATAATGTTTTCCCGTTATTTCATTTCATTTCATTTCATTTCATTTCATTTCATCTATGCTGAGTTATTTATATTTGAAGATGAAAAATAGGTTTGAAAAAAAATATTTTTTCCTAAAAAAAAATATTTTTTTCTAAAAAAAAATCACAAATTTTAATTTCTCGGTCATGACAAAGAAAGACTCATTACTTTAATCTTCAAAATCGAAATAAAACTTCAAAGTAACTGAATCAAATTTATAGAAAACGAATCAAATTGAATCAAATCAAATTTATTCTGATTTGATTACGGCTGTCATTTTTGTCAATCCAAAAATCGAAAAAACTAACCAATATTAAACAAGCAAATTGAACAAACAGAATGTCCACCCCTAATCTCATCATATACATAATTCTGAAACTACCTAATACTTTCAACTCAATATAAAATAAATTAATTTTTTATTTTATTTCGTGATTATCATACCTTATATCTCACATCAAACGACTCCTAAATGTACATTATATTATCGTGCGTAGTATGATGCCTTACAATTATATTTAAATTAACTAATAGAAAAACACGCTCTATTTGAGCCCTGAGTCTTTCTTCGCCCTATCTTAGGCCAACAAAATTTCACCTCTTTAATTTTTTGATGATAACATAACGAGTCAAGCTAATTTTTATTCGGCTCGAATATCTGTGATACGATCTATGTCAACAAACTAATTTTAATTTTTTGAGCATCATTTGCTTGATTATACGTGTCCACCGATTTAATGTCTTATTTCTTTTTATTTTATGTTTTTTATTCTTTAAGTTTATCCTTTTCTTATTTAAATTTTTGAAGTCACAAAAATCCTACGTAAATCTTCAAGAAATAGTTTTAGCTAAATTTGTAGCAACACAATCTCCTAATAATTTCTCAAGTAATAATTTCATAGGTAAATCCCTAAGAAATAATTTCAGCTAAATTTGTAGTAACACAATCCTCCAATAATTTCTCAAGTAATAATTTCGCAGGTAAATCCCCAAGAATAAATTCCCAGCAAAATTTGCAGAACAAAATCCCCAAATAATTTCTCAGGTAATAAAATCCAATACATAAATTTTTACCAAAATATCTCTACGTAAATCCGTAGGATAAATTACCTGGAAATTTTTCTATAAATTTAAAAAATATATATATTTGTCCATATACCTGCGAATTTACCTAGAAATAAAATACCCGCTGATACATTTTCCCAGATAATGTCGCAAGTAATAATTTTACAGGTAAATCCTCAAGAATAAATCCCCAGCAAAATTCGCAACACAAAATCTCCAAATAATTTACTAGGTAATAAAATCCATTACATAAATTTTCACCAAAATATCTCTACGTAAATCCGTAGGATAAATTACCTGGAAATTTTTCTATGGATTTAAAAATATATATATATTTGTCCATATACCTGTGGATTTACTTAGAGATAAAATACCCGCTGATACATTTCCCCAGGTAAATGTCACAAGTAATAATTTCACCGGTAAATCTCCAAGAATAAATCCCCAGCAAAATTTGCAGCACAAAATACCCAAATAATTTCTTAAGTAATAAAATTCATTACATAATTTTTTACCAAAATATCTCTACGTAAATCTGTAGGATAAATTACTTGAAAATTTTTCTATGGATTTAAAAAATATATATATTTGTCCATATACTTGCGGATTTACCTAGAGATAAAATACCCGTCGATATATTTCCCCAGGTAATGTCGCAAGTACGAAATTTGCGTAATATGGCACCAAATTTACCTGCGAAATTTGTTGCAAACATATAGTTCACAGGTAATATATTTTAATATTGAGGATTTAATATTTTAGTAGGTAAATATGCATGTATTTCCTGCGATATATTTCCCTAGGTAAAATCCCCATGTAATTTACAGTTTTCTAGTAGTGGCAGTTGGGGTTGGGAGCTCCAACACCTACCACCATGAGACTAGTAATGGCAGACAAAATGGTGAAAAAGCTAGTTGGTATTTTATATGATGTATTGGTGAAAGTGACTTCTTTTATTTTTCCTGCTGATGTTGTGATCTTAGATTATGAAGTGGACTTCCAAGTCCCAATTATTCTTGGAAGACCATTATTGGCCATAGGGAGAACATTGGTTGATTTAGAGTTGGGGAATCTGATGCTGAGATTGAATGATGAACATATGTTATTAAATGTATGTAAATCCATGAGACAGCCTGATGAGTTAAGATTGATATCTATTATTGATGTGTATGATAAAGAGGAAGAATCATTCCATGATGTTGATACCATAACTCTTTAGGATGATAGTTCTGATGCGGTTGTTCCTATTGAAGAGAGACTAGGTGTGGAAGCACTTGCAGCCATAATCATGAATTTTGATTCTGATGGTATTGAGGAATGTGAGGAGATAGTGAGTGCACTACATGGAAATGGTTCTTATAAGTTTGCACCAAAGAAGCTTGATTTAGATCTGAAGAATAGAATGACTCCTCCTGTTTATCCATCCATTGAGGAGCCACCTTTTATAGAGTTGAAGGCCCTCCCATCTCACTTGTAATATGTATTTTAGGGGGACAACAACACTTTTCCAGTCATTATTGCAGCTGGTATAAGTCAGTCAGAAGTAGAAGCATTATTGTCAGTTTTGTAAAGATTCAAGAGGGACATCGGATGGTCCTCTATAGATATTGTGGGTATTCTGCCTGGTTTATGTACTCATAAAATACAACTTAAACTGGATTATGTTCTATCTATTGAACATCAGCATTGACTCAATACTCCCATGCAGGAGGTGGTGAAGAAAAAAATAATTAAGTGGTTGGATTTTTGTGTGGTATATCCTATTGCTAATAGCAAGTGGGTCAGTCCGATACAATGCATTTCAAGGAAAGGCGGAATAACTGTTATGCCTAATGAGAAGTATGAGCTAGTGCCTATGAGGCCAGTCATTAGATGGAGAGTAAGTATAGATTACATAAAATTTAATGCATGGACTCAGAAGGATCACTTTCCTATACCCTTCATGGATTGGATGTTAGACAGGTTAGCAGGCAGAGGATGGTACTATTTTCTTGATGGATACTCCGACTACAATCAAATCACTATTGCACCTAAGGACCAAGAGAAGACGACTTTAACTTGTCCTTATGGGAATTTTGCATTCAAGCGCATGCCATTTGGGCTATACAATGCTCCAACCACGTTTCATAGATGTATGATGTCAATTTTATTTGATATGGTAGAAGACACCATCGAAGTATTCATGGAAGATTTTTTGGTTGTTGTTGATTCTTTTGAAGACTGCCTAAAGCACTTGGCAAATACACTACAAAGATGTGAAGAATGCAACTTGGTACTTAGTTGGAAAAAGTCCCATTTTATGGTTAAAGAAGGAATTGCGCTTGGGCACAAGATTTCAAAGTGAGGCATAAGAGTTGATCGAGCGAAGATTGAGGTGATTGAAAAATTACCCTACCCAATTTATGTAAAGGGAATTCAAAGATTCTTAGGGCATGTAGGCTTTTACAAGTGATTGATCAAGGACTTCTCAAATATTTCTAATCCTCTTTGCAAGATTCTTGAGAAAGAGGTGGAATTTAATTTTGCTGATGCATGTAAATAGGCTTTTGAATTTTAAAGGGAAGGTTGGTGACTACTCCAATCATTGTGTCTCCTGATTGGTATTTACCTTTCGAGATTATGAGTGACGCTAGTAGATTGGTCTTATGGGCTGTACTAGACAAACAGAAAGAAAAGATCCTTCATACCATCTACTATGATTGTAAGACACTAAATCCTACTCAAAATAACTATATCTTGACGGAACAAGAGTTATTGACAGTGTTTTTTTCCTTTGAAAAGTTTAGATCTTACTTGATTGGGACAAAGGTGATTGTGCACACTAATCATGCAACATTGAGGTACCTGATGACTAAAAAATATGCAAAGCCTAGGCTTATTAGGTGGGTGCTTTTGTTTCAAGAATTTTACTTTGAACTAAAGGACATAAAAGGCATGGAAAATCAAGTTGCAGATCACTTGTCTCGACAAGAGCAGAAAGCTATGCAAAAGATTGCAGAGGGGTTGAAGATTGATGATAGTTTTCCAGACGAGCATATAATAGCAGCTTCCTAAGATTCAATTCCATGGTTTTCAGATTATGCAAATTACTTTGCCAGTGATTTAGTTCCAGAAGATCTTTCCTATCACCAAAGAAAGAAATTCATGCATGAGGTAAGTAAATTTTTCTGGGATGAACCTTATTTATTCAGGAGTTGTGCAGATGGAATCATTCGTAGGTGCATACCTGAAGTAGAGATGATGAGTATACTCAAGGCTTTTCATTCCTTACTAGTTGGGGGTCATCATGGAGGAATCCAAACCACTCATAAAATTCTGCAATGTGGCTATTATTGGAAAACTATATACAAGAATGCTCAAAACTATGTTGTTACATGTGACCAGTGTCAGCGACAAGGTACTATTACTAGAAGGAATGAACTTCATATGAATCCTATTTACCAAGTGGAATTATTTGATGTATGGGGCATAGATTTCATAGGACCATTTGTAAGTTCGTGTGGCATGAAGTATATACTTGTGGTTGTTGATTATTTGTCGAAGTAGGGTGAAGCAATTGTGCTTCCTAAAAATGAAGCACGCAGTGTTACTGCATTCTTAAGAAAGAACATTTTTTCTCGATTCGCATGCTATGGGATATTATTAGTGATAGAGGGTCATATTTCTGCAATTATGTATTCAAAAGTCTGCTTGAGAAATACAGAGTGCAACATGGAGTGGCAACACCTTATCACCCGCAAACTAATGGACAAGTTGAAGTGTCCCATAGAGAAATCAAGTCTATATTGACAAAGACTGTGAAAGACAATAGGACTGATTGGAAAAAAAATCAGATGATGCTTTATGGGCTTACCACACAGCTTATAAAACCCGCATAGGTGCTTTACCTTATCAACTAGTGTATGGCAAGGCTTTCCACTTTCCAACTGAGCTTGAGCATACGACACTATGGGAGTTAAAAAAGATGAATCTAGATTGGTAGAATGAAGCTAAATCAAGGTTGAAAGAGATCAACGAGTTGGCTGAATTCCAACTCCGGGCATATGAAAGTTCAGCACTTTACAAAGAGAAGTTGAAGTTGCATCACTATCTCAAGATTGAGAATAGAGTATTCAAAAAAGTTGATCAGGTGCCGCTTTAAAAATCTAAAGTTCATTTGTTTCCAGGTAAGTTAAATTCAAGGTGGTATGGTCTATACACCATTTTAAAGGCTTATCCCTATTGTGCTTTAGAATTGAAGAAGGATGGCGAAGCCCTTCTCAAGGTGAGCGGGCAAAAAGTGAAGCATTATGTTTGAAATATTGAAGAAGTGAATGAAGTTGCTGATATTTACCTTGATGAAAATTGAGTAATCAAGGCAATCACGTCGTGCCGCTACATTAAATCAAGCGTTGCATGGGAGGCAACCCATGATGCTAGTTGGTGAACTCTGAGTATCCAACTTATCCATGTCATTCCACGACATTAAATCAAGCACTGCATGGGACGCAACCCATGTTTTTGTACTTATTCATTTATTGGATAATATGTTTGTTCACTGTGAAGAAATAAGGAAGATAAAAAGTATACAGATAAGTTGAAGAGTTTTTAGTCATACGAACTCTTTACGAGTCATATCTAGACGGTACGACTTATGGTTCGGAGTCGTACAAACCTAGGATAAAAATAAGAATGAGAAATTTTTTTTTTGAATATAAATGATTCTAAGAACAAGTCGTACCCTCATGGTATGACTCGTCACCATGAGTCATATCCAGTCCAGATCCCAGGTAAGGTTCCCGGTCTATGCGAGTCAAAGAAAGGACCCATAATCTTGGGTATGAGTCGTATACACAACTCTTACCTTTTCTTACTAGGTTAATTTGTGGGTCGACCCGACCCAGATCCTCAATTAAAAAGACAAAGGGGCACCTGACGGGCACCCGATAGACAAGAACTCATACCCTCTTCAAAATTTACCCTAATTTCAAGCTTTAATTTGCAAAATCATCTGTAATCAACTTGATTAAACTACCATCAACTTTAAATTTCTCATTCTTAATTTAAACTTGAATTTGGGAGCAAATAAATTTTGAAAGAAAGAGTCAATATCTTCAAACACCAAGTAAGTTTTTGAACCTATTCTCTTTATTTTTCAAGCTAAAAGAAGTAGTGGTTGATACTATAAACATTGTTTGAGTAGGAGTTATACAAATGTGGAATTGTTGGCAACCTAGCTTAGGTGTTCTTGTTGAAAAATGGAAATTGGGGTAGAACTAGATTTTGGGAAATGGATTGCTATGGTTATATGGACTAAAATGATGACATGGTTGGAATAGTAGCGAGTATTTTGGGAAATTGCATTGGAGTCAAACTTTAAAGGTTGGCTTCTATGTTGCAGCGTATATGAGACCTCTTAGGACTCGTACCAACTGGTACGAGAGTTGTAATGGGACTCGTACACACTGACAACATGGAAGTCTAACACATTTAAGGTTCTAGAATTTATACGACTCAACGATATGAGTCGTAACCAGACCATATGACTTGTACACTCTTAGTCGTACTGTAACGCCCTAAAATTTCATCCCGAGACACCACACAGTGATTAGGGATACATGTAACCCCAAGCTAACCCTCGGAGCCATATATTGAATGTCTGTACATAGCAACCCTCTAGTCTGACAAAGCCGCAATACATCAAAATCAAGGAGCCGTTGGGACAAACCCCCAACTGAGTCAAACAGTACTAAAAGCCATAACAACAGAATGATATAACCAAAAATATAGACACGGTCCTCGAACCATGAGGACTCAACAATGAGGGAATGTAGTTGAGGCACTCGAATATCGCTAACGTGGGTGCGGCTGAGTACCTGAACCTACATTACGAGAAAATGTATCCCATAGGAAAATATGTGGGTCAGCACTTTGGAATGTACTAAGTATGTGGGAGTGCATGCAACAATGCAAATATCATCATCAATTTCATAAAAATATGCATATGTATAATGATGGCTCACTTGGCTTGAGTTAAATTGAAACATACTTTTCATGATCTCATAGTAAATAAATCATATGATAAAAATCACATAAATCATCATAAGTAACTCAACTCTTCAACTCAAGACTCGGAGTGACTCAGTAATTCAAGAAACTCAACTCTTATGGACATGGGAGGTTCTTATAACCGACATAAACCATGTGAGCTACATGGAGTCCAACATTTTTCCCTCCTAAGGAGAGAACCCTACATTGGTGAGAGTGTCGTACTCTTGCCAAGGAGTACAACCTAAATTTAGTGATCACAATCTAATACTCAGCCTCTGGCCCACAATTATTAATATCAATCCTACGGTGGCACGTAGTTTCGGGGAAATACCACATTTCCCGCTCGGTGCTAAATACTACTCCCAGACACAAGCTCATAAAGCGTTTGGAAATCCAACGCAAACATCACAAGGGTCTATCATGAAGACCAAATCAAATCTCTTTCTCATTTATCAAATCATAATCAATTTGTAGATTCCTAACTTGACTAGACTCAAATCAAATCAATCTTTCTCAATATCAAAATGTATCAATTCATTAAATCATGACAACATCAATAACTTTGAGGAAATATCAAGACTCATTGTAACAACTCAATCTTATGAATCAATATACTCAATAATCCAGTTTGTCATAAGGAAGCTTAAAGTTTGACACATATCTTGAAAGCACTTGAAATATCAACTCATGTTAGAAATATGAAATCCACAATATTAAATATCAAGTCACAACTTGGGAATAGCAAAATAATCATGTATAACAAAGCTTGAACAATTTATATTCTCATAATCTCATGATGAAGTAATTTGGGTATAAACCCACTTGCAAAATCATATAAATCCATGATAGAAATCAAAGCTTTGGGCATAAGAATGAAAGGATTGCTCTTGTTCAAAACCCCACATACCTTATCTTTGAAATTAGATGAATTCTAGTGCTTGAGACTCTATCCGCACTTGTAATAAATGATTCTCGAAGCCCACACTATGAGGAACTTGATTCTTGAAGAAATCTTGAATATTTATGGATATTTTTGGAAGATTAATATCCTTAAATAAAAATCCTAGATATATTTCTTAAGAGAATTGGAAGAGAGAATGAAGAAATTAGGGTTTAGATGGGAATTCTCATATATATAGGGGCCTCCAAAAGATGGGAAAAGATCAAAATACCCTTGTAAAAACGTCCTTTAATTGCTGAAAAAAATAGCTGACGACATTCGTGACAAGTCATCACGAAATGTCATCACAAAAGGGTGGGTTTTATGTTTTTCTGCTTAAGGTTGACTACATTGGTGAATAGGCGTCACATTTGTGGCAACTTATCACAAAATATCGTCACTGGGGGTGGAAATCTGCCTAAGGCTGACGACATTGGTGATAAGTCATCACACTTGTGGCAGCTTATCACAAAATGTCGTCACTCAGTTTTCCAGCCTGACATGCTGGAGTAAAATGGGCATAACTCTTGGCTCCGATACCAGATTTGGGTGAAATTGGTATCGTTGGAAATCTAATTCAATTATCTATCTTTTGGTAGGTCATGAGCTCAATAATTCGTAGTATAACGAGATATATGATGATTTGAATTTGAATATGAAAATATCCTTCCCAAGAATTCAATCAGTAAGGAATGTTTTGATTCACCTAATCGCTAGGACATCTTTGAGGCCTTAATACACATCACCCTTGATCAGAAAACAACCAAAGCACTATAATTTACTTCTCATGAGCTTGAGTCATGGTTGCACTATTGGTTAGAGTCTCGAGGTATTACAATATCTCCCCTTTGGAAACATTCATCCTCGAATGTTGCCATATAGGCCAAGAACAAGATAAAATGAGAATGTATAGCTGGAATGACTCACTCAAATGGCTTACTTCACTCTATACCTTTGGATACCCTACAAAATACACAAATTCGTGATGGAAGTAGACACACAGCTGAATCTTTAATAAGAAGATGGAGGAATTAAGAAAGAATGGTACCTACTGATCGCTCCGAACTCACAGAAAAGAGGTGAGGGTACTTGGATCGCATATCAACTTCGTCTTCCCAAGTAGCACTCTCAACAAATTGATTTTGCCAAAGCACTTTAACCAAAGGAACTTTTTTGTTCCTTAACCTACGGATTTGAAAATCCAAAATCTCAACCGAAATCTCCTCAAATAAAAGGCTATTCTGAATATGTAAGCTTTTGGAAGAATCAACCACGAAAAAATCACCAATACACTTCTTAAGTATGGAAACATAAAATACCGAATGAACGCTAGACAACTCTGTGGGTAAATCCACCTCATATGCTACTTTCCCAACACGACTCAGAATCCTGTACGGACCAACATAACGGGAACCAAGCTTTCCCTTCTTCCCAAATCTCTTCACCCCTTTCATGGGTGAAACCTTTAAGTACACCAAATTATCAACATTAAACTCAAGATCTTTTCTTCTCACATCCGCATACGACTTCTAATGACTTTGAATAGTTTTCAATCTTTCTCGGATCAACTTAACTTTTTCCATAGCCTCGAACACAACATCAGGCCCAATCACAGCTGCTTCTTCTACTTCAAACAAACCTATAGGTGATCTACATCTTCTCCCATACAAATCTTCGAACGGGGCCATCTAAATACTAGCATGGAAACTATTGTTATACACAAATTCGATCAATGAAAAGTGCTCATCCCAACTACCTTTAAAATCAAGCGCACATGCCCTCAACATATCTTCTAAAGTCTGAATGGTCCGCTCAGACTGGCCATCTATTTGTGGATGGAAAGAACAACTTAGATGAACTTGGGTACCGAGACCCTTCTGAAAAGCTCTCCAAAACTGGGAAGTAAACTGAGTACCCCTATCAGAGATAATAGCCAATGGAACTCCATGAAGTCTTAACGAATTCTCGAATATACAATCTAGCATAATCCTCAGCTGTATAATATGAATGCACTGGCAAGAAATGAGGTTATTTAGTCAACCGATCTACAACAACCCAAATCGAATCATGAAGATAACGAGAAGGAGGCAAACCAATTAAGAAATCCATATTCACTTCTTCCCACTTTCAAGTAGGAATGCTAAACTCTTTCATTACACCACCGGGCCTTTGGTGCTCTACCTTAACCTTTTGACAAGTAGAACACTTTTCCACAAATCCTTCTATGTATTTCTTCATACCGTTCCACCAATAGATTTCGCGCAAATCGCGGTACATCTTGGTAGCACCAAGATAAATAGAATATCGTGTGCCATGCACTTCATCCATAATCCTCCGCCTTAGATCATCAACATCGGGAACACACAATCTACCCTGCAATCTCAACACACCATCTCCCCCTTGGGAGAAAACCTCTACTTTTGGTCCTTAACTGAATCCTTTAGTCTAACCAAACTAGGATCCCTGTCTTGCTTCTCCTTTACCTTCGAGACCAAAGAGGACTCGGAACTACTCTGAACTAATATACTTCCTTCAGCGGAATCAAGTAATCTAACACCCAACCTAGCCAAACGATGCATATCATGAGCTAATTCTTTCTTATCATTCTCTACATGAGCTACACTACCCATAGAAAACCTTCTAAGAGCATCTGCCACAACATTGGCCTTTCTCGGGTGATATAACACACTCATATCGTAGTCTTTTAGCAACTCTAACCATCTTCTTTGTCTAAGATTCAACTCCTTCTGAGTAAACACATGCTGCAGGCTTTTGTGATCAGTAAACATATCAACATGAACACCATACAAATAATGTCTCCAGATTTTCAAAGAAAAAACTGCAACTACTAATTCAAGATCATGGGTTGGGTAATTCTTCTCATGAGGCTTTAACTGTCTAGAGGCATAAGCTATAACTTTACCCCTCTGTATCAACATACAACCCAAACCAACTCTAGAAGCATCACAATACACCGCAAAACCATCAGTATCAGCTGTTAAAGCTAACATTGGGGTTGAAGTGAGTCGAGTCTTTAACTCCTGAAAACTCTTCTTGTAAGGTTCCGACCACAGGAACTTTACTTTTTTTTTTGGGTCAATCGGGTCATGGGAGACGTAATGGAAGAGAAGCCCTTAATAAAACGACGGTAGTAACCAGCTAGACCCAAGAAACTCCTAATGTCAGATGGGGAGGTAGGTCTAGGCCAATTCTTTACAACTTTTATCTTTTGGGGATCAACTCTAATGCCTTCGGCGGAAACAATGTGACCCAGAAAAGCAACTGACCTTAGCCAAAATTCACACTTGCTAAATTTAGTGAATAATTGATGATCTCTGAGAGTTTTCAAGACAATTCTAAGATGGTCGGCATGATCATCCTCACTTCGGGAATATACAAAAATATCGTCTATGAATACAATGACAAACATATCAAGAATTTGCTTGAACACTCAATTCATAAGGTCTATGAAGGCTGCTGGAGTGTTGGTTAACCCAAAGGACATGACAAGAAACTCAAAGTGACCATAATGGGTTCAGAATTCTATCTTTGGAATATCACACTCTCTCACTTTAAGCTGATCATAGACTGATCAAAGGTCTATTTTTGAGAAATAGCTCGCACCTTGTAACTAATCAAACAAGTCATCAATTTGAGGAAGAGCGTACTTGTTCTTGATAGTTACCTTGTTGAGTTGATGGTAATCAATGTACATACTCAATGTACCATCTTTCTTACGCATGAATAAAATAGGTGCACCCCACGGAGAAACACTGGGTTTGATAAAGCATTTGTCTAAGAGATCTTTGAGTTGTTCCTTCAACTCTTTAAGCTCTGCGGGAGCTATACGATTCGGAGGAATGGAAATAGGCTGAGTACCGGGAAAGAGATCAATCCCGAATTCTATTTTGCTATCAGGTGGGACCCCTGGGAGATCTTCCGAGAAAACATCGAGAAACTCATTAACAATGGTAACTGACTAAATAGTTGGAGTCTCAGACTTGAGGTCTTTAACTCAAACTAGGTGATAGATACAACCCTTGGAAATCAACTTCCTAGCTTTGAGGTAGGATATGAAATGGCTCGTCGGAGTTACAGAACTCCCAGACCACTCAAAAATGGGCTCGTCAGGAAAATGAAACTTAACCACTCGGGTACGACAATCTATAGACGCATAGTACGAGTGAAGCCAATCTATACCCAGAATGACGTCAAAATCCACCATATCTAGCTCAATCAAATCAGCACATATGACCCGATAAAGGACAGTGACAGGACACTTCTTATACACTCGCTTAGCAATAACAGATTTTCATACCAGGGTAGAAACTAGAATAGGCTCAAGAATCCGTTCAGGGTCCATCTCAAAATTTACAGTAACCAGAGGTGTCACATAAGAGAAACTCTAACCGGGGTTCATCAATACTTACACATCGAAATGAAAGACACGAAGCATACCAGTGACAACATCTGAAGAGTCCTCCTGCTCCTGGCAAGGTGGTATAGCATAGAAGCGATTCTAGAATGAACCGCCAACAGTACTAGAAGAGGCACCCTGAGGAGGACTGGGCGGACTACAGGAGCGGGGGCACTGATAGCCTGACTCTGGGGAAGAGCATCTCGACTCCCCTATATAGTATACATATAATCTCTAAGTCGGTGGCCCAACTTTCCACAACCAAAGAAACCCCACTGATCAACAAAACACTCGCCAAAATAATCTCTACCACACTTGGAACATGAAGGAGGACGAGGTTTGTTACTTACACTTTCCTGAGACCTGGACGGGATAGGCTTGTAACCCAGCTCCTGCCTGCTTCTAGGTGCGGAAGCACAAACTGAGAAAGGCGCGGGCATAAACGGATGTCCCTGAAATTGAGGGCGGATCCCTCTATGGAATCTGGACTGACTGAATCCCTGCTGCTCTGATCTAGCTCTTTTATTCCCTCTTAATCTCTCCCTCTCTTTCACCTTATCAGCTTTAATCTGTTGGGCATGTATCATCAATTGAGAAAGGTCCATCTGTAACGCCCCACAATTTGGGTCTCGGGACGTCACACGGTGCTTAGGGGCGCAAGTGACCCCAAGCTAATCCTCCTACTGTCATAACTCATAAACAATGGATAAAATGCATAAATCTATATAAAGTTAGAAAAAATATAGAACTTCTCTAAACTTGATCAATATAAACATGAACTTTACAAGATTACAACTCTACTTTTACAAATGAAAGTGAAACTGAATACATCAACTTCTACTGACTATCTATGAAGTCTCTACTGGTACTAACTTTAGATAGATGGGTCATGACTCCCAACTACCCAATATCAATACGACTAAAGTAAGAAAAATACAACACTTCTCAAACTGTATAATTGAATCATGCCCTCGAATCAAACGGACTCATCACCTGCTGACTGGAAGCTGCGAACTAACTGAATGCGGTATCTGCGCTATAACTTGTACCTACATTATAAGGCACTGTAGCATATAGAAATATATGGGGGTCAGTACTTTAAGGAATTTACTGAGTATGTGGGGGTGCAATGCAACGTTATAAATAATATCATAAATGATTTTGAAAATCATGCATGTTGACGATAAAAACTTTCTTCGCTTGAATTAACTGAAATATATTCCTTGTAAATCATCAATAATAGTACACACATTATAAATCTCATAAATCATCATACTCAACTCAAACTCTTTAAATCATGACTTAGAGTGACTCGGTAACTCATGAAAACATGGACTATTATGGACTTGGGAGTTTCTTATAACCGATATAACTACACGATGTGAGCCGCATGGAGTCCAATGTTTTGCCCTCCTAAGGAGAGAAACCCACATTGGTGGGGGTGTCGTACTCTTGCCAAGGAGTACAACCTCAATTTCTCAATCAGAATCCCATACTCGGCCTCTGGCCCACAATCATCAACATCAATCCTACGGTGGCATTTAGTTTCGAGAAAATACTAAATTTCTTTCTCGGTACGAAATACTCCTCCCAGACTCGGCTCAGAGAAAATCCACCTTAATCAATATCAATTCATGGGTATATCATGAAGACTAAAACAATAATATATCTCATCGATAAATCATATACAACTGTAATTCCTAACTCGAGTCAAAATCAAACAATCTTTCTCAACATCAAGATGTATCAATTCATTTAGTCATGGCAACATCAATAAGTGTGAGGAAATATCAAGACTCATAATAACAACTCAATCTTATGAATCAATATACTCAATAATCCAATTTGTCATAAGGAAGCTTAAAGCTTGACACATGTCTTGAAAGCACTTGAAATACCAACTCATGGTAGAACATTAAATTCACAATATAAATATCAAGTCATAATTTGGAAGTTGTAAAATAATCATGTATCAAAAACTTCAAGAAAACATCATAGAACTCATTCTTGACTCTCAAGCTCAAATATCAATATATATATATTCAATAATAAAAATTCTCATAGAAAAGCTTAAATTATGACTCTTATCTCAAATCATTCGGAAATCATCAACTCATAATAATAATATTCAACTCATGGCATAAGTTCTCAATTTAAGAAATAAAATGATGAAATAGTCACGTGTATCGATCTTGAATAGCTCAAATATCATAAATCATTAATAAAGTAATTTGGGTGTAAACCTACTTTGCAAAATCATGGATTTCAATAGTAGAAATTAAATCTTTGGGCACAAGAATGAAAGAAGTGTTCTTGTTCAAACCCCACATACCTTGATTATGGATTTGAATGAATAAACTTGTTATAGACTCCTTTTCCACTTCTTGAGTTAGAGTTCTTGATGCTTTTGACTTGGGTACCTTGAATCTTGAACCAATTTATAAAATCTATGGTTGGATTCTTGATGTTCTTGAGAAATTTAGATTGGATTTTTGAGAGACAAACCCTAGTATTCTTGATGAAATGGAAGAAGAATGAAGTTTTTTTCTTTACTTGGATATATATAGAGGGTCAAATTGGGTGGAAAAGACCAAAACACCCTTTTAAAAATGCCCCTTAATTGCTGAAACAAAATGACTGACGACATCCGTGATAGGCTGTCAGACCTGTGATAGGCCATCACGAAATGTCGTCACAAAAGGGTCGAATTTTTGATTTTCTTCCTAAGGCTGAAGACTTCATCATAAATGTCATCATAATGTGACGACATCGTCAAAAATGGTGTCAGAAACGTGACAGTCCGTCAGAACCGTCGTCACCGTTTTCCAGCTTGACATGATGGAGTAAAATGGGCATAACTCTTTGCTCCGATATCGGATTTTGGCGACATTGTTATCGTTGGAAAGCTAATTAACTTATATATATGTTTATAGGTCATGAGATCAAAAATTCCAAGTATAATGAGATATATTCTCGTTTGAAGTATACTATACCAATATCCTTCCCAAGAATTTAATCGGTAAGGAATGTTTAGATTCGCCCAATCGTTAGGACATCTTTAAGGCCTTAATACACACCATCCTTGATTAGAAAACAACCAAAGCACTATTATTTATTTCTCAAGAGCTTGATTCGTGGTTGCACTATTGGTTAGAGTCTCGAGGAATTACAAAATGGCTCTAACTTCCTCACCGGGTGTCCGATTCGGGTGAATCTTATGTCGATTGAAAGCTTATCCAATTCTCCACATGATAGAAAGTAGAATTTAGGGAAATACAACATGAGATAAACAACAATAAATTTGAAAGTCATCCATATTCACTCAAAAGATGGATTTAGGCTTAAGAAACGATCAGGGTATTACAATATCTCCCCTTGGAAATATTCGTCCTCAAATGTTGCTTTTTGGCCAAGAATATAGAGAAAACTGAAGACACACAGCTGAAACAACTTGCTAATTTGAATCTATATCTTTCTAAATTTTGAAGTACTTCGTTGAATGTATAAACTTATGATGAGAGTAGCTATATAGCTGGATTCGAGACTGGAAAAGAATAGATAGAGGATAACTGTAATTCTCGACTGAATCTGAGCTGATTTGCCTTCTTCCTATATTAAAGAGCAGGCTCATACTGAGAGTTTAGAATTCACTTGATGTTACAAGGGTGCAATCGTACTCATAGACGGCGAAGAGATAATTTATGCAGGCATAGGTCATGAGAAACAAGGATAAGACTACAGAATGGGCATTACATTGTTTGGGCTAGAATACTTGGAAACCAAAGATTGTTCAATGAATGCTCACAGACTGAATCACAATTATATATCCGAATCTGAAACTGATGCCTAATACACATACTGAACTGAATTCGTAGATTTTGGGCGCAAACAACTACTTATTGAATTGCTCATACCTATGAAATTTCGAGTGGTAAGACCATACTAGTTCGAAAAAAAAATGGAAGGCCATAGAAACCTATCTGCCAAATTTTAAAAACTGGGTTGCTAGCTATGCAAACTGAATTGTACTAGATACTCATACTTAAGTAGAGGATTTCTTCAACACCCTCCCAAGAAATTCTAATGGTCTAAAGGAGCAAAGAACTTTAGGAAAGATCTAAACAAGACATCTGAATCAGATATCATAAAATTACCATAATCCCATAACTTGAAACCTAAACCTATGAATCATAAGTCAGGATAAAAGTACTAAGCTTTAAGAAAGGTAACTCCTTACTCTCAACTCAACCACACTTCTCAAACACTCTCTCGACTATACTATACCCTTCTGATGCTATATTTGATCGATTCAACTTACAATCCTCATATGACACCGATACTTCCATCTACTCATATCCCCTTGAACCAAACCCCCTCATCGTTTTCATGCATAACCTAGAACCACAAGATTCGCCACATAACCCCATTCTGAATCATGAGCTCCCACACATCTACATTCTTACAACCTCTCACTTCAAGAGTAATTCTTATTACCACTTCGACAAATCCAATCTACCTAGCACTAGCCATTTACTAATGTACAAGGCACCCATCCGCATACACACAAACACGACATTCAAGCCTATCTTCATAACCACATGCGCATTCCTAATCAAACACTTATAAATCCTTTTCTTCATACCCCACACCTCTTATCAAGAAAATTTCCATGCACTCACCTCAAGCACACCTGACATACTTCTTGCTAATCAAGTCCTACATAAATGCTTCACTCTAATATTCCTTCCAACTCATGGAATTACAACTCATGGAATTACACAAAATGAACACACCACAATATTCCCAATCATAACACATTAAACTTCAACTAACCATAACATGTATCAAAGATAGCCTCAATCTTACTTCACATTACCGCCAAGCCAAAGTAAGCATGCCACCCTCTATCATTGATAAGGAAATGTCTCCTCTCTTCTGACTAAACAACTATTCACCACCACTATCTTGGGTAAGGAAAGATAACTAAAAGATTAGAGCATAAGGATCTGACACATGAATAGATGCTATGAATAACTTGACACTCAACTGAGGCTTGAGGAATAGAGGATTTAACATCATAAACCCATCAAAGAAATATGGCTCAGGGACATATACGATATAAATCTGAATTCTGATCATTAAAAATAGCACTTGAACATATCACAAAGCTCGAGTACATAAGTCATGTGTTGCATGACCTAAATTGGGAATTCATAACTATGAAATGTGATTCCCACCTGTGAAAGGTCTGAGACTTCTCATGTCGGTAACTAAGTGAGGATAGGATTCTTTATGGCATGCCTGGACATGAATCATGATCATGGAGTCAAAACGCAAAGCATGAGTAAATACAGGAATGACTGAAAATACTGAAATAAGAATGGGTCGAGCAGTATCCCTTCTGACAGCTGTTCCACAACTTATTGGCATACCCACTAGAACCTGACAACCTAACCTGGTTACTTGTTCTACTATCTCCCCCTTAGACTAAAGCCATCACACTTCTTAACTCAATTATTAGGAACATCTTTCATTGCCTAACTAGTCTTCCTCCACCTAGCAACTCCACGACACTTACTAATTACGCCACATACAATGACCCTAAAAAAAATAAAGCAGCCCCACAGAACCTTGGGCAAGATTTCTCACCAAGAACACAAAATCAAACTTAATTACAAGTCAACCAGACTCAAGCTCTTGCCTACACTGTCCAAGCCTATTAGATCACTTCCCTGTAACTAGCACCATTAACCAAGAAATCATCACATCCACCTTCATAGCCACCAATCATCCAAGCTTAATGCCTAGCGCTCAGCATAACTAACAACTCCACCTCACACACACAATTCTTACTTGGAAACTATAAAACAAAACGTCAATAAACACTAGTCTACTTAAACCCCCTAATAACAATAATTGGTCATAATCATATGATCTCTCTCATTTATAAACCATCAACGCACCCTCCTTCTACTCATCATTACTATCTATACTTCATACACAACTTAACTTAGTTCATAACACTCTAAGCCTCAACTTAACTTTCCTTTGCAATCTCAAGAGAACCTAAGTTAACAACACTCATCCACTAAGTATCCTCGTCCATAATCTATACTTGTTTTGTGCAACATACCGTTAACAACTATTTTCATACCTTAAGCAAACTATTATTTACCTCTACCAATAACTCCTTCTCTTTTTCTTTCATGAGCTGACATACAAGAACAATATCACTTCATCACTAACTCGATCAAATGCAAAAGGATCGGTTATACATACTTCTAATAAATCACACCTTTCACCTTTCTTGCCACTACAACTCTAAACCCAGTTCCAACCAGCATGAGAAAATAAGATACACAAAGAGTCGCTAGTGAATTAAAATAGGCCTCACCCGACTTCACTAGTCTTTGATTTGCATTTTGAAAAAAATTTTGAGATGGATAACAAAGAAATTATGCTAGTGAATTGAAAGATCCCCACACGGCTTCACTAGACTTTCAGTTCCAACATTATGAAGATAACAAGGTTACAAGAGATAGAAACTCACCATACAGTATTTGATAATCTAAGAATACACATCTTACTCTGTCTCAACTGAAAGAATCATAAGAGAGAGGGCATAACATTGAACTTAGGAAACTCATAACACGTTGGTAAGCTCTTCTCAGGCCGCTTTGTGAAACTTCTAAAATTTCTCTCTTGTAAGTCTGAAAGCATTATCAGAGAGAGAAAATTGGAACTCGCTGATCATGTTACCTCAGAAATAGTACATAGATAAGGAAGTATAGATTATCAATATGGATTCTGAGAAGGAAATCTGGAAGTGCAACTGACTTGGGCTTATTGCACAATTTATAAGCAAAGCATGATAAGACACTAATAGGATACTTTCTAGCTCATTTAAAACTCCGTAACTATCTGTGGAGACTGTTTAAGAAAGTACTATCTGCAAAGAGTTGAGCTTGATTGTCTCTAATACCTCATAAATAAGGAGGGGATGCCCTGAATAGAGAAAGATAAGAATCTGCATAAGTTTCTCAAAGAACCTTTCTATAGCACGATCTAAGACTTGAAGGAATGAAGACCTTTTCTAAATGTCTTGTAGCCTCTTAAAGAAAAGTACAAACGTCTCCATACCGTTCCGCAAGACTCTACTAGACATGGCTTGATAGACACCCTAGGACACTTGAACTCTGTGCTCTGATACCAAGTTTGTAACGACCAAAAATTTGGGTCCCGGGATGTCATACGGTGCTTAGGGGTGCAAGTGACCCCAAGCTAACCCTCCTACTGGCATAACTCATAAACAACTGGGTAAAATGCTTAAATCTATATAAAGTTAGCAAAAATATAGAACTTCTCTGAACTTGATCAATATAAATATGAACTTTACAAGATTACAACTCTACTTTTATAAATGAAACTGAAACTGAATACATCAACTTCTACTGACTGTCTATGAAGCCTCTACTGGTACTGACTTCAGATAGATGGGTCATGAATCCAACTACCCAATATCAATACAACTAAAGTAATAAAAATACAACACTTCTCGAACTGTATAACAGACTTATGCCCTGGAATTAAAAGGACTCATCACCTACTGACTGAAAGCTGCGAACTGACTAAATGCGGTATCTGCGCTATAACTTGTACCTACATTATAAGGCACTGTAGTATATAGAAATATATGGGGGTCAGTACTTTAAGGAATGTACTGAGTATGTGGGGGTGCAATGCAACATTATAAATAATATCATAAATGATTTTGAAAATCATGCATGCTGACGATAACAACTTTCTTCGCTTGAATTAACTAAAATATATTCCTTGTAAATCATCAATAATAGTACACACATTATAAATATCATAAATCATCATACTCAACTCAAACTCTTTAAATCATGACGTAGAGTGACTCGGTAACTCATGAAAACTTGGACTATTATGGACTTGGGATTTTCTTATAACCGACATAACTACACGATGTGAGCCGCATGAAGTCCAATATTTTTCCCTCCTAAGGAGAGAACCCCACATTAGCGGGGGTGTCGTACTCTTTCCAAGGAGTACAAACTTAATTTCTCAATAACAATCCCATACTCGGCCTCTGGACCACAATCATCAACATCAATCCTACGGTGGCACGTATTTTTAGGGAAATACGAAATTTCTTGATTTTCTTCCTAAGGCTGACGACGTCGTCAGAAATGTCATAATAAATGTCGTCAGAATGTGACGACATCATCAAAAATGGTGTCAGAAACGTGACAGCCCGTCAGAACTATCGTCACCATTTTCTAGCTTGACATGCTGGAGTAAAATGGGCATAACTCTTTGCTCCGATATTGGATTTTGGCAAAATTGATATTGTTAGAAAGATAATTAAATTATATATCTGTTGATAGGTAATGAGATAAAAAATTCCAAGTATAATTAGAGATATGCTCGTTTGAAGTTGACTATACCAATATCCTTCCCAAGAATTCAATCGGTAAGGAATGTTTTGATTCGCCCAATCGTTAGGAAATTTTTAAGGCCTTAAGACACACCATCCTTGATTAGAAAAAAAACAAAGAACTATAATTTATTTCTCAAGAGATTTATTCATGGTTTCACTATTGGTTAGAGTCTCGGGGAATTATAAAATGGCTCTTACTTCCTCACCGGGTGTCCGATTCAGGTGAATCTTATGTCGATGGAAAGCTTATCCAATTCTCCACATGATAGAAAGTAGAATTTAGGGAAATAAAACATGAGATAGACTAAAATAAATTTGAAATTCATCCATATTCACTCAAAAGATGGATTTAGGCTTAAGAAACGATCAGGGTATTACACCATCTCCCTGGTAAGCATAGTAGATCTACACTCTTTCACAACATAACTCGACACGCCAGTCATGAACTTTATCATGATGCTCCTGGAGTCATCCATCATACTAGGAGCATATTTGGATAACCGATTGAATCTAAGTCAATACTCCTTAACAGTCATGGAGCCTTGTCTTAAATTCATGAATTCCTATATCTTTGCTTCCCTCATCTCAAGGGAAAAGAATCTGTCCAAGAACGCATCCTGGAATAACTTCCAAGTCATGGGAGAGGCATCCTCCCCTCTACTCATCCTCCACATCTCTATCCAATCATATTCAACATCTTTCATTCGATAGGCAGCCAATTCAACACTCTTCTCCTCAGTCACATGCATAATCTGGGTGATCTTTATCAATTCATCCAAGTACATCTGTGGGTCTTCACCTACCTTCGACCCATAGAACTCAGGCAGATTCATCCGCATAAAGTCACGAACTCGAGCTGCAGCAGAATTATTCTCTTACGGAGATGGAACAGTAGCCTGGGTTTTAGCTTGAGCATTGGCGTAACTGCCTGGGCTAGCACCTAAAAAGCTGCCTGGAATTCCGCATGAGACACATGCTCATTCAAGGGATCAAGGGTTGAGGTTGATCGTTGTTTCTACAATCTTGATGAGGAGGCATTTTCTTTTATAAGAGAGAACGAGTTAATCGCAAATAAAGAGACAGTTGTAGGCATGATAAACTTTAGAAAGAAAGAAATGACTTTTCCTAAAATATTTTGTAGCCTCTTGCTCATAGATGTGGCGTGCTACACACTGATGATCAAGACTCTATGTAACGTGGCTTATCAAACTCCCTAGGAATCCTTAAACCTTAGTCTCTAATACCAAATTTTGTAACGCCCCGAAATTTTATCTCGAGACGCCACACGGTGCTTAGGGCTACATGTAGCTCCAAGCTAACCCTCGGATCTAGACACTACCTCAAGGAATTCAATTCAACAATAGTCATGCACAACAAAGAGATATACCACATTGGATTCAAGAGAAATACTGGAGAATACTAGACTGTACAACCAAAATATATTGAATGTCTATACATACCAACCCTCTAGTCTGACAAAGCCTCTATACATCAAAATCAAGGAGTCACTGGGACAAACCCCCAACTGACTCAAATGGTACTAAAAGCCATAACAATAGAACGATATCACCAAAAATATAGACACGGTCCTCAAACCATTAGGACTCACAACTGAGGGAACGTAGTTGAGGCACTCGAATATTGCTAACGTGGCTGCGGCTGAGTACCTAAACCTACATTACGAGAAAATATAGCCCATAGGAAAATATGTGGGTCAGTACTTTAGAATGTACTGGGTATGTGGGGGTGCATGCAATAATGAAAATATCATCATCAATTTCATAAAAATATGCATATGTACAATGATGGCTCACTTGGCTTGAGTTAGATTGAAACATACTTTTCATGATCTCATAGTAAATAAATCATATGATAAAAACCTCATAAATCATCATAAATAACTCAACTCTTCAACTCAAGACTCGGAGTGACCCGGTAATTCAAGAAACTCAACTCTTATGGACATGGGAGGTTCTTATAACTGACATAAACCATATGAGCTACATGGAGTCCAACATTTTTCCCTCCTAAGGAGAGATCACCACATTGGAGGGAGCGTCATACTCTTTCCAGGGAGTACAACCTAAATTTAGTGATCACAATCTCATACTCGGCATTTGGCCCACAATTATTAATATCAATCCTACGGTGGCACGTAGTTTTAGGGAAATACCATATTTAACGCTCAATGCTAAATACTACTCCCAGATACAAGATCAGAACGCGTTAGGAAATCCACCACAAACATCACAAGGGTATATCATAAAGACCAAATCAAATCTCTTTCTCATTTATCAAATCATAATCAATTTATGGATTCCTAACTCGACTCAAATCAAATCAATCTTTATCAATATCAAAATGTATCAATTCATTAAATCATGACAACATTAATAACTTTGAGGAAATATCAAGACTCATTGTAACAACTCAATCTCATGAATCAATATACTCAATAATCCAGTTTGTCATAAGGAAGCTTAAAGCTTGACACATATCTTGAAAGCACTTGAAATATCAACTCATGGTAGAAATATAAAATTGACAATATTAAATATCAAGTCATAACTTGGGAATAACAAAATAATCATGTATAACAAAGCTTGAACAATTTATATTCTCATAATCTCATGATGAAGTAATTTGGGTATAAACTCACTTGCAAAATCATATAAATCCATGATAGAAATCAAAGCTTTGGGTACAAGAACGAAATGATTGCTCTTGTTCAAAACCCCACATACCTTAATCTTTGAAATTGGATGAATTCTAGTGTTTGAGACTTTATCCGCACTTGTAATAAATGACTCTCGAAGCCCACACTATGATGAACTTTATTCTTGAAGAAATCTTGAAGATTTATGGATGATTTTTGGAAGATTAATATCCTTAAATAAAAACCCTAGATATATTTCTTAAGAAAATTGGAAGAGAGAATGAAGAAATTAGTGTTTAGATGGGAATTTTCATATATATATAAGAGCCTCCAAAAGATGGAAAAATACCAAAATACCCTTGCAACAACGTCCTTTAATTGCTGAAAAATAGCTGATGACATTCATGATAAGTCGTCAGACTTGTGACAAGTCGGCATGAAATGTCTTCACAAAAGGGTGGATTTTATGATTTTCTTCTTAAGGTTGACGACATTGGTGATAAGTCATCACACTTGTGACAAATTATCAAAAAATGTCATCACTGGGGGTGGAAATCTGCCTAAGGCTGACGACATTGGTGATAAGTCGTCACACTTGTGACAACTTATCACAAAATGTCGTCACTCAGTTTTCCATCCTGACATGCTGGAGTAAAATGGGCATAACTCTTGGCTCCGATACCATATTTGGATGAAATTGGTATAGCTGGAAATCTAATTCAATTATATATCTTTTGGTAGGTCATGAGCTCAATAATTCATAGTATAATGAGAGATATCCTCATTTGAAGTGGAATATGGAAATATCCTTCCCAGGAATTCAATCGGTAAGGAATATTTTGATTCACCTAATCGCTAGGATGTCTTTTAGTCCTTAATACACATCACCCTTGATCATAAAACAACCAAATCACTATAATTTACTTCTCATGAGCTATAGTCGTGGTTTCACTATTAGTTCGAGTATCGGGGTATTACACGTACCTAGCTGGGAGGATTTAAGTTAGAATAAATGTTTCTAATTTACTTACAACTGTTGGTAATGAGTCGTACCTTTTTGGTATGACTGGTTTGGTGGATTTGTAAGCTAACCTATGAAAAAATATCATGCACTAAATAAGATATGACTTGTTCATACGAGTCGTACCCAGTAGGTACGACCAGTACCCACCACTTGTACCCTCACTAGAACAAGCACACTGAACTTTAGTTTCAATTTTTTGTTTTATTTTATTTACTTATGTACTAATAATGGTATATTTGCAGGAACCATGACTCTGAAGAATGCTTCCTCATCCCAATAAAGAAAGAGGGAACTAAGCAAGCACCAATTACGAGTGCGGAATCCAGAGATTCTGAGTTCGAGGTTTCCACTGATAGTAGTGGAGAATTATAAAAGGAAACTACCTCAGGAAAAGTTGCAACAATTGGGAAAGCAACTGAAAAAGCAAAAGGCAAGAATATTGTGGCCCAAGAGTCAAAATCACCACCAAAAAGCCCGAAGAGAAAGAATCCCACTATTTCTCCTCCCCACATACCACAGCTTGCTGATGATAAAGAGGATGATGAGGCTGAATCCAGTTCATTAAAGGCTAGTTCTGAAGAAGCTTAAGGGTTAAAAGTGGTAGCTGCCACCCCGATAGACTAGCTGGATCACGCACTTGCACTTACCATTACACCGATGCCCATCGTTGAATAATGGAGGTACCCCAGTATGTAAGATACATTTAATAGTAGGATATTCCAAATTCTAGGTGGAAAGATAAGAAGAGTACTATATAAGGAGTGAAGATTGACTACCAATGGGATGATAGAATTACCTGGTTTTGAGGAGTGCTTCCAATAGTACAGATTTGAGTGGATGACGAGAGCACCCGAATGATATAGTGAGGTCCTTATCTATGAATTTTATACAACATACAAAGTTTATCCTTAAAGGCAATACCCACAGGGCCGACTATGGAAGGGTGGTGAGCCTATCACGTTACTTGTGATTCGAGGCATTTGGGTTGATATTTCCCTTGGACCATTGGAAGATTTTTATATAGACCAGAGTATCAGGCTCTGGTCAACACTAGTGAGATAGACTACCTAATAGATGAGATGAGAAAGATAACTCGAAGAATGCTAGGTTCTGAGGATAAGATGGTGATATTTTTGTGGATAGCAGAACATATACTTTGAATGGTTAAAATGTTGTTTGGGTTGTAAGAGGCCCCGGGGTGGTCTTATAAAAGATAAAGAACAGTACCCTCTACTTTGAGGGTAAGTCTTGGTGGGCACTATCCCAACACCTATTGTGTCCAACTATTAGTGATGATGTTCAAAGCATGATCCGGGGGGCTATGATAGTTGGTTTCATGGACGTCTATAAGTTTGATGTGGTATAATTTTTATCCTGAGTGATAAAGGATTGTGTTATTAGGGTGAGAAGGTGTTATTGGCCTGCCCCTATATGATTACATAGCTATGTCTCGCCGCGGGAGTGTTTGAACTCCCCAGTATTGATGAGATACTTGAGACCATGAGGATAGTTGACTTCGGCCTGATTAGAGATGTGGTCAACCCTTTGGCCCGACAGGCGAGACAAGCAGCAAATATTTTTGTAGAGTTGTTTCCTCAGGATGGTCAGACTGATACTATAGCTACAGTGTAGGCTACTGAGAAAGGAGCATACACAGAGGGCTCCCATACTAATGTAGCCGGTAATTCTAGTGCCCACCACTATTCTAATCGATGCCACCTAGACCTCAAGGTACGCCATCTAGTATTATTCTTATTTCACAGGCTTTTTATGCTAAGTTCATCACACGACTAGCCACGCTATAGGCTAAGGTTGGAAATATGAAAGAAGGCATGAAAACTTGGATGAATGCATAGTTTGAGAGCCAAGAAAGACAAATCTAAGGGAGCCTCAATGCTTATGAGTCGAAGATCACTCGATAGTTGAGTGGTGGGAAGACACACAATGTTGCTGATATCAGATCTGAGGATGCAGCATTAAGAAAATAGTCATAAAGATTTATGAGAGAGTAATGGCTGCTGATCCCATAATCAAGACAGTGATTCCTACTGTCCATATTCCTAACATTTGGGAAGTCCCAGTAGATGCACCAGTTGAGGAGATTGAAGAGCAAAGATAAAAGACAAAAAAAGAAGAAGGAAGGCAAACACCTAAGAAGTAGGCCATAGCTGAGAGTATCCAAGATGAGCGAGACTGGGAGCTGCGAGTTTGTGAGATGGCCTTAGGAGCTGGTTTATTAAGAGCACCAATTGTTGATGCTGGGGGTAGATGTTATTCCCCCGATAGTTGTTGATTTAATCTTGGTAGATGATATAGTAGCTGATAAGAGTGGGACCCGACCTGAGGGACCACGTGTTGATGTGGATGCGCCGGTGCCTTGAGGATCTAGGTATGATTTTCTGTCCTCACTTGATTTATTTTTATAGCAGTGAGGGCAGTACATCAATGTTTGTTAGGGTTAGGGGTTATTTGAAAAAATCCAGGAGTAGCTGAAAAGTTTAAGAAGCTAAAATTGAAAGTCTGTTATGACTTGCAGGTTTGATACGGGTAGCTGAGATAGGGGGAAAATCAGTGCCCCTATGGCAACAAATTAATTTTGGTTATAAATTTTGAGTATTTTGAAAAATTTCATTTGTAATAAAGTATTTTATTTTTGATTTATGGTTTGTGAAACAGTGTTGAATTGAAATGAGTATGATGAAATATATGTTTAATGGAATTGTGTTGAAAAATTGACCCCTCCCAAATTTTTTGTTATGATTGTGTGACGAGTATATCTGTGTGAGAATGCTATGAATCTTGAAATGGGATTAGGATTAGGGATAGAAAAATTAGGGGCAAACGGTCGTATAGTTGGATAACTAGTACTTAGTAATATACCCCGTGCAAGTGTGTGTGAGGTACACAGAGGTCCTGGTGTATCAGAAGCTAGAACTTGCCCTGTTGCTTTTACCTAGGTATAATATAGGCAAGTTGAAAGTGATTATAGGACCTTTTTTTATGAGTCCACCTAAGCCTAAAATTTCCTAACCAAATGAACGAATACCCTTTGATCAAAATATTTGAGCCTGAATAGACGAATTTTTTGTTTAAACCAATTTGACCTTCTAGTTTACCTTATAATGAACCTATTTGTCCCTATTTTTCTGTTGGACACTATGTAACTCAACTCAGGCAAATAACCTATGTTGAGGGTAGCTATTATAGGGAGATGTAAGAGAAACTGAGTATGAAGAAAATGTGTAAAATGAAAATATTTGAAACTTGAGCAGGTATGGCTAAAAGAAAAGATCAATGAAAATCAAAAGAAAAAGAAAGCAAAAATAAAAGTAAGAAAACCACACCTGACCCAATTAGAATATACTTAAAAGTAAAAGGGAGACATAAGGGTGAAAATAAAAGAAGCAGTGGTAAGATAAGTGGACCTCAAGAAATATATAGTGTCCATGAGGCTTAGTCACTAAATGAATCCCAAAAAGATATCATACAAGCCCCAAGCCTACGTTACAAGCTGAATAAAGTCCTATAGTAATCGTACCATGGCTGTCTGAAAACTTAGGAAAAGAGCATAAGGTCAAGCATATGGTCTTATGTGTACACCGGTGATACTTCTTTGTGAGTGAGACAGTCATTTGGTATATTCCTGAATAGATTGGCTTGTCCAAACAAAAAGTGAATGGGATTTCTTTGATAGTGAGAGTACATGGGATATATTTTTAGGTTGCTAGATTATTTGGTGAATGCAACTCTTGTCTATGCCTAATTACCTATTGCTAATTTAATTCCATCATCGGATTCCCTCAAGTCTCTACGTGTGCTAAGTCATAATACACAGTTTGATTTTTAAAATTTAGAAGTAGAAGGTGAATAATCAGATTGACATTAAGTTAAAAATCACTGCCATGGGTAGCTTAAGATCTTCCTTTTTAAGCATCACCTCTGTATCCAAAAATTATGTTTGATTTTGTTTGCCTGAGGACATGTAAAAGTCTAAGTTAAGGGTGTTGATGTGGAATGAAAACACAACATTTTCGATGCTTAAAACTGCGAATTTATGCATGAACTTAGGATATTTTGTTAGATATGATGCACTTTGGTGTATATTGCAGGTAAAATAGGTCTACAACCATTTTTGAATAAAAAGAGAAGAAAAATACCTGAAAAAGACCAATTCTGATCAAGATAAGAGACATATCTTGAGTTGTAAAAATTCGATACGATTCGTATGATGAATCATATACACACCAGAACCAAAAGCCAATCTGAATATCCAAGTATAGGGAAGATACGACTCAGGTATCCAAGTCATAAGCTAGGATATAAGTCATACAAAGAAGTCGTAAGTATAACAGAACCTAAGCTACTACCCAAGAGTTGAAGTCTCAGAAGTATATGAGTCACAAGTCTGAGTACGAATCGTATAGGGAAGTCGTACAAAAACCAGTGTTCAGAGCTTGGAAATATTGAACTCCTAGGTGGATACGAGTGAAGCACACGAGTCGTACACTCAGGTATGACTCATAATAAAAAGTCGTATACGGAACCCAAAGTTGAGTCCCTGGGTGAACATATACTGGAATAGATACAAGAAGGCAGGGTACGACTTCTATTATACCGATACGAGTAAAGACTGAGTCATACTGACTACTGACTTAACTTTACCTTTCTCTTTTTATTAGGATTTTTATATTATTTTAAGATACTATAAATACCCTAGGGTTTGTCTTTTATTGGGTTAAGCATTCTTATCATAGGATACAATACCGTACAATACTTTTAAAATTATTCTTGAGATTTTGGATTTTTATTCGATTCAAGACTTTGGAGTTTATTCATCTTATTTTTTGTGCAACTAATTATATGTGTTCTTCATTGATAATCATGGTTTATCATACAAAAATGAGCGACTAATCTCCTTGACTAGGGTTATGGGAACCCTGGCGGATTAACTACGTAAAGAAAGTGTGATACTCAATTGTTATAGGGTTTATGCATATATTTTAATATTCTTCACGATAATTAATCTAAAGTAGCTTCATTATCTTGGGATAGCCTGTATTTGCATCCATCTCTAATAAGGAGTTTGTGATTGGGAAAAGAAGTTAAGACAGTGATTTGAGATCTTTATACCTTTATCTCTTAGTCCCCACATCTCATCTAATCACCTGAGACCTAATAAGTAATGGTGAACTATGGTTGTAGTAAGGGGAAACAAGGTGACACCCTAAGACCTAATAAGTAAAGGGTGAGATTTATCTTCGTGCCTAATAAGAGGCTGATAATACCTATCTTGTAGAATTTGCATGTAGAACAATTACATAGTTGTGTTTATTATGAGAAACTTATGGAGTTAAGAATCCAGGAGGAACACAAGCTTAGTGTTCTTCAACTATCATCTACAACTCAAAAGCACTAAAGATCTAGTTACTACTTACGATTGTCACTAAAATCCCCAATTTACTTTCCTGTACTACTTGTGGATTATATCAAGTCAAGAAATTATTCACGTTTTCTCAGTGGGATCGACCCCAACCTAGTTGGGTTATTATATTTTCAATTGACCGTATTATACTTCAATTTAGAGTCACTGATAATATTGTTAAGAGGTGTAGAACTGCCATGTTGATTAAGGAGATGGACCAGTCTATACTTATGGTTCCTGCTCAGCAGATTGAAAAAGAGTAACTTAAGAAGAAAGAGAGAGAGAATAAGAGGGCTAGAATAGGTAGTTTCAAATTTTCCCAGCAGAGGTCAGAAGGTGGTAACTATTCTCAGTTCTACCAGAAATTTTCAACCCCAGTTCCATCTTCAGCCAGTGCGCCAGTGCCTAAGTTCAGGCAAGATAGTTGGGATAGAGCACCAGGCTTTAAGACCCAGGGTAGTATAAACAATGGTCGTACCAACCCTCTCTATAGGAAGTGCGGTAGAAATGATTAGGGTAAATGGTAGGAAGACAGTAATGTATGCTTTGGGGGTGGCAAGTCAGGCCACAGGATCAAGGAATGTCAAGCAGTAGATCAAAAGGGAGGTGATTCACGCCAATAGGGCCAGTTTAATATTTTATCAACTCTAGCAGGTCGCCCGACTCAGTAGGGTACCACTTCCAGTGCAACTAGTAGGTCGTATCAGAACAAACTATATGATTTTAGACTCAAAATGATTTGGATAGTTCTCCTGATATGGTTACGAGTACATTACAAGTCTTCCATCTTCATATTTATGCACTGCCAGACCCTGAAGCTTCACTTTTCTTTGTGACTCCTTATATAGCTGTATACTTTGGTGTCGGTCTCGAAATATTAGTAGAGCCCTTCTCAGTGTCTACCCTAGTGGGTAAGTCCATTATAGCCAGACGAGTATACAAAATTTTCCCTATTACAGTGTCTCAAAAAGTTACTTCAGTTGATCTTGTGGAGTGAGAGATGAATGATTTTGATGTCATTCTTGGCATGGATTGCTCCACTCATGTAATGCCTCAGTAGATTGCAGAAATAGAATTGTTCAGTTTCGGTTTCCTAATTAGCTAGTTATAAAATGGAGGGGTAGTACTTCAGTGCTTAAGGGCCAGTTTGTTTCGTATCTTAAGGCAAGGAAGATGATATCTAAGGGGTTTATGTACCATCTTGTTTGAGTTAAAGACTCAAATTTTAAGGCTCTAAGTTTTTAGTCAGTTTCAGTAGAAAAGGAATTTCGAGTGGTATTTCCTGAAGAGCTTCCTAGAATTCCTACCGAAAGGGAAGTTGACTTTAGAATAGATCTCCTTCTAGATACCTAACCTATCTCTATTCCATATTATAGAATGGCTCTATCCGAGCTTAAGAAATTGAAGGAATAGTTGAAGGATCTCTTAGATAAGGGTTTCATCAGGCCTAGTATTTCCCCATGGGGTGCTCCAATTCTATTTGTGCATATGAAAGATAGTTTTCTCAAAATGTGCATTGACTATTGTTAGTTGAACAAAGTCACCATCAAGAATAAGTATCCAATTTCCAGAATTGATGACTTGTTTGACCAACTTCTAGGTATAATTTGATTCTCCAAGATATACCTCAGATCTAACTATCATCAGGTCAAAGTCAGAGAATGTGACATTCTAAAGACAGTTGATGATAGGCGGATTTACACGCCTATATCAATATATTTTGCCCATATTTTAGCCTAGTTTTGAGAACAAATTATATATTTCATGCACTTTTAGTCCTTTTTCCCGTAAATGAGCTAACGAACATGACTAGGAAAGTTTCAGGTATAAATGATGCAAAATACAGCATTTTATGGCTAACTTGACGCAAAAGAAAGCTCACGAACGAAGGAGAAGGAAGTGGGACGCCTAAAGGACCAAAACTGCTGCATGGAAAATCTGTCCCGGGCTAAAACAACAATTCTGAAGACTTTGGGGACTTACAAACACAAAGCTGGATTTTGACAATGATACATTAACCTAGTGCAATTAGGTTATGTATTTCATTATTTTATGAGGATTATGATAATGTTACCTTAACCTAGTACATTTGGGTTAAGAATTTCATTAGTCTAGTAGGATTTGGTTATTTATTTCATTAGCTTAGTAGGAGTAGGATATGGGTATTATAAATACCCTATCATGCTAGAGATTTATGAAAAGGGAAACATTCATCATTCAACAATTAATTTTCTTCCATCCCTCTCATCTTCCACTACAAACACTTCTAATCTACTCTTCTATTCTTAAACTCCACAACAAGAGAATCGTTACTTGCTAAGGAATCACGCCTCACGCCTATCACTTGATCTACACGCCATTACTCAATATCGTGATATAATAACAATGTCAATCGTGATTTCCTTCGCATTCATGGGTAACTAAACTTCTCTGTTGGGGTTATGGAAGCCGAATGAGTTACTATCTATTGCTGTGAGTTTGTGAGTTCGAGGCACGTATATTGCTTATATCATTATTCTCTTCATCTTAATCTACATTCTTTGCGGTTGCAAACGCAAGAATACGCCAGTCTAACATTTAACTTGTTCGAGAGAAAAGTTATTTGTCTGGAAAAGAGATAATGTCAAGGTAGTAGGAAACCCTTTCCTATTAAAAAGCTAGTGCCGTAACTGGACTAACCTCTTGGAGAATTCATACCATTAGACATACTTTAAGATCGAGAGAGTTAAAGTGAAATAGTCCTTGTTTAGGTCGAGAGACGCTTGGATTTACCATCGACTACAATCCTCTATAAGCAATTGCATGTCAGAATTCTACACACTCATAGCCAATAGAGACGTATACCTCAGAAGGTGGACATAACCCCAACGCTTCAATTCTCATTGTTTACAACCAACGTAACAATCTCTCTCTTTTTACTTTATTATTTTCAGCTTTTGTTTACATTACTTGCAAAACAAGAATCCCCCTTCTTACGAGACTTGCACCAAAAGTTTAGTAATTTTACTTACTTGTTGGCCAAGCTATTCCCTGTGGGATCGACACCCAACCCAGGTTGGGTTCTATATTTGCTAACGATCGCTTTACACTCAAACGAGAGCTGTAGATTGAGCGTTTTCAACAGTCTTTAGAACTCGGTACGGATACTTTGAATTCCTAGTTATATATTTTGGACTAATGAATTCCCCTACAAATTTCATGGACTTGATGAACAAGGTGTTCAAGCAGTACTTGGACAAGTTTGTTATAGTCTTTATTGATGACATCATTGTCTATTCCTGTAGTAAGAATGATCATGCAAACTATCTGAGAGTTCTATTGCAGACACTTAGAGACCATCGGTTGTTATCTAAGTTTAGCAAGTGTGAATTCTAGTTGAGGTCACATAGTTTCTGAAGATGACATTCAATTTGATCCTTAAAAGACCAAAGCAGTGAGAAACTAGCCTAGACCCATCTCTCTATCAGATATCACGAGTTTTGTGGATTTAGTTGGCTATTATAGATAGTTTGTTGAAGGGTTTTCTTCTATTACCCCTCATGTTGAGACTAACTCAGAAGAAAATCAAATTTTAGTGGTTAGATTCATGCGAGAAGAGTTTTTAGGAGTTGAAGACCCAACTTACTTTTGCTCTAGTCTTGACTTTTCCAGATGGAATAGATGGGTTCATAGTGTATTGTGATACTTCTAGAGTTGGTCTTGGTTGTATATTAATGCAGAGAGGCAAGGTCATAGACTATGCCTCTAGACAACTTAAATCCCATGAAAGGAATTATCGAACCCATGATCTTAAGTTGGTAGCTATTGTCTTTGACTTAATGATTTGAAGGCATTACCTTTATAGGGTTCATATTGATGTGTTCACGAATCACAAGAGTTTACAGTATGTGTTCTCGCAGAAAGACTTGAATTTTCATTAGAGAAAGTGGCTTGAATTATTAAAAGACTATCATATGAATGTGTTGTATCATCTGAGAAAAGCCAATGTAGTGGCGGATGCCCTTAGTAGATTGTCTATGGGTAGTGTTGTCCATGTTGAGGATGATAAGAAGGAGTTAGTCTGTGAGGTTCATCAACTTGCAGGGTTATGAGTTTGGTTAGTTGATTCAGCAAAAGGTTGTATTTAGGATTAGAATGATTTGAATCTTCATTGGTTGCTAAAGCAAAAGAAATGAAAGACAAGGATCCTAATTTGGTCAAGTTGAAGGAGACATTTAGAGATCAGGAGGTAGAGGTTTTCTCCTAAGGGGGAAAGGGTGTGCTTCCTGGTTAGGGAAGACTATGTGTTCCATATGTTGATGGTTTGAGACAGTGAATATTAGCTAAGGCGAATGGTGCGCGATACTCTATCCACCCAGGAGCTACTAAGATGTACCTTGATTTGCAGGAAATCTATTGGTGGAGTGGTATGAAGAAGGATATTGCAGAGTTTGTGGCTAAGTGTTCAAATTGTTAGCAGGCTAAGGTTGAGAACCAAAGGCCTAGTGGTATGCTTCAGGAGTTTAGTATCCCACTTGGAAGTGGGAGGGTGAATATGGATTTTAATATAAAGTTTTTTCGTATGCGTTATCAGCATGATTCAATTTGGGTTATTGTTGATAGAATGACCAAGTCAACCTATTTATTGAAGTTTATACTTCATACTCAACTGAGGATTATGCCAGTTTTTATCTTAGGAAGTTGCTGAAATTGCATGGGGTCCCATTGTCTATCATTTCAAATAGAGGTACTCAGTTTACCTCTCACTTTTGGAAGGCTTTCTAGTAGGGTCTTGGTAACCAAGTTCATCTTAGTATGACTCTTCATCCCCAGATAGATGTTCAGGAAGAGAGGACCATTTAAACTTTTTAGGACATGTTGAGGGCCTGTGTAATTAATTTTAAGGGAAGTTGGAATGACCACTTACCTTTGATTGAGTTTGCCTACAACAACTACTATCACTCTAGTATTCAGATGGTTCAATTTGAGTCTCTCTATGGGAGGAGATGTAGATCTCCTATTGGTTGGTTTTAAGTAGGTAAGGCTACTTTGATTGGGCTAGATTCAGTGTTTAAGGAAATGGAGAAAGTTCAGTTAATTCGAGAGAGGCTGAAGACAACCCAAAGTCATTAAAAATCTTATGCAGATATGAAGAGAAGAGATCTTGAGTTTGATTTTGGTGACTTGGTTTATTTGAATATTTCACCTATGAAAGGAGTGAAGAGATTTGGCAAGAACAGGAAAATCAGTCCCCACTATGCTGGCCCATATGCAATCTTGAGCAGTTTTTGGAAGGTAGCTTATGAGTTAGAGTTGCCTACAGATTTGGCATCAGTGCATCCATTTTTTTATGTCTCATTATCAATGTATTGATGACCCAGCTTTAGTCGTTCCCTTAGAAAGTGGGGAGGTGAAAGATAGTCTCTCCTATGAAGAAATCCCAATTGATATCCTTGACCTTCAGACTCGTAGGTTGAGGAATAAATAGGTTCCCTTACTGAAAGTTCTATGGCAAAAAATCAATCTGTTGAGGGAGCTACTTGGGAAGCGGAAGTAGATATGAGAACCAAGTACCCTAATCTTTTCTCCACGATTTCAGACTCAGGTTGAGGTAACTAATTTCCTTAAATTAACTTTTTTCGATCTCTATTTCAGCTATGTAACCATTCTCATTTCATTGCATGTATTCATGAAACCAATTTAGTCCATGTATCATGTCTCAAACTCAGTCACGTTTCAGTTTATGAACATTCAGTGTATGGTTTCAAATTACCCTAGTATCTCTACTTAAGCAGTCTCATTTGATGGCGAATGTTTCCATGAGGGAGATGTTGTAATACCCCATGTTTTGAAGTCAATGTACAATATACGACTCATGCCTTTTAGTCGTATGGACATCATATGAGTCGTATATTCAACTCATACCCATGACAGTATATGGTGGATGATATTCTGCTTAAGTTACGACTTAAACCTTGAAAGTCATAGGGTAATCATACGAGTCATACATAGTAAGTCGTAACCAAGTCAGTGTAAGGTGAGATGAGTTTTGTCTAGGGTACGAGAGAATGAGTGTTAGTCGTATGACTTGTTACGAGTCGTAAGATATGAATTTTATCCTGATCAGTGAAGGATCCAAGAATCAAGACATATGTTTTTGATAGCTTTATAACTTACTTGGACATATATTAAGTTCTCAAATAACTCCTAACTTACAGACAAGTCGAAACATCCCATAGCGACTAAATTATTAGGATGTATATAACTATAGTCATATCCAATGAGCATAAATTTTGTTCTACAAAGAATTTATGAGCTAAAGACCCACTAATAGATATACAATTGAATTATCTTTCCGATGATACCAATTTTAACTTGATCCGATATCGGGGTGATAAGTTATGACCAAATTACTGAAGCACTGTCAAAGCTGCCAGTAGGGTACGACCCCTGATGATGATTCGTACCCAGATCATATGAGTCATCAGGAGGAACCGTGCCCGACAATAGTAGGGGTCGAAATTTAGGTTTCTTCTGATGACTCAAGGTACAACTCGTTCTCATACCCAAACATGTCGGGACAGCTTCCAAATAATTTCCAGAAGGTTTCTAAGGTGTTTTTTTTGTCTTATCTCCCCTTATAAATCCCAACCCACGACATTTAACCCCAAGGTACGTTACTTTTCCTCTCTTTTCCATCAATTAAACAACACAAAATCCCTATTTACATTCTCAAGAACAAGATTAGGTTTTTTCTGGAGATCATCTCCCAAGTCTCAAAGGTCAAGTTTACTTTACCAAGAAAAGAACTTTAAGGTATGTGTGGTATTCATCAATGGGTTATTTTCACCCATTGATCCCAAAAACCCTCTCTTTGATTAATGTATGAATTTTTCTCATTATGGGATATATGTTCAATATGAATTCAATCCATACTTTTTCTTAGTAAATTGAACTAAATTCATGTTCTCATATGCTCCCATGAAAATTAGGTCATGTAATGCTTTGCACTTCAAGTTCTTGTGTATATTTAAATTTCATCCATGTATTTATGAATTTAAATCATGTTAGCATGTTGTTTTCCCATGATGTACACCCCATGTTCAAATTCATATTCTATAGTGATCATTGATATTTACAATCTTTTGGGTTTCTGAATTATGACTTCCTATTATCATTTAAATGTTGTTTTCACATTTTAGTAATCATTCACTGCTGGGGGGTTGTGAACACCCAATACCTGTGTGTTTACTTGGTATTTCATACTTTTCAAATTGTAAGCTAGTCAGACCATGATTTCAATACTATGTTCTAGTTAAAGTTGGTTCTTGTCAGTACAGTATCATGTTATGTTAGACCATGAATAACACCAGTGTCACTTAGTTGGGAGTAGGATTTAGCACTGAGAGGGAAGTGTTGGTTCATCGCATCCTATTTCCTAGAAACTACGTGACCCCGTAGGATTTATAAACTCGCCTAAACGTGTTTCCCCTGCCCAATATGGGCTCAACTTAGTGATCACTCTAGTTTAGGTTCAACTCTGATGGAAAGGATGGAACATCCCTTCTCAACTTGGGTCAGACGTTGGACTGTGTGGCAATTTTCATAGTTTATGTCCGTTATATGATAACTCCTACAGTTTCAGTCAGTATTGGTAGTATATTTCATATGTCATTTTAGATAAATTTGGCTAGAGAAAATAGTCATTTTTTAGTATTTACTTAGTCAGTTATGCATACTACACCAGTTATTAAGATAATGTTAGTGTGTTAAAAATACTTCGTCTTGTAATTCAAGTTTTACATGTTCATACAATTATATTTAGTTTTATGCAGGTACTTTAGCTAATCCTTACCTCTCATACTAGTACATTCAAAGTACTAACCACATTTCTCTTGCACTATGTTGTATTATAGCATAGGTTCAGACGCTCAGTTTCCTGACCATTCTTAGACATTCCATCATCACCCAGCAACAGTAGTGGTAAGTCCTCTTCCATTGAGGACATGGAATGTTTTACCATTATTTCAATATTTATTTATGTTTAGTCATTCAGACTTAGTTGAAGGTCTATCCCATTAACTCCTCGTGATTCTTAGAGGCTCTCAAACAATTAAACAGTCATTCCATTTATAGTTATTACTAGTTATTTCAGACAGACAGTTTAGTTCTAGTATTTATCAGATATTATAAACATGTCATGTTACATATTTTTGTATTCAGATTAATAGAACCTTATTGGTTTAAATTCTGCACATGTTATGTTAATATCATTTAATTCAATACTTATAACAGGTACCAGACCATGGGTTAGCTCGGGGTCACTTGTGACCTTAAGCATAGTGTCACGATTAGGGGGTAGTGTAACACCTCGAGAGTACACCCTGGGTGCCACATGGTGCTTACAATCCCGAGGGACCACAAGCTAACCCATGAGCTGGTACCTGCCGTGAGCAATGAAAGATAATATAACATATGCGGAAGAACAACTGATAATCCACAAGGTTTTAAGTAATGAAAACTGATAAAATATTCTAAATATGTCAACTGAAGTCTGAATACTGAATAACTGACTGTAGCATCCGAAAGCCTCTAAACTAACTGAAGATGAGTTGATGGGACAGGCCCCAACTAACTCCAACTACCTACTGAACTGAAAGCATGAAAATAAATAATTTGTCCTCGAAATAGGAGGACACACCACTGCTACTGCTGATAGTTTGGGAAGTCTATTATGATCCGGGAACTGGGCATCTGAACCTATGATATGATACATCATAGCGCAAGAAAAGAGTATGCAATCAGTACTTTGAATGTACTGGTATGCTAAATGAGGTAGGCTGATATGTATGGTTTTATGAACATGAATAATAACTGTCTGGATATATGTGCATATAAAAATATAACATGTAATACTGAATAGAGTGCATGTAATGTATAGATACAAAGATTATGTGAAATTTGTAATTACTAAGGATGCATCAAAGCTGTAAATACCGAGGATGTATGACCAAACATATATATAACATGTACTGAATATAGTCTGTAAGTACTAAAATATGATAGATGAATTACTGATATCTGTACGCTATGGTCAAACGACTTAAACTGGATTACTAAACTCATTACTAGACTGAGACTGTGGGAGGTATCATCAAACCGACATGCCCCAATCTGAGCTAATTGGGGTCCATCCTATAACCCAGTTGGAATGGTATCAGTACCATGCCACAGGTACTAACGCTCGCTATGTGGATCCACTATACTGATGTACTATCCCGCAGGACTAAGGGTGTCAAGCCTAAACGGACGGGTCACCCCTGCGAGGTAGTCAAGCCTAATATGATGGGTGATTCCTCTTGTCCAACGCTATCTACATAGTTTTGGAGTTCATATAATACTACTAATGACTCTACCTATCTGACTAGGAAGCCTCCATCCCTATACTCGCTCGGTGCTAAATCCTGCTCCTAACTGAACTGACTTGGAATACTTAACTATTATGAGTTTAACTAATCTTGATAACTGACTGAACTAATATTTCTCATGTTATGTCTAAAACTGTTCTGAATCTACTGAGACTAAGCAAACAACTATGTTTTTGGGTATTCATAACCCCCAGGACTCAATAGCAATAATAGAAAAAAATAGTACTAAACTTTGAGGACCAAATATGAAAAACATTCATTCAAAAGCCATTCTTGTAGACATTTTATCAAACACTTGACATGCATGTTGTAAACTAAGCATGGGAATGATTTAGAGCTTGTAGTAAAATCATGATTTCAACACCAACATGACTAGTCATGAATTAAATTAATAACCAACAACATTCAAACATGTGGAGTATGATAATCAATATCAATTTCATTAAAAACATTGTATAGGGCAATATTCATGGGAATTCATGGTTAAAGTCTAAATTAAAAAAAATATAATTTCTTGTAAAGATCATAATTTGGATTTAAAATATGGTTCTTGGACTCCATGAGTGAAAGGAACCCATGAATAAACACTTAACATACCCGAGAAGATTATTTCTTAAAGGTTCTTGGAGGATTTCTTGTGAATTTCTCTTGATTCTTGAAGCGAGAATTTTGCCCTTTTGAGAGAGAATAATTTAATCTTGAGAGAAATTGAGTGAATAATGATATAATTAGGGGTTAATTTTGTGTTTAGGTATGATTAGGGCCATGAAAAAAATACCAAATTACCCCGGGGGAAGTCATTAAAATTCATCACTGAAAAATCCCGATTTTAGGCTTCACCGTGATACGGTGGCATCACGGTGAGCCATTGGAATTTGGTTGACACTGTTCAAAAAGGACGAGCATGAAATGGATTGGTGGCACGACGCTGTGGTATCGCAGAGTCATACTGGAAAATGAAAATTGGCAAAATGGCCCTTGGCTAAACGCGCCCTGATCGCGGAGCTTTACTAGAAAATGCTAATTGGGAACTGTCATTTCTCTGCGATGCGAGCTTATCGCTCGCACAAAAGAATTTGAAATTTTCCATTTGGACCCTCACCATGACACAGTGCTTCTCTAGTTGGCACACTATTTTACAAAAATTGCTATAACTTATCATCCGGTTATTTGATTTGGGCGAATTTTATATTGTTGGAAAGCTGACTGAATTTCCTACGCAATGGCAGGTCTTAAACTGAAAAATTCCAAGTATTTTGATAAATTTATATAGGAATACTCATGTAATGAGATTTAAACTAAGCTAGGGAAATACAGGGTATTACAATATCTCCCCCTTTGGGACATTCATCCTTAAATGAGACTAAATAAGCAGAGGAATACTGCTAGACTGAGTTTACACATTGAAAATACATGACTAAAACAATTGATAAACTGAGTTTCCATACTGAACATGCATATCTGATGTATGAGTACATGGTTGAACTGATTCATGAATGCATGACTGACATGAGGGTGGTATGAAATGATAAATGGTATCAAGTTTGTAACTGTAACTGGACATGGGCGAAGTAAATCTAAGGAAGACTGTTACCTCCAGATGAGTGTGAGTTTGTGGAGAAAAGGTGAGGGTAGTTGGTCCACATGTCTGCTTTTTTTTCCCAAGTAGCTCCCTTATCGGACTGATTTCGCCAAAGAACATTGACCAAGGGAACTTCTTTGTTACTCAGTCTGCGAGTCTGACGATCGAGGTTTTGGTCTGGGACCTCTTTGAAATAAAGATCATTCTGAAGTTTTATGCTCTCTAAAAGAAAGACAACTGTTGGGTCTCCAATGCACTTCTTTATCAAGGATACGTGGAAAACTGTATGTACTGAAGCTAAGTCTGAAGGCAACTTAAGCTCGTAAGCTACTTTTCCAAAATGGATGAGAATTCTAAAGGGATCTACATATCGGGGAATGAGCTTCCCCTTTTTGTTGAATCTCTTCACCCCTTTCATGTGAGATATTTTTATGTACACAAAATCACCAATCTCAAACTCAAGATCCTTTCTCCTTACATTTGCACATGATTTCTATCAGTTTTGGGATGCCTGAAGCCTCTCTTCGATCAACTAAACTTTTTCTAAAGCATTAAACACCAAATCTGGCCCCACTACAACGGTCTCATCCACTTCAAACCCACCAATCGGGGATCTATATATCCTCCCATATGGAGCCTCAAATGGAGCCATTTAGATACTAAAATGATAGCTGTTATTATAGGCGAATTCAATAAAAGGCAAGTGATCATTCAAATTGCCCTTAAAGTCAACTACACATGCTCTCAATACATCCTCAAGGGTCTGAATGGTCCTTTCTGCTTGACCATCTGTCTGAGGGTGAAAAGTTGTACTGAGGAGAACTTGGATACCAAGACCCTTCTGAAAAGCTTTCCAGAAGTGAGAGGTGAACAAAGTACCTCTATCTAAAATGATAGATAGTGGAACAACGTGTAACTTAACCAACTCTCTGAGATAGAGTTTGGCATAGTCCTCGACTGAATAAGAAGTAAGGACTGGCTAGAAATGGGCTGATTTGGTCATCCTGTCCACAATAATCCAAATAGAATCATGTTGACGACGAGTATGAGGCAAACCCATCACCAAGTCCATGTTCACTTCCTCCCATTTCCAAGTGGGAACACTGAACTCCTCGATTGACCTATTAGGCTTCTGGTGCTCAATCTTAACCTGCTGACACGTTGAACACTTTGTTACAAACTCTGCAATATCTCTCTTCATCCCACTCCACCAATAGATCTCCCTCAAATCATGGTACATCTTAGAGGAACCTAGATGAATCGAATAATGTGTACCCTGCGCTTCTGCAAGAATTTGCCGTCTCAACTCGTCAACACATGAAACACACAATCTACCTGGCAACGCAATACACCATCTCCCTCTTTGAAGAAACCCTCTACCTCTTAATCTCTGACTGACTCTTTTAACTTGAGTAGACTGGGATCTCTATCTTGTTTTTCTTTCACTTCGGCAACCAAAGAAGATTCCAAACTATTCTGAACCCAAACACTACTCTCAGTGGAATCAACTAACCGGACACCTAATATGGTAGGTTGATGAACTTCTTGAACTAACTTTTTCTTACCATTCTCAACATGAGAAACACTACCCATAGACTGTCTACTCAGGGTATCCGCCACTACATTGGCCTTGTCTGAATGATACAAAACACTCATGTCACAATCTTTTAACAACTTTAACCACCTTCTCTGATCCAAATTTAAATCTTTATGTGAAAACACATACTGCAAACTTTTGTGATCTGTGAACACATCCACATGCACCCCATACAGATAATGCCTCTAAATCTTTAAGGCAAACACAACTGCTGCTAACTCAAGATCATGGTTCGGGTAGTTCTTTTCATGAGTGTTAAGATGTATGGAGGCATAGGATATGACCTTACCTCTCTGCATCAAAACACAACCCAACCTGACTCTAGAATTATCACCATACACAATAACTCATCTAAACCATCTGGCAAAGTCAAAACTGGGGCTGAGGTGAGTCTAGTATTCTACTCCTGAAAACTCTTCTCACAAGAATATGACCACTGAAACTTGACTTTCTTATGAGTCAATCAGGACATGGGGGATACAATAGACAAAAATCCTTTGATAAATCGATGATAATAGCCAGCTAAACCTAAGAAACTCCTGATATCTGATAGATAAATAGTTCTAGGCTAGTTTCTCACCACCTCGGTCTTTTTGAGGATCAACTCTAATGCTATCACCAAAAAATAATATGACTATGGAAAGCTACTGATCTTAACCAAAATTTGCACTTATTGAATTTAGCGAACAACTGATGGGCTCTAAGAGTCCGCAACACTATTCTGAAATGGTCTGCAGGATCATTTTTGGTATGGGAGTAGACAAGGATGTCATCTATGAAAACTATGATGAATATGTCCAAGTACTATTTGAAAAGTCAGTTTATCAAGTCCATGAAAGCTGCTGGAGAATTGGTAAGACCAAGTGACATGACTAGGAATTCAAAGTGACCATATCGAGTTCTGAAAGCTATTTTTGGAATGTCACATTCTTTGAATCTGAGATGATGGTAGCAGGATCTGAGGTCTATATTAGAGAAGTAACTGGCACCCTGAAGTTGGTCGAATAAGTTATCGATTCTGGGGAGTGGATACTTATTCTTGACTGTGACTTTGTTTAACTGAAGGTAGTCTATACACATTCTAAGAGAATCGTCTTTCTTATGCATGAATAGAACTGGTGCGCCCCACGAGGAAACACTAGGACTGATGAATCCCTTATCTAAGAGATTGTTCAACTGTTCTTTCAACTCTTTGAGTTTGGCTGGAGTCATTTTGTATGGCGAAATAGAAATGGGAAAAGTATCTAGATGAAGGGCTATTCTGAAGTCAATTTCCCTCTCAGGAGGAACTCCGGGAAGATTTTTGGGGAATACATCTAAGAATTCATTAACTACTAGAACTAACTCAAGGATGAGATTCTCTAAACTAGAGTTCTTTACTCGAACAAGATGGTAGATACATCCCTTGGATATCATTTCCTTTGCCCTAAGGTAATAAATTAACCCCTAAGTGCTATAGTATTACCCTTCCATTCAAGGACTGGTTCATTTGGAAACTAAAAATGAACAACTCTATTTCTGCAATCAAGTGAAGCATAGCATAAATAGAGCTAATCTATGCCGAGAGTGACATCAAAATCAGTCATCTCTACTCTATATGATCAACTGAGGTGACTTTCTGAGACACTGTAACCAGGCAGTTCCTGTATACCCACCAGACTATAATAGAAATAGCTATTGGTGTAGATACTGAGAAAGGGTCTGCTAAGATTTTGGGACTGACTCCAAAGCTGACGGATATATAAGGAGTTACAATAGAAAAAGAAGCTTTCGGGCCCAATAAAGCATAGACATGTAAATGAAAGACTTGCAATGTATCAGTAACTATATAAGGAAATTTTTTTTGATCTTATTGGGATTGAAGAGCATACAATCTGTTTGGACGCTGACCGCTGGTAGCACTGGAAATGGCACCCTGCTGAATCGGGCGACCGACTGGGACTGATGACAGATGGGTGTGGCCCTACTGGTGTGAATCCCTACCTGTCAGAGAAACTACCCAACACTACCAAATATTATGGCCTAGATTACCACACCCAAAGCATACATCACTGCCAGCTCTATACTCACCCTGATGATTTCTATCATATTTCTGACAAAGAGAATTGGTACGGGCACTATTAACACTGACCTTGGACTTAGATCCTGGTGCCCTATCCCTACTATCATTTAATTTTGGTACTGGGGAACTAGATGAAGATGGAGCTGGGACTGAAGATTTCTGATGAAATTAAGGACGGTTACCCTCTTCAGACTCTGATTGACTAAAATTAAAACTACCCGTTCTAGCTCTCTTATTCTCTCTCTATCACTCCTTAGACTTCTACTCCTCAATGTATTGATCATGGACCATAAATCTAGAAAATTCCATATCCCTAATTAGCATCACGATCCTATACTCATTGACCACACTATCAGGTACACCAGACACAAACTTACTCATCTTAGACCTGCTATCAGCTACCACATGAGGGGCATATCTAGCTAACTACATAAACTTTAGGGAATAATATCTTACTATTATGCTTCCCTGCTTCAAGTTAATGAACTCTAACACTTTAGCCCCCCTTAATTCCAGCGCAAAGAACCTATCTAAGAAAGCAGTAGCAAACTTTTCCTATTCTACAGGCCCTGCATCTGCACCTCTATATACCTTCCATTGCTTAAACCATGTATGGACTACATCTTCCAACTTTTTAGCAGCCAATCCAACAGTCTCAATAGAAGTCACTCCCATGATATCTGTTACCTTTTTCACCATAACTAAGAATTCCTGTGGATCCTCTTCAGACTTGGATACCTAAAAGGAAGGAGGGTTTATGCGGGTGAAGTCTCAAATTCTGGCTGCGATAGTATTGTCCACGGTACTGACCGAAAGAGCGACTGACCATTCATTCTAAGCCACTACCGATTGGCATAGAGTAGTGAATGCAACTCTGAACTCTGCATGAAAATATGTTCATTTAGGGGATCTTCATAAATGAGCTGAGGTGGTGGCTGGTTTATGTTCCTTCTTCTGCTTGTCTTTATGGGAGGCATGTTCTATTAACCAAAGGGAAGATAGATTAGATAGAGAGTTTATCATGAGCATCATGCTCATTCACACGATATAAATATTGAAAGAAGGGAAACTTTTCCTAAAAGGTCTCGCAATCTCTTATCCATAAGTGTGGCATAGTTCACACCCATGTACAAGACTCTACTTGACGCGAATTTTAGACTTCCTAGAATACATTAAAACCTTAGGCTCTGATATAAATTATGTAACATCCCGAGAGTACACCCTGGGAACCACGCGGTACTTACAGTCTCGAGGAACAACAAGCTAACCTATGAGCTAGTACATGCTATGAGTACTGAATAATAATACAACATATGCAGAAGAACAACTGATAAGCCATAAGGTTTTAAGTAATGAAAACTGATAAAATATTCTAACAATGTCAACTGAAGTTTAAATACTGAATAACTGACTGAAGATGAGTTAATGGGACAGGCCCTAACTAACTCCAACTAGCTACTAAAAAAAAGCATGAAAATAAATATTCTATCCTCGAAATAGTAGGACTCACCACTGATACTACTGATAGTCTGGGAAGTCTATGTATGATCCAAGAACTGGGCATCCGAACCTATGATATGATACATCATAGCGCAAGAAAAGAGTATGCGATCAGTACTTTGAATGTACTAGTATGCTAAATAAGGTAGGCTGATATGCATGGTTTCATGAACCCAAATAATAACTGTCTGGATGTATGTGCATATATAAATATAACACGTATACTGAATAGAGTGCATGTAATCTATAGATACTGAGATTACATGAAATCTATAATTACTGAGGATGCATAAAAGTTGTAAATACTGATGATGTATGACCAAGCATATATATAACATGTACTGAATATAGTCTATAAGTACTAAAATCTGATAGCTGAATCACTGATATCTATACTCTATGGTACAACAATTGAAACCAGATTACTGAACTGATTACTAAACTGAGACTATGGGAGGTATCATCTAACTAAGATGCCCCAATCTGAGCTAATTAGGGTCCAACCTATAACCCAAGTTGAAAGGGTGTCAGTACCTTTCCACGGGTACTAACACTAGCTATGTGGATCTACCATACTGATGTACTGTCGTGAAGGACTAAGGGTGTCAAGCCTAAAATAATAGGTGACCCCTGCAAGGTAGTTAAGCCTAATCTGACTGGTGACTTCTCTTATCCTATGCTGACTATGTAGTTCTAGAGTTCAGGGACTGCTACTAATGACTCTGCCTATCTAATGGGGAAGTTGCCATCCCTACACTTGCTTGATGCTAAATCCTACTCCCAACTGAACTGACTCGGAATGCTTAACGGTTATGAGTTTAACTAATCTTGATAACTGACTGAACTGATATTGCTCATATTATGTTTGAAACTATTCTGAATCTACTAAAACTAAGAAAACAACTATGTTTTTGGGTATTCATAACCCCTAGTACTCGATAGCAATAATAGAAAAAAATAGTACTAAACTTGGAGGACCAAATATGAAAAACATTTTTTCAAAATCCATTCTTGTATACATTTTATAAAATACTTGACATGCATGTTATAAACTAAGCATGGGAATGATTTAGAGCTGTTAGTAAAATTATGATTTCAACACCAACATCATTAATCATGAGTTAAATTAATTATCAACAACATTTAAACATGTGAAGTGTGATAATCAACATCAATTTCATGAAAAACATAGTATAGGGCAAGATTCATGGGAATTCATGTTAAAGTGTAAATTAAAAAAAATCATAATTTCTTGTAAAGATTATAATTTGGATTTAAAACATAGTACTTGGACTCTATGGCTGAAAGAAATCCATGAATGAACACTTAACATACCTGAGAAGATAAATTCTTGAAGGTTATTGGAGGATATCTAGAGAATTGCTCTTGATTCTTGAAGCTACGGTTTTGCCCTTTTGAGAGAGAATGATTTAATCTTGAGAGAAATTGAGAGAATAATGATAAAATTAGGTTATTTAGGGGTTAATTTTGTGTTTAGGACTGATTAAGGCTGTGGAAATATAACAAATTACCCCTGGGAAGTTATTAAAATTCATCACTAAAAAGTCCCAATTTTGCGCTTCTCTACGATACGGTGGCACCGCGGTGAGCCACTGGAATTCAGCTGACACTGTTCAAAAAAGACAAGTGTAAAATGGACTGGTGGCACGACGCGGTGGTATCGTGGAGTCATAATGGAAAATAACATTTGGGAAAATGGTCCTTGGCGCAACACACCATGATCGCAGAGATTTACTGGAAAATACCAATTGGGAACTGGCATTTCTCCGCGATGCGGGCTTATCGTGATGGCACACTGGAATTTGAAAATTGCCATTTGTCCCCTCACAACGATGTGGTACTTCTCCAGTTGGCACACTGTTTTACTAAAATTGCTATAACTTATCATCCGGTTATCGAATTTGGGCAAATTTTATATCGTTGGAAAGGTGACTAAATTTCCTACGCAATGGTAGGTCTTAAACTGAAAAATTCAAATTATTTTGAAAAATTTATATAGGAATATTCGTGTACTTAGAGTTAAACTGAGCTAGGGAAATATGGGGTATTATAATATCTCTCCCTTGGGTACATTCGTGCTCGAATGAGACTGATTAAGCTGAGGAATACTGATAGACTGAGTTTACACACTGAACCTCGATGACTAAAACAATTGATAAACTGAGTTTCCATACTAAACATGCATATCTGATGCATGAGTACATGATTTAACTAATTCATGAATGCATGACTTACATGAGGGTGGTATGCAACGATAAATGGTATCAAGTTTGTAACTTTAACTTGACATGGGCTAAGTAAATCTAAAGAAGACTGTTACCTCAAGATGAGTTTGAGTTTGCGGAGAAGAGGTGAGGGTACTTGGTCTGCATGTCTGTTTCTTCTTCCCAAGTATCTCCCTCAACGGACTGATTTATCAAAAGAACTTTGACCAAGGGAAATTTATTGTTCAAGGATTTGGACTGGGACCTCTTCAAAAGAAAGATCATTCTGAATGCTTATGCTCTCTAAAGGAACGACAACTGCTGGGTCTCCAATGCACTTCTTTAGCAAGGAGACATGGAACACTGGATGTACTGAAGCTAAGTCTGAAGAAAACTCAAGCTCGTAAGCTACTTTCCAAAATGGCTATGAATTCTGAAGGTACCGACATTTTGGGGATTCAACTTCCCCTTATTGCCAAATCTCTTCACTCCCTTCATGGGAGTGATTTTTAAGTACACAAAATCACCAATCTCAAACTCAAGATCCTTTCTCCTCATATCTGCATATGATTTCTGTCGGCTCTGGTCTGCCCTAAGCATCTCTTTAATCAACTAAAATTTTTCTACGGCATCAAACACCAAATCTGGCCCCACTACAGTGGTCTCACCTACATTAAACCAACCAATCGGGGGATCTACATCTCCTCCCATATATAGCCTCAAATGGAGACATTTGGATATTAGAATAATAGCTGCTATTATAGGAAAATTCAATCAAAGGAAAGTGTTCATCCCAACTTCCCTTAAAGTCAACTACACATGCTCTCAACATATCCTCAAGAGTCTGAATGGTCCTTTCTTCATAACTATCTGTTTGAGGTTGAAAAGTTATACTGAGGCAAACTTGGGTTCCAAAAACCCTTCTGAAAAGCTTTCTCGAAGTGAGAGGTAAATTGAGTACCTCTATATTAAATGATAGATAATGGAACACCGTTCAACTTAAACAACTCTCTGAGATAGAGCTTGTCATAGTCCTCGGCTGAATAAGAAGTATGGACTGGCAAGAAATAGGTTGATTTGGTTATCCTATCCACAATGACCCAAATAGAATTATGCTAACGACGAGTATGAGGCAAACCCATCACGAAGTCCACGTTCACTTCCTCCCACTTCCAAGTGGGAACACTGAACTCCTGCATAGACCCACTAGGATTCTAGTGCTTAATCTTAACTTGCTGACACTTTGAGAACTTGCTACAAACTTTACAATATCTCTCTTCATCCCACTTCACCAATAGATCTCCTACAAAATGTGGTACTTCTTAGTGGCTCTTGGATGAATCGAGTAATGTGCACCATGCACTTCTGTAAGAATTCGCTGTCTCAACTCATCAACACACGAAAGACACAATCTACGCTGGCAATGCGTTACACCATCTCCCCCTTTAGGGAAAACCTCTACCTTCTGATCTCTGAATGACTTTTTTAACTTGAATAGACTGGGATCTCTATCTTTCTTTTCTTTTACTTAGGCAACCAAAGAAGATTCCAAACTATTCTGAACCCAAACACTACCTTCAATAGAATTAACTAACCATACACCTAATCTGGCAAGCTGATGAACTTCCTGAACTAACTCCTTCTTACCATTCTCAATATGAGCAACACTAACCATAGACAGTCTACTCAGGGTATTCGCCACTACATTGGCCTTGCCTGGATGATACAAAACACTTATATCATAATTCTTTAACAACTCTAACCACCTTCTCTGATGCAAAGTTAAATCTTTTTGTGAAAACACATACTGCAAACTTTTGTGATTTGTGAGCACATCCACCTGCACCCCATATAGATAATGCCTCCAAATCTTTAAGGCAAACACAACTGTTTCTAACTTAAGATCATGGGCCGGGTAGTTCTTTTCATGGGGCTTAAGCTATCTAGAGGCATAGGATATGACCTTACCTTTCTATATCAAAACATAACTCAACCCTACTCTGGAAGCATCACAATACACAACAAACTCATCTGAACCATCTAGCAAAGTAAAAATTGGGGCTGAGGTGAGTCGAATCTTCAACTCCTAAAAACTCTTCTCACAGGAATCTGACCACTTAAGCTTGACTTTATTCTGAGTCAATCGGTACATGGGGGATGCAATAAACAAAAATCCTTCGAAAAACCGATGATAATAGCCAGCTAAACCCAAGAAACTCCTGATATCTGATATAGAAATGGGTCTAGGACAGTTTCTCACCGCTTCGGTCTTTTAAGGATCAACTCTAATGCCATCACCAGAAATAATATGACCAAGGAAAGATACAGATCTTAGCCAAAATTTGCACTTACTAAATTTAGTGAACAACTGATCGACTCTAAGATTCTGCAACACTATTATGAGGTGGTCTGCATGATCATTTTCAGTACGAGAGTAGACAAGGATGTCATCTATGAAGGCTATGACGAACATGTCCAATTATTATTTAAATACTCAGTTTATCAAGTCCATGAAAGCTAATAGAGAATTGGTAAGACCAAATTACATGACTAGGAAATCAAAGTGACCATACCGAGTTCTGAAAGCTGTTTTAAAAATGTCATATTCTCTGACTCTGAGTTGATGATAGACGGATCTGTGGTCTAACATAGAGAATTAACTGGCACCCTAAATTTGATCGAATAAGTTATCGATTATGTGGAGTGGATACTTATTATTGAATGTGCCTTTGTTCAACTGATGGTAGTCTATACACATTCTTAGAGAACCGTCTTTCTTATGCATGAATAGAACTAGTGCGCCCTATGGGGAAATGCTGGGCCTGATGAATTCCTTATCGAAGAGATCCTTCATCTGATCTTTCAAATCGTTGAGTTTAGATAGAGCCATTCTATATGGCAAAATAGAATTTGGGCTAAGTATCTGGAAGAAGGTCTATTCCGAAGTCAATTTCCCTCTTAGGAGGAGCTCTGGGAAGATCTTTGGGGAATACATCTAAGAATTTATTTACTACTGGAACTATCTCAAGGATAAGAGTCTTTGAACTAGAGTCTTTGACTCAAACAATATGGTAGATATAAACCTTGGATGTCATTTTCTTTTCCCTAAGGTACGAAATGAATCAACGGTTAAGTATTGTAGTACTACCCCTCCATTCAAGGACTGCTTCATTTGGAAACTGAAAATAAACAACTCTATTTCTACAATAAACTAAAGAATAGCATGAATAGAGCCAATCTATGTCGAGAATAACATCAAAATCAGTTATCTCTAACTCCACAAGATCAACTGAGGTGACTTTCTAAGACACTGTCATTGGGCAGTTCATGTAGACCCATTGGTCTACATTAGAAACACCTATAGGGATAGATACTGAGAAAGGCTCTACAAATATTTTGGGACTAACTCCAAAGCTGACGGCTATATAAGGAGTTACAAAAGAAAGAGAAGCTCCCGGGTCCAATAAAGCATAGACATGTAAATAAAAGACTTGCAACGTACTAGTAACTACGTCAGGAGAATTTTCCTGATCTTGTCAGGAATGAAGAGCATAAAATCTGTTTGGACACCGACCACTGGTAGCACTGGAAGTGGCACCCTGCTGAATTGGACGACCGACTAGGACTGATAATGGATGGGTGTGGCCCTGCTGGTGCGAATACTTAGCTTTTTGAGCAACTACCCAACACTACCAAATACTCTTTCCTAGATTACCACACCCAAAGCATACATCACTACCAGCTCTACACTCACCCTGCTGATTTCTATCACATTTCTAACAAAGAGGATTTGTACGGGCACTGTTAACACTGACTTGGGACTTAGAGCCTGGTGACCTATCCCTACTGTCATTTTTGAATTTTGGTACTGGGGAACTAGCTGAAGATGGAGTCAGTATTGAAGATTTCTGATGGAATTGAGGACGGTTACCCCCTCCAGACCTTGATTGACTGAAATTAAAACTACCCATTCTAGCTCTTTTGTTCTCCCTCTCTTTCTCTTTAGCCTTCTGCTCCTCAATCTATTGAGCATAGACCATCAACCTAGATAAGTCCATCTCCCTAATTAGCATCACGGTCCTACACTTATTGACCATGCTATCATATACACCAGACATAAACTTACTCATCTTAGACCTGCTATCAGCTACCACATGAGAGGCATATCTGGCTAACTGAGTAAACTTAAGGGAATACTCTCTCAGTATAATAATGCCCTATTTTAAGTAAATGATCTCTAACACTTTAGCCTCCCTCAATTCCATCATAAAGAACTTATCTAAGAAAGCAGTAGCAAACTCTTCCCATTCTATAGGCCCTGCATCTGCGCCTCTATCTGCCTTCCATTGCTTCAACCATGTATGAGATACATCTTGAAAATAGTAAGTAGCCAATTCAGCACTCTCAATAGAATTCACTCCCATGATATCTATTACCTTTTGCACCATAACTAAGAATTCCTGTGGATCCTCTTCAAACTTGGATCTCAAAAAAGAAGGAGGGTTCATGCGGGTAAAGTCCCAAATTCTGGATGCGGTAGTATTGGACATGGGGTTAGACAAAATAGCGGCTGGCTTTACATTCTGAGATGCTACCAATTAAGCTACAGTAGTGAATGCAGCTCTGAACTCTGCATAAGAAACATGTTTATTCAGGGGATCTTTCTGAATGAGCTAAGGTGCTGGCTGGTTTATGTTTCTTCTTTCGTTTGTCTTTCTGGGAGGCATGTTCTGTAAATGGTAAGGAAGATAGATAAGACAGAGTTTAACATGAGCATCATTCTTATTCGCATGACATGAATACTGAAAGAAGGGAAATTTTTCCTAAAATGTCTCACAGCCTCTTATCCATAAGTGTGGCGTGCTTCACACTCATGTACAAGACTCTACTTGACGCGGCTTTCAAACTTCCTAGGATACTTTAAGAACCTTGGCTCTGATACCAAATTTGAAATGCCTCGAGAGTACATCCTGGGTGTCATATGGTGCTTACATTCCTGAGGGACCACAAGTTAACTCATGAGTCGATACCTGCTGTGAGTACTGAATAATAATATAACATACACGAAAGAACAACTAATAAGCCATAAGGTTTTAAGTAATGAAAACTGATAAAATATTTTGACAATGTTAACTAAGGTTTGAATACTGAATAACTAACTATAGCATCTGAAAGCCTCTAAACTAACTGAAGATAAGTGGACAGGACAGGCCCCAACTAGCTCCAACTAGCTACTGAACTGAAATCATGAAAATAAATAATTTATCCTTAAAATAGGAGGAATCACCACTGCTATTCCTGATAGTCTGGGAAGTCTATATAAGATCTGGGAACTGGGCATTTGATCCTATGATATGATACATCATAGCGCAAAAAAGGAGTATGCGATTAGTACTTTGAATGTACTGGTATGCTAAATGAGGTACGCTGATACGCATGGTTTCATGAACACTAATAATAACTATCTAGATGTATGTGCATATAAAAATATAACATGTAATACTCAATAAAGTGCATGTAATCTTTAGATACAAAAATTACATAAAATCTGTAATTACTGAAGATGCATGAAAGTTGTAACTACTGAGGATGTATGACCAAGCATATATATAACATGTACTGAATGTAGTCTGAGGGGCATATCTGGATAACTGAGTAAACTTAAGGGAATAATCTCTCACTATCATGTTGCCTTGTTTTAAGTAAATGAACTCTAACACTTTAGCCTCCCTCAATTCCATCGTAAAGAACCCATCTAAGAAAGTAGTAGCAAACTCTTCCCATTCTATAAGCCCTACATCTGTGCCTCTATCTTCCTTCTATTACTTAAACCATGTATGGGATACATCTTACAACTGGTAAGCATCTAATTCATCACTCTCAATAGAAGTCACTCCCATGATATCTATTACCTTTTTCACCATATCTAAGAATTCCTATAGATCCTCTTCAGACTTGGATCTCAAAAAAGAAGGAGGGTTCATGCGGGTGAAGTCCCGAATTCTGGCTGCAACAGTTTGGCCACGGGGTTGGCCGAAATAGTGGCTGGTTGTGCATTCTAAGCCACTACTGATTGAGCTAGAGTAGTGAATACAACTCTGACTCTGCATAAGAAACATGTTCATTCAGGGAATCTTCCTGAATGAGCTAAGGTGTTGACTGGTTTATGTTTATTCTTCGGTTTGTATTTCTGGGAGGCATGTTCTGTAAATGAAAAGGAAGATATATAAGACAGAGTTTAACATGAGAATCATGCTTATTTGCACGACATAAATATTGAAAGAAGGGAAACTTTTTCTAAAATGTCTCACAACCTCTTATCCATAAGTGTGGCGTGCTTCACACTTATGTACACGACTCTACTTGATATGGCTTTCAAACTTCCTAGGATACTTTAAAAACCTTGGCTCTGATACCAAGTTTGAAATGCCCCGAGAGTACACCCTAGGTGCCATATGGTTCTTACAGTCCTGAGGGACCACAAGTTAACTCATGAGTTGATACCTGATGTGAGCACTGAATAACAATATAACATACGCAAAAGAACAACTAATAAGCCATAAGGTTTTAAGTAATGAAAACTGATAAAATATTTTGACAATTTCAACAGAAGTTTGAATAATGAATAACTGACTATAGCATCCGCAAGCCTCTAAACTAACTGAAGATAAGTTGATAGGACAGGCCCCAACTAACTCCAACTAGCTACTAAACTAAAATCATGAAAATAAATAATTTGTCCTTGAAATAAGAGGACTCACTACTGCTACTGCTGATATTCTGGGAAGTCTATATACGATATGGGAATTGGGCATTCGAACCTATGATATGATACATCATAGCGCAAGAAAAGAGTATGCGATCAGTACTTTGAATGTACTGGTATGCTAAATGAGGTAGGATGATATGCATGGTTTCATGAAAACTAATAATAACTATCTAGATGTATGTGCATATAGAAATATAACATGTAATATTGAATAGAGTGCATATAATCTACAGATACTAAAATTACATGAAATCTATAATTACTGATGATGCATGAAAGTTGTAACTACTGAGGATGTATGACTAAGCATATATATAACATGTACTGAATATAGTCTGTAAGTACTGAAATCTAATAACTGAATCACTAATATCTGTATACTATGGTACAACGACTGAAACTGGATTACTAAACTGATTACTGGACTGGGACTAAAGGAGGTATCATCTAACCGACATGACCTAATCTGAGCTAATTGGGGTCCAATCTATAACCCCAGTTGGAAAGGTGTCAGTACCGTGCCACAAGTTATAATGCTAGCTGTATGGATCCACTATACTGATGTACTGTCCCGAAGGACTAAGGGTGTCAAGCCTAAATTGATGGGTGACCCTTGCGAGGTAGTCAAGCCTAATCTGATGGGTGACTCCTCTTATCCTGCGCTAGCTATGTAGTTCTGGAGTTTAGAGACTGCTACTAATGACTCTGCCTATCTGATGTGGAAGTCGCCTTCCCTACATTCGCTCAGTGCTAAATCCTACTCCCAACTGAATTGACTCAGAATGCTTAACTGTTATGACTTTAACTAATCTTGATAACTGACTGATCTGATATTGCTCATATTATGTTTGAAACTATTCAGAATCTACTGAGACTAAGCAAAAAAATATGTTTTTAGGTATTCATAACCCCCAGGACTCGATAGCAATAATAGAAAAAAATAGTACTAAACTTAGAGGACCAAATTTAAAAGCATTCGTTTAAAATTTATTCTTGTCGACAATTTATCAAACACTTGACATGCTTTTTTTAATCTAAGCATGGGAATGATTTAGAGCTTGTAGTAAAGTCATGATTTCAATACCAACATCACTAGTCATGAATTAAATTAATAACCAACAACATTCAAACTTGTGGAGTATGATAATCAACATCAATTTCATGAAAAACATAGTATAGGGCAAGATTCATGGGAATTCATGGTTAAAGTCTAAATTAAAAAAAAATCATAATTTCTTGTAAAGATCATAATTTGGATTTAAAACATGGTACTTGGACTCCATGGATGAAAGGAACCCATGAATGAACACTTAAAATATCTGAGAAGATTAATTCTTGAAGGTTCTTGAGAATTTCTCTTGATTTTTGAAGCTAGGGTTTTGGCCTTTTGAGAGAGAATGATTTAATCTTTAGAGAAATTGAGTGAATAATGATATAATTAGGTTATTTAGGGGTTAATTTCATGTTTAGGACTGATTAGGGCCATGGAAAAATACCAAATTACCCCTGGGAAATTATTAAAATTCATCACTGAAAAGTCCCAATTTTAGGCTTCACCGAGATGTGGTGGCACTGTGGTGATCCATTGGAATTCGGCTGACACTGTTAAAAAAGGACGAGCATGAAAGGGACTAGTGGCATGACACAGTGGTATCGCGGAGTCACACTAGAAAATGATAATTGGGAAAATGGTTCGTGGCGCTACACGCCATGATCGCGGAGCTTTACTAGAAAATTCCAATTAGGAACTGGTATTTTTTTACGATGCGGCTTATCGTGATGGCATACAGGAATTTGAAAATTTCCATTTGGCCCCTTACCGCAACGTGGTGCTTCTCCAGTTGGCACACTGTTTTATAAAAATTGCAATAACTTATCATCCGGTTATCAGATTTGGGCAAATTTTATATTATTGGAAAGCTGACTGAATTTTATATGCAATGGTAGGTCTTAAACTTAAAAATTCCAAGTATTTTGAAAAATTTATATAGGAATACTCGTGTATTGAGAGTTAAACTGAGCTAGGGAAATATGGGGTATTATAGGTAGCCTTGGGTCATGACAACTTATGGTTGTCCTTGTGGAATTAGTTGTTGATGCTAGGCTTAGTTGAGACTATTGATCTTTTAGAATAAGATTACTTCATTAATTGGTAAATTGATATGATTTTTCCCAGATAATGATTGATGGGTTATGGCCATGATACTCCTTATGGAAGTAATATTGGACCTTTTGAGATGTTATTCCCTATTAGATATAATATCAGGCCCTTAGAGATGTGATTTTCTCTTAGATAAGGTATTGGGCCTTTGGAGATATTATTCCTCTTAGTTATGATAATTGGCCTATAGATATGATATTCCTCGTAATCATAATATATGACCTATAGATACGAGATGTCTTGTAGATGTGATGTGCCTCATAGTTAAGATTTATGATTTATTGATGCATTATTCCTCCTAGAGGTGAGATGCCTCCTATATGTGAGATGATTTTAGATATGCTTAATAGCTTATAGAGATGTTATGCCTCATAAATATATGCTATGGCTTATAGATATGAGATGGTTTATATACATGTTTATTAATATGAGTTTCAGATACGTATGTTGTCCTAAGGCCATGATTATGATATTGTAATTATCAACAAATGTTGTTTGGCCAAAGGCTGTGTTAAGATATTGGTTGGATAAACGAGAAGTATTTATCCTTGTAAATGATATGGTTGTAGTGTATGAATATATATATGTTATATACATATCTCTCCGATATGGGATGGAGGAAGATGCAGTAGGATGATTATGATTCCAATGTTTGAATACTGGTGATGGCATGCATAGATTTGGTACATTCTTGATCATTATATTTGAAAATGATGTGATTCTAGTTAAAACATGATCGTATGACTATACTTCCTAAATAAGAGTAAAAACCCACTTTCACCTTAAAAATAGATTTTTTCACACTAATAATTGGTGAACTTAGTAGATAATTTATATATAAAAGAGGCTAATAATGATGTTAAAAGAGTTGATCAAGACAAATTTTTGTCCATGAATTGACACTATTATCTACTCCAGTCATTAGAGATTCTTATCATTTCTACACTTTTATAATGATGTAGACCCGAAGTTCACTTTGAGCAATAAACTTATGGATTTATACTATTTAGGACATAGCCTGAGTCTATGCACCTATTATATATATATATATACATATATATGTATTGATGATATTGATACCAGGTAAGACCGGAGGTTATTGTGATGATGATATTGATACCAAGTAAGGCCGGAGGATATTATGATAATGATATTGATGCCTGACAAGGACAGAAGATGATTATATCAATGTACCTATGTGTACATCTACTGGGTTGAGTCCGACTAGACCTATGTATGGCATCTATATATATACACACATAACTGGTAAGTCTAAAGGATGATTATGATTATGACGGTTATAGTAGTCATGGTTATGAAATTTGTATTATGATATTGTGGATTCTGTTGCATTTATACTTGCATGTGCATCGCCTATCACCAGTATATGGCTATGTCTATCAGCTCATATGAGAGGTTTCCATAAATATGGGTGATCACTATGCATTGTGTTGTTGTATGCTAATTGAACCTTGTAAGACTAGTACGGTGGGGGCACACATAGGCTAGGCTAGGTAATTGGTTGTCTGAAATAGCCTATTACTCACCTTGTTATTGATATTGATATTATCATTGTTATGATTATTTTTATGGATTGCTTATGACATATTGGTCATTTATTTAGTATCGAGATTTGAGGTATGATCATAGTCTCTTCTATCTTACGCATTCATTATTATGCATAATTAATTTATTTTTAGACATATGGATTAGAAACCCTGAGCATGTTAGTACTAAATCCTGATAAGATTATAATGAGGCCTTAAAATGAAGATATGATGATCTATGTTATGCTTCGAGTTGACCTATATATATGTATCCATGGTATTACCCCATATCCTTTCCTTCATTTGTTTAGGTTGATTCATTCCTTACCTTGTATATTATTATATATTCTTCTTTTGCCCTTTTGTATATATATTTCCCTGGGATGTACCATATAGTGTTGAGATTTCAGAGTATTGTTGGAATAGGATAGTTCATCCTTGATACTTCTTAGCCTTATTATGTTCATCTCTTAAGCATGAATATAATAAATTATTATTATTATCTTATTGTCTTGGTTATATGATTACTTGACTCTCTGGTGTAGTTTTCATTTAGTTTATACATTTTGAATATCTGCTTTATCTTTGGAATTTAGTTAGTAATTATCTACTGAGTACCATTCATTTAGTTCTCATACTACACTTTTGTAACCTGCAAATCATAGTACGGGTTATCTCCATTGATGTGTGCGTCATGTAGAGCAACCATGGTTTAGAGACTAGAGTTAGGTCCTGATGTTTAGAATGCTACTTTCCTTTCTCTAATGCATTAGACTAATCTTTGTGTTGTATTCAGAGATAGTTGTATTTATACATTCATTTAGTACCTTTTTGTACTCCTATTTTATTAGAAGCTCTTGTGCTGATACCACCATTTTTGGGATTTAGTTATGTATTTGATCTTTTATTACTTTTATTCTGCATTATTTTCTTTATCTATTTTGGTAGTCCATTACTAGCTATTTTGGGATATGGGGTTGGCTTGCCTATTGGTAGGTTATAGTAAGAACCATTATGACTTGAGAAATTGGGTCGAAATAAATTGGTATTAGAGCTTAGATTTCACCGGTGTATTAGTACAAGAGCTAAGTGTTTAGTAGAGTCCTACAGATTGGTTCGAAGACGTCAATAACCTCTTTTTAGGAGGCTATAGTGACACTCTTAGGAAATTTACTTCTTGACTCATAGCTGCGTGTCTATATTGCCATAGACCTCTAAAATATTCTTTGACTCTATTTTATCCCTAATGAATGCTTCACGATGGTCGAAATATATAGATGAGACTGCAACATACATTTCTAGAGTTTCAAAGCAACATCGAACTAGAGAGTCAGAGATGGATGACAAAGATCTTCAATGCCAAACAAAAGAATTTGGGGCCATCTTAGGCTTCAGTTGAGCTCGTGACTACTTTAGACCTTCGAGGTTTAGAATTAGGGATTTGAGTCATGTTGAAAATCCTTTATATCCATGGATGACATCTGGATTATTGAGTAATTCTCATACTAGAGTTGGGTCTATTGGTGTTCATTGGGGTTCTTAGTCAGTTTCTAAGTGTGAGATTGGGTTTGTTGATTTGCTAGACATATTCTTATGCTATATCCCTCTGAGCAGGACATGATGCGTGGAGTTATTAGAGGATAAAAATTTCCCCTTCATTTGGCGTCTTAGTATAGGATAGCTGTTGGGTCTTTCTTCTCTCTGATTTTGATTATATGAGGTCCCAAAAGAGAGCATGTATTTGGATTTATAGAGGTGACACAATAGGCTATTCCATCAGTATACTGCTTTTAGTATTTCATCTGAGTGCTTGTTTTTGTTGTTATAAGGTGAGACAATGGTTAAGAGAGCTCCCCAGATGTGAGTTAACTGAACAAATAGAGTTAGCATGTATTCCTTACCAGCCTAGGTTTCCTGAGATAGGCTATGATTGTGGAAAGGAAGACTATTATAGTAGAGATTACTCTCAATGTCAGTTGGCCAGCTATTTAGGCTTACTTTATGTTTCTAGCCAGAATTAGAGTTTCAAAAGTTTATTACTAATGCGGAGAGATTGGTTACTAGTCTAGAGAGTGTCCCCAACATGGGATTTCTAGTCATTTTAGCTTATTCAGATTAGCCTCGTGATGTTGTGGAATCTTTAGTTAGAGATAGTGTGCTTGGCGCCTGAGTCGATGATTTAGTCAGTTGGTCCGAGTCTAGACCCATTTAGATTTAGTCTCTCTATGCTCGTCAGGCATGTGATTATTGATTTCACTATGACAGGTGTGCTTTTATTTCCTATATTTATATTATTATTATTATGTGTATTAGTGTTTTCATACCTATTGATGATTATATGCCTTGATGAGTTAATATTGGTAATTGTATGCCTTGCAATTAGATCCATGATTATGTGACTACTCTGTGTTTTATTTATTTTTAGTAGTATATAGAGTAGATATGTATTGATAGTTTCTTCCTATGGGTGTTGCATATGGGTTTGAGTCCTATTTATCATGACATATTGGCCTTATTGTGTCCCTTGAGTGGTATATGATATTGATGTTCATTTTGGTACCACCTATTCATTATGTTGATGTTGATACTACTGTTATTATTGCTATCACTACTAGAGGTTATTGATATTCTTGATATTATTACTCGATGTAATTGATCCTCGCCGGGTAGCTGTTTAGACTAGTGTTGTCTAGTTAGAATTTCATTCTTTGCTATAGTTCTTTCCATGACTGGTATGGTTACAGCCTTGGGGAGTTTTGAGTATGTTTTGATAGTTTATGCCCTCAAGTGATTATGGAGTGTGTTATTTGCATTTTCAGTTGGTGACTTTGACTTTGGCATTATTTCAGTTATGTGGCTACATTTTATGCCCTCTAGCTAATATAGAGTTGGTTGTTGAGTTTTAAGTTGATGATTTATCCCTGTGGTAAGTTTGTTCTTTAGCTAAGTTTCGATTTTAGATTGGTATGATTTTACTTGGATGTGTCAGATTTTGATACAAAAATCAATTTGAGTGGTTGGCAGTGATATAGACTTTTTGGTTCAGTTTTGATTTGATGCCTTTTAATGGTGATTTAGAAGTTATGATAGATTTGTAGTATGAATGCCTACCCGTCTTTAGGTTTGGCTTGGGTAGTTGAGATCGAGCAATTCAGCCTTGATGTGGAGATTTAAGCTTGGTGCTGTAGAGTGCAGCCTTTATTTTAAATTATCTCAGTTCAAATTTCATTAATAGGCTGGTTGATCCTATTCTATAGTTACCTATTCGGTATTATCGACTTTGGATGGATTATAGTTGCCACGTGTTCAGATGCTGGCCTATTGACCCTGTATTGGATCTTTTAGCTTTGGCCTTGGGTTTCTAGTTTTCAATTGGAATTTTGGATAATATGCTCAGTGAAAGTAACATACTTGAGTTGTATTCAGTATGGCTTCATTATTGGTTGATGGGACATCCTAGAGCGAATTGTTCAGTGATGAGTAGTTATGCCTTGATCTTCTGGATTTCAGCTTTATTATCACCCTGACTAGATATAGCATTGGAATTGATGACATTCCCTGATTATTTCCATTTCTAAACACCTTATGGTCTTATTCTCATATTTGCAGAATGGACTTTTAGTGGATCATCCTCAATTTTTTCAAGTTGTCTGTGATTAGATATCACGTATTAGACTCAAGTGATTTTCCTCGTAGTTCAGAGTAGATAGTGGGTGCAAAACAAAAAATAAAGGTTATATTTTGAATTGGAGTCGGTGGTATGACTCATGTCTTGATTTGTTTTTGGCTCAAATGAGCCTTGGTTGATTTTTGTGGATATAAAGATGGTAGCAGTGTGTTGTGGTTCATATTTATGTGTATCAACCTTTATCAATTTAGTTGGAGGCCAGTTGATAATTTAAGTTAAAGTTTGGCTGTTTGGGAGTTAAGTGAGAGAGCTGGTTGAAAAAGAGATATCTATGGCAAAGTCCCTTAAAAGTGTTCTCTCTTCGTGGATGACATCTAGGAAGTCATGCTTGGAGCATGCATGCCCAATACCTTATCCTTACAAGCTTTTGAGTTCTTTCTATCCATTGACTTTCGAGAACAAAATTCTTTTTAGTAGTCGATATTGTAATGTCCCTTCTGGTCATTTTCACAATTCCATTTATTTTTGCCATTAGATATTCTCCATAGCTTTCCTAAGTCATTTATGACTTTCTAGGAATGACCGTTTGATTTTTGGATAGTTTATTTGATTTTTAGAGTCAATTCCTTGTTTAAAAGTTTTTGCTGGTTCCAAATAACCATCGAGTGAAAACTTCACAAAATGATATAGGATTCAAATTTTGACTCTGCTAACTACTTCGAAATATCTACTTTAGGCTAGGTAGACCTTTGGTTTGGGTCCCGATGTACCCAAGCTTATTTTGACCTATTGGTCAGAAAGTTGGAAAATTGGGAATATAGGTGTGGTACCCACATTTGGTCGAACCGACCTCGATTGGAAAATCTGACTTCACCATTGCATCAGGAACATTGATTTTAGGCTAGAGGGACCTTTGGTTTAGGTCATAAGGCTTCCAAATTGATTTTGGGCTATTGAGCGGTTAACATGAAAAATGGAACTATAGGTGTGTGACCTAATTTTTGCCAAACCAATCTCAGATGATGATTAAATTGGATTTGAAATGTGGTTTTCACTCTAATTTCACTATTGGATCATGTTCATAGGCTTCCGAATGAGTTTTGAGGGTCAAAAACAAGTTTTTGACTTTGCTAATATCTGATGCACAAGGGGGATACCATAATCACACAAGGGGTATGGTGTTCTCCCTATCGTGATAGAAATCCCTCAATAGTGATAAGAATATTTCCATACCCGGTATGGGCATAAAATGACCCCTTAGGCCGTATTTTGGTAATTTTCTCTTCATCTTAGAGACCTAGAAACACTAAAAGAGTGTGATAACTCAAAACTAAGTCTTGTGGGTAGCCCGAGAACTTGTTTAATATCTATTATCGTGATTATCATCTGAATTAAGTTAACATTTCATAACTTTCAAGGTGAATTTCTTGGTTCTTTACAAAAAACCCCAAATATCTTGAGAGCTTGACTTTAGCCCCAAATATGCTTGGTTTTCACCCATTCTTGAGGTTTATGATTCCTTGATGATTTATGAATATTGAGTTGACCTTGGAAATATGATTTCCGTAAGTGGGACCCACTTGGGGTTTTTGGTGTTGTTTTTAGACCCAAAGCACAATGGTGCAATATGGGTTTATTCTCGTATTGATGCATAGATTATGTTTTTGATAGTGTACTGGCATTTTGGCATTGTGAAGTGAAAATAAATATTTTATGAATGATGCAGGGATTCATGGTTTGGCTTTGAGGTAGGCTTTTATGTACTCTTCTTCGTAGATGATGCGTGATCTATATTTCATATGAATGCGATGTTACGATTGATTATGGGTAGAATAACTTAGTCTTGACTATTGAAGTTTATGGATTAGATGATGGTTTTGGACCCGTAAGGTGAAATGCTTAGTACCTTTTAGAATCTTATTTCCTTCTCCCTAGATTAAACTAATTCGTAGAATGGATATCACGTAATGCTAGGTTTGGGATGTGGTTTAAGTGTTGAAATCATGGTTAGTATGAGTAACCTTATTTGGGATTTTCTAGTGATCTTGAAGCCATAATTTGGGTAGAGTTGACTTAAATGCCTATTCTAGATAAAGTTCGAATCTTAGGACTGGTTATCGCTGACTTGATATATAGAAGTTGAACTAGATACCATAGCCTAGTTTGGGTTGTAGATTGCCTAAATATGGAAATTGAGGATTATAAGTGGGATCATCTGGCCTACATAGGCCAAGACTTGTGGTAGTCCTTATGGACTTAGTTGTGGATGCTACGCTTAGTTAAGAATATTGAGCCTTTATAATAAGTTTACTTCATGGATTGGTAAATTGATATGATTTGCCCCTGATTATGATTAATGGGTTATGGCCATGCTACTCGTTATGGAAGTGATATTGGGCCTTTAGAGATGTCATTTCCTCTTAAATATGGTACTGGGCACTTGGAGATGTTATTCCTCCTAGTTATGATAATTGGTCTATAGAGACGATATTCCTTGTAGTAATGATATATGACCTATAGATACGAGTTGTCTTGTAGATGTGATATGCCTCATAGTTATGAGTTATTCTTTATTGATGCATTATGCCTCCTAGAAGTGAGATTCCTCCTACACATGAGATGATTTTTAATATGCTTTATAGCTTATAGAGACGTTATGCCTCATGAATATTCTATGGATTATATATATGAGATCATTTATATACGTGGTTATTGATATGAATTCCGGATACATATGTGGGACTAAGGCCGTGTTATGATGTTGTGATTATTCCAGACACATTATTAAGTCAAAATCCATTTTATCATATTGGTTGGATATCCGGGAAGTATTTATCCTTGTAAGGGATATGGTTGTAGTTTATGAATATATATATGTTATATACACATCTCTCTAATATGGGATAGAAGAAGTACAGTAGAATGCTTATGATTCCAATGTTTGAACACTGGTGATGGCAAGGGTTGATTCGGTACATTCTTGATCATTATATCTGTAAATGATTCAGTACATTCCAACCCTTTCTACACTCTTATAATTATTTTGTCTTAAATTCCACTCCAGTCAATGGACTTATGGATTTATACTCATTTAGCCATGGCCTAATTTCCTTCACCTATTTTATATATATGTATGTGTGTATGTGTTTGTCTTGATGATATTGATACCAGGTAAGACTGAAAGATATTATGATGATGATATTGATAACCGGCAAGGCTAGAGGATGTGTTGATGATATTATTGATGCCCGACAAGGCTGGAGGATTATCATATCGATGTTTCTATGTGTACATCGATCGGTTTGAGTCCGAGCATATATATATATATTGATATATATATATATGCGATACATAGGGATAGTCGAACTCAAAACGATTGATGTAAACATAGGAACATCGATATAATCAGCCTCCAGCCTTGTATATATATATAACTACACACGAACACACTCGGCAAGGCCGGAGGATGATTATGATGATGATGGTTTTGATGATGATGGTTATGACATTGGTTTTATATTTTTGTCGAGTCTGTTGCATTAATACTTGCATGTGCATCGCCTTTATCAAATATACAACTATATTTATCAGCTCGTATGGGAGAGTTGAACAGATATGGGTGATAACTATGCTTTGTGTTGTTATATGCTGATTGAACCTTCTAAGCTTGGGGCGGTGGGGGAACGCATAGGCTCAGCTAGGTATTTGGTTGTCCAGAATAGCCGGTTACTCGTGTTGTTATTGATATTGTTATTATCATTGTTTTGATCATTTTTATGGCTAGCTTATGGCAGATTTGTCATTGATTTGGTATCGAGATTTGAGGTATGATCTTGGTCTCTTCTATCTTATGCATTCATTATTATGCATGATTAATTCATATTTAGACACATCAATTAGAAACACCTTAAAATGAGGATATGATTATCTAACTTGTGCTTCGTGTTGACCTTACATTTATATATATGTATATCTAGCCATATGTAGCTATGGTATTGTTGTATATCGCTTTATACATTTGTTTAGGTTTTATATTTGTTCCGTGGTCTTGTATATTGTTATATATTCTTCTTTTGCTCTTTATTCATATATTGGCCAAGGATATACGGTATAGTGTTGAGATTTCATAGTATGGATGGAATAGGATAGTTCATCCTTGATACTTCCTTAGCCTTATTATGTTAGTTTCTTGTTCATGAATAGGATAGATTATCCTTTTTATCTCATTGGCTTTGTTATATGATTACTGGACTCTTAGGTGTCGTTTTCCATTCTGCTTATATGTTATGTATATCTTCTTTATCATTGGAGCTCAGTTGGTAGTTGCCTACTGAGTACTATCCATTTGGTACTCATACTACACTTCTGCAGCCAACAGATCATAGAATGGGTTATCGTTATTGATGTATGTGTCATGCGGAGTAGCCATGGTTCGGAGACTAGGTGAGCACTTGACATTCAGAGTGTTACTTTCCTTCCTCTTATGTATTAGACTAGTCTCTATGTTGTATTTAGAGATAGTTGTATCTCCACTAAATTTAGTACCTCTTTTGTACTCTTATTATATTAAAGCTCGTGTGCTGATACCACCAGGTTTTGAGATTTAGTTATGTATTTGATCTTTTATTACATTTATTCCACATTTTTTCCTATATCTATTTGGGTAGTCCGTTACTAGCCGTTTCGAACTACAAAGTTATCTTACCTACTTGTGTGTTATAGTAGGCGCCATCATGACCTAAGAAATTAGGTCGTGACATACCACTCACCCACTATAGAGGGAATATTCCTTCTATAGTAGGGATAAGAGTTGGCCAATCCCACCATAGTAGGTGAAACCCGCTCTAGCAATGTTGCTATAGGGGGAACAATCCCACTATAGTTGGATAACCCCCTTTTAATATACATAATATCCAAAATGTATTTTCTATCTAAATATAATCAAGGGTTGGAGAAGGCAAATTTTGGTGATTTCCATTGATTTTCAACATAAATTCTTTGTTGAGGTAAGTAATCCAACTTGTTAACAATTTTTTTTGATGATTAATTAATTGAATCATTAGGTTTTGATTATGGAGGAGTATTTAACTTGACCTAGGTTGATTTTTTGATGATATTTTGTGAAACAGGGTGTAATTCTGGGGTTTTGGCCAAGGGTGGATAATTTATGACTACATGATTAGAATTCAATCGTATAAAAATGAATTTATTATAATTATAAGGGAATGAGGATATAAAAACCCTAGAAAGAGGGAATGATAATGGATTTGATCTTGGGGCTATGGGATTAAGTTGTAATCCTCGAATTTTCTACGTATTGAATTATGACTGCATTGTTGTTTTTAGACTACAACCAAGATGAGATTGCAAGAAAAGGTAAGGCTCAAGTTCATTAGAGTGGTGCAGTCTTGGATTAAGGTAGGTGATTGTTAAATGTAGCTAAAAACCCAATTTGGTTTATATGTTCATATTAATTGCCTCTTTGTTTACTTGTTGCCATGCATGTTTAAGAGGTGTAGTTGTTGAATTATATCCTAAGTATCTAATCTCATCTAATGAGGCTTGTATTGAAGGCTTGTTGGTTGTCCATGTGTGAATTTGTGATCTTATTGTGATTGTGTTATACTCATGACGATTGTACTTTTTATGATATCAATTGTTATTATGATATGAATGGATAAAGATAATCATCACGGTATTGGTGAAACTTAGAGATTATATGGGTGGGACGTTACAGTAAAAGTGGCATATATTGGTTTGGGATAAAGGTGGAAAACCGTCATGACCCAATTTCTTAGGTCATGATGGAACCTACTATATCCCTCCAGTAGGTAAGCCAACTAGTAGTGTAGAATTGATAGTAACATACTATCAAGAGAAATAAGAAAACAATTGAAAGGAATCGAATAGAGAGGCTAATATAAAAGAAACCCGAAACCTAGTGAAGTCAGTTTAAGAGAGTCTAATACAACAGGAATACAAGTGAAATACAAAATAAATATATATACAGCGATGTATTTGAATACAAAATAAAGATCAATCTAACAATAAGAGGGTAAATAAGAATACTCCAAACATCAGACGATCACCCCAACTCTTTGATCCATGGTTACTCCATATGATGCGTGCTTCAAAGAAGAAAACTCATACTATAATCTGTAGGTTGCAGAAGTGTATCATGAGTACCAAACACATGGTACTCAGTAGGCCTCAGCCTCAGCCAACTAATCTTCAAAGACGATGCAACAATAGATAAGAAGTAAAGAAGGAAATATAAAATACAGACAACTATCTAGGAAACTAAGCATAATGATGCTAATGGAAAACTAAGGATTGACTATTCTATTCTAATAATAACTAGAGAATAATGTGTGATATCATATATCACTTGTCAATATACAAATGAAGATTCAAAGAAGGATATTTAGTAGTAATACAGGTTCGAATAATATGTATACAATTTGAAGAGATAAGAGAATGTGGATATACAGTAATACCATCTATATATATATATATATATATATATATATATGTATACATGACTAATCTCAAAGATAATGAGTTGAGGAAACAATCTAACCTCCCAAGGATCATAGATAAGTAATGGAGCTAAAACTGACATAACCAAAGCCTCTAACCGAAGTGTGACTAATCATGATATAACTTAACAGTAACATATATTAATATGAGAAATAAAAGAATCTGAAAAGTACCAACAATCTTGGGTGCCTATCCATAACCATCCTACCATGAACAAACCATAATAATCAACTATAGAGTAACTAGATTGTCTAGATAGACAATAACCTAGATGAATCCCCATAATCCTGAAAGGTTCAACCAAGTGCTCAACAAACAAGAATCACAACTTATACTTATACAACACACCCTTATAAGGCCGATAGATATAAGCACCAAACAATTATACTTGTGATAGGTGATGCATGAATGTAATATAAACCGATAATGAAATATCCAATCCGAGTTCCATAATGTACCAAATACACCTCCTCCAACTCATTATCTCACAAAGGTAGCACCTATGACGACCATCTATCTCCGATACTGTGGCTCACTAACAAAATCGTGTACATTTCTTCTCCCTGAATCAGGACTTATAACAACCTTCATAATCAATCTAATATGTCTAGTACTTGATATATATATATATATATATGTACATATTGTAACACCCCATAATTTTTCCTAGCTTAAATTCGTCCTGAGAATGTCAAAGATTTGCTTATAAGATGAATAAATTTTTATTTAATGTGGTATTTTAAAGATTTAGACTTTTCATTATGTGGGAAATTGAATAAGCTTTCCATCGATATAAGATTCGTCCAAATCCGACACTCGATGAATGAGTTATGGTATTTTTAAGTTGACAGTGTGCCACCTGGGCACTTGGCGCATCATAGAGATGGGAAAAATGACAATCATCAATTCCAATGGCCCTCTGGGATAGCCCCACAATGTGGAGAAGCTGTAAGTCCCAATTTTCCCATTTCAGTAGACTGGAGCGATGATGGCGCGTCGCGCCGAAGGCCAAATTGGCATTACTATAGGGCACCACAATGGTGGCACGTCGTGTTGAAGTTCTAGGTCCCAATTGTCAAAATATAGTGGGACAACGCAATAGCTCCACATCACAGAGGTCCCTCATTTTCCATTCATCCTTTTCCAGAGAGCCAATATGATAGTGATACGTCACGGTGGCCCAGTAAATCGAGATTTTTGGTTGATTTCCAGTTCCGATTTAAACTTTAATAAGGGCATTTTGGTCAATCCCCAGGTCCCCAATCCGTCTAAAACACATCATTAAGCATATACCAAAGCAGTTTATGCTTATTTCATTATTTTTCTCTCAAAAGAAAACCCTATATCATCAAAGCCCCTTCTCCAAGAAACCCAATTCTTTCATTAATTCTCCAAGGAAATTCAAGATTTAGTATTCCCAATACAAGAACTTTAAGAATTCATCTTCAAAGCATCAATAGAAATCCAAGATTCAAGTTTTAGCATCTAGTTCTTCAATCAAGATATGTGGGGTTATGAACAAGGATAATCCTTTCATCCTTGTGCCCAAAACTTATTTTAATTACAAATTTAATGAAATTTTATGTGATTTCTCATGAAATTGAAGTTAGGATTTATACCCAATATTGCTATTTATGAGTTTATGAGATTTCCAATGATTTAGAAGTTGAATTGCATGTTTATGTTCATATTTTCATGTATATTGCAGAAATTTCCAGATTTTAAGTTGATTTATAAATGTTTACATCACCAAGCATTAATATTATGATGTTTTAATATGAGTTTGATGCATGGGTCTTTAATCCCTAATTAAGATTGCTATTTCAAGATTGTTTGTGCTATGAGCACCCTACTGAGATTATTCTCAGATTTTTCTATAAAGATTTGACCTTTTTGGTCCTGAGCTAAGATAAAGAATCCACTTTGTCTATATGACTTGAGATTTAAAGAAAGAAAGAGCATAATTGGTTTTCTTGTAAACCCTAGTGCTATATTTTTTTTGAAATGGATTTCTTAAGATCCTGAGCATAAGAATAGGAGTAGTATTTAGCACCGAGATGGGTATATTACCAAGGTTTCATTCCCCAGAACTACGTGCTACCATAGGATTAAGATTATTCCTACTTCTATGTGGATGACTAAGATTGTGATCACTTAAGATAAGAAGTTCTATTCCGATTGCAAGGGTAGAACAGCTCAACCCAATGTGGGAAAGATGTGGGACTCCATGAATGCTCACATGGTTTATGTCGGTTAGAAGAACCTCCCAAAAAAAGATGTCCCCTACTCTTAAAACAGTCTATTGGTTTAAAATCTTAAGATAAAGTGTTTTCTCTACAGCTTAATAGTAAAGATTTTCAGACCAGTTTCTCAGAAAAGAATAACAGAAAGCTTTTAGAAAACTAAGTGTAAAGGCTCACAAGTCTTACTCAGATTATGTTTTAAAGAAAGATATTAGCTTTAGATTTCAGCTTTCAGATGTCAGATTTAAGAGTGAATCCTTTCTACACTTAGACAAAATTATTTAAAGAAAGAATACAAGTATAGCTTTTAGAACTAAATGTTATGACTCACTAGATTTATAAAGTATGATTTGCTATTCGTGATTACAGATTTTAGTATTTCAGATATTCCATCTTATGTGAGTAATTTATATTTAGCATGCATTGATTTACAAATATGATGATGAGATAATGTTTTACTTATGCATTCACCCCCATATACTCAGTACATCCTCAAAGTACTGATCCACATAAATGTATATATGATACATTGTCTCATAATGTAGGTACGATTTGTAGCACGCATACCATATTCAGACAGTTTGTAGATTCCAGCCACTAGATGATGAGTCATCGTACTTCGAGGACTTTAGTTAGATGTTATTGATGTACTTTATTTTCTTATTCATATGTATTGATTAGTGATAGTTGGAGTCACGTCTCAACTATCTATAGTTAGTATAGTAGAGGCTTCACAGATGACAGTTAGAGTCAGTTATGTAATTTCAGTATATTTTTTCAGACTTTATCTGAGTGTAAAAGAGTTGTATCAATATTGTATTTTTCCCAAATTCTATCAATATTATGTTTCCGTGCAGTAAACTCAGTCATTTTATACATACTAGTCAGTTGCTTATGAGTTATGCCAATAGAAAGGTTAGCTTGGGATCACTTGTGGTCCTAAGAACTGTGTGACGTCTCGGGACAGATTTTTGAGGCGTTACACATACATACATACACACACATATATACGTATATATAGTAATTGCTTATAATTGAACTGAGACTAAAAGAATTTAAAAATATAAATCCATTACCCGAGATAAGGTTCAAGACTAAATCGACATAATATCATAGAAAGAGCAGAATTCCCTATAGAACAAAGTAAATAGTAGTGGTAAAAAAGTAGATTAATAATGGATCGGAATTCTCCTTGGTCTAAATTTCAAAACAACACGTTTAGTTCCAGAATAATAAAATTCATTAAATAAGGTGGTATGATTTTGTAACGCCCCAAAAATGGGTCCCGAAGCGTCACACAGTGCTTAAGGCTACAAGTAGCCCCAAGCTAACCCTTTGAGCCTGCTACTTCACATAATAACTTCCTTAGAGAAGAAATAGATAAATCACGGGCACGATTATATAAAATAATAAGAAATACTGTGCAAATAGTTCGTTCGAACAACCATAACACTGGAAATCTGGACATACTAACAATCTGACAACTAGTCTTACAAAGCCTCTACTACTCAAGAACTAGAGAGCCATTGGGACAGGTCCCCAACTAGTTCATACTCAACTGAAAAGAAATGAACAACTACTAGATAAACTGAATATCTGAATATAACCGGTCCTCGAACCATGAGGACTCACCACTGTGGAGATGTAGATAAAGGCACTCGGGGATCACTGATGAGGCTGGGACGGAGAACTTGAACCTACACCATGAGATAATGTAGCACACAAACGTATATGTGGATCAGTACTTTGGGAATCTACTAAGCATGTGGGGGTGTATGCAAATAAAAAATCAGTATCACATGTCTTAATAGAAACATGCATGCTATAATAGATGACACACATAGCTTGAATAAAATTCTCATAAGTTGTGGTTAGGAAATAGATAATCGAAATCACGTGAGTCATTTCACTTTATTCTGGATATGTATTCTTTCTTTGTTCTCAACTTGTAAATTAGATAAAATCTTAAAATATCAACTTTGAGGACATAAACTATAATCTCATGAAAGCAAGAAACTTATTGGGAACTTAATAATCATGAAACTTGAAAACTTTAGGAACCATAGGGTCATAGCCTTCAAAATCAATATACCTTCAAACTTACACTTTTAACTTAGGAGGTAAATCATTGTGTTGTTCAAATCCCACATACCTCGAAATTAAAAATTTGAGTGAGTTCTTGAATTTGGGTTGCTATTCTTGAAATTAATGGGTGCTTCTTGTAGCCCTCAGAATGGGGATTCCAATTCTCAAAAAATTATTGAAAACTGACAGTTAACTTTTGAGTTCTCTTGAAGTTTGTGTAGAAACCCTAAGCTATGTTCTTGGTGGTTTTTGATGGAAGTATGAATCATATGGTATTTTTGGGGTGTAATCTCATGTTAAGGATAGTAAAGAAGTGGGAAAATACCAACTTTACCCTTAATGAGATGGAAAAAAGAAGCTAAAAACTGGGCACAAAGGCTATAGCCTGGGCGGTGTCTTGCCCAGAGCCTTAGCTAAGCTGGGCATAGGCTATAAATTTACCTCTTTGCATCAACACATAACCCAAGCCAACTCTAGAATCATCACAATACACTATAAAACCATCAACACCATCTGGCAAAGTCAACACAGGGGCTGAGGAGAGTCGAGTCTTCAACTCCTGAAAACTCTTCTCACAGGAATCTGACCAAAGGAACTTAACTTTCTTTTGGGTCAATAAGGTCATGGAGATAAAATAAAAGATAAACCCTTACCAAAACGGCGGTAATAGACAACTAGACCTAAGAAATTCCTAATGTCAGATGGAGAGAAAGGTCTAGGCAAATTTCTTACAACTTCTGTCTTTTGGGGATCAACTCTAATGCCTTCGGCTGAAATAATATGACCTAGAAAAGCTACGTACCTTAGCTAGAACTCACACTTGATGAATTTGGCGAACAACTGGTGATCTCTAAGGGTTTGGAAGACAATTCTAAGATGATCTGTACGGTCAACCTAGGTTCGGGAATACACAAGAATATCATCTATGAAAAGAATGACAAACATATCAAGATACTGCTTAAACACTCGATTCATGCGGTCCATGAAGTCTGCGGGAGCATTGGTTAGTCCAAAAGACATGACATGAAACTCAAGTGACCATAACGAGTTCTAAACACTGTCTTCGGGATGTCACACTCCCTTACTTTGAGTTAGTGATAACTGGATCTAAGGTCTATCTTGGAGAAATAACTTGCACCCTAGAGTTGGTCAAATAAGTTGTCAATTCTAGGAAGAGGCTACTTGTTCTTGACTATGACTTTATTAAGTTGACGATAGTTAGTGCACATACGCAAAGAACCATCTTTCTTCCATATGAATTGGAAGGGTGCGCCCCAAGGAGATACACTGGGCCTTATGAAACCTTTGTCTAAAAGATCTTTGAGTTGTTCTTTCAACTCCTTAAGCTCTGTGCGCGCCATACGGTAGGGAGAAATAGAAATAGGTTGAGTGTCAGAAGAAAGATCATTAACAAATTCTATCTCTCTATCGGGAGGTACCCCTAGGAGATCTTCTAGAAAAACATCAGGAAACTCATTAACAATGTTGACTGACTGAATAGTTGAAATCTAGGAGTTAGTGTCTTTAACTTTGACTAAATGAAAGATGCAACCTTTGGATATAAGATTTTTGTCTTTGAGATAAGAAATAAAATGACTTTTGGGAGATACTGAGCTTCCGGACCACTCAAAAACTGGCTCATCAGGAAATTGAATCATAACCACATGGGTATGACAGTCTATAGATGCATAATAAGAGTGAAGCCAGTCCATACCCAGAATAAGATCAAAATCAAACATATCCAACTCTATCAGATCAACAAATATGACTCTATGAAGGATAATAATAGGACACTTTTTATACACTTGCCTAACAACAACGGACTCCCCTACTGGAGTAGAAACTAGAATAGGCTAAGGGATATTTTCAGGACTCATTTCAAAATTCAGTGAAATCAATGGTGTCACATAAGAAAAACTTGACCCGGGGTCCAATAACACATAAACATCAAAGTGAAATACGCGGAGCATACTAGTGACAATGTCGGGAGAATCCTCCTACTCATGATCGGAAGGTAAGGGATTGAATCTATTTTGGCGCTGACCGCCAATAGAGCTAGAAGAAGCGCCCTGTGGAGGAGTTGGACGGGATGCGAGAGATGGTGCACTGCTGGCCTGCGCCTGTGGTCAGGTATCTCTGCTCCTCGTCTGGCATATGGGCACTCTCTAAGTCTGTGGACCATATTTCCACAACCGAAATATCCTCTCTTCTTAGCCGACTCACCAGGATGGGTCCTACCACTCTTAGCATAAGGAGGAAAATTAGGTCTGTTACTCATACTATTTTGGGATCTAGACATAGCAAGTCTGTTCCCTTGCTCCTGCCTACCTATAGGTATGGGAGAACTAACGGATGAAGGTGCTGGCATAGACGAACGACTTTGGGACTAAGGGCGGTTCCCTCCATGGGACCTAGCCTGACCATACTCATGCTGCTCGGATATAGCTCTCTTGTTTTCCCTTACCCTATCTTTTTCTCTTATCTTATTCGACTCTATATGTTGTGCATATATCATCAATTTGGACAGATCCATATCCCTGTTTAACATAGCAGTCCTGCACTCTTTCAACACCAAACTAGAAACACCTGTCACGGACTTTCTCATGCTAGAGCGTGCGTCAGTAATCAAGTCAGGAGCATATTTTTCTAACTGGTTGAACTTCAGGCAGTACTTCTTAACAGTCATGGAGCCCTTTCTTAAGTTCATAAACTCCTCTACTTTTGCCTCCCTCATCTCTAATGGAAAGAACTTATCCAAGAACACATCTTGGAATGCCTGCCAAGTAATAGGGGCATCATCTTCTCCTCTACTCTTTTTCCATGTACCAACCCAATCATAAGAAATGTCCTTCAACCTATAAGATGCCAACTCTACACTTTTTTACTTAGACACATACATCACCTGCGTGATCTTTCTCACCTCTTCAAGATATAATTGTAGGTCCTCACCTGCCTTGGACCCATAGAACTCTGGTGGATTCATCCGCATGAAACCACGAATCCTGGTAGTAGATAAATCACCTCCCTGCTGCTGCGGAGCTGCGGCCTGGTTATTGTCCTGAACATTTGCAGTGACTACTTGGGCTAGCTCCTGAAAAGCTGCCCGAAACTCAGAAGGGGACACATTTTCGTTCAGGGGATCAATAGGCTGAGGTTGTTGATCATTGTTGTTTCTGCGGGCTCGATGAGGAGGCATTTTCTGAAATAAGAATGTATGAATTAATAGCTGAGAGAGACATCTTTAAGCACGATAGACTCTAAAAGAAAGAAATGACTTTTTCCTAAATATTTCGCAGCCCCTTGCTCATTGATGTAGAGCGCTACACACCGATGATCAAGACTCTACTTAATGCAGCTTGTCAGACTCCTTAGGAATCCTTAAACCTTAGGCCCTGATACCAAGTTTGTAATGCCCTGAAAATGGGTCCCGAAGCGTCACACGGTGCTTTAGGCTACAAGTAGCTCCAAGCTAACCCTTTGATCCTGCTACTTCACATAATAACTTTCTTAGAGATGAAATAGATAAATCACGGGCACTGTTATATCAAATCATAAGAAATACTGTGAAAATACTTCTTCCGAACAACCATAACACTGGAAATCTCGACATACTAACAATCTGCCAACTAGTCTGACAAAGCCTCTACTACTCAAGAACTAGAGAGCCATTGGGACAGGTCCCCAATGGACTCATACTTAACTAAAAAGAAATGAAAAACTACTAGATAAACTGAATATCTGAATATAACCGGTCCTCAAACCATGAGGACTCACAACTGTGGAGATGTAGATAAAGGCACTCGGGGATCACTGACGAGGCTGGGATGGAGCACCTGAACCTACATTATGAGATAATGTAGCACACAGACGTATATATGGATTAGTACTTTGGATATGTACTGATCATGTAGGGGTGTATGAAAATAAATAATCAGTATCACAAGTCTTAATAGAAAACATGCATGCTATAAAAGATGACTCACATAGCTTGAATAAAATTCTCATAAGTTGTGGTTAGGAAATAGATAATAGAAATCACGTGAGTCATTTCACTTTATTCTGGATATGTTTTCTTTCTTTGTTCTCAACTTGTAAATTAGATAAAATCTTAAAATATCAACTTTGAGGACATAAGCTATAATCTCATGAAAGCAAGAAACTTCTTGGGAACTTAATAATCATGAAACTTGAAAACTTTAGGGACCATAGGGTCATAGCCTTCAAAATCAATATACCTTCAAACTTACACTTTTAGCTTAAGGATAGTAAAACTTCATTAAAACTCAAGAACTTTGTACTTTAGGATCTTTAAGACTTGAGACTCTAGAAAACTTAAGAGACTTTGGGACACTTGGGACTCGGGATTATATAACTTTGGGAGTTTCTTCTAACCGACATAAACTATGTGAGCTGACATGGAGTCCAACTTCTTGCCCACTTTGGGGAGAACTGTTCTATCCTTTCCATCGGAGTAGAACCTTTACTTTTAGTGATCACTAGCTTAACCCACTTGGGGTAAATCAGAAACCTATGGAGGCACGTAGTTCTGGGGTATGAGACCTCAAAATCAAGACCAACTCAGTGCTAAATACTACTCCCTTACTTAGCTCAGAAATTTAAGAAAATACACCTTAAACAATTCAACAATATGTAATGGGAGCCAATATGATTCCCCTTTTTCTCAAATCAAACAACTAATGTGGATTTCTTTCTTAGCTTAGGATCAAAACTCAATTCTTTTCTTGAAATCTTGATAAACTTTTTATCAAAGTTTTAAAATCTCAACAACATGGAAATATAAGTACACTTCTTGGAGTATCAATTATTCATCCTCAAAGACTCACAATTTCACAATAAAGTTCAACTCATGACAACAACTCTTGGATATTCTTGGAAACATGATATCAATATAGAAATGTGCAATTTATATCATGAACTCTCAATTTAGATCATAATTGAACAAAATAATCATACAATTCAACACTTGAACAATTTCATAATCTCATCAACTTGAAATATAGAAAAATAATATGAATTCATCTTGGAAATATGATATTCTTTAAGAAAATCTAAAACTTTTGGGCACAAGAATGAAAGAGTGTTCTTGTTCAAACCCCACATACCTTGAAATTAAAACTTTGAGTGAGTTCTTAACTTTGGGTTGCTATTCTTGAAATTAATGGGTGCTTCTTATAGCCCCCCGGATGGGGATTCCAATTCTCAAAAAATTATTGAAAATTGACGGTTAGTTTTTGAGTTCTCTTGAAGTTTGTGAAGAAACCCTAAGCTATGTTCTTGGTGGGTTTTGATGAAAGTGTGAATAATATGGTATTTTTGTGGTGTAATATCGTGTTAAGGAAGATAAAAGAGTGGGAAAATACCAACTTTACCCTTAATGATACGGAGAAAAGAAGCTGAAAACTGGGCACAAAGGCTATGGCCTGGGCGGTGCCTTGCCCACAGCCTTTGCTAAGGTGGGCGGCGCCTTGCCTAGAGCCTTAGCTAAGCTGCGTGACACCCCTTAATAGCCTTTAGCTATTTGTTTGTCACCCCAAACGTGCCCTAAATGGATTTCAAAAATTCCAAAACTCACCCGAGATACCCTACGAACTTTCCCCATCACAACGCAACAACACAATCAAGAAACGGAGGTCAGGAAGGTCACAAAATAATTTATCAAAGTTTGAGGGCTCAAAAATGAACTAAGTGTTGGAACACTTAGCTAAAATTCTAAGTGTTAATCTTCTTTTAACTTGCTTCCAAGGCTTTGACAACGAGGAAACTTTACGGGGTCTTACAAATTTTCATTATAAGAGAATCCAATTTAAAAGTGAAAAGTGAGAATAAATCCCTTTTTAGAAAATGATATTAAAGTAAAGAATTTGGTTGGAATCGTAACCCTAAGTAATCATAAATAAGCCAAAAAGTCTGCATGACATCTCCAGTATAAGAAAAAAATACAACCATAAGTTCCTAAGCATCCATAAACTAGAATTATTCTCCTTATTAAGTACAAAATACCCACTTAGAGTCCAACTGGTATCGTAACTGCGACCTCGAACACAATATATATATTAGCATGATAATAGCACCATAATTCGGGAAAATACTATAAAATTAACTAAGCAAATGATAGGTCTTGTACTAAAAGATATGTTACCTTAATTTATTCTTAGCATGCTTATAATCAGAGATAATATTGTTCTATGGCCATAATAGATATCCTATGCTAAGGTTCTGGTCACATATCTATCCCAAATTTTCTTAGTAGGTTAAGTCAAGAAATACTAGTCATAATCCCATCCTATAGTCCCAAACTAGAATTTAATAGATACATAACACTATCTCATAGAAAATAGTTGACCAAAGCCTACCTCGATGCCGAACCGCAAATCTTGAATCATCCAAACATCACCGTCTTTGCTCTACGATCCTAAAATGTTACTATGCTATCAAAATATTAATAGACACATCAATACAAGTAAAATAAGAATATATCACAATGAGTAAGATAATCCAATAGGCCCTACCTAGCATGGAATCTATACATAACACTATCTCCTTGTAATATAAACTCCAGGCCCAAAATTGGGCCAAGAATGGGCCTGTGGGGCTTGTAAAAGAAATTTCAAAATTGAATCCATCATGAGGTCCCTTAAAGGAAAAGGAATACACTCAAAATTTTAGCACAAATGGATCTCGAATTGAGGCCTAAATTAGACCACAAAGTTTAAAAAACTAAAAACTAATCTCTAGGAGTTTATGAGGAGCCAAAAATAATTTAATGGTGGAAAAAATAGGAAATGATTAAGAGATGTTGAATTAGATTACCTTATCCTCAAGATGTGCCTTAGAAACATGGCACATTGAATGCTTAAAATAAGGAATTTATGCTTGAACTTAGCTTATCATGTTGGATATGATGTGATTTTGTGTGTTATTGTAGGTAAAATAGGCTACAGTGATGTGGGACTAAAAAGAAGAAAGCAAGATATAAAAAGATAAATTAATGGTCAATATATGAGTCATCAACTCACTTTATGAATCATAGCCAGAATCGTTAGGACACCAGTAGCAAAAGTGACGCTGAGAAACGAAGTAATGATTGGCTATCTCTCGTAAGAAGTGAATATGAGTTATAGCATGCATCCGTAAAGAGAACAGTGAGAAAAAGTGAAGTCGTAGAAGAATATGAGTCGTAAGGTATGACTATGACTCGTAGTGATCAATCAAAATGAGACCATTGTCCGAGGTCCTGAATTATTAGGCTTAAGTGATAACGAGTGAAGACTACGAGTCGTAAGGAGTCACTATGACTCATGGTGATAAATTGTAATGCCAACAAAAGCTTGAATCCCTGAAGATTAAATTTTACTGGAATGCCGACGAGAAGGATTATATGACTGGTATAGAGATGTTACTATTCCATTTTTATTAGGATTTCTTTATTATTTTGAGATACTATAAATACCTTTGAGTTATTTATTTATTAGGATATGGACTTTGAACAAACTTTTAAATTAATTTTGATACTTTTAGCATACTTTGATAATTTAGGTTTTGGTCTTGAGATTCTTGGTTTCATATTTAATTAGAGATCTTGGATTTTACTCTGTCATCATTGTGCAATTAATTACATGTGTTATTTATAGGTTATCATGGATTGTTGCATGAACATGAGTAACTTAATTCCTTGACTTGGGTTGTGGGAACCTTGATGGATTAGGTACCATAAGAAAAAGAGGAGATTTATCTATCCTACTGAAGTTGAGTGTATTGGAACCTTCTTCACCTTAATTGGACTCAAGGTAATGTATAAGCTTTAAATTATCTAGATTCGAGAACATCCCTATAAGGAGTTTATGATTGGGAAAAAGAGGTTATAACAGTGATTCAATGCTATCAACCCTCATCTAATCAACTCGAGACTTAAAAGGTAAGAGTTGTACTGAGGTTATAGACAAGGAACAACAAGGTGACACCTTAAGACTCACAAGATAAAGGTTGAAATCTATCAATGTGTTTATAAGATAGTTGATAGTACCTAGCTTGTCAATAATTCATGTATTATAGGAGGTTAGGTGGATTGAACACAAGAACCTTACATAGTTGTGAAGCTGGGGGAACACAATCCTAGTGTTATTTCCTATTGCTTACAAACTCAGGAATTCAAGATTGTCTACCTATTATTGTTGACTTTAAATTCCCTCCATATACTTTTCTACACTGCTCGTGGATTTTGTAAGGTTTAAGATACTATTTGACTTCTTCCCCGTTGGATAGATCCTAACCTTTGTTGGGTTACTATATTTGGAATTTACTACATCATACTTCTTTGGAGATTGGTTTTGGTGACATCAAATTTTGGCATCATTGTTAGGGAAGACGGTGTGAATTATTGATTGAAGTTTGTGAAGTTCGTGAGTTTTTATTTTCTATTTTTAGTTGGGTATATGCCGGTGTATGCCTAGCACTAGGATTCAAGGAAATCCCTTACTCCCTATTAATCCTAAACCAGAGAGAATTATACAAACACCACAAAGGATATTAGAGAAATTTAATGATGGTGTTCCTCTTCGGGTTTGAGATCCTCAAAATATACCTCCTCCTCTACCCACTAATCCATAGAATATTACCAATAAACAGATAAAGCAAGTTTTAGCAGAAGTAGTTGAAGAGATAAGAGTAGCTGATGAGACCCGATTGGCTCAACAAGCATATTTTCCTTTGCCAAGACCAATAGAGGATCATCGATCACCACTTGATGCAAATCGTGATTGAGGGCATGGTAAAAGATCTAGAGTAGTCCCATCCTATCAGTATCTACCACTATATAATGAAGATAAAGACATGGGTTATGTAGAGCCTACTGAGACTGGATCCATTGTTCCACCTGCTTTACTCCCTAATGTGAAGTTTGATATTACCAGTGCAATGATCCAGCTGTTGAATATAAATGGTGTATTCTCAGAGGCAGCAACAGATGATGTAAATATTCATCTAACAAATTTTATTGGGATGCACTTTATTTACCATTCTTGGGGTAGATCAGGAAGCATTGACGTTATGGTTGTTCCTTTTTTCACTAATAGGTGAAGCTCTATTATAGCTGGGAGAACTTCATAGAGGCTAAATTTTGACTTGGCATTAGCTATGTAGACAGTTTTTTGGTTTCGATTCAAAAAGAAGTTGAGCATGGTACACCATCACAGGATTCCAGGATCCAATTTGTTGGAGATATTCTATAGATCCTTGAATGTCAACTCTAGGGCAATGACAGACATAATATCTGGAGCTGCAATTATGTGTCTATGTTAGAAGATGTCTCAAGAGATGCTAGATGACATTTCTGTCACAAACCGAGGATGGCATACTTAGGAGGCTAATAGATGGGTCGGTACCTATACTATTGGAGTTGCTAGTGACTACAGAGCTAGTGATGACATGGTAGTACAAGAAGTTGCACAACTCAGAATTGATATTGGGCTACTTTTAAAATAATTTGCAGCAATGATAGATGAAAAGGTGAACGCAGTGGGGATACAAGTGTCTACTTCTAGAGCTTATAGGTCTGATGCAAATGAGGAAGTAATGTATTTAGATCGCGAAGTGGTGGGTTTTCGATCCAAAAGGAAGGAATCAAGGTTAGAACTATTATGGTGATAGGTACCGATACAAGAGCAGATAACGAGATAGTGATTAAAGGCACAAATATGACTACAAAGAGAAGAGTTACAAATATATTCCACCAGGTAGCCGAGATACCGAGTCTAAATTTGAAGCAATGTTGTCAAAATTAGTAAAAGGCCAAGAAAGTCAATAGAGCAGTCTTAAGGAGATCAAGGCAGATCTATCAAGGATGAATCAAAAAGTTGACTCATATGCTACCATAATCAAACAACTAGAGCATCTGTTTGGCCAAATGTCGGCCATGTTGAATCAAAGGCATCCTGTCACTCTTCCTAGTAATATAGTACAGTACCCAAATAATGATAGCATGGCCATGCCATTACCACTCAAAGTGGTAAAACTATCATGGATCCACCCGTACGCATTGTGAAAAAGTAAAAGAACTACAGGGATACTATTGATATTGAGGAAGAACCTAATATTGAAGATGAGAAATCATCAGATGTAGAGTGTATTAGTAATAAGGATAAAGGTAAGGGTATGGTTGATGAACCTATTCTTAAGACCATTCCAAGATCTTTCCCACCTTATCCTTATAGGTTCAAAAAGAAGTAGGAAGAAGAAAAATATCAGAAGTTTTTATCGATATTGAAGGAGTTTTCTGAAAAAATTTCCATTAGTTGAGGCATTGGAGAAAATGCTAGGCTATGCAAAATTCATGAAAGATCTGGTCACTAGAACATGGTCTGTAAGTTATGAGCCTGCTGACAGTGTTCGTCACTGTAGTGATGTTCCCTCTAGATCATTAGTATAAAAGAAGGAGGACCCTAGAGTCTTTACCATTCCATGCATTGTTGGGTCTTTCAACTTCGCTCGGTATTTATGTTATCTAGGAGAAGGTATTAATCTTCTGTTGCTGGTTGTATTTAAGCAGTTGGGGTTAGGAGTACCTAAACAAACATTGATGAGATTATTGATGGGTTATCAAATCGAGAAAAGACAATTGGTATTCTATGTGATTTATTGGTAAAGGTAGCATCTTTCACCTTCCCAAAAGATTTTGTGACACTTGATTGTGAGGTGGACTTCCAAGTTCCCATCATGTTTTACAGACCCTTTCTAGATAAGGGTAAGGCATTGGTGGATATGGAGTTGGGATAAATAAGGTTCAGAATCAATGATGAATAGGTAATCTTCAAAGTATGCCTGTTGATACAGCAACCGGATGCTATGAGAGTTATGTTTGTGATAGACACCACTGATGATGAAGTTGATGTTGTGACTGTGCCAATTGAAACAAAGTTAGGTGTTAAAGCATTAGCAACAATGATTATGAATTTTGACAGTGATAGAATAGAGAAGTATGAAGAGATGGTTGGTGATCTATATGGGAGAGGTTTATATACTTATGATCTAAGGAATCTTGATTTGGATATCAAAATAGAACCCCTTCTTCCACTCGCCCATCAATTGAATAGTCACCAGTATTTGGAGTTGAAATCCCTCTCATCCCATTTACGCTATTCTTTCATGGGGAAAACAACATATTGCCAGTAATTAGTGTTGCAGATTAATGGAGACTGAGGTAGAGGTGTTACTATCTGCATTGCAAAAGCTCATAAGAGTTATAGGATGGACTATTGTGAATATTATGGCTATTAGACCAGGAATATACACTCACAAAATCCAACTTGAACTAGATTGTACACAAATTATTGAGAACCAGCGATTATTGAATCCTTCTATAAAGAAGAAGGTGAAGTAAAATATCATTACATGGTTTGATGCTGGTGTCGTTTATCCCATTGCTGATAGCAAGTGGGTCAGTCTTGTTCAATGTGTCTTGAATAAAGGTTGTATTACAGTAGTTCCAAATAAAAAGAATAAGCTAGATCCAATGAGACCAGTCACAGGCTAGAGAGTGTGCATGGACTATAGAAAGTTGAACACTTAGACCCAAAACAACCACTTCCCAATACCCTTCATGGATCAGAAGTTGGATAGGCTTGCGGGAAGGGGTTGGTATTGTATTCTGGATGGATATTCATGGTACAATCACCTTATAATTGAACTTGATGATCAGGAGAAGAAAACCTTTACTTGCCCATATGGCACATTTTTATTCATGAGAATATCATTTGGGTTGTGCAATGCTCAAGAGACATTTTAGTGATGCATGATGTCCATCTTCTCCGAAATGGTAGAAGACACCATTGAGGTATTTATGGATGATTTTTCTATAGTTGGTGATTTTTTTTATGACTATTTGATTCACTTGGCAAATGAACTATGGCGATATGAGGAATGTAACTTGGTACTAAACTGGGAGAAATGTCACTTTATGGTGAAAGAAGGAATTATCCTTGGACACAAGATTTTGAAATGAGGCATAGAGGCTGATAAGGAGAAAATTAAAGTGATTGAGAAGTTGCCACCACCAATTTCAGTTAAGTGAATTCAAAGATTTTTGGGACATGCAAGTTTCTACAGGGGATTCATCATGGATTTGTAAAGGATTGCAAATCCTTTGTGCAAACTTCTTGAGAAAGAGGTAAAGTTTGATTTTGATGAGGCATTGATAATGCTCAACTAACACGTCAATTTTAGTGCAAAACAATCGTTGTCAATATATTTACCCAACAAAGAGTTGGGGTTGAATCTACGAGGAGCTATCTGTTTGATGATTGAGTAAATTCAAAATAAAAGTTTCTTGCAATGTTCAAACCTATGGTACAAAATGGTTTGGGGGATTCTTAATCTTTTCAAATGTGAAAGTAATTATTGGGCTTGTAAAGGAATAATTCGAGATGAAGAATAATTAGAGTAAAATCAATTTAAATGGATCTTGGCACTAAGCTTTCCGAGGGGAAAATTATTCTTGGGATCATGACGATTCTGTGCAAATCTGAATCGTTGATGATGTGGTAGGCTAGGTTTAAGGTCTTTGAGGCTAGTTTTTCAACAAAACCTCAAATATATCACTCATTGACACTTTCGAGTACCTAACGAGTGTGTCAATTAAAGTCACCTAATACCTCAATTAGGTATCCCTATTTCTAGGATGATACCCATGATATAGTTAACTTTCTAATCACCCTTATGTCTAAGATAGTGAAAAATTGGCATGACATATCCATAAATTATCTACTATTACTTTGGTTCCCACATACCTCTTTCAAGGGTGAGGTGGGTTCCTAAAGTTCACTTAAACCCCTCTTTCAAGGATGGTTTGAGCTTTTAAGAGCTTTATATTTTCATTCATCAAACCCATTTGGGTATTTGGGGCTTTCACCCACAAATCCCAACCAATTTACTCAAGAAATAGTAGAACCCACATCAAAAACTATAATATACACAAATAAATCAAATCCCACACATATTTACACCCTAATCTAGCATAATCCCAAGAGGTATATCTAGCACATCATAAGGATAATGAAAACAAATATGCCGAGATGTCCATCAAAGTTATTCATAATAAAACAAAGAAAGGACCAACCATACTTTAGACTCAAATGAATCTTCAATAGAAAAAGCCAAATCTACACTTTAAAGCTCCTCTAATTTAATTTTTTCTCAAATCAGTGTAAAGCTAAGCTCCAAGCTCCAAGCTCTAAGCTCCAAGATCCAAGCTCCAAGAAATTACAAAAATCCTAAATTAAGGATTGGAGGTAGGGTTGTAGAATGATGATGGTTAGAGATATAAATATTCCTTAGAATTAATGGGTTTTGAGCCTTAAATGGGATTTGAGGTCGATTGGACAAAATGACATTTCTTCCCTTGGGCTATTTACCACACTCACATGATCGCGGAAGTGTATCGTGTTCTCATCAACTGCGATCGTGGTAAGTCTGTCGTGATCACCATTGGTTGACTAGATTGACTAGTCATGATCGCGACCCTCATCCCACGATCGCGATAACAGAGGGCCAGATCCTGCTCCTGCTTCAGCTTGTCTAGCTCTTGCACTTTTATTCCTTTTTTGATCCTTTTTAGATCAAGGTTACTTCTTTTCTTCTCAGCACTTGTATGCCTACGAAATATGAGAATTAGTGCATTTAACCATAAATATGTCTCACTTATTCATTCAAATTGTAGCAGTGTGCATAGATGTTGAGTGCAAATGAGTGTTAAATTTACCACTCATCAACACCCCCATCTTAAAGCTTTGCTTGTCCTCAAGAAACACTACCTTTTACCATGAGACAATGCACTTTTATGCCCAAATTAGATAACCCAAATGATCATGATGACTTTAACTTGATTACTACCACAGAAAGCTCTTCAAACATAGGAAAGACTATTTTCACGTCACCTCTCAACATAACACTTAATTTTCAAGGATGCAAAAAACTTCAAAGAGCAATCATGAAATAATCACTAATACTCAACAAATGACTCCTCTTTGACCTCAACTACATTACACTCCTTTTGCCTCATTTATCGAGATATGATAAAATCATCCACCTCAACTTGTTTACATGCGTCCTCACAAGAAAGAAAATTTCACACACCTAGTTATCAAATATACAACAAGTAATTTAAGAATGAAACTCTCTCTCTCTCAAGAAATCTCGATGTTAGCATGTACCATGCCATAAGCATGCCCCTATTTTCAATCTCCACTATAATGAATGCACTTGGTTGGAGATCTCAAAGGGCTTTTTGCGCTTGTAATGTAGGTTTGGGGTTGGGAACAAAATAACTATACCCTTCTTGAACATCTACATTATACTTTTTCATCCATTTTTTTACCATGAGACACTTCTTTTGTTTTCACTCTTTACACATGTGACTACTTTTACTACCTTGATTCACCCATCTTTTGGAAACCATTTTCTTCTCACCTATTTGCCTTGTACCTTTCATGCTTTTATTTCCTTTCTTGGGTCCCTACTTTTTCCTATTAATTTTTTCTCAAAATTTCGCTCTTAGGGACTAACTTACATTCTCCTGGACCAAAGTTACCTCTTCTCATCTTTACTACCCCCAACTTTGGCTTTTAGCCTCAATTTTCATTCTTAAATCCAACGAGATAGGGTTCAAAAGAGGGATAAGAATTGAAAGGCTCACGACTTGCAATGTGATTTCCAAAGAAAGTTATAAAGGCTCAAAGTGGGTGACTAGGGCTAATCTCTAGGCAAGGGTAGGCTTTTTAGGCTAAAGTGGACTTCTAAAGTCTCAAAGATGGGGTAAGATCATCTCCCCATCCAAGTACAATAAAAAATTAGCCTTGAAAGACTAATGGGGAAAGTTCAAAATGGCATAAGTATACATGAGATTTAACTAAATAACTTACCACACATGGCATGAATATTTATCAAGAGTGCTCAATTTGACCTCCAGGTCGAGAAAAAAATGGAGTATCTACCAACTTTCACAAGTCAAAATTTTGAGTCACAAAAAGAGAATAAAACTTATTACAAGATCGCTCTCTCCATGCCTTTGCCTTTTGAATTTTTTTGGATAAAGGGTGAGTTTACTTTTGCATTTGTACCATGCACAATTTTCTAGTTATGGCACCAACATAAGACTTCATCTCATATTTTGGCTTTTATACTAGCACACCATATGGCTACTCAGACTTTGCCATAGGTATAAATGTGATCCAAAACCCAGAATGCCATAAGTACTCAGATTTCCCTTACATTTGTGACCTTGATGCTATGGGTGCTCAGACATTCCCTACATCCATAGCTCAAAACCCAATCGCGACACTTTTCTCTTAAGAATGACATCACTCAATGTATCATAGAAAAAGGCTCATCCACTATTATTATTGAAAGAAATAAAAATCTAAATAAAATAATCGATTTCACAAATTTTTCATGCTTCGTATCAACTAAGTTCAAGTATTGCAAGCGAACACGAATTCACACAAGCGCAGGGCCACACACCCCCAAATAATAAGACTTATAGTGACCTCACTAAATAATACAAAAGGATAAAGAGGGGTTAAAGGGCTCCATAAACCATATTTCTAACTATGAGGAAGGTTGGAAACAGAGGTGCAATTGCAACATGATTAGTGCTATTGCGGCACTGCAATTGCGGTCCACAGTCTGAGATTTCGGTAACTGAGGCCATCTGCTCCTCTGCTTTTCCCTTTTTTACTGCATGGCTACCACACTTCTAAACTTGGTTTTCCCTATTTTTGGCTTCCAACCTGCCCAAAGAACCTACAAAACATCAAAATTTTGTGACTTATTAAAAAATAAATGATGTAACCATGAAAATGATGGTTTGACTCCTATCAAGCGCCTTATTTATCATCGTAGCTCAATGTTCTTTAATTTTCATTTATGTCCCCACTTGTAAGACTTGAAATAGTGCCCTAAATTTTGAGCAATGTATCTTTGTGGTACTTGGGGAAAAGGTGAGGGTGTCACGATACTACCTCTATCGCGCCACTTTGAAGATTTGAATCCTTTACCCAATTTTGCATCAAATTTTTGATTTGGCTCTTTGGGTATTGGTCAGAATATCAATAGGCCACTAGTTGAACATCAGAAGTTGAGTTTCTCGACTTGATAGAGGGGCTTTATGTGTGCTTTTGGAATGAAAAACTCCAAAATTTAGGGATATTGCTCATATTCCCCATACTCCATCATTTGCGTAAGTAGATAGATCCTCATAACATCTACCAAGCACAATTTAGAAAAATTATTTGAATAAGGTCTATCTCATAATTTTGGGCTCGCATTCCTAGTAGCATCCTCACCCCGAAATGGAATAGAGTCATCATAAGAGATTTGCTTGGTTTCTTCTTTTGAATCTAGTACCATCCCCTCAATTTTGTCATCTTCAGCAATATATGGTTTGCTTAGTTGGGAAATTATAGAGGATTGTTCAACTTTGAGCTCATTTGGAAGAGTGGGTATACCCATGGATTTAAAAAATTAGCCTCCATACCTACTTCTCATATCCTTTCGATTTCCTCTTTACATGCCCCAACGGCTTGGTGCATGCAATGTATGTTATCCCCCATTGTCTCTACCTAAGCCAAGATAAGTTGAAGCATCGCTTCAATACTATTATATTTGACATGCTGTTATTCCTTTGATGCATCATAAAACCTATCAAGAACATAAGAAGAACTAGTATTTGGGTTAGTATAACGAGGGAAGGGGAAATTTGGACAATCACTCCAATGTCCATCCTGACCACTACACAAAGAACAATCATACTCCCAATACGATCGAGATAGTGCACACATATATTTTTGGGGAGCATATCTACAATCTCTTAGAAAGTGTGGTCCGCCATAATATGAGCATGGATTATCCAGACAGGATTTCCAACTACCAAAATCATATTTTTCCCAGATGCCATAGTGACCACTAAACAAAAATAAAAATCTACATAACAAAAGAAACAAAACAAAATCACAAAAAAATATTTACAAGTTTGAATCCAAGCAAGTAAGCTAGAACTCCAAACTAACTCAATACGTTAAATTATTCCCCTACAATATCGCCATTCTTGATAACGCTCAACTTACATGTCAATTTTAGTGAAAGGCCATCATTGCCAATATATTTACCCAACTAAGAGTTGGTGTCAAATCCATGAGGAACAATGTGAGTGACGATTGCGTAAATAAAAATATAAGTTGCTTGCTTTGTTCAAACCTATGGTACAAAATGGTTCGAGGGATTCTAAATCTTTTAAAATGTGAAAGTAATTCTTAGGATTCAGAAGGACTAATTCGAGACTATGAATAATTAGAGTATAATAAATTAAAATAGATCTTGGAACTATGTTTTTCTTGGGGAAAATTATGCATGGGATCATGATGATTCTGTGCAAATTCAAATCGTTGATGATATGGTAGGCTAGGATTAAGGTCTTTAAGGCGAGTTATTCCATGAAACCTTAAAGATGTCACTCATTAACCCTTTTAAATACCTAACGAGTGGGTCAATAAAAGCCACCAAATACCTCAATTGGGTATCCCTATTTCTAGGATGATACCAATGGTATAGCCAACCTCCTAATCACCCTTATGTCTAAGATAGTGAAAAATTGGCAAGACATACCCATAAATTATCTACTATTTCTTTGGTTCCCACATCCATCTTTCAAGGATGAGGTGGGTTCCTAAAGTTCACCTAAATTCCTCTTTCAAGGATTGTGTAAGCTTTAAAGATCTTGGGATTTTCATCCATCAAACCCATTTGGATATTTGGGGCTTTCACCCACAAATCCCAACCATTTTTACTCAAGGAATAGTAGAACCCACATCACAAACTAGAATATAGACAAATAAATGAAATCCCATACATATTTACACCCTAATATAGCATAATTTCAAGAGGTAGATCTAGCAAATCATAAGGACAATGAAAACAAATATACCAAAATGTCCATCAAAGTTATTCATAAGAAAATAAAGAGAGGACCTACCATACTTTAGATTTAAATTAATCTTCAATAGACAAAGCCAAATCTACACTTCAAAGCTCTTCTAATTTAATCGTCTCAAATTAGTGTAAATTTAAGATCTAAGCTCCAAGAAATTACAAATATCCTAAACTAAGATGGGAGGTAGGGTTGTAGAATGATGATGGTTAGATGTATAAAGATGCCCTAGAATGGATGGTTTTTGAGCCTTAAATGGGATTTGAGGTCGGCTGGCTGAAATGACATTTCTGCCCTTAGGCCATTTTCTGCTCTCACACGATGATGGAATATCGATCGCATTTGCACCTACTGCGATCGAGGTAAGTCCGTCGCTATCACCGTTGGTTGATGAGCTTAACTAGTCATGATCGTGGCCCTCATCCCTTGATCACGGTAATTGAGGGACAGATTTTGCTCCTACTTCCGCTTATCTAGCTCTTGCACTTCTATTCCCTTTTTAATCCTTTTTTGCGCAAGGTAGCTTCTTTTCTTCTCAGCACTTGTATACCTGCAAAATAGGGGAATTAGTTTATTTGACCATAAATATATCTCACATATACATTACATTGTAGTACTGTGCATAGATGTTGAGTGCAAATGAGTGGTAAATTCACCACTCATAAGGCATATCTTAAAGCTATTAAGTGCTTGAAGGAGCGACTGATATCTTCTCCTATCATTGTGTCTCCTATCATTGTGCTATTTGATATCATATGTGATGCAAGTGGTGTGGATCTAGGTGTTGTCCTAGGATAAATAGGAGATAAGATTTTTTACCATATCTATTATGCTAACAAGGCATTAAACTCTTCTTAGAAGAATTATATTGTAATACCCCATATTTCCTTAGCTTATTTTAATTCTCAATACATGAGTTATTCTATTTAAATTTTTCTAAATACTTAGTAATTTTCAGTTTAGAGACTACCATTGCATAGGAAATTTAGTCAACTTTCTAACGATAAAATTCACTGAAATCCGATACCCGGGAGAAGAGTTATGGCCGTTTTTGTAAATAAGTATGCCAATTAGGACTTCACCACATCACGGAGGCCAACCAAATGGCAATCATCAAATTCTAGTTTTTCTCCGTGATAATGGTGTATTGCACCATAGACCTAGCTCACAATTTTTAATTTCCAGTGAGGCAATGCGATTCCACCACACCGCGCCAAGGGCCAAATTCCCATGTAGTGAAGCAACACGATTCCACCACATCACGCGAAGCTCCCAGGTCACAGTTGTCAAATTCCAGTGACACAACGCGATAGCGCCACGTCGCACCAACATGCCAAATCACGATTTTTCAGTTAAATTTGAGTTTTAATTCCAATAGCTTTTAAGTACTTTTCCGTTACCTCAATCAGGATAAACATGGGATTATAGCCCTAAATACCCTATTATATCATTATTTCCTCACTTTCTCTCAAGAATTAAAAATCCTCTCTCAAGATACAAAACCTTAGATTTAAGAAATCAATAACAAACTCAATAATTTCTCCAAAGAACCTTCAAGAATTAACATTCCAAGGTATGTTAGGTGTTCATGTATGGGTTTCTTTCACCCATAGAGTCCAAGAATCCGTTTTTAAAACCACAAGATTGTTGATTTATGATTTACATGCTTGAAATTGAATTGTATTCATGTTCATGATATTAATTGAGTTCAATCCATGATTAATTGTGGTTTATATGAAATTAAAATAGCATGTATATTGAATTGTGTAATTTCCATGTTATAATCCTTGAATTTGCAAGTTTGAGCATTGTAATTGCAATGTTTATATGATATCCATGATTATGTGCATTAGTTGTGCTCCCCAAGTATTTGATAGAATGTCCATATGAATTAAATGGTGAAATCATGACATTCTATTATATGTACAAGCTTATGATCTATATGTGTTTGATAAAATATCTCTATGAATGAATTATGGACAAATGTACATTGTTATGTTTCTCAAGATCATGCTATGCTCTACTTTTCTATCGAGTCCTGGGGGTATTTAATACCCAAAAATCTAGTTGTTTATGTAGAGATACAATAGTTATGAAATAGTATCAGTCATGTCACGATCAGTAAAACTCAGTCACTTACAGAAATCAATAGTAGCCAGTCAGCAATAGAACTCAGTAATACTCAGTGTCAGTCCAGTCTAGTTTAGTATAATCAGTTCAGGGTCTAATTAGTTGGGAGTAGGATTCAGCATTGAGTGAACCTAAGGATGGGGGCTTACCTTCCAGTAAAGGGTGTGAACCTTAAAATTAGTCCTTGCATTCCATAACTACGTTGCCAGCATAGGTTGAGACATCAACCTGCCAGTTGAGGGTTCCACTGTTCTCATTAGAGTACCTACCAGATGAGGGTAACTCTTTAGTGTCTTTACCCGTGGCACGGTACTAACACCATTCCAACTGGGGTTACAGGTTGGACCCCAAATCTATTTAGAAAAGAGGCATGTCGATTAGATAATTACTTCCCACAGTCTCAGTTTCATTCTCAGTATAGAACTCAGTTCAGTTTTATAGAATCAGGACTGTCAGTTACAGTCAATCAGTTTTAGTAACTCAGTTATCGGTAATCTCAAATATCTGTTACTTAGTTATAAGAACTCAAAACTCAACTTTACTAAAATCTTAGTTACAACATACATGTATATGCAAATTATTACATACACAGTATTTATAGTAGTTTCAATTATCCATGTACTCTCATATTCAGTTACTCTATATCATTCAGTCAGTTATTATTCATGCATGTGAACCCTTGCATTCAGCCTACCTCATCTAGCATACCAGTACATTCCATGTACTGACACATACTCTTTATTTGCGCTATGATATCTCATATCATAGGTTCGTACGCTAAGGGTCCTGACGTGCATAGACAGATCTAGTTATCAACAATAATTTCAATATTGAGTCCTCATCTATCGTGGGCATGCTTTTATTTTAGTATTTCAGTTTATCAGTAGTTCAGTAGTCGGAGTTAGTTGGGGGATTTTCCCATCAACTCCACATTCAGACAGTTCAGTTAGAAACTTTTAAGACTAGACTTTTAGACAGTATTCAATTTTATAGATTATTATTATTACATTTGATATTCTTATTCAGTATTTCAGATTTTGAAACTTATGGTATTTTAGCCTATTTTCCATATTTATTAAAATATTATTATCCAGTGCTCATAACAGATATCAGTCATGGGTTAGCTTGTGGTCCTTCAGGGTCGTAAGCACCATGTAGCATCCAGGGTACAGACTTGGGGTGTTATAAATTTGGTATCATAACCTAAGGTTCAACAGAGTCCTAGGGAGTTTGAAAGCTGTGTCTAGTTGAGTCTTGTGCATGCGTGTGTAGTGCGCCTTACTTATGACAAGAGGCTATGAGGAATTTTAGAAAAAGTTTTCCTTCTTTCAGTATTAATGTCGTGCGAGTGAGCATGAGCTCAAGTAAAATTCTTAGTCTAATTCATTTCTTCCTTCCATTTACAGAATATGCCTCCCAAAAAGACTAACAAAAGAAGGACCAGAAATTAGTCAGCACCTCAGCCTGTTCAGGAAGATCCCTTGGATGAGCACGTCTCCCATGCAAAATTCAGAGTTGCATTCACTACTCTAGCCAATTCCATAATAGCTCATAATGAATGGCCAACTGTTGTTCAGGCTAACCTAGTGTCCAATACTACGTAATCCAGGATTTGGGACTTTACTTGAATGAATCCTCCCCTATTCTCAGGATCCAAGTCAGAAAAGGATCAACAGGAGTTCTTTATTAGGTTCAGAAAGTTATAGAGATTATGGGAGCAACTTCTAGTGAGAGTGCTGAGTTAGTTTGCTATCAGCTACAAGATGTATCTCATACGTGGTTTAAGCAGTGGAAAGTAGACAGGGGCACAGATACAGAGCCCATAGAGTGGGAAGAGTTTGCTACTGCTCTTCTAGATAGATTCTTTCCCTTAGAGCTGAGAGAAGCCAAGGTGTTAGAGTTTATCAATCTCAGGCAGGGGAGTATAAGTGTGAAAGAGTATTCCCTCAAGTTTACTCAGTTAGTGAGGTATGCTCCCCATGTAGTAGTAGAAAGTAGGTCCAGAATGAGAAAGTTCGTGTCTGGGCTATCAGATAATGTGGTTAAGGAGTGCAGAACTGCGATGTTGATTAAGGAAATGGACATATCCAGGCACATAGTCTATGCTCAGCAGATAGAAGAGGCTAATAATAGAGAGAAAGAGGTAGAACAAGAAAGCTAGAATAGGTAACTTCAATTTCAATCAGCCTAAGTCAGAGGGTGGTAACCATTCCTAGCTTCATCCAAAGTCTTCAGTTCCAGCTCTGTCCTCAGCTAGTGCTCCAGTGCCTAAGTTCAAAAATGGTAACAAAGATAAGATGCCAGGCTCTAAATCTCAAGGTAGTGTCAGCAGTGCTCGAACAAATCCTCTTTGTCAGACATATGACATAAACCATCAGGGTATCTGCAGAGCTTGAAGTGATGTTTGTTTCGGGTATGGCAAGCCAGGATATAGAGTTAGAGATTGTCCTCAGTTAGGTTATCAAGGTCAGTATAATCGTCCATCAGCTCATTCAGGTCGCCTGAATCAGCAGAGTGCCACTTCCAGTGCCACCAGTGGGCAACACCCAAACAGGCTTTATGCACTTCAATCCAGACAAGATAAGGAAAATTCTCTTGATGTTGTCACTGGTACATTACAGATATTACATTTACATGTTTATCACTTACTAGATCCAGGAGCTTCTTTATCTTTCATAACCCCTTATATTGCAGTTAACTTCAGAGTTAGTCCAAAAATCCTAGCAGAGCCTTTCTCAGTTTCTACCCCAGTGGGTAAATCTATTATAGCCCGATGGGTATACTAGAACTGTCCGATTATGATATCTCAGAAAGTTACTTCAGCAGACCTTGTACAGCTAGAGATGGCAGATTTTGTTGTCATTCTCAGCATAGATTGGCTCCATTCATGCTATGCCTCAATTGATTATAGAAATATAATTGTTCATTTTTAGTTTCCAAATGAACCAATCCTTGAATGGAGAGGTAGTACTACATCGCTTAAGGGTAATTTGATTTCATACATTAGAGCGACGGAAATGATATCCAAGGGATGTGTTTATCATCTTGTGCGAGTCAAAGACTCTAGTTCAAAGATTTCTAGTCTTGAGTCAATTCCAGTAGTAAATAAATTCTCAGATATGTTTCCTGAAGATCTTCCCGAAGTTCCTCCCAAAAGGGAAATTGACTTTGAACACTCATCCTATATCTATTATGTCATATAGAATGGAACCATTAGAACTCAAGGAATTGAAAGAATAGTTAAAGGACCTCTTAGATAAGGGATTCATCAGACCCAGTGTTTCCCCATGGGGCTCACTAGTCTTATTCGTGCTTAAGAAAGATAGTTCTCTCATAATGTGTATAGACTACCATCATTTGAACAAAGTCACAGTCAAAAATAAATATCCACTTCTTAGAATTGATGACTTATTTGACCAACTCCAGGGTGCCAGTTACTTTTCTAAGATAGACCTCAGATCAGGCTATCATCATCTCAGAGTTAGGGAATATGACATTCTGAAAACAACTTTCAGAACCCGATATGGTCACTTCAAGTTTCTAGTCATGTCCTTTGGTCTTACAAATGCCCCAGTAGCTTTCATGGACTTAATTAATCGCGTGTTCAAGTAGTAATTTGAAATGTTCGTTATAGTCTTCATTGATGACATTTTTGTTTATTCCTGTAGAGAGAATGATCATGCAGATCACCTCCGGATCGTACTTCAGACTCTCAAAATTCATCAGTTGTTTACCAAATTTAGTAAGTGTGAATTTTGGCTAAGGTTAGTATTATTCCTTGGTTATATTATTTCTGGTGATGGCATTAGAGTTGATCCTCAAAAGAACGAGGTGGTGAGAAACTGGCCTAGACCCATCTCTCCATCAGATATCCAGAGTTTCTTGGGTTTAGCTGGCAATTACCATTGGTTTTCTGAAGAGTTTTCATCTATTACATCTCCTATGTACAAATTGACTTTGAAGAATGTCCAATTTTAGTGGTCAGATTCTTGCGAAAAGAGTTTTTAGGAGTTAATGACTCGACTCATCTCAGCCCTAGTCTTGACTCTACCAGATGGTTTAGATGGGTTTGTTGTGTACTGTCATACATCTAGAGTAGGTTTGGGTTGTGTCCTCTTGTAGGGAGGTAAGGTTATAGACTATGCCTCCAGACATCTTAAGCCCCATGAGATGAATTACCCGACTCATGATCTCGAGTTAGCACCTGTAGTGTTTTCCTTATGGATTTGGAGGCATTACTTGTATGGGGTGTATGTTGATGTGTTCACAGATCAAAAAATCTTAAAGTATGTCTTTTCTCAGAAAGATTTGAATTTGCGTTAGATAAGATGGATAGTGTTGTTGAAATATTATGATATGAGTGTTTTGTATCATCCAAGAAAGGCCAATATAGTGGCTAATGCTCTCAGAAGATTGTCTATGGGTAGTGTTTCTCACGTTGAGGATGATAAGAATAAGTTAGTTCAGGAAGTTCATCAGCTTGCTTAACTTGGTTTCCGCTTAGTCGATTCAGTAGAGGGAAGCGTGTGGGCGTAAAATAGTTTAGAATCATCTCTAGTTTCCGAAGTGAAGAAAAAGTAGAATAGAGATCTTAGTTTTGTTAAGTTGAAGGAGTCAGTCAGAGATCAGAAAATAGAGGTTTTCTCCCAAAGAGGAGATAGTGTGTTGCATTTCCAAGGTCGTTTATATATGCCAGGTGTAGATGACTCGAGGCAACGAATTATTTCAGAAGCGCATGGTGCGCGATACTCTATTCATCCAGGGGCCACTAAGATATACCACAATTTACAGGAGATCTATTGGTGGAGTGGGATGAAGAGAGCTATTGTAGAGTTTATATCTAAGTACTCTACATATCAGCAGGTTAAGATTGAGCACTAGAAGCCTAGTGGGTCCATACAGGAGTTAAGTATTCCCACATGGAAATAGGAGAAAGTGAACATGGACTTTGTGATGGGTTTGCCTCATACTCATCATCAGCATGATTCCATTTAGGTTATCATGGATAGGATGACCAAATCTCATTTCTTGCCAGTTCATACTTTCTATTCAGCTAAGGACTACGCCAAAATCTATATCAGAGAGTTGGCCAAGTTACTCGGAGTCCCAGTATCCATCATCTTAGATAGAGGTACCCAGTTTACCTCTTATTTTTGGAAAGCATTCTAAAAGGATCTTGGTAACCGAGTTCACCTCAGTATAGCCTTCCACCCTCAGACAGATGGTCAAGTAGAAAGGACTATTCAGATTCTAGAAGATATGCTAAGAGCCTGCGTTATCGATTTTAAGGGTAGTTGGGATGACCACTTGACTTTGATAGAATTCACATAGAATGATAGCTACCATTCAAGCATTTAGATGGATCCGTTTGAGGTTCTCTATAGTAGGAGATGTAGATCTCCAATTGGTTGGTTTGAGGTAGGTGAGGCCATAGTAGTAGGGCCTGACTTAGTATTTGATGCCTTAGATAAGGTTCAACTAATGAGAGAAAGACTTAAGGCTGCCTAGAGCCGATAGAAAGCCAATACAGATATGAGGAGAAAGGATTTTGAGTTTTTGATCGGTGATTTTATGTTCTTGAAAATCTCTCCCATGAAGGGGGTAAAGAGTTTCGGCAAGAAGGGAAAGCTCAAGTCCTGATATGTCGGTCCTTATAGAATTCTCAGTCATTTTGGAAAGGTATCTTATGATCTCAAGTTGCCTTCAGATCTAGCTTCAGTACACCTAGTATTCCACGTCTCCTTGCTAAAGAAATGCATTGGTGACCCAACGGTCATAGTTACCTTAGAGGGCGTAAATATTCAGAATGATCTCTCTTTCGAAGAGGTTCCAGTCCAGATCCTCAATCGTCAGATTCATAGACTGAGGAATAAAGAAGTTCCCTTGGTCAAAGTTCTTTGGAGGAATCATTCCATTGAGGGAATACTTGGGAAGCAACAACAAATGTGTGAAACAATTATCCTCACCTCTCCTCTATAAATTCAGATTCATCTCAAGGTAATAGTCTTTCTTACCTTTGCTCAATTCCATGTTCATTTAAAGTTATAATCTTGGTATTCCTTACCATTGCATATTCAATCATGCATTCATGAATCAGTTCAGACATGTACTCATGCATCAAATATGCATGTTAGTATGAAAAATTCAGTTTATTAGTAGCCTCAGTCATGTATTCCATGCATCAAATATGCATGTTCAGTGTGTAAGCTCAGTCTATCAGTATTTCTTAGCTTAATCAATCTCATTTGAGGACGAATGTTCCCAAGAGGGAGATATTATAATACCCCATGTATACTTAGCTTATTTTAACTCTTAGTACATGATTTATTCTATATAAATTTTTCTAAATACTCAGTAATTTTCAGTTTAGAGCCTATCATTGCATAGAAAATTCAGTCAGCTTTCCAACGATATAAAATTCGCCCAAATTCGATACCCAGGCGAAGAGTTATGGCCATTTTTGTAAAGTAGTGTGCCAATAGGCACTTCACCATGTCACAGAGGCCAACCAAATGGAAATCATCAAATTCTAGTATTGCTCCATGATAATGACGCATCGCACCATAGACCCAGTTCATAATTGTCAATTTCCAGTGAGGCAATGCAATTTCTCCGCGCCGCGCCAAGGGACAAATTCCCATGCGGTGAGGCAACACGATTCCACTGTGTCACGCAAAGATTCCAGGTTGTAGCTTTCAAATTTCATTGACACGGCGTGATAGCACCGCATCTCGCCAGTATGCCAAATCGGGATTTTTTAGTTAATTCCGAGTTTTAATTCCAAGGGCTTTTAAGTACTTTTCCCTTACCTCAGTCATCCTAACCACAAAATTAAAGCCCTAAATACCCTATTATATTATTATTTCCTCACTTAATCTAAAAAATTAAAACACCCTCTCTCAAGATACAAAACCCTAGCTTCAAGAAATCAAGAACAAACTCAAGAATTTTTCCAAAGAACCTTTAAGAATTAACATTCCAAGGTATGTTAGGTGTTCATATATGGGTTCCTTTCACCCATAGAGTCCAAGAATCCATTTTTAAAACCATGAGATTGTTGATTTATGATTTACATGATTGAAATTGGATTGTATTCATGTTCATGACATTAATTGAGTTTCAATCCATGATTAATTATGGTTTCTATGAAATTGAAATAGCATGTATATTGAATTGTGTAATTTCCATGTTATAATCCTTGAATTTGCAAGTTTGGGCATTGTAGTTGCAATGTCTATATGATATCCATGATTATGTGCATTAGTTGTGCTCCCCACGTGTTTGATAGAATGTCCATGTGAATTAAATGGTGAAGTCATGACATGCTAGTATATGTACAAGCTTATGCTTTATATGTGTTTAATAAAATGTCTCTATGAATGAATTATGGATAAATGTATATTGTTATGTTTCTCAAGATCATGCTATGCTCTATTTTTCATGCTATCAAGTCCTGGAGGTATTTAATACACAAAAATCAAGTTGTTTATCTAGAGCTATAGTAGTTACAGAATAGTATCAGTCATGTCACGATTAATAGAAGTCAGTCAGTTACATAACTCAATAGTACTCAATCAGCAACAAAACTCGGTAAAACTCAGTATCAGTCTATTCTAGTTCAGTATAATTAGTTTAGGGTCTATTCAGTTGGGAGTAAGATTCATCACCGAGTGAACCCAAGGATGGGGGCTCACCTGCAAGTAGAGGGTGTGAACCTTATAAGTAGTCCTTGCATTCCAGAACTATATAGCAAGCGTAGGTTGAGACATTAATTTGCAGTTAAGGATTAATGAGGTATTTTAACTTGCCAGTTGAGGGTTCCACTATTCTCATTAGAGTACCTGGCAGATGAGGGTAACTCTTCTATATCTTTACCCGTGGCACGAAACTGACACCCTTCCAGCTGGGTTATAAGTTGGACCCCAAATCTATTTAGAAAATGGGTATGTCGGTTAGATGATTACTTCCCATAGTCTCAGTTTCAGTCTCAGTATAGAGCTCAATTCAGTTCTACAGAATTAGAACTATCAGATGCAATCAATTAGTTTTAGTAACTCAGTTATCGGTAATCTCAGATATCGGTTACTTAGTTATCAGAACTCAGAACTCAGTTTTAGTAAAAGCTCAGTTACAACATACATGTATATGCACAGTATTTCATACTTAGTATTTACAACAGTTTTAGTTATCCATATACTCTTATATTCAGTTACTCTATATTATTAAGTATGTTTTTGTTCATGCATATGATCCCTTGCATTCAGCCTTACCTCATCTAGCATACCAGTAGATTTCATGTACTGACGCATACTCTTTATTTGCGCTATTATATCTCATATCATAGGTTCGAGCGCTTAGGTTCCTGACCGAGCATAGACATTCCAGTTATCAGCATCAATTTTAGTAGTGAGTCCTCATCTATTGAGGGCATGATTTTATTTCCGTATTTCAGTTTATCAGTAGTTCAATATTCAGAGTTAGTTGGGGGCTTGTCCCATCAACTCCATATTCAGACACTTTATTTAGAGGCTTTTTAGACTAGACTTTCAGATAGTATTCAGTTTTATAAATTATTATTACAGTCAATATTCTTATTCAGTATTTTAGATTTTTAACCTTATGGCATTTTAGCCTATTTTCTACATTTATTATAGTATTATTATTTATTACTCACAACAAATATCAGTCATGGGTTAGCTTGTGTTCTTTCAGAGTCATAAGCACCGTGTAGCATCTGGGGTACAGACTCGTGGTGTTACATATATTGTGACTGAACAAGAGCCATTTGAAGTGGTTTTTTCCTTTGAGAAATTTTGGTCTTATCTTATTGGAACTAAGGTTGTTGTGCATATAGATCATGCTTCCTTGAGATACTTGATGGCGAAGAAAAATGCCGATCCTAGATTATTACATTGGGTTCTCTTGCAACAAGAGTTAGATTTTAAGGTAAAGGACCAAAAGGGTACAAAAAATCAAGTTGCTGATCATTTGTCCAGACTTGATGATGAAGCAATAAAGAAAGTAGGTAATGGGCTTGAAATAATGATACTTTTCCAGACGAGCAGATTTTGGCAGTATCGCAAGACCTAATTCCCTAGTTTGCTAACTTTGCAAATTACCTGGCTAGTGATATAATTTAAGAAGATCTGTCCTCCAAGAAGACAAAGAGATTTATGTATCAGGTAAGGAAGTTTTTTGGGATGAACCTTACTTATTCTAGATTTGCGCATATTGGGTTATTCGTAAATACATCCTTGAAGTTGAGATGATGAGAATTCTTGTGGCTTCTCATCCTTCACCAGTTGGAGGTCACCATAAAGGAACCCGCACAACCCACACAATCTTGCAATGTAGATGCTACTGGCCTATGATATACAAGTACGCTTATGACTTTGCTTTAGTATCTGACTAATGCCAGCGTTAAGGAAATATTTCTAGATGCCACGAGCTCCCCATGATACCATCCTCGAGTTAGAGTTGTTTGATGTATGGGAGATTGAATTCATGGGTCCATTAGTGCGCTTCTTTGGTATGAAGTACATTTTTTGGTGGTGGACTATGTGTCTAAATGGGTGGAAGTGGTTGCGCTCCCCTATAACAAAGGGTGAAGTGTCACTGCTTTCTTGAAGAAATACATTTTTCTCATTTGGCCTGCCATGTGCAATCATTAATAGTGGTAGGTCACACTTATGCAATTGCCTATTCAAAAATTTTCTTAATAAGTATAGTGTAATGCATAAGATGGAAACACCTTTTTATCATTAGAATAACAGACATGTTGAAGTGTACAACAGAGAGATAAAGTTAATTTTGGTAGAGACTTTAATGCCAATAGGCCTGATTGGCCAAGGAAGCTTGATAATGCAATATGGGCATAAAGAATAGCCTTTATGACCCCCATAGGTGCTTCTCTATATTGGTTGGTTTATGGTAAGGCATGTCACTTGCATGTTGAACTGGAGAACAAAGCACTGCGGGTATTGAAGAGGTTGAACTTTTAGTGACATGATGCTGTAAAGGTAAGAACGAGTAAGGTGAATGAGTTTGATGAATTTTGACTTTGAGCTTATGAGAGTTTTGCACTATACAAGGAGAAGATAAAGTTGCATTACGATCGAAAAATCGTGAAAAGAGTATTTGAGACATGTAATCAGGTATTGTTGTATAATTTGAGACTTCACTTATTTCAAGGCAAGTTGAAGTCTAGATGGTATGGACCATTTACTATGGTGAGAGTGTTTCCATATGGTGCTTTAGAATTAAAGAATGATGGTGAGGCCCTATTCAAAGTAAACGGGAAAAGGGTAAAGAACTATATGGTTAACACTGAAGAAGTTAAGGAAATTAAGTATTTGAGCCTTGTACGAGTCTTTCATACCTTGTTCTTTAACTCATATTTTACTTATTTTTGTAGGAATAGTGAGGATTATATCACGTAAGGCTAGAAATATAGAGCTATAATTTAAGAAGAGAGATCAGTGAAGTGGGTGAGTTGCGATCCATGGACGGGCTCAAGGTAGTAGACAGGCATGAGGATAACCAAGGTAAATGAGTCGTTCCGCGATGTTAAATCAGGCGCTGTATGGGAGGAGACCCATGGGGCTAGTTGGTAAAGTCTGAGTATAAAACCTAGCCACGTCATGCCACAATGTTAAATCAAGCACTTTATGGGAGGCAACCTATGTTTCGTACTTATTATATTATAGGGTAACATGTGTGTTCAGTGTACAGGAATGGATATTGCAAGAGTCAATTAGAAAATTTTCTAAAATCAGGGAATACAACACTATTTATAAGTCATTACCATACTTTATAACTCGTAAACAGGAGTCGTAAGGACCAAGATCTCAAATCACTTTCAGGTAATTGGTCTCTGCAGTCATTATGACTCTCAAAATAAGTCGTAGTTTGTGACTACAACTAATCATATTGAGTTGTAATGACTGGAGATCTAGGTTAGGTTCTAGTCCTTACGGAAAAAGTCTGAAGCTTGTAAGCAAAGGTTATGAGTCGTAATCAAGACTCATAACCAAGCTTGACACTCCAGGCATCGCGAGTCGACTCAGTCTAAATTGTGATTTAAAATAGAAGGGTCAACCAAAACGGGCACACAACCTTTCAAATTTTGAACTACTTCCATTGTTCTTGGCCTGCAAAACTCCAAACACTTCAAATTCACCATAAAACATAAAATCAACCAAGTCCATTCCTCGCACAATTCAAAAATTTCATCAAGAATAAGACCTAAAGTTGTTTAAAGTCAAGAAATCTACAAACAAGTGTTCATACTTAAAGGCTCTCTTTATTGAGTTAGTTCTTAAATATAATATAAGGTTCTTGGATATATTATGGTAATGGGATTGAAAATAGGCTTTGTGCTTTAAAATTGTGCTTAGGGTGAATGTTGGAAGTACTAACTTGTGTTATAATGTATATTGTTGTTGTGGGATTGAGTATTGGAACCAACTAAGTCTTAAACCCCATGTGGCAGTTGATACGAGACTCCTAATGACTCATAAACACACTTAACGAGACGTTACCGGGCTCATAACCAATGACAAGATGAAGGATTAGAAGAATGTGGGTTTTTGTATCACTATGACTCACTTGAAGGAGTCATAATCAATCCCCACGTCTTGTAGTAAGGAGTCTTAATGACTAGGGATGTTTATGCCGTAGATGAAATATTTTTGGTCAGCTTACGAGTGTTTGTAACAAGTCGTGGTCTAACATTATGACTCGTTAGGAGGACATATAATCTTGCCAACAACTACTAACCTAGACTCTTTCTAGATTATGACTCATCCAAATGAGTCATACCCAGTCGTTACGACTAATAAAACTGAGTCATAATAAGTCAAGTACATGTACACTAACACCAAAATTTCTTGTTTTCCTTTCTTCTTTTTACTATTTACTAATTGATCGTACAAGTACTTATTCCTCCAAAGGGTAATTCATCATCGAAGCAAACGCCAAAGAAGAGAAACAAGAAGAAACCTGCCCCAAAGTCTGATTACAAATTGGTAAACAAGGACACCAATGAGTCCAGTGGTGATCCCAAAGAATATCTAGAAAAGGGTCAGTAAAGCCATGAGGGAAACTATCATGAGGCAAGAAAGTAGCTGTGGAGAAAGACACACCTCCCAAAAGTCCAGAAAGAAGAATCCCTGTACCTCACCACCATATTAACTATCCTAGTCTAAAGTGGATAGTGACAATGACAAGTAGAAGGTTAAATCTAGATTTGAAGAAGATGGCGAGGGAGAAGAAGAGGATGGTAACAATAATGAGTTTGAATTTAGTTTTGAATAAAAAATGGATTAGAATGAGGGTGAGGAGAATGTGACCCCGATTGACATTCAGCCACCACGCACACCACCAATTCCATTATCCATCGAACCTTCTCTAGTGCCCAACATTGAATGGTAGGGGTACCTCAAGATGCAACAAACATATAATAGAGGAATAGAAATAAAATCATCCATGGGAAAATGAGGAGAGGAATATATATTTAAGAAGGTTGGATGTGGAAGGAATGTTTGAGATGCCTGATTTTGAAGCCCAATTCAAACAATATCGTTTTAAAAGTATAACCACAGTTCACGGGAAAATTCAGTTCCGCACTAGTGCGGGAGATCTATTTGGCCTATGAAAGGGAGCTGAAGAGGAAATACCCACAGGGAAACTTGTGGAAAGGTGGTGATCCAATCACCACATTGACTATTCACGGAGTTTAGGTGAACGTCTCCCTGCAGACTATTTTGAGATTCTTTCACGGACCTAATTTCCAACCACTGATGAATACAGCTAAAATTAAGTACCGCATGGATATGCAAAATAACAATTAAACAAATGGGTATGATAAATAAGATGATGCATTTCTGGTGGATAAAAAGTATTATTTCTATAAATGGAGAGGAAATTAGTTGGGTGGTTTGTGGTCCAGGAGTAAACTCCCAGCAGATTACCAAGAAAACGCTGAACTTTGAGGAAAAGGTGTGGTGTACTCTTGCCCTATATAGATTGTGCCACACAAATGGGAACAATGAGCTCAGTACAGTCCGTGCAATATTAATAGAAGGAGTCATGTCTGGGTATGAGTTTTACATTACACAATTTATTTCTAGAGAGATATGTGACCGAGCAGTGGGTATTGATGTGATTTTGGCATTCCCATGCTTGTTGACTCAGATTTTCTTTGAGGCAGGGGTTCCAGTACTTACAAAAGTATATCAGTATATTGATTCAAAGAACACCACTAACTTAGGGTTGATATGGTACACAGCTAACCCCATGACTAGGAAGGCAAAACAAAGAGCAGTGATGCTAGCTGAGATACCGCAGAACAAAGATACCTCAAGTACCAGTACTGATGGATTTACGGAGGTAGATGACACTCTAGTTGAAATTGGGACATCTAAGACCAACCTTCTAATTTAGCTTGTACATCCAGTGCTCTTATTCTCCCATAGACTGCAACACCACATCTATCGATGTCCAAATTAGTTTCGGCAGGCTATGTGGTCATTAAATAGGCTATGTGGAATGAGGTGATGAAAAGATTGAGAACTGTGGAAACAAAGGTATCATTGATGAAAATGAGTGTATATCCCTGGGTTTTAAAAAGAATTAAAAATTAGAGTAGGATGATACAAAGACGGATGGATGGTTTTGAGCTGAGAATCACCCTATAGATTGAAGATATTTAGCCTATTGATATTACAGGGGTGAAGATCGAGATATCAGAGCTATGAAAGTTAGTTGATGAGATACATGAGCGGCCAGTTTACCCCATGCCTATTATTATGGAGATTCAGCCGGAGGAAGAGATTAAAAATATCTGGGATATCAGAATTAAAGATGGAAGAAGAAAAAAAAGAAAAGAACAAGAAAAGGTGGAGATTGTGTATTGAATAAGAAAACACTGAAGTGGCAAAAAAAAAGAAGTGTGCAGAGTGAGAAGGACCGAGAAATCTAAGAGATGGTGGAGGGGGTTAATAGTTTGAGACCCACTAATAATGCTAAGAGGTGTAGTGATTTAGTTCTACTGCCTGATCCACCACTGAGTGCACCATCCACAACCTATTCCACGATTGCTTAGGATGTCCCGACAACTAATGGGACTATTGTGGAGGATAATGGCGCCCAATCTGAGAGTACTCATGATGATCTGATATGAGTTGGAACGTAGGGCACCTAGGTATGTCCTCAATCCCTGTTTCACATTGGTACATACACTGAGGATAGTGCATAGGATTTAGTTAGGGGTGGAGGGTGTATCACAGTTGCCATTAGTTATAGTTGTGTGTTTCAAAACCAGTAGGCTACAATTTGAATGATGAAATGAAATATTGTGTTGCTGTGTAATCTTTAACTTAGAAAATTATAGAATAACATATGTTTTGGTTACAATCAGTTAATACCTCCCTTGGAAAAGTTTATTAATAAACTGTGTGATCTGTGTGTACATGTGACTTTTGAGAATCCCTTAATGGCAATAGAATTAGAGACAAGATAGATATGACATGTAGATGCATGAACTGGATAGGTAGTGACTGCCTACATGACCCAATATGACATGAGTGTAAGGCCTTACTTAGTTCACAGTATGTGCGGAGTCCAAAACTTGCCCAGTTGTTTTTGCGTAGGTTGTAAAATGGTCGGTTAAGAGATGATCATAGGCCATTTTTTGAATAGTTGACTCAAGCCTAAAATGCCAAACAAAATAAAATATGAATTTCTTGATCCCTAAGTTGAGCCTAATTGAACTATCTTTGTTGATTAGACCAATTTCACTTTCCCATTTGACTAAAATGAATATTTTTGGCCCTGATCCTCCTTGGACACTGTGCACCTCAACTCAAGCAAATTGCCTAAGTTGAGGGTGACTATTATAGGGGTGCATAGGGAAAATGAGTACATAGATAGATGTGTAGATAGAAAAAAGAATGAGGGTAGGTGAGGTAAAAATAAAAGAAGAAAAAAATCAAGGAAAAGAAAAGAAAAAGAGAACCACACCGACCCAAAAATAAGCCTGAAAAAAAGGGAGAGATAAGGGTGGATTGAATAAAAAAATAGTAGAAAAAGTGGATCCCTAATAAAGCGTAGTACCATGGAGGCTGCATCACTTAAAATATCCAAATATACCATAATCAACCCCAAGCCTACGTTACAAGCTTAACAAAGTCTTATAGTGATCCTAGCCCGACCGTCTAAAAGTTTAGGTAAAGAGAATAAGGGAAACCCTATGGCATTTTGTGTACACTGCGGGGAATTTCTTTGTGACTGTCAGTATCTCTAGACCATCTCTAACATATTAGTTTGAATCAAACTCAGTGATAGGGACTTCTTTAATTATGAGGGTGCATAAGTTACAATGTCAGATTATGTATCTGTCTGGGTAGTGTATATTACTTACGCCTAGTTGTTCGTTACTAATGTAATGCCATCATTGGATTCCTAAGAGTCACTCTATTGTACCAAAGCATAATATGCAGTAACGCCCTACAAAAATTAAAAAGGATGGGGGATAAGAATGTGTTGTGCTAATTGATAAATTGACCACTACATATGTCACCAATTTTTTCATAGTTAAGCATCGTGTTTTTATGGGTCTGATTTTTATTTTTTTTGCCTAAGGACACACAAACATTCTAAGTTGAGGGTGTTGATGTGCCTTGGAAACATGGCACATTGAATGCTTAAAATAAGGAATTTATGCTTAAACTTAGCTTATCTTGTTGGATATGATGTGGTTTTGTGTGTTGTCGCAGGTAAAATAGGTTACAATGGTGTTGGACAAAAAAGAAGAAAAAAAAGTTCTTAAAAGACAAATTACTAGTCAAGCAATGATTTGTAAACTCACTTTACAAATCGTAGCCACACTCGTCAGGACACCAGAATAAAAAGTGAAGTTAAGAAACTAAGTAAAGATTTACTATGACTCATAAGGAGTGAATACGAGTAATATCATGCATCCGTAAAGAGTATAGTGAGCTATGCTATAAACAGAAATCATAATGAGACCAATGTTCAAGGTCCTAAATTATTAGGCTCAAGGAATAATGAGTGAAGAACATGAGTTGTAAGGACTCACTATGACTCATGGTGATGAATCATAATGACAACTATACCTTGAAGAACTGAAGATTAAAGTTCACTGGAATGACGATGACAAGAAGTATGCTGCGACTCGTAAGTAGATGTTATGAGCCTTAATGACCGCCGATTTACTTTTTCTATTTCATTTTTAATGAGATTTCCTTATTATTTTGAGATACAATAAATACTTTGGGGTTATTACTTTATTAGGTTACGCACTTTGAACATACTTTTACATTACTTTTGATACTTTTACCATACTTATATTATTGAGATTCTTGATTTCATATTCAATTAGAGATCTTGGATTTTACTTTGTCATCATTATGCAATTAATTACATATGTTATTTATTGATTATCATGGATTATTGCATGAGCATGAGCAACTAAATTCCTTAACTAGGGTTGTGGGAACCCTGGCAGATTATCTAACATAAGGTAAGAGGGAGATCTATCTACCCTACTGTAGTTGCATGTTTTGCAACCTTCTTCATATTAATTTGACACAAACTATTCAAGAACGTCCTTATAAGGGAGTTAAAGATTGGTACAAGGAGGTTACAATAGTGATTTGAGGCTATCAAACCTCATCTATTAAACTCGAGACTCAAAAGGTGAGAGTTTTACTAAGGTTATAGATAAGGGATGGGAAGGCGACACCTTAAGACTCACAAGGTAAAGGGTGAAAACTATCAATGCATTTACAAGACAATTGATAGTACATAGCTTGTCAATTTTTCATGAAAAGTAGGAGGTTAGGTGGATTGAACACGAGAATATTAAATAGTGGGAAGCTAGGGGAACACAATCCTAGTGTTCATTTTATGTTTTTTACAAACTCAAGCATTCAAGTTTGGCTAGCTGTTGCTATTGACTTCAAATTCCTCTCCTTTACTTTTCCACATTGGTCTTGGATTTTGTCAAGTTTATGATACTATTCAACGTCTTCCCTATGGGATTGACTCCAACCTTAGTTGAGTTATTATATTTGGCATTGACCGCAACATATTTCTCTGGAGGTTAGTTTTGAGTGACATCAAATTTTAAAGAAAAAGGTGTATATAGAAAAGTCAATGAGGGTGGGCTTGGTAAAAATAAAAGAAAAAGAAATAAAAGAATAAAAAATACAAGAAAAAGAAAAAGAGAACCACATCCAGCATAAAAATTAGCATGAAGAAGAATAAAAGGTAGAGATAACGGCGGATTGAATAAAAAGATGGTAAAAAAAGTAGACCCCAAAGAAAGCGTAGTTCCAAGGAGGTTGAGTCATTGATAAGTTCCAAAATATACCATAAAAAACCACAAACCTATATTACAAGCCTAACAAAGTCCTATAGCGATCCTAGCCCGATCTCTTAAAAATTTAGGTAAAGAGCATATGGCATTTTGTGTACACTACATGGAATTTCTTTGTGAGTGTGAGCATCTCTAGACCGTCCCTGACATAATAGTCTGAATCAAACTAAGTTATAGGGACTTTCTTTACTGTGACAGTGCATGAGTTACAATATCAAGTTACGTATTTGTCTGGGTAGTGTATATTACTTAGGATGAGTTATTCGCTAATAATGTTATGCCATTATTGGATTCCTATGAGTCACATTGTTGTACCAAATCATAATATGATGTAACGCCTTATGAAAATGAAATAGGAGGGGTGATAAGAATGTGTTGTGCTAATTGATAAATTGACCACTGCATATGTCACCAAATTTTTCATAGTTAAGCATCATGTTTTTTTGGGTTTGATTTTTGTTTTTCCTGAGGACATGAAAACATTCTACGCTGACGGTGTTGATGTGCCTTGGAAACATGGAACATTGAATTCTTAAAACAACGAATTTATGCTTGAACTTAGGTTATTATGTTTGATATGTTGTGCTTTTATGTATTGTTTCAGGTAAAATAGGTTACAATGGTGTTGGACTAAAAATAAGAAAGAAAAGTTCTGAAAAGAAAAGGTACTAGTCAATCTACGCATCATCAAGTCACTCTATGAATCATAGCTAGACTTATCAGGATACTAGAAGCAAAAGTGAAGCTGAGAAACTAATTAAAGATTGACTACAACTCGTAAGGAGTGACTAAGAGTCATGGAATGCATCCGAAAAGAGAACAGTGAGCTACCCTGAAGTCTAGACGTTAAGTAATAAAAGACTACAAATTTTAAGGTATGACTACGACTCATATTAAGTAATCATAATAAGACCAGTGAGCAAGGTCCTGAATTATTTGGCTCAAGTGATAACGAGTGAAAACCATGAGTTATAAGACTTCACTATGACACGTGTTGATGAATCGTATTTGTCAACAGAAGCTTGAAGGTCTAAAGATGAAATTTCACTGGAATACCAGCGACAAGCAGTGTACGACTCGTAAGGAGATGTTACGAGTTGAAATGTCGCCAACATACTTTTCCTATTCCGCTATTATAAGAATTTCTTTATTATTTTGAAATACTATAAGTACCTTAGGGTTATTTCTTTATTAGGTTACACACTTTGAACACACTTTTATATTACATTAGATACTTTTAGCATACTTTGATTATTGAGATTTTGTTCTTGAGATTCTTTGTTTCGTATTTAATTAGAGATCATGGATTTTACTCTGTCATTATTGTGGAATTAATTATATATGTTCTGCAATGATTATCATGGAATGTTTCATAAACATGAGAAGCTAAATCCTTGACTAGGGTTGTGAGAACCCTGGCAGATTAGCTACTGTAAAGGAAAAGGGAGATTTATCTACCCTACTTTAGTTATATGTATTGAAACCTTCTTTATATTAATTGGACCCAAGCTAATGCAGAAATTTGGGAATTTCTGTATTCAAGAATGTCCTCACAACGGAGTTTAAGATTTGGAAAAGGAGGTTACAAAAGTGATTCGAGGCTATCAACTCTCGTCTAATCAAATAGAGACTCAAAAGGTGAGAATTGTACTGAGGTTATAGGCAAAGGACAACAAGGTGATACCCTGATACTCACAACGTAAAGGATTAAAGTTATCAATGCATTTATGGGACAGTTTATAGTACATAACTTGTCAACTTTGTATATAGAGTAGGGGTTAGATAGATTGAACACAACATTCTTATGTAGAAGTGAAGCCAGGGGGAACACAATCCTAGATTTCATTTTCTATTGTTTACAAACTCAAGGATTCAAGTTTGGCTACCTGTTACCATTGACTTCAAATTTCCCCATTTACAATTCTGCACTGCTCGTGGATTTTGTCAAGTTGAAAATACTATTCGATGTCTTTCATGTGGGATCGACCCCAACCTTAGTTGGGTTACTACATTAGGCATCAATTGAAGCATACTTCCTTGGAGGTTAGTTTTGGGTCTACATTACCTCAATGGATAATTTCCCACATTTTCCACCCCTAAGCTCCAATAAGGGTGAAATAGGGCTTTGAAAGCAGAGAATGGAGTTTTTATTCTCAACCTTGGATAGAAATCCTATAAAATGGAATGAGTATTCTAAGAAAATAAGGAAAATGAAGTGTAATATAATTGACAATGATTTAAAAAAAATGTATTGATAATCAACAAAATCAAAGCTTCTTAGCTTCTAAAATGTTAAAAATATGATGGATTCAATTGTGGTAATATACTAAGCGATGGGCAATAAAGCAGGACTTTGACTGGTAATGCACCCTTTTTAGAGGGGAAAAACACCAATAAAGCAGTCAAATGGTCACTTTAGTGTCTTGGTCAAAAGGTCAACAACCGCTAAAGCACCCACACTAGCACCAACCACTTTCAAAAATTGTTTTTGACCCAGAGAACTCTTTCGAAACCCTATGAACATGAAACAATAGTGTAAATTGATCATAAAACACATTTTGGATCCAAAGGAATCATCCAAGTTATGAGAAAGGTCGTATACATCAAATTAACCCCCGAAACCCCTTTTAGGCTATATTAACTAGTTTTCGTCTAAACATTAAAAATGAAATATAAAGGTTTGAGATTCAAACTATATACGTTACTAACAAAAAATCAACATTTCATACTTAATGATGCCATAGAAATTTCCATCTAAGATAGTTCTAGTTAAATATGGGTCCCACACTGACGTTACCCAAATTACACCTTCAAAACAGTATAAAGCGGTCGTTAGTAAAATATTAAGCCCAGCTAGGTTGGGGTCGATCCCACAAGGAAGAGGCCAAAAATCTATCAATATCTTCATGTCGTAATTAGAAATTATGGAAATGAAAATGGGGTTTTGTAACAATTAGAGTAACATTAACGATCGCTAGCAATTATGGTTGTGACACGACCCAACTAGGGCCTAGTCGTGTCGGGTGCCTCAAGCCAAATTGGGACTGGAGACCATCCCCAATAGCCAACCATAACCAACCTACACCCAATGTTTGATGAATTCTGATTATATAACATAACAAGATGGAACAATCAGAAATCAAATACAGTAGACGGTGTCATCCTCAATACCAATACCAATGCCAAGGATGACACCATTATGGACACCACCCATACCAACCCAAAGTAGTCTCACAAAGACACTATCCAAAATCAAAACAACATTTGGTCGGGTCATGCCCCCTACCAAAGCCAAAACTCAAAGTTTAAGAAATAAAAAAATATATAGAGAAGTCCATAACATGAAATGAAACCTTCCGGAGTATGGAAACTCACAGCTTCAATCCGACACAAATCTATCCCCAAATCCAATCACTGATAAGGAGAAGTAGTATGGTCAATTCCTGCATCATGTGGGGATACAACACCCAAATATGGGTTAGTAGGTGAACGATACCATGTACTCAGGAGTAAGGATAAAATAATGCCAAAACTTAAAACAAGTGAATAACCATATGCAATCACATCTATACATCTATATATAATCCATGTTGGGTAAGTGAAATGAGTTTATCATGCTTTTAAAACCTTAACTTGGATTTGTGTAGATTTACCATCATAATCCACCCATGGGCTATATGGGTCTAGTGTTTCACCTTGAACGGGACCCAGTGCGTATAGCCTCACAAACCAGAGATATCATAGGGGCTGGTGATTCCTGTGTACCCTTCACCTCTATGATACATATATTAAGTATAAAATTAGGGGATTACCGTGTACCCCACATGTATAAGGTCACCATGACCAACCCTCAATTGGAAAACATGAGTTTCCAGTGTCCTTACTTTAGACTCACACCTTCATGCTAAGCTATTACAACCCACCATTACTGCCTAGTTAAAACCATTAGCACATAACCAACCAACCAATTCCAAATTATTTACCAAGGCATTATGAAGTGGTATCGTCACAACGACTATAGCATGCAAGCAACGTCATTAGCCAATCCTTAGGGGATTCCCATGTACCTCACATGATTTTAAATTAAACAAATATTATGGCCCCCAAGGCCTTACAAAACTATTTAAAACCATTTCAACCAATTTTGGTTCCATTACCATATTATGCAATGCAATAGTTACAATAAAAGTCAAACTATGTGGCAACCATTTTCATAAGCATTTTAACAAACATATTGAGGGCGTATACTTTCCAAAACCAAAACCATGGACCAATTGACCATTCCCATGAAACCACATGTTTAATTTAACTATTTTAACATGAAAACCATAAGAAGAACATTGGAAAACAATACTTATCCATTAACAACAAAAACACCCAACATATAATTCCAAACCAAATAACTCCCATAATTAAATAATGAAAACCATTCATTAAACCACGAATTTAGTTGAACTAACAATGAGGGAGGAGTAACATGCCTTAGATATCAAAGAGTACAGAGAGAAACCACCCTTTAGAACCTTAATTGACCACCTTGAAGGAAACCCTAGCCTCTCCTTAACTCAAGAGCTTGAGAGAGATTTAAGAATGTTAAAAAAAAATTATTGAGAATAATAGGGTCAATGAAGTCCAAAAAGTGTTTTAAGTCGTAGGGTAAAATGGGTTTATGAGGGGAAATGTTCAAAATACCCCTAACATAAACTGTCGAAATCACCATAGGAGAGTACAACTCCCCATTAACCCGTACACACGCCATACATATGGTACCCTCTACTTGTACCCTAGATAGAATGTTGGACATCATACACTATCCACCATATGAATCCCATTGCCCAAATCGTACCCGTACCATACAATAAGTAATCTCAAACTGTATCCAAGAAAAATTGAAAAGGGGTTAGGCACTGTTAAACAAACGAATGGAATGAGTCTCTCATACCATCTCCCTACGACTCGTATGGTGTCTAGTTATACCTAGGATAGTACATGATCAAGAACACACTTCTTAACATATGTCTTAGGGCCCTTAGGTTGTACCCACATCATACGACTAGTAATCATAAGTCGTGTAATTATTAGAGAGTTAGAAACCCAGGAAATCTAAGGATAAAAAACTAGGGTGTTTCAATTCTCCCCCCACATGGATCCTTTATTATCGAATGATGGAACATAGCATGACTAGCATGATTTAAACCCCAAACACTCCCACTCTGACCTTTAACCAAGTTAGAAAACAAAGATGTGATGAAGTAAACATACCTTTCAAATGAATTTCCAAAGCTAAAAATAGGAATGGATACTTGGAATCATGTCCTCTTCCGCTTCCCAAGTAGCTTCTTCAACCTTGTGGTTTATCCAAAGATACTTAATAGAAGCTACATCCTTGATCTGTAACTGACAAACCTGCCAATCCAATATCTCAACCGGGACCTACTCATAAGACAAAGAATCCAAAATACCAATATCCTTGGCAGGCACAATTTAAGACAGATCACCCACACAATTCCTCAACATGGATGCATGAAAAACAGGCATATAGAAAGTGCTTTAAAATAGGACATCAGATTATATTGTAAAGGGGAGCAAAGCCCCTTTTTTGTATTAACTCACCATTTGATGATTTGGTTAATAGTAGCCCAAGTATATCCAGAAGTTTCTTTTACACGCTACGCTATCCTCGATGACAATATTGTCATCGAAGATGAGTGGGTGACTGAGAAATCAAACGAGTAGGCAACTCCAACTCCTTTGAAAAATTACCAACCCTTCTTAAAACCAAGTACGGATTAACATATCGGTCCTCTTTATGCAAAACCGCATCACTTCCTTTATGTGATACCCTTAAGAACACCCTGTACCCAACCTCAAACTATAACTCTCTTTGCCTCACATCTGCATAGGACTTTTTTCTACTTTGGGAGGCCTTAAGTCTACCCCAAATCACCTTTGTCTTCTCCATGGCTTGGTGAACAAAATCTGGGACAAACATCTCTGTCTTACCAACCTCGAACCACCTAATAGAAGACCTAAACCGCCTACTATACAAGTACTCAAATAGAGCCATCCTAATGCTAGAGTGGTAGCTATTGTTATAAGCAAACTCCACAAGGGGTAAATGCTCAACCTAACAACCACCTTAGTCTATCACACAAGCCCAAAGCATGTTCTCTAATATCTAAATAGTACTTTTTACTTGCCCATCTGACTTCGGGTGGAAAATTGTACTAAAGAATCACCTTGGCCCCCAAACCTTTCTGAAATGACAAAAGTTAGACGTAAACTGTGTACCATGATCTAAGATGATAGAAATAGACACCTCGTGAAACTTCACAATATCATAAAGATACAAAATTGCATAATCCTCAGCTTAGAAGTTAGTCCTCACTGGCAAAAAGTGAGCAGACTTTGTCATCCTATCCATGATGACCCAAATCGAATCAAACTTATTTTAAGACCCAGGAAGACCGGTAACAAAATCCATACTGATCACTTCCCACTTCTACTCTGGCAACTTAATTTCTTGATATAATCCCCCGAGCCTGTTGGGATCAACTTTCACTTGTTGACTCACCATACACTTGGTAACAAAATTCATCACATCTCTCTTCATGTTGTTCCACCAATACATCTCATTGAGGCCATGATAAAATTTTGTCAAACTAGTATGAACAACATAGCATGACTCATGATCCTTAGCCAAAATCCTTTCTCACAAACATTGATGTCAATAATACATAATCTCTCTTGGTACCGCAAAGAACCATCACCACTAATCTTGAAGGCCATCACCTTCTGCCCACCAACATCACCCTTGATACTCATCACGACATGTTCTAACATTTGCTTATCCTTAATCTTAGTACCAAGAGATGACTGTAACACTTTTTGAATGAACGAACCACCATCCTCAAAGTCCAAGAGGCAAACTCCAGGGTTAGCCAAAAATGAATATCCTTTACCAACTCTTATTTTTTCTTATCCTGATGAGCTAGATACCCCATGGTCATCCTGCTAAGAGTATCAATAACCATATTAGCTTTACCTGGATGGTAGTAAGGACTCATATCATAATCCTTGAGAAGCTCAATCCATCTTTTTTGCCTGAGATTAAGCTCTTTCTGAGTAAACATATACTACAGGCTTTTATGATAAAAAAAGATGTCCACATAGACTTTATACAAATAAGGAAGCCAGATTTTCATCGCAAATACCATAACTAGAAATTCCAAATCATGAGTTAGATAATTCCTCACATGCACCTTCAACTGCCAAGAAGCACAAACTACTAACTTGCCATGCTACATCAGAACTCAACTAATTTCCACAAGGGACACATCATTGTATACCACAAACCCATCAGTGCCTTCAGAAAAAGTCAAAACTAGAGCCAAAGTTATCTTATCCTTCAACTTCACAAAACTACCCTCACAAGCATCCAACCATAAGAACTATACCTTTTTTTAAGTCAACTTAGTCAATGGTGCAGCTATAGAAGAAAAGCCCTCGACAAGCTTTCTATAATAACCTGCTAAACCCATAAAACTTTGAATGTCGATTGGAGTCGTGGGTCAAGGCCACTTCTTAACCACGACAACGTTTTTGTGGATCCACCATGATCTCTTCACTAGAAATAATATAACCTAAAAAAGAAACAACGTTTAACCAGAATTTAAATTTCAAAGACTTGGCATACAAATGTTGCTCCTTCAAGGTTTTCAACACCACACTGAGATGATCGGCATGATCCATATCATTCTTAGAGTATAACAAAATATCTTATATGAACACAAAGAGAAACAAATCCAGAAACTTATAGAAAACCCTATTAATAAAATCCATAAATATTGTCGGGGCATTAGTCAACCCAAAAGACATAACAAAAAATTCATACTGCCCATAACGAGTATGGAAAGAAGTCTTAGAGATGTCTACCTCCCTAATCTTAAGCTGATGATATCGAGATCGAAGATCTATTTCAGAGAAAAACTTAGCACCCTGCAATTGATCAAACAAATCATCTATTCTCAGAAGAGGGTACTTATTATTTACCATTACCTTATTCAACTGCCGGTAATCAATACACATCTGAAGGGAACTATCCTTCTTACGCAAAACTAACACCAGTGCACCCTATGGGGACACACTTGGATAGATGAAAACGTTATATAAAAGATCCTTTAATTGCCTCTTAAGCTTCTTTAACTCAGCTGGAGCCATTCTATACGAAGGAATAAAAATCAGACGAGTGTCTAGAACAAGATCAATCCTAAACTCAATGTCCCTATCCAGAGAAAACCTAGGATGGTCATCAGGGAAGACCACAAAAAACTTATTTACCGCTAGGACAGAATGCAAAAAAGGACCCTCTAAGTTAAAATCTATAACCTGGACTAGGTGATAGACATACCCATTAGAGATTAATCTCCGAGCTCTAAGATATAATATAAACCTCTTATTAGGAGCTAGTGAGCCACCCTATCACTCAATAACTGGCTCATTTGGGAAATTAAAGACAACCTTACGCGTCCAACAAACTAGAGATGCATAACACAAGTGCAGCCAATCCGTCCCAAATATGTCATCAAAATCTACCATATCTAATTCGAAAAAATCCACCAAAGTTTCTTTACTACAAACAGATACCACACACCTCCTATAGACTCTTTTAGCGAAAACAAAGTCACCTACCAGGGTAGAAACAAAAAAAAGTCTAAACACACTCCGGACCAAACCAAAATATACAACCATAAATGGGGTCACATAAGAGAAAGTATACTCCAGATCAAGTAAACAGTACATATCACGAGAAAAGAGTTTCAACATACCAGTCACGACATCAGGTGATTCCTCAGACTCCAGACAAGTAATGAGAGCATAAAGACGATTTGGACCAGTACTCAAGCCAGATGGTGCACCCTTTAGTGCCAGAGCTAAAAAAGATTCAACATGAAGCATGTTTTCCCCAGAGGAAACCTTACCAATAGGATAGTTTCTAAGTATGTCCTAGCTGACCGCAGTTGAAACATATGCCCCTTCACTAATCATAGAAACCTTGATGCAAACGACCATAAAATCTAAAATAAGGATATGATAGAGGTTCTTGAGCCCCACTATCCTGAGATTAGGCACCCTGTGCCCTAAAGTAGTCACCACCATGGAAACACCTATCACTCAATGACTTTGGATAGGGAGCACTAGCCGTCGAGTAAGACATAAGTTGCCCCACTTCTTCTTGGGCCACTTAACACTATCCTAGCCACTCTAATATTAGGAACGACCCTACTCAGAGAATTTGAACTTTTTTCCCTACGTCTCCCCTAGCTCAACCTACTTGTTTTTCTCTTTCTTTACCTGTTGCATATAGACCTCTATCCTAGAGATATCTATGTCCTTGATTAATAAGGCAACCTTAATCTCAAAGATCAACTCAAGAGACAATCTTGAATTAAACTTTCTCATCTGGGCCCTCATACTAGAAACCACCTCCAGAGCATATTGCGATAACTATTAAAACTTTAAGGCATACTCCTTGACCAACATCTTACACTACTTTAGATTAATAAACTCTTACGCTTTTGCTTCCCTCAACTCTTGAGAAAAAAAGTGGTCAAAACAAGCATTAGAGAAATCCTCCTACAGTGATGACTCAGCACCATCACCCCTAGACTGTTCCTATTCCTCGTACCATTGTTACGCCATATCTTTCAGCTGATAGGCTACAAAATCCACGCCTTCCATATTAGCGGCATGCATAACACAAAAAATCTTTTCCATCTCATCCAGAAAACCCTGAGGATACTCTTCTACCTTAACACCAATAAAGCTCAGAGGGTTTAACATCAAGAACTGGCAAAACCTAGTGGCCTCAGAATATAGAGTAACAGGAACACCACACTCAGACTGAGTAGCTACCAGTTGTGCCAACATATAAATAGACTAACGAAACTTAGCTTTCTTTACTTCAGTCTAAGAAGTCTAAGAAGGATTAGAAGGAACCAGTGGAACTCCAAAACTATCTATAAATGGACCCCTAGACCTGGTATGGATCCCATGAGTAGAGTTTGACCCATCTACATTGTCCCCAATTGCGACATAGGAGTTTTTGTAAACTTCTAATCATCGAGACATGTATTTTCTTTCTAAAGCACCTGGTGTCTAATTGGAAGGGTGATGTAAGACCTCTAGTGCGAAACCACTGCATCTACGAGATCAGTGTCAAATCAGGGAAGAGGGTTTTATTCTGTTTCCGCGACTCGTTGAATATGTTAAATGGTACACTTGATTCACTTTCAAGGAATCTATGTATGATCTAAGATCGAACAAATGGGAATTCGAGAAGAATTTAGGGTTTTGACTCTATAGCTTGAAAATGGAACACAAGAAATAGAAACATTCCTAAATGCCTTGTAGCATCTCCCTTATGAGTGTGGCACTCTACAAACCCCTAAAAGAGATCCTACTCAACACGGATTTGTGGACTCCTAATTGATCAAGAACCTAGGGCTTTGATAAAAATATGACATGACCTAGACCAAAACCTAGTCATGTCGGGTGCCTCAAGAACAACTGAGATCGGAGACCACTCCCAATAACCAACCATAACCACCCTACACTCGATGTCTAATGAATTCTGATTATATAACATAAAAAGACTGAACAATCATAAATAAAATATAGTCAATGGTGTCATCCCAAATACCAATACCAATGCCAAGGCTGACACGAATACGGAAACCACCCATGCCAACTTTAAGTATTCTCACAAAGGCTCTATTTAAAATCAAAACAATTTGGTCATACATGCCCCCAAACATAGCCAAAACCCAAAGTCTAAGAAATAACCAAAATATGTAGCGAAGTCCATAACATTGAATGGAGCCTTTTAAAGTATGGAAGCTCACCACATTAATTCGACACAAAGCTATCCCCAAATCTAATAAATGAGCATGAAGAGTAGTATGGATGGTTCTTGCATCGGGTGGGGATACAAAACCCAAAAATGAATTAGAGGGTGAATACTAGCATGTACTTAGGAGTAAAGATAAAATAATGCCAACACTTAAAACCAAGTAAATAACCATATGCAATCAAATCCATACAATTATATATATATATAATACATGTCGGGATAGGGAATCAAGTTTAGCATGCATTTAAAACCTTAACTTGGTTTTGTATAACTTTATCATCATAATCCACCCATGGGCAATATTGGTCAAGTGGTACCCCGAAAGGAACCTCTGTGCCTGTAGTCACACAAATAAGAGATATAATAGGGGCGAGGATTCTCGTGTACCCTTTGCCCTCCATGATACATATATACAAGTGTAAACTTAGTGGATTCCCATGTAACCCACAAGTATAATGTCACCATGACCAACCCTCATGTCTGCAAACATGAGTTTCCAATGTCCGTCCTTTGGACTCACACCTTCACGATAAGAGATCACAATGTTCCATTATTACCTAATTAAAACCATTAGCAAATAACCAACAAACCAATTCCAAAAGTTATTTACCAAGGAATTATGAAGTGGTATCAACATACCGACAATAGCCTACAAGCAAAGTCATTAGCCAATCCTTAGGGGATTTCCATGTATCCCACATGATTTCCAATTAAAAAAATATTATGTCCATCAAGGCCTTACCAAACCATTTAAAACCATTTAAACCAATTGGTTCCATTATCATATTACACAATGTAATAGTTTCAATAAAAGTCAAACTATGTGACAAAACCATTCTCATAGGCATTTTAACAAACATGTTGAGGGCATATAGTTTTCAAAACCAAAACCAAGGACTAATTGACCATTCCCATGAAACCACATGTTCAATTTCACAATTTTTAACATGAAAACCATAAAAAAAATCGAAAATAGTACTTATCTATTAACAATCAAAACCCCAACATATAATTCAAAATAGAATAATTAAATCATGAAAACCATTCTTTAAAAATATGAATTTAGTTTAACTAATAATGAGGGAGGATTAACATGTCTTAGATACCAAAAAGTATGGAAAGAAACCACCCTTGAGAGCCTTAATTGACCACCTTGAAGAAAACCCTAACCTTTTCTTAACCAAAGATCTAAAGAGAGATTTGAAAGTGTTTAAAGTGTTTTTGATTGAGAATAATAGGGTAAATAAAGTCCAAAAAGGGTTTTAAGTCATGGGGTCAAAAGGGTTTAAGAGGGAACATATCCGGAATGCCCCCAACTTAAACTATAAAAATTACCACAGAAGAGTACGACTCCCCCCCCCCCGAACTCATACACATAATATATGAGTGGTACCGATCACTTGTACCCTAGATAAAATGTTGGACATCAAATACTTTCCACCATAAAACTCCCCTTGCACAAATCGTACCAGTACCAAACAACAATATAATGACCCAAGACTACCCCCTAATTGTTACACAGTGCTTACGATCTCGAGGGACCACAAGCTAACCCATGAGCTGGTACCTGCTATGAGCACCGAATAATAATACTTAAATTAATGCGAAAAAATGGGATGAAATTCCATTAGGTTCAAAACATATGAAATACTGATAAAATATAACATCTGTAAAACTGAATACTATCTGAAAATCTAGTATAAAAAAGCCTCTAACTAAATATGTCTGAAAGTGGAGTTGATAGGACAATCCCCCAACTAACTCTATCTACTAAAATACTACTAAGCTGAAGTACTGAAATAAAAACATATCCTCGATAGATGAGGACTCACTACTAAATTTGCTACTACTGGCTGAATCTAGCTAAGCATGGTCGGGAACCTCAGTGTCCGAACCTATGATATAAAACATCATAGAACAGGAAAGTATGCGTCAGTACGTAGGAATATACTGGTATGCTAGATGAGGTAAGGCTAAATGCAAGGGTTCACATGCATAAACTATAACTGACTAAATGATATACAAGAGTTGGATTAGCATACATGGAGGATCTGTAAATACTGAACATATTGTGCATATTGTAACTGAGTATACTGGAACTGAATCTGATAACTGATAACTGAATATATAGATAATCTGAGATCACTGATAATCTGAATTACTGATAACTGAGAGACTGTATCTAATAGTCTAAATTTTGTAGAACTTAACTGAGTTTTATACTGAAGACTAAGACTAAAAATAAAATTGTGGGAGGTAATCATCTAACCAACATGCCCTAATCTAAACTAATAGGGGTCCAATCTAAAACCCCAATTGAAAGGGTGTCAGTACCGTGCCAAGGGTAAAGATAAGCTGAAGGACGGCTGTACTGACCCTGAGAACCTAACTGAGAACAATCTTTGACTCTGTGTCCTGGCTTGCCACACCCGAAACAAGCATCATTGCCAGCTCTACACACACCCTTATAATTCTTACCGCACTCTCCGCAAAATAGATTAGTATGCACATTGCTTACACTATCCTAGATCAACGGTATACTAACTAAGGATGGAGCTAGAATTTAAGACTTTGGATAAAACTGGGAACTGTTACTCTCATCTGACTTAGGCTAATTGAAATTAAAGCTACCTGTTCTTGCTGTCTTATTTTTCTTTCCTCCTCCTTAAGATTCTGATCTTCCATCTGTTGAGCATGGACCATAAGCCTAGATATGTCCATCTCTTTAATCAACATTGTAGTCCTGCACTCTTTAACCACACTATCTGACACCCCAGATATGAACTTGCTCATTCTAGACCTATTATCTTCTACAACATGAGGAGCATACCTGTCAAACTGAGTAAATTTAAGAGAATGATCTTTTACGCTCATACAACCTTGTCTAAGATTAATGAACTCTAACACTTTGTCTTCTCTCAGCTCTAAGAGAAAGAGTTTGCCTAGGAAGGTAGTAGAGAACATTTTTCACTCTATGGGCTCTACTTCTATACCCTTGTCTACCTTCTACTGATTAAACTACGCATGGGAAACATCTAGTAGCTGATAGGTGGCTCACTCAACACTCTCACTAGAAGTCACTCCCATGATGTTTGTGACTTTTTGAAACTGATCGAGGAACTCCTGTGGATTCTTTTTGACTTAGATCCCCTAAAGAAAGAAGGATTTATTCTGGTGAAGTCCCGAATCCTGGTTGCAGCAATATTGGCCACTGAGTTGGCCAGATAGCAGCTGGCCGTTCATTCTGAGATACTACTAAATTGGCTAGAGTTGTGAATGAAGCTCTATATTCTACGTGAGAGACGTATTCATCCAGGGGATCTGCCTGAATGGGCTGAGGGGCTGACTGGTTTTCAGTTCTTCTTTCGTTTGTCCTTTTGGGAGGCATGTTCTGTAAATAAAAGAAAAAAGTGGATTAGATTAAGAGATTAACTTGAGCTCATGCTCACTTGCACGATATGAATACTGAAAGAAGGGAAACATTTCCTAAAACATCTCATATCCTTTTGTCCATAAGTGTGGCGCGCTACATACCCATGCTCAAGACTCTATGCGATGTGACTTTTCAGACTTCCTAGGACTCTATTGAACCTTAGGCTCTGATAACAAGTTTGTAATGACCTGATACAACCCCCTAGTCATTACAAGAGGTTTACGATCTCGAAGGACCACAAGATAACCCATAAGCTGATACCTACTGTGAGCACTGAATAATAATACTAAAGTTAATGCAAAAAAATGGACTGAAATGACATAAGGTTCAAAACATCTGAAATATATATAAAATATAACATCTGTAACACTGAATACAGTCTGAAAATTTAGTCTGAAAAAGCCTTTATTGATAAAATCTGAAAATCTAGTATGAATACCAAATTTTCAGACTTCCTAGGACTGTATTGAACCTTAAGCTCTGATACCAAGTTTGTAATAACCCGATACTACCCCCTAGTCATTACATGATGCTTACAATCCCAAGGGACCACAAGCTAACCCATGAGCTGGTACCTACTTGAGCACTAGATAATAATACTGAAAATTAATGCAGAAAAATGGGCTAAAATGCCATAATATTCAAAACATTTGAAATACTGATAAAATATAACATCTATAAAACTGAATAGTGTCTGAAAATCTTGTCTAAAAATGCCTCTAACTGAATCTATCTAAAAGTGGAGTTGATGGGAGAATCCCCAACTAACTCCATTTACTAAAATACTGCTTAGCTGAAGTACTAAAATAAAAACATAAACTCAATAGATGAGGACTCACTGCTAAATTGGGTACTTCTGGCTAAATCTAGATAAGCGCGGTCAGGAACCTAAGCATCCAAACCTATGATATAAAATATCATAGCATAAGAAAGTATACGTCAGTACGTCGGAATGTACTGGTATGCTAGATGAGGTAAGGCTGAATGCAAGGGTTAATATGTATGAACAATAACTAACTAAATGATATATAAGAGCTGGATTTACATACATGGAGGATCTGTAACTACTGAACATACTGTGCATACTATAACTAAGTATACTGGAACTGAATCTGATAACTGAATATACTGATAATCTTAGGTCACTAATAATCTGAATTAGTTATCACTGAGAGACTATATCTGATAGTCTTGATTCTATAGAACTGAACTGGGTTATATTATGAAGACTGAGACTGAAACTAAAACTATGGAAGGTAATAATCTAACCGACATTCCCTAATCTAATAGGGATCCAATTTGTAACCCCAATTAAAAGGGTGTCAGTACCGTACCATAGGTAAACACAAGCTTAAGAGTAACCCTTTACTGGTTGGTTCCCTAATTGAGAATGGTTGTACCCTCTACTGGCAGGTAGAGCACCTCATCAACCCTCAACTGGAAAGTTTGATGTCTCAACCTACGCTGTCTATGTAGTTCTAGAATGCAAGGATTGCTTCTAAGGATCACACCATCTTTTGGCAGGTGAGCCCCCATCCTTGGGCTCACTTGGTGCTGAATGCTACTCCCAACTGAAAGACATTGAACTGGGTATACTGAACTAGACTGGACTGATACTGAGATTACTGAGTTTCCTAAGTTCTATAACTGACTGAGAGTACTACTGATCGTGACACGAATGGTACTATTCTGTAACTGACACTGGCTCTAAGTAATAACTAAATTGTCGGGTATTAAATACCCCCAGGACTCGATAGCATGAAAAGTAAAGAAAAGCATAATCACAATTCATTCATAGAGATATTTCATCAAACACTTGTAATGCATTAACTTGTACGTGAATGGGGAATACATGTTAACATGCTATAATGGAATTATTTCATTCTCATAGAAAATTTATCAAATACATGGGAAGCATATTTGGTTCATTAAATCTTAAACACTTAGGGTTAACGTGGATATAACAATCAACTTACAAATTCATGGATTATAACATGGGGGATTACTCAATTCAATATACATGCTATACCACTTCATGGAATCTACCATTAATCATGGATTGAAACTCAATAAATGTCAAAACATGGACACAATCCAATTTCATACATGTAAATCATGAATCATAATTCTTGAAGCTTTAAAAATGAATTCTTTGACTCCATAGGTGGAAAGGACCCATATATGAACATCTAACATACCTTAATTTGATGAGTTTCTTGGAGTTCTTGGAGATATTCTTGGGATTGACCTTGGCTCTTAAACTAGGATTTTTGCCTCTTGAGAGCAAATGATTTAATTTAGGGAAAAACTAAATGAATAATGGTGTAACTAGGTTTATTAGGGTTGAATTTTGTATTAAAGGCTACCTAGGACCATGTAAAAGACTCAAATATCCCTAGAATGATATAAAAGATCAAAATTTAAAACTAGAAATTAATTGAAAAATCTCGATTTGGGCCATTGGCGCGACGCAATGCTATTGTGTCGTGTCACTAGTAATAGGAAAACTGGGAAATTACTTTGTGGCGTGATGCAGTGGTATCGCATTGCCACTTTGTTTGTGAACTGGAAGTGGACTGCGATGCGGTGGAATCACATTGGTACACTGGAAATTGAAAACTGTGAAAATAAGTTGTGGCACGATGGGCCGATATCGCGGTACCTCCCTGGAAAAGGACAATTATGAAATTGTTCCTTGGCGCGAAGCGCCAATATCATGAAGTCTCACTGGTTTTTGACAATTTCTATTTTTTCTGGCTCCGCGACGCGCTGATGGCTCAGGTGGTACACTGTCTTACTAAAATGGCTCTAACTCTTCGCCCGAGTGTTGGATTTATGCAATTTGGTATCGATGGGAAGATTATTCAATTTCCCACATAATGAACAGTCAAAATCTTGAATATTCCACATGTATAAATGTGTATTCATATTTAAAGAAAGTTTTTGAAATTTTTGGGATGAATTTAAGCTAGGTAAAAGTACGGGGTGTTACAATATCTCCCCTTTTGGAACATTCATCCTTGAATGAGACTAATTAAGCTGAGGACTTCTGATAGAATGAGTTTATACACTAGACATGCCTATCCGATGCATGGAATACATGAATGAACTGATTAATGAATGCGTGACTGAATATGCATAAATGGGAACATGAGGACATGACTAAGTCTGAATCATGATACATGAACTGAATACATAAACTGAACTGATTTCTTGGATACATGTAATGATTAAAGAATGGTGATATGGATGAAATTGGGACTTGAGGGTCAACTATGAGGACCCATTACATCAACTGGATTTGCTACATGAAGATAAAATGGAAGGTTAAGATCGTGATGTCTCGGGGATTATAGTGCATCTCCCCCTTGGGACACTATGTCCCTCGAGAATGCTGACTTGGCTAAGATACAAGGAAAAGCATGAGATGATGCACAGGGCACCCACGAACTAAATTATGACTGAATATCTGGGATCTAAAACTGAGGCATAAATACATAAACAGGAGATCTATAACATACCAGTGCCCATATTAGGAGAACTTTCCTGATCTTGTCTGGACTGAAGTGCATAAAACCTATTTAGGCGTTGCCCACTGGTGGCACCGGAAGTGGCACCTTGTTGATTCAGGTGACCTGACTGAGATGAAGGACGACTATACTGACCTTGAGAACCTGACTGAGGACAATATCTGACTCTATAACCTAGCTTGCCACACATGAAACAAACATCACTGTCGGCTCTGCACACACCCTTATGATTCTTACCATGCTCTCCGCAAAATGGATTAGTACGACCATTGCTTACACTATCGTGGGTCATTGGTATGCTAGCTGAGGACGGAGCTTGAACTGAAGACTCTGGATGAAACTAGGAATGGTTACCCCCATCTGACTTAGGTTGATTGAAATTAAAGCTGCCAGTTCTTGCTCTATTATTCTTTCTTTCCTCCTCCTTAAGCTTCTGCTCCTCTACCTGTTGAGAATGGACCATAAGCCTAGATATGTGCATCTCTTTAATCAACATCATAGTTTTTCTCTTCTTAACCACACTATCTAACACCCCAAATACGAACTTGCTCATTTCGGACCTATTGTCTGCTACTATATGGGGAGCATACTTGGCTAATGGATTAAACTTGAGGGGATACTCTTTTATGCTTATACTTCCTTGTATGAGATTAACGAACTCTAACAGTTTGGATTCTCTCAACTTAAAGGGAAAGAATTTGTCTAGGAAGGTAGTACCAAACTCTTCCCACTCTATGGGCTCTGCATCTATACCCCTATCTGCCTTCCACTGATTAAACCATGTATAGGATACATATTGTAGATGATAGGCGGCTAACTCATAACTCTCACTAGAAGTCACTCCCATGATGTTTATCACTTTCTGAACCTGATCGAGGAACTCCTGTGGATCCTCTTTTGACTTAGATCCCGTAAAGGAAGGAGGATTTATTCGGGTGATGTCCCGAATCCTGGTTGCAGTAGTATTGGCCACTGGGTTGGCTAGAACAGTAGCTGGCCATTCATTATGAGATACTACTGAATTGGCTAGAGTAGTGAATGCAGCTCTATATTCTACATGAGAGACATGTTGATCCAGGGGATCTTCCTGAACGGGCTGAGGGGCTGACTGGTTTCCGGTTCTTCTTTCGTTAGACTTTTTGGGAGGCATGTTCTGTAAATGTAAGGAAAAGTGAATTAGATTGAGAGATTAACTTGAGCTCATGCTCACTCACATGACATGAATACTGAAAGAAGGGAAACTTTTCCTAAAACATCTCATAGCCTTTTTTCCATAAGTATGGCGCGCTACACACCCCTGCACAAGACTCTATGCGATGCGGCTTTTCAAACTTCCTAGGACTCTATTGAACCTTAGGCTCTGATACCAAGTTTTTAACTACCTGAGACTACCCCCTAGTCATTACAAGGTGCTTACGATCCTGAGGGACCATAAGCTAACCCATGAGCTGGTACCTTCTGTGAGCACTGAATGATACTACTAAAATTAATGCGGAAAAGTGGGCTGAAATGCCCTAAGGTTCAAAGCATCTGAAATACTAATAAAATATAACATTTGTAAAACTAAATACAGTCTAAAAAATCCTTTAAATGAATCTGTTTGAAAGTAGAGTTGATGGGACAATCCCCCAACTAACTCCATCTACTAAAATACTTGTAAGATGAAGTACTGCAATAAAAGCATATCCTCCATAGATGAGGACTCACTGCTAAATATTCTACTTATGGATGAATCTTGCTAAGCGCAGTCAGGAACCTAAGCGTTCGAACCTATGATATGAAACATCATAGCGCAGGAAAGAATGAGTCAGCACGAGAGACTGTATTGGTATGCTAGATGTGGTAAGGTTGAATGCAAGGGTTTATATGCATGAACAATAATCGACTAAATGATATGCAAGAGCTGGATAAGCATACATGGAGAATATGTAACTACTAAACATATTGTGCATACTGCAACTGAGTATACTGACAATGAATTTGATAACGGATAACCGAATATACTGATAATATGATATCATTGATAATCTGAATTACTAATAATTGAGAGACTGTATCTGACAGTCCTGATTCTGTTAAACTAAACTGAGTTATATTCTAAACAATGAGATTAAAACTAAAACTGTAAAAGGTAATAATCTAACCGACATGCCCCAATCTGAACTAATAGGGGTCCAATCTATAACCCCAATTGGAAGGGTGTTAGTACCGTGCCATGGGTAAATACAAGCTAAAGAGTTACCCTTTACTGAAAAGTTCCGTAAATGAGAATGGTGGTACCCTCTACTGGCAGGTAGAGCACCTCATCAACCCTCAACTGGCATGTTTGATATCTCAACCTACACCGACTACATAGTTCTGGAATGAAAGGATTGTTTTTAAGGATCACACCCTCTATTAGTAGGTGAGCTCTCTTTCTTGAGCTCACTCGATGTTGAATCCTACTCCCAACTAAAAGACACTAAACTGGGAATATTAAACTGGACTGGGCTGATACCGAGATTACTGAGTTTTCCTAAGTTCTATAACTGACCGAGAGTATTATTGATCGTGACATGACTGGTTCTATTCTGTAACTAACATTGGCTCTAAATAATAGCTAAATTTTTCGGTATTAAATACCTCCAGACTCAATTTCATGAAATGTAAAGAAAACCATAATCTTGAATAACATAACAATGTTCACTTGGCATAATTCATTCATAGAGGCATTTCATCAAACACTTTTAATGCATTAACCTGTACAAGAATGGGGAATACATGTTAACATTCTATAATGGAATTATTTCATTCTCATAGATAATTTATCAAACACGTGGGAAGCATATTTGGTTCAGTAAATCATAAACAATTAGGGTTAACATGGATAAAACAATTAACTTTCAAATTCATGGATTATAAAATGAGGGATTACTCAATTCAACATACATACTATACCACATCATGAAATATACCATTAATAATGGATTCAAACTCAATAAATGTCAAAACATGGACACAATCCAATTTCATACATGTAAATCATGAATCATAATTCTTGAAGCTTTAAAAAAGGATTCTTTGACTCCATGGGTGGAAGGGACCCATAGATGAACATCTAACATACCTTAATTTGATGAGTTTCTTGGAGTTCTTAGAGATATTATTGGGATTGACCTTGATTTTTGAACTAGGGTTTTTGCCTCTTGAACCAGGGTTTTGCCTCTTGAGAGAGAGTGATTTAATTTGGGGAAAAACTGAATGAATAATGGTGTAACTAGGTTTATTAGGGTTGATTTTTGAATTAAAGGCTAACTAGGGCTGTGGAAAAAGACCCAAATACCCCTGGAATGATTTAAAAGCTCAAAATTTAAAACTATAAATTAATTAAAAAATTTGATCTGGGCCCTTGGCGCGATGGGGCGCTATCACGCCGTGTCACTGGAAAAAGGAAAAATAGGAAATTGCTTTATGGCATGACGTGGTGGTATCGCATTGCCACTTTGTTTGTGAACTGGAAGTGCACCGCAAAGAGGTGGAATTGCGTTGGTACACTGAAAATTGACAAATGTGAAAATAAGTTGTGGTGCGATGCGCCAGTATCATGGTACCTCACTGGAAAAAGGACAATTTTGAAATTGAGCCTTGGCGTGAAGTGCCAATATCGTGGAGTCTTACTATTTTTTGACAATTTCCATATTGGCTGGCTCAACGATGCACTGATGGCTCAGGTGGTACATTATCTTACTAAAATGGCCGTAACACTTCGCCCGGGTGTCAGATTTTGAGATTTTTGGTATCGATGGAAAGATTATTCAATTTCCCACACAATGAATAGCCAAAATCTTAAAGATTCTAAATATATTAAATCATATTCATCTTTAAAGAAATTCTTTAATATTTTTGGGATGAATTTAATATAGGTAAAAGTATGGGGTATTTCTGACAAGTTCTCTCAATCCGTGTCCAAGACAGATTCAGAAGGGGTTGGGCATTGTCCAACATATGAATGGCATGAATCTCTCATACCATCTCCATTTGACCTGTATGTAGTGTAGTCATAACTATGATAGTACATGATCAAGAACACACTGCTTAACATATGTCATGGGCCCCCTAGGTCGTACCCACATCATACGACTAGTAATCCTAAGTCGTATGATGTCCAGAGAGTTCAAAACCCAGGGTGTTTCAGGTTGTGATCAATATGACAAAAACATTAGGATTATCACCTAACCATCTCTCGATTGTGGTTTTGGTGAATTTCACTCATCTCCTCTCGATCTCAGAGCGTCCCCTTACTAACACTTATTTTATGATTTCAGATTGACAATCTCTATAGACACATAATTTGTCCTTCCCAAAAGTCAACTTTTACCCATTTATCCTCACCGTACCATGCACCTCACCCCTGTGTGATGAACCCTCCACTAAAAACAAAATAACAAATTCAACAAAAATAACAACCTACCATAACTAATTTGGACACCTTACCACCTCACCCAACCCCTAACCTATATACTTCTTAGGCCCCCCTCCCCTTGGTCATGTTTCTTTCTTTTTTATAATTTATATATACACACTCATGGTCATACGCATTACACCTACAAATACTCCCTAATTTTTTCATTGGTACAACAACAACAAAATACACATACCTCACACCCATATATATACACTTCACAACAACAAGGGAGGGGAGAGATTCACACAATAATACACAAATGGTCACACACACACTCACTATTGGTGATAGAGAGAATACAGAGAGTGCTATTAAGAAAAATGGTAGAAAATAGAGGGAGAAAATAAATGAAAAGACAAAAATTTAAAGAGAGACAGTAGAGAATAAGAGAACAGCAGGAACTAAATTGTTTTTTTTGGTGATTCATCATCAAATTTATTGATTTGCCGATAAAAAAAAACTAGCCACCAGACCCACCCCATTGGAAAAATACCCCTCCACCTGTCGTAATAAATCGACACATTCCCTATTAGAAATTGAACCAATCCATGTATCTTTGCCATTACTTGAGCTCACGGGAGATCTAATGATATAAAAATAGTGAACCCAGCTCTTATTCGGGCAAAACCCATTTAAGCTTAATTAAAAATTTGTGATTTAAGGTTCGTACTGAGGTTTCGTACTGGCTTTAAAATCTATTCAAGGTTTAATTTAATATCGAGTTAGATTTTGTTAGATGTTAAGGTTTGAATCAAAGTTCTCGATGAAAATTCAATTTTGTTCAATTGAGAAATTTATTCAAAGTGACATTAAGGACCATTTCTCAGCCCATTATAAATTAATCTTAATTGTTTGATGCTTTATGTGTTGAATTCATGGTGTGTGAGCTTTGTTTTTGTTGATTTTGATATGTTTGAATCATTATAATGATCGTTGATATTGATTGATTGATTGTGTAAATGGGATAATCTAATGATTTGGGCTCAATTTGGGGGTAAATCTTAATTTGGGATGGTATTAAAAATTGTCCAATTGGTATTTTCATTTGGTTTATTTGAATTGTTATCTGGATTAATTTTTATAGTGTTGAATTCCATAGTATCATGATATGGCAAATTTCATAGTCAAACATTAGGTTGGGTAGGCAAAACTTAGGGATTGTGGATTGTTGAACGTTTGAATGTGTTGAATGATCTTTTTTTCATTGCATCTGAATTTCTTGTACTAATTTGGCCGGGGAATGCCCCGAGAAAAAATATATTTATTTATCGGAGAATACCCCGATGTATTATGTCTTCAAAGGAGGTTATTAATCAAGGCTCGAGGCATCGGGTAAATCATAGTTTGGATAGTTAGGATTGCTTAGGATTTCATTTCAATATTTCTTATTTTGGTATGTAATAAATTGGACTAGATAATATTTTTCAAACTTTTGACTGTTTGATTGTTTGTCTTTTCATTGAGTGTTTAATTGGTTTATGCATTTCATAGTGCCATACCAGTCGATATAGTTCACAGAGCGACCGTGATCGAAACACGAGATCTAAGGATGCCTATCACCTTTCCTCGATCAACAAAATTACTTAATCGAAATCTTTATTCATGAATCAGTTTTGAAATAATCAAAAAACTCATTTTGAAAAAGGATATTCAAAGTTGCCTTGGCACACCAGATTTTTTCCAATTCACTACTCTGATTTTAAATATAAATAATCCTTTTTGAAATAAATTTTTATTTTTTTTACTTAATAATAAAAACACTTTCGTACTTAAAATTAATCTTTTTGGTAAAAAAGGGGTGTGACGACTCTGGTGACTCTATTGGAGAATTTTTTTAGAATTCGAGCTTCATTTTTTGAGTTGTATCGGCTTAGTTTGACACTATAGGTGTATAAACATTTTTATTTGTGTTGTCGTATGTGTTATTATTTTATCATTGTTACTTATCTACGTGTGTAATACCCCAAACCTTCTTTAAGTCTAATCTAGTATCCAGAAGAGTTAGTGATGACTTTCTAAATGATTAATATTTAAATCAGATAGAATTTCCTGAATTTTGACTTTTTATCATATGAGAAATTGAATTAGCTTTTAAACGATACCAATTTAGTCCAAATCCGATATTAGAGTAAAATGTTATGGACGTTTTATAGAGAGCTGTCGGAACCGCTTAGAAGCAACGGTCAGGATGACATACCATCAAGCTAGCGATGGACCACTGATGTGTGAGCAAAAGCTAACACATTTAATGCTTTTTAGCTCAAAATAATTGTGAATTCTGAATCAACTCCTGTTGTTTTGATGTGTTTGCTCAGGATATTGCAGAAAAAGGATGAAGAAATGAGAAAAAACAATAATGGAGCAAAAGAGTTGAAAATATGAGAAAAATAGAAGAAAACACGGTTGATGACCTTCGTGATAAGTCATCAGCCTCATGATAGCCTATCAGCATTGGCGTCATCCTTAACCAGGGAGTTGCAGTTTGAGGAGCAGTTCTGACGATGTCGGTGATGTGACGTCAAAGTCATGATAAGGCGTCAAGAATGGCGTCAGCCTTAAGCAGAAAGTTAGCATGGGAAGAAGATATCTGACGACGTCGGTGATATGCCATCAGATCCCTGACGTGGTGTCAGCCACATCATCAGCCTAAGACAGAACTTGGATGCAACTGAATCCTCTCTGATGCCATCCGTGATAGGGCGTCAACTTCTTGACGCGGCGTCAGCCTGGGCGTCACCTATTCCGGACAATTTTATTAATTTTGTTATTTTATTTCCTTAATTAGGCTTTAGTATAAATAGCATCTCTTAGGGTTTTTGAGGGTGAATAATTCATCTATCAGACATAAACTCTAAGAAGAGAGACACATATTTTTGCTCTCTTTCGTAAAATATTTTTGTGTTTTCGTATCAACTATTTTTGGGGTTTCTACCTTGTGATTAAATCGAAGGAACTACTTGTTGTTTTCTATCCATTAGTAAGTTTATCATTATAATCATGAATTCAACTTGGTATTTCGTTCATCAAATTATGAGCGGCTAATTTCATTAGCCGGAGTTATGGGATCCATGGATTAGGTTTTGATATGATACTAGGTGTTTAACGGATTCAAAGAGTAGAAAAACATCTTGAAATTTTGTTGTTTTAACTAAAATCTTGTGGTTGAAAACATTAGGTTATGCCTTAGGTTTTATTTGCTTCTAACGGAGAAATAGACTAGAGGACGTAAATTATCAACAGGGACTCGGAAGCTACCAACCTTCTGTTTAATGATTAATGCCATAACTGGATTAATCTACCTGAGATTACATCCTTTTGGAAATAGATATGTTATCTAAGTTTGAGAGAATTAGATAATAAATTGTCTGGTGAGGTCGAGAGATAAGTCAGATAGTATAATCGTTAGGGATATTCTACTGTTCTACTCATTCCGAGAATCTCTAGCATTACCTAGTATCTGTCAATTCCCGAAACCCTTGGTGAACATAGATTCGGTTTCCCATTTATCTTGATTACAAACACTGAAGTATTGAAAGTGATACTTAACACACCGTGAACTTAAACCTCCATCTTTTAGAAGCAGTAAACTACCATTAAATCTTTCATAAATAAATTGAAGTTCACACCCTATTCCCTGTGGGATTCGACCCTAACCTAGTTGGGTTTTTATTGACAACGATCGCTTATACCCATTCTAGAGAGTAATTTGAGTGTTATCAAAAATGGCGTCGTTGCCGGGGATTACGGTTGTAGAATGAAAATTTTGTGTGCGAAAATTTGCTGATAGTTAAGTTTTTGTGATTTACATTTATTTGTTGTTTTTGTTTATTGTTAGTACTGTGTTGTTTATGCTAAGAATGAGAAGTTCCGGAGAACCTTTATTACTATTCAATTCGGAACCTCAACTAATTAGGAAAATGGCTGAACAACAGGAAGCAGAAAGACTAGCTGCTTTAGCCAGGGCTCAGGTGAATGTGCAAAATTTAGGTCAACAATCACATCACCAAAACCCTGATAATGAAGACTTGGGTGATGTTGAATTGCTGAATCCTCAAAAACCAAGGAGAGCTAAGCAAGTTGCTGCACCAGTGCAGCAAAACGTCAACAGAAATCGTCCAGTACGAGAAAGGTATGGTCAACAGCCTATGCAATATGAGGCTAATGAAGATGATGAAGGAATGGACGGAGCTGGTGCAACTGGTGCTATCATTCCGCCACCATTGGCACCAGGTGCAAAGTTCAGTATAACAAGTACCATGATCCAATTCCTGAATCTGAAAGGGTTATTTGGAGGCTTTTCTGGTGATGATCCGAACATGAATTTGGTGAACTTCATCACCATCTGCAAATCCTTTGACAAACCGGGAGTGAGCCAAAATGCGATCAGGTTTAGGTTATTTCCATTGTCTCTATCTGGAGAGGCAACAATGTGGTTGAATGAGTTAGATCCCGACTCTATAACTAACTGGAGACAGTTGAAAGATGCATTCATAGAACAGTTCATTCCACCCTTCAAAAGGGTACAGTTGAGGTACGAGATTAGTAACTTCAGACAACTTTCGACTGAAGCTCTGCATGAGACTTGGGAAAGGTTTAAGAAGAAACTTGCACAATGTTCGAACGATAATATGACAGACTTGCACTTGATGGAGACTTTGTAAAGATCTTTCAACTCTGTGACAAAGCCAATTATCGACAATGCTGCTGGTGGTTCATTCATTGACCTCTCTTTTCTGGATGCTTCTGATATGCTGAATAGAATGACCAAGCAGAGTCGGGCTTGGCACATTAAGGATTCTGTAGTGGCTAGCCCTGCTGTTGCTGGTGGTATTACTGTAGAGCGGCATAGAAGGGATGAGGAGCAAGATTAGGACATGGCCCATTTGAAGATGCAGATGGACTTGCTGGCTAAGCACTTGCTATCCGGCAAGACTGAAATGGTCAAGGATGTGGACTCTCAGGATACTGTATCTGCAGGTGCTGATGCTGAGGCAAACTATATGATTAATCAAGGGGATTTCTGATGCAATAACCAAGGGAACCAAGGTCAGACTTTCTATGACAAGCCTGATTATAAAGATTGGAAACAGGGACATTGGAGAAACAATAATGACATGAGTGGTTTGTATATTTCTCCTGGAAGTCGGGATGCTGCAACAACTAGTTCTGGCAAGATGTCCATGAAGGACATGATGAAAAAGCTGTAAAAGGGAGTGGAGGCAACCAACTCGGGGTTAACTAATATGAAAAGTGAGTTTTCTTCCCTCAGTCAGTTGGTTAGATCACACTCAGCTTCTATTAAGCAGTTGGAGCAGCAGATGAGCCAACTTTCGGCTACTCTAAATCAGAGAAAAGCTGGAACTTTACCTAGTGATACGATTCATAACCCGCAAACTGATGGCTCTTGTATGGCGATTACCACTCGTAGTGGTAAGATATTATCTGGCCCTTTTATATGGAAAAGCTGTGGAGAAGGAGGTAAGCGTTGATAAATCAGAAGAAAGAAATCCAGTGGAGTCAGAGAAGCTGTATGGCTTTGTTGACATTCCAGAGAAAGAAGACGACAAGAAAGAGGAAGTGGTATTGAAACAAATTCCAAGACCACCACCTCCATTTCCTCAGAGGTTGAAAAAGAAAGAAGATACTGAGAAATTTAGCAAGTTCATGGAAATAATAAAACAACTGACTGTGAATGTGCCATTGATAAAGGCACTTGAGCAAATTCCAAACTATGCTAAATTTATGAAGGAATTGCTAACAAAAAAGAGGAAAGTAAGTTGTGAGCTGGTGGACAATATCCATCACTGTGGAGCTGTGTCTTCATAATCCTTAGTGCAGAAAAAGCCTGATCCTGGAGCATTTACCATACCGTGCATAGTTGGGTCCACAAAGTTTACCAAAGATTTATGTGACTTAGGAGAAATTATAAATATGATGCCTCTTGATATCTACAAGAATCTTGGATTGGGGGAGCCTACCTCCATAACGATGCGTCTTGTTATGGCAGATAGATCGGTTAAGCGATCGGTTGGTATATTGCAGGATGTGCTGGTAAAGGTGAATGATGTTATTCTTCTTGCATACTTTGTGATACTGGATTGTGATGTTGATTTTAAGGTACCCATCATCTTGGGTAGACAATTATTAGCCATGGGGAGAGTATTTGTTGATATGGAGCTTAGTGAGCTCAAGTTCAGATATGGGGAAAAGGAGGCCAGATTTAAAATGCAACCTCCTATGAAGTAGTTGGAGGACATGAACATCTTCTCAGTTGTGTATGTATTCTAGGAAAGTGGTAATGAGGTAGTGATACAACATCTTGACGAAGTCTGAGTAGTCGATATAACCAAGTCGTGCCGCGACACTAAATCAGGCGCTATTGGGAGGCAACCCAAAATTTTATTTTCATGCATTTTGTTTTTATTTAATTAGGTATTAATAGGAAGGAACTGAAGGGGTACAAAAAGTTCAAGGTAAAAATTGAAGAATGCAAGTCAAGTGGTCTTGACATATTCGTGATAGGCTATCACAACTGTGATGGCTTATCACCAACGTCATCACAAAGATCAGAGGGTGAGACCTTCTCTGTTAAGGATGATAACCTCTGTGATAAGCTATCACATTTCTGATGGCTTATCACGAGTTGGCATCAGCCATTGTGTTATTTGAAAAATCTGGGCCCAATTCGATCCAAATCCGACCCGGCCCAGGTGTAAAACCCTTCAAGTTCCCGCTTTATTTTATTTCCTTCTTTAAGTATTATTTTATTTCCTTACTAGGATATTTACTTCCTTTCAAAACATTCCCAAGTATACAAGGAAGCCTCCTTCCTGATAGTTGTGGGATTGCAAGAAAAATCGGAGTCTATCTCTCATCTTTTGTTCTCTCTTGCATAATCAAGTGGAGTCAACTCATCAGGTATGATCATAACTTTGTTCTCCTGTCATTGAAGTGGTAAAGTTGTTGAAAACATGATGATCTAAAGGAAGAAACTTGAGTTCAAGTTGTAATAGCATGGAAATCAGAAATTAGAGTTAAGTTGTGCCTAAATTGCAAAAAATTGTAAACCCTAAGTACAAAAATAAAAATACCATGTGATTATACGAAGAATTTGGTCCCAAAATTATGAATTCAAACTGAGTGGGGGAAAAATTCTAAGCTGACGACGTTGCTGATAAGCTATCACAAGCTTGACGCCTTATCAACTACATCGTCAACAACTTTGAAAAAGGGAGCATTCACTATTTAAGGCTGACGACCTACCTGATAGGCTATCACAAATGTAATGCCTTATCAGGAGTGTTGTCAAAAGTTTGAAAAAAGTATCCCAGTTCTATTTAAGGGTGACGACATAGCTGATAGGTTATCAAAAATGTGACGCCTTATCAGCCACGTCATCACAATTTAGATGATAATTCTAAGTGAACTTGAATAGTATGTTTTGACTGTTAAACCTTGATCATTAACTTATGTTGGTCTTATGGTCCAAGAACATTCTAATGGAACCTAAAAGAAAGAATCCTAACACTCCAAAGAAAGCTTCCAAGCCTAAAGTGGTTCAAAAACATATAGATAAAGACTCTGATTACGAAGATGAAGAACCCCTGCTCAGGTGGAGGAGAAAGAAACCCATTCCAAAGGAACCTACTCCACCTAAACCTATTGCAGTGGAGGATAGTAATGATACTGAGACTACCACCCCAGCTGAGAGTGAATCTTCTGAGCAAGAAGGTTCTAAGCAAACTGAGTCTGAGAAGGCTGATTCTGAGAAAACATTCTCTGAAACTCCCGCGACTGGAAATCAAGCTGAGAAGGAACCCCCAGTTCGGGGAACTTTGATAAAATGCAAGAATCCAGAGGTTTGAGAGAGTGCTAGATGGCAGATCCCTGAAACAAAAGACATATTCCTCAAACAGTTGATTAAAACAAAAAAAATATCTACCAGACGACTGGTGTTTCCAGAGAAGAGAGTCATCATCACAGGATTGCCTGGGTATCCTTCAGTTGAGAATAAATTTAGAGATTATGGGCTGGGATGGACTGCTAAGGGAGGTAAACCATTTTGCCTTACAGTAGTCCGAGAGTTCTATGTGAACTACCAGGCTAGATTAGAGAGCATGTGCAAGAGTGGAGAGAGCACAGCAGACCATCCTTTGGTGACCAGAGCTCTAGTTCGTGGGGTAAATGTAGATATTTTTGATACGACTATCCATAGGTTTCTACATGGACCCAACTTTAATCCGCAGGTCACAAATCCTGTATTCTACCATTGTCTGAAGAGTAAGGATGACCAACATCCTTGGTTAGTTACACTTATAGCTGAGAGAGATCCTTTATGGCTGAACCAACCCAGTGAGCGTATTTACAAGGCTTCTTTGACTCAAGAGGCAAAACTCTAGTAGGGAGTTGTGCATACCCATTTGATGTCGACCGACGGAGATAATAATCTGGGTGATGATCGAGCAATATTGGTCGCATTTCTTGTGGCCAACCTTAAGCTGAATTTTGGGGAAATTATTGCTGAAGAGATCAAGATTCAGGTAATGAGGTCTGAAACGGCTTATCCATTCCCTTGTCTGATTACCAGGCTATGCACAGAGGTAGGGGTACCACATATTGCTGGTATTGATAAGACATTGTATGCCACCAACACCCACAACCCTATTCGCTATGATAAAAATCAACCAAGGCTGACACTTGATAGAGGGGTGAGGGTTGAGGTGAACCCATCAGTTGCTGGCCCTAGTTCAGTACCTGAAGTTGAAGTACAAGGTTCTGAGGTGCTCAGGCAGGCTCAGTTCTTGATGATGATCCAGGTCCATCAGTTTCTACAGCACCAACAAAAGTTGTATCCCAACCTATTGATATCAAAAAAGTGGCCAAACAGGCCAGATGGTGTGAGACGTAGCTACGTGCCTTTACTGATTAGTTTGTTGCTGCTGTAGATAAAAGAATCAGGGATGCTCTTGAGCCCTTTGCTACTTTGCCTGCACGGGTTGCAGATCTGGAGATCCATTTTGATTCAAGGGCACAGGAGCTGACTGCTGAATTCAGAGTGGCCCTAGAAAAGGTAAAAGCTGAGATGGTGGTAGTACAACAACACCAGTTTATGATGCCTATAGGGCAGACAGTTGAGGAATCTGAGGATGAACCTCTAATCCTTGATCTCACTGCGGATACAGTGAAAAAGAAAAAGAAGAAAGACAAAGAAGCTAAAAAAGGTAATAGAAAGAGACAAGAAGATGATGAGAATGAGGGAAAGGCAGAGAAAAAGGTAAAGAAGAATAAGAAGGCAGAGAAAAAACTACAGGCAGATAATGAGTTGACAGAACAGAAGAAAGTAGATCTAAAAAAGGCAACACAAGCGTCTCAAGAAAACAACTGGAAATGGGAAGAAGAACTTTGAGCGAGAGATATAGGAGTCTCATCTAGCAGAATAGCTAAACCGGAGAAAAGAGAAGCTCCTGATGAGGATAACACTGCTGCAGGGGCGAGAACCCATAATTTGAGGCTTGATTGACTCCAGGTATGCCCTAACCCTTAGTTTCAGTTTATTTTGATTTTATGTTGAGGGTGTAGGGTAGCATGTTATTGTAGCATATTCTGTAAATAACTAGGAGTAGTGCAAGTTCTGTAGGCAGTCAACTGATGTTTGTGATTTTGAACACCTCTCCGAAGGTTTGTTTGCATGACTGTGTGAATTGTATCTTAATTTGACCATTGTGCATCTCTCTATGGCATTAGCTTAGTGCTTAACAATCACTGTTGAACAACTGCATGAACCAGATAGGTAGTATTTAGTGAAATGCTTGTGTGCCATGTGTCTGTGAGACCTTACTGTGTTTCCTATTATATTTCCAAATCTAGAACTTTCCCAGTTTGTCTTGCCTTGGTTGAGAGATAGGGGTTAGGAAAGGATCATAGGCCGTATTAGATTATAAGTCACTTTTAGCCTCAATGACTTCACTGAAGGTACAAAATCCCTTAATCCTTGTTTTGAGCCTTAATTGACCATTTTTCTTTCTATGATACCTATCACCTTCCCTTTTTAAATCATAATGAACCTGTTTTGGCCCTGGTCCTCCTTGGACACTGTGCACCTTAACGTAGGCAAACAACCTAAGTTGAGGGTGGCTATCATAGGGGTGCGTGATATAAGTTGGGTCTGAAGAAGGGTAGAGTAGAAGACAAAGAATCAAAGAAAAAGAATAAAAGGTTGGGTGTTGGTGTAAAAAGCAAGAAAAGAAACTTTGCTTGAATAAAAAGAAGTGCACCCATCCTGAATGTGTGATCAGGAAAATTAAAAAAAAAGGAGAAAAAGAGAAAAAGAAAAGAAAATAAAAAGAGGTTAATAAGTGGACCCCACAAGTTAAGGTATTTCTAAGGAGGTTAGTTACTCTAAATGATGTATAATATCATACCAGCCCTAGCCTATGTTACAAGCTGAAGAAAGACCTATAGTGATCCTAGCGTACCTATCTGGAAACCTTGGTAATGACGATAAGGGCAAGCATATGGTATTTGGCACACACTGGTTTGAACTTCATTCTGAGAGTGAGTGTTTTTGTGATGATCCCCGTGTTTATATTTTTGATATCTGACATGAGAAAAAGAGGGGAATTTCTTGGTTGTGAGGGCACACTAGTATCTTGCTAAGTTACTTATTTGGGTAGTGCACATTGATACATGCATGATTGTCGGTACTTCATTGATGTCATGGGTAGAAGCCTTTGTGTTACATTGCTGCTTTTCAATAAATTGCACAGTAATTTTGAGTTGGTTGACCTTGGAGGTGTTAAACTGAGTTTTGAGCTAAATTGGTTGTTGACTGTTGAATGTTTGTTGTATTCTCTTAGTTAGTTATTGCTTGAGGACAAGCAATTATTTTAGGTTGAGGGTGTTGATATGTGAGAAAAAGCTAACATATTTAATGCATTTTAGCAAAAAATAATTATGAATTCTGAAACAACTCTTGTTGTTTTGATGTGTTTACTCATGATATTATAGAAAAAGGCTGAAGAAATGAGAATAAACAATAATGGAGCAAAAGAGTTGAAAATATGAGCACAATAGAAGAAAACATGGTTGATGACCTCCGTGATAAGTCGTCAGCCTCATGATAGACTATCAGCATTGGCGTCAGCCTTAACATGGGAGTTGCAGTTTGAGGAGTAGTTCTGACGACGCCGGTGATGTAGCATCAAAGTCGTGATAAGGCATCAAGAATGGCGTCAGCCTTAACCAGAAAGTTAGCATGGGAAGAAGATCTCTGACGACGTCGGTGATAGGCCGTTAGATCCCTGATGCGGCGTCAGCTACATCGTCAGCCTAAGATAGAACCTGAAGGCAACTGAAGCCTCTTTGAAGCCATCCGTGATAGGGCATCAACTTCTTGACGCGGCATCAGCCTGGGCGTCACCTATTCCGAACAATTTTATTAATTTTGTTATTTTATTTCCTTAATTAGGCTTTAGTATAAATAGCATCTCTTAGGGTTTTTGAGGGAGAATAATTCATCTATCAAACATCAACTCTAAGAAGAGAGACACATATTTTTCTCTCTTTCATAAAATATTCTTGTGTTTTCGTATCAACTATTTTTGGGGTTTCTACCTTGTGATTAAATCAGAGGAACTACTTGTTGTTTTCTATCCATTCGTAAGTTTATCATTATAATTATGAATTCAACTTGGTATTTTGTTCATCAAATCATGAGCGTCTAATTTCATTAGCCGGAATTATGGGATCCATGGATTAGTGTTTGATACGATACTAGGTGTTTAACGGATTCAAAGAGTAGTAAAACATCTTAAAATTCTGTTGTTTTAACTAAAATATAGTGGTTGCAAACATTAGGTTATGTCATAGGTTTTATTTACTTCTAACGAAGAAATAGACTAGAGGATGTGAATTATCAACAGGGACTCGGAAGCTACCAACCTTCTGTTTAATGATTGATGTCGTAACTGGATTAATCTACTTGAGATAATATCCTATTGGAAATAGATAAGTTATCTAAGTTCGAGAGAATTAGATAATAAATTTTCTGGTGAGGTTGAGAGATACGTCAGATAGTATAATCGTCAGCGATATTCTACTGTTCTACTCATTCCGAGAATCTCTAGCATTACCTAGTATCTGTCAATTCCCAAAACCCATGGTGAACATAGCTCTGGTTTCCCATTTATCTTGATTACAAACACTGAAGTATTGAAAGTTATATTTAACACACCGTGAACTTAAACCTCCATCTTTCGGAAGCAGTAAACTACCAGTAAAATCTTTCATAAACAAATCGAAGTTCACACCCTGTGGGATTCGACCCCAACCTAGTTGGGTTTTATATTGATAACGATCGCTTACACCAATTCAAAAGTGTAATTTGAGCATTAATAACCATTTTCCAAGCCGTCACCAGTAAGGCAGTGAACCCGACTTCTGGCCAAGTGCGATGGTCAGGAACGATGGACCATCGAGCTAGCAACGGACCATCGCCCAAACCGTCGCAGATAAGGTAGGAAGTTTAGGTTCTGGCCAAGTACAACGGGATGGACCGACGGACCGTCGAGCCAGTGATGGACCATCGCCTAAACCATCGCCACTTCTGATCAGCGATTTTAAGCCATTTTTAAAAGGGTATTTGGGTCTTTTTCCACCCGTTTTAACCATTAATTATACCAGACCAGAGCTCATAACTTTATTATTTATCCACAACATCAAATTAGGGTTTCTTTTAAAGATCAATCCCCAAGAACAAGAAACTCTAGCTGTTTAATTCTAAGTTAAGAATTTAAGATTTCTCGACCAATCATCAAGAAATCATCCACCCAGGTATGTCAAGTGTTGATTCATGGGTTCTTTTCACCCATGAAGCTCAAGAAACCCTATTTGAAATATAAACTTTGGATTCCATGGTATGAATTGAATTATATCCATGTTTATGCTGTTGTTTGATTTCCAAGTTGAAGTCTTTAATGACTATCATGAAAATATGTTAGTATGTGGTTGAAATTCTTGCATTGGAAGTGTAAAATGTTGCCATGAAGTATTATTTCAATATTCATTCCTAAGCCTAAAGATATGCATGCAAGGTGTTTGATAAAATGCCTAAAAGAATAGAAATTATGCCTTATGACTCATTTGTGACCAAAATTGATGAATCCATGTTTCTCCCTTATGTTTGATATGACTCCCACATTATTGTTATTCTTTGTAATGGATTGACATAATGCTCATGAGATTAGGATTATGAAATTATGATATGTTTACATGCATTCCTATTCATGTGTAAGCTTATAGCATGCGAATACTTCATGAAAATCCACAATCATTGTACTATGAATTGTTGACTATGGTCATGTGTCAAGAAGTGTCATGTCTTGTTAGTTTCATACTATCGAGTCCTAGGGGTACTTGTACCCGAAAATTTAGCTGTGTGCCTAGAGTCAATGTCAGTTTTATGATAATCTCAATTATGCCATGATAAGTAGTATTCTCAGTCAGTTTTAGAACTCAGTAGACTTCAGTCAGTCACATTACTTAGAAAAACTCAGTAATCTCAGTCATTTATCAGATCTCAGTAATATTCCGTCAGTCAACGGAACTCAATGAATGCAGTCCAGTTCAGTTCAATTAATCATGTTTAGTGTCTATTCATATGGGAGTAGGATTCGGCATCGAGTGAGCCCAAGGATGGGAACTCACCTTTTATTAGAGGGTGTGATTCTTAGAAGCAATCCTTGCACTCCATAACTACGTAGCCAGCGTAGGTTGAGACATCAAACCTGCTAGTTGAGGGTAGATGAGGTGGCTTAACCTATTATGTGAGGGTCCCACCATTCTCTTTATAGTACCTGTTAGATGAGATATTACTCACAGTTTTTCCTTACCAGTGGCGTGATATTGACACCCTTCCAATTGGAGTTATAGATTGGACTCCAACTCATCTATAATAGCTTATTAGGGGCATGTTAGTTAAATAACTACTTCCCACAGTTACAGTCTCAATCTCAGTTCTACATAATTTAGGACTGTCAGATATAGTCACCCAGTTAAGTACGAAACTCAGCTAGTTCCATCAGAAATAGAACTGTCAGACACAGTCATTCAGATAATAGTATATCATTTATACGAAACTTATGTTATCAGTATTCAGATTCAGTGATGTCATGATCTCAGTTACAGTTCACGTATTCATGCATGTATTCTCACGTTCATGTTACTCAGTCAGTTAGTATTGTTCATGCATTTAAACCCCTTGCATTCAGCCTACCTTACTTGCATACCAGTATATTCAATCATACTGATACATTTGCGCTATGGTGTTTTATACCATAGGTTCAGAAGCACTAGCTCCATAGCATCCTTAGTAGATCAGACGTTCAGCATCCAGACTATTAGTAAGTCCTTATCATTCGAGAATAGTATGATTATTTTATTATTTTATTATTTTATTATTTCAGTAGTTCAGAGTTAGTTGGGGACATGTCCCATCAACTCTATAGTTCTTAGATAGTTTAGAGGCTTCCAGACTATTGTATGTTCAGACAGTTATTTCAGTTTTGTTTTGGTATTGGTATACTATATTTCCAAATGTTATGTTTTATTAGATATCTGAACCTTATGGCCTTTTAGCCATTTACAATATTTATACAGTATATTATGCAGTTTCCAGCTACAGATATCAGTCATGGGTTAGCTTGTGGTCCTTCGGGGTCATGAGCATCATGTAGCGTTCTGAGTACTAGATTTGGGGCGTTACAACATGCTACATGTTTACAGTTTTTCTTATGTGTTACCACTTTATAACTGGCATTATATACATTACCCTGTGTCACTTCTTTCACAACAAGTCCCGGAGTATATGTTGTGTACACAAACTTTAGTTGAGTCACCCTTATTTAATGTGGGGGAGCCATCGTACGTATGGAGTTTGTGGAAAGTTTTTGCAGACAATATCGACTAAACGCTCCCCAAATATCTTTATTAGTGCAGCCCAACCTAGTCAACTTTTACATTATGCTTATCTGGATCTTATTGAGACCTAGCAGGATCCACTGAGCCTTTATAGGAGACTCACCCCTATGCATGCCTGCGTGCTTATTGTTGCATCTTTAAGGGTAACAGGGTTATTCGACGTACTGATTTAGGGGAAGCATGTGCTAGAATTAAGGGTAAAAGTGTATTTAGCCAATGTTAGAAAAAAAGAAAAAAATAAAAGAGAGTCTAAAAAGAGTTTCGTAGTTTTTTATAGTTCGTTATGGCTTTTGTTTTTCATAATCAAAAAATTCAAAAAGATCTTTTGCCTTTTGTACTCATTTCTCCAAAAAAAAAACATTAAAAAGATTTTCCTTTTGTTTCCTTTAGCAAGCATTAATAGTTACAAAATATAAAAAAAATTCAATTGGATCTTTTTATAAAAGAAGAATTCAAAAAGAGATGGTAGATGTTTAGTACATTTCATATGACAAAAATACCAAAATATTTTCCTTTCATAATTGTTGGTATCATTTTTTTATGTGAAGTGTCGAATTGAAAACTCAAAAAAAAAATTATTGACGTTTTTCATCATTTTTTTGTGGTCATGTCTTCAAGTCGGGGTTCAGTCCACTAGTTACTATTTAATTTCTCGATCTGGAAAAACTACGCACACCTGATTCTCCTTTATCGGGAGTGAGATACGTAGGAAATATTCTAGGATTCGGTGATCTTATTTAAAAAATCTAAAAATGATTTTCTTCACTCTTTATTTAGAGTAGGTGTTTTATATATACTGTCAAAAGAAAAATAAAAAAAGATTTTTCTTAATAGTCTTAGGTTTCAATTTGGGATGAAATTCAAAATTGAAAATCCAAAAATATTTTTTATCTGTATCTTTTGAAAATAATGATAAAAGAAAAAAAATACTTTCTCTTCATTTAAGATTAGTTGTATGCACGTCTTGCGTCATATGAAAAATAAATAAAGATTTTTTTCCTTTGATAATTTAGGCTTATTCAAAAAGATTGTGCAAATATCATTTGAAATAAAGGAGAAGTCTAATAGATTAGTTAAGTCATGCATTTCTCCATATGAAAAATACAAAATGATTTTTTATTTGTAATCACAAGTTTCATATTTACATAGGGAATTTAACCATGAAATTTCAAAAAAGATTTTCGTAAATTCTTTTTACCCTTTGTTATTTTCCTTTCTTCAAAAGTTTCAAGAAAAAGAAAAACAGTTTTATTGGCCATTTTGTGGTCAAACTTCATGAATTATGTACACCTGATTCTCTTCTCTCGAGAGTGAGATACATAGGCTCCTTTCTTATGTTTGGTGAGCTTTTCAAAAATAAAAAATAACTAAAAAAAGAAGAAAAGAAGAAGTTTTGAAGAAGTGTTGAACTCTAACACATTTTTTATCTCTTTTGTTCAGTTAGTTTAAGGTAGTTGGTTTGTGGCATTCTAGCTGGTCCTCCACATCACACCAAATCCAGGGGGGTTAGTTGTAACTTACAAGGATATAGAGAGTGACATCATGAATTAAACAAAGAGTCAGAAAAATGAGAGTTTAAAGCAAGAAATTGTGAGACTAAGGCAACAAATGATGGAAATGTATCGAGCATAGGTCAGTGGGATGCCTCCTCCTCCATTCCTCAATATTTACCCCACAAATACCTTGAGTTTTCCATCATAATTGCAAAGTCAGTTTCCTACTATTGGTGATGGACCACAACATGCCTCAGAATTTATTTCATATCAACTCCATCCCAATATTTCCACCACCATTTCTTTAGCTCCTCACTATAAGCTTACTACATTCACAACATCACATATCGTCTGTGATTTTTTTGCTCAACCCTCCACTCATGCTTCCATGGCTATCCACCAAATGGTTATGCTTCCTAAATCTGCTAATGAGTCTATGTTTAATTTTTTTTATGATCATTGCAATACTCCCAAGCCCACATTTAAGAGAACTAGACCACTAAAATTTCTGACAAAGAAACCTAGCATGACACAAGATCCAGAGAAAATGATTGGAAATAAAGAGTGAAAAAAATACTATGAAAAGTTCCCTAGGACTTACGGGTATGAAGATATTTCATATAAATATTTGGGCATGTATTCAAGTATCAACCTTCCTCTAAGCTTCAAGATATAAAAATTTGAAGAGCATGATGGACTTTAGGATGTCGTGAAACATTTGGGATGATATTACAATCAATTATGGGAAACTGAAGGGAAGAAGAAAGAAAATGTACCAATTATCGTTCCAGGGGCAAAACAGAGCTTGAGAGGTACAACTCAGCAATATTATCATTCTCGATCCCGATCTTACACATCAAATCCATATACTCACCTTCAACAATGTTCCTCTCTCCAAAATCCAAGATATTCCATTCCACTTACTCAATATCCTTTGAACAATGCACAATTGTATACTCGTCTATCTTTTTATACACAATGGCATGCATCGATCTCTCAAAATTGTCCTCGACCCCCACATATTTACCAAGGTACCTCTAAATCCAAGTTTCAATTGAGGCCAAAGTTTGCAAAGATGAGGGAGTAAAAGGATAATTTCACACCAATGGGGAATCCTATACCATTTTGTTATAGAGATTGACATAGTGGAGCATGATTACTCTTCTCCTCGGGTATACTCCTAACCCACATATAAGAAGTTTTGATCCTAATGTACAGTGTGCTTATTATTCTGATGTTTATGGTCACAGTATTGAAGATTGTCGTACTTTGAAAAGATAAGTAGAAAAGATGATTCAAGAAAAAGTTATTATGATGCAAAACAATGACACCTCAAGCATCACACAAAATACTTTACCAACATAAGTTAATGCACAATACATGAGAAGAAATGAGATGAGCATGAGGATACATAACTTATTTGTTGAGGGAAATGTATTTGATGGTGATGAAAACTCTAGTCTTGATGATGTGAAAATCAGTGGCTAAGATGTCAAGTTCAATAATAGAGAAATCACTCCTCTCTTACTAGGAAGGATTTTTGGCAGTTTTTTTTTGTTTTTTTTTTTGAATTATTTCAGGGTTGTAGTTCGGGATCTATCATGTTTTGTGTCTTTATTGTCTTTTTTCAAACACTTACATCTTTCATTTAATAAAGTGTAATGTATTTTGTTGTTTTGTCTTATTTTAAGTTGTTTGTTTGTCTTCTTTACACAACACATTTTATGTTGGTTTTAGTGATATGACATTCTTGTAGAATTTTCTGTCTGATCTTAAAATCCAGTTTAATCATGAAATATTGAATCAAAGGTCTAAAGTTAGAAAAAAAGTGTCTGAGAAAATGGGTGGAGTGTTGAAATATTTGGTGACCAATTTGAAGCCTTCTTTAAATAAAGTCAAGCAAACATTTTGAGAATCACAAGAATAAATTGATCATGAATTGAATGTTATATCTCTATTAGGCCAAATAGTGGATGCACGATCCTATATCAGGAGAAACAGAAAGAAAACCAGCTCCACAAAAGCATAGTTCATTTGATGTGAGGGATGTGCAACAAAGGTGGAGTTGTATATTTAACAAGTGTAGAAAAAGAAGTAAGATAAGTGATCAAGTCATGTTAGTGCTGAAAAAATATCATAAATGATCTTCATTACCCACTTTCATATTGCATGTTATGTACTTGCATTTGTAAGGATTGATATAATGAAGACATTTCAATCTTCTATCCAAACATCGTGTCATCCTTTGTTTATCCCATTTGAGATTTAGTTCTATTTTATTTCATACCCCTCTTTTGGAATCCAGATAGAGTCAGCAAAGTCCAAAAGAAAAGAGTCAAGCAAAAGAATAGAGTCAAGAGTGAGAAAAGTTTAAGAAAAAACAAAAAAAAAAGAAAAATTGTGTCCAAAAATAAAAAAAAAGAAAGAGTTACAAGAAAAATAGAGTAAAAAAAAGTCTTCAAGAGAAAAAGGTCAATGAAAAAAATCAGAATCAAGAAATAGAACAAGTAGTCGGAACTACGTGTTACCTGATTCTCCTCTCTCGGGGGTGAGATCGGTAGACAACCCTACTCTGGGCTCGGTCCAACCTAATGAGAAATTTAGAATTACACAGTAACAAGAAACTGGGCATGAGTTAATCTTTGTTTTTTAAGTCTATTTGAAATGTTGTAAGTCCCACCCAACTTCCAGTGTTGTTTGGGCCTCATGCCATCATTTTTTTTCTAATCCTATCCAAAAGACAAGTTACAACCAAAGAAAGACCTTCAGATCTATCTTTAAGAATGATAAGGCTAAACATGCAATGCGTATGATTATGTATTTCGGAAACTACTTGTCTTCCTCAGCATAAGAAATCATGAGAGAAATAAAAATAGAGATTCTTATTGGTGAAAACCCTCAAGGGCACCGTAAGGCGATGTTAAGTTGAGAGAGATAAGAATGAGAGATTCTTATTGGTGAAAATCCTTACGAACACCGTAAGGCAATTGTGAGTTAAGAGAAATGAAAATGAGAAAGTCTTACAGAGTCTCATTGGAGGAAATCCTTATAGACACCATAAGACAATAGTGAGCTGAGAGAAAGAGAAATGAGAGAGGCTTTTGGTTAAAATCCTTCAAAGCGTCACTAGAGGAATGAGATCTTTAAGTGAAATTGGCCCATGGAAGTAACTCGGTTTTTGGTTCATTACCTATACAACAATTGGTGAAAAAATTGGATGGAAAAATTAGGCATCTTAATCCAAAATGCATGTCATAATCATTAGAGTTCACCGTCATTTTCATATAAATTTTTCTTTTCTCTGTTCCAAATGGGGACATTCATTGTCTTTTCTTTCTTCTCCATATTTTTTTTTCTTGAGTCAATTATTCAAATGAAAAATCATTGTTGTTTTTCTTGTGTCTTTGAGTCAAGTACATGTTAAAAACAAATGGGAAAGAATTTCAAAACTTGCTACCAACATCTTCAATTATATAATGCAAGACAAAAGGACAACATATGAAAGAAACATAATTGTAAGCCGAAACAAGACAAGAAGATTTTTTTTTAAAACAAACAAGTTTGTGAATCGAAAAAATACCATACTTCAAAGGATTCATCTTAGAGACATAGCAAAATAGAGATACTGTGTTTGTTTCAGAGTCACTTCTTTTAATAAATTGAGTTCGGGTCAATGGTGTAATAATTCCATGACATAGGCCATAGGTTGGAAGAAAAATTAAATGGGACAACTACAAGAGCAATCTCCTCAAAAGCCAAAGACGCAAGCTAACCACTCTTTTTAAGCTCACCAGTTTTCTTTGTATGAAACAAGAACACTTGCTACCTTCAAATCAAAGGCTTCAGAGCGCCAATATTTAGAGGTGTAATTCCTTATTTATACAAATACAAAGGCAATGTTGCTGTAAAGGTTTGGTAATCACAACTACGGTAAAACTCATCATATTGTACCCCTAAGAGACACACTCTCTAATTTGGGTCTTTCATGTCTCATGGCTAGGAGGCTCACTTCCTAATTTGAGTTGTTATTCCTAGAAGATGCAGTTTCAGTAAAAATCTTTCACTTTTACTCTGATGGGACAAACTTGCTGGTGTCAGTCATTAAATTTTATCATTAAGAGGTGGATTTGTTGATTAGAATCTTGATTCATCTTTGCATTATGCATTTTGCAATTAGTTCTAATTAGGTTTGATACTCGCAAAATCTTTGTGATGATTAACTGGGGCAAAAAGGAAATTAATTCTTGTTATTTGGAACTCTACTTTGGGATCCTCCTGGAAAATGAGACTTTACTTTTCTGAAAAATGAAATCTTTCTTTATCATAATCTTTATTTGGGATAATTTTCACTGTAGTTTTGATTTTGATTTCCGGAGCCCACTGAGAGAAGAGGGTGATGAAATTGTAAGTGGGGAGCTCGCTCAGCGAATAGAGTGAGAAAATTACAAGTCAGGACACGACTCAGAAAATAGGGTGATAAAGTTATAAGTTGGGAGCCTTCCCGGAGAATAGGGTGATGAAATTGCTAGTCGAGAGCTCGCCTAGAGAATAAAGTGACAAAATTGCAAGCCGAGAGCCCGCCTAGAGAATAGGGTGATAAAATTGCAAGTTGGGAGCCTGCCCAAAGAATAGGGTGATGAAATTGCAAGTCGGGTGTTCTCCTAAAGAATAGAGTTAGGAAATTACAGTTCAGGAGTCCACCTGAAGAATAATGTGAGAAAATTGCAAGTTGAGAGCCTGCCTAAATAACAGGATGATAAAATTACAAGCTGAGTGCCCTCCCCAAAGAATAGGGTGATGAAATTACAAGCCAGAGACCTGCCCAGAGAACTGAGTGATAAAGTTTCAAGTCGGGAGCCTTCCCAGAGAATAGGGTGACAAAATTGCAAGTCGGTAGCCTCCCCAGAGAATAGGGTGATGAAATTGTAAGTCAGGATCCTGCCCAGTAAACAAAGTGAGAAAATTGCAAGTCAGGTGTCTGCCCTTAGAATAGGGTGATGAAATTGCAAGTCGGTACCCCGCCCGGAGAATAGGGTGATAAAATTGTAAGTCAGGAGCTCGCCCAGAGAATAGAGTAAGGAAATTGCAAGTTGGAAACCGCTCGGGGAATAGGGTGATGAAATTGCAAGTCAGGAGATCACTCGAAGTATAGGGTGATAAAATTACAAGTCAAGATCCACCCAGAGAACATGATAATAAAATTTCAAGTCGAGAGCCCACCCGAAGAATAGGGTGATGAAATTGAAAGTCAATAAAGTAAAGAAATTACAAGTCGGGAGACCGCCCAAAGAATAGGGTGACAAGATTGAAAGTCAACAAATTGAAAAAATAGTAAGTCAAGAGCCCACCTGAATAACAGGGTGAAGAAATTGAATGTCAAGAACAAAGTGATGAGATTGAAAGTCAGCAGATTGAAGAAATTATAAGTCAGGAGACCACCTAGAGAACAGGGTGAAGAAATTTATAGTCACGCAACAAGGTGAAGAAATTGTAAGTCAGGAGCCCGCCTGGATAATAGGATGAACATTTTTGAATTCATGGTCAAATTTAGAAGTCCCACATAAAATAACATGGTAAATGTTTGAGTTCATCTTCAACACAAAATTTAGCATGGAAGAAGAATCTATTTGCATGTTTGGTTCAAATAAAACCGAATATATCATCACTTGAGAAAGAATTGAAGACTCATGACAATAATCAGCAAAAACTGTATTGATAAAATTTTTGTAATTTCATTTATCTGATTTACTTGTATTTTTTATTTTTGATGTAAGGATAGAGCCGCAGACCAAAACCTCAGTAGGACTTCACTTGACTCTCCAACTTGGTATAGTCCTTTCTCTTTAACCTATTGAACCACATGTGGCTTGACTCCCACATAAATTTAGATAGGTAGAATGCCCAAAATCAAGACTTGATTGACCATCTTTCTTTTATTTCTATCTTTTGAATAATTGTCGAGACAAAATTCTGTCTTGTTATCTATTTCTTTATCTGAAAAAACTTTGTGTTTATAGCCAAAGAGAGGCATGGTGTAGACCCATAATTTTATCAGTCCCGAAAATTAACTTTTACCCATTTATCCTCACCGTACCATGTACCTGATCCCTGTGTAATGATCCCTCCACCAAAACTAAAATAACAAACTCTCAAAAAAATTACAACCTACCCTAACTAATTTTGATACCTCACCACCTCACCCCATCCCTAACCTACATACCACTTAGGACCCCCTCCTCCCTAGTCACATTTTTTCCCTTTCATAATTCATATATACACACTTATGGTCATACCTATAGATACTCCCCCAATTTTCCATTAACACAACAATAAAAAAATATACACACCTCACACACATATACATACACCTTATAGCAACAAGAAAGAGGGGAATTCACAGACTAATACACAGACAATTACACACAATCACCATCGAAGATAGAGAGAACAAAGAGAGTGTGATCAAGAAAAGTGGTAGAAAATAGAGTGAGAAAACAAATGAAAATGCAAAAATTCAGAGAGAGACAGTAGAGAACGAGAGAACAGTGGAACCAAATTGGTTTTTTTGGTGATTCTTTACTTAAACTATTGATCTACTGATCGAAAAACACCATCCACCAGAACACCCCATCGGCAAAAACCCCTCCACCAGTCACACAAAATAGATCCATTCCCTATTAGAAATTTGACCAACCCGTGTGTCTTTGCCACCGCTCGAGTTCACTGTAGCTCCTATAATACAAAAATAGTGAACCTAACTTCGATTCGGGCAAGGCCCATTTAAGCTTAATTCAAAATTTATGATTTAAGGTTTGTACTGAGGTTTCCTACTGGATTTTAAATCTATTCGGGGTTGAATTCAATACCAAGTTGGATTTTGTTTATTGCTGAGGTTCGAATCAAAGTTCTCGATACAGATTTCATTTTGTTCAATTGAACAATATATTAAAAGTGGCATTAAGGTCCATTTATCGTCCCATTCTCAATTAATCTTAATTGTTTGATGCTTTATGTGGTGAATTCATGGTGTGTGGACTCTGTTTTTATTGTTTTTGATATGTTTTAATAATTGTAAGTGATTGTTGATATTTATTGATTGATTATGCAAATGGGATAGTCAAATGATTTAGGCTCCATTTAGGGGTAAATCTTAATTTTTGATGGTATTAAAAGTTGTCTAATTGGTAATTTCATTTGGTTTATTTGAACTATTATCTGGATTAATTTTGATGTTGTTGAATGCCATAGTATCATGATAGGGCAAAATTGGTAGGAAAACGGTAGGTTGGGTAGGAAAAACTTAGGGATTGTGGATTGTTGAATGTTTGAATATGTTGAATGGACTTTATATCATCGCATCTGAATTCCAAGTACAGATTTGTCCCGAGGAAAATTTTATTATTCACCGGGTAATGCCTTGACATATTATGTCTTCAAAGGAGGTTCGTGATCAAGGCTCGAGGCATCGGGTAAAGCATAGTTAGGATAGTTAGGATAGCTTAGGTTTTCATTTCAGTATTTCTTATTTTGGTATGTAATAAATTGTACCGGATATTATTTTTTGAACTTTTGACTGTTTGATTGTTTGTTTTCTCATTATGTGTTTTGTTTATTTATGTATTTCATAGTGTCATACCAGCCGATATAGTTCAGGAAGCGACTGTGGTTGAACCACAAGATCGAGGGGTGCCTAACACCTTCCCCTCGATCAACAAAAATCCTTAACCAAAATCTCTTTTCGTGGACCAGTTTTGAAAGAGTCAAAAAAATTATTTTGAAAAAGGATTTCCAAAGGTGACTTGGCACACAAGATTTATGCCAAGCAGCGACTCTAAGTTTAAATGTAAAAAAATCCTTTTTGAAAGAAATTTTCATTTTTGTTAATAATATAAACTTACATACTTAAAATTAATCATTTTGGTAAAAACGTGGTATGATAATCTCCTCTCCTACTCAAGGTAATTAGATAAAGATTAATAGCTTTAAATTGTTGTTATTATCTCCTTTTCCGAATCTCTTGCTCTCTTGAGCAACAAGTATCTAATGCAGGCGAGTTCCTAATGTGTGCACCTGTTAAGAAAGCAATCAAAGAAAAGGAAATCCCAATACTTGCAAGACCACCAATCTAGAATGACTTTGGACTTAATCTTCTTTGTTAATTCATCAGGGTCCCCACAACCTTAGTTATGGGGTTCAACTACTCATAGTTGTAAGATCAAATGAAAATTCTATAGATGAAAGCATAATATTGTACTTATAAAGAATAAGAATAAAAAACCAAAATCTCAAATCAATTATAAACCCTAAAAACCAAGAACTATAATTCCAAGATCATTAATGTATCTCAAAACTAAAAACAATGTAAAAAATATATAGAGTGTGTAAACTGATAATAAAACACTAAAGGGGTATTTATAGATACAAAGTAGAACCTTTCCAAAATAGTGTAGAAAATTTGGGTAGCAACAACTCATGCTTCATGGGTTGAGAAGTACGTACAACTCACAAATCATGCCTTGAAATCATGGAAATCGGACAATATTTAAACTTTTCTGAATCTTTAACTCACGATTGCAACCCACATGTGTTGGGTAACACCTACGAGTCATAGGTTGACTAGTAGGATTCAGGACAAGAATACATCCTTAGAACTCAACTTACTAATGCTACCCATGATCTGTAGCTAATACCCTCGATTCATAGGTTGACTCATGAGTTACAACTTTAGCAACTCTTAGTCCCTTTTTCTCAGTATTTGCTCTAAACCATATTTTCCTCACAAATAAAGTCAAACACACATCATATCTATCAAGAATACCTAAGTTCCTACACAATTTCCTTGTTTGAAGCATCAAAAGTTCAATGAAACCATGACATATCAACACCCTCAACTTAGAATGTTGCATGTCCCCAGGAAACTAAAACACAATAAACAAACACGATGCTAAACTAAAATGAACCAAAGTCACCTACGGCAGTCAACTCAGTTTAGTTACAACTATCTACCCCCTCTTATACACAACTTTTAAAACCATTATATATACATGTAGAACAACATTATGGCACTAAATAAATTAAGGGAAAGCATCAGATTAGCAACAAACAACCACACATATATGAAATTGTCATTACCCAAACAAATAAGTAGTTAACAATACATCCCATGTACCCTTATAGAAAAAAGACCCAACACCCATATTATCATAGTGAAAATAAATGCAGGGACTACATCAAAAGACTCACACTCACAAATAAGTTCAAACAATATGCATAAAATACCATAGGCTTGCCTTTATTTTCAACGTCTTAGATTTTCAAATAGTTAAACTGGGATCATTATAGGACTTTTATTGATTTGTAATATAGGCTTCGGGGTAGGTATAGTACATATGGGAAATAGTGACTCACCCTCCTTCACACTACACTTATATTTTTGTCTTCAATAATTAAACATGCTTCTTCTATTCTCCCTTTTCTCCTTTATTTCCATTCAAATTGGGTGTGGTTTTCTTTATTCTTTCAATTTATTATTTATTTTTTCTTTATTTTGCTCTATCTTTTTTAAACACTTCTATACCACACCCAACTCTTGCTTCTTTTCATTTCTTCAATATCTTCTTCATAACCATCTTTAACTATGCACCCCTATGATAGCCACCCTCAACTTAGGCAATTTGCTTGAGTTGAGGTACAAAAAATCCAAGAAAGGAACAAGGATAAAATAGGTTCATTGTAATTAAAAACGGAAGGTGAAAAGGTTCAACACGAACATAGGTCACTTTAAGCTTAAATTAGGGATCAAGGGATACATAACCTTATTTGGTTAGACTTTCAGGATAAGAGCAGTCTTATTCAAACTTTGTCTATAATTATATCCCAAACAAATTTCCTAACTCCTAGGAATGAATAACCAAATATGTTCTAGATTAAACACACAAGGTAAATTAAGTAAACACCTCACACAAATGGCAGAAAGTTATATTACCAACTACTACCTATATGGTTTAGGATATGGTAAGCTATGATTATTTTGTCCCTTATACTAATGTCATTACAAGATTCAACAATGGTTACAATATATCTTCACAACAAATAATTCACAAATAATTTAGGAGGGTTATCATTTTTTTCAAACACATAAAAACACAGAAATTTCACTGTACTAAGGTTCTTCATTATTTTTCTAGTAAAACCAAACAAAACATAACATTACACAAATAATGAACAATACTACAACTTAAACATGTCATCTCTACTATGATAGCACACTCTGTGGAAAAGAGAAATGGCAATAAAAACCCTGAATAGTTGGTATATACCCAACTTAACTAAGAGATGATGAACTATCCCTAGAGTATACTAAGAATATAAAAAAATATGGGTGTAGGAACATACCTGAGATACTCTAGGAATCGAAGATCGCCTCACTCCTAGCTGGGGCAGTAGGAGTCACGTCGAGCGTAGAGCCAAGAGTTGGCTCGTCTAGAGAAGGCACCGAACTCACGTTGGGAATGCCCACTCTCATCAATATGGTACCAAATAATAGAATTTGTAGCATCCTTCTACACGTCCTACCAAACTCATATAAGTTATTACTGTACTTGGCATGCTCTCATCCTTTCTTAGACCCAATAGTCTAGGCCTCATCATCATTACAAAATAAATAAAATATCGACGGTGGTGATGTAGGTAGCGGTTACTTAAGTAAAGGTATAACCAGAGGGAGGACAGGAGCATAACTCTCAGCTAAAGTATAAATCTCTGATCTCAACATGGTCACCTCCTCACACAGGCTTAATAATCAATAACCTGATCTTCATGGAGTCTCTCTCTCATTAAATATAAAACTATTGATATACCAATGAAAATCTTTAATAAGCCTCTCTATAGAGGTAATATCATTGAATCCACTAGCACCTCTAATGCCTCTAAAGTAATCTGCACCTATGTCCAGATCTAATAAATCACTTGGCCAACTAGGTGTCAGTATGTGTATGGCACTCTACTAACTCATACTGCCTGTACACTAGCTATGTAGGAACTCTATTGACACTGTGACCATGCCTAAAACTGGTGGGTGGGGGGAAACTATAGAAGTCAAAGCTTCTGTTGAAGTACCTATAGCCCCCTTATTACCTGCAGCAGTTGCAGACTTCACCTACTGACTGTCAATCTCAATATCTCCATCTATCATCAGTCTATCAACCTATTCAGCCAAATCAAAAGGCCCCTAAAAAGGGGCCTCTCCAGAAGTGATAAAAGGTTGTGCTTCTTCTATATTATTGGGTTGGTGTCATCATGAATTAACCCTACATCATCCATACGAGTAACCATAGTATGATAATCAATCTCTTGTAATATTGGTACTCCCAAAATATCAAATAGTCTCTAGATCAAGAATTGGAATTAAATAGTGGTAATCTCAATAAAAGTTCTCTTATGAATTTCTTCTCAGACCTACCAAACAAAATCTATGTCATATCCAGCAATGACGTTGGCAACCAACACTGCACGGTCCTATGTTAGTTCGTGCATTATCTATAGATGTGGGACTCAACCTACGCCTTACTATGGACCACCAAAAAATCTTTGTGAAGCATAAAGAAGACCTCTTTATATCTGTCTTCTTCTCAACCCAAGGGGTGTCAACACCAAGCTCATCAATCTATCGATCCGCCCATCTTGGTAACTCTCTTCTCTATACCCACTAATTTGAGATTTTTTATCATCCTTCAGCTCTTTACAATTCTTATTCTATAGTTAAACTCAAATATAGTCGTTAGCCTTTCAAACTATGGTCCAAATAAGAATCTACAAATTGTTTCCTCAAATAAGTCAACTCTAACACCCCTAGCAAGTGTATGAGCTAGTGAAGGAGGATCCTGAGCTTTGATCCCTACTAATGTGATCAAATTAATAGATACAACGTATGATGTATAGAACTCATAAAAATCCTCAGGGTTGTATGATCTTAAATGCTCACGTAACCATCGAGCCTATATCTATCAAGTGTGTCCATTAAGTCTTAAACCTCTACCAAATCTATAAGCCCAATGTGAGGCTTAAAAACTATGCCTGCGGTGGACATACTTGAGCAGTTTAGGCTTATATCGGGTGCATCTAGAGTGTAGGTGAGATAAAATGGTTGGGCATACACTGCCTGGACTTACATTGGACTACTTGAGTAGTCCAAACGCATACTAGGTGTAGCCTAATCATAAGTGAGCTAAAAATCATTGGAACATGCTTTTTTGACTTGTTCAGGACCTGCTTGAGTAGTCTAGGTGTAGGCCACATGTAGATGCACTCTACAATGGAAATTTTTCTTTTTTAGTCACACTCGTCTATTCCTTCAACTTCAATCCAAAACTCTCTATTTCTTATAACAATAATGCAAACCAAGAATCATTTTATTGGTCTTTTATTTCATATTTTTCCTCTCTTATGTTAGCTTAAAAGATATGATCTTTCATATTATTCTTTTTGAACTTCCTTTAAATTAAAAATAGTGTTTCAACTTTATGGTACTTTTGCATTGAATTTGATTTAGTTGAGCATGTTTTTGTAAATTATGATTATTGAGGCAAAAACTTCGAATGTTTGCCTTTTTTACATGCTTAATTGGAAATTCTTTCTTCCTTAAACTAGTCTCCATGTGTTTGATAAAATACCCACTTGAAGTTTTTTTGAAAAAATGAGTGGTGGGTGATCTAATTGGGTTAGTATGAGTACCAATGTTGTCTTTGGTGATGACTTGGTTAATGGGGCTTGCTCACATATGTTTTTACTCTATTTTGCCAGCTTTATCTTTTATGCACACCATATGTTTATTAAAATATCGTTGAGAGAGGGATGACCTTGAATGTTACTAATGACTAATGTATTTATTCTTAAGGTATAAATATGAGTCCAATTGATTCTTAACTGTATAAAGCCAGTGTTTTTGGTTGAAATGGTTGATAAATTTTTCTTCTATGGTTTGGTCGGTAAATTTTCTTATCGTAGAATTCAAGGGTCAAGTATGAGTAACCCGAGAGACATGAATTCTTGCCCTAATCTATAACAGATCGAGTGACATCATTATTAAGGGCATAGGGACATTTTTGTTTCTATTGGTGCCATGGATGTTCTATGAGCTTGAATGATGGAATGTGAAGAATGTATGACCATGTAGAGTCTAAGTGGGTGAGTGTTGTGATGAAAGAGTCTCATGAGTTATAATGATAAACTTACCTTGCTTACACCATAATTTTTCTTTAGCTTTTTCTTCTTTCTTAGTATATGAAAATCACAAAAAATGTTATGTATTATTTCTTTTGCTTTGATTTTGTTCTTTTTTTTCATTGGTATATCTCAAAGGATGACTTTGTCAAGGAATTCTAAGAAGGACTCATCTCCAAACAAGGCAAAGGGTACAACAAAAAAATGGCAAAAAACCAATGTCCAAAGTAGCTCAACAAAGCCAAAAAGTGCAAACCACAATGAGTTGCCTTTTGTAGCAAACCCTCTTAAAGGAGCACAGTCTGACGAGGCTCCTAGTAAGATAGTACGACCATCAACTGACATGGACCCAAGTGCTTAATTCTTCATAGGGACTATTTACCCTCCTCTGCTCTCTTTTTATTTTTGTATTGGGGACAATGCGATGATTTTTAATGGGAGTGGGGTATCTTAACCTATATTTGATGGTCTATACTCATTGAGTTCACTTGATGGCATTGGGTTGATTGAATTTGTAGACATACTTTATTTTTTTTATTTTGATACTTATTTAGCGCTTGTGGGTCTTGTTCTTCATGATCAACATTTTTTGGAAGTGGCCTATGTTGGGAATGTGGATGATGATGTCGGGTATTGCCCTTTCTAGGCCTGTCTCATGTGCTTAATATTAATATGATACCCAATTTTGATTATATTGGTATTTATGGTGTATTTTGGGTAATTTTTACAATATCGGTGTGAATTGTTCTTGTCACCTTTTGTATATACATGTCCAATAAACTCCAAGGGTTTTCATCGAAACTCGATTCTTACCTAAGGAGCAAAAAAAAATTTTCTCTTTCTTTAGATCATTTGTTTTTATTTGATCTTAGTTTCATAATCGAACTGACTGATTGTTCACCCATGATAGATTAAAAGGCAACATCCTTAGGTTAAGTATCTAGTCATTTGAGCTGATTTGGAATATGCAAAAGTTTAAAAATTCTTTTAAATTGTCATTGGCAAAGAATGAAATAATGTTGAAAATAAACTAAAAATATAGTTTTCTATTTGAAAAAAGGCATGGATGTTTATGCGCTTTTATTTGAGTGAGACCATAAAATTTAATTTTTGGCTCTCTTTACAGGATGAGTCTTTGACTCAGAGTAAATTATTAAGTTCAAATTTCTCAAACACATTGAGAGACTAACATTTTGCTCTATGTGTATTATGCCAAGTGTGGTGATAGTTTTGAATAATTCTTATTTATACGTGTATTCTAGAACTTTCCCCGAGTGTATTCAAAGAAAAATCCTAGGAAAACTTGGTTTTACCCAAGGCCAGTTTTGGCCCATCACATAGCCAAAGTCCCACCATAAAATTGTTCCCTTGTTAACCCCTTTTAAGGATTTTGCTTATTTCTCTTTCTTAATTTAATAATAAACATTCTAAAATACCTAAACCTTTTTGAAAAATCTTCTTTATTCCACTTAACCTCCTTTGATGCATCACATATCTAAATAATGAAATATAGGCAAAAGTCTATGTTTGGCTGGTTGTATATTTGGGAGAATAATGTAAGGGTAATTTAAACTCCAAGTTTGGGGGAAAATGTGATATGGAATGATGAGCCAATAAGGGTGTATGTAAGGTATTTAAATCATGTGCTTAAGGGACAAAAGATATGCTTGATGATACAATTGAATAGCCTATCCCATAGAACTTGAAGATAAATTATACAAATGACAAGATAAGAAGAGCTTAAAGTTAGAAAACTACTTGAAACAGTCAAAGAAGTGAAGCAAGAAAATGGTAGGCTGGATTTAATTGGTATATGCTAAGATAAAGGTTGAAGGACACAAAGGAAATTGTTTGAAGGTGAATACGGTGGATGATTTGAAAGAAGTATCTTAGTCACTTGATCTATATATTCCTTCCCATACCTTAAACCTTTATATAGACCCACAGGACCATTGTTATTCCAAACTAAGAAAGTCTACATTAATGGCCAAAAACACAAAGGACCATCCTATAGTTCTACTTGTTGTACTTTAATTTCATTGCAATAGTAAGTGTGAATTCGTTCATTATTTGATCTTCTTTAAGAAGTGAAATGTCTTGTGTGTGTATGGAGCTAACACATGCATTTGAGCGACATTGATACTTTGGGGTAGAGGGTGATATCTTACTCCCGATTTGGGTAAATAGGTAAGGTAAGTTGCATTGTGAAGACCATGATGATCTTTGAAGATTTTGTTTCACCTCTTGAGATGCTTTATTGATTTAAAAGGTTCATTTGATACAAACTTGCATCCTTTCTTCATAGATATGCGCTTATTGAAAAAAAATTATTTACTTGTTGCCATGACATGTTTGAGAAGTCTTTGTAGAGCTTTGTTAGCCTTGTTCTTTATTATAGCTCTCCTTTGGGTAGTTTTGAGTACAAAGATACCCTATATCATTAGATTATTCTCAGTTACTTGAGTACAAGAAATATTTTAAATAAGGGGGGTTGATAAGTCTCAATTTGACGACTTGTTAGCACCTTTTAAGTTTAAATTATCATGCTTTTCCATTGATTTGGTGTTAATCTCATGTATTATCCTAATTTATGTGGGTAAAGGTTTAAAATAAATATGATTAAGACCTTCAAGTCAATGGGAGGAAAAATATGGAAGAAAAATAACTGTAAAGTTCACATCGACTTGTCGGGAGACCACCCACGCAAAATGGTAGTCAAAATAGCCAAAACAATATCATTTGTGCACAAGGTATGACCCATATGCGCTTAGGGTATGCCCCACATACTATAGATCTTATCTCCGTCTTCTTTGGATCTACTTAAGCAGATCAAGAGTGCGGCGACATTTTTGTAATATTTGGCAAACAAGAATTTAGGGCTAAATTGGGGATTTTCTGCGCATTTCTACATTGATTGAAAAATATTGTACTACTCGTGAGCTAAGAAGACATTTTTTTAACTCTAAAGTGATGGATTAGTACTTTCTATTGAAGATTTATTAAAATTAAATTTTGTATTTTGCATTCTCTTTTATTTTTTTATGGATTAATTTGATGGAAATTTTGGTATATGTTTAGTTTCTCTCTCTATGAGTAACTAATTCTTCATCTTGGGGTTATGCTTGAATATTTTGTCATTAGTGCATGGGTTTCTCTTCCTTATCCTCTTAATTATCTATTTTTATGGGTTTCACATTTATTCCATGTTTAAGAATTGGGGGTTGCAAACCCCAATTACCTTTAAACCCATACCATCCTTGATAGAGGGGGTATGAGTGAGGAATTAATGTAAACATAACTTTACTTAGTTCATTTAATAGCATCTCTTGGACATAAAGATGTAAATTGAGGCCATGAATTGGTGAAATTCACTACCAGAAATTACCCCTATGGCAACGGTTCAAAAATCATTGTGATAGATATAAAAACCATTGCCATAGAGCTACCATAACAGTTTTATATGCATTGCATATGTGAGCGTTGGGATTGGCCTATTACAACGAATTTTGCAATGGTTACAAAAATCGTTGCAATAGGTCTATCTATTGCAATGGTTTTTATAACTCCTAGTGAGACGGTTCGAATTATCTATTGCAACGGTTATATTGCAACGGTTCCTAACCTTTGCAATAGATTGTATTACAACGGTTAAGAGATGTTGCAATAGACTGTACTGCAACGGTGAAGAACCATTTCAATAGACTGTATTGCAATGGTTAAGAACCATTGCAATAGACTCTATTGCAATGACAAAAAAACATTGCAATAACCCTATTGCAATAATTATTGATCTTTTGCAACGATTTTTCACTATCCATGGCAACGGTTTTTGACACCTATTGCAACAATTTTGAATCTTTTACAACATTTTTTGGCTACCTATTTCAATGTTTTTTCACCTATTATTCCAGCTAGTTCAAATACCAATTGATATATATAGAGAGAGATAGAAAATTATATTAATACACCATTATATATATACATCATAGAACATTTTTTCATTAATAATAATTCAAATTAAAATTATCCAACAAACTAGTAATCTAAATCCAAAAGCAAAATGTTAAAGTCAAATGATCATTAGTTTTTCCATAAAGTATCAAGTTTGCGTGGCGATAAGTTTCACAAAGTTCAATATCAAAAGGATCGATACTAAAATATCTATCAAAAATTCAAAAAATTTCTCAAGTAAGGTCAATTTAGTCATCACTTTTTTCATCTCCTCCTTCATTTTGAACATCTATAAAAAGAGAAAAAATAATCTCAATTAGCACTTAAATGACAACATATTTAAGTCTTTGAAAAATGAATAATACTGGAATTAAAACACCAAATAAATGAAGGAGCTACAACCATGTCAACTGATATTAAAAAATGAATAATGCTAACAGGAATAGAAAATGCGTCGGAAGGCATTGGGGTAGGAATAATACTGGTCTTTCTTAAACCTGGACATATATCACTGAAGGTTCAGGTTCCTCAAAACTATTATTGTCAATCTTTATAGCTATTGGAAACCACCACTTGTTCGATGAAATGACTCTAAAAAAACAAATTCAACCCATATGTAATCTATGGATTTATAGAATCTTCCATAACAGGATTTCTTATTTTGAACTCCTTTTTAATAATCTCTTTAGCTTGATCTACTATTCCATCTATGAAACAGACTTGCAACTTATTAGTACCATTTAGAAATTTTATAACTTTCACCAGGGGAATGATTGCTTTTATAGCCATCAAAGCTCCGGTCCAAAAGGAATGATCTTCAACCATAGCTGTAATTCTTTTACCCTCTCTCGAAGAAGCCAAGATTGAGCTATGCCATTCAAAATACTGAAACATCCTAATTAAGTGTTCTTACTGTGATACAATGGCTTCCAGAGCCAAAAAGGGCACAGATGACCTTATCTTTGAAGACTTTACTAGTTCAATAGGACAAGCATCTCTCAGAAGCTTTAGGACAGTAGCATGAATGTAAATATATTGTGTGAGAGATTTGGACTTCTCAAAAACTTCTTATATCGGGTCTACCTTTGTGAATTTCTGCAACATAAGTTCCAGGCAATGAGAAGCATCTGCTGTCCAAAAAACTTTCTCACGTTTTCCATTAGCTTCTTGCCTGCTTCCATCATGCAGGCAAATATCGAGTATGTAACTATTTGGACCACATTTTCAACTCCAACTTCCTCTAAAAGTTCCTCAAAAAATAATACCATGGCATCAGCATTGCCATTGAAAGATGAAATATTTGATGAACGAAGATAAATGGTGCCCCTTGGGCAGTACATTAGGATATTAATTAGATTCTGACCATTTAAATCTACCCATCAATCTAGCAAGATGCTAGTGTTTGCCATAAAGGTTTTATGATCTTGATCAGGGTAAGCATAGAACCTCGCCACAAATGAACATACCAGTCACTTTTTGGACTACCTAGCTATTTCTTTTTTCCATATTGCTCTTTTTTTTTCCTTCCTTTTAACTATCTCCTCTCTTTTGATGTGTTTAAGTTAAGTTAATTCTTTTCTCGATGAATGTTATAGGTATTAAATCTGTAAAGATTTCATTCAGAGGGATGGAACTATATTTTACATACAAAGTCCTATAATTTTACACCTTAAATCCCCCAGTCTTCCTTCAAAATAGACAAATTCTCATGCTAAAAAATAAAAAGAAGAAGAAGAAGAAGAAGAAGAAGAAGAAAGGGAGAGAAGAAGAAGAAAAAAAGACAGACCTTGATTGTTACTCCCAATAAATGGATGATTGATTTGTTGAATAGCAGCCTCTTCCCTTGATGAATGAGCATTGAATCTTAGCATATTAGGATCAAGTGTTAATCCTGGATTTTGACGTTGCAATTTTGCAATGATGTTGAATTTCAAATTTAATCTCTGTTTTTCTGGTTTCAAATATGAAATTAGTATTCTAGATGAAACTTTTTTTCTCTACTAACGTTGTAATACTCCGAGAATTCCAACCGATAGTAGAACCATTCTTCAAGATCATGAGAAATAAATTATAGTTATTTGGTATTTTTATGATCAAGTTTGATATATATTAATGCCTTAAATACGTCCTAGCTATTGGATGAAACAAAACATCCCTTACCGATTGAATTTTTGGGAAAGATATTGGTATAGTCAACTTCAAAGGAGCATATCTCTCTCTATACTGTGAATTTTTTATATTATGACCCACCAAAAGATATATAATTGAATTATCTTTCCACCTATACCAATTTTGCCAAAATCCGGCATTGGAGTAAAAAGTTAGGACTGTTTTACTGAGAGTTGTCCGAGCTGTCTAGGAGCGAAGACCAAAATGACGGACCGTCAAGTCAGTGATGGACCGTCGATTTGGACGTCAAAACTGAAGTATTAAGGCCATTTTCTGGACCAAAAATGATGGTTGGAGTGACGGTTAGTCACCAGAGTGACGGTCTGTCACTCAGACCGTCAGTTTTGCCCGAAACAGCACTGAAATGTCGTTTTAAAGAGATTCTTAGGTCTTTTTCCACCCTATTTAATACCCAATCACATCAAATCAAAGCATATAAATCCTTATTCATACATAACATCAAAATTAGGGTTTCTTTCAAGATCAAAATACAAGAACAAGATTCAAACCCTTCTCCAAGAAAACTCAATAATCAAAGCGTCACCATTCAAGAACCTTCAAGAAAAGTTAACCTCCTTCAAGATTCAAGCTTTTGAGGTATGCATAGTATTGATTCTTGGATTCCTTTCATCTAATAAGCTCAACAACCCTCTTTTAATTATGAAATTATGATGTTTATGATGTGGGTTGTTTATAATCATGTTGTTGATGTTGTATGATTCCCAAGTTGGAATCTTTATGTGAATCTATGAAACTATGTTAGCATATGAGAGGAAATCCATGAATTGAGTTGATTATGATGTGTTAATTGATGAATTATGCCTATTCCCTAATTGGTGCATGTAAGGTGTTTGATAAAATGACTAGAAAGATAGAAATTATGTATTATACCTTAGGGATGATCTATATGATAAATTTATGCTAGTCTATTATCTTCAAAGGGCTCACATGTTGTTGTTGGGAAATATATATGTTAATGGAATGTACATGATGATTGGTGAAAGGATGCATAGTGTGTCTATATGCATTCCATGTTATTTACAAGGTCATGATTATGAAGTACCGCATGAGTTACTCCGTAATTTTTACAATATGAACTAAATATTACATGCTTGTCATTCCCTTATGTTTAAATGGTTTCCATGCTATCATTATGAAAAGTGTATCTTGATGGAATGCCATGATATTAGAACATGAGGTTTATGACTTAATTACAAGCATTCCCATTCATGTTAGATATTATGATGTTCGATATTATGATGACCATGTACTTCATGAAATCCCTCACTCATGTATTATGGATTAATATTAATGGCCATGTATTCAAGAAAATCACATTGTGTCAATTTCCTTCCATCGAGTCCTGGGGGTACTTGTACCCAAAAAATATAGTTGTGTGCCTAGAGCCATGTCATGTTATAACAATACTCTCAGTAAATCCATGATCTATAGAATTCAGTCAGTCATGTGACTCAGGAAAACTCAAAAATCTCAGCAGTCTCAGTAGTTCAGTAATCTCAGTAACAAAAGTATTCCTAGCAATCTTAATAATTCAAGTACTCTCAGTCAGTACTCAGAAATCAATATTATTCTGTCAGTCACGAAACTCAGTAAACTCAGTCCAGTTCAGTTTAGTAATCCATGTTCAGTGTTTATTCAGTTTGGAGTAGGATTCAGCACCGAGTGAACTCAAGGAGGGGGATTTACCTAAGTCAGAGGGTACTATCCTTAGAAGAAATCCTTGCGTTCCAGAATTATGTAGCCAGCATAGGTTGAGATGTACCTATATATAGAACTAATACATCTTATTTGAGTTTACCTGATAGAAAGAACAGATGAAAAGAGCTCCCAAACAGAATATGGTTTACTAACATATTGTCTCTACCCGTTGCACGGTATTGACACCTTTCCAACTGGGGTTACAAGTTGGGCCCCACCAGTTCAGATTCGGGGCATGTCGGTTAGATGAATATATCCCACAGTTTCAGTCTCAGTCTCAGTTTTAGTAATAGAACTCAGATGATTCTTTAGACTTAGGACTGTCAGCTACAGTCACCCAGCAATACGAAACTAAGTTAGTTCTACCATATTCAGGGTTGTCAGATACAGTCACTCATGTTATCAGTTATACCAATTATCAGAACTCATATTACTAGTATTCTCATTCATGACTGTCAGATATAGTCATTAAGATTAATTCTTTATAATTAGACTACCAGATACAGTCAACCAGGCCAGTTCTTTATAATTAGAACTGTCAGAAATAGTTATTCATGTATCAGTAATATAGTTTCAGTCCTTTAGTATTCAATAATACAGTATCAGTTCCTCACTTTGTAGTGACTTAGATATCAATATCAGTAAACTCAATCAATCAGTATCTCAGTATCAGTAAGCTCATGTTGTCAGTGTTAAGACTCCGTAGTCAGCATCACCACAAGTTTAGTTATAGTTATTTATGTGTGTATGTACTCTCATGTTCATATCAATCAACATTGTTCATGCATATAACACTTTTGCTTTTAGCCTACCTCACGTGCATACCAGTACATTCAAAGTACTGATGCATTTGCACAATGGTGTCTTATATCATAGGTTTAGAGGCACGAGCTCCAAATCGACAATAGATTCTAGTCTTAGCAGTCAGAGTCAGAAGTGATTCCTCATCTCTCGAGGACATGTTGATTTCATTACTATTTTAGTTTTCAGTTTATTTCAGTAGTTGGAGTTAGTTGGGGACATGTCCCATCAACTCCTTAGTCAGACAGTTTAGAGACTTTCAGGCTATAGCATGTCAGATAGTTATTTAAGATTTGTTTTAGTATTGTTATACCATTTTCAGACATTGTCCTTATTAGATATTTATACAGAATTGAACCTTATGGCCTTTCAGTACATGTTTCTATATTTTTATATTATATTATACAGTGTACAGACATAGATATCAATCATGGGTTAGCTTGTGGTCCTATGGGGTCATGAGCACTGCGTAGCATTCCGGTTCAGAAAATTGGGGTGTTACAAACTTGGTATCAGAGCCTAAGGTTCAATAGTGTCCTAGGAAGTATAGTAGAGTCTTGTACATACGTGTGTTGTGCACCACATTTATGTACAGGAGGCTATGAGATGTTTTAGGAATAGTTTCCCTTCTTTCAGTATTTATGTCGTACCAGTGAGCATAGGCTCAAAGTTAAACACTCACTCTAATCTGCTTCTTCCCTTTGTTTACAGATCATGCCTCCAAAAAAGGCTAGCAAAGGGAAAAATAGAAATCAGACAGTATCTCAGCCCATCCATCCAGATCCTCTGGATGAGCATGTCTCTCATGCAGAATTCAGGACTACATTCACTTCTCTAGCCTGTTCAGTCACAACCCAGAATGAATGGCCAGCTGCTGTTCCAGCCAACCCATTGGCAAATTCTGCAGCAGTCAGGATTCGGGACTTCACCCAAATGAATCCTCCTTTATTCACTGGTTCCAATTACAAAGAGGATCCACAAGAGTTCCACGATTAAATTCAAAAAGTCACAGACATCATGGGAGTGACTTTTAGTGAGAGCATAGAGTTAGCCACCTATCAGCTACAAGATGTAGCCCATACATGGTATAAACAGTGTAAGGTAGACAGTGGTATAAATATAAAGTCCATAGAGTGGAAAAGAATACTCCCTCAAGTTCATTCAGTTTGCAAGGTATGCTTCCCATGTAGTAGCAGATATCAGATCCAAAATGAGTAAGTTTGAGTAAGGGGTATCCGTAGAGTGATTAAGAAGTGCAGGACTACGATGTTGATTGGTGACATGGACATATTTAGGCTTATGATATATGCCCATAAGATGGAGGAGCAGAAGCTTAAGAGAAAAGAGAGAGAAAATAAGAGAGCCAGAATAGGTAGTTATAGTTTTGTACAACATGGGCCATAGGGTGGTAATCATTTTTAGTTATGTCAGAAATGTTCAGCCCCAGTTCACTCTTCAATTAGTGCCTCAGTACTAAAGTTCAGAAAGAACCGTAGGAATGGGGCATCAGGCTCCAAGGCCCAGAGTTGTGAGAGCAGGATTCTTAATCATCCGCTTTGCAAAGAGTGTGGTAAGCATCATAATGGTGTGTGTAGAGCCGACAGTGGTGTGTGTTTATAATGAGGTGATTTAGGTCACAAGGTCCGAGATTGTACTAAACCCGATCCTCGAAGTCAGCATGGTAATTTTTCAGCTCAATCCGGTACCTAGATCAACAGGGTGCCAATTCTAGCGCTACCAGTGGGCAATGCCCAAACAGACTCCATGCCCTTCAGTCCCGACAGGATCAGGAAATCCTCCTGATGCAGCCATTGGTAAGTTATAGATCCCTTATTTTTATGTTCATGTTTCTTCAGATTCAGGAGTTTCAGTTTGCTTAGTGTTACGAATCATGTTTCGTGAACATAGAAATTTCAGACTTAGGTCATGCATCTTATGACTCAGGCACTCCTTTCATGTTTTACCATATGTTCAATCCACATAACTCATGCTCTACTCCTAGTAATTAATCAAGCTCAGATTATGTCATATATACCCTCAATTTAAATCTCTTGATAAATCCATAATATTGGTATTCCATTCCTCAAACCTTAGTTGAGTGTTGAGTTTGATATAGTTTTTGATTGAGCATAGGATCCTTGCATATGTAAATATTCCCCAAGTAGTTATCAGTATCCAATCTCAGTACTTCAATATCAGTCTAAACCTCAATGATCAGAAACTGATGTTCAATTCCTATATGAGCACCCAATTACAGGCTAAGTTATAGTTTATACTATAGTCTTAGACACAGTGTAAGCCTCAGTCTCAGTTCAGAAATCAGATCAGTCCCGATTCAGTCCCTAGGTGCCTTTTGCGTCACCTCAGTCTCCCTCAGTAGCTCAGCTAAGTCAGTATTCCTGGAGGGTCCTAGTGTCCTAAGGGGGGAGATATGCTATAATCCCCCAAACTTTCATGACTTAAACATCCCACTCCCTTTTTATGTAATGAATACATTTTAGAGTAGGGTATACTTATAATTTGACCCTCAAGATTCAACCTCAGATGTCCGCCATGCATTCTAGACTCAGTTCAGTTCACGAAATTCAATACATGCATCACATTTTAATCTCAGTTATGTTCTCATGTTCTTATGTTCCCATTCATGCATACTCCTAGCCTGATCATGGGTTTATTCGTATTCTCAGTTAAGTAATGGGTTTTCCTCGAACTTACTCAGTTTCATGATCAAACTACCAATACAAACTTGATATCAGATTCTCACTACAAGCTTAGTGTCAATTACCATTGCACATTTAATCATGCATTTATGTGTCAGCTCAGTCATGTAATTATGCATCAGACATACATGTTCAGTATGATATATTCAGTTAATAGTCATGTTAGCCATGAGATCATGTTCCAGTTATTCGTGTTCAGTATGTACGTCAGTTTATGTTTTTTCCCCTCTTTCACTTGCATACTTGTACATTCAAAGTACTAACGCATTGTGCTATGGTGTATTATACCATAGGTTTAGAGGTACGAGCTCCAGATCGACAGTAGATTCCAGTCTCAGCAGTCAGATTTAGAAGTGAGTCCTCATCTCTAGAGGACATGTTGATTTCATTACCATTTTAGTTTTCAGTTTATTTTAGTAGTTGGAGTTAGTTGAGGACATGTCCCATCAACTCCTTATTCAGACAGTATAGAGGATTTCAGGCTATAGCATGTCAGATAGTTATTTCAAATTTGTTTTAGTATTGTTATACCATTTTCAGACATTGTTCTTATCAGATATTTATTCAGATTTGAACCTTATGGCCTTTCAGTACATGTTTCCGCATTTTTATATTATATTATGCAGTGTACAGGTACATATATGAGTCATGGGTTAGCTTGTGGTCCTATGGGGTCATGAGTACCATGTAGCATCCTAGTTTAGAAAATTGGGGTAATACAAACTTGGTATCAAAGCCTAAGGTTCAACAGTGTCATAGGAAGTCTGAAAGCCGCATCTAGTAGAGTCTTGTACATGCGTGCGTTGTGCACCACACTTATGTGCAGGAGGATATGAGATATTTTAGGAATAGTTTCCCTTCTTTCAGTATTTATATCATGCCAGTGAGCATAGGCTCAAAGTTAAACTCTCAGTGTAATCCACTTCTTCTATTTCTTTACAGATAATGCCTCCAAAAAGGGCTAGCGAAGGGGAAAATAGAAATCAGTCAGCACCTCAGCCTGTCCAGCCAAATTCTCTGGATGAGCATGTCTCTCATGCAGAATTGAAGACTGCATTCACTACTCTAGCCAGTTCAGTCACAGGCCAGAATGAATGGCTAGCTGCTGTTCCATCCAACCCAATGGAAAATTCTACTGCAATCAGGATTCGAGACTTCACCCGAATGAATCCTCCCCTCTTTACCGGTTCTAAGTCTGAAGAGGATCCACAAGAGTTCTTTGATCAGATTCAAAAAGTCACGAACATCATGGGAGTGACTTCTAGTGAGAGCGTAGAGTTAGTCACCTACCAGCTACAAGATGTAGCCCATACGTGGTATAAATAGTAAAAGGTAGATAGAGGTACAGATACAAAGTCTATAGAGTGGGAAGAGTTTGCTACAGCTTTCTTAGATAAGTTCTTTGGCATAGATTAGAAGAAGGCTAAAGTGTTAGAGTTCATCAATCTCAGACAAGGTATAATCAACATAAAAGAATACTCTCTCAAGTTCATTCAGTTAGCCAGGTACGCTCCCCATGTAGTAGTAGATAGCATATCCAGAATGAGTAAGTTTGTGTCAGGGGTATCAGGTAGAGTGGTTAAGGAGTGCAGGACTGCAATGTTGATTGGTGAAATTGACATATCTAGGCTTATGATATATGCCCAGCAGATGGAGGAGCAGAAGCTTAAGAGGAAGTAGAGAGAAAATAAGAGAGTCAAAACAGGTAGTTATAGTTTTGCACAACATGGGCCACAGGGTGGTAATCGTTTTCAGTTGTGTCAGAAATGTTCAGCCCCAGATCACTCTTCAGTTAGTGCCTCAGTACCAAAGTTCAGAAATAACCGTAGGAATGGGGCATCATGCTCCAAGGCCCATAGTAGTGAGAGCAGGATTCTTACTCATTTACTTTGCGAAGAGTGTGGTAAGCATAATAAGGGTGTGTGTAGATCCAACAATGGTGTGTGTTTTAGATGTGGTGAGTTAGGTCACAAGGTCCGAGATTGTCCTAAACCCAGTCCTCGAAGTCAGCATGGTCATTTTTTATCTCAGTTCGGTCACCCAAATTAGCAGGGTGCCAATTCCAGCGCTACCAGTAGGTAATGCCCAAATAGACTCCATGCCCTTCAGTCCCGATAGGATCAGGAAAGTCCTCCTGATGCAGCCATTGGTAAGTTACAGATCCCTTATTTCCATGTTCATGTTTCTTCAGATTCAGGAGTTTCAGTTTGCTTAGTGTTACAAATCATGTTTCGTGAACACAAAAATTTCAGACTTAGGTCATATAACTCATGACTCAAGCACTCTTGTCATGTTTTACTATATGTTCTATCCATATGACTCATGCTCTACTCCTAGTGATCAGTCAAGATCAGATTATGTCATGTATACCCTCAGTTTAAATCTCTTTATAAATCCATAATATTGGTATTCTATTCCTCAGAACTTAGTTAAGTGTTGAGTTTGATATATTGTTTGTTTAAGCATCGGATCCTTGCAAATGTTAATCTTCCCCAAGTAGTTATAAGTATCCAATCTCAGTACTTCAATATTAGTCTAAACCTCAATTATTAGAAACCAACGTTCAGTTTCTGTATGAGCCCCTAATAACAGGCTAAGTTACAGTTTCTACTATAGTCTTAGACACAGTGTTAGCCTCAGTCTCAGTTCAGAAATCAAATCAGTCCCAATTCAGTCCTTAGGTGCTTTGTGTATCATCTCAGTCTCCCTCAGTAGCTCAGCCAAGTCAGTATTCTTGGAGGGGCCTAGTGTCCTAAGAAGGGATATACGCTTTAATCCCCCAAACTTTCATGACTTAAACATCTCTCTCCCTTTTTACATAATATATCCATTTTGGAGTAGGGTACACTTATAAGTTGACGCTCAAGATCCAACCTCAGATGTACTCCATGTATTTAAGACTCAGTTCAGTCCACGAAATTCAATTCATGCATCACATTTCAATCTCAATTATGTTCTTAGGTTCTCATGTTCTCATGTTCCCATTCATGCATACTCCTAGACTGATCATGGGTTCATCCGTATTCTCAGTTAAGTAATGGGTTTTCCTCAAAATTACTCAGTTCCATGATCAAACTACAATTACAAACTTGATATCAGATTCCCACTACAAGCTTAGTGTCAATTACCATTGCACGTTCAATCATGCATTCATGTGTCAGCTCAGTCATGTAATCATACATCAGACATGCATGTTCAGTATGATATATTCAGTTAACAGTCATGTGATCCATGAGATCATGTTCATTATGTATGTTAGTTTATATTTTTCCCCTCTTTCACTCAATCTCATTCGAGGATGAATATTTTCAAGGGGGAGATATTGTAATACCCCGAGAATTCCAATCGATAGTAGAACCATGCTTCAAGATCATAAGAAATAAATTATAGTTATTTGGTAGTTTTATGATCAAGTTTTATGTATATTAATGCCTTAAATAGGTCCTAGCTATTGGACGAATCGAAACATCCCTTACCAATTGAATTCTTGAGAAAGATATTATTATAGTCAACTTCAAATAGTCATATCTATGATTTTACTATGAATTTTTGATATCATGACCCACCAACAGATATATAATTGAATTATCTTTCCAACTATACCAATTTCTCCAAAATCCAGCATCGGAGTAAAAAGTTATGGCCATTTTACTAAGAGTTGCCCAAGCTGTCTAGTAGCGACGACCAAAATGATGGACCGTCAAGTCAGTGATGGACCGTCGATTTGGCCGTCAAAACTGAAGCAGTAAGGCCATTTTATGGACCAAAAATGACGGTTAGAGTGATGGTTAGTCACCAGAGTGACGGTCCCTCACTCAGACCGTCAGTTTAGCCTGAAACAACACTGAAACGTTGTTTTAAAGAGATTTTTAGGTCTTTTTCCACCCTATTTAACACTCAATCACATCAAATCAAAACACATAACTCCCCGTTCATCAATAACATCAAAATTAGGATTTCTTTCAAGATCAAAACCCAAGAACAAGATTCAAACCCTTCTCCAAGAAAACTCAAGAATTAAAGCATCACCATTCAAGAACCTTCAAGAAAAGCTACTTTAAGATTCAAGCTTTTGAGGTATGCGTAGTATTGATTCTTGGATTCCTTTCATCCAAGAAACTCAATAACCCTCTTTTAATTATGAAATTATGATGTTTATGATGTGGGTTGCTTATAATCATGTTGTTGATGTTGTATGATTCCCAAGTTGGAATCTTTATGTGAATCTATGACACTACGTTAGTATATGAGAGGAAATCCATGAATTGAGTTGATTATGAGGTGTTAATTGATGAATTATGCCTATTCCCTAATTGGTGCATGTAAGGTGTTTGATAAAATGCCTAGAAGGATAGAAATTATGTATTATAGCTTAGGGATGAACTATATGATAAATTTATGCTAGTCTATTATGTTCAAAGGGCTCACATGTTGTTGTTGTGCAATATATGTATTAATGAAATGTACGTGATGATTGGAGAATGGATGCATAGTGTGCCTATATACATTACATGTTATGTACAAGGCCATGATTATAAAGTACCACATGAGTTATTCCCTAATTATTACAATATGAACTAAATATTACATGTTTGTCATTCCCTTATGTTTAAATGAGGTCCATGCTATCGTTATGAAAAGTATATGTTGTTGGAATGCCATGATATTAGAACATGAGGTTTATGACTTGATTACAAGCATTCCCATTCAAGTTAGATATTATGATGACCATGTACTTCATGAAATCCCTCACTCATGTATTATGGATTATTATTGATGGCCACGTATTCAAGAAAGTCACGTTGTGTCAGTTTCCTTCCATCGAGTCCTGGGGGTACTTGTACCCAAAAAATATAGTTGTGTTCCTAGAGCCATGTCATGTCATCACGATACTCTTAGTTAAGCCATGATCTATAGAATTCAGTCAGTCATGTGACTCAGGAAAACTCAGAAATCTCAGTAGTCTCAGTAGTTTAGTAATCTCAGTACTCAGTAATCTCAGTAACAATAGTATTCCTAGCAATCTTAGTAATTCAAGTACTCTCAGTCATTCCTCAGAACTCAGTATTATTCCGTCAGTAACGAAACTCAGTAAACTCAGTCTAGTTTAGTTTAGTAATCCATGTTCAGTGTCTATTCAGTTGGGAGTAGGATTCAACACTGAGCGAACTCTAGGATAGGGATTTACCTGAGTCAGAGGGTACGATCCTTAGAAGCAATACTTACATTCAAGAACTATGTATCAAACATTGGTTGATATGTACCTTTATATAGGACTAATACATCTCATTTGAGCTTACCTGATAGCAAGGGCAGACGGAAAGAGCTCCAAAATAGAATAAGGTTTACTCACATGTTGTATCTACTCGTGGCACCGTATTGACTCCCTTCCAGCTGGGGTTACAGGTTGGACCCCACCAGTTCAGATTTGGGGAATGTCTATTAGATGAATACATCCCACAGTTTCAGTCTCAGTCTCAGTTTTAGTAATAGAACTCAGATAGTTCTTTAGACTTAGGACTGTAAGCTACAGTCACCCAGCAATATAGAACTCAGCTAGTTCCACCATATTCAGGTCTATCAGATACAGTCACTCATGTTATCAGTTATAACATTTATCAAAACTCATATTACCAGTATTCACATTCATGACTATTAGATACAGTCAATAAGATTAATTCTTTATAATTAGACTGCCAGATACTGTCAACCAAGCCAGTTCATCATAATTAGAACTGTCAAAAATAGTTATTCATGTATCAGTAATATAGTTTCAATCCTTTAGTATTCAACAATATAGTATCAGTTCCTCACTTAGTAAGGTCACGCCTCAAATCCTATTGGGGCGGACTGGCACCCGTAACCGAGGAGGCCCGGGAGAACCAGCTCATAACCTTATACTTCCCATGCATACCTCTATGACAACCCAAAATTCGGACAACATCATGTCGCATATAAAAGGAAATAATCACCTGTATAAGCTCGAGCACACATATATATGTATATACAATACTTGGCCGTAGGAGCCATCACATCTACTAACAAAACACCACCTTGACTGTACATTAGGTCTACAAAGCCTCTAAACAATATACAGAGTTTAACTAAGGTCGGGACATACCCCGCCATATAACTAACTTCTATACAATACCAAAAGTGACTGGATATGACACGAAAAGCCCCGAAGCAAACTGGAGCTCACCAAAAGCAGCTGGATATCCCGGCTCCTACTTGTGCGGTGTATGAGCTGAGGTACCTGTGCCTGCAGCATGAAATGCAGGTCCCCCGTGGGGGACGTCAGTACGAAATATGTACTGAGTATGTAAAACTGTAGATAATCACATATTATATAGGAGCTAAATAGAAATCAGAAACAAGTGAATAAATCGTAATAGGAGTGGACCACACTTACTAGAACTTGTGACAACCTGTACATTGTATTTATTCAATCACTTTACCTTTGTTCTTATCATCTTTGTAATCATTACTGTACTGTACTGTGACCATTAGGCTGCCTCCAGTACATATCAACTGGGATCGACCCATGATAGGCTTATGCCCCTGGGATACCAACCATAAACACATAAATAGGGATCGACCCATGATAGGCTTATTCCCCTGGGATACCACCCGATAAGAGAGAACTTCCATCACTTAGTTCAATTAATCTTTGAGATTGTTATTTCGGTTGCCACAGCATTTTTGATACTTTGAAACAATGATAAATCAATAAGAGACATATAAATAGACCATCAATGCAATAACAATGAAGTAAGAACTCATTGGCACATCAATGAAGTGTTTTGGAGTCATCAATGCCATAACAATGAAGTAGGAACTTATTGGTATATCAATGAAACATTTTGGAGTCATTAATAGCACATGGATCTTGTTTGAGTAACCGGATACCTTCTGACATACATTAGTGCAATAAAAATGTAAGATTTGGAAAACAAGTAAGTATTGGAATGTCTTGACATCTTGTAGGGTGGAAATAAGTTCATTGGTAACGTAGGACATCATACAAAACCATTATGGATCATATGTTATTGAATAACTTTAAAAACTTTCTTAATAGAACAATTGTTCACTTTCATGCCAAAGATATGGTATAGAGTATGCTTTACATACCTGACTGTCAACCTTCAATACTAGTCCCAAATGGACTTCTCGTCTTTTTGGATTACTTATCTACAATGAACATATATAGCAATCTAGTATTAGCGACCAAACGTCACAATTCAATTATTTGAATTCACCAAACTAGTGGTTAAGTAGTAAGCCTTAATTACACCATAAAGGGTGTCACTTTAACCCTCTTATACTCCAATTACATTCACATGCCATGCATATTCATACAACATCCTCCAATATCAAGTTTGGATTCATTTATCCTTCCAACCAATCCATTAAACCCAATTGAGCCATAGACATAAATAATCATCAATTCAATAGTATATCACCATATCCACCTTCCATAACTCAATTACCATATCCACCTTCCACAATTCAATACAACCAAACCATGCAAAATAGTCCATAACCCTATTTTCATCACCTTTCAATAACAACCAATACATATAATCCTCTATCACACATATACATATGGAAAAGAACAAAGACAAACAATATTCATACCTTAGAATTCACCTCTTGATTATGCAATCCTTTTTGCACAAATAATAGGTGTCGTTCGAAGCTCTCGAGATGACAAACGCAGTTATCGGATTACTTTGGAATTTCTTCGGTTGAATTAAAAGTAATTTAAATGTCAAATTTGGCTAGGGTTTGTTCTTTCTCAATGATTGATTATGAAAATGAGTTTTTGAACTCATATACATGTATATATACACATATTCCCGTCCATAATATAATAGGGAATGACCAAAATGCCTTTAAAATTTAAATAATGTCAAATCTGTCCTTTGGTGGACTGTTTTGTTAAGCTAAAGTAGATTGACCATAACTCTTTTCTCCAATATCGGATTTGGGTGAAATTGGTATCGTTGGAAAGATAACTCAAAGGGATTTCATTTCATATAAAGTATGCCACCCAGTTCCTCCTGTACAAGGAGTTATGGTCGTTTGAAGTTTACCCTAAAAATCTGTTTTGATAGGCTGAAGTAAAACAAGTTAACTCCTTACTCAGATGTTGGATTTGGATGAAACCAATTGAATTGGAAATAAGACTCAAAGATCTTTCTTTTCATAGGTCGCAGATCTCCCAGTTCATTATATTAAGGAAGTTATGATCATTCGAAGTAGACCCAAAAATTTGGCTAGCCTCAGTAGTTTGTGTGTAGGAAATTTTCTTGCACATTTACTATTCCCAAATATCCCAGCCACCGTTTTATAGTTTCGAACGTGCTCGATTATATCTGAAACCTATCCGTTTTTGGAAATCTTTATATCGTTGGAAAGCTTATTCAATAACCTTCGCATGGAACCATCGACGGGCAAATTCCGGTATAAATAAAATAAAAAAATTAATTCCATATAAATAAGACCAATACATGTGCTTAAATACGCCAATACATGTACTTGAATATGGGGTGTTACATCCTTCCCCCCTTTAGGACATTCGTCCTCGAATGTTAGCATAGTTATTCAACCGAAACAAGTTCAAGTCTATCATTAACATTCACATCATCACATAAATACTATGCATATATAAAAAAAACTTACTTGTTAATGTTCTAACTCCGTTTCTTGTACTTTCTCTTCATCTTTGAACAAATGAGGGTACTTAGATTTCATTGCTTCCTCAGCTTCCCATGTAATCTCTTCCCTTTGATGATTTCTCCAACGTACTTTCACCGATGCTATCTCTTTATTTCTCATCTTCTTAACTTGGCGATCTAGAATAGCAATAGGCACTTCCTCATAGGTAAGATCTTCCGCAACTTGCACATCCTCAGTAGAAGTGATATGTGATGGATCTCCGATGCACTTTCGAAGCATTGACACATGAAATACCGGATGTACTGATGAGAGCTCTTGGGGTATCTCTAATTCATATGCAACTTGTCCAAACCTTCGAGTGATCTTATACGGGCCTATATAACGTGGACTCAACTTCCCTTTCTTGCCAAATCTCATTACCCCTTTTATTGGTGATACCTTCAAAAATACCCAATCACCTATAGAAAACTCTAGTCCTCTCTTTCTACTATCTGCATATGACTTGTGTCGACTTTGGGATGTTTTCAGTCGTTTCTGAATTACTTTAACCTTCTCTATGGCTTGATAAAGAAGATCCGGTCCAAACAAAAGAGTTTCACCCACTTCGAACTATCCTATTGGTGATCTACACTTCCTTCCATATAAAGTTTCATATGGTGCCATTTTGACACTTGAATGATATCTATTATTGTAGGAAAATTCAATAAGAGGTAAATGATCATCCCAGTTGCCCTTAAAATCTATTACATAAGCTCGTAGCATATCTTCAAGTGTTTGGATGGTACGTTCTTCTTGTCCATCTGTTTGAGGGTGAAAAGTTGTACTCAACTTCATTTGTGTTCCCAAACACCTCTGAAAAGACTTCCAAAAGTTTGCGGTAAATTGGGTTCCCCGATCTGATATAATAGAGATTGGCACTCCATGTAATCGGACTATCTCTTTAATGTACAGCTTCGCATACTCTTCAACTGTGTAAGTGGTCCTAACTGGTAGGAAATGTGCGGATTTGGTAAGCCTATCAACAATCACCCATATAGAATCAAACTTCCAGGATGTACGAGGCAAACCAATAACGAAATCCATGTTGATCATGTCCCACTTCCATCTTGGAAGATCAATGCATTGCATATAACCTCTGGGTTTTTGGTGCTCAACTTTAACTCTTCGACAATTTGGACATTCAACTACAAATTTTGCAATGCTCTTCTTCATGTCATTCCACCAATACATATCTTTCAAATCTTGATACATTTGGGTTGATCCTGGATGAATGGAATACCTTGAAAAATGTGCCTCTATCATAATCTTCTTTCTTAGACCGTCTATATTCGGCACACACAATCGGTTTTGGCACTGAAGTACTCCTTCTCGCGTAAGCTCAAATGCCTTGGTCACACCACTCTAAATGTTCTCCTTAAGCTGTAATAAAATAGGATTTGCATATTGCTTCTCTTTCACTTCAGCTACTAATGAAGATTCCGCAGCATTATGTACGATAAGATCTTTATTCGGAGTTTCAGGAAGGCAAACTCCCAAACTAGCTAACTGGTCAAGATCTTTAATCATCCCTTGCCTTTCTATAGGCGCCATCATAGCCTTACGACTAAACGCATCAGCTACCACATTTGCTTTCCCTGGATGGTACAAGATATCAACATCGTAGTCCTTTAATAGTTCAAGCCATCTCCGCTGCCTTAAATTTAGATCCTTCTGATTAAAAATATATTGCAAGCTCTTATGGTCAGTGTATATATCAACATGAACCCCATATAAGTAGTGGCGCCATATCTTTAAAGCAAAAATAACTGTTGCCAGCTCAAGATCGTGTGTAGGATAATTTTTCTCATGTGGCCGCAATTGTCTAGAAGCATATGCTATTACCTTACCATGCTGAATCAATACACATCCTAAACCAATTCTGGAAGCATCACAATACACTGTATACCCTTCGGTGCCTTCTGGAAGTACCAACACGGGTGTAGAAATCAACTTGTTCTTTAAATCTTGAAAACTCTTCTCACAGGCATCATTCCATTGGAATTTGGATGCTTTATGGGTTAGCTTGGTTAAGGGTGCTGAAATGGAAGAAAAGCCTTTAACAAACCTTCTATAATAACCGGCCAACCCGAGAAAACTACGAATCTCCGTAGGCGTTGTGGGCCTTGGCCAGTTCTTCAAAGCTTCTATCTTTTGAGCATCAACCTTTATCCCTTCACTAGATACAATATGACCCAAAAATGCCACCGACTTTAACCAAAACTCACATTTAGAGAACTTTGCATAAAGCTTACAATCACGAAGAGTCTGCAATGCCTGTCGTAAGTGATTGGCATGGTCCTCTTCTTATCTAGAATAAACTAGAATATCATCTATAAAAACTATCACAAATACATCCAGGAATGGCTTAAACACCCTATTCATCAAATCCATAAAAGCTGCGGGTGCATTTGTTAGCCCAAATGACATAACTAGAAACTCATAATGACCATACCGTGTTTGGAAAGCTGTCTTGGGTATATCCTTCTCTTTGACCCTCACTTGGTGGTAACCTGACCTCAAATCAATCTTAGAAAAGCGCTTGGCGCCCTATAACTGATCAGATAAATCATCAATTCTTGGGAGTGGATATTTATTCTTAATAGTCACCTTATTCAATTGCCGATAATCAATACACATCCTCGGCGAGCCATCCTTTTTCCGCACAAATAACACTGGTGCTCCCCAGGGGGACATACTAGGCCTTATGAATCCCTTCTCTAGCAAATCTTTCAATTGCTCTTTCAATTCTCATAATTCTGCCGGGGCCATTCTATATAGAGGAATGGAGATTGGTTGGGTTCCTGGTATTACATCAATACCAAACTCTACTTCTCGTTCAGGAGGCAAACCTGGAAGATCTTCAGGAAATACATCAGAAAATTCATTTACCACCAGAACAGCGTGAAGAATTGGTGGCTCCGCTTCTGTATCCCTTACTCTTACTAAATGATATATGTATCCCTTGTAAATTATTCTTCTCGCCTTAAAATAAGAAATAAATCTACCTCTTGGTGCGCTAATTTCACTTTTCCATTCAAGGACTGATTCATTTGGAAAATGGAAATATACCTTTTTCGTGCAGCGATCAATTGTGGCATAAAAAGACGTCAACCAGTCCATACCCATTATAACATCAAAATCTACCATTTCTAACTCCACAAGATCAGCCATCGTATCACGACCACAAACAGTTACTATGCAGTTTCGATAAACCCTTCTAGCTATAATAGATTCCCCAACCGGTGTGGACACTTCAAATGGCTTAACTAACAGTTCGGGTATTCTTTCGAACTTTCCAGCAACCAATGGAGTAACATAAGATAATGTAGAACCGGGATCAATTAAGGCATATAAATCAAATGAAAAGATAGACAACATACCCGTAACCACATATGGGGAAGCCTCTAAATTCTGTCGATCCGCTAGAGCATACGTATGATTTTGAGCCCCGCTAGAACTCGTGGCTCATCTATCACCTCTAACACGACCCATTGGTTGTGAACCCCTTCCTGAATAAGGCATTGATGATGATGATGCAATAAATGACCCCGTAGGTCGTGCCATACCCCCTATGCCCCTTCGTGGGCATTCTCTCATCATATTCCCCGACATGCCGCACCAAAAACAAACATTGGTCCCCAGCCGACATGCGCCCAAATGATACCTTCCACATTTATTGCATGACTCTCGAGGAGGTCTCGATTGGCTCATATTCCCTTGACCTTGGTACCCCACTATCCGCGAACTCTGACTCTCACTTCTGTGCCCAAATTGATTTCCTCTGGACCCTTGGAACTGTGGTGGGGCACTAGCTGCAGAATAAGAAGATAATGGCCTAGGTGGTCTAGCAGAAAACTGTGGTCTGAACCCTTCTTGGGATGCCATGAACTGCCCTGTAGATCTGGCCCTCTTGGAACATCCTCTTTCTAATTCCTGTGTTCTTCTCCTCTGCCTCTGATCTTCCATTTTCTGTGCAAAATCTTGGATCCTCGCTATGTCCATATCTTTGTTCAAAACGGCAATAGTACAATCTCTAACCAGATATGGATCCATCCTATCCACATATTGATGAACTCTGTCATCTTTAGTAGCTACAACATTAGGAGCATATCTCAACAAGGAATTAAATTGGAGACTGTACTCTCTCACGCTCATATTCCCCTGATGAAGATTTAAAAACTGATCTGAACGGGCCTGACGAATCTCGAATGGAAGATAATGATCAAGAAATGCCTCTTTAAACTCTTTCCAAGTAGCTGGGGGTGCATCAATACCCCTAGATCGTTTCCAGTCCTCATACCAATATATAGCCTTAACTTTAAATCTATACGCCACTAACTCCACTATCTCTCTACCCGTTACATGCATAACATCTAAGGCCCTTTGAATTTGATCAATAAAGTCCTGTGGGTCCTCGTTAAGATCCGATCCAGTAAAAGTGGGAGGATCCATCTTAAGAAAATCCTTTGTTCGAAAGCTAGCTGCCCTATCTGTACCACTAGGACCCGTGGTAGGAATGGCTTTCCCAGCAACTATACGAGTCAAAAGTTGCACTGCATTTCTAAGATCATGATCAACAGTATTAATAGGTGGCTCTGGGGATATAGTTCTCCTCCCCCTTATTTCTTCTTGAGTGGAAGAAGTTTCTGATGCATGCTCAGCTGGAGCCTCACTTTGATTAGCTGGTATAGTGGGTGACTTACTAGTCCCCTCTCCGGCAGCCACATCTACTTGCTTACCGGTATTCTTTCTTCTAGTAACCAACATCATTTCTATAATAAGAGAAACAAACGGATTCAGTGGTCAACTATGACTTCATATACAATATAGGATCTATCGCACGATCTAAGACATGAAGAAAAGAAACAATTCCTAAATGTCCATAGCCTCCTGTTTATAGATGCAGTGCACAACACACCGATAAACAAGACTCTACGTAGACACGGCTTTGTAGACTCTCTAGGACGAACTTCTCTGATACCACTTTTGTCACGCCTCAAATCCTATTGGGGCGGACTGGCACCCGTAGACGAGGAGGCCCAAGAGAACTAGCTCATAACCTTATACTTCCCATGCATAGCTCTATGACAACCCAAAATTTGGAAAACATCATATCGCATATAAAAGGAAATAATCACCTGTATAAGATCGAGCACACATATATATGTATATACAATACTTGGCCGTTGGAGCCATCACATCTACTAACAAAACACCACCTTGACTGTACATTAGGTCTACAAAGCCTATAAATAATACACAGAGTTTAACTAAGGTCGGGACACACCCCGCCATATAACTAACTTCTATACAATACAAAAAGTGACTGGATATGACACGGAAAGCTTCGAAGCAAACTGGAGCTCACCAAAAGCAGCCGGATATCCTGGCTCCTACTTGTGCGGTGTATAAGCTGAGGTACCTGTGCCTGCAGCATGAAATGCAGGTCCCCCATGGGGGACGTCAGTACGAAATATGTACTGAGTATGTAAAGTTGTATATAATCACATATGATATAGGAGCTCAATAGAAATCAGAAACAAATGAATAAATCGTAATAGGAGTGGACCACACTTACTAGAACTTGTGACAACCTGTACATTGTATTTATTCAATCACTTTACCTTCGTTCTTATCATCTTTGTAATCATTACTGTACTGTACTGTACTGTGACCATTAGGCTGCCTCCAGTACATATCAACTGGGATCGACCCATGATAGGCTTATGCCCCTGGGATACCACCCATAAATAGATAAATAGGGATCGAACCATGATAGGTTTATGCCCCTGGGATACCACCTGATAAGAGAGAACTTCCATCACTTAGTTCAATTAATCTTTGAGATTGTTATTTCGGTTACCACCGCATTTTTGATACTTTGAAACAATGATACACCAATAAGAGACATATAAATAGACCATCAATGCAATAACAATGAAGTAAGAACTCATTGGCACATCAATGAAGTGTTTTGGAGTCATCAATGCCATAACAATGAAGTAGGAACTTATTGGTATATCAATGAAACGTTTTGGAGTCATTAATAGCACATGGATCTTGTTTGAATAACCGGATACCTTCTGACATACATTAGTGCAATCAACATGTAAGATTTGGAAAACAAGTAAGTATTGGAATGTCTTGACATCTTGTAGGGTGGAAATAAGTTCATTGGTAACGTAGGACATCATACAAAACCATTATGGATCACATGTTATTGAATAACTTTGAAAACTTTCTTAATAGAACAATTGTTCACTTTCATACCAAAGATATGGTATAGAGTATGTTTTACATACCTGACTGTCAACCTTCAATACTAGTCTCAAATGGACTTCTCGTCTTTTCGGATTACTTATCTACAATGAACATATATAGCAATCTAGTATTAGCGACCAAACGTCACAATTCAATTATTTGAATTCACCAAACTAGTGGTTAAGTAGTAAGCCTTAATTACACCATAAAGGGTGTCACTTTAACCCTCTTATACTCCAATTACATTCACATGCCATGCATATTCATACAACATCCTCCAATATCAAGTTTGGATTCATTTATCCTTCCAACCAATCCATTAAACCAAATTGAGCCATAGACATAAATAATCATCAATTAACTAGTATATCACCATATCCACCTTCCATAACTCAATTACCATATCCACCTTCCACAATTCAATACAACCAAACCATGCAAAATAGTCCATAACCCTATTTTCATCACCTTTCAATAACAACCAATACATATAATCCTCTATCACACATATACATATGGAAGAGAACAAAGGCAAACAATATTCATACCTTATAATTCACCTCTTGATTATGCAATCATGTTTGCACAAATAATAGGTGCCGTTCGAAGCTCTCGAGATGACAAACCCAGTTATCGGATTACTTTGGAATTTCTACAGTTGAATCAAAAGTAATTTAAAGGTCAAATTTGGCTAGGATTTGTTCTTTCTCAATGATTGATGATGAAAATGAGTTTTTGAACTCATATACATGTATATATACACATATTCCCGTCCATAATATAATAGGGAATGACCAAAATGCCTTTAAAATTTAAATAATGTCAAATCTGTCCTTTGGTGGACTGTTTTGTTAAGCTAAAGTAGATCGACCATAACTCTTTTCTCCGATATTGGATTTGGGTGAAATTGGTATAGTTGGAAATATAACTCAAAGGGCTTTCATTTCATATAAAGTAGGCCACCCAGTTCTTCCTATACAAGGAGTTATGGTCGTTTGAAGTTGACCCTAAAAATCTGTTTTGATAGGCTGAAGTAAAACGAGTATAACTCCTTACTCAGACGTTGGATATTGATGAAACCAATTGCATTGGAAAGAATACTCAAAGATCTTTCTTTTCATAGGTCGCAGCTCTCCCAGTTCATTATATTAAGGGAGTTATGATCATTCGAAGTTGACCCAAAAATTTGGCTAGCCTCAGTAGTTAGTGTGCAGGAAATTTTCCTGCACATTTACTATTCCCAAATATCCCGGCCACCGTTTTATAGTTTCGAACGTGCTCGATTATATCCGAAACCTATCCATTTTTGGAAATCTTTATATCGTTGGAAAGCTTATTCAATAACCTTCGCATGGAACCATCGACGGGAAAATTCCGGTATAAATAAAATAAAAAAATTAATTCCATATAAATAAGACCAATACACATACTTGAATACGCCAATACATTTACTTGAATATGGGGTATTACAAGCAGTGACTTATATATCAATATCAGTAAACTCAATCAATCAGTATCTCAATATCAGTAAGCTCATGTTGTTAGTGTTCAGACTTCGTAGTCAGCATCACCATGAGTTTAGTTATAGTTATTTATGTATGTATGTACTCTCACGTTCATATCAGTCAACATTGTTCATGAATATAACCTGTTTGCATTTAGCCTACCTCACTTGCATACCAATACATTCAAAGTACTGACGTATTTGCGCTATGGTGTCTTATACCATAGGTTTAGAGGCACGAGCTCCAGGTCGACAGTAGATTCCAGTCTCTGTAGTCAGAGTCAGAAGTGAGTTCTCCTCTCTTGAGGATATGTTGATTTTATTACCATTTCAGTTTTCAGTTTATTTCAGTAGTTGGAGTTAGTTGGAGACATGTCCCATCAACTTCTTATTCAGACCGCTTAGAGGATTTTAGGCTATAGCATGTTAGATAGTTTTTTCTGATTTGTTTTGGTATTGTTATACCATTTTAAGACATTATTCTTATCATATGTTTATTCAGATTTGAACCTTATGGCCTTTCAGTACATGTTTCTGTATTTTTATATTATATTATGCAGTGTACAAGTACAGATATCAGTCATGGGTTAGCTTGTGTTCCTATGGGGTCATAAGCACCATGTAGCATTCCGTTTCAGAAAATTGGGGCGTTACAAACGTTCACAACAACTCTCCTTCTCAATGTCATTTTTGGCTTGACTGGCCAGCTCTGGTGAAGTCGATGCCAGCGGCATAAAATCACCGGTGACAGGTAAGGGTACAACTCCCTTTCTCTCCCCCTTTTATGCTCTTGGTCTTCCTATCCCCCCTCTATTTTATTTTCATACTGCTAGTTGTTTCTTCCTCGCCGACAGTGTAGGTTCTCCTTTCCCGACTCCGACGATGGTGGTAGAAAAAGTAGCACTGACGAAGAAAGTTGATTTCAGTGGTGATGCGGTTGACCAAATCCCAGTCCTGATCTAATCTGGCAATCTCCCGACGAATTTTCTAGTTGACCAAATTCCGGTGACACACCTTTAGATATCTCGGTGACTTCTAACCATGAATGTTTTCTCTTTATTCCTATATTTTTCCTAGCATCTGTTGTGTTTGAATTGTGGTTGCAGTTTAAGCTTTGCGTGCTCCTTTATTGTTATTGTTGTTTTTTTTGCCTTGGTTGTACTTTGTTTTGAGTAGTGTCTTGGGTGGCTCATGGTGGAATAGGGTCATGTCCTGGGGGTCTTGGGGGTCAGGGGGTGGGTTCGGGGGATGGGGGTGGATTAGGTCTGACTTACAGAGTGTGAGGTATTAAGAGAGGGGATAAGAGAGTTGATAGTTTGAGGGTAGGGTCGTGGAACATTGGGACCCTATAAGGTAAGTCAATAGAACTGGTTAAGATTCTTAGAAAGAGAAAGATTAAGATTGTGTATGTCCAGGAGACCAAGTGGGTAAGTTCCAAGGAGAGGGATGTAGATGGGTACAAGTTGTGGTATTCAGGTAGTGAAAGACGTAGGAATGACGTAGATATCTTAGTGGACGAGGAGCTTAGGGAGCAGGTAATGGAGGTTAAAAGGGTTAGTGATAGGGTTTTGATTATCAAGTTGGTCTTAGGGGGTCTACTTTAAACTTCTGTAGTGCGTTGGCACCACACGTAAGCCTGGACGAGTAGGAGAAAAAAAAGATTTTGGGAGGTGTTGGACGAGGTGGTTAGAGGTGTGCCTACTTCGGAGAAGCTTTTCATAGGAGGGAATTTCAACGAGCACATTAGGTCTTTACCGTTAGGGTACGATGATGTGCATGGGGGATTTGGGTTTGGGGTTAGGAGTGATAAGAGAGCTGCACTTTTGGATTTTGCAAGGTCTTTTGGGTTGGTTGTAGTGAATTCTATCTTTTCGAAGAAGGAGGAGCACCTGGTTACTTTCTGTAGTAGGATAGCCAAGACCCATATTGACTTTTTGTTTCTAAGGAAGGGGATAGAGCTTTGTGTAAGTATTGTAAGGTAATTTTGAGTGAGAATCTTAGGACTCATCATAGACTCTTGGTGATGGACTTAGTTATCAAGAAGGGTAAGCTGCGTCGGGGTAGGAAGGATAAACCTAGTGTTAGGTGGGGCATTCTGACTCTGGTTAGTGCTTTGGAGATAAGGTCTAAGTTGGTGGGGATGGAGGTGTGGGAGTCCAAAGGAGACATGGATAGTATATGGGATAGGGCTGCTGGTTGCATTAGGGAGTCGGCTAGAGAGGTGTTGGTTGTTTCGAGGGGCTGGTCTGGCTGGTATCGGGGGGATTGGTGGTGGAATGAAGATGTTAAGAAAAAGGTGGTTTGGAAGAAGGCGACTTACGCTAATTTGGTAAAAAGTAAGGATGAAGAAGAGAAGCGGGTAAGCAGGGAGGAGTACAAGGTAGCTAAAAAAAAGGCTAAGTTATTTGTTACAGCAGCTAAGACAACAACTTTTAAGAGTTTGTATAAGGGGTTAGAGGAGAAAGACGGGGAGAAAAGATTGTTTAGGCTTGCCAAGGTTAGGGAGCAGAATGGACGTGATCTGGATCAAGTAAGTGCATTAAGGGGAAGGATGGAAGAGTTTTGGTTGAAGACACCCTCATTAAGAAAAGATGGCAGTCGTATTTCCATAGGCTCTTGAATCATGAGGGGGACAGAGGTGTTGTGTTAGGAGGGTTCGAGCATTCCTGATAGTGTTGCAATTTTTGATTTTGTCAGTGATTTAGGGTAGAGGAGGTCAGTGAGGCTATTCGTAAGATGCGAAGGGGCTTGACGACGAGGCTCGATGAGATTCCGGTGGATTTTTGGAAGTTCTCTGGCTTGTCAGGGTTGAGGTGGCTGGCCAACTTGTTTAACAATATTTTCAAGTCAGCAAAAATGCCCGAGGAGTGGAGATATAGAACAATGATTCCTCTATATAAGAACAAGGGTGACATTCAGAGTTGTAATACTATCGGGGTATTAAGTTGTTGAGTCACATGATGAAGATTTGGGAGAGGGTGGTGGAGCGGAGGTTGAGGAAGATTGTGTCAATTTCGGAGTACCAATTTGGTTTTATTCCTGGTCACTCCACGATTGAGGTAATTTACCTTGTGCAGATACTGGTAGAGAAGTATAGGGAGAGAAAGAGGGATCTTCACATGGTGTTTATAGACCTGGAAAAGGCACATGAAAAGGTCCCTAGGGAGGTTCTTTGGAGATACCTGAAGACGAGGGGGGTTTCGGTGGCATACATCAGAGCGATTAAGGACATGTATGAGGGTGCAAAGACTCGGGTAAGGACAGTGGAAGGAGATTCTGAGCATTTCCCAGTCTTGACAGGGTTGCACCAGGGATCAAATCTTAGTCTATTTTTATTCACTTTGGTGATGGATGTGCTGACGTGGAATATACAAGGCGAGGTGCCTTGGTGTATGCTTTTCGCGGATGATATAGTTTTGATTGATGAATCGCGACAAAGGGTTAATGATAAGTTAGAGTTTTGGAGAGAAACCCTGGAGTCTAAAGGTTTCCGGTTGAGTAGGACCAAGACGAAGTACTTGGAGTTCAAGTTTAATGACTCGAGACATGAGGAAGAGGTGGTAGTAAAGTTGGATTCTTAGGCGGTTTGCAAGAGAGATAGTTTTAAGTATCTCGGGTCTAAGATTCAAGGGAATGGAGAGATAGATAAGGATGTCTCTCAACGTATTGGGGCAGGTTGGATGAAATGGAGGCTAGCTTTGGGAATTTTATGCGATAAGAAGGTGACCACCAAGCTTAAAGGAAAATTCTATAGAGTTGTAGTCTGGCCTGCTATGTTGTATGGAGTGGAGTGTTGGACGGTTAAGAATTCTCATATCCAAAAGTTAATGGTGGCGGAAATAAGAATGTTGCGTTAGATACATGGATTCACAAGGGCGGACAAAGTTAGGAATGAAATTATTCGGAAGAAAGTGAGAGTGGTTTCAGTGGAGGATAAAATGCGGAAAGTAAGGTTGAGATGGTTTGGTTATGTGATGAGGAGGGGCACGGATGCCCCAGTTCGTAGGTGTGAGAGGTTGGCCTTGGAAGGTTTTAAGTGGGGTAGGGGTAGACCAAAAAAATACTGGAGAGAAGTGATTAGATGTGACATGGAGAAGTTACAGATGATTGAGGACATGACCCTGGATAGGAAGATATGGAGGAAAAACATTAGGACAGAGGGCTAAGGGTATGGTTGAGTTTTAGTCAGTAGGTAGGGGAATTGTGGTGTCCTTTGTTTGGCGATGTACTTTTTTGTGGATGTCGTATCTATGTTATTTTATCATGTTCTATGCTTTTGATGTTTTTGTATACTGCCTTTTTATACTATCTTTTATCTTGAGCCAGGGGTCTATCGGAAACAGCCTCTCTACCTCGTTAGAGGTAGTGATATGAACTGCGTACACTCTACCCTCCCCAAACCCAACTATGTGGGAATATACTGGGTTTGTTGTTGTTGTTGTTGTTGTTGTTGTTGTAATTGTGCAATGATGTTCATTGTAACATCTAAGTCAATGGCATCTCTTTGAGCCTGCATTCTTTATTGTATCCTCAAAGCTGGTTTAGCACAAACGAAAGACATGCCACTGCTGCTGCCCAAGTTGCTCTATCTAGAAACCTGAAAATAACTAGATAAAGTACTCACTATGGTCCATTTTATATGACAGTTATTTTCTTATTAGTTCATTCCATATCTTTCTAAATTTGGAAACAATAGCCATACATATGTTATGATATAAAGTTCCAAGTTGGAAATGATTGATTCCAGATGCAGGTAACCCATTGATGTATAAATACACTGCAATCTTAGCTTACACGTAAAGGTATCAATCAAGGAATAGTATGCTAACCTTAGTTGAAAAGAAAAGGTAGAGTGCAAAGAAAGGTTGAAGAAACATGCCGACTAAAGAAAAAAATGATCAAACAAATAAAATAAGAACATAGATACTTCACCAAAAAATTTTTAGTAGTGAAAAGTTGTAGCACTGTAAATTGAATCTCTTTTTTTGTTCTTCTTCTCTTTTCTTTTGGGGATTCACGGTGGAGTAGCAATTATAAAATTCATTTTGTAGATATGCTTAAACAAGGGACGAAATTTACTTATTTTATTGCTTTTATTTTTCTTTGAAAAGCATGAGAAAATGTGACAAAAGTGAAACAAAACTCGTCTGTTAAAACTAGACTATCCCATGTCCGACAAGCTCTAACAATAATCTCAAGCTCATCCTCAATGAAAACCTTTGTAGTTTGATTGTGAGGGCTGCACCATATCCAATGGTAATATTCACTAGCTTTTTAAAACCTTCTTCATCTAACATGTTGTACACAACATGTGCAACTACAAAATTGAACCTTGTCAATTATTGGTTCGACTAAAAAAATGAAAGGCTTTAGATTTCCTGAAATAGAACACCAGTAAAGAGAATTTAAGCATCTATTGCAGAACAGGTATGTGATATCAGAATGATCAAGTGTGTCAACTTGGGGTGAGTTGCAACAAAACTCTACCATTGGTGATTGTACAAAATTCAGATCCTTGACTTTTCACTTACCCCTTGAAAGCCTGATACTGAAAGTGTATGACTTTAGGTAATAGTGGGAAGCTTCTTATGCTCAAGTTCAAAGGCAAAGAAAAGAGCAACAGAAAGTGTACAGAGTGCAGGAACTTCAGATCTTCAAACCACTGACAATTCTGTAAGTCCACCTGATGCTCTTTCGAACCAGATTCTCACACCATCCTCTTTAATGAAAGTATAGCCCAGTGCAAGGCAGATGGATCTACAAAAACAGAATTATAAAACATAAACAATGCTAAGAAATATTCCCAATTACGATAAAAAATGAACAGCTCAACAACAACAATAAATACCAAATGCTTCAAATGCATACATCAACCTCGCTTTCCTCGAATCTCCCAAATGTGCCCTTGATTTTCTTCAAATGATTATTCCAGAAAATTCAAAATATGTTATAAGGAAATAGATATTACTAGATGCTATCTTAATTTCATCACACAATTATAATGGTTTGCAGATTCATTCTTGGGAAATAGATATTACTAGATAAAGTACACGTGATACAGAAAAACATGAATCAATTCATCAACTGTGCAAAAAGCTGCTAGGTAACTAACATGCTGGAACTATATGATCTAGGTGATTCACATATCAACCTAAATAAGTAGGCTGCACTGTGCACTATGAAATAGTACAATATTTCAACAACAATATTTACCAGAATTTCTATCTACTCCAATTCTAGACACAATATCATCCTTAAGTCAGATTAGAACTCCACGAATGGGTGATGGACTGGCTTAACAATTGGATTGTGAACCTAAAAAGGATCATAGAACAAAGGTTTTGAAAAGGAAAGCAATCCAAATTTGTTACTCAACATGCATTTCTGGTCTTCGCTACGCTTTAATTGGTAGATAAATATCGTGATGTTCATACACTACACCAACAGATCACAAACACAATGGTAGTTATATCTTTGTTGTAAAAGGCTAATCTGTCAAAAAGTAATTTGACAAAGTTAAAAGTAGACGGCACTACACATACCAAGATTTTCTAACCAAAACCCAATGTTTCAGGTTTGAGCGGTAGCTAAATGCGCTGAGGGTCCATTGGATACAACCTCTCTACCCACAAAGGCAGGGGTAAGATCTGTGTACACTCAACTGCAGGAATCCCCAGACCCAAGGTGAGTTGATTTTGGGTAGAGGAAAATGGTGTATGTGCTTAAAGTATAACATAATGTGTTACATTTGACCAAATAATACCATCCATTCTCCTACATTATAAATAAATGAAAAGTTCCACTTAGTTCCATATGATATATGAATCACCTGGATCATATAGTTCCGGCATATTAGTTCTAAAATTTTTGAAATAAATTCTATGTGATCGAATAACCCTTATATGTAACTAGGAACAAGAGATTGCTTAGGCCTTTTGATGTGCATAATCTTTACGAGTTTGAAATTTTTGATAGAGATGAATCCATTGAGCTATTAAGTTGGCATGCATTTGGTCAAAAATTTTCTCTATCTCATTACCCATACTGTCCACTTTCATTGAAAGCGTAGTTAGGGTGTTAAGTATCTTTTCTAGAGTATCTTCTTCTATTATATCAGTCTGTGTAGCTTTGTCTTGATATGTAATCTGCAATAACATTTTTGTTAGTGCTGATCACTTCTATTGTAAATGTGAAATTTAATATATTTAAAACTAGTCTCCGAATCTCTTTCGTTGTAACTGAATTTTGTATTTTGTTTGTTAGCCACCAGCGTACTTGTGTATTATCTGTTTGCACAATAAATTTATTATATACAATATATGGCTCAAACGCTAACAAACATTTATATAATGAGCATAATTCTTTTCTATTTATTTCCCATTTTATTTCTGTTTCATTAAATGTACCTGACTAGTATCTACAGTGGTGTTCTAATTTTTCCTCTCCATATTTATATTTAAGTACTCCTCCGTAACTACATTCACTAGCATCTGCTTCTACTATATATATAAATTTTCTATTTTCATCTGGAAATTATAATTTTGGTAATTCTTTACAAAGTATTTTTATTTTTTGAACTTGTTTTTTATCTTCTTCATTATAGTTATATTCTATGTCCTTTTTTAGTTTTTTCTGTAGTGGTTTTAAGTTTTCTGCTAATTTTGGAATATATTCTCTTACTTGGTTTACTAATCCTAAAAATGATTGTAATTTCTTTTTCGTATCTAATTCTTCTTTCGAATTTATTATTTTTTGTACTATATGTTGTTGCATTTTTACTCCACTTTTATCTATTTGTATTCCTAAAAATTCTATCTGATTTTTCATAATTTCATCTTTCTTTTTACTAAAACTTATTCCTGATTTTTCTATTATATCCGTAAATTGTTCCAATAATTTTAAATGTTCTTCTTTGGTCTTTGTATATAATAGTATATCGTCTATATATACTATACAATTAGGTAGTTGTTTAAAATAACTATCCATAAAATGTTGATATCTACCTGGTGCATTTTTATATCCAAATGGTAATACATTCCATTCATAAAATCCTTGTGGTACCGTAAATGCGGTTAATTCCTTAGATTTTTCTTCTAACTTTAGATGGTAAAATCCTGATTTACAATCAAATTTACTAAAATAATTGTATCCTTGTATCTGTCTTATTTTTAATATCTTATTTGATATTGGGTAATTATAAGTTATTGTTTTTGCATTTAAATTTCTATAATCAATAACCATTCTACTTTTTCCTCTTTTTTGTTCACTATGTTTATTTACTATAAATGCTGGGCTATTATGTTTACTATTACTTTTTTGTATATATTGTTTTTCTAATAATTCATCTATATGCATTTTAAATTCTTTTAAATCATTAAAATTATATGTTAACGGTTTCTGGGTTATTATGCTGTTTTTGTCTATTAATTCAATTTTTATAATGGTTTTATATTTTTCCTATCCTTTTAATGGATCTTCACTATATAATTGTTCTAATTTTCTGTTAACTATTTCTATCTTATTTATTGAAAATATAGTTATTTCTATTTTATTTATCGAAAATATGACTAGTTCTATTGTATCTTCAGTATTTTTTATATTTTCTAACTTCTGTGTAATTTTTTCACTTCCTATCATCCAATCAGTTTTCTTTCTAATTTTATTATTAACTCTTTTTGCTCTTTCTTTCTATTTACATGGTGTTGTAAACCACCAATCTGTTCTAGTTATTATATGTGGGTATAATTTATCTAGAAACGGCATTCCTAAAAGTATTTCTTTTGATGTTAGTTCATAATTATAAATTTCTTCTATTGTTAATATTTTATCCCATACTTGTGTTTTTACATTCTTAGCTTTGTAAGTAATTAAGCTTCCTTCGTTATTAAATCCTTTAACTATTATTGGTGTTTTTAATTTATCCCATTTACTTTCTGGTAAGCAATTATATCTACATAAATTAGCTTATGCTCCTGTATCTATCATAGGCGTATAATATCTACTGTAATATCCTTCTACTACTATCTTCATTAATACATATATTTTCATTTTATGTTAAAGCTCTTCTTAAGAATAATTTTTCTCTGTTATATGTTATAGTTAATTGTGTATGTTCTATATTATATGGTTTTACTTGTTCTAACCATTTTATTCCTAATATTATGTCTGTTTTTTGCATTTCTTCTTTTACTTCAAATTCTATTTTTATGTTTCTTATTCCTATTATTATTTCTTTTTCTGCTATATTTTTAGTATTTATTAAACTTCTTGGTAGATCTGGGCATATATTATTGTCGGTTTTTATTTCCTCATTTTTTACTAGATATTTTGCTATATAATTTTCTTCTTGTCCTGTATTTAAGAGTATTAAATATTCTTTTTCATTTACCTTTCCTGTTATGTAATATTGGTTTGAATTATCCATTGAACTTGTTTCATAACTTATTCTTTTTGATGAGCTTGATGATTCCGGTTTATCATAAGCTGTTCTTTTTGTTGTACTTATTCTGTCATTTATTATTTCTAGATTTTCTTCTACATCTATGTCTCTATAGCTATAATCATTATAATCTATTGTTTTTACAAATTGTTCGAATGGGCTATCTATTTGTACCTTGTTAATCTTATTTTTTCCTGTTATTTTATGTTTTGTTGTTAATACATATAAATTTTTGCATCTTGCTGTAAATGTTTTACTTCCTGGGGTTAATTCTATTCCTGATATCTTCCAATATAATACTAGTGATTTATCTATATTTCTATCTGTTACTGCTACTGAATAATTCGCACTTATTATAAATTTAAATTTTTGGTATATTAAATTTCCTTTTATGGCAGTTATTATACTTTTTTCTATAGGTTTTATAATTCTATCATCTGCTAAATATAATTCTATTGGTGTATCGATTCCTTCTCTAAAACATGCTTTTATTAATATTTTTGTACCTCCAAGGTGTACGTATTTTATTGGGTCTCTACTTTTTATTTCGTTTATCTCTTTATTAATTATTCTTTTTGTTACTAGTGGTATACTAGCTTTACCTTTTGCATATCTACAGTCTATTACATGTTCCTTTTGGCTTACTACATAATATTCTTCCTTTTTTCTAGTAAATATATTTTTTATTGTTGGTATTTTAAATATTTTTTCTACACTTAAGTCTAACTCTTTTCCTTTTATTTCATCAAATACATTGTTATCAAATATTATTTTTTGATCTGTTCCTTCGTCATTTAAATATTCTTCTTTTGTTAATATTTTTATATCTTCTTCAGTCATTTAATTCGTCTAATTCACTATCTATTTCGTTATCTGTTTCATTCTCTGAAATTTCATATATACTGTCTTCACTTTCTAATTCGTAATCTATGTAATCTATCTGCATATATTCTGTGTTTTCTATTTTTATTTTAAACACGTAAATTTAAACATGTATACTACTTCTGTATTTTTTAAATAACTGGGCTCTGATACAATTTGGAGGGGGGTGCGGATTAGGTGCGTAGATTCAACTAGATAATAAATACGTAGGTATTTATTATTATTGATTGGAATAATTTTCATTTTTATCTTCTTGACTTAAGATGTTTTATTAATTCATATTCTAGATTAGATATTATCGTAATTAAATTATCTAGTGTTTTAGGATCCTCGTTCTTAATATGTAACCTTTTGTATTCTAGGTATAAATTATATAGTTGGGTTTCTATTTCTTTTAATGATTTATTCTTTTCGTAAGATGTATTCATTAATTTGTTTAGTTTATTATTTTATCCTATTGAAATTTTAGCAGTTTCTGTGTAGTATTTTATTCTAACTTTGCTATATTCAATGCGTAGATTTATATTTTTTATTTGACTAATTAGTATTTGTTGTCCATGTATAACTAATTTTCCATCTGTATTAAATAATTTTTCGTACGTATTAAATAAATTAATACTTGCATCTTCCTTTTCTAAGGTTAATTTTATTTTAAGTAATTTTTCTTCTAGTTGTCTTTTCTCTATTTCAAGTTGATTTCTGTAATTAACTTCTTCATATATCCAATTTTGCCTTTCTCTAATTTTCTTTATATATTCTAACATCTTTTAATCTGAATAATATCCATCTGGGTAATTATCTAGGTATAACTGTGCTATCCAATTCATAATTTCAATTTCATAGTCTAATACTTTTTCTAATATTATTCTCTTAATATCTATAATTTCTATATCTCTAAGTATATATAAGATTAAGACTTTAAGATTATCTACCATTTAAAATTGACTAAATATTTTATCATAATATTTTGTAGTTGTTTGTTTTAGGCTTAGTAGTTCTTGTATATTTTTATTAAGAAATTCTATGTAATTTATATCTTTATTTTCCATGTATTTGTCTCTATTTATTTTCATCTGTTTTTCTAGTAACTGTATGTTTCTCATATCTTTTTCTAAAAATTCTATGTAATTTATCATGCTAAGTATTTGTAGGAGTAGTTAGATAGGTATGGTATATAATTTACTCTAGTCATGTAATATTTACCAAATGTTTTTTCTAATATGATTTTTCTTATATCTACTACTTTTATATCTTTAAGTGCATACAAAATAAGTATTTTAAATTTATCTACCATCACATCAGATAAATAATTATTCATTTTCATAAAATTGCTTTTTCCAAAATATTCCCTTCAACCATGTTCATAACAAAATATGGTCATCTTAGATTACTATATACTAGATTATTCTTAAATAACATGTTCTTCGGTCACTATTAGCATGGTAATCTGGATATTTTCCCTCAAACAGCGCCTTTACTCTGGTTACTCCCCACCACGGCTTCTTGCCTTATTGGTTTCACCTTTAGGATGGCATAGTTCTTAGGGATTTTTCTCCTTTTCCACTTTGCTAATAAACTTCTTAACATATTATTCTTCGAATAATTCTACTATAAAGTAACTAACATGAATTTATTTTATCATACCATGATTGTTGGAAATTATGAATTTAGCTATTCATAATCATAAATAAATATACCTGTTCGGGTAGGTTTGATATTTCTGAGCTTTGTTCCTCCATAGATTTTTCCATTGAAATATACCTGTTTTTAATAACTAAGCAAAAATATTTGTTGTAGACAAAAGAGTTTTTTGTGCTTCAACGCATGAAGGCTTGCTTTGCAATGCCTTCTGCCTTCTCTATTTATAAAACGAAAGAATGAATGTTTACATTTTTGTACACGTTTTTCTAATGTTTACAAAAAACAAATAAAAGTCAAAAAGCCTACATGGCTAAAAAGTTACCTAAGGGTCTAAAAAGTCTTACAAAGATAAACTACATTTAATGTACATTAAATGTTATCCTATCTTTTTTTACGTAAACAATAAATTTATACAATAAGATTAAATATCTTGATATCTTGTCTTCCGTTTATTTTGTCGTATCTGCTGTATCTCCATTATTGCTCCTGATCTTATCTTTCCAGCTGACATGCTTATCTTCATGATTCTTTTATTCTAGCTGAACTTCTGGTACAATATTATCTTCTCCATTACATTTTGAACATTGATGGTCTGGATATTTATGTCCAATTAACTTGCAATATCTGGTTAATAGTTCTTCCGAAATAAATTTTTCTTTGATAGCTCTGGCGATAGGTTTTTTCTCTGGATTGAGTAAGGTTAAAATCCATTGCCTTACGTCTTCCATATCTGCTTCTCGTAGTTCCTTTGAATTCGAGTATATTATTACATTACTTCTTGAATAATAGCTCCATATGGGATTTCTGTTGCGATAATTGTTTGCTAATTCTTGAAGAATCGTAGATAGTCCAATAATTCTTTTATTTGCATAAAAATTTGGTATCTCAATTCTAGGTATTTCTGGTTGTTGAGTAATATCTTCTGGTATAATCATATCTCGGGTCATTCCTATCTTTACAACTTGTATAGGTGATTTAACTTCATCATACAATATCTCTGCTGGTGCCGTATAAAATTTTATAAAAAATAGGTTACCTTTGGTTATTCTTTTAAAAATGTTAAATGAATCATATATTTCTGGTATAGTGGATATTTCATGTCCGTCTTGGGTATATACGGTGCTAAGTAGTCCATATTCGTAACATGTTTTAACTAGACCAGGTTTGGTTTTGGGCAAAGCAATTAGCTTATTATATCCGGTTAGCTTATGGGTTATGTAATTTGTATGTGGTTCTTGGATGTTTATAGCTCTGGGGTTGGTATTTAACAAGGTTTGTATTTTGTAAATATTTTCTATGTATGTTCGGGCTGTATAGTTGTAGATCTTTTTGTCTTGGTTTAGACTTTCTCGGTATGTGGTAATTTGTGGGGGTATAAACATAGGATCTTTTGGTGTATTTGGAATAAATGGTTTATCAAATAGCTTTTTTAGGTTCATATTTGTAGTATTTCTCCTAACTCCTTTGCTTGTACCTGCAGAAGTAGATTGATAAATGTTATGGGTTTTATGGAGTATCCCAACGTCTCCTTCTAGCTCTGGAATTTTAATGTCTTCCGATCGACATAGCTCTGCACACTGCTGAGTTAGCTGATTTGTTGCTATAGACTTCAGTTTATCTTCAGAGGGATTCCATTAACACTTGAAGTTCTTGGTGCTACTTTGGCAGGAAGAACCATCGATATTTGAAAAGTACAATACAGAAGTTGGAAACAATTCCAAATCATCAAATCCTCAAGAAATTAGCAGTAAGTTATGAATATCTGGAGGATGATCACGATAAAAATTTATTTCTCCACCTATCTTGTTTTTTCATTGGAAAGGACAGAGATATAGTAATAGCTTTTCTCAATAGGTGCAACTTTTATGCTATAATTGGAATTGAGAATCTCTTGGACAAAAAATTGTTAAGGATTAGTGAGTCTAACAGGTTAGTTATGCATCAAATGATTCGAGATATGGGAAGAGACATTGTTCGCCAAGAATCATCCATGGAACTTGGGAAACGCTCTAGACTATGGTGCTCTAAGGATTTCTATAATATCTTAATCTAGAACCATGTAAGAAAGTCTATCTTATATAGCTCTTAAAGTAGGGATTCTGTGGAATTAAGTTGTTTTTTACTGATAGTTACTTATCATTTTCTGTCCTCTATCTGAACAGGCCACTCAAACAATTCAAGACATTATCCTTGACATGGATATGCTCAAGGAAAATTACATAGTTAGTTCAAGCTTTCATGCCATTGATCTCAAGAAACACAACACAAAAGAATTTCTCAACTATCCTAATCCTATGAGAGGTCAATTCAACAAGAAAAGGTTTGGTTTTTTTCCATGGCATTTGTCAAATGCCAAAGAAGTCACAAATGTTGATACTACTTCAATTCGATCAATTTGAGATTCAAGGATCCTTAGACGTTTTTCCTAAGAGATTAACATGGTTTCGCTAGTCAGGGCTGCAACAAGAATGTATGCCAATTGATTTCCCTCTGGAGAGCCTTTTGGTGAATGAATTACATCATAGCAGATTGAGGAAAATTTGGAATGGAGTAAAGGTGTGGTATAATGTGCTTCAGTCTTTAATGTATAGTAGAAAATTACTTGGTTTTGTCTAACTCTACTTTCATTTCTATCTTTTGTGATTCAGTTCCTTAAATATTTGAAGATTTTCGATCTTAATCATTCATACGAGCTTCTAAGAACAACTGATTTTTCCGGACTCCCCAATCTTGAGAAATAGATCCTTCGATATTGTAGAAACTTGATTAAGCTTCATGAGACCATCGGATGTCTAGAATCACTTATTCTGTTGAACCTCAAATATTGCAAAAAACTGCATAAACTTCCAGATAGCATTTGCAAACTAAAATCTAAGTGGAACCCATAGGCTTCTTATTCCTCTTAGTCTGGAAAATTATTAACATCAGACTTAGATACAAAACTAAAGGAAAAGAATACCCTTCTGCCATTCCAACACATACCTCTGTGCTTCTTGACATCAAAATTGTAACTACAAATACATACCATTTTTGTTTTCTTTTCTATTACTAAAAACCAGAATGAATAAATCTAATAATTGAATGAATACTTAGACATGGTTAGTCCTCGTTGCTTACAAGATTGAAGTACCATTCCCCATTAATTTTACCCCAATACTAGAGTTTTAATCATCAGATTTAGGTAAAAATATGACTTCCAGTTATGTGTTAAAAGCTAACTCCACTAGCTCACCAAACTTTTGCCAATCATATGAGGTGTAGATTACTATTATCAGTTATTAATATCGCAATTTCAGTATTTGATATAATATTTAATATTCGTAAAAAATAAATTAGAAAAATATATACAATTCATTTTATATTACATTGTTACTAACAAATATTAGCACCAAAACTACAAGTCACATCACGTTCGATGTCATTTTGCATCTAATAGAGGATTGACTAATGTTATTAAGACTTTAAAACTCTGACTACCAAATTTCAATTGAAATATCGTTTTTGTGTAGGATTACTCAAGTAAATTACTTTAATTGACTACGCGTGAAGTGTTAGTTTGATATACATTTCAAGTAAAACTCTTTCAAGTAAATTTCAAGTAAAACTCTTTCTTTTGAATATTTCTACGCGTGAAGTGTTAGTTTGATATACATTCAAAGGAAATGATTACTTTAATTGACCATAAGTAAGAAATTGAACTGGAAAGAGGAAAAAAGGGCAAGCAAAACATCTTCAATGAGTATTTCTGCTGAAAAATCGAACACTAACAATGGCAAAATTTTAGACATAAATTCATGGGTATTAAATTCTACCCAATAGACAATACAGAAAAGTACCACTTACTATTAGGATTCATCTACTAGATCTGGCTGCTTTGCTAATTTCTATCTGTCTGCTATTATAAATCAGAGCGGTGGTCGGAGCGGCGGTCGAAGCAGCGGTCGGAGCAGCGCTGTGCAGTCAGTGCAAATGGGGCTCACAACCCTGGTGTTGACAACTGAGAGTGAGTAACATTGAGAGTGAGTAACATTGAGAGTGAAAGGTTTTTGTATATATTTTTTAATTTTTGTTATATATTTTTAAAAAATTTGGCAAATTTTGTGAAAAAATAGGGAGGGAAAAATAAAAACCAATGCAATAGGTTTTTTCTAAAAAAGTTTTGCCATAGGTGACTTTATGGCAATGGTTCAAGAAATCGTTGCTATAAGACACCCTATTTTAATGGTTATTCATCAATAGCAACGGTTATAGAACTACTAGAAGAATTTTTTTTGCAACGATTTCAGTAGACCATCTATCGTAACACTTCTGGAATCGTTGCCAAAAGACTCGTTGCAATAGGGGTAATTTATAGTAGTGATTGTTAGACTTGTGATGTGTTAGACAGAAACCATTTGTGATATTTGGTGTTTTATCGACTAATTGATACCAAATCTTTTAGATCTTGCCTACCCATGATTCCTAGCTTAATTTAGATAAATTCTCAACTACCCATGCATGAATTAATACGTATAATGGCATAACCACAAGGTTTACTCCCAATTGATCACACTATAAGTATTTTCAGCCTTGAGATAGTATTTTATAAGCAAAAAAATTGTTGTTTAAAAAACATTCCAACAAATTCCCCATTTTATATTTATGTTTATTTTAATACATTCTGAGATAAATCCTAGTTGACTTCTAAGACTCTCAAGTATTGAAATCATTGTCTTCACTCTGTGGAATGGATCCCAACCTATGTTGGGTTATTTTATTGACAATGATCACTTATGTTTTAAGAGGTGTAATCAGAGCGTTATCACAGGTCCAACCTGTGAGTCCAGGTAATGAGTCATAAATTGAACTCATGATTCATAGGATGGACTCGTGGATTCAGAAACCAACCTACGAGTTCAACCCATGACTCATGAGTTAAAGTTATGAGTTTTTATTAGCCCTCATGGGAATCAGACAAAGCCTCTGAGGGTCAGGACTTCAATCCTGATTCCCACGAGTCAAATCTAGTACTTGTGAGTGCAACTCACGAGTCATACACTGGGTTCATAGGTCCAAATCTAATGTTTACTCAAATAATTTTTCTCAAACTATGATTCCAAAGTGCGTATTGTACATATGCAATTCAATTTGAGATGAAGAAGTGCATATTATTCAGTTCAAGTCCACACTGTTAAATTCACGAGACATAAAAACCATGATCAATACAAAAGTTGTAATTGCACAATTTGATATTTGAAAGAGTTTACCTTTTCTTTAGTACTTGTTACTCGTGTTGATTGACACAAAGAGAAAATAGGATTATCTTCCTAATTACGCAGCTTCTCACATGTACAAAGAGTTAATTTAGGGTTGTGATTTGACTAAGGAAGGAGGAAATGTGATAAGAAGTGTTTAACTTTGAGTTGGAGATAATTTCTTTCAAAAGAGGATTGGGTTTAGGTCTGAAAGGAAAAGGAAAGGTCCAATCCGTGTTGGGTTATATAGGCCCAGTAGTTTTGATTAAAAATTTAAAATTGTACCTATTGGAAACTCACGACTCAACTCACAATTCATGGGTTGAACTCAATAATCATAGGTTGAGGTTGTGAGTTTGAATCTGCAACTAAAATTATCATTGTGAGTTCTATAACTCAACCCACTAATCGTGGGTTTGACTCCTAACTCGTGGGTAGGAGTTGTGAGTCAAGATTCTAAAATATGTTGGTGATCTCTAATTCCCACAATCTTGGGTTCGACTTAGAGAACAAAAAATCACCTATTATTCTCACATTGTAGTCCACAAGTTGTGATTTGTCCCTACGACTTGTAGACTGCACTCGTGAGACCACTTACATAGGCTTGTCTAAATTTTTTTAATTTTATCTCAACCCAGTAATATTTTCATGCTACCTATCCTTCTAAACTAAATAATGTGAACACTAACACCTTGGGTTTTCTCTCCAGCATCGCTTCTTTTGATATCGTAGCATGATGTGGCTATGTTGGGTACTCAGACTTAACCAAAAATCCCATGGGTTTCCTCCTTTGAAGAACCTAATTTAATATCATGGCATAACTCAACTCCCTTGACTAATCAGACTTCATCAAGGCTCCCATACTCACACTCTTTTATCTTTTTCGTGCTCCCCATAAGATTCTTAACACAATGTGTTATCCTTGAATGGGGAATCACCATCTTGTTGTAACTCAATTGAACCAAGTGGAAATATTCTTACCACGATGAATATTCCAGACCATATAGATTTCAGTTGCCAGGAGACAAACAGAGTCTCAAATTATACACATAACCAAATCACTGTCTTTGAATTCCTTGCTCTCAATTCTCTTATCGGGGTACAATTTTATCTTCTTCTTATACAATGATAAACTCTTATATCAAGGAGATGATATCTATCCATCTCATTCATCTTATCTAATATCAGGTGTGCGGCATCACTCCGCTAAAAATTCAACTTCCTTAACTCCCATAGTGTCTTATGCTCAAGTTCTACTGGCAAGTGACATACCTTATCGTACACAAGTTGATAAAGAGATGAACCAATGGGGGTCTTGTAAGTTGTTTGGTAGTCCTAAAGTGCATCATCTAACTTTCTCAACCAAGAAGTCCTATTAGCTTTCACAGTCTTTGCCAAAATGGACTGAATCTCCCTATTTGAGACCTCAACTTGCCTATTTGTCTATGGATGGCAGGGTGCTCCCACCTTATGCTTCACATATCATTTCTTAAATAAGGATTTAAATGGATGATTGCAAAAATATGACCCACTATCACTGATGATAGCTCGTAGAGTACCAAATGAAGAGAAAAAATTATTCCTTAAAAATGTCGTGACACCTCAACCTTCATTGTTAGGAAGAAAAATTGCTTCTAGCCATTTAGACACGTTGTAGTTTTCTACCAAGATGTACTTTATCCCATGAAAACTCACAAATGATAGCACAAAATCAATGCCCCACATATCAAACAACTCAAGCTCAAGGATAGGCTTCATAAGGATCTCATATTTTTCTGAGATATTTCCCTTCCCTTGGGATTGGTCACAGGCCCTGTCATAGTCATGTACATCTTTATGGATTGTTTGCCAATAATAACCATATTGCTGAATTTTTTGGGTAGTACAAATACCTCTATGGTGACCTCCAACTAGAGATGTATGACAAAACACTAAAATACTCATCATCTCAGTTTAGGAATACACCTCCGAATCAAACCATCAATACACACCTATATTAAGTATGAATTATTCCAAAAGAACTTTCGTATCTCATGCATAAATTATTTTTGCTGCTGAATGAGATGTCTTGTGTGGTGAGGTCACTTGCCAAAATTGTTTGCAAAGTCAGCAAACCAAGGGATTATGTTTTGTGATATTGTCAAAACATGCTCATCTAGAAAATATCATCAACCTTATGCTTATCCCCTAGTTTAAGCAGCATATCCTCTTCTAGGCAAGATAGATGGTCTACAACCTAATTTTTGGTGCCCTTCTGATCCTTAACCTCAAAATCAAATTCTTGAAGCAATAGTATCCATCACATCAATATTTTTATAGCCTCTTTCTTCACCATAAGGTACCTAAGATTAGCATGATCAGTGTGCATGATCACTTTTGTACCAATCAAGTAGGAGCAGAATTTTCAAAAGAAAACACCACTTCAAGAAATTCCTATTCAATAATTGTGTTATTTTTCTATGCGAGGTTGAGTGATTAGCTTGATAGTAAACGGGCTAAAGTATCTTCTCACATCTTTGGCCTAAGACTACTCCTAGGTCCATATTACTAGCGTCACACATAACTTTAAATATTAAGGTCCAATCAGGGGATGTAATGATAGGGGCTGAAATTAACCTCTATTTTAGGCACGCAAAAGCCTTGAGACAAGCATCATCAAAAACAAACTTCGCCTCCTTCTCTAACAACTTGCATAATGAATTTGCAATCTTAGAGGGTTCCTTGATGAATTACCTAAATAAACATGCATGACCTAAGAGATTCCCAATACCCTTTATGAAATTTGGTGGAGGTAATTTTTCAGTCACCTCAATTTTAGCCTTGTATAACTTTATCGTCATTTTCAAAATTTTGTGCCCAAGAACTATCCCTTCTTTGACTTTGACGTGACACATCTCCCAATTTCACAATAGGTTGCACTCTTCAAATCTTTGCTATGTGTTCTCCAAGTGAGCCAAACAATCTTTAAATGAATAACCCATAAGAGAGAAATTATCTTTGAATACCTTGATAGTATCCTCCACCATTCAGAAAATAGGGCATCATGCAATGCTGAAATGTGGAAGGAGCATTACAATGAATTGAAAGGCATCTACCTAAAAGAAAATGTACCATATGGACAAGTGAAATTGGTTTTCTCCTGGTCCTCGAGAATAATAGAAATCTTATTATACCCCAAATAAGCATCAGGAAAAAAATATCACCCCCTACCCATAAGACGATCTAACATATGAACAATGAATAGCACAGGATAATGATCCTTCTGAGTTTAAGTATTCATCTTTCGATTATCCATACAAACTTGTCAACCTATGACTAGTCTTATGGATAAAAACTCATTATTCTTATTAGAGACCACAATGATCCTACTCTTCTTCAACACACACTTAACTGGGATCACTTATTTAGTATTAGAAATAGAGTAAACCACACCTGCATATAACCACTTAATGATCATTTTATTCACCACCTCTTACATAGTTTGATTCAATTGGTGTTGATGCTCAGAGCTAGGTATACATTCTAGTTCAATCTAAATCTTGTCAGTGCAAATTAAAGGTGGAATTCATATAGTGTCAGCAATATTCTAACCAGTAGCTCTTTTAAATCTCTGCAACACTGATATTAAGGCCCCAACCTGCCACTTTTGAAAATATGCTACAATAATAACCAACAAGGTATTATTATCCCCCAAGAATGCATAATGTAAATTAGAGGGGAGCACCTTCAATTCTAAAACTGGTGGTTCCTCAATATACAATTGAGCAGGAAAAGTTGCTTTATTTTTTATATCAAGGTCTAATTTCTTTGTCGTATAGGTATATGAATCTCTGCCAATAAGTGCACTCACCATCTCTTCATATTCATCAATTCCATTGCTATTAAAATACATGATCACTCCTGCCAGTGACTCATCAAAGAGACTCTCCTTAATAGGTATAATTAGTGTATCTTTATTTACGTTGTCTGTCGCAGTCACTACCTACATATCTTTTTCCTATTTCATCAACTGACACACATTGAATATGACTTGATCATCATTAAGTCTGAACTTTATCTATCATATCTTTATGTAAACCGATGCCCTACTCTTATCTAGGAAATCCTTTCCCAAGATGATAGGGATGACAAAATCAACCTCACATTTGATAATCATAAAATCACCTAGGAATATAAAAGAACCCACGATCACCAACACATCATATAATATATAAACGAACTTCATTACAGTGTGATCTACCATATAATGTCTCATTGATGTCAGCTTAGGCGACCACAAACTCAACTGATTGTAAATGACAAGTGGCATCAAGTTAATGCTAGCTTCCATATCACATAAATCTCATGCAAAAATAAAAGATCCAATAGTACATGGAATAATGAAAGGCCTGGGATCCTCCTTCTTTTCAACTAAAGATCGTGAGGCAATGGCACCACAACGGTTCTTATTATAAGTGGGCTCAAAACTCACTATTCATTTCTTGGTCACCAAATCCTTCATAAACTTTGCATAACCAAGAATTTGCTCAAAATCTTCAACAAGAGAGATATTCACAACAATTCTTTCAATTTAGACATAAACTTCTGATACTTTCCTTCATCATTTTTTTTCTTTGACCTGAGAAAAGGTGGGGGACCTCATAGAATGGGCTTCAATATTAGTGCGGCCTCCTTACCTTTTATTTTATTATTATAAATTTTTTTCTTAGCAACTGTAGGTTTTTGAGATCCTCATCATTAGTCATCAACTTTTTAGTTTTAGATTGATCTATATCATAAACAACTATAGTATTATTCCTCACAACATCAACAATATGCATAGGTGGATCAATAGTAGCCTTACCACTCTGAGTAATGATAGCTAGGTAGTGACTAATATTTTTTGGATTCTAAATAGTATTGCTAGGAAGAGTATCTAATTAAAGTTTACTCAATGTGCCAGACATCTGCTCAAACTGCTTAATTATTGTTGCAATGCAACTTTACTTTCTGGTTTAACCCTAAAATATCTTCCTTAATTTTCTTAAGATAATGCTTATGGCTCTATAAACCCTTCACAAGATCTGGAAGCAATACATCCATTCTTGAACTTCCGGACACAACATAATGGTTCCTTGGTAGAACATAAATGCTACTATTATCCTTGTAATCATCTTTCCTCTTCCAATCACTATCACTCTCTCCACTCATAACCCTATATATGTATTCATAATAGTTTTTACCTTGATTCTCTTGCCTTGAGTTCCACGTATCTTGATTAGACCCTTGTCCTTAAGCTTGGAAACACTTCATCTATCTATCTAAATACTTTGTTTCTTTGTTAGAATCAGATTCTTTATGTCTAAAATCCTTGGCTTGAGTACCCACTGTAATTACCTTTTCTACTCCTACTTCTACACCTGCTTCATAAGAAGGCCAATCTCAGTTCTCAGTTATGTTATATCTTGAGCTAGTATCTCATCCAATGCTTTTTTCTCATCGAAATCACCAATCACATAAGTATCACTAATCCATCCACCTACTTATTATGACACCCTCAGTTAGTTTTGGTAATTCGGTCTAAGATTTCTAAAGCCTGATCCCAGCAAAGACTCATGAAAACTCCATCTCTAATAGTATCAATTACAACCTTGGTCTTTGCATTCAAGTCTCTGGAGAATATTTTAGGCAAATTTCTACTCGTAATTTGGTGATTTGGAATATTCATTAACTTTTTTTGGAACTTCAACCATGTCTCATATAGTGCCTCTAAATATAACTATTTGAAATTGTAGATCACATCTTTCAATTGTAACTTTCAAGAGGGTGGAAGGAATCAGTCCAATACTTGCATCTTTAACTCATTCTAAGTGGTAATAGTCATAAGAGGTAGCTCTTCAAACCACAAAGTCTCTTTTATTATTAGAGAGACTGGGAACAACCTCAGTCATATAGCTTCTTATCTCACCCCAGTCAATTTATACAAAGTGAAAATTCCCACAAAGTTCATAAGGTACATGTTTGTATCATCAGTATGTAAGCCATCAAACACTTCTTTCAAGTTCAGCAATGGTATTATTGCACTCGTAATATCAAATTTCATCCCTTGGTTTAATTCTGGAGGAATGATTCCACCTGTCTTAATTAGTTCAACATACCTCAAATCTTTTTTTGGATTATCATATACTTGCAAGTACGATTGAGTGGTTTTTTGATATCTTTTCCTTCTAATTCTATCTCTGTCGAGTTCTTCTTAATGATATTTTTCTTTATTTCTAGACCTTTCCTCTATAGTTACCTGATAAAAAGCTGCTTACTTTGCATTTTCCAAGGCCACTAAATGAGTAGTGACTTGATCTATATTTTTGTGAGCACCATATTGAGATGGCTCATTCAATGCTGATAGGTCATCATGTACCCCTTCTCACAAAGCCCCCCCAATCATAAACTTCTTTGCTCTCCATCATACACTTCTATCATGAGGTCTATTCAAGATCAGGATAAAATAGAATTAGGTGGTTTCCTTAACTCTCAGTACTAGGCATAAACAGGTTTGTGCCCTATATATAGTAGAAAACAAAAAATTAACAAATGAAATAAATAACTATAACACAATAGTTCAATCAAGATGTAACTGTGACCTTCAAAAACGTCGCCAAAATTTAATTTCCCTGAAATTTTACCTCCTAAAAAGTAAAAATCAATAGTCAGTAAAATATAAAATCCAACTAGGTTGGGACCGATCCCACGAGGAATAGGTAAAAAATCTATCAAGTGTTTGATATTGTAATTAGAAATTATGGATTAAAAAGGTTTTTCTTCTAACAATTAGAGTAACAACAATGATCATTGGGCAATTAGGGTTGTGATCAATATCAGATGAACACTAGGATTGTGTTCTTCCAAAATTCATAACTCCACAAACTGTTCATGCTTATAAAGCTATCTCGATTCCTTTCATGCAAAATCTAACTAGTTATATATAACCTAATCATATTTGAACTTTGGTTTGGGTCAATTTCACTCATCTCATCTCTGTCTCAGAGCATAAACCCTTGCTTTATGATTTCAGATTAACTATCTTCTCTCAGACTCAAGTTAACTAGATGAAGGTTGATAACATCAAATTACTATTGTTATCTCATTTTCCTAATCTCTACCTCTCTCTTGAGAAAGTAATGTTATTAGGAATTCTTAATGTGTGCACCTGTTAAGAAAGAAATCAAAATGAATGAAATCAAAATACATGCAAGAACACCAATCTAGAATGACTTCATACTTAATCTTCATAGTTAATTCATCAGGGTTCCTGAAATGCTAGTTATGGGGTTTAGCTACTCATGATTTCAATATCAAACAAAGATTCCATAGATGAAAGCATAATGTTGAATTTAAAAAGAATAAGAATGAAAACCCAAAATCTCAAAGCAATATAATCCCTAAAAATCAAGAACAATAATTCCAAGATCAATAATGTATTTCATAACTAAAAACAATGTAAAAATTATGTAAGGTGTGTATACTAATAATAAAACATTAAAGGGGTATTTATAGATATAAAAATAAAACCTATCCTAAACAGTGTAGGAAATTTGGGTCGACAGCAACTCACAAATTTGTGGGATGAGTAGTAGGTACAACCCATGAATCATGCATCCAAATCATGAAAATCAGAGCATATTTTAATCTTTCAGAATCTTCAACTCAAGATTGCACCCCATGAGTCGTGGGTTGAACCTATGAGTTATAGGTAGACTAGTAGGACCATACTCAGTATACATCTTTAAAACTCAACTTACTAATTCTACCAATAATCCTTAAGTATTACCCACGAGTCATAGGTTGACTCGTTGGTTACCATTTGAGCAACTCTTGGTCATTTTTTCTCAGTCTTTGCTTTGAACCCCTTTATTTGTAAAATCAACACAATTGCACATCATATCTAATAAAAATACTTATGTTCCTGCATAATTTTCTTGTTTTAAGCATTAAAAGTTCCATCAAAACCATGAAACATCGCACTATCAAAAGGTCATTTACAAATATTCACCCAATAGCCCAAAATGAGTCTAAAAGATCCAGTACCTGAACCAAGGGTACCCTACACCAAAATCAAAATTTTAGAGCTAATGGACCTGTTGAATTTCTTATCTAAGGTTATTTACTTGAAGTTTTGGTCTAAGACTTATTAATTAATAGTAAAAGCTCCAAAATATAAAAAAGAGAATAAAAAAATATTATCCGATAATGAAATCGATAGTACTGACAAGTCATAAATTACTTGAGGCTATTAAGGAAAGGCTCTAAATGTCAGAAGAATGCAAAAAATTAAAAATAGCCTGGAGGGTCATTACAAAGACACTAGAAGTTTTTGATATTTGGTACATAGACTAAGCTTCTCCTTTGTATTTCATGGATAGTGGGAAAGCATACAACCCTTAAAATATCTGTACAAGGATTAGTGAGTTTAATGGATCCTTTAATGGACAGAGTTTATTTGTTAATTGATCAATATATGGTTCCTTGATTTAACAGATGGATACTATGTTGTTTGAATGGATCCATGTGTTTCGGGCTATTGACATGATTGAAAAGCATAATTTCTATTGATATCTCTTTATAGATGTAAACAAAAAAGGTGGAAGTTATTATTATTAGTCATGGTTGTTGACTTGGTATATTGTTGATAGTTTTTATCTTAACTTTGTATACTATAGACATTGACTTACATTTATTTGTATTTATCTGGTGTTGTTGTAAAATGCTAAGTTGAAACATACCTAAGGTAAAGGTAATTGTTAAGTGTTCATAGTTGTACTTGTTTACAAGGTTATAGTTAGATTGGTCGATGACCCTTCCAGTATATAGAGGTTTTGTAAGGATCCTACCTGTACTTATATTGATGAGTATAGAGCATCTTCTAATGACTACATCGATATCTCAGCTTTAGACTATGATGCACATTGACTCAAAGGTGAGCTATATTTTCTATGTAGCCATGAGTCATCTCTCTCTAGTTCTTTTCCACTTGTTTTAGACATGGATGTTTTCATATTTTTTGAGATCGAACCCATTGTTGATGTTTCTTAGTTATTTTAGGTAAAATGATTTTCAATTCTTAGGGTTGTTTTAGACATTTTTGTATATTTTTGCATTATTACTATTATTAGAATACTTCAACAATATTGTTTTATTTAATAAAATTTCTAGTTTCTTATAAACTCTATTAAGCTTAATGGTTGGGTATTTTGGTTAATAGTTCTCCTACCAGAGGAATAGTGTGGGTGACACTCATGATGGGTTTGGGTCGTGAATTTTTTTTTATGAGAACCCTAAGTTCATTGATTTTGTTGTACCAAAAAATTCCGTGGAGAATTGCAAATTTGTATAGAGACGTTTGTACTTTCTTTGAGAGGCTATACAACTTTAGAAAATTATCACTTCTTTCTTATTATTTCAATTGGTATATGGAAACCCAAATTGGTATTTGAACTTTTTATTCTTCAATCTATAGATGGTGAATGTGAGAACCAATGAAGCTAAAATAGTAGCTCCTGCACCAGTAGTTCCAACTATGAAACTAGTTGTTCAAGGTAGAGTAGGGGGTAGGGGAATAGGGAGGGATAGAGTATAACCTGTTAGGGTGGATCAAAAACTATAGCTAATCCGGTCTAATAAATATCAAATACACTTTCGTACCACAATATCAGCATGATGAGGTTGCAAATAAGGAAATTCTAGAGCATGGGAATGAGCTTCTAGTTTCGATAGGTGCAGCTCCTTCACCTATAATGTCAAAGGATTTAACAAGTTCCTGCTTTTTTAAATGGTCTTAAAGGTACTGGGGTCGTGTTTGCAATACCTGCTTATTAGTTTCCAGGTGTTCATCACACTTCTAATTTTGCTCCTAGGATGAATGAGGCCTTAGGTACTGAGAGTTTCCTCCGTCTGATGTTAGGTATTGTCATGACTACGACTAAACATGGTATGTTTACTAAATTTCTAAAGATGAAACCTCTTTCTTTTGGTGATTTTGATACGTAAGATGCATTTGAGTTAATAGTTAATTGCTATGAGAGTCTGCATAAAATAGGTATTATGGAGCAACGTAGCGTTGATCTTGTATCCTTCCAACTACATGGTAATGAAAAGCAGTGGTGGAGAACTTCTATGGAATATTGTTCTCCATCTTTAACTCCATTAACAGGACTCAGTTCCATATTCTATTCATAGAGAAGTATGTACCCTGAATCCTACATGATCATAAGAATGATGACTTTTTATCCCTTGAGTATGGAAGTATGTCTATTGTATCCTATGAGGCTATGTTATATGTGCTATACTATTATGCTACTCGGTTTCTTGGTATCGAGAAGGAGAGGATCCGACTATTCGTAAAAGGTTTGAACACTAACTTATAGGGTTTGGTCATGCAAAAAACATCTACTAGAAAGACCTTTAATGATGTTTTTGATTATCTGGCCATGAAGAGCATCTCAAATCCCACCATGGTCTAGAGACAACACCCTTAGCTATACCTCAAGAGCACAATAAAGATAAATAGCGGAAGCCAACCAAAATAATAAATGATATATGAAACCAAAAGATAATTAAAAGAATCAAACTAAGATAACAATGACATCCCAATCCTATCCATGAAAGCCTCTAAACAAAGAATACCAAGTAAGTCGGGATATGCCCCCGAGTATGACAAAAAGAATCCAAAGGTACTAAGAAAATAAGGGAAACAACTGAAATGATCGGGCCTTCCAAATAATGGAGGCTCACCACTTCACAACTGGTCAACAAAATTACCAAACCACTTAACTCTGTATAGAATCAATAAAAAGGTCCTCGGAACCTACACCATGAAAAAATGTAGCATACGGGGATAGTTAGGGGGGAAAGCACTGGCATGTTACCCAAGGGAAAGGGTTAAAATAATGCATTTACCAAAAATCCATTCATAAACCACATGCACAACGTTTATACATATATAAAGGATGTCGGGATAGGGACAAGGAACATGAAACATGAGAGTTTAAAACATTAGCTTAAAGCATATTGTTCATATTGATATCCATCCACACACGGGATATATGGGTATGGCTCCCCCAATCGTAAGGGCTCCAATCCATGTTAGCCGCATGTCCCGAGAAATGGCTAAAGACACCAAAGACATAGCCACCTAAAATATAATATATATCCAGACACATCGTCATATAGACCCCCAACATCGGAGAACATGGTTTCCAGTGTTGGTCCCCTCGGGACTACACCAAATCGGTAAGCTACACAATTTCCATTAAGCCTAAGTTAAAACGGTTTACGCATAAACCAAGAATTAACCAAGGAGTCTTATATTAAGGAATTTTTAAACTTGGTATCATCATACCAATATGCTTGAAAGATAATACATTTATGCCAAACCAGTCCAGTTAATCAAATTGACTCCAATTACCAGTTTAAAATCCAAACCATAGCCATCGTCCAAATCCTTTTTATCCAGTTATCTTTTTTTTGTTTCCCAATGGTATCCCCACATCCGGCAACCGTGAGACTAATTCTCCATTTCTTGGTCAGCGCATTTTACGGTAGGGAACTGGCCACAGAGTTTTCTCCATTCGCCAGAGGCGGGAATCGAACCCCCGACCTCTTGCTTAAGGGAAATAGCCCTGAACCACTATGCCAACTCTAGTGGTTTACAGTTATCCTTTAATGTAATGCATTGTTTTCAAAAGATAAGTTAAACTGACTAAAAGTCAATATTAAGAACAAAGATTACAAAGTGGGTTGATGTTAGTGCCATTGCCATGCAATAAATTCATCAACTTGGTGAAACCCATGTCACCATTTCAACCATTATAATATTTAACCAATTCAGTTCCAAAAAACAAAATTAAAGCATGAATAACCCATTAAAAACAAGGAAAAAATAATTCAAGTATTAACAATCAAAAATCCTCAACCCAAATCCAAATGCATCACTTAAAACACATGAATATTAAATAAAATAAATGCCACAATGTAAATTCAAGTTAGGGAGAGCAACATGCCTGGATATTTGAAGAATTTAGGGTGTGTTTGGTATGATGGAAAATGTTTTCTTGCAAAATGTTTTCCTAGAAACTAAGTTGGTTTTCTACTTATTTTCTCATGTTTGGTTGGTGAGTGGAAAATATTTTTTGAAAAATATTTTATGGTGTTAGGTTGGTGAGTAGAAAATATTTTTTTAGTGTTTGATTGGTGAGTGGCAAGCCACTAGCGAGGTGACTAGCCAACTTTCCACGCTCTTATCACGGAGCTTAAGTGGAGTGGAACATCACTATCACAACCCCTCACTATCTCAGTGTCCTAAAATGGCTCCAAACCCCTTCCAAAAATCCCAAAACTTCCCTAAAATAGACCTTTGACATCCCTCATAATAATTCAAGTCAAAAATTTATGTTACGCATATGGGAGGGTAAAAAATAAAATGATCGAAATCTTACGGGGTCTTACATTTCCCCCATTTAGATCATTCACCCCAAATGAGGAGTTTGGATATTTTTAGCACGATAATAGAAAGAATACAGTAGAATCCAAGGATAAAATAAAGATGCGATAAGAGGGAAATGAAACTAATACCTTAAGAACTTTCATTCAATACTGGAAACAAGAACGGGTATTTGGCTTTCATATCTTCTTCAGATACCCATGTAGTTTTTTCTTCCTTTGGATTTATCCAAATCACCAGTACTAAAGCTATATTCTAAGTTCTCAACGTACCAACCTTCCTATCAAATATTTTAACCGAATATTCCTCATAGGAAAATGAATCCTTAAATCCAACACCCTTAATAGTCACTATGAAAAAAGAGTCACCCACACACTTCTTAAGCATGGACACATGGAAAATAAGGTGAATCTAGGCCAAACTCGTTGCCAACTCTAATTCATAAGAAACATTCCCAATTCTCCTTAGAATCTGATATGGACCAATGTATTAGAGACTGACCTTTCCCTTCTTCCCAAATCTCATGACTTATTTCATATGAGAAACCTTCAAGAACACCCAATCTCCAACTTCAAACTCCAACTCCCTTCGCCTTACATTTGTATAAGACTTTTGGCGACTTTGAGTAGTTTATGTCTTTCTCTAATCACATTAACCTTCTCCAGGTCTTGGTGAACCATGTCAAGGAAAAATAACCTAGATTCACCCACCTCAAACCGTACAATAGGAGACGTTCACCTTCTAGTAAAAAGGGCCTCAAAAGGGTCCATTTGGATGCTAGAATGATAGCTATTGTTATATGCAAACTCAATAAGAGGAAAATGGTCAACCTAACTACCTTTAAAATAAATCACACAAGCCCTTAATATATCCTTCAAAGAATAAATAGTATATTCCACTTGTACATTCATTTGAGAGTGGAAAGCGGTTCTAAGGTTCACCTGAGTACCCAAACCTTTTTGAAAAAAATACTTGAAATAAGAAGAGAACAACATACCCCAGTCTGAAATGGCAGACACTGGCGATCCGTGCAACTTAACTATCTCCTGAATGAACAACTTAACATAATTATCCCCTAAATAATTAGTCCTCAGAGGCAAGAAGTGAGTAGACTTAGTCATTCTATCTATAATGACCCAAATAGAATCAAACTGATTTCGAGACTATGGAATATTAGTAATTAAATCTGTATTAATTATCTCCCACATCCACAAGGGTAATTTTATATCTTGGATTATTCACCAATCCTCAAATATTCAACCATGACTTGCTGACAAACCATACATTAACAACAAAAATTGCTACATCACTCTTCATAGTATTCCACCAGTAGATTTCCTTCAAGTCATGATACATTATGGTAGAACCCGGATGAACTATATACTTGGACTCATGAGATTCGATTAAAATCCTTTCCCACAACCCATTTACATTAGTAACACACAACCTTCCTTGATATAGCAAGATGCCACCTCCCCCAATCCCGAAAGCCATAACCTTTTGTTGACCCATATCATTTTTTATTTGCATGATTATGGGGTCCAAAACTTGCTTCACCTTGACCTCAGCACCAAGAGATGATTTAAACACTTATTGAACAATCATTCCTCAATCTTTAGAGTCCAAGAGAGGAAATCCCAAGTTAGCCAACCTGTGAATACCCTTTACCATCCTTCTTTTCTCTTTCTCAATGTGAGATAATATTCCCATGGAAAATTTTCTAACAGCATCAGTAACAACATTAGCTTTACCTTGATGGCAGTGAAAACTCATGTCATAATCCTTAATTAGTTCAAGACACCGCAATTGCTTAAGATTCAACTCCTTCTGTGTAAACACATATTGTAAACTTTTATGGTCTGAATAACTATACATATTCACCCCATATAAATAATGGCACCAAATCTTCAAAGCAAAGACCATAGTCTCCAACTCTAGATCATGAGACGGAATGCATCAACGGATAACCCAGTCCCTCATAGGATGCCTCACAATACACAATAAACCCCTCAGTGCCTTGGGTAGTTTCAATACTAGAGCAGAAGTCAACTTATTCTTTAACTTATCAAAACATCCTTCACAAGCAACAGACCATAGAAACTTAACCCTTTTTATGTTAGTTTAATTAGTAGAGCAGGAATAGGTGTGAAACTCTCCACAAACCTCCTATAGTACCCCGCCAAGCCCAAGAAAATCCTACTGTTGGTTTGACTCATGGGTCTAGTCTAGTTCTTAACTTCTTCAACTTTTATGGATCTACCTTGACCGCCTCACTAGAAAAAACATGCTTGAGAAAAGTTATAGTACATAGCAAAAATTCACACTTAGAAAATTTGGCATACAATTTCTGGTCCTTAGGAGTTTGAAACACAATTTGGAGGTGATTGGCATATTCCTCCTCACTTTTGGAGTAGACCAGGATAACATCAATGAAGACTATAACAACCAAATCATAAACTACCTAAACAGACAATTCATAAGATCCATGAAAGAAGTAGGAGAAATAGTCAACCCATATAACATAACCAAAAACTCATAATGGCCATATTGGGTCCAAAAAGTAGTCTTGGGAATATTAAGCTCCCTAATTTTCAATTGATGATATCCCAAATGGTGATCAATTTTTGAGAAACACCTAGCACCCTGAAGCTATTGAAAAGGTCATCAATCCTAGGGGATACTTATTTTTTACTGTAACCTTATTCAACTGATGATAGTCTATACACATATAAAAGACCTATCTTTCTTTCGTACAAAAAGCACAGGAGTACCCCATAGGGAAACACTAGGATGAATGAAACCTTTATCAAGAAGATCCTTCAACTGCTCCTTTAGTTCCTTCAACTCTACCAGAGCCTTCCAATAAGGAGGAATGAAAATTGGATGGGTATTCGATAGAAGGTTAATCCTAATATATATTTACCTAGAGGAAGGAATAACTAGAAGATCATCAGGAAAAACTTTAGGAAATTCATTCATCCCAAAGATATAGTACAAAGAAAGACTCTTAGAGCTAGAATCCCTAACCCGAACTAGATGATACAGACACCTTTTAGATATCATTTTCTGAGCTCTAAGATAAGAAATAAACTTCTCTTTGGGTACTAAGGAACTCCCCTCCTATTCAATAATCGATTCATTAGGAAACTAAAAACCAATCTTTTCGATTCTATAATCCATAGAAGCATAGCACAAATGATGGCAATCCATCCCTGCGATTATATCAAAATCTACCATATTATGTTCTGTCATATCCAGCAATGTCTCCCTATGAAAAATGGACACTACCAAACCCCTATAGATTATTAAACCACAATAGACTCACCCACAGGAGAAGAAATAGAAAAAAGGGTCAAAGATATTTTTAGGACAAAACCAAAGTGTACAACCACATAAGGGGTCACATATCATAGGGTAGATCTAGAATCAAGCAAACAATAAACATCAAGGGAGAAATTTTTTAGCATACTAGTGATAACATTTGGGGACGCCTAAGATTCATAACATGTAGCAAGTGAATAGAGAAGATTCCATCCATTGTCGATACCTGATGTGGCACCCTTAGGTAAAGGATCGAAAAAATGGCGACAAGGATCTTATTAGCTCTTTTGGAATTTTTAGATAAAGGAAAATTTCACCACAAATGACCAGGCTGACTATAATTAAAACACAAATTCCTTTCCTCCTCATAATACCCATGATGAAGTTTTCAACAAAATTAACAAGTAGGATAAGGCGGGGCTAACTAAGCTACACTGACTTGAGACTGGGCACCAAGTGCCTTAGGACTACTCCTAGACTAAAAATTACTATCACATAAATGCTTAGGATAAGGAGCACTAGCTAACGAATATAAATTTCCCCAAATTTTTATTAGTCAACTACCAACCATCTCTTCAACTATTCTACTAATTTTTACCCTGCTATGCATAACTAAATTTCTCTCCACCTTTCTACCATCTCTACTTTCTTTTTTTCCATATCTCCCACCTGTTGCATATAAGTTACCAACCAGGATATGTCTATATCATTATTCAGCATAACAACCTTACATTCTAACACCAAGTCTCGATAAAAACAAAGAAAACTTCCTCATTCTGGACCTCCAATTAGACACCAATGCTGGAACATAATGGGACATTTGATGGAACTTTAGTGCATACTCATTAACTCCCATCTTACCCTGCTTTAAGCTCACAAACTATTCAACCTTAGCCTCCCTTAACTCATGAGGAAAGAATTGATCAAGAAAAGAAGTTGAAAACTCATCTCACACCATTGACTTAGAGTCATCACCCCTCAGATCTTCCCACTTCTCATAACACTAGTAAGCCATATCTTTTAACTAATAAGCATCAAACTCACGCCTTCTAAATCACTAGAATTTATCACCCCAAAGAACTTCTTCATATAATTAATAAACCCCTAAGGATCCTCATCATCCTTAGAGCCTATAAAGGTTGGGGGATCCAACCTCATAAATAGGCCAACTCGGGTGACCTCAGATAATTCAATAATAGGACCAACAAGATCAAAACTGATGATACTGTGATGACATAATTTGAGCAACCACATGGATAGAATGATGGAACATCACATTAGAAATATCTCACTAAGATGATTGAGAAAAAGAATCAGCATCCCGAGAAGCCAAGGAAGACTAGTACGGATTATTGGAACCCTACATGAAGTAGTATAGTAAGGAGAGGGGCCCTAGACTGAGTTTGCACTTTAGGGATAGGGAAAATTTACTTTCGCGGGTGGGATAGTGTAAGACCCCGCAAAATCCTAAGCTTAGCTCAGTCTTTTAAAGCATATTAAGTGGTCCCAGACTTAGAAAATTTTAGCTAAGTATTCAGACTTAGTGTTATTTTAGTCTTCCTAGGTTGGCAACTCTATTTCATGACCCTTGTGACCTTAAAGTGATGATTTTTAGGTTGAATTATGATCAAGAATGTCAGTAGGTGTTCTCGGACAAGTTTTAGATTTTTTAAACTTCATTTGAAATATATTTTAAAGCTCAAACCAGTGGATCAACGTGATCTCAGTGCGCTGCATTACCCATTGCATCGATGAGTATTTTCCCCAACTCTCAGTGCAAATTCCAGTGAACCGATGAGGACTCAACGCAGCGCATTGGCTATCACATTGATGCCAACGATGTGGCACATCGATTTGTGCGTTGAGAAATTAATTTTTAGTCATTAAAAAGTCACATCCTCAGGGGTAATTAGGTTTTTTCCCACCTTATGTCATCCCCTAAAACATGAGATTAAGCCCCTTTAGAGGCAAAATCCATTCACCTTTCTCAAAATTTCTCAAGAAGAAACCCCTAGGATCTCCAATTCAAGATTTAGCCTTCAAGAACACTCCATCATTATTCACAAATTTGATTACCAAGGTATGTCAAGTGTTCATCTAAGGGTCCCTTCCACCCTTGGAGTCTGATAAACTCTTTTAAAATTAAGTAAATTGATTTCATGGCTTCCATGATTTGGATTCAAGTGTATTTATGATTATAATGTTGATTGGGTCTCTATACCATGATTAAGTGCAAGATTTATGTAAAAACAATTATTATGTAGGTAGTATCATGTGAATTTATGTTAAAGCCTTGAAATTGTGATGCTCATGTGTTGATTAATACTATTTGCATATACAATGCCTTCCAAGTGTTTGATGAGTTGTTCACGTGAATTAAATAGTGGGATTATATCATGTTAGCATGTATACTAGTTCATGCCATTCAAGTGTTTGATAAAATGCCTCTATAGATGAGTTATGAACAAGTGTACATTTCTATGCTATGCAAGATCATGTGATGCTTGATAGCGCTCAAATTACACTCTTGAATGGGTGTAAGCGATCATTGTTAATATAAAACCCAACTAGGTTGGGGTCGAATCCCACAGGGAATAGGGTGTGAACTTCGATTTGTTTACAAAATGCTTTACTGATAGTTTACTATTTCCAAAAGAAGGGGGTTTAAGTTTCACAGAGAGTCCATTGTCACTTTCAATATTTTAGTGTTGTAATCAATATAAATAAAAAACCAGAGTTATGTTCACCATGGGTATTGGGAGTTAACAAATACTAGGTAATGCTTGGGATTCTTGGAGTAAGTAGAAACAGCAGAATATCCTTGACTATGATACTTTCTGACTTATCTCTCGACCTTACCAGATAATTTATTATCTAATTCTCTTAAACTTAGATAACTTATCTATTTCCAATAGGATGTTATCTCTGGTAGATTAATCCAGTTACGACATCAATCATTAAACAGAAGGTTGGTATCTTCCGAGTCCATATTGATAATTCCCGACCTCTAGTCTATTTTTCTGTTAGAAGCAAATAAAACCTAAGGAATAATCTAATGTTTGTAACCATTAGACTTCAATTAAAACAACAGAATTTTAAGATGTTCTACTACTCTTTGAATCCTATAAACACCTAGCATCATATCAAACCCTAATCCATGGATCCCATAACTCCGGCTAATGGAATTAGCCGCTCATGATTTGATGAACGAAATAGCAAGTTGAATTCATGATGATAAGGATAAACTTACGAATGGATGAAAAAATAACAAGTAGTTCCTTCAATTTAATCACAAGGTGGAAAACCAAAAATAGTTGATAAATAACAAGAAAAATAATTGATGAAAGAGAGCAATGTACGTCCCTCTCTTCTCAGGGTTAATGTTTGATTAATAATGACTGATTCTCTTTAAAAATCCTAAAACAATTCTTTAAATAGTCAACCCTAAATAAGGAAATAAAATTAAAGTTTCAATTTTCTCTTCGTATTGGACAACGACGATCTTGACGGCGTGTCAGATGTTTGACGACGTGTGCGAGATGTCGTCAAAGGTTCCAGTGAAGTGTTATCTTTTGACTCTTCAGACGGCAAACCTGACGGCGTGTCAAAATTCTTGACTGCGCTTGCAAACTGGCGTCATACTTCACTGGAAATCAGCATACTCTGCCCTCTGGTTGATGGCTATTTTGACGAGATGTCAAATATTTGACGGCCCTTCTGAATCATCGTCACAATTTATATAATCTTCTCAGGTTCTGTCTAATATTGACGGTGACTTTGACAACCTATCCCATGTATGATGGTGCTTCAAAATGATCGTCAGATACATTTCAGCTTATTTCCACCAGATTTTAACTATTTTATTCATTTTTTCTTTGGTTTTCTCCCCGATCACTTGTATCTGCATTAACACCCAAAAAATATCAAAAACAACAAATGTTGCTTAAGATTTCGCAATTATTCAGAGTTAAAAACTTCAAATGTGTTAGCATCGGCTCACACATCAACACCCTTAACTTAAACAATTGCTTGTCCTCAAGCAACCAAAACATAACTAGGAGTAAACAAAGTATAATTCGGCAGCTAACTACTCTTATCAGTTCAGAATACATGCACCATCTCCATGATCAATCTAAATAAAATCAACTGTGTCTAACATTTGAAAACAACCATGTAACTCACAAGCATCTAAATATAGAAAAAATCTCAGCAATAACAACCTAGCACATACCCAAATTATATTCTCCGAACAAAGCAGTTAATATCAATATACCTGGTGTGCCCTCACAATAAATAAATCCCTTTCTCACTCAGATTCACATGTATAGACATAGGGATGAATGTACGAATCACTCTCAGAATGAAGTTCCAACATTGCACATCGAATGCCATAGGCTTGCCCTTATAGTCAGTACCGAAGTCTTCAGATAAGTCAGTTAGGATCACTATAGGGCTTTTCTCATCTTGTAACGTAGGCTAGGGGCTGTTATGAAATTCAAGGGTATTTCATAGTGACTACACCTCCTTGGCACTACATTAACTCACGGGGTTTTAACTTTTGACCTTCTTTTCTTCCCTTTTTTATTTGTCAAGTATTCTCAAGATGGGTGTTGTATGTTCAAGCATTAGATCAACTTTTTCAGTTTTCTCTTTTCTATTTGCTTTTTTACTACACCCAACTTGTTATTCATTTTCCTTATTTTACCTCTCATCATACTCATAATACATCACGCACCCCTATAGTAGCCACCCTCAACTTAGGCTATTTGCCTAAGTCAAGGTGCACAGTGTCCAAGGAGGACCAGGGCCAAAACAAGTTCATTGTGATGTAATAGGAAGGTGAAAGGTGTACCAGAAAGAATTAGGCTATTTAGGCTCAAAAAGGGATCAAGAGATATTGTTCACACTTGGATGGTCATTTAAGCTAAAATGAGTTAACATGCGAAAACGACCTACGATCCTTTCCTAAACGCCTATCCTATAACTATGGCACGATTAACTGGGCAAGTTCTAGATTCAACACACAATGGGAACTGAGTAAGACCTTACACGCATATGGCACACAAGTATATAACACATCACTACTCATCCGTTTCATGCATTTATTTTCTACAGGTTATTTATTTGCCACACTAGTACCACAAACAGATACACAGTGGTCACACTAGATGCACTTCACACAGTTCACAACATATCAGACCACTGGAGAGGTACTCAAAATTCACAAAATGAGCTAGCTACCTCAAGTCTTTGCACTACTCCTAATTATCCACAGAACGTGTTACAACAACAGTTTCCCTATACCCTCAACTTAAAATCAAGAAATAAAAAACATCAAGGGTTGGGATGTACCTAAAAACAGTCAAGCCTGTGGGTCCTAGGTCTCTGACCCTGCCATCATATCATAAGCTGTCTTTTCCCAACTCGTAGCATCTGCCTTTGAAGTAGCTGGAGCTTGGCTCGATGAAGCACCTGTAGCTCTAGCTCTGATGGCTGCTTCCCATTTCTCTATGTTATCCAGAGACTCCAGTCTTGCCCTTTTCAAGTTCTCCTTCTCTGCCTTCTTCTTTGCTTTCTTTTTAGCCTTTCTCTCTTCTTCACCATCAGGCTCATTTTTTTTAGTTTTTCCTTTCTTTTCCCTATTTTTCTTCTTTTTCTTTGGGGAATCCGTGTAAGATCAAGCATAGGAATGTCTTCCTCTACATCATGCATGGCTGATCCAGTTGGCACCATAATTTGGTGTTGCTGCAGAATCCCAACCTCAACCTTCACCTTGTCCAATGCAGCCCTGAAAGTAGCGAGATCAATATCTATCATCTCTCTTACCCGAGCATCGAATCTATTCTCAAGATCTAGTACCCACCTAAGTAAGGTCATGAAAAGTTCTAGTGCAACATCGAGTGGAGCTTTGACTCTATTGTCTACAGCAGCAGAAAATTATTTGGCGAAGGCCTGTAGTTGTACCTTGCACCAATTCTCTTGACTGGCCACCTTTCTGATATCAATCGGTTGAAATGCCAACCTGTTACTGTTGGAGAAACTGAAACAGTCGGCTCACTTTGAGTCACTGAACCTTCCTGAGCTGAATATACTGGTGGTGGTGGTCGTACAGTTTCGGTGCTTTGCACCCCCACATCTAGTGCTGAAACAGTCTTAGTGATTGGAGGATCTGCTATACCAACTGCATCTTGATTAAGTCACAAGCTCGGCCAAATTTCATTTTTACTGACAGGGTTGTGAGTCTTCTTGTCATGTATCTCACATCAATACCTAAAAGCTCAGGCACATGAGCTTCTTCAGATAACCTAGTAATCAGACATGGGAATGTATATGTAGCATCGGGTCTTGCGAGTCGAATCTTGATCTCTTCTGCTATAATTTCTCCAAAATCCAAGGGGGTTCTATCTATCAAGCTTGCAACCAATATTGCTCGATCATCCCCTAATATGTTGTCTCCCTCGGTGGGTATTAGATGAATCCGTATTAAACCCACCAAAATATTTTCTCTGAATTTAGAGATGCTTTGGTAATCTTTTCTTCCGGATTATTCAACCACTCTAGTTCCCCATCTGCTATGAGAGTTGCTAGACACTTTCACTGATTTTCCCGATGCTTCAACCGGGCATAGAATGTAGGTGAGGTGGCTAGTGGGATAAAGGCTGTCCCATGAAGAAACCTATTTATGGTGGCATCTGATACATCCACCCTCACTCCACGTACTGCAACTTTGGTCAGAAAAGGATTATCTGAAGTTCTATCCCCTTCTTTGCACATATTTTCTACCGTAGCCTGGTAGTCCGCGTAGAACTCCTGGACCAATGAAGGAAAGTAAACACCACTTCACCTAGTAGTCCACTCCAGACCATACTCCTTGAGCTTATGCATCACCTCAGGGCATCTGATCATCCCTGTAGTGATAACCTTATTCTCCTCTAGAATTTGCCTTCTGGCACTTCGTCGATCTATTCTACGAAGTCCATCCAAATAGATAGTTTCAGCCTCAGGGATTTGCCATCTCACATTATTCCTAACCTCAGGGTTTTTGCATTTCACCAAAGTTCCCGTACTGGATAATCCTTATCACCTTGCTGCTCCGAAGATGGTGATTCAGACTCAGTTTCTTCAGCTGCAGGCCTCTCAGAATCTTCAGTTTCAACTTCTTGTTCAGTTCTCTCAGAACCCTAATCAGTGTGTTCTGATCCTTGTTCCTCCGAATCTTGCTCAGATGAGGTTATCACCTCAGTATCATCAGTATCCTCCACCTCAATAGGCTTAGGTAGAGGTGAAGTCTTTGGACTAGTCCTCTTTCTTTTCTATCTTAGTAAAGTCTCCTCATCTTCATAATCAGAGTCCTCATTGACAAATTGTCGAGGTACGCTCTCTTTAACTGTTTTCTTTAGTGTGGTTGGATTCTTCCTCTTGGGTGCCATAATCAGTTCTGTACAACGTAGAAATCCTCAATTAGTACTCATAATCAAATAAGAAAAGAAGAAGGATCACCTTAGTTTAACATCACTACTGTTTTTAGTTCCCAGGTTTGACGGCCTTTCTAATTTGTCGTCACAGGTGTGATGTATATTCAAAAGCATCGTCAACCTTATCCATAATCTACAAAATTTCTTAGCTTTTGACGGCATTTTTGAATGGTCGTCACACAGGTGTAAGGCCATGAAAATTGTCGTAAGACAATATTAGAATTTCTAACTTCTTTTTACTTGATTTTTCTTCTACCATTATTCTCAATTTCAACTTAGGTCATGTTCTTTACTGAGATTTCCATGAGATTATACCGCATACCCCTAAAAACCCTAGTTTTCGAAGGGGCTTGAAGCATGTTAATGGGTTCAGCTCACTTCTTTGAAACCAAGGTTTCTTGTAGTTCACAATTGATCCAAAGAAAGATGAAGTTAAAGTTTTTCTCATACCTGGATATCGACACTTAGTTGATGTACTCTGAGTACCTAGACTTGTGAGTGAGAGAAAAATGAGATGAGAGAGGAGGAATATTTCTTGACTTAACTCTCAGGCTTCAAAAAAGAAGGTCTTAAAATTTTGCCTTAGAAGGGATTAAATTTGAAAATGGAAGGGAAATAACTCTCTAAGGAAAGAAAACCAAAACTGGAAGAAAAATATATAAAGTGCGTAGGAATGTGAACAGTTGTTGTTGGGACGGGTTAGCACAAAATATTTAAGCTGGGCTCAACTCATTTGATGACATTTTTTACGGTGCGTCAGATACCGAACGACGCTTCAAAATTGTCGTTAGCCTTAACAGAATAAGGCTTTGACTTGATTATTTTGACGCCATTTCTCACGGCTTGTCATACTTGTGATAGCCCGTCAAAATTGACGTCAACCTTCTCAAGCTGATTGAAACCAGTTCACCTACTTTGTACAACTCTTAGATACAAAAATTAAAAACACAAGTGCAATAAAATTAAACGTTGGGTTGCCTCCCAAACAACGCCTGATTTAACATTGTGGCACGACTTGATTATGTTGACTACTCAGACTTTATCAAAATATCGTATCACTACCTCATTACCATCTTCCTGGAATACATCAACGATCGAGAAGATATTTATCTCTTCCAACTTCTTCATAGGAGGATGTATTTTAAATCTGGCCTCTCTTTTTCCATACCTGAACTTTAGCTCATTGAGCTCCATATCAACCAACACTCTTCCCGTGGATAATAATAGTCTACCCAAGATGATGGTTACCTAAAAAATAAAATCACAATCCAATATCACGAAGTCTGCAGGTAGAATAAAGTCATCCACCTTCACCGACACATCGTGCAATATACCAACTGGTTATTTCACCGACCTGTCTGCCATCACAAGATGCATCATTGTGGGGGTAGGTTCCCCCAATCTAAACTTCTTGTAGATATCAAGGGGCATCAGATTAATACTTACTCTTAAGTCACATAAAGCTTTGGCAAACTTCATGGACCCACCTATGCACGGTATGGTAAATGCTCCAGGGTCAGGCTTTTTCTGCACTAAGGATTATGAAGAAACAGCGCTACAGTTGTGGATGTTGTCCACCAGATCACAGCTTACCTTCTTCTTCTTTGTTAGCAATTCCTTCATAAATTTATCAAAGTTTGGCATTTGCTCAAGTGCCTCCATCAATGGCACATTCACTTTCAGTTGTTTCATTATTGCCATGAACTTGCTAAATTTTTTGTTGTCTGCTTTGTTCTTCAATCTCTGAGGAAAGGGAGGTGGTGGTCTTGATATTTCTTTCAATACCACTTCCCCTTTCTTTTCGTTTTCTTTCTTAGAGTTATCAAAAAAACCATCCATCTTCTTAGACTCCACTGGATTGCTTCCTTTTGATTCATCAACATTTACCTCTTTCTCTACAGCTTTGCCCATATAAGGGCCAAATAACATCTTTCCATTCTGAGTGGTAATCTCCAAACAAGTACCATCAGTTTGCGGGTTCTAAACCGTATCACTAGGTAAAGTACCAATTTTTATCTGGTTCAGAGTAGCCGACAGTTGGCTCATTTGTTGCTCCAACTTCTTAATAGAAGTAGAGTGTGAGCTAACCAACTGACTGAGGGTAGAAAATTCACTTTTCATAGTAGTTACCCCGGTAGCTTCAACTCCCTTCAACAGCTTTTCCATCATGTCCTCCATGGATATCTTGCCAGAACTAGTCATCACAGTATCCCAACTTTCAGGAGGAATATATAAACCACTCCTATCATTATTATTTCTCCAATGTCCCTGCTCCCTATCTTTATAATTAGACTTGTCATAGAAAGTCCGACCTTGGTTCCCTTGGCTATTGACTATGAAACACCCCTGATTACTCACATAATTTTCCTCAGCATCAACACCTGTAGACACAGTACCCTGATATTCCACAGCCTAAACCATTTCAGTCTTGCCGAATAGCAAATGCTTAGCCAGCAAATCCATCTGTGTCTTCAAATGGCCCATGTCTTGATCTTGCTCCTCATATCTTCTATGCTGCTCCACAGTAATACCACTAGAAATAGTCGGGCTAGCCACTACAGAATCCCTAGTGTGCTAAGATCGACTCTGCTTGGTCATTCTATTCAACATGTCAGAAGCATGTAGAAAAGAGAGGTCAATGAACAAACCACCTGCAACGTTGTCAACAATAGGCTTCATCATAGAGTTGAAAGATCTGTACAAAGTCTCCATCAAGTGAAGGTCTATCATATTGTGGTTCGGACATTGTGCAAGTTTCTTCTTAAATCTTTCCTAGGTTTCGTGTAGTGCTTCAGTTGGAAGCTGTCTGAAGTTGCTAATTTCATCCCTCAACTGTACCCTTCTGGAGGATGGAAAGAACCGTTCTAGGAATGCGTCTTTCAAATGTCTCCAGTTGGTTATAGAATCGGGCTCTAACTCATTCAACCACATTGTTGCCTCCCCAGATAGAGACAAAGAAAACAATCTCAACCTGATCGCATTTTGGCTCACTCCCGGATTGTCAAAGGATTTGCAAATAGTGATGAAGTTCACCAAATGTATGTTAGGATCATCACCAGGCAAGCCTCCAAATAACCCCTTCAAATTTAGGAGTTGGATCATGGTAGTTGTTATGCTGAATTTTGCATCTGGTGCCAATAATGGAGGAATGATAGCACCAGTTGCACCACCTCTGTCCATTCTTTCATCATCTTCATCAACCTCATATTACATAGGTTGTTGCCCATATCTTCCTTGGAATGGACGATTTCTGTTGACGTTTCGCTGCACTGGTGCAACAACTTGCTCAACTCGCCTTGGGTTTTTAGGATTCAGAAATTCCTCATCACCCATGTATTCATCATCAGGGTTTTGGTAATGTGCTTGTTGACCTAAATTTTGCACATTCACCTGAGCCCTAGCTATAGTAGCTAGTCTTTTTGCTTCCTGTTGTTCAGCCATTCTTCCTATCAGTTGAGGTTTCGAATTGATTGGTAATAGTGGTTCTCCAAAACTTCTTATGTTTGGCATAAACAACACAATACCTACAATAAACAAAAACAACAAATAAACGTAAATCAAGGAAACTTAACTATTAGCAAATTTTTGCATACAAACTTTTAGTCTACAATCGTATTCCCCGAAAACGGTGCCATTTTTGATAATGCTCAAATTACACTCTTGAATAGGTGTAAGCGATCATTATAAATATAAAACCCAACAAGGTTGGGGTCGAATCCCACAGGGAATAGGGTGTGAACTTTAATTTGTTTATGAAATGCTTTACTGAGAGTTTACTATCTCCGAAAGATGGGGGTTTAAGTTTCACAGAGAGTCAATTGTCACTTTCAATATTTTAGTGTTGTAATCAATATAAATAAGAAACCATAGTTATGTTCACCATGGGTATTGGGATTTAACAAATACTAGGTAATGCTTGGGATTCTTGGAGTAAGTAGAAACAACAAAATATCCTTGACTATGATACTTTCTAACTTATCTCTCGGCCTTATCAGACAATTTATTATCTAATTCTCTCAAACTTAGATAACTTATGTATTTCCAATAGGATGTTATCTCAGGTAAATTAATCCAGTTACGACATCAATCATTAAACAGAAGGTTGGTAGCTTTCGAGTCCATGTTGATAATTCACGACCTCTAGTCTATTTCTTCGTTAGAAGCAAATAAAACCTAAGGCATAATCTAATGTTTGAAACCACTAGATTTCAACTAAAACAACATAATTTCAAGATGTTCTACTACTCTTTGAATCTGTTAAACACCTAACATCATATCAAATTCTAATCCATGGATCCCATAACTCCGGCTAATGGAATTAGACGCTCATGATTTGATGAACAAAATAACAAGTTGAATTCATGATGATAAGGATAAACTTACGAATGGATGAAAAAACAACAAGTAGTTCCTTCAATTTCATCACAAGGTTGAAAACCAAAAATAGTTGATAAAAAATAAGAAGAATAATTGATGAAAGAAAGAAATGTACGTCCCTCTCTTCTCAGGGTTAATGTCTGATAGATAATGACCGATTATCTTTAAAAACCCTAAAACAAGTCTTTAAAGAGTCGACCCTAAATAAGGAAATAAAATTAAAGTTTCAGTTTTCTCTTCGGATTGGACGACGAAGATCTTGACGGCGTGTCAGATGTCTGACGATGGGTGCGAGATGTCGTCAAAGGTTCCAGTGAATTGTTATCTTCTGACTCTTCAGAAGGCTAACCTGACGACGTGTCAAAATTCTTGACGGTGCTTGCAAACTGGCATCACACTTCACTGGAAATCAGCATACTTGCTCTCTGGTTGACGGCGATTTTGATGAGATGTCAAATATTTGACGGCCCTTCCAAATCATCGTCATAGTTCTTCTAATCTTCTCAGGTTCTGTCTAATCTTGACGGTGACTTTGACAGCCTGTCCTATGTATGATGGTGCTTCAAAATGATCGTCAGATACATTTCAGCTTTTTTTCACCAGATTTCAACTATTTTATTCTTCTTTCCTTTGGTTTCCTCCCCGATCACTTGTATCTGCATTAACACACAAAAATGATCAAAAACAACAAAAGTTTCTTAAGACTTCGCAATTATTTAGAGTTTAAAGCTTCAAATGGGTTAGCATCGGCTCACACATCAATGCTTTAATTTTATGTTATCGAGTCCTGGGGGTATTTAATACCCAACAATTTAGCTGATTACCTAGAGCCAATGTCAGTTACAGAATAATCTCAGTTATGTTATGATCAGTAGTACTCTCAGTCAGTTACAGGACTAAGGAAAAATTTAGTTGACTTAGTATCAGTCCAGTCCAGTTCAGTATTTGTTTAGACCTCAGTAAATTCAGTCAGTTAACAGAATTCAGTAGTATTCCTTCAGTCAACGAAACTCAGTGAACACAATTCTATTCAGTTAGATAGTATAATCAGCAATAGTTCAGTCAAGCCTAGTATGAACTAGGAAACAATTCAGTGTCTATTCAGTTGGAAGTAGGATTCAGCACCGAGTGAACCCAAGGATGGGGTCTCACTTGCCAGTAGAGGTTGTGATCCTTAAAGACAGTCCTTATGTTCCAGAACTACGTAAACAACATAGGTTGAGACATCAACCTGCCAGTTGAGGGTTGATGAGGTATCCTACCTACCAATTGAGGGTTTCATAATTTTTATTCAGAGCACCTGCCAGATGAGGGTGACTCAGCTTGTCATTAACAGTTGCATGGTACTGATACCCTTCCAAATGGGGTTACAGGTTGGACCCCAATCCATTCAGAAAGGGGCATGTCTGTTAGATGATTACCTTCCACAGTCTCAGTTTTAGTCTTCAGAATGGAACTCATTTCTATTCTACAGAAATCAAGACTGTCAGACACAGTCACTCAGTTTAGTACAGAACTCAAAATAGTTCTATAAAATTAGGACTAGCATATACAGTCACTCAGCTAAAAGTAATATAGTATCATTGAACTCAAATATTAGTAAACCAGTGATTCAGAACTCAGTATCTAGTGTTATCATGACCCCATTTACAGTTTATGTATTTGTACATGTACAATCATTCAACTATGTTCATGTTATTCAGTCAGCTATTGTTCATGCGTATGAACTCATGTATGTCAGCCTACCTTACTTAGTATACAAGTACATTAAAAGTATTGACACATACCTTTCTTTTGCGCTATGATGTCTTATATCATAGGTTTAGAAGCACAGGCTCCCGATCATACTTAATAGTAAGATCCATCAGCAGCAGACTAGTGGTGAGTCCTCATTGTTTGAGGACAAATTTATTATTCCAGTATAGTACCCAGTTTATTTTAGTAGTCGAAGTTAGTTAGGGACTTGTCCTATCAGCTCCCCATTCAGATAGTAGAGGCTTTTCAGACATAGAGTATTTTTCAGAAAGATGTTCAGTTTACAGTATTGATTTTAGTATTCATTAATTGATTTTCAATTTTGAGCCTTATGGCTATCTTTTCCTAAATTTTACATTTTTTAGTATTGTTATTCAGTTATTACAACAGGCACCTCTCATGAGTTAGCTTGTGATCCTTTGGGATTATATGCACCATGTAGTGTCCGGGGTACAGAATCGACATGTTAAAAACTTGGTATCAGATCCTAAGGTTCAACAGAGTCCTAGGAATTCTGAAAGACGCATCTACTATAGTCTTGTGCATGGGTGTGTAGTGCACCACATTTATGGACAAGAGGATATTAGATATTTTAGGAAAAGTTTCCCTTCTTTCAGTATTCATGTGGTGCGATTGAGAATGAGCTCAAGTTAAACTCTAAGTCTAATTCCTTCTCTCCTTTTTATTTATAGAACATACCTCCCAAAAAGACTAACGAAAAAAGAACCAGAAATCAGTCAGCACCTCAGCCCATTCAGGCAGATCTCATGGATGAACATGTCCCCCAAGCTGAATTCAGAGTAGCTTTCACCACCCTAGCTCATTCTGTGGTAGCCTAGAATGAACGTCCAACTGTCGTTCTAGCCAACCTTGTCACCAATACTGCTGCATCCAGGATTCGGGACTTCACCCGAATGAACCCTTCATCTTTTACTGGATCTAAGTCAGATAAGGACCCTCAGGAATTTCTTGATTAGGTTAAGAAAGTTATAGATATTATGGGGGTGACTGTTATTATGAGTACTGAGTTGGCTGCATATTAGTTACAGATGTGGATCACTCATGGTTTAAATAGTGAAAAGAAGAAAGGGACACAGATGCAGAGCCCATAGAGTGGGAAGAGTTTGCTACTACTTTTCTGGATAAATTCTTACCATTAGAGTTGATAAAAATTAAGGATCTAGAATTTATTAAGATAAAGAAGGGAAACATGACAGTGAAAGAGTATTCTCTCAAGTTTACTCAATTATCTAGATACGTTCCTCATATAGTTGCAGATAATAGGTCTAGAATGAGTAAGTTTGTGTCTGGGGTTTCTAGTAGTGTGGTAAAGGGGTGTATGACAACAATGTTGATTAAAGAGATGGACATATCCAAGATCATATTCCATGCTTAGAAGATAGAGGAGGCTAAGAATAGAGAGAAGGAGAGGGAGAGCAAGAGAGCGAGAACAGGTTGTTTTAACTTCGCTCAGCCTAAGTCGGATGGTGGGAATCGTTCTCAGTTCCACCCGAAATCCTCAGTTCTAGATCCATACTCAGCCAGTGCTCCAGTGTTGAAATTCAGAGACTACAATAGTGATAGGAATCTAGGCCCTAAGCCTCAGGGTAGTGTCAGCAACAGCCGAACCAATCCCCTTTGTCAGAAATATGGAAGAAACCACCAGGGTATATGCAGGGATGGTAGTGATGTATGTTTTTGGTGTGGCAAGATAGATCACAGAGTCAGAGATTTTCCCCAATCAGGTTCCTAGGGTCAGCATAACAGTCCCTCAGCTCCGTCCGATCACCCGAATCAGCAGGGTGCAACTTCCAGTGCTACTAGTAGGCAACACCCAAATAGACTTTATGCCCTTCAGTCCCAATAGGATCAGGAAAGTTCTCCTGATATGGTCACTAGTACGTTACAAGTTTATCAATTATATGTTTATGCTTTTCTAGATTCAGGAGCTTTTTTATCCTTTGTAAATACATATATAGCTGTTGATTTCAGAGTTAGTCTCAAAATCCTAGTAGAGCCTTTCTCAGTCTCTACCCACAGTGGGTAAATCAATATAGACTGACGGGTATACAAAAACTTTCCGATTATGATATCTCAGGAAGTCACTTTAGCAGACTTAGTCAAACTAGAGATGACCGATTTTGATGTCATTCTCGACATGGATTGGCTACATTCTTGCTATGCCTCAGTCGACTGTAGAAATTGAATTGTCCAATTTTAGTTTCTGAATAAGCCCAACCTAGAGTAGATGGGTAGTACTTCAGCACTTAAGGGTCAGCTTATTTCCTACCTTAGGTCAAGGAAAATGATATATAAGGGATATGTATACCATCTCGTTTGAGTCCAAGACTCTAGATCAAAAACTCCTACTCTTGAGTAAGTATCAGTAGCATGTGAATTCCCAGACGTGTTTCTCGAAGATCTTCTAGGAGTTCCTCCCGAAAGGGAAATTGACTTCGGAATAGACTTTCTTCCAAACACTCAGCCATATAGAATGGCTCTAGCAGAACTTAAGGAATTAAAAGAATAGTTGAAAGATGTCCTAGATAAGGGATTCATCAGACCAAGTATGTCCCTGTGGGGTGCACCAGTTCTATTGATGCGTAAGAAAAATGGTTCTCTCGGAATATGTATAGACACGTGTCAGCTAAAAAAAGTTAAGTTCAAGAACAAGTATCTACTTCCTAGAATCGATGACCTATTTTACAAACTTTAGGGTGCCTGTTATATTTCTAAGATAGACTTCAGATCAGGCTATTATCAGCTCAGAGTCAGAGAATGTGACATTCCAAAAATAACTTTTAAAACTCGTTATGTTCACTTCAAATTCTTAGTCATGTCCTTTGGTCTTACCAATGCCCCAGCATATTCCATGGACTTGTTGAACCGCGTGTTCAAGTAGTACTTGGACCTGTTTGTCATACTTTTCATATATGATATCCTTGTTTACTCCCGCAATGAGCATGATCATGCAGACCATCTCAAAATAGTATTACAGCCTCTTAGAAACCATCAACTATTTTCCAAGCTCAGTAAGTGCAAATTTTGGCTAAGTTTAGTAGCTATCCTCGGCCATATCATTTCTAGTGATGGCATTAGAGTTGATCCCCAAAAGACCAAAGTAGTGAGAAACTGGCCCAGACCCATCTCTCCATCTGATATATGGAGTTTCTTGGGTTTGGCTGACTATTACCGATGGTTTGTTGAGTGATTTTTGTTGATTGCATCCCCTATGTCCATGTTGACTCAGAAGAAGGTTAAATTTCTTTGGTCAGTGTCTTGTGAGAAGATTTTTCAGGAGTTGAAGACTCAACTCACCTCATCCCTAGTCCTTACCTTGACAGATAGTTTAGATGTCTTTATTGTGTATTGTGATGCATCCAGAGTAGGTTTGGGTTATGTCCTCATGCAGAGAGGTAAGGTTATAGCCTATGCCTCTAGAAATCTTAAGCCCTATGAAAAGAACTATCCAACTCATGATCTTAAGTTAGCAGTAGTAGTATTTGCCTTAAAAATTTGGAGGCACTATTTATATGGAGTGCACATTGATATGCTCACTGACCATAAGATCCTGCAGTATGTATTCTCTCAGAAAGACCTAAACCTTTGTCAGAGAAGGTGGTTGGAGTTATTGAAAGGCTACGACATGAGCGTCCTATATCATTCGAGTAAAGCCAATGTAGTGGTTGATACTCTAGTAGGGTGTCTATGGGTAGTGTAGCTCATGTGGAGGATGGTAAGAAGAAGTTAGCTTAGGAAGTTCATCATCTTGTCCGACTAGGTGTTCACTTAGTCGATTCAATAGAAGTTAATGTATGGGTGCAGAGTAGTTCAGAATTATCCCTGGTTTCAGAGGTCAAGGAAAAGCAGAATAGGGATCCCAGTCTAGCTAAGTTGAAAGAATTAGTCAAAGATTAAAAGATAAAGGGTTTCTCCCAAGAAGGAGATAGTGTATTACATTTTCAGGGTCAGCTATGTGTACCAGGAGTAGATGAACTGAGATAGAGGATTCTTGCAGAAGCGCATGGTGCACATTACTCTATTCATCCAGGGGCCACTAAGATGTTTGGGAGATCTATTGGTGGAGTGGGATAAATAAAGACATTGCCGAGTTTATAGCTAAGTGCTCAATATGTCACCAGGTTAAGATCGAGCAACAGAAACCCAGTGGTTCTATGCACGAGTTCAGTATTCCCACTTGGAAATATGAGGAGGTGAAGATGGATTTTATGACGGGTTTGCCTCATACTCGTTGTCATAACAATTTAGTTTGGTCATTGTAGATAGGATGACCAAATTAACTTATTTCCTACCAGTCTATACCTCTTATTCATCCAAGGACTATGCCAAGCTCAATTTTAGTGAGTTGGTCAGATTACTCGGAGTTCCATTATCCATTATCTCAGATAGAAGTACGCAGTTTACCTCTCATTTCTGGAAAGCCTTCCAAAAGGGTCTTGGTACCCAAGTCCACCTTAGTATAACTTTCCATCCTCAGACAGATGGTTAAGCAGAAAGGACCATTCAGACTTTAGAGGATATACTATGAGCGTGTGCGATAGGATTTAAGGGTAGTTGGGATAACCACTTGCCTTTGATTGAGTTCTCATATAACAATAACCATCATTGCAACATTCAGATGGCTCTGTTTGAGGTGCTTTATAGGAGGAGATATAGGTATCCCATTGGTTGGTTTGAGGTAGGTGAGGCAGCAGTAGTAGGGCTTGACTTGGTATGTAATACCTTGGAAAAGGTTCAGCTAATCAGGGAAAGGCTTAAGACAACTCAGAACCAATATAAATCATTCGCATATGTGCGGAGAAAGGATCTCGAGTTTGAGGTTGGTGATTATGTGTATTTGAAAATCTCTCCTATGAAAGGAGTAAAGAGGTTTGGCAAGAGAGGGAAGCTCATTCCCTGATAAGTCAGTCCTTACCAAATTCTCAGTCATTTTGGAAAGGTAGCTTAAGAGATTGAGTTGCCTTCAGACATAGCTTCAGTCATTCCAGTGTTCCATGTCTCCTTGATAAAAAAATACATAGGTAACCCAACAATTGTAGTCCCTATAGGAAGTATACACGTTCAGAATAGCCTTTCTTATAAGGAGATTCCAGTCAAAATCCTTGATTATTTGATTCACAGACTGAGGAATAAAGAGGTCTCTCTAGTCAAAGTTCTTTGGAGGAATCATTCCGTTGAGGGATCTATTTGTGAAGCAGAAACAGATATGCGACCAAAGAGCCTTACCTCTTCTTTGCAACTCAGACTCAGCCCAAGGTAACTATTTTTCCTTGAACTTACTCTGTTCCATGCTCAAATTTTCCTTTATAAACTTGGTACCAGTTACCATTGCATATTCAGATGGGACTTCATGCATCAAATATGCATGTTCATCATGAGAAACTCAGCTTATTAGCAATCCCAGTCATGCATTCATTAATCATGTTCAGCTATGTACTCATGCATCAGATATGCATGTTCAGTATGAAATTTCAGCATATCAATAGTGTCAGTTATGAAATCATGTTGCAGTTGTGCATATCCAGTATCTAAATTCAATCTATCAGTATTTCCCATCTTAGCCAGTCTTATTCAAGGACGAATGTTTCCAAGGGGGAGATATTGTAAGATCCCGTAAAATCCTAAGCTTAGCTCAGTCCTTTAAAGCTTATTAAGGGGTCCCAGACTTAGAAAATTTTAGCTAAGTATTCAGACTTAGTTTTATTTTATACTTCATAGGTTGGAGACTCTATTTTATGAACCTCATGACCTTAATCTGATATTTTTATGTTGAATCATTATCAAGAATGTCAGTCGGTGTTCTTGAATAGGTTTCGGATTTTTTGGACTTCGTTTGAAACATATTAGAAAGCTCAAACCAGTGGATCAATGCAATCTCGATACGCCGCATCACCCATCGCATCGATGAGTATTTTCTCCAGCTCCCAGTGAAAATTCCTAAACCGACATGGACTCGATGTAGAACATTGTCTTTTGCATCGTTGTCAACGATGTGGTACGTTATTCTGCGCATCGCTAAATTAGTTCTTAGTCAGTAAAAATTTGCATCCTCAGGGGTAATTAGGTCTTTTCCCACCTCTCCTACCTCATGTCATCCCCCAAAACACGAGATTAAGCCCCCTTAGAGGCAAAATCCATTTATCTTTCTCAAAATTTCTCAAGAAGCAAACCCTAGGATCTCCAATTCAAGATTCAGCCTTCAAGAAAACTTCATCATACTTCACAAATTTGAATGCCAAGGTATGTCAAGTTTTCATCCAAGGGTCCCTTTTACCCTTGGAGTCCAAGAAACTCTTTTAAACTTTAAGTAAATTGATTTCATGACTTCCATGATTTGGATTCAAGCATATTCATGATTATAATGTTGATTAGGTTTCTATACCATGATTAAGTGCAAGATTTATGTAAAAACAATTATTATGTAGGTAGTATCAAGTGAATTTATGTTAGAGCCTTGAAATTGTGATGCTCATGTGTTTATTAGTACTATGTGCATACACAATGCCTTCCAAGTGTTTGATGAGTTGTTCATGTCAATTTAATAGTGGGATTATATCATGTTAGCATGTATACTAGTTTATGTCATTCAAGTGTTGCATAAAATGCCTATATAGATGCATTATGAACAAGTGTACATTTCTATGGTATGCAAAGTCATGTGATGCTTTACTTTTATACAGTCGAGTCCTGGGGGTATTTAATACCTGATAATTTAGCTGATTGCCTAGAGACAGTGTCAGTTATAGAATAATCACAATCATGTCATGATCAGTAGTACTCTCAGTCAGTTACAGAACTAAGGAAAAATTTAGTTGACTCAGTATCAGTCTAGTCCAATTCAGTATTCAGTTTAAACCTCAGTAAAGTCAGTTAGTTAACAGAATTCAGTAGTATTCCTTCAGTCAACGAAACTAAGTGAACACAGTTTTGTTCAGTTAGACAATATAATCAGTAATAGTTCAGTCAAGCCTAGTATGAACTAGGAATCAATTTAGTGTCTATTCAGTTGGGAGAAGGATTCAGCACTGAGTGAACCTAAGGATGGCAACTCACCTGCCAGTAGAGGTTGTGATCCTTAAAAGAAGTCCTTATGTTCCAGCACTACGTACCCAGCATAGGTTGAGACATCAACCTGCCAGTTGAGGGTACCACCGTTCTCATTCAGAGCACCTGCCAGATGAGGGTGACTCAGTTTGTCATTACCCATGGCACGGTACTGATGCCCTTCCAATTGGGGTTACGGGTTAGACCCCAATCTATTCAGAAAGGCGTATGTCTGTTAGATGATTACCTCCCACAGTTTCAGTTTTAGTCTTCAGAATGGAACTCAGTTCAGTTCTACAGAAATCAAGACTGTCAGACACAGTCACTCAGTTCAGTACATAACTCAAAATAGTTTCACAGAATCAGGACTGTCAGATACAGTCACTCAGTTAATAGTAATATAGTATCAGTGAAATCAGATATCAGTAAACCAGTGATTCAAAACTCAGTATCCAGTGTTATCATTATCCTATTTATAGTTTATGTATTCATGCATGTACTATCATTCAACTATGTTCATGTTATTCAGTCATCTATTGTTCATGCGTATGAACCCACGCATGTCAGCCTACCTCACTTAGCATACCAGTACATTCAAAGTATTGACGCATACCTTTCTTTTACGCTATGATGTTTTATATCATAGGTTCAGACTCACGGGTTCCGGATCATCCTAAGAAGCCCTAGCCATCAGCATCAGACTAGTGGTGAGTCTACATTGTTCAAGGATAGATTTATTATTCTAGTATTTTGATACTCAGTTTATTTTAGTAGTCGGAGTTAGTTGAGGACTTTTCCCATCAACTCCTAGTTCAGACACTAGAGTCTTTTTCAAACATAGAGTATTTTTCAGACAGATGTTTAGTTTGCAGTATTGATTTCAGTAGTCATTAATTGATTTTCAGTTTTAAACCTTATGTCAATTTTTGCCTAAATTTTGCATTTTTCAGTATTGTAATTCAGTTATTGTATCAGGTACTAGTCATGGGTTAGCTTGTGATCCTTTGGGATTATAAGCACCGTGTAGCGTCTGGGGTACAAAATTGAGGTGCTACAGATGGAGGTTCCAGTTGACTTCCTACCATCGTCAGACATTAGGGAGGCATGATCTGAAATATGGGTGCGTCAGGAGTTAGAGTATTTCATGATAACTAGACTCTTTATCAAAAAGTAAAACACAAGAAAGGAAAACATTCCTAAATTCCTTGTAGCCTCCCTATTATAAGTATGGTGTTCTTACACCCAAAAAATAGATTATACTCGACACGGTTTTAGGAACACCCAGCGACCCTGTATTTTGCTCTAATACCAAGCTTTTGATGACCTTAACTCGAGCATTTCCATGATGGGTATCTCAAGCCCACCATAGGCCAGAGATAAACCCCTTAGATATACCTCTAGAGCACAATAAAAATTAATAGCAAAAGACAACCAAAATAATAAAAGATATATGAAACTAAAAGATAATCTAAAGAATCAAAGTAAGATAACAATGACATCCCAATCATGTCCACGAAAGCCTCAAAACCAATAATACCAACTACGTCGGGACATGCCCGTGACTATGATAAAAAGAATCAAAAGTACTAAGAAAATAAGGAAAACAAATGAAATGACTGGGCCTTTCAAAGGATAGAGACTCAATACTTTACAACTGATCAATAGATGTACCTAACCACTTAACATTTCATAGGATCAACACAAAAGTCCTTGAAACGAACATCATAAAATGATGTAACATCCGCGGATGGTCAGTAAGGCAAGCACTAGCATGTAACCCAAAGGAAGGGAGAAAATAATGAATTTAGCAAAAATCCAGTCATAAATCACATGTACAATATTTATACCTATATATTGAATGCCTGGATAGGGATAAAGTACATAAAACATGAAAGTTTAAAACATTAGCCTACACTATATAGCTTGTACCAACATTCTAGGCACCCACGGGCTATTTGGATCCAGCTCCCCCTACCAAAATGACCTAGTCAATTCTAGAGGCATCTATCGAGGAACGACTAAATACACAAAGGAAATAGCCATTCAAAATATAATGTGTATCAAGACACATGGTCATATAGACCCCTAACATTGGAAAATATGATTTTTAGGGTTGATCTCCCATGGACTACACCATCTCGGTGAGCTACACAATTCCCATTAAGCCTAAACTAAAAATAGTTTGCACATAAACCAATCATTAACCAAGGATTCTTATATTAAGGAATTTTCCAACTTGGTATCATCATACCAATATAGTTTAAAGACAGTCCATTTATGCCATACCAATCCAATTAACCAAATTGACTCCAATTATCGATTTAAAATTTAAACCATAACCACCACGAGCATCCAAATCCATTGTATTCTTTTATCCTTTAATGCAATGTAATATGTTCAAAAGCTAAGTTAAATTGAGTAAAAATCCATATTAAAAACAAAGATTACAAATTGGGTTGAGTTTAATGCCATTACCATCTCGAAAATTCATCAATTTTTGTGAAACTCATGTCATCCATTTCAACCATTATAATAATGCACCAATTTAGTTCCAAAATCCATAATTAAAGTATGAATAACCCATTAAAACAAGCAAAAATTAATTCAAGTATTAACAACCAAAAACCCTTAACCTAAATTCAAACCCATCATTAAAAACACATGATTATTGAATAAACAAATTCCATAATGTAAAATTCAAGATAGGGAATGAGCAACATACTTGAAAATTTGAAGAATCTGAAGAGAAATCATTTTTTGGAGCCCAGAGAAAGAAATTCTAGTAAAACCCTTGAATTTTCTTGACTTGGGAGTTAAAGAGGAGAATTTCAATATTTTATCTTTATAACTCAAGTCAATGGGGTCATTTAGGTGTTTTTAAGTCATTTAAGGGGTAATGTACCAAAAATCCCTTGCCCCCAAGTGAAAAAAATTTACATGAAAATAACATAGCAGCATGGCAGGTCGCTATAAAGGTGTCAAGACAGCATGCCACAGTCTTATGATGAATCATAAGTGGTGTGGTACGCCACTATCGCACACCCTCTCTTCCTCGGGGTCCCAAATAGACCAAACCCCTTTCGAAAAAATCAAAACATTCCCAAAACCCCTTAATATCCCCTATTATAATTTAAGTCAAAAATTAATGTTACACACATGGAAGGGTAAAAAATAAAATGATTAAAATTTTATGGGTTCTTACAGTAGGAGAAGTAAAACATGTTGGCTAGACCAAGGTTGTAGCAAAGAAATTCTAAAATGTGAGTAACTTTAGTGATTCTTACTCCAGAGGTTATCATCATAAGGATTATTAAGATCACACTTTTTAGTAAGCATTTCCAACAACTACAGTGGGTTCGCTAGGGAATACCAGTAATTCTCAGGGTTGAGAATCCCAGAGGAATCATATTCTTCTACTAGAACGCCTTTCTAGATCGACCTTAATATACTTTTAGCGTTGTAGGTCACATCAAGAGAGAGTGTCCTAATGGTAGACAGGCTAGTTTTCAGGAACAATAGTGTATCAAATTTGTTTCTATATTTTTTTTTGATGATAATCAGGTGACAACAAAGAACCAGGTCCCTTGGTCTTCATAAAAACATACATCTATCATAAGGCCTGCATAGTTTTATCTTTTAGTGTAACAAACTACGCAGGTGAGATGTGTACCTTTCAGGATACCTATCCCAATTGCATTTCTACCTTAATCATTCTTCAACTATAAATTAAAAAAAAATCTCTTTAATCTATGAGTTTTCACAATCTTCATAATTCAAAGAGTGAAATCAACAAAATCTCAAATATTCTCATGTTCCATTCTTTGTATGCTAAGAGAGTGTGTGTTCTTGAGTTGATTCTTGGTTTGTAATTGAATTACTCATGTTATAAGAGTAATATTTTAGTTGGTTTTTCTTCAGAGTGCTTAGGTAGAGTTACCTGAGTTCAATACTGGTTAGAGTTAATCATTATTAAGATTTGTTCTTAGCAGTGTTTTCAAGGTACAGTTGCAATAGAGTTATTACAAGCAAGTGGAGCGTATAGTTAGGATCACATTAGATTTAAAATTAAGAGGTTGATTATCGTGGATTATTGAGTGCCTGTGAGGTCAAGTCGTGGTTCTTCATCTCTTGAGTAAGGATTTTTCAATGTCAAATCATTGTATTTTTTAAATTCCTACAAATTTTTAGCTTCATTATAGCTTTACTGCATTATTTCCTATGACTGTCTTTAAGGGACCTTGTCACTCATAGTGTGGGGTAACCCCCACATTTTAATAGTTTTGCTTTATGTTGGTAGAGGTAGTGGAGGTAATTGTTAAGATCATCCATAAGGTGGGCATAATAATCATTAAGGTAGCCATAATGGAAATAAAGGTATTGGTAATACAAGGTGAAGTGGTGCACAAGCTTATAGAGAGGTTTCCCATTGGAGATAGACCTTATTGTTATGACTTCCTAGAAAAATTTGAGGTAAAGGCTTTAGATGAGATCAGTAGATGAACTATTCTGATTTGTGGTTGGATGATTGTGTACTTTCTTTATTAGGATTACACTTATTCTCATGTATCTATTAAATTTATCTTGGGATTAGACATGGATTTTTTTATATGCTTGACTTATTTTTGTATGTATTTACTTTGATTGAAGACTTTGTGGTAGTGAGGCAGGTGTATCATACTTGTTATTTATGTTTATGGGATTCTAGACTTGGGTAGATTTGATAATTTTATATATGCTTGATTTTGATAGCAATCCTAGGCATGTCTTAGCTATCTCTATATCATGTTGTTTTAACTTTTAATTCTAATAGTATAACAATAGAAATCATGAGATGGATAAGTTAGAATGGAAAAGTATGTATAATTTTGGACATGTGAAAATTATATCTTTTATTCGAGCTAAGAAACTAGTTGGGAGAAGATGCTAAGACTTTCTGGCATATCTTTGGGGTATTAGTGTTGAGGTACCTTCTATTGAGTTAGTTCCTATAGTATCAGAGTTTTATGAGGTATTACCCACTGACTTTCCTGGTATGCCTCAATATTAGGACATTGACTTTTTCATTTATTTAGGCTGGTCACTCATCCAATTTATATTCCTCCTTTTTGAATGGCTCTTGATGAATTTAGGTAACTCAAGAAAAAATTGTAGGAGTTACATGATAAGAGATTCATTCTTCCTAGTTCTTCATATTAGGGTTCTCAATTGTTGTCGTTAAGAAAAAAGATGGTAGCATGAGAATATGTATTGACTATTGTCAGTTGAATAAGGTTACCATAAAGAATAAACATCCTTTACCCTGAATAGATGATCTTTTTACCAATTGCAGGATGCTATAGTTATCTAAGATAGACTTGAGGTCAAGGTATCACTAGTAAAAGATTTATCCTGAGGGTATACCACAAAAAACTTCTAGGACTCGATATGCACATTATAAGTTCTTAGTAATGTCCTTTGGGTTAACCAATACACCAGCAACATTCATGGGTTTGATAATTGGTATTCTTAAGTCTTTATTGGATTTGTTTGTTATTGTTTTTATTGATGACATTTTTTTTTACTCCAATAATAAAGAGGAACATTTAGGTTACCTTTATATAGTCTTGGGATTTTGAAGGATGAGTAATTATGTGCTAAATTCTCTAAATATGAGTTTTGGATATCTTCTATAATATTTTGTGGCATGTAGTTTTAGAAAAAATGGTGATGTTACATCCACAGAAGATTGAGGCAATTAAGATTTTGGTTTGGCCAAGCTATATGATTGACGTTTGTAGTTTTGTACGTATTGTGAGTTAATAATGCAGGTTTGTCAAGAATTTTTCCTTTATACCTAATCATTTGACAAGACTGACTCAGAAGGAGGTACCATTTGTTTGTCTTACAAGTATGAAGAGATCTTTCAAAAGCTCAATTTTTTTTTGACCATAACTCTTATTCTTTCTTTGCCAATTGAAGGTAAACACTTTATTATGTTCTACGATGCTTCACACTCTAGTTTGGGTGTTGTGTTTATGCAATAAAAGAATGTTATTTCCCATGCTTCAAGTCAATTTGAATCATCATGAGAAGAATTATTTGACCCATGACTTAGAGTTGGTAGTGGTGGTTCTTTTACACAAAATTACAGACACTACCTCTATGGTGTCAAGTGTGAGGTGTTAACAGACCATCATAATTTACAGGATATATTCATGCAAAATAATTTGAACTTAATACAAAGGTGGTTGATGGAATTGTATAAAGATTCTGATGGGACCATTCAATACCATCTAGGAAATACCAATGTGGTGGTAGATTCATCGAGACAAAAATGTGTAAGAATAGGTGGTTTGGCCTTTTTGATAATGTTAAGGTTTCCATTTGCTAGTGAGATTCAAGCTCTAGTAATACAGCTCATGCAGTTTGTTATGTCAAAAAAGGGTGGAGTATTGGATAGTGTGGAGGAAAGGTCAACATTTCTTGATCAAATCAAGGCTAGACAATTTAAGGACGAAAATTAAACAATATTTGAAACAAGATGGAATGTGGTGAAACATTTGATGCTATAGTTGATGTGAATAGTGTGTTGAGGGTGAGGGGGACCATGGGTGTGCCTCGTGTTGGTGAGGTGATTCTAAATTTTCTTATAGAAGCTCATGGTTCAAACTACTCTATTAATCTGGGTGCAACCAAGTTATACCATGGATTGAAACAACATTATTGGTAGACCTAAATAAAAAGAGATATAGTAAAGTATGTGGCCAATTACCACAAGTGTCAGCAAGTGCAGAATAAATTTCAAATACCTACAGATTTGATTCAGAGAATGCCTATTCCTGAGCAGAAGTGGGAGAGGATAGGAATGGATTTCATGGTAGGTCTACCAAAGACATTGGAAAAACATTACTTAGTTTTGGTCACAACAAATAGGCTAAGAAAGTCTACTCATTTCATTCCAATTAAGGTAAACTATAATTTGGAGTAGTTAGAAAGGTTTGTGTCATGGAAATATCGAGATCGCATAGGGTGTAATATCTTATAGAGGTATGTATTTCACCTATAAATTGTGGCACAATTTGTATGAAAGGTTGGGCACTAAGCTTAACCTTCGCACTATATTTCATTCTCAGACTGATAGGCGGTATTAGAGGACTATTTAGGTGCTTAAGGATATGTTACAAGCCTTTGTGTTTAATTTTGGTGGCCATTGGGATAAGTTTTTTTCCATTGAGAGATTTCTTATACAACAAAAATTATTATTCTATCATTAACATGGCTCTATTCAAATCACTCTATAGAAGAAGGTTTAAATCACCCATAGATTGCTTTGAGGTTAGTAATTTGAAGACTTTGGACACATCCTTAGTGAATGAAACTCAACAGAAGGTAAGTTTCATTTAGTATAAGTTGTTGGCACCCCAAAGTAGATAAAACAAATATATGGATCCTATGGTAGGAGATATGGTTTCTAATTAGGTGAGCATGTACTATTTAAGGTATCTCTTATGAAAGGTGTTATGCAAATTGGAAAAAAGGGTAAGCCTAGACCTTGTTACATTGGTCTGTTTGAGGTTTTTGAAGATGTTAGTCCAGTAGCTTACAGGTTGGCATTGCCACTATGTCTTTAGGAGTCCATATTTCCATTAAATATTTATATTTCTATGCTCAAGAAATACCATGGGGATAAGGATTATATTATCAAATAGTACTTGTTTTTACTTGACAAAAATTGTTCATATGAGATAAAATAGTTGTGATTCTTTATTGAGATGTTTGGAATTTTAGAAGTAAGGTAATCTAGTTTGTGAAAATTAAGTGAAAGCACTTTCTTATTGAGGCGTCCACTTAGGAAACAGAGGACACATGTGATAAGTACCCTCTGTTATTCAAGGATTCAGGTACTTTATTATTTCCTTATTATCTCATTCTTCTTGTTTGATCATTTAGGGATGAATCATTGGTAAATTATTATTTGTCATAATGATATTTTCTATCATTATGGTAAAGTCTAGCATGCCAAAATTTGGGTTAAAATTGTCCTCGGATAAATATTTAAAAATTTTAGTCTACGCTAGTATTGGATGAAGTCCAAGGTGGTATGGTGAATAATATTCATGGATGGATTGTTTAATTTTTAAGTGATTTGAGGTTATTTTATGATATCTAAGAGAATAAGGGATCCATTAAAACTTTTGGAAAAAAAATTGGGTTAGCAGAACTCATGTTATCTCATTAAAGATAAAGAGGATAGTTTGGAATGTTAATATCTATAACACTATGGAAAAATAGGAAAACTTTAGGGGTATACTGACTCTATTCCTTTGCCTAGGCACATAGTGGGAGTCAGAGTCATCAATCTCGCCATATTGGGCAAATCTAGCTATAGTGATACTGCTATGGTTGGAATTATCCCTCTATAGCGTGATAAGCACTGCTTAATATAGAAAATAACCCAAAATGTATTTTTCATTTTAAATATATTCAAAGGTTGGATAGGGAATATTTGGTCAATCTCCATTAATTTTTCTTCAAAATTCATCCTTGAGGTAAGTAATCCTACCTGTTTGACTAGGTTTTCAAAGATTCCTAAGAATTACTAGGTTTTGATTAGGAGAGAGGATTTAACTTGACCCAGGTTGATATTCTAGTATAATTTAGTATAAACAAGATGTAATTCTTGGGTTTTTGTAAAGGGTGGATGATTTATGATTACATGCTTTGAACTCATTCTTATAAACATGAATTTGGTAGAATTAAGGTGGAATAATGTTATAAAACCCTAGAATGAGGGAATGATCATGAAATTATTCTTGGAGTTATGGGATTAGGTTGTAATTCTTGAATTTATGAGATCAAAGTTTAATTTATGATTGGATTGTTGATTTTCGACCACAACAAAGATGAGACCGTAAGAAAGGAAACACTCAAGTTTGTTAGAGCAGTGAGTATCTTGGATTAAGGTAAGTTGTGGTCGACTGAAATTGAAAATATAATTTGGGTTATGTGTGCATATTAAATATCTCTCTGTGTACTTGTTACAATGAATTCTTAAGAGGTGTAGTTGTTGAACAATATCATAAGTGTCTATTGCATCTAATGAGGTTGTATTACAGGCTTGTCGTTGTATAAATATGATTGTATATTCCCATTAAGATTGTGTTATACTCATTGTAATTGTACTTGTTGTGATATCAAATTTTACTATAAGATAAATTGATAAAGTTCATCATCAGAGAATTGGTGAAACTCATGGAGTACAAGGGTGGGGTTGTTGTAATAAGGGTGGCATCACATTTGTTTGGTATAAGGGTGGCAGACACTAAATATTTGGGATTTTTGGTACATGGACTAGCTTATCCCTTGCAGGCCATGGCAAGTGGGTAACCATAAGACCCTTAGGATGTCTCCCATAACTGAAAAGTCATCCATAAAACCAAAATAATCTCTCCCACCATGTTAGAAAACATGAAAACCATACAAAGCTTGAAAGTGGTAGAATCATTGCATAGTCCAAACAACATTCTTTTAAAAGAAAACGTCCCATATGGACAAGTGAAAGTGGTATTCTCTAGGTCTTTAGGGGCAATTCAGATTTGATTATACCCTGAATAACCATCTAGAAAATAATGTAACCCCTTACCATCAAGATGGTCTAACATCTGATCAATAAAGGTCATAGAAAAAAATCCTTCTCGGTGCATGAATTTAACTTCCTATATCCATGAAAACATTCCATCCGGTGATTTTCCTCATAGGAATTAGTTCATTCTTCTTATTAGGAACCATAGTGAATTTGACTTTCTTTAGCAAACATTAAATTGGGTTCACCCATTTACTGTTAATGATAGGATAAACTACTTTTGTATCAAACCACTTTACAGTCTATTTCTTTATAACCTCTTGAATTGGCGGGTTCAATCATTGTTGGTTCTCAATGCGTGGTATATAATTTGGCTCAAGCTATATTTTTTGAGTTCAACTTCTAGGTGGAATTATGATAATGTTAGAAATGGTCTATACAATAGACCTTTTCAACCTCTACAACATAGATACTAAAGCCTCAACCCGCCATTCTAATAAATCAGCTTCAATGATAAATAACAAAGTATTGTTGGCCCACAAAAACACATAAATCAAATGAGAAGAAAGTGCTTTGAGATAAAAAAATAAGAGGCTCCTTAATAGATGGTTTATCCAGGGGGGTCAATCTATTTTTCATATCATGATCTAATTTCTATGGAGCAGAAGTGTGATCCTCTACCAAATAGAGCGGTTACCATCTCATCACACTCATTAATACCATCGTTGTAAAAATTTATTATTACTACTTCAAGGGCCTCAATGTTAAGTCTCTCCTTAATAGGAACTTCAAGCTCATTGGAATTTATGGTGATTATCACTGAAATCACGCACATGCCCATTGGTTGTTTCATTGACTTACATACATTAAAAGAAACATGCTCGTCATTCAACTTAAATTTAATCATCCCTGATTCCAAGTCAACCAATGCCTTACAAGTAGCGAAAAAAGTCCTTCCAAATATTATGGAAACCTCAAAGTCAACCACACAATAAAGAATCACAAAGTTATCTAGAACTATGAAAGTTTCTACCTTTACTAACACATCACAAAAGATATCCACTGACTTCTTCATATTGCGATTCCCCATTTGAATTCTCATTGAGGTCGGTTTAGGCAGCCCTAACCCTAACTATATATAGGCAAGTAGTGACATCTGATTAATTCTAGCACCTAAGTCCCATAAGGAACATTCAAAATTCAAAGATCCAATTGTTCAAGGAATCGACAAAGCTCCTGGATCTTTCTATTTTTAACTATATAAGAAGAGGCAATTGGGCTACCATGGTGCACATTATCTGAAGGATCAAAACTCATTGTCCTCTCCTTTGTCACTAAATCTTTCATGTACTTCACATAACCCAGCACTTCTTTTAGAATCTCCAAAAGAAGGATAGTCCCAAACAATTCCTTCAATATTGAAATAAACTTTTGATATTTTCCCTATTAAACTTTATTCTTCAATATTTAGGAAAGAGGAAAAGGAGGTTGTGGGATAGACTTCAATATTGGTGTGACCTCCTTACCTTTTTCTTTGTCAACCTTAGCCTTTTTTATGAGACTAGAGGCTATTAAGATGTCTTGTCCTTTACCACCACATTCTCTACTTCTGTCTCACCCATATCATCGATGAACCTAAGGTTGATCCTATTATTTTCAACCCCAAACATAGGTGGATCAATAGTAGCCTTACTGCACTAAGTATAATAGCTATACAATGACTATGATCCATATTATTTTGGACACTGTTGCTTGGAAGTCTACTTGATTGACGCTGGCTTAATGAGGTAGACATTTGCCTAAATTATTTGTCAAGCTATTTGATGGAAGTTGCATGATACTCAACCTTTTGGATCAAACCTAAGATATTTTCCTTAATTTTCTTAAGGTATTCTCTTGGTTCTCCGCCCCCTTAAAATGTTTGGCAAGCAAAGCTTCCATCCTTAAATTTCAAAACTTAGCATCACGGTTCCCTAGTGGAACATAAAGGCAATTTTTATCTTTGTAGTCATCTTTCCTCTACCAATCACCATCTTGATCCCTACTCATATCTCTTTACCCAGACTGGTTGAAGTTATCTCCATAATAGTTTTGACCTTAATTATTTAGCCTAGAATTCTAATTGTCCTTATTATACCATTTGTTTTTGGCTTTAAAACCCACCACCTCTCAGTCAATATATTTAGCCCCTTCTCAAAATCAAAATCTTCATATCTAGCAGCCTTACCTCATACACCTACTACATTGACCTTCTCTACTCTAGCTATTACAAAATTCATAGTGATCAAATAGATTACAGTCCTTAGATATGCAACCTCTTGAGCCACTTTCTTATCCACTGTTGCTACTCATTAGAGGCTATAGTTGCATAAGTATCGGCTGACCTATCTTCCTTTAAAGTATGCCACCATCATTTGGTTTTTATAATCTAATCCAAGATCTTAGAAACATGTTTTCATCATAGACTCATGAAGTCCCAATCTATAATAGTGTCTACTACAGCCTTAGTGTTAGCATCCAAGGATTGATAGAGGATCTCAAAAATGGTTTCTTTCAGTAATTCTATGATTTGGCATATTCTGTAGCTTTTTCTTGAACATCAACCATGTCTTGAGGTAAAGTATATGAAATGCAAATCCCCATAAAATTCATGATATACATGTTTGCATCATTAGTAGGTAGGCTAGAAAACATACCTTTAAATTTAGTAGCTGAATCATTCCATTCATGATATCAAACTTAGTACCTTGAGGTAATGCAAGTGGAATGATAGAACCTATTTTAATTGTCTCCACATACCCCAAAATATTTCTCTAGATCATTATAAATAGGTAGATATTATTGGATGGGTTGTTGGCCAGTATTTCTTCTCAATCTGCCTTAACATCAAGTGCATCTAGATTATCTGCCTCCTTTTTTCTATCCCTTTCTTTCATTGCTCCTCATTGGGATGCTATTTGTCTACCATATTCTTAATCCATTAACCGAGAAATAACCTGTTCTATAGTTTTTTGTACATCATTCTGGAATGGATGATTCATAACTACTGGATCATCATGAACCCCATCAAGCAGGGCTTATTAATCATACTCTTTCTCTCTCCATTCTTTAGATTTTTCTCAGAGTTCTCTTAAGTTTGGGATCAAATGGAATCAGGGGATTGAATTGACTTCAACTATGTGTAATACACTATGTGTGCCTTAAATTAGTAGAAAAGTAAAATCAACACACAAAACCAAAAGCCTAACAAACCTAATCAATCAATTCTTTAATTGTATGCCCCGACAACAAAGCCAGAATTTGATGTCATCCAAAATTACACCTCCTAACAAGTATAAAATAGTAGCCGAATCAAATATAGAACCAAACTAGGTTAGGGTCAATCTAACATGGAGTAGTATGAAATCCAATCACGTGTTTGTCTAGGTAAATTGGGGACTAAGTAAAAGAAAGAAGGATTTCTTAGAAAACAAAAGACTATCAGAATAATTGTTCTTTTTGGATTTATAATAAATATGATATAAGAACTAGGATAGTAATCCCCCATGATTTCATAACTCCACAAGTTGCTTGTGCTAGAAAACTAGAATGCAAAATCTACCAAAATAAATTCTTCTAAAGGTCTTTTGAATTTGATTGATGAATTTCAATCATTTTGTCCCAATCTCATAGTGTTACACTACTAACCATTGTCATTGATCTCAGATTATCTATCTTTATTACAGATAGTATTAGATGAAGGTTGATAGCTTTGAATCTCTATTGTTATTCCTTTTTCCTAATATATACCTATCTCCTAAGAAATTTTAGAAAACATGTGAGTTCCTAATGTATGCATCCATTATAAGAGCATTTATAAGGAAGGGAACACCAATACATGCAAGCACACCGGTCTAGATTTGCCTCACGCTTAACCTATTTTGTTAATTCATCATGGTTACCACAACTCTAGTTATGGTATTTAGCTACTTATAATTGTAATAGTACAAGAATAATTCATAGATAAAAGAATTTTCATGAACTTATAATGAGAATTAAACTCCAAAATCTCAACTTTTATTAAACCCTAGGAGTGATGTTCGTAAAATTCCATGAATATGCCTTAGAACCTAACAAAATAATAATCTCCAGTAAAAATAGTGTGCAACACATAAAACTATCCCTACATGAGTATTTATAAATAAAACAAATCCTATCTTGAAAAATAGGAAAAAAGTGATTGTTTCGTTGAAAAAAGAAAAAGGTATGATTGTAGCCAAAACCCATGATCGTCCTTTCACTTTTTTGGTTTGTACTTTGGACTTGTTAGCATTCAGGAATTTTGAAGTATGATGCTCAATATGGATTTGTGGTATCAACGTACGAGTGTGGACTACTATCGTCTGATTACCTTTATCATAAATTTTTGCAGCATTTATCGTAGGATCTACTAGAACGATAATCATATCAAAGCATGATACTGGAAGATTTTCCTAATCAACATCTATGGACACTCTAATTCAAGGAACGATATCATTGGTATATCCCACAGTCATTATTCCTTTTGTATGATGTCCTTTTGGTTTAAATTTCACCAGAAGTTTCTTCTCCAGGTCCAAATGACTGCAAACACTGGAAAATAATTAAAAACTATATTGACCCTTCAAGTTATTTTCCATATTTCCTCTTATCTTCACTATTATTTCTTTCCTATAGCTGCCCCAAGAAATTTATGACATGCTAGAATTGATAGTATGGTTACCGGGAAGTTCGTTAGGCTTTTAGAGCCAATTCCCTATTTTGAAGTCTTCGTTGGTTTTAAATGGCCAGAGGGTGAAAACTTAAACTAAACGACATCGAATACAAATTATGACTATTACAACAACTCTTAAATATTGATTTTAAGCTGGGGGACTCATGGTTTAGGTATCGAGGACCTGAGATCATTTTGAAATATTGGTCGGAAAGTTAAGAAAATGGAAATAAGGTATAGGACCCACTTTCTTTTGAAACGAACTCGGATGGAAAGTTAGACTATGCCATTGAGTTTGGAATGTCAAATTTTGTATTGGCTGAATAGTTCTTTTGCATATACGGGATTACAAATGAATCCTGAGTGCTTGGTGAAGACTTGTAAATTTCAATTGTATCTTGTGCATTTCTATCATGATGTCAGGGGTCACAATTGTGTTACCCTTGACAGTCACTAGTTACCACGATCGCGATGCATATTTTGCGATTTTGACTCACCCTAGCAACCTCAAGATATGGAAATTGCGAGGTGTCGGGTCATGAAAGCGATACTCAAGCACCTGGAAAAGGTACAAATACCCTCTTTTAGCCTATTTTTGCTATTCCTTCATCCATTCTCTTGAGAGATAAAATCCTAAATAGGGAGATAGCTTGAAATTGAGGCTTGTGGGTGACTTAGGATCTTGGATAACACTTGTTTACATGATTATCCTTCAACTTATGGTAAGATTCCACCTTTTTATGGTTTATTTTCCGCTTTTCATTTTAAAAAATCCCAAAAACTTGGAGTCTTGATTTTAGACCCAAATTAGCTTGAATTTCACCCATTTTTTAGGGATTACTCCTTTAGCAAAAAGAAATGTTGGTTGGTTTTGAAAATGTGTTTTTTCTTAAATGGGACCCACATGGGATTTTGGTTTTATTTTTTGAGCCAAAGCACAATACAATATTGGTATCATTATTCTCGTAATGATGATTAGAATGTGATTTTGATAGCTTGACATCTTACAGAAGCTTCTCAAAAGGGGAAAATGGTGATATATTAGATCTTTTGAGCCTTCTTTGGTGTCCAGGTAGGCTAAGTTTCACCCCTTTTTAGATTGAGATACTTCATAGTATGTTTATGATATTGTGTTAGATTTAGGATGGCTTTTAGGTGTTGGTGTGATGAAATACAATACTTTGGTTAGTTGGACCGTTTAGGCCATTTTTTATTCTATTTTGGCATAATTAGCCTAGTTACTCACATCTTAGGTGATGTTGACCTCGTGGATCTTTTTTAGGAGGGAAAAAACTTTAGTTTCTCAATAAATGATGGGATTACCTTAGTCACTTGAACTTAGGATGAATCATACCCAAATTCTCATTGCCTAAGGTGGAATTGACTTTGTTGCTCCATTTGAGGAGGAATTTCTATCATAGAGGCAGTTGTGGCTTATTCAACATCTCATAGTGGATTTAGATAACTTTGCCTAGCCCGGAGTAGACATTGTGGTAAATGATTTCAGGGATTTAAAAGTGAGCTCTTCAACTCACTTTAGGCAAAGACTTGGAAAAGTTATTAGAGACCCCTTTATTTGATTGCATACATCTAAGATGAGTATTGGGATGATATTGATACGTCTTAGTATTTGATGGTTATGATGGATAACATTGGTCGTAATGCTTAATAATTATGCTATGAATAAGTTAGATATTAATATTATGATGAGCTATTGATTTAGCTATTGATTCGGGTTACCGAATAGACTATTCAATAAGCCATTGATTATGATATTGACTGTGCCATTGACTGGGCTATTGATTGAGCCATCAAATGAGATACTAACCATGCTAGTGATCATGCTTATTGATCTATTAGAAATTTTGCTATTATTAATGATAGAGGTCATGTTTATTGACTATATTAGTGATTAAGTTATGGACTATGCTACAAAAAGCTATATATTTTTCCATGGATTAACTATTATCAAGTTATTGATAAAATATCTATTAATTTGTCATGAACCAAACCAGGGCCTAGCGGTGACGGGTATCCCAAGTCATCCAAGAACCAAAGACCACCCTCTTCGCCTAACCAAACTGAACAAAAGATCTAAAGCAGCGGATGAATTTTGAACATATAACAAGATAGGTAACTCAGAAAGGAATTTAAGAATCTCGACAACATCCCAGTACACAGTAATCCACAAAGCCTCAAAACATAACCAAAAATGAATCTAAGTCGATACATTTCTCCGACGATAGCCTAAAATAAGAATCCAAAAGATAGCCTGAAACACAAGTAAGTTAACTATGAAAGACAACCTTCCGAAGGATTGAAGCTCACCACTTCAAGTAACTTGATCTATGAGAAACTCCACCTAATGCAACATAGGGGATCAATAAGTTCCTTAGAATCCTACATTATGAATCAATGTAAGTCCTAGGACCATTGGCGAGGTGATTGGTAGCATGTAACTCAGTGATAAGGGGATAAAATATTGCTCATTCCAAAACCAATCCAAAATCAATGCCCATGTACACATATATGCATAATATATATATATATATTATATATATATATATGATGCTAGAAGAGGAAACAAAGTTTAGCTAGAACTTTAAAACATTATCCTGGACTATGTAATTTGACATCATAGAAAAACTCACGAGCTATATTGGTCCAGTTGTCTCCCCTCTGGTCGGGCACTAGTGCATGTTAGCCGTACGAATCGAATATATTATAGAAGGTCAGGACTCCTCATAACATATGTCATCTGTGATGTAAATATAAATAGTATGACATAATCACATAGTCATCATGACGAACCCTCACGCCAGCAAATGTGAGTTTCTAGTATTAGTCCCTCGGGACCTCCACCTTCATTGTTAGGTTCACAACTCCCTTTAATCCCAATTTAAACATTTAATACATAACCTCATCTATTAATTCAAGGAGTCAATTACTAAATCATTATGAAGTGGTATCACCTTACCGACTAAAGCTTGCAAACAAATGTTACTAAGCCATTACTTGTGGGAATCCTTGTACTGCAGACTCCATTTAATATACATATGGGGGAATCCTTGTACCCCACAACGTTTTCAAGAAAATCATTCACTTGGGAGAATCCTTATACCCCACAAGGTTTTCAAGTTCATTCTTATTCGTTAGACAATTATACAATGCATTAATTTTGAAGAAGTAGGTTAAGCCAATTGATCAATCACATTCTAGAACCAATTATGCAAGTGCGTTAAGGTTCTCATCAATTTCAATATCAAAATCTAATTATTTGGGAGAATCATTGTACCCCTATTTCCATTATTTTAAAATTTAGGGAATCCTTGTACCCCCATTTCATTCACCATTCCCATACACCCTAATGAGTTCACAAATTATCAATTCAAGTATAATTAATCCATAATATTCAAGGGAAAACATTTAAATAAATTACATCCAAAACCCTTTAGCCATCATTCAAAACCCGACATCAAACCCATGTTAATAATAAACCAATTCATGCTATAGTGAAAAACACATGTTTAGGGAGAGAGATACATTCCTCAATCACTAAGAAATCAAACTTAGTGCCCTAGATGACCAATTTCTTGAAACCCTAGCCTTGCTTTTAAGTGGGGAATTTGAGAGAGTTAAAAGGTGTGTATTGTTATAGTGATAAAAATATGGTCCCTAATGTGTTTATAAGTTGGGGGTATTAATTGGGGAAAGAGGGAAATTACCAAGATGCCCTTAAATGAAAGTTAAAAATCTACCACCCAGTCGCTATGAGTCTTATGACGACTCGTTAAGACTGGATACAAGTTCTCACCATGACTCCTAGTCTGGAAATTATCATTGTCCATCTACACTGTTGAACTTACGAGTCATACCCTATGACTCATATTCACACATTACATCTCGTAGGGTCCATTCGTAGTAAAGGAAGAACCACTTGGGAACTACACTAGGTTGAACATTGAAGGCACACTACGACTCGTTAAGAGTCCATGTAACTCGTTACATATAGCTGTAATCAAGATAGAAACAAAGACAATTTCCACTGGACACCCTACGGTTGAGACATTACAACTCGTGGGGTGAAAGTCGTCACTAAGTCACTTTCATGGGCAACCTTTACTTGTCACCATACGATTGGGTTCCGATGACCCGTCAAGACATCTTACAAATCATAAGATGAGTTGTTGCTTGTGCAATAAGTTCAAAAGTCAATAAATTTTACAAGGACTAAAAATTATGGGTGTTACATTCTCTCCCCATGATCATTCGTCCCTGAATGGTGACATAGGGAATCCATTAGCACGATTTAACACAAAACACAACCAATTTTTCCCTTAACAATGCCAGAAAAAAATATGTTAAGGAAAACACATACCTTATGCACGATTATCCAAAGCGGGAATATGAATAAATATTATGACCTTATGTCCTTTTCAACTTCCAAAGTAGTTTCTTCAACCTAATGATTCCTCTATAGAACCTTCACCGAAGCCATATTCTGAGTCCTCAAACGAACTTGCCTATCCAAAATCTCAACCGGGACTTCCTCATAAGACAAAGAATATGAAATACTAAAACTCTCCAAAGGGACAATCAAGAAAGGATCACCCACACACTTCTTCAACATCGACATGTGGAATACCAAGTGAATCAAACCTAAACTAGGAGGCATGTCCAACTCATAAGCAACATTATCCACTCTCTTCAAGATCAAGTACGGGCCAACATAATGAGGACTAAGCTTTCCCTTCTACCCAAATAACATCACTACCTTCATGAGAGACACTTTCAAGAACACCCAATCACTAATTTCAAACTCTAACTCTCTTTGCCTTATATCTGTATAGGACTTTTGGTGACTTTGGGTGGTCATAAGCCTATCCCTAATATCCTTCATCTTCACCATAGCTTAGTGAACCAAGTTTGTGCCAAGAAATCTAGTCTCACTTACTTAGAATAATTCAATAGGAGAATGCATCTCCTACCATATAGAGCCTCAAATAGGGCCATTAGAATGCTAAAAGGATAGATTTTATTACACACAAACTTTATGACAGGAAAATGGTCAACCTAACTACCACCAAAGTCAATCATACAGTACCTTAGCATATCTTCACAAGATTGAGTAGTCCTCTCCGCTTGCCCATCCGTATGAGGGTGGAAAGTGTTCTAAGATTCACCTTACTCCCAAACCACTCTAGAAAAGAATGCCAAAAATGAGATGAGAACTGCGTACCTCAATCAGATATAATGGAAATAGGCGCAACATCCAACTTGATGATCTTCTGCATAAAAACCATAGCATAATCCTTTGTCAAATAATTAGTCTTCAATGGAGAGAAATGGGCAGACTTGGTCATCCTATCTACAATGACCCAAATTTAATCAAACTAACGATGAGATTACGGAAGATCAGTCAAAAAAATCCATATTAATCACTTCCCATATCCACACGGGAAACTCTATCCCATGTGACAAACCACTAAGCCTCAAGTGCTCTACCTTCACTTGCTGACAAACCATGCACTTGGCCACAAAATTGGCCATATCTCTCTTTTTGTTGTTCCACCAATAAATTTCCTTCAGATCATGGTATATCTTCATTAAACAAGGATGAAATGTATACCTCGACAAAAGAGTTTCAGTCAAAATTTTATATGTCGTAGCTCATCAACATTCGGAATACACAATCACCTTGGTACCTTAAGATACCATCATCATCAATCTCAAAATCTATGACTTTCGATTTACCCATATTATCCTTAATCTGCATTAAGATAGAGTCAAGATTTCTCCTCTTTCACCTCAGTACCAAGATATGACTTCACCACCTCTTGAACAATCACACCACAATCCTCAAAATCTAAAAGAAAAACTCTAAGATTTGCCAACAGGGTGAATATCTTTCACTAATCCTCGCTTCTTTTCATCTAAGTGAGATAAGCTACCCATAGATAACCTACTAAGAGCATCAACAACCAAATTAACTTTACCTAGATGATAGTGAAGACTCATATCATACTTCTTGAGCAATTCAAGCTATTTCATTTGCCTGATATTCAACTTTTTTTTGGTGATTACGTATTGCAAGCTCTATTGGTCTGAATATATGTCAACATGAAACCCATACAAGTAATGGTGCCAAATCTTCGAAGAAAAACCCATAGCCAGCGACTCCAAATCATGAGTCGGATAATTCTTCTTATACACCTTAAGCTTCCTAGAAGTATATGCCACTACCTTACTACACTGCATTAATATGCATTCTACTATCACATTGGATGCATCCCAATAAACAATAAATCCATCAGTATCCTCGGGTAGGAAAAAAAATAGAGTTGAAGTCAACTTGTCCTTCAACTTCGCAAAAATACCCTCACAAGCATCAGACCAAAGAAACTTCACATTCTTCTGAGTCAACTTACTAAATGGGGCAGCGATCGAAAAGAAACTCTCTACAAATATTCTATAATACACTGCTAAACCCAAAAAGCTCTGAATATCGGTTGGAGTTATGGGTCTAGGCTACTTGTTAACCAACACAAATTTATGTGGATCCATCATGATCTCCTCACTAGAAATAACATGACTAAGGAAGGTCAGGACGTTCAACCAGAACTCACTTTTCAAGACATAACATACAATCGATGATCCATAAATGTCTATAACACTATATGGAGGTAATTGTCCCGACCCTCCTCACTTTTAGAACACACCAATATGTCATTAATGAACACAATCACAAACAAATCCAAAAACTATTTTAATACCCGATTCATAAGATCTATAAATGCTATTGGGGTATTAGCCAAACCAAAAGACATGACTAGGAACTCATAATGACCATACCGGGTATGAAAAGAAATCTTAGGAATATTTGCCTCCCTATTTTCAACTGATGATAACCCAACTGATGGTCAATCTCAGAAAAACACATTGCACCCTAAAGTTGTTCAAATATATCATCAATCTTAAGAAGGGGATACTAAATCTTCATAGTCACCTTATTCAATTGTTGATAGTCTATACATATTTGAAGGGAACCATCCCTCTTACACATGAAAAGCACAAAAACAACCCACGGAGAAATACTAGGGTGAATAAAACCCTTATCAAGAAGATCTTTTAATTGCTCCTTTAGCTATTTAAACTTAGCCAAAGTCATTCTATAAGGAGGGATAGAGATAGGATAGGTATCTAGAAAAGGTCAATAATAAAGTATATTTCCCTATCAAGAGAAATACGAGGAAGATCATTAGGAAATAATTCGGGAAACTCATTAACCACTAGGGCAGATTTCAAAGGACTTTCAAAATCAGAATCCTTAACCCAAACTTGATGAGATAAACACCACTTAGAAATCAATATCCGGTCTCTAAGATAAGAAATAAATCTTCCTTTAGGTGATAAAGAACTACCTTCCCACTTAATCACCGATTCATTTGGGAAGTGGAAAATGACCCTTCGGGTTCTACAATTAAGAAAATACATAGCACGAATGGAGCTAATCTATCCCCAATATCACATAAAAGTCCAACATATACAACTCTATCAGATCCACTAATGTTTTCCTACCTCAAATAGACACCGTATAACCCTTATAGACCTTTTTAGCCACAACAGAGTCACCCATTGAGGGACATAAAAAAGGGATCAAAAATATGATCAAGACCAAATCCAATATGAATAGCCACATAATGGGTTACATAATAAATAGAAGAGACCAGGACAATCAGACAATACACATCATGAGAGAAAACTTCTAACATACCAGTGAAAACATCTGGAGATGCCTCAGATTCCTGGCTGGTAGCAAAATCATAAAGACGATTTTGGCCAGTGTCAGTATGGAAAGTATCACCCTTTTGGAGCAGGAGTTAAAGAAGTAGGAATTGGAACCTTATTAGCTCCAGTAGAAACACTAGCAGTACATGACCAGGTTGACCATGGTTGAAGAAATAGTTCCTACCTGTATCATAATAACCATGGTACAATCGGCAACAAACTCTCTAAGGATGATAGGTTAGGGATGAATAATCTCTACTGGCCCAAAATTAGGCTCCTTGTGTTTCAAACTAACTATTGTCCTGAAAGCGATAATTACCAGAAGACCTAGGATAAGAAGCACTAACAGTCGCATGGACACTCCCTCAATTCCTCTTTTTAGTCCATTGTATCCTATGTCTACCATTATTTTTCTAACCTCCACCTTATTCTGAATATCTAAACGTCTTATTATGCCTCTCTCCTATCTTTTCCTGATTCCTTCTTTTATTAAAAGGATCAGACAGACGTTATAGAGGGGCCTCTTTTTGGGTTAATAGATGAATAGAACAACAAAACTCAACATTAGACACATCACCTCGAGGATTCCAAAGAGGACTAAGGAAAACTGGTAGAACTCCATGGGGGCAATCAAAAGCAAGGACCGTAGACAGAGTTTATACCTTATAGGTAGGACAAGTTCCATCCACGCTATCCTCAGGTGGGATAAAGGAGTTTCCATGAGCACCAGTTCTTTAGGGTTGTATGATTTAAAATATGAACAAATGAATTTAGAGGAGATTCCAAGACCTTAGACTCTATAGCCCAAAAAATAGATAATAAGAAATGGAAATATTTCTAAGTACCTCGTAGCCTCTTGCTTATAAGTGTAACATGATACACACCCATAAAAGAAACTCTACTTGACACTACTTTATGGAAACCTAATTGACCATGAACCTATGGCTCTGATACCAACTTGTCACGATCCAAACAAGGGCCTGGTCGTGAAGTCTATCTCAAGTTAACCGAAGACCGAAGACCACCCCCTTCTCCTAACCAACCTAAACACAATTTCTAAAAATGCGGATAATGTCCAAAAATATAAAAAATAGGCAACTCAGAAAGGAATTTATGAATCTCAACAATATCGAAATCCACAGTAATCCACAAAGCCTCTATATAAAACCAAAAATCAATCTATTTTGGCACATGCCCTCGATGATAGCCCAAAATAAAAATCCAAAATATAGTCTAAAATATAAGTAACCAAACTATGAAATAATAGCCTTCCAAAGGATAGAAGCTTACCACTTCAAGTAACTCGATGTACGAGAAATTCCACCTAATACTACATAGGGGTAGAAGAAGTTCCTTTGAATCCTACATTATGAAACAATATAGGTCCTAAGATGGTTAGCGGGATGAGTTCTAGCATGTAACTTAAGGAAAAGGGGATAAAATAATGCCATTATTCTAAAACCATTCAAAAATCAATTCCTATGTACACATGCATACATATATATATATATAAGATGATAGAGAGGGAACAAGGTTTAGCATGAAACTTAATAACATTAGCCTGGACTATGTTGCTTTACCATCATATAATAACCCACGGGCTATATGGGTCTTGTTGTCTCCCCCCTGGTAGGGCCCACTACGTGTTAGCCACATGAACCAGATATATCATAGAAGGTATGGGATACCTCATACCCTACACCATCCATGATGTAAATATAAATAGTGTAACATAAGAACACAATTATCAAGACCAAATCTCACACCGGCAAACACGAGTTTCCAGTATTAGTCCCTTAAAACATCCACCTTCACGGCTATCTACACAACCCCCTTAAAGCCCAATTAAAGCATTTAACACATAACCTATCTATTAATTCAAGTAGATAATTATTATGTCATTATGAAGTGGTATTATCCTATCGACTAACACTTGCAAGCAAATGTCATTACGCCATTACTTGGGAGAATCTTTGTACCCCCAGACTCCATTTATCATACACTTGGGGGAATCCTTGTATGCTACATGGTTTTCAAGAAAATCATTCACTTGGGGGAATCCTTCTACCCCACAAGGTTTTTAAGATCATTCTTATCCATTAGACATATATGCAATGCATTAATTTTAAAGAAGTAGGACACGCCAATTTATTAATCATATTCTAGAACCAATTAGGGAAGTGGGTAGAGGTTCTCATCAATTTCAGTACCAAAATCTAATTATTTGGAGAAATCCTTGTACCCCTATTTCCATTATTTGCAAATATGGGGAATACTTGTACCCCTATATCATTCACCATTCCTATTCAACCCAACGAGTTTACAAATCATCAATTAAACTAGAAGTAATCCGTAATAATTATAGGAAAAGCATTTAAGTAAATTATATCCAAAATACTCAACCCATTATTCAAAACCCAATATCAAAACCATATGAATAATAAAGCAATCCATTCTATAGTGAAAAACAAAAGTTTAGGAAGAGAGATACATGCCTTAATCACCTAGAAATTTGAAGAAGAAATCACACTTAGAGTCCTAGATGACCAATTTCTTGAAACCCTACCCTTTCCTTTGAGTGGGGAATTTGAGAGAGTTAAGAGGTGTGTTTAATTGTTAAAGTGATGAAAATAGGGTCCACAATGTGTTTTTTAAGTCGGGTTATTAAGTCGGGGGAAAAGGAAATTACCATGTTGACCTTAAATAAAAGCTGAAAACCTACCGCCCAATCACTACGGTTATATGATGACTTATTAAAAGTGTCAAAGAGTTGTCACCATGACTCATAATCTAGGTAGTATCATTGACCATCCACACTGTTGACCCTACGAGTCGTAAACTACAACACCTAGTCATACATTAAGTCTTGTAGGATCCAATCATAGTCAAGGAAGAATCACTTTGTCACTACACTGGGTTGGCCATGGAAGGCACACTATGACTCATTAATAAACTTTACGACTTATAATGTCTAGTCATAATCAAGAGTGGATCAAAGATAATTTTCACTGGACACCCTACAATAGGGATACTATGACTCATAATTATATGTTATGACTAGTGCAGTGCAAGTCGTCACCAAGGAAGTATCATAGGAAACCCTTACTAGTCACCCTCTGATTGGGATCCTATGACCCTTCATGATACCTTATGACTCTCGAGATGAGTCATTGCTTGGGAAGCAAGTTTAAAGGTCTAGAAATTTTCCAAGTACAAAAAATTCTGAATGTTACACAATTAAGATATAGATAATTTATTGCCTATGCAATTGATAAAATACATTAATTATATTAGCAATTATGCAATTGATTATGATAAGGATCATGCTTATTTTACTATAGTGACAGTCATGCTATTGATGATTTCGATTATAATTATTGATCATGTTAAATAACTATATTAGCGGTTATTCTATTAAATTCTCTAACGATTATGCTATTGTCCATGCTAAGGATGATACGATTACATGTTTAAGTCTAGATAATGATTATTATATCGATTGTTGACACCCAGTGCAAGTTCGGTAGATGGCTATGATATTAATGATGATATTGGTGATATTGATGATGGTAATGATAACATTAATGATGAGATTTATGATATTAGTGATTATGTTGAGGTTGATATTTATAATTATATTATTTATTATACTTATTGGTTTGAGTCTGAATATCCACTTTATTCTATGATGTCATACTTATTATGATAGTATGATATCGGGGTGTGATATTGATAATAGTGATTCTGGTTAGGTCGAAGATGGGGAAATGCTTATAATGTGATATTATTTGAACGGATCCTATTATATTATAATTAGTCAATAAATAAATGATTTGTTAATGAATAATGATTAGTTGGCAAATGATGATTAGCCTATATGTGAGGATTAGTTGATAAATGATTATTAGTGGATAAATGATGCCTAGTGGATAAATGTTGTTTAGTCGATAGATGAGGATTAGTTGTTGAATGATGGCTAGTTAATAAGTGTTGATTAATTGATAAAAAATGACAATGAACAACTAATGGTTATGAGGTGTCATGGCATGGATGGATACTGACCGTATTATAAGAGTTGATAAACAACGGTGGTGGGTTTTTCTATCTTGTTTTTACCTTACAAGCTTATAAGGGATTGCGATGGGTTGTATAATTTTCTGCACTAATTGGCGTATGAGAGCCAATTTTGTAGTTATGATTGCATGTGTTAATGCTTTACATTATGTTATTATTCAAGTTTATTTACTTGATTATACACATCGGTAATGGAGTTGATTCATGTTCATATCTACCTTGATTTAGTTATATTATTTTGCATTTTATCATATTTATATCATGATTTAGCTCAGTCAGCCAATGATGTCTACTGAGTACTCGTGGTTTTAGTACTCATACTATACTTTTCTACCTATTTGGTGTATATTCGAGTACTAGTGTCACAACCCAAACCAGGGCCTAGTCGTGATAGATATCTCAACCCCATTGTGGGTTGATGACCATCCCCTTAGCATAAGCTCCATAGCATAATAATGAATACATCGAAAATCAACCAAAATAGTAATAAAGATAGACGAATCAGATGAAATCTAAGAGTGTAAGAAAAACAATCAATCATCCTAATACTATCCACAAAAGCCTCTAAACTACAAATACCAACTAAGTTAGGACATTCCCCCGACTATGACCAAAATAAATCCAAAATGAAATACTAAGTCAACAATGAAAATAATGAAATGATCGGTCCTTTTGAAAGATGGAGGCTCACCATTTCACAGCAGATCAGCTGACATACCACACTATATAATGTCTTAAATAAGTAACAGAAATGCCCTCATACCCTACATGAGGAAATGATGTAGCTTCCAGGGATGGTCAGTGGAGCATGAACCTGCATGTAACTCAGGGGAAATGGATAAAATAATGCTATTTCCAAAAACCAATCAAAACCATATGCACAACATTTATATATACATATAGAGGATGCCAGGATAGGGACAAGAATCATGAACATGAGAGGTTAAACATTTAGTTTGAACTATATAGCTCACTCCGTCCTAAAGGCACCCATGGGCTATATGGGTCCAGATCCCCCTACTTGAAAAGCCATAGTTCATGTTAGCCACACAATTTTAGAAAACGTTAAAGACACCAAAGAGGTAGCCATCAAAAATATAATATGTAGTCAGACACATGATCATATAGACCTTATCATACCAATATGCTTGCAAGCTAATTCAATTATGCCTAACCAGTCCATATAACCATTGGACTCCCAAGTTTAATTTAAAATATAAAAGCATGTCCACCAAGGCCACTCCAAAATCATTTTACCCATTTATCCTTTAAGGAAATGTAGTATTTCAAAAATACAAGTTAAACTTTGCAAATATTCATAGTAGAAACCAAGTTTACAAAGTGGGTTGAGGTTAGTCCCATTATCAAGCCAAATTTTCATAAATTTGGGGAAACCCGAGTTCCCCATTCCAACTATAATCATAATGCATCGATTCATAGTCCTAAAACCATCAATTAAAGTATGAAAAATAAAGTTACAATATGGGAAAAGTAATTCAAGTTTTACCAAATGAAACCCCTCAAACCAATTTAAAAACCATCAATTAAAAAAATGAATATTGATTAATAAATGTCAAAAAGTAAAATTCAAGTTAAGGAATGAGAAACATGCTTGAACTAAAGAAAAAATTTGAGAGAAGTCAAAGTTTTCTGCTCAAAGTAATGATTTCTTAAAAAACCCATGAGCTATCTTGGTTTGGGAGTTAAAGAAGATAATAGTAGTGTTTTGGTCTTGAAAATCGAAGGAAAAGGATCAATTTGATGTTAAAATTTGTTTAAGGGGTGAAAAGAGAAAAATCCCTCACCCCAAGTGAAAAAATAAAAATTGGATAAAAAATACATACAACGTGGCACGCCAATATTACAGAGATTAGCCTCCGTGCCACTCCCTATTATGGAGACTAAGTTGTGTGGCATGATACTATCCTGAAGGATTACTTCCTTGAGATCCCAAAATTTCCCCGAACCCTTCCAAAAATTCCAAAACTCTTGCAAAATACTGTTTTGACATCTCTAATCATAATTCAAGTCAACAATTAACATTACCCATGCGGGATGGTCAAAATAAATTTATTGAAATTTTACTAGGTCTTATAACTAGTTGCCATCATTGATCGATGTTTGTGCTATGATTAATTCTCAGAGATAGGTGAGCTCTTGCAGTTGGAATCACTATTTCTATCTATCTTTCATGTCCACTATTTTGTTTAGAGACAGATGTATTGACTATTTTAGAAATTCAGTTGTATTATCACTAGATGCTCTTGTACTGGCTCTACCAGATCTTGGGATGATTTTCTATGTATTGACTATCTTTTATCTACTTCAATTACTTTGGTTATTTTGAAGTTGTGTTGTTAATTTCCCCCTATGTTGGCATTTTTACACTAAGTTAACCCATTGTATTTAATTCCAAATTTGGGTTTGGCTTGCCTACTGGTGGGATATAGTAGGTGCCATCATGACTCATAAATTGATTTGTGATCAATTATAATTAGAGCCTAGGTTTCACGAGCATTAATGTTACAAGATCAAGTGTTTAGAAGAGTCCTACATATCGGAATGATAATGTCCGTTTCCTATCTTCCAGAGGCTATAGGACATTCTTAGGAGTTTTTCACTTCTTTTACTTTTTTTGTGCTAAGTGTATGAGTTGGTTTATAGAACATTACTTTGATCTTACTTTTTCGCAGATGGTTAGGACACGTGCTAATACTATACGAGATGAGGGTCCCAAGACTGAACCTAAGGATCCTACCGCTATTTAAGAATGACCCTAGGGTCATCGATAGCCATGAGATGTCTTTCCATCTTAGGTCCAGGAGAGGGGGCCATCACTAGACCTTACTCCTGCTCATGATCTAGATATTCTTCCACCCAAACCAATGGTAGGCTAGGGACCACCCCAGGATCCACTATGGTTTATTTTTACTTCAGTTCTCAAAGATGCTTTAGTTTAGCTTTTGGGTTAGTTGGTGGTGCATATTCTACAAATCATAGTGGTACTGAGGCAGGGGTGCAAACTATATTTTCAGCTTACAGAATTAAGGTACCTCCTACGCCGGTAGTTGCTAAATTGATAATTTCTTAACCAGTGATTTCTTAGCCTTCTATTTCTACCGAAGAGCAAAAAATATTTGGTAGATTCTTGAGATTGGCACTGCCTAAGTTTTTTGGTGCTCCAGGCGAGGATGCAATTAAGTTTTTGATTTCTTATGAGGACAGGCTCTGTAATTTTGGACTTATTGAGGCTCATGGTGTGTATTACATAATATTTTAGTTGGACTTGTCTTTTCGACATTGGTGGATAGGTTATATGAATTCTAGTCAAATAGGATTTTCCCCGTTAACATGGACTCAGTTTTCCAAGATGTTCTTAGAGAAGTATGTACCTCCCAGCCTTATGGATCATTTGAGGGATCAATTTTGTAGATTGGAACATGGCTCCATAACAATTAGGTAGTATAAGGCTCATTTTCATGAGTTGCATAAGAATGCTACTTCCTTTCTAACTTCTGAATAGGAGAGAGTTAGTTGCTTTATTAGATTAAAGAGACTTTCCCTTTGCATGTCTACTTAGAGTTTAGTTATTATGGGTAGGCCTTTTTTAGAGGTGTCTGATTATGCTTAGGTGATGGAGGAAATGCCCGTGGGGTCAGAAATAAGAGGCCTAAACATTAAGGCAGTTTTAGTGGGAGCAATAGCAGTTGTCGATTTAGAGGTAGCCATTTTCATGGTAGATATCCTCCGCATCAATCCTATCACCCTCAGAGTCAGCCCAACCAACCTATTAAGGAAGCTTTTGAAATTACTAATGGAGGTCATCCTAGCGCAGTGATTACCTTGGTCAGGGTGGTAGTCATTCTCAAGGGGTTCATCTTTTGGTCATTCTGGATATGGTGGTTATTTTGGGTTAGCCAAATCTGTTGGTCTTGGTTTAGCTCATGGTACATGCTATAGTTAGGAAACTTCTGGTAACTATTTGTGAGAGTGCCCTAGTCATGGAGAGATTGTTGCTTTAGCTTAGAGTGTACCCCCATAAGGGTAGTTTATAACTCAGCTATAAGTGGTTCTCAGGGTTATAGGGGTGGTTTCTAGGGTACTCAATGAGGTTATTAGGAAGGCAGGGAATAAGGTTGGTTAGGAGCACTGCCAAGTAGCAGGCATGGTTAGTTGTATGTATTACCAACTAGGTCCAAGGCGAGTCCTCGGATGCTGTTGTCACAAATATGAATTTGGTGTGCCAATAGTTGGTCCTTGCTTTATTTGATTCAGTATCCACTTATTCTTATGTATATTCTTATTATGCATCACAATTAGCGTTATCTTGGGATTTGTTACTTGTGTCATTGCGTGTATCTACTCCTGTGGGTAATTCTTTATTGTGGATCGGGTTTTCAGTTCATGTGTTGTGACTGTTATAGATATTGATTCTTACGATGAACTTATCATTCTAGATATGGTGAATTTTAATGTGATTCTGGGCATGGACTTTTTATCCTACTCTCATGCTATCATGGATTAGTTTACCATGACTCTTACCTTATCCATGCATGGCATACCCCCAGTTATGTGGCAGGGAGCAGCTAGTCACGAGCCAACGGGGTTTATTTGTTATGTTCATGATAGGAGTCTTATTTTGAGGGGTTATGAGTTTTATCTCACTTATATCGGTGATACTAGTGTGGAAAGTCCATCGCTTAACATTTTTCCCGTTGTTTGTGAGTTTCTTGATGTGTTTCCTATCGACTTGCCTGGTATTCACCTTTCCCATGAGATGAGTTTGCAAGTTTTAGTATAAGATCTACTATCATTGTTAGTACGAAATCCAACTTTACATTTAAAGTCTTTACTGTACTTTTACAGAGTTTTTAGGCATAAAATCATCCATAGTCTTTCTTTTATTACAACCATAGTCCTATAAATTATTGAGTCATAGTCTTTCTGTTGCCAAAGTCCTTAGTTTTTAGTTATCATAGACAAAGTCTTGAACATAATCAAGTCGTAGTTACTTTCATAGATTTCATAACAAATATTATTGGGTCTTTTCCTTAGATCTTTAGCAAAAATACATTGAGTCTTTCTAATCCATAAAAACACAAAAATATATCCATACCTGAGTCTTTTCCATCTTTATCAAGTATGTTTAGCATGTGTAAATTCTTTCCCAAATTAAACATGTCTCCAACCATCCGCAAAACTCTATCATATAAAGTAGCCTACCTCTATGAAATAGATATATTGCAACTATAACAAAATCTATCTTCCACATATCTACCTCTGCTAAACCCATATTCTACCTATGTAAAAATGAGTGTAATCCATAAATGCAAATTATTTCGTTAACCAAAAAAGGATAGAAGGAGTTAAGAAATACATTGTTGCTTTAACACTTGACCAACATATCCTTACAATAACAACTAAACAATTCATCACTATACAGATACCAAAGTATTTTCCACAACAATTGAAAGGCCATGACTTTACCCATATTAATTTTGGTGTTATTCGGATCACATTGACTCATAAAGGGAGAAAAGGACATGCAATAAAGGCACACATTACATTTATTGATACAAGATTCAATGAGTACAAATGTGCAAACTTGGATATGTCAGAAATCACTTTGGAAATTGGGAAAGCCTTTGTCACCATGTTCCCTAACTTTAATGTATCCCTCTCATATCCATATTTAACAGAGGCAAAACTCCAAGTCCAAATACTTGAAGCTCCGCTAGATTATAGAGCCACATAGACAACTCTACACTACTAGATAGTTTGGCAAGTCCAAAGACACACATAAAACTTATCCCTCCCAAATAGCATCCATTCCTTGTTCTTAATTATAGATGCCACCAATGGAATGACCTAGTGCATCAAAATCCCAAAGCATGTCTCCATGGAAGAATTCCTCATTATTCTTCAAGATTTATGGGTCAAAAGTTATCATGGATTGAGAGTCCATCCTCAACATCTCTAGCTTACTGAACCTATATTCTCTAGAAATCCTTATAAAGTATCTCTCTCCATCCATATTACACTCTTACTAAAACATACCTAGATGAAGAAAACCTATCCAACGAATATTTCGTGCTATCTTAATAGTGCCATGAATGAACATAACTGGATACAAGAATTCAATCACAAAAGACGCAATGTGTACTAGTTTAAATATCCTTTTGCAGGACACTGTCTATAGGATATTGATTGCGATTGTAATCAATGCGATGAGGACAGTCTAAATGATTCTAATGAAGCGAAAGATGATCCAGAATGGGATTTATATTTTGTCTTCCAAAAGACTTATGTCCAAAGCCTAAAATCCTAGGAAAGGAAAAGACAAAACATGTATCTCAATTCTCCAACAAACCCCAGAACTGGCCAGCATTACCTGCTCCATCCAAAGGCAAAAGCTCTAACTCAAAGCCTAAACCTCAACTATACATTATGTCCTCAACAAGATCGAGACCCAAATATATCTTCCTACCAAATTACAATTAAAAAAGGATAACCTAACCCAGACTCTAAAAGTACCATATGTTATCCTACAGGAAGGAAATCAAGCATACACCCAACATGCCATACTTATCAGAGCACTAGAAAGGGAACAATTGAGTCTGAAAAATGTCCACAAGGAACTTCAATCCTATATTTAGATTACCAACAATAAAAATAAATGTCCTCACTTGAAGAACAAATTTGTCTTCTGAAATATGACTACACTAAACAACAAAATACCTAAGAGTCCATTGTATTTCCACAAGTATACTTTCCACGAAGATTAGGCCAAGCCTTTCCGACTTACCCATCTTTTTAATTTGTTCTATTCACTCCATCTTCATAAGATGAATAGAACTTTGATATTGCCAAATTTTTATGGAAATAGGAAAGATGCCATGGCAGCCCAAAAGCAAGCTGAGATGGCACAAGACGAATCAAAAGGAAAAAATATTCTAGCCAAGTTCCATAAGATGCTGATAAGATGGTCTCAAGATCTGCTTCTCCAATTTGTGATCACATCTTCTAGAGTTTAGATCCTATAGCCCCCGATGATGACAAGGAAATCAAAAGGGTAGAAACTCTAAATGAAAAAAGGTCATATAAAGTCTTAAAGTCCATCAAAAAATATCTTCCCAATCATTTAACATCAGGTTGTCCCAAAGCTTTATGTAGCAAAAATTGGAGATCCCTTGATCATCAACCTATCGTTGATGACCCTATTAATGATTATCACAAAGCGATTGATGAATTCTATGTCTTTGATCCTAAGGAAGACTAGAATATTCAACCAATAATAATCCTGTATATGTATGCTCTAAAGTTGATGATAGCTTTCCTGGTGATAAATATAAGTGAGATGATAAAGATTCATCTATTGATGCTCAAGCATATGCCAAAGATGATTTTTAATATTCAGTCGATTCTCCTAAGGAAGGATATCCACCAATATTCATCAAACATTCCAAAAAGCCAAATATCAATATTGTAGTAGATGATAAAGATGGGATGCCCGATGATTTAGTCCTAGAAAGAAGGTCAGAACCAGCAACAGCGGAAAATAAAACCATTAGAAGTGGATTCCACACCATTACTCTCAATGATGCCAAGGTTTTATCTCTGGAATCCCAGGATTTCAATATCAAGATCCTACAGTAGGTTTTCTGTGACAACATATGAACGAAGAGGTCTATGTTGAAGGAAATTGTCTGGAATAATCCAATACTTAATCGGGCATGCAACTAGAAAAATCATAATACAAAGTCCAACTTCACCTACTCAAGCCATCAAGTAGAATCCTAGAAAAATATATTGTTTAAGAGGTCCAAATTACCTAGGACTCTAGACGACAATACCAAGGAGATCAAGAAAACCAGGAACTTCAGGAGAAGAGGCTCAATGAACTACAAGAAGAAGAATGGCTTCCTGTCTACCAAAATCCTAGTAACTTTGCAACAAATTGTTCTCAAGCTCAAAAGTCAAAGGACTCAGTCCACCATTTTGGAGAAACTACTGATCACACAGGCATCCATCTCAACAAATAGGACAACCTTGAATCAGTCTTCTCTCTTGAAGAAGAACCGATGGAGGACACCTTCTTTTCCATAGACATATATGAAGAATAAAGATAACTCTACCTAATATTCAATTTAGGAAAAGATAATGACAAGATGGATACTCAAATTTTTATGCTCAACACATCAAGATTTCTATCTTCTGTGATAGTAGACTTCTCCACTAGCTAGGCAACTCCTTTTTCTAACTAAGAAAACAGCAAATCCTTATTGCCTGCAAATAGGCTTTCATCTCATTCCCTTTCCATTTTTCTTATAGAGTCCGTATTTAAAGTAGTCAATATGCTAGTGCCTATTTATTCTCTTGCCCTTCCTTCTCTTTGTTAGCTATTATTTCTCTTAAAAGTTCCACCTTTATTTTAAGAGAGCCCTTCGATCTGTTCAATCAATACATGTATCCCTTCAATCCATTCATCCTTAAGAAATATGAACTTTTAATGAGCTCTAGGTTTTTAGAAAATATGGAGAATCCATCCTGAAGTAAGTCAGAGTGCATTCAAAATATCCTTTTTGTCATGTGTTCATAGCACTAGCCATTTACATTCTTCAAGAACTCCTATGGTTATTCTGGAACCTGTGCCACCAGTACTACATTCTCATAGAGTTTAAGTGTGATGACTTAAGGCATTTTGATAAAATCCAACCAACTTTGAAAAGCTTCATGCTTCGTTTAAGACATAATAATATTAGGTTCAGTGCTTCAAGGATTCCTGCGACGCAATGGTATTCATGTTACAACATTCGATAGGAATCACAGGCCACGATGACCAAGCTTAGTTGGAAATTTTACTACACTAGAAATTTTTTGTATCAATACTCTTTTTAAAATATGAATGCTATAAAGCACAACGCTTTATTTTTTTCACAAAATAGATGTATTCCTCCAGAAATATGGCTAAAAAATGGAGGAAATGGAACTAATCGATGATCATCCATCTGGGATAAAGTCCATTGAGCAAAAAAATAATATCATCCACAGTATGAAATCATGATATTTGAAGCCACCAACGTCATCAAAAGCATACGACTGAAAACTCCCCTACAGGACTGTGAAGGTCCATATAATAGGAACAGTTACTTCACCAAATTTCTGAGAAGAAGATTGGAAGGCCAAAAACACCTAAATCATAAGCATGGTGTCAAATTAAGGATGGAAAATGGATAAACAAGCTCATCGTAAACATAATCCAATACTACTTGAAAGATGATGCCAGATGACATATGCAAGAAATTACCATTCACTTCAAACTCTAGGGAATTACCTTCCAGAGTTTACCATGAAACCCTCCCAATTAGGTTACCCTCTTCACCACAAAACCTTTTTAGATGGGTTTAGGTACACAGCTACTTGGTAGATGCCTATAAAGAGCTTATGTACCTTCTTGAAAAAATAATACAATTTGGTAATACACCTCCTGTAAATAAGCTTACAAGTTGTTGATCCACCTAATTATAAGTGGCCAATAAGTTTCTTAGTCGCCTTGATCTGAGGTGGATTTATGCACCTCATTGTTGTTATCTTACCTCATTTACCCTTGTTTTAAGGACTTCTTGTGTGCTTAATGTGTGAATAATGATATAATTAAGCATATAAGTTTTAAAATATTTTATTACAATGTTTAAGGTGTAATTCAAACAAGTTTAGATTAAAATTTGCCATTTAGAGTTCAAATCAGAAAACTAGTGTTACTAGCTTGAGCTAGGTGTTGTACTAGTTGATCTCGATGAATTCTAGTGTGTGTGATAAGATACTAATGATTTGATTGTGTAATTATGTGTGGAAATTTTTTTTAATATTTTTGGAGGTTCAATTGAAATAAGGCTAGAGTCAAACAATAAGTTAAAAATCTAAAAGTGCAAAACTAGTTCTTAGCGTAAGTTTCTAGTTCATTGTCCTAGACATTATATTGTTTTGAGCTCTAAACCGTAGTTTTTGATGATATAGGATGCTTGGTGAGTTTATTATTATGATATATCTATAATACACAAGCTGGAAATCAATTGTAAAAAACACCACAATGCTTGGGATGGAAGAAGAAGTGCATTAAACTAGTTTAGAAGTCAAATTTAGGTTGTGAATACATGGGGCGTCGCAGACCTTGTTCATGCTATTCAAGGGGAATAACTAATATGGATATGGATTACCTGATTACTTTCTAGCGTGTTAACATTATTAGGCCTCATCTCACACCCAAGTCTATGGAATAGAAGGGGCGACGCAGACCTAGTCTACAAAATGGCCAAATTGTCCTTCTATAAATAAGACACTTGAATTCAATGCAAAACACCTTGGACGACTTTGAAACTAGGAGAGGGTCTGTAAAACACTTAAATTAGGGTTTATATATCTTTACTTTATTTTTTTATGGATTTTAACATGTTTTTTATCTTTGCAATTACTGTTATGGCCATGAGCGGCTAAACGCCCCCTTTCCGGGGTTAAGGCCATGAACATGATTACTATTGATTTGAATTGATTATGTTTTGGTTTATTATCATAATTGGATGTTTATTTACACTTTTTATAACTATTTTAAGGATCAGAAACCTTTAGAATACATCCATTGTCGACTTTGTGAACTTGAGAGGGGAATAAGAGGATAGAACATGGGAGCAAATAGAGTAGGATTATAAGATTCTATAGAATGAATATTGTAATTTTCATGTATGATAGATATATAACTACGTGACCTATTTTATTCATTGCAGGATGAAATATAAATGTGTTTAGCTTAGTTCTCCCATCCTCGCTCAATGATGTATTTGTAGGTCTAAGTTAGATAGGTGATTAGAGGCTCGAGCGACCATGATCATAATATCAACCACGTTAATCAACAACCAAAATAAGTAATCTAACCAATGAAGTTCAATAGCTTAGTATGATTGTTCACAAAGCCTTAACCCTGGGTTTCTCCTTATTAATTGTCTAAGAAATTTAATTTTATGCATTATCTACTTTGCTTTTAGTCTACAACTCTAAAACTCTTTCAGTTAATTTTACACCACTTTAGTCAAACTAGTGAACTAGAATTAGATAGTTGTTAAAACAAGTTCCTGTAGGATCGATACTTGACTTCTAAAAGATAATTTTACTACTTGGTGAGAGCACATATATTTGTGTGTGCACTTAGGAACAACACACCAGCTTACATATGCCAACAACATATTTGTGTGTTCTTATTAGGCTCTGTCACATGTTAGTAGGGCCCATCTTGAATAAAATAGGTTGTAAATATCTCATAGAAATATGTGTCTAGCTAGGTCTTATCTTCTTTAAAGGATAGGGTTTATCTCTTAGAAAATAAGATAGGGCTTTAATATTTTTAGAATAGTAGGCCACGTGTGATGTTTATCTTTATTTCAAGTTTGTCCGTACTTCTGGCTTATCTAGAGCTTCTTTCTCCTGTAAAAGGAAGCATAGGTCTTTAGCTGTTGATCATCAGCCTCTCCACCTAAAAACCTCTCTTGTAAAGATAGACTTATTGATACTTTATCATGTAAATATGACTACTTGTATGAAGTATATGTGTTACCACCAGGATATAAAATCCCCACCAGATATCCTCCTCTACTAAACCCATACTCAACCTTTGTGAAGAAAGCATTAATTTGTGGCTACATATCTATTTTTTGGTATAGCAAAAACCAAAAGGAGTTAAAGAATATTTTGCTCCATCAAAATATGACCAGTATCCTATTCTTGCAACTCAGGAGGAACATTTCATCACACTACAGATGCCACAGGTTTTTCCATGATTGTGGAAATCCCAAGGCTTCGCCCATATCCAATTTGGTGTTGTTAGGGTCGCATTGATGTATCATGATAAAAGGCCAGGAAGTAGTGGCACGTCTTTTCCTTCTTGATACCTGGTACAACAAAAACCAACATGTAAATTTTTGTACCTCTGAGATCATAGTGAACGTTCGAGATAGTCTTCATCACTATATTTCAAAACTTTAACAAGTATCTTTCTAATCTATATCTTATAGAGGCATTGAAGATTAAAGTCCAAATTCTTGGAGCTATGCAGGTCAGAGATGCCATCCAAGTAACTCTCTACTACCAAGTATCTTGGCGGGTCAAGAATCATACCGTGGACCGATCCCTTATAGGTGGGAAAAATGCCTTGTTCCTAAACATAAATGCCATTAATGGAACCACTTAATGTACCCATTTTCCAGGGTAAATAGAAATACATGAACTTGCTAGAGTACTCCCAAACTCATGGATCACAAATTATGAGAAGTTGAGAGAGAATCTTCAACCCCTCTAGTCCGCTGAACTGACCTTTCCTAATAAAGTGACAACACTGTCACAATCAATTTTGAAAGCTCACATCTAAAAAAGCCTCCCAAAATGACCTTATCCATTCATATGTACCAATCTTTTGATAACTTCCCATGTGTTGTACCCTAGAAATTCTATTATGGTTCCTCGGCAGTTGCATGCACGAGCATGATTAGATTAAGTACTTCAGTCATGATTGTCGCTATGCCATGTGGTTCAAATATCCTTTCTTAGGACACTACAGATAGAAATCAAATTACGATTGTAACATGTTCCAATGAGATACCTCACCAACTCAATTAAGAAATAAAACCACCTAAATTAAAAATAAGCCTGCAACCAATATGTACATGATGTCTTTTGTAGGCACCTGTCACTCAAATGAATTCTAACCAAATAAACCCTTTGAAAAGGATAACCTAAGCCACGCTCCAAAGATACCATCAAAGAATGCTATCCTACCAATAGGAGAGAATATTCCCCTCAGTGACATAGAAGCAACTCTCAACTGGTAATCAGAAAATGCCTTGTGCTAGAACATAATGTTGTCCATCATCAGCCAATCCCTTAAGAGTGTTGCTCACACACTGACTAAGTTGTCTAGCAGAGTCAAAGAAATGACAAAAAAAGCATAACAAGTATCTACCTGGAATGATCAATTTATTCGGCATTTAGAGATCGGGATCCAATCTCTGCAGTATGATATATATGCACCAGGAAGTATAAAATATGTGCACCAGCAACAAAAAGAAATGGCTTCTCTTACAAAATAGATTCAACAATAGAAATATGGTAGTTTCGAACCTCAAACAACTACCAAAGCCAACTTTATTCCCTATGTTTCTACAAACATACTCTCCCCCAAAAATGAGCCACAACTTTCCCACTATCCCTTTTAGTTCTCATATGCCCATATCTTTTTCTCTAAAGTCTCAGGATGAACAAGAGTTTGACATTGCTAAGCTTAAATAGGAAAGAAAAAATTTCATTGGTACCAAAAAGAATGTTGATGAAACCCACAGGAAGTCTATGAAAAAGATGGAATTTGATGAAAGAGACACAAACAAAGGAACCATGATGATCTTGGACCATGACATCACCTTCCTATATTATAACTTAATAATCCATAAGCCAAAAATGCCATATGAAGAAAAAGAATGTAATGACATTCTTAAAGATGGCCTTCTTAATCACAAGTAGTTATCATGACACATGATCCATACACTGCCTCAATTATCTTAGATCAAGTTTTCCCAAATCTATATGGCTTGGGCATTAATGACCATCCAATTCTAGATCCAGAAGCCATGAATGATACTGATTTAGAAGAATATCTGAAATGTAATAAGAATATTTTAGATGCTGATCCCATTAACCCTGATATGGGTGAAGGAGAACATTGGCGTGATATGAGCCTTTTGGATGTATAATCCAACACTGGTGATAGCTTTCCAACTAATGGATATATCAAGGACAACAAAGACTCCATTGATTCTTAAGAATACATTGCGGAAACTATTAAATCCTAAATTGAATCTTTTGAAGAAGACTGGATACCAATATTCATGAACCACTCAAAGGAGCTAAAGGTCTATAAAGTAGTCGATGACCAAGATGGGATGACGTATGATCCAATCCCAGAAAGAAGACCAAAAATAGCATCGACGACAAAGAAAGCCATTTGAATTGAACTCCACACCTTCTCTCTCAAAGATATCAAGGTTTCAGCCTAGCCTCATAGAATCCAAGACCTCTATACTTTGATGGCATTGAAGAATATGGATGAAAAAGAAAAATACATGATACTCTCAGAGTTCACCTTTAGATTCTCCTTAATTCTAAGAGATTAGTGGAATGTGCTTAGGATCCTGGATAAGAATTCTTATCTAACACCTAAGTAGTTTGCCTTCAATATTAGAATCCAATGAGAGGTCTTCTGTAGAGATACAGGACACAGATAGGAGAAGCTACATAGATAAAACTTTGAGATGAAGTGTATATCGCTAGATAGAGAAGTCATTAATATGAAATTTTAGAAGATGGCAAAGATATACTTTAATGTTGGTGGATATACCAGCCTGAAGCAAGCCTTCATATCATCGTTGTCGAAGATGCTAGCCAACCACACAATGAAGAGTATAGAGGAGAAGTTCAAATCCATAACCATCACACAAGTAGGTTATATCAAGAAAACCATCATGTAGGCCTAGGATAGAATATACTTAATGAGATCTATACTAAAGTAGAATGTTTGATACAATGTAGATCTTGATCGAGCCTACAACAGGAATGATCTTATCAACAAATCCAACTATCTTTCCTCTAGCTGCAAAACAAGGGCCAAGAACCAACTATAGTTCAAGAGGATTAAATTGCCTAGACCTCTATATTATAGGACTAAGGAGATTAGGCGAACCAGGAATTTTGAATGAAGGAACCCAACAAACTATAAAAAGGAGAAAAACTGCTTCATCTATTAAAAAGTCTTTGTCAATTTGCCAGAAACTATCCTCAATCCAAAAAGTCAAAGGAATTTTTCTCCCACTTCAAAGAAATAGCCAATCATACAAGCATTTATGTCATAAAAGAGGAAGAACTTAAATTGGTCTTCTCGCTTAAGGAAGAACTGATACGCCCAAATTACAACTCTCATTAGAAAGTGTAAGCGGTCGCTGTCAAATATAGAACCCAACTGGGTTGGGTATCGAATCCCACAGGGAATACTTTGATCACTAAGTATTGCGATTATTATTAGACTGTTGGTCGAAGGTTCCAAGATAAGGGGGGTTTGGTTTAAGTGCACAATAATATTATCAGTGTAACAATGAGATGATATGTGTAATTATATTTGATCACAGAGAATGACAAGTTAGGGTTATGTCCACCTTGTAGCTTCTACTTCTCTATTAACTATGGGTAATACGGATTTTATACATGCATGCGCTTATAGAGAGGCGTATTCTAATTCTAATCCAAGTGTTTTTCAACCATCAAGGATTTATTCACCTTAGTTCTCTCGAACCCAAAGTGTACAACAAATTATACGAACTCTCCAAGACATTAATCCTGCTAGGGCATTAACGTGTAAACTAGAGGTTGGAAACCCTAATTTCTTGTCACACTCTTTTTTCCAAATAGTAACTTTTCTACCGAACAAGTTATTGCTATAACGGCATATTCCCTATGTTTGCAACCACGAGAATTCAATCAAAATGAAGAGAGTAATGATATAAGTGGATTACACATCATAAATTCACGAACCCATAGCAATAGAGAGTATACTACAAGGTTTCCATAACCCTAACAAATAAGTTTAGGTACTCATGAATACAATGGAAATCACAATAGACATAATAATCATACCAAAACTTAGAACAATCTCGGCGATGGAGATGACTAGCGAAAATAAGAGAGGAATGTGTTTCTCTCTCTCCGTTGCTCAAGCTAAGCCATTTTCTGCTCTCCAAAAATATTACAGAATCTGAATTATGTGAATAATGGCTGAAAATTCAGCAATAAGATTTTTAATAACAACCTTCTCTACTAAGTTGCTACTGCATCCTTAACTATTTAAAAATGTTGAGTTTGCCCGGGAAAAAGTTCCCATGCATCACATTTAGTCCAAAAGTTGCCTTCCCTTTTATGTGAAGTTTTCCTTTGCTGTCCACAGGTCCCCAAAGTGCTGAAATCTTCCGTATTAGTACCTGAAAAGCATGCTAATCACATAGGTTTGCTCACTTAACTAAAAATAGACTAAAAGTGCAAGAATTATGTATTTTATCCTCAAAACTTAGCTAAAACATGGGTAAGTTATGGTGCTTAGACGTATAAATACGCCCAACATCAAGAACCAACAAAGGACACCCTCTTCTCCATAGACATATACAAAGAATCAGGCGACATCTATACAGATGATCTTTACCTGATATCCAATACTAGAGAAAGCACAGACAAGTAAGATAGTCAAATATATATCAAGGATCCCTATGATGCATAGGTAATCATAATGCATTTCCCTGTAGGAAACACTGACCATGAAGTTCAAGCTTAGTCAGAAATTTCACTCTTCTAGAAATTTGACATGTCAATACTCTCCCTGGAAGATGAAGTCACCAACAAAAGCATAAAGTTAGAAGATTCCCTATAGGAATATGAAGGGCTATCTAATAGGTAGAGTTGTTTCACTAAATCACTAAAAAGAACTTGGAAGGCTAAGAATGCCTCAGGAAAAAGCACCACATCGATTGGTTGTTGGAAGAAGGATACATGATTTCACTACCAATACAATCTAACACTGCATGAAAAGGACTCCAAATAACATTTGCAAGAAATTACCATTCACCATAAGCTCCAAGGAATTACCTTCCAGAGTTAACCACAAAACCCTCCCAACTAGGATACCCTCTTTACCATAAAAGCCTCTTAAGTGGGTTACCCTCTTCGATGAGATTGCACACAAGATTCTTATCTAGCTACTTGGTAGAGGCCTAAAAGGATCTTTTGCACCTACTTGCAAGGATCTTACAAGTTACTGATCCATCTGCTGGAAAAAAGATTATAAGTTGTTGATCCACCTACTTAAAAATAGACATCAAGTTGCTCAGTCACCTACTTGCACATATTGTCACATGCTAACAACATACTTATGTTTTGTTTTATTAGGCTCCATCACATATTAGTGGGGCTCGTCTTGAATAAAATAGGTTGTAAATATCTCATAGAAGTTTGAGCCTAGATAAGGTTTATCTTCTTTAGAGGATAGGGATTTACTATATTTAGAATAGTGGAATATGTGTAATGTTTATCTTTATTTAAAGTTTATCCATATTTCAAATTTATCTAGAGCTTCCTTCTCCTATTAAAAGAAGCATAGGCCTTTAGTTGGAGATCATCAGCCTCTCTACCTAAAAACCTCTCTTGTAAAGATTTTTTTTATCAATAAAAATATTTGTTGGTTAAGTTCTCTCTCTTTCTCTTCTCCTTCCAAAGGGATGGTTACTTCGATCCTTTATGGCGGAGTAGTGGGGTAAGGGAAAACTTAGGAAAGTATGCTTATTGTAAATAAAACATGGATCTTTGAATTACTTTCCATAATTATGAAAAGAAATTGGCTTGGTTTACATAATAACTTTCTAATTTTCTTGCTTTTCTTATTATAAACATATAAATCTGAAGTATGTCATAATACACCTATGTTTTGTGGATTGTTAAGGGTGCTAAAGGTAATGAAAGAGCAATGAAAAGTTAATGTATTTCATATATCATACAACTGTATATGTACTAGAATACAAATGATTTCATGTGTTCAAAGACTGGAAAACTCAAGCCATCTAATTATGGGCTGAGAATTCTTTGTTCATTCTAAACAATCATTTATAGATTAGTGGATATGTATCCCCAATCATAAGAAAGCTATGGTGTGTTGATAAAATCATTGATGTTTTATGGAATGCCATCTATAAGGATGTGAAACCACCTATAGTGTTGGAATGGTTAGAGTTTTGGGTCTGTGGTGTTAACAAGAGCTTTAATTTTCTATGGTGTGACACCTATATGGTTGTGAAACCACCTTTCATTTTAGAAATCTCAGGGATCTATTGTTATTGCCTAGTTAATATTGCATGTGGTTTCACTCTGTGCCCCACTATCCCTAGTCTATTTTGTCACCTTACCATATGGCTCTTACTGAGCTTAAGGAGATAAATTCTCAACTTCAGGATCTTCTTGGTAAGGGTTTTATTAGATTGAGTATGTATCCATTTGGATCTCATGTGTTGATTATGAAAAAAAAGATGGCTCCATGCATATGTGTATTAATTATATGCCATTTAATAAGGTGATGGGGATGAACCATTATTTTATGCCTCGCATTGACGATTTATTTGACTAGATTCAGGGTATAACAGTGTTTTCTACATTTATTTGAGATTTGGTTTCCATCAATTGAGGATATGACCTGAGGATATCCCAAAGACAACTTTTAGGACCTGTTATAGTTAATATGAGTTCTTGCTGATGATGTTTCATTTGACTAATACCCCATTCATGTTTATGGATTTGATGAATCAAGTGTTTAGAACTTACTTTGATTCTTTTATGATTGTGTTCATTAACGACATTCTAGTATATTTAAAAATAGAGAGGAGCACGTACAGCGATTGAGAATCATGCTCCAAAATGTACTTTTTGCGATCTTTTCTAAGTATGAGTTTTGTCTTGAGTCGGTGAAATTCCTTGGACATATGTTATCTAAGGATGGCACTTGCGTAGACCCAGGAAAGATTAAGGTGATTCATGATTGTTCTAGACCTATATCTCTAATTGAGGTTCATAGATTTAGTATTTTGGCTGGCTATTATAAATGTTTCATCAAGGGTTTTGCTACTATTTCAGTGCCTATGACCAGATTGACATGAAAGGAGGTTCTTTTTTGGTGGTACGAGGAGTGTGAATTAAGCTTTGGAGAGATCAAGGATTTTCTCACTTCAGCTCTGATTCTAGCTTTTCCTATTGAGTGTGAGGGATTCAATGTGTTTTTATTCTTCCAGTTTTTGCCTAGGTTATGTGTTGATGTATCAAGGTTATGTTATTGCTTATGCTTTGAGAAACATTAAGGTGCACGAGCGAATCTACCCCACTATGATTTGGAGTTGGTAGGGGTAGTTTTTGTGCTTAAACTTTGGAGGCATTATTTGTATAGTGTGTATTTCAAAGATTTTCACCAATCAACACAGTCTTCCGCATCTTATGACCAAGATAGAGCTTAATGCTAGGCGATATAAATTGATAGAGTTTCTTACAGATTAGGATATATCCATATTATAGTATCCAGGAAAGGTTAATGTGTTAGCAAATTCCTTGAGTTGGAAGGTAGTGAGTATGGGTATCTTGGCTCTTATTTAAGTTTCTCAAAGGGTGTTGTCATGGGACATTCAATCCTTAGCCAACGTAATGGTTTGTCTTGATATTTCAAACCTTAGTTAGATTCTTGCTAGTGCTGAGGCAAGGTCTTCACCTTTTGAACAGATTTGGAATCATTATTTTAAGGATAGTAAGCTTCACTTCCTTCATGATCAAGTGCTTAGAGATGATTCTAAAAGGATCACCATAGATTTTGAGGGCATTTTGAGATTTGATAGCTGCATTTGTGTTCCACTGATTGATGACTTCATTTAATTGATTATGTATGAGCCTTGCAACTCTAGATATTCTTTTTATTTAGGCACAACTAAGATGTATAGAGATTTGAGACTGCATTATTGGTTGAGTGGTATGAAAAAAGATGTCGTAGACTTTGTAGGGCTTTGCCTATATTGTTAGTAGGTAAAGGCTGAGTATCAACAACCATAACACATTACAATTCTTTTTGAACACTAATAACCTATCACTTTGGGGGCTTCAATTTACCCTTTCCCCCTCTTATTTTTCGACACATTACTCAATTAATTTTTCATTAAAGTGCCTAGGATCTTTGGATCAAATTATGTCTATCAGAAAAAGGATTAGGCTACATATGAGGCTTCCAAAGAAAAATATAAAGGCTCAACGGGGCTTACTAGGATTATGCACAAAGGGTAGGTCAAATAGAAAGTAAAAACAAGGCTATCAAAGAAATGCCTATATCATCTCCTAAACTCAACTTCTTTATTTCACTTTGTGCACACACTGGGAGAGTTCTAGACATCACATGCAATAAGGAATTTATAAAACCTTACTCACACATGGAACATGCTCAACTTACATAGGATCATCATAGATTCTTAATCAAATAATAACATGAATTTAAATTTAAGCCACAAGAACAAGAGTCACAAACATGAGCCTAGGAGTCTCAAAAGTAGAAATTCGCACAATCAACATGCTCACACAAACAAAACACTTGCACCATGTAATCAAGTATAGCACCAACAAGAATATCTTACACAAAAAAAATTAATTTAAGCCAAAAATTTGTAATTTCCCCACCCCACACTTAAAGATCTACTTTGTCCCCAAAGTATACTTTTAAAGTAAGAGATAAAAATATTCTCCGAGGCCTCTAGGCATAGCTAGTAGCATCTTTAAATATCAAGAGGGTCCAAGGACCCCACACTCAGTATTTGCCATGCTCCTTAGCTTAAGTTTCCGGTACTCAGACTTCCCATAAACATGTGACTCAATAAAATAAAAACTACGTGAAGTAAAAACTAAAAAACTGAAAAGAAAACATACCTACTTAACTTGCGTTTCCTCCCAAGAAGTGCTTGATTTAGTATCGCAGCACGACCCAACTCAACTTGACCAAATTCCTTCATCCTTTTCCTCATACTTAGAGGCCATCTTCTTATTCATTTCTAACCTCTTGAGTGAGCACTCTCAAGGTCAACCATTTTTTCAACTTTAGCCTTTTTAGGCTCTTCCATCTTTATCATGTTGGGAAGCCATGGTTTCCGCTTAGGTCGCTAAATAAGGGTGCCCAAAGTTGTCTTTTGTGGACTAACCACCCCACACTCTTCCCCTTCAATAACAGTAATCATACACAAGTCTTTATAGTGGTATAGTGTGTTAAGTGGTTTATAAACTTGGAAAACCTTATTTTCATCCTCCACCCTCATTGTGAGTGTACCCTTTCTTACAACAATTAAAGCTTCACCCATCACTTAAAATTGATGACCCAGAATGATTGGTACCTATTCATCTACCTAAAAATATAGGATAATAAAGTCAGCAGGAATAATAAATTTACCAACCTATTTGAGGTCATCCTTTATCTCTCCTTCCAGATATGCTATGGTCCCATTTGCCAGTTGTAGTAGTACAGATCTCGATTTAGGCTTTCTCAACCCTAATGTATTGAACAAAGACAAAGGCATCAAGTTGATACTTTCCCATAATTCACTAAGTGCCTAAACCACCTTGTTGTTGCCAATCTGAATGGGAAGAGTAAACTTATGTGGCTCTTTAAGCATTTTCGACATATTTTGAGTAACCACTAAACAACACTCTTCAATGAGTGCTGCCGTTTCAACTTCCTACCACTTTACCTTATTAGAAACCATATGCCTCAAGTACTTAGCATACTTGGGCATACTTGTAAAACATCTAAAAGAGGAAGGTTAATATGAACCTCTTTGAACGTGTCAAAAAACTTCTTAAAACATGCATCCTCCTTCGCTTTTTCTTGCCTCTAAGGGAAAGGAAGTGGCGGCATCTCCTTTACTTTTTATGCAGCTTTTTTTTTCAGTACTCATACTTTCTCAACCTTTCATCTACTTTGTCATTTACCTGTTAGGGAGTCAAACATTCATCTACCTCCTTAGTTACCTTAGGAGGTTCTCCATGAAGATCTTTACCACTCCTCAAAGTGATTGCCATAACTTATTTTGGATTTTCTATATCTACTAGAAAACCACCTTGAGTCCTAGTATTCAATGTTTATCGTATCTATCCCAACTGCAACTCTAAGTTTCTCTAGGTCGCTTGCTTAGTTTTACGCCTGCTGCCAACTGTGTTTGATTTGCTAGAACCTTCTTCATCATCTTTTCTAAGTTTCTAGTTGACTGATTCCCTTATTCCTGTGATTTCTGAATTTGCAGTTGTTCTACATTCCATGGATGAGTATGCTACTTCATGTTGTAGGCATGACCATAATTTGGACTTTGATCATTGCCTACATACATAACCAATTTTGGATTGGAAGCATACTTTGATGCTAAATGGCCACTCTTACCGCAAATATTACACCAACCCACATCTTGTTGGAATTCTAAATAACCGATTAGCAGCAGGTTATGTTACTCCCAACTTTAGATTACTGAGTTGAGTATTGAACTAATTTGGCAAAACAACAATCTGGGCTGATAAGGTAGTAAACTGGTCCATATCAAATACACTTGCAATTCTTTTTGTGTCACTTCTAGAATCTATATGTCACTCAAGATTTCCTTATTCTATTCAGTTTAATAAGGTGTACAGTTCATCATAATTCAATTCCAGCGTTTGTCCACCTGCGGCCGAATCTAGAAAAATCTTTGTATTGTGATCAAGTTCTTCTAAAAAAGTATGAGCAAGTACCTCATTGGACTATTGGTGATATTGATAGTATGAAAGAAGATCTTGAAGCATTCCAATGTATGAAATAGATTTTCATCTAGCCTTTGTTTGAATCTTACTATCTCACTACCAAGTCTCGCAGTCTTTCCAGATGGAAAGAACCATATTAGGAACTTTTGGGCCAAGTCATCCCATGTAGTGATTGAATTTTCCAGCTCCGCATTCAACCACCTCTTTGCTTCCCCCAACAGTGAATGGGGAAAAAGTGTCAGCCTCACATAATTTCTAGACACACCTGTCAAAATGAATGTGTCAGTACGCTCAATGAAATTCGGCAACTGGACTTGTGGATCCTCATGTTAAAGCCCTTGAAACTATCCACTTCTAATTAGAAGCCGCACTAGGCTGTACTTTAACTTAAAATTCTCTCCAGCAGCCAGTTTTTGAATTGGGGATGTCAAGTTTGTCGAAAGTGGGACTACCACTTCTCGCACTGTCTTGTGTGTTTGTTGTTCCTGAGCCATTTGAGAAGGATTCTCTTGGTATTCTTGGATTTGAGGAATTCAGGGGAGAAGTATTACTTCTATCCTTCATTGATGGAAGAGTTTCTCTGGTACGGGGCTGAGTTGAACCAACTCCCGATCCCTTGCTAGCTTATTAACCTAAAAACCTGTTTCCAACAATAGTAGAATGAAGACCAAGTACTAAAACAACAAATAAATCTAAAAATAAAACTAAAATAATCAGTTGCAAAATTACAAGTCCATGAAAACGGTGCCAAAAACTTGACAGCGCCCAAGCGCACACACAATTGTACATGGTCTACCAAATAGTAAAGTAGCCTTCAAGAAAGCTGAGAATTGATCCCACGGGGACTTTTTCTAACAACTATCCAATTCTAGTTTAACTTCTAAAATTAATTTGATGAAAATGTAACCAAAAAAGAGTTTGGACTATTGTAAACTAAAGTAAAGGAAACAATTTGTATTATAAAGTTCTTGAGACAATCAATAGGAGAAAACCCAGGCTTAAAGCACTTTGAACAATGATAATACATTATTGAACTTTATTCGTTAACTTTATTATCTTTGTTGTTGATTCATAGGGTTAATTTCATGATCATGGTCTCCTGATCTCTAATAGTTTACCTAATTTGGATATTACAATTACATCGTTGAGCGGGTATGTAATAATCCAATTAAGTTCTTTAATATATCATCCTACATATGAATGAAGTAAGGATTTTATGTACATCCCAGTTTTGGATGCTAATTTAAATTCCTTATTTCATAAAAGAACACAAACCATACTTTGTTCATTCCCATTTTCTATCTCTGTAATCCCTCTCCCGAGATCACAAGGGTGACAATAGATGTATTTTTGAAGGGATCAATCCATTAAATATTTAAATCAAGAATAAAAACAACCAATAATTATAAGAAAGATTAAACGAAGTCAATTCAAAACAATAGTACTTATGCTTTTGACATTAACCCTGGAAAGGGAGTTTTTTAGCCACTCATAGCAATAATCAACATCCAACTATTTGTATGAATGATTGAAACAATAAATAAACTAAAAAAATTATATAAAACCTAAAGAAAATTTGTGGAAGCCTCAAATGATTTCCAAGTTGATCCAGGTCTTCCAATATGTCCCAAGATGTGTTTTAAGACGTTATATTTATAGTAGACAAGTCATAAACCGAATAGGATGAGATTTCCACGTTGTCCTTCTTCAGATAGGCAAAATTATTCCACTTTTAATGTTCATTGAATCGTGGTAAGGTTCTCATTGCTATTATCCTGTGAAGCGGTGTAATTGTGATGAGTTACTGGACGTGACAAATGTCAATTGGCTTATTACCGCGATGCAGTGCCTCCTTTATCGCTATTAGGACCATATCACGGTAGTGTGTCACTATTTTTGGACAATTATGAATCATTTTGTGTTTCACACGATCCAATAGGACATTCCCATAGTCCTCACATACCCTGGACATTCCAGGCATCCAATTAGCGTCAAGTTATGTCGTGTGCTTCCGTTGATCCATTTCAAGCTTTTTTGTGTTGTTTCCAATTTATTTAAAGATTGTATATCCTTAATATATCATAATAATCCATTAATAAAGAATACAATAGCATTAAAAACCATAATTTAGATCTCAAAACAATACAACATCCAAGAAGGTGAACTATAAACACGAGCTAAGACTAGGCTTGCACACATTGATCTTAAGCTTATTGTTTTTACTACTGATTTGAACCAATTGAAATTTTCCCATTAAAAATAAGTTGTTACACATATAATTACACACCTAAAACATTTGGAACACATAAAACACACTGTAACCTAACATGATACACTAGCCAAACACATAGCTTAACCTAGTAACACTAGTTTTCTAGGTTGACCCATAAATAATCAATTTGAATCAAAACTCATGTGAAAAAACCATTAAACATTCTAAACTCATAAATGGACCCTTAGATGTATATAAGAACATGAATTATCCTAAAAAAAAGTCTAAATAGGCTAGAATAGCAATGCTAGAATGCATAAATACACCTATCATCAAGAAGTAGCAAAATGATCCCATACTTAGCCAAATATTTGAAGCATTCCAACAAAAGAAGGTCGAGGTTTTCTCCCACGTGGGAGGGATATGGTGTACTTTTATTTCAAGGTAGGCTTTGTGTTCCTAATGTAGACGGGTTAAGGGAAAGAATACTAGTTGAGGCTCATAGTTAGAGGTATTTCATTCATAGGGGTGCTACTAATATATACCTTGACTTACGGAAATATTTTGGTGGAATGGTATTAAGAGGGTTATAGCAGAGTTTGTGTCCATGTATCCCAACTATCAACAAGTTAAAGGTGAACACCAAAGATCGGGTGGTATACTACAGGAGATCAGCATACCTACCTGGAAGCGAGAAGTAGTAAATATGGATTTCATCATAGGGTTTCCTCATAAAAGACGTCAGCATGATTCAATTTGGATCATGGTATACCTAATGACTAAATAAACCCATTTCTACCTATTAAGACTTGAGATACAACGTAAGATTATGCCAAAATATATATTCATGAGTTAGTAAGGCTTCATAGGATACCTTTATACATTATTTAAGATAGATACATGTAATACACTTCACAGTTTTGGTAGTATTTTTATAAAGGCCTTGGTACAAAGGTTAATCTTAGTACTGATTTTCAACCGCAGACCGATGGTCAAGATAAAGGCATAATTCATACATTAGAAGACATGCTGAGGGTGTGTGTTTTAGACTTTAATAAAAGTTGGTATGACCATCTACCCATGATTGAGTTCTCTTATAGTAATAGTTATCATGCTAGCATTCAGATAGATCCATTTGAAGCATTGTGTGGGTGTAGGTGCAGATTTCCCATAGGATGGTTTGTGGTTGGTAAAACGACGTTTATTGGTCAAGATTCTGTTCTTAAAACTATGTCAAAGGTTCAGCTGGTCCATGAAAGATTGAAGACTCCAAAGAGTCATCAGAAGTCATATGCAGTTGTAAGGAACAGAGGCTCAAGTTTAAAGTATGGGTTGGGTATACTTGAAAGTGTCACTTATGAAGGGAATAATGATATTTGTAAAGAAAGGAAAGTTGAGTTACTAATTTGTTGGTCTATATGAGATAGTGAGGTATATAAAAGAGGAGACTTATAAATTGGACCTTCTATTAGAGCTAGTTGCAGTCCATCGAGTGTTCCATGTTTTGATGCTTAAGAAGTGCATTAGGGATTTGTCCATAGTAGTTCCCTTAGAGAGTATTGGCATAAAAAATAACTTGTTGTATGAAGAGATTCTTGTGGTGATACTTGATAGGCAGGTCTAAAGGTTAAGGAATAAGGAAGTAGCATTAGAAAAAGGTTCTTTAGAGAAACTAATTCATTCAACGGGCCACTTGGGAAGATGAAGCAAACAAGAAGAGCAAGTATCCTTATCTCTTTTCATCTAACTCAGCTCCTACTGAAGGTAAATAGTTATTTTCAGCCAAAACTTTTCTTTTTAAGACCGTTTAACTATTCTAAAGTCATATCTTATGTTGTGAGTAATTAGACAATTGTTATAGATAAATGCTTGGTTGTAAGTTTAATTGAAGAGGTGTTGATTTATTCTTCCAAATACTAGATAAATCACATTCAAATATGAATGTTTCCAAGGGGAAGATACTGCTATACCCCATGTCTAAAAGCCTTTGTGCAACTTATGAATCACGTCCTTAAGTCATATACACATCTCATAAGTCATAATGTAAATAATAGATAAGGCAGTGTAGAGTGGTTTGAGTTCTGTATGGGGTACGACTTGACTATCGTAGTTATCCCTTTATGATACTAGTCATATGAGGAACAATTGTAAGGTTATCAAAATAGGTTCCCTAAGTATCTTTCCATATTACGAGTGGTTGTTTCAAGTTGTATGTAAATGCAAGGAGTCGTAAGTTAACACTCATATGTTGACCATTTTGTGTGATATCTTTTTAACTTCTAAGCTTACGCGTTACTCGTACCCTCACCTTATGAGTCGTAAGTTGACTCGTGACGACTGCGGTCAATTTTTAGTAAGTTCAGTTAAGGGACCTTTTGGTATTTTCCCCTCTTATAAGTACCAAAAAATGACTTATATCCCAAGAGAGGCATTATTTTCTTCTATTTTTTAGTAAATTAACATCTTTTATCCTTCCATCTTCAAGAACAACAAGATTAGAGTTTATTTCACCAAGTCATCTCTCAAGTATCAAAGTTCAAGTCCTATTTACAAGTCAAGTAATTCCAGGTATATGGGCTTTTTAACAAGGTTATTCTTTTGTCCTTGTGCATGAAAAGTACGATCTTAAATTTGAACTTACTTGTTTTGAATTAGGGTTCATACCTAAATAATCATATTCTTGAAGTATAACACTATCATGTGATTGAAATATGTAAGTGCATCAAGGTTTACATCTATTCATGTTTTGACTTGTAAAATTTATATTGTGATTTGAATTTTATTATTTTTACTAGGGTATTGTTGAAAGATTTGAATGTAAATATTGACCATGATATTTTTTTTTTAATTTCTATGAAATAAAGCATGAATTCCAAGTACGAAGTGCAAGTACTGAGTTTACAATAAACTTATGCTTTTAAGCTCCAGTGATATGTTTTATAGCATGATTTAGAGAAAATCTTGATCTTTTGATATAAGATAAGATGAGAAATACAAAATTGTTCCTTCTGATTAAAATTTAAGTAAAGAGAAGCATAACTAGTTTTCAGTCTATAAACCTTTATACTATTTTAAGGTGGATTACTTAATTATGAGCATATAAGTATATATTAGGAGTAACATTTAGCACCGATATAGGAATATGGATGAGTACATCCTAAATTTCAAGAAACTACAAGCCACCATAGGTTTAAGTCCCAATATGGGTTAAGTTTAGAGATCACTATAAGTTAAGGTTCTATTCCAATGACAAGTGTAGAAAAGCTCTACCCAATGTGGGTACGACGTTGGGATCCATAATAGCTCACATGGTTTATGTTAGTTAGAGGAATCTATCATAAGAAAGAATAAAAGTAAAGATTTTAGAAACTAAGTGTTATGCCCACTAAGATTATTCATATGCTTCATTATCCATTTTTTATGATCTTGCAGTCTTTAGCTTTACTCAAGTCCAAGGTTAGTCATTTACACTTAGCATGCATCATTTGAAAGGTATATATAAATTCAATACTTATTCTACTTATGCATTCAACCCTACATACTTAGTACATTCCAGACGTAGTGACCCACTTATATGTGTATGTCCTTCATTGTCTTATAATGTAAGTTATGGTGCTTGTATCCAATAGAACAATTGACTATGGTAATCATCACTTGCATCTCAACTTTATGAGTCCTCATAGTCCTAGGACCATCTTATCAGACTCCTATTCATTGATGAAAGAATCTTAGTTACTTGATTTCTATTTATGTTTGGGTCAGTTAGGATTTATCTCAGTGGCTCTATAGTTAGCAATAGAGGTTTGTTAGACTACGTATCTTTTATTTTAAAGAGTTTTTTAAGATTTTCCATTTACTAGTTGAAAATGAGATACTAAGTTGTTTTCTTTCAGTCTTTATACATATGTTAGTTCACCATTCATACGAGTTTTAAGAGGAATAGATATCATGGGTTAGCTTAGGTTATTCATAGTCTTAGACACCATGTGACATCCAGGGGGTACTTCTGGGGTGTTATAGTATCATTATTCTTATATTGATGAGTAGAATGTGATTTTGATAGCTTAGCATATTGTGGAAGGTTATCGGAATGGAAAAGTTGTGATTTAGTAGATCTTTAGAACCTTCTTCAGCATCTAGGTAGGCTAGGTTTTACCCCTTGTTAGATTTATATAGTTCATAGAATGTTTATGATATTGTGTTAGATTTGGGATGGGTTTTAGGTGTTGGTGTAATGAAATGCAATACATTAGTTAGTTGGACCATTTAAGGTATTTCGAATTTCATTTTGGGTATTATTATCCTAGTTACTTACATCTTAGGTAAAATTGGCCTCGTGTCTCTTGTTTAGGAAAGAAATACCTTAGTTACTCAAACAATTACAAGATTGCCTTAGCGACTTGAACTTAGGATGAAACTTACCAAAATTGCTTTTACCTTAGGTGGAACTGACTTAGTTGCTCTATTTGAGGGGGAACTACTATCGTAGGGCCAGTTATGGCTTGTTCAACATCTAATAGTTGATCTGGATGCCTTGGAATAGTCTGGGGTAGACATTGCTTGGTAAATGATTTCGGGGATTTAGAAGTAGGCTCTTCGACCCACCTTCGGCAAAGACTTGTAAAAGATATTAAAGACCTCTTTATTTGGTTGCATACATCTAGGATGCGTATTACGATAATATTGAGATTCCTTGGTTCTTGATGGTTATGATGGGTAAGGTTGGAAGTAATGCTTAACAATTATTCTACGAATAAGTTAGAGATTAATCTGATGATGAGCTATTGATTTGGCTATTGATTCGGGCTACCAAATATTCTATTGAATAAGCCCTTGATTATGATATTAACTATGCCATTGATTGGGCTATTGATTGATCCATCAAATGAGCTATTAACCACGCTAGTGATCATTCTTATTGATCTATTAGTGACTACGCTATTGTTAATGATAGAGGTCATATCTATTGGCTACATTGGCGATTAAGTTATTGACTATGCTATGAAAATCTATATATTATGTGATGGATTAGCTATTGATAACCTGGCTATTATACAAATAATAAACTATCTATTATGCTAATAATAAGACATTAATTATGCTATCGACAAGTTATTGCTTATACCATTGATAATACACTTTAATTGTACTAGCAATTGTGCTATTGATTATTCTAAATTTCATGATTATTTACTATATTGGAAATTATTCTATTGATGATTTTGATTATGATTATTGATTATGTTAAATAACCATGTTAGTAGTTATGTTATTAAATACTCTAATGATTATGCTATTATCTGTAATAACAATGATACGATTGCCTGTTTAAGTATGGATATTACATATGATATGAAATATACAATACCAATATAAGTTTGGATAATAATGATGATATCTATTATTGATACCCGGTGCAAATTCGGAGGGTGGCTATGATATTGATTATATTGATGATGGTAATAATAACATTATTGTTTATATTAATGATACTGGTGATTATGTTAAGGATGATATGGATGATGATATTTATGATTATATTAATGATAATACTTTTTGGTTTGTGCCCGAATATCCACTTTATACTATGATGTCGTACTTATTATGATAAGATGATATCGGGATGTGAGATTGATAATACTAATTATAGCTAGGTTAAAGATAAGGAAATAGTTATAATGTGATATGATATGAATGGATCGTAGTTATATTTTAATTATCTGATAAATAAATGATTAGTTGATGAATAATGATTAGTTGGCAAGTGATGATTAAACTATATATGAGTATTAGTTGATAAATTATTATTAGTGGATAAATGATGATTAGTTGTTAAATAATGATCGATAGAAGAGGATTAGTTGTATGGTTAGTTGATAAGTGTTGAATAAGTGATAAATAGGCTATGGTGTGGCATGGCATGGATGGATGCTAATCAAATTATGAGAGTTGATAAATGACGGTGGTGGGTTATTCTATCTTGTTTGTACATTCCAAGCTTATGGGGTCTTGCAAAGGGTTGTTTACTTTTTTACAATAATTGGTGTATGGGGTCCAATTTTGTAGTTATGATTGCATGTGTTGATGCTTTACGTTATATATTTATTCCAGATTATTTACTTATTTATGCACTGGTAAGTTGTCAATTTGACAACTTACTAGCATTTTTATGCCTAAACTATCATGCTTTATCATTAATTTGTTGTTACGTTCTTACTTAATGCTCATTTGTGTAGGTAAAAGTGAAATGAAAAGATAAGCAAGGAAACTTGATAAGAATGAGCTAAGGAGAAGTTGAAAGAGAAGAAATATGAGAAAAAAGAACAAAAGCTGAAATTACAAGCCCAGGAGTCAACCTTCAGTTACCACAATCAAAGATTGAGGGTCATGATCAGTCAACAAGTCAAGTGGAGTACAATCGCGATATGACTATCGTTATTGTTGTGTCGTGATCGTTGTCCAAAGACGGCAATTGCGGTAGCACAAAAAAGTTTTAACGACATTTTTGTAATATTTGGCAAATGTAGAATTGGGGCTTAAATAGGTTTTTTTAGATCATTTTTCAAACCATCTTTATCTTACCTATTATCCTATCCTTATTTGATGGTTTTTAGAGCTTGGAGATTAAATTTACACTAGTTTAAAGAAAAAATTAAGGAGAAGAACTCCAATGTATTGACTTGCCATCACCCATTGAAGATTCATTGGATTTTAAGTGTGGTTTGCCTCTCTGTATTTTTGATGAATAACTTTGATGGAAATCTTTGTATATTTATGTTTATTATCTCTATGATTTTCTAGATCTACCTTTTGGGGTTATGTTTGAGTAGGGTCCAACTGTATTGATATTGATTGTTAGCTCCAGTTTGTGGCTAATGTTGATGGGTTTCACAAATGTTTGAATGGCAAATGGGAATTGTTGGTGACAACCTCAATTTTCCCCTAAAATTCCCACATCATCCTTGAAAGAGGGATGTGGGTAGTCTAGATCCTACATCATCCTTGAAAGAAGGATATAGGTGACATAAATATTTGTGATCAATAATGTAGGTAGTAGTTATTCCATTTTATTGTCTTAGAATTAAGGATAAAATATGCAATTTCTATCTCTTGAACATCATCCTTGAAACAGGAATGTTAAATTGAGGTTTTGGGTGGATTTAGTTGGCAACACTGGTTAGGTATTCGAAAGAATCCATAGGTGACATTTTTGAGGTTTTATTGAAAAGCTAACATCAGAAACTTCTAACCTAGCCTACACACTCATGCACTAACTTGAATTGGATGATATTTTCATATATCTGCAAATACAAAATTTCCCCAAGGAAATCATAACCCTAAGACCCATTCCAAATTGATTACCATCTAATTGATTTTAGCCTTAAATTAGTCCCTTAAAAGAACAAGAATTGTGTTTACATTTGACAAGGTTGAAAAACCCCAAAACCATTTTGTACCATAGTTTTGACCCTAGCAAGAAACTTTTATTTTGAATTTACTCAATCGTCACTCACATTGGTCCTCGTGGATTCGACCCCGACTCTTATTTGGGTAAATAAATTTAAATCAACCGCCTTGCACTTAAATTGATGTGTAAGTTGAGTGTTATGAAAACTGGTATTATTGCTGGGGAACAATTTTGCGTATTGAGTTGGTTTGGAATTTTAGCTTACCTGCTTTGATTCAAACTTGTAAATATTTATTTATTATTTTCTTTTGTTTCTTGTGTTAGGTAAATTTTTGTTTTGTTTATTTTTTTACTATGGCATCTTTGAATGAATATGAGTTTGCTAGTTGGAAATCTTATCTTGATAATCCATGCTCATATTGTGGTGGACCCCATTTTTGGAAAAATTGTATATATGCTCCCCGAAAAGATATGTACGCACAATCTCGATCCACTAGGTTGTATGATTGTTCCTTATGTGGTGGACAAAATAGACATTAGAGAGATTGTCCAAATGTCCCTTCCCCTCGTTATACTAACCTAAATGCTAGTTCTTCTTTTAAGCTTTATAGGTCTTATGATGAGAAAAAAGAAGAACAATGTGTCGGATACAATGGTGTTTAAGAAATGCTTCATCTTATCTTGGATCAGGTAGAAACAACGAGGGATAACATACAACCCATGCATAAGGACATAGGGGCATGTAACCAGGAAATCAAAAGGATAGAAGAAGTGGGTATGGAGGATAATATTTCAAATAACATGGATATGCCTACTCTTATACATGATCTCAATGTTGAAGAATCCTTGATGATTTCCCAACCAACCGAAAAAATCATGAAAGGTGATGCCAAGATTGAGGAAATGGTACTAGAGTCAAAAGACAAAGCCAAGCAAATTCTTTGTGAAGGCTCTAGGAAATTTTGATGTAAGAATTTCAAAACGTATGAAACTCTTGAATTAGGGAGAATACCTCACTCGAAACACTTTTCAACATTATTCTTGGTGGATGTGAAGAAAGTCGAACCACCCAAGCAAATGATGAATTTTGGAAATAGGGAGGAAAATCCCTATATTTTTGAGTTTGTCATTTCAAAGAGGAGAAATGAAGCCCCTAACTTGAAGGCCAATAAATGCAAAATTCAAATATTTTATGCTCTCACCAATACCCAACGAGCCTATTAGAAAGTTTGATGTGAAGTTGGGTAAAAAGTTTAAATCTTTAAAGTGGTGAGATAGAAAATATTTTATTGCGTACCCACCTTTTCCCAAAGTACCTCGAAGATGTATTGATCTAAAGTTGGGCTGCCAATTCATGTATTCTAAATGGAGACATAAATGATAGGCAAAAGATGTCATGCCGCGACTTTAACTAAAATGGTTCATAGGAGGCAGCCCAAGGAATTTTTCTTGATGTTTTCTAATGTTTTTTGCTCAATTTTTAGGTTGTTTTTGGGTTTTTGTAGGCGATAGCACAATTTGGAATGGGTACCTCAAGAATGAAACCCCGGATAAGTATATTGGACTTTCACTTTATCACTTTCCTCTCTTAAGTAAGCTTACAAGGTATGATCTTTAAATTACAAATGATGATCACATCTCATGTTTTTTTTTTGGTTTGAATTTAATTCATTTGAGCTTAATTTGGTAGAATGTTGTTGTTGGGATGAAGATTTTTTAATGTGTGCCTTGTCTCAAATGCTAAATTGTAAAATTCTTATTTCTATACACTAGTGCACACCATGTGTTTGATGCAATACCCACATGAGGTTTGTTTGCTTAATTGAGTGGTGGGTGATTTAATTGGGTTAGTATGATTAAAAGTGGTATAGTTGGTGATGAATTGATGCATTGATATTTTTCACGTGTGTTGTTATTTTATCTATTCAAGCTCTTACTTTTCATGCACACCGCATGTTTGCTAAAATATCAATAAGAGAGAAATAACTTATATGCTTGTAAAGGTTAATGTGAACTTTATTGGGGCATTGTGTTATCATTTTTGGAGTATAGCTTTCAGTCCAATAGGTCAAAAAAGGGTATAACCAGTGTTTTTTTATTGAAGTTGCTCATGAATGTAGAGTCCATGGTGTGATCGATTAGTGTCCGGGTGAAGTCTAACTAATCTGAGAGATGTGAATTCTTGTCTTGCCCTATGATAGATTGGGTGATGCCATTCTTTAGGGTATAGTGTCGTTGTGTTCCTATTGGTTCCATGATTGTTCTATGAGCTAAATGGACGATATGTAAAATAGTTAAGAAAGAATCTCATGAAGTGTAATAATAATGGTGCCTTGCATTCACCTAAGAGTTTCTTTAATTGTTTAGGAAGAAGCAAAAGTTCAAAAATGCTTTCCAAATGTCATTGGCAAGAAATAAAATGATTTTAAGAAAAACCAAATACATAGTTTTCTTTGTCAAAAATATCAAGGATGTTTTTGAGCTTTCTTTTGAGTGAGACCATTAAATTCCATTTTTGGCTCTCTCTTTAAAAGGATGAGTCCTTGACTCGGAGTTACTTACTAGCATTTTTTAAGCCTAAATTATCATGCTTTTCATTGATTTTTTGTTACTTTCTTACTTAATGCACATTTGTGTAGGTAAAGGTGAAATGAAAATATGAGCAAGGAAACTTGATAAAAATGAGCTAAGGAGAAGTTAAAAGAGAAAAAATATGAGCAAAAAGAACAAAAGCTTAAATTGCAGGCCCAGGAGTTGACCCTCAGTTACCGCGATCTCTACCTGAGGGTCGTGATCGCAATCAATCAACAAGAAAAGTGGAGTGCGATCATGATATGATTACAACAATCGCGATTTCAAGATCGCAGTCCAAAAATGGAAATCGTGGTAGCACGAAAAATTTTCAAGGGCATTTTTATAATATTTGGCAAATGTGGAATTGGGGCTTAAATAGGGGTTTTTAGTTTATTTTTCACACCATCTTTATCTAACGTATTATCCTATCCTTACTTGAGGATTTTTTTTCTTCTTGGATCTTGGAGCCTTAATTTACACTAATTTAAAGCAAGAATTAAGGAGAGGAACTTCAAAGTGTAAATTTGGCATCACCCATTAAAGATTCAATGGATTATAAAGTGTGGTTTTCCTCTCTTTATTTTTGATGAATAACTTTGATGGAAATCTTGGTATATTTATGTTTATTATCTCTATTATTTTCTAGATCTACCTCTTGGGGTTATGTTTGTGTAGGGTTCAAGTGTATGGATATTGATTGTTAGCTATAATTTGTGGTTAATGTTGATATGTTTCACAAATGTTTGAATGCAAAATGGGAATTGTTTGTGAGAACCTCAAGTTTACACCAAAATTTCCACATCATCCTTGAAAGAGGTATGTGGGTACTCTAGATGTAATACCCCGTATTTGTACCTAGCTTAAAATCATCCCAAAAATGTGAAAGACTTACTTTAAATATGAATCAACTTATTTACATGTTGAATTTTTAATATTTTGACTTTTTATTTTGTGGGAAATTGAATAAGCTTTCTATCGATATCAAATTTGTCCAAATCTGACACCCGGGCGAAGAGTTAGAGCCATTTTAGTAAGACAGTGTTCCACCTAAGCCATCAACGCATCGCGGAGCATGCCAAATGACAATCGTCAAAATACAATGGGCCTCCGCGATTATGGCGCGTTGCACCAAGGCTCAAATCTAGAGTTGTCAATTTCCAATGTCACAGCGCGATACCACCTTGTCGCGGTAAGATTCCAGGTCCCATCCAGTATTGCAACCCAATTTCACCGCATTGCGCCATCAACCCAGTTCCTAGTTGGCAATTTCCAGTGGCACAATGCGATAGCGCCTTGTCGCGCCAGGTGTCCAAATTGAGTTTTTATTGACGAAAAATAAAAACCTTCTAAGGGTAATTAGGTCTTTTTTCATGACCCAAATCAGCCTTTAACCACGAAATTATGCCCTAAAAACCCTATTATTTCACATTTCCTCACTTTCTCTCAAGAATAAAATCATTCTCCCTCAAGAGGCAAAAACCCTAGCTCAAGAAATCAAGGCCAATTCTAGGAATTTTTCCAAGAACTTCAACAATTTAGATTTTCAGGTATGTCAAGTGTTGATTCATGGGTACCTTTTACCCATGAAGCTCAAGAATCTCTTTTCAAAATCCAAAGATTTTGTATTTATGAATGTTCATGATTTAGTTGAATTGAAATTCATGTTCATGTTGTTGTTGGGTTTTGATTCATGTTTAAAATTACATGTTCCAATGATTGATCCTAGTATGTGATGTTTTGAATAATATTTATGAGAAAACCTTCAATTTGCAAGTTGAATTATGTAGCCATGATAATTTAATTTATTGACTATTGCATAACCAAAGCATGATCCCCATGAGTTTGATAAACTGCCTATGCGAAGAAAATAGTGCCTTCATAGCATGTTATTATGAAATCCCCATTCATGTTCAAGTTAGTGCATGTAAAGTGTTTCATGAAATGTCTTATTCAATGAATTATGGATATATGTAGCCATTGTTGTGCTTTCAAGCTTGTGCCATGATTTACTTTTATGTTGTCGAGTCCTGGGGGTATTAAATACCCGATAATTTAGCTATTTTCCTAGAGCCAGTGTTATATTTTCATGATACTCTTAGTCAAGCGATGATCAGTAGAATTCAATCAGTCATGTGACTCAGGAAAACTCAGTAAAATCAGTATTAGTCCAGTCCCATTCAGTAATCTTAGCAATCTCAGGAATCTTAGTGATCTCAGTCAGTCATCATGTCTCAGTAGTATTCAGTTCAGACCTTAGTAAACTCAGTCAGCTAGCAGAACTCAGTAGCATTCTGTCAGTTAACAAAATTCAGTAGTATTTCCTTAGTCAACGGAAATCCAGTGAAGTCAGTTCAATCTAGTTAATCAGTAAAATTAGTAATAGATCTGTCCAGCCTCGTATGAACTAGGAAATTTGTTTTGTGTCTATTAAGTTGGGAGTAGGATTCAACACTGAGTGAACCTAGGGATGAGGACACACACTGTCAACCAGTACAGGGTATGATCCTTAGTAGCAATCCCTGCGTTCCAGAACTACATAGACAACATAGGTTGAGATATACCCCTATGAGTCTAGGGACTATACATCTCCTTTGAGTTTTTCTTTACATGAGGGGTTAACGGAAGAGCTCCCTGTCAGAGAGGATTTACTCATAACTTGTCTTTACCCATGGCACGGTACTGACACCCTTCCAGCTGGGGTTACAGGTTGGACCCCACCAGTTCAAATTTGGTGCATGTTGGTTAGATAATTACCTCCCACAGTTTTTGTTTTAGATTCATTCTTCAGAATAGAACTCAGTCCAGTTCTATAGAAATTAGGGCTGTCAGATATAGGCACTCAGCTCGGTATGGAACTCAGTTAGTTCCATCAGATTTCAGGACTGTCAGATACTGTCATCCAGCTCCACATAACACTTAGATCAATTATTTATACTCAGGACAGTCAGATTCTGTCTTTCAGTTATCAATTACAAGTAAGCTCAGATATAAGTAAATCCATATGGTCAATAGACTCAGTAGTCAAAACTCAGTATTAATTTCTATCACAACCTCGATTACAGTTATGTATTCATCCATGTATTCTCACATTTATGTATAGAGTTAATTAGTATTATTCATGCATATGAACGCTTTGCATTCAGCCTACCTCACTTGCATACGAGTATATTCAACGTACTAATGCATTTGTGCTATAGTGTTTTATATCATAGGTTTAGAAGCACGAGCTCTTGAGCATCCTTAGTTGATCAGACGTTCAACAGCTAGACTAGCAGTGAGTCCTCATCATTCGAGGATAGTATGATTATTTTACTAACTTTATTATTTTAGTAGTTTGGAGTTAGTTGGGGACTTGTCCCATCAACTCCACATATTTCAGACAGTTTAGAGGCTTTTAGACTACAACATGTTTTAGACAGTTTATTTCAGTTTTGGGTATTATTATACCCCATTATAGACATTGTTTTATATTTAGTATTAGTTCAGTTTTGAACCTTATGTCCTTACAACTTATATTCTGCATATTTACAGTATATTATTCAGTGCTCAGTTACAGATATCAGTCATGGGTTAGCTTGTGGTCCTTCAGGGTCATGAGCACCGTGTAATATTTTGGGTACCAGATTTGGGGCGTAGCACTAGATCTACATCATCCTTGAAAGTGGGATGCAGGTGACATAAACATTTGTGAACAATAACGTAGGTAATATTTATTCCCATTTTGTTGTCTTAGAAATAAGGATAAATGTGGAATTTCTATCTCTTGAACATCATCCTAGAAAAAGGGATGTTAAATTGAGGTTTTGGGTGGCTTTAGTTGGCAACACCTGTGAGGTATTCGAAAGAATACATGGTTAAAATTTATGATGTTTTGTTGACAAGATAACATCGAAAACCTCTAACCTAGCCTACCTACTTATGCACTAACTTGAATTGGATGTTATTTTCATATATACGCACATACTAAATTGTCCCTAGTAAAGCATAACCCCAAGACCCATTCCAAATTGATTACCCTCTAATTGATTTTAGCGTTAAATTAGTCCGTTAGAAGCCCAAGATTTTCCTTTACATTCAACATAATTTAAAAACCCCCAAAACCATTTTGTACCATAGTTTTGACCCTTGAATGAAATTTTTATTTAAAATATACTCAATCGCCACTCACATTGTTCCTCATGGATTCGACCCCGGTGCCTAGTTGGGTAAATATATTGAAAACAACCACTTTGCACATAAATTGATGTGTAAGGTGAGTGTTATCATGCATAGAAATGATGGAGTTGATTTAGGTTCATCTCAACTTTTATTTAGTTGTGTTATCTAGCATTTTATCATATTTATATCATGATTTAGCTTAGTTGTCCAATGATCATGGTTTTGTTACTCATACAATACTTATATACCTTTTTGGTGTAGATCCAAGTACTAGTTGTCATTATTGATAGATGTTTATGTTGTGATTGATTTTTAGAGATAGGGTTTGTTGTTGGAGTAGGAGTCAGTTATTTCCTTCTATCTCTTATGTTTATTCTTTTGTTTTGAGATAGATGTGTTTAATATTTTAGAACCTAAGTTTCATTATTACTAGATTCTCTAGTGTTGGATCTACCAAGTCGTAGGATGATTTTTTATGTATTGACTATCTTTTATCTACTTCAATACTTTTGTTATTTTGAAGTTGTGTTTTTGATTTCCACCGATGCTGGTATTTTTCCACTAAGTTTACCTATTGTGTTTAGCTCCCAATTACTGTTTGGCTTAACTACTGGCAGGATATTGTAGGTGCTATCATAACTCGTAAATCATGTCGTGAAAAAAACCCAAAAAAATATGCCCTTGTACTACAAATATTCCCTGTTTTAAGCATCTTATGAGTCGTAAGTTCATGGTATATCAACATAAAGATTGGTGACTTTGAAAGTTCCTTAAGTGGATCGGGTTTATTTATTAATTGATTATATTTGGTTCCTTGATTGAATCGGTGGATACTATTATTGTTAGAATGGATCCTTCTATGGTCCAGGATATTGACATGGTTGAAAAGTATAATTTTTACTGATTTCTATTAATGGAAGTAATTGAGATAGGATGGGACTTCTTATTTTTTTCATGGTCATTGACTTGCTTATTGTTGATAGTCATGGTCTTAACTTTGTATATTTTCTATATTGACTTAAACTTTTTTGTATTTATATTATGTTGTTGTAACAAGTCTAAGAAAAAATATTCTTATGGTAAAGGTAATTTTTATAAGTGTTCATGGTTGTACTTGTGTACAAGGTTATAGTTATTTGTTCACAATCATTATTTTGGGTTAGCTAATGACACTACCAGTACATATTGGTTTTGTATTAATACAACCTATACTATTTTTTGTTGATTAGAGAGAATCTACCATCAACTACATCAAGATCTTAGATTTAGACCATGTTGCAACTCAACTCAAGGGTGAGCTACATCTTCATAGCAACCTTGAATCCTCTATCTTTGGTTCTTGTCCACTTGTTTTGAACATGGATATTTTTATATTTTTCTAGATTAAACCCATTGTTGGCATTTGTTAGATTTTTAAGTACAATGACTTTTGGTTCTTTAGTATGTTTTAGACATCCGTGTATCTTTTTGCATTATTACTATCTTTGAATAAGTAACGACCCAAACTGTCGTTACATATGAAAATGCCCCAAAAATTATCTACAATAAATAATATGCTTAAAATGGATTGAGAAAATTTAGGGCCTAAGGCCAAGAGGCCTGATAATATATTGGGTCGGACTATTGATATCTTATTGATTACAAGACTTATTGACTACCTTATTGCATGACTTATGGCTTATTGACTATAGTGAATTTCACCTGCAGTATACTGATGCGTTGAGATGTTATGGGTCGGGTACCATGCTAGTATGGATATGATTTATGGTGATATAGGACAGGTAAAACACTAGTACGGATGTGATCTATTGTGATATGGGTCGGGTACCATACCAATATGATATAATGATAATGATGGTGATAAGGTTGTTGTAAAGAGGTAAGGAGAGATGTTGTACACATCTTACATACATGTACGATCCTTGTGTTTGATTATGACTCTATTATATCTTCCCTTAAAAATTTTCATGTTATGGTATGTGAAAGAAGGCAATTTACAAATGTATATTGGTTCCTTGTGCACACCAAGTTCAAGGTGAGAATCTATGGTTCCCTAAGAAAACTGAGTACCATAAAATATGATTTGGTAGAATTCTAATTTCACAGTGGTTTAGAATAGTGATATATGAGATAGGGAGTACTGAAATAATTTAGTGAGGGTGTAGATCAAGAATGGTGGGTACGACAAAAATGAGTTGATAGGGTAAGACGGGGTAGCGGCTAGAATGGTTAGTCAAAGGACAAAGATATCTAAAAATATTAAATAATAGGTAGGCGATAGATATGTTAAGTTGGGGTGTTAGGGATTCGATAATTTTGGGGTTTAGAATCGAAAGATTATATGAAGTTATGATTTCTTTATATATATTATTAATGTTATTTACTGTAACCCTGTTTGAGCAATGATGCTTACCAGTACGTATAGTTTTACTAATACTACACTTGTTATACCTCTACTTATGGGTATTTTTATAGCACAGATTAGTTGGACCTTCAACAGCATCACTGTCAATCACTCAACAATAGCTCCTACAATTTATATTCTGTGTAGATGTGTCATAAATGTACCTAGTCCTTGTCTAGTGCTCTTGAATCGATTTAAGCTATGTTCGGGGGAGTCACCTATAGTCTTTTTTCCTATGTATTTTATATTTCAAATTCATTAAAACGAGTTACAAAATGAAGTGATTTAATAATCATTGTTGAATTATTGAGTTATTATTGATATGATAGACAACATTGATTAAGTGAAAATTATAGTAACTTTCGTATTAGTTTAATAGTCGGATATTCAGGGTTCTCCTATCTGGGTAGGTATAGGTAGATATCCAGCATGATTCATTTGGTTGGGTTGTGAAAAAGATGGAATTAGAGACCAAATTACCAGTCTCCTAGTACAAGAGAAAATATCGAGTTGAGTCTTATGGACTAGTGTTGACGTCAACATCAAATCTGTAGAAAGATACAATGAATGTATTTCTCTTCTTTATTTCCTATCATGCCATTTGAATGTTGTATTTTTGGTACAATTGATATCTAGTCGATACCAATTGGTAAATCAATCATCACAATTGGGACAAGTTGTCCCCAATTAGTATCTTTTAATTCCAAAGGGTCAAAACAAAAAGGCCGACAAATAAAGACTAGTAAGGACATAGGAAATTGATTGTTATGCTTATTTAATATGGCATTATTACATGAGGTAAGTCAATGGTGTGTTAAGAATATGCTATATGTATTGTTTTTAATACTGGCATATAGTAATTTTCTTTGTGATTCTTAAACTCTCGAATATGATTAGTTGACAGTGTGTGTGTGACGTTGTGCGATGTATAGTCAAGAAGACCGGTGGATGTAAGGACTAGGAATGATCCTGAGAGTGTCTTCATTTTTACAACTTGAGTTGTGGTTATCTTTCTGTGATTTGGAATACTACATGACTTCTATCCGATCTCGTAAAAAATCACCTAAGAGACTGGCTATTGGTGGAATACCTAATAGGATAGCGAATTGAGTAAGTAAAAACAAATGAAGAAAGTGTAGTACAGTTTTGTTTAATGAGCGAAAGTCGTGTGGATGTGGTTTGGGAGCAAGAGAAATAGAAACTCAATTACATTACATGTAAATAGGAAGTTATTATGTCATTAATGATTTTATAAAAAGAGTATTATGTAGAAAACAACCACTGAGACTGGGTATGGTAAAACCAAGGCAAAGCCACTAGAGAAAACTACTGCAATGTTGCAGTGGTAAGATTAGTTGTTGCAGCAACTCTAGGCAGTCCCCCTACCAGGAATTTGCCACTTTTGTGTTTTTGTCAATAGTTATGAAGCAACCCTATTTTTACACTAATAAAATGATATAAATCTATCCAAAACACATTATAAGCTAAGGTAGTTATTATAGAGTTGCGAGAGTGAAAGCATCCTAAACAAAAGAAAATAAAGAAAAGAAAGATTATGTTACAAGCCACAAATTTGGGTGACCAAAATCCAAAAACAACAAATTGTGACCGAGGGTAGAATCTAACTAGTTGATGTAGTCATCTACAAGTCTTTTGGTATCTGAACTCTCCCTATCTGAGTCATTGAGAAAATATAACTCCTCAGTATCCTCTTTAGTCAGCCATAGAATCTCCTTGTATAGGAAAGCGCAGGTGAACATGACCTGCACAACCTTCCATATCCTCACTAGCATGTGATCTTGAGAGTAGTGTTTCTTCTTTTCCTCATCTAGCTCTAAATAACCCAAACCCATATGGTACATATGGGTCCTCTCCATTTAACCTTGCATAAAATCAAGGTCTGTCACCCAGTCATTAGAAGGAATAGGTGTCTTTGAATAGAGATCATCCTACTCCTACCAGCTTTCTACTATCACACTACTCTCGTGTCTTCCTTTTCTTCTTGAATCTACCTCGGGTAATTCTTCCTCTATGGGAGTCATACAATATGTTCCATTCTTCGAAGAAAACTTGGTCTATCTAGAAAACTTCCACCCTTTTGCACAACTTTGTAACCAAGAAATGTAAGAATATGTCCGTTGTTAACCTCTCCCTAGCATAGAAGTATAGCCACTAGTCAATGATTTGTGCTCTAAAATTTACCTCGATCCTATCCATAGGGAATTCTACCACTATAGCTTGATGCAATACTACATTTGTTAAATTTCCCAAATGATGAATCCTCCAGGACACAAGTTGCAACAGGATCTTAGCCTCAACCAAGAAGTAAGTACTCTTGGCCCCCTTCTGATTAGACTATTTCACCTCGTTATCCTTACCCTTATGCATTAAATATTGAGCCAACCACCTCAAGTAAAAAACTCAAATTATATCCTCGAAGACTATATTAAAGAAGTTGGGAACCCCTAAAACTTCATTTATAATAGTGGTATCCACAAGCATATTCTTTCCCCTGTTGTGATGGTAGAGAGAAGTATTCCTACTCCACCATATTTATTATAGCATAAAAGTATTGGAACTAAGGTTGGTTTGCACTTCTAGACTATCAGTAAGTATTTCCTACCCAAAATCTTTCAGCTAATCACTGGATTCAGGTAACCCTTCCTCCATATCATCCATCACAAAACCATGCTCATGAAAAAAGTTAATGTGGTACCACTCCTCCTCATAACGAGTGTGGCTAGCAACATTCAAAAATCAATTTTAGTAGGTTTTTAGGCCAAGATGATCCTATAAAAGCCACAAAAACTAGTCAAAATCATATCGGAACACCAACGGAGAGAAGGACAACTAAAAATTTTTGAAAATACAAAACTAGTGGGTTACATTGCATTTCCACAGTAGTGATAAATTAACTACTGTAGTTGTACCACTGCAAAAGAACTTATAACTGCTGGGATACCATTGAAGCGTTCCATTTTTTTTCACCCGCCAACCTCCCCTACCATGGTGTTTATTTTACTTTTCTGCATAATTTTAAAAATTAAACACAGGTCAGGGCAAGGTAAAGTGTGTAGGAACCCTTTTTCACTAAAAAAGGGGTGTGGGACTCTTAAAATCAACCCTGAATCAAAGGAAATTGTTGGAGAAGATGACCCTTTATATTCTACCTATCCTATTACTGCAAACTACCATAAATTATGTTAATCTTCAATTATGAATGTTGTAAGAGCGTTAAAGATGTAAGAGAGCGTAAAATGACAACCAGTATGTTTAATAACAACACCAAAAATCAAATTTAAAGTTCCACTAACATATTAATGAAAAAAATCCTTGTTTCCAACCAAATTTCAATGGTCTAAAACAAAAAATTCATAGAGTAAGTAGATGAGATGAGGAAAATACCTTGAATTTATTATCGGGGAAGGTTTACATAGAGAGAGTTGAGATATTTTAGAGAATAGAGTGAAAATAGGGTAACTAACCACTGCGGTGGTAAAAAATTTCCAAAACCAATTCTATCCTGACCTTTCATGTGTTATGGTGTCGGACCATGTTGACGTATCATAGTAAGGAGTTATTTTATAAATTAATTATGTACATGGACCCAAGAAAAATCTAGAAATAATCGTCAGGCCTATATTAGGTAGTACTTTAGTTGTCGCACACCAGAGAGCAAGGATGTGTAAAAAGCTAATATGCGATAAAATTATTCTCCTAAGGACTTATTGAATTAAAATCAATCAAACTCTCATTCGTATGTTGATAACTCACCATAAGGACCATTTGACGATGAACTATGGATAAATTTATATCTAAAGAAATGACCCAAACCATCGTTACATATGAAAATTCCCTTAAAAATAATTTAAAATAAATAATAGGCAAAAAATAAACTAACAAAAAAATCTAAATCAGGGGGGAATTGTGGCATAAGGGAATTAGATAAAGAGGCCCAATAATGGACAGTATCAGACTGTTGATAACCACTATATCAATTGGTTAACCACTGCAAAGGTTAAAAACCATCACTATAGTAATAGGCAATACCCTAGTCGAGGGGATTTCAAAAACCCTCTTTTTTTACTACCCTAGGTTTCCCTCTTCTTCCAAAAATACTCTAAAAGAACCCTATCTCCCCAACTATATGATTTCAAAGACCAAAGTTCATGAGGTTAGTCTCAAGACACACCCTAAAGAAACCCAAAATAAGCATACACATATCACGCATGAGACAACTCACTCATTTCCATATAACTATGTTTCTTATAAGAGGTAGGCTGTTGTTTACTTTGTCACAACAAGACTTGGGCTAGATGCATTTAAATTTAAGACCTCGTAAAATATCAACAATTTTATTTTTGACCCTCCCACGTGTGTAATGCTAATTTTTGACTTGAATGATGATTAGGGGTGTTAAAAGGGTATGTTAGGTAAGTTTCAAAATTTTTGGAGGGGCTTCGGGGCTATTTTGGGACCCCAAGGTAGTAAGCCTCCGTGATAGTGGCATGCCACGCCACTTAACCTCTGCAATACGAGCGTGGCATAGAGGCTAAGCTCTGTAATTGAGGCACGCCATGTTGCTATGTATATTTCATCTAGTTTTTTGTTTTTTTTCACTTCAGGTGAGGGGATTTGGATCATTTTACCCCTTATACGACTTTTAAACACCAAATAAATCCCTTTCCTTTATTTTTCAAAGATCAAACCCCACAATTTTCTTTTTTAACTCTGAAACCAAGAAATCTCAAGGGTCTTTCAAGAAATCACTACTCTGGACTCCATACTTCAATTTTTTTCTAAATTCCTTGTTTTTTAGGAATGTTTCTCATTCTTAACTGGAATTTTACATCATGGCATTATTTAATTACTATTCATGTGATTTTAATTGATGTGTTTGAAATTGGGTTGAGGGCTTTCAATGGTTATTACTTGAATTATTTTTCCATGATTTATATGTGTTGTTTATGCTTTAATTGGTGGTTTTAGGGACTAAATGGGTGCATTGATATGAGAATTGAAATAGGGAATAGGTTTCCCCAAATTGATATAATTTTGACTTTATAATTGTATTAACATCAACCAACTTGATTGTAAATATATATATTTTCATAATTTAAATTACTTTTGGAACATCTCATTGCATTAAAAGATAAATGGATAAAAATATTTTTGATATCCCCTTGGTGGGCATGGTTTTGGAATTTAAATGGAACTTGGAAGTCTAATGGATTCATAGACTATTTGTCATAATTAAATTAGCGTGCAAGCATATTGGTATGATGACACCATGTTGTAAAATGCTGTATTAAAGAATCCTTAGTTTAATGGTTGTCTTTATGTGCAAACTATTTTAATTTAGGCTTAAAAGAAATTGTGTACCTCACTATGAAAGACATTGGGAACCACATTTGCCACAGTGAGGTCTATATGACCATGTGTCTAGATACACATTAAATTATTGATGGTTATCAGCTTGGTGTCATTAGCCTTTACCCAGTTCATGGGGCTAATATTCACTAGGTCCCTTCTAGCAAAGGGAGATGGACCCATATAGCCCATGGATACGTTTATGTTAGAGCGAGCTACACAGTTCATGATAATGGTTTCAAACTTTCATGTTCATGACCTTTTTCCATACCTCAATAAACTATATTTGTATATATAAATATTGTGCATGCGGTTTTAACTGGGATTTCCAAATGGCATTATTTTACCCATTTCCCCTAAGTTAGATGCCAATGCTTGCCCTACTAATCATCCCAGGATGTTGCATTATTTCATAATGTAGGGTTCGAGGGCTTTTCTGTTGCTCTTGTTCAACGTTTGGTGATTTGGCACTCATGTGTATCTTTTATAAAGAGGTAAACCTCCATCATTTTAAAGTCCTAGTCATTTCACTTGTTTTTTCTATTTTCTTAGTATATTGGATTATTTCTTTCATAGTCGGGGTCATATCTAGACTTAGTTGGTATTTCGATTTTTTTGAGGCTTTTGTGGACAAGTATTAAGTTGGTTGTATGTTTGATTCTTAGAACATTCATTTGGTTTATCTATCTTTCTTATTATAATTTTTGGTTGGCTTCCACTGTTTACTATATTATGCTCTAGAGGTTAGATTGAGGGAGTAATCTCTAGCCCATGGTGGGCTTAAGATACCCGTCATGACTAAGCCTTTGTTTGGGTCATGATAAACTTAGTATAATAGAACAATTTAGGGTTAGTGGGTGTCCACAAATTCGTGTCGAAGATTGTCCCTTTTATGGGTGTGTAGCATGCCACACTTATTATGGGAAGGCTATAAGGCATTTAGGAATGTTTCCTTCTCTTGTGTTTTGTTTGATGCAAAGTAGTCTACTTATCTTGAATGTTCTATAACTCTATCCTTACTTACAATTTAGATTAGGACTCCTCAAAATCTGACGGTCTTTGAAAATCTGTTGGAATCTCTGTCCACCTAGGGAAAATATGGAGGGAACTCCCTTTGTTTATGGAATACAGATCCGATCTAAGGTCCCTTGTCCTAATTGTACTACTCTATGTAAGGTTCTACCTATCCCTACTAGTCCTCCTCGAGTTTATCAGGCCAGTGATACTCATGCTCAATCACCTTAGGGAGATATTTCTAATGTGGATTTTCGTCAGTTTTTTGATATGTTTACTTAATTAGTAGCATCACAGTCTTGTTGGTCTGATCATATTAGTCCTATTATTAGTTCATCTAAGGTCACTTTATTGGTTAATTTATAAATTTGAATCCCCCAAACTTCACATGCTCTAGTGTTATGAGGATTCCTAGGGGTTTATCAATAAGATAGATAAGATATTTAGGGTTATACATGCTACTAATTTTGAAGGTGTAGAGTCTACTGTGTATCAATTGAAAGATATGGCTTACTAGTGATATGAGGAATGGGTAGTGAGGAGGGGTGATAATGTTGAGTCAACGGTGTGGGATGAGTTTGTAGGTTCTTTTCTTGATCACTTATTTTCTTAAGAGTTTAGAGAGGCTAAGGTCAAAGATCTTGTGAACTTGAAAAGGGTAAGATGAGTGTGAAGGATTATTCCCTAAAGTTCCAGTAATTGTCCTATTAGGCTCTAAAGTTGGTGTCCAATATGAGGTCCAGAATGAAAATGTTTGCTTCTAGTTTGTCTCATGATTTGGTGCTGGAGTGTAAGGCTACTATGTTGAATAATGATATGGATAACTCTAGGCTGGTGGTTTATATGCAGTTGGTGGAGGATAAGAAAAAATGAAGGTAGATATGGGAGAGAGGGAGAAAAAGAAGTTTACATATTCAGAGTAGGTGCAGGTCAGCAAAATAATAGGAAAGACGGTAGATAGTGGACCAAGTAGAAGAACTGGGGAAGTTCTTACTCTATGGCTAGTTTTCCTTATCCTAAGCCTTCAAGTGTTCATCATTTTCAGGCTAGCAGTGGTCCTAAGGTACAGGGTACCCAATCTTAGGTTAGTGGAGCTCAGTCAGCCCCATCTTATCCTCCTTGCTGATTTTTTGTGCAGCTTCATCATGGTATTTGTGTGGAGGGGAGGAATTTATATTTCAATTATGTCCAGTGTAGTCATCTGCAGCAAAATTGTCTGATATCTTAAGTTGCCACTGGAGCTAATAAGGTCCTGGTCACCATTTCTTTGACTCACATACCTAAGGGCGCCACTTCAAGTACCGACACATGCTAGAATCATCTTTATGCACTTGATACTCGTCAGGAATCTATGGCATCCCCCAATGTTATTTTGGGTATGTTACAGCTCTTCTCACATAATGTTTAATGTTTTCTTAATCCGGGTTCTACCCTATCTTTGTCACTCCTTATGTGGCTATACACTTTGGTTTTGGTCCTAAAAATATTTTTGACCCCTTTTATATGTCTACTTCGGTGGGTGATTCTATTATTTCTAGAAAAATCTATAGGGGTTGTATGGTGTCCATCTTTCAAAGAGAGACATTGGTGGATTTTATAGAACTCGATATGGTGGACTTTGATGTACTCTAAGGGATGGAATAGCTTTATTCATGCTATGCTTCTATGGATTGTAGGACCCAAATGGTCATTTTTTATTTTCCTAATGAACCTGTGATTGAATGGGAGGGGAGTTCCTTAGTACCCAAAAGAGAATTTTATTTCCTATCTTAGAGCTTAGAAATTGATTACCAATGGGTGTATGTATCATCGAGTTTGGGATAAGGATTCTAATTCTCAAAGTCTTTCTTTGCAATCTACCCCTACGGTTAATGAGTTTCCTAAGTAAAACTAATGTTGTTTTTGATGTTCTTAGTAGGTTGTCCATTGGGAGTCTATCTAATGTGGATAAGGAGAAAAGAGGGTTGGTGAAGGATATTCATAGGTTGGCTAATTTGGGATTTTCTCTCTCGGACTCTAAGGATGGAGAAGTGATTGTTCGAGAAGTGGTTAAATTATCTCTTTGTGTTAAGTTGAAGGAGAAACAGGCTTTGGATCACATACTTATGTATATTAAGGATGATATGGGCCAGCAAAAGCTTTTGGCTTTCTAAATTGTGGGAGATTTCATCTTGGGGTACCAAGGAAGGTTGTGTGTTCCTAATGTTGATAGGCTGCAAGAAAGTATTTTGATTGAGGCTCATGCGTCTAAATAAATATTTTATTCAAGTTCAACAAAGATGTATCATGACTTGAAGGAAAATCTACCTGAGGAATAATATGAAGAGAGATATGGTGAACTTAGTGGCTAAGTGTATAATTTGTTAGCAAGACAAGGTTGAGAATGTGAGAAATGGTGGCATGTCTCAGGAGATAGAGTTGCCCATGTGGTAGTGGGAGATGATTAATATGGACTTTGTTATGTATCTTCCACGGTCTCGCAATCAGTCTGATTCTATTTGGGTCATTATGGATTGAATAACTAAGTCTGCTCACCTCTTACCTGTGAAACTAGCTACTCATGAGAGGATTATGCTAAGTTGTTTATTTAGGAGATAGTTATGTTTCATAGAGTGCCAGTGTACATCATTTCAGACTGAGGTACGTAGATTTCTTCTCACTACTGTCATTTATTTCAGAAAGGTTTGGGTACTCAGGTAAACCTTAGCATGACTTTCCACTCTCAAAATGATCAACAAGTGGAACGTACAATTCAAACTTTAGAGGATATGTTAAGGGTTTGTGTGATTGATTTTAAGGGGAGTTGGGTTGACCATTTGCCTCTTATTGAGTTTTCTTACATTAATAGTTATCACTCTAGCATTCAAATGGCTTCTTTTTAGGCTCTTTATGGTAGAAGGTGTAGGTCTCCTATTGGGTGGTTTGAGGTAGGTGAGACTAGGTTGCTTAGTACTGACATGGTTCACCAAGCCATGGATAAGGTGAAGATAATTAGAGAAATCCATAAGGCTGCTCAAAGTCACTAAAAGTCTTATGCGAATGTGAAGCAAAGGGAGTTAGAGTTTAAAGTGAGTGATTAGGTGTTCTTAAGGGTTTCTCCTATGAAAGGAGTCATGAGGTTTGGGAAGAAGGTGAAGATCAGCCCCCGTTACATGGTCCATTTCATGTTTTAAGAAGAATTGGGAATGCCACTTATGGGTTAGATTTACCAGCAAATTTGGCCTCTAAGCATCTGGTTTTCCATGTGTTTATGCTAAAAAGTGTGTAGGTAACCCTTCTTTGATAGTGTCTGTTGAGGATCTAGGGTTACAAATTCGTTGTCATATAAAGAAGTCTCTATTAAGATATTTGATAGGCAAGTTCGTAAATTGAGGAAAAAGGATGTAATATCAGTGAAGGACCTTAGGAGGAAATCAAAAGGTCAAATAAACTACACGGGAAGCGGAAGAAGATATGAAGGCCAAATACCCATTCTTGTTCCCAACGTTGGATGAAAATTCTTAAGGTATGATATTCCTCTTCCCTCTTGTCACATTTCTAATTTGTCATTTGATTCTCATGTGCTAAAAATGTCCTAACTCCTCATTCGGGGATGAATGATCCAAAAAGAGGGATAAAGTAAAACTCCTTAAAATTCCAATGATTTATTTTTGACCCTACTGTGTGCATAATGTCAATTTTTGACTTGAATGATGATTAGGAAAGTTAAAAGGGTATGTCAAGAAGGTTTCAATTTTTTTTAGGAGGTTCAAGGCCATTTAGGGACTCCAAGGCAGTAAGCCTTCGTGATAGTGTCGTGCCACGCCACTTAGCCTTCGTGAAATAGGCGTGGCCCGGAGGTTAAATTCTATGATAGCGGCATACCATGCTGCTATATATTTTTCATCTAGTTTTTTTCACTTGGGGTGAGGGGAAATTGGTCCTTTTACCCATTACATGACTTTTAAACACTAAATAAACTATTTTCCTTTAGTTTACAAAGATCAAACCCCAAACTTTTTTTCTATAGCTCTAAAACCAAGAAAGCTCATGGGTCTTTCAAGAACTCACTACTCCTGGCTCTGAACTTTGATTTCTCTCTAAATTCCTTGGTATTTCAGGCAAGTTTCTCATCCTTAACTTGAATTTTACATTGTTTCATTATTTAATAATTATTCATGTGATTTTAATTGATGGGTTTGAAATTAGTTTGAGAGCTTTTGATAGTTATTAAATTAATTTTTTTCTGAAGATTTAAATGTGTTGTTGACATGACCCAACATTGGCCTTGTGGTAATGGGCATCCTAAGTTCAACTTGGACCGGGGACCTCCCCCTGTTACCCAACCCAACTACCTATATCCAGCCTTAGATGAGCTGAATTTCAAACATATAACAAGATAGTGTTATTGTTCTCATTAAGACTCTGGGATAGGGTCATAACCGTGACGGACCCAACCGAGTCCAACTGTATCGCAACAACCGCCCAATCATACCAAACCAAACCATAAATCATAAACCAAAAGGAATACCAAAACACAATATGAAAATCAATCCCAAAATGTAGAAGGATAGAACAACCAACAATATTGTCCAATGATGTTAGCCCACTGCCTTATTCCAATGCCAAGACCGACACCAGTACCGATCCCGCCCATACCAACCCCCAAAAGTATCATAAAGCCTCCACCCAAAAGAATAAACAAATTTGGTTGGGAAATACCCCAAACTATGGCCAAAACCAATATCCAAAATAAAATAAAAGTGTCTAAACAAATTCATAACATGAAATGATGCATTCCAAGAGGATGGAAGCTCACCACTTCAGTCCAAATATTGATACCGAATCCGTTGGCAAAACAGGAGGAGTAGACTAACCGATTTCTGCATATTGTGGGTATATAACTGCTAGTAGACGGGGCTAATGAGTGACTACTAGAATGAATCTTAGGATAAGGATAAAATAATAGCATTCAAAAAACCAAGTGAAACCATCCATAATGCATACAACCATACATATATACGTGATGGGAAAGGGAATTGGATTTAGCATGCATTTAAAACCTTTACCTAGGTTGGGTATCTTTGTTGTCCTAACCACCCACTGGCCATATGATTTCTTCTCCCTTGGTCGAAAGGGACCCAGTACGTGTAGCCGCATGACCAGGGAATATCCCATGGGATTACTAGTACATCCCCCAATATAAAACGTAACTCTCGCACATGGTCATAAAAACCCCTCATATCAGCAAATATGAGTTTTTGGTTTTTAGTCCCCCCAGGACCGCCACCTTCCATGGCTCAGCTACACAGCACGCCATTAATAACCAATTAAAACCATGTCCAAAAAATCCATTTACCATTTATTAACCAAGGCCAATATTGGTAGCATCCTCATACCATCTCATTACATGCAAGTAATATCTATAGCCAAACCATTTAGGTTAAGGGGACCTTAGGTGCCCTTCCTTTTTCCATATTAAATCCACTTGGGAGACTTCCATATTCTCCACAAGAATAAACATTTAGCCATTAGCCTTTTTAAACCATTTAAACCATACATAAATCCTTTATCCAATTTAAAACATGCAAGAGTTCCGTTAAAAGAAATCAATGCAATGAACATATCTTTATAAGCATTTTATCAAACACCTTGGTGGCATAATATAACCAAAACCGATTCCAAAGACCATTAAATAATTACCATGTATCTAATTGTCCAAATTCACCATTAATATATATAAAAGAATAATTAAAACCATAGGAAACCATAACCAAACACGTAATATCAAAAACCCCAAATAATAGTTGAAAACCAAAATCATGAAATAGCGAAACCATGAAATCAATCATATAAACCATGACTTTAGTTGAAATTACAATGAGGGAAGAGAATAATTCCTTATACCGAAGAATTGATGAAAAGAAATCACCAAAGCAAGCCCTAAAGCAATCCGTAAAATGAAAACCTAACCTCTTTCCCCTAAAGCTCTTGAGTGATTTATGAGATGTTTTAGAATAGTTTCTAAGTGTTAATGAATAGAATAATTAAGTAAATAACATCCTAAGTGCATTAGAAGTCGTGGGTCCTAGTTAAGGTAAGTAGGGAAATGTCCAGAATATCCCTATTTAAATCCATTTAAAACCAATCACAGGGATACGAAAGACCCATACGAGTCTTACCCTCCTATACGATAGGTATCCAACACTCGTATCCAAGCCTCATTCCTTGGATCAAACATTGTCTAGTATATGACTCATCCAACCAAGTCCTAACCACATCTAACGATCTATACCCATAACTCGTATCCCTGGCAGAATGAAATACCAGGAGAATCAACACTGCCCATCATATGAGACCTTGATATGACTCATACCAAACCTTTATGACACATACCCTTAAGTCATACACATTCTAATGAAAAAAACCATCCCACCAAGTAACACTAGTCATCAAATGATAGGACCATACAAGTTGTACCCCAGCATACAGCTCATACCCATGAGTCATATTGGGTCCAGAGAACAGATATCTAGGAATTTTTTCTAAGGTTCAAAACCCAGGATGTTTAAGTCTCCGCCACTAGGAACATTCATCCCCAAATGACGGACAAGGTATGGGTAACCACACTCTGAGTCATTTGTATTATCAAACATCTCATTAACAAAGTTTGAAAACAAAGAGGCAAAGATGTTAATCATTCCTTTAACAAACTCAGAAAACAAAGATGTGTTCAAGACAAATACCTTTCGCACGAATCCCAGAGCATAAAAAAATGTGGGTACTTGAACTTCATGTCCTCTTACGCTTCCCAGGTAGCTACTTCCACTATATGGTTCAACCATAGAACCTTAACCAAATCCACATCCTTGGTCTGTAACTGACAAACTTGCCTATCAAATATCTCAACCGGGACCTCTTCATAAGAAAGAGAATCCGAAATACCCAATACTTCCAAAGTAACCACTGAAGAAGGATTACCAAGACACTTCCTCAACATAGAAACATGAAAGACTGGATGAACTAAACTTAAGGAAGATGGAAACTCCAATGCATAATCAACATTGCCAACTCTCGGAAAAATCACATAAGGACCAACATACGAGGGACTTAATTTCCACTTTTTGCCAAACCGCCCAACTTCCTTCATGGGAGACACCTTGAGAAACACCCTATCACTAACCTCAAACTCCAAGTCTCTACGCCTAACATCCGCATAAGAATTTTTGCGACTTTGGGACCCTTTATGCCTATCTCAAATCACCTAGACCTTCTTCATAGCTTGAGAAACCAAATTTGGACCAAACATATCCATTTCCCCAAGCTTAAATCACCCAATAGGAGATCTACATCTCCTACCATACAACCCCTCTAAAGGAGCCATACTAATGTTCGAATGATAGCTATTATTGTATGCAAACTCCACAAAAGGTAGATGCTCATCCCAATTGCCACCATAATTAATTACGCTAGACTAAAGAATATCTTCCAATGTCTGGATAATTCTCTCTACATGACCATCCAACTGTGGATGAAAAGCAGTACTTAAGACTAACCTTAGTCCCCAAACATTTTTGGAAAGACCGCTAGAAATGAGACATAAACAACGTACCAAAATCATATATAATCAAAACAGGTACCCCATGCAGCATCACAATCTCATGAAGACACAATTGTGCATAATCCTCCGCTGAAAAGGTAGTCCACACTGGAAAGAAATATGCAGACTTGGTCATCCTATCCACGATGACCCAAATAAAATCATACTAATTCCGAGGAACTAGTAAACCATATTAGTGTTACTTGGGGGGTAGTGAAGACTAGTCAAATAAGTCATCTATCCAAGGAAGAGAATACTTGTTCTTGACCGTCACCTTTTTCAACTGCCTGTAGTCAATGCTAATCCGAATGGAACCATTTTTATTGCACACAAACAACATCGGTGCACCCCACGGAGAAACACTAGGATGAATAAATCCCTTACCCAGAATATATTTAAGTTGTTCCTTGAGTTTCCTCAACACAGCCGAAGCCATTCTATACGGAGGAATAGAAATTAGATGAGTTTCTAGAAGCAAATCAATACCAAACCCTATTTCCCTATCTAAAGGAACACCAGGAAGATCATCCAGAAAGACCTCTGGAAACTCATTAACCATAGGGACCTAAGACAAAGAAGGACCTTTCAAGTTAGAATCTTTAACTTGAACCAAGTAATAAAGACAATCCTTCGAGATTAACCTCCGAGCTCTAAGATAACAAATAAACCTCCCCCTAGAGTTATGGAACTACCTTCTAATTCAATAACCGGTTCACTTGGAAAATTAAAGATAACCTTACGGGTCCGACATTCTACAGATGCATAACAAAAATAGAACCAATCCATACCTAAAATTACATCAAAATCTACCATATCCAACTCAAATAGATCCGCCAAGGTCTGCTTGATACCAGCAAATACCACACCCCCCTATAGACTCTCTTAGCAATAACCGAGTAACCTACTAGGGTAGAAATAAAAAAAAGGATCTGATATAACTTCTGGATCCAAACCAAAAGACACAACCATATATGGAGTTATGTACTAAATAATGGATCCCGAATCAAGAAAATAGTATACATCACGAGAGAAAAGTTGTAACATACTAGTAATGACATCAGGTAATACCTCAGATTCCTTTCGGGACGCCAAAGAAAACAACCTATTTCGACCAACACTAGAACTCGGAGAAGTAATAGAAGTAGATGCCACAGCACTGGGTGTAGGAGCAGAAGATGAAGCCACAGGAATCTTATTTTCCCCCGTAACAACCTTATTGACTAGACAATCCCTTAGTCGATGGCCTATCTAACCATATTTGAAGCATTTGTACCTTTATTTCTTAAAATAACCCTAATAAGGATGATCACAAAATCGGCAAGGAGGACACGAAGAAACTAACTAACCTCTTCTCACCTGAGATTGGACAACCTGTGCTTGAGAATAGTCACCAACCTAATGACGTTTATCTCCTGACTGATAACATGCGCTAGCAGAAAAGGATCCCAAACTCCCCCACTTATTTTTTTGCCATATGCCACCATATCTACCACCATGAGACTGAGTACCTCCCTAATCAGAAAACCTGCTCATCTTTCCCTGCCTATCTCTAAACTCTACCTACTTCCTCTTTTCATCCTCAACCTATTGTATATGAATAGTAAACCTCGAGATGTCCATATCCTTAATCAGCAAGGTAGTCTTGCTATCAGAATCAAATCTCTATTCAACGCAGAAGTAAACTTCCTCATTCTCGACCTCATATCAGGCACCAATTTAAAAGAATACCTTGATAGCTGATGAAGCTTTAAAGCATATTTCTTTACTAATATCGTTCCTTGCCTGAGGTTCACAAACTCCTCCATCTTAGCTTCCCTCAACTCCTGGAAAGAACCGATCCATGAAGGAATTAAAAAAGGACTCCCACAACCCATCCTCTTCTATATCACTTCTATCCCTGTCTCACTCCTCATACCATGGATAAGTAACATCTTTGAGTTGATAATCTATAAAGTTAACCCAATTTACATTAGTAGCCTGCATCACCCAAAAGATCTTTTCCATCTCATATAAGAAGCCTTGCGGATCCTCCTCCCACTTTACCCCAGTTAAAGTTTGAGGACCCATCTTTATAAATTGACCAACTTTTGTGGCCTCAACAGACAAAGCACCAGTCATACCCAGCTCAGCCTGAGTAGCAACCAGTTGGGAAATGACATGAATAGACTGGCAAAATTCTGCATTCATTACATTGCCCTGAGGGACCTGAGGAGAACTAGCCGGAATTGGAAGAATTCTAGTACCATCAGGAACAGGACCATAAGATCAAAGATATACACCAGACATAGGATGTACCCCTTCAGCATTATCCCCAAATGGGAAGAAAGAATTTCCACGTGCTCTATATCTAGGAGGCATGATCTGAAAGATGAACAAATAAGGACTAGAGGAGATTCCAAGATTGAGAACTCAAGCTTGAATATAGAATACCAATAATGAGAAGCATTCCTAAATGTCTTGAAGACTCTATCTTATGAGTGTGTCATGCTTCAAACCCCTAAAGAGACTCTACTAGACGCATCTTTGTGGACTTCCCAATTGACTATGAACCTAGGCTCTAATACCAACTTGACACGACATGACCCCAAGACTTGTCATAATGGACATCCCAAGTCCAACCAGGGATGGGGACTACCCCTATTACCCAACCCAGCCACCTATATCCAGCCTTAGATAAGCTAAATTTTGAATATATAACAAGATAGCATTATTGTTCACATTAAGTCTCTGGGATAGGGTCACAACCGTGACCAACCAATCGAGACCCATCATACCATAACAACCACCAAAGGGAATACAAAACCATAATATGAAAATCAATCCCAAAATTTAGAAGAATGGAACAACCAATAATATCATCTAATGATGTTAGCACACTGGCTTATTCTAATGCCAAGGCCGACACCAGTATCGATCCCACTCATACCAACCCCCAGAAGTACCACAAAGACTATATCTAAAGAGTAAACAAATCTAGTTGGGACATGCCCCCAACAATGGCCAAAACCATTATCCAAAATAAAAGAAAAGTGTCTAAACAAATCCATAACATGAAATGATGCATTCTAAAAGGATAGAAACTTACCACTTTAGTCCAAATACTAGTACCAAATTTGAGTGCTAAACAGGAGGAGTAGAATGGTCGGTTCCTGCAAAGCATGGGTATACGACCTCCAGTAGAGGGGGTTAGCGAGTGACCGCTAACATGACTCTCAAGATAAGAATAAAATAATATCTGTCATAAAACCAAGTGAAACTATCCATAATGCATGCAACCATACATATATATATGCTGGGAAAGGGAACCTAGTTTAGTATGCATTTAAAACCTTTACCTGGGTTGTGCAGCTTTATCATTCTTACCACGCACGGGCCATATAGGTTCAAATCCCCTGCTGAAAGGGCCCTAGTATGTGTAGCTGCAATACTAGGGAATATCACATGGGATGAATAGTACATCCCCCAATCTAAAATGTTACACTCGCAATTGATCATCAAGACCCCTAATATCAGCAAATATGAGTTTTCAATTTTGGGTCCCTTCGAGACCGTCACCTTCCACGGCTTATATACATACCCCGCCATTAATAACTAATTAAAACCATGTCCAAACAATCCATATACCATTTATTAACCAAGGCCAATATTGGCAGTATCATTATACAACCCCATTACTTATAAGTAATATCCATAGACAAACCATTAAGGTTAAAGGGACTTTAGGTGCCTTTTCTTTTACCATATTAAATCCACTTGGGAGACTTCAATCTTCTTTACAAGCATAAAAATTTATCCATTATCCTTTTTATACCATCTAAACTATACATAAATACTTTATCCAATTTAAAAAATGCAAGAGTTCCATTAAAAGAAGTTAATGTAATGAACATATTTGTATAAGCATTTTATCAAACACCTTGGGGGCATAATATAACTAAAACCAATTACAAAGACCATTAAACCATTTACATGCAATAAAATTATCCAAATACATCATTAATACATATAAACACATAATTAAAACCATAGAAAACCATAACCAAACATGTAATATCAAAAACCCCAAATAATAGTTGAAAAGCAAAATCACAAAATAGCGAAACCATGAAATCAATCATATAAACCATGATTTTAGTTGAAATTATAATGAGGGAAGGGAATAATTCCGTATACCAAAGAATTAACGAAAATAAATCACCAAAACAAGCCCTAAAGCAATCCGTAAGATGAAACCCTAGCCTCTTGCCCCAAAAGCTCTTGCATGATTTATAAGATGTTTTGGAATAGTTTTTAAGTGTTAATGAATAGAATAATAGGGTAAATAACCTCCTAAGTGTATTGGAAGTCGTGTGTCCTCGTTAGGGTAAGTAGGGAAATATCCAGAATACCCCAACTTAAATCCCTTAAAAACCTGTCACAGGGATACAACTGACTCATACTAGCCGTACCCTCTTATACGATCATATCCACCATTCATATCCAGGCCTCAACCCTTTAGTCAAACACTATCCAGTATATGAATCATCCAACCAAGTCGTAACCATAGCTTACTATCCGTACTAATAACCCGTATCCCTGGCAGAATGAAATACCAGGAGAATCAATCCTACCCACCATATGAGTCCTTGATATGACTCATACCAAACCCTTATGACTCATTCCCTTAAGTTGTACCCATTAAAGTGAAAAAAACTATCCCACCAACTAACATTGGTTAGCATACAATAGCACAGTACCAGTCGTACCCCAGCATACAGCTCATACCCATGAGTTATTTTGGGTCCGAAGAGCAGGAAACTTTTCTAAGATTCGCATAATTTAACTTACATTTGGAACATTGCATTGCATTAAAGGATAAATGGATAAAGATTGTTTTGAAATTCCCTTGGTAGCCATGATTTTGGATTTTCAATGGAACTTAAGAGTCTAATGGATTCACGAACTGGTTTTGCAAAATGAAATTATCTTGAAAGCATATTAGTATGAAGATACCATATTGAAAAATGTCTTAATAAAGACTTCTTGGTTTAATGGTTGGATTTATTTTCAACCCAACCAGATTTTATAGTTACACAATCTAAAGGAAGTGGCTAAATTATGAGGTATGGCCAGTTGGGGGTTAGTATTTAGCAGAAGAGAATCTTGTGACTGGTGAATGGACATAAAAGAGTAATACTATGAATTAAAGAATAGAATCCCCATTAAAGATATTTAGAGAATATTATAGGCTAATCAGAAATATGTAAAGTTGGGGATGTGGATAGAGAAAAAGCGTGTGATCATGTTAATTTGGGCTATGATAGCCCTTAAGGAGGCATGACACGTGATAGTAAGTCCACTAATGGAAGGGTGTTATTTTATTACTTGTTAAACTAAATATGATAACAACGTTTAAAACACTAATACAAAATCATAGTTAAAGACCCAAAACGTAAGACATGTCAATAAATTAGTTAGAATCATGAATTTGAACATAGGAATGTGTTAAACATAATAGGAAAACCTATGTACATGGTTTAATTCATAAATTTATGATTTAGCATGAAATCGCTTGAACATGACATGGGTCATTGAAATTTAAAACATAAAAAATAACCTAATTTACATGGGAAACATGTGAACATGTCTTGAATTCGAATTACTAAGAAATACATGGGTTTTAATTAATCTTGAACATGTATAATTTAATACCTTAAACCAAAGATAGGGTTTTTGGGCTTGATGGGTGAAAGGAACCCACTGATAAATACCCCACATACCTTAATTGAATGAATTCTTGAAGAAACCTTGTATTCGGAACTTTAATCCTTCTGTTCTTGAGAGGAAAATCTTGAACTTTGTATTGGGAAATGGGAAGGTTTTATAGTGAGAAATGTTTAGGTAATGGGAAAATAATGCCCCTTGGAATGTTAAAAATCCTGTTTTTTGACAATTGGGGTTGAGGAAAAAGGACCCAATTGTCCCTTGGACTCTTTTTCCCATGGGAATGGCCCTTGTGGCATGACCCCTATTCCAATGGAATATCCCTTATGACGTGAACCCTAGTCCATTGGAATAGACCTCGTGGCACGGGGCTATCGCGACCCCTTACTGTTTCTTACAAAAATGGTCATAACTTTTTGCTCGTGTATCGGATTAAGGCGAAATTGATATAGTTGGAAACATAACTCAATTATCTATTATTTGGTGGGTTTTTATCCGTAAAATTAAATATATGTTAAAAGTTATATACGTTCAAATTTGACCATTGTAGAATCTAATACAAATATTGGGCCAAATCAAAGGCTCTTAGCTCAACTTTGCTCGAAGTGATTCCTATGAACATTTTTCACCTCATAAGAACTCTTATCACCAGGATAATTATCATGACACATGTATTCAAATGTAAATCATGGGATTAGAGTTTACACACGTAGGAACGATGATTCAATTTCTAGCTAAAAATATGGGGTGTTACATTATCTCCCCCTTGGAATTATTTGTCCTCGAATGATGGATAGGAATTTGTTGAAGTCTTATAAATGTGTAATAATGTACATATAAGATGTTTGATAATGAAGGATATAGTTAAGCTGAAACATTAAAACATCCATCATGAAACTGATTTCTGAGTTGACTTGACTCTGTCGACTGTAAGGAGCTGATTCATGGTGAGAGTTTTGAAATCACTTGAAATGTCTTGATATGAACTTACTTATAGAACTGCAAAGTGATAAATGTTGTAATAAAATTACAAGAGTTACTTAGGATGGAGTAAAGTACATAACTTCTCATTAGGAATTGTTCCTCAAGAAAACACTTATGGGGATCAAAATAAAAGGGCTTTATGACGTTGCCAAGTAAATTATGTAAGCACGAATCATGAGATAATGAGACCAAGGTAAAATAATGGGTATCATTATATTTGAGATGGAATACTTCAAGAACTGAGATCATGCATTGAACACCTATGTATTAAGTCATGACAAAATAGTTGAATTCGAAACATGATTCTTGAACTGAATTGAATTCACAACTTACATGTATGCGAAGAAAGTACCCCATGGAATAGTAATATTCATGAAACTTCGGATACTAAGAGTAGGTAGAAAGATGGAAAACCATAGGAACTTGTTTTCCTGTTTGGTAAACCGAATTATTGGCTATATGGACTGAATTATACTTAAATCCTTTACACAACTGGAGTATTTCTTCAACACCCTTTGTAAGAAGCTCTAACAACATTAGGGAGAAAAGAATTTTGTACATGATCTGAATAAGATATCTACATAAGGAATCACAACATGGCTACGATTCTATAATCATGGACTATAGTCCTATAAAACATAAATTAGGATAGAATCACTTTGCCTTAGGCAATGCAACTGCTAACTTCAAGCTTAGCCACACTTCTCAAATACACCCTCAACCATACTTGTCCTTTTTAATACTATGCTCATTTATATATAACTACTATAGCCAAAGTTTTAGTTGAACTGTTTACTCTTGCCATGTTCAAGCCTAACTTGAAATCACAAGGTACAACACATAACACGATAATACTAGTATAAATCATGAATTCAATACTCTATGCGTGTTTCACATCTTTCATCTCAAGAATAATTCTTCTTACCACTTCAACAACTAAATTCAACCTCTTTGTAGGAATTCACTAGCACACAATGCACCCATCCACTTATATACCAACATAACATTCGAGCCTATCATTATACCCATATATAAACTTCTAGGAAAATAACCATAAAAGCATCTTTCTCATATTCTCTATCCCTCAACCAATAAAAACTTCCATGCTCTATCCCCAAGAAAACTCACATGAAATTTCAACTAAACATGACATATACCAAAAGCTTTGCCACAATCTTCCTTCAAACTTATAGCCTTACATAAAACAAACATACATTAATCTTTCCCCAACAAGAAATATTTACTCTCTCCCATCTAAATAATTGTTCATCACCACTATCATTTCATAAGGAGAGGTCACTGAAAGGTTAGAACATGAGATCCTGAAGCATGAAAGAATATTATGCATAACTTGGACACTTAACTGAGGCCTGAGGAATAGAGTAATGACATGATTTCATTAAAGAGATCTAAACTGAGGAAAGATATGAAAATTTAAATTTCACTGGTCATTTAGAGTGCATCATAAGTTATGGGAATTGAGCATACTGTAAAACATGAGTACATGAGTCACGAGCTGCATGACCTGAGTTTGGAGTTCATAAATTCATAAATTTTTTGTACTTCTGAGTGAACTGGAACTTCTCATACCAAGAACTGGAAGCGTACACGATTTTATGAAAAAATCATAAATATAAGATATGATCTTAGGGAGGACATGTAAGGATTGAGTAGATGTCATGATAATTGAAGTATAAAATTTGTACCGAGATAAGAATGGGTTGGGCATTTTTCTCCCCTTGTGTTGTTCTATATAACACAATGGTAGCACTACTAGAATCTGAGAGCCTAACTTGGTTTCTTGTTCTATCATCTCCCCTTTTTCTTTAAGTTATCATTCTAAGTTTGTGGACCCCTTAATAAACTCTAAATTAAACTACAACCAATTTACTCTAGAGGTTGATGTTCCAATTTTTTACAGAACATTTTAGACCTTTTTCTTAGGATAATTGTATGTTTTCAAGTAACCACTATTGTATTTAACATGTTATTTTTGTGCTTTCAGGATAAGGACGAAGTATGAAGGGTAACTAGTATAATCTGAGCAAAACAGAAGTAAAATAAGCAGCGATGGCTTAGGCGAAGGACCGTCGAACTTGTGATGATCCATTGGTTTAAACTATCGACCAAAAGCAAAAGTCATAAACTTTGGATATCATACGGCAGTCCAGGAGACAGACTGTCGGCCCTACGGCTGGTTATCGGTCTAAGCCATCGCCATGATACAGAATGCATCATCACTAGAAGTCATGTGATGGTCCAGGCAATGGACCATCGACCTTGTAAAGGGTCATCGTAATACCCGTCACCTAGAATAAGAACATAGAGTCACTGGACACTCAGCGATGGTGCAGGCGATAGGCCATCAGAATTAAAAAGAACCGTTGCTTGACCCGTCGACCAAAACACGGAGAATCTGAGTTTGAATTTTAAAACCCCAATTATGGAATCATATAAATACCAAGTATTAGGGTTTATTCTATATCTTTTGTCTTAAGTTTCATACTTTCTCCTCTAGTGAGAGCTTTGTACTAATTTTTATTGGGATTTGAATCTTGAAATTGATATTTTATTATTATTTTTCATATTCTCCATCAAAGATTAAGAAGAACAATATTGCGACTTTTGTAAGTACTCTTCTGAATTTATTTATGAACAATCAATATAACTTTGATTTCTTATATGGAGATGAGTAGCTACACTTCTATAACTAAGGTTATGGGAGCCTTGATGTAGAGAACTATTTTGCGGTTATGAATGGGTTTGATTTCTAACATCTATCGAAATTGCATGAATCTTTCTTCATCTTAATGATATATATTGGTTGCAAACTTGTGAAATGAGCCCATGAACTCCACTTGTTTGACAAGAAAGTGGATGTTGGGAAAATAAGTGATTCACATAAACTCCATAGGTTTACCCTTTGGGTTAACGGGTTGATGCCTTAACAAGATCAACCCTCATGAGAGTTTTATTAAATAATGAATGAATCCTTTAAGTTCTAAAGAAGTAAAGGGTGAAATACTCATTAGGTTGAGAAACGAATGGGTAATCCTTAAAATTCAATAATTCTTGCAATTGGATACATAAGTTAGAATTCAAACACAAACTCACAACCCTAATTGTTTGAACATCTTGGTGAGCATAACTCTAGTTAATTCATTCTCATTGAAATTACATCTATATTTACTCTCAGTAGCTGGACTTTTGTGTAACTCAAATACAAAAGAACACCGTTAACATTTCCAAACCCCCTTTATTTCAGAACCTTAGATCAACAGTCTAATAACAATCACAATACTTAGTGAATAATGTATTCCTTGTAGGATTCAACGCCCAACCTAGTTGGGTTCTATATTTGACAGCAACTGCTTACTCTCTCATAAGAGAATTGTAATTTGGGCATATCAAATTTTGGCGTCGTTATCCGCGAATACGGTTGTCAATTAAGTTTGTTTTTATTAATTTACCTTTGGTCAAGTTTCCCAGATTTTACTTTTGTTTGTTATTTTTGTTTATGCAGGGGAGTTGTTGTGTATGCCAAGTACATGGAGATAGGGTGCACCATTATTACTAATACATCTAGAACCATAACTTATTGGCAGAATGACAGAACTCGAAGATGCTAAGAGACTAGCCACGTTGGCTAGAGCTCAACTATATCAGAAAAATAATGGCCAGTAGGCACGTCATCCTAATCCTGATGATGATGATTTGGGGGGTGATGACTTGTTAGATCCTGCTAATCGAAGGCGTGTAGAGAATGTAGCGGCACCAATGAATTGAAATGTGAACAGAAACCATCTTTTCGGGGTGAGACCCAATCGTCAAGCTATTTAATTTGATTTTAATAATGATGAAGATGGAATTTATGGAGCTGGTTCCACTGGATCTATTATTCCTCCACCTATATCACTAGTAGCAAAGTTCAGTATTACCAGTACAATGATCCATCTCCTTCATCTCAAGGGATTGTTTGGTGGACTTTTGGGAGATGATCCCGATATGCATTTAGTGAATTTTATCACTATTTACAAGTCCTTTGATTCCATCCACCTGTGTTTATATTTGTTGTCTCTATATGGGGAGGCAGCATTGTGGCTTAATGAGTTGATGCCCAATTCTATAACCAACTAGAGGCAATTGAAAGAGGCTTTCGTAGAAAGGTTCTTTCTGCCTTCCAAAAGGGTACAGTTGAGGGATGAGATTAGAAACTTTAGGCAGTTTCCAATAGAAGCCCTTCATGAGACATGGGATAGGTTCAAAAGAAGCTGACGCAGTATCCGAACCATAATATGATAGATATTCATCTGGTGGAGACTTTTTATTGGGCTTTGAACTCTATTATATAGCCAGTTATTGATACTATTGCAGGGGGATCATTTGTGGATCTCACTTTTCAGGAGGCTTTCGAGATGCTTGATCGAATGACCAAACAAAGCAGAGCTTGGCATACCAGGGATTTTGTGGTAGCAAGCTTTGCTGTGTCTATTGGCATCACTGTAGAACAACATAAGAAAGAGAAAAAATATGATCAAGACATAGAACACTTGAAGACGCAAATAGATCTGTTGACCATGCGTTTATTATTTGCAAAGACTGAAAAAGTGAAAGATGTTGCAGCCAAAGGTAGAAATAATTTGGATTTGGAGGAAGAGGCTAACTATTTGAATAATTAGGGGGGTTTCCGAGGCAATAGCCAAGGAAATAAAGGTCGAAACTACTACGAAAAGGATGGTTACAAGGATAGGGAGCAAGGAAATTAGAAAGGTAAGAATGATAGGAGTGGGCTATATGAACCTCTCGAAAGCAGAGATAGTAGTGCAACTAGCTCTGGAAAGATGTCCATGGAAGACATGATGGAGAAATTATTAAAGGAAGTTGAAGTTACCAATTCTAGTGTGAATAGAATGAAGAGCGATTTATCTTCTATGAGTCATTTGGAAAACTTACACTCTACCTCTATCAAGAAGTTGGAGCAATAAATGAACCAGCTCTCAGCAACGTTGAGTAAGAAGAAGACTAGAACATTGCCAAGTGATACCATTCAAAATCCACAAAATGATGGTTCTTGCATGGATATCACTATTAAAAGTTGTAAGGTATTGGTAGGCCCTCCTGTGGGTAAGCCTATGGTTGATATTATAGCAGATGATATTGAAGAAGCAGAGATTTATCATCCGGTGGAATCTGGGAAATCAGATGAGGTCATTGATGACACACCATCCAATAGTCAGCAGGTTGATGAGTTGGAGAATAATAAGGGAAAGGAGGCTAAATAGGTGATTTCCACTCTTCTAAAACCACCTTCTCTATTTCCTCATTTATTGAAAAAGAAGGCTGATGACACAAAGTTCAACAAATTCATGGATATGCTGAAGTAGTTGACTATTAATCTACCACTAGTTGAGGAATTAGAGTAAATGCCCAGGTACGCAAAGTTCATGAAAGACCTCATCACAAAGAAATGGTCGGTTAGTTTTGAGCCAATGGACAATCTTTATCATTGTGGTGCTATTTCCTTAAGGTCTGTGGTGCAAAAAAAGGCAGATCCGGGAGCATTTATTATCCCATGCACTATTAGATCTCTTGACTTTGCAAAAGCTCTATGCAACTTGGGTGCTAGCATCAATCTGATGCCGCTAGTTGTTCACAAAAAGTTGGGTTTAGGAGACCCCACTCCCACTAACGTGCGACTTGTGATGGCAGATAGGTCGGTCAAAAGACCTGTTGGTATTTTGTATGATGTGCTGGTGAAGGTTGCTAGTTTCATATTTCCTGCGGATTTCATCATTCTGGATTGCGAGGTGGATTTCGAGGTGGCCATAATCTTGGGTCGACCTTTTCTCGCAACCAAAAGTATGCTTATTGATTTTTGAGCTAATAAGCTATTATTTAGGTTTAATGATGAAGTGGTGTGATTTGATGTGTGCCAATTAATGAAGTAGCAGAAAGAAATGAGCGTGCTTTCCATTGTGGATGTCTATTATGAGAAGGAGCAGGAAGTGTCGATTGAAGAGAAATTTGTTGTTGAAATATTGGTTGTCGTGTTGATGAATTTTGATCAGGATAGTATAGAGGATTATGAGGAGATTGTATGTGCCTTAACTGGTATAGGGTATTACTCATATGCATCCAAGAATTTTGACTTGGACTTAGAAAATCATCCAAATCCACCAGCTAAGCCCTCTATAGAAAAGCCACCTATCCTGGAGCTGAAAGATTTACCCAGTCATTTGAGGTATGTGTTCCTGGGCAGTGGGAATAAATTACCTTTTATTATTGCGACTGACCTGGGTGAACAACAGGTGTAATCAATTATTTTAGTGCTTTAAAGATACAAAAGAGCAATAGGCTGGACTATTGCTGACATTATTGGCATTCCCCCTGGCATCTGCACTCATAAGATAAAACTTGAGGAAGAATGTGCTCCTACCATTAAGAATCAACGCCGACTTAACCCAACGATGCAAGAGGTAGTTAAGAAGGAAATTATTAAGTGGATAGATGAAGGAGTGGTTTATCATATTTCAGACAGTAAATGGGTAAGCCCAGTTCAATGTGTGCCCAAGAAAGGGGGCATGACTGTTGTTACAAATGAAAAGAATGAGTTGATTCCTCTCAGGAATGTGACTGGTTGGAGAGGTTGCATGGTCTACCGCAAACTAAACTCATGTACTTTAAAGGACCACTTCCTAATACCCTTCATGGATCAAATGCTTGATTGGTTGGTAGGAAAGGGGTGGTATTATTTCTTGGATGGATATTCTGGCTACAATCTGATCTGTATTGCTCCTGAAGATCAATAGAAAATAATGTTCACATGACCTTATGGCACTTTTGCATTCAAGCGGATTCCATTTGTGTTATGTAATGCACCCGCTACCTTCCAAAGGTGTATAATGTTTGTTTTCTCAGATATGGTTGAGGACACCTTAGAGATGTTCATGGATGATTTTTCTATAGTTGGAGATTCATTTGAGTTGTGTCTGGTGAAGTTGAGTAGGTATTTTCATAGGTGTGTGGAATTCAATCTTGTGCTTAATTAGGAGAAATGCCACTTCATGGTGAAGGAGGGCATTGTTCTCAGGCACAAAATTTCTGCAAAAGGGATAGAGGTCGATTGACCCAAAGTAGAAGTTATTGAGAAGCTACCACCTCCCATCTCAGTGAAAGGGGTGTATTGTTTCTTTGAACATACTGGATTTTATCGGAGATTTATAAAGGACTTCTCTAAAATTGCAAATCCACTTTGCAAACTTTTGGAGAAGGAAACTAAGTTCTTCTTTGATGCTGAATGCATTAAGGCATTTGAATGCCTTAAGAGGAAACTGGTTTACACCTCTATCATTATTGCACCAGATTGGTCAAAACCATTTGAGATAATGTATGATGTAAGAGGTGTTTCCCTTGGATCTGTGCTGGGGCAAAAGAAGGACAAATTATTTCATCCAGTTTATTATTCTAGCAAAGCACTGAATAGAGCTCAGAAAAACTACACCGTCACAGAGTAGGAAATTCTAGCAGTGGTGTATGTTTTTGATAAGTTTTAGGTGTATTTTCTAAGTACCAAGGTAGTGGTACACACTTACCACGCTGCCTTGATGTACCTAATAGCAAAGAAGGATGCTAAACCAAGGTTGATCTGGTGGGTATTGCTACTTTGAGAATTTGACTTCGAGGTCAAAGATTGTAAGGGATGTGAGAATCAAGTCGCTGACCACTTATCCATACTCAAAGGCGAGCAGACAGTAAAATACGAGATTGAGATTGATGATTCCTTTTCGGATAAGAAAGTATTAGCTGCATTGCTCGAAAAAGTACCTTGGTATGCTGACTTCGCAAACTACATAGTAAATGAGGTAATGCCATAGAATCTTTCCTTCCATCAGAAGAAAAAGTTTCTCCATGATGTGAAACACTATTTCTGGGATGAGCCATATCTTTTTTGGTGGTGTGCGGATGGCATTATTAGAAGATGCATTCCAGAAGTAGAGATGTTGAGTGTACTGGAAGCAACTCATGCTTCCTTAGTTGGAGGTCATCATGCTGGTGATCGTACTGCCAGAAAAGTGATTCAAAGAAGTTAATATTGGCCAACTTTTTTTAAGGGTGCTTACATGTTCATAAAGAGATGTGACCAATGTCAAAGGCAAGGGTCTATCTCAAAGTTCCATGAGATACCAATGTCCAAGATGTTAGAGGTTAAACTGTTTGATGTATGGGGCATTAACTTTATGGGTACCTTTGTGAGATTATTTGGGATGAAGTACATACTAGTTGCTATTGAATACGTGTCAAAATGGGTTGAGGCTGTGGCTCTAGAAGATAATAAAGGGAAGCGAGTCGTTGCATTCTTGAGGAGAAATATCTTCTCTCGCTTTGGGGTACCATGAACCATCGTAAGCGATAAAGGATCACACTTTTGCAATAAGATGTTTTGAGCCACATTGGAAAAATATAGAGTTAAGCAGCATAAGGTATCTACGCCATATCACCCGCAAACAAATGGGTAAGTGGAAATCTCCAATCAGGAAATCAAGGCTATCCTTGCCAAGACTGTGAACGCGAGCAGGAAGGATTGGTCTAGGAAGCTGGATGATACATTATGGACAGATCAAACAACTTTCAAGACATATATTGGCATGGTGCCATACCAATTGGTTTATGGCAAGGCATGCCATTTGCTGATTGAGCTAGAGCATAAAGCACTGTAAGCACAGAAATGTCTTAATCTAAACTGGAATAAGGAGGAAAATATAAGACTAGGGCAGCTTAATGAGATAGATGAGTTCTATCTCAGATCTTATAAGACAGTTGACCTATACAAGAAACGAATAAAGAAATACCATGATCGCAGAATTGAAAAGAGGGAATTTCAAAAAGGTGACTTGGTGCTTCTTTTCAACTCCGAACTCAAATTGTTCCCAGGTAAACTTAAGTCCAAGTGGTCAAGCCCGTATAAAGTTAGTCAAGTCTACTCATCTGGAGTAGTTGAACTTGAAAATGAAGATGGAAGTGTCTTCAAAGTCAACGGGCAATGAGTCAAACTTTATATCGGTACAAAAGACTTGATAAAAAGTATTGCTACTTTCTATCTTGACGAAGTCTGAGTAATCGAGATAACTAAGTCGTGTCGTGATGATAAATCAGGATCTAGTAGGAGGAAACCCACATTGTGTTGTTGTATAGCATTTATTTAAGTTATTTTGTTGTTTGTTTTGTTGATTTGTGCAGGCTGAAGGATTTATTCAAGTATGCAGGTACAACGGTAAAGGGAAAATAGAAGATGAAGGAATTTCAGGTGGCCTATAGATCACTTGACGGACCGTCGAGAGATCTATGGACCGTCATGATCAATCTTCGCAACCATGCCTAGAAACTAAGATTCAGAAAAGTCGCGATGGGATTATCTGATGGACCGTCGCACCTTCGATGTACCATCGTGTAAACTATCGTAGATTGTCCCCAAGGTTAGATCACTGGATAGTCACGATGGGATGTCCAAAGGACCTTTGCAGCCTCGATGGACCATCGATTTAACCATTGCACTTAACCCTAGTTTAATGAGTCGGGTTGAATTAGTATAAATAGCCAAATTCTATTTTTTATCTGCTCCAAATGGTTTTAAACTGATAATTTGAAGAATTAAGTAACTCCCGCTTATTCAATTCACCTGTGCCTTTTCATTCTCCATTATAACTTCTCAACTTACCTTTTTCCCTTTCTATTTAAATGATACTTCCCCCTTATCATTTTCTCATCACAAGTCATAAGTTCATTTCACTAAAATAAATCTTCATCTGATTGTTCGAAGTTCCTTGTGCAAGTCCAAGTAGTGATTCAATACTGTATCAACCAGGTATGAATTCTCCTTTCCTTTTCTTCAACATGATGAGAAATCAAATAGGTGAAAACAACCCGGTGCATCAAAGTCATTTCTTTTTCAATTTTATTGGTTTGTTGTTGATGTTAGTCGAAGCCTAGAATATATTATCTTGGGGGAAGTATGAGTAACCCATGGACCAAGAATGGCAAGTTAGAGTGATGAATTATCACTCAAAATGTCAGAAAAATCACTCTTACATAAGATGCACGCAAGGTGTTTGACAAAATGCCGAAATGAGGGTTGCATCTTCCATTTACAGTCGACGGTATACACAACGGACCATTTAAGACTCGACGGACTACCACAGTGGACCGTCTCACATTCTATAGAAGTAGAGCTACAAGAATGACCCCGATGGTTGGGGTCAATGAACCCTCACATACTCGACGGACCGTCGCCTTTAACCGTCACTGGTCAGAAAAAATTCTTTTCTCTGGTTTAAGACTATGTATTGATAAATGCTACATTTATAGGTACCATGGATCACAAATTACCAAAAACTAGAGGTCAGGGTAGAGGCCAAGAAGCCAGGTCTGACGCACTAGCCCATAACACTCGGCGAAGTCCTCAAGGGTTTCTTCATCCTCCTCATCTAAAGAGGAGGTTGAAGAAAGTAGTAGTAGCAGCTCCAGTTCAACTCCAGTTGAGATGGGGGTTGAAACTTCTAACCCCATTCAAGAGGAGTCTCACCAACAGGAGGATCCTAGATTAATATGACGCAAGGATCCCCAAGTACGGAAATCCATAAGTTGAAAAGTGGTGGGTTCTTGAGATATCTTCTACAAAGGGCTGGAACCAACGGATAGGTTGCCATTCAAAAGAGCAATTTCTGAGGAGTATTAGATTATAACAAAAACCCTGCACGAGTATCCTGAACTTGAGCGATGGTTCAATGAGTATGAGTTGGCTTGGATGAGTAAGCCACTTGGATCCTACCAACCTATCTTGGTTCGCGAGTTTTTTGCCAACTATTTGGCATTGCTAAAAAAAGATTATCCCACGGGTGCATCAGTTGTCGACATGAATAAGCTGGATATAGTACCTATCTGTGGAGTTGATATTGACATTTCATAATGGACTTTGAATAGGTTCTTATTTGGGCCCGACTACCAGATACCAGGGGAAATTCCTAAGTTGGAGTATCAATTATTCATAAGGTCTATACAAAGGCCCTAGTTAGTGAGGATCCTAATAGACGGGGTCAAGCCTACATGGTTACATGACCTCCATGAGTGAATATCGAAGAAATCCCTCAGCTTCAGAGCCAAGTTCTGGTGGGTGACTGTGTCACTGAGGCTCATGCCCACTGGAGGTGATGATCGCTTGGAACTTACTAGAGCTATGATTCTGGATGCTTTGATTAAAGGATTGACCATAGATTTTGGTCACATTATCTCTGATAATTTATTTTTCCGTGCTCACAAGACTCAGATGGCGCTGCTATTTCCTTGTCTTATCACTAATTTGTGCAAGCAGGCAAATGTCTATTTGATTAGTGGGATTGATAATGAGGTCCCATCACTGCACAAAAGGATATTGAAAAGATGAGGGATGAATCAAGGTTTGATATGAGAGTTAGCAGACCTCCAGCTCAGCAGACTTAGTCAGCGTCAGTTCCTGAATCATCAGAGGGTCTTGCAGGTATGCCATTGCCACTTACTACATACGTGCCTCTTACTATGTTGTTTGAAGGTTCAGATTCGATGCCTACAGGTGGGATTTCATACTCTACGTCTATCCCACCCCAATATTTTGAGTACAGGTTGAACCATTAAATCTTTCCAAAGACTATACGGGCTGTCAAAAAGGTTGAAAAGAAGATGGCCATATGGGGGAAAGATTTCAAACCCTTTGTTGAGAGGATTGTAGAGGAAGCATTGCACCCTTTTATAAACATCCAATTGCGAATGGACAACATGGAGGAGAAAAGCAACAAGAAGATGGATACAATGTCTATCCCAGATTTTGCTAAAGTGATAGAGAAGGTTAGACAGTTATGGGCAGATGTAGAAAAAATAAATTAGCATCCACAACAGACCATATTTGATCCAGTCTAGATTGATAGTGATGAGGACGAGATCCTGGTTAACTTATTTGGGTGCCTAATCAAGGATAAGGGTAAGAAAGCAACTGAACCAGATAAAAAGGCTGAGAAAGCAGCAAAGAAGGACGCCAAGAGAAAGAGGCTATAATCCATGTCACCTGATCAGAGTCTTGAGTATGATATAAGAAAGGCAATAAAGTGTTCAAGGAGAGATGAGGAGATAATAAGGAAAAAAGTAGAAGATAAATCAGCTACAGTGTCTACCAATTTTGCCCCAGCTAGGAGGCAACCTGTATATCCAGCTGGAGATATGGTACCTCCAATTCTGGAGGGAGAATTGTGAGTACTCCCACCATTATGGGAGTTAACATAGCACTGGGTGAGGACACAACATCCTCACTGCACTTCACTGATGCCTCAGATTGAATAAGAGGCACAACAAGTATTTTGCCCTCCTTTGTACTTAAAATTTTATGCATTTGAGGACAAAGTATTTTTTTCGTGAGGGTGGGATGTTCTTGTAACATGAGGGGTTGTGTTCCAGATATTGTTTTCCTCCCATATGCTATTTAGGAGAATCGGCATGTCTAGATTGCTATTAAGGTGTTGCATTTTCATTTTTACTATGTTTATTTTTATGTTTTGTTGGTGTTGAAATAAAAGTTCCATTCTCGTTTGCACCTTATTTTGCATACGTGGACGACAACTGATGGTGGAAAAAGTATTTTTTTCATTTTTTGTATAATTAATTCCTTGTACAAAGTGGCAAAGTGTTGTGCAACCATGTCTGGATCTGTTAATGGAATTAGAAATTAGTAATGAAGAAAAGCATAGCTATATGATCTGGATCCCAAGAATTAATAGGATAGAAATTAAATCAGGGACTGTGTGGGTGAGTCTTTGTGTAGTTCTGACATAAGTGTTACACCTAGGACTTTCTCGGTTCATCAGATGTTGTTGTATATTTTGACTCAATAAGAAAGGATAGTAGGACATCTTGTGTCGTTAGTCCACTTAGCCAAATGATTGACCCACCAAAAAAATTATGTTCCCTTTGTCAACCCTTTTGAGCTGTGGTAGTGTTTTTCTGTCCAAATAAGTTTGATTCACTCTCTAGAAGGTTTTAAGCATTTAGCTTTGGCCCTGGTCCAATTGTGGAAATTGTGCACTTTAACTTAGGTAAATAGCCTAAGTTGAGGGTGGCTACTATTGGATTGTTAGCAGCCTAGAAGATTGTGTTGAAAGTAATTTGAGGGGTAGCATCCGGCCCTGGTCTAGTTAGTAATCTAAATAGATATTGTGCATCTCAGTCTTCTGCATCAGCATAAGTTGTGGGTGGTTGATGTTGTGTTCTCAATAAACAAAAGAGGTTATGACAAGAGCGCCGATGAATAATTGCAAATGAATGAGAGGGTCCTTAATTCTGGTAAGTAGCTACCAAAAAGGGTAAAGAGAGTGAAATTCTTGTACTTTAAGTCTCTTACCCAAATGAATAACCTTCATCGAGCCTAAAACCTCATTATAACCCTTAGCAAGTCCTACTTGATCTTAGCGATTAAATTATAAAAAAATATTAGATGATAAGGGCAAGCCTATAGGTATACACTGTGTTGGAAACTTCTTTTCTGAGAGTGAGAAGTTTAGTTTTGTCCATGATTTTACTGTGTGATATGAGGTGGACTTCTTTGGCTATGAGGGCATGTTGAGTTATATCTATTCTATTTAGTTCTTTGGGATGTTGTATTTGTAGCTATGAATATGCTGATTAGTAGTTAATACTAGTAGTGGATCCATGTGTGTTGAGATGGCATAACCAAATGGGTAGTGGAATGATTGTATGATTGTGTTGGCTTTACTGTGAAATTCCTATCATTATGTTGTTTTTATATGTATCCTAGTGTTGAGTTGCTTGAGGACAAGCAATTGCTTTAAGTTGAGGGTGTTGATATTCCGATTCTTGACGGAACATTTTAGGCCTTTTTCTTAGGATAATTGTGTGTTTTCAAGAAGCCACTGTTGTATTTAACATGGTATTTTAGTGCTTCCAGGATAAGGATTGAGTTTGAAAGGTAACTAGGACAATCTGAGCAAAACAGAAGTAAAATGAGCAACGACGGCTTAGGCGACAGATCATCGACCTTGCGATGATCTGTCGGTTTAAACCTTCAACCAAAAGCAGAAAGCATAGACTTTGGACATCATGCGACAGTCCATACGATGGACCGTCGTCCCTACAATGGGCCGTCGGTCTAAATAATTGCCATGATACAGAATGTATCACCACTAGAAGTCCTGCGATGGTCCAGGAGATGAACCGTCGACCTTGCAATGCATCATCGCACTACCAGTCGCCCAAAAGCAGAACATGGAGCCACTGGACACCCAGCGACGGTGTAGGTGACGGACCGTTGGACCTACGATGAACCGTCGCTTGACCCATCGACCAAAACACGGAAAATCTGAGTTTGAATTTTAAAACCCCAGTTCTAGAATCATATAAATACCAAGTATTAGGGTTTATTCCGTATCTTTTGTCTTCAGTTTCATACTTTCTCCTCTAATGAATGCTTTGTACTACTTTTCATTTGGATTTGAATCTAGAGATTGAGAGTTGATTATTAGTTTTCATATTCTCCATCAAAGATTGAGAAGAACAATATTGCGACTTTTGCAAGTACTCTTCTGAAATTATTTATGAAAAATCAATATAACTTGGATTTCTTATATGGAGATGAGTAGCTAAACTCCCATAACTAGGGTTATGTGAGCCTTGATGTAGAGAACTATTTTGGGGTTGTGAATGGGTTTGATTTCTAACATCTATCGAAATTGCATGAATCTTTATTCATCTTAATGGCATCTCTTGGTTGAAAACTTGAGAAGTGAGCCCATGAACTCCTCTTGTCTGAAAAGAAAGTGGATGTTGGAAAAATAATTGATTCACATGAACTCCATAGGTTTACCCTTTGGGTTAACAGGTTGATGCCTTAACAGGATCAACCCTCACGAGAGTGTTATTGAATAATGCATGAATCCTTTAAGTTCGACAGATGTAAAGGGTGAAATACTCATTAGGTTGAGAAACTCATGGGTAATCCTTAGAATTCAATAATTCTTGCAATTGGATACCTAAGTTAGAATTCAAACAGAAACTCACAACACTAATTGTTTGAACATCTTGGTGAGCATAACTCTAGTTAATTCATTCTCATTGAAATTACATCTACATTTACTCTCAGTAGCTGGACTTTTGTGTAACACAAAGACAAAAGAACACAGTTAACATTTCCAAACCCCTTTTATTTCCGAACCTTTGATCAACAGTCTAATAACAATCACAATACTTAGTGAACACTGTATTCCCTGTATGATTCGACACCCAACCCAGTTGGGTTCTATATTTGACAGCAACCTCTTACTCTCTCGTAAGAGAGGTGTAATTTGGGTGTATCAGAGGTTGAGATATAACAATAAACATTAATAATAAAATCACCCTGAAATACCTGAAAGTGTAAGGCCCATTGCTAGTACTTCCTTCTGATATACAACTCTTAGCTTTCTATAGCCCCAACAATCATCATATAATAACTTAAGCACTGACTTACTTAGGATTTTTAGGAGTATCACCATACCCAGAGTCCACACCATCTAGAATTTTAAACTTAGATTCTAACACTTAATATGGATATTCTTAAACTTTTAATGAGCTATACTAACTTTATTCTTGAACACTCCCTTAATATATATCATCCTTAACTTTCTTTAGCTTCAGCAAGCATCATTATTTACTTACACCCTTCTCGACAATATACCCATCATCAATAAAATATAGCCCATAACTTAGCTGGTAAGGACATCATATACTACATAACTAGCCTAACGCGCACTTAGCAACTCAAGTGTACTATAAGGAACACACACTGTAAAAACTTAGAAATAATATAATCCCATATCACCTCGGGTACACCACTAGATCATACCTACATCATCATACTTAATTTAAATAAATAAACTTAAATTCTTGTATGTACTATTTCAATCCTATTAGTTCACCTTTCATACAACTAGCCCTATAGATACATAATCTGCTAAATCTAGATAAACATTATCCCCACTTTACTATTTTAAAACTTCTGGGTTTATGTTTCTAATTCTCAATCATTTGTTGTCATAGGATTCTGCGAGGGGATCTAAAACCACATTTGACTTTGGCTTAATGCACGATATTTCATGATCATGAATGAAATCTTACATACTTTGGAACATAAAGGCATTAGCAGGATACTTTTGGAGCTAACGTGTAATCCCGTAGCTATCTGTGGGGATTGTCTGGGAAAACTCTATCTATAAGAATTTAAGTTTCACTGTTTATGGTACCTTAAAAATACGGCAGAGTTTACATTAATAGAACATGATGAGAATCTGTATAAGTTTCTTAGAGAACCTTTCAAAAGTACGATCTGAGACATAAAAGAAGGGAAACATTTCTTAAACTCCCTATAGCCTCTCGAAGAAAAGTACAGATATCTCTATACCATATTGTAAGACTACTAGACACGGCTTTATAGACACCCTAGGATACTTGAACTTGTGCTCTGATACCAAGTTTTTCACGACCCGAGACAACCCCCTAGTCGTAATACGATGCTTGAAATGACAAGGGATCCCAAGCTAACCCATGAACAGGCATACTGTTGTGTAATTGATTTAAATTATCTAAAAAATAAATTCATTGAGAGGAACCATAATCATGAGAAAGTATGAATAAATATAATACTGATAAATCTTACAACATGAAAAAACTAAGGAAAGAAACTTCAATTAGAAGTAATGACTCTGACTAACTATCTATGAAACCTCTACTATACTGACTATAGATTGATGGAAAATGCCTCCAACTACCACTAATGAATACATAAGAATAATAACAAGATAGTACATAAACTAAAACTGACTGGAGGCCCCAAAATAAGAGAACTCATCACCTGCTATACAGAAACTATAAACTGACTAATTATGATGCGTGTGCTACAACTGGTACCTACATTATGAGACTATGTAGCTGTAATACCCTGTATTTTCCTAACTCAGTTTCACTCTTAGTGTATGAGAGATTCTATGTAGGACTTTCAATGAACTTAGAATTTTCCATAGTTAGACCTACCAGGTGATAGAAAATTGAATTATCTTTCCAACAATATAAATTTCACCCAAATCTGATATCTAGGTGAGAAGTTATGGCACTTTTGGTGAGGCAGTATGTCAAATTGAGCAACATCGCATCTCAATGACAGGCCAAATGGGATTTGTCAGTTTTCAATGAATCACCGTGATATTATCACGTCATGGTGAAGTTCTAGTTCCCAATTGGTATTTTCCAATGTGTCAACGCTATAATGGTGCGTCATGCTAGTGTGCAATTTCACAATTGTCACTTTCCAGTGAGACTCCGCAATACCTTTGCATAGCACCAATGTGCAATTTCGCACTCGTCTTTGGACTACACTAGCCGACAAAAATCTAGTGGTTCACTGCGATGTCACTGCATTACGGTGATGGCCAAAATTGGAATTTCAAGTGACAAAAATTTAATTCTTTCCAAGAGCATTTGGGTATTTTTCCATGACCTAATCATCCCCAAACACGAGATTTAATCCCTAATAACCTAATTAGTCATTATTTTACTCCAATTCCCTCAAATTAAAAACATTCTCTCTAAATTAGCAAACCCTAGCCTTCAAGAGCCAAGGTCAAATCTCAAGAACTCTATCAAGAAACTTCAAGAATTAATCTTTTTAGGTATGTTAAGTGTTCATTCATGGGTTCCTTTCACCCATAGAGTCCAAGTACCATGTTTTGAATCCAAGTTGTAGTCTTTACAAGTTACCATGATTTTAATTATGATTTTAACCATGAATTTCCATGGATCTTTTCCTATACCATGTTTTCATGAAATTGGTGTTGATTATTACACTCAACATGTTTAAATGTTGTTTTCCACTAATTTAATTCATGATTTGTGATATTGGTGTTGAAAATGTTCTTTTACTACAAGATTTAATGTACACCATGCATACCAAGTGTTTGATAAAATGCTTATAAGGAGGAATATTGAACAAATGCTTTTATGTTATGTCCTCCAATCTTAAGTACTATTTTACTCTTATTGATATTGAGTTTTGGGGGTTATGAATACTCGAAACATAGTTGTTTCTCAGTATCTTCAGAATAGTTTTAGAAGATGTTATAAGCATTATCAGTTCAGTCAGTCATCAGAATCAGTTAAACTTAAAACAATTCAGCATTTTGAGTCAGTTCTATTGGGAGTAGGATTTAGCACCGAGCGAGTGCAGGGATGGTTGCTTCCCCGTCAGATAGGCAGAGTCATTAGTAATAGTCCCTATACTTTAGAACTACGTAGCCAGTGTAGGATATGAGGAGTCACCCATCAGTTTAGGCTTGACTACCTCGCATGGGTCACCCAACAGTTAGGTTTAACACCCTTAGTCCTTCGGGATAGTACATCAGTGTAGTAGATCCACATAGCTATCATTGGTACCTGTGGCACAGTACTAAAACCCTTCCAAATGGGGTTACAGGTTGGACCCCGATTAGCTTATATTGGGAAATGTTGGTTAGATGATACCTCCCACAGTCTCAGTCCAGTAATTCAGCTTTAGTGTCTTGACCATAACATACAGATATCCATGATTCAGTTATCAGATTTCAACAATTCTGTATTTATAGAAAATATTTAGAACTTGTTATATGCTTGGTCATTCATCCTCAGTACTTGTAGATGTCATGCATCATCAGTATTTACAGATTTTACGTATCCTCAGTATCTACAGATTTCACATATCCTTAATATCTACAGATTTCATGCACCTTATTCAGTACTTTATGTTCTATGCATATACTGAGATAGCTATTATTCATGTTCATTAAACCATGCATATCATCCTACCTAATTTAGCATACTAGTATATTCAAAGTACGGATCTCATACTCTTTTCTTACGCTATGATGTATCATATCATAGGTTTGGATGCCCTATTCCCGGATTGCAATAGATTTCTAGAACATGAGTCATTGCAGTACGAGTCCTTATATTTCGAGTACAAATTATTTATTTTCATGCTTTCAATTCAGTAGTTAGTTGGAGTTAGTTGGGGCCTGTGCCATCAACTCATATTCAGTCAGTTTAGAGGCTTTTGGACACTACAGTCAGTTATCCAGTATTTAAACTTCAGTTTACATTGTCAGATATTTTATCAATATTATTAGTTTAATTTACATATTTTATCCTTTTTATTGCTTAAAACCTTATAGCTTATCATTTGTTTTTCCGCATATTTTATTATCTTATTCAGTACTCTCAGCAGGTACCACCTCATAGGTTAGCTTGTGGTCCCTTGAGACTGCAAGCACCGTGTGATGCCTAGGGTGTACTCTCAAGGCATTACAGTAGAACATAGACATATATGTGGATCAGTGATTTGGAATGTATTGAGTAAGTGGGGGTGAATGCAATAAGTAATACCGAATAGATGCATAATCTTAACACATACATGCTAAGTGCAAGTAGACTTACCAAGAGACTAAAAGAAATTGAAAGATGAAGTATCTTAAAACATGAGTAACAAACATAATTTGATAAGTTGGTGAATCACTACACTTAGTTTCTTAAATCTTTACTTTTGTAGAATAAGTAGAACTGAAGCTGGGAAACGGTAAAACATGAATACCGTATGTGAATCTCATGTAAAGTTGAACATGTTTTAAAAGTAAACTGAGGATCATGTATGGATACTGGCCATGAAAAACATGAATATGTAAAACTGAGAATGCAAGACCAAGTATAGCATGTACTGACATGATATGAATAACATGAAAAATCTATAAAACCGACTGAATAATTACTGAAATCTGATTACTTGGTCAAGAAAACCTAAAATTATATAAACCGAATACTAACTGAAATTGTGGGAGCCATTATGCAATCGACATCCCCCAATCTAAACTAATCGGGGTCCAACCTGTGATCTCAATTATAAGGGTGTTAGTACCTTACCACGAGTACAAACACTGGTTGTGTAGATCCACTAATATAAAGTCCCGAAGGACTTAGCGAGTCAGTCCTAAACTAGTGGGTGACCCCTAAGAGAGTTTTAGTCCTAAATTGGTGGGTGATATCTCATAATCCAACGCTGGCTACGTAGTTCTAGAACTTAGGGAATGTTACTTAGGACCCACTCCAAATTGGTGGGTGAGCCCCCATCCCTAGTTTCACGTGGTGCTAAATCCTACTTCCAACTAACTAACACTTGTATTATTATGGGTCTAACATGACATTGTATTGAACTAATAAGTGCTCAACATGAACATGGTAGTCTGATTATAGTAATTAAAACATGGTCTAACTGACTTGTAACTTGAAAATAGAAATATGTAAAAATACATAAGTATCGGGTATTCATATCCCTCCACCTATGAATGATCATAAAATACGATAACAATGCTCAAAACACTGATATAAAATCATAATTCAAAGACCCAAAACATAAGACATTTAAATAAATTAGTGAGAATTATGAATTTGAACTTAGGAATGTCTTAAACTTGAGAGGACAACATATTTACATGGTTTAATTCATAACTTGATGATTTAGCATGAAATCAATTGAACATGACATGGGTCATTGAAATTTAAAACATAAAATAACCTAGTTTACTTGGAAAACATGTGAACATGGGTTGAATTTGAATTACCAAGAAATACATGGGTTTTAATTCATCTTGAACATGTATAAATTCATACTTTAAACCAAAAAGAGAGTTTTCGGGCTCAAAGGGTAAAAGGAACCCTTTGATGAATACCCCACACACCTTAATTGAACGAATTCTTAAAGAAATCTTGTATTCGAAACTTAAATCCTTGTGTTCTTGAGAGGAAAAGCTTGAACTTTATTTTTATGAAAGGGGAAAGGTTTCTAGTGAGAAATTTTGAGGTAATGGGCAAATAATTTCCCTTGGAATTTTAAAAGTCGTGTTTTGGATGATTGGGGTTGAGGGGAAAGGACCCAATTGTCTATTTCCCTCTTATTCTAGAGGGAATGGCCGTCGTGGAGCGACCTTTATTCTAGTGGAATAGACCTCATGATGCAACCCCTATTCTAGTGAAACAGCCCTCACGGTGCGTGGCTATCGCGACCCCTTATTGTTTCTCATGAAAGTTGTCATAACTTTTCACTTAGGTATCGGATTAAGGCAAAATTTGTATCATTGGAAAGATATCTTAACTATCTATCATTTTTTGGGTCTTGATATGAAAAATTACATATATTTTAAAATTTATACATGTTAAAAGTTGACTCTTGTAGAATCAAATGCAAAAATTTGGCCGAATCAAAGGCTCGTAGCTCAACTTTGCTCTAAGTGATTCCAATGAACACATTTTACCTCATAAGCATTCTTCTCACAAGTTTAATGATCCTGAAATATGTATTAAGATATAAATAATGGTATTAGAGTTTACACATGTAGGAACAAAGGTTTGATTTCTAGCTCAAAAATGCGGGGTGTTATAATTGCCTTCTTGCACATCTTATGACTTAAAACCATGCTAATATGTTGAGATGATATAGGTCGGGTACTAAGATAGTACAAATATTATTATCAATGATATAGGTAGGGTATCGGGCTAGTATAGATATGATATATTATGATATGGGTCGAGTACCACGTTGGTACGATATGATGTTGATGATGGTGATGAGGTTGCTAAGAAGGGGTAAGGAGAGATGATGCACACATCTTTCATGCATGCACTATCTTTTTGTTTTGTTATGACTCTATTTTTATGTGCTCTTATACATTTCCCTATTCTGTTAAGTGATAGAAGGTAATTTAACAACATACATAGGTTTCTTGTGCACACCGAGTGGAAGTGAGAATCTACAATTCCTTGAGAGAACGGAATATCATAAAATATGATTTGGTAAAATTTTGATTCCAAAAGGAATAGAATAATGATATCTAAGATAGGGATTGTTGAGATAATTTGGGAAAGGATGTTGATTAAGAATGGTAGGTACCATAAGAATGACTCGGTAGGGAAACAAGAGGTATAGGTTAGAATTGTTAGTCAAAGGTCCAAGATATATGAAAATGTTAAATAATAGGTAGGTCACAAATATGCTTAAGTTGGGGTGTTAGGGATTATATAATTTGAGGGTTTAGAACCAGAACTTTATTTGATGTTATGATTTCTTCGCATTTATTGTTAATATTATTTATGTTTAACTTTAGTCGACCAGTGATGCTAACCAGTACATGTGGTTGTACTAATGTTATACTTACTATACCTACACTCGGTGGTATATCCATGGTGCAGGTTAGTTGGATTTTTTATTGAAATGATGTTAACCAATCAACAACTCGTACTCCTTTTATTTATTATGCATGTACCGACTCCTTGTCCAGTGTTCTTGTATTGATATATGCTAGGTTTTGGGGAGTCACATGTATCATTTTCCACATTTATTATTGTATGTCAAATGTATTCAAATGATTGACTGTAGAATTGATATAATAATTGTTACTAGACTATTGAGTTGTTAATAATATAATAAACAACTTTGATTAAGTGAACAGTATAGTAACTTTCATATTAGTTTAATAGTGGGATACTCAGGGCTCTACTAGTTGGGGTAGGTGTAGGTAGGTTCCTAGCATGATCCGTTGGATTGGATCGTGACAAAATACTTTGACAATATTTTTTTACTTAATGTAAATGCTAGATTCTTATAAACTCTGCTAAGCTAGTGGTTGGCTATTTTAGTTAACAATTCTTCCACCGAAGAAATAGTATGAGTATCAATCGCGATGAGTTTGGGTTATGACAATAACCTCATTAATCGATAATGCTAGCATATCCCCCAGCTAATGAATTTTATAAAATAGCTCATTTTCTTTAACAAGGATTCTTATTTCCATAGTAATACAATTTCCATAATAGTGAATGAGGAAAGAGTATGCATAATCGTAGCAAAATCAATAATACAATATTATCAATTGAGCAAGGATATAAATACACCCAAATAACTCAAACCTTAGTAAAACATGATACAAACCCTCTCACGAGCATTATAATAATAATAAGAAATTACTAATACTCAACAAACACCAATACCATCCCACACTCGGACATCACAATGATAATAATGCTTCATATAAATGATAAGGTTCACATAAGTACCCATGCGGATATCCCAACAATAATAACCAAGAAAACCAATAATAAGAGTTATACAAGCCCCTACTGGGGCATCACAATCATGATAATCTAGAATGTCAATAATAAGATACGTATAAATCCAAAAGCGAGCATCGTAATAATAATAATAATCTATCAAGTAGATAGTAAGATTCACACAAGTACTAAAGCTGGCATTCAAATAATGATAATAAATCAAATCAATAATACATTTCACATATACCATATCATACTTACATTATAATTTACCACCTTTACTAGTTCTAAGACATTTAGACTTGAATACTAAAAGGGAACTATAGTAGTTATCGAACATGTTCAAAAGTTCACTTTTATTCATAGTATATATAAAACTAGGCCAAGGTTCATATTTTCAACATATTGTTTATAATGGTAATCTCTTTATACCATAATTAGTCTCTAAACTCAATTATCCCATCAAATTCCACTAAGCATGATTCAAACTATTAAATAGATATGAGCTATTAATTTATTAATGTTCAAATAAGTCATTCATCAACTTAGTTTACTATAAACATAGAAATAAGTAGAGAGAGAATAGTCAAGATGTTTGTTTTATTACTTTAACCCTATAATAGACTTTGAAACTCGTAGAGATGTTCGTCATCTTATCTAGGTAGGATCCCCAACCCCTAAGAGATTCACAAATGCAATAATAAGATCATAACACATAAACACCTCATAAAAGAGTCAAGGTACATTTCAACTTACCTTTAAAAAGATCTACAATCCCTAAACACAACCTAAAAGACCAATAAAAATCTCTACTTGATTGAATCACTACAAACTACGTTAAGTCTAATCAATATGATATCTATACATAAATACTAGACCAAGTATACTCATTTTGATATACATTGATTTCCAGTCTAATATAATGTTGAAACGAACCCCACATTGACAGGATAAACTGAATTTGTTTATAAGGAACCATTTTTTTCATACTTTAAAAATTCTAAATCTAAATCCTCAATGTAAATTGAGTAAAAAGTCAGTTAGAAATTGAGGAAAATGTGCTTTCTCATTTGTCGGGCAAAACATAAAATTTCAAGTATACAAACTAAGATTTGAAGATGGTTTTGTAATAAAATCAATGAAAAATCATAAAAATAAGGCTTAGAAACTTACTCACGTTTGAAATATCAAAAAATCACTTGAAATCATCTCAATTTGATCTCTCAATCTCTATAAATAGAGAAATATAATTTCTTCTCAAAAAAGAAATTTCAAAACTATCCAAGTCTACTTTACTCTTTTCGATCGCAAAGCAGAAGCCATAAATATGAACAATCACCCCAACCCAAACCCTTGCAAACACAGTCCAATCATAGGGAACGTGATACTTAACCGACTCAAACCAGAAGTAATCACTCTTTGCAAATAGGACGACCACCTCACTTTTACGTAGAATCCTTCTCCATGAAAGAAAAGTAACCCCCACATATATACAGAATGAGTTGGTTTGCACTAGCAGACATCAACTCAACTAAAAACACATCTAGAAAATCTCTTAAGGACACTCGTGTTTTTTTGGGAACCCATAGAAGAAATTAATAATGTAATAGGCTTATTTTGACATTCAGCAATCAATGGAACCATCAGAATCAACAATGGAGGTTATTATAAATAATTTTCTCAAAACAAATTTTAAGGCAATAAAATAAGTATTTTGACGAAATGAACAAAAATCACAAAAGGATCTCATAATCTAAACCAACTACGCTACTAACTCAAAATAGATATTCTGGATCTAATGAAACTGACAATATCACCATTCAATACTTGGAAAGTAAAATGTTAATCAAATTAACTATATCACTTTAAAGATTATTCAAAATCACAATCTTGTATAAATCACTCTTAAATGCTTTGGGAACCATGCAAACCATATCCACAACTTATAAATGATATAAACTAATAATAGAGAAGGAAAAATTGTAAAAGATAAAAAATCTAACAAAAATCACAATGAGAATTGTCATAGAATAGTAACTAAACAATCATATGTCTTCTACAGCAAGCAAAAGGAAAGACATACCAAGAAGAAGAAATAAAGATAAACAAAAATGAGAGGAAAATAGGTGTCCAACTATAGATTTTAAGCAAAAAAAAATTCAATAAAGATACCCCAAACAGACATTATAATTTAGGACAACAAAGGACAACTTTTAATAAGCAAATAAACTTAAGAAATAACAATATTCTGAATTAATTATAATAAAATAATACTCATAAAAATATCTAAACTTTGATCGGATTTCCAGTTGAGCATGCTGAACTTTGCAGGGGTCCTATTACCCCCTGAACTTTTTTAAAGTGGAATTAACTCCACCCTAAAATGCTATACCCAATTTTAAAGTGGAAAGTGTATTACGCGTGCCAATGATATATTGACACGTGTATTTTTTTAAAAAATTATTTTTCATATAATTTCTTTTTCTTTCTTAATCTTCTCCATTTTCCATTCTTATTTTCTTCTCTTTTTTTATTCATCAAAATCCACAAAAAATTAGTAGTAGCAGCAGAACACCATTATTCTTCTCCAAAATTAGCAGTACCGGCAAATCAAAATATTGGTATTCAACAATGGTGTTGTTCTTCTTCAAAATTAGCAGTAGCAGCAGACCAAAACAATGATCAAAATCCACAAAAAATTAGCAGTAGTAGCAGACCAAAACAATGATCAAAATCCACAAAAAATTAGCAGTAGCAGCAGACCAACAACACCATTACAACCAAAATATTGGCATCCAACAACCCAAAACTCAGAAAGTTTCAATCTTTATACTCCCCAAGTTCAATTTAATGGAAAAAATAGCAAGAATTTGCTTCAGAGAATCCAAATCACCAATCTAGAAAGAAACTTCAAAATGCATCATTTTAAAAAAAGAGTAAAAAAATCATAATTTGAGAAAATCAACTTCACTGATTTCTTGAAAATTCAAAATTTCATTTACTATCAAGATTGTGCCGACAAATTCCCTTATGGCGCCAATAGTGGATTGGTTGATAATGAAAATGATAGATTAATTTTGCTATTTTGATAGAATTGAAGAAGACTCATTTGGTGTGTGTATTGAAATTGGGCCAAATTGATTTAATTGAATAGGGTGTGTTGAAGATAACTTATTTGGTGTGTGTGTGTGTATGTGTGATGAAATAGTGTTCAATTCAATTCCAAGTCAACAATGGAATGAAACACCATTGAAGAGAAGAAGAAAGAAAGAAGAGAGAAGATATAAATAAAAAATAAATAAAAAACCATTCAATTTATAAAAATAAAAAATTGAGGGTTTTTTGACCAAAAAGAAGTTTTTTAATGATTTTTTAACACTTTCATGTGCCCAATGCATGTGAATTACATTCAATGGTCCAAGGGGACTGATATCTACCATTAAAATACGAAAAAAAGTCTAAGGAGGGTAACAGGACCCCCACAAAGTTCAGTATGCTCAACTAGAAATCCCGTCAAAGTTCAGCTATTTTCGTGAGTATTATCCCTTTAAATTTTTAATAATGATAGTATATTATTGTTGAAAACACAACTATGAATGGAAAAGTTGAAGCACAAATATGTTAGTTGTGATCTAGTCAAAATCGATACCAAAAATCATGTCCACGCCTACCAACAAGTCTAAATCTTTTTTAATCTAATGCTTGCTAAAAAGGGCAATGAAACCATTATAAATTTAAATTCTAGTGATACTAATAATTTAACATTGCAACTATAATAATTGCCTTATTTTCAAGTTATTGTATCTAGATTGGTTAACGTTGTCTAATTTAATCTCATTTTTTTTATTACTATATAACACGAAATTCATTTTTGATAGTACATAAGTACAAAAACTTTAAATCTTCAATTCATCTTTTAATATTTCCCCCACTTAAAGCGAGTTATACTAACAAATGCTCAATGAGATACTAAAATTAATAAAAGAGAAATTTACCTGCAGAATGGGTGCAAACAATCATCACCCTTTTAAATATAGAACTTGCACTTAGGATATCTCTATTATTTCTTATTTTTAGCATTTTCCATCAGCATTGATGGTGTTATAAGGCAAAGAGTGAGTAAAAAACTTTTGTAACTCTTTATACTTAATCTTCATAACTTATTTAAATCGTAAGGATATGGAGAATGAGAGAATTAAATAACTTGTTCATAAATAGTTCACATTCATTCAAATTAAGGTTTATTCATTTAGTCATTTGTAACTTTGTTATTGAAATATATTATGTTTTAGAAGAGTTGAACTAAGCTACTTATTTGTAAGACAAGTTGTCTTTAAAACACGACTAATGTTTCATTATATTAACTCTCTTTATCTTCTTATGTTCTTTTGATAAATGGCGTAAAGGATGTGTCTATTAAAGGAGCATAATTTATGATCTAAAGATACAAAAAATAAAATACTTTCTCTTTCATTAGTCCTCTTCTTTATCAATTCTCTGCCTAAATAATGGCTTTCTTTCTTTGTGAATTTCTGGAAAATTAGTTTTATGTAATTCTAAATTTTCATCCATGAGTGCATATATTTAGAAGCAGTAGTGGAACTTAAAAAACTGATGGCTATAATGATTGTACCAGAGTAGGGTCAAATTACTTTCAAGGCAGTGGCTTTCTACGATACAGTATTTGTGATAACTCTCTTACGATTTTTAGTCCTTGTCCAATATATTATAGTATTTTTTAAACAATTCAAAGTTGATTATTAATAAACTTTTTTCTGATGGTTTTAACATTACTATTGGTTCTAGCACTGCCAAGGTTGTTAATGAAGCTGCTAAAAAGTTTTAAAAGGATAGTAAAAATGGTAGAGGAAATTTGTTGAATCATATGAATAATTCTTTATTTTATTTATTTGTTACATATAAATGTGCTAAGAAAATATGAGATAGTTTTCAAAACTCAAAGTAGGGAGGATAAGGTGATGTCCAAACTAATCTCGAAAAGGTTAATAAAGTGATTTTTGCGTCAGTTGTCAAGGTGAATCTGGTGATTAACAAAACTGACTGAGTGTTGGACATAGACATTGCACGGTATTTCTCCATCAATAAAAAATTATTTCATGACTTTGTAGAGTTCACTGATGAAAAATGCATCTACATGAGTAATTTCACTACCGCTGGAGTTATGGTTAAAGGAATGATTACTTAAATTAACTTGTCGAAAACCTTTAACCCTGAACAATGTTCTGTACGTTCCCTCCCTCCATAGAAACTTAATTTCCAAAGAAATTCTCAATAAGCAGGCCTTAAACTTATTTTTTAGATGATAAAATAATTATTTATTAAGGAGAAGACTTATTTAGAAGGGATATCTTACTGGAAATTTTTTTGTAGTAAACACTGTTCAAGAAATTGCCAATGATACAAGTATTTTCAGTTCTATTTATATTTTTATGTCTATTAATTTATGGCATGATAAACAAAGTCACGTTAATATTGCTTCTATTAAAAGACACAGAAAAATGAAATTTATTCACATAGTAAAAATTGATGATCTTTCTAAAAGTCCTCTGTGTATAGAAGCAAGCCTGCCAATTTTTTTTTCAAATTTGTTACTAGTAGAAAGAGTGAATTGTTTGAACTAGTATATTCAGACTTAGCGAATTTTAAGAACACTATTAGCAAAGGTAAAAATAAGTATGACATAACTTTTTTTGATGACTATTATAGATACACTATGGCATATCTTCTTAAGTCTTAGCATGTTTTAGAAACTCGAAGTGAAAAAACAATTAGATAGAAAAATCAAGAGTCTTTGATTTGATAGGGGTGATGAATATAGTACTGAAACTCTAGAGGATTTTTGTTATCAAAAATATATTATACATTATGTTAGTTCTCTCAATAATCTCCAACAAAATAGTGTAGCTGAATGGAAGAATAGAACTCTTAAGAAAATAATGAATTATATGATTTTAAGCTCTAGTCTATCTGACGATATTTAAGGAAAAACTATCTTATCTGCATATTATATTCTTAATAGTGTACTATATAATAAGTTGTACAAGACCTTATATGATTTGTGAAAAGTGTTTACCCCTAACTTAGAATTTCTAAAAGTGTGGGAGTGTTTGGTTAAGGTTGATCTACCTAAATTTCAACGAGAAAATGTAGGCTTCAAAATTTTTGGCATTGCCTCTATTGGTTATGCTCAAAACATAGTACTACACATAGATTTATATAATTAAATAATCATTTTATTTGTGAATCTAGAGATGCAGAATTTTTTCAGCATATTTTTTTTTTTTGGAAAATAATGTGTCTGCTGATGTGAAAAGTAATGCTTCTATATCTATGTCTGCTAAATATCATTTTGTGTCTTCTCCTATTCTAATGAACTTGAAAATGAACCTAGAGGGAGTAAAAGATGCAGAATTAAGACAAGCTTTGGTCTTGATTTTATCATTACTTCTTGACTGAGAATTTTGATATTGATATTTTAAATATGAATTAGTGATTTTTTATTTTATAGAAGAAGACCCTAAGACTTGTGATAAAGCAATGAGATCAATAGATGCAATATTTGAGAAAGTAGTTGTTAAAAGTGTATTAAGTTCTATAGTTTCTAATCATACTTAGAACTTGAATGATTTGTCCAAAGATTATAAATTAATAAGTAGCAAGTAGATATTTAAGAATAAATTGAGGTTGATGGTATAATTGATAATTATAATTCTAGACTTGTCATTAGATATTTTAACCAAAATAAAGGTGTTAATTATTTTGATAATTATTCACTAGTTACTAAAATATAAACCACTAGAACTCTTATTGCTCCTGTTGCTGTTCATAATTTAGTGGTACACCAAATGAAAGTCAAAATGATATTTTTTAAAATGAGGTTTAAAATAAGAGATATATATGATTCAACCATAGGGTTTGTGATCCCAGAACAAGCGGATGAAATATGTAAATTGAGGAAGTCCTTATATGGACTAAAGTAGACACTTAAAAAGTAGTATGAGAAGTTTAATGTCATATTAACAGATAATAATTTTGTTGTTAATTTATCTGATATTTGTGTTTATTCAAAAATAGTAGGATTAGATTTTGAGATTACATGTTTGTAAGTATATGATAGATTAATCATTGTGTCTAATGTGAATGTTGTTAATAAGACTAAGAAATTGTTGTTTTCTAAGTTTGAAATGATACATCTTTGAGAAGTTGATGTGATCTTAAGGATTAAAATCAAAAGAATTGGTAATGGTTTATATTTATGTCATATCATTGTATTGAAAATAAGTTGAAAAAGGTTTGATTTCTTTGATGTAGTTTTAGAGAGAAATCCTTATAATCCTAGAATACACTTGAAAAAAACAATTCGAGTGTTTCTCAAACTGAATTTGCTAAAATAATTGAGAGTGTAATGTTTCTCATGAACTATACTTACCCTATATCTTAAGATATTAGCAGAATGAGTAGATATACTCATAATGTTCGCAGTGAACATTTAAATATTCTTTATCTCTTGTTAAGGTACTTAGAGATACTATAAATTGATGTTTGTATTTTAAAAAAACTGATGCTATTTGAAAAGGTTTTGTGATGCAAATTGGATAATTAATAATGATTAATCTACATCAACTAGTGGCTATGTAGTTACTTTGGGTGCAGGTGTTTTTTCATGGAAGTCATCAAAATGGACTTGTATAACACATTCTACCATAAAATCTGAATTAATTTCTCTCAAGTTGAATGGATAAGAAAATGAATGACTGGAATACCTTATGACAAATGTGTCATTATAAGGAAGACAAGCTTCATTGATCGCTTTATATTATGAATCACAAGAGGCAGTGGATAACTAAAATTCGTGTTTATAGTAAAAAAGAAGACATATATGCATCAGACATGATACAGTGAAATAGTTGTCAAAATATGATGTTATTTTCTTAAAATATATAAGGTCAAAAAGAAATTTGGAAGATCCTTTAACCAAGGGCTTAACAAGAAAAATAATTCTTGAATCATCAAGGGGATAAGGTTAAAGCCCATGGATTGAGATTGTATGGTGGATGGCCATTTGTGGTCAAACAAAGACACATATGCCCTCAATATACAGTGCATATCCTATCCCTTTCTAGAGCACTCAAGAGACTTATAATATGTGTACATGATCATAAAAACACTTTTTGAGTATCATGGAGTTTTCATAAAAAACAAGAATATGGTATGTATTGTGAGGGTCTTAACTTATGTCCATTTAGTTTAAGAGTGCTTCACTTTTTGGATATTTATTATTGTCTCATTTCACTGCGTGCCTCTTCAAATCTATGATATTAATGCTTAAGTACATATTCCTTTTTTTCATAAATTATTCTCATTCTTTATCTTTCTATTGGTGGAAGATTAATGATGTTATTTCTTTTGATGTAGAGAGTAAAAAAAAAAACTCCTATAACTCTCATAATTGATCTGCATAACTTATCTAAATCATACGAATATGTGGAATGGGAGAATTGAATAACTTATTCATAAATAGTTCTTTTAAAAAAATTAAAGTGGTCTAAAAGAACTTTATTAAATAAAAAGGTAATTATATCCAGGTCTCAAAATGATCTGATCCACAATGAATAAATTTCAGAAATTAACAACAAAGTGAACATTCTAGAAATAACAAAAAAGAAAAGTGAAAAATCTGATCTTCTTCTTCTTAAGCTTCCTTGATTTCAATCTCTTTGAAGGCTTCTTGATGGTGTGTTGTCATAACCCAAGACTTTTCCCTAGCCATAACACGGTGCACAGAGTCACAAGTGACCCCAAGCTAACCCATGTCCTGGCATAGGCTATGATTACTGAAGGAAAGTAATAAAATACTAAACAAAATGTAACTGAAATAAACTGATGTTGAATAATAATAAAGTCAATACTAATGTTTTCTGAAATACTCGATGAAACTAAAAACATGTCTAACTGTCTGTCTATCTGAAATCCTCTAAATCATGATGAGCTGATGGGATAGGTCCCCAACAAAATCTAACTAACTTAAATGATGTAAAATACTGAAAATAAAAAAAATGGTAGCTAGTCCTCGACTGATGAGGACTCACGAAGGCTACAGCTGAGTGGAATAAGAACGTGCTAAGTGTGGTCATAGTACTAAGCGTCCGAACCTATATTATGAGATAATATAGCATAAAGAAATATGTGTTTAGTACTTTGAATGTACATAGCATGCGAGATAGAAGAGACTAATTGGTATATAAGATAAACATAAATGTTTGAACATGTAAATTAAATACCAGACCAAATATAAACATGTGTTGAATGGACTAAATAACTGAATACTGAACACTTAGTATAATACCGTGTATCTTTTCTAGTCTCTAGATAGTATACGACTTAGCTCACAAGTTGTAAGTCAGTATACGAGTAGTATGTTGGACTCATAATTAAGTCAGTATAGTGTGGTGGAATTTCTATCTAGAGTATGATATGGGGTACCTAGTCGTATGCTAAGGTATGACTCGTATGGAGAGAAGTCTTACCAATAATAGTGTTGTCCATCCAAGTTGTTAGTTCATCTTACGAGTGACTTCATCTAATTATATAGGCATCTTACAAGTCGTAAGCACGGCTCATATCTAGACCAGTACATGCTCTTTGGATTCTTTCCATCTTATGAGTCAAGCAGCCCAATCGTACCCTGGTATATGAGTCGTAAGGTTGAGTTGTACCGACCTTGAATACATTTTTCTAGATGTTTTTTCAGGGGCTTTTATGTCATTCCCCACTTACTTAAAATCCAAATCCATGTCGTTTTATCTTTACAGGGGTGGTATAAAAGGCCCCAAATCCCCAATTCATTACATAAAACATCAATTCATTCAAAAATCAAAAATCAAATAGAGGTTTCTTTATCTTCCCCAATTATATAGGGTTTTCAAGGTCAGTAACAAATTCAAAAAACTCTCCAAAAGGCTTTAATTTCAAGTATGTGGGAGTTTATCCATGGGTCCTGATGTTGGATGTATTTATGCATTCTAGCGCTACTATTCTAGCCTATTTAGCCTTGTTTTGATGATGATTCATGTAACTAATGTGATGATAATGAGAAAAATGTGTATATAAGTATCCATGTATGTGTTTACAATGTTTAATGGTGTTCTCACACAAGTTTTAATTCAAATTGATCATTTAGAGTTCAATCGAGAAAACTAGTGTTACTAGTTTGAGCTAGGTGCTTGTCTAGTCTATTGTGTTGGGTTATAATATGTTTTAATGAGTTACTAAGGTTCTTATTATGTATTTATATGTGAAACAACTTTTTGATAATTTTCAAGGGCCAATTGGATCAAGAAAAGAGTAAAAACAATAAGTTAAAGCTCAATGAGAATTTAGCCTATGCTTAGCTCGTGTTTCTAGTTCATCGTTGAGGATGTTGTGTTTATTTGGAGATTTAAATTGTTGTTTTTAATATTATAGGATGCTTGATTAATGGAATATGATGATATATTAAGGATTTACAAGCTTCAAATCAAGTGGAAACAACTCAAAAAGGCTTGGAATGGATCACGGAAGCACAAAACACAACTTGACGCCAATTTAGACACCTGAAAAGTATTGAGAGAGTGTCGGCACGCCAGAAGGAACCTTGGATCATGAGACCCACTGATGGATTCAGGAGACACCCAAAACAGTTGACCAACGCGATATAGACGAGATGCAAAGCCCTCCAATGCGTTAATCACTGGGTTAGCAGATGACCAGAAACTATTTCCTTGTTCAACATGGCATGGGATATTTCTTCTACTATAAATAGGACTTTATGCACATTTTTATTTACTTTTGGACATATTTTTCAAGAGGAGGCTTCTCTACACATTATTTAGGTTTTACAATTCTTTAGTTAGTTTCTATCATGGTTTGTATCATCAATCCAAGGGATTGGATGATGAATATTTCCATTAAAGGCTAAAACTCCCTTTTCGGCGTTAAGGCCAAGATCATGATTATTTCATTTTGAATTAAGTTTGTTGATTTGTTTATCATTATTGGTTACTTGTTTATTCTGGTTTTAACTATTTTATAGATTAACTAACCTTAGAATACATCAATTGTCAACCTTGTGATCTCGGGAGAGGGAATAGGGAGATAGAATAAGGGAATAAGCAAAGTAGGGTTCTTGTTTCTTTATAAAATAAAATATTTGAATTAGCATGTAGGACAGGGATTTACTCAGATACCTTACTTAATTCACACGTAGGAAGATAGCTTAAATAACCGAATTTGATCATTACATCCCTGCTCAATGATATAGTTGTAAGGTTCATCTTAGGTAAAGGATTAGAGGTTAGGAAACTGTAATTATGTAATTAACCCTACAAATCAACAACCAAGATAATCAAGTTAACAAATGAAGTTCAACAACATAGTATGATTGTTCGTAAGCCTTAACTCGGGTTTCTATCCATTGATTGTCCTAAGTCATTATATTTTTGAATTAGTTTAGTTTCTTTTTAGCTTTCTAAAACTCTATTTGTTAACTTTTCTCAATTTGTTAGACTAGAATTAGATAGGCGGCGAATGCAAGTCCCTGAGAGATCAATACTTGGAATTTCTTGAAGCCACTTTACTACTTGATAAGACCACGTAAACCTGCGTGTGTGCTTGGGCGCTGTCAAGTTTTTTGCGTTGTTGCCAAAGACTTGTAATTAGGCAACTATTTTATTTTTAGTTTTTCTATATTGAGCTGTAAATAGTTTTTTCTTTTTTAGTCTCTTTTTATTTTCTTTTATTTCTCTTTTTATCATACTTCTTGATATATCAGCCTGGGATAGATGGTTTTTAAGTGATGATGATTCTATATGGTGTATAGAATAGTTAGTTAGACAGTTAGTCAACTTTATCAGTTTTACTAGTTGTTTTTCAGATAGACAACTTGGTTTTTCAGTATCTTATTAGAAGTTTCAGACTTGTGATCTAGCTGTACTATCAATATTCAGATATACAGTTTTTTACTAGTTTATATTCCGTGCATATGTTTTATTTCTATTTTATTCAGTGCTCGCAGCAGGTACCAGCTCATGGGTTAGCTTGTGGTTACTTGTGACTGTAAGCACCATTATCTCTACTAAGGGGTAGTCTCGGGTTGTGACAAAACTTGGCATCATAGCCTAAGGTTTTAAGTGTCCTATGGAGTCTAAAATCTACATTGAATATAGTCTTTTACATATGCGGAAGCACGCCACACTTATGGACAAGAGGCTACAAGACATTTTTAGAAAAGTTTCCCTTCTTTCAGTATTCATGTCATGCGAATGAGCATGAGCTCTATTTAAACTCTCTTTATGTTTTATCTTTCATTCTGTTTATAGAAAATGCCTCTAAAAAAACAATAAAACAAGGAATGGGAATAAGCCCGCACCACCACCTATTCAGAAAGATCCCCTTACCGAGAATGTCTGTCGCGCTGAGTTCAGGGATACTTTTATGAACCTAGACCATTCAGTAGATTCTCAGAACAACCATCAAACTATTTTCCCAGCCAATCCATTGGAAAATACAGTTGCAGCTAGGATTTAATAATTCAGCCAAATAAATCCCATTCTGTTCTTGAGATCCAAGTTTAAGGAGGGTCCGCAGGAGTTTCTTGATATGGTTCCAAAAGTGATAGATATCATGGGTTTCACTTTAAGTGAGAGTGTAGACTTGGATGCATATCAGTTGTAGGATATAGCTCACACTTCATATAAGCAACAGAAGGAAGATAGGGGTGCTGAGGAAGGGCCTTTAGAGTGGGAAGAGTTTGACATAGCTTTCTTAGATAAGTTCTTTCTTTTAGAGTTGAGAAAGCTAAGGTGCAGGAGTTCATCAATTTGAAGCAAGGTAGTATTAGTGTGAAGGAATACTCTCTTAAGTTTACTCAGTTGGTGAGGTATGCTCCTTAAATGGTGGCTGATAATAGGTCTAGAATGTGTAAGTTTTTTTATAGAGTAGCTGACAGTGTGGTCAAGGAGTGTTGGACTGCTATGTTTATTAAGTAGATGGACCTATCTAGGATTATGGTTCATGCTCAGCAGATTAAGGGAGAGAAATGTAAGGAGAATGAAAGAGAGAATAAGAGGGACAAAACAGGTAGTTTTAACTTTTCTCTACCAAGGTAAAAAGGTGGTAACTGTTCTCAATTCCATCAGAAGTCCTCATCTCTATCCCCATATTCAGCTAGTGCGCCAGTGGCTATGTTCAAGAATGACAGTCGGAATAGAGCACTAGGCTTAAGTCACATGGTAGTGTGAATAGTAGTCATACCAATCTGCTTTGCAAAAAATGTAGCAGGAATCATCAGGATATGTGTAGAGCTGGCAGTTATGTGTATTTTAGGTATGGAAAGTCAGACCACAAAGTCAAATATTGCCCAATGGCCGACCAACAGGGTTAGCCTAATCGTCCTCCAGTCCCAACCGATTGCCCAACTAAGCAGGGTGTTGCTTCTAGTGCAACCAGTAGGCAACATTAGAATAGGTTATATGCCCTATAGTCCAGGCAAGATAATGGAAATTTCTCTTGATGTAGTTACGGGTACGTTACATGTTTTCCATCTTTATGTTTATGCTTTATTAGACCCCAGAGCTTCACTCTCCTTTGTAACTCCCTACATAGCAGTCGATTTTGGTGTCAGTCCCAAATTTTCATCAAAAACATTCTCAGTGTCTACCCTAGTGGGTAAATCTATTACAACCAGGTGGGTGTACAAAAATTGCCCTATCACAATATCTCAGAAAATTACTTTAGTAGATCTTATGGGGTTAGAGATGACTGATTTTGATGTCATTCTCAGTATGGATTGGCTCGACTCATGTTATGCCTCAATTGACTGAAGAAATAGAGTCGTTAATTTTCAGTTTCCTTATGAACCATTCATTGAATGGAGGGGTAGTACCTCTTTGCTTAGGGGTCAAATCATTTTCTATCTTAAGGCAAGAAAGACAATATCTAAAGGGTATGTTTATTCTCTTGTTCAAGTCAAAAACTCCAATTCTCATACTCCAAGTTTCAAGTCAGTTTTGGTTGTAAGGGAATTTCTTGATATGTTCCCTAAAGATTTTCCCGGAGTTCCTCTCGAAAGAAAAATTAACTTTGGAAGAAATCTCCTTCCAGATACCTAGCCTATCTTGATTACACCTTATAGAACGACTCCAGTTGAGCTTAAGGAGTTGAAAGAATAGTTTATAGATCTCTTAGACAAGGGTTTCACCAGGTCGAGTGTTCCCCCATAGGACGCTTCAGTCCTTTTCGTCATAAGAAAGATGGTTCTCTCAGAATATGCATTAATTACCGTTAGTTGAACAAAGTCACAATCAAGAATAAGTACTAATTCCCCAGAATTGATGACTTGTTTGACCAACTTCAGGGTGTCAGTTATTTCTCTAAGATAGACATCAAGTCCGGATATCATCAACTTAGAGTCAGAGAATGTGACATTTTAATGACAACCCTCAGAACTCGGTATGATCACTTTGAAATCCTAGTTATGTCCTTTGGACTAACGAATGCCCCTGCATCTTTCATGGACTTGATGAATAAAGTGTTCAAGTAGTACTTAGATATATTCTTCATAGTCTTTATTGATGATATCCTTGTCTAAAAATGATAATGCAGACCATTTAAGAATCGTGTTGCATACCCATAAAGCTCATTAGTTGTTCGCCAAATTCGGTACGTGCGAGTTTTTTCTAAGATCAGTAGCTTTCCTTGGCCATATCATTTTTGGTGATAACATTAGAGTTAACCCTCAAAAGACCAAAGTTGTAAGAAACTGACCCAGACCTATCTCTCCATTAGATATCATGATTTTCTTGGATTTGGTTGGATATTATAGATGGTTTATTGAAGGTTTCTCTTCTATTGTATCCCCCGTGTCTTGATTGACTAAAAAAATTCAAATTTCAATGGTCAGATTCATGTGAGAAGAGTTTTTAGGAGTTGAAGACTTGACTCACTTCAACCCCCGTCCTGAGTATGCCAGATGGCTAAGAGGGATTAATAGTTTAATTTGATGCTTCAAGAGTTGGTTTTAGTTGTGTTTTTATGTAGAGAGTTAAGGTCATAGACTACGCCTCTAGACAGTTTAAACCCCATAAAAAGAATTATCCTAACCATGATCTTGAATAGGTAGTTGTTGTTTTTGCCTTGAAAATTTAGAGGCATTATCTTTATGGAGTTCATATTGATGTGTTCACTGATCACAAAAGTTTGCAGTATGTGTTCTCGTAGAATGATTTGAATTTTTGTCAGCGAAGATGGTTTGAGTTGTTAGAAAATTATGAGATGATTGTGTTGTATCATCCGAGCAAGGCCAATTTCAAGGCGGATGCCGTTATTAGATTTTCTACGTGTAGTGTTACTTATGTCGAAGAAGATAGGAAGAAATTACCCCATCAGGGTCATCATCTTTCTAGATTAGATGTCCGATTGGTTGACTCGGCTGAAGGTAGTATATGGGTTCAAAACAGTTCAAAATCTTCATTGGTTGCCGAAGTGAAAGAAAACCAAGACAAAGATCCCAGTTTGGTTAAGTTGAAGGAGGTTGTTTGAGAATAAAAAGTAGAGGTTTTCTTCTAAGAGAGAGATGGTGTGTTGCATTATCAGGGTAGCTTGTGTGTTTTGTGTGTTGACGGTTTGTGGCATCGAATCTTAGCAGAAGCTCTTGGTGCGTGGTATTTCATTCATCTAGGATCCACTAAGATGCACCGTAATTTAAGAGAAATCTATTAGTGGAGTGGTATTGCAGAGTTTGTAGCTAAGTGTTCTAATGGTCAGCAAGTTAAGGCTGAACACCAAAGGCCTAGTGGTAAATTGCATGAGTTTAGTATCCCCACTTGGAAGTGGTAAGTGGTGAACATAGATTTTATGATGGGTTTTGCTCGAACGTGTAGTCAACATGATTCAATCTAGGTTATTTTAGATAGATAGACCAAGTTAGCTCATTTATTGCAAGTTCATACTTCATATTTAGCTGAGGATTATGCTAGGATTTACCTTAGGGGGTTTGTTAAGTTGCATGGATTCCCATTGTCTATCCTTTTAGATAAAGGTACTCAGTTTACCTCTCATTTTTGGAAGGCTTTCCAGAAGGGTCTTGGTACCCAAATTCATCTCAGTATAACTTTTCATCCTCATATATATGGCTAAGACAAAAGGACCATTCAGATCTTAGAGGACATGTTGAGAGCATGTGTTATTTACTTTAAAGGTATTTGTGATGACCACTTACCTTTGATTGAGTTTACTTACAATAACAGTTATAAATCCAGTATTCAGATGGGTCCGTTTGAGGATCTTTATTGGAGAAGATGTAGGTCTTTTATTGGTTGGTTTGAAGAAGGTGAAGTTGCTTTGGTTGGACTAGATTTAGTGTTTGAGTCCATGAAAAAAGTTTAGTTGATCAAGGAGAGGCTGAAGATAGCGAAAAGCTATCAGAAATCTTATGCAAATATGTGGAGAAGAGATATTGAGTTTGAGGTTGGTGATTTGGTTTATTTGAAAATCTCATCCATGAAGAGAGTGAAGAGATTTAGCAATAAGGGGAAACTCAGTCCCCAATATGTTGTCCCGTATAGAATTTTCTGCCATTTTAGGAAAGTAGCTTATGAACTAGAGTTTCCAATGAACATAGCATCAGTTCATCCAGTGTTTCATGTCTCCTTGTTCAAGAAGTGTATTGGTGATAAAGCTTCAGTCGTGCCTTTAGAGATAGTGAATATGAGAGATAGTCTCTCCTATGAGGAGATTCCTATTGAGATCCTTGACCATCACGTTCGTAGGTTTGGGAATAAGGAATTCCCTTTAGTTAAAGTTTTATGGAGGAATCAGTCTATTGAGGTAGATACTTGGGAAGCAGAAGCAAACATGCAAGCCAAGTACCCTCATCTTTTGTCCGCAAATTCAGACTCAGTTTGAGATAACAATTTTCCTTAAATCGATTTTTTTTCGTTCTATATTTGAGCTATGTAACAATTCTCATGTCATTACATGTATTCCAGAATTAGTTCAGTTCATGTATCATGTTTAAGAAAGCTATGTAATCATGTTCCAATTTATGTATGTTCAGTTGATGATCTCAGTTGCCTTAGTATTCTCAGTATAATCTGCCTCATTTAGGGATGAATGTTTCCATGTTGGTCTCGTACCTAAGTCAGTGTAGTGTGGTGGACTTTCTATCCAAACTATAATAGGGGGTACCTAGTCGTATGCTAAGGTATGACTCATATGGAGAGAAGTCATACCAATAATAGTGTTGGTCCTCCACGTAGTTAGTTCATCTTTTGAGTTACTTTATCTAATCGTATATGCACATTATAAGTCGCAAGCATGGCTCGTATCTAAACCAGTACATGCTCTTTGGATTGTTTCCATCTTATGAGTCCAACAGCATAATCCTACACTAGTATATGAGTCGTAAAGTCGAGTTGCACCGACCTGGAATGCATTTTTCTGAACTTTTTTCCAGGGGAATTTATGTCTTTCCCTACTCCCTTAAAACCCAAACCCATGTTGTTTTGGCTTCACACGGGGTGGTATAAAAGGCCCCAAATCCTAATTTATAGAAAAAACATCAATTCATCAAAAATAAAAAATTAAATAACCGATTTCATCATCTTCCCAAGAAGCTAAGGTTTCTCAAGGTCAGGAACAACTTAAAGAAACTCTCACAAAGGCTTTAATTTCAAGTATGTGGAAGTTCATCCATGGGTCCCCTTAAACCCATGGAGTCCAAGAACCCTTTTTTGGTTTTAAATTATGAGTTTTACATGTTTAAGTTGAACTTTCTCCAAGAATCTCTTGTTAAATTAAATTTTAAGTTAATATTATAAGGTCTTTCAAGTGAAATGAGTCATGTCATGTTTTGAATGTTGTAATTCCTACGTCATGTTCAGCTGATTCAGGATAAATACCCAAATTATGATTTATCCATAAAATTCTATTATTTCCTTATGTTTAAGATATCCTTATGTATACATTTTTTATTTTCACATGTTTGATGAAATGCCCATGTTTTGATCTTTGAAACATAATAAATTATTGCAGTATTTCTAGTTTGGTATAGTATTTTATACTCATTCAATGCTGGTGGGTAATGAATAATCGATACCCATGTGATTTACATGAATTTAGCTTTTCATGTACTCAGACAGTTACTCCATGACTCTTATTAGTATACTTACATGTTTATGATCATGATGAGCACTATTAGTTATGTAATAATGTTCAGTCGAGTTCTGAATATTCTAGTATCAGTCGTTGTTCCATTGGGAGTAGGATTTAGCATCGAGTGAGCTCAGGGATGAGGTCTCACCTGAGAGTAGAGGGAGTGACCCTTAGTAGCAATCCTCGAGTTAAAGAACTACATAGCCACTGTAGGTTAGAGTTTTCTGCCTACCAGTAAAAGGTTGAAAAGGTGTGCACCTGCTAATTAAGGGTGACATATATCTCATTAGATCACCTGCTAGTTAAGGGTGACTCCCTATTCCTTCGGGACACTAGTTTAGTGGATCCAAACAGCCAGTGTTAGTACCCAAGGCATAGTACTGACACTTTTCAAACTGGGGTGATAGGTTGGCCCCTAATTAGCTCAGATTAGGGCATGTCGGTTAGATGATACCTCCCACGGTCTCAGTACAATATTCAGTGTATCTTTAGTTCAGGTTTGCTTGACTAAGTGTATAGACTTTCGGATATTTAGTTTTATAGTTTTTAGTCTTTCAGATTTCAGATTATCTTAGTAATATAACAGATATACACTTAGTCTTGCATTCTCAGATGTTACAGTTTTCTTACATTCATGCTCAATTGTTTCATACTATTTATTTTGACATTATCTCATAGTCATAGTATTCCATGCATTTTAGCCAGACCTCATCTCATATACCAGTACATTAAAAGTACTAATTGTATACTCTTCTTTCTGCTATGATGTCATATAACATAGGTTCGAACGCATAGTATCCCGACCTACTTAAACAACCCAGCGCTACCTAGCAACAACAGTGGTGAGTTCTCATACTTTGAGGTCATATTATCCGTTATTTAATTATTTTAGTACATTATTATGTTCATTCAGTCAGAGTTAGTTGGGGTCCTATCCCATCAACTCCTCAGTTAGTTAGAGGCTTTCAAACATTTACACAGTTTGTCAGCTTTATCAGTCTTACCAGTTGTTTTCAGATAGACAACTTGGTTTTTCTATATCTTATAAGAAGATTTAGAATTGTGATTTAACTATACTATTAGCATTCAGATATGTTGTTCGTTATTTTTTTTATCTATTATGTATATGTTTTATTTCTATTTTATTCAGTGCTCACAATAGGTACCAGCTCATGTGTTATCTTATGGTCACTTGTGACCTTAATCACCGTTTTCACGACTAAGCCACCTCGGGTCGTGACAAACTTGGTATAAGAGCCTAAGATTTTATAGTATCCTAAGGAATCTGAATGTTGTATAGAGTAGAGTCTTGTACATGGGTGTAAAGCACGCCACATTTATGGACAAGAGGCTACAAGACGTTTTAGGACAAGTTTCCCTTCTTTTAGTATTCATGTCGTGCAAATGAGCATGAGCTCTATTTAAACTCTCTTCCTAACTCATCCTTCATTTTGTTAACAGATAATGCCACCAAAAAGAAACTATGAAAGAAGGAATGAGAACCAGCCCGCTCCATCGCCTGTTCATAAAGATACACTGATCTAGTATGTCTCTCACACCGAGTTGAAGGCTACTTTTACGACCCTAGCCCATTTAGTAGCTGATCAGAAAAATCACTAGGTTGTTGCCCCAGCCAATCCTATGGAAAATACAGCTGCAGCTAGGATTCGAGAATTCACCCGAATAAATTTCCCTCTATTCTCGGGATCTAAGCCTGAGGAGGAACTATTGGAGTTTCTTGATATGGTTCAAAAAGTGACGTATATCATAGGTTTCACTTCGAGTGAGAATGAAGATTTGGATCCATATCAGTTGCAGGACATAGCTCACACCTGGTATAAGCAATAGAAGGAGGATAGCGGGGCTGAGGTAGGGGGTGTAGAGTAGAAGGAGTTTGCCACGACATTCTTAGACAAGTTCTTTTACTTAGAGTTAAGGAAAGATATGGTGCAGGTGTTTATCAATTTAAAGCAAGGTAATATGAGTGTTAGAGAATACTCACTTAATTTCACTCAGATGGAGAGGTATGCTCTTTTGATGGTGGCTGATAATAAGTCTAGACTGAGTAATTTTGTTTCTAGTATAGCTAACAGTGTGGTCAAGGAATGTAGGACAACTATGTTGATTAAGAAGATAGACCTATCTAGTCTTATGGTTCATGTTCAGAAGATTAAGGAATAGAAGCATAAGAAGAAAGAAAGAGAGAATAAGACGACCAAACCAGGTAGTTTTAAGTTTTCTCAGCCATGGACAAAAGGTGGTAACCTTTCTCAGTTCCGTCAGAAGTCCTCAGCCCCAACCCCATCTTTAGCTAGTGCATCAGTTTCTAAGTTCAAGAATGATAGTCAGGATAGAGCACCAAGTTCTAAGTCACGGGGTAGAGTGAACAATGGTCGTACAAATCTACTTTGTAGAATATGTGGCAGGAATTATCAGGGTATGTGTATATCTGGCAGTGATATGTGTTTTGGGTGTGGAAAGACAGTCCATAAAGTAAGAGATTGCCCAAAGGCTAGCCAACAGGGTCAGCCTAATCGTCCTTCAGTTCCAGCTGATTGCCCAACTCAGTAGGGTGCCACTTCCAGTGCAACCAGTGGATAGCGTTAGAACAGGTTGTATGACCTTCAGTCCCGGCATGATCAGGAAAGTTCTCTTGATGTAGTTACGGGTACGTTATAGGTCTTTTATCTTCATGTTTATGCTTTATTAGACCCCAGAGCTTCACTCTCCTTTGTAACTCTCTACAAAGCAATCAATTTTAGAGTCAGTCCAGAATCTTTATCAGAACCTTTCTCAGTGTCTGCCCCAATGGGTAAATCTATTACAACCAGGTAGGTGTACAGAAATTGCCCGATCACAATATCTCAGAAAATCACTTTACTAGATTGTGTGGGGTTAGACATGACTGATTTTGATGTCAATCTTGACATGGATTGGATATACTTATGTTATGCCTCAGTCGATTGTAGGAATAGAGTTGTTCAATTTTAGTTTCCCAATGAATTAGTCATTTAATAGAGGGGTAGCACCTCTGTGCTTATAGGTCAAATCATTTCCTATCTTAAGGCAAGAAAGATGATATCTAAAGAGTGTGTTTATTCTTTTGTTTGAGTCAAAGACTTTAGTTTTGAGACTCCAAGTGTCAATTAAGTTTTTGTAGTAAGGGAATTTCCAAATGTTTTCCCTGAAGATCTTCCTAGAGTTTCTCCTAAAAGGGAAATTGACTTTGAAAAAGATCTCCTTCTAGATACCCAGCCTATCACTATTTTACCTTATAGAATAGCTCTATCTGAGCTTAAAGAGTTGAAAGAACAATCGAAAGATCTGTTAGAAAAGGGTTTCACCAGGACGAGTGTTTCCCCATAGGGTGCTCCAGTCCTGTTTATGCTTAACAAAGACGACTCTTTCAAAATATGCATTGATTACTGTCAGTTGAACAAAGTCACAATCAAGAATAAGTTCCCACTCCTCATAATTGATAACTTGTTCGACCAACTTCAAGATGCCAGTTAATTATGCAAGATAGACCTCAAGTCTGGCTATCATCAGCTTATAGTCAGAGAATGTGACATTCCAAAGACAGCCTTCAGAACTCAGTATGATTACTTCATGGACTAACGAATTCCCTTCCATCTCTCATGGACATGATGAATAGAGTGTTCAAGAAGAAATTAGAGATGTTCATTATAGTATTCATTGATGATATCCTTGTCTATTCCTGCAGTGAAAATGATCATGCGGGCCATCTGAGAATCATGTTGCAAACCCTTAGAGTTCTTTAGTTGTTCACCAAATTTAGTAAGTTCGCATTTTGGCTAAGATTAGTAGCTTTCCTTGGCCATATTATTTTCGTTGATGGCATTAGATTTGACCATCAAAAGGCCAAAGTATTAAGAAATTGGCCAAAACCTATCTTTCCATCTGATATCAGGAGTTTCTTGGGTTTGGCTGGCTCTTATAGATGGTTTATTGAAGGTTTCTCTTCTATTGTGTCCCTCATATATTGATAGACTTAGAAGAATGTTAAATTTCAGTGGTCAAATTCATTTGATAAGAGTTTTTAGGAGTTGAAGACTCGACTCACTTCAGCCTACTCCTGACTTTGCCAAATGGTTCAACGGGATTTGTAGTTTAATGTGATGCTTCTAGAGTTAGTCTTTGTTGTGTTTTGATGTAGAGAGGTAAGGTCATAGCCTACGCCTCTAGAAAGCTTAAACCCTATGAAAAGAATTATCCTACCTATGATCTTTAATTGGCAGCTGTTGGTTTTGCGTTGAAAATTTGGAGGCATTATCTTTATGGAGTTAATGTTGATGTGTTCATGGATCACAAAAGTTTGTAGTATGTGTTATCGCAGAAAGATATGAATCTTTGTCAAAGAAGATGACTTGAGTTGTTAAAAGATTATGATATAAGTATGTTGTATTATCTGGGAAGTACAATGCAGTGGCGGATGCCCTTAGTAGATTATCTATGGTAGTGTTGCTCATGTCGAAAAAGATAGGAAGAAATTAGCTTGTGAGTTTCATCATCTTGATAGATTAGGTGTCTAGTTGGTTGACTCAACTGAAGGTAGTAGATGGGTTCAGAATGGTTTAGAATCTTCATTGGTTGCCGAAGTGAAAGAAAAACAAAACAGAGATCCCAGTTTGGTTAAGTTGACGGAGGTTGTTAGAGATCAAAAAGTAGAGGTTTTCTCCCTAGAGGGAGTGGTGTGTTACGTTGTCCTGATAGGTTGTGTGTTCCATGTGTTGATAGTTTGCGACAGCGAATCTTAGCAGAAATGCATAAAGATCGGTGTTCCATTCACCGAGGAGCCACTAAGATGTATCATGATTTGCGAGAAATCTATTGGTGGAGTGGTATGCAGAGAGATATTGAAAAGTTAGTAGCTAATTATTCTAATTGTCAGCAAGTTAAGGTTGAACACAAAAGTTTTAGTTGTACATTGCAGGAATTTAGTATACCAACATGGAAGTGGGAAGTGGTGCATATGGATTTTGTGATGGGTTTGCCACATACGCGTCGTCAGGAAGATTCGATCTCAATCATTATAGATTGAATGACCAAGTCTGCTCATTTCTTGCCAGTTCATACTTCATACTCAACTGAGGATTATGCCAAGCTTTACTTTAGGGAGTCGGTTAAGTTGGATGGAGTCCCATTGTCTATCATTTCAGATAGAGGTACTCAGTTTACCTCTCACTTTTGGAAGGCTTTTCAGAAGGGTCTTGGTACCCAAGTTCATCTCAGTACAGCTTTTAATCCTCAGACAGATAATCAGAATAAAAGGACCATTCAGACTTTAGAGGATATGTTGAGAGCATGTGTTATTGACTTTAAAGGTAGTTGGGATGACCACTAACCTTTGATTGAGTTTGCCTACAATAATGGTTATCACACCAGTATTCATATTGCTCCGTTTGAGTCACTTTATGGGAGGATATGTAGATCTTCTATTTGTTGGTTTAAAGAAGAGAAAGCTACTTTGGTAGGATTATATTAAGTGTTTAAGGCCATGGAAAAAGTTTGGCTAATTAAGGAGAGGCTAAAGACATCCCAAAGCCGTCAAATATCTTATGCAGAATGAAGATATTTAGCAAGAAGGGGAAACTCATTCCCCGATATGTGGGCTCATATAGAATTTGAGTTGTTTTGGGTAAGTAGCTTATGAACTAGAGTTTCCTATGAACATGGTATTAGTTCATCCAGTGTTTAATGTCTCCTTGTTAAAGAAGTGAATTGTTGATCAAGATTTTAGTCGTGCATTTAGAGAGTGCGGATATGAGAGATAGTCTCTCCTATGAGAAGATTCCAATTTAGATCCTTGACCATCAGGTTCGTAGCTTGAGGAATAAGGAAGTCCCTTTAGTTAAAGTTCTATGGGAAAATCTGTCCGTTGAGGGAGCTACTTGGGAAGTAGAAGCAGACATGTGAGACAAGTACCCTCATTTTTCATCGCAAATTCAGACTTAGCTTAAGGTAATAATTCTCCTTGAATCTATTCTTTTTCGTTCTATATTTCAGCTATGTAACCATTCTCATGTCAGTGCATGTATTCACTTAGTCAGTTAAGTTCATGTATCATATTTTAGACTCGGCTATGTAATCATGTTTGAATTAATGCATGTTCAATTGATGATCTCAGTTGCCTTAGTATTCTTAGTCTAACCAGCCTTATTCAAGGACGAATGTTCCCAAGGGGAAGATATTAGGGGACCCTCTATCTTTTCTAGTCTCTAGACAGTATACGACTCAGCATGTGAGTAGTATGTTGGACTCGTACCTAAGTCAATATATTATGGTGGACTTTCTCTCCAGAATACGATAGGGGTACCTAGTCGTATGCTAAGGTACGACTCATATGGAGAGAAGTTATTCCAATAATAGTATTAGTCCTCCAGGTTGTCAGTTCATCTTATGACTGACTTCGTCTAATCATGTAGGCATGTTACGAGTCGTAAGCATGGCTCGTATCTAGAATAGTACATGCTCTTTGGATTCTTTCCATCTTACGAGTCCAGCAGCCTAATCGTACCCTAGTATATGAGTTGTAAGGTCGAGTCATACTAACCTGGAATACATTTTTCTAAGGGTTTTTATGTCTTTCCCCTCTCCCTTAAAATCCAAACCCATATCATTTTGTCTTTACAAGGGGTAGCATAAAAAGACCTAAATCCCAATTAATAACATAAAATATCAATTCATTAAAAATAAATAATCAAATAGCAGTTTCTTTATCTTCCCCAAGAAGCTAGGGTTTCTCATGGTTAGGAAAAACTATAAAAAAATTCTCCAAAAGGCTTTAATTTCAGGTATCTAGGAGTTCATCCATGGGTCCCTTTCACCCATCGAGTCAAAGAACCCCTTTTTGTTTTAAATTATGAGTTTTACATGTTTAAGTTTAACTATGTCCATGAATCTCTTGTTAAATTCATATTCAAGTTATGATTATAAGTTCTTTCAAGTGGAATGAGTCATATCATGTTTTGAATGTTGTAATTCCCACCTCATTTTCATCTAATTCAGGATAAATCCCTATGTTATGATTTATCCATAAAATCCTATTGTTTCCTCATGTTTAAGATATCCTCATGTATAAGTTTATGATTTTCAAATGTTTGATGAAATGCCCATGTTTAGGTCTTTGAACCACAATCACTTATTTTATCATTTCAAGTTTTATTTCATATTTTATACTAATTCAGTAGTTGTGGGTTATGAACACCCGATACCAATGTTATTTGCATAAATTCTTCTTTTCAACTACTTAGACGGTTAATCCATGACTCTTATCAGTATAGTTACATGTTTAAGATCATGATGAGCACTATCAGTAATGTAATGATGTCCATCCAAGTTCAGTCCATTCCACTATCAATAATAGTTCAGTTAGGAGTTGGATTTAGCATCGAGCTAGCTCAAGGATGAGATCTCACCTGACAGTAGAGGGTGTGACCTTTAGTAGCAATCCTTGAGTTATAGAACCATGTAGATAGCACAGGTTAGAAATATCAACCTACCAATTGAGGTTTGACAAGGTATGCACCTAAAAGTTGAGGGTTACACATATCTCATTAGAGGACCTGCCAGATTAGTGTGTCTCCCTAGTCCTTTGGGACACCATTTTAGTGAATCCACACAACCAGTGTTAGTACCTGTGGCACAATACTGACACCCTTCCAACTGGGGTTATAGGTTATACCCCAACTAGCTTAGATTGGATCAAGTCGGTTAGATGATACCTCTTACAGTCACAGTACAGTATTAAGTGTATCTTCAGTTCAGGTTTGCTTGACTAAGTTTAAAGACTTTTGGATATTTAATTTTACAACTTTCAGTCTTTTAGATTTTAAATTATCTCAGTTACATAACAAATATACACTTAGTCTTTCATTCTCAGATATTATAGTTTTCCTGCATTCATTCTCAATTATTTCATGTTGTTCAGTTTGACACTACTTCATATGCACAATACCCCATGCATTTTAGCTAGACCTCATCTCATATACAAGTAAATTCAAAGAACTAATTGTATACTCTTCTTTGCACTATACTGTCTTCTATCATAGGTTCGGATGCACAGTTTCCTGATCGTACTTAGACAGCCCAGCACTACTTAGCAGCAGCAGTGGTGATTCCTCATCCTTTGAGGACATATTTCCCTTATTTAGTTATTTCAGTATTTTATTATGTTCAGTCAGTCGGAGTTAGTTGGGGACCTGTCCCATCAACTTCTTAGTTAGATAGAGGCTTTTAGACATCCAGACAATCAGTTAGATAGTTAGTCAGCTTTATCAGACTTACCAGTTATTTTCAGATAGATAGCTTAGTTTTTCAGTATCTTATCAGAAGTTTTAGACTTATGATTTAGTTGTACTATCAGTATTAACATATGCAGTTCATTATCAGATTATCTTTCTTGTATATGTTTTATTTTTATTTTATTTAGTGCTCGCAGCAGGTACCAGCTCATGGGTTAGCTTGTGGTCACTTATGACCGTTAACACTATTGTCATGACTAAGGGATAGCCTCGGGTCAAGACACTTGGTCAAGCAAACCTGAACTAAATATAAACTGAAAATGAATTGAGTACAGTGGGAGCTAACAATAATTGACATGCCCCAATTTGAGCTAATAGGGTTCTAACTTGTAACCCAGTTGGAAGGGCGTAAGTACCTTGCCAAGGGTACCAACACTAGATGGTGTGGATCCACTAAAGTAATTCCCCAAAGGACTAGGGTGTCAGTCCTTTACAGGCTGGTGACCCCTCATAACCTTTGGATGCACCGTAGTTCTAGAACTTAGGGACTTCTACTAAAGGTCTCAGTGCTCAACTGATGGGTGAGGCTTCATCCTTGTATTCACTCGGTGCTAAGTACTACTCCCAATTGAACTAACACTGATAACTAATAACTGTTTAACATAATTTGATAACTAATAAATGCTCAACATGACAATATTCTGAATTTAGCAACATGAACATAATCTAAATGGCTTATAACATGAAAACTGATACCTAAATGATTATATAGGTATCGGGTGTTCATAACCCTCCATCTTTGACTAATTCAACTGAATATAATGACATTTTTAGATCATGAGAAGGAGAATTTCACAATTTAAAACCAAAAAACTCAACACCTTCATGATAAGGAAATTCATGATTTTGAACATGGGGAATCACTACTCTCGAGGAAAGAACATATTCATGGTTTAATTACAGACATAAGCTGATGAGAGCGAAACTCTTATCTAACTCAAAATTAAATTCAAGGGGAAGAGAATTTTGCTTGAGAATTTAATAATTCTTGGGACTCAATGGATAGAAGGGACCCATTGATGAAATCCCACATACTTGTAGTGAATTCCTTAAGGAATCGCTTTGAACATGTGTATGAAAATAGAGAACCTTAGTTTGCTTTGGAGAAGAAAAGAATCTTTTTTTTGGCTAAATGTAACGATTTAGAAGTTTATGGAGTGTTGGGTAACTTTAAACCCTCAATAAATGATGTTGGGGTGCCCAAACCACATGGGTTTGGGGTTAAAAGAAGGAAATTTTAAAAAGCCCCTTTAAATATCATACGAATTTCTGGTTCCAGTAGTCACGACTCACCCAATGACTCATCACGACTTTTCACTGGTCGTGGTCAGAGTCATGACTTGAGGTCTTGAGTTATGAGCCTTCAATGTTAAGGAAATGACTCCCCCTCCTCACAACTTATTAGGTTTGATCATGAGTTGTTAAGAGTAGTCATGATCTGAGACTCAATTTTTGAATTTTTTGCTAGGGTGGCAATGGGTCCACGGAATGACTCATTATGCTTCATAACAAGTCGTTAGTTGGACTCATGGTTACTGGGATAAAATTTGAGACCCTCACTAGAGTGGAAATGACTTATATATAATGATGTGTTACTCCTGGTAACAATTCATTGTCTGAGTCATTGTCACTGGTAGTTTGACAGTCCCTTTGGAAATTTTCCATAAATTTTTTCCACGACACGGATTAAGGCGAGACTAGTGGAACTAGAAATCTAATTTAATAGCCTATCCTTTGATGGGTATAGTGCTTGATAACTAAGGGTATTATATGAATCTACTTGTCATTAAGCTAGGACATGTCTGCTAAGATTTTCAGAGTTGAGTACATGGAGTTGAACGCTCCCCTTTCTCTCTTTCATCCCAATAACAAGCTTAAATAAGATTGCTAAGTAATGATATACACTCTTCTTTTTAAATTGATAAGGTAGCTATTAGATCTAAAGATTGAGCTTGATTACTTCTTTTCCTATGTTTGAGTTGATCGTCACTGTAGTGTTGTCAATACCACTATGCATCTTCATCTTTTCTCCACTAATTTTGTGGATGGATCTATCAATAGGTTAACCCTTTCAAAATTTTCCTTCATATTCCTTTAATTAATGGGTTTAATTTCTTTTGAAATTAACACCACCACCTATTCTCTAGAATTATTAGGATAAATAGTAAATAGGTATAGAACTAATCTTTTGCCATATAACAAATAACTTAAGAGTCGGTTGAGTGCATACTGATATAGAGCATAAGGATCTTAATTTGGTATTAGATTATACCTTAAAGATCTCACTAGATGCTAATACTCAAAACAAACTAGAAATATTTCTAATCCCATTTATTTTAAGTGAATGTAAATAGTACTATTGTTGCCAAGCTAGTTACCTTCAACATTTTTAAATCACTGAGTATGCCTAATTATCTGTGAGTTGTCTTTGAATCTGTGGTAGTCTTTTTTATTCAAGATAGAGAATCCATATGACTTTGATTGGGATTTATTAAACCAATTTTATTAAGAAATTCTCAACAAAATAAAAAACTAGGTTAGTGAAAAATCAACAAGAGCATTTTCTTCCCGAAAGGAATGTTGTACTCTTGTTGTCAAGTAACTCCTGATTCTATTAATGTAATGTACTTCCATAGTTATACACCAGGGAGTTTTCCACATGCCTTCTAAAATTTGAACTATTATTTGAGAATCAGATTCTACTATAATAGGTTTAGTCTTAAATTGCTGGCAAAATTCAAAACATTTACTTATAGCTCTAACCTTATCCACCAAATTAGTAGATTCCAGGATCCTAATACCCTTAGTAACCATAAATGGCCTAGAAAATCTCTTATGCGAAAAGCTGCTGGACTAGGTCCAGGATTACCTTTAGAGGCACCATCGGTATTGCCCTTGAACTAGTGGATTAAAAAGGGTTTCAACTTGACAATCTTTTAACGTATAAGTAGGTCCTACATCCATTCATAACAATCACCATATCATACCAAATGTTATAATCTCTATTTTCTTTAAATCTGCACCTAATAAATCTCCTTCAAGTATTATTAATTTCCTTAATCACCTAGCCAATAACATATTTTCCAAAATGAAAAATAGTGTTTCTTCTATTCAAAATAAACCAAAGTAGAATCATAGGTACTACTTGAGTGATTGTTTTTCGTCTATGATTACCTTGACTGTTCCACCACCTTCTTATATTGGGTTTCAGAAAACCACTCTGACTAATTCTAATAACTCTTGAGTATTACTCTCAAATTGCTCTTGCAACCTCCCAATTTAAAACAAATATTCAATAGTCTCTCTTTCCAGATAAGTACAACAACTACAATATAGGGATTCACTACCATTCCATGTATTAATCAAATGAGAGACACTTAGCATTTCTAGCCACACTTTCCAAGCCAAAAAAGAGATTTTAAAAGATTGTGGTGTACACAAACTTTACTCATGTACTCATCAATATACTTCTTAGCTTTAAACAGATCCCAAGAACTTTTCACTGAGAAGATATCAGAACTATTTAAGGTCCACCATGGATAATCCTTTCATTTAGGAGCTTTTCTATACTCATATTATTCCTGATATTGTCCACTACATACTCAAACTCTTTCCTGCATTTTAGATTAATTTCAGCCATTGGAAGTTAGAAATTCTCCAATTTCTTTCACCTCGTGACAAGTCTGGGTATCTATGTGATGTTTGAAAAGTGGACCAAGATTGGTCCAATTATCAAACCTAATGATACAATTGAAACTCAAATACTTAGGGGTTTCAAGTCAAGAAATCAAGAAATTAATACCAAACTTGAAGGAATATTACCTTAGATTTGTAGCAAAAATGGATTACACAAGTTATTCAAGCTCCTAATCAACCCACAAGACTCTCTTGAAAATTTTACATCTATTAGGGTTTAGAGCTCAAGAGGGAGGCACAAAATGGCCAAAATTTTGGGAAATACAGCCTTTAAATAGGCATAGTCCAGAACTCGGGTAGCGCGGTCGCGGACCCTGCCTTACCGCAGTTACGGGACCACGTTCACACCTCTCCCACCGCAATCGTGGTATCTCCCACTATGCCAGGCTATGACAGAAAATTAGAACTTGGTTCTAGGCTTTGGCCAATACCTCGAGATGCATCTAGATTCTGTTTCAAGCAAATGAGATAGGTAACCACATTGATTTTGAGGTTTTGGACGTGTTGGCGAAGTCAGATTTTGCATTAAAGGTCATTTTACTAATGTTTTTCCCCAGTGGTCAATTAGAACCAATGAAAACTTCAAATTGGTAAAGTGGTTCTCAAAACCAAATGAACCGCCAGGTAACCAAACTATCAGTTCCAGCAAGTCACTAATGACTTGCGGCAGCTATAGAGAAGCTATATCGGCAAAAACAAGCAAGAATAAAGACAATGACCTAAAGGGTTATTATAACATCCACTGCTAAGGAACTTTCGTCCCCATAAGTTGAAGACAAAGAAAATACCTGAAGTCTTGAACAAATGAGGATACTTGGCCCGCATCTCACTCTAGATCTCCCAAGAAGATTTCTCTACTAGGCGGTGCCTCCACTGAACCTTGACTATTGCAATCTCTATAGAACGTAGTCTCCCCATATCACTAGACAAAATAAGCACGGGCTCCTCCATAAAGGTCAACGCTCGTCTAAATGGACTGAATCCCATCTAAGCACATGACAAGGACCAGAAAAGCTGGATGAACAATGGAAAAGTCTAGAGGTAAATCTAACTTATATGCCACCTTGCTAACCACACAGAGGATCTCAAAAGGACAAATGTAGCGAGGGATAAGTTTACCCTTCCTCCCAAATATCATCACACCTCTCATTGATGAAACATGAAGGAACACCCGATCACCAACTTCAAATCTTAAGACACAAAGTCTATGGTCGGCATAGGCCTTATGCCTACTCTAGGATAGTCTCAGCCTACCCTGAATCACCCTAATTCTATCCGATGAGTCCTGAACCAAATCGATACTATAGGGTCTAACCTCGGAAGTATCAAACCATCCTATAAGAGAATGACATTTCCTACTATACAAAGCCTCATAAGGCGCCATCTCAATTCTCCAATGGTAACCATTGTTGTAATCGGACTTTGCCAATGCTAAGTGTTGATCCCACTGTCCTTTAAAGTCTATTACGCAAGCTCAGAGCATATCCTTACGCACCAAAATATTCTGATCGGAGTGACTATCCGTTTGCAGATGAAAGCCTGTTCTCAAACCCACTCGAGTACCCAACTCCACTTGAAATGCTCTCCAAAACTGTGAAGTAAAAACAGAACCACAGTATGATATGATAGACACAGGGACCCCATGAAAATGAACTATCTCTCGAATATAAATTTGGGTTAATCTCTCAGTACAAAAGGTCATCTGAATAGGAATGTAATGTGCCGACTTGGTCAAACAATCCACATGACTAAATACCATCGTGACCATGGTAAGTATGAGGCAAAACACTAATAAAGCTCATGGTAACCCATTTCTATTTCCACTCGGGTATGGGTAACGTCTGAATTAAACAGCCTAAACGATGCTGCTCGGCCTTAACCTGCTGACAACATAGGCAACGAGCTATGAAGTCTACCATATTTTTGTTCGTACTATCCCACCAATAAAGCTGCCTCAAATCTCTATACATCATACCTGTAGTAGGATGAATAGAATATCTAGAGTTGTCATCCTCATATGGAATCGACTAAATCAAGTCATCAAGCCAGGGAACACAAATATGACCCTAAAATCTAAAGATACCCTCATAATCTATAGTGTGTCTCCCAGACTCACCACTCACCAACCATTTATGGAGAAGGCACAACTTACTATCCTCAAACTAATAATCATAAATCTACTCAAATAGAGAGGACCTCTCCTCTACACAAGCCAAAATCCTTGCAGGATCTGAAATATCAAGGAAAACCATCAAATTTTCTAAGGACTAGATATCCCATGGCAAGGGTATCTGAGAAACTGATATATATGCCAAACTACCCATACTCATTGTTTTGCATCTCAAGGAATCAACCACTACATTTGCCTTACCCGAATGAAACAAGATGGAAATATCGTAGTCCTTCAACAACTCCATCCACCTACACCAGTGAGCATTAAGCTCTCACTGGGACATAAGATGCTAAAGACTACGGTGATCAGTGAAAATCTCACAATGCACACCATACAAGTAATGCCTCCAAATCTCAAGTGGGAAATCTATCGCCGCTAACTCTAAATAATGAGTAGGGTAGTTTCTCTTATACACCTTAAGTTGTCTAGAAGCATAGTCAATGACACGAACCTACTACATCAAAAAATATCCAAGCCAACACTAGATGTATCACAAAACACTATAAATCCCTCTCTCTTAACTGGAAGAGCTAATAGCGGGGATGAAGTGAGATAATCCTTGATCTTTCCAAATCTCAACTCACACGCCTCAGACCATCAAAAAGGAACTTCCTTCCGAGTCAACCTAGTCATAGGGGATGATATTGTAGTAAAGCTCTCAACAATGCGCCTATAGTAACCAGCCAAACTAATAAAATTGCAAACCTCAGTCGGAGACGTAGTCCTAGCCCGATCACTAATTGTTGAATTCTAAGTCGGGTCTACCATAATATCTACCTAGGACACCACGTGTCCAAGAAACGACACTGATTCAAGCCAAAACTTGCACTTGAAGAACTTGGAAAATGGCACATGCTCTCACAAGACCTGGAGCGCAATCCTCACATATTGCGCATCCTCCTCACTACTCCTAAAAAATACAAGAATATCATCAATGAACGTAATAACAAAAAAGTCTAGATAGGGTCTAAACACACTATTCATCAAGTCTATAAATACGGTTGGGGCATTAGTCACCCTAAAAGACATCACCAAGAACTCATAGTGACCATAACAGGTCCTAAAGGCTGTCTTTGGGATATCCTCAACCCAAATCCTTAACTGATGATAACCGAACCTCAACTAAATCTTAGAAAATATAGTTGCGCCTTGAAGCTGGTCGAATAAGTCATAAATATGAGGTATAGGATAATGGTTCTTCACCATCACCTTGTTAAGATGCCTATAAGTAATACATATCTGTATCGAACCATGCTTCATCTTTACAAACAAGATAGGGGCTCCCTACGGGGACACACTTGGTCTAATAAAACCCTTGCCAAGAAAATCCTAGATCTAGCAGTTCATCTCCTTAAGTTCAAGTGGATCCATAAGGTTTGGTGTCATAGAAATAGGTCGGGTGCCAGGCTCAAGGTCAATAGCAAACCTAATCTCACAGTCAGGGGGAATACCAGGCAGATTGACACGAAACACATCAAGAAACTTACACACAACGGGAATAGAGTCAAGCATCGAACTCTCTACATGGGTATCACATACATAGGCGAGATAAGACTCACAACCCCTCAATATAAGTCATCTGGCACAAACATAAGAAATAAACCCTATCGGCTCATGGCTAATCATTCCCTGCCATACAACTGGAGGTACGCCGGGCATGGCTATGGTAACAGTCTTGGAAAAACAATCCATGACCGCATGATAGTGGGATAACTAGTTCATGCCTAGAATCACATCAAAATCCAACATATCCAGAATTATAAGGTCAACCTAAGTATCAACATGACTAACTACCACAACACAAGATCTGAATATTCAATCCACGACTAAAGAATCACCTACGGGAGTAGATACGCACAAAAGTACAGATAATAAATCACTAGTCAAGTCTAATTGTGGTGCATAATAAGTAGATATATAAGAATAAGTGGATCCAGGATCAAATAAAGCAAGAGCCGACTTGCGGCATACCAAAATCGCACCTGTAACTATAGCATCCAAAGTCTCTACCTCAGGTCTATCAAGTACTGCATACAACTGACCACACTCTCCACCCAGCTAGGCACCTTCCTAACCTCATATCCTGCCTGCCTGAGTCCTTCCTCGAGAACCTTGGTAACCACCCCTACGACCTCACTAACCACCTTTGAAGGATGAACTTCCCTAATGGGAGTATCTCCCTAGGCTAAAATAAACATTGCACCACGACTAGGGAAATCTCTAGAGAAGTAACTGGAAAGTGTACAAGTAAAACAAAAATGACAAACAAAACTAGAACTCATAGATCTGGATGATCTGGCATAGCTGCCACGCCTAACATGGCTTATAGATTAACCTCTCAAGGACTAATCACCACCCGTACTAGGGTGACCACTAGTAATGAATTGACCCCCATCATTGGTCTGAAGAGTTGTCTGATCTGGTCGACTAGTCTGACTCTGAGGCTAAAAAGACGGATGTGGAGAATGCCCAGCATAAGGAATACCACCCATAAATTTGGAACTACTATGGATCCTAACAAATATCCCCTAAAACTTGGAACTCTTATCACACCCTTCTCGTTGCATGTCCTCTATCACTCTAGCATGATCAAAAACCTTAGAAAAATTCCAACCCATAGCAACCAAACTCTCAGTAGCCATCTAAATAACAAGTCTCATTCCTCTCATAATCAGCGAACTCTCTTATACTCTGTATCTAAGATAGAAGTAATATGTATTTCAAACTCATAGAAATGAGATTCATACTTAGAGAATGTCATAAAACCCTACTCTAATCTAGAGAACTGATCTCTCAAACAATCTTTAAGGCTACACCGTATATACTTCTCTAAGAATATCTAGGAGAACTGAGCCCAAGAAAGATCGAAAGATATAACTAGCCTAGAACTTACAAAACCTTTCCACGAGTGCCGAGCAGACAAGTCTAATTAAAATATGGTGTAATCCATACCACGGATCTCAAAAAGGCCTAACCCATGAAGCCTATCCTTACAAACAGTTAAAAACTAAAATGCATCCTGTCTAAGAGCACCAGAAAACCTAGGTGCATCCAACCTCAAGAATTTACCCAGCATTTTTTGCTTCTCAGTAGACCTATAAGGATGGGTCACAACTGGCTGAGCAACTTTTGGCTGAAAAACTACTAGAATAGAAGGAACCTTAACTCAAAGTGTTACAGGTTGCACTCCTATCCTACTAGTCTGTGAACCATCGACAATACCCAATAGCTGAACTAAAGCATCTCTAAGAAAAGAAAAGGAGATGAATCCTAGTAGATCCTATGCTAGTCCCTGTCCCACCATTATTTGAGGTGGAGAGATCTCTGGCTTGGGTGCAAGAATACGGTACAGGGGAGGTCCACCCTGATCCCTAATTAGGGATACATCACGAGTCTGGGTCTCGAGACCTACCTCACGTATAGCTATAGCACGAGCCCTGGGCATCTTCGAAAGAGTAAAGTCAAGAGAATATCCAACAAAACAACTCATATACTTAGCACGATAGGATTGAAAGAAGTGAGGGACTCCTAAGAATGTCCTATAGCCTCTCGAAGATAGGAAATGGATGTCAATGTTGCAATCTGTAGGACTCTATTAGACATTTGCTCTTGTACCAATAATATTAGTGAAACCTAGGATCTAATACCAATTTGTCATGACCCAATTTTTAAGTCATGATGGCACCTACCATAACCCACCAATAGGTAAGCCACCACCATATCCCAAAGCTAATACAATAGGTTACCTTGGTAGAAACATCCAACATGGACTCTATATGGGAATACAATATAACAACAACATTCCACAAAGAAACAATGACATTCGAATACTAATCCCATGACCTGATAGTATTAGTACAAGAGCATCTCTACATTTGACAATAGAACTTACAGCTTAACATCTAATAGTCTTAAATAGTCTTAGAAATTCATCTCAAATACCAAAGATAGAATAAGGATAGAAGGCAAAAAGGGTAACTTGAACTCCAAGAGCTCGCCTTGTCTCCTGATAATCAACACCACACGATATCAACTCAACGATAGCAACTAGAATATGGTTCTGTACTAAAAAGGTAAAGAAGTTTAGTATGAGTACCCAAACATGGGTACTCAGTATGCATAATCAGCTAACTAAGCTAAATTATGAAATAAGGATGATATAGATTAAGACAATAACATAAAGTCAAGGTACAGAATTGAACCTGAATCTTCTTTAGTATCACTATCTAATTAACTAATCAACTAGAACAATAGTACGACATTCCATATCCATATATACCATAACTTTCACACAATATGAGTAATTGTTTTTGAAGTGTAAAGACACATATATACAATAATAATCATGTAATTACCATCATTAGAGTATAAAGTAAAAAATCTTACCATGACATCCCATACCGTTGGGAAGTACACTTAAGGAAAACAAACAAAGAACTCATCACGGCGTGCCATACCACTAGAGAGTACACCAAAATATCAATTCATCAACATATCAAGGCACAACTACCCAAGCAACTCACCAAAGATGTGGGTTGTACATTCCCGCTGTGGCCTCTTACCGAGGTTTACAATCATCATCAATACCATAATTTGACACAACAAAGACGATATCACCATAACATGGTAATAGTTATTTAATCTTAAACTCATTATTAACTCCATGCCTAGTCAATATTAGTTATCCTCCGTTTTCATAAGCCACTAGTTTGCAAGTCTTGTAGTTTACTAGTCATAATATAAGTAATAGCTACAAGTTACCAACACTATTATTTATTCACCCATCACAAAGCCATCTTCTAGTTAGCCTTCTAATTATATAAGACATCAATTAAGCCGCCACAGTATCACATACTAGATTTCAACTTAACCACTCATCATGCAATACTAAATATATTATCATAGAGCATGTTACAACCTTAAGGACTAGTTTCCATATTTTAGCTACGTAAGTTATACAAACTAGTTTACTAGGCTTCTAGCCTACAAGTCATAGTCATTTATTAGAGACAACTAGTTATCACATAAGCCACTTTACTAGGCAAAATACCATAACATAACCATTTATCCAAGTCAAGTAGATTTACTAGGTGAGCCCTTGGTTTTACACAAGATTACACATATCAATTAGCCTTAACCCAATACTCAGTATAATCTACTTCTAGTTGGTAATTAGAGTTAACAAGGGCCATACCTCTTAACTAGTAATTAATGACAAGAATGAATAATATTTTACCAAGGAAGACATCATGTCCTAACTGCACAAATGGGTCAAGCCACACACGGCATAACCTCACATACATCAATGTATTCATGTATACTCACCATACATAAGATCATCATAACATCTTTACCTCTTCCAGATTCATTGGGAATCATCATATCATCATTACCACTTCTAGATTCATCGGTTATCATCATAACATTATTATATCCTCCGTATTCACCAAGCATTATCATAATATCATTATATCCTCCAAATTCAGAAGGCATGATGATAACATCATAATATTCTCCGAATTCACCGGGCATCATCATAATACTATAATATCCTCAAAATTCACCGGGCATCATTATATCATCATTACCTCTTCTGGATTCACTGGGCATCATCATAACATTAACACATCCTCCAAGACAATGATAAACACATAAATATGTAGTCAAATTAATAAGTATATACAACCCATAATGATAGAGTATAAGTGATGTAAGGTAACACATACCATCATACTTTACTATTAATCATCACTACATAATATAAGTAGATGTATGAGCATGAGTATCTTAATGATATACGCAATCACCACTTTTCCAAGGTTAACATATTTATTATCAAGTCAATCATAAGTAAAGTGCATGCTCTCTAGATACCTCTTTTACTCCTACTTTTTACAATACTAACTCCAAAGGAATATCCTTCATATAAACATTAGCTTAATCATTAGGTTTGGGTAATAGAAAGAGTGGTAACATGATTAGAGGTTCGCTTAGTGAACTCATCAATAAGACAAGTGATAGCATAACCATAGGTTCAATTTAAAATACTTTCTAAGTTTATCCATATCATGACAACCGGATAATCAATCAAGTATACACATTATCCAATGATCGACCACATGTATAACGGACAACTGGGTTTAACTGTTATAACCTCAATAATGTAGCTTAGACATTCTCCAAGTATCTAGGTCACTAAGGAATTACATAGTTCAAGCTTAATATGGGTAAGTCCTACTCCTAAATTCGAATAATGCCAAAATTCACTTTTATAAGACTAACTTCTACCCGAAATTAGGTTAGGTTATCTAAATCAAACCATAAGGGATTATCAATCTTTACTAGGACTATAAGGGAAAATCTTCTTCTAAGTATCCTTTCTAAGTCACCCCAAACACTAAGGACAAATCATAACTAGTCATATCTAGGTCAACATACTATTAAGGTTAGCCAACAACATCATTCTCAACTACTAGAGCAACTAAAGTATCATCATACTATTTATGAGGCTATATTTAGAAATATACTAGGTTCTAGGCTAAAAGTCAAGCATCATACCTTACGAGGTAAATAGCCTACGAGGATCAACTAATCCAAAGAATCATCATTCACCTATTTATTATCTAAGACACCGCCCAATCTCAAAAGATATCATAATTATACTATAATTAAACTCAATCTAACTACAAGTAAGCCTAACCTACCTTGATTCCAGTTTTTTCACGAACCAACAAGCGCTTCCTTCCCTTTTCTTGAAGCTTCTTCCATGAGCAAAGTAGTAATACCCCATATTTTTGGGATAGTCTATGGACCATTTTTCTTATGTGTATAAGTTATAATAAAGTGATTCCCATATGAATATAAGTTTATGATCTTTATACTAGTGTGTGAAGTTATCTTGAGGTTAAAAATGTTCATAGGAATCACTTAGAGCTAAGTTGAGCGAAGATCATTTGAGTCATCCAAAATTTGATATTTGATCATACAAGGGTCTAATTTAAACATGTATAACTTCTAATATACATGAAATTTTACAGATCAATACCCACCAAATTGTAGATAATTGAATTATCTTTCCAACGATACCAATTTTGCCAAAATTCAATAACCGAATAAAAGGTTATGGCATTTTTGTGTGAGGTAGTAAGTCAACGCGATCTCAACGTGTTGCGTCGATTGCGCCCCGACACGAAAAACTGACATGGATCCAAAGTTTTTTTCATGCTAATTCAGTTCCTAAAAGGTCTAGGAATACTTTTGTCCTTCCCCTCAACCCCAAACGTCCAATAGACGATTTATAACACCCCAAAGGGCATTATTTGCCCGCTTTTCATCATCAAAACTCACGTAAACCCTCCTTTTTTTCACCATGAACAAAGTTAAACTTTCTCTCAATAACACAAGGATTTAAGTTTTGAATTCAATATTTCTTCAAGAATCAAGGGTTAAGGTTTCCTAGTTCAATAAACCTTCAAGAAAAATTAAGAATAAAGTTTCTTTCACAAGTTTATCATTCAAGATTCCAAGATTCAAGCTTTCTTCACAATTCAAGAAAAATTGAAGTATGTGGGAGTTCATCCATGGGTCCTATTTCACCCATGGAGTCCAAAACTCAAATTTCAAGTTTAAATTCACAATCTTTACATGTTCCCATAAATTTTGTTTATAAGTTTTCATGAATATCAAGCTTATATCACGTTTCCATGAAATTGTGGGTGATATTAAACCTCACATGTTTGAATGGTATTTTTTGCTAAATTTACACCCTAATTTGTGATTTTAGAGATGGAATCATACTATTACTACTATTTTTAACTACTCACATGCTTAGCCTAAACCATGAATTACAAGTGTTTGGTGAAATGCCTACAAGAATGATTTTGAACAAAGGCTTACATATGATGTCCTTAGATTTTTAGTTTGATTCCATGGTGGATCCCGTATTCAAGATAATTAGAAATAATTCCTTATTTTAAGTTCATATTTTCTACATGTTTGATCCTTACATGTTGTGATGAAATTCCCATGTCCTATTTCAAGTGAATTTTATTTAATTTCCCCAATTCATGATGTTTGTTATAAAACCATGCTATACTCCCATGTTTTTAAGATATTCCTAAGTCCAAGTATTAATCTCCATGTGCTTGATAGAATGCCCATGTGAATTGAATAGGGTAATCATGACATGTTACCATGTATTCTCATCCATGTACAAGTCCATAACCTCTAAGTGTTTGACAAAATGTCTAAATGAAAGCAATATTGACAATTGACTATTGTTATGCTATTATGATCATTCTATGCTTTACTTTCATGCTATCGAGTCCTGGGGGTATTTAATACCCAATAATTTAGCTGCTTACCTAGAGCCAGTGTCAGTTACAAAATAGTCTCATTCATGTAATGATCAGTGGTATTCTCAGCCAGTTACAGAACTCAATAGAACTCAGCCAGTTATAGAACTCAGGAAAACTCAGTAAACTCAATATCAGTCAAGTCTAGTTCAGTATTTAGTTCAGACCTCAGTAGTATTCAGTATTTAGTTCAGACCTAAGTAGCATTCAGTATTCAGTTCAGACCTCAGTAATATTCAGTATTCAATTCAGACCTTAGTAATATTCAGTATTTAGTTTAGACCTCTGTAGTATTCAGTTAGTTAACAAAATTTAGTAATATTTCTGTCAGTCAACGAAACTCAATGAACTTAGTTTAGCTCAGTTAAACATAACGATCAATAACGGTCTAGTGAAGCCTAGTGTGAACTAGGAAATCATTTTAGTGTCTATTCAGTTGGGAGTAGGATTCAGCACTGAGTGAACCCAAGGATGGGGACTCACCTACCAATAGAGGGTGTGATCCTTAGAAGAAATCCTTATATTCCAGAACTATGTAGCTAACATAGGTTGAGACATCAAACCTGCCAGATGAGGGTTGATGAGGTGTTTTAACCTGTCAGTTGAGGGTTCCACTATTCTCATTAAAGTACCTGCCAGATCAAGGTATCTCTTCAGTTTTCTTTACCCATCGCACGGTACTGACACCCTTCCAAATAAGGTTACAGGTTGGACCCTAATCAATTCAGAGAGGGGCATGTCGATTAGATGATTACTTCCCACAGTTTTAGTTTCAAACTCAGTATAGAACTCAGTTCAGTTCTACAAATTCAAGACTGTCAGATACAGTCACTCAACTCATTACGAAACTCAGCATAGTTCCATAGAAATAGGACTATCAGATAAAGTCTCTTATGTATCAGTAATACAGTATCAGTAAACTCAGATATCAGGTAATTAGTTATCAGAACTTAGTATACAGTCTTAGTCCTAGTCCTAGTTCGGTAATTAGATCAGTAACTCAGTTAAGTTTCAAGTTTGCTTGACCATCGCGTACAATTATTAGTTATTCAGTTATCAGTATTACAGTACCTCAATTTATAGAATATTTTAGAATCATGTTATGCTCTTGGTCTTGCATTCTCAGATAATACAGTCTTCATGAATTCATGCTCAGTTACCTCATGTTACTAAGTCAGTCCCTTTCTTATATGCATAATACACTACAGTTTCAGTCCAGTTATTCAGACTAAGTAGAGTCCAGTTCCATATGCCCAGTATTCATCTTCAATTATACTTATATCATTAAAGTAAATTTTACAAAAACTAAGTGTAAAGATTCACCATCTTATCATATCATGTTTATTTCTCATGTTTTAAGATGTTTTCAGCTTTTAGTTTGTTCCGGCTTATTGGTGAGTCTACTTACACTTAGCATGCATGTTTTACCATTACATATGAAATTAGTTTTACTTATTGCATCCAACCCTACATACTCAGCATATTCCAGAAGTGTTGATCTACATATACGTCTGTGTGGCTACATTTCCTCATAATATAGGTACCAGTTATAGCCTACACATCTCGATCAGACAGTTGCAGATTCCAGCCAGCAGCTGATAAGTTATCCTACTTTGGGAACTCCAAACAGTTTTACTTCATGTACAATTCATTAACTTTCATTTGTATTAATTAGTGGTAGTTGGAGGCATGTACCAACAATCTATAGTTAGTATAGTAGAGGCTTTATATATGTCAGTCAGAGTCAGTTATGTAAATTTAAGTTTCTTCCTTCAGATTTATTAGATTGTAAAGCTTCATCGGTATTGTATCTATTTTAGATCTTTAGTATGACTATGTTTCTGCACAGCAGAATAGTTATTTATTATGTGACAATTTAGTTGCTTAACAGTATGCCAGTTCATGGGTTAGCTTGGGATCACTTGTGGTTCCAAGCATCGTGTGACATCTCAGAATAGATTTTTGAGGCACTACACAAGCTATCACAAAATAATCTAAGCATTAATACAAGAATGACAATACCCATTATGGAACCATTGTGTCATGGGTCCAAAATTACACCAAACCCCCAAGTGGATCCTACCATCGGAAATGAGTTTCTGAGACCAACCTGTTACTTAACAATTATTAGGGAGTTATAACCCTCAAGAAATTTGAGTAAATCAATCACATTTGTGTCTACAATTGAGCCTCAAATACTTAGGGATTTAAGGTCCAAAAATCTAGAAATTAATACCAAATTTCAAGGAATCTTACCTTAGATTTGTAGCAAAAATAGATTACATAAGTTATTCAAGCTCCTAAGCAACCCACAATACTCACTTGAAGATTTTACACTTTATTAAGGTTTAGAGCTCAAGAGGGAGGCATAAAATGGCCAAAATATTAGGAAAAATAGCCTTTAAATAGTCTTATCCCAAGCCTCGGGTAGCGTGATTCTTGGCCGCAGTCGCGGCATCACATTCACACCTCTTCTACTGCAGTCGCGGTATCTCCCTCTATGCCAGGCTACGGCTAAATCTTGGAACTTGATTTCAATCTTTGGCCAATGCCTCGAGATGCATTTAGAGTCCGTTTTGAGCAAATGAGATATGTAACCACATTGATTTTGATGTTTCGGATGCATTGGAGAAGTTGGATTTTGCATTTAAGGTCGTTTTACTAAATTTTGAGCCCAATTATATATTAGAACCAATGAAGACTTCAAATTGAAAAAGTGGTTCTAAAAAACAAATAAATCGTCAGGTAACTGAACTATTGGTTCTAGTAAGTTACTAATGACTTATGGCAGCTATGGAGAAGATCTATCGGTTAAAATAAGAAATAATGTGGTTAATGACAAGACGGGTCATAACATGTTAAAAGTTATAAACTTTCTAAGTTGACCCTTGTAGAATCGAATACAAAAATTGGGTTGAATCAAAGCTTTTAGCTCAACTTTGCTCTAAGTGATTCCTATGGACATTTTTCACCTCATAAGCACTCTTATAACTAGGATAATTATCATTAAACATGTATTCAAATATAATTCATGGTATTAGAGTTTACACACGTAGAAATGATGGTTCGATTTCCAGCTCAAAAATACGGGGTGTTACATTATCTCCCCTTTGGAATCATTTGTCCTCAAATGATGGATAGAAATTTGTTGAAGTCTTATAAACATGGAATGATTTACACATGACATGTCTGGTAATGAAGGATATAGTTGAGTTGAAACAATAAAACATCCATCATGAAACTGATTTTAAAGCTGGCTTGACTCTATTGACTGTAAGGAGTTGATTCATGCTGAAAGTTTTGAACCCACTTGAAATGTCATGATATAAAATTACATATAGAACTATAATGAGATAACTAATGCAATAAAATTCCATGAGTTACTAAGGATGGAGTAAAGAACGTAACTTCTCATTAGGAATTGTTCCTCAACAAAACACATATAGGGATCAAAATAAAAAGGGCTTCATGGCATCATCAAGTACATTATGTAAGCATGAATCATGAGATAATGAGACCTAGGTCATACAATGTGTATCACAATATCTGAGTTGGAATCTTGGAAAAATGAGATCATGCATTGAAAACTTATGTACTGCATCATGACTAAATAGCTGAATCTCAAACATGATGCTTGGACTGAACTAAATTTGCAACTTGCATGTATGCAAAGAAATTACCTCATGGAATAACCAACGTTTGTAAACTTTGGATAGTAAGATTAGGTGGAAACTTATCAGCTTGTCTGCTAAACCAAAATGTTGGCTATATGGATTGAAATATACTGAAAGCCTATACTCAGCTGGAGTATTTCTTCAACACTCTTTGTAAGAAGCTCTAACAACATTAGGGAGCAAAGAATTTTTGGCATGATCTGAATAATATATCTTCATAAGGATTCGGAACATCGCTATGACTCTATAATCATGGACTATAGGCCTATAAAACATAACCTAGGATAGAATCACTTGGCCTTAGGCAATGCAACTGTTAACTTTAATCTTAGCCACACTTCCCAAATACTCCCTCAACCATACTTGTCCTTTTGAATACTATGCTCATTTGATTCAACTTATAATCCTTACATGGGTACATATAACTACTATAGCCAAAGCTTTAGTTGAACTATATACTCTTTCCATGTTCAAGCCTAACTTAAAATCATAAGGTAAATACATAACACCATAATACTAGTATAAACCATGACTTCAATAATCTATGCATGTTTTACATCTTTCATCTCAAGAATAAATCTTCTTACCGCTTCAAAAACTAAATTCAACCTCATATTAGGAATTCACTAGCGCACAATGTACCATCCACTTATATACAAACATAATATTCAAGCCTATCATAATACACATATATAAACTTATAGGTAAATAACCATAAAATCATCTTTCTCATTTTCTCTAAACGTCTATCAATAAAAACTTCCATGCACTATCCCTAAGAAAATGCACAGGAAATTTCAACTAACCATGACATATACCAAAAGGTTTGTCTCAATATTCCTTTAAACTTATAGCCTTACATAAAACAAAAATACAACAATCTTTCCCCAACAAGAAACATTTATTTTCTCCGATCTAAATAATTGTTCATCACCACTATCATTTCATAAGGAGAGGTCACTGAAAGGTTAGAACATGAGATCCTGAAGCATGAAAGAATATTGTGCATAACTTGGACACTTAACTGAGGTTAAAGGAATAGAGTATGAATGAGATGATTTCATCAAAGAGATCTAAACTAAGGGCATACATGACAAAATTTGAATTTCACTGGTCATTAAGAGTGCACCATAAGTTATGGGAACTGAGCATACTGTAAACCATGAGTACATAATTCATGAGCTATATGACCTAAGTTTGGAGTTTATAAATTCATGGAAAATGATTTGTACTTCCGAGGGAACTGGAACTTCTCATACTAGGAACTGGAAATGTACGTGATTTTATGAAAAGTGCATAAATATGACATGTAAGGCTTGAGTAGATGTCGTGATAACTGAAGTACAAAATTTGTACCAAGATAAGAATGGGTCAGACATCTTCCTCCCTTAGTGTTATTCTATAACACACTGGCATCACTATTAGAATCTGAGAGCCTGACTTGTTTTTTTGTTCTATCATCTCCCCCTTTACTTTAATCCATCATTCTATGTCTATGGACCTCTTAATAAGCTCTAAACTAAACTGCAACCACTTTTCTATAAAGCTCGAGATATAACAATACACATTAATAATAAACTCACCATAAAATGCCTGAAAATCTAAGGCCCACTACTAGTACTTTCTTATGATACACAACTCTTATCTTTCTATAGCCCCAGCAATCATCATATAATAACTTAAACACTGACTAATTTAGAATTTTTAGGAGTATCACTATACCCTGAGTCCACACCATCTAGAATTTCAAAATTAGATTCTAACACTTAACATGGATATTCCCAAAGTTTTAATGAACTATACTAACTTCATTCTTGAACACTACCTTAATATATATTATTCTTAACTTTCTTTAGCTTCAACAATCATCATCACATACTTACACCCTTTTTAAAAACATACCCATCATCAACAACTTATAGCCCATAACTTAGCCGGTAATAACATCATATACTACACCACTAGCCTCACTTATACTTAGAACTCAAGAGTACTATCAAGAACACACACTGTAATACTTAGAAATAATACAATCCCATATCACCTCGGGTACACCACTAGAAAATACCCATATCATCATACTTAATTTCTAATTAATAAACTTAAATTCTTGCATTCACTAGTTCAAGCATACTGGTTCACCTTTTATACAACTATCCCCATGGATACATAATCTGCTAAATCCAAATAAACACTATCCCTACTTTATTGTTGTTAAAACTGTATCGGTTCATACTTCTAATTCTAGATCATATGCTATCATAGGATTCAGAGAAGGGATCTAAAAGCACATATGACTTTAATGTAATGCACAATTTTTTATGATCATGAATAAAATCTTACATCCTTTGGAACATAAAGGCATTGGTGGGGTACTTTTCGAGCCAACGTGTAATCCCATAACTATCTGTGGGGACTGTCTGAGAAAATTTTATCAGTAGGAATTTAAGCTTTACTATTTTTGGTACCTTCAAAATAAGGCAGAGTTGACATGAATGGAACATGATGAGAATATGTATAAGTTTCTTAGAGAACCTTTCATAGCATGATTGGAGACATGAAAGAAGGGAAACATTTCTTAAATGCCTTGTAGCCTCTCAAACAAAAGTACAAATATCTCTATACCAATCCTCAAGACTCTACTAGACATAGCTTTATAGACACCCTAGGACACTTGAACCTTGTGCTCTAATACCATATTTTTCATGACTCGAGACTGCACCTAATCGTAACATGGTGTTCGAAACCATAAGGGATCCAAAGCTAACCCATGAACTGGCATACTACTTGAGCAACTGATTTAAATTATCGAAAAACTAAATTCATTGAGTTGAAGCATAATCATGAGAAAGTCTAAATAAATATAATACTGATAAATTTTACATCATGATAAAACTGACGAATGAAACTTAAATTACATGTGGTGACTATGACTAACTATCTATGAAGCCTCTGCTATACTGACTATAGATAGTTGAGACATACCTCTAACTACCATAATTAATACATATGAATCATACCAAGATAGTACATGAACTATAACTAACCGGAGTCCACAAAATAAGAGAACTCATCACCTACTGGTTAGAAGCTACAAACTATCTGAATATGATGTGTGGGCTACAACTTGTACCTATATTATGAGACAATATAGTACATAGACATATATATGGATTAGTACTTTGGAATATACTGATTATGTGGGGGTGAATGCAATAAGTAATACTGAATAGATACATAATCTTAAAACATACATGGTAAGTCCAAGTAGACTGAAATCAACTAAGAGCCGAAGTATCTTAAAACATGAGTAACAAACATAATTTGATAAGTTGGTGAATCACTAAACTTAGTTTCTTAAATCTTTACTTTTGTAGAATAAATAGAAGTAAAGTTGGGAATCGGTAAAACATGAATATGGTATGTGAATCTCATGTAAATTTGAACATGATGTAAAATTGAACTAAGGATCATGTATGGATACTGGGCAACAAACATGAACATGTAAAATTGAGAATGCAAAACCAAGTATAACATGTACTGACATGATGTGAATAACAAGAATAATCTATAAAACTGACTAAATAATTACTTAAAACTAATTACTTGGTCAAGCAAACTTGAATTGATATAACTGAATAATGAATGAAATTGTTGAAGCCATCATGTAACCGACATGCCCTAATCTGAGATAATCGGAGTCCAACCTGTGACCCCAATTGTAAAGGTGTCAGTAACTTTCCATGGGTATGAATACTAGTTATATGGATCCACTAATCTAAAATCTTGAAGGACTTAGGGAGTCAGTCCTAAACTGACAGGTGATCCCCAAGAGAGTGTCAGACATAAACTGGTGGGTGACATCTTATAATCCTATGTTGGCTACATAATTCAAGAACTTACGTACTATTACTAAGGACCCAGTCCTAATTGGCGGGTGAGCTCCCATCCCTAGGTTCACATGGTACTAAATCCTACTCCCAATTAAATGACAATGGTATTATTATGGCTCTAACATAACATGGTATTGTACTGATAAGTTCTCAACATGAACATGGTAGTCTGATTATAGTTATTAAAACATGGTCTAACTAACTTGCAACTTGAAAATAGAAACATGTAAAACACATAGGTATCGGGTGTTCATAACCCTCCAGCACTAAATGTTTACAAAATATGATAACAATATTTAGAACACTTATACAAAATCGTAGTTCAAAGACCCAAAACATAAGACATATCAATAAATAAGTAAGAATCATGAATTTAAACATAGTAATATGTTAAACTTGAGAGGACAACTTATTAACATAATTTAATTCATAACTTGATGATTTAGCATGAAATCAATTGAACATTGCATGGGTCATTGAAATTTAAAACATGAAATAACCTAATTTACTTGGGAAAACATGTAAACATGGCTTGAATTTGAATACTAAGAAATACATGGGTTTTAATTTATCTTGATCATGTATAAATTCATACTTTTAACCAAAGAAAGGGTTTTGGAGATCAAAGGTAAAAGTAACCCATTGATGAATACCCCACATACCTTAATTGAATGAATTCTTAATGAAATCTTGTATTCGGTACTTAAATCCTTGTGTTCTTGAGAGAAAAATCTTGAACTTTGTTTTTGGGAAAGGGGAAGGGTTTTTAGTGAGAAATTTTGAGTTAATGGGAAAATAATTCCCCTTGGAATGTTAAAAATTGTGTTTTGGATGATTGGGGTTTAGGGGAAAGGACCCAAATGCCCCTCGGCCTCTATAAAACCCCATATTTTTGCGCTAAAATTTGAATTGTCGTTCCTACATCTATAAACTCTAAACCAATGATTTATATTTGAATACATGTTTCATGATCTTTATACTAGTGAGAATAGTGCTAACAAGGTGAAAAATGTTCATAGGAAACACTTAGAGAAAATTCAAGTTGAGAACACTTTTATTGATTGAGTTTTGGTATTTGATCTTACAAGGGTCAACTTTAAGTGAGTTTATCTCCCAGAATATATCAATTCGAGTGTCCTTCTATAAAGAAAATGAAATATATTTGATTCTTCTTTCCAATGCACCTGGTTTCACCTTAATCTAATATCGGAGTGGAAAGTTATGCTCATTTTACCTCAACATGTTCGTTTATCAATAAGGTGATGACTTCAGGTGATAAGCCATCAACTAAGTGACAACTTATCAACTATGTCATCATCCATAACAAAAATATGATCAATTCCAGCTACAAAGTGATGGCTTGAGGTGATAAGTTGTCACCTAAGTGACTACTTATCAACTAAGTCATCACCCATAACTAGAATATGATCAACCTCAGCTACAAAGTGACGACTTGAGATGATAAGCCATCAACTAAATGACGACTTATAAACCAAGTTTTCACCCTTAAATAGAAAGGATCCAAATCAATCTATGGGTTTATGACTTAAGTTGATAAGCCATCAACTATTTTATAAGCTATTAACTAAGTCATCAACTAAAAATTTCAGCAATTCCTATTCAATTTCATAGAGGTATTTTTGTATCTTCCTCACCTCAAACCCTACCACTCCCATGACTTAAAGAATAATAAGGAGTTATTTTCCCTCATATTCAATTACTTAACACGTTATTTCTTCTCCCACTCTCTAGAATAATAGGATTACGGTTTTCTCCCAAGAACAAGAAACTCAAGTTTTCTTTCCCCAAGAATCCAAGAATTCATGCTTCCTAGTTCAAGAAAATCTTCAAGAAACATCAAGAATAGGGTTTACTTCACAAGTTTATCATTCAATTCCCAAGATTCAAGCTTTCTTCACAAGCCAAGAAAAATTATGGTATGTGGGGTTATGAACAAGGGTATCCTTTCACCCTTGTGCCCAAATTGCATGATTTTAAGATTTTATGTAATTGTTTTGAAGTAGGGTTCATACCCAAGTATGTATATTCTTGAAGAACATGATTTCATGAGATTTAAAGTTTAAGTATATCAAGAAATGGCCTTTTTATGTTTTAACTTATAAATTTATATTATGATTGAGATTGAACTATTTTGACTTGAGATTGTTGAAGTATTTTAAGATTTATATTGAGCTTGAAGTTTGGTTATGAATGACCATGAGTTTAAAGCATGGGTTTTAAGCCCTAAATTTAATTATTGATATTTCAAGAAGATTATACTTTTAAGTATACTTTGATAAGCTTATATCAAGATTTTTAAGCAAGAATTGATCTTTTGATTGTAAGATAAGATAAGGAATCCACATTATTCATACAGTTTATGATTTAAAGCAAAGAGAAGCATAACTAGTTTACGTTACAAACCATTATGCTATTGTAAGGTAGATTTCCCAAAGAGAGAAAATATAAGTTATATGGGAGTAGTATTTAGCACCTAGTTAGGTATGAGACCAAGGTCACATGCCCCAAAATTACAAGCCAATGTAGGTTCATCTTATTCCCAATATGGATGAATTAAAGGTGGCGATTACTTTGCTCAGGTCTTACACCATGGCAAGAGTGGGATGGCTTTCCCTAACATGAGATTTTCCCTATGATGAACAAGACGTTGGACTCCTTGATACCTCACATGGTTTATGTCGGTTAGAAGAACATCCCATAGAAAGAGTAAAAATACATCTTTTAGAAACTAAGTGTTGTAGCTCATAAGATTTACATAGTATGCTTAATTATTCGTGATTTATGATTTTCATTTTCAATTATTCAAGCTCAAGGTGAATCATTTACACTTGGCATGCGTCATTTAATAGTTTATATGAATACTGAGTTTTTACTTTACATATACATTCACCCCTACATTCTCAATACGTTTCAAAAGTACTGATCCACATATATTTATATATACTACATTGTCTCATAATGTAGGTACCAGTTGTAGCACACACATCATAGACAGACAACTTATAGCTTCTAGTTTGCAAGTGATGGGTTCTTTCAGTTTAAGGACTCGAGTCAACTTTAGTTTGAGTAGCATATTTTGTTCTCCATTCTGTTATATTGATTTGGGATAGTTGGGGGTCATGTACCAACTACCTATAGTCAATACTAGCTGAGGCTTCATAGATAATCAGTAAAGTTATATATTTTCTTTCAATTTTGTTTGTATAACCAAAGTTGTAATCATTTTAATAGTTTTGTTTTGAATATATTAAGCTAAAAACTTATCTTTCGATTATTTATTTTAGTTATATGTATTTAAATCAGTTACTCATGAGTTATACCAGTATAAGGGTTATCTTGTGATCATTTTTGGTCCTAAGCACTGTGTGACACCCAGGGGGTAGTCTTGGGGCATTAAAAACTTGGTATTAAAGTACAGAGTTCAAGAGTCCTAAGGTGTCTATGAAGTCATGTCTAGTAGAGTCTTGCGGAATGGTATGGAGACATCTGTACTTTTCTTAGAAAGGCTACAGGGCCCTTAAGAAATGTTTCCCTTCTTCGTGCTCTAGGTCATTCTGTAAAGTTGTTCTCTCAAAAACTTTGGTCAATTCATGTGTAACTCCATAATTATCCATCTATGACTTATTCTTGAGATAACATGATTAGTAAGTTCCGATTCCTCCCAAGATAATGGTCTCAAATTTACTATTAGTAAGTTCATAAGTCACACAAGGGGCTTGAGAGGAGCTCGCTAGTGTGGTATAAGTTCCTTAAGTTAAAATTTATGTTCTCATCCTTATGAGTTGTTCAGTTCAGATGGAGTAAGATATGTATTCAGATTCCTCATTAACACTTCACTACAGATAGTGCTCATAAGAGGAGATAGTATAAACATAGATTGTTAAATAGAGTTTGTATTCAAGAGATATTGAAACCTAGAGTGCTATGATTCATAAGTAGTAGAACCATCTTATAGTTGGAATTATGGGTACATAAGTGTAGTGATAAGAAAGGTGGTAATGAAAATTGGTCGGATACACATAGATGAACTTTTACATATGATCGAGTTAGTAGTGAGGTAATATGTCCTTGTGTGTTAGTTTAGTTTAAGATAGAGAAGGAGTTATTAGTTAAGGTGAATTATTGTTTGCTTGAATCATGAAAAAAGTTATTGATGGTATTTGTTGTGTTAGAAAAGTATAGGTTATTAATATAAGTATTTGGTGGTTGAGTATAGTTAATTTAGGCTTCCCTTGATGTTATAAAAAGGAGTTTAGTTGAAAATTATAGAACTATGAAAGTAATTTAAGTGAATAGATCGGGAAATAGTCATATCACGAATTTTAATACAGTATACCATAGGATTATGATCAAATATTGTTATTATGAGGCTTTAGTGGAATAGTGTTTCTTGATGTCTTATTTTATAGCTTCCAAGTTAGAATAGTATGTGAGGTTGGGTTGTTAATCATGCCTAGCACTAGACACTAAGTTTGAATAGTAGATTATCATCAAGGTAAAAATAATGATTGCTTGGTTAGTTATGCCAGTTATATGGAAGTGCTCTAGTAGGGTTGAACAGTGTTTGAAAGAGTTTAAGTTTATTTATTCACAATTAAGTACGATATTATAGGAATGATGTAGAGGTGTACCCAAGGTGATATTGGGATTGAATTATTTTCTAAGATTAATAAGTGTCATGAGTGCTTAGATAGTGCCCGTTAGTTTCTAAGTGTGAATAAGGCTAGTCATATAGTATATGGTATTCTTGATGACTATATTAAGGAGATATGGATAGATTATGCTGAGCCTTTTTTTATGATTTGAGTTAGTAAGGTGGATTATATGTTTATTGAGGTAGGTATATTTGTTGATCTAATAGAGTGTAAGTCTGTGATGATGATTATTGAAACTAAAGGAAGTTTAGAGTGTTATGTATTAAGAAAGTGTCCAAGAATGAAGTTAGTATTGTCTAGATATAGTTTATTCAGGTGAGTGAGATTTTATATGTAGACCGTTAGAGTAAAGAGATTATAGATCAGTCTCAAAGATATGGAGTAGACCCATAAGCTTAGAACGTCAACTTTGATCTAAGGGGGAGATGGAAGAGTGAAGAACCACATCAAGTTTTGAGAATTACATTATGATACATGTCAATAAGAGTTGCAATGAGATAGTGATACCTTCTTAATCAAGAGCATTCCTTGGATTTCAATCATTATCACACCATATTTATGTCTTGCATGATAGATCTATGCTAAAGGACAATTCTTAGACACTTTATCCGTATTCAAGTTCATTCTCAGCTTCTACTAAGTAACGGCTTTACCCTGTGATTCGAGTCCTCCCTCATAAATCTATGAACTCCTTTCTTATGTTGAATAGCTTATGATAAGTATGAACTCATGTTTTAGAATATGATCAGTTCGCAAAATTTATGATACTAGTGAAATTTGCATTATATCATGTATGTCATCAATTTAGAACTCTTTAATAAATCCATACCTTTGACATTCTATTCCCCGAGCCTCAGTTAAGTGTCAAAGTTATGTATAGTATTCTTTTGTGCTTCAGGTCCTTATGCGTTAGCCCTTCATTGAACTATTCTTATGTTAAGATAGGGGTTACTATAATATATAATCAATGGTTTAGATGAGAGAGAGTTGATGACCCTCATTAAGAAAGATTATGCTTTTTCTTATCTAAGTCTAAGGATGAAGGAATTTTGAGGTAAATCTTTGGTAAATGTCATTGTTAGTTAAGAGTTCTAGGTATGTCTTCTTAAGAATAGTACATGAAAATTATTATTGATTGAGGTTTAGAGAATATGATAAGAATACCTTTATGGGTGTTTTCCTTGAAGTTCATATGTGGTAATAATGATAGGTTTGAATGTCATGTTTGGATGTAAGTAGATGAATGAAATATGTGCTAGTGAATCCATAATGAGAGTTTTGAGTTAGTCATTAAAGTGGTAAGGCATGTTATGCTTAGGGTGTGAGCTCTAAAGAGACATAGAAGATTGAATCATGTTGTTTAGAATAGTATTATGGTGTGGCATATTGTACCTTGTGATTTTGAGTTAGGCTTGATCATGGTGAAAGAATTTAGTTCAGTTTAGACTTTAGAAGATGGATTTATCAATGCCCATGTAAGAATTATAAGTTGAATCAAATGAGTATGGTATTTAAGGGGAATAGTATAGATGAGGAAGTATTTGAGAAATGTTGCTAATCTTGACAGTAAGAAGTTGCATTGCCTAAGGCCTAGTAATTCTATTCTAGCTTATGATTCATATGTCTATGTTACATGCTATGAAGTTCTACAAATTTTGTGATTCCTTATTCAGATGTCTTGTTCAGATCATGCCCAAAATTCTTTGCTCCCTAGTATTATTAGAATTTCTTAGAAGAGTGCTGAAGAAATACTCCAATTGGGTATAAGCAGTAAGTATGATTCAGTCCATATAGCCTATAATCCATCTTAGAAATCAAACAGATAAGCTCCTACAGATTTTCAACTTTCCATTTAGTCTTACTACCCAAAATTTCATGAGTAAGGCAATTCCATGAGGTAAGATGTTCCCATTCATGCAAATTATGAATTCAGCTCTGTTCTATAGCATGCATCAGTTTCAGATTCAGATATAAAGTCATGATTTATATCATAACTTTTACAAACCTCATATCAACCTTTCTATAGTATTTCATCCTAGTCAATATCATTCGAGGATGAATGATTCCAAAGGGAAAATAATGTAACATCCTGTATTGTCGCGCTAGAATTTGAACCATCTTTCCTATGTCTATAAGCTTCAATCCCATGATTTACAATTAAATACATGTGTCATGATTACGATACTAGGGAGAATAGTGCTTATAATGTGAAAAATGTTCATATGAAGCACTTAGAGAAAAGTCGAGCTGAGAACACTTTTATCGATTTAGTTTTTATAATAGATCCTACATGGGTCAACTTTAAATTAATTGAAATCCCAAAATATATGGATTCATGTGTCCTACTATATATCAAATGAAAGGTATTTGAGTCTTCTTTCCAATTCACTTGGTTTCATCTTAATCTGATATTAGAGTGGAAAGTTACACATTTTACCTTAGCATGTCCATCTATCAACCAGGTGATGACTTGAGGTGATAAACCGTCAACTAAGTGACAACTTATCAACCAAATAGTTAGCCTTACCAAGAATGTGATAAATTCCATCTACAAAAAGATCACTTGAGGTGATAAGTCGTCACCTAAGTGATGACTTATCAACTAAGTCATCACCCATAACTAGAATATGATCAACCTCAGCTACAAAGTGACAACTTGAGGTGATAAGATATCAACTAAGTGATTACTTATCAACCATGGGTTGATGACTTAAGTTGATAAGCCATTAACTAGTTCATAAGCTATCAACTAAGTCATCAACGAAAAATTTCAGCAATTCTTATTCAATTTCATAGGGGTATTTTGGTTTTTTCCTCACCTAAACCCCTACCCCTCCCATGACTTAAAGAATAATAAAGAATTATTTTCTCTGATATGCAGTTACTTAACACGTTATTTCTTCTCCCACTCTCAAGAACAATAGGATTAAGGTTTCTTCCCAAAAAAAAAAAAACTCGAGTTTTCTTTCCCCAAGAATCCAAGAATTCAAGCTTCCTAGTTCAAGAAAATCTTCAAGAAACATCAAGAATGGGGTTTCCTTCACAAGTTCATCCTTCAATTCCTAAGATTCAATCTTCATTCAAATGCCAAGAAAAATTAAGTTATGTGGGGTTATGAACAAGGGTATCCTTTCAGCCTTGTGTCCAAATTGCATTATTTTAGAATTTTATTTAATTTTTTTGAAGTAGGGTGCATACCCAAGTTTGTATATTCTTGAAGCATGTGATTTTCATGAGATTTAAAGTTCTAAGTATTTCAAAAAGTTCTCTTTTTATGTTTTAACTTATATATTTATATTATGATTGAGATTGCACTATCTTGACTTGAGATTGTTGAAGTATTTTAAGATTTATTTTGATCATGAAGTTTGGTTATGAATGACCATGAGTTTAAAGCATGGGTTTTAAGCCCTAAGTTTAAGTCTTGAGATTTCAAGAAGATTATGCTTTTATACTTTGATAAGCTTATATCAAGATTTTTAACCAAGAATAGATCTTTTGATGCTAAGGTAAGATAAGGAATCCACATTATTCATGAAGTTTATGATATAAAGCAAAGAGAAGCATAACTGGTTTTCATTACAAACCCTTATACTATTGTAAGGTGGATTTCCCAAAGAAAGAACATATAAGTAATATGGGAGTAGTATTTAACACTGAGTTGGGTATGAGACCAAGGTCATATGCCCCAGAACTACGAGCCAACATAGGTTCATATTATTCTCAATATGGATGAATTATACATAGTGATTACTTAGCTCAGGTCCTACACCATGGCAAGAGTAGGACGGCTTTCCTCAATATGAGCTTTTCCCTATAGGGAATAAGGCGTTGGACTCCATGATAGCTCACATGATTTATGTCGGTTAGAAGAACCTCCTTATAGAAAGTGTAAAAGTACAGCTTTTAGAAACTAAGTGTTGTGGCTCACAAGATTTACACAGTATGCTTTATTATTTATGATTTATGATTTTCAGTTTAAATTATTCAAGCTCAAGGTGAGTCATTTACACTTGGCATGCATCATTTAAAGTTTATATGAATACTGAGCTACTATTTTACTTATGCATTCACCTCCACATGCTCAGTACATTCCAAAAGTACTGATCCACATATATGTCTATGTGCTACATTGTCTCCTAATGTAGGTACCTATTCTTGCAAGCACATCATAATCAGATAGCTTGCATTTTCTAGTTAGTCGGTGATGCGTTCTTTTGATTTAAGGACTCGAGTCAACTTTAGTTTGAGTAGCATCTTACGCTCTTTACTCAGTTGTATTAATTCAGGATAGCTGGGAGTTATGTCTTGGCTACCTATAGTTAATACTAGTATAAGCTTCATAGATAGTCAGTAGAGTTGTATATTTTATTTTAGTTTTATTTGTATAACCAGAGTTGTACTCATTTTAATTGCTTTGTTTTGAATATATTAAGAATATGTCATGTTATTTTATTATTTTTATTCAGTGCTCACAGCAGGTACAAGCTCATGGGATATCTTATGGTCCCTCGGGACTGTAACCACTGTGTGATGCCCAGGGTGTACTCTTGGGGCATTACAAACTTGGTATTAAAGCCTAAGGTTGTGAAGTATCCTAGGAAGTCTGAAAGTCATATTGAGTAAAGTTTTGTGCATGGGTGTGAAGCATGCTACGCTTATGAACAAGAGGCTACGAGGTGTTTTAATAAAAGTTTCCCTAATTTCTGTGTTCATGTCATGTGACTGATCATGAGCTCATGTTAAAATCTTTGTCTAATTTTTTCACCCTTCCTCTTATAGAACATGCCTCCCAGAAAGACAAACAGAAGAATAAATAGGAACCAGCTAGCACCTCCGCCCATTCAGGAAGATTCCTTGAATGAGCATGTTTCTCATGCAGAGTTCAGAGTTGTATTCACTATTATATCTCACTATATAGCTTCTTATAATGCTCAGCCAGCCGCTATTCCGACCAACCCAGTGGCCAATACTGCCGCTGCTAGAATTTGAGACTTCACCCGAATGAATCCTCCTTCCTTTTTTAGATCCTAGTACGAAGAGGATCCACAGAATTCTTAGACATGGTGTAGAAGGTAAATGATATTATGGGGTGACATGTAGTGAGAGTGATGAATTAGTTGCTTACTAGCTACAAGATGTAGCCCATACTTGGTTTAAGTAGTGGAAAGAGGATAGGGATGTTGATGTAGGGCCTATAGAGTGAGAGGAGTTTGCTACAACCTTCTTAGATAGATTTTTCCCATTAGAGATGAGGGAGGCTAAGGTGTTAGAGTTTATTAACTTTAGGTAGGGCAATATGATTATGAAGGAGTATTCCCTTAAGTTTATTCAGTTAGCTAGGTATGCTCCTCATATAGTCAAAAATAGCAGGTCTAAGATGAGCAAGTTCATGTCAGGGGTATCTTAAAGTGTGGTCAAAGAGTGCAGGACTGCGATGTTAATTAAGGAGATAAACATATCTAGGCTTATGGTCCATTCTCAGCAGATTAAAGAGTAGAAGAATAAGGAGAAAAAGAGAGAGCAAAAGGACTAGAACAAGTAGCTTCAATTTTACTCATCCAAAGTACGAAGGTGGTAATCGTCCTCAGTTTTGTTAGAAATCTTCAGTCCCAGCTGCATCTTCAGCTAAGGGCCCAGTACCCAAATTCAGAAATAATAATAGGAATATAGCGCTAGGCTCTAAGTCCCAATGCAGTATGAATAGTGGTCGTATAAATCCTCTTTTCTAGAAATACGGTAGAAACTATCAGGGTGAGTGTAGATATGGCAGTGATGTATTCTTTGGGTGTGGCAATCCAGTCCATCAAATATGGGATTATAAGGTAGTTGCTCCGAAAGGAAGGGATTTATGCTAGCAGGGCTAGTTCCACTCAGTCGCCTGACTTAGCAGGGCGCTTCTTCCAGTGCTACTAGTGGTCAGTATCAGAACAAACTCTATGCAATTCAGTCCCGACAGGTTCAGAAAAGTTCTCATAATGTAGTTATTGGTATGTTGCAAGTCTTTTACTTACATGTATATACTTTACTAGACCCTGGATCTTCTCTTTCTTTTGTAACCCCTTATATAGTCGTAAACTTCAGAGTTAGTCTCAAAATCTTAGTAGAGACTTTCTTAGTGTCTACCCCAGTAGGTGTCTCTATTGTATCCCGTCGGGTATACAAAAATTGCCCGGTTATAGTGTCTCAAAAAGTCACCTCAGTTAATCCTATGGATTTAGAGATGATGGATTTTAATGTCATTCTCAGCATAGATTGTTTATACTCATGCTATGATTCAGTTGATTGCAGAAATAGAATTGTTTATTTCTAGTTCCCAAATGAATCAGTCCTTGAATGAAGGGGTAGTACTACAGTGCTTAAGGGTCAGTTTATTTCGTACCTTAGAGCGAAGAAGATGATATCCAAGGTGTGTATTTATCATCTTGTCCAAGTCAAGGAATCTAATTCTGAGACTCCAAATCTTAAGTCAGTTTTAGTAGTGAGGGAATTTTCAGATGTTTTCCCTGAAGATCATCCCGGAGTTCCTCCTAAAATGTAAATTGACTTCGAAATAGACCTTCTTCTAGACACCCAACCTATCTCTATTCCTCCATACATAATGGCTCCATCTAAACTTAAAGAGTTGAAAGACCTCCTAGATAAAGGAATCATCAGGCGCAGCATTTCCCCGTGGGGTTCACCTATTCTGTTCGTGCGTAAGAAAGATGGTTCTCTTAGAATATGTATTGATTACTGTTAGTATAACAAAGTCAAAATCAGAAACAAATATCCACTCCCCAGGATTAATGACTTATTCGACCAACTTCAGGGTGCCAGTTATTTTTCTAAGGTAGACCTCAGATCCAGCTATCATCAGCTCAGAGACAGGGAATGTGACATTCTAAAAAAAGCTTTTCGAACCCAGTATGGTCACTTTGAGTTTCTAGTCATGTCTTTTGGTCTTGAAAATACCCCAGCAGCCTTTTAAACTTGATGAACCATGTGTTCAAGTAGTACTTGGACATGTTCGTCATAGTATTCATTGATTATATTCTTGTTTATTCCTATAATGAAAATGATCATGCAGACTACCTCATAATAGTATTGTAGCCTTTTAGATCCCATCAGTTATTCGCCAAATTTAGTAAGTGAAAATTTTGGCGAAGATCAGTAGATTTCCTTGGCCATATTGTTTCCAGTGATGGCATCAGAGTTGATCCTTAAAAGACTGAAGTGGTGAGAAACTAGACCAGACCCATATCTTCATCAGATGTCAGGAGTTTCTTGGGTTTGGTCGGTTATTACTGGCGGTTTATTGAAGGATTCTCATCTATTGCGACCCCTATGAATAGATTGACTCAAAAGAAAGTTAAGTTTCAGTAGTCAAATTCTTGTAAGAAGAGTTTTTAGGAGTTGAAGACTCGACTCACCAGAGCCCCAATTTTGACGTTACCAGATGGTTCAGATGGGTTTGTTGTGTACTGTGATTCTTCTAGAGTTTGTTTATGGTGTGTTTTGATCCAAAGGGGTAAGGTTGTGGCCTATTCCTCTAGATAGCTTAATCCCCATAAAAAGAATTACCCTACCCGCGATCTTCAGTTAGCACCTATTGTATTTTTCTTAAAGATTTGGAGGCACTATTTGTATGGGGTGCATATTGATGTGTTCAGCAATCTCAAAAGCTTGTAGTATGTCTTTTCGCAGAGGGGTTTGAATCTGCATTAGAACAGATGGTTAGAATTGTTGAAAGATTATAATATAAGTGTTTTATATCACCATAGCAAGGATAATGGAGTGGCAGATGCCCTAAGCAGATTGTCTATGGGTAGTGTTTCTGATTTTGAGGATGACAAGAAGAAGTTAGTTTGGGAAGTTCATCAGGTTGCTAGGTTAGGTTTTTATTTGGTTGATTCAGCTGAGGGTGGTGTATGGGTGCAGAATAGTTCTAATTCTTCCTTGGTTGCCGAAGTAAAATAAAAAGAGAATAGGGATGGTTAAGTTGAAAGAATCAATCAGAGATCAGAAAGTGGAGGTTTTCTCCTAAGGGGGATGTGATGTGTTGTGTTCCAACGGTAGGTTGTGCGTTCTATATGTTGATAAGTTGAGTTAGCGAATTCTTGCAGAAGCGCATGGTGTGCATTACTCGATTCATCCAAGGGCCACTAAGATATACCGCGATTTGTAGGAGATCTATTAGTGGAGTGGGATAAAGTAGGACATTGCAGAGTTTGTAGCTAAGTGCTCTATTATGTCAACAGGTTAATATTGAGCATGGCCTAGTGGGTCTATGTAGGAGTTTAGTATTCCCACTTGGAAGTGGGAAGTAGTGAACATGGATTTTATGACGGGTTTGTCTCGTACTCGTCGTTGGCATAATTCAATTTGGGTTATTATGGACAGGATGACCAAATCAGCCCATTTCTTGCCAGTCCATACTTTTTATTCAGCCGAGGACTATGCCAAGATCTATATTGAAGAGATGGTTAGGTTACACGGTGTTCCACTATCTATCATCTATGATAGAGGTACCCAGTTTACCTCTCACTTTTGGAAAGATTTTCAGAAGAGTCTTGGTACCCAAGTTCACCTCAGTAACGCCTTTCTTCCTCAGGTAGATGGTCAGGAAGAGAGGACTATTTAGACCCTTGAGGATATGTTGAGAGCATGTGTTGTCGACTTTAAGGGTAGTTGGTATGACCTCTTGCCTTTGATTGAATTCGCATATAATAATAGCTATCATTCCAATATTCAGATGGCTCGGTTTGAGTTTCTATATGGAAGGAGATGTAGGAATCTGATTGGTTGGTTTGAGGTAGGTGAAATCGGTTTTATAGGGCCTAAATTAATGTTTGATGCTTTGGAGAAAGTTCAGCTAATCTGGGAGACGCTTAAGGCATCCCAAAGACGGAAGAAATCTTATGCAGATGTGAGAAGAAAGGACCTTCAGTTTGAGATTGTAGATATAATGTATCTAAAAATCTCTCCCATGAAGGGAGTGAAGCGGTTTGGTATGAAGGGGAAGCATAGTCCCCGATATGTTGGTCCTTACAGAATTTTGAGCCATTTCAGAAAGGTGGCTTATGAGCTTAAGTTGCCTGCAGACTTAGCATCAGTGCACCCAGTATTCCATGTCTCCTTATTAAAGAAGTGTATTAGTGACCCAGCCGTAATTGTTCCCTTAGAAAGTTTAAATGTTTAGAATAACCTTTCTTATGAAGAAATTCCAGTTGAGATCTTAGATCGTCAGATTCGTAGACTAAGGAAGAAAGAAGTTCCCCTAGTCAAATTCCTTTGGCGGAATCAGTCCGTTAAGGGAGCCACTTGGGAAGCGGAAGAAGATATGTGGATAGAGTACCCTTATCTTTTCTCCGTAAACTCAAATTCGGCTTAAGGTAATAGTCTTCTAAGAATTTCTCTTTTCCATGATCTATTTCAGATGCATAGCATTCTCATGTCAGTTATGCATTTATAGAATCAGTTCAACCATGTGTTTTGTTATAGATTCAGTCATGTAATCATGTTTTCATCACGAATATTAAGTATGGTAACTAAATTCCTCAGTGTCTCATCTTAATTAGTCTTATTCGAGGATGAATGTTCCCAAGGGGGAGATATTATAATACCCCACACTTTTATTAGTTCCATTTAACTACTAGTGCATCAAGGATCAACTTAAAATATGAATAACTCTTGATACATGCTGAATTTTCCATCTTAAGACCCACCAAATTATAGGAAATTGAATTAGATTTCCAATGATACTAATTTTTCCTTAATCTGATACTCGGTTGAGAAGTTATGGTGATTTTAGAGAAAAATGGTAAAGCACCGCATCGCGGTGGCGGGCAAAATAGCAATTGTCCTTTTTCCAGTGAAGCATCATGATTAGCCCATGTCGCGGTAAAGCCCAAATTATCATTCGTCCTTTTGCAATAGCTCACTGCAATAAACCAGCATCGGGCCAAGAATCTCAATTAGATAGACAACGCATTGCGGTGGTACTCAAAATGGGACTTTTCCCCTATCCAGTGAGCCCAATGCGATTTCACTGCATTGTGCTAAGAGCCAAAATTGCATTCAGTAAGGCACTACAATGGCGCCGCATGCGCCAAAGTTCCAGTTCAGAATTGTCATTTTCTAGTGGCCCGACGCGATTGCACCGCATTGCGCCGACATGCAAAATCGGGATTTCCAATTCACTTCTGAGTTTTTAAATTCCAAGGGCATTTAAGCCCTTTCCCTTCACCCCACTCAGTCCAAAGATGTTATTTAAGTCACAATAGAGCATTATTTGCTTATTATTTTACAATTCTCTCAAATTAAAGTAGCCCTTTTTCAAGAACAAACCCTAGCCTTCAAAATTCAAGGTCAAATATCAAGAATTCACCATCAATTTTCACAAATTTAGAAATCAAGGTATGTTAAGTGTTCATCTATGGGCTCCTTTCACCCATGGAGTCCCAATACCCAATTCTAAATTTCAAAGTGGAATTCTTTACAAGTTTTCATGATTTTAATTGTGGTTTTAACCATGAATTCCCATGAATTGTAATCCTACCCCATGTTTACATGGAATTGTTGTTGATATTGAATCCCACATGTTTGAACAATGCTATTCATTGATTTAAATCATACTTAGTGATGTTTATGTTGAAATCATGCTATTTCTACAAGCCTTAAACTATTCCCATGCTTAGCGTGAATTATGAATGTCAAGTGTTTGATAAAATGCCTACAAGAATGAATTTTGATAAATGTTTTTATGTTATGTCCTCCAAGTTTTAGTACTATTTTGTTATCATTGCTATTGAATCCTGGGGATTATGAATACCCGAAAACTTAGTTGTTTACTTAGCCTCAGTATCTTCAGATTAATGTCAGAAATATTATGAGCAATATCAGTTCAGTCAATCATCATGATCGGTTAAACTTAGTACAGTTTAGTATTCTGAGTCAGTTTAGTTGGGTGTAGGATTTAACATCGAGTCAGTGCCAGGATGAAGAATTCTTCATCATTTAGGCAGAGTCGATAGTAGCAGTCCCTGTTCTCTAAAACTACGTAGGCAGCATTGGATTTAAGGAGTCACCTGTCAGCTAGGCTTGACTACCTCCCAGAGGTCACCCGTCAGTTTAGGCTTGACATTCTTAGTCCATCGGGACATTACACCCGAGGATCCACACAGCCAATGTTAGTACCCATGGCACGGTACTGAAACCCTTCCAACTTGGGTCATAAGTTGGACCACAATTTGCTCATTAGGGCATGTCGGTTAGATGATAGCTCCCACAATCTCTATTTAGTATTCAATATATTTTAGTTCAGGATTGTATTGACCATAGCATACAAATATCAGTTATCCAGTTTTCAGTATTTCAGTACAGATTATATTCAGATACATGTTTTATGCTTGGTCATACATTCTCAATATTTTATTAATTTCATGCATTTTATTCAATACTTCATGATATTCATTCAGTCCGTTATTACTCTTGTACATGAAACCATTCATACCAGCTAACCTTATTTAGCATACTGGTACATTCAAAGTACTGATCGTATACTCTTTTCTTGTGCTATGATGTATTATATCATAGGTTCAGATGCTCAGTTCCTGGATCGTGCATAGACCTTCCAGATTATCAGTCGTAGCAGTGGTGAGTCCTCATATTTCAAGGATAGACTATATTTATTTTCATACTTTAAGTTCAGTAGTTAATTGGAGTTAGTTAGGGCATGTTTAATAAACTCATATTCAGTCAGTTTTAGAGGTTTTCAGATACTTCAGATAGTCAGTTAGTTGTTTTTATCTTATCAGTTTTAGACAGTCATTTCAAATAGTTGTTTTTCATATTCATGATTCAGAAATATTTTAGCATTTAAACTTTATGGCCTATTCTGATATTTCCGCACATGTCATTTTGTTGTTATTATTCAATGATCATAATAGGTACCAGCTTATGGGTTATCTTGTGGTCCCTCAGGACTGTAAGCACCATGTTACACCAAGGGTGTACTCTCGGGGCGTTACAGCACTACAACCTCTTATTTTTATGGGAATGGATCTCGTGGATCAACCCCTATTCTAATGTAATAGATGTTATGATGTTACCCCTAGTCCAGTGGAATAGCCCTCATGGCACGAGGCTATCATGACCCCTTACTATTTCTCACGAAAATAGTCATATCTTTTCGCTCGGATATCAAATTATGGAGAAATTGGTATCATTGGAAATTTGTCTCAATTATCTATCATTTGGTGGGTATTGATATTCAAAATTCCATATATGTTAAAAGTTATACACGATAAAAGTTGACCCTTATATAATCGAATACAAAAATTTGGCTGAATCAAAGGTTTTTAGCTCAACTTTGCTCTATGTGATTCCAATGAGCATTTTTCAACTTATAAGAACTCTTCTCACTAGTATAATGATCATGACACATGAATTAAAATATTAATCATGGGATTAGAGTTTACACACGTAGGAATGGCGGTTCAATTTTTAGCTCAAAAATATGGGGTGTTACAATTGCCTTCTTGTACGACATATGACTTAGAATCGTGCTAATATATTGAGATGATATAGGTAGGGTACTAAGATAGTATAGATATTATTATTGATGATATAGGTTAGGTACCAGGCTGGTATATATATGATATATTGTGATATGGGTTGGGTACCACATTGGTACGATATGATGTTGATGATGATGATGAGGTTGTTGAGAAGGGTAAGGACAGATAATATACATATCTTGCATACATGTACTATCCTTGTGTTTGATTGTGACTCTATTTTTATGTTCCCTTATACATGTTCCTATTTTGTTAAATGATAGAAGGTAATTTAACAACATACGTAGGTTCCTAGTGCACACCGAGTGGAAGTGAGAATCTATAATTCCCTGAGAGAATGGAATATCATAAAATATGATTTGGTCGAATTTTGACTCCAAAAGGAATAGAATAGTGATATCTAAGATAAGGAGTACAGAGATAATTTAGGGGCGGATATTGATTAAAAATGGTGGGTACCATAAGAATGACTTGGTAGGAAAAGAAGAGGTATAGGTTAGAATGGTTAGTCAAAGGACCACGATATATGAGGTCACAGAGATGTTTAAGTCGAGGTGTTAGGGATTCTATAATTTGAGAGTTTAGAACTAGAACTTTATTTGATGTTATGATTTCTTTGTATTTATTGTTGATATTATTTAGATAAAATACTCAAAAGACCCCCAACCTTTACCCCAAATCTCAACTACACACATATACTTTGCGGGGGTCCTATGACCCCCCTGAACTATTTTAAAGTGGAATTATTACCCCCCCCCCCCGCCCGAAAGCTGACTTGGCGAGAGAGTGTGTTTCACTCTCTTTAAAGAGAGTGAAAACGCAGACTATTTATTAAAAATTTATTTTTAATATTTTTTATTTTCTTTATTCATTTTTAATTATTCTTTTTCTTTATTCATTTTCTTTCTTCTTCTTCTTCTTCTTCTTCTTCTTTCTCACAAACAAAAATCTTCAAGAACTCATCAATGGCATCCAAGATTAATTTATCATCTTCCTCATCTCCAAGCACAAAATCAATTGGTTCCGTCTACAAGTTTACCGAAAATTTCAAAATGGGTATTGTTCCTTATTTTTAACTTCAAGGTCATCGGAAATTTTAAAATTGATATTGTCCATTATTTTTTACTTCAAAGTCATTGTAAATTTTAAAATGGGTATTGTCTATTATTTCCGACTTCAAGATCGTCGAAAATTTTAAAATTCTCTATTGTTTCAGACTTTAAGGTCATCAAAAATTTTAAATTTGGTATTGGTCATTGTTTTCGTCTTCAAGGCCGCCGAAAATTTTGAAATGGATATTGTTTGTTGTTTTTGGATTTTAGATCATCAGAAATTTAATAATTGATATTGTTCATTATTTCCCACTTCAAGGTTGTTGGAAATTTTAAATTCGATGTCGTTTATTATTTCTGACTTAAAGATCGTCGAAATTTTCAAAATCGATATTGTCCATTATTTTTGACTTTAAGGTCATCGTAAATTTTAAATTGAGTATCTCCCATTGTTTCTGACTTCAAGGTCGTCAAAAATTTCAAAATTTCTCTATTGTTTCCGACTTTGAGGTCATTAAAAATTTTAAAATCGGTATTGTTCATTATTTCCGGCTTCAAGGTCGTCAAAAATTTTGAAATTGGTATTGTTTGTTGTTTCCAAATTTAAGATAGTCAGAAATTTAATAATGATATTGTTCATTATTTCCCATTTCAAGGTTTCGAAAATTTCAAATTCAATGTTGTTTATTATTTTTTACTACAAAATAATTGGAAATTTCAAATTCGGTATTGTCCATTATTTTCCACTTCAAGTTCATCGAAAAATTATTTAAGTTTGAAAAGGAAGAGAGATGAAAAGTAATGGTGAAAAAAGTAATGGTGAAAAAATGATGAAAAGTGCTAAGAAGTGACAAAAATGGAGAATACAGTAAATAAAAATTAATTTTAAATTTAAAAAATACATGTAAAAAGGTTGTTGGTGCGTGCATCACACCACATTCCAAATGACTGGTTGTCAGTTTTCGGGGGGGGGGGGAGGGGGTAATAATTCCACTTTAGAATAGTTCAGGGGGGTCATAGGACACCCGTAAAGTATAAATGTGTAGTTGGGATTTGGGGTAAAGGTTGGGGGGACTTTTGTCCATTTTCTCTATTATTTATTTTTAACCTTAGTCGAGCATTGAAGCTAACCAGTACATGTGGTTGTACTGATGCTATACTTACTATACCTCTACTCGGGGGTACATCCATGGTTCAGGTTAGTTAGAGTGTTTATTGAAACGATGTGAATCACTCAACAGCAACTCGTAATCTTTTTATTCATTATGGATGTACCTACTCCTTGTCTAGTGTTCTTGTATTTATATATGCTAGGTTTTGGGGAGTCACTTGTATCATTTTCTACATTTATTCTTGTATATCAAATTTATTCAAATGATTTACTATAGAATTGATTTAATAACCGTTATTGGACTATAGAGTTGTTATTAATATGATAAACAACATTGATTAAGTGAACAGTATAGTAACTTTCATATTAGTTTAATGGCGGGATACTCAGGGCTCTACTAGTTGGGGTAGGTGTAGGTAGGTGCCTAGCATGATCTGTTGGATTGGGTCGTGACAAAATACTTTAAAAATATTGGTTTACTTAATGTAAATGCTAGTTTCTTATAAACTCTCTTAAGTTAATGGTTGGCTATTTTAGTTAATAGTTCTTCCACCGAAGGAATAGTATGAGTATCACTCGTGATGGGTTTGGGTCATGACAATAACCTCATTAATTGACCATTCTATCATATCCCCCAGCTAAAGACTTTTATAAAATAGCTCATTTTCTTTAACAAGGAGTCTAAGTTTCATAGTAATACCATTTCCATAATAGTGAATGAGGAAAGAGTATGCATAATCATAGCAAAATCAACAATACAATATTATCAATTCAACAAGGATATAAATGCACCTAATTAACTTAAACCTCATTGAAACATGATACAAACCCTCACACGGGCATTATACTGATAATAAGAAATTACTAATACTCAACAAAGATCAACACCATCCCACACTCGGGATTACAAAGATAATAATCCTTCATATCAATGATAAGGTTCACATAAGTCCCCATGTGGATATCATAACAATAATAACCAAGAAAACCAATAATAAGAGTTATACAAGTCCCTACTGGGGCATCACAATCATGATAATCTAAAAGGTCGATAATAAGACACGTATAAGTCCAAAAGCGGGCATCCTAATAATAATAATAATCTACGAAGTAGATAGTAAGATTCACATAAGTCTTGAAGATGGCATTCCAATAATGATAGTAAATCAAATCAGTAATATAATTCACATATACCATAGCATGCTTACATTATAATTACCACCTTTATTAGTTCTAACACAATTAGACTCGAATACTAAAAGGGAACTATAGTAGTTATCGAACATGTTGAAAAGTTTACTTTTATTCACAATATAAATAAAACTAAGCCAAGGTTCCTCTTTCTAATATACTATTTATAAGGGCAATCACTATATACCTTAATTAGTCACTAAACTCAATTATCCCATCAAATTCCACTAAGAATGATTCAAACTATTGCATAGATACTAGCTATTAATTTATTAATGTTCAAATAAGACATTCATCAACTTGGTTTACTATAAACATAGAAATAAGTAGAGAGAGAACAGTCAAGATGTTTGTTTTATTACTTTAATCGTATAATAGAGAGATATTCAGGATCTAATGAAACTGACAATATCACCATTCAATACTTGAAAAGTAAAATGTTAATCAAATTAACTATTTCATTTTGAAGATTATTCAAAATCATAAGCTCGTATAAATCACTCTTAAATGCTTTGGGAACCATGCAAACCATCTCCACAACTCATAAATAATATAAAGAAACAATAGAGAAGGCAAAATGGTAAAACTATAAAAAAATCAAACAAAAATCACAACGAGAATTTTATATAATAGTAACTAAACTATCATATGTCTTCTACAACAAGCAAAAAGAAATACATACCAAGAAAAAGAAAATAAAGATAAACAAAAATGAGAGTAAAATAGGTGTCCAACTATAGATTTTAAGCAAAAAACAAAAACTCAATGAAGATACCCCCAAATAGACATTATAATTTAGGACAAGAAAGGACAACTTTTAATAATAAAATAAACTAAAAAAATTAACAATATTCTGAATTAAGTGCAACATTTAAATTCTTTATAATGACAGTATGTTGTTGTTGAAAACACAACTATAAATGGATGAAAATAGTGCTTTAAGTTGAAGCACAAATATGGTGAAAGTTGTTATCTATTCCACATCGATAGCAAAATTGTGTCAATGCTGACCAACAAGTCTAAATCTTTTTCAATCTAATGCATGCTAAAAAAGGAAATGAAATCATTCAAAATTTAAATGCAAGTGATACTAATAATTTAACATTACAACTATAATAATTGCCTTATTTTTAAGTTATTATATCTAGATTGGTTAACATTAATCTAATTTAATCTCGTTGTTTTGATTACTGTGTAACAAGAAATTTATTTTTTATGGTACATAAGTACATAAACTTTAAATCTTCAATTCATCTTTTATTATTGCACCCACTTAAAGAAAGTTATTCCAACGAATGCTCAATGAGATACTAAAATTAATGAAAGAGAAATTCACATGCAAGATGGGTGCAAGCAATCATCACCCTTTTTAATATATCACTTGCACTTGAGACATCTCTATTATTTCTTGTTTTAGCATTTCCCATCAGCATTGATGGTGTTATAAGACAAAGAGTGAATAAACAACTCTTATAAATCTCTATACTTAATCTACATAACTTATTTAAACCACAAGGATATGGAGAATGAGATAATTAAATGACTTGTTCATGAATAGTTTACATTCATTCAAATTAAGGTTTATTCATTTAGTCATTTGTAACTTTGTTATTAAAATATATTATGTTTTAGAAGAGTTGAACTAAGATACTTATTTTTATGACAAGTTGTCATTAAAACAAGACTATTATTTCATTACATTAACTCTCTTTAGCTTCTAATGTTCTTTTGATAAATGACGTAAACGATGTGTCTATTTAAGGAGCATAATTTATGAACTAAAGATACCAAAAAATAAATACTCTCTCTTTCATTAGTCCTCTTCGTTTTCAATTCTCTTCCTAACTAATGGCTTTCTTTCTTTGTGAATTTCTTGAAAATTATTTTTATGTAAGTCTAAATTTTCAGCCATGAGTGCATATATTTAGAAGCAGGAGTGGAACTTTAAAATGCTAACAGCTACAATGATTGTACGAAAGTAGGGACAAAATTACTTTCAAGGTAGTGGCTTGCTACGATATAATATTTGTGATAACTCTCTTACTATATTTAGTCCTTTTTCAATATATTATAGTATTTCTTTCAACAATCTGAAAGTAATTTTTTACATATAATATTGATAAATGGCTACTTCTTTAAACAATTTTTTTTCTATTTTGTCAAAATTGAACTCATTGAACAAAAATAATTTTAAACATTGGACATACAAATTTTAATATTCTTTAAAAAATTAGAAGTTGATTATTAACGAACTTTCTTATGATGGTTTCTTAATATTACTATTGGTTCTAGAACTGTCAAGGTTATTGAAGAAGCTACTAAAAAGGTTTGAAAAGGGATATTAAAAATGGTAGAGGATATTTGTTGAATCATATAAATAATTCTTTATTTGATTTATTTTTTACATATAAATTCTCAAAGAAAATATGAGATAGTTTTCAAAACTCAAAGTAGGGAGGATAAGGTGATGTCCAAACTCATCTCGAAAAGGATAATAAAGTGATTTTTGCGGCAGTTGTCAAGGTGAATCTGGTGATTAACAAAACTGACTGAGTGTTGGACACAAGAATTTCAAGGTATTTCTCCATCAATAAAAATTTGTTTTATGACTTTGTAGAGTCCACTGATGAAAAATGTGTTTACATGGGTGATTCCACTACTGTTGGAGTTATGGGTAAAGTAAAGATTACTTAAATTAACTTCTAGAAAAAGATTACTTAAATTAACCTCTAGAAAACATTTAGCCCTGAACAATGTTTTGTACGTTCCCTCCCTCCACAAAACCTTAATTTCCAAAGAACTTCTCAATAAGGAGGCCCTAAACTTATTTTTGAGCTGATAAAATAATTATTTATTATGGAACAGACTTATTGAGAAGGGATATCTTGCTGGGAAAAATTCAGTACTAAACATTATTCAAGAAGTTGTCAGTGATACAAGTATTTTCAATTCTATTTATATTGTTGAGTCTATTAATTTATGGTATTATAGACAATGTCACATTATTGCTTCTATTAAAAGACGTAGAAAAATGAAATTCATTCATGTAGTAAAAATTGATGAACTTTCTAAAAGTCCTTTGTGTATAGAAGTAAAGCTTGCAAAAAAAAAATTAAAATTTGTTACTAGTAGAAAGAGTGAATTGTTTGAACTTGTGTAATACCCCGCATTTTTGGGAGAGTCTTTGAACCATTATTCCTACATGTATAAGCTATAATCTAAATAATTTTCATGTGAATATAAGTTTCATGATCTTTATTCTAATGTTTGGTTTACTTTTAAGGTTAAAATGTTCATAAGAATCAATGAGAACAAAGTTGAGCTTAGAGCCTTTAATTCGTCCAAAGTTTGATATTCGATTCTACAAGGGTCTACTTTAAACATGTATAACTTTTTATATACGTAGAATTTTACTGCTCAAGATTCATCAAATTATATATAATTTAATTAGCTTTCCAACGATATAAATTTTGCCTTAATCCAATACCCGAGAGAAAAGTTATGGCATTTTCCGTGTGAGGAAGTAAGCCGACGCAATAGCGACGCGACGCGTCGGCCTGTGCATTATGGAACTATTTAACATGCTAATTCAGTTTTTAAAGGGTCTAAGGGAACTTTGGTCACTTCCCCTCTCCCAAATCTGCCCATAACACTTAATTTCAGCCCCCAAAAGCAATATACACTCAATTATTCATCTTTTCTCTCAAAGAAAAATTCTAGCCTCCTCAAGAACACCAAGAACTTCATCAATTTTTCTTCAAGAAAAGCAAGAACTCAAGTTTTCTAATTCAATAATACTTTCAAGATTGTATTTTCCCTTCAAGATTAAAGCTTTAAGGTATGTGGGAGTTCATCCATGGGTCCTCTTTTACCCATGGATCCCAACAACTGTTTTCTTTTAATTAAAGAATGAATCTTCCATTACTACGGTATTCTGTATGTTCAAGAAAGATTGAATTTCATTTTTTCATGATGTTTTTAATTCAATTCATCCCATGTATGATTCCATTAAATATTTTAAATTCCTCATGCTATGAATCTGAATTTTCCATTCTTTATTCAAGTGAATTCCATGATAGATCCTAAATTCATGATGTTTAGCAAAATTCTCAAGTTTTTAATTCATGTCTTCCACATGTTTGATAAAATTCTCATATCATGTTAAGACAATTTCAAGATGAATCCCCAAGCTATGAACTTTTCCATGTAACTCTGTTGATCCCTCATGTTTAAGACATTCCTACATTAAAGCTATGAACTTTACATGTTTTGATAAAATACTCATCTCCTATTTCAATTGAATTATATGTGAATTCAACAATTCATGATCTTAGTTAAGTAATCATGCTATGCTCCCATGTTTAAGATATTTCCATATCTAAGTTGATGATCCCCATGTGTTAGGTAAATTTCCCTATATTAAAGTATTAATCTCCACGTGCTTGATAGAATGCCCATGTGAATTGAATAGGGTAATCATGACATATTACCATCTGTTCTCATTCATGTACAAGTCCATAACCTCTAAGTGTTTGATAAAATATCTTATTGAATGAATTGTGAACAATTGACTATGGCTATGTTTTTTAATATCATGTTATGCTTTAGTTTTCATGCTATAAAGTCTTGGGGGTATTCAATACCCGAAAATCTAGTTGTTGACCTAGAACTACAGTAGTTACAAGATAGTCTAAGAAACATCACGATTAGTAGTATTTAGTCAGTACAGACTCAGTGTATTCAGTCAGACACTAGAACTCAGTGAACTCAGTCCAGTTCAGTTAGTGAACATGATCAGTCACAGTTCAATCCAACCTAGTACAGTTTAGAACTCAATTCAGTGTCTATTCAGTTGGGAGTAGAATTCAGTACCGAGTGAACCCAAGGATGGGGGCTCACCTGCCAGTAGAGGGTATGATCCTAAGAAGCAGTCCTTGTGTTCCAGAACTCCGTATCCAACATAGGTTGAGACATCAACCTTCCATATTGAGGGCTGATGAGGTAGTTTACCTGCCAGATTGAGGGTACCACCATTCTCATTCAGAGAACGTATCATATTGAGAATGATTCTCCATCTTATCTTTAGCCATGGAACAATACTGACACCCTTCAAACTGGGGTTACAAGTTGGACCCCAATTAGTTCAGAGAAGAGCATGTTGGTTAGATGATTACTTCCCATAGTTTCAGTTTCAGACTCAATATAGAACTCAGTTTAGTTCTACAAAATCAGGACTATCAGAAACAGTCACCCAGTTATTAGTAACTCAGTTATCAGTAATCGAATCTATCAGTTACTCAGTTATCAGAACTCAATATTCAGTTCCAGTATAAATCTCAGTTACAGTCTTAGTTACAGTCTTAGTTATAGTCTCAGTTACAGTCCCAATTACAGTCTCAGTTATCATCTTAGTTACAGTCTCAGTCACAGTCTCAGTTGAGTAATTAGATCAGTAACTCAGTTTAATTTCAGATTTTCTTAACCATAGCGTACAGTTATCAATTATTCAGTTATCAATATTTCAGTACCTCAGTTTATAGACTATTTCAGAATCATATTATACGTTTGGTCTTGCATTCTTAAATAACATAGTTTTCATAAATTTATGCTCAGTTATCTCATGTTACTCAGGCAGTCCTTACCTCATATGCATAATACTCTACAGTTTCTGTCCAGTTATTCAGACTAAGTATAGTTTAGTCTTACAGGCCCAATATTCAGCTATCAAACATTCAGTTAATCAAATAAGTTATTATGTTTATGAATTCGTGCTCAGTGTGATTGTATATTCAGATCCTTAGTTTATGTCAGTCTCTATCACGTAGTTCCAGACCCAGTATTCATACAGTATCCATGTCTTATCATATTCCATCTTGAGTTATACTTATATCATTAAAGCAAGTTTATAGAAACTAAGTGTAGAGATTCACCATCTTATCAGAGAATGTTTGTTACTCATGCATTAAGATATTTCAGTTTTAAGTTTATTCAAGCCTATTGGTGAGTCTACTTATACTTAGCATGTATGTTTTACGATTATGTATGAAATCAGTTTTACTTATTGCATTCACCCCTGCATACTCAATACATTCCAGAAGTACTGATCCACATATATGTCTATGTGTTACATTGTCTCATAATGTAGGTATCAGTTATAGCCTACGCATCATGATCAAACAGTTGCAGATTTCGGCCAGCAGGTGATGAGTTCTCCTAGTTTGGGAACTCCATACAGTTTTAGTTCATGTATAGCTCATTTATTTTCATGTGTATTGATTAATGGTAGTTGGAGGTATATCCCATCTATCTATAGTCAGTATAGTAGAGGTTTCATAGATTTCAGTCAGAGTCAGTTATGTAATTTCAGTTTCATCCTTTAGATTATCAGATTGTAAAGATTTATCAGTATTGTATCTATTTTAGATTTTTAGTATGATTATGTTTCCGTATAGTAAAACAACTATTTATTATGTTATAATTCAGAGTCTTAACAGTATGCCAGTTCATAGGTTAGTTTAAGATCTCTTGTGGTTCCAATCACCATGTGACAACTAGGAGGTAGTCTCAGGTCATTACAAACTTGGTATCAGAGTACAAAGTTCAAGTTTCCTAGGGTGTCTATGAAGTCATGCCTGGTAGAGTCTTGCAGAACAGTACGGAGACGTCTGTACTTTTCTTTGAGAGGCAACAAGGCATTTATAAAATGTTTCCCTTCTTTCAAGTCTCAGATTATGTAGTAGAAGTATTATCTAAGAAATTTATGCAGATCCTCATCTTGTTCTATTCATGCTAACTCTACCTTAGCTTTGACGCGACAGAAGCAGTAAAGCTTAAGTCCTTACAAATAGTATTTCATCAGCCAGTCCCCACAGACTATTATGGGATTGCATGTTAGCTTAGAAAGTATCTCATCAGAGACCTTATGTCCTAAAGTTTGAAATATCTCATTCATGTTCATGAAAATCGTGCATTAAGCTAAATTCAGATGTGATTTTAGATTTCCTTCTCAAAATCCCTTTTACAGTATGCGATTTAGAGTTAGAAGTATAAACCCAGAAGTTTAGAAGTAGTAGAGTTAGGATAGCATTGTTCATATTGAGCATATTTTATATTCATGGGGCTAGTTGTATGAAAGATGAATCAATACGCTTGAACAGTGTATGCAAGAATTTAAGTTTGTTGATTCGAGATTAAGTATGATGGTGTGGATGAGTTTATCATTTATGTGTATTATTATACCCAAGACTCTAGAGTAAAGTGATTGCAGTTAATTTTATACTTTAGTAAAGTGGTCACAGACTTAAGATGATGGCTTAAAGTTAAGGGGGAAATGATAGAACAAGTAACCAAGTCAGGCTCTTAGATTCTAGTAGAAGTGCCAGTGTGTGTAGAAAAGCAGTAAGTGAAGACGATTCCCAACCTATTCTTATCTCAGTGCAAATTTTTTCAGTCATCACGATATCTACTCATGCCTAACATGTCAGCTCCATCATCACAGCTCATAATCATGCACTTTAAAGAAAAACCATAAACACTTTCAGTTTTTAGAATAAGGAGTTTTAGTTCACTCAGCAGTATGAATCATGTCTCATGAAATCATAAACTCCAAACTTAGGTCATGTAGCTCATGACTCATGTACCCATGCCTTACAGTATGTTCAGTTACAGGTTCTCATGCTGCATGTAATACCCCATACTTTTCCTAGCTAATTTCTTCTCAAGAATGTCTAGTATTATCTTCTAAATTGAATTATGGTTATTCCATGAGGAATTTTCAAGATTTTTACTTTTTTCCATGTGGAAAATTCAATAAGCTTTCCATCGATATAAGATTCGCCCAAATCCGATAATCGGGTCAGAAGTTATGACTATTTCAAGTTACCATCATAAAACAACACCATATTAGTCAGTGGCGCACCTCACCACAAGAGGAAATGGCATTGGAAAATTCTAGTAGGGGTCCGTAATTATGGCGCATCGCGCCAGGGCCCAAATTTAGAATTGTCTTTTTCCAGTGTCTTAGCGCTATTCCCTCCGCGTCGCGCCAAAGTTTCAGGTCGCAAAAGAAGGGGAAACACGATGGATCCGAGTCACGCCATCCCTTAGTTTCCCAATTGTAAAATTCTAGTGACACGGCATGATAGCACTGTGTCGCGCCCGGGGTTCAGCTCGGGAAAATTTTTACTGAATTAAATGATGTGTCCAGGGTTAAAAGGGTCAACTTCCCACCCATATTTAAGCCCTTTAACACGTGATTCAACCACTTTTAATCCAAAATAAACTCTCTTCTCTCAAAAACCACTCAAGAACAAGCTAGGGTTTTCATAGAATATCCGATTCCAAGAAATTTTCTCCGTCAATCTTCACGAAATCACAAACTAAGGTATGCATAGTGTTCATTCATGTACTCCTTTCATCCATGAAGCCCAAGAATCCCTTTTCTAAATTCAAGTTTATGGATTTTCTTATGAATTTCATGATTGATCTGCTCTTGTTGATGTGGATAGTGAGAAATTGAATTTTACTCCATGTTGGGTGATAAATTCTATGTGGGTTAAATTATTATCGATATAGATTCGTGCAAACTTATGACTAAACCCTTGAACAATGAAATTAGAATTGAACCATGATGTTTAATTATTGTACAATTATGTTTACATGTACCATGCCTAAAATATGTTTGATTAAATGCCTAGATGAAGGAAAAGTGCCTAGCTAGCATGATACCATGAAATCCCCATGTATGTACAAGTTATGCCTATCACATGTTTTGATGAAATGCTTCAATAAATGTATTATGGATTATGATGTTAGTTATATGTTCAAGTTATACTTGGTCAGTTTCCTTCCATCGAGTCTTGGGGGTACTCGTACTCAAAACATTAGTTGTGTGCCTAGAGTCAAGTCATGTTTTCACAATACTCTCAGTCAAGCTATGATCCTTAGACTTCAGACAGTCTTAAGACTCAATAAATCTCCATGATCTCATGAACTCAGTCAGTTGTTAGATATCGGTAGTATTCATCAGTTAACAGAATTTAGTAACTCAGCCATGTTCAGTTTAGTAAATCATATTCAGAGTCTATTCCGATGGGAGTGGGAATTAGCATCGAGTGAACCAAAGGACGGGAACATACACTATCAGATAAGGGTATGATTCTTAGAAGTCATCCTTGCATTCAAAAACTATGTAGCCAGTATAGGTTGAGAAATCAACACTATCCGATGAGGGTTGATGAGGTGGATAAGCACTGTCAGATATGGGACCCACCGTTCTCATATAGGGGACACTATTAGATGAGGGTCGCCTACAACTTTTCCTTACCGGTGGTGCGGTATTGACACCTTTCCAATTGGGGTTATAAATTGGACCCCAACTCAGCCATAATGGCATATCAGGGGCATGTCGGTTAGATAACAACTTCCCATAGTTTTATGTTACAGAATCAGGACTGTCATACACACTCAATCAGTCTCAGTAATAGAACTTGGATAGTTTTGAAGATTTCAGGACTGTCAGTTACAGTCAACTCATATACAGAATGAGACTCAGCTAGTTCTATTAGATTCAGGACTGTAAGATACAGTCACTCATGTTATCAATTATATCAGTTATCAGTATGTCATGTTATCAGTATTCAAATTCAGTAATTATGTTATCATGGTATTAGTGTCAGTTATTATGTCTCATGCATGTATTCTCATGATCATAATAGTAAGTCTGCTATTATTATTGTTCATGCATATGAACCCCATGCATTCAGCCTACCTCACATGCATACTAGTATATTCAAAGTACTAATGCATTTGCACTATGGTGTCTTGTACCATAGGTTTAGAGACACGAGCTCCATAGCAATAGTAGATTCCAGATATCCGTAGACAGAGTTAGAAGTGATTCCTCATCTTTCGAGGACATGATTATTTCCCTATTATCTCATTAATCAGATTATTAGTTAGAGTTAGATAGGGACATGTCCCATCAACTCCTTACTCAGACAGTTCATTCAGTTAGAGGCTTTCTAGACTATCATGTTTCAGACTTCAGTATGTTTTGTTTTGTTTTGGGTATTCTATTACCCCATACAGATGTTATATCATTCAGATCATGTTTCAGTATTGAACCTTCTGGCCTTTCAATTTATTTTTTTGCATTATAAAGTATTTTATGTAGTATATAGGTACAGATATCAGTCATGGGTTAACTTATGGTCCTTCGGAGTTATGATCACAGTGTAGCATTTCGGGTCCTAGATTCGGGGCGTTACAAACTTGGTATCAGAGCCTAAGGTTCAATAGAGTCCTAGGAAGTCTGAAAGATGCATCTAGTATAGTCTTATACATGGGTGTATTGCGTGCCACTTTTATGTGCAATAGGCTATAAGATGTTTTAGGTAAAGTTTCCCTTATTTCGGCATTCATGTCGTGCCAGTAAGAATAATCTCAAGTAATCTTTCAGTCTAATATGTTTCCCCCTTTCTTCTACAGAACATGCCTCCTAAAAAAAGAAACGGAAATCAGTTAGCCCCCCAGCCTGAATATCCTTTTGGAAATCATATTTCTCATGCGGAGTACAGGGCCGCATTCCTACTCTTGCTCAGTCAATTGCCGCTCAAAATGAACGGCCAGCATTCATTCCAACAAACTAGTGGCCAACTCAGCGACAACTAGGATTCAGGACTTCACCCGAATGAATCCTTCATCCTTTCTCAGGTCTAAGGCAGATGAGGACACTCAAGAATTTATTGATCAGGTTCAGAAGGTGACAAACATCATGGGGGTGACTACTGTTGAGAGTATTTAGAGGTCAGATGGTGCAGGTCCTATAGAGTGTGAGGAGTTTGTCATTGCATTCTTAGATAGATTATTTCTCCAAGATCTTAGAGAAGCCAAGGTTTTATAATTCATCAACCTCAGGCAGGGAAATATGACTGTGAATGAGTATTCTCTTAAGTTTAGTTAATTAGCCAGATATGCCCCTCATGTGGTTGCAGACAGCAGAGCCAAGATGAGTAAGTTTGCCTCAAGGGTAAATGATAGAGTGGTAAATAAGTGTAGATCTGCCATGCTGAATAGTGACATGACGTTATCCAGGTTTATGACTCATGCTCAGCAAATAGAGGAACAAAAGATTAAGCAGTGGGAGAAGCAGAATAAGAGAGCTAGGACAGGTAGCTTTAATTTTAGTCAGCCTAAATTAGAAGTAGGAAACCGTTCCCAATTTAGTCCTAAGTCATCAGTTCCATCCCCTTCTTCAGCCAGTGCTCTAGATCCTAAGTTCAGGGAGGGTAACAGAGATAGAGCACCAGTCTCTAGGTCTAAGAGCAGTTTTAGCAATGCTCGAACTAATCCCCTTTGTAAGACTTGTGGTAAGAACCACAAGGGTACTTGTAGAGCTGGTAGAGATTTCTATTTCGGTTGTGACAAGCCAGGCCACAGAGTCAGAGACTACCCTCTATCAGGTTAGCAGAGTCATTTTTTCTCCTCATCTCATTCCGGTCGCCCGAATCAGCAGGGTGCTACCACCAGTGCTACTAGTGGGCAATGCCTAAATCATCTCTATGATCTTCAGTCCCGACAGGATCAAGAAAATTTCCTGATGTAGTTATTAGTACGTTACAGATCTTTCATGTGTATGTTTATGCTTTGCTATATCCAGGAGCTTCTTTGTCTTATTTTACTCCCTATATAGCAGGCGATTTTGAAATCGGTCCCGAAATCCTAGCCAAGCCCTTTTCAGTATCTACCTCAATGGGTAAAACTATCGTATCCCGACAGGTATACAGGAACTTCCTGATTATTATATTCCAGAATGTCACTTCAACAGACTTAGTCGAATTAGAGATGACTGATTTTGATGTCATTCTTGACATGGATTGGCTTTATTTCTTCTACACCACAGTCGACTGCAGAAACAGAATAGTCCAGTTTTATTTTTCGAATGAACCCATCCTTGAGTGGAAGGGTAGTACTTTAGCATTTAGAGGTCAGCTTGTTTCCTACCTTCGGGCACAAAAAATGATATCTAAAGGATGTGTCTACTATCTTGTTTGAGTTAAGGACACTAGTTCCAAAACTCCCATCCTTGAATCAGTTTTAGTTGTAGGTGAATATTTAGATGTCTTTCCCAAAGATCTTTCAGGAATTTCTCCCAAAAGGGAAATAAACTTCGGCATTGATCTTCTTCCAGATACTTAATCTATATCTATCCCGTCATACAGAATGGCACCAGCAAAACTCAGAGAACTGAAAGAACAATTGAAGGATCTCTTAGATAAGGGATTCATCAGTCCCAGTCTTTCCCCGTAGGGCACTCCAGTATTATTCGTGTGCAATAAAGATGATTCTCTTAGGATGTCTGTTGACTACCGTTAACTCAATAAGGTCATAGTCAAGAACAAGTATCCTCTTCCCAGAATTGATGACTTGTTTGACCAACTGTAGGGTGCCAGTTATTTATCTAAGTTAGACCTCAGATTCGTCTATCATTATCTCAGAGTCAAAGAATGTGACATTCTGAAAATAGCTTTCAGTACTTGATATGGTCACTTCAAATTCCTAGTCATGTCATTTGGTCGTATCAATTCCCCAGCTGTTTTCATGGACTTGATGAACCGTGTGTTTAAGAAGTACTTGGACATGTACGTTATAGTCTTCATAGATGATATCCTGGTCAATTCCTGCAGTGAGCGTGATCATACAGACCATCTTAGAATAGTACTTCAGACTCTCAAAATCATCAGTTGTTTGCCAAATTCAGTAAGTGTGAATTTTGGCTAAGGTCAGTAGTATTCCTTGGTCACATCATTTGCAGTGATGGAATTAGAGTAGATCCTCAAAAGACTGAAGCAGTAAAAAATTAGCCTCGCCTTATCTCTCCATTAGATATTAGGAGTTTCTTAGGTTTTGCTGGCTATTACAGATAGTTTGTTGAGTGATTTTCTTCTATTACATCCCCTATGTCCAGATTGACTCAGAAGAAAATCAAGTTTTAGTGGTTAGATCCTTGCAAGAATAGTTTTTAGGAGTTGAAGACTCGACTCACCTCAGCTCTAGTATTAGCTCTTCCAGATTGTCCAGATGGTTTCGTAGTGTATTCTAATGCATCCAGAGTAGGTTTGGGTTGTGTCCTCATGCATCATAGTAAGGTCATAGCCTACGCCTCCAGGCAGATTAATCACCATGAAAGGAATTATCCTACTCATGATCTTGAGTTAGCAGCCTTAGTCTTTGCCTTGAAGATTTGGAGGCATTATCTATATGGAGATCATGTAGATGTCTTCACAGATTATAAGATCCTTCAGTATGTCTTTTCTCAAAAATATCTCAATCTTCATTAGAGAAGGTGGTTAGAGCTCTGGAAAGATTATGATATGAGTGTCCCTTATCATCTGGACAAGGCAACCATAGTGGTCGACGCTCTCAGTAGACTATCCATGGGTAGTGTTTCTCATGTTGTGGACAGTAAGAAAAACTTAGCTCAGGAAATCAATCAGCTTTACAGACTAGGTGTTTGCTTAGTCAATACAAATAAGGATGATATAAGGGTTTAGAGTACTTCAGAATCATCTCTAGTTTCCGAGGTAAAAGAAAAGCAAGATAGAGATCCCTGCCTTATCAATTTGAAAGTGTCAGTCAAGGATCATAAAGTAGAGGTTTTCTCCCAAGGGGTACATGGTGTTTTGCATTGTCAGGGTCGTCTCTATGTTCCAGGTGTAGATGACTTAAGGCAGCAAATTCTTGTAGAAGTTCATGGTGCGCGCTACTCTATTAATCTAGGGCCTACAAAGATGTACCGCAACTTACAGGGAATCTATTGGTGGAGTGGGATGAAGAAAGACGTTGCAGAGTTTGTGCCTTAGTGCTCTACATGTCAGTAGGCTAAGATAAAGTATCAGAAGCCTAGTGGGTCCATACAGGAGTTCAGTATTCCTACTTGGAAGTGGGAAGTTATGAATATGGACTTCGTTATGGGTATGCCTCGAACTCGTCACCAGCATGGTGTGTGCTACTCTATTTATCTAGGGTCCACAAACATGTACCACGACTTGCGGGGAATCTATTGGTGGAGTGGGATGAAGAGAGACGTTGCAAAGTTTGTGTCTTAGTGCTCTGTATGTCAGTAGGTTAAGACAAAGCATTAGAAACCTAGTGGGTCCATGCAGGAGTTTAGTATTCCTACTTGGAAGTGGGAAGTTGTGAACATGGACTTCGTTACGAGTTTTCCTCGAACTCGTCATCGACATGATTCAGTCTGGGTCATTATAGATAGAATGACCAAATCAGCTCATTTCTTTCTAGTTCATACCTCTTATTCATCCAAGGAATATGCCAAACTGTACATCATAAAGTTGGTCAGATTGCACGGTGTACCGCTATTTATTATCTCAGACAGAGGTACCCAGTTCACTTTTTATTTCCGAAAAGCATTCCAAAAGGGTATTGGTACCCAAGTTCATCTTAGTATAGCATTTCATCCTCAGACAGATGGTCAAGAAGAAAGGACCATTACGATATTAGAAGATATGCTAAGGGCATGTGCAATCGATTTCAAGAGAAGTTGGGATGACCACTTACCTTTGATTGAGTTTGCATACAACAACAACTATCATTCCAGTATTCAAATAGCTCTATTCAAAGCTCTCTATGGTAGGAGATGTAGATCTCCAATTGGTTGGTTCGAAGTTAGTGAGGCCTTAGTTATAGGGCCTTCCTTAGTATATGATGCCTTAGAAAAATTCCTGTTGATTAGAGAAAGACTCTGGGTTGCTCAGAGCCGATAGAAGTCTTATACAGATGTTCGTAGAAAAGATCTCGAGATTGAGATTTGTGACTATGTCTATCTAATGATCTCTACCATGAAGGGTGTGAAGCAGTTCGACATGAAAGGGAAACTCAATCCCCGATATGTCAGTCCCTTCAAGATTCTCAGTCAATTCGGCAAGGTAGCTTATGAGCTTAAATTGCCTTCAGATCTAGCCTCAGTTCATCAAGTCTTTCATGTCTCTTTTCTCAAGAAGTGTATAGGTGACCCATCAGTTGTAGTTCCTATTTAGATCATTGATGTTCAGAACACTCTCTCTTATGAAGAGATTCCAGTCGAAATCTTAGACTATCAGACTCATAGATTGAGGAACAAAGAAGTCCCTCTAGTTAAGGTTCTTTGGAAAAATCAGTCCGTCAAGGGAGCTACTTGGGAAGCAGAGGCAGACATGCGTACCAAGTATCCTCACCTCTTCTTCTCCAACTCAGATCAAGCTCAAGGTAACAGTTATCCTTAAGCTTATTCAGTTTCAGGTTCAGTGTTCATCACAAACTTGGTATCCAGCTTCATGCTCATTTTCCATTAGAAACTTGGTATCAAGTAACATTGCATATTCATTCATGCATGCATGTATCAGTTCTGTTATGTAATTATACATCAGACATGTATTCTCATTGTGAGAAACTTAGTTCTCCAGAACACTCAGTCATGCATTCATGAATCAGTTACACATGCATCAGATATGCATGTTCAGTATTATATTTTCAGCTTATCAGTTATGTCAGTCATGAGATCATGTTATAGTTATCCATGTTCATCATGTACATCAGTTGTCATTTCTCCCCTCTCAGTTAGTCTCATTAGAGGTTGAATGTTCTCAAGAGGGAGATACTGTAATACCCCATACTTTTCCTAGATAATTTCATCTCAAGAATGTCTAGTATTAGTTTATAAATTGAATGATGGTTATTACATGAGGAATTTTCAAGATTTTCACTTTTTGTCATATGGGAAATTCAATAAGCTTTCCATCGATATAAGATTCACCCAAATCCGATAATCAGGTCAGAAGTTATGACTATTTCAAGTTCCTATTGTAAAATAGCGCCATATTAGTCAGTGGCGTGCCGCGCCACAAGAGGAAATGGAATTTGGCAAATTCCAGTAGGGGTCCACGATTATGGAATATTGTGCTAGGGCCCAAATTAGACGTGTTAGGGACAAAATTCATAATTTTCCTTTTCCACTATCTTAGCGTGATTTCCTCCGCATCGCGCCAAAGTTTCATGTCGCGAAAGAAGGGGCAACGCGATGGCTCCGCATTGTGCCATCCCTCAGTTTTCCAATTTTTCAATTCCAGTGACACGGCTTGATAGCGCCGTATCGCGCCAGGGGTTCAGTTAGGAAAAATTTTAATGAAATCAAATGACGCATCCAGGGTTAAAAGGGTCAATTTCCCACCCTTATTTAAGCCCTTTAACACGTGATTCAACCACTTTTTGCCCAAAATACACTCTCTTCTCTCAAAAACCTCACAAGAACAAGCTAGGGTTTTCAGAGAAGATCCAATTCTAAGAAATTTTCTCCGTCAATCTTTACGAAATCACGAACTAAGGTATGCATAATGTTTATTCATGGACTCCTTTCATTCATGAATCCCAAGAATCCCTTTTCTAAATTCAAGTTTATGGATTTTCTTATGAATTTCGTGATTGAACTGCTCTTGTTCATATGGAAAATGAGAAACTGAATTCTACTCCATGTTGGATGATAAATTCTATGTGGGTTAAATTTTTATCGATATAGATTCATGCAAACCTATGACTAAACCCTTGAACAATGAAATTAGAAGTGAACCATGATGTTAATTATTGAACAATGATGTTTACATGTACCATCCCTACAATATGTTTGATTAAATGCCTAGATGAAGGAAAAGTGCCTAATTAGCATGATACCACGAAATCCCCATGTAGGTACAAGTTATGCCTATAACATGTTTTGATGAAATGCTTCTATAAATGTATTATGGATTATGATGTTAGTTATATGTTCAAGTAAGTTATACTTGGTCAGTTTCCTTCCATCAAGTCCTGGGGGTACTCATACCCGAAACATTAGTTGTGTTCCTAGAGCCATGTCATGTTTTCACAATTCTCTTAGTCAAGCTAAGATCGTTAGACTTCAGACAGTCTTATGACTCAAAAAATCTCTATGCTCTTATGAACTCAGTCAGTTGTCAGATATTAGTAGTATTCCATCAGTCAACGGAATTCAGTAACTCAGCCCATGTTCAGTTCAGTAAATCATGTTCAGAGTCTATTCAGATGGGAGTAGGAATTAGCACCGAGTTAACCCAAGGATGGGAACACACACTATCAGATGAGGGTATGATTATAAGAAGTCATTATTTCATTCTAGAACTATGTATCCAGCATAGGTTGAGACATCAAAATTGTCTGATGAGGGTTGATGAGGTGGATAAGCACTGTCAGATAAGGGCCTGACCCTTCTCATATAGGGGATACTGTCAGATAAGGGTCGCCCACAGCTTGTCTTTACCGGTGGTGCGGTATTACACCCTTCTAATTAGGGTTACAGATTGTACCCCAACTCAGCTATAATGGCGTATCAAGGGTATGTCGATTAGATAACTACTTCCCACCGATTTATGTTACAGAATCAGGACTGTCAGACACAGTCAGTCAGTCTTAGTAATAGAACTCAGATAGTTCTTCAGATTTCAGGACTGTCAGATACAGTCAACTCAGATACAGTACGGGACTCAGCTAGTTCCATCAGATTCAGGACTGTCAAATACAGTAACTCATGTTATCAGTTATCAGTATGTCATGTTATCAATATTCAGATTCAGTAATCATGTTATCACGTTATCAGTGTCAGTTATTATGTCTCATACATGTATTCTCACGATAATGATAGTCAGTCTGCTATTGTTATTGTTCATGCATATTAACTCCATGTATTCAGCCTACCTCACATGCATACCAGTACATTCAAAGTACTGATCCATTTGTGCTATGGTGTCTTATACCATAGTTTCAGAGGAATAGTAGATTTCAGATATTCATAGACAAAGTTAGATGAGAGTCCTCATCTTTTGAGGACATGATTATTTCCCTATTATCTCATTAATCAGTTTATTAGTTGGAGTTAGTTAGGGATATGTCCCATCAACTCCTTACTCAGAAAGTCCATTCAGTTAGAGGCTTTCTAGACTATCGTGTTTCAGACTTCAGTATGTTCAGTTTTATTTTTGGTATTCTATTACCCCACACAGATATTATATCATTCAGATCATGTTCATTATTGAACCTTATGGCCTTTCAGTTTGTGTTTCCGTATTATAAAGTATTTTATGCAGTATATAGGTATAGATATCAGTCATGGGTTAGCTTATGGTCCTTCGGGGTCATGAGCACCCTGTAGCATTCCAGGTACCAAATTCGAGGTGTTACAACTTTGGTATCCGAGCCTAAGGTTCAATAGAGTCCTAGGAAATTTAAAAGTTGCATCTAGTAAGTCTTGTACATGGGTGTGTTGTGCGCCACACTTGTATGCAAGATCCTATAAGATGTTTTAGGAACAGTTTCCCTTCTTTCGGCATTCATGTCGTGCCAGTGAGCATAATCTCAAGTCAATCTCTCAGTCTAATCTGTTTCCCCTTTTTTTCTACAGAAAATCCCTCCTAAAAAAAGAAATGGAAATCAGTTAGCCCCCAGCCCAAAGATCCTTTGGGTGATCATATTTCTCATAAGGAGTTCAGGGTTATATTCACTAATTTTAATCAGTCAGTTACCGCTCAAAATGAATGGCTAGCAGTTATTCTGGCCAACCCAGTGGCCTACTCATCCATAGCTAGGATTCGGGACTTCACCCAAATGAATCCTCCGTCCTTCCTCGGGTCAAAGGTAGATGAGGACCATCAGGAATTCATTGATCAGGTTCTAAAGGTGACATACATCATGGGGGTGACTACTATTGAGAGTGCTGAGCTATCTGCATATCAGTTGCAGGATATGACTTATACTTGGTTCAAATAGTAGAAGTCAGAGTGGTCAGATGGTGCAGGTCCTATAGAGTGGGAAGAGTTTGTCACTTCATTCTTAGACAGATTCTATCCCCAAGAGCTTAGAACGGCTAAGGTGTTAGAATTCATCAACCTTAGGTAGGGAAATATGATGGTGAATGATTATTCTCTTAAGTTAACTCAATTAGCCAGATATACCCCTCATGTGGTTGCAGAAAACAGAGACAAGATGAGTAAGTTCGCTTCAGGGGTAAATGATAGTGTGGTAGATGAGTTCAGATCTGCCATGCTGAATAGTGAAATAACTTTAGCCAGGCTTATGAATCATGCTTAGCAGATATCGGAGTAGAAGATTAAGTAGAGGGAGAAGCAAAATAAGAGAGCTAGGACATGTAGCTTTAATTTTAGTCAGACTAAATCAGAAGGAGGAAACTGTTCCTAATTTCGTCCTAAGTCATCATTTCCATCCCCTTCTTCAACTAGTGCTCCCATTCCTAAGTTTAGGGAGGGTAACCGAAATAGAGTACCAGGCTCTAGGTCTCAGGGTAGTGTTGGCAATGCCCGAACTAATCCCCTTTGTCAGACTTGTGGTAAGAACCATAAGGGTACTTGCAGAGCTGGTAGAGATTTCTGTTTTGATTGTGGCAAGCCAGGCCACAGAGTCAGATACTACCCTCAGTCAGGTTATCCGTGTCATCTCCGCTCCTCAGCTCAGTCCGACCGCCCGAATCAGTAAGGTGCCACCACCAGTGCTACTAGTGGGCAATGGCCAAATCATCTCTATGCTCTTCATTCCCAACATGATCAAGAAATTTCTCCTGATAGAGTTACTAGTATGTTACATAACTTTTATGTGCATGTTTACGCTTTGCTTGATCCAGGACATTCTTTATCTTTTGTTACTCCCTATGTAGCAGGCAATTTTGGAATCAATCCCGAAATCCTAGCAAAGCCCTTTTTAGTCTCTACCCCAATGGGTAAAACCATTATAGCCCGACGGGTATACAGGAACTGCCCGATTATGATATTTTAGAAAGTCACTTCAGGAGACTTAGTCGAATTAGAGATGACTGATTTTGATGTCATTGTCGGCATGGATTGTCTTCATTCCTACTATTCCACAGTCGACTGCAGAAATAGAATAGTCCAATTTTTGATTTTGAATGAACCTATCCTTGAGTGGAAGGGTAGTACTTCAGCATTTAGGGGTCATCTTGTTTTCTACCTTCGGGCACGAAAAATGATATCTAAAGGATGTGTCTATCATCTTGTTCTAGTCAAGGACACTAGTTCCAAAACTCCTAGCCTTGAATCAGTTCCAGTTTTAGGTAAATATTCAGATGTCTTTTCCGAAGATCTTTAAAGAATTCCTCCTGAAAGGGAAATAGACTTCGGCATTGATCTTCTTCCAGATACTCAGCCTATATATATTCTTCCATACAAAATGGCACCAGCAGAACTCAGAGAACTGAAAGAACAATTGAAGGATCTCTTAGATAAGGGATTCATCAGGCACAACATTTCCCCATGGGGCACTCCAGTATTATTCGTATACAAGAAAGATGGATCTCTTAGGATGTGTGTCGACTACCGTTAACTCAATAAGGTCACGATCAAGAACAAGTATCCTCTTCCTAGAATCGATGACTTGTTTCACCAACTTCAGGGTGCCAGTCATTTCTTCAAGATAGACCTCAAATCCGGCCATCATCAGCTCAGAGTCAGAGAATATGACATTCCGAAAAAACCTTTCCATACTCGGTATGTCATGTATGTCCTCAGTTCAGACCTCTCTGATGAATTCATGTCATTGATACTTTATTCCTCAGGCCTCAGTTGAGCGTCAATGTTATTCTTTTATGTTTCATGTCCTCATGTTCTAACCTTTTAGTGACCTCTCCTTATGTCATGATTAGTTGAAATTCTATGTATGTTTTTTGAGCTAGTGAATGAAAGTTTTAAGGATAGAGTTAAGAGGAAAATGACAAAGATCCTTTTGTGGTTGTTTGCCTACAAGTTCATGTGTAATAATAAAGATAGGCTTGAATGTCATATTGGTGTACAAGTGAGTTGATTTTAATATTTTAGTATAATTCAGTCTATGTAGCCAGCAATCTAGTCTAGCAGTCGGACAGACAAGTTCCTATGATTTTCCATCTTTCCTATTCATAAGGTAATTCACGTTCATGTAAATTTTGAATTCAATTCAATATATGTTTATGCATCAGTTTCAGATCCCAGATATCCAGTCATGATTCTGTCCATAAGTTTCCCATACATCATCTCAGGCTTTCCTTAGTATTTCAGCCAAGTCAGTATCATTCGGGGGATGAAGTATCCCAAGGGGGAGATATATTTTAATACCCCGAGTATTCATGTCTTAAACCTTTAATTTTTCTTCATGAACTTGGATCTAGCTTTAAGTAATAGTTACTCATTAGTTGACTCTATCATTTCTATCCTATTCTTACAATCATTTTTATGTCATTGCATGTATTTAAGAAATCAGTTTAGTTCATGATATTCAGTTCATATATCATGTTTTAGAATAAGTTATGCAATCATGTTCTAAGTCAGTCATGTTAAAAATATGATCTCATTTGCCTTCATACAATACTCTTAGTCTAACAAGTCTCATTTGAGTTCAAATGTTCCCAAGGGGGAGCTAATGTAATACCCCGTATTTTTAGGCTAGTCTTTGAACTGTCGTACCTATGGGTATAAGATATAATCTAAATGATTTCCATGTGAATATAAGCTTCATGATCTTTGTTATAATGTTTGGTTTAACTTTTGAGGTGAAAAATGTTCATAAGAATAAATTAGAACAAAGTTGAGCTTAGAGCCTTTGATTCGCCCAAAGTTTGATATTCAATTCTACAAGGGTCTACTTTAAACGTGTATAACTTTTTATATGCATAGAATTTTTACATCTCAAGACACACCAAATTGTAGATAATTTAATTAGCTTTCGAACGATACCAATTTTGCCTAAATCCGACACCCGAGCAAAAATTTATGGCATTTTCCGTGTGAGTCATAAAACCGATGCGATAGCGACGCGATAGCAATACGATAGCGACGCGACGCGTCGTCTTGCGCATTACAGAACTGTTTCACATTCTAATTAATTTTCTAAGGGGTCTAGAGGTACTTTGGTCACTTCCCCTCACCCAAATCCACCCATAACACTTAATTTCGGCCCCCAAAAGCAATATACACTCAATTATTCATCTTTTCTCTCAAAGAAAAAACCTAACCTCCTCAAAAACACCAAGAACTTCATCAATTTTTCTTCAAAAAAAGCAAGAACTCAAGTTTCCCAATTCAAGAATTCTTTCAAGATTGTTCTTCCCCTTCAAATTTAAAGCTTTAAGGTATGTGGGAGTTCATCCATGGGTCCTCTTTCACCCATGGAGCCCCAAAACTCTTTTCTTTTAATTAAATAATGAATCTTCCATTACTATGGTGTTTTGTATGTTAAAAAATATTGAATTTTATGTTTCATGATGTTTTTAATTCAATTCAGCCTATGTATGATTCTATGAAAGATTTTAAATTCCTCATGCTATGAATTTCAATTTCCCAAGCTTTATTCAAGTAAATTCCATGGAAGATCCTAAATTCATGATGTTTAGCAATATTCTCATGTTTAAATTCATGCCTTCCACATGTTTGATGAAATTCCCATATCATGTTAAGACAATTTAAAGATGAATTCCCAAGCCATGAACTTTGCCATGTAACTCTGGTTTTCCCTCATGTTTAAGACATTCCTACATTGAAGCTATGAACTTTACATGTTTTGATGAAACACTCATGTCCTATTTCAAGTGAATTACATATGAATTCCCCAAGTCATGATCTAAGTTAAGTAATCATGCTATGCTCCCATGTTTAAGATATTTCCATGTCCAAGTGCATGATCCTCATGTGTTTGGCAAATTTCCCAATATTAAAGTATTAATCTCCACGTGTTTGGTAGAATTCCCATGTGAATTGAATAGGGTAATCATAACACGTTACCATTTGTTCTCATTCATATACATGTCCATAACCTTCAAGTGTTTGATAAAATGTCTCAGTGAATGAATTCTGACCAATTGACTATGGTTATGCTTTTCAAGATCATGCTATCCTTTACTTTTTATTCTATCAAGTCCTGGGGGTATTCAATACCCAAAAATCTAGTTGTTCACTTAGAGCTACGATAATTACAAGATAGTCTCAGAAATATCACGATCAGTAATATTCAGTCAGTACAAAACTCAGTGTATTCAGTCAGATACCAGAACTCATTGAACTGATTCCAGTTTAGTTAGTGAACACGATCAGTCCCAATTCAGTCCATCCTAGTACAATTTAAAAATCATTTCAGTTCCTATTCAGTTGGGACTAGGATTCAGCACCGAGTGAACCCAAGGATGGGGACCCACCTGTTGGTAGAGGGTGTGATCCTTAAAAGTATTCCTTGTGTTCCAAAACTACGTATCCAGCATAGGTTGAGACATCAACCTTCTAGATTAAGGGTTGATGCGGTGTTTACCTTCCAGATTGAGGGTACCAACGTTCTTATTCAGAGCACCTGCCAGATTAAGGGCGACTCTCCAGTTTTTCTTTACCAATGGCACGGTACTAACACCCTTCCAGATGGGGTTATGGGTAGGACCCCAATCAGTTCAAAAAGGGGCATATCAGTTAGATGATTACTTCCCACAGTTTCAGTTTCAAACTAATTATAAAACTCAGTTCAGTTGTATAGAATCAGGACTATCAAAAATAGTCACCTAGTTATTAGTAACTCAGTTATCAATAATTACAGCTATCAGTTACGCAGTTATTAGAACTCGGTATTCAGTTCTAGTATGACTCTTAGTTACAGTCTTAGTTACAGTCTCAGTTACAGTCTTAGTTACAGTCCTAGTTACAATATCAGTTACAGTCTAAGTTACTGTAACGCCCCGAAATATCATCCCGAGATGCCACACGGTGCCCAAGGCTACATGTAGCCTCAAGCTAACCCTTTAAGCCAAAACACTACCCTTGGGTTCTAACACAACAACATACACACTATGTTAAGGATATATATATAAGTACATATCCTATCACATCGCACATGGCACGGAATATCGTTAGACTGTACATATATGGAATGACTGTACACAAACCAACCAAACAATAAACTAGTCTGACATAGCCTCTATACAGAAAAATCAACGAGCCATTGGGACAAACCCCCAATTGACTCAACAGACCAAAGGGATCACAAAACAACAGCACCAAAACTAGCAACTTGGTCCTCGAACCATGAGGACTCACCACTGAAGGAACATAGATGCGACACTCGGATATGACTATCGCGGCTGCGGCTGAGTACCTGAACCTACATCATGGTAAGAATGTAGCCCACACAGAAATATGTGGGTCAGCACAAGATGTGTACTGAGTATGTGGGGGCACATGCAAAATATAAATAATATCATAAATTTTGTAAAAACGTACATACGGACCATAATGACACACCTGGCTTGAGTGACATTGAATCATGCAACTCATAACATCTTAGGTAGGAAATGTAGGAGAAAAAACTCATAAATCATTATAGATCATCATAGGCAACTTGACTTACCACATCAAAACTCAGAGTGACTCGGTATTTCAATAAACATGACTCTTATGAACAGGGGAGTTTCCTATAACCGACAACCCCACGTGAGCTACGTGGAATACCAACGTTTGAAACCTCCGTTGTCGGGAGCATCATACTCTTTGCCAGGGAGTACGACCTTAAAACTGCAATAATCACAATCGGGCTCTCTGGCCAATAATATCATCATCAAACAACCCTACGGTGGCACATAGGTTTGGGGAAATACCAAATTTCCCTCTCGGTGCTAAGTAATACTCCCCGACAAGCTCAGAACGTGTTTGAAAATCCACCACAACATCACAAGGGTCTATCATAAAGACCAAATCAATATACTTCTCATTTATCAAATCATATCAATTTGTGGATTCCTAACTCAACACATTTTAGCTCAAAACATTTTAATCTTCCTCAACATCAACAAGGTATCAATGCATTGAACCATAACCGACTCGATATTTGGACAAGAATATGAAGACTCAATACATAATATTTTCAACAATTTAACTCATCAAAACCATTCGGAAAATACCAAGACTCATTGCAACTTCAATATCAACATTTCTCAATTTGCCATCCAACTCTCATTTAAAAGTACTTGAGACATCAACCCATAGTAGGGATATAGAATTTCCAATATCAATTATAAATTCATAATAAGGAAATAGTGGAATGATAGTATAAATCAAGGCTTAACAAATTAAATCATCATACTCTCATAATCAAATACTTTTTGGACATAATTCCATCTCAACATCATACACATATCAAATGACATAATCCCATAGCTCATTGGCAATAATATAAGATATAAAACCATATTTCCAATTCATGGTAAAACATGTAAAATCTCATGTCAATGTAATTCAAAGCCCCACATACCTAAAAATGGAAGATGAATATGAACTTCTGACTCCGGAACTTTATTTACGAAAATAAAGGGTGCTTCTCGAAGCCCTTAACATGATCAACTCGAATCCCAAATCAATTTAAAATTTCTATGGTTCAATCAAGAGACATAGAAGGATGAAATTTGGAGTAGTAGGGTTGGGGTTTGAGCCTTAGGAAATTTTGGAGAAAAATGAGCTATTGAATGCTCTTAATGGACTTAAATCCATGGTTTACCCGGATGGATTGGAGTGGGAATGACCAAAATACCCTTAAAAATCAAATAATGTGAAATCTGTCCTTTGGTGGACTGTTATGATAGGTTGAAGTAGATCGACCATAACTTTTTGCTCCGATGACCAAATTGGATGAAACCAATTTCATTGGAAAGAGGACTTTCAGAGCTTTCTGTTTATATATAGTATCTCACCCAGATCATTATGTACAAAGAGTTATGATCGTTTGAAGTTGACCCTAAAATTCACCTGGCCTCAGTATTTTTTTTTCCTGCACATTTACTGTTCACCACTATTCACGGTTAGATCAGAATGATCATAACTCATCGCTCGAGTGTCCGTTTTGGATGATCCACATATCGTTGGAAATCTTATTTGATGCTATACACGATGAGGGGTTGTATATCCAGAAATTCCACACAAAAAAATTATTAATCACGATAAAGAACAGAATTCAACACATTTTCGTCCGAGATCTTAACGGAAAAAATTTTCCGGGGCACATCATCTCCCCCTTGGAAACATTCATCCTCGAATGTTGATAGGTAGGTCAAGAATACTATGAAAATGAGTATATAGAGAAAAATCATCTTTCCCAAGCATATACTCCATTCTAGATTTTTTTGGATATCGTAGAAAAGGCACAAGCCAAGATAAACATAGCAATAAGGATTAAATCAAAAGAGAACGATACCTTTGACATGCTTAGGATTCGTAGGAAAGAGATGGGGATATTTGGCACGCATATTTGCTTCGGATTCCTAAGTATCACTCTCCACGGATTGATTTTGCCAAAGCACTTTAACCAAAGGAACTTCCTTGTTTCTTAGCCTACGAACTTGACAGTCAAAAACCTCAACCGGAATCTCTTCATATGAAAGACTATCTTGAATACCCGAGCTTTCGGAAGGATCAATCACAACAGAATGACCAATAGACTTCTTAAGCATAGAAATATGGAAAACCGGATGGACGTTTGATAACTCCGCGGGCAATTCAACCTTATACGCTACCTTCCCAATGCAATCCACAATCTTATAGGGACCAATGTAACCGGGACTTAGTTTCCCTTTCATCCCAAATCTCTTCACCCCTTTATGGGTGAAACTTTCAAGTACACTAAATCACTAATATCAAATTCAAGGTCTTTTCTCCTTACATCTGTGTATGATTTTTGATGACTTTGGGCGGTTTTCAACCTTTTCCGAATTAACTTAACCTTCTCCATGGCCTCGAACACCGCATCAGTTCCAGTCGCGGCAACCTCACCAACTTCAAACCAACCAATGGGTGATCTACACCTTCTACCATACAAAGCTTCAAACGGGGCCATTCCAATAGTAGCATGAAAACTGTTATTGTAAGCAAACTCGATTAATGTAAAGTTCTCATCCCAACTACCTTTAAAATCAAGCACACAAACACTCAACATATCTTCTAAAGTATGAATGGTTCGCTCGGCCTGACCATCTGTTTGCAGATAGAAAGCAGAACTTAAACGAATTTGGGTACCGAGACTCTTTTGGAAAGATTTCCAAAACTGAGAGGTAAACTGAGTACCTCTGTCAGAAATAATAGCCAAAGGGATTCCATGAAGTCTGACGAGTTCCCGAATATATAGTCTAGCATAATATTCAGCTATTTACGATGAATGCACAGAAAAGAAATGAGCTGATTTCGTCAGCCAATCTATGACAACCTAAATCGATTCATGATGGCGACGAGAAGGAGGAAAACCAACTATGAAGTTCATATTCACTTCTTCTCAGTTCCAAGTAGGAATGCTAAACCCTTGCATCACACCACTGGGCCTTTGATGCTCTATTTTAACCTGTTGACATGTGGAACACTTCACCACAAATTCTGCTATGTTCCTCTTCATACCGTTCCACCAATAGATTTCCCACAAATCATGGTACATCTTGGTAGCACCAGGATGGATGGAGTATCACATACTAGGCGCTTCCGCCATAATCCTCTGCTTCAAGTTATCAATATCAGGAGCACATAATCTTTCTCGGAGTCTCAAAACGCCATCTCCCCCTTGGGAGAAAACCTCCACCTTTTTGTCTTTAACTGACTCTTTTAACCTGACCAAGGTAGGATCCCTGTCTTGCTTCTCCTTTACTTCCAAAACTAAAGAGGATTCGGAACCGCTTTGCACTCCTATACTACCCTCAGGATCACCAAACAACCTAACCCCCAATCTAGCCAAACGATGTACCTCACGGGCCAACTCCTTCTTACCAATCTCCACATGTGCTACGCTACCCATGGATTTCCGACTAAGGGTATCTGCTATTACATTGGCCATGCCCGGATGATACAGCACGCTCATATCATAATCTTTCAACAGTTCTAACCATCGTCTCTGCCTAAGATTCAACTCCTTTTGGGTGAATAAATACTGTAAGCTCTTATGGTCCGTGAAGACGTCGACATGGACACCATACAAATAATGTCTCTAGATTTTCAAAGCAAAAACCAAAGCAGCTAATTCAAGGTCATGGGTAGGATAATTCTTCTCATGAGGCTTTAGCTGCCTGGAAGCATAAGCTATAACCTTGCCCCTTTGCATCAATACACAACCCAAACCGACTCTGGAAGCATCGCAATACACCACAAAACCATCAACACCATCAGGCAAAGTCAACACAGGGGCTGAAGTGAGTCGAGTCTTCAACTCCTGAAAACTCTTCTCACAAGATTTGGACCATAGGAACTTCACTTTTTTTGGGTCAAACGGGTCATAGGAGATGTAATAGATGAAAACCCTTCAACAAAACGACGATAATAACCATCCAGACCGAAGAAACTTCGGACATCAGAAGGAGAAATAGGTCTAGGCCAACTCTTTATAGCCTCTATCTTTTGAGGATCAACTCTAATACCTTCAGAAGAAACAACATGAACCAAGAAGGATACAGAGTTCAGCCAGAACTCACACTTACTGAACTTAGCATACAACCGATGAGTTCAAAGAGTTTCCAACACGATTCAGAGATGATCTGCATGATCACCCTCACTTCGGGAGTAAATAAGAATATCATCAAGGAACACTATTATAAATAAATCCAGATATGGCCGGAATACACGGTTCATAAGATCCATGAAAGCCGCTGGAGCATTAGTCAACCCAAAAGACATCACTAGCCGCTGTCTTGAGGATATCACATTCCCTAACCTTAAGTTGGTGATAACCGGATCTGAGGTCTATCTTCGAAAAGTAGCTCGCACCTTGTAATTGATCAAATAAATCATCAATTTGAGGAAACGGATATTTATTCTTGATAGTAACCCTATTAAGCTATCGCTAATCAATACACATCCGCAAAGAACCATCTTTCTTACGCACAAATAGGATAGGTGCACCCCACGGGGACACACTAGGTCTGATAAAGCTTTTGTGTAAAAGATCTTTCAATTGCTCCTTCAACTCTTTAAGTTCTGCGGGAGCCATGCGATACGAAGGAATGAAAATAGGCTGAGTATCAGGAAGAAGGTCAATCCCAAACTCTATCTCTCTATCAAGAGGTACTCCAGGGAGATTTTTCGGAAAGATATCAAGAAACTCATTAACAACATTAATTGATTGAATGGTCGGGCTTTCAGACTTAGTGTCTTTAACCCGAACCAATTGGTAGATACAACCCTTGGAAATCAACTTCCTAGCTTTGAGATAGGATATGAAACGACCCTTAGGAATCACAGAACTCCCGAACCATTCGAGGATAGGTTCATCAGGAAACTGAAACTTGACCACACGGGCACGACAATCAATAGATGCATAGCATGAGTGAAGCCAATCCATACCCAAAATGATATCAAAGTCAACCATATCTAGCTCAATCAAATCAGCATACATAACCTGATGAAAGACAGTAATGGGACATTTCTTATACACCCGCTTAGCAATGGCAGACTCTCCTACCAGAGTAGAAACCAAAATAATCTCAGAAATTAGTTCAGGATCCGTTTCAAAATTTACAGCAACCAGAGGTGTCACATAAGAAAAACTCAAATCGGGGTCCATCAACACATAGACATCAAAATAGAAAACACGTAGCATACCAGTGACAACATCAGGAGATTTCTCATGCTCCTGACGAGGTGGTATAGAATAGAAATGATTCTGGTGTTGACCGCCAGTAGTACTAGATGAAGCACCCTGAGGAGAAACTGGATGGGCTGCGGGAGGCGGGGCACTGGTAGCCTGACTCTGGGGACGGGCATCACGACTCCCCTGTCTGGCATACGTGCAGTCTCTAAGTATGTGGCCCAACTTGCCATAACCTAAACAGCATTGCTGCCCCATATAACACTCCCCAAAATGATCTTTACCATACTTAGCACACGAAGGAGGATGAGGCTGGTTCCTTACACTGTCCTGAGACCTGGAAGGTACCGACCTATTACCAAACTCCTGTCTGCCCCGATATATGGGAGAACTAGTTGAGGAAGGCGTAGGTATAAATGGACGTCTCTAAAATAGAGGGCGACTCCCTCCGAAGAATCTAGTTTGACCAGACCCCTGTTGCTCCAATCTGACTCTCTTAATCCCTCTTACTCTTTCTCTTTCCTTTATCTTGTCTGACTCAATCTGTTGGGCGTGAATCATTAACCTAGGAAGATCAATCTCCCTGTTGATCATAGCAGATCTACATTCTTTCACCACATAACTCGACACCCCAGTTTGAAACTTGCTCATACTAGTCCTCGAGTCAGCCATCATATTGGGAGCGTACTTCGATAGCTGATTAAACTTAAGACAATACTTCTTAAGCGACATGGAGCCTTGTCTCAAATTCATAAACTCCTCTATCTTAGCTTCCCGTAACTCAAGAGGAAAGAATCTATCCAAGAAAGCATCTTGGAATAATTACCAAGTCACCGGAGCGGTATCTTCCTCTCTACCCTTATTCCACATCTGCACCCAATCATAGGCAATATCCTTAAACTGATAAGAAGCTAGCTCCACACTTTCTTCCTCGGTCACATGCATAATCTGTGTAATTTTCTTCATTTCATCAACATACATCTGCGGGTCCTCACCTGCTCTCGACCCATGAAACTCTGGCGGATTCATCCATATAAAATCATGAATTCGTGCTGCTGCCAAATTATTTTCCTGCTGAGGTAGAGCATTGGCCTGAGTATTGGCGGTAACTACCTGGGCTAGCATCTGAAAAGCTGCCCAAAATTCGGCATGGGATACCATCTCATGTAACGGATCAACGAGTTGAGGTTGGTTGTTGTTTCCGCGAACTCGACGTGGAGGCATTTTCTGTCGTAAGAACGCACGAATTAATAGCAGAAGAAAACAGTTGTAAGCATGATAGACTCTTGTAGAAAGAAAGAAATGACTTTTCCTAGAATGCCCTACAGCCTCTTGATCATAGGTGTGGTGTGCAACACACCGATGCTCAAGACTCTACGTAACGCATCTTGTCAGACTCCCTAGGAATCTTCCCAACCTTAGGCTCTAATACCAAGTTTGTAACACCCTGAAATATCATCCCGAGATGCCACACGGTGCCCAAGGCTACACGTAGACTCAAGCTAACCCTTTAAGCCAAAACACCACCCTTAGGTTCCAACATAACAACATACACGCTACGCTAAGGATATATATAAGTACATATCCTATCACATCGTACATGGCACGGAACATCGTTAGACAGTACATATATGGAATGTCTATACACAAATCAACCCAACAATACACTAGTCTGACATAGCCTCTGTACAACAAAATCAACGAGCCATTGGGACAAACCCCCAATTGACTCAACAGACCAAAGGGATCACAAAACAACAACACCAAAACTAGCAACTTGGTCCTCGAACCATGAGGACTCACCACAAAAGAAATGTAGATGCGGCACTCGGATATCACTGTCACGGCTACGGCTGAGTACCTGAACCTACATCATGGAAAGAATGTAGCCCATAGAGAAATATGTGGGTCAGTACAAGATATGTACTGAGTATGTGGGGGCTCATGCAAAATATAAATAATATCATAAATTTCGTAAAAATGTACATACGGACCGTAATGACACACCTGGCTTGAGTGACATTGATTCATGCAACTCATAACATCTTAGATAGGAAATGTAGGAGAAAAACCTCATAAATCATTATAGATCATCATAGGCAACTTGACTTACCACATCAAAACTCGGAGTGACTCGGTATTTCAATAAAGATGACTTTTATGGACAAGGGAGTTTCCTATAACAGACAACCCCACGTGAGCTACGTGTAATACCAACATTTGAAACCCCCGTTAGCGGGAGCGTCATACTCTTTGCCAGGGAGTACGACCTTAAAACTGCAATAATCACAATCGGGCTCTCTGGCCAATAATATCATCATCAAACAATCCTACGGTGGCACATAGGTTTAGGAAAATACCAAATTTCCCTCTCGGTGCTAAGTACTACTCCCCGAAAAGCTCAGAACGCGTTAGGAAATCCACCACAACATCACAAGGGTCTATCATAAAGACCAAATCAATATACTTCTCATTTATCAAATCATATCAATTTGTGGATTCCTAACTCAACACATTTTAGCTCAAAACATTTTAATCTTCCTCAACATCAACAAGGTATCAATGCATTGAACCATAACCGACTCGACATTTGGACAAGGATATGAAGACTCAATACATAATATTTTCAACAATTTAACTTATCAAAACCATCCGAAAAATACCAAGACTCATTGCAACTTCAATATTAACATTTCTCAATTTGCCATCCAACTCTTATTTAAAAGTACTTGAGACATCAACCCATTGTAGGGATATAGAATTTCCAATATCAATTATAAATTCATAATAAGGAAATAGTAAAATGATAGTATAAATCAAGGCTTAACAAATTAAATCATCATACTCTCATAATCAAATACTTTTTGGACATAATTCTATCTCAACATCATACACATATCGAATGACATAATCCCATAGTTCATTGACAATAATATAAGATATAAAACCATATTTCCAATTCATGGTAAAACATGTAAAATCTCATGTCAATGTAATTCAACAAAAATATCGGGAATAAGATCGAAAGGACAATCTTGTTCAAAGCCCCACATACCTAAAAGTTGAAGATGAATATGAACTTCCGACTCCAGAACTTTATTCACGAAAATAAAGGGTTCTTCTCGAAGCCCTTAACATGATCAACTCAAATCCCAAATCAATTTAAAATTTCTATGATTCAATCATGAGACATAGAAGGATGAAATTTGGAGTAGTAGGGTTGGGGTTTGAGCCTTAGGAAATTTTGGAGAAAATGATCTATTGAATGCTCTTAATGGACTTAAATCCATGGTTTACCCGGATGGATTGGAGTGGAAATGACCAAAATACCCTTAAAAATCAAATAATGTCAAATCTGTCCTTTGGTGGACTCTTTTGATAGGCTGAAGTAGATCGACCATAACTTTTTGCTCCGATAGCCAAATTGGATGAAACCAATTTCATTGGAAAGAGGACTTTCAGATATTTTTATTTATATATAGTATCTCACCTAAATCATTATGTATAATGAGTTATGATCGTTTGAATTTTCCCTAAAATTTTCCTGGCCTCAGATTTTTTTCAGCACATTTACTGTTCACCACCATTCACGGTTAGATCGGAATGATCATAACTCATCTCTTGAGTGTCCATTTTGGATGATCCACATATCGTTGGAAATCTTATTTAATTGTCTACGCGATGAAGGGTTGCAAATACAGAAATTCCACACAGAAAAATTATTAATCACGATAAAGAATAGAATTCAACACATTTTCATCCGAGATCTTAAGGAAAAAAAAAATCCAGGGCATCACAGTTACCTTCTTAGTTACAGTCTTTGTCATAGTTTTAGTCGAGTAATCATATTAGTAACTCAATTCAATTTCAGGATTGCTTGACCAAAGAGTACAGTTATCAGCTATTCAGTTATCAGTATTTCATTACCTCAGTTTTAAGACTATTTTAGAATCATGTTATACGCTTGGTCTTGCATTCTCAAATAATATAGTTTTCATGAATTTATGCTTAGTTATCTCATGTTACTTAGTAAGTCCTTACCTCATATGCATAATACTCTATAGTTTCAGTCAAGTTATTTAGACTAAGTACAGTTCAGTCTTACATACCCAGTATTCACCTCTAAGATATTCAGTTAATTAGAAAAGTTAGTATGTTTGATTGTATATTCAGACTATGCATTCATACTCAGTGTGACAATATATTCAGATCCTCAGTTTATTTCAGTCTCCATCACGTAGTTTCTGACCCAGTTTTCATACAGTATCCACGTTTTATCATATTCCAGCTTTAGTTATACTTATATCATTAAAGCAAGTTTACAGAAACTAAGTGTAGAGATTCACCATCTTTCAAGTTCCCGTCATAAAGTAACACCATATTAGTCAGTGGCACACCGCGTCACAAGAGAAAATGGAATTTGGAAAATTCTAGTGGGGGTCCGTGATTATGGCGCGTCGTGCCAGGGCCCAAATTCAGAATTGTCCTTTTCCAGTGTCTTAGCGCGATTCCTCCGCGTCGTGCAAAATTTCCACGTCGCAAAAAAAAGGGTAACATGATGGCTCTACGTCATGCCATCCCTTAGTTTCCAAATTGTAAAATTCCAGTGACACAACACGATAGTGCCGTGTCGTGCCCGGGGTTCAGTTCGGGAAAATTTTACTGAAATTAAATGACACATCTAGGGTTAAAAGTGTCAACTTCCCACCCCTATTTAAGCCCTTTAACACGTGATTCAACCACTTTTCACCCAAAATACACTCTCTTCTCTCAAAAACCTCTCAAGAACAAGAAGGGTTTTCATAGAAGTTCCAATTCCAAGAAAGTTTCTCCATCAATCTTCACGAAATCACAAACTAAGGCATGCGTAGTGTTTATTCATGTACTCCTTTCGTCCATGAAGCCCAAAAATCCTTTTTCTAAATTCAACTTTATGGATTTTCTTATGAATTTCATGATTGGGCTGCTCTTGTTCATATGGAAAATGAGAAATTGAATTCTACTCCATGTTGGATGATAAATTCTATGTGGGTTAAATTTTTATCGGTATAGATTCATGCAAACCTATGACTAAACCCTTGAACAATGAAATTAGAATTGAACCATGATGTTTAATTATTGTACAATTATGTTTACATGTACAATGCCTACAATATGTTTGATTAAATGCCTAGATGAAGGAAAGGTGCCTAACTAGCATGATACCAAGAAATCCCCATATATGTACAACTTGTGCCTATCACATGTTTTGATGAAAGGCTTCAATAAATGTATTATGGATGATGATGTTAGTTATATGTTAAAGTTATGCTTGGTCAGTTTCCTTCCATCGAGTGCTGGGGGTACTCATACTCGAAACATTAGTTGTATGCCTAGAGCCATGTCATGTTTTCATGATACTCTCAGTAAAGCTATGATCCTTAGACTTCAGATAGTCTTAGGACTCAAGAAATCTCCATAATCTCATGAAATCAGTCAGTTGTCAGATATCAGTATTATTTGTCAGTAAATAGAATTTAGTAACTCGGCCCATGTTCAGTTTAGTAAATCCTATTCAGAGTTTATTCAAATGGGAGTAGGAATTATCCCCGAGTGAACCCAAGGACAGGAACACACACTATCAGATGAGGGTGTGATTCTCCTAAGTCATCCTTGCATTCCAGAACTATGTAGCCAGCATAGGTTGAGACATTAATACTGTCCGATGACGGTTGATGAGGTAGATAAGAACTGTCAGATAAGGGAACCACCATTCTCGTATAGGGGACACTATCAGATAAGGGTCGCCTACATCTAGTCCTTATCGGTGGTGCGGTATTGACACCCTTCCAATTGGGGTTATAGATTGGACCCCAACTCAGCCATAATGACGTATCAGGGGCATGTCGGTTAGATAACTACTTCCCATAGTTTCATGTTATAGAATCAGGACTGTCAAATACAGTCAATCAGTCTCAGTAATAGAACTCGGATAGTTTTTAAGATTTTAGGACTGTCAATTACAGTCAACTCAGATACAGTATGGGACTCATCTAGTTCCATCAGATTTAAGACTGTCAGATACAGTCACTGATGTTATCAATTATATTAGTTATCAGTATGTCATGTTATCAGTATTCAGATTCAGTAATCATGTTATCATGGTATCAGTGTCAGTTATCATGTCTCATGTATATATTCTTACGATCATGATAGTCAGTCTGTTATTGTTATTGTTCATGCATAAGAACCCCATGCATTCAGCCTACCTCACATGCATGCCAGTATATTCAAAGTACTGACGTATTTGCGCTATCGTGTCTTATACCATATGTTCAGAGACACGAGCTCCATAACAACAGTAGATTTTAGATATCTGCAGACAAAGTTAGGAGTGAGTCCTCATCTTTCGAGGACATGATTATTTCCCAATTATCTCATTAATCAGTTATTAGTTGGAGTTAGATAGGTACATGTACCATCAACTCCTTACTAAGACAGTTCATTCAATTAGAGGCTTTCTAGACTATCATGTTTCAGACTTCAGTATGTTCAATTTTGTTTTGGGTATTTTATTACCCCCACACAGATGTTATATCATTCAGATCATGTTTAGTATTGAACCTTATGGCCTTTCAATTTATTTTTTCACATTATAAAGTATTTTATGCAGTATACAGGTATAGATATCAGTCATGGGTTAGCTTATTCTCCTTCGGGATTATGAGCACCGTGTAGCATTTTGGGTACCAAATTTGGGGCAATACAAACTTGGTATCAGAGCCTAAGGTTCAATAGAGTCCTAGGAAGTCTGAAAGCCGCATCTAGTAGAGTCTTGTACATGGATGTGTTGCGTGCCACATTTATGTGCAAGAGGCTATAAGATGTTTTAGGTACAGTTTCCCTTCTTTCGGTATTCATGTCATGCCAGTAAGCATAATCTCAAGCCAATCTCTCAGTCTAATATATTTCCCCCTTTCTTCTACAGAACATGCCTCCTAAAAGAAGAAACGGAAATCAGTCAGCCCCCCAGCCCGTAGATCCTTTTGGCGATCATATTTCTTATGCGGAGTTCAAGGATTCATTCACTACTCTTGCTCAGTCAGTTGCCACTCAAAATGAATGGCCAACATTCATTCCTGCCAACCCAGTGGCCAACTCAGCCGCAGCTAGGATTTGACACTTCACCTGAATGAATCCTCCATCCTTTCTCGGGTCTAAGGTAGATGAGGACCCTCAGGAATTCATTGATCAGGTTCAGAAGGTAACAGAAATCTTGGGGGTGACTACTGTTGAGAGTGCTGAGCTAGTTACATATCAATTGCAGGATGTGGCTCATACTTGGGTCAAACAGTGGAAGTCAGAGAGGTTGGATGGTGTAGGTCCTATAAAGTGTAAGGAGTTTGTCACTGCATTCTTAGACAGATTCTTTCCCCAAGAGCTTAGAGAAGCTAAGGTTCTAGAATTCATCAACCTCAGGAAGGTTAATATGACTGTGAAAGAGTATTCTCTTAAGTTTACTCAATTAGCTAGATATTCCCCTCATGTGGTTGCAGACAGCAGAGCCAAGATGAGTAAGTTTGCCTCAGCGGTAAATGATAGAGTGGTAAATGAGTGAAGATCTGCCATGATATAAAGTGACATGACTTTAGCCAGGTTTATGACTCATGCTCATCAGATAGAGGAGTAGAATATTAAGAAATGGGAGAAGCAGAATAAGAGAGCTAGGACAGGTAGCTTTAATTTTAGTCAGCCTAAATTAGAAGGAGGAAACCGTTCCCAATTTCATCCTAAGTCATCAGTTCCATCCCCTTCTTAAGCCAGTGCTCCAGATCCTAAGTTCAGGAAGGATAACAGAGATAGAGCGTCAGGCTCTAGGTCTCAGGGCAGTGTTAGCAATACCCGAACTAATCCCCTTTGTCAGACTTATGGTAAGAACCACAAGGGTTCTTGCAAAGCTGTTAGCGATGTCTATTTTTGTTGTGGCAAACCAGGACACAGAGTCAGAGACTGCCTTTAGTCAGGTTATCAGAGTTATCTCTGCTCCTCAGCTCAGTCCGATCGCCCAAATCAGTAGGGTGCTACCACCAGTGCTACAAGTGGGAAATGCCTAAATCGTCTTTATGCTCTTCAGTCACAATAGGATCAGGAAAGTTCTCCTGATGTATTTACTTATACGTTATAGATCTTTCATGTGCATGTTTATGCTTTTCTATATCCAGGGCTTCTTTGTCTTTTTTTACTCCCTATATAGCAGGCGATTTTGAAATCAGTCCCAAAATCCTAGTTGAGCCCTATTCAGTCTCTACCCTAGTGGGTAAAACCATCATAGCCCTACGGGTATAAAGGAACTGCCCGGTTATTATATTTCAGAAAGTTACTTCAGCAGACTTAGTCGAATTAGAGATGACTGATTTTGATGTCATTCTTGGCATGGATTGACTTCATTCCTGCTATGCCATAGTCGACTGTAGAAACAGAATAGTCCAGTTTCAGTTTTTGAATGAACCCGTCCTTGAGTGGAAGGCTAGTACTTTAGAGTTTAGACGTCAGCTTGTTTCCTACCTTCGGACAAAAAAAAACTAATATCTAAAGGATGTGTCTATTATCTTGTTCAAGTTAAGGACACTAGTTCCAAAACTCCCATCCTTGAATCAATTTCAGTTGTAGGTGAATATTCAGATATTTTTCCCGAAGATCTTCTAGGAATTCCTCCCAAAAGGGAAATAGACTTCGGCATTGATCTTCTTCCAGATACTCAGTCTATATCTATTGTACCATATAGAATGGCACCAGTAGAACTCAGAGAACTGAAAGAACAATTGAAGGATCTCTTAGATAAGGGATTCATCAAGCCCAGCATTTCCCTGTGGGGAACTCCAGTATTATTCATGTGCAAGAAAGACGATTCTCTTAGGATGTCTGTTGACTACCATCAACTCAATATGGTCACGGTAAAGAACAAGTATCCTCTTTCTAGAATCGATGACTTGTTTGACCAACTTTAGGGTGCCAGTTATTTATCCAAGTTAGACCTCAGATCCGTCTATCATCATCTCAGATTCAGAGAATGTGACATTTCAAAAATAGCTTTCTATAATCGATATGGTCACTTGGAATTGCTAGTCATGTCATTTGGTCTTACCAATTCCCCATCCGCTTTTATGGACTTGATGAACCATGTGTTCAAGCAGTACTTGGACATGAACGTCATAGTCTTCATAGATGATATCCTGGTCTATTCCTGCAGTGAGCACAATCATGTACACCATCTCAGAACAGTACTTTAAACTCTCAAAAATCATCAGTTGTTTCCAAATTTAGTAAGTGCAAATTTTGGCTAAGGTCAGTAGAATTCCTTGGTCACGTCATTTCTAGTGATGACATTAGAGTAGATCCTCAAAAGGCTGAAGCAGTAAAAAACTGGCCTCGCCCTATCTCTCCATCAAATATTAGGATTTTCTTGGGTTTTGCTGGCTATTGCAGATAGTTTGTTGAGGGATTTTCTTTTATAACATCCCCTATGTCCATATTGACTCAGAAGAAAGTCAAGTTTTAGTGGTTAGATCTTTGCGAGAAGAGTTTTCAAGAGTTAAATACTCGACTAACCTCAGCTCTAGTATTATCTCTTCCAGATGTTCCAGATGGTTTCATAGTATATTGTGATGCATCCAGAGTAGGTTTGGGTTGTGTCCTCATGCAACATGGTAAGGTCATAGCCTACGCCTCCAGTCAGATTAATCACCATGAGAGGAATTATCCTACTCATTATCTTGAGTTAGCAGCCGTAGTCTTATCCTTGAAGATTTAGAGGCATTATCTCTATGGAGTTCATGTAAATGTCTTCACAGATCATAAGATCCTTCAGTATATCTATTCTCAGAAAGATCTCAATCTTCATTACAGAAGGTGGTTAGATCTCTTGAAAGATTATGACATGAGCGTCCTTTATCATTCGAGAAAAGCCAACATAGTGGCCGACGCTCTCAGTAGATTATCCATGGGTAGTGTTCCTCATGTTGAGGATAGTAAGAAAAACTTAGCTCAGGAAGTCCATCAGCTTTCCAGACTAGGCGTTTGCTTAGTCAATACAGATTAGGGTGATATATGGGTTCAGAGTACTTCAAAATCATCTCTAGTTTCTAAGGTAAAAGAAAAGCAAGATAGAGATCCGAGACTTGTCAAGTTGAAAGAGTTAGTCAAGGATCAGAAAGTAAAGGTTTTCTTCTAAGGGGGACATGTTGTTTTGCATTGTCAGGGTCGTCTCTATCTTCCAGGTGTAGATGACTTAAGGCAACGAATTCTTGTAAAAGTGCATGGTATGTGCTACTCTATTCATCTAGCGGCCACAAACATGTACCGCGACTTGCGGGGAATCTATTGGTGGAGTGGGATGAAGAGAGACATTGCAAAGTTTGTGTCTTAGTGATCTGCATGTCAGTAGGTTAAGATAGAGCATCAGAACCCTAGTGGGTCCATACAGGAGTTTAGTATTCCTACTTAGAAGTGGGAAGTTGTGAACATGGACTTTGTTACGAGTTTTCCTCGAACTCGTCATCGGCATGATTCAGTCTGGGTCATTATAGATAGAATGACCAAATTAGCTTATTTCCTTCCAATTCATACCTCTTATTCATCCAAGGATTATGCCAAACTCTGCATCAGGGAGTTGGTCAGATTGCACGGTGTACCGCTATCTATTATCTCAGACAGAGGTAACCAGTTTACCTTTTATTTTTGGAAAGCATTCCAAAAGGGTCTTGGTACCTAAGTTCATCTTAGTACAGCCTTTCATCCTCAGAAAGATGGTCAAGCAGAAAGGACCATTACGATATTAAAAGATATGCTAAGGGCATGTGCAATCGATTTCAAAAGAAGTTGGGATGACCACTTACCTTTGATTGAGTTTGCATACAACAACAACTATCATTCCAGTATTCAGATGGCTCTATTCGAAGCTCTCTATGGTAGGAGATATAGATCTCTAATTTTTTGGTTCAAAGTTAGTGAGGCCTTAGTTATAGGGCCTGACTTAGTATTCGATGCCTTAGAAAAATTCCTGTTGATTAGAGAAAGACTCTGGAATGCTCAGAGCTGACAGAAGTCTTATACAGATGTTCATAGAAAAGTCTCGAGTTTGAGATTTGTGACTATGTCTATCTAATGATCTCTCCCATGAAGGGTGTGAAGCAGTTCGACATGAAAGGGAAACTCAGTCCCCGATATGTCAGTCTCTTCAAGATTCTCAGTCAATTCGGCAAGGTAGCTTATGAGCTCGAATTGCCTTCAGATCTAGCCTCAATTCATCAAGTCTTTCATGTCTCTTTGCTCAAGAAGTGCATAGGTAACCCATCAGTTGTAGCCCCTATTTAGAGCATTGATGTTTAGAACACGCTCTCTTATGAAGAGATTTCAGTCGAAATCTTAGACTATCAGACTCATAGATTGAGGAACAAAGAAGTCCCTCTAGTTAAGGTTCTTTGGCAAAATTAGTCCATCAAGGGAGCTACTTGGGAAGCAGAGGCAGACATGCATACCAAGTATCCTCACCTCTTCTTCGCCAACTCAGATCAAGATCAAGGTAACAGTTATCCTTAATCTTATTCAGTTTCATGTTCAGTGTTCGTCACAAACTTAGTATGCAGCTTCATGCTTATTTCCCATTAGAAACTTGGTATCAAGTACCATTGCATATTCATTCATGAACGCATGTATCAGTTCAGTTATGTGATTGTGCATCAAACATGCATTATCATTGTGAGAAACTTAGTTCTCCAGAACACTCAGTCATGCATTCATAAATCAGTTACACATGCATCAGATATGCATGTTCAGTATTACATGTTCAGCTTGTCAGTCATGTCATTCATGCGATCATTTTCCAGTTATTCATGTTCAGCATGTACGTCAGTTGTCATTTCTCCCCTCTCAGTCAGTCTCATTAGAGGATGAATGTTCTCAAGGGGGAGATATTATAATACCCCATATTTTTCCTAGCTAATTTCATCTCAAGAATTTCTAGTATTAGATTCTAAATTGAATGTTTTTTATTTCATGAAGAATTTTCAAGATTTTCACTTTTTGTCGTGTGGGAAATTCAATAAGATTTCCATCGATATAAGATTCGTCCTAATCCGATAATCGGGTCAGAAGTTGTGACTATTTCAAGTTACCATTGTAAAACAGTGTCATATTAGTCAGTGGCATGCCACGCCACAAGAGGAAATGGCATTTGGAAAATTCCAACAGGGGTCTGCGATTATGGCGCGTCGCGCTAGGGCCCAAACTCATAATTTTCCTTTTCCACTGTCTTAGCGCAATTTTCTCTGCATCGCGCCAAAGTTCCTGGTCACGAAAGAAGGGGCGACATGATGGCTCCGTGTCACGCCATCCCTCAAATTCCCATTTGTCAAATTCCAGTGACACGGCGCGATAGCACCGCGTCACTCCAGGGGTTCAGTTCGGGAAAATTTTAATGAAATTAAATGACGCATCCGGGGTTAAAAGGGTCAACTTTCCACTACTATTTAATCCCTTTAACACGTGATTCAGCTACTTTTCACCCAAAATACACTCTCTTCTCTCAAAAACATATCAAGAACAAGCTAGGGTTTTCATAGAAGATCCAATTCCAAGAAAGTTTCTTCGTCAATCTTCACAAAATCATGAACTACGGTATGCATAGTGTTCATTCATGGACTCATTTCATCCATGAAGCCCAAGAATCCCTTTTCTAAATTCAAGTTTATAGATTTTCTTATGAATTTCATGATTGGGCTGCTCTTGTTCATATGGAAAATGAGAAATTGAATTCTACTCCATGTTAGAAAAAAAATTCTATGTGCGTTAAATTTTTATCGATATAAATTCATGCAAACCTATGACTAAACCCTTGAACAATGAAATTAGAAGTGAACCATGATGTTTAATTATTGTACAATGATGTTTGCATGTACCATCCCTACAATATGTTTGATTAAATGCCTAGATGAAGGAAAAGTGCCTAACTAGCATGATACCATGAAATCCCCATGTATGTACAATTATTCCTATCATATGTTTTTATGAAATGCTTCTATAAATGTATTAAGGATTATGATGTTAGTTATATGTTCAAGTAAGTTATGCTTGGACATTTTCCTTCCATCAAGTCCTGGGGGTACTCGTACCCAAAACATTAGTTGTGTGCCTAGAGCTAAGTCATGTTTTCACGATACTCTAAGTCAAGCTAAGATCCTTAGACTTCAGACAATCTTATGAATCAGAAAATCTCCATGATCTTATAAACTCAGTCAGTTGTAAGATATCAGTAGTATTTCTTCTGTCAACAGAATTTAGTAACTCAACCCATGTTCAGTTCAGTAAATCATGTTCAGAGTCTATTCATATGGGAATAGGAATTAGCACCGAGTGAACCCAAGGATGGGAACCAACACTATCAGATGAGGGTGTGATTCTTAGAAGTCATTGTTGCATTTTAGAACTATGTAGCCAGCATAGGTTGAGACATCAACATTGTCTGATGAGGGTTGATGAGGTAGATAAGCACTTTCAGATATGGTCCCGACCGTTCTAATAGAAGGGACACTGTCAGATGAGGGTCGCCCACAGCTTGTCTTTATTGGTGGTGTGGTATTGTTACCCTTCTAATTGGGGTTACAAATTAGACCCTAACTCAGCCATAATAGCGTATCAAGGGTATGTCGGTTCGATAACTACTTCCCACAGATTCATGTTACAAAATCAGGACTTTTAGACACAGTCAGTCAGTCTCAGTAATAGAACTCAGATAGTTCTTCAGATTTCAGGACTGTCAGATATAGTTAAGTCAGATACAGAACGGGACTCATCTAGTTCCATCAGATTTAGGACTGTCAGATACAGTCACTCATGGTATCAGTTATCAGTATGTAATTTTATCAATATTCAGATTCAGTAATCATGTTATCACGGTATCAGTGTTAGTTATTATGTCTCATGCATGTATTCTCATGATCATAATAGTCAGCCTGCTATTGTTATTGTTCATGCATATAAACTCCATGTATTCAGCCTACCTCACATGCATACTAGTACATTCAAAGTACTGATGCATTTGCGCTATGGTGTCTTATACCATAGGTTCAGAAACACGAGCTCCAGAGCAACAGTAGATTCCAGATATCCGTAGACAAAGTTAGATGTGATTCCTTATCTTTCAAGGACATGATTATTTCCCTATTATCTCATTAATTAGTTTATTAGTTAGAGTTAGTTAGGGATATGTCCCATCAACTCCTTACTCAGGCAGTTCAGTTAGTTAAAGATTTTCTAGACTAACATGTTTCAGACTTCAGTATGTTCGGTTTTGTTTTGGGTATTCTATTACCCCACACAGATGTTATATCATTCAAATCATGTTCAGTGTTGAACCTTATGGACTTTTAGTTCATGTTTCCACATTATAAAGTATTTTATGTAGTATACAGGTACAAATATCAGTTATAGGTTTGCTTATGGTCCTTTGAGGTCATGAGCACCCTGTAGCATTCCGGGTACCAGATTCGAGGTGTTACAAACTTGGTATCAGAGCCTAATGTTCAATAGAGTCCTAGGAAATCTGAAAGCCGCATCTAGTAGAGTCTTGTACATGGGTGTGTTGTGCGCCACATTTATGTACAAGAGGCTATAAGATGTTTGAGGAATAGTTTCCTTTCTTTCGGTATTCATGTCGTTCCAATGAGCATAATCTCAAGTCAATCTCTCAGTCGAATTTGTTTCCCCCTTTCTTCTACAAAACATCCCTACTAAAAGAAGAAATGGAAATCAGTCATCCCCACAACCTGAAGATCCTTTGGGTGATCATGTTTCTCATGTGGAGTTCTGGGCCATATTCACTACTCTTGCTCAGTCAGTTGCCGTTTAAAATGAACGGCCAGTAGTTATTCTGTCCAACCCAGTGGCTAACTCAGTCGTAGCTAGGATTCAGGATTTCACCCAAATAAATCCTCCATCCTTCCTCGGTGATCTTGGGTGTATTTATACTCCTAAGAACCATAACTTATCCATATTTTATCTAAGTTTAGAGAACAAAGTGCCTAGTTTCTTGTGTTTTTACTCTACTTCTATGTAATTGAGCTAACTGATGTGATTAGCATAATTTTAGGTATTAATGAGGTAGATGAAGACATTATGGGACTATGGAATGCGGATGGCATATGACACAAGAGAGAGTAGAAATCTGGACCAAATGTGGCACCTAGAAACTATGTCCAAGACTACTTTGTCATTTATAATTAGTTCAGAGACTTAGAAGGAAATTATTAGAGAAAAGATTATTAAAAGGCTTAATGATGAATTTTTATTGATGATTCATGATTCTGTATTAGTTTTTGGAGAGAGGAGAGTGGCGGCTTAGCTTGGAGAGAGAGAAAAATGTTTTTCACTTGATCTCACAATTTGCACACCAAGATCATCTTCTAGTTTTTGGTATGATGAATATTTCTATGGTGATTTTTTTTTATTCATGAGTAGCTAAGTTTATTAGTTAGGGTTATGGAAGCCTTGTAGCATACAATCTATCACTTTGGGTTTTGAATTCATTATGCATTGATTTGTTTATATCATACTCTCTTCGCTTATCTTGAATTCTCGTGGTTGCAAACATAGAGGATATGCCTTAAAATGCAACTTGTTCAAAATAAAGGTTAATGTTCTCAAAAGAGAGTAGTGACAAGAAATAGGATTACCAACCCCTATTTCATAAGTTAATGCCTTAGCAGGATTAACTACTTGGAGATTTCGTATTGTTTTTGGTAAACGCTTTTGATTCGAGAGAACTAAAGTGAATTAGTCCTTGATGGTTGAGAAACATTAGGATTATGTTATTAAATACAATACAATTCTCTATAAGCACGATGCATGTATGAATTCGTAAAGCCCATAGTGAAAAAGTATTGAAAACTACAAGGTGGACATAACCCTAGCTTGCTATTTCTCTGAATTTGAATACTACTACACATATTTCATCTTGTTAAACTGAAATCATTAATTTGCGAACTGAATCAAATCCCCCTATTTAGTTTACGGAAATGAACGATTAATAGTTAGCTAATCTGCATACAACTTAATTAACACCATATTCCCTATGGGATTCGACCCCAACCTAGTTGGGTTATATATTTGACAACGACCGCCTACTCTCTCATAAGAGAGGTGTAATTTAGGTGTATCACTCAGGTCAAAGGTAGATGAGAACCATCAGAAATTCATTGATCAGGTTCTAAAGGTGACAGACATCATGGGGGTGACTACTATTGAGAGTGTTGAGCTAGCTGCATATCAGTTGTAGGATATGTCTCATACTTGGTTCAAACAATAGAAATCAGAGAGGTCAGATGGTGGAGGTCCTATAGAGTGGGAAGAGTTTGTCACTGCATTCTTAGAAAGATTCTTTCCCCAAGATCTTAGAGAGGCTAAGGTGCTAGAATTCATCAACCTTAGGCAGGGAAATATGAGGGTAAAAGATTATTCTCTTAAGTTAACTCAATTAGCCAGATATGCCCCTCATGTGGTTGCAGACAATAGAGCCAAGATGAGTAAGTTTGCTTCAGGGGTAAATGATAGTGTGGTAGATGAGTTCAGATCTGCCATGCTGAATATAACATGAATTTAGCCAGGCTTATGACTAATGCTCAGCAGATAGAGGAGTAGAAGATTAAGCAGAGGGAGAAGAAGAATAAGAGAGCTAGGACAGGTAGCTTTAATTTTAGTCAGCCTAAATTAGAAGGAGGAACCTGTTCCCAGTTTCATCCTAAGTCATCATTTTCAGCCCCTTCTTCAGCTAGTGCTCCCATTCCTAAGTTCAGGGAGGGTAACAGAGATAGAGCGCCAGGCTCTAGGTCTCAGGGCAGTGTTAGCAATATTCGAACTAATCCTCTTTGTCAGACTTGTGGTAAGAACCATAAGGGTGCTTGTAGATCTGGTAGCGTGTCTATTTTGGTTGTGGAAAGACCGGCCACAGAGTCAGATACTGCCCTCAATCAGGTTATCAGAGTCATCTCCACTCCTCAGCTCAGTCCGGTCACCCAAATCAGTAGGGTACCACCACTAGTGCTACTAGTGGGCAACGCCCAAATCGTCTCTATGCTCTTCAGTCCCGACAGGATCAGGAAATTTCTCCTAATATAGTTACTAGTATGTTACATATCTTTCATGTGCATCTTTACGCTTTGCTAGATACAGGAACTTTTTTATCTTTTGTTACTCCCTATATAGCAGGCAATTTCAGAATCAGTCCCAAAATCCTAGCATATCCCTTTTCAGTCTCTACCCCAGTAGGTAAAACCATTATAGCCCGACGAGAATACAGGAACTGCCCAGCTATGATATTTCATAAAGTTACTTCAGCAAACTTAGTCGAATTAGAGATGACTGATTTTGATGTTATTTTTAGCATGGTTTGGCTTTATTCCTGCTATGCCACAGTCGACTGCAGAAACAGAATAGTCTAATTTTAGTTTATTAATGAACCTGTCCTTGAGTAGAAGGGTAGTACTTCAGCATTTAAAGGTCAGCTTTTTCCTACCTTCGGGCATAAAAAATGATATCTAAAGGATGTGTCTATCATCTTGTTCGAGTTAAGAATAGTAGTTCCGAAACTACTAGCCTTGAATTAGTTCCAGTTGTAGGTGAATATTTAGATGTCTTTCACAAAGATCTTCCAAGAATTCCTCCTGAAAAGGAAATAGACTTCGGCATTGATCTTCTTCCAGATACTCAGCCTATATGTATTCCGCCATATAAAATGGCACCAGTAGAACTCAGAGAACTGAAAGAACAATTGAAAGATCTCTTAGATAAGGGATTCATCACGCCCAGCATTTCCCCGTGGGGCACTCCAGTATTATTCGTGTACAAGAAAGATGGATCTCTTAGGATATGTGTCGACTACCGTTAACTCAATAAGGTCATGATCAAGAACAAGTATTCTCTTCACAGAATTGATGACTTATTTGACCAACTTCAGGGTGCCATTCATTTCTTTAAGATAGACCTTAGATCCGGCTATCATCAACTCAGATTCAGAGAATGTGACATTCCGAAAACACCTTTTCATACTCGGTATGTCATGTATGTCCTCAGTTCAGACCTCTCTGATGAATTCATGTCATTGATACTTTATTCCTCAGGCCTCAGTTCATTGTTAAAGTTATTCTTTCATGTTTCAGGTCATCATGTTCTAACCTTTTAGTGCCCTCTCCATATGTCATGATTAGTTGAAATTCTATGTGTGTAAAGTTTTAAGGATAGAGATTGCAGGAAAATGAGAAAGATCCTTTTGTGGTTGTTTTCCTATAAGTTCATGTGTAATAATAAAGATAGGCTTGAATGTCATGTTGGTATACAAGTGAGTTGAGTGAAAGATTTTAGTATAATTCAGTATATGTAGCCAGCAATCCAGTCTAGCAGTCGGACAGACAAGTTCCTATGGTTTTCCATCTTTCCTATTCATAAGGTAATTCACGTTCATGCTAATTTCAAATTCAAATCAATTTATGCATATGCATTGGTTTCAGATCCCAGATATTCAGTCATGATTCATTCCATAAGTTTCCCATACATCATATCAGGCTTTCCTTAGTATTTCAGCCAAGTCAGTATCATTCGGGGAATGAAGTATCCCAAGGGGGAGATATATTTTAATACCCCGAGTATTGATGTCTTAAACTTTTAATTTTTCTTCACGAAATTGGATCCAGCTTGAATTAATAGTTACTCATAAGTTGACTCTCTCGTTTCTATCCCATCCTTACAATTATTTTTATGTCATTGCATGTATTCAAGAAATCAGTTCAGTTCATGATATTCAGTTCATATATCATGTTTAGGAATAAGTTATACAATCATGTTCTAAGTCAGCCATGTTTAAAATATGATCTTAGTTGCCTTTGTACAATACTCTTAGCCTAACCAGTCTCATTCGAGTTTGAATGTTCCCAAGGGGGAGATAATGTAATACCCCGCATTTTTGGGCTAGTCTTTGAACCGTCGTTCCTATAGGTATAAGCTATAATCTAAATGATTCCCATGTGAATATAATTTTCATGATCTTTATTCTAATGTTTGGTTTGCTTTTGAGGTGAAAAATGTTCATAAGAATAAATTAGAACAAAGTTGAGTTTAGAGCCTTTGATTCGTCCAAAGTTTGATATTCGATTCTACAAGGGTCTACTTTAAACGTGTATAACTTTTTATATGCATAGAATTTTATAGCTCAAGACACACCAAATTGTATATAATTTAATTAGCTTTCCAACGATACCAATTTTTCCTAAATCCGACACCCGAGCAAAAAGTTATGGCATTTTCCGTGTGAGGCAGAAAACCGACGCGATAGTGACGCAATGGCAATGCGATAGCGACGCGATGCATCGGCTTGTGTGTTATAGAACTGTTTCACTTGCTAATTCAGTTTATAAAGGGTCTAGGGGTACTTTGGTCACTTCCCCTCACCCAAATCCACCCATAACACTTAATTTCAGCCCCCAAAAGCAATATACACTCAATTATTCATCTTTTCTCTCAAAGAAAACCCTAACCTCCTTAAAAACACCAAGAAATTCATCAATTTTCCTTCAATAAAAGAAAGAACTCAAGTTTCCTTATTCAAGAATGCTTTCAAGATTGTGCTTCCCCTTCAAACTCAAAGCTTTAACATATGTGGGAGTTCATCCATGGGTCCTCTTTGACCCATAGAGCCCCAAAACTCTTTTCTTTTAATTAAAGAATGAATCTTCCATTACTATGGTATTTTGTATGTTAAAAAAGATTGAATTTTGTGTTTCATGATGTTTTTAATTCAATTCAGCCTATGTATGATTCCATGAAAGATTTTAAATTCCTCATGCTATGAATTTCAATTTCCCAGGCTTTATTCAAGTAAATTCCATGGCAGATCCTAAATTTGTGATGTTTAGCAATATTCTCATGTTTAAATTCATTCATTCCACATGTTTGATGAAATTTCCATGTCATGTTAAGACAATTTCAAGATGAATTCCCAAGCCATGAACTTTTCCATGTAACTATGTTTTTCCCTCATGTTTAAGACATTCCTACATTGAAGCTATGAACTTTACTTGTTTTGATGAAACACTCATATCCTATTTCAAGCGAATTACATGTGAATTCCCCAATTCATGATCTTAGTTAAGTAATCATGCTATGCTCCCATGTTTAAGATATTTCCATGTCCAAGTTCATGATCCTCATGTGTTGGCGAATTGACCTAGAGCTACGATAATTACAGGAGTCTCAGAAAAATCACAATCAGTAGTATTCAGTCAGTACAGAACTCAGTGTTTTCATTCAAATACCAGAACTCATTGAACTCATTCTAGTTTAGTTAGTGAACACGATCAGTCACAGTTCAGTCCATCCTAGTACAGTTTAGAAATTAGTTCAGTGCCTATTCAGTTGGGACTAGGATTCAGCACCGAGTAAACCCAAGGATGAGGACTCACCTGTTGGTAGAGGGTTTGATCATTAGAAGTAGTCCTTGTGTTCCAAAACTATGTAGCCAGCATAGGTTGAGACATCAACCTGCCTGATTGAGGGTTGATGCGGTGTTTACCTGATTGAGGGTACCAGTGTTCTTATTTAGAGAACCTGCCAGAATAAGGGCGACTCTCTAGTTTGTCTTTACCTGTGGAACGGCACTGACACCCTTCCAGCTGGGGTTATAGGTTGGACCCCAATCAGTTCAAAAAGAGGCATATCAATTAGATAATTACTTCCCACAGTTTCAGTTTCAGACTTATTATAGAACTCAGTTCAGTTTTATAGAATCAGGACTATCAAAAACAGTCACCTAGTTATCAATAACTCAGTTATCAGTAATCATAGCTATCAGTTACACAGTTATTAGAACTCAATATTCAGTTCTAGTATGAGTCTTAGTTACAGTCTTAGTTACAGTCTCAGTTACAATCTTAGTTACAGTCCTAGATACAGTCTCAGTTATTGTCTGATTTACCTTCTTAGTTATAGTCTTAGTCGTAGTATCAGTCGAGTAATCAGATCAGTAACTCAATTCAATTTCAGGTTTGCTTGACCATAGCGTACAGTTATCAGCTATTCAGTTATCAGTATTTCAGTACCTCAGTTTTAAGACTATTTTAGAATCATGTTATACGCTTGGTCTTGCTTTCTCAAATAATATACTTTTCATGAATTCATGCTCAGTTATCTCATGTTACTCAGTCAGTCCTTACCTCATATGCATAATACTCTATAGTTTCAGTCCAGTTATTTAGGCTAAGTATAGTTCAGTCTTACATACCCAGTATTCAGCTCTCAGATATTCAGTTAATTAGATAAGTTAGTATGTTTGATTGTATAGTCAGACTATGCATTCGTGCTCAGTTTGACTGTATATTCAGATCCTCAGTTTATGTCAGTCTCCATCACATAGTTTCAGACCCAGTTTTCATACAGTATCCACGTCTTATCATATTCCAGCTTTAGTTATACTCATAGCATTAAAGCAAATTTACATAAACTAAGTGTAGATATTCACCATCTTATCTGAGAATGTTTGTCACTCATGCTTTAAGATATTTCAATTTTTAGTGTATTCCAGCGTATTGGTGAGTCTACTTATACTTATCATGCATGTTTTACGATTATACGTGAAATCAGTTTTACTTATTACATTCACCCCTACATACTCAGTACATTCTAGAAGACTGATCCACATATATGTCTATGTTCTACATTGTCTCATAATGTAGGTATCAGTTATAGCCGATGCATCATGATTAGATAGTTGCAGATTCTAGCCAGCAGGTGATGAGTTCTCTTATTTCGAGAACTTCATACAGTTTTAGTTTATGTACAGTTTATTTATTTTCATGTGTATTGATTAGTGGTAGTTGGAGGAATGTCCCAGCTATCTATTGTCAGTATAGTAGAGGCTTCAAAGATATAAGTCAGAGTCAGCCATGTAATTTCAGTTTCATCCTTCATATTTATCAGATTGTAAAGATTTATCACTATTGTATCTATTTTAGAGTTTTAGTATGATTATGTTTCCGCACAGTAGAACAGTTATTTATTATGTTATAATTCATTTGCTTAACATTATTCCAGTTCATGGGTTACTTGGGATCACTTGTTGTTCCAAGCACCGTGTGACGACTAGGGGGTAGTCTCGGGTCATTACAACTATTTTATTCAGACTTAGCGAATTTCAAGAACATTGTTAGCAAAGGTGAAAATAAGAATTACATAACTTTTGTTGATGACTATTATAGATACATTATGGTATATCTTCTTAAGTCTAAAAATGATACTGATAGCTTGTTTTAGAATCTCAAAGTAAAGTGAGAAGTGAAAAACCAATTAGATAGAAAAACCAAGAGTCTTAGATTTGATAGGTGCGGTGAATATAGTGCTAAAACTCTAGAGGATTTTTGTGATAAAAAATATATTATACATGATGTTAGTGCTCTCAATAATACCCATCAAAATAGTGTAGTTGAACGAAAGAACAGAACTCTTAAGAAAATGATGAATTCTATGATTTTAAGCTCTAGTCTATCGGATAATATGTAGGGAAAAGCTATCTCGTCTGTATATTATATTCTTAATAGTATCCTTAATAAGAAGTTGTACAAGACATTGTATGATTTGTGAAAAGGGTTTACCCCCAAACATAGAATTTCTAAAACTGTGGGAGTGTTTGGTTAAGGTTGATCTACCTGAATTTCAACGAGAAAATTAAGGCTTCAAAATTTTTGACATTGTCTCTTTTGGTTATGATCAAAACATTGTACTGCATATAGATTTATATCATTAAATAATCATTTTATTTGTGAATCTAGAGATGCAGAATTTTTTCAGAATATTTTTTCTTTGAAAAATAATGTTCCTAGTGATGTGTAAAATAATGTTTCTATATCTATGTCTGTTAACTATCTTTTTGTGTCTTCTCCTATTCTAATGAGCTTGAAAATGAACCTAGAAGGAGTAAAAGATGTAGAATTGAGACTAGCTTTGGTCTAGATTTTATCATTACTTCTTGACTGAGAATTTTGATATTGATATTTTAAATAAGAATTAGTTCTTTTTATTTAATAGAAGAAGACCCTAAGACTTATGATGAAGCAATGAGATCAATAGATACAATATTTGGGACAGAGGTTGTTAAAAGTGTATTAAGTTCTATAGTTTCTAATCACACTTGGAACTTATATGATTTGTCCAAAGATTATAATTTCAAAAGTAGCAAGTAGATAATTAAGAAGAAATTGAAACCTGATGGTATAATTGATAATTATAATGCTAGACTTGTGATTAGGGATTTTAACCAAAATAAAGGTGTTGATTATTTTGATAATTATTCACTAGTGACTAAAACATAAACCACTAGGACTCTTATTGCTCTAGACACTATTCATAATTTAGTGGTACACCAAATAATTGTCAAAATGATATTTTTAAAATTGAGGTTTAAAAGAAGAGATCTATATGATTCAATCATAGGGTTTGTGGTCCCAGAACAAGCGGATGAAATATGCAAATTGAGGAAGTCCTTATATGCTCTAAAGTAGACACTTAAAAAGTGGTATGAAAAGTTTAATGTCATATTAACAGATAATGATTTTATTATTAATTTATCTAATATTTGTGTTTATCAAAAATAATAGTATTAGGCTTTGATATTATATGTTTGTATGTGTATGATAGATTAATGTTTGGAACTAATGTGAATGTTTTTAATGAGACTAAGAAATTATTATTTTTTCTAAGTTTTAAATGATACATCTTTTGAGAAGTTGATGTGATTTTAGGGATTAAAATCAAAATAATTATTAATGGTTTATCTTTATGTCTTTCTCGTTGTATTGAAAAGAAGTTGAAAACGTTTGATTGCTTTGATGTAGTTTCAGAGAGAAATCCTTATAATCCTAGAATACACTTAAAATATAAAAACAATTTGAGTGTTTCTCAAATTGAATATGATAAAATAATTAAGAGTGTAATGCTTATCATGAACTATACTCACCCGATAGCTTATGCTATTAGCAAAATGAGTAGATATAATCATAATGTCAGTAGTGAACATTTAAATATTCTTCATCTCTGGTTAAGGTACTTAAGAGATACTATAAATTGGTGTTTGTATTTTAAAAAAAATTCTATTATTTGAAAAGGTTTTGTGATTCATATTGGATAACTAATAATGATGAATCTAGCTCAACCGGTGGCTATGTTTTTAATTTAGGTGTAGGTGTTTTTTCATGGAAGTCTTCAAAATAGACTTGTATAACACATTCTACCATAAAATCTAAATTAATTTCTCTCAAGTTGAATAGATAATAAACTGCGTGAAAGGAATACCTTTTGACAGATGTGTCATTATAGGGAAGACAAGTTTCATCGATCGCTTTGTATTATGACTCACAAGAGGAAATGGATAACTAAAATTAGTGTGTATAGTGAAAAAAGACATATATTCATCATACATTATACAGTTAAACAGTTGTTGAAACATGATGTTATTTTCTTAAAATATCTAAGGTCCAAAAGAAATTTAAAAGGTCCTTTAACCAAAGGTTTAACAAGAAAAATGATCCTTAAATCATCGAAGGGGGGGTTAAAGCCCATAGATTGAGGTTATATGGTGGATGTCCATTTCTGGTTAAACAAAGCCATATATGTCCTTAATATACACTATATATCCTATCCCTTTCTAGAGCACTCATGAGACTTATAATGTGTTTACATAATCATAGAAGAACTTTTTGAGTATCACAGAGTTTGCACAAAAATCAAGTATATAGTATGTACTGTCCAGGTCTTAACTTATGTCCATTTAGTTTAAGATTACTTCACTTTGTGGATATTTATTGTTGTCTCATTTCATTGTGTGTCTATTCAAATCTAAGATATTAATGCTTAAGTACATATTCCTTTCTTTTGTCCATAAATTGTTTTCATGCTTTATCTTTCCATTGGTGGAGGATTGATGATGTTATTTCTTTTAATGCAAAGAGTAAACAAATAACTCTTGTAACTTTCCATAATTAATCTACATAATTTATCTAAATCGTACGAATATGTGGAATGGGAGAATTGAATAACTTATTCATAAATAGTTCTCTTAAAAAATTAAAGTGGTCTAAAAGACCTTTATTAAATAAAAAGGTAATTACATTCAGATCTCAAAATGATTTTATCCACTATGATTAAAGTTCCGAAATTAACAACAAAGTGCACATTCTAGAAACAACAAAAAAGAAAACTGATAAATCTGATCGTCTTCTCCTTGAGTTTCCTTGATTTTGATCTCTTTGATGTCTTCTTGATGGTGTGTTGTCACTACCCGAGACTTTTCTCTAGTCGTAACACGGTGTATAGAGTCACAAGTGACCCTAAGCTAACCTATGTCCTGGCATAAGCTATGATTACTGAAGGAAAGTAACAAAATAGTGAGCAGAATATAACTAAAATAAATTGATGTTGATTAACAATAAAGTCAATATTGATGTTGTCTGAAATACTCGATGAAGCTAAAAACATGTCTAACTATATGTCTGTCTGAAACCTCTAAATCATGATGAACTACTGGGATAGGTCCCCAACTAACTCTAACTAACTAAAATAATGTAAAATACTAAAAATAAACAAATGATAGTTAGTCCTCAACTGATAAGGACACACCAAGGCTACAGCTGAGTGGAACAGGAATGTGCTAAGTGCGGTCCAAGTACTGAGCATCCAAACCTATACTATGAGATAATATAGCACAAAGAAGTATGAGTTCAGTACGTTGAATGTAAATAGTATGAGAGATGGAAGAGATTAATCGATATATAAGATAAACATAAATGTGGAACATGTAAACTAATTGCAAGACCAAGTATAAACATGTGCTGGATAGACTAAATAACTGAATACTAAACACTTGGTCAAGAAAAATCAAACTGAATATAAACTAACATTGAACCGAGGACTATGGGAGCTAACAATAACTGGTATTCTCCAATTTGAGTTAATCGGAGTCCAACTTATAACTGCAGTTGGAAGGGTATTAGTACCTTACCAAGGGTATCAACACTAGCTGGTGTGGATCTACTAAAATAAATGTCCCAAAGGACTAGAGTGTTAGTCCTCTACTAGCGGGTGACCCCTCATAACCTTTGGATGCACTGTAGTTCTGGAACTTAAGGACTTCTACTAAAGGTCTCAATCCTCAACTGGCGGGTGAGCCTTCATCCTTATATTCACTCGGTTCTAAGTACTACTCCCAACTGAACTGACACTGATAACTAATAATAAATAACTACTTAACATGATCTGATAACTTATGTATGCTCAACATGATAATATTCTAAATTTAGCAACATTAACATGATCTAAATGGCTCATAATATAAAAACTGATACATGAATGACTATCTAAGTATCGGGTGTTCATAACCCTCCAGCTTTGACTAATGCAACTGAATATGATGACATTTATGCATCATGATGAGGAGAATTTCATAATTTAAAACCAACAAACTCAATAACTTCATGATAGGGAAATTCATGGTTTTGAACATGAGGAATCACTACTCTCAACGAAAGCAAATATTTATGGTATAATTACAGGCATAAACTAATGAGAGCAGCGAAACTCATATTTAACCCAAAACCCAATTCAATTAGAAGAAAATTTTGTTTGAGAATTTAAGATTTCTTAGGACTCAATGGGTGGAAGGGGCCCATTAATGAAATCATACATACTTGTAGTGAATTCCTTTAGAACTTGTGTTTGAACTTGGAGAACCCTAGTTTGCTTTGGACAAGAAAAGAATCACTTTATTTTTGCTAAGTTTAATGAATTATAAGTTTATGGAGTGTTTGGTAACTTTAATCCCTCAATAACTGATGTTCGAGTGGCCAAACAACGTGGGTTTAGGGTTAAAAGATGGGAATTTTAAAAAGCCCCTTTAAAATTCATACAGGGATTTCTGGTTCCAGTCATCATGACTCACCCAATGACTCATCATGACTTTTCACTAGTCTTGGTCAGAGTCGTGACTTGAGGTCCTGAGTTTTGACCCTTCAATGTTAAGGCCATGACTCCCCCTTCTCACGACTTGTTAGGTCTGATCACGAGTCGTTAAAATTAGTCGTGATCTGAGACTCAATTTTTGAATTTCTTACCTGTGTAGCAATGGTTCCATGCAATTACTCATTATACCTTATAACAAGTCGTGAGTTAGACTCATTAACACTGGGATAAAATCTAAGACCCTCACTAGAGTGGCAACGATTCACATGTAACTACTCGTTATGCCTGGTAACAAATCATTGCCTGAGTCTTTGTCACTAACAGTTTGACAAGACCTTAGGAAATTTTCCATAACTTTTTGCCACAACATCGGATTAAGACGATACTAGTAGCATCAGAAATCTAATTTAATGGACTATTCTTTAATGGGCCTAATGCGTGAAAACTTAGGGTATTATATAAATCTACATGTGTTTAAGCTAGGGCACATTTGTTAAGATCTTTAGAGTTGAGTACATGGAGTTGAATATTGCTCTTTCTCTCTTACATCCCAGTAACAAGCTTAAATAAGAATGCTAAGTAATGATCTATACTCTTCTTTTTAAATTGATAGGCTAGCCATCAGATCTAAAGATTCGAGCTTGATTACTTCTTTTCCTGTGTTTGAGCAGATTCTCACTGTGGTGTTGTCAATATCACTGCTCATCTTAACCTTTTCTCTACTAATTTTATGGCCGAATCTATCAATAGGTTGACCCTTTCACAATTTTCCTTCATATTCCTTTAATTAATGGGTTGGATTTCTTATTAAATTAATACCACCACCTATTCTCCAGATTAGTACAACAACTACAATATGGAGATTCACTACCATTCCATGTATTAAACAAATGAGAGAATCTTACTATTTCTAGCCACACTCTCCAAGCCAAAAAAAGAGATTTTAAAAGACTGTGTTGTACACAAACTTTACTCATGTCCTCATTAATATACTCCTTAGATTTAAACAGATCCTAAGATTTTTTCGATGTGAAAATATCATAACTATTTAAGGTCCACCATAGATAATTCCTTTTATTTAGGAGCTTTGTTATACTTATATTATTCCTGATATAGTCCACCACATACTCAAATTCTTGCTTGTATTTCAGACTAATTCCAGCCATTTGAAGTTAGAAATTCTCCAATTTCTTTCATCTCAAGACAAGTATGGGTATCTGTGTGATGTTTGAAAAGTGAACTAAGAGTGGTCCAATTATCAAATCAAATGCTTGAGATTCCCCCTTTAGGTTCCCACTATAAAAATTGATCAACTTCTTCTCTAGCTTCAACCATATATTTCTAGAATTGGGAACCACCATTCCACTCAAAAAAGGAAGAGATTTATTTTTTGTAGTATTTATTCCATAATAAATTGTCCTATAAACTACTTTATGTCCTAAATCACCACCATAATTTAGCCTATATGGCTTTAGAGACATCAAATATGGATTTGGAACCAAGGCCCCCCTCTTTCAATATAGATTTTGCTATAAAAACTTGTCAAGAATCCTGTGAGGTTCTTTTAACACATACTTTTGAGAGACTATTTCAAATAATATGTGTATGGTAACAACCTGTAAAACACTTGTAATCATGACCTTTCCTCATATGACAATATTTTTCCCTTCTATGCTTGCAATTTTGCTTTAACCTTTTCGAGGAGCTCTATATAATCTTTTTTCCTATTATTTTTGTAGGTAATAGGGCATACTAATATTTAATTAGAAGCTTACCCCTTATCATGTCTATTACCTGCCCTACTAATGCATCAATTGCTACAGCAGTATTCTGGTGACTATAATAAAAGTTCTCTTCTCTGTTAATTTTCTACCCTTCTTGCTTCTCATAATCTTGCAAAATGGTTATAATCTTTTCCAAAGAATAAACATTAATTTAAGAAAATATTATTGTATTATTTTCATATTATAAGTGAGTAAATTCCACTTTGGAACTCCAAATCCTACAAACAAACTATCTTCAAAAAGAGTGTTTAAAGCTCTTGTAAGAACCTTTGCAGAAAGAATGAATAGAGCTAGGTATAGGGGTCCCCTTGCTTCACCCCTCTTTTTGAATGATATAAACCATGAGATTGACCATTAATAAGCATGGATTAATAATTATTAGACATTTATCTCCATATCATGTTTGCAAAATTATTTGAGAATCTCATTTTCTTCAACACCTTCATTAGAAACATCTATGAAACCCTATCATAGGATTTTGCCATATCTAACGATAACAATATTAGCAGTCTTTATCTTATATTAATATATGTAATCATCTCCTGAGCCAGTTATGCATTATCTATAATGTTTCTGTCTTTGATTAAGCTTGATTGGTTAGGGGAAATAATCTTAGGCAAAATGCCTTTTATCCTGTCATGAATGATTCTAGATAGAATCTTATTGAAAAAATTACAAATGCTAATTGGTGTCAAATCTGAAAAGGATTAGACATTAGATTGCTTTAGAATAAAGACTAAATTAGAGTGAGTAATGGATTTGGGAAGAGATTTATCATTGAATAAGTCATGAACCATTTTAACAATATCACCACCCACCATCTCCCGGCAAGATTGATAATTTTAAATCTATCTGGACCAGAAGCACTATGACTACTAAGATTAAAAACTACCCTCAAGTCTAGTAACCTGCTAAGGAGAATATTTTCATTCTTAGACACCATATTTGGAATATAATAAATCAATGAGAAATCAAAAGGATCCTTTTTTTCTGGAATTGATCATGATAAAAACTATACTACCTTTTCTGCTAAGTACCTTTCATCTGCTAACCAATTACCATTAGCATCTTGAATCTTCATGATTTTCAGTCTTTTTCTTCTTCCTTTCACTACAATATGAAAAAAATTTAGTATTTTTTCCCCTTCAATGAACCAATCATACCCTACTTTCTATTTTTCATAGCTCTCCTCTAAATGCAAGTATCTGGTATACTCAACTTTTTCTCTCTGCATAACAATCATATCTCAAGCGTAGGTGATTGTTCAAATAACTATTCTTTTATTCTAGAAATTTCTTATCTTATTATAAATTTCTAATAAATATCTCCATAAGTTTTTTTGCTCCACACTATCAGGGCCTTCTTTACCTTTTTAATCTTTCTCTTGAAGTCAAAAAAAGGAATAAAAGAAGAATCAACATCCTAGTTCTGTTTGAACACTACTTTAAACTCCTTATGTTGTGTGCAAAAATTATAAAATCTAAAAGGTTTCTTAAAATGGGACACATTATTTTCACAGAGCAATAACGCGGGTGCATGATCTGACCCATTTCTAGGTAAATGCTCAATCTTTTGGTGATTATATTGCATCTGAAACTCTTCATTGAATAAGATAATGTCAAGCCTTTTAAAATACAGTCTTCACCTGCTCTCCCATTCTACCAAGTTAAAGGATTAGCTTTGTAGGGGACTTGATTCAAATATGAGGATTTCATAAATTTCCTAAAATCTTCAGCATCAATATCAATAAAAGATCTTTTCTTCTTCATTAAAGATCACATTGAAGTCACCACTTATTATTCATGGACTACTTATTCCAGCCGCAACAGAGTATAGATCATCCCAAAGCTCCAACCTTAATTTTTCCTTAAACTTTGCATAGATAATGGAAGCATACAAAAAGAAGCTTGAGTATGCTTCCTAAGTCTGAAGTGTAATTCACTGATCTAAGTCTCTCACCATATTCATATCATAAACCTGATTAACAAATTTCCATATTTTCCCATTATAGTTGTGAATATCATGATATATATTCAACCTTGATTTGTACCTATTAATTTTTCTACAATGTTGAAAAGTTTCTAATAAAGACACAAAGGCAAATTTATGAAAATTGTTCAAAATCTGCACCCTTTGGAAAGCTTTTCCCGACTTTACAAACCTTATATTCCATATGAGGTCTTTCAACATTTAGACCCTTTCTTAGTAACCACCTTCATCTTATGTTACACCCTGACAGGAAGAGTGGAATCACTATTTCCTTGTTTTTAGCCTTTTCTTGCTAATTCGATATAGCTCTTGGAGATAAACCACCATCTTTAAGTATTTGATCTTTATTTTCTCTAGTTTTTTCTTGCTCACTCTCTGACTATTTTGTATCTATTTCAGGGGCATAAGTTATAATTCTATGTAAAATCTTATTGGGGGAATTAATATAATGTAATCTTATTTTTCTATCATCAACTTGCACTGTTGTGGGCATCTCTATGATAGCTAATCTCTCTGAGACTTGATTTTACTTATTTGATTATTTTGTAAATACCACTACTTGTTATTGTACTCCAGTGCTTGATTTACTTTCTTCAGTACATGTGAAAGAGTTCTCCTGAATAATGGTCTGAATTTGGCATTCCTCGGGTCCTTCATGATCAGTTTAGGCTAATTGACAGGCATTTCAGATTTCCTCCAACTTTCATTATTTTCTGCACACTACTCATGGCTTGATCAATTTCAGTTGTCGCATTGTGGCTTACTATTTCCTCTTTATTTTGTTGCTTGCTAGTAAATCTCTAGTTAACCCACACTACAACAAATTTGATTATCAAGGACAAATAATTTTGACACTAATAAGTCATATTTCGTTGCAAAAGACTTAGAGCGATAAAAAAAATCCGTCAACCAATCATCTCCAAAAGTGGATGGCTAAAAGTATACAAAGACGATTTAGTGTTTCATCGCCAAAAAAATTAAATTAGCTATAAAAAAATTCCCAAAATGTGTAACATTTATGAAGAATTTGTTTGTCATAAAAATATTTTTTTTGTAGTTAATGATAACCTTTTGTCACTAAAAGGTTATTAGTACTGACAAAATTTTACCGTCCCTAATTATTTTGTTCAATCAGCGACAACACCAGTTGTCTATAGATTTATATATATTTCGTAGTTGAACAAATGTATTTTTGTCACTAATGATAATTTTTTTGTGTAAAACAAATATTTTTGTCTTTAATGTATGAATTAATGACAAATTTTTTATTATAATAAATGTTAATAATTTTGTAGTTAAATCTACCATTTTGTCACTAAAAATAGTATTTTTTTACCGACAATATAAAATTATCACAAATTATTATGATTACTGACAATTGTGATTGTCAACAAATACAAAATTAATTTGTATCATATAAAAAGGAAGAAATTGAGACAAATATATTTTTCACTAAATATAATCAAAATTTTTACGAACTAGTTTATTTAATGACGAAAATATTTATCTTGAAAAGTATGATTTTATCGTTGCTAAAAATTACCTTTGATAATAAAATCTTTTGTCACTAATTAAAAAAAATGCTTAATTATTTCATATTGATATTATATTTTAAGATAAAATTTAATAAATTATAAAACATGTCAGATAATGATAAATTCACCCACGATCAAACAATTAAGAAAACTAAAATTGCACCAAGGTAATATATCCTTACAGGGAAAATAAAAGTAAAACAAGTCCAATGGCAAAGGAAATGTAACTGAAATATAGTACTAAATATGACTCCTATCCTAAACTAAGACAGATATGTAGAGGTTTCTTCCAAAGTACCAATAACGTGTTGAGCTTGCAATTAGTCTTCATCCAACTCTTACTTTTATACCTCTGGAAAATAGAAGAAAATTATGATTGGTGATGATATTTTCAGATTTCAACAACTACAGAATAAATGAGCAAGAAGAAAAGAGAAGCAATAAAAATAAAACGGGAAAAATTAAAGAGAGGAGAAGACACTATCCCTCAATATAAGGTGACAGAATCATAACCATGTAACAGGAATCACACTAACTGATAATGAAAGACTCAAAAAAAGTACTTTTTCTTTCTTTCCATCCTATTTCTCTAGATTGTCTACAACTGTAAGCTTTAATTTATCTACAATATCCGAAAGAATTGACTGAAATTGAATAATGTGATGACATGGATGAATTTGAAATTAATTAGTTTAGCATAGACATCATAACACCAAAATACTGGAACACTTTAGTGAACACTGAAAAGATGTATCTTAAGGTTCTATCCTCCAAACTAACAGACATCAAAAGACAATTCAATGAAACTGGGCTAACATAAGCCAAAGCCGAGCTTCTGTGAGGGAATTTTTCCAACATCTTCTAACCATAGAAACCAATTACAATTGGAATATCCTCTTTATTTTAGTACAGTAAAAAAGTAGTATCATACTTTAATTAACATGACGTAGAAGTGGAAATTTAGAATGGTAACTTTAACACCCCTTGTTGTTCCATAAGGCAATGACGAAAGAAAATGTAAGTTGTAAATCAGGAAATCTATTTCATTTAGTGCTATTCTTTCTCTTAATAATGAAAGCGCAAGTTACATTAATGCTAAAATCAGCTAGCACACATATGGAAATACAAACAATTGAGAATTTATCTGGAACTAAACCTTGGTATGAACTTGATCTATTACAAAATTAACTTTTACCAGATGTAACAACCAGTATAACATTAACGACAAGCCTTTTTTTCTCATCAATTTTGTTTCTATTGTTCATGTAAGATACAGAGATAAAAGTCTGGGTAATCCCTAACGCAAATGGCTTTACTCATTGGTTTTATAGTTGTCCATTTTGAATCGATCTTTTCACACACTCTACTAGAGATGATGAACATGTAATGAAGAGGAAGATGGTAAGCTATAGAAAGAGCTCCGAGATAGAATATGACTCAATTGGATTGTTGTGACCAAAATTAAACAAGATGCTAATCACTCAAGCTGGAGTATCCTTGTTAAGAAAATACACTAGCCATGGATAAGGACTTTCCACTTTATTTCAGTTTAATTCTTCCTGCCAAGGTTATTATTCCTTGTTAAGTTTTGTAGTGAATTATTTAACCCCTAAGTAATCATCAGGGGGCATGGTTTAAAGCAGCTTAACAATCAGAACAATTCTTATCTTCAAAAATGGCTATGGAGATTTTGTCGAGAAGAAGGGAAATTGGGGAGTTTGCTAATCTTCTTAAAATCTTGAATTTTTTTCAGGTTTGTCATTGAGGAATGATAGGCCTAGATGGAAACTGCACAACAAAGGCCTATTTACTATCAACTTATGCCACTGGAAGCTAAATACCAACCATATTTTACTCGACAAAAAGCCTTGGAAGTTGATTTAGAAGACCAGAAGATCCCCCCACAAGGTATCTTGTTTTACCTGGTTGGTACTTTATATGTAGGAAAACATGTCTTACTCATGAGGCTCTACAGAGGAACGAATAGAAAATTTGTTCAAAATATGTTATGTGTGACCAGGAAATAGAAGTAAATAATCACCTATTTTTGCATTATAAAGATGCTACAAGTCTTTGGAAAATGTATTTGTCTATGCTAGGAGTCAACTGGGTAATGCCTAAAACTACTTTAGAATTACTTAGTAGTTAGAAAGGAACTGGTAACTATTCCATTTGTTAGCATATCTGGTGGAAAACTATTCCAGCATGCATATGATGGACACTATGGAAGAATTCATCATTTGTTAGATGATGAATCTTTTGGTGTGAATACAAGTTTGTGATTACAATGTTACCTTTATCTCAAAAATATTTTTGTAGTGAACTATTCTTATGAAGTTCAGAGTGACATACACAGAAGAGGGAGGTGTACCAACAACTATCAAACTGATAAAACTAAGTGTGTAATTATGAGACATGGAAGGTGCTCATCTAACGGGTAACAGTTTGCATATTCTTAAAGAAAATCTGCAAATGGAGCTAGATTTATGACCTGGTTCTCGATTCATGTCAACTGTCAAAGGTGTAGAGTGCACTAAGGGAAGAAAAATTAAAGTTGGTTAGATTGACTTTAGATATTAGGAGGCATTAGGTGCAGTTGCAGATAGTCAGAAAAAAAATAAGATGGAAAGAAAGGAAAAAGTATTTTCTAGAGTTTTTCATTGCCAGTTGGTGTGATTTTGGTAATCCTTATCATGTTAATCTACTATAGAAGAAGGAAGAAGGCTTTAGAACTCAAAAAGACTGTTAAACTAGATAAATCATTTTTTAAGAATTTAAATTTACTTATCTATTATAATATAAATAACATATTTGGTATAAACTATAAAATCTCATTAAACATGAAGTTTTAGTTGGTGAAATACAAATATACCTAAAGTTTGCATTCTGATAGAGTTCTTTCTCTGCTGCATCATTAAAAAAATACAAAGTTAGATAGTAAATGCTATATAATTTATGTATTTAATAAAGAGAAATTAAATAGAACTTATAATATAAATTTGCGTTACTTCTAACCTTGACAACGATGGGCTAACAAGAAGCTGCATTTTCTTAAGCATTTCATCTTAGCGTGCAGCTACAGTATTTAACTAAAAATTTATTACTTTAATCTCCGAGTGCTAGTCTTGTATTTGAAATTTCTTGTTTTGTATCTATGATTCCTGGCTTTCTACCATAGTTTCAGCTGCATTTAATCATTTTTGTAACTCATTTTGGGCACTAGCAGCTTCCTGTTTTGCCTTTTTTAAGGAGTCTTCTAACTCTGTCGTTCTCCTTTGTGTTGACCTTGTAGTATTACGTTTAGGACCATAAACAAGATCCTTTATGTACCCCGACTTTGTACCAAGTACAGCATCTACAATTTCATCAAATAGTCATGGAAGACTCTCCAGAAGTATATAGAGCTTTCAAATCTGTCATGTTATTCTGCATAAAATAATAACACAAAAAAAAATACATGAAGAATATTAATCATAAAAATGCAAAGGTATGTTACTAAAATATTAACTTCTTACATAGTTAGTCTCAGCTTCTTCAGATGACTATCCTTTTTCACTCGTGTAATGAGTATACTTATAGAACTCAATTCTATCAGGCTCTACACCTTCATGTTCCTTTTCACCCTATATAACAAGAAAACAATATGAAATAGTATTTAGAGTTATTTGACTAAAATGAGAAACAACTTACATACTAAGTCTCTTATTTATCAAACAAGACAATATTAAATAGTACAAAAGTGTCATTAGTAAAAAGAATTAAAATGGTATAACTTACAATTTCAGCATGAGCTACTACAAATGCTTTTGATCCCATGAAATGATTATATTTAATCTTAATTTGATTGGCCTTTTTTATTTCGCATCATTTCTACAAAGAAAATAAAAATATCATAACTTGATTAACATGAATATAAATTACCTTGAGCTCTGGATCGTTCCACATGACACAAAGCTTATTCTAATTTTCTGGGGTCAACTGTTCAACTTCCATTTTACAAGCTTCTTCTACGGAGCGTGCACTTTCAAATTTTTGCTTTAACTTGTAGCGTCATTGTCGGCTTTTATTTTTAGAAATATCCTGACAACTATGTTTCACATAATACTCGTCCAAATTAATTCCAAACCTCTCCTAAAAAACAAATAAGTATTGAAGAAACACACAAAACAATCAAAATCCTTTTAGATTAAAATTATAATCATAACATCTGCTAACATGCTTAGTACCTTAAAACTCTAATGCCCTTCAAAACATAGATTGCAGTTCAAGAAATTTATACCCATGATTTGAAATTCATAGGTTCAGATTATAGTCCTTTTTATGTTACTGGATTCCAAATTATTAATTTATACATATTAAATAAATTTACAGAGTTTGGACCAAAGTTTCAGGGATTGGCCGAACCCATACCTTTGTATCTGGCATTGGCCCCGATCACCTAAGATAGTTCATTGAATTGAAAAACCTTGGTATATATTTAGTTGTCATACTTGAACTATGTAAATTTTAGTTGATTGATATATTGTAATTAAAATGAATGACAACTGAAGTTGGATTACTTAAATGAATAGCTAATGTGATACTCGATTAATTTAAGAATAGCATAAATACAGAATGCAGGTCTTGTATTTTCAAACTAATGTTATGTGACTCATAAGATGGACATATTTTGATAGACATAGTGGAAGTAATTTTGGACTCATGTCTAGTAGATTGCCATAGAAAGGTATTTTATCTTGACGTCTTCAGAATACATATGAACCTAGTAGTCTGTGATTTTAGTAAATGTGATGTCTTATTTCGAAATATATGGACTTAAAATCGGACATCACAATACCATTTGAAGGATTAATAGTTGGTTTAAAAGCCAAGTACAACATGAAATGCGCCTTAGTTACTTGTTCAATACAAGAAACCATCAACATTTATTTCTTCTATATCTTAAAAATATGATAGGCCTACTACGTACTGGGAGGATATAGAGGCTTACGGGGTGAACAAAAGTATTGTTTGTCATGTAATAAAACTTAAAAGAGTATAGAATACTTACGTGGCATCTAATTAGTGTTGCATCTTTGTCCTCTCTTGTAAGTTCCTTCCACTTATTTGGAAGTGGAAGAAAATTTTGAGCAATTATTCCTAATTCATTGGATAATTTGGCTATTGAATTGGCTTTGTTGGGATTACTTTATCTATCGGGATCTCTATTTTAATCTTGCCTCCCATAGCCTTATTCATTTTTTCAAGACCTTTCTCTCTAGTCTTGCCACGACCTTTTCTAAGACTAGAGAAATTATCTGACGATGAGAAAACATCAATTCAAAATACCACCTAAGTATAAAAAGGACAGAGTATATATATAGATATATTTATAAAACAACAAAAACCCACATTGATTAGAAAACAAGTAAAGAACATATCCAGACTGCTTTTTAATAAACTGATGAAAAGAACAATTAAGATACAACAATAATTTTATGCCTCTTTCAATATTTCCATGTACCAAATAGTAAAATATGTTATGGAGCACTTGAAATATTATAGCATAGAAATAAGATGAACCTCACAAAATCAGTTTGACAGCACTAGACCATCTACATGTCATCTAAACATTTTCATTGCCCAATTAGTAGAGAATGGAAGAGGCAGAATGTGTAGTATTTACATAGAGGTTTCAATCTTTTATTAGTAGAAACCCTTATTCTTTACATTTGCATGATTTGTGACCTCCCTTCTATTATTTGGATTTACCATAACACCACTCGACTTTGTGCACTGGTAGCTTCTTTTATTCTTATTCTTGTAATGCGAGAATTTTGTACTACACTCCTGGATTTCTTTGCAAATTGACTTCTATCTCATACCCATTCTCACAACAGTATTCTTTTTATTGCTGCTCATAACCCTTCTATACTGTCCACTTCCAATTCTTTCACTAGGCTTTGAGACCAAACTTGAGGATACATGTCCATGGGTTCTCTTAGGAACCAAAGTTTTTCTTTGTACATTATTCGAATAAACCTTTTCTTTATTAGTTGCACTGGGAACAGATAATGAAGAAATAGATCTTCTAGTAACCATTTTAGGGATAGAAGTTTTCTTATGAGCTTGAACAGAGCCTTGGACATATTAGCTTATTTCGCTTTTACGGTTGGAATTATATTTCCTCTATCTGGGGTTCTCTCTTTACTTTATCTCTCAATTTCCCTTTCTTCTTAGGGAATTAAAGAAGATCCTACATTCAATTTAGTTGAGTAAGATTTCCAAACATCTGATTACCTACAAACATTTACCTTTATCCTTGATGTTTGTCTTGTAATGTAACTTTTTCTCAAACTTACTCTTAGAGATGATAATAACCCAGTAATTTGACCAAGTACTGGACCAGGTATTTCAAAAGACTTTTTTCCACAGTCTTCAGATGTAACGGTGCTTGAAGAATCACAAATACACAATTCTTGCTTGTAACACTATTCACCATTCTCTGATGTAATGCAACTGCTTATTGAATAGGCTTTGCCACGATAGACAGGCAAAGAATTCAAGCTAATCTTTTTGTCCCTGGAACTGGGAGCTAGCCTTCGACAAACAGAATCTGAGTCTAAAGTGGCAGGGCTTGCTAATTTTTTATGGTTTATCTTATTCTCAACTACTTTATCAGCTTCCAAACCCTCTTTACTTAAGTTCTTAACTGGATGTTTCTTATCCAAGCTAAGTCTCTCATATTTTTGACTCTATTTTCCTCTTCGGAAATACATAGGATGAAGATGGAAAATCTTTAAATTTTGCTTTATTTTGTTGTGTCTTAACAACCAACTATGTCAAGAAATGCACTGACAAAATAGAGAGAATATAGGAAACTAATAGCATTTCTTTGAATTATTAGAAGATTGATGAGCTCACAAAACAATTACTATTACATATTTAGTACTTTTACTATTTACAATCTCAATTATAAGTGTGTATAGTGAGCTAATGTCCATATTTCTCTTTACAAGTTTAACATAGATGAAAATTTCAGAGGTTAAATGTTTTTTGTTTCAACTTGAAAAATAACTAAATAATCTAATCCTAATAGATATAGTTGAATTTATTACCTATATTAACGGCAATGGTAGGGCTTGATTCATCCAATGATTGAGTTGCTCGAATAATTCCCCCCGTAAGAGTAGTTTTCCTAAAGACACCTCCTCCTAGTGCCATTGATTTGCAAAATTCTGCCCAAGCACATTATGTAATTATAGTACATAATAAATAGAAAAAATTCATTGTTTAAAAAATGAATAGTTAATAAAAACACCAATCGTTGACAACTAAAACAAGATCTAAAAAAGAATATAAATCAATTTGAAAATAGCATGCACATAAAACCTCATATTGTATACTAATAATTAACTCATCCATAACTAGGTAATAAAAAAAGGTTCAAGGATCTTTATAACAAATATACTGCAAATTAGTTGCAAGTTCCTATCAAAAGAAAAAGAACTGTAATCTAATAAACATGCACCATCAACGTGATACTTATAGGACATTGATGAACTTAAGTACAATAATGATGTGTCTACGTTCCAACATATATAAGACTATTATAGCAACCTGAATTCTATGTTATGATTTAGAAATTTTAAATATTCTTTCTGACATAAAGCTAGAAAACCTAACTATATTTCTTAAATAATTCTCAACTGAGATTTAAATGTACCTTATACTGTAAATTCCGTGGTAACAAAAATAAGGGGAGAATTCGTCACAACAAGTGAAACTTCCTGCTGGAAAACAAAAAGTAACTACTAAAGTAAGGCACTATTACAGTCTATAACAGATCCATATGGTGCCTTAAATGAGCTAAGAATTCTTATGAGTAGATTAATCAATCAATCATCTAGATATCAACCCCAAATGAGTAAGGTCAGTTGCACGAATCATGTGTACCCATTCTGCTCTATTACTGAGTTCAGAATTAAGATAACAAAAACATATCTAGGAGTAATAACAATAGTAGAAAAGCTATTATGATCAATACATAGAACTAGTAGCCAATAAGAAATAAGCGTTAATGATTTTTAACAAAATTATGCATAAATGCTATTGTTTTAATGGTCGTTTGGTTAAAGTTCAGCAAAGAGTTATTATTAAAACTTTCATAAGTGTTTGCTGGAATTTTGGCTAGAAGACCAAAAATAGATGAGAGGAGAAGAATGAGTCAAAACCTTAACATAAACATGAGTGGTGAATGTTTTGAGCATGATGGAAGAATTCATAGTGTCCTGGCTTTAAGTTATTATGATTTACAATATCATCTTAAGTCGTGTTTTCTGTACTTAGACAATTTTCCAGAGGATCAAAAGAAAAATATAAAATAAAATTGAGCACACATTATCTTTTGAAGGTAACCAAGGAGAGGAGACAACGATGATGGAGATAGGGGAACATTATCTGCACGAGTTAGCTTAAAGGTACATGGTTTAGGTGCAAATAGAGGAAATAAATAGAAGGATCATATCTTTTCGACTTCATGATCTCATGAGAGATACATGTTTGTCAAAAGCATGGGAGGAAACTTTCTGAAGATAGTTTTCCCTCAATATTTGCATCAATTGATGTGCTGCCCTTATTCAGCTAAAGCAACATCGAGACACACAGTACATAGACTATATATCATCATAGACAACAACGATGTTCAGAACTATTTTTGTACTGATGATAAGTCATTTCAGCATGTTAGATCAGCTTTTTTTCTTTTCAAGAATGACAGGACGAAGGCACAACATATCCCCTACCTATCTTCCTACAAACACTTGATTTGAGGGTGAATTTCTTCTTGTACTTGAATTTGCCAAGTACTATACAGAAGCTGCAAAACATGCAGAACTTATATTTGCCTCCTTCACATCAGAGACATATAAAGTGAAGATGACCTAGGGTGTATTCGGTAGCATGGAAAATATTCTCTTGGAAAACATTTTTTAGAAAAGTAAGCAAATTTTTTTCCTCACTTCTTGTATTTGGTATTTAAGTAAAAAATAATTATTCTCAACACAATTATATACAATATAGATAAATATTATAGTAAGACAGGGTAAAAAGATGAGGTGGTTGGGGATGGTATCAACGGGAGTGAGCAATTTTGATGTGGTTGATTGTTTTGTTTGAATTATGCAAAATATAACTACAACAACAATATATATACTCAGTGTATTCCCAAAAAGTGAGATTTGGGGAGGGTGGAGTGTACTCAGTTCATACCTTTACCTTAGATTGGGAGTACAAAAAACAAGAGATAGAAATAAAATAATAGATAGTAATAAAGCAAAACTACCACAAAACTATCGATCTACCCAAAATAACAGACTTACAAAAAATTTCAAGAATAAAAAATTATAGGCATATCACTACAACTACTACTGCGAACAATAAGAAAAAGTACTCCTACCTACTAGCATAGACACACTTGTAAAACTTGTTTCCATACTAGAACTACTTGATAAGTAATAACTTGGAAATATTGAAGAACTTCGATACAGGAGATTTTCCTAACTAAATACAGGAAATCTTAGATAACAATTATACTGCCCTTACAAGATACGAGTGAATCTTCGGTATGAGTGAAGCTTTCTCATCATTTGCATCAATCGATGTGCTGCCTTTCTTCAGGTAAAGCAATAGTACGCACGCATAGTACGCAGGGTATCTATCATCGTAGACAACAATGATGTTCAGAACTATTTCTATACAGATAATAAGTCATTTCAGCATGTTAGATCAGTTTTGTTTTTTCCAAGAATGAATTACTCATATATACAAGTTCGATCTAATCGGACATTTCAATAAGCTACCAAAACACCACTTATTTTCACAAACCCTCACCAAGTTAACCTTGAGAAAGAGTGGACTTAAAGAAGACCCTATGCTTATAATTCTACAGAAGTTGCCTAAACTATTTTCTTTATCATTACATGTAACGAGTAAACTGGCAAGGTAATATGTTGTTCTCCATAAGGGTTTCCCCTCCTCAGAACTCTTAAACTCTAGGGGATGCCAAATTTAGAAACCTGGAGGGTTGAGACAGGATCCATGCCTAATCTAGTTCATCTAGAAATCGAAGATTGCAAGAAATTAGAGAAGGTTCCCGATGGAGTAAGATACCTAAATAAAATACAGGAGACAAAAATTATAGACACGCCAGATACCATTCAAAATAGTCTTTTAAGAGGTTCGAGGCGAATACTTCAAAGTTCATATCAGGAAATTTTTTGACACAAAGAATTTCTGAAGATTAAATCGCAAATGATATTTTCAGGTACTCAGTCATAATAAGTTACGAATTATTTGTACTCCATTTCACCTAAGTCCTTAGTCGTGTATTCTAAGAAGTGAATATACATTTATGTTGAGAATGTTCCTTTTTAGCAATTGATATACACATTAATTATGTTTTCCATGATTGAATTCTCAAGTGTCACTTATTTTCCACGTGCAACACATATGTTTAGCAGATTATTGTCGACGATTTGTCTACCGATAGTACATTGGAATGGAAGAAGCTATAAGAAGGTTAGTAAAAATGACAACTAAAAACTTACGAATTTTTTTTGTCATGAAACATTGAAACTTCAATCGTCCTAATCCTAAAGACTTTGTGGTTAACTCCAACAAAAGCATAACCGATCCATATACCTCTGCTTTCTTACAACAAAAATAGAAATTAGTTGCACATATTTTGCTAATCAATTGTTAAGTAACGTGTAATTAATAGGATTTTCTGATAATTTATTATTAAATAAGATTCACAACAGAATTTGTACATCGCGTACCTCATCTTCTTGTATAGGTTCAAAAATTTTGAATCACTTTGCAATCAAACTCCTTCATTTGTTTTCTCATATATATGGTAGTTTTCCTGAAATTCATTTGGAGCCAAAAACCTCAAAAAAAAGTAAGTGCCAAAAAATAGTTTCTTTCTCCATTTTTCCTCTTGTTGTGTTTCCCTTTGGTGCTCTAGTGAAGGAAGTAATGTCGTAGTGCCTCAGATCAACTCAGAAAATTTAGGAAGTTGAGTAGTGCTTGACTAATTTTATAGCTTTCCTACCTAATTATAATTACACACAAATATATTTACAAGTCAAAATTCTATTCTAACCCTAGAAATACCTGAAAAGAATTCCACATATATCTAATTCAATCTCAAATCTCACAATATTTCATGGATGCTCGTATGAATTGTAGTAGCTGCAACAGCTGGAAAGGTTTAGAAATCTTTGGGAATTTTATTTTGATTTAGCTTTTTGGAAATGTGCAAAAGTATCCATCAAACTATTTTATTATATTATAGAAGAGTGAGTTGGAGGACGACCAAGGATAAAATTATTATTTCATAAAAAATTTAGAATATTTATTTATATGATATAACTTCAAAATAGATATTTAAAAGATAATTTTTTTAAAAAAAAAAAGATTGAAGTACATTAAATAGTGAGTGTAAAGAACTGTAACACCCCTTACCTTCGGGCTAGAATCTAGACCGTCGTTCCTACGCGTATAGACCCAAACTAGATGATTCCTTGTTAATATATGTGTGGTGATAAATCCTATGGTGTCGGAATACCTTTTAATATGAAGTGAGGTCACAAAATCCCCCTAACTCTATGACGAGTTGAAAACATTTCTACCGATTAAGCTTTAGTGGATGTTTAACTTGGGTCAAATTCCATAGAACATAACATGTCCTATATATCGAATTAAAGGGCCTACTATATATAAAATGAAAGGTCTTTGAATTATCTTTTCAACGAAATTACCTTCGCCTAAATTCGATACCCGAGCGAAAAGTTACAGCCATTTTTGTGTGAGAGGCAGTAGATGCGCGCTCCAATGCTTGCACCTAAACTTCAGCTGTTGGTTCCACGTTTTTAAGGGTTTTTTAGTCTTTTCAACCCTTGTGGCTTCCAGACCACGACTTATAACCCTCAAGGGGCATTATTTCTCTCCTAATTTAGCAAATCAACATCTCAAATCCTTTCAAATCAAACCCCAACTCCTCCCCCAAAAATCAAGAACTCATCCCTAAGGTCAAGATCAACAAGAAACGGAATGGGATCATGGTTCTATCCTTCAAATTTTATAATCTAAGGTGCGTGGGATTTTCCTCAACTACATGGCCATGGTGAAAACGTTTTTATGATGTTTTGAATGTTGAGAAATCATGAATTGACAAAAGGGTTTTGAAATTTCATTTACAAATTGTATATTGTGAATCCTTTTTTATCTATTGTTTTGGTCTTGAGGCCTTTCCCTAAAGTTGATTTATAATTATGTATGAGTATATATATATATATATAATATATATATATATGAACATATTTGATGAGTTTGAATGATTGAATTGAGAGCATGAACTACTAAAAATCCCTCTCATGTTTACAAGCTCCTAGTTTTGTAAGTTATGACTTATTCGAAATGCATTGTTGAAAACAAGATATAAATGTTTTGGTTATGGTTTATGACTTGACCATGATTTTGAATTGATGAGAGAGCATTTAACTTAGTGTTGAAGGTTAAAGAGGCTTATTAAAAAGATTGTATGTTTTATCACAAATTTGATGACCACCACGTGTTTGTTGAAATGCTTGAAAGAATGAACTTTACATAGTTTGCTAAATGTTTGAAGTATGAAATCTTCTTGAATTGATTTGAAGTATGGTGGTCTAAACTTTATGTTTTGAAAGAAGAGATTGTATATGATATTTGTATGGCTCAGTAATATGACTTGTAAGGCTTGGGTATGACGATACCAAAACAGGTAATGCCATAACAGAATTAGAACAGAACAAAAGTCAGATTTCGATTAGATTTTTAGAAAAAAGTTTTGAAAGATACATGATAATAAAAGGTTAAAAATGGGCTTAAAGAGAGTTTGGTGGTTACCCAAAGAAAGTATGAGTTAAAAGACTCAATGCTAGAAACCGTGATTTGCTGGCACGGGGTTATGGTACCATGCTTTGTGATCTTGTGTACCTTGATTCATGTTGTCCCAAATTGGGACTATGGTTAGGAGCCCTGCTTTATGATCTTGTGCACTACCATGACATGTTAATTTTATTATGGAATTTGGCACTCTGTTGTGTGATCTTATGTATCCCCCTTATTGATACTCCAATTCAGGCGGCAAACTTAGATTGGGGGCTTGGCCACCGAGTCAAGGGAAGATTCAATATAGCTCATGGAATTTCAGATTATAGGGTGTACCACCTAGCTCAAAAGTAATACAAAGATCAGAACTGTATTGAGAAACTTGCTTTAAGATTGTTTGAAATTGCCCATGTGCTTTAAATTATGTTATGCATACTATTTTACATATTACTCTCACTTATGTTTTTTAAAATTCATTATTTTAGATTGCACTGCGCACCAGTACTTTGTACTGACCCCCTATATTTCAGGGTCTGAGGCTCTGTCCAGAGTTCCTGCTAAGCCATAGAATCTGTTAGACAGAAGTAAGTAGTTGGTGAGCCTTCTTTAATTCGGAAGGCCTTGTCTTTAGAACATTATTATGTTATTTTTGTATTGGATCCGACTGGGTTTCTTGTCTTAGTTTTGTTCTAGACTTATGATTGATCTTGTAATGTTAGAGACTTCGCAGACGGGTGTCAGATATTGTTAGATGTTTATGGGTTTCATTCTATACTGTTTAGTTGAAGCTAAAAATGACCATGATTTCGTTTGTATTATTTTCCGCATTTTCCTTATTATATATGAATATTGTGCATTATCAGGTATAGAAGGGCGCCTGGGCCTTCATGGTTTGGGATGCTCATCACGGCCAGGGCCTCGGTTCGGGTCGTGACAAACTTGGTATCAGAGCATGGTTCATGGTTCCAGGGTGTCTGCAAAATTATTTCTAGTAGAGTCTTTCTTATGGGTGTGTTGTACACCACACTTATAATCAGGAGATTGTCGGGCATTTAGGAGTTGTTTCTTATTCCTTCATACTCTAGTTCGTGCTGTAGAGTTGTCCATAATAAAGTTATCTAAATTCATTCCTTATTCTAATTTCATGGCCATGCTTCACAGTCGAGGCAATACAAGTCTAAGAGTCTATCTACCCTAATGATGTGGTTCTCACTGATTTTATGAATTAAAACCCTTCTTTTTTTTCACTCATCAAGGTGTGGAAGTACTTAGAATTAGCATCCCCTTCCTTGAACCAATGAAACTAAGTTTTTTTTGTTTCAAAATAGATTGCTCCAGTTTGATATACCTTATATATTTAGCATTGACATGATTTAATTTTGCTCTAACCTCTTCAGTGTTATTGTGGATGATTTCTTCTTCAGCAGTTTTGACCTTCTACTCATACTCTTTCACAGCAGAATAAATGTCCACATATTTACTCCTAGACTAGCTGCTTAAAGTGTGAGAAACTCTCTTCATTTTCATGTGAAATCTCCATATAGGATTGCCTTCCACTGGTCTGTCCCAGCATCTTTTAATAGTATCAATAAAAGTATGATTATTAACCTAACAATTCAAGAATTTCAAATATTTAATCACATTCTCTTATCTTTTAGCAACTTCCAACAAGAGGGGATAATGATCTGACCCGATAGAAGAGAGATGAGTAATAGTGGATAGGGGCATGATCTGAAGCCACTGGTCATTAACCATTGCCCTATCAATCCTCTTCCAAATCCTATTATTAGCACTTATGTTATTGCACCAGGTAAATTTTTACCATGAAAACCAAGGTCAGTAAGTCCACAAGCCTCAATCACTCTAATGAACTCAAAGTTTTTATTCATGTTGTACATCTGGCCTCCCAATTTCGTATAAATATCAACGATAACATTAAAATCACCTAAAATGCACCAAGGCTTATTCAAACTGGAAAACTGAAGCATCTTGTCCCTCAAAGGTCTTCTCATGTAATCTCTGCATTTAGCATAGACAAAAGTGTTGAGAAAAGTACTAGGATGAGAGATATGCTTGATCTCACAGGTGATATGCTTATCATCTTGATCCAGCACCTTGTAGGCAATATCTTGATTCCAAAATAACCAAATTTTACCATTCACATTACAAGTTGCATTATCCATAGTAAGCTGAACTTTATAAAAATTTAGTTGAGAATTATCTGAGAAAGGTTCCAATATAGCAATCATTGAGATTCTGTGAAAATCCTTGAGCTTTTGAAGTCTTTCAAGAGCACCTTGAGTATTGATGCTCCTAGTATTCCAACAAATTGTACTAATCATCAGGATTTTTTGATTGGGACCTTGTTTTGATTCTGTCAACAGGAACAGATTTGTTGGTAGTGTTCTACTTGGTCTTTGTCATTCTCTTCTGCTGACCTCTTGGGGAAAGACCTTGATTATCACTGATTTTTTGAACTTTTTCTTGCAGTTCATTGTCAAAGTTAGAGTCTAAAGCTCTATTTCAGTGATCACGGGTATCACCTTTCTCATCTTCTTCCATAGGCAATGTATTTTTATCAATTTCTTCTTCCTAGTTGATAACACTATACTCATCAATAATATTCCCTTCTGAGATTTGACATTACTGGAATAGTGTTGAATTTACAAATATCTATATAACTAACCATCATCTACTCATCGATTTGTAAAGGCTCAACATTAAGACCGGCTTGTTCATTTATTAACAAAAAATTCTGATTACTCTTTTGTTGCAGATTCTTATCCCTGTTATCACCTTTTTCTTGGCTCTTTTTAATCTGATTTCTTTTCTTTTTGCTGAAGACAAAAGTAGCCATGTTGTTAAGAGAATGGGAAGAAACCCCCACCCTGTCATTAGTATCATCCACCTGAACCTGAGCTTGTTCTTCAGCTAAACATTCACTGATATGTTCATTAGGATCAGCTGTAGCCATAACATTATTCTGAACATAAGATAAATTTTGAACATTCATCACTACAGCACCTTGAACCGTAGTGTGTTGAGCAAATTCTGAGCTCTGAAACTCAGTTTCTGCACCTGTAATACCATGATCTTGAGCCTCTGTATGCAACCCTTTATCAACCAAAGCAGACTGGTTCACATCAACAATATTCAAAATATCTTCTTGTTGTTTTTGAGAAGTGGTAGCACGAGTTTTGGATTTTAAACCCCCTCCCTGGAAACCCCTTCCTGCAGGTTAGTAGTTTTCTCCTTCACACCAGCCTCACCTCCATCTACTACATTAGCGGACCCAGCAAAAACATTTAAATTATTGGGGCGGATCGTATGGAGATTTGAGTCAATACCTTGGGTCCTTCTAGCTAGGATATTTCCAGCAGCTACAGCTTGTTTTCTATCATTTTCTTCAAAATTTCTTGTACCAGATTACTCTATTTTTTTCTTTCCTTTGATGTTTCATCTTTTATTTGCACCTTCTTGTTTGCTTGGTTACAAGTTTTATCCTTGGAACTTTGGGAAAAAGAATTACCATATTTAACACTATTATCAAGGGGTTGGGGTTGCTTATTTTGGACTCCAGAATTAGCATTACAATCCTTGGGAATTTTACTTACAAAATGAGAATTTGTACCTGGTTGTTGTTGCTGCTGGGTTTACTGAATTGCTGTAGCATTGTTGTTGGTATTTTGGGGTATAGTATTGCCCGGATGAAGCTCAGAATTATGGAAGTGGAATAAGTAGATAAGATCGTAATGGGTTATATTATAAGATTAAGATCGACTATCCCTATTATATGACTTTAGTCCTTGAATTATCTTTTCTCTAGTAGTTGTAAATTAGTACTACATAGGAGGAGGTATGTAGAAAATTTTAAGGGGTAGAAATGATGTCGGGGAGAGAATAAACTTATGGGCCATAGTTAAATGTCTATTTTAAGGGAATGAACTTGTAAGCTTGATGGGAGGTGTGGAATAGCCTAGGTTATAAACTGGTGGAAAATGGAGTGGATAGTTATGATAAATTTATATGCATGGTATTAGTGTTAGAACGATGAATTGTGGTTGATTCGTTAAGTGGATAAGAACGTGATTATAAAGGAATAAGTTGAACCCCAGGTAGCAGGTTGTTAGATAAAGTTTTATATGTAATAAGTGTTCGTGTTGCTCACTATAGTTTGTCCTAAGGACTCATGTTGTGTTGTGCTCAAGCCGAATGATTTTTTACTTATGATCAAGGCACTAGATATATGAAGCACTTCGAGTCTATTCTATCGTATCTTCACCTTTATCCCTCATTAAGTAGTATGATAAGTATAAGTTATGGTCTGATAAGTGTTACTTCCATTCCTGATGTTTATGTTCCGGTCCCTCAATGACCCTTTGTATGTTAGTATGATGGTGATTATGGAAGAGTAGTAATGTGATTGGCAGGGGAATAGATGTTCTTGAAGGTGAAATTTGTTTTTTATGTGATTTCTTGAGCTAAGGCTACAGCAAAAAGGGAAACGAAGTAGATAAACTTTTGTTGTGTGAAAAGCTAAAAAGGAGAAATGTGGCGAAAATAGTTTTGAGAGTGATTGAAATTGTTGGTGTTAGTAGGGAGATCTGTGTAGTGAGTGTAGTAATAATTAGGCTTGAATGTGGTGATTGATAAAAACACAAACCAATGCATTTGTATGGTTAGTACTCCTTGTTTTAATGCCCGGGGGTGTTTGATGGTAGTGATAAGGTGAAGTAATCTTCTTAAAGAGAGGTAGAATGTGGAGTCCCATAGCTTAAGTTGGCATGTTTTAGTCCCGGGTTAGGTTTCAACAAGAGAGTGCGATGCAGTTAGATTCAAACTCTTGTAGTTAAGCATTTAGTTGGGAATTATAAGCATTAGTTATTGAAATGTGATAATCAAGTTGAAAACATAGTGGAGAGCATAGCAATTGAGGCAGGGTATGTTTCTATTCTATTCATACATCCCGCGAGAATCTTACCTCATATTTTGTACCAATCTTAATCAGGTTGAGGACTCTTAGTAAAAATTCATGTGCTATAAAGTTTTGATCATGTTCCATAAAACACATGCCAAGATCATGTCGATGGAAGATTTCATTATCACAGGTTTCGTTCTTATCCGTTTCCGTAGGAATTATCATGAAGATTGTGTGATGCCTTTGTATATTATTGTTGAGGAAAACTATTCAAATCAATAATACGTTCTTTATTATCCACTTCTAGAGTTTCAAGAAGTCCGTACCCATCATTCGGGGATGAATGATCCCAAGGGGGAGATAATGTAACACCCCATACCTTCGGGCTAGAATCTAGATCGTCGTTCCTACGTGTATAGACCCGAACTAGATGATTCCTTATTAATATATGTGTGGGGATAAATCCTATGGTGTGGGAATACCTTTTAATATGAATTGAGGTCACAAAAACCTCCTAACTCTATGACGAGTTGAAAACATTTCTACCGAATAAGCTTTAGTGGATGTTTAAACTTGGGTCAATTTCCATCGAACATAACTTCTCTTATATATCGAATTAAAGGGCCTACTAATCAAATAAAAGTTCTTCGAAGTATCTTTCCAACGAAATCAATTTCTCCTAAATCTGATACCCGAGCGAAAAGTACAGCCATTTTCGTGTGAGAGACAGTAGAGCGCTCTAATGCCTGCACCTAAACTTCAATTGTTGGTTCCACATTTGTAAGGGCTTTTTAGTCTTTTCAACCCTTGTGGCTTCCAGCCGACGACTTATAACCCTCAAGGGGCGTCATTTCTCTCCTAATTCAGCAAATCAACATCTCAAATCCTTTCAAATCAAACCCCAACTCCTCCCCCAAAAATCAAGAACTCATCCCTAAGGTCAAGATCAACAAGAAACGGAATGGGATCATGGTTCTATCCTTCAAATTTTATAATCTAAGGTGCGTGGGGTTTTCCTAAACTACATAGTCATGGTGAAAACATTTTTTATGATGTTTTGAATGTTGAGAAATCATGAATTGACAAAGGGGTTTTGAAATTTCATTTACAAATTGTGTATTGTGAATTCTTTTTGATCTATTGTTTTGCTCTTGAGTCCATCCCCTAAAGTTGATTTATAACTATGTATGAGTATATATATATATAATATATATAATATATATATATATATAATATAATATATATATATATATAAACATGGTTGACGAGTTTGAATGATTGAATTGAGAGCATGAACTACTAAAAATCCCTCTCATGTTTACAATCTCATAGTTATGGAAGTTATGACTTATTCGAAGTGCATTGTTGAAAGCATGATATAAATGTTATGGTTATAGTTTATGACTTGATCATGATTTTGAATTTATGAGAGGGCATTTAACTTAGTGTTAAAGGTTAAAGAGGTTTATTAAAAAGATTGCATGTTTTATCACAAATTTGATGACCACCACGTGTTTGTTGAAATGCTTGAAAGAATGAACTTTACATAGTTTGATAAATGTTTGAAGTATGAAATCTTCTTGAGTTGATTTGAAGTATGGTGGTCTATACTTTATGTTTTGAAAGAAGAGATTGTATATGATATTTGTATGGCTCAGTAATATGACTTGCAAGGCTTGGGTGTGACGATACCAAAACAGATAAGGCCATAACAGAATTAGAACAGAATTAGAACAGAACAAAAGTAAGATTTTGATTAGATTTTTAGAAAAAGAGTTTTGAAAGATGCATGATCATAAAAGGTTAAAATGGGCTTAAAGAGAGTTAAGTGGTTACCCGAAGAAAGTACGAGTTAAAAGACTCAATGCTAGAAACTGTGATTTACCGGCACGGGGTTATGGTACCATGCTTTGTGACTTGTGTACCTTGATTCATGTCGCCCCAAATTGGGACTATGGTTAGGAGCCGTTCTTTCTGATCTTGTGCACTACCATGATATGTTAATTTTATTGGGGATTTTGGCACCCTGCTGTGTGATCTTGCGTGTCCCCCTTATTAATACTCCAATACAGGCGGCAAACTTAGATTGGAGACTTGGACGTCGAGTCAAGGGAGGATTCCATATAGCCCGTGAAATTTCAGATTAGAGGGTGTACCACCTAGCTCAAAAGTAATACAAAGATCAGAACTGTATTGAGAAACTTGCTTTAAGATTATTTGAAATTGCACATGTGCTTTAAATTATGTCATGCATACTGTTTTACAAATTATTCTCACTTATGTTTTTTAAATTCATTATTTTGGATTGCACTGCACAGAAGTACTTTGTACTGACCCCTTATATTTCAGGGTCTGAGGCTCTATCTAGAGTTTCTGCTAAGCCATAGAATCTGTCAGACAAAAGTAAGCAGTTGGTGAGCCTTCTTTAATTCGGAAGGCCTGTCTTTAGAACATTATTATGTTATTTTGGTATTGGGTACGACTGGGGGCCTTGTCCCAGTTTTGTTCTAGACTTATGATTGATCTTGTAATGTTAGAGACTTCGCAGACGGGTGTCAGATATTGTTAGATGTTTATGGGTTTCATTCTATACTGTTCAGTTGAAGCTAGAAATGACCATCATTTCATTTGTATTATTTTCCTCATTTTCCTTATTATATATGAATATTGTGCATGATTATCAGGTATAGAAGGGCGCCCGGGCCTTCGTGGTTCGGGATGCTCATTACGGCCAGGGCCTCGGTTCGGATCGTGACAAGAACTTTTACTATTTATATAAAATATATTTATATATAAGCTTTCATAAAAATTGAGATTTGTAATATTAAAAATAAAATATATAATACTCCATTCATTTCTTTTATTTTCTCTATTTGGGTTGTGCTTATATTTTAAAATATTTGCTCCTTTAATCTTTCAAGAATAATTTGAACAAAATCTTCCTATCATGCTTTTGTTCAATAAATGCACTCATTATTAATTTGGAATGAAGTATAAAATTTAATTAAGGGTATATTAGTAAAATTACTTTTAATTTTATAGGAGCAAAAGATTAAGGTGTGTGTCTAACCCAAATAGAGCAAATAAAAAGGAATAAAGAGGCTACGAAAGAATAGATAAATTAACCTGCATGTAAAATAAATTTAAATAAACATTAAATAACATATATTTTATAATCCCGTTAATAAAAATTTTAATTACACCAATATTAATTTGATTTTCCCTCTATTTTTTATAGATAATTTTCAACTGTCAATAACGTATATTTAGTATTTTTATATTATTTCATTATGAAAATGAATGTATGATATATTTATATGGACAAGAACAATCTCTTATCTCCTTAATGTAAATACATTAGTTACTTTTATTTGTATCGTATATTAGGTAAAAAGATCATATTTTAAGAAAATATTGCTCGTAAGATTTTTATTAAAAAAAAGGTTAATATGCTTACAATTATAATTTTAATTTATCCGCTTGTTAATTTTTAAATAAAATTGAAAAATAAAAATACTAAAGTTAGTTACTTAATTCAAGAAAATGGGTTTGGTCTGATGTTAAAATAAGCATTGAAGCATATTATATTTTAATTTTAATAAGGGCAATTTAAATAAACTGTAAGGTATTATTTGAGTTTATAAAAATTGAAAAAATTAGCTTTTTAAAGTGTTATCTCTATTATCATTTTCTATCGTATTTATTTAAAAATATTGATTAAACTTTTCTTGATAAAATAATTAAATACCGATAAATATATTTTAAAACTGTAATATTGGGTCCGTTTTACGGCCCTTCATTATCTAGTTTATACATATAAAACAATTTGGTCATATGTACTTTGGTTGGGTTAAATAAGTAAATGTTCGGGAATTTTTTTTTTCTTTTTGGTTTAGCTGTTTGAAAATGTGTAGAAGTATCCATCAAACTATTTTATACATATAAAACAATTTGGTCATATGTACTTTGTATGTACTTTGGGTTAAATAAGTATTTACTTTTTTCTTGTACGAGCTTTATATATATATATATATATATATATATATATATATATATAAAATTATTTTTAGATGTGAATGACAAAGTACGTACAAGAAAAAAGTAAATACTTAGCTTATTCTTGCAGCTAATGGTTATACCGACTTAATAAATATATTATAGTTTATTTACAAATAAATTATTACAAAATTATAATTAATTAAGATAAATAATTTTTTATTTAATTATAATTAAATATGATTAGCTATAATTAATTATTTTAAAAAGAGAAACTATGGATAAACTAAGGGGTCCTTAGGTAGGGTGTATAAGAATTATACAACATATGAAGTATTAATAATGCTTATGCTAGTGAAGTTTGCATATTATTTTGGCGGCGTTTGATTTGGTGTAAAAAATAACAGTAACTGCATAATTTTTAACAAAAATATTTTTACTATTTTGACATTATATAATATAAAATTTATTTTAAAAGTACTACAAATTATAATAATCAATAGCTATATTTTTAAAAAAACATATAAAATTTTTTGGTAATGCCAAATTATATTTGTGTCACATAAATTGAGACTAAGACACTACTCCCTTCGTTCATATTTACTTGTTCATTATATATTTTCTTGAGCGCCTGGACTAAAGTGTCCTAGTTCTTAAATTTGATTTCATGTGAAAGAAATTGATCTGAAAGGGTAACAAAATTAAAATAACAAAAAATTCGATGTAATTGATACAAAATTATAAAGTCGGACAAAGAATACATTTCGTGATGGATCAATAATCTTAAAGTAATGGATGCTCATTTCTTTTCTATCCATATCATAAAATGTATAAAATTTAAGAATTATAAGTTATCGTTAGCCCCTTAAACTTGTTTGGAGAATTCACTTAGGCGCCCTCAATAGACCCATTTTTCTTAAGAAACACCAATATTAATGAATAAAATTATGACATGTGGCATGTGAATTCAAATAATTTAAAAAATAAATTTCCATCTTTTTAAAATAAAGAAACAATTCTTTTAAATATATGACGAACAAAAGGGGATGGAGACAGATTTTTCTCTTCTTCACCATTGACACCAATAGTAAGAGATAGAGAAACTTCTCCATTAGCAGTTTAGCACCCAAAATTAGCAATAAATATATACGCCCTTCGCTCTCCACCAGATTAACTCCCTCAATTTTGTTTTTAAAAAAAAAAAATTCATTGGCAAAATACCATTGTCACGATCACTAACTCCGACAACTCTGGTCAGCCACCCAAACAACAACACTCCATAAAAAAGCTCTTTCATTTCAATTGGTGTTGAATACAAATTCAGAGATATTTGAGGTTCAATTCTACCCTTGTACAAAATATATTTGTAGGGTCCTTTGGTAGGGTGTATAATAATTATTCAAAATATGGTGTATTAATAATGCTAGTCTAGTTATGTTTTCATATTGCTTAGGCGGTGTTTAATTTGGTGTAAAAAATAACTTTTTTTAAGAAAATAAATTTAAAAAAAACTCTTAATTTGAAAATATTATTTGGCGATTTTTTAAATGCTGGATATTCTCAATATTAAATACGATAAACTTTTATATGTGTCATAAAAATGGGAATAGAGAAAGTAACGCATATGATATAAAAGTTATTTTAAAAGTACTATAACTTATAATTAATAATTATATTTTTAAAACACATAGAGAAAATGTAGTTAACATCAAATTACATTTGTGTCACATAAACTAGGACTAAAACATTACTCCCTTCGTCCATATTTACTAGTCCATTATAGTAAAAGTAATGTGCAACAATACTGGTTCAATTTAAAAATCAATGGATAATTTTTCATTTCTGCCTATTTTAACGTTGATATTAAATACGATTCATTATCCAATAAATTTTTCAAACCATTAAATTTAATTATTATATTTAAAAGATAATATAGTAACATTATCCCTAACATTTACTATATTTTAACTTGTGTGTCAAGTTAATAGTGAACAACTATTGATGGACCGAGGGAGTAACATCTATTGAGTGTTGACACCCAATTTTGACTTCCCGATATCATTTTTAGGCTGCTATTTTTATCAAAATGAATTAATTTTAATTATTAATATTTTTTTACATATTATTCTTATATTAAATACATACTAACGTGTCACATTCGTAATTTAAAAAATGCACAAAACTACTTCTATCTTTTAGTATCATTCTTATAATTTTAAACTCAAATACGGCATTTTATGTAATTTTACAATTTATTAAATTATTTTTTCACATAATTATGCACATCCACAAATTTTCGCAAATACATTATCTAGTTTTTCATTATTTATTTTGTTAGTATTTATTTTTATTATTATTTATTATTATTATTTCTACTATTATTTAAATAGTAGCCTGATTAAAATCACTTTGCCTATTTTATTCATCTTCTTACTCAATCTATTCAATTTCTTATAATTTTAGCCTAATTGTATTTAGTTCATTACAATTGAAGCCAATTATGACTAATCTGAAAAAACTCATTCAATTTTATGGTCAAATACTCAATCTTTAGATCTCACCCATCGATCAAAAAATTGATCCAGCGAATGAGATCAAAGATCCCCATCCTTTCATTTTTAAACTCAATTCCCAAAACCCTAACCCTAATTTCCAAAAATCATTTGTCTCCCCACCTTCATCTCTTTATCCCTTGTCTCTCTACCTCCCCATCTCTCTTCTCATCATCATCGACATCCATGGCTATCGCTGGAAACCCTAACGGTGGTAAAGCCCTTTCTCTTTGCTCTCCTCTACTCTCTCTAAAATCCCTCCCCTCTCATCCTCCATCAGCGAAACAAGCCACTAAACGCCGCTCCAGTCACCGATATCAGCCGGCAAAGCTGCGTCACTGCTGCTCCACTCTCTCCACCGGCAAGCCAACTCCAACGGCGAACCCCATATCTACTGCCGCCAACAACAGCAGCCACAAACCAGCCCCCGCTCTTCCTCTGCCGCTTCGGCGTCTCCCCCGCGCCGCCTGCTCGCCTCCCTTCAATGCCACCACTGGCGCCGCCACCGGCCGCGCCACTGCCTCCCTCTGTTCGTCCCCTCGCCATCCAGGTTCCCATCAGAATTAAGGCGGATGAGGTTCCCTTTTGATGAATTCGATTACCCAACGGTTTGATTCCTCATCTCGTTAATTGTATGTTGGTCTCTTTGGTTCGATTTACTGGTTCTTTTTCTTTTTTGGATGCAAATGGCCTAAATTAATTTCTTAGGTCTAATATTTATGATATCTAACTTTGAGTGTTGATTCAATTCATTTAATGAATTACGTGTCTATTTTTAGACTGTTACGAGAATACTTTTAGGGGTCGTTTGGTTTGAAAACAAGTTATACTGGGATTAGTTATGTTGGGATAAGTTATGCTGCGATTAGTTGTGCCGGGATAAGTTATGCTGGTATTAGTTTTTAGTGTTTTTTTTGGTTTGTGGTACTAAAAATAATATATAGTGCATTGTTTGTAAAAATATATTATTTGTTTACAAAAATAACCCTCACTTTAGTTGATTATTTTTATGTTTGTATTTATATGGTTTTTGTTTATATTTATATGGGTTTTTTTCCCCATCAAATTAGAAATTTATATGTCTCTTTTACATAGCTAGAATATGTCTCTTTTACATAGCTAAAAATTCATATGTCTCTTTTCCCATCAATATATTATTTGTATTTATATTTTTTTTTTCTCTTTTTCCCATCCATAACTATGGCCATTGGTTCTCATCGTCTATCTCAGCTAGTGTGTTGAGTCCATGATTTAGTATATCAATTTAGTAGATATCAAGAGCCTAGCAGCAGCAAGCAGAAGCGGCATAAATTTTACTGCACTATATATATATCTATAATATATAATCTATAATCTATATCTATATCTATATCTATAATCTATATCTATAATATAATAAAAGTGTGAAGACCCTTAGAAAAGTGATTTGAACTTTTTTCCCTTCATTAAAAGATTGTCCTTTGGATAAAAGCGTCTTTTTACTATTTACCTAATAATATTTAATTAATTTTAGGACTTCAAACCCAACTAAAATTGAATTCTCTCCCCCCCACCCCTCTTTTTTAGAACTACGTATTTTTTTTAAATGAACTCTATTTTGTATTAAATAAAAGGAAAGTAAAAGTCTATCAAAAACTAAAAAGAGTTTAAAAAAAATCACTTTTATTTGTGCTAGTTTAGTTTATTTGGAATTTAAAATATTCTATTATTGATAAATAATTAATGAAAAAAGTAAAAATCAATCATATTTATATAATTTCTTTATTGAAGAAAAATGTTTTGAACTTCTATAAATTGAGAATTCTTTTAGAAAATACAATAATATGTAATATGAACATATGGAACAAGATATATTTATTTTTGTTCTTAAATGATTCTTTATTATTTGATTTGAATTTTCTTCTTTTTTGTGGTCGCCAAGATACATCAAAGAAATATATTTTTGTAATATTTAATTTACTTAGATGCATTGATTTCGTAGTTTTTTTTTTCCAATTTTGTAGGTATCTTGAAGATGAATGATGATTATGATGATATAGAAAATTAATATCAAAATTTTGAGTCATATAAAATATTATGATTATTTTTTCTTTCTAAAACACCAACCGTAATTTAAGGGGTTGTCAATATATTTTACACCTACCTCATTTGTATCTTTGATAGTTACAACTACTATATATCTAATTAAATAAATTCTCTTACTATTTGAATAAATATCGTATTTAGTGTAGAGTTTAAATTCATTATAGTGAGGTACACGCGCGAGGCGCGTACACCTAAACTAGGTTATATATATATATATATATATATATATATATATATATATATATATATATGAGAAAGTGGAAAGAAAAGGGTTTGGGGGTATTTTTGTCATTTATAATTTTATCGAAAGATAAATTAACTTGGGATAACTTATACCACCAAATATGTGGTATAACTTATCCCGGGATTATTATTAGTCCCGGAATAAGTTATCTCGAGTATTGCCAACCAAATAATGTATAAAAAAGTTTATCCCAGGAAAATTTACCTTAGTACCTCACACCAAACGACCCCTTAGACTGCTATGTGCGAAAGTCTCCATTTCTCTTGACACTCAATATGACTACTGACTTTTGCTTGTTCTTGAAAGATGGTTTATTTGGATTATGTATGGACTAATTGATGTTGACAAAATTTAAATTGGTGTTTATGGTAAAATACTGACTATGATGATTTAGCAGATTGATGGAATTGATTTAACCTGATTGTTTTTGTGATTAGTTGCCTTGTGATTTGTCAATCAATTTAATATATATGGTAAAAACTAATGTTAACATGTATTTCTGTTATTAGTATCTTTCTCAATCACCTATTTATGGTAAATAGACTTTGAATTGATTCTGTGTAAAATATTTTACTTCATTCCCATCTATATGTTACTTAGTACAGTGCTTTTTTATGGAAAATTTCAATAGTACTTTACACAGATTATCACTTTTGTTTTGGTAATTACGACATGATTGTGTAAATTAATCGATTTACCTTATTTTATTTAAGGAAGACAACTCCTTAATTGATTGGAAGATTAATATCCTTTGTTTTTATCATTCGTACCCCACTACTATATAAACAACTATTCCTTTTAATTAACGAACACTCTCAAGTTCGACAACTACTACTACTGTTGCTTTTTGAAACAAAAGATCAGTCATTTTAAAAGGCCATTAGCTACTCTAAAGGTTCTTGATTTTCTTGCATATTTCTCTGTTACAAGGGTGTAGTTCTTATTATTCTTATTTCCTTTGTTACTGCTTCTCACTGGTAAGTCCCCGTTGATGCAATTATTTCTTTCCTTCTTGTAATAATTGTTTGTGTTGAAACATGACAATAAAGGCCCATAAAGATATTATTCGATGTTTGTTTATTATACTTGCATGTGTTTCATGGTTTGATATTATGTGCTCGTATCTAGTTTTTCTCCTATGTTCTTTGGTATGTTGATTATATTTACAGGCACCAGAAAGTGATATTGTGGCACGGAAAGTCGTCGGGGTGTTCAATAGATTTATACTAGTTCTATTTAGTTTTATTTTCTTGTTACTCGGTTTGTAATATTTTGTAAAACACTATTTGATGTAATAATAATTTTGGGGACTGCTTCGGGGGGCGGGAAATTACGTGTTCTATGAACGGTATAGGCACAACTTAGGTTTATATGCAATACGTGTTACGTGAATCACTTAGATACACAAAATTAGGATTTATTAACGTACGAATCGTTTAGACACTTAACTATGGTTTATCAATTATCCTTGATATAACTAAAATCGGTATACCATATTAATTGACATTGAGCATATTAATTTGATATTAGGCATGTTAACGTATTTTAGCATGTTAAGCATATTGACTTGAATCTAAGTATGTTAGTACAAATTTCGGGAACGTTAATACGTAGAGCATGCTAATTTGAAATTCTCATCCATTAACACTTGTTTCAGCATGTTTTAAATAATAATTTTCTACACTTTTTAGCTTGTCAAATAAGGGTCAAGTAAGTCATTACATTTTTAGCATGCCAATACACTTCAACATGTTAACATGATAGTTTTGACATACTTTCAGCATGTGTTAACATTAAACACGTATTTTTAAATGCATTCGGCATGTTAACATTGAATTTCAGTGTATACATTGATGTCTACCATGCTAAAATACTATTTCTCTAATTTTCAGCATGCTTAACAATATTTTCAGTATGTTTAGTAATATTTCAACATGTTAAAATTAATTTTCAGCATGTTTAATATATTTTTAGCATGTTTAACACAACTTTTAGCATGTTAACATAATGTTCCTGCACATTAGAATAATTTTTCAGCATGCCAATAATTGTCAAATTTCTGCATTATTGTAACCACGTTTCTGCATTAGTAAATTGTATTTTTGTCTTACTAAAACTGTATTTCTGCTCATTAATGTCAATTACTAGCATGTTTACATTAAATTTGTGCATTATTTGCATAATTATCAGCATGTTAAATGTCAGATTTTAGGCATTCTCAACATGTTAATCACTAGTCTAAGTACATCATTGCATCATGCATTAGTTCATAGCACTCAATTCATGAGCATGATTCCTTGACACATTTAGCATACTTTAGACATCCTCTTTTAAACACTTGGTAACATTTCGTCACATCCACAAATCACATGTCTTTTTCACATTAAATTTTGTTGAACACTTAGATATCATGTTCATAAGTTTAAACATATAAAAATAAATAATTATTTGTCTTCACATGTTAATCACATTAATTAATGTTAATGAACTAAGAGGCTAACTTGGGGCAATTATGTGCTACTTGTGGTCCTTCGTGTTGCGCGTTTTGAGTCCTAGGCAACATAGTTTTCTTTTCTTCTAGAACACATCCAAACTAGCAAAGTCCAATGCCTCTTGTACGATAGGTAGGACGTTAAGTATTACTACAACGTTAGTTTTATCCTTGTTATAGAACGCCCTTAGACTTAACAACCAGCCTAGGAGGGATGGGGCCTAGGTGGGATGGGACGAGTAGTCATTCGAAAGTGATGATCCCAATGGATAATTGACGGTAAGATTAATGACATTGTTACTTGTCTAAGAGTTCGGACGGTGAGTCGGATGATGATTAAATAAGTTGGGTTCTGATCCGAATAAGACCAAAACATTTCTTTGTTTGACTTGGACGATTTCTTTTAGTATTTTTATTTACTTTACATGTTTATTTGGGGTAATTAGTTATTACATAAGCAGTCTCCATTATTATAATTGTTTTCCTTCTTTCTTCTTGCTTGTCATGTTTATATATTTTAGCACTTAGACGATTAATAGATAAAATAAACATTTGTTAATTTCTTTATCACTTAGCTAAATGTTATATTATTAATAAAATAAGAGACTTTTTTATCACATAGAATCCCCACATAAAGTACGAATTCAGCCAGGAACCACCTTTGTAGACCTATAAAGGTGCCTAACACCTTCCTTTTGAGGTAATTTGAAACCTTACCCGAACTCTGGTGAACTAAGACTAAACAACAAAATAGGTTCGTAGTAGACTAGATCGGTGCCCTAACACACCTTAATACGTTAGGTGGAGACTCTTCACACTCTACCTTTAAACAATTTCAAAAAGAGTTTGTCACGTTGAATCCCGCTTTCCGTGAGGAAAATGGGACGCGACAGAATGGCGACTCCACTGGGGATATTAGGTTCTAACCATTAAGAATTTGTGCTTTATGTGAGATTCTCTCTATGTGTTTTTATGTTTGTTTAATAATGTTTACCTTTGACTTCATGATTTAACTTCTATATGTTATCCTTTTATTGTTTATTTACATCATGATTTATGAGTCTTTTCTCCTTTTTCCCTTTTATGTTTATTTCATGTCTCCATGCCTATCATTTTATCTTTTACCCCTTTTATTACTAATGTATTATCATGTTATTTATTTGTATATTGCTTAGCATGTCATTTTTCTATTTTCTACGTGTTACTACTTTATATATAACTGTCATTCCGCTCATACTTTTCTCCACTTGGAATCTCTTTTATTTTTCATTTATGAAAGGTTGCGTGGTTGCACAGACGTTTTTTCCTAAAACACCCTTCAAGAAATGCCTTATGGATCGGTTGATCATCGGTGCGTTGATGGACACAAGCTTTCCCACTCTCGAGTTGTCCACTCGAGGGAACCATGTTATAAACCCACTCTTTTCCTTTAGGTCATGGCTACATATTTCTTTCGTTAAGGAATATGCGTTCCATCCAACGTAGGATGCCCTGGCATCCTTGACGCGTTGAATGTTAGTCTCATTCAAAGTCCAAAGGGGTTCTCGGCCCCATAAGGACGCATAATATTATTTGATATGTGTTGCATTTCTATGTCTATTTTTGATAGTTTAACCTATCTTTTTTCTTTCGTTCTTGTCGTAGTCAGTCCTTACATTAGTGCCCCTCACTTTGGATCTCATTACTCTTAAAGTTCCGATTATGTTAGGACCTTACAATACACTCTTAGGGACTATTAAATACTTTCTTTTATTTTTATCCTCCTAACTCATCCATTAGTATATTAATCATTCCTAGGGTCAACTCTTACTAGGATAAGGTGATTCCAGTCCCGTCTACACTCTCTTAGTACAACTTTTCATTTTAGGATATTTTTCTCTTAGTGCTTTCAACACTTACATACTATGGCCCACATGATCCTTTTGATGCTATCGTACTCATGTCGTACTTTAACTATCAGAACCTCTTAGTTACAAAGCTTTCATAACTTCTATTCACTTTGAATGAGCATAATTCATCATTTTCAAATGAGTAGAATATTCGTTTTGGACTCCCATGCGTACTTTTTGTTCCTAATTATAAATCATTTCCTCTAAGGTGGACTAGAGTTGAACATCAGAAATGGCCAGTCAAGCAATGTTCATCATTCTTGTCAATAGTGAAGCTGAGCATGGAAGCTTGAGGTTGCATCAAAACAGGGTCATTTCGAGCGTCAGGAGGTTAGGAAGAAGAATGGAGCTAATTAGGGGGATAATGTCTGATATTTGAGGTTCGGTTGAGATGCCACCTAGTTTTCCAGAGTCGCTATCTGAAGCAGACTTCAACCCTCCAATCCACACCATGGAGCCTCCTATATTGACAACTTCACCTACGCCTGATTATGATACACCTATGTCCCCAAGTCAGTTTTCAATTGCATTGCTAAAAACACTTATTGAGTTGACAAATGCGAGTGAGAATAAGGAGATGGAAGGACAGGTCCCCAACAATGACACAGAATCATCTCAACAGCCCAAAATGAATAACTCATCCAAATCAAGGAAAGAATACAAGGAGAGAATCGAGGGTTTGAACTTTCCATTATATGATGGGTTGGGGAACCCTCATTCCCATTTGAAAGAGTACCTTGATAAGCTATCGGTTCTAGGACAAAGTGATAGCCTGAAGATGAAACTCTTTGTTAGTTTACTTAAGGGCCTAGCATTGATGTGGTATGCCAAAAATGATACTGGCAAATGGGTTTCTTGGGATCATTTGGCAACTGGCTTTGTTAGGCGATTCGACAATAAGCTAAAAAGGAAGCTCACAGTTGAGGCAAATTTGGTTAAGCCACAATCCAAGAATAAGGGAAAGACAATCATTGAAGAGGCATTCAAACCTCAAGTAAGGGCACCCCAACATCAACCGATATGGTACCCAGCTCCAAAAATCATTCCAACACAAGTTATGCCCAAGCCTACTATCCCCGATCCTTCACAAAATATCCTCCTCAAACTGTTTGGTACCCGCATCCAACTGTTGCTTCAAAATAAAACTACATTCCACTTCCTTATCAAATCCTACCCACAAATAAACAATCCAACCACTAGCTTATCCACCAAACTTCAACATGAGCTCTAAAAAAATTCACCAAAATAATACATTCCTCTAGGTGAACCTATAGAACAATTGTATGAACGACTCAAGAAGGTGGGCTACCTCAAGCCCATTGCTTCCGTACCTTGTGATGCTAAGTCTCGACGGTATCCTCCTGACCAAATTTGCACCTATCACTCTGGGATGAGAGGACATCTTACTAAGGCGTGCTTTGCTTTGAAGAACATGGTCCAGAAGTTGATTGACACCAAAGTGATAAACGTGACAGGGTCAACTTCTGATGCTGCTTGATTTTTTACACTTGACTGAAACTTGATGACATTAGTGAAAAAGATATCATGTTAATTCTCTACTCCAGATTCCCAAAAATTTGAAATTCCCTCATGTTTTACAATTTGCAATTGCCTTTTATGTTTTCCTTTCTTATGTAATTTGAACTACGATCGACCTAATTCCCCTGTGGATACGTAGGCGCTCATTAAATGAGTTCGGTTTCACCATAATAAAATTTTCTTTTCCCCTTCTTTATCATTTTCCTATACGAAGTTGGATGAATCGACAATATGATGTGAATCAATCAATCTGATGTTCAACAAAATTTGACCTGGTTCCTTCCCTATATTTTTATCTTCTTTATAATTGCAATTGTAAATTCGACATCACGTTACATCACTGTCTTGTTTCGTGCATTTTGAGCTCAAATCTTTACTCCTAGGCCAATTATTAAGCCCTAGCCTTCATCCTAGGATGCATTTATTTTATGTTTATTATGTTTTAAACTTATATGTGCTATGTGATAACTTTCATTTGTGCTTGTTTATTTCATTTTAAGGTTGTCTAGCATTTGAACATCGAACTCAAGTGACAATCTGCAAAATGACAAATACTCTCAACATCCAAACAGTTTTTAGTCCTCCTTCCCACAAACTACGTTGGACCTGACTTTCATTTGGATACATAGGCAGTCCACTTTGGGTTCGGTCTTAATCTAATAAAACATTTTCTTTCCCTTTCTTTCAATTACACTTCCAAAATATCGGGCTAGTAAGCCCAACTCCTGAGCAAATTAAGGGTAGATTACGGCTACTATATTCAAATGTAGGATAACCATTTCTCTTGAACTAATGTTTTCTTTGAGTGGTACAAGAACATAAGGTTCCACCCATTATAGAACGTTTTATTAAAATGTTTATTCTTTCCCTATATGTTCTTTTTACCTTACTAACTTGATTCCTTTTTTATTTTATTTTTCATTATTTATTTTTTCTCCCACACACCCCAAGGATTGATTCGTGCATTCTCTTGCCCATTACACCAACTGATAAAAGGCCCGGTCTCCTTCGCTTAAGGCTCAGTCATCAAGACAAAGAAATGGGTGATAACAAAAAAACTAGAAATGAGCATGGTGAGATGATCGTACAAATAGAACAAAGAATTCTTCAACTACAAGGGGAATTGTCACAAGCCCGTAACTTGTCTAATTTACCCCTTGCTTTGAATGCTCCTCTCGAACCACAAGTTGAGGGTAACACTATTGTCAAATCAATGCTACATTCATAAGCTATCCCTTACCACCACTTCCTATTTCACAACCCCCAAACAATTCAAGCCACATATACACGCTGCCTAAATATAACTCACATCCACATTCTTGTACATCGCAATGTCACACATAACTAGCTCCACTAAATTATCAAACAACATCATATGCCCATAATACACCACCAACGTTTACCACAAATATTCCTAATCCAAACAGCCATACTTTAGATCCAAGTTATGTCAAAACGACCCCTTTTACCCACCATCAATATAAATCCAAACCTCCGGCAAACGTCGTTCTTATGCAATCCATGGTTGAAAGATTGGAACAACTTAAAAGCAATAAGGGGTTGAACAGGCTAAGTTATGAGGATTTGTGCATATACCCTGATGTTGAACTGCCGGAAGGGTACAAACCTCCTAGATTTGAATTGTACAATGGGACTGGAGATCCAAAAGTCCACTTGAAATTATACTGTGACAAATTGGCAGGAGTCGGTAAAAACAAACAAATTCTTATGAATTTATTCATGAGGAGCCTCACTGGAGATGCCTTATCATGGTATGTCATACAAGATACAACAAAATGGTCAAAATGGACCGACATGGCCTCTGATTTCATAGAAAGATTTGGGTTCCATGTTGAGAATTCACCTGATTGGTTCTATATTCAGAAGTTAAAGAAGAAACCTACAGAATTATTTCAAGAATATGGAATGAGAGGGTAAAAAGAAGATTTTAAAGTGCGCCCTTCTTTAGATGAAAATCAAAAGAAGGAATTCTTCATTCGCGCCCAAGAGCCATATTATTATGAAAGGATGATGCTTATAGACGATCGAAAGCTCATCGGCATCATCAAGTTGGGAGAGAGAATTGAGGAAGGCATCAAAACTAGAATGATAATGAATTTGGAAACACTGCAAGCGATTAAGACTTCACAGGCTGATGAGAACAACAAAATGAAGGAAGTAAATGCTGTCTTAACTACACAAAATCCTAAAAACCAAACACCACTTCCTCCACTTCAATACCAAACACCCATATATCAAGCACCTTTATTCCCCACAACGACATACAATTACCCCATACTATCTTATAATCCTACCAACTATCTCACACAACCTGCGCACTTTTAAATTCCTCCAACTACTTTCCAACAACCATTAGATTATCAAAATCCACCAACAACTATACGAACCAATCAATTTATCAAACCTCGAGCCAAGCATCCGAAAAATCAGTCAAGACAGTACACTCCTTTGGCTGAGCCTCTAAACCATCTTTATGAGCGATTAAGGGTTGATGGCTACATTACTCCAATTCCTGCAATTGTAATGAATATATGTGCGAAATGGATTAATCATTCCAAAGTTTATTCTTATCATTCTGGGATGACAGGCCACACCACAGAGGAATGTCGTTCTTTAAAAGACAAAATTCAAGCGCTGATCGATACCGAGGTGATAAATGTGATGAATTCGTATCTTGATGTTGATTAAGCATGATTGGAATTAATGAAGGGATATCACGGTGTTTCCTCATTCCAGGCTCTCAAGCACTTGATTTACTATAATCTTTACATATGCTTGGAACAATATGAATTTCTCCTATGTAATTTTGAACTACGTTCGACCTGATTCCTATTTAAGAGGGATACGTAGGCACTCCTGTGGAGTTCGGTCTTATCATAATAAAATTTTCATATTTTCATGAAGCGTGTAACTGGGGAATATTTTTTGAAGGGAGTTAAAAAATTCCATGATTCTACAAGTTTAAGACAGACCAGACATATAACTGGGTAGAATTTTTTAGAGAGTCTTAAAAAATTCTATCAAGAAGCATTTTACAAATTCAAGGCTACCAAGGTTGATGCCATGAACTGGGGTAGAAATTTTTGAGGAATCCTTAAAAATTTCATCAAGGATTACATCTCAAGAAAGCGATATAAATACAATGGATTCAGGACCTGAATAAAGGAGCTGATAGAGACATGAATCAATCTTTTCCCCTTTTTAAAACTAACAATTTTTCTTTGAGTTCAAGAATAGAGTGACGATTATAAATCTTGAGTATGCTATACACCATCAAAAGACATAAGGTTAAGTATTATCATTCTGTATTCTGAGCAGGTTAAGAACTACCCTCTCGAGAGAAACTACTTGAGGCTAAGCATTGTCCTTGAAGGTTAGTTGGGTTAAGCATTATCCTCTCTCGAGAAATCATTCGAACTAAGCATTTTTTCAAAAATTCAATGGAGTTAAGCACTACCCGATCAAAAAAAAACTCTTTGAGGGTAAGCATTGTCCTTGAAAAGTTGAGTGGGTTAAGCATTACCCTCTTTAGAGAAACTGACTAAGGCTAAGCATTGTCCTTGAAAGTTAGTTGGGTTAAGCACTACCCTCTCTCAAGAAATCATCCGAACTAAGCATTGTTGTGAAAACTCGATAGAGTTAAGAACTACTCTATCGAAAACTTTCTAAGGCTAAGCATTGTCCTTTGAAAGTTAAGTGGGTTAAGCACTACCCTCTTTCGAGAAACTGACCAAGGCTAAGTATTGTCCTTGAAAGTTAGTTGGGTTAAGAACTACCCTCTCTCGAGAAATCATCCGAACTAAGCATTGTTTCAAAAACTCGATGGAGTTAAGAACTACTCTATCAAAAATTCTCTAAGGCTAAGCATTGTCCTTAGAAAGTTAAGTACTACCCTCTTTCGAGAAACTAACTGAGGCTAAGCATCGTCTTTGAAAGTTTGTTGGGTTAAGCACTACCCTCTCTCAAGAAATTGTCCGAAGCTAAGCATCGTTTTGTAAACTCGATGGAGTTAAGAACTACACTATAAAAAAAATCTCTAAGGCTAAGCATTGTCCTTAGAAAGTTAAGTGGGTTAAGCACTACTCTCTTTCGAGAAAATAACTGAGGCTAAGCATCGTCCTTGAAAGTTAGTTGGATTAAACACTACCCTCTCTCGAGAAATTGTTCGAAGCTAAGCATTGTTTCGGAAGTTCGGTGGAGTTAAGTACGACTCTATTAAGAACTCTCTAAGGCTAACCATTGTCCTTGTAAAGTTAATTGGGTTAAGCGCTACCCTCTCTCGAGAAACTAAGGCTAAGCACTGTCCTTGAAAGTTAGTTGGATTAAACACTACCCTCTTTCGAGAAACCGTCCAAATCTAAGCATTGTTTCAAAAATTCAAGAGACTAAGCACTGTCCTCAGAAAGTCGATTGGGTTACTCAAAACAAATATTGTTTTCTACTACTGAACATGTTATGCACAACTGCCTCGGTGTTATTAAATGCTACTGCTTTACTGGACATGGCGTGGATTAAGCACAATCTTTTCAAATCTATATGAAGAAAGCATCGCTCTCTCATGATAGATACGCTTTCTTATATCTTCTTATCATAATTGTTATGGTTGTTTTCACTACATTGTTCATTCTTCTATACATACATATCCGTGCTAATCATTTTTTCTAGTTAAGCTAAAATGGAAGGACTAACAGGTACAAACTATCCCATAATGAGAAGCCAAACAATTGATCACACGATTTCACAATACCTCAAGAAACTCAAAAAATTGATCCCATGATGAGAAGTCAAATAACTGATCCCGCGATTCCACGATACAACAAATATGCTTTCTTTATTTCCACATTCATTTTATGTTTATCAATTGTTTATTTCTTACATGTCTAACCCTGGTTATCAAGTATATCATGAAGTACGCAGGTGACGGAGAAGGAATAACAAACAAAGACAATTTTCGTTTCTGTTTTTAGGAATATTATCCCATCTATTCATTCGTCGCCTCACCTACCTCAATATTTTCAAACTTCTCCATACGTTATCAACTTATCCCTTATCGTCTCACCGACCCACGATACCGTTGTTGATGCCACTATTCTTTATCATTAACATTCTTTAGGAATATTGGTCATTCCTAAATCTAGAACTATAATTGGCCTGATATCATAAAACCAGAGGTATGTAGGCGACTTAAGACCAAAGTCTCGGCCACACTATTTTTAAACACCTCCCGTTGCTTTCTTCCTAATAAACTGTCATCTCGGTCGGATAAAACTGGCTACTACGTCAACTTTCGTTGTTTGACAATTCTTTTATCATTCTCAAACAACGAAGGGGCAGCTGTTGACACCTAATTTTGACCTCCCAATATCATTTTTAGGCTACTATTTTTATCAAAATTAATTAATATTAATTATTAATATTTTTTTACATATTATTCTTATATTAAATACATACTAACATGTCACATTCATAATTTAAAAAATACACAAAACTACTTCCATATTTTAGTATCATTCTTATAATTTTAAACTTAAATACGACATTTTATGTAATTTTACTATTTATTAAATTATTTTTTCACATAATTATGCACATCCACAATTTTTTGCAAATACATTATCTAGTTTTTCATTATTTAGCATTATTATTTTTTTGGTATTTATTATTATTATTATTATTATTATTTATTATTATTTATTATTTATTATTATTATTCCTACTACTATTTAAATAGTAGCCTGATTAAAATCACTTTGCCTATTTTATTTATCTTCTAACTCAATCGATTCAATTTCTTACAATTTTAGCCTAGTTGTATTTAGTTCATTACAATTGTAGCCAATTTATGACTAATCTAAAAAAACTCATTCAATTTTGTGGTCAAATACTCAATCTTTAGATCTCACTCGTCGATCAAAAAACTGATCCGACGGATAAGATCAAAGATCCATCCTACATTTTTTAAACTTAATTCCCAAAACCCTAACCCTAATTTCCAAAAATCATCCACCTCCCCCCCTTCATCTCTCTATCCCTTCTCTCTCTACCTCCCCTTCTCTCTTCTCATCATCATCGATATCCATGGATACCGCCGGCAACCCTAACGCTGGCAAAGCCCTTTCCCCTTTCTCTTCTATACTCTCTCTCTAAAATCCCTCCCCTCTCGTACTTCACCAGTGAAACCAACCACTAAACGCCGCTCCATTCACCGATATTAGTAGGTAAAACGGCGCCATCGCTTCTCTACTCTCTCTGCCGGCAAGCCAACACCAACGACGGATCCCCATATCTGTTGTCGCCGATAACAGCAGCCGTAAACCAACCCCCATTTTTCCTCTGTCACTCTGGTGTCTCCTCCACGCTGCCAGCTCACCTCTCGTTAACGCCACCACCGGCGCAGCCACTAGCCAAGCCACTGTCTCCCTTCATTTGTCTTTTCGCCAGCCAGGTTCTCATCAAAATTAAGGCCGATAAGGTTCTCTTTTGTTGAATTCGATTACCCTATAGTTCGATTCCTCATCTCATTAATTGCATGTTGATCTTTTTGGTTTGATTTACAGGTTCTTTTTTTTTTTGGGTGGAAATGGCCTAAATTGATTTCTTAGATCTAACGTTTATGATATCTACCTTTGAGTATTGATTCAATTCATTTAATAAATTACACGTCTATTTTTAGACTGTTACAAGAATACTTTTAGACTTCTATGTACGAAGTCTCCAATTTTATAACGCCCCGATATCCCATTCCAAGATGTCACACTGTGCTTATGGACCCGAATAACCATAAGCTAACCCTTTTCTGATATCTGTACCTGTACACAGCATAATATCTGGAAAAAAAATGCGGAAACTTACCATAAGGTTCAACACATCTATACATACTCAAAACTGAAAACTGAATACTAATACATCCGTCTGAAAAGCCTATAACTGTATGAACTATGGAGTTGATGGGACATGTCCCCAACTAACTCCGTCAACAGAAAATAAACAAAGTCTGAAACAATAGTAGTAAACTGAGACTCATCCTCGAAAGAAGAGGACTCACTGCTACTGCTGCTGACTGGGACCAAACTGCTGAGGATAAACTGGATCTTGTGCCTCTGAACCTATGGTGTCAAATAAAACATCATAGCGCGAATGCGTCAGTACAAAAATGTACCAAGTATGTAGATGGGGTAGGCTAATGCAAGGGTTCATACATGCACAATATCTAAACTGAATAATCATAAAAATGCCGCATGAGAACACATACATGAATGCACAGAACATGAACATAATTATCGGAACTCTAGATACTGAAACTCAGATACCACTTTACTGCAGACTGAACTCACTACTGACACTAAGATACTGAATCACAGACTCATCTGATACTGATAACTGAGGATCTGGATATGCTTACATCAATGACTGAATTCTTGGACTTACTACTTTTGACTGACAGGATTAGAGATTAACCTTTCTAACTGATGATTTTGGAAGCTTTATCAATGATAAGAAATATGATTATATATGAATCTGACAACAAGAATACTCAATAGAAATCTGATACTGTGATCAAGCCTGTCTGACAGCATATCTCTGAATATAATACCAAATAACTATAAAGGAGACCAAGTCTATCTGATGGGATGGCCCATAAATCAATGGAACTATCTGAGTTCCTCACAATGATAGATGACTGTATCTGACAGTCCTGATTTTTGAACACTGATTCTGAAACTCAGACTGAATCTGAAACTGAAACTGTGGGAAGTAGTCACTTAATCGACATACCCCGATCTACCACATATGGGCTCCAACCTGTTCCCCAGTTGGAAGGGTGTCATTACCGCGCCACTGGTAAAGACAACTCTATGTGACCCTCATCTAGAAGGTCCTCAAACGAGAATGGTAGAGCCCTCATCTAGTAGGTCAAGCCACCTTATCTACCCTCATCTAGCAGGTATGATGCCTCTCATCCACTCTCAACTAACATGTGTGATGTCTCAACCTACGCTGACTACGTAATTCTGGAGCATAAGGATTGCTTCTAAGAATCACACCCTCTACTAGTAGGTGAGTTCCCATCCTTGAGCTCGCTCGGTGCTAGTTTTTACTCCCAACTGAAAGACTCAAAACTGAATTCTCAACTGAACACTAGCTGAACTGAATCTGACACTGATTATATTACTCAAAAGGTCTGACTGAGTTACGCTGAGATTACTTGGTTCCGTATCTGACGGAAAAGATTTTGAATCATGGTATCTGACTGACGATACAGAGCTTGAATAGATTACTCGAATCTCTTCTGAGATTAGGATTGAATCACTTGAATACTATTAGAACTAAGATGATTACAGGTCTGAGGCTAGATTACTAGAGATATAGAGATAACTGAGATTACTGAGCTTTATTAATCATCGCACTTGTCTGAGGATACAGAGTTCTATAGTTCACTGAGTTCTGAGAATCATGACTAATTGGAATTATCGAGAAACTGACACGAGCTCTAGAAAATAGTTTATATTCAGGTATAAATACCCCTAGGACTCGATAACATAAAAGTAAGACATAATTATTCTTCATCACAAATCATTCATGCATTATCATGGTCATCCATTCATCGCTACAATCATTCATTCATCATTACAAACATTCATTCATCATTACAATCATTCATGTATCATCACAATCGTTAAAGCATCACTTCAAGTAGTTGGGCATCATAACATACTTTCCCTCTCAAGATCCTTAGGACATCGCATTAAGAATTTAGGAAACATAGACCTCTAATCATCATCACAACCGCAAAAGGGTCATTCCAAACCTTTAAGGATCATCAACATCGGTTCACCATCATATACTAGCCTAGGGAAGACATGCTCTTAGATTGTACCTCATTCAATGAGATCTTACATCAAGTACTTCATACCTATATCGGTCTTGTCATGTATTTGGATATTACTTGATTTGGGGGAAACTTCATACTAACACGTCACTATTTACTTGCTAACCACTTGACATGTATTAAAAGCTTAACATATATCAAAGAGAACAAAATTGGGGAATTTACAACCATCATATCTCGACCTGTTCACTAGGGTCTTTCAACAACCACTAGACACGACCTATTTTACACCTACTTGGGGATTTCATGCTATCTTGGCACATTTCACTCACTAAGGCATTTTATCAAATACTAGGCATGCATAAACTAGCTCACAATTTGGGGTTTCCTATTCAACATACTATAGTGGACCTTATGCTTCAACTAAGCTCTTTATCAAACCTATGGAGAACGTTCTTCACTGATTCAACCATTTTTACACCCAAAAGTCATGAACACATCATATGGAAAAACAACTTCAAGAGGGTCTATCACAAACATCACATGAATTCCACATACTAGGGTCAAAGCTTATAAATTTTGAAGGAAAACATAAATCAAAACTCAACAACACATTAAACATCCATTTCAACTCAGACAAATCATTTACAACTCACAAACAAGAAAATCTTTTAGTTTTAAAAAGGGTTCTTGAGCTTCTTGGATGAAAGGGACCCAAGAATCAATATCTACATACCTTAACCTTTGAAATTCGATGAACTTTAGTCCTTGAAACTTTATCCAAACTTGAAATAAATAAATTCTTGAAGCCCACACTATGAGAAACTTGATTCTTGAAGAAACGTTGAGGAATTTATGGATGAATTTTGAAAGATTAGGGTTCTTGAATGAAACCATAGATCTTATTGAGAGAATTGGAAAAGAAAGTGATGGAATTAGGGTTTGAATGAGGGTTCCTCATATTTATAGAGGCTCAAAAAAGGTGGGAAATGACCAAAATACCCTTGCAAAAATGCCCTTGAATTGCTGAAAAAATATACTTGACGCCATTCGTGACCGGCCGCCAGGTCCGTGATAGACCGTCACGAATAGTCGTCACAAAAGGGGTCAAAATTCTTGATTTTCTGCCCAGGGATGATGATTTCATCAAAAATGTCGTCAGAATGTGACGACATCGTCAAGAAGGTCATCAGAAACGTGATAGCCCGTCAGAAACGTCGTCACCGTTTTTCAGCTTGACATGCTGGAGTAAAATGGGCATAACTCTTTGCTCCGTTATCGGATTTAGGTAAAATTGGTATCGTTGGAAATCTAATTCAAAGATATTTCTTTTGATATATATAAAGACACCCAGCTCTTCATATACAACGAGTTATGGTCGATTTAAGTTGATCCAAATTTTGACGGTCACTAAAACTCGAACGATAGGAAAGTTTTCAACTCGTTCATGAGTTAGGGGACCTCTATGATCTTAATTCATGCTCAAATAGATTCCCACACCATTCAAAGTATTTTATACTTGGGAGGATATTTCTGAAACATTTTGACTCAGATTTACGCTTTACCAAATACGCTCTAAGGCTCAGGCTGGAAGAGGATTTTGCGGGGAATTACATTATCTCCCCCATGAGAACATTCGTCCTCGAATGTCATTTGATAGACTGAGAATACGGATCAACAAAACTTACTCAAGAAATGGAAATATCTCAGATCAGGACTACGCAACTGGAACGACTAACATATAGAGTTCTCACACTGTGCATGCATATATGATGCATGGAATACTCGACTGATGATACTCATAGCTGAATTCTCATAATACACATGCATATCTGATGCATGGACTCATAACTGGTATGATATCATGAATACACGACTTAACACATGCTGACAAGATGAACTCTTTCTACTAAATGCGCATATCTAATGCATGAATGTCCAGCTAAGCTGACTTTTGAAAGCACGACTTGACAATGCAACAATGATTGATGCTAACTTTATAAGGAAAATATGAACATGCATCGAGATAAATATAATGTCATGCAATATCATAATACCATGGGGTATCTCCCCCTTGGGATTCTATGTCCCTCTAAACACACTTCGTTTAAATACTAGAGCGGTGTGCGAGGCACCTACAGACTGGGTTAAAATTGACCGATCAAGATCTGAAACTTATGCATGACTCATGCTAACATAAAAGATCAAAATAAGAGAAAAGGATCTATCAATGCATAAGATAAAGATGAAGGGCTCATAACATACCCGGGTCAGTTTCAGGGGATCTTTCCCGATCAAGGCGAGCTTGAAGTGCATATAATCTATTTTGAGCTGAAGAAAGACTATGCTGACTTTGGGGACCTGGCTTAGGACAGTCTCGAACTTTGTGACCAGTTTCTCCATATCCAAATCACATATCACTACCGGCTCTACATACACCCTTATGATTCTTGCCACATTCTTCAAACAACAGGTAAGTACGAACACCACAAGTACTACTCTGGGATTAGGAGCTTGGCTCTCCCTCAAATCTGACACCCCCAAATGTAGGTGCGAGTACACTAGCTTAAGATGGAGATAGAACTAAAAATCTCCGACCATACTGAGAACTACTACCACCTAGAGACCCTGACTGTGAGAAACCACGACTACCTGTCTTGGCTTTCTTGCTCACTCTCCCTCTCTCCTTCATCTTATCTGCCTCAATCTGTTGCACATAAATTATTAGCCTAGAAAGATACATATCTCGATTAAGCATGGAAGATCTACACTCTTTCAACACATCACTTGATACCCCAGTCAAAAACTTACTCATACCCACTCTAGGGTCAGCTATCAAGTCGGCAGCATACTTAGCAAATTGGTTAAACTTAAGACAATACTCTTTCACTGTCATGGAGCCTTGCCTTAGGTTCATAAACTCTTCTAACTTAGCTTCTCTCATTTCTAGCGGGAAAAACTTATCTAGAAAGGCACTCTGAATCTCTAGCCAAGTCACGGGAGCTGCATTCTCCCCTCTATTTTTACTCCACATCACTACCCAATCATGAGCAATATCTTTCAACCTATAAGATGCTAACTCAACACTCTCCTTCTCTGACATATGCATAATCTGGGTGATCTTCTTCACCTCCTGAAGAAAAAACTACGGATCCTCACCTATTACTGACCCAAAGAATTAGGGCGGTTTCATTTTCATGAAGCTTCTAATCCTAGCTATGGCAGAATTCCCATCTTGCTGAGATGGGACTGCATCCTGACGGTTGTAATGAACATTAGTCACCGCCTGGGCTATCGCTTGGAAAGATGCCCGAAACTCTGCATGTGACACACTCTTATTTTCAGGATCTACTGGCTGAGGGGGTGGACCATCAACCCTATCGACAAAGTCTCTATGAGGAGGCATACTCTGTAAACGAAAGAATGAAGTGGATTAGACTGAGGATTGACTTGAGCTCATGCTCACTCGCATGAAATGATCACTGAAAGAAGAGGAACTCCTCCTAAGAACATCCTGTAGCCTATTGAACATAAATGTGGCACGCTACACAACCATGTACAAGACTCTACTAGATGCGGTTTTTATGACTCCCTAGGATACTCTTGAACCTTAGCCTTTGATACCAAGTTTGTAACACCCTGAGATCCCATCCCGAGACGTCACACGGTGAGGAGTAGGAAAGATTAGCTGCATTGGCAGCTGCTCAAGTGCATCAACAGAATATTGATAACCCAGGTCGGGCAACAAATCTTGATGAAAAGGACCTGGGTGATGATGAGCTATTAAATCCAAGGCGTGCTGGTGAGGTGGCAGCACCTGTGAACAGGAGAGATCGTCAAGCTAGAATGAGACCTGAACGCCGAGCTGTGCAGGCCCCTTTCGATGATGATGATGACGATTTGGATGCGGCTGGTGCCACAGGGGCTATTATTCCTCCACCCTTGGCACCCGGAGCCAAGTTCAATATCACCAGCACCATGATCCAGCTATTACAATTCAAAGGGTTATTTGGTGGACTTGCAGGCGATGATCTGAATATGCATCTGATCAACTTTATCTCAACATGCAAGTCATTTGAAAATCCAGGAGTTGGATAAAATGCAATTTGACTGCGCTTATTTCCATTGTCTCTATCTGGAGAGGCAACTCTATGGTTGAACGGGCTGACTCCTGACTCTATTACTAATTGGAGGCAACTGAGAGATGCTTTCCTAGAAAGATTCTTTCCGCCATCCAAGAGAGCACAATTACGAGATGAGATCAGCAATTTTCGACAGCTTCCAACTGAAGCTCTCCACGAAATATGGGAGAGGTTTAAGAAGAAGCTTATGTTGTGCCCAAATCATCAGATGACCAACATCTACTTGATGGAAATATTATACAGGGCGTTGAACTCGGTGACTAAGCCAGTGGTTGATAATGCTGCAGGTGGGTCATTCATGGACCTTACTTTTATTGAGGCTGGTGATATGCTGGATCATATCACAAAGCAGAGTAGAGCTTGGCATACCAGGGATTCTGAGGTAGCAAGCTCTACTGTATCTACTGGCATGATAGAAGAACAGAGGTGAAGAGAAGAGGAACGTGACCAAGATATGGCTCACATGAAAACGCAGATGGACCTTCTTACCAAGCATTTATTATCAGGGAAGACAGAAAAGGTCAAGGCTGTTGTATCACAGGGTAGAGATGAATTTGATTCTAAGGAGGAAGCGAATTATTTGAATAATCAGGGGGGTTTCCGAGGCAATGTCCAAGGAAACCAAGGTCGGAACTATTATGAAAAATCCGGATTCAAGAATAAGACTGACAGGAGTGGTTTGTATGTTCCTCCTGGAAATCGTGAGGCTGCGGCATCTGGCTCTGGAAAGATGTCCCTGGAAGATATGATGGCTAAGTTGTTAAAAGGAGTGGAGGGAACCAACACGGGAGTAACTGAGGTAAAAAATGATTTGTCCTCAATAAATCAATTGGTTGAATCGCATTCCACTTCAATAAAATAGCTAGAACAACAATTGAGTCAACTATCAGCGGCACTTAATCAAAGAAAAATTGGTACCTTACCTAGAGACACTGTGTAGAACCTAAGGAATGATGGATCATGTATGGATATTACTACCAGGAGTGGTAAGGTATTGGAAAATCCATCCAAAGGCAAACAGGTGGTTGATATTACAGAAGAGAATATTATTGAAGCAGATTATGATGATTCTGTAGAAGCTAAAAGTAAGAATGAGAACATTCATGACACTACACCTAGATGTCACCAGCCTAAAAAGATTGATAATCGGAAGCAAGATAAAAAGGAAGTGGTGGAGAAACTCTCCCAACTCCACCACCACCTTTTCCTCAGAGACTGAAGAAGAAAGCTGATGACACCAGGTTTAGTAAATTCATGACTATGTTGAAGTAGTTGACTATTAATGTGCCTTTGGTGGAGGCACTGGAGCAGATGCCAGGATACGCCAAATTCATGAAGGACCTTTTGACAAAGAAAAGGGCAGCAAGTTATGAACTGGCAGATAATGTTCATTATTGCAGTGCAATTTCCATGAGATCTTTAGTACAGAAAAAGGCGGATCCTGGTGCTTTCACTATTTCTTGCACTGTTGGATCCTTGGATTTTGCTAAGGCATTGTGCAATTTGGGGGCTAGCATCAATTTGATGCCGCTATCTATTTATAAACAGTTGGGGTTGGGCGATCCTACACCAACCAATATGCGGCTCGTGATGGCAGATAGGTCGGTAAAATGACCTGTTGGTATCTTATATGATGTACTGGTGAAGGTTTCTTCCTTCATTTTTCCTGCAGACTTTGTTATTTTGGATTGCGAGGTAGATTCTGAAGTTCCCATAATCTTGGGATGCCCTTTCCTTGCAACAGGAAGTGTGCTTATTGATTTATGAGCAAACGAGCTTTTATTTTGGATGAATGATGAAGTGGTCCATTTTGATGTATGCAAATCAATGAAGCAGCCTAAAGATATGAATGTGTTCTCTATAGCTGATGTTTATTATGAGGACGAGAAAGAATTATCTGTAGAGAAGCATCTTACTGTTGAGCCATTGTCTGCTGTACTTTTGAACTTTGAGCATGAGGATGTTGAAGAGTATGAAGAAACTATTCGTGCTCTAACAGGAATGGGGTCCTATTCTCATGCCCTTAAGAAGCTGGACCTTGACCTTAAGAATTGACCGTCACCACCAACGAAACCATCCATTGAAGAGCCACCAGTGCTAGAATTGAAAGAGCTCCCCAGTCATCTAAAGTATGCGTTCTTGGAAAGTGGGAATACACTTCCGGTTATTGTTGTGGATGATTTAGGTGAACAGCAAGTAACGGCTCTTATCTCTGTTCTAAAGAGGTACAAGAGAGCCATTGGTTGGACTATTGCTGATATAATTGGTATCCCTCCTGGGATATGTATGCACAAGATTCATCTCGAGGAAGATTGCGTACCCACCATTGAGCACCAACATCATTTGAATCCACCTATACAAGAGGTAGTGAAGAAAGAAATTATTAAGTGGTTAGATGCAGGGGTGGTGTACCCAATTTCAGACAGTAAATGGGTGAGTCCAGTGCAATGTGTGCCCAAGAATGGGAGCATGACAGTAGTCACAAATGAAAAGAATGAGATAATTCCACTCAGACCTGTCACAGGGTGGAGAGTGTGCATGGACTACCGGAAGCTGAATTCGTGGACGTTAAAGGATCACTTTCCAATGCCATTCATGGATCAAATGCTTGATCGATTGGCAGGGAAGGGATGGTTCTGTTTCTTAGATGGTTATTCCGGATACAATCAGACTTGCATTGCTCCTGAAGATCAGGAGAAGACCACTTTTACATGCCCGTATGGTACGTTTGCCTTCAAATAAATACCATTTGGGCTATGTAATGCACCTGCTACTTTCCAGCGATGTATGATGTCCATTTTTCTGATATGGTCGAAGACACCTTGGAGGTGTTTATGGACGACTTTTCTGTTGTAGGTGAGTAATTTGAATCATGCTTGGCAAATCTGAGTATGGCTTTGCAGAGATTTATTGAATTCAACCTGGTGTTAAATTGGGAGAAGTGTCACTTTATGGTTAAGGAAGGCATTTTTCTTGGGAATAAAGTCTCTGAAAGGGGAATTGAGGTTGATCGAGCCAAGATTGAAGTTATCGAGAGATTACCACCTCCAATTTCTGTAAAAAGGGTACGTAGTTTTCTCGGTCATGCAGGTTTTTATCGGAGGTTTATTAAAGACTTCTCCAAGATTGATAGCCCATTATGCAATCTTTTGGAGAAGGATGAAAAATTTGACTTTGGTGAAGATTGCTTGAAGGCATTTGAATGCCTCAAAGGAAAGCTAGTTGAAGCTCCTATTATTGTAGCACCCGATTGGTCTCTACCTTTTGAATTTATGTGTGATGCAAGCGGGGTAGCCTTGGGTGTTGTACTTGGTCAGAAAAGAGAAAGGCTATTTCATCCAATCTACTATGCAAGCAAGGCCTTGAATGAAGCACAAAAGAACTATATTGTCACTGAACAAGAGCTTCTAGCAGTTGTTTATGCTTTTGAAAAGTTCCGTGCTTACTTGTTAGGAACCAAAGTAGTGGTTCATACAGGTCATGCGTCTCTACGATATCTAATGGCAAAGAAGGATGCTAAGCCAAGTCTAATTAGGTGGGTGTTACTGCTTCAAGAATTTGATTTCGAGGTAAAGGATAGAAAAGGTTGCGAAAACCAAGTAGCTGATCATCTATCTAGACTTGAGAGTGAGCACATAGTGCAACCCGACCTTGATATTGATGATGCATTTCCCGACGAAGAAATCCTAGCCGCTATGGTAGAAGATTTACCGTGGTATGCAGACTTTACGAACTACGTGGTAAGTAAAGTGATTCCTGAGCATCTCTCCTTTCATCAAAAGAGAAAGTTCATGCATGATGTGAAACACTACTTCTGGGATGAACCATATCTCTTTCGACGATGTGCTGATGGTATTATTAGGCGATGTATCTCAGATGTGGAGGTGCCTAGCCTACTGGAAGCAAGTCATGCTTCCCAAGTTGGGGGTCACCATGCAGGTGATCGAACGGCAAGGAAGGTACTCCAAAGTGGCTATTACTGGCCTTCATTATTCAAGGATGCTTACGATTTTGTGAGAAGATGTGATCAGTGTCCGAGGAAAGGCTCTATCTCGAAGCACCATGAGATGCCTATGTCTAAAATTCTTGAAGTAGAACTATTTGATGTATGGGGTATTGATTTCATGGGCCCATTTGTGAGTTCGTTTGGGATGAAATATATCCTAGATATTATGGATTATGTATCCAAATGGGTCGAAGCAGTAGAGCTAGCTGATAATGAAGGTAAGCGTGTTGTAGCGTTCTTAAAGAGAAATATCTTCTCTCGTTTTGGGGTACCTCGTACCATCATAAGCGATGGAGGTTCACATTTTTGCAACAAGCTGTTCAAAGCTGTATTGGTGAAATATGGGGTTAAGAAACACAAGGTAGCTACACCATATCACCCACAAACTAGTGGGCAGGTAGAGGTTTCTAATCGGGAGATCAAGCTAATCCTTGCGAAGACTGTGAATGCCAGTAGGAAAGATTGGTCCAAAAAGCTGGATGATGCCTTATGGGCATATAGGACTATATTTAAGACACCAATTGGCATGTCACCATATCAACTAGTTTATGGGAAGGCTTGTCACTTGCCAATTGAGCTAGAACATAAAGCATTGTGGGCGCTGAAGCGGCTTAACTTGAATTGGGATGCTTCTATTAATCTGAGGTTGGAACAGCTGAATGAGATGGATGAATTCCGTCTACATGCGTATGAAAGAGCAGATCTCTACAAGGAAAGGATGAAAAAGTACCATGATCGGAGGATTTTCCAACGAAACTTTCAGAAGGGTGATTTGGTACTTCTTTTCAACTCCAGACTGAAGCTATTTCCAGGTAAGTTGAAGTCTAAATGGTCTGGTCCATTCAGAATTAGCCAAGTTTACCCATCTGGAGTAGTGGAGTTAGAAAACAATGATGGTGGTGTCTTTAAGGTGAATGGCCAGCGAGTGAAGCTATATATCGGACCTACCAATTCGATAAAATGTATAGCCACCTTATATCTCGATGAAGTCCGAGTACTCGAGATAGCTATGTCGTACCGTGACAATAAATCAAGTGCTACATGGGAGGCAACCCATCATTAGGAGTTTGTTTCGTTAGGATTTTGTTTTTGATAAATAAAAGTTCAAAAAGAAGAGTCGAGCCACGACCAAAACTAAGGCACTCGGTGGGAGGCAACCCATCCTTCTAATCATTTTTGTTGTTTTTGATTAAGTGTAGGTGCAAGATATACAAAGGAGGAGATTAGTCCCAAATTTTGATTTGAAAGTGAGCCATGCTAAAGGTGGTAAGTGAGGAATGATGGAGCAAAGGCTATAGGCTAGGCATTGCCTATGCCAATCTAGGCAACGAACAAGGCAATGCCTATGCCAATCTAGGCAACGAACAAGGAAATGCCTATACAAATCTAGGCAACGGACAAGGCAATGCCTATGCCATTGCCTATGCTCACTACCTCACATAGGCAAGGGACAAGGCAAGGCCTATACCAATGTAGGCAATGTTATAGGCGCCGCCTATGCCATTGCCTATGCTCATTGCCTCACATAGGCAATGCCATAGGCGCCGCCTATGCCTATCTAGGCATTGCTAAAGGCGCCGCCTATTCTAAGCATAGGCAAAGCATTAGGCGCCGCCTACTTTTTTTTTTTTTTGTCTCCTAACCCGATTGTACATGGATCAAACCCGACCCATGGCTTAGTCTTTAAATAGATCCTCAACCTTAGAACACAATTCCATTGTTTGCTCAAGATAAACGACGCCTAAGCTCCTAAATTCTCTCAAAGTTTTTCTTTTTGCTCATCTAATCTTGCAAGTTCATCTTCCGGATCCATCACCACGTAAGTTACTCTTTTATATTCCGTAGTTGTTGCACTACTCCGCTTATAATGGTTTATTAGATTGTGAAGTGGTGTTTGGTGATGAGAATATGGTTGGTTTGTTATGATGCATCTAGTTGAGTGAAAGAATTTGTGTGGGTGTTCTTGACTTTACTCCGACTTGTATTTGATTGGTATTCACTGTCGTATTTTTATGAAGTCGAAATTGTGAAGTTAATGCATAATCTTGAAAGTTGTAAGCTTGAATGTTTGAATGACTCATTCATCGAAGGTATTGATCATGATTGACCACAAGAATAACATGGTTTGGTTATTTCGATGCAAAAACCTGATAAGATTGCTATGTGGTAATCTTGTTCAAACATTGCCTTAATCCAATGAAATAAAGTCGGAAAGGATAGTCAAGATTATATGATTATTAACATTGTGCAAACAGATTAAGTGTGGGGTGGTATCATCACGATTTTCTTTTCCGACTAAAGTAAATCTTCCATGATGAAACTAACGTAACTTTATTGTGATCTCAGGTAGAATGGCCCCAAAAGGACGACAAGAAAAAGAAAAAGTGTCCACCTCCAAAAAAGGTCAGAAAAGGGCAAGAAAAGATCAAGCTGAGTCCTCCTCTTTGCAAGTGCCTCGACGAACTTTTGGGATAAAGTGGGTCCTAGAGGAGGAAGGAAAAGAGTGGTACAAGAACAACAAAGTAAAAAAATATGTTCACGTGGATTTGATGCAGAAGGAGAGTCTAGCAAAGAGAGAGCCCCGCATTTTGGCTAAAATCATGGCACTAAATCTTGATTTTATTTTCCGAGATATGGGGGAATGCAATCTTGATCTAACGTGAGAGTTTTATGCCAATTGGTCCCTAAAGACTACTGGAAGTGAAGTAAAGATTCGGGGCCAAGTCTTGCAACTGAATGCGGAATTCTTCAACTCTTTTTTGGGCCTTCCATCTGTGGATCCATCACCGCTCAAGGAACTTTATCACAGACCTCCCTATAGGGCCATCAGACATACACTGTGCGGATCAAGGTCAATGGCACGGTGGATTCGGCACAAGGATAATGGTCGCCACAACACCTACCCGTATGCCTCTTTGAACAGGGAAGCTCGCATATGGTTAAGGATAGTTAACTCTTGCTTGATTCCTGCGACACAATATACTAAGATCACATGTGATCGAGTCTGCTTGGTGTACGCTTTGATGTCGAATATTCCCATCAACATTGGTGCGGTTATACGATCGTCAATGCGCAAGGCTAGGATGCACAAAAGGTCCCATTTCAGTTTCGGCAACTTGTTGACTGCGATCTTAAGGAAAGAACATTTTGAAGAGGAACCCGCGGATCATAAGCTACCACACAACCCGAAGAAGGTTGATCTCACGAAGGTTAAAGAGCCAGAAACTGGTCAAGGCATCAACCTCACCACTGCAGAGAGGCATGCTCGAGATGAAAGCTTTTTCCGCCATCTGTATGGCATGACTAGATTTACACTGATAAATGGGGGTCATGTTCCGACTGATGCAGAGCTTCAGCAGTTGGACTATGATTACCCGCTTAATGAGCATGCGTGGGCTATGTGTGGAGTAGGGGTATATTTTGAGGAACCTCTCGACGATGACGTGCCGACTGACGATGATCACCGACTTCCAGACTCAGACGTGGAGGAAAACTCTGATGATGATGACTCTGATGATGATTCCGACGCAGGGGGTATGACCCCAGACATAGAAGAGGAGTCTGACTAATCAGGTTTTCCTTATTTATTTCCACTGAGGATAGTGTGTCCCATCTAAGTGTGGGGTGCGGGTATATGTCTTCTGTATTGTATTTCTTTGCCTACATTTATTCTTGTTTGTTTGAATTAGTCGTAGTTAGTTAGTCGTAATTAGTTAGTTAGATTTTAGATTTTGCATGAAATTGTTCTGATAGATGGCATGGTATATTATAACAAGAGTTTGTGCTAAATCATTACTATTTAGACGCTTAGGCTCTAAGTTGTGACTCACTGTGTGATAAATTGTTATGGTTTAATTCATTCATTTGTTGGGTCAAGAATCTATAATGCTCCCAATGAAGTTGACCATGTGCCTTGTGTGTGTGAGGATATTGTATATTCTTTGTTGTGACTGATGCTAGAACTTGCCTGGTGTGTGTGTGAAGCGAAATAAAGATTGTGAGTGTAGGAGATGATTTAGGCATTTCTTTGGCAGCCCTGAAATTGTTTACCTTCTTTTTACCTACCTTTGTACATTGTCCTAGTGAACCCCCTTTGAGCCTTTAGCTGTTTTCTTTGGCAACCTCATATGTAGCCTAATCCATTTTTTTTTCAAGACCATAATTTGATCCAAACTCCTAAGCGCTTTAAAATTGTAGAATCATGTGGAAAAATAAAAGGAGAATGGTGAAAGTGATGCCTCAGGGTGTATTGGTACTTGAAATTGTTGTGAAAAAGAGTGGCTATTATAGGGATGCTTGCTTAATATAAAAAAAAAAGACGAAAAAAAAATTTAGAAAAACAAAAAGATAGTTGTGTTTATGATTGAATAACAAAATGGGTGAAAAGGGGTTGGTAGATGAAAGAGAGGTAGAGTGGTTGTTAAAAGATAGTGTAAATGGCATATTGTAGTGTATTAAAGCGCTTAGGGAACATAGTCACTATTTCTGGCCAAAATAGTCCTACCTGTCCCTTAGCCTACATTACAACCTGTAAAGACCTATTTGATCCTAAACTTAGCAGTCTGATATTAGTAGAGCATTACACTAAGGGCAAGCCTATGGTCATCAGTTGTAATATAAGAATTCTTTGTTAGAGCGAGAGCAAGGAGAGTCTTATACCCATGTTTCGAAAAATGCAAAACTATGAGTGATTATGGGTGATATCTTGTGTGAGCACACATGGTTGATGGTTGTTGGGTAGTTTTATATGTTTCTTTATGGCTTAACTTATGGATACGAATTAACCATCCTAATGAGTCTATGTTGGAGGTTGAGTTGTTTCTAGTAGTGATCGAGAAACCTACTCTTTGTTAATGATTGTTGTGCATGTCTTGTTGAAAATTTCGTGTTGCTATTGTGAAATTCTAGTTAAGTGTTTGCATGGATGTAATATTTTGTTCGAGGACAAACAAAGCTTTAAGTGTGGGGTGGTGATGTTGGGCGTATTTACACGCCTAAGCACCATAATTTACCTATGTTTCAGCTAAGTTTTGAGGATAAAATATATAATTCTTGCACTTTTAGTCCATTTTCCTTTAAGTGAGCTGACCTATGTGATTAGCATGTTTTCAGGTACTAATGATGAAGATTTCAGCACTTTGTGGACCTGTGGGTAGCAAAGGAAAACTTCACATAAGAGGGAAGGCAGCTTTTGGACTGAAAGTGATGCATGGGAACTTTTTCCCGGGCAAACCCAATATTTTTAAAGACTTAAGGATGCAGTAAACTTATGGGACAAGGATGTTATTAAAAACCTTATTGCTAAATTTTTCAGCATGATGATCATTCGATTATTGACAATTCACGTTGAAGATTTTGTACTAGTTTTGAGAACAGAAAACGGCTCACTTGACCAACGGAGAAAGAAAACACGTTTCATCTCCATAGCCGAGATTTCTCTAAGTTTTGGTATGATGATGATGTCTACTTTGATTTCCGTTGTATTCATGAGTAGCTAAACTTATCTGTTAGGGTTATGGAAACCTTGTAAGATACTATCTATTACTATGAGTTTGTGAATTCTTGATGTGTTATGCTACTTATATCATTACTCTCTTCGTTTTGATTGAATTCTTATGGTTGCAAACATAGAGAATACGCCATTATAGCATTAACTTGTTCGAGAGAAAAGTTACATGTTTGGAAAAGAGAGTGTGACAAGGAAATAGGGTTTTCAACCTCTATTTACACGTTAATGCCTTAACCGGATTAACTTCTTGGAGAATTTGTACCATTTGTTATACACTTTAGGCTCGAGAGAGCTAAAGAGAAATAAATCCTTGATGGTTGAGAAACACTTGGATTTAGAATTAGAATACGATTCTCTATAAGTGCATGCATGTCTAAATTCCGCGTTACTCATAGTTAATAGAGAAGTAGAACTTATAAGGTGGACATAACCCTAACTTATCAATCTCTGTGATTAAATCTTACTACGCAAATCGTTCCATTGTTACTTTGATAATATTAGTTCACGCCTAAACCAAACCCCCCTTTTTCCTTGGAATTTTCGACCAACAGTCTACTAATAATTGCAACACTTAGTGACCAGAGTATTCCCTGTGGGATTCGACACCTAACCCAGTTGGGTTCTATATTTGACAGCGACCGCTTACACTTTCTAACGAGAGCTGTAATTTGGGTGTATCAGCATTACATTATCTCTCCTTTGAGAACATTCATTCTCGAATGTTGTTTGATAGACTGAGAATACGAGTCAACAAAACTTACTCAAGAAATGGAAATATCTAAGATCAGGACTACGCAACTGGAACGACTGACATATAGAGTTCTCACACTGGGCATGCATATATGATGCATGGAATACTCGACTGATGATACTCATTGCTGAATTCTCATAATACACATGCATATTTGATGCATGGACTCATAACTGGGATGATCTCATGAATACACGACTGAACACATACTGACAAGATGAACTCTTTCTACTAAATGAGCATATCTAATGTATGAATGTCCGACTAAGCTGACTTTTGAAAGCACGACTTGACAATGCAACAATGATTGATGCTAACTTTATAAGGAAAATCTGAACATGCATCGATATGAATCTAATGGAATGAAACATCATAATACCATGGGGTATCTCCCCCTTGGGACTCTATGTCCCTCTAAACACACTTCGCTAAAATGTTGGAGCGGTGCGCGGGGCACCTACAGACTGGGTCATAATTGACCGATCAAGATCTGAAACTTATGCATGACTCATGCTAACATATAAGATCAAAATGGGATCAAAGTATCTACCAATGCATAACATAAAGATGAAGGTCTCATAACATACCCGGGTCAATTTCAGGGGATCTTTCCCGATCAAGGCGAGCCTGAAGTTCATACAATCTATTATGAGCTGAAGGAAGACTATGCCGACTTCGGGGACCTGGCTTAGGACAGTCTCGAACTTTGTGACCGGTCTCACCACATCCAAAGCACACATCACTACCGTATCTACATACACCCTTATGATTCTGACCACATTCTTCACACAACGGGTAGGTACGAACACCACTAGTACTACTCTGGGCTTTGGAGCTTGGCTCTCCCACTAATATGACACCCCCAAACGTAGGTGCTAGTACATTAGCTGAATATGGAGCTGGAACTAAAAATCTCCGACCATACTGAGAACTACTACCACCTTGAGACCCTGACTGCGAGAAGCCACGACTACCTGTCTTAGCTTTCTTGCTCACTCCCCCTCTCTCCTTTATCTTATCTGCCTTAATCTGTTGCGCATGAATCATTAGCCTAGAAAAATCCATATCTCTATTAAGCATGACAGATCTATACTCTTTCAACACATCACTTGATACCCAAGTCAAAAAATTACTCATACCCTCTCTAGGGTCAGCTATCAAGTCGGGAGCATACTTAGCTAATTGGTTACACTTAAGACAATACTCTTTCACTATCATGGAGCCTTGCCTTAGGTTCATAAACTCTTCTACCTTATCTTATCTCAGTTATAGTGGTAAAAACCTATCTAGAAAGGTACTCTGAAACTCTAGCCAAGTCACGGGAGTTGCATTCTCCCCTCTACTTTTACTCCACATCACTACCCAATCATTAGCAATATCTTTCAACCTATAAGATACTAACTCAACACTCTCCTTCTCTGACACATGCATAATTTGGGTGATCTTCATCACCTCCTCAAGAAACAACTGCGGATCCTCACCTACTACTGACCCAAAGAATTCGGGCGGGTTTATTTTCATGAAGCTTCTAATCCTGGCTACGGTAGAATTCCCATCTTTCTGAGGTGGGACTGCATCCTGACGGTTTCCATGAACATTAGTCACCGCCTAGGCTAGCACCTGGAAAGCTGCCCGAAACTCTGCATGTGACACTTCCATTTTCAGGATCTACTGGCTGAGGGGGCTGATCCTCAACCCTATGGACAAAGTCTCTGCGAGGAGGCATACTCTGTAAATGAAAGAATGAAGTGGATTAGACTGAGGATCAACTTGAGATCATGCTCACTCACAAGAAATGATCACTGAAAGAAGAGGAATTTCTCCTAAGAATATCCTGTAGCCTCTTGTACATAAATGTGGCACGCTACACACCCATGTACAAGACTCTACTAGATGCGGTTTTTTAGACTCTCTAGGATACTCTTGAACCTTAGGTTCTGATACCAAGTTTGTAACACCCCGAGATCCTATCCCGAGATGTCACACAGTTCTTATGGACCCGAAGGACCACAAGCTAACCCTATTCTGATATCTGTACTTGTACACTGCATAATATCTGGAAAAAATGTGGAAACTTACGATAAAGTTCAACACATCTATACATACTCAAAATTGAAAACTGAATACTAATACATCCGTCTGAAAAGCCTCTAACTATCTGAACTGTGGAGTTGATGGGACATGTCCCCAACTAACTCCGTCAACAGAAAATAAACAAAGTCTAAAACAATAGTAGTAAATTGATACTCGTCCTCAAAAGAAAAGGACTCACTACTACTGCTGCTGACTGGGACCAAACTGCTGAGGATAAACTGGATCCTGTACCTCTAAACCTATGGTAACAAATAAAACACCATAGAGCAAATACGTTAGTACAAAAATGTACCGAGTATATAGACGGGGTAGGCTAATGCAAGGGTTCATGCATGCACAATATCTAAACTGAATAATCACAAAAATATCGTATGAGAACACATACATAAATGCACAGAACATAAACACAATTATCTCAACTCTAGATACTGAAACTCAGATACCACTTTACTGCAGACTGAAATCACTACTGACACTGAGATACAGAATCGCTGACTCATCTGATACTGATAACTGAGGATCTGGATGTGCTTACATCAATGACTAAATTCTTGGACTTACTGCTTTCGACTGACAAAATAAGAGATCAACCTTTCTAACAGATGATTTCGGAAGCTTTATCAACGATAAGAAATATGATTATATATGAATCTAACAACAAAAATACTCAATAGAAATCTGATAATGTGATCAAGCCTATCTGATAGCATATCTCTGAATATAATATCAAATAACTATATGTGAGACCAAGTCTATCTGATGGGATAGCCCATAAATCAATGGAACTATCTGAGTTCCTCACAATGATAGATGACTATATCTGACAGTCCTGATTTCTGAAGTCTGATTCTGAAACTAAGACTGAATCTGAAACTAAAACTTTGGGAAGTAGTCACTTAACCAACATACCCCGATCTACCACATGCGGGGTCCAACCTGTGCCCCAGTTGGAAGGGTGTCATTACCGCGCCACTGGTAAAGACAACTCTATGTGACCCTCATCTAGCAAGTCCTCAAATGAGAACGTTAGAGCCCTCATCTAGCAGGTTAAGACACCTTATCTACCTTCATCTAGCAGGTATGATGTCTATCATCCACCCTCAACTATCATGTGTGATGTCTCAACCTACGCTGGCTATGTAGTTAAGGAGCACAAGGATTGTTTCTAAGAATCACATCCTCTACTAGTAGGTAAGTTCCCATCCTTGAGCTCGCTCGGTGCTAGTTTCTACTCCCAACTGAAAGACTCAGAACTGAATTCTTAACTGAACACTGGCTGAACTGAATCTGATACTGATCATATTACTCAAAAGGTCTGACTGAGTTACGCTGAGATCACTTGGTTTCATTTCTGACGAAAAAGATATCGAATCATGGTATCTGACTGACGATACAGAGCTTGAATAGATTACTCGAATCTCTTCTAAGATTAGGATTGAATCACTTGAATACTATTAGAACTGAACAGATTACAGGTCTGAGGCTAGATTACTAGCGATATAGAGATTACAGAGATAACTGAGATTAATGAGCTTTATTAAGTTTCGCACTTGTCTGAGGATACAGAGTTCTATAGTTCACTGAGTTCTAAGAATCATGGATCGATTGGACTTATCGAGAAACTGACACGGGCTCTAGACAACATCTTTATTTTCGGGTATAAATACCCCCAGGACTCGATAACATAAAAGTAAGACATAATTATTCTTCATTACAAATAATTCATGCATTATCACGGTCATCCATTCATCACTACAATCATTCATTCATCATTACAAGCATTCATTCATCATTACAATCATTCATGTATCATCACAATCGTTAAAGCATCACTTTAAGTAGTTGGGCATCATAATATACTTTTCCTCTCCAGATCCTTAGGACATCGCATAAAGCATTTAGGAAACATAGACCTTTATTCATCATCAAAACTGCAAAAGGGTCACTCCAAACCTTTAAGGATCATCAACATCGGTTCACCATCATCTACTAGCCTAGGGAAGACATGTTATTAGATTATACCCCATTCAACGAGATCTTACATCAAGTACTTCATATCTATATCAGTCTTGTCATGTATTTGAATATCACTTGATTTAGGGGAAACTTCATATTAACACGTCACTATTTACTTGCTAACCACTTGACATGTATTAAAAGCTTAGCATTTGTCAAAGAACATAAAATTGGGGAATTTACAATCATCAAATCTCGACTTGTTCACTAGGGTCTTTCAACAACCACTAAACACGACCAATTTTACACCTACTTGGGGATTTTATGTTATCTTGGCACATTTCACTCACTAAGGCATTTTATCAAACACTAGGCATGCATGGACTTGCTCATAATTTGGGGTTTCCTATTCAACATACTATAGTGGCCCTTATTCTTCACCTAAGATCTTTATCAAACCTATGGGGAACGTTCTTCACTTATTCAACCATTTTTACACCCAAAAGTCAAGAACACATCACATGGAAAAGCAACTTCAAGAGGGTCTATCACAAACATCACATGAATTTCTCATACTAGGGTCAAAGCTCATAAATTTTGTAGGCAAACATAAATCAAAACTCAAAAACACATTAAACATCTATTTCAACTCATACAAATCATTTACAACTCATAAACATAAAAATCTTTTAGTTTTAAAAAGGGTTCTTGAGCTTCTTGGATGAAAGCGACCCAAGAATCAATATCTACATACCTTAACCTTTGAAATTGGATGAACTTTAGTGCTTGAAACTTTATCCACACTTGAAATAAATAAATTCTTGAAGCCCACACTATGAGGAACTTGATTCTTGAAGAAACCTTGAAGAATTTATGGATGAATTTTGGAATATTAGGATTTTTGAATGAAACCCTGATATTCTTGAGAGAATTGGAAAAGAAAATGATGGAATTAGGGTTTGAATGAGGATTCATCATATTTATAGAGGCTCAAAAAAGGTGGAAAATGATCAGAATACCCTTGCAAAAATGCCCTTGAATTGCTGGAAAAATATACTTGACGCCACCCGTGACAGGCCGTCAGGTCCGTGATAGGCCATCACGAATGGTCGTCACAAAAGAGGTCTAAATTCTTGATTTTCTTCCCAGTTCTGACGATGTTATCATAAATGTCGTTAGAATGTTAATTCATCGTCAAAAAGGTCGTCGAAAACGTGATAGCCCGTCAGAAACATCGTCACTATTTTCCAGCTTGACATGCTGGAGTAAAATGGGCATAACTCTTTGCTCCGATATCAGATTTAGGCAAAATTGGTATAGTTTGAAATATAATTCAAATATATTTCATTTTATATATATAAATCCACTCAGTTCTTCATATAAAATGAGTTATGGTCGATTTAAGTTGACCCAAATTTTGACGGTCACCAAAACTTGAACGATAGGAAAGTTTTCAACTCGTTCATGAGCTAGGGGACCTCTATGATCTTAATTCATGCTCAAATAGATTCCCACACGATTCAAAGTATTTCATACTTGGGAGGATATTTCTGAAACATTTTGACTCGGATTTTTGCTTTACCAAATACGCTCTAAGGCTCAGACTAGAAGAGGATTTTGTGGGGCATTACAAATTCTCTTGACACTCAATATGAATACTGACATTTTCTTGTTCTTGAAAGATGGATTACTTGGATTATGTATGGACTAATTAATGTTGACAAAATTTGAATTGGTGTTTATGGTAAAATACTGACTATGATGATTTAGTAGATAGATGAAATTGATTTAGCCTGATTGTTTTTGTGATTAGTTGCCTTGTGACTTCTCAATCAATTTAATATATACGGTAAACACTAATGTTAACACGTATTTCTATTATTAGTATCTTTCTCAATCCCCTATTTATGGTAAATCGACTTTGAATTGATTCCGTGTAAAGAATATTTTACTTCATTCCCATCTATATGTTACATAGTACAATGCTTTTTTATGGAAAATTCCAATAGTACTTTACACAGATTATCACTTTTGTTTTGGTAATTACGACATGATTGTGAAAATTAATTGATTTACCTTAATTTATTTAAGGAAGACAACTCCTTAATTGATTGGGTGATTAATATCCTTTCTGTTTATCATCTGTTCCCCACTACTATATAAACAACTATTTTTTTCAATTAATGGACACTCTCAAGTTTGACAACTACTACTACTACTACTTTCTGAAACAAAAGATCAGTCATTTTAAAAGGTCATTAGGTACTCTAAAGGTTTTTTATTTTCTTGCATATTTCTCTATTACAAGGGTGTGGTTCTTATTATTCTTATTTATTCTGTTACTGCTGCTCACTGATAAGTCCCCGTTGATGCAATTATTTCTTTCCTTCTTGTAATAATTGTTTGTGTTGAAATATGACAATAAAGGCCTATTAAGATATTATTCGATGCTTGTTTATTATGCTTGCATGTGTTTCATGGTTTGAGATTATGTGCTCATATCTAGTTTTCCTCCTGTGTGCTTTGGTATGTTTATTATATTTACAAGCACCAGAAAGTGATATTAGGGCACGAAAAGTCATCGGGGTGTTCAATAGATTTGTACTAGTTCTATTTAGTTTTATTTTCTTGTTACTCGGTTTGTAATATTTTGTAAAACACTATTTGAGTAATAATAATTTTGGGGACTGCTTTGGGGGGCGGGAAATTACGTGCTCTATGAACGGTATAAGCACAACTTAGGTTTATGAGCAATACGTGTTACGTGAATCACTTAGATACAGTAAATTAGGATTTATTAACGTACGAATCATTTAGACACTTAAATATGGTTTATCAATTATCCTTGATATAACTAAAATCGGCATACCATATTTATTGACATTGAGCATATTAATTTGACATTAGGCATGTTAATGTATTTTAGCATGTTAAGCATATTGACTTGAATCTAAGTATGTTTGTACGAATTTCGGGCACATTAATATGTAGAGCATGCTAAATTGAAATTCCCATGCATTAACATACGTTACAGCATGTTTTAAATAATATTTTTCTACACTTTTAGCCCGTCAAATAAGGGTCAAGTAAGTCATTGCATTTTTAGCATGCCAATACACTTCAACATGTTAACATGATAGTTTTGACATACTTTCAACATGTGTTAACATAAAACATGTATTTTTAAACGCATTCAACTTGTTAATATTGAATTTCAGCATATACATTGATGTCCAGCATGTTAAAATACTAATTCTCTAATTTTCAGCATGCTTAACAATATTTTCAGCATGTTTAGTAATATTTCAACATGTTAAAACCAATTTTCAGCATGTTTAACACAACTTTCAGCATGTTAACATAAAGTTCCTGCACATTAGAATAATTTTTCAGCATGCCAATAATTGTCAAATTTCTGCATTATTGTAACTGCATTTCTGCATTAGTAAACTGTATTTTTATCTTACTAAAACTGTGTTTCTGCGTATTAATATCAATTACCATGATGTTTACATTAAATTTTTGCATTATTTGCTTAATTATCAGCATGTTAAAATATCAGATTTTAGGCACTCTCAACATGTTAAACACTACTTTAAGTACATTATTGCATTATGCATTAGTTCATAACACTCAATTCATGAGCACGATTCCTTGACACATTTACCACACTTTAGACACCCTCTTTTAAACACTTAGTAATATTTCATCACATCCACAAAGCACATTTGTATTTTTCACATTAAATCTTGTTGAACACTTAGATATCATGTTCATAAGTTTAAACATATAAAAATGAATAATTATTTATCTTCGCATGTTAATCACATTAATTAACATTACTGAACTAAGAGGCTAACTTGGGACACTTATGTGCTACTTGCGGTCCTTCGTGTTACGCGTTTCGAGTCCTAGGCAACATAGCTTTCTTTTCGTCTAGAACACAAATCCAAAATAGCAAAGTCCAATGCCTTTTGGATGATAGGTGGGACGTTAAGTATTACTAAAACGTTAGTTTTATCCTTGTTATAGAATGCCCATAGACTTAACAAATAGCCTAGGTGGGGTGGGACAGATAGTCATTCGGAAGTGATGATCCCAACAGATAATTGACGGTAAGAATAATGACATTGTTACTTGTCTAAGAGTTCGTCCGGTGAGTCGGAAGATGATTAAATAAGTTGGGTTCTGATCCGAATGAGACCAAAATATTTCTTTGTTTGACTTGAATGATTTCTTTTAGTCTTTTTATTTACTTTACATGTTTATTTAGGGTAATTAGTTATTACATAAGCAGTCCCCATTATTATAATTGTTTTTCTTCTTTCTTTTCGCTTGTTTTGTTTATATATTTTTTCACTTAGACGATTAATAACTAAAATAAACGTTTGTTAATTGCTTTATCACTTAGCTAAACGTTATATTACTAATAAAATAAGAGACTTTATTTGATCACATAGAATCCCCACATAAAGTACGAATTCGGCCAAGAACCACCTTTGTGGACCTCGAAAGGTGCCTAACACCTTCTTTTTGAGGTAATTTGAACTCTTACTCGAACTCTGCTGAACTAAGACTAAACAACAAAATAGGTTCATAGTAACCTAGACCGGTGCCCTAACGCACCTTAATATGTTAGGTGGCGACTCTTCATACTCTACCTTTAAACAATTCCAAAAAGAGTTTGTCACATTGAATCCCGCTTTCCGCGATGAAAATAGGGCGCAACATTGGGGCCCATGTTAGACCAGGCACTCTAATATCTAGTCTAATAAATATAAATGGAGTTGAGCTACATCTCAAAGAATGAAGTTTTAGACAAGAGAAACAAGGAGAAAGAAAGATTTTTTTTTCTTTGTTGACTTGAACTACAAGCTGATGGCCTTAAGTTTCTCCACTCTTTGTATGAAGATCTTATTGTCTTATTGCAATCTTCATATATATTATCTACCTTAAGCATAAATTTAAAAATCTACAAAATTGATATGCTGAATTTGTGATGTCTTTTTGTTAATCTTAATAATCTTCTGCTAGTCTAGTGGAACAATTATAGTTTTTTCTTGGTGACAAAAAGTCTTCTATCGTCATAGAGAAGTTACTCACCCATATTACTTTGTTAAGAAGTATTGTCTCATCTTTTGAAGATAATGATACTGATGATTTTGGAATACCCAACGAGATGATATGGAAAGAGGCTACAACAATGAATGTTTTGATGGAAAATTATTATGGTTCCAAATAGAAGGAAAGCTGGACTAGCAGTTTCTGTTGAGAGATTGTTTGCTGCTGCTCGGAGAAGAACATTCAACAAATATGCTCATGCGTAGGTTAGATTTCTAGCTATATTACCTTGAATATTTCTATGGGGGGACACTCTTACTCATTTACAGCAACAATCTAGGCCAAATTTCAGAGTCTCTTGAATATAGATCGCAGATCAGTTTTCTGGTTGCACTCTATTCTGCATATTCCTTCTTCGGGCTCCTTCTTTCAACCGCCCCAGATTTTCTTCGCGAGTAAGTATTTCAAGATTTCCTTTACTATTTCCAATGTTCATGTTCTTTTTTTTACTATAGAAAATGCTTCGGATAGTATTAAATATTAATAGTTAACACCAATGAATCCCTGCAAGATTCAAAAACTTTAGTCATCAATGACAAAAGATTCAAATTTTTGTTCTTTAGTACTAAAACTTTGATGAATCTTTATGTTGGTGTTATGTTTAATATCCAATCACCAAGTATTGTATGGGTAGCCATCAGAGAGAAACCTTTACAGGATTCTAGTAGAAGAGTGACAATATCAGATGATGGAAAGCTTGTAATCTTGAACTCACAAAATAAGAGTATATTCACCTGCTGTGAGAAATTAAACTGTCCCTCTTAAATACTGGAAACTTAGTTATAAGACATCTCTAATGGGAGAGTTATCTGGGAATGTTTTTGGGATCCTTCAGATCTTTCTTGCAGTCCATGAAAATTGGCATTGATAAAAATACTTTTACATTTACTTGACAAGTAGCTTTACTCCTCTAATACATGGAGAAAATGTTGGCATTGAGGACAAGGGTACACTGTGCTTGGTCGCGCTTCTAGTGATCTTCGCCCAATATTGGTTGATTCTGCAAAGATGATGCTCGAATGATAAATTCCATGACTTTATAGTAGCCTATCAGAAAACGTGATCCAACTCTGTATATGATCGACAAGAACCGTGCTCAACCAGATGCAAACTAATGAATATCTTTCTGAAACTTTTTTATTTGTATGGGAGCAAATCTCCATGATGTTTTGGCTCAACTAGATACATGTTATGTTTAGTTGCTAGTTTGCAGGTCAGTAGTTCAAGTATAACATTAATGTGGTTGTTTGGTTAGTAATTTAGAAATATTCAGAAATAATCTCTCTATCTATTTTATTAGATTAATTGCAAGTTAAACAGTGATGATAATACAATAGTTGCTAATTGTTTGAATTATTAGTTATAAAAACTATTGTCACAATTAAATATAAAATTTTGTGGATAAAATTTACAATATGATAGCTTCAAACTTTAATTAATTAGTTGATCATATTTAACTTCAGTATACTTAAAATGTTTCTCATATGTACAAGATTAAATATTGACTTTACACTTTCGAAAATTTTATTTAATAAGTTCACTTCAACCTTCACACAATTAGATGAGTCTTGTTTTATATAGCTATATCAATAAACAATGAATTTTCTATAATAATAAACAAAAATAGCCAAAGATTAATTTATATTTAGCTACGGAATTTTTTTTGTAAGAAAAAATTCTTAAATTATTCAGCTACAAATTTTAAATTGTCACTACTTATGGATGACATATTTTGTGACAAAATTATGTTGTCAGTGAATCACAGATTGACTAGAGACAATAAAATAAATGTCACTAATTGTTTATAGTATTAGTGACAAAGTATTGAGGTCATAATTAAATATGAAATTTTGAAGCTAAAACTTACAATATTTAATTACGAACTCTAATTTGTCTCTATTGAAACAACTTATTTACCATGACGAATTTTTTTGTGTCTAAAATTGTAACTAATTTAAGATAAATAATAGTTTGTCACGAATTGAATACATTATTAGAGATAAAAAAGAGTGTCACTGAAAACTTAAAATTCATCACTAATGGTACTTAATAAATGGAGCATAAATATATTTTGGTGGGAAACTTTTAAGGACAAAACTTTACTACGAATTTTTTATATCGTCACTAAAAGTATGTGCTTCATGTATTTAGGTACGAAAATTAATTTTCGTCAAAAAAAGTCAATAATTAGTGATGAATTCCATCTTGTATCTAATAAATTCGTAGTTGTATATCAATTTTGTTGTAGTGACAATCTATAGTGGAATGACGATGTGCCTCTGACTTGCTTGCATGTTTTTCTTTTGTTGCTTGCTACTGCTAGTTTCCCCCTCCTTTGAACCTGTATTTTTTCACCTGTTACTGTATTTGTGGACTGTTTGTTAGAGACAGTTGCCCTATCATCTACATTGTTGTCTTCCTCTTGTTCATCCTCATTTAGGGCATAAAATTTATTGTTTATGTTGATTGTTTTGTTAAGCGTAATAGCCTTACCATTGAAAATCACCTCAACAATTTTATCAATAGTAAATCTTCTTCTAGTTGGATTCCACTGTGTCTTCATCCTATCTTTATCCTTCGAATTATTCTGTTTCTCAACTTGGTCTAATATTCCCCATTCTCTTCAATTCTCCTATCATCTTCTGTTAGATATTTCTTCTTCAATTCTGAATGTATAACTCTACATTCTGCTTCATCATGTCCTTGAATTCGGCACACCTTACAGAACTTAGGGACCAAATCATACTTAATTTTAATTCTTTCTATTCTTGACTTATTACTATAAGGATTAAGAATCTCCATCTCGACAAAATTAGGGAATTCGGCTAGAAAATAAACCTGGACCTTGATCCTAGCACAACTAGGTCTAGTTTAGTAGTTGCACCTAAGTGTAATGGCTTTCCAACAACTGAAGCTAAATTAAAAAGAGATTCTTTCACAAACAAAGTTAGCTTCCAATCTAGGAAGGAAATCCATGCTAAGGCCTGTGAGTTTCTTCATCTATCCTAAATTTAGCATCATAAATAAATGGTGTCATAAGATAAGAATACTTTCTTTGTCGAAAAATAATAAATATTTTTGGATGACATGTTGATAAAATCCTCTTCCTTACTAAGTCTTATAAGAATGTGTCTATACCTTAAAAAATCAATGCTCTAATCACATTTTGCCATGACCTGATTTACTAGTCATGATGGCACCTACTAATTCCCACTAGTAAGTAAGCCAATACTACCCAGATCTTACGCAATGGGTTAATTAGGTAAGAAGGGCCCAACATAGGCTAAATTCAAGAACATCAATAGTAAACACCAGGGTTCTAGATTGAATAATTAGTCATGCAAGATACGAATCCCGAAACCTAAGAGAGCTAGTACAAGAACAACTAATAGTATGAATACAATTCCAAATCTAGAATAGTTAATACATCTATCTCGAATGCTAAAGGCTGAATGCAAGAGATAGAAGGAAATCGGGTGACTCAAACTCCAAGAGCTCACCCTGTCTTCACAAACCAATCACTGCATGAAAAATGATCAATCAAGAAAGATAATACTCAAAACTGCATCGAAAAGGTACAAAAGTGTAGTATGAGTACCAAAACAATGGGTACTCAGTAGGCATCATTTTCCGAATGGGCTAAATCATGATATAAGAATGATAAAGTGCAAGATAATCATAACTAAGTCAAGGTACAGAATCAAACCTGAATTATCTCTATAATCACAGTATATAATAAGTAAGTAATTCAAAAATAACAGTATAACATAAGGTATCAACACATGCCAATATCAATGTACATAACAAGTATGAAATATCAGAATCACAATATGTCGTAAGGAATTAACGCATGCCCGTATGGATGTACATAACAAGTATTAAATGCCAAAATAATAATATAACATAAAAATCAATGCATGCCCATGCCGCTGTGTATAAGAGATAAACGATTCGGAATCTTAAAGCTGCACAAATGCAATCACAAGTAAGAAGTTGGCTCCCATACACCAACTAGTGCATAATGTAAATAACCCATCACAACATCCCATACCATCAGAGAGCACATCCAAGAGAGAATAAAGTAAAGAACCCATCACACTATCCCATACCACCAGAGAGCACATCCAAGAAAGCATAAAATAATACATCATCAATATATATATTTATGTATGTGTGTGTGTGTATATGTATATATATATATATCCAACCTTCTCATTATCCATAGTTTTCCAAAATTCCCATGAAACGGCCATTTGCCAACATTCATAATTATTACCAATAATCATAATTGAACAACATACACCAATATACTCATAACCTTTACCATACCACCATATAGGCACCTATCTCATCAATACACTGTATTCACTCATTATTAGCTAGACAACGCTCATTACTAAACCAGTTACTCACTAGTAATCATATAACCTCTAATTATTATTCATCCACTATTCATCATTTAGTTACTATTCATGGATCAACCACTAATCATTATTTACTAACTATCCAATATCAAGCATTTAGTCAAGATTCACCATTAGACCATATTATCCAATAACCAATATTCATTTCTGGCCAACATAATCCCACTAGTCACCATCTAACAAAGGACCAGTAATCACCATGTATACACTTATTCATCTCTCCACTAACATATCTTATTAACTAGCATCATTAATCCACAAATCCTTGTTAAATAATTAATCAGCATCATAACCTTAATCATCAATAGCAACTAATCAACACCATTGCTATCACTAACCACCATAATGAAATAACCATCCCTATTAATAGCCATTAATGCCACTAGTCCTCTTTATCACTAAGGTTCACAAATCCACAAGTCACTATTAGCCACTTAAGTAATATCCACCATTAAGCATCTATCCACCTTAAATCAATAACTACACTACTTCATATACGTTAAATCATTAGCAGATTATTACTGACATCTCTAATATCAACATTAAACTCAACTACACCAGAACATAAATAAATATATGATTTCCATACATAGGGCTAGACAAATTTAGCGCTAGTTGCATACATAGGCACATCAATAATGACATCCTTTGGCCTTGCCGGGCATTATTATATCATCATCATATCCTCCAGAGTTGAATCGAGTATCAATATCATAATCATATCCTCCAGACTCGAACCGAGTATCAATAACACAATTATATCCTCCGAACTATAACCGGGTATCAATATCATAATCATATCCTCCGGACTTGAACCGAGTATCAATATCACAATCATATCCTCCAAACTTGAATCAGGTATTAACATCACATCAATATATCCTCTGGTCTTGTCAGGCATCATCATCACATCAATATATCAATAATAAAAAACAAGCCCCACAAGGGCTAAAGTAAATGACAAGCCCCACAAGGGCTAAAGTAAAGTTCAAGTCCCACAAAGGCTAAAGTAAATGACAAGCCCCACGAGGGATAAAGTAAAAGAGAAGTATGGAAAAGAATACCTTTATATCTCACCATTCTTCGTTAAGGACAATTTATCTATAAATATATGAATATATATAGCTTGAATATTACGAAGCATTAAAGAGGTCAACATGTTAGTAGAATAGCTTCTCATGTAGTCAATAAATATACCTTTTAGAACCCTTAGTATCATGACTCATAATATTAGTAATAAGAAGGCTTTCTAGCATAATCACTAGTTTAATTACTAGACAAAAGCATAACATATTCCAAACATAATTTATATGGCATTCTTGTATATAGTCAATAAGTGTGGCTTCTAGCACCATTTACATCATCTTTTCTAATATTGATAATAAGAAATATTTCCCATGTGATTTATTAGAGAAATTATTAAGCATGATCATTTCTTGAGATATAGTATAGTTAACGGTCCAAACACTAGCCTAACCAATTTCTTAATCGAACGTATAATCAACGACACATAGTATATAATCCATAATCTAGTTGTTTAGACCTTGGACATAACCATAAGAGATATCATGAACAATGGCCCGTTAGTAGCATATTTATCGGCCTACTATTGGCCAAAAGTTAATTCATCATTAGTATGAACAATCGCTAAAGCATGACATGATCTAAAGCTTATTCATAGCATGGTCAATTACAACATTTATGGCTTAGGCCATATTATAGTCAAGGGTTAATTTAATAACATGTTCATTTGCCCAAACAATAGATAATTGCAATAACATAAATAATAGCTTGACATAAGCTTTAGCCAATAAGGCATACAAAGGCATAATCACTTAGGCATTATTCTCAATGCAATTCTACATAACCAAAAAGTACCAAGGGTCACCATTATCTCAAAAGTCACTCTAAAGTTACTTACTAAGCATAAGGATTCGAGGAAACTAATCACAAGTCTTTCCTTAAGGTTGGTCAAAAGGCCCACATCTAAATCCCCGAATGCATTTTAAGTAAATTTCCACCCTGGACTTGGCTATGGTATCTAAATCAACTCTTAGATGTATAGCAAGATACCATAATCCCTAAGGTAGATATTCTACTCAAACACTTTTATTAAGTCCAATGGAACTAAGACAACTCTCACTAGTGTTAGCAACTAAGTCCAACTTACTCTAAGTATGAGCATTTCACCTAAGGTTAAGTGTTCTAAGGCATTCTCATGCTAAACATGAGCAATGAAGTCTATTCAACCTAAAAATGATGGGAAATAAGTCAACTTTTCAGCCTCTAAGGTTCACATAGCTTAATTGGTCCAACTAATCCAATTCTTGCATTTCATCAAACCAATACTTAAAGCCCATCCTAATCTAACAAGATATCATAATTATATAAAAAAAAAATAGCTCAATCTAATAAAGGATAAACCTAGCCTACCTCAAATTTGTTGAATGCTCAACAATTTGCTAAATCTTCACTTTTCCCATCAAAGAATCTTCTTCAAGGTGTCAAGCTATCAAAAACATAATGTACACATCATAACGAGAGCATTGATACCTATATTGCACTATTGCTTCGGGTCTAAAAACGACACCAAAAATGCCAAGTGGATCCCACATACGAAAAAGATATTTCCGAGATCAACTCAATATTACTACACCATTAGGGAACCATAACCCTCAAGAATTATGTGAAAACTAAGCATATTTGTGATAAAATCAAACCCTTAAGCATTTTGGAGTTTTGATCAAATAATCAAGAAGTTGAAGCTTTAAAATGAAGGATTCATACATTAAATCCATTGTTAATCATGAATATATATATTTATGTATATATATATATATATATGTAAATATATATCTGTATATATATGTATATATATGTATGTATATATATTTGTATTTGTATATATATGTATATATATAGAGATAAATATATATTTACATATATATATATATACATATACATATATATACACATATATTTATGTGTGTGTGTGTTAATTAAGCTTCTAACTCGACCCCCCAAGAATCAATTTGAAGTTACCAAGTCATTCTAGGGCTTCTAAGGTTCAAAGGGAAGTGGAAAATGGCCAAATTTCACCAAGGGGTCTTGTTATAACCTCTCCAGGTATAGAGGTACCATGTTCGCTCTCATACGGGCTATGATCGTGCTTATATGGGGTCAGCAAGGTCAAAATTTGTTTTTGACCTCCCAGACTCATTCGAACTCCATTTTTTGCAGATAAACTATGTAACCACACTACATTTGACATTCCGGATGCATAGGTGAAGTATGATTTTTCATTGGAGGTAGTTTAGTCCACTTCTAGATCCCACACCCATATCTTCCAATTTTTAACTTTTGACTAATGGATTAAAATGCGCTCGGGTGCAGTGGGACCCAAACTAAAGGTTTACCTAGCCTAAAATTGATATTTTAGAGCTGTTGGCATAGTCAAAATTCGCATCAGAGATCATTTTACTGTGGTTTTTGCTCAGTCACCATTTTGAACTAGTGAAGACTTCTAAAAGGAGAATTGGTTCTAAAAAAACAAACAAACTACTCGGTAACCGAACTATTCAGCTAGTCATAATTAACTTGGGACAACTATGGAAAAGCTCTAATGGAGAAAATAATTAGAATTATAGAAAAGGACCTGGAGGGTCATTACAACATCCCTACTAAGGAACTTTCATCCCCGAAAGTTAAAGATGAGGATGAACTTGAAGACTCGAATAGATGAGAATATTGGGCCCATATCTCGCTCTCAATCCCCTAAGGGCCTCCTCTATTGGGTAGTGTCTCCACTAAACCTTAGCATCGAGAATTCCTTTGGGGCGTAATTGTCTCACATCACTAGCTAAAGTAAGCACAGGCTCTTCCACAAAGGCCAAATGCTTATTTAACAAGACTGAATCCTATCTAAGCACATGAGAAGGATCAAGATGAAATTACTACAACACATAGACATGGAAAGTTGGATGAATAGCAGTAAAATCCGGAGATAAAGCTAATTTATAAGCTACCTCACCAACAGCGTGAAGAATCTCAAAAGTTGTCCAATATATCTCAAACTGAGCTTACCCTTCCTCCCGAACCTCAGCACACCCTCTAGGGATGAAACACAGAGAAAACATGATCACTAACTCCAAATATCAAGGCATAAAGCCGACGGTGTGCATAGGCCGAATGCCTAATTTGAGCTACTCTCAGTCTATCCTAAATCATCCTGACTCTATCCAACGAGTCCTGAAGAAAATCTGAACCATGGGGTCTCTTCTCGGAAGTCTCAACCCATCCAACTGGAGAACGTCATCTCCTACCATACAAAGCCTCACATTCAACTCAGAAAACATAATTTCACCCTAAAGCTGGTAAAAAAAATCATTAATATGAGGCATAAGATAATGGTTCTTCACCGTGACCTTACTAAGTTGCCTATAATTCATACACATACGCAAAGAGCTATGTTTCTTCTTCATGAACAATACAGGGGTACCCCAAGGGGACACACTCAGTCTAATAAAACCCTCATAAAAAAATTCTAAAGTTGAGAATTAAGCCCCTTAAGCTTGGCAGAAGTCGTAGGGTAAGGTGCCATATAAATAGGTCAAGTTCTAGGCTCGAGGTCACTAGAAAATTCAATCTCATGGACTGGGGAAATACCAGGCAAGTTGGTAGGGAATACATTAGGAAATAAACAAACAATAAGAACAGAGTCAAGTCACGAACTCTAAACACTAGCATCACAACATATACGAGATAAGGCTCGCAACCCCTAGAGATAAGTCTCCTACCACAAACATAAGATATAACCCCCACTGGCTCATGGCTAACCACTCTCTACCACATGATCAGGGGTGCACTAGGCATGGTTAAGGAAACGATCTAGGTAAAACAATTCATGACTGCATGTAGTGGAATAACCAGTCCATGCCCAAAATTATATCAAAATCCTCCATAATCAAAATAATAAGGTCACCATAAGTATCAGCATCACTGATAGTCATAACACATGATCAGAATACATGAATCCAGTACTAAATAATCACCCACGGGAGTAGATACATGCAATGGCATAAATAATAAATCTATAGACAACTCAAACAGTGGTGCATAATAAGTAGACATATATATATATATAAGAATAAGTGGATCTGAGATCTAACAAAGCCAGGGCTGACTGGCGGCACATAAAAATCACACCTATATCTACAGCATCCAAAGTTTAAGCCTCGGGTCTATCAGGTATTGCATATAACTGACCATGCCTACCACTTGGCTGGGCACCTAACTGACCTCCTATCCTGCCTATCTAAGGAACACCTAGAGCACCCTAGTAATCACCCTTATGACTAAGAGAAACACCTCTGATTGAGGGGGTGAACTACTCTAATAGGGGAACATTCTAAGATGAACCAACCATTGCCCTGCGACTAGTGCACTCCCATAATTTGTGACCAAAAAGTCCACAAGTAAATCAAGAAATCTAAAAAGAACCATAATCAACAGATCTGGATGATCCAGAATGACCACCACGTCTAGATAGACTAGAAAATAAACCCCTCGAGTAATGACCATTGCCCTTACTAGGGCGATATTCTAGCACTAGACTGACCTCTATTAGTAATCTAAAGAGCTGCCAGAATAGGTCAACTCAGCTAACTCTGAGGATGAAAGGATGAAGTTTGAGGAAACCTACTCTAAGAAAACATGCGAATGGAAAACCTTAGCTCTCTAACAAAGCAGTGAACCATCTCATACTCAACAACTATCATGGAGCCCTACTCTATCTAGGGAACTGATCTCTAAATTAATCTCTAATGTTGTGAGGCATATACTTCTTTAAGATCATCACGGAGATATGAGTCCAGGACAAATAAGAAAATTCATTTGGTCTAGAATCCACAAAATCTCTCCACCAATGATGATCAGAGATGTCCAACTGAAATGCGGTGTAATCCTCACCATGAGTCTCAACAAGTACAAACCATAAAGTTTATCCTTATATACAGTCAGGAACTCATGTGCATCCTCTCTAGGAGCACCATAAAATCTCAAAGGAGCAAATCTCAAGAATCTAGCAAACATCTTTTGCTCCTCAAAAGACATAACAAGTTGGGGGCCACCACTTACTGAGCAACTACTAGTGAATGAGAAATCTCAACTTTAGGAGCCGCAGCTACTGGTTGCTCTCCCACCTCAGTACCACTCTGATCCGCAAACTGTGCATCATCCAACGGTACACCACTAATAATACCCAATAACTGAACTAATGCATCTCTGAGCACTGCTGAAGAAATGAACCCTAGTAGAGCCTGGGCTAATCCCCCGTCCACCATTGGCTATGGCAGAATAATCTCTAGTTTGGGTGCCAGAATAGGGTCTAGGAAAGGAGTCCTATCCTAGACTCTAGATGAGGGCACATCTCTATGGTATCCATGACCTCTTGCTCATCCACATTCAAGAATAGGAGTAGGATCCCTGTGCTTGGTCTCGGGATCCTTGTCTTGTGTAGCGGTAGCACATGTTGTGGCCATTGCGAATGATTAAAGTCAAGAGAATAATCTATGAATCAACTCAGACTCTTGGCATAATTGGCACGATATAGGTGAAAGAAGTGAAGAACTCCTAAGAATTTCCCATAGCCTCCCGAAGATAGGAAATAGATGTCAACATTCTGATCCACAGGACTTTACTAGACAATTTATTTTATACCAATGATACCGGTGAAACCTAGACTCTAATACTAATTTGTCATAACATGATTTATGGTTCATGATGGAACCTACTGATTCTCACTTGTAGGTAAGCCAATACCATAACCCAAAGATAACATAATAGGTTAATTAGGTAAGAAAGTCCCAATATAGGCTAAATTTAAGGACATTAATAGTAAACATAAGGGTTATAGATCAAATAATGTGTCATAAAAGATACCAATCCCAAAACCTGGTAGATCTAGTATAAGAGAAACTAATAGTATCAATACAATTCCAACTCTTGAATAGTTAATACATCTGTCTCGACTGCTAAAGACTGAATACAAAAGTTGGAAGGAAAGCGAGTGACTCGAACTCCAAGAGCTCACCCTATCTCTAGAAATCAATCACTACACGAACCACGATCAACAATGATAGCTAATAGTTGAATCTGCATAAAAAAGGTATAGAAGTGTAGTATTAGTACCAAAACAACGGGTACTCAGTAGGCATCATCGACCGACTGAGATAAATCATGATATAAGAATGATAAAGTGCAAGATAATCATAACTAAGTCAAGGTACATAATCGAACCTAAATCATCTCTATCATCACTATATATAATCAACAAGTAATTTAAAATAACAATATAACATAAGGCATCAACACATGCCAATAATGAAGTACATAACAAGTATGAAATATATGAATCACAAATATTTCATAAGGCATCAATGCATGCCCGTATCACCGTACATAACAAGTATTAAATATCAAAATAATAAAATAAGTGAGACACTAATGCATACCCATACCATTATGCATAAAAGATAAATGGTTTAGAATCATATAGCAACACAAGTGCAATCACAAGCAAACACAAGTAAAAAGTTGGTGCCCATTAACCAACTAGTGCATAAAGTTAACAACCCATCATGGTGTCCGATACCACCGGAGATCACATCTAAGAGAGCATAAAGTATAGAACACATCACACCATCCCACACCACAGGGGAGCATAACCAAGAAAGCAAGAAATCATAAAAGAATCATATCGTCAATATATATATATATATACATATATATATATATATGTATGTCCAACTTTTTCATTATCCATAGCTTTCCACAATTCCAATCAAACGTATATTTTCCAACATTCATAATCATTACCAATAATCATAATTGAATAACATATATTGATATACTCATAACCATAACCACACCACCATATAAGAATATATCTCATCAATACACTCTATACACTCATTATTAGGTTGCCAACGCTCATTACTAAACCAATTAATCACGAGTCATCATATAACCTATATTTTTTATCCAGCCACTATTCATCATTTAGTCATTGCTCATGGATCAATGACTAACCATTATTTACTAACTAGCCAATATCAAGAATCTAGTCAACATTCATGACTAGACCATGATCTCTAATAACCAATATTCATTTCTCACCAACATAATCCCACTAGTCATAATATAATAAAAGACCACTAATCACCATTTATACACTTATTCATCTCTCAAATAACATCTCTTATTAACTAGCACCATTAATCCACAAATCGTTATTAAATAACTAATTAACATCATAACCTTAATCATCAATAGCAACTAATCAACACCATTGCTAAACCCATTATCACAAACCACCATAATTAAATAATCATCCCTATTAATAGCTATCAATGCCACTAGTCTTCTTTATCACTAAGGCTCATAAATCCACTAGTCACTATTAGCCACTTAAGTAATATCCACCATTAAGCATCTATACACCTTTAATCAACAACTATATGACTTCATATACCTTAACTCATTATAATACTATAATCGATGTCTCTAATATCAACATTAAACCCAACTACAAAAGAGTACAAATAAATAATAATTGTCTTACATAGGGCTAGAGGATTCAACCATTGGTTGCATACATAGACATATCGATAATCATATCCTCCAGCCTTAACAGGCATCATAATATCATCATTATATCCTCCATACTCGAACCGAGTATCAATATCATAATCATATTCTCTAGACTCAAACTGGATATCAATATCACAATCATATCCTCTGGACTCAGATCGGATATCAATATCATAATTATATTCTCTGGACTTGAACAGAGTATTAATATTATAATTATATTCTTCAGACTTGAACTAGGTATCAATATCATAATCATATCCACTGGCTTTTTTGTTTATCATAATCACATTAATATATACTTCATCCTTGTTGGGCATCACTATCACATTAATATATCAATAATAAAGAACAAGACCCACAAGGGCTAGAGTAAATGATCAGTAAGTAAATGACAAGCCCCATGAGGGATAAAGTAAAGTGCAAGCCCCATGAGGGATAAAGTAAATGACAATCCCCATGAGGGATTAATTTAAAGAAAAGTAAGGAGAAGAATACCTTTATATTTCACCCTTCGTTATCAAGGACAATTTATCCATAAATATATAAATATATAGAGAATGAATATTACAAAGCATTAACAGGTACAACATGGTTAGTAGCATAGCTTCTCATGTAGTTATTAAATATACCTTTTATAACCCTTAGTATCATGACTCATAATATTAGCAACAAGAAGGCTTTCTAACACATTCACTAGTTTGGTTGCAAGAAAAAAGTATAACATGAGTCCAAACATAATCTATATGGAATTCTTGTATATAGTAAATAAAAGTGACTTCTAGCACCATTTAATCATTATTTCTAATATCGACAATAAGAAAGATTTCCCATGTTATTTATTAGCGTAATTATTAAGCATGAATATAACTTGGGGAAAAGTATAGTCAACGGCCCAAACACTAGCCTAACCAATGTATTAATCAAACGTCTAATCAATTACCCATCTTACATAATCCATAATCTAGTCGTTTCGACCTTGTACATTACTGTAAGAAATATCATGAACAATGTCCCATTAGTAGCATATTCATTGGCCTACTATTGGCCTAAAGTTAATTGATCATTAGTATGAACAGTGGCTAAAGCATGACATGATCTAAAGCTTATTCGTAGCATGGTCAATTTTTAACATTTATGGCTTAGGCCATATTATAGTCAAGGACTCATTTAATAGCACCTTCATTAGCCCAAACAATAGATAATCACAATAACATAATTAATAGTTTAACATAAGCTTCAGCCAACAAGGCATACATAAGCATAATTACTTAGGCATTATTCTCAATACCATTCTACATAACCAACAAGTACCAAGATACACCATTATTTCCTCAAAAGGACACTCTAAAGTCACTAACTAAATGTACGGGTTCAAGGAAACTAATCACAAGTGTAGCCTTAAAGTGGGTCAAAAATCCCACATCTAAATACCCAAATGTATTCTAAGTCAATTTCTGCCCTGGACTAGGTTATGGTATCTAAATTAACTCTTAGATGTATAGAAAGCCACCATAAGCCCTAAGGTAGATATTCTACTCAAGCCCCTTTACTAAGTCCAATGGACCTTAGGCAACCTTTACTAGTATTAGCAACTAAGGTTAACTTACTCTAAGTATGAAGAACTAGAGAATTTCACATAAGGTTAAGTGTTCTAAGGAATTCTCATGCTAAACATGATCAAAGAAGTCTATTCCACCTAAAATTAATGGGAAACAAGTTAACTTTTCAACCTCTAAGATTCATATAGCTTAATTGGTCCAACTAACCCAAGTCTTGCATTTCATAAAACTAATACTTAAATCCCATCAAAATCTAACAAGATATCATAATTATATCAAAAAATAACTCAATATAACAACGCATAATCCTATCCTACCTCAAATCTGATGAATGCTCAACAATCTGCTAAATCTTAACTTTTTCCTTCCGATTAGCTTCTTCAAGGTGACAAGCTATCAAAAAAACAATCTACACATCATAAAAAAACATCAATACCCATATTTCACCGTGGTTCTTCGAGTCCAAAAATAATACCAAAAAACTCAAGTGGGTCCCACATACGAAAACCACATTTTTGAGATCAACCCAATGTTCATACACCATTAGATAATCATCAAGAATTAGGTGAAAACTAAGCATATTTGGGGTAAAATCAAGCCCTCAAGAAATTTGGGTTTTGGTCAAATATCAAGAAATTAATTCTTTAAAATTAAGGACTCATATCTTAAATCCATAGTTAATCACAATATAGGTTATTCAGGCTTCTAACTCACCTCCAAGAATTAATTTAAAGTTACCAAGTTGTTATAGGGCTTCTAGGGTTTAAATAAATGTGGAAAATGACCAAAATTCAACCAAGAGGGATTTTTATAACCTCTCCAGATATAGAGGTACCACGATTGCGCTCATATGGGCTGTGATAGCTCTCATTCGGGGTCAGCAGGGTCAAAACTTATTTTAGATCTCTCGGACTCATTCGGACTTTGATTTTTGCAAACGAACTATGTAAACCCACTAAATTCAATAGTTCAGACGCATTGGTGAAGTCAGATTTTATATTGGAGGTGGTTTATGCCACTTGTTGGCCTACACCCATATCTTTCAATTTTTTACTTTTCGACCAACGGGTCAAAATGAACTAGGGTGTAGTGGGACCCAAACCAAAGGTCAACCTAGCCTAAAATCTATATTGTAGAGTTGTTAGAATAGTTGGAATTTGCATTTGAGATTGTTTTACTAAGGTTTTTGCTCGGTGACCATTTGGAATCAGCGAAGACTTCTAAATAAAGAATTGATTCTTAAAACCAAATAAACTACTAGATAATCAAACTATCATTTCCAAAAAGCCATAATTGACTTAGGACCGCTATAAAAAAGCTCTAATAGTAAAAATAAGTGTAATTACAAAAAATGACCTGGAGGGTCATTACACCTTAAACCTGGCATTGCTTTAGAATTTTAACCGAGAGACCTTCTAGTTCAGGACAACCATATGAAAATGTTCTAACAATTGCATATTTTAAGTTTTCTATAACATTCATTCTAAAAACTTCATCTTCAGTCCATTGAATTTTAGGTATTCCATCTTTATATTTAACCTTTTTAATTAGAGTGGGATTCATCTCTGAATTAGACTTAAGATTATTCACTAGGGGGTTTAAAAGGTTAATATATCTACCACCTCTTAAATATTAATATCTTCATGCTCCATATTAGGCAAAAAAAATTATGTTTGAGTCATGCTAGCGGGTATATTAGGTTTTGAAATTACGGGTGAAAAATCTTAATTTAAAAGAGAAATATTTTGATCACCAATAAGATCCGGCAGATAAATAGTCGGTAAGGACATCAACGGTGTTCAGAGCTTGCAGTTTAGCTAAAAACCTAAAAAAGAGAAGATTTAGTGCTTATCTATCCCCGTGGATTATTTTGTGTGCAAAGCCCTAAGTTTCATGTGTTTTGTTTTGAATCTATTTTATCATCTCTATGTTTTGGTTAAATTTCACCATTTGACTCTAAATATCCTGGCTCTCTGTGACACTCTGCTCATTTATTCATTTGTAACATTGTTTCTATATGACAAGTTGTCATTAAAACAAGAGTCTTTTTAGCTTCGTACATTCTTCTAATGGATTAAAAAACCTTAAATAATGTGCCTATTAAAGGAGCATCATTTGCAAACTAAAGATGTAAAGAAAAAAACAAATTGTCTCTCCATTATTAGTTCTCTTCTTCATTAATTTTCTGCCTCAATATTGTCTTCTTTTTTTTAGAATCTCTGGAAAATTACTTTTGTGCAACTCTAAACTTTTAGTCATGAGTGCACATGTTGGGAAGTAGCTTTAAAACCTTGCAGAACGACCAACTACAATAATTTGCATCGAAGTGGGGTAGGAATTACTTTCAAGGCAGTGATTTTCCATGACATAATATTTATGATAACTTTCTCACTATTTTTAATTCTTTCCTACTATCAATATTGTAGTATTTTCCAAACACGCACCATTCTATCGTTCCCTCTATTGACTCTGTCTAAATGTTGAAACTCCTTGCAGTCTAATCCTTCATGTCACAAGACATTACACTGAGCACAAAACAATTTAAGACAATTAGGACACTCACTATTTGTAACAATGTTATTCCCATCAAACAACAACATAGATAAGTAATCCTTATAAGGATATTACAACTAATGCTAACCCTAAATCAGAGATATAAACAGAGTATTTTACCATTTTTGCAAGCACTTCATTTGGATAAGTTTTTGCCATAACTTTGGTTTAATTACGGATTTACAAGCAATATTGAAACACTTGATAACACTGACATTTTCTATTATTATTTTTTAGTAACATATATGGTAACACAATCTATGCAGAAAGAATGTGAACAATTCCCCATCACAAATACGTTTTCTGTTTCTAAAAGATTGACCTAGTCTGACTTGGCACGAAGTTTAAAAAAAAAATTGAATTTTGTGGTCTTAATTTAAAGTTTTGTCAAATGTACCAACATGTCCTTTAAGCTAGTGATATTAAACATGCCACATGGAAAGTTGAAATTAAAGTATAGCCAAAAAAGAAAAAGGGGTCTTTCTTTTTTAAACGAATTGAAAAAAAAGTAGGTCATTCTATCTGAAATAGAAGAGTATATCATTAGTGAGTTTGTCGTACGTATATATACTGCATAATATTCTAAAAAGATCTCCGAGTTCACTCTTTACCCTCTTACACTTATCAAATATTGAAATTATCAATGAGTATATTAAGCTCTCTTGCAATTTCAATTTGATCTTAAATGGATTTATGCATCTAAGTGTTGTTATATAGACTTAATTAGATTAGTTTGAGGACTTATCGTGTGTGTAATGAGTTAATATTTATAAAATGAGCATCTAAGTGATGAACTACATGTTTATAATTTGTAAGGTGTGTGCAAAACAAGATTGGAATTAAAATGTTCATTTAGAGTTTAGACGAGAAGACTAGTACTCTAAACTTGAGATATGTGTTATTCTAGTTGTTCTTGTTGGATTCTATTGTGTTGTAATGACCAACATTTTGATGAAATATGTGAAATACGGGTTTTTGTATAATTTGACTATTTTACCCCTTTCTATAGTTGCATTAGGGTATTTATGGGATATGGGGTTTCTTGGCATGGTATCTAATGTATTTTGGTGCCATTTATGTGATTTTTATGGTTTTTTGTGGTTTTGAGAGCCTTATAATTGATCTCAGTGGCTATTTTTTGATTCGTGAGACGTATGAGAGAACGGGCTATGCCATCAGATACAACATATCAATTTTAGAATGGTAACATAGTTGGTGCGCTTTCATGGCTTTTAAATCTCATTTTGACCCTCGATTTAGAAAGTTGTGATTTTGGGTTTTGGAGGTCAAGTTTGTGAAATAGTGTCTTTTCTAATATTTAGTATCATCATTGAGTCTGGAGAATTGAATTTGATAGGGTAGCATTATTCATTTGCATTCATGAAATTTTAGATGAACTACGAGAGGCCCGCGGATACTTGAAATTATACCAAGTCCCCAGCTGGCTCACCCATTTTTTGGTGCACCTGCGATCGCAAGCCTTGGGACGCGATCATGATTGGACCATTAGGGGAACTATCATGATTGCATCCTTTGTCCATTATCTTGATACCTCTATCAGGCATGGTACTGCGATCGCAATCCTGGTCCGCGATTGCGAGTACTAGCATATATATACCTGTGTTTTTGCCATTTTCACCCTTTTATCATTAAATTATGTTTTAAGTCGAATTTGAAAGTGGAAATTGGGGATTTTGGCTCCAAAGATCCAGAATTGTATTTCTTCGAATTAAGTCCAAATGCAACATCTTTTTATTTAAATAACGTTCCCAATTCTATAATTACTAATTTTTCTCAAATTTTACTTTCAAAACAACCTTGATTCTTTATTTTTAAATGGATTTAAAAGATTTTACCAGTAAAGTTTAAAATGGTTTTTCTTAGATTTAGACCTCGTTTTAAACTCATTTTTGCTTGGGTTTTTAGAAGTAGACTCCTAAAAATATGAGGAACATATTTTTGAAACAAAGTTACGATTTTACCCTTTTTTCAAAAAAAAAAACCATTTTGGGGGTTTGTTTTGACCCCCACTTGAAACTAGGCAATATGGGTATCATTGGCAATTTTATGTTTTAGTTGATTTCAAGACTGTTCATGAGAAGTAAGGTCGTGGATTGAAGGCTTACAAACCTATTTTTGGCCTTCGAGGTAAGTTATCTCTTAACTCTTTTAGACTGGGCTAGGTATTTAATTTGTATACAAAAGCATGTTAAGGGTATGGGAACTAATTATAAAAAATGGCTATCCTATTGTGGTGTTCTCGTGTGGGGGCCTATATGTGATGTTATTTGGTGGTTCTAGAACTTTTTGTTATGTGTGACCGTGTGGGGTCCTTAGTGATATGGATAGCCATTTTTACATGATTATAATTGTACCTTGTTGATGAAAAAGTGTGTTGTGGTACAATTTATGTATTGTGATGTATTCATACTTTATTAGCATATAAAACATGTGGAAATTCATGGATGGTTGGAAATAATAAGTGGATATTTGGCTCATGCGGTTGTGGAAATACTCATTGTGGTTGGTTGTGGATATACTCATTGTAATTGGTTAGGGATATAGTCATTGTGGTTTGTTGTGAGAATTATATCCTTATGTTATATTCATTCATGAAACATTGGTACCAATGTGGAAATATTGAGAAACACTAGCAATAATATTTTATGATAGAAAATGTGACGTATTATAAAACCCTCCCCAAAGGATGTGCTAGGAAGGATATATGATATATGGATTGTATATGGATTGATGAACCCTTCATGGACCTTCATCGAGAAGATTTATCTTCATAGGTGTATGTCAAGATAGTGTGATGATCTCAAAGGTTGTCCAACAACCTCGTGCATCATCATCATCATCACCATTCTCATGGTATTTGCGTCAATATGCTTGTGATGTGATTGGATTTCTACCTTATATTTTAACTTACCTAATTGTTCTATCTTCCTTTACTTGTGCTTGATAATCTTCTATATGTTGCCTTTTTTCTTTTACTTGTCTGTGATTTATAGTATATTTGTGATACTTTTCTGGTGTTGTTGAAATATATGTGCTATATTAGAACTTTTAGTACAAGCAGTGTAGGCTACCATTGTAGGATATTTTCTGGTTGCAGGTGACATGCCCTTGTGTATTTTTGTATTCTTTATTTTTTACTGTGCTTGGTCGGCCTATGATACCTATTGAGTATTAGTAGACAGTACTCACTCCTACTGTACCTTTTTGGTGCAAATTAAGATTTGGGTATGCCCTACGTTGCTTGATTCAAGCAATATTTGGATCTCTTGAGGTAGTGATTGATTTTTAAGCATCTGTATGCCTTCTACTGCCTCTTATTTATCATACTATGTCTTTACTTGTATTTCAAAGATAGGGTTTATCCTTTGTGGACATCTTATATATTTTATTTTGATTTGAAATATACTAGGTATGTTTCTACATTATTGATACCAAGTTTTAGGGAGTGATGGTATTGTTATTGGCTATGTTCTTTTTTGTATTTAGTATACTTATATGGTTTGACTTTATTCTAGAAGCCTTGCCTAGGGATTTGAGTATTATTTCCCTTTTGTATCAGTTTAATGATAGACTTACTTTTCAAGAATCACTGCAAAAAGTGCCATCATGACACTTTACATTTTAGGTCATGAAAAATTGGATCAGAGCAGCCAGGCACATTGGTCTCAACAGTGTAAGAATAGGATGTATAATAGAGTCTCGCGGATCTATATGTAGATGTTCAGATCTATCTTTGAGATGTTAGAGAATGTCTTTAAGAAACTTCTCTCATTTTATTCCTTATCGTGTGAATTTATTTCATACCTCATGTTCTAAGTTATGTTTCACTCTTTTTGCGTAGATAGTGTTGACTAGGTCCCGTGAGGTCAGATATGTAGAGACTCACCCAAAGAATGAGCCTCGAGTCATCGACGAACTTAAGAAAGTGGATGGTCTTATGGATCAGCCCCGTCTAGAAGGAGTGCTAGGGAAATCTCCACTGAGCCTCGGGTTGATCCTGTTTGGGGGTATAGGTTCAGTTGCGGTTCCTCAAATTTCATCTGCCCTTGTTTTAGAGGGGTTATTGTGTGTTTGTTGACCTACTTATAGGGTTCCCCTTTGGTTATGTCGAGTATTCCTCCAGCCCCTAGTGTGGATCCTTCTTTGGCACCTAATTTAGTTTTAATTACTCCTCAAACCCCAAGTACTATTCCTCCATTAGTACCGACATCTACGTATGTTGCTATGAGATTATGCAACCCCCTGGGATTTAGACCCTTGTAAAAATTCTTAGAGTTTTGGAGTTACTAGGCTTGGTATGTCTCAAGGGTACCAATCGTACCCTTTGATATGAGTTAGGGGGTGGTGAGATGGCTCACTTATATATAAGACAGTGTGTTTGACTTGGTTACTGCCCAAGGTATGAGTCGTATAAAAGGATACGAGGGGTGTAAGGTAAGTCATACGTTGCATGTTAGTTGGTCTTGTAGAATCTGTCTATGGTACGAGATGTGGGTACGATTTGGTGTACCACTCATACCCTCAGGTATGAGTTAAATGGGTGAAGTCATATAGGAACCAGTGTGTAGGGTCTAGGCAAGGTCTTGGGTATAACTTGGGGTACCACTCGTACCCTAGGGTACTGATGGCATAGGTAAGTCATACTGTACATCGTGGTTAGTTTTTATTTTAAGTCAAGGGTAGTCCAGGCATTTCCTACTTCAAAGCCCTTATGTCCTCATATTATATAACCCTTGGTGGCTTAAATAGTTTGTAAGTACAGTGTACATATGTATCATAAAGAGTGAAGGGTACATGGGAATCCCCGACTCCTATGGTATCTCCAATTTATGCAGCTACACGCATCGGGGCCCGTTCAGGGGGTTAAACTAGACCTATATAGCTGGTGGGTGGTTTTAGGATGGTTAAGATTTACATACCCATGTTAATGGTTTCAAATGCATGGTTAACTCGGTTCTCTTTCCCGACATGGTTATATATATATGTATGTATGGGTTGTATGCATATGGTTGGCTTGGTTTTACTAAATGGAATTATTTTATCCTTATCCTAAGAACATGCTAGCGTTCAACCATTAACCCGTCTTCGGGTGGCTGTATCCCCACGCGATGTAGGAACCAGCCATTCTACTTCTCTTGCTTAGTGATCGAATTCGGTATCAGCTTTTAGATTAAAGCGGTGAGCTTCCATCATTTGGAAGGAATCTATTTCATGTCATGGATTACTATATGTACTTTTTTCTTTCATAGACTTGGATTATGGCTATGTCGGGGGCATGTTCCGAATAGATACTCTTTGGTTTGGTTTAGAGGCTTTGCATGTACAATTGTGGATTTGGGTATGGTTTGATTATGTTATGTTATATATATATATATATATACATTGGGATATTGTCTTCGTTTTGGCTTATGGGTTGGCATGGATATTGGTTGGTTATTGGGTGGATTGACTTGGTTGGGTTGGCCTTGGATATATGATTATCCCAAAGTCACCATATGGTGGATATGTTATCTTTTTATATGTTCGGAGTTCATCCGACTCAGGATATATTTTGGTTGGTTGGATTGGGTATCGGGGTGGTCTCCGATTTGGGTTGGACTTGAGATTGCCTATTATGACAAGGCCTAAGTTCGGGTCATGTCAAGTTGGTATCAGAGCTTTAGGTTTCGGTGTCATGGGGTGTCCATGACAGTGCCCAAGCGCACACGTAAGTGTACGTGCTCTACCAAGTAGTAAAGTGGCCTTCAAGAAAGCCGTATATCGATCCCACAGGGACTTGTGATAAACAACTATCCGATTCAGGTTTAACGATTGAGAAAAATTAAACAAGAAGGTTTTAGAATTGTAAACTAAAAAGAAACTAAACTAATGCGGAAAAGTAATGACTTAGGACAATCAATGGATAGAAGCCTAGGGTTAAGGATTATGAACAATCATACTACGTTATTGAACTTCATTCGTTAAATCACTTATCTTAGTTGTTGATTCGTAAGGTTAATCGCATGATCATGGTCTCCCAACCTCTAACCATTTACCTAACTTGGACATTACAAATACATCATTAAGCGGGAATGTAACCATCCAATTAAGTTCTTTAAGTTATCATCCTACGTGTGAATTAAGTAAGGCTTCTAAGTACATCCCTATCCTAGATGCTAATTCAAATTCCTAATTTTATAAAGAAATAAGAACCATACTTTGTCTATTCCCATGTTCTATCTCCCTATTCCCTCTCACAAGATCACAAGATCAACAATGCATGTATTCTAAGAGTGATCAATCCTCAAAATAATTAAATCAAGAATAAACAAACAACTATAATGATAAGCAATTAAATGAAATTAATTCAAAATGAAAGTAGTCAGGATTTTGGCCTAAACCCCGGAAAGGGAGTTTAGCCTCTAATGGGAATATTTATCATTCAATCTCTTGGATTAATGATACAAACCATGAAAGAAACTAAAATTAAGAAAATAAAACCCTAAAGAATGTGTAGAGCATCCTCCAATTTTCCAAAGATGTCCAAAAGAATGTAAAAACATGATACAACATGTATTTATAGTATAGGAATAAGCCAAATCCGTGTAGGAATCGAATTCCAGCAATTTGTGAGCAAGGGAGCAGAGAGGGTGCTGCCCTAGGTTGAGCCCCACTCCAGGTGAGGCTACGCTCTGGGTTGATCCCCGCTATAGGGAAAGTCTGATCCCTGCCCATAACCCCGCTCCAAGTGGGGCGCCGCGGGCTTATAGCCTTGGCTCTCTTCAAGTTATTCTCAGAATTTTCGTTATGTGTTGTCCCTCCAATCTTTCATCCCTTGACTTATGGTGTATTTACCATGGATTCCAAGCCTTTAAATCATCAATATATCACCATATTCAGCTCACAAAGAATCCTACATAATTACACCACACAAATTAGAGATTTAAAAAACACAAAGTCCATAACGACGAATCAAAACACGAGCTAAGACTAGGCTAGTTTGTGTTGATCTTCACTTTATTGTTACACCTCTACACTTAATCAAATTGACTTTTCTCACTACCAAAAAGTTATTCCACTCATATTCACACATTTAAAGCATAAGGAACTCATTATACATGCTAGAATCCATCGAAACCAACTAGACAAACACCTAGCTCAAGCTAGTAAAACTAGTTTCCTCGATTGAACTCTAAATGACTGAATTAAGTACAAACTTGTTGGAAAACACTTTTAACCATTGAAATCACGTCCTTTAACACTTATATGCACATTTATATCTTTATCAACCCATATAGAATACGAATCAATATCATAACAAGGCTAAAAAGACTAGAATGGTTACACTAGAATGCATAAATACATCCAACATCAGTCCACAAGGCCATGTCGAATAGAGTCTTTCTTATAGGTGTGTCTTGAACCATACTTATAATTAGGAGGCTACAAGGCACTTAGTAATGCTTCACTTTCTTGGTGTTCAAAGTTCGAGCTATGGATTCTAAGGTCTTGAACTCTTCTCTGAAGATTCCTTGGTTCACTTTTTTTATCATGTCCTCTCGACGACCTAAAGTTCATGGAAACTTGCCCGTCCCATTAGAGAACAACATGGATGGATCTAGTCCAATTTATAAGGCGCAGACTCGGTCAATGGTCACAGCTTCTGGTTTTCCCTATAAAATCCCACCGATCTCCATTGACCCTATTTTGAAAGGTGGCACTCATACTCGGTTACCTCAAGAAGAGGCTACTAATGCTGAGTTTCATCATTATATTAATCTATTGGCCCATATAGTGACAACTTTATCACGCCAGTCCGATCCTATTGGTATGGGAAGGAATGAGGAAAAGTTGGGAAATAGGCAAGGTAAGGGTTCTTAGTTTTCTAAACAAATGAGGGGATAATAGTATGGTGTTAATGGTCCAAGATAAAGAGTTGGGTAGTTCTTAACTTTTATCCTATGGCTTATGCTCCCTACCTGAAATCATTAGTAGGCAGGTGTTTTCAGATTGGTAATGTTGCTAGGGCACAAGGTGCCCAGTCTCGGGCCAATGAGGCCCAATTCTCATCATCCTATTCTTTTTGTAGAGTTTGTCGTCGGTCATACCGTGGTTGTTATGATAAAGAGGGAAATCATTGTTTTAGTTGTGGTCAACTAGGTCACATGCAATAGGAATGTTCCAAAAGGATTGTCGCTTAGTCAAATAGGATATCGTGTGCTACTTATGGCTCCGACATGGGCCGGGATTATCTAAATGTTCTTACTATCCCTCAAGAGTCCAAGGCAGCTTCTGATGCCAATATTGGTATGTTGAAAACCCCTTTCTTTATAGTGTGTATGGTTTACTTGGTTCGTGGTCCCCTCTCTTTTGTGGCCTTATTGGCGGTTGTGTATTTTGTTCTTATTCCCAAGGTTATCTTGAACTATTATTTCTATTTCTACTCCGGTAGGTGACTCTGCCATTACAAAAGAGTCTATGGAGATGTGTGGTATTTGTTAGTAGTAAAGGGTTCTTGGTAGATTTGTTTGACTCGGATGTGGTGTATTTTGGTGTCATTTGGAGGATGGATTGGTTGCACTAGTGCTATGCCTCATTAGGCTGTTAAATCTATAAAGGTTGTCTTTAGACTCCCTGATAAGTCAGTTATGGAATGGGAGGGCAGATTCATTACCTATCAACTAGGGGATAGGTTATATCATATCTTAGAACTTAGAGATTGGTCTCCAAAGGAGTGTCTCTATTATTTGGTTCGGGTTAAGGATTCTAAATCAAAAGGTCTTTCCTGGCATTTGGTTTTGGTGGTGAATTAATTTCCTGAGGTCTTCTTAATAACCCTTATGGTGTCTACCTAATGGGGAGGTTTGTTTGGGATTGGTTTCATTACGGACATTTGTCCAATTTCTATTATTTCTTTATAGAATGGTTTTAGTTAGGTTAAAGAAGCAATTAAGGGATCTTTTAGATAAAGTTTCCATCTATTCTGGTGCTTTTTGTGGGGCTCTTTAGTGCTTTCATGCATAAAGAGAATGGTTTCCTGGAAATGGATAGGTTATTGGTGGGTGAATAAGGGATTTGGAGTTTTCTTATTTTGGGGCAGACCATGCATAGGTATATTCTATATGGTTACTTTGCTAGTGGTACATGGTAGTTGGTAGATCCTAGGCTTGAACCTAGATACTTGATCTTGGTAAGAGAAGTATGTTAGCTCGGGGATAGCATCTCGAGAATTTTTGGAGGGTGTGAGATTGATAACTTGGGAAAGTTGTGATTATAGGATGGAAGTTCAGGTTGAATAGAGAGTCTGGGATCTAGTCATTCGATGGGATACATTATGGAGCTTGTATGTATCTTTGTCCCTAAACTTGTACTTTATAGTTGGCATCAAATTAATTATTAAATTCATGGTTTTAAAAGTGGGTTTTCGCACAAATTAAAGGCTTTGACATGGTTACTCATTTAATTGATTTTCCATCAATTACGATGCATTATTCATGCTTTATTAATGTTTATGAACATTGTGGGATGCATGGGAATGGTAAATGGATTTTGGGGTACTATGGATTCCCCAATTACTTGGTTCTGGTCTTGGAAATTATACGCCCTCAAACTGTTTATGAAATTTGTCTTTGAATATAACTTTGTCATATGTTTTGACTTTTCTTGAATCTTTGCATTGCATAAATGGTTAAGGGATCATGAATAAGTTTTGGTTGGATTCAAATGATTTTGTAAAGGCCTTGGTGGCCATGGTTTGATATTAAATGGTTTTTGTTTAATTGGAAACCTTGGAGTCAATTTCGTCTAATATTTTTAGCATGTTTATGCTAGGATCTAGGTAGCAGTGGGATGACTAGGGTTTTAGGTATATGATAACCAAGCATCTCTGATGTATGTCTTTAGTGATACCCTTTAGAGTGAAATATTGTGCTTGTAGGTGTAATGGGGTGAAGGTTGATGGTTAGTCTAAGATTTTCTTTTAGTGGTGAACTTCAAGGGAAGGTCGAGTTGCATAATCCAGTAATTCTCTTCTATCTCACTGAAGAGAGTACTCTACTAGTGTTGTAGGCATTCTTATAACACTTATGCCTAAGGTTTGCATTTTGTGTTTGCCTTATTTCCTGGATATGAGTCTTAGCCTCATTTTACATTACCCGTATTTTGTGCTTTTATTTTTCTTTTGGTGTCCCATCTAAGTACCCCTTTTATGATATGGTTTGGTCGGGATATTTCTTTATTTATGGTCTAGGTGGTTGCTATAAAATACTTCGTGCCTATGGTGTCATGACTTGTTTCGGGGGTCTTTGTCTTGCCTTGGGTGGCATGGATAATTCTTTTATTTTGGTTCCTTAATGATTCTTCTTGTTCTAGGATAGTACTGGCTTAGGGAGTATGGTGATGTTTTGAAACAAGGGATGAAGAAGTCTCTATGTTGGGGAGAGTCTCGAGTGACTACTAGAGCTAAGGTTTTGGAAGGTGAGGTAAGGTTGTTGTCATGAGAAATGGTTAGGAAAGGAATAGGTGGTGAAAATCCTTATGGAAATAATAGAGGGTGCTAGATCTTTAGAGGGATAGATCATATCGCAGGTATATAAGCGGTAGGCTTGAATGTTATGATTGGTAGATAGACCAATAGTTGTTTGAGGAACTTGAGGGGTCTGATAAGACATGGTTTTATGAAGTGTTTTAATAGCATAGTAGTTATATGGTTTTGGGTGTTCAATTATATGTTAGGGGTTTTGGTTAAGATGGTTGGATATGGTTTGTCCATGTCCTTTACTCATGGTTTGTATATTATAATGGTAATGGAAGTGGAGTAGTGTTTTGGGATAGATGCAAAGAGTAGAGCCCAGTGGCCTGAGTTAACTCCTTTTTGTTTTGGATAGGATGGAAAACGGAAGTAATGGTGTATAGTTAGACTCAAGCTCTCATGATAGTGTGTCTTGGTAAATTCTAAATAGAATTGGACTTCATCTTTAGCATGAGTTCATCCAATAATCTATGTGTTATGTGGAGGTGAGGTGTGGATGGTCCTTGGTTGGTTGGTTCCTTTGGCTGGTATTGGTATCTTGGATTTCTTATTCCTTAAGAAGGTCCTGGTGAGGATCTTAGATCGGTAAGTTTGCCAATTGCGAATGAAAGGAGTGGCTTCGATAAAGGTTCCATGGTGAAACCAAAAGTCCGAGAAAGCCATTTAGGAGGCGGGAGAGGACATAAAGACAAGTATCCATGTTGGTTCTTTGTTCCAGAAATTTGTGCGTAGGGTATGTGTTCTTTAATACATCTTTGTTTCCTAGCTTGGTTAAAAGTAAGGAATGGTTCCTCTTGAATCTTTGTTTCCTAACTGAGTTAGAGGTCCGGATGAAGGTATTAGGGTGTAAATTGTGTTTGGTTTAGGTGATGATATTCTTATCTTGGTTTATGTCGTTTTCCTCTATTTTAGGTAGAAAAAAGTTTGGCATGCGTTAATGTGTTACCTCATGCTTGTTCTTGCCTTTACCTATCATTCGAGGACGAATAATCCTAGTACGGGAGACTGAAATACCCTGGGATTTAGACCGTTGAAAAATTCTTAAGTTTTGGACTTACTAGGCTTGGTACGGCTCAAATGTACCAATCGTACCCTTGGATACGAGTTAGGGGGATAGGTGACTCACTCATAAACTAGGCAGTGTGTTTGTCTTAGTTACTGCACAAGGTACGACTCAACAAGGTACTAGCCATACAGAAAGATACGAGAGGTACAAGGAAAGTTGTATGTTGCTTGTTAGTTAGTCTTGTAGAATCTGTCTACGGTACGATATGTTGGTATGGTTTGGAGTACCACCCATACCCTCAAGGTACGACTCAACAAGGTATGAGTTATAAGAAGGATACGAGGGGTGCAAGGCAAGTCATATGTTGCTTGTTAGTTGGTCTTGTAGAATTTATCCATGGTACGAGATGTGGGTACGGTTTGGTGTACCACTCGTACCCTCAGGTACAAGTTAAATGGATAAAGTCGTATAGGAACCAGTGTGTAGGGTCTTGGTAAGGTCTTGGGTACGAGTTGGGGTACCACTTGTACACTAGGGTACGGATGGCATGTGTATGCCGTACCCTACATTGTGGTTAGTTTTAATTTTAAGTCAAGGGTAGTCCGGACATTTCCTATTTCAAAATCCTTATGTCCTCACATTCTATAACCCTTGGCGGCCTTTCATAATAATTGTTAAAGGATAGAAACACTCCAAATACTCTCTCAAACTTACTCTTGAAGATTGGAGGCTAGGGTTACTTCATATGTTCTTCAAAGGGCTAAAGAATCATGTTTCTCTTCAGAATCTTCTTATATAAGGCATGTACTTCTTTCCTCATTGTTAGTTCCAACTAAAGGCATGATTAATGTGTTCTAAACATTGATTTATGAATCATAAATGATGGTTTTGAAACAATGTTGAGGGTCTTGATGCATATTGTTTGGTATTGGTTTAAACTATATTTTTACATATTTTTGGTAATGGTTTGCATATATGGGTGCTTGTTGTTCATGGTTTTACATATGGGTCATGAGTAACCCTAATTATAATAGTTTATGCTTTGGTTTGATCTTGGTAAAGGTATGCCCTCAATATGTTCGATAAAATTCCTAAAAGGATGTTCTTACTCTATGCATGAACTTTCATTAGAACTATTGCATAATATGGTTTAATAATAGAACCCTAAATGGTTTGAATGGTATAAATGCTTTAAATGTTTGAAACGATCTAAAATGGTTTAAATGGTGTGAATGGTTTGGAATGGTTAAATGCTAAGGTCTTGGTTGTTTTGGTTGTTCTATTTGGAAACCTTGTAGGGCACGTAGGAATCCCCCAAGTGAATGCATTAATGAAATTTGTTTGAATAATGGTTGGCTTAATAAACATACTTGTAGGGTACAACGGAATCCCCCAAGTTAACATGGTAATAAATACATGTAGGGTACAAGGGAATCCCCTAAGTTAACATGGTAATAAATATTTGTAGGGTACATGGGAATCCCCAATGTTAATTGGATAATGTGATCTATGGGTATATGGGACTCCCTTGATCACTAAGAGATTTGTCTAAGGACAATACTTATAAATTATAGTTGATATGACGATACCACTATCTAATAGCCTTGGTTAATAATAATGGAATAATGGTTTGGTTAGAAATGGTTTTAAATGGGCAGTAATTGTGGGGTATGAAAGCTAACCGTGAAGGTGGGAGTCCAATGGATGAACACTGGAAACTCATGTTTTCCAACGTGAGGGTTAGAGCATGGCGACCCTTATATGATACTATAAGGAATACGAGAATCCTGTAAGTACACTGTACATATATATCATAGAGAGTGAAGGGTACATGGGAATCCCCGACTCTTATGGTATCTCCGGTTTGTGCGGCTACACTCATCGGGCGCATTCAGGGGGTTACACTGGACTCATATAGCCCGCAGGTCATTTAAGGATGGTTAAGCTTCACTTACCCAGGTTAATGGTTTTAAATGCATGATAAACCCGATTCCCTTCCCTGGTATGGTTATATATATGTATATGTATGGGTTGTATGCATATTTTTGGTTTACTTGGTATTATTAAATGGCTTTATTTTTTCCTTATCTTGAGTAGATTCTAGAGTTCACTCGCTAACACATCTTTGAGCAGCTGTATCCCCAAATGATACAGGAATCGGCAATTTTATTCCTCCTTCTTAGTGATTGGATTTGAAATCAGGTATTGAATTGAAGTAGTGAGCTTCCATAGTTCGGAAGGCATCTATTTCATGTCATGGATTACTTTATGTACTTTTGTCTTTCATAGACTTGGATTATGGCTATATAGGGGGCATGCCCTGCTTAGGTAATCTTTTGTTTGGTTTAGAGGCTTTGTATGGACAACTGTGGACTTAGGTATGGTTTGATCATGTTATGTTATATATATATATTTTTATATATATATATAAATATATATATATACATATATATAAATATATATATATACATATATAAATATACATTGGTCTATTATCTTTGTTTTGGTTTATGGTTTGGCATGGCTATTCGTTGGTTTTGTTGGATTGGTTGGTTATTGGGTGGATTGACTTGGTTGATTTGGCCTCAGATATAGTCTTATCCTAAAGTCACCACATGGTGGATATGTTATCTTATTATATATTTAGAATTCATCCGACTTAGGGTACATTTTGGTTTGTTGGGTTGTGTATCGAGGGGGTCTCCAATTTAGGTTTGACTTGAGATTTCCTATTATGACAAGGCCTCGGTTTGGGTCATGTCAGATGAAGAGTTCTTCCTTCATTTATGTTACCTCCTCTATTGGATCCTAGCCTGCCAGATTCACCATGCCTCCTCTTGCGACCAGTACAGTGATATCTTTTGAGGATTAGAAGAGGTATGGGAGATTTACTTGTTTAGATCCTTCTGGATTCACTGGTGCGGTGGATGGGGATGCTTATGAGTTCCTAATTTATTATCGAGAAAATTTGCCTAATTTGGGTTTGCTTGAGTCGTATGGGGATTCTTATTCTACTTATCAGTTGAGGGATGTTGCTAAAAATTGGTGGAGGTTGATGTTGGTTGTAGACTTATTGATTCTACGGAGATGACTTTGGATCAGTCTGTTGATGCATTTTTAGAGAGGTTCATACCTACAGTCTGAGGGATCAGATGAGAGATGAGTTTGATCGTATGGAGAAAGGCTCCATGACTATTGCAGAGTATGAGGCATCCTTCCATGACTTGTCCAGATATTCTTATGCCTGTATTTCCACTGATTCTGAGAAGATTCAGAAGTTTGTGAAGGGTTTTGATGTCTCTCTTTAGTTTTCTACATCTTAGATAGTTGTATTTAGAGCGTCTTTTTGGAGTATAGTTTATCATGCTAAGATGACTAAGGATATTCTGCGAGCATTTAAGGAAGGCACCGAGCAGGTTTACCATTTTGGTTAGCTCAGAGGTCAAGCTTCTCGAAGCAGAGATTTTTGAGGTTCTCGTAGGTTTCATGGTAGATCGGTGCAGGCAGCTTGCAGAGTTCTGGTAGTGGGTCTTCTGGTCCAGCAGTTCAGGTGGCCCTTCAAGCTTAGTGGTACCTTCTCCTGCTAAGTTGGGCCATAGAGGTTGCTTTGTGTGTGATGAGATTGGCCATTTGGCCAAGGACTGTCCCTGCTGTGTTATTAGAGCTACTCTTATTTCAGTTATGGGAGGTAGGGGTTCTACCAGAGGTACGAGGGTCAGAGGTAGTAGATCCCATGGTGGAGGTCGTGGGTCCACTCAACCAGTTGGTGGTCATGGATAATGTTATGCTATACCTTCTAGGCTAGAGGCAGAGGCTTCTGATTCTATGATCATGGGTATCGTCCCCATTTGTTTCAGATATGCATTTCTGTTATTTGATCCTGGATCGACTTTATCCTATGTATCTGCCTATTTTGCTACAAGTTTTGATTCTATTAGTAAGCCTCTTGCCATTCCTATTCGTGTATCTACCCCTGTAAGATATTCTTTAGTGGTTGATCGGGTATACTGATTTAGTATTATGACTTTTGTTGGGTGTGAGACTTGGGTAATTTTCTTGTGTTAGATATGGTTGATTTCAATGTTATTTTGGGTATGAATTGGTTGGCTCTTTATCATGATATCTTAGATTGTTTTGCTAAGATTGTGACATTAGCTTCGCTGGGTGTGCCGAGGATAGCTTGGAAGGGTGTGCTTCATTTACGTCCTAAGAGGATCATATTTTATGTTCAGTCTCATAAATTGATTGAGAGGGGATGTTTAACTTATTTGGCTCATATTCTTGATACTAGTGTTGTTTTACCTCCTTGTTTGTATTTTGTCTGTGTTGTTCAGGATTTCATAGATGTATTCCCTATGGATTTTCCTAGTATATAATACGAGTGCCAAGAGTAAGACCTTTCTCAAGGAGCCAAGTTCAAGATATACTCATGAAGATGGGAGTGTGTAAAGGTCTTTTGAACCGCTCCAAAGAATTTCACAAGTTTAAGAGAGGAGAAGGAGTCTTACACTTCAAGGGCGCCTTCATTAAAGGGCATTTTGGTCATTGGCATAAGTTCAAGAGAGATGAAGGAACCCTACACTCCAAAGGTGCCCTATTTCATTAAGGGAAACTTAGTTTTTTTATTTAATAGCTTTAAATAGACTCCCTTAGGCTTATTTCTCATTAGTTGTTGAAGGATATTGAAAGACAAACTTTGAAACACCTTTTCTTCTCTCTTTTGTGAGATTGTAACTAGGGTAGCATTTAGTGTTGGATTTCACTAGTGTTAGTATTTGGCTTAGAAAAGTTGGTGCTTGGGGAATATTGAGTTCCTTTTGTGTCAACGTAAGATCTTGGTGTTACTCATATAGGTCATAAGGGTCTTAGGATTTGATACATCATTTGGTTCTTTTGGTTTATATGTTTCTATGTCAAGATATCTATCTTTACATTTTATACATTTGTTGGTGTTTTATTGTTTTCTCTTCATCTACTTTTCGGCTTCATCTTGTTCTTTAGGTTAGTATTCATCTTCTTAGGTTAGATCTATATCATTTGGTATCAAGAGCCACATTTAGAGTTGTTCTTACAACTCTAATTCTTGGATTGTTTTACCTCCAAGAAATCATCACAAAAAAGAGTCAAAATCCAAAAAATCAAAAAAAATAGTGGTATCACGTTTTTGTACTTTGGGAAGATTTTTGAAACTTAGATCTACTTAGTTTTGTGTGTTTTGTTAAGTTTCTAGTGCTAGATCCTTGCTCCCTAGCACTAATAGAGTCTAGATCTAAGATTTGAGCTAAATTGAAGGTGTTTTGAACCATCCACCATTGTTGAGCTTGTGTTTGAAGCTATTTGAGGGTGGTTCTCATTTTGGCTAGTGTGTTTGTGACGTTTTTGAGTTGGAATTGTGGTATTTGTGTTTAGTTTGGAAGAGTGACCTTGGATCTTCAAGAATTATCAATTTTGGAGGTCATTTTCCTAGTGGTCAACCTTGGACAGACTTTGAATGTTCTTATTGTTCTTCCTCATCTTCATATCTTGTTGAAGAAGAATATTCAAAAGTGGTTATTTGATCTAAAAAGGGAAGAAAGAGAGTGTAAAAGTTATTTGTACAAAAAATATTCCAAGCATATTCTAAGTCATCCGAAAGAAGAAGGGAACAAAAGGAATATTCAAGTACAATTGAAAGTACAAGAGGGGACCAACTCAAATTCAAACTCATTTGAGCTTGAAAACGGATCCAAACCTTGTATTTTCTTCCACAAAATCGAATTTCTACCTCTCTTGAGTGAATATTGACCAAAATTCAAGGTTGAAGAAAAAAAAATTCAAAATTCTCAACCAACCATAAGTTGCCATGTCATCACTCTTTTACAACCGAATTTTAGCTCAAATTTTGATTTCTTAGTTTCTAATTCTTGTCTCTTAGTTTCAATTTATTGATTCTAGTGCTAATTGACAAACTAGTAATTGTCTACTAGGTTGTGAATTAGTTTTGAGTCCTTTTCTTTTGTGTTTACGTTTTTTGTGTGTTTTTCTCTTTTTGTGATTCGTTATAGTTTGTTGGTTCAAGTCCGAACAAGGTTTATTTGAGTCATTTCAAACAAAAATCTATTTTGGACAAGAGTATACTCATCCCTCAATTGCTCACGAATTACAAGCCAACTTTCAACACTTGTGACGACAAGTGAGAGGTAGACAAAAGAGTGAGTGTGGTGAGGTTATTTGTTTGAACTAACTTGTTTGTTGTTTTTGTAAGTGTTTTCTTAGGTAAATTGCAATGGAAATCGATGATTCAACTTCCCAAACCATGGACAACAATACTCTTGATACTTTTAAGGCTTCTCTTGAAGCTATCAATCGAACTCTTGAAAGGTTGGGGCGGATATTACGACAATCAAAGGTGATGTGTCAACATTGAGTGGGAGGTTTGATCAAGTTGAGTAAAAGGAACTCTCGACCCTCTACTCCTCAACAATACCATGTGTCTTCGATTAGACAAGCCCAAAATACCTATACCACCATTACAACTTAGACCCTCCATCAAATGCTCTATCCACCAAGACCTTCACAAAACCAAGTCCAAACTCCATAAACCCGAGACCTCGATAGACCCTTACATCCTCAACTAAACCAAGTCCAACAAGAAGGACTTGGAAATCAAATTACACCACAAAATCCTAACTACCCAATCCAAACTCCACTTGACCAAAGGCCATACCCTCCACAAAATTCAATGCCTCAAATCCAAACTCCACTTAACTAAAGACCTTACCATCCACCAAATCTAATGCATACCTTCCAAGCTCCACTTAACCTAAACCAACCCATCCATATAGAAGACTATGGTAGAAGGAATTAACGAAAGGGTTATAGAGCATATGGTGATGCATACTTAAGGAAAGAAGAGATGAGGGGTGGATATGTTGATCAAAGGGAACATCAAGGCTAAGGATAAAGAGTTGGTCAATGGAACCAACAAGGGCACCAAAACCAAGATGTGGGCATCAACTCAATCAAAGTTAGCCTTCCTACAAGTGGGTGAGTGATCCCAAAGCTTATCTTGCTTGGGAGTCCTTTTATGACAAGATATTCCAAGTTAATGACTTAACTGAAAAGAAGAAGAGTTATTATGCCATAGCTCACTTTGAGGGGTATGCCAACACTTGGTGGGGGTATGTCAAAAGGTTTGGGAATAAAGTGAATGAGGGACAACCCCCTACATGGTTTAGATTGAGGCACCTTATGAGAGCAAGGTACATACCTGAGGATTATAAGCATGAACTTTTTGCCAAGTTGTACAATTTGAAGCAAGGAAACAAAAGTGTCATGGTATACTATGATGAGTTTCAACACTTTATGTTGAAGCTTGATCATCGAAGAGAGAAAGTGATCCATGACATTATACATTTCAAGGTTGGGTTGAATAGAGAGATCTCTTCACGCATGACTCTCCACAACTTCAACACTATAAATAGTATTTTCCAAGAAGCATTAAAGGTTGAAAAGGAGATCAAGGAGAGGTCGACATACATGGCAAAAGGGAATCAAGCCTCCTTGGGTTGGTCTAAGGACAAGGAATTGGTTCCATTATCTTTGGGATGGCACAAGGAGAAAAAATCTTCCATCTAATGCCAAAGAAACTGAGACCAAGGTTGTCCCAAAGTACCTTCCAAAAAATAAAGGTAATAATAAGTCTTCTACTTCTAATTATAAGGCTTTTCAATGATTTAAATTAAAGAGTGGGGACACAAATCTAGTGAGTATCCAAACCGAAGAAATGTGATCCTTAGAAAAGGGAAGTTGTACTATCTTGGGGAGGGGGAGGGGTTGGAAATCAAGGAGAATGAGGTCGAGCCTTAATATGGAGAGCAAGTGGATGATAAAGTGTAAAATGTAGAAGGTGAAGAAGATTCTTGGACAAATGATGGTGAATGCAAAGTACCTAGATATGTGGTTATAAGACCTATGTTTAGTAAGGCTTTAGATAATCCAAGTCAAAAAGAGAATCTTTTCCAAGCCAAATGCCTTATTAAATAAGGCATGTGCTCGATGATCATAGATAGTGGGAGTTGTGATAACTTTGCTAGTGACACCATGGTTGATTACTTAAAACTACCCACTATCCCTCATCCGAATACTTACAAACTTCAATGGTTGAATGCATGTGGGGAGCTGAAGGTCACTCAACAATATGTGATTCGGTTCAAGGTAGGGAATTATCAAGATGAGATCCTATATGATGTAATTCCTATGCAAGTGTGTCATTTATTGTTAGGTAGACCACGGAAATTTGATAGATCTACAAAGCATGATGGGAGGACTAATAGGTACACTCTTGAACTCAATGGCCGAAGGTTCACTCTCCATCCTCTTTCACCATCTCAAGTAAATAAAATCCGTCAACAAGTGAGGGGGTTTAAGGAAAAATGGAAGAGGGAAATGGAAGAGAAATTCGAGAGTAGAGAAGGTGAAGAAAGAGAAGAAACAATACAACAAAAAGAAAAGAAAAACTTGATTGTGGGACTTGCCCACAAAGGCCCCTTATTACTCACTAACTAAGATATTAGAATTTTACCTAGTATCAACTCTTCTTATGTGCAGGTTCAAGATCATATACTCCCAAAGGAGTTTCTCACAAACACATAATTGATGATCTAATGGAGTCCTTGGCCGAGAGTGCCAACTTGGGGAAGGGTGATAAAGAAATGATTCAAAAGGGAAGTCTTTACATATTCCCTTGTGATGAGAGCTTCCCAAAGAAGCAAGTTTGCTTCCATGATGAAAATTAAGGTAATAATGCTATTTTCTACACTCCTTTAAGCTTAAAATATTGTGATGTTGCTAGCAGTAGCCAATTGGATGTAGTTGCAGATTTGCCTAGTGTAGAAGTACATGAATCTTTCCTTAGTGAAACTCTTGGTGTGCATGATGATCAATTCACTCTTAAATGTAGTTTACTACTTAAGCATTTGCATGGTACACTTGAAGAGTCTCAAGTTAGTGATGGTGTCTATAGTGTTGATCATGATAATGGACATAATTCTTTGAACACAGTGTGTGATGAAAGCTTTACTATTTGTTTTGTACATAGAAATCATATGAAAGAAAATATTGTGAATAATGGATATATGTTGTTGAGTGAGGACTTCTAGGCCAAAACTCCTTATTCTTAAATATTATTTCTCTCTTAAAAACTAATGTCTTGTGTGATTGTGAGAATGACACTCTAGTGGAAGGAAGGAGTAGCCTCGGTTTGTGTCCTTGTCTATTTCTACCATTTGATCTTAGTGCCATCTTGGGGTGTGAAAGGATTACTCTTAGTTTATGTTTATTATCTCTAGATGCTTATCTTAGCCACTTTCTTTCTGACATTTGTACTAAGCTTTTCATGATCAAATCAAAGGATTATTGGTTGTATTCCAAGTGTGTACCACCTTTTCATGATAACATTATTTGTTTCACTAACCCTAACCCTCTTGCCAAAAGGATATTGTGTTTTTTGTCATTTCTTCGGTTTTGCAAGGTGTGAATTTGAGGTCAAATTCCTTTCAAGATGGAAAGGATGATACGAGTTCCAAGAGTACAAGACCTTTCTCAAGGAGCCAAGTTCAAGACATACTTGTGAAGATGGAAGTGTGTGAAAGTCTTTTGAACCACTCTAAAGAATTTCATAAGTTTAAGAGAGGAGAAGGAGTCTTACACTCCAAGGTTGCCTTCATTAAAGGGAATTTTGGTCATTGGCACAAATTCAAAAGAGAGGGGGGAATCCTACACTCCAAAGGCGCCCCATTTTATTAAGGGCAACTTAGTATTTTTATGTAATAGCTATAAATAGACTCTCTTAGGCTTATTTCTCATTAGTTGTTGAAGGATATTGAAAGACAAACTTTGAAACACCTTTTCTTCTCTCTTTTGTGAGATTGTAACTAGGGCTAGCATCTAGTGTTGGATTTAACTAGTATTGGTATTTGTCTTTAAAACGTTGGTTCTTGGGGAATATTGAGTTCCTTTTGTATCAACGTACGATCTTGGTGTTACTCATATAAGTCATAAGGGTCTTGGGATTTAATACATCCTTTGGTTCTTTTAGTTTGTATGTTTCTATTTCAAGATAACTATCTCTACATTTTATGCATTGTTGGTGTTTTGTTGTTTTCTCTTCATCTACTTCTCGGCTTCATCTTGTTTTTTAGGTTAGTATTCATCTTCTTAGGTTAGATATATATTAGTATGCCTCTGAATTGTGATATTGATTTTTCCATTGATGTTGAGCCAGGCACCAAGCCCATTATTATTCATCCTTACAGGATATCCCCAGTCAAGTTAAAATAATAAAAGGATCAAATGCAGGAGTTGCTGGATAAGGGATTTATCCAACCTAGTATATCACCCTTAGGTGTGTCTGTCTTATTTGTTAAGAAGGAGGATGGGTCTATACGTATGTGTATTGATTATCGGCAGTTGAACAAGGTGACGGTTAAGAATAAGTATCCTCTTTCTCGTATTGATGATTTATTTGATCAGTTTTAGGGTGTCGCGGTGTTTTTGTAAATTAATTTGAGATTCGGGTATCACTAGTTGAGGATTAGAGATTTGGATATTCAAAAGATGACTTTTTGGACTCAATATGGTCATTATGAGTTCTTGCTCATGTCCTTTGGGCTGACCAGTGCCCCAGCCGTATTTATGGAGGTGATCAATTGGTTGTTTTGATCGTATCTCAAATCCTTTGTGATTGTATTTATAGATGATATCTTGGTTTATTCCAAGAGTGAGGTTGAGCATGAGGAGAATTTCTGGATTGTGCTTCAGAGATTAAGGGATGAGAGGTTGTATGTCAAGTCTCCAAGTGTGAGTTTTGGTTAGAGTATGTTTCTTTCTTGGGTCTGTGGTGATTTAGAAAGGTATTATAGTTGATCCAGCCAAGGTTGCAATAATTCGTAATTGGGCTAGACCTACTTCACCCATCTAGATTTGGAGTTTTATCGGCTTAGCAGGATATTATTGGGGTTTTGTTAAGGGTTTCTCATCCACTGCATCCCCATTGACCAAGTTGACTCAGAAGAAGATTTCTTTCTAGTGGTTTGATACTTGTGAAGAGAGCTTTCAAATGCTCAAGGATTTGTTGACTTCAGTTCTTATCTTGAATTTTCCCAAGGAGTGTATGGGTTTTACCATCTTTTGTGATACTTCAAGTGTTGGGTTAGGTGTTGTATTGATGTAGGAGGGTAAGGTGATTGCTTATTTGACTCATCAGTTGAAGACCCATGAGAAGAATTACCCTACCCATGATTTAGAGTTGTGCATAGTTGTTTTTGTTTTGAAGTTGTGGAGGCACTACTTGTATAGAGTTTGTCATAAGAGTTTGTCAGATCATTGAATCCTTTAGTACTTCTTCACCAGGTAAGATCTTAATATGAGGCAGCATCGTTGGCTTGAGTTTCTTAAGAATTATAACTTGACTATTCTCTATATTATGGGCAAGGCTAATGTGGTAGCAGATACCTTGAGCCTAAAGTTGACTAGCATGGATATCTTGCGCATCTTCTAACCCAGGAAAGGTCTTTGGCCTTTGAGGTTCAGTATTTAGCTAACCGGATAGTTAGGTTTGATATTTCAACACCTAGGTGTGTTTTGGCATTTGTGGAGGCTAAGTCTTCTTTGATAAAGTAGATTCAAGCTCAGCAATTTAATGATGTTGGATTGAGGGTGATTCAAGATAAGGTGTTAAGTGGCTAGGCCAAGGAAGCCTCACTTATTTTAGATAGAGTTTTGAGGATTGTGGGATGAGTTTGTATGTAGAGAATGGGTGACTGGATTAGATTGATTTTGGAGGAGGCCAATTATTCTAGGTATTCTAACCATCTGAGAGTGACTAAGATGTATCGTAACTTGAGGTAGCATTACTGGTGGGGTGGTATGATGAAGGATGTTGTAGATTTTATAGCTCATTGCCTTTGTTGCCAGCAGGTGAAGGACGAGCGTTTAAGACCTGGTGGGTTGCTTCATAGGTTACCCATTCCTGAGTGGAATACGAACAAATCATTATGGACTTTGTGACCAGGTTGCCTCTCACTTTCCATGGACTGGTAGTGATTGGGTCATATTGGATCAACTGATTAAGACTGCGTATTTTATTTTTGTGCAGGTCTCTTTCAGTGTTGAGAGGCTGGCCCGTATATATATTCATAAGATTGTGCAACTACATAGTATGTCGGTGTCTATCATTTCAAATAGAGGTTCTATGTTTACCTCCTACTTTTGTAAAACTTTTCAGGATAAGTTGGGTACACGGGATGACCTTAGCATGACATTTCATCCCCAGACTGACGGTCAGTCAGAGTGGACTATTCAGGTTTTAGAAGATATTCTCCACACGTGTGTGATAGATTTTGGTGGCCAGTGGGAGCAACATTTAGCTTTAGCGGAGTTTTCTTATAATAATAACGACCATTCCAATATCAATATAAGGCTTTGTATGGTAGGAGTTGTCACTTTCCAGTGGGTTAGTTTGATGTTTTTGAGGTTAGACCTCAAGGTACGAACTTGCTTAATGATTCTTTGGACGGAGTCAGGATCATTCAGGATAGGCTTCGTACAGCCCAGAATAGGCAGAAGTGTTATGTTGATCGTAGACTTTGTGCCTTGAGATTTAGTGTTGGTGATCGTGTTTTTCCTTGAGTTTTACCCATGAAGGGTATAATGAGATTTGGGAATATGGGCAAGCTTAGCCCCAGGTATATTGGCCCATTTGAGATTCTTCAAACTATTGGTAATGTGGCTTATGAGTTAGCTTTGCCCCCAGATGTTTTGCTGTTACATTTCGAATGAGTCTCATGTCATTCGTTTGGAGTCAGTTCAGTTAGATGAGAGGTTGTTTTTTGTTGAGGAGTCAATCTTTAATTTGGCTAGGGATGCTAGACGGTTGCATTCTAGAGTTATCCCAGTGGTTAAGATTCAATGGCTACATCGACATGTAGATGAGTCTACTTGAGAGGTCAAGTCTGATAAGTACAGTTCATATCCCCAGTTTTTTGTTGATTCAGGTATTTCTCCTGCCTTTATTTCAAGGATGAACTAGATTTTTAGTGGTGGTGGATGTAACAAGCCGAAGTTTGATGAAAGATGTAAAATATATGTTTTTGTGTGATTTGACTATTTTAACCCTCTTCATAGTTGCATTGTGATATTTTGGGGGTGTAGGGGTGATTGACACAGTTCCCAATGTATTTTGGTGCCATTTATGTGTTTTTTATGATTTTCGGAGGGTTTGAGAAGCTTATAATTAATCTCAGTTGATATCTTTTGATCCATACAATGGATAGTAGAATTGACTACTACGACAGATCTGAAACATCGATTTTAAGGTGTTAACAACATGGTTCGTGTGGTTTTATGGCTTTTAAATCTCATTTTGACCCTTGATTTGTAAAGTTGTGATTTTGGGTTTCGGAGATTAACTTTGTGAAAATAATGTCTTTTCAAAAATCTGATATCGTCGTAGAGTCTGGAGCATTGAAATTGATAGGGTAACATAGTTCATTTGCATTCACGAGATTCTGAATGAATCCTGGGGCGGCGTGGAGATTTGAAATAATACCAAGTCCCCAGCTGGTGCACCCACGATCGCGAGCCTTGGGCCACGATCGCGATAGGGCCAGCAGGGGAACTATTATGATTGCAGCCCTTGTCTGCTATCGCGATACCTCTGTCAGGCAAGGTACCGTGATCGCGGTCCTGGTCACCAATTGCGAGTACTGGGTATATGCCCATGTTTTTGCTATTTTCATCATTTTTTAGACTTGGAGCTTAGGGTTTTATAATTTTGAGCCATTTTCTTAACTTCTAAGCTTGGGTAAGCTCCAATACATTTATTTCAATTCATTTCTTCAATCTTTGTGATTAAATTATTGTTTTAGTTTGAATTTGAAAGTGGAAAATGAGATTTTGGCCCCGAAGGTCCAAAATTGCATTTCTTTGAATTAAGCCCCAAATTCAACACCTTTTCACTTGAATAACATTGCTAATCCTATAATTACTAGTTTTTCTCCAATTTCACCTTCAAAACTACCTCAATTCTTGATTTTTAAATGGATTTCGAAGATTTTACTCGATAAAGTTTAAAAATGGTTTTCCTTTGATTTGGACATCTTTTTAACTCATTTTTGCTTGGGTTTTTGATGTGCTATAGAAATATAGCACTTACGATGCTTAAAACTATGAGAATATGCATGCATTTAAGGCTATTTTGTTGGATTTGAGGTGTTTTTGGAGTCTTTTGCAGGAAATCATATTTTGGATGCTAATTTTATGAAAAAGATGAATAAAGGTGATTTTGGCTACTTATGGGAGCAATTATGGGCAATTATGGATGTTCGTGACACTTTTTCGCTTGTTTGAGACCAAATCATGTTTGGAAATTGAAGAAGAGTTGAAAAGATGACTCCCGACACTTGGTAAGTCAACATGCGAACTGCATGTAGTACTTGTGCAATGCATGTAGGCAAAGCAAGTGTCAGAAGTTCAAAATCCTGAGTGCTAACTTGCAAGAATTTTGATCTGGCACTTACTTTCGCTACTTGCGCCCACTCTGCAGACCAAAATTAGCACCTGCGCCTACTCTGCAGAGAGTAGTAGCCACTGACCTCAACTTTTTTGGATCATTCCAAAATCATTTCCTAGGGGTTTTATGTATCCCAATTAATACATACAGTTGGGTTTTAAAGTATTAAACATGGAGAGGGTAATGATCTTGAGCTTAAATTTGATGATTGACTATCATAGATATATTAGGTTTCTCTTGGTTAAGCATCGTCATATTGTTTTATTAGTTTTCAGTTGTAGACTCCTAAAAATATAGCACATATGTTTTTGAAATAAAATTATAATTTTGCCCTTTCTTTTTCAAAAACTCATTTCGGGGGTCTGTTTTGATCCTGACTTGAAACTAGGTAATATGGGTATCGTTGGCTTTGTTTTAACAGTTAGATTCTCTATTTTGATGATTTAGTTGATTTTAGGATTGTTCGAGAGAAGGTCATGTATTGAAGGCTTGCAGACCCATTTTTGGCCTTCGAGGTAGGTTATGGCTTAACTCTTTCAGACTGAATTAGATAGTTAATTTTTATACAAAATCATGTCAAGGATGTGGGAACTAATCATGAAAAATAGTTATCTTACTGTATTGTGCCCGTGTGGGGGTCTATATGTGATGTTATGTGGTGGTTTTGGAACTTCATGTGTTATGTGTGACTATGTGGGGTCCTAGGTGACATTGATAGTCGTGCTTACAGAATGATAATTATATCTTGCCGATGAAAAGCGTGTTGTGTTACCATATGTGTATTGTGATGCATTCATACTTTATTGGCATATGAAGTATGTGGAAATTCATAGATTATTGGAAATAATGCCTGGATATTTGGCTCACGCGGTTGTGGAAATACTCATTGTGGTTAGTTGTGGTTATACTCATTATGGTTGGTTGTGGATATACTCATAAAGGTTGGTTGTGAGAATTACACCCTCATGTCATACTCATTCATGAAAAATTGATACCACCATGGAAATATTGAGAAAAATTGGCAACATATTTTTTATGACAGAAAATATGACATCTTATAAAACCCTTCTTGAGAGATGTGTCGAGGAGGATATGAAATATGGATTGTATATGGGTTGACGGCCCCCCATGGGTCCTACATCATAAAGATTTAGCTTCATAGGTGTATACGGAGACTGTGCAACGATCTCAGAGGTTGTACGACAACCTCATGCATCATCACCGTCATTATTCTTATGGTATTTACTTTATTATGCTTGTTATGTGATCGTATTACTATCTTAGATTGTTACTTACCTAATTTATCTATCTTTCTTTACTTGTGCTTGATAATTTTGTATATGTTGCCTTCTTTGTTCTACTTGTCTGTGATTTACTATATATTTATGATACTTTTCTGGGGTTGTTGCAATATATATGATATATTAGAATTGTTATTCCAAGCGGTGTGTGATACCGTTGTGGGATATTTTCTGATTTCAGGTGACGTTCTCTTAGTGTATTTTTGTATGCTTTATGTTTTTACATTGCGCGATCGGTCTATCATACCTACTGAGTACAAGTGGACCATACTCACTCCTACTGTACCTTTGGTGCAGATTCAGGTTTTTGTGTGCCCCATATTGCTTGATTCGAGCGATATTTGGATCTCTAGAGATAGTGGTCGATTTTCAGGTGTCTAGATGTATGTTTCTACTTCTTCTATCATACTATATCTTTACTTGTATTTCAGAAACAGGGTTTTTCCTTTGTGGATATCTTATGTATTTTATTTGGATTCGAGTTGTACTGGATATGTTCCTACACTGTTGACACCAGATTTTGTGGAGTTATGGTATTGTTATTGGTTATGTTCCTTTATGTATTTAGCATACTTGTATATTTTGTCTTCATTCTAGAAGCCTTATCTTTGAATTTGAGTATTTTTCCCTTTTGTATCAGTTTTGATAATAGGCTTACTTGTCAAGGTTCGTCGCAACAAGTGTCATCATGACCCTTTAAGTTTTGGGTCGTGACATGTTCAAAGATCTAATTCATAGTGTTTTGTGTTATAGAAAGCTTGGTGAGATGATGGACTTGATAATGTGATGATATACAAGATGCAATTGAAGAGAAAAAGCTACCACTAAGCAATGACTTATAGGCCAAATTCATGGAGCAAAGCATGTTAAAAATAGAAAATTTGGGGCCTAGGGGCATGTCATGCTGCCTAGACATTGTTTTAACGGTGTGTCACGCCCTTAGTGTTAAGCCAAACTGTTAATTCCAGTAAGCCTCTGCATTTTCAATGTTACACACTGCCTAGGGACCGAGATATAGGCGTGGCTGGCATATTTAATTCGGCCAATTGTTGCCTTGTATAAATAGAACACTCCAATTGTGTTGTAAACATCTTGGACGGCTTGTGGGGCTTGGAATACACTGGAGAAGGCTTTAAATAGGGTTTTTAATCCTTTATTTTAGTTTACTTTTGGATTATTACATGAATTCTATAATTATGATTCATTATAATTCCTTTTGTGGCTAAACATCCTCATCCAGGGTTGAGGCCAAGAACATGCATACATAAGTTTGCTAATTTAGCTAGTTTATATTATTATCATTGTTGGTTGATCGTAGGGGTGGAAATTTCAGCCCATATTAGTAAAAGGAGTCTATTTAACCCATATTTATGGAGTTGGATCACTAATATTTTAAATAGGTAAATATAGACTTCAACTCACTTTAAAAGCTCATACAAATATGAATAAAATGGGTAAAATATGGGTATACATTTAAACACAGACATCACCCACATAGTCTTAAAATTTTTAATTACACTACAAAAATTTAACTTTTTTAAAAAGAAAAAAAAAATCAAGTATAGGGGTGAGGTGGGATAATATGGTTGGGGGAGAACAAATATATATTATTTGTTTTTGAGAAAAAATAATTTTTTAAAATTTTCTTTCATTTTTTAATAAAAAATTAGGGTAACAGATGGAGGGGTGGGGAAAGAGGCGGATTTTTTTTTAAGAAAAATCATTTGACTTAAAAGAAAATTAGGGGGGGAGGGGGAAGGGAGCGTAAATTTTTTAAAAAAAAAATTAGTTATTTCGTTTTGAACAAAAAAAAAAAATTTAATTTTCTTTTTTTTTTTTGGGAGGGGGGGGGTAGGAGGTGGGTTGCAATTTTTAAATTTTTTTATTTTTTCTCTTTTTGAAAAAAAAAATCATTTTTTTTGGGGGGGGGGGGGATGCAATTTTTTTAGTTTTTGTCTTTTTGAAAAAATTATATTTTTTAGGGGGGAGGGCAGGGGGTATGGCAGGCTGGGGGGTTATGGTGGGGGGGGAGAGGAGGGGTGCAATTTTTTTAAATATTTAGGTTTTTTCATTTTGAAAAAAAGAATCATTTTTGAAGAAAAAAATTTGGAGAAGGGAGGAAGCCGTGGGGGGGAGGGGGTTATAGCGGGTTGGGGGTATGGTGGTGGCGGTGGTGGGGTGCGGGTATAATTTTAAAAAAATATTAGTTCTTTTTTGAAAAAAAAAAAAAAAAATTGAAAAAATATTTTTTGGGGGAGGTGGGGGTGGGGATATGGTGAGGGATAGAAAAAAAATTAATTTTTAGTTTAGTTTTTTTAATAAAAAATTATTATTATTTGGAGGAGGGTGGGGTAGGAGAAAAAAATCATGTCCATATATGTAGAAACTCTGAATTTTTGGCTTTAGGAGTTAAAATTGGGTTGTAATCATTTTTATCCGATCCATATTTGACCAAATACATATTTATCCCTATATTATATGAGTCAATTGCAATTCAATCCATTTAAACTCAATCCATATTCAATCCATCAAAATATGACCCGATTCGTCCATTTGCTACCCCTAATTGTTCATATATCCTTGTGTTTTACTATTTTCGGATTTGCGACCCTTAGGTTAAATGCATAATTCTATCGTGAGATGGAAGGATGAACAATAGAATAAAACGTTGGATATATGGAATAGGATCGTAAACATTCAATAAACTGAAGTTATGATTTGTATTTAGGATAGGATTATACCTAATTCACCTCATTTGATTGATATATATGGGAAGAAATATAAATGTGTTTAGCTGAGTTCTCGCATTCCCTCTCAACAATGTAGTTGTGAGGCTAAGTTAGATAGTTGATTAGAAACTCGGAAGATCATAATCATGTTATCAACCTCGTGAACCAACATTCAAGATAATTAATTAAACCAATAAGATTATATAGCTAGGTAGAATTGTTCGTAATGCCTCAGCCCTGGGTTTCTCCCCATTATTGTTCAAGACCTTTACATTACCGTATTGTTAAGTTTACTTTTAGTTTTTAACCCTCAAATACTCTTAGTTACGTTTGTGCTTGTTTAATCTTAGTAGTAAAGCTAGAATTAGATCGTTGTTTAGCACAAATCTCTGTGAAATCGGCACTTGGATTTCAAATGTCATTGTGAGATCGACACTTGACTTTCAAATGTCATTTTACTACTTGATGGATCACGTACACTTAGTGTGACAGCTTTGTGCAACATAATTCCTCGGCATACATTTCATATAAAATTGGAACCAATTGTTTGTGGTGATCAAACAATGCGGAGAAAGAAAATTCATCCACAGAGTTTAATTCTGCTCTATGTTGATTCTGGTTTCCCTTTAGTTTCGTCCTCTGCTCTATGTTGATTCTGGTTTCCCTTTAGTTAGGTGACATTTGTTAGTGTCCCTTCTCGAACTTATTTTAGAAAGATGATTGCATTGGGAATCTGAAGAGTTAAGCAATTCCCAACGCTGGTTTTTTAATAATCTACTACAAGGGCTAGCTCTTTCAAGTTTACAATGCAATTCATTTTTGTTATTCGCTTCGTTTCAAATAATTCGTCCCAAATTTTCTAATTTGATTTGTCATTTTACTTGTCTTTTTTCATTAATCAAGAAGAGACAAAAAAAAATTTCATGTTTTATTCTTTGCATTAATATTTTTTTTTTTTCAAATTAAAATGTAAACATAATTTAATAGGGGTACTATGATAAACTAGTCATATTATTAATTATTTTTCTTAATCAATGTGTCGTCTTAATTTGGAACGGGTAATTTGAGAAGAAGGGAGTATTTAATTCTAATTACAAGGGCTAGCTCTTTCAAGTTTACCATGCAATTCATTTTTGCTATTTAATTCATTCAATGAATGTTACGATGTCCTATCCAATGTGACTTTATGAGGATTCATATCTGTCTATCGAAACAGCTTCCATTATTACTCTCTTCATGTCTAAAGGTGATGTTTTAATTTTTTATTTTGTTTCTAAACAATTAATGTCTTAGATAATTAAGAAGGCTTTAATGATGTTATTTCAAGTCTACCATTCTTAAAGTAAAGAGAGTTTTACATAATTAAAATATTATTGAAATTGTTACTCCTTCATGTCGTTTTAGTTGATCCTTATTGACTTGACACACCCCTTAAGAAAATATTTAATAGAGGTTTATTTTAATAAAGTAATTAATTAATTATGCATTAAAAATATAAATTTGAATATTTATACTTTACATAGTCATTTAATGATAGAGGTAGTATTGACAAAATACAATAAACTTCTCTTGATTTTAGAACTTGAACAGCTAAAATGAAACAAATATTTTTAGCAAGAGGGTCAACTAATATATAACGGAGGGAGTAAATTGTTATTCGCTCTGATTCAAAAATAATGAACTGTTTTAACTTGACACGGAGTTCAAGAAGAAAAATTTAAATTTTGTGGTCTTAAATTAAAGAATAGCCAAATGTATCAAATGTCCTTTAATTTTATGGTCTTAAACATGACAAGTACAAAGTCAAAATTAACGAATTGCTAAAATAGAAAAGAGTTATTCTTTTTTAAACAAAAAAAGAAAGTTGATCATTCTTTTTTAAATAAAGAAAATACATCTTTTTCAAGATTTTAATTAATAGTAAATTAGTAAAGACACTTTTTATCTTCTCGAAATGAGCCATTGAATAGTTTCTTAAAGGTTGAGTATAAGTCACTCTAAGCTGGAAAAAATCCACTTATATAAAAATAGATGATGTAACCGTAAATGCGTAAATTAAATTTATACTCTTGACGGTAGAAGCCTAGATCACCCCTGCATTTTCAACAATTAACCATGTCATGATGAAAACAAAGAAAATTTATACATAACAGTTTTAATATCAAGTCATAACATATATGTTAGAGGAATTAAGTTTTGATGATTGACGTATGAATGAAACAGGTTACTTATGCTGGTCCACACAGGTGAAGCAAATAGAAGTGACGAGCAAGGCTGATGATAAAATAATGGTTGAAGTCAGAAGAGGATAAACAAGCAAATTCAGATATGCTTCAGTATTTATCACATGCAGAAAAGAAGTTGAGAAGAAGATAAACACAACACTTGAAGTTGAGCTAATAAAGGAATCCTATCTAGATAAGGAGACATAATACAATAAGGAGTGTAACTAACTGATAGAGTCCTATTGAAGAAAGAAGATTGCATCATCTGAAGGACTTCATCAGAGTTGACTTAAATAAAATAAATGACTTCAAAGAGTTTCACTCAAGCACTGATAAGAAAAGCACCAATCAGCAAATTAGTTCAATAGCTTGAAGAAGTCATAAGTAGAACCTGTTCCTTTACTTAGAGAGTCATAGACTTTATGTAATAGGTTGGTTCTAGAGTTGTGATGAACTTTAATTCTAGTTTTAATGAAGTATAAATTGAGTTAGGATTAGTGTCTTCAAGTTAGCGAACTCGAAGACTTGGGAACACTTATCTTGGAAAGATTTGTGTCATTGCAGAAATAGGAGTTAGAGTTTAATTCCTAGTTTACAAGTGTCTTGTGATTTGTTGATTGTTGAGGCTCAAGATTTTTAGTGAAGTTTGGGTTAAATCCTATAGAGATACAAGTCGTGATTTTTTACACCTCTTTAAGCCGGGTGTTTTTCACATAAAAATACTCTCCTTATTTACTCTGCATAAGTGAACCACGTTAGATTTCTTGTTTCACTGATAGGCAACTAATAGAATAATACTGCAAAATCAGTAGGGTACACACTCTAACAAATGGTATCAAAGCGAGGTTGTCTTAAGTAAGGTTAGCACCTAAGAAAAGATCACTATGATGAATACCGCACCTCCTATTGGTCACAGTGAAGGTCAATCAACCACTAGACCTCTACTCTTTAACGGTTCTCACTTCATCTGGTGGAAATCTAGGATGAAAATATTTATTCAAGGGGAAGACTACGAGCTGTGGGACAGGATCACTGATGGCCCTACTATTTCAATGAAGCTGGTTGATGGTGAACAGGTCAAGAAAGTAAGAAGTGAATTTACTGCTGATGACTTGGTAGCATTAAAGAAGAATGTTAAGGCTAAGAACATCTTGGTTTGTGGATTAGGGCCAGTTGAGTACAATAGAGTGTCAAACTGTACCACTGCTAAGCAAATTTGAGATGCCCTGGTCAATGCACATGAAGGCACCTCTCAAGTAAGGAAGTTCAGAACTGTCCTTCTCTTTACTAAATTTGAAGGTTTTAAGATGAAGAAAAATGAATTACTTCACAAAATGATGACTAGAATTACTGCCTTAACAAATAAATTGACCTCCTTGGGAAAATACATTCCTGTGAAGAAACAAGTTGAACAAGTGTTAAGGGTGTGCCTAAGACTAAATGGGATGTTAAGGCCACTTCCATTAGGGAGGCAAAGTATCTCACTCAAATGACACTGGATGGACTGGTAGGTAATCTTAAGACTTATGAGATACAAATTGATAGGATCAAGAAAAAGTGGTAGCTCCTGATAGAACCTTGGCGTTGAAGGCATTAGACAGTGATGAAGAAGTTGAACTTGATGAAGAATTAGTTGCCTTCATAACTAAGAACTTCAACAAATTTTTCAAAAATAAAAGAGGAATAGGTAGCAAGAAACATTCCAATGACAATCCTAATCGATGTTACAAGTGTGGTAAAACTGATCATCAAATCAGGGACTGTCATGTCTAGAAAATAGAATAGAGAAAGGAAAGAGCTGAGAAAGAATTGAAAGAAAAGGCCAAAAGGAAGGAAGAGTATGCTATGGTAGCCACTTGGGGATCTGATTTAGATGAGTCGAATGATGAAAAAATCAATGAAACTGCACTCATGGCCATAAGAGATTTAGACTTGGAAGAAGAAGATAATACTTCTGAGGTACGCATTCTTGATCTTAAAGAAAAATTGCACTTATTTTCTAAAACAAAACTTGTTTCCTTGATGAGTACTCTAATTCATGATTTCCAAGAATTAACTTCTAATAGGGATGAGTTGTTCAACAGTCTTGCAAGCCTAAAATTTGACTTCATTGATTTAGAAGCTTGCAAGAACACTGTTGAAAAAATACACTCTTAAGGAACAGATTGTACAACTTGATTCTGCAAATGCTACACTCAAAACTAAAATCCTAAAACTGACACTTATTGAAAAAAGAAAAAAAAGGGTAAAAGCAAAGAACATGAAAATGTTGAACTTGAGTTAATCAAGTACAAATAAGAGTGTAGTGATGCAAAAAAAATGATGAATAATTTGAGCCAAGAATTACTAAACTAAAGCTTGATCTTGAAAGAGCAAACAGGTGGACAAATTCTTCAAGAATTGCTCACAAACTGAGTGAGAGAAGTCACAATGAAAAAGTTGGATTGCATTTTTACAAAAGCCTTGATACTACTCAAGATTTGTGCTATATTTATGGTAATCGTGGTCATCCAACTACTGAATATCCTGTTGGTATAAAAAGCAGGTCTAGGAGTATAAATTTGGCAAATAAACCAGCTCAGACCAATAAAAGAAAAAACAAAATTGTGCAAAGAAACAGGTTATGCAACCTGTTGCCTGCATGGACTAGAAGAAATTTAATTCATCCATTTACTTATAAAAAAAAGGGCCCAAGCTTGTCTCGGTTCCTAAATATAACCCCTAATTTACTTTTACAGATGAGAGTGAAAGGAAGCAAAAAGTATTGGTACTTGGATAGTGCCTGCTCAAGACACATGACTGGTGATAAAAAAATTCCTTTCATTCTCCAAAATAAGTGGGGGTGGGGTTTCATTTGGTGATAGAAAAAAGGAAATTATTACTGAAGTTAGAAAGATTGGTACATTGAATCAAGGGCATTGGAGGATCCTACCTTATGGAGGGATTGAAGCACAACCTTCTTAGTATATCACAACTGAGTGATAAAAGTAACAAAGTTACTTTTACTGCTGCAAGAGTCAAAGTCAAAAGGATGGACACCAAGGAGATTGTGCTCACTGCAAAAAAATACAGGAATGTGTATAAAGCTGCATAATGACAATGCCAGGAACAAAGCTAACCTGTTTAAGTGCTATAGAAAATGATACAAAGCTGACCTGTTTGAGTGTTATAGAAAATGATCCCCTCCCCTTGCACATGAGACTTAGATATGCAAGTCTAAAATAATTAAACAAACTTTCCTCTAAAGATATAGTATTGGGCTTTCCCAAAACCAATTTCAAGGAAGAAAAGGTTTGCAGTGCCTGTGTAAGAGGGAAGAAGGTAAATTCTTCTTTCAAATTAAAGAACCATGTTAGTACAAACAAGTGCCTTGACCTGATCCATATTGATCTGTGTGGGCTAATGAGACTACAAAGCAGAGGTGGAAAGAGGTATGTTTTTGTGATTATTGATGATTATTCTAGATTTACCTGGACATTGTTTCTATTTTCTAAAGAAGATACCTATGATGTCTTTACTATATTCATCAAGAAAATTGAAAAGAAACTGGGCACTTCCCTAATTTCCATAAGATATGACCATGGTACAGAATTTGAAAATGTTAAGTTTTTAGAATTCTATTATGCAAATAGTATAGATTACAATTTCTCTGCTCCCAGAACACAACAACAAAATGAAGTAGTAGAAACAAAAAATAGGACTTTGGAAGATATAGCTAGAACAATGACGTTTGCAGAAAATCTTGCTAAAAATCTTTGGGCTGAGACAATTAGTACTGCTACATATATCATAAATAGATGCATGATCAGACATATTCTAGAGAATACTCCCTATGAATTACTAAAAGAAAGAAAACTAAATATTTCTCATTTTAGAATGTTTGGTTGTAAATGTTTCATTCATAATAATGGGAAAGATCAATTGGGAAAACTTGATGCTAAGAGTGATGAGGGAATATTCTTAGGATATTCACATCATAGTAAGGCATATAAGGTTCTAAACAACAGAACAAATTATGTTGAAGAAAGTGTGTATGTAGTATTTGATGAATCTTGTACTAAGACTAACTTACAGGAAGGGAGTGATTTTGAGGAACAGGTTGATCAACATGGTCCATCAACTAAAGTTACCAAACATGGAGGCACCTCAACAGGGGGAACTAATTCTGGAGGTACACTGACAGGGGGGAACTGAATCACCAACTTCCCCAGCTCAAAATAATTGCAGTAATCCTAGTAGCTCACTAGGACTGGTCCCAAAAGGATACAAGTATCAAGGATCTCATCCTATTGAAAATATGCCCACTAATCTCACCTCTGGGATCACCACAATGTCTGGGTTGAGGAGCATGTGTACTTTCAAAGAATTTCTGTCAGAAATTGAACCAAAAAAAGTAAATGAATCACTTCTTGATACTAATTAGATCATAGCCATGCAAGAGGATTTAAATCAGTTTGAAAGAAGCAAGGTGTGACACTTAGTTCCTCTTCTAAAAGATAGGATAGTGATTGGAACTAAGTGGGTGTATAGAAACAAGGTTGATGAACATGGAATAGTTACAAAAAATAAGGCAAGATTGGTGGTCCAAGGATACAATCAAGAAAAAGGCATAGACTTTGATAAGACCTTTGCTCCTATTGCTAGAATTGAAGTAATAAGGTTTCTTGTAGCTTTTGCTGCTTATATGGAATTCATTCTCTATCAATTGGATGTTAAGAGTATATTTTTGAATGGAATTCTCAAGAAAGAGGTGTATGTCAAACAACCACTAGGTTTTGAGAGTAAGGAGTTTTCTAATTATGTGTAAAGGCTTGACAAAGCCTTGTATGGACTGAAACAAGCTCCAAGAGCTTGGTGTGAAAAATTGTCAAAATTTCTTTTGGAGCATGGTCATACTAGGGGTAAAATTAACAATACTATTTTCTTAAAAACTAATAGAAAATATTTTTTGGTTGTGCAGGTATATGTTGATGATATTATCTTTGGCTCCACAAACATGAACATGACACATGACTTTGCAAAACTCATGAGTTGTGAATTTGAGATGAGTATGATGGGGGAGATAAATTTTTTCTTAAGATTACAAATCAAACAAACAACCTCTGGAACCATGATCCATCAACAAAAGTATGTCAAGGAACTTCTAAAAAGTTTTTTCATGGAAGAAGCAAAAGAGATCGGCACTCCAATAGCCACTGCCACAAAACTAGATATGGATGAAGCAGGTTCTTATGTAGTGCAAAAACTATATAGAGGGATGATAGGATCATTACTTTATCTCATAGAAAGTAGACCTGATATTTTGTTCGGTGTGGGACTATGTGCAAGGTTCTAAGCAAATCCTAATGAATCTCATTTGAAATCTGTGAAGAAAATCTTTCCATATCTCAAAGGAATAAATAATCTTAGCCTATGGTATCCTAAAGGTAGTAATTTTAACTTGATGGGTTATTCTGATGTTGACTATGCAGGCTATTTGGTGGACAAGAAGAGAACCACAGGCATGTCACACTTCTTTGGATCGTTCTTAATTACTTGGTCCACTAAGAAACAAAACTCAGTAGCTCTATCTACTGTTGAGTATATTGCTGCTAGATCTTGTTGTACTCAGTTATTATGGATTAAACAACAACTCGTGGATTTTGGTATGGATGTCGGATGAGTTTCTATTTAATATGACAATACAAGTGCCATTAATATTGCAAAGAATCCTGTCCAACATAAAAGAACTAAATATATTGATATTAGACATCACTTTCTTAGAGATAATGTTAAAAAAGGTCTTATAACAATCATGTTCTGTTCTAATGAAGATCAAATTGCTGATATATTTACTAAGGAATTAAGCAAGGAACACTTTGAAAAGAATAGGTTAGCCTTGGGGATGATTAACAATGCATAAATCTCCATCAATGATTGACTAGAAAGTTGATGTGCTCTTGAGTTCTTGTTGATTAATCCAGTCTTGCACATTTAGTTGTGTGTCCTAATTCCAAAATTTTGAGTGACCTAACTTTAATGTATTTATTTTTTACAGTGATATTGGAACACTTAAGCAATTTTGTTCATAATTTTCAAGAGTTCAGGTATGATTATTAGTTTACCTTAAAATGCATAAGGAGAAACAGGTCTGCCCTTCTGGTCCTTTATTTTTTCTAAACTGCCAAAATCCCAAGAGTCTAACTTTTTCAAAAAAGCTTCCACAACAATCCCATCACCACTGTAACTCTTCATCATTCTCACTTCTACACATCAAATCCATTCCCTTTACGTTTAAACTTCTTTTCCCTTCTTATATCCGTTCTTTTCTCCTTCTCTCCTCACTCATTCACCATTCCACAAGCAAGAACAACTTTGTATTCCTTCTTCACCATGGAATCCTCTTCTTCTTCTCTATTATCTCACTCTTCTACCTCTCTTTCCATATTTATCATTCTTCATCCCACAGCCAACACAAAACCTCTTATCCGACCTACCATTCCATTCAAATTATCCGATTTCACAACCTAGAAAAATTTCTAAAACCCTTTTGTTCAATTTTTCTCCAGTCCCCAGTTCTCTCCTAATCCCACCCCACCAACTCCTGTTTCTCTCCAAATTATCGACCCCAATGATATTCCCATTGCCAATTTTATTCCCAGAAAATCACGATCTCAATCGAAGAAAAAATATTCTTCCTCTCCTATTTTTGTTGAGGACCATGATCTTTCTGAGCCTCGTCCTTTTGTGCCCTCTCCTATAAATCCTCACACTCACCAAAAAAAATAATAAGAAGAGGCATCTCTTGCTGAAGCTCTTCAAGCTAGCAAGAGAAAGCATGTGGATACACCTGCTCCTCCTCCTCCATCTTCCTCTCAAGATGTGTTTCTCCGCTCTGTACGCAAAGGCAAAATAGTGAAATGAACTATTCCAAAACCCTCTGCCTTTCGTACAACTTTGATTAATCCAAAGTCCACCCCATCTTCAAAGATTTCATCATCTTCCAAGTCCACTCCACTAAAATCCTCCACACGTTCTAAGAAATAGGTTAACATACTTATTCCTTCTGATTCCTCTAAGTCTGAGTCACCTCTTGATGCTCCTGCTGAGTTAGATCCAGAATTTAAGCTTGATGAATCACCTAAAAATCTTGACCCTCCTGCGGATCATATTCTGCACTTTCAAAAGCGCAAGCTGACTGTAGGACAGATTGTTAGTGATTTTGGAGGTGCTGACATAATTTTTTTCTTAACAAAATCAGAGGCCCAAGGGTGGTCACACTTGTTTCTTCAAGGTGACTTCCAAAGAAAGTTTGGGAAATCTGAGGTTTATGAATTCTACACAAATAGGGTTGCTACTGGAGAGATGTTTTCTACCACTGTCATAGGGGTCACTATAAATCTTGTTGCTGCTGAAATTTCTAGGATTCTGAACATTCCTATAGGGGGTTGGGGTCATTATGTCAAGGTTACTTAGCCTCCACTTGATAACATTGCATTTGCCCTTGATATTTCTCAAAAATTTTACGGTAATCCTCAGCTTGTCAATCATCGTAGGGTTCTTAAGAGAGAGATGTATCCTCTTCATCAACTTTACTTTAATGTTGTTCATAAGATGATCACTCTTAGAAAAGAACGAAGGACTATGGCTAATTTTCTTGATCTCACTCTCATGGAGTTGCTTGACACTGAAGTGCAAATTGACCTGCCTAAGCTTATTCTACAACATATGCAAAGGGTTCTTCTCAAAGATGTAAATGGTCATGCCCTCCCATATGAATTTTGTCTCACTCCTATATTTGAAGATTTTAGGGTTCCTGTTCAAGTGTGGTCTCAGCAGACCACCAAAGATGTTATAGGGACCGTGAATCATATGGAACTACCTGTTTCAATGGAGAGTGCTGATAATCGTATGCAATGATTAATGAATGCTCTTGCTGCTAAAAGTGATAAGTTGGAGGCTGGTCAAGTTGAAAAACTGCAGCTTCTTGCTCAGATTGCTTCTCTTCAAGCTTCCCTCGAGAGTGAAAAATTCTCAAATGCTAAAATAGTGTAGACATTGACTACATTCATTTTCTCTACTTCCTCTTCCTCTATTTAGACCTCTTCTTAGTACCTTAGGAATCTTTTTGGTTTTATGTGGCAATACTATTTCATCTTTATCAATTTTTCGTACTGTTAACTATATCTTGCTCTTGTATGAACTGGACTTAATTGTTTCTTGTGTTTTTCTCTTGTTCAACTTAATACATGATAGTTCTTTACTCTAAATTTTGATTGTTTTAGTGATAGCCCCAATTTCCATGGATTATTAAATATTATTTTTATAACACCCCGAATCTGATACCCGAAATGCTACACGTTGCTCATAACCCCAAAGGACCACAAGATAACCCATGATTGATATATGTACCTGGACACTGTATAAATATGGAAATAAAGGCTGAAAGGCCATAAGGTTCCAAACTGTAACATAACTGATAAAAAATAACATTTGGAGGGGGTATAAAATACCCAAAACAACTGGAATTACTGTCTAAACATGCTAGTCTGAAAAGTCTCTAACTATTGAATTGTCTAGACAAAGAGTTGATGGGGCGTGTCCCCAACTAACTCCAACTACTGAAATTAATTAATTAATGAGATAATAAAGTAATGGTCATGTCCTCAAAGGATGAGGACTCACTGCTAACTCTGACTGCTGAGACTGGACTGTTACTGATGCTCTAGAGCTCGTGCTTTTGAACCTATGGTATAAAAAACCATAGCACAAATATGTCAGTACATTTGAATGTACTGGTATACATGTGAGGTAGGCTGAATGCAAAAGGTTCATATGCATGAACTATACTAACCGACTAAATAAAATAAGCATGAGAATACATACATGAATACATAATAACTGTAACTAAGTTTATGATAACATGATTACTGAGTCTGAGTACAGATGACACAAGATATTGATAGCTGTATAACTGAAATAACTGATATTGAGTGACTGTATCTGACAGTTTAGTTTCTGATTGAACTAGCTAAGTTTCGTTCTATTCTGAGTTGACTGTATCTGACAGTCTTGAAATTCTACAGAACTATCTAAGTTCTATTACTGAGACTGAATGACTGTATCCTGATTTGTAACTAAAACTGTGGGAAGTAGTCATCTAATCGACATACCCCAAATAACGCAATAGCTGAGTTGGTGTCCAATCTGTAACCCCAATTAGAAGGGTGTCAACACCGCACCACTGGTAAGGTGAATATGTGAGTAACCCTCATATAATAGGTAACTCTAGTGAGAACGGTGGGAACCCTCATATAACAGGTTAATCCACCTTATCTGCCCTCATATAACAGGATATGATGTCTCAACCTACGTTGTCTACGTAGTTCTGGAATGCAAGGATTGCTTCTAAGAATCACACCCTCATATAACAGGTGGGTTCCCATCCTTGGGTTCACTCGGTGCTAATTTCTACTCCCATCTAAGTAGACACTGAACATGATTAACTGAACTGAACTTGACTGAGTTAATTAAGTTTTGTTGACTGACGGAATACTACTGAGATTACTGAGTTTTTCCTGAGTTATGAGACTGACTAAATTCTATGGATCATGCCTTGACTGAGAGTATCTTGAAAACATGACACTGATTCTAGGCACACAACTAAATTTTTGGGTAGAAGTACCCCCAGGACTCGATAGAAGGAAACTGACAAAGCATGAATTTCTTGGATACACGACCAACATCACAATCCTTAATACAATAAGTTGGAGATTCCATGAAGTACAAGTTTTAAAGCACCACAATGGCTACACATATATCCATAATTCATTGACTAAGATATTTTATCAAACACTGAACATGCATAAACTTGTACATAAATGGGGATTTCATATTATCATACTAGTATGGCACTTTTCCTTCACATAGGCATTTAATCGAACACATAGGGAGCATGCTTTGGTTATACCATCATCAATGCATCTAATTGTCATGGTTGCATGAATAATTTTGCAAGTTTGAAGGGTTTATCATGATTATTATGCAAATCATCACATACAAGGATCAATCATTGGGATTGTAATTTAAAACATGAATCAAAACCCCACAACATCATGAACATGAATTTTAATTCAATTTAAATCATAAACATTCATACATACACAAATCTTAGATTTTGAAAAGATATTCTTGAGCTTCAGGGGTGAAAGGGACCCATGAATCAACACATGACATACCAGGGTAGTGAGTTTCTTGAAGTTCTTGGACTTAAAGAACTTGGAATATCTTAGTTTCTTGAAGAATGATTTGGATCTTGTTCTTGTTCTTGGGGATGATCTTTGAGAGAAAACCTTAATTTGATGTTGTAGATGGATAATGAACTTATGAGCTTTGATCTGATATAATTAGGGGTTAAAATGGGTGGAAAAGACCCAAATACCCTTTTAAAAATGGCTTAGAATTTGCTGAACGGGATCTGCGATGGCTCATGTGATGGTCCGTCACTGGCTCGACGGTTCGTCGATCTGACCGTCGCACCTGGGCCAGAATAGGGACTCATTGCCTTAGTAGCGCGACTTGGGCGACGGTCCATCGCTAGCTCGACGGTCCGTCGGCCTGAACCGTCACCCTTAGGCAGAATATGGTCTCACTGCCTCTACTGCAATGGTTTGGGCGAAGGTCTGTCGCTAGCTCGACGGTCCGTCGGCTCTCATCGTCGCACCTAGGCAATTTTGATTGCTTTCTGTAAAACGTCCATAACTTTCTACCCCGATACCGAATTTGGACGAAATTGGTATCGTTGGAAAGATAATTCAATTTCCCACTCAAAAAAAAGTGAAAATATTAATAATATAACACGTATAAAAGTGTATTTGTCTTGCAAATCAAGTATCTAACATTCTTGGGATGATTTCAAGCTAGGTATAAGTATGGGGTATTACAATTTTTACCTAATTGGGCCTTGATTTACGATGATGTCAAAATGGAGAAGAATAGATTCTGCAATGTTTATAACTCAAATGACTAACCTGTTTTATTCTAGTATCCTTGTGTTTAAATTCTTTATTGATTATGTCAGGAATTTAAGAGGAATATTGTGATGTTGTGATGCTATGAAACATGTACTGGTTTGTCAACATCAAAAAGGAGGAATTTATTAGAGGAATGAAGTTTTGATTCTTGACATATGAATGAAACATGTTACTCATGCTGGTCCACACAGGTGAAGCAAATAGAAGTGACGAGCAAGGCTAATGATAAAATAATGGTTGAAGTCAGAAGTGGATAAGCAAGCAAATTCAGATATGCTTCAACATTTATCACGTGCAGAAATAAAGTTGAGAAGAAGATAAACACAACACTTAAAGTTGAGCTAATAAAGGAATCCTACCTAGACAAGGAGACATAATATAATAAGGAGTATAACTAACTGATAGAGTCCTATTGAAGAAAGAAGATTACATCATCTGGAGGACTTCATTAGAGTTAGCTTAAATAGAAGAAATGACTTCAAAAAGTTTCACTTAAGAAATCATAATAAAAGCACCAATCAGCAAATTAGTTCAATAGCTTGAAGAATTCATAAGTAGAACCTGTTACTTTACTTAGAGAGTCATAGACTTTGTGTAATAGGTTGGTTCTAGATTTGTAATGAACTTTAATTCTAGTTTCAGTGAAGTATAAACTAAGTTAGGATTAGTGTCTTCAAGTTAGGAAACTCGAAGATTTGGGAACACTTATCTTGGGAAGATGTGTGTCATTGTAGAAATAGGAGTTAGAGTTTAATTCCTAGTTTACAAGTGTCTTGTAATTTGTTGATTGTTGAGGCTCAAGATTTTTAATGAAGTTGAGGTTAAATCCTGTAGAGGTGCAGGTCGTGGTTTTTTACACCTCTTTGAGCTGGATATTTTTCATGTAAAAATACTGTCTCCTTATTTACTTTGCATAAGTGAACCACGTTGGATTACTTGTTTTACTGATAGGCAACTAATAGAGTAAAATTGCAAAATCAGTAGGGTACACACTCTAACAATATAGTTATGGTCAAATTCTAAAAGCAGCTTATCCTAAAAAAATGATTTTTATATTAGTTTTGTAAGATAAAAGTTTTTTGGTGATCTAGCAACTGAAAACTACTCAACTTTTGTGATTTTTCTATCACTTATTAGATATACATGAAGTTCCTTAAATATAATTAGTTGTGCAATATGTAATAGTTGTTATGAAATATAAAAGCAAAAATAAGAATAAATAGAGAGAGATTAGACTTTTTTATTTCTCTTGAGGAATTGGGGATGATTTATAATGAATAAAATCACTTTATTTATAGGGAAAAAATTCATATAAAATCTTTTCAAAAGATAGACATTTCCTATCTTGATAAATATTTACAGTATCTTGATAGATACTCAATATATCTTGATAGTTGTTTACTATATCTTGATAGACATTCACTATAGAGTAAATTTACTGTTCCACCCTGAACTATAAAAAAAATTGATGAGACACACCCAACTTAAAGGGGTCCTATTACCCCCTGAACTAATTAAAACTATATTTTTGGCAGCCTTAAGTGCCTACATGGTGCATATGTGTGCCTATGTGGACCTTCAGTATGTTGATTCATGCAGTGTTCCACGTAGGTCTTAAAGTTGCCAAAAATATGGTTTTAACTAGTCCAGGGGGTAATAAAACCCTCTTTAAGTTGGAGTGTGTCTCAGCAATTTCGTTTATAGTTTAGGGTGAAAATAGTGCAATATCTATTCACTATAATATAACTACATTTATAACACTCCTCCTTGAAGACAATTGATAGAAAATGTGTCTCGTTAAAATCTTACTAGAAAAAAAATCCAGTCAAAAAAAATCTAGTGAAGAAAAAAAGTACACATCTCTAATAATACGCATTTCTACTGTCTCGTTAAAAATCTTAAAAGGAAAACTCAGTGGGACAAAATCTTAAAAGAAAAAAAAGAGTACATAGCGTATTTTCTCTCCCTTATGAGAACATCAATTCTGAATCTTGAATCTTCACATTTCAATCTTGTGTATTATTTTCTCAAAAGTTGTAATTGATAGAGACTTTGTGAATAATTAGTCATATGATCACTCGAACGAATTTATTGCACATTGATATCACCATTCTTTTGGAGCTCATGTATGTATAAAAGCTTTTCCGAAATATGATTCGTTCTATTTTATTTTATAAATCCTTCCTTAAGTTGTGCTATGCATGTTGCATTTTCTTCATACAAAATCATAGGCACTTTGTCACACTTTAAACCACATTGTTCTCAATTGATATGTATCATTGACCTCAAGCACATGTATTCTAAACTTGTTTTATGAATAACTATTATTTTAGCATAATATGAATGTCATGTATACTTGGTATTACAGTGACCATTCATGACAATAGATAATATGTCTGTATCAAACCATTATGTAGATCATATGAATATCATGTGTATTCAAAAACGTGACAATATGTGTTAGCTTAAAAACATTCATACAAGGACTTTCAATTACAATATGCAAGTGATCCACTTCACTATATTCATGTAGAAGTAAAATTATATCATGCTCATAGTTGCAGCAAGATGTGTAAATGCATCAGTTGCACAAGATATGATTCTTCGGGATTCAATCCAATTTTGCATGTTTCTTATTTCTACTTCTTTCAGCGAATAATCTAGCGCTTTTGAAAACTTTCCAGAAGTTTCAATAATAGTTAATCGTTTATCTATTACAAAATTATAAACAAATTTCTCAGAAATTTTTATATGCTTCAGGTGACAATATCCAACATTTCATGTGTGACATTTTCTAGAGTCTGGACTGCAAATCAAATAAGTTTTATGCTTATTAATGTGCATCCTTTCATGTCACTTGCTAAATGATTATACGTCGACATGCTTAAATAAACATAGAATTCAGATCCTTATAATCTTCCACAATATTAGATCAATATTGTATCAATGATATCATTGATGATATATCCTTTTGTATCGATTTACAGTTTGACATAACATTTTGAGATCTCATCACTTCATTATTTTCAGGTACCTGAACCTCTCATAAGGTTTCATGAAGTGTTATGTTGCAGGTTCTTCAAGAGCACATTGTCTTCTTATTATGATTATTTTCTCTTTATCCTTTTTAAGAATTACTTCATTTAGAACTAATTGATCTACCACGTTTTACGTATGTGTAGACTTTGTTCCTTAGGTACACAAATAGGAGAACTTGCAGCTTAAATATGATATTAAATTTGAGACAACAGATGATTTCGTCCTTTGACTCAAATTATCTTTTGAATGAAGATCTGATGATAATTCCTAACATATTTCATAGCTGTTTATAATCTCCTCCTTATGTTAGGAAAAGTAACATACATCCTCCATCTTCTTTGAGGAATTTATCTTTGTGCATCATGATATATTTATTAGTTGTATACTGCACATCAAAATTATTATATGGACAATGTGTGTTCCTGACTCAGAATCAACTTTGAGGGAGAATTAATCATAATTATTGATTTGATTTGATTCGTACAAATATTTTTATATATAATATATCATATTTCAAACCAATACATGAAGCTTTGTTTTCATTAGCAATGTCTCAGCCATTTATTGAAGGCATTCAACGCCAAACAAACATTATCAAGATGAATTCTCTTGATTAAACAATCTGAAAATTATGCTCGTAACTCAATTTTACTGAGCAAACAACTTTATGAATGTTAAACTGCAGGTTGACAGTAAATGTACATGTAATCATCTTATTGATGCATCTTTTCAACATATTCATGCCACATATTCATCTTTAATACTTTTCAGAATTTAGGAAATCCAACCCAACATTAGTTGGTCCAACCAACTTACCATGAAAACAAGTGTTATAATCAATTCTTAAAGAATCTTCTAATTCTTTAATACATATCTAATACTCAATATGCATATCTTCGAAATGTCACAATCATTCAATTTATGAACTTTTATTCTAATAAACTCCAAGTTTAACATGATATGCGTTTTTCACTTTAGTAAACTTCTATATCAATAAACTCCTAATTTATTATAGCATGTGATCTCACCGTGCTCGAATAACTTTTTACATTAGTATTTCTTATGATAGTAAATTGTAGACATTTAATCTTCCAATTATTCTATCTCTTTTGTAGTCAGATTGTGATATCTTCACAACTAAGAACACGTTCAAATTTATATACAACCACATTCACCCCCAAGACACAGATCTGTATTTATAATAGTCAAAATTCTCATTCCCGAAAATAAAATATAATTGTACCTTATGCGTATTAAATTATGATAGTTTATAACCTCTTTCAAGATATTGCTACTTCATGAACAAATCGAAGCATACATATAATGTAGAGAATTTTCTCTAGCATATCTTATAATCATAATAAGCGAGAAAAAATATTATCACTTTTGATGATCATTATCATATTGCCCCTCCGCGCTTATATTCGTATATTCAATCACTTGTATTCTTTCAGACATATTATGCACTGCTATCACATTTCACTTCAGAGAATGGAGCATATTCAATGGGACATCTCTCATGACTTTTCACCAAAAACACATTATTTTGCCTTAGCCATTTTACTTTAGCCATCATAATATTATCAATATGATGCATTGAGATTCAAACTCAATGTGTTATCCATATAAAAGCGTCTCTGGTTATAAATCGATGAGATTTGAACCCAACATCTTATTATCATGATACATTGAAAATCTAACATGATACGTCTGAGTTATAATAATAATAATTAGCCTATAAAAATATCAGCACTTTTGATAATTATAGACATAAATAATTTAGTCATAATTACACTTTCACAATATTGCCACTTTTGGTGATTAAATATTTTTGTAAGCTCTACCAAAGTTTAAGTGCTTCTTTTAATATAATGAAATATAATTGATTATATAAATGTATTTAACTGATATAAAGTAATGGATTAATAATAAAAAATTATTCAATAAATTTGTCTAGGAGTAGTTACATTAACCTAATAATCCAAGGCACCACTTACCGTAACTTCCGATCCTATGAAGCAATAATAGCCTTTGATTGTTAGTTCAAAATCCTTGTCATAATAAACGGCATTAGTAATTTCTCTACAACCATAAAAAGAGAAGTTTTCATTAGTTTATTACCAGTAAGACAACAAGTAGTATATCCAAGTCCCAAATATAGGAGTCATTAAAACAATATCATAACTATAATTATAACACAGTGCAATATTAATAAGTAAATACTTATCTTGCACTCTGTAACTTCAACAGCTGCACTTGAAATAGAAAATCAAATACCTGACAGAGTATCAAATACATGACAGAGTCCCGTGCTAATAACGTATTACGAAATATAAAATAAAAATAAAAATAATTAGAGAGAGAGAATAGACTTCTTTATTTCTTTTGGAGAATTGAGGGTGATTTACAATCAATAAAAAATTTTCTATTTATAGGGGAAAATTCCACCTCTCCAAAAAAAATAGACATTTGCTATCTTGATAAACATTTACAATATCCTACTCAATATATTTTGATAGATATTTATTATATCTTCATAGATATTCATTATAATATGCAAATACATTTATGATCGCGGTCAAATTATTTGATTTTATTTTATAAGTAAATAAATAATTTTAATAATTTAAAAAATTACTAAAGGACGAATGGAGTATAACAAACAGTCAACTGAATGACCCTTCTACCAAGAGAGTAGCATCACTTTTTTCCCTGTCATTTCTCTTAAAGTCGTCTCCAATTTCAAACATTAACCCATGTGACATGTGAACTTACTGTTGCCAACGATTTCGTATTGTCATTATTTGCTTATTTTTATGTGATTCGTTCCAAAATTAAAATAAATAAAATAGGTCCTTTTTCTTCTTCACTTTTGTCTTTTGTCTTTTGTCAAGGCATCTGCATGTTCATGGACCGTACATTCTGTTAATCCCTTCTAGAAGTTACTGATTGATTACAACGTATTCACACTTAAGTAGAAGATTAACTAATCCAAACTTAAGTGTACAGTGTAATAGAACTAAAATAGTAATTGAAAATACAATAATTTTAGTTAATCTTCAAACAATCAAGACTTGATTTATCTTTTTGAATGTATTTGTGGATTTGCTTATGGTCAAAGTATTAACATTGTCCAGCATTTATAGTAAATAAACATAGTGAACAAAAAAGAAGAAAAAGTAGAATGGTTATTGATTATAGAAATTTAAATGCAAAAACAATGACTTATAATTACCTAATACCAAATACGATATTAAAAATAAGACAAATACAAGGATATAATTATTTTAGTAAATTTGATTTTAAATCAAGATTTTACCATCTAAAGTTAGAAGAAGAATCTAAGGAATTAACCGCATTTACGGTACCACAAGGATTTTATGAATGAAATGTATTTCATTTGGATATAAAAATGCACCAGGTAGATATCAACATTTTATGGATAGTTATTTTAAACAACTACCTAATTGTATAGTATACATAGACGATATACTATTATATACAAAGACCAAAGAAGAACATTCAAAATTATTGGAACAATTTACGGATATAATAGAAAAATCGGGAATAAGTTTAAGTAAAAAGAAAGTTGAAATTATGAAAAATCAGATAGAATTTTTAGGAATACAAATAGATAAAAGTGGAGTAAAAATGCAACAACATATAGTACAAAAAATAATAAATTCGAAAGAAGAATTAGATACAAAAAGAAAATTAAAATCATTTTTAGGATTAGTAAACCAAGTAAGAGAATATATACCAAAATTAGCAGAAAATTTAAAGCCCTTACAGAAAAAATTAAAAAAGGATGTAGAATATACTCAACACCCTAACTACGCTTTCAATGAAAGTGGACAGTATGGGTAATGAGATAGAAAAGCTAAAGACTAATGAAGATAAACTGAAGTCTATAACTATAAATCAGCTAACTCAGCAGTGTGCAGAGCTATGTCGATCGGAAGACATTAAAATTCCAGAGCTAGAAGGAGACGATGGGACACTCCATAAAACCAGATGTTTTATTAATTCATATTCTAGATTAGATATTATCGTAATTAAATTATCCAGTGTTTTAGGATCCTCGTTAGTAATATGTAACCTTTTGTATTCTAGGTATAAACTATATAGTTGGGTTTCTATTTCTTTTAATGATTTATTCTTTTCGTAAGATGTATTCATTAATTTGTGTAATTTATTATTTTATCCTGTAGTAATTGTAGAGTTACAGATTTCTGTATAATAATTTTAAAAAATAAATATTCAGAGCTTTTTACTAATCACAAAAATAAAGAAACATACAATTGGCCCAACCCTAAAATGCAGACACAAGTATTCGTTTGAGTGCATTAACACTAAAGTGGAAAATTAATTAATCAGACATTTACTAATATTTTTGTTATATTTTACTCATCAAGTATATATGTGCACTACCATAAGTATTACTTGATGTACTGTTTTTACAACTAGTCTGATAAGTATGAATTTTCAACAAATCAACTTGATTTTCTTTCTTAAATTAATCATAAACATAAAATTCCTGCAATTTACTGTAGAACTATAGTATATTAATGAGTGTATTTTGCCGTAGAACTATAATATATTAATGAGTGTATTTTGCCGTAGAACTATAATATATTCTCACAATTAGTATTTATTCTGAACTTGATATTCTTGCGTTAGATTAACATCTTTTTTGAAAAATTTCAAACCATGTGAGGGGCTTTTCTACATTCAAACAAAATAGACGAAAACTTGTTTTTTTCGGGAGAGGAGGCTGATTTGGGTTAGCGACTAACTAATGCTCCCTCCGTTTCGTATTAGTTCCCTATAAATTTGACACATTCATTAAGAAAAATATTTATTAAGGATCTATTTTATCAAATTAGTTTTATTAATTATGCTTTAAAAATATAAATTTGAATATATACAACTTATTTAGTCATTTAATAATAAGAGTATTATTGAAAAAACATACTGAAAACTCTTGATTTCATTAATGAGACAACTAAATTGAAATAAATATTTTTAGAAAGAGGATCAAATAAAATGAGACGAAAGGAGTAATAATTATGTTCTCACCTTCCAATGAATATTGGCTTTGTGTATCATATATTTAGTACTCCTTCCGTCCCAAATTACCCGTTGGGATGATACATTGATTAAGAAAAATAATTAATAACATGACTAGTTTATCATAGTACTCTATTAAATGATGTTTACATTTTAATTTGAAGAAAAAGTAATTAATGTAAAGTGTAAAACATGAAATTTTTTTTTGTCTCTTCTTGATTAATGAAAAAAGACAAGTAAAATGAGAAATCAAATTAGGAAATTTGGGCGGATAATTTGGGACGGAGGGAGTATTTTCTCAAGAGAAAGAACATACTTTAATTGCTTGACATTCAAACCCTAAGCGAGTGTGATGGAAATAGTTCAAATCTTATATATTCTTTTTCGTTTTTTGATGCTAAAAGTTTCAAATCCAACCTTCAGATTTATTGTATCTTGAAGTAATTAAATTAAATCTTCAGCTTTGAATCATTTTAGCGACATACCAAGTGTGATCGTATAAGTGAGTATGAAGAGAATAGGATGTAATTCTTACCTTTGTGAGGGAGAGAAGTTATACGTTTTGGGTAGATTTTTGAATTCAAAATACAGAAATCTGGAGTACATTTCTAAGAAAATAGACAACAAAATAGCAAAGGTACAAAACAAATGTGGTAACAAATCAAAAAATAAGTGATTACTTGATAACTGAAAACTACTAAGGGGTCGTTTGGTAGCTTGTTAATTAAAGTCATGCAGGTATTAGTAATTCATGAATTAATTACGTGGAAATGTATGTATTATTTTATGCACCTATTCATGTATTACTTATTAATTCTACATACATCATGTATAAAATAATACATAGGTTTTCTAAAAACTTATACATGTATTAGTTATATATGAAAATTTTTAAATCACAAATCAAACACCATATTAATTTTATACATGAATAATATACCTTTCAAGCACCTATCAATCATGCTATTATCGATGCAAAGATTTATATCTACATCTCCTAAAAGGAAAAAAATGAGAGGAACTAAGGAAGAGGCGATCCCCTCTCCCCTCTCTCAGCTACCTAGCACATGTGTAATTGTCACATGCTCTTGAGGGTCAGTTGCCTCATAATATTTTGAGATGTTTGGCATTTTGAACCATTTGGAAATCAACTTTGGCGCCACACTTGGTGGGAATAGCAGTTACATGTATCTTCTTGAGTCTATGCCCTTCAAGATTAGTGGAGCCCCTGAAATTTGATCCATGAATTCGTGGAACTTTTTCTCGCGTTGATTTATCCGGTTAGTCAGAGCCATTAAGCACTTTATAATTTCGGACGATTCTTTGTTTTTAGTAGTATAAGTATTTTTTTCTCATGGTCTTCAATTCTTGTTTGTTGTGGTTACTCCTCCAGTCGTATCTCCGAGCCTAAAGTGAACTTATCTTGCAAGAGCATTATGGCTTTTTAGTGTGAATCCAATATCGCAAAAAAATTGCAAAATTGATCTCCACAATTCTTGTTACATTTTGATCGTTGTTGTCTTATTTAATCATGATGAGAATCTCTCTGTATATCTCTAACTGAGATTTGATCAACCACATTATTTACGGAGTTATTTGCAACAAGTTTGGTGTTGACATTGACTTGATTCCCACTTACAACCACTGAATCGGTGGATCGCTTCTTAAAAATCAATTTTTGTTAATTAAAGTCTATAAAAAAGACCAAATCAATGACGCAATTATCCTCAATCCCTAAATGGACATAAAATTATTTACCCTAAAAAAAGATATTGAATTTGTAAGAGAGATTTTAAGAATAAGTGAAATCAAATTTGATTAGATATAGCAAAACAATAAATAACATTGAAAAAAGAATTGAAATAGAGTAATTGAAATACTAAGATCAATGTAGCCTGAGCTGGTTGGGGCCTGATGAATCTATGAATGAATCCCAGCTGATGAAGATTGATTAAGCAGATCTGAAATAACAACAAATATGAAATAATAATAATAGTGATAAGATTCTTTGATGAGACAGTGATTTGTATCCTTAATTACATGGTGATAATTACATAGTTTATATAGGGGGCAACGCTTTAGAGATTGATTATTATGTATTAACCCTTTAATAAAGACGATAAATGACTAATTAAATGACACTAATAAGAAGAGTAGTGCCCTGCATTAATCACGAGTTAATTACATAATGATTGTTAACGACTAATGCAGGCTCGTTGACCATTGCTTTGATGTGTCTTTCCTCTGATTTGGTGTGATATTCTACTTGGTGTAACTGATATCCGGCGTGTCTGACCGGATCCGACCCGGGGCCTTGTCGTAATGGGCGTCCCAAGTCCATCCGAGACCGAAGACCATCCCCGTTACCCAACCCAACCTCTAGCCGCCTGCCCTGAGTTGATTGAATTTCGAACATACAACAAGATAGCGTAGTTGGATGGGACTGACTTTGGGATAAGTCTATTCCTAGACCGACCCGACCAAGCCATCCCATCCGCCAAACCATGCCAACCAAACCAACCGAACCAAACCAATACCATTTCAAGGGCCATAAACCAAGCCATAACCAAATGGGTTCCAAGACATAATATAATTAATCCCAAAATGAAAGAGGATGGAACAACTAACACTATCGTCAATCGGTATCATCCCCAATACTAATACCAATGCTAAGGCTGACACCTATACCGATCCTGCCCATTCCAACCCATAGCAGTACCACAAAGCCTCTAACTAAAAGAGTAATAAAATCTGGTTGGGACATGCCCCAATCATAGAAAAACCCAAAATCCATAACTAGTTCAAAGTATGAAATAACATCCATGAAATAGAGCCTTCCGGAAAGATAGAAGCTCACCACTTCAATCCAAAGCTGACCCTCGAGTGTCCGAATGCTAAGCAGGAGGAGTAGAATGACCGGTTCCTGCATCGCGTGGGGATAAAGCTTCCCAAAGATTGGTTAGCGGGTAACACTAGCATGAACTTAGGATAAAGATAAAATAATGCCATTTATAAAACCAAGTAAGACCCTTCATATGCCCATATGCGCACAACCATACACATACACATACATACACATGTATAACCCTGTCGGGAAAGGGAACCAAATTTAGCATACCATTAAAATCTTTACATGGGTTGTGTAGCTTTTCCATCCTAAAACCACCCATGAGCTATATGGGTTCAACTCCCTTTGCTGAAAGGGCCTAAGTGTGTGAAGCTGCACGACCAGAGAAAAGAACCTGAGATGACTAGTACATCCCCCAAAATATAAAGTGTGACATCATGCACACAATCACTAAGACTAAACCTCACATCGGCAAATATGAGTTTCTAGTTTTGATCCCAGCGGGATCTCCATCTTTCACGACTTTGCTACACCCCACTCTTTAAGCCCAATTAAAACCATTACCAAACAACCAAACCATTATCCATTTATTATTAATCAAGTCCATTAGTAGTGGTATCGTCATACCGACTATAACTTGCAAATATTTTCCTTAGCCAAATCTTTTTATATTAGATCAAGGGATTCCCATGTACCCATAGATCATATTATCCGATTTACTTGGGAGATTCCCATGTATCCCACAAGTATGTTTATTAAGTCAAACCATTCCAAAACCATTTAAACCATTCATATCATTTAGACTTCCATTATCAAGTTTAAATTTTGCATAAATTCCATTGAAAAACCCATATTATAGTGAAAGCATTCTTATAGGCATTTTATCAAACACATTGGGGACATAGTATTTCCAAAACCAATTTCAATTATCAATAACCATTCCAATGCAATCTAATTATCCAAAACCACCATTAAAACATATAAAATCATAATTAAATAAAAGGAAAACCATAACCAAGTATTTATAAATAAAACCCCCAAATCATATTTGAAAATCCAAACCTGTAATACCCCGAAGATTTCTAGAAAATTTCATCCCAAGAATGCCTAGTATTAGATTCTAAAGTGAATGATAATTATTCCATGAGGAATTTTCAAGATTTTTACATTTTTTCATATGGAAAATTCAATAAGCTTTTCATCAATATATGATTCGCTTAAATCTGATAATCAGGTAAGAAGTTATGACTATTTCAAGTTCTCGTCGTAAAATAGCGCCATATTAGTCAGTGGCGCCCTGCGCCACAAGAGGAAATGGAATTTGGCAATTTCCAGTAGGTGTCCTCAATTATGGCGTATCGCGCCAACACTCAAATTCAGAATTGTCCCGTTTCCAGTGTCTTAGCGCGATTTCCCCCGCATCGCGCCAAAATTCCAGGTCACGAAAGAAGGGGCAATGCGATGGCTCCGCATCGCTCCATCCCTTAATTTTCGAATTGTCAATTTCTAGTGACATGACGCGATAACGTCGAGTTGCTCCAGGGGCCAGTTTGAGAAAATTTTACTGAAATTAAATGACGCGTCCAGGGTTAAAAGGGTCAATTTTCTACCCCTATTTAAACCTAATAACACATGATTTAGCTATTTTTCACCCAAAATATACTATTTTCTCCCAAGTTTCTCACAAGAACAAGCTAGGGTTTCTATTGGGGATTCAAATTCAAGAAGGTTTCACCATCAATCTTCACAAAATCACGAACTAAGGTATGCATAGTGTTCATTCATGGACTCCTTTCGTCCATGAAGCCCAAGAATCTCTTTTCTAAATTCAAGTTATGGATTTTCTTATGAACTTCATGATTGGGCTTCTTTTATTCATGTTGATAATGAGTAATTGAATTGTATTCAATGAATGAGTGTTAAATTCCATATGGGTTGATTTGATCGGTATAGATTCATGAAACCCTAGGACTAAACCCTTGAATGATTAAATTGGAATTGAATCACAACAGTTAATTGTTGTGTGATGTTGTTTACATATTCTATGCCTACTATGTATTTGGTTGAATGCCTAGATGAAGGGAAAATGTCTAATTAGCATGATATCATGAAATTCCCATGTACGTACAAGCTTATGCCTATCACACATTTTATGAAATGCTTCAGTAAATGTATTATGATTATTATGTATTCAAGTAAGTCATACTTTGTTAGTTTCCTTCCATCGAGTCTTGGGGGTATTTGTACCCGAAATATTAGCTGTGTACCTAGAGCCATGTCATGTTTTCATGATACTCTCAGTCAAGCTATGAATCCTTAGACTTCAGATAGTTTTATGACTTAGGAAAAATCTCCATGATCTCATGACTCAGTAAGTTGTCAGATATTAGTAGTATTCCGTCAGTCAACGAAACTTAGTAACTCAGCTCATGTTCAATTGAGTAAATCATGTTCACTGTCCATTCAGATAGGAGTAGGAATTAGCACCGAGTGAACCCAAGGATAGGGACACACACTATCAAATGAGGGTGTGATCCTTAGAATTCATCCTTGTATTCCAGAACTATGTAGCCAGCATAGGTTGAGACATTAACACTGTCCGATGAGGGTTGATGAGGTGGATAAACACTGTCAGATAAGGGCCTCACCATTCTCTTTTGGGGGACACTATCAGATAAAGGTCGTCCACAGCTTGTCCTTACCAGTGGCGCGGTATTGACACCCTTCCAATTGGGGTTACAGATTAGACCCCAACTCAGCCATAATGGCGTATCTGGGGAATGTCAGCTAAATACTAAATCCCATAGTTTCAGTACCAGTCTCAGTAAAAGAACTCAGATAGTTCTTCAGATTCAAGACTGTCAGATACAATCGACTCAGATACAATAAGAAACTCAAATAGTTCCATCAGATTCAGGACTGTCATATACAGTCACCCATGTTATCAGTTACATTCAGATATAACTATTTATGCTATCAGTTATATCAGTTATTAGTATATCATGTCATAAGTATTCAAATTCAGTAATCACGATATCACAGTGTCAGTTATAATTACATATTTATGTATGCATTTTCGCATTCATGTTACACAGTCAGCTAGCATTATTCATGCATGTTAACCCTTGCATTAGCCTACCTCACATGTATACTCAGTACATTCCATTGTATTGACGCATTTGCGCTATGGTTCTTTCTTTTTATGTTGTACCATAGATTTAGAGATACGAGTTCCAGATCAACAATAAATTCCAGTCTCAGCAGTCAGAATAGAAGTGAGTCCTCATCCTTCGAGGACATGATTATTTCTCCACTATTTCATTGATTAGTTATTAGTTGAAGTTAGTTGGGTACATGTCCTATCAACTTTTTATTCAGATTATTCAGACAATAGAGGCTTTCAGACTAGATGCAGACTATTATGTTTCAGACTTTAGTGTTTACAGTTTTGTTTTGGGTATTGTATTACCCCACAGATGTTATCTCATCCATGTTATGTTCAGTATTGAACCTTATTGCCTTTCAGTGCATGTTTCTACATTATTTAATATTTTATGCACTATATAGGTACATATATCAGTCATGGGTTAGATTGTGGTCCTTCGGGGTCATGAGCACCGTGTAGCGTTCCGGTTCAGTAAATCGGGGTGTTACAAACTTGGTATTAGAGCGTAAGGTTTAATAGTGTTCTTGGAAGTCTGAAAGCCGCATCTAGTAGAGTCTTGTACATGGGTGTGTTGCGCGCCATATTTATGTGTAAGAGGCTATGAGATGTTCAGGATCAGTTTTCCTTCTTTCAGTATTCATGTCGTGCCAGTGAGCATAATCACAAGTCAATCTCTCAGTCTAATCTTCTTCTTCTCTTTATTTCAGAATATGCCTCATAAGAGAAAAAATTAGTCAGCCCCTCAGCCCAAAGAACCTTTGGGAGATCATGTTTCTCATGCGGAGTTCAGAACCACATTTACCACGATTTCTTAGTTAGTAGCTTCTCATAATGAGCGACTAGCTATCATTACAGCCAACCCAGTAGCCAACTCAGCTGCAGCTAGGATTCGGGACTTCACCCGAATGAATCCTCCGTACTTCTACGGGTCTAAAGTAGATGAAGACTCTCAAGAATTCATTGATCAAGTTCAGAAAGTGACAAACATCATGGGGATGACTACTGTTGAGAGTGTTGAGTTAGATGCATACCAGTTGCAGGATGTGGCTCAGACTTTGTTCAAACAGTAAAAGTCAGAAAGGTCAGATGATGTAGGCCCTATAGAGTAGGAGGAGTTTGTCACTGTATTCTCAGATAGATTCTTTCCCCAAGATCTTAGAAGGGATAAAGTGCTAGAATTCATCAACCTCAGGCAGGGAAATATGATGGTGAAAGAGTATTCTCCAAAGTTTACTCAATTAGCTAGATATGCCCCTTATGTGGTTGTAGACGGCAAAGCCAAGATGAGTAAGTTCGCTTCAGGGGTAAATGATAGCATGGTTAATGAGTGCAGATCTGCCATGCTAAATAGTGACATGACTTTAGCCAAACTTATGACCCATGATCAGCAGATAGAGGAGCAGAAGGGAAAAGCAGAATAAGAAAGCTAGGACAGGTAGCTTCAATTTTAGTCAGACTAAATCAGAAAGAGAAAACCGTTCTTAGTTTTGTCCTAAGTCATTATTTCTATCTCCTTCTTCAGCCAGTCCTCCAACTCCTATGTTCAGATATAGAGTGCCAGGCTCTAAGTCCTAGGGCAGTGTCAGCAATGCCCGAACTAATCTCCTTTGTCAGACTTGTGGTAAGAACCACAAGGGTGCTTGCAGAGCTGGCAGCGATGTCTATTTAAGTTGTGGCAAGCCAGGCCACAGAGTTAGAGACTTCTCTCAGTCAGGTTATCAAAGTAATCTCCGCTCCTCAGCTCAGTCCAGTCGCCCAAATTAGCAAGGTGCCACTACCAGTGCTACTAGCGGGCAATACCCAAATAGACTATATGCTCTTCAGACCAAACAAGATCAGGAAAATTCTCCTGATGTACTTACTGGTATGGTACATATCTTTCATGTGCATGTTTACGCTTTGCTTGATCCAGGAGATTCTTTGTCTTTTGTTACTCCCTATATAGAAGTTGATTTCGGAATCAGTCCCAAAATTCTAAAAAAGCCCTTCTTAGTCTCTACCCCAATGGGAAAAACTATAATATCCCGGTGGGTATACAGGAACTGCCCGGTTATGATATTTCAGAAAGTCACTTCAGCAGAGTTAGTCACATTAGAGATGACTGATTTTGATGTCATTCTCGGCATGGGTTGGCTTCATTCCTTCTATGCCACAGTCGTCTGCAGAAATAGAATAGTCCAGTTTCAGTTTCCAAATAAACCCGTCCTTGAGTGGAAAGGTAGTGTATCCGCTTTCAGGGGTCAACTTATTTCCTACCTTCGGGCAAGGAAAATAATATCTAAAGGATGTGTCTATCATTTTGTTTGAGTTAAGGACACTAGTTCCAAAACTCCCAGCCATGAATTAGTCCCAGTAGTGAATGAATATTCAGATATATTTACCAAAGATCTTCCAGGAATTTCTCCCAAAAGGGAAATAGACTTCGGCATTGATGTTTTTTCAGATACAAAACCTATCTCTATTCTGCCATATAGAATGGAACCAGCAGAACTCATAGAATTGAAAGAACAGTTGAAGGATCTCTTAGATAAGGGATTCATCAGACCCAACATTTCCCTGTGAGGCACACCAGTCTTATTCGTGCGCAAGAAAGATGGTTTTCTCAGCATGTGCATTGATTACCGTCAACTCAATAAGGTCACGTTCAAGAACAAGTATTCTCTTCCCAGAATCGATGACTTATTTGACCAACTTCAGGGTACCAGCTATTTCTCTAAGATAGACCTCAGATCCGGCTATCATCAACTCAGAGTTAGAGAAAGTGACGTTCCGAAAACAACTTTCCGTACTCGGTATGGTCACTTTGAATTCTTAGTCATGTCATTTGGTCTTACCAATGCCCCATCAGCTTTCATGGACTTGATAAACTGCGTGTTCAAGCAGTACTTGGACATGTTCATCATAGTCTTCATAGATAATATTCCGGTCTATTCCCGCACTGAGCGTGATCATGCAGACCATCTCATAACAGTACTTCAGACTTTCAGAGATCATCAGCTATTCGCCAAATTCAGTAAGTGCGAATTTTGGCTAAGGTCAGTAGCATTCCTTGGTCACATTATTTCCAGTAATGTCATTAGAGTTGATCCTTAAAAGACCGAAGTAGTAAGAAACTGGACAAGACCGGTCTCTCCATCAGATATTAGGAGTTTCTTGGGTTTGGCTGGTTATTACAGATGGTTTGTTGAAGGATTTTCATCTATTGCATCTACTATGTCCATATTGAATTAGAAGAAAGTCAAGTTTTAGTGGTCAGACCCTTGTGAGAAGATTTTTTAGGAGTTGAAGACTCGACTTACCTCAGCCATAGTCTTAGCACTTCCAGATGGTTCAGATGGGTTCGTGGTGTATTGTGATGCATCCAAAGTAGATTAGGGTTATGTCCTCATGCAGCATGGTAAGGTCATAGCCTACACATCCAGAAAGCTTAAACCCCATGAGAAATTATCCTACTCATGATCTTGAGTTAGCAGCCATAGTCTTTTACTTGAAGATTTGGAGGCATTATCTCTATGGAGTTCATGTAGATGTCTTCACAGATCACAAGAGTCTTCAGTATGTCTTTTCTCAAAAGGATCTCAATCTTTGTCAGAGAAGGTGGTTAGAGCTCTTGAAAGACTACTACATGAGTGTCCTCTATCATCCGGGCAAAGCCAATGTAGTGGCCGACGCTCTTAGTAGGCTATCCATGGGTAGTGTTTCTCATGGGGAGGATAGTAAGAAGAAGTTAGCTCAAGAAGTCCATTAGCTTGCTAGACTAGGCGTTCACTTAGTCAATTCTTTAGAGGGTGGTGTATATGTTCAGAGTAGTTTAGAATCATCTCTAGTTTCTGAGGTGAAAGAAAAGCAAGATAGAGATCCCAGCCTTGTCAAGTTAAAAGAGTCAGTTCAGGATAAAAAAGTAGAGGTTTTATCCCAAGGAGGAGATGGTGTTTTGTGTTGTCAGGGTCGTCTCTGTATTCCAGGAGTAGACGACTTAAGGAAGCAAATTCTTGCAGAAGCGTATGGTACACACTACTCTATTCATCCAGGGGACACAAAGATGTACCACGATTTACCGGAAATCTATTGGTGGAGTGGGATGAAGAGAGACATTGCAGATTTTGTGGCTAAGTGCTCTACATGTCAGCAAGTTAAGATAGAGCATAAGAAGCCTAGTAGGTCCATGCAGGAGTTTAGTATTCCTACTTGGAAGTGGGAAGTTGTGAACATGGACTTCGTGATGGGTTTACCTCGAACTCGTCATCAGCATGATTCAGTTTGGGTTATTGTAGACAGAATGACCAAATCATCTCATTTTCTTCCAGTGCATACCTCTTATTCAGCCGAGGATTATGCCAAACTCTATATCAAGGAGTTGGTCAGATTGCACGGTGTTCCGTTGTCCATTATCTCAGACAGAGGTACCCAATTCACCTCTTATTTCTGGAAAGCGTTCCAAAAGGGTCTCGGTACCCAAGTTCATATTAGTACAACCTTCCATCCTCAGACAGATAGTCAAGCAGAAAGGACCATTCAGACTTTAGAAGATATGCTAAGGGCGTGTACAATTGATTTCAAAGGAAGTTGGAATGGCCACTTTCCTTTGATTGAGTTGCATACAACAACAGCTATCATTCCAGTATTCAGATGGCTCAATTCGAAGCTCTCTATGGTAGGAGATATAGATCTCTAATTGGTTGGTTCGAAGTTAGTGAGATCTCATTCATAGGTACTGACTTAGTATTCGACGCCTTAAAAAAAGTCCAGTTAATCAGAGAAAGACTCCGGGCTGCTCAGAGCCGACAGAAGTTTTATGAAGATGTTCGTAGAAAAGATCTCGAGTTTGAGGTTGGTGATCATGTCTATCTAAAGATATATCCCATGGAGGGAGTGAAAAGATTCAGCAGGAAGGGAAAGCTCAGTCCTCGATATGTCGGTCCCTTCAAGATTCTCAGTTGTTTCGGCAAGGTAGCTTATGATCTTGAATTTCCTTCAGATCTAGCCTCAGTTCATCCAGTCTTTCATGTTTCTTTGCTCAAGAAATGCATAGGTGACCCCTCATTTGTAGTCCCTATTTAGAGCATTAATGTTCAGAATAGTCTCTCTTATTAAGAGATTCTAATTGAAATCTTAGACTATCAGACTCATAAATTGAGGAACAAAGAAGTACCTCTAGTTAAAGTTCTTTGGTGAAATCAGTCCGTTGAGGGAGCTACTTGGGAAACAGAAGCAGACATACGTACCAAGTATCCTCACCTCATCTCCGCCAACTAAGATCAAGATCAAGGTAACAGTTCTCCTTAAGCTTACTCAGTTTCATGATCAGTGTTCATCACGAACTTGGTATTCAGTTTTATGTTTATGTTCCCAGTATAAACTTGGTATCAAGTACCATTGCATATTCAGTCATGCATTCATGAATCAGTTGCACATGCATCAGATATGTATGTTTAGTATGTTATGTTCAGCTTGTCAGTCATGAGATCATGTTCCAGTTATTCATGTTCAGTTCATGTTCAGCTTATTATTTTCCCTCTCAGTCAGTCTCATTCGAGGGCGAATGTTCTCAAGGGGGAGATATTGTAATACCCCAAAGATTTCTAGCAAATTTTGTCCCAAGAATGCCTAGTATTAACTTCTAAATTAAATGATAATTATTCCATGAGGAATTTTCAAGATTTTCACTTTTTGTCATGTGGAAAATTCAATAAGCTTTCCATCGATATATGATTCTCTTAAATTCGATAACCGGGTAAGAAGTTATGATTATTTCAAGTTCCCATCGTAAAACAGCGCCATATTAGTCAGTGGCGCACCGCGCCACAAGAGGAAATGGAAATTTCCAGTAGGTGTCTGCGATTATGGCACATCGCGCTAGCTCTCAAATTTAGAATTGTCCTTTTTCCAGTGTCTCAGCGCGATTTCCCCCGCATCGCGCCAAAGTTCCAGGTCACGAAGGAAAGGGCAATGCGATGGCTCCATGTCCACCATCCCTCAATTTACCAATTGTCAATTTCCAGTGACACAGAACGATAACGTCGCGTGGCACCAGGGTCCCAGTTCAGGAAAATTTTACTAAAATTAAATGACACGTCCAGGATTAAAAGGGTCAATTTCCTACCCCTATTTAAACCCAATAACACGTGATTTAGCTATTCTTCACCCAAAATATACTATTTTCTCCCAAGTTTCTCTCAAGAACAAGCTAGGGTTTCTATTTGGGATTCAAATTCAAGAAGGTTTCACCATCAATCTTCACGAAATCACAAACTAAGGTATGCATAATGTTCATTCATGAACTCCTTTCGTCCATGAAGCCCAAGAATCCCTTTTCTAAATTCAAGTTATGGATTTTCTTATGAATTTCATGATTGGGCTGCTTTTGTTCAAGTTGATAATGAGTAATTGAATTGTATTCCATGAATGAGTGTTAAATTCTATATGGGTTGATTTGTATCGGTATAGATTCATGAAACCCTAGGACTAAGCCCTTGAATGATTAAATTGGCATTGAATCATGACAGTTAATTGTTGTGTCATGTTGTTTACACATTCTATGCCTACTATGTGTTTGGTTGAATTCCTACATGAAAGGAAAGTTTCTAATTAGCATGATATCATGAAATCCCCATGTACATACAAGCTTATGCCTACCACATGTTTGATGAAATGCTTCAGTAAATGTATTATGATGATTATTATGTATTCAAGTAAGTCATGCTTTGTCAGTTTCTTTCCATCGAGTCCTGGGGGTAATTGTACCCAAAACATTAGCTGTGTACCTAGAGCCATGTCATATTTTCATGATACTCTCAGTCAAGCTATAAATCCTTAGACTTCAGATAGTCTTATGACTCAGAAAAAATCTCCATGATCTCATAACTCAGTCAGTTGTCAGATATCAGTAGTATTCCGTCAATCAACAAAACTTAGTAACTCATCTCATGTTTAGTTTAGTAAATCATGTTCAGTGTCCATTCAGATGGGAGTAGGAATTAGCACCGAGTGAACCCAAGGATGGGGATACACTCTATCAGATGAGGGTATGATCCTTAGAAGTCATCCTTGAGTTCCAGAACTATGTAGCCAGCATAGGTTGAGACATCAACACTAACCGATGAGGGTTGATGATGTGGATAATCACTGTCAGATAAGCGACTCACCATTCTCTTTTGGGGTTACTATCAGATAAGGGTCGCCCACAGCGTGTCCTTACCAGTGGCGCGGTATTGACACCCTTCTAATTAGGGTTACAAATTGGACCCCAACTCAGCCATAATAGCGTATCAGGGGCATGTTGGTTAAATACTACCTCCCACAATTTTAGTACCAGTCTCAGTAAAAGAACTCAGATAGTTCTTCAGATTCAAGACTTTCAGATACAGTCGATTCAGATATAGTAAGAAACTCAATTAGTTCCATCAGATTCAGGACTGTTAGATACAATCACCCATGTTATCAGTTACATTCAGATACAACTATTTATGCTATCAGTTATATCAGTTATTAGTATGTCATGTCATCAGTATTCAAATTCAGTAATCACGATATCACAGTGTCAGTTACAATTACGTATTTATGTATGCATTCTCGCATTTATGTTAGACAGTCAGCTAGCATTATTCATGCATGTTAACCCTTGCATTAGCCTACCTCACATGTATAATCAGTACATTCCATTGTACTGATACATTTGTGCTATGGTTCTTTCTTTTTATGTTGCACCATAGGTTCAGAGACACGAGTTCCAGATCATCAGTAGATTCCAGTCTCAGCAGTCAGAATAGAAGTGAGTCCTCATCCTTCGAGGACATAATTATTTCTCTACTATTTCATTGATTAGTTATTAGTTGGAGTTAGTTGGGGACATGTCCCATCAAATCGTTATTCAGATTATTCAGACAGTAGAGGCTTTCAGACTAGATGCAGACTATTATGTTTCAGACTTCAGTGTTTACAGTTTTGTTTTGGGTATTGCATTACCCCATAGATGTTATATCATCCATGTTATGTTTAGTATTGAACCTTATGGCCTTTCAGTGCATGTTTCCACATTATTCAGTATTTTATGCAGTATACAGGTACAGATATCAGTCATGGGTTGGCTTGTGGTCCTTCGGAGTCATTAGCACCGTGTAGCATTCTGGTTCAGTAAATTGGGGTGTTACAAAACCATACAATATTCAAACCATGCAAACATTGTATAAAACCATGCCTTTAGTTGGAGCTAACAATGAGGGAAGAGAACATAACTTAAACCAAGATGATGTTGGAGAGAAATTACCAAGACAAACCCCAAATAATCCTTGAGAAGAAACCCTAGCTTCACTTGCCCAAGAACTGTAGAGAGGATTTAAGAGTGTTTTCTAAGTGTTTAAGAATAGAATAATAGGGAAAATAACCTCCCAATAGGAATATAAGTTGTGGGTCCGTATTAGGATAAATGGGAAAATATCCAGATTGCCCTTACTTAAAATTGTATTAAATTTCTGTTATAGGGTACGACTGACCCTTTTGAGTCGTACCCAACCTGTACGAGTGGTACCCTCCTCTCATACCCTAGGCCTTCCTTATTAGACCTAATATTGTCCAAGGTACGACACTCCTAAACTCAATTCGTATTCAAGTGTATGACTGGTACCCATAAATATATCTCTGGCAGAATAGAATCCCAAGAGGATTGAACACTGTCCCTTATATGAGTCCATGGTATGACTCGTACCCTAGCTTATGGCTCATTTTAAGCCACTCGTACTCAGATCCAACCTAAGTCACTATGTCTAAGGTTAAGTGAATGAACCAAATGACACGTATCCACTAATACGACTCATAACACCAAATCGTACCCATTCCAGTAACCAAAATCCATCCCACCATCCAACACTGGTCAGCATACAACTTGACCATACCAAGAATACCCCAGTGTATGACTCCTTCCCCGTAGTCGTACCATGTCCAGAAGCCGGAAATTCAGGTAATTTTCTTAGGGTCAAAACCTAAGGTGTTATAATCTCCCCTCCACTAGGAACATTCATTCCCGAATGACAGACAAGGTAGGGGTAACCATACGCACGAGTCATTTATATTATCAAAATATATTCCCAATCTTTAACAAAGTTTGAAAACAAAGAGGAAAAGATATTAATCTTTCGTTTAACAAACTCAGAAAATAAAGATGTGTGGAAGACACATACCTTCCGTACGAATCCTAGGAGCAGAAAACAGATATCGATACTTGGACTTCATGTCCTCCTCCACCTCCCATGTATCTTATTCCACTTTATGGTTTCGCCATAGAATCTTAAATGAAGCCACATCCTTGGTCCACAATCGATAAATCTGCCTATCTAATATCTCAATCGGGACCTCTTCATAAGATAGAGAATCCAAGATACCCAACCCCTTTAAAGGAACAATCGAAGAAGGATCACCAATGCACTTTCTCAACATGGAAACATGAAAGACCGGATGAACCAAGCTCAAACTAGAAGACAACTCTAATTCGTAGGCCACATTACCAACCATTCACAAAACCACATAAGGGCCAATGAACCAGGGACTTAGCTTCCCTTTTTTACCAAAACGCATTACTCCCTTCATAGGAGACACCTTAAGGAACACCTTATCCCCAACCTCAAACTCTAAGTCTCTATGCCTTACATTCACATAGAACTTTTGGCGACTTTTGGAAGCCTTAAGCCTATCCCAAATTATCTTCACCTTCTCTATAGCCTGATAGACCAAATCTGGACCAAACATATCCACTTCACCAAGCTCAAAACACCCAATTGGAGATCTACTCCTCCTCTCATAAAATGCCTCAAAAGGGGCCATACCAATAATAGAATGATATTGTTATAAGCAAACTCTACCAAAGGTAGATGATCAACCCAATTTCCATCATAATGAATCTCGTATGCCTGAAGCATATCCTCTAACACCTGAATAGTCTTTTCTGCTTACCCATCTATTTGCGGATGAAAAGCAATACTCAAACTAACATTTGTACTCAACCTTATATGGAAAAGCCGCTAGAAATGAGATGAAAACTGCATACCACAATTTGAGATAATCAAAACAGCTACCCCATGCAGCATCATAATCTCTTGAAGATATAACTTCGCATAGTCTTCCGTCGAAAAGGTATAACACTATAAGAAACAAGACTTATTGTAAAAAAATTTAGTGGCGACCCTATTTGTTTCTACAAAAGATTCATATTTAGTGGCGACACATGTTGTCGCCGTAGAATATAAAATTTTAGCGGCAAGTTTTCTTGACTCGCCACTAATGTGCGTTACGAATTCTGAAATTATCAATTCTCGCTAATACCAAAATTTTAGCTCCACATTTTTAGTAGCAACTTGTAAATATTCTCCCCTGAATGTTATTTTGGGGAGACCTAGTTGCTGCTATATTAATCTAATTAATTAATTTATTTAAATATAAAATGGCAGTTCAAAGTTGAACAAAAGAGAAAGCAAAAGCCATATATTTATTTTTCAGATTTGGTCAATTTCTCTCTCCAAAATTTTTGAGTTTCTCTTGATAAATTCTTAATTGTTTATTACTTTAACTCTCAAATCTTCTAATACCATAATATTTGAGTCCCATCTTACAGACCCAAAAACCCTAATTACATATAGTGCTCCGCCAGGTATGTGCTCAAATTCCTTATATATATATATATTACAGATTTCACCTACAATTTCTTCAACCCATTTGAAAATATTTAGGAAGCCAAACGAGGAATGGAGAGAGTTTATAGTTTGAAAATCAGTACAAGGTAAGCCATTCAAAGTTATGAAGGTTTGAACTTGTTCGAAGCTTTGAAGGTACAATTAATGTTTATCCCTAATTTTATTTTTAGAATTTTTCTATTCTTGGTCTTGACAGTCGTCTCGGAGTTATCTCTTTCTATGGTTAAACTGAAAGTTCACTTCTAAAATTCTAGACTTTTTGATGTTGTTATTGCGATTATATGTTAGTAGTTCATTGGGTATATCAAATTCAGTGTTTAAGCATATAAAAGAACTTCTTCTGGGATAAAATTATCTGATTTTTAGTTTTCAAGATGTATTCTATTAGTTTTGAATTATTGAGATATACAACATCATACCCGGTAAAACCCTATAAGTAGAATCTAGGGAGAGTAGAATGAGCGTAAATTTATAACTACCTCGTGGAGGTATAGAGAGGCTTCCTCCTGATAATTATTGAGTCATATGAAATTTATTTAAGTATTAATCACTAAGAACTGAGTATTTCCTTAAAAGAGAGATGGTTAAAGCTAGTTTTTTGTTACTTTATTTACTTATGAGCATTGATTACTTTTCTGCAGGAATTGAAAATTTTTGTGTGTAGAATGGTGAAATGTGAAAGAAATTAAATGGTCACTGGAAAAACCCAAATAACTCACTAAACTGACTAATTGTTTAAGCATAACTATACAAAATTACAAGGAAATAGTAATAAAATGACATTAAAGAACTGATAAGAAAAAGGGTATGAAAAATAGAGGATACAAAATAGGGGTGATAAATAGATGACAACTTTGTCAGCAACATAGAAATCTTAATGTCACCTAGCCTACTACTATTTATTAGTTTTCTTTTCCCAATTCCTTAATGACTAGAAACTATCTCAGGTCCCATATGTAATTGGCCACTTTACGAAAGTTTCTCTATATTGAGTTCATAATAATACTCTCTTTCTCAAAGAGAACCTTGTCCTAAAGGTTTGGGTCAAGAATAATGTTAGTTATTTTATCTCTATTGATTACCATAAATGTATCAACATAACATGAAATGGTGATCACAACAACACTTATAACCTTTGGCATAACTTCGCCATATAATATAAGGTAAAAATATAAGCACTTGCCATGGGAATGGTCAAACTTGACATAAGCCTCCTGAAAAATGTTTTTTAAATCAATAGCTAGACATTTGATAGCCGAAACAAGAAAAATGGTCTTGGGTTTCTTTAATAGAGCTCTTTATGCATAAATGACCACAACACCTTCCATCATCATCAAATACCAAATGGAGGATAAGGAATCATGTTGCAGTGGATTTTGAAAAGATTTGTGGATTATAGTTTTTCCCCAACTGAACATTATTATTTATAGTCCCTGGTAGAAGTAGTGTAACTAGTTGTGTGAATCTCACTTTCCAGAGGATTGAACTCAATAAAGTTTATATAGTTGACTCATTATCAGTAACTATAGCATGCTTAGTACTTCAAGAGAAGTAAGTTGGATAGAAAGCTTATGCACTTCTTTTTTCCTTGATAAATGCTCGACGTCACATGCTCAAAAGAGAGTAATTTCAGATAACAACAAAATCCTTCATATCCAGGACTAATATTGGTCATAGTGTTTCTGCCCATGTACTCTCTTATTTATTACTCCTTTTTTCTTCTTCAATAGCTTAACTTCAAGTTTAGGAGAATAAATGGCATACATATTTAATATATAGCAGCTTTTGAGTTTCTCTTTTATTCCTATAGTATTGTTAGATGAATATGATTCTTTTTCCCAACCAAAAGGTTCTTGTCTATGGCACATTAAAGAAATAGAGGAGAAATAAATATAGTTCTTGGCTGAAAGCTGTCTGATTGATTTCTCTTGGCTGAAATTTGTCTGATTGATTTCTATCTCATATACATATTTTATACTTTGTATACCCTGGTTAAAATATTCCACTTTTTGTTTTGGATCTCAGTATTCGATACGCTACTCACTCTTTCTTTTCTATTGAGTTATCTGAAAGGCTATTTGATGAAAATTGCACTTAGTACATATGTTTTTAGTTTAAACTATTTAACAGACTCTAAGTGGTGTTATGTCCAAGTAATTCATTCATGTTGAATTTTTTTATCTTAATTGAAACATATACTAAAAATAAGTTGCTTAAAGTCACATTATATACTTGATTTCATTAGTTAGTCCAGGTTAATTTATTATGCGATTAGTTAGTCTTTGTTTGACATTTGACTAGAGATTATTGTGTTATTTACAACAGTTAGAAGAAATCAAGCATTCTATTACAGGATATGAAATTTTATCCTTATTATTGATTAAAGATCAGGCTATGTATGTGGAAAAGGATATATAAAAAAGAATCCTCCCTAAAAGAATCAAATACAACAGGCAAACACAGAGGTCGTCAACGTGTCTTCAGTGATAAAAATTATGCGCCAAGAAAGTGCAAGTCGATATGGACTTGAAGTTTCAAGAAGAATATGAACAAATGGTATGTCAAGTTAAAAAGAAATATAGAACAAGATTTAAAAAAAATTATAAGAGGATATAGACATGAAAGGAGAAGTAGACAAGATATTCTAAGAATAAATGACTGCTATCATGACTACAATTTAATAGGTACTTGCTTGATCCTTAAGTTTCTCCTTTTCTTGACAATTTGACTTTCTTAATTTTTGAAAATTATTTTGTCACTTACTCCATATAAGTTTTTATCTTGTCTTGATTTTCTTAATGAAACATAACACATACAAGTGAAATGATAAGAGTTTGAAATAAATATGTGTTAGTATTCACGTGTAGTTTGAAAAATACAAATTTGTTTGTGGTTTTAGCATGCAAAAGTGTGTATTTTATGATAAAATTGTGTTTTCTTTAGATGTTTATAATCTGGTGAAGTTTGAGTTTAGATTCTATCAGAATTTTGTATTCTATTGCTATTGAAATTTTGTGCATTCTTGAGTCTGTAGATCCAAATATATTTAACAATCAACTTCTGAGAGATCATCTGTCTCTTGCATTTTGTGTTAATATTCAAATTTTATAAATAACCTGCTACTTCCTATCTTTGCTAATGTTCAGACTTTAAATATTATCTACAGGATGTATGGCGGTTGAGAAGTAGACGTTCGTTCCCATTATACTACCATTTGCGTAAGTGTGATCTCTTTTGTAACAATGTAACAACTTGTTCTATGACTACACATCTGAATTCTAATTATATCTTAATTATATTTACTGCACTTAGGCAGAAAATTTTGAGATAAGCTTTCATGCACGTTCTCGCATATTATGTTCTTAAGTTTGGTCTTTTTCTTCTTAATTGTCTGTGAAATTCTGTGCTTTCATGTTAATTGATACATTAGTTTTTTAGATTGCAAGTATATAAAACATTGTGGATGATGAGCTGATTCATGGTGTTGGAAATTAAATCCTAAGGTTGGTTTGAGCAGTGCTCTTATCTACTATAGTGCATCCAATTTTCTCTTTATGTAATTCCATATTTCATATTTATCCCCTTATCATTTATTAATAATTTTTTTTGATTAAATTTAGCTGTAATTTTCCTTTTTGATTTGTTAATAAAGTTATTTCATTATAGATAATGATGATTACGTAACATATAGAATTAAAAGAGCATGAAAGAAATTTTGGAGTGTTAGATGAGTGAAATCTGATAAAAAGATACCTATCAGAATGAAAGGAAAGTTGAATAAAGAGTGACTATGAGACAAAGAAAAGTTACTAGTCTGATCATTAGAATTACTTATTTAGCTAGGATAAAGAAGAGTTATCTTAGTTAATGTCAGAAGTATAAGATAAGAAGCAGGTGGAAGCTCACTCTTTTCCTTAAGGGCCTCATTTTTTGTTTGAATTCATCAGAAGAATGTATTTGCTTTGATAAGCCTTTTCCTAAGTTGTTGTTCTATATTTACTTCAGTAGTCAGACTTATGAAGGTGGGATTACTGACGAACCAGGTGTTGAAGCGCATGGTAGGTAAGTTTCATCTGGTAGATATGGATAATGAACTATATTTTAGCTTTTATACAAATAAGCTATTTTTTAGTGTTGTTTCCCTGAGTTTTTAATTGAAACTCAAATGTTGATCTCATCAGTTTTTGGATCTATTAGATGATTAGTAGCATTATTAATGGACTTGGCTTCAATTTCTTCACAGTATCCCATCAAGAAAAATGTTGAGATCTAGTTGTATGAGAGAAGAATCTATTAAATACTCCATCAAGGGTAACTGGAATAGGAACATCGCAGTCTTATTACCAATATTGAGTTAGGATCTGCTGAATTTGCCCCGTGAAAATTCTTCACTCAACATTTTTCTTTCACAAGTTTTAGTTGACTTTTTATCCTAAGTAAGGCTCAAATAGGAGAAAAGGCTAATAAAATATAGTTATTCATTTACCATATTCTATTTATATTTTCAATTGCAAATCAAAATCAGTATACAAGCAATATACACAATGTAGATTTTGGTGAGATCCTACATGAATTTTGATTATATAAATTTTTTTTCCTTCAGTTATTTTCTATTTGCCCTTTCATTGTTGTCTAATTTTTATCATCAAGAACTAAACACTAGTAGGAGAACTTGATGCCCTCAATCTCCATAGGATAAAAAAAATTTCAACTTAGTTGCAACAGTCAGAAATAATTTGGTGTTGATCCCATTCTTGGTCAAACCTTTAACTAAAGTAATGCATGCCTATGTATTTTCTTAAAATTTATCTTTGAAAGTGCCTGAATTATTATGTCATTGATTTTTAATTTGGTATGCGCTCTATGTCTCCCTTTTTTAAGTTATGACAATTTTCACAATAATGTCATGTTTATTAATAACAGGGACAAGATTCTTAGACAATATTGGGTCGACCAAAGAAGAGCTTGAAGGCATACAATGAAAGTTTATATCATATGTATATGCATACAATGGCACTTAAGTACTATATATACTATGCAATTGTCTTTCTAGATTGAAGTATTTATAATATCGACTTGAAAATACTTTTATGGTTTGTAAAATAGTATTGGATGCTTGTTATAGCTATATATTAATTCGAGAGAATTTGATTGGACACAAAATTTATTATTATTTTTGTCATTATATTTTGTTGAATAAATATTAATGGTAACAATTTTTTGTCAACTAAAAAAATGATTTGTAACTAATTAATAGTTTTGTAGCGACTATTGTTGTTGAAAGTTGTTCTTCAGTCACAAATGGTATACTAATTTTGTGGCAACTCTTTTTGCCATTAAAAGTCTTTTTTCAGCAGCTAAATGAAAGTTTGCTACTATTAATTTATTCTTTTGTGGCGATATTAGTCACTACAAATATTACTTTTAGCAGTGAGATAATAGTTGCCACTAATAAATTTAGTTTTTGTGGTGACAAGGTTGCCGTTAATTAATTTATTTTAGTAGCTACTTGGCCAAGATTTGTGTTATAAAATATTTTTTTGGCGCACTCCTTTGATTTTTGTGGAAATTATTGCGCCACAAATGGGTGTTTATTGTGGTGACTCTAAATTATCGTCACAAATAACTTTTAGTTATGGAAGTACTAGCCACGATCTGATTGTCACCACTATAACTATTTAGTGGCGATTTTAGGGGATTTTGCAGTGACCTTTGTCGCCACTATAGGGAAGATTTCTTGTAGTGGTAGTCCTCACTGGCAAGAAGTGAGAAGACTTTGTCGTCCTATCCACGTTGACCCAAACCTAATCAAATTGGTTATGAGACAGAAGGAGACCAGTAACGAAATCCATAATGGTCACCTACCATTTCCAATCGGTAAAATCGATTTCTTGATACAATCCACCAGGCCTCATGAGCTCAACCTTAACCTGTTGACACACCATGCACTTGGCCACAAAATTAGCCACATCTCTTTTTATACCATTCCACCAATAAATCTCCTTGAGATCATGATACATCTTAGTAGAATCGAGATATACAATGTAGCGCAATTCATGTGCCTCAGTTAAGATCCTTTGCCACAACCCACTGACATCAGGAACGCACAACCTCCCTTGGTACCGAAAAGTACCATCGCCACTGATCTCGAATACCATTACCTTTTGCCCACCAACATCACTCTTGATTTTTATGAAGATAGGATCTAACACTTAATTCTCTTTAACCTCTACCCTAAGAGATGACCGAATCACTTCCTGTACCATCACATCACTATCCTTGGAGTCCAAGAGATGAATTCTAAGATTAGATAAGCGGTGAATATCCTTCACCAAGTCCCACTTTCCTTTCTCCATATTAGGAAAACTCCCCATGGACAACCTGTTAAGAGCATCAACAACCATTTTAACTTTACCTGGATGATAGTGAAGGCTCATATCATAGTCCTTGAGGAGTTCCAACCATCTCCTTTGCCTAAGATTAAGATTCTTCTGAGTGAACACATACTATAGACTCTTGTGATCAGAAAATATATCCACGTGTACACCATATAGATAATGCCACCATATTATCAAAGAAAAAAACATGCAAGAAACTCCAAATCATGAGTAGGATAGTTCCTCTCATATACCTTCAACTGCCTGAAAGTATAGGCAATAGATTTCCCATGCTGCATCAAGACGCAACCAAGACCTACCCGAGATGCATCACAATAAACTACAAACCCCTCACTTCCTTCCAGCAATGTCAAAACTAGATCCAAAGAACACTTGTCATTCAACTTATCAAAACTCCCCTCACAAGATTTCGACCAAGAAAACTTTACCTTTTTCTGAGTCAACTTAGTCAAAGGAGCAACTATCATTGAAAACCTTTCCATAAAATGCCTATAATATCCAGCCAAACTAAAAAAACTCCAAATATCAGTTGGAGTCGTGGGTATAGTCCACCTTTTAACCACAACACCTTTTGAGGATCCACTATAATCCCCTCACTAGAAGTAATATGACCAAGAAAAGTCACAGTGTTCAGCCAAAACTCACATTTAGAGAACTTGGCATACAAATGTTATTCTTTCAAGGTCTGCAATACCACAGAGAAATGATTAGCATGTTCCACCTCACTTTTAGAATAAACCAAAGTATCATCAATAAACACAATGACAAAGAGACCCAAGAATTGCCTTTGTTAAACCAAATGACATCACCAAGAATTCAAAATGCCTATACCGAGTGTGAAAAGCCTTCTTAGGGATATCTACCTCCCTAATCATAAGATGATAGTGCCCAGACCAAAGATCTATCTTAGAAGAGATACTGGCACTTTACAACTTATCAAATAAATCATCTATCCTTGGAATAGGATTCTTGTTCTTAACTATTACCTTATTTAACTACCGATAGTCAATGCACATCCAAAGGGAACCATCCTTTTTGCGCGCGAACAAAATCGGTGAACCTCACAGAGATACACTAGGACAAATAAACCCCTTATCCAGAAGATCCTTAAGTTACTCCTTGAGTTCCCTCATCTCATCCAGAGGCATTCTATAAGGAGGAATATATATTGGACGAGTATCCGAAAGAAAATTAGTACCAAAATCTATTTCCCTAGCTAGAGGAACACTAGGAAGATCATTCGGAAAGACCTCAGGAAACTCATTTACCACCGCAACTGACTGCAAAGAAGGACCTTCTGAGTTAGAATCTTTAACCTGGACCAAGTGATAAAAACACCCTTTAGATATTAACCTCTGAGCTTTAAGATAATAAATAAACCTCCCCCTAGGAGATAGAGAATCACCCTCCCACTCTATAACTGTTCACCAGGGCACCTAAAGACAACCCTACAGATCCGACAATCCAAGGACATGTAAACAGAGTGTAACCAATCCATCCCCAAAATGACATCAAAGTCTATCATATCCAGTTCAAACAAATCCACCAAAGTTTGCCTACCACCAACAGATACCACACATCCCCTATAGACTCTCTTGGCAATAACTGAGTCACCTACCAGGGTAGAAATAGAAAAAGGGTCTGAAATAACCTCAGGATCAAAACCAATACATACAGCCATATATAGGGTCACATAGGAAAGAGTGGACCCAGGATCAAACAGACAATACACGTCACGAGAAAAAAGTTGTAACATACCAGTAATGACATCAGGTGATGCCTCAAATTCCTATCGAGATGAAAGAGCATACAACCTATTTTGGCCTGTGCCGACACCAGAAACAGGAGAAGACATCGAAGCCGCACCACTAGGTGCAGGGGAATAAAATGAATCAACCGAAGCTTTCTTACCAACTGGATAATTCTTGAGCATACGGCTTGGATGGACACACTTGTCCCTGCCTTCGTCACAATAACCTCATTGAGAATGACCACAAAACCAACAAGAAGGGCATAAAGAAACCAACTGTGGAGACTGTCCCCCACTCATTTGAGATTGGGAACCTTGTTCCCAGAAGTTATCACCACCTTGATAATGCCTATCACTTGACTATTTTGGGTATGGATCACTAGTAATAGAGAAAGAACCAGAACTTACCCACTTCCTTTTCAGCCATTTACCTCTATCTCAACCACCTTGCGATTGAGCACCTCCCTAGTTAGAAAACCTACTCTTCTTACCCTACCTATCTTCGAACTTCGCCTGTTTTCTCTTCTCATCCTCTACCTGCTACATGTGGATAATCAACCTAGAAATATTTATAACCTTGATCAACAAAGCAATCTTGCTTTCCAAGATCAAATCCAAAAATAGCCCAAAAGCGAACTTTCTAATCCTCTCTATCATGTCAGCCACCAAATGAGGAGCATACCTTGATAGCTGATGAAATTTCAAGGCATATTCCTTGACAAACATTCTTCCTTGCTTAAGATTCGTAAACTTCTCCGTCTTTGCTTCCCTTAGCTCTTGAGGAAAGTAACGATCCAGAAAATACCAAAAAAGGCATCATATAATGATGACTCCTTCACATCACCTCTATCCAGATCTTATTCCTCGTACCATTGGTATGTAACATCTTTGAGCTAATAAACTACAAAGTTTACACCTTCCACATTAGTAGCCTGAATTAACCTGAATATCTTCTCCATTTCATCTAAGAAATCCTGAGGATCCTTCTCCACCTTCACACCAGTAAAAGTAGGAGGATTCAGCTTCATAAATTGGCCAACCTTTATGGCCTCAACAAATAATCCACCAGGCGTATCCCGCTCAGCTTAAGCAGTAACCAACTGAGCAATAACATAAATAGATTAGAATAATTCTGCATTATTCCCCTCACCCTAAGGAGGACTAATAGAAACTGGAGGAGTCCTAGAATAATCAGGGACAGGACCCTGAGATCGAAGACGAACTCCAGACGTAGGATGTACCCCATCAGTATTGTCCCCAGATGGGACTGAAGAGTTTCCTTGTGTTCTAGTTCTACGATGCATGATCTGAAAGACGAACAAACAAGGATTAGAGGAGATTCCAGGACTTAGAATCCAAGCTTGAAAATAGAATACTAAGAAAGTGAGACATTCCTAAATGCCCTGTAACCTCTTCCTTATGAGTGTGGCGCACTACACACCCCTAAAAGAGACTGTACTAGACACGGATTTATGGACTCTTAATTGACCATGAACCTAAAGAGCTAATACCAACTTGACCAGACCCGACCCGGGGCCTTATCGTAATATGCGTCCCAAGTCCGTCTAGAATCGGAGACTACCCCCGTTACCCAACCCAACCTCTAGCCGCCTGCTCTGAGTTGGCTGAATTTTGAACATATAATAAGATTGTGTAGTTGGACAAGGACTAATTTTAGGATAAGTCTTTTCCTAGACTGACCCAACCGAGTCATCCCGTTCACCAAACTGTGCCAACCAAATCAACCAAGCCAAACCAATACCATTTCAAGGGCCATAAACTAGGCCATAACCAAATGGGTTCCAAGACATAATATAATTAATCCTAAAATAAAAGAGGATGGAACAACCAACAATATTGTCAACCGATATTAGCCCCAATACTAATATCAATGCTAAAGGTTGACACAAATACCGATACTGCCTATTCTAACCCATAGCAGTACCATAAAGCCTCTAACCAAAAGAGTAATAAAATCTGATTGGGACAGGTCCCCAACCATAGCCAAAACAAAAATCCATATATAGTCCAAAGTATGAAATAACATTCATGAGATGGAGCCTTCTTAAAATTTTGAAGCTTCACCCCTTCAATCAAAAGCTGACCTCCGACTGTCCGAATGCTAAGCAAGAAGAGTAGAACGGCTAGTTCCTGCATCGCGCGAGGATACTGCCATCTGAAGATGGGATAGTGAGAAAACGCTAGCATGAAATTAGGATAAGGATAGAATAATGCCATTTATAAAACTAAGTAAAACCTTCCATATGAACACAACCATACATACATATATATATATATATGTATATATATAACCACATCGAGAAAAGGAACCGGGGTTAGCATGCCATTAAAATATTTATCTGTATTGTGTAGCTTTGATATCCTGAAACCACCCACGAGCTATATGGGTTCAGCTCTCCCTGCTGAAAGTGCCCAAGTGCGTGAAGCTGCACGACCAGAGTAGAGAGCTTTGGATAACTAGTACATCCCCTATTATATAAAGTGTGACATCATGCACATGGTCACTAGGACCAAACCTCACATCGGCAAATATAAGTTTCCAGTTTTGATCCCCACGGGATGTCCACCTTCCGCTGCTTTGCTAAACACTTCCCCTTTAAGACCAAGTAAAACCATTACCAAAACACCAAACTATTATCCATTTATTATTAACCAAGGCCTTTAGTAGTGGCATCGTCGTACCGACTATATCTTGCAAGTATTGTCCTTAGCCAAACCTTTTTTTAGATCATTGGATTCCTATGTACCCATAAATCATATTATTCGATTTACTTAGGGGATTCCTATGTACCCCACAAGTATGTTTATTTAGCCAAACCATTCCAAAACCATTTAAACCATTCATATCATTTAGGGTTCCATTACCAAGTTTAAACCATGCATAAGTTCCATTGAAAAACCAATGTTATAGTGAAAGCATCGTTATAGTTATTTTATCAAACATATTGGGGGCATAGTATTTTCAAAACCAATTTTAACTATCAATAACCATTCCCATGCAATCCATTTATACAAAACAACCATTAAAGCATATAAAATCATAATTAAAGCATAAGGAAACCATAACCAAGCATTTACAAATAAAACCCCCAAATCATATTTGAAAACCCAAACCATACAATATACAAACCATGCAAACATTGTATAAAACCATGCCTTTAGTTGGAACTAAAAATGAGGGAAGATGATATGCCTTAAACCAAGAAGATAATGGAGAGAAATCACTAAGACAAGCCCCAAACTATTCCTTAAGATGAAACCCTAGCTTCCCTTGCCCAAGAACTCTAGAGAGGATTTAAGAGTGTTTTCTAAGTGTTTAAGAATAGAATAATAGGGCAAATAACCTCCCAATAGGAATATAAGTCATGAGGCCTTATTAGGATAAGTGGAGAAATTTCCAGATTTTCCTCACTTAAACTGCATTAAATTCCCGTCATAAGTTGTACCCAACCTATATTAGTGGTACCCACCTCTCGTACCCTAGGCCTTCCAACTTGGACCCAACACTATCCAAGGTATGACACTCCCAAACCCAAGTCATATTCAAGTGTACGATTAGTACCCATAAACCGTACCCCTGGCAGAATAAAATCCTAAGAGGTTTGAACACTATCCCCTATACGAGTCCATGGTATGGCTCGTTCCCTAACTTATGGCTCATGGTGAGCCACTCATACTCAGATCAAACCTTCGTCACTATGTCTAAGGTTAAGTGAATGAACCAAATAACACATATCCTCCAATATGACTCGTAACACCAAATCATACTAATTCAAGTAACCAAAATCCATCCCACCATCCAATACTGTTCAGCATACGACTGGACCATACCAACCATACCTAGTGTATGACTCATACCCCATGTCATACCATGACCAGAAGCTAGAAATCTAAGAAATTTTCTAAGGCTCAAAACCCAGGGTGTTATAGTGTCTCTATACTCTGGCCACCTTGATAAGCTGATGCATGATTTGTCATTTTCTTTTGTATAGTTGTTCATTGAGTTATACCTATCATTCTTCCATGTATCGTGATTTGATTCATCCATGTGCCTCATTTTTTTTGTCCTATACAAAATCCACTTATTTTTTTGAAAAATATATTCATGGAATATATTTTCCATCCTAGTCTTGTGCATAAATTGGTTTACAAAATTTAGGTATCGTGGCTCTCTAATATAAGAAAATGCGGATATTGGTGATGATGTCACACATAATATTGATACAACATGGATAAAGTGGAAACTTGCATCTGGAGTCTTGTGCAATATAAAGGTACAACCAAAACTTAAAAGTAAGTTCTATAGAGTGATGGTTAGACCAACTTTGTTGTATGAAATGAGGTGTTGGTCAGTCAAGAACTTCCATGTCAGAAGATAAGAGCTAAGTGGCAAAAATGAGGATATTGAGATGGATGTATGGGCATACTAGAATTGATCAGATTAGGATTAAGAATATCCCAAATAAAATAAAAGCAATCACTGTAGTGGACAAGATGAGGTAAAAAAGATTGAGATAGTTTGGACATGTGAGGAGGAGATATGTTGTAATACCCTAGAAATTTCTAGGTTTTACAAAAGGGTCCACAACCTGTAGAACCAGTCCATGAACTATGGACTGGCTCATAAAACTCAGTCTTAGACAAAAATCTAGTCCCAAGTGACCATGAATAGGTTCATGACCTGTGGTTTCAGACCACGAGTTGTACTATTCACCTCTAGAATGGGTCTAGCAACCTTGGAAATTGGTTTAAAAACCACGAGTGAAATCATGACCCAAGAAATGGGACCAAGAGCCATGAAAATATGTCCAAGAAATTCTACTATTCAATTTAAAATGGGATTTGTCAACCATTCTTATTTTATTTCTCAATATATGAAAATCAATCCCAAAATATAATATGACAGAACAGTGAAAAATCATGTCCAATGATCCTCAATATCAATACCAATGCTAAGGATAACATATCTACCGATCCCACCTATACCAACCCCCCAAAAGTACCATAAAGCCTCTACCCGAAAGAATAAACAAATCTGGTTAGGAAATGCCCCCAACCATGGCCAAAACCAATTTCTAAAATAAGAGATAAGTGTCTAAGAAAATCCATAACATTAAATGATGCCTTCCAAAAGGATAGAATCTTACCACTTCAGTCCAAATGCCGATATCAAATACGTGTGCTTAATAGGAGGAGTAGAATGACCGGTTCCTACATAGCGTGGGTATACAACCACCAGTAGACAGGGTTAGCGAGTGACTTCTAGAATGAATATCAGGATAAGGATAAAATAATACCAGTCATAAAACCAAGTGAAATAATCAATAATGCATACAACCATATATATATAAGTGCCGGGAAAGGGGATCGGGTTTAGCATGCATTTAAAACCTTTTACCTAGGATATGTAGCTTTGTCGTCCGAACCACCCACGGGCCATATGGGTTTAGCTCCCCCTTCTAAAAGGGCCTCAGTGCGTGTAGTTTCATGACCACGGAATATCCCAAAGGATGACTAGTACATCCCTCAATATAAAATGTGACACACGCACATGGTCATCAAGACCCCTTGTATTGGCAACTATGAGTTTCTGATTTTGGTCCCCCCTGGGACCACCACCTTCCACGGCTTAGCTATATGCCCTGCCATTAATGCCCAATTTAAACCATTTCTAAACAATCAATTTACCATTTATTAACCAGGCCAATATTAGGGGTATCGTCATACTACCCCTTACTTGCAAGTAATATCCATAGCCAAACTATTTAGGTTAAGGGGACCTTAGGTGCCCTTCCAATTACCATGTTAAATTCACTTGGGAGACTTTCATCTTCTCCACAAGCATAACCATTTAACCTTTTTCCTTTTTAAACTATTTAAACCATGCACAATTCATTTATCAAGTTTAAAACATGCAAGAGTTCCATTAAAAGAAGTCAATGCAATGAACATATCTTTATAAGCATTTTATCAAACACCTTGGGGGCATAATTTAACCAAAACCAATTCCAAAAACCATTAAACCATTACCATGAAATCCAATTGTCCAAATCCACCATTAAGCATATAAAAGCATAATTAAAACTGTAGGAAATCATAACAAAGCATTTAATATCAAACCCCCCCAATAATAGTTGAAAACCATACTTATGAAATTGTAAAACCATGAAATCAATCAAATAAACCAAGCATTTAGTTGAAATTACAATGAGGGAAGAGAATCATGCCTTATACCAAAGAATTGACGAAAAGAAATCACCAAAGCAAGCCCCAAAGCAATCTGTAAGATTAAACCCTAACCTTCTCGCCACAAAAGCTCTTGAGAGAATTATGAGATGTTTTGGAATAGTTTCTAAGTGTTAATGAATAGAATAATTGGGTAAATAACTTCCTAAGTGTATTAGAAGTCATGGGTCCTCGTTAGGGTTAGTAGGGAAATGTCTAGAATACTCTCACTTAAATCCCTTAAAAACCCATCACAGGTAAACGACAGACCCATATGAATAATACCCTTCTATACGATTGAAATCCACCATTCGTATTAAAGCCTCAACCCTTGGATCAAACATTATCCAGTATACGACTCATCCAACCAAGTCGTAATCACATCATACGATCCATATCCATAACCCGTATCCTTGGCAGAATGGTACACTAGGAGAATCAACACTGCCAACTATACGAGTCCTTGATACGACTCGTACCAAACCCTACGACTCATAACCTTATGTCGTACCCATTCTAGTGACCAAAACTATCCCACCCACTAACGACAAGACCATACAACTCGTACCCCAGCATATAGCTCGTACCCATGAGTCATATTAGGTCCAAAGAATGAATTTCTAAGAAATTTTCTAAGAATCAAAACCCAAGGTGTTTTAGTCTCCCCCACTAGGAACATTCATCCTCGAATGACAAACAAGGTAGGGGTAACCACAGACAGAGTCATTTGGATTATCAAACACCCCTTCAAAATAGTTTGAAAACAAAAAGGGAAAGATGTTAATCTTTCCTTTAACAAACTCAAAAAATAAGGATGTGTTCAAGACACATACCTTCCGCACGAATCCCAGGAGCAAAAAATAAATACGGGTACTTGGACTTCATGTCCTCTTCCGCTTCCTAAGTAGATTCTTCCACCTTATGGTTCCTCCATAAAACCTTAACTGAAGCCACATCCTTGGTCTAAAAACGACGAACTTTCCTATCTAATATCTCAAATGGAACATCTTCATAAGATAGAGAATCTGAGATACCCAATCCTTCCAAAGGAACAACCAAAGAAGGATCACCAAGACACTTCCTCAACATAGAAACCTGAAAGATCGGATTAACCAAACTTAAGCTAGATGTCAACTCCAACTCATAAGCAATATTGCCAACTTTCTGCAAAATCACATAACAACTAACTTACCAGGGACTGAGTTTCCCCTTTTTGCCAAATTGTACCACTCCCTTCATGGGAGACACCTTGAGAAATACCTTATCCCCAACCTTAAACTCCAAGTCTCTATGCCTAATATTCATATAGGACTTTCGGTGACTTTGGGAAGCTTTAAACCTATCCCGAATCACCTTGACCTTCTCCATCGCCTGATAAACCAAATTCGGACCAAACATGTCCGTTTCTCCATACTAAAACCAACCAATAGGAGATGTACACCTTCTACCATATAATGCCTCAAAAGAAGTCATATAATACTCGAATGATAGCTATTGTTGTAAGCAAACTCCAGCAAAGGTAGATGCTCAACCCAACTGCCATCATAGTCAATCACACAGACTCAAAGCATATCTTTCTATGTATGAATAGTTCTCTCTTCTTGCCCATCAAACTGTAGATGAAAAACAGTACTCAGACTAACACCAGTCCCCAACCCTTTCTGGAAAGACCGCTAAAAATGAGACATAAACTTCATACCATGATCAGAGATAATTGAAATAGGTACCTATGTAGCTTCATAATATCCCAAAGATACAACCAAACATAATCCTCCACCGAAAAGGTAGTCCGCACTAGCAAGAAATGCATCAACTTGGTCATCCTATCCATGATGACCCAAATTGAACCATACTGATTTTAAGACAGAGGAAAACCAGTAAAAAAAATCCATATTGATCACTTCCCACTTCCATTCGGGAAAATCAATTTCTTGATACAACCCTCCTGACCTCATGTGCTCAACCTTAACCTGTTGACAACCATACACTTTGCCATGAAATCTGCCATATCCCTCTTCATGCCATTCCACCAATAGACCTCCTTAAGATCATGATACAAATTAGTCGAGCTGGGATGAACAACATAGCACGACTCATGCACCTCATCCAAACCCCTTTATCGCAACCCATCGACATCAGGAACACACAACCTCCTTTAGTACCATAAAGTACCATCACCACTGATCTCAAACACCACTACCTTTTGCCTACCAACATCACCCTTAATTCTCATCAAGATAGGATCCAGCATCCTCTTTTCCTTAATCTCTGGACCAAGAGATGATCAAACTACTTCTTGCACCATCACACCACCATCCTTAGAGTCCAAAAGAAAAACTCCAAGATTATCCTACCAGTGAATATCCTTCATCAATTCTCGCTTGCCTTCCTCCACGTGAGTCAAAATCCCTATGGATAACTTGCTAAGAGCATCAATAACCACATTAGCCTTACCTTGGTGGTAGTGAAGACTCATATCATAATCCTTAAGAAGCTCAAGCCTCCTCATTTGCCTGAGATTAAGCTTTTTCTGGGTGAACATGTACTGAAGACTCTTGTGATCAGAAAAGATATCCACGTGAACACAATACAAATAATACCTCTATATTTTTAATGTAAACACAATTGCCAATAACTCCAAATCATGAGCAGGATAATTCCTCTCATATACCTTCAACTACCTGGATGCATAGGCAATCACCTTTCCATGCTGCATTAAAACATAACCAAGCCCGACCTAAGATGCATCACAATAAACCACCAACCTATCATTGCCTTCTAACAAGGTCAGGATTGAAGCCGAAGTCAACTTATCTTTCAACTTCTCAAAACTCCCTTCACAAGCATCCGACCAAAAAAACTTAACCTTTTTCTGAGTCAACCTAGTCAAAGGAGCAGCTATCAAAGAAAAGCTTTCCATAAACTGCCTATAATACCCAACTAAACCCAAGAAAATTTGAATATCAGATAGAGTCATGGGCCTAGGCCAACTATTTGCCACAACAACCTTCTGCGGATACACCATGATCCTTTCACTAGAAATAATATAGACTAAGAAGGTCATAATATTCAAACAGAACTCACACTTAGAGAACTTGGCATACAACTGTTGTTCCTTGAAGGTCTGCAATACCACACAGAGATGATTAGCATGATCCACCTTACTCTCTAAATTTAATAGAATACGTCAATAAAGACAATAAGGAATAAATCTAAATATTGCTCGAACACTCTATTCATCAAGTCCATAAATATTGTCGAAGCATTGGTTAACCCAAATGACATCACCAAGAACTCAAAATGTCTATACCGATTATGAAAAGCCATCTTAGGGATATCCACCTCCCTAATCTTAAGATTATGGTACCCAGACCAAAGATCTATCTTGGAGAAGAACTTGGCACCCTATAACTTGTCAAACAAGTTATCTATCCAAGGAAGAAGATACTTGTTCTTGAACGTCACCTTGTTCAACTGCCTGTAGTCAATGCTCATCCGAATGGAACCATCTTTCTTGCACATAAACAACATCTGTGCACCCTATGAAGAAACACTAGGATGAATAAATCCCTTATCCAAAAGATCTTTAAGTTGATCCTTGAGTTCCTTCAACTCAGCCAGAGCCATTCTATACAGAGGAATAAATATTGTACGAGTTTTCAAAAGCAAATCAATACCAAACTCTATTTCTCTATAAAGATGAACACTAGGAAGATCATCTGAAAAGACTTCTGGAAACTCAAACCCCAGGGACCGAAGACAAAAAAAGACCTCTCAAGTAAGAATCCTAAAACCAAACCAAGTGATAAAGACAACTCTTAGACATAAACCTTCAATCTCTAAGATAAGAAATAACCCCCCAGGAGCTAAGGAACTACCTTCCCATTCTATAATTGGTTCACCGGGAAACTTAAAGATAACCCTATGAGTCCGACAATCCATAAATTCATAACAAGAATACAGCCAATCCATACCAAGAATTACATCAAAATCTAACATATCCAACTTGAACAGATCTTCCGCGGTCTTCATGCTACCAACAATTACCACACGCCCCCTATAGACCCTCTTAGCAATTATTAAGTCACCTGCTGGGGTAGAAATAAAAAAAGGATCCGAGATAACTTCCAAATCAAAACCAAAAGACACAGCCACATATAGAGTAACATAAAAAAGAGTGGACCCCGAATCAAGCAAACAATATACATCAGGAGAGAAAAGCTGTAATGTATTAGTAATGACATCAGGTGATGCCTCAAATTCCTGTCAGGACGCAAAAACATACAACCTATTCTGACCAACACCAGAAACAGGAGTATTAACAGAACCAGTTACCATACCACTGGGTGTAGGAGCAGAAGATGAAGCCACAGGAATCATATTCGCTCCCGTAGCAACCTTAATAACTGGATAATTCCTGAGCCGATGGCCTACCAGCCTACTCTTAAAGAACTTATCCCTTTATTTCTCATAATATCCCCAATGAGAATGACCACAGAATCTATAAGGAGGATATAAAGAAACTGACTAACCTCCACTAACCTAAGATTGGGCAACCTTGCCCAAGAATTCTCACCATTTTATGATGCTTGTCTCCTGAATGATAAGGAGCACTAGCAGATAAGGAGCCCGAACTCCCCATTTCTTTTTTTGCAACTTGCCACCATTTCTATCACCCTGAGTCTGAGCACCTCTCTCATAAGAAAACCTACTCCTCTTTCCCTGCCTATGCCCAAACTCTACCTGCTTCTTCTTTCCATTCTCGACCTACTACATATGAACAGTCAATCTCAAGATATCTATATCTTTAATCAGCAAGGCAGTTTTTCTCTCTAGAATCAAATATCTATTCAACCTTAAAGAGAACTTCCTAATTCTCGACCTTATATCAGCCACCAAATCAGGAGCATACCTTGATAGCTGATAGAACTTCAAAGCATATTCCTTTACTGACATCCTCTCCTGCTGGAGGTTCACAAACTCCTCCATCTATGCTTCCCTAAACTCTTGAGAAAAGAACCGATCTATAAAGGCATTAGAAAAAGCCTCCCACAACCCATCCTCTTCCATATCACCTCTATCCCTATCCCACTCCTCATACCACTAATAAGAAATATCCTTGAGCTAATAAGATACAAAATTAATCCCCTCTACATTAGTAGCCTGCATCACCCGAAAGATCTTTTCCATCTCATCCAAGAAGACTTGTGGATCCTCTTCCACTTTCAACCCAGTAAAATTTGGAGGATCAATCTTCATAAATTGACTAACCATTTTGGCCTCAGCAGATAAAGCACCAGTCGCACCTCACTCTTCCTGAGCAGCAACCAGTTAGGCAATAACATGAATAGACTAACAAAATTCTGTGTTCATCACATTACCCTGAGGGACCTGAGGAGAACTATCCGTAATTGGAGGAACTCCATCACTATAAATAATAAGACCATGAGATAGAATATGTACTCCAAATGTAGGATGTACCCCTTCAACATTATACCTAAATAGGACGAAAGAATTTCCTTATTTTCTAGATCTAGGAGGCATGACCTGGAAGATGAACAAACAAGGATTAGAGGAGATTCAAGGATTGAGAACTCAATCTTGAAGATGGAATACCAAGAAAGTGAAACATTCCTAAATGTCTTGTAGCCTTACTCTTATGAGTGTGGCACGTTTCACACCCCTAAAAGGGACTCTACTCGACATGACTTCGTGGACTTCCCTATTGACCATGAACCTAGGCTCTGATACCAACTTGACATGACATGACACGACCCTGGGCCTTGTTGTAATGGGCATCTCAAGTCCAACCAAGATCGAGGACCGCCCCCAGTTACCCAAGCCAACCACCTATATCCAGCCTTAGATGGGATAAATTTTGAATATATAAAAAGATAACATTATTGTTCTTATTAAGAATTTGAGATAGGGTCACGAACGTTACCGACCTAATGGAGTCCAATCGTACCGCACCAACTGCCCGACCATACAAAACCAAACAATAAGACAAAGGGAAAACCAAAACATAATATGAAAATCAATCCCAAAATGTATTATGATAGAATAGTGAGAAATCACGTTCGATGATGCCAGTCTCAATATCAATACCAATGCTAAGGCTGACACCTCTACTGATCCTGCCCATACCAACCCCTCCAGAAGTACTATAAAACCTCTATCCAAAGGAATAAACAAATTTGGTTGGGACATACCCCCAACCATGGGCATAACCAATATCTAAAATAGGAGAGAAGTGTCTAAACCAATCCATAAAATGAAACAATGCCTTCCGAAAGAATAAAATCTCTCCACTTCAGTCGAAATACTAATACCGAATTTTCATGCTAAATAGGAAGAGTAGAATGGCCGCTTCCTACATAGCGTGGGTATACAGCTGCCAGTAGACGGGGTTAACGAGTGACCGCTAGCATAAATCTCAGGATAAGGAAAAAATAATGCCAGTCATAAAACCAAGTGAAACCATCCATAATACATACAACCATACATATATAAGTGCTAGGAAAGAGAATCGAGTTTTGCATGAATTTAAAGCCTTTTACCTGGGCTATGTAGCTTTACCGTCCTAACCACCTATGGGTCATATGGGTTCAGTTTCCCCTGCTGAAAGGACCCCAGTGCATGTAGCCACACGACCAGGTAATATCCCATGGGATGACTATTATATCCCCTAATATAAAATGTGACACACATACATAGTCATCAAGACCCCTCCTATCGGCAACTATGAGTTTTAGGTTTTTGTACCCTCGGGGCCACCACTTTCCACGACATAGCCACACACCCCACCATTAATGCCTAATTCAAACCATGTCCAAACAATTCATTTACCATTTATTAACCAAGGTCAATGTTAGTGGTATCGTTATACCACCCTTTTACTTGCAAGTAATATCTATTCTCAAACCATTTAGGTTAAGGGGGCCTTAGGTGCCCTTCTAATTACCATATTAAATCCACTTGGGAGACTTCCATTTCTCCATAAGTATAACCATTTAACCTTTTTCCTTTTTGAACCGTTTAAACCATGCATAATTTCTTCAAGTTTAAAACAAGCAAAACTTCTATTAAAAGAAGTCAATGTAATAAACATATCTTTATACGAATTTTATCAAACACCTTGAGGGCATAATATAACCAAAACCATTTCCAAAGACAATTAAACCATTAACATGCAATCCAATTATCTAAATCCACCATTAATGCATATAAAAGCATAATTAAAACCATAGGAAAGCATAACCAAGCATTTAATATCAAAATCCCCCAATAATAGTTGAAAACCATAATCATGAAATAGTAAAACCTTGAAAGCAATCATATAAACCATGCCTTCAGTTGAAATTACAATGAGGGAAGAGAATCATGCCTTATACTGAAGAATTTGATAAAAACAAATCACCAAAGCAAGCCCCAAAGCAATCCATAAGATGAAACCATAGCCTTCTTTACCCAAAATCTCTTGAGAGAATTATGATATATTTTGGAATAGTTTCTACATGTTAATGAATAGAATAATAGGGTAAATAACCACCTAAGTGTATTAGAAGTTGTGGGTCCTAGTTAGGGTTAGTAGGAAAATATCCAGAATACCCTCACTTAAATCCCTTAAAAACCTATCACAGGGATACGACAGACCCATATGAGTCATACCCACCTATACGATCGGTATCTAAGCCTCAACTCTTATATCAAACACTGTCTAGTATATGAATCATCCAACCAAGTCATAACCACAACATATGATCAGTATTTATAACCCATATACCAGGCAGAATGATACACCAAGAGAATCAACACTGCCATTCATATGGGTCCTTGATACGACTCGTACCAAATCCTAAAACTCATACCTTTCAGTCGCACCCATTTTAGTAAACAAAACTATCCCACCAACTAACAATGGTCTGCATACGGCAGGACCATACCACTCGTACCCCAGCATATAGCTTGTACCCATGAGTTGTATTGGGTCTAAATAATAGATTTCTAGGAATTTTTCTAAGGGTCAAAACCCAGGATGTTTCAGTATGTTATTTAAGGTCATAAGAAGTCCTTAAAATAAATTTGAGTTGAAAAATCCTCTAACAACTAAGTCCTAGTGTAAGATTCTAATTGGGTCAACTTCAAATGATCATTCCTCCTAGTTATGAATAATCACATATCCCAATACCTACCCAATAAAAGATTTTGAACCCTTTTTCTATTGCCACCGACTGTTTGTCAATTTGATTTTGAAGCTAAAGGTTATGGACATTTTAGTGGAGAACTGTCTTAACCACGACTCAATCCTCGAGTCATGAATTGATAGTACAAATCAAGGTCTCAATCCACAAACCCTACATCAGAAAATTTCAACAACTTTTCACAAAAGTCTAGAGGAATTTAATTTCTTCCCTACTCTCCTAACCCTTAATTATATCATTTTAAGTCTCTAAGAGAAGGTTTTACTAGTTCAAGTGATTCATTCCCCTCATTCTTATGCCCTTACTCTTAGAAATTAGAAGAATCTCTCTCAATTTTCAAAAGTCTAGGGTTTCTCCTAAATCCAGTTCTCAAGCTTCCAGCTTGAATTTCTTAGGCATACATGTATGTGAGAATTCAACAAGAGTTTTTTTTTTAAATTTACAACTAAAATTTATATTTAAAGTTATGATTCTCATGATTTCTTAATTTAGGATTTACATTCAGTTATGCAATCTCTATGATTTTCAGTTCTTACATGCTTCTAATGATTTTTGATCTAGTTAAATTTAGACATGCATGATTTTATAGTTTTGAATTTAGTTTAAAACTTTCATATATAATTTAGATAGATTTGTCATGATTTGACCTTATGGTCTTAATTTTAACATGAATTTAATTTATGAACTAGGTTCTCCATATACTTTATGGATCATTAACTCTATATTGAAGATTCATACATTTAAATACATGATTTTAACATAGAAAGAATTACATGATATGGAGATTAGGCTCATAGAAGTAAGTTTCAAGATTAATACGACATTCAGAATTCCACCAATGCTTATAAATAGTTTTCACACAAAAGTAAGTTTCATCATTAGCATGGTACCCAGATATTCATCAATAATTATGAAAATTTTTCTCATAAAAGAAAAGTATAAGTAGTATGACATCCAAGTATACTATCCTCATCTAGAAATATTCAAATTTTAATGCTCTATTCGGCCCCCCTCTTCTTTCCCCGACTTCGATTACAAACTCTTACTTCTTGGTCCAACTTGGACTAATGCCTTAGTTGGCATGTAATACCTCATAATAAATGGAAACACAAGTCAAAACAAAGAGAAGCTAGTGGGCCTAATCCCATTACACGATTTGGATTTTGTGAATTTAATCAACAAAGCCAAAAGAAGGAATATATATATGTATATTGGGTATGATAAATGCAACATCATTTTCTTCAAAAACTAAAAAAGAAAAATTTGGCTCACCTGAAATAGAGAAGAAGTTCGAAAGAGGGAAAAATAATGGTTTGACAGGAGATTCCTTTTGGGATTAGGTAAATTTTTCTCTAGCCTTACCATAATTCTTGCCTAAATAATTTACATAGGTAAAAAAAAAAACTTTCCCTAAGACAAGTAAGTTGTAAATTTGTGATAAAAAATTTGATGAATTGAGTTATACAAGTTTGGTATGGATTAAGCGTAGTGAGACTTCAATTGATTTGATTAGGTTTAACAATACCCATATTGGGTAGTGGAGGTACTAATTGAATTAAGAAGACTAATGCTTAGGGTTAAAGAATTCCATCTAATGCCACTTGAATTGAGAGAATTTGGAAATTCTTTATAATGGGTAAATCATAAAACTCCTAGAGTTTGGTAGTTTAAAGTAATTATATTTTAGCCTAACGAATAAACTAACACGAGATTGATATAATGTGATTATAGATTCGGTCAAAGGAAATCATAACAATTCGAGGTGACAAATTTGGTATTCCGACAAGTGTACTGTGAGTAGTAATCTTACCATAATTTCTGTTTAAACTTGTATTGGTTATGCATGGTTTTGATGGAACAAGAATTACCGAATGCTTTGAAATTGCACGTGGGAAAATCTTTTACTTGATAATGGTTATTGAAATGTTCTCACTTTTATAGACATATTTACCATTACTTGAGATATGATTACTGATGTTATGAAAGTTCTTCATTTACTTGAGAAATAAGTATTTTGACATGTGTTTCATCAAAGTTTTTATACAGTATATTTTGATATGAACTTAAAGGCCCTATAATATTTTGAAAATAGTTTCATATGAGTACCTACTATTTACAAAGAAAGTATAAATGAGAGTAGACCTTGATTTGAATTTCATAGCTAATGGCAGGCTCATTAGACTTGGTGTACCTTGTATTTACAAATTACTGTTACAACCCTCTATAATGGGAAGGTAGAACTAGAATACTGTTACTAACCTGCCTCGAGTAGGGACTTACTGATATGATATGTGACTCCTTTATGAGGGGTCCACTATTATTATCTATTTGAAGTAGAATGCCATACTGTTTTCATGATTCATTCTTGGAAACATTCCAAAGGATAAAACTTGATATATTAGTATTTGTTGTCTATTTCCAAATTATTAAATTAATTTCTTATGCAATGGTTATCATTTTCTTGAAGAGCATTATTCATGACACTTTTTCATTATCATACTAGCCTTATTTATGACTTTTCCCCATTAAAATAGTTGTGGTTAAGTATTATTACTCACTGATCTAGAATCTCACTCCTTACTATTATTTTTACTGAGAATGCATGTGATGTTGAAGAGAATTTAGTTAGCTATAGGATTCGAGTTTTCATATTCCTAGTGAGTCCCGCACTTGTTCATGTGGGTAACAATTTTTTTATTTGTAATGTTCTTTTCCTTGAAAAATCTCAGAGTCACTCCATAGTGATGTCCTTAGAGTTTGAGTATTCTTTTGATATTATAGACTTGTGAAGTTACTAACTTGTTCTCATAGTTTGGACATGGATTTCATATTGTTATTTTATGGTAAATTATGTTAGGGTTATTGGTGTGTTGGTTATGATGATTGGGTTTTTGTGATGTTAATTTGAGATAGGCAACTTTCTTGATAGGACCCAAAATAGGGAAACGCTATCTTTTTTTGTAGAACACTGACGACGATTTCTTTGGAGTTTTAATCTCTTTAGTGCCGTTCATGATACTATTTTGGGTCATGACAAAGTTGGTATTAGAGAGAGGTAATTTCTATGGCTATTAGATTACACGGTAGTAGTGGAATCTCAATTTTGGTTATGTATTCGGTCATTTCTATAATTGTGATTCTGCGAGAGAGTGATAGGAAGTGTGTTGATTTTCTTTCCCATTCTTTATTGTGTGTGTGATGTTTAGGACCAATTAGATAAATCAAACTATATTTGTTTTGTTAATCAGATGGTTTGCACTTAAACGACTAATGGTAGGGAAAGAGACGAAGCTCAGGGGCTGAGGTAGGGGTGGTAGTGAGACCGCAGGGAATCACACTACCACTCTGAAAATTTTAAGAGAGCCCACTCCTGAAATAAATGTTAGTCCACCTTCACCATCACATGCTAAGGAACTTGCTTTCATGCAAAAAGTGATTGAGGGCTTAGCCGACCGACTGGATAGACAGAAATGGATGGTTAGCATAATTATACACAACCACAACCACAATGATAGGAACCTGTATAGACTAATAAGTTTGGAAAAAAGAGATATCCTTGAAGGAGTTTTTGAAGTTGAAATCACCAAAATTCATTAGTTTAGACCCTTCTTTCTTAGCCTTTATCCTGTTCTCCAAGAGAGTGGTAACAAATTCTTTATGACATTGACTAAGCTAAGAGAAGGATTTAAGACTACGAATAGACTGAGTCAAGCACTATAGCACAAGGATTATCATTCTTATCTTCGACAATCATATCCTCCCTCTAGTAAATAAGGTGGAGTGGAAAAAGTAAAGAAGATAGGAAAGTCCACTATTTCTTTTTTATTTTATTTATTTACTATATTTTTAATGTTATATCTTTGATTTTTCTTTGTCTCTCCTCGGCTTGAGATGAGTTGATGATACGTGACATGGTATACCTGGTTGTTTAGTCAACAAGACATACATAAGTTGACATAGCTCCATATATATGTTCTTTGGAGCTAGAACGAATCAATAAAATAAAATGAAATAGTCGTAAGCCTAGGGTGACAAACATAGATCAAGAGTGTCTATACAAAGCCTCTATATTCTTTACTCAAAGAAACAATACACCTTTTGTTTGAATGGGACTTGATTCATAAAGAACGATTCTTTTGAAGTTATATGGACTTTCTAAAAAAATGCCACGTGGATTTTTGCTAATCCTCAAGCTTTTTGAATGGTACATTCAATGCACTGTGTGTGCTAACTTGTTCTAGTAAGAGGGTTATAGAGCTTGCATCATACAAATTAGAGGACATGGATAACACTTGGTATGATATATTATTTCTTGGAAGTCCTTCTGGAGCAACATCACTGATATGGGATGAGTTCACTAAGTTCTTTATGGATAAATTTCTTTCGAACAGTCTGAATCAAAAATATATAGATTAGTTTGAGAAATTAGTCCAAACTCCATATATGAACGTGTCAACTTATAATACCAAATTCTGCAAGCTGGATAATTATGCTTCGTACTTGGTATACATAGAAGAAGCTCGAGTCTAGAGGTTTGTTAATCAGTTTGTTGGTCATCTCTATAATGCACTAGCACCACAAATAAAAGTCTTAACCTATTATGAGATAGTGGATCTTGCTAGAAAATTTGAGGACAAGGGTTGTGCAGAGTGGGAAACTTATGATGTTCGTAAGAAGGCTAAGATGGAAGGATCTTTAATGGTGACTTTATTGCAAATCACAGAGTGGAAAACAACAGGGCTATTAGACAGGGACAAATTTGATTTCACAGTCTGTATACAAGACACCTCCAAGTTAGGGTACTCAGGGTTCTTAAACATCTCATGGTTAACGTAATTTTGGCTAGATGTATGCCACTACTCCATCCTTCCATACTTGCGACAAATCATATATGGGCCAGTGTCATGTTTTGATTAGAGTGTTTTTGATATGGTCAGTTAGGTCATTGCATCAGGGATTGTCCTCAGCTTTAGAAAAAAATTAGTCAGGTCTTTGGTCAGTTAGTTGTACCTATTCAGGCTACTCATAACACTATAGGTACTAGAAATAGGGGTCAATGTAATGGAGATTGAGTTACTGGAAATTAGGCATAAGAAAGTACTGGCCATAAGAAAGTGCTAGTAGAGGTCAGTCGAGAGCCTTTTCACTTACTAGGTAGGTGGTTCAGGCCTAAAATATAGTAGTTATAGGTATTTTTTCCTTCTGTTGATTTGATGTCTATGCTTTGGTTGACCTGAGTTCTACTCACTTTTATGTGCCTCATACTTTTCTGTGAGATTTGATAGACAACCAGAGATATTAAATTGTCCTATTTTTGTTGCTACTCTTATGGGATATTCTTTGTTAGTTGAGTATGTGTATCATGATTGCATGATTATAATGGAGGGTTGGGATACTCTTGTCAAATTAGTTGTACTTGATATGATTCACCTGGATATGATAATGAGCATCAATTGGTTTTCTCTTTGCTATGCTACTGTAGATTGTCATGCAAAGATAGCTCAATTTAAGATACCTAATGAACCTAAATTGGTATTAAGAGGGTGTCAAGTTCCAGAAAAGACCAACAACCATTGAAGAAAGTTTGCATGGTTCTCTTAGCTATGATAAGTGAGGTTAAAGAGGGAAAACTTAGTTTAGAGGAGCTACCTGTTATGAAGGAATTTTCTGATGTATTTTCAGAGAAATTGTCAGGATTACCTCTGGTATGAGAGATAGACTATAGTATTGATTTGATACTTAATACTATGCCAATATCTATACCATCATATTGTATGGCACCAGCAGAGTTGAAGGAGCTCAAACAATAGTTATAGGACTGCTAGATAAGAGTTTTATTAGATCGAGTGTATCACTATGGGGTGCATCAGTTTTGTTTGTAAAGAAGAATGGTTGGTATCTAAGAATGTCTATTGACTACAGATAGATGAACAAGGTAAATATACATAATAAGTATCCATTCCCTTATATAAAAGACTTGTTTGATCAGTTACAAAGGGTTGTCTATTTTTTAAAGATTGATCTTCGGTTTGGTTATCATCATCTTAGAATCAGGAAGGAAGATATATCCAAGACCCCATTCTGAACTCGTTATGGTCATTTATGAGTTCCTTGTGATTCTTTTCGGGTTAACCAATGCTCCAGTTGCATTCATGGACTAGATGAATATGGTGTTTAGGTTATTTTTGAACAAATTTGTGATAGTATTTATTGATGATATTCTTATATATTTATTGATGATATTCTTATATATTCTCATAGTCAAGAAAAAAATGAGAATCATATGATGACTGTATTGCAGACATTGAGGGAACATAAGCTCTATGTTAAGTTATCAAAGTGCAAATTTTGGCTTGACTCAGTATTATTTTTGTGGTATGTTGTCTCCAAAGATGAGATCATGGTGGATTCTAAGAAGACAGAAGTAGTGCATAAATGTCCTAGATCTACTTCGCCTATAGATATTCATAACTTGTTGATTTGGCAAATTGTTATAGGCGCTTTGTGTAGGATTTTTAAAAAATAGTAGGTCCATTAACTAAGTTGACACAAAAAATGTGAAGTTCCAGTGGACGAAAGAATATGAGCAGAGTTTTTAGAAACTAAAACATGTTTGACCACCGCACCAGTATTAGCCTTACCATCAAGTTCTGGAGGATTTAAGGTATTCTATGATACTTCTAGGATTAGATTAGGATATTTTTCTTGCAATATGCTTCACACAGTTGAAAAAACAGGAGTTGAACTCTTCGAGGTAGTTGAAAAATCTCGAGATAAACTATTCTACGCATGATTTGGAGATTGCCACAATGGTATTTTCTCTTATGGTTTGGAGGCATAACTTATACGATGAAATTTGTGAAATTTATACCAATCATAAGAGTTTAAAGTACATTTTCCAGAAGAGAGATCTAAATATTTAATAGCATTGGTGGATTAAACTACTCAAGGACTATGATTGTGCTATCTTGTATCATATTGGAAAATTTAATGTTGTGTCTGATGCTTTAAACAAGAAATCTATGGGTAGTCTGGCATATATAGCTCCTAAAAAGAGACAATTGGCTAAAGACATGCAGAAACTTAAAGGAAAAGGTGTTAGTTTTGGTGTTAAAAGTCAAAGGTATTATTGGTTTGTGATCAAGCTAAATTTTCCTTGGTAGAGTACATAAAGGCCACTCAATATGAGGATGTACAGTTGTGTAAATAGCGAGATGAGGTCCTAGTTGGTCAAAATAAGATGATGAGTGTTGAATATTATGGTATTCTCTTATTAGGTACCAAATTATGTGTATCAGATGCGAATGGGTTAATATGAGCCATTCTTGAGAAAGCTCACAACTCCAGATATACCATACACCCTAGCTCCACTAAAATATATCATGACCTGAAGTAATTGTATTAGTGGGAAGGTATGAAGAAGATGTTGTTAACTTTTTTTCTAGTTGTTTGACTTGTCAACGGGTAAACATGAAGCATCCACGACCAGTAAGATCACTACAAGAGATTAGGATTCTAGATTATAAATGGGAAAGATTTACCATGAATTTTGTAATCAAGCAACCACGAACTAGTAGAGGTTATAACTCTGTATGGGTAATTGTAGACCAATTTACTAAATCATCACACTTCTTTCCGGTTAAGACTACATATAGTGGATATCTTTTCAAGAAGCATTAAGTACCTAAGTAGATCTTAGTACTACATTTCATCCGCAGATGGACGGACAATTTAAGCATACTCTAAAACTCTTGGATGATGTGTTGATAGATTGAATTATTGATTTTGGAGGTAGTTGAGATACTAAGTTACCCTTATCTAAATTTTCTTACAATAATAATTTTCAGTTAAGCATTCATATGGCCCCAAATGAATCCTTGTATGATAGGCAATCTCGTGCTCTTATCGGATGGTTTGAAGTTAGAGAGGCTAAGGTTTTAGCACCAAACTTGGTACAGGAAGCTATGGACAAAGTAAAATTAATTAGAAAGAGGTTGATCATATCTCAAAGTATATAAAAGTCTTATACAGATAAGAGGAGAAGAGATCTAGTATTTTGGTTGGGGATAAGGTGTTCCTACTAGTTTCCCTCATAAAGGGTATGATGTAACTTGGGAAGAGAGGTAAATTAAGCCCGAGATATATTGGACTATATAAGGTACTTGATAGAGTAGGAGGTTTGGTGTATCATTTGGTACTTCCTCTAGAGATATCTTTTGTTCATCTAGTATTCCACGTCTCTATGCTAAGAAAATGTATGTTAGATTCTTATCGTGTGCTCGAACCACCGACCTTGCAGTTGGATGAGAACTTAACCTATGAGGAGGAACCAATGGCTATTATTGATCATCAAGTAAGGAAGTTTCAATAAAAAAATTTTGTATCCATGAAAGTGTTATGGAAGAACCATACCATTGAAGAAGCTACTTATGAGTCGAAAAAGGATATAAGACTCAAGTATCCTTAATTATTTCAGTCTATAGGCATGATCGTATCTTAAATTTAGGGACCAAATTTACATAAGTTTGGGAGAATATAATAGCTCATATTAGGGACACATAAGTGAAAAAAAAGGAAAAGAAAGAATCTTATGGGCCTAATCCCATTACACAATTTGGATTTTCCAAATTTAATCAACAAAGACAAAGAAGGAAAAATAATATATATATATATATATATATATATATAAATGAACTTGGGTCAGAGAAACGCAACATCAGTTGCTTCAAAAACCAAAAAAAGAAGTTAGCTTACCTTGTGTACTAGAGAAGAAGTTTGAAGGAGGGAAAAGTAAGGGTTTGACCAGAGATTCCTTTTGAGATTAAGGTAAATCTTTTTCTAGCCTTACTATAATTCTTATATAAAAAAGTTACATAGGTACTAAAAACTTTATTCCCTGAGACATGTAAGTTGTAATTTTATGATACAAAATTTGATGGATTGAGTTATACAAGCTGGCGTGGCTTGAGCGTAGTGAGACTTCATTTGATTTGATTTGGTTTAACAACACTCATATTGGGTGGCAGAGGTACTAATTGAATTAAGAAAACTCATTGTTAGGGTTGAAGAATTTCATCTAATGCCACTTGAATTGAGAGAATTCAGGGATTCTTTATATTGGGTAAATCATGAAACTCCTAGAGTTTTGTAGTTTAATGTAGTTATGATTTATCTTAACAAGAAAATAACATAAGACTGATACGATGTGATTATAGATCGATCGAAGGAAGTACTATCAATTGTTCGAGGTGACAAATTAAGCATTATGACAAGTGTACTGTGAGTAGTAATATTATCATGATTTGTGTTTCTTAACATGCATAGTTTATACATGATTTTGATGAAATAAGAGTTACCGAATGCTTTGAAATTGCACGTGGAGAAAGTATTTTATTTGATAATGAAATAGTTATTAAGATATTCTCACTTTTACAAGACATATTTACCATTACTTGAGATATGATTACTGATGTTATGAAAGATCTTCATTTACTTGAGAAATAAGTATTTTGACATGTGTTTCATCCAATTATATGCAATATATTTTGATATGAACTTAAATTTCCTATTATATTTTGAAAATGCTTTCATATGAGTACCTACTATTTACAAACAAACTATAAATGAGAGTAGATGAAACACCCATAACCTGGATTTTGGCCCTTGGAAAATTTTTGAGCTTTGAGCTCACTGTCCTAGTAACAACTCATTATACGAGTTGTATTATGTGGGTACAGGTCAGGTGACCCTATTTGTTAGGTTTCCAGTAGGTGGTTGTTGGGTTTTGGTTCTTCGTAACGACTTAGTGGTACGAGTCATTAGGGGTGGTGATGAGTCGTTAGGACGATCCTTAATCAAATCAGTAACTTAGTGGCTTGGATTGGCTCTGGGTAGGAGTGGCTTACTAAGAGCCATAAGGATAGGTTACAAGTGGTGGGGTTGAGTCGTATGTTTTCCAGTGTCCAGTCCCTTAGATTCTGTCTTGGATACGACTAGACCATACAAGTCGGATAGGTAGGTCATGAGTGGGATCATGGATTCATATAATATGTATGGTGGTCCAACTAACTATCTTAGTGATGACTCAAGCGTAAAAGTTGTATGTTGTGGTCACGAGTCAAGGGGTCGACTCATAACCACATTCGACCTTTTTATAGTTTTAAGTTGAGGTATTTTTTACGTTTCCCACTTTAAGTCCCTATGATACCACGACATAAAATATCATTTGGGACTTCATTAGCATATTATTCCTATTAAAACACTCTCAAATTCCCTATCAAAGTCTCTGTTCAAGCAAAATCTAGGGTTTTATCCAAATAATCAATTAAGTCTCTCAAGAGTGGTTTCTCTTTGTACTTCTTGGTGTCTAAAGCATATTGCTCCTCCAGAATTGTTATGCTATAAAAATCTCACGTTTAAAGTTATGGTTTTCATGGTATTGTTATGGTTTTAAAATAAAGGTTGGGGGTTTTCATTGTTCATGGATGACTATTGTTTCTCATGGTTTAATTATGGTTTTCCTTATTTAAATTATGGTTCTAAGCATGTGGTTTCATGAGTATGGTGGTTGAACTTGATACTGGTAAATTACTTCAAACTTGTTACTCTTTAAGTGGTTATAACCCAACCTTGTTTTGTAAAATTAGTTTGTAGTTATGAGAAAGGTAGGAATTTGAATTAAGGGTACAATGGAATCCCCAAGTGTTTGGTTTGATTATTTCTTGAAACTAATGCATGGAGAAAAATGGTTAAATGATTAAGGCTGGTTTTGAAAACCTTGTGGGGTACGAAGAAATCCCCAGAGTGATTGTAATAATAAAGTTTGCGGGGTACGAAGGACTCCCCTAAGTGTTGGCTGGTGACATTGCTTGCAAGCTATAGTTGGTATAATGACTTTATAATTAACTCCTAGATTTGGTGGTTAGGTTATATGCTAAAGGTTTTTAATTGGGAAATATTGGTTGGTTGTGATAGCTAGCCGTGAAGGTGTGTGTCCAAAGAACGAACAGTGAAAACTCGTGATTGCCGTCATGAGGTTTTGTCTTGATGACCTATGTGCATGGTTCACACTATTGATATGATTGTATCTTAGTTTGACGTAGGGTCAGGGCATTTTCTGGTCTTCCCTGATACCCCTAGTTCGTGTGACTAACATGCATTGGGTCCCTTTCAGAAGGGGGAGCTGAACCCATATAGCCCATGGGTAGATTTTTATGATGGTTAAGCTACATAATCCAGGTTAAGATTTTAAATACATGCTAAGACTTGTTCCTTATCCCGGTACGATATATATATTTATATATATATGTATATATATGCATGTATGTATGTATGTATATATATTTATGTATATATGTGATTGCATATGGTTATTTAATTTGGTTTTAAAGGATGGCATTATTTTATTTCTATCCTTGAGTTACATGCTAGCATTCACTCTGCTAACCGTCTTCAGGTGTTGTATCCCCGTGCAATGTAGGAACCGGACATACTATCATTCATCCTACTTAGTGACTTGAATTCAGGGAAACTTTAAGTCAGATTAAAGTGGTGAGCGTCCATACTTTGGAAGACACCATTTCATACTATGGACCTCTTTCCATTATTGTTATTTCCTTGGTTTTGGTTTTGGCTATGGTCGGGGGCATGTCTCGACTGGATATTCCTTGATTTGGGATAATGGCTATGTCAGACTACTATAGGTATGGGCAGTGCCGTTATTAGTATTAGAATTGGTATTGGTATTGGCATTAAGATTGGTATTGGTTGGATATGTTTTTGTGGTTGTTGGTAATGGTAAGACACTTAATTTATTGTCTTTAGATTATTATTGTTTCATCTTGTTACATGTTTAGAATTTATCCAATATAGAGTGTAGGGTGTTTAATGGTGGGGTATTAGGGGTGGTCTCCAGTCATGACTGGACTTGAGATACCCAACACGACTAGACCTTAGTTTGGGTCGTATTAGATTTGTATCAGAGCCCTAGTTTCATGGTCAATTAAGAGTCCACGAAGTTATGTTGAGTAGAGTCTCTTTTAAGAGTGTGTAACGTACCACACTCATAAGGGAGAGGCTACGAGGTATTTAGGAATATTTCTCTATCTTGTGTTCTATTTTTAAGCTGTAGAGTCTAAGGTCCTAAGATCTTCCCTAATACCCATTTGTTCACTTTTCAGATCATGCCTCCCAAGCGATCTGAAGTTCATGAAAACTCCTTTACCCCACTTGAGGACAATGATGATGGGACACATTCTACTTATAGGGTCCAGACTCAGTCTAGTGGTCCAGTTCCTTATTGTTTTTCTGGAGTTCCACTAGTCCCCTCCAGTCCTTCTTAAGTACCTCAGGTTGATGTGATGAAAGATGAGTTTTGTTAGTCTATTCATATGTTGGCATAGTTTGTAATTCTCAGGATGAGCGTGGTGATTTTGTTACTCTATCTTCTGAGGTCACAAGGGTTGGTTAGTTTATGAGGTTGAACCCTCCAACCTTTATTGGAGTTAAGGTCGAGGAGGATTCTCAAAGTTTCCTTGATGAGCTGGAAAAGATCTTCCATGTTGTGCATGCCACTAATGTGGAGGGCGTGGAGTTTTCTTCCCACCAGTTGAAAGATGTAGCCTATTATTAGTATGAGTAATAGGACCAACCAGTCAAGGGGTGACAATGTTGAGTCATCCCTGTGGAAAGATTTTTCTAATACTTTCCTAGATCGCTTCTTTGCTCAAAAGTTGAGAGAGGCAAAGGCAGAAGAGTTTGTTAACATAAAGTAAGGTAAGATATAAGACAGGGAGTGTGTATTAAAGTTTCACCAGTTATCTCAATATGATCTATAGTTGGTTTCTAGAATGAGGGCTAGAATGAGGAAGTTCACTTTTGGGTTATCCCGAGACTTAATTTTGGAGAGTAAGGCTACCTTATTGAACAAGGACATGGACATCTCCAGGTTGGTTGTGTAAATATAGCAGGTTGAGGAATAGAAGAGGAAACATGAAGAGATAGGGGAAAGGCAAAGAAAAAAGTTTAGATTTTCTGAGCAGGGTGGTGGCTAAAAGCAGAGTGGCAAGGATGGTGGAAAGTGTTCCAAAAAAGTTTGGCCATTTTGGGTCTTACTCGACAGCTAGTGCTCCTTACCCAAAGCTATCGGGTGATAGGAGTTTTCATGATGTCAAAAATTACAGGGCATAGGGTGCCCAATCCTTGGCCAGTGAGGCCCAATCAGATCCATTCTATCCTTCTTGTAGATTTTATGGTCGATTGCATCAGGGTTACTGTGATAAAGGAAAGGATAATTTATTCAACTGTGGTCAGCTAGGCCATATTCTTAGAAACTGTCCAGTGGCTAAGGTTGCTTCTGGGGTAAATAAGGTTTCGATTGTCTCTTTATCGGCTCCAGCACCAAAGAGTGGACCATTTGGATCTGGCACTGGTCGAAACCTATTCTATGCTCTCACTACCCGTCAGTAGTCTGAGGCATCAACTGATGTCATTACTGGTATGTTGAAACTCTTTTCCCATGATGTGTACTATTTACTCGAACGGGGTCCACTCTTTCATATGTGACCCCATTTATGCTGTGCATTTTTGTTTCGATCCCAAGTGTATTTCAGACCCTTATTTTATTTTTACACCAGCAGTTGACCTTGTGGTTTCCAAGAGAGTCTATAGGGGTTGTGTGGTATCTGTGGGTGGTCGGGATACTTTGGGGGATCTATTTGAGTTAGACATATTTTATTTCGATGTCATATTAAGGATAGATTAGTTGCACTCGTGCTATGCTCATCTAGACTGTCGAACCCATAAGGTCATCTTTAAATTCCCTAATGAGTTGGTTATTGAGTGTAAGGGTGGTTCCCTAGTTCCTAAGAAGAAGTTCATATCATATCTTAGAGCTCGGAGATTAATCTCCAAGAGGTGTCTCTATCTTCTGGTCTGGGTTAAAGATTCTAACTTGGAGGATCCTTCTTTACATTTCATCCCGGTGATGAATGAATTCCCTGAGGTCTTTCCTTATGACCTTCTTGGTGTCCTTTCCGATAGGGGATTGATTTTAGGATTGCTCTTGTTCTGGATACTTGTCCTGTTTTTATTCCCCTGTATAGAATGGTTCCAGGTAAGTTAAAAATAGCTTAAGGAGCAACTAAAGGATCTTTTAGACAAGGATTTCATCTATCCTAGTGTGTCTCTATGCAGTGCAACAATATTGTTTGTGTGTAAGAAGGATGGTTCCCTTCATATGTGTATTGATTATCGACAATTGAATAAGGTGATGTTAAAGAATAAGTACCCTCTTTCAAGAATAGATGATTTTTTTTTATCAATTTCAGGGTGCTAAGTTTTTCTCAGAGATTGATCTTTGTTCTGGGTTTTATCAGCTAAATATTAGGGAGGTAGATAATCCTAAGAATGCCTTCCGTACCCGATATGGGCATTTTGAGTTTTTAGTTATGTCTTTTGGATTGACCAATTCCTCGGCGACATTCATGGACTTAATCAATAGAGTCTTTTGTTAATTTTTGGATTTGGTCATCATTGTGTTCATAGATGATATTTTGGTGTACTCAAAGAGTGAGATAGATCATGTTGTTCACCTCTACATGCAGGCCCTGAAGGATAAGTAGTTGTAGGCCAAATTTTCAAAATGTGATTTCTGGTTGAACATTGTCACTTTTCTGGGTTATGTTATATTTAGTGAAGGGATCATGGTGGATCCACATAAAGTCGCAGTGGTTAAGAAGTGGCCTAGATCTATGACTACAATTAATATTCGGAGCTTCATGGGCTTAACTGGTTACTATAGGAGGTTTAAGGAAAGTTATTTGACTATAACTACCCCATTGACTAAGTTAACTCAGAAGAAGATAAAGTCCTTGTGGTCTAATGCTTGTTAGGGTAGTTTTGGGAAACTGAAGAATAAGCTAACTTCGGCATCAGTCTTGACTTTGCCTGAAGGTACTGATGGTTTTGTACTCGATTGTGATGCATCCTATGTGGGGCCTGGTTGTATGTTGATGCAGTATGGTAAGGTGATAGCTTATGCCTCTAGATAGTTAAAGGTGCATGATAAAAATTATCTGACTCATTACTTGGAGCTTTTGGATGTGGTCTTCGCATTGAAAATCTGGCGTCACTATTTGTATAGAGTACATGAGGATATCTTTTCATATCATAAGAGCCTGAAATATGTGTTTACCCAGAAAGAGCTTAACCTCAAGCAAAGAAAATGGCTTGAGCTTCTTAAGGATTATAACATGAGTCGTCACTACCATCCAGGTACAACTAACGTGGTTGCTTATTCTTTTAGTAGGTTATCCATGGGGTGTCTAGCTCATGTGTATGAGGGAAAGCGAGATTGGTGAAAGAAGTTCACCATTTAACTAACCTTGGAGTTTGCCTCTTGGAATTTGAGGAGGTGGTGTGTTTGTTCAGGAGGTGGCGAAGTCATTCTAGGGTGCTGAGGTGAAAGATAAACAAGTGTTAGACCCTTTCTTTATAAGGATCAAGGGTCATGTAGGTGGACAGAAAGTAATAACTTTTGAGGTTAGTGGTGATGGTATCTTGTGGTACCAAGAGAGATTGTGTGTTTCAGATATGGATGGATTTCAAGAGAGGATCTTGGCTTAAGAGCATGAGTCATGCTATGCTATTCATCCTGGATCAACGAAAATGTATCATGACCTTAAGGAGATATAGATGTGGAATAATATATAACGGGATATGTCTAATTCTATGGCTAAGTGCATAGTAAGCCAACAAGTGAAAGTTGAGAACTTGAGGCCCGAAGGGTTGTATCAAGAAATTGAGTTTCCTATGTGGAAGTGGGAAGTGATCAACATGGATTTCATTACCAGTCTTCCACAGTCTCGGAATTAGTTTGATTTAATTTGGGTCATCGTGGATAAGATGACTAAGTCTGCTCAGTTTTTTCCAGTGAGGACTAATTTTTTAGTAGAGGATTATGCAAGGTTGTACCTCCAAGAGATTATAAAGTTACAAGGGGTACCTATTTCTATTATCTCGGATCGTGGTACACAATTGTCATCGCATTTTTAGTGGTCATTTCAGAAAGGTTTAGGGACCAAGGTGAGTCTTAGTACTGCTTTCCACCTACTATTGGATGAAAAAGCAGAAAGAACTATTCAAACATTAGAAGATATGCTTCGAGCTTGCGTGATTTACTATAGTGGTAGTTGGGTTGAGCATATACATCTTCTAGATTTTCGGATAATAATAGCTACCACTCTAGCATTTGGATGGCTCCGTTTAAGGCCTTGTATGGTAGAATGTATAGGTCTCCTATTAGGTGGTTCGAAGTTTGTGAGGCATAGATGTTTTGTCCAGATTTGATTCACCAAGCTATTGAGAAGGTGAATGTGGATTCGGGATAGGCTTAAAGCTGCCGAAAGTCGCCAGAAGTCCTATGCATATGTGAGGCATATAAAGTTAGAGTTTGAGGTTGGGGATAAAGTGTTCTTGAAGGTGTCTCCTATGAAGGGAGTGATGCAGTTTGGGATAAAAGAGAAGATTAGTCCATGGTATGTTGGTCTGTACTTGGTTTTGAGAAGGGTTAGCAATGTTGTGTATGAGTTGGAGTTGCCTTCTAGTTTGGGATCAATTCACCCGGTGTTCCATGTTTCTATGTTAAGGAAGTGTGTGGGTGATTCATACCAAATTGATCCTATCAAGGTTATTGGTATTTCAGATTCCCTGCCTTAGAGGAGGTCCCTATTAAGATCTTAGATCAGTGGGTTCGATGGTAACAGACCAAGGACGTAGCTTCGACAAAAGGTTTTATGGAGGAACCACAGGGTTGAAAAGGCTGCTTGGGAAGCTTACGGATACATAAAGTCCAAGTATCCATTCCTATTCCCCATTCTAGAAAATTGTGCATGAGGTATGTGTTGTTCTTAACATCTTTATTTACTGTCCTTGTTAAAGTTAGATTGTGAATTCCTTGGTAATCTATTTTCAATATTAAAGGTAAAAGTAGAGATGTTTGGGGGTTTAATTATGCTAGTCACTGCCTCGTTCCATCAATCGAGGATGAATGATCAAAGTGAGGGAGAATTTAAACACCCTGGATTTTGGCCCTTGGAAAATTCTTGAGCTTTGAGCGCACTGTCCTAGTAACGACTCACCATACGGTCATATAGTATGGGTACGGGTTAGATGACCCTACTCGTTAGGTGTCTAGTGGGTGGTGTTTGGGTTTTTGGTATTGGTAACGACTTGGTGGTACAAGTCGTTAGGGATGGTGATGAGTCGCTAGGACGATCCTTAATCAAATCAGTAACTTAGTGGCTTGTCTTGGCTCTAAGTATGAGTGGATCACTAAGATCCATGAGGATAGGTACGAGTATTAGGGTTGATTCATATGTTGTTTAGTGTCCAATCTCTTAGGTTTTGTCTTGGATACGATTAGACCATACGAATCGTATGATCAGATCACGAGTTGGATCATAGAGTCGTATGGTAAATAGTATATGGGTGGACAACTCACTGTCTTGGTGATGACTCAAGGGTATGAGTCATATGCTGTGGTCACGAGTCTAGGGAACGACTCGTAACCACATACGACCTTTTTATAATTTTTACGTTCGGGACATTCTGTAAATTTTCCACTCTAAATCTTTTTGATACCACAATTTGAAACATCCTTTGGGGATTCATTAGCACATTATTCCCATTAAAACATTCTAAAATTCCCTCTCAAACTCTCTGTTCAAGAAAAAGCTAGGTTTTCATCAAGATAATCAATTGAGGCTCTCAAGGGTGATTTCTCTCCGTACTTCTTGGTGTCTAAGGTATGCTGCTCCTCCCTCATTGTTATTTTATAAAAATCTCATGTTTTAAGTTATAGTTTTCATGGTATTGTTATGGTTTTGAAATAAAGGTTGGGGGTTTTAGTTGTTCATGGATGAATATTATTTCTCATGGTTTAATAATGGTTTTCCTTGTTTAAATTATCGTTTTGAACATGTGGGTGCAGAGTATGGTGGTTTAACTTGATAATGTAAATTGATTTAAACTTGTGACTCCTTAATTGGTTATAACCCCAACCCTATTTTGTAAAATTAGTTTGTATTTATGAGAAAGGCGAGAATTTGAATTAGGGGTACAATGGAATTCCCAAAGTGTTTGGTTGACTATTTCTTGAAACTAATGCATAGAACAAAACTGTTAAATAGTTAAGGATGGTTTTGAAAACCTTATGAGGGTATGAAAGAATCCCCCAAGTGATTTTAATAATGGAGGCTATGGGTACGGAGGACTCCCCTAAGTGTTGGATGGTGGCATTCCTTGCAAGCTATAGCCGGTATAATGATACCCCTTTATAATGACTTTATAATTGACTTATGTAATTAGTGGTTTAGTTATATGCTAAAGGTTTTTAATTAGGTAGTAACAACGGATTGTGATAGCTAGCCGTGAAGGTGTGGGTCTGAAGAACGGAGACTAGAAACTCGTGATTGTTGTCATGAGGTTTGGTCTTGATGACCTGTGTTCATAGTTCACACTATTGATATGATTGTATCTTGGTTTTACAAGTTGTCGGGGTATTCTCTGGTCTTTCTTGATACCCTTGGTTCGTGCGTCTAACACGCACCGGGCCCTTTCAGTAAGAAAAACTGAACCTATACAACCTGTGGGTGGATTTTTATGATGGTTAAGCTACATAAATATATATATATATATATATGTGTGTGTGTGTGTGTGCGTGTATGTGTGTGTGTGTCTGTGTGTGATTGTATATGGTTATTTGATTTGTTTTTGAATGATGACATTATTTTATCTTTATCCCTGAGTTACATGCTAGCATTCACTCCGCTAACTGTCTTCTGGAAATGTATCCACATGCGATGCAGGAACCGATCATACTACCATTCCTCCTGCTCAGTGACTTTGATTCGGAGACAACTTTAAGTCAGTTTAAAGAGGTGATTTTCCATACTCTGGAAGACTCTATTTCATGCTATGGACTTTTTTCCATTATTGTTATTTCTTTTATTTTTGTTTTGGCTTTGGTCAGGGGCATTTTCTGACTGAATATTCCTTGATTCTGGAAAGAGGCTTTGTCGGACTACTATGGGCATGGACGGGGTCGATATTAGTGTTAACATTGGTATTGGTATTGGTATTGGTTGGATATGTGGTTATGGTTGTTGTTTATGGTTATAGACTTACTCTATTGTCTTTAGATTATTATTGTTTCATCTTGTTATATGTTTGAAATTCGTCTGACATAGGGTGTAGGGTAGTTAACGGTGGAGTACTGGGGGTGGTATCCTTTCCTGATTGGACTTGAGATACCCAACACGACTAGGCCCTGGTTTGAGTCGTGTCAGTAGATCTTGATTTAAATTTCGTAGCTAACGGCGTGTTCGTTAGACCTGGTGCACCTTGTATTTACAGATTACTATTACAACCCTCGCTAGTGAGAAAGTAGAACTAGCATGCTATTACTGACCTCCCTCGAGTAGGGGGCTACTGATATGATAATTGTCTCCTTTACGAGGGGTCAACGGTTAATGACTATTCTTGAAGTAGAATGCTCCATTAATTACATGATTCATTCTTGGAAATCTCTCAAAGGATAAAACTTGATATGTTAGTATGTGTTGACTATTTTCAAATTGTTAAATTGATTTCTTATGCAAAGGTTATCATTTCTTGGAAGAACATTATTTCATGACACTTTTTTATTATCATGCTAGCCTTATTTATGACTTGTTCCCATTAAAACGGTTGTGGTTAAGTATTATTACTCACTGTGTTAGCATCTCACTCCTCACTACTATTTTTACAGAGAATGCAGGTGACGTTGATAAGGATTTCGTTAGCTAGAGGATTCGAGTTGGCATATTCCTAGTAAGCCCCGCACTTGTTCGCATGGGCAGCAGTTTATTTATTTGGTATGTTCTTTTTCTTGAAAACTCTTAGAGTCGATCCATAGTCATTTCCTTAGAGTTTGAGTGTTCTTTCGTTATTATGGACTTGTGAAGTTATTTACTTCTTCTCATAGTTTGGAGATGGATTTCGTATTGTTATTTTGTGGTGAATGGGTTGTCGATGATTTTGGTGAATTGTGTTGGTGTTATTGATGTGTTGGTTGTGATGATTTGGTTGATGTGCCGTTGATTTGAGACAGAGAATTATCTTAATAGGACCAAAAACAGAAGAAACTCTTTCCGATTTTCTATAGAATACTGACGAGACTTGCTTTGAAGTTCTAACCTCTTTAGCGCCGGACATGATCTATTTTAGGCTGTAACATGGCAAGAAGTTAAAATTTTACAACATACAGTGGATGCTATTTGTACCATCAGTGTACGTGTAAAGTTACATTAAGTATGCCATAATTAGTTTTCTTATCCGAATAATCGAAATTAATTGCAACCAAAGAAGCCGTTAGGGTGCCATAATTGTTTTCCACCGTAGATTGTTACTCACCCATTCCAAAATAAATGAATTGTTGAGTTATTTTTTAATGTTCAAAATAAATGAATTGTTCATTCTTTAAGAGAGATGTTGAAAATTTCTTTCAATTTTACCTTTTCATTTAATGAGTTTTTAAGTATTTCACATCTTTTAGGAAAGTAATTTAAGAACAATTAAAAGAATTATAGTGAAAAGTAACCTACAATTTCTGTACTAAAAGATATTTTTTAAGGGTTGTTCCATGCCCCAATAATTCAATTATTTTGAAATAGTGGGAGTAATATTTTTGCTAAACTTAAGATAAATGGAAATAACCAGTTCGTGGTATACTTGTGTTGTTCTCATTCTTATTTATCACTCCTCCATCTCATTTTACTCGTTCCAATTTGACAGTGCACATTGATTAAGAAAAAATAATTAATAATATGGCTACTTTATTATAGTATCCCTATTAAATGATGTTTAAATTTTAATTTAAAGAAAAAATAATTAATACTAAGAGTAAAAAAGGAAAAAAAAATTGTCTTGTATTGATTAATGAAAAATAACAAGTAAAATGAGAAATCAAATTAAAAATTTTTGTATGAGTAAGAGTAAAATAAGATGGAGGGAGTATTACACATTTGTGAGTTTGTTCTTCTAGGAGTAACAACAAATTGTAGTCTTACCACTTCAACAATTTTATAGTTTATTGTGCAGGAGTGATGTTTGGATTTGGCCCCTTTTTATTACTCCCTTCGTTTAAAAAAGAAGGATCTATTTTTTTTTTAGTCCATTTAAAAAAAAATAACTTCTTTTCTTTTTTGGCAATACTTTAATTTTAACTTTCCACATGACATATTTAGGAACACAAGATTAAAGGGTATTTTGGTACATTTGATACAATTTTAATTTAAGGCTATAAGATTCAAAAGTCTTCTTTATTTTTTTAAATTGTGTATCAAGTCAAAGTAGGTCATTCTTTTTTAAACGAAGAGAGTACATTATTTCTTTTATCTTTCTAAGTGCACATTTAGATGAGTAATATTTGTCTAATATAATTTTAAAGGTCAAAATTAGACAAACTTAACTAGCATCTTTAACTATGATTAAACTATTAAATTTGAGAAAACATGCTTTAATTTTGATATGCAATATTAATCTCCCAGCATATTTTTGCATACATTATTGTAAATTTTACATAGAAAAAGTCAATAAATTCAAAGCTCGTTCATATATCCAAAATCTTAACTAAAATTCATAGGGTCAAATTAAATATTTATTTTCATGTACTCTTCTCTGTGTTTGGTCATTTTTTCATATAAACTAAATGAAAGAGATTTAAACTAAATATTGTCAATGTATCACATATGATTTCAACACTCTAGTTTGCTTCCAGTTGTTAATAGAAAATTAGATCTATGATATTACTCCCCAAATATGTTTTTTAATTCAACTTTTTAGGCTTCCTTTTAAATAAATTTCCTAAAATTTATGATCATAGTTTATTTTATTTATTTATAAGATTTGGCAATGGAAGTGGTAGGAATGTTTACCCCATGGACATGGGTTGAAATTACTACATTGTGTCTTGATTTATGAGATATTCTGTAACTCTTATTTTAGAGACAATACTTAGTTCAAAGACTTTCAAACAATAAGTTACACCCCATGGGCAAGAGTTGGCACTACCACATTGTGTCTTGATTTATGAGATGTTCTGTAACTCTTGACTTAGAGGCAACACTTAGCCCAAAGACTTTCAAACAACAAGTTACGTCGCCATGGGCAAGAGTTGACACTACCACATTTTGTCTTAATTTATGAGATGCTCTATAAGTCTTGTCTCTAAAACTAGACTTGGTTGAAGAACCTCCCCAAAGAATAAGTTACTCACCATGGGCAAGAGTTAACACTACTTTATTATGTCTTAATTTATGAGATACTCTGCAATTCTTGCCTTTTTCTAAATTAATTCACCAAAGTAATATGTTTTTTGAAAATTTTACAAAACTAGTATAAATGTTGTTCACAATAACGTATTACCCTATTATTTTGCTTAAAAATTTTAAGGAGCTAAACTAACGGTATGAACCCTTAACAGACTATAAAATGTTACTCTCAATAACGTTTTATAAGTAATTCGTGACTGTTATACTCCTTTTGTTTTACAAAATAAAAATTACACTATAAATATTTTTAGGGGTAGGGTTTTATTACCACCACCACCAACAACAACAACAACATACCCAGTGTATTCCCACCCTATGGGTCTGGAGAGAGTAGAGTGTACGCAGTCCACACCACTACCTCAGGTGAAGTGGAGAGGTTGTTTCCGATAGACCCCTGGATTAGAACCAATAACAATATAACAAACACAATACATAAATGCATATAAACTTGTACAGTATGCAGAATAAACTACCAACGCTAGCCACAAGATAATACTAAATTATAAATTCGAAACCATAGACAACACTCTACACCTACGAACAAGAAACTCCATACACAAATACAAAACACTCCCTTGTTGTTACCGACACCCTCTCCCCCTCTCCCCCTCTCCCTCTACCCTAATCCGCATCCTCCAAACCTTTCTATCAAGGGTCATGTCCTCCGTAAGCTGTAACTTCTCCATAGCATGCCTAATCACCTCCATCAAATATTTCTTTTCCTACCTCTCCCCCATCTAAAATCATCCATAGCCAGTGTCTCACACATCTACATTGGCGCATTAGAATCCCTCCTCATCACGTGCCCGAACCAATGTAACCTCACTTTTCACATCTTTTCCCCCATCAATGTAACTTTCACCTTTTCCTGAATAATCTCATTGCTCACCCTATCCTTCCTGGTTTGACCACACATCCACCACAACATCCTCATCTCTGCCACCTTTAACTTTTGGATGTGGGATTTCTTAACTGGCCAACACTCTACTTCATACAACATAATCGGTCGGACTTCCACTCTGTAAAACTTACCTTTAAGCTTTGGGGGCACCTTTTTATCACATAAAACTTCCAAAGCAAGTCTTTATTTCAACTACCCTACCCCAATACAATGCGTGACATCCTCGTCAATCTCACCATCGTACTGAATCATAGACCCCAGATACTTGAAACTCTTCTTCTTATGAATGACCTAAGATTCCATCTTCACAACCACGTTAGTCTCCTATGATACATCACTAAACTTACACTTCAAGTACTCCGTTTTGGTCCTGCTCAACCAAAATCCTTTAGACTAAGGGTCTGTCTCCAAATCTCCAACTTATCATTAACTCTTCCCTGAGTCTCGTCAATCAATAGCACATCATCTGCAAATAACATACACCAAGGCACCCCTCCCTAAATATGTCGCGTCAAAACATCTATCACCAAGGCAAATAAAAAAGGGCTAAGAGTATATCCCTGGTGCAACCTTATCAAAACTGAAAAGTGTTGCGAATTTCCACTTACCGTCCTTACATGAGTCTTCGATCCATCATACATGTCCTGAATCGACCTAATGTATGCCATAGGCACCCTTATAGCCTCCAAGCACCTCTAAAGAATATCCTTAGAAACTCTATCATATGCCTTCTCGAGATCAATAAACACCATATGTAAGTTCGTTTTCCTTTCCTAAAATTGCTCCTCTAATCTACTCACAAGGTGAATGGCCTTAGTAGTCGAGAAACCTATCATGAAACCGAGATTCTCATCGATAGTCATAATCTGTCTCAGTCTCAATTCTACCACTCATTCCCAAACCTTCATAGTATGACTCAACAACCTAATACCTCTATAGTTGTTACAACTTCGGATGTCTCCTTTGTTCTTATATAAAGTAATCATCGTACTACACCTCCACACTTTATTCATATTTTCTTCCCTAAAAATGATGTTAAACAACTTTGTCAACCACTCTAAACCTGCCCTGCCAGTGATCTTCCAAAAATCCATTAGAATCTCATATGGCCCCGTCGCCCTACCCCGATACATCCTGCGAATATCCCCCTTGACCTCCTCAACCTTAATATGCCTATAATGACTATTATCATGACACTCCTCAGACTTCCCCAAATCCTCTAACATGAAACCTTTGTCCCCTTCGTCGTCAAGAGTCTATGAAAATAGGACTGCCATCTCTTTCTTATGAGGGCATCCTCAACCAACACTATATCATCCTCTCCTTGATTCACTTCACCTGGTCAAGATCATGAGCTCGCTGTACCCTGACCTTTGTAATCCTATACAACTTCTTATCCCTGTCTTTCTTCTCAAAAGCTGCATACACGCTCTTAAAAGCTATTGTCTTAGCTATCGTAACTGCTCATCTAGATAACTTATACTTCTCCTTATTATTCTATCTTTTATCATCATCTTTGCTCTCAACCAACTTTCTATAATCTACCTTCTTAGAATTTACCTTCCTCTTAACCTCTTCATTCCACCACCAATCCCCTTGATGCTTACCAGATCGACCTCTTGAGACACTCAACACCTCTCTAGCAGTCTCCCTAATACAACTGGAGGTCGTCTCCCACATACTATCCACATCCCCTCTACTCTTCCAGGCCTCCCTCTTCTTTAACTTCTCCCCCATTTTCAAAGCACTAGCCAACGTCAAGATACCCCACTTAATCTTGGACCGAGCCTCCACATTCCTCTTTTTTTTTACCTTATTGATTACTAAGTTCATCATCAACAACCAATGTTGAGTGTAAAGACTCTCACTAGGTATGAATTTATAGTCTTTAGATAGCGCTCTATCACCCTTCCTAATGAGCAAAAATTTAATCTGAGTCTTGGCTACTGAATTGTGAAAAGTAATAAGGTGTTCCTCCTTCTTTGGAATGCTCGATTTTGTTATCCATAACCCAAAAGCCCTAGAAAAATCCAAAAGAAAAGCTTTACCTTCATTTTTCTGCCCAAAATCAAAACCTCCATGCACATCAGCATACCCTCTCGACAAAGACCCAATATGCCTATTGAAATCTCTTCCCATGAAAAGCTTCTCAGTGCTCGGGATGCCTCTCATCATATCATCTAAAACCTCCCAAAAGCTCTTCTCTTCCTCCCCGTCCAAACCTAGTTGCAAAGCATAGGCACTAACAACGTTTACCGAATACCCTTCAATGACCAACTTAATAGATATCTACCTATTACTGACTCTCTTAACCTCCACCACTTGCTCCCTAAGATTCTCATATAATAAGATACCTACCCTATTTCTATGTCTCACGCTACTCGAGTACCATAACTTATATCCATCCATATCTCAAGACTTAGTGCCTACCCAATTAGTTTCCTGGACACACGCTATACTAACCCTCCTCTTTCTAAGAATCTTCACTATCTCTATAGACTTACCTTGAAGCGTCCCTATGTTCCAGGACCCAACTCTAAACCTAGAAGCACCCTTATTCCACCTACTTCTATTTCTTCTTGCCCCCAACCTTGGACTCACACCTAGACTCGACCCCCGCCCCGACCCCAACCTATAACATGACCCTAGTCCATCATCTATCACCCCAGCCACTGCTCAAAAGAATACACTAGAAGAAAGTGAAGAACATAGGAGGCAAAACACGATGAGCCAAAAGGTACGGCTAAAAATAGCTAAATAATCTAACATAAAACCAGCAAATGAGGTTTCTACTCATAGACAACAATAGGAACTATACTACCCACCCAGGTATGCTAATAAATAACACCTACTAAGTTATGAATAAATCAAAATCAATAATCCCATGAGAACAAATCAAGAAAAACAAACAGGATATTAAGAAAAGCCTATACCAAATAAACTAAAGAAGAATGAAATGAGTGCACCTGATGCTTGGAGTGATGGACGTTTGAAATTTCTCTCATCTTTTATCTCTTGTCTCTCTTTTCTCATCTCTCATGTTCATGTTCTGGTGTTTTAGCAATTTCAATCACCTAATGGTTAATTCGATTGACAACCTAATTCCATCTATCTAAGTGATTGTTCATTCTTTTGTTTTTTGAATTGCATAACCCTAGCCTCAAGTGCCGATAGAAAGGGTGCTGCTTTAGTATTATTTTTTGTACAAATTTACTCTTTTTTACCCTAGCCTCAACTTTTGGATTTAAATTTCTTTTCAATTTTGGGATATTTTTTTAAAGAAGAAAGAATTATTTGTTGATTTGGTTCATGTTTAAGCTAACAATATGTTCCCTTTTATGGCTTGTTAATTTTTTTATTGTAATGAAAATATTCATTTGTGTATAGGTACTTCTTTTATGGATGGCAGTAGTTTATATAAGTTGGATCTCGGGCCATTTAAACCGTCTATATAAACTGAACAACTCACTCATAGGTCCTCGGATATATGAGAAGAAAGTCTTAATATGATTCTTAATACAATAAGGGGTGATGAAAATTTTTGGAAGCTCATAAAGAAACATCTTATCCATCCACATGTTTTAGAAGTGATTAAATCATTTGGATTGTATGGTGTATATAGATCTGATCAGCCTGCTATCTATCGTAGTTTGATCACATCACTAATTGAGTGTTGATTTCCCAAAACTCATACTTTCTAGTTTAGAACAGGTGAAGAAACTATCACCTTACAGGACGTAGATGTATTGTAAGGATTACCCATGAATGTTGATCCGATACTTGGTAATGAGACAACAAGGACCATAAAAGATTGACAAAACATTTGTACAAGATTATTAGGATTTATTTCATCTCTCCAAGACTTCAAAAATAGTTCCCTCTAGATCTATGTGCTTAATACGCACATGCTAGGCCATCCCACAATTGGCTAACATGGCAACACAAGAAATAGTCAATTAGAAGGCCAAATGTTAAATGTTTTAAATGATTGCGGTTATGATGATGATAGATATATCTCGGGGTTATTTGAAGCTTATGTACCTTTTTATTATCAAGGAAATTAATGCAATTGGGTCTTATAGTTTGGGTAGTGCAACCTTAGCGTACTTGTAGCATTTTCTTTGTAAAGCCTCACAGAGTACCCAAAATTAGATAGCCGGATTCCTACCACTACTTCAGGTATATCTAATAACTCCACATATTATTTATTGATATATATATATCAGGCTTGGGCATGGAGAGGATCACTATTCTTAGGTCTCAGATGGCAGAATAAAGAGGTACAAGAAATATTTTTCTTCTTGGTTTGTCTAGGGGTCCACCTGCTACTAGATGGTTTGCACACTTTAGTTGGACGAACACTACTAAGCATGTGTTGAAAATCTATAGGGATACACTTGACTCTATGACAGAAGATTGGGTAAAATGTGTTTTAATTACTTTTAACTTTATGTAGATTAGAAATGTAAAGACTCATTTGCTTTTTTATTTTTTTCATATAGTTTATTTAGGAACCATATTCTGATAACTTAATTGAGAGTCTTCCTGACTATTGTCGTACTGGATGAGACAAGTGACATGTTAGTATTCCAATCTTTTATTGGGATGTGGTAGAGGTTCACTTGCCTGATCGAGTAATGAGGCAATTTGGATTGCAACAGGTGATTTCAACTCTATTTCTATTTGATTCCACCCACTTTCATCATGATCGTTGGGAAAGACCAAATACAAATTGGAATTAGAACATGCACAATGGTTACATTCTTGAAACAAACAAGACCAAAATATTTGTAATGCACCAATCAATAATAAACCACTTGGTATGATGACCCCTACCTTATTTTATTGAAAAACATTACTCGTCTTCCCATTGGTAATCCCACTCTCTGTCATCAATGCCAATAAGGTTATGTGCCTAATTCAACGGCATATGAAATAATGGTAAGTGGAACTTTAATTGTCTGGTTTTGCTTTATCTAATATATGTTGATAATAATCAGAATCTCCAGACTAGAAACATAACTTTTCTTTAGTTTTTTTCTTTAGATTGTACAGTTAAATGACTTTCACTTTAATTTCACAGACGTGATTTATTCGATGGTTAATGAATCTAAATCACTTGAAGATACGCCATCATATGAGGACTTATACATGTTTAGAAAGATGGTGCGGGATCAAGGTTCTGATTGCTTTTTATACGTCCACAAGGTTTTGATGTGGCAGAGTTGTAGAGTCTCATTACTCTCAGTAACATTTTAAGTCAAAAATATTACTAACAGTAAGGATTCCTACTCTAGCGTTGTTTCCAGCTCTTTTTTGTTTTGTTAATTTTTTAAAACATAATACATTATTGGAAATAACGTTTATACTAGCTTATTTTATAAAATTTTCAAAAAACATATATTTTGGTGAATTGATTTTTAAAATGGCTAATTTTTGTCAAGAATTCTGCCTTAGAGGCAAGACTTAGTTCAAGAATTTCCAGACAACAAGTTATGCCCTATGAGCAAGAATTGACAATACCATATTGTGTCTTAATTTATTAGATGTTCTATAACTCTTGCCTTATATGCAAGACTAATCTCAAAGGACTTCCAAACAACAAGTCATTCCATTAAGTTTTCTTTGATATCAAAGAGAAAAGATTCTTTTTGCAGATTATCCAACTTTCTATTCATTAATAAAATATAATAAAAGCTGAGAGAAGAAAAAAGAGAAGGAAAATATAAAGGTTAAGCAAAAAAAGCGAAGAATAAAAAAATAAAAATAAATGTTAGATAAAAAAATGAGAATAAAAATAAAATTTGAGAAAAATGGCAAAAATGAGAAAAGAAAAAAAAAATAAAAAAAATAAAGATTGAGATAAATGAATTAAAAAGGGAGAAATGAAAATAAATAATGTTTGAAAAGAAAAAAATGAAAAAGTAAAAAATGTAAAGATTGAGACAAATGAATTATGAGAAGAAAATAAAAAAAATTAAAAATAAAAATCAAGAAACGATAAAAAAGAGAAAAAGATAAAGAAAAAAAAAGTTGAGAGACGAGTTAGTGTGTGTGTGTATATATAAGAAGATTAATCTTTAAAACTTTTGTACTTGGGAGAAAAACACAAATCTTCCATTAGGAGTCATCTTTCACAAATATATGAAGTGTGCATAATAGTCATAGGGGGCCTGTAACATTAAAGTCTGCCTCAGTCTGTAAATTTTTTATAGAGTCTCGAGACGAATTCCAAAGTCGCCTTTTAAATGCTAGATTTTATTTTTTGTATTGTATACATTTATGCAGTGATACTTGTGAAAATAAAGGGAAGGTGTCTTTTAAGTCTTGAATTTGGTATTGGTGACATTGACCCACTTAAAGGGTCTAATATAATTAGGAAACTTTATTAAGTTAATTGTGGACTTGATTAATCTTTTTAAAACTTTCTAATCTTTTTAAATATACAAATCAACCCATACCCCTCTCATCTTCAAATCAACCTTCTCTCTCCTCTCTCTTCTCTCTCTCGACAATTTCTCTTAAACATCTCCTAACCAACAGTTCGGTAAATTTCTCCCTTCAATCCCCAGTGACTTCAACCTCCGGTGATAAATAGTTGGGCTTCGAGTTCCTTTTCAACTTTCAATCGTCAATTAACGTGACAACATTGCTCTCCCGCGATAACAATTTCGAGTTCTTCATCATCCCTTTTCTTCATTTATAGGTAAAAAATTAGGGTTTTTTAGTTATGAAGAAAAAAAGGAACTTCATCCAACTTCTCTTCTAGTATTGGTTAATAATTTCAATATTTGTTACTTAAATATAAAATGTGGACCAAAGAAAATCCTATTTCCTAGTGTTTCTTCTCTTCTCTTTTCGGAGTGAAATATAATTTTTTGTTGTTATTTTAGTTCTTGTTGTCAAACCGTTGATTCAATTTATTGGTGTTTGTTGAATTTTTTTGAAGTTTTATTTTTGCTATTTGTGGTTGTATAAAAAAATAACAATATTGGTGTTTTTGGTCACTATTGATGTTCTTGGGGTGTGTGTGTTATGTTGGTGTTACTGGGTTGATTTATTGTCATTCTTGGTAAAAATGGTGGATTTGATATTAAATGGTGATATTGTTGTTGTTAATTGAATAAAATCTTTCTACTAGTTTTTTTTTGCAACAGATTGTAATGCCCTGAGAGTACACCCTGAGCCTCACACGGTGCTTACAGTCTTGAGGGACCACAAGCTAACCCATGAGTTGGTACCTTCTGTGAGCACTGAATAATAACATAATAAATGCAAAAGAACAATTGATTAGCCATAAGGTTTTATCAATTGAATCAGTATTGAAACATGAATCTGAAGAAAACAACTATTTAAATGTGATAAAATACTGATAAACTGAATAACTAACTGACATGTCCGAAAGCCTCTAAACTTAACTAAATACGATTTGATGGGACAGGCCCCAACTAACTCTAACTAACTACTAAATTGAAAGCATGAAAAAAAATAATTTGTCCTCAAAACATGAGGACTCACCACTGCTACTGCTATGAGCCTGAGAAGTCTAAGAGCGATTCGGGAACTGGGCGTCCGAACCTATGATATGATATGATACATCATAGCAAAAAATAAAAAGTATGTGATCATTACTTTGAATGTACTAGTATGCTAAATGAGGTAGGCTAATATGCATTGTTTCATGATCATGGATAAATAATCATCTGAATATGTATGTATAACATAAGGTATTGAATAGAATACATAAAATCTAGAGTTACTAAGAATATGTAAAATTTGTAAATACTGAGGATGTATGACCAAATATGTAACATGAAATGAATAAAATCTATAAACTGAAATACTGAAATAACTAAAATAACTGATATCTGTAAGCTTTGGTCAAACAACATTGAGACTGAGTGCCTGAACTGATTATTGGACTGAAACTGTAGCTGAGACTGTGGGAGGTATCATCTAACCGATATGCCTCGATCTGAGCTAATCGGGGTCCAACCTGTAACCCCAGTTGGAAGGGTGTTAGTACCATGCCACAGGTACTAATGTTGTCTATGTGGATCCACTAAACTAGTTTATTGTATGGTCCCAAAGGACTAAGGGTGTCAAGCCTAATCTGACGGGTGACCCCTGCGAGATAGTCAAGCCTAAACTGATGGGTGACTTCTCATATCCTATGCTGGCTATGTAGTTCTAGAGTCTAGGTATTGCTACTAACGACTCTAACTATCTGACAGGTAAGCCTTCATCCCTACACTCGCTTGGTGCTTAGTCCCACTCCCAACTGAATGACACTGGATGCTAAACTGTTCTGAGTTTAACTGACTGATCTAGTAATGCTCATAATGTATTCTGAAGTTATCCTGAAGATACTGAGATAAGACTAAGTAAACAACTATGGTTTTTGGGTATTCATTACCCCCAGGACTCAAAAGCAAAAATAGTTAAGATGATACTTAAGCTTAAAGGACATAACGTGCAATCCTCTATCAAATCTTCACTCTTATAGGCATTTTATCCAATACTTGTAGTTCATTGTTTATTAAAATCATGAGAATGTTATGGGACTTGTAGTAATAGCATGAATTCAACATGAATAGCACTAAATCATGATTTAATTCAATGAATAACAACATTAAAATGTGGAGAATTGAATAACAACAATAATTTCATTTATACATGGTGTAAAATCATACTTCATGGAGATTCATGGGTGAAATCACAATAAAAAATCCAAATAACTTGAAAGGATCATAAATTTTGCAATTTAAACCGGATACTTGGACTTCATGGGTGGAAGGAACCCATAGATGAACATCTAACATACCTGGGTTAATGTATTTGAGAGGATTGATTGTGAAATTTTTTGAGATTTGATCTTGTATTTGAGAGCTAGGGTTTTAATGGAGAGAAATTTGATGAACAATGAGCATAATTTGATCAATTTCAAGATTAATCTTCTATTTACACAATTTGGGGGCTTGATGAAAGACAAGATTGCCCTTGGGATTTAAAATCCCACACCTAGAATGCTGATTAAGGCCTCACCTTGACGTGGTGAGTGGGTCATCGTGATACCCACCGTGATGCGGTGGAATTACGGTGACTCTCTGGATCATGATAATTGCTATTTTGGCGTACACCGCGATGCGGTGCAACCACGGTGACCCTCTGGAAATTGACAAATGCCAAAATGGCCTTCATCACAATGCGATGATATGTTCATCGCGATTCTCACTACGACGCGGCCTAATCGCGGTGAGCTACTATTTTGCCAATTCGAATGCGGTCCAATCCCCATTCGAAAATCCCAAAACTTACCCGAAACAAGCTATTTTTGAGCTTCTAAGTGTTACAAGTACGTACTAAGGGTTGGACTGAGCAGAAAATATTCAGGGTATTATAATATCTCTCCCTTGGGAACATTTGTCCCCAAATGAGACGAATGAAGCTAAGATGCTGAAAACTTAAGCTATATCTAGCATGCACAACTGAAAGCATGACTAAACTGATATATAAATGCAAGAACTTTCGAATGAATGTCTATATAAAGCCGATACTTGGAGTGAAAAGAGATGATCTGAGGAAACTAGTTACCTTGAACTGAATCTGCAGCGAAAAGATGAGGGTACTTGGTCCGCATATCTACTTCTGCTTCCCATGTTGCTCTCTCAACGGATTGATTCTGCCAAAGAACTTTGACCAAGGGAACTTCTTTGTTCCTTAGTTTACGAACTTGACGATCAATAATTTAGACTGGAATTCCTCATAGGAAATGTTGTTCTGGACATCCACATTTTCTAAGGTAATAACTACCGCTGGGTCACCAATACACCTTTTCAACAATGAAACATGGAACACTAGGTGCACTGAAGCTAGATCTGAAGGTAATTCAAGCTCATAAGCTACCTTTCCGAAATGGATGAGAATTCTAAAAGGACTAATATATCGGGGACTAAGTTTCCCTTTCTTGCTGAACCTCTTCACTCCCTTCATGGGAGATATTTTTAAGTACACAAAATCACTGACCTAAAACTTGAGATCCATTCTCCTCACATCCGCATACAATTTTTGTCGGCTCTGGGCTGCCCTAAGACTTTCTATAATCAATTAAACTTTCTCTAACGCATCAAACACCAAGTCAGGACCTACTGCTACAGCCTCACCCACTGCAAACCAACCAATCAGAGATCTACATCTCCTACCATAAAGAGACTCAAATAGAGCCATCTGAATACTTGAATGATAATTGTTATTATATGCGAATTCAATCAAGGGAAAGTGGTCATCCCAACTACCTTTAAAATCAACAACACATGCTCTTAACATGTCTTCCAGAGTCTGAATGGTTCGTTCTGATTGACCATCTGTCTGAGGATGGAAGGTTGTACTGAGGTGGACTTGGGTACCGAGCCCCCTTTGGAATGCCTTCCAGAAGTGAGAGATAAATTGGATACCTCTATCTGAGATGATAGATAAGGGAACACCGTGCAACCTAACCAAATCTCTGAGATAGAGTTTGGCATAGTCATCTGGCAAGAAATAAGCTGATTTGGTCATCCTGTCTATGATAACTCAAATAGAATCATACTGATGATGGGTACGAGGAAAACCTGTCACAAAGTCTATGTTCACTTCCTCCCACTTCTAAGTAGGAATACTGAACTCCTACATGGACCCACTAGGTTTTGGTGCTCAATCTTAACCTGCTGGCATATAGAGCACTTAGCTTCAAACTCTGAAATATCCCTCATCATCCCACTCCACCAATAGATCTCCCGCAAATCACGGTACATCTTAGTGGCCCATAGATGAATCAAGTAACGCGTACCATGCACTTCTGCAAGAATTTTTTCCCTCAAATCATCTACAATAGGCACACATAGTCGACCTTGACAACGCAACACACTATCTCTCCCTTGGGAGAAAACTTCCACTTTCTGATCTCTGGATCATTCTTTCAACTTAACTAGACTGGGATCTTTATCCTTCTTTTCCTTCACTTCAGAAACTAGGGATGATTCTGAACTACTCTACACCCAATCACTACCTTCTGCTGAGTCAACTAAGAGGACACCTAGTCGGGCAAGCTGATGAACTTCCTGAGGTAACTTCTTCTTACTATCCTCAACATGAGCAACCTTACCCATAGACAATCTACTGAGAGCATCAGCCACTATATTGGCCTTGCCCGGATGATACAGAACACTCATGTCATAATCTTTCAATAACTCTAACCATCTCCTCTGACGCAAATTCAAATCATTCTAAGAGAACACATACTGCAAACTCTTATGATCTGTGAAAACATCAACATACACCCCATACAAGTAATGCCTCTAAGTCTTTAAGAAAAACACTACAGATGCTAACTCGAGATCATGAGTAGGATAATTCTTCTCATGGGTCTTAAGTTGTGTAGAGGCATAGGCTATAACCTTACCTCTATGCATGAGGACATAACCCAAACCTACCCTGAATGCATCATAGTACACAATAAACCCATCTGAACCATCTAGAAAAGTAAAAACTGGGGCTGAGGTAAGTCGAGTCTTCAACTCCTGAAAACTCTTCTCACAGGAATCTGACCACTGAAACTTAGCCTTCTTCTACATCAATATGGACATGAGAGATGCAATAGACAAAAACCCTTCAACAAACCAACGGTAATAGCCAGCCAAACCCAAGAAACTCCTGATGTCTGATGGAGAGATAGTTCTGGACCAGTTTATCACCACTTCGATCTTTTGAGGATCAACTCTAATGCTATCACCGGAAATAATATGGACAAGGAAAGCTACTAATCTTATCTAGAATTCACATTTACTAAATTTAGTGAATAAGTGATGCGTTCTAAGAGTTCGAAGTATGATTCTGAGGTGTTCTGCATTATCATTCTCGCTATGGGAATAGACAAGAATGTCATTGATGAAGACTATGAAAAATATGTCCAAATACTACTTGAACACTCAGTTCATCAAGTCCATGAAAGTTGTTGGGGCATTCGTGACACCAAAATACATGACTAGAAATTCAAAGTGACCATACCGAGTTTGGAAAGCTATTTTTGGAATGTCACATTCCCTGACCCTGAGCTGATGATAGCTTGATCTGAGGTCTATCTTGGAGAAGTATCTGGCACCCTGAAGTTGTTCAAATAAGTCATCAATTCTAGGAAGTGGATATTTATTCTTGACTGTGACTTTGTTCAACTAACGGTAGTCAATGCACATTTTGAGAGATCCATCTTTCTTACGCACGAATAAAACTGGTGCGCCCCATGGGGAGATGCTGGGCCTGATGAATCCCTTATCCAGGAGATCTTTTAACTGTTCTTTTAACTCATTGAGTTCTGCTGGAGCTATCATGTATGGCGGAATATATATGGGCTGAGTATCTGGAAGAAAGTTCATTTCGAAGTCGATTTCTCTTTTGGGAGGAACTCTAGGAAGATCTTTAGGGAACACATCTGGGAATTCCCTAACTACTGAAACTAACTCAAGGGTTGGAGTCTTTGACTCGAACAAGATGGTAAATACACCCTTTGGATATCATCCTTCTCGCTCTAAGGTACGAAACAAGATGACCCTTAAGAGCTGTAGTACTACCCATCTATTCAAGAACTGGTTCATTTGGGAACTGAAAATGAACTATTCTATTTCTACCATCAACTGAGGCATAGCATAAGTGGAGCTAATCCATGCCGAGAATGACGTCAAAATCTATCATCTCTAACACTACGAGGTCAACTGAAGTAACTTTCTAAGATATTATGACCGGACAGTTCCTGTATACCTGCCGGGCTACAATGGAAACACTTGCTGGGGTAGACACTGAAAAGGGCTCTACTAGAGTTTTGGGACTAACTTCGAAGTTGATGGCTATATATGAAGTTATAAAAGAAAGAGAAGCTCCCGGGTCTAGTAAAGCATAAACATGTAAATGAAAGACCTGCAACTACGTCAGGAGAATTTTCCTGATCTTGGTGGGACTGAAGAGCATATAATCTATTTGGATTCTGACCACTGGTAGCACTGGAAGGGGCACCGTGATGAGTCGGGCGACCGACTGGAACTGACGACTGATGGGACTGGCCCTGTTGGCACAAATCCCTACCTTTCTGAGAAACTACCTGACACTCACGAATCTGATGGCCTGGCTTGCCACACCCGAAGCACACATCTTTGCTAACTCTACACTTACCCTGATGATCTCTGCCATATTTTTGGCATATAGGGTTCATACGGGCACTGTTAACACTACCTTAGGACTTAGAGCCTGCTTCCCTATCTCGAGGATCATTTTTGAATTTGGGTACTAGGGCACTGGCTGAAGAGGGTGTTGGGGCTGAAAGCCTCTGATGGAATTGGGGATGGTTACCACCTTCTAACCTTGGCTGAATAAAACTAAAACTACTAGTCCTAACCCTCTTTCTCTCCCTCTCTCTCTTCTTAGTCTTCTGCTCCTCTATTTTTTAAGCATGTACCATCATTCTAGACAAGTCCATTTCCCTAATTAGCATTGTGGTCCTACACTCCTTGACCACACTATCAGACACTCCAGACACAAACTTGCTCATCTTGGACCTACTGTCAGCTACCATAGGAGGAGCATATCTAGATAACTGAGTAATCTTAAGGGAATACTCCTTCACACTTATGATACCCTACCTCAAGTTAATAAATTCCAACACCTTGGTCTCCCTCAACTCCAATGCGAAAAATCTATCTAAGAAAGCTGTAGCAAACTCTTCCCATTCCACAGGCCTTGTATCAATACCCCTATCTACTTTTCACTTCTTAAACCACATATGGGCCATATCCTGTAACTGATATAAATCCAACTCGGCACTCTTACTAGATATTACCCCCATAATATCCGTTACCTTCTGAACTATATCTAAGAATTCTTGTGGATCCTCTTCAGACTCGGATCCCATGAAGAAAGGAGGAATCATTCGGGTGAAGTACCGAATCCTAGTTGCAGCTGTTTTAGCCACTAGGTTGACCTGAAAAGTAGCTGGCCATTCATTCTGAGATGATACAGAATTCACTAGAGTGGTGAATGCAACTCTGAATTCTGCGTGAGAGACATGCTTATCCATAGGATCTGCCTGGACGGGAGGAGGTGCTAGCTGGTTTCCTTCTCCTCTTCTATAATTCTTTTTGGGAGGCATGTTTTGTACACGAAAGGAAGAAATGGATTATACTGAGAGTCTAACTTGAGCTCATGCTCACTCGCATGACATAAATACTGAAAGAAGGAAAACTTTTCCTAAATGCCTTGTAGCCTCCTGCCCATGAGTGTGGCGTGTTACACACCCATGCATAAGACTCTACTTGACGTGACTTTCAGACTTCCTAGGACTTTTTAAAACCTTAGGCTCTGATACCAAGTTTGTAATGCTCTAAGAGTAAACCCTGGGTGTCACACAATGCTTACAGTCCCGAGGGACCATAATCTAACCCATGAGCTGGTACGTGCTGTGAGCACTGAATAATAACATAATAAATATAGAATAAAAACTAATTATCCATAAGGTTTTATTAACTGAATCAACATTGAAACATGAATCTGAAGAAAATAACCATTGAATCTGATAAAATACTGATAAACTAAATAACTAACTGACATGTCCAAAAGCCTCTAAACTTAACTGAATAAGAGTTGATTGGACATGCCCCAACTAACTCCAACTAACTACTAAAATAAAAGAATGAAACAAAATAATCTATCCTCAAAACATGAGGACTCACCACTGCTACTGCTGTGAACCTGAGAAGTCTAAGCGCGATCAGGGAACTGGGTGTCTGAACCTATGATATGATACATCATAGCACAAAAGAAAAAAGTATGCATCAGTACTTTGAATGTACTGGTATGCTAAATAAGGTAGGATAATATGAATGGTTTCATGAACATAGATAAATAATCATCTGAATATGTATGTATAACATAAGGTATTGAATAGAATACATGAAATATAGAGTTAGTAAGAATATGTGAAATCTATAAATACTGAGGATATATGACCAAACATGTAACATGAACTGAATAAAATTTGTAAACTAAAATTTTGAAATAGCTAAAATAACTGATATATTAAAGCTTTAGTCAAAAAACACTGAGACTAAGTGTCTGAACTGATTATTGGACTGAAACTATAGCTGAGACTGTGAGAGGTATCATCTAACCGACTTTTCTTGATCTGAGATAATTGAGGTCCAACCTATAACCCCAGTTAGAAGGGTTTTAGTACTGTTCCATGAGTACTAATGATGGCTATGTGGATCCACTAAACTGGTATACTGTATGGTCCCAAAGGACTAAGGGTGTCAAGCCTAATCTGATGGGTGACCCCTACGAGATAGTCAAGCCTAAACTGATGGGTGACTTCTCATATCCTATGCTGGCTATGTAGTTCTAGATTCTAGGGATTGCTACTAATAACTTTCTCTATCTGGTAGGGAAGCCGTCATCCCTGTACTCGATCGGTGCTAAGTCCTACTCCCAAATGAATGACACTGGATGCTAAATTATTCTGAGTTTAACTGACTGATCTAGTAATGCTCATAATATATTTTGAAGTTATCCTGAAGATACTGCGATGAGACTAAGTAAACAACTATGGTTTTTGGGTATTCAATACCCCCAGGACTCAAAATAAAAAATAGTTAACATGATAGTTAAGCTTAAAGGACATAACATGCAAGCCTCTATCAAATCTTTACTCTTGTAGGCATTTTATCAAACACTTGTAGTTCATAGTTTATTCAAATCATGGGAATGTTATGGGACTTGTAGTAATAGCATGAATTCAACCTGAATAGCACTAAATCATGATTTAATTCAATGAATGACAACATTAAAACGTGGAGAAATGAATAACAATAATAATTTCATTTATACATGGTGTAAAATCATTGTTATGGAGATTCATGGGTGAAATCATAATAAAAAATCAAAATAACTTGAAAGCATCATAATTTTTACCATTTAAACCGAATACTTGGACTCCATGGGTGGAAGAAACCCATAAATGAACATCTAACATACCTGGGTTAATGTATTTGAGAGGATTGATGGCGAGATTTCTTGAGATTTGATTTTGTATTTGAGAGCTAGGGTTTAAATAGAGAGAAATTTGATGAACAATGAGCATATTTTGCTCAATTTCAAGATTAATCTCCTGTTTACACGATTTGGGGGCTTGATGAAAGACAAGATTGCCCTTGGGATTTAAAATCCTGCAACTAGAATACCGATTAAGGCCTCACCGCAACGTGGTGAGTGGGCCATCATGATTCCACCATGTCACAATACCCACCGCGATACGGTGGAATTGCGGTGACTCTCTAGATATTGACAATTGCTAATTTGAGGTTTACCACGATGCGGTGCAACCACGGTGACTCTCTGGAAATTGACAAATACTGAAATGGCCTTCATCGCGATGCGATGACATGTTCATCGCGATACTCACTGCAATGCGGCCTAATCACCATGAACTACTATTTTGCCTATTTGAATGTGGTCCAATCCCCGTTCAAAAATCCTGAAACTTACCTAAAATAAGTTATTTTCCTGCTTTTAAGTATTACAAGTACGTACTAAGGGTTGAACTGAGCTAGAAATATTTTGGGTATTACATAGATTAACCATTTAATGCAATAGATTAACAATCTGACGCAATAGATTTACCATCTGATGTGATAGATTTACCATCTAATACAACAGGTGAACCATCTGATGCAACAGATGAACCATGTAATACAACCGATGAACCATTTTTTGAATGAAATCCTATCAACTATTCCAATAGGACGACATGTCCAATAATTTGATTTCTTTCAATAAAACATTCATTTGTTGCGACAGATGACCCTTCTGTTGGAGAAAATCTAAACAATATTGATAGTTGATAACAGTTTCAACAAATCACTTATATGTTGATACAGATGAATAATCTATTGCACAGACCAGTCATCTATTTCAACAGATAAGTGATCTATTAGAAGAAATCACAATAGTATTGAAACTATTTTTTATTATTTCCAACAGATTACTCATCCATTGCAATAGGTTAGTTATATGTTGCAACAGATAACCCACCTATTGTAACAAATGTGTGATATGGTCGAACTGTTATTTTACTTTATTGCACATGTTAGATTTACTATTATATTTTTTTAATAATGCATTAATTAATTATAATTTTTTTTATTTTCCTATTATTTTTAGATAATATGGCTCCCAAAAGAAAAAAAACCGAATCAAGTCCAAGTAAAGAACAAGTGAAGCAGCTAGGCTATATCCACCACTATCTGAGCTTGCTTTAAAAAAATATCTCAATCAGAAGTAGAAGATAATGAACATGGGGATGAGGATTATTTCAAAAGAGATAATCCAAATACTAATATCCCTTCTACTGAAGAGTTGTTCAAAACCTTCAGCATTGATAGTTATCTTATGAGAATTCAGTGCAATGGTGCCATAGATGTAACTGGTGATTTTGTGGTTAAGTTTTCCATTGAATTTTTTTTTGACACCTTCAGAAAAATACTTCGAGACCAAAAATTAGTATGCTTATTTCAAGGACAGTTACTTTGGCAATATCTTGATTTGCCGGAGGACAACAACGCTCGTTTCCAAATGAACATGGTATATGATCTTCTCAAGCATAGGTTTACTTATGAAAATAAAGATAAGATGGATGTGTTGTGGATAAATTATTGTGGCGTGCCTATTTGTTTTGGTTGGAAGGAGTTTGCCGTAGTTACTGGATTAAAATGTTATCCTCCTTCTCCTTCTCAACTTATAACTATTCTAACCCTAAAAAAAAATACCCCGCACGCCCAAAAAAGGTAAAAGAAAGTCAAGTGATGATGATGACTTGGTGTCCCTTGTTGGTCCAAGCTTCAAAATAAAAATTTTGATAGAAGCGCTGAAAGGTAAAAGACTTTCAAAGAAGCACAAGCAACTATTGTTCTTGGTTTAATTTGTACATAATATTCTTTGGGCAAAAGACGTTAACAACAACATGCCACTTGGTTTAATAAAGCTCTTTGAGGATCTTGAGGCATTTAACAGATATCCTTGGGGTTATGAAAGGTTCAAAATGACTTTCAAATATTTATTGACTCCGTTAACGCCAAAAACAATCAACTTATATGGCTTTCCATGGGCTTTCATGGTAAATATTTCTTTTATTATGATTTGTTCATTTTTTATTGAATAATGCTTTTGATTTATTGGCGTTATTTTATAGGCTTGTGCATTTGAAGCCATTCCTTATTTGAGACACTAAGTGAACTACCAAAAAAAAGTTTTATGTCCAAGAATTGAGATGGTTATCAGCTAAAAATGATAAAATAGAAAAATTTCTTAATCTCTTCAACCCCCTAAAGGAAGCAGTACGTCTAATTCTAATTAAGTTTTTTCTTTAATTAATGATTCTTTTAAATGATTTAATCATTATTCTAATATATTTACTGATTTTTTAGATTGTGTATTCGTGCCTTGTTCCGACCAATCGAGAGTTGAAGATGCCATTTTTTCTTTACGGTCTGTGCAAACTTTATCGGACCCTAAGGTCATTGATAGAATAAAAAAGGATTTTTTAGAGCAACAACCATCACAAGAAAAATAATTTTGGAAGGTGGGCTTGTTATTGTTGATGGTGTTGGTGATGATGGAGTTGTCAGTGGTGGTAGTGGCAGTGGTAATGGTTCTACTGTTGGGGCTAATGATGCTCCTCCTGCAGTTTTTGAAACAACAAACCATTATGATTATGATCATACTAGCTTTACAGATTTTTCCCCTCCTAGTGAATGTTCTGCATGCAAATGTCAAAATTACAAGGAGAAACATGATGGAGTGATTAATGTTATTAATACATTAATTTCCTCTATAAAGAAATTGATATCTAAGAGGGGTGTCATTCTATCAAAAAAAAAAATTGGTTTAATTTGGTATTTTATTAATAAAAATTAAAAAGTTTAATCACAAATGGGCCAACCCATCCAAAATACAAAAAATCCTACTACTACTCTACTGAGCCGGTCCAACCCAAGTCCATTAAAAATATATAATATTTGAGCAGGGTTTCCAAAAAGGTGCTAAGTTTCCAAATCAGCTTCTCCTTCATTCTTCTCTTTGAAATGGCAATCTTCTTCACCAGCTTTAGCTTCCGTCTTCTGCATGTTTGGGTGATTAATGTTGTATCTTGAGACTCTGTTCTCCTTCTATTATTAGCTTGAAGAAGTAATTAACATCTTCTTTTATTTGTTTTGCTTTTAGTACCTTTAATAGATTGAACTGTTGTTGTTTCTTTTGATCTAGTTGTGTTCTCCGGTGGATGGGAAAGTGCCCTTTTTTGTACTGCTATGAGGGATCTAATCAGCTGAGATGTGTTGTCATAATTGAGTGTGCTGACTTTTCTTTCTCCTTCTCTGCTTTCTTTAGTTCTGTTATTGTTGTCTCTGATATATATTCGATTGCTTATGCTTTACAAATATGGTAGGGATGAAGATATTGGGATGCTTGTACCCACAAGTATTCGGTTACTAGCCGCATTTCCAGGTTTATCAAGCTCAAATTAACCCATAGACCCTCCCACGATACTGAGAATCCTTTTTGTTGGTTGAATTAGATTAGGCTAGTTAGCTGGTGCACTCTTTTTGTTGCCTCCATGGCTTGTATATATGATACATGTAAACTGTTCAGCTTTAGCCTCCCCAGACCTTTTACCTTTTTGATGATGAAAGTCTTAAATATGGGCACTGCCATTTATCACTGTTAATGATGTTTTTTCCTCTTGTTTCTAACTGCTAGAAGCTTGTAATAGTGAATGCCCCTATGTCTATTGCTAAGTTAGCAAAATAGTCAGCTAGTTGATTACCTTCTTTGTATATATGCTGATATTGCAGCTGATTTCCCTTCATAAGCTAATTTATTTTTCTGACTATATTAGCTAAGTTCCATGGGCATTTTCATTCTTCTGTAAGAACCTTCTTCATGATCAGTGAATCTATTTGGATAATCACTTTGCTGTATTGTGTTTGTTTACAGTGTTTAGCAACCTGTAAAATTGTATTTGCTTGTGTCTGCATAATATCTACATATTGAATTGGTGTTCCTTTAGCATATAGCAAATCTCCATTCACATCTCTTAGGCAAAAGACATATGGACTTCCTCCTGAATCCCCTGCCCCATCTGTGTTGTATTTCACCCATCCTTCTGTAGGTGTCTCCAAAATTACTTCGGTAACATTAATCTTCACAACCAACCTTAATCTTTATTTTTAACTTATAAAACTGCCTTAGAATATCTAGCCATTCATTTAAGAATTCCTCTGTTGGTTTCCTCACTTTCAACATCATCCTTAGATTCATTGTTATATTGTATACAATGCTCACCCATGTTGTGTCCTTGTTGTCATGCTTCCTCTCATTTCTTCTCCTCGATAGTTCCCACAAAATGATACTACGTAGAGCAAAATAATATGGTTGTTCTCTTTACTTCACCTCTGAATTCCACCATTTGAGAATTGTTCCTCTTATGGTCAAATCTTGAATATTTATACCTGCAAAAGAAGAGAAGTAGGACTAAGTCATGTTAGCATAAAAGTATCTTCTAACGACATGAGTCAATGTCTCCACTGTGGGCTCTTCTCAACACCAATATTTTGAGGATCCTTACATCCCCAACTCCTTATGTTGTCATCCACTGGTATTCTACTTTTCCATAATCTCCATATAAAAAAATCATATTTTAAATGGCAAACCCTTTATCCATATACTTTTATATCTATTATTTATATGCTACTTATTTTTTATGTACTGCCAAGCTGACTTTACTATAAACTATCCTTTTGATTCAATGCTCTATATAGGGATGTCCTTATCTTCTTTTGCTAGTGATTGTATCTTACAGAGAATATGCTCAGCAATATCTTCTAAAAAAATATCTTTGATGCTCACTCTATCTGCCTTTATTTGCTAATTCACTTACTTTCTGGTACTCTTCATCTTCATTACAGTGGTCTTCCACCATTGAATATAAATCCCTCTGTCCAGTCCAATTGTCTAGCCAAATAATGGAATTTCCTTTCCTTATTTGCCATATAATCAAATGCTCCACCAAATCCCTAGCCACTAACATCTATTTTCACACTGGAGACCTACCTGCACTTTTTTTCCACATAACCATCTTAGGATGCTCCTTTTTACAGTATTTGTTGTACATATATTCACTCTAAATAGACTTTCCAGTTCGGAAGTTCCACCATAGATTACAAAAGAGAGCCATGGAAATGTCTGATATCCTCCTAAAACCCAATCTTTCTTCCTCCTATGGTAAGCACACTGTCTGTCAGTTTACCAGTGTCTCCCTCTTTCACCTATCTTACTACTAAAAAAAATTGAGCTAAAACTCTCTTAATGGAATTCATCATATTAAGGGGGGATTCATCACTGATAAAAAGTGAATAGGAATGCTTTGTAAGACATGCTTAATCAATACTGCTCTTCCTCCATAAGAAAGAAGCTTACCTTTCTAAGTTTGCAACTTACTACTTATTTTATTCATCATCTACTGATAGTAATCTTTTTTTTCCTCATATAAAAAATGGGGCACCCAAGGTAAGTAAAAGGGAAGTCTTGCCTCAATATACCAGTAGCTACTTCTGCCATTACCCTATACCATTTGAAATATTTTTGTGCAAGTAAATTGCACTTTTTTCTTTGCTGATCTTCTTTCCTGATACCTCTTCATATCTATCCAGATCTTTTGTTACCATCTACAAAGTTCCCACCTCTTCTTTACACCTGATTATCATATCATCAGCAAAGGCTAGATGATTTAATTTAGGACTCTCCCTTGGCATGCCAAACAATTTGAATTCTCTTTTATGCATCAAAGTCTTCAAGCTCCTTGATAATACTTCCTCTGCAATAATGAACAAGGTAGGTGGTGGAGGATCACCTTGTTTCAACCTTCTTGATGATTTGAAAAACCCTTTAGGCTGACCATTAAGTAATATTGAATACCAGTTGTTCTCCAAGATTCTGTATACCATATCTATTATAACTCCAGACAAACCTAACCTCCTCAAGACCTTGGTAAGAAATAACTACTCCACTCTGTCATAAGTTTTCATCATATCTAGCTTAATAACAATGTTTGGAGGTTTACCTCTTTTTCTTATTTCTGAAATTATTTCCCGCATAACCAATACATTTTTAACAATGCTCCCTTCTGGTACAAATCCAACCTGTTTTGGTGATATCATTTGTGGAAGAAGAACCTTAATTCACTCATGAATAATTCTTGAAATGATTTTATTCACAAAATTATTAAGTGATATAGGTCTCATATTAGAAAAGTTGTTCACTACTAACTTATTTGGTAGCAATACCAAGTTGGTATGGAAAATGAACCTAGGTAATTGAAATCCACAAAAGAAAGTTTTTACCATTTTATAGATGTCCTTTTTTATAATATCCCATGAATCTTGATAAAATGCTCCTATCATTCCATCTGTACCTTTTGCATTGTTCATATTCAATCTCATTACACCTTCTTTGATTTCATCTTTAGTTTGAATTCTTAAAATTTCTTCTGGAATTCTTAAAATTTCTTCATTTTGCTCATTATTCACAAACTTAGGTAGTTCATCTAATAGAGAGAAGTCATCTACATCCTTTTTCTTTGTAAACTGCTTCTGAAAGAAAGCTATAGCTGAATCAGCTATGTCTTGTACATCTTACATCCAATCTCCTTCGTCATTCTGGATTCTTTTTATTCTGAGTCTGGTCCTTCTTCCTTTAATAATTGTATGGAATAAGTTGGTATTTCTCTCCCTTTCTTTAAACTATTCAAATCCTGCTTTCTGCTTCCAAAAATCTTCTTCTCTTTTAAGATGCAAATTTAGCTCAGTATGTGCCTTACTCAAATTTTCTCACTTTATTCCTAAAGGGTTTTCTTTATATTGCTTCTCCCTTACTTTAATGATATCTTCCAATGTTACAATTTCCTGAAAGATATTGCCAAATTTCTCTTTACTCCACCTTGTGAGAGCTAATTTAGTGTTTTTCAATTTCTAATGAAACACAATGAATGGATTGCCCTCTATTTCTGTATTCCAATGTTTCTTTATCACCTCTATACAAGATTCTTCCTTCGACCAGAAGTTGAGAAATCTAAAGGCTTTAACTATGTACTCCCTTTCCATTTTGAATTGAATTAGCATGAGAGAGTGATCAGAACCACTCCTAGCTAAGTGTTCAACTTCCATCATCTGAAACAAATCCTGCAACTTGTCATTACATAATATTCTATCCAGTCTTTTAAATATACATTCCTCATCAGTTTTTCCATTCTACCATGTGTATTTGCTCCCCTTAAATTGGATTTTTCCATATTAAACAAACTGATACATTGATTAAAATTTTGTGTTTCATTAACTGTGACAAGTAACCCTCCCAGCTTTTCTTCATCATTTCTTATCATATTGAAATCTCCTCCTACCAACCATGGCTACTGAATAGAGTCTGCCAGTTCTTCCAATGAATCCTATAACATCATTCTTTCACTTTGAGAGTATTTTGCATATACTAGTGTAACTATCAGTGAAACCTCTACATGTTGATTTTCTAGTTTCAATGATAATTGTTGTTCCTCATCCTTAATGATGCTATACTCGACATATCATCCATAAAAGCCCATATCTTTCCTAACGTATTCACCATAGCATGTTTTATTCCCTTACTTCTTCTATAATCTTCAATGTGTTGACTTTCTTGAAAGGGATCCATAAGCCCAATAAAGTAAAATTGATGTCTCTTTTGTAATGTAATTAGTCTGGTAAAAGCTTTTTGTGTATTGACTGCCCTGATGTTCCGTATTAATGTTTTTATCTTAACTTGTTTTAGAGGTATGGCTTCTTGTCTGCATTGTGGCTGAATTTGTGCTCTTACCCTTCCTTTTAACTTTTCCTCGCTTGGCTTTCAATGATTCTATTTTCTTTGGTGACAAATCAGCTTCTTTGGCAACATTGTTGATATTATCATCCAAATTTGTCATATCTAGATCCTTCTTGATTTTATTACAGCTTTCTAGCAAATTATCAGTTTGGATTGCTAGTGCTAAAACCCCTTCAATCACCATTAACTCATTCTCTATATCATACTCTAGTACAAATAATTCTCATACAGCCTCTTGAGTACCTTCCTTATTTTGGTTTTGAATTTTCTGATCATCCATTCTCTACTGGTTGTGTTTCTCCTCTAGTAACTTATTCTCCTGACTGACCTCCCTATTGTGTGTGTTTTTACCAATGTCTTGTACTATTAATTCCTCTTCTGCTTCCTTTGAAGATTGTACTGCTTCTTTAGATTTGCCAAAACTTTAATTTACCCGTTCCTTTGTACTCTCCTTACTATTTTCTTCCTCCACCTTATTAATATTGTAATCATCTTCATCTTCTAATGCATCAAAGGTATTAAAGACATCTATTTCATTTTCATTCTCCTTTTCCACCTCCCCTAGTATGTTGCCATACTTATCCCTCTTGTATTTATGCCTCCTTGTCAGCCATTATATCTTATTTGTCTTCTCTTTTCTTGCCTTGTTCTATTCCTAATGTTGCTATTTTTTCTTATTTTGGTCATTTTCTTCATCCTTAGTTGTTGCTTCTTTATTTTCTTCCTTCTTCTTTTCATACAATTTTGGGTGAATGTTCCAACAACTCTCTTCATCATGCCCTTGCAGAAAATACTCCTTACAGTATTTTGGCATGTAGTCATACTGGGTTTGAATCCACTTGGATTTGATTTCCCCTATATTATTATTCTCTCTATTTATTATAATCCTTTGAGGTAATTTAGCGACTAAATCTACCTCCACTTTAAATCTTGCATAGCTGGTTCTGGTTTGGTTTTTAGTAGCCATGTCTATTGTTAATGGCTTGTCTACTGCTGAAGTAATAGAGAAAATTGAATCTTTAGCAAAAAAAATTCAGAGGCAAGTCTGGCATCGAGATCCATGCTACTCTAATCATTGTTTCTACATCAGGCTCAAACCATGGATCCCATTTTAACGTCCTCATCTGCCAATACATATCATCCAATTTTATATAGTAATATGTTGTAGATAATAATTGTACATAGTCCTCCATCATGTCTAACTTATCAGAATATGCCTTTCATCCAATACCCCTATTGTACAGTGGCCTTTGATCCAACATTGAGTTGGTATTATTTTTCTCAAGACATTAATATGTGGCTTGCCGTAAGAAATTTTTTGATAATATCATATTAAAGATTCGCCTGCATGATTAGGTTACATACTTCTGATGACTTTCACGTGATCGTAGGCTCTCCATGCAACACTATCACAGGTTTAGGTGAAACCCTAATAATATTGCTATAAACTACATTAGGTTTCAAAAGATCTGCAAATTTTGGAATCCCCTTTTGATTCTCATTATTACTCTTTTCACTAATCCGTTTATTTTCATCCGGTGGTATAATTCCACTGGCCACATTGGACACAACGGCCAACGATTACAAATTTTTTATGGTGTAGCTAAGGTTTTGACGGTGATTGAACAGTATGATATTACTGAGCATGGATATTTAAGTGAGATTCACTTTTTGTGTAGAAAGACCAAATTATTTTCCACAATAAAATCCAGGAAGAAATTCAATGAATACACATGTGCTACTTCGGTGTTCAAAGTGTATGATTTTCTAGTTATGGATTTTAAGCATGATGATGGTTGTTAGCTGCTCTGAGTTATGATCATTCCATCAAAGAGGATTTCATATCCATATACTCCATTAGAGATTAAGGCGGCTAAGACAAGAAGGAAAGAAATTTCCAAGGCATTATCAAACAGACTACATATTTGTTTTAACAGATGACACATTTGCTGAAAATTATCAAACAGACATAGACATCTGTTACAACAAATGACCAACCTGTTGCGTCTGATGCATTATATGTTACAACATATGTCTCATCTGTTGGAAAAAATCAAATAGGATACCAACTATTTTAATTTGTCCCAACAAATGACCCATCTGTAGGGACAAATTACATCAAGACTTCCTTACTGTTTTAGGTGGTTCCAACAGATGAGTCATCTATTCCAATAGATAAGTCATCTATTAGAATAGATGAAGCATCTATTGGAAATTATCATACATGTCTTTTCACTATTTTAATTGTACCAACTGATGACCTATCTGCTTTAACAGATGGGTCATCTGTTAGGACAAATTAAATCAAGACTTCCTACTATTTTAGTTTGTCCAAATAGATGAGTCATATGTTTCAATAGATGGTCCATCTGTTAGAAATTATCATACATGTCTTCCTCTTTTTTAATTTATTCTCACAGATAACCTATCCATTACAACAGATAGGTAATATGTTGGGATAAATTAAAATAGAAGGAAGACCTGTTTAATTTTCTCCAACAGATGAGTTATATTTTTCTATTTTTTTATATCTCTGTGATTAGCATTGACAATAATGGCTTTCCAGGTAGATGTCACAGTAGAATCTATTACTGAACAACATAATATCACAGTTGATAATCCATTAACTGCTTCCAAATATGAAGAAAAAGTGAAGCCTGTCAGTTTGGAAGAACGGAAGAATTGCCTATTTGAAGGGTTTAACATCTCGGACAAGGCTTCAAAAAAATAAAAAAGTTGATCAATGACTATTCAGAATGGATTGTTGATGGGTTATTAAAGCTTCATGGCACTAGGTACATAAATCATTTTTAAAGATATTCATTTATACAATTCTTCTTGTAAAAATATGATATTAACACATATAAATCATACAGACAACAAAATGAAAAACAGTACAAAGTGAAAACCAATTGGGTCTTAGTTTTGATATGTTCGACTTTGTTGTTGCACATCCCAGAATGAAGAATTGGTTCTATTTGATGTCACAATCCCAAACTTGCTGGAATGATAAGGTTTAAATGTCATACATCTTACTATTAATACTATTTTTAATTGTATCTATTTATTAATTTTATTATTACCTAATCTGAAATGTTTGATAATATGTACAACACATCAATGACATTTACTACCTCTGAAAGAAGATCAAGTTGCAAACACAATAACAATGAAGATACACGATAGACAATTATTTGTACAAAGCTTACATCAATAATGCCTACGATAGGTATTGTCAACAACAACTGGAAGTTTCCCAAAATGAGAAATTCTTAATCAACATCATCAAAGGTTTTAGCATTTCATCTGGATTACCTTGGCATTTGGTCGATGAAGTGTACATCTCAATGAATTGTGGTGATGAATTTCACTGGGTGTTAGCTGTCATTGTTCTAAAAGAGATGGGCATCGAAGTTTATGACTCGATGTCAGGAAGGAGACGTTCTGGGCCGTCATTTGAGATTCAAAAGTTTTCCAAAATATTGCCTACTTACCTTGATATAAGTGGCTTTTTGGACAATAATATTCGTACTGATTGGTCAAAAATTGAAGCATACCAGGATAAAATGTGTAATCCATTTGAAGTAGAATATGTTGAAGGAATTTCTCAACAACCCAGTGGTAGCTTGTAAGTATCATGATTTAGTTTCATTTTATGAATTTCACAAATCTTACATTAGTTGCAAAATATGGATTATCTAATTTTTACAAACGCAGGGATTGCGATCTTTTTGTTGTAGCTTACGCCGAGTATTTGTGTGATGGATTACAAGTACCAATTGATAAACTTGTTTCCAGATTACTCCATAAAAGATATGCTAATCTTGTATGAAAATATGGAGAAGCAAAAGCTGATAAACCGTATGCAAGCGACATTAAAGATCCACGACGACCGAAGCCAAATTTCATAGAACCATATGAAGAACAACTTGTACATATTGAGTAGATCTTTATAACTTGAGTCTGTACCTATAAAACTTATAAAATAAATTTATATTTCATTTATTTGTTGATTTACTTAATGTAATTTCTGAAGGCTTCGATTTATTTTATTTTGTCTATGAATTTTATTTTATCCTTAGATTTGAACTTATTTATTGAAATAGAATACTAGAGTCAGATATTGTAACATATAATGGATATGTTGCAATAAAAGATATATCTATGGGAAATTATCAAACAGATTTAGACATATGTTTTAACATGTATGTCATCTATTGGAAATTATAAAACAGGTCTTCCTACTGTTTTGATTTATTCCAGTAGATGACCTATCTGGTACAACAAATAGACTACATGTTGCAACAGATAGTCTATCTATTGCAATAGATAAACTATATGTTGTAATATTTAATAGACCAATGTCTATATCTATATAATGAACTTGTTGCAATATTTAATAAACCAATTCAATTTTCATCAAACATAAAAGTTTGTCACTACATGTATACTTAAAATAAAAATTATCATGATGTTTGTGTTTCTACATCTTCTACTTTTTTATACATAGGCTCCAACAATTTAGTTAGTACCGCATAAGCCCAGACGTCTTTCATCCTTGCCATAATGTTGTCGCACAGAAAGATCCTTGGGTTGGACATTTCTGTGTCGGTTATCAAACATTCGATGTATGCAAGTGTGTATGACCCGCACCCAACATTGTTTAAATTTCTTAGAAGGTCCTTGTCCTTGTTTTGACCTTCAAAAGCCCAGTTTTTATTCAACACTTTCGCTGACAAATGATTTATCGGGTTACTTTTCTTCAACAATCTGGGGAACAAGTCCAATAGTGGCTGCATCTTGGTAAGAAAATTGGCCTCCTCGAAGATAGGTAAGTTGCAGTCATAAACCTTTATCTTTCCTTCCATGAGTAGTATCTCAAGAGATAAAAAATATTTTACGTCCACGGTCATGACTACAAGAATTTTCTTTGCCTTGATCAAGTTTTTCCTGTGTGGATATGACCTCTTTCTTCTAACATAGTCAATCATATCTTTATCCCATTCAAACATAGTAACTAACAAATCAAATCCCGAGCCACCGGGAGTTGTCGCTAGACTAGTGAGATCATCGTACCTACTCTTGAAATTGTTGTAGAAGTTGAGGTCAGTCATCTTATCACCATCATCATAAGTATCTAAGTATGCTAATTGCTTGCCTCTCATAAGGTAGAGAATTTTATCAACATACTGTGATATAATAAGACAATTTTTAAATAGGTTAGTTAATTTTAAAAAATAAAAACAAAGTGGAAAGATACAATGGATGGTCCATATGTTGCATAGGTTCTTTGAATATGTTAACAGATCTCCCACCTAATGTAACTTATGCAACAGATGGATAATCTGTTACAACAGATGAACCACCAATTGCACCAGAATACCTAGTTGTTTCAACAAATTATACATCTGTTGTGTAGCTTCTTCTTCATGGAATAGATTAGAAGGTTAGGTTAGGAAAATTAAATTTATCATGTCCACATACCACACATCCATATTTTTCATATTCTTAAAGTCTTGGGGCGGAAAGGGATTCATGGTGAAGGTTTTTGCGCGTTGGTTGGAATTTATGTACTTTCTCAGAACAGACTTTAATTTACCATCAAGTTCCATTTATATGTTCACCTTTTTCAATGGTCTCTGAACTTTATCAACTTTTGGAGGAGGAGGAGTTGCAAATAATTTTGGTTTCCTATTTGAGAGAATATGTCTAATTGTTTTTTTCTTCTTCCTAACCTCAACTGTATGAGTGTATGGTTTTCTCACCTTCTTGGATGGTATGATACCCCTCTTGGATTTCAATTCCTCGATAATATCAGTGAGAGCATCTATTATTTGAAAGAGTTGTTCCTGTTTGTCCATGCGCTAACATCATTTGCAATGAGGACATAAGCGTGAAGAGAGGTGAGAGAAATAACTGTAAGGGGTGATTTAAAACATATTTATTTTTTCTTAAGCATCAACATGGTCATCATTATGACTGGAAGCAACATCAACATCATTATACCACCCACCAACATCAACAATTCCATTCTTGTTTCCCCTTTAACAAGGTCTGAGATGATATGGTCTTCAACAACTCCCCTTTTTCTGTGCAGGTACTCTACTATAGTATGTTCTATTGTATAATCGCCTCCTCGAGCAATCCATCCATATAAATTTGGACCAGGGGAATTTCTATTGATTTTCCATTCTTGTTTGTTGCACTGGGAGGTTTCGAAGGTCTTCTCAAAGTCCATTACACAATTAAAATTAGTCCAATCACTATTGAATCTCTACACTGCCATTAAATATTGATCCCTTCTCAAAACTTGATGCATAAACATGAGCAAAACTGTCATTAAATTATAACAGGGTATCAACACCACCTTTTTGAAACCCTTCGGCCTTATCAGTTTGCACCTATCAAACTTAACTATAAAATGTAGGATATTTTTTTAAGGATTATTTCCTAATCGATAAAAAACAATATTCACAAAATCATTGTACTTTATGTGTTTTTCACAATAACTTGATCAGTAATACATAACTCCCACACATAAAAGTGGATCATCCATCTGCATGCACCTTATTTTTCGTACCCCATCAATGTCTAACAATGTTTAATCTTGAGTTCCCATTGTGAAAGTGTACAAAATTATAGAGGATCAAAGGGTAACCATCTTCAATTTCAAATGACTACATGCCCGTCAAGAAAAAACAAGTGCTACATATGTAATGCACCATAATCGTTGTAATAGTAAACATATGCCGTTGTTTGTTATAGGCTTTGATAATTTTAACTCATTGTTGGGGATGTAAATGTTAATATTTATTATATAAAATATATTTTTATTAACTTGTACATCAATAAAAAATGGTAAAACAGGAACTAAATACGACAAACTATAAAAAATATTTTCAGCAGATTACCCATTTGTTACAACAGATGGACATTTGCTGGAAGAACACAATACAGTTCATCAATTTGGATTGCATTAAACCAACAAATGACCAATATGTTGCAACAAATGGATAATCTATTAGAAAAACTCAAAACCCTATTCTTCCAATAGATGTCACATCTGTTGCAACAGATCTTCTGGAAAAACATAATACAGTTCTTGCCATAGGTTTGTGTTCTTCCAACACGTGCTAAATATGTTTCAACAGATGGCCCATCTGTTGAAAAAATTGACTAAAAATGGTTATTAATAAAAAAAGGGTTTTTGCAAGAGTGAAAAGTCATGAATTTTTTATTATTTAATAAAGAAAAATTGTTCGTAAATAAATAATAAGAAAATAAATGATAAACACAATTTAAAATTGTAAAAAATAATTATTTAATTTTAAAAACTGATGTTAATATTAAATAGGTAAAAAGTCGTGACTTTCCACCTTTTTTGTCTTTATTTTTTTTAAAATATGTTTTTTTAATTTAAATAATTGAAAAATCACTAGTTTAAATTAATTAAGGGATATAATTATTAAAACAGAGGTGAACAACCGTGACATTTTGTCTAACACATTAAAAATAACTAATGAATCAAATTCTCCATTTGTTGCAACCGTGAATCAACTCTTGGAAGAAATCAAAATAGCTCTTCCAACAGACGGTCCATCTATCGCAATAGATAACCCATCTGTTGCAACAGATGGCTCGTCTATTGCACACATGGACCATTTATTACAATAGATGGTAAATTTGTTGTGATAGATGGGTTATCTTTTGCAACAGATGATCCATATGTTACAACAACTCGATAAAAATGGTAATTATTAAAAGAAATGGTTATTGAAAAGGTGAAAAATCTTCGATTATTTAATTAAGAGAAACGTTTATTTAATTTTTAGAACTAATTAATATTAAAAAGCTGAAAAGTCTTGACTTTTCACAATAATCAAAAAGTCACCAGTCGTGAGTTTTTACCTAACACATTCAAATTCTATCCTCTATAAATAGGTTCTTTCCTACTCGTTCATTCTTCTCCACTTTATTTGCTTCTTGCATCTTGTCTTTCATATTATATCTTCAACCACTTCTCTTTAAAGACCAGATTCCTTTTTTCATTGAGGTAATTTTTTTTAAAATCTTGAAGTTGGTAGTATACATTGTATTACATTCGGACTTCTTCATTTCTTTAGTATTTTATGTATTTTTTATTAATGTATGTGTGTTATAGATATGACTGATCCGGTTTGGGATATGGCAATTCTGTGCGACACCGTGCGGGAACTTCAAAGGCAGGTTAATGAACTCCAATGGGAGTAGGGCGCCATGCGAGCAAAGATGGTGCCTGAGATTTGAAGGTTGGGGAGGGACCTGCTACAGCCCATTGACGATTGGACGGTTGATAACAATAACAATAATAATAATAATAATTAGGTTATGTTTTTTTCTTTTAGCATATTTATTTTGTTTTATTTATATCGGATTCTACCTAAGCCTAATGTATTTTATTTTGTTTAATTAAAAAATCCATGTTTGGTTGACTTTGACTTTATTTCTTATTTAATTTTCATTCTGTCTATTTATTCTTCTTAACATATCGAGGGTTGGAGATAAGGATTAAGCATCTGGCACAATTTTGAATTCAGTAGCAATAATAAGAGTTTTGAGTTCTTCCAATAGATGGACCATCTGTTGAAATAGATTGATCATCTGTTGGAAGAACACAAACCAGTGGCAAGATCTGTATTTTGTTGTTCCAACAAATGGCCCATCTGTCACAACAGATTGGTGATCTGTTGGATAAACACAATCTATTTTGATGATCTATATTATGTGTTTCCAAAAGTTTTGTTGCAATAGATGTTTCATCTGTTGAAAGAACATACTACAGTTAAAAATAATAACATTTACGTTCACAACAATGAGTTAAAAATATCAAAGTCCATAACAAACAACAACATAAGTTTTACTATTAGAACAATCATGGTGTATTATGATCCGGGTATGTAGTTCTTTTTGGGAAGCATTCTTACATATGGAGCACTTGTTTTTTCTTGATGAAAATGATTCTCTAACTCCACGCCTCATCTTATATCACCTTCTTTCCGATTTGATAGTGCTTGGGTCAATATATGAAGGAGGTATTAATCTCTCCAAAAGCTCTACAGGAACAACCTAAGATTCTTCAGGAGGCACCAGATTAATATTCTCTATATATTCCATTATATATCTTTCCACCAAATAATATAAAGATAGGAACTCATAAATTTTAGTTTCATATTGGGCTTGAAGCGTTACCGAAACATGTGGATAGGGTATTTTGTCCAAGTCAAAAACTCTACATATACAAGTTCTTGTTTGAAGATTTATCATGGAAACATCACCATGACCATCGATACTAAACTTGTAATCTTCTATTTGATGAGCAAATAATCTATTCCCATACTTGTAATGCCCCGAGTCTGTACCCCAGACGCTACACGGTGCTTACGACCCTGAAAAACCACAAACTAATCCATGACTGGTACCTGCTGTGAGCACTGAATAATAATAGTGAAATAACGCGGAAAATATGTTAAATTCCATAAGGTTCATAATCTGAATACTGATAAATATAGTACTGAAACAACATCTGAAAAACTGAATATTATCTAAAATTGTCTTGTCTGAAAAGCCTCTAATTGATCTATCTGAATGTGGAGTTAATGGGATAAGACCCCAACTAACTTCGACTACTAAAAACACAGAAGCTACTGAAATACTAAAATAAAAGCATATCCTCGATAGATGAGGAATCACCACTGAATCTGTTGCTGCTATCTGAATCTGTCTAAGCGCGGTCAGGAACCAGATATGAGATATCATAGCACAAATAGAAAGTTTGTGTCAGTATGTGGAATATACTGGTATGCTAGACGAGGTAAGGTTGAATTCAGGGGTTCATATGTAGGAACAGTAACTGACTAAATGATATAAAGTAACTGAATAAAAGTATATCGGTAAGTGGAACTACTATAAAATACTGAGTATGCAATACTGTGCATATGCATATATATACTGTATCTAAGCTTTTACTGAAGCTGAGTACTGAGTTCTGGTAACTGAGTAACTGATATCTAAGATTTTTAATAACCAAATTACTGATACTGAGTGATTGTGTCTGATAGTCCTGATTCTGTAGAACTGAATTGAGTTCTATACTAAGACTGAAATTGAAACTATGGGAGGCAATCATCTAACCGACATGCCCCTCTCGAAATGGATTGGGTTCCAACATTTAACCCCATCTAGAAGGGTGTCAGTACCATGCCACAGGTAAAGACAAGCTAAAGAGTCACCCTTATCTGGCAGGTGCCCTGAATAAGAATGATGGTACCCTCAACTGGCAGGTACAACACCTTATCAACCCTCAACTGGAAGGTTGATATCTCAACCTACATTGGCTACATAGTTCTGGAATGCAAGGACTGCTACTAACAATCACACCCTCTACTGGCAAGTGATTCCCCATCCTTGGGTTCACTCGGTGCTGAATCTTACTCCCAACTAAATGAAATTGATTATTATATTGAGCTGAACTAGACTGAGTTCCACTGAGTTTTACTGAGTTCTATAACTGACTAAGTACTACTGATCATGAAATTACTGAGACTACTCTGTAACTACTATAGCTCTAGGTCATCAGTTAGATTTTTGGGTATTGAATACCCCCAAGACTCGAAAGCATGGAAAGTAAAGCATGGCATGATCTTGAAAAGCATAACAATACTTTCTTGTTAACAATATATTCATTTAGTCATTTTATCAAACACTTGAGATACATGAGTTTGTACATGAATGGGAACACATGATAACATGTCATGATTTTACTATTCAATTCACGTAGGCCTTTTATCAAACACTTGGGGAGCATGGTTATTTCACATAATAATAGTCAACACATGAACATCATGGATACAATACTCAATGATAAATTCAAGGTTCAACATGCAAATCATCTAATTCATCACACATGCTACTTTAATTGCTTGAAACTCTTAATTAATCATGGATTAAAACTCAAATAATATCATGGACATGAATACAATCAATTTCAAGCATTGAATTCATAAATCTAAGAACTTGTATATTTAAATAGGATTCTTGGACTCCATGGGTGAAATAAAACCCAGGATGAACACCTAACATACCTGAGAAGATGACTTCTTGAAGGTTCTTGAAAGATTTCTTGAGATTCGTTCTTGACTCTTGAAGACTAGGGTTTTGTCCTTTTTGAGAGAGAGTAACTTAATCTTAAGAAAAAGTGAGTGAATAATGATATAATGAGCAATTAGTTCTCTTTTAGGGCTTAATTTTATGTTTAGGACTGATTAGGGACGTGGAAAAATACCAAATTACCCCTAAAAAGTTATTAAAATTTTTCACTGAAAATCCCAATTTTAGGTTTCACCGCGACGTGGTAGCATCGTGATAAGCCATTAGAATTAGGATGGTACTGTTCATAAAAGGGACGAGCGTGAAATTTACCCTTGGCACGATGCGGTACCATCGCAGAGTCTCACTTGATTTTGACAATTGGGAACTGGAACAATGGCGCGACACTCCATTGTCACAATGGCATACTGGAAATTGACAATTGCCATATGACCTGGCTCCACGACACGACAGTGCCCACTTTGGCACACTGTTTTGCAAAAATTGCTATGACTTTTCATCCTGGTATCAGATTTAGGCGAATTTTATGTCATTGGAAAGCTGACTGAATTTCATACACAATGGCACTTCTTAGACTGGAAAATTCTAAGTATTTTAAAAATTTTATATAGGAATACTCATATACTGAGAGTTAAACTGGGCTAAAATAATACGGGATATTACAATATCTCCCCCTTGGGAACATTTATCCTCAAATGAGACTGATTAAGCTGAGAAATACTGATAGACTGAGTTTACATACTAAATATGCACAACTGAAGCATGAAATACATGAATGAAACTATTGATAAGCTGAGTTTTCATACTGAACATGCATATCTGATGCATGAGTACATGGCTGAATTGATTCATGAATGCATGACTGTAACTGTAACTGCAACTGAACATGGAACTGAGTAAATCTAAGGAAAGATATTATTTTAAGTTGGGTCTGAGTTTTCGGAGAAGAGGTGAGGATACTTGGTCCGCATATCTGCTTCTTCTTCCCAAGTAGCTCCCTCAATGGACTGATCCCACTAAAGAAATTTTACCTAGGGAACTTCTTTATTCCTCAGTCTGCGAATCTGACGATCAAGGATTTGAAATGGAACCTCTTCGAAGAAGAGATCATTCTAGATTTCTACGCCATATAAGGGGACTACAACTACTGGGTATCCAATACATTTCCTTAGCAGGGAGACGTGGAATAGTGGATGTACTGAAGCTAGATCTGAAGGCAACTCAAGCTCATAAGCTACCTTTCTGAAATGGCTAAGAATATTGTAAGGACCGACATATCGGGGTTTGAGCTTTCCCTTCTAACCGAACCTCTTCACTCCCTTCTTGAGAGAGATTTTCAAGTACACAAAATCTCCGACCTCAAACTCGAGATCTTTTCTCCTCACATCTGCATACAATTTTTTCGGCTTTGGGCTTCCCTAAGTCTTTCTCTAATAAATTAAACCTTATCTAAGGCATCAAACACTAAATCAAGCCCTACTACTATGGCCTCACCTACCTCGAACCAACCAATTGGAGATCTATATCTCCTACCATAAAGAGCCTCAAACGGAGCCATCTGAATACTGGAATGATAGCTATTATTACATCCAAATTCAATCAAAGGCAAGTGGTCATCCCAACTACCTTTAAAGTCAACAACATAGGCTCTTAACATATCTTCTAGAGTCTGAATAGTCCTTTCTACTTGACCATCTGTCTGAGGGTGAAAAGTTGTACTAAGTTGAACTTGGGTACCATGACCCTTTTGAATGCCTTTCAAAAATAAGAGGTGAACTAGGTACCACTATCTGAAATGATGGATACTAGGACTCTGTGTAACCTAACCAACTTTTTAATATAGAGTTTGGTGTAGTCCTCGATTGAATAGGAAGTATGAACTAGCAAGAAATGAATGGATTTGTTCATCTTGTCTACGATAACCCAAATCAAATCATGCTGATGATGAGTACGAGGCAAACCCATCAAAAAGTCCATCTTCATTTCTTCCTATTTCCAAGTAGGAATACTGAACTCCTGCATGGACCCACTAGGTTTCTAGTGCTCAATATTAACCCGCTGACACGTAGAGTACTTAGCTACAAACTCTGCAATATCCCTCTTCATCCTACTTCATCAATAGATCTCCTATAAACTGTGGTACATCTTAGTGGCCCTTGGATGAATAGAGTAACGTGCATCATGCGCTTCTACAAGAATTCATTGCCTCAATTCATCTACACCTGGCACACATAATCGACCCTAGCAACGCAGCACACCATCTCCCCCTTGGGAGAAAACCTCTACCTTTAAAGTCAACAACGTAGGCTCTTAACATATCTTCTAGAGTCTGAATAGTCCTTTCTACTTGACCATCTGTCTGAGGATGAAAAGTTGTACTAAGTTGAACTTGGGTACCATTACCATTTTGGAATGCCTTCCAAAAATGAGAGGTGAACTGGGTACTTCTATCTGAAATGATGGATACTAGAACTCGGTGTAACCTAACCAACTTTTTAATATAGAGTTTGGTGTAGTCCTCGATTGAATAGGAAGTATGAACTGGCAAGAAATGAGTGGATTTTTTCATCTTGTCTACGATAACCCAAATCAAATCATGCTGATGATGAGTACGAGGCAAACCCATCAGAAAGTCTATCTTCATTTCTTCCTATTTCCAAGTGGGACTACTGAACTCCTGCATGGGCCCACTAGGTTTCTAGTGCTCAATCTTAACCCGCTGACATGTAGAGCACTTAGCTACAAACTCTGCAATATCCCTCTTCATCCTACTTCATCAATAGATCTCCTATAAACTGTGGTACATCTTAGTGGCCCTTGGATGAATAGAGTAAAGTGCATCATGCGCTTCTGCAAGAATTCATTGCCTCAATTCATCTACACCCGGCACACATAATCGACCCTAGCAATGCAGCACACCATCTCCCCCTTGGGAGAAAACCTCTACTTTTTTATCTCTGACTGACTCTTTCAACTTAACTAAACTGGGATCTCTGTCCTGTTTTTCCTTTACTTTAGAAACCATAGATGATTTTGAACTATTTTGCACTCACACACTACCCTCTACTGAATCGACTAAGTGGATACCTAGTCGGATAAGCTGATGAATTTCCTGAACAAACTTCTTCTTACAATTCTCAACATGAGCAACACTACCCATAGACAACCTACTGAGAGCATCTGCAACTACATTGTCCCTATCCGGATGATACAGAGTACTCATATAATAATCTTTCAACAACTCTAACCACCTTCTTTGACGCAAATTCAAATATTTCTGAGAGAACACATACTGCAAGCTTTTGTGATATGTGAACACATCAACATGCACCCTATACAAATAGTGCCTCCAAATTATTAAGGCAAACACAACAGCTGCTAATTCCAAATAATGGGTAGGGTAATTCTTCTTATGGGGCTTAAGATGTCTAGAGGCATAGGCTATGACCTTACCTCTCTGCATTAGGACACAACCCAAACTTACTCTGGAAGCATCACATTACATAACAAACCTATTTGAACCATCTGGTAGAGTCAAAACTGGGGTTGTAGTGAGTTGAGTCTTCAACTCCTGAAAACTTTTCTCATAAGAATCTGACCACTGAAACTTGACTTTCTTCTGAGTCAATCTGGACATGGGGGATGCAATAGATGAAAACCCTTCAACAAATCAATGATAATAGCTAGCCAAACCCAAGAAGCTCCTAATATCTGACGGAGAAATGGGTCTAGGCTAGTTTCTCACTTCCTCAGTCATTTAAGGATCCATTTTAATGCCATCACCGAAAATAATATGACCAAGGAATGCTACTGACCTTAACCAAAATCCACACTTACTGAATTTGGCGAACAATGGATGGGCTCTGAGAGTCTAAAGTACGATTCTGAGGTGATTTACGTGATCATTCTCGCTATGGAAATAGACAAAATGTCATTGATTAAGACTACTACAAACATGTCCAAGTACTACTTGAACACACAATTTATTAAGTCTATGAAGGATACTAGGGCATTTGTAAGACCAAAGGACGTGACTATGAACTCAAAGTTTCCATACCGGGTTTGTAAAGCTATTTTTGGGATATCACATTCTCTGACTGTAAGCTAGTAATAGCCTAATCTGAGGTCTATCTTAGAAAAATAACTGGCACTCTGAAGCTTGTCGAACAAGGCATCGATTCTGGGAAGTAGGTACTTGTTCTTAACTGTGACTTTGTTCAACTAACGGTAGTCTATACACATTCTAAGAGAATCGTCTTTCTAACACACGAATAAGACTAGTGCGCCCCATGGAGACATGCTGGGTCTAATGAACCCCTTGTCTAAAAGGTCCTTTAACAGTTTTTTTAACTCTCTGAGTTTAGATGGAGCCATTCTGTATGGCAGAATAGATATAGGCTGAGTTTCTGGAAGAAGGTCTATTCTGAAGTCAATTTCTCTTTCGGGAGGAACTCCAGGAAGATCTTCAGGAAACACATCTGAGAATTTATTTACTACTAGAACTGACTCAAGATTAGGAGTCTCTAAACTAGAGTCTTTGACTCTCACAAGATGATAAACATATACCTTGGATATCATTTTTCTCACTCTAAGGTATGAAATCAACTGACCCTTAAGCGTTGTAGTACTACCCCTCTATTCAAGGACTGGTTCATTTGGAAACTAAAAATGAACAATTTTGTTTCTATAATCAACTAAGAAATAGAATGAATAGACCAAATCCATGCCAAGAATGACATCAAAATCCATCATCTCTAACTCTACTAAGTCTGCTGAAGTGACTTTCTGAGATATTATAATCGAAAAGTTCATGTATACCCGTCGTGCTATGATAGACTGACCCACTGGGGTAGAGACTGAGAAGGGTTCTGTTAAGACTTATGGTGTGACCTTAAAGTTGAATGCTATGTAAGGAGTTACAAAAGACATAGAAGTTTGTAATACCCCGAGTCTGCACCTTGGACGCTACATGGTGCTTACGACCCTGAAGGACCATAAGCTAACCCATGACTGGTACCTGTTGTGAGCACTGAATAATAATATAGAAATAATGTGGAAAAAAAGGTTGAAATTCCATAAGGTTCATAATCTCAGTATTGATAAATATAGTATTGAAATAACATCTGAAAAAATAAATAATGTCTGAAATAGTCTAGTCTGAAAAGCCTCTAACTAATCTATCTAAATATGAAGTTGATGGGACAAGCCCCCAACTAACTCTGACTACTGAAAGACTGAAGCTATTGAAATACTAAAATAAAAGCATATCCTTGATAAATAAGGACTCACTACTGAATCTGTTGCTATTTCCTAAGCGCTGTCAGGAACCTGAGCATCCGAACCTATGATATGAGACATCATAGCACAAAGAGAAAGTATGCATCAGTACATGGAATATATTGGTATGCTAAATAAGGTAAGGCTAAATGCAGGAGTTCATATGCATGAACAGTAACTTACTAAATGATATGAAGTAACTGAATAAGAGTACATGGGTAACTAGAACTACTGTAAAATACTGAGTATGCAATACAATGCATATACATATATATACTATATCTAAGCTTTTACTGAAGCTGAGTACTGAGTTTTGGTAACTGAGTAACTAATATCTGACATTTCTGATAACTGAATTACTGATACTGAGTAACTATGTTTGATACTCCTAATTCTATAGAATTGAACTGAGTTTTATGCTGAGACTGAAACTGAAACTGTGGGAGGTAATCATCTAACCGATATGTCCCTCTCTAAATGGATTGGGGTCCAACCTGTAACCCCAGCTAGAAGGGTGTCAGTACCGTGCCACGGGTAAAGACAAGTTGAAGAGTCACCCTCATCTGGCAGGTGCCCTGAATGAGAATGGTGGTACCCTCAACTGGCAGGTAAAACACCTTATCAACCCTTAACTAGAAGGTTGATATCTCAACCTACGTTGACTACGTAGTTCTGGAATGCAAGGACTGCTATTAAGGATCACACCCTCTACTGGCAGGTGAGCCCCCATCCTTGGGTTCACTCGGTGCTGAATCCTACTCCCAACTGAATGACACTGATTATTATACTAAACTGAACTGGACTGAGTTACACTAAGTTTCACTGAGTTATGTAACTTATTAAGTACTACTGATTATGACATTACTTAGACTACTCTGTAACTATAGTAGCTCAAGGTCATCAGCTAGATTTTTTGGTATTGAATACCCCCAGGACTCGAAAGCATGGAAAGTAAAGCATGGCATGATCTTGAAAAGCACAACAATACTTGCTTGTTAACAATACATTTATTTAGTCATTTTATCAAACATTTGAGATACATGAGTTTGTACATGAATGGGACCACATGATAACATGTCATAATTTCACTATTCAATTCACATAGGCCTTTTATCAAACACTTGGGGATCATGGTTATTTCACATAATAATAGTCAACACATGAACATCATGGATACAATACATGATGGTAAATTCAAGGTTCAACATGCAAATCATCTAATTCATTACACATACTACTTTAATTGCATGAAACTTGGAATTAATCATGGATCAAAACCCAAATAATATCATGGACATGAATACAATCAATTTCAAGCATTGAATTCATAAATCTAAGAACTTGTATATTTAAATAAGGTTCTTGGACTCCATGGGTGAAAGAAAACCCAGGATGAACACCTAACATACCTGAGAAGAAGAATTCTTGAAGGTTCTTGAAAGATTTCTTGAGATTTGTTCTTGACTCTTGAAGACTAGGGTTTTTCCCTTTTTAAGTGAGAGTTACTTAATCTTGAGAGAAAGTGAGTGAATAATGATATAATGAGCAATTAGTGATCTTTTGGGCTTAATTTTGTGTTTAGAACTGATTAGGGCCATGGAAAAAAAATACCAAATTACCCCTAAAAAATTATTAAAATTCATCATTGAAAATCCCGATTTTAGGATTCACCACGACGTGGTGGCATCGCGGTGAGCCACTGGAATTATGTTGGCACTGTTCATAAAAGGGATAAGTGTGAAATTAACCCTTGGCGCTACATGGCACAATCACGGAGTCTCACTGGATTTTGACAATTGGGAACTGAAACATTGGCACGATGTGCCATTATCACGATGGAATACTAGAAATTGACAATTGCCTTTTGTCTTGGCTCCGCGATGCGATGGTTCCCATTTTGGCACACTATTTTACGAAAATTCCTATAACTCTTCATCGGGGTATCGGATTTGGGCGAATTTTATATTGTTGGAAATCTGACTGAATTTCCTACACAATGGCACGTCTTAAATTGGAAAATTCTAAGTATTTTATTTTTTATAGGAATACTCATATACTGAGAGTTAAACTGAGCTAGGAAAATACAGGGTATTACAATACTGATGTTTGTTGATATTTAGTTTTTTGCTTCTATAACAAATTTATTTCTTGTGTTCACAAACTGTATATGCCTGTTGTGAAATAATTTGGCATATTTCTTATTTATTTCATCAAATAGAACCACAATGGGAAATTCTCTTTCAACACCAAACAATGAATTCACTGATTCAACTATGTTTGACTTCATTATATTATACCTATACAAAAAATCACTAAGTACGAAATCATACAGTTTTACAAACTTGTAACTCAAACAAGACATTAAATTTATAATAATGTACCTATTTACCGGATAAAATGGCCTACTCCATCTATTGAAACCAGTACATTCGAGATGTTGTGCTTCCTTGGGTGAGATATCCCTTATTTGATTGAAATGGTCAAAAAACTTAGCTACAACACATGATTTAGCTGCTCTATAAAAAAGAGTCACAACCCTTTCATTGTGAATGTTGTTTCAAATTTTATCTCAAAGATATCTCATGCAACAGCCAAAGTGAGCTGAAGTGTAGAAAATTAAACTCATCTTTGGGATACTTGGATCCCTATCCAAAACAATACACAACTCTTTGGTAGCTTCAACACAGCTTTACAATTGTTCAAAAAAATATTGATATGAGGCATCACATTCCTTGTCCACTACATAAAAAGCGATAGAAAATAAGTGACTCTCCTCATCCTGTGCCATCGCCGCTAGTAAAACTTCTCCATACTTGCTCCTCAAGAAAGTCCCGTCGATGGATATGACTTTTCTCAATTATTGAAAATCAAGAATTCAAGCACTATAGGATAAAAAAAGTACTTGAACCTTCCACTTTCATCAATGTGCAACACTGTTTTACTTTTGGGATTTGTGGACTCAAGCATGTAACGGTAGGCATCAAGGACTGCATACCCGTTCTCGTGTGTCCCCCTAACCAAGTCCTTGGAAATCCTTATGGTTGTATATATCTTCCAATAACTGACTATAACACCCAATTCTATAAGAAGTTGATTAACCATATAACTTCTAGAAAGGCCTTTGCCATTGGGGAATCTATTTTGGAAATATTGACCGAGGACCGTTCCTGTGGCGTGAGGATTATGACTCGTAATGTTCTCCAAACCAAATGTGTGTTACTTTTTATAAACATTAATGACAAATATGTCAAAACTTAAGTATTTCACAACCCTCAACCATCACTTGTAATTCGGATTAGCACGTCTAAAGGAAAAGACTTTTCTTGAATTAATCACCTACTTTAGTCTGAAATCTTTCTTCAAGCAAGTAATAAACAAAGAAGTAGATAGTTCTATCTCACTTTAGAATGAAATTCCTTTGTGAAAACTAATCTCATCATCTTGACGATTGCCCAACTGTGTTGATTAAGAAGAACTACCAATCGTATTGCTCGCAACAATGGGGGTAGGCGTTTGATCATCATCTAGAATATTTATATGTAAATCATCCAACTTATTATCAAACTTGTCTTGTTATTGTTCTTTTTCTATATTTTGGTTCTCATTCTCTCTCAAATTTTCAACCACGTACACCCTTAACACCGGCCTAGTTGAATCACTCAGATAAGCATGCAATCAAACTTAATCGATTATTTTGAAAGGTAGTACCCTCTGATTTTCAAAGGAGCTATGCATGTAGCTGATGACGAGTTCTTTCGGTTGACAATCCAGTCCACAATAGATGATGATTAAGTTAACAAAATCATCTTATGAAACATCACTTTGGACTGTCATAGTTAGCGTCTCTAGCATTTCACCCTTCTTCCACTGCCATACATATTGATTGCTCTTCTTGATCCATTCACCATGACAATCCACCCCTATTGTTATTGATCCCTCCATTAGCGGTACCTAAATAAAGACATTTATTAAAAAAATTAATAATGATTGTCATGCCCTATTTTCTCCAAGGTTAAACAAACACGACTAATGGACTCTAAAATAATTAAAATTTTATACAGAGTCACCACCTAATTTTTAAAAAAAATAGGGAAACCTATTTATTTATTAACATTGTGGTTTATGTTTTAGTCTGTGAAACCTATTTAGATTCCAGGTAAGGGTTGAAATTATCCCAAAGAAATGGGGTTAGGCACCCTTTAGACTCCATAAATATGGTACCCAGCTAGACTAAATTTACTAAAGAGGGAGGAGGTAAGAAATTATTTTTTTATAAAATATAAGTAAAATTAATGTAAGAGATGTATGTATATTAAGTATAAATCTATTGTTATAAAAAGTATGTGTAACAAATGTATAAGATACATGTGAAAATAAAATTTTGTAATATATGAAAAGAAAGTATCTTTGATGTGCTATAAAAAGGAAAAGTATTTACAAATAATATGCTTAATTAAAATTACAGAGAAAAGTAAAGACTTGTTTGATAAGGAAAGACTAGATAATTTCTATAACGTAAATCTGTAAATTAATTAATTAACTCAATTCTTTTGTATAATTATTAACGGCCTAAATTTGCCTAAACATGTGTTATGTAAGTAAGAAATATTCCCGTACGACTCCCCAAAAAGTAAAGTATTCACTATGTTTAATGTATACAATTATAAGAAAAAATACAGATATAAAATTCTCCTTTTGAATGTCATTTTCAACAATTATTTTTGAAAACCTGTACAAACACGTTAGTAACAAAGAAAAATAAACTAGAAACTATGTGTGCATGTATGTATACAAATATACATAAAAATAGATTTTTTTTTGTTAAAGCGTGGGCTCCAATAAAGGTTTTAGATACGTCATGGCTACGAAGTGGTTTCTCAATTTATCGATCATCCTAAATCGCCTTGCCAAGATACAAATTGTAAAATCCTTTGTGTTGTCGTGATATTATAAGGATTTCTTCATCACCCATAATATTTATTTTGTTACGTATTTGTATATGTAATATCCGTATTTTATTTGTGGAGGCCTAAAAAATCGACGGAGAATTTCTTCATCAATCATGTATTTATTTTGATATAAATAAGTAAACTTGTAAATAAAAATCTATCTTTTGTTATGGGGTGGCCTCGAAAATTTGACGGAGAGATATTGTCATCGACAAAATATGTTGTATTTGTCTGTTACCAGTTTAATAAAATTACAATGAGTAAAAATGTAATATAAAAGTACAATACAAAATGAACAATGTCATATTATGGTAATCATCCTAAAATAGAGACATCACCAACTAGCAACCAATAAAAATAGCAAAATAGCAAGTAAAATGCCAAAACAAACACAAGTTTGATAGAAAATATCAAAAATGGTACACATTCAGTTCAAAAACTTCAACAAACAATAATAATTATTGGAAACATAGATCAACATAATAGTAAGAAAAATAGAGACAACATTGAAACAATGGTGGCAGCAGCAGCATTCACCGGAGCAATGCAGGATAATCAAAATCTAGCTAGATCTAGCCTTCCATGGTGTGGAATTAGTAATGGAGAGAGAAGAAGGGGAATGGTGGTGTTGTTCTATAGTTGGTGGCTGGAAGCTCGTCGTCCATCACCTCCGGTGAGCCAACGATGAAGCTGCAGAGAAGGAAGAAATTCTGATCGTCTGGCATTCAACTCTGGCGACGACAGATTAGAGAGGAAGGAAAAGAGAGAGAAAGAAGTGCTTTCCAAGTAGGGTTTGAGTGATCCAGTAGATCTTTGCCAGAGAAAGAGTAGTGACGGTGGGTGGCAGTAAGGGTAGATGGAGAGGAATCTAATTTTGGGTATATGTTTTGTATATTTTGTGTGTATGTATTTGTGTGTGGGATAAAAATATGGTTGTTTATAATTGAGAGAAGGGACAAAGAAGAACAAAATAAGTGTATATTTTTTGTCTTCCACCACTGACTATATATAATAAATAATAGCACCCCTTATTATCTAACGGATAAAGGGGTGTCCCCTCTTTTTATATTAGGGAACCCTTTGGTCCTTAATTTATTAACCAAAAGGATTTTCATTCTTTTGACCAACAAACAAAGTTATTGTCCAAAGGATAGTGTCATTAATAATTCATTTTCAGATGTGACAAGACATCATTGTGTGGTTGTTGTCAAATGTGATAAGATATTATTGTGTGATCCTTGTTAGATGTTACAAGACACCAGACTATTATACTGTGTATTAAAATAACTGAACTTCCTCAGCATTTGTGGGATGTAATAAATGTACAAAATATAGGTATTGATATGTAATTACAAAAAATCTAAGAAATAATAAAATTATCAAAAAAGGTAATTAATTTGAAAATAAAGTAAAAATGTGATTTCATGTCGTGTACGCGTGTAGTTGATTGTAAAATTTTAAAATCCTATTATTATGAAAAGTAAAAAAATGTGTCAGTAAAATGATAAAATAGTAAAATAAAGATGATTATCAATAATTTGTTAACAATTGTGAAAATTGTAGTTTGTGCCCTTTAACAATCAAGCGGCCTGAAGATGTTAATTTTAAGCACGGAGAGCAAAAATTGGGTGTCAAAAATTTCCCCTTTTTGTTTGAGGATGATGTAGAAGTCTTCAAACAAAAAAATTGACGTGTAGATAATTTTGCTCAACAAAAAAATTATTTTTGATGATAATTCGATCGAACTCCAATTTAGAGTTGCCTACATACTTCAAGTTGGATGAGGATTAAGTCAGGTGTAGTTCAAAAGAATAGGCCGATTGCCTCTTGCCCTGTTATTAAGGGTGAAAGACTCTATGGAATATTTACTGAGAGAAGGACTATATGGAAATGGAAGTGCTTACATATTCTCGATGCTCCTCTCAAAATTTCCACAGTATCGAGCAGAGAGATGCTGGGATGCAAGTTTGTATACTTGCTGGGGAGAAATAATGATTATGGGATGGTGATGTATGAACTCTTCATAGAGCTTCCTACATATATCGAGTGTTATGAGAATTAGTTCAGTGTAGTTTGAAATGAGAAAGTAGGAAAAGTTTTAAGGCGGTTCTCAAAATTTGCCCCAGTGTATGATTTATGACTAACATTTGGCTTTTTGAATGGAGTTTGAAAAAAATGTCTTATAGTTTTGAATTTTATTTTTGGTTGAAAAATGCATGATGTCTACAGAGAATTGAGTATGAATGACATCTCCGATTGTTTATTGGGACTTGGGGATGAATGTTGTCTCTGATTATCTATGAAGACTAATGTGACGAAGGAAAGACGTCTTCAATTGTCTACAAAGACTATATGATGAATGAAAGGTTCCTTTGATTTTCTAAAAAGATTATGTGATGAATGAAAGATGTCTCCAATTGTCTCCAAAGCCTGATGTTAATTGTCATCTCTGATCGTCTACAGAGACTGTGTGATGAATGATGATGTCTTTGGTTATCTACGAAGACTTGATGGATGAAATATCCAATGTCTATAGAGACTGATGTTGATTATGGTCTCCGATTGTCTATGAATATTGATGTTGAATGATGATGTCTTCGATTGTCTACAAAAACTTGATGCATGACACTTATAATTGTCTATGGAGACTGATAATTATTGTCGTTTCTGATTTTCTATAGAGACTGATGTTGAATGTTGTCTTCAATTGTCTATGAAGACTACATTCATTAACTGGTGAGGTAATTAAGTTCTAATAGACTCTTGATTGATGGAACAACTGGAAGGTAATAGCCTCTCGATTGGTTGGGTTTATTGAAATAAAAAAGCCCTTGATAGGCGGAGAAATTGAAAGGTAATAGCCTCCTAACTGGCGAGGATATGAAAATTAAAGAGTTCTCAACTGGCAGAGAAATTGACAGGAAATAGCCTCTCGGCTGGCAGATCTATTGAAATTAAACATCTCACAACTAGCGGAGTGACTAGAAGATAATAGCCTCTTGACTGATGAATTTGTTGAAATAAAGAAGCCCTCGACTGGTAAAGCAATTAAAGGTAATATACTCTCAACTGGTAGGGCTATTGAAATAAAGGATCTTTTGACTGGAGGAGCAATTGAAAGGTAATAGCCTGGGTGATATCACCCAAAACTACACTCTAATTAAAAGTATAATGCAGTCGATTGCAAATATAATAACCTAAAAAGGTTGGGGTTGATCCCACAGGGAAAATATAAATAGTTGCTTTCTTTGGTGTAATCCACGAGCAGTATAGGAAAGTAAATTGGGGGATTTTGTTACCAATCGTAAAAAGTAACCAAGTAAGAAATATGAGACGAACTCTAGGTATGTGTTTCCCCTGGATTCTTAACTTTGTAAATTTCTCGTGATCAACCCAATTGTTGTATTGTTCTTCATACAAGGCCTACAAGATAAGTCTTATCAACTGTCGGATAAGCTCAAAGATAAATTTCACCCTTTACCGGGTAAGTCATCGGCTGTTTCCTTATTTCCCCTTGCTACGGCCTCAGTTACACTTGTTGGGGTAGGATCAAGTGTAAGATGAGATGTGGGGACTAAAATATGGAGGTAGAAATCCCAAATCACTGTCTTAATCTTCTTTTTCCAATCATAAAATTCTTTGTTATCAAATGGATGCGAATATAGGATATCTCAAGCGTCTGCAGCTACTATGAGATTAATTATTGTGAAAAACAATTAAGATACATGTAGAAACCCTAGAACAATTAAGTCTCACACTTTCTCTACGTAGCTATTCCGCCAGGATTCCCACAACCCTAGCAAAGGAGATTAGCCGCTCATATTTGTGAAAGAAATCATAATTATCAATCAAGAACACATAAAACTAATTACATAAAAATAAGATGAATAAACTCCAAAGTCTTTAATTGAATAAACCCTAAGATCTCAAGAACAATTGTAAAAATATTGTAATAGTATGTAAAAGCATGTAAAGGAATATTCAAGAGTGTAACCTAATAAAACATAAACCCTAAGGTATTTATAGTATCTCAAAATAACATAAAATCCTATTAAAAGTAGGAAAGGTAAAGTTAAGTCGGCAGTCGGTATGACTAGATCTTCATTCATATCGGTTCAATGAGTCATACCCTGACTTATTGTATATGTTCTAGTTTATGATATTCTACGACTTCAACTTTCTGTTCAGCATACGACATCTCTGTACGAGTTGTACCTGAGTGTACAAATTGCGTCCCCAACTCGTATCCACCTGGGACTTTAGTTTTTCCCAGATTTAAACACTGGTTTGTATATGACATACGAAGATAAGTTATACTCAGACTTCCGACTCATATTCCTTTGACACTTCAACTCTTGGATGGTAGCTCAAATTTTATTATGCTTATGGCTTTAGTATGAAACTTGTATCCTTGCTTACGACTAGGACACTTGAGTCGTATCTTCCTCATACTTGGCTCCTATATTTGGCATTTGGTTCTATTACTCGAACAATTCAGCATACGAGTCATATCGGATGGTTACGACTTAGGAGATGACTTGTATACTGATTAGAGTTGGTCTTTTTCAGGTCTTTTTCTTCTCTTTTTGTTCAAATACTGTTGTAGACCTGTTTTACTAGCAATTCACACCAAAGTACATAATATCCAATAAAATATCCTAAGTTCACGCATATATACACAGTTTTAAGCATCAAAAGTGTCGTGTTTCCACGCCACATCAACACCCTCAACTTAGACATTTGCATGTCCTCAGGCAAACAAAACTAAATAACTATGTTCTAGTATAGAGCCGATGCTTAAACAGGAAGATCTCAAGTAACCCATGGCAGTGATTTTGAATTAAATTTCTATCTTGTAGTTCCCCTCTTAACTTTACTTTTCAAAACTCGTCTGCGTATAACCATTTAGCACGCGTGGACACGTGAGGTAATCCGATGATGGCATTACATTATCAATAGACACTTATTCATAAATATAATTTACATTCATCAAACAATCAAGTAACTTAGCAACAAACCCATGTGCAATCACAGCCAAAGAAATTCCATTCACTTTTCATATATATAAACCAATCTATTAAGGGATATATCAAATGACTCTCGCACTCACAAGGAAGTATCACTGGTGCGCACAGAATACCATAGGCTTGCCCTTATGCTCTGACAGTGCCCAAGCGCACACACAAGTGTACATGGTCTTATCAAGTAGTAAAGTCACTTCAAGGAAGCCCAAGTATCGATATCCCAGGGACTTGCGTTCGCCGCCTATCTAATTCTAGTCTAACTAATTGAGAAAAAATAAACAAGAAGAGAGTTTGTAATTTTGTAAATTAAAAATAAAATGTATAAAGCGTAAAAATAAAAGTCTTGAGACAATCAATGGAGAAAAGCCCATGGTTAAAAGACTTCGAACAATCATACTATTTTATTAAATTCCTTCATTAACTTGCTCATGTTGGTTGTTGATTCGTAGGGTTAATTGCATGATCGTGGTTTCCCAACCTCTAATATTTTACCTAATATGGATATTACAACTACATCATTGAGCGGGGATGTAATAATCCAATTAAGTTAATTAAATCTATCATCCTACGTATGAATCAAGTAAGGCATCTAAGTACATCCCTGTCCAAGACGCTAAGTTTAATTCTTTATTTTATAAAAGAATAAAAACCCAAACTTTGTTTATTTCCATGTTCTATCTCCCTATTCCCTCTCCCGAGAACAAAAGGTTGACAATATATATATTCTAAGGGTTGTGAATCCTTAAAATAATTAAAACAAGAATAACCAAACAAACAACAATGATAAGCAAAATTAATTGAAATTAATCCAAAACAATAGTAATCATGTTCTTGGCTTTAACCCCGGAAGAAGGGTTTTTAGCCACTAATATTTATAATCACTATCAAAATAATTGAATACTTGATATGAAAAATTAAAAACTAAATAAAAATAATTAAAACCTAATAAACCGTGTAGCCGCCTCCGCTTTTCATCAAAACAGTGTCCCACGTAATTATGCCGTCCAGTGGTTATTTTGTAACCAAAATTCTCCAAAAGTTGTAATAATGTTTCTTTCTATTTGTGTCCAGCTGTGAATGCATATATATTATAACATTCATAATTGTTGTGGGATTAGGAAGATTCCCACAAATTCCTCAATTTTTGTGCCAATTTGAATGAAATTAGGACAATGTCCTTGCTGTGTCGGAAGCTTTAATTGTTGTCCAGGAATTTTCAATGCGACGTGTTGCTCAACACATTGGGAACATCGACGCGATGCGTTGACTTTGCATCGTCTCACTGGAATTTGCGTCCAAAAATCTGGTTAAGTGTAGAACGTCCTATCCTTTGTCCATGCCTTTTATAGTGTATTTTCAATGAATTTTCAGCCTTAAAATCATCAACATATCACCATATTTATCACACAAAGCCTCCTACAATATCACACACCACATATTAAAAAAAAATACAATATCATCAACGATGAATCAAAACAAGAGATAAGATAAGGCAAATTCGCAATGATCTTCTACTTATTTTTCTGACTCTTGACTTAATCAAATTAAACTTTGTCCCTTACAAACAAGTTATTACATTTATAATTACACCATTAAAATCTTTGAAATAAATTAAACACATTAAAATCTAACAGAACCAACTAGACACACACCTAGCTCAAGCTAGTAAAACTAGTTTTTCGGGTTGAACTCTAAATGACTCAATTAAGCACAAACTTGTTTGAAAAATACTTTGGACATTATAAATACACACTTGGACACTTAAATGCTTATTTATATCAATATGAACTCGTTAAGCACACTAATTTCTCTCAAAACAAGGCGAAATAAGCTAGAATAATGATACAAAAGTGTATAAAACCACCTCAGATCATGCTCTTTTCCTAAGTTGTCGATAGTCATATAAGGATCAATATAGGAATTTATTTGGCTTGTAACGTAGGCTTGGGGCTGGTACTGTATCTTTTGAGATACATTTAGTGACTAAGCCTCCTGAATACTACGCCTTTCTTGTTGTCCACATACTTTCTACTTTTTCTTTTGTTTCCACCCTTATGTCTCATTTTTTTCTCTTAAGAACGTTCTAATTGGATCAGGTATTGGTTTTTAACGCTTATTTTCCTTATTCTTTTCCTTTTTCTATTCATTGTACTTTTCTTTCTTTTCTTTTCATCACATTTGCCCATGTTTTAGCTATTTTTATTCTACCCATTGTCTTCATACTCATTTTCCTCTTACGCACCCCTATAATAGCCACCCTCAACTTAGGAGATTTGACTAAGTTAAGGTGTATAGTGTCCATAAGAGGATCAGGGAAAAAATAGGTTCATTGTATGTTAAACGAGAAGGTGATAGGTGTAAAAAAAAATTGGTCTACAAAGGATCGAATATTTAGATCAAAGGGATTTATTCATTTGGTTAGGGCATTTTGGGCTTAATTGGACTCATACAACAAGGGCCTATGATCATCACCTACCTAACTATCCTAGACCTAGGTAAAAGCAACCGGGCAAGTTCTAGATTCCAACACAACCGGGAACTCAGTAAACCTTACACGCAATTGCACAGGGCTACACTACTAAGTACTAGTTATCCAACTATGCAATTGTTTTGTCCCTAACTGTTCTATCCCTAATCCTAATGTCATTATCAAATGCACAACAGTCTTACACAAGTGTATAAATCACATAATTATTTAAAAAATATCAAGGGGTACCATTTCTCACAATTCAGCATATAAAATTAGCATTGTTTCAACAATCACAACTTAAAAATCAATCAAAACAAAAAAAAATATTTCAATACAACTTGAATATTTTTCAAAATACTCAAAATTATAATCAAATCAAAAATATTTTCTGCCATAGGTACGCTTATCTTCTCCCTATCTTAGCTACTTGCATCAAACCTTCAAGCCATAATAGACTTTTAATTTTTAGCTCTATCTATCAACGACTCCTAATTTTTTTAGAATAACCCCCACCCCCAACTAAAGATTATCACACAGTCCCTAGTTCTGCAAATAATAAATAAAATAAGGATAAGGGTCATACCTAGGCACTCAAGGCGTTGGTGCATCAACATCGAGATGTGGGCCTTCAGGTTGTGTCCCACTCTCATCAGCTACGGTCCCAATAACTGGGACTGAATTAGTAGACGGGAGCACAACATCATCCCCTTATCAACAGCAATCAGAGCTCTCAATCCACCAGCTCTAGCAGTCATCTTACGGACCCTCATCTTATGATCCCACTTATCTAGGATATCGTTACGTCTGGCCTTCTTCTCAGCATCTTTATCTTCTCACTTCTTTCTTCTTTAATTTCCTCGACTTTTCTATCGATCGGATTTGTCCAAATGTTAGGCACCTCGATTGTAGGAATCACAGTCTCTATGACTGGCTCATTAATAATCGGCCTCCCATACAATTTCACGACCATTTTCTTGATTTCATTAATCTTGGACCTAACATCAGCAACATTAGGTGTCTGACCACTACCCAACTATTGAGTAATTCTTGACTCAATGTTATCTAGGTACCCTTGGACTCACCTATCTTATGCCTCAATCTGCTGATCTATCTAGGTTTTCACTCCGTCTTTCATATAACCAACCTTCATAGTAAGCGTAGCTAACTTGGTCATAACTTCAGCCTACGTACCCTGGGAAATCAATATAACACCAGGAGACATACCCTGTAGCTTAGGTGGCATAGACTGGATTGGCGGTAGGGAACTGGAAGTATCCACTACATTTGTGAGTGCGTCCTCAGTCTGTGCACCTGTCTCTATAGCCCCAGCTGTAGCCGGTGCGTTAGTCGGTTCAACTTTCGAAAACAGTCTTGCCATAATAGCAACAACCTCTCTCATAGGTTAGGTCAAGGGGTTGGCCACATCTCAAATTAAGCCTATGTCAAACGTCCTCAGGGCTTTAATTATCTCATTAATCCCTAGTAGCTCCATCAGTCTTGCAACTAGGCAAATCAGAGTAAGCATGCAGGGGTAGGCCAGCAATGTCTTCCTCCCTCCAACTTCCCTATCTCTCATCTCTCAAGCAAGGAACTCACCAACATTAAACTCATAGCCAGATATAAAATCGGATATCATAAGAGCGCAGACCCAATTCAAAACATCATCTCCTATAGTCGGACATAACCTGTGTCGGGCTAGTGTCCAAGGGTACCCTTTTTAATCTACTATAACTCTCCTACAATCCAATTTGCATTCTCACCATGTGTAGCTATCCACTCAGCTATCCACCTAAATATTACCATTTTATCATTAGTACCTAACGTTCGCTTAGTAATTTTTCTCATCTAATCCATTCTGTAGGTCATCTCTTCTATGTTGGCCGGATCTTGATATTACGGCCCATATAATAATTTCTCGATGGTTTAGCGAGAGATGTCAACTCAAAATCCTTGAATTATAAAAGAGGTGATAGGTTCACCACCCTTCCACAAGTGTCTCTGTGGATACTGCCTCTGTAGCTCCTTCATACACCAGGCCCTCACTGTCTCTACCAAGTGCTCTCATCATCCACCCAAATCAATAATTCCTGAAGTGATCTTCAAACTCGGGTAATTCATCCATTCTCGTAGTAGTCATTCTCCTTTCCAAATATAAAACCATTTTAATCTTACCACCCAATAGATGAAATAATCCCGTGTTAAATGCCTCATATATATAGGGGTACCCCTATTGTTCAATAATGGACATCAGAGCAGTAGTCAATAAGAGTGGGGGGTCCTGTCTGTCTATCGGGGTAGCCTTAACCTCGAGACACTGAGCTTCATCTGAACTCTCTTCTACTGAACTAGATTTCTCTCCATCATCATCATTGTCATCAGTCGGGTACGACTCGTGACCAATAGTCATAAGATGGTCAGAAATTTTTATTCTATTTTACTTCTTCCCAGGTAGGTACGATTAGTGTGTACAAGTTGTAAGGTATGGATACGACTCGTATAGTTGAGTCGTATCTAGTCCAGAATTTGAAATTTGTTAAAATTCTATGTTTTCAGTGGGTATAAGTCCTATTACGACTCTCGTATTGGTGGGTACGAGTCGTAAGAAGTCTCGTATCCACTGCAAGATGGAATTCCAACTTCAAAGTTTGACTCTAATGAAATTCCCAAAGTACCCACTACTAGTATCAGCTAATTCCATCATTTTAACGCACACAGATATATCAAAAATCCTTTCTAAACCCTAGTTCCACCCACATTTTCAATTTTCACAAACAATACCTACTCTAGGGTACAAACAAATCACTACTTGTAGAAATTCTCTTTAAACCAAGTTTATAGTATCATATAATACTCAGTTAAACTTTCAAAGTAGCAAAAATCAAGGCTATGAGCTTACTTGATGAGTAAAGAAATGCGCACTTAATTTCAGATCTTTGTGCACCCCAAATTCGAATTTAAATCACGAATATGAAAGAATTAAGGTTGATGGTAACTTAATCGAGTTGAAAAAAAGTTGATTGTGCAGATTGAAATTTGTAATTTGGGTAAAAATGTGTTGGGTACGAGTTTAAAGTATAGGGCACCCAATCGTTTTTTTCTTCCTCTTTTAATTGCAGGTTTGGGTCGGGTCAAACCGAGAATTGACCTAGTAAGCTTGGGTACGAGTTGTGTATATGACTCATACCTAGGATTATGTGTCATTTCTTTGACTCATATATCCTTGGGACTTACCTATTTTCTGGAGTGGATTCGACTCTCAGTCACAAACCTTATCCAAAGGATATGACTTGTATTGAGACTCATATTCATTCTAGAAACTGATACCTGATTCTAATTTTCTCCCAGGTCAATACAACTCCTACTCACGAGTCCTATAGTATAGATACGACTCGTAAACAGTCTATATGATAACTTTTTCAACTTCTCTGGATTTTGTCTGTATTTTTTAGTCCTACACATTGAACAAACACATTACCCTACAAATAAAATAAATACAAAAGCATGGGTTGACTCCCAAGAAGCACTTGATTTAACATTGCGACACGACGAAGTTACCTTGATTACTCAGACTTCATCAAGGTCAATATCAGCTACTTCTTTCACCTCTTCTATATTTTCCATATAGTACTTTAGTATTTGTCTATCTACCTTGTATGGATGATCATTATTCCTCTGTAGTTCTAAAGCACCATACGAAAAAACTATTGTTACTGTGAATGGACCATCCTACCTCGACCTTAACTTACCTGGAAATAAATATAGCTTGAAATTGTATAGTAGCACCTGGTCACCTTTTTCAAATTCCTTATTCTCAATCCTGTGAGTATAATACAACTTCATCTTTTCCTTGTAAAGCACTGAACTTTCATATGCCCGGAGTCAGAATTCATCCAATTCATCGATGTTATTCAACCTTGATTTTGCTGCATCCTTCCATTCTAAATTCAGCTTCTTTAACGCCCATAGTGCTTTATGCTCAAGCTCAATTAGTAAATGAAAATATTTGCCATTCACCAGCTGATAAGGTGAAGAAATTATGGGTCTCTCATAAGCTATGCGTTAAGCCCACAGTGTATTATTTAACCTTCTTGCCCAGTCAGTCCTATTGGTATTGATAGTCTTCGCCAATATAGAATTGATTTCTCTATTGGACACTTCAACTTGTCCATTAGTCTGCGGATGATAAGGTATTGCCACCTTGTGGTTTACTCCATATTTTTCAAGAAGACTCTTGAATAGATGGTTGCAAAAATGTGACCCTCCATCACTAATAATAGCACGTGGCATACCGAATAGAGAAAAGATATTCTTTTTCTCAAAAATACGGTGATACTGCTTGCTTCATTGTTAGGCAGCAGAATTGCTCCACCTACTTTGAAACATAGTCAACAGCCACAAGTATGTACTTTATTCCACACGAACTCATGAAAGGTCCCATGAAATCTATTCCCCATACATCAAACACTTCCAATTCTAAAATAGGGGTCATAGGTAATTTATGTCTTCTAGAAATAGCACCTTGTCATTGACATTGATCACAAGCAGCAACATAGTCATGAGCATCTTTGGATATGATCAACCAATTGTAGCCGCATTGCAGGATATTATGAGTTGTACAGGCCCCTCTATGATGACCCACAACTAGCGATGAATGACAAGCTTCGATTATGCTCATCATCTCTACCTCAGGTATGCATCTGTGAATGATTCCATCTGCACAAATCTTAACTAATTAAGGTTCATCCCAAAAAAAAATTCTTACCTCATGCATGAACTTTTTCCTTTGCTAATATGAGAGATTTTCTGGGACTAGATCACTTGCTAAGTAATTTACATAATTTGCAAACCAAGGAATTAAATCTTAGGAAGCTGCCAATATATATTCGTCTAGAAAACTGTCATTATACTCTAATTCCTTAGCAACCTTCTACATAGCTTCCTCTACTAGTCTATACAAGTAATCCGCAACTTGATTTTATATTCCTTTTCTATCTTTCACCTCAAAATCAAATTCTTGCAACAACAGAACCCAACGGATGAGCCTCGGCTTTGCATCCTTCTTAGACATTAAGTATCACAATGTCACATGATCTGTGTGCACAATCACCTTTTTCCTAATCAAGTATGATCTACGATTTTCAAAGGTAAAAACCAATTCCAATAACTCTTTCTTCATCATGGTATAGTTTTTTTTTTGTAGGATTTAGTGCCTTACTAGCATAGTAGATAAGATGAAGGATCTTTTCTTTTCGTTGGCCTAGTGCAGGACCTAAGACCAATCCGCTAGCATCACACATATTCTCAAAAGATGAAGACCATTCAGGAGACACAATGATTAGAGCAGACACCAACTTCTCTCTTAGGCTTTCAAAAGCCTTCTTACATGCATCATCAAAATTAAATTTTACCTCCTTTTCAAGAAGCTTGCAAAGTGGACTTGCAATCTTTGAGATGTCCTTAATAAATTGCCTATAAAACCTACATGCCCTAGAAAACTCCGAATTTCCTTCACAAAAATTGTGTAAGGTATTTTTCAATCACCTTAATTTTTGCTCGATCAACCTCTATGCCTCTCTTTGAAATCTTGTGCCCAAGTACAATTCCTTCTTTGACCATGAAATGGTACTTTTACCAATTAAGCACCATGTTGCACACCCTACACCTTTGTAGAGCTTTTTCTAAGCGAATAAGGCAGTCATCAAAAGAATCATCAATAACTGAAAAATCATCCATAAAAACCTCAATAGTGTCTCGACCATATCATAGAAACAGACATCATACATCTCTAAAATATGGTTGGGGCGTTGCATAGCCCTAATGGCATTCGCTTGAATGCAAAAGTCCCATAAGGGCATGTAAAAGTCATCTTCTCTTGGTCCTCAGGCATAATAGTGATATGATTATAACCTGAGTATTCGTCAAGAAAATAATACCATCCTCTGCCTGATAATCTGTCTAACATCTGATCCATAAAAGGCATTGAGAAATGTTCCTTCTGAGTCTATGCATTCAAATTTCTATAATCCATGCATACTCTTCATCCAGTGACCGGCCTCATAGAAACTAGCTTGTTCTTCTCATTAGGCACGATAATTATTCCACCTTTCTTCAGAATGCATTGCACCAGACTGGCCCACTTGCTATCATCAATGGGATACACTACACCAATATCCAACCACTTAATTATTTCTTTCTTCACCACCTCCTGCATAAAAGGGTTAAGTCGATGCTGATGTTTAATAGATAGAACACAATCCAGTTCAAGCTGAATTTTTGTTAGTACACAAACTAGGTGGAATACCTACAATATCTAGATGGCCCTCTTGAAATTTTGCAAAACTAATAATAATGCTTCTACCTTTGACTGGCTTAGATCAGTTGCAATAATAACTGGCAAAGTGTTGTTGGCCCCCAAAAATGCATACCGCAAGTGAGATGGGAGGGCCTTCAACTCTAACACCAGTGGTTTCTCAATGGATGGATAAGCAGGTGGAGTGTTCGATTCTTTAAATCTAGATTAAGATTCTTTGGTGAATAATTATACCATTCCCATGCAATGCACCCACTAACTCTTCATACTCCTCGATACCTTCAGAGTCAAAATTCATGATCACAACTGAAAGATCTTCAACACCTAGCCTCTCTTCAACAGGAACAACCATATCAGAACTATCATCCCATAGAGTAACTACATCAATATTATGGAATGATCTATCTCCTTATCATCTACATCAATCACAGATACCAGTCTCAATTCATCAGGTTGCTTCATAGATTTGCATACGTTAAGTATAGCCTATTCATTATTTAGTCACGGTATCAAATGTCATTTCTCCAGATCAATCAGTATCCTACCTGTAGCAAAAAATGGTCTTCCCAAAATAATCTAGACTTGAAAGTCTACTTCATAATCTAATATAAAAAATCAGTAGGAAATATGAAAGAACACAGTTTTACCAAAACATCATAAAGGATACCAATAGGATTTTTCACTGTTCTGTCCTCCATCACTAGTCTCATGGTAGTTGGTTTGGGAGATATTAACCCTAACTATTTGAATACGGCAAACGGCATAAGGATGATGCTATCCCCTAAGTCACATAATGCTCGAGTGAAGTTGAAAGACCCAACAGTGCAAGGTATTATGAAAGCGACAGGGTTCTCCTTCTTCTCTACCAATGATCTAGTGACTACAACACTGCAATGATGAATACCATCGATTGGATCATAACTGACTTATATTTTCTTGGTGATCAAATCTTTCATGAATTTTGCATATCCTGGCATTTGGTCCAATGTCTCTACAAGTAGTATGTTGATAGTTGACTCTTTTAACATAGACAAAAATTTCTAATACTTACCTTCTTCTTGTTTCTTTCTCAATCTTTGTGAATAGGGAGGAAGGGGTCTTGGAATAGGCTTTAACATAGGCTCTACAACCTTCTCTTCTCCTTCATTCTGCTTGATGCTACTCCCAACATCATTCAGCTTATCCTTATCCTTATTCTTCTGCTCATCAGTTGTGGGTACAGGTGGATCTGTAGTAACCTTACCACTCTGAGTGGTAATGGAATATCATTGACTATCATTTCTGGGATTTACCACTATATTACTTGGAAGAGTGTCAGGTTGTCTCTAATTCACTGTAGTTGATATCTGACCAAACAGCTACTCCAACTTCTTCATTGTTGTAGCATGTGCCTCAACTTTTGGTTCAATCCTGATAGATCATCTTTGATATTTTTCAAGCAGTTCTCTTAACTTTCTTTCCCTTTGACCGGCTTGGCCAAAAGTGCTCCATTCTAGACTTTGTATCTCCACTGCCTAGTGGAATATATTTGTTACTCTTCTTCTTATAGTTATCCTTACGCCACCAAACACCATATCTATCTCTACTCTTATATATGTATCTATCATTATAATAGTTTCGACCTTGATTCCCTTGCCCTTAGGCTCGAAAATCCACTAATCTACGATCAAGATACGTTGTCTCTTCTTCAGATTTGATCTCTAATGGTTTAGAAGTTGACCCCTATGCCATAACTATATTTACCTTCTCAATACTCATTAAAGTAAATTGTTTTGTAAGCAACCCAATATCTGTATGAAGTTGTGCAACCTCTTGTTCTATCAAATCATTCGTTGCTCCATAAGTATTTGTTGCTCTACTAGCATATGTACCAGCACCACATTTCAAATCTCGAGTATGCCATTCTCTGTTGGTAACTGTGATATTATCTAGCATTTTTTATGCTGCTTCCCAGCGAAGACGCATGAATGTTTCTCTTGAAATAGTATCTATCATAGCTCTAGAACTATCATTCAATGATTGATAAAATATCTCATACAAGTTGGATTTTCTGATTCTGTGATTTGGTACAATACTAAACTTTTTATTAAATTGAAACCATGCCTCATATAAGATTCCATGAGTAGCAGTCTAAAATTATAAATTTCATCCTTCAACTGTAACATCCGTGCAGAAGGGAAGAATCTGCTAAAAAACTGTGTCTTCAACTCATGCCAAGTAGTGATAGATTCTCTTGAACGTTCCCTAGCCATTGTGATGCTTCACTTGTCAAAGAAAATGGGAAAAACCTCAATCTCAATATTTCCTGATTAACCCCTGGAATATTATAATTTGTGCAGATCCCAAGAAAATTTGTAAGGTACATGTTTGTGTCATCCTTAGTTTCACCCAAAAATACACCCTTTAGATTTAACAATTGGATCATAGCACTAGTGATATCAAACTTCACATTAGGGGCTAAAGTAGGAGGAATAATGGTTCTGGACTCCGCAGGCTCAACGTAACCCAGATATTTATCATCTTCCTCATATAGGTCTAGGTGTTGATATGCAAGAATAAATGGAGCCCTGCCTCTCTGGAATCGATGATCAACAACTTGTCTTGGTCGTACTCCTCCTCCTTGTTGAGCTACTGCCGCCTCTGCAGTAAGTTTGACTTCTTCTGCTTCTCTATGGTCTTGCTCCAACAGTTGTTGTGTCTATAAGTCTACAATATTATATGGATCTAATGGATCATGGGGGAGTGCTGCATTTGGATTTGCAGGAGGGGGATCTTAAACCCCTTCATGAATTTGTCCTGACATCCTTCTCAGAGTTTGAAGGATTCTCTCTTGTTTTAGATCAAACGGGAGTAAGGGATTGCTTCCACTCCTAGTATTTGGAATACACCGACGTATGCCAAAGAAAAAACTAAAATTAAAAACACGTGAACTTCACCAATTCAATTTACTACTCAACCGTCTTCCCCAGCAACGGCACTAAAATTTGATGTCACCCAAAACTATACTCCAATTAGAAGTATAATGCGGTCGATTGAAAATATAATAACCCAACAAGGTTGGGGTATATACCACAAGGAAAAGGTGAATAATTCCTTGCTTTAATGTAATCCACAAGCAGTACAGGAAAGTAAATAGGGGGATTTTGTTATCAATCACAAAAAGTAAACAAGTCTTAAGTTCTTTCGAGTTGTAATCAATATGAGACTCCCCTGGCTTCTTAACTTCATAAATTACTTATGATCAATCCAACTATTCTGTTGTTCTGCATGCAAAACCTACAACTTAAGTCTTATCAACTGCTAGGTAAGCTCAAATATAAATTTCACCCTATACCGGGTAAGTCTCAGGGTGTTTCCTTGTTGCTCCTTGCTACGGCCTCAGTTACACTTATAGGGGTAGGATCAAGTGATAGGACTAGATGCGGGGACTAAAAGGTGGAGGTAGAAATACCAAATCACTATCTTAATCTTCTTTTCCCTATCATAAATTTCTTTATTATCGAATGGATGAGAATACAGGATATCTCAAGCATCTGCAACTGCTATGAGATTAATTATTACAAAGAAGAATTAAGATACATGCAGAAACCCTAGAACAATTGAGTCTCACACTTTCTCTATGTAGCTAATTTGCCAGGGTTCCCATAACCCTAGATAAGGAGATTAGTTACTCTTGTTTGCACAAGAAATCATGATTATCAATGAAGAACACATAAAACTAATTACAAGGAATAAGATGAATAAACTCCATATGTCTTTAATTGAATAAATGCTAAAGTCACATGAACAATTGTAAAAATATTATAATAGTATGCCAAAGTAGGTAAAGTAACGTTCAAGAGTGTAACCTAATAAAATATAAACCCCTAGGTATTTATAATATCTAAAAATAACATAAAATCTTATTAAGACCAAAAAAGGTAAAGTTTAGTTGGCAGTCGATACGACTCAGTCTTCATTTGTATTGACTCAATACGATTCATACCCTGACTTATCGTATCCACTCCAGTGTCTAGTCTTCCCATGGCTTTAACTTTCTGTTCAGCATACGACATCTCTGTACAAGTCGTACCTGAGTGTATGACTTGTGTCCCCAACTCGTATCCACCTGGGACTTCAGTCTTTCCTATCCTTGAACACTAGTTTGTATACGACATACCGATACAAGTCGTACTCAAACTTTCAACTCATATTCTTTGACACTTCAACTCCTGAATGGTATCTCGAATTTTGTTATGCTTACGGCTTCCATATATGACTTGTATCCTTAGTTACGACTAGGACACTTGACTCGTATCTTCCTCATATATGGCTTCTTCATTTGGGTTTGGGTTCTGTTACACATACGATTTAGCATACGAGTCGTATCGGATGGTTACAACTCAGGAGCTGACTCGTATGCCAATTAGAGTTGGTTTTTTTAAGGTATTTTTCTTATTTTTTTGTTCAAATACTATTGTAGACCTATTTTACCTGCAATTCACACCAAAGTGAATCATATCCAAAAAAATATCCTAAGTTTATGCATATATTCACAGTTTTAAGAATTGAAAGTATCGTGTTTCTGCACCACATCAAGAGAGCTATAGAAATAAAGAATCTCTCAATCAGTGAAGCAATTAAAAGGTAATAGCCTCTCGACTGATGGGGCTTTTGAAATAAAGGAGCTCTCGACTGGCGGAGCAATTGAAAGGTAATAGCCTCTCGACTAGCAAGGCTTTTGAAATATAGGAGCTCTCGAATGGAAGAGCAATTGAAAGGTAATAGCCTCTCGACTAGTGAGGATTTTAAAATAAAGGAGATCTCGACTGAAGAAGAAATTGAAAGGTAATAGACTCTCGACAGGCGGGGCTTTTGAAATAAAGGAGCTCTCGACTGGCAAAGCAATTAAAAAGTAATAGCCTCTCGAATGGCTGGGATATAAAATAAAGGATTTATCAACTAGCGGTGAAATTAAAAGGTAATAGACTTTCGAATGGCAGGACTATAAAATTTTAAGAGCCCTCGACTGATGAATCTACTTGAAAGGTAATAGCCTCTCGACTGGGGGGCTAAGAAAACGTAAGAGCTCGTGACTGGCGGAGCTACTTGAAAGGTAAATGCCTTTCAAATGTCAGGGCTATGAAAACGTAAGAGATCTAGACTAACAAAGCTACTTGAAAGGTAATAGCCTCTCGACTGGTGGGGCTATACAAATATAAGAGATCTCGAATAGAAAAGCTACTTGAAAGAGCTCTCGACTGGTGGAGCTACTTGAAAGGTAATAGCCTCTCGACTGGCAAAGCTATAGAAATCTAAGAGATCTTGACTAACAGAGCTACTAAAAGGTGATAGCCTCTCAATTTGTGAGGATATAAAAAAATAAGAGCTTTGAACTGGCGGATCTACTGAATGGTAATAGTCTCTCAACTGGCAGGGCTATGAAAATGTAAGAAGCTCTCGACTGGTGGACTAATTGAAATGTAATAGCCTCTCGACTAGCGGGGCTATTAAAATTAGAGAAGCTCTTGATTGGCGGAGCAATTAAAAAATAATAGCCTCTTGACTAGCAGTGCTATGGAAGTTTAAGATACCAAAATAAGAAGGAGAACACCTAACAGAAAAGTAAAATGTTCGTATTTGAATGCGAGGGCTTGAAAAGGAAAGTCAATTGCTTTATTTGAAGGTGGGAACCTTGAATGAAAAGCATGATGCATGTATTTGAAGGTGGATGTCATGAGAAAGAAAGAAAATTATTTTGTATTTTCTTTGCAAAAAATATTGAAAAGTGGAAAATGCAGAAAATTACTTTGTATTATTTTATTAAGAAATGTGGAAAGGTGAAATTGTAGAATATTGTTTTGTATTTTCTTTGTAAGAAATATTGAAAGGTGAAAATGCAGAGATTTTTTTGTATTTTCTTTGCAAGGAATATTGAAAAGTGAAAATGCATTAAATTATTTTGAATTTTCTTTTAAAAAAATGTTGAAAAATAAAAATGTAGAAAATTATTTTGTATTTTCTTTGTGGGAAATGCTAAAAGGTGAAAATGTAGAAAATTATTTTATATTTTCTTTGTAAGAAATATTGAAAGGTGAAAATGTAGAGAATTGTATTGTATTTTCTTTGTAAGAATGTTGAAAGGAAAAGACTGCAGTTGGTACCAATAATTACTAGTGTGTATAAGAATTTTCCCATTTCTTTCCAAATTAACGATCAACCTTATGGTAATTTCTATAGTTTTAAGTGGTACATCAGACATACCTAAGCATCAACAATATTTATTCATCTTGCTTCAAACAAAGATTTTGAACTATGCCTATTCTCATGTTTCAAGTGTCCTTTCTAGAAAGAATGTCTCGTTTTCACATCTATTTGAGTATTTTTGTTTTGAACTTAGTGACCTTCGAAGATATATTTACTCACACCCAAAAAGAAGTTTAATGAATGCAATTGTGATATCATAGGCTTGACCTTCATGTAAGTATCCACTAATGAGAGAACAGTTGGAATAAGATCTTGTAGGACTTGTTATTGACTTGTAATATAGTCTTAGAGATGGGTAGAATGATATTTGGGCTAAAAGTGACTAATTTCTCAATTAGCATTGCATTGTATCTGTGCTTTTGACATTTGTTGCGCTTTGACACTTGATCTTTGTTATGCTTCGTTGTCACTTGTTTTTTATTTTCTTTGACTTATTTTGAATCTTGCTTTGAAGTACTTTTTTCGTCTTTGCTCTTCTAGGACCATATATCATTTGCCTTTGACAACTTTGATCTTGAATTTTTGTCCACAATTTGCACGTATTTAGCACGTTCAAGGAGATGGGCCAAGATAGGGATAGTGCATATAAGCACTCAAAAGGTATAGGATCAAATGTGGTTATCCAAAGAAAAGGTTTTAGGCTCAACGGGAGAAATTCTAGGGATTAATTTATTTGGTGGGTTGTGGAATGCACAATCGGATCAAGGAAGGCCTACTATCCTTTTCCAAACTAAGTGTATCTCAGAATTTTTCCTCAACAGATATTGAGGCCAAGTTCTAGATCAACAATGCAATTCAATGAACTAATCTAAAGCTACACAATGCACTTAAAACAATAAGGTTGGCTTCGTTCTTGTCTTATATGTATGCAAGAGAATTTTTTGAGTGTTACTCGGGTGTGATTAAAAGGTACCAAAAAAATCTATGATTTACCATAAAGTCGGTCCTTTTCATCATACTAATTTGTTTTTTCTCATGCACACTCCTAAATATGTTGGTACTAACTAAGTCAAAATTTCTCTGAGAATTAGTTCAATTTCATGCCAAGCCATTCGACTACTGAGACCAATCACCTTATGAGGATATTAGTGGAGCAGTGTCGAGAGAGGAAGAAGGACTTGAACATAGTTTTTATTGATCTTAAGAAGGCTTATGACAAAGTTACCAAGGAGATTCTATGGAGGTGCTTGGAGGCTAGAGGGGTACCCGTAACATACACTAGGTCGATTCAGGGAATGTATGATGGCGCGAAGACTCGGATGAAGACGGTAGGTGGAGATTCGGAGCACTTTCTAGTTTTGATAGTGTTGCATCAGGGATCGAATCTTAGCCCTTTTTTATTTTCCTTGGTGATGGATGTTTTGACGTGACATATTCAAGGAGAGGTGCCTTGGTGTATGTTATTTGTTGATGATGTGGTACTGATTGATGAGACACGGGGGGGAGTTAATGATAAGTTAGAGATTTGGACCAGACCCTCAAGTCTAAAATATTTCAGTTAAGTAGGACCAAGATAGAGTACTTAGAGTGTAAGTTTAGTGATGTGTCGCAGGAGGCTGATGTGGTTGTGAAGCTGGACTCTCAGGCCATTCAAAAGAAGGAGAGTTTCAAGTATCTAGGGTCTATGATTCAGAAAAATGGTGAGATTGATGAGGATGTCACGCATTGTATTAGGGATGGGTGGTTGAAATGGAGGCTCTCTTTGGGAGTTTTATATTATAAGAAGGTTCCCCCAAAGCTTAAAGGGAAGTTCCACAGAGTGGCATTCCGACCAGCTATGTTGTACGGAGCAGAGTGTTGGCCAGTTAAGAACTCCCACATCCAAAAGTTGAAAGTGGCAGAGATGAGTATGTTGCATTGCATGTGTGGCCATACCAAGAAAGATAGAGTGAGGAATGAGATTATTCAGGAGAAGGTGAGAGTTTCCTGGTGGATGACAAGATGCGAGAAGTAAGGTTACGTTTGTTTGGGCATATGATGAGGAGGGGCTCTGAAACTCCAGTGTGGAGGTGTGAGACACTGACTATGGATGGTTTTAGGTGGGGTAGAGGTAGGCCGAAGAAATATTGGAGGGAGATTATTAGGCATGATATGGAGCAGTTACATCTTATGAAAGACATGACCCTTGATAGGAAGGTGTGGAGAGCGCGAATTAGGGTAGAGGGGTAGGGGTGAGAGTGCATGAGTAATAATAGGAGAGCATTTTTTATTTGAGTCTGAAGTTTCTTGTTCGTGGTTTAGTATTATATTGTGGCTATATTATTATTTTGAAGATTTTACTAGTTTATATGTATTTATGATTTGTATTTGTTATACTGCTATCAGTCTTAAGTCGAGGGTCTATCGGAAATAGCCTCTCTACTTTATTTGAGGTAGTGGTATGGTCTGTATACACTCTACCCTCCCCAGACCCCACTATATGGGAATACAGTGGGTATGTTGTGTTTTTGTTATTGTTGTATTTATTTAGAAAAGAATGAAATCGAACCCTTGCGAGGGTTGCCTATGTATCTTGTGAAAAGAAGAATCAGGTCTGCGTAGTTCAGGAAGATTTGTGAATTTGTATGTGACATGTATGATTGTAAAGAAATGGTGGTCATCCTTGAAAATAATGTTAAAGACGATCAGAAAGGAACTTCTTGTAGCATCAAAATTATTTCGATCAGACGATCGAGAGGATGGATGTCAAGCATGATGAGAGTTGTGAAACTACTTCAATATGTCGACAAAATTGGGAAAGTTAGATATTGAAGAAGTTATGATTTATTTTGCCGTAGTTGGCAGGATTGTTATGATTGAAAGATGTTGAACCCTTGATTTTGGAAGTGAGGATCGATACGCCATAATTTAATAGTTTATGACATTCAAAAAAAGAAGATAGGTGTTTTTGAACCAAACTTGGGTGAGGATTTGGAGGTAGGCCATTTAGGCGCTAACGTAATTGAGATTTTTGAATTCGAGGAGTTATTTATTTGTGCTCTTTGAAGACCTTTGGAGAGTGTCTTTGAAATGTTTTAGAAAATTATCCTAGTTTGAATACCGGAGAAATTATTCTGAATAGGAAAAAGAGATCGAACCCTAATATAGGGTTGCCTACGTATCTTGTCAGGACAAGAATCAGGTCAAAACGTAGTTCAAACCTATTTGTGAATTTAAATATGGCATGATCTATTTCTAGAATAGGAATTTTCGTAAATGGTTGAGAGTAGGGACTGAATAATTACACCACTTTTGAAACTATGAAATTCAAATAAGGTTTGGGGAAGTGTAAGACACCTCTGCGTAAACCAAGGTGTGTGAATTGTATGGCCAAAGACTCTATGGAATTGTTATTTATGATTAAATGAAGTAAAAAAATAATGTGTAGCATTTTTCACAATATACAAGTATAGTGTATTGAACAAGTAATGAATAAAGGAATTAATAAGACAGCAAAACTAACTTATGTAAGTAATGTAAAGAATTTATAAGCAAATACACACAATTTGCAGTGTGGAACAGGTAAAGAATCAAAGAATTTAATCATATGCAAAAATGTAAAGATACCTTCCTCAATTGAGAATTTGAGTCTATCATGGTTAGAACTTTTTGCTATTCCCCGCGGAGTCATCATTCTGCCATGCCATATTTTTTTCAAGATTAAACAAGCACAACTTAAGGACTCTAAAAGAATTAAAATTGTGTACAGAGTCTCCACCTAATTTTTAGAGAAAATAAGAAAACTTATTTATTCATTAACATTGTGGTTTATGTTTTTATCTGCGAAACCAATTTAGATTCCAGGTAAGGGCTCAAATTATCTCAAAGAGAAGGGGTTAAGCACCCTTTAGGATCCACAAATATGGTACCCGGCTAGACTAAATTTACTAAAGAGGGAGGAAGTAAGAAATTATTTTTTTGTAAAATATAAGTAAAATTAATGTAAGGGATGTATGTATATTAAGTATTAATCTATTGTTATAAAAGGTATGCGTAACAAATGTATAAAATACATGTAAAAAGAAAAATATTTTGTAATGTATGAAAAGAAAAATATCTTTGATGTGATATAAAAAGAAAAAGTATTTACAAATAATATGTTTACTTAATTAAAATTACAGAGAAAATTAAAGACTTGTTTGAGGAGAAAAGACTACATAATGTCTATAACGTAAATCTGTGGATTAATTGATTAACTCAATTCTTGTGTGTAATTATTAATGGCCTAAATTTTTCCTAAACGAGTGTTATGTAAGTAAAGAATATTTTTCTCCGACACCCCAAAAAGTAAAGTTTTTACTATGTTTAATGTGTACAATTATTAGAAAAAATACAAATATAAAATTCTCTTTTTGAAGGTCATTTTCGACAAGTATTTTCGAAAACCTGTACAAAAACATTAATAACAAAGAAAAATAATCTAAAAACGATGTGTGCATGTATGTATACACATATACATAAAAATAGATTTCTGTTTCGTTAAAGTGTGGACTCCAATCATGTTTTTAGATACGTCATGGTTACGAAGTGGTTGCTCCATTTATCGGCCATCCTAAATCACCTTGCAAAGATAAGAATCGTAAAATCCTTTGTGTTGTCTTGATGTTATAAGGATTTCATCGTCGCCCATAATACTTATCTTGTTACGTATTTGTATATGTAATAGACATCTTTTATTTGCGGAGGCCTAAAAAATTGATAGAGAATTTCTTCATCGGCCATGTATTTATTTTGATATAAATAAGTAAAATTGAGAAATAAAAATCCATATTGTGTTATGGGGTGGCAACATAATATTAAGGAAAATAGATACAATATCGAAAATAGAGACGGTAAAATATTAAGGAAAACAGAGACAACATCGAGATAATGGTGGCAGCGGCACAACGGCGTTCGCCGGAGCAACGCTGGATAATCAAAATCCATCCAGGTTTGGACTTCCATGGTATGGCAATGGTGATGGAAAGAGAAGAAAGAGAATGGTGGCACTGGTCGTTGTTTGGTGGCTGGATGCTCGTCGGTCATCACCTCCGGCGAGCCAGCGATGAAGCGCAGAGGAGGAAGAAATTCCGATCATTCAACATTCAACTCCAATGATGGAAGATCGGTGAGGAAGGAAAATGTGATAGAAAAAAACATTTGGCAGGCGGTGTTGGTGTGCTCCGGCGGAGCTTTGTCCGAGAAGGAGCAGTGGCAATATGCGACAATAAGGGTAGATGGAGAGGAATCTAATTTTGGGTATCTTTTTTGTATATTTTATGTGTGTGTATTTGTGTGCGGGAGAAAAATATGGGTGTTTATTTTTGATATAAAGACAAAGAGAATAAAATAGGTGTATATTTTTTGTGTTCCACCACCCACTGTATATAATAAAAATTGGCACCTTTTATTATCTAATGGATAAAGGGGTGTCCCGTCTTTTTATATTAAGGCACTCTTTGGTCCTTAAGTTATTAACCAAAGGATTTTCATCCTTTTGACCAACAGACAAAGTTATTGTCCAGAGGATAGTGTCATTGAATAGTCATTGTCGGATGTGACAAGACATCATTGAGTGGTCATTGTCAGATGTGACAAGACATTATTATGTGGTCCTTTTCAGATGTGATAAGACACCAAACTATTGTACTCTGTTAAAAATAACTGAGTTGCCATCAGTGTTTGCGGGCTATAATAATTGTACAAAATGTAGGTGTAGATATGTAATTACAAAAAAAATGTAAAGAATATTAAAAATATCAAAAAATGTAATTAATTTAAAAATAAAGTAAAAATGTGATGTCATACCGTGTATATGTGCAGATGATTGTAAAATGTTAAAATCCTAATATTATGAAAAGTAAAAATTGTGTCAGTAAATTGATAAAATTTAAAGTAAGGATGATTATCAATAATTTGTTAACAATTGTGAAAATTGTATTTTGTGCCCTTTAACAATCAGGTAGCCTGAAGACATTAATTTTTAGCACGGAGAGCAAAGATTGGGTGTCAACGATGACAATAATAGAATTAAAGTGATTTTATAGTACTATAACATGAACCCCAACAGACTAATAATCTGCTGCAACAAGTGAATAATATGTTGCAACAAGTCAGTTATCTATTGCAATAGATAACTCATATTGGGATTCGTATTATGGTACTATAAAACCTGAAGTTAACTTCAACGGATAAGTAGTCTATTGGAATAGGTGAATCATTTGTTGCAACAAATTACCCATCTATTTCAATAGATGACTCGCCTGTTAGGATAGATGGTACAGTACTAAAGACCTTTGAAGCTGATTCTAACAGGCAGATGACGTATTTGTTGGAATCAACATCAGGTCATGTTGTAATTGGTGAGTAATCTAGTTCAACAGATGACTCCTCTATTGCAACAAATAACCCCTCTGTTGCAACAGATGACCCATCTTTTTGATTCATGTTACAACACTATAGAACCATAAACATGAATCCAATAAATGAGTCTTCTGTTGTAACAGATGACTCTTATATTGGATTTATGTTCAGGTTCTATCCATTGTTGAAAAAACAGCAATAGCAATGTACCCAGATGAAAAATACAACTAAAAATCATAATTTTACTTACCAAAGTCACCTATGAAGTAATGCCAAATTGATGTATGAAACAAAATTTGACCTAAGGAATTGGTCAAGTAGCAGCAGTAGCGGTAACAACAACAACAACAACAACAACAACAACAACAATGATCAATAAGAAGAATATAATGATGATAATGAAGAAGAAAATGGTAATGAAGCAGAACATAATGAATAAAGCAGCATAAATAATAACCAACAAAAATCACAAAGAGAGAGAAAACAACAATGAATGAGAAGAGAGAGAAACACACGTTTTTTCCCTCTGTTTCCTATTACATTAGGTTTTACATTTGGATCAAAGTGTAAGTTAAGAAACTTGTTGGCTATTCGCAAACTTCTCCAGATTTCTTAATCCATAATAAAGTAATTGTCACCTGTACTTAATTATTAAAACTTGAGTCACCCACACCTCATTTTAAAACTCTTTTGTCACTTTTAACTAAATTGCCCGTGATACTTATACATGACAATAGTATGCAAAAATATTTGGAGTTGTTTGGTTCATATATATACTAGTCACACAAAAGTTAAAGTTAAAACTTCCTAATCATTTATGAAATGAATAGAAAAAACTTTTTCAGTTCTCTTTATCTACAAAAATAAATATTTCTTATGTGTAAAAATACAAATCCCTTCTATGTAAAAATGAAAATAGATTATAAAAAATCATGAATGTTTTAAAAAATTCTAAGTGAACAACAAAATCATTCTCTCCCCAAATTAGAATGCAATATTTATTTATGGAATAAAATAATACTACATCTTTTCTAATTTATGTGATTGTTTCCCTTTCTAGTCAGTATTAAAAAATGACATTTTATAAGCTAAATGATGATTCGATCTTAAACTTTTCATTATATCTTTATTGATATTACTTAAGGTAAAACAAATATCAATGACTTTTTGAAATCATAAATTTCGAAATTCTTTATTTTACTCTTAAATTTCATGCCTAATCAATAGTTTTACATAAATCAAAACGGAAAGAATCTATCTATAATCTATATCTATAATCTATATCTATTATCTATCTATATCTATATCTATATGTATAGTATATTAAAAGTGTGAAGGCCCTTAAAAAAGTAATTTGAACTTTTTGCCCTTCACTAAAACACTTAACAATAGACAAAATTATCTTTTCAACTTTTTTTTAATTATTATATTATTAAATTAAGGACGTATATGGCAAGAATCCAGCTAAAATAAATATATGGAAAGAAATAAGAATCCTAAACTATTTAAAATATATAAATTTAAAATTATATATGAGTCCTAAAACATATGAAAAAAAATTAACAGTCCTAAAATATACGTAAAGTATCACATTTTATTGTAATTAAATAAAAGTGTGAATGCCCTTAAAAAGGTGATTTGAACTTTTTGCCCTTCATTAAAACACTTAACAATAGAAAAAATTGTCTTTTCATCTTTTTTTTCCTAATTATTATATTATTAAATTAAGGACTCCTAAAGTATATGGGAAGAATCCTGCTAAAATAAATATATGGAAAGAAATAAGAATCCTAAACTATTTAAAATCTATAAATTTAAAATTATATATGAGTCCTAAAACATATGAAAAAAAAAATAACAGTCCTAAAATATATGTAAAGTATCACATTTTATTGTAATTAAATATATATGGTGAACATATATACATTCCAACCCTATAGAATCCAACTTTTCTTTGACCTTTTTCCACGTTTTTTGGGGCTTCAAAATAAATTTCTATTCTTTTGTTGTTGGTTTAAATTAGATTTAATAAAATTGAAGATCCTTTAGTTTTTAAGATATTTTTGTTTCATAATCTTAAATATTTATAGTTGTCTTCGTAAATAAATCATTGTTGATTAATTCTCTAATATATTTGTGCAGATGAAGAAAGATTTATGTGAAGCGTGCGAACGAGAATTTGTACCGATTATGAGTGAATTTAAGATATGTTTTTTCTGTTTTAAGTTTTATTTATTATTCATATTTATTTTATTTCTTATTAAGGAGTAATTCAATTTAAAACTTTTTTGTCAAAATCATATTTACATAAGAAAAACTATTGAGAGAAAAATAAAGTGAAAATTTTGATTTGTTATGATAACAAACAATTTATAGTGTCAAAGGAGCATTAAACAAAGTCACTATTGGTTAGTAGATGAAAACAGAATGGGGATTAGAAATTTCATGAGTTAGCAAACCAAATTTATATTCGATTTCATTCTTCTATTAGGTTCTTAGAGATGAATGCTACGGATAATTTAAATCTCTCAATTTATGTTTTAGTGTCATCATCAAGACTCTAAAAACATATTTTTCCTTTCAAAGTATAATATTAAATAATTGGTATTTCAACGTTTCATTTTTAAAAAAAAATTGTTCATATATTTGTTTCATAATTTATAATTATTAGTCTTGGATGAGAAGATGCATGACATGAAATGTGATTTTACTTGCTTTAACGTGGGTGGTATGGAATGATAGAAATAGGAGATTTTTTTAAGGGTTAATTTTTCTCTATCAAGAAATTAGCTTTAAGTGACTTTAAATGGACCCGATTCATAATAGCAGGATTTTTGAAGGCGGATCAAATATATTGTTCTATATAAATGATAGTAATTTATTCGTTTATGTATACTTATTATTATCGTCATATACACGTGCAAAGCACGTACACTTGACTAGTATATATAATAAAGGAGAACAGTCTAGCCTATAATTATGCAAAGTGGTATTTTAAGATCTAGCATCTTACAACAAAAACTATTTCCTAGATTATGTAAATATTTTATATTAATTCCATATTTATTTCATATCTATATTACTTTATTACTTTACTATTATATATAAGAGACAATCCAAGGACTTTGGTAGTCCTCACAAAAATTTCCAACTTATTTTTAATCTTTTCAATTAATTACTTTTATGTCATGATGTTATCTTTTGTAATAATTTAATTAATTTCTTGATCCTATAATATTGTGACATTTAGTTGATATAGATGAAGTTACTTTGTCTTCTTTCTTACTATATGGACCTTTGCACTTGGTGCATGTGTTATTATTAAGTTTTTTATATATAATTTTAATTATTTAATTAACTATTTTAAAAAAAAAAAAAATCAGAGTGGGGCAAGGTGAATTAGGGAGGAGATTAAAAAGCAAAAAATCAAATATTTACCAACAAAGTGGAGTTTAGGTAGTTAATCAATTGAAACATTCAAATTTCCATATCGTTTAACAAATCGTCAAATCATTTTTAGAATCTTACATTATAATATTTTGTTTCCCATACTTATTTATTATTAAATCAAGTCAATTGCAAAATATAAACGTCAAATATCCTTTAATTAATTTATTTGTACTACATGCTTTATGAATTACAAGACCAAAAAGATTTAATTTTTTTCGTTGCTACTCACAAGACCAATTTTTTTTAATTTGACTATCTTTTATTATTTTTTTAATCAAAATTAATTATTTAATTAATTTTTGTAAATGAAAATATCCTTAAGAATGTAATATTTTATATGAGCTTTTATTTAAATTAGTTTAAGAAAAAAAAAAAATTGATCATGGAGAATTTTTTTCTGTTGCATTAATAATTCATCATTTTATTCTTCTTTCTTAGTATTAATCTTTAATAATTTATTTTTCATAAGAAAGAGTTTTGTACAAATGTCGTGGGGATGAAGAATAGGGAAATGAGGGGTTAAAATTAGTTAATGTAGGAGGTGATATTTTATTTCTATCGAATTGAGTATGGTTCTGATGTATTTCTTAATTATTTTTTATAAATTGAATAATTTTTTGTGGATAATTTTATCCATTTCTTTTTAAAATATCAAACATATTTCATATACTAAAAATTAAAATTACTGATAAAGTTAAAAATTAAGGTAATGATATGAATTAAGATCAAATTATTTTTAAAAAAAAATTCTGGTCAATTGAGAATCAATATTATTAAGCATCAACTATAGAGTGAGAATCAATTGATTCTCGATGTTCATTTTAGTGAGTTTAATTTTTACTTAAGTAGTATAAAATTACGCTTAAAGCACCACATTTAACTAGCATGAATTCTTGTCATGTAAAATTATAAATAAAATCATATATTTTTCATCACACAAAAGAAGACTTGAGTAAAATAATTGATCCACTTGATGACTTTCGTCTTCATCTTACTGATTGTAAAGATGAACTAGGATTGAGAAATTAGAAAATAAATTAATTATATTCTCATAAATTAGTTTACTATATCTTTTAATTTTTATGATCTTTTCAATTTATAAATATATATATATACGTAGAGAGATAATAGAAAGTACTTCTTATTTCTCTTGGGGTATTCTTGATGAGTGATTACAATGAAAGCAAACCTCTTTATTTATAGGAGAAAACTAACCTTGGGGTTTCTACCTTTTCCATAAATAGAAATTCACTATATATGGTTAAGTAGACATTCACTATATATGGTAAAGTAAACATTAACTATATATGGTAAAGTAGTCATCTAACAATACGCATATAGACTGCCTTATTAGAAACCTTACAAGGAAAACCTAGAGGGACAAAACCTCGTAAGGTAAAAAAGAGTACAGCGCGTATTAACTTCCCTGCATGAGAACATCTTTGAACCTTTGCATCCCGATCTTGTGCACCATCTTTTTGAAAGTTGTAGTTGGAGGAGATTTGGTGAATAAATTAGTGACATTGTCACTTAAACGAATTTGTTGCACGTTAATATCACCATTATTTTGTAGATCGTGTGTATAGGAAAGCTTTGATGAAGTGTGTTTCGTCCTATCACCTTTTATGAATCCTTCTTTAACATGTGCTATGTATGTTGTAGTATCTCCATATAAAATTGTGGGTACATTGTCACATTTCAAATCATATTTTTCTCGAATGAGATGTATCATGGACCTCAACCATACACATTCTCGACTTGCTTCATAAATAATTATTACCTCAACATGGTTCGATAAAAGAGCTAAATAGACTGCTTTGTATATCTCCAAGATATGACAGTATTTCCACATGTGAACACATTACATGTTTGAGACCGAGATTTATGCAGGTTACATAAATACCCAACATCATCATAACTAACAAGACCGAGCCTACAATCTTTGAATAAATAAGATCATGTGTTTGATCCCATTTTGATGTCTCCTATTAGGAGCAGAATTATACCTTGCTAATAAATTAATAGAAAAGGCTATATCAGGCCTTGTGGTATTTGCAAGATACATGAGTGCATCAATTGCACTAAGATATGGTACTTTATAATCAATTTAAATTGGTATATTTTTCATTTTAGCAAATAATCTATTGCTTTTGAAAACTCTCCAAGAATTCCAATAAATTTATGAAAAATAAGGATTATAAATAAGTTTCCCAAAAACTTTTATATGTTTCAAACATTCTAAATCCTTAAAAAGTTTTCATATAAATTTTGTTAAGTGACAATATTCAAATTTTCATGAGTGACATCTTCAAGTATTTGGACTGCAAGATAAGTTTTATCTTAACAAGATGCATCCTTTCACGTCACTTGATAAATATTTCTACATCGGCATGCTTAAATAAACATAGAATTCAGGTCTTCGTAATCTTTTACAATATTGTGCTAGTATTGTATCAAAGATATTACCAATGATATATCATTTTGTATCGATTGACAATGCGACATAACATTTTGAGATCTCATCACTCCATTATTTTCAAGTACCTGAACCTCTCATAAGTTTTCATGAAGTGTTATGTAGTAGGCTCTTCAAGAGCACATTTCCTTCTAATTATAATTATTTGCTCCTTATCCTTTTCAAAGATTATTTCATTTGTAATCGATTGATCTACCACGCTTCATACATGCATAGACTTTGTCCTTTATAAACACAAAATAGAAGCACTTGCAGCTTAAATATGAGATGCTTTCGATATTTGACTTGAATTATCTTTTGAATGAGGATCTGATGATAATTCCTCACATATTTCTTAACTGCTTATAATCTCCCCCTTATGTTAGGAAAACTAACATACATCCTTCATATTCTTTGAGGAATCCATCTTTGTGCATCATGGTATATTTATTAATCGTATACCGCACATCAAAACCATTAGATAGACAACGTGTGATTCCTGACTTAGAACCAACTTTGAGAGGAAATTAATCATAATTTATTGGTTTGATGTATACAAGTACTTTTGTATATAATATTTCATACCAAGACATGAAGCTTTTGTTCTCAATTGTTTTACTATTTATTGAAGGCATTCGATGCTAAACCATCATTATCAAGATAAATTATCTTAATCACACAACCTGAAAATTATGCTCTTAACTCAATTTCATTAAGCAAGCAACTTTATGAATGTCAAACTGCAGGTTGACAATAAACGTACAAGTGGTCATCTTATATTGATGCATCATCTTAACAGATAACATGACGGGTGAATGGTCCCATATTCACCTTTTATACATTTCAGATTTTTTATGGGATCCAATCCCAATATTAGTTGGTCCAACCAACTTATCATGAGAACAAGCAATATTAAAAGCTCATGAAGAATTTTTGAATTCTTCAATATGTATTTAATACTTAATATGCACATCTTTAGGATGTTGCAATCGTTCATGTCAACTAATAAACTTTTATACTAGTAAACTCCAAGTTTACCATGATATGTACTTTTTTCTTTAGTAAATTACAGATTTACTATGAAATGAATAGATTTCAGATTTACTACTTAGAAAGTAGATTTCGAAATAGTTCCTCTCAATTATTCTACCTCTTTCGGATGTGAATTGTGCTACCATTAGAATCAAGTGCACGTTTGTATTGATAAACTTTACTAAATATCATCACATTCACCCTAGGGAATGGATCTATGCTTATAACAATTAAAATTCTCATTCCCATGATTGAACTATAATGTGCCTTAAACCTATCAAATTGATAGCTTATAACGTCTTTTATGATATTGCTACTTCAGGAGCAAATCGAGGTATGCATAATGTAGAAAATTTTTCTCTAACATATCTTATGATCATAATATGCGTGTGAAAATATCATCACTTTTGATGATCATTATCATATTGTCCCTCCACGAGTATATTCGTGCATTCAATCATTTGTCTTCTTTCATACATATTATGCACTGCTACCACATTCACTTCAGAGAATGGATCATGTTCAACGAGACATATTTTATGACTTTTTATTAAAAATACATTATTTTTCCTTAGCCATCAAAATATCATCAGTATGGTGCATTAGGATTCAAACTCAACGTCTTATCCATATAAAGGCGTCTTAGGCATAAATTGAGGGACTTGAACCCAACATATTATCATCTCTTTTGATAATATTATTCTTGAGGAATAAATTTAAAACATAAATTGTTCCAAACCAATTATTTTTCCTCAAATCCAACAATAATTATATTATTAGTAGCAAAAGCCAAATAACATAAGAAATTACTAACCTTGAAATTACCTTTAATTTATAATCTCACTTTATTTGGCAGAGTCTCATGCTGATAACGTATTATAAAATATAAATAATAAAGAAGAAGAGTAGAGAGATAATAGAGAGTAATTCTTATTTCTCTTGAGGGATTCTTGATAAGTGATTACAATGAAAGCAAACCCCTTTATTTATAGGAAAAAACTAACCATAGGGTTTCTACCTTTTCCATAAATAGACATTCACTATATATGATAAAGTAGACATTCACTATATATGGTAAAGTAAAAAATCACTATATATGGTAAAGTAGACATTCACTATATATATATATATATATATATATATATATATATATATATATATATATATGTATGTATGTATGTATGTATGTATGTTTGTATGTATATATATTAAATCATGTTATTCATAAAGTATCAAACTACTTGAGTTTGGGCCCGGGCTTAGCACGAACCTTATAGACTTAGACTATATATAAGGGAGAATATCTCATTTTGATAGTCCTCACATGACTATATTTTGTCTATTTTATCCTTAATTAAGTTTTAATGACCTTTCAAGATGTCATCCATTTTAATAAATTTGAACAATTACATGGTCATTTAAAATGCTATACAAAAATGACGAGTGATAGTGACACTATAAAATATCTATATATCCAACTAAATTTAAAATTAATAAAATTTTATGATCATCTTTTTTGTGGGATAATAGTAATTTAATTTAAAAACTATTTTTTCTAACCCTCACAAGAAATTTGTGAAGCTTTAATAAACTTGTAAGAACTCATTGAAGAAACATCTACAAAAAGTATTTTATTTAGTCTGACTTGTAATTATTTAATTTATCATAAATCATACAATAGCTTGTAGCATCAAATATTTTTATATTAATCAAATATTGTATTATTTTTTTTAAAAAAATGAATTATCCAATTTAAAGTCTAATTGAGAAAAAAATAATGAAATCAATCATGCATAAAGAAAAAATCAATTTAGATAGTTAAAGGCTTTCATTCAAAAACTTTCAGTAAAATAAAAAGGAGAAAAATTTTCGTGTGTGCATTTATTTTAAAATTAAAAGAAAAACTAAAATATACCATAATAAAAATTGTTATTTTTAACTTATAAAAGCTTTTACTCTCTCCGTTTAATTTATTTATTTGATTTTGACTTAATACAAAGTTAAAGAAAAAGTAATGAATATTTTTGAATTTTACGGTCATAAACTAAAAATATGTTGAAAGGACCAATAGATTTGTCGATTTTGTTGTCTTAAACACGCCACGTGGAAAGTTGAAATTAACCCAAGAAAGAAAAGAGATATTTTTTTTAAATGAACTAAAAAATAGGATACACGTTGAAATAATTATATAATTTTACATTTTAAAAATATTAAAAATTAATAAAACTAAACCATTAATTAATATAATGGTACAAAAAGCAAAAATAGCAAGTTAAAAAAAATTATAAATATAAATGTTAATGTAGTTTGGGCCCGGGCTTAGCAGGGGCTAAACGACACTAGTATTTATATAGTAAAGGAGAATAGTCTAGCCTATAATTATGTCTAGTGACATTTTAAGAACTAGAATCTTACAAAAAAAAACTATTTTCTAGATTATTTAAATATTTTATATTAATTTCATATTTATTTCATATCTATATATTTATATAATAAAGGAGAATAGTCTAGCCTATAATTATGCCATGTGGCAATTTAAGAACTAGCATCTTACAACAAAAAACTATTTTCTAGATTATTTAAATATTTCATATTAATTTCATATTTATTTTAGGGAGAATACTCACAAAAATACCTGAAGTTTGATCGGATTGCCAGTTGAGCATATTGAACTTTGCGGGGGTCCTATTACACACCTATACTTTTTGAAGTGGAATTAATTCCCCCCCCCCCAGACTTTTTTAAAGTGGAATTAATCCCCCCCCCCCCCCCCCCGCAAAGTTATACCTAGTTTTGACATCGGAAGTGTAGTACACACGCTTTGTCTTCTCCATTGTATCACTTTTCAACATTTTTTACCATTATAACCATATTAGAGATTCCATAACTCAAATTCCTTCTACAAATCAAATTTCAAATAATTTCATTGAGTCAATTACAAATTTCAAGTTCAAAAAACTGAAAATTCAAATTCAGATTTCAATTTTTCACTATTCAACACAACCTGTGGCACATTGAACACAATGAAACTGGAAATTGAATTTGAATTCAAGTATGAAATTGAATTTGAATTTGAAATTATTCAAAGTTTCAAATTGAAAACTTTCTTTAAGAATTATTCAAATTTGCTTCTAGTTTCGATGAATAATTTTTTCCCCTCTCTTAGTGGATTTCTTTTTTGATTTTCCCCTTAGTTGGTGGCTGATCAATGGTAGTTGGTTGGTGGTGGAAATGGTGGGTTAAAATTTGTCATTTTGATGGAATTGAAGATGACCCATTTGGGGTGTATATGTTGAAATTGAATCAAATTGATGTAATTGAATTGGGTGTGTTGAATATGACCATTTGGGTGTGTATGTGTGTGATGAAATTGTGTTTAATTTCAATTCAACAATGGAGCAACCATTGTTGAAGACTCCATTGTTGGAGAGAATAAAGAAAGAAGATCGAAGAGAAGAGAGAAGAATGAAAAAATAAATAAAAAATATAAAACTTTAAAAAATTAGAAAATTTAGGGGCTGTTTGATAAAAAAAGAGTTTTTAATGTTTTTAACAGTTTCACGCGCTCAATGCGCGTGACTAACACGCAATGGGCCAAGTGGCAGATATATGCCATTAAAATACGAAAAAAGGTTTGAGGGGGTAATAGGACCCCCGCAAAGTTCAGTTTGCTCAACTGGTAATCCGGTCAAACTTCAGGTATTTTTGTGAGTATTCTCCCTTTATTTTATATCTATATATATAATAAAGGAGAATAGTCTAGCCTATAATTATGCCAAGTGACATTTTAAGAACTAGCATCTTACAACAAAAAACTATTTCTAGATTATATAAATATTTTATATTAATTCCATATTTATTTTATATTATGGTAAAAAACAACAAAGTTTGACTCATATCGGATGGAAACTATTAATATTGACCCTTATTAGATGAAAACAACTTGAATTTTTCTTTAAAACCGTCTTCTTGAATCATATATGTTTAAATTCTTTCAAAAGATTTGTGAAGATAATTGTTATTAAAATTTATGATGCCACAATCACGTATTAGTTGATTAATATAATCAAACAATCTCTATATATAATAAAGGAGAATAGTCTAGCCTATAATTATGTCAAGTGACATTTTAAGAACTAGAATCTTACAATAAAAAATTATTTTCTAGATTATTTAAATATTTTATATTAATTCCATATTTATTTCATATCTATATATATAAAACAAAGGAGAGTAGTTTAGCATATAATTATGCCAAGTGGCATTTTAAAAACTAACATGTTACAACAAAAAAACTATTTTCTAGATTATTTAAATATTTTATATTAATTTCATATTTCTTTCATATCTATATATATAACAAAGGAGAATAGTCTAGCGTATAATTATGCCAAGTGACATTTTAAGAATTAACATCTTACAACCAAAAAACTATTTTCTAGATTATTTAAATATTTTATATTAATTCTATTTTATTTTTTATTGTGGTAAAAACAACAAAGTTTGACTCATATTGGATGAAAACTATTAAGATTGATCCCTATTAGAAGAAAACAACTTGAATTTTTCCTTAAAACCATCTTCTTGAATTATATATGTTTAAATTCTTTCAAAAGATTTTTGAGGATTATTGTTTTCAAAATTTATGATGCCACAATTATGGAGAATAGTCTAGCCTATAATTATGACAAGTGGCATTTTAAGAACTAGCATCTTACAACAAAAAATTATTTTCTTGATTATTTAAATATTTTATATTAATTTCATATTTATTTCATATTTATATATATAATAAAGGAGAATAGTATAGCCTATAATTATGCCAAGTGGCATTTTAAGAACTAACATCTTACAATAATTTTTTTCTAGATTATTAAAATATTTTATATTTATTTCATATTTATATATATTGGCATTTTAAGAACTAGCATCTTACAAATAAGAAAATTATTTTCTAGACTATTTAAATATTTTATATTAATTCGATATTTATTTCATATTGTGGTAAAAAACAACAAAGTTTGACTTATATTGGATGAAAACTATTAAGATTGACCCCTATTAGATGAAAACAACTTGAATTTTTCCTTAAAATCGTCTTCTTGAATTATATATGTTTAAATTCTTTCAAAATATTTGTGAAGATTATTGCTTTTAAAATTTATGATGCCACAATCATGTATTAGTCAATTAATATAATCAAACAATATGTATATATATAATGGAATAGTCTAGCCTATTATTTTGTCAAGTGGCATTTTAAGAACTACCATCTTACAATAAAAATTATTTTCTAGATTATTTAAACATTTTATATTAATTCCTTATTTATTTCATAATGTAGTAAAACAGACTCATATAGGATTAAAACTATTAAGATTGACCCCTATTAGATGAAAACAACTTGAACTTTTCCTTAAAACCATCTTCTTGAATTATATATGTTTAAATTATTTCAAAAGATTTGTGAGGATTATTGTTTTTAAAATTTATGACACCACAATAATGTATTAGTCGATTAATATAATCAAACAATTTATATATAAAAGATTATATTCATTCCATTTAAAAAAAAACTATTGAAAAAAGATGTCATCTCTCAAAATATATAGACAATATAAATAATGATATTATACAGAAAAATATTTATGATTTCATTACAAATGAGTAAATCAAGATTCAAGAAAAAATTATAAATGAATAACCAATTAGTAATCAAGAAACTTATATGGAAAAAATTATTATCACCAGAAAGTCATTCCAAAATAAAAAATATTTTGAAAAGATGTCATCCCTTAAAATATGTAAGCAATTAATTTAAACAATATAAATAATAATATTATTAAATGTAAATATTTATGATTTCACTACAATTGAGTAAATCAAGAAAATATTACAAAAAAATAATTAGTAAATAGTAATCAAGCAACTTATATGAATAAGATTATAGTAATCTAAGAATCATTCCAAAATTAAAAATATTATGAAAAAGATGTTATCCCTCAAAATATATGCACAATTATTTAAATAATATAGATAATAATAATATTTAAAAAATATCTATGATTTCACTACAATTTAGTAAATCAAGAAAGTATTACAAAAATATCTATTAGAGAATAGCAAATTAATAATCAAGTAACTTATAAGGAAAAGATTCTTATGAGCAAAGAGTCATTTCAAAATAAAAAAAATATTATGAAAAAGATGTCACCACTCAAAATATGTATGTAATTAATTTAAATAATAATATTATGCATAAATAGAACATTTATAATTTGATTACAAATGACTAAATTAAGAAAGTATCATGAAATATCAATTAAGAGAATAACCAAATAGTAATCAAACAACTTATATGGAAAAAATCATAACAATCAAAGAGTCATTCTCAAATTAAAAATATTATGAAAAAGATGTCATCACTCAAATGGTAACTTTGGACTACAAAAATAAATAATTTTATTTCTGTTATGAAATAATAAAGAAGAAAGAAGAAAGAAGAATAGAGAATAGAGAGTAATTGTTATTTCTCTTGAGGTATTCTTGAGGAGTGAATTACAATAAAGGGAAAACCCCTTTATTTATAGGGGAAAACTAACCTTAGGGTTTTTAACTTTTCCATAAATAGACATTCACAATATATGGTAAAGTAGACATTCACTATATATGGTAAAGTAGACATCCACAATATATGGTAAATTTATAACACTCCCCCTTGAATGTCTAATTGATAGATAATACGCATATATGCTGCCTCATTAAAAACCTTACAAGGAAAACCCAGTGGGACAAAACCCCATAAGGGAAAAAGAGTACATCGCTTTCATGACCCGAACGAGGGCCTGGTCGTTACGGACATCCCGAACCATGAAGGCCCGGAACGCCCTTCTCTATCTGGTAATCATGCACAACATTCATATAATAAAAGAAGATGCGAAAACATAATCTTCTACAAAAACATGATCAATTCTGAATTCAACACAAGTATGGAAACAGTAAATCAACTACATCTAAATAACATCTGACTCAGTCTGCGAAATCTCTACTACACAAAAATCTGACAACTGTCTGAAACTGGGACAAGGCCCCTAGTAGACCAAAACTAAAATAAGTGACATAATCTGAAAAGACAGGCCTTCTGGAATAGAGAAGGCTCACTACTGCACAATCTGATCAGTTGTCTAAAGTATCTACTGCTTATCTGGACCTCTAGACTGAGTCTCAGAACCTGAGAGGTAGGGGGATGGAGGGTCAATACAGATGTACTGGTACGCAGAGCATATCCAAAATAATCATTTATTATTCAACATATATGAGAGCAATTTAAAATAGTTCATAAGTATATCATATAGTAAGAATTCACATGGGCATTTTAAAGACTCTGTAAAAATCATCTCAACTCTGAGAAATCTGTGTTACTTCTGCACTAGGTGGTCTACCCTACAAATCTGAAAAATTCCATGGTCTATATGGAAACTGCCATTAACTCGGCAACGAAGCCCACAACCTAAGTGTGCCGCAAGGGTCAGAGTCTCTGAATCTACTATGCCATACGACCGTCGCCAGCATACAATAGTAATCTATCTATATCGGCAAATATGGCTTCAGGCTAAGAGTTGCTTGAACTTGCGCCTTCTTCGGGTAACCACCTAACCCTCTTTAATCCCCTTTTTAAAACTCTATCAAAACATACAGTCTCTAAAAACATACTTTGAAAACATGCTCTGAAAATATAATCTGTTATGGCATAAATACTTATGGTATCATCATACCATTGACTTGCAAGTCACATCTCTGAGCCATTATTAGTCTATCATAAATCTCTATTTTCAAAACACAAGTTTTGGGACCACCATTTCAATAATTCAATTCAAAGAAACTTTTTCTCAAACCTCATGTAAACACATACAAGGAACTCATCTTTGTCAAGCATTTCAATAGTACAGTACAATGTGGTCATGTCAAAGTTCTCAATTCACATGCAATTCTTTCTCTTAAACACAAAAACACATTTATATCAAGAAACACCCTCTCAATAATTTCAAATCATGCTCAAATGCTATAATATTGCGAAAGCATTTTTCAAATCACAAAACCATAACCTTTAATTCAATACACGAGAGGGAGTTCATAATTTATGCTCTCAACGATCTTAAATCTCAAATTCCATACATATACGTATACATGTAAATCAATTAGGGGATAGAACTACAAGGTCAAAACAATAGTAACATTAAAACATTCGGAGTACGTAATTTAGAACATAGATTCCAAAACCCCTTTGAAATTCATGCACAAAAATCTAAAAATCATGCTCTAATGGTTTTAAGCCCATGTAGTTTTTTTAGGATAAACCCCACGTACCTCTATCTATAAATTTAAAGGATGCTTCTTGATACCCACGGCTTGGGGATTCCAAATCTTCAATTTGTTTTGAAAACCCATGGTTGAATCTTAATTTATTTGGATTATCAATATGGAACCCTAGAGAGTGTTCTTGAATATTCTTGGTGAATGTATGAGTAATATGCTCAATTGGGGTTGAAATCTCATGTTTGGACTGATAAGGGTGTGGGAAAATATCCAATATACCCTTAATGAGACCGTTATTAAAATATAATTGGGAGCCCAATTTTATGGGCCACCACGACGTGCCACTATTGCGGTGGCTCACTAGAAATTGAAGAATGGGAATTTGGACCACTCCGCGATGTGCCACCATCACGGAGTCCCACTGGAAATTGACCATCGTTATTTACACCCTCTCCGAGATGCGCCAAGGATAGGAATGATGGTGTTTTATGACTAGGATTTAAATTAACCATAACTTCTTCAGCGAGTGTCCGTTTTGGACGCATCTTATGTCGACGGAAAACTTATTCAATCATCTACGAAATAAAAAGTTGAAATCTAAGGGATTCCACCTGGAAAAAAGTATAAATCATTCTAGAAGCCAATGATTGATACTTTAGGGACAAAATTTAGCTAAGAAAAACTTCGGGGCGTTACAATATCCCCCCCTTGGGAACATTCATCCCCGAATGTTGACGCGGGATACAGACAAGTATAATTTCAAGTATACTAAGGCATATAAAGAATAAGGCAGGGATTGTAACTTCCATTGTGTCATCCATTGGATAAAAAAGGTTTGGGTATCTAGATCTCATGTTAACTTCTGATTCCCAAGTCGCTTCTTCAATTTTCTAGTTTCTCCACAACACTTTAACTGAGGCTATCTCTTTGTTACTCAATCTTCTAACTTGGCGATCCAAAATCTCTACAGGCTCTTATTCATAGGATAAGGAGTCTGTCACTTTGATTTCTTCGACAGGCAATACTAAAGAATGGTCTCCAATACACTTCTTCAACATAGATATATGAAATACCGAATGAACCAAACCCAAACTAGTTGGAAATTCTAACTCATATGCAACTCCACCTATCCTTCTCACAACCTGATATGGTCTTATATAGAGAGGAATCAGCTTACCTTTCTTCCCGAATCGCATGACTCCCTTCATGGGAGAAACCTTGAGAAACACCCAATCTCCAACCTCAAACTCTAGATCTCTTCTCTTAACATCGGCGTAGGACTTCTGACAACTCTGAGCTGTCTTAAGTCATTCTCTAATGACTTTCATAGCCTCTATTTCCTAATGAACAAGATCAGGCCCAAATATCTATATCTCACCTACTTCATACCATCCTATCGGAGACCTACATCTTCTCTCATATAATGCCTCAAAAGGTGCTATCTTAATATTGGAATGGAAACTATTATTATATGCGAACTCTATCAATGGAAAGTGCTCTACCCAACTACCTTTAAAATCAATCACACAGGACCTCAACATATCCTCAAGGGTCTGGATGGTACGCTCAGCTTGCCTATCTGTTTGAGGGTGGAAAGTCATGCTCAAATTCACTTGGGTACCTAAACCCTTTTGAAACGATCTCCAAAACTGTGAAGAAAATTGTGTACCTCTGTCAGATATGATGGACAGGTTCCCCATGCAAACGAACTATTTTTGCAATGAATAGATTGGCATAATCCTCTCCCAAATAATTTGTCATGACAGGTATAAAGTGAGATGACTTGGTCAACCTATCTACAATAACCCAAATGGAATCATACTGGTTTCGGGACCTCGGAAGTCCTATAATGAAGTCCCTATTAATCATCTCCCACTTTTAAAGAAGAAAAACTATCTCTTGAGAAGAACCATCTGGCCTCAAATGTTCCACTTTAACTTGTTGACAATTCAAACACTTGACAACATAGTTAGCCACATCACGCTTCATATTATTCCACCAATAAATGGTTTTCAAATCCTGATACATCTTAGTAGAGCCAGGGTGAACAACATACCTCAATGTGTGAGCTTTTTCAAGGATTCTATTCCTCAGACCATCTATATCTAGCACACATAATCTACCCTGGTATCTCAAAACACCATCACCACCAATTTTAAAAGACAATACCTTTTGTTGACCCATATTTTTCTTGATCTACATCAAGATGGGATCTTCAACCTACTTCTCTTTGACTTCTGCACAAAGGGAAGATTTAGCTAACTCATGAACAACCACTCCTCCATCCTCAGAATCCAAAAGTCGCATTCCTAGATTTGCAAGTTGGTGAATATCCTTCACCATCTCTCTCTTTTCTTTCCCCACATGAGAAAAACTGCCCATAGATAACATGCTGAGGGCGTCGGCTACCACATTCGCCTTGCCCGAATGATAGTGTAGGCTTATGTCATAGTCTTTTAATCCAACCACTGTCTCTGCCTGAGATTTAATTCTTTCTGCGAGAAAACATACTGTAAACTTTTGTGGTCAGTAAATATATCAACGTGTACCCCATAAAAATAGTGCCGCCAGATCTTAAGGGCAAAAACCACAGCCGCTAACTCCAAGTCATAATTAGGGTAGTTCCGCTCATGCACCTTCAACTTCCTAGATGCATAAGCAACTAACTTACCGTACTGCATAAGAACACACCCAAGTCCCACTCAGGACGCATCAAAGTGTACAACAAAACCTTCTGTACCCTCCGAAAGAGTCAGAACAGGAGCAATAGTCAAATTTTCTTTCAACTTATCAAAACTATTCTCACAAAAGTCAGACCACAAAAACTTCACCTTTTTCTGAGTCAACTTAGTAAGTGGTACAACTATGGAAGAAAAACTCTCGACGAATCTTATGTAATAACCTGCCAAACCCAAGAAGCTCCGAATGTCCATTGGAGTCGTGGGTGTAGGCCACTTTCTCACTGCCTCAATCTTTTGGGGATCAACCTTAATCCCCTCACTAGACACAATATACCAAAAGAACGCAATAACATTCAACCAGAATTTACACTTGGAAAATTTTGCATACAACTTATGATCTTTAAGGGTCTGAAGGATGATTCGAAGGTGATTGGCATGGTCCTCCTCGCTCTTAGAATATACCAAAATGTCATCAATAAATACAGTAACAAACAGATCCAGAAACAGACAGAAAACCCTATTTATTAGATCCATGAAAGCTGCAGGGGCGTTAGTCAACCCGAAGGACATGACTAAGAATTCATAATGGCCGTATCTGGTTCGAAAAGCTGTTTTAGGAATATCTGACTCTCTAACTTTCAACTGGTGATATCCCGAACGAAGGTCTATCTTTGAAAAATATTTAGCACCCTAAAGTTGATCAAAAAGATCATCAATCCTAGGAAGGGGATATTTATTTTTAATCGCGACCTTATTCAACTGGCGGTAATCTATGCACATACGAAGGAAACCATCTTTCTTTCACACGAAAAGTACAGGTACACCCAGGGAGACATACTGGGGCGGTTAAAACCTTTATCTAGAAGATCTTCTAGCTGTTCTTTCAACTCTTTTAGCTCTACAAGAGCCATCCTATATGGCGGAATAGAAATAAGACAGGTATCTGGTAATAAATCAATACCAAACTCTATCTCCCTATTAGGTGGTATTCCAGGGAGATCATCTGGAAAGACTTCCAGGAATTTATTTACTACGGGGACAGGCTGAAGAAGGAGACTTTCGACACTAGAATTTTTAACCCAAATAAGATGATACAAGCAACCTTTGGAAATAAGTTTACGGGCCCTGAGATTAGATATGAAGTGCCCTCTAGGTGCTAGAGAATGTCCCTCCCATTCTATTACAGACTCATTCAGAAAAGAAAAGGTGACTATTCGAGTCCTACAATTCAAGGTGGCATAGCACGAATAGAGCCAGTACATCCCTAAGATGGCATCAAAATCAACCATATCAATTTCTATGAGATTTGCCTCAGTATCCCGTATGAAAATAGACATAACACAATTTCTATACACCCTCTTAGCCACAACAGAATCTCCCATCGGGCTGGAAATCAAAAAAGGTTCAGCAATCACATCAGGCTCAAACCCAAAACCAACAGCCACGTATGGGGTCACATAAGACAAGGTAGACCCAGGATCAAGTAATACATACACATCATGAGAAAAGATTTGCAATGTACCAGTGACTACATCTGGTGAGGCCTCTGCCTCCTGGCAGTTGGTCAAAGCATACAACCGGTTTTGACCATTTTCGATGGCTGAAGTGGCACTCTTCTGAGGTGGTGGTACAGATGAATTCGCCTGTGACTTGGCTCCTCCAACATTACTCTTTGCTGCTAGACAATCTCTCTGGATATGGCCTGGATGGCTACATGAATAACATACCAAAGCGCCAAACTGATATCTCCCTGGAAAATTCCTCCTGCATCTCCCACAAAGCGGATAGGATCGAGAGGTCTGGGCTACACTTCCCTACGACTGCGTACCCTGCCTAGACTGAAAATTATGGGTGCGCTGCTCAGCTATGGGTTTGGACACTGGAGAACTAGATGCCGACTGTGCATTACCCTAATTCTTTTTCTTTTGCCATTTGCCTCCCCAATTACCGCTCTGCTGCTGACTATGACTCTGGTCTGTCGCTCTGGCTCTTTTTGCCTGCCTATCCTTTTTCCTAGATTCGGCTATCTTTTTTTTCTTCTCCTCAACTTGCTGCATGTGGAATGACAGTCTAGCAAAGTCCATATCCCTGTTCAGCATAGCTCCCTGACACTCAAGCACCAGATCATCTGAAAGGCTGGAAGTAAACTTCCTCATTCGGGCCCTCATACTACTCGTCATCTTAGGAGCATAACGGGCTAGCTGGTTAAACTTTAAAGTATACTCCTGAACACTCATCTTACCCTGCTTAAGGTTCATGAACTCCTTTACTTTAGCTTTCCTCAGCTCCAGAGGAAAGAATCGGCCAAGAAAAGCTTCCACAAACTCATCCCAAATTATGGGGTCAGCACTGTCACCCTTAGCATCTTTCCACTCGTTGTACCATTGGTTCACTACATCCTTTAGCTGGTATGATGCTATCTCAACATACTCCACCTGATCAATATACATTACTTTGAAAATCTTCTCCATTTCGTCTACGAACTCCTGCGGGTCCTTTTCTACCTTAGCGCCAGAGAACTTGGGCGGGTTCATTCTCATGAACTGGCCCACTCTAGTAACTTAAGAAGTAAAAGACGCAGACCCAGTATCCTCCGACCTCTGAGTCTGTGCGGCTACTAGCTGTGCCAGCATGTGAATAGACTATCTGAATTCAGCATTAGAAATCTCTCCCTCACGAGGCTGAGTGCGATTGGCCCCCGTCCGGGGAGATATGGGAGTACTGGTCGGTACAGGAGATACTCCCGGAGTAGGAACAGGTTCTGACATATGATCTCTGTTATGGGTCCGCATCCCATAAATGGGACAAACTTCATCATCCTGAGCATTAACGTTGGTGCGACAGGGAGGCATCGCTAGTTTTCTGAAAAACAAGAGGTCATTGATTAGGGGACAAATTAAACTCTAAAGCACGAACTAAATCACAAAGAAGAGAAATATTCTTAAATGCCTAGTAGCCTCCTGCTTATAAGTATGGCGCGCTACACACCCATAAACAAGACTCTACCCGACGCAATTTTGCAGATACCCTGAGACCATGAACTGTGCTCTGATACCAAGTTTGTTACGAACCGAATGAGGGCCTGGCCGTGACGGACATCCCGAACCATGAAGGCCCAGAATGCCCTTCTCTATATGGTAATCATGCACAACATTCATATAATAAAAGAAGATGCGAAAACATAATCTTCTACGAAAGCATGGTCAATTCTGAATTCAACACAAGTATGGAAACTATAAATCAACTACATCTAAATAACATCTGACTCAATCTGCGAAATCTCTACTACATGAAAATTTGACAACTGTCTGAAACTGGGACAAGGCCCCCAGTAGACCAAAACTAAAATAAGTGACATAATCTAAAAAGACAGACCTTCTAGAATAGAGAAGGCTTATCAATGCATAATCTGATCAGCTGTCTGAAGTATCTACTGCTTATCTGGACCTCTAGACTGAGTCTCAGAACCTGAAAGGTAGGGGGAGGGGGGGTCAATACAAATGTACTGGTACGCAGTGCATATCCAAAAAGATCATTTATTATTCAACATATATGAGAGCAATTTAAAACAGTTCATAAGTATATCATATAGTAAGAATTCACATGGGCATTTTAAAGACTCTGTAAAAATCATCTCAACTCTGAGAAATCTGTGTTACTTCTACGCTAGGTGGTATACCCTAATACTTTGAAAAATTCCATGGGCTATATGGAAACTGCCATTAACTCGGCAGCGAAGCCCCCAACCCAAGTGTGTCGCAAGGGTCAGAGTATCTGAATCTACTATGCCACACGTCCGTCGCCACCGTACAATAATAATCTACCCATATCGATAAATACAGTCTCAGGCTAAGAGTTGCTTGAACTCGACCTTCTTCGAGTAACCACCTAACCCTCTTTAAGACCCTTTTTAAAACTCTATCAAAATATACAGTCACTGAAAAACATACTTTGAAAACATGCTCTGAAAACATAATCTGTTATGGCATAAATACATATGGTATCGTCATACCATTGACTTGCAAGTCACATCTCTGAGCCATTATTATTTTATTGTAAATCTCTGTTTTCAAAACACAAGTTTTAGGACCACCATTTCAATAATTCAATTCAAAGAAACTCTTTCTCAAACCTCATGTAAACACATGTAAGGAACTCATCTTTATCAAGCATTTCAGTAGTACAGTACAAGGTGGTCATGTCAAAGTTCTCAATTCACATGCAATTCTTTCTCTTAAATACAAGAACACATTTATATCAAGAAAAACCCTCTCAAAAATTTCAAATCATGCTCAAATGCTATAATATTGCGAAAACATCTTTCAAATCACAAAACCATAATCTTTAATTCAATACATGAGAGAGAGTTCATAATTTATGCTCTCAACGATCTTAAATCTCAAATTCCATACATATACGTATACATGTAAATCAATTTAGGGGATAGGACCACAAGGTCAAAACAATAGTAACATTAAAACATTCGGAGTACGTAATTTAGAACATAGATTTCAAAACCCCTTTGAAATTCATGCATAAAAATCTAAAAATCATGCTCTAATGGTTTTAAGCCCATGTAGTTTTTTTTAGGATAAACCCCACATACCTCTATCTAGAAATTTAAGAATGCTTCTTGATTCCCACGGCTTGGGAATTCCAAATCTTCAATTTTTTTTGAAAACCCACGGTTGAATCTTGATTTATTTAGATTATCAATATGGAACCCTAGAGAGTGTTCTTGAATATTTTTGGTGAATGTATGAGTAATATGCTCAATTGGGGTTGAAATCTCGTGTTTGGATGGATAAGGGTGTGGGAAAATACCTAATATACCCTTAATGAGACCGGTATTAAAATATAATTGGTAGCCCAATTTTATGGGCCACCTTGACGCGCCACTATCGCGGTGGCTCATTGGAAATTGACGAATGGGAATTTGGCCAACTCCGCGATGCGCCACCATCGCGGAGTCCCACTAAAAATTTACTTTCATCATTTACACCCTCTCTGCGATGCGTCAAGGGCAGGAATGACGGTGTTTTACGACTAGGACTTAAATTAACCATAACTTCTTCACCGAGTGCCCGTTTTGGATGCATCTTATGTCGACAGAAAACATATTCAATCATATACGAAATGAAAAGTAGAAATCTAAGGGATTCCACCGGGAAAAAAGTATAAATCATTCTAGAAGACAATGCTTGATATTTTAGGGACAAAATTTAACTAAGAAAAACTTTGGGCATTACAATCGCGCATTAACTCCCCTTAATGAGAATATCCTTGAGCCTTTGCATCCCGATTTTGTGCACCATCTTCTTGAAAGTTTTAATTGGAAGAAACTTAGTGAATAAATCAGCCATATTATCACTTGAATGAATATGTTGCACGTTAATGTACCTCATGTGTATTGAAAAGCTTCGATGAAGTGTGCTTCGTTCTATCTTTTTGATGAATCCTCCATTAAGATGTGCTATGCATGTTGCATTATCTATGTATAAAACTCTAGGTACATTATCACATTTCAAACCATATTTTTCTCTAATGAAATGTATCATGGACCTCAACCATACACATTCTCAACTAGCTTCATGAATAGATATTATCTCATCATGGTTTAATAAAATGGCTAGATAGACTGCTTTGTATATCTCCAAGATATAACAATATCCCCACATGTGGACTCATTGCATATTTGAGATCGAGATTTATGCGGGTTAAATAAATACCCAACATCAGCATAATCAATAAGATCGGTACTGTAATCTTTAGAATAAAATAAGATCATATGTTTGATTCCATTTCGATGTCTCTTAATAGGAGTAGAATTATAACTGTCTGACAAATTAACTGAAAAGGTTATATCAGGACTTTTAGTATTTGCAAGATACATTAGTACGTCAATTGTACTAAGATATGATACTTCATAACCAATTCAATTCGGTATATTTCTCATGTCAGCAAATAATCTATTGCTTTGAAAACTCTCCAAGAGTTTCAATGGTTTTAAAGTTATAAACTTATGCAATATAAGGATTATAAAAAAGTTTCCCATAAAATTTATATGCTTTAAACATTTTGAATCCTTACAAAGTTTCATATAAATTTTGTCAAGTAAAAATATTCAGCATTTCACATGTGACATCATCAAGTGTTTGGATTGCAAATCAAATAAGTTTTATGCTTACCAAGATGCATCCTTTTATGTCACTTGATAAATATTTCTACATCAGCATGCTTAAATAAACGTAAAATTTAGATCCTCATAATCTTTTACAGTATTGCGCCAATATTGTATCAAAGATATCATCGATGATTTCTTATTTTGTATCGGTTCACAATGCGACATAACATTTTGAGATCTCATCACTTCTTTATTTTCAGGTATCTAAACCTCTTATAAGGTTTCATAAAGTTTTATGGTGTAGGCTCTTCAAGAGCACATTGCCTTTTTATTATGATTATTTTCTCCTTATTTTACAAGGATTATTTTATTTGAAATCAATTTGTCTACCATGCTTCACGCATGCAAAGATTTTTTCCTTTAGGGACACAAAATAGGAGCACTTGCAGCTTAAATATGAGATGCTTTCGGCATTTAACTTGAATTATCTTTTGAATGAAAATCTGATGATAATTCCTAACATATTTCTTAGCTGCTTATATTATCCCTCTTATGTTAGGAAAACTAACATACATCCTCCATCTTCTTTGAGGAATATATCTTTGTGCATCATGATATATTTATTAATCGTTTATCGAACATCAAAACTATTTGATGGAATGGTTGGTTCCTGACCTGGAACTAATTAAGAGGGAAGAAATAATTATAATTTATTAATCTAATCTATACAAGTGTATGCAACATATCATATTTCAGACTAACAAATGAAGCTTTGTTCTCATTAGTAATGGTTTAGCTATTTATCGAAAGCATTCAATGCCAAACCATTATCATCAAGATGAATTGTCTTGATTACACAATCTGAAAATTATGCTTTTAACTCAATTTTATTGAGCAAGAAACTTTATGAATGTCAAACTGCAGGTTGCCAATAAATGTACAAGTGATCATCTTATATGGATGCATCTTAATAGATCACATGACAGGTGAACAACCCAATATTCACCTTTTATAATTTTCAGATTTTAAGGGATCCAATCCCAACATTAGTTGGTCCAACCAACTTATCATGAGAACAAGAAACATTAAAGGTAATGAAGAATTTTCTAATCCTTCAATATGTGTTAAATACTCAATATACACATCTTTGAGATGTCGCAATCGTTCATGTCAATTTGATGAACTTTTATTCTAGCAAACTCTAAGTTTACCATGACATGTATCTTTTACTTTAGTAAATTTCAGATTTACTATTACATGAATAAATTTCAGATTTGCTACTTTAGAAGTAGATTTCAAAATAACTCTTCTAAATTATTCTGCCTCTTTCGGAGGTGAGTTGTGATACCATCACAATCAAGTGCATGTTTGTATTAATAAGTTTATCATTCCCCAAGAATATAATATATAATCGTGCCTTAAGCCTATCAGATTCTGATAACTTATAACCTCTTTCATGATATTTCTACTTCAGGAGTAAATCATGGCATACATATGATCTAGAGAATTTTTCTTTAACATATCTTATGATCATAATATGTGTGTAAAAATATCATCACTTTTGATGATCATTACTGTATTGTCTCTCCACGCGTATATTCGTGCATTCAATCACTTGTCTTCTTTTAGACATATTATGCACTGCTACCACATTCACTTTAGAAAATGAAGCATGTTCAATGAGACATATTTCATGACTTTTTATTAAAAACACATTATTTTGCCTTATCCATCATAATATCATCAATATGGTACATTGAGATTCAAACTCAATGTCTTACCCATATAAAGGCATCTTAGGCATAAATCGATGGGACTTAAACCCAACATCTTATCATCATAGTGTTCAAACTAAATGTCTTATTCATATTTATATGAAGGCGTCTTAGGCCACAAATCGATGGTGTTTGAACCCAACATCTTATTTTCATGATGCATGCATTCATATAGTGTTTTTGAGAGAATGACCATCTTCAAGTGATCAAATCTTTCTTTTAGGATCAAAACAAGTGGATCCTTAGTAGTAAGGTATTCAATTTTCATAATTTCGTCAAGATGATAACGCAAGAAAATCACAGCCTTAGCACAACTTTGATTAGATGTTGTATTTTTTTTATGGCCTCTCCAAGACCCGTAATATCTAAATGGATTTCAGTATTCAATACCCATAAAAGGTAGTTCTTTCTCGACGCAACGAACTCAGATTTTGAAAGATTATTAGCAATATGAAAAGAAAGAAAATAAATACCTCATCCTTCAAATTTGAGACAGCAAAGTCTCGTGCTGATAACGTGCTATGAAATATAAAGCAAATAAAGAAGAAGAGTAGAGAGAGAAGAGAAGAGGCTTCTTTATTCTCTTGAGAGATTCTTGAGGAGTGAATTACAATGAAGGGAAAACCACTTTATTTATAGGGGAAAACTAACCTTGGGGTTTTTAACTTTTCCATAAATAAACATTCACAATATATGATAAAGTAGACATTCACTATATATGGGAAAGTAGACATCCACAATATATGGTATATTTATAACAATTAAAATATATTTCAAGTAATTTATATTAAAAAAATGTGCATTCATAGTTATTGGAAGTATTTTCATTCGATATATTTCAAGTAAACTATATTTAAAATAATATGCATACATATTTAATGAAAGAATTTTCATAATTAAGAACAACTATCAATAAGTAATAATACTATCATTCTTTATTAGGAAGTGAATAAATGCTATTCTTGAATTTAAAGGAGGGTAGATTGAAAGTAAATAAATATTGGATTTTTTTAAAATGAATATTACTACACAGAAAAGACTGCATAATATTTATTGAAAATAACTACTAAAATTACATAGTCTTAATTAATATTTCAAGTCAAATAAAATTTTACATTACAAAATATTCTTTAATTGACCAATTATATAACCTTATATATGTCTGCAAGAATAATTCTAGATTTTAAAATAATTAAATTTGAAAAGATATTTTTTTTTATGAATGAAAATTAATATACATGAAAATGAAATTATAAATCAAGCTAACTTGTCATTAATTAATAAATATATTATAATGACTTCTTTGCTTTCAAAATGAAATAGGAATACAAATTTCTTAATAATAAAAATATCAACAAAAAATTATAATATTTTTATATGATGAAATGTACGTGTGAGTTACTAATAAATTAGAATATATGCAGTTGAAGTATTACCATAAAAAATATTTATATGAAAAAAAATATCTACGATTCATTCAATATAAGTCAACTAAGGAAGCAAGATAAGGTTGGCTGAGAAATATAAATAGAAAATGAACAATTAATTAACAATTATATACATATATATGGAAACCAATATTGTACAACTGTCAACTAATTCAAAAGTTTTAATACCATAGAAATCTACCACTATATAAGAAGGATACACTCAGTAAACACTAATTAATTTCTGCAATCACATATTAGAGAAAATGAGTTGTTCAAGTGATATGTGTGGATGTTCTAACTAGAATCTCAATTTTCTTTGAATATTGTTTCACAATAAATTTTTCTTGATTTATCGAGTAAACAAAATATACAAGTTATGTTGCATATTCATTTTATTTTCTATATATTTGTGTCACGACCCGACGCTACCCCTTAGTCGCGACAATGGTGCTTACGGTCCCGAAAGATCACAAGCTAACTCATGAACTGGTACCTACTGTGAGAACTGAACAATATACTGATAATAAAAGACATACGTGGAAATAACTGATGGTGCCATAAGATTTAAAGTATTGAAATTAATACAACTGAATACTCAATTATAAAGTATAAACGAACGTACTGAAAATCTGACTGAAAAGACTAACAAACTAACTGGCTGTCTGAAATGTCTGAAAGTCTCTAAAACTGACTGAAAAGAGTTGATGGGACAGGCCCCAACTAACTCCAACCAACAAACTGAATGAAAATGCTAAAATACCAAAATAAACAATCATGTCCTCGGTAGATGAGGACTCACCACGACTACTGCTGCTGATAGGCTGAACTGTCTATGTGCGATCAGGAACTTAAGCGTCCGAACCTATAATATTAAACATCATAGAGCAAGAAACGAGTATGCGATCAGTACTTTGAATGTACTGGTATGCAAAATGAAGTTAGGCTGATATGCATGAGTCCATATGCATGAATAATAGCTGACCGAATGAATAACATGAGGTAACTGAATATCAATGCATGAAAACTAAGAAATCTGAGAATGCACGACCAAGAATATATTATGATTTTGAAATAATAGGTAAATTGAAATACTGATAACTGAATAACTGATAACTATATGCTATCGTCAAACAAACCTGAAATTGAATTCTATACTGAATACTGAAACAAGACTGTGGGAGTATCATCTAACCGACATTCCCCAATCTGAGCTAATCAGGGTCCAACCTATAACCCCAGTTGGAAGAGTGTCAGTACTGTGCCACAGATCCTAACAATGGTTGTGTGGATCTACTAAGATGTTGTCCCGAAGGACTAAGGAGTCACCCTCTACTGGCAGGTGTGCTAGTGAGATATGTGTCACCCTCAACTGACAGGTAGATATCTCAAACCTACGGTGACTATGATATTCTGGAACTCAGGGACTACTACTAAAGGTCACACCCTCTATTGGCAGGTGAGCCCCCATCCCTAGGTTCGCTCGATGCTAAATCCTACTCCCAACTGAACTAACTTGGATTACTGAACTGATCTAAGTTTAACTGATTATGATAAATGACTGAATGAATAATGCTCATACATTTATGAAACCATTCTGAAAGAAACTGAGACTAAGTAAACAACTAAGTTTCAGGTATTCAAAACCCATAACACATAATGGAATTAAAAATATGGACATATGAAAACTTTAAAAAACATAATAAGAAAACATTATTCAAAATCCATCACTTTGGCATTTCATCAAACACATGAGGATCAAGACTTTAACATGGGGATACTTTTAAACAGGATGAGAGAACACGATCACATGACAAAATCATAAATGATGACTTATTTTGAATTCGCGTGAACATGATGCGAGAACTACAATGTTTAAAACATACTATAATCCATTCCACTTGAAAATGATTATAATCTAAATCTTGAAATTGAAATAGCAAGAAAATCATGGACTTAAGCATGAGAATGAATGAAACATATGGGAATAGCATAACTGCAATACTAAAACCATACTTAGGGGTTTAACAATAAAATTTCCATTGAAATACACTTGAAAACATGATGTATAATATAAATTCATAAAATCTTCATGGAGATAATTCATTGTAAACATGTAATTTCATAAATTAAAACATAAAAGTGTATTCTTGGACTCCATGAGTGAAGAGGGCCCATGGATGAACATCACACACACCTTAAAGATTAAATCTTGAAGGAGAAGCACAATCTTGAACACTTCATTGGATTGGGAAACTGGAGTTATTTGTTTTCTTGAAGAGAAAGGAAGGGAATTGATGAACTTGGGGGATGATTAGGGTCTATTTTTGAGATAAAATTGGAGAATATAGGCATATAATTCCCTAACTGAAGCATTAAGTTGAGTTCTTACAGTTTGGGTTGAGGTGGGAAAAGACCCATTGCCCATCACTCATTTAAAACAAAAATTCGCAACTGAAATGTGGATTAAAGGCTCATCGCGATACAGTCTTATCGCGGTGGCTTACTGGTTCTGATGAAAATAATCATAACATTTTGTTCGGGTATCAAATAAAGGCGAAGTTGGTATCGTTGGAAAGCTAATTCAATTATCTATAATTTGGTGGGCCTTAAGATGAAAAATTCCACATATATCAAAAGTTATACACGTTCAAAGTAGAACCCTGTAGAATCTAATACCAAACATTAGACGAATCAAAGGATCTTAGCTCAACTTTGTTCTAAGTGATTTCTATGAACATTCCTCACCTCATAAGCTTTTTTTTTATTTAATTTATATTTTATTAATAATCAAATTAACAATACACAAATGGACCAACCCATTCTAAAAATAAAACCAAAAAAACCAAAAACAACCGGGTAGGCCCAACCAAGACCCGGTCCAATAAAGAACACTTAAAAAGTGTAGGGTTACCTAAACGAGCTAAGATCAGCTTACTAAAATCCTCTCCACCTCTCCACCTCTTCTCTTATTTCCATGTCTATCTTCATCAATCATCAGTTCAAGATGCTTCTTCTTTGGGTAATCAATTTTGTTTCTTGGTATAGCTAAGATGAATGCTTCTCCAGCTACAAGAGTAAGCTGTTTCCTTGCATTTTGCTCTAGTTTATTTTATTGATTCTTTCTTAACTTTATCTACCTTCCTGTATCAGCTGAGAACTCCAGTACAAAGGTGTGTGAATAACTTTTTGGTGCCAAAATTGTAGGGTATAGTTCGCTGAGGCCTGGCATGCATTCTTGGTAAACTTTCTTCTTATTTTGTGTTACTGCTGCTAAGTAAACTACAAATTAATAGATATCTTATTAACTAGTTTTGGAAGAGAGAGAGATAAGGAGATGCTCGAACCCACTGGTAACTGGATGATGCCAATATCCCAAGCTGCATGTGATGACAATCTGGCAATCAACCCCCTAATCTACTGAGAGTACTTTTTGTTGACTGGTTACTTAGGCTAAGTAGATTTTCACTTTTTTTGTTTCCCATCTTGGAATGTACAAAAGTGAAAGAAATGTATTAGCTTGTCCAGTCTGTGTAATTATGTGTAACTACTAGCCTCAAATAAGATGACTGATACTTATCACTATTGGGGATCCTTTTAGCTGTCCTAGACAGTTGACTAAATATTGTATATGTGAATTAATTCTGCTCCACTTCCATGTTAGCTAAGTATTTAGCTAGTTGATTACCCTCTCTGTATGTATGCACTATCTGCAGCTGCTTGTTTGAAATTAATCTCCATGTTTGCATTATTATTTCTTCTACCTTCCATGGTATTTTCCACTCTTTGCTTAGTATCTACTTCATAGTTAGTGAGTCAATCTGTATGATCACTCTATTATGATTTGATGTTTTACAATGTTTAGCTACATTCAATATAGCTAGTGCCTCTGCTTCCATACTAGTTGTGTCCTCAATAGTTGCCTCTGCTGCATACACTAAGTCCCCATGTTCATCTCTTAGAAAAAATGCCCAAGAACTTCTCCCTAGATTTCCCTGTGAAACACCATCTGTGTTATATTTAACCCATCTATATCGTGGGGGCTCCCAAAGTACAGTTATAACCTTAATTCTAGGTTTCAACTGACTGAATTACTGCATAATGTCTGGCCAATCTCCTAAGAATTCTAGTGCAGGATTTGTCACCTTAAGTAACATCCTTAAATGTCTTGTAACATTCATTATAACATTTATTATCATCTTATTTACTGATACTCCTTTCCTGTTATGTTTTAATACATTTCTTCTTCTCCAAAGCTCCCATATTATCATAGCTGGCACTGCTCTATAACACACTTTTTCTCTTGGCTTTACATATGCATTCCACCATGCATATATTACATTCCTCAGACTCAATCCCTGCATATTAATCCATGTAAAATAAGAAAAATAGGACCAAGTCCTGTTAGCATAATTAGATCTCAGCAGCACATGGGACACTATCTCCTGTGTTGGATTCTGGCAACACCAACACATAGAAGGGCCTTTCACTTCCCATATCCTGATAACAGCATCAACTACAATCTTTCCTTTCCATATTCTCCACATAAATAATATTATTTTGAAGGGTAAACCTTTTATCCAAAGATTCTTGTAGAACTCATTAGGATCCTCTCTCTACCTGATATAGTGCCATGCTGATTTAACACTAAAATTCCCCTTGCCTCTAGTGTCCGTACTGCCTTATCATTCTGTATTGATTCCCGAGAAACAGTCACCTTCTATATTATATGAGCCACCATGTCCTCAGTAAATAATTCTTTTAGTAGCTGAACATCCCACTACCCATCCTTTATCAAATCCTTTACTCTCTGATGGATATCATTCCATTCCCTGCTTACCTCCATAATTGAATATAAATATCCTATCCCACTCTAGTTATCATACCGTACATATGTATCTCCTCCCCTTATCTTCCAAAGTATAATATGGTCAGTAAGATCCCTTACCTGTAGCATCTTCTTCCAAACTTGGGTACCACCTCCAATTTTCCACATGACTTCTTTAGGATGTAGCTACAATACCTATTTATCATGTACTCACTCCATATGGACTTCTTAGTCCTAAAGTTCTACCAAAGCTTACAAAATAGAGATGTTGATACATTATGTAAAACCCTAAAACCAAGACCTCCTTCTTCTTCTAGAAAATACATCTTAGACTAAGCCACCCAATGTCTACCTTTCCTTTCTTCAGTACTACTCCAAAGCAATTTTGCAAAACATTTTTGAAAAGCATTTAGAACATTCTTAGGTAGATTCATGACTGACAGGCAATGAATAGGCACACTTTGTAACACATGTTTAATTAAAATAGCTCTCCCCCCAAATGATAAAAGCCTCCCCTTCCAAGATTGTAATTTGCTACTAATCCTATTTAGGATTAGTTGGTAGTACTACTTGTTTTTTCTCTTATAAAACACTGGACATTCAAGATAGTTAAAAGGAAAATCCTTCCTTAATATTCCTGTAACCACTTCTGCCATGACAGCTTCTCTATTAGACACATTATCATGAAAATACAAAGCACTCTTCTCCTTGTTAATTTTCGACCCAGACACCAACTCATACTTCTCTAAAGTAGTTGTCAACAATTGTAAAGTCCCCAACTCTGCTTTACACATGATAATCATATCATCTGCAAATTCAAGATAGTTGAGTTTAGGACTTACTCTAGGCATGCCAAATAACTTGAAATTCTTCATAGTCAGTGATTCTTTTAGCCTCTTGAAAGAACCTCTGCTGCAATGATAAATAAAGTAGGTGACAAAGGATCCCTTTGTTTAAAACCCCTAGATGACTTGAAGAAACCCTTAGGCTATCCATTTATCAACAATAGTACCAATTATTTGACAATAACCTGAATACCATATCTATAAGCTCTTTACAAAACCCAATCTTTCTAAGAACTTTAGTAAAAAAGCCACTCCACCCTATCATAGGCTTTCATCATATCCAACTTTATTACTATGTTAGGTGGTTTCCCTCTTTTTCTGATTTCAGAAACTATATTCTGCACTACCAAAATATTCTCACCTATACTTCTTCCATGAACAAAACCATCTTGTTCCTCGAATACTATATCTATCAAAATGCACTTAAGTCTTTCATGAATAATCCTAGAAAAGATTTTATTCACAAAATTACCAAGTGATATTGGTCTTAGGTCTGAGAAGTTGTTGACAACTAGCTTCTTAGGTAGTAGTACCAAGTTTTTGTGTGTGATGAATCTAGGGAGGTCATAATAACAAAAAAAGATATAAACATCTGATAAAGATTAGTAGCTATTATGTCCCAAACATCCTGAAAGAAAGCACCACTCATACCCTTTGGACCTCCAACATAGTTTCTATTTAACCTCATCACTGCTACTTTTAATTCCTCCATTGTTGGTATTTTTTTTATATCAACATTTTTTTATTCAGTTATCACAGTTGGTAGTGCATCCAAAATTGATAAGTCATTAGCATCCTCTTGCTTTTGAAACTGATTCTAATAGAACAATACATCAGCTTCATCAATTTCATCCTTATTTTCCAGCCATTATCCTTTATCATTCTGAATTCTAGTGATCTTTAGTCTAGACCTTCTTCCCTTTACAATAGCATGAAAGAACTTTGTGTTTTTTCTCCATCCTTGAACCATTGAAAATAAGCTTTCTGCTTCCAAAATTCTTCCTCTTTTTTCAACTACATTGTCAGATCAGCTTGTGCCTTGAATAATACTGCCATATTCTCCCTTGCTGGATTCTCTTCAAATTGGTTCTCCCTAATCTTGATTACCTCTTCAAGAGTAGCTATCTCTTAAAAAATATTTCCAAATATTTGCTTACTCTACTTAGTCAATACAGCCTTGGTCCTTCTTAATTTATGATGAAAAATAATGAATGGGTTGCCATAAGATTCTAGTTTTCAGTTTTGCTTAATGACCTCCAAACAAGATTCTTCTTAAAGCCAAAAGTTAAGGAACCTAAATGGTTTGATCAGATGCTCCTGATTAGTATTATAATAAAGAAACATGGGTGCATAATCAGAACCAGTTCTTAGTAAATTTTCCACCTCTAATACATGGAATAACTCTTGTAACTTGTCATTAGCAAATACCCTACCCAGTCTTTTGAATATAAAATCTTCATCAACCCTGCCATTCCACCATGTAAACTTACTCCCCTTGAAATCAATGTCCTCCAGGTTACAATTGCCTATGCAGTGATTAAAATCTTCTGTTTCTTTAAATGTCACAGGTAAACCTCCAAGTTTCTCTTATTCATGCCTTATGACATTAAAATTCCCTCCTAAAATCCATGAATCATTGATAGTACTACTCAAATTCACCATAAAATGCCATAACACTACTCTTTCTATTTGATTACATTTGGCATATATTAATGTGACCACCACAACTACTCCTGCATGTTAGTTTTCTAGTTTGAGTGTAAGTTGCTTCTCCTTATCACTAACTATGATATACTCCATTGTTGAATCTATGAATGCCCAGATCTTTTTAGATATGTTAGCTACTGCTGCATTCCTAACCTTACCTTGTAGACCTCAATATTTTGTCCCTCCTATAATGGCTCCATAATACCTATGAAACCAAACTGATACCTTTTATGCATTGTTATCAACCTTGTAAAATCCTTCTGAGAGTTAACTGACCATATATTCCATATTAAGGCATTCATGTTAAGGATGAGTCAGCTATTTGTCTCTTTTTCTGCATTGTACTAGCACTGATATCTTTGTTTTTTTTTGTTCCTTTTACCATACTTTTTCTTCAGTGACTTGGTCTGATTAGGAGAAAAATCTCCTTCCACTGCTATCTCCTTTATATTATCTATCATGTCTTCCTTATCTAAATCCTCCTACTTACTATTAACAACTTTCACCATGTTACTCACCTCCATAGCAAGAGGCATAACATTCTCTAGTATTTATTCCTGAGTTGACTTGTTTTGTATCACCATCAACTCTCTTGACTCTGTAAGACCCCACAAAATTTCTAAGATTTATTCAGTCCTTTAAGCTTGTCAAGGGGTCCCAGACATACAAAACTCTAGCTAAGTTCCCAGACTTAGTTTATTTTTGGCCATCAAAAGATGGCAATCTCATTTCGCCATAGTAATATCCTTTAATGGTCCGTATGTTTATTAATTCATGATCAGAGAGGTCATTAGGTATTCCTAGACAAGTTTTGGATTTTTTGGACCTCGATTAGACCACATTTGGTCTCCCAAAATAGTGGACCAACGCAATCTTGGTACGCCGCGTCACCCATCACGTTGGTTAACATTGTATTGTGATTAAATGGTCAATTTCAGTCATTAAATGTTCTTATTTTTAAGGAAAAAATGGTCAATTTCCCACCCCTATATAAACACAATAACACGTAATACAACCATATTTTCACCAAAAATATACTAGTTTATCTCAATTTTCCTCAAGAACAAGGTTAGGGTTTTCCATTGGGGATTCAAATTCAAGAAAATTCCACCATCAAACTTCGTAGAATCAAGAACTAAGGTATGCATAGTGTTCATTCATGGATTTCTTCCATCCATGAAGTTCAAGAATCAAGTTTTAAATCATGTATTGTGAATATTTTATTTTGGGTTGATTATGTTCATGAGATTATGATGATGTGATTCCCAAGCTGGAATCTTTATGTGTTGTTCATGAAACTATGTTAATGTGTGTCTTGAAATCTATAAGTTTTGTTGATTCATTGAGTTTTGGAGTGATAATTTGATTACTATGCATATTCCTTAAGTTGTTCATGCAAGGTGTTTGATAAAATCCCTAAGGGACTAGAAATTATGCATCATAGCTCAATTATGACCCAAATGATAAGTGCATGCTTTACCCTTAAGATCACAATGACTTCTATGATATTGTTGTGCATTATAAAATTTTTATGGAATACTCATGAGAGTAGTTGATGAAATTATGACATGTTTATATGCTTTCCCATTCATGTATAAGATTATGATAACCATGTACTCCATGAAATCTCCAACTTATTGTATTATGGATTGTTGATGTTGGTCATGTATTCAAGAATGTCATGCCTTGTTAGTTTCCTTCTATCGAGTCCTGGGGATACTTGTACCGGACAATTTAGCTGTGTGCCTAGAGACAGTGTCATGTTTTTCATGATATCCTCAGTTAAGCCATGTTCAATAGAATTCAGTCAGTCATGTGACTCAGGAAAACTCAATAATCCCAGTAATCTCAGAAAGCTCAGTAATTCTGTAATCTCAGTAGTATTTCTTCAGTCAAAGGAACTCAATGAACTCAGTCTAGTTCAATTCAGTTAATCATGTTCAGTGTCAATTTAGATGGGAGTAGGATTTACCACCGAGTGAACCCAAAGATGAGGACACACATTGACAGTTGAGGGTGTGATCCTTAGAAGAAATCCTTGCATTCCAGAACTATGTAGCCAGCATAGATTAAGATATCAACACTGATAGATGAGGGTTGATGAGGTGGATAAACACTATCAGATGAGGGTCCCACTATTCTCTTTTGGGGACACTGCCATATGAGGGTTACCCACAACTTGTCTTTACCAGTGGCACGGTATTGACACCCTTTAAATTGGGGTTACAGATTGGACCCTAACTCAGCTATAATACATTATTTGGGGCATGTCAGTTAGATGACTACTTCCCATAGTCTCAGTCTCAGTAAAAGAACTCAGATAGTTCTTCAAATTTCAAAACTATCAGATACAGTCAACCCAACACTGTACAGAACTCAGCTAGTTCCATCATAACCTCGACTATTAGATACAGTCACTTTGTATCAGTTATATCAGTTATCAGTAACTCATGTTATCAGTAATCAGACTCAGTAGTCAGTACCATCACAATTTTAGTTATAGTCACTTATTCATACATGTATTCTCACGTTCATGTTATACAGTCAGTTAGTATTGTTCATGCATATAAACCCTTTTCATTCATCCTATCTCACTTGCATACCAGTACATTCAATCGTACTGATGCATTTGCGCTATGGTGTTTTTATACCATAGGTTCAGAAGCATGAGCTCCAAAGCATCAGTAGCATTCCAGTTTCAGCAGTTAGAGTCGGCAGTGAGTCCTCATCATTCGAGGATGTTATTATTTTATTATTTTATTCCTTCAGTACTTAGTTTATTTCAGTAGTTCAGAGTTAGTTGGGGACATATCCCATAAACTCCACAGTTTTTAGACAGTTTAGAGGCTTTCAGACTATCATGTTCAGACAGTTATTTCAGTTATTTTGGTATTGATATACCGTATTTTTAGATGTTTTGAGTTATTAGATATTTGAGACTTATGGATTTTCAGCCTTTTATTCTATAATTATACAGCACATTATGCAGTGCTCAGGTACAAATATCAGTCATGGGTTAGCTTATAGTTCTTCGAGGTCATGAGCACCGTGTGGCATTTCAGGTGTCAGATTCGGGGCATTACAAACTTGGTATTAGAGCCTAAGGTTCAACAGTGTCCTAGGAAGTCTGAAAAGCCGCATCTAGTAGAGTCTTATGTATGGGTGTGTTGTACACCACACTTATGGACAGGAGGCTATGAGATATTTTAGGAACAATTTCCCCTCTTTCAGTATTCATGTCGTGCTAGTGAGTATGAGCTCAAATTTAACTCCCAGTCCAATCCATTCTCCCTTTCTTACAGAACATGTCTCCCAAAAGGACTAACGAAAGGAAAACCAAGAATCAGTCGGCACCTCCACCCATTTAGGCAGATTTCCTGGACGAGGATGTCTTTCATGGCGAATTCAAAATCGACTCTCTTACTTTATCTTATTCACTAGTAGCTCAGAGCAATTAGCAGGCTATTTTCCCACCCAGGCATATGATTCATACCCAGTAGATTGAGGTGGGAAAGCATAGAAAAAAAGAAAGAAAGAGAGAAAATAAGAGAGCGAGAATAGGTAATCTTAATTTCGCTCAGACTAAGTCGGGGGTGGAAACTATTATCAGTTCCACCTAAAGTCTTCAATTCCAGTTCCTCCCTCAGCCAGTGCTTCGATCCCTAAATTTAGAGATAAGGCGCCAGGTCCTAAACCTCAGGGCGGTGTTAGCAATGTTCGAACCCATCTCGTTTGTCTGACTTATGTCAAATATCATAAGGGTATATGTAGAGACGTCAGTGATGTGTGTTATGGGTGTGGTGATTTAGGTCACAGAGTCTGATACTATCCTAAGGCTGGTCTACGAATCTAGCATAACCGTTCCTCAGCTCAGTACGATCTCCCGAATCAGCAGGGTGCCACCTCCAGTGCCACTAGTGGGCATTTCCTAAATAGACTATATACTCTTTAGTCCCGAAAGGATCAGGAAAATTCTCCTAATGTGGTCACTGGTATGTTTCTGATCTTTTTCTTACATGTTTATGCTTTTCTAGATCTAGGAGCCTTTGTCTTTTTTTACTCCTTATATAGAAGTTGATTTCAGAGTCAGTCCCAAAATTCTCGTAGAAACCTTTACATTCTCTACCCCAGTGGGTAAAACTATCATAACCCTATGGGTATACAGGAACTGTCCGGTTATGGTATCTCAGAAAGTCACTTCAACAAACTTAGTCAAATTAGAGATGACTAATTTTGATGTCATTCTCGGCATGGTTTAGCTTTATTCCAGACTAGAGATGACTAATTTTGATGTCATCCTCGTCATGGTTTAGCTTCATTCCTGCTATGCCACAGTCGACTGCAGAAACAGAGTTTTCTTGTTTTATTTTTCGAAGGAACCTGTCCTAGAGTGGAAGGGTAGTACTTCAGCTTTCAAAGGTCAACTTTTTTCCTACCTTCAGGCACGAAAAATGATATCTAAGGGATGTGTCTATCATTTTTTTTTAAGTTAAAGACTCTAGTTCTAAAACTCCCAGTTTCAAATCAATCCCAGTAGTGAATGAATACTCAGATATTTTTTTTTCCCAAAGCTCTTCCAGGAATTCCTCCCGAAAGAGAAATAGACTTCATCATAGACCTTCTTCCAGATACTTAACCTATATCTATTCCGCCATACAGAATGGCACCAGAAGAACTCAGAGAATTGAAAGAACAGTTGAAGGATCTCCTAGTTAAGGGATTCATCAGACCCAGTGTGTCCCTATGGGGTGCACCATTCTTATTCATGCGCAAGAAAGACGGTTCTCTCAGAATGTGTATAGAATACCGTCAGCTTAACAAGGTCATAGTCAATAACAAATATCCACTTCCCAGAGTCGATTACTTGTTCGATTAACTTTAGGGTGCCTGTTATTTCTCTAAGATAGACCTCAGATCATGCTATCAGCAGCTCAGACTCAGAGAATGTGACATTCTGAAGATGTATTTCAGAACTCGGTATAACGACTTTAAATTCTTAGTCATGTCCTTTGGTCTTACCCATGCACCGGCAGTCTTCATGGACTTGATAAATTGAGTGTTTAACCAGTACTTAGATATGTTCATCATAGTATTCATAGATGATATTCTAGTCTATTCCTGTAGTGAGCATGATCCCGCAGACCATCTCAGAATATCAAAACCCATCAGTTATTATGATATCTATTCATGTCCTATATGTCAGCTCTATAACCATCACTCATATTCATTCACATTAGTGAAAACTCATGTACGCTCCCAATTCCTAGGATGAGAAGTTCCAGTTCACTCAGTATTACGAATCATGTCCCATGAGTATAGAAACTTTAGACTCAGGTCATGAGCTCATGACTCATACACTCATGTCATGCTTTATAGTATGCCCAACTCATATGACACATGCTCCACTCCTTGTGATCAGTTGAACTCAGATTTATGTCATGAATACCCTTAATTAAGGTCCCTCAGTGAATCTATGGTGTTGATGTTCTATCCCTAAGACTCAGTTACCATGTTAGTTCAGTAATCTATATTCAGTAAAGGACTCAGGTAGTCCTACATGACTATGGATTTTCAGTTATCAGTTACTTAGCTATCAGAATTCAGTACTTCAGTACCAGTGTAAACCTCAATTATCAAAAACCAGCATTCAGTCCCAGTTATAGTCTTAGTTGCGGTTACAGTCTTAATTACCGTTATAGCTACAATCAGCCCCAGTCATAGTCTAGACAGATCAGAAATTCAGTTCACTTTCAGGATTACCCGACCATAGCATATGGACAACAATTACTTAGTTAGTAGTATTTTAGTACCTCAAATTACAGAGAGTTTTTGAATCATGTTATACGCTTGGTCTTGCGTCCTTAAGTTAATACAATTGTCACTCATTTATACTCAGTTACCTCATGTTATCCAGTCAGTCCTTACCTTCTATGCATGATAGTTTGCAGTTTAAGTCCAGCTATTCAAACTTAGTACCGTTCAATCATATATGCCCAGTACTCAGCCATCGGTCAATCAGCAGATCAGATGAGTCAATTAGTGGGAATTAGTTTGAACAACCAGTATCTCAGCCCAACAACCAGACAGACAAGTTCATATACTTTCCCATTTTGTCCATCTAGTCACACTATCCGAAGTCTCATAAATGTGACCATTCTAAGATGGACCAATCATGTAGTTGCGTGTGCATCTCAGTCCATGTTTCATGTCTCACTCTCAGATCCCAGATATACAATCACAATTCAGTTTGTAGGTGCCTTGTACATCACCTCAGTTTTCCTCAACATCTCAATCAAGTCCGCATTCTTCAAGGGACATAGTGTCCCAACAGGGAGATACACTATAACTCCTGAACTTCCATGATCTAGACACTCTATTTTCCTTTATACATAATGAATCCACTATAACTCCCGAACTTCCATGATCTAGACACCCATAGGTTGACCCTCTAGCTTTCATCTTGGTTGTAAGCCATGTACTCAATGACTCAGTTCAGCTCACGATGCTCAGTCCATGACATGTTACAAACTCAGTCATACTCTCATATTTTTGTTTATGCATGTTCAGAAAGGATCTCGAGTTCGAGATTAATGATCATGTTTATTTAAAGATATCTCCCATGAAGGGAGTGAAGAGATTTGGCAAGAAGGAAAAGTTCAGTCCACGATGTGTTGGTCCCTTCAAAATTCTCAGTCACTTCTGTAAAGTAGCTTATGAGCTCGAATTGCCTTTAGATCTTTCCTCAGTTCATCCAGTGTTCCATGTATCCTTGATTAAGAAAGTGCATAGGTGACCAATAGTTGTAGTCCCTATAGAGGGCATAGACATTCAGAAAAACCTCTTTTTCGAAGAGATTCTAGTCGAAATCCTTGACTATCAAACTCGAAGACTGAGGAACAAGAGGTCCTTCTAATCAAAGCTCTTTGGCGGAATCAGTCCGTTGAGGGAGCTACTTAGGATGCAGAAACAGATATGCGGACCAAGTATCCTCACCTTTTTTTGCGCTAACTCAGACTCAGCCCAAGGTAATAGTTTTCCTTAAGCTTGCTCAGTTATCATGTTCAGTTTCATTACCAACTTGGTATTTAGTCTCATGCTCAAATTCTATTATAAACTTGGTATCAAATACCATTGCATATTTAGTCATATATTCATTCATCATGTCAGCCACATATTCATGCATCAGATATGCATCCTCATTATGAGAAACTTAGCTTATCAGAAATCTCATTCATGCATTCAAGAATCAGTTACTCATGCATCAGATATGCATGTTCAGAAAGATATATTTAGTTTATCAGTCATGTCAGTCATGAAATCATATTTCACTTATTCATGTCCTATGTATATTTCAGTTTGTATTTTCCCCATCTCAGTTAGTCTCATTCGAGGATGAATGTTCTCAGTGGGGAGATATTGTAAGACCCCACAAAATTTCTAAGCTTTATTCAGTCCGTTAAGCTTGTCAAGGGATACCAGACTTAGAAAACTTTAGCTAAGTTCCCAGACTTAGTTTATAATTGGACTTCAAAAGTTGGCAATCTCATTTCGCCACCTTAATGTCCTTTAATGGTCCGTATGTTTGTTAATTCATGATCAGAGAGGTCAATAGGTGTTCCCAGATAAATTTTGGATTTTTTGGACCTCGATTATACCACATTTGGTGTCCCAAAATAGTGGACCAACGCGATCTTGGCGCGTCGCGTCGCCCATCACGTTGGTTAACATTGTTCCAGGGACTGCCAGTGAAACTACTGAGGCTTGGTGCGATTATGGTGCGATACATCGGGTATCGCGTCGATGCCCAATTTCAGTCATTAAATATCTGCATTTTTAAGGGCAAAAAGGTCAATTTCCCACCCCTATATAAACCTAATAACATGTAATTCGGCCATTTTTTCACTCAAAATATACTAGTTTCTCCCAATTTTCCTCAAGAACAAGGTTAGGGTTTCCAATTGGGGATTCAAATTCAAGAAAATTCCACCGTCAAACTTTGTAAAATCAAGAACTAAGGTACGCATAGTGTTCATTCATGGATTCCTTCCATCCATGAAGATCAAGAATCAAGTTTTAAATCATGTATTGTGAATATTTTGTTGTGGGTTGATTATGTTCATGAGATTATGATGATGTGATTCCCAAGCTGGAATCTTTATGTGTTGTTCATGAAACTATGTTAATGCGTGGCTTGAAATCTATAAGTTTAGTTGATTCATGGAGTTTTTGAGTGATAATTTGATGACTATGCCTATGCCTTAAGTTGTGCATGCAAGGTGTTTGATAAAATCCCTAAGGGACTAGAAATTATGCATCATAGCTCAATTGTGACCCAAATGATAAGTGCATGCTTTACCCTTATGATCACAATGACTTCTACGATACTGTTGTGCTTTATAAATATTTTATGGAATGCTCATAAGACTAGTTGATGAAATTATGACATGTTTATATGCTTTCCCATTCATGTATAAGATTATGATAACCATGTACTCCATGAAATCCCCAACTTATTGTATTATGGATTGTTGATGTTGGTCATGTATTCAAGAATGTCATGCCTGGTTAGTTTCCTTCTATCGAGTCCTGGGGGTACTTGTACCCAACAATTTAGCTGTGTGCCTAGAGCTAGTGTCATGTTTTTCACAATATCCTCAGTCAAGCCATGTTCAGTAGAATTCTGTCAGTCTGTGACTCAGGAAAAGTCAGTAATCCCAGTAATCTCAAAAAGCTCAGTAATTTCATAATCTCAGTAGTATTTCTTCAGTCAATGGAACTCAATGAACTCAGTCCAGTTCAGTTTAATTAATCATGTTCAGTGTCTATTCAGATGGGAGTAGGATTTACCACCGAGTGAACCCAAGGATGAGGACACACACTGACAGTTAAGGGTGTGATCCTTAGAAGTAATCCTTCAGTTCCAGAACTATGTAGCCAACATAGTTTGAGACATCAACACTAACAGATGAGGGTTGATGAGGTGGATAAACACTGTCAGATGAGTGTCCCACCATTATCTTTTGGGGACACTGCCAGATGATGGTCACCTACAGCTTATCCTTACCAGTGGCGCGGTATTGAAACCCTTCCAATTGGGGTTACATATTGGACCCTAACTCAGCTATAATGCATTATTTAGGGCATGTCAGTTAGATGACTGCTTACCACAGTCTCAGTCTCAGTAAAATAACTCAGATAGTTCTTCATATTTTAGGACTATCAGATACATTCAACCCACCACAGTACGAAACTCATCTAGTTTCATCATAACCTAGACTGTCAGATACAGTCGCTCAGTATCAGTTATATCAGTTATCAGTAATTAGACTCAGTAGTTAGTACCATCACAAATTCAGTTATAGTCACTTATTCATGCATGTATTCTTATATTCATGTTATATAGTCAGTTAGTATTATTCATGCATATGAATCCTTTGCATTCATCCTACCTCACTTGCACACCAGTACATTCAATCGTACTGACGCATTTGCGCTATGGTGTTTTTATACCATAGGTTCAAAAGCACGAGCTCCAGAGCATCAGTAGCATTCTAGTTTTAGCAGTCAGAGTCAGTAGTGAGTCCTCATCATTCGAGGATGTTATTATTTGATTATTTTATTCCTTCAGTACTTAGTTTATTTTAGTAGTTCAGAGTTAGTTGGGGACATGTCCCATCAACTCCATAGTTTTCAGATAGTTTAGAGGCTTTTAGACTATCATGTTTAGATAGTTATTTCAGTTGTTTTGGTATTGATATACCGTATTTTTAAATGTTATGATTTATAAGATATTTGAACCTTATGGCCTTTAGCCTTTTATTCCATAATTATACAGTATATTATGTAGTGCTCAGGTACAAATATTAGTCATGGGTTATCTTGTGGTCTTTTGGGGTCATGAACACCGTGTGGCATTCTGGGTGTCATATTCAGGGCGTTACAGACTCATTCTGGTTCCCCTTCTCCTTTGAATTTGTCCTTGCATCTGCAATCTTGACATATGAGATTTAAACCTTAGTATTGTCTTCACTCTTATTCTTTTCCTCTGTTCCCTTGTTTGACTATTGTTGTTGTGCTTCATTAACCTTGTCATCATTGATTTGTGCTTTTTCTCCTGCTATATCTGTCTTCCCAAAACTTTTGTTTACCAAGTCTTTGGTACTCTCCTGCTTTTTTGCATTGCTAGATACTATTGTTTCCTCTACTTTATCTTGATAATCCAACACATCAAATGCATTTGATGTTTCTATATCCCCATCCTTGTCTTTTACCTCTCCCACAATATGACCATATTGGTCCTTTCTATAATTGTTTTTTCATAGCCTCCATGGATTCTTCTCCTCCCTGAATCTGCATTGCCATTAGTATTGTGTATTTCCTTTGTATCTAATTTGTTATTTTCCTATGTCTCTATTTGCTCTTGTTTCTACTCAAATAACTCAGGATGGATAGTCCAACATGATTCCTCATCATGACCTTGTAAGTAACACTCCTTACAATACTTAGGTTTGTGGTCATATTGGATTTGAATCCATTTGGATTTAATGTTCCCAGTAACATCATCTTCCTCGTTGATTTTAATTCTATGTGTCAGATTAGCAACTAGATCAACCTCTATATTCACTCTTGCACAGCTAGGCCTTGTGTGATTTCTTGTGGCCATATCCACCACCAAAGGCTTTCCAACAGCAGAGGCAGTAAAAATATAGCTTTTTTAGCAAAAAAATTAGGTGGAAGATCTGGTAATGAGATCCATGCTACACCCACAGTGGTTTCAACATCAAGTTCAAACCATGGATCCTATTTAAGTGTCCTCGTTTTCCAATACCTATCTCTGGATTTTATATAATATACCGAAGTGGACAACAATTGTACATAGTCTTCTAGTTGATTCAAACGAATCAAAATATGTCTTGAAGCTAGAACTCCTATTGTACAATCTTCCTTAATTCCACATTGTTTCAAAATTAGTTTTCGAAGATCATTAACATCTGGCCTACCATAAGAGAAATTACCAACAATTGTATGTTGTAGATTCTCTTGAATAATCAAACTCTTCTCTTCTGAAGACTTCCACATAATCGAGGGTTCGCCATGCAACATGACTACTGGTTTTGGAGGTGCTCTTATGTTTTCATGCACAGATGGTTTAGATTTAAGTAATTCAGCATACTTTGGAGCTTGTACATTCTCTATAATCTATATAGATGAATACTCTGGTGGGATATTCCCACCGGAAGTAGTAGCCATAGTAATCAGAAATTGAATCTACGTAGAAAATTTTGCATGCGCCATATTAGGGTTTCTTTTTATTAGTCAATTTTTGGATAGTTGAACTCATAAGCACTTCACGCACTAGGATAAAGATCATGACACATGCATTCAATTATGAATAAAGAACTGGATAAAAACACCTTTAACGCGATGCGATAAGGTCCTCATTTCCATACCACTGCGATGCATCACAATCGTGGTGAGGTTCTGGAATCGAAATCCAAAAATGCCCCAATTCTCGTTCGAAAAATCCAAAACTTCTCCGAGATGTGCTTCTTACATCCCTGAACATGAAATAACTCAAAAACTTACGTCTCAGGGATGGGAAGGACACTTTAAAAATCCTTGAAGTTAAAGGTCCAAAAATAAGACTAAGTCCCCAACACTCAGTTAAATTTTCAGGTTCTAAGCCCCTTAATCATGAAATATGGACTAAACTATACTAAGAAAAGTACGGGGTATTACAACATCTCCCCCTTGGGAACATCCATCCTCGAATGAGCCTGGTTAGACTGAGAGTACTGTACTAAGGTAACTGAGATCACATACTGATCATGCAAGACTGGGAACATGATTGCATAACTGAGTCTTAGCATGATACATGAACTGAACTGATTTCTTGAATACATACATTGACATGAGAATGGTTATAAGACTGAGATAGAAATGAAAGAGTCAACTTATGCATAACCACTACCTCAGGCTAGATCTGGTTTTATGAAGAAAAGTTGAGAGGTTTAGGACATGAAAACTAGGGATATTACAACACCTCCCCCTTGGGATAGTTCATCCCCAAATAATACTAGCTTGGCTGAAATACTAAGAAAAGACCGAGATGATGCACAAACTAAGCTAAATTCGTAATTTACAGGATGAAAACATTTTTACCTCTTAGAATAGCCATATTCATGAAACTTCAGATAGTAAGACTAGGTCAAAAGATGGAAAAAACTAGGAACTTGTCTGTCTGATTTATAAATTGAATTATTGGCTTTACGGACTAGCTCATACTAAAAGCTTATACTCAACTGAAGCATTTCTTCAACGCTCTTTCTAAGAATTTCCAATAACATTATAGAGCAAAGAATCTTGGGCATGATCTGAATAATACATATGTATAAGAAATCACAACATGGCTATAATTCTGTGACATAGAACATAGGCCTACAAAACATAAACTGGGGGGTAGAATTATTAGGACCTTAGACAATGCAACTGCTACTTTCAAGCTTAGACACACTCCTCAAATACTCCCTCAACTATACATTCCTCTTCACTATTGTGATATACTTGAGGCTACTTATAATTTTCACATGGACGTTGATAACTCTACCTATTGAAGTCGGAACTGAACTGAATTCTCTCACTACATTCAAGCTTACTCAAATCTACAAAATGCACACATAACATTATAATACTAGTCTGAATCATGAATTCAATACAACCCTGCATTTTCACAAATTCTTATCTCATGAATAATTATTATTACCACTTCAACAACTACATTCAACCTCTTACTAAACATTCATTTACGCGCAATGCATTCATCCACATATATACAAACATGACATTCAAGGCTATCTTCATAACCACATATTCCCTTCTAAACAAACACCCATAAAAGTATCTTCCTCATATCCTCCAAATCTCTATCATTAATAACTTCCATGCACTACCCAAGAAAGCACACACAAAATTTCAACTAACCATGACATATATAAAAAACTTAGCCTCAATCTTTACATTACAGCCTTAGCTAAAACAATCATACAACAATCTTTTGTCAATAAGAAGCATTTATTCTCTCCCATCTAAACAATTTCTCATCACTACTATCATTTCATAAGGAGAGGTCATTGAAAGGTTAACACATGTGGACCTGAAGCATGAATGAACACTATATATAACTTGACACTTAACTAAGGCCCGAGGAATAGAATATCAACATCATGGGTTCATCAAGAGATCTAAAATGAGGATATGCATGACATAATCTAAATTTTGCTAATCATTAGGAGTGTAGCATGAGTCATAGGAACTGAGCATACTGTAAAACATGAATACATGAGTCATAAGAATTGAGCATACTGTAAAACATGAATACATGAGTCATGAGTTGCATGACCTGAGTTTGGAGTTCATAAATTCATGGAATATGATTCGAATTGCTGGGTAAACTAGAACCCCTTATACTAGAAACTAGAAGCGTACATGAATTTTCTATAAAGTACACGGATATGAGTTATGATCAGGGCTGACATGCAAGGCATGAGTATATATCGTGATAACTGAAGCACAAAACTTTGCACTGAGATGAGAATGGGTTAGGCATCATCCTATCTTACTGCTATTCTATAACATGCTAGCATAACTACTAGAATCTGAGAGACTAACCTAGTTTTCTTATTCTATCATCTCCCCCTTAGCTTTAAGCCATTACTCTAAGTTTGTGGAACTCTTCTAAATAACTCTAAACTAAACTACTATCACTTTACTCTAGAGTCTGAGATATAACAATGCACATAAATTTCATACTTACCCTGAAAGACTACACCTGATAATGTAAGGCCCACTGCTAGTATTTCCTTCTGATACACAATTCTTAGCTTTCTATAGCCTCAAAAATTACCATACAATAACTTAAATACTTACTAACTTAGAATCTTACTGAGTATCACCATACCATGAGTTCACACCATGTAGAGTTTCAACTCTCCTTTCTATTAGCTTATCTTCCAAGATTCAAACTTATATTCTAATACTTAACATGGATATCCTGAAACCTTTAATGAACCATACTAACCTTTATCATAGCCTACTAATATCACATACCTAGACTTATATTTCTCCCTAAACCATGAGAATTACTATTACACCTGGAAATCCGACACCAACATGCTATAGCCCATAATTTAGCTGGTAAGAACATTAATTACTACATTACTATCCCCATGCAAACTTAGCACTCAAGGTTACTACATAAGCACACCCATACCATCATATATAACTTATATCCTTGCATATATTATTTCAATCCTACTGGTTCATATTTAATACAACTAGCCCCATGAATACATAATATACTAAATTTGGATAAACACTATCCCCCACTTTACTACTACTAAATTTCTAGGTTCATACTTCTAGCTCTAGGTCATATGCTATCATAAGATTCTGAGAAGGGATCTGAGGGCACATCTGACTTTGGATTAATGCACGAGTATTCATGATCATGAATGAAATCCTTAAACCTTCGAAATATAATGGAATTATGGGATACTTTTGAGCCTGTGGGAAATCCCACAATTGTCTGAGAAAGCCCCATCTGTAGGACTTTGAGCTTCACTGCTTCTGTTACCTTGAAAGTAAGGTAGAGTTGATATGAGTGAAGAATGATGAAAATCTATATAAGTTTCTTAGAAAACCTTTTTATAGCACGATCTGAGACATGAAGGAAGGAAAATTTTTCCTAAAATGTATTGTAGCCTCTTGTATATAAGTGTGGCATGCTTCACACCCATGCACAAGACTCTACTCAACGCGGACTCACTAGGACACTTTAAAACCTGAATCTGATACCAAGTTTTGTCACGACCTGAGGCTATCCCCTAGTCACAATATTAGTGCTAAAGGTCTCGAAAGACCACAAGCTAACCCATGAACTGGTACCTTCTGTAAGCACTGAATAATATACTGATAATAAAAGACATACGCGAAAATAACTGATGGTGCCATAATATTTTAAGTACTGAAATTAATACAACTAAATACTTAATTCTGAAGTATAAACGAACATACTGAAAATCTGACTGAAAAGACTAACAAACTAACTGACTATCTGAAATATCTAAAAGCCTATAAAACTAATTGAAAAGAGTTGATGGGACAGGCCCCAACTAACTCCAACTGACAAACTGAAAAAAATGCTAAAATATTGAATTAAACTAAAATAAACAACTATGTCCTCGGTAGATGAGGACTCACCTTGACTACTGCTGCTGATAGGATGAACTATCTACGTGCGGTCAGGAACCTGAGCATATGGACCTATAATATTCAACATCATAGCGCAAGAAATGAGTATGCAATTAGTACTTTGAATGTACTAGTATGCGAGATGAGGTTAGGCTGATATACATGAATAATAACTGACCGAATGAATAGCATGAGGTAACTGAATATAAATGCATGAAAACTAAGAAATCTGAGAATGCATGACAAAACATATATCATGATTTTGAAATAATAGGCAAATTGAAATACTGATGACTGAATAACTGATAACTGTATGCTATGGTCAAACAAACCTGAAACTGAATTCTATACTGAATACTGAACCGAGACTGTGGGAGTATCATCTAACCGACATGCCCTAATTTGAGCTAATTGGGGTCCAACCTGTAACCCCAGTCGGAAGAGTGTCAATATCGTGCCACAGATCCTAACAATGGCTATGTGGATCCACTAAGATGTTATCCCAAAGCACTAAGGAGTCACCCTTTATTGTCAGGTAATCTAGTGAGATATGTGTCACCCTCAACTGATAGGTAGATGATAACGCTCAACTTACACCTCAAATTAGTGTAAGGCGGTCGTCGTTAATATATTTACCCAACTTTAGAGTCGGGTTCGAATCCACAGGGAACAATGTGAGTGGCGATTAAACTAGTTTGAAATTATAGCTACAAGTTAAATTCAAACAAATGATACAAAAATATAAAATGGGGTTTTAGTATTAATGTTTGTAATCAATATAGATGGAAAACCAGAGTTATGTTCACTGTGGGTTTCGGGAATTGACAGATACTAGGTACTGCTTAAGACTCTTTAAGTAAGTAGGAACAACAGAATATCCCTGACGACTATACTATCTGACTTATCTCTCGACCTAACCAGACAATTTATTATCTAATTATCTCGAACTTAGATAACTTATCTATTTCCAATAGGATGTTATCTCAAGTAGATTAATCCAGTTACGACATTAATCATTAAACAGAAGGTTGGTAGCTTCCAAGTCCCTGTTGATAATTCACGTCCTCTAGTCTATTTCTCTGTTCAAGAAAATAAACCTAAGGCATAACCTATTATTTGAAACTAATAGATTTTAAGTTAAAACAACAGAATTTCAAGACGTCCTACTACTCTTTGAACCCTTTAAGTACCTAACAGCATATCAAACACTAATCCATGGATCCCATAACTCGGGCTAATGGAATTAGCCGCTCATGATTTAATGAACGAAATAAAAAGTTGAATTCATGATAGTACGGATAAACTTACGAATGGATGAAAACAATAATTGTTTCTTCAATTGAATCACAAGAGAATAATCCACAATAGTTGATAAGTGTTGAAGGGAAAACAAGAAAAATACTTGATGAAAAAAATGAGGCAATGTACGTTCCTCCCAATTTCCAAAAACAAGATTGAGAGATCCTGAATAAAACCCTCAAAACTTCTATTTATACCTAAACTTAATTATGGAAATAAAATAACAAAATAAATAAAATTATCGGATTAGGTGATGCCCTGGCTGATGCCACGTCAAGGGTCTGACGCCTTATCATGGATAGCGTCAGATTAGCTCCAGTTGTCTTCAAGTTCTGTCTAAAGCTGACGATGTTATTGATGCCACATCACGGATCTGATGGCGTTTCACTGTCGTCGTTAGATGTCTTCTTCTTTTGCTAATTCTCTGCTTAAGGCTGACGCCCTTATTGATGCCTTATCACAACTTTGACGCCATGTCACCAACGTCGTCAGAACTGCTTCTCAGACTAAAACTCCCTAGTTAAGGCTGACACCAATGCTGATAGCTATTACAAGGCTGACGACTTATCATGGTTGTCGTCAGCCATGTTTTCATCTCTTTTTGCTCAGATTTCAGATCTTTTGCTCCATTGTTATTTATTTTCATGCATCTTGACTTTCCTACAAAATCTTAAGAAATAACATCAAAAACACCAATAATTACTTAAGAACTTACAATTATTTCAAGTTAAAAAGTCTTAAATGTTCTACAAAAATCTAACACATCAACACCCTCAACTTAAAACAATTGCTTATCCTCAAGCAACTACATAAAACCATACTATGATGCTTAACCAAGAGACACATAAGATACCTATCACAGTTGATTATAAAGTTTAGCTCAAAACTCATGCCACTTTCCACATTCAATTACTTATAAATCCAATTGTGCTTATCAATGAAGATTAACAATGTGACCCAAAGGAATCAAGATATGGCATCAATTCAGCAACAATAACCATGTATATGTACAAGTTACACTACCCAAACAAGTAAACAGCTAGCAATACAACCGATGTTCCCTTACAATAAAGAAGTCCCTCCTCACTCACATATGAACTCAAGTATGTCAATGTAGAGACAGTTAAGAGACACTCACTCTCAAAAAGAAATTCCAATCAATGCATGTCAAATACCATATGCTTGCCCTTATTTTCATTACCAAGGTGTCCAGAATGGTAAGTTAGGATCACTATAGATCTTTTCTTCGGTTTGTAATGTAGGCTAAGGGCTGGTATGATATTAAATGGCATTTAGAGTGACTAAGCCTCCTTGGCACTACCTTAACTTTTGGGGTTCACTTATTAACCTTTTTCTTTTTTTTCTTCTTTTTCTCCTTTTCTTGATCACACATTATTCAGGATGGATGTGCCTTTTATTTTTCATTTTTTTTCTTGTCTTATTCTTCTTCCACACCACCCAGTTTTTTATTTTTTTTCACTTATTCTTTTTCTTTTATTCTACCTTTCTTCATATCCAGTTTACATCACGCACCCCTATGATAGCCACCCTCAACTTAGGTTGTTTACCCAAGTCAAGGTGCACAGTGTCCAAGGAGGACCAGGGCCAAAATAGGTTCATTCTGATCTAAATGGGAAGGTGATAGGTGTCATAGAAAAAAATGGTCAATTCAGGCTCAAAATAGGGATGAAGAGATATCATGCAAACAGGGAAGGTCATTTAGGCAAAAAAAAGTGACTTAAAAATCAAAACGGCCTATGATCCTTTCCTAACCCCTATCTTTCAACCAAGGTAAGACTAACCAGGCAAGTTCTAGATTCAACACACATAGGGAATTGAGTAAGACCTCATACACACATGGCATAATGGTACATCACAAGCTACTACCCATTCGGTTCATGCAATTGTTAGCAGTGATTATCATGTCCCTAGTACTAATGCCATAAAAAGATTCACAGTAGCCACATATAAATGTATATCACATAGTTATAAAACAGACCAACGGAGAGGTGTTTATCAGTGTTAAAAGTCAACAAAAATATGTCAACTGCTCTAGATACTTATTTTTCTCCAGTAAACCACAACACATCACAAAACAAAAACAATACACCTAAATATGCCGGCTCTACTAGGACCAAGACTCCGGGGAAAAGAGGTACGGCAACAAAAACCCCAGGAGGACATCACACCCACAAGTAACCCCACCCTCAACTTAATATCATGCAGTGTTCCTAACGCGTCAATCCAAAACAAGAGAGTTAGAAGCATACCTGTGGAACCATAGGTGCGAAGATCTGATGTTAATCACATAATACAAATAAGAAACATACCTGTGGCACCATAGGTGCGAAGATCTGATGTTAATCACATGATACAAATATAAACAATAAAATACCTTGGGTTGCCTCCCAAGAAGCGCCTAATTTAGTGTCGCGGCATGACCCAACTCAATTTTTTCCTCCATCTTGAGGATATGAACTTCACCCCCAACTTAGAGTCCATCTTCTTACCTCGCTCATAGGGAGGTGGTACAAAGATTAAGAAGCCGAGTAATGGATGATGCATGGTAAACAACTCAGCTTTAAAGTGAGGTGTGTTTTTGTGTTGCTTATCAAGTGTAAAATAAAGAATATAGGATTCTTGTTCCTCATCTTCACAGTCTTTCACTATTTTAGATGATTCCACAGACAAGATATCATCTAAACATAATGTGGAAAAATGCTTCGAGTGTGGCCCAACAAATCCTACTTCAAAATTTACACTATCCTCTACACACTCACTTTTGTTCATCTTCTCAATATTTTTACTTTGAATTGGGCTAGAGTCTTCATAAGAGATTGGCTTGGATTCTTCTTTTGCCTCTAGCACCATTTCCTCAATCTTGGCATCATCCCTCATGGTTGGCTCGGTTGGTTGGGAAATCTCCAAGGGTTGATCAACATCAAGCTCATCATCAGTATAGGAATCTTGCTCTTCATCGTCACACTCTTCCATTATTTTAAATGATTCTACAGATAAGATATCATATAAAAATAATGTAAAAAAGTGTTTTGGATGATTGACCTCGATATCCATATTTTCTATCCTTTCTCTTCCCTCATTAAATGCCCTAATGTCTTGACATATGTCACATATGGTGTCATTTGTTGTGTCTATACGATCCAACATTAGTTGAAGAATAGCTTCAATGTCACTCTTTCCAGTACTACGTTCTTTCTTTTCTTGACCATAAGACTCTTGAAGTAAGTAGGAACAACAGAATATCCCTGATGACTATACTATCTGACTTATCTCTCGACCTCACCAGACAATTTATTATCTAATTCTCTCAAACTTAGATAACTTATCTATTTCCAATAGGATGTTATCTCAGGTAGATTAATCCAGTTACAACATTAATCATTAAATAGAAGGTTGGTAGCTTTCGAGTCCCTGTTGATAATTCACGTCCTCTAGACTATTTCTCTGTTCAAACAAATAAACCTAAGGCATAACCTATTGCTTGCAACTAATAGATTTTAAGTTAAAACAACAGAATTTCAAGACGTCCTACTACTTTTTGAACCCTTTAAGTACCTAGCAGCATATCAAACCCTAATCCATGGATCCCATAACTCGGGCTAATGGAATTAGCCGCTCATGATTTGATGAACGAAATAAAAGTTGAATTCATGATAGTATGGATAAACTTACAAATGGATGAAAACAACAATTGTTTCTTCAATTGAATCACAAGAGAATAATCCACAATAGTTGATAAGTGTTGAAGGGAAAACAAGAAAAATACTTGATGAAAAAAATAAGGCAATGTACGTTCCTCCCAATTTCCAAAAACAAGATTGAGAGATCCTGAATAAAACCCTCAATACTTCTATTTATACCTAAACTTAATTATCGAAATAAAATAACAAAATAAATAAAATTATCGGATTAGGTGACTCCCTGGATGATGCCACGTCAAGGGTCTGACGCCTTATCACGGATGGCGTCATATTAGCTCCAGTTGTCTTCAAGTTCTGTCTAAAGCTGACGATGTTGCTGATGCCGTATCACAGATTTGACAGCGTTTCACTGTCGTCATCAGATGTCTTCTCCTTTTGCTAATTCTCTACTTAAGGCTGATGCCCTTATTGACACCTTATCATAACTTTGACGCCACATCACTAACATCATCAGAACTGCTTCTTAGACTGCAACTCCCTGGTTAAGGCTGACGCCAATGCTGATAGCCTATCACAAAGCTGACGTCTTATCACGGTTGTCGTCATCTATCTTTTCATCTCTTTTTACTCAGATTTCAGCTCTTTTGCTCCATTGTTATTTATTTCCATGTATCTTGACTTTCCTACAAAATTTTAAGAAATAACATCAAAAACACCAATAATTACTTAAGAACTTACAATTATTTCAAGTTAAAAAGTCTTAAATGTGCTACAAAAATCTAGCACATCAGTAGACATCTCAAACCTACGCTGACTATGTAATTCTGGAACTCAAGGACTGCTGCTAAAGGTCACACCCTCTACTGGCAGGTGAGCCCTTATCCCTAGGTTTGCTCGGTGCTAAATTTTACTCCCAACTGAACTGACTCAGATTACTGAACTGATCTAAGTTTAACTGATTATGATAAATAACTGAATTAATATTGTTCATACATATCTGAAACCATTCTAAAAGATACTGAGACTAAGTAAACAGCTAAATTTTGGGTATTCAAAACCCCGAACACGTAATGGAATTAACAATATGGACATATGAAAACTTTGAAGAGCATAATTAGAAAACATTATTTAAAATCCATCACTTTGGCATTTCATCAAACATATGGGGATCAAGACTTTAACATGGGGATACTATTAATCATGATGAGATAGCACGGACACATGATAAAATCATAAATTGAGGACTTATTCTGAATTCGCGTGAACATGATATAAGATCTACATTATTTAAAACATACTATAATCCATTCCACTTGAAAATGATTATAATCTAAATCTTGAAATTGAAATAGCAAGAATTTCATGGACTTAAGCATGGGAATGAGTGAAAAATATGGGAATAGAATAATTGCAATACTAAAACCACACTTAAGGATTTAACAATAAAATTTTCATCAAAATACACTTGTAAACATGATGTATAATAGAAATTCATAAAATATTCATGGAGATAATTCATTGTAAACATGTAATTTTGTAAATTAAAACATAAAAGTGGATTCTTGGGCTCGATGGGTGAAAAGGGTCCATGGATGAACATCACACATACCTTAAAGCATAAAACTTGAAGGAAAAACACAATCTTCAAAGCTATCTTGGATTGGGAAACTTGAGTTATTGGTTTTCTTAAAGAGAAAGAAAGGGAATTGATGAACTGTAATACCCCAAGTTATAATTAGTGAGTAATTATAATTGAAAAAGGAAAAGAAGAATATTTTATAAGATATTATGGGCTAAAGCCCATAAAAATAAGGAGAAGGAAAAATGATGGGCTTAGCCCATTTGCATTCCATAACCAATTCTATATGAATTGGGTTTTGTTAAAAAATATATAGTCTATAAGGGGCTTTTGCCTTTTTTATTTAAAAAGACTTATCAATTGGAAAGGTAGTATTACTGCCACACTAGCATGAAGTAGAAGGATAAAGGAAAAAATTTCAACCCACGATTCTTTTTAAACAAGAAAGCAATAAGGATTGATGGGAACATTCTTTCGAGTTTAAGGTAAATCCTTTTCTACATCTTTATTTTGATTTCTAGTCGAGGTAATTTATTTTGGGTAGTAAAATTTAATTATCAAATATGAGATTAAGCATAGTAAGGTGTGATTTTGGGCATAAAGTTTGAGAAATTGAAGGTTATCATAAAACCTTGAAGGTTGGGTAGTCTAATTTTACCATGAATTAGCCTAAAATAAGAGATTTAACATGAGAATGGATATGATGTGATTATAGGTTTGATCCAAGAAAGTGATAAAAATCGTTCGGGGTAAAATATTTGGTATTTCGACACGTGTACTGTGAGTAGTAATCTTACCATAATTTGTGTTTATTAAATTACATATTTATACATATTTTTTATGAAACAATGAGTTACAAAATGTTTTGAAATTTCATGTGGGGCAAGTCCTTTACTTGATATGATATTGAAATTGTTATTTGAGATATGATATTATTACTGTGAAAATTCTTTACTTACATGAGAAATAACTATTTTGACATGTGTTTTTATTCAAGTTTACATGTAATATGATTTGATATGAATTTTAAATGTCATGTACTATTCTAAAAAATGCTTTCATATGAATATTTATTATTTACAAAGAAAGTATAAATGGGAGTAGACCTTGATTTGAATCCCGTAGCTAATGGAGGGATCGTTAGACCTGGTGCACCTTGTATTTACTAATGAATATTACAGCCCTCGCTAGTGGGAAGGTAGAACTAGCATACTGATACTGATATGATTTGACTCCTTTATGAGGGGTCCACTGTTATGGGTTATTCTTAATGAAGAAGAATGCCACACTGATTACATGATTCATTCTTGGAAACCTCCTAAATATGTAATATTTGATATGATACGATGCTTTATGAGTTTATTACTGAACTATTGGTTCACTTTGCTTACATGAAAAAATTATACGGTTTATTGTTACTATTTTCTAAAAGAGCATTTATTTTATGATGTTTTCTAACTTGTCCCCATTAAAAAGGTTTTGGTTAAGTGTTATTACTCACTGAGCTCGCATCTCACTACTCGCTATTATTTTTTAGAGAGCACAGGTAACGGTGGATAGCGTTGGCGAGAGGATCCGAGTAGCATATTCCTGGTGAGCCCCATAATTATTTGCGTGGGCTATATTTTATTTATTTATTATTTTTCTTTTTCTTGAAAACTCTTAGTTTCTCCTTAGTCATGTCATTAGAGGTTAAGTATTCTTTCATTATTTTGGATTTGTGGAGTATTTGACTTCCTCTTATTTTGGAGATGAATTTCGTATTGTGTGTTGATGATCTATGGTGAATTATGTTGGTGGTTGTGTGATGGTTGTGTTGTTGGGTTGTTTTGTTGTTGAATTGAGGCAGGGAAAATTTCTTGTTAGGCCAAAAATTAGGGGAAACTCTGCTCGATTTTCTGTAGAATTCTGACGAGGCTTGCTTTGGAGTCCTAACTCCTTTGCGCCGGTCATGATCCTATTTTGGATCGTGACAGAGTTGGTATCAGAGACATGTTAGGTTAATTCTATGTCTATGTAGCACACGATAGTAGTAGAATCTCAATTATGGTTATGTTACCGGTTATTTCTATAATTGTGATTCTGCGAGAGCATGACAGGATGTGTCTTAATCTTCTTTCTCATTCTTCCATATGTGTGTGACATTTAGGATCAATTAGATGAATCTAACTATCTTGTTTTGTTAATGAGATGGTTCATAGAGCCACTACTGGTAGGGGAAGAGGTAGAGCCCGCAGAAGGGGCCGAGGTAGGGGTAGTCGTGATACCGTAGGGAATTGCACTGCCACTCTAAGAAGTTCAAGAGAGTCCACTCCTAAAAGGAATGATAGTCCACCTCCACCATCTCATGAGGGTGGTACTGCGGAGGTACTTGCTTCCATGCAAAGAGCCATAGAGGTCTTGGTTGGTCGACTGGATAGATAGGAGAGGGGTGGTCAATGCAATGCTTCTCAACCTCATCCACAGTTCCAGGCACCTTTTCAAACTTACAACTTTGGAAACAAGGAGGTATCTTTGCAGTAGTTCCTGAAGTTGAAGTCACCAAAATTCACAGGTTCAGACAGTTCAGCTGATCCTCAGAGCTTTTTGGATTGTACTTTCAAGGCGCTGTGGGTGTTAGGATGTTCTAGTGAGAGGGCTATGGATCTTGAATCGTAAAAATTAGAGGACATGGCTAACACTTGGTATGATACTTTATTGCTAGGAAGGCCTGCTGGGGTAGCACCACTGACATGGGATGAGTTTACTAAGTTCTCCATGGATACCTTTCTTCTTGAAAGTTAGAAACAAAAATATGCAGCTCAGTTTTAGAGATTGGTTTAGACTCCAGATATGGATGTGTCAACCTATAATACTTTGTTTTGCAAGCTGGCTAGATATGCTCCATACTTGGTGTCCACAGAAGAAGCTCGAGTCCAAAGTTTTGTAAATGGGTTGGTTGCTCATCTTTATAATGCAGTGGCCCCACAGATGAAAGTCTTGACCTATTATAAGATAGTGGATCTTGCTAGAATGATTGAGGACAAGGGTCGTGCGGAGCGGGCAACTTATGAGGTTCGTAAGAAGGCTAAGATGGGTGGATCTTTCAGTGGCAACTTAAGTACAAATCGGAGAGCAGAAAATAAGGGAAAACATCAGGGCCATCAGACGGGGACAGATTTGGTTTCACAGTTTGTGTATAAGCCACCTTCTAAATAGGACACCCAGGGGTCTTCATCAGTTCAGGGATATCGTGGTTCTGGCCATATATATGTCACTAATCCATCATGCAAGACTTGTGGTAAATCACATATGGGTCAGTGTCGTGTTTTGACTGGAGAGTGTTTTCGATGTGGTCAGTCAGGTCATCGCATCAGGGATTTCCCTCAGCTTCAGAGAAATATTAGTCAGGGTTCTGGTCAGGTAGCTACACCTAGTCAGGCTACTCATAATCCTGCAGGTACGGTAAATAGAGGTCGAGGTAATAGGGAGTAGGTTGCTGGAAACCAGGCAGAAGAAAATGTTGGTAGAGGCCAACTGAGAGTCTTTGCACTTACTAGACAGGATGTTCAGGCCTCGAATGCAGTGGTTACATGTATTCTTTTCGTTTGTTGTTTTGATGCATATGATTTGATTGATCCGGGTTCTACCCACTCTTATGTGTCCTCATACTTTGCTGTGAGATTTGATAGAAAACCTGAGATGTTAGATTGTCCTTTTCTTGTTGCCATTCCCATGGGAGATTCCTTATTAGTTGAATATGTGTACTGTGATTGCAAGATTATAGTGGGAGGTAGGGATACCCTTGCTGACCTGATTGTACCTGATATGATTGACTTTGATGTATTGATGGGCATGGATTGGTTATTACCTTGCTATGTTACCGTAGATTGTTATGCAAAGATAGTTCGATTTGAGATACCCAACGAATCTAGTTTTGTATTAGAAGGGGATCAAGTTCCAGAGGTTAGTAAAGTTATATCTTTTATGAAGACCCAACGACTATTGAAGAAAGGTTGCATGGGTCTCTTGGCTATGATAAGTGATGTTAGGAAATGAGCCCTTAGTTTGGAGGAGCTACCTGTAGTAAAGTCATTTTCTAATGTATTTCCTGAGGAGTTGCCAGGATTACCTCCAGTTCGAGAGATTGACTTCGGTATTGATTTGGCTCCTGACACTATGCCAATATCTATTCCCCTATATCGTATGGCACCAGCAGAGTTGAAGGAGCTCAAACAACAGTTGCAAGACTTGCTAGATAAGAGTTTCATCAGATCGAGTCTATCACCATGGGGTGCACCAGTTTTTTTTGTAAAGAAGAAAGATGGGTGTCTAAGAATGTGTATTGACTACAGGAAGCTAAACAAGGTAACAATACATAACAAGTATCTGTTGCCTCATATAGAGGACCTGTTTGATCAGTTACAAGGAGCTGCTCATTTTTCAAAGATTGATCTCCGATCGGGTTATCATCAGCTTAGAATCAAAGAGGAAGATATATCGAAGATAGCATTTAGAACTCGATATGGGCATACGAGTTCCTTGTGATGCCTTTTGGGTTAACCAATGCTTCTGCTGCATTCATGGACTTGATGAATAGGGTGTTTAGGCCATTTTTGGACAAATTTTTGATAGTATTTATTGATGATATTCTGATATATTCTCGTAGCCAGGAAGAACATCAGAATTATCTGATGATTGTATTGCAGACATTACGGGAATATAAGCTTTATGCTAAGTTCTCAAAGTGCAAATTTTGTCTTGACTCGGTATCCTTTTTGGGGCATGTTGTCTCCAAGGATGGTATCATGGTGGATTCTAAAAAGACAGAAGTAGTGCAAAAATGTCCTAGACCCACTTCACCTACAGAGATTCGCATCTTTATAGGTTTGGCTAATTACTACAGGCATTTTGTGCAGGAATTCTCTAAAATTGCAGCTCCATTGACCAAGTTAACACAGAAAAATATGAAGTTCCAGTGGATGGAAGAGTGTGAGCGGAGCTTTCAAAAACTCAAAACATGTTTGACCACCGCACCAGTATTAGCCTTACCATCAGGTTCTAGAGGATTCAAGGTATTTTGTGATGCTTCGAGGGTTGGATTAGGATGTGTTCTTATGAAAAATGATCATGTTATAGCTTATGCTTTGAGACAGTTAAAGAAGCACGAGCTGAATTATCCTACCCATGATTTGGAGATGGTCGCTGTGGTATTTTCTCTTTAAATTTGGATACATTATTTATACGGTGAAAGTTGTGAGATCTATACTGATCACAAGAGCTTGAAGTACATTTTTCAGCAGCGAGATCTAAATCTTCGACAACGTTGGTGGGTGGAATTACTCAAGGATTATGATTGTACTATCTTGTATCATCCTGGAAAAGCTAATGTTGTGGCTGATGCTTTGAGCAGGAAATCTATGGGTAGTTTGGCACATATAACTCCTGGAAAGAGGCAATTGGCGAAAGATGTGCAGAAACTTGAAGGTGAAGGTGTCAATTTTGGTGTTGGAAAGTCAGGGGTATTGTTGACTTGTGTTCAAGCTAAATATTCTTTTGCGGAGTGCATAAAGACCACTCAATTTGAGGATGTGCAGTTGCGTAAATATCGAGATGAGGTCCTAGTTGGTCAAAATAAGACGATGAGTGTTAATTGTGATGGTATTCTTCGAGTGGATAATCGATTATGTGTACCAGTTGCTAATGGGTTAAGATGAGCTATTCTTGAGGAAGATCACAACTCCAGATATACCATTCACCCTGGTTCCACTAAGATGTATCATGACCTGAAGCAGTTGTACTGGTGGGAAGGTATGAAGAAAGATGTTGTTAACTTTGTTTCTAGTTGCTTGACTTGTCAACAGATTAAAGCAGAGCATCAACGACCAACAGGATTATTGTAAGAGATCAGGATTCCAGATTGGAAATGGGAAAGAGTTACCATGGATTTTTTAATCAGCCTTTCACGAACCATTAAAGGTCATGTATCTGTATGGGTAATTTTAGATCGACTTACTAAGTCACCTCACTTTCTTCCATTTAAGACAACGTATAGTGGAGTGAAGTATGCTAAGTTATTTATGGATGAAATTGTCCGACTTCATAGAGTTTCATTATCCATCATTTCTGATAGAGGATCACAGTTTACTTCACGTTTTTGGAGATATTTCCAAGAAGCATTGGGTACCCGAGTAGATCTTAGTACTGCATTTCATCCGCAGACGGATGGACAGACTAATCGTACTATACAAATTTTAGAGGATATGTTGAGATCCTGCATTCTTGACTTTGGAGGTAGTTGGGATACTTACTTACCCTTAGATGAATTCTCTTACAATAATAGTTTCCAGTCAAGCATTCAGATGGATCCATATGAAGCCTTGTATGGTAGGCGATGCCGTTCTCCTATCATGTAGTTTGAAGTTGGAGAGGGTAAGGTTCTAGGACCAGACTTAGTATAGGATACTATGGACAAGGTCCAATTGATTAGACAGAGGTTGATTACAGCCCAAAGCAGACAAAGGTCTTATGCAGACAAAAGAAGAAGAGATTTGGTGTTCGCAGTTGGGGATATGGTTTTTCTACGAGTCTCTCCTATGAAAGGTGTGATGCGCTTCGAAAAAAGAGGTAAATTAAACCCAAGGTATGTAGGACCTTATGAGATACTTGAGCATATTGGAGGAGTGGCATATCGTGTGGAACTCCCTCCCGAGATGTCTTTCATCCATCCAGTGTTTCATGTCTCTATACTAAGGAAGTGTATATCAGATTCTTCTCGCGTGCTCAAAGCACCGACCTTGGAAATTGATGAGAACTTAACCTATGAGAAGGAACCAGTGGCTATCATTGATCGCCAAGTAAGAAGGTTACGGTCAAAAGAGTCTGTGCTTATGAAAGTCTTATGGAAGAACCATACTATTGAAGAATCTATGTGGGAGTCATAAAAGGATATGAGACTTAAGTACCCTCACTTATTTCAGTCTTCAGGTATGCACTTACTCTAAATTCGGGGACCGAATTTCTTAAGGTGGGGAGAATGTAATACCCCAAGTTATAATTAGTGAGTATTTATAATTGAAAAAGGAAAAGAAAAATATTTTATAAGAGATTATGGGCTAAATCCCATAAAAATAAGGAGAAGGAAAAATGATGGGCTTAGCCTATTTGCACGCCATAACCAATTCTATATGAATTGGGTTTTGTTAAAAAAAAATATATTATATAAGGGGCTTTTGCCTTTTTCCTTTAAAAAGAATTATCAATTGACAAGGCAGTATTACTACCACTCTAGCACGAAGCAGAAGGATAAAGGAAAAATTTTCAACCCACGATTCTTTTTAAACAAGAAAGCAATAAGGATTGATCGGAACATTCTTTCGGATTTAAGGTAAATCCTTTTCTACATCTTTATTTTGATTTCTAGTCGAGGTAATTTATTTTGGGTAGTAAAATTTAATTATCAAAGATGAGATTAATCATAGTAAGGTGTGATTTTGGGCATAAAGTTTGAGAAATTGAAGGTTATCATGAAACCTTGAAGGTTGGGTAGTCTAATTTTACCATGAATTAGCCTAAAATAAGAGATTTAACATGAGAATGGATATGATGTGATTATAGGTTTGATCCAAGAAAGTGATAAAAATCATTCGGGGTGAAACATTTGGTATTTCGACACGTGTACTGTGAGTAGTAATCTTACCATGATTTGTGTTTATTAAATTTTATATTTATACATGTTTTTAATGAAACAATGAGTTACGAAATGTTTTGAAATTTTATGTGGGGCAAGTCCTTTACTTGATATGATATTAAAATTGTTATTTGAGATATGATATTATTACTGTGAACATTCGTCACTTACATGAGAAATAAGTATTTTGACATGTGTTTTTATTCAAGTTTACATGTAATATGATTTGATATGAATTTTAAATGTCATGTACTATTCTAAAAAATGCTTTCATATGAATATTTATTGTTTACAAAGAAAGTATAAATGGGAGTAGACCTTGATTTGAATCCTGTAGCTAACGGAGGGACCATTAGACTTGGTGCACCTCGTATTTACTGATGAATGTTACAACCCTCGCTAGCGGGAAGGTAAAACTAGCATACTGATACTGATATGATTTGACACCTTTATGAGGGGTCCACTGTTATGAGTTATTCTTAATGAAGAAGAATGCCACACTGATTACATGATTCATTCTTGGAAACCTCCCAAATATGTAATATTTGATATGATACGATGCTTTATGAGCTTATTATTGAACTATTGGTTCACTTTACTTATATGAAATAATGATACGATTTATTGTTACTATTATCTGAAAGAGCATTTATTTTATGATGTTTTCTGACTTGTCCACATTAAAAAGGTTGCGGTTAAGTTTTATTACTCACTGAGCTAGCGCCTCACTCCTTGCTATTATTTTTCAGAAAGCGCAGGTGACAGTGAGGATTGCATTGGCTAGAGGATTCTAGTAGCATATTCCTGGTGAGCCCCGCAATTGTTCGTGTGGGCTATAGTTTATTTATTCATTATGTTTCTTTTTCTTGAAAACTCTTAGTTTCTCCTTAGTCATGTCATTAGAGGTTGAGTATTCTTTCATTATTTTACATTTGTGGAGTGTTTGACTTCCTCTTATTTTGGAGATGGATTTCGTATTGTGTGTTGATGATCTATGGTGAATTGTGTTAGTGGTTGTGTGATGGTTGTGCTGTTGGGTTGTTTTGTTGTTGAATTGAGGCAGGAAAAATTTCTTGTGAGGCACAAAAATAGGCGAAACTCTGCCCGATTTTCTGTAGAATTCTGACGAGGCTTGCTTTGGAGTCCTAACTCCTTAGCGCCGGTCATGATCCTATTTTGGTTTGTGACATGAACTTAGGGGATGATTAGGGTTTGTTTTTGAGAAAAAATTAAAGAATATGGGCATATAATGCCCTAACTGAAGCCTTAAGTCGTGTTCTTACAAATTGGGTTGAGGTGGGAAAAGACCCAATTGTCCCTCACTTATTTAAATCAAAAATTCATAACTGAAATACGGATTAAAGGATCATCCCAACATAGCCTTATCACAGTGGCTTACTGGTTTTGAAGAAAAGGATCATAACTTTTTTCTCGGGTATCAGATTACGGCAAAATTGGTATTACTGGAAAGCTAATTCAATTATATATTATTTAGTGGGTCTTAATCTGAAAAATTCCATGTATATAAAAAGTTATACATGTTCAAATTTGATCCTTGTAGAATCGAATACCAAACTTTGGACAAATCAAAGAATCTTAGCTCAACTTTGTTCTAAGTGATTTCTATGAACATTCCTTACCTCATAAGCACTTCACACACTAGGATAAATATCATGACACATGCATTCAATTATGAATTAAGAACTGGAAGAAAACACCTTCACCGCGCGCGATAAGGGCCTCATCGCTATACCACCGCGATGCGCCACAATCGCAGTGATGTTCTGGAATCGAAATTTAAACATGCCCCAGTTCTCATTCGAAAAATTTGAAACTTCCCCGAGACGTTCTACTTACACCCCTAAATATGAAATAATTCAAAAACTTATGTCTCGGGGTGGGAAGGCCACTTTAAAAATTCTCAAAGTTAAGGGGCCAAAAATAAGACTAAATCCCCAACACTCAGTGAAATTTTCAAGTTCTAAGCCCCTTAAGCATGCACTATGGGCTGAACTGAACTAAGAAAAGTATGAGGTATTAAAATTTGGAGAAAAATTTATGAGCCATTATTCATGGACTTAATATTTTATAAAAAATATAATATGTAATCTGAAGATTTAAGTTAGTGATCTTTTATATATCTTATGTTTTTAAGGCCTTATAAAAATTTATCTTGGAATTGAAATGTGCAATGAAAATTTTACCAATAACATAAAACTTTACATGTTATACATTAATTATGAAGAAACTACTATTGATATTAGATACTTAATTTTCTTAAATTACTTATATTGTTGATTTAGATTTTAGTGAGATAATAACATGATTTCAAAAATTAATAGCACTAACATTTTGTTAGACTCATCAATTGTATGTGATTACAAAAATTATGATACTAAATTACTAATACATTATATTTCTATATGTTAGAATTAACACTTGATTTGTCTATACTATATTTCTTTATATTATGATTAACAATTAATTTGTATATTAAATCGTGTGATTTTAGTAGCACACTAAAAGTTTAATGATATTGTATTAGGAAAGATAGTTAAGTGACCTTAGTGAAAAAATGATAGTTGTATAACTATCTATGAAATTTACCCAATAATAGGGTTGCTATCTCAAAAGCTATATCTCAAGGATAAAAGTTTGGGTGAGTATCCTGTGGACGATGCCCGATGGACAAATACTTATGAATATTAATTTTTTCAAGTTCATTATATTTAAATTCTTACTACAAATATTATTGATCTTATACGTAGCATATTATACTAATGTGAAATTAAAGATCATTTATTATTTATATTTATAAACATTATTCTACAAACTTTTTTTCTTTTTTAGTTGATATAAACATACAATGAAGTAAATCATGTTTATCTTTACATTTGTAACTCCAATTTTAGAATATTGTAGATCTTTTGGTGTGATAACTATTTTGACCTACTTTGTACAATATAAAAGATATGAATGAATAAGATAAATATCTTAATATATTGATGAACATGAGGGGTTGAATATTAGTTGAATATTCTAATATGGGAGGAAATTCAATTTCGACAATGATTAATCTTCATAATTTTATTCAAATTGAGTAAATTGAGAAAGCATGATAGGGTTGATCGAAAATAGAGTTGAAGAGTAAATATTCAAACATATGAAGGACATAAACTATTTATTTAAAAAAATAATTTACAATAAGATTCATTAATACTTTTGGTCCATTATCATAAGAAAGTAAGTGAACATTGTGAGATCATGCAAAATGGTTACGATTTCAGATAATGTTATAAGTTATTTGTTAAAAAATGATAATAAAAAAATAAGATAGCAAAAATTGGCTACTATTGAGTCTCTACTCAAAATATTTTTCTTGAAGCAAAAAAATTTAAATTCATAAAAACTATACTATGACTAAGATCATGTAAAGGAATACAAAATCTATTTAGAAAGGAAAAATCTATCAAGACAAGAAAAGAAAAGGAGGAACTCCTTTTTTCCCTTGATAGGAGGGTGCAAATTAAAATATTGAATAAAATAATTCAAAATTTCAAGTTAAAGCAAGATCTTGTCAGGCGGGGGTATACCGCACCTCCTGCCAGACTAACTTCCAAATATCAAATTAAGTCATAGTCGGAATACCAAACCAAAGCACCAACCAAAATATAAATGAATTTTTGAATAGCTTAATGACTGTATGGAATAATTAATCTTTTTACCCAAACAAGGGGCCTGTCAGATATTTAATATACTTATGTTGAACCCATGTGTCTAGAAGTTCTGACTGTGCCAAAGGTCGCCCTGTTTTTCTTCATCTCTCACGGGCTAAAGAGGCACAACTTACTAGACGTAGTCACTAAGACAAAGCCAACATAATCCATATTAAACTTGACTGTACCACCATTTTGAAATCAAGTCAAGAAACTATAGAAAATTTCCTTCATATTTTGATAGAGTCTGGATCTTTCATAGTTACCTTGTAAATGAAGTTATATCTTCAACATAAGTATGAGAAGTCCTTTTAGCCGAACATAGTCATGACTGGAAGGGAAGAAGAAGTATTATAAGTGCGTCAGAAGAGAGAAAATAAGTACCTTAAATTTGGCCGGATGCTAGGTCGAAATAGTGAGTAACGGTGGCTATTTGCCTTCTTTTATTTACACCTTCAAATAATATACAAGATAAAGAAGAGATAAAGAGGAGCACTAGGCTTAGAGAGATAAAGAGAAATGAAAAATTTCTAACTTGTACCTCCCTAACAAATGAGGTACCTATATATAGAAAAGAAAGCACCTGCACACAGTACTTACGAGTCCTACATCCAGGTCCCTGTGCATAATATTTTTACTATTTTAAAAAGTCCCACAAACATATTAAAGATAGTCTCGGGGTCCTTTAAGTCATATCTTGTCTTTTCCTCTTTGGAGTTGGCGAAGCAATTCTTCCGTTTTGTCAATTTCTTCTTTATTTAGAACATTTTCTGGAGTAAGATGATGGGAATCTGGAATATCTTCGGATGTTTCTTCACTTATAATGCTTTTAATGGAAGCATCTAAGTGTTGTTCAATTGTTTTCATTAAATTTATGCGAACCTCTTCCAAATATTGTTCAATCATTTCTTTTTTATCTCATTCATGAACAAAACTTCGTCTGAAAATATAGCTGAGATTTTTATCCTCAATGACTTTTTTTGAGGAGTAGTAGATTATTCATGGATATTTTTATTAATGGACTCTATCAGGTCTCTACCATGTGGTAATTTAGTGAACGGGTCTTTTTTTGTCAATTTTTCCCAGAAATTATTATAAAATACCCTATAGAGTTCGGGTATTTGTTCTTTGGTGTAACCAAATTCAACACTCCATTTATGTATCCACGGGATGGAAAATTCTATAAAGAAATACATCTGATCAATTTTGTCAAGGTTATAGACATGGTCTGAATGATATAATTCCGTTAAAAATGGTGATACCTTGATCCATTTTTTATAGAGTTGTAAATATTCTTCTGGCAGAATTTAAATTGTAGGGCCATGATATGACCACCATTGTATAAACCAATTAGGAATTGATTCTTCAAGTACTTTAGCACAAATCTTTAAGAACCAAGTATGCTTATGCTTGATATTGTTATAATATAAGGTCTGGGTAAAAGACTTAATATAATCTCAATATGTTAAAGAGATTTTTGATCCTTTTATCATCATAGCCTTTTCGGTCATAGAAGTTGTACCCCATTCATCTATTGAAATTATTTTTGTAATCACAATCTTTGAATATCCATGTACATCTGGGGTTGAATCACCCATTTGGTGATGTTCCAATTTCACACTCCCAGTGAACTGCAATATCATTTCGTAAAATGCCCTAGTTTTGTATGACCCCCTGCAAAATAAAGGTTAGCCAATAAATATTTATGGAGGAGTTTCCAGGGATCATTTGTTTGCATATTTCAGAGTTTTCTACGAGAGCTATTAGCTCTCGATTGTCTAGCTTTTCATATTGTTGCCTATCAATAGAATTTTCTTTAGAAATTAAAGCAAACGAATCTGCTTGCTTTGAATTTATAAAAGACTTCAATTGCTCATATAAAGGATAATCCTTCAAAATATCGTTTAGATGGATCGAATTGCTTATATGCTGAGTTTTTTCATCTTTTGAAGAAGATTCTGCAATCTGTGGAATCCTTGCATTTATCAAGATCATATTTACCCTTTGTAATACTTGGAAATTAGATGAAGATGAGGCATAAGATGATGAAGGGGAGTATCTTCACCCAGAGGAGGAGTATCTTCCTCCTTGGTTTCTGCCTCTGCCTCGACCTTTGGCTAGTTGCTAGGGTGAATCCATATCCATACTGCATAAGAAGATTAGTCAGATAAATTAATATATACCAATCAATTTCATCGTGTATATCTTCAAAATTAGGAAGAAATAAGTTTTCTTCTATCATGTCATGAATGATTTTTACTAATAGAATAAAATGAATATCTTCATTTAGAGGAATGCATTTGATAATAGTAATTATTATTTTTTCAGAAAGAAAGTATGTGTAAAAATTTATTTAATCAGTTAAATATTCTCTAGACAAGAAATCAGGTAAAGAATTTTCACTCCCTTTCTTGTACTGTTTTTCAAAATTAAAAGGGGCTAATTGGACTTGCCACCTTGCAAAGATTAATTTGGAAGCATCATGTTTAAAATCTTTATCAAACATATATTTAACTGATTGAGCATCAGTCCTAACTATAAACTTCTAATTATATAAATCATCTTGGAATTTTAAAACACACTTAACAATAGTCAACATTTCATGAGCCACAGTGGCGTATTTTTTCTGAATTTCAGATCATTTTCCCGAATGAAACCTTATGAGACATTCAATATTATTATGGGGATTTACTTGTTTAAGTATTCCACCATAACCAACATTCGAAGCATCAGTCTCAACTATTTTTAACCAAGCAGGATTAGCTAAGGTTAAATAAGGTAAAGACTCGACATATTTTTTAATTATTTTTACCAGATTAGTATGAGTATTAGTCCACAGTCCTTTATAATCCTTTTTTAGCCTATCATATAAAGGGACTAAATCATGAGACAGATTCTGATAAAAAGTAGAAATGTAATTAAGACTGCCTAAGAACCTTTGCAATTGAGTTTTATCAGTTATAACATCGGAGAATTTTGTAGCAAATTCCAAAGCCCTTTGAATGGGTTCGATTTTTTCCTGGCAAATATTATATCCTAAAAATCGGACATTAGTTTGAAATAAGCACATTTTTTATTTAGAAATGACCAAACCATTTTGTAACACAATTTGCTTGAATATATTCAGATGTTTAAAATACAATTCTAATATTTTTGAAAATACAAGAATGTCATTAATGTAAACAATTAAAAAAATCCCTATATGGATTGAATATATTATTCATGATTTTTTGAAATTCAGAAGGAGCATTTTTCAGACCAAACGCCATTACATTCCACTCATATTGTCCAAAAGGAACATTAAAAGCAGTTCTATATGTGTGCTCTTTAAAAATTTGAATTTGCCAATAACCAGATTTTAAATCAAATTTTGAAAATATATTAGCATCATATAATCTAGATAACAAATCTTTTTCATTAAGTATTGGATACCTAACCCACTTCAAAACTTTGTTAAGAGATTTATAATTAATAACAAGTCTTGGTATACCACGTTATTTTTCAGCAGCATTGTTAACATAAAATGCAGTACACGACCAAGGAGATTTTGAAGGTTTTATAAGACCCTTTTGTAAGAGATTGTCAATCTCCTTTTTACAGAATTCAACTAACTCTGTGCTCATTTGATAGGGTTGAGATTTAGTTGGGATTTTATCTTCGCTGAAATCATCTTCATAAGGAAGAGTAACAATATGCTCTTTGCGATTCCAAAAAGCATTTGGGTGGTCAACACAAATATCAACAGTCATTTGTTCAGAGATCATTTTTATTTTTTCCTGAACTTTCATAGAATTCATTGTATTATGAATATTCATACTCATCATTTCAAACTGTAAGAAATTTACATGTCGTTGCTTCATTTCAATTAAAGCATTTATGTCCCTTGTTACTAGATCTATAACAAAAGGGTAGGAAATTTCTTGATTTTTATAAGTAGCCTTGAAACCATTCGCATCAATATGCGTGTAAGGATAAATAGCATTTATAAAAGGTGTTCCTAAAATAATAGGAGGATATAACTAATTTTTTACTAAGAAAAATAAATACGAAATGCAAATCTTATTTATACAAATATGTGCATGAGGTAGTTTATAATTAATATCAAGAGAATAACCAGATGCAGATTTGACTATATGCGTGGTTTTATGAAAATATCTGGTTGGAATTAATCCTTCCTGAATGCAACTAACATCAACACCATTATCAATCATAGCCACATTAGTTACAGAAAATTCATTAATAATCAAAATAGTACAATTTATATACCATTTATAGGTTGTAACTATTTGTATCATACCCAAAAAATAATCATTTGCTACATCAAGATTATAGATAATATTGTTGTTACAATTTTCCACAATTTTTTCTTTCCCTTTGGAATTAGAGGCAATATCATTTTGAGAAATATACTGTTCAGTTTTTGAAATTCTATGATCTGAAATGATTTGATTTTGTTTCAAATAAACAATTTCTCTTTTTAAATTTTCAACTTCTAATTTCAAATCATTGAAAGAAGTGTCTTTACCAGGTGTTTGACTAATGACAAGGTGTCTATTAACTTTGGTTAGAGAATAAGGCATAATATCAATAAAATAATTAGTATTTTTCTTGACATGCTTATTATCAACAGGCTTAGAAGTACCGGTTTGGGAAGAAGTAAGATCAATATTTTTTTGGCGAAGCTTTTCATCAGTAACTTCTTTTAATAATTTCAAAGCGCTATCAGCAGTGATTGTTTGAATATTTAAATCTGAATCTTCAAACTGGGATTGCAATTTATAGAAAGTATCATCACAATCGCAAGAATTATTATAACAATCGGTGCAAGGGTTTTCGTTGGCATGATTTTCATTATCAGTTAAATCAAATAATTTAACCTCAGTGTCGGATTTAGATTCATATTCATAATCAGAATCAGAACCTGAAGTATATAATAAACCATAAACCTTATTATGAACCTCATCAGAAAGTCCTAAGGACTTGGGTTTTTGAAGTTTACAATTTGGAGCAATATGACCAAATTGACCACAATTATAACACTTGATTTTTGCTAAATCTCTCTTAGACCTATTTTTCGTAAATCTAGTAGACTTACGATGGATTTTACTGGCTTCATGCTCTTCTTTAGACCTATGTCTGGATTTTGTTTTTATCCTAGAGGGCTTATCTGGATCGTTAGTTCTAACAACCACATACCTATGGCTCTTTTTCTTAGAAGTAGAAGTAGGACTTTTCATACCAAATTGTCCACAAAAATCACCTAATTGGGTTTTTTCTTTAAGCCTATCCAGCTTAATTTATCTAGATAATTTCAACTCATTACAAAGATTGAGATCTTCTTGAGTATAGGCTGCAATAAGCTGACCATAAGTAAAATATGTCCAAGGGATTGCACCATATTGTCCCTTAATAGATTTTTTAACCCTTTCTGCAAAAAGAAGTGGAAGTTTATCTATGAATCTAGCCTTCCAATGTTCTAGCCTGGATTCGGGCAGATCCATAACTTTACTAATGAAAGTATCCTTGTACCATCTAAATTCTCCTAAATGTTTGCATCTAAGGCCATTTAAGAGGGTACGAGTATTTTCATGTTGGTTGGTAAATCTACCCCCAAATTTTTGAATAATAGTGAGCATAAAGGTATAGACAACATCTTCTCTACCTTCTGGTAGTTGTCTACCTAGGTTGTCAATACCAGACAACATATTCTTAGCCTAAAAAATTTTGTTTCTTTCGTCGTTGGAAAGAAAGTTGTCCCACCAGCCACGAAGTTGGCCAGTAAAACCTGCAACAATCATTTTACATATAGTGGCATCTGTTCGAACAAGATTGCCTTCACTATCTTTAGGGTTAGTGACTTTGGCAATAGTAGAATACATTAACATATGATGGACTAAAATAGATAATTGTCTTTCTGATAATCCATCTAAATTCCATTCATAAATATGATCTCCACTATAAGACGTGTTTGTCAAGGACCAATCTCTTTCCTCTATCAGAATATCTTGAGGAGTTGGTCTAGAGTAATAAGCAGTTTGCATACAGGGAACATCAACATATTTTTTTTCCGGTTGTTTTCTTACCAAATCTCTGAGTTTATTTAACTCTAAGTGGATTTCAGCACCTATGTCCATAATTGGAGTAGACTCAAGGTTATCAGCAAAAGCATTAGACAGGTCTATGGGCTTTATGTTGAAACTAGAAAAAAAAAATTCAAGTAATTTTTCAAGTTGTTCTAAATCAGAGGGTTTTCCAAATCCTTGAATATCAAGAGGTCTTTGAATATGAGGATTAGCTGTCAAATCTTTTGTTTTTCTTGCCGATGTGGAAGCAATATCAGATGACTTTTAACTATCTCTTAGCTTCTTAATCAAAGTTGTCATAGTATCGAGTTTTTTTATCAAGAGAAGAAATATGTTCTCCAAGAACTTTCACATACAGACTCAAATAATTATTTTGAGCAATTAAACTATTTATTTCTGAAATAGTAATTTTTCCAACTTCATTATCAATGAATTTTTGAAAAGCAGAAAAAGTAATATCGATATTATTAGGTAGTATAAAAGATGATTGAGGAGGGTAAATAGCCTGAGTAATAGTACCATTTGAATTTTGGTAAGATATTTCAATAATTCTTACATATAAAGACAGATATACCGATATAAACCATGGCACAAAACAAATAATTTGATTATTTAATGCACACATTTCATAGAATTCTTCAGAAATATTTTTCATTTCATCAGGACTATAAGTTTCAAAAAACCATATCCTAAATATTTTCTATTTTTTACCAAAAAATTCTTTTTTAATATAATTTCTTACCTATGAACCAGGACTAAAATCAATTAGATGCGGAATCATGTTTTAACAAGAATTAACATCAAACTCCATTTCAGAGGGAGTGGGGTTATCTCTATCTGGGACATTATCATTATCTTGAACTATATTTGTTTTAGAATTGATTTTAATATTTTCAATACTTCTAAGTGGTGTATGCAAATCTGCAGAACTTAGAGTATGTAATGATGCAGCACGGTTTCTAGTTGGACCATAAACTGGTTCAACTAGAGAGATGTGATGCATAGCAGGCAACATTCTAGGCATAGAAAAAGAATTTCGGTTATAAACGGTAGAATTATTATCAAATTGAAGACAAATTCTTCCGTCAGTATTTTGAGTTATATGAGTTAACTCTGAGTTTTTCACATCCTCCGCAAGTTGTTTTGGAGAAATGACTGAGTTTAAAATCCATGTTTTGGGAAATTAATTTCATCCTATCTTATAGGTCTCCTGGTAGTGACCTTGAATTTTACAAAATTTGTTTCAATAAGCATAGTATAATCAGAAGCATCATCAATCAATTTACATCGAGGATTCATTATAGCTAATAAACGATAATAAATGTGATAGGATAAACATATTAGTTCAGATCCAGGCGCATAATTATAACCATGGGTTTTTATATTTAATGTCAAAGCATCAAGGATATTCACATCATTCAAAGATAATTGTAAATTTGGCTAAGTGTTAAAATAGATAGGGCTATATGCAAGAGTAGATTCAATAGATCCCATAAAAGACTATCTGAAATTTAAATTTCTAGCATCGCGTAGTGCAGCTAGAAATATTTCTGGAAGACCTTTCAAAGTTAAAGGTTTAAAAGCAATTTGCATAAAATTGTACTGATTTTTAAACATATCAATATCTCGTTTATTCAGTAATTTTATAGTCTGTTCGTCAGCATTTAAAGCAATAGATTGCTCAGTGGTTTTTATTATCTGCATATATTTAAATTTATCAAGAAAGCCATATTCATAAATGGTTTTTATATCTACTTTTAGAATTGTCCATTTATTTAATAAATCCATATTTTGAGGTAAGTCTACCTCTTCTAGTTTAGTACTTTTCGTACTAACTTCTCCCATATCCATTTATATTAAAAACTTCATACCTATGCTGAATACTTCACATCAATTACTTTGATTACTATAAAAGTTCCTGGGCTCTGATACCATAAAAGCAAGATTTTGTCAGGCGGGGGTATACCGTGAGCCTCATGTATATAACTCTAAAACATATCATTCATTAGTTCTTTGTTTTTCTTGCAAAATTTAGAAGTAAGTTACTTAACTAATAGAAATTATGTTAAATATACATTTTCTTTTGAAATTATATGAGTTTTTTTACCAATTATAAATCAATATAAAACACAATATTATCTTATATGTCAAATACTTATATTACAATATAATATTATTTGCATGTGGATAATAACTTTCAAAAAGAAATATTTAAATTTTATGTAATTAATGATATTCAATATTTTAATAGTTATTTTTAGTATTGCATAAATTTATTAATTTCAAATATGCCAAGGGTATTGAATAAATTTTTTATTATATAAAATCAATAGAAAAATAATTTTTATGATTAATTTCATTTAATATCGACCGCGCATCGCACAGATACTAATACTAGTTCTAATAAAACATTGTTAATGGCATTTCATCTTTAAATAATCGTACCGATGTATTACTAATAATCTTTCCTTAGTTCCTTTTATATGACCCCATACTAAAATGTAAAAAGGTGGAATAACCTGGGAGGTTTTTCTAGTAATTGACTTTGTTTGTCAACAGGATGTCTTAATATAATGTGTGACCTAAAGTGAAACATATATATATATATATATATATATATATATATATATATATATATAACTTTTATAATTTATTTAGATGTAAAGTTATGAATAAAATTATTTTGTAATCGATTTATCCCAATAATTTCATTTCAATTGATAGTATACCTAATTCATTCGATTTCTCTTAATAACTTTTATTATCTTAAGTAAATTTTATCAATTTTAATTTTAAAAAACTTCATTCAGCTGAGGTAACTGCTATAGGAACTATATAAGCAGTAGTATATGCATCTGAAATATAATAAAATCTTTTTAGTTGGTACAATATCTTACTATTCTATTTCTTCAGTCCTATTTTAACCACCGTTTTAATTCTTTTCATGTCCATTAAGCAAAATAATAAATATAAGGTTATTGTTACTAAGTTATCCCTATTTATTAGATTTTTTTTTTGTTTAGAGTTGAGCAGTATTAGAAAGAAATTTTATTTAATACCAACCATAAAATTGAAAATCATTGTCAACTTTAGTCTTGAATTTGTAAAGTAATATTTTTATTTGAGCTAAAGAAACATTAAAATAAGATAGAAGAAATATTAAAAAGTAAATATTTCTAAGGAAAAAAGATCTACAAGGCTTCAAACCTATAACTGCTAAAGAGAAAATGTTGACTTCAACCACTTCACCTTGAAGCCAGTCATGTATGTCAATTGAATCCTTCTATCCACTACTTTGTCAACTAAACGCTTTATCCCGATGAAACTCAATATTTTAAATGTCTTCTCATTTAGTGACCAGTGTATGTAATACAAATAACACACGTCAAAATTCACGTAAGTTTTAAATGCCACATGCGAAAGAAAATTAAATAAGTCATTTTTAAAAAAAATTCAAAAAAAATAAATAATCAAGTTCTTCACGTTTGCTCACAAATTGAGTACCAAATTCACTCCAAATAGTGAAAAATTGTAAGAATTGAAAGGAATTAAAATTTGCGGAAAAATTTCTTCTCTTTTTTCTTGATTGAATAATAACTTTGTAAAATGTCCTATGTGTGTGTGTATATATATATATATATAATATATATATATATATATGTATATATATATGTATGTATATGTATATATATATATATGTATGTATATGTATATATATATATATGTATGTTTATGTATATATATATATATATGTATGTTTATGTATATATATATATATATGTATGTTTATGTATATATATATATGTATGTATATGTATATATATATATATGTATGTATATGTATATCTGTATATGTATGTATATGTATATATGTATATATATGTATATATATGTATATGTATATATGTATATATATGTATATGTATATATGTATATATATATATAAGTAAGAAATAGAAGTAAAACCAAAAGGAAATCAAACCTAAATGCCTACGAACTCCTAAATAAGGTAAAGAATTATAAAGAAAGACACTCCTAAATAAGGTAGGATACTAGCCTAAACAAGAATACATAAAAGATTTACCTATGGTATACAAAAAAATAATATATACAAAGATTTTCAGAATATGGGATGAAATTAATGTGTTGAGACTGATAATATTGAGGCTGGCATAAGTCATGCATTGCACCAAACGAATATAATATAATAATCAAATGAAATAGGTGAACTAATCCGGTACAATGAACAAATTAAAATATTATCTCAACACCCCCCCCCTCAAGTTGGAGGGGACGAACGAACATCCAACTTTGCCAAAACACTGTGATAAAGAGGACCGACGAGTGACTTTATGACTAGATTAGCTAATTGAGAGGAAGATGGAACAAATGAAAGAGAAATAAGTCCATCTAAAAATTTTTGTTCAACGAAATGACAGTCAATCTCAACATGCTTTGTTCTCTCATAAAACATGGAGTTCTTAGCAATATGTATTGCTTCCTGACTATCTGAATAGAGAGAAACTATCAATGATATTGGAATGGAGAGATATTGAAATAGACGAACCACCTATGTGAGCTCGGCAGCAACTCGCATCATAGAACAATACTCAGCCTCTGCGAAGCTTAGAGAAATAGAGGTTAACTTCTTTGACTTCCAAGAGATTGGAAAACCCCCAAGTGATATGTAAAATTCTCTAATAAATTTTCTTGAATTTGGATATGTTCCCCAATTCGAGTAAAAAAAGAAAGCATCTCAAAAGAAAAAGATGCATTGAGAAAAAGGCCCAAACCTAGTTTCTTTTATAAGTAACAAAAAACATGTAATTCGACAGTGAGATGAGGTATATGAGGATCTTGCATGAATTGGCTAACATGTTGAATAGTGAAGGCAAGATCCGGTCTTGTGTGAGTAAGGTAATTCAACTTACCAAGAAAATATCTATATATAGTGGGATTAGAAATAGCATCCCCATCATTTAAACTTAGATTTTCTATAGGATCAAGAAAAGATGAAACAGGTGACATATGCGTGACATCAAATTCTTTTAGAAGATCAACTATAAAATTTCATTGTGAAAGTATGATGTCATGAGGTTCCGTCAATACCTCCATTCATAAGAAAAATATAAATCTCCCAGATCTTTGATTCTAAACTCCTCATGTGGAAATAACTTCAATGCGTGCTACTCTGTATTATCATTACCTATCAAAAGAATGTCATCAACATAGACTACTACTATTGAAATAAATGAGCCAAATTTCATGACAAATAGAAAATAATGATTAAGAGAATGAGTGAACCCTTTAAAATTAAGAATGGTCGTGAGTCTTGAGTACCATTGCCTAGAGGCTTGATGAATTCCATATATAGACTTCTTAAGCTTGAAAGCATGAGATGGTGATGGTGAAATTTCCCCATCAGAGAACTTCATGTAGACTTCTTCATGAAGATCTCCATGTAAGATGGATTATTAATATCCAATTGGTAAAGCCCCCAATCTCTTTTGATAACTGTAGCTAGAAGATATTAGATAATTGTTGTTTTGAAAACTAGAGGAAAAATCTCGTTAAAATCAATATCTTTCTCTTAAATGTCTCTTTCGATCACTAACCTAGTTTTTAATCTTTCCATGCTTCCATCACTACATTGTTTCACTTTGTAAACCCACTTACAAGGTAAAGCCTTTTTACTCGGGGGGGGGGGGGGGAAGGGGAGGAGGGAGGGGGGAAGGGGTAGTTGGACCACGTTCTAAGTGTTGTCCCACTCAAGAGCCTGTCCCTTTTTTTCAATAGCTTCTTTCCAACCCTTATGCAACACAACTTAATTATAACTAACAGGTTCTTGAATATTAGACAAAGAATTTAGAATATGTTAATTATTAGATGATATATTTGTGACAGAAAAGAGACTGGGAAGATAAGATATGAGAAATAAGAAGAGCCAACATTAGCCAGGTGCACAGAGTTGCAAATATAGTCTTCTAGATGACTAGGAGTTTTATGTTCCAACATTGATCTCCTATGTAATGAAATAACATTTGTGAGACTAATAGGAGGATGTACCTGGTCCATGACAACATAGGTTGTTCCTAGTTCATGATAGTAGATAGAAACAGAAGGTTGTATTTGATCTACAGTGATGGATACAGGAGGCAAAGTAAAAGTGATACATAAGGAAGAGAGATGTTTTGATTAGTGTCAACATTATCATTACAATTAGTAGTTGGATAGATTTATGGAATAAGAAGTAGGAATAATTAGATTCAGATGAAGCAAAAGGAAATGTATTTTCATAAAACACAACATCTCTAAAAATGATAATTTTCTTAGTATAAAGAACCAAAACTTTGTAACCTTTATTTCTATGTAGATATCCTAAAAATACAAGTGCAGTAGACCTTGGTGCCAACTTAGACCTTTGAGATGATAGAGTGGAAACAAAACATAGGCATCCAAAACATTTGAGTTTAAAATAGTTAGGTATGATATTGAAAAGGACTTCAAAGGGTGTTTTATGGTTAAGAATTTTGGAAGAAAATCTATTGATTAGATAAGTTACAACCAAAAGACATTCACCCTATTACTGAATGGGTAGATGTTCCTGGTACAAAAGGGCCTAAGATGTTTCAAGAAAATAACTATATTTTCTTTCAACCGTACCATTTTGTTATATAGTAGATACACATGAGGTTTGATGTTGAATCCCTTTAGAGTCATAATATTTTGCCTGTGCTATGACACTTGCTAACTCAAGAGCATTATCAGATCTTACTAATTTGACCTTTGTTTGAAATTATCTTTCGACCATAGCTATGAAAGATTTAAACTATGAAAGCATTTGACTTATTGCTTAATAGGAAGGTCCATGTTCCTCTACTAAAATCATCCATAATGGTAAGAAAGAATTTATGCCCATCTTGAGTTGGTTCCTTATACGGTTCTCAAGTGTCAATATGTATTAACTCAAAAATACTTTTTGAAGTGGTGTTGCTTGTTGAAAAAGATAGTTTGGCTTGTTTTTCCATAGGACAAATCATACATGGTGTGAAAAAATTTTAACAAGAAGAGATGGAATGAAAAGGAATGTTTTTCATATTATTCAAAGGCACATGCCTCAATCAGTAATGCCATAATTTCTCCTTTAATTTTAAATCAAACAAGGAAAAACATGAACGAGAAACTGAATTGGAACTGAAAATTCTATTACAAGAAACTAAATTCAGACCTAAACTAGGACTTCAATTTTATTAACTTGAGCATTTGAAGAATATCTGACTGACTTAATTTGAGTATGTAGAATCCTCATTTTTCTCTACCAATTTTCAATGGACTCTTCCAGGAATGGACCTGAAACTTAAAACAAAAAGTAGGAGTTAATAATACATAAATGTTAAGTCGTCTGCGCAATTTCTATATAAACAAGAGATTGTACTTGAAATAATGTATATAGAAAATATTGTGTAAGACAATATTTGATAATGCACAGACTATTCCTGAATGATTTACTCTTACTTTGAATGAATTAGGAAGATTCACTATGAGGTCTCTAGGCAAGGCCATAAAATTTGAAAGAATTAATTTATTGTGAGTCATATGCTGAGTAGCTCTACTATCTCATTTTTAAGAATTATTATCAATGTTTATTAGGTGTGCATAAGAATTGAAAAATTTAGTTTTACCTGCAAACATCACGTTAACAGAAATTGAGGAGTATTTCCACCTTAATTTGCTATATTTAATTGTTGAAAAAGCTTTAACATTCGTCCCACAATTTTTGAGTCAAGGACCTGATGTATGAAACACCACTACCCACATGTTCCTTAGAAGTGTCAATTCTGTTGTTGACTTGAAATTTTTCTTGAAATTTTCTCTATTTTGTAAATTGATAATTAGCAGAAAACCCATGAATTATGTAACATTTGTCCGCTGTATGACCTGATTTCTTACGGTAAGTACAAATTAGATTATTTTGGGTATTGAACATGATTAAAAATGAGATAAAAAATTTGAAATAAGATGATTGAATTCAAGAAACAAAGATGAGAATTTGAGACAAGACGACCGAATCAATCTTGCTCTGATACCATGTAAGAATTGAAAGAAATTAAAATAATTGTAGAAAAAAAAGACAAAAAATTGCAGAAAAATTTCTTCTCCTTTGCTTGATTGAATAATAACTTTATACAATGTCCAATGTATATATACAAGTAAGAAAGGGAATCAAAAATAAAAGAAAATCAAACCTAAACACGTAAGGACTCCTAAATAAGGTAAAGAATAATAAAAAAAAATACACTCCTAAATAAGGTATACTAGACTAAATAAGGATACAAAAAAGATTTACCAAGGGTATACAAAAGAAAATAAATAATATGTACAATATTTTCTGAATACGGGATGAAATTAATGTGTTAAGGTTGATAATATTGAGGTTGACACAAGTCATGCGTTGCAGCAGACGAATATAATAGAGCAATCAGATAAAACAAGTGAACCAACCCGATCCAATGTAGAAATTACAGTATTATCTCAACAAAATTATTTCCCGTTAGTTTCAATTTTTCAACTACAAGTTCACAAATACAAACACAATAGATCCCTAATTATAATTTAAAATTAATTTCGTAAGTTTAGAATAATCCATTTATTATTCTCCAAGCTTCCTCAAGCTTGTCAATGGAGCTCTTTAATTTGCAATACCCACTATCAACATTTTCAATATCAAATTCAAATCTTGACCCAAAAAATAAAAGGAGCAAGTAGATCTTAGTTTGTGAGAGTTTTTTGCGGAAAAAAATAACGAAGGGATCTTGGAGGGAGGGCAAAGAGTATTTTCGAAAAAGAGATAAATGATTGATTTTGGAGGATAAAATTTGAATATCAAAGGGGCTAGAAAAGAAGAAGAAAATGGGATGGTTGAAGAAGAAGAACAATGGGATGGTGAAGAACGGGGGGAGGGGGGCTAAAGAAGAAGAAGATTCTTTTTAATGATTTTTCTTTTCAAAATTTATTATGTTTGTTTTCTCGTATAATTTTAGTATTTTCTTGATGTAAATATAATTTTTACTTGTTTCTAAATTTGTGTAGTCATGCATTTTGTCCAATTAAAATATCTTAATGCAACAAAGTTGGACTAATAGTCAGAAGGGTTTAAAATTATGAGTTTCATCGAGTTTTAAGTGTTCAATTAAAAAAAGGTCAATTTACTTAAATAAAAATCTTATTAAAATTTCTAAAAAAATGTGTCAGATTAACAAATGTCAAATGATGAAACTTGGAGAGTACATACATTCTTATCTCATATAGCATCATAAAATAATTTATTAAATTTTACGTACATAATGTGGTACTCCCTCTATTTCATTTTACTAGACCCATATACTACATATAGTTATTTCAATTATGAAATCAAAAGAAGTTTATCATTTTCTTTATATTACATCAATCATTATATTACTACATAAAATATTAGTAGTTAATTTAGATATTCAAAGCATAATTAATAAAGTTAGTTTAGAAAATATAACATTAAAAAATATTTTCTCAACATGAGCGTCAAGTCAATATCAATGCTTTAAAATACGGGGAGGGGGGCATGAGACAGGGCATTTTACTTAGCACGGAGTGAGGAATAAGCCTCGAGGGCCGAGGCGATGGGGCGTAAGCCCCATGATCTTTATAAATTATCACAAAATATTGTTATAAAGAACAAATTATAAACAATAATTGTTAAAACAATTATAAACATGATTTAACAAACTCATAGAAAATAGAACTTTTAACATAATTTTACACGTATAAATAAAGAAATACAATAGCTACTATGAGATGCAAAGCGACTCGAACATCTTAACTTTCAATTAACAAAAGAATCACTTTTTCATAAACTAGATTATTGTCATACTATTCAATTTACATTCTTAAAAGAAAATAATCAATAAACATTATTAGTACCCTCATGGTAATTTTGAATAATAAAACACAATAATTTACTTTTAAATACCTATTATTTTGAGACGTATGACAAAAGATAAAATATGAAAATTTTGAGACGTATGAAAATAATATGAAGACCAATGATAAGTGAAGATGTAAAATTAGGCTAATTAAGTATTTTTAAAAGAAATGAAAAGTGATATTCATCCTTACTGTACTTTCAAATAGTAAATATGCAATACAATGACTTGTTATTTGACTTATTCTCAATCTTCCAATTTCTATAGATGAAAGAAAACTATTAAGAATCATTTATTTATTAGAGAATTAAAAGATCAACAATGTCAATTAAGCAATTCAACACATAATTTGCCTAATATTTGTTAGGCGAGCCTCGAGAGTTTGATGTTAGGTGTCCTTAGGGCGTATGGTCAGGCACTTAAGGCGTAAGCCTTACATCTATACCTCGAGGCATTTTAACAGTACCCTACCTCAGTGCGAGCCCCGAGGTGAGCCTCAAAACTGCCTTTTTAAACTGTAACACCTAGTATTATCGTGCTAGAATTCTAACCGTCGTTCCTACGCGTATTAGCTCTAATCTAAATTATTTCCATTTTCATACAAGTTTCATTATCCTAGTGTGTGATGTGCTTTCGAGGTGAAAAATATTCATAGAAATAACTTAGAATAAAGTTGAGCTAAGAGTTTTTCATTCGTGTAAAGTTTAGTATTCGATTATGCAAGGGTCATCTTTGAATGAGTATAACTTTTGATATATAAAGAATTTTGCAGATTAAGACACACCAAATTGTAGATAATCGAATTAGCTTTCCAGCAATATCAATTTTTCCTTAATCCGATACCCGAGCAAAATGTACTGTCATTTTTCGTGTGAGGCAGTAAGCTCTCGCGATAGGCTTGCGATGAGAGATTCATTCCCGCTTCTGGGGGTCGCGCCATGAGGTTCATTTACATGAGAAAAGATGCCAAGGAGTATTTTAGTCCTTTTCCCTCATCCCCAGTCGTCCAAACATAATTTATAACTCAAAAGGGGGCATTATTTGCCCATATTCTTCAAATCAACTCACATAAAAACCCTTCTTTTTTCCAAGAACAATAATTCAAGCTTTCCTCTCAAGAACACAAGGATCCAAGCTTCAAATTCAAAGCTTCCTTCAAGAATCCATTTAATTAAGGTATGTGGGATTATGAACAAGGAAACTCTTTCATCCTTGTGCCAAAAACTAGTTTTAAAATTGAATTTACGTGAATTGCAATTAGGATTCATACCCAACCTATCTTATTTTGACTTTATGAATTTAAGTGTTAAAGTGCATGCTTGTTCTCATCTATTTATGCTTTGATTTAAAGATTTTCAATTGAGATTTATGCATGATATTATGTTGCAAGTTATATGAAGGAAAGCATGAGATTTAAAGGCTTTAAGTTCATCAAGATTACGCATGCTCATGTTCTGATACATAAGATTCATATTGTAATTTTGATTTTATTATCTTGACTGAAATTATTGAAGTATTTCAAGAAGATTATTGAGTATGAATTATTATTTGATTTGACATGAATTTAGAGCATGGGTTACTAAGCCCTAGTTTGAGTATTGAAATTTCAAGAAGATTTTATCATTAAGCACCCTATGACTAGCATATATTCAGATTTTGAGAAAAGAGTTGGTCTTTTGATCCTCAGCTAAGATATGGAATCCACATTATAGTTTTATTACAGTTTACAGAAAACAGATTAGTTTTGATTTCAGCTTAAAATAGACAGATTCATAACTGGTTTTCATTATAAACCCTTATGCTATTTTAAAGTGGATTTCATATAGAATAAGCATATAAGTAAGGTAGTAGTATTTAGCACCGAGTGGGAAGTGTGGGTTTAGCGCATTCTATTTTCTTAGAACTACTAGCCAACGTAGGTAAAAATTCAGATTATTCCCATTTCTATATAGATGACAGATAAGATTGTGATCACTTAGCTCAGGTTATACTCACTGGCAAGAGTATGACACCTTTCCCCAACGTGAGGTTTTCCCCTTAGAGGAATAAGATGTTAGACTCCATGATAGCTCACATATTTTATGTTGGTTAGAAGAACCTCCTTACTAGTAAAGAATAATATAAAAGCTTTTAAAAGAATTCCCTAACAGAAAAGAATAACAGAAAAACTTTTAGAAACTAAGTGTAAAGGCTCACAATTTTATTCAGTTATTATTTTACATAAGTCATTAGCTATGAGATTTAAGCTTTCGGTTTTCAGATGATAAAGGTGAGTCCTTTCTACACTTAGCTTGCATGATTTGAAAATACAATACAAGTAAAAATTTTAGAACTAAGTGTTATCACTCACAAGATTTATACAGTATGCTTTATTATTCATGATTTATGATTTTTAGCTTTCAGTTATTCAAACCAATGTGTCATTTACACTTAGCATGCATTATTCAAAAATCTTTTAGTATATATACAACTATTTTTTTACTTATGTATTCACCCCCATATGCTCGGTACATTCCAAAAGTATTGATCCACATATATGTCTATGTGCTACATTGTCTCATAATGTAGGGACGAGTTGTAGTGCACTCATCATATTCAGAAAGCTTGCAGATTTTGGCCCGCAGATGATGAGTCCTCTTACTTTAGGGACTTCAGTTAGATGTTATTCATGTACTTTATTTTCATACTCATATGTATTGATTAGTGGTAGTTGGAGTCGCGTCCTAGCTATATATAGTCAGTATAGTAGAGGCTTCATAGAAAGTCAGTATAGTTGATGTTTTTAGTTTCAGTTTTGCTTTGTATAATCAGAGATGTATCATTTTAATATAGATTTATATTGATCATATTCAGAAAAGATTTATATTCCGCATTATTCTTTCAGACTTATGTATTTATTTCAGTTGCTCATTAGTTATGTTAATAGAAAGGGTTAGCTTAGGATCACTTGTGGTCCTAAGCACCGTGTGACGACTAGGGGGTAGTCTCGGGTCGTTACATAAATACTGGTCATTAACCAAGTAAAATAAAATGGAGGGAGTATTATTTAATACCACCACCAAACTAATACAGAAAAGGGACATATATACCCCCGAACTAATAAATAGTACACATATACCCTTCATTATACTTTGGGTACGTATATACCCCTACTGTTAATCATTTGGACTGTATATACCCTTTACACAAATGGAATGGAACATGGAACAATACTATCCATTTACCCATTTTTTATTTATTTACCAAAAAGAGACATATATATATATATATACCGCTGAACTATAATAAATGATATGCATATACTCTTCATTATATTTTGGGTACATGTATACCCTTGTCGTTAATCATTTGGATTGAACACGTGGCACAATCTTATGTGTTTACCAATTTATATATATTTTATCCAAAATTAAATTAATCCACCCAGCTATCCATCCCCATACCCAATTTAGACCCAAAATTAAAACCCTAAACCAATTACCCAGAATTAAATTAACCCAACCCAACTAAAATATCTAACCCAAATCAGAGCTATGATGGTTCTAGAGACAAATATCGATCAAACCTAAGAGATCTGACGCGTCATTCACTTCCCTCAAACACTTAATTCAAACCTAAAATTTGATTTGAGTTTCTCCGCTACGTAATAGAGAATCTACTTTGTATGTACGTAAAGGAGAAACTCCATTGAATTTTGGGTTTGGATGAAGCGTTTGAGAGAAGTCAATGAAGTATTTTCAGAGAAGTGAATGAAGTGTCGGGTCTTTGGTTTAGTTTATATTTGTCTTAGGATGCATCTTTAATTTCTAAATGCATTAGATATTTTAGTTAGGTTAGGTTAATTTAATTTTGGCTAATGTCACAACCCAAAAGTCGAGGTCATGATGGCATTTATCGTGGCCCAGTCTTGATAAGTAAGCCGACACTCAATAATTAAAATAAAATGAACTATGAAATAAAAATAGGCTAAACGAGGCTTCTAGGATAATACAAGTACAATATAGTGGAAGTCTAAAAGAAATATCATATGTTCCAAAAATCTAGAGACATAAGTGTAGAAAATCTAAACAACCATCCAAATACTAAATAATACATAATTTATCTACGAGTCATAACTAAAGATAAATAAAGATGGACGAGGTCCGAATCAACCCCAAACTTTGAAGATTACCTTAAAAACTCAAAATCTTTGCACAAAGAACAGCTATTATGCATGGTACTCAAACTAGGATCTACCAAAAGGGTACAGTAGGAGTGAGTGTCGTCCACTAGTACGTAATAGGAATAATAAACTGACTGAGCAAAGTAGAGAATAATACAAGTAAAGAAACACTATGAGCACGTCACCTGTAAAGAAAAAGTTCCTAAACGTTAGCTCACACCATCTCCACTAACTTCTAATATTAATACGGAAAGTAAAGAAGGAAAAAAATAATCGCGAAAGTAAGCATAAAAGGAGTAAACACCAAGAAACTTGTAGTTAACACCAAAATGTATATGCATATAGGATGCAATAATGATGATAATGTAATGTATTAAAAGTTATCGCACAACTTTATGTATACACCTACCGAGCCTCAAGCTCCAAAGATAGGACCCATGGGGAGTTCACAACCATATACTATGTCTTAAAATTTCCATGAATCTCAATCTCACATCTCAATCTTCCCGACCGACATATCTCTCGTTCTAGGCATTTTTATAGCACCTCATATCTTTCAAAAATCATTGTTTCTTAATGATACCAATATCTCATTAATGTATATGTATAAAATGATGATGTTATGCTCATAATCACATCAATATTATAGCGACCTACATTTGTGAATTTTTATTTTTAAATATTTTGACCATTTTTGCCTTCTTCATAGTTGCTATCTATTGGTTTTGGAGTTTGGAGAAGGTTGACATAGTTTTTGATGCGATTGGAAATAATTTGTGTGAGTTTCTGATTTTTGGATACTTGAGAAGTCATATAGTTGACTTTGGTCAACATTAGCTATTTTTAGTATTGGATGAAAATTTGGACTGTGCTAGCAGAACCAGAATATCAAATTTGGGTTAGTAGCGTGGTTGGTTTGGATTCGAAACCTTTATATCTCATTTTGACCCATCATATAGAATATAATAAAAAAGAGTCTTAGGGATTAATTTAGTGAAAACAAACATTTCCAAAAACTCGCCATTGAGTCTAGAATATCCAAATTGGCCTAGTAGCATATTAGTTGGTGTTTACGAGATTCTGAGGGATTGATGACGTCAAAATAACACCTTCTCTCAAATGATGTTATGGTCGCTGTCAAAATTTAGTAACCCAACAAAGTTTGGGGTCGAATCCCATGGGAACACATGGAATTTCAGCTCTTAGCAGTTGTGGTCACACGGGAAGAACAAGAAAAGTAAATGGGGGGGGGGGTCGATGTAGTAATCTCGAGCTAGTAACTGTATTAACTTCGGTTGTAATTGTGTAGGTGAACACCAGGATTGTGTCCCCCATGGATTCTAAACTCCATAGACTTATCTTGCTTTGTTGAACCAACCTGATGCTTCGTATGTAAAATCAATAAGTTATATACCTTCTACAGTATTTTGGACGAGAAAAAGGATTTCGCCTTTTACCTTTTGAGTCTAAGGATATGGCCTATATAACCCTTATCTAGATCCCAGTTAACTATTACCTTTTGAGTTTCTAGTTATTAGATGGAACCTAACCATCTTACTAAGATTGAACTTAGAAGCGTGGATCGACAGTTAAACTCCACATTACTGTTGTCTTTATCTTTTCCTAGTCACTACTCCTCTTTGGGAGTAACTAGAAATATCTAGGAGAGATCTTAATGTGTGCACCCAATAAGAAAACTATTCAAATGAAGATAAAGTAATTCATCCATGGGTATCGGTTTTGAACAACAAAAGCACTTTCCCTACTTTGTCAATCTTCTAGGGTTTCCATAACCCTAGCTATGAGTTTTAGCCACTCATGCTTATGAAGAAATCAATAACAGTCATAATTGAAAGCGTAGATAAAATCACGATGATAAGAAGTGTAACAACCCACAACCGTAACTGGATTAATGAACCAAAGTCAATATAAGAGAATCCCAAGATCAAAATCGAATCTTGGAATCAAAATATGTTTGTGTGAATCAAAAGTGTGTAACTCCTACTAAAAACACATAAAGGGTATTTATATTATATGAGGAAACCCTAATACCAAATTTCGAATGAAATAAGAGAAAACCGGGTTGGTGGCCACATGTATTCTGTACCTGTGCTCTGACGCTAGGCATAGGTAGTACCTTTGGTCCTAACCCTTGGCGCAGGGAGAGGATGGAAAATCCTATAGTTTTAGCTCTTTGGATTTTGGACTTCTGGCACTTGCTTTGTCTACCTACGGTTCGTAGGTCCTACTTACGACCACATGTTGACTTAGTAAGTATCGAGAATCATCTTTTCAGCTCTTCTTCGATTCTCAAACCTTCTTTGATCACGATCAAGATGGAAAGTGTCCCGAACATCCTTAATTGTTCCAAAAATGGCCAAAACACCTTTTCACCCTTATCACGAACTTAGCCTTCAAAACATGATTTCTTTCAAAACATAGCCAAAAAGCATCATATCTAACAAAATAACCTCAGAAACCTGTAGATTTTCCTCATTTTAAGCATCGAAAGTGCTATATTTCTATGGCACATCAGCACCCTCAACTTAGAATGTTTGCATGTCCTCAAGCAACAAAACACAATAAAAACAAAAAATGACTCTTAATTAGGAGAATCTAAGATTCAAGGCAGTCCGTCAACTCTTAAAGCTCAAGACACACCACCCCCAATCTTATTTTGCAAAACCAACTGTGTTTGAATATGAAGCACAATAGTGTGACACAATGGGATCAAGGTATGGCAATCACATTAGCAACAGACAACCACTCATATATACAAGTTACACTACCCAGACAAGTAAATAGCTAGCAATATGAATCTAGTGCCTACTTAACAAGGATGTCCCACTCACTTATATGAACTAATTCATGTCAATGCAGGGATGGTAAAGATACCTCACACTCAGAAGAGAAGTCTCAATCAATGCATGTCAAATACCATAGTCTTGCCTTTATTTTCTTTACCTTAGCATTCAGATAGTTAAGTTAGGATCACTATGGACTTTTCTCGGCTTGTAATGTACACTTGGGGGTTGGTATGGTACATATGAACATCTCAAGTGACTAAGCCTCATTGGCACTACACTAACCTTGGGGTATCACTTACTAGCCAATTTTCTTTTTATTCCACCCTTATTTCTCCCTTTTATTCTTTTATGCACATTCTGGTTGGGTGCGGTCTTTTATTCTTTATTTTTTCTTTTTTTCAAAAATTTTCTTTTCTTTTCTTTTTCTACCACACCCAACCCTACTAACTATTTTTCCTCTTATTTTACCCTTCTTCATACCCATTTTACACTATGCACCCCTATGATAGCCACCCTCAACTTAGGCATTTTGCCTTATTTGAGGTGCACAATGTCCAAGGAGGACCAGGGCCAAAACAGGTTCATTATAAATATAAATGGGAAGATGAATGGTGAAGTAAGAATAATAGGCTACAAGGCTCAAAAAAGGGATCAAGGGATAAAATTTACACATGCAAGGTCTTTTAGGCTAAAAGTGGACTAAAATAAAAATGACCTATGATCCTTTCCTAACCGACTATCCTTCAACCTAGGCAAGACTAACCAGGTAAGATCTAAACTCAACATACAATGAAAACTCGATAGTATCTCTCACACACATGGCACAGAGTCAATATTACCAACTACTCCCTATCTGGTTCATGCAATTGTTAGCAAATGATTATCATGTCCCTAACCCTAATGCAATAACAAGATCCAAATATTCACACATATATATTTACACAGTTCTAAAACACTAAATTTTGGAGAGGTATCAAAAATCAATCAAAACTTGACTACTTCCCTAAATACTTAAAAATCTCCTGATTACATAAAAATAACACAATACGAAGAAAAATATAATACAACGCAAAATTATCCTAGACATTCCAATTCTAAAACCATATTGCAGCCGATAGGAAAAGAAGCATGACAATAAAACTCATGGAAGTATGGTATGCCCACCCCAACTAAAAACTGTGCACTATCCTCAATGTACTAAAATAAAACTGAGGGAAGAGACAACATACCTTGGACACACAAGGTGCCTAAATCATGAGCATTCCTAGATGGAGGCATATCAGCTGGCGGAGGTGGTGGTGGTGGCGGTGCACTACTGGATGATGCACCTGTTATTATAGATGTATGCCTCTTTCTGTCAACGAATGCATACTCCATCGAATCATGCCTGGCCTTTGAACGGCCTGGTCATATGGTATATCAGGGTCCTGCAAGTCATCTATATGATATCGCTTTGCCCTAACTACTAGGAACGCCTCATCACCCTCCGCAAATAAATCAAATTATCTTAGTATGCGAAGAGGTGATATCTAAACCACCTGAGGTATAACTAAGGGGGTGATTGCAACACGGTTCTCTATGAGAGAGCATACCTCTGCTTGTAATATATCAAACTCCTTCCTCCTCTGGGCTAGATCTGGTGTATCTATCCATGTATATCATGATGTAACCCCTCTATTAAACTCATCGAGCCATGTCTGGAAATCAGCATATATCTTGGACAGTCCAGCACTCAATGTGGCCTCCCATATGGCCTCTGCCTTCTCAAATCTAGTCCTAAGCCCTGATCTCATCTGATCATAGAGGGTAGTTATCTCAGTCTCAATAACCATTACTCTAGAATCAATTGCCCTCTGGCTATCCATTAATCTCTACAAAAACTCACTAGAGATAGTAATCATACATGAAGTAAGATTTGTAGTGGATGGGTGAGTATCTGAAGGTACACCCACCAACTCTGAGGTCGAAGCCAGGGCTGAAGAAGAAGGAGCTGGAGTTCTCTCTCCCTGTGTACTATAGTATGGAGTCTCTCTCTATTCCCCTATATCCATATCAATACTAATACCTATATTACATCGATGTGCCTTATTAGGATCTGTGGAAACTAGTGAGCACTTAGACTGGGCCCATGGTATTGTTGCCTACTGTCTTGATCTCCTAGAAGTGCTTGGATGTGACAGATACTTCATAGTCTTTGCTCTAACACCTCAAGAAGAGGTATGTTCAAGAGCAAGTCTTTTAGCATCTTAATGAATCACTTGAACTTACTTTTCTCTTTTTTTGCCTCAATATCTGAGGATAAGGTGGGATGGTCTCAAATTTTTTCTGATTTATGGCTCAGTGACTGAACCATTACCTTTGTCATCAGTAGCTTTACCTTTATCACCTATTACCTTCTCAGACTTAACAACATGTGTCTCATCATCAGCAACTTCTGCAGCAGGTCATGGGGGATCCATAGTAGTGATACCACTCCTTGTTGTAATACCAAGTACATGACCATTGTTTTTCAAATTTTGACCCCTGTTGCTCGAAAGGGTACCTAGCTGCCTCTGGTTCAGAGTTGCTAACATCTAGCCAAACTGGTGCTCAATTGCTTGATAGAAGTGGCATATGACTCGACCTTCTGGGTCAATCCTAAAATGTCGGCCTTAATATCCTTAAGGTTGATCTCTTAATTTTCTTGACCCTTCACCAGATTAGCCAATATCTCTTCCATTTTGTATTCTGTATCTCATCTGCCAAATGGAATATACCTATCTCCCTTATCTCTATAGTCATCCTTCATTCTCCAGTCACCATCTCCCTCCCTACTACGGTCTTTATATCTGTCATAGTAGTTTCAACCTTGGTTCCCTTCCCCTTTGGCTTGGGAACCCATCATCTAAAGATCCAAATAATTTTCTTCCTCTTCCAATTATGATATACGCTTTGGAAGATGACCCATGTGCTGCTACTGCATTAGCTTTCTCAAAAGTCGTTGTTGCAAGCTTCTTTTCTTATACTGCAAGATCAGTCCTTAGAAACACAATCTCTTATTCTACTGTGTCATCAACTACTTTCTAGTTATAGGAGGCACCAATAACATAATTTCTAGATCCCTGTTAGCCTCTCGAGTTTGCCACCCTCAATTAGTGAGCGAGATCTGATCTAATGTCTCCGAAGCTACCTCCCAACATAGTCTTATAAAAGCTCCTCAATATATAGTGTCTACCATAGCACTGGAACTGATGGTCAGGGCTCTGTAGAATATCTCTAATAAGCTTGTCCCTGATAACTGATGATTGGGCATTATGCTCAGCTTTTTCTTAAACTTGAACCATGCCTCATAAATAAAATTTGATTGCAGATGCCTAAAATTATAAATCTCATCCTTAAGTTGCAACATCCTAGATAAAGGAAAAAACCTATTCGAGAGTTGTCTATGCAACTAGTTCCATGTAGTGATAGAGCCTCTTGGAAGTTCCCCTAACCACAAAGATGTTTCTTCTGTAAGTGAGAAGGGGAACAACCTTAGTTTATGTGCTTATTGAATCACCCATGTATTTGTATACAAATTGTAGATCTTGTGAAATTGGCAAGGTGCAAATTTGCATCATCTTTAGGTAGATCGGCAAACACACCCTTCAGATTTAGAAGTTAGATCATTACGCTCGTGATGCCAAACTTGACATAGGGGGTAAAACAGGAGGAACTATGGTTCCAGTCTCTGCTGTATCAACATATCCCAAGTATTCTTCATCATTTATATAAGGTTGCACATACTGATACGTTGGTATTACTTGAACGCGGGCACACCTAGCTTTGTTTTGGTTTCCACTCAGTACTGCTCGACGGTCAGTTGCTTGTCTCTGCTCAATTAGCTCTGCCTCTCTAGCTACTCTTTGAGCTTTTTTCATTGCCCTTCTCTTGGCTTCTACTTGATTTAATAGCTCACCAGTCTGATGATTAACAATATCATGTACTCTTTCAGGAGGGGGAGCAGGTATAATATCATGACCCCCTTCAAGAGGTTCATCTCTTTTCTGCTCAGACATCCTACTAGGTGTTTGTAGTATCCTCTCTGGATTTGGATTTACTGGGAGATGGTATTTCCTCTACTCTATGTGCCAGGCATACACCGGCGTATACCCAACTAAGAACAAAACCAAAAAATAACCTAAAAACTGCAATAACTTCAAATCATAAATCAACACTGTGTTTCTCGGAAATAGTGCCAAAATTTGATGACATCCAAATAACACCTCCTCTCAAATAATGATATAGTCGCTGTCAAAATATAGTAACCCAACAAAGGTTGGGTTCTAATCCCAAGGTAACATATGGAACTAAAGATCATAGTAGTTATAGTTAAGCGGGCAGAACAAGAAAAGTAAATGGAGGGTTTAGATGTAGTAATCTCAAGTAAGTAACTATATTATCTTTACTTGTAATCAGTGTAGATGAATACTAGGATTGCATTCCTCCTATCTTCTTAACTCCGTAGGATTATCTTTCTTTGTTGAACTAACTCAATACTTCGCAAGCAGAATCGATAAGTTATGTACCTTCTACAGTCTTTTGGATGAGCAGAAGTATTTCACTCTTTACCTTTTGAATCTCAGGATGTCGCCTTACTAACCCTTATCTTGATCCCAGTCATCTATTACTTTTTGAGTCTCTATTTATTATATAAAATCTAACAATCTTACTAAGATCGAACCTAGAAGTCTGGATCAACAATTAAACTCTAAACTACTATTGTTTTTATCTTTTCCTACTCACTACTCCTATTTTGGAGTAAGTAGTAATATCTAGGAGGGATCTTAATGTGTGCACCTATTAAGAAAACTATTTAAATAAATATAAAGCAATGCATTAATGGGTATCGGTTCTAAGCAACAAAAGCACTTTCTCTACTTCATCAATCTGCCAGGGTTTCCACGACCCTAGCTATGGGTTTTAGCCTCTTATGCTTGTGAAGAAATCAATAACATTCATAATCGCAAGTATAGACGAAATCACAATGATAAAAAGTGTAAAAACCCAAAACCATAACTGGATTAATGAACCAAAGTCAATACAAGAGAATTCCAAGATCAAAATCAAATCTTGGAATCAAAATATGTTTGTGTGTATCAAAAGTACGTAACTCCTACTAAAAACACATAAAGAGTATTTACAATACATGAGGAAACCCTAAAACCAAAGCTCAAAAAAAATAAAATAAAATCATGATCGGTGTCCACATGTGGTCTGTACCTGTACTCTGAACCTAGGCACAGGTATTACCTCCAGTCCTGACCCAAGGCTTAGGAACAGCGCATGGGTATAGAGCACAGGTAGCGGATAGAAAAACCCTACAATTTTAGATCTCGATATATTGGACTTTTGTCACTTGCTTTGTCTATATACGGTTTGTAGGTCCTACTTGCAGTCCACATGTTGACTTAGTAAGTACCAAAAATTATCTTTTCATCCCTTTTTCAATTCTTGAACATGCTTTGATCACGATCAAGCTGGAAAGTGTCCCAAACATACTTAATTGCTCCAAAAAGTGGCCAAATACACCTTTTTAACCCTTTTCATGAACTTAGCCTCCAAAACATGATTTCCTCCAAAACATACCCAAAAAGTATCATATCTAACAAAACAACCTCAAAAACTTGCATATTTTCCTCATTTTAAGCGTCGAAAATGCTATATTTTTCTAGCACATCAAGGATAAAACAACGGACTTAAAAATTAGTAAATTTTCTGGTGCATCCACTTTAGTGGCCCAAATACCGCTTTATAGGTGGCCACTTAAGCAGTAAAACACCACTTTAGCGGACAGCTTGACCAGGTGCCTACCGCTAAAACGAGACTTGATCGCTTTAGCAGGGGATACTTTAGCGGGCCTAGCCATGTAAGTAAGACTACTTTAGTGGTCACCCATCAATTTATTTATGACCTCTTTAGCAATCATTTTACCTCTTAAGCAGCAAAAGTCGGGTTGACACAAAAACTTATTTTCATGTTTTTCCTTTTATTTTTTAGACCTTTGAGCTTCAGGTGTGGGCAATTCTTGTGAATTTATTCTCCATTTGAGTATGATTAAGCTACAAATCCTTATTCTCATGATTTTTCATTGATTATAAGATCAAAAATATCTTCAAATCACCATTCAAAATGAAAAATTGAGGTTTTTAGATATAAAGCTTAAAAGGGTCTTTCCTTTGATTTGGACTTCATTTTTAACTTGTTTTTGCATGAATTTTCACCTTTAGAATTCCATAACATTGGGGTATATATTTTTAAAATAAAATTCTAGCTTTACTTCTTTTATTTTCAAACTCATTTTTCAAACCTGTTTTAGACCTAGTCCAGTATGGATAATATGGGTATCAATAGCTTTATTTTAATGTTTAAACGTTATTTATATATGTTGTAGTTGATTTTGAGGTTGTTCATAATGGGAAAGCCTTGTGTTAAAGCATACTAGACTTAGATTTTCTCATTTCGAGGTAGGTTATGGCTTAACTTATTTCAGATTGAGCTGAGTAGTTAATAAATAAGTAAAGCATGCTATGGGTTAGGGTAAATAACTATGGGATTTATATTTTAAGATTATTTTAATGTTATGACATGGGATATTAAAAAGAACTTCTTCATTTAGAAGTAATCCCATAAAATGTATATGTATGGGTCTTATATTCTGTTGTTGCTGACTTGTGATACATGATATTTTATATTGCCCATGTGTGGCCTTTATTTGACATTATTTGGCATTATCTGTGCATTTAAATGCATTCGTTCTAGATATAATGCCTGTGTGGAGCTTGTTTCGCTAATATTGGTCTTAATTGAGCATTGGTTGCCTTTATCATGATAGAAATAACTGAGTTAGGGATTGATATGATATTAATAGTATCTTACATGTATGTTTATTCTGGTGGTGACTCATTAGAGTTGATAATCATGAATTATGGGTATATTATATTGATTTTTAGGCTCACTTACATATATATGTGTTGGATGGAATGGATATCATCATATTAAGCTAATTGTCAGTACTACATCCTTATTCCATACATATTTATTCATGAGATACTGGTACTATCGAGATACACTAATTTTGAAAGAAATAAGGCTTTTATTAAAATACTCTCTATGAACACAAGTTAGAAAGTTGTGTTGAGATTTAGATATGAGATATAGTATATGGGTTGTGAATCCCTCATGGGTCCTTCTTGGGAGCTGCGAGCTTGGTGGGTGTATACAGAAAGTCATGCGATGACTTTTATCATTCATCCCACCCATATTGCATTGCTTTGCATATGCATCTTTCATAATTCCTTAGTTTTTTCAGCTTGTGCTTAGATTCAGTTTATTCTTCGTGTATATTTGTGTTATATTCATTTTTTGTATATGTAAATCTATATATTAGAATTATTGATGGAAATGGTATGAGCTACCATTTGTGACTTTTCTACTTGCATGTGATGTTCTCATAGTACATTTTACTTTTCTTCTTTTCAGCTTTACTCAAGGCCAACTATACCAACTGAGTACAAGTAAATCGTGCTCACCCCTACTATACCCTTTTGGTGCAAATCCCATTGCGAGCACCTCCCATATAGATTGATTTTGTGTGGAGATTCTAGACTTTGAGGTACAGATTTGCTCCAGATTTTGGGGTGGATTCGAACCTCATCTACCTTATTTGTCTTTATTTTGATTACAAATATAGATGTGTATTTTAGTTTTTTAGATATTGTATTAGATTGTTTTAGACTATGACGCCAAATTTTAGGGACTTATGAGATTTATTTCAGCTTTCCATTTTAATTATATTTTATATTTTCTTAAATTCATTCTAGAAGTCTTACCATCGGCGTTATTGTTGTTGTTTTTTGTTTTATTTAATCAATTTAGTTGACTGACTTACTTATCAAGGCTGAGCCGTGATAAGTGCCACCATGGCCCATTTTTGGATCATGACAAATTGGTATTAGAGCAATCAAGTTAAAAGGTCTCATAAGTGTAAGAGAAGGATGTCTAATAGAGTCTCATGGATCGGTATGTAGATGTCTATACATATCTTTGAGAGTCTATAAGATGTCTTTAGGAAAAAAGACTTCTCTATTTTTACTGCTAGTCCTGCGGGCTGCTCTTACCTTGTGTTCTAAGTTATGTTTCATTCTTTTCTCCATAGATAGTAAGGACTAAATCTTCGGAGGCAAGGAATACTGAGCCAACACCCATGGATGGAGCCCAGAATAGAGGAAAAAATAGGGGTCGTGGATGATCTAGAGGTAGAGGTCGTCTATGAAGGGCTTCCCTGGTCAGAGGCTGTGGTAGGGAGACCCCTCCTAAACCTGTGTTTAAGTATTGTAGAGATAGTTATTAGATAAGGAATACAAGGACAACTTGGGTCCCACCTAATTTAATTAACACCCTAGTGCTTCAAGGTCTTTTGGTCCGTCTCTTCAGTTATTTGGAGGGTGTTCCCTTGAGTGTACCTAGTACTCCTCATACTTTGAGTCATGTTCCACTATTTGTATCAGCATCTGATTATGGGATTCCTATTTCTAGGGAATAGATATCATCTATGGTGCTGTAACGCCCCGAGATCCTATCCCGAGACGTCACACGGTGCTTATGGAACAGAAGGACCACAAGCTAACCCTTTTCTGATATCTGTACCTATACACTACACAATATCTGAAAAAAATACGGAAACTTGCCATAAGGTTCAACACATCTATACATACTCAAAACTGAAAATTGAATACTAATACATCCTTCTGAAAAGCCTCTAACTGTCTGAATTGTGGAGTTGATGGGACATGTCCCCAACTAACTCCGTCAACAGAAAATAAATAAAGTCTGAAACAATAGTAGTAAACTGAGACTCATCCTCAAAAGAAGAGGACTCACAGCTACTGCTACTGACTGGGACCAAACTGCAGAGGATAAACTGGATCATGTGCCTCTGAACCTATGGTGTCAAATAAAACACCATAGGGCAAATGCGTCAGTATAAAAATGTACCGAGTATGTAGATGGGGTAGGCTAATGCAAGGGTTTATGCATGCACAATATCTAAACTGAATAATCATGAAAATGATGCATGAGAACACATACATGAATGCACAGAACATGAACACAATTATTGCAACTCTAGATACTGAAACTCAGATACCACTTTACTGCAGACTGAACTCACTACTGACACTGAGATACTGAATCACTGACTCATCCGATACTGATAATTGAGGATCTGGATGTGCTTACATCAATGACTGAATTCTTGGACTTACTGCTTTCGACTAACAGGATTAGAGATCAACCTTTCTAACAGATGAATTCGGAAGCTTTAACAATGATAAGAAATATGATTATATCTAAATCTGACAACAAGAATACTCAATAGAAATCTGATACTGTGATCAAGCCTGTCTGATAGCATATCTCTGAATATAATATCAAATAACTGTATGTGAGACCAAGTTTATCTGATGAGATGGCCCATAAATCAATAGAACTATCTGAGTTCCTTACAATGATAGATGACTGTATCTGACAATCCTGATTTCTAAAGACTGATTCTGAAACTGAGATTAAATCTAAAACTGAAACTGTGGGAAGTAGTCACTTAATCGACATGCCCCGAACTACCACATGTGGGGTCCAACCTGTGCCCCAGTTGGAAGGGTGTCATTACCGTGCCACTGGTAAAGACAACTCTATGTGACCCTCATCTAGCAGGTTCTCAAACGAGAATGGTGGAGCCCTCATCTAGCAAGTCAAGCCACCTCATATACCCTCATCTAGAAGGTATGATGTCTCTCATCCACCCAAAACTAATAGGTGTGATGTCTCAACCTATGCTGGCTACGTAGTTCTGGAGCACAAGGATTGCTTCTAAGAATCACACCCTCTACTAGTAGGTGAGTTCCCATCCTTGAGCTCGGTCAATGCTAGTTTCTACTCCCAACTGAAAGACTCAGAACTGAATTCTCAACTAAACACTGGATGAACTGAATCTGATATGGATCATATTACTCAAAAGGTCTGACTGAGTTACACTGAGATCACTTGGTTCTGTATCTGACGGAAAAGATATTGAATCATGGTATCTGACTGACGATACAAAGCTTGAATAAATTACTCGAATCGCTTCTGAGAATGGGATTGAATAACTTGAATACTATTAGATCTGAGCTAATTACAGGTCTGAGGCTAGATTACTAGCGATATAGAGATTACAGAGATAACTGAGATTACTAAGCTTTATTAATCTTCGCACTTGTCTGAGGATACAGAGTTCTATAGTTCACTGAGTTCTGAGAATCATGGCTCGATTGGAATTATTGAGAAACTGACACGGGCTCTAGACAACAACTTTATTTTCGGGTATAAATACCCCCAGGACTCGATAACATAAAAGTAAGACATAAACATTCTTCATCACAAATCATTCATGCATCATCACGGTCATCCATTCATCACTACAATCATTCATTCATCATTACAAGCATTCATTCATCATTACAATCATTCATGTATCATCACAATCGTTAAAGCATCACTTCAAGTAGTTGGGCATCATAACATACTTTCCCTCTAAAGATCCTTAGGACATCGCATTAAGAATTTAGGAAACCTAGACCTCTATTCATCATCACAACCGAAAAAAGGTCACTCCAAACCTTTAAGGATCATCAACATCGGTTCACCATCATAGACTAGCCTAGGGAAGACATGCTATTAGATTATACCCCATTCAATGAGATCTTACATCAAGTACTTCATACCTATATCGGTCTTGTCATGTATTTGGATATCACTTGATTTGGGGGAAACTTCAAACTAACACGTCACTATTTACTTGCTAACCACCTGACATGTATTAAAAGCTTAGCATATATCAAAGACCACAAAATCGGGGAATTTATAACCATCATATCTCGACTTGTTCACTAGGGTCTTTCAATAACCACTAGACACGACCGATTTTACACCTACTTGGGGATTTCATGCTATCTTGGCACATTTCACTCACTAAGGCATTTTATCAAACACTAGGCATGCATGGACTAGCTCACAATTTGGGGTTTCCTATTCAACATACTATAGTGGCCCTTATGCTTCACCTAAGCTCTTTATCAAACCTATGGGGAACGTTCTTCACTTATTCAACCATTTTTACACCCAAAAGTCATGAACACATCACATGGAAAAATAACTTCAAGAGGATCTATCACAAACATCACATGAATTCCACATACTAGGGTCAAAGCTCATAAATTTTGTAGGCAAACATAAATCAAAACTCAACAACACATTAAACATCCATTTCAACTCATACAAATCATTTACAACTCATAAACATAAAAAACTTTTAGTTTTAAAAAGGGTTCTTGAGCTTCTTGGATGAAAGGGACCCAAGAATCAACATCTACATACCTTAACCTTTGAAATTGGATGAACTTTAGTGCTTGAAACTTTATCCACACTTGAAATAAATAAATTCTTGAAGCCCACACTAAGAGGAACTTGATTCTTGAAGAAACCTTAAAGAGTTTATGGATGAATTTTGGAAGATTAGGGTTCTTGAATGAAACCCTAGATATTCTTGAGAGAATTGGAAAAGAAAATGATGGAATTAGGGTTTGAATGAGGGTTCCTCATATTTATATAGGCTCAAAAAAGGTGGAAAATAACCAAAATACCCTTGCAAAAATGCCCTTGAATTGCTGGAAAAATATACTTGACGCCATCCGTGACAGGCCGTCAGGTCCGTGATAGGCCGTCATGAATGGTCGTCACAAAAGGGGTCTAAATTCTTGATTTTCTGCCGATGTCTGATGATTTCATCAGAATGTCACGACGACGTCAAAAAGGTCGTCAGAAACGTGATAGCCCGTCAGAAACGTCGTCACCGTTTTCCAGATTGACATGCTGGAGTAAAATGGGTATAACTTGTTGCTCTGATATCATATTTAGACAAAATTGGTATCGTTGGAAAGTTAATTCAAAGATCTTTCATTTGATATATATAAACCCACCCATTTCTTCATATACAATGAGTTATGGTCGATTTAAATTGACCCAAATTTTGACGGTCACTAAAACTTGAATGATAGAAAAGTTTTCAACTCGTTCATGAGTTAGGGGACCTCTATGATCTTAATTCATGCTCAAATAGATTACCACACAATTCAAAGTATTTCATACTTGGGAGGATATTTCTTAAACATTTTGACTCAGATTTTCGCATTACTAAATACGCTCTAAGGCTCATACTGGAAGAGGATTTTGCGGGGCATTACATTATCTCCCCCTTGAGAACATTCATCCTCGAATGTCGTTTGATAGACTAAGAATACGGATCAACAAAACTTACTCAAGAAATAGAAACATTTTAGATCAGGACTACATAACTGGAACGACTAACATATAGAGTTCTCACATTGGGCATGCATATATGATGTATGGAATACTCGACTGATGATACTCATAGATGAATTCTCATAATACACATGCATATCTAATCCATGGACTCATAACTGGGATGATCTTATGAATACAAAACTGAACACACGCTGGCAAGATGAACTCTTTCTACTAAATGCGCATATCTAATGCATGAATGTCCGGCTAAGCTGACTTTTGAAAGCATGACTTGACAATGCAACAATGATTGATGCTAACTTTATAAGGAAAATCTGAACATGCATCAAGATGAATCTAATGGAATGCAACATCATAATACCATAGGGTATCTCCCTCTTGGGACTCTATGTCCCTCTAAACACACTTCGCTAAAATACTAGAGCGGTGCGCGGGGAACCTACAGACTGAGTCATAATTGACCAATCAAGATCTGAAACTTATGCATGACTCATGCTAACATATAAGCTAGACATGAGAGCAAAGGATCTATCAATGCATAACATAAATATGAAGGGATCATAACGTACTTGGGTCAATTTCAGGGGATCTTTCCTGATCAAGGCGAGCCTGAAGTGCATACAATCTATTATGAGCTGAAGGAAAACTATACTGACTTTGGAGACCTGGCTTAGGATAGTCTCGAACTTTGTGACCTATCTCGCCACATCCAAAGAACACATCATTAGCGGCTCTACATACACCCTTATGATTCTTACCACAATCTTCACACAACGGGTAGGTACGAACACCACTAGTACTACTCTGGGCTTTGGAGCTTGGCTCTCCCTCAAATCTGACACCCCCAAACGTAGGTGCGAGTACACTAGATGAATATGGTGATGGAACTAAAAATCTTCGACCATACTGAGAACTACTACCACCTTGAGACCATGACTGCGAGAAACCATGACTACCTATCTTGGCTTTCTTACTCACTCTTCCTCTCTCCTTTATCTTATCTTCCTCAATCTGTTGCACTTGAATCATTAGCCTAGAAAGATACATATCTCTATTAAGCATGGAAGCTCTACACTCTTTCAACACATCACTTGATACCCCAGTGAAAAACTTACTCATACCCGCTCTAGGGTCAGCTATCAAATCGGGAGCATACTTAGCTAATTTGTTAAACTTAAGACAATACTCTTTCACTGTCATGGAGCCTTGTCTTAGGTTCATAAACTCTTCTACCTTAGCTTCTCTTATTTCTAGCTGGAAAAACCTATCTATAAAGGCACTCTGAAACTCTAGCCAAGTCACGGGAGTTGCATTCTCCCCTCTACTTTTCTCCCACATCATTACCCAATCATGAGAAATATCTTTCAACCTATAAGATACTAACTCAACACTCTCCTTATCTTACATATGCATAATCTGGGTGATCTTTTTCACCTCCTTAAGAAACAACTGTGGATTCTCACCTACTACTGACCCAAAGAATTCGGGCGAGTTCATTTTCATGAAGCTTCTAATCCTGGCTGCGGTAGAATTCCCATCTAGCTGAGGTAGGACTGCATCCTGACGATTTCCATGAACATTAGTCACCGCCTGGGCTAGCGCCTGGAAAGATTCTCGAAACTTTGCATGTGACACACTCTTATTTTCAGGATCTAATGGTTGAGGGGGTTGCTCATCAACCCTATGGACAAAGTCTCCGCGAAGAGGCATACTCTGTAAATAAAAGAATGAAGTGGATTAGACTGAGGATCAACTTGAGCTTATGATCACTTTCATGAAATGATCACTGAAAGAAGAGGAACTGCTCCTAAGAACATCCTGTAGCCTCTTGTACATAAATGTGGTACGCTACACACCCATGTACAAGACTCTACTAGATGCATCTTTTCAGACTCCCTAGGATACTCTTGAACCCTAGGCTCTGATACCAAGTTTTTAACGCCCCGAGATCCCATCTCGAGATGTCACACGGTGCTTATGGACCCGAAGGACCCCAAGCTAACCCTTTTCTGATATCTGTACGTGTACACTACATAATATTTGAAAAAAATGCGAAAACTTTCCATAAGGTTCAACACATCTATACATACTCAAAACTGAAAACTGAATACTAATACATCCGTCTGAAAAGCCTCTAACTATCTAAACTGTGGAGTTGATGGGACATGTCCCCAACTAACTCCGTCAACAGAAAATAAACATAGTCTGAAATAATAGTAGTAAACTGAGACTCATCCTCGAAAGAAAAGGACTCACTGTTACTGCTACTGACTGGGACCAAACTGTTGAGAATAAACTGGATCATGTGCCTCTGAACCTATGGTGTGAAATAAAACACCATAGCGCAAATGCGTCAGTACAAAATGTACCCAGTATGTAGACGGGGTAGGCGAATGCAAGGGATCATGCATGCACAATATCTAAACTGAATAATCATGAAAATGTCGCATGAGAACACATACATGAATGCACAGAACATGAACACAATTATCGCAACTCAAGATCCTGAAACTCAGATACCACTTTACTGTAGACTGAACTCACTACTGACACTGAGATACTGAATCACTGACTCATCTGATACTGATAACTAAGGATCTGGATGTGCTTACATCAATGACTGAATTCTTGGACTTACTGCTTTCGACTGACAGGATTAGAGATCAACCTTTCTAACAGATGATTTTGGAAGCTTTATCAATGATAAGAAATATGATTATATCTGAATCTGACAACAAGAATACTCAATAGAAATCTGATACTGTGATCAAGCCTGTCTGACAGCATATCTCTGAATATAATATCAAATAAATGTATGTGATACCAAGTCTATCTGATGGGATGGCCCATAAATCAATGGAACTATCTGAGTTTCTCACAATGATAGATGATTGTATCTGACAGTTTTCTGAAGACTGATTCTGAAACTGAGACTGAATCTGAAATTTAAACTGTGGGAAGTAGTCACTTAACCGACATGCCCCGACCTACCACATGTGGGGTCCAACCTGTGCCCCAGTTGGAAGGGTGTCATTACCATGCCACTAGTAAAGACAACTCTATGTGACCCTCATCTAGCAGGTCATCAAACGAGAACAATGGAGCCTTCATATAGAAGGTCAAGCCACCTCATCTACCCTTATCTAGAAGGTATGATGTCTCTCATCCACCCAAAACTAACAAGTGTGATGTCTCAACCTACGCTGGCTACATAGTTCTGGAGCACAAGGATTGCTTCTAAGAATCACACCCTCTACTAGTAGGTGAGTTCCCATCCTAGAGCTCGCACGGTGCTAGTTTCTACTCCAACCTGAAAGACTCAGAACTGAATTCTCAACTAAATACTGGTTGAACTAAATCTGACACTGATCATATTACTCAAACGATCTGACTGAGTTACACTTAGATCACTTGGTTCTGTATCTGACGGAAAAGATATCAAATCATGGTATCTAACTGACGATACAGAGCTTGAATAGATTACTCGAATCACTTCTAAAATTAGGATTGAATCACTTGAATACTATTAGAACTGATCTAATTACAGGTCTGAGGCTAGATTACTAGCGATATAGAGATTACAGAGATAACTAAGATTACTCAGCTTTATTAAGCTTCGCACTTGTCTAAGGATACAGAGTTCTATAGTTCACTGAGTTCTGATAATCATGGATCGATTGGAATTATCGAGAAACTGACACGGGCTCTAGACAACAGCTTTATTTTTGGGTATAAATACCCCTAGGACTCAATAACATAAAAGTAAGACATAATCATTCTTCATCACAAATCATTCATGCATCATCACGGTCATCCATTCATCACTACAATTATTCATTCATCATTACAAGTATTCATTCATCATTACAATCATTCATGTATCATCTCAATCGTTAAAGCATCACTTCAAGTAGTTGGGCATCATAACATACTTTCCCTCTCAAGATCCTTAGGAAGTCACATTAAGAATTTAGAAAACATAGACCTCTATTCATCATCACAACCGCAAAAGTGTCACTCCAAACCATTAAGGATCATCAACATCGGTTCACCATCATATACTAGCCTAGGGAAGACATGCTATTAGATTATACCCCATTCAACGAGATCTTACATCAAGTACTTCATACCTATATCGGTCTTGTCATGTATTTGGATATCACTTGATTTGGGGGAAACTTTATACTAACACGTCACTATTTACTTGCCAACCACCTGACATGTATTAAAAGTTTAGCATATATCAAAGACCACAAAATCGGGGAATTTACAACCATCATATATCGACTTGTTCACTAGGGTCTTTCAACAACCACTAGACACGACCGATTTTACACCTACTTGGGGATTTCATGCTATCATGGCACATTTCACTCACTAAGGAATTTTATCAAACACTAGGCATGCATGGACTAGCTCACAATTTGGGGTTTCCTATTCAACATACAATAGTGGCCCTTATGCTTCACCTAATCTCTTTTTAAACCTATGGGGAACGTTCTTCACTTATTCAACCATTTTTACACCCAAAAGTCATGAACACATCACATGGAAAAATAACTTCAAGAGGGTCTATCACAAACATCACATGAATTCCACATACTAGGGTCAAAGCTCATAAATTTTGTAGGCAAACATAAATCAAAACTCAACAACACATTAAACATCCATTTCAACTCATACAAATCATTTACAACTCATAAACATAAAAATCTTTTAGTTTTAAACAGGGTTCTTGAGCTTCTTGGATGAAAGGGACCCAAGAATCAACATCTACACACCTTAACCTTTGAAATTGGATGAACTTTAGTGCTTGAAACTTTATCCACACTTGAAATAAATAAATTCTTGAAGCCCACACTATGAGAAACTTGATTCTTGAAGAAACCTTGAAGAATTTATGGATGAATTTTGGAAGATTAGGGTTCTTGAATGAAATCCTAGATATTCTTGAGAGAATTGGAAAAGAAAATGATGGAATTAGGGTTTGAATAAGGGTTCCTCATATTTATAGAGTCTCAAAAAAGGTGTAAAATGACCAAAATACCCTTGCAAAAATGCCCTTGAATTGCTGGAAAAATATACTTGACGCCATCCATGACAGGCCGTCAGGTCCGTGATAGGCTGTAACGAATGGTCGTCACAAAAGGGGTCCAAATTCTTGATTATCTACCCAGGGCTGACGAAGTTGTCAGAAATGTCGTCATAATGTGACGACGTCGTCTAAAAGGTCGTCAGAAATGTGATAGCCCGTCAGAAACGTTGTCACCGTTTTCCAGCTTGACATGCTGGAGTAAAATGGGAATAATTCTTTCGTCCGATATCATATTTAGGCAAAATTTGTATCGTTGGAAATATAATTCAAATATATTTCATTTGATATATATAAATCCACCCAGTTCTTCATATACAATGAGTTATGATCAATTTAAGTTGACCCAAATTTTGAAGGTCACTAAAACTTGAACGATAGGAAAGTTTTTCGTTCATGAGTTAGGGGACCTCTATGATCTTAATTTATTCTCAAATAGATTCCCACATGATTCAAAGTATTTCATACTTGGGAGGATATTTATGAAACATTTTGACTCGGATTTTTGCTTTACCAAATACGCTCTATGGCTCCGACTGGAAGAGGATTTTGCGGGGCATTACAGGTACCCCCCATGTGTGGATTTATTACCGCTAGGATCACTATTCCTCTAGTTTCTTTGGGTACAGTTAACTCTTTTAATGATCAGAATAGATTTGAGAAGTTTATTCTCTTGGGTCCCCCCAAGTTTATGGTGCTATTAGCAAGGATGCATATGAGTTTTTGATTGGTTCCTAAGAGAAGTAACATAATCATGGATCCCTGAGTCTCATGGAGTTCCGTATACTACCTATTAGTTGATGGATGTGGCTATGGATTGGTGAAGGTCAATGGCTAGTTCTAGACCTTTTGGTTTACCTGCTATGATTTGGACAAAGTTTTTTAAGGATTTCTTGGCGAGGTTTGTGTCATATATATTGAGAGAAAATATTTTTGATGGTTTTGATCATTTGGAGTAGGACTCCATGATTACTTTTGTGTATAAGTCTCATTTTCACACTTTATCCAAATATTAGATGCTAGGATCTCCATCGAGTCTAAGAGGATTTAGAATTTGGTGAAGGGGTTAGATGGTACTTGTAGTTGGCTACAACTCAGATATTTTTTTAGGGGATTTTCTCCAAAGTATTATTGAGCATGCCAAGATGACCGTGTCTATTTTCTAGGCTACTTAGGGAGGCACCAAGAAGGTGTGTCATCATGGTAAGTTTAGTAGATACACCTCCTAAGGTAGAGATTTATCTAAAAGAGGTTCCCATGGTTATCATGGTAAGTCAATTTAGGCCATATTTCATAATTCAGGTAGTACACCACCAAGGTCTTCAACTTTTAGTACCCAGGTATCAGATCATACGAGTAAAGTTCCCAAGTTTGGTTCTTCAGGCCAGGGCGGTCATTCTAGTTCATCCATACCATCTCAGATTGCGTAAGTCCATAGATTATATTTTGTATATTTTGAGTTTGGCGATATGTCGAAGGATTTCCCTAGATGTGTATATGGGATTCACCTAGAAGGGTTCTCAGCTTATGTTTTTTGTCCTACTCTAATTTCTACAGTGAGAGGTGGTTCACAAACTGATAGAGGGGATAGAGGCAGATGTAGGGGTTCTCATAAAGGTGGTCATGGAGTTACTCAGTTCGAGAGCATAAGTGGTCAGTGTTATGCTATACCTAAGAGACCCAAGGCAAATGTGTTTGAGACAGTTACTACAGATATCATCCCAGTTTGCAACAGATTTACTTCCATGCTATTTGACTCTGGGTTTACATTTTTCTATGTGTCTACATATTTTTCTTCTTGTTTTTATGTTGTGTATGAGCCTCTTTATATGCCTCTTTATTTTTCTAATCCTGTAGGAATTCTTTAGTGGTTGATTTGGTATACCGATCTTGTGTGGTTATATTTATAGGCCATGAGATTTGGGTAGACTTGATTATCCCTGATATGGTTGATTTTGATCTTATCTTTGGTATGGATTTGATATTTTCTTGTCATGGTATTTTGGGCTATTTTACCAAGACTGTGGCTTTAGCTATACTGGATGCGCCAAGGTTAGCTTAGAAGAGAATGCTTAATTTGGGTCAAAAGAGTGTTATATCTTTTTTTCATGCTCGTCGCATGATAGAGAGGTGATGTTTGTCTTATTTGTCTTATATACTTGATACTAGCATTGCCTCACCGCCTTCAATGGAATTTATTCAGGTTGTTCATGTGTTCATGGATGTGTTTTCTATGGATTTTCCTGGTATTCCCCTAAATAATGATATTTATTTTTCCATTTATATTGAGCCGGGTACCAAAACCATTTTTATCCCTCCATATAGGATGGCCCCGACTAAGTTGAAGGAGTTGAGGGAGCAACTGCAGAATTTTTTGGGTAAGGGATTCATTAGACCTAGTGTATCTCCTTGGAGTTCTCCTGTCTTGATCATGAAAAAAGAATGGTTCTATGAGTATGTGTATTGATTATAGGCAGTTGAACAAGGTAACAATTTAGAATAAGTATTATCTTCCTCACATTGATGATTTTTTTACAAGATTCAGGGTACTTTAATGTTTTTAAAGATGATTTGAGCTTAGAATATCACCAGTTGAAGATTAGAGAATCAAATGCTTCAAGGACAACTTTTTGAACTCAATACTTTCATTATGAGTTCTTGGTCATATCTTTTGGATTGACCAATGCCCCTGGAGTTGTTCATGGAGTTGATACGCCGGGTATTTTGGATCGTATCTTGAATCGTTTGAGATTGTATTTATAGATGACATCTTTGTTTATTCCAAGAATAAGGCTGATCATGTGAAATATTTGAGTATTGTACTTCAGAGGTTGCGTGATGAGAAGTTGTATGCTAAATTTTCCAAGTGTGAGTTTTGGTTGGATTCAATCTCTTTCTTAGGTCATATGGTGACCAAGGATGGTATTATGGTCTATCCGGCCAAGATAGCAACGATTTATGATTGGGCTAGACAACCTTTTCCTACTGAGATTTGGAATTTTATTGGTTTTGTAGGTTATTAACGACACATTATAAAAGGTTTCTCATCTATTGTGGCTTCTTCAACCCAGTTGACTTAGAAAAAGGTGGGTTTTCAATGTTCGGATGCGTGTGAGAAGAGATTTCAAAAGATCAAAGAGTTGTTGACTTCGGATGCTATTTTGACTTTGTCCAAGGTGGGTGTGGGTTTTATCATTTTGTATTGGTTTGGGTTCGGTATTGATATAGAGGGTAAGGTTATTTCTTATGCCTCTCATCAGCTAAAGCCTCATGAGAGAAATCACCTTACCCATATTTTGGAGTTTACAATCGCTGATAACGCTCATTTTACACTCTTAAATAGGTCCAGAGGACATTGTCAATATATACTACCCAACAAAAAGTTGGGGTTGAATCCACAGGGAACAATGTGAGTGGCAATTAAGTAAGTACAAAATAAAAGCAAATCACAACAATCCAAACCTAAGATACAAGTATTTTGGGGATTTTCAAGAATTAAAGTGAAACATGGATAGAACTAATTTAAAATATGAACAAGTGATCGATGGCTTTCATAACGATGGAAAACAAGAAATATGACATAGGGAATTAATTCTATCAATGAACTACCATTTTCAATTAATTACTCACAATTTAACAACAATTTTAGCAAACATCCTTGGATTCGAAATAACCTACTAATGTCATTCGATCACTGAAGGTTTAGTCCTTACTTGTTATTTCAAAATAAGCTTAGAAGCCTAAATCACAAAACCAACTTTTGGCTTCGCTAGGATTTGACAATATCTGGCAATAAATTCCATAAGATGGGTCATAATCCTAAATCACGCTAAACTAATGTTTCCCAACCTCAATTAGTTCTTCCAAGCATTAATCGAGGTAGATGGTCAATACCCACTCCAGTCTCTTTTTTGGAGCTCAACTAGAGTAGAAATGGTAGAACACGCGATTAATTTAGATAAACAAAACCCATTTCCAAATCAAGAGTAATCAATCGATACTAAAGTATAAGATAGAATTGAAATCTAAATTCAATACATAAGCATTGCATTATCTCTAACTACAAATACTCAGGTTCAAATATAACTATACCCAAATGTTCTATACAAAGCAAAAAATAAAGAAAGGTTTGAGAAACTAATAATACAAAGCTTTCAATCATTAATTCCAAGGGTGCTGGGTCAAGAACCCTAACCTCCAAGGTTGCAAACTATGCCAAAGATGTGTTGAATGTCAAGGGATTGGGTTTTGATGGATTGGGATTGAAATTGTGAAGTTCCAGATCTGCCCTTGACACCCGACACATTTCTTCTTCATGTTTGGTCATATTGTTACATTTATGATATTTATTGAATGTAGACTTCCGTATTTACGATCAACTGGTTATGTTTGTGAAGGTCTTATGACTTTGACCCATTGTATTTGTGCCTAGAGCTCTATGATCGTGGAGCACATTTGTACTACCAGCTTATTTTTCCTCATTTCAGCTCTATTTTGTCTCAATTTCACCCCTTTTCATCAGAACTTCTTATAAACTCAAAACACCTAGAATCAACACTATTAAAGGATAATTAGCCTCATATGATAGATAAATGACACAATATCATAATAAAAGAGTGTCAAAATCACCACTCCTCAACACCCAACTTAAAGACTTTGCTTGTCCTCAACCAAAACAAAATCAAAACTCAATGAGGCTATCAATTTAAGCTCAACAATAACATCATCATTTTCACTTCCCACGAGCACGACTATGACTTTTGTTGGTATAAGAAATTAGTCAACAAGCTTATGAGTTTTTAGACAAAAAAACTCCCTCAAATTCAAACACACTTTCAAGAGCACAATGGAATTTAAAGAATGGTCAAGTAACAATAACCAATTCTCAATAACTGACTCACAATCAATAGTAAAACAAATATGCTCATTTGCCTCATTTTCAGATTCCATCAACTCCACTAATCTATCCTAGTTTACATGCCCTCACAAAAATCAAAGTCCCCAAAACACATAATATTCACAACACTTCTACAAGGGACCTATGCACAAACACTCAGACTAAATAAAGAACTAATACAAAAAAGTTATCATACCATAATCTTTCCCTTATTGTCAATCGCTACTAACTCAAAATCAATTGGTTGGAGGTCTCGAAGGAATTTTTCTAGCTTAAAATGTAGGCTTGGGGAAGGGAAGAAAAAATATTTAGGGTAAAAGTGACTACACCCTACGACTCTACAAAGCACAATACAAAATGAATTTTGATCATTTGCCACTTTATTTTCATACAACACAAGTGCCTTTATCTTTTTCATTCTAGTTCACCAACTTATTGGAAACTTTTTTACTCTTTTTTTAATCAGTGGTTTGCTTTTAAGGAACTCACTTACAAAACCATGGCACATGATCACCTCTTCCAAGTTCCACCACACCCAACTTAGGCTTTTAGCCTCAGGATGGCATTTTCAATTTCAAGGAGTATAGGGTTCAAGAGAGAAAATTTTCAAAAGGTTCATGACTTGTAATATGATTACAAAAGAAAGGTTATTAGGCTACTCAAATAGGGTAACTGGTGATAACACGCATGCATGGATAGGATTTTAAGGCTAAAGAGGTTTTGAAAAATCACAAAGAAGGCCTAAGATCATTTTACCAACCAAATACAATCAAAGACCGATCAGGAAAAATCAAGATCACATACAAAAGCACCAAAATTATTGAAAAAAAAAACTCACCACACATAACATGCAAATTGTTCTACAAGGATAAGTTTCATTTGCTAAATAAGAACAAAAGAGTCATTTTCCATATTACCACCACCTAATGAGTACATAGTCACAAAAAAAGTCAAAGTGTTGTCACAACATCATTCACTTTCATGCACTTGTTTTCACAAGAAAATTTGGATCATTATGCTCATTTCAACCTTTCGCGTGCAAAACTAAATCTATTGGTACCAAACAAGACACAATCCCATATTTCAACTCCAACAAGGGCAATGATGCAATGGCTACTTAGACTTCACCATAGAATTTTGTTACTCAGACTTCACCATAATCAACAATCACAACCCTAATTCATAATGGCTATAAGCACTCAGACTTCCCTGCACAAAAGACACCAACACCCAAACATGACTATTTTACCTTAAGAATATGGTACTCAATCTATCATAGGGAAGGAATCGCCCAAAATAACTAAAAGAAAAATTACAAAAAGATAACACAATTAAGAAACTAATCTAGTAATAAAAATAAATGAAATGAATAATGTAAAAAAATAAACTTAAGCTCAAGCCCGACAAGAATATGCAAAATCCTTAACCAAAAGAATCAACCCCGACAGGAGCAGACACTAAATAATAAAAAGATAACAACTACTAACGAGGGCACACAATTTCTATTTAAGAAAGAAAAACCCAACAAAGGCACCAATAACGCATCGAAAGAAGGGTACCACACCCCAGCTAAAAATTATGCAGTGTCCTCACAACATGATATCAAAATAATATAATAAAGAGGTCACTCAAATGGATTGAGGGGCTTCCTTAAGCATGTCAATCCAAACCATAGCTGGTGGAGAAATCCAACTGAGCATCATCATCATCATCATCATCTGAAGGGCTAACTCCATAAAATGACCTCAACTTGCCCATCATCTTATTTAGGAACTTGGTCTTCTTCTTTTTGTGGTGTTTGAATCGTTGTTGATATTTTTCTATCTTGCCTTCCCTACAACTCATTTTTTCTAGAATGTTGCTCATGGATCTTTGATCCATGACAATCTTTGAAAGGAGAAATGGAAAACTAGTATTTGTGCACAAAGCCACTAAACAGACCAAAACCACTCTAAGTCGGGACATGTCCCCGATGATAGAAAAAAAGAAAACCATGAGAAATAGTCTATTACACAAACTAAACCAAGAAGAAATGAGCCCTCCAAAAGAAGGAGGCTCACCACTTCAAGCTAACTCACAAACAACTCTGAGATCACCTATTAGTGCACAGGAAAAGTAAAAGTTCCTTTGGATTTTGTATCGCGTAGGAATACAGCATCCGGGGACGATAGTAGGGTGAGCACTAGCAGTAACTTGGGGAGGGGATAAAATAATGCCAAGTCAAAATCCATTTCAAAACCATGCACACATTATCATATACATAAATAAATAACATGTTGGTATAGGGAACAAGGTTTAGCATGATAGTAAAATATTATCCTGGACTATGTAGCTCAAACATCATAAACGGGCACCCACAGGCTATATGGGTTCAACTCTCCCTGCTGAAAGGGACCAAGTATGGGTTAGCCACATGAACCAAGGGTATCAAGGAAGACCAGGGAATTCCCCGACCCCACATCAAGCCCAGATACAAGTATATCAATAGTGTGACCCATGCACATAGTCATTAAGACCAAACCTCACGTTGACATACATGAGTTTCCAGTATTAGTCATTCGAGACTCATACCTTCACGACTTAGCTATATAACCCCCATTAAGTAAAATTAAAACAAGTTTCACATAACCCATTCATTAGTCAAGGAATTACACATTAATACACACCACATGTCTTGTCATACCATTTACTGTGCAAACTTATAATTATGCCATCACAATTCCATTAACTTGAGGGAATGCCTCAACTCCCTTTGTTCATTAAATAAAGTTGGAGGAATGCCTCGACCTCCTTTAGTTTATCAAGTCAACTTGGGGGAATGACTCGACCCCCTTAGTTTATTAAATCAAAACTTAGCCAATAAGGCCTTCAAAATCCATTTTTATTGTTTAACCATTTATGCAATGCAATAGTATAAGTGAGTAAGTCAAACCAAGTGACAATTCCATAATTCGAATCCATTTACACAAGTGGGTTGAGGGAACATAATTGTTCAAAACCAATTCCAAGTTCAAATCATCCATGGGGGAATACCTCAACCCCCTTTCTAACTCCCACACCCCATTAGTTCAAAAATATTCAAAAAAAGCATGAACAACTCTTGAAAAACATGGGTAAACAATTCAAGGATCAACCATTCCAAAACCCTCAACCCATAACAAAACCCACATTCAAATGCATACAAATAAATTATTTAAAACAAATGTTTACATAGAATAAGATTTGGGGAAGAGTAACATGCCTAAAAGTACACAACTATGGAGAGAAATCACCCTTGGGAGACCTAATTGACCAACCTTGAGAAACCCTAGCTTGTTCATGCTTTGGGGAATTGAGAGAGTTTAAAGGTGTATTAGATGTGATAAAGAATAATAAATAACCCCTTCTTCATGTTTTATAGACATGGGGTCTAAGTAGGGGAAAAGGAGAAATAACCAAAATGCCCTTAATAATAGGCTGAAAATTGGCCACCTAGTCATTACGGGTCACATGATGACTCGTAACGACTGATGATGAGTCATCCCTTAGACTCGTAGTCTAGACAGTATTAGGGGACATGCACACTGATCTAAATATAAGTCATACGCTATAACTTATAATCAGACCTTACGACTCATATTGTCTAGTCATTGTCAAAGAAGAAACATTTGGACACCATACTGGTTAGGCTATGAGAATTACTATACGACTTGTTTAGAGTATTGATGACTCAAGTTCCAATTATGATCAGAATTGGAACTCGACCAAACACACTATTCACCCTACGATTAGGGTTCTACTACTTGTATAGACACCTTACGACTCGTATGATGAGTTGTAATCATGGTAGTAATCTCAAATGTCAAGAAATTTTCAAGGACAAAAAATCAAGGTTGTTACATTCTCTCTCCCCTCAGATCATTCATCCCCGAATAATGAAGAAATGCATCCATTAGCAAGACTTATCACAGAACACAACCATATTTTACTTTTACAAAGACAGAAAACAAATATATTAAGGAATACAACACAATTATCTGAAGCGGGAAACAAGAATGGATATTTGGACTTTATGTCCTTTTCATCTTCCAAAAGGCTTCTTAATCCTTATGATTCCTCCATAGAACCTTACCCGAATCACCTTCAACTTTTCCATGGCTTGGTGAACCAAATATGGGTCAAATAACCTATCTCGCTAACTTTGAACCACCTAATAGGATACCTACACCTCATACCATAAAGGGCCTCTAAAGGAGCCATTCCAATACTAAAGTGAAAGCTATTATAATACACAAACTCTATGAGAGGAAAATGATCAACCTAGATACCACCAAAATCAGTCATACAAGATCTTAGTATATCTTCCAAAGTCTGAATAATATTCTCTAGAAAGACCACCAAAAGAGAGATGAGAACAGTTTACCTCAATAAGATATAATAGAAATAGGCGCACCATATAATTTGACAATCTTCTAAATGAAGATCTTAGAATAATCTTTTGTCGAATAGTTAGTCTTCACTAGCAATAAATAAGTAGACTTGGTCATCCTATCCATGATTATAACACCCCAAGTTTTTGGTCCTTGAAATTTTTGAAATTTTTTAGATCCCTACCTTGAATACAATGCTCCCTATGAGTTGTAGTGTATCTTGAAGGGTCATGTGACCTTAGTAGTAACGTGTCCAAAAAGTTGTGTTGAAGTTACTGTCTTAGGTACGACTTGAGTGAACTAATCATAAAGACTCGTGATGAGTCATTAGGAAAAGTCATAACTAGATCATGTAAGTTTGTGGAAAGATTATACTCTGAGTATAAGTAGATCACTAAGAGCCGTAATGATATATTACAAGTCATTACATGTAATCATAAGGTGTCTAGTGTAAGTCCCAATTTGGGTTCTGTGTTGATTACAACTAGACCCTATGAGTCGTAAGGTCCCAGTATAATTTTTGTGTATGAGTCGTAAGGTCAGTAGTGTAGGGTGACTTAGTGGTACTTCCTTGGTTACGACTCATGGTGATGAGTCTTAAGTACTGGCTATGAGTCAAGGTTGACTCATAGTCAAAGATGGCACTTTTTTAGCTTTTAAGATAAGGGCATTCTAAGCATTTCCCCTCTTACCCAAATCAAAACCCACATCTTATAACCCTTTTAGGGTGTCATTAATACTCAGAAACTAATCTAAGTAACTTCTCAAACACTCCAAAGGCTCTCTAATTTCCCTCAAGCAAGCCAAGTTAGGGCTTCATCAAGTTGGTCGTCTAAGGGCTCAAGGATCAAATTCTCTCCAAATTTCGTGGTGTTTAAGGCATGTTACTCTTCCCTCATTGTTTATTTCATAAAAGCATTTGCTTTAAAGTATAGTTCATGAAATTTTTATGTTGGTGTGAAACAAGCATTGGGTTTTTGAATACTTATTATTGAATAATGTTTTTCTATGGTTTACATATGATTATTTATGCTTTAGTTATGCTATTGAACTTGTGGGTTATTGGATATGGAGAATGATATGGGGAATTGTGAATTTCCAAACTTGTGACTTTTAAAGTGGTTATGACCCCAACTCCATGATGTGAAATTGGTTCTTAATTATGAGAAATGTGGGAATTTGTAAAATTGAACTAGTCTTATACTATTGATGATCTCTTTAATCAGCTTCAGGGTGATAAATCTTACTCCATGATTATTCTTTGGTCAGGTTACCATCAGTTGAGAATTAGGGATACGAATATCCCTAAGACTGCTTTCCAAACTCGATATGGACATTTTGAGTTTCTGGTGATGTCCTTTAGTTTGACCACTGCCTCGGCCGCGTATATGGATCTTATGAATTGATATTTCGGTAAGTTCCTAGATTTGTTTATCATTGTCTTTATCGATGATATTTTGGTTTATTAAAAGAATGAGGTAGATCATGTTGATCACCTCCGCCTGTTGTTGCTAACCCCAAAGAATTAGCATTTGTATGTTAAGTTCTCTAAGTGTGAGCTCTGGTTAAATGTTGTGACTTATCTGGGTCATGTAGTTTCTAGTGAGGAGATCATGGTGGATCCATAAAAGGTTGTGGTGGTTAAAAAGTGGCCTATACCCACAACTCCAATGATAGTTGGAGCTTCTTGGGTTAAGCCAATTATTATAGAAGGTTTATGGAGATATTCTCTTTTATTTCTTCCCCATTAACCAATTTGGCTTAGAATAAAGAAAAGTTCTTGTGGTTGGATGCTTGTGAAGGCAGTTTTGAAAAGTTGAAGAATAAGTTGACTTCGGCTCTAGTCTTGACCTTGCCCGTAGGTACATATAGGTGTGTGGTCTAGTGTGATACATCCTGAGTGGGACTTGGTTGTGTGTTAATGAAGCATTGAAAGGTGGTTACTTATTCTTCTAGACAATTGAATGTTTATGAGAAGAATTACACGACTCATTACTTAGGGTTGTTAGTTGTGGTATTTGTATTGAAGATCTGGCGATATTATTTGTATGAGTTCATGTTGATATTTATTCTGATCATATGAGACTATAGTACGTGTTCACTAAAAAAGATTTAAATCTAAGGTAGAGAATGTGGCTTGAGCTGCTCAAGAGATTAATCTGCCAGTGTGGAAATGGGAGATAATTAATATGGATTTTGTTATTGGTCTTCCGCGGTCTTGCCAATGGTTTGATTTGATTTCAGTCATCATGGATAGGATGACTAAGTATGCTCACTTCTTGCCAGTGAGGACTAATTTCTCTTCTGAGGATTATGCTATGTTTTTCATTGACGAGATCGTAAAGTTACATGGTACCCCAGTTTCTATCATATCTGATTAGGGTACTCAGTTCTCATCTCACTTTTAGAGGTCATTTTAGAGAGGTTTTGGAACAAAGGTGAACCTTAGCACCGCGTTCCACCCAAACACAGATGGGAGAGCGGAAAGCACGATTTAGCTTTTGAAATATATGCTTCAGGCTTGTATAATGGACTATGGTGGCAATTGGATCGACCACTTTCTACTCATCGAGTTTGCTTATAACAAAAATTATCACTCTAGCAACGGTATAGCTCTTTTTGAGGCCTTATATGGTAGGAGATATAAATCTCCCATCGGGTGGTTTGAAGTTAGTGAGGCTAAGATATTTGGCCCGGATTTAGTTCACCAAGCGATGAAAAAGGTGAAGGTGATTTGGGAGAAGCTTAACACCACCCAAAGTCACCAAAAGTCCTATACGGATGTGAGGCAAGGAGAATTGGAATTTAAGGTGGGATATTAGGATTCCCTAAATTTGTCTCCCTTGAAGGAAGTGATGCAGTTTGGGAAGAAAGGGAAGCTCAAGCTTCATTATATTGGTCCGCACTTGGTTTTGAAGAAGGTAAGTAATGTTTTTTATGAATTGGAGTTGTCTTCTAACTTAGACTATATTCACTCAGTATTTTATGTGTCGATGTTGAGAAAGTGTGTGGGTGATCCTTCGACGGTTTTCCCTTTGGAAAAGGTGGATATTTTGGATCCCTTGTCCTATGAAAAAGTTCTGGTGGAAATTTTGGATCAGCTAGTCCGTTGGTTACGAACTAAGGACGTGGAAACGGTGAAAGTTTTATGGTGAAACAAAAAGGTTGAGCAAGCTACTTGAGAAGCCGAGGAGGATATAAAGTCCAAGTACCCATTCTTGTTTCTCGATTCGTACAATTGTGCTTAAGGTATGTGTAATTCCTTACCATTTTGTTTTCTATCTTTGTTAAAGAAAGATTGTAAATTCCTTGGCATCTTTGTTTTCTGTATTAAAATTTAGAGTAGTGATGTTTGGGGTCTAACCGTTCTAGCAACTACCTTGTCCTGTCATTCGAGGATGAATGATCCTAAAGGGGGAAGTATGTAATGCCCCAGGTTTTTGGTCCTTGAAATTTTTTTGATTTTTGAGCTTCCTGACTTGACTACGACTCTCCCTATGAGTCGTAGGGTGTCTTGAAGGGTCATGTGAACCTAGTCCTAAGGTGTCTAAAAAGTGGTGTTGAATTTACTATCCTGGGTACGACTTGAGGGTACTAGTCGTAAAGACTCATGATATTTAGACCATAAGAGCTTACAGTATGTGTTCACATAGAAGAAATTAAAATGTATCATTGATCATTGTCGTACTGTCACTACTAGGTATTCAAGAAACCCTAATATCGGCACATGAAAAAACCATCCAAATCTAATATTTTTAGACAATTATGCCTACGATATCCGATGGAACAGATCCACCGGATGAAAATCCTAAGCAGTGTGGAGATGTTCCTAAATAGTGTGGAGGTGTTGAGGAGAAATTGAGCTCGATCATTCCAACATATGCAGATTTATTGAAAAATAAAACATTCATGCATGATACCATCAAGATTCCCCCGAAACCTATTATAATGATACATGGGGAACCCACAGTCCCATGGAAATCTTCAGAGGTCAAAAGCTTAATCGTACTAGAGAATTTACAGTATGCAATAGTTGGTAAGTTCTCATATGGAAAACCATATGTTCATGCTTTACGTAAATCAATACCAACATAGGGTGGAGTAAAGGGAGATTGTAATATTGGAATGCTGGACTCACGTCATATACTGATAAGGTTGAACCAGTTGGAGGATTATGTTCAACTCTTATCAACAATTGCATGCTATATCAAGGATAATGATTTATAGTGGAAAATGAGAACCCTAAAATGGGATCCGTGGTTTGAACCTGATGTAGAAACCACAACAGGCATTGCATGGATTTCAATGATGGATTTGCCACCAAATTTCTTTACTAAGGATGCTATTTTTTCAATAGCCTCGGCAGTAGGGAAACCATTGATGGTGGATATGGAAACACAAAATCATACAAGTCCTAGTTGTGCCAGAGTTAAAATTAAGGTAGACCTTGTTGCTAAATTACCGCATAGAGTGAGGATCAGTGAAGAAGATGATACTAGTTGGGAAATAAAATCAAAATGGATTAAGATACAGTATGATTACCAGTCAAAATACTGTAGGGAATGTTGTTTACAAGGCCATAGTAAGATGACTTGTTGGAGCCTTCATCCAGAGTTATATGAGAAGATACAAGGGCAAAAAGAAGACAAAGAAAGTACTGAAGTTGAAGAAGTGCAGACTGAGCAAATTAAAAAAGATGCAGCAAGCAGCAAAAATCAATGGCTACAAAGAAGGAATAAGTACAAGAAGGACAAATATGGGCATATTGTAGGAGCAGTGGTAGAGAAGGAAATGGAGACCTCAAATTCATTTGAGGCCTTAAATCAAGAAACAAAAGAGGTACAACACACATCAATCATCTAGTAGGGTAAACAAAACACAAAGGAGTGGGTTAATGAAACTTTTGGCAAGGTAGAATAGAAGGCAGCAGAAGAACAGCCGTTCAGCAATAATAAAAAGGAGCAGGCACAAGTAGATAATACCACTAAAAGTGAGAAATAAATAGAAGTGACACCAAAACTATCAAGGGAAAATGAAGTGCAGAAGTCGCAAGAGATGGAAAAGGAAAATGAAGAAGAGCAGGAAACCGGCAAAGAATTAATGATGGTACTTCACAATAAGGATGAAAAGCAGGAGATGATAATAGAAGGAATTAAACCTCTAGAAATAGAAGCAGGAAGCATGATGAAAGTGGTAAATGTAAATAATAAAGATATGGATGATGAAGATTTGGGGAATAACATTGAAAAGGTAGCTATTGAGGGGAATCTATCTCCTAAGAAAATTCAGTCACTAAGTGCAAAGCATGGAAAAAATAGAAAAAGTAAAGTAAAAAAGTGGGAGAAAGTGCAATGCAAACAAGGAGTCAAACCACAAAAACAAATTCACAATGAATGCCTTAATTTGGAATATCAGATCAGTGAACACACAGAAAGCTTTTACAAGGCTCATCACAATGCAGAAAAGATATCATTTTTGTTTTGTTGGTTTGATGGAACCATTTCTTAATGGTAATCATACAGAGAAATACAAAGGAAGACTAGGAATGCAACATGTTGTGGCTAACAGATCCGGCAAACTTTTGGCATTTATCGATTAATTCATGGAGTACCACGTAATAAAATATAAAGAACAACAGCTTACTCTTAAAGTGGAAAGCCAGTTTGCAGGTTAAGCTGTCTTTGTCACTCTTGTCTAAGAAAAGTGCACTCAAAAAAAGAGATTAGAGCTTTGGGAATCCTTGGCATAACTGGATAACTTCATTCATGACCCATGGATGGTAGGAGGAGATTTTAATGTTATCAGGAATGGGGAAGAGAAGCTAGGGGGTCTACCTGTCACTATTGAAGAGACTAATTATTTTAAGCATTGTATTAATACTTATAATTTGGAGGAAAATACTTTCAAAGGTAGCAAGTATACATGGTGTAATGGTAGAATTGATGAGGATTACATATTCAAGAGGTCAGATAGAGTATTGGTGAATGATAAGATGCAGGAATTTTTTTCATATCATAGAAGTAGAACATTTTGTAAGGGGTGGATCAGATCATGCTCCAATGTTGATACAGTTTAGAAATGCAGGAGAACAATTGATTAAACCTTTTAGGTTTTTTAATTTTTGTCTTAAAGAAGAATCATGCATGGAAGTCATTAGGCAAAGATAGAGTACCGATTTTGAAGGAAGTCCCCTTCTGAAATTTTAAAAGAAGCTAAAGAATACTAAATCAGCACTGACTAAGTGGAGTAAACAAACTTTTGGAAATATTTTCCAAGATATTGCCACTTTGGAGAAGGTAATAAAGGTTAGGCAACAACAATTTGAAGAAGAGCCTTCAAGTATCAATAGAACTAAGTTGTCACAAGCACAAGTAAAATTAGCATTGCAATTGAGAAGGGAAGAAGATTTTTGGAAACAAAAAATTGGTTTTCAATGGTTCATAGATGGAAAAAGGAACACTAGATTTTTTCATGCAGTAGTGAAGGGTAAAAGGGCTAAATTAAGAATTCAGAGAAACCAAAATACAGAAGGAACCTGGTTGGAAAGCCAAGATAAGATAGTAGAAGTTGTAGATTCTTTTTTCGAGAAACAGTTTGAAAAGAAGGAGGATGCTAAATATTACTCAATATTGGAGGTTTTTTGAAAGCTCATAATAGTAACACAGAATGAAGAATTGAAGTGAAATCTAAACATGGAAGAAGTAAAAGTAGCAGTAATGGGACTAAATAGAAATAGTATTATTGGTCCTGATGGAATGACAGGTGCTTTTTTCCAGGATGCATGGAGTATAATAGCAGAGGATATACATCAGATGGTCATAGCTTTATTTTTTGGACAAGATCTTCGAAGGTTTATTACTCACACTAATTTGGTGTTACTACCAAGGAAGTTAGTAGTAAACATATTTTCTGACTTTAGACCTATTTCACTTACCAATTTTATGAATAAGGTCTTTTCTAGAATTATTCATGAAAGACTAATGAGTGTGTTGCCTGACATAGTGTCTGAGGAACAAGCTGGGTATGTACAAGGTAGGAGTATAGCTGAAAACATTCTTTTGGTACAAGAAATAGTCTCAGAAATTAGGAAAAGGGGAAATCCACCTAACATGGTGGTGAAATTGGATATGATGAAGGCTTATGACAGGATTGAGTATTTGTTTCTCACTAAAGTTCTAAGAAGGATTGGTTTCTGTGAACAATTAATTGATATGGTTTTCAGATTGCTGGCTAATAATTTGTATTCTATTTTACTGAATGGCTAGCCTAAAGGATTTTTCAAGTCATCTAGGGGGCTCAAGAAAGGAGACCCATTATCACCTACATTATCCATTATAGTATTAGAGGTGTTATCAAGAAGTTTGAAGCAGTTATTATGCTGGAAAGTCTTCAAAACTTTTTGCATGCCTAGAGGAAGTCTAAAACTTAATCATCTTGCATTTACAGATTAAATGATCATACTTTGTAAGGCAGAGGTCATTATATTGTAATTGGCCACAGCAACACTGGAGAAGTATGAGAAGATTTTTGGCTAGAAAATCAATAAGGAGAAAAGTGCATTATATTTTCATGATAATGTCACAAATAGAGCAATCGTAATAGCAGATGTAGCAACAAGTATTTTTAGGTAGGATTTTCCCTTCACATACTTGGGATTTCTAGTCTTTTACAAGAGGAATAATAAGTTGTACGATCAGCAAATCATGAATAGAATTACTAACAAATTGCAGGCATGGAAAGGAAAGTTGTTATCATTTGGAGAAAGGGTTGTGCTGATTAAGCATATGCTTTAAAGTATCCCAATACATTATCTGTCTGTCATGAATCCTCCTAAAAATATGCTAAGTACTATTCATAAAATATTGGCTAAATTTTTCTAGAGTAGTATAATAGGAGGAAGAGGAAGGCATTGGGTATCATGGAATACAATATGTTTACCTAAGGCAGAAGGGGGATTAGGTTTCAAAAGATTAGAAGATGTTTCAACAGCTCTTTTTTGCAAAATCTGGTGGAATTTCAAAACTAAGAAGACCCTCTAGAGTGATTATATGGTTAACAAGTACTGCAAAAGGCTACATCCAAAGAAAGTTTGGTAGAAAGGGGAAGAAGGTTCTGAAGTGTGGAAAAAAATATTACAGGTTAGAGATATCATTGATCATCTTATTATATAGACGAGGGAATGTTCATTTATGGTTTGAAAATTGGAGTGGTTTAGGAGACTTCTATTCTATCCTGCAGGACAGTAGAGAAGGGAAATCCAACCTGCAAAATGTAAAAGATTTGATGATTGAGGGGAGGTGGAATGAAGAGTTAATGAAGCAGGTGTTTCCTAAGGAAATAGTGGAGCATGTTCTACAGAATGTAAGACTAGGACAGCAACAGACAAAAAAAGATAAAGAAATATGGAGTGTGGAACCAATAGGAAGTTTTACTATGAAAATAGCATGGGAATGTGTGAGACAAAGAAGGGAGCCTTCTAAATTCTATAGGTAGTTATGGATAAAAGGGATGCCATTTAAGATGGTATTTTTTATATTGAGGATGTAGAATGGAAGAATTACAGTGGATGATACAATAAGGACATGGGGAGTACATGGTCCTTCCAAATGCTGGTGTTTTCAAAACCCAGCACAAAAGACCATATCTCATATGCTACTGAGATCTTATTCTGCTAACAGGACATGGTCCTATTTTTCTTCTTTTGCAGGAATCAATATTCAAGGTCTAAGTTTAAGAGAAACAATACAAGCTTGGTGAGAAGCTCAGGTGAAGCAAAGGGAGAAGGTATACTTAGAGCAGTACCAACAATCATCTTATGGGAGTTATGGAGGAGAAAAAACACAATGAAGCATGAGGGTAGAATATTGACAGGTCACAGATTAGTATATAATTTCACTAGGCACTTGAGAATGTTGTTAAAAGTTAGAAAACCAAGATTGGATTTTCCTACTGAATGGTCATCTATCCTATAGCAGCTAAACCAGTTGAGACCTACTATCATCTTTAAGCTAGAGTTATGGGAGATTCCAAAACAAGGTTAGTGCAAGTATAATACAGATGGGGCATCCGAAGGGAATCTAGGAAGGAGCTCATGGGCATTTTGTTTGAGGGATGCACAGTGTGATTTAGTTTATACAAAAGGATCAGTCATAGAAGACATAGACAACATAGAAGTAGAAGCAAAGGCAATACCATTTGAAGCCAATCATTGCAAGCTAACGGGTCAACACAGGGTCATCATTCAAATAGACTCACTAGCTATGCAGAATTTCATAAATAAGAATTGGGAAGTTCCATGGAGGATAATAGACATTGTAGAACAGATAAAGCAAGCATTGAAAGGGAAAAAGGTAATTATACAACATGTATTCAGAGAGGGAAATCAATTAGCTGATTACTTAGCCAACTTTGCAATTCAACAAGGTAACTTTACATTCACATCATTCATTCAGTTACCAAGATTAGGCAGGAAAATACTAAATAGTGAAAAACAGCAATGTACATATGTGAGAATAGTACCAACAAAGGGGTAGGGGACTGGAAAGGCTATAGAAAGTTCCATATGCATTATGTACAACCAGATAAGTTAAACAAAAAAAGTGAAAATGCTAACTAGCCTATCTACACCAGCCAACAAAAAAGGAATCTCATCAGATAGGGGGTCTCTTGGTCAGATGTATATCAAGTAGCTGAGGTACTTAAATCTATCCAACTATCAATAGGTCTGAGCATCCCAGAATATCCATCCCAGTTATACCTGTAGACCAACCATGTTAGAGAGAGTGAAAGAAAAATACTTGGTAGACACTAAGCTAACAGGGGAACATAGCATACTTAGAGAAAGATACAAGCATCAGTGGACTAGACCTGATATGTTACCATTAAAATACACTGGCAGCATCTATAAACTGAAGATCTCAACTATATTTTTAGCAAGTAAAGAAGATGAACAAAAGGTAAATAAATGTGAGAGTAGAAAATGGATAAATAAAGAGGAATACTTACTCATGCAAGCTAGAAAAAGCTCCAAATCGATGCATCCAAGGCACAGTATTTAGAACCCACAAATAAAGAAGAGTGAACTGAGCATTGATAAAAGGGAACATAATGAAAGAGGTGGTCTGAAGTGGAGCTTATCTCTAAGCTCAATTTGGAAACCTTACACTACCTTTTATTTATTTGTATGTTGGGTCGGGTCATTGTGTTGGACCGGACCTTATTTTCAAATTTGTGCATTTTGGTTTATAACGGATGGGTTGGTCCATCTTTACAATTTTGATTAATAAAATAACAAATTAAACAAAAAAAAAGTAAAGACTCATGACGAGTCATTGGGACAAGTCGTAACAAAATCATGTAAGTATTTGGCATGATTCTTCTCTAAGTACGAGTGGATTACTAAGGTCTGTAAGGATATGTTATGAGTTGTTAGGTGTAATCGTAGGCTGTCCAATGTAAGTCATAATTTGGGTTCTGTGATGATTATGACTAAACCCTACAAGTCGAAAGGTCCCATTACAATTCTTGTGGCTGATCTATAAGGTCAACAGGGTAGGGTGCCTTGGTGGTTCTGCCTTATTTAGGACCCGTGGTGATGATTCTTAAGGAGTGGCTATGAGTCAAGGATTGACCCATAGTCAAAGGAGGCACTTTTTCAGCTTTTAAGTTAAGGGCATTCTGGATATTTCTCCTCTTACCCAAATTGAAACCCACGTCTTATAACCCCTTTAGGGTGTCGCTAATACTCAGAAACTAATCCAAGTAACTTATCAAACAATACAAAGGCTATCTAAGTGCCCTTAAGCAAGCCAAGGTAGGGTTTCATCAAGTTGGTCATCTAAGGGCTCAAGGGTCGAATTCTCTTCAAATTTCTTTATTTTTAAGGCATGTTACTCTTCCCTCATTGTTAATTTTGTAAAAAAATGTGTTTTAAATTATTGTTTATGAGATATTTATGTTGGTTTGTAAAAAAGGTTAGGGATTTTGAATGCATATTGTTGAATAGTGTGTTCCCATAGTTTACATATGATTATTTATGCTTTAATTATGATTTTTAACTTGTGGGTGCTTTGGTATTGTGAATGAACTAGGAAATTGTAAATTTCCAAACTTGTGAATTTTGAAGTGGTTATGACCCCGATCCCATAATGTGAAATTGGTTCTTAAATATGAGAAATGTGGGAATTTGTAAAATTCAACTAGTCTTGAACTGTTGCATGATATAAATAGGTATTGAAACACAATGGTCTGATTTAATGAACAAAGAGAGTCGGTGCTCTCCCACCTTATATTAAAGAACAAAGGGAGTTGTTCTCCCAAAATTAATGGAAATTGTTTTGGCATGATATTATTACCTTGAAAGTGTAGTTAGTATGACGATACCAACAATGTATGCCTTAATGTGAAATATGGTTCAATGAATAAGAATGTGTGAATCTTGTTTTAATTGGGCTCTAATAAGGGTAGTGTGGCTAAGTCGTGAAAGTGGAGGTCGGAGTGACCGATACTTGAAACTGTGTTTACCGATGCAGGGGTCAAAGTGACCAAAGAGGTTCAAGTCCCCCTCATTATTATTTCATGATTAAGGAGATTTGAGTCCCCCGTAAATCATTACATAATCGGGTGCTTAAGTCACCTTAGTATATATTGGGAGGTTCGAGTCCCCCATGTGTATATATATGAGATTATTCTCCGGTTCATGCGGCTACACATACTAGGGCCCTACCAGAGGGTGAGAGCTGGGGCCCATTTAGCCCATGGGTACATGCTATAATAGTTGAGCTACATAATCCAGGCTAATGTTTTAAGTGCATGTTAAACCTTGTTCCCGATCCCGACATATGAAGTATATATGTATATGCATTTGATTATGTGCATTGGTTTTGAATTATTTTAAATTGTTAGTCATGACTTTATGTTATCCCTTTCCCTGAGTTACATGCTAGAGTTCACCCACTAACTGTCTTCGGATGTTGTATCCTCATGTGATGCAGGAATCGGTCATAATTTTACTCCTCCTACTCAGTGATTAGGATCTAGGATCAGCTCATGAGTTGACATTGAAGTGGTGAGCTTCCATACATCTAAAGTTTATATTTTATGTTTCGCTCTTTTACTTCTCAAATTATTCAGACCTATTTTGGCTATAGTCAAGGGCATGTCCCGACACTGTATTGATATTTAGTATTGGTTCTTGTTAGAAGGATTTGTTTGAACTACTATGGTTATTGGGTGGTGTTGGTCGGTCGTTTGGCCGGTCGTCGGTGGTTGGTCATGGACATACATTACAAAGTTTCTTAAGATATTGCATGATATATTGTTATATGTTCGGAATTGATCCGACTTTGGGGTGTGTTGTGTTTGGGTTGGTTCGGTATAGGGGGTGATATTTGGGCTATGTGGGACTTGAAATACCCATCACGGCCAGGCCCTAGTTCAGGTCTTGACAACGATGACCCAAGTCGAATTAAGCTGATGGTGAGATTGCGGAAGACCTATAATGAAATCCATATTAATCACTTCCCATTTCCATACGGGCATCTCAATATCTTGAGACAAACCACCAAGCCTCAAATGCTTCAACTTCACTTGCTAACAAACCATACATTTAGCCGTAAAATTGGCCACATTTCTCTTCATGTTATTACACCAATAGATCTCTTTCAAGTCATGGTACATCTTCGTTGAACCAGGATAAACAGTGTACCTTGACTCATGAGCCTCGTACAATATCATCTCTCGCAGCCCATCAACATCGATAACACAAAGTCTACCTTGGTACCTCAAGATACCTTCACCACCAATCTCAAAATCTAGGACCTTCTGTTGACCCACATCATCCTTGATCTGCATCAAAATAGGATCCAAAATCTGCTTCTCCTTCACCTAGCACCAAGATATGACTTCACCACCTCTTGAAAAATCAAACCACCATCTTCAGAGTCTAAAAGAAGAACTCCAAGATTTTCCAACCGGTGGATATCCTTCACCAACCCTCGCTTCTCCTCGTCAACATGAGACAAGCTACCCATGGACAACCTGCTAAGAGTATCAGCAACCACGATATCTTTGCCTGGATGATAATAGAGACTCATGTCATTATTTTTTAGCAACTCATGCCATCTATTTTGCCTGAGATTTAACTCTTTCTAGGTGAACACATACTGCAAGCTCTTATGGTATGAATATATATCAACATGAACCCCATATAAGTAATGGCACCAAATATTCACCGCCAACAACTCAAGGTCATGAGTCGAATAGTTTTTCTTATGCACCTTAAGATGTCTAGAAGCATACGCCATAACCTTTCCATGCTACATCAACACACAACTCAGTCCCATACGGGACGCATCACAGTAAACAACAAAGACATCAATACCCTCAGGCAGGGTCAAAACCGAAGTTGAATTCAACTTAGCCTTCAACTATTAAAGATACCCTCACAAGCATCGGGCAACAGAAACTTTACATTCTAGGAACAATCTAGGAAGGTACCAAAAAAACTCATCCTATAGTGCCAATTCTTCATCATCGCCCCTTGATTGATCCCACTCTTCATACCACTGATATGCCACATCCTTCAACTGATATGCAGCAAATTTCACTCCCTTAGAGTTGGAAGCATTCATCACCTTGAATATGTTTTCCATCTCATCCACAAAAGCCTAAGGATCCTCTTACACCTTAGAGTTAATAAAGGTCGGAGGATTCAGTGTCATGAAGTGTCCAACTCTAGTAACCTCAAAAGATGGAGAAACATAACCAACACAATTAAGATGATTAGACTGAGAAGTCACCAACAGAGTCAGTAGATGAATAGATCGATGAAACTTGGCAATATAAATATTTCCTAAAGGCAGTGGGTCATGAACATCATCAGCCCGAGGCACTCAAGGAGGATTAAGAGGGACTGGTGGAAATCCATAAGGGGCAGTACAATCAGGAGTTAGGAACCTAGATCGGTTCTGCACCCCATAAGTAAGATGAGTTCCATCCACATTGTCCTTGGATAAAACAAAAGAGTTTCCACAAGCATCAGATCATTAGGGAGCTATGATCTAGATAGTAAACAAATGGAATTAGAGAAGATTCAAGGCCTTAGACTCTATACCTAAAAAATAGAACACAAGAAAGGTAAATATTCCTTAATGCCTCGTAGCCTCTCCCTTATAAGTGTGGCATGCTACACATTCTACTTAACACTGCTTTATGGACACCCAATTGACCATGATCCTTGGGCTTTGATACAAAATTTGTCATTACCTAAACCAGGGACCGAGCATAATAGTTATATCAAGTCCAACGAGGATCGAAGATTACCCATTTTGCCTACTCAACTAAACTCAATACATCTAGTAGTCGATGAATTTCAAACTTATAACAAGATAGAATAAACAACAATAAGAATTTGCTAAGAATTTACAATACTAAATCCCAATCCACAGTAATCCACAAAGCCTCTACATAGACCAAAACCACTCTAATTTGATACATGCCCCCAATAATAGCCAAAAAGAAAACCATGAGAAATAGTTTATGACACAAACTAAATCAAAAAGCAACAGGACTTCCTGAAGAAGGAGTCTCACCAGTTTAAGCTGACTCACGAATAACTCTGAGATCACCTATTACTATGCACGAAAAGTAGAAGTACCTTTGAAACCTATATCGCATGGGAATACAGCAATCAGGGATGGTTAGTAGGGTGAGGACTAGCACGTAACATAGGGAGAGACAACATAATCTGAAGTTAGAATCCGATTCAAAATTATGCACACATCATTATGTACATGCATAAATAGCATGTCGGGATAGGTAACAAGATTTAGCATGATAGTAAAATATTATCCTGGACTATGTAGCTCGGCCGTCATAAATGGGCACCCACGGGCTATATGGGCTCAGCTCCCCCTGCTTAAAGGGCCCTATAGTTTGTTATCCATATAAACTGGAGGTATCAAAAAAGGCCAGGGAATGACTCAACCACACGTCGATCCTAGATATAAATATATCAATAGTGTAAACTATGCACACAGTCAGTAATTCAAACCCTCATGTCAGCAAACATTAATTTCTAGTATCAGTCACTCGAGACTCACACCTTCATGGCTTAGATACATAACCCCTACTAAGCCTAATTAAAATAAGTTTTCATACAACCTATTCATTAACCAAAGAATTATACATTAACACATACCACAGGTATCATCATACCATTTAGCTTGTAACCTCATAATTATGCCATCACAATTCCATTAACTTTGGAGAATTCCTCGACCCCCTTTGCTCATTAAATCAAGTTAGAGGAATGCCTCGACTTTATCTAGTATTTTAAATCAAATTGGGGGAATGCCTTGACTCCCTTTGTTCATTAAATCAAAAATTAACAACAAGGCCTTCAAAATCTATGTTCATTTTTTAACCATTTATGTAATGCAATAGTATAGGTGGGTAAGTCAAACCAAGTAGCAATTCCATAATTCAAAGCCATTTACACGAGTAGATTGAGGGAACACAATTGTTCAAAACTAATTCCAAGATCAAAGAATCAATTGGGGTAATACCTCGACCCTCATTCCAATTCCCATACCCATGCACCTCATTAATTAAAAACATTTAATTCAAAGCATGAACAACTTATGAAAACCATGAAAAACAATCCAAAGATCAACCATTTCAAAATCCTCAAAGCATATCAAAATCCACATTCAAATAAATACAAATAAACCATTTAAAATATATGTTTTTCATGAAGTAATATTTGGAAAAGAGTAACTACCTAAAAGTATCACAACTACGGAGAGAAATCATCCTGGGAGCCCTAATTGACCAGCCTTGAGAAACCCTAGCTTGTTTTTACTTTGGGGAATAAAGAGAGTTTAAGAGTGTATCTGATGTGATAATGAATGAGAAATAACCCCTTCTTTATGTTTTATGGAAGTGGGGTATAAGTAGGGAAAAGGAAAAAATTATCAGAATGCCCTTAATAAAAGATAAAAAATTGGTCGCCCAGTCGCTACGGGTCACATGATGACTCATAACGACTGGTTACGAGTCATCCCTTAGACTCGTAGTCTGGACACTATCATAGGGAATGCACACTAGCCTATCAACGAGTTGTACCCTACAACTCATACTCAAACCTTACGACTCGTATGGCCTAGTCTTTGTCAAAGAAAAAACATCTGGACACCAACTGGTTAGGCTACGGAAAGCACTATACGACTTGTTTAGAGTCTTGACGACTCATTGAGTGCCAATTATGATCAGAATAGGAACTTGACAAAACACACAGGTCACCCTATGATTAGGGTCCTACAACCCGTATATACATCTTACGACTCATATGATGAGTCGTAGTTATGGTAGTAATCTCAAAGGTCAAGAAATTTTTAGGGACCAAAAATCTAGGTGTTTTAATTCTACTCACCAATATACTTACTCATATCAGTTTAATTTATTTTGTTCATGTATAGTCATCCATTCTAGTTATATGCTTGTTTTGGGGTGAGTAGTTATGTTGGAGAGAATGATGATCTTCAAACATCAACCTAGCACACCCTTAAGATAGATCTTTTCCTATTTCAGTCTTCATTCAAATATTAATGATCGCAAGAGAAAGATATTGTAGCACTTCTAAAGTACATTCATGTTCTTTGTGGGTTATTATGTGTTTATGGTCATGAAAAGACCCTAGTATGTAGTTAAATTACAAGCTCCTCTTTTGACTAAGCTTTAGTGTGAGATTATTTTGGGTCAACTTCAAATGACTATATATCCTTGAATAAGAGGTGTTTCTCAGCATAAGATCCACCAAATGAAAGATCATTGAATCTAACTTCCAATGCATTTGATTTTATCTTAATCTAATATTGGAGTAGAAAGTTATGCTCATTTTACCGGACAGTATCTACCTGCCAGAGATTGAAGCCTTGAGTTGACGAGTTGTCAACTAGTTATGGGTTGTCAACTCTATCATCAACCATTACTAGCAAAACCCATAAATCATATAGAGATTGACGAACAGTCAACTAGTTGATAGGCTTTCAACACCATCATCAACCTTAACCAGTAAAGATCTAAATTACCTAGAGATTAATAACTTGAGTTGATAAGTAGTCAACAAGTTGAGGCGCTGTCAACTCCATTTTCAACTGAGGAATTCCTGCAAAAAAAATTTAAGTTTCCTAAGGGGTAGTTTAGTCTTTTCCTCACCTCAAACTCCTCTGTAATGACTTAAATCATTCAATAAATGTTATTCATCATTAGTCAGTATTCAATACTCATTCTTCACTTTACTCTCAAAAGAAAAGAAGTTAGGGTTTCTTTGCAAATTTAAAATCCCATGGCTCCAATTCAAGTTTTCTTCAAGAGATTTACAAAGTTTAGGTATGTGGGTTTTAACCAAGGATAACCTTTCATCCTTATTCCCAAAAGATTTAATTTTTATAATTGTATTTATGAGATTTTAGTTAGGGTTCATACATATTTTCAGGTTTTGATATTTTGGCATTATCATGTTATTTAAAGTTCATCTTGAACAAGAATTTACCTTTACTCATGTTTTTACTTACATAATTGCTATTATGAGAGAAATTCATTATTTTGACATGAAGTTTCATGAGTTGATAAAAGATTTTAATTTGAGTATTTAATATTTAGTTTATAAGAGGTTTCAAGTTTACTAGCTTGAGTTTTAAAAAGCATTTCAGTATAATCACAGTTTTAGTTTTATATGAGATTTCAGAAAAGCTATGAAGTTCACATAAGAAACCAAGAATTTGAGATATAAATAGTGGTATATTATGTTTTTAGACTTATTAACTTATATGCTTATTTTGAGGTGAACTTCATAGATACAGTACGAGCAATAGTATGATTTTGGGAGTAGTATCTAGGACTGAGGGGGGAATGTGGGTTTAGCGCATCTTATTTCCCAGAAACTATGTGCCACCATAGGTTATTTCTATTATATTATTGGTCTTGTCCAGTCGGACGTGTTAGGGTGATCACCATAGTTTCCCTTTATAGGCTGGTAAGGTATATTGGGCCATTATGATGAGGGTCTGAATCATTGCCATTCTCGATGAGATCTTGAGTCATTTGACTCTATATTGCTCCCATGGTTTATGTCGGTTATAAAAATCTCACATAGAAAAAAAGTATTTTAGAAACTTAGTGTAATGACTCACAGCTGTTGTTCAGGTATTGTTTTTATGAGTTATTCTTTATGAAATTTTTTCTTTTAGTCATACTTATGATCAAGGTAAGTCCTTTCACACTTAGCATGCATGATTTGAAATTATATTGAGCTTCAATTTTTCTTATTGCATTCACCCCCACATACTTAGTACATTCCAGAAATACTGACCACATATATGTTTGTACGGCAACATTATTTTATAATGTAGGTTGTGGTGTTTGCCCTCAGTAGCACAATTGATCGCGAGCACTATTTCCTATGCTGAGACAGTTTGTGAGTCCTCATAGTTTGAGGGCCAAGTTTATGATGATTCTAGATGTTTAATAAAGTTATTTTAGTTAACTAGCTTTAAGTTTGGGCCAACAGGGATCTGTCCTAATGGCTCTTTATTTTAGTTAGAGGATTGTCAAGACTATTCAGCTATATGTTTCTTTCAATTTTTCACAGATTTAAAGGTTATTGAGTTTTGGAGTTTTAGGTTATACTATTCATCTGTTTGAAGTTTTAGGTTAGACTATTCATCTGTTTGAAGTCTACTTTAAGTCTTCTTCAGTCTCCACTTATTTTTTAAGTTTACATTTATGGGAGTTCAACACTGAATAGATATCATGAGTTAGCTTGGGCTATTCCTAGTCTTCAGCATCGTGTGACGTTCAAGGGGTTCCTTTGGGGTGTTACACTTAACTTCTTTCAAATTGAGTTGAGTAGTTAACAAATAAGTAAAACGTGTTATGGATTGGGGTAAATAACTATGTGCTTATGCTTAGAGATTATTTTACCTTTACGTGCCCATGAGGGAGATTATATTCTATTATTGACTGGTGATATATGATACTGTGTGTTGCCATGTGTGGGCTTTATTTGACAACATTTGGCCTTATCTATGCATTTAAATGCCTTCATTCAATATATAATGTCCGTGCGAGGCTTGTTTCTCTAATATAGTCCTTATTTGAACATTGGTTGCCTTTACATAATGAAAATACTCAAGGTAGGATTAATATGATATTAATGATGTCATATTGTATATTTATTCAGGTGCTGCCTAATTGGAGTTGATACTAATGGATTATGGATATATTGAGTTGATTTCTGAGCTCACATACATGTATATATGTTGGATTGATTTGACATCATCACTTTGATTTGATTGTGAGCATTACATCCTTTTTCCATACATATACATTCATGAGATACTAGTACCATTAAGAAACACTATTTATTAAATAAAATAAGACACCTTTATGAGAACATTTTCCTTGAACACGAATGAGGTAAGTTAAGATTTAGACATGAGAGATTGCATATGGGTTTCTAAACCCCCATGGTCCCTACCTAGGAGCTGCGAGCTCGATGGGTGTATACAGAAAGTCATGTGATGGATTTCATCATTCATTCCATCCATATAGCATTGCATTGCATTGCATTTGCATACATATCTTTCTTGATTTTCTTTGTATTCTTGGATTGTGCTTAGTTTCAGGTTATTCTTTATGTATATTTGTGTTGTATTCATATTTTGTAAATGTATATTTATATATTAGAATTTTAATGAAAAAGGTGAGAGCTACCATTTGAGACTTTTCTACTTACTACTGATGTACTCATAGTATATCTTACTTATCTTATATTTTGCTTTTCTCTATCAGCCTAAAATTCCTACTGAGTATAAGTGAACTTTACTTACCCCTACTTTTACCTTTTGGGGAAGATCCTAGAATAAGCACCTTTTGTGGCAGTTTATTTCATGGGGAGATTCCAGACTTTGAGGTACTGATTTGCTCCTGATTTTGAGGTTGATTCAGACCTCATCTGTCCTTATTTGTCTTTAATTTAGTTGTTAGAGACAAATGTGTATTTTTAAATTATTATTTTTTGGTAAATAAAGAAATTTTATTTCACCAAGCAATTTACAGCATCAAGAAAGGTCAGACCCCCTGCTTCTCAGTTTTAACAACTATCTACTTTAATAGGATCTCACTAACAGGCTAGGAGATTCTCAAAGTAAAATTTACACAGAAAAAAACCAAAATCAATTAACAAGGTTTAAGTGCTACGCTATATTCTCCACATTTAGATCTTCTACTTTGTCATGGACTTGCTGGCAGTTGCAGTAGCACTGGTGCCTATTTTGCGTACAATTGACCCCTAACATAGATGTGGTAGGCTATTTCTCGACACACACGGTCCTCCTGGAAGGTTCGTTGCTGGAATCTGATATGATTTCTTTCTCTCCATATGGTGTTGATAATCATGGCAAACACAGTGCATAAGATGGCACCTCTAGGAGCTTTCCCTTTTGCTTATTGTGTAAGCCAGTCAACTTTACTCATCCAATCTCTAATATCTAGGTGTACCCCTAGCCAGCCTAGCATTCTCTTCCATATCCCCTTTGTGGTGCAGCATTCAAAGAACAGGTGTTGGTGAGTTTCATCATCACTATCAAGGATGAAAGGCAAAGAGTTCCATTAAGACCCATTTTGGGGTTGTGACAAGTTTGAAGACAAATAATCCATTCAATACATGTATGAGTGAGCCTAAAAATCAACTCAATATGTGAACAATTCATGATATCAGTTCTAGTTCGGCACCATTGGAATCAATATGCATGTAAGACATAATTTATAACATATCAACTCATATCTCGATGTATTCCCTCAGGATAAGGAAAACCATGCTCAATAAGGCCTCTAATATGTATTCAAACCCCCACTAAAGCATCGCATAAGAAATAAGCCTTCCAAATGAACAAATAAGGCCAATGATGTCAAATAAAGTCATCGTACGGGAAACACACAATATATGATATGTCAAGTCAAAAGAATAATAATATAAGCTACCACATGCACACAATAAATGGAATACTCATTAACTACAACTCCCACGGTCATTTTACTATACCCATAGTATACTTTACTCATTTATTAACTACTCATCTCAATATGAAAGAAGTTAACCTATAACTTTCCTCGAAACAATAAAATCTGAGCCTAAAGTCCTTCAACAAGGAACTTTCCCCTTTTGAAAGGTCTCAAAATAGACTAAAACATAAAAATATAGCATATACACATTAAAGGAAACTACATAATACCAATATTGACCATATTTAAGATGGGACCAATACAAACTCAAAAAGCGAGTTCAAAAATGAGAGGGGGGAAAGCAAAATTTATTTTGGAAATATATTTCCTAAGGCTAAAGGAGTCTGCAGTTGAAAACACATGAAAAATGGGTTAAAATGAGGTTCTAATCAAAGAAAAATTGATTTTAAGCTTTGCCAACATAATCCTCGAAATCCTATTTTGAAATCATGATTAAAGAGTATTTTTGATAATTTACACAACAAAAACAACATACCCAGTGTATTCCGACAAAGTGGGGTCTGGGAAGGGTAAAGTTTACACAGTCTATACCACTAACTCAAATGAAGTAGAGAGGTTATTTCAGAAACTCAGGACAGATAACAGTATAACCAAAAAAACTCAAAAATAACACATCCATGAATCATTGTTTTCAGTATTTGTTTTGTCTGTTCTTGTCCTTTCAATTACTTTAATACTTTATGATTATTCTTCCTTCACCCAAGAAGTGGCAAGGTTGATTTAATTTGACACCACTCACTCACTTACATGCACACACACCCTTCTTATTTCTACTCTATATTTTTCTGCTTTCTTTAGGTCATCGTTGTCTAACCTTAGTAAAGGTTCATGTATAACCAACACAACATGTAGGAATTGAAGGGCATGTAATAAGAGACAGCAAGATTCATCCACAAAGACCTCTTAATTGAATTCACACTACTAGGATAGGTGGTTTTATTGATGGCTTCATCCATATGGACCTCTGTATTAAATATCGCACCACTACTTTTTGCTAGGATAGTTTTGCAATTGAAGAAGATTAGACTGAAGTGTTTTTCCGAACAGGAATAGAAAGTATGTTATGTCTTCCTGAAGGACCCAAATACAACTGAGACCTAGAATGAAAACATTCACCAGCTAATCAGTAGTAGGTGCATACTTAAAACCCCTGCCCTCGAGTAGATTCTGAAGCTCTTTACTAAACCTTTTTCAAAGGTCCATATACTTTATCAAACCATAAATAGACAATGGATTGCATCTATATCACAGGCCATAGTTTATCTTTATTTCTGATCAGATGGTAAAAATTTCCAGAATGAGAAATATCAGAGTATACTAGAAATGTTAGAAGTCAAGTTGTGACCAAACCACTCTTCCCTTTAGTTTATCCTATCATGTGCCCTTTGAGGAATCTTTGAAAATATATATGCCATAATTTGTTAGCTTCTTGTAAGTGAAGGAAGAAATACAATACAAGAAAATAAAGATTCTCCGAAGGGACTGTGTCCGAAGAACTTGTATATCTTCTTTTTCTTGCAATAAGAAAAAAAAGAAAAGAGGTTCTAGACCTAAAGACTTATGGAAAAGGTTCTTTTGGTTGGTCATGGCATTTTGTTCCACTTTTCTGTACTTGCTTAATACACTAATTCTCTTTCATTCCGTTAAGCTATACCTTGCCTTGAACCAGACCTCGTGCTTGCCCTAGTAAGAAAAGGGATGCGCTAAGGCGCAACGTCTTTCGCGCTGGCACGCTTAATCAATCCGTTGATTTTTACGAACAAGCCTCAAGCTTGAATGAGCTCTCTAACTGGTTAAAAAATTTCTTTCACATTTCCCAAAAGTCATTCAATTGCTCGTGATGGGATAGAGAAAGATGGGGGTAGGGACTGAAGAGCCTAGAAAAAGGTGACTCACGCAGACAGCTGACTCCTTTTTAATAGAAAAGAATAGCCAAACTAACCCAGGTGGCTGGTCAATCTCAGAGATCTTATTGGCCGACAAACCGGAGACAGACGACCACAGTCCTGGCCTTACCAGCATCGGAGGTGTACTAATCAATGACAGCACCAATAAAAAGTAAAATACAAATAATAGTTATGGCATTCAATATCATATTGCAAGAAATCCAAGAATTTTTTAGGGCTCTTCCAATTCTTATGTCCACTGTGGGAAATAGGGTCCCAAGACCATCTCTTCGATGATGTAGACAAAGGGTTCCTATCATGTTCGATCTAAGAAGAGAGATGGAGAAGAAGATGTCCTCCTGGAAAGCTAGGACGAAATAGTCTACCTTGAATACAGAATCAATTACTAGACGGACTGGCTGGCCCACTTGTACGTAATCAATTCTCTTCTCAAAGTCAAAGCAATGAAAGAACCACCCCTTCCTGTTTTTTGTACTGTCAGATAGAAAGCAAATTAGACCCCCAAGAGTCCTTCTTTACTAGAACTACTCTAGCTTATACTTCTCTCGTGGCCTATCTGCCCTCTATTGCATTCCTGTATTTCACAGGAAATGAAGTGTCCCTTGAGACCAAGAGCCAAAGGTGACACTTAACACTTCTTTCGATCTTTCCATGTTCTCTATGTTATTCGGTCCATCGGAGCTTGGAACATAGAGGAGAAAGCAACAGGGAAAGCGGAGATGCTAGTAATTATATACGTAGTAATGAATGCCCGACCTTTCTAGTGGAGCTGAACTTTCAAGGACAATTGGCAAAGAGCTTAAAGTCAAGACCATAAGTACGATGCCAATAAATTGTAGGTCCGGAAGCAACAACGATCTCAAAAAGTTCTCACTTTAGGTGATTATGTTGAATACAAATTTGCATGTAGGTAATAGTTTCCTCTTTTCCAAAGCCCATTATGACTTTAACCGTTCCCTTTGCAAGAAAATAACATATTCAATAACTAAATAAATTAGTTGTATAGTTTGATGGAGAAAAAGAAATCTTTCCTACAAAGGATAGATAGACTAGATCAGAACATCTACAAAAAATAATTTGCATTCTTCTGAAAATTTGAGCCTGTTTTTTAGCTATGGCATCAATCGATTGAATATCATTTGCTATCTACTTATCTATACTCCATTTAGGGTTATAATCAAGGTAAAATAATGAAACTAAGGTTTTGGAGCTTACCTAAGATCAAATGCTAAAGTAATTCTCAAAAATCTCCCAAATCTGAATCTTAAAGGTCCAAAATTGGTGAAAACCCCACAAAATGGGATTTATATACAGTTTGGCTGCTTTAGCGCCTAAATAACTGCTAACGCAATTGGGAATCGCTTAAGAGGTCATTGCTAAATAGGACCTTTGATATTTAAGAGGCATACACTTTAGCAACCCATTGGCTCTTAAGCGTCTTCTACTTTAGAGACAAATTGGCCACTTAAGCAGCTGCACCAGCTGATGCCTAGCACCAGCAACTTAGCAAGAAGGCTAAGTTTTTTATCGGGACCTCGTAATTCATTTGAAAGATTATGAACACAAATGAACTATGCTATTAGGTTGTTTTTGATGTTTTGGACTCAATGGCGATGTCATATTTTTGATAAAAAGAGTGTTTTCAATAAATTAATCCTCAAGAACCCTAAAAGTCACTAGTTTTTAAAATAGAGGGTCAAAATGCAAACTAATAGCTATGAACCCAAACCAACCCTTATACTAACCCAGATTCAACATTCTATCTCTAATATAACTACCAAAAATTGTCATTTGAGACTCAAAAGACCATATGTTGACCGAAGTCAACTATAGGACTTCTAAAGCCTCTAAAAACCACAAACTCTTTCAAATAACTCTTAATCATATTGAGGACCATGCCAACCATCCCTACACCCCAAAACCAACATGTAGCAACTATGGGGAAGGGAAAAATGTTCAAAACATGTACAAAGCAAGTTTTCACAATTCAAGTCATTATAATATCAACCACTAAGACTCTAGTTTATCCTTGAACTAAAAAGCAAAGAAGTACTTGAATCAATAAAAAGCTAGTGGTAACTACTACTCATGTCAGACTCAACCTCACAAGTAGCATCCTTAATGGAATGGTGTCCCACTGAAACTTAACCATAGGAATATCTCTAGAACACAATCATCTAACATCCCTATCAAAAATGGACACTAGATACTCAAAAAAGATCAATCTCTAATCCAACTGAACTGAATCCCAATAAAGTATGTGAGACTCATCCAAAATATAGAACCAAAGCATAGATACATGAAAGACGAGATAAACGATTGAAAGTCTAGAGGTAAGAAAAACTCATTAGCAACCTATCCAACTATCCGAAGAATATTAAAAGGTCCAATGTATATCAGCCTATGTTTGCCCTCTTCACAAACCTCATCACGACCTTCATGGGTGATACATGAGAGAAAAAATGATAACTAATCCCAAACTATAAAGCACGAAGCCTACAATCTACATAACTTATTTGCCTACTCTGGGATACTCGAAGCCTATCCTGAATTATCCGAACCCTATCCAAAGACTTGCAAATCAAGTCGGTACCATGGGGTCTAGCCTTGGATATCTCAAACCAACAAATTGGAGAATGACGATGTGTATCATATAACACCTCAAAAAGTGCCATCTCAATACATGAATGAAAGCTATTATTATAAGAAAACTATGCCAAAGCTAAATGTTGCTCCCACTAACCTCTGAATCCATAACACACACGCAAATCATATCCACCAAAACCTAAATAGTCCGCTATAACTGACCGTCCCGTCTGAGGGTTAAAAGTTGTCCTAAGGTCAACCTGAGTACCCAAATCCTCATGAAACATCCTCTAAAACCTAGAAGTAAACATTGAACATCAGTATAAAATAATAGACGCGAGCACTCCATGAAGACAAACTGTCTCCCAAACATAGATCGACCTAACTTCTCAACACTGGATAAAATCTGAATAGGGATAAAATAGGTTGATCTGGTCAATTAGTTCATGATGACTCAAATACTGTAAGATCTAAGAGAAGTACGAGGCAACACACTCACAAAGTCCATAGAGATCCACTTCCACTTCCACTCAAGAATGGGTAACTTCTGAAGCAAACCACTCAGTCTCTGATGCTCAGCATTAACCTACTAACAACATAAGCAACGAGCTAAAAAACTTGTTTTATCCCTCTTCATACCACCCCATCAGTAAAGTTGCTTCAAATCATAATACATCTTAGTCACTACTGGATAAATGGAATATCTTGAGCAATAAGCTTTTTTCAAAATCAATCTCACCCATTCATTAACTCTCGAAATACAAACTGAACCACTAATCCTTAGCACTTCCTCAGAATTAAGAGATTTTACCTTATTCTCGCCTCTAAACACTTTATCTTGATTTATCCTTAAACTATCATAATCAAACTAGTGAGCTAAAATTTTCCTCGGCAAGAAAGATCTAGCACCAACGGAAGCTAAAACATGCTCGGGCGATGAAATATCAATCCTAACCATCCAGTTAGCTAAAGACTAAATCTTTGAGGCTAAAGGCCACTATTGGGTCAAGAGATAAGCTAAACTCCTCATATTGGTTGTTTTCGACTCAAGGCATCCACAACTATATTAGCCTTAACCGAAAGATAAAAATAGTGAGATCATAATCCTTAAGCAACTCAAGACATTGTCATTGTCTCATATTAAGATCTCATAAAGTAAAGAAGTACTAAAAACTATAATGATTCAAGAAAATCTCACAATGGACTTCATACAAATAGTGTCTCCTCAACTTCAATGGAAATATAACCGTGAGCAACTCCAAATCATTGGTAGAGTAATTTTTCTCATGAAAATTCAACTAACGAGAAGCATAAGCAGTTACCTTACCCTTCTACATTAATACTGAATCTAATCTAACACCAAAAACATCACAAAATACCATAAAACCCATGCCTCCTTGGGCAAAGTAAAGATAGGAGCTAAAGTCAACAACTCTTTGAGCTTTTGGAAGCTCTTCTCACATACTTCCAATCACTAAAAGGTAACTTTTTTCTGAGTCAACCTTTTCAAAGGAGTCGCAATAAAAGTAAAACCCTTAATGAAACATCTATAGAAACTACTAAGCTAATTAAAATCCAAATCTCTATAGGACTAGTGGCCTAGACTAGTCACAAATCGTCGCAACCTTGGTTGGTTCAATCAAAATACCATCTTTGGTCACCATATGACCTGCAGAAAGAGATAAAATCCAACTAAAACTTACACTTAGAGAACTTAGCATACAACTTATCATCATACAATCTCTGAAGTACAATGCTCAAGTGTCACACATAATCGATCTCATTCTTAGAATAAACTAAGATATCATCTATAAATACAATCACAGAGGAGCTAAGATACTATTAAAATACCCATCTTATCAACTTTATCAACTCTGTTGGGCATTGATCAACCCAAAAGACATGGCCAAAAACCATTATGACCATATAGAGTTCGTAAAGTCGTCTTTAAAACATCCAAATATCTAATCTTTAACTGGTGATGCCCAAATCACAAATCAATCTTACAAAATATAGAAGCACTCTGAAGTTGGTCAAATAAATCATTAATGTGAGAAAGAGGATACTTATTCTTATTTATCACCTTCTTTAATTATCGATAATCAACACACATATGCATAGAATTATCCTTCTTCTTCACAAATAACATAGGAGCACTGCAAGGAGATACACTAGGTCTAATGAAACCCTTACTCAACAAGTTTTGCAACTGTAATTGTTCCTTCTATTCCATTAAACATACTTTTCTAAGCTATACTTGGCACACCCAGCAAAGCTAAGGTCACAGACTTGGCATAACAATCCAATACAACATCATAGGGAGCTACCCAATCCATACCCAAGATAATATCAAAATCAACCATATCTAGCATAATTAAGTCTACCCAATGCAAAGGTAACTATATAAGATTGGTATACCCGATTCACCATTAAAGAATCTCCTACATGGGTTTAAACCTGAAAAGGCATAGCAAGGGCCTCATATATAGTATCAAACTAGAAGAAAAATATGTAAACACATATGAGAATGTAACCCAGGATCAAAGGCAAATCTAGGATTTAAAGTTTTAGGTTCCAATGGATAAAATAAAATTTAATATAGTGGTTTATGGGGTTAGAACCCATAACTAAAAAGAATACAAAGCTTCAGTAATCTCTTTATCTACCACTAGACCAATAACATACTTTATTAATGGTTTACCAACTTATGATTCTTATATATTTAATAGATTGCTCAATATAAATACAAGATTCGTACAAAAGTTACTGGGTTCTTGAGAACCCCCATATATCCCCTTAAATTTGCCCCTACCCAGGGTTAAATAGAATGGATATAGATATATGGGAAATCGAGATGATACCTATAATGACTGCATCAGAGGCCAAATGCCTTGAGTATCTTGGGTATAGCATAGCACTATCCACATCCTCTCCCAACTAAGAAACCCTATGACCAATACCACAAGCTCTCCTACCTCTACCTCAACCACTTCTAAAATAACCCATACTACTCTGTGAACTATCTCTGAATGCAGAAATAAAAGAAGGGCAAAACTAAAATTAAGAACACTGTTAGGCAGGATCGAACACACGTCGAGGATAGTCCTTGGCCAAGTGGAAAACTCTATCACATACAAAGCACCCACAAGGTCTAGACTCATCATGAGGAGCCACAAATGAACTAGGTCAATAGCCCTGACCAAACAAACTAAAACTGGAACCTCCACTGGCATGACCTGATACCTGTCTACCTGAATCTATAGAACTTAAAGGTCAAACACCTGATCCCTATAATGCGGCCTTAACCACCCTACCATAATTACCACGAGAACCTCTACTAGAGAAATATCTACCACAAAATCCATGTTCACTAAACTCGCCCTAATGGTATACCTTCTTAGAATCTCCCAAAGTATCCAGGTAATAGACTCGATCAGCTTGGTATGCTCAATGCTACTCTAAAAAAAACCTCTAAAATAATCATCTAGGCAGTAGCTAACTGATAAGGACACTCTAACCCTTTTATGAACTTTCAAATCCTCTTAAACGTGATAGAGATACTAATAATTGAATATTTGGATAGAGCATGGAAATGTACCATACACTCAGTAATAGTCATGGAGCCCTGCTTCAAGTGATCAAACTAATCCCGCATTTAATCTCTCAAGATATACAACACAAATCTCTGCAAGAAGGCCTCAAAAAACTATGTCCAAGTTATGGTAGGCAAACCAAATGGCCTACAACTAGAAAGAAATCTCCACTTATCCCTGGCCAAATCCTTTAACTGATAGCTAGTATAAGTAACTCTATGAGATATAAGTGATGCAAGATTATGAAGCTTCTCCTTACAATAAATCACAAACTAATAGGCATCCTCACCAATCACTCCACTAAAATTAGGAGAAGCCAAGTGAATAAACCTCTCAAACCTCTTTTTATCATTAGAAAATATCACAGTAGCTAAAGCAACTATAAAATAGTAAGTCTAGAAGGCAAATAGCCCATGCGGGGGGGGTGCCACAGATTATGGGTGTACCCCTAAAGTAGGAATACCATAATAAAAAGTCAACACTACCAGTATAACACCACACAAAGTCTGAGCAATACAAGGTACACTTAAGGGAAGTAATCTTAGGGGTATTTATGCACCTAAGTGTTGTTATTGGACCTTATTAAGCTTAGTTTAGAGGACTTATTTTGTGCTTATTGAGTTAATCTTGAGATGAATGAAAATTTAAGTGTTTAGTTATGTAATTTTGATGTTTAACGTGTGTTCATAATGAGTTTAGATTCAAAACATTAAGTTTAAGTTAATACGCAAAAACTAGTACACTTAGCTTGAGTTATGTTCTTTCCTAGTTCATCGTGTTGGATTCTATGGTGTTTTGTACTCTAAATTGTGGTGTTTGATGTTGTAGGAAGCTTAGTGAGCTGATCAAGATGATTATAGTTGATGTAGAAGCTGGAAACATGAGTAAAAGGTACCACAAAGCTTGGACTTGAAGAACAAACACATGGGAGAAGGTTTGACAAAATTAGAATGTTTTGGACTCATTGGCGTGCCATGCTGCCTAAATAGCACAATAAGGGAATGGCACACCCTTGGTTGTAAATAAAATGGCAAAAAATAGTATACCCCCATTATATTGGTGTGCCGCGGACCCTAAGACATGCGATAAGGGTGTGGGATATACCTATTTGCCCTATTTGGTTCAATAATAGGATGAAATATTAATGCATTTAACTTAGTTCTCACATTTCCGCTCAACGATGTAGTTTTAGGTCTAAGTTAGATAATTTATTAGATATTCAAAAGGCCATAATCATAGTATCAACCCCATGGACCAACAACCAAGATACTTAACCTAACTAATGAATAACTATAACTTACTATGATTGTTTATAGACCCTTAAACCTGGGTTTCTTCCCATAACTGTTCAAACCTTTAATTCACCACATTGTTTAAGTTTACATTTAGTTATAACTCTTAAACTCTTGTGGTTATATTTGCACTGCTTTAATCTTAATATTTAAAATAAAATTGGATAGTTACTTAACACTAGTCCCTATAGGATCGATACTTGGCTTTCTTAAGGCCACTACATAACTTGGGTGGACCACCTACACTTGCGTGTGTTCTTGGGAGAAATAATTTTTGGCGCCATTACCGGGGACTTATAATTTGGCAGTTGTCTTATTTTTAGTTTTACTTTTTGATTTCTTTGGTGTTATTCACTTGATCTTGACTTCTGAATTTGCAGGCACAGGTTTAAAAGGCGAGTAAGCTAGCAAGGGTTAGGGAGTTTATTGACCAAATCTCGAGCCTGAAAAATGCTTATGCTAATAGAGAAGAGAAGCAATCATTTTCTACCAAATACCATAGATTCACGAAGAAGAAGATACTCCTACAAATATAGATGATGATCCACCAGCCCACAGGACTGTTTGTGAAGTAAAAATCCCACTTGCGACTAATATGACCTCCGCAATTTGAAGATTGGCTCCTGGAGTTAGATTTAAGATTAAACAGAACATTATATAGCTTTTACACAGCAGTGGACAATTTACTAGCTTGTCAATGAAGATTCGTAAGTCCACTTGCAAAAGTTTCTAGAGATCAGTGACACATTCATCTCCACAAGTATGTCAAATGATTATGTGAGGCTGACTTTCTTCTTATTTTTACTTTTAGGGGAAACAAATAAGTGGTTGAACGTTGAGCCAAAAGGTTTAATCACTGCATGAGATAATTTATCCAGTAAATTCCTCATCAATTTCTTCCCATTTGTAAGATTGTGAGACTACGCAATGAGATATTGAGATTCAAGCAAAAGCCGGATGAGAACCTGTATCATGCTTAGGAGAGGTTTAAATATATTTTATAAGATTGTTCATATCATCATCAGTCCAATGAGGTATTAACTCACACCTTTGTTGAGGCACTTGACCAAAACACAAAAATTTTGCTAGATTCAACTGCAGGTGGTAATTATTTAAAGAAGACATATCATGAGTTCTATACCTTGTTGAACCACATTGCTCAAGGGAATCCTGACTGGCATAGTTACATGTCAAGAAGCTCAGTGAAAAATACTGCAGGGATAATTAAAGTTGATAGTATCATAGCCTTAGCCGCGCAATTGTAAGCTATGTAAAATCAGATAATGACCCTATTCAGCAAATTAGGTATGAATTAATCTTTACTCAAGTTATTATAGTGCAGCAAACCCCATCATGGTATGAGATATATGGCAATAGTGGCTACTCTGTAGACTCGTGTGGAGAAAATCCTAAGTCTGTAAACTTTATGGGCAATGCATAAAAGCCAAATTATGAGAATGCCTATAAATAAAGTGGCAGACTCGGCCAAATTATGCATGGGGTGCTAATCAGCCATAGCAGTTTCATCAGCAGAAAATAACATAGGTCAATAACCTAGAGAAGACTTTGAACAATATCCTGACCAAGCAAGAAGAAATGGCTGCTGAACTAAAAAAATTGCAAGTGGCTCAGCAGAGGTTAGAGCAGCAGTTGGGGTAATTATCTTAGACACAGAAAACCAGGAAATAATATAGATTGGCAAATGATACTGAGGATCCAAAGAAATTAATGGCAATCACTTTAGGAGTGGTAAAGAGCTTAGTGACAGGCTTTCGAAGAAAAATTCAAAAGTACAAGCAGAGTTGATTCTGCTAACAGCTTACAAGTAAAGATGTTGATAATCTAAGAAAGTCTGAATACCCAAAATCAAAGGATGCTGAATAGGTGAATGAGAGACCATCACCACCATTCCCACAGAGGCTTAAGAAAGAAAAGGAGGACACTTGCTTTAAGAATTTCTTTGACACATTCAGAGAACTTCATATTAGCCTTCCTCTTTTAGATGTTTTGTAGGGAATGCCTAAGTACGCTAAGTACATGAAGGATGTGGTGACTAAAAAAATTAAACTATAGTATATTGAGACGATGGCACTTGCTGAGGACTACAGCTCTATGGTGATGAGAAAAAATCCCAAGAAGCTAAAGGACCTAGGGAGTTTCACCCTCTCTACCTAATTGGTGATAGTGATATGGTTAATGCTCTAAGTGACTTAGGGGAAAGCATAAATTTAATGTCCCTATTAGTATTCGACACTCTAGGTTTGGGAAAGCCAAGGCCATGCTCTGTGGTGCTACAGATGGCAGACCGAACCAGAGTCTAGCCCAAAGGAATCATTGAGAACTTGCTCATCAAGGTTTCTAATTTCATTATCCTAGATGAATTTATTGTTTTGGACTATGATACAGATGAGATCATTTTGGGACGTCTATTTTTAGCAACAAAAAAAGCTTTGATAGATGTAAGATAGGGCACTCTCAAAAATGAGGTTGGATGATGAAAAAAATGATCTTTACAGTTTAGAAACCACTCAATCCACCTTACCACTACAAATATTTGTGTATGATAATAGTGATGGAAGTGGATGAGTGTAGGGTGGTAGAGTCTAAACCACCTAAGACCTCTTCAAACTTTCTCATTGAGTTACCAAAGCCATAACCTATGCCCAAAGAAATAATAATTGAGGAGCTTGAAAAGGATGTTATTGAAAATAATTTTGACCTTTAGAGTACATACTCAAGAGGTTAGAAACAAATAATATGATGACTTCTAAGTAAGAGAAAAAGAATGAAGAAAAATAGTTTAGTTGTGAGATGGGTCATGCTGCGACACTAAATCAGCCGCTGCTTGGGAGGCAATCCAAGTTTAAGGTAGGTATTTTATTTTGTATTATTAGTTTTTACATCATGTATTTTTTGTTTTTGACTCACAGATTGATGGAAAGTCTGAGCACTAAAGACCTGAGCTAAGGAGCATGGCAAAGACTGGGTGTGGGGTCCCTAGACCCTCTTGTTATATAAAGATGCTACTACCTAGGCCTAGAGTCCTCGGGGAGTATTTCTATCCTTGCCTTTTAATTTAGTTTGGGGACAAAATAAGTTTTTAAGTGTGAGGTAGGGAAATTCCCATGGTTTTAGGTGAAATGATGTTATAGGATCTTAAGTCTTAGTTGTTTTCTTAGTTTTTGGGTTAAATTTAAGAAAAATTAAAAAATATTTTGCTTGTTAGTTTTTAGTTGTTGGGGTGAGTTTAGTAGGTGCACACTTCACCCACCCTATGGTTGTTATTTTAGGTTCTTTTCCACGGGGGCGCCCTTTGAACCCAATATCCTTTTTTTCTTTTTTTAGAGTAAATTTTATATTTTTGTGTTCGGATAAGTGGGATGTTCTTGTGGTGCTATGTATGATTGCACTATGCTAGTGGGTTTGTATGTAAAAGCATATTAATTGTGTTGAAAGATTACTTTGAGACACCTAGGCTCATGATTATGACTCTTGTGTGTTGTTGGCTCAATTTTGAATTTGTCTTGTTGTTTGGTCTAGAGTCTACAATGATACTACTTGATTTGAGCTTGTGTCATGTGTGATGTGAGGTTTTTGTGTATTCTTTATTGCATTTGATATCTAGAACTTGCTTGGTGTGTATGTAAAGCAAAATAAAGAGTGTGGGCTTAGGAGATGATATAGGCATATTTTTTATATCCATGTTTCATACCCTATTTTACCTACCCTTATGCATAATCTTAGTTAGCCCCATTGAGCTTTTAGCCTATTCTTTGGCAGCTCATATGTAGTTTGTTCCCTTTCTCTGGTTTGACCTTAATTTGATCCAAAGCTCCTAAGCACTTTAATTACAAGATTAATGAAATTAAGGAGTGTGAAAATAAGAAGAAAAAAGGTGAATATGAATCCCCAAATTAGTAGATATTGGTGTGCCAAAATGATATGTTGTGGTTGGGAGTTGTGGATTTAAAAAAAAGAATTATGCTAAAATTTAATCACTAGTTGATAAAGAAATATTCCCTTTCATAGTATTTGTGAATTAGCTTAATGATATGGGGCAAAACAAGAGATGTATGTAGATAAAAGTGGTGAAAATTGGTTGTTAATAAAGAGATCTTAATGTTTATGAGATGTATTAAAGTGCTTAGGAAATATAGTCACTATTCTTGGCCAAAATAGTTCCAACCCATCCCTTAGCCTACATTACAACCCTTAAAGACCTATTTGATCCTAAGTTTTAATATTCTTCTATTAGTGGTGTATTAAACTAAGGGAAAGGTTGTGGTTCATCTTATGTAACTTGTGAATTCTTTGTGAGGGTGAGCGTAATTTAATTCTTATACCCATTCTTGTGATAAAGTGCATCTATGTAAGGGATTATGGGAAACTCTCTTGTGGTTAGGGAACACATTTGATGATAGTTGGGTCACTTTCATAATCTCTGTGATTGAGTAATATGCATGAGCTTTCTAACTTGTTGAGTCAATTCTTGAGGCTAAGATGTTTTGAAGTATTGTTCATGGACTTTCAAGTGTCCATAACGTGCTTAGTCTAAAACTTGCATTCTGTGTAATCATTGCAGTACTATCTTGAGTGTCTTGCTTTTAGACATAGTGTTGGAGTCTCCCTTTATGTTATTGTTAGGGTAAAGAGTTGTTCGATGAAGAACAAGACCTTAAGTGTAGGGTGATGATCTTAGGTGGATTTATACACCTAAGTGTTGTTATTCAGTTTTATTTAGCTTAGTTTAGAGGATTTATCTTGTGCTTATTGAGTTAATCTTGAGATGAATAAGAATTTAAGTGTTTAGTTATGTAATTTTTATGTTTAACATGTGTTCATAATGAGTTTGGAGTCAAAACATTAAGTTTAAGTTAAAACGCGAAAACTAGTACACTTAGCTTGAGCTATGTTCTTTCCTAGTTCATCGTGTTGGATTCTATGATGTTTTGGACTCTAAATTGTGGTATTTGATGTTGTATGAAGCTTAGTGATTTGATAAATATGATATATAGTTGATTTAAAATCTGTAAAACATGAGTAAAAGTCACCACAAAGCTTGGACTTGAAGGACAAACACATGGGAGAAGGCTTGAAAAAATCTGAATGTTTTGGACTCATTGGCGTGCCATGCTTCCTAAATGGCGCGATAAGGGAGTGGAACACCCTTTTTTGCAAATAAAATGGAAAAAAACAGTATACCCCCATTATATTAGTGTGTCTCGGACCCTAGTCCACGCGATAAGGGTGCAGCACGCTACTATGTTAAAATCGGCACCCTTGTTCCAAGTATTAATAGGACACTTAAACATTATTGTAGACACCTTGGACGACCTTGGGGAATTAACAGACACTGTAAAAGGATTATATTAGGGTTTTTACTCTTTATATTTAGTTTATTCTTGGATCTATACATGGATTATTTCATTATGATTCTTGTTACGTCCATGAGTGGCTAAACACCCTTTTTTTGGGTTAAGGCTAAGAACATGATTACTATTGTTATGAATTGAATTGGTTTTGGTTATTGATCATTATTGGTTTTTGTTTATCCTTTGTATCACTATTTTAAGTATTAGCGACCCTTAAAATACATGTATAATTCTATTGTAAACACGAATGGAGGAACGATAGGATAGAACGTGGGATAAATAGAATAGGATCATAATCTCTCAGAAATGAAGTTTTGATTTACATTTAGGATAATACCTATGTGCCCTATTTGTTTCAATGAGGGATGAAATATGAATGCAATTAACTTAGTTCTAGTATCCACACTCAACGATGTAGTTGTGGGGCTAAGTTAGATAATTGATTAGAGGTTCGGAAGGCCATAATCAAAGTATCAACCCCATGGACCAACAACAAAGATATGTAACCTAACTAATGAAGTTCTATAAATTAGTATGATTGTTCATAGAGCCTTATCTCTAGATGTCTCCCCATGACTGTTCAAGCCTTTAATTTATTGCATTGTTTAATTTTACATGTAGTTATTACTCTCAAACTCTTGTGGTTACAGTTGTACTGATTTAATCTTAATAGTTAAACTAGAATTAAATAGTTACTTAACACTAGTCTTTGTGGGATTGATACTTGGATTTCTTAAGGCCACTATATTACTTGGGTGGATCACGTATACTTGTGTGTGCTCTTAGGCACAACAGGAACACCCTCCAAACAACTTAAAAGTCGAATCAATAAAACCTAAATCACTGAGGTGTCAACTGAACTCTGTGGAACTTGAGTGGGCCCTACAACCCTATCTGATAGTCATCTCTCTCATACTCAACCTTAGGATTGGGAGAGGCCTTCCTAGCATGTCATCTAACTGGGGTAGCTCCTCGTGTCCATCTTCTACCTCTAGGTCTTCCATGACCTTTGCCTCATCCTTGAACCAGGGCTTTCAAATCTGATGCAGGCTCAGTATCCCTAGCATCTCTGGACCTAGTCCTCACCATCTGCACAGAAAAAAATAGAATACAATTTTAGAGCGTTGGGTATGAATAACTCGCACGATAAGGAATCAAATTTGAGAATTTTTTCATAAAGACATCTTATAGCCTCTCAAAGATAGATACGGATGCCTGCATATTGATCTATGAGACTCTACTAGTCATCCTTCTTTTACACTTATGAGACCGATGAACCTAGAACCTTGGTACCAATTTATCGCGGCCCAAAAGTAGAGGTCAAGATGGCACTTATTGTGGCTATCCTTGATAAGTAAGCCGACACCCAACAAAAAATAAAATGAAATATGAAATAAATACAGGTTAAAATAAGATTTCTAGAGTAAAGTTAGGCTAATACAACTACAAAATATAGCAAAAGTCTTAAAGAAATTTCATAAATTTCAAAAATCTGGTGATACAAGTGTAAAATATCTAAACAATCATCCGAATACTTAATAATACATAATCTATCTTTGAGTTATAAGTAAAGACAAATAAACATGGATGAGGTCTGAACCAGCCCCAAACTCTGGAGTGTATCAGTACCTTGAAAACTCAAAATCTTTGTACAAAGATTAGTCGGCACACATGGTACTCGAACTAGGATCTACATTAAAAGGGCACAATAAGAGTGAGTACAGTCTACTTTGGCTCAATAGATATCATAGGCCCACATAGTAAAGCAGATAATAATACAAGTATATTATGAGCACGTCATTTGCAAATAGAAAAGTTTCCAAATGGTAGCTCACATTGTCTTCAATAAGAGTTCTAAGATAAATACAAAAAGTAAAAGAAGAAAACAAGTAATCACGGAAGTAAGCATAAACGGAGTAACCAACAAGAAGCGTGTAGTTAACACCAAAATGTAGATGTATATGGGATGTAATGATGATGATGATGATGAAATGTGTTGGAAGTTATGATATAACTTTCTGTGTACACCTACCGAGCCTCAAGCTCCCAAGATAGGACTCATGGGGGGTTTCCAACTCATATACTTTGTCTCGGAATTTTCATAAATCTCAATCTTATGTCTCAATCTACCTAACCGGCACATCTCTCGATCTAAGCATTTTTAAAGTGTCTCATTTTCTTTCAAACATTAGTGTTTCTCAATGATACCAATATCTCATGAATGTATATACGTGAAATGAGGATGTTATGCTCATAATCACATCCGTATGAAGATAAACAATCCATTGAATACGTGTATATGTGAATTCAGAAACCAAGCAAATATGTCAACAATTTATGATATCAGTTTTAGTTAGGAACCATTGGAATTAATATACATATAAGACATCATTTATATCATATCAACTCATAACTCGTTGTTTTTCCATTGTGATAAGGCAAATCATGCTCGATAAGGCTTATAATATCTATTCAATCTCCCACTTAGGAAGCACATAAGAAATAAGGAACCAAAATGCACAAAAAGGTCAATGATGTCAAATAAAGATCCCATGCGGACAACACACAATATATAATATGTCAAGTCAACAACAACAATAATATAAGCCCACATATGGGCACAGAATAAATGGAATACTTACAAAATACAACTTCAATAGTCATTTTCCTATATACATAGCACACTTTACTCATTTATTAATCATGCAACCCAAGCTGAAAGAAGTTAATCCATAACCTACCTCGAAACAACAGAATTTGAGTCTAATGTCCTTCAACATGGCACTTTCCACTTTCTAACAGTCTTTGGAATCAACTAAAACATACAACTATAGCATTTATGCAGTAAAAAAACTAACAATACCCATATTAACCATATTTAAGATGGGTCCAAAATGAACTTGAAAAATAAAAAACAAGAAGAGTAAAATCAGAATTTTATTTTGAAATTGCATTTTCCAAGGTTATAGGAGTCTATAGTAGAAAGCTCACACGAAAACGATTTAAAAACGAGGTTTCAATCGAAAAAAAAAACCAATTTTATGCTTAAATAACATAATCCTCAAAATTCTATTTCAAAACCATGATTAAAGAGTGATTTTGGTGATACAATCTGGGTAAACTAATAAAACTAAGGTTTTGGATCTTACCCAAGATTAAATGGAGAAGAAATTCTCAAAAATCACCCAAACATGAAGTTCAAAGGTCTAAAATGGTGAAAAATTGTGAAATGGGGTTTATATACAGGTTGGCCACTTTAGCGGCTAAATGACCGCTAAAGTGATCACCACTAAAGCGATCAGGCACCGCTAAAGCAACCATTGGATCTTAAGGGGCTTCCTCTTAAGTGACGCATTGTCACTTATGCAACTCGTTTTAGCAATCAATGAGTCACTTAAGCGGATGCTCCAGTTGATGCCTCGCCCCAACAATATAGCAATAAGGCTAAGTTTCTAATTGGGCCCCCGAAATTAATTTGAAATTTCATGAACACAAACAAACTATAATCCTAGGCTATTTTCAATGTTTTCGACTCAAAGACGACGTCGGATTTTAAAAAAAAAAAATTCGTAAATAAATATCCACGGAAACCTTAAAAGCTTATTTCGCTAGCTTTTCAAATAAAGGGTCAAAATGCAAACTAAAGGATCTGAACCGAACCAACTTCATCACTAACCCAATTTGATATTTCAGAACTAATGAAACTGTCTAAATTTTCATCTAGTACTCGAAACACCAAATGTTGATCGAAGTCAACTATAGGACTTTTAAAGCCTCTAAAAACCTCAAACTCTTACAAATTATTTTTTATCACACTGGGAACCATGTCAATCATCCCCACGCTACAATACCAACATGTAGCAACTATGAGGAAGGGAAAAATGATCAAAACATGTCAAAAAAATAAGTTTTCACTATTCAGGTAATTACAAGTAATTAATTTAGGAATTTAATTTCGTATGCAAATTGGGTATAGGGATGGTTAGTTGGGTGGATTAATTTAATTTTAGATAAAATAAATTCAAATTGGGTAAATGCATAGGATTGTGCCATGTGTCTCTCTATTAGTGTAAAGAGTATATACAATCCAAATAATTAACGACGGGGGCATACACGTACCCAAAGTATAACGAAGGGTATATACTTACCATTTGTTATAGTTCAGGGTTATATATGCCTCTTTTTCATAAAATAAATAAAAATTATATAAATGCATAGGATTGTGACATGTGTCCCTCTAATAAAGTAAAGGGTAAATACATCCCAAATGATTAACGGCAGGGGCATATGCATAACCAAATTATAAAAAAGGATTATACGCATCATTTATGATAGTTTGGGGGTGTATATGCCTCTTTTTAAAAACTAATATGTTGCATTAATTATGACATAAATATTTTTCTCATCCAACTAACTAAATTAGGTACTTACTTGACAACGCCCAAGCGCACATGCAAGTGTACGTAGTCTACCAAGTAATATATTGGTTTTTAAGAAAGCCAAATATCAATCCCACGGGGACTTGTTCTAATAACTATTAAATTTCAGTTCACAATTCATATTCAATTGATGCAAGAGTAACCAAAAGAGAGTTTTAAGGTTATAACTAAATGTGAAGTAAATAGTGTGTACAGTAAAAGATTTTAGACAATCAATGGAGTAAAGCCCAAGGTTAAAGCACTTCAAACAATCATACTATGTTATTGAACTTCATTCATTAACTCGCTTATCTTTGTTGTTCATTCGTAGGGTTAATTGCATGATCATGGTCTCCCGGCCTTTAACCGTTTACCTAATTTAGGTATTACAACTACATTATTGAGTGGGGATGTAATAATCCAATTAAGTTCTTAAATCTTTCATCCTACACGTGAATCAAGTAAGGCTTCTAGGTACATCCCTGTCCTAGATACTAATTTGAATTCCTTATTTCATAAAAGAATAAAAACCGTACTTTGTTCATTCCCACGTTCTATCTCCCGATTCCCTCTCTCGAGCTCACAAGGTTGACAATATATGTATTCTAAGGGTGATCAATCCTTAAAATAATTAAAACAAGGATAAACAAGCAACCAAATATGATAAGCAAATTAAAAAAAATAATTCAAAATAATAGTAGTCATGTTCTTGGATTTAACCCCAAAAAGGGGGGGTTTAGCCATTATTAGTCATAATCATCATCCAAATAATTGTATGAAGGATCAAAACCATGAAGAAGCTAAACTAAAGAATGGAAAACCTAAAAATAAAGAGCAGCAACCTCCCAATCTTGTCCAAGCCATCCAAAGATCCTCAAAACTTATTTAAATACATTCTATTTATAGTAGGCTAATCATAAGTCGTATAGGATTCACATTGTCCTTTTATAGATGGGCACAAATTTCTTGCTTTTGAACTTCATCGCATCGTGCTAATGCTATAAGCCCGATGCTATAAGCCCGCGATGCAGCATAATCGCGTTGAGCTACTAGAAATTAACAATTTCCATTTGGCCCTTTATCACGAAGCGCCAACCATTCCATCGCTATTAGAACCATGAAGAAACCTTGTCGCGGTGAGCCCCCAGGTGTCCTCTTCTCATCATGTTGTGCCTTGTGCTTTTGTTGGTCCACTCTAATCCTTTTTATGATGTTTCCACTTATTTAAGGCTTGTAAATCATTCATGTATCATCATAATCATCTCACCAATCCACCTATAACATTACACACCCCGAATTAAATCTCAAAACAACACATATTCACGACGATGAACTAGTAACTCAAGCTTAGAGCACTAGTTTTCTTCTCTAGACATTAAATGCTCAATTTGAACCCAAAATCATGTGAAAACATCTTTAAACATTGTAAGAACATACCTGGACACTTGGATGCATGTTTATATCATTATTAACGCATACACACATGAATTGTACTCAAAACAAGGCTTATTAAGATACGATAACCACACTAAAGTTTGTAAATACACCCAACATCACCACCCCATACTTAAAGCCTTGTTCGTTCTTAAACAACTCTTCATTATAAACATCATGAGCTAAGGGGACTCTACACTTCTACTATAAGCAAAATACTCAAGCAAGTACTACAATGACTATAAAAGATGCAAGTTTCTACACTAAGCATGTTATGTACACAATAGAAAGTTCAAGAACACTACTCCAAAACATCCTAGCCTCAAGAATTGACTCACCAAGTTGGCAAAACTCATGCTAATTGCTCAATACAAGACATCATTACAAATCACCCATATTTATCAAACATGTTCCCTCACAACAAGAGAGTTACCCATAATCACTCATACAAATACAATTTATAACATAATGGGTGCAAGAATCAAGTTATGCTCACTCTCACAAGGAATTCACAAGTTACACATAATGAACCATAGGCTTTCCCTTAGTGTAGTACTCCACTAATATCAAAATAATGACGCTTAGGATCAAATAGGTCTTTAAAGGTTGTAATGTAGGCTAAGGGACGGGTAGGAATTATTTTGGCTTAATAGTGACTATTTTTCCTAAGCTCTTTAATAGACTACATTTATGCAGTTAAGACCACTCTTCAACAGCTAAATTATGCCACTTTTATCTACCCCATTCATTTGTTTTACCCCATCTTATTAAGCTCTGTCACTATGGTGGGAGTGTGCCAAGTACATATCTTTCAGTTTTACCCTTTTTCGCACTCATTCTACACTATGCACCCCTATGATAGCCACCCTCAACTTAAGCAATTTATCTTAGTTGAGGTGCAAAATGTCCAAAGAAGGACCAGGGCCAAAAAGGGTTCATTGTAACATAATTAGGTCAACAAAGGGAACTTTTTCAATCAATTTTGCTACTCCCAACCCCAACACAACAATTATCACACACCAATAACTATCACTTTGGTGTTTCATTTTCACCTTTTCTCTATTTATTTTTTAACTCATTAAATAATTTATTATACACTAAAGCACTTAGGATCTTTTGGATCATTTTAAGGTCTATCAAAGAAGGGATTAAGCTGCACATAAGGCTAGCAAAGAAAAAGCTAATGACTCAATGGGGCTTACTAGGATTATGCACAAGGTTAGGTCAAAGAAGGTATAAAACAAGGCTAACAAATAAATTCCTATATCATCTCCTAAACCCACACTCTTTATTTCGCCTTGGACACACACCGGGCAAATTCTAGACATCACATGTAACCAGGAATATACAAACACCTTTCACGCATATGGAACATGCCTGACTCACGTAGGATCATCATAGACTTTCAACTAAACAATATCATGAATTCAAATTTAAGCCAATAAGTGCAAGAGTCATAATCATGAGCCTAAGAGTCTCAAAAGTAGTAATTCACACAATCAGCATGCTTTTACAACCAAAACACTTGCATCATGCAGTCAAATATAGCACCAACAAGAACATCCTACTTATTCCTAACCTAAAAAAATTTAAATTTACCCTAAAAATAGTAATTTTCTCACCCCACACTTAAAAATCTACTTTGTCACCATAGTATACTTAAAAGTAGAGATAGAAATACTCCTTGAGGCCTCTAGGCCTAGCTAGTAGCATCTTTATACATCAAGAAGGTTCGGGGACCCAACACTTAGTCTTTGCCATGCTCCTTAGCTAAGGTTTTTCGGTACTCAGACTTCTCATCAATATGTGACTCAACAAAAACAAAAACTACGTGAAGTAAAAAAAAAACTAAAAACTAAGTTGAGTCACGTTGTTTTTGTTTTTGTTGAGTCAGGCTCTGCTTGCGATACTAAATCATGCTCCACACTTAGTGTGTTAAGTGGTTTGTACCCTTTAAAAACTACCTCCTCATCCTCCAACCTCATTGTAAATGTACCCTCTCTCACATCAATTAAAGCTCCTCCCGTTACTAAAAATGGACGTCCTAATATGTTGGTACCTATTTATATGCCTAAAAGTCTAGAATAAAAAAGTTAGCAGGAATAATAAATTTACCAACCTTTATGAGAACATCTTCTATAACTCCTTCAGGACGGGCTATGGTCCTGTTTGCCAGCTGCAATAGTATAGAGCTTGATCTAGTCTTTCCCAAACCCAATGTGTTGAACAAAGATAGGGGTATCAAGTTGATACTTACCCCTAAATCACTAATTTCTTGAACCACCTCGTTGTTGCCAATATGAAAGGGGGAGAGTGAACTTCCCTAGGTCCTTAAGATTTTTGGGCATCTTTTGAGTAACCACAAAACTACACTCCTCAGTGAGTGTTACCGCCTCCACATCCTGCAACTTAACCTTGTTAACAAATGCATCCCTCAAGTACTTGGGCATTTCCTGCAAAATATCTAAAAGAGGTAAGTTAATGTATAGTTCTCTGAACGTGTCAAAGAACCTCTTGAAGCACGCATCCTCATTTGCCTTTATATGCTTCTGTGGGAAAGGTAGTTGTGGGATCTTCTTCAGCAACTTTTTCTTTCGAGTACTCAGACTTCCTCGACTTCTTAGCAACCTGATCATTTACCTGTTTAGTACTCAAATCAAAATCTACCTCCTTATTTTTCTTTGGAGGTTCTCCATAAAGCTCTTTACCACTCCTCGGAGTAATTTTCATAACTTGCTTAGGGTTTTCTTTGTCTCCTGTCAAACCACCTTGAGGTCTAGTATTTAGTGTCTGATCTAACTGCCCTAAATGCAACTCTAAGATTCTCGTGGCCACTTGCTAGTTCTTTACATCTGCAGCCAACTGTGTTTGATTAGTTAGAATCTGTTTCATCATCTCTTCAAAGTTTCTAGTTGACTGATTTTCTTCCACCTGTGGTTGCTAAATTTGCTATTATTGGGAGTTTCATGGCTAATTCAGTGGTTGAGTGTGCCACTTTATTTTGTAGGTGTTCCTATAACTATGCCTTTAAGTATTTCCCACATACATCGCTGACTTAGGATTGGCAACACACATAACTACTGAATGAACACTATTACCACACACTTTACACCAACCTACATTTTATTGGATTGCATTAACCATGGTTGTAGGCTGTGTGGCACCCAATTTCATGTTGCTAAGCTACGTAGTCAACTGATTTTGTAATACAGCAATTTGAGCATATATTGCAGTAAACTGGTCCACTTCTAAAACACCTGCAACTTTTTTAGTAGCACTCTGTGAGTCTGAATGCCACTCAGTATTACCTTGTGTAATTCGGTTTAACAAAGTATACAGCTCATAATAAGTCAACTTCAGTGCTTGACCACCTGCAGCTGAATCTAGTAAAATTTTGTGTTGTAGTCAAGTGCTTCTACAAAAGTATGAGCAAGTACCTTATTGGACTGTTGATGATGTAGACAGTCTCGAAGAAGTGCCTTGAACCGCCCCATGTGTGATACAGATTCTCATCTAGCTTTTATTTAAAGTACACAATCTCACTTCAAAGTTTCGCAGTCTTGCCATATGAGAAAAATAGATGAGGAATTTCTGGGCTAAGTCATCCTAGATTGTGATTGAATTTTCTGGCTCAGCATTCAACCACTTTTTTCTTCCCCCAATAGTGAGAAGGGGAATAGTATTAGCCTCACATAATCAGTTAACACACCTGTAGAGATGAATGTGTCACGGATTTCCAAAAAAATTCGTAGATGGACCTGTGGATATTTATGTGAAAACCTAGTGAACTGTCCACTGCTTATCAGAAGCTGCACCATATTCTGTTTGAGCTCAAAATCACCTCCAACTATCGATTTCTAAAATGGGGAGGTCAAATTTATTGGAAGTGGGATTGTCACTTCTCTACTTGTCTTGCGAGCTGCTTTTTCATCAGCCATAATAGCAGAATTATCTTGATCTTCTTCGATTTATGGAATACATGGGAGAAGGATTATTTCTCTCATTCGTTGATGGAAGAGTTGTTCAGGTTTGGGACTTGGTTCAACCAATTCCTGATCCCTTGCCAGCTTACTACTTTGAAAACTTGTTTTCAGCAAATATAAAACCAAGACCAGGCATAAAACACCAAAGTAATCCAATAAGCAAAACTAAAAATAAAATAGTTGCCAAATTACAAGTCCCCGACAACGGCGTCAAAAACTTGGCAGTGCCTAGGCACACACGCAAGTGTACATGGTTGTCCAAGTAATATAGTGGCCTTCAAGAAAGCCAAATATCGATCCCACAGGGACTTATTCTAACAACTAATCAATTTCAGTTCACAATTCAGATTCAATTGATGCAAGAGTAACCAAAAGAGAGTTTTAAAGTTATAACTAAATGTAAAGTAAACAGTGCGTACAGTAAAAGACTTATGACAATCAATGGAGTAAAGCCCAAGGTTAAAGCACTTCGAACAATCATACTATGTTATTGAACTTCATTCGTTAACTCGCTTATCTTGGTTGTTGATTCATAGGGTTAATTGCATAATCATGGTCTCCCAACCTCTTACTGTTTACCTAATTTGGACATTACAACTACATCATTGAGCGGGGATGTAATAATCCAATTAAGTTCTTAAAGCTATCATCCTACATGTGAATCAAGTAAGGCTTCTAGGTACATCCATGTCCTATATGCTAATTCGAATTCCTTATTTCATAAAGAATAAGAACCCTACTTTGTTCATCCCCATATTCTATCTCCCTATTCCCTCTCCCGAGTTCATAAGGTTGACAATATATGTATTCTAAGGGTGATCAATCCTTAAAATAATTAAAACAAGGATAAACAAGCAACCAAATATGATAAAAAAAATTAAACAAAATTAATTCAAAATAATAGTAGTCATGTTCTTGACTTTAACCACAGAATGAGAGTTTTTAGCCACTAATAGTCATAATCATCATCCAAATAATTGTATGAAGGATCAAAACCAAAAAGAAGCTAAATTAAAGAATGAAAAATCTAAAAATATAGTGTAGCAACCTCCCAATCTTGTCCAAGTCATCCAAAGATCCTCAAAACATGATTTAATATGCTCTATTAATAGTAGGCTATTCGTAAGCCGTGTAGGAGTAGGGCTTCACGTTGTCCTTTTATAGTTGGGCACAAATTTCCCGCTTTTGAACTTCATCGCACCACGCCAGTGAACTCATCGCTGTAAGCCTGCGACGCAGCATAATCGCATTGAGTTACTAGAAATTGACAATTGGCGTTTGGTCCTTTACCTCGATGTGCCAACCATCCCATCGCTATTAGAACCGCGAAGCACCATTATCGTGGTGAGCCTCCAGGCGTCCTCTTCTCATCATGTTGTGTCTTGTACTTCCGTTAGTCCACTCTAATCCTTTATATGATGTTTCCACTTGATTTAAGGCTTGTAAATCTTTCATGTATCATTATAATCATCTCACCAAGCCACATATAAAATTACACACCCCGAATTAAAGTTCAAAATAATACATATTCACGACGATGAACTAGTAACTCAAGCTTAGAACACTAGTTTTCTTGTACAGACTTTAAATGCTCAATTTGAACCCAAACTCATGTGAAAACATCTTTAAAAATTGTAAGCACATACCTGGACACTTAGATGCATGTTTATATCATTATTAACACATACACACATGAATTGTCCTCAAAACAAGGCTCATTAAGCTAAGATAACCACACTAAAATGCATAAATACACCAAACATCATTACTTCATTTCATATTATTTGACCTTGTAAATCTAACATATTTCTTATGTACGTACTTACTTCATTTTATATTATTTGGCATTGTTAATCTAACATATCTCTTAAGAAATTTTTAACTAAAAGTGTATTTACTAAACTAATAATATCAATGATGCTTTGAAATTCTATATTTTATTACTACTACTTTATATAGTTATTTATCACCAAGAGTAAAAGTGAAAAAATTATGCTCCATCCATTTTAAAATGAATGATTTGTTTTGACCTGACAAGGATTTTAATAAAATAAAGAAGTTTTTTTAATTTTGTAGTCTTAAATTAAAGTTATGTTAAATGTACCAAAATGTCATATAATTTTGTGGTCTCAAACATGCCACATGAAAATTTAAAATTAAAGTATTTCTGAAAAAGAACGGAGTCATTCTTTTTAAAACAGATTAGAAAAAAAAAAGTAGGTCACTCTTTTTGAAATGGAAGAAAAAAATTATCTTAATTTCATAAATTGGACAAATAAATTGAAGCGACTGCATGTGGGACAAGTATTCCCCCAATTCACTTTTACTTGTCACTTTTTGACATGACATACTCATTAAAAGAATAATTATTGATATAACTATTTTACCGTACTACCCCTATTAATTGATGTTTAGAGTAATATGTCTTAAAAATTGTTTGCGGAATAAATAATTAATGCTAAGGATAAAATAAAAAAAATTCTATTGTTTATTCTTGATATGACAAAAGTGATAAGTGAAAATAAAAATTCAACTAGAAAAATAGTGACAGGTAAAAGCGAAATGAAGGAATTATATGAAATAAACAATTTTTACTTGTACAGTAATGACATACACATCTCTCAAAGAGCAATAAATAGAATAATACTTTTACTACATCGTCCTTTGAATGTAATAGTCAATGTTTAGAAAATGCATTGGAAAAATAACTATGTTAATAATAAAGATAAACTTAGAATTACGTGAAAATTATCTCTTCATGTTCTAAACTAAACAATTGAAAATGAAAATCTATTTTTAATATAGTGGACTAATAAAGTAGATGAAGAAATTACTATCTTCGTTCACTTTTACTTATCCATTTTGAACTTTGCATATCTTTTTAAAATAATTATTGGTATGAATATTTTATCATGATACTCATATGAATAAATGAACGAAGAAAAAAATGGCAAAATGCATAACTACTCCCCTATCCTATCATTATTTTTTTCAATTACACATCTTTCCTTTAAGAAGGTCCCATCCCAGTACCTCCCCCCCCCCCCCCACAAACTTTTGGCAAAATGCATAACTACCCCCTATCCTATCATCATTTTTTCAATTACACACATTTCCTTTAAGAAGGTCTTATTACCCCCTAAACTTTTAGCAAAACGCATCACTACCCCTTATCCTATCATTTTTTTAATTACACTTTTTTTCTTTAAGAAAGTCCTATTACTCCCCTAAATCTTTTTTTCATAATTATTCACCTTTTATGCTGAGTTGGACAAAAGCATGAAAACATAGTCTCTTAGCGCGTAAGTTTCAAAAAGAAAGCTTTTAATTAGTCTATGTTATTTCTAATCTTTCAAACAATTCTTAATCATTTTCAAAGAGTTCTGAAGCTTCTTGGATGTGCTTTTTCAGACTACTCTTACTGAGAGTAAAATTTACGACCATCACTTTAAATCATGTGTGGACGATATTAATTGAATTATCCTGTAGCATGTGTTTTCCAAAATAGAAAAACAACTACACATACTTGGAAGTAATAATCTTAAGACGTAAAAAAAGATAATTAGATGCACTAAAATTTTTGCTATGTACGAAATTTTGGAAAGAGTCCAACCATATGCTGCACTTTTAAAAATATAATAATACTCCTAACAACTCTAAGATGTGCAATTCCTCATTATAAACAGCTCTAAAATGTGCAATTGAATTACAACAACATTAACTCTAACACTAGTTTCTGTTTTATTTTGTTGGTAGTAAGAAATATACCAATTATAAGTCAAGATCAAATAAGCATTTTCCAATATATCTCAAACAAGTCCTTGTTATAGTGTTGGAGTAAAATTAAAAACATTCGAGTGATTGAACTTTAAAGCAACATATTCGTTTTCACTCTATTGACATTGATTATTAGGAGAATTTATCCTCAAATAATTAAGATTGATTGGCTTCTTCAACAAATATGATAAGTTTTTCCAAAACTCATTAATAACAGTATGATTAGATGTACTATATTCTTTTCTATCAAGGATCAAGATTGACCCCAGAAATCTATTACACGACCTATCACATTTTACAGTAATAGATAATTTCCCAATACCGAGATGATAGGATCTATATGAGCAATATGACCAATGGCAATCAACTAAACAAAGACTCATCCGAGGAGTCACCATCAGTACTAGTCTAGGAGGTCAATACTAGCGAGAATCCCACAACTACCCTAGTTCGTTAGGTATAATGTGTTTCGGTCAGTTTTAAAGGCTTGCAAACCATTGGAAGATTGAGTTTCAAAGGGATAAGATTGTTGTCGAAATTCCATTGAAAGAGACAATGAATAAATATAGAATTTTGAAATATATATAATATTTCTCTTTCCTTTAATTTTTAAAGACTAAATAATAATAAAATTAAAAAAAAATGGGGTGGGTCAATGTAATCCATTTATTATAACTTCATTTTATCCATCTCAGTATAAAAGATGAAAATAATTATGAAAAAAAAAAATTTAGGAGGTAATAGGATATTCTTAAAGGAAAGGTACATAATTGAAAAAATGATGATAGAATAGGAGTAGTTATGCATTTTGTCAATAATTTAGAGGGTTATAGAATCTATTTTTTTTTTAAGTGTGTAATTGAAAATATGATAATAGAATAGTGGATTGGTTATGCATTTTGTCAAAAAGATTATACTACTCCCTTCGTTTTAAAGAGAATGACATATTTTGACTTGGTACAAAGTTTAAGAAAATAAAGAAAAATTTTAAATTTTGTGGCTTTAAATTAAAGTTGTGTCAAATGTACCAAAATACTCTTTAATCTTGTGGTCCTAAATATAGCATGTGGAAAGTTGAGATTAAAATATTATTAAAAAAAATCATTTTTTTAAACGAATTAAAAAGAAAAGCAAATTCTTTTTTTAAAACGAAGGGAGTATTAACACACTCAACCAAACAATGTTCACGATTTTGGTAAGGTAAGATGTTTTGGAAGGCTATCTTGGTCAAATCAAATACAAGTACAAGAAAAAAAACAAAATGGAATTTAGTAGTCACACTTTTTCCACATACCCATACCCTACTTGAGCCACCCCTATTCTCCTATAGCCAGCTCAACAATTAAATTTTTCCCTCTAGGGTGTGTTTGGTATGGAAAATATTTTCCTAGAAAATATTTTTCTGAAAAACAAGTTGATTTCTTACTTATTTTCTTATGTTTGGTTGTTGGATGAAAAATATTTTTCGAAAAATATTTTCTAGTATTTAGTTGGTGAATGAAAAAATATTTTTTAAAAAATACATTTTAGTGTTTAACGAAAACATAAAAATATATTTTAGAATCCTTTTTTAAAAAATAAATTAAAAAATAAAATCCTTTTTTAGGAAAAGGGTTGGTAGGCGGGTGGGTGGTGGTGTCAGAATAGGCAGTAGGGGTGGGGTAAAAAAGAGTTTTAAATTTTTTTTGTTAAAAACAAATTTAAAAAATTGACGAGGGGTTAGTAGGAGCTGAGGGTCAGGGAAGGGGAGTGAGGAGAAGAAAAAAATTGAAATTTTTTTAAAAAAAAATTATTTATTTTTTTTAGGTTGGGGTGGGGTGGGGGAGGAAGGGATGGGAGAAGGGGCTGGTAATGGGGGAGGAAGGGTAGGAATGAGGGGTAAGAGAAAAGTTTAAATTTTTTAATAAAATATAGATATTGTTTTTGAAAGGGGGCTGGTAGGGGTAGGGATGGGGGTAAGGGTAAGGATAAGGGATGGACTAAGAAAAAATTTTGAAATATTTTTTAAAATAATTGAATTTCGAGGGGTGGAGGGTGGGGGTAGGGGTGGGATGGGGGTAGGAGTGGTGTCGAGTGATAGGATATTGGGGGCGAGATAGATGATTTTGAGAATTGTATGAACATTTCAACTTTAAAGTGAGGTTGAAAGAGAGTTTTGAAAAATATTTTTCTTACTTTTTGAAAATAAATTAGTTTGAAAAACATTTTCCAAAACATATAAGCTAACCAAACATAAGAAAACTGAAAAATATTTTTTGAAAAATATTTTTCTCCGTACCAAACACACCCCTAGTAAGTCCCCAAACGCCTTCCCCCTTTAAAGATCCCTCCGCTCTCTCACTCATTCTCTCTCTCTCTTCACAATAAAAATTCACAAAAATGTCTTGTGCCATCAAGAAAGTGCACATGATTACCCAAATCGTGAGGCTAAAACAAGTTGTTAAGCGCTGGAAAAACAAATCTCTTAAGCGCCGGGGCGTCCTCTCTTACTCCTCATCCGATTTAGACGAACCGGGTTCGAACCGGCGCACACCTTCAGGATCCTTGGCGGTTTACGTCGGTCCAGAAAAACACCGGTTCGTGATTCCAACCCGGTTCTTGAACCTCCCTGTGTTCATTTCCCTACTCGATAAGGCGGCGGAGGAGTTTGGATACCAGAGAACAGGTGGGTTAGTTTTGCCCTGTGAAGTTGAGTATTTTTCAGAAATTTTGGATTTGCTGGACCGAGATGAGGAATGGTTCGGTCATTTTGGTTTAGATGAGCTTGTTAAGATAATTACCGAAGTGGGTTTTGAAGCTTTAGATCAGTCTTGTAAAGAAGCTGCTGCACATGGATTTGCTCCTCTTCTGGAGAATGCTAGGGTTTAAACTGGAATTTTTAGTTTAACAATGCCGGGTCCACTCCTGCTCGTTTTAGTAACTGTAAATGGTAGTGTATTGGTAAAATGTGGTCCATGGCTACCTGACCTTTGGAGATTTCTAGGCATTTTAATAGTATCTTTTTAGGTTTTAAAAAAACCATCCTTGAACCCAGAATTTAATTTTCTAAAGGTTTGCTGGGTTTCAATGAGATGTTGGTGAATTTTTTATTTTTTTTTTAAGGTTGTTAGTTCTATTTTCCCTAGATAATTAATACTCTCTCCGTCCCAAATTATGTGTTGTCTTTTTTTTTTGGTCTGTCCCAAAATAAATATCGTCTTTTCTTATTTGGTAAGTTTATAAAAACAAAATTACAATTTTATCTTTAATGGTCCGACTTAACTTTAAATACTATTACTCCTATTTTTTATTTATTTTTCAATTAAAAGTGATTCCACTTAATTTTAAATACTATTATTTCTTTTTGAGAAAATTGCCAAAAAATCGTCCAAGCTTTACCTCAAATCCCAACTAGACATTTAATCTTCACGGGAGTTCTATCACCCTTATCTATTTTTTCATGTATTTATTACCCCCAAATGTTGAGCTGGCACGGAAGGTGAGAACACCCCCTCTAGGCGCGTTGGTTCAATCCCAACAACTCCAAAAGTAAGAGTTTAGTCTTCCACATGTATAATACACATCATTAATTGATTTTTTGATGAAATAAATCATGAAAAATGACTCTTTCTCCTTTCCAACGGTTTTCTTCCTTTTCTTTATATCACTTTTCTCCTTGTCCACCATCTGCCTTCATCTTGCTCCATTTTTTTTTTAATTTCTTTAACCTACGTTTTAGCTTTTAATCCCATTTTCTACTTGAATTCTTGGAATTTTGTTTTGTAATTTAGTTCAACTCTTAATTTAGGGTTTGTAATTTGATGATAGATTTTGTCGGAATTCATGAAATGACAAATTTGAAATTGAATAAGCTTTGTATGGACGAATCAGACTCAATGCTCAATGTTGTTGTGAGATACAAACATGGTATTTTGCTTGACTTGCAAACTTCATGGTCGAAGTCAAATTCGGGAAGAAGATTTTGGTCTTGTCCCTACTATGGTGTATGTATTTTACATTGTATTTTGCTGTCACTTTATATTTAAATTATATTAATGTACTAATTTCTACAAAAAATTTCAGTCTCAAAAATGTAATTTTTTTTTTATGAAGGGACAAAGGAAAAGTGAATCTGATATCAAATTTTATCATTTCAAGATTGGTGAACAAAATCAATGAGTTAGAAGAAAACTTATAGCTTAAACAGGTTCAAATTGATAACTTGACGTGAGAGAAGAGGCGCAATGAAAGATGGAGATGGTGTAGGTTCAACAGGAAGATTTTTTTATGTATTTTGCTTTTTGTTGTTGTTATGTTCATCAGCAACAAATGAACTGAAAGTAGTTGCTAGATTTGGTCTAATATGATGTAAATTTTGTATACCTCTCTCTAAATATATCATATTATGCTATATTGTCTTTTGCCTAGTCGTACTTCATATGTTTGTTTTTGCGTAGCCGTACTTCTGATGTTTGTTGTGCTGCTGCTATGTTATTATTTGCACTTACAAAATCGTGTCTTGTGTCGCTGCTATGTTGTGGTTTACAATTACAAAATTGTGTCCTGTATTGTTGCTATGTTATTGTTTACACTTGCTTTGTCTTGTGTTGTTGCAATGTTATTTTTTACACTTGCAAAGTTGTGTATTGTGTTGATGTCATTTAAACGTACAAACTGGTGTAATGATAATGTTGTTTAGGCAAAGCACTGTTCTAATGCTATGTTTTTCTTTACGCTTAGATAGTGTAATGGTAATGTTGTGTTAACATTATAGCAACATAATCACCATTTAAACAACACAACAATAATGCTCAATGACAACATTCATCAACAAAACATTCCAACTTCACACATTATCATTCATACCAAAATGTATTCACATTCATAATGCCTAACCATTAGGCAACATTAGTCAACAAAATATAGTGCTTAAATTATTTTTCAACACCAAAATAAAATTGTTTTCATGTCAACTGAACTAACTTAAAACAGTGATTAAAATACATCAATAGCATTACAATTTTCATGGCATGTTGGACTGTGAAGAAGCGATATTTTGACTTGGATGGTTTGAACTACTTCCTACTTTCTTCTTTCTTCTATTCTCTTTAAGTTCTTGTAGTTTTCTTGTTGAGATTACTGATTTGCCATTCCATTTTAATTTATTGGTACTACTTGGTGTATAACCAATGTCACTAGTTACATCAGCTGATCTTGCCACCTTTGCTTGACCAGTAGAATATACCTTACTGCTAGGCATGCAAGGCTACAGGGAAGGATAAAAAAGTTTAAGAATCAACATATATCAATGACTTATAATTTACAAATGATATAACAAAGTAAGAGACTTACATGTTATTATCCACAGAATCACATTTCACTTCAGTGTTGAAGTAAAGCTTGCACCAGTAATTAATGTTGAAGTACATTAAGTCATCAATCATTTTTGCAGGACCAAGCAACTTCATCTTCTGTATGTTTTTCCTCAATTAAGACTCAAATGTACTTTTGGCTATCCTCCAAAATTGTTGTCTTCTTCGAAGACCTCTCTATTCCTTAGCCAATTAGCTAAGATGTGTCCTGCACATCTACTATGCTCAGATTGAGGTAACACCTTCTCAATTGCAGTAAACAGTCCCTACAATACAAAACATGCAATAAAATAAGGTAAAATTACTACATAATTACATTTACTTGGCTAAATTAGAAAAATAAGTATACATAATACAGAATACATACCTTCTGCATATCTGTAATCAATGTGAGACCTTCTCCTTCTCCAAGTCCTAGGTCATCCTTTATGCACCTAACAAACCAATTCCATGTGTTTGTGTTTTCCTTTTCAACTACTGCCCAAGCAAGTGGCAGCATCTGGTTATTACCATCTTTTCCAACAGCAACTAACAATTGCTTTTTACAAACTCCTTTAAGAAAATAACCATCTAAACCTATACACTTCCTACAATGTACCCATGCCTTCTTCAAAGCATCAAAACAGATGTAGAAACTCAGAAATTTTGGTTTACCTTCTTCATTAGCCTCACTAAGTTTAACAACATAACTTGTCCCTGGATTTATCGTCAGTAGCTCATCCTTGTAGTCAAGAATTCTTCCAAATTCTACAGCATGATCACCTATGAATTTTTTGGCTGCTCAATTATTCTCTCTCTGAAGGTTTCAGCTAAAAATTTTGTATTGCACAAATAATTTCTGGTTGTTTTGTTGCAAGTATGTTTTGGAATGTAAGTTTTTATGATGAAGTCATTTATGGTGTTGTCAAAACCTGCATACAAAAGCCATGGACAACCATCCTTGCATCTAACTCTAACCTTTTTTGGTTTATTCACCCACTTCTCCACAAAAATCCTCTTTCTTACTGCATATTTAGTCACAACTTTTCTAAATTCATTCACATCTTTAAACACCATACCCAACTGCCAAACAACTTACTTTGCAGTTGGGTCATGAATGATTTTCTGAGTTGTTGGCCTTTTTTTTCTTGACAAATTACCAGATATTGCCCTACCAGATGCAAACACATCATGTTTTTTATCACCACAACAATCATTTTCATGTAACTCAAAACTACCCTCATCAGAACTTACAAAGTAAGGCTCATCACCACCCAGCCTTCCTTCATGACTTACTTTACCTATTTCAGTGTCATCAAACCCTAGATCTAGTCCTGCCTCACCTACTGGTACCTCTGCATTGTTAGCTGGTACTCTCTCTTTTCTTTTCCTCCTTTGAAACTTCCTCTTTTCAGCTCTCAACTCCCTAACCTCCTCATGTACATCACTACCATACTCTCCATCATCATCATCTCCAACTAATTCTCCTTCTGATTCAACACTATCCTCAGTAGAATAATCAGAACCCTCTACTTCTTCTTCTGAGAAATTACTTCCAACAGGACCAACATCTATATCATCAACTGCAGCATCACTACCTGCAGCAACACTAGGTGAAGCAACACTAGCTGCAGCAGCACTAGGTGGAGCAGCAGTAGATGTAGCAACACTAGGTACAACAGTAGTTGTAGGCACACTAGGTGCAGCAGTAGGTGCTGAAGCACTATATGCAGTAGCACTATCTGCAGTAATGAAATAAGGTGTGGTAGTACAAGGAGGTGAAGTTGGAAAAGAAGTAAAAAGGTTCTCCTCATTTATATGGTCCTCACCTACCATAAAGTTAGGCCTATTATCAAAAGATGCACCAAATTCCTCCATATTCTCAAGACTTCCATTTTCTAAGAATATTGGGGGGTCCACAACAATTGGTTCATCCACTAAATGCTTGACAAATACATCCACTTCATCTCTATTTATCAAGGAACATATCATTTCAAAAATATCCATATCATTATCCACATCTACCAAAATGTCACTATTAGATGGTTTAATACTAAAGGTGCATGTTGTGCTGTATCCTAATTTTCTTATATAGTCCCTCAATTCAAAATATGACATCTTGTCAACATCAACATGTAAGAATTCTATAATTTTTCCACCTTTGTAAACAGATTCTCCACTACTTAAATCTAACACTCCACCATGGTACCATCTTAGAATAATCAAAGTAAAATCACTCATGTTTGACCTGATGACAATAAACACTCAAATAAGACAAAGATCGAAAATCAAGCATCAACAAACTTCAATACAACTACATCATGCTTAAACAATAAAGAAAAAACACAAATTTATATCACATTATGCGACTAAGATGAGAAAGATAAAAATTGATTAGATGAAAATTGTTCTACTTCGATACAAATTGAACACCTAAACAACAAAATAGTTACATGCACATGCTACCACACACAATTTATTGCTTTATTTTTCAGATTAACAGTAAATCCTAAAAAAAACCCTAATTTTTAATAAACTCGCTAAAACATTAACAAAAATCCTAAGTAGAGATGTCCTTAAGAACTTAATATGTTGTTAATTGAAAACTTAGACAACTTTTTTAGCAAGAAACACAACTTAATTTTCACATCCTAAGCAGTCACAGTTACCATATGCTTAGGGCAAACCATAATTAACAATGACAATAGTTTAGGAAAAAAACGACTACCTCTACTAAGTTAATGCTGCAATCAATGACAGAAGATTTACAAAACTTTATCAGTAACAGAAGATTCACAAACTAAAAAGGCTAAATTCGTATGTAAAGGTGGGAGAAAATTTGTCAAGGGAATAAAGGAAGAGAGAAAAGAGAGAGGAAGTTGAAAGGGTGATAATGGGTCCATTTACATTTTAGGAGGGAAATGACCTGGAAGACGTGGGACCCGCGCGTGTAAATACGAAGGAATTATGATTTGGTTTATGTTTCCAGCTCAATATTTGGGGGGTAATAAATACATGAAAAAATAGATCAGGGGGTGATAGGACTTTCGTGAAGATTAAGTGTGTAGTTGGAATTTGAGGTAAAACTTGGACGATCTTTTGGCCATTTTCTCTTTCTTTTTTATGATAGGTAATTTTATAACTTTAACAAAGTCAATACTTATTTCTTAAATATCGTGTCCGATCAAATAGCGACATATAATTTGGGACGAAGGGAGCATTAGTTCTGGTGGTGGTGACAGAGTCACAGACAGGCTGATGATTGTTATTATAGTATTATTATTAAAAAAATGATGAAAAATAGCTCGAGTTAATGCAATATTCAGGTTGATTTTAGAATTTCAAAAAACTTGGTGTTATTCTTCTTCTGATTGAATCTGATTTTTCTGTTGGGATTTGTCATATTTCCCTTTATTTTTGGTTGGATCCTGTAGAATCTAAATTTGAAGTGACCTTAAGAATCTGGGAATCTGATAGATATTTTCCAATCAAGTTGTTGTGGTAATAAATCTAATGTATTATGTATATCAAGTTTACTTCTTATAAAATTTATTAAAATAGTAACTAATTTAGTGTACGCCTATTACGTGTATTTTTCATCTCAGGTTATAATTTTGAGTTACCATAAAATAAAAATGTGAGCTCCTTAATTTGATTCTACGTAACAAACTCAATAAAACACGAATTATTAGCATTAAACTTTTTTTTGAAGTGCTTAGTTTTTTAAAAAAAATGAATTGTTTGATAAAATTTTTGGGAGAAAATAAGTGTTTATGGAAGTAGTAGAAATTATTTTTCATAAGCTAAAAAAATTAGGTTTTCTCAAAAAAAAAATTATTTGAAAAACACTTACTTTTCACATCGTATCAGGTGCACTCGCTCCTTTCATCTAGCTCTTTTATTTTTCTTGTTTGTTGGTGATTGATATCTCCTATTTTATCCATAGTGGTATCTCTATCTATTGATTTCTCGTATGTGATTATCTTGATTATTGTTTCTGTTTCTCTGTAGCATTGTAGTAATTAGTGGAGACACGCATATCTTTTGGTGTTGCCTGTCTCAAGTGTCATTAATATTTTCATTCTAGTTTATGGTGATTTTTCATTCTCTCCTATAGAATTTTGTTTGTCTTCCTTAGCACATAGTTGACACAACTTCACACTTCATTACTGATTTCATTCGTTATAAGTCATTGCTTCTTTTTAAGCTTTGCCTATTTATTTTTTAGCTTTGCCTATTTATTTTTCAGCCTTACCTATTTGCACACCTTTTTATTTCCTTTTCTTATTGAATAGTGACTTTGGTGATCGATGGTAGACTAAGGCCATGTCATGGGTCGAGATTGGGGTGGGGAATGGGTCCAGGGCGAGATCGGGGTCTGGGTCAGGGTTTGGGTTAGGGTCGAGCTTGAGGTTAGGGGTGAAGGGTAGTAGGGTTAAGTGGGATAAAGGAGCCTATAGGTTGAGAGTTGGGTCTTGGAACATAGGAACTCTTCAAGGTAAGTCCATAGAGCACGTGAAGATTCTTAGGAAGAGGAGGATTAGTATAGCTTGTGTCCAGGAGTCAAATGGGTAAGGTCTATGGTGAAGAATGTAGACGGGTATAAACTGTGGCACTCTAGTAGCGTGAGACATAGGAATGAGGCAGGTATCTTCGTAGATAAGAGCTTAGGGGAAAGGTACTGGTGAAGGTTAAGCGGGTCAATAATAGGTTGATGTCGATTAAGTTGGTCATTGGATAGTCTATGTGCAACGTTATTAATGTTTATGCCCGGTAAGTGGGCTTGGATAAGAAAGAGAAGAAGAGATATTGGGAAATTCTGAATGAGGTGGTGAGAGGCATTCCAAGCATCGAGAATTTTTGTAGAAGGTGATTTCACTGGGCATATTGAGTTATTATTGAGAGACTATGAAGATGTACATGAAAGACTCTATTTCGAAGAGAGGAATAGAGAAGGAGCCTCACTTTTGAATTTTTCTAGGGTCTTTAGTTTGGCGGTAGTAAATTCAAGCTTTTTGAAGAAGGAGGGACACCTTATTACCTTTTGTAGTTCGATAATCAAGACTCAGATAAACTTTTTGCTCTTTAGAAAGAGTGATGGAGTGCTATATAAAGATTGTAAGGTCATACCTAGCGAGAATCTTACGATCAAACATAAGCTTCTGGTGATGGACTTGGAAATCAAGAATGGCAGAAAGAAGAGGGTTGAGGAGGATCGACCCAGGATTAAGTGGGGTAGCTTGACTTTGGCCAGTGTTTTATGGAGATAGAGAAAAAGTTGGAGACTATGGAGACTTGAAAAAATAGAGGGGATTTTGATAGTATGTGGGAGATGAGTGACAGTTGTGTCAAAGAGATATCTAGAGAGGTGTTGAGCGAAAGGCTGATCTGACAAGCACCGGAAAACTGCTGGTAGAACGAAGAAGTTTAGAGGAAGGTGGATATTAAGAAGGTGGATTATGCGAAGTTGGAGAAGAGCAAGGATGACGATGAGAAGCGGATGAATAAGGAAAAGTATAAGTTATTTAGAAAAGAGGCTAAGTTAGCAGTTACATCAGCTAAGACAATAACTTTTGAGAGCTTGTATGAAACTTTAGAGAAGAAAGATGGGGATAAAAAGTTATATAGGCTTGCCAAGGCTAGGGAACGGAGCATGACTTTGACCAAGTGAAGTACATCAAGGGTGAGGATGGAAAACTATTGGTGGATACCATCCTCATTATGAGGAGGTAAAAGCCTTATTTTTATAAACTTTTGAACGACAAGGAGATTGAAGGTTAAGTAATGGGAGGACTTGGAGCACTTGTAGAGGCGTCGATTATGGTTATTGTACGCGTATTAAGGTTGAGGAGGTCAAGGGTGCTATGTGTAGGATGCGTAGGGGTAGGGTGACTAGGACAATTGAAATTTTGGAGAATTTTTTAAAGAACATTAGCGAGATCGGTATGGAGTGACTGACAAGGTTGTTTAACATTAATTTCAGGACGATGAAGATGTCGGAAGCTTGGAGATAGGGTATAATAATTCCTTTATGTAAGAACAAGGAAAACATTTGGAGTTCCAACAACTATAGGGGAATTAAGGTCTTAGAACATACTATAAAGGCTTGGAAAAAAGTTGTGGAGTTGAGGCTGAGGAGGATCGTAATAATTTTTTAGAATTAATTTGATTTCATGCCAGGTTGCTCGACTACCGAAGCCATTCATCTTGTGAGGAGATTAATTGAGCGGTATAAGGAGAGAAAGAAGGACTTGCATATAATGTTTATCTATCTTGATAAGGCGTACGAAAAATTCTCCAATGAGGTTCTGTGGAGGTTCTTGAAGGTTAAAGGTGTGCTTATGGCATACACTAGGTCGATTCATGACATGTATGATGGAGTGAAGATTCGTGTGAGGACGATAGAAGGAATTAGGAGCACTTTCCTATTTTGACTAGGTTGCACAAGGGATCGACTCTTAGTCTATTTTTATTTGCCTTGATAATGGATTTATTAAAACGGCATATTCAAGGGGAGGTGTCTTGGTGTATGTTTTTAGTTAATGATGTAGTGCTTATTGACGAGATTCGAGAGAAGTTAATGATAAGTTAGAGGTTTTAAGACAAACCTTAGAGTCTAAAGGGTTAGGTTGAGTAGGACCAAGACAGAGTACTTGGAGTGCAAGTTCAGTGTTTTGATGCATGAGACTGACGTGGTAGTGAAGATGAATTCTCGGGTCTTTCCGAAAGAGAGATAGTTTCAAGTATCTTGGGTCTATGACTCACGAAAATGGAAAGATTGACGAGGATGTCATGCATCATATTGGTGCAGGGTGGTTGAAATGGAGGCTCACTTTGGGGGTCTTGTGTGATAAAAAGATGCCTCATAAGTTTAAAGGTAAGTTCTATAAAGTGGAAGTCCGACCGGCTATGTTGTATAGAGCAAAGTGTTGGCCAGTTAAGAACTCCCACTTCCAAAAATTGAAGGTGGTGGAGATAAGAATGTTTAGATGATCTATGGACTTACTAAGAGGAATAAAGTTAGAAATAAGGTTATTCGGGAGAAGGCGGGAGTGGCTTCGATGGATGACAAGATGCGGGAAGTGAGGTTGAGATAGTTTAGGCATGTGATGAGGCGGTACATGGATGCCCTAATTCGGAGGTATGATAGGCTCACTATGAATAATTTCAGATGGGGTAGAGGTAGGTCGATGAAATATCGGAGGAAAGTAATTAGGCATGACATAGAGCAGGTATAGCTTACAGAGGACATGCCCTTTGATAGAAAGATGTGTAGACCACGGATTAGGATAGAGGGTTAGTGGGTAGGAGTGTGTCCTTACTAGTAGGGAGGAGTGCTTTGGTTTTCAATGTACCTATAGTCAATGCATGTGTCTTGTAGTTCTTGTTCGTGGTGTTTTGGTGATGTTTGTGATTTCGGATAGATAGTTCATAGTATTACTTTGTGGATGTCAGTTTATTTTATCATCTAGTGGTGTGTTACCCCATTTTGTTGTTTGTTTTACATTTTCTACTTGTTATACTGTTATTTGTTTTGAGTTGTGGGTCTATCGGAAACAACCTCTCTACTTCATCTAAGGTAATGATATGGACTGCCTACATTTTATCTCCTCAGACCCCACTTTGTGGGAGTACACTGGGTATGCTATTGTTGTTGTTGTTGTTCTTTCTACATATGTTTCAAATTATTAGTTGTTTATTTATGCAAATCAAGATTATTGTATTATTTCTTTTTCATATTACCCTTAATATTAAATAACTAAAAAAAAGATAGTAATAGTTAGATTTACAGTTTCAAGAAATCATTAATAAGGTTAATTTTGTAAAAATATATTTCTAATTAATATTTTCTGAATGAGTATGTTAAGTCAAAGAGAGACAAAATGAAATGGAATGGAGGGAGTATGTGTTTCTATATCCTCAATAATCATTCAATATATTTGCCTTCCATTTTAAAAAATTTAGCAGATCTATCTACTCCCTCCGTTCATTTTAGTTGGCCCTCTTTCTAAAAATATTTGTTTCAATTTAGTTGTTCCTTTGATGAAATCAAGAGAGTTTTATTATGTTCTCCCAATACTATCCTTAACATTAAATAACTAAACAAAGTGTATTTACTCAAATTTATATTTTCAAAACATAATTAATAAAACTAATTTGACAAAATATACCCTCTAATTAATATTTTCTTAATGGGTGTGCCAAATTCATAGGGGCCAACTAATATGAAACGGAGGGAGTACTTCACAAGTTATCGTTTTTAGTTTCAACAATAATGCATGACCCTTGAAGATTTAAAAGTTTTTGGGAAAAGGGTCCAAAATATTTTCAAAGTTTTATAAAATTTGTTGTAACAGTCTGAATTTTGTTGGATTTATGACCTCCTGAACTATTTTTTAAAGTATTTTAGTGACGTTTATAAACTAATAAATAGATAAAATACGCTAATAAATAAATAAATAAATAAATAAATAAAAGAGTTTAGTGCAAATAAATATCAGTAAAATACGTTAATAAATAGTTTAGGGGATCATAATACACTAACAAATAATCTAGGGGTTATAAGACTCCCACAAAATTCAGACGTGTTACGACAAATTTCATCAAAATTTGAATATATTTCAGATAATTTTCTGAAAGTTTTTCCAAAAATATTTTTAAAAAGTTAATATTCTCTAGTTCATACGGGAAGACACAAATAGAGTCAATTAGCTATACTTTATTACGATTCTTCAAACATTTATCAAATAACTTAAATTGAAAAACTGAATCTAGCGTCTTCTCAAATTATCTCCTCTCAACTGTTTTATTAAATTACCTATATGGTGAGGTTTTAGTTACCAAACTACAAAGAAAAAAAGAATTTAGCGTTCACGTAACTTTGTCGAAATATGTGTGGGCAAAGAAAGCATTACTAAAATGTGTAATTTAATGGGACAAACAAATTGCTCAAAGAATATAGTCAATTTACTACTAATTTAATAATTTATTAAAGCTATCAAATACACAATTTAGATAGTTTTAATATATAATTCATTTTAAAGTCTTAAGTGTTGAGATTTTTCATATAATTCAAATAAGAAAGGTTTTAATAGATTATATTGATGCATTTTTCAGCAGATGAACTTTCAAATTTATATATGATTACGTATAAAATAATAGTGCATCTAATAATATTGGCATCTATCTTCGTATTAAAGTTTAATAAGCGGCTTAATCCCTAAAATTGTATGAAATGGCATAATCATTTTGGTAAATTTGTCGATAAAGCAGATAATCTGAACCATACTTATGCTATTATTTTGATATTTTTAGATTTTTTATATTTAAAATTCAAATCCTTTCAAAATCCTAATAGGAATTTTGTACACATAATTTATTTGACTTCCAAAATCTTAAGTATTAGGAAATAATTAAATGAGACTATTTTTAATTAGTAGAGAATTAATTAAATGATGACTATTTTGTCCAATGTGAAATCTACCTTTAAAGAATAAAAATGATGAACAACATTTTGCTATTATTGATTAAATATCTAATTATTCAGAAAGAATTGATGCCATCCAAATAATTGCAAGTTTGGAAGTCTTACACTTATTTATTTGTGCTTATCATTTTTTTTTCCTTTTAGAGGTCTCAAATATTAATATTAAAGCTTCTCGTCCAAATATATTTGCAAACAAAATTAGGGATCCCAAAATAATATTAACATTAATAAATGATAGAAAGAAAAAAGATAAGGAAAGAAAGAAATCAAAGGAGTTACATGGTCGATACATCTTTGATAAAGATTGAACGATGAATGAGATAAAATATATGTCTCATATTCTTATCCTGACCTTTTGATAATGCTTGTAAGTCCAATAAAATTATAAAGTTACCCAACTTTATTTTCAATCAAACACTTAAATTTTCTTATCTTATACTTCTTATCTTATACAGCACTACTTTTTTGTTTTTCCTTTTTTTTGGTAATAAACAGGACATACTATATATATATATACATACTAGTTTAGTATACGTGTTTTGCCCGTGTATTTAGTGGTTATTATTAAATTTAAATTTAAAAAATAATAAATTAAAGTTTAAAAGAGCTCCACAAAGTGAGATATATTGCATACAAAAAGAATGAAGTATATACTATTATATAAAAGTATTTTTAGGAAAAAGTATTATTAAGAATTAATTAGTGTCCGACAAAACTTTTAAAATCAACTTATTTTGAAAAGGGTCCTTCCAATAGTATTTTTTTTCAAAAAAAAAAAAGTAGTTCTTTTTGTGCGAAAAACTTTTGTTTGACCAATGATTTTTTACAAAAATAAATTACTAAGTAATTAATTTTTGACCAAATTTCTCAAAATGCTTTTAATGTGTTTTGCTCAAAAGTGACTTTTAATGTGTTTTGCTCAAAAGTGGGTTTTCAAAAATAATGCTTTTATGGAAATCTATTTTTAAGCTTTTGAAAAAAAACTTTTTATACTTCCAAAAACACTTTCTTTCTCCAAAAAATTTAGTTAAACATCTCACTTTTTAAAATAAGCATTTTCGACCTTTCAAAACTTAATTAGACATTATAAAAAAAGTTGAAAGTGTTCGAAAATTTGATCTAATAGAAAAGACACCATGAGAACTCACCTCCTTTTCTTTTTTTTTTTCTTTTAAAAATTTTGAATTACTATATGTTTTAGGACCCCTTAACTTTTTAAAACAATTTTTTTCTTACTATATATTTTGCGACTCACAAAATAATAAATTGTCTATTATTTGCGGGCCATCTACATCTATTCGTGGAGAAAATAATTATTTAAATTGATTAAAAAAGTTAAATACCACTTAAAAACTGTTGAATATATTTTATTGCATTTGAAATGCACATAAAAAAAAATAAACGTAATTGTTGTCATGCTCATGCCTTGCAAAGCTGCTTCACGATATCTATAAACCTTTTAACTTTTCTTGTATCCTACAATCTCCAATAAGTTGCCAATTTTAATTTTGATCTATATTCTCCTCCATGATTTTTGTTACTCCTCAAATAACTCTCGATAGTAATATCAAATACGTACATCTTAATTGCCATATATTCCTTCACTGAATTTAGCATACACTATCTTCTATATATTTTCTATCATTTTTTCTTTCATTGACTTTCCCTATGCTAGGTTGAAGCTGAAATTTTCAAAAAGTATTTTAAGGGAGTCGTTTTTCACCTATATCGATTTGTAAAGACCTTTTTCTCATATATTTATTTTATATTATGAGGCTTTTTTCATATATTTTAGAATTTTTTTTTACGTTCCACCAGGAAAAAAAGTATCATATTTATTCTCCAATAATATTTCTTATCATATATTTTAGGAGTCATATTTTAGTACTCTTGTCACGTATGCTAAGAAAAAAAACATAAAGCGAGAGTCTAATGCTCGATTATGTCCTTCGTTTGTATGGTGAGTTTTCTATCTATAGGCGTTTGATCTCGTCAAGGCCAAGCTTGGGATTTCTATTTAGGAAAAGTCGGTGTTATATGACCATTGTCATGTCGGAAAACAACATGTATAGTGTAGTCCCATACAGTGGGTCTAGGAAGGATAGAGTGTATGCAGATCTTATCCCTACCTCAAAGATAGAGAGGCTGTTTTCGATAGACCCTTGGATCAATATGCTAAATCATGCATTGAAAAGGTACCTCAAGAATAATCAAGATGCGTAGAGAACTACATGGCGGAACTATCCACTTAGAGGGACCAACGTAACGCTTATTTGCATCAGCTTAACACAACCATATGATTTGAAATTACTATATAGATATATTTTTGAAATTTCCATCATAGAGTCATGGAAAACTGACAAAGATGTATTTAGAAGGAGGTTAGTCCTAAAGAATTTTTTTGGAAGAGGTTAGTAAAGAAACACAAGTTTAGACTCTAACACTTGTGATTCATGAAACTTCCCACACCGCAGACTTGTTTTCGAAAATATTTTAAGGCCTAGAAAGAAATGTAAAAAGGTCAAAACATTGTTTTCAAAAATGTTTTAAGGCCTAGAAAGAAATGTAAAAAGGTCCCAACAATTGAAGATATATGGAGATTTGAAGTTAAAATACCATAACAGAAGCAACATACCCGGCATAACCTCGACAAGTTTGATCTGGGGATCAGGTCTAGTGTATGCAGCCCTTACCGTACCCTATTTTATCGGATAGAGAGACTATTTTTGATAAATCCTCGACTCAAAAAGAGATTCACATATAAGGAAGCTAATCATCAAACTTGTTGCCAGAAAGTGACTAAAAAGTATTTTCAAGCCACATGAGCTATACAGGTCAGAAAATTAATGATTCATCGAACTCTTATAGAGGATTATACACCAAATATTTGTTTAATGGGGTGATCCAAAGAAAATTAGATTTTTTGTATTTGCAATCGAAACCAAAAAAATCATAACAAAAGTGAGCAATGCATATATCTTATTCCCAAAGTCGCCAAGCAAACAAACAAAACCAAGCTTTTTCTTTTGACGCAAACTCAACTTCATTTGAGTCGAGATTTTTTGGAAACAACCTCTTTATCTCCGTGAACTGGGTAAGATACGTATGCACTTTAATTTACCCTCTACTTGCGCTCCGATAACTTGAATAATATGAAATTTTAAACAATATTATCGCAACCTCATACACAAAATTATTAAAAAAGAAATAATGAGAGATACATATTCTAATTTTTAATAACTAAATACTACAAACAAAGATAATTACTTTGCTGACGAGACTACATATGTAACGTATTTGTTCAAAAACACACAGCCAGCTACAACATATCACACAACAATCTAAAGGGGCACCAAAGTCGATACTCGAACCACACCAATCTCCTCCTTGCTGTCTTCTGTACACATCCTTTTGAGGAACCACTTTGGTTCCTTGACTCAACCCTCCTCTTCTAATGTCACCGACGTTTGAACATGAATGACTTTTATGTAATCATAAATAATAAACCTAATCTTTTGAAGAAGAAGAGAAGAGAATAAAAGAGAGACCTTAGCTAAAAAAAACAAAGAAAAAAGGGAAAGAGATAAACCTTGAGTTTTTTCGGCACTTCATTTAGCGGCAACATACTTATTTCATCCAATTTTTCTTCAAAAAATTTTAATTGAAAGAGAAACACGACAAATATATCAAAAGAGAGAATTCATAATCAATTGTTAATTCATAATACAATCTTCCAAGCAAATTCTAACGTATGATAATAGCGCATGATACACTCTAAAATTAAATATGTTTAGAACTCTAATGTGCATGTAACTTCTTGTTTCTACAAGAAAATAAGATTCGAAAAGGACAACTAATCCTTTAAATAAGGGAGGATTTATATAAGTTAAACTTAACCAAATAGGACACGAATTTGATTGGAAATTTGTCTCATAAATCAAACAGGACATGAATTTTAAAAGTTAATTTTTCAGCGAAAATAATTTATTTTTGAGAAATTTTATTGTGGGAAAAAGGTAAAAAGACGATTTTGTCTATAGAAAAATATTTTAATGAAGGGCAGAAAGTTCAAATCACTTTTCTAAGAGTCTTCACACTTTTAATATATTATAGATGTATCTATATATATATATGTATGTATATATATATGTATATATATATATGTATGTATGTATATATATGTGTGTATATATATATGTATATATATATTTATATGTATATATATATATGTATGTATATATATATGTATGTATATATATGTATGTATATATATATATGTATATATATGTGTTTGTATATATATATGTGTGTGTGTATATATGTGTGTGTGTGTGTGTATATATATATACATACATATATATACACACACGCATATATATACATATATATGTTGTTAATGTATTACAGGAAAGTTATATGTGGGCTAGCCATTGTACAAGCACCGACAGTAATACACGCATTTCTAGTATTCACAACCTGACAACTACGATTAGTAGTATTAAACATAAGTTGGTCAGACGTTTGTATCCTGACCCTACGAAAACTCAAGCCTCCATGTTTGTCATTGCTCAAAATATCCTCTATATGCAGGAGGTTCCCAAAATAGTTGCGTAGTAGTAGCTGCATTCATCCGTGTTAATGAATGAGCCAACCTATTTTGTTCCTTGTATACGTGCTCTAGTAAAGGGTTACCTAGTTTATGCATCAGGTACCTGCAATCAGATAATAAAGGTGAATCATCAAATGATAGCTTTGATATGGCTTGAACAATTTGAATGCAGTCTACATTTATTTGCAATGACGTGAAACAATACTGAATTGCAACGTTTAAACCCAAGGGTAAAGATCCTGCTAGTGAAACCTAGTAACCAATCACTATTTGAGTTTCTAAAGACACCCGTTATAGAAGCCATTTCCAACTTGGAAGTAAAAGCTGCATCAGTATTAAGCATATCAAAAGAAAGTGTAGGGGGCTTTCATTTGATATACACAGGTATGGTTTTCCTCGCTGCTCTATGTTTACCAGCTAACAACTAGTATTTTGTGGCCAATGACAGTACATTAGCAGCAGAGATTTTCAAAGGGGTATTGTGGAAAACACATCTATTTCTCCCCAACCAGATTGCCCAAAGAGAGAAGAGTAGCAACACTTTGCTGGAAATTTAATGCGTAGCTTGTTGGGAAGGCATAAGGTTGAGTACATGCTAGAGCCACGACATAGGGTGTTGGTACTCTGAAATCATCTACCTGAGTTCTCGAATTTGGTCTATGATGCCAAACTGAATCCATAATGGTTCAATAGATTTACAGTGAATGAAGAGATGGACAATGGTTTCTTCCAATGTCAAGTTACAGAGTTCGCAACAAGGGGAAGGGATACAGTGAATATGATGAAGGTAAGAAGCTATTGGGAGTCGGTTATGATTAATAAGCCAAGGAAAATGCCTTAATTTAGGTGGTACATCCAATTTCCAAATCCGAGAGAAGTTGGAGGTACCCATGTTGGAGTAGATTACGAAGAAGATGTCGTTATAGCAGGAATTAACAGTAAATATTTTAGAGTCTGTCAACCCCCATTTGATTTTATCTGTTGTTGAGAAATTGTAGCGTGGAAAATGGACAGAATTTATGAGAGAAACAATATTAGCTGGATGTCGAAAGACAGTTAGGGGAAGGATCAATTATTAGCTACTCTATACTGGGACACTTTAGATCCAAATTCATGCTTAAGAAGCGGTCCATGGATTAGATTTTGGAGAGGCGTATTAGGCACTATCCAAGCATCTGTAAATAAGTTAATATGCTTTCCCTTTCTAGGCTGTCATTGGAAACCTATTTGACATTGATCCTAGCCTAGGATTAAAGCCTTCCAGCTTGGAAAGATGCCGAAATGTCGTCCTAGGTATTTGCAACGTAATACACGAGCCCATAGAGAATTTGAGTGGAAAGAGCGCTAGGGTAAAGACGCTAGCAACGCAAAAATTTTAATTTCAAGTTGTTGAATTCCTAGACCTCTAAGATCCTTAGGCTTTAAAATAGAGTCCCACTTCAAGAGGTGAATCTCTTTGCGTTTGGGAGTGGTACCCCAAAGGAAATTCCGTTGATAAGCATCCATTCGTTTAATAATGTAAGTAGAATTTTAAACAGATACATAACATGATTAGGGAGACTGTTAAAGGTAGATCGAATAAGAGTCGTTCTCCCAGCAGTTGTAAGAAAAGGAGTTTTCCAACACGCAAGTCGAGTTTTGAAATTGTCAAGAAGGTACTGGAAATCATGCTTAGAAGGGAGCTGAGTAAAGATATAATAACTCAAGTATTTTCTAAATGCATGTCCTTCTTGTATACTCAGAATAGTTTTAGCTATTTCCTTAGCAGAGGGAGTAGTGTCTTTGGAAAAGAAGATTTTGATTTGATGAGGCTAATCTTCTGACCCGAGACAGAATTAAAATGCTCGAAGATACCTGAAATTTCCATACATGAGGTAGAGTTGATCTTTACACAAAGAATAATATCATTCATAAAGAACAAGTGGGACAAGGGAGGAGATCGGGAAGATATTTTAACAGGGTTCCACAAGCCATAGTCAACAGAAAAGTCAATGCGAAGGGAAAAATGCTCCATACATAGAATAAAGATGTATGGGGAGAGGGGGTCTCCCTGTTGGATACCCCTGAAGGGGTAGAAGAAAGGCGTAACTGATCCATTAAGGAGGATAGAGACTGATGAAGACGTAGTACAAGACATGATAAGGTCAACAAATTTATTAGAAAAGTTAAAGTAAAGAAGGGTGTCGTGTATGAAGAACCATTCAAGCCAATCAAAAACCTTTTCCAAGTTAATCTTAGCAAGTATAAAGGTTTTTCTACCTTTGGTAGTTTTAAAAAAGTGAAGGATCTCCTGAACTAGAACCGCATTATCTGAAGCCCTACGATTTGTTAGAAAGCTATATTAAGAAGGGCCGATAAGATTGTGCAAGAGTGGCTTCATATGATTCATAATAATCGTGGTGATGATTTTATACGTAGTATTGCAGAGACTGATGGGTCTATATTGGGTAATGGTTGGAGGAATTGAAATCTTAGGAATAAGACATATAAAGTTTCATTAATTTTTGTCGGGATTGTTCAGGTAGTGAAAACTCTAGTACAAAAGTCCTTCGTTGAGCTACCAATTATTGCTAGTATTTTTGGTAGAAGAAAGGGTGGATTCCATCAGGCCTAGGGGACTTAGAGGGCTTAAATGAAGAGACCACGTGTATGACTTCCTAGTTCATCAGGGTTCTCAGCAAGAGTTCAGCATCTTCAGGTGGGACCACCCGTGAAGTTGCTCACTGGTAACGCCTATTGGAGCAAAGGAGATTCGAGGTATAGAGGTTCATATAGAAGGAAGTGACATACTTTTCAATTTCTTGTATGCCAGTAATACAGTTTCCCTTTGGGTCCCGCAGTGATAAGATTTTGTTCTTGCACCTTCCCCCAAGGGTGGAGAAGTGGAAGAACTTAGTATTCACGTCTCCCTCGTTGAGCCAGTGAATCCAAGACTTCAGCCTCCAAAATTCATGTTTCGCGTGGAGCAGATTCTTGAATTCTGAGATAAGAGAGGTCTCTAAATTATGCAATAGGGAGTTGGTAGTGTAGTTTGGGGAATCTTGAATTCCACCAAGACATTCGAGGAGCCTTATTTTCTTATGGAAAATATTATAGAATACCTTTCTATTCCAAGTAGATGATTGTTCTTGGAAATAGGAGATTGAGGGGACAAGGGAATTATTCAGATAAGCCCAAGAGCTAGCAATTATCTGCTAGAAATTAGGGTGAGAAGTCCATATACTTTAAGTATAAAAGGTTTTTTAGGAACCTAAACAGAAGTAGTTAAAGTTAACAGGAGAGGGCAGTGGTCAGAATGGATGCGCGGGAGATGTCCGACAAAAGATTCAAGAAATAATTCTATCCAGTCAGAATTTGCTATAAATATATCAAGTCGCTCAAGAATAGTCCTATTATTCCTATGCAAGTTTGACCACGTATATTTGCTACCACTAAAACCTAAGTCATGCATCCGACAATAATCCAAACAATTAGTGAAACGATTAACCCTATTCTAGTTGGCCGCTAATCTACCAAATTTTCAGAGGCTTTAAAAATTTCATTAAAGTCCCCACCCATAAGATAGGGTACCAACATGGAGTCGGCAATATTTTTAAGATTATCCCAAAGCACTATCATATCCGAGGCATTATTAGAAGCGTAAATAGCAAAAAACAACCATTTATTAGGGGAGGGCAATATCTGAACTATGCAATAGATTTCCTGATGCATAAGAGCTACATTAGTAACATTCAGGAGGTTCGTATGCCAAAGGATGACAGTTCATCCTGCCTGCCCCTCGGTAGGGACTGCTACAATATTTGAAAAAGGGAATTCATAGGGCATTGACTGATGGTTGTCTCTATGAGTTTCCAATAGAAAAACTAACCCAGGTTTATGAGTCTCAAGCAACTCTTTAAAATTAAGCCTAAAATTCATGGAGTAAGATCCTCGACAATTTCAGATAAGAAAATTCATCAGGCGATAAAATTTAAGAAAGTGACTGCAGGATGAACTAGGATGTTCTGTGTCCCTCAGAGAGGGACTCATGATAATGGAATATTTGCCCACGTCCGCATTGAACGTCAACATCATATGGATTGAGCATTTGATCATATTTTGGGGATAATTTATGTTTATTTTTTTTGAACATTTCTTTGAGGAGGAATACTCGTGCCTGACCTAAGCAGGTAGTCGCGGATGTCATCCCTTCTATCCCCACAGCTAAGTCTTCCATGGTGGTTGCTAATCCATTACCTTCGCTCCCACCTTAGCTTGACGTGGTGATTGGGGAGGAGGTATGTCGTGGTGACTCCCAAGCTCTATTTACACCACTATTATATGAGGTTGGTTCCAAGGGATAAGCTCCTCCTCCTCCTCGTGACGCAACTGGGGATGAAATGGGAGAGCCGGGAGAGCCAAATTTTGTTGAGTGGTGTTGTTGAACACTTCCGCTCCAAGTGGCATCCCCTATGTGATGATATGGGCTAGGTCCCGAGGATTTTGTATCATTACTAGGCAGTCTAGCCCATTCACTTGCATAGTAAACGTTAATGCTTGCTCCGTCAACTCCACCTCCAGCCAAGACTGGGTTGGGTTAAGCGTAGTAGGATTCATAGTCACATAAACAAGATGAGGGACTAGATTGTTCACCTGCTCCATTTAAGTAAACTATATTTGCTGAAGCGTTTGGATCGGGTAAGGGGGACTGTGGTGAATGTGAAGACTTATAAAGGGAAAGTTGTAGTGGTGATTCATAATTTATAGAGGAAGTGAGAGTTGTGTGCTTAATGTGAGCGCTTGAATTTAGAGAAAGTGTCTCAACACAGGTTGCGCGTGGTAATGAAGAGAATTGCATAAGTCAGCTGAAGCATATGAAGAGTAATGATTATCAAGAACAACATTCCCATTAACAACGTTATCAGGATACGTAGAAGTAGGGGAAAATGAGGGGACCTCCTGCATGCTATCCACATTGGAAGAGGGTGGGTTGGTGTGGGTCCCATACATTAAAATTAAAAGAAGAGAGGTAGGAGAAAATTTATTTGAAAGGGATTTATTTTCAAAGTTGTTCTTATCAGATGTTAAGCCTATACTGTTAGACGAGTTTAATTGAGCCGTAAAAGGAGAAACGACACAGTCTTAATCAGTCTCTAATATTTTATTATTAGGATTTTTAAAGACTTTAGGGACTGAAGAATGATTAGATAAAGAGGGGTTGTGGGACTTACGTGGGATTCCTGCTGATGTGGAAGTCAAAATACTTACTTGGCTTCTTTTACCCGTAGGTAATTTATGAGGCTGTGAGGGAGACTTCTGATTGGTATTAACTTTATCTGCAAAACGCCTATTAAATTTACCCTTTGTAGGAAATTTTACCAGTTGCCAACCTTCTTCATCCATGCAACTTTTTCCAAGAGCAGTTGGAGAATTTTTTGTTGTTGGTTTTTTATTCCGAGCAATCTTCGCAGCAACTAAAGCTTCCAATTGTGATGGAATTTTATGGGGACAGTGAGATGTGTTGCCTAAACATCCACAAGTTGTGCAGAGCAGCGTTAAGGCCTCGTAGAGGATCGTTTGTTTGTGAGTTCCAAGATACAAATGATGGAGTAAGGGTTGATCCAAAGGCACTTGGATGCACAGGCGAGCATATCTACCGTGTGCATTAGTTGTTGTACAGGTATCTATCTATCTTCAATAGTGTGCTGATTTTTCCACAAATCTTTTGAAGAATTTCCATATCATAAAACTCTATTGGGAGCTCAGGAAGGCATACCCAAATGGTGGTGTAAGTAACTGAGCTTGAGAAGCTACAAATTTAGGCTCCCATCTTTGAACGGAAATGAAATTATTATAGACAAACCAAGGACCATCGTGAAGGGCATGAAGCAAGTTTTATTCTTGGGTGAATTTAATGAGGAAATCGTCATGCCCTAAATCCATTAAAGGCAGTTCTTCCGATGGTTTCCACATTTGCTGAAGTTTGCTATTTAAGAGTTGATGACCCAATTTTCGGCCTACCACTTTGAGTATTAAGAAATTTCGCCAAGGAGAATACAGTCTAGATTTGTCCGCAACAGATATGGGGATAAAGTTATTTGTGATGTGAGTTGGGGTAATTTCATCTAGTAGAGGTAAGTTAAGCACTTGGTCGTTCAACTTTGGGAAAAGATCCTCACACTAGAGTTGCTCTGCATAGGTTGAAGGCAGAGGTGATTGACGGTCTGGGCGATCAAGATCCATCTCTTAAGTACCCGAGGAAAACAGCTGAAAGGAGGATTTAGGAAGGAAAACAAGTGTTCCCTCTCCCCCCCCCCCCCCTCCTTTTTTCTTTATCTAAGTACCAAGGGAACTATGTTAACTGTACAGAAGAAGAGTGAGGCAAGAACTAATTTTGACAAGAAAATTGTTTCCCTTGGATTGCATTCACAGAGAGCGTTTTTGTTGCTATAACATTTTTAGTTTTTCCTTGTTTCACAACGATCACATATATTTTTTAATCAACTGTTTTTTAATAGTTTTAACTTTTCACTACCATTAGTTATATATAATGATTTCTAAATACATGTTATAGGAAATATTACTAACTTGTAGTACTTCTAATATAATTTAGTTCTACTATGTAGATTTATATATGTTAAGATAAGATAATTGAAAAATCAATTTCCAGTTACGCGCCAAAAAATAGTTGTTCACTTGTTCTGGCTCTTGTAATTAGAACTAGAACTAAGTCATGAGGATTGTTTGTCAATTTTTTTTTCCTAACATCCGGTGTAAAACCATTTTTATCAATTTAATACTTACTTTGGGTAAAGGTAAGTTCTTCTATTGTAGTTAAGGGAGTGACAAATTATAAAATATTGTATAAGGGATCACTTGGTAGCTAGTAAAAAGATAAATTATTCTTATATTAATTTACATTGAAGTTATACAACGTTTGATAGTTAGTTAGAAAATAAGTTATTTAAGTATATAAAATTAGTACGATGTTTGATTTGCAATTTAGAAATCCGCATAACTAATAGATGCACAAGTTATGAGGAAATTGGTGTATTATCTTATGCCAAGTAGATGATAGAATAGCTAATGCCGGTATAACTAATAATAAGTACTACATGTATTTCTAACACCAACATAATTCTAACCAGTTATCAAATGAACCATTATATTTATATGATGTAAGATTTTTCTAGAACGGACACCTTCGATAATAATATTTTATTAGAAATTATATCAATCAAATTTTGTTGAAACTGATTTTTAAGTTAGATGTATTATATGTTATTTATAATATGGAAAAAGGCCAAAAATATCCTTCAAGTATTGAAAATGGTTCTAAAATATCCCCTTCCACCTTTAGGCTCTAAAATGCCCTTTCATCCACCTATATGGCTCTAGAATACCCTTCCACTTAACGAACATGTGATTAGGCTTCTATCTTAACGCATGACAGCTTGTTACTGGTTAGAAATTTAATTAACTAAAATCTAATTATTCCCAAACCCAATTCAGTTCCCACTTAAGCTATGACCCAACAACCATACCAGCCATAATAACTAAAGGGGGAAAACTCTTCTTGACATAACAATTCATCTTCTTAAAAATTGATGCGCGACTTTATGATTTCTGCAAAAATCATGGTGAAAAATTGGTCCGCAACTTTGTGTTTCTGCAATTTTGATGCGCTTATTACCTTAGTTTTGGTTCAGATTTTATCCTGTCTTGGTATTGTTTTTACCAAAGTTTTGATCAATTTTTGTCCTATTTAGGTTGTTGGTTTGGTGCCACTTTTGTTGTTATTTTGATCTAGTTTTAGTGCAGACATTGCTCCAATTTTGATTCTTTAACCAACTTATTGGTCACAATAAAAAACAATGAAGCTAGGTACTAACCGATAACAACTCATTAGTGCATATCATTTTGCTGCCCAAACAGAAAATATTGCAGATAAAGTGCAAAATAGAACCTGCACAGAGCTGAAAACATAGGTACATGAAGCTTTAGTTATATCAAAGTCATTATCACTTTGCTTGAATTCACAGTCTGTAATGTAATCATAATTCCGTGCAGTCAACACCATTCTCACCACCAGGCTCACCAAAATAGAGAATCAAGCTATTCACAATGATTTTGCAGAAAACATAACGTCGCAAATCAATTTTTTAAAAGATGAAATTTTATGTTTAGAAGATTTTTCCCCCTTTAGTTATTATGGTTGGGTCGTGTCGCTGGGGTGGGTAACTAGGTCATAGTTTAAGTGAGAACTGAATTGAATTTGGGAATAGTTAGATTTTAATTAATTAAATTTGTAACCACTAACAAGTTGTCATGTGTTAAAGTAGAAGCCTAATCACATATCCGTTAAGTGGAAGGGTATTTTAGAGTCATATAGGTGGATGAAAGGGCATTTTAGAGCGCAAAGGTGGAAGGAGGGGTATTTTAGAACCATTTTCAATACTTAAAGTTATTTTTAGCCCTTTTCCGTAATAACTAAAGGGGAAAACTCTTCTAAACATAACTTTTCATCTTTTGAAAAATTGATCCGCGACTTTATGATTTCTGCAAATCATGGTGAATAGCTCGATTCTCTATTCTGATGAGCCTGGTGGTGAGAATGGTGTCGACTGCAGGAAATTATGATTACATTACTGACTATGAATCCAAGCAAAGTGACAATGATTTTGATATAGCTGAAGCTTCATGTACTAATGTTTTCAGCTCCGTGCAGGTTCTATTTTGCACTTTATCTGCAAATATTTTCTATTTGAGCAGCAAAATGACATGAACTAATGAGTTGTTATCGGTTAGTTCTTAGCTTCATTGTTTTCTTTTTGTCACTAATGAGTTGGTTAGAGAATCAAAATTGGAGCAATATCTGCACCAAAACTAGAGGAAAATTACAATAAAAGTGGCACCAAACCAACAACCTAAACGGGACAAAAATCCATCAAAACTTTGGTAAAATCTATACCAAGACAACAACAAAATCTGGACTAAAACTAAGGCAATAAGCACACCAAAATTGCAGAAACACATAAACTCATGGATCAATTTTTCAGAAGATGAATTGTTATGTTTAGAAAAGTTTCCCCCCTTTAGTTATTATGGTTGGGTAGGGTAGCCGGATCAGTAGTCTAAGTGGGAACTAGATTGAATTCTGGGAATTAGCTTTTAATTAATTAAGTTTTTAACCAGTAACAAACTGTCATGTGTTGAGTTAAAAGCCTAATCACATGTCCGTTAAGTGGAAGGGTATTCAAGAGCCATATAAGTGGATGGAAGGGCACTTTAGAGCCTAAAGATGGAAGGAGTTATTTTAGAATCATTTTTAATACTTGGAGGGTATTTCTGACCCTTTTACGTAGTTATTATGATTAGGTCGGATCGTTGGGGTGGGTAGCTAGGTCGGTAGTTTAAATGAGAACTGGATTGAATTTTGGAAATAATTAGATTTTAATTAATTTAATTTCTAACCATTAACACGTTGTCATGTGTTAAGTGAGAAGTCTAATCACATGACCATTAAGTGAAAAGGTATTTTGGAGCCATATAGGTGGATGGAAGAACATTTTAGAGCCCAAAGGTGGAAGTAATGTATTTTAGAACCATTTTCAATACTTGAAGGGTGTTACTGACCCTTTTTCGTTTATAATAATACTAGATAATGAAGGGTCCATTGGGCCCAATATTATAGTTCTAAATGTATTTATTGATATTTAATTAGTTTATCAAAAAAATTAAATTAATTTTTTTAAATAAACATGATAGAAAATGATAAAGTTATATTTTTTTATTTTTATAAAATCAACTAATAGCTTACAACTTATTTAAATTGCTCTAATTAAAATTAAAATATAATATACTTCGATGCTTATTTTTAACATCAAGTCAAACACATTTTCTTGAATTAAATAACTGATTTAATATTTTTATTTTTTAATTTTATTTGAAAATTATACAAGAGGATAAATTGAAATTATAAGTGTCAGCATATTAACATTTTTTATAAAATCTTACGAGTAATATTTTCTTAAAATATAGTCTTTTTACCTAATATACCATATAAATAAAAATAAATAGCATATTCATATTAAGGAAATAAGAGATTGTTCTAACCCATATAAATATATCATATATTCATTTTCATAATGAAATAATATAAAATTACTAAAGATACATTACTGATAGTTGAAAATTATCCATAAAAAATAGAGCACAAATTAAATTAATATTGGTGGAGTTAAAAATTTTATTCAAGGAATTAAAAAAATTATATTATTTACATGTTAGTTTAAAGAAAATTTACATGCATGTTGATTCATCTATTATGTCGTACTTTCTCCATTCTTTTTTATTAGCTTTATTTAGGCTAGACACATGTCTTAATAAATTTTTTACTCCTATAAAATTAAAAATAATTTTACTAATATAACCTTGATTAAATTTTATACATCTTTTTGAATCAATAATGATTACATTTATTGAACAAGGGCATAATAGAAAGATTTTATTCAGACTATTCTTGAAAAATTAAATGAGCAAATATTTAGGAACATAAACACAACCCAAATGAAACAAATAAAAAAGAATGAATGAAGTATTATATACTCTTATTTTTAAGATTACTAGTCTCAATTTTTATGAAAGCTTACATTTAAATATATTTATATAATATAGTAAAAGTTCTTTACAGTAATCATTTAATAGACTTCAATCTTTCTCAAAATTTATCTATTAACTATCTTTTTTTACGAGTTGATATGCACGTCAATTGTGATTACACCTACAATTCATAAGTGAATACAAAAATTATACGTTCAAAGCCTTATATGAATATCACATATGTGATTCTTTTTTATTTATAGTAAAACGTTTATAGACTAATTTAATGATATTTTCTGTAAAATTATTTGATAACTAATAAAAAGAAATATCTTGAAATAGGTTAACAACTTTAAATTTTAATCCACCAAGTTCATGTGACAATATTTGTTGGAAAAAAAACTAATAATATTAGAAGCTTCAAGTATTGAAAATTTTGACGGAGTCAGAATTTTCACTTAAAAAGTTTAAAATAGAAAAAAATAACTATATGAAGAAAAAAAATCAACATTTACCACATAAAAATAAAATATAATTTAAATTTTATATAAATAATTTAATATTTTGTGGAAAGAAATTTAGATTATAAATTTTATTTTATTCAAAATATTACGTTGTAAATAATATGGTTGAATAAGTTGGGACTTAGAAGTAAAAATATTGTTAGCCACATAAAGAGTCCACTGAGAAAATGTAGACACCTAAGCTAAAAAAAATGACCAATGAAATTCTTTATTGATATGACTATTGATTATTGATGGTAACATTTAAATGTGAAATGACATATATGTTCTTGGTTGTCCTCTTTGTTTAAGGATTAAAAAAAGTGTTATTTACGTATTAGTTTAAGTAAATTTTACATGCAGGTTGATTTATCTATTATGTCATACTTTCTTCATTCCTTTTTATTTGGGTTAGATTCACACCTTAACAAATTTCTTGCTCCTATAAAATTAAAAGTAATTTTACTATTATAATCATAATTAAATTTTATACCTCTTTCTAAATTAATAGTGATTATATTTATTGAAAAAGGGTAAAATAGAAAGATTTTGTTCAAATTATTTTTGAAAGATTAAAAGAGCAAATATTTAGGAACACAAGCACAATTCAAATGGAACAAATAAAAAGAAATGGATGGAGTATTATATACTCTTATTTTTAATATTACAAATCTCAGTTTTATGAAAGTTTACATATAAATATATTTATATAATATAGTAAAAGTTCTTTACACTAATCATTTAATATGCTTCAATCTTTTTCAAAAATTTATCTTTTAAATATCTTTTTTTGTGAGTTGTTAAGCACGTCAATTGTCATTACACCTACAAATCATACGTGAATACAAAAGTTGTGCGTTCGAAACCTTATATGAATATCACATATGTAATTCTTTTTTATTTCTAGTAAAACGTTTATAGACTGATTCAATGATATTTTCAGTAAAATTATTTGATAACTAACAACAAGAAATATCTTGAAATAGGTTAACAACTTTAAATTTTAACCCACCAAGTTCATGTGTGACAATATTTATTGGGCAAAAAACTAAGACTATTAAAAACTTGGAGTATTGATAATTTTGATGGAGTTAAAATTTTTACTTGAAAAGTTTAAAATATAAGAAAATAAATATATGAAGAAAAAAATCAACATTTACCACATAAAAATTAAAAAATAATGTGAATTCTATATAAACAATTTAATATTTTGTGGAAGGAGATTCAGATTATAAATTTAAATTTATTTAAAATATTATGTTGCTATAATATGGTTGAATAAGTTGAGATTTGAAACTAAAAGTATTGTTAACCACATAATGAATACAATGAGAAACTGTACTGAAGCTAGAAAAAAAGTAACTGTTAAAGAAATTATTTATTGATATGATTGTTGATTATTGATTGTACTATTTAAATGTAAAATGATGTATATGTCTTTGATCGTCCTTCTACTCATCTTTCTATAGAATAAAATAAAAATAAAATAAATATATGAAGAAAAAAATCAACATTTACCACATCAAAATTAAAAAATAATTTGAATTCTATATAAATAATATAACATTTTGTGGAAGGAAATTCAGATTATAAATTTAAATTTATTTAAACTATTATGTTTCTATTATATGGTTGAATAAGTTGAGATTTGAAAATAAAAGTATTGTTAGCCATGTAATGAATCCAATGAGAAACTGTAGACACTGAAGCTAGAAAAAAAGTAATTGTTAAAGAAATTATTTATTGATATGACTATTGATTATTGATTGTACTATTTAAATGTAAAATGACGTATATGTCTTTGATCATTCTTCTACTCATTTTTTTATATAATAAAATAAAAATAAAAATCTAATAAATATATTACTACTATATATAAGCGCGAGTGGGGCGGCTGGAAGCAAACAACTGGCGATCGACATGCCTGCTTTCAGTTGCCTGCTTGCTCCGTGATTTTACTATATCACTCCCAATTAATTATTATATGACATTTACGTATTAAAAAATTAATAATATTTAATACAAAATAAAATAGATATTTATAAAGTAAAATAGATATTTATGACATAATTGTTTCAACTGCTTTAATTGTAATTTTACTATATCACCTATAATTAATTATTATGAGTCATCTAAGTATTTAAAAATTGATAATTTTGATGTTTTAAATTAATTTGACATCTTATGTGTGGCCCACTTAAAGTATTTTCATAAGTATTTTTATAGCAATTTTGTTATATCACTTTTAATTAGTTATTATGAGTCATTCAAGACGTGCTGATTTCGCTATTTCAATCATGATAATTGGTTACACTCGAAATTATATCAGTGTCGCCTAAATTGAAATAGGAAAAAAATATTACAAATTACAATAATTAAAAACTTAAATTACTTTTAAAGTGTAAATTCACTATCAATACCACAAAAGTTTAAACAAGAAGAGTATTATAAATTACAATAGTAAACAATTTAAAATAGTAAATTACAACATCGAAAAAGTATTATACATTACAATAGTTATCGATGTCATATTAATTACAATAGTGGTCTTACAAGGGCTGAAAGGATTAGGAATGAGATTATTCGGGAGAAGGTGGGAGTGGTATCGGTGGAGGAAAAAAGGCAGAAAGTGAGGTTGAGATGATTTGGTCATGTGATGAGGAGGGGCACAGATGCCCCAGTTCGTAGGTGTGAGAGACTAGCGTTAGATGGTTTCAAGCGGGGTAGGGATAGACCGAAGAAATACTGGAGAGAAGTGATTAGACGTAACATGGAGCAGTTACATCTCATTGAGGACATGACCCTGGATAGGAAGGTTTGGAGGAAAAATACTAGGATAGAGGGATAAGGTGGGGGGATGAATCGTAGTCCATAGTTAGGAGGGTTTTGGTGTCTTTTGTTTGGTAATGTACATTATTTTTGTGGATGTTGTATCTATGTTAGTTTTATCATGTTTCATGCTTTGAATATTTTTGTATATTGTCCTGTGTCTTGAGCCGGGGGTCTATCGAAAATAGCCTCTCTACTTCTTTAGAGGTAGTGGTATGGACTGCGTACATTCTACCCTCCTCAGACCCCACTAGGTGGGAATATATTGGGTTTGTTGTTGTTGTTGTAAAGGAATATTACTTGAAAATTACGTCGAAAATCATATAAATCATAATATAATTAACAACTTAAAATATCTAAAACTATGTATAACAAATCTGATTTATGTTGTCACATATTTCATCAGCATCATATAAATTAAGACAAAAAATAGCATATAATATTTGAAAAGTAGCACATTGGGTCCGTATTGGCACGGGCTCCAATATCTAGTATATATATAAATTTCACTATAACAATAAAAAGATATAAGAGAATTATTTTAAAAAGTGGCTTTTAAAAAGTTCTTTAAAAGTGTTTTTAAAAAGTGCTGAAACTTATTTTAAAAATAAGCAGTTACGTATTTGGATAAAAGTGTTGAAACTGAAAAAAAGTTGTTGATGTGTTTTGTAAACAAGTGCTGTTAAGCACTTTTTTTTGGTCAAAATGTCTGAAATATCCTTAAAGCTGTTAACAATAGTAGCGTTGATTATTATTAATTTTATTTCTAAACTGATTCAAATTAAAATTAATATATATATTTTTAATTCATTTTCAATATATATATATATATATATATATATATATATATATATTGTTAATATAATATTAGAATTTAGTGTTTATATATCTATTAATTTTTATTTTAAAGGCAAATTTTATGCAGTCTTAGTTTTTTCTCCCCACTTTTGATAACACTGTATATAGTGATGCAATTTTATAATTATGACTGGGGGACGTTTATCAACGTTTATCAATACAGTTGCAATTTCATATATATATATATATAAAATATTTTCAAGAATAGCTATTAAATTTGTGTGCTTAATTTTTTTTCTTTTTTTGGTCTAAAGAGTTTAAATCATCAAACAAAATATATATGTTACTATTATTATAATTACATTAATAGATAAATAGTTGGTCACAAATGATACTATTTGTTTGCTAAAATAACTCTTAATTGGAAAATATATTACTCGTCGATTGAGTAATGACTATATCACTATTAAAACATTGTCGAATACGAATGTTGCGTTGTCAAATATACATGAATCGTTCACTAATCGTTCATGAAGTTGTATATCTTCAGTGAGTGTTCTCCATATATCTTGATTGGTGAGTTTTTTTTTTTTAGAGAAATTCATATGTTGTACAATAATAATTGTCCAAATCTAAAAGAATATATTAAAGAAGGGAAATAATACGTAAAATCATATTTCATAAATTAGAAGTTTCATACAAAAGAGGTACTAATATGACTAGAGTTAAGTTCGCCATAAATACAAAAAGTAAAAATGTTTAATTAATACAAGTATTAATAGATTATAAGCTAAAAAAATCAAATGGACTACAAGAAGGTAATTTTGGAATAAATAAAAATTATAAGAGATATAAAAGTCATTTATTTGATCAACTTTTAATAGATTATAAGCTAAAAAAATAAGTATGGTAATAGTTAACTTCTAATTTTTGGCTAATAAAAAGCCAAAATTGGCTTTTTTTAAGCAATTTTTTAAATCGTCAAACACTCCTAAAATTAAAAAATAACTTTTAAGCTATTTTGATCAAATTATAATCTAATCCAAACATCCACATAGTCGCAGAGAGGTTTAACGTATATGCTCAAAGTTTATGCCTTAACACAACCTGTACTCCTTCCAAGTTCCAAGTACTATCACCTGATTTCATTAATCAAAAGTTGGGCAAGATTCCCAAATTGAAGTAGACAATGTTGACAGGTGATGCCAAAATACACTTGGCAATTCAGAAAACGAGAAACGAACTGCATACTTTTTCCTAATTAAAGAATTTTCCACGTGTTGTACTTATTTATTTTCAGTTAAAACTTCCCCAACTGGCTCAAGTGTTTGATGAGATTCCATTAGCTCATGTCTGGCATTTAATTATTTCTTTTCTTCGCCATTTCCATCATCTAGCAGATTGTACTATCTTTACTAGTTTGCAATTGTAGATTCACAAAGCACTTGCCTGTACTTTGGACTCTGCTTTATTTCAACCTACTAAGGGGTCGTTTGGTAGAGTGTATAAGAATAATGCAGAATATAACGTATTAGTAATGCTTGCATTAGTTATGCTTGTACTAGTTATGTATGTATTATTTTTTATACATTGTTTGATTGATATATAAGAAATAATATATCTTACATAATTTCTATAAAAGAATTGTTTGTTTACAAAAATATTCTTCTTTAACTTTGTACACGTTTTTTGCCACAAAGTTATTTTGTCATCTCAAACATAATTAGTATTGTTCAACTAGTATATAGAAATTTAGGATTAATTGCATGACCTTCATCTTTACGTATGAAATATTATGACGACGAATTAACATAGTCGAAACAAAAATAAAATACAAGATGTAAAATTAAGGAATAGTCTCAAGTTTTTTTTTTAAAGACCCTCAAAGCAAAACAAAAATATGTTGCGGTTATTTAAATCAACAATTCATTATTGTAAATTAAAATGGCGGGAAAAAATTGTGAAATATTTTGAGAGGGAAATTGTGGGGTATTAAAGTCATTTAATAAGTTAATACATGTGTTAAAAGTCTTTGTATTACTAATACATAGGAAATGGAGTGTATTACTAATACACACTTCAATACACGATAGAGTGTATAACTAATGCTTGCATTAGTTATACATGGATAAAAAGACGTATCAAACAAGGTACTAGTAATACACGTTAACTAATGCATGCATTATATTTTCCAATACACTCTACCAAACGACCCCTAACTGTTCAGTGGGTTCTTCTTTCTAATAATTCTACAACTTTCCAATTTCCAATATTAAGAGTATTTAATTAGACAAGCATAACGTTAACATAGTGTTTGTCAGAGTGTCTAAAATAGTATTGAATAAGGTGTATTAGTAATGCTGAGATTAGTAGTGTTGAAATCTTTTGGTAAATAAAAATTGTATTTATATACCAAGTAAGGAGTTACAGCTCTATTGTTAAGTGAGCAATCAACTGATACATCCAGTTGCGCTCATTCTACTCATATCAACTAAATCATTGAGACATCTATGTATCGGAAGCATCCTGGTGGCTAAGGATAAAAATTAAGGCTCTGCATATAGCTATCTAGTTTAGGACATGCACTAGCTCTAATATGAACCTCCTGAATGATTATTTTAATCAGTTTATGGGCAGTTTTATGTTGCTTGTGAAAAATTCTGGCATTTCTCTCCATCCACAAGTGATATATGGTCGCTGATAACACCATTCGATATATACTTGCACCTCTACTTTTCCCTTTTCCAAATCGAACATCCCATTTCAGCTCTTTCTCCCATCTTATGGCCCTCCACTGAATTCTTTGCCAACTCAAAAGTGATTGCCATACCTGCTTAGCTACTGGATATTGAAAAAAGAGGTGATTCAGAGACTCCATTGGTTGGTTATATAATCCACACAACTTATCAACATTAATTTCCCATTTTGCCAGCCTATCCTTTGTCGCCAACCTACCCATTATGGCTAGACGCAACATAAAAATCCATTTTGTACATCCAATATTGTTGTATACCAGTTTTCTCCAGTTCACCTTTGGGAATACACTATGAAATATGCTGTACAACTTACGAGTTGAGAAAGTAGGTGCCTGGTGGAACACCTCCAAGCTACAACCCGCATCCACTAACTAATTTTTAGCCTTGAAGATCTTCTGCACCACCCAGGAAGCAGTTTTAGGATTTGTATCCCATATTGAATTATTTTTAATGTAATAAGCATGGACCCATCTCACCCATAGTCGTTCCTTATCCATACCTAAATGCCACAAAAACTTACAGATAGCTGCTTTATTCCAGATCTCCATATTAATCAAGTTAATTCGACCTGCCACTTTAGGATAACAAAGCTTTTCCCATGCAATCAGGCTTTTCCGTGAGAATTCTGCTATACCTGTCCATAAGAACTGCCTGCATATTGCCTCAATAAGTTGCATGATCTTTTTTGGTAAGATAAAAATCTGAGCCGAGTACGTTTGAATTGAAAATAATACATTTTTGACTAGTGTAGCTCTCCCAACATACGAAAAGAATTGAGAAGTCCAATTGTTTATCCTTTCTAATATTCTCTCTAGAAGAGGTTCACATTGAATGACATTTAACCGCTTTGTACTTAGAGGAACACCTAAGTACCGAAATGGTAAATCCCCCTTTGAATAACCTAACAAATCTAAAATTCGTTGCTGAACAGGGATGGTTACTCCACCAAAGTAAACACCACTCTTCTGGAGGTTTGCCTTAAGGCCAGAGGCAAGTGAGAACTTCTGAAACTGATCATTCAATGCAGTCACTGACCTCACATCATCTCTACAAAATAATAAGAGATCATCCATAAAACCTAAATGGATGATCCCAACCTTCGCACATCTAGATGAAAGCTAAAATCAAGGGATTGATTACGTTCTTTCAACAACCTACTTAGATATTCCATGGCTAAAATAAATAGGAAAGAAGATATAGGATCCCCTTGTTGAAGCCCTTTTTTGGCAGGGAATGGAACAATGCCTTTACCATTTAGGACTATTGAGTAGCTAATAGAATTCAAACAATTCATTATCCAGTTGAAAAATATCTCAGGAAACCCCAGTAGCCTAAAAACTTGCTTTATAAAGGTCCACTCTGATGAGTCGTAAGCCTTCTGCATGTCTACTTTCATCATACATCGAGGAGTAATGTATTTTCTACCATACCCCTTCACTAGCTCGTGGATCATCACAATATTATCCACAATCAATATACCCGGAACAAAGGCTGCCTGACAGTTATCCACTAGCTCATTCATCACCGGTTGCATTCTATGAGTTAGGACCTTCGAAATAATCTTATAAAAGACTGTACAACATTAAATGAGTCTATATTCCCAAATAGTAGAAGGATGCTTGACTTTTGGAATTAATGAAATGGATGCACAATTTATAGCAGGGCACATTCACCCAGATTTGAAAAAATCCAACACAACATTAGTAATCTCCTGTCCTATAGTTGGCCAGGCTTTTTTGAAAAAGTGTGCATTGAAGCCATCACTCCCCGACGCTTTATTATCATTAATACTTTGTAAAGTATCATACATTTCATCTTTGGTAACTGGCTTAATTAATTCAAGCTGTTGAGCCCTGTTCAAGGAAGGACCTTGTGCCATACCATCAATATTGACCATTGGTAGTTGTTGGGTTGAAGTTCCTAGCAACTCCTTATAAAATTGCACAGCCTTAGTTTTAATCTCATGTTCAGTTGAAATTATATGTCCCTCTAAGGATATGAGCCTTCTTAATTGATTTTGAGATTGTCGACTTCTCAAACAAGCATGAAAATATCTAGTATTAGCATCTCCTAACCTTAGTGTTGAAATTAGTAATCCTGAGATTAATTTTTTATGCAGTGTTTGATTTAATGTATTGAAAATAATATGTATTATTATATTTTAAAAATAGCATTATTTGTTTGCCAAAATACCCTCGACATACTATATTTTTTTGTATTTTCTTTCCAAGGCTTTATTATTCTTTTCTAAAAATAAAAAAAAATCGACAATATAACTAATAACTTACTTTGGAATTTCAAGATTTAATCATTCACTTGCAAGAATTATTTTTTTGATTATTTTTTCTTTATTTGTTCATCATTTGTTTGTTGTTCCCAGTTTGTGGTGTTCCCAAGTTGGAGGAAAGTACGTGTAACATTTGAATGAGACAATAAAATCATTATTAGTATAAAATTGTGTTCCATAGTGTTAAAGCTAAACAAAAAGTTATTTTTATTTGTAATATATCCTATTTATAAAATTAAAGCTTGTATGCAATCATGCAATTTATTTTCAGATTTTGACCAATTTATTAAAACATAAGTATTTTTAAAATTAATGGAGTAGTTTTTCTTATGACTAAAATTATCATCTTGATAAATTGAAAAGAAATAACTCACATTGAATAAATTGAAAAGGATCTAGAAAAGATTTAAAGGAATTTGAGGGCATTTTTGTTTTTACTCATATTTATCCCATGCATTACAATTCATGGATTACTAATATCACCAAATTGGATGCATTAGTTATACATTGCTTCAAAATTGCTACCACATGATGTATAAATAATATCACACTTTAATATATGAATTATTTTTCTAATACATTCCACCAAACAGCTCCCAAGAGGATTCCATATGAGCTGTCAAATCGAATGATTATACCAACCTCTATTGTCGTTATGTTTCAAACTTAAAACTTAATTAGTTATCTCCATCCATTTATATGATACAATTTAAATTTTGAGAGTCAAATAGTTCAATTTTTTTGTGAATTCGAATATGAATTTTATAATTTTTTGAAATAAAATTTATTTATTTGAAAATTTTGTAAATATATTATAAAATAAAATAATTAATAATTTAAAATATTTAAAAGACAAAACACTTATGGTCATAAAAAACTTGTTTGAATCTCATAATTTGAAAGATTTCACATAAATTGCGATACAAATGAAGTGAGAAATGAACACTTTAAAAATTTTTGGTCTTAAATATGTCATTATAGTGACAATGAGATTTTAACATACTTGTAATATAAAACAAGTCAAATATATCGTCAGACACCTCAATTTGGCACGATCTTTTGGTTTGGTACTTCAAGTGAACTGTATTCATTTTAAACTCCTAAAATAGCTATAAAACATGTCATTTTGGCACCTTTCGACATCAGCTCTAATACATGTATCTCAATTGCTGTCAACATGAATTAAATGATCAATTGATTTGTGCCATCTCATTTTAAATCATCACATCATTATATACACCCACAATTATTTTTAAAAAAATAATCAAAACACATGATAATTGTGTCCAATGAATTAATGACATGTGTTTTATTGACCAACTAATTAAAAAGAAAAGCCCCCCACATTGTCTTCTCCACCCAACCTTCTTTGAGCTTAGCCTCCATTAATGGAGGTTAAATTTTTCAAGAATGAGAAAAATACCTCCTCATTCTCTAACGATGATTGATCCGCATTAATAACTTCACAAATTTCAGATATATAACAAAAAAATACAGAGAAGGAGGAGGTCAGTGTTCAATTAGAAAATTAATTAACGGATGAAAATATAAATACGATTGGGAGTTGCTTAGAACTAGCATTTCAGATATATGGGAAAAAAATATGGAGAAGGAGGAGGTCAGTGTTCATTTAGAAAATTAATTAACGAAAGAAAACATAGATACGATTGGAGTTGCTTGGAAGAAAACATAGATACTTTACAGGATCGGTGCTTGAAAGGGAATCTTTGCAAACCAAATTGTATGGTAATAATATTCTTTAAGAGTTAATTATCACATTGATACAATATTTTACTTCTCATTTTTGAATTAGGAACTCAATTTTATTAGTTGTTTTTAAGAGTTTGAGTTTGAAAAAATGGTGGAAGATAATGGGATGAAAAAATGGGGAAGAAAAAGATAAAATCAAATAAAAAGGGGTAAAACAAGGCTGTCTCACGTCCATGTGTAGAGCACTCACTTTGCCATGTGAGTGAAAGGTGCCAAAATGACACAGTTGATGACTAGTTTAGGTGTTTAAAATAAACACAGTTCAGTTGAGATGCCAAAGTGAAAGTTCGTGCCAAGTTGAAGAATCTGTTGATGTGTTTGGCCGATAAAACGTGTCATAATATTTGTAGGGTTATAAAAAAATTATTAAGGTCAAATAAGTAGTTGAAAATTAATTATTTTCAAATATATTAATATATCATTTTAAAAAACAGACGATTAAAAAACACTAAATTAACAAGAAGGAGGGGGTAGTTTAATTTGATTTTACAAGAAAACTATGAGAAAAATTATTAGTTGAAAGATTCAGCATCGTTAATGTAAATTTCTAACAAAATATAAAGTACAGAGAAAGTTAGAGTTATCTAGTCATCATTTATTTTTGTTTTCAACCGATAATTTTACTTTAATAATGAAAAAACGAACTAAAGGAGTTAGAAGATGTAGAAGCATCTTTTACAATCGAATTAGGAAAATAGAAAATCCATACTAATTTGTCTAATAATATTATAGAAAACTTGGCTAGATTGTGTGCTACCATATTTTAAGATCTAGAAATACGTGCAATTTAAAATTCTTCAAACAAGCTCATAAGTTTTCAGATATCTTCACAAGTGGTTTCTATCTCCCATGAAACTACACTCATATTTAGAATCATATCCACTACATTCTTTGAGTCTGATAAGAGTTGCAACTTTGTCCATCCATTTTCTTGAGGGTTTTTCCATACAATTCGAATTGCAAACGCTTTTGCAATTATGGCCTTCCCAACAAATTGGATTGGAGTACTTAGGGCTTAAAGCAATTTTCCAAAGATATTCATAGTTGTCGTTCCAATGCTTGTCATATTATTCTCCCTTTGTAAACTAGAACCTGTAAACATAATTACAACATCTTGTGCTATAATAATTATATTATTAGTAGTATGATCAGGTACCAATGTGGGAGAAGACATAGTAAGTGAATTACTTTCATAGTCTTGATAGTCAAATAGGGTCTTGTTTACAATATCACTAGATTCAGAGATAACACCACTAAAGTGAAATTCAAGAAGGAGGGGGTGAATTGAAAAAATTCCTGTAAGTCGACTGACAAGCCTTCATAGTCGACTTACCTGCAAATCATTATACTTAGCAAGATATATTAGATTTAATTAAATAAGCAAGTAAATAAGTAATTTTGAAATAAGAAGGTGGAGATTTATCCTGGTTTGGAATACCAATATGGTGCCCCCTTCCAGTCCCCTTGAGTTTTAAAGTTTCCTTAGATCTTATCAAAGTGGATTCTAAGTACAATAGTGGTGAACAAGTTCTACAACTTATTTTGATTTTCAGATCTTGTGACACTGCCTTAATCGGTATGACTAAGTTGACTCGATCTTACTCTTGTGTAACTATTGTAAACTTAAGAAGTACAAAGGTTTAATGAGACTAAGATTGAGACACGCTAAGATATTTCCTTGAAGTTGCATGAGTGCTTCGACCTTCAGTCTTTTTCTTTTATATTCTTCAGCTGCTCTAACTTCTTTTCTTCATAAGGAAATCCAAGAGATTTCTTTCCATTCAAGGATTTGAATTGATTCCTTGATTGAGGGATGACACCATATGGTATGTCCATATCAGATATGTCCATACGTAGTGCAACCTTCTTTTCATAGTCATAGAGATTTTCAAATAGACTGAGTCACCAACCTCAAAGCCAAAATCTCTTATCCTCACATATTGTAATACCCCATACATTGCTAGCTTAGTTCAGCCTCTAGTATGTGCCTAATGCACCTAGAACCTGAAAATAAAGCTAAGAGTTGAGGTACTTAGTCATTTTTAATTCCCTTTGAACTTCAAGAATTTTTAAGTCGACCTTCTGGGCTCCGAGATGATGATTTTTAAGTTGAATTATGTTCAGGGGTGTAAGTAGTATGTCTTAGGTAAGTTTTGGATTTTTCGGACAAGGTTTGGATCGCATTTGGATTGGAAAAACAGCAGCTCACCGTGAGTAGGCCACATCGTAGTAAGTATCGCAATAAGGGGGGTCACTGCGTTGCGGTGAAGGGTGAAAAGACATTCATCAAAGTCCAGTGAGTCACTGTGATTGCACCATATCGTGGTGAGTATTGCGATGACTCACTCACCGCGTCGTAGTGAAGGCCAAATCAACAATGGTCCATTTTCGGTGAGCCACCGCGATTCACCGCATCGCGGTTGGTATCGCAATATCCTATTTGGTGCATCGCGGTGAAGCCTCTATTAGCATTCCAGTTCTAAACTTAAATTTCAAGGGTAATTTAGTCTTTTTCTCGAGTCCCAAATCGTGAAAAACCAAAAATTTAGTGTATTTGGAGCAACATATATTTATTATTCATCAAATTGCTCTCAAAGAAAACCCTAGACTTCAACATTCAACTTCAAGAAACTCCAAAATTCACTATTTTTTTCCAAGATAATTCAAATTCAAGGTTTCCAATTCAAGAACTCCAAGAAACAATCTTCAAGAACACAAATAGGAATTCAAAATCATGTTTCTTCATCTATTTCATTGAATAAGGTATGTGGTGTTATGAACAAGGATAATCCTTTTACCCTTGTTCCCAAAACTAGTTTCTTAATGATGATTTTACATGAATACACATGAGTTTCAATTCAGGGTTCATACCCAATGATTATTATTTGAAGGATATGATATTACAAGTGACTTGAATAGTGAATTGTATCTCTATTTTTACATATCCGTATGTTTGGCTTGTTTTACATATATTGAGGATTTAAATTGCATTGTCTTGACTAGAATTGTTAACAAAATTCCAAGATCATATTGATCAAGCATGAGCATTGTGATGATATGACATGAGTTAGAGAACGAGTTTTAAGCCTTAGTTTGAATATTGATATTTCAAGAAGATGTTGCTTTTAAGCACCCTATGATTAGTTTATATTCAGATTTTCAGAAAAGATTTAATCTTTTGATCCTCAGCTAAGATATGGAATCCACACAGTCAGTTTGATTATAGTTTGAAACAGATAAATGCATAACTAGTTTTCAGTACAGACCCTTATACTAGTTTTAAAGTGGATTTCCTACAGAATGAGCATACAAATTTAAAGGGAGTAGTATTTATCACCAAGATGGAAGTGTGGGTTTAGCATATCCTACTTTTCCAGAACTACGAGCCAACGTAGGTAAAAATTCAGATTATTCCCATTTCTATATGGATGACATATACAAATTGTGATTACTCAGCTCAGGTTATACTCCTTGGCAAGAGTATTAAACCTCTCCCCAATGTGAGGTTTTCTCCTTAGGATAACTAGACGTTGGACTCCATGATATCTCACATGGTTTATGTCGGTTAGAAGAACCTCCCTACATCATAATAGAAAAGTTTTTTAAAGAACTCTCTAAAGCTTAAAGACTACAGTAAAGCCCCAATAGAAATGAATAACAAAAAAGTTTTTAGAAACGAAGTGTAAAGTCTCACAATTTATTTCAGATATTGTTTTACATAAGACATTAGCTATGAGATTTCAGCTTTCAGATAACAAATATAAAAGTGAGTCCTTTCTACACTTAGCTGGCACGATTTAAAGATAGAATACAAATACAACTTTTAGAACTAAATGTGATGGCTTACAAGACTTACACAGTGTGCTTTATTATTTGTGAATCATAATTTATAGCTTTCAGTTATTCAAGACAATGTGATTCATTACACTCAGCATGCATTCTTTCATAAATTTTTATGAACGTTGAAATATTATTTTACTTGTGCATTCACCCCCACGTGCTTAGTACATTTCAAAAGTACTGATCCATATATATGTATATGTGCTACATTGTTTTATAATGTAGGTTCAGGTGCTCAGTTTCAGCAGCGAGAGTGATTTTGAGCATCTCTATTTTCATTCGACAGTTGGTGAGTCCTCATAGTTTTGGGATCCAGTTATTCAGTTTTCGAGTTTGTTTAAGTAGTTTGATTTTAGTTATTTTCAGTTAGTTTGAGTCAGCTGGGGGTCTTTTCCAGCGGCTCTCTAGTTGTTAGTAGTAGTGGCTTGTTGGACTACTAGTTCATGACTCAGATTCTCAGTATTGATTGTTCAGACTCTCTAGTTTATGTGTTCTCAGACATTATGTTTAGATAAATTCAGTATAGTTAAGATAAAATTTAGTATTTTAATATTGATTATATGCTTAAATTCCTTGAACATGAGATTCAAGTTTAGTAGAAGGCTTATAGGGTTAGCTTGAGACTACTCGTAGTATTGAGCACCATGTGATATCTCGGGACCCATTTTGGGGCATTACAAACTTGGTATCAGAGCCTAAGGTTTAAAGAGTCTTAGGGAGTCAGACAAGCCGCATTATGTAGATTCTTGATCATGGGTGTGAAGTGCACTACATTTATGAGCAAAAGTCTACAAGACGTTTTAGGAAATCATTCTTTTTCTTTCATGATACTTCTTGCTTATAACTATCTCTATCTGCTTTTAACTCATTTTCTTACATGACAGAACATGCCTCCTCGCAGAGATAATGCCCGCAGAAATGATAACCAGCCACCCCATCCTGCTGATCCTATGAATGGAAATGTATCTCATGCTGGATTTTGGGTTGTTTTTATTGAATTAGCCCAAGATGTGACTGCCAATGTTCAGGGTAACCATCAGGCTACAGTCCCTCATCAACAAGAGGGTGATTTAGCTGCAGCCATACTTCATGACTTTATGAGAATGAATCCACCTGAATTCTTTGGGTCAAAGGTAGGTAAGGACCCACAGTTGTATCTTGATGAGGTGAAAAAGATCACCCAAGTTATGCATGTTACTGAAGAGGAGAGTGTAGAATTATCTTCTTACAGGTTGAAGGATGTTGCTTATAATTGGGTTGTTATGTGGAAGAAAGGTAGAGGTGAGAATGCAACTCTTATGAGCTGGCAGGTATTTGAGAATGCATTTCTAGACAGGTTCTTTCCCCATAAGTTGTGAGAAGTGAAAATTAAGGAGTTCATAAACCTGAGGCAGGGCTCGATGACAGTGAAAGAGTACTGCCTTAAGTTTAATCAGTTGTCTAAGTATGCTCCTGATTTGATAGATGACCTTAGATTTAGTATGAGTAAGTTTGTCATTAGAGTGTTTGGCTTGATAGTCAAAGAGTGTAGGACTTCCATGCTTATTGGGGATATGGATCTGGCTATAATGATGACTCATGCTCAATAAATTAAGGCAAAAAAGTTGAAGGGAAGAGATAGAGGAAATAAGAAGGCTAGAACTGGACAGTTTGAGTATGGCCTATCAAGGTTTGTAGGGGGAAATCATTTGCAATTTTAGGGTCTCCCATACTTGCCGACGCCATCTTTAGACAGTGCTCCCACACCTAAAACTAAGCAGGAGTAATGGGGTAGGACTTCTATGTCTTTGTCTCAGATAGTATGGGCGGAAGGCCCAGTTATCCTGCATGTTCTAGATGTGGTAAGAATCATCTTGACGAGTGTTTGTTGGGACAAAAAGGTTGTTTTGGATATGGTAAATTAGGTCACAAAATTAAGGAGTGCCCGTATGCTAAGCAAGGAAACAAGGATGTTCGTCCCTAGACTCAAGATACTAGCACACCAGCTCCTCTAGGTCGCCCAGCCCCTCCTCAGGGTGCATCATCTAGTACCGATGACGGTCAGCATTAGAATCAGTTCCCTCAAAGAGAACGAGAGTTCACCAAATTTGTTACTGGTATGCTTCGTGTCTTTTATCTTAATGTTTATATATTGCTAGACCCAGGGTCAAACCTTTCTTATGTGACTTCATTGGTTGTAGTAAATTTTGGAGTAGATCCTGAAAATCTTTCTAAGCCCTTCGTAGTTTCTACCCCAGTGGGTGAGTCAGTTATTGCCAAACAGATCTACAAAAAATATCCTATCACTGTCCTTCATAAGATCATAGTAGCAAATCTAAGAGAGTAAAAAATGGTAGACTTGATCTTATTCTGGGCATGGATTGGCTCCATTCCTGTTATGCATCCATAGATTGTCACGCCCGAGTAGTGAAGATTTAGTTTCCAGATGAGCCAGTCTTTGAGGGGAAAGGAAATTCAGTGTCTCCCAAGAGTTATTTTATATCTTATATTAAGGATAGAAAGTTGATCTCCAAAGGGTGCATTTATCATTTATTTCAAGTCAAAGACACTAAGTATGAGGATCAAACAGTTCAGTCAGTTCATGTAGTAAATGAGTTTCCAGAAGTTTTTCCTGAAGATTTACTAGGGGTACCTCCTGACAGAGAAATAGAATTTGGTATTGATCTTCATCCTGATACTCAACCCATCTCCATTCCTCCATATCGTTTAGCTCCAACTGAGCTTAAGAAGTTGAAAGAGCAACTCAAAGATCTTTTAGACAAGGGTATAATAAGACCTAGTGTTTCTCCTTGGGGCGCTCTCGTCCTATTCGTGTGAAAAAAAGATGGTTCTATGCGAAGGTGCATTGGCTATCACCAGCTGAATAAAGTCACAGTCAAAAACAGATATCCTCTTTCTAGAATTGATGACTTATTTGATCAACTCTAAGGTGCAAGTTACTTCTCTAAGATAGACCTTCGATTCAACTATCACTAGCTTAGAGTAAGGGAATATGATATTCCCAAGACAACATTCAAAACCGTTATGGTCATTTTAAATTTCTAGTCATGTCTTTCAAACTAACAAATGCTCCCGCAGCCTTCATGGACTTGATGAACCGAGTGTTGAAATAGTACCTAGACATGTTTTTCATAGTCTTTATCAATGATTCTTGTCTATGCATATAGTGAGGATGATCATATAGACCATCTTAGAATTATGTTACAAACTCTTAGAGATTGTTCACCAAATTCAATAAGTGTGAATTTTGGCTAAGATCAGTAGCTTTCCTCGAACATATTATTTTGGGTGATGGCATTAGAGTTGACCCCCAAACAACCAAAGAAGTGAGAAACTGGCCTAGACCCATCTCTCCATTTGACATCAAGAGTTTCTTGGGTTCAGCTGGCTATTACAGATGGTTTTTTGAGGTTTTTTCATTCATTACGTCCCTCATGACCATATTAACTCAGAAGAAAGTTAAGTTTCAGTGGTCAGATTCTTATGAGAAGATCTTTCAGGAGTTGAAGGCTTGACTCACTTCAGCCCTAGTCTCAGTGTTACCTGATGGTACAAATAGATTTGTTGTCTATTGCGATGCATCTAGAGTTGGTCTGGTTTTTTTTTTATCCAGAGAGGCAAGGTCATTGCCTCTTCCTCTATACAACTTAATCCTCACAAAAAGAACTATCCGACCCATGATCTTGAATTAGTTGCTGTTTGTTTGCTTTGAAAATTTGGAGGCACTATCATTATGAGGTACATGTTGATGTGTTTACGGACCATAAAAGTTTGAAGCATGTATTTACACAGAGAGAGTTGAATCTCCGTCAGAGAAGGTGGTTAGAATTATTGAAAGATTATGACATGAGTGTTTTGTATCATTCGAGCAAGGCCAATATGGTGGTAGATGCCCTTAGTAGACTATTGGTGGGTAGTGTTACTCATGTAGAGGATGATAAGAAAGAATTAGTTCGAGAAGTTCATCAGTTGGATAGACTAGGTGTTCAGTTAGTTGATTCAGCTGAGGGAAATATTTGGGTCCAGAGTAATGCAGAGTCTTCTTTAGTTTCTGAGGTAAAGGAAAAACAAGATAAAGATCCTAGTCTAGTTAAGTTGAAGGAGTCAGTCAGATATTAGAAGGTAGAGGTTTTCTCCAAAGGGGGAGATAGTGTGTTGAGATATAAGAGTAGATTGTCTGTGCCGTGTGTTGATGGTTTGATGCAGCGGATTATGGATGAAGCGCAAGGTGCGTGTTACTCCATTCACCCAGGCGCTACTAAGATGTACTGAGATTTGAGAGAAGTCTATTGGTGGAGTGGAATGAAGAATGATATTACAGAGTTTGTGGTTAAGTTTCAGTCTGTCAATAGGTTAAGGTAAAGCACCAAAGGCCTGGTGGCACCTTGCAGGAGTTTAGTATTCCTACTTAGAAGTGGGAAGAAGTGAACATGGATTTTGTAATAGGGTTACCCCATTCGCGTTATCAGGATGATTCGATTTGGGTTATTGTAGATAGGTTATCTAAATTATCCCATTTCCTACCAGTTCATACATCCTACTCAGCTAAAGATTATGCTAAGTTGTATATTAGAGAGTTGGCCAGATTACATGGAGTTTCTTTGTATATTATTTCAGACAGAGGTACTCAATTTGCCTCTCACTTTTGTAAAGCTTTCCAGAAGGGTCTTGGTGCCTAAGTTCATCTCAGTTCAGCTTTTCATTCTCAGACAGATGGTCAGGAAGAGAGGACAATTCAGACCCTTGAAGATATGTTGAGGGCATGTGTTCTTGACTTCAAGGGTAGTTGGGATGAGAACTTACTATTGATCGAGTTTGCCTACAATACAACATCCAAATGGCCCCGTTCAAGGCTTTTTATGGATGGATATGTAGATCACCCATCGGTTGGTTTGAAGTAGGTTAGGCCTCTTTGATAGGGCCAGATATGGTATTAGAATCTATGAAGAAAATATAGTTGATTCGAGAAAGGTTGAAAACAACTCAGAGTCATTCAAAATCTTATAGAGATGTGAGGAGAAGAGATATTGAGTTTGAAGTCGATGACTTAGTTTATTGGAAAGTTTCACCCATGAAGAGGGTGAAGAGATTTGGCAAAAAGGGGAAGCTTAGTCTCTGATATGTTGGCCCTTGCAGAAAATTGAGTCGTGTTGGGAAGGTGGCATACGAGCTTGAGTTACCTGCAGATTTTTCATCCATCCATCCTGTGTTTTATGTATCCCTACTAAAGAAGTGTATTAGTGATCCAGCTGTTGTTGTACCCTTATAAAGCATAGATATTCATGATAGCCTCTCTTATGAAGAGATTCCAGTTGAGATTCTTGATCGCTAGATTCGTAGACTAAGGAACAAATAAGTTCCCTTGGTCAAAGTTCTTTGGAGGAATTAGTCCGTTGAGGGCTCCCTTAGAAAATGGAAGTAGATAAGCGAACCAAGTACTCTCATCTTTACACAGCAAATTCAGGTTCAGCGTAAGATAACAAGTTTCCTTAGATCATCTCTTTTTTATTCTAAGGTTCAGCTCTATATAGTTACTCTCTTGAAAAGGCATGTATTGCAAATCAGTTTAGCCATGCATTCAGTTGTGCATGCCAATTTGTAATCTCAGTTCCTCAGTATCCTCAGCTTAGTTAGTCTCATTTAAGGAAGAATGTTTCCAAGGGGGAGATATTGTAATACCCCATACATTCCTATCTCAGTTAAGCCCCTAGTATGTGCCTAATACACCTAGAAGCTGAAAATAAAGCTAAGAGTTGAGGGACTTATTTAGTTTTGACTCCCTTTGAACTTTGAGAATTTGTAAGTCAACCTTTCGGGCTCCGAGATGAGGATTTTTGAGTTGAATTATGTTCAGGGGTGTAAGTAGTGTGTCTCAGTTAAGTTTTGGATTTTTTGAACAAGGTTTGGATCGCATTTGGATTGGCAAAATAACAGCTCACTACGATAAGGCTGCATCTCGGTAAGTATCGTAGTGAGGGGGTCACCACGTCACAGTGAGGGGTGAAAAGGAATTCGTCAAAATACAGTGAGTCACCGTGATTGCACCGTATTGCATTGATTATTTCTATGACTTACTCACCGTGTTGCGGTGAAGGCCAAATCTACAGTGGTCCATTTCCAATGAGCCACCGTGATGTGGTCCACCACATCGTGGTGGGTATCGCGATGGATCATTTGGCGCATCGCGGTGAAGCCTCTATCGGCATTCCAGTTTCAAACTTAAAATTTCAAGGGTAATTTAGTCTTTTTCCAAGTCACAAATCATGAAAAACAGAAGATTTAGTGTATTTGGAGCAACATATACTCATTATTCATCAAATTACTCTAAAAAAAACCCTAGGCTTCAACGTTCAACTTCAAAAACCTCCAAAATTCACCATTCTTTTTTCACGATAATTCAAAATTCAAGGTTCCCAATTCAAGAACTCCAAGAAACAATCTTCAAGAATACAAATAGGAATTCAAAATCAAGTTTCTTTATCTATTTCATCGAATAAGGCATGTGAAGTTATGAACAAGGGTAATCCTTTCACCCTTGTGCCCAAAACTAGTTTTTTAATGATGCTTTTACATGAATACATATGAATTTCAATTCAGGGTTCATACCCAATGATTATTATTTGAAGGTTATGATATTACAAGTGACTTGAATGATGAATTGCATCTCTATTTTTACATGCCCATACGTTTGGCTTGTTTTACATAGTGAGGATTTGAATTGCATTGTCTTAACTAGAATTGTTAACGAAATTCCATGATCATATTAATCAAACATGAGCATTGTGATGATTTGCATGAGTTAAAGCATGGGTTTTAAGCCCTAGTTTGAATATTGACATTTCTAGAAGATGTTGCTTTTAAGCACCCTATGATTAACTTATATTCAAATTTTCAGAAAATATTTTCTCTTTTTATCCTCAGCTAAGATATGGAATCCACACTGTCAGTTTGATTACAGTTTTAAACAGATAAATGCATAACTAATTTTCAGTACGGACCCTTATGCTAGTATTAAAGTGGATTTCCTACATAATGAGCATATAGATTTAAAGGGAGTAGTATTTAGTAACGAGCGGAAAGTGTGGGTTTAGTGCATCATACTTCCCTAGAAGTACGATCGAATGTGGGTATGGATTCAGCTTATTCCTATTTCTATATGGATTAGTGTTACAGATTGTGATCACTCAACTCAGGTTATACTCCTTGGCAAGAGTATGACACCTCTCCCCAACGTCTCCCCAATGTGAGGTTTTCCCCTAAGAGGAACTAGACGTTGGACTCCATGATAGCTCACATGGTTTATGTCAGTTAGAAGAACCTCTCTACAGCATAATAGAAAATATTTTTAAAGAACTCCCTAAAGCATAAAGCCTACAGTAAAACCCCAACAGAAAAGACTAATAAAATAGTTTTTAGAGACAAAGTGTAAAGGCTCACAATTTATTTCAGCTATTGTTTTACATAAGACATTAGCTATGAGATATCAACTTTCAGGTTACAAATATGAAAGTGAGTCCTTCCTACACTTAACTGGCACGATTTAAAGATAGAATACAAATATAGCTTTTAGAACTAAATGTTATGGTTCACAAGACTTACATAGTGTGTTTTATTATTTATGAATCATAATTTCTAGCTTTCAGTTATTCAAGCCAATGTGAGTCATTACACTCAGCACATATTCTTTCATAAATTTTTATGAACATTGAAATATCATTTAACTTGTACATTCACCCCCACATACTTAATATATTCCAAAAATACTGATCCATATATATGTTTATTTACTACATTTTTTAATAATGTAGGTTCAGGTGCTCAATTTTAGTAGCTTGCGTGATTTCGAGCATCTACATCTACATCCAACAGTTGGTAAGTCCTCATAGTTCGGGGACTCAGTTATTTAATTTTCCAGCTTGTTTAAGTAGTTTGATTTTAGTTATTTTTAGTCAGTTTGAGTCAGCTGGCGGTCTGCCCCAGCGGCTCTCTAGTTGTTAGTAGCAGAGGCTTGTCGGACTGCTAGTTCATAACTCAGATTCTCAGTATTGGTTGTTCAGACTTTTTAGTTTATGTGTTCTTAGACATTATGTTTAGCTAAATTCAGTATAGTTTAGATAGAATTCAGTATTTCAGCATTGATTATATGCTTAAATCCTTTGAACATGAGATTTAAGTTTAGTAAAAGGCTTACAGGGTTAGCTTGAGACTACTCATAGTCTTGAGCACTGTGCGATGTCTCGGGACCTAATTTTAGGGTATTACACAGCTATATGGGATTTCTGTCAGCTTTGGACTGTCTTAAGCCTCCCCATGATTAATTGGAACTTCTCTAATGCATTAAACACTGAATCAAGCCCTATCATTCCAGTCTCACCTACCTCAAACCAACTAATAGGAGATCTACTTCTCCTTCCATAAAGAGCCTCAAATGGAGCCATTTGAATATTGGAATGATAACTGTTATTGTAGGCAAACTCAATCAAAGGCAAGTGGTCATCCCAACTACCCTTAAAGTTGATAACACATGCTCTCAATATGTCCGCTAAGGTATGAATGGTCATCTCTTCCTGACCATCTGTCTGAGGGTGAAAGGCTGTACTTAGATAAACTTGGGTACCAAGACCCTTCTAAAAAGCTTTTCAAAAATGAGAGGTAAACTGAGTACCCCTATCTGAAATGATAGACAATGAGACTCCATGCAACCTAACCAACTTTCTAATATAGATCTTGGCATAGTCTTCGGATGTATATGAAGTATGAACTAGCAAGAAATGGGCTTCTTTGGTCATTCTATCTACAATAACCCATATAGAGTCATGCTGACGATGCGAACGGGGCAAACCCGTCACAAAGTCCATGTTCACCTCTACCCACTTACAAGTGGGGATACTGAACTCCTACAAGGTTCCACTAGGACTCTGTTGCTCCACCTTAACCTACTGATAATTAGGACACTTAGCTGCAAACTCTGTAATATCCCTATTTATACCACTCTACCAATATATTTTTTCACAAGTCATGGTACATCTTACTGGCCTCTGGGTGAATAGAGTAACGTGCACCATGCATTTCTACAAGGATTCACTGCCTCAACCCATCTATATATGGCACACACAGCCTACCCTAACATCACAACACACCATCTCCCCCTTAGGAGAAAACCTCTACCTTCTGATCTCTGACTGACTCCTTCAACTTAACCAGACTGGAATCCTTATCCTACTTTTTTTTTACATCAAAAACCAAAGAAGATTCCAAACTATTCTAAACCCATACACTACCCTTGGCTGAATCTACCAACCACACACCTAATCTAGCAAGATAATGAACATCCCAAACTAGATTCTTCTTATCATCCTTAACATGAGAAACACTACCCATAAACAATCTACTAAGGGCATCTACCACTACACTGGCCTTGCTCGGATGATACAACACACTCATGACATAATTTTTCAATAATTCTAACCATCTTCTCTGACAGAGATTTAAATCTTTCCTTGAAAATACATACTGCAAACTTTTGTGATCCGTGAACACATCAACATGAACCCCATACAAACAATGCCTCTAAATTTTTAAGGCAAAAACAACAGCTGCTAACTCAAGATCATGGGTAGGGTAATTCTTTTTATGGGGTTTAAGCTGTCTAGAGGCATAGGCTATGACCTTGCCTCTATGCATCAAAACGCAACCCAAACCAACTCTGGAAGAATCACAGTAAACAACAAACCTATCTGAACCATTTGGCAAGGTCAATATTGGGGCTGAGGTGAGTCGAGTCTTCAACTCCTGAAAAATCTTCTTGAAAGAATATGACCACTAAAACTTGACTTTCTTCTGACTCAATATAGACATAGGGGACGCAATAAAAGAAAACCCTTTAAAAAACCATCGATAATAGCCAGCCAAACCTAAGAAACTCCTGATATCTGATGGAGAGATGGGTCTGGGCCAGTTTCTCACTCTTTGGTCTTTTGAGGGTCAACTCTAATGCCATCACCGAAAATAATATGGCCAAGAAAAGCTACTGATCTTAGCTAAAATTTGCACTTACTAAATTTGGCGAACAATTGATGGGCTCTAAGAGTTTGCAATACAATTCTGAGGTGGTCTGCATGATCATTTTCATTAAAAGAATAGACAAGAATAACATCAATGAAGACTATGATGAACATGTCCAAGTACTGCTTGAACACTCGGTTCATCAAGTCCATGAAGGCTGCTGGGGCATTCGTTAGACCAAAGGATATAACTAGAAACTCGAAGTGATCATACCGGGTTCTGAAAGCTATTTTTAGAATGTCACATTCTCTGACTTTGAGCTAATGATAGCCGAATATGAGGTCTATCTTAGAGAAATAACTAGCACCCTGAAGTTGGTCGAGCAAATCATCAATTTGGGGGAGTGGGTAATTATTCTTGACTGTGACTTTGTTTAACTGATGGTAATCGATGCACATTCTAAGAGAACCATCTTTCTTTCGCATAAAAAAGGGCTGGAGTGCCCTATGGGGAAACACTAGGCCTGATGAAACCCTTATCTAAGAGATCTTTCAACTTCTCTTTCAACTCTCTAAGCTCAACTGGAGCCATTCTATAGGGCAAAATAGAGATAGTCTGGGTATCTGAAAGATTGTCTATTTTGAAGTCAATTTTCCTATCGAGAGAAACTCCGGGAAGATCTTCAGGGAACACATCTAGAAATTCCCTCACTATTGAAACTGACTCAACACTGGGAGTCTCTGAACTAGAGTCTTTGACTCAAATAAGATGGTAAACACACCCCTTAGATATTATTTTTCTCGCTCTAAGGTGCGAAATAAGCTGACCCCTAAGAACTGAAGTGCTACCCTTCTATTCAAGGACTGGTTCATTCAGAAACTGAAAATAAATAGCTTTGTTTCTACAATCAATTGAAGCATAACATGAGTAGATCCAATCCATGCCAAGAATGACATCAAAATCAATCATTTCTAACTCCACAAGGTCTACTGAGTGACTTTCTATGATATTGTAACTGGGCAGTTCCTGTACACCCATTTGGCTGTGATAGATTTACCTACTGGGATAGACACTGAGAAAGGCTCTACTAAAGTTTTGGGACTGACACCGAAATTGACAGCTATATAGGGGGTTACAAAAGATAGTAAAGCCTCGGGATCGAACAAAGCATAAACATGAAGATGAAAGACATGTAACGTACCCGTAACAACATCAGAAGAAATTTCCTGATCAGGACGGGACTCGAGTACATACAACCTGTTCTGGAACTGACCGTTGGTGGCACTGGAAGTGGTGCCCTGCTGAGTTGAGCGACCTGCTGGTGCTGCTGAAGAGTAAGTCTGACCCTGTTGGCAATCATTCCTACCTTTCCACATGCCTGTCGGACATTCGCTCAACCAGTGCCTGACTTTCCATACCCAAAGAACACATTGCTACCAGCCTTGCACACACCTTGATGATTTCTACGACACTTTTGGCAAAGTAGATTAGTTCAACCACTATTCATACTAACCTAAGTCTTAGAGCGCGCCCTATCCCGATTATCATTTTTGAACTTTGTCACTAGAGAACTAGATTAAGACGGAGCTGGGGCTGAAGATTTCTAATCGAATTGAGGAAGGTTACCACTCTCCGACCTCGGCTGAGAAAAATTAAAACTACCTATCCTAGCCCTCTTATTCTCTATTTTTTTCTACATAACCTTCTCCTCCTCAATCTGATGAGCATGGACCATAATCCCAGACAAGTCTATCTCCTTAATCAACATTGTGGTCCTACGCTCCTTAACCATACTATCAACTACACTCGAGACAAACTTACTCATCATAGACCTGTTATCATCCACCATCGAAGGAGCATACCTGGACAACTGAGTAAACTTAAGCAAATACTCCCTCACACTCTTATTACCCTACTTTAAATTTTTAACTCCTACACCTTAGCTTTCCTTAACTCCAAAGGGGAGAATCTGTTAAAAAGACTGTGGCGAACTCCTCCTACTCTACAGGCCCTGGATCTGTGCCTCTATCCCCCTTTCACTTCTTATACCAGGTGTGAGCTACATCCTACAACTAGTAAGCAACCAAATATGCACTCTCACTAGATGTGACACCTATAATATCATTCACCTTCTAAACCATGTCAAGAAACTCCTACGTATCCTCATCAGACTTGGATCCCGAGAACTAGGAAGGATTCATTCAGGTGAAGTCCCAAATCTTGGCTGCGGCTGTGTTAGATGATAGATTGGATGGGATAGCAACCTGCTAATTATTCTGAGATGCTATTGAGTGATCTAAAGTAGTAAAGGCAGCTCTGAACTAGGCATGAGAACCATGCTTATTTAGAGGATCTTCCTGAATGGGTGGAGGTAATGGCTAATTCCCATTTCTTCTTCTTTTATTCTTTCTAGGAGGCATGTTTTTTAAATGGAAGGAAGATTGAATTAAAAAAAGAGTTTAAATTTAGCTCACGCTCATTTTCATGACATAAATACTGAAAAAGGTGAAACTTTTCTTAAAGTGTCTTGTACCCTCTTGTCCATAAATGTGGCGCGCTTCACACCCATGTACAAGACTCAACTCAACGTGGCTTTCAGACTCCCTAGGACAGTTTAAAATCTTAGGATCTGATATCAAGTTTTGTCACGACCCGAGGCTACCCCATAGTCGCGACAATAGTGCTTATGGTCCCGAAAGACCACAAGATAACCCATGAACTGGTACCTGTTGTGAGCATTGAATACTATACTGTTAATGAATACATATATGGAAAATCAATTGATAATTCCATAAGGTTTTAGAAAACAATATTGAATCATAGTTCTGAACTTCTGGAAATATACTAAAAATACTAGTAAAAACAACTGATAAATTGACTATCTATCTGAATATCTGAAAGCCTCTAAAACTAACTGACCGTGGATTTGATGGGTCAAGCCCCCAACTAACTCTGACTGACTAAATAAATGAACTGCTGACATAATTGAATATAAAATAAACTCATCCTCGAAGGATGAGGACTCACCACAGGTGCTATTGCTGATAAACTGATCTGCCTAAGCACATTCAGGAAACTGAGCGTTCGAACTTATAATATTAAACATCATAGCGCAAGAAATGAGTATGCGGTCAGTACTCTGAATATACTAGTATATAAGATAAGGTTAGGCTAAAATGCATGAGATAATAACTGACTGAATAGCATGAGATGGCTGAGTATAAATGCATGAAAACTGTAAAATTTGGGAATGCGTGACCAAGCATAAAACGTGTTATGATATGGTCTGTAAACTAAAATACTGAAACACTGATAACCAAATAACTGATAACTGTATGCTATGGTCAAGCAAACCTGAAACTGAACTCTGTACTGAATACTGAGTTGAGACTGAGGGAACTAACTGTAACTAATAGGCCCCAATGTACTATTAGGGTCTAACCTGTAACCCCAATTGGAAGGGTGTCAGTACCGAGCCACGGGTACTAACCTTGACTATGTGGATCCACTAATCTGATATCCCGAAGGACTAGGGTGTTATGCCTAACTGACGGGAGACCTCTTATATCCTATGGCTATATAGTTCTGGAATACAGGGACAACTACGAATATCTCATGCCTACTGACGGGGGAGACAGCATCCCTATGTTCAATCGGTGCTAAGTTTTACTACTGACTGAAAGACACTGATTACTGAACTGACCTAAGTTTAACTGAGCCACTACAGAACATAACAACTAACTGAACGACGATGTTTATGGTTTATTTGAAATTATTTTGTAATTACTGGAAACTGTGTAAACATTGGAATTTTGGGTATTCATAACCCCCAACACTAAATAGAAATAACAATATGGATATTTGAAGCCTTAAAAATCATAAAAGGGATCATTGTTAAACAATTGACTCTTAAACATTTCAACAAACACATAACGGTCATGAATTAAAGCATGGAAATTGTTTAAAACATGTAATAATCATATGGCTACAATATAAAAACCATAATTCAGGGATTTAACATGAAAACATCATCATTCCAATGTAAGGTTTAATTCCATAAAAAACAATTATAAACATGATGTATAATCAAAATTCATAACAATTCATGGGGATAATTCATCATAAAACATATAAAAACTCACAATTTGATATAAAAGAAGTATTTTTGAACTCCATGGGTGGAAAGGGCCCATGGATGAACAATACACATACCTTTAATACTTAAATCTAAAAAAGGAACAACTTTCTTGAAAGTTCTTGGATGGTGAAGCTTGAATTCTTGAGTTTTATTGAAGGGGAGAGGATTTAATTTGATGAACTAGGGGAAAGTTAGGGTTTATTTGAGAGTAAAATTGGGGAAAATGGGCAAATATTGCCTTAAATAAAGGCAAATCTTGTGTTATTACAGATTGGGGTGAGGGGAAAGACAAGACTACCCCTCTGGAATTTAAATTCGCAACTGGAATGCCGATTGACCCATCACCATGATGCGTTGAACTCCCCATCGCTATACCTACTGCGACACGATGCAATTGCGATGAGGTGCTGGAAATGAAATCCAAACGTGTCTCAATCCTGATCCAAAACTTCTCGAGACATGCTCCTTACACCCCTGATCATGAATTAACTCAAAAAATTACGTCTCGAGGTTGGGAAGGTCACTTTAAAAATCAACGAAGTTAAGAGGCCAAAAATAAAACTAAGTCCCCAAAACTTAGCTAATTTTTCAAGTTTTAAGCCATTTAATCATGCACTATAAGATGAACTGAGATAAGACTAATACACGGTATTACTATAGTTGACTTGTTCCCCCTGACTTGAAGGTGCCTCTAATGTTTCTGCTTTCTCCCCATTTTGGCATAATAAAAAATAACACAGAACACATACATGCAAATAGAAATAAATTAGCACATAGTAGATAAACAAGCAAGTTGATTAACAAAAGAAAAGAGTGTAGTAGACAGTGTGAAATGTCATCTTACAACCCAAAAGAAAAGGGATAAGACCCCTTTTTAAATAACAGTCATTATTTTACCTTTTGGCATGAAAATATGTGAGGGTATTGTGTATGTTGTGACAGAATTGTCCATAGGAGTTCTCCATATTTTTAGATAAATAGGAATAAGAGTTCTTGACAGATATTTCAAGGTCATTGTTTGAGGAGTTGACTTCAATCTTGAGGGATTCCACACGTGTAAACACCTTAGTGAATAGTTTAACACCTTTCTGCTTGAATCTGTCAATAGTCATCCTTACCCTGCCTATATTAGTGCTTGTGTCCTTCCCAAGCTACAATTTCTTGGATGTCAACTCGTGAAGCGGCATCAATCCTTCCTCAATAGTCTTTATTCAGTCCTTGAGCTCCTCTAATTCCTTAAACACAGGAAACATGGGTTTAGAGACTGACTTGCTTACCTTAGGGAGATTTGATTCATTTTTGGACGCGTCTTTTTTGCACCATTCATTGTCTACCGAGACGTATATCATACCGATGAAGGTCTTGGAATTATAATTGGTAGAGGCTTCCACCATAGGGTATGGAGATAGGTCTATGGAGTAATATTGGAGGATCCTGGTAATCAGAAGTCTGTAAGGCAGGTTGGCAGAAGCATGAGCATCTACAACACTTTCAAGCATATAATCACAAAACAAAGAAGCCTAATTTATTTTGTACTTTTTCACCATGTAGTATAGAACAAACACATAACGACAAGTTATGTTACTGAGGAAGCCTTTTCTGGGGATTAGTATGGTAGCGATGATGTGAACCATGATACGATACTTAAAGAAGAGAAATAGTGGACCAAAGCTGGATGACACTGTGTCTGGGTTGGATACAACTTTTTTTGCTTCCTCGAAGAGGACTTCAAAATCTTCAGGCCAAGAGCCATTCATAAAGGGGATTTCTTCATAGAACTTTGTATCAGAAACCTTTTCAAATAGAAAATCATTGAGAATGGTTCTTGTGCCAAGCACAAGAGTTTCTAATTCACCCTTCTCAGGAGAGAGGCAAAGATTTGCATGGAACATGCGAACAGGGTCCTCATACACTTCAAATCTATAGAGGAGAAAAACCAGAGATAAGTATTAAAACTTAAAAAAAAAACTTACATTGCACTGTGCTTCCTTTAATTGGTAGAGATTCACTACACGACTGGATTCAATTGAGCGATTCTTGAAAGCAGTAAACTTGCCTTTTTTAGAGCAGGTCCAAAACTTATGCATGTCTTCTGGAGAAAGAGGATCCAAAGGGGTTGAATGAGGTTTTTGGACTGATGAAATAGGGCTTGGGGAAGAGCATTTTTAGTGACAATTGACTGCTGAGAGTGGGAAAAGAATTTATCAGAAGCTTCGGAGATAAGGACATAATTATTGGAGTGGAGGTTAGGAAGGGTTTTGGAGAGATTAGCCATGGAGAGAGTTCTGGTTATTTGATAAAGACGAAATCTGAACAAGGGTTTTAAAGGGGTGGTGATGAAGATAAAGACGTAGGTAGATGAAGTAGGGTGGATGAACTGAGGGGAAGACGAAAAGATGTGAAGTGAATAGAAGCATCTACTTAAAGTGAAAGGACAACAAAAAAGGTGTTGAGAAGATAAATGGGTATAAATGCGGTAAATGAGAGAGAGAGAGAGAGAAATGGCGTAAAAGGGTAAAAGTAATGATGACACTTATTCAAAAATAGGTTTAAAAAAATTAAATTAAAAAAATACGGTATTAGGATGCAATAACAACTAAAAAATATTTTACCAAAAATAAAAAAAATTATAAATCATTGATGCTAATAATACCAAGCCTTTTTCGTAAGAAACAAAATATTTTTTCTAACAACGGTTTAGTAAAAATATCTGCCAACTGATTTTTAGAATCAACAAATGTTAGGGAAAAATCATTATTTTCTTCATGATCTCGAATAAAATGGTGTTTTATGTCAATGTTGTTAGCCCTAGAATGATGCATAGTATAATTAGATAAACTAACTACACTGGTGTTATCACACATTATAGGTGCAGATTCAAAAGACAGATTATAATCAAGTAATTAATGCATGATCCATAAAATTTGAGTACCACAACTTCCAACGGCTATGCATTCAATTTCGGTGGTTGATAGAGCAATTGAAGTTTTCTTCTTGCTGTGCCATGAAATCAAGGCATCACCAAGAATTTTTCATGTTCCACTAGTACTTTTTTGATAATTCTTATCACTTGCAAAGTCCATATATGAATAACTAATTAGGTCAAATTAAGAGGAATGAGGGTACCATAGTCCAATATCCTGTGTTCCAATGAGATATCGAATGATTATTTTGACGGCAGTCAGATGAGACTATTTAGGAGCTGAATGGAACCTTGTACACATGTACACGCTGAACATAATTCAACTGAAGATCAAGCAGAGGAGTGATCCAATCATTCCTCTATATGACTTTTCATCAACGTTGTTTCCAGATGAATCTGAATCAAGACTCGTGGAGGGACTCATTGGAGTTCCATGAGCCTTTCCCTTTTCCATACCAAACTTTTTGATAAGTTCCTTTGTATAATTGGCTTAACTAATGAATGTATCTTTGGGAGTTTTCTTTATTTCGATTTCCAAGAAAAATGTGAACTCTCCTATGAGACTCATTTCAAATTTTCCTTTCATCAAATTCGCAAAATTCTTACACGAGGAAATGTTAGGACTACCAAAGATAATATCATCAAAAAAAATTTACACAATGAGTAAATTAGAGTCAAGTTTTTGGGTTAAAAAGTTGTATCAATTTTTCCTCTTTGGAAATTATTATTTAACAAGAAAGTACTCAACCTCTCATACCAAGCCTTTGGAGCTTGTTTGAGATAGTAGAGTACTTTTGAAAGTTTAAAAATATGGTTTGGATAGGATGGATTTTCAAAATCGGGAGGTTGTTTTACAAAATCTTCTTCATGAATAAATCCATTTAAAAAGGTACTTTTGATGTTCATTTGATATAGTTTAAATCATTTGAAGGCATCAAAGGCTAATAAAATAAAATTAACTCTAACCTTGACACATGAACAAAGGTTTCATCATAATCAATACCTTATTGTTGGGAGTAGACTTGATCTACAAGTTTGGCCTTTTTTCTGATAACCTTACCTTCTTCATTCAATTTATTTCTATAAACCCATTTGGTTCCAACTATTGGGCAATTTTGGGTCTTTCAACTATATTCCAGACTTAATTTCATTAAAATTAATCTAATTCTTACTTCATGGACTCAACCCAAGGTTTGTCTTTGAGGGCTTCATCAATATTCTTAGGCTCGATTATAGACACAAGAGCAATGAACGCTTGCTTTCTCAATGAATCTCTTGTCTGCATCTTATAATCTGGGTTTTTAATTATAAATTTATTTAGAAATCTAGAAATATGTATCCATTTTGTTGGAAAATTTGTTTAAATTATTTCATCGATGGGAGTCAACTCTGAAGGGGCTGTAGTCGACTCATCATTTGGTGGCTCAAGAGTTGAGTTTGCTTTGGTGCTCTGGATTGTAGACCATTTACTTTCTCTTAATCAATACTCAAACTCATAAGAGGGTGGTTAGTTTCATCGAATACAATATGTAAAGATTCTTTAACACATAAATTTCTTTATGTATAAGCTCTGTAGGCACGACTGATGGGTGAGTAACCAAGAAAAATACCTTGTCACTTTGTGGATTGAATTTTACTAAGTTATTCTTACCATTGTTGTAGATGAAGTACTTCCATAAAAAAGGATGAAAGTAACTAATATTAGGCTTTTTCCCTCTCCACAACTTATAGGGGGTCTTCTTTAGAATTGATTTGATGAGGCATCTATTGATGAGGTGACAAGTTGTGCTTACTTTCTATGCCTAAAAGTGATCTAGAAGATTGTGTTCTAGAAGCATGGTTCTTGCAGTTTCTTGAAGAGATCAATTCATTTTCTCCACCACACCATTTTGTTGAGGAGACCGCAGTGATGGGAAGTTTTTAGAGTACCCGTTCTGAGCACTGTATTCTTCAAAGGCTTTGTTCTTAAATTCTCCTCCATGATCACAATGAACATAGGTGATAAAGTGTCCTACTTCTCTTTGAACTTTTCTACAAAATATCTCAAAGTTTGTGAATGCCTCATGTTTATGGGGAAGAATAATACCCAAGTAAAACGAGAATAATCATCAAAAATTACATAAACATATCTTTTTCCACTAATACTTGCGATTTTGATGGTAGTAGTGACAATGTCTTTGACTTTTGAAATGCTCTAGAAATGGGTCGCAAGATATGACTCGATGTTTAAGACTACGAGTAGTCTCAAGCTAACCCTGTAAGCCTGCTACTAGATCTGGAACTCATTTTAAGGTAAACTAATCAATAACAATACTGAATTATATCAAAACTGAACTGAAATCAACTAAATGTACTATCTAAAAAACTAATACAGAAGGTCTGAATAATAACTAGTAGTCCGACAAGCCTCTACTACTAAGAACTAGAGATCCATTGGGAAAAACCCCCAACCGACTCAAACAAAACCTAAAGCAACTAATCAATTCCTATGAAAGCTGGAAATCTGGATAAATGGGCCCTCAAACCATGAGGACTCACCAACTGACGGGATGTAGATAGAGATGACCGAAATCACTCATGCTGCTGAAACCTAGCACCTAAATCTAAATTATTAAATAATGTAGCACATAGACGTATATGTGAATCAGTACTTTAAGGATTTACTAAGCATTTTGGGGTGAATGCATAAGTAAAAATAGTATCTCAATATTATCAAAATTCATAAAATATGCATGCTAGAATGTAATGACTTACATGGCTTGAATATCTGAAAACTGAAAATTATAAATCACGGATAATAAAACATACAATATAAGTCTGGTGAGCCATCACATTTAACGTCTAAAAGTTGAACTGTTATCTGTCATTCTTTTCTAGTAGGGAATTCTATTAAAAGTTGTTCTATAAGGTTTCAAGCTGTAAGAAGTTCTATTAAAAGCTTTTCTGTTAGGGAATTCTATCAAAAACTATTTTATTATTTTTACTAGTAGGGAGGTTCTTCTAACCGACATACACTATGTGAGCTATCATAGTGTCCAACGTCTAGTTCTCCTAAGGGAAAAACCTCACGTTGCAAAGAGGTGTCATACTTTTGCTAAGGAGTATAACTTGAGCTAAGTGATCATATCTGTAACTGTCATCCATATAGAAATGGGAATACTGAATCTGTACTTACGTTGACTCATAGTTCTAGAAAAGTAGGATGCGCTAAAACCACACTTCCCGCTCGGTGCTAAATACTACTCCCTTTAAATCTGTATGCTCAATCTGTAGGAAAATCCACTTTAAAACTAGTATAAGGGTTCATGATGAAATCCAATTGTATAGCTATTTATTTTAAACGATAATTGAAACTGTAAAGTGGATTCCATATCTAAGCTAAGACCAAAAGGCCAAATCTTAATTAAAATATGAGAACAAACTAATCATAGGATGCCCAAAGCATAGTCATTCTTGAAATATCAATGTTCAAACCAGGGATGAATAACCCATGCAACAAATTCATGTCAAATCATCATGAAGTTCAAGCTTGATAATGAAAATATTGGCAATTTAATTCTAAATCTGGAAATTACTGCAATACGCATGAAAATACGAAAATAGACATGCAATTAACATCTAAATCTCTCAAAATCTCATAATCTTCAAATAGTACTATTTGGGTATGAGCCCTAACTTTAAATTCATATAAAATCATGTGAATTTGTAATTAAAAACTAATTTTGGGAACAAGCATGAAAGAATTATCCTTTTTCAAAACCCCACATACCTTAATTGATGAACAAATGAAGAAACTTGAACTTTGAGTTCCTATTTGTGCTCTTGAAGATTGATTCTTGAGTATCTTGAATTGAAAATCTAGAATCTTGGGTTATCTTGGAAAAATAATGGTGGAATTTGGATTTCTTGGAGATTAAGTTTTGAGGTTCTTGGGTTTCTTTGAGAGAGAATTGATGAAAAACATGCATAAAGTTCTTAAAATAGGTTAAATTATGTGTTTTACACGATATGGGGGCTTGGGAAAAGACCAGGTTGCCCTTTGAATAATTTAGTACAGAAGTAGAAATCTCGATTTTTGGCCCCATCGCGATACGGTGCTTATCGCAGTGGCATACTGGATAAGGGCTAATCCCAGTTTTGGCCCTTGGTATGACGCGGTTAAATCGCGTTGGGTTCACTGGATAAGGGATGAGATCCATTTTGCACCTCACCACGATGCGGTGCCTGTCTCATTGAGGATTTTGGCGCGACACAGACTTATCGCGGTGAGCTACTGGATAAGGGATGGGCGGGAACAAGAACTTCCTTGCGACACGGGCTAATCGCGGTGGTCTACTAAAAAGTAGACAATTGCAAATTTATCCTTCACCATGACACAGTGCTTATCACGGTGTTCTACTGCTTTTACCAAAATTGCCATAACTTCTCAACTGAGTATCGGATTGAGGCAAAATTGGTATCGTTGGAAAGCTGACTCAATTATCTACGCATCGGTGGGTCTAAATATTAAAAGTTTTACATGTATAAAGAGTTATTTATTTTTAAAGTTAACCCTTGACACACTAGGGGATAAACTGAGCTAGGAAAAGTACGGGGTATTACAATATCTCTCCCTTGGGAACATCTGTCCTCGAATGAGACTAGTTAAGCTGAGATGCTAAAAAACTGAGGCTATGAACTGACATGCACAACTGAAATAAACCGCGTGATTGAATCTAAATCATACTAAGTGACTAAATTGATCTGAAAATGCATGAATTTTCATGAAGATAGTCACATAGTCGAATTTGAGACTGGAAAAGGAATGAATTAAGTAAGACTGTTACCTTCAGCTGGATCTGAGTTCTTGGCGAAAAGATGAGGGTACTTTGTCTGCATATCCGCTTCTGCCTCCCAAGTGGATCCCTCAACTGATTGATTTTGCCAAAGAACTTTGACCAAGGGAACTTCTTTCTTTCTTAGTCTACGAATTTGGCGATCAAGGATCTCGACTGGAATCTCTTCATAAGAGAGGCTATCATGAATATCTATTATTTCTACCGGTACTACAATAGTTGGATCACCAATACACTTCTTTAACAAGGACACATGGAACATAGGGTGAATGGATGACAAGTCTGCAGGCAACTCAAGATCATATGCCACTTTCCCCATATGGCTCAATATCCAGTAGGTACCAACACAGCGAGGTCTAAGCCTCCACTTTTTGCCAAATCACTTTACCCTTTTCATGGGTGAAACTTTCAAATAAACTAAGTCTCCAACTTCAAACTCCAAATCTCTTCTCCTCATATCTGTATACGATTTTTGATGACTCTGAGCTATTTTCAACCTTTATCGAATCATCTGGACTTTCTCCATAGCTTCTAACACCACATCTTGCCCTATCAATGCAACCTCACCCACTTCGAACCAGCCGATAGGTGATATACATATCCTCCCATAAAGAGCCCTAAACGGGGCCATCTGAATGCTAGCATGGTAATTTTTATCATAGGCGAACTCAATCAATGGCAAATGCTCATCCGAACTATCCTTGAAATCAAGCACACATGACCTCAACATATCTTCTAGAGTCTGAATGGTCCTCTCTGCCTGACCATCTATCTGCGGATGAAAAGCTAAACAAAGATGAACTTGGGTACCAAGACCCTTCTGAAAGGCTTTCCAAAAGTAATAGGTAAACTGTGTACCCATATCCGAAATAATAGATGAAGGAACTCCATGCAATCTAACCAACTCTCTAATATACAACTTAGCATAATCGTCAGTTGAGTAGGACGTATGAACTGGCAGGAAATGGGCTGATTTGGTCACCCTATCTATAATAACCCAAATCAAATCATGCTGACGACGCGAACGAGGTAACCCAGTCATAAAATCCATGTTCACTTCTTCCCACTTCCAAGTGGGAATACTGAACTCTTGCAAAGTACCACCAGGCCTTTGGTCTTCCACCTTAACCTGTTGGCATACAAAACACTTAGCTATAAAATCTGCAATATCTTTCTTCATATCGTTCCACCAATAGATTTCGTGCAAATATCTGTACATCTTAGTAGCACCAGGGTGAATGGAGTAATGCACACCATGCGCTTCATCCATAATCTGTTGTCTTAAATTATCAACGCACGACATACACAATCTCCTCTAGTATCTCAACACGTCATATCCCTCTTGAGAGAAAACCTCTACCTTCTGACCCTTAACCGACTCCTTCAACCTAACTAGGATGGAATCCTAATCTTGTTTCTCCTTCACCTTAAAAACTAAGGAAGATTCTATACTACTCTGAACCCAAATATTACCATCAGCTGAATCAACTAAACGAACACCCAATCTAGCCAATTGATGAACTTCTTAAACTAACTCCTTATTATCACCTTCTACATGAGAAACACTACCCATAGACAGTCTACTAAGGGCGTCTTCCATAATATTGGCTTGCCCGGATGATATAAAACACTCATTTCATAATCTTTCAATAATTCTAACCACCTTCTCTGACGGAGATTCAACTCTCTCTGTGTAAACACATATTGCAAACTTTTTTGGTCCGTAACTATATCAACATGCATCCCATAAAGATAGTGCCTCCATATTTTCAAAGCAAACACAACAATAGCTAATTGAAGATTAGGAGTAGGATAGATCTTTTCTTGATAGGCTATGACCTTACATATTTGGATCAAACACAACCCAAACCAACTCTAGAGGCATCACAGTACACAACGAACCCATTTGTACCATTAGGTAATGCTAAGACTGGGGCTGAAGTAAGTCAAGACTTCAACTATTAAAAACTATTATTACAAGAATCTGACCACTGAAACTTAACTTTCTTCTGATTAATTTGGTCATGGGAGACGTAATGGACAAAAACACCTCAACAAATCATCTACAATAACCAGCAAAACCCAAGAAACTACTGATATCTGATGGAGAAATAGGTCTAGGCTAGTTCCTCACCGCTTCGGTCTTTTGGGGATCAACTCTAATACCCTCATCGAAAATAATATGACCAAGGAAAGCTACTGACCTTAGCGAAAATTCACACTTGTTGAATTTGGCAAACAACTGGTGATCTCTAAGAGTTTGTAATATAATTCTAAGATGATCTGTATAGTCATCCTCACTATGGGAATAGACAAGGATATCATTGATAAAGACTATGAAAAACATGTCTAGGTACTGTTTAAATACACGGTTCATCAAATCCATAAGGACTGCTTGGGCATTTGTTAGCATGAAAGACATGACTAGAAATTCAAAATGACCATAACGGGTTCTAAAAGCTGTCTTTGGGATATCACATTCCCTTACTCTAAGATGATGATAGCCGGATCTAAGGTCTATCTTGTAGAAATAACTTGCACCTTGGAGTTTATCAAATAAGTCATCAATTCTAGAAAGAAGATATTTATTTTTATCTGTGACTTTATTCAGCTGACGATAGTCAATGCACATTCGTAGAGAACTATCTTTCTACGCACGAATAGGATAGGAGCACCCCATGGAGAAACACTGGGCCTTATAAAACCCTTATCTAAGAGATCTTTGAGTTTCTCTTTCAAATCTTTGAGCTCGGAAGAAGCCATATGATATAGAGGAATTGAGATTGGTTGAGTATCAGGAAAAAGATCAATTCTGAATTCTATTTCCCTTTCAGAAGGTACCCCTGGCAACTCTTCAGGAAAGACTTTTGAAAACTCATTTATTACCCAGACTAACTGAACGGTTGGAGTCTCAGACTTGGCGTCTTTGACTCGAACTAAATGATAGATACACCCTTTTGATATCAACTTTCTAGATTTAAGATAAGATATGAAATGACTCTTGAGAGATACTGAATTACCTTCCTAATCAAAGACTGGTTCATCAGGAAATTGAAACTTCACCATGCGGGTGCGACAATCTATAGATGCATAATAGGAATGGAGCTAATCCATACCAAGAATAATATCAAAGTCAACTATGTCTAATTCTATTAAATCTTCTAACATGATCTTATGAAGGACAGTGATATGACACTTTCTACAGATCTATTTGGCAACAACTGACTCGCCTATTGGAGTAGAAATTGAGAACGGCTTAGAAACCTTTTCAGGATCTATTCCAAAATTGACAGCAACTAACGGAGTCACATAAGAGAAATTTAACCCAGGGTCTAACTGTAAGACCCCACAAAATTTCTAAGCTTTATTCAGTCCTTTAAGTTTGTCAAGGGGTCCCAGACTTAGAAAACTCTAGCTAATTTCCCAGACTTAGTTTATTTTTGGCCTATAAAAGTTGGCAATCTCATTTTTCCTCCTTAATGTCCTTTAATAGTACGTATGTTTGTTAATTCATGATTAGAGAGGTCAATAGGTGTTCCCGGACAAGTTCTAAATTTTTTGGACCTCAATTAGACCACGTTTGGTGTCCCAAAATAGTGGACCAACGCGATCTTGGTGCGCCATGTCGCCCATTGCGTTGGTTAACATTGTTGTGGGGACTTCTAGTGAAACTAATGAGGCTTGGAGCGATCATGGCACGATGCATTGGGTATCGCGTAGATGCCCAATTTCAGTCATTAAATGTCCGCATTTTTAAGGGCAAAAGGGTTAATTTCCCACCCCTATATAAACCCAATAACACTCAATTCAGCCCTTTTTTTCCCAAAATATACTAGTTTCTCTCAATTTTCCTCAAGAACAAGGTTAGGGTTTTTAATTGGGGATTCAAATTCAAAAAAATTCCATCGTCAATCTCCATAGAATAAAGAACTAAGGTATGCATAGTGTTCATTCATGGATTCCTTTCATCCATGAAGTTCAAGAATCAAGTTTTAAATCTTGTATTGTGAATATTTTGTTGTGGGTTGATTATGTTCATGAGATTATGATGATGTGATTCCCAAGCTAGAATCTTTATGTGTTATTCATGAAACTATGTTAATGTGTGGCTTGAAATCTATAAGTTTAGTCGATTCATGGAGTTTTAAAGTGATAATTTGATGATTATGCCTATGCCTTAAGTTGTGCATGCAAGGTGTTTGATAATATTCCTAAGAGACTAGAAATTATGCATCATAACTCAATTGTGACCCACATGATAAGTGCATGCTTTACCCTTATGATCACAATGACTTCTAAGATATTGTTGTGCATTATAAATGTTTTATGGAATGCTCATGAGACTAGTTGATGAAATTATGACATGTTTATATGCTTTCCCATTCATGTATACGATTATGATAACCATGTACTCCATGAAATCCCCAACTTATTGTATTATGAATTGTTGATGTTGGTCATGTATTCAAGAATGTTATGCCTTGTTAGTTTCCTTCTATCGAGTCCTAGGGGTACTTGTACCCGACAATTTAGCTGTGTACCTAGAGCCAGTGTCATGTTTTTCACGATATCCTTAGTCAAGTCATGTTCAGTAGAATTCAGTCAGTCATGTGACTCAGGAAAACTCAGTAATCCCAGTAATCTTAGAAAGCTCAGTAATTTAGTAATCTTAGTAGTATGCCATCAGTCAACGGAACTCAATAAACTCAGTCCAATTTAGTTCAATTAATCATGTTCAGTGTCTATTCAGATAGAAGTAGGATTTATCACCGAGTGAACCTAAGGATGAGGACACACACTGATAAATAAGGGTGTGATCCTTAGAAACAATCCTTATATTCCAGAACTATGTAGCCAACATAGGTTGAGACATCAGCACTGACAGATGAGGGTTGATGAGGTAGATAAACACTGTCAGATGAGGGTCCCACCATTCTCTTTTGGGGACACTGCCAGATGAGGGCCACCCACAGCTTGTCTTTGCCAGTGGTGCGATATTGACAACCTTCTAATTGGGGTTATAGATTGGACCCCAACTCAGCTATAATGCGTTATTTGGGGTATGTCAATTAGATGACTACTTCCCACAGTTACATTCTCAGTCTCAATCTCAGTAATAGAACTCAGATAGTTCTACAGAATTTAGGACTGTCAGCTATAGTCAACTCAGTACAGTATGGAACTCAGCTAGTTCCATTAAAACCTAGACTGTCAGACACAGTCGCTTAGTATCAGTATCAGTTATATCAGTTATATCAGTTATATCAGTAATCAATAACTTATATTGTCAGTATTCAGACTCAGTAGTCAGTATCATCACGGATTCAGTTACAGTTACTCATCCATCCATATATTTTCATGCTCATGTTATTTAGTCAGTTAGCATAGTTCATGCATATGAACCCTTTTGCATTCAACCTACTTCACTTGCATACCAGTACATTCAATCGTACTGATGCATTTGCGCTATGGTGTTTTTATACCATAGGTTCAGAAGCATGAGCTCCAGAGCATCAGTAGCATTCCAGTTTCAGTAGTCAGAGTGAGCAGTGAGTCCTTATCATTCAAGGATGTTATTATTTGATTATTTTATTCCTTCAGTACTTGGTTTATTTTAGTAGTTCAGAGTTAGTTGGGGACATATCCCATCAACTCCACAGTTTTTATACAGTTTAGTGGCTTTCAGACTATAGTATGTTCAGACAGTTTATTTTAGTTTTGGGTATTTCTATACCCCTTTCAGATATTGTTTTATCAGTCATGTTACAGTTTTGAACCTTACGGTCTTATAACTTATATTCTGCATTTATACAATATATCATACAGTGCTCATTTATAGATATCAGTCATGGGTTAGCTTGTGGTCCTTTAGGGTCATGGGCACCGTGTAGCGTCTTGGGTACTAGATTCGGGGCATTACACTAACAGCACATAAACATCAAAATAAAATATACGAAGCATACAGGTAACAACATCTGGTGAATTCTCCTGCTCCTGGCAAGATGTTAAAGCACAAAACCAATTCTGGCACCGACTATCGCCGGTACTAGATGATGCACCCTGGGGAGGGGCTGGGCGACCTATGGGAGATGGTGCACTAGTAGCCTGAGTCTGAGGACAAACATCCTTGCTTTAAAACTAGTATAAGGATTCATGATGAAATCCAATTGTATAGCTGTTTATTTCAAACCATAATTGAAACTGTGAAGTGGATTCCATATCTAAGCTAAGACCAAAAGGCCAAATCTTGATTAAAATCTGAGAATAAACTAATCATAGGATGCCTAAAGCATAGTCATTCTTGAAATATCAATGTTCAAACTAGGGATGAATAACCCATGCATCAAATTCATGTCAAATCATCATGAAGTTCAATCTTTATAATGAAAATATTGGCAATTCAATTCTAAATCTGGAAATTACTACAATACGCATGAAAATACGAAAATAGACATGCAATTTAACATCTAAATCTCTCAAAATCTCATAATCTTTAAATAGTAATATTTGAGTATGAACCCTAAATTTAAATTCATATAAAATCATGTGAATTGATAATTAAAAACTAATTTTGGGCACAAGGATAAAAGAATTATCATTGTTCAAGACCCCACACACCTTAATTAATGAACAAATGAAGAAACTTGAACTTTGAGTTCCTATTTGTGCTCTTGAAGATTGATTCTTGAGTATCTTGAATTGGAAATCTAGAATCTTAGGTTATCCTCGAAAAAGAATGGTGAAATTTGAATTTCTTGGGGATTAAGTTTTGAGGTTCTAGGGTTTCTTTGAGAGAGAATTGATGAAAAACATGCATAAAATGTTTATAATAGGTTAAATCTTGTGTTTTACATGATTTGGGGACTTGGGAAAAGACTAGGTTGCCCTTTGAAAAATTTAGTTCGGAACTGAAAATCACGATTTTGGACCCCACCGTGACGCGGTGCTTATCATGGTGGCATACTGGATAAGGGACAATCTCGGTTTTATCCCTTGGCGCAACACGTTGAAATCTCATTAGTCTCATTGGATAAGGGACGAGTCCAATTTTGTACCTCACCGCGACGTGGTGCCTGTCTCATTGAGGTTTTGGTGCAACACAGGCTTATCACGGTGAGCTACTGGATAAGAGACGAATGGAAACTAGAACTTCTTTGCAACACAGGATAATCGTGGTGCTCTACTGAAAATTGAACAATTGCAAATTTGTCCTTCACCGTGAAGCGGTGTTCTATTGCTTTTACTAAAATTGCCATAACTTCTCATCCGAGTATCGAATTGCGGATAAATTGGTATCACTGGAAAGCTTACTCAATTATCTACACATTGGTGGATCTATAGCTTAAAAATTTTACACGTATCAAAAGTTATTCATTTTTAAAGTTAACCCTCGACACACTAGGGGCTAAACTGAGCTAGGAAAAGTACGGGGTATTACAACTTTAAATGATGTTCAAGTCTGTTTACCCAATTGGAAATCATCACAAATGTGATCCTTTTCAAATTTGAGTTCTGGCAGACTTTTCACCAGTTTAAGCCTGGAGAGTTTCTAAATGATATGCATACTGGCATGTCCAAGCTTTCAGTGCAACAACCATATGTCATTGGTTTGAACAGTAAGGCAATTTAGAGTAGCAAACTCCGGATCATTTAGAACATAAATATTATCTACATGTTTATCAATGAGAGAAATATTTCTTTTATCATGTTTGATGGAGCAACTTTTGGCTTTGAAGGAGACTCCAAATCCTGTGTCACACCATTGACTGATACTTAGCAAGTTGTACTTGAGTGCATCTATGAGATATACTTCAATGATTTCGTATGAGGAGCTGAGCTTTATTGATTCGAATATGATGGTATCTCCTTTAGCATTATCACCAAATCTGATTGTTCCTCCTTTTATTTTATTTTGAGAATAAAATCTCTCTTTCTTTCCGATCATATGTCTTGAACATACATTGTCGATGATCCACATTCCTTTCTTATAACTTATGCGGATGTGTTCCTGCAAAACAAAAAAATTAATTTTGTTTAGGTACCCAAGTGATATTGGGTCCTTGAGGGTTAGAGGTACTTTCTTTAGGTCTCTAAACCCACACACCTTAGACCTTTGCCTGCAGCTATGTGATTTGTTCCCTTTCTGTCCATAAGTATAAAAGTCTTGTCCTTGAAAGGACAAAGAAGTTTTGGCTAATTCAAATGATCTTGATGAGGAACTTGAGTTTGTATTAAAAGAATTTGATCTTACAAAATTGTGAATTGATGATTTTGTAATGCTATTTAATTGTATTTTTACATCATTAAGTTCTTCTTGAAGCAAGTCAATTTCTATTTGACATGCTTTAATTTCAACTTGACAGCTCCTTCGTTCCTTTTTAAGTTTCTATTTCAACCGAGCTTTCCAGTTCTTTCTTTCTTGAACAATTTTATTGTATTTATTAATAACCTTTTGAAGCTCATCAGTAATCATATCTAGATTTGATTCAAGGATGTTACAGTTATGATAGCTGTAGGATCTTACCTTGCCTGGTTCACCTTTTTCCATGAAGCACATGTTGGCTGCTACTATTTTTTCCTCAGTTTCATCTTCATCACTCCAAGCCCCAAAGTTTTTGTGTATTCTAGAAGATCTTTTTTTCAATTTTGGACAATTTTATTTAAAGTTACCCGGCTTTACAAAGTAATACCAGCGATCATCATTCCTTATTAATTTATTATTTTTGACTCTTTGGGGTCTCTGTAGTCTCTATTTTAAGATTTGCATTACTCCGTGATTTATAAGTGTCATTCTTTCGCTATTGGCTTCTTTCGAGAAGTCTTCTTCTTCAGTTGATACAACATTAAATGCTATTGGTTTCTTCTTTTCTTCCTTGTTGTACCTGCTGATATAATTTTGTTAATAGGCAATAATATTACCTCATAATTTATCATATATCATATTGTTGAGGTTTTCGTCTTCTAGAATCAGAGCTTTGGTTTCCCATTCTTTAGGGATGCTTCTAAAAAGCTTATGGATTTGCAGGCTGTGCGGATAGATCATCCCTAATGATTTTAGCTCACATACAATTTTGCTGAATCTGGTAAACATTGATTCCATGTTTTCATTTTCTTTTATTTTCAACAACTCGTATTTATTGGCCAGAGCAGTAATTTTTGCCTTTTTGACTTTGGTGGTCCCTTCATAAGTTACTTCTAATTTATCCTACATCTGTTTTGAAGTTTCATAAGTTGATATCTTTTGTATTCTTCTTCGTTTACTGCACAAAGGAGTAGACTTGTATCTCGTGCATTAGTTTGAATTACCTCTTGTTGTTCTTTGGTGACTTTAAAATTTTCTAGGTTCTCTATGTCAGTAATGATTGATTCCTTGTACTTGTACTTTTGTTTTACTTTGAGTCCTGGAATGGGGTTTGGTCCCTTCTTAATGACATTTAATGCTTGGAAGTCATTTGATTGAATGAAGACTTTAAATTTGTTCTTCCAATAGGAATAGTGTTGTCCATTAAAATAAGTGATCTTGTGGAGGAGTGACCGTCTTGAAGGAGAGCTTTTGGAATTTAGTAGTTTGCCATTTCATCTTTACTTGCGTATGGTTAATCAATATTGTTGGTGAGACCTTCTCTGATACCAATTGAAATTTAAGAGGGGGATGGGTTGAATTAAAAAATTCCTGTGAGTTGACTAATAAGCCTTCACAGTAGGCGTACCTGCAAATCAGTATACTTAACAAGGCAGATTAGATTTAAGCAAATAAGTAAGTAAATAAGTAATTTTGAAATAAGAACACAAAGATTTATCCTAGTTCAGAACACCAATATGGTGCCTACTTCCAGTCCCCTTGGGTTTCAAAGTTTCCTATGATCTTCTTAAACTGGATTTTGAGTACAATAGTAGTGAACAAGTTCTGAAACTTCTTTTGAATTTTAGATCTTGTGACACAGCCTCAATCAGTATGATTAAGTTGACTTGATCTTACTCTTGTTTAAATATTGTAAACTTAAGAAGTACAAAGCTTTAATGAGACAAAGATTGAGACTCACAAAGATATTCCCTTAAAGATACTTTTGTGGTGATTGATTTTTCTGCCTTATATTAAGGGAGACAATAAAATCCATGATTGATACTATTGACCATCTTATGAGTGGATGCTTGCTTCTTTTTGCAAAATATTCTCGAATATCCTGAATTGATTCCTTAGGGATCCCGGAATCCCTTTTGATCCTCTGTATCTTCATGTATCTTGCAAGATATTTGTTTATTAGTTTATCTTTATTAAAATATACAATGAGAATGTGGGGCTAACATAAAGTTTCTAGCATTTCCTGCTTTTCAAATTTGCCACATTATAAAGACACTTAATTTAGTGAGCTCAACCGAGTCAGGATATTGATTTGTATTATCAAAGAGATCTTTCTACCATCTACCAAATTCTGTAATATTCTTGATGTTCATTCATTTTATGGGGCAAATTTTCCATACTATCTGAGCTGTCAGACATTTAAATGTATAGGCACATCAACAGCCTTGCCTTAGTTCTCTTTTCAGCGCTGATGGAAGTATCCAAGGTGAAGTTGACGATCTCTTTAACCTTTTTCCGGATCTTCATCTTGCGGTCAAAAAGGGGTCCAGAAAAGTGTGGCTGATTTGTTCTTTTACTATGTCAGCCACACTCTCATTTATTCGATCTTGATAGTCCTTGGTGATCTATTTTTGTTGCCCCCTTTAAGCGTATATGATATAAGCTAATAGAGCTTCCTACTATCTCACCCTAGGAGAGTGCAAATGGCAAGTTGAATGGTCTGGTTCCACTTAGTAGCCCAAATCCACGTACCCCCTTTAGCACGCAAGTAATCTTTAGCTACTAATCTTCGAAACATTATTTTTAATATTAATAGACCATAAAATTTTTTAGATCTTTTTAGGAAAAGATTGGTAGCTTGATTGAGGTCTATCACTATTGGATGCACTACTTCTATCAATTTTCCTCGCCAAATGGTAGCCTGATTTTACCTCATAGGTTCCTGAATTAGTGTGATGCCAACTAATCCTATTTGGAGATCCGTTGCTAGAGATCGGGATAGATAAAATGAAGCTGATATCCTTCATAGAAAACCATTTCTGAAGCTCTTGAATTTTCCACGTGTGGTTGGTATGATCAACAAGGTAACTCGCTTGTAGTTCTATATCTATTTGAGACTAATAATACCTAGGTTTGAAACAACAAGAGTTGGGGATTCAAGGGTCAATCCACGTTTTTATACCTTCACCGGTTCTGCCCTCCATCTAGTACCTTTTTGTAAGAGGTTTCTACCCCAAATGAAGCTTTTCCATATCCAAGAACTAGTTGAAGAAGAAGTTTCTTTCAGGAAAGAGGTATTATGAAAATATTTACTTTTAAGCATTCTAAAGAGAAGAGAGACTTCTTAAGTCAAAATTCGCCAAGTTAGTTTCACCAACAGAGCTTGATTGAAGGATTTTAACTGTCTAAATTCTACAACCCCATTAGATTTAACATTACAAAGGTTCTTTTATTTTTTAAAATGCATTTTTCTCCTACAATCATCTTGCCCCACCACAAGTTGAAATAAATAGTAGTGATCTCCTTACACAAATTATTAGGGAACTGAAAACATGATAAAGCATATAACAATATAGCAAATAAAATAGATTTAAGCATTACTTCTTTTTCAGTGGGCCCTAACAAATTATGTTACCAACATTTAATCTTACCTATTACTCTATTCCTTATAAATTTCAGCATTCTCTTTTTTGATTTTTCCGCTACTACTGGTAAACCTAAATAAATCCGAAGATCATATCTTCTTGGTTGCCCTATCGCTGCAATGATTCCATGCTTATCAATTTTAGAAGTATTTTTACTAAAGAATATAACTGATTTAGGGTAATTTACCTTTTGGCCCAAACATTCTTCATATTTTGTAAGAATATCAGAAATATTAGTAGCATTCTATATATATATATATATTACAAAGAAGAGGACAAAGTACAACAATTAGACAAGTGGCAATCTATTGAGAAGCCACTCGGCAGTTTTTAAGACAAATTTTAATTGTATTTTAATAAAATTTTTGAATTAAATGATTCGAAATATTTGAATTTGAAAATACGTTATCCTTTATTATAACTATTTTTTCTTTACGTTTTAGAAACTTTTTTTGATTTAACATTTTTATTTTTATTTGCAGGTGATGATCAGTTATTCTTTTTATATTATATCCAAACCTGAATATAAGTAAGTAGTATTTTTCATTCTAATTTTGTTCTTTAATTTTGCTAAAGTAAATATACTCGATTATGTAAATCAAAGATTTCTACTAAAAATTTAAGTCAGATTGATATTTTTAAATGCCTAATTTTGTCAATATTTTGACATTATATATTATTTTATTAAAAATTTTTAAGTTGTAAACAATATCATTTAAAAAATATTAAACATAAAAGCTTTTTTGCAATTACATGATTATTTTTACTTAGATAAATTTAGTTAGAGATAGGGAGGGGAGGAGGAAGGAGGCGGGAAGGGGGGGGGTATTAGCAATCTAATATGTTTAAATTATGAATAATATAATAAGAAAAATATGAAACATATTTTTTTTTACAATTACATAGTTATTTTTTCGTATAGATTTGGTTAGAGGTGGAGGATTGGGTGGGGAAGGGTGGTTGGGGGTGGAGGCATGTTGTGGTGGTGGAGGGATACGGGGATTTTACAATTTCATAGTTATTTTTTTGTATAAATTTGGTTAGAGGTGAAGGATTGGGTGGGGAGGGTGGTTGGGGGTGGAGGCATATTGTGGTGGTGGAGGGAGAGGGGACCGGGAGGAGGAGGAGATATTAACTATCAAATATCTTTATATTGTGAATAATATAATAAAGAACATGAAACATAATTTCTTATTACAATTACATAATTATTTTTCATACCAATTTGGTTAGAGGTGGAGGATTGCGTAGGGGTAAAGCCGGGGGTGGGGGTGGTTGAGAGATGGAGGTGGGATAGGGATATATATTTTTTTCATTTCATTGAAAAATAATACGATATTTAATTTATTTTTTAAGATAATATGATTTAACATACTCAAACAAGACATTCCAAAATAGAATGATTAGAACTAATTTTTAATTTTATCCGTGCATCGCACGGGTACATATACTATTTAGCATTAAAAATATAAAGGAATCATCAGCAAAAAATAAATGGTTAACTGTGGGTCTATCTCTGACCAAACTTAACCCTTGAATATTTTCATTAACTTCTGCTTGAGTTAAGATTCTAGACAAACCTTCCGCATATATAAGCAATAGATAAGGTGATAAAGGATCCCCCTGTCTTAAGATCCTAATAGGTGTCACTTCCCCACTACCTCCCCGTTAATATTATATCTATATATAGGGGTAGTGATACATTGCATTTTCCAGCTAACAAAAGTTTCATGAAAACCCATTTTGGTCATTAGTTTTTTTATATAAAATCATTCCACTCGATCGTAAGCTTTGATCATATCTAGATTTAGGGCCATATACTTTTTCTTGCCTCATATTTTATTATTCAACATATGAATGAACTGATGTGCTAGAAGAACATTATCCATAATTTGTCTTTTATCAATAAAAATCGACTGATTAGGTAAAATAATAGTAGAAAGCTATCTTTTGAGCCTGGAGCTATAGTCATGACAATAATTTTATAAACTGTTGATCATAAGTTAATGGATCTGTACTGGCTAATAACACTCAAATTTATTATTTTCGGTATTAAAGTAATAAGAGTTTGATTCCATGAGTAAGTTAAATAGCCTGAATGAAAGAAACTTTTAACCACTTTACAAATATTACTTGATAAAATCATTCAGTACTTCTGAAAGAAAAATGGAGTTATATCATCCACTCCAAGAACTTTTAAGGGGTGCATATCAAACGTTGAATTTTAATCTCCTCATTCATAACATCCCTAGTAAGACTATCATTCATAGAGTTATCAACTAAGAAGATGGATTAAACTCAAAATAAGATCAAAGTTGGAAGGTCTAGAGCTAGTAATGAGGTTCTTATAAAAACATTCTGTTTCTTTCACAATCTCTTGTTTCTCAGAGATCCATTGGCCAACTTCTAACTGAAAACCTTAAATATTATTACACTTACAGTTTTGGATAGTTTTCATATGAAAAAAGGATGTATTTTTATCACCCTCCTATAGCCATAACGCTTTACGCTTTTGCTTTCAATAGACTTCTTCATACTTATATGTCTAACCTAATTCTCTCCTAAGAACCTTCAGTTTATTTATATCAAAAAGTCTAGTATCATTCTTAAGCTCAATCATTCTATCCATAATCTGTTGAATTATTGTTTTAGAGTTTTCTTTACTATCCCAAAGCCAAGCTAGTAGCGTAATTCTATATTTTTTTAAACTTGAAGCTCACTACAAATTGTTCAATACCTTCTAAATTTCTATTACACTTTTGCGATATCGTCATGCTCACTTCTTCCTTTTTTCTCTCCACTTTTTATCAAAAAGAATCTTTATCTTTTATATAAGACCAGTTCAGAGTTTATAAGCAAAGCCGAGTGGTCAGAGGCCTCTATTTCTAAATGAGTGATGTTAGCTTGGTTAAATTCAAGTCTCCAGTTAGGGGAACTTAAAGATCTATCAAGTATTTCTTGAATTATCCCTTCGTTTTATCTAAATTACCACCAAGTACAAGGTTTTCCATTAAATCCCACGTCTATAGCTTTAATCTCCCATAAGAAGTTTTTAAAGTTTGTAAAGAAAAGATCCTTTCAAACTCTACCTTCTATTTTTTCAGAGTTATCCCTAATGTCATTAAAATCACTATCCATAACCCACATTGGTCCCCAACTATTAGATTATATACAAAATTCTTGAAATTGATTTCTGCGAATAACTTTATCAGTACTTAAGTATATAAGAACATGCCAATATTTACTATTCGCAGCTATATCATGCACATATGTTTCAATGTAAAAAGAGGTCGAGTGATATTGGCATACCTGAATTTCATCATTCCCAAACAAGAATAGCCCTCCTGGAATTCCAATCGGGTCTATAATAATAATAATTACATGTGGCATATTCAACTGTCCTCGAACTCTTCACATCATGCTTTCTTGATTCTTAGTCTCCCTTAAAAACACCATACCCGAGGAGTGAAGATGTAGTGCTTCCTTCAAAAAGGAAACCATAAAGGACCCCACCCAAGCCTAGAAGTTCCACACCATAGTCTTCATTTAAACGAAAGGAGCCATTTCTGGCTGGCCTTCCATTCCACCACTGTTTTTAGCTTCTTAGCTTCTAAGTCTGATATTTTACTATTTCCCTTTTTCTTTTATTACTACAAATTTTTAGTACATAAATCAGTCACTACCACCTCAAATAAATTATTTTTTGAACCTCTTGTTATCTTGTTATTCTTAAAATCAATCATTTCTATTTCTCTAGTTAACATTTTCCAATTTTTCCCTTATGAGTAGTATTTTTTCCCGTTGTGAAGCTATTTATTTATATTTTTCTCCATTAATTGGATCAATTAGAATATTTACTAATGTTGGTACTATATTAGAAGTACTATACTTAAGTTCTAATATCTGCGTATTCACTGTTTTTCGACTTAGATTAGGATACCGCTAGCTGTTTCTTTTTGTTACCACCTACTTAAATTACTTAAGTTTTTCCTTCTTCAACTTTCTAAAAGTATTCCTCAAAGGCTCCTTCGTCTATGGTGTTGTCGAATCCCATTTTCCATAGTATATATAACTCCTTTTCTGCCCTTCCGATGCTTGTATCTGCAAAGACCGATTCTTCCTTCTCTACGTCTTCTTGTGATTTTTCCATCACCTTATTCCTTTGGATATACAGATCTATGACCATTGTGTCACTAACTTTGTTTACCTCTGCATCTTTATCGTTTAACTCTTTCACTTTCTCACCACTTTCCCTTGAGTTATTGCCAAAGCCAAGTTTTTGATTTGTTTTATTTGCCCTATCAATTTTTATTGTCAATTTATCTTTTGATTCTTGTACATTCATATTTTGCAGCATATTATGCTTCATTGCAGGTTGTGTCTTCGAGGATCTAGTTTCCTCCATTAATTGGTGCAACGATTTACTGTTTCCTTCATCCCTATACATTTTAGGCTTTATTATATGATGTTGTTTGCTACTATCCAAAGCTTCATTCCTCTCTTGCCATTTTGAATGCTCATTGATGAATAGATGATTTTTCACCCTCATCCATGCACTAAAATTGATTATTTTCAAATTCCCTGAATGCACATCTTTTTTCCTTGAAATGCATGTTTTTTTATCGAGTCCTAGTATCCCGGAATAATAGCAAACGTAAGATAAATTTTCATACCTAAACTCCCTCCATTTTGTTTCGTGACCCAATTTAATCAACTTTTCCCTTAATAGTACATTATTTATGTTTATAATTGCCTTAATTCGCATATGCTTACCTCTCTATTCTCGTTTTCCTAAATCACAACGTCTGTTGTTCCTCCTAGTGAGTGTCCAATCTTTTATCCCCCTTCTCGTGACATCCAATGTAAAGGAATGATCCACAGTTGAAGCCAAAGTTTAGACACATTAAAGATTGCTGAATCACTTGTTAGTTTCGATTCCCAAGCATGAACATTTAGTAAGTATTTGTCGAATAGCAATGGGGTACCAAATAGAACTTTGTGCATACTTTATTTGTTTGTAAAACAAACTGAAAGAAATTCTTCTCCACTTTTATGATCCTCACCCTGATGGGATAACCCACAATCCTTGATATGGTATTTTTTAAACCTTATAAGTTGATTACTTTATCTTCAATTATTTTGACAAGAATGCTTACTTCACAGTCTTACAAACTCGCTTTAATATCAGAAAAGTTAAGCTCTAATCACTACTAGAAATTACCCTTATGGCGACGGTTTAAAAAGTGTTTCAATAAATACAAAAACCGTTGCCATAGACCTACCACAACGGTTTAGTAAGCGTCCCATATGTGAGCGTTGCCATAGATCTATAGCAACGGTCTTAGCAACGGTTTTGAGAGCCGTTGCCATAGACTCATCTATAGCAACGATTATTCTTCCTTCTGATGCAACACTTATTTTTTTCAATTACAATGGATCAGAATCGTCGCCATAGACTTATCTATAACAACAATTGTTCTTCCTTCTGGTGCAACACTTATTTTTTCAATTGCAACGGTTTCTAATTGATGCAATAGATATTTGGCAACAATTTGCAACCGTTTTTAGAACCCTATTGCAACGACTTTCTTATAATATTGCAATAGTTTTTTAGGCTATCACAACGGTTTTTGGGACCTACTGCAATGGTATTTTGAAAGCTATTGCAACGGACTATAGGTGTTGCACAAACATAACAAAGCAATAAGAAATTAATTATATAATAATAAATATTACACTGAAATATAATATAAATCACATAGGAACACATTAATAAACTAATCGTAATGCAAAATATCCAACCTATACAAAAAGCAAATATATAATGTAATTTCACAATTCAAGAGTCGACATAAGTTTACAAAAAGTTCTGAACGATCCCTTAAACATGCATTTCAGTAACACCCCCTGAAATCTTAGCTAGTCTTTCCTGCAACTTCTCCTTGTCAGAGTCAGATGTGCTCAATTCAATGGCTGATTTAATATGCAAATACAAAGAGCACGATTATAAGTCAACCCCATGCTGAAATGCACTGTTTGTACCAAACCAACAATCTAAAGAATGTATTCCTTTTGGAGAAAAGAAATAATAAGGAACACACAAGCAACATAACCTGCAAAAAATTGCAATTTCGAGAAATGGGTATAAACATGTATTGTTAAAGACAGAAGTTAACACAGTTATACAAGTACTAAGAAAATATACAAGGCACTCAACCAATGTAACCACGTAATACCAACCTTGATTCCTTCATCAGAAGCTGACTTCCCAAAGAAATCAAATAAATGTTTGGCAATTCTGTTTAAACGGAATTCATCCTGAGCTTGCTGCAGCCAGAAGACACTAGAGCCTTTTCTCCCATATTTCCAGTGATGCACACCAGCAGTCTAATGAAAAATATGAAACACAAGGTGAAATTGAAGCGCTTGTATGTTCGGAATAATCACAAGAATTACAGGGAAATCACATCAGAGTATCTTTATTATTGCGCTTAAGAGAGTAACTACCACTTAGAAATTAAAGATGGTCAATATGAATAAATCATGACAAACCCTCAAAATGTTTGAACTTATGGTGTCAAGTTCATACAGACGACAGATCTCTATACTCTGCATAGAAAAGCAAAATTAACCAAGCAGGAATAAATAAGGAACCATTAAATTAAAATGAGGCTGCAGAGCAATATATATTAGAGAGAAAAATCATGAGAGCAAGGAATCAAAAGAAAAGCCACCCTGGAAACTGTACCTTTAATAGAATCTGACTATGCTGTACAGGCTACTTGGACAGAAAATTCTCCAATAATCCAATCCCTTGTTTTATGTATGAAGTCAAATATATTGGCGCAATCTGAAGGGAAGTGAAAAAACAAAGATCCAAAATATATGAGTAGAAGAACCAAAACCTGAACTGAGTTTTCAGACACCGGTATTGTACTTCTCCACAAATTGAGCTTCCAGTATACAGGCTCAGCAAAAGCAGATTAGAAAATTCCATGATGAATCCAAACTGTGTAAAGAGTGTTAATAGGTAAAAGCTCTCCAGCATCTAGATATTGTTCCAAGGTTCAACTGAAGCCGTAAGTTAAACATTATCTATAATCCGGAAGCATCAAAATGTTATTTTCCCATAAATTTTGGGGGACATACGCTGTACACATGTTGAATCTCACTCATGTCTTTTGTTTTCCTTTACTTGGGGTGAAATCTGAACCTTACACACGAACAGGAAGATAAATAAAGTGTTCAAGTAATAGTTTTTTTTGTTTCTTGGGAAATGAGTGTTAAGTAAATGGTGCAAGTACAAAAAAAAGGCATTTATTTGCCCAAGTTTGCATCCACACATACTTGCCATGTCTATGCACGAGAAGACAAAACTTGTGCATATACAAGTCTAGGCAGTTCTTCTATGCTAACTCCCTCCAGGTTGGAATGCTATTCATGCAATAGAATATCTACGTGAGTGCTCCCAGCTGTCAATAATTCTAAAACATGCGCTATCATCCTTGAGAGATGAAAAAAGACTTGCATCAGGTGAATAAGCGGAGCACTATATTCAAGATAATTCTGAAGGCATTCAGCAATCTGCAAAGCAAAAGAAACAGAAGACTGATCACATTGTAAAATAGCCTATAGAAGGCGTTGACAAATTCGAGATATTTATACGAGTGATTTACAACTCTATCAATTTCTAATATGAGTAATCTTGCATGTCATCAGTAGATCAGTATTCCTGTTTATACATGATATATTCCCCAGTTGGCGGGCTGAAGTAATTTATTATTTTGCTTCTCATAGTCACGGACCTTAACTTGGTCCATCACTTTTTTTTGGACAGAGTAATCCCCACCCCCACCCCCACCCTTAGAAAACCCTACCAGGAGCCAACCACGGTCAGTGTTAAGAAAACATGGTCCAAGTCGCAAATCAGAAGTCAAGTCTCATAAGGTGTAACCAATATCTCTTTTCCACTAGCAATAGTCTAACACAAGCTTGATACATCTCAGAAAATCGTAGATATTGAAATTTCCAAAATGCAACTGATTGTAAGAATATAGAGATCATACCTTATGTAGACACAATCTCTTGAATCCTATAACTGGAGTTTATAGGTTCCCACAACTGGAGTCTGCGAATCAAGAATCTCAAGGGTTTTATGCTAATGATATTTCCAACAAACGTTGAAATGTAGTGAGGAAAACTCAACCTCGTGATTCCTATGAGATTGTGAAACGAGTGGATGATATTATAGACTTAGGAAATCTATCACAAGAAAACAAAAAGAAACTGATGAGGTGATGTATCTCTTTATGGAAAACTTTAGTTAAAGTGGACACACATATAGGTAGAAGTTGTAGTAAGCAGAAGTAGATCATGCAACACCTCCTGATACTCTCCCATAACCTATACAAATCAATACATCAATCCCATCTCTAAAATATCTTCCATGTGATTTCTGGATTACTTTTCTTATGGGGTTTCTTTTTTGAGAGTGCTACTCTACGTCGATCACAGTTGTAGTTCTTATGTTCTGCTAGGCGTTCTCTTCTTTATTTCGGGTCTTGTTATCAATCTTTTTAAGGTTACTTGCTTTGTCCTTGTACGATCAATTTTGAAGAGCACATACATGAGGATTTATAGTTCTTATTGATAGAACTCGTGTGAATAATAGATTGGTGGGTAGGTGTTACGATTACATGTACGTAGATCTAGAAACAATCTTATAGGTTAACATGTTGCCATAAAAAATCACAGAAGTGACATAGATTGTCTTGTTGGTCGGATCTTAGACCAGGGATCTAATTCCGTTGTTAGCTCATTACTGTAATGAGAATGAAGAAATAGTCAAAACTCGATTGGTTGGTCCATGGGGTTCTTTGATTGGTTGGGCCATGTGGTTCTCTGATTATCTTTTCCTTGAAAGAAGCTGAGCCAACGATGAAAGAACATTAAACCTGGACATGCATTCTTAACTTAGGAACCATAAAATTTTACAATAAACTGGCTTGTTGTCATCGTGGAAGGGTGATGCAATTGTCACGATCCAAAACAAAAGTTAGGATGGCATTTGTCGTGGCAAACCTTGACAAGTAAGTCAATTACCCTAACTGATATGAAATGAAAAAAACCACACCAAATCCCAAGGTAAGGCTTCAAGAACAATGCCGAACCACACAATTACGATCATAAAGGAAAAGTACACAACAACTATACCATGACACCTCAAAATCTGGTGTCACGGTGTAAGAACCAACTAAGTACATCTTGAATAAAAAATATACAACTGATAGTCCAAAAGGAACATAATCTATCTCTGAATACGAAAACAAGACGTAAACTAAACACAAGGAGGTAGTAGATCAAATCTGGAAGCACAGACCGGCCGCTACCTTGAAAATACTCAAAATATCGCCTGAATCAGCTATCGTGCGGCGCACTGATAACGCTCAAATTACACTCTTGAATGGGTGTAAGCGATCGTTGTCAATATAAAACCCAACTAGGTTGGGGTCGAATCCCACAGGGAATAGGGTGTGAACTTCGATTTGTTTACGAAAGACTTTACTGGTAGTTTACTGTTTCCGAAAGATGGGGGTTTAAGTTCTCAGTGTGTTAAATATCACTTTCAATACTTCAGTGTTTGTAATCAAGATAAATGGGAAACCAGAGCTATGTTCACCAAGGATTTCGGGAATTGACAGATACTAGGTAATGCTAGAGATTCTCGGAATGAGTAGAACAACAGAATATCCCTGACGATTATACTATTTGACTTATCTATCGACCTCACCAGACAATTTATTATCTAATTCTCTCAAACTTAGATAACATATCTATTTCCAATAAGATGTTATCTCAGGTAGATTAATCCAGTTACGACATTAATCATTAAACAAAAGGTTGGTAGCTTCCGAGTCCCTGTTGATAATTCACGTCCCCTAGTCTATTTCTCCGTTAGAAGCAAATAAAACCTAAGGCATAATCTAATGTTTGCAACCACTAGATTTCAGTTCAAACAACAGAATTTCAAGATGTTCTACTACTCTTTGAATTCGTAAATCACCTAGCATATCAAACCCTAATCCATGGATCCCACAACCCCAGCTAATGGAATTAGCCGCTCATAATATGATGAACGAACTCACAAGTTGAATTCATAATGATAAGGATAACTTACGATTAGATGGAAAACAATAACTAGTTTCTTCGATTGAATCACCAGGTAGAAACCCAAAAATAGTTGATAAAAACAAGAAGAATAATTGATGTAAGAGAGCAATGTTATGTGCCTCTCTTCCCTAGGTTAATGTCTGATAGCTAACAACAAATCCTTCTCATAGGTCTTTTTATAGTCAACCCTAAATAAGGAAATAAGATTAATATTTAAGATTTTCTGCGGGATAGGTGACGACATTCTTGACGGCGTGTCATACGTATGACGGAGTGTGCAGTCTGTCGTCAAGGTTTCCAGTGAATTACTATCTTTTGATCTTTCTAACGGCAAATCTGACGACGTGTCAAATATGTGATGGCTTGTAAAAAATGTTGTCACATCTTCACTGGGAATCAGCATAATCTGCCTCAGTTGACGGCCACTTTGATGGCCTATCCCATTTTTGACGGCGCGTTCCAAACGTCTTCACATTTTATCCTAATTTTTCAGGTTCTGTCTAACTTGACGACGACTTTGACAGTCTTTCATATGTTCTGACGGCGCGTCAAAAAGGGCGTCAACTTCACTATAGCTCATTTGCACCAGATTTCAGCTGATTTCTTCTTCCTTTCTTTGGCTTCCTCCCCGATCACTTATGTCTTCATTACAACAGTAAAAGCGATAAAAAACAACAAAAGTTGCTTAAGACTTTGCAATTACTCTGGGTTAAAGGCCTTAAATGTGTTCTCTATTGCACACACATCACGCACTCGCACCAGGATCTACACCAAAAGGGCACAGCAGGAATGAGTACGATCCACTTATACTCAAGAGATATAATAGGCCGATCGAGCAAAGTAGAAAATAAAGTATATAAAATACACACTATGGGCACGTCACCTGCAATAAAAAAATTTCCCAAACATTAGCCCATGCCATCTCCGCTAACAGTTCTACAATATACATATATACCAAACATAAGTATGAGAAAGAAAAACAATAGATATTATCGAGTCTAGAACAAAAATACAACACAGAATATGCATAATATATGAAATACAACGAAGATGATGATGATGTAATGCATGAGGTTGTCGCACAACCTCTGTATACACCTATCACACTCAACTTACTCCATGATGGGCAAGACGATTATTGTCAACTATAATAACCCAACTTGAGTTGGGATCGAATCCTCGAGGAGTGAAATTAGTATTCAAATCCTATAGGTGTTGAGAGCTACTAAGTTATTACCCGCAATGTAGACATAAAGTAAAACATGAATTTAAAATTTGGGGGGGGAGGGGTTGTGGTTTGGAAGATTGTTTAAATGAAACTACTTGAAGTACCAAATTATAGCACCGAATTGTAGATAAAATTTCAATAGGAAAGAGTCTTGGGATTATGTCTTCGTAGGGGAAAATAGTGCATGGGTTCATGATAATCAAATGTAAATTCTAGTTGATGACTATATGGGTAGGATAGGTTAGGGGTTTGATGCTAGCTTTTCAATCAAACACAAAAAATATCACCCATGAATCCTTTCAGATACGTCATGGATGTGGCAAACAAATCCAACCTAGGCCTCAATTGGACATCCCTATTTCTAGAAAAATGCCCAAGACATGGCCAATTCACAATCCACCCTTATTTCTAAGACAATGTAAAGGAATAAGCTAATGACTATTTAATATTCACAAATGCTATTCACCCACATCCCTCTTTCAAGGATGATGTGTAATTTTGGGAAAATTGGGGCTTTCACCCACAAATCTCAATTTAAAAATCAAGTACTTGTAAAACCCACCACTATCAACTAAGAATTTAAACTATATAAACCCACACATATTTGCACCCTACTCAAACATAATCCCTATTTGGATAATTAGCTACTCATGAAAATAGGAAAAAGAAAATTACCCAAGTTGACATTCATTTTCTCAATTAAAAAAAAGCAAGAGTAATCCCAAAATTCCAAGCTTTAATTACAACTAAAAGTATCTTTCTTAGAAGATTTAATACAATTCTTCTCTCACACAAATTGTAAGTTCTCTCTTTATGTTTTTCAAAATGGCAGTGGGGAAACCATTCAAAGTGAAAGGGTTTATGCCCATTGAAGAATTTGGGACCAGCTGTGGGAAATTACAACTCTTCCCCAGGGCTGAATTCTTCTTCATAGCGATCGTCTAAACTTGATCACAATCGTAGCTCTCAAAATTGTGGAGATCCAATTATGATCACCAACTTTGACTGATTAGGGCTTGTCGCAATCGCTACCCTCAGACCGCGTCGCAGTAACTAAGAGTCAGTTTTTTCTCCTGATTTTTCAGCTTTTGCACTACTTCTTCCCTTCTTGATCTCTTTTACTCTCACTTTACTTCTTTTCTTCCCATAATCCATATACCTGGAAAATCTAGGAATTAGTGCATTCAAATGATAAATTCATCTCATTAACACCGTTTAATCATGTAGTGATCACGAATTTAGGTGTCAATGAGTGGTAAATTTACCACTCATTAACACCCCCAACTTAAACATTTTGCTTGTTCTCAAGAAACACTACTTATACTCAATGAGACTATGCAATTGTAAGCCCATTTTAAATGACCAAATAATTATAATGACTTCAAACTTGATTAATACGAACAAGTAGTTCTCAAGCACGGGCAATGCTATTCTCACAACTCCCCTCTATACGAGCACAATCTCAAATACACAAAAGACTTTAAAAAACAACAATGCAACAATCACTAACTCTCTAGAAGTGACTCTCCATCAATAGCAACTCGACTATTTCTCCTTCTCCTCACTTTTTTGGAAAATAAAAATTTCACCTACCTCAATTAGTTTACATGCCTCATCACAAATAGGAAGTCCTGTATACCAAATTATATATTATGCAACTAGGGATTTAAGTGATAACAATCACTCTCAAAAAGACTCTCTCAATGCTAACAAGTGCCATACCATATGTTTGCCCTTATTTTCAATCGCTACTACTATGCATACATTTGGTTAGAGATCTTGAAGGACTTTTTCAAGTTTGTAACGTAGGTTCGGGAAATGGTATGATATCATTTGGGTAAAAAGTGACTACATCCTCCTTGAACATCTACATCACACTATTTAACCAAACTTTTGACCATGGGCCACTTCATTTGTCTCCAAAATTCACACATACCTACTTTCACTACCTTGATGTACCCATCCTTTTAAAAGCATTTCTTTTCAACTATTTCTTTTGCAATCTATGCTATTCCTTCTTTTGATGATTCCCTTTTTTTTTTACTTTATCACTTTCTCTCTTTGCTTAGCTTTTCAGGCATTCACATATAATATCATGGCCTAATATCACTTTTTCCAATAATTACCACCCCCAACTTAGGCATTTGACCTCAAGTTTCATTTTCCAAGTTCAAGGAGGGTAGGTATCAAAAGAGGGATAAACTTTAGATGGTTCAAGGCTTGTAATTTGGTTGCCAAATAAAGGCTTGAAGGCTCAAAATAGGTAACTAAGGATACTATTCTATGTATGGGTAGTCTATTTAGGTTAAATTAGGTTTCTATGTTCACAAAGAAGGCCTAAGATCATTTCACCAACCAAACATAATCACAATTAGCCTTGAGAGACTGACGGGGCAAGTTCTAGATGATACAAGTATGCATGAGAAATACACAATTACGCTTACTGCACATGACATGCAAACTTTTCAAGGAGGCTCAATTATATTTCCTACTAAAGACAAAAGAAAGTATTTGCCATATACTATATGCTAAAGACTTTGGATTCACAAAAGGAGGTAAAGTATTGTTACAAAATTGTTCACATCCATGCCCTTGGTATTTCAAAAAATTTTGGATGGAGGACACCACGCAAAATTTTCTATTGATGGCACCAAACCAAGTCGTTATCTCACATTTTATCTCTTATGAGGGCAAATCATATGGCTACTTAGACTTCACCATAGGTATAAGGGAGATCCCAAAACTCCAATGCTAGAGGTACTTAAACTTCCCCTGCATCTATGGCATAAAACCCAATCACGATGATTTTTTCTTAAGAATGTCATCACTCTATCTATCATAGGGAAAGGCTCATTTAAAATCAATCAAAAGAAACACAACAATCACTATACTTGGGGTGAGACTTTTAGATTACGATGCCCGACCACCAACACAACTCCACCCCCAACTTAAATAGTTAAAGTGTCCTCACTGAATCATATAAAAGAAGTAGAAGGGTTAAAAAAGACTATATTAAGTAGTAACACAAATGTCCCTGGATTATTGCAATCTCTAGACCGCGATCGAGGTCCATGTACCACGATTGCGGTAACTGAGGCTGATTTTTCCTTGTTTTACTCTATTTTTTTGCATAGCTGCCAACTTCCCATTTCTATTTTTACCCTGCTTTTTTGGACAGCCAACTTATGTCAAAATACCTATAAAACATCAAAAATGCAATAAGTGTGAAAATGATGGTTGCCTCCCATCAAACGCCTAATTTAACATCGCGGTACGACGCCCCTTTATCAACATTGAGGATCTTTGAAATGCACCAAATCCACCTTGGCTGCCTCGGGGCCTTCTACATTATAGTATTTCACCCGTTGACCGTTTACTAGAAACTTTTTTTTCTCACGATCCTCTAATTTGATAGCACCTCTAGGGTGAACAATCGAAATCACAAAGGGCCCTGACCACTTAGAACAAAAATTTCCTGCAAAAAGCTTCAAACGAGAGTTAAAAAGAAGCACACTATTGCCTACATGAAATTTCTTCTTTAATATCTTAGCATCATGCCATTTCTTCATTTTATCTTTATACAAAGTAGAACTTTCGTAGGCCTTGAGTCAGAAATCCTCAAACTCATGAAGTTTATGACCCTTGACTTTGAAGTTTCTTGCCAATTCATATTTAACTTCTTCAATGCCTATAAATCCTTATGCTCAAGCTCGACAAACAAGTGACATGCGTTTCGAACACCAATTAGTAGGGGGACATACCAATAGGTGTTTAGTAAGTCATCCTATACGCCCAAAGTTCCTCATCAATCTACCTTTCCCAATTAGTTTGACCTATATTTACGATTTTCTCAAGTATAGCTTTGATTTCTTAATTTGAAACTTCAACTTCGACTCTTGTTTGGGGGTGGTATGGGGTAGAAACCTCGTGCTGCACCCCATGTTTGTCAAGAAGGGATCCAAATATACGGCTGTAAAAGTGTGATCCTCCGTCACTAATTATGGCCCTCGACATTTTGAATCTTATAGAAATGTATTTTTTAAAGAAGAAAGTGATGCGTTTGCTCTCATTGTTTGAAAGTACCACAACCTCAACACAACAAATATATATTTGTTACCAAAGGAGCTCATAAAAGGGCTCATAAAATCAATTCCCTACACGTCAAAAAGTTTAACTTCAAGATTCGATTTAAGGGTCATTTCATGTCTTCTCGAGATGCCACCTTGCATTCGACATTGATAACATATTTTTACCCACTCAATGGCATCCCTATGAATGGTGGGAAAATAATAACCACATTGAAGAACTTTAGCGGCGGTTTAAATTCCCCAATGGTGACCACCAAAAGGTAAGAAGTGACATGCATTAAGGATATCTTTCATTCGACTTCCATAACACAACGCCTAATCATACGATCCATAAATTCCCAAAATAGAAAGGGTTCATCCCAAAAATATTCTTTTACATTGAACAAGAACCAGTTTCTTTGGTGATAGCTAAAATCCTTGAGGAGTACACCACTCACCATAAAATTACCATAGTCGGCATACCACGGTGTAACTTCCTTGAAATTGACATGACTAGCTAATCAGGAAAAGCCTCATCAATATCAATATCCCCATACTTTTCATGATTACCCTTAAGACATGAAAGATGGTGGGACACTTGGTTTTTGCAACCGCTTTGGTCCATTACATCAAAATCAAACTCTTGCAAAAGTAAGATCTATCTAATTAAGCATGGCTTAGCTTCTTTCTTCGCCATGAGGTATTTAAGGGCGTCATGATCTATGTGAACCACCGCTTTCGTGCCTAACTAATAGGTGCGAAACTTCTTAAAAGCATAGACCATCGGCAATAATTCTTGTCTGTAACAATGTAGTTATGTTGAGCATTATTCAAGGTCTTACTTGAATAATAGATTGGATGAAATAACTTTTCTTTGCGTTGAACCAACATGACTCCTTATGCAATTTTTCTTATGTCACACATCACTTCAAATGGAGACGTCCAATCCAAATCAACAATAGTGGAAGCTGATATAAGAAAATCGTTGAGAAAATTAAAGGACTTCAAACATGCATCATCAAAATTAAACTTTTCCTCCTTTTCAAGAAGTTTGCACATTAGATGAGCTTTTTTGGAGAAATCCCTAATAAATTGCAGAAAGAACCCGACATGCCCAAGGAAACTCCAAACACCCTTTATGGTAGTGGGGGTGGTAACTTGTCAATTAACTCTACCCTAGATTGATTATCTTTTATACCCTTCTTCGAGATCTTATAGACCAAGAAAATACCCTTCTTGACCATAAAATTAAAACTTCTCCCAATTGAGGACAAGGTTGGTTTACACACATCTCTCAGGTACCTTTCTAAGATGCTCAAGAAACAACTCAAATGAGTTTCCCACAACCGAGAAATGGTCCATGAACTTTTCCATCGAATCCTTAACCATATCCACAAATATTGATAGTATACACCTGTTGAAATATTATCGGTGTGTTGCACAAACCAAAGGGCATCTGCTTGAATGCAAATGTACCATAGGGGAAAGTAAATGTTGTATTCTGTTGGTCTTCTGGGGCAATACAAATTTAATTGTACCCCAAATAACCATCTAGAAAGAAAGACCACCCCCACCCGACTAACCTGTCTAGCATTTAGTCCATGAAGGACATAGGAAAATATTTCTTTTCAGTTTAAGAATTCAACTTATAGTAGTCCATGCATACCCTCCACCCCCGAATGGTCGGATGAGAAAAAGGTTATTTTTTTCATTCACAACTTCCGTAATGCCACTTTTATTTGGAACATATTGCATCGGGCTTACCCATGTGCTATTGGAGGTTGGATAGATGACTCCCGCATTAAGCTATATTATAAGTTCCTTCTTCACCACCTCTTGCATGGGTTGATTTAGCCTCCTTTGATATTCCACACTTGTCACATGATCTTGTTCTATCTTGATCTTGTGGGAACAAATGTCAGGAGCTATTCCTATGATATCCACAATTGTCCATCCGATGGATCGACTAAACTTTTTCACTACCAACTTCAAAGCTTCCACTTGGTAGGTCTCGAGATAACTTGCAATAATGATATGCAAATTGTTTCCATCCCCTAGAACATATATTTAAGGTGGGTTGGCAATGGTTTCAATTTAATTTTAGGTGGCTCAAGAATGGATGGCTTTGCGGGTGGGTTCTCACGGTTTTTAAGATCAAGGTCCAACTTTATCGGATTTTTGGTATAAGATCCAAGTCCCGTTGAAGATGCAATGACTTCATCGAACGCTTTGAATTTATCCCTTTCATAATTCCATAAGACTCCTATCAATGGATCATCCACCAAACTCACATCAGCATAATTCGTCACCCCACCATCAATGACATCAATTACCAAATTACTTTCAAGTCTATTGGTTTCTTCATAGACTTGCATACATTGAAAAAAACCTCTTCATCATCTAGGAAAACTTCATCTTTCCATACTTTACATCCACCAATGCTCTCCCGGTGGCTAAAAATTGCCTTTCGAGAATAATAGGTATTTCAAGGTCTAAAGCACAATCAAGAATCATGAAGTTAGCTGGAAAGATGAACCGGTCGACTTTAACTAGCACATATGAAGTATCCCAATAGGTTTCTTGATGGATCGGTCGGCCATAAGAAATATCACCATGGTAGGTTGCGGTTTCCCTAATACTAGCTTCTAAAATATAGCATATGACATTAAATTTGCACTCCCCCCGAGGTCACACAAGGCCTTTGCAAACTTGAACATTTTTATGGTGCATGAGATTGTGAAAGCATTGGGGTATTTCTTCTTCTTCGCCATCGTGATTGATATAATTTCACTACAATGATGAGTTACTTCTATTGTGTCATCCTCCACAAGCTGCTTTTTGGATACCAATTCTTTCATAAATTTAGCATACCCCGACATCTCTTGCAAGGCTTCTATCAAAGGAATGTTGATGGACAAATTTCTAAATTTATCAAGAAACTTCTTAAGCTTGGCATTTTCCCCCTTTTTCTTGAACCGTTGAGGAAAAGGGGAAGGGATTGTGATTTGTGACATGGAGACAATTTGAAATTCTTTAATCTTTAAATTTTTAGGGATAGCCTAATTTGGCCTTAACTCATTATCATTTGGCCTCTTTCTCTTCATAGTTGTTTACTGATATTTTCTCTTTCTTCGTGATCATTATCAAGCTCCATGCCTTTTCCAATAGTTTTTTTCACTTTAAGTGACAATAGCATTTATCACTATACCACTCGACATCTCTTTATTTTGTCTTTAAATGAGGTACACCGATATTTGACTCAATTTTTCCTCTAATCATTGGATGGTGGTTTAATGAGACTCAACCATTTGATGTGTCTTGGAGAAGTCGTTCCTCATTTCCTTTATTATCTTGTCGGTCCCCTCGATTCTTATTAAGATTTGAGCCAAAATATCTTCATTGATGCACCCCTCTTTTTCGCATTGAGACATTCAACGATTCTCATTGTTCCGACCTTGATTCCTACATTGCCTTTAAGAGGCAACATGGAAACCCTCTAAATAATTAGGTAATGATATTATCTCATCATGTTTGGTAAGAAGTTCAAGGTGTGACATCACCTTGATCATATTTATATCTTTTTCCTCATTTTGACATCTTCAATCTTGACACACAAAGGATGAGAGGAGCCCCCACGGCCACCTCAGCATCCTTAATGTGCCAACCCCTAGCTAAACTAACCACTTGATCTAACACATTTGATGCAACTCTATACGACGATTTAAAAAATCATCCATCTGTTGCATTGTCCATTATGGCTTTGTTGATTTTGTCCAATGCCCTATAGAATATTTGGAGAAGCATCTTATTCCGAATTTCATGGTTAGGGCATTTTATAAGCTTATCCTTAAATCTCCCCCATGCTTCATACCAAGGCTCCCCATGGAATTGACGGAAATTTATTATTCTGTCCCGCAATTGTATTATATTTGAGGGTGGGAAGTATTGATCCAAGAAAGTCTTCATAAGTTTGACCCACACGGTTATAGACTCAGGGGTAGAGATCTTAGCCACAACACCACCTGACCCGTTAGTGAGAATGGAAAGAGGCTCCACCATATGGACTCTTGTGATAAGTGAACAATGTTGAAAGAGGCACATACTTCCACCAAATTCTTCAAGTACGAGTTTGGGTCTTCATGAACTTGACCCCTAAACAAACCCTTCATATAAAGCAATTGGAGCATCACATTTGTGACGTAAAATACTCCATTTCCCTCGGTAGGAAAATACAGAAGGACTAGCATGCTCTTCATCGCCAAGATAATCCATAGTCTTAACTTGTTCATATGATGTATTGTTGATGATTCCCTTTTGACTCATGGTTATTTGAAGGAAATAATGATTACCTAATCAAAAATAAAAAACAACAAAGAAAGTAACAGATGGCACTATAGGTAAACTCAAAGTTACAAACAATACCACACAAGCAAAAACTAAATTTCTCTCTCCGGCAATGGCACCATTGAGATCACGCTCAACTTAATCCATGATTTCTAGGAAAGACGATCTTTGTCAAATATAATAACCCAACTTGTTCCTATGGGTGTTGAGATTTACTAAGTGATTACCCCCAATATAGATATAAAGTAAAACATGAATTTAAAATGGGGGGGGGGGGTGTGGTTTGGAAGATTGTTTAAATGAAACTACTTGTACTATTAAATTAGAGCACCAATTGTAGATAAACCTTTAATAGGAGAAGAGTCTTGGGATTATATCTTCCTAGGGGCAAATAGTGTAGAGGTTTATGGTAAGCAAATGTAAATTGTAGTTGATGACTATATGGGTAGACTTGGTTAGGGCTTTGATGCTAGTTTGTCAACCAAACACCAAAAATATAACCCATGAATCCTTTCGGATAAGTCGTGGGTGTGGCAAACAAATCCACCCAAGGCCTCAATTGGACATCCCTATTTCTAGGAAAATGCCCAGGAGATGGCAAATTCACAAGCCACCCTTATTTCTAAGATAATGAAAAGGAATAAGATTATGAATAATTATTGTTCACAAATGCTATTCACCCACATCCTTCTTTCAAGGATGATACACAATTTTTAGGAAATTGGGGCTTTCACCCACAAATCCCAATTTTACAATCAAGTACTTGTGAAACCCACCATCATCAACTATGAATGTAAACTGACTATCAAAACCCACACATATTTGCACCATATTCAAACATAATCTCAAGTTGGATATTTAGTTACTAAACAAACTAGGATAAAGAAAATTACCCAAGTTGACATTCATTTACTCAATTGAAAATAAAGCAAGAGTAATCCTAAAATTCCAAGCTTCAATTACAAGTAAAAGAGTCTTTCTTGGAAGATTTAATACAACTCTTTATTCCCACAAATTGAAAGTTCTCTCTCTATGTTCTTCAAAAAGGTAGTAGAGAAAACATTTGAAGTGAAAGGGTTTATGCCCTTTGAAGAATTTTGGACTAGCTGTGGGAAATTACAACTTTGCCCCTAGGTTGAATTCCGCCTCATCGTGATTGCCTAAACTTGATTTTGATCATGGCTGTCATGATCGCCAACTTTAACTAATTAGGGCTTATTGTGATTTTTACCCTCAGAACGCGATTGCAGTAACTAAGGGTCAGTTCCTGCTCCCGATTTTCCATCTTTTGCTCTACTTTTCAGTCTCTTGATCTCTTTTAAGTTCTCTGTACTTCTTTTCTTCCCATTACTTGTACACCTGCAAAATCTAGGAATTAGTGCATTTAAAATCCTCCAACATAGAGCCTACCCCTCACGAACGACCTTGAATCCAACTAAAACATATAAATATAGAATCTACGCATCAAAAGAAAGCCAATGGTACCCATATTGCCTACTTTTGAGTTAGAGTCAAAATGGACCCCCAAAATGAGCTTTCAAAAAAGAAGGATAAAACTAGACCCATCCCTTTTCTTCACAAACAAGATAGGCGCACCCCAAGATGATACACTATGTCAGACAAATCTCTTATCCAAAACTCCTGCAACTGATTATTCAATTCCTTCAACTTTACTGAGGCCATCCTATAAGGAGGAATAGAGATAGGCTTGGTGCCCGGTTTATTATCAATAGTAAAGTCAATATCACAATTCAGAGCCTTACCAAGCAAATCCATAGAGAAAACATCCATGAACTCACAGACAATACAGATAAAATCTAAAGAAATAGGTGAAGCAATATAATATCATGAATATGGTCAAATAAGACAAACACCCCTCTCAACTAAACAACGAGCCTGAAGGAAAGCCATAACTCTCTCGGGACCCGAATGAAACGCACTTTTCCAAGATATCCTTGGCACACTTGGAGGAGCTAAAGTCACGATCTTAGCATAATAGTCTTGGATAACATGATAAGGAGATAACCAATCCATACCCAAGAAGACGTCAAAATCTACCATATTTAGAATAATCAGATTTATCTAAGTCTCATGGACTGCAAAAGTCACAACACAGGATAGGTGTACCCAATCCACTACTAAACAGTCTCCTATGGGTGTAGATATATGAATAAGCATGGCAAGAGACTCACTAGTAAAATAAAATATTGAAGAAATATGCAAGCACATAGGAAAAAGTCAACCCTAGATCAAATAGTAGAGATAAAGATCTAAAACAAACATGGGCGATACGTGTGATAATAATATCAAAAGCCTCTATTTCTATTCTGGTAGGTATAGCATGGCACTGTCCACATCCATTACCCAACTGAGTATCCCTGCGGCTACCATTACAGGCACTACTACCTCTGTCTCATGTATCTCTAGAATAACCCCCATCTCTCACTACCGATATAAGTGTAGGCCTAAAAATACGACAGGGTCAGTCCTTGGCCAAATGGCCAACCTCATCACACACAAAGCAATCTATGAGGACCGACTCAATAGGAAAAGGTGCGACTGAGAAAGAATGACCACCCAAATTTGTTGAACCAGAAAACACACTACCTGAACCTTATAAGTCTACCTGTAGCGGTCTACCATGATACGCACAGTAGTCTTTAAAATCTCTACCTCGAGAAGTGCTACTACTAAACTCACCCTGATAGAGCAACCTCTTGACGCCTCATTGAGATGCTCGAAGAATAGCCTCAGTTATCTTCACGTGATCCATTATACTCTGAAATGATGCCCCTGACATTACCATTTGAGTAGTAGCTAGCTGAAGTGAAACAACCAACCTTTTTATGAACGCTTGAATCTTTTCAGACTAGATGGAAATACTTGCATAAGGATATCTAGACAAGGCATAGAAATGTGCCTCACACCTCCAACAGTCATGGAGCTCTGCTCTAAGTGGTTAAAATCATCTCTCATTAGATCTCTTAAATTAAAAGGCACAAAATTTTCCATAAAAGCCTCAGCTAAATGATCCCAAGTCATCTCTAGCAAACTAAGAGGTCTGCAACTAACAAGTGATCTCCACCAATCCCTGGCTGCATCTCTTAGCTGGTAAGTAGTGTAAGAAAACCTAGGCGACTCAAGCAATCCAAGGTTATGCAACTTCTTATGATAATCAATCATGAACTCATATGAATCCTAGCCCACAACACCACTGAACCTGGGTAATCCCAAGCAAGTGAATTTCTTAAACTTTTTCTAACTCTCAAAAGACATAACTATACTCACAATAATAAGAGGTATAGTGAATCTCGCTGGATGAGTTCCTACCTGAGAAGGTAACACAGATGAAAGTTAAATCCCTGATCTTGAAAAACTATACTTCGATATCAGTACAAAAAGAGGAACAACACTTAGAGCCTATGGAGTATCATAAGTTGATATCGGTACCACTGAAGGATCCATACTTAAAATTAAAGGAACACCATAGGCAGGCTCTAGCACCGTTGGAGGTATAACACTCGGAGCTGGTAGAACCAAGAAAACTCAAAGGAGCACACACTAAATGCGCCAATAAAATGAGCAATAACCTCTCTATGATCGGGATAGAAGTATCCTATGGTATCAAAGTGGGCCTCATATCTCCAACATGCTCAACCTGAGGCTCAGGGGAGAGTACCCTAGTAATACCTCTAGATGGTGTAGATCTTTATGATCATCCTCTACCTCGGGCTGATCCATGACCTGCAACTCACCCCTTAGACTGGGCTCTCTCATTCGTTAATGGCTCTATATCTCTAGCCTCATGAGATCTAGTCCTCACCATCAATGCAGAAAAGAGTGAAACTCTATTTAGAATAAAAGGTATGAATAAAATCCTCACAATATGGAACAAAATAAGGGAAGTTTCCTAAAAATATCTTATAGCCTCTTAAAGATAGATATAGACATCTACGTACCAATTTATAAGACTCTACTAGACTTCTTGTTCTTACACTGATAAGATTAAATGAACCTAGATGCTCTGATAATAATTTGTCATGATCCAAAACTAAAGGTCATGATCTCGCGACGAACCTTGACAAGTAAGCTAATCACCAAAAATGATATTAAATAAGAAAAATCACACCTAATACCAGGTAAGGCTTCTAGAATAAATCCGAATGACACAATTATGATCATAAAGGAAAACTACATAACAACAATACCAGAAGTCACCCCAAAATCCAGTGTCATAGTGTAAGAACTAACTAAGTGCGTCTAGCAATAAAAAATATACAACTGATAGTTCAAAAGGAACATAATCAGTCTCTAAATATGAACAAAAGATAAAAGCTAAACAAAAGGAGGTAGTAGGTCAACTCTGGAAGCACAGATTGAGTGCTACCTCAAAAATACTCCAAACACCACCTGAATCAGCTGTTATGTGGTGAACTCATAACTGGATATGTACCAAAAAAACATAGTAGGAATGAGTATGGTCCACTTGTACTCAGTAGGTATCATAGGATGATCTAGCAAAGTAGAAAATAAAGTATATAGAATACACACTATATGCACGTCACCTGTAATTAAAAAATACCCAAATAGTTACCCAAATAGTAGATCTACTGTCTCTACTAATAGTTCTAAGATATAAACATAAATCAAACACATTTATAGAAAGAAACACAAATATATAGATTTCAAGTCAAGAATGAAAATACAACACAAAATGTGCACAATATATGAAACACAATGAATATGATGATGATGTGATGCATGAGGCTATTGCACAACCTCCGTATACACCTACCAAGATATCCTCTTGAGGTAGGACCCTTGGGAGGTTTTTCAACCCACATACAATCAATAACCAATACCAATTCAATATCCATAAATCCTCCTGGGCACATACATCGACAGAGGGTTTTTAAAGATGTCGAATTTTTTGTTAGAAAATCAGTATTTCCATGGTGGTACCAATATTTCATGAATGTATATGACATATGGATGTAATGCTCATAATGAAAATAACATGTACACGAGCCAAAATCCATTCAATAAGTAAACCATACATGATCCAACATAATCCATACCAATAGAGTAAGATATACAAAATATTCCATTGATAACATAGAAATCCCAACCAAGATAATTTCCACCAAGAATTAAAAACCAATTACGCAAATACTAGGCCAACAGATCATATAATACCCCACACAGTCACACATAGCAAATATATCTCAAAACCCACCAAATAATAATAACATAGGCCCCAATAGGGGCAAAAAATAGTAATAAAGTCATTTCCATGATTAGTTCCCACACCCATTAAATGTTTTTATATTAGTATTGACTACCCAGATCAGTTTAAAGAAAGTTAAATCATAACCTATCTCGATTGAAGAAAACCTAATCCAAAAGCCTTCAACAAGAAGACTAACCATCTCAAACGACCTCGAAACCAACTAAAACATACAAATATAGAATCTACGCATAAAAAAGAAGGCAACGATACCCATATTGCCTACTTTTAAGTCAGGGTCAAAATGGACCCCTAAATTAGATTTTTGAAAAAAAGAGTAACATTAAATTTTTTTCATAAATATATTACCCACTATTAAATAAAGCCCTATAAGAAAATCCAAGTGAAAATAGGTTGAAATCGGGGTTTAAATTGAAAAAATAATAATTTAGGCCTTCTAAGCCAAAATCTTCAAAATTTCACATCTAAAATCTATTTTTAATAAGCTTTAGATGACAAGAATCAAAGAAAAATAATTGAAGTAGAGATTTGGAACTTACTCAAGCTTGAAAATTGGAGAAATCACCCCAAAACTCCAGAACTCACTGCTCCAAGTCTCAAAAATAGTGAAAAATTTGAAAAAGAGTATTCATATTTATCCAGGGCCTGCTTTAGCAATCAATGCTAAAGCATCCAGGTGTCACTAAAGTGGTACCCATATTTAGGTGTGATGAGTGGAAAATTTACCACCCATTGTGCCTAAATTCTTGCACATTACTATGATTTAATTGTGCAAATAAGACTAATTGTCCACTTAAATGCATTAATTTCCACCTTTGGTGTTCTTGCAGGGCTTATGATGAAAATGAATTGAAATTAAGCTAAAATGAAAGTAAAATAGACAAAAAGGAGCAAGAGCTAGAAATCAGGCAACCTTAGTTATCGAGATCGCGGTTTAAGCATCGCGATCACAGTCGGTCAACTAAGATCAACAATGGTGATCGCGATCAGGATTTATGCGATCGCGGAAGTGCAAATGCGACTCAAATATCACAATCTCAATGGAGCGGAAGAGTGTCCAAGGACAGTTTTGTAAATGTGCACAACTGAACCCAAGTCTCCAAATGACCTAAACCCTTTTACAATTGGATTTGATCCTTTATTCAATGTTTTATTCATCATTAATTTATCATCTTGGGGATACTATTGTACTAATATTGAGCTAAGAAAATATTAGAGCTACTCCTAATGAAGGATTTGCAAATTTCCATTAAAGATTTGTTGAAATTTAAAGTTTGGGTTTGCATTCTCTTTATCTTTCATTAATAAATTAGGTGAAAATTTTGGTATATTTTTATTTACTATGTTTTTGAGTAGCTAATTCTTACTCTTTGAGTTATTCTTGAATAGGTTGTGAGTGATGCTTGGGTGTTGTTTATTTATCTATCTAATTAGTTATTTGTTGTGGGTTTTGCTTTTAACTCATACTTAACTAAGAATTGTGGGTGAAAACTCCAATTAATTAGGATCTCATACCATTCTTGAAAGAGAAGTATTGGGTGAAGGGTATTTGCAAATAATAACTTGAGTTATCTTATGGGATGGGATCATCTTAGAAATAAGGGTGTTGTTTGAGTTAACTCATTTGATAGTACTATCTTAGAAATAATGGTGCTAATTGAGGTATTGGATTATTTATTTTGCCATATTCGTGTGGTATTCGAAAGAACCCATAAATAAAATTTATTATTTTATTGAAAGATTGACGCTAGTACCTCTAAATCTAGTCTATCCATGAATATAGCTAAATTTGGATAAATTTTCAATTACCCATGCATGATTTTGCACCTAGAATGGCATGACCCCAAGATCCATTCCTAATTGATTATACTCTAAATATTCATAGCCCTTAGTTAGTCTTCTAGAAGTCTTAGAATTTTTATACTTATGAAAATGTTCAAAACCCCCCAAAATGTTTGTATCCCATATTTAAATTTAGCAAGTAACTTTTATTTTGAACTTACTTCATCACCATTCACATTATTCCTCGTGGATTCTACCCCGAATTAAAGTTGAGTAATTATATTGACAACGACCGTCTTGCACTTAATTTGACGTGTAAGTTGAGCATTATAAAAAATGGCACAGTTTTTGGGAAATAATTTGGTGTATTGAGTTAGTTTGAAATTTTATCTTACTTTCTTGGATTTAAACTTGTAAATATTTGTTTGTGATTTTCTTTTATTTCTTGTGTTTGGTAGATTTTTATTTTTGTTTACTTGTTTCTATGGTATCTTGGAATGAATATGAGTTTGGTGGTTGTAAATCTTATTTTGATGATTCATGTCCATATTGTGGTGGACCCTACTTTTGGAAAAATTTAAATATGCTCTCCCAAAAGAGGTATGTGTACCATCTCGATCCTATTGAGAGTATGATTGTTCTTTATATGGTGGTCAAGATAGACATTGGAGTGATTATCGAAATGACCCCTCCCCTAACTATGCTAACAAAAATGCTAGTTCTTCTTATGAGTTTGATAGGTCTCATGATGTGATAAAGAAAGAACTATGTATTAGATACAATGGTATTGAAGCAATACTTTTAACTATCTTGGATTGAGTGACTATAACAGGGGAGAACATGGATCTATTGCATCAATCCATGGTGTAATTTGGAAAGAAAAGTGAAACGGAAGAAAAAGTGGGTGAGGGGACCGATCTTGCAAGTACCATAATATGCCCAGTATTCAAAATAAAGTTGATAAAGATGAGATATCAAGCCATATGGATGATCCAAAAATATGTGCTCTTGATGTTGAAAAATCCTTAGTGATTTACCAACCAACCGAACCAAAACTAATGAAGGATGCCAAAATTAAACAAATGGTACTAGAGTTGAAAGAACAAGCCAAGAAAATCCTTTGTGAAGACTCTAGTTCATTTCAGGGTGAGAATGTCAAGAAGAATGCAACTTCGAAATTAGGAAGACGACCTCATTTCAATCACTTTTCGATATTATGCTTGGTGGATGTGATAAAAGTCGAACCACTTGAGAAAATGATGAACTTTGAAAATAAGGAACAAAATCCTTACATTTTAGAGTTTGTTATTCCAAAAGGGAGAAATAACGTCCCTTACTTGAAAGCCAATAAGTGTAAAATTATATGTTTTACTAGTGGCTTATTGATGTTCTCACCAATACCCAACAAGCCTATTCAGAATATTAATGTGAGGTTGGGTAAAAGGTTCAAATCTTTAAAGTTTCAAGATAGAATATGTATTTTTGTGCCCTTACTTTTTCCCAAAGTACCTCGAAGATGTATTGATCGAAAGTTGAGCCGGTGATTCCAATCTTCCAAATGGAGACATAAATGATGATTAAAAGGTTATCATGTCGATATTAAATCAAGCTCTAGATGAGAGTCAATCCATCATTTTCATGTTTTCACCATGTGTGTTTGAATAAGTGACATAATTTTGATGCTTTGTAGGTGTTTTAAATAGATTAGAAGCCAAAAACAGAGGAATACTAAGTTTAAAAGTGTGACATCTATGCAAAAAACAAGGCAAGATAGGGGAGAAAAATGCCTCAGGTACTGCAATCGTGAGCTGAGGATTGCAATCGAGGTATCACAATCACACCAATCATATCGCGATCGCGACAGCATATCCAACCTGCATGTTGGTTCTCTACGTGGTTTTAGGGAGCCCTTTGACCCTTCTTATGCTTTTGTGTTATGTAGTAAGGTCAAATACAAGTCTCTTAGTTAGGGTGTGGCCGTTCCCTTGCGTGCGTACACGTTGGTTTGCAATACTTGAACTTATCTCACACGAAGCATGAAAATCTTATGAATTGATTGTTTTCATTTTAAGCTTTCTATTGCAGTGATATTGGAGGAACCTTTTCCCATGATAGATTGAGTAATGATATTCTTAAGGAAAAATAGTCATGTGTTTGGGTTTTGAGTCATATATATAGGGGAAGTCAGAGTACCCATGGCATTATAGATTTGGGATTGCCGATATTCCTATGGTGAAGTCTGAGTAGACATATGATTTGTCCTCGTGAGAATCAAAATATGAGTCGATGGCTTGGTTTGGTGCCATCAATAACAAATTTTTCATGGTGTAAATGCAAATAAAACACCCCCCCCCCCCCGTCCATAAATTTTTAAAAACCAAGGGCATGGACGTCAATAACTATGTAACAATACTTTACCTCTTTTTGTGACTCCAGAGTCTTTAGTTTGTAGTATACGATAAATACTTCCTTATGTCTTTAGTAGAAAATGCAACTGAGTGTCTTTGAAAAGTTTGCATGCCATGTGTGGTGAGCGTAATTGGGTATCTCTCATGTATACTTGTATTATCTAGAACTTACCCCGTTAGTTTCTCAAGGCTAATTATGATTATGCTTGGTTGGTGAAATGATCTTAGGCCTTCCTTGTGAATATAGTAACCCACTTTAGTCTCAATAGCCTACCCTTGCATAGAATAATATCCTTAGTTACCCATTTTGAGCCTTCAAGCCTTTCTTTGGCAACCACGTTACAATCCTTGAACCTTTTAAAGTTTATCCCTCTTTTGAATCCTACTCTCCTTGAACTTAGAAAATAAAACTTGAGGCCAAATGCCTAAGTTGGGGGTGGTAAGTTTTGGAAGAAGTGACCTTAGGCCATGATGTTGTAAGTGGATGCCTAAAAAGCTAAGCAAAGAGCAAAAGTGAAAAAGTAAAAGAGAAAGGAATCATCAAATGAAGAAATAGCATAGATTAAAAAAAATATAGTCGAAAAGAAAATACTTTCAAGGAGATGGGTAGATCAAGGTAGTGAAAGTAGGGAAACAAATGAAGTGGTCCATGGTCAAGCGTTGGGTTGAATAGTGTGATGTAGATGTTCAAGGAGGGTGTAGCACTTTGTTCCTAAATGATATCATACCCTTCCCGAACCTACGATACAAGTTTGAAAAAGCTCTTCGAGATCTCCAACCAAGTGTATTCATAGTAGTGGCAATTAAAAATAAGGGCAAGCATATGATATTGTACTTGTTAGCATTGAGAGAGTCTTTGTGAGAGTGAGTGTTTGTACATAAATCCTTTGTTGCATAATAGATAATTTGGTGTGTGGGATTTCCTTTTAGTGAGAAGGCATGTAAACTAATTGAGGCGGGTGAAATTATCATCATCCAAAAAATAAGGTAAAAGGAGTGTAGTGAAGTTGCTATTGACAAAGAGTCACTTCTAGAGAGTTAGTGATTTTTGCATTGTATAAAGCCTTTTGAATCTTTAAGATTGTGCTTCATATTGAAGGGAGTTGTGAGAATATCTTTGCCCATGCTTGAGAGGTACTTGTTGGTATTAATCAACTTCGAAGTCATTGTGATCATTTGGTCATATATGGTCTTACAATTGCATAGTCTCATTGAGTAAGAAGTAGTGTTGCTTGAGGTCAAACAAAGGTTTAAGTTGAGGGTGTTGATGAGTGACAAATTTACAACACATTGATGCCCAAATTCGTGCACATTACTATGATTTAATTATGCAAATGAGAGTAAGTATCCACTTAAATGCACTAATTTCCAGCTTTTGTGATTTTGCAGGGCTTATGATGAAAATGAGTTGAAATCAAGATGAAAGGAAAGGAAAATGGACAAAAAGGAGCAAGAGCTGGAAATCAGACAACCTCAGTTACCGCGATCAATGATCAAGGATCGCGATCGCGGTCAGTCAACTAGGGTCAACAATGGTGATAATGAAAGCGCGAACGTGACCCAAATATTGCAATCGCAATGGAAAGGGAGAGTGTCCAAGGGCAGTTTCATAAATACGTACAGCTGAACCCAAGTCTGTAAATGGCCCAAACACTTTCATAATTGGATTGGATCCTTTATCCATCTTTTTACCCATAAAAAATTTATCATCTTGGGGAGACTATTGTACTAATCTTGACCTAAGAAGACATTAGATTAGCTCCAAAGTGAAGGATTAGCGAATTTCTATTAAAGATTTATTAAAATTTAAAGTTTGGGTTTGTATTCTCTTTATCTTTAATGAATCAATTTGGTGAAAATTTTGGTAAATCTTTATTTACTATCTTTTTTAGTAGCTAATTCTTCCTCTTAGAGTTATGCTTGAATAGGTTGTGAGTGGTGCTTGAGTGTTGTTTATTTATCTATCTAATTAGCTATTTGGTGTGAGTTTTGCTTTTCCCTATACTTAAACTAAGAATTGTGGGTGTAAAATCCAATTATTTAGGATCTCATACCATCCTTGAAAGAGGGAAATTGGGTGGAGGATATTTGCAAACAATAACTTGAGTTAGATTGTGAGATGACATCATCGTAGAAATAAGAGTGTTGTTTGAGTTAACTCATTTAATAGTACCATCTTAGAAATAAGGGTGATAATTGAGGTAATGGATTGGTTGTTTGGCCACATTTGTGTGGTGTTAGAAACAACCCACAAATAAAATTTGGTATTTTATTGAAAGATTGATGCTAGTACCACTAAATCTATCTTACCCGTGACTATAGCTAAATTTGGATAAATTTTTAATTACCTATGCATGAGTTTGCACCATGAATTGCATGACTCCAAGAGCCGTTCCTAATTGATTATACTCTAATTATTTCTAGATTCGTAGAAGTCCAAGAATTGTTATACTTATGAAAACATTCAAAAAAATCCAAAATATTTGTATTCCATAGTTAAATTTAGCAAGTAACTTTTATTTTGAACTTACTCGATCACCATTCACATTGTTTCTCGTAAATTCGACCCCAACTCAAAGTTGGGTAATTATATTGACAATGGCCACCTTTACACTTAATTTGACGTGTAAGTTGAACTTTATCAAGGTGGAAGGTCGCTTAAGCGAATCCTGAGCCGCTTTAGCGATCAGCGCTGAAGTGCCTAGGTGACCGCTACAGCGGTACCTGCTAGGCCGGCAAGGGCTGCTAAAGCTACGGACCCCTTGGGATTAATCTGAAATCTCAAAAATGCACACGAATATCAAATTCAATGCTGTGAAGTCAATAGAAATAACAGATTTTCAAAAAGATGTTGTTTTCACGAAATTAACCCCCGAGACCTAATTTCACAACTTTCCAAACGGAGGATCGAAATTAGATACCAAAGCCGTAAAATCACACCAACCATGTTACCAACCTAAAATTGGCATTTTGAATCTGCAGACACAGTTTATTTTTTCATCCGACACACAAAATGATTAATGTTGACTGAAGTCAACTAATAAGCCTTTTTAACCTTCAAAAACTACAAACTAGCACAAATTACATTGAAATGCATTGAAACCATGCCAATCATTCCCCGAACCCTAAAAATACTGTAAAGCAACCAAGGGGAGGAGTAAAATGGTCAAATCACATAACAATAAATAATTCACAAAAATCAAGTCATTACAATAATGTAATTGCTCTCACATTGTTATAGTTCTTACACAAATTTTGATCAATTTCTTCAAGTCGAAATTCTCTCCAGTTGTGTCAGGTTGCACTAATAATGGAAGAAAATGTTAATCAGCCTTGAGGAAATGGATAGTACAAAACACACTATTTATGATTTGATGTTAGAAGGAAAATGATCCCTCAGTTTGTGGCCTTAATCTCGAGAATCGCAAAAGGATGTTTGTATTGTATAATAACATGCTTGTCTATTTAGACCTGTAATTTTGGCCAAAGTGAATGAACTAGTGTTTATTTTTTGGTTCTAAATAAAGATGTAGATTTCATGTTTGGTAAATCATTAATCTTTGTATGAATTAGTATATTCATTGTTATAGATTTGATGGCATATTACTTTTATTTCAACATTGTCATTCATTTTCTCATATTTTTTCTCACTTTAGGATCTTTGTAGGTTCAATATGAAACCATCGTAGACTAAAAATATGGTGGGATCAACTATGAAGACTTCTATTGATTATGTATTCATTCTGCCAGGTGCTATCAGAATGGAGTGAAGAGGAGGAATTAAATAATTGGTTGGGAAAGAGAATATGTCAACTAAGATCTTGCTTCCTCAATTTAGTAATTGTGGACACATAAAATTTATTGGATCAAATTTATATAAAATTTAAATTTGATCCACCTTTTATTGGGTTTAAACTTATTTTGGGCTTAAAAAATAATAAGCCTATGGTATTCCTCATCGAGGTCTATCTCACCTTGAAGCCCAAACTCATCAAGTGATGTGACATCCCAATCAAATCCAAGACCAATGAGATGTCACCACATGTAAAAATAATGTGAAAATCTCATTCAAATTCAAGAACCAGTCAAAAGTCGCCAAGTGTCAAGATGACGTGTTTTGGCAAATCACAAGCAACCAGGCCTACCCCCTACAACTATAAATAGGGGGTAACATGACATGCTATAGGGGGCTGGAAAAAGAAACACTTTGACAAACATTGACAACGTCAGCATTGACTAGCAAGTTCTTGCAAGGAGCAATCAACGGAGTTCTTCCCAGAGATTATTCCAAAATGACAAAATACTTTCCGACGTCCCAGACGATTGAAATACGTCTCTAAGAGTCCAAATCATCCAACGATTCGGGAAACACGCTACTGAAGTCCCTCAAATCATTGCTAAATTTAAGAGAGAAGAATCAAGAGAATAACAGAATTGTACCCGTAAGATTCATATTAATAATTTTTTATTTATTTATTTATTTTTTCAAGCAGTTAATTTTCAGCCATTAACAAAAATTTTTTGCGAACAAATTGGCATGACCAGTGGGACCAGTTCTGCTCATCATTTCTTCCTCCTACAAGTCAAAGGAAATCACATATTCAACTACTACAATGGACTTTAGAAAAATCAATGAAGTTTCATGCAAGAAGTCTACTACTACCACGTCTACTGAGATCAAACTTGTTGGCCCCATCAATTGATGCAATCTCAATGTTTGTGCTTTGGATGGATCTCAATACTTCACCATTTTGGAGATGACAAAAAGGAGAAAATCTCAAATTTCGGCAGTAACTACAACCCTTGAGGGAAATTTTGCATCTATTTTATCAAATGAACCATCTAAAGCTGGCTGCAACTTTGGAGAATCTGAAAACTTAATGAATTCACCAACTTCGATGAAAGTCAACACCTTCATGGTTGATGCAATTGACTTGGACGAGAAGTTTACAATGATGGAGCAAACCGTTGAAGCCTTGAAGAAGTCTGTTGATGAGAAAGATCATTAAATCGCTCGACTTATGAGCAAGTTAGATCTCTACAATCCTGGAGAGTCAAATTATAATCTAACATCGAGAGAAAAAATTAATGGTGAATCTGTCATCAAGACAAATGACAATTACTGCGATGATCGATCCGCTTCAGTGGCTACTCGAACAGTTCAACAACTGCAAGGTATGATTGCAAACACCATCAAGGCACAATATGGTGGTCCGTCATAAATTTTTGTAGGATACTCAAAGTCGTATTCTAAGCGAGTCGAGGGCTTACCGATGCCAATTGGATATCAATCGCTAAAGTTTCAATAATTTGATGGAAAGGGAAATCCAAGGCAACACATCAATCATTTCATTGAAACTTGTAGCAGTCCTGGTACACATGGCAATCTTCTTATCAAGAAATTTGTTCTCTCCTTGAAAGGCAATTCTTTTGATTGGTACACAGACTTGGAGTCTGGATCAATTGATTATTGGGAGCAACTAGAAAGTTAAGTCCTAAATCATTTCTACAGTACCCGTCATATGGTCACCATGATGGAGTTGAAAAACACAAGACAAAGTAAAGATGAACCTATACTGGATTATATAAATCGATGGCGAACATTGAGCTTTGATTGCAAGGATCAACTTTCTGAAACTTCCGCGATTGAAGTTTGCATTCAAGGGATGTGTTGGGGCCTTGTGTTTATTCTCCAAGGAATTAAGCCTTGAACTTTTGAAGTATTAGCTACGCGCGCTCATGACATGGAGCTAAGTATTGCAAGTCATAGAATGGCGTCACCTATTTTTTATCCTAGGAAGGAAGTCACAAAATTCGAAGACTAATCTGAAAACCAAATTGGTGAATCTATGAAGACAACTGTGAGTTTTACGAAGTCCCCAACAAGACAAAAGTTAAAAAAGAAAGCACCAAAGCAACAAATGCGAGGGGTGAAAAATCAACCAACCTTGAAAGAGTTACAAGCAAGGGTATCTCCTTTTCCCGACTCTGATATTCCTGAAATTCTTGATGAGTTGTTAGCCAAATAAGTCATTGAACTTCCTAAGTCAAAGCGACCCAAAGAATAAAACGAAGTCGATGATCCTAAATACTACAAATTTCACCGCATTGTTGGTCATCACACCACAAAATGCTTCACCTGAAGGAAAAAATCATGACATTAATGCAAAAGAAAAGGATCATCATTGATGAAGGTGATGCAGTTGACGTAAATTATGTTAGCGCCAAACTTCACCATATGAAAGGTTCAATTTCAAAAGCTCTACAAGCCATGTGCTCTGTGGAATCATCAAAAGTTGTAGAAATCATCATGCTACAATTTGGGAGCTTTGACCCATTTGGGGTTCCAGCCTTGAAGAAAACAATGGGAAAATCCATGCAAAATAACTTCTCCAATTGCAATAAGGGTGATACTTGGACATCGATCACTTGCAAAAGAAGAAAATGTCAAAGGACTTCTAAACTCCAACTTCCAAAAGTTGACACAAGATCAAGTGCAAATCTGCTTCAACCAATGGGGGCAATAAATATCAAACTGAAGTGCAACAATACTCCATTACAAAGGGTTGGAAGGAAAGTTACATTACAAGAATTCTTTCCTTAAATGCTACTCGATGCACGAGACTAAACTGCAAGTCAAGACGTTCCTCGATGCACGAGCCTAAACTGCAAGTCAAAAGCTTCTTAAGGCACGAGCTTAAACTGCATGTCACTCCTGGTCCGCATGAGTCTAAACTGTGAACGGCTCTAAAAAAAATAAAGGAAAAGTATGAAGCTTGAATGAATATTTGGAGTCCTTTGAAGATGTCGTCTTAAAGCAAAATGATTCTTCATTATCTCCCAAGAAATAAAGTCTTCTCGATAAGAAAAAGACTTGTGGTACTTTTAATAGTTCTCTAGTTTGGCCTTCAACATATTGTAGAAGTGATGCGGACCAAAACTTAAAGTAGATGATGAAATTCATGAAGTATCCAAAATCTGAGGAGAAATAGAATATCACAAGATTTAGGCTGCAACTTTGAAAAAGTACCTGAGAAAATATAAAGGTCATATGATGATGGATTTTACTCTTAATGTATATCTATAAGTCTAGTTTCCAATGCAACAAACGAAACTTGATTTCGATACTTTCAAATCAAGATATGGAATTTATCGTGACGCTGCGCAAAGCTGAAATAACCAGCGAACCAAGATTAGAAGGCTGTTTTTGGAGCAATATATGGTAAGATTCAGATGCAACCTAATTGTGGTTTCCGCGTGATACGTTCTCTACGAGTATACTTTCCAATGCAAAAAACAGAACCTGATTCCGAAACTTCCACGTCAAGATATGGAATTTATTGTGACACTGCGCAAAGCTGAAATAACCAGCGAACCAAGATTAGAAGGCTATTTTTGGAGTAATATCTGGGATGATTCGGATAAAATCTAACTCTAGTTTCATTGTGAGACGTAGCTCTATGAATCTACTTTCCAATTCAAAAATGGAACTTGATTCCGATACTTCCACGTCAAGAAATGGAATTTATCGTGACGCTGCGTAAAGCTGAAATAATCAGTGAACCAAGATTAGAAGGCTATTTTTGGAGCAATATCTGGGAGGATTCGGATGCAATCTGATTGTGATTCCCGCGTAAGACGTAACTCTACGAGTCTAGTTTCTAACGCAAAAAAAAATGGCTCCTGATTTCGATACTCCTACATTAAAATATGGAATTTATCGTGACGCTGCGCAAAACTGATAAACTAGGACATTGAATTCCATTTTTTATGAATCCAACAACTCATATTTTTATCCTCCCATTGGAGAATAAATATTTTTGTGGACGTGTGCCTATTACTTCCTCACCAAATTCGGAAAAGGCTACTCCCTGTGTCAATATTATCAAGGTGGATGGCACCACATACGTGCTCCTTGAAAAGAATGAGATGCTCTTACAACCTCTTTATTGCCGATCCCCACGGATGAGATGCACCACATGCTTTCTTTGCAAAGATGGATTGCAGACACTCAGAACTTCATCATCACAAGGTTACAAGAATGACACCAAGTACATTCTCACTGAAGCTAAAATGGAAAACTTTCAGCATCGTCAAGGATAAAATCAGATCATTCCAAGTCACTTTCTTATCAACAGTAAGGAAGTAGTGCACTAAATGGTTCAACATCAATCATGTCGACTTTTTTGGTTTGACATCAACACCATTCGCATAAACCTGCACAAAAAAAATGAAGATGTAACACTTCTACAGTGTTGACCGGATGAAGCTTCTTAGTTCTATGCAGATTGATGCCAACTACATGAAACTTCAATCTGGCGATAAGTGTCGGTACCAAATATATGATGCTTCAATTTGACATTATCAACATTGGGATAAACAACTACCTTTGAAATCATGAGAATGAAAATACATTCATGAGTACTTCAAGTCTCGCCGCCAAGTTTCGGCAAGTCTACACGTCGACCAACCTTGAAGTAGGGGCCATCTGTGGACACATAAAATTTATTGGATCAAATTCATATAAAATTTAAATTTGATTCATATTTTATTGGGTTTAAACTTATTTTGGGCTTAAAAAAATAATAAGCCTATTGTATTCCTCATCTAGGTCCTTCTCACCTTGAAGCCCAAACTCATCAAGTGATGTGGCATCCCAGTCAAATCCAAGACCAATGAGATGCCGCCACATGTACAAATGATGTGAAAATCTTATCCAAATTCAAGAATCAGTCAAAAGTCACCAAGTGTCAAGATGATGTGTTTCGGCCAATCATAAGCAACCAGGCCTACCTCCTACAACCATAAATAGGGGGTAACATGACATACTATAGGGGGAAGTAAAAAGGAACACTTTGACAAACATTGACAATGTCAGCATTGACTAGAAAGTTCTTGCAAGGAGCAATCAACGGAGTTCTTCCTGGAGATTATTCCAAAATGACAAAATACTTTCCGATGTCCCAGACGATTGAAATATGTCTCTAGGAGTCTAAATCATCCAACGATTCAGGAAATAGGCTACTGAAGGACCTCAAATCATTGCTAAATTTAGGAGAGAAGAATCAAGAGAATAACAGAATTGTACCCGCAAGATTCATATTAATAAAATTATTATTTTCTTTTATTTATTTTTGCTTGCAGTTAATTTTCAGCCACCAACGAAAATTTGTTGCAAATAGTAATCCAGCTAAGCAATACATTCAAACAACTGAGACAAGTAAGATTTTTTACATCTTCCATTTTTTCTTTTGTAGAATTGAATTTATATGGTGGAATTACTATCCCATGTGGAGGGTCAAATAAGATAGTTCCAAAGGTTATATAAACAATAGAAAAGAAATGGTGGAATAAGATTGTCGCTTATATAAACAAGTTCCTTAGTGTTATGTCAATCAGGTGATACATTAGAGAAGAAAGGCTCATGAGTGAATACATGTACATTTTATTAAAAGAAAACTAGCTAAGAACACATCTGGAGAAAATGCTCCGGCAAAAAAATGTCTTTTTACTTGGAATATTATATGAGTTAATTTAGTAGTTCAGTGTGCATTGAATTATTTCTTTGGATCAGTATATGTTAAATTAATTGACGTAACTTTTGATTCCTTTTAGTTTGTGTGGAATATATTAGACAATATGGTTACTATTTTAGTTGTGGTTCTTTACAATAGATTTTGGATTCTTGATTAATACATCTCAAAGCTTTTTGGATTCATTTTTTCTTGTATTCTCACAGCCTTGTTGATATTCCTAGATACCACTTGATGAATTTAGGCTACTTTTGGGGTAGGCAAGTTGACCAGTGTTTGTGTAAAATTTACATCTATCATTTTACCAATAGTTATTGACCATTTCTTTTTCTTTTTTGTACTCACAGGTTTTTACAGATTGAAGTTACAAGCAAAGATTGTACAAGCTCATTATTTTTTAGGAATGTTATGAAAAAATTGATATTGATTTAGCTCAGAATGTTAGATAACTTTTTTAGTTAAAATGTTGAGCAAATATTGTAACTGACATCAATGGATGTTAACCATTTTATTGTAATTTATAACTCTATAAATATAATCTTCTTATAAATGTATTTACATTATAGTGAATGTCTATATAGATAAGATCTATCAAGATCTAATAAGAGCAATCAAGATCAAGTTGATATCTATCAGGATTTGAAGTATCTGTCTTTTAGTCAGAAGTTAGGAGTAAATTTCCCCTATAAATAGAAGGGCTTCCTTTATTATAAATCATCCTCAAGGATCCGAAGAGATCCCTCAAGAGAAATAAGAAGTACTCTTTCTTCTCTCTACTCTTGTTCTTCTTTATTCTTTGTTATTTCATAACACGTTATTAGCATGAGACTCTGCCAAACAAACTGAGATTATAAATCTAAAGGTAATTTCAAGGTTAGTAATTTCTTATGTTATTTGTCTTTTGCTACATATAATTATTGTTGGATTTGAGAAAAAGTAATTGGTTTGGAACCACATATGCTTTAAATTTGTTCATAAAGAACAATATATATGATGATGAATTTAAGTCTCGTCTCATTATTGATAAGATGTTGGGTTCAAGCCCCAACAAGTTATTGCCTAAGACGCCTTTATATAGATAAGATATTGAGTTGGAATCTCAATACACCATATTGATGATATTATGATGGCTAAGGCAAAATAATGAGTGTTTGATTAAAGTCATGAAACATATCCGATTAATATGATCTATCCCATGAAGTGAATATGGTAGAAATATATGATAAATCTGAAAGTTAACAACTTGCTTCATTCTTGAAAGAAGACAAGTGATTGAATGCACGAATATAAGCGTGGAGGAGCAATATTATAATAATCATCAAAAGTAATAATACTTTCACACGCTTATTATGATTATAAGATATGTTAGAGAAGAATTTTCTACGCTATATGCACACCTCGATTTGCTCTTGAATTAGCAATATTTTGAAAGGGGTTATAAGCCATCATAATTTGATGGGCTTAAGACACGATTATATTTCATTCATGGAATGAGAATTTTGATTATTTCCATACAAACGTGCACTTGATTGTGATGGTATCACAACTCACCTCTGAAAGAGGCAACATAACTGAGAAGAGTTATTTTAAATCTACTTTTAAAGTAGTAAATCTGAAATTTAGTCATGTAATAGTAAATCTGAAATTTACTAAAGAGAAAAGTACATGTCATGGTAAACTAGGAGTTTACTAGTATAAAAATTCATAAATTGACATGAACGATCGATATCCCAAAGATATGCATACTGGGTATTGAGCATATGTTGAAGAATTAGAATTTTTTTTTTTGTTTTAATGTTGCTTGTTCTCATGATAAGTTCACTGGACCAACTAATTTTGGGATTGGATTCCTTAAAATTTGAAAGTATAAAAGGTGAATAAGGACCCATTCACCTATCATGTGATATATTTTGAAAAGAAGGATCAGTAAGATGATTACATGTACATTTATTGTCAACCTGTAGTTTGACATTCATAAAATTTCTTGCTCAATATAAATTGAGTTAAGAATATAATTTTCAGATTGTGTAATCAAGAAAATACACCTTAATGATGATGGTTTGGCATTAAATGCCTTCGATAAATAGATAAATCATATTGTTAATGAGAACAAAGCTTCATGTGTTGGTCTAAAATATGATTATTGCCTACAATAGCACTTGTATGCATTAGATCAATAGATTATGATTAATTTTTCCTCTCAATTGGTTCAAGGCCGTGAATTAAATATTTCATCTAAAAAATTTTTATGTACGATATACGATTAATGAATACCATGACACACTAAGATGATTCTCTAAAGTAAATTGAGATGTATGTTAGTTTTTCTAACGTAAGGGGGAGATTATAAGCACCTATGAAATATGTTAGGAATTATCATCAGATTCTCATTCAAAAGATAATTCAAGGCAAATGCCGAAAATATTTACTAACTCAAATTTAATCTCATATTTAAGCTGCAAGTGCTCCTATAGTGTATCCCTAAAGGACAAAGTCTACACATACGTGAAGCATGATAGACCAATCGGTTCCAAATAAAATAATCTTTGAAAAGGATAAGGAGCAAATAATCATAATAAGAAGGCAATGTGCTCCTGAAGAGCCTACGACATAACACTTCATGAAACCTATGAGAGGTTTAGGTACCTGGAAATAATGAAGTGATGAGATCTCAAAATGTTAGGTCACATTGTGAACCGATTCAAAATGATATATTATCGATAATATCTTTGATACAATATTGGAGTAATATTGTAAAAGATTACGAGGATCTGAATTCTACGTTTGTTTAAGCATACAGACATAGAGACATTTATCAAGTGTCATAAAAGGATGCATCTTGGTAAGAATAAAACTTATTTGATTTGCAGTACAAACACTTAAAGATGTCACATATGAAATGTTGAATATTGTCACTTGACAAAATTTAAATGAAATTTTTTTAAAGATTCAAAATGTTTGAAGCATATAAAAGTTTCTGGGAAACTTATTTATAATCCTTATATTGTTTACGCTTATAGCTTGAAAATTATTGAAAATCTTGGAAAGTTTTCAAAAGAAATAGATTATTTTCTAAAATGAGAAATATACCAAATTGGATTGGTCCTGAAGTACCATATCTTAGTACAATTGATGCACTAATATATCTTGCAAATACTACAAGACCTGATATAGCCTTTTTCGATTAATTTGTTAGCAAGATATAGTTTTTCTCTTACTGAGACATCAAAATGGGATCAAACACATGATCTTATTTTATTCTAAAGATTGCAGTCCCGATCTTGTAGATTATGTTAATGCTGGGAATTTATTTAACCCATATAAATCTCGGTCTCCAATATGCATTGTGTTTATATGTGGTGGTACTATCATATCTTGGAGATATATAAAGCAGTCTATTGTAGACACTTCATTAAATCATACTGAGATAATAGCTATTCATGAAGCAAGCCGATAATATGTATAGTTGAGGTTCATAATACATCTCATTTGAGAAAAATGTGGTTTGAAATATGATAATGTACCCATAATTTTACATAGAGATAATGCAGTATGCATAGCACATCTTAATGGAGGATTCATAAAAGGAGATAGAACGAAGCACACTTCATCAAAGTTTTTCTATACACATGAGATATAAAAAGAATGGTGATAGTGACATGCAACATATTCGTTCAAGTGAAAATATGGCTGATTTATTCACCAAGTTTCTTTCAACTACAACTTTCAAGAAGATGGTGCACATGATCAGGATGCAAAAATTCATTGATGTTCTCATCAGGGGAAGCAAATACGCGTTGTACTCTTTTTCCCTTATGAGGTTTTGTCCCACTAGGTTTTCTTGTAAGGTTTTTAATGAGGCAGCGTAATGCGTATTGTTAGAGATGTGTACTCTTTTTCCTTGACTAGATTTTTTTTTCCATTGGATTTTTTCTAGTAAGGTTTTAATGAGGCACATTATCTATCAATTAGACATTCAAGGGAAAGTGTTATACATTATAGTGAATGTCTATATAGATAAGATCTATCAATATCTAATAAGATCAATCAATATCTAATAAGATCTAGTTGATATCTATTAGGATTTGAAGTATCTGTCTTTTAGTCAGAAACTAGGAGTAAATTTTTACTATAAATAGAAGGGTTTTCTTCATTGTAAATCATGCTCAAGGATCCCAAGAGATCCCTCAGGAGAAATAAGAAGTACTCTTTCTTATCTCTACTCTTGTTCTTCTTTATTCTTTGTTATTTCATAACAGATCTATTATATCTAGATTTTTCAGTAATAATTTTTTATTTATTGATAAAGAATACTTTTTGTGACATTGAGCTTCAGGATGATAAAGAATATTTTTTTGATATTGAGGTTCAGGACCACTCCTGATCAATATGAGAGTATTGCTATACTTAGTTGAAATAGGTATCAACACAACTCGTCTCTAAAATCCCCTAGGACCAGTTAATGGCTGGTGGCTAAAAAGGTTTGACAACATAAATTAAATATTTTTCATGGTCTAAATTATTTATTAACGACGAAATTTCTTGTCTCTAAAAGCATTTCACAACCAAATCTACTTTTTGTCCCTAAAAAAGTAGCGATCATATTTTCAAACTCGTCATTATTATCCTTTAGCGACGGAGGCTATTACGATGGGTAGAGACTAGCTCTTTCCTGTTGTAGTTGCTCTTTTGGGACCAAATTTAGACCTTCAGGGATCAGTTTTTTCTTCCTTAAAGGATGTTTTTTTCGTAGTGATATATTCAGTTATGTATCCATTTACTTATATAGTAGTTGATTTTGGATATAGAGTTTAACTTATATGTGGAAGATTAAATCATCGATTCTTATAAGTATAATAAGTATAAATATTATGTTCATAATTGAAGATAAAACTGGACAAACATCTTGATGATTATGGAACAAGATTAAATATAATTTAATCTTGATTATGAGAGTGGTCATATACTAACTTCTTGTGACAGTACACTTAGTGTATATTGACCAGGCCAAATAGAGTTTGTTTATGTTCTGACTATTTACAAAGACCTTCTCTAGATTATTAAATGTACTTATACTCATAATATTGATATAATTATTATGATTTATGTTGTTTGTTTGTTGTCTTGGTCTATCAAAGGGTGAACTCTTTCACGAGTTCAAATATTTTTGATAGGTTGGGCGATGACAAATGACATTTGTGAAATAATGATAGGTTCATAGAATCCATGTCTCAACCTTGAGATTGGTGATACCCCTTTATGATAGCTTATAAGTTTTCATGTGAAAATCCTGCAGGTGAATTTTGTATCCGTCACATGAAATAAATTAAGCGTAGGAATAAAGAATTAAATTAATCAATGAATTAAAAAATTAAAAATTTAATTCGATTGATTGTTCTGTGCAATATTAGCACGGTGAGTTAAGTAAGATTTAATAAATAATTTTAAAATTATACCTTGGAATGCGATTATGAATTTTTAGTTAAATAATCTGTAATTTATTATGATAGGTTAATTCATTCACTTTGCGAATTAATATCATAATTGAAAGCCTCTCTAGTTAAATCTGTGGTCCCTGCGACCTAATAATTAGGAATTAAATGAAATTTATTTCTTGATGGAAAAGAAATTGGAGTTTATTTTTTGTGGAAAAGAAAGACCTACAAAATTTGGGAAATAATTTAAAAAATTTGAAACTTGTGTCTATATAAGGTGGTCTTATTTCATCAAGGACTCAGGAGGATTTTCCTGCATTCTTTCATGAGAAATTCGACAATATGAATTTTGCTTATTCTAATGCTATTTGGGTCACACTACAGTAAACTACGAATCGAAAGATGATCAAGTGGACGGTCTTTGCTCGTGGTTGAGGGTCCGGGCTCGTTCTCACGCTTCAAGATATAAGTATTGATATTATGTTTGATTAAAATTTATTACTATGTGTTGTCTATATTACATACAAGTGATCCTTCCGATTTCTTTCTGTTGCGTATGCCTGTTTTTCTAACAATTGGCATCATGGGCCTTTCTGCATCTAAATAGACAACTTAAAATTATATATCTTCCATTATGTGTGATTATACAATTTTTTTGAATTCATTTTAGCGGATGAAAACAGATTAATAGAAGAGTAAACCATTGATTTTTGGTTTGTAGTGTTTATTGCAAAGAGGGATAATTTTTTTTTTTCTGATTTTCTAGAAGTCACAAAAATTTGCTTTGCATTGTAGTCACCCATGTCCGTTTGATCAATTGAATAAAATTTGATTAAATTTTTTTTAATGGTTGTACCTGTCATTATTGGTATTGGGTGGCAATAACCTAATTGTGAAAAAGGGAGAGGTTTCTTAATTTTTTGGGTCTAATATTGTGACTATTGAAAGTAATTAAAAAATATTTATTTTGGGGCAAATTGTTGATACAGTTTGGCTTTCTAAGTGCTGGTTCCTTTTAATTGGTGAAGAATTGATTTTTAATTTTTGAATATTATTTTATTATAAAAATATTATCCTTCCTTATATGTGCTTAATGTAATATAAATATTGAGAATTTATATGATTAATAAGTTGTTACCATCAAGTAGCTTAATAACTTTAGATCAGTGAATAGTTCTTAATGTTTTAAACTCTGAGGTTATACCACATGGTAATTATATGAGTAATTTTTTTCTCAAAATATACTACAATTTATTGATAAGAATTAATGATTAATAAGTAAATAGTTACTGTGAAATTGGTTTATTTAATTAGAGTCATTGGCAATTCTTACTAATGCTTTATATTTGTGATATGATATATGAATACATGAATTAAGGATTATGATTAATAAATAGAATCCATTAATGTGCTCTATTTATCTGAGTCAGTAAAATGTACTCAATGTATGATGTATAAATTATCTTGAATAAGTGTATATTGGTGTTGAGGGTTTGTTTACTTGAAAGGAGATTTATCTTTAGATACTAATTGCACATAATTAATTCACGAGAAGAGATATCAAGCTTTTCACCCAAAATAGAATCTATAATATCTTAAATTTTCAGGTGTATTAATTGAGATGATAATTTATTGTAAAAGAAAAGATTGTGTTTTACCAAAGAAGGACACAATGTATGCCTTGTACTCATGAAATAATTATAAAAGAGGATGAAAACATAAAATTTTCTTTTTACCCTTAACTATGCTTAAACTATCATTTATTCAAGTTTAGTCATAGTTTGATATCCTGAATTTCATGATCTTCGATTGACCTGAAATCTGATGTGTTCATAAAAAATGACTTGATGAGCGATATTTAATATTTTTCTATGAATGATGCAGCTTTTCGTTATTCAAAAGTCATTTAGATCAGTTCTAGATAGTTTGTCGGATTAAAAATTAATTTAAGTATAAGAACTCTATTTTTTATATCGATCTTATATATGTTAGATTTGAAACATGATTAGACTATGATAAGCATTCAGATTAATTATTTTTTCTTAAATTACTTGAATTTGTTGCTTTCGAATTAGGTCATAGATTTAGAGATCATAAATTTTATGAACTTTGATTGACTTAAAATGTTGTAGTTTCATCAAAAACAGCTCAGTAAGCAATATTCACTGTTATGTAGTGAATCACTTCCTTTAAGGTTGTTTAGGATCATTTAGATGGTATTTTGGATAATTTTTTATTTTCCTAAAATTACTTTTAAGAAAAAATTAATTGATTATGATCTAATGATGATATAGATTATTCTTTATAGTCTTTATGACTAAATTCTAGTGAAATAATAAACTTATTTGTTGACTTTAGGTCTTTCTCCATATTAAATAAATTTGTTATGATTTGTCACTAGGTGTGATCGCTAGTTATTGATAACATGTATTAAATTTGTGTTTAAGTTAAATGTTGGATCAATAGAACTAGGGATAACAATGATTATATTTGATGAGTGGTCAATCTACCACTCATGTGCGTCCAAAATTCATGCACATTACTATGATTTAAAAGTATAAATGAGACAAGTTTGTTTGTTAAATGCACTTATTTTTACATTTTGCAGGCATATAGGTGATGAGAAAAAAAGATATGGATTTGAATTGAAAAGGATCCAAAAGGAAAAGAAAGGTGCAAGCTGAAAAACCCTGTACGTAATCAGGCTCAGTTACAGTGATCGCGGTCTGAGGGTCGCGATAGCGGTCTGAGGGTCGCGATCGTGGTCTGTCAAGATTTAGTCAGCCTCCCACAATCGTGATGATCCAAAGGCGATTGTGGTGACTGCAATCGTGGGTAAGATGCCACGATCGCGTCAACGCGGGTTTGTGGCACAGGGGCAGAAAAGAAGTTTCGTACAGCTGTTCCCAAATCCAAAAAGGGGAGAAAATTCCTTCACTTTGAGATTATTGAATTTTGAAAGGAAAAAATTAGAGATTTGGTGAACCCTAGAACTTGGGGAAACTTTTGTATTTTGAATTTTCCAATTTGATTTTGGTGAAATTTAAGTGTAAAGTGAATATTCTTGTTATTTTCCATTGCCATGGATGATATGAATGAACCTTTTGGTATATCTCTTCTCTTTATCTTTATGAATAGCTAAATTTCCTTTTCTTGGGATTATGTTGAACTAAGGTGCAATTATGTGTGGGTTGTGATGTATTTGTGTAAATTCTAGTTTGTTGGTGATGGGTTTCTATATTGCTTGTTCTAATTAGTTGCGGTTTGTGGGTGAAAACACCAAACAACCAAAATGGGTTTGTGAGTAAAAATCCCAAATTCTTGAAAGCTCACGTCATCCTTGAAAGAGAGATGTGGCTGAACTTTTGGAACCCATATCATCCTTGTGACAAAGTAATAGTGAACAATAATGGATATAGTTTGCTATCTTTTCTCCATCTTAGAAATAAGGGTGAATAGAGAGTTAGCTATGTCTTAGGCATCTTCCTAGAAATAGAGATGCCCGATTGAGGTCTTAGGTGGTTTTAGTTGACACACTCATTAGGTACTCGAAAGGGCCAGTGAGTGATATCCTTGAGGTGTTGTTGATAAACTAGACTCAAGGATCTTCAACCTAGCCTACCATATCATTACTAACTAGAATTTGCACCAAACTATCATGTTCTCAAGCATAACTTGCCCTTAGGTAGACATAATCCCAAGATCCTTCTCATATTGGATTTTCAATTGCAATTGTCACCGTTAGTTTGTTAACTTGAATAGATTTTAATAGAATCACGTTACAAACAACCCCCTCCCCCATTTTAAATCATGTATTTTATTTTGCTTTCACTATGAGCATACCTTTAGATTTTATTGACACCCATAGGTTTTGAACACTAGACTCACTCCTAGTGGATTCAGCCTTACCATAAGTTGAGCTATTGACGACGACCATCCTTTACCACATGCCATGGTATATGTGAGCATTATCAAAATGGTGTTGTTGCTGGGGAGTGAGATTTAGTTTTAACTTATACAGTGTTGATTGTAGTTTAGGGTATACCCGTGGTGATTTTGATTTACTTTGTTTGTTGGTTTTGTTCTTTGTATGTTATCATTATTCCCTCCGAATAGCCATGAGTCAAGAGGGAATCATTGATAATCCATCAATTGAACATGTTGAAGCAATGGATTATCTTAGTGACAAAAAGCATGCTAGTTCCATTCGTATTCCTCCTTCTGGGGGAAATAATGTATTTTATATCACAAGCATCATGCTTCAATTGCTTCACATGAAGGGTCTCTTCAAGAGGCAAGAACATGAGGACCCCAATTTATATTTGAAGAACTTCGTAGAAGTTTGTGCCCCCTTAGACATCGCCCATATATCACAAAAATCCATAAGGTTGTGTCTCTTCCCATTCTCTCTAATGGGTGAGGTGACGTTGTGGCTTCGATCTCTTCTGGACGGATCAATCACCTCGTGGGATACCCCTACAGAGGCATTCTTGAATTAATACTTCCCACCATCTAAGAAGTTAATATTAAGGGAAAAAATCATAAACTTTCATAAATTTCATGTTGAACCATGGTATGAAGTATAGGGGAGATTTAAGAAGAAGCTCTTGAAATGCCCTAATTACGAGATACCGGAAAAAAATTTCTCTAAGTTTTATATTGGGCATTTTACAAAACCAACAAAGCCATAGTGGATAATGCATCTGAGGGATCCCTTGTTAAATCGTTGTATGAGGTTGCATCAAAGGTATTAGACCAAGTGGCTTATTTGGCTAGGGGTTGGCACATGAAGGATGTCGAGGTGGCTGTGGGGGCTCCCTCCTCATACTTTGTGAGTCAACATCAATGATGTCAAGATGAAGTAAGAGATGTAAGAATGATCAAGGTAATGATACACCTTGAACTTATTACTAAACATGTGTTGGGGACTCCCATTGAAAGAGTCAATGTGATAGGTGCAAAAGATACCAAGGAATTTAAAGATGGGGAAGAAAGGTACTTGATGATGGGAGAAGATGGTTGTCGAACTATCCAGAGGGTTTCTACGTTAACTCTCAAGGGCAATATGGAAATCAAGGTCAGAACAATGAAATTCGAGGCATACCTAAATGTGAAAGGGAGGGATGCATTAATGAAGATATTTTGATTCGAATCTTGGTTGGAGTTAAAGGAACCAACAAAAGAGTGAAAGAAAGGAGGAATGACTTCTCCAAGCTTTATCAAATGGTGGAGTCTTATTCAATCCCATCCAACAACTAGAAGTAAAATTGAATCAAATATCGGTGCAGCTCATGGAAATACAAAATAAAGAAACACCGAGTTGTTTGGCCCCAAATGCCATTGTCACTCGAAGTGGATAAATTATTAGTGAAGGCACAAAACTTAATGATGGTCCTGGTGGAAGAGAGAATGATGAGCAAACAAATATGAAAAAAAAGAGGTCGAATGATATGAGTCAAGGCCAAATGAGGTTACCTTTGAAAATTCAAAGATGAAAGAATGTCAAACTGTCTCAATGCCACCCATCAAAATTCCTTCTCCTTCCCTCAACAGTTCTTGAAAATTAGGGAAAACACTAAGTTAAAAAAAACCCTTGATAAATTTAGCAAACTCTCCATCAACATTCCTTTAATAGAAGTATTGCAAGATATGTCGGGGTATGCTAAATTTATGAAGGAATTGGTCTCTAAGAAGAGGCTTGTAGAGGATGAGACAATAGAAGTGATACATCATTGTAGTGCAATTATGTCAAGCACGATGGTGAGAAAGAAGAAAGACCCTGGTACCTTCACAATTCCATGTACTATCAGAATGTTAAAGTTTGCAAAAGCTTTGTGTGACCTCGGGGAAAGTGTAAATTTAATGCCATATGCCATTTTTCACATGATTGAATTGTGGAAACCACAACCAACACCAATGAGATTGCTTATAGCTTACCGATCTAGCAAGAAACCTATGAGAATACTTCATGATATGCTAGTTAAATTCGACCGATTTATATTCCCGGCCGACTTTGTGATCCTTGATTGTGCTTTGGACCATGAAATTTCTATTATTATTGGAAGGCCATTATTAGTCACTGAGAAAGCATTGGTAGATGTGGAATGCAACGAGATAAAGTTTTTCCTAAATAATAAAGAAGCTTCTTTCAATGTATGCAAGTTCATGAAGCAACAAATGGATTTACAAGTCATCTCGATGATTAATACCATTGATGGTGAGGTGATGAATCATGTCATGTGAGTTTGGTGGATGATCCAGTTATAAGTGTTTTGTGGAATTTTGAAAGAGAATAAATTGAAGAGTTTGATGTTATGGTTGGATCTTTAACGGGACTTGGATCTTATACCGAGAACCCAGTAAAATTGGAACTTGATCTTAAAAACTATAAGAGTCCACCCACAAAACCATCCATTGTTAAGCCACCCAAAATTAAAATAAAGTTGTTACTGCATCATCTTTAATATGTGTTCTTGGGGATGGAGATACTTTGCCTATTATCATTGTAAGTGATCTTGAGTCCTATCAAGTGGAAATTTTGAAGTTGGTGGTGAAAAAGTTCATTTGAGCCATTGGATGGATAATTTCAGATATCATAGGAATATTTCTCGATATTTGTTCCCACAAGATCAAGCTAGAACAAGATCATATGACGAGTATGAAACATCCAAGGAGGCTAACTCAACCCATGCAAGAGGTGGTGAATAAGGAAATTATAAGGTGGCTTGATACGGGAGTCATCTATCCAATCTATTGTAACGCCTCAAGTCTGTACCCCAGACGTCACACGGTGCTTACGATCCTAAAAGACCATAAGCTAACCCATGACTGGTACCTGCCATGAGCACTGAATAATAATACTATAATGATGCGGAAGTATAACTAAAATGCCATAAGGTTCTCAAACACTAAAAACAAATACTGAAATACTGATAGTAATATTGAAAAGAAAAACTGAACATCTGTTTGAAATAATCTAGCCTGAAAGCCTCTAACTATCTGAATAGAGAGTTGATGGGAAAAGTCCCCAACTAACTCCAACAACTGAATAAACTGAACTACTGAAACAATAACTTTATCCTTAAAATATGAGGATGCACCACTGTAATAGCTAATAAGTACGGTCTGGGGTCCGTGTGTCTGAACTTATGATATGAAACATCATAGCGCAAAAGAAAAGGTATGTGTCAATACTTTGAATGTACTGGTATGCTAAGTGAGTTAGGATGATACACATGGGTTTATATGTATGAGATGATATCTAACTAAATGATATGAATATAACTAAATAAGAGTACATGGATAACTGAGACTACTGTAAATACTGAGTATCCAATACTGTGCATATATATACATATATTATATCTAAGATCATACTAAAACTGATTACTGAGTTTTGATAACTTAGTGATTGATTTCTGAGATTACTAATAACTGAGTTACTGATAACTGGGTAACTATTTCTGACAGTCCCAATTCTATAGAACTAAACTGAGTTCTATACTAAGTCTGAAACTAAAATTGTAATTGTGGGAGTGTTTATCTAACCAATATACCCTGATTATAAACTGAGTTAGGGTCTAACCTATAACCCCAGTTGGAAGGGTGTTAGCACCTTGCCAAGGGATACTAATAATGTTGGGTCAACCCTAATCTGGCAGGAAGACTCATAAATTATATATGTATGGTTGCGTCAACCCTAGTCTGGTAGGAGGACATCTTACCCTATGTTAGCTACGTAGTTCTGTAACGCAGGGATTTCTACTAAAGGTCAAACCCTCTTCTAGCAGGAATGCCACCATCCCTGGGTTTTCTCGGTTCTGACTCATACTCCCAACTAAATAGACACTGAACTGATCACTAGACTGTTCTAGGATTGACTGAACTATTACTGATCGTATTGACTAACTGAACTAGACTGAGTTCACTTAATTGTATAATTGGTTGAGTACTACTATTCGTGACATTACTGAGGCTATTCTGAGCTACTGTAGTTCTAGTTAAACAACTAGATTTTTGGGTATTGAATATCCCCAGGACTCGATAGCATCAATACTAATAAAACATAGTAATACTTGAAAACATGGCAATAGTCAATTGTTCACATTGCGATCACTTAGACATTTTTTCAAACATTTAGAAATCATCATGAATAGGGAAACATGCCAACATGTCATAAATACAGTGTTTAATCCGCAAGACATTCTATTGAACAATTTTGACGCATAGCTTTAGCATGGAAGTAGTTTAAACATGTAATGATAACATGAGTTCATTACTAAGATCACCAAAGGATCACAATGCACAATATATTCACCTATGCATTTTACCAAATACTTAGGAGTCATAACCTTACACTTGAGCATGAACAACATGCTAATGCATCATGACTATAACAATCATTTCATAATTCAAGGGTTTTTGACATGGGAATTACATCAATCAAATACATGTTATTTTATATTCATGAAACTTGCAATTAAATCTTAATTTGAAAACCCAACATCAACACATGCATGAACACAATCTAATTCAAACATGCAAATCATGAAATCAATGATTTTGTAGTTTAAAAGGGGTTATTGAACTCCAAAGGTGAAAGGAAACCCAAGGATAAACACCTAACATACCTTGATTATTAATTTCTCTGAAAGTTGTGGTGAATTTCTTGGGACTTAAATCTTGAATTTGATGGGTAAGGGTTTGTTCTTGAGAGGATTTGAGAATAATGAGTGAGTTTTGCCTTAATAAATGCTTAATCTCATGTTTTAGGGCTGACATAAAGTGGGAAAATAACTTATTTACCCCTCTGGATATGAAATTAAAAGAATAGAAATTGTGCCTAGTGATGCGTTGGGCTCCGCACCGCATCGATGGTCGACTCGATAGCCAACGCGATGCGTCAATATCGTGTTCGCTCACTGGAATTTGCACTGAAGACTGGTGACAAAATATTGGTCGACGCGATGGGCAATGCAACGCATCGAGATCGCATCGATCCACTATTTTGGACTCCCAAACGTGCCTCAAACGACGTTTGAAATCCAAAACTCATCCGAGAACACTTATTGACATACCTGATCATTAATCAATCTAAGAATTGACATTTTAAGGTTGTAAAGGTCAAAAATAAAGCCATTGAGTTATTGAGGAAAAAAATAAAACTAAGTGTCAATACTTCGCTGAAATTTTCTAAGTCTGGGACCACTTTTCATGCTATATAGGACTGAGTTAGACTAGGAGTTTTACAGGGTCTTACAATATCTCCCCCTTGGGAACATTCTTCCTCGAATGAGACTGACTAAGCTAAGAATACTAACAGACTGAATTTACATACTGAACATGCACAACTGAAGTATGACTGAATTCTGAAGACATGACACATGGCTGAGCTATTTCATGAAGGTATGCATGATATAAGAATGCTATGCAGCTGAAACTGATGCCAAATTTGTAAAGAAAATTTGAACATTGGACAGAGTAAATCTAGGGAAGATTGTTACCTTGAGCTAAATCTGAGTTTGCAGAGAAGAGGTGAGGATACTTGGTCCACATATCTACTTCTGCATACCAAGTAGCTCCTTCAATGGACTGATACCGCCAAAGAACTTTGACCAAAGGAACTTTTTTGTTCCTCAATCTACGAACCTGATAATCAAGGATTTTGACTGGGACTTTCTCGTAAGAGAGGCTATTCTGAACATCTATACTCTCTATAGGGACTACAACTGCTGGGTGACCAATGCATTTCTTTTACAAGGAGACGTGAAACACTGGTTGCTCTGAAGCTAAGTCTGAAGGCAACTCAAGCTCATAAGATATCTTTCCAAAACGGCTGAGAATTCTATAAGGACCGATATATCGGGGACTAAGCCTCCCCTTCTTGACAAACCTCTTTACTCCCTTTATGGGAGAGATCTTCAAATACACAAAGTCGCCAATATCAAACTCGAGATCTTTTTTTCTCACATCTTCATACAATTTCTGTTGGTTCTGAGCTGTCTTAAGTCATTCCCTGATCAACTGAAACTTCTCTAAGGCATCAAATACCAAGCCAGTCCCTACTACTATAGCCTCACCTACCTCGAACCAACCAATGGGAGACCTACATCTCCTTCCATAAAGTGCCTTAAACGGAGCCATCTGAACACTAGAATGAAAGCTGTTATTATACGCAAACTCAATCAAGGGTAGTGGTCAACCCAACTACCCTTAAAGTCAATGACACACGCTCTTAGCATATCTTCCAGAGTCTAAATGGTCCTTTCTTCTTGACCATGTTTCTGAGGGTGGAAGGCTGTACTGAGGTGAACTTGGGTACCAAGAACCTTTTAGAAGGCTTTCCAAAAATGAGAGGTGAACTGCGTTCCTCTATCTAAAATGATGGATAATGCAATTTCATGCAATCTGACCAACTCTCTAACATAGAGCTTGGAAAAATCCTTGGCTGAATAAGAGGTATAAACTGGCAAGAAATGGAATGATTTGGTCATCCTATCTACAATGACCCAAATTGAATAATACTAATGATGAGTACGAGGCAAACCAATCAAGAAGTCTATGTTCACTTCTTCCCACTTCCAAGTGGGAATGCTGAACTCCTACATAGACCCACTAGGCTTTTGATACTCAATCTTAACCTGCTGACATATTGAGCACTTAGCTACAAACTCTGCAATGTCTCTCTTCATCCCACTCCACCAATAGATTTCCCGTAAATTGCGGTACATTTTAGTGGCCCCTGGGTGAATTGAGTAACGCATGCCATGCGCTTCTGCAAGAATACAATACCTCACACCATCCTTACATGGCACACATAATCTACCCTAGCAACGCAACACACCATCTTCTTCTTGGGAGAAAACCTCTACTTTTTGATCTCCGACTGGCTCTTTCAGCTTAACTAAATTGGGATCTCTATCCTACTTTTCCTTTACCTCAGAAATCAAAGATGATTCTAAACTATTCTATACCCAAATACTACCTTCAGCCTAATCAACTAAATGAACACCCAAACTAGAAAGCTGATGAACTTCTTGAACTAACTTCTTCTTACCATCTTCAACGTGAGAAACACTACCCATGGAAAATCTACTTAGAGCATCAACCACTACATAGGCCTTGCCCGGATGATATAGAACACTCATGTCATAGTCTTTCAACAAATATAACCACCTTCTCTAACGCAAGTTTAATTCCTTCTGAGAAAATACATACTGCAAACTTTTATGGTCTGTGAACATATCAACATGTACCCCATACAAATAGTGCCTCCAAATCTGTATGGCAAACACTACAGCTGCTAACTCAAGATCATGGATGGGGTAATTCTTTTCATGGGGATTAAGTTTTCTAGAGTCATAGGCTATGACCTTACCTCTCTACATCAATACACACCCAAACCAACTCTAGAAGCATCACATTACATAACAAACCCGTCTGAACCATATGGTAAAGTCAAAACTGAGGCTGTAGTGAGTTGAGTCTTCAACTCCTAAAAACTCTTTTTGCAAGAATCTGACCACTAGAATTTGACTTTATTCTGAGTCAATCTATACTTAGGGGATGCAATAGACAAAAATCCTTCAACAAACCTTTGGTAATAGCCAGCAAACCTAAGAAACTCTTGATATTTAATGGAGAGATGGGTCTGGGCTAGTTTCTCACTGCTTAGGTCTTTTGAGGATCAACTCTAATGCCATCACCGAAAACTATATGACCAAGGAAAGCTACTGACCTTATCCAAAGTTCACATTTTTTGAATTTGGCGAATAACTGATGGGCTCTGAGGGTCTGCAATACTATTCTGAGATGGTCTGCATGATCATGTTCGTTGTGGGAGTAGACAAGAATGTCATCAATGAAGAATATGACAAATATGTCCAAGTACTACTTTAACACTCTATTCATCAAGTCCATGAAGGCTGTTGGGACATTGGTTAGACCATACCGAGTTCTGAAAGCTATTTTTGGAATGTCACATTCTCTGACTCTAAGCTGGTGATAGCCTGATCTGAGGTCTATCTTAGAAAAGTAGTTGCCCCCCTTAAAGCTGGTCAAACAAGTCATCGATTCTAGGAAATGGGTATTTGTTCAATTGGGGTAGAGACTGAGAAGGGCTCTGCTAGGATTTTAGGACTGACTCCGAAGTCAATGGCTATATAAGGAGTTAAAAAGGACAAATAATAAACTTTTAATACACCAGTGACCACATCAAGAGAACTTTCCTGATCCTATCAGGACTGCATTACATAGAGTTTATTTGGGCACTGCCCACTGGTGGCACTGGAAACGACACTCTACTCAGATAGATGACCGAAATGAGCTGGGGGATGACTATGCTGACTTTGGGAACCCACCTGAGGATACTCTTTGATTCTATGACCAGGCTTGCCACACCCGAAAAATACATCGCTGCCAGCTCTGCAGACACTCTGATGGTTTCTGCCAAACTTGTTGCAAAGAGAATTTGTTCGGGCACTGCTGACACTACCTTGAGATTTAGAGCATGAGGCCCTATATTTATTACCGATTCTGAATTTAGGCACTGGAGCACTGGCTGAGGATGGAGATGTAACTGAATATTTAGGGTGGAACTGGGGATGATTACCACCCTCTGACTTAGGCTGAGTAATGTTGAAGCTACCTGTTCTGGACCTCTTGTTCTCCCTTTTTTTTCTTAGGCATTTGCTCCTCTATTTGTTGAGCATGGACCATCAACATAGCTAAGTCCATCTCTTTAATTTTCATCGCAGTCCTACACTCCTTGAACACACTATCGGATACTCTTGAGACAAACTTACTCATCTTTGATCTGCTATCGGCTACCACATGAGAAACATACCTGGCTAACTGAGTAAACTTGAGAGAATACTCTTTTACTGTCATACTTCCCTGCTTTAGGTTAATGAATTCTAAACCCTTAGCTTCTCTCAACTCCAATGGGAAGAACCTATCTAAGAAGGCAGTAACAAACTCCTCCCACTCTATATGCCCTGAACCTGCGGCCCTATCTGCCTTCTACTGTTTGAACCATGAGTGAGCCACATCTCGCAACTGATATGTAGCTAAATTAACACTCTCACTAGTTGTTACCCCCATAATATCTGTGACCTTCTGCACTATGTCAAGAAATTTTTGTAGGTCCTCTTCTGACTTAGACCCTGTAAAAGATGGAGGGTTAATTCGGGTAAAGTACTGAATTATAGCTGCAGCAGTATTGGCTACTAGGTTGGCCTGGACAGCAGCTGGACATTCTTTTTGGGCTACAATAGAATAAGATAAAGTGGTGAAAGCTGCTCTGAATTTTGCATGGGAAACATGCTCATCCAGGGGATCTACCTGAACGGGCGGAGGTGCTGGCTAGTTTCCAGTTCTTCTTCCGTTAGTCTTTTTTAGAGGAATATTCTGCAAATGGAAGGGGATCTTAAAATAGACAAAGAGTTTAACTTGAGTTCATGCTCACTCGCATGATATGAATACTGAAAGAAGGAAAACTTTTCCTAAAAATGCCTCATATCCCCTTGTCCATAAGTGTGGCACGCTACACACCTATGCATAAGAATATACTTGACGCTGCTTTCAAACTCCCTAGGACTCTTTAGAACCTTAGCTCTGACACCAAGTTTGCAACGCCCCGAGTCTGTACCTTGGACGTCATACGGTGCTTATGACCCCGAAGGACCAAAAGCTAATCCATGACTGGTACCTGCCATGAGCACTGAATAATAATACTGTAATGATATGGAAGTATACCTAAAATTCCATAAGGTTCTTGTAATGCCCTAAGTTTATACCCCAAATTCTATACGGTACTCATAATCCCGAAGGACCATAAGCTAACCCATGACTGGTACCTGCTGTAATCACTGAATAAAAATAATGCTGAATAATGTAGAAATTAGGAAAAAATATCCATAAGGTTCAAAACTAAAATCAAAATACCAAAAACTGAACATCTGTCTGTAAATACTCTAGTCTGAAAGACTCTAACTGTTTGAAGGTGGAGTTGATGATAAAAGTCCCCAACTAACTCCGACTACTGAAAAGATACTAAAAATGATGAAATAACAACTCTGTCCTCAAACTATAAGGCCTCACCACTAAATCTGCTGCTGACAGTTTGGGCTGCTAAGTGCGGTCAGAAGCCCGTGCGTCTGAACCTATGATATAAGACATCACAGCGTAAAAGAAAGGTATGCGTCAGTACTTTGAATGTACTGGTATGCTAAGTAAGGTAAGGCTGAATGCATGGGTTCATATGCATGAATAATAACTGACGGAGTGGCATGGATATAACTAAATGAGTGTATATGTATATCTGAAACTACAGTAAATGCTGATTATGAAGTGATATGCACAAAATTATGCAGACTGTATCTGAGATCATATTAATACTGGGTATTGAATTCTAATAACTGAATGAATGATATCTGAGTTTACTAATACTAAATTACTGTATACTGAGTGACTGTAACTGACAGTCCTAATTCTGTAGAACTGAACTGAGTTCTATACTGAGCTGGGTGACAGTATCTGATAGTTTTGATTCTAAAATAGAACTGAGATTTTATACTGAGTCTGAAACTAAAATTGTGGAAGTGTTCATCTAACCGACATACCCCGAGTATGACTGAGTTGGGGTCCAACCTGTGACCCCAGTTGGAAGGCTATTAGCACCTTGCCAAGGGATACTAACAATGGCTATGAGTTACCCTCTCTGGCAGGAAGCTTTTTTGTCAACCCTCACTAGTAGGAAAACTCATACGAGATGTATCAACCCTATACTGGAAGGAAGGCATCTCAACCTACGCTGGCTATATAGTTTTGTAAAGCAGGGATTGCTACTAAGGGTCAATCCCTTTACTGACAGGAATGCCCCCATCCCTGGTTCGCTCTGTGCTGATTCCTACTCCAACTGAATAGACCTGGACTGAACTGATTCCTAGAATGTTCTAGGCTTGACTAAACTGATACTGATCGTACTGTCTAACTGAGCTGAACTGAGTTCACTAAGTTCTATTGTCTGACTGAGCACACTGAATTTTATTAACTGACTGAATACATTAAGTTCTGTAACTGACTGAACACTACTAGACATGACATCACTGGGACTACTCTGAAACTACTGTAATTCTAGGTAAACAGCTAAATTATCGAGTATTACATACCCCCAGGACTCGATAACATGGAAAGTAAAGCATAGTATTATCTTGAAAAACATTACAATGTTCATAACTCATTCATAGGGATATTTTATCAAACACTTGTAAGATATAAGCTTTTACATATGCTAGCATGTGATGATTTTCCCCATTTAATTCACGTGAGCAATTTATCAAACACTTGGGGAACATAATCTATACACAAGATACTAAACAACATGTAGACATCATGATTTCAAATCCCAATCTACAAATTCAAGGTCTTAAACATGAACACATGTCAAATAAATTTACATGAATCTTGTAATAAATCATGGATTAGAAACCACATTAACATCATAATCATGAATAAAATCAAACTCAACATGGAATTCATCAAATCAATAAACTTGAAGTTTTAAAAGAGATTCTTGAACTTCAAGGGTGGAAAGAAACCCTTGAATGAACTCCTAACATACCTTGGTACTTGAATTCATGAAGATTGATGGTGTGTTCTTGAATCTTGAATTTGAAATTAGATCCCCTAGGGTTTGTTCTTGAGAGATATTTGAGAGGAAGTGAGTGTTTTTGCCCTAGGAATGACTTAATCTCATGTTTTTGGGGCTGAATACGGGTGGACAATGACCCAATTACCCCTCTAGACACGGGCTTTTTAATGACTGAAAACATGTACAGTGGTGCATAGATCGATCTGTCACGTCGATTCCATCAACGCAATGACCATTGTGCCACGTCGAGTTCACGTTGGTTCACTGGAGTTGCACTGAAAGCTGGGGAAAATTATCTATCGACGCGATGGGCAACGCAACTTATCGAGATTGCGTCAACCCACTATTTTGGTCATCTTTACATGGTTCAAACGAGGTTCGAAAAATCCGAAACTCACCCGAAATGACCTACTGACATTCATGGTCATGAATCAACCTAAAAATCAATATTTTAAGGTTATAAGGGTCGTGAAATAGTATTGCCAACTTACAAAGGCTAAAATACTTCTAAGTATAAGCACTTAGCTGAAATTTCTATGTATGGGACCTTTTTTTAAGCTTTAACGGACTGAGTTAAGCTTATAATTTTGTGAGGTCTTACAATACCTCCCCCTTGGGAATATTCATCCTCAAATGAGACTGACTAAGCTGAGAATATTGATAGAATGAATTTATATTTATTGAACATGCACAACTGAAACATGATTACATCACTGAAAGTACTGATACACTGAGTTATCATACTGACATGCTTAACTGAAGCATGACTGAGTTCTAAAAACATGACACATGACTGAGCTATTTTATAAAGGTATGCATGATATGAAAATTCTATGCAACTGAATTGATACAGAGTTGTAAAAGTAATTTAAGCATGGAATTGAATGAATTTAAGTGAAACTGTTCCTTGAGCTGATTCTGAGTTTGCAGATAAGAGGTGAGGATACTTGGTTCTTATATCTGCTTCTTCTTCCCAAGTAGATCCCTCAACGTACTGATTCCGCCAAAGAACTTTGACTAGAGGAACCTCCTTGTTCCTCAGTTTCCGAATCCTTATGATCGAGGATTTCTACTGGGATCTCTTCATAAGAGAGACTATTCTGAACAACTATACTCACTATAGGGACTACAACTGCTGGGTCACCTATGCACTTCTTAAGCAAGGAGACATGAAATATTAGATGTACTGAAGCTAAATTTGAAGGCAACTCAAGCTCGTAAGCTACCTTTTCAAAGCAACTGAGAATTTGGTAAGGGCCGACTTATCGGGGACTGAGCTTCGCTTTCTTGACAAACATCTTTACCCCCTTCATGGGACCGATTTTCAAGAGTATGAAATTACTGATCTCAACTTGAGATCCTTTACTTAACACGTATGAACGGGAACATGAGAACATAACTAAGCCTGAAATGTGATACATAAACTTAATATCATGAATTGAACTTAGCCCTTGAATACATGGCTTACGGCTGAGATTAGAACTTGAGGGTCCACTTTGAGTACCCACAACTCCAAACTGGATTCTTTATATGAAGAGAAAGTGGAAGGTTTAGGTCACGAAAGCTTGGGGGATTATAGTGCATCTCCCCCTTGGGATAATGCGTCCCCTGAAGGATACTAACTAGACTGAGATACTGAGTAAAGATTAGGATGATGCACAGGGCACCTACGAACTAAATCATGACTAAATGTTTAGGATCTGAAATTGAGGCATGATACGTAAACTGAGTTGAACTCGCAACTACCTAATTGCTCTATCCTGGAATAGTTATATTCGTGAGACTTTGGATAGTACGACTAGATGGAAAGATGGGAAACCATATAACCTTGTCCGCTTGATTGCTAAACTGAATCGCTGGCTATACGGACTACTCATATTGAAAACTTGTACTAAACTAGAGCATTTCTTGACACTCTTTCCGTAAAGTTCTTCTGACTTTAGGGATCAAGGAAATCCTAGCGTGGGCTGAATAAAACATCTGAATAAGAAATCATATCCTAGCTAAAATTCTGTAGTGTGAGGCGAGGCCTACAAAATATCATATAAGATAGGGTGACTAAGCCCTATGTGCTGCATCTATAAATTTTCAAGCTTACACATATTCCTCGAATACTCTCTCAACTATATTCTCCACTTGAGTACGACACTTCACCTGATACTATTGAAAATATTCACATGGGCGCTAAACACGAATACATAAACATACTAACTTATCTGATTAACTGAACGGTTGACAGCTAAATATTGGTTATGTAATATTAAACTGTACTTAGTCTGGATCAAAACTATAGAGTATTATGCATATGAGGTAAGGACTGGCTGAGTAACATGAGATAACTGAGCATGATTTCATGAAAATTGTATTATTTGAGAATGCAAGACCAAGCGTATAGCATTATTCTAAAATAGTCTATAAGCTAAGGTACTAAAATACTGATAATTGAATGACTGATAACTATACGCTATGGTCAATCAAACTTGAAACTGAACTAAGTTACTGATCTGATTACTAGACTAGGACTATAACTGAGACTGTTACTAAGACGGTAATTGAGACTCATACTGGAACTGAATACTGGGTTTTGATAACTATGCGATGGATACTGACATAAATCAAGGATCTGAATAGACACCCATACTCGGCATTTTCTCAACTTCTCATCTCATAAAATTTTTTGATTTCCCTCCCTTTAACAACTAAATGCAACTTCTTGCTAGCCATTTACTTAGCATACTAATCTAACATTCAGGCCTATTTTCATAACTACAGCCTCGTGTAAAAAAAGTATGCACAAATCTTTCCTTACCATGAAATATTTACTCTCTCCCATCTAAGAAATCGCTCATCACTACATTATTTCATAAAGAGAGTTCACTAAAGGGTTAAAACATGAGGACCTGAAGCATGAATGAATACTATGCTGAACTCGACACTTAACTGAGGCCTGAGGAATAGAATATCAATATCATAGATTTATTAAGAGATCTAAACTGAGGATATACATGACATAATCTGAATTTAGCCGACCATTAGGAGTGTAGCATCATTCATAGGAATTGGGTATACTGTAAAGCATGACATAAGTACCTAAGTCATGAGCTGCATGACCTGAGTCTGGAGTTTTTGTATTCATGAAACATGATTCAGAATGCTAAGCGAACTAAAACTCCTTATACTAGGAACTATAAGCGTGCATGATTTTTGATAATGTGCACAAATATGAGCTATTATCATAGAGATGACATGTAAGAAATGAATAGTTAAGATACCATGATAACTGATGGGTTTTGAGAGTCTGAAGTACGATTTTGAGATGATCGGTGGGTTCATCCTTATTACAGAAATAGACAAGAGTATTATTTATGTAGACTATGAAGAACATGTCCAAGTACTGCTTGAACACACGATTCATCAAGTCCATGTAGGCTGATGGAGCATTAGTAAGACCAAATGACATGACTAGGAATTCAAAGTGACCATACTGAGTTCTCAAAGCTATTTTCGAAATGTCACATTCTCTGACTCTGAGCTGGTGATAGCCTAATCTGAGGTCTATCTAAGAAAAGTAACTGGCACTATGAAGTTGGTCAAACAAGTCATCGATTCTAGGAGGTGGATACTTGTTCTTGATTGTGACTTTATTTAGGTGATGGTAGTCTATACACATTCTAAGAGAACCATCTTTCTTACACATGATGTTTTTTTACTATCCCTTATCTAGGAGATCCTTCAATTGTTCTTTTAACTCTTTGAGTTCTTCTGGGTCCATTTTATATGGAAGAATAGAGATAGACTGAGTATCTAGAAGAAGGTCTATTCTAAAGTCAATTTCCCGCTCGAGAGGGAATCCTAGAAGATCTTTGGGAAACATATCTAGGAATTCATATGCTACTGGAACTAACTCAAGGTTAGGGGTTTCTGAACTAGAGTCTTTAACTTAAATGAGATGATAAACTCACCCTTTAGATATCATTTTCCTCTCCCTAAGGTAGGGAATAATCTGACCCCTAAGTTAAGCGCTGAAGTACTACCCCTCCACTCAAGGATAGGTTCATTTGAAAACTAAAAATGGACAACTCTATTTCTACAGTCAACTAAAGCATAGCATGAATGAAGCCAATCCATGCTGAGAATGACATCAAAATCTGTCATCTCTAATTCTACTAAGTCTGCTGAAGTGACTTTCTGAGATACCATAACCGGACAGTTCCTGTATACCTGTCGGACTATAATAGATTTACCCACAGGATAGAGAATGAGAAGGGCTCTACTAGGATTTTGGGAATAACTCCGAAGTCAACAGCTATAGAAGGAGTTACAAAGGACAAAGAATCTCCTGGATCTAGCAAAGCATAAATATGCAAATGATAAATTTGTAACGTACCAGTGACCACATCAGGAGAACTTTCCTGATCCAGTTGGGACTGAAGTGCATAAATCCTGTTTGGGCGTTGCCCACTGGTGGTACTAGAAGTGGCACCCTACTGATCCAAGAGACCGAACTAAACTGAGGGAAGGATATGCTAACTCAACGAACCTTATTGAGAACAATCTATGATTCTATGGTCTAGCTTGCTACATCCAAAACACAACCCACTACCAGTCCTACACACGCCCTAATAGTTTTTGCCATATTTTTTGCCAGAAGGATTTGTTCAGCCACTCTTTGGACTTGGCATTCTGGCCCTCTTATTCTTTCTCCCTCTTTTCCAACATCTTTTCTCCTCACTCTGCGGAGCTTGAGTCATAATCCTAGATAGGATTGTAGCCAGCTGATTGTTCGGGGCTACTACAAAATAAGCTATGGCAGTGAAAGAAGTCCTGAGTTCAGAGTGAGACACAAGCTCCTTTAAGGGATCTGCCTGAACAGACGGAGGCGTTGGCTAGTTTTCAGTTCTCCTTCCATTGGTCTTTTTGGGAGACATATTTTGTAAATAGAGGGAATAAAAGGATTAGACTAAGAGTTTAACTTGAGCTCATGCTCACTCGCACGATATGAATACTGAAAGAAGGAAAACTTTTCCTAAAATTCCTCATAGCCTCTTGTCCATAAGTGTGGTGCGCTACACATCCATACACAAGACTCTACTGGATGCGACTTTCAAACTTCCTAGGATTGTTGAAATTTGGCTTTGATACAAAGTTTGTAACACCCCAAGTCTGTACCCCGGATGCTACACGATTCTCATAATCCCGAAGGACTACAAACTAACCCATGACTGGTACCTGCTGCAATCACTAAATAATAATAATACTAAATAATGCAAAAATTAGGCAGAAATTTCCATAAGGTTCAAAACTGAAATCAAAATACCAAAAATTGAACACCTGTCTGTTAATACTCTAGTCCAAAAGCCTTTAACTATCTGAAGGTGGAGTTGATGGGACAAGTCCCCAACTAACTCCAACTACTGAAAAAATACTGAAAGTGATGAAATAACAACTTTATCCTCAAACTATGAGGACTCACCACTAAATCTGTTGCTGACAGTTTAGGCTACTAAGTGCGGTCAGGAGCTCGTGCATCTGAACCTATGATATAAGACATCATAGCGCAAAAGAAAGGTATGCATCAGTACTTTAAATGTACTAGTATACTAAGTGAGGTAAGTCTAAATACATGGGTTAAAATGCATGAACAATAACTGACTGAGTGGCATAAATATAACTGAATGAGTGCACGTATATATCTGAAACTACTGTAAATGTTGATTATGCAGTTATATGCACATAACTACACAAACTATATCTGAGATCATGTTAATACTGGATACTGAATTTTGATAACTGAATGACTAAAATCTGAGTTTACTGATACTGAATTATTGTATACTGCAGACTATTTCTGACAGTCCTGATTCTATCGAACTGAACTGAGTTCTGTACTAAGCTGGGTGGCTGTATCTGAAAGTGCTGATTCTGAAACTAAACTGAGATTTTATACTGAGTTTGAAACTAAAAATATGGGAGTGTTCATCTAACCGACATACCTCGAGAATGATAGAGTTGGGGTCTAACCTGTGATCACAGTTGGAAGGGTGTTAGCACTTTGCCAAGGAATACTAACAATGGCTATAAGTTAACCCTCTCTGGAAAGAAGCTCTTTTGTCAACCCTCGCTGGTAGAAAAACTCATACGAGATGTATCAACCCTATACTGGAAGGAAGGCATCTCAACCTACACTGGCTATGTAGTTCTGTAATGCAGGGATTTCTACTAAGTAAGGTACTTGAGAGATGTGTTGAAACAAACCTTATCCTCAAATGGGAGAAATGATATTTCATGGTCCAGGAGGGTATTGTGTTGGGCCACAAGATCTAGGGAAAGGAATACAAGTTGATCAAGCTAAGTTAGAGGTAATAGCCAAGTTTCCACCACCCATCTTCGTAAAGGGTGTTTGAAGTTTCCTTAGGCATGCCGAGTTCTACTGGCAATTCATCAAGGATTTCTCCAAAATAGCTCATCCAAAGTGCATGCTCCTTGAAAAAGAGGAAAAATTCAATTTTGATGATGCACATTTGAAATCCTTCAATTATCTAAAGAGTTACTTATTTCGGGTCCTATTATTATGGCTCCTGATTGGTCATCCCTATTTGAAGTGATGTGCGATGCAAATGGGATTGCATTAGGAGCAGTATTGGGGCAACATAAGTAAAAGCTATTTTACCCTATCTATTATGCGAGAAAGACCTTGAATGATGCTCAACGCAATAATTCTATTACCAAGCAAGAATTATTGGTAGTGGTATATGCTTTAGAGAAATTACATGCTCACTTGTTAGGAATGAAAGCAGTGGTACACACGGATCATGTTGACCATAAATACCTTATGTCGAAGAAGGAAGATAAGACGCAACTAATTAGATGGAACTTTTTCTTGCAAGAATTTTCTTTCGAGGTAAAGGATAGAAAGGGTTGCAAAAATTAAGTGGCTAACCATTTTTCTTGTCTTAAGAGTAATCATGAAAAGAATGGGGAAATTGAGATTGACGATTCTTTTCCTGATAAGTTAGTCATGTCAATCTCAGGAAAAGGAACACCATGGTATACCGACTATACTAATTTTGAGGCTAGTGGTATACTTTCCGAGGGTCTTAGTTATCATCAAAAGAAGTGGTTCTTGTTTGATGTACAAAAATATTTTTGGGATGAACCCTTCCTATTTCAAGAGTATGCGGATGGTGTGAATAGGTGTTGTGTCATGGAAGTTAAAATGAAGGATATCCTTGAAGCACGTCCTCACCTTACGGCGGCCACTATTGGGGAATCCGGATGTCCAACAAAATTCTTCAATATAGATAGTATTGGCCCACCATAAATAGAGATACCATTGAGTGGGTAAAAGAATTTCATCAATGTCAAATGAAAGGTGGAATCTCGAGAAGACATAAAATGACCTTAGGCCAAATCTTGAAGTTGAACTCCTTGATGTGTGGGGAATCGATTTTATGGGCCCTTTTTTGAGCTCTTTTGGAAACAAATACATATTGGTAATGGTGGATTATGTTTCTAAATGGGTGAAATCTATGTCACTTTCAAAAAATGAGAGCAATAGCATCACTTTCTTTTTTAAGAAATACATCTTTACACAGTTCGGAATGTCGCGTGCCATTATTAGTGATGGAGGCTCACACTTTTACAATCGAGTATTTAGGGCCCTTCTTGACAAATATGGGGTGAAGCACAAGGTTTCTACACCATACCAACCCTAAAAAGTGGGTAAGTCAAAATTTCTAATAGAGAAATCAAAGCCATACTCGAGAACACCATGAATGTAGGCCGAACTAATTGGGCAAAACAACGTAACGAGGCACTTTGGGTATATAGAATGACCTAAAAAAAACAATTGGTTTGTATTCCTACAAATTGGAGTTTGGGAAGGCATGTAACTTTCCCATTAAGCTTGAGCATAAAGCCTTGTGGGATTTGAAGAGGTTAAACATGAATTTGGGAGAGACTTTTGAGTCAAGGGTCACTAAACTTCATGAGTTAGAGAATTTTTTACTCAAAGCCTATGAGAGTCCAACCTTGTATAAGGAGAAAATGAATAAATGGCATGATGCTAAAATACTAATATGAGAATTCTATGTCAAAGAGAGTGTGCTCCTCATTTGAAACTTTTTACGGGGAAGCTTCGTTACAAATGGTCGGGCCCTTTTGTGATTTTAAATGTTTACCCTAGTGGTGCCATTGAATTGGATGATCATGAAAAAAAAGAGTTTTTTAGTAAATAACCAAAGGGTGAAACACTATAATGTAGGAGGTCCCATGGTGGCCAAGGTGGAGTTTGCGCATTTTAACGACCCAACATAGTGATAAAAAAGAGTCGTAATGCAATGTCAAATTAGGCGCTTGGTGGGAGGCAAACCACCTTTTAAATACTTATTGGATTTTTGATGTTTTGTAGCTTTTTTGACACAAGCTAGCATTCCAGAGAAATAGAGGAAAAGCAGAGCTAGAAATGACAGTTGTGCAGGAAAATAGAGCAAAAATAGGGGAAATCGGTCTCAGTTACCGCGATTGCAGTATATCCACTCACGATCGCGGAATCCACATACAAGAAGTATTGCCTCCTAAAGGAGTCCCTTTTAGCCCATGTACTATTTTTTCTCCTGCAGTGCGGACACTTTAAGTCTTTATGTTGGGGGTGGGAATTACTTTGATGTTCGGGCATTGTAATCTAAAAGTCTCACCCCAATCATAGAGATTGTTGTGCCTCTTGTGATTGATTTCAAAATAACCTTTCCCTATGATATATTGAGTGACGACATTCTTAATTAAAAATTATCGTGATTGGGTTTTGATCCATGGATGCAGGGAAAGTCTGAGTACTCATAGCATCGGATCTATAAATTCAAGGAAAATCTGAGTACTAGTAGTATATGGATTTTGGACCGCACATATATCTATGGTGAAGTTTGAGTATCCATATGGTTTGTCCATATAAAAGAAAAAATATGAAATGTCAGTTTAGTTTGGTTCCATAAATATCAAATTATACGTGGTGCAAATGCGAAGCGAAGCAACCCCCCTCCCCCTCCCCTTTCCCCCCTTCTAAAAGTTTTTCAAAAATAAAGGGCACAGATGTGATAACCTTTGTAACACTACTTTACCTCTTTTTGTGAATCTAAAGTTTTGGCTTGTAGAAATTGGTAGATCTCCATTTTGTATCAAGTAGAAAGGGAAATTGAGCCCCTTTGAGGAGTTTGCATGCCATGTGCGGTGAGCATTTGTTTCTAAATCTCATGCACACTTGTACCATCTTGAACTTTCCCCGTTGGTCTCTCAAGACTAATATTGAATTACACTTGGTTAGTGAAATGATCCTAGGCCATCTTTGTGAACATAGGAACCCTCTCTAAGCCTAAATAGCCTACCCATGAATAAAATAGGACCCTTAGCTACCCAATTCAAGCCTTCAAGCCTTTATTTTGCTACCATTAAAAACTTTTCCCTCTCTTAAACCCTACTCTCCTTGAAAATGAAAAATGAAAATTGAGGCTGAATGCCTAAGTTGGGGGTGGTAAGTTTAGAGGAGATCACCTTGGTCCAAGGTAATGAAAGTGGATACCTTTGAGCTAAGCAATAAAAAAGAAGGTGAAAAGGAAACGAATGATAAAAAGAAGATTGAGGCATATATTGCAAGAAAAATAAGTGAATTAAGATTGCCTTTAAAAAGTTGGGTAAATCAAGGTAGCTAAAGTAGAAATGTGTAAAGTGTAAAAACAAAAGAAGTGGTCCATGGTCAAAATTTGAATGGAATAATGTGATGTAGATGTTCAAGGAGGGTGAAGCCACTTTGTTCCTAATATTATCCTACCCTTCCCCAAACCTACTTATAAGCTCAAAAAACCCTTTAAGATCTTACACCAAATGTTTTTATTATAGTGAAGAGTAAAAATAAGGGAAATCCTATGGTGTGGTACTAGTTAACATCAAGATATTTTTGTGTGAGAAAGAGAGTTTCACATTTATATCCCTTATTGCATATTAGATAATTTGGTGTATGGAATTTTCTTCTTTGAGGAGGCATGTAAACATATTGAGGTGGGTGATAGTTCCATCTTCTAGAAAAAATATAAGGCAAAAGGAGTTTAGTGGATTCGAGGTCAAAAGAGAGTCACTTCTAGAGTGTTAGTCATTGTTGCATTTTTTTCTCTTCAAAGTCCGTTGCATCTTTGAGAATGCATTTCATGTCTAAGGGTGTGGTGAGAATATCTTTGCTCATGTTTGAAGAGTTATTTATTATAGATATCAATTTGGAAGTCATGGTGATCATTGGGGTGTATAAATAGGCTTAAATGTGCATTGTCTCATTGAGTAAAGAGGCAGTGTTGCTTGAGGACTAGAAAAGGTTTAAGTTGGGGGTGTTGATGAGTGGTGAATCTACCACTCATGTGCGTCCAAAATCCATGCACACTACTATGATTTAAAGGTATAAATAAGGCAGGTTTGTTAGTTAAATTCACATATTTCCATATTTTGTAGGCATATAAGTGATGAGAAAGAAAGATATGGATATGAGCTAAAATGGAACCAAAAAGAAAAGAAAGGTATAGGTTGGAAAACTGTGCATGTAATCAGGCTCAATTACCATGATCACAGTATGAGGGCCGAGAGCATGGCCGGTCAAACTTTTGTCAGCCTTCTGCGATCATGATGATTTAAAGGAGAACACGGTGACCAAGACCGCAAGTAAGCTGTTGTGATCACGTCAATGCAGACTTATGGCACAGGGGCCGAAAAAAATTTCACACAGCTGGTCCCAAATCCTAAAAGGGGCAAAAATTTCTTCACTTAGGGATTATTGAATTTTAAAAGGAAAAAATTAGAGACTTGGTGAACCCAGAACATGGGGAAACTTTTGTATTTTGAATGTTCCAATTTGAATTTGGTGAAATTAAGGTGTACAATGAAGATTTGAAACACCTAGACTTTGAGCCACTAAAAAATTCCCTTATTTGATGTCTCTGGATTTGGTACAAACTTGGGGTACCACTCGTACCCTTTGGATATGAGTTGGTGAAACCCTATCAAATCCTAGGCAGAGTGGTGAGGGTCACTCACTGACCTAGGTATGAGTGAGTCACCAACTAATTGTACATTAAGGTATGATTCATACCAAGACAAATCGTATAGAGTAATGCCTCAATCAAAAAGTGGACTATTTTTGGTAGGGCGATGTGTATAAGTTAAGGTGAGTTATACCTTTTGGATACGACTCATGGGTTCATGGTCGTACCCTTAATAATATGTGTGACCTAGGATAAGCCTAGGATACAAGTCAGATTACCACTCATACCCTAGGGTACGAGTCCCTTAAGTGAGTCATACCCTTAGATGGGATCAATTTCTGGCTTTTATCTAAGGACCTTATGGGCATTTACCATGTCTAAATTCCTAATCCCTCTCACTATATGAGTGCTTTTAGCCTCCTAAACATACATTTTGATGGATCAAACACCCTAAATACACTCTCAAGCTCATCTATGAAGTATTGGTGGCTAGGGTTTCAAGAGTGATCTTCAAGAAGCAAAGTGAAGTCAATGTTCATGGTGATTCATCTTTTTTAAGGCATATACCTCTTCCCCTTGATAAATAACTCTAAACCCGTGTATTTTCCACTTGGATTAGTAAGTGTACATGGTGGTTTTGGAATCAAATGAAAAGGGTTTTGTTGCCTAATGATGAATAATGATGATTCTTCCTTAGACTTATGTTTATACATGTTATGGATGGTAATTTACACACATTAATGTTTGTTTTATATGGTCTAACATGTGGGTATTGATTAACCCTAGTCTTGATAATTTCTACCATGAAATTGGCCATGGAAAAGGCATGTACACAAGGTGTGTGAGAAAATATCTATGTTAGATATCTAGTTACATGATGATGATGCTTTGAACTAGGTCAATGGACCAATATGTAAGAATGTTTGATAAATGATATTATAAAGGTAAAATGATCCATGTATTGTATAATTAATTACCTTGTTAGTTTGATGAATAAGATAGGGGTTGAAGTCCCAAACATGAAAATAAACTTGAATTGTGTGTTGAACTAAATTGTGGTATAGAGTTGCTAATAAAGTATGGATGTCTTGTAAGGGTCTTAAGGACCATAGTTTGAATTGTATGATGAGTTGAATTAAGTCATTTGACCTATTTAAATGGTTGAGCAATGAAGTCTTCCATGAGGACCATGTGGTCATGTATGGTGTTAAATTGGCTAAATGGGTTAAAGTCCTTATGTATGGAATTGAACGTATATGGATGCATGGAGAAAAGGTTAGAGACCCAATGTCAACTAATGATGGTCGTAATGGCTTAAGGTTAAAGTCCCTTGCCTAAGGAAACCACTTGTGGTTAAAGTCCCTTGTATAATGAGATCTCATGAGGTTGAAGTGCCTCACCAAAGGAATTAGCTTAAGGTTAGAGTCCCCTATATAATATGGCATGAGGTTAGAGTCCCTTGCATAAGGTATGAGCATGAGGTTAGAGTCCCTTACTTGACTTAATGTGTGTGAGTGGTTAGAGTCCCTCACTTATATGAATGTGTGTGAGCGGTTAGAGTCTCTCACTTATACAAAAGTGTTTGAGTGGTTAGAGTCACTCACTTAAATGGATGTGTATAAGGTTAGAGTCCTTTACTTGATGATATATGAATATGGTTGAAGTCCTATGCCTAATGAGAAATGTTTGAATCTATAAGTATGGAAAACTGGAGTCCTTCATTGCATGTATAACAAATTTGTGTTTCCCAAGTATTGATAAGACTTGTACCCTTGATTTGTATATGATATGCCTATATGTATGGATAAGGTTATGAATGTTGTTGAATATGATATATTGTTGTTGTTGAATGATAAAGCTATTTTATCCTTATCCTTGAGTTACATTCTAGCGTTCCAACCGCTAACTATCTCCGGATGCTATATCCCTATGGAATATAGGGGTCAGAGCATCATCTTCTCTTCCTGCATAGTGATTAGGTAATAGAAAAACTTTATGCATTGACTACGGAGTGGTGAGCTTTATTATTTTGGAAGACATTTATTCTTGGTCCCCTATCTTTAGACTTAGCCTTATTTTGACTGTTTGGCTATTGTCAGGGGCTTGTCCTGACATATATATTCTAAACTTCTATTTATATTGAGGTATTGTGGATGGCTGCGAACTTGGGTATATTGGCTAGTGTGTTGATATTATGAAATGGTTAGACATTATTTAAGTTATGACTTGTGGTATGTTTTTTGCTATCTTATTTTTGGTCATGATTTACTCGACCTATGTGGTTGATGTGATAATTGTGATGGGTTATCGGGGTGACCTCCGATTCATATGGGCTTGAGGTGCCCCTACGACATGGCCCTATTTCGAGGCGTGTCAAGTTGGTATCATAGCCTAGGTTCATGGTTAGTTGGGTGTCCATAATACCGTGTCAAGTAGAGTCTCTTTTATTGGTGTGAAGTGCACCACACTTATAAAGAAAGAGCTATAAGACATTTTAGGAAATGTATCTCTTTCTTGTGTTTTAATTCAAGCTATAGAGTCGAAGGTCTTGGATTCCTCTAATTTCTCTTTACTATCTTTCAGATTATGCCTATAAGGAGATCTGAGATTCAAGCTAACCCTTCTGAGGATCCTATGTATGAAGCTCTTCCAACTTCTAGAGTTTAGACCAAGCCTAGGTATGCGATATCATACCATCTTCGTAGGGTTCCATCTGTCCTCACCAACCACGACTATGAGAGTGACCCTCCTATTCAGTAACCTTAAGGGGATGCTACTAATGCCAAGTTTCATCGCTCTATCAACCTCTTGAGTCAACTGGTAGATTCTTAAGAAGAGCATGGTGCTCCGGCTACCATTTCTTCTGAGTCCACAAGAATTGGCCAATTTCTTAGGTTGAGCCCTTATATGTTCTCCAGTACAAAGGTTGAGGAAGATCCTCAAGGCTTCTTTGATAAAATAGAGAAGATCTTTTGAATCATGCATGCCTTAGATATTAAGGTCATTGAGTTTGCTTCCTACCAATTGAAAGATGTAGTGCACCAATGGAATGAGAGGTGAGAGTTGTCTAGAGGTGTTGATGCTAGTACCGCCATGTGGGGGGGGACTTGTTTGAGGCTTTCTTAGACTGCTTCTTCCCTCAAGATTTGAGGGAGCCAAAGGCGGAAGAGTTTGTGAACTTGAAGCAAGGGAGGATTTCTGTTAAAGAGTATGACTTGAAATTCCATCAATTGTTAAGGTGTGCTCCCGAGATGGTTTCTAGCATGAGGTCTAGAATGCATAAGTTTGTTTTAAGATTGTCTCATAAGTTAGTCCTTGAGAGCAAGGACTAGGTTGATTGTTGATTGAAAACTTGGATATTTTTAGGTTGATTGTGTATTTACAATAAGTAGAAGAAGAGAAAAAAAAAGTTGAGCTTAGTGAGAGGCAATGAAAGAAATTTAGGCCTTCTAAGCACAGTGGTGGTGATGGTGGTAAGTAGCCACGAAAGAAGTGGGGGAGTTCAAATTCTATCTCCTCAACTAGTGGTTGCACTTCTTACCTGAGGTTTTCAGGTGATTATCAGACTCAGTTTAGTGGTAGGCCTCGGGCATAAAGTGCCCAATCCCAGGCTAGTGGTGCCCAGTCGGCTTCACTTCGCCCTCCTTGTAGATTTTGTGGTCAGAGTCATTGTAGTCCATGTGAGAAGAGGTGAAATAGATGTATCCATTGAGGTTAGGTTGGACACATGCAACGTGAGTGCCCCTCTCTAGAAGTTTCCTTGTCCAAAAGGAACCTATTGCTACTCCATCTACTCCGACACCGAATGGTGCTATGTCTACCTTTTTTTCTATTTTTGGCACCGGTGCTGGCCAAAACCACTTGTATACACTTGCTACTCTCCAGGATTCTAAGGCATCTACTGATGTTGTCACGGGTATTTTTAGACTTTTCTCCCGTGATGTGTATTTTTTGCTTGATCCAGGGTCTACTCTTTATTATTTGACCCCATATGTGATCGTGTCTCTTGATTGTGGTCCCAAGAGTCTGTCGATTTCTTTTTCTATTTTTACCCTGATCGAAGACCCTGTGGTTATTATAAGGGCCTATAGAGGGTTTCTGATACCGGTTAGTGGTAGGGATACTCTTATAGACTTGATAGAGTTGGACATGGTTAATTTTGATGTCATTTTGGGGATGGATTGGTTTCACTATTGCTATGCTTCCTTAAATTGTTAGACCCATGGAGTCATGTTCAATTTCCCAAATAAGCAGTTCATTGTATGGGAGGGTGGTTCCCTAGTTCCTAAGGAAAGGTTCATTTGCTATCTTAAGGCCCAAAGATTGATTTCAAAGGGGTGTTTGTATCATTTGGTCTGAGTTAAAGATTTTAAATTGCAAAAACCTTCTCTAGAATCTGCTCCAATGGTTAATAAGATTCCTGAGGTATCTCCCGACATTCTTCCCAGTGTTTCTCCCTATGGGGAAATTGATTTTGGGATTGTTCTTGTACCAGAAGATCATTCAATTTTTATCCCTCCTTATAGAATAGCTCCAGCATAGCTAAATGAGCTTAAGGAGAAATTCAAATAAGTCTTAGCTAAAGGTTTTATCTACCCTAGTGTGTCTCCGTGGGGTGCTCCCATGTTATTCGTGCGCAAGAAGGATGTTTCCCTTCATATCTGCATTGATTATCATTAGTTGAACAAAGTGACCGTAAAGAATAAATATCCTCTTCCTAGGATCGATGATTTGTTTGATCAACTTCAGTGTGTGAAGTATTTCTCTAAGATTGATCTTAGATCTGGTTATCATTAGCTTAAGATTAGGGATGCGGATATCCCTAATACGACCTTTAGAATCCGATATGGCTACTATGAGTTTCTTGTCATATCTTTTGAGTTGACCAATGCCCTGCGGCATTCATGGACTTGATGAATAGGGTTTTTCATCCGTTCTTGGACATGTTCATTATTGTCTTCATTGATGATATCTTAGTGTATTCTAAGAGTGAGGTGGATCATATAGATCACCTCCGTGCCGTGTTGCAAACTTTGAAGGATCATCATTTGTATGCCAAGTTCTCTAAGTGTGACTTTTGGTTAAAAGTCATAGCTTTTCTTGGTCATTTTATCTCTAGTGAAAGGATCATGGAAGATCCCCAAAAGGTTGCGGCAGTTAACAAGTGGCCTAGACCTACGACTCCAACCGATAGTCGGAGCTTCTTGGGTCTATCCGGTTCCTACAGAAGGTTTGTGCAGAGTTTCTCTACTATAGCTGCCCCGATGACCAAATTGACCCAAAAAAAGGTCAAGTTCTTGTGGTCTGATGCGTGTGAGGATAGCTTTGAGAAGTTTAAATATAAATTAACTTGGGCTCTAATTTTAACCTTGCTCAAGGGTAGTAATGGATTTATGATTTATTGTGATGCTTCTCTTGTCGGTCTTGGTTGCGTATTGATGCAACATGGTAGGGTGGTGTCCTATACTTCTAAACAATTGAAAGTTCATAAGAAGAACTACCCTACTTATGACTTACAATTGTTAGCTGTGGTCTTTGCATTATAAATTTAGAAACATTATCTATATGGGGTTCATGTTGATATCATTTTTTATCATAAGAGTCTCCACTATGTGTTTACCCAAAAGGAGTTAAATCACCGGCAAAGAAGGTGGCTCGAGCTGCTGAAAGACTATGATATAAGTCTTCATTACCATCTCAGTAAGGCAAATGTAATCGTTGATGCTCTTCGTAGATTGTCCATAGGATGTTTGTCCCATTTAGATGAGGATAAGCGGGAATTATTAGAGGGCGTTCACCATTTGGATAATCTTGGAGTTTGACTTGTGGACTCCAAGGATGGTAGTGTATTTGTGCTTCTGGTATCTCAGTCGTATCTTGTTGTTGAGATAAAGAAGAAGCAAGCATTGGACCCCGACTTGATAAAGATCAAGATCAATGTGGGTCAATATAAAGTTGTGTACTTTATGATTAGTTGTGATGGTATCTTGAGATACCAAGGTAGGCTATGTGTTCCCGGCGTTAACGGACTGAGGGAAAGGGTCATGACCGAGGCTCATGGATCCCGCTATGCCATTCATCCTGGTTTCACCAAGATGTATCATGATCCTAGAGAGTTTTATTGGTGGGGTAATATGAAGTGTGATGTGGCTAGCTATGTGGAAAAGTGTATGGTGTGTAAACAAGTAAAAGTTGAACACATGAGGCCCAGTGGGTTATACCAAGTAATAGTATTGCTCGAATGGAAGTAGGAGGCAATTAATACGGATTTCATTACCGATCTTCCTAGATCCCGAAATTAATGTGATTCTATTTGGGTCATTGTTGATAGAATGGCCAAGTCTACTACTATTTTGCTGTGAGGACTAATTTCTTGGTGAAAGATTATGCTAAGTTGTATCTTGCGGAGATAGTGAAGTTGCATTGTGCTCCGATTTCTATTATCTCAGATCGTGGTCCTCCATTTTCATCCCACTTTTGGAAGTCTTTCCAAAAGGGTTTGGGTACTAGAGTGTACCTTTGTACTGCGTTCTACCCGCAAATGGATGGGAAAGCGAAGAGAACCATCCAAACATTGGAGGAAATATAGCGGGCTTATGTGATTGATTATTGTGGTAGTTGGTATGACCATTTGCCTTTGATGAATTTGCCAATAATACTAGTTACCACTCTAGTATTGGCATGGTGTCTTTTGAGGCATTGTATAGAAGGAGATGTTGCTCTCCTATTGGGTGGTACGAGGTTTGTGAGGCAAGTTGATTGGCCTCGATTTAGTTCACCAAGCCCAAGAGAAGGTGAAGGTAATTCGTGATAGGTTGAAAACCGGTCAAAGTTGCCAAAAGTCATATGTGGATGTGAGGCGCAGGGACTTATAGTTTGGTGTTAGCAACTGGGTATTCTTAAAAGTGTGTCCCATGAAGGGAGTGATGCAGTTTGGTAAGAAGGGAAAGCTTAGTCCCCGGTATGGCTGTCCCTACTTGATTTTCAAGAGGGTTGACAATGTTGTCTATGAGTTGGAGTTGCCTTCTAGTATGAACTCCATTCACCTGGTTTTCCATGTCTCTATGTTGCGGAAGTGTGTGGGTGATCCTTTGTTGGTTATTCCCTTGAAGTATGTCAGTATTTCTGACTCTTTGTCCTATGAGGAGATCTCGGTGGGGATCTTGGATCGTTAAGTTCATCGGTTGCAAACAAAAGAGGTGGCTTTGGTGAAGGTTCTATGGAGGAACCAAAAATATGAGGAATCTACTTAGGAAGCGGAAGAGGACATGAAGTACAAGTATCCATATTTATTTCCCATTCTGTAAACTTGGGATGGAGGTATGCGTTGATCTCCTTGCTTTGATTTTTATCTTTGATAGACAATGGGTTAAAGTCCCCAATGTGTTAAGTGGATTGTGTCGTGCTAGACCATGGGTTCAAGTCCCTAATGTTTTGAAATTATGTGTGTTTTGTTGTGATGGGTTTGTCCCTAGTATCTTGAGTTAATTCATGTTTTTGGCAAATGATGGGTTCGAGTCCCTAATCCTTGAATTGAGTAAGTATCCTTGATAAGTTGATGGGTGGAAGTCCCAAAGTTATAAAAAGAGTAAGTGTTGATAAGTAAGGGTTTAAGTCCCTAAGCTTTGCAATGAACAAGTGTCTTGATGAATAATGGGTTTGAGTCCCAAAGACAATTAAGCGAATGGTTAATTGATAATGAGCATGATGTGTGTTATGTCCTTATTGTATGCTTGTCCTAAGTTGTTTTGATGTGTGATGATATGTTAGCTTGTGTTTATTGATTACTTTACCCGTCATTCACGGACGAATGATCTAAGTGAGGGAGAATTGAAATACCTAGACTTTGAGTCACTGAAAAATTACCTCACTTGATGTCTTTGGATTTGGTACGACTAAGGGTACCACTTGTACCTTTTGGATATGAGTTGGTGACCCCCTATCTACCCTAGGTAGTGTGGTGAGGTTCACTCACTTTCCTAGGTACAAGTGAGGCTCCAACCAATCGTACCTTAAGGTACGAGTCGTACCAAGATCAATCGTATATAGTGATGCCTCGATCAAAAGTGGACTATTTTTGGTATGGGTGATGTGTACTAGTTAGGGGTGAGTCTTACCTTTTGGATACAACTCATGGGTGCATGTTCGTACCCTTAACAATGTATGTGACCAAGGAGAAGCCTAGGGTACGAGTCAGGGTACTACTCGTACCTTAGGGTACGAGTCCCTTAAGTGAGTCGTACCCCTGGACGGGATCAATTTTTCCAGCTTTTATCTAAGGGCCTTGTGTTCATTTCCCATGTTTAAAACCCTAAGCCCTCTCACTATATAAGTTATTTTATCCTCCTAAACATCTATTTTGATGGATCAAGCACCCTTAATCCATCTCAAGCTCACCATGAAAGATTGGAGGTTAGGGTTTCAAGAGTGGTCTTAAAGAGGCATAGTGAAGTCAATATTCTGGTGATTCATCTTGTTTAAGGTATGTACCTCTTCCCCTTGCTAAATAACTCTAAACCCATGTATTTCCCACTTAGATTAGTAAGTGTACATAGTGGTTTTGAAATCAAATAAAAAGTGTTTTGTTGCCTAATGACGAATAATGATGATTCTTGATTAGACTTATAGTTATACATGTTATTGATGGTAATTTGCACACATAAATGTTTGTTGTATGTGGTTTAACATGTGGGTCTTGAGTAACCCTAGTATTGATAATTTCTACCATAAAATTGGCCTTGGTAAAGGCATGCACATAAGGTGTTTGAGAAAATGTCTAAGTGAGATATCTAGTTACATGATGATGATGCTTTGAACTAGGGAAATGGCCCAATATGTAAGAATGCTTGATAAATAATATTGTGAAGGTAAAATGAGCCATGTATTGTGTAATTGATGACCTTGATGGTTAGATTAATAACATGGGGGGTTAAAGTCCCTAATATAAAAATGAACTTGAATTGTGTGTTGAACTAAATTGTGGTATAGAATTGCTAATGAAGTATGGATGGCTTGTAAGGGTCTTTAGGACCACAGTTTGAATTGTATAATGAGTTGAATTAAGTCATTTTTCCTATTAAGTTGGTTGAGCAATGAAGGTTCCCATAAGGACCATGTGGTCATGTATGGTGTTAAATTCTCTAAATGGGTTAAAGTCCTTATGTGTAGAATTAAATGTATGTGGATGTATGGATAAAGAGTTAGATTTCCAATATCAACTAATGATGGTCATGATGGCTTGAGGTTAAAGTCCCTTGCCTAATGAAATTGCTTGTGGTTAAAGTCCCTTGCATAATGAGATCTCATGAGGCTGACATGCCTCGCCCAATGAATTGGCTTGGGGTTAAATTCCCCTATCTAATATGGCATGAGGTTAGAGTCCCTTTCCTAAGGTGTGAGCATGTGGTTAGAGTACCTTGCTTGACCTAATGTGTGTGAGTGGTTAGAGTCGCTCACTTATATAAATGTGTGTGAGCGGTTAGAGTCTCTCACTTATACGAAAGTGTGTGAGTGGTTAGAGTCTTTTATTTAAATTGATGTGTATGTGATTAGAGTCCCTTACTTTATGTTATGTGAATATGGTTGAAGTCTTATGCCTAATGAGAAATGTTTGAATCTATAAGTGTGGAAGGTTGTAGTCCTCTATTACATGTATGAGGAATGAGTGCTTCCCAAGTATTGATAAGAGTTGTCCCCTTGATTAGCATGGAATATGCCTATATGTATGGATAAGGTTATGAATGTGATTGAATATGATATATTTCTTGTATTTGAATGGTAATGCTCTTTTATCCTTATCCTTGAGTTACATGTTAGTGTTCCAACCGCTAACCGTCTCTGGATGCTATGTCCCTACGCGACATAGGGGCCGGAGCATCATCTTCTCTTCCTGCACAGTGATTAGGTGATCAAAGCGATTCGTGCGTTGACTATGGAGTAGTGAGCTTCCTTATTTTGACATTCATTCTTGGTCCCCTATTTTTAGACTTAGTCTCATTTTGATTGGTTTGGCTATTGTCGGAGGCTTGTCCCAACATATACATTCTAATCTTTGGTTTGTATAGAGGTATTGTGGATGATTGTGGACTTGAGTATATTGGTTAGTGTGTTGATATTCATGAAATGGTTAGACATTATGTAAGTTATGACTTGTGGTATGTTTTCCGCTATCTCATTTTTAGTCGGGATTCACCTTACCCACGTGGTTGATGAGATAATTGTGATGGGTTATCGGGGTGACTTCCGTTTCATGTGGGCTAGAGGTTCCCCTATACATGGCCCGGTTTCAGGGCGCATCAAGATTCTTGTTATTTTCGATTGCCATGGATGATATGAACGGACCTTTTGATATATCTCTTCTCTTTAGCTTTATGAGTAGCTAAACTTCCTTTTCTTGGGATTATGTTGAACTAAGGTGCAATTGTGTGTGGGGTGTGATGTATTTTTGTAATTCTAGTTTATTGGTGATGGGTTTCTCTATTGATTGTTCTAACTAGTTGGATTTTGTGGGTGAAAATCCCAAACACCTAAAATGGGTTTGTGGATGAAAACCCCAAATTCTTTAAAGCTCATATCATCCTTGAAAAGGAATGTGGGTGAACTTTTGGAACTCATATCATCCTTGAAAAAAGGATATGGATGACAAAGAAATAGTGGACAATAATGGATGTAGTTTGTTATCTTTTCTCCACCTTAGAAATAAGGGTGAATAAAGAGTTAGCTATGTCTCGGGCATCTTTCTAGAAATAGGGATACCCAATTGAGCTCTTAGGTGGCTTTAATTGATGCACATATTAGGTACTTAAAAGGTTCAATGAATGATATCCTTGAGGTTTTGTTGATAAACTATCCTCAAGGACCTTCAACCAAGCCTACCATATCGTTAATAACTAGTATTTGCACCAAATCATCATGTTTCCATGCATAACTTGCCCTTAGGTAGAGATAATCTCAAGATCCTTCTCATATTTGATTTTCAATCGCAATTGTCACTGTTAGTTTGTTAACTTGAATAGATTTTGATAGAGCCACATTAGAAACAACCCCCACCCCCCATTTTAAGTTATGTATTTTATTTTGCTTTCACTATGAGCATACCTTTAGATGCCATTGCACCCATAGGTTTGAAGACTAGACTCACTCTCTGTGGATTCGACCTCAACATAAGTTGAGCTATTGACAACGACCGTCCTTTACAACATGCCATGGTATAGGTAGGGGCGGGCATATTTTGGTTTAAACCGAAAAAAACGAAAAACCAAATCGAAATTTAATTTTTGTTTCGGTTTTTTGGTTTTTCGGATTGGAATCGATTTGTAATTTTAGAATTTCAGTTTTTCGGTTCGGTTTTCGGTTTTAAAAAGAAAATCGGTTTAAACCGAAAAACCAAAATTTTATAAATAAATAATATATATATTTTATTATATATAATATAATATTATGTTATATATATATAATATAATATTATGTTATATATATAATATAATATTATGTTATATATATAATATAATATTATGTTATATATATATAATATAATATTATGTTATATATATATAATATAATATTATGTTATATATATATAATATAATATTATGTTATATATATATAATATTTAGTAATTCAGTTTCACAATTAACATTTAACAGCAAATTCGCATACGTCGTAGGCAATTTATGGATTGTTTTAATGACTCAAATATTTTATGGACTATTTTAGTGACTTTGGACTATTTTATGGATTATTTATGCAGAAAGTATGTTGTTTCATGGACTATTTTTACGAGTTTTGTGTTGTTTTGTAGACTATTTATGCAAGGTTATATTATATGTAATGATTAATGACGTTATGTATTATGTTAAGCTTATGATTATTTCATTTCGTTTCATCCATGTTGAGTTATTTATAATTATTTATATTTGAGAATGAAAAATAGATTTTAAAAAAATAACTTTTCTAAAATAATCCATCAATTTAAATGCTCAGTTATGAAAAAGAGAGACTAACTACTTTAAATATTTCAAACTGAAATAAAAATTCGAAATAACTGAACCGAATTTGTAAAAACCGAACCAAATCGAATTTATTTCGGTTTGGTTATGGATGTCATTTTTGTCAATTCGAAAACCAATAAACCGAATCGATATTAAACAATCAGACCGAACCGACCGAACGCCCACCCCTAGGTATAGGTGAGCGTTATCAATAATCACTTGACTTATATTAATAAGTATACTCTCTATCTATGTTAACTTTAATTTTAATTTATTAAAAGTGAATAAATTTGATATCATATATGTATGTAGTGTGAATAGTTCTTTTACCATAAAAATTTGACATTCATGAATATATATATATATATATATATATATATATATATATATATATATGATATGCTGTGAATTATATTATTTAATGATACATTACTTTAATTTGTTACACATGCATGTTATATTATTTGATATAAATTCATTATTAAAAAAATAGTTTCAACTATTTCTTTAAGATAATTGAATATTCTTATTTTATTTTCATGCGAATCATATTAGGCATGGATTGAGAATATAACTAATGAATAACTTTCTTCGAGTGGTATATTTATTTAATTACCATTGATATCTTTAACGTATCATGTATAAATTGTTAGTGATCAAATGGTCATGACCGATGGAATTAATTTCTTTTATCTCCATGTTTAATTACAAGTGAGATAATAAATTTACAAGTTCACTATAGATTTTTCTCCATACCAGATAAATTAAATAGAAGTCCACTGAATAAAATTTTTAGAAATTGATAGCATGTATTAGCTTTCCATCCGAGTTTATATGTTTGATCTTGAAATTTCAAAACGTCCAAGGAAAATGATGATCGAAATTAATTCTTGTGGTGAGTGAGATAATATAAATTTATGTGTCGACTTTAGGTCTTTCTCCATATCAGATAAATTTATTATAAGCTTATTTTGTATAATAGCTTGTAATTGATAAAATGACTTAACTCGCCATCTGATTTTCACATATTGGATCAATATAACTGCTATTTTATGAACCTCTAATCTTGTTATGAGAAGTGTAAAATGTGTTTTTGGAATGTTTTGATCTTCCAAATGAATGTTTAAGAGGCCACAAGACATTATATAGTGAGGTTACTTAAGGGTTTTGGGGTGGGAAATGTCCATAAATCCCTTGGTTTAAAAGCTGGAAAGTGATTTCCCAGGTGGGTACGACTCACTTACTCAATCATACCCTAGGGTACGAGTGGTACCCTAACTCGTACCCTAGGCCTTCACAAGGACCCCTACTCTAACCAAGGTATGACCACTTACACTTGAATCATACCCAAGCGTACGAATGGTACCCTAAAACACACACTTAACCCGTACCCAAAACATTCCACTCTAGATCAAAACTAACACTCCATATGACTTGGCTTGGTACGACTCATACCCTAATATACAAACATGTAGAGGCTAAGTCATATATAGGATAGTATGTAACCCCCACCACATTACCTAGGATGCGAGAGGGGGTCACTAAGTCGTATACAAGGGTACGACTAGTACTTTGAGTCATATCTAGTCCAGAAGCTTCAATCAAGGGAATTTTTCTAAGGGTTTAAAGCCTAGATATTTCATTCTTCGACTCTCGAACAAGCATTGATCATGATCAAGCTGAAAAACATCCTAAACATCCATAATCACTCCAAAAGTGGCCAAAAACACCTTTTTCCTCCTTTTTACAAACTTAGCATCCAAAACATGGTTTCCTGCAAAACATATTCAAAACAGATCATCTAACAAAAAGGCCACAAAAACTTTTATATTTATCTTATTTTAAGCATCAAAAGTTCTATATTTCTATAGCACATCACCAACAACATAATTTACCTCACCTCAAACCAACCAATAGGAACTTTGCACCTTCTACCATAAAGGGACTCAAAAGAGGCCATTTGGATGCTAGAATAGTAATTATTGTTGTAAGCAAATTCAATAAGAGGAAACTGATCAACCCAAATACCTTTAAAATCAATCACACATACCCTTAGCAGATCTTCCAAAGTCTTAATAGTACATTCAGTTTGTCTATCTATTTGAGGGTGGAAAGTGGTGCAAAGGTTCACCTAAGTACCCAAACCTTTCTAAAACAAATTCCAAAAATGAGAAGAGAACTACGTACCTCGGTCTGAATTATGGACACCAGCGCTCCATGCAACTTAACTATCTCCTGAATGAACAATCTGGCATAATTCTTCCTCTTATAATTAGTTCTCATAAGCAAGAGCTGAGCAAACCTCATCATGCTATTTGCAATGACCCAAATAGAATCATACTGATTTCGAGACCGTGAAAGACCCATAAAAAAATCCATATTAATCATATTATATTTCTAGATAGGTAATTCTATCTTCTGCGAAGTGTCACTCAGCCTCAAATGTTCTACCTTGACTTGCTGACAAACCATACACTTAGCAACAAAATTTGCTATATCCCTCTTCGTCTTATTCCACCAATAGATTTCCTTCAAGTCATGATACATTTTGATTGAACCCAGATGAACTATTTAGCTGGACTCATGCACTTCGATCAAAATCCTTTCCCCAACCTATCTACATCAAGAACACACAACCTTCCTAGATATCTCAAGATGCCATCTCCAACTATCTCAAAAACCATAGCCTTTTGCTGACCCACATCATCTTTAATTTTCATGAGTATGGGATCTAGAACTTGATTCTCCTTGACCTCAGCACCAAGAGATGACTTAACCACCACTTGAACGATCACCCCTCCATCCTCGGAGTCTAAAAGGCAAACTCCTAAGTTGTCCAGCCAGTGAATGTCCTTCACTAATCCTTTTTTCTCCTCGTCAACTTGGGACGGACTTCCCATGGATTACCTTTTAAGAGCATCAGCAATAATATTAGCTTTACCTGGATGGTAGTGCAAACTCATTTAATAATCCTTAAGTAAATTTGAGCCACCGCCTTTGCCTAAGGTTCAATTCCTTCTACATAAACACATACAATAAACTCTTATTGTCTGAATAAATGTTCACATGCACCCTATACAGATAATGACTCCAAATTTTCAAGGTAATAACCACAACTGCCAACTCTAAATCGTGAATTGGGTAATTCCTCTTATGAACCTTAAGTTGCCTAGAATCATAGGATACAACCTTGACAAGATGCATTAAACACAACCCAGTCCCACATGGCACACATCACAATACACAACAAACCCATTAGTGCCCTTGGGTAGGATCAAAATAGGAACAAAAGTCAACTTATCCTTTAACTTCTCAAAACTTCCTTCACAAGCATCGAACCATAAAAACTTAACCTTTTTCAGAGTTAACTTCGTCAACGGAGAAGCAATAGATGAGAAACTCTCTAGAAGATCTCCTATAGTACCCAGCTAAGTCCAAGAAGCTCCTAACGTAGGTTGGAGTCGTGGGTCTAGGACAATTATTAACCGCCTCAATCTTTTTATAGATCTACCTTAATCCCTTCACTATAAATAATATGACCAAGAAAAGTCACAAAACTTAGCCAAAATTCAAAATTAGAAATTTTTTTATACAATTTCTAGACCTTAAGAGTTTACAACACAATTCGGAGGTGATTCGCATGATCTTTCTCACTTTTGGAGTACACCAGGATGTCATCAATAAACACTATAACAAATAAATTCAGAAACAGCATGAACACAAGATTCATAATATCCATGAAAGAAGTTGGAGCATTAGTCTATCAAAATAACATAACCAAAAACTCATAATGGCCATACCTGGTTCAGAAAGCAGTCTTGGGAATATCAACCTCCCTAATTTTCAACTAGTGATAGCCAGAATGGAGATCAATTTTAGAGAAATACCTAGCACCCTAAAGTTGATCGAAGGCGTCATCAATCCTAGGAAGAGGGTACTTATTGTTCACTGTAACCTTATTCAACTGATGATAGTCTATACATATTCAAAGAGACTCGTCATTCTTCTGCACAAAAAGCACAAGAGCACCCCACGGAGAAACATTAGGATGAATGAAACCCTTATCAAAAAAATTCTTTAATTTTTTCTTTAGTTCCTTTAATTCAGCTGGAGCTATCCTATAAGGAGGAATAGAAATGGGATGGGTATCCGGTAGAAGGTTAATTCCAAAAACTATTTCCCTATCGGGAGAAATTCAAGGAAGATCATCAAGAAAACTTTAGGAAATTCATTAACCACAGTAATAGATTGCAAAGAGGGACTCTCAGAGTTAGAATCATTAATCATTAACCCAAACTAGATGATACAGACACCATTTGGAAATCAATTTCTGAGCTCTAAGATAAGAGATAAACTTTTCTTTTTGAACTAGAGAACTCCCCTCCCATTCTAATACTGGTTCATTAGGAAAATGAAAGGTGATCTTTTGGGTCCTACAATCTAGAGAAGCATAGCATGAATGGAGCAAATCCATCCCCAAAATTACATCAAAATCCATTATTTTAGGTTCTATCAAATCCATCAATGTCTACTTATGATGAATGGACACCACACAATCCCTATAGATTTTTCTAGTAACAATAGACCCACCCACAGGAGTAGAAAAAGAAAAGGGTTAGAAATATATTTAGGACCAAAACCAAAGTGCGCAGTCACATAAGGGGTCATATAAGATTGGGTAGAACTCAGGTCAATCAAGCAATAAACATCACGGGAGAAGAGCTATAACGTACCAGTGACAACATCTGGGGATAACTCAGATTCTTGATGAGCAGCAAGTGTATAGAGGCGATTTCATCCATTATCGATCCCTGACATGGCGTGTTTATATGCATGAGCCAAAAAAGTAGTAACCAGTACCATATTAACTCCGGTGGCAACCCTAGTTATAGAAAAATACCTCCACAGATGACAAGGCTGACCACAATAAAGGCTTAAACTCCTCCCTTCTCACAATATCCACGGTGAAGTTGTCCATAAAATTTGCATGGAGGATAGGGTGGGGCTGACTGAGCTCAACTGGCCTGAGACTGGGCACCATGTTCCTTAGGACCACTACTAATTTGAAAATGATGATCACTTGAAGGCTTAGGATAAGGAGTACTAGCTAACGAATAAGAATTTCACTAGTTCTTCTTCTTAGTCCATTTTCTACAATCCCTCCCACTGTTATGTTGATTTGCATTTTGCTCTGCATACCTAAATTTCTTGCTCTGCCTTTCTGCCATTTCCATCTACTTTTTTTTCATCCTCCACCTGTTGCATAGAAACTACCAGCCTAGATATCACATCTTTATTCAGCATAGCAGTAGTCTTACACTCTAATACCAAATCACAGGACAGACCAGAAGCAAACTTCCTCATCGTGGACCTCATATTAGACATTAGCTTAAGAGCATAATGGGATAGTTGATAGAGCTTTAGTACGTACTCCTTAACACTCATCTTACCCTATTTCAAGTTCACAAACTTTTTGGCCTTAGCCTCCCTCAACTCTTGAGGAAAGAAGGGAACTAGAAAAGCACCTAAAAACTCATCCCACACCACTGTCTTAGCATCATGACCCCTAAGCTTTTCCCACTCCTCATACCACTAGTAAGCCACATTCTTTAACTGATAACCAGCAAAGTCCACACCTCCTGAATTACTATCAAGCATCACCCTAAAGATCTTTTCCATCTCATCAATAAGCCTTTGAGAATCCTCCTTAAACTTAGAGCCTGTAAAGGTTAGGGGTTCAACCTCATAAATTAGCCAACCCGAGTGACCTTAGATGAACCAGAAATAGGACCAACATAATCAGATTAATGAGACTGTGATGGCACAATCTGAGCAAGCATATAGATAGACTAATGGAACTCGGCATTTGACATATCTCTCTGAGGTGACTATGATGAGTATCACTATCTCAAGAAGCTTGAGGAGGAATAGTAGAGACCGATGAAACTCCAGGTGGAGTGGTACAACAGGAGTAGGGACCCTAACCGAGTCCGCAATCATGGATAGAGCAAATTTCCTTCGTATTTACCCCCACATAGGACAGAGGTTCCAGCTGAGTTCCAACACTGTTAAATTTTTAAGGAGGCATGATCTGAAATGCGAGTAAGCCAGGAGTTAGAGAAGTTTCATGGCAACTAGACTTTCTAGCATGAAATAGAACACAAAAAAAGGATAACATTCCTAAATGCCTCATAGCCTACCCCTTATAAGTGTGCCACACTACATATCCATAAAAGGGATTCTACTCAACACGACTTTGTGGATACCTAGCGACCCTAAATCGTGATCGGATACCAAGATTTTCACCACCCAAACCCGAGCCTAGCTGTGAAGAGCATCTCAAGCCCACCATGGGATAGAGATAACCCCCTTAGACTTACCTTAAGAGAACAATAAAAATAAACAGCCGAAGCCAACTAAAATAATAAGAGAGATAGATAAGTCAAATAAAAAACTAAGAGTTAAAATAAAACAACCATGACATCCCAATAGTGCCCACAAAAGACTCTAATCTAGGAATACCAACTAAGTTAGGATATGCCCCCAAAAATGACAAAAAGAATCCCTAAGTACAAAAAATATAAAGAAAACTAAGGATAAGACTAGGCCTTTCAAATGATGGAGGCTCACCACTTCACAACTGATCCACAGGAGTACAAAACCATCTAACGCTACATAGGATCAATAGAAAAGTCCTCGAAACCTATATCATGAAATGATGTAGCATCCAAGGACGGTCAGTGGGGCGAGCACTGGCATGCAACCTAAGGGAAGGGATAAAATAATGCATTTACCAAAAATCATATCCTAAACAACATGCCCAACATTTATACATATATATATATATATATAATGCCAAAATAGGGACAAGGGTCATGAAACATAATAGTTTAAAACATTAGCCTGAACTATGTAGTTCATACCGACATTCCAGGCACCTATGGAGTATATGAGTCTAATTCCACCTGTTGGAAGAGCCCCAGTCCAAGATAGCTGCATGTACCAAGGAATAGCTAAAGATACCATGGTGATATCCATCAAAAATATAATGTGTCTCCAGACACAAAGGTCATATAGACCCCCAACGTCGGCAAACGTGATTCCAATATTGGTCCCTTCGGGACTACACTTTTTTTATGAGCAGCACAATTCCCATTATGCCCAAATTAAAATAATTTGCACATAAACGAACCATTCACCAAGGAGTCTTTTATTTAGGCATTTCTAATTTGGTATCGTCAAGAGCAATATGCTAGCAAGCTATTTCATATATAATAACTAATCCAATTAACCAAATAGACTCCAATTATTGGTTTAATATCTAAACCACAGTTACCAAGGGCATCCAAATCCTTTTTATCCATTTATCCTTTAATGAAATGCAATGATTTCAAAAGATAAGTTATATTATGTAAAAACCATACTCAAAAACAAGATTACAATGTGATTTGAGGTTAATGTCATTACCATGCAATAAAATCATCAATTTGGTAAAACTAGGTCACCCATTTCAACCATTATAACAATGCACCAATTCAGTTCCAAAAGCTATCAATTAAAGCATAAATAACCCATTAGAATTATAGAAAATGTAATGTAAGTGTTAACAACTTAAAACCCTCAACCCAAGTTCAAACCAATCATTTGAAATGGATGAATATTGAATAAGTTAATGCAATAATATAAAATACAAGTTAGGGAGTGTACAACACGCCTGAAAATTAGAAGAATTTGAGGTGGAATTGAAGTTTAGAGCCCAAATAAAGAAAATCCTAGAGAAAACCTTGAGTTCCTTAATTTTGAAATTGGAGAAGAGAGAGCAATGAATAATTTGATGAATTGAGGTGCTTTTGGGGTTGGTGGGACGTTTAAGATGTTTTTAAAGTGAAAAGGACCAAAAATCCCCCACCCCAAGCTTAAAAATATTGAACAACACAAAAATTAAATATTAGCATGGCATGCTGCTATCACGGAGCTTAGCCAGTGTGCCACTCTCTTATCATGAAGCCTAACTAGCATGGAATGCCATTATCGTGGACCCTCACTATCTAGGTCCCAAAATGTCCTCAAACCTCTTCCAAAAATTCTAAAACTTTTTCAAATCAAGTCAAAAATTAACATTATGCATGCGTGAGGATTAAAAATAAATTGGTCAAAATTTTGTGGGGTCTTACACATATCTAGGACAATCAAGACTATCCAGTTCTCACGACCTATAAAGGTAATTACAGAAGATCGGTACACCTGATCCATCATTACAAAATCTCTTCTAGGGTAGAAACATGAAGAGGCATAGCAAGAGACTCACATGCAACTCCAAAACCAGAAAAAAATATGTAGACACATAGGAGAAGGTCGACCCATAGTAAAATAATACAAAAGTAGATGTGTAGCAAATTAAGATGAGACCTATAATTATAGTATCAAAGGTCTCTAGCTTGGGTCTAGTAGGTATAGCATAACACTAACCACATATGCTCCAAAACTGCATAACCATATGACCATATCCACGAGCACCTCTACCTCTACCTCAAGCACCTCTAACTGTTCCACCACTACTTTATGAACCACCTCTTACTATAGATATAGGAGCAGGTCAGAAAATACATCAAGATCAATCCTTGTCCACATGGAAAAACTCATCACATACAAAATATTCTTTAAGTCCTAACTCAATCTGAGAAGGTGCGGCTAAACTAAAACAACCCTAGCTCGATGCTTTGCTAATTGAAGTCACTGAACCTGTAGCACTACCACCTGATCCCTGCAAAGCAACTTAAACTGGCCTACCATAATAACCATGGCAACCTCTACTCTTGAAATCCTATACCCAAGAGGACTATCCACTAAACTAACTATGACGATGCACCTTCTTGGTCCCTCCTTTAGTAGCCTAGATAATAAACTCGATCATCTTGGCATGCTCAATAGTACTCTGGAAAGAAGCCCCTAAAACTGACATCTGAGTTGTATCCAATTAATAAGTACCATATATTCCCATCATAAACTTTTGAATCCTCTCAGAATTGGTGGAGATGCTAGCGGCTGAATACCTAGATAAAATGTGAAAATGAGCCTTATACTCAGTAATAGTCATAGAACCCTAGTCTAAGTAATCATACTCATAACACATCTAATTTATCAAGATATATGTACAAATCACTCTAAGAAGGCCTCAAAAATTGAGTCCAAATCATAGCAGGCAAACCCAAAGGTCTACAACTAACAGACGACCACCACTAATCCCTCTCCACATCTGTCAGTAGATAGGTATTATAAAAATCTCTATGAGACTTAAGAAATCAATGATTATGTCACTTCTCCTGGATATCAACCAAAAACTCATAGGCATCCTCACTAATAGCACCACTAAACTTGGGCAGACCCAAGCGAATAAACCTTTCTAACCACTTTGGATCATCAAAAGACATACTATTACCAAAGCAACTAGAAGAATAGTAAGTCTTGAAGATTGAGAATCCACCTGTGAGGGTATCATAGATGAAAGATGTACCCCTAAACTCGGAATACCATGATCAAATACTAGCATAGAAGGTGGAGCACCACTCAAAGTCTGAGGAATACTATCAGCAGATGCCATAATAGATGGCAAAATTCTACTAGGGTCTGATGAATACTATAAGAAGATGTCGACACTGACGGCAGAACCATACTCAAAACTAGAGAAACACCAGATACACTTGAGGGAACACCCTCCAAGCAAATCAATAATCGAATCAATAGACCCTTTAGAATCAGGGTAGCAATTGAACCTTGTGGCACCTAAGCTAGACCCACATCTCCTGCATGTTCAACCTCGAGATCAGGAAAGATACACCTTGAACTACCTCAAACAGGGGCAGCCCCTCATTCCTATCCTCTACCTCAGGGTATTCTTCGACCTCCACCTCTTCCCTTAGTATGGGATCTATTCTCGAGTGTTGTCTCAGCATCTAGCCTCATGGGAACTAATCCTCACCATGTATCTAGAAAATAATGGTACGCTACTTAGAACTTTAAGTAAGAACAACTTGCACGACTTAGAATCAAATAGAGATATTTTTCCTAAAGAAAACTTATAGGATAGGCTCTCGAAGATAGATGAGGATGTTTACATACCAATCCATGAGACTCCACTAGACATCTTGACCTTACACTTATGAGACCGGTGAACCTGGTTACTTTGATACCAATTTGTCATAGTCCAAAAACCAGGTTATATGGCACTTATCACGGTCCAGCCTTGATAAGTAAGTCGATCACCAAGAAAAAATGAAAGGTGAACAAATAAGGAAAATATCCAGAACATAACAATATTTAAGATAATGCAAGACTTCTAGAACAAATTCAGGCCAAACACAAAATATAACAAAGAAAAAATCTAAATAAATAACATAGAATCCCAAAATTTGGTGGCATAAGTTTAAGAGCATCTAATACAACTCAAAAGTGCTTAAAAAGAATGTACGATTCTGAAAATAAGTAAAGCCATCTAAAACATATCAGAGAAGGTTTGGAGTTAGCTTTGAAGAGATTATACTTAATAAAAACCATGTAAGAGAAGGTTTGGAGTTAGCTCTCGAACATGTAAGATAATACACTTAATCTATTGTGAGTCACACTCATACTAGGATCTTCACCAAAAGGGCACGGTAGGGGTGAGTATAGTCCACTTGTACTCAATACGTATCATTGGTCTGGGGAGGGTAAGATATACGCAGTCCATTTCTCATTGTCTTGAGCCGGGGGTCTATCGGAAACAGCCTTGCTACTTCCGAGAATCTCATTGTATTAGATGATATAATTGATGAAAATAATGAAAATAAAGTTTTGGAGCTTATACAAGCTCAAATGGTGAAGAAATCCTCGAGAATCACCCAAACCCAAAGCTCAAAGGTCCAAAATAGAGGAAAAATATGAAAAAGGTATTGTAACACCCCATAAATCCAAGCCAATATTAGAACCATGCTTCAATTTAATACAAATTTAAACCTTATTTTTGGTAGTTTTATAAGTGACTTAGACATATATTAAGGCCTCAAATAGCTCCTAGCTTATAGACAAGTCAAAACATCCCTTAGCAATTAAATTCTTGTGACGAATATAACTATAGTCAGATTCAAATGAGAATAACTATTTAGTTACTAACAATTTTTGAGATCAAGACCCACCAACATATAGATAATTGAAGTATCTTTCTAACAACACCAATTTTACCTTCATCTGATATCGGGGTAAAAGTTTATTGCCAAATTACAGAAGTACTGTCAAAGCTGCCCAGTGAAAACGACCCTGATAATGACTAGTTATCAGACATAACGGGTCATTAGAGGGAGTTGTTACCCTATCAGTAGGGGCCAAAATTTAGGTTCCTAACCACGACTCCAGTAACAACTTGTGGTCAGACATAACGAGTCATTGCAAGAGTCATTCTGACTGCTTCCAAGAGTTTTTCAAATGATTTTTAAGGGGTTTTTGATCTTTTTTCACTCTTTTAACCCTAAAACTACGTCATTAAAGTTATTATAAGGCTGAATATAAATCCTAAACAACTCTAAATCCCTCATTCTCAACACAACACACAAATTAGTCAAGAAATATGTGATTTTTCACTCCTCCAAAGAAAGAAATTAGGGTTTTTCATCTCCAAGTTAAAATCCTCACAACTTCAATTCAAGAATCAAAAGTAATAAGGTATGTGGGTATTACATGAGGGTCTCCTTTCATCCTTATGCCCAAATTATGATTTTGTTCATGAGTTTTGTGGTCTTCATAAACTAGGGCTTTAACCCAATTATTACTCCAAGCTTAAATTCAATCCTCCGTGATATAATTGTCAATCCTAAGCATGTTTTTATTATTAGTCATGGTTTATTAGTCCCATACTATATCATTCATTCTCTTCTCAAATCCATGCATAATTTACATTATATTAGTTAAGATTTAAAGCATGTGATCAAGCTATATGAGATTTATCAGTTTCAAGACTATTAAGAATTATTGATTCATGATTTTGGACATGAGTTATGAAATTTCCTATTATATTCATATCACAGAATTTCTACTATTTAGTCACATTATTTAGAGCTGATGGGTTATGAACACCCGATACCTATGAGTTCATCCATGTATTAGTTGACATGTTTTTAGCACTTCAGATTATGCATATGTAGTTATTTTCAAGAATATTACTATATTGAGAATATATATGTATAAATTTTTAGTGTTGTTCAATTGGAAGTGGTACTTAGCACTGAGTGAATGCAGGGATGAAGGCTCACCCACCAGTTGAGGACTGAGACCTTTAGTTGAAGTCCTTAAGTGTAATGACCCTTCAGGTCATTTTTTATATTTCTGATTATTTTCACCGTTAGAGATTCTTCATAGCTTCCCCAAGTCGCTTATGACTTGCTAGGACTGATAGTTCAGCTACTGGACAATTCATTTAATTTTTTAGAGTCAATTTCCTTGTTTAGAAGACATCGCTGGATCCAAATGACAATCGGGCAAAAACTTTAATAAAAAAATCTCAAATTTAAATTCTAAATTCATAAGTAACTCTAGAATATTGATTTTAGGCTAAGTATACCATTAGTTTAGGTCCCGATGCGCGCGAGCTCATTTCGACCTATTGGCTGAAAAGTTGGAAAATTGGAAATATAGATGTGGGACCTATATTTGGTCAGTAAAACCTTGGATTAAAAATCCAAATATGCCATTACGTCTAGAACATTGAATTTAGTGTGGTTAGATAGTTCATTTATGTATATCAGATTCTGAATAAATCCTGAGTCATTAGCAAAAACTAGGAAAAATTTCCTAGTTTCAGCTGTCAGTTGTGCTAACGGCAAGTGTTGCGATTGCACAAGGTAGGATGGTGATCTACATACCTTCTCCTTCACTAAAGTAGTTCTATTTCACACCTTGTTGTGCAATATCCATATCTGATTACCTAGCATGGGTATAAAATGACCCCGTAGGCCATATTTTGGTCAATTCCACTCATCTTTGAGAGCCTAGAACCCTAAAAGAGTATGATAACTTTAAATTGAGTCTTAGCGGTAACTTGGGCACTTGATTATCTTATTTTTTTGCAAATTTCTTCAGATTTATCATGCTTGAATTTCTTGAATTTTTTACCAAAGCCCCAAATCTTTTAGGGCTTGATATTAGCTCAAACTTAGATTGGTTTTTATCCATTTTTTAGGGTTTTGATTCCATAAGCTTGATATCATGTTGGGTTGGTATCCAACATGTTTTTTCCATGAGTGGGACCCACATGGTATTTTGGATGATTTTTGGAACCGAAGCATAATGGTGAAATATGGGTAGCAATATTCTCGTATTGATGAGTAGAAAGTATTTTTTGATAGCTTGTCATCTTGAAGAAGCTTCTTGAAAGGTAAAAGAGAAGGTTTAGCAGATTATTGAGCTTTCTTTGTCGTTGAGGTAGGTTAGGTTTATCCCTTATTAGATTGAGTTATGTCATAGTATAATTATGATATCTTGTTGGATTAGGATAGGTTTTAGGTGTTGAAGACTTGGGATTAGTTGAATATTTTAGTTCTCATGTTTAGAATGAGGATGCTTAGAATTACTCTAGTTAGATGAGAGTGACCTTGTCACTCGTGTTTAGGGAAAGATTGAACTTAGTTGCTTACTCTAATGGATTTTCTTTAGTTTCAATGAACTTAGCGACATAACTTGAGTAGAATCTCTACATTGGATTTAATGGTGGATTTCTATACATCTAAGAGTTTATTTATATACTTTAGCCTAGTCTGGGGTAGAATTGAATGTAGAATGTATTTTGGGGATTTAGAAGTGGGCTCTTGACCTACCTTAAGACAATATTGATATAGTTCTCTTAAAACCCTTATACTTTTAATAAATTCTTAGAGAATGCCCTTTTTAGGAAAGATTTAGGAACCCTTGGTACATGATGGTTATGATGGATGACATTAGAAGTAATGTCTTATCGATTGGGCCGTGTATTTGAGTTATTGGCTAAGCTCATGATAAGCCATTTTTATGACATTGTTCATCTATTGTTTGAGCCTCTAAAATATATTATTGAATGAGCCCTTGGTTAGGATATTTCCTAAGCCTTACATAATGATATTGACTATGCTATGAGTAAGTTATGGATTATGCCATGGATTAACTATTGCTCAAGTTATTGATAGACTATGTTTTGCTAATGATCAGTCATTAAGTATGTTACTAGTGAGTCATTACTCATGATATTGCTTATGATAGAGATTATGCCAAGAATATATGCTAGAAATCATGCTTGAAAACACTCCTTATGGTATTTTTTTAGAATGATGTCATGAATTATGTTAGAACTCACGCTTATTGATTTATGGAAAGTTATGTTGCTAGTTATGTTTAAAATCATGAAACATCATTTTATGGTTGCTTATGTTATGAATACTGCAACCGATTATGATTATGCACATATATTGATACCCAGTAAGGTCGTAAGATATTATGATGATATGATGATACCCGTCAAGGTCGAAGGATATTATGATAATATGATGATGTCCGGTAAGGTCGGAAGATATGATTATGATACATGCTTGATAAGGCTGAAAGATGATTATATTGATAGGCCTAAGTGTTCATCTACCAGTTCGAGTCTGAATAGTCCTATGTATGACAATCACATGCTTATTTATATCCTTATGGGTAAGTTGGATATATTGTTGATGATAGAGATACCAATTATAACCCACTAGTGATAAATGCTTATGAGTGATATAGTTGGTGTGTGATACTAATTGAGGATTAGTGATGGATATTATCTAAGTGGCTAATGATGACTAATAGACATTCAAACACTATTGAAAATTAAGAATAGTGGTATTATAGGCTAGTTATAATGATGGTTAATCTATTAAGATAATTAGTACTAATAATGATTAGTTGATAATTATGATTAAGACAATGATGATAACTTGTCAATAAACATTGCCTAGTTGCCAAAAATGGGTTATCTAGTGAAAAATAGATAGACGATAACCCATGAATAGAGGTTATGTGGTAAATAGTTGTGAAATAACAACTAGAGGTGTTATGATGGCTAGTAAGTAAAATAGATTAGTTAATGAGAGAAGACTAGATAGTAAATGGTGGTTATTGTATGTTGATGTTAAGATTACTAAAAAAATGGTAATAGTATGGAATATGGTCATTTGGTTTAAGTTAGTAATTAATGAAGGTTCGGTAAAATAACTGATTGATGATAGTGTGGGGAAAAGGTTGAATAATGATGAGGTGTGGATATGTGTTGGTTAAATTCCTTATATTTCTCTTAAGTGTACTCTCCATTAGTATGGGATGTTGTGATGATTTTTTCACTTTATCCACTAGTTGGCATATGAGACCTAACTTTGTATGTGTCTTTGCTTGAATTGATGTGTTATGATTCTGAATTGTCTGTTTCTTATACACGGCAATATTGATATGTGTTGATGTCTCATGTTCTATTGTTATTTTTGGTTTAATAACTCATTATGTACAGGGATGATGGATGATTCAGGTTCTATTTTGTACTTTGACTTAGGTATGATTATCATGCATTATATCATCTTTATATCATGACTTAGCTCAGTCGGTCAAAGATTCCTACTAAGTACCCGTTGTTTTGGTACTTATACGATACTTTTGTACCTCTTTGGTGTAGATCAGAATACTAGCATTCGCTATTGACCGTCTTTGAGTAAAGTTTATATTTTGAAGATAAGGAGAGCTCTTTGAGTTTTGAGTCGCCTATTTTATTCTAGCATATTATAATTCAGCCTTTTGTATCGAGATAGATATATTGAATAAATACATTCTAAATCTTTTGGGTTGTATTATTGACTCTATACGCTCTTGTACTAGCTCTATCAAGTCATGAAATTGGTATTCATGTGTTGACTTATTCATCTATTTAGAATATGTAATACCCCATACTTTTTCCTATCTTGGAATCATCTCATGAATGTTAGAAATTTACTTTGAAAGATGAATCAATTTTGGTGCATGTTCAATTTTTAATATTTTCACTTTTTATCATGTGGGAAATTGAATTAGCTTTCTAACGATTCCAATTTCATCCAAATTTGGTATCGGAGTAAAAAGTTATGGAAGTTTTACTCAGAGATATCAGAATCGCCCAGGTATGACGGCTAGGTTGACGTACCATCGACCTAGCGACGGACCTTCGCCTTGACCGTTGCAGCCAAGACAGTGAGGCAACCTTCTGGATAAGGTGTGATGGATAGGTTGATGGACCACCAAACTTGCAACAGACAGTCTCCCAAGCCATCGCTACTTAGGCAGTGAGTCCTTATACTGGTCCACCTACGACGGTCGAAATGATGAACCATCGAGCCAGCGACGAACCATCGCACGAGCCATCACAGGTCCTGTTCAGGAGATTTTAAGTTATTTTTAAAGGGTATTTGGGTCTTTTTCCACCCGTTGTAACCCCTAAGTATATCAGACCAAGGCTCATAAGTTCATTATTCTTCTACAACAACAAAATAGGGTTTCCCTCAAGGATCAATCCCCAAGAACAAGAAACCCTAGGTGCTTAATTCCAAGCCAATAATTCAAGTTTTTCTCTACAAATCTTCAAGAAATCACTCACACAAGTATGCATAGTGTTAATTCATGGACTTCTTTCGTCCATGAAGCCCAAGAATCTCTTTTAAAAGTTCAAGTGTATGGATTTCTTTATGAATTTCATGTCGGGTTTGCTTTTATTCATGTTGATAATGACCAATTGAATTCAAATCCATGTTGGGTGATCAATTTTATGTGGAATTGATTAGTATAGGTGTAGATTCATGTAAACCTATGATTAAACCCTTGGATGATGAAATTAGAGTTGAATCATGATGTTTATTTGTTGTATAATGTTCTCTACATATACTATGCTTACCATGTGTTTGATTAAATGCCTATGTGAAGAAAAAGTGCCCTACAAGTATGATAGTATGAAATCCCCATTTATGTATAAGTTTATGCATACCAATTGTTTGATGAAATGCCTTAATAAATAAATTAGGGATTGTGATGTTGGTCATGTATTCAAGAAAGTCATGTTTTGTCAGTTTCATTCCATCGAGTCCTGGGGGTACTTGTACCTGACAATTTAGCTATATGCTTAGAGCCTATGTCATGTTCTCAAGATACTCTCAGTCAAGCCATGTTCAGTAGAATTCAGTCAGTCTCATGACTTAGGAAGACTCAGTAACTTCAGTAAATCTCAGTCAAGTATCAGACCTCAATAATATTCCGTCAGTCAACGGAACTTAGTTAACTCAGTCCATTCAGTTCAGTTAATCATGATCAATGTTTATTCAGATGGAAGTAGAAATTAGCACTGACTGAACCCAAGGATGGGAACTCACCTATTATATGAGGGTGCGATTCTTAGAAGCAATCTTTGCGTTCCAGAACTATATAGCCAGCATAAGTTGAGACATCATACCCTGCTATATGAGGGTAGATGAGGTGGGTTAACCTGTCATATGAGGGTTCCCACCGTTCTCACTAGAGTTACCTTTTATATGAGTGTCACTCACAGATTGTCCTTACCAGTGGCGTGGTATTGACACCCTTCTAATCAGGGCACAGATTGTACCCCAATTCAGCTATAATGCATAATTTGGGGTATGTTAGTTAGATAACTACTTCCCACAGTTTCAGTATCAGTATCAGTAAAAGAACTCACATAGTTCTTCAGGTTCAGGACTGTCAGATACAGTCAACTCAGAACAGTACGGAGCTCAGCTAGTCCCATCAGATTCAAGACTGTCAGATACAGTCACTAAGGTTATCAGTTATATTAGTTATCCGAACTCAGTCATTAGTCATGTTAGTTATCAGTAAATTCATGTTATCACGATCTCAGTTATAGTTACTATGATTCATGCATGCATTCTCACGTTCATATTAGTCAGTTAGTCAGTATTGTTCATGCATATGAACCCCATGCATTCAGCCTACCTCACATGCATACCAGTACATTCAAAGTACTGATGCATTTATGCTATGGTGTCTTATACTATAGGTTCAGAGACATGAGCTCTATAGCATCAGTAGATTCTAGTCTCAGCAGTCAGAGTTAGCAGGGAGTCCTCATCTTTTGAAGACATGATCATTAATTTACTACCTCATTAATTAATTTATTAGTTGAAGTTAGTTGGGGACATGTCCTATCAACTCCTTATCCAGACAGTTCAGTCAGTTAGAGGCTTTTCAGACTACCATGTTCAATTAGTTATTTTAGTTATTTTTGGTATATTATACCCCATCCATATGTTATGATTTATCAGATCTTGTGTTACAGTTTTGAACTTTATGTCCTTTCAGTTCATATTTCTGCATTATACAGTATATTATGAAGTATACAGGTACAGATATCAATCATGGGTTAGCTTGAAGTCCTTCAGTATCATGAGCACCATGTAGCGTTTTGGGTACCAGACTCGGGGCATTACAAACTTATTATCAGAGCCAGGTTCAATAGAGTCCTAGGAAGTCTAAAAGTCGCATCTAGTAGAGTTTTGTACATGGGTGTGTTGCGCGCCACATTTATGTGCAGGAGGATATAAGATGTTTTAGGAACAGTTTCCCTTCTTTCAGTATTCATATCGTGCCAGTGAGCATAATCTCAATTCAATCTCTCGGTCTAATACGTTTCTCCCTTTCTTCTACAGAACATGCCTCCAAAACAAAACAAGAATCAGTCAGCCCCTCAGCCCGAAGTACCTTTGGGCGAACATATTTCTCATGCAGAGTTCAGAGTTGCATTCACTACTCTTGCTCAGTTAGTTGTTGCTCAGAATGAATGACCAGTTGTCATTCCGGCTAATTCAGCTGCAACCAGAATTCGGGACTTCACCCGAATAAATCCTACATCCTTTCTCGGGTCTAAGTCAGATAAGGACCCTTAGGAATTCATCGATTAGGTTCAAAAGGTTACAAACATCATGGGGGTTACTCCTAGTGAGAGTGTTGAGCTATCTCCATATCAGTTGCAGGATGTTTCTCACACTTGGTACAAGCAGTGGAAGTCAGAAAGGCCAAATGATGCAGGGCCTATTGAGTGGGAGGAGTTTGTCACTGCATTCTTAGATAGATTCTTTCCCCAAGAGCTGAGAGAGGCTAAGGTGTTAGAATTCTTCAACCTCGGTCTAGGAAATATGACGGTGAGAGAGTATTCTCTTAAGTTTACTTAATTATCCAGATATACCCCTCATGTGGTTGCAGACAGTAGGACCAAGATGAGTAAGTTTGTTTCTGGGGTGAATGACAGTATGGTCAACGAGTGTAGATCTGCGATGTTGAATAGTGACATGACTTTATCCAGGCTTATGACTCATGCTTAGCAGATAGAAGATCAAAAGATTAAGATGAGTGAGAAGCAGAATAAGAGAGCAAGGACAGGTAGTTTCAACTTTGCTCAGCCCAAATCAGAAGGAGAAAACCATTCTATATTTCGTCCTAAGTCATCAGTTCCAGCTCCTTCTTCGGCTATTTCTCCATCACCTAAGTTCAGGGATGGTACCAAATATAGAGCGCCAAGATCTAAGTCTCAGAGCAGTGTTAAAAGTCCCCGCACCTATCCTCTTTGCCAGACTTGTGGCAAGCAACATCAGGGTATATACAGAGCTGGTAGTGGTATTTGTTTTGAGTGTGGCAAACTAGTCCACAGAGTCAGAGACTGTCCTCAGCCAGGTCCTCAAGGTCAGCAGAACCGTTCCCCAGCTCAGTTCGATCGCCTAAACCAACAAGGTGCCACCTCCAGCGCTACTAGTGGGCAACTCCCAAATAAACTCTATGCTCTTCAATCCCGACAAGATCAGGAAAATTCTCCTGATGTGGTTATTGGTACGTTACAGATCTTTCATGTGCATATTTACGTTTTGCTAGATCCAGGAGCTTCTTTGTCTTTTGTTACTCCCTATATAGTAGGCAATTTCAGAATCAGTCCCAAAATTCTAGCAGAGCCCATTTCAATCTCTACCCCAGTAGGTAAAATCATCATAGCCCGGTGGGTATACAGGAACTGCCTGGTTATTATATTTTAGAAAGTCACTTCAGCAGACTTAGTCGAATTTGAGATGATTGATTTTGATGTCATTCTCGGCATGGATTGGCTTCATTCCTGCTATGCCACAGTCTACTACAAAAATAGAATAGTCCAGTTCCAGTTTCCGAATGAACCCATCCTTAAGTGTAAGGGTAGTACTTCAGCTTTTAGAGGTCAGCTTATTTTCTACCTTCGGGCAAGGAAAATGGTATCTAAGGGATGTGTCTATCATCTTGTTTGAGTTAAGGACACTAGTTCCAAAACTCCCAGTCTTGAATTAGTCCCAGTAGTAAGTGAATATTCAGATGTCTTTCCCAAAGATCTTCCAGGAATTCCTCCCAAAAGGGAAATAGACTTCGGCATTGATCTTCTTCCAGGTACTCAGCCTATATCTATTCCACCATACAGAATGGCACCAGAAGAACTAAGAGAATTCAAAGAGAAGTTGAAGGATATCTTAGATAAGGGATTCATCAAGACTAGCATGTCCCCGTGGGGTGCACCAGTTTTATTCGTGTGCAAGAAAGACAGTTCTCTCAGAATGTGTATTGATTACTGTCAGCTCAATAAAGTCACGGTCAAGAACAAGTATCCTCTTCCCAGAATCGATGACTTGTTTGACAAACTTCAGGGTGCCAGCATTTCTCTAAGATAGACCTCAGATCAGGCTACCATCAACTCAGAGTTAGAGAATGTGACATTCCAAAAACAACCTTTCGTACTTGGTATGGTCACTTAGAATTCCTAGTCATGTCCTTTGATCTTACTAATGCCCCAGAAGATTTCGTGGACTTGATGAACTGTGTGTTCAAGAAGTATTTGGACATGTTTGTCATAGTCTTCATAGATGATATTCAGGTCTATTCCCGCAGTGAGAGTGATCATTTAGACTATCTCAGATCGTACTTCAGACTCTCAGAGATCATCTGTTGTTCGCCAAATTTAGTAAGTACGAGTTTTGTCTAAGGTCAGTAGCATTCCTTGTCATATCATTTCCGGTGATGGAATTAGAGTAGATCCTCAAAAGATTGAAGCAGTAAGAAGCTAGCCTCACCCTGTCTCTCCATCAGACAACAGGAGTTTATTAGGTTTGGCTGGCTATTACAGACGGATTATTGAGGGATTTTCTTCTATTGCATCCCATGTCCAAATTGACTCAGAAGAAAGTCAAGTTTCAGTGGCCAGATCCTTGCGAGAAGAGTTTTCAAGAGTTGAAGACTCGACTCACCTCAACTCCAGTCTTAGCTCTTCCAGATGGTTTAGATGGTTTCGTAGTGTATTGTGATGCATCCAGAGTAAGTTTGGGTTGTGTCCTTATGCAGATGGTAAGGTCATAGCCTACGCCTCCATAAATCTTAAACCCCATGAGAAGAATTATCCTACTCATAATCTCGAGTTAGTAGCCGTAGTTTTTGCCTTGAAAATTTGGAGGCATTATCTATACGGTGTTCATGTAGAGGTATTCACGGATCATAAGAGCCTTCAGTATATCTTTTCTCAAAAAGATATCAATCTTCACCAGAGAAGGTGGTTAGAGCTCTTGAAATATTATGACATGAGTGTCCTTTATCATTCGGGCAAGGCCAACGTAGTGGCCGACGCTCTCAGTAGAATGTCCTTGGGTAGTGTTTCTCATATTGAGGACAGTAAGAAGAAGTTAGCTTAGGAAATCCATTAGCTTACCAGATTGGGTGTTCGCTTAGTCGATACAGAAGAGGGTGACATATGGGTTCAGAGTAGTTCAGAATCATCTTTAGTTTCTGAGGTGAAAGAAAAGAAAGATAGAGACCCCAGTTTAGTCAAGTTGAAAGAGTCATTCAAGGATCAGAAAGTAGAGGTTTTCTCCTAAGAGGGAGATGGTGTTCTGTGTTGTCAGGGTTATCTCTGTGTTCTAGGTGTAGATGACATAAGGTAGCGAATTCTTGCAGAAGCACATGGTGTGCTCTACTCTATTCATCCAGGGGCCACAAAGATGTACAGCAACTTACGAGAAATCTATTGGTGGAGTGGGATGAAGAGAGATGTTACAGAGTTTGTGGCTAAGTGCTCTACATGTCCGCAGGTTAAGATAGAGCATCAGAAGCCTAGCGGGTCCATGCAGGAGTTCAGTATTCCTACTTGGAAGTGGGAAGTTATGAACATGGACTTTGTGATGGGTTTGTCTCTTACCCATCATCAGCATGATTCAATTTGGGATCAGCTCATTTTCTTCTAGTCCATACCTCTTATTCAGCAGAGGATTACGCCAAACTCTACATCAGAGAATTGGTCAGATTGCACGGTGTTTCTCTATCTATTATTTCAGACAAAGGTACTCAGTTCACCTCTTATTTCTGGAAAGCATTCCAAAATGGTCTTGGTACCTAAGTTTATCTCAATACAGCCTTTCATCCTCAGACAAATGGTCAAACAGAAAGGACCATTTAGACCCTAGAAGATATGATAAGGGCGTGTGTAATTTATTTCAAGGGTAGTTGGGATGACCACTTGCCTTTTATTGAGTTTTCATAAAACAATAGCTATCATTCCAGTATTCGGATGGCTTCTTTCAAAGATCTCTATGGTAGGAGATGCAGATCTCCAGTCGATTGGTTCAAAGTTAGTGAGGCCTCAGTTATAGGGCCTGACTTAGTATTCGATGCCTTAGAAAAAGTCCAGTTGATTAAAGAAAGACTCCGGGCTACCAGAGCCAACAAAAGTCTTATGCAGATGTTCGCAAAAAGGATCTCGAGTTCAAGATTGATGACTATCTCTATCTAAATATCTCTCACCTAAAGGGAGTGAAGAGATTCGGCAAAAAGGGAAAGCTCAGTCCCCGATATGTCGATCCCTTCAAAATTCTCAATCGTCTTGTCAAGGTGGCTTATGAGTTCGAATTGCCTTCAGATCTAGCCTCAGTTCATCCAGTCTTCCATGTCTCTTTGCTCAAGAAGTGCATAGGTGATCTAACAGTTGTAGTCCCTATTCAGAGCATAGATGTTCAGAACAGCCTCTCTTATGAAGAGATTCTAGTCGAAATCCTAGACTATAAGACTCGTAGACTGAGGAACAAAGAAGTCCCTCTAGTCAAAGTAATTTGGAGAAATCATTCCATCGAGGGAGATACTTGGGAAATAGAAGCATACATGCATACCAAGTATTCTCACCTCTTCCCCACTAACTCAAATCAATCTCTAGGTAACAGTTCTCCTTAAGTTTTTTAGTTTCATGTTCAGATTTCAGTTACAAGCTTGGTATCCCTTTCATATTCAGGATCCCATTATAAATTTGGTATCAAATACCATTGTATATTTAGTCATGCATTTATGTATCAGTTCAGTTATATAATTATGCATCAGGCAAGAATTCTCATTATGAGAAACTTAGTTCATCAGAACACTCAGTCATGCAATCATGAATCAGTTACGTATGTTCAGTATGATATGTTCAGTTATCAGTTATGTCAGTCATGTTCCAGTTATTTACATTCAGTATGAATGTCAGTTTATCTTCTCCCCTCTCTTTCAGTCTCATTCAAGGATGAATGTTCTCAAGGGGGGATATTGTAATACCCCGTACTTTTTCCTAGCTTGAAATCATCTTAAGAATATTAGAAATTTACTTTGAAAGATGAATCCATTTTTTTCACGTGAAATTTTTAATATTTTCACTTTTTATCATGTGGGAAATTGAATTAGCTTTCCAACTATACAAATTTCGTCCAAATCCGATATCGGAGTAAAAAGTTATGGATGTTTTATTCAAAGCTATCAGAATCGCCCAGGTGTGTCGGCCAGGTTGACGGACCGTCGACCTAGCAACGGACCGTTGCCTTGACCGTCGCAGCCAAGACAATGAGGAAACCTTCTAGATAAGGTGCGACAGATAGGTTGAAGGACCGTTGAACTTGTGATGGACCATCGCCCAAGCCGTCACTACTTAGGTAGTAAGTCCTTATCCTGGTCCACCTATAACGGTCGAAATGACAGACCTTCGAGCCAGTGATAGACCGTCGCACGAGATGTTGTAGGTCCCGTTCAGAAAATTTTAAGTTGTTTTTAAAGGTTATTTGGGTCTTTTTCCACCCGTTTTAACCCCTAAGTATATCAGACTAAGGCTCATAAGTTTATTATTCTTCTACAACAACAAAATAGGGTTTCTTTCAAGAATCAATCCCCAAGAACAAGAAACCCTAGGTGCTTAATTCCAAGCTAATAATTCAAGTTTTCCTCCACAGATCTTCAAGAAATCACTCACCCAGGTACGTATACTATTCATTAATGGACTCCTTTCATCCATGAAGCCCAAGAATCTCTTTTAAAAGTTTAAGTGTATGGATTTCTTTATGAATTTCATATCGGGTTTGCTTTTGTTCATGTTGATAATGACCAATTGAATTCTAATCCATGTTGGGTGATCAATATTATGTGGAATTGATTAGTATAGGTTTAGATTCATGTGAACCTATAATTAAACCCTTGGATGATGAAATTAGAGTTGAATCATGATGTTTCTTTGTTGTATAATGTTGTCTACATATACTATGCTTACTATGTGTTTGATTAAATGCCTATGTGATGAAAAAGTACCCTACTAGTATGATAGTATGAAATCCCCATTTATGTATAAGTTTATGCATACCAATTGTTTGATAAAATGCCTTAATAAATGAATTAGGGATTGTGATGTTGGCCATGTATTCAATAAAGTCATGTTTTGTCAGTTTCTTTCCACCGAGTCTTGGGGCTACTTGTACTCGATAATTTAGCTGTATGCCTAAAGCCTATGTCATGTTCTAAAGATACTCTCAGTCAAGCTATGTTCAGTAGAATTCAGTCAGCCTTATGAATTAGAAAAACTCAGTAAATCTCAGTCACTTATCATACCTCAGTAATATTCCGTCAGTCAATAAAACTCAGTTAACTCATTCCAGTCAGTTCAGTTAATCATGTTCAGTGTCTATTCAGATGGGAGTAGAAATTAGCACCGAGTAAACCCAAGGATGGGACCTCACCTGTTATATGAGGGTGTGATTCTTAGAAGCAATCCTTGCATTCCAGAACTATGTAACCAGCATAGGTTGAGACATCATTGCCTACTATATAAGGGTAGATAAGGTGGCTTAACCTATCATATGAGGGTTCCCACCGTTCTCACTAGAGTTACCTGTTATATGAGGGTCACTCACAGATTGTCCTTACCAGTGGCATGGTATTGACACCCTTCTAATAAGGGCATAGATTGTACCCCAATTCAGCTATATTGTGTCATTTGGTTCATGTCGATTAGATAAATACTTCCAACAATTTTAGTATCAGTATCAGTAAAAGAACTCAGATTGTTTTTCAGGTTCAGGACTGTCATATACAGTCAACTCAGAATAGTATGGAGCTCAGCTAGTTCCATCAGTTTTAAGACTATCAGATACAGTCACTCAAGTTGTCAGTTATATCATTTATCAGAACTCAGTCATTAGTCATGTTAGTTATCAGTAAATTCATGTTATCACGATCTCAGTTATAGTTACTATGTATTCATGCATGCATTCTCACGTTCATATTAGTCAGTTAGTCAGTATTGTTCATGCATATGAACCCCATGCATTCAGCCTACCTCATATGCATACCAGTATATTCAAAGTACTGACGCATTTGAGCTATGGTGTCTTATACCATAGGTTCAGAGACACGAGTTCCATAGCATCAGTAGATTCCAGTCTAAGTAGTCAGAGTTAGCAGTTATTCCTCATCTTTTAAGGACATGATCATTACTTTATTACCTCATTAATTAATTTATTAGTTGGAGTTAGTTGGGGATATGTCCTATTAACTCCTTATCCAAACAGTTCAGTCAGTTAGAAGTTTTTCAAACTACCATGTTCAGTTAGTTATTTCAGTTGTTCTGGGTATATTATACCCCATCCATATGTTATGATTTATCATATCTTATGTTACAGTTTTGAACCTTATGGCCTTTCAGTTCATGTTTCCACATTATACAGTATATTTTGCAATATACAGGTACAGATATCAGTCATAGGTTAGCTTGTGGTCCTTCGGGGTATGAGTACCATGTAGTATTCTGGGTACCAGATTTGGGGTGTTACAGAATACTATGGTTGTTTATAACTTGTGTTCATTAGATTTGGCCTATGATAGGAATTCCCCACTAAATTAACCCATTGTGTTAGCTCTAATTATGGTATTGGCTTAGCTACAGGTGGGATTTTGTAGGTGTCATTATGACTCATAAATTGGATCGTGAAAAATTGATATCAGAGCCTAGGTTTTACCAATATTGTTGGTACAAGAGCAAGTGTCTAGTAGAGTCGTGCGGATCAAAACATTAACGTCTGTTCCCTATCTTTTAGAGGCTATGAGACATTGTTAGGAGTTTTTCACTTCCTTCACTCATATTGTGCTAAGAGAATAAGTTGGTTGATAGAATTATTCCTTTGACTTTACTCTTTTACAGATGGCTAGTACACGTGCTACCACTATATAAGATGAGGGTCCCAATACCTAGCCTAGAGATCCTTCTCCTATTCGTGGACAGCCTCATGATGTGTCCCTAGCTAGGGGCAAGGATAGGCCACCTTCCCCAGACCCTATACTTGTACCTGAACCAGAGATTCTTCTACCACAACCAGCGGTGGGCCTGGGACCAGCCAAGGCTCTAATAGGGTTTATTCTTTCTTTATTACTTAGAGATGCATTGATTTAGCTCTTGGGGATAGTTGGTAGTATATTATCTGATGGTGCACAGTCTACTGACTAGAGTGGTTCTGAGGTAGTGGTTATCCTGTAGCTATGGCTCCCAGAGTTGAGGTTTCTCCTACACCAATAATTGCTCAATCGATAGTTTCTCCAGTGATTACTCCACTTGTTATGTCTTCTAAGGAGAGATGTTTGGTAGATTCCTGAGATTGGCTTCACCTAGGTTTTTGGGTACTCCAGGCGAGGATACATATGAGTTTCTGATTGCTTGATAAGATAGGTTTTGTGGTTTATTCCTTATTGAGACTCATGATATGGATTACACCATATTTTAGTTGAAATTTTTTGCTCATCATTGGTGGAGAGGTTATATGGATTCCAGACTAGATGAATCTTCTCCCTTGTCATAGACTCAATTTTCTGAGATTTTCTTAGGGAAGTATATGCCTCACATCCTTAAAGATTATTTGAGGGATCTGTTCTCTAGATTGGAGAAGGCCTCTATGATAGTTGCAGAGTATGAGGCTCATTTTTATGAGTTGGCTAGGTATACGACTTTGATTTTGGACACCAAGAATGAGAGAGTTTGTTACTTTGTAAGAGGGTTGAGACTCCATATTCGTATGTCTACTCAGAGTTTTAGTCGTTATAGGTAGATATTATGTTGGGTTTCAAATCATGCTAGGGTGATCGAGGATATGCACCATGAAGGGCCGCGATAATAGTCCTAGGTTTTAGGGCAGATTCTACGGGATCCATCATAGTTCCCAATACAGAGATAGTGATTCTTAGAGTAGGTATCCTCCGCGTCCATCCTTTCAGCCTCAGAGTTAGACTAGTCAACCTGTTTAGGCAGCTCTTTAGAATACTGACGGAGGCCAATCTAGTACTACTGATCGCCCTAGTAAGGGCAGTGGTCAGTCTTCAAGTAGTTCACTTTTTGGTCAGTCTAGATGTGGTGATTATTCTGGGTCAGCCAGATCTATTGGTTCTGGTTCAGCTTATGTTTCCTATATTACTTGTGGACTTTCTGGTCACTATTTGTAGAATTTCCCTAGTCGTGGGGGCGATTGTTGTTTCAGCACAGGGTGTTTCCCTATCAGAGTAGTTCATCCTTAGGTAGAGGTGGTTCTCTTAGTTTTAGGGTAGTTTTCAAGGTACTCGAGGAGGTTCTTAAGCAGGCAGGACAAGAGGTCGATTAGGTGCCAGCCAGGTGGTGGGCGTGGTCAGTTGTATATAGTACCTGCTATACTTGAGGCTAAGACTTTGGATGCTATTGTTATAGGTATAATTTTGGTGTGCCGTTAGTCGTCCCTTGCTTTATTTGACTTTGAATTCACTTATTCTTAGTTTTCTCTTATTATGCACTACGATTGGAGTTGTCTTATGATTTATTATCTGTATTATTACATGTATCTACTCATGTGGGTGATTTTTAGTAGCAGATCGACTATTCAGATCTTGTGTTGTGATAGTTAGTGATATTGATACTTATGTTGATCTTATTATTCTTGATATGGTGGATTTTGATGTGATTTTAGGCATGGACTGGTGATCCCACTATCATGCAGTCATGGATTATTTTGCAAAAACTGTTACCTTAACCATTCCTACCATACCCCCAGTTGTATGGCAGGGAGCGGTTACTCATGAGCTAATGGGGGTTATTTCTTATGTTTGAGATAGGAGGCTTATCTCCAAGGTTGTGATTCTTATCTCGCTTATATTTGTGATACTAGTGTGGAGAGTTCGTGGCTTGACTTTGTTCCTATTGTTTGTGAGTTCCCTAATGTGTTCCCTACCATCCTGCCTGGTATTCCCCCTGTCTATAAGATTGAGTTTTCTATTGATCTCGAGCCTGGTACCCAACATATTTTTATGGCACCTTATTGTGTGGCTCCTACCGAAGTTAAGGAGATGAATTCTCAACTTCATGATCTTCTTTGTAATGGTTTTATTAGACTGGTGTTTCTTCTTGGGGAGATCCTATATTGTTTATAAGAAAGAAAGATGGCTCTATGTGCATGTGTATCGATTATAGGTAGCTTAATAAGGTGGCGTGAAGAACCGTTATCCTATGCCTCGCATTGATGATTTTTTTTACCATCTTCAAGGTGCAACCGTGATTTCTAAGATTGATTTGAGGTTTGGTTACCATCAGTTGAGAATTTGGGCTAGGATGTCTTGAACACATCATTTAGGACCTCTTATGGTCATTATGAGTTCTCAGTGATGTTTTTTGGGTTGACAAATGCCCCAGTTGCGTTCATGGATTTGATGAACTGCGTATTCAAACCTTATTTGGACTTTTTTGTGATTATGTTCATTGATGATATCCTTGTGTATTCGAGGAGTAGTGAGGAGCATATGCAGCATTTGAGGATTATGCTCCAGACTTTGAGAGATCATTTTTTTTTGCCAAGTTCTCCAAGTGTGAGTTTTGTCTTGAGTCAGTGACATTTCTTGGGCATGTGGTGTCTAAGGAAGGTATTATGGTATACCCAGCAAATATTGAGGCTATTTGTGATTGGGCTAGACCTACATCTCCGACAGGGGTTCGTAGTTTTATTGGTTTTGTCGGATATTATTGATGCTTTGATAAGGGTCTTACTACTATTTCATCCCTTATTACCTAATTGACATGGGAGGTAGTTCCTTTTCGATGGTCTGAGGAGTATGAGTCAAGCTTTGAAATGCTCAAGGACTTCCTTACTTTAGCTTCTATTTTTGCCCTTCCTATTGAGGTTGAGAGATTCTTCATATTTTATGATGCTTCTGGTATCGGACTAGGTTATGTATTGATGCAGTAGAGTCATGTTATTGCTTATGCTTCTAGGTAGATTAAGGTGCATGAGCGTCACTACCCCACTCATGATTAGGAGTTGGCGGCGGTAGTTTTCAAGCTTAAGATTTAGAGGCATTATTTGTATGGTGTACATTAGGAGATTTTCACCGATCGTCATAGTCTTCAGCATCTTATGACCTTGAGAGAGCTTAATGCTCGACAGCATAGATGTACAGAGTTGCTTAAGGACTATGATCCATCTTGTGCCATTCGGGTAAGCCCAATGTGGTTGTGGATGCCTTGAGTTGCAAGGCAGTGAGAATGGGTAGCTTGGCTTGTATTTTAGTTTCTCAGAGGTTGTTTGCATGGGACATTCATTCCTTATCTAACTTGATGGCTTGCCTTGATATTTTAGATCATAGGAGGATTTTAGCTAATATGGAGGTGAGGTCCTCACTATTTAAGAAGATTTGTGATCGTCGGTTTGAGGATAGTAAGCTTTTCTTTCTTTGTGATAAAGTGTAGTGGTGAGTCTGAGAGACATACCATTGATTCTAAGGGTATCTTAAGGTTTGATGGTCGTATTTGTGTTCCTCGACTTGATGAATAGATTCAGTTGATTTTGTATGAGCCTCATAGATCTAGATATTCTATTCACCCCAACGCAGCAAAGATGTATGGAGATTTGAGACAGCACTATTGGTAGAGTGGTATGAAGAGAGACTGTCACGACCCGAGCCAGGGCACTAGCTGTGACGAGCATCCCGAACGATGGAGGCCCGGGCACCCTTCTATTTCTGGTAATTATGCACAATACTCAATAATAAAGAAGAGAATGTGGAAATTAAATAAACAGAATCATGGTCATATTCTGAATTCAATTTAACAATACTGAAAGGAAATCCATCAACATCTAAACAACGTCTATTTCAGTCTATGAAATCTCTACTACATACGACATCAATAATTGTCTGAATCTGGGACAAGGACTCCAGTGGACCAATACCATAATGAAATAACAATACTCTAAGAATGGCCTTCCGAAGTAAGGGAGGCTCACCAACTGCACACTTCTGACTATTAACCCTATGTTTAGCAGGACCTCTAGACTGAGCCTCAGACCCTGAAAGATAAGGGGTCAATACAATTGTACTGTTACAAAGACAAATCCAAAATAATGCATTTATATATATAAAATAGATGATATCAAGTCATGAACATCATGCATGATATAGTTTAAAACACATGGGCAATTCTTTGATAACCATAAAACATTCTTGTCAATATAGTTCTAATCTTCGTATTACTTCTGAGTTAGGTGGTACATCCCTACAACTCTGATATTCTATGGGCTATATGGAATTCACCATTGACTCGGTGGGGAAGCCCCCAACCCGAGTTTGCCACAAAGGTTGGAGTATCTGAGTCTGATACGCCACAGGGCACTAGGCCAGCGTAAAATCCCTCTAAGGGATGTAATAACCTATATCGGCTAAACCCAGTTTTGGGCAATGAGTTATCTAAAATCGTTCTTTCTTAGGGGAACCACCTAACATCTCTTTATGCCCAATTTTATCCTTATCTGGACATGAATCATTCTACGTTCAAATTCTGAAAATCTGAATAAAAATCTGTATTCTATTCTGTTCTAAATTACTATGGCATTTTCTGTGTTGGTATCGTCATACCAAGACTTGCAAGTCATGATTCTGATCCATAAAATCATATCACAGTTTTCACTTTCAAAACATAAAATTCAGACCACCATACTTCAAATAATTCAAGAAGATTCATTCTTCAATGCATTCATCAAACTATGCAAAAATCATTATTTTCAATCATTTCAACAAACATGTGGTGGTCATATATTTTTGGAAAACCATGAAATTGTTTCATTATATATACTCAACATTTATCAACTTTCAAAACCTCCCTCTCATTAATTTGAAAATCAACCTTAAATCATTCAACACTAGTTAAGAACATTGATATCATGCTTCTAAATAACATTCTTCAACTCATAGCATTCTAAAATGAAGAAGTTTTGCAACATGAGAGGGAGAATAAATAGTCATTCTCTTAATTAAATATTCAACTCAATTTCATACATACATATATAAGATTACAAATCAATTTGGGGAAATGGCCTCAAGACCAAAATAATAATTCCATTTAAGAGTCCATAATGCACAATCGAAATGTAAATTCCAAAACCCCTTTGTAAATTCATGAATTCTAAACTTTAAATAATATTCAAAGTGTTTAAACCATCCCATGTAGTTTTAGCAAAACCCCATGTACCTTAGTTGTGAAGAAGTTTTGAAAAGATTGGACCTTTACGCTTGATTGCTCAAACCCTAGTTATTTTCTCCTCTTGTGTTCTTGAAGGATGAACTAGGGATCTTAGGAGATTTTAAACCTTACTAATAAGCCTAAATTCGTTTAAGTATGATTAGGGACGGTTTAGGAGTGCCAAAAGACTTAATTGCCCTCGAAATAACTCAAAAATAGAGTGTTTACGTCGCTTGGCCATAAGGTATGCACCGTATTGCCCATCACTTGAGCTAGTCTGGGCGACGCACTGACCATCGCCTAAGTTAGTATGGGTGGTGACTAACCCATTTCCTAAGCTAGTTTGGGCGGCGCCTAACCTATGGCATAACTATTTCAGTAGACTTAGGCGATTTGCTAGGCGACGCACTCCATTTTGCAAAGTTATAACTTTTCACTTAATTATTGGATTTAGGCAAAATTAGTATCGTTGGAAAGCTACTTAGAATACCTTTCATTTGATATATAGTAGGCCCTCTAATTCATTATTTTCAAAAATGTATGCTCGATGAAAGTTGACTCAAGTTAAAATGTCCACTAAGACTTAATCGATAGAAATGTTTTCAACTCGTCTTTGAGTTTGGGGATTTTCTTGACCTCAATTCTTATTCAAAGGTATTCCCATACTATAGGATTGATCAACACACATATATTAACAAGGAATCATTTATTTTGGGTCTATACACGTTGGAACAACAGTCTAAATTCTAGCCCGAAAGTACGGGGTGTTACATAATCTCCCCCTTGGGATCATTTATCCTCGAATGATGGGTAGGGATTTCTTGAAGCTCTAAAAGTGTAGAATAAATAACATGATATTTATTTGAACATTTTTCCTCAACAAAAATATGCAAAGGCATCACACGATCTTCATGATGACCCCTAGGGAAATGGGTAAGCATGAAACATGAGATAACGAAACTTGACGTCGACATGATCTTGGAATGTGTTTTATGGCACATGATCAAAATATTGTAAGACATAACTTTTCCTAAGAGTCCTCGGCCTGATTAAGATTGGTACAAGGGATGAGATAAGCTTCTCGTGGAACTTATGAATATTAGCATTCTCCATCTTCTAAGCTACAATGAAAAGACTTAAACTTAGCAACACTACTTGTCTATACCCCAACATTAATCAACATACTTCATCATGTCCAACGTACAATTCTTCCGTAATACATCTAACCACAAGAATTTGTATCCCATCGTATAATACTTATATGTTGAAGCCTAACTCGAAGGAAGGAGGTGCTAATTTAAACTATGGGACCCTGTACTCTACATCACATTAAGAAATTATTTCACCTCATCACTATAATTCAACATCCTCAAGTCTTAATTCAAAGAATACTAACTGCATGGCATATTAGTGTATGTTTTCATCAATCACAAAATTTCAGCCTACTGCTACCACACCCCAGTTTATGGACATCTCCACTAAGACCTGCAAATTCAATCCTTTTCACCAAGATTCTCACCATATACTTCCCTCCTAACTATTTCACGTAAAAAATACTCATCTTCTTCCTTCCCCTGCTCTTCTAACCTTAGCTCAAGAAATCACATCAATATTTTCACCTACAACGACATCTAATCCCCTACCTAAAATACTTTTATGCTTCCACAACCACCGCCATATTAGCATACAGAGGGTCATTAAAGGACCTGAGCAAGATCATCGTGAAAGGGAGTAACACTATTCGGTTATAACATATACTTATTGCCATACTCAAGGTGGGACATGAGTTGAAAATACGGAACAATCACAGATTGTTTCATATATCAAGTGTTTGGATCATAAGTGGAGAGTCGTTCTGGCATAAACTCAACATAGAACGAGTTCTTAGGACAACAACAGTGAGAAACATGAGATCTTACATCATGAGTCTTATAAAATGAGTGTGGAATTCATGAAGTCGATGATTTAGGCAAGGATTTCTACTCGAAGCTATCGTTTCTCATTTTCAGAACTGAAATAGTCATGAGTTCACACAACTTTATCATTTTGGCTAATCCTGACATAAAATGAATCGTTAACATACGAAAACATAGTTCCTTAGAACCAATCATGATTTTGGGACACAAATTTGTTGTTCATGAGCAACATAACATAGAGCTTGGATACTTAGAATACTGGATCATCGAGGGACATTATTTTTTCTAGTTTGAAAGTTGGGACATGTCATGATTTACATAGAGTTCTAAAACCTTAGACATAGGTAGGAATTGGATACATAACATAAGGCATTATCAGAGTGACCTCGTAGAATGAGTAGGAGGAGTTTGCTTGAATTGTAATAGTTTTATCATGAATCTTACTTGAAACTTGACACCATAAGAAAATTTGAGAACTACTTTAACTCATCATCTCCCCCTTAGATCAAAGTCATAATCCTAGACTTGCAGGCATAACCTTTTATCAAATATATATCCACAACTCTCAACACAAGAGATATACCACCATACACATTACCGCTAATCCCTCTCAGATAAACTATACTCTGTAGGTCTTGTTTTTCAGAACTACTACTGTTACTTTCTCTAGCCTCTACAGCCATCAGCCTACAACCCATACTCACGTAAATGAGATACGACAACCATTCGAGGAACATGGAGACTAGTTAAAGTGCTGAACCTACCTATATCTACACATCTAATCACAAAAGGGTACCAACATACACATGAACACAAACTCTCCTCTATAGATTTTTTTACAAGGACACTAAATTCATTCTAGAACACCCCCCCTCAGGTACACTAATCCTAACATCCTTCAAACCCCAAATCATTTATTTATGGCTAGCGTTATCATGGGCATAGACAACCACGCTTCTAGGAATACAACACTTCATCTTCAACTCCTTAGAATACTTAGCATTACACCGCTAATCACATAACTTGCATCTTAACAAAATTTGAAAAACTATACCAAAGGCGCATATTGTCCACTCATATTTTATCAATTCAACTCTAAATAATGCTATACAACAACTCCCCAAACTTCTCCATACCATAATTTCAAGAACACAAACTAGGTACGCAAAATAGTTATACACATAAATGCTAAACTTTCCCTTTTTTTAAGTATACTCTAAAGGCATTGCTTTCCAAGAACGCTACTCTTAATTTTTGCTATCCTCTATAATCATCAACTTACAGCTCGCAGTCCCATGAGCATACACAACCCCACTCCTTATCACATAAAAATGCACTCTCTACTACTTAACCTTATAACATTAAACCATTAATCGCATAACTTATATCATAAAATCTTACCTAACGCCATACTACAAGGGGGGCAACTTATCTCATATACTTACGCCCTTATCCACTTAATGACTCATCCATAATTCATAATTTTAACACTAGTCCTCATATACACATATATCTCACAATTACCACTTAACTTTTCATAAATTACCAACCTAGACTCTTTCACAAATCCCATCAAGCCTACCAGTTCATTTTCACAAAACATTCATCATTAACCTTAAGCTACTACTCTTACCACCACATTCTACATCTAAAGTTCAAGCCTATAGTTTAGCAATAATCACGTACCACCAGTGAAGCATGCAACATATAATACTAGTCCATCAAATTGGGAAATCAACTCAAAATATTAATTTTATTTAACTACTACCTACAATCGCAACCCCTCTAAGACATCACTATTACATCTCAAAATCCACTACATACCTTCTCGCATGAAGTACCAGTTTATGACTACCAAAATAAAGACAATCAAAAAGGAGGGTAAAGTCATAATAGGGATATTGGATTCTAATCATATAACATAACTCAACCCGATCTTATCTACATATTCTATTTTCTCACCTCATAATTACTTGCCCAAGAATACATTTAGACTACTTTCAAATTCCACATACAATAATGAATCTATAATTATAACCTATTAGCTAATCTAACCATTTCCATTCACATCCTATAAGAGGTTTCTATAACCACCATGACTACCTATTCTAGGCTCACTCCCTAGTTTTGAATAGATAATGATCACAGCCAAACACTTCCTCTATCGAATACCTTACAATCTACAAATATTAATACCATATTAGTCTATTACTATAAAATGGCAAATCATCCCTCAATCAATGGTTATACAACTAAAAATATTTATATACACAAAAGTCACCCTCACTCTGACTTTTAACCTTGTGACTTCATATCACCAACATCTTGGTCCAGTTTCATTACCAATGGGTCATGACACTTTAACATACACTACTACTCGGGTGGAAATATAGTCCCAACATTCTACTACACATCATTCCCCTTATGCATGACATCTGCAATAAGAATCTTGAAAGGGACTGAATACACTTTACACCTTAGGTTCAAATGCATAATTGATGTAGATAAAGGTATAAGATTAAATCAATACACTTTATAGCACTCATGGACTCCCCTCAAGTCCTTGTGCAATTTCATAATCGTATATGACTAAATCAGAAAAGACCAAGTCATTTAGATTCTAAGCTTATGCACTTGAATCACCTCAACAATGAGACATATCTAACAACATCAGAGTAAGAAAAGAATTGGGATAACTTTACTTTTGTATAGGCAATACCATAGCACGAACTAAAGTATGAAGAAGGAACATTCTGAATCCATAGCACGAACTAGATCATGAAGAAAGAAAGACATACTTCAAAGACTTGTAGCCTCCTTCTTATAAGTATGGCGCACTACACACCCATAAACAAGACTCTACCCGATTTGATTTTGCAGACACCCTGGGACCATGAACCTGGCTCTGATACCAAGTTTTTCATGACCCGAGTAGGGGCCCTAGCCGTGATAAGCATCCCAAACCATCGAGGCTCGGGTGCCCTTCTATTTCTAGTAATTATGCATAATACTCAATAATAAAGAAGAGAATATGGAAATGAAATAAACGAAATCATGGTCATACTCTGAATTTGATTTAACAATACTAAAAATAAATCCATCAACATCTAAACAACGTCTATTTCAGTCTGTGAAATCTCTACTACATACGACATCAATAACTTTCTGAATCTGGGACAAGGCCCCCAGTGGACCAATACCATAATGAAATAATAATACTCTAAGAATATCCTTCCGATGTAAGGGAGGCTCACAAACTGAACACTTCTGACTATCAACCCTATAGTTTAGTAGGACCTCTATACTGAGCCTCAGACACTGAAAGATAGGGAGTCAATACAACTGTACTGATATGTAGAGAAATCCAAAATAATGCATTTATATATATATAAAATAAATGAGAACAAGTCATGAACATCATGCATGATATAGTTTAAAACACATAGGTAATTCTTTGATAACCATAAAACATTCTTGTCAAAGTAGTTCTGAACTTTTTATTACTTCTGAGTTAGGTGGTACACCCCTACAAGTCTGATATTTCTCGGGCTATATGAAATCTGCCATTTACTCGGCGGGGAAGCCCCCAACCCGAGTTTGCTGCAAGGTTTGGAGTTTCTGAGTCTGATACGCCACAGGGCACTAAGCCAGCGTAAAATCCCTCTAGGGGATGTAATAACACGTACCGACAAAACAAAGTTTTGGGCAATGAGTTATCTGAACTCGTGACTTCTTTGGGGAACCACCTAATGTCTCTTTATGCCTAATTTTAGCCTTTTCAGGACATGAATCATTCTACGTTTAAATTCTAAAAAACTAAATGAAAATTTGCATTCTATTCTGTTCTGAATTACTATGGCATTTTTTGTATTGGTATCGTCATACCAAGACTTGCAAGTCATGATTCTGAGCCATAAAATCATATCACTGTTTTCTCTTTCAAAACATAAAGTTCAGACCACCATAGTTCAAATAATTCAAGAAGATTCATTCTTCAATACATTTATCAAACTATGCAAAAATTATTATTTTCAATCATTTCAACAAACATGTGGTGGTCATATATTTTTGGCAAACCATGTAATTCTTTCATTATATATACTCAATATTTATCAACTTTCAAAACCTCCCTCTCATTAATTTGAAAATCAACCTTAAATCATTCAACACTAGTTCAGAACATTGATATCATGCTTCTAAATAACATTCTTCAACTCATAGCATTCTAAAATGAAGAAGTTTTGCAACATGAGAGGGAGAATAAATAGTCATTCTCTTAATTAAATATTCAACTTAATTTCATACATACATATATAAGATTACAAATCAATTTGGGGAAATGGCCTCAAGACCAAAACAATAATTCCATTTAAGAGTCCATAATGCACAATCGAAATGTAAATTCCAAAACCCCTTTGTAAATTCATGAATTCTAAACTTTAAATAATATTCAAAGTGTTTAAACCATCCCATGTAGTTTTAGCAAAACCCCATGTACCTTAGTTGTGAAGAAGTTTTGAAAAGATTGGACCTTTACGCTTGATTGCTCAAACCCTAGTTATTTTCTCCTCTTGTGTTCTTGAAGGATGAACTAGGGATCTTAGGAGATTTTAAACCTTACTAATAAGCCTAAATTCGTTTAAGTATGATTAGGGACGGTTTAGGAGTGCCAAAAGACTTAATTGCCCTCGAAATAACTCAAAAATAGAGTGTTTACGTCGCTTGGCCATAAGGTATGCGCCGTATTGCCCATCACTTGAGCTAGTCTGGGCGACGCACTGACCATCGCCTAAGTTAGTATGGGTGGTGACTAACCCATTTCCTAAGCTAGTTTGGGCGTCGCCTAACCTATGGCATAACTATTTCAGTAGACTTAGGCGATTTGCTAGGCGACGCACTCCATTTTGCAAAGTTATAACTTTTCACTTAATTATTGGATTTAGGCAAAATTAGTATCGTTGGAAAGCTACTTAGAATACCTTTCATTTGATATATAGTAGGCCCTCTAATTCATTATATTCAAAAATGTATGCTCGATGAAAGTTGACTCAAGTTAAAATGTCCACTAAGACTTAATCGATAGAAATGTTTTCAACTCGTCTTTGAGTTTGGGGATTTTCTTGACCTCAATTCTTATTCAAAGGTATTCCCATACTATAGGATTGATCAACACACATATATTAACAAGGAATCATTTATTTTGGGTCTATACACGTTGGAACAACCCTAGTTGTTTTCTCCTCTAGTGTTCCTGAAGGATGAACTAGGGATCTTAGGAAAGTTTAATGTTACTAATAATCCTAATTTGGTTTAAGTATGATTAGGTATGGTTTAGGAGTGCTAAAAGACTTAATTACCCTCGAAATAACTCAAAACAGATTGTTTACGTTGCTTGGGCCATAAGGTATGCACCGCATTGCCTATCGCCTAAGATAGGTTGTGAGACTCATTGACCATAGCCTAAGTTAGGCTGGGTGGTGCCTAAAACATTGCCTAATCTAGGTTGGGAGGCTCCTAACCTATGGCATAACCATTCCAGTAGACTTAGGCGATTTTCTAGGCGATGCACTTCACTTGGCAAAGTCATAATTTTTCACTCAATTATTAGATTTAGGAAAAATTAGTATTTTTGAAAAGATACTTTGAAGACCTTTAATTTTATATATAGTAGGCCCTCTAATTTCTTATATACAAAAAGTTATGGTCGATGGAAGTTGACTCAAGTTAAAACATCCATTAAGACTTAATCGATAGAAATATTTTCAACTCGTCTGTGAGTTTGGGGATTTTCTTGAATTCAATTCATATTCAAATGTATTCTTATACTATAGGATTAATCAACACACATATATTAACAAGGAATCATTTAGTTTGGGTCTATACGCATAGGAACGACGGTCTAAATTCTAGCCCGAAAGTATGGGGTGTTACAGAGATAAGGAAGACTTTATAGCTCGTTCCCTTTATTGTCAGCAGGTAAAGGTTGAGCATTAGAGACCTGGTGGATTGAATCAGACATTACCCATTCTTGAGAGGAAATAGGAATAGATTACCATGTATTTTATTAGTGGTGTGCCTCATCCTACCAGTGGTTTTGATTGTATATGGTTCATTCTGGATGTTTGACCAAGTCAGCACACTTCATTTCGATTTGGATGGCCTTCAATGTTGAGAGATTTACCCATATCTATGTTTGAGAGATAGTCTATTTGCATGATATGCCCATTTATATCATTTTAGATTATGATTTTGTGTTCACTTTGTGGGTTTGGAGAGCATTTAAGGTGGAGTTGGGCACTCAGGTGAATTTGAGCACAAAATTTCATCCACAAATCAATGGATAGTCTGAGAGGACTATTTAGGTTCTTAAGGACATTCTCCGATCCTACGGTATAGATTTTGGAGGCCAGTGCGAGTAGAACTTAGCCTTAGTAGAGTTCACATATAATAAAAGTTATCATTTGAGTATTAAGATGGCTTCTTTTGAGTCTTTATATGGTAAGAGGTGTCGTTCTCCAGTTGGATGGTTGGAGATATCCAAGTTTATACATCATGGTACATATATACTTAAGGAGTGTTTGGATAGAGTCATGGTGATTCAAGATAGGTTGAGAGCAGCTCAGAGTAGGCAGAAGTCCTACCCAAATTATAGGCTTCGTGCCCTGAGATTTGGAGTTGGTGATTGTATATTCCTCTGTGTGTTGTGCCCTGAGATTTAAAGTTGGTGATTGTTTATTCCTCTATGTGTCATCCATGAAGGGTGTGATGAGGTATTGAAAGAAGGATAAGCTCAATTCGAGATACGTTGAACCTTTTGAGATCCTCCGCGCAGTTGGTGAGGTAACCTATGAGTTAGCTTTACCTCCAAATTTTGTTGTTGTACATCCAGTTTTCCATGTCTCTATCCAGTTTTCCATGTCTCTATGTTGTGATGATATATTTCCAGTACTTTTCATGTACTTAAATGGGACTCAATCTAGTTGGATGAGCGTTTGACCTTTGTAGAGGGGTCGGTGTTCATTTTGGCTAGTAATATGAGGCGGTTGCTCACTAGAGAGATTCCTGTAGTTAAGGTTCAGTGGATACACCACCTAGTGGAAAAGGACACTTGGGAGATCGGGAGCGAGATGCCGGCTAAGTATTCTCATATGTTCGAGACGTTAGGTATTTTCTAATCTCTAACTTTCGAGAACAAAAATTTCTTTACTAATGAATATGGTAACGAACCTTCAGGTTATTTTTTGTATTTTTAATTATTTTCACCATTAGATATTTTCCATAGCTTCCCCAAGTCACTTATAACTTACTGATACTGATAGTTTGGCTATCGAGCAGTTTGTTTGGTTAGAGCCAATTCCCTAGTTTAGAAGCCTTCGTTGTTTCCAAATGTTCATCGAGCAAAAAATTTAGTAAATCAATCTTGAATGCAAATTTTGAGTACACCAGCAGCTTTAAAATATCAATTTTAGTCTAGCTAGACCTTGGTTTGGGTCCCGATACACCCGAGCTTATTTCGACCTATTGGTCGGAAAGTTAAAAAATTGAAATATGGGTGTGGGATCCACATTTGGTCTAAACGACCTTGGATTGAAAATCAAACTTCACCATTGAGTCTGAAATGTTGAATTTAGTATGGTTATATAGTTTATTTTCATATATCAGAATCTAAATGAATCCTGAGGCATTGGCAAAAACTTGGAAAAGTTCTAAGTTTCAGTTGTTTTGTGCTGACAACAAGTACTACAATCATACAAGGGAGGATGGTGATCGCCATACTTGCTCCTGCACTTAAGTAGTTCGATTGCACACCCTGTTGTGTGATAGCCATACCTGATTAACTGTCCTAAGTATAATGACCCCTTAGGTCGCATTTTGGTCATTTTCCACTCATCCTTAAGAGCCAAGAACCCTAAAAGAGTGTGATAACTTTAAATTGATTCTTGAGGGTGACTTGGGAGCTTGATTTACTTATATTTTTGCAAATTTCTTCGAATTTACGGTAAGAATCCTTCAAATTCGTGCTTGAATTTCTTAAATTTTTTACCAAATCCCCAAATCCTTTAGGGCTTCATTTTAGCCTAAAACTATCTTGGTTTCACCTATTTCTAAGGATTTTGATTCCATGAGCTTGATATCATGTTGGGTTGATCTCAAAAATATGTTTTTCCGTGAGTGGGACTGACATGGGGTTTTGTCATGATATTTGGACCCAAAGCACAATGGTGCAATATGGGTATCAATATTCTCATATTGATGAGTAGAATATGTTTTTGACAGTTTGGCATCTTGAAAAAGCTTTTCGAAAGGGAAAAGCGAAGGTTTAGCAAATTATTGAGCTTTTTTTGGCATTGAGGTAGGTTATTTATCCCTTGTTAGTTTGAGCTATGTCATAGTATAATTGTGATATCTTGTTGGATTAGGATGGGTTTTAGGTGTTGGTTTGATGATGTGCAAGACTTGGGATTAGTTGAATCTTTTAGGTCATTTGGACCCATAGAGTGAAATGTTTAGCATGTTGCCTTGAAGTTTAAAGGATTAGACTTAATGTCTCATGTTTAGCATAAGGATGCTTAGAATTACTCTAGTTAGATGGGAGTGACCTTGTCACTCATGTTTAGGGCAAGATTGGCCTTAGTTTCTTACTCTAATAGAGTTTCTTTAGTTCCAATGGACTTAGTGATAGAACTTGAGTAGAATCTCTACCTTGGATTTAATGGTGGCTTGCTATACATATAAGAGTAGATTTAGATACCTTATCCTAGTCCGGGATAGAAATAAACTTCAAATGTAATTTGGGGATTTAGAAGTGGGCTCTTGACCCACCTTAAGACAAGAAATATATAGTTCTCTTAAAACCATTATATGTTTGATAAATGCTTAGAGAATGCCTTTTTAGGAAAGATTGAGGAACCCTTGGTACCTGTTTGTTATGGTGGATGATTTTAGAAGTAATGTCTTATAGATTGGGCTATGTATGTGAGTTATTGGCTAAGCTTATTATGAGCCATTATTTATGTCATTGTTCAACTATTGATTGGGCCTCCAAAATATATTATTGAATGAGCCCATGGTTAGGATATTGCCTAAGCCTTAAATTATGATATTGACTATGCTATGAATAAGTTATGGATTATGCCATGGATTAGCTATTACTCAAGTTATTGATAGACTATTTTTTGCTAATGATCAGTCATTGAGTATGCTACTAGTTGGTCATTTCTCATGATATTGCTTATGATAGAGATTATGCCAAGAATATATGCTAGAAATCATGATTGAAAACACTCCTTATGGTAATTTTTTCAATGATGTCATGAATTATGTTAGAACGCATGCTTATTAATTTATGGGAAGTTATATTGCTAGTAATGTTTGAAATCATGAAACTTCATATTATGGTTGCTTATGTTATGAATGTTGCCACTGATTATGATTATGCACATATATTAATACCTGACAAGGCTACCTGGCAAGGTGGAGGATATTATGATGATATAATGATACCTGGAAAGGTCAGAATATATGATGATGAAATATGTCCAGTAAGGCTAGAAGATGATTATATTGATAGGCTAGAATATGATTATATTGATGTTCCTAAGCGCACATCTATCGGTTCGATTTCGGCTATCCCTATGTATGACAATCACATGCTTATTTATATCCTTACGGCTAAGTTAGGTATACTGTTGATAATAGAGATACCAATTATAGCCCACTAGTGATAAATGCTTATGAGTGATATAGTTGATGCTTGATACTAAATGAGAATTAGTGATGGGTATTGTCTAAGTAGATAATGATGACTAATGGATATTCAAACTCTAGAAAAGTGATAAATGGTGGTATTAAAGGCTAATGATAATGATCATTAATCTATAAAGATGATTAGTGCTAACAATGATTAGTAGACTCAGTGATTAGTTGATAATGATGATTAAGTCAATGTTGATAACTAGTCGATAAACGATGCCTGGCTGTCAAATATGGGTTACTTAGTGAATAATGGCTAGATGATAACCTATGAATTGAGGTTATGTGGTAAATAGTTTTGACATAACAACTCAAGGTTTTATGATGGCTAGTAAGTAAAATAGATTATTTAATGAGAGATGACTAGCTAGTAAATGGTGGTTAGTGTATATTGATGTTAAGATTGCTAAATGATGGTAATAGTATGGAATATGGGCAACTGGTTAAAGTCTGTAACTAATGAAAGTTTAGTAAAATGATTGATTGATGATAGTGTGGGAAAATGGTTGAATAAGGATGAGGTTTGGATATGTGTCGGTTAAATTCCTTTATGTTTCTCTTGAGTGTACTCTCCAATAGTATGAGATGTTATGATAAGTTCTTTACTTTATGCACCAGATGGCGTATGGGATCCAACTTTGTATGTGTGTTTGGTTGATTTGATGCATTATGATTCTAAATTATCTATTTCTTATGCACGACAATATTGGTACGTATTGACACCATATGTTATATTGTTATTTTGGTTTAGTTACTTATTATGTATAGTGATGATGGAGATGATTCAGGTTCAATTTTGTAGCTTGACTTAGTTATGATTATCTTGAATTATATCATCTTTAATCATGATTTAGCTCAGTTGATCGATGATTCCTACTGAGTACCTATTGTTTTGGTACTCATACTATACTCCATACCTTTTTTGTGCAGATCCAAGTACTAACGTTCGTCATTGACCATTGTTCGTGCAGACTTGATCTTCCAGAGATAAGGTAAGCTCTTGGAGTTCCAAGTTTCCCATTTTCTTCTATCTTATTGTTATTTAGTCTTTTGTATCGAGACAGATGTATTAACTATATTCTAAGTCTTTTGGGTTGTATTATTGACTTTAGATGCTCTTGTACTGGCTCTACTGGGTCATGGGATTGGTATTCATGTGTTGATTTATTCATCTATTTAGAACAATATGGTTTTTTATAACTTGTGTTCTTGATTTGGCCTATGATGGGCATTCCCTACCGAATTAACCCATTGCGTTAGCTCCAGATTATGATATTGGCTTACCTACTGACAGGACTTATTAGGTGCCATCATGAATCATAAATTGGATCGTAACACTAGTTCCGAAACTACGGTGCCACCGTAGGTCATAAGGGGTCACCCGCCAGTTGAGGACTGACACCTTAGTCCTTTGGGACATCAATTTAGTGGAGCCACACCAGCCAATGTTGGTACCCTTGGAAAGGTACTAGCACCCTTTCAACGAGGGTTATAGGTCGGACCCTGATTTTCTCTGATTGAGGTATGTCAGCTATTGTTAGCTCCCACAGTCCTTAGTTTAGTTTCAATTCTAGATTATCCATAAACTTGTAATCAGTTTATTTAGTAGAATATTGATTAGTTACAAATTTATTTACTTGGTCATTGCATTCAGTTCACATCCCAGAGTTTCAGACCCAGTATTCATACATGACCCTCAGTTTAGTTTTACCTTCTTTTATGTTATTAATTGTCAGACTATCACAACTTTTACATACAACCATGTTTTAAATGTATATTTCAGCAAATAGTTTATGTTCTCAGATTTAAAATATGTTTTAAGTATTTTCATGGCTAGTGTATATCTCACATACTCAGTGAATTCCAAAGTACTAGTCGCATACCTCTTTTACCTATATTTTTCATGTGATATATATTAAGGTGCTTACTCTCAAGATCATACTCGAGAAGATCACAACATTCAACCAGTAGGTGATGATTTTTCTTATTTTGAGGACTCAAGTCAGTTGCAATTCTTGTATTGAATTTTCTTATTCATATGTATTGATTAGGGATAGTAGGGGTTCATGACTACCTATAGTCAGTATTAGTAAAAGCTTCATAGATAGTCAGTCAGAGTCGTTGTACGTAGTTTAAGTTCCTCTTTCTTTCATACAGTATTGTAAACTTTGAACAGTAATGTATTGAAATAGTTTATTTCATGATTTTGCTTCCGCCAAGACAATTTATCTTTTATATATGTTTTTAATTAGTTGCTCAAGAATTATGCCAGTACCATGGGTTAATTTGGGATCACTTATGGTTCTAAGCACCGTATTACAACTAGGTGATAGTCTTGGGTCGTGACAGGTATTTATACTGATTCGGCTCTGGCCGCTTAAGTGATTAAAAGACTACTTAAGCTTCATCTCTTAAGCGATGGATGACAACTAAAGTGGTCTAGCCTTTGTGGATCCCTATTTCCTCTAAAGTGGCACCAGCTAAAGCGATTAAGTGCTCGCTTTAGCGGTAGGGGCTGATCAGCTAAGACCACTAAAGCGGTTCTTGGCCGCTTAAGCGGTACATTGGCTGCTAAATGGCTGCACCAGCTTACCTGCACCAATTTTGCAAAGTTGTCGATCTACCCCTCGAGATTCAATGGAATCTCGTAAATATAAACGAACTATGAAACTAGGCTAATTTCGATGTTCTGGACTCAATGACTACATTGAATATTTGAAAAATTACTATTTTCACAAAATTAACTCCCGAAACTCTTTTTTACTCTTTTGCCAAACGAAGAGTCAAAATGAGATATAAAAGCCCCAAAATCAAACCAACCTCGTTGCTTACCCAATTCGATATTTTGAATCTATTGGCGCTATTTGTTTTGTCATCCAACACTTATAACAACAAATGCTGATCGAAGTCAACTATATGGCTTCTCAAGCCTCTAATAAACGCAAACTAAAATAAATTATTTTCGATCGCATCGGAAATCTTGTTAACCATCTCTGAATCTCAAAATCAACCTGTAGCAACTACAAGCAAGGGCAGAATGGTCAAAATACACAGAAATAGAAAATTCATAAATTCAAATCATTACATAATAAATTCAATTTTCTGAAAGATATATATTTTTTAGTATTTAATTACTTTTTTCATTTGATTTGTGTATTTATCATGCTTAAAAATAAATAAACTATATATATTTAAATGTTGGAAAATACTATTAGAAATAGAGGTTTTTCTCACTGCATCAATGAAAAATTTATGCGAAGAAATGTAGTTTTTCACCCATTTCCTACCAAACAAACTCACCTGAAAAATGCATGATGGAAATTATATTCTCATTGAAATACTGGGAAGCTTTCTAACTTTTACACTGCTATTTTTTTCTTTTCCAGCAATTCAATCATAATATCTATGAAAATAGTTATTGAACAATTTTTAGTAGAAAATTTCAATGGCAAAATAGTTATTTTTAGTATGAAACAAGCATTCTTAATGAGAATCATTAAGTGTTCAGATCTAGAGACAACATTTTAATCATTTGGATGTGCATTCAGATTCAGACATCTTAATCATAATGTATCATATTGCGTATGTATTGTGTTATGTTGTTTTTTTACTATATTATTCTATATTGTTTTAAGAATATAATGTTGGAATAGATTATAGTGTTTTCCATTATTACATAATGACATCCATCAATAATTTATAGAATAAACTTACAATAAAAGTAGATTAGGAAGTAGAACTACTATAAAAAGGCAGGGTAAATAATAGAATAAGATTACCTAATAATAAGTAAATACAAAATAAGAAGAAAAAAAAGTAGTGACGTGATCACCACAAATCGGTGTTACACAAAATTAAATTTCTCATCATTACCTAACGATAGATTTAATAATACAATCTAATTAAATATAAATAATAATCAAAATAAACATACATTGTATTTAAACAAATAACACAATATAAGTTGTAACAACCATCCAAACAAGCTATAAAAGTCCTAGCCTAGTTATAGTGAAGATTAATAGTAACCAGAGACGAACTCAAGATTTGAAGATAGGGGGTGCACCATTATCTTCAACATAGTCATGTCGATTATCAATTACATAATTTGACATACGAATCTTTTAAACTTAAAAAAAATAAAAAAAAAATATGGGTAAAATATATACTTTAAAATGATCAAATGATATTAATTTAGTACTAATATAACAAAAGTAGATCATCTTTTAATACTAGACATTGACGCATTTTCATTTTTTAAAAACGGTCAATGATTGCATCGTTGCTTATATTTACAAATATATCCTTCTCAATATAACAAACTAAATAATCACTTAAAAATGCATCACCAATACTGCGAGGCAATTCATTCTTGATATGTTTCATAGATGCAAAAGCTCTCTCTACAGTTGCAGTAGCGGCTGGTAAATCAATGTCAACTTCACAAGTAAGTACACAAGAGAATAAGTCTCCACAAGATTTGCATTAACCAATGCTTCTGTCAAATCACTAATTCTTTCAAATAGAGAATATTGGATCAACACGTCACATGTGTATAATGAAAGTATCAAGTTGATAACTAAGCTTTCGAAGCTTTGATTCACCAAACTCATTCGGATAATGCTTGGACAATATCATTATTTTTTTTTTATCAAAATTAGCAAAAGCTTTAGCTGGATTCAAGTTTGTCATACCAAGGATCAAGTTACCACTCATAACATCAAAACGATTATTAAGCTCTTGAAGTTGCAAGTCAATTATAGCATAAAAGAACTCTTAAGTGATGTAAGTAATACTAGAAGGCCTACATCCATTATAGGTACCAAGATATTGTGTTTATCACAAAATACACAAACATCATTCATTAGAGAATCCCATCCATCATCCCTCAACAATTGTAATCTTTTCTTAGTAATGTCAAAAAATATCATGGCATTGAAAATACTTGCTCTTTCCTTTGTAGTGATGAACTTAGCTCATTGGACATCACCAATATCTTCAACATCAAGTGAAGCAAGAAAGCAAATTCAAATTCATTGATCATAGTCAAAAAAACTTTGGCTTGTAATCTGTCATTGGGATTCGAGCATCCACATTTAATTGCATTAAGGACATGAGATATAGATGAAAATAAAATAATAAAGTTATCTAATATTCTAAAACATGAAACTCAACGAGTGTCACATGGCCTATGAAGTCCTCGTTCTTGATTTAATCCTTTTCCACTTTGAACTTCACCACTTTTCAATAGTTGTTCCAACATTTCTGCTTGATGTTCCCGAAATTGATCTCTGCACTTAAATGATGCTACTACCACATTCAACACATTAGTAATAATAGTAAAAAATTCATCTACAAGCAAATATTTTTTGGCAACAGCTACAAGTGTCAATTGTAATTGGTGAGCAAAATAATGATTGTAATATGCCGATGGAGTTTCCTGCAAAATCAAATATTTAAGACCATTCATCTCTCCTTGTATGTTACTAGCCTCATCATAGCCTTGTCCACGTATTTTAGATATGCTTAAAGAGTGTCTCATAAGCAAAGAGCATATCGTTTCCTTCGACGTTTTTACCGATGTATCACCAACCCAAAAATATCAATAACTCGCTCATTTACTTTACCTTTTTTGTTAATATACCTCAATGCAATGGCCATTTGTTCATGATGTGATATGTCCTTGGATCCATCAACTAAAATTCCAAAAAAATCTCCATCCAAGTCATCAATTATAGCTTTCACGATTTCTTGTGAACAAGCACTCACAATATCCTTTTAAATTTTTGAAGAAGTCATCATAGCATTTTTTGAAGCATGTTTTTTAAAGTAACATTGTTCAAATCAGGAAATATTTTTCCTAGCCATTCCAAAAGACCTATAAAAAGGCCTTTATGTTTGGAAGAATCACTTTCATCGCGACCTCGAAAATACAATATGAATTCCAAGAGGAACCTTGCCACATTAGTTGAAGCCTCTAGACGAGTACGATTCACACTTCTTATTTTTTCAGATTGCTTTTTAAAGCAACTTGAATTTATTGAGATTGATTCTCAAAATTTAGCATCTTACTGAAACATCTTCTATGGAAGCTATTTACTTCACCAACATATAATTGAAATCGCTCCAAACTATGATTCCAAGCCTTAAAGTTGGTTTTTTTGAAAAAATCACCTGCAATTCCTTTACATAGTCATTTTTGAATAAATAGCAACACAAGAAAAACACAACATCTTTCTTCACACTATACTCCATCCACCTAGAATATGAACCCTCATACCATGTTGAATTAAATCGACATATTTTTATTCCAATTCTAGTTTGGGGAAATTGAGAAAGAATCGATTGACAAGGGCCTTGTTGAATATAGTGCCTTCTCACTTGATCTCGTACAGTAAAGTCATATTCATGAATTAATTTTCTTTCTCCAGGATCGAATTTAAGTGAATTCACATCAAACTCTTCTATAAGACGATGAGAATTGTCTCTAAAACTAGAATTTTGTTGAGGAGAATAATATCTATCCATTTCAATTCACAAAAATCAATAACAAATTTCTAAAAAACGAAAAATTCATCAAGAATATAAGTAAAAATAATTATTTATTTATTTTTAATCAAAGCCCATAAACTTAAATAGAAGCAAGAAAAAGGAAATAAATAAATTTTACACACAAACTTTCGAGCAACAAATATATATTAAAAGCATTTAACATTACCCAAACTTGAATTTAAAAAAAAAACAAAAGGAAGAGATATGTACCTGTGATGCATCAAATGGAGAATTTCTCCTTTCTCTTTGTTTGTGTACTATGACTTTCTAGTTTCTAGGGGAATTTGGGGAAATATTTAGGAATTTGGGGGAAAATACAGTGCTTGGGATTGGAGAATGTCCCGTAGATATATTAATTAAGGGTAGGTGGGGTCAGATGAGGTGGTTACCTGACAGGTGGCATTTAAATGTATAAAATAATTAATTGTAAATGAAAAAAGGGGCACTCCATCAGGAATCAAACCCGCAATGTCAGGCCACAAAGGAAGCTTGCATTTGAGCTCCGAACTAGTGCACCCAAACAAGTTTTATTATTGAGGGTGCACAATTAAATATATTAACACTTTAGTAGGATATCTATACATATATATAATTTTTTAAAAAAAATTACCGAGTGCACGTGTACCCTCGTGGAATCATGTGGGCTTGCCTCTGATAGTAATTGTAGAAGTAATTGATGGATCACTCATTTATTTGTAGATTACTTTAAAAAACATTGAGCTTACACACATTTGAACACGCTTACACAAACTTCTTTCCTTGTGGATCGAACCAACCTAGTTGAGTTTGTTTTATTTTCACAAGTATAGTTACTACATCCGCTCATCTAAGGTACCACAATTTGAAAGCTTATTTTGTTACTAGAGAGATTTAGAATCATAATATTAGTTTAGAATTTTGGAGTTTTTGCCCAAGGCTAACAGTCATTAAACCGTAGATGTTGTTAGAGGAATAAACCAATGATGTTTTTGGAGCGAGTCTAGGGGCGGGGTATAGTAAGAACACACGAGGTTATCTATGGGGATGAAAATGTCGTGAGGCTTTAAGTTTGAGTGTACATACGCGTTCTACAATTTTCTATTATAAAACATAAGCCCAGAAAATTTCTCTGAATCAAAACTAAAGTTTAAATAAGTCCTTCAACTCATACCAAGAAACAAAAAATCAATTTTTTACTAAATTTTCAGAAGTAAACAACATTTAAAATTTTAAATATTTTTTGTTCTTAGCCCTAACTTTTTATTTTCTCCTTTCATCGGGTAAAGGAAAAATAATTAATGTGCAAACTACAAAATAAAATCATGTCATTCTTATCACTTGTTCTGATTTCATAGGTTTTTTGTTCATCTTTTTTTATAGTTAATTTATACATTTTTGCTCAATCTTAAAAGAAATGTCTGACATTTTTTTTGGTTTTTCACCCGGTGTCTGGTACCCACATTGAAGCTTCGACTAATTCGGATCGCGCACTACAGGGCCCATTTTGGGAGTGACGCTCTGAACAGAATTTTCTCCATACCCAGGGCTCAAACCCGAGACCTCTAGTTAAGGTTAGAGTAGTAAAAAATGTTTGACTAACTTTATGAGATGAGCATTTTTTAGCCAATTATTGATTTTGAATTAATATTTTAAGATGAATCGATCTATGTATGTTTTCACTTATTTATATATTTTTTGAAACTTATATGTGATTTTGATATCTTTTTTTATAAATATATTTACGTTATAATGAATGTCCATCAATAATATAGATAAAATCTATCAAGATCTAGTTGATATCTACTAGGATATAAAATATCTATCTTTTAGAGAGAAACTAGGAGTATTTTTCCTTATAAATAGAGAGGTTTTGTTCAATGTATTATCAATCTTATGATCTCTCATGCTCAAGAGAGATAAAGAAGTCTACCCTCTTCTCTCTATTTATTCTTGTTGTTCTTACTTTATATTTAATAACATATTATAGGCACAAGTCCCTAACTTTTATTTGAGTTTATGCCATGATACCGTTTGAGTTTAGCCCATGATAAACTATCATGTCTAATCGGATGACAAAGCCATCGAAAAAGAAATAATCCTCTTTATACATGAAGGAAAAGAGTTAATGTAGGTATGTTTTGACGGTGAGTTGCAAAACTTTAAATATTCGAATCTATATTATAATGTCTAGTTCGTCTATAAAAGATCTTCATTACTGTGAGCTTTTGAAGTTATGAGTCATATTTGACAACAAAAGATGACATATTAAATTAATATTAATTTTTCTGTTTGTTGGTTTGCTTTTCCTTAGCCACATTCATTATATTGTCACAATACCATAAGCTCTTAACAGTTTGTTTAGTGACCCCTATATTAAAGATAAACATTAATAAATTTTTGAATTTAAGCATCTATGAAATATTTAGGAATTATCATCAGATCTTCATTCAAAATATAATTCAAGTCAAATGTCGAAAACATTTCATATTTAAGCTGCAAGTGCTCCTATTTTGTGTTTCTGGAGGACAAAGTTTATGCATGCGTGAAGCGTGGTAGACCAAACGGTTTCAAATGAAATAATTCTTGAAAAGGATAAGGATCAAATAATCGTAATAAAAGGGCAATGTGCTCTTAAAGAGGACATAACATTTCATGAAACCTTATGACAGGTTCAGGTACCTGAAAATAATGAAGTGATGAGATCACAAAATATTGTGTCACATTGTGAACCGAGGCAAAATGATATATTATCGATAATATCTTTGATACAATATTGGCGCAATATTGTAAAAGACTGCGAGGATCTAAATTCTACGTTTATTTAAGCATGCTGGCATAAAAATATTTATAAAGTGACATGAAAGGATGCAATTTGATAACCATAAAAACTTATTTGATTTGCAGTCTACACACTTGAAGATGTTACTCATGAAATATTGAATATTGTCAATTGACAAAATTTACATGAAATCGTGTTTAATGATTCAAAATGTTTGAAGCATATAAAAGTTTCTGAAAAACTTATTTATAATCGTTATAGCGCGTAAATTTATTGGAACTCCTGGAGAGTTTTCTAAAGAAATAGATTATTTAATGAAATGAGAAATATATCAATTTGGATTGGTTATTAAGTATCATATCTTCGTGCAATTGGTACACTCATGTATCTTGCAAATACTACAAGGCCTATAGATTTTTCGATTAATTTGTTAGCAAGGTATAGTTTTGCTCCTACTAGGAGACATTCGAGTGATATTAAACTCATATACGATACTTAAAGAGGCTACCGATATGATTTTATATTATTCTAAAGATGGCAATCCTGATCTTATTGGTCATGCTGATGTTGGGTAATTATCTGACTCACATAAAGTTCGATCTCAAACAAGCTATGTATTCATATGTGGTGGTACTGCCATATCTTGGAGATATAGAAAGTAGTCTATCGTAGATATTTCATCGAATCCTGCTGAGATAATAGCTATTCATGAAGTGAACCGAGAATGTGTGTGGTTGAGGTCCATGATACATCTCATTTGAGGAAAATTTGGTTTAAAATGTGACAAATTACCCATGATTTTATATGAAAATAATGCAACATGGATAGCACAACTTAAGGGAGGATGCATAAAAGGAGATAGAACAAAGAACATTTCGCCAAAGCTTTTCTAAACACATGAGTTACAAAAGGAATAGCAATATTAATGTACAATAGAGTCGTTCAAGTGACAATGTGGTTGATTTATTCACCAAGTTTCTTTCAACTGCAACTTTCAAGAAGATAATGCACATGATCGGGATGTAAAGTTCATTGATGTTCTCATCAAAGGGAGAAAATACGGGATGTACTCTTTTTTCCTTTCAAAGTTTTGTCCCACTGGATTTTCCTTGTAAAGTGTTTAATGAGGCAGCCGAAATGCACATTATTAGAGATGTATACTCTTTTTCCTTCACTAGATTATTTTTCACTAGGTTTTTTCTATTAAGGTTTTAACGAGGCACATTATCTATCAGTTAGACATTCAAGGATGAGTGTTATAAATGTATTTACATTATAGTGAATGTATATCAAGAATATAGATAAGATCTATCAATATCTAGTTGATATCTACTAGGATATAAATATCTATCTTTTAGAAAGAAACTAGGAGTATTTTCCTTTATAAATAGAGGGATTTTGTTCAATGTATTATCAATTTTATGATCTCTCATGCTCAAAAGAAATAAAGAAGTCTCCCCTCTTCTCTCTATTTATTCTTGTTGTTCTTACTTTATATTTCATAACATATTTTTTATTATTTATTTTTATTATATTAATTTATAAAATATTAAAAATCAAGGATACACCATGCTCAAAGCGTACGTCCCACCCGGTAGGTAAAACACCTCGCCCAGCAGTAAGGGTGTGCATCAGTCAGTTCGATTCAATTTTGTATATTATCGCTTCGGTTTATCAATTTTTGATTTGTAAAAATGCTAAATTAATAAGATATTAGTTATCAGTTTTCGGTTTGTTGATTTTTTGTCTTTATCGATTCAGTTTTCAGCTTAACTGATAAGAAAATACTTCCCTAACTTTTTTTATTTCTCTTATTTTCATTTAACCTACACTATCTTCATGCATATAGTCTACACAAATTATAAGCATAAACACAATAATTATAAAATTCAAAAGACAATAAGATATGTATTTAAATCTAAAGCCACTATATACAATATTGAATAAAAGTATAATTTTAATATAATATAATTGGGTTACCGGTTTAACCATTAGCTAAAACTTTTAAACCGAACCTATAGCCCAATAAAAAATTATAAAATCATTTAAAAATTGTTAACCTAATAACCCGATACCAATAAATCAATTGCATTTTTATCCATTGGATTTATTGATTGAACCTATTTTTACATACCCCTACCCAGCAGACTAAGCTAGTGCTTCGTTCACTTTCAGTCAAGTAATAACAAGTTATTTCTCCCATAAGGTAACATCTTTCAATACTCCTATTATATCTATATATATAGGGAAAAGACATCGTTTCCACCCCAAACTATACCCGAAAAGTCGAAGCCACACCTAAACTATACTAGTGACCTATTACACACCTAAACTATAAAAAAGTGAAACTATTTACACCCTGTCAGGCTACCACCACTTGCATGTGGTGTAGTGTTTTACACGCGCTGCCACGTCAGCACCACGTCAGTAAAAAGTATCACTTTTTTATAGTTAAGGTGTGTAATAGGTCACTTATATAGTTTAGATGTGGATTCGACTTTTCGACTATAATTCGAGGTGGAAACGATGCCTTTTCCCTTAATGTTTTTAGCCGTTTACTTTTGTTATTTAATAGGCTGGACGCGCCTAAAATAAGTGTAACACACGCGCCTTAGAATAGGGGTCGCGGGGAGGTAATAATATCACTTTTATATAGTTAAGGTGTGTAATAGGTCACTTATATAATTTAGGTGTGGTTTAGACTTTTCTTGTATAGTATGAGGTGGAAATGATTTCTTTTCCCTATATATATATGGTAGAATCTTTCTGTAAGGATTGATTAGAAGATATTGGAAACATATATATAGAAGAGTTGAATACACCCAAACTTGGCATGGATTATTGTTTTAATCCCCAAATAATATCCACTAATAAAAACATTCATTTACACGACTAAATGATTTTAAAAAACTAAATGATTTTTAAAATGTACTTAATTTGTCATATCTAACTAATATGTGTTCACTCGTGATCTAGCAGGACTTGTCTGCTAATGTGTTATTTATGTGGCATCCACTTGAATATTTAAAGCCCAAAATAATTTTAAAAAAAAGACTTAAAATAAACTCATTAAAATAAGAGTAAACTACATAAATGATCCTTATAATAGGTGACTTCGTTTTTTTGTCCTTCATAAGAATAGTCTTATAAAACTAGCCTCCCATTTTTTTATATAGCATAATTACCTATTTGTCCCTCAATATCTCAAATATTTCTAAACAACTCTCTACTTATTCATCTTTCAACTTTTATTTTTTGTCACTTTTTTATTTTGCTTTAATTTCTCTCTCTCTCTCTCTCTCTCTCTCTCTCTCTCTCTCTCTTTTATTTTATTTTTTCTCAATCCTTACTATTTTTTACCTTTTAGCCTCTCAACTCCTGTTTTTTTTTTTAAATCTCTTTTTTATTTTACTTTGGTTTTTAATTTTTTTTTTCTTTTTAGTTTTTCTCAACTCTTACTTTTTTTTCTCCTTTTCTCCTCTCAACTTCTATTTAATTTTTTTAGTTTTTTCTCCTTTTTATTTTTCTTTGATTTTATTTTTCTCTTTTTTAAAAAAAAATTCTCAATCTTTATTTTTTATTTGTCTCTTTTTTTTTCTCAACCTTTATTTTTTTTCTTTTCTCTCTTTAGCTTCTATATCTTCTTTTTTTTTCATTAATTTTTATTTTTTATTTTTTATTTTTTTAATATTTTTCTTTATTTTCTTCTTTTTTTGTAATTTTTATTTTTTTTTCTTTTCTTCGATTTCTTCCAATCAAGTTACGCTCCATGAGCAAAAGTTGACACTACCACATTGTAGAGGCAAGACTTTTGACTTTCAAACAAGAAGTTACGTTTCATGAGCAAGAGTTGACACTATCACATTCTGTTTTGATTTACGAGATGTTCTATAACTCTTACCTTAGAGGCAAAACTTAGCTCAAGGACTTTCAAAAAACAAATTATTCTCCACGGGCAAGAGTTGAATCTACCACGTTATGTTTTTATTTTTGAGATGTTCTACAACTCTTGTCTAAGAGGCAAAACTTAGCTCAAAGACTTTCAAACAATAAATTATGTCCCACAGGCAAAAGTAATACTACTACGTTATGTATTCATTTATGAGATGTTCTACAACACTTGCCTTAGAGACAAGACTTAACTCAAGGACTTTCAAACAACATGTATGCCCCACGGGCAAGAGTTGATACTACCACGTTGTCTTCATTTATGAGATGTTCTACAAATCTTGCCTTAGAGGCAAGACTTAGCTCAAGGACTTTCAAACAACAAATTATGCCCCACGGGCAAGAGTTGACACTATCATATTATGTCTTCATTTATGAGATATTCTACAACTTTTTTCTTAGGGGCACGACTTATTCTAAAAATTTTCAAACAAGTTGACTAAATAGGGCAAGAGTCAACACTAACACATTGTGTTTTTTAATTATGAAATGCTCTATAACTCTTGTCTTAGCGATACGACTCAACCCAAGGACCACCAAATAACAAGTTATACCCCATGGTCTAATTGACACCACCACATTGTGTATTGATTTATGAGATGCTTTATAACTCTTCCCTTAGAGGCAAGACTTGGACCAAGGGCTTTCAAGCAACAATTTGTGCCCTATAGGCAAGAGTTGACATTACCACATTGTGCTTTGATTTATAAGATATTCTATAACTCTTGCCTTAGAGGAAAAACTTAACCCAAGGAATTTCAAACAACAAGTTATGACCCATGGGTAAGAGTTGACACTATCACATTATGTTTTGATTTATAAGATGTTCTACAACTCTTGTCTTAGAAGCAAGGCTTAGCCCAAGGACTTTTAAACAACAAGTTATGCTACATGGATAAGATTTGATACTATCATTGTAACGCTCCGAATCTGGTACCCGGAATGTTACACGGTGCTCATGACCCTGATGATAGGCGAATTTACACACCTATAGCACTATATTTTGCCCATATTTTAGCCTAGTTTTGAGAACAAATTATATATTTCATGCAATTTTAGTCCATTTTCCTGTAAGTGAGCTAACGAACATGATTAGCAAAGTTTCAGGTATAAATGGTGCAGAATTCAGCATTTCATGGATAACTTGACGCCAAAGAAAGCTTCACGAAAGGAGAAAAGCCAATCTTGGACGCCAAGGACTAAAGATGGCGCATGGAAATTCTGTCCCGGGCTAAAACAATATTTCTGAAGACTTTGGGGACTAGCAGTAACTTATTAGGATTAGGATAATGATACATTAACCTAGTACAATTGGGTTAAGTATTACATTAGCTTGTTAGGATTAGGATAATGATACATTAACCTAGTATAATTGGGTTAAGTATTTCATTAGCTTAGTAGGATTTGGTTAAGCATTTCATTAGCTTAGTAGGAATAGGATATGGGTATTATAAATACCCTATCTTGCTAGAGATTTTAGACATCTTCTTACATTCAATTCAATTCTATTCTACTTCTAAGACATTCTAGTTCTAAACAATCATTCTTCCATTAATTCTATTTTTCTTCTTCTATTCATCTATTCTTAAATTCCACAACAAGAGAAACGTTACTTTGCTAAGGGATTCACACCTAACGCCTACCACACCATTACAAATGTGAAATCTTTATTGTGGTATAACAACAATGTCAATTGTGATTTCCTTCGCACTCATGGGTAACTAAACTTCTCTGTTGGGGTTATGGAAGCCAAATGAGATACTATCTATTGTTGTGAGTTTGTGAGTTTGTGACACGTATGTTGCTTATATCATTATTCTCTTCATCTTAATCTAAATTCTTTGTGGTTGAAAACGCAAGAATACGCCAGTATAACATTTAACTTGTTCGAAAGAAAGGTTATCTGTCTGGAAAATACATAATGTCAAGGTAGTAGGGTCCCATCCCCTATTAAAAAGTTAGTGCCGTAACTGGATTAACCTCTTGGAGAATTCGTACCGTTAGACACGCTTTAAGCTCGAAAGAGTTAAAGTGAAATAATCCTCGAATAGGTCGAAAGACGCCTGGATTTACCATCGAATACAATTCTCTATAAGCACATGCATGTCTGAATTCAACACACTCATAGTCAATAGAGACGTATAACTCAGAAGGTGGACATAACCCCAACTCCTCGATTCTCATTGTTTCACAACCTACTAAACATTCTTTCTTTTTACTTTGCTATTTTCAGTTTTTGCTTTAATAATTTGGTTACACATTACAAACCCCCCTTCTTACGAGACTTGCACTAAAAGTCTAGTAATCGTTGCTTACTTGTTGACCAAGCTATTCCCTGTGGGATCGATACCCAACCCAGGTTGGGTTCTATATTTGACAAACGACCGCTTTACACTCCTACGAGAGCTGTAGATTGAGCGTTATCAGACCCCGAAGGACCACAAGCTAACCCATGATTGATATATGTACCTGTATACTGCATACATACTATATAATGCAGAAACATGAACTGAAAGGTAATAAGGTTCAAAATTGTAACATAAGATCTGACAAATCATAACATATAGATGGGGTATGAAATACCCAAAAAAAAACTGAAATAAGCTATCTGAACATACTATAGTCTGAAAAGCCTCTAAACGGGACCGTCTGAATAAGAAGTTGATGGGACATGTCCCCAACTAACTCTAACTAAGAACTAATTAACGAGCTAATAAAATGATGATCGTGTGCTCGAAAGATGAGGACTCACTTCTAACTCTAACTGCTGAGACTGGAATCTACTAATGCTTTGGAACTCATGTCTCTGAACCTATGGTATAAAACACTATAGCGCAAATGCGCCAGTACTTTGAACGTACTGGTATTCATGTGAGGTAAGCTGAATGCATGGGGTTCATATGCATGAACAAATATAATAACAAACTGACTATCATGGGTGTGAGAGTACATGCACAAGACATAAAAACTGACACTGATACCGTGATAACATGATTACTGAATTTGAATACTGATAATATGATATATTGATAACTGATATAACTGATAACATGAGTGACTGTATCTGACAGACCTGAATCTGAAGGAACTAGTTGAGTTCCATACTGTATCTGAATTGACTGTATCTGACAGTCCTAAAATCTAAAGAACTATCTGAGTTCTTGACTGATACTGATACTAAAATTGTGGAAAGTAGTCATCTAACCAACATGCCCCAAATAATGCATTATAGCTAAATTCGGGTCCAATCTGTGCGCTAAATTAAAGGGTATCAATACCGCGCCACTGGTAAGGACAACATGTAAGTGACCCTAATATAACAAGTAACTCTAATGAGAATGGTGGGAACCCTCATATAGCAGGTTAAGACACCTCATCTACCCTCATATAGCAGGCTATGATATCTCAACCTATGTTGTCTACATAATTTTGGAACACAAGAATTGCTTCTAAGAATTACACCCTCATATAACAGGTGAGTTTCCACCCTTGGGTTCGCTTAGTGCTAATTTCTATTCCCATCTGAATAGACACTGAACATGATTTTCTGAAACTGAACATGGACTAAGTTATGAACTTCCGTTGACGGATAGAATACTACTGATATTGACAACTGACTGAGTTCATGAGATCATGGAGATTTCCTGAGTCATAAGACTGCCTGAAGTCTAAGGATCATAGCTTTACTGAGAGTATCATAAAACATGACATGGCTCTTGGCACACAGCTAATATATCGGGTACAAGTATATTACTTGAACAACAACAGCCCAATCATGAAATCATAAAGAAAATCCATTACTTGAAGTTGAAAAAGGAATTCTTGGACTTCATGGATGAAAGGAGTCCATGAATGAATACTATACATACATGGGTTAAGATTTTTGATGTTCTTGAACTTGAAGAATTGGAAATCCTTTAGTTCTTGAAGAAGATTTGGATTCTTGTTCTAATTTTAGAGAAAAACACTAATATTAGTTGTTGAAATAATAATGAACAAATAGGCAGAAATCGAATATAATTAGGTATATATAAATGTGTGGTAAATGACCAAAATACCCCTATTAAAATAACTTTAAAAAAACTGAACGGGACCTGCGACGGTGGGTGCAACGGTCCGTCGCTGGGTTGACGGTCTGTCGGCCCTGACCGTCGCTTCTAGGCAGAATGGGGTCTCACTGTTTTGTCTATGAAATCTTGGGCGACGGTCCATCGCAAGTTCGATGATCCATCAACCATCGCACCTTATCCAGAAGGTGGCCTCATTGTTTCCCTTGCGACGGCCTGAGCGACGGTCCGTCGCTAGTCCGATGGTTCGTCGGCCTGGGCCATCGCTCCTAGGCAGAAGGTAGTTATCACTGCCTTACTGCGACGGTCATGGGTGATGGTCCGTCGCTAGTCCGATGGTCTATCAGCCTCACTGTCACATCTGGGCGGTTTTACTGCCTTCTGTATTTTGGCCATAACTTTCTCCTTCGATGTCGGACTTTGACGAAATTGGTATCATTGGAAAGATAATTCAATTTCTCATGTGATAGAAAGTGAAAATATTAAAAATACCACATGTACAAAAGTGAATTTATCATTCATGGAAAGTTTCTAACATTCTTGAGATGATTTCAAACTAGGAAAAAGTAGGGGTATTACAATATCTCCCCCTTGAGAACATTCATCCTCGAATGAGACTGAGAGTGAGAGGAGAAGATAACCGACGTACATACTTAACATTAATAATTGAAACATGATCTCATGACTGACATGACTGATAACTGGATATATCATATTGAATATGCATATTTGATGCATGTGTAACTGATTCATGAATGCATGACTGGGTGTTCTGATGAACTAAGTTTCTCACAATGAGAATGCATGTCTGATGAATAATTATATAACTGAGCTGATACATAAATGCATGACTGAATATGCAATGGTATTTAATACCAAGTTTGTGACGAACACTGAACATGAAACTAAGTAAGCTTAAGGAGAACTGTTACCTTAAGCTTAATCTAAGTCGGCGGAGAAAAGGTGAGGATAATTGGTACGCATGTCTGCTTCTTCTTCCCAAGTAGCTCCCTTGATGGACTGATTTTTCCAAAGAATCTTAACTAGAGGGACATCTTTGTTCCTCAATCTACGAGTCTGATAGTCTAGAATTTCAACTGGAATCTCTTCATAAGAGAGGCTGTTCTGAACATCGTTGCTCTGAATAGAGACTACATCTACTGGGTCACCTATACATTTCTTGAGGAAAGAGACATGGAAGACTGGATGAACTGAGGCTAGATCTGAAGGCAATTTGAGCTCATAAGCTACCTTGTCGAATTGACTGAGAATCTTGAAGGGACCGACATATCGGGGACTGAGTTTCCCTTTCTTACCGAACCACTCCACTCTTTTCATGAGAGAGATCTTTATATAGACACAGTCACCAATCTCGAACTCGAGATCTTTTCTATGAACATCTGCATAAAACTTCTATCGGCTCTAAGCAGCCCAAAGTCTTTCTCTAATCAACTAAACTTTTTCTAAGGCATCAAATACTAAGTCAGGCCCTATGATTAAGGCCTCACTAAATTTGAACCAACCAATTGGATATGTACATCTCCTACCGTAGAGAGATTCGAATAAAGCCATCTGAATACTGGAATGATAGTTATTATTGTATGTAAAATCAATCAAAGGCAAGTGGTCATCCCAACTTCCCTTGAAATCAATTGCACACGCCCTTAGCATATCTTCTAACATCTGAATGGTCCTTTCTGATTGACCATCTGTCTGAGGATGAAAGGCTATACTAAGATAAACTTGGGTACCAAGACCTTTTTGGAATGCCTTCCAAAAATGAGAGGTTAACTGGGTACCTCTGTCTGAGATAATAGTTAGCAAAACACCGTGCAATCTGACCAACTCCTTGATGTAGAGTTTGGAATAATCCTCGGTTGAATAAGAGGTATTAACTGGAAAGAAATAAGAAGATTTGGTCATTCTGTCTACAATGACCCAAACTGAATCATGATGATGACGAGTTCGAGGAAAACCCATCACAAAGTCCATGTTCACTTCTTCCCACTTCCAAGTAGGAATAATGAATTCTTGCATAGAACCACTAGGCTTCTGATGCTCTATCTTAACCTGCTGACATGTAGAGCACTTATCCAAAAACTCCGCAACATCTATCTTCATCCCACTCCATAAATAGACTTCCCGCAAGTTGCGGTACATCTTTATGGCCCCTGGATGAATAGAGTAGTGCGCACTATGCGCTTTTGCAAGAATTCGCTGCCTTAAGTCATCTACACCTAGAACACAGAAATGACCTTGACAACGTAAAACACCATCTCTTCCTTGGGAGAAAACCTCTACTTTCTGATCCTTGACTGACTCTTTTAACTTGACAAGGCTAGGATCCTTATATTGATTTTCTTTCACCTTGAAAAATAGAGATGATTTTGAACTACTCTGAACCCATATATCACCCTCATCTATATCGACTAAGCGAACGCCTAGTCTGGCAAGCTGATGTACTTCCTGAGCTAACTTCTTCTTACTGTCCTCGAAATGAGCAACACTACCCATATAGAGTATACTGAGAGCGTCGGCCACTACATTAGCCTTGCCCGGATGATAGAGGACACTCATGTCGTAATCTTTCAAGAGCTCTAACCACCTTCTCTAACGAAGATTAAGACCTTTCTAAGAAAAGACATACTGAAGGCTCTTATGATCCGTGAACACATCTACATGAACACTGTATAGATAATGCCTCCAAATCTTCAAGAAAAATACTACGGCGGCTAACGCAAGATCATGAGTAGGTTAATTCTTCTCATGGGGTTTAAGTTGTCCGGAGGCGTAGGATATGACCTTACCATAATGCATGAGTACACAACCCAAACCTACTCTGGATGCATCACAATATACTATGAACCCATCAGAACCATCTGGAAGAGCTCGAACTGAAGCTGAGGTGAGTCGAGTCTTCAACTCCTAAAAACTCTTCTCACAAGGATCTGACCACTGAAACTTGATTTTCTTCTGAGTCAATCTATACATAGGGGATGCAATAGAAGAAAATCCCTCAACTAACCGTCTGTAATAGCCAGCCAAACCCAAGAAACTCCTAATATCTGATGGAGAGACAAGGCGAGGACAGTTTCTTACTGCTTTGGTCTTTTGAGGATCTACTCTAACACCATCACCAAAAATGATGTGACCAAGGAAAGCTACTGACCTTAGCCAAAACTCGCACTTACTAAATTTAGCAAATAACTGATGATTTTTGAGAGTCTAAAGTACTGTTCTGAGATGGTCTGCATGATCTCGCTCACTGCGGGAATAGACCAGAATATCATCTATGAAGACTATGAAGAACATATCCAAGTACCGCTTGAACACACGGTTCATTAAGTCCATGATAGCAGCTGGGGCATTGGTAATACCAAATGACATAACTAAGAATTTGAAGTGACCATACCAAGTATGGAAAACTATTTTCAGAATGTCACATTCTCTGACTCTAAGCTGATAATAGCCAGATCTGAGGTCTATCTTGGAGAAATAGCTAGCACTCTGAAGTTGGTCTAATAAGTCATCGATTCTATGAAGAGGATACTTGTTCTTGATCGTGACCTTATTGAGTTGACGGGAGTCTATACACATTCTGAGAGAACCATCTTTCTTGCACACGAATAATACTAGAGTGCCCCACGAGGAAATGTTGGGTCTAATGAATCCCTTATCTAAGATATCCTTCAACTGTTATTTTAGTTCTTTGAGCTCTGTTGGTGCCATTCTGTATGGCGAAATAGAGATAGGTTGAGTATCTGGAAGAAGATCAATACCGAAGTCTATTTCCCTTTGGGGAGAAATTCCTGGAAGATCTTCGGGAAAGACATCTGAATATTCGTTCACGACTGGGACTGATTCAAGACTAGGAGTTTTAGAACTAGTTCCCTTAACTCGAACAAGATAATAGACACATCCTTTAGATATCATTTTTCGTGCCCGAAGGTAGGAAACAAGTTGAACCCTAAAAGTGGATGCACTACCCTTCCACTCAAGGATGGGTTCATTCAAAAACTAAAACTGGACTATTCTATTTCTGCAGTCGACTGTGGCATAGCAGGATTGAAGTCAATCTATGCTAAGAATGACATCAAAATAAGTCATCTCAAATTCAACTAAGTCTGTTGAGGTGACTTTCTGAAATATCATAACGGGTAGTTCCTGTATACCCGTCGGGCTATGATAGTGTTACCCACTGGGTAGAGACTGAAAAGAGATCTGCTAAAATATTGGGACTGACTCCAAAATCGACTGCTATATAAGGAGTGACAAAATACAAAGAAGCTCCTGGATCTAGCAAAGCGTAAACATGCACATGGAAGATCTATAACGTACCGGTAACCATATCTGGAGAATTTTCCTGATCTTGTACGAACTAAAAATCATAAATACAAGTTGGACGTTGCCCACTAGTGGCACTGGAGGTGGCACCCTACTAATTTGGGTTACCGGACTGAGCTGAGGAGTGATTCTGTTGACCCTGAGAACCTGGCTAAGGACAGTTCCTGACTCTGTGTCCTGGCTTGCCACATCCGAATCAAATACCACTACCAGCTCTGCAAATACCCTGATGGTTCTTGCCACAAGTCTGGCAAAGAGGAAAGGTGCGGGCACTGCTAACACTGCCCTAGGAATTAGATCCTGGCACTCTATCTTTGTTACCCTCTCTGAACTTAGGAACTGGAGCACTGGATGAAGAAGGAGCTGGAACTGATGACTTAGGATGAAACTGAGAATGGTTTTCTCCTTCTGACTTAGGCTGAGCAAAGTTGAAACTACCTGTCTTCGCTCTCTTATTTTATTTCTCTCTTATTTTAATCTTCTGCTCTTCTATCTGCTGAGCATGAGTCGTGAGCCTGGCTAAATTTATGTCACTTTTCAGCGTAGCAGATCTGCACTCATTAACCACGCTATCATTTACCCCCGAAACAAACTTACTCATCCTTGCCCTGCTATCTGCAACCACATGAGGGTCATATTTAGCTAATTGAGTAAACTTAAGAGACTACTCTTTCACTGTCATATTGTGTTGCCTGAGGTTGATGAATTCTAGCACCTTAGCTTCTCTAAGCTCTAGGGGAAAGAATCTATCAAGGAACACTAAAGGAAACTACTCCCACTCAACTTACCCTGCATCGTCTGCCCTCTCTGACTTCCACTGCTTGAACCAAGTATGATCCACATCCTGCAATTGATATGCAGCTAGCTCAGTACTCTCACTAGACGTAACTCCCATTATGTCTGTAACATTCTACACCTGATCTAGGAATTCCTGAGGGTCCTCGTCTGTCTTAGACCCAAGAAAGGATGGAGGATTCATTTGGGTGAAGTCCTGAATCTTAGCTGCAGCTGAATTGGCCACTGTGTTGGCCGGAATGACAGTTGGTCATTCATTTTAAGCAGCAACAGACTGAGCAAGAGTAGTGAATGCATCTCTAAACTCCATAAGAGAAACATGTTCGTCCAAAGGATCTTCTTGGATAAGCTAGGTTCTTCTCTTGGGAGGCATGTTCTGAAATAAAGAGAAGAAACAGATTAGACTGAGAGATTATATTAAGATTATGCTCACTGGCATGACATGAATACTAAAGAGGGAAAACTATTCCTAAAACATCTTATAGCCTCCTGTACATAAATGTGGTGCGCAAAACACACATGCATAAGACTCTACTAGATGCGGCTTTCAGACTTTCTAGGACACTATTGAACCTTAAGCTTTGATACCAAGTTTGTAATGCCCCAAATCTGGTACCCAGAATGTTACACGGTGCTCATGACCCCAAAGGACCACAAGCAAACCCATGACTGAGATCTATACCTATATACTGCATACATACTGTATAATGCGGAAACATGAACTGAAAGGCCATAAGGTTCAAAACTGTAACATAAGATCTGATAAATCATAACATATGGATGGGGTATGAAATACCCAAACAAAACTGAAAGACTGTCTGAATAAGAAATTGATAGGATATTTCCCAACTAACTCCAACTAAGAACTAATTAATGAGCTAATAAAATGATTATTGTGTCCTCGAAAGATGAGGACTCACTTCTAAGTCTGACTGCTGAGAATATAATCTACTGATGCTTTGGAAGTCATTTCTCTAAACCTATGGTATAAGACACCATAGCGCAAATGCATCAGTACTTTGTATGTACTGGTTTTCATGTGAGGTAAGCTGAATGTATGGGGTTTATATGCATGAACAAATATAATAACAGATTGACTATCATGAGCAGGAGACTACATGCATGAGACATAAAAACTGACACTGATACTGTGATAACATGATTACTAAATCTGAATACTGATAACATGACATACTAATAACTGATATAACTGATAACATGAGTGACTGTTTCTAACAGTCCTGAATCTGAAGGAACTAGCTGAGTTTCATACTGTATGTGAATTGACTGTATCTGACAGTTTAAAATCTAAAGAACTATCTGATTTCTTGATTGATACTGATGCTGAAACTAATGGGAAGTAGTCATCTAACTGGCATGCCCCAAATGACGCATATAGCTAAATTGGGGTCCAATCTGTGCCCTGATTGGAAGGGTGTCAATACCGCGCCACTGGTAAGGACAACATGTGAGTGACCCTAATATAACAGGTAACTCTAATGAGAACGGTGGGAACCCTCATATAGCAGATTAAGCCAAATCATCTACCCTCATATAGCAGGCTATGATGTCTCAACCTATGCTGGCTACATAGTTCTAGAATACAGGGATTGCTTCTAAGAATTACACCCATATATAACAGGTGAGTTCCCATGCTTGGGTTCACTTGGTGCTAATTTCTACTCCCATCTGAATAGACACTGAACATGATTTTTTGAAACTAAACATAGACTGAGTTACAGACTTCAGTTGACTGATGAAATACTACTGATATCTGACAACTGACTGAGTTCATGAGATCATGGAGATTTTTTGAGTCATAAGACTGCCTGAAGTCTAAGGATCATAGCTTTACTGAGAGTATCGTGAAAATATGACATGGCTCTAGGCACACAGCTAATATTTTGGGTACAAGTACACCCAGGACTCGATGAAAGGAAACTGACCAAGCATAACTTACTTTAACATATAACTAACAGCATAATCCATAATACATTTATAGAAGCATTCCATCAAAACATGTGATAGGCATAACTTGCACATGCACGGGGATTTCATGTCAACATGCTAGTTAGGCACTTTTCCTTCATTTAGGCATTAAATGAAACATATAGTAGGCATGGGACATGTAAACCTCATTGTACAACAATTAAACATCATGGTCACATTGTAATTTCATCATTCAAAGGTTTAGTCATAGGTTTTCATCTATATCTATAATAATTAAACCCACATAGAAATTATCACCCAACATGGTGTAAAATTCAATTTCTCATTTATCAACGTGAACAGGAACAACAATCATAAAGAAAATCCATAACTTGAAGTTGGAAAAGGGATTCTTGGACTTCCTGGACAAAAGGAGTCCATGAATGAACACTATGCATACCTCGGTTAAGATTTTTGATGTTCTTGAACTTGAAGAATTGGAAATCCCACAGTTCTTGAAGAAGATTTAGATTCTTGTTATTGGGGATTAATTTCATAGAGAAACCCTAATATTAGTTGTTGAAATAATAATGAACAAATGGGCAGTAATCGGATATAACTGAGTTTATATAAGTGGGTGGTAAATGACCAAAATACCCATATTAAAATGACTTAAAAAAATTAAATGGGAACTTTGACAGTGGGTGTGACGGTCCGTTGCTGGGTTGATGGTCCGTCGGCCCTGACCTCGCTTCTAGGCAGAATGGGGTCTCACTGTTTTAGCTGTGACGGCTTGGGCGATGGTCCATCGCAAGTTCGACGGTCCGTCAACCTGACCGTCGCACCTTATCCAAAAGGTGGACTAACTTTTTCCCTTTCTACAGTCCTTCGCTAGTCCGACGGTCTGTCGGCCTCACCGTCGCATCTGGTCGATTTTACTGCCTTCTGTATTTTGGCCATAACTTTCTCCTCCAATGTCGGATTTTGACGAAATTGGTATCGTTGGAAGGCTAATTCAATTTCTCACATGACAATAAGTGAAAATATAAAAAAAATACCTCGTGTACATAAGTTGATTTATCTTTCAAGGAAATCTTCTAACATTCTTTTGATGATTTCAAACTAGGAAAAGGTACAGGGTATTAGAATATCTCCCCCTTAAGAATATTCATCCTCGAATGAGACTGAGAGTGAGGAGAGAAGATAACTGACGTACATACTGAACATGAATAACTGAAACATGATCTTATGACTGACATGACTGATAACTGAATATATCATATTGAACATGTATATTTGATACATGTATAACTGATTCATAGATGCATGACTGGGTGTTCTGATGAACTAAGTTTCTCACAATGAGAATGCATGTCTGATGAATAATTATATAACTGAGCAGATACATAAATGCATGACTGAATATGTAATGGTATTTAATACCAAGTTTATGACAAACACAGAATATGAAACTGAGTAAGCTTAAGGAGAACTGTTACCTTGAGCTTGATCTGAGTCGGCAGAGAAAAGGTGAGTATACTTGGTACACATGTCTGCTTCTGCTTCCCAAGTAGCTTCCATGACGGACTGATTTCACCAAAGAATCTTAACTAGATGGACTTCTTTGTTCCTCAATCTACGAGTCTGATAGTCTAGGATTTCAACTGGAATCTCTTCATAAGAAAGGTTGTTCTGAATATCGCTGCTTTGAATAGGGACTACAACTGTTGGGTCACCTATACATTTATTGAGCAAAGAGATATGGAATACTGGATGAACTGAGGCTAGATCTGAAGGCAATTTGAGCTCATAAGCTACCTTGCCAAATTGACTGAGAATCTTGAAGGGACCGACATATCGGGGACTGAGTTACCCTTTCTTGCCGAATCGCTTCACTCCCTTCATGGGAGAGATATTTAGATAGACATAGTCACCAATCTTAAACTCGAGATCTTTTCTACAAAGATCTGCATAAGACTTCTGTCGGCTTTGAGCAGCTCGGAGTCTTTCTCTAATCAACTGGACTTTTTCTAAGGCACCAAATACTAAGTCAGGCCCTATGATTGAGGCCTCACTAACTTTAAACCAATAATTGGAGATCTACATCTCCTACCATAGAGAGCTTCAAATGGAGCCATCTGAATACTGGAAATATAGTTGTGGTTGTATGCAAACTCAATCAAAGGTAAGTGGTCATCCCAACTTCCCATGAAATCGATTGCACACGCCCTTAGCATATATTCTAAAATCTTAATGGTCCTTTCTGCTTGACCATCTATCAGAGGATGAAAGGCTGTACTAAGATGAACTTGGGTACTAAGACCATTTTGGAATGCCTTCTAGAAATGAGAGGTGAACTGGGTACCTCCGTCTGAGATAATAGATAGCAGAACACCATACAATCTGACCAACTCCTTGATGTAGAGTTTGGCGTCATCCTTGGCTGAATAAGAGGTATGAACTGGATGAAATGAGTTGATTTGGTCATTTTGTCTACAATTACCCAAACTGAATCATCATGATGACAAGTTTGAGGCAAACCCGTCACGAAGTCCATGTTCACTTCTTCCCACTCCCAAGTAGGAATAATAAACTCCTGCATAGGGCCACTAGGCTTCTAATGCTCTATCTTAATCTGCTAACAAGTAGAGCACTTGGTCACAAACTCGGCAACATCTTTCTTCATCCCACTCCACCAATAGACTTTTCATAAGTTATGGTACATCTTTGTGTCCCCTGGATGAATAGAGTAGCGCGCACCATGCACTTCTGCAAGAATTTATGTCCTTAATTCATCTGCACCTGGAACACAGAGACGACCCTGACAATGTAAAACACCATCTCCCCCTTGGGAGAAAAGGTCTACTTTCTGATCCTTGATTGACTCTTTTAACTTGACAAGGCTAGGATCCCTATCTTGCTTTTCTTTCACCTCAGAAACAAGAGATGATTCTGAACTACTCTGAACCCATATATCACCCTCATCTATATCGACTAAGCGAACGCCTAGTCTGGTAAGCTGATGTACTTCCTGGGCTAACTTCTTTTTACTGTCCTCGACATGAGCAACACTACCCATAGACAGTCTACTGAGAGCATCAGCCATTATATTGGCCTTTCCCGGATGATAGAGCATACTCATGTCGTAATCTTTCAAGAGCTCTAACCACCTTTTCTGACGAAGATTGAGATCTTTCTGAGAAAAGACATACTGAAGGCTCTTATGATCCGTGAATACATCTACATGAACACCGTATAGATAATGCCTCCAAATTTTTAAGGAATGTACTACGGCGGCTAACGCAAGATCACGAGTAGGATAATTCTTCTCATGGGGTTTAAGCTGTCTGGAGGCATAGGCTATGACCTTACCATGCTGCATGAGGACACAACCCAAACCTACTCTGGATGCATCACAATATACTACGAACCCATCTGAACCATCTGGAAAAGTTAGAACTAGAGCTGAGGTGAGTCGAGTCTTCAACTACTGAAAACTCTTCTCACAAGGATCTGACCACTAAAACTTAATTTTCTTCTGTGTCAATCTGGACATAGGGGATGCAATAGAAGAAAATCCCTCAATAAATCATCGGTAATAGTCAGCCAAACCCAAGAAATTCCTAATATCTGATGTAGAGACAAGGCGAGGACAGTTTCTTACTGCTTCAGTCTTTTGATGATCTACTCTAACGCCATCACCGAAAATGATGTGACCAATGAAAGCTACTGACCTTAGCCAAAACTCGCACTTACAAAATTTGGCAAACAACTGATGATTTCTGAGAGTCTGAAGCATAGTTCTGAGATGGTTTGCATGATCTCGCTCACTACGGGAATAGACCAGAATATTATCTATGAAGACTATGATGAACATATCTAAGTACCGCTTAAGCACACGGTTCATCAAATCCATGAAAGCGGCTGGGGAATTGGTAATACTAAATGACATAACTAAGAATTCGAAGTAACCATACCGAGTACAGAAAGCTATTTTTTAAATATCACATTCTCTGACTCTAAGATGATGATAGTCGAATCGGAGGTCTATCTTTGAGAAATAGCTATCACCCTGAAGTTGGTCAAATAAGTCATCAATTCTGAGAAAAAGATACTTGTTCTTTATCGTGGCCTTATTGAGTTGACGGTAGTCTATACACATTCTGAGAGAACTGTCTTTCTTGCAGACGAAAAATACTGGAGTGCCCCACGAGGAAATGTTGGTTCTGATGAATCCCTTATCTAAGAGATCCTTTAACTATTCTTTTAGTTTTTTGTGTTCTGTTGGTGCCATTCTGTATGGAGAAATAGAGATAGGCTGAGTATCTGAAAGAAGATCAATACCGAAGTCTATTTCCCTTTCGGGAGGAATTCCTGGAAGATCTTTGGGAAAGACATCTGAATATTCGTTCACGACTGGGACTGATTCAAGACTGGGAGTTTCGGAACTAGTGTCCTTAACTCTAACAGGATGATAGATACATTCTTTAGATATCATTTTCTGTGCCCGAAGGTAGGAAATAAAATGAACCCTAAAAGCAGATACACTACCATTCCACTCAAGGATAGGTTCATTAGAAAACTAAAATTGGACTATTAGATTTCTGCAGTCGACTGTAGCATAGCAGGAATGAATCCAATCCATGCCGAGAATGATATCAAAATCAGTCAACTCAAATTCGGCTAAGTCTGCTGAGGTGAATTTCTGAAATATCATAATTGGGAAGTTCATGGATACCCATCCGGCTATGATGGTTTTACCCACTGGGGTAGAGACTGAAAAGGGTTCTACTAGAATTTTGGGACTGACTCCGAAATTAACTGCTATATAAGGAGTGACAAAAGACAAAGAAGCTCCTAGATCTAGCAAAGCGTAACTATGCATATGAAAGATCTATAACGTATTGGTAACCACATCAAGAGAATTTTCCTAATCTTGTCGGGACTAAAGAGCATAGAGATAATTTGGGTGTTGCCCACTAGTAGCACTGGAGGTGGCACCCTACTGATTTGGGCGACCGAACTGAGCTGAGGAGCGATTCTATTGACCCTAAGGACCTGGCTGAGGACAGTCTCTGAATCTGTGGTCTGGCTTGCCACATTCGAAACAAATACCACTGTTAGCTCTGAAAATACCCTGATAGTGCTTGCCACAAGTCTGGCAAAGAGGATAGGTGTGGGCACTGCTAACACTGCCCTGGGACTTAGAGCTTGGTGCTCTATCTTTGTTACCCTCTCTGAACTTAAGAACTGGAGCACTGATGACCTAGGATGAAACTGGGAACAGTTTTCTCCTTCTGACTTAGGCTGAGCAAAGTTGAAACTACCTGTCTTCGCTCTCTTATTTTGTTTCTCCCTCATCTAAATATTCTGCTCTTCTATCTGTTGAGCATGAGTCATGAGCCTGGCTAAAGTTATGTCACTATTCAACATAGCGGATCTACACTCATTAGCCACACTATCGTTCACCACATGAGGGGCATATCTGGATAATTGAGTAAACTTAAGAGAATTCTCTTTCATTGTCATATTGTCCTGCCTGAGGTTGATGAATTTTATCACCTTAGCTTCTCTAAGCTCTAGAGGGAATAATCTATCAAGGAACACTGCAGTAAACTCCTTCCACATCATCTGCCCTCTCTGACTTTCACTTCTTGAGCCAAGTATGAGCCACATCCTGCAATTGATATGCATCTAGCTTAGCATTCTCACTAGACGTAACCCCTATTATGTCTATAACCTTTTGTACCTGATCTAGGAATTCCTGAGGGTCCTTGTCTATCTTAGACCCAATAAAGGATGGAGGATTCATTTGGGTGAAGTCCCAAATCCTGGCTGCAGCTGAATTGGCCATTGGGCTGGCCAGAACGACAGCTGGTCATTCATTCTGAGAAGCAACTGACTGAGCAAGAGTAGTGAATGCAGCTCTAAACTCTGCATGAGAAATATGTTCGTCCAAGGGATCTTCTTGGACAAGCTGGGTTCTTCTCTTGGGAGGCATGTTCTGAAATAAGGAGGAGAAATGGATTACACTGAGAGATTAGATTAAGATTATTCTCACTGGCATGACATGAATACTGAAAGTGGGGAAACTTTTCCTAAAAAATCTTATAGCCTCTTGTACATAAATGTGGCGCGCAACACACCCATGCACAAGACTCTACTAGATGCGGTTTTTAGACTTTCTAGGATACTATTGAACCTTAGGCTTTGATACCAAGTTTGTAACGCCCCAAATCTGGTACCCGGAACGTTATACGTTGCTCATAACCTCAAAGGACTATAAGCCAACCCATGACTTATATCTATACCTGTATATTGCATTCATACTGTATAATACGGAAACATGAACTGAGAGGCCATAAGGTTCAACACTGTAACATAAGATCTGATAAATCATAATATATGGATGGGGTATGAAATACCCAAAACAAAACTGAAAAACTATCGGAATAAGGATTTGATAGGATATTCCCCTAACTAACTCCAACTTAGAACTAATTAACGAGCTAATAAAATAATAATCATTTCCTCGAAAGATGAGGACTCACTTCTAACTCTGACTGCTGAGACTGGAATCTACTAATGCTCTGGAACTCGTGTCTCTGAACCTATGGTATAAGAAACCATAGCGCAAATGCTTTTGTACTTTAAATGTACTGGTATGCATGTGAGGTAAGCTGAATGCAAGGGGTTTATATGCATAAACAAATATAATAACAGACTGACTATCATAAGCGTGAGAGTACATACATGTGACATAAAAACTGACACTGATAGTGTGATAACATAATTATTGAATCTGAATACTTATAACAAGACATACTAATAACTGATATAATTGATAACATGAGTGACTGTATCTGACAGTCCTGAATCTGAAAGAACTAACTGAGTTTTGTACTGTATCAGAATTGACTGTATCTGACAATCCTGAAATCTAAAGAACTGTCAGAGTTCTTGACTAATACTGATACTAAAACTGTGGAAAGTAGTCATCTAACCGACATGCCCCAAATAACGCATTATAGCTAAATTGGGGTCCAATCTGTGTCATGATTGGAAGGGTGCCAATACCGCACCACTGGTAAGGACAACATATGAGTGACCCTTATATAACAGGTAACTCTAATGACAACGGTAGGAACCATCATATAGCAGGTTAAGCCACCTCATCTACCCTCATATAGCAGGCTATGATGTCTCAACCTATGCTGGCTACATAGTTCTGGAATGCAAGGATTGTTTCTAAGAATTACACCCTCATATAACAGGTGAGTTCCCACCCTTGGGTTCATTTGGTGCTAATTTCTACTCCCATCTGAATAGACACTGAACATGATTTTCTAAAACTGAATATGGACTGAGTTACGAACTTTCGTTGACTGATGGAATACTACTGATATCTGACAACTAACCGAGTTCACGAGATCATGGAGATTTCCTGAGTTATAAGACTGCCTAAAGTCTAAGGATCATATCTTGACTGAGAGTATCGTGAAAACATGACATGGTTGTAGGCACACAGCTAATATTTCAGGTACAAGTACCCCCAGGACTCGATGGAAGGAAACTAACCAAGCAAAACTTACTTGAACATATAACTAACATCATAATCCATAATACATTTATAGATACATTCCATCAAAACATGTGATAGGCATAACTTGTACATGCATGGGGATTTCATGACAACATGCAAGTTAGGCACTTTTCCTTCATTTAAACATTAAATCAAACATATAGTAGGCATGGTACATGTAAACATCATTGTACAACAATTAAACATCATGGTCACATTCTGATTTCATCATTCAAGGGTTTAGTCATAGATTTGCATAAATCTATATCTATAATAATTAAAACCACATAGAAATTATCACCAAATATGGAGTAAAATTCAATTACTCATTTATCAACGTCAACAAGAACAGTCAAATCATGAAATCATAAAGAAAATCCATAACTTGAAGTTGGGAAAGGGATTCTTGGACTTCATGGACGAAAGGAGTCCATGAATGAACACTATGCATACCTGGGTTAAGATTTTTGATGTTCTTGAACTTGAAGAATTGGAAATCCCTTAGTTCCTAAAGAATATTTGATTCTTGTTCTTAGGGATTAATTTTATAAAGAAAGCCTAATATTGGTTGTTGAAATAATAATGAACAAATGGGCAGAAATCAGATATAACTGGGTATATATAAGTGGGTGGTATAAGACCAAAATACCCCTATTACAATAATTTAAAAAAAGTGAACGGGAGTTGCGACAGTGGGAGCGACGGTCTGTCGTCCCATACCATCGCTTCTAGGCAGAATGGGGTCTCACTGTTTTGTCGGCGATGGCTTGGGCAACGGTCCATCGCAAATTCGATGGTCTATCAACATGAACGTCGCACCTTATCCAGAAGGTGTCCTCACGTTTCCCTTGCGACGGTCCATCGCTAGTCCGACGGTCCGTCGGCCTCACCGTTGCATTTGGGCGGTTTTACTGCCTTCTGTATTTTGGCCATAACTTTCTCCTCCGATGTCAGATTTTAACGAAATTGGTATCGTTGGAAAGATAATTCAATTTTTCATGTGAAAAAAACTGAAAATATTTAAAATAACACATGTGATAAAGTGGATTTATCTTTCAAGGAAAGTTTCTAACATTCTTTAGATAATTTCAAACTAGGAAAATGTACGGGGTATTACAATATCTCCCCCTTGAGAACATTCATACTCAGATGAGACTGAGAGTGAGGGGAGAATATAACTGACCTACATACTAAACATGAATAACTGAAACATGATCTCATGACTGACATGACTAATAACTGAATATATCACACTGAACATGCATATCTGATGCATGTATAACTGATTCATGAATGCATGACTCTGTGTTCTAATGAACTAAGTTTCTTACAATGAGAATGCATGTATGAAGAATAATTATATAACTGAGTTGATACATAAAGGCATAACTGAATATGCAATGGTATTTAATACCAAGTTTGTGACGAACACTGAACATGAAACTAAGTAAGCGTAAGGAGAACTGTTACCTTGAGTTTGATCTGAGTCGGCGGAGAAGAGGTGAGGATACTTGGTATGCATGTCTGCTTCTGCTTCCCAAGTAGCTCCCTCGACGGACTGATTTTTCCAAAGAATCTTAACTAGAGAGACCTCTTTGTTCCTCAATCTACGAGTCTGATAGTCTAGGATTTCAACTGGAATCTCTTCATAAAAGAGGTTGTTCTGAATACCGCTGCTCTGAATAGGGACTACAACTGTTGGGTTACCTATAAATTTCTTGAGCAAAGAGACATGGAAGACTGGATGAACTGAGGATGGATCTGAAGGCAATTTGAGATCATAAGCTACCTTGCCGAATTGACTGAGAATCTTGAAGGGACCGACATATCGGGGACTGAGTTTTCTATTCTTGCTGAACCGTTTCACTCCCTTCATGGAATTGATATTTAGATAGACATAGTCACCAATCTCGAACTCGAGATCTTTTCTACGAACAACTGCATAAGACTTCTGTCGGCTCTGAGAAGCCTGGAGTCTTTCTCTAATCAACTGGACTTTTTCTAAGGCATATAATACTAAGTCAGACCTTATGATTGAGGCGTCACTAACTTTGAACCAACCAATTGGAGATCTACATCTCCTAACGTAGAGAGCTTCGAATGGATCCATCTGAATACTGGAATGATAGTTGTTGTTGTATGCAAACTCAATCAAAGGTAAGTGGTCATCCCAACTTCCCTTGAAATCAATTGCACACACCCTTGGGAATATCTTCTAACATCTGAATGGTCCTTTCTGCCTTACCATCTTTCTGAGGATGAAAGATTGTACTAAGATGAACTTGGGTTCCAAGACCCTTTTGAAACGCCTTCCAAAAATAAGAGGTGACCTGGGTACGTCTGTCTGAGATAATAGATAGCGGAACACTGTACAATCTGACCAACTCCTTAATGTAGGGTTTGGTATAATCCTCGGCTGAATAAGAGGTATGAACTGGAAGTCCATGTTCACTTCTTCCCACTTCTAATTAGGACTAATGAACTCCTGCATCAGACCACTAGGCTTCTGATGCTCTATCTTAACCTGCTGACATATAGAGAACTTAGCCACAAACTCGGTAATATCTCTCTTCATCCCACTCCACCAATAGACTTCTCGCAAGTTGTGGTATATCTTTGTGGCCCCTAGATGAATAGAGTAGCGCGCACCAAGCGCTTCTGCAAAAATTTGTTGCCTTAAGTTATCTACACGTGGAACACAGAGATAACCCTGATAACGTAAAAAACCATCTCCCCCTTGGGAGAAAACTTCTAATTCTTATCCTTGACTGACTCTTTTAACTTGACAAGGCTAGGATTCCTATCTTGCTTTTCTTTCACCTCAGAAACAAGAGATGACTCTGAACTACTCTGAACCCATATATCACCCTCATCTATATCAACTAAGCGAACGCTTAGTCTGGCAAGATGATGTACTTCCTGAGCTAACTTCTTCTTACTATCCTTGACATGAGCAACACTACCCATAGACAGTCTAATGAGAGCATCGTCCACTACATTGGCCTTGCCCGGATGATAGTGGACACGCATGTCGTAATATTTCAAGAGCTCTAACCACCTTCTCTGATAAATATTGATATCTTTCTGAGAAAAGACATACTGAAGGCTCTTATGATCCGTGAACACATCTACATGAACACCGTATAGATAATGCCTCCAAGTAATCAAGGAAAGTACTACGGAGGCTAACGCAAGATCATGAGTAGGATAATTCTTCTCATGGGGTTTAAGATGTCTAGAGGCGTAGGCTATGACCTTACCATGCTGTAAGAGAACAAAACCCAAACCTTCTCTGGATGCATCACAATATACTACGAACCCATCTAAACCATTTGGAAGAGCTAGAACTGGAGCTGAGGTGAGTCAAATCTTCAACTGCTGAAAACTCTTCTCACAAGGATCTGACCACTGAAACTTGATTTTCTTCTGAGTCAATCTGGACATAGGGGATATAATAGAAGAAAATGCCTCCACAAACCATCTGTAATAGCCACTATTCATGATAGCGGATCTGCACTCATTAACCACGCTATCGTTCACCCCCGTAAGAAACTTACTCTTGGTGTTAATTTCTACTCTCATCTGAATAGACACTGAACATGATTTTCTGAAACTGAATTACGGACTTCCATTGACTGATGGAGTACTACTGATATCTGACAACTTACTGAGTTCGTGAGATCATAGAGATTTCCTGAGTCATAAGACTGCCTGAAGTCTAAGGATCATAGCTTAACTGAGAGTATCGTGAAAACATGACATGGTTGTAGGCACACAGCTAATATTTTGGGTACAAGTACCCCCAGGACTCGATGGAAGAAAACTGACCAAGCATAACTTACTTGAACATATAACTAACATCATAATCCATAATACGTTTATAGAAGTATTCCATCAAAACATGTGATAGGCATAACTTGTACATGCATGGGGATTTCATGACAACATGCTAGTTAGGCACTTTTTCTTTATTTAGGCATTAAATCAAACATATAGTAGGCATGGTACATGTAAACATCATTGTACAACTATTAAACATCATGATCACATTCTAATTTCATCATTCAAGGGTTTAGTCATAGGTTTACATGAATCTATTTCTATAATAATTAAACCCACAAAGAAATTATCACCCAACATGGAGTAAAATTCAATTTCTCATTTATCAACGTGAACAAGAACAGCCCAATCATGAAATCATAAAGAATATGCATAACTTGAAGTTGGAAAAGGGATTCTTGGACTTCATGGATGAAAGGAGTCCATGAATGAACACTATGCATACCTGGGTTAAGATTTTAGATATTCTTGAACTTTAAAAATTAGAAATCCCTTAGTTCTTAAAGAAGATTTGGATTCATGTTCTTGGGGATTAATTTCATAGAGAAACCCTAATATTGGTTGTTGAAATAATAATGAACAAATGGGCAGAAATCGGATATAACTGGGCATATATAAGTGGGTGGTAAATGACCAAAATACCCCTATTAAAATAGTTTAAAAAGTGAACGGGATCTGCGACAGTGGGTGCCACGGTCCATCGATGGGCTGACGGTCCATCGGCCCTGACCATTGCTTCTAGGTAGAATGGGGTCTCACTGTTTTGGCTGCAACGGCTTGGGCGATGGTCCATCGCAAGTTCAACGGTCCGTCAACCTGACCATCGCACCTTATCCAAAAGGTGGCATTGGCCTTGCCCGGATGATAGAGGACACTCATGTTGTAATCTTTCAAGAGCTCTAACTACCTTCTCTGATAAATATTGAGATCTTTCTGAGAAAAGACATACTGAAGGCACTTATGATATGCGAACATATCTACATAAACACCGTATAGATAATACCTCCAAATATTCAAGGAAAATACTACGGCGGCTAACGCAAGATCATGAGTAGGATAATTCTTCTCATGGGGTTTAAGCTGTCTGGAGGCGTAGGCTATGACCTTACCATACTGCATGAGGAAACAACCCAAACCTACTCTAGATGCATCACAATATACTACGAACCCTTCTGAACCATCTAGAAGAGCTAGAACTGGAGCTGAGGTGAGTCGAGTCTTCAACTCCTGAAAACTCTTCTCACAAGGATCTGACCACTGAAACTTGATTTTCTTTTGAGTCAACCTGGATATAGGGGATGCAATAGAAGAAAATCCCTCAACAAATCGTCTGTAATAGCCAGCCAAACCCAAGAAACTTCTAATATCTGATGGAGAGACAAGGCGAGGACAGTTTCTTACTGCTTTGGTCTTTTGAGGATCTACTCTAACGCCATCACCGGAAATGATGTAACCAAGGAAAGCTATTGATCTTAGCCAAAACTCGTACTTACTTAATTTGGTAAACAACTGATGATATCTGAGAGTCTAATGTATTATTCTGTGATGGTCTGCACGATCTCGCTCACTACGAAAATAGACCAGAATATCATCTATGAAGACTATGACAAACATGTACAAGTACTTCTTGAACACACGGTTCATCAAGTCCATGAAAGCAGTTAGGGCATTGGTAATACCAAATGACATAACTAAGAATTTAAAGTGACCATACCGAGTACGGAAAGCTATTTTCGAAATGTCACATTCTCTGACTCTAAGCTGATGATAGCCAGATCTTCGGTCTACCTTGGAGAAATAGCTAACACCCTGAAGTTGGTCAAATAAGTCATCTATTCTGGGAAGAGGATACTTGTTCTTGACCGTGACCTCATTGAGTTGACGGTAGTCTATACATTTTCTGAGAGAACCGTCTTTCTTGCGCACAAATAATACTGGAGCGCCCCACGAGGAAATATTGGGTCTGATGAATCCCTTATCTAAGAGATCTTTCAACTATTCTTTCAGTTCTTTGAGTTCTGCTGGTTCCATTCAGTATGGAGAAATAAAGATAGGCTGAGTATCTAGATGAAGATCAATACCGAAGTCTATTTCTCTTTCGGGAGGAATTCCTGGAAGATCTTTGGGAAAGACATCTGAATATTCATTCACGACTGGGACTGATTCAATACTGGGAGTTTCGAAACTAGTTTCCTTAACTCGAACAAGATGATAGACACATTCTTTAGATATTATTTTTCGTGCCCGAAGGTAGGAAACAAGCTGACCCCTGAAAGCGGATACACTACCCTTCCACTCAAGGATGGGTTCATTCAAAAACTAAAACTAGACTATTCTATTTCTACAGTGTACTATGGCATAGTAAGAATGAAGCCAATCCATGCTGAGAATGATACCAAAATCAGTCATATCAAATTCGACTAAGTTTGCTGAGGTGACTTTCTAAAATATCATAACCGGACAGTTCCTGTATACCCACCGGTCTATGATGGTTTTACCCACTGAGGTAGAGACTAAAAAGGGCTCTGCTAGAATTTCAGGACTGACTTCGAAATCGACTGCTATATAAGGAGTGACAAAAGACAAAAAAGCTTCTGGATCTAGCAAAGCGTAAGAAAGCACATGAAAGATCTGTAATGTACCGGTAACCACATCAGGAGAATTTTCCTGATCTTGTCGGGACTAAAGAGCATAGAGACAATTTGGGTGTTGCCCACTAGTAGCATTGGAGGTGGCACCTTGCTGATTTGGGCGACCAGACTGAACTGAGGAGCGATTCTGTTGACCCTGAGGACCTGGATGAGGACAGTCTCTGACTCTGTGGCCTGGCTTGCCACATCCAAAACAAATACCACTGCCAGCTCTACAAATACCCTGATGGTGCTTGCCACAAGTCTGGAAAAAAGGATAGGTGCGGGTACTGCTAACACTTCTCTGGGACTTAGAGCCTGGCGCTCTATCTTTGTTACCCTCTTTGAACTTAGAAACTGGAGCACTAGCTGAAGAAGGAGCTGGAACTGATGACTTAGGACAAAATTGAGAACGGTTTCCTCGTTCTGACTTAGGCTGAGCAAAGTTGAAACTACCTGTCTTCGCTCTCTTATTCTATTTCTCCCTCATCTTAATCTTCTGCTCTTCTATATGCTGAGCATGAGTCATGAGCCTAGCTAAAGTTATGTCACTATTCAGCATAGCAGATCAGCACTCATTAACCACACTATCGTTCACCCCCGAAACAAACTTACTCATCCTTGCCCTGCTATCTGCAGCCACATGAGGGCCATATCTGGATAATTGAGTAAACTTAAGAGAATACTCTTTCACTGTCATATTTCCCTGCCTGAGGTTGATGAATTCTAGCACCTTAGCTTCTCTAAGATCTAGGGGAAAGAATCTATCAAGGATAACTGAAGCGAACTCCTCCCACTAAACTGACCCTTCATCGTCTGCCCTCTCTGACTTCCACTACTTGAACCAAGTATGGGCCACATCCTGCAATTTATATGCAGCTAGCTCAGCATTCTCACTAGACGTAACCCCCATTATGTATGTAACCTTTTACACCTGATCTAGGAACTCCTGAGGGTCCTCGTCTGTCTTAAACCTAAGAAAGGATGGAGGATTCATTCGGGTGAAATCCCAAATCCTGGCTGCAGCTGAATTGGCCACTAGGTTGGCCGAAACGACAGCTGGTCATTCATTTTGTGCAGCAATTGACTGAGCAAGAGTAGTGAATGCAGCTCTAAACTCCGCATGAGAAACATGTTCGTCCAAGGGATCTTCTTGGACAAGCTGGGTTCTTCTCTTGGGAGGCATGTTCTGAAATAAGAAGGAGAAATGGATTAGATTAAGAGATTAAATTGAGATTATGCTCACTGGCACGACATGAATACTGAAAGAGGGAAAATTGTTCCTAAAACATCTTATAGGCTACTGTACATAAATGTGGCGCGCAACATACCCATGCACAAGACTCTACTAGTTGTAGCTTTCAGACTTCCTAGGACACTATTGAACCTTAGGCTCTGATACCAAGTTTGTAACGCCCTAAATCTAGTACCTGGAACGTTACACGGTGCTCATGACCCCAAAGGACCACTAGCTAACCCATGACTGATATCTATACCTGTATACTGCATACATACTATAAAATGTAGAAACATGAACTGAAAGACTATATCGTTCAAAAATGTAACATAAGATCTGATAAATCATAACATATGGATGGGGTATGAAATACCCAAAACAAAACTGAAAGACTGTCTGAATAAGGAGTTGATGGGATATGTCCCCAACTAACTCCAACTAAGAACTAATTAACGAGCTAATAAAATGATGATCGTGTCCTCGAAAGATTAGGACTCACTTCTAACTCTGACTGCTAAGACCGGAATCTACTGATGCTCTGGAACTCATGTCTCTGAACCTATGGAATAAGACACCATAGCGCAAATGCGTCAGTACTTTGAATGTACTGGTATGCATGTGAGGTAAGCTGAATGCATGGGGTTTATATGCATGAACAAATATAATAACAGACTGACTATCATGAGCGTGAGAGTATATGCATGAGACATAAAAACTGACACTGATACTGTGATAACATGATTACTGAATCTGAATACTGATAACATGACATACTGATAACTGATGTAACTGATAACATGAGTGACTGTATCTGACAGTCCTAAATCTGAAGGAACTAGTTGAGTTTCATACTGTATCTGAATTGACTATATCTGACAGTCCTGAAATCTAAAGAACTATCTGAGTTCTTGATTGATACTGATACTGAAACTGATGGGAAGTAGTCATCTAACCGACATGCCCCAAATGACACATTATAGCTAAATTGGGGTCAAATTTGTGCCCTGATTGGAAGGGTGTCAATATCGCGCCACCGATAAGGACAACATGTGAGTGACCCTAATATAACAGGTAACTCTAATGAAAATGGTAGGAACCCTCATATAGCAGGTTAAGATACCTCATCTACCCTTATATAGCAGGCTATGATGTCTCAACCTATGCTGGCTACATAGTTCTGGAATGCAAGGATTGCTTCTAAGAATTACACCCTCATATAACAGGTGAGTTCCCACCCTTGGGTTCGCTTGGTGCTAATTTCTACTCCCATCTGAATAGACACTGAACATGATTTTCTGAAACTGAACATGGACTGAATTACGGACTTCCATTGACTGATAGAGTACTACTGATATCTGACAACTGACTGAGTTCGTGAGATCATGGAGATTTCCTGAGTCATAAGACTGCCTGAAGTCTAAGGATCATAGCTTGACTGAGAGTATCGTGAAAACATAACATAGCTCTAGGCACACAGCTAATATTTCGGGTTCAAGTACTCCCAGGACTCGATGGAAGGAAACTGTCCAAGCATAACTTACTTGAACATATAACTAAAATCATAATCCATAATACATTTATAGAAGCATTCCATCAAAACATGTGATAGGCATAACTTGTACATGCATGGGGATTTCATGACAACATGCTAGTTAGGCACTTTTTCTTCATTTAGGCATTAAATAACACATATAGTAGGCATGGTACATGTAAACATCATTGTACAACAATTAAACATCATGGTCATATTCTAATTTCATCATTCAAGGGTTTAGTCATAGGTTTGCATGAATCTATATCTATAATAATTAAACCCACATAGAAATTATCACCCAACATGGAGTAAAATTTAATTTCTCATTTATCAATGTGAACAAGAACAGCCCAATCATGAAATCATAAAGAAAATCCATAACTTGAAGTTGAAAAAGGGATTCTTGGACTTCATGGACGAAAGGAGTCCATGAATGAACACTATGCATACCTGAGTTATATATTCATCTTCTTATCACTATTTGATTGGCTTCTGCTTTATCTTTATGATTATTGTGCTCTTAAGGTTAGGATAAAGGGGTGATCTCTGGTCCATGGTGGGCTTGATATAGTCATCACAACCAGGCCTAGGGTCGGGTCATGACAACAAATCCAATCTTTGATTTTTCATTGATCTTCAACGGAAAACACTAATCCTTCACTTGGGAATCACTCTCATGTAATCGTCACTCAAGATAGTACAGTAATTTTCAAAGATCATGAAAATGAGCTTAGAAAAACCCGTATTTAAGCCCCAATTCCACATTCGCTTCCACCTTGCTCTTGATCTGCTTGAGCAGATCCAAAGCAGATCGAGAGCAGATCCAAAGAAGATGGGTTTTTTTCTTTCACATTTGACCTCTGATTGACTTGAACGGATCGCGCATCTTTCTTTTTCGACTTTCACCTGCATAAATAAGCATTAAGTATGAGATTAACATCAAGTCAATGGAAAAGCATGATAATTTAAGCTTAAAAGGTACTAAAAAGTCATCAAATTGATGACTTATCACCCCCTCCCCCAACTTAAACTATTGTTTGTCCTCAAGGAACCGAGAAACATTTAATGAGATAAAGTATTTAACTCAAATCCACCCAAAATAAAGCTATACTAAAGGACTAAGCTAACAAAGCTCTACAAATACTTCTTAAACATGTCATTGCAATAAGTAAACCAAAATTTTCCAATAAGCACATAACTATGAAGAAAGGATGCAAGTTTATATCAAATGAACCTGTCACGATCTGAACCAGGGTCTGGTCGCAACGGGTATCTCAATTCCAACAACGACCGGAGACCACCCTCATGCCTAGTTGAATGGAACATAATTCAAGTATGGCAATTGAATTTCAAACATATCACAGGATGAATAATTATGACTCAAAAGAAGTCTAGGAATTCAACAACAATTCCCAAGTCCACAGTAATCCACTAAGCCTCTAAACAGAACCAAAATCAATCTAAGTCGGGACATTCCCCCAGTGATAGCTAAAACTAAACTAAGGGAAAGTATATGGCATTAGGAAACCAAAATATGAAATGAGATCTTCCGAAATATGAAAGCTCACCACTTCAACCTGACGGTCCGTCGGCCCTGACCGTTGCTTCTAGGCAAAATGGGGTCTCACTATTTTGGCTGTGACGGCTTGGGCGACGGTCCGTCGCAAGTTCGACGGTCCGTCAACCTGACCGTCGCACCTTATCCAGAAGATGGCCTCACTGTTTCCCTTGCGACGGTCCGTCGCTAGTCCAACGGTCCGTCGGCCTCACCATCGCATCTGGGCGGTTTTACTGCCTTCTGTATTTTGGCCATAACTTTCTCCTCCGATGTCGGATTTTGACAAAATTGGTATCGTTGGAAAGCTAATTCAATTTTTCACATGACAAAAAGTGAAAATATTAAAAATACCACATATACAAAAGTAGATTTATCTTTCAAGGAAAGCTTCTAACATTCTTGAGACGATTTCTAATAGATATATCCATTACATTGTCATTCCATATAATTTAAATTTTATCACTTTTGCCAATAAAAAATTGAATAAAATTTCTCTCGATTGATAAATAGTATAGGGAAATTTACAAAGATAAATGTAATTAGCCTCCCAATTTTTACAAAAAATACGGTACTATTCCACTTTCAAAATATAGTAATAAAATCTTCATATAATATATGCAAGCCAACAAACTTACAAAATTAGAAATTTTAAAATTTTCTCTTAATACCTAGAATACCATTACAATCGTCAGGGGATGAAAAAGTGCTTGTTCTCTTTAAAAGAACACAATTTTCAATAAGCATGTATTTTGCTATGACAATAAATAAAGCACAAGGACAAACATTAGATTATGTTGGTATTTATTTACGTGAACCAGTTTTTTCGCTTTGTCGAGAGCAAATAAAAATATTGATCAAGCCACCTACTTCAGACAATGATGATGATCAATCGACCTATAATGTTGTGTACAATGAAATCATTCAAAAAGCTTTGTTATAAATATATTGACGCTATTTTTATAGATCACTCTGCTTAGATTGGTGCCTCTCAAACTAAAGAATTAACTATTACAGTGTTGTGTCCTACTAACAATATTAGCCGTATTATTGGCAAAGAAGGAGCTTCGATTAAAAGCGTTAAAGGGTTTCTCATGCCAAAGAGTGAATTATCACTGTCATTTCCACTAAGGTATTGCTTTCTTTTCAGAATTCTTTAGTCCCCGAGTTGGTGAAATTTTGGCCTTTTAGAAGTCGTCGCTCTTTTTGTACAAGTATGTTGCATTGTTTATTGCTCCTGTCACTACTTTTGAAGAATTCGACACGCACCTGTTGATATTTTTGCAGAGTCCAAGCAACATAATTTACCACTGTTTTTCTTCTCTTTCATAATTGTGGAACAAATTTTCACACAAAAAGCATCCATTTGTGGGATTTCACAGGGTATATGTTGTTGTTGTTGTTTTGAACTGGCATTATTTGTTTTCATTTTAGTGAAATCAAATCAAAGATCTTTGTTTCCTTTGATTCATACTTTTGTTGTTTAGTATCAGTGTTAGTTGGGCCTGCTGCCTGCATAGAGTGAAATTATTTCAAATGATTCATATTAGTTTTTCTTTTTCTACTTACTTCTTCACATTCAAATATTAAGGATGCAGTCTTTTTTTTTCTGCTTCATTTACTCTTTATCTTTCTCCAGACAATGAGTAGGTCTTTTTTGTAATTCTGGATTGCAGCTAATCCCTGTCAACAAACAGTTGCTCAGTTCATTCAAGAAAGAATTATAAAGAAATGGTTGGGTAAGTATGTTTACTTGATCTTCGAACATGTCCATTTGTATATAAGCTTTTGCATAAGATGTGTGTAATTGCAATTGCTATTTATGGTTAAATAGTATGGCCTCTGCTCCTGGAAAGATTCTGATGACTGGAGGTTATCTTGTTTTGGAGAGGCAGCAAAAAAAGTTTAATGTGTGAAGCTCTCTGAATTTTGCTAATATTATGACTGAGAGATATATATACTCTTTTACTTTTTGCAGTGATTAAATAAATTAATTAAACGAGTACGTATGGTCTTTTAAGTGAGATAACTATACACTTTCAACATGATATCAGAGTAAGCAAAAATATCTAGATTCAAATTTCATCGTTACTCAAAAAGCCAAATATATTTCCACATTGATGATAGTGATAACTAATGACGATGATTATAATTGAAGTTGGAGGGAGTATTATAACTTTTGTGATGTACATTTTCTTCGTTATTTTATGTATATACATTGAAATTACTTTTTTATTGATATATATTAAATCTTGAATAATAAAAAATTATCCACATATTTGGCCCGCTTCTTTCTTTACTCCTTTGCAAATCGGGGCTGATAATTAGATAGAATCTCCAACAATAAAGAAAGGGGTTATAATTATTTTTTTGCATAATTTTTAAATATATAATATTTTACCAAAATAAAGTAAATAAATTAAAATAAACAAAATACTAAATTTTTAAAACATGTTAAATTCAAAAACATCATATGGATCAACAAATTACTAAATTAAAACAATAAAACATGCAAATTATAAAATGTCAAAACTATCCCGAATTTACGTGACACAAATATAATTTAGATAATCAATCAGATTCTTAATATGTTTTTAAATATTTTAAATTGTTAGCTATTGTAATTTATAAACTTTTTATGTAATTTTCAAATAATATATGTTACTCTCCTTATCCAAATTTTTGTGTCATTGATATTCAATTATATTCTTAAAATAATTTAAGTTTTTAATTATTATGATTTATAATACTTTTTCTTCTATTCCAATTTAAGTAGCACCGAAATAAATTCGAGAGTCAACCAAAATTTATGATTGAAGTAGCAAAGTGGATATGTCCTAAATGACTTATAATACCTAATTAGAAGTGATATAGCAAAATTACTATGAGAAAATATTTGTGAAAAAAATTTAAATGATGTCATGTTAATTTAAAACATCAAGAATTATTTTATCATTTTATGTCAATTTTATTTTTATTAAATATTATTAAATTTTTAATACCTAAATGACTTATAATAATTACTTAGGGGTGAATATAGTAAAATTACAATTGAAGCAGCTGAAGTAGACATGTCATAAATGTCTATTTTACCTTTTTTTTATTAAATATTATTAATTTTCTTATATGTAAATGTCTTACAATAATTAATTAGGGATAATATAGTAAAATCATGGAGCAAACATACTTGTGAATGATTTTAAATAAGTCTCATATAAGATGTCCTATTAATTTAAAACATCAAAAATTGATTTATCATTTATATCTATTTTATTATTTATCAAATAATATTAATTTTTTAATATCTAGATGACTTATAATACTCCCTCCGTCCCATTTTATGTGTCGCCATTTGACCGGGCACGGAGTTTAAGAAATAAGGGAAGACTTGATAAAGTTTACCAAATTATCCTTTATCAAAAAATGTGTCAATATCTTTTTTTTTTAATTAAGTGGAACCAATAAGGGTAAAAGGATAATTGTGCCTTTAAAAAGTTGTCAAATAAGGAAAGGCGACACTTATTTTGGGACGGATTAAAAAGGAAATGATGACACATAATTTAGAACGGAGGGAGTAATTAATTTGAGGTGATATAATAAAACTACGATTGAGTATCTCTATTTCCTTTGATTCATACTTTTGTTGTTTAGTATCATACTTTTGTTGTTTAGTATCAGCGTTAATTGAGCCTGCTGCCTGCATAGAGTGAAATTGTTTCAAATGATTCATATTAGTTTTTCTTTTTTCACTTACTTCTTCACAATCAAATATTAAGGATGCAGTTTTTTTTTTTCTGCTTAAATTAGGGTTAATATAGTACAATCACGGAGCAGCTGAATGTTGACAAAGAGTTGCCTGCTCCTTCACTCTTATTAATAGTAATTTTTTAATACCAACATGACTTATAATAATTAATTTGAGATGATATAATAAAACTACAATTAAAACAGCTGAAATAGACATGTCATAAATGTTTATTTTATTTTATTTTAATTAAATATTATTAATTTTCTAATATATACATAACTTAAAATAATTAATTAAAAATAATATAATAAAATCACAGAACAGCTGAAGCAGGTAGGATATCGTCAAACACTTCTCTCTATATATAAATATAATTATACAAGTTTTTTATATATATATTCAGCTTCTTCCTCAAGAGTTCCGCTTGCAGTTCTGTTCCGTGCAGCTTCGCACTTGTATTTATTTACAAAGTAACTAACACCCACTGCAATCTGCATACAACAAAATCCGAAGCTGCTTTACCTCGCCCGGCTTGTTGAATGAAACAAAGAATCATCAGCAGGCGATAGTAAAAGAATAATGGATGAATAACTGAGCATTGGATACTGGCCTGCATCCAGAAAATGAGAATATTGTTTGGCTGCTATCTCTCTCTCCGGAACGTCATCTGTCAAGAAGTCAAATGGTGCTGGTTTGCCTGTGTCAACCAAAGGCTGCCATCTATAAGCAGGCCTATCTGGAAGTGTAATTGTTACAGGCAAATGGCTGGCGTTAAAGGCAACATATAGTTCTCCCTTCACTTTGTCGACCTGCATTTGATTCAAGCATGCACACAAATCAATCACTAGATACAGTAGTTAACAATTACAAAAAAGCTAACTTCTCTCTGACAAGGACATAAAAGATACTCCTACTATATGAAAAACTTCTCTAAAATATTAAAAATTAGTGATGTTCACTCTCGAGAAGTGAAAAGGTGTCGAAACTTGGGTTACAGGAATAAATCTTTGACAGTAAAATTCCTTGCAGAAGTTGAATAAGGAAATGACAGTGAAGTGATACCACTATACTATTGAAAATGCTTAAAATACCAGTGTAAATGCAACAAATCGACTTGTTTCAGACCAATCTGGAATTCTAGGAGCATGACCATGCCATTGCAGTCTATCTGCTGTAAGGAAACCATCTAATCCCAGTGATTCACACTGGCTGCAAGCATGCAAATAACAGTCAAAAGCTGATGAAGAATCATCGACATTGGGAAAAAGAAGTTAGATTCTTACTGGCGGAATTTGGTCATGAGACAGCAAAATCTTAAAAAATCAGATGAAGATTCATCTTTCTTATCCCAACGGAAGTAATTTATCTACAGAAAGGGGTTGCGGTCAGTGAACTCAGGCATGGACCTACATCTGGGAATAGTAGTAGTATAAATGGAAGTAAACAAGTACATAATTATCATGGCAATATGTGTTGTTGTTTCCTCCCTTAGTGTGACCATATTCATCGCCCATATATATCATGGGAACACCCTGAAGAACCACAAATGAGAAAAATTAATTATAAGACGAAAATACATGTTGAGTAGGAACAACTATTTCGAAAAGAAGAAATGCACGAAATTATAGCCAAAATGGTAGGTAGGTTCACAAATCATAAAATTTAAGTTAATTGTTGAGTAATATTGTCCCACATTAGGTATAGCCATGTAGAAAGCCCTCCAGATGGGTACATAAAAGTCTAGGATTACTCTACTTTTTGTTGGATTCTCAGATCCTTTTTCATGGTATTAGAGCCAAACTTTACTAAGCCCACCTCACACTCGTAAATCCAGTGTCGAGTTATATAATGTCAAACATCAAGTGTAGAATGGCGTCAAAAGGGCTATGTATCTGTCTCAACTCCTTACGATTTTTGGTTGAACGATCAGATCCCATACAAATCGGAAACAGCCTCTCTACTTCTTTGGAGGTAGCGGTATGGACTGCGTACACTTTACCCTCCCCCGACCCCACTGTGGGAATACACTGGGTTTGTTGTTGTTGTTGTTGTTGTTGTTGTTGATCAGATCCCATACAAATTAATGAGGAACAGGCAAAAGACAACCAAATTTCCTACTGTTTGTCAACACATTGGTGCTTTTTTGTTACTTTCTGTTGAATTGCATCAAAAGGAAGAACTGAACTTACTTGGGAAACCATAAGGCAAAGGAAGAAGTTCCGCATTTGTCTTTTCCTCAATTTCTTCACAAAGATACTTGCAAACTCTCCTTCCTGCATGGAAGAAGTAACTTCTTATAACTGAAAACAAACAAGACCCAGCATCATGGGGTAAGGTACTGCACAGGTCCTGATATCCACATTCAAAAACTTTTGGATGAACCCAGAATATTTTCACCACCCTCAACATTATCTAAATTTCCTCATTATCATACTCAAACAAGAAGATAGCCATGACGGAGCATCTCATACCAGAATTATATCAACTCACCCGAGGAATCGTTTCATGAATCCACTTCATACAGATATGGTGTGTGATAAATTAAGTCGATATTAAATATTAAAGCTACATGTAATACAAGACAGTAAGAGCAGAAAACGTCAAACCACTTCAATATCACTTTTAAGTAAAGCTTAAGATAAGGTCTGAGCAAGGAAGTATATCATTTACTTAACAAAGGAAAAAAAAAGTCTCAGCAGGGAAGTTGAGTGGAATCTTAACTATAATAGGTCTAATCAAATTACTTGATTGGTTGAAGTAACTAATAGAAATTTTAACAGGGAAACAGCTACTAATAAGCTATGAAGTAATACTTATTTTCTTCTCATCAAGTTAAGTACCCAGAGTGATGTGTTTGCTGCATTCACAGAAACACCACTCAGTATTAAATATATTATGCTAAAAGAATATCAAGTAAAGCTACTTTACTAATTTAAAGAGAATGTCAGTGTTGTACAAAAGAGAAAGAAACTAGTTATATTAGAACACACAAGATAGTACATGCAGAAATCAGGATATTAATGTAAGAAACATAGAGATGTTATGAACTGCTGCGAGAAGAAATGTTGGCAAAATCAATTACAACATCTAAATTATTAATAGCCAGACTGAGCAGAAGGAAACACAGATACCTCTAAATGCACGGATGTGGGTGCTAGTGTGCAACCATGTTAGACATAATTCAGTCTCAATCTCAGACCAACAGAAAGGAAAATATAGCATTTGAACTATTAGAACAATCTGCTTGTTACAGTGTGAAATCAACCATCAAGACAGCTCAAATAAATGAAAAGATTCAGAAGATATAGTAGTGCACACTGATTTACCTCACCACAATTCCAACTATTATTGTGATTCTCCCCGTCTTTGTTGTCCTCTCCATTTGCCAAATTGTGTTTATTGTTGTACGTCACTAAATCAGCCAACGTAAAACCATCGTGGGCACACACGAAATTTATACTGTTCCATGGTTTTCTTCCTCCTTTCTAATTGAACACCAATAAACACAAAAAACTCAATTATTAAGGAACTGAGCCATCCCCAACTGAATTTAGAAATCACTAGTACCACATTTATAATGTAAAGAACTCTAAAGTAATATACCTGGTATAGATTTGGGCTTCCACAAAGGCATTCAGCAAAAGCCCCAGAAAACCCATCAGTTCCTTTGATGAACTGCCGTACCATGTCACGGTACTGAAACCAAAAGAGAGAAAAAAACACAATAGATCTGATTAGTGTTCCTTCTCTTCGCTTTTATATATTTGAAGGAAAATGTTAATCAGGAAAAAGCCGAGAGAGATGAGCCATCAGAAAAGAAAGACCGCAGCCAATTAATACACAGAGAACAATGTCCTAAATGGCAGCGAGCAGAAAACCATGTCCTAACGGAACAGTAACACCTAGGGCTCCTATCCTATTTACAGTTAAATGCATTTCCAGCTGACTAACAAGGACCTACAGAGATGCCCCACTTATATCAAATATTTGAGCTATATCGTCGCATAAAAAAACAACGAATCCAATTCAGTTAGGATAAATCTCACTGTGATCCCTGAAATTTTCGGAAGAGGTTTGGCTAGTGAAGTTAGTTGTATTCTGACAGAGAAAAGGGAAAGCAATACAAATTAAGAAAATTAAGAGCATTTTTCCATTCACTGAATTCAAGGAAAACATTTCACTTAATTACACATCAATTTTCAGACACTTAGTACTATTCTTATAGAGTACTTAAGTACTGGATAAACACTGCAGTGGATATGCAGTTCATAGTCAATATGCTTCTCTGAACTTAGAGATAACGTAGATTAGACATGGAGCTAAAACAGGGGTGTGAACCTGAGGAGCTGCTCAGTTGAATGCCCAATATTACATTTTACCACCCACAGCTCCAGAGTTGATCAGCTCAAAATAACACACATGACACAACATGGAATGGTCTTGGGAGTTGAGTAAAAAATGTTACTCTTTTAGTCAACTTTATAAGTTAACTAAGTAGTTTCTTATAAGCCAGCCATCCGACCACTCTAACCACTTTGTGACTGTGTTACCCAACAAAAAGCCGTATCATATTTTAATTAAAGGGAAGCCCGGTGCTTTAAAGCTCCCTCTATGCGCGGGATCCGGGGAAGGGCAAGACCACGAGGGTCTTTTGTACGCAGCCTTACCTTGCATTTCTGCCAAAGGCTGTTTCCACGGCTTGAACCCATGACCTCCTGATTACATGGCATCAACTTTACCAGTTACAATTAAAAAAAAAATAAAAAAAAATGCAAGCTCAATCATTAAAAAAATTGCACCAAATGATGGTTCCAGTACATAATTAATGTGTTTCCATTTGCATTGATACCTATGTTAAGAGACCTGCAATAAAAATTAGACCTGAATCTACTCTTCCTTGGCTAGTATCTAACTAGGCCTTTACATTGCTCAACATTTCATTCAACAACTTAAGTAAAGGATTCTATCAGCCTTCGCCTTGAGGTGTCATTTGCAATCATACTAGCAAGAAAGAATGGAAAAGATACTAGGTGAGCTTTTGTTAGGTATTGCAGAGGAATCATCAGTTATTTCACAGAATAGCCTCAGAAACTACTACAGTCAGAAATTTCATGGCATTCATGAATTCTGTAAAGATTTCAACCTGGTCAAGAAAAGGTTAGATCTGTTTTACATATACTAGAGTGCCAGCTAATTCACATAAATGTCTAGGCTTCGTACATCCTTGGACAGTTTTAAGATATGCAGATATGACGTGATTCAGCACTGCAGCTACCTTGTCATATAATATATGCATCTGATCTTCATTAGAATTTTCCAAGTTCGATTTCAATCAGTTAGTTGGACCGGGGCAAAAATTATTTTGAATAAAGGTGAAATTATATAGCACTACAAACAAGCACAACCAAAAGTAGGGTATAATTATTACTTTTGCCAAGTATGAAATTTCGCGAAACCACTTGGTTAACTTTTGACGAAATACAAAAAAAGATAAGGGTGGAAATTACAAGGGATGTCGCTCCTCTTTGCCGAGAGACTATCGGAAACAACCTCCCTACCCTGCAAAGGTAGGGATAAGGTCTGTGTACTCCCTACCCTCCCCGGACCCCACTTGTGAGAGCATAGTAGGTATGTTGTTGTTTTTGTTGTACAAAACAAGATACGGTATGCAGAATTACTAAGAAAAGTGGATGGCAATTGTAAGAACTGGAACAGCTGGAATGATAAGCAGCACAGAAGGTGGGAATTACGGCACCTGTAATCTCCTAAAGTTACATAGACAGTATGAAGAGAGAGAAATCACAACATCTAGTGCCCTGCCTCTGGAAAACTGCAACTATGTCCGCTTAAACATTAAGAACACAAGAGAAAATAGTTTTCGGAAAAAATTCTCCCAGGCACGACCCCTGAGGCAATGACTTAGATCTTCCTAGGTCACCCTCTCCCTCTCCCTCTCCCAGTGATCCTTCCGATCACAAGAACTCATCCCCCTCTCTCTCTTCTCTCGTCTCCTCTCTCTCTTTCTTTCTTTCCTGCTCTCACAATCATGGAGGATACCATTTATTTTGCAGTTGGTTTCAAATCTTTTGAGACTAGTTGTTACTTCAGGGCCTCAGTGGGTGGTACGAATGGACTGAAAGAGGAAGACGTAACATAACCAGAACTTCTTTCAGCAAGAAATCAATGGAGTGGATTGTTCAGACACTGCGAGAGGCGTCCATGGTGACCGGAAATAGTGTCAAAAGATAGAGAAAAAGGATCCCTTTTCTGAGATTTTTTGTGCTAGAAACTTCAACAAGTATGGGAGATATATTACCTGATTAACGTAAGGGGAAGGAGAAGAGCAGTACTTATTATTCCCGAAATAACCTTCAATGATGGATGAAAATCCATAGCCGACAAAGTTGGAAGGTTTATTAGTAAGCACAAGATTGCCACTAACATTGAGAAGTACTGACTGGTGGACGACAACATCCCTTTTGAAGAAGCATTTATGAAGGAGTGGGGCAGAATCTGCATTAATGACACTTCATTAAGACAAAACGAAGTGCTGAAGAGGAGTTTGATGGGGAAATTCGACAGTAGTGTTAATGAAGCAATTAATCTCGCTGAAGTTAGAAGATGGTTCACCTACACCTGGAAACAAGCACATGGCGTGAACATCTATGAGATGGGCTGCAAGCTATTTCTTTTCGAGTTTCCAACCAGGGACATGGCGGAACAAGCGATGGCTAGAGACTGGTTTTGGAAAAAATATCCAGTTTTTCTTCAATGGTTGAACCCGGCTATTGGGACGGTGGAGGAGAAGAATGAAATTAATACAGTATGGATCAGAATTGTTAGGCTCCCACTACATCTTTGGTCCCAAAAAGTATTCATAGCCATCGGAGACTTTTGTGGAGGGTGGGTCGAGATAAAGAAAGAGACACAACTTCGCAATCACCTCAAATGGGCAAGGATAAACATTCGAGGAGATGGACAAGATGTTCTGACAGAAGTGACGGTGGAAAACGACGGAACCCTATTCTTTATACCAATTTGGGTAGAGGCGCCGACGAGGGTGGCAGCCAATGCACCACAAAACCCTAATCCTATTGCCCAGAGGTTTATAACATGTGAACCATCAGATGTTAGACTGGAGGATAATATAAGGAAAAGTTGTATTTCATAAGTGGAGCCACGTGACTTGTCAGGAACGCGTGGAAAGGTGAATTCAAATTTGGGGGGTTGGGCCGATTCATTGAACTTAAATAAATGTGGCCCAAAATCTCATTTAATCTCGAAAAAAGGTGAAGGCCCAAAAGAAGGCCCTGTTATAAAGGCAAAATGGTTCGGTGGACCCTTATACTATATCCGTTTTGTAATGTAGACACTTCTACTTACATGTTTGTTATCTGGACCCTTGAACCCATTAAAAAACAACATTTTAAACCCCTCTGATGGTGTGTGTAACACAACCGCGCCACGTCAGCTGCCACGTCAGCTTCCACATCACTTTTGAGTATTACATTAAATTTATTTGCCCACATCAGCCGCCAGATCATTTTTAAGAGTTACATTAAATTTTATGTTATTTTTAATTAAATATTAAAATAAATTTAATTAAATAAATTCCTTTTATAAATTGTAGAAATTCTAATACACAAATACAATAAATTTTTAATTTAAATTAATTTAAATGTTCAACTATAAATTCTAAAACACAAACACAATAAATTTAATTAAACATAAAATTTATTTCAAATAATTGAAATTTTTCTCCAATTAATTTAAGATTTTAACTATAAATTCACATACACAAACATAATGAATTTTCAATTTTTATTTAAATATCCTTAACAATTTGTAAAACTTATAAATATAATCCTAAACAAAACGAAAAATTTAGTTTGAGAAAGTTAATAAAAAAATTAAAAAATTAAAAAATTAAAACAACAATAAAATCAGCCACGACTGAAGTTCAACCAAGACGATGAACAACAACAACAAATCAACCACGATAATTTTTTTTTGGCAATGAACAACAACAAATCAACTACAGCAAAGACATCTTACTATTTTCTGAGAATTTGGGATATATGATGAAAAAGAAAAAGAAGACGAAGAGAGATCCTTGGGGTTGTGGGGGTGGGGCGTTAATGGTGACGGCTATGGCAGCCATGGATGGACGGGGGGGCGTTAATGGTGGTGGTTGTGTGTATGTGTATATCGTGAAGATGTAAAAATTGAAGAATTGGAAGAAGAAAATGAAGCGGGAGAGTTGTCATGGTCATATGCCCATTCGACCCAATTAAAAATCACCTTAAACAAATCAAAAAAAAAAAATTGTTGTCTCTCTTCCTAAAACCTTCGCTGCTCCTATAACTGTCAGCGCCACCATCTTCCGCCGTCAAAAATCTTCAAGATTCCATAAATGGCTGAACTTCCTGTCAATTTAGAGAAACCCACAAAGTTGAAGATGTGAAAAATGAAGAATTTGATGAAGAATTGGAAGAGGAAGAGGAGGAAGAGAAGCAAGATGGGGAGTTGAGTGAATATGTTGTGTGATTGTGCTTTGGTGTATGAGAATAGTAAGGAAGGGGCGTTAATGGTGGTGGTGGACGGCGGAGGTGGGGTGGGGGTGGGGGTGCTGGATGGGGGAGGTTTTTCTAAAAAAAAAAAAATATTATTTTTTAATTTTTTAAAATGTATTTAAATTTAAAAGGTTGAGGGACTTTTTTTTAAATTTTTTTAATTATTTTAATCTAAAATTAGCCAAAAATTGATCCCCACTCACACCCCAGGCGAGTGTAATCACTCTCCTTATCCTAGTCACCATTTTAATGCCACATAGGCAAAGTCAACGGTCAAAGAATTTAAAATATAGCTTTTTAGTGGGTTCAGGGGTCCAGATGACAAACATGTAAGTAGAAGTGACCAACTTACAAAACCGACCTAGTACAGTGGTCCACTGAGTCATTTTGCCGTTATAAAACATCCGAAACTCTTGATGGACCTGTGACGGCTTCTTTAGCGACTAAAACTCCATGCGAATTGAAGGGGAGAGAGCTCGAAGCTTTGATGGAGGCCAAATCATTAGTCGTAAAATCCTAGAAGCTTTCAAAAACTGGGAATAGATGTCGGAGGCGAGGCGACTACCACTGTATCAAAGGAAAACACAAAGGGGGAGTCAATACACACACAGACAGGAACAAAGGAGCAAAAAACTGATAAATATGAATCTGTGCAATCTCCAGAAAAGAATCGAGACAAGATACAAAGGAAAACAACATGCAAATCCAACATGTTCATGATATTGAACCTGTTTTCGTGGAACCTACCGCGGATCAAAGGGAACCAGAAACAGAAGCATCCAATTGGGTTAATTCCCACATCCTGGAGCTGAGCAATACGTATGGGGTGCTTTCATGGGGTTCGGAAAAGGAACTTCATCTCTTCTAATGAGATTAGATAAGAGAAAAGCTGAATTGGACAAAAAAATGAAGGGAAAGACCATTCAACTCCTAGAAACAGTAGAAACGTGAGAATTGAGAAAAACAAGTTGAAGAACTTCACCACTTTGAATGAGGAGGTAGAAGGGGCCAGAAATAGAAGGAGAGTACTTAACTTGACTTCTAAATGAAAATAAAACTCATCACATGGAACGTAAGGGGGCTTAGTAATATTCCCAACGGGAATTTGATTAAGAGCTCCTTACAAAAATGGGGAGCTAATGTGTATTGTTTTCAAGAAACAACAACAACAACAACAACAACAACAAACCCAGTGTATTTCCACCTAGTGGGGTCTGGGGGGGTAAGATGTACGCAGTCCATACCTCTACCTCTAAAGAAGTAGAAAGGTTGTTTCCGATAGACCCCCGGCTCAAGACACGAGATACCACACAAATACATAGTAAAGCACAGAACAAGATTTCATAACATAAATACGGCACCCACAAGTAATAAAAAACAGAGAAAAGCACACAGATTCGTAATGCAACATGGAACAAGGTATCATAACAAGAATAATACCCCCACTAATTAATTCCCTACACTAGCGACCCAAACTGGCCCTAGCCTTCTGCCCTAATTCGCGTCCTCCAGATCTTCCTATCTAGGGTCATGTCCTCGGTGAGCTGTAACTGCTCCATGTCCCGCCTAATCACCTCACCCCAGTACTTCTTCGGCCTACCCCTACCCCGCCTAAAACCATCCAACACTAGCCTCTCACACCTACGAACCGGGGCATCCATGCCCCTCCTCATCACGTGTCCGAACCATCCCAATCGGACTTCCCGCATCTTATACTCCACTGGAGTCACACCAACCTTCTCCCTGATAGTCTCATTCCGAACTCTATCCCCTCTAGTCAGCCCACACATCCAACGCAACATCCGCATTTCTGCCACCTTCATTTTTTGGATGTGGGAGTTCTTAACTGGCCAACACTCCGCTCCATACAACATGGCCGGACGGACTACCACCCTGTAGAATTTGCCTTTAAGCTTGGGCGGCACCTTCTTATCACACAACACCCCCGACGCGAGCTTTCACTTCGTCCATCCCGCCCCAATACGGTGCGAGACATCCTCGTCAATCTCACCGTTACCCTGGATCACGGACCCGAGATACTTGAAACTATCCCTCTTACATACCTCCTGTGATTCCAACTTCACTACCACCTCATTCTCCAGCCTCACGTCATTAAACTTGCATTCCAAATACTTTGTCTTGCTTCTGCTCAACCTGAACCCTTTAGACTCAAGAGTTTGTCTCCACACCTCTAATTTGTCATTCACACCCCCTCGCGTCTCATCAATCAAAACTACATCATCTGCAAAAAGCATACACCAAGACACCTCCCCTTGAATACGCCGCGTCAACACATCCATCACCAAAGCAAACAAAAAGGGACTAAGAGTAGATCCCTGATGCAATCCTGTCAAGACAGTGAAATGCTCTGAGTCTCCTCCCGCCGTCCTCACCTGAGTTTTCGCTCCATCATACATGTCCTTAATTGCTCTGATATATGCTAGCGGGACTCCACTCACCTCCAAGCATCTCCAAAGCACCTCCCTGGGGACTGTCGTATGCCTTCTCCAGGTCGATAAACACCATGTGCAGGTCCTTCTTCCTTTCCCTATACTGTTCCACCAGCCTCCGTACCAGGTGAATTGCCTCCGTCGTCGAGCGGCCAGGCATAAATCCAAACTGGTTTTCCGAAATAGACACAATCCGTCTCAACCTCACCTCGACCACTCTCTCCCAAATCTTCATAGAGTGACTCAATAACTTAATCCCCCTATAGTTATTGCAACTCTGGATGTCACCCTTATTCTTATAGAGAGGGATCATTGTACTCCACACGAAATCCAGTCAACCACCTTACAGCAGCCTCTCCAACGAACTTCCAAAACTCCACCGGTATCTCATCCGGCCCCGTCGCCCTACCCCTTCGCATCCTGCGAACAGCCTCTCTAACCTCTTCTACCTTAAAACGTCTACAATAACTAAAATCCCGACACTCCTCAGAGTGCTCCAGCTCCCCTAACACAATAGCTCTATCCCCTTCGTCATTCAAGAGCCTATGGAAGTACGACTGCCATTTATTCTTAATGTGGCCGTCCTCCACCAACACTGTACCATCCTCCCCCTTAATGCACCTCACCTGGTCGAGGTCACGACCCTTCCTCTCCCTAGCCTTAGCGAGTCTAAACAACTTTGTCTCCCCTCCTTTCCCCTGTAATCCTGCATACAAGCTCTCAAAAGCGGCCGTCTTAGCCGCCGTAACTGCTAACTTAGCCTCCTTCCTAGCTAGCTTGTACTCTTTCCTGTTTACCCGCTTCTCTTCTTCGTCCTTACTCTCAACCAACTTAGCATACGCCCCTTTCTTGGTCCCCACTTTCTTCTTAACCTATTCATTCCACCACCAATCCCCCCGATGATGCCCGGCCCGGCCCCTAGAAACACCCAACACCTCACTTGCATTCTCTCTGATGCACCTAGCCGCCCTATTCCACATACTATCCACGTCTCACTTGCATTCTCTCTGATGCACCTAGCCGCCCTATTCCACATACTATCCACGTCCCCCCTACACTCCCACACCCCCATTCCCGCCAACTTCTCCCCTATCTCCCACGCATTCACCGGCGTCAAGCCGCCCCACTTAATTCTAGGTCTACACTCCTCACCCCTACTCTTTCTATTCTTCTTTATACCCAAATCCATAACCAAGAGCCTATGCTGGGTCGAAAGATTCTCACTCAGGATGACCTTACAGTCCTTACACAACACCCTATCCCCTTTCCTAAGCAACAAAAACAGAAGCTAAAATGTAGAGGGTGTTGCTAGGATGCTATGGCCAAGCAGATGGATGAAATGTCAGTTTATAGAAGCTAAAGGAAGTAGAGGGGGATTGTTGATAATGTGGGATAGCAGGACATGGGACGGGGCATTGGTGGAAACTAGTCATTACTCGATCACTATCAAGTTTAAAGTTGTTCAAAGCTCTTTTACTTGGTTCCTTAGCGGTGTGTATGCACCTCATAAAAGAAGTGAGAAGTTAGAATGCAGGAAAAAATTGGCTACAGTCAAATATTTTTCTATTTTTATTTTTTGGGGGAGGAGGGGGGCGCATGGATTACTTGTGGAGATTTTAATACAATCAAGTACATGGCAAAAAGAAGGGATTGCAATAGAATCATAATTGAAAACTTGGAACTCCACGACCCTCCACTGAACGGAGAAAAATTCTCCTGGTTCAGAGGTGTAAACCACAGAAGTGCTACTAGATTGGACAGATTTATGTTCTGTATGGGGTGGGATAAATCTTTCAGTAATATCAAGCAAAGAGTCCTCCCTAGGGTGACATCTGATCATTTTCCTATTATACTTGAGTGTGGGAATTGGGAGAAGAAAAAACCTAGCTTTAAATTTGAATATTGGTGGCTCAACGTGTAAGGCTTCAATGATCTTATAAAGGGTTGGTGGAATAAAAACGTGGTAGAGGGGTGCCCTGATTTCAAGCTTAGCTCTAAATTGAAAATGTTGAAACAAAAGCTTAAAGAGTGGAGCAAAACCAATTTTGGAGAGTCAATCAACAGAAAAAATAGCATGATGTGTGAGTTGGCCGAGATTGATTTGATACAAGATAGCTGGACTTTGATAGAGGAAGAAATGATTATTAGAGAAACTATCCTGGTGGAACTGAAAACCTAGCAAAAAATGAGGAGACATCCTGGAGACAAAAATCCAGAATTCTTTGGCTAAAACAAGGGGATAACAATACAAGGTTCTTCCAGAGGATGGCGGCATCAATGCACTGAAGGTACAACACAATTGAAGAATTGATGGTGCAAGGGGGGAAGGTTAAAGAACCTAAAGGGATCAAAAAGTCTATGATTGACTTTTATAGCAAACTGTACCCAGAAACAGAAGCTTGGAGACCAACTTTTGAGATGCTAGACTGTCCTAAGATCTCACAGGAGGAACAAGAGTGGTTACAAAGACCTTTTTCAGAATCAGAAGTGCTCCAAATTATTAAACGTTTGATGGTGGCAAAGCACCGGGTCAAGATGGCTTCACAATGCAATTCTTCAAGGAGTGTTGGTGCATATTAAAAGAAGATCTGATGCTGACTAGTGTTGTAAAAGGCGAGCGCCTCGTCGCCAATGGCGAATGACGAGGCGAGCCTATGTCGCCTCTTCAGTCCATGGCGTGGCAAAAGTCAAAAGGTGACGCCTTTGCGAGAAAGGCGACGTGGCGAGGCGTCAAGAAAGGAGACGCCTTTTAATTGTTTTTAAAAAAATTAGGGTTTTAGGTATATAAGCTAATTTTAGGGTTTATTTACACATTTTAACACTACCAACTTACAAATTGGTGACTGCGGATGCTACCATTCATCTCACAAGTTTGATTCCGGTGACGAACACCGACGACTTCCGAAACTCCGAAAAGCAGTGATTTCTATTTTTTTTCTTCTTTCTTCTTCTTCTTAATCCAGCGACTGGATATGCCTTTTGGTGCTGTTATTTTTTTTTCTTCCTCTTTTTATCTTCTTTTTCTTCTATTTTCCGGCGGCCGGCATCATCTGTAACAGTGAACTTGTGACATGCTCACATGCACTGTTACAGTGTTACTGTTATAACCAGTGGTAATATTAATATACTTATTATGTAATTTTTTTTAATATACATATTATATTAATATACTTAACCAGTGGTAATATTAATAATATACTTCTTCTTTTTCTTAAAACTTATTATGTAATTTTTTTTAATAACTTATGTAGATTGTAGAATTAACATAGCATGATGGTAATATTAATATACTAATTAAATTATTTGATCATTAACAGCTTTCAATTTCAATAGCGTCCCAATCTACTAGTAGCAAACAAAAGGACATAGGATGGAATGATGGTACACAAGGACCGACAAAAGATGCGGTGATTTGTAATTTTTGTCGACGTACCATGAATGGCGGCATTACTCGATTCAAACAACACTTGATGATAGGATATTGAATTGTTGAGTCATTTAAGTTCTAGACTTTTAGTATCTATATACTATATATTTTTAATTCTTGACTTGAAATATTTCCTAATATATTAGTGTTATTAAAATTTTGATCATTTATATATTATTTTAACTTTTTATATTAATTGTCGCCGTACATTCAAAAGGCGCTCGCCTCGCCGCGTGGCGAGGTGGGGCCTTGTTGCCTTTCGCCGTCCAAAACACTGATGCTGACAATTCAAAACTTCCATCAAAAAGAGGCTTTTGAAAAGTCATTTAATGCCACCTTCATTGCATTAATACCAAAGAAATCGAGAGCAGAAGAGCTTAGAGATATTGAGAAGGCTTATGGATGCAGCTTCATTGGCCAATGAGCTAGTTGACTCTAGTCAGACAAAAGTTACCATGGATTCTCTGCAAGTTGGATATTGAGAAGGCTTATGACCATGTCAACTGGTCTTTCCTTCTCAAAATCATTACTGACATGGGTTTTGGCAACAAATTGATCAATTGGATTAGATTCTGCATTTCTAATGTCAAGTTCTCTCTTATAATCAATGGAAACGTTGAAGGATTTTTCAATCACAAAGAGGCTTGAGGCAAGGTGACCCCATATCACCTTTCCTCTTTTTGCTAGCAATGGAAGGATTGAATCATATGATTAGAAGAGCCAAGGATAATGGGTGGATTAGAGGTTTCGGTCCCCACGCCAACAAAGGAAGTGCTATGGAGATCACAGACCTTTTGTATGCTGACGATTCATTAATTTTTTGTGAAGCAGAAGTTTCTCAGATCAGACATCTAAGAGCCATCTTAACCATCTTTGAAGCTATTTCTAGTTTGCACGTCAACTAGCATAAAAGCTCTATGTTTTCAGTTAATCAAGTGACTGACATGCACATCTTAGCAGGGAAGCTAGGTTGCCAAATAACTTCATTGCCTACCAAATACCGGGGAATGCCCTTGGGTGCCAAAAATAAAGAACTAGAAGTCTGGGGTGAAGTTTTGGAGAGGTGCAATAAAAAGCTAGCTAGGTGGAAGAGCCATTACTTGTCTTTGGGGGGCAGGTTGACACTCATTAAGTCGGTAAGGGATGCCCTCCCAACTTATATGATGAGTTTATTCCCAATCCCGAAGAGTATTGAGAAGAAGATCAACAAGCTAGGAAGAACTTTTTTATGGCAAGGCAACAAGGAGAAAAAGGGTTACAACCTAGTCAAATGGGATATCTTGACCCTTAACAGAAGTCAAGGGGTCTGGGGATCAAAAATCTCAGTATCCAGAATGAGTGCTTGCTACAAAAATGGTTGTGGAGGTTCTGTACTGAAGACATGGCTTTATGGAGAAGATTCGTAGCTGATAAATATGGAATGATTAATCGGTGGTCAACTGAAGAGGTATTAGGTACTTTGGGTTGCAGCATATGGAAATCAATCAGGAGGTTATGGGATCAATTTTATGCCAATATCACTTTCAAAGTGGGTGATGGATCCAAAATTGATTTCCGGAATGAACTTTGGATAGGGGAAGACAGCTTGAGAAACATGTTTCCCCAGCTCTATATCTTAAGTTCACACAGAAATGATACAGTTGCTCGAGTATGGAGTCTTAAGTCTACATGGGTGGAACCTAATCTTTACAAGGGCTCTTAACGACTGGGAAGTGTCAGATATTGCTAGACTCCTTCAGATACTGAGTGCATTTTCTGGAATCTCTGATGTTGCTGACAAACCAATCTCTAATGTTGCTGACAAACCAATCTGGCAGATTCACAATAAAAGGGTGTTTACAATGAAATCATGCTATTGGAATAGAAACAATAACCAAAACCAGATAATCAATTGCCTTGGAAGCAAATATGGAAAGTCAAAAGTCCGTTGAAAGTGGCTTGTTTTGTTTGGTTAGTTATTAGAAAAGCTTGCCTAACTGATGAAGCTCTACAAGGAAGAGGAATGCAGATTTGCTCTAGATGTTTTTTGTGTAATCAAGATGCAGAAGTGAATAGCCACCTATTTCTGCATTGTAACATAGCTGAAAAATTGTGGAACATGTTTTTTTGTATCCTGGGGATCAGTTGGACAATGCCAAGGTCCACACTAGCATTTGGAATTAGGAAGAGAGGTTCAACAGAAGATTGGTGGTTGAGTATTCCAGCTTGTGTCTGGTGGACGCTGTGGAAAGAAAGAAATTCCAGGTGCTTTGGAGGCAAGAGTTGCAGCATCCAGAAGATTAAAAGCCATTGCCTTAGCTTACTTTATTTTTGGTGTAAACAGGAAATTGGGGGAATACCATAGATCTAGTAGATTTCATAGGTAATTCGTAAAGTTTCTTTTTTTGGGCAGAGGAAAATCCATTTGATTGGGAGTTGTAAGATCTATCATCATCTCTTGGATGATGAGTTTTTGTTAATACGAAGTTACCTTTGACTCGAAAAAAAAACTTGAGTAATGGGCCATAGAAACCCCCCTTCCCTCTTGGCACTCCGGCAGCGACTATTTAATCTGCTAAGCCTTTATATACAAAATAGTATTGAAGTCGCAAGGAATTTCACCAGAAAACAATCACAAAACTTCCTAAGATTGGTCCAGCAAAACTACAAACATGAGGTTCTATATTGTTTTCTTTCTTCCTAGCTGTCACCATGATTTTGCAGCCAAAATCCAACATGAGACATGGGATTTGAACTAAAAAATGATTTGCAAAATTGGATACAGAATATAATAGGTGTTGAATCTTAAAATCACGTCAATTGTGACATATTCAACGACAAAAAGATGAGATTGTACTATCTATAAAATAAAAGTGAAAAAGAAGCCTTGGAGAACAGCTCCTTTATGGTGATCTTTGTAATTTTTGTAACTTCTTATTTTGCAGTACCACCTAGGTACTTGCTTTAATAAAATTTACTTACTTTAATTTCTGAAAAAGAGTGAAAATTAAACGAGTTGATAGAATAGTGTATCTGATTAAAGTAATATTTATCAACACCCATATATATTAGATGTCTTCAGCTTGTGTGCAGAGAAACAAAGTAATTTCAATTGTTACCTAAACTTCTAGAGCATGTCAAATCATTTCCAAAATAATGTGGGCTATCCTCTATATCCATTTCTCCCTATTCAAGTCCAATCCACTATAATCCTTCCTGCAGAGTATAAAGTACTTTTCCTCTTCGTTTCAGTTCTCCCTATTCAAGTCCAATCCACTCTAATCTTACCTGTAGAGTATAAAGTACTTTTCCTCTTCATGCCAGCTCTTTCTGTTGATCTTCTGGAATTTAAGAAGATCAGAGAGAAGCTCATAATTACAGAACAAGAACAAGAATCTTACTCTCAAGAGTCATTATTCCAGCACCTCCTTTTGCGTAAGAGACTCCACAAATTATATGGTATCATCACAACGTTATAATGTTCCGGTGTATGAGAAGGGAATCCAAGAAGAAACAGCTGAAACTCTACTTCGCATGCATGAAACCTATTCTAAGAAAATGAGATGACCTCTAATACTTTAGTTTATCTTTCCAGTTGTCTGTGTTTTCATATCCTAAATGCGAACAACCTGAAATGAGCGTCACCAAAAAAGGTTTCCAAACTGACCTTTCCATTCCACTCCGACCAGATACCCCAGTGCGGAAACATGCCAACTTGGTAAAGGCCTCCACAGTCCCACGCTTCAGCTATAAGCTGTTATAAAGAGTAAAGTTTAAGCATCCTATCAATCAAAGAAAAGGAACATGGAAAAACTTAGGTGCCAACAACAGTTGCAGAAGTAAAAGATATAAGTCCTCCTAAAGGAATTAGGAAAAGGGAACTTAAAGTTACTTTCTCAAAGGAACACAGAAAAAAACTTGTATACCTTTACTCCACGAAGTATTGGATCATTGCTAATCATATCAACCAATGGTGGACTTGTGAGAGGAGTGCCTGTGGTGATCACGTCACCGTCAGTTGAATTTCCATAGACATTTACAGCATCCCACGAGCTGAAAAGACAAAGGGAAAAAGCTTATTTTTTAACAACATTCACAAGGACAAAATTTATGAGGCTGTGCAAAAGTACCTGGTACTTCTTGTAAGGATAGAAGCAAGATCAAAGCGGAAGCCATCTACATGCATTTCAGTAACCCAATATCTGTCAAGAAATCAAAGTACACCTTTTCTATTATCATCAACATCGGACATCCCAAGGTTAAGAGCGCTAAGTTTGTAACTCACATGCAGGATAAAAACTTTGAAGGAAATCCATGCATTAAAACACACAGAAATTTGAACCTTCAAAATAGTGGAGAAGCTCATCTAAAAAATCCCATTTAGACAACAAAATCAGACGGAAGATGACATGCAGACACAAGATAAAACAATTGATCAAAAGAACTAACAACAATATTTAGTTAACTTGTGAAAACCTGAAGGGAAGCCTCAACTACAAATGCTTTAAAAGTCCATATTTTCTTTTTAAAAAAATGCAGAAAACACAGGCACTGAACACAACTTATTTATTTTCTTTTGTAGCTTCATCAAGTTCATTCACAGAGACAAAATGTTCTATCCTTCAGATTTCAGTTAATTGATACAAATTGCAACAGATAACAACAACAACAATATACCCAGTATTCCCACGAAGTGGGTCTGGGGAGTGTAAGTGTACGCAGTCCGTACCACTACGTCAGAGGTGAGGTAGAGAGGTTGTTTCCGATACAAATTGCAACAGAATACTGGTTAAATCCAATGAGTTGCCAAGAAGTTATTTAATCAAGATGTGAATTACCATTGCCTGGTCAAGAAAATGAGTCATATTCATTAAAACAACAGTGGCTAAAATGTTTTTTTTTTGAGAAAGGTAACTTTTTATCTATATATCCACAGGTGTACTACATCAAAAATGTGTAGTCCCCCTTCCAAAAGTATTACATTACAGAAACTATTTGATTCCTATCTGTACTTTTTGTTACAAATAGTCTAGAACATCAAAAATATCTTCTGTTTGTCCTAACAGTTTCTGTCCACACCAAAAATAATAAAGAGCTAAACAATTCATTTTAAAATTCTGTAAATTGTTCTATTTGCCCTCAAAACACCTTTGATTTCTTTCTTACCATATTGTCCACCATATACATGCCGGGACAATCTTCCGTCTCTCCTCCTTTTCTGTAGTATTTCCCACTCTGATCCAACACTTAAGAACACCTTCAATGTTCCTTGGTTTTACCCAAGTGATCTTCCTTAGGCTGATGAATATCCTCCAAAGTTGATCCGCCCATTTGCAATGTAAAAAGAGATGGTTAACTGTCTCGGCTTGTTCCCCACATAAATAGCATCTAGAACATAGTTGGAAACCCCTTTTCTTCATATTTTCTTGTGTTAACACTGCTTCCTTAGCCAACAACCAGGAGAAATAGTTGACTTTGTAAGGGATTTTGACCCTCCATATCATCTTCCATGGCCAGAGTTCTTCTCTTCTTTGAACTCTTCTTTGTGAGATGATGAAATCATTGTATGCAAAGTTTACACTGAAAACCCCTTTACTGCCAATCTTCCATACTATTGTGTCCTCTTCCCCTGTTAGATTGTTAAATGATTCCATAGTATTGTAGAAAGCACCTATCCTCTCTATCTCCCAATCATTTAAATTTCTCCGAAGCTACAAATTCCATCCCTGTCCTGTCCACATTTCAGATACAGTGGCCTGTTGTTGTAGGCTTAGGATGTGAATGTTTGGGTAAAGCTGCTTCAGGGGCCTCTGATCTATCCATTTGCCCTCCCAAAATGATACTTTCTGCAAATGGATCTCCAAATGATGCATTCATATGGCGTAACCACTATCTTTGTTATCCACCTATCCTCCATTTCATATTTTTTCCCGATTACCTCTTTCCACAACATATTTTCCTCCGTAACAAATTTCCAAAGCCATTTCACCATTAGGCTCTTATTTTGCATTTTCATATCCCCGATCCCCATTCTTCCTCCTTTTCTTACTTTCTGTTACCACCTCTCATTTGACCAAGTGAAATTTTTTCTTGTCTTCATTCCATTCCCCTGCCACTGCCAGAGAAAGTTTCTTCTTAGGACATCTATCCTCTTTATCACATTGATTGGTGCTGGCAAAATAGACATCATATATGTTGGAAGTGCATCAAGCACAATGTTAATCATAGTCAATCTACCTCCTAAAAAGAGGTGTTGGCTCTTCCGGTGGATAAGCTTCTTCTCACACTTTTCAATTACCCCATTCCAGATCCCTTTAGACTTGCTTTTGGCTCCCAAAGGCATGCCTAAATATACGGTTGGTAGCTCACCTACTCTGCCACCCAAGATTGCTGCCAAATTGTCCACCTCTGTCACTTCATTTATAGGATAAATGAAGCTTTTTCCCCAGTTGATGTGTAAATCAAAAACAACTTCAAATATGATGAAAATCACCCTTAGGAATAACATCTGGTCCTTCTCTGCTTCAAAAATGACTAGAGTGTCATCTGCAATATGCAGATGAGTTATTTCCAAGTTGTTTGTTGCCCTAGTGCCAACCTGAAAACCCCTGATCCAAGCTCTTTCCTTAGCCGTCTAAATCATATTGCTAAGTCCTTCCATTGTTAGGATGAATTGCTAGGATGAAAAGGAAGGGAGACAGGGGGTCTCCCTGTCTCAAACCCCTTTGTGAAGGAAAAAAACCACTGGGAGTTCTATTGATTAGTACAGAAAATTTGACTGTGCTAATGCAATAATTCACTCAGTTGATCCATTTAGCTCCAAATCCCATTCTCTGCATCATAAGGATCAAAAAGTTCCAATTCAAGTGGTCGTAGGCCTTTTGTATGTCTAGCTTACATAGAATCCCTGGCTTTTTGCTTCTTTGTCTGGACTCGACAGACTCATTTTCTATCAACACTGCGTCCATGATTTGCCTTCCTTTAATGAATGCCATTTGTTGTCTGTCCACAAGACTACGTACAACTTTCTTCGGTCTTTCTTCCATGAGCTTGGCTATGATCTTGTACATCCCTCCTACCAAGCTTATAGGTCTGAAATCTTTCAACTCCATAGCCCCTACTTTCTTTGGTATTAGAGCTACAAATGTGGCATTGATGCTCTTCTCGAAGATTTCTTCCCTGTGAAAATTTTGTACTGCTGCAACTAGGTTAATGTTGATGGTTTCCAAACATTGGCTAAAGAAAGCCATGGAAAAACCAACAGGTCCTGGTGCTTTGTCACCTGCACATGCTTTCATACTCTCCAGAATTTCTTGTTGCCCAAACGGTGCCATCAGTAAGCTATTTTCCTCTTCTCCGATCATTGGACAGTTCCTCATGTCAAGATGTGGTCTCCAGTCTTCTGGTTCAGAATACAGCTTCTCATAGTAACTTATTATCTCTTCATGAACCTCTTCTGCTCTGCTTTTGTCAGGATCACACCTCTTACTTTTAACTTATAAATTGTATTTGTACTCCTGCGTGCATTGGCAGTTCTATGGAAAAAGCCAGTGTTCCTATCCCCTTGCTTTAACCATATTGCCCTGGACCTTTGCCTCCGTGCGATTTCTTCCCTGTTGGCTATGTCTTCAAATTTCATATTCAGAGTTAGTCTAGAGGTTATTTCTTCTGCCTCTAAAGCTCTATGTTCCTGCATCTCCTCTAGTTCAGCTAGTTGTCTCAACATCTCTTGCTTTTGGGCTCTCAAGTTTCCCGAGACAGTTTTGCTCCACTCTTTCAATTTCCCTTTCAATGCTCTAAGTTTTGTAACCAAGATATAATCTGGTTTCCGGTGGAATTAAAGGAATCCCACCACCCCTCTACTCTCTCTTTGAAGCCATCCGTCTCCAACCACCAATTCTCAAACTTGAAATAGGATTTAGTGTTCTCCCAATCACCACATTGTAACATTATAGGCTAGTGATCAGAGGTTACTCTAGGCAGTAGATTCTGCCTTATATTTTTGAAATTTGATAACCATTCTCCAGAGAAAAGTATTTTGTCCAGTCTGGAAGCTGTTATGTGTCTGTCCCCTTTACTTCCCCCGATAATTCTATGTCCACCAGCTCCATGTCCTCGATGAAATCTGAAAAATCTGTCATGCCTTTATTGATTCTGCTGCAGTTTTTCTTTTTCGATGGATGTCTAACAGTATTGAAGTCGCCACAAAGGATCCACAGTCCTGTAACTAGACCTCTAGTTGCTCCGATTTCCCACCAAGTTTCTTCCCTCTCCACTCTTTCACTTGGAGCATAGACTCCTGTAAGATGCCAACTGAGATCTTGGCACTTCCCTGTGAAGCTGCAGGTTACAGAATACCTCCCCACACTACTAATTTCCCCCTCCCACATTCTCTTATCCCACATAATAACTATACCACCCCTAGTTCCACTAGCCTCCAGTTGAGCGTAGTTTACCCATCTATTCCCCATACTTCTTTGACTATGTCTGTGATTTCTCGTTCCACTTTTGTCTCCTGAAACAGACCACATCTGCGTCCCAGGTTTTCAAGATATTTTTTATTACTACCCTTTTCCTAGCACAATTCATCCCCCCTATGTTCCAAGATACTATATTTAGTTTCATCGATTTTTTATGGCCAGATATCCCCCTCTACTTCTAGTGCCAAAACTCATGAACTTAGTGTGCAACTCTAGACCTTTCAGCTCATTTACCCCCCTTTTTTTAGTAACTGATTGTACCCCCTTTGTTACTTTATTTTCCTGCTTGTTGTCTATCTTCATGAAGAGTTCTGTTGCTTTCTCCTTACAACCTCTAAAATCAACCCCAAATTTTGCACTCAAACTAATTATATGTTGTCTAATCCAGCTCGGCGTACTCCTTGATGGAGTAATGTCTTCTGTTGGTGGTTGTATCATCAAAGTAATGACATTTTCGGAGGTATCACTGCTAGTTTCTCACCGCATGTCTAGATGTGTTAGTTGTGTTTCTTGCCTCTCTGATTCTGTTACTTCTACTGCAACAATAGTTGTTTCTGCTTCTGTAAATGCCCCTTCGTTTTGATCACTCTGAAGAAAATATTTTTCACCTCTCTCCTGGTTTCCCAGCTTCTCAAAGTTATTGTGTGTAGAAATTTGCGTCAAATTGGCCATGATCTCAATATTAATTATGTCCATCTTCTGGGCTTCAGATTTGTGACTATTTTGCTTCTTTTTTATTGGGCCTAAAATGTCTGGGCCCATAGAAACCCTTCTATTGATTTTGCCAGCAGTAGAACATAGTGGTCCTTTCTCTTTTAAATTAGACTCAAATGACCACTCACGTGTCTTCCAATTTAAATTTTCGCCAGTTGTTGAAGTCCCCACGTGGTCTGCTCTGTGGACTAATGGATCCTTCACTGTAGTGGGTACAAAACTCTTATTACCCGCTGGTCCGATCTGATCTTCCTCTCTCTTCTTCTCCTCTTCCTGACGGTCACCGAAATTTCACACCAGATCGGAATCTGGTAGACATCATAGCCTTCACTGGCTATCTCTATTTCCCTCGGCACCGTCCTCCCGTCTCCCTTAACCTTGATGCGGGCCCAGTGTAGGTGGTTTTTTAGTGTTGTTTCTTTTTCAGTCTCGATAAAACCTCCACACTGGTCTTTGATTTGCTTGAAGATTTTTTGGGACCATATGCTCAGAGGTAGTCCTAGAACTCTTATCCACACCCAATCTCTCGTCACATCTTCCGGCCAACACCCTGTAGTTGGTCTCCACCATTCAAGGCTTAGATTCATCTTCTTCCAGAACCAGAACCAGACCCCTGCCATGACGTGCTCTGCTGCAACTCTTGATGGAAGTACGAACAAAAACTATCCATTGTTCATAGCAAAGACACCGACCCCTATGGCTGATTTCCATATGTTGCATGCCCATCTTCTTACATCATTTAAAGTAGGGATCTCCTGTAGAGAATTGTGAAATTTTTCGACAATGCATCTATTCAATAGATCTGCCTCCAATGACGTTGCTTCATTCAGTACCCTTATACGAGTGCCTGCTGCTTGCACCTGTGCCTTTTTCGTGGATTCCGTCGTCCATCTATTACATTTGAACGCCTCTCTGAAGGAGATATCCATATGCCTTCCGGTGTTCCTTTGTGATTTCTGCTCTGTTGTTGGCTCATATATGAACTTTGCTATTTTATGAGCGATGTTTCCCCATCCCCCTTTGTACAATGTTTCCGATGTAATAATGACAGATTTATTCTGTCCTTGAATAGCAATAAAACTGACATATCGGCCATTTTCATTGTAGTTAAGAGAGCAATAAAATTCTGAAAAGTGATCCTTTAAATTCCATTTCTTAATTACGTTCCCCTGTACCTTCAATGCTTCAATAAATACAGAGACCAACCATCTCAGAACTTTAATGCTTATCTTCACCCTCCTCATTAAATTCCTACTTCGCTCTATCCAATCATACCATATGTCTGCACCTTCTTTGCACCTAGTGATTTCATACGATTTGAAACCTGCGTTGTAGTATATGCTACTATCTCCCAGTGATATAATTCCAGACATAGTCACCGGAGTGGCTGGAGCAGCCGGAGAATCTCCCCTAGAAAGTGGAAAAATTCAAAAAGGACTAAAACTGGCAATCTCATAAAACGTGCCTTAGAGCATTCATATTAGTCACAGTTATATTTTTTATGGATAAAATGTTTTTTATGTTCCATTTTCACTAAAAAAATATTTGCTAAAGAAAAAAAATGAAAATGAAAATAACAAAAAATGAGCAATTTCCTACGATGTTGTAAAGCCTAGTAAGCCAGGAGATAGACGAAGGGAAGGTCAGTATACATGATCTTTAATAAATTGCTTCATACTACTCCTTGGTATGGTATATACTGAATTGTGTAGTCATCTAATCGAGGAACTTAACTTGTTTAAGATAAGTCATTTTAATTTTCTTTTTTGAAAACAATGGTGTATGGGCCAGCTTGTGCACACCTCGACTAATTCCACGGGGTATCTGCTACCACCCACCAACACAGCTATAGGGTAACTCTGTCCACCAAGATTTGAAGAGGGGAAGAACCCACTTGTTTTTCTAGCCTCTGCTGAGATTTAATCCTAAGACTAAATGGTTCTCAATCCTCTTTATGGACCACTAGGCCACAACACCTTTTGGGTGCTAGATCATTTAATTTATTTACAGTAATTTTTAATACAACCCTTTATGTGTTGGCATGATTAGCTTCCTCGGGACAAGGCTAAAGAAATTTGACTATTGGTGGCAGTTCTAGTTGAGAGGAGGATCTTTATCTGGTGCCATATCTCATTTAAAAGCTTAAGATGTTGGCCATGGAACATTTTGGACATCATCAGTGCATAGGCAGTACAAGCCGACTAGGACGAGGAAGAGAAGAAGAGCTTTTGGGAGGTTTTGAATGAGATGGTGAGAGGTATACCAAACACTTTCGGAAGAAGAGATTTCAATGGGCACATTGAGTCATTCGCAAGGGGTTCTGAAGATGTGCATAGAGGTTTTGGTTTTCGGGATATAAAAGAAAGAAGAGTCTGGCTTTCAGATATTGCAAGAGCCTTTGGGTTGATGGTAGCCAATTCCAGTTTCACGAAGAAGAATGAACACTTGGTTACCTTTTGTAATTCGGTAGCCAAGAATCAGATTGACTTTTTGCTCCTTAGGAAGGGTGGTAGAGGTCTTGTAAAGATTATAAGGTTATCCCAAGTGAGAATCTTTCGACCCAACATAAGCTCTTGCTAATGGATTTGAAGACCAAGCAAAGGAAGAAAAGGGTTGTGGATGACCACAGAGAATTAAATGGGATACCTTGAATATGGCATGTGCCCTAGAAAGAAGAGAGAAGTTGACGCCAAAGTACTAGTGGAGGAGGTACTCATTAGAAAGAGATGACAATCATACTTTCATAAATTCTTACAAGAAAGTCCCTAGGAAGGTTCTATGAAAGTGTTTGGAGGCTCGCAGCGTACAAATGGCATACACTAGGTCGATTAAGGACATGCATGATGGAGCCAAAAACCAAGTAAGAACAATAGGATGAGACTCAGAGCACTTTCCTGCATCGATGGGATTGCACTAGAGCTCAGGGTCTAAGTTCATTTTTATTTGTCTTAGTGATGGATATATTGACATGGCAAATTCAAGATAAGGTACCATGGTGTATGTTATATACGGATGACGTAGTTTGACAAGACTCGTAAAGGAGTTAACGCTATGTTGGAGGTTTGGACACAGACGTAAAAGGATTTAGGCTGAGCAGGATCAAGACTGAATACTTGGAGTGCACGTTCAATGATGTGACAAATAAGAATGAGCGGAGTAAGGCTTGATACATATGTGATATGTCATCCAAAGGAGAGGTAGTTTCAAGTATCTTGGGTCTATCATTCAAGAAAATTGAGCGATTGATGAGGATTTCACTCACTGTGTTGGTGCAAGGTCAATGAAACGGCTATGTGATAAAAAGTGCCGCCTAAATTTAAAAGCAAGTTCTACATAGTGGTGGGTAGACCAACTATGTTGTATGAGGCGGAGTTTTGGACCATCAAGAACTCTTACATTCAGAAGATGAAGGAAACAGAGATAAGGATGTTGCGATGGGTGTGCTTACAAGGAGAGATAGGATTAAAATTGAGGATATCCTAGACAAGGTGGGGGTGACTTTGGTGGAAGACAAGATGCAAGAAGCAAGGTTGAGACAGTTCGAGCATGTGATAAGGAGATGTACGGATGCCCCAGTGTGAAGGTGTGAGAGGTTAGAAATAAATGGATTCAGACGAGGAAGAGTAGACCGAAAAAATATTGGGGAGAGGTCATTAGACAAAACATGTCGCAGTTACAGCTTACCAAGGACATAACCTTAGATAGGAAGGGATGGAAGACGTGAATTAAGGTAGAAGGTTAGTAGGTAGGAGTGCATCCATGCTAGTAAGTAGGAGTACATTATCTTGTTGCCCTTACTAGTAGTTGTAGTGCTATGCTTTTAGTTTCTTGTTCTTCGATTTTTGTTGATATTCGTTATTTCGTGTAGTTCGATTGTAGTATTATTTTGTTGTAGTATTGTTCTGTTACTATTTGTTTTTAGAATTGAGTATTGTTCTCCTACTATCTGTTGCTTCATTACTACCTATTGTCTCTTGTACTTTCATTACATTTTTAGATTGTTATTATCTTGAGCCGAGGTCTATCGAATACAATCTCTCTACCTCACTTCTGAGATAGAGGTAACGTCTGGATACTCACCTTTTCCAGACCCCACTTTGTGGGAATACACCGGGTACATTGTTGTTGTTGTTGTTGTTGTTTGTCTTAACAGAACCACTATATGATTATTTTATCATGAGATCTTTCTGAGGTATGGCTAAGCAAGATATGATTTTCACCGACCAACAACTAGGAAGTATACCGACATTCAGTCCATGACATTTTGAATCCAACTCACCTCAAGCAATCCACTATAAATTGGCGTACAATGGGATGATTACAATTGAAGGTGTTTCCACATCCTGAGTAGTTGTAAAATTCTCCCTGCAAAGCCATGAGATATATTTCTATCTTGGTGCACAGAGTTAACATCCACGTTTTAATAGGATAATTATACATTCCTTCGGCAAATTAGACTTTCCTTTGTAATGAAGTGACTACAAGTAAGAACATGTTTACTAATGTTTACGAAGTAGATTGCTTTTCCAAATACAACATTGTCAAATACCCTTACTCAAAAAAAAAAAAAAACACTTCATTCACATTCCAGATCCTTCTGTAGATAAGTATTACCTACCAACAACCTCAGAATCGAGTATAGCAAGAAAATATACACGAGTTCAGTATCTTGTGAGTCCCCTATTCTTTATAGAAAAGCACCAACAAAAAGAAGCCACGCAGTATCAGCAAATTCCAAGCACCCATATATATTCTGGTATGATTTTTGTTAGAAGCCATAACACAAGATTTTATGTTTAAGTTCATTCATCAGGCAGCAGTTTATGACACTAACCAAAATCTTGTCATTTTAGTGCTTCACCAGGGCGACATAATTGAAAGGCATGGCTCAATGCTGACGAGAATGTTTCTGCTCGTCTGTGCCACATTTACCATCACCAAAGTGCTTACAGTCGTAAAGAATGAAGTCTTACAGCTTAACAATTTCATCTGTTATGACTTTGATGAAGTGTGTGATATAGACAACATAATAAGCTAAGGTGGAGGATTCTACACTGCAGGGTCTAATTATTTATTTTTTTTGTTTTTAAGAACGGTTTTATTATCTTACAATAGAAAAAAAAAGGATAATTCCATGATTCGAAAAATTAATCAATTCATAAAAGTCGAGCAACTTCACATGATGAATTTGAAGAGAAAGCCAATGAGTCCATATTTGGAACTTCATATTAGTCTCTGGGCTTTCTCTTAAGAGTCAAAAACTAAAACCAACAATAGAAATGTGCATGGATTAGCGAGAAACATACCTTAGGGGCTAGCATGTAAAACACACCGCCGTCAATGCCTCTAAATGATACTATGGGACCATTTTCATTTCCTTCAGCAGTGTGATTGAAAACAACATCCATGATAACCTGCCAATGGACAATCAGACGAGAATATACCAAAATTTGGAGAACAAACTCAAAGTTTTCTCCAGTAATCAGTCACCTCGATTCCACGTTTATGTGCTTCCTTGACAAGATACTTAAATTCGTTTATTGCACCGAGGCCGCAATTACTTAGACCAGCGGATGCGTATCTTCCCATTGGAGAAAAGAAATTGACAGTAGAATAGCCCCAAAAGTTAAACCTAGAAAGATAAATATCCCATAAGACCAAAATTGATCAGAGACAATATTTTTGAGTTTTGTCTACTTTCACGCAGTTGTTAATATCTTCAAGCAAATATTTTCAAGGAAATATACCACTAACTAAAGAGATATAATTAGCATTGTGTATCTACTACCAAGTCATCTACAAACAGCTTTGACACAATGTATACGTTTGGATGTCAATTATGTTGTGTTCAGTAGTATTGACTAATTAAGCCTAAAATATCTTTAAATGCAAGTGTCTGAAAGTTATCACCATATGAGCTTAGCATCATTATCGCACTTTATCCTATGCAGAAAAATCAGGTTCAAATCTCAGATATGTGCCCAATGAAAAAGACACAATCAAATCAACCCTCTGCAGTCCTTGCATGCAAGAACATTCTGGGGCAATCATAGCACATTACTTTTAGAGGATTTCAAAAGTATACTCTCTAGTCTTCTCAAAGAATCTCTCTTCAACTTGTCCCTTTTGTCTTTTTACCTTTCTGAGCCATCTAGCAATTTTGGATGGTAAGAGTGGAGAGATTCTTAATCAGTCTTTATGAGCTAGACTTGTCACATCAACTACACCCAGCTAGGACATTATGTCAATAATTGGGATTGGGAACAACATCAATTAGTTTAATTTCAGAATCATCATACCACCTTCCCCACCTCCAAAGAAAAAAGGAAGAAAAGAACCCCCTCCCGGAAACAAAATAGGGAACAGCATCAGTTAGTTACATTTGGAGTCCTCTACCCAGAGGTAAGGCTAAGGTGCGTGTACACCCCACCCTCCCAAGACAGCACGTCTGGGAATATAATGTTGGTGTTGTACCTGAAGTTGGAAAAAAATAACCACCTCCTATCACTACTGGTTCAGTCTCACCTATGTGTTAAATTAACATTAATTCAACTTATGGTTACCTGGACTGTTTTTGCCATGAAGCAGAGAAAAAAGGAGCAAAACAAAGTCCACATAGCAGCAGGCTTTTGCATGCATAACTTGAATCAGCAAAGAGGGATAGAATCTAAGGTCCTCCCATTCTAATTCAGTTGGATATTCTACGTAGCTGAATAGAAGGTTATTTTCTGAACCGAAGACTATTCTGACTTCTTTGGACAAAGACAAAGTAAATTTGCTGACGTAAATGATTAAACACGCAAAGTTAGACAGGCAAAACATAACACTCTTATTCCAAGATTTTATGAATTTAGAAGCTCTCTCAAGAATGACATAAGCTAATCAGATAACCATATTAGAACCAAAATGCAAGTAATTCATCCAAGTGTGAGTTATGAACCTGAATTCAAATTCTTTGTCATTTCCATTTCATATATCAAATGTGTGATAAAACACATGCGGTCTTACAAGTTAGACTTCTATAATGTTCCTAGATCAACAAATTCAAAGCATGAAAGTCACTCTTTGCAAGTGAAATTGGGATTTACTTGTAGTCGCCCAATACAGAGTTATAACTATAGTACTCCAGCTCATTGAACTCGTGACAGGGCATTAGCTCTATACAGTTGACACCAAGTTCCTGCAGAATATGGAATCCTCTTAAGATGCACAACAGATAAATTAGTCTAACCACATCATAGGAAAGCTGCTGAAATTTCGAAATATAAAGCAGTGAAATTGACACAAGTTAGTCTGTAATGTATGAACTTAATGTAAAGCAACCATAAAACTCAAAGAGATAGAAAAAATAAAATGTATGGCAATTCCAAGACTCGTAAGTATCTGCTATAATCGCAACAACTTTAAGTATTTCCTCCATATACATTTTCTGTTAGAAATTTTTATACTATTTCACACAGATAAATCTACCAGCAAGCAATAAAAGCTTCTACTGCTACATAGTTATTCTCAACTTAAATTAAGGCAAACTCTAGCATAGCCACCAGTTAACCTCAGATTTTGACTTCTTGTATAATCACTCTGAAATTCAAGAAATGGAGTATTAAATGTATTGGAAAGTATTAGAGCATGCGCTTCAGTTTAAAATTTTTCTATTGTTACAGGCCTAAATAGATAAATAAAGTGTCTCCTCTCAAGAAACATATGGTGGTCTCAATTTGACATGGTATTAAGTTTGAGACTCACCGTCATTCATCCACGAAAAGTATATCCACATGCTTGGCCCGAGAAAAATAATTAATTCAACACATAGGGGGGGACCAAAATCAGAGGCGGAGCTTGCCTATTAAAGGGGGGTTCGGACGAACCCCCTTCGACGGAAAATTATATTATTAATACATGATTAAAATAATTTTTATTTATATATTCTAGATGTTGAACCCCCTTCGATGAGTTTTTCTTCAGATTTTGAACCCCCTAAGCAAAAATCTTGGCTCCTCCTCCAAAATAAACAATCTAAAGTGTCCCCTCTGCATCAAAATTATAGATGAGATGGTAACACAATTCAATATACAAAACCAAAATAATCTTATTACCAAGAAAGAAGGATAATACATGTAAATCAATTAACCATTCTTCTTCAGGACAGCTTGTTCTCTTCATACTCATCAATTCGCCTTTTCAAACAAATTATTATTGTATCATAATTTCTAGTAACGCAATCTTACAATATTGTTGAAGATCTTTCAGAGAAATCTGATGAAATTAACAACTGTTAAACCTCATAACCAGCTGACTCCTTCACTTTTATTTATGCATTTATTTTTTCTTAAAACTGGTAACATTCACTTTCACTTTCAAAGGGAAAAATATTACTTGTGTCCATCCAAGACTTCACTTTTCTATTTTGCACAAGATATATCCATCTAATCTCACAACTGTACATCTCGTGTCTTTGTCAACATAGAGAGAAAAATTTGGGCCAAGTGTCCATCATTTAACTATAGATAGAAGGCAAAAAACCTAGCAATGAAATACACGAATATAGACCATCAGTAAGATGAAAGAGGAAACTCATCTGCATAAATGTCCTCTAATTTTGGTGTGTCCAAAATTATTCTTGAACTAATAATGTCAGTTAAGTTAGAACTAACTCCTGAGAAACTTCATATGCTAAGCTTAAAGGCTATAATATACTATTATAACAACCAAGCATTCACCTTTAAGTGATCAAGTTTCTCCACAATACCAAGATAAGTACCAGGACATTTTGTTCCGCTCGACTCATGATTTGTAAATCCACGAACATGCATTTCATAGATTACAAGATCTCTCTGTGGAAACTTCAGTGGTAGATCTCCTTCCCAATAAAACTGAAATAACGAAAATCAAACAGTAAAACAGACATGTTGAACTAACACCTTCAGTGGTATCTCCTTCCCAATCAAACTGAAAATAACAAAGATCAAACATTAAAACAGACATGTTGAACTAACAAAACCATATATTCCAATATCTCATCTAAGTTGTTGGCAGTAATAACGCCACCCAGTATTTTTCTATATGTAAAGCAAGCACGAAGATGCTTTTTGGTAGTTGTGAACATTTCAACATTTTATGGTAAAGTTGTTGTCGTGTGACCAGGAGGTCACGGGTTCAAGCCTCGGAAACAGCTTTCGGTAGAAATGCAAAGTAAGGCTGCGTACAATACATCCTTGTGGCGGGGCCCTTCCCCGGACCCTTTGCCCTATGGCCAATCCCGAGACAGTGGGGAAAGTAAACGAAACACAAAAATACAAAGCACCAGATTGTACATTCGACTATGTGGGACACTAATAGATTTAGTCACCTGATCAGCAGCAGAAGGTACCATACCAGCCATTGGAGGCCAACAATCATCCTCTGGCCCTAATACACCATATTCTCCTCTGCTTACTGTAGCCTGGAAGAATTCAAAAATGACTCGGTGCAGCCCAAAAGGACATAATAGTTAAATGCGCAAATAGAGGTCATTCCTAATATGAAACATAGTCTGAATAAGAAAGCATAGACTTGATATTTAGTCTGAATAAGAAAGCATAGACTTGATATTGACAGAAAACTTTCTTACTTTATAACTATCTGACCTTGGCATAAGGATCCAACACTATCTGTGAAGAGTCAAAGTAGTGTCCTTCTTCAGGACAGAACTTTCCATCAAAGTTGTAGCCATAAAGCATATTCTCGAAATCTCCCTTAAGGAACACATGCCAGACATCTCCAGTTTTATTAACTAGAGGATCCAGGAAAATTTGCTCAGTCACTCTCTTCTGCAAGAGTGAATAAGAGGTGAAAAATTGACACGACAAACAAGCCAGATTTGCTGTAGCGTAGTGAAGAATATAATTCATAAAGTTTCGCCTGATATCTTATAACTAATCCCATAAAATGTCTTAGGGTAAATATATTGAAATCTTATAGAGGAATTTATGTTATAAGCCCTTCTATATTTCCTACTCTACACAGTATAATAACTCAATGACAGGGCCTAAAATGCATAGAGGGATGTTTCATAAGAGGATCTAAATCTCTCAAAATTAATCCAGACTTAACTAAGAGCAGAACACAATAGAAGCCAACGAACGATATAAGTGATACAAACTATTTAGGGTGAAACTAGTTATAAGTGTACGATAAATATGAGATTCAGAAATCTTCAAATTTGTCTTAAAAGTAAATTTACTATTGGAATGAAATGAACCTGAATGGCGAGCAATTGATATGGATTATTTGTATAGCCGATCCTGATTACTTTTGGTTTAAAAAGTTGTTGATCGATATAGCAACACAATGGAAAAAATATTATCTCTTCATTTAAGCTAGAGATAGAGCATTTTCATTTATACAATATCATACATCATAAAACATCAAAATCTGAAAAAGGGAAAGTGAACTTCCTGATGGCATAAACTTCCCTCCAACTTCAATAATATATTTTTTATATTATTATTAGTACTACTATACTCAGTCATTATAAATTCGGATTTAAAAAGTGTTGCAAGAAAATGTGAACTTCAGAAGAAACAGTCAGTTATATAGCTTATTTCTTCCAGGAAACTGCAAATAAAGCCCGGTGCATTAAAGCTACCGCTATGTGCAGGGTCCGGGGAAGGGCCCCACCACAAGGGTATATTGCATGTAGCCTTACTTGCATTTCTGCTAGAGGCTGTTTCCAAGACTTGAACCCTTGGCCTCCTAGTCACATGGCAGCAACTTTACCGGTTACTCCAAGGCTCCTTCAACAAATATTGGGGAAAAAATATATAGAATATGAATGAGGCATAGCTAAGAAACTATGTTAATTTTAATCCTAAATTGCTGACATGAAAAAGCATCCCTTTAATTGAAGTTTGTAAACACTAGATCATCAACTATTTTGACCAAAGGAATGAACCTTAAAAAAAGATACTCCCTCCATTTCAATCTGTTTGTCCTACTTTCCTTTTAAGTCCATTTAGAAAAGAATGTCTCTTTGCGTTTTGAGCAACAGTTTAATTCCAAATTTTCACATGTCATCACAAGATCAAAGAGCATTTTGGCATATTTAACATATCTTTAATCTAACACCACAAGATTCAAAAATCTATTTATTTTCTTAAATTATGTGCCAAGTCAAAACAGGACAATGAAATGGAAATGGAGGGAGTAATAATTTTTAATCGGAGAATTACCTCAGGTAAATCGGAAAGAGTGATCAAACAAAGAGTAGCAGAGGTTGCATTACTCGAAAAAACAGCGAAATTCACACCGCCATCTCTAGCAGTAGCACCAAACGGCAACGGCTTCCCGGATAGAACCTCAAAACGACGTCGTTCTGTGGTCAGTTTCTCCACAACCACCGCAGTGGCCGTCGTTTTCGCCGCCACACCTCCTCGTCCACTATCAGCAGCAGCATCCATCATTACTGAAGACCTGGATTTTCTCCATTTATTCTCAAAATCTGCATAGTTTCTCCTCGAAAAAGGATGGTTCTGGAAACAGAGTTTAGGTGTGTAGGTAGAAATAGAAGGGCAATGAAGTAACTCCATGTGAACAACGGAAATGTGTACGTATAGGTAGTAGAGGAGTTTGGGTTTTCGGTGGAGGGATTTGAGGAAGAAGAGAGTGATGTATGTGGCACTGAAATTTAGATACTGATGAGTGTTGGGGTTAGTGCGTAACTCTCGACTGGAAAAAAGGCGCACGTTTCCAAAAGAGCTACCTATTCATCCGTTCCCCTTTCGAATCTCCAATCATACATATTTAATTTATAAAATAAATAAATAATTTATTTAATTTTTCCTAATCTCTCTCTATATATAAAGGAAAAACGATAGAAAAACATAGAGGGGTGATGTGGCACACCTTTATGATCTCTATTGACATTTATTTATTTATTTACTTTTTTTAGAGTTTTTTTTCATAATTTAATTTGATAAAATTTAATATTTATTTCATAATTATATCTTCTTAATTACTCATATTTTTTTTCAGTTTTTTTTTAGTCTTTTTTTCAGTTTTAGAAGTACAAAAGTTATTTATGTGTCCCACTGATTTATTTTATAAATACTCTTTCATAGTCTCCCCATTTCTTTGCCTCAGTATAGGCATTGCGCTGAAAAGGTCTCAGAGAGAGAGAGAGCTTGTTAGGTCTCCATTTCCGGTACAGGTAAGTTTTTCTCTTCTTATGCTTTTTAGTTATTTGACTAATATATATTATTGTTTTATTTTGAAGAATATTTCAAAACGTAAGAATTATTTTGTAGGCTTCAAGTTGAAGTCATCTCCTAAGGAGCAGTCCTTTTTGAAATTATGCGTTAGCTATTAAGCAACTACATTACTCCATTGATTATCAATTTTTCAGATTAAATCCCTTCTTTTAACACATAATGATGAAGTGTAATGGAGATAAATTGCCAACTGTGTTGATGTTATATTTTTTCACTGTCTCTACATTGGCAAGTGTTTCATTAGCACTCTTAAGAGTGGTTACTCCCATTCAAAATTTGTACTATTTTGAATCATATCCCTGCACATAAATTGAAGTATATACATTTTTTTCCCTTTTCACCATTTTGAGAACAAAAAAAAAAGGTGCGTAAAAATTAGTAAATGGTTGGTTCAACTAACTAATCTAACTTCAAATCAATATATACATATACATATACATATACATATACATATATATATATATATATATATATAGAGAGAGAGAGAGAGAGAGAAAACATAGAAGATGTGATGTGGCATCCCTCTATGGTCTCCATTGACATTTATATGTTTTCTCCTTTTTGGAATTTTTTTTACAATTTAATATAATAAAATTTAATATTTATTTTATAATTATATTCTCTTAATTACTCATATTTTTTTCAATTTTTTTGGATCTTTTTTTTTCAGTTTTAGAAGTGCAAAAGCCATTTGAGCATATTTGACTAATATATACTATTGTTTTATTTTCAAGAAAGTGAAGATCTTTGAGGTGTTTCTTTTCTTCTATTGCTAATGAAAGCACAAGGCCAGGGAAAAAATCACTGCCCTTTTTCTTATTTTTGAAATATGACCATCGTGCGAAATATCGAAATTGCTCTTGACATTATTTGAGCAAGAAGAACCTTTGCATTCTAATGGATCTTCTAAGATGGAGTTAGGAGTAATTTGACTTTCTTCCTCGATCAAATTATAGGTGTCCTAATGACTCATATTATTGTGCCGGTTCGTATCTCCACTAGACTGAGCACATATATGTTTCATTTTCTTTGTTGTCACCGAAGATTCACTCCTCTCTTTTTATTTTACTACTACTATAGTTTACTATAATATAATACAAAGAACAACTATTTTTTTTTTTCATTTCTTCTTGTGGAACTGTGTCAAAGCAAATGATATGTAGAAGAATAAGAAATCAAACTTAACGTCGAAGTCAATTATTCTAAAGTTTTTTTAGTGTAACACTTTCTTTATTTTTGGTCTAAGTATCAATTTCTTTTTTTGTAAATTTTGTGATGTCTATATTTATTTTGGATGTGTGAATGTAATCCCAAACCTTTTATATTTTCTTTATCTAAGGCGAAATGCTCAATATTGAGAAATTTCTTCCTTTAGGCCATCACATTTTTTATTATTATTAGTTAGGTTGTTTAGTGCTTGAATAAAATAAATTGATTGAGTTGGATTATGGTGCCTTTTTCTCGTATCTTTTGTATTTCATTAACTTTCTGTTGAATTACATATAAGTTTGAGTAATTTTTAAAAAATTAAATACGTCATTAAAGTAGCATCAAATTGATAAAAAGATTTAATCTCAATTTACGAATTTGAATTAATTTTTGTTTCATAACTCCTATAAAGTTCAATATAGTATTTGTAATAATTATTTGGAGAAATTGAATTATTATCTTATCCCTATACTAAACAAAAATGTAATTAAACATCTAATCAATTAAATAGTAAATAATAATCATATCATATTATACTAAATCCTAGAAGTCAAAAGGTGTTAAATCAAAAATTGAAAGATGAAAGTATCTTTTTTTTTTTAAAGATGAAAATATCAAATATTTTGACGAAAACTATAAAGAACGATGCATTTAAGTAAACTCATACTTTTGATTTCTATTAAATCTCTACTATTCTACCTAAATATCTTTCTCTCTCTCTCTATATATATAAAGGATGGTAAGACATTTGATGATGTGACATATTTTTAAGGCTATCATTTTTATTTATTTATTTGTTGATATTTTTTTATTATTATTATAAAATATCTAATTAATTATAAATTAAATAATAATCATATAGTTACAATAAAGACAAAATGAATGACTTTCTGAATTCTAATAATTACGCTAAAATTTTTGAGTTCCCTCCGCTTAACTCATACGAATGAAACCACAATATAGTACAATGTTTTTGGTTCTTTTGAAAACTTATGTTTATTAATGAAATTTAATGCATTGAATATGAGTTACTAATACGGGTAAAACGTTTTATTTTCTGGCCTTCAAAGGAGACATTAAAGAGTCATGAATTATTTGCGTTTCATTTATCAAATTATTAAAGATTCCAAGTATTAACATTCGTTGCTAAATAAGGTCCTCAATTGGCTCTTCGATAATCAATTTATCACCATAAAAAGTTTTCTTTGAATCGTTTACATAAAACATAATTGTACTCTATCTTTTCTATTTACACTTTATTTGGATTGTTTTCAAACTATGATTAGTACTTTCAGAGAATATATTGTGGTTAACAATTTATACAGTAAGTTAAATTTTATTTTAAGTGGTTATTTTCTTCTTTGAATGTATATTTATACAAATTTATTCTTTTATCTCAAATTAATTTATATTAATTTATTTTTGTGAATCAACAGATTACTTTACAATTACATAAAATACGAACAAATTTATGTAAGCAGTAAATTTAGATTATCATATAAAATTTTCTACATGTTTTATAATAAATAAGAAGAATGACACTTGGCAACTGTGTGTATTCAATGGGCCTTGGGTGTTCATATTTTGTTTGTGTACTCAAGTTTCCCCATTTGTGGATATATTTGTTATATAGTATATATGGAAGTCTCGGATCCTCATATTAAATTGTATTCTCTTCAATTCTAAATAAATGACATACTTAATTTTTTTTTATCTGAATATTTTATTTGTTGAACATTTTATAATTATCTTCAAATTTTTCTATGTTTGTTATTTTTCTTTTTATTTTTCATCAACATAATTTTATGTGCAGATTTTTTCTCTATTTCTTCTTCTCCCTCTTAATTTCTACAATTAGTGTGTAGTGTTGATTTTTTTTATTTTGTTTATAATTTTTTAAATTTATTTTTTATTTGTTATTTTTTGCAAGTTGACATCTTAATTTTTATGTGTTTATTAACTGAACATTATTATTTAAAGGTAGCAAGAAAATAGTTTGTCTTTGATATTTTTTATATCTTATTCAGTGTTCGACAATTATATTAGAGACAATTAATCTTGATTTGAATTGAAAAATTTATTATGGAGATAAAACGCTCCCTATCAAAAGCGACCTCATGCTTAAGGCTCGAACCTGAAATTTCTGAAAAAGAATGAAAAAATTTACCACTCCACCCTAATCTTTAATTGTGAAGTTGACGAACCTCACGTAGTTATATTTTTTTATTTGATGCATGCCAAGCAACAATTAGACGTTTTTGATGATGTCTCTATGTATTTAAAGCTTTCTATGATACTCCCTTATGTTTTATGCTTGGGTACTTGAATTAACGAATTTTATTTTAAAAATTAAGGTCTTTATCTAAAATATTCTTAGTTAAATGTTGTATACATCATAAAACTTTCAGACTGAATTAGAAATATTTCTAGAGCAAATTGGTGAAAAAGAACTAAATATCTTGATTTTATTATGTTTCAGCTTTTAGAAGCTAATTTATTTCTGATAGCAATCAAAAGTGATAACGACAGTGAAGATGAGATCAACAATGAATTTCATTTAGGCCGAATGCATAAGCAACTTTTTAAATTTGTCTGAATTTTTTATTTAGATCCCCAAATTAAAAGTTATACTATCTATTAAATAAACACTTAAACTAAAATCAAATAATGTCTGTTGAGCTCACATTATTTTCTTTCAACTAACTCAAAAAATAGAATTCCATCAACTAATAGAACTAAAATCATAAAGGATGTTTTCTAAAAAATTTACTAATTCATTTTAAAACCGCGCAAAGCGCAACAAATTTCACTAGTCATTAAATACAATACATTATTTATTAATCATAACTAAGTCATCATTTATTTGCACTTAATGGAGGTTTGAATTTGAAAGATTCAGAGATCATTAAGTGCATTTGTTTTTCATTAACATTTTGGCTCTTAATAGGTTTGAATAAATCTTAATCATTCAGATCTGAAACTAAGTCTTAATCATTAAGAGGTATTCTTGTGTTGGATAATATTCACCATCACTCTATCCATAATTATCAGTCACCACCACTAAACAGCTCTGTCACTACCACCATTGTCAACCACCACCTTGCCACCAACCACCATTTACAATCATAATTGCTACTAACCAATATTTTCACTCGATACCATATCTACCACCTCCATTATTTTAATTATATATGTCGCTATCACCACCATCAATGTCAACACCAATCATCAACCATTATCGATTAATTCCAACTACTAACCAGCTCATCTATCACAACTAGCGCCACCGCTAACTACTACTAACATATTATCAGCATCCACATATTTTCGGCCACCACCATTATCACAGGTGTCGCCACCTCTACCACTGCTTCAATCATCATTATTGCTACAATATATCTCTACTAATAATCATCTCCACCATCACAGTTAACACCATCTCCAGCTACAATCAACATATCGTCAACCATCTTGCATTCTTTTTTAAGCTATCACAATCAACACCTCCAAGTACTAATATCAACCAACTTCACATCACTACCACCACTACTACTAATCGCCACCATCATAATAGTCACTACAATAGCAAACATCTCTATCATCACAACTATCACCATCAATATTACTAATCACTAACATCAATCATTACCACCACCACCACCGTTACAAACGATCTCCATTATCACTAACAAGTATACATATTTTTTTCAATTAAATAATAATTTTATTGTATTAAATCAAATATTTTTCTAATATATAATTATTTTTTATTTGAATTATAACTTTTCTTATATATGCAAATAAATAAATTTTGCATATTCAGATATTGAAAAACAAATAGTCTTAATCATTCAGATTTCAGATCTGAAGACAATATCTTAATTATTCAGATATACATTAAGATTCAGACGTTTGAATCTTAATAAAAATAAATGCACCCTAACTGAAAAAGGAGTAGACAAAGAGAGAGCAATAGCAATCACAACCGACCAAGGGGTGAAATTATTGAACAAACTATTTGGTCTTATTTTTTCTTTTAATTTAAAATCTCAAGAGAAAGCATTTCTAAAAAAAAGGAATTAAAAACACCATTTTACTTTTATTTGCTCCCTCATTATATTTTGTTGTCAATTTTGCTTCTATCATTATAGTATGGTTCACTCAAAACTATCCGATTTCATCTTTTAACCGACCCGATTCACTAAATTAATTAAATTCATGCAAATTAAACTCTAAATATAAATCCACCATCTTGTAATTTCAGCAAAAAACTATCTGCATTCACATTCAATCATGATTTAGAAAATTTTTTAAACGAGATCACACTTGACATTGCAACAAATATGAGGCATTGTCTCTCCTCTGCTCAAGGAAATAATAATTAGCTTATTGTTGTCTGTCAGTTATCTCACTCTCCATTTTGTCTTTTTGCTATCAACATTTTCTACAAAAAAGAAAATGTCTATCAAATTTCAATATCCATTAAGAAATCTTGTTCTTTTACTAGGATTATCCTTTTCCTTAGAAGTTGTTAAAGTTTTTGTTATAATTTGGTTGAATTTCAAGCTGAAGTTGAATTGAAGCTCAAGGTGTATTAATGAAAACTTCAATCAGTTTACCTTCAAGCACAAGCACCACAAATATTGACCATAAAGACATTACCCAAATTTTTTGAACTTTAAATTTTTGCAAAATTTTCAAGTTATTAATTGTATAATCTCAACTCCAAGGTATTCTTCAGACAATTCCCTCAAGTTTTGAAATTCAAATCTCAATCCTAGTAGAAATTGCACGCATTCCAATGATTTGAATAATTAGGAAAAATAAGATTTGAGTGTTATTTTGACATGCTAAAATCGTTAGATGGATCAGGTCGGATTAAAAGAGATAATCGGGTAATTTAAAGTGAAATTGTGTATTTTTATTAATTTGGAGAATTTCATCTAATTAAGGGGCATATTTGTTAAGTTTTATAATGGTAAGGGGTCATTTCGTACACCGAATTGGATAAGTAAGGATATCTCATATATCCCATAAGTTGGAATATCCCGTGAGGTTTTATACCACCCTCCACATAAGATAGTAATCTCACCATTTTAGTATAAATGGTAGAATAGAATATTCTTGGGACTAAGTAACGCCTCATTGCCAAATATGAGATAAACTCAAATCCCAAACTTATTTTCAAGATTATTTCTCTTATTCGGTGTACCAAACGACCCATAGGAATAAAATTGATCTCATAGTATAACGAGGAGTAAACTTAGCTAATAAATGAAAGTGAAAGAGTATTGTTGATCCTTTTTCTAAAACATGGTACCTATTGAGAAAATTTGGCTGAGACACTGTTTAAGTTTTGAGTTGACAAATTTTTTATTTTTTTTTATCTTTCATTTTAAAATACAATAAAAATAATTTAATAATGAATTAGACTATTATAGCATATTAAAAATTATGGAGCCTATCTATAAATATATTCAAAATATTTTTATCTATGCACAACAGGGGAGGCAGACAAGTTAGGACTACAAGTGTCCTCGCATTGAAATTCCTATTTTATATTTAAAAGATAAATTTTAATCCACTAAAAATTAAATTAAAAATAGTCCACAAAAAACTATAAATTCAAAAAAACTACACAAATCAGATAACTGATAATGCTCAAATTACAAACCTGGATAGGTGTAAGCGATCGTTGTCAATACAATAACCCAACTTAGATTGACATTTAATTCAAAAGGAGTGAAGACGCGAAATTTAAAGCTCGAGCGTGTTAAAAGTCAACTAGAAATTGACCCGTAATGTGTATAAAACAAACATAAATGTAAAATAGGGGGATTAGATGGAATGTTTTTAAAGTAATATTTTTTTTTGCTTTTAGAATACTATCTTGAGGTGGGAATATACCGAGTTTGTTGTTGTTGTTGTTGTAGAATACTATCTTGAGGTAAAAAAATGCTTAGAGTGTAATTAATTGGGAATAAACCTTGGGTTTATGTAATTCTAAGTGTGAATTCATGCATGGATAATTGAGAATTTATCCAAATCCAGCTAGGAGCCATGGATAGGCTAGATTTTAAGGTATTAGTATCAATCTTTTAATAAAACACTAAGTTTCACAAATGAGTTCTTTCGAACACCTCATAAGTGTAACAATTTCACTAGTCTATTGCCCCAATTAACATTCTTATGTCTAAGAGATGCTATTAAATGAAATAATTTAAGTTATTGTTTGCATTTATTTCTCAACCATACCCCCTCTTTCAAGAATGATATGAGTTCAAAGATAATTGAGTTTACAACCTCCAATTCTTAGTTAAATCATGGAATAAATGCAAAATACATAATAAATAGTTAATTAGGAAGATAAATAAACAACACCCATGCACTAATCAAAATCTATTCATGCATAACCCCAAGATGAAGAATTAGCTACTCATAGAGTGAGAAAGTAAAGATATACCAAAGTTTTCATTAAATTGATTTATAAAAAATATTGGGAATGCAAATGTTAGACCTCATAAAACCTCGATCATTTTATTTTTGACCCTCCAGCGTGCGTAGTGATAATTTTCTTGACTTGAATTATGTTTAGAAATGTTAAAAAGAAGTTTGGAAAAAGTTTCGATTTTTTCAAAAGGGGTTTGGGGTCATTTTGGAACCCCGAGATAATAAGGATCCATGATAAGGCCGTGTCACGGAGGTTAACCTCTGCGATATTGGCGTTGTACGGAGGCTAACCTCTGCGATATTGGCGTGCCACGCTAGTTTTTTAATTTGGGTCAGTTTTTTTCACTTGGAGTAAGAGGCTTTTGGTCTTTTTACCCTTTTCAAAATCAAATCATTTTCTTTCTCTCTTAAACTCAAAACCCAAGAACATTTATCATCCGGGCCCCAAACTTCGAACTAACTTCATTTTCTTGTGTGTTTCAGCCATGTTTTTCTCCCCTAAACTTAAATTTTATATTGTGGCATTGATTGAATGAATTTTTATATGATTTAAATTGCGAGTTTTGAAATTGGATTGAGGGATACCATGTATTAAACTAAATATTCATGCTTTAAATTAATGTTTCGGGGTCTGAATTGTTACATTGCTTAAATGATTGAAATGGGAGACATGAGTTTTCCCAAATTGGATGAAATTTGGCTTGATAATTACATTAATCTCAACCCACTTTATAATCTTGATTTTAAATATGAAAAATTACATGGTTTAACTTGCTTTTGAACCCAATGCATGACCTTAATGGATAAATGGATATATAAATAGATTTGGATGGCCTTGGTGGCCATGGTTTGGATTTTAAATGGAACTTGAGAGTCAATGTAGATTGGTTTGGCATGTTTAATTTAGCTTGCAAGCATATTGGTATGACGATACCAAGTGGTAAATACCTTAATAAATGACTCCTGGATTAATGGTTGGAATTATGTGCAAAGTGATTTTAATTTAGGCTTAAAGGGGGTTGTGTAGCTCACCGTGAAAGTGTAAGTTTCGAAAAGACGAACACTAAAAATCACATTTACTGGTGTTGGGATTCTGTATGACTGTGTACTTGATGCATACTTGATATAAATATAATAACCACCTCCTATCACTACTGGTTCAGTCTGGGAATATAATGTTGGTGTTGTACCTGAAGTTGGAAAAAAATAACCACCTCCTATCACTACTGGTTCAGTCTCACCTATGTGTTAAATTAACATTAATTCAACTTATGGTTACCTGGACTGTTTTTGCCATGAAGCAGAGAAAAAAGGAGCAAAACAAAGTCCACATAGCAGCAGGCTTTTGCATGCATAACTTGAATCAGCAAAGAGGGATAGAATCTAAGGTCCTCCCATTCTAATTCAGTTGGATATTCTACGTAGCTGAATAGAAGGTTATTTTCTGAACCGAAGACTATTCTGACTTCTTTGGACAAAGACAAAGTAAATTTGCTGACGTAAATGATTAAACACGCAAAGTTAGATAGGCAAAACATAACACTCTTATTCCAAGATTTTATGAATTTAGAAGCTCTCTCAAGAATGACATAAGCTAATCAGATAACCATATTAGAACCAAAATGCAAGTAATTCATCCAAGTGTGAGTTATGAACCTGAATTCAAATTCTTTGTCATTTCCATTTCATATATCAAATGTGTGATAAAACACATGCGGTCTTACAAGTTAGACTTCTATAATGTTCCTAGATCAACAAATTCAAAGCATGAAAGTCACTCTTTGCAAGTGAAATTGGGATTTACTTGTAGTCGCCCAATACAGAGTTATAACTATAGTACTCCAGCTCATTGAACTCGTGACAGGGCATTAGCTCTATACAGTTGACACCAAGTTCCTGCAGAATATGGAATCCTCTTAAGATGCACAACAGATAAATTAGTCTAACCACATCATAGGAAAGCTGCTGAAATTTCGAAATATAAAGCAGTGAAATTGACACAAGTTAGTCTGTAATGTATGAACTTAATGTAAAGCAACCATAAAACTCAAAAAACAGGGCAGTCCGGTGCACTAAAGCTACCGCTATGAGCGGTGTCCGGGGAAGGGCCCCACCACAAGGGTGTATCGTACGCAGCCTTACCTTGCATTTCTGCCAGAGGCTGTTTCCAAGGCTTGAACCCGTGACCTCCTGGTTACATGGTAGCAACTTTACATTTTCTGTTAGAAATTTTTATACTATTTCACACAGATAAATCTACCAGCAAGCAATAAAAGCTTCTACTGCTACATAGTTATTCTCAACTTAAATTAAGGCAAACTCTAGCATAGCCACCAGTTAACCTCAGATTTTGACAACTTGTATAATCACTCTGAAATTCAAGAAATGGAGTATTAAATGTATTGGAAAGTATTAGAGCTTGCGCTTCAGTTTAAAATTTTTCTATTGTTATAGGCCTAAATAGATAAATAAAGTGTCTCCTCTCAAGAAACATAAGGTGGTGTCAATTTGACATGGTATTAAGTTTGAGACTCACCGTCATTCATCCATGAAAAGTATATCCACATGCTTGGTCCGAGAAAAATAATTAATTCAACACATGGGGGGTGGGGAGGTTGTGGACCAAAATCAGAGGCGGAGTTTGCCTATTAAAGGGCGGTTCGGACGAACCCCCTTCGACGGAAAATTATATTATTAATACATGATTAAAATAATTTTTATTTATATATTCTAGATGTTGAACTCCCTTCGATGAGTTTTTCTTCAGATTTTGAACCCCTAAGCAAAAATCCTGACTCTGCCTCCAAAATAAACAATCTAAAGTGTCCCCTCTGCATCAAAATTATAGATGAGATGGTAACACAATTCAATATACAAAACCAAAATAATCTTATTACCAAGAAAGAAGGATAATACATGTAAATCAATTAAACCATTCTTCTTCAGGACAACTTGTTCTCTTCATTCTCATCAATTCGCCTTTTCAAACAAATTATTACTGTATCATAATTTCTAGTAACGCAGTCTTGCAATATTGTTGAAGATCTTTCAGAGAAATCTAATGAAATTAACAACTTTTACACCTCATAACCAGCTGACTCCTTCACTTTTATTTATGCATTTATTTTTTCTTAAAACTGGTAACATTCACTTTCACTTTCAAAGGGAAAAATATTACTTGTGTCCATCCAAGACTTCACTTTTCTATTTTGCACAAGATATATCCATCTAATCTCACAACTGTACATCTCGTGTCTTCGTCAGCATAGAGAGAAAAATTTGGGCCAAGTGTCCATCATTTAACTATAGATAGAAGGCAAAAAACCTAGCAATGAAATACACGAATATAGACCATCAGTAAGATGAAAGAGGAAACTCATCTGCATAAATGTCCTCTAATTTTGGTGTGTCCAAAATTATTCTTGAACTAATAATGTCAGTTAAGTTAGAACTAACTCCTGAGAAACTTCATATGCTAAGCTTACAGGCTATAACATATACTATTATAACAACCAAGCATTCACCTTTAAGTGATCAAGTTTCTCCACAATACCAAGATATGTACCAGGACATTTTGTTCCGCTCGACTCATGATTTGTAAATCCACGAACATGCATTTCATAGATTACAAGATCTCTCTGTGGAAACTTCAGTGGTAGATCTCCTTCCCAATAAAACTGAAATAACGAAAATCAAACAGTAAAACAGACATGTTGAACTAACACCTTCAGTGGTATCTCCTTCCCAATCAAACCGAAAATAACAAAGATCAAACAGTAAAACAGACATGTTGAACTAACAAAACCATATATTCCAATATCTCATCTAAGTTGTTGGCAGTAATAACGCCACCCAGTATTTTTCTATATGTAAAGCAAGCACGAAGAAGCTTTTTGGTAGTTGTGGACATTTCAACATTTTATGGTAAAGTTGTTGTCGTGTGACCAGGAGGTCACAGGTTCAAGCCTTGGAAATAACCTCCGGTATAAATACAAGGTAAGGCTGTAACAAAACACAAAAATACAAAGCAGTACATTCAAAACACAAAAATACAAAGCACCAGATTGTACATTCGACTATGTGGGACACTAATAGATTTAGTTACCTGATCAGCAGCAGAAGGTACCATACCAGCCATTGGGGGCCAACAATCATCCTTTGGCCCTAATACACCATATTCTCCTTTGCTTACTGTAGCCTGGAAGAAAATTCAAAAATGACTCGGTGCAGCCCAAAAGGACATAATAGCTAAATGCGCAAATAGTCTACCTTACTGAGCATACAAGTACATTCAAAGTACTGATGCATGCTTTTCTTTGTGCTATGATGTCTTATATCAAAGGTTCAGATGCACGGGCTCTAGAGCACCCTTAGCAGTTCAGATTCTCAACTTTCTGAGTAGTGGTGAGTCCTCATAGTTTGAGGACATACTTATTATTGACAGTACTTCAGTTTTATTTCGGTAGATGGAGTTAGTTGGGGTCTTATCCCATCAACTCCATAGTTCAGATAATTAGAGGCTTTTCATACTAGAGTATTCAGATAGTTGTTCAATTTTTCAGTACTTATATTTAGTTTTGGGTATTTTGATACCGTATTCATATTTATTTATAGATGTGAACCTTATGGCATATGTTTCCACCTATTTTTGCAATCATTACATATTTATTATACAGTTATTGTAGCAGGTACTAGTCATGGATTAGCTTGTGGTCCTTCGGGATTGTGAGCACTGTGTAGTGTCTGGAGTACAGACTCAGGGCGTCACAAACTCGGTATCAGAGCCTAAGGTTCAACAGAGTCCTAGGAAGTTTGAAAGCCACATCTAGTAGAGTCTTGTGCATGGGTGTGGTGCACGCCATACTTATGGATAGGAGGCTACGAGATGTTTTAGGAAAAGTTTCCCTTCTTTCAGTATTCATATAGTGTGAGTGAGCATGAGCTTCAGTTAAACTCTCAGTCTAATCCTTTCTCTTTCGTCTAAAGAATATGCCTTTAAAGAGGACTCAAGAAGAGGAACGGGAGACCAGTCAGCCCCTCAGCCCGTCCATCCAGATCCTTTGGGCGATCATGTCTCCCACACAGAGTTCAGAGCAGTCTTCACCACTCTATCTCATTCTGTAGCTGCCCAGAATGAATGTCTAGCTGCGGTTCCGACCAACCCAATGTCCAACACTACTGCTGCCAGGATTCGGGACATCACCCGAATGAACCCTCTATTATTTACCGGGTCTATGTCATATGAGAATCCTCAGGAATTTCTTGATCAGTTGCAGAAGGTTACTAATATCATGGGTGTGACTATTGTTGAGAGCACTGAGTTGGACACATATCAGTTACAGGATGTGGATCACTCGTGGTTCAAATAGTGGAAATTAGAGAGGGCCACAGATGCAGGGCCCATAGAATTAGAAGAGTTTGCAGTTGCTTTTCTGGATAGGTTCTTCTCTCTAGAGTTGAAGGAAGCAAAAGTTTTGGAGTTTATAAACCTGAAGCAGGGAAATATGAAAGTGCATGAGTATTTTCTCAAGTTTACTCAGTTGGACAGATATGCCCCGCATGTTATAACAGATAGCAGATCTAAGATGAGTAAGTTTGTATCAGGGGTGTCTAGCAATGTGGTCAAAGAGTGCATGACCGCAATGCTGATAAAGGAGATGGGCATATCCAGGCTTATGGTCCATGCTCAGCAGATAGAGAAGAGCAAGAATAAAAAGAAGAAGAGGGAGAGCAAGAGAGTGAGAACAAATAGTTTTAGTTTTTCTCAGTCTAAGTCAGAGGGTGGGAATCGTTCTCGGTTCCACCCAAAATCCTTAGTTACAGCTCAGTCAGCAGCCAGTGCTCTAGTGTCGAAATTCAGAGATGGCAATAGAGATAGGTCACAAGGCCCTAAGCCTCAGCATAGTGTTAGCAGTGCCCGAACCAATTCCCTTTGCCAGAAGAGCGGCAGAAACCACCAAGGTATCTGTAAAGCTGGCAGCGATGTGTATTTTGGATATGGAAAGCCAGGCATCAGAGTCATATAGTGTCCTCAGATGGTTTCACAGAGTCAGCATACCCATCCCTCAACTCTATCCAGTTGCCCGAATCAGCAAGGTTCCTCATCCAGTGCCACCAGTGGGAAGCACCCAAATAGAATATATGCTCTTCAGTCCTGATAGGATCAGGAAAGTTCTACTGATGTGGTCACTAGTACGTTACAAGTTTATCATTTGCATGTTTACGCTTTGCTAGATCCAGGAGCTTCCTTGTCTTTTGTTACTCCTTTTATAGTAGTTGATTTTGGAGTCAGTCCCAAAATTTTTGCAGAGCCTTTCTCAGTCTCCACCTCAGTGGGTGAATCCATCATAGCCCGACAGGTATATAAGAACTGTCTGGTTATGGTATCTCAGAAAGTCACTTCAGCAGACTTAGTCGAATTAGAGATGACTGACTTCGATATCATTCTAGGCATGGATTGGCTTTATTCCTGCTATGCCTCAATCGACTACAGAAATAGAATTGTCCAATTATAGTTTCCAAATGAACTCATCCTAGAGTGGAGGGGTAGTACTTCAGCACTTAGGGGTCAACTTATTTCTTACTTCGAGCTAGAAAAATGATATCAAAGGGGTGTGTCTACTATCTCATTCGAGTTCGAGACTCTAGTTCAGAAGCCTCTACTCTTGAATCAGTATCAGTAGCATGTGAATTCCCAGATGTGTTTCCCGAAGATCTTCCAAGAGTCCCTCCCAAAAGGGAAATTGATTTCAGAATTGATCTCCTTCCAGATACTCAGCCCATATCTATTTTGCCATATAGAATGGCACCTGTAGAACTCAAAGAATTAAAGGAATAGTTAAAGGATCTCTTTGATTAGGGATTCATCAGACCTAGTGTGTCCCCATGGGGCGCACAAGTTTTATTCATGCATAAGAAAGATGGTTCCCACAAAATGTATATAGATTACTGTTAGTTAAACAAAGTTACGGTCAAGAAAAAGTATCCACTTCCCAGAATCGATGGCTTATTTGACCAACTTCAGTATGCCAGCTATTTTTCTAAGATAGACCTCAGATCAGGCTATCATCAGCTAAGAGTCAGGGAATGTGACATCCTGAATATAACTTTCAGAACTTGGTATGGTCACTTTAAATTTTTAGTCATGTCCTTTGGTCTTACCAATGCCCCAACAGCTTTCATGGACTTGATGAACCATGTGTTCAAGCAGTACTTGGATATGTTTGTCATAGTCTTCATAGATGATATTCTTGTCTACTCCCGCAGTGAACAGGATCATGCAGACCATCTCAGAATCGTATTACAGACCCTTAGAAATCATCATTTATTTGCCAAATTCAGTAAGTGCGAATTTTGGCTAAGATTAGTAGCTTTCCTTGGCCATATCATTTCCGGTAATAGCATTAGAGTTAATCCCCAAAAGATCGAGACAATAAGAAACTGTCCCAGACCTATCTCTCCATCAGATATCAGGAGTTTCTTGGGTTTGGTCGGTTATTACTGATGGTTTTTTGAGGGGTTTTCATCTATTGCATCCCCTCTGCCCAAATTGACTTAGAAGAAAGTCAAATTCCAGTGGTCAGATTCCTATGAGAAGTGTTTTCAGGAGTTTAAGACTCGACTCACTACAACGCCAATTTTGACCCTACCAGATGGTTCCGACGACTTTGTTGTGTACTGTGATACTTCCATAGTTGGATTGGGTTGTGGTTTAATGCACAGAGGTAAGGTCATAGCCTATCCTCTAGACAGCTTAAACCCCATCAGAAGAACTGTCCTACTCATGTTAGTAGCAGTGGTTTTCGCCCTCAAGATTTAAGGCACTATTTGTATAGAGTGCATGTTTATGTGTTCACTGATCATAAGATCCTGGAGTATGCGTTTTCTCAAAAAAACCTCAACCTCTATTAGATGAGGTGGTTAGAGTTATTTGAAAACTATGACATGAGTATTCTGTATCATCCGAGCAAGGCCAATATTATGGCTGACGCTCTCAGTAGAATGTCTATTGGTAGTGTTGCTCATGTAGAGGACAGTAAGAAGAAGTTAGCTCGGGAAGTCCATCAGTTAGTCGACTAGGTGTTAACTTGGTCGATTCAGTTAAAGGTAGTGTATGGGTGTAGAGTAGTTAAGAATCATCCCTAGTTTCCGAAGTAAAGAAAAAACAGGATAGGGATCCCAGTCTAGTCAAGTTGAAAGAATTAGTCAGAGATAAAAAAGTTGAGGGTTTATCCCAAGAGGGAGATGGTGTGCTGCGTTGCCAGGGTCGGCTATGTGTTCCAGGCATAGATGACTTGAGGCAGCATATTTTTGTAGAAGCACATGGTGCGCGTTACTCTATTCATCCAGGGGACACAAAGATGAACTGTGATTTACTGGAGGTCTATTGGTGGAGTGGGATGAAGAGAGACATTGCAGATTCTGTGGCTAAGTGCTCAATATGTCAGCATGTTAAGATTGAGCATCAGAAGCCTAGTGCGTCCATGCAGGAGTTCAGCATTCCCACCTGGAAATGGGAAAAAGTGAACATGGACTTTGTGATGGGTTTGCCCCGTACTTGTCGTCAGCATAATTCAGTTTGGGTCATTGTAGACAGGATGACCAAATCAGTTCATTTCCTTCCAGTCCATGCCTCTTACTCAGCCGAGGATTAAGCCAAACTCTATATCAAGGAGTTGGTCAGATTGCACGGTGTTTCCTTGTCTATTATATCAAATAGAGGTACCCAGTTTACCTCTTATTTCTGGAAGGCATTCCAGAAGGGTCTGGGTACTCGAGTTCATCTTAGTACAACCTTCCATCTTCAGTCAGATGGTCAAGCAGAAAAGACCATTCAGACTTTCGAATATATGTTGCGAGCGTGTGCGATAGACTTTAAAGGTAGTTGGGATAACCACTTGTCTTTAATCGAATTCACATACAACAACAACTATCCCTCTAACATTCAGATGTCTCCATTTGAGGCGCTCTATGGGAGGAGATGTAGATATCCCATTGGTTAGTTTGAAGTGGGTGAGGCCATAGTGGTAGGGCCTGACTTGGTATTTGAGGCCTTAAAGAAAGTCCAGTTAATCAAGAAAAGGCTTAGGATAGCTTAGAGCTGACATAAATCGTACGTAGAAAAGATCTCGAGTTCGAGATTGGTGATTATGTGTATCTGAAAATCTCTCCCATGAAGGGGGTGAAGATATTTGGCAAGAAAGGGAAAATCAGTCCTTGATATATCGGTCCTTACCGAATTCTCAGCCGTTTTGGAAAGGTAGCTTATGAGCCCGAGTTACCTTCAGATCTATCTTTAGTTCATCCAGTGTTCCACGTTTCCTTGCTGAAGATATGCCTAGGTGACCCATCAATTGTAGTCCCTGTTGAGGGCATAGATATTCAGAACAACCTCTTTTATGAAGATATTCCAGTCGAAATCCTTGACTATCAGATTCACAGACTGAGGAACAAAGAAGTTCCTCTAGTCAAAGTTCTTTGGCAGAATCAGTCCGTTGAGAGACCCACTTGGGAAGCAGAAATAGATATGCGAACCAGTTATCCTCATCTGTTCTCCACTAATCCAGAATCAACTCAAGGCAATAGTTTTCCTTAAGCTTATTCATTTTCATGTTTAGATTTTAGTTATAAACTTGGTATCAGTTACTATTGTATATTCAGTCATGTGTTCATAAGTCAGTTCAATCATGTATCCATGCATCAGATATGCATGTCTACCATATAAACTCAGTTTATCAATAATCCCAGTCATGCAATCATGAATCATGTTCAACTATACTCATGCATCAGATATGCATGTTCAGTACAAAAATTTAGTATATCAGTAATATCAGTTATAAAGTCATGTTCCAGATGTTTATGTACAGTAAATAAGTTTAGTCTCTTAGTATTCTTAGTCTCAGCAGTCTCATTTGAGGACGAATGTTCCCAAGGGGGAGATAATGAAAGACCCTGCAAAATTTCTAGCATAATTCAGTCCTTTAAGCTTGCCAAGGGTTCCCAGACTTAGAATATTTTAGCTAAATAATCAGACTTAGAGTCATTTTGACTTAGTGTCATTTTAGTCTACGAAGGTTGGAAATCTTATTTTGCAACCTTTACGTCTATTAAATATTGATTTTTAGGTTTATTAATGATCAGGGAGGTCAATAGGTGTTCCCAGGCAGGTTTTAGATTTTTTGGATCCCGTTTAGACCATGTTTGAGTGCCCAAAATAGTGGGTCGATGCAATCTCAATGCATCACATTGACTATCGCATCGATGGATAATTTTTCCCCCAGTTTCAGTGCAAATTGCAATGAACCAACGCAAACTTGGCGCGATGTATTGGCCATCGCATCGATGGCATCGACGCGGTGCGTCAACCTGCGCGTCGGTAACCCAATTTTAAGTCATTAAAAGACCACATTCTTGGGGGTACTTGGGTCTTTTTTCCTCGATCCTCAGCCCTCAAAACATGAAATTAGTCACCTTAGACAGTAAATAAACTCATTCTTTCTCAAATTTTCTCAAGAACAAAACCCAACAAGTTTAAATTTCAAGTCAAGAACTCAAGATTCCACCATAAACTTTCAGAAATTCTTCAACAAAGGTATGTGAAGTGTTCATCCAAGGATTTCTTCCACCCTTGCAGTCCAAGAATCTCTTTTGAATTTCAATTAATTGATTTCATGATTTCCATGGTCGAAATTATACTGTATTTATGATTGTTATTTGGATTTGATTCCTAATTCATGATTTGTATTATGTTTTATGTGGAATCGATTAGCATGTTAGTAGATTCATGTGAATCTATGTTAAACCCTTGAATTGGGAAGTTGAACTTGAATCATGATGCCTACTTGTTGTTCAATACTATGTGCATATATTATGCTCACCCAGTGCTTGATGAGTTGTTCATATGAACTATTAAGAGAATGAAATCATGTCAAATTTAGCCTATGTGCAAATGATGTCATCAAGTGTTTGTGAAAATTCCCCAATGAATGAATGATGACCAAGTTCATAGTTTACATATTTTAAGTTTATGCCATGTCTCTTAATTTATGCTATTGAGTCCTGGAAGTACTTGTACCGGACACTTTAGCTATTTACTTAGAGCCATGGTCAGTCATAGAACAATATCAGTCACGTCACGATCAGTAGTACTATCAGTCAGTTACAGAACTCAGGAAAACTCAGTAGATTCAGTATTAATCCAGTGTAATTCAGTATTCAGCTCAGACCTCAGTAAACTCAGTCAGCTAACAGAATTCAGTAGTATTCCGTCAGTTAATGGAATTCAGTAAACTAAGTTTAGTTCATCTAAACAGTGATCTCAGTAACTGTACAGTCCAGCCTAGTTAAGATTAGATTTCAGTTCAGTGTCCCCTAGCAGAGAGTTTGACCCCTAGTAGCAATCCCTGTGTTACAGAACTATGTAGCCAGCGTAGGTTTAGATATCTTCCTGCCAGACATTATGAGGGTTGATACATCTCATCCGAGTTACCCTTCCAGTGAGGGTTGACGAAAGAGCTTCCTTCCAGAGAGGGTTAACTCACAGTTTGTCCTTACCCGTGGCACGATATTGACATCCTTCCAACTGGGGTTACAGGTTGGACCTCAATCATTTAAGAGAGGGGCATGTCGATTTGATGATTGCCTCCCACAGTCTCAGTTCCAGTATCAGTCTTAGAATAGAACTCAATTCAGTTCTACAGATTCAGGAGTATCAAACATTGTCACTTAGCTAAGTATGAGACTCAGTATGGTTCCACCGTATTCAGAACTGTAAGATACAGTCATTCAGATAATCAGTAATACAATATTCATAAACTTAGATATCAATTATAAGTATTTAGATTTAGTACTCAGTATTAGTATGATCTCAGTTACATTCTAAGTATTCATGCATGTACTCTTACTCAGTCATACTCATGTTATTCAGTTATTATTGTACGTGCATATGAACCCATGTAGTTCAGCCTACCTCACTGAGCATACCAGTACATTCAAAGTGCAGACGCATGCTTTTCTTTGCGCTATGATGTCTTATATCATAGGTTCAGATGCATGGGCTCGAGAGCTCCCTTAGCAGTTCATATTCTCAGCTTTTAGAGTAGTGGTGAGTCCTCGTAGTTCGAGGACATGCTTATTATTTACAGTACTTTAGTTTTATTTTAGTAGATAGAGTTAGTTTGGGGCTTGTTCCATCAAGTCCATAGTTCAGACAATTTGATACTTTCCAGACTAGAGTATTCAGATAGTTGTTCAGTTTTTCAGTACTTATATTTAATTTTGGGTATTTTGATACCGCATTCAGTTTTATTTACAGATGTGAACCTTATGGCATATGTTTGTGCCTATTTCCACAATCATTAGAGTATTTATTATGCAGTTATTGCAGCAGGTACCAGTCTTGGGTTAGCTTGTGGTCCTTCGGGATTGTGAGCATCATGTACCATTTGGTGTACCGATTTGGGGCGTTACACTTCTTTGTGAGTGAGAGTGTTGTTTATTATATCCCTGAATTAATTGATTAATTTAATTTAGTGTATGGAATTTCTTTGACTGTGAGCACACGGGGGTTGTGTTGTTAAGTCGTTAATTGGTTTGGTTGATGTGGCTTGTGTTGATGTCTGCTTGTCGGTAACTAATGAAATACCATCATCAAATTCCCTTGTGTTTTACCGTATGCTGAATTGTTATACATAATTCAATATCATTGTTATGGGTAGCTTATTATCTTCTTGTTTAAGCACCGTTTTGAGTTATTTAGCTTAATTGTTGTTGCCTGATGACACACAAAGGTCTAAGTTGAGGGTGTTGATATGTCGTGGAAACACGATACTTTCGATGCTAAAAAACATGAATTTATGTGGGTACTTAGGTTGTTTTAGTAGATATGATGCACTGTTTGATTTATTGCAGGAAAAACAGGTCTACAGTAGTGTTGGGATAAAAATAAAAGAAAATTAACACTCTATATGACTCGTATGATGACTCATAAGCACAACAGAACATAAAGCCAATTTGAGAATCGAAGTATGGACAATATACGTCTGGAGCATCTACTTCATACGATAGGGTAGGAGCCGTACCATGAAGTCGTAAGCATAACATAATAAAAATTTACCATCAAAATTTGAAGTTTAATAAGTATACGATTTAGATGTCTAAGTATGACTCATATAGGGAAACCGTAAGTAAACCAGTGTTCAAGTCTTTGAAAAAAATAAGTTCCAGGTGGATACAAGTAAAGGACACGAGTCGTATGATCATGTTTGACTCATGAGAAGAAGTCTTATGATGGACTTAGAGTTTAAGCTTTGGGAAATTATACTCTGGAAAGGACACGAGAGGCACAAGTATGACTCATATGATGACAGTATGAGTTAAAGAATGAGTCGTACCTTATGCTATCATAAATTTACTTTTCAATTTTTGTTAGTATTTCTAAGTGTTTTTGAGATACTATAAATACCGCAGGGTTTATCTTTTATTACGTTACATACTTTGACATTGTTCTTATTACTTTTTACATACTTCACAATTATTCTTGAGATTTTGTGATTTTTATTTTATTCAAGACTTTGGTGTTTATTCATCTTATTACTGTGTAATTAATTACTTGTCTTCTTCATTGATAATCATGGATTCTTGCATTAACATGAGCGGCTAATCTGCTTGACTCTGGTTGTGGAAACCTTGGCGGATAAGCTGCGAAGAGGAAGAGCGATAGTCATCTATTATAGGGTTTATTCATGTATCTTAATCTTTTTTCACAATAATTTATCTCATAGCAGCTGCAGAAGTTTGAGATAGCCTGTATTTGCAAACATTTTCACAAGGGAGTTTGTGATTACGAGAAGAAGATTAAGACTTTAATTTGATATTCACCTCCACCATATAATTCCCGCCATCTCATCTATTCACGTGAACTCAAAAGGTGATAGTTAACTGAGGCTGAATCAAAGAGCAACAAGGTGACTTCCTGAGACTGAACCGGTAAATGGTTATATTTATCATCTTTTTTCACAAGACGGTTGATAATACATATCTTGTAGACTTTACATGCAAAGCATTAGAATAGTTGGGTTGATTACAACAAATTTATGGAGTTAAGAAGTTAGGAGGAACATAAGCCTAGTGTTCGTCTTCTATTACTTAATACTTAGAAGCACTCAACATTTGGTTACTACTTGTGATTGATACTAAAATCTCCCCATTTACTTTCCTGTACTTCTCGTGGATTATATCAAGTCAAGCAACTATTCAGCATCATCCCATTGGGATCGACCCCAACCTAGTTGGGTTACTATATTTGTCATCGACTGCAACATACTTCTATTGGAGTTAGTTCTGGGTGATATCACCAATGTACTCCCTAGGCCGAATACTTAGTGCGTTAGCTCTAGCACTATATGGGTTGATACACAAAACCTAGTATCCATCATTTACAACTAGGACTATGGGGGTATCTAATCCTATTTTGCTCTCCTAGCTTTCATCTCTCAATATTAGTGTACGACTAGTAAACTAATTTCTCCATTGGTGTTATTTTTGATCTCTATACTTTTCTCTATGAGAAAAGAGGTTTATGACCTATGGTCCTACTTTCTAGCAATATTGCTCTATCAGGCTTTCGCCCATTTGATAAAATTTCCCACTTCTACATCCAATATGATTCTGGGTTGTGTCATAGTACTAGAGTGGTGGATCATCCTCTTAGACCAGCTACTGATCATTACCTTGGAAATATATTGCATCATAAATTAGCTAATTAGAATCGATCCCCTCCTTTGGCTGATTCCTCCTTTTGCTCCTCTGCCTGAATGGTGTTAGCAACTATTTCTAGATATTGTTCCCATTCCAAGGGTAGATTCTTATGCACTATTTTCTCATTTACCACTGAAAAATCCATTTCCCATATTTCCCATTTGATTTTCACGTGTTATTCATACTACCAATGTTAGTCCTAAGTTAGGACAAAACACACCATAAGATTTATAGTAGCATTACTTATAGATTCCTTATTTGTAGACAAAGAGGATTCAAAATTATCTTTTGTTTCAATAAATAAATTTATCCATGTGCTTCATATTCACTCGATATTCGCTCCAAGAATTATTGCTATCTCTGCCCCCTCACACAATCCCATAAGTGTCTTATCCATTCTCATTGATAGCAAGGGATCAAATAGAGCAAGAAAACACACATTAGGATAAGGGATAATCAAGCTCTAACTAATGACTTCCACCACATCAAGGTCAGACTATACCGCTGAGTTATATCCCTTCCTTAACCTATCGTAAAATGGAAGTAACTAATCCTAAGTTAAAGGGTTGGAAATTAAATGACACTATTCTTGAGAAACTTTGATTCATGTCTTTTTTTTGCACTATTATGGATATAAAAACTATGGCCAAAATTTTATTGAATTTTTAACTTAACCTATTGTAAATCGGATTGTCTACCGATTCTAAAGGAACAAACAAAAGTAACATATCTTTTCTATTTAAGAGTTCTTATGTTCCACAACCCTTTAAAACCCCAAAAAATGGACACAATCCTTTTCTTAGGAACATAGAGGAGATTTATCACTACAAAAAGGATAATGGTAACCTACCATTAACTACGTCATTCATGAATTTCATAATAATAAAAATACATGTCCTAACAAGAGAGAATTTAGAACTTTTTATCCTCTAACTTAGCAGGAAAAGATTTACTTCAATGTAAAGGATGATTCATTCAAATTGACATGAGAGGTCAACTACATTGCCTGAATATATATTGTGTATTTTAAAGAGTTGACCTTCTATCTTCTCTATAACACTCCATATTATTGGACCTTGAAAATTTCTGAAATTCTAATCTTACTATTCTGATTATGACTCACTCTAGGAGTTAGAGTGTCTTGCCAGGTCATATGACCCTAGTCGTAAGTTTTCCAGTGAATGGTTCCTGAGTTGTTGTCCTGATTACTACTTGAGGCCTATAGTCATAAGGTCCCATAACGAATCATTAGATGGCAGTTGTAAGGTGATCAAGGTATGCCTCAAAAGTTTCTATCTTGGTAACGAGTGGTACTTGTGAGTCATAGGGACTAGTTACGAGTCATATGGTATGATTCATATAGAGACCAGTGAGGGTGCCCAGGGTTACTGTCTTAATTATGAATCGATGAGGCGAGTCATAATATGTCTTAATAGTTGTTAGGAGACCAATAGTGACTGCGAGATATTTTTGTAGTCTTTTAATTAAGGGCATGTAACACCCCAAAAATACCCCTGGATGTCACACGGTTCATAAGACTACGAATATTCCTAAGCTAACCCATGATATTTATTTAACTTGAAACTCACATGAGAAGTGAACTCATATATATAGTAATATGAAGTTAAATGATCTCATATCTTAATAAAAGTCTTGAACTTTGAAACCTTTAACAATTTTTTGAACTAGAATCGTAATAAGTTTGACAACTCTATATTAATGTCTAGAGAGACACTGGGAAGACCCCAGCTGACCTGAACAGATCTAGAAATCATATGACTAAAACACTTTTAACAATGAATAGATGTCTGAGAACTGGGTCCTCGGACTATGAGGACTGACCAAAAGTCGGGATGTAGGTGATGATGCCTGTAGTCAATCATACTACTGGAAATATGCAGTAGAACCTTTATTATAAGACAATGTAGCACAAAGACATATATGTTGGTCAGTACCTTTAGAAAGTACCGAGTATGTGAGGGTGATGCATAAGTAAAGCAATAGATGACTATATAAGTAATTTTTTAAATGATACATGCTATGTGTAAATGACTCACCTTGAATTTAAATAAGATAAAAGACTGCATGGTCATAAACATGAATGATGAAGCATAAAGATAAACTTTGTGAGCCATGACACTTAGTTTATAAAAGCTCTACATTTCATTCTTTCTTATGGGGGATTCTTCTAACCGACATAAACCATGTGAGATACCGTGGAGTCAAACGTCTTACTAGCGTTGGGAGAGTTGTTCTTTCCTTGCCATCAAAATAGAACCTTAACTTAAGTGATCACTAAACTTCATCAATATTGGGAAAAAGGTTAACCTATGGTGGCTCATAGTTTCTAGGAATGAAGGATACGCTCATCCTTATTCACTTCCCGGTGCTAAATACTACCCCCTAGAATACTTATTTGTTCATACTTTAAGAAATCCATCTTAAAATTTCATAAGGGTTTATAGAATGAAAACCAATTATGCTTCTCTTTTCATTAAATCATAATCAAGATTAATCATTGTGCATTTAACATCTTATCTTTAGATCAAAAGATCAATCTTTCGTGAATCATGCTATAATATATGTGAATGAAGTTTCAAAGGCTTAAACTTCCATGTAAACTTAATTCTTGTACTTGGGACTTGGAATTTATGGTTTATTTCATAGGATTTCATCTTAAAACATCGCTCTCAATAATCACCTTGAAATATTTCAATAATATCCAGTCAAGATAATGAAATTCAAATCATAATAAAAATCTTTAAAGTCAACATAGGAATATATGTAAACCTTGATGCACTTAAATCTTTCATTCACATACCGTATTATATTTCAAGAATATGGATAACTGATTATGAACCCTATTTCGAAATAAATAAATTAAATCTCAGAACGATGCACTTTGGGCACATGGATGAAAGAATAACCTTGTTTATAAACCCCCCATACCTGAAGTTTCCTGACTTGTGAAGAGAGCTTGAACCTTGCGACTTGACAGATGATTTGGGGAGAGGAACCCTAATCTTGATATTCTTGAAGATGGAAAGAGGAAAGTGTTGTTATTATTTTAGGGAACAGAGGGACTAACACCTCTTGGAGGGTTATGGGTCGTGGGTTGGGAATTATAAAAGGGGAAAAGACCAAAAAGCCCTTTAATTGAACTTTACACAAATTGCTCTCCAGTCTTTACGAGTCAAACTTAATAATCATATGGTGAGGTGACTATTATCTCCATCAACTCTTAAGCTTAGAAGAATATAGGATGGTAAACACTGATCACCATACGAGTGGTAATATATGACTAGTATCATCTCCATACGACTTGTAGCCCCTATCTCGTATCTTGGACATAACCTTAGGGAGCCTATATTGATAGACTTACAAATTCCCTTCATATGTCTTATATGGTGATCTTATGACTCTAAGACTATAGTCTTACCTACAACACAATATCCACCATGCAACACTATCTTGGATACGACTACAACCTACTTCTTGTATGTTGTATGTACTACTCAAGGGAGTGAGTCGTATGATGCAAAAATACATCCAGACACAAGGTATTACAATATATCTCCCTTGGAAACATTCTTTCTCGAATGTGGTTCATCTAGGAATGGGACTTGGAAAAGAAACTACACCTGTCCACTGAATGTATAATCAAGCTTATATCTATCACAAGGTTCCAATAATTCACAATAACAAATACCACTTAAAAATAATTTAACAGCCTTAAAGAGGAAGGGTCTTTGTAGGAAATAAATATTTACTTTCAGTAGGAACTGTGTTGGAAGAAAAAAGATGAGGATACTTGTTCATCACATCTTTTTCAGCTTCCCAAGTTACCCCTTCAACTAGATGGTTTCTCTAAAGAATTTTTTCTAATCCTATATCCTTATTCCTTAGCCTTCAGACCTGCCTATAAAGTATCTCCACAAAAATCTATTCATACATCAGGTTATCCTTGACCCCAACACTCTCTAGGGGAACTAGTAAAGATGAATTTCCAATGCACTTCTTGAGAATCGAAATATAAAGCACCAGGTGAACTGCAGCTAACTCCAACCTAAGGTTCAATTCATAAGCAACCTTTACTGTGCATCTCATTATATTATATGAACTAATAAATCACGAACTTTGCTTTCCCTTCTTTATGAATCTCATAATTTCTTTCATAGGCAACAACTTCAAGAATACCCAATCGCCCACTTCAAACATGGGCTCTTCTTCTTACATCAACATATGACTTTTGACAGCACTAAGCAGTTCTTAGTCTCTCACGAATCAACTGAACTTTTTCCATAACTTTAAGAACATAATTAGGCCTAATCAAATCTGCTTCACTGACCTCAAATCATCCTAGTGGTGACCTGTACATACGCCCATACATAGCTTTAAAGGAGCCACCTGAATGCTATCATGATAACTGTTGTTATAAGTGAACTCAATAAAAGGTAAATGATCATTCAAACTTCCTTTAAAGTCTAAAAAATATGCCTTTGACATGTCTTCTAATGTCTGAATTATGCATTCAGCGTGACCATCGGCTTGCGAATGAAATGCGGTACTGAGCTTAAATTTGTACCAAGCCCTTTCTGAAAAGACTGCCAAAACGATGAAGTAAATTTCATGCCTCTGTATGAAATGATGGACTATGGTATCCCATGAAGCCTTACTAACTCACGAATATTCATTCTGGTATAATCCTCTAAGGTATCTGAATTGTTGACAGGTAGAAAATTGGAAGATTTAGCCGTTCGATCTACTATGACCCAAATTGGATCATGTTGACGTCTTGTACGAGGCAAACCTGTGATCAAATAAATATTCATTACCTCCCACTTCAAAGTAGGGATCCTAATCTCTTGTAACTTACCACCTGGTCTTTGGTGTTAAACCTTAACTTGCTGACAATTAGGACACTTGGCTACATACTCAGCGATGTCTCTCTTAATACCTTTCCACCAATAAATCTCCAGTAAGTCTTGGGGCATCTTAGTATCTCCTAGATGAATGGAATAAGTCAAACCATGAAGGTAATATAGTATCCTATCCCTCAGCCCTTCTATATTCAGAACACAAAATCTACCTTGATAGCAAAGTACACCATCTCCTCTTGGGAGAAAAAACTCAACCTTTTCTACTAGACTGCTTTTAATATTTTGTTAAGTATTGGATCATTTTGTTGTTTCTCTCTCACTACCACTACTAAAGATGATTCTGAACCATTCAGAAGTATTAATCCCGCATCAGCAGTGTCGATTAAACATACTCCCAAACAGGCTAACCAATGCACTTCTTTATCCAATTCTCGTTCCTCCCTTTTTACATGATACACGCTACCCATAGACAACCTACTTAATGAGTCTGCCACCATGTTTGCTATACCTGAATGGTAAAGTACATTCATGTCATAATATTTCAACAACTCCAACCACCTTATCTGATGAAGATTCAACTTCTTTTGAGAAAATACATAGTGAAAAATCTTATTGTAGTGAAAACGTCAACATGCACACCATAAAGGTAGTGCCTCAAAGTGTTCAAGGGAAAAACCACATCAGCTAACTCCAAGTCGTGAGTTGGGTAATTATTTTTGTGAATCTTAAGTTTCCAAGAGGATTATGCTATCACCCTCCCATTCTGTGTCAACACATAACCTAATATAACTCTAGAGGCATCACAATATATCATAAATCCGTCTAACCCTTCTAGTAGCGCTAACACTAGTACCGACGTCAATCTATCCTTAAACTTCTAGAAACTCCTCTCACACTTATGTGAAATATGAACTTCACTTTCTTTTGGGTCAGTTTAGTCAATGGTGAGGCTATAAAGGAGAACCATTCAACGAATCTTTTATAATATCCAACCAGCCCTAAAAAACTCCTTATATCAGATAGTTTGATGGGTCTAGGCTGGTGCTTTACTGCATTAGTATTCTGAGGATTAACATGAATAAAAGCCCCTGAAATGACATATCCCAAGAACGTAACAGATTCTAACCAAAATTCGTATTTACCAAACTTTGTATACAGCTGACGACCCTTAAGGGTCTATAGAAACATTCTTAAATAGTCTGCATGTTCTTCCTCACTCTTAGAATACACCAGTATGCCATCTATAAAGACAATGACAAACATGCCCAAGTACTTTTTGAAGACCTTGTTCATAAGATCCATAAAGGCTGCAGGAGCATTTCTTAGTCCAAATGACATAACCAAAAACTCAAAATGGCTATACCTCATTCGAAAAGATATTTTTGAAATGTGTTTTTCCCTGACTTTGAACTGATGTTATCCTGACCTAAAGTTAATCTTAGAGTACAACTGGACATCCTGAAGCTGCTTAAACAAATCATCGATTCTCAGAATTAATGGTAACTATGTTTAGCTGTCTGAAGTATATAGACATTCTGAGAGTACCATCTTTCTTGCACACAAATAGGACAGGAGCACCCCACAGAGAAACACTAGGTCTGATGAAACCTTTTCCTAAGAGGTCCTTAAGCTTCTTTTTTAACTCTTTAAGTTCGACTGAAGCTATACGATATGGAGGGATACAAATAGGATAAGTTTCTGAAAGAAGATCACTATCAAATTCTATTTCTCTATCTGGAGGTACCCTTGGGAAATATTTGTTAAAAACCTCTGGTAACTCAATTACTACCCAGACTGATTGAACTGTTGGGACTTCAGACTTAGTTTCTTTGAATCGAACTAAATGGTAGATACACTATTTTGATATTAACTTTATGGTCCTAAAATAAGAGATAAAACGACCTTTGGGAGACACAAACTACCCTCCAACTCAAAAACTGGCTTATCAGGAAATTGAAACTTCACTATATGGGTGCGGCAATCTATTGATGCATACAATGAATGAAGCCAATCCATGCCAAGAATACATCAAAATCTACCATATCTAACTTTTTTAGGTCCGCTATTGTGATCTTATGGATGATGATAATAGGAAACTCCCTATAGACCTGTCTAGCAATAACTGACTCACCCACTGGGGTAAAAACTGAAAAAGGCTGGGAGAGAACTTTAGGACCTACCCAAAAGTTTACAGCAACAACAGAGCTACTTAAGAAAGATTTGATACTGGTTCTAGAAACACATATAAATCAAGGTGAAAGACATAAAGCATACCAGTGATAATATTCGATCAACTCTCCTGCCCTTGATGGGATGTTAAAATATAGAACCAATTCTGGCGCTGACCGACACTAATACTGGACGCTGTGCCCTATAGAGAAACTGGGCGACCTGTATGAGCTGGTGTATTAGTATCCCGAGTCTAAGGACAAACATCCCTACTTCCCTACTCAATATAAGGACACTTCTTAATCCTATAGACTAACTTTACACAACCATAAAAACCCTCCTTGCTCATCAAAGACTCACAAAGATGGGTCCTAAAATATTTTGCACATGTTGGGTAACTAGGCCTCCCAACTACACTAGTCTGAGACCTAAAATTTGAACTCCTGCCCCACTGCTTGTGCCTGGTTTTATGTGCAGGGGAATTGGATGAAGATAGTGTAGGTACTGATGAATAAACCTAAAACTATGAAAGACTTCCCTATCCAAACCTTTGCTGACTATACTCAAAGTGCCTAGTTCTAGCCCTCTTGTTTCTCTACTCTCTTTTCTTTAACTTTTCTTCCTTAATCAGTTGAGCATAAGAATCAATCAAGAAATATACATATCCCTAATCAGCATGGTATCTCTAAACTCCCTGACCCCCAAAGAAGATACCTCAATATCAAACTTAATCATACGAGCTCTAGAGTCAGCTAGCAACTCAGGAGTATACTTAGGCAATTGAGTTAACTTAAGGCAGTACTCCTTCACTGTCATAGAGATATGCCTCAGGTTTATGAACTCTTCCACCTTATCCTCCCTCATCTCACACAGAACGAATATATCTAGAAAAGTATTTTGAAAAATCTACCAACTCATAGGAGCTTCATTCTCACCCCTACCTTTATTCCACATAAAAACCCAATCATAAGAAATGTCATTCAGTCTATAGGATGCCAACTCCATACTCTCCTCTTTAGTAATATGTATAATTCGAGTAATATTTATTACCTTATTAATAAAGAGTTAAGGATCCTCATCCACCTTTGACCCATGAAACTCAGGTGGATTCATCCTCATAAAGTCTAAATTCTGAGCTGCATCTAAATTACCATTTTTTTGAAGTGGGACTACTGCTTGTTGGTTTTCCTAAACATTCACATTCCACAGCTTGGGCTAATGCTGGAAAGAAACCCCAAATTCAGCATGAGACACATTCTTATTCAGAGGGCCGATATGTAGGGGTGGTTGATTATTATTTTTGCATGCGTCAGCTTGGCGAGGAGGCATATTCTTCCACATAAAAGCATGAGTTAAGTCATATAAAGACAACTTTAAGCACAATAGATCATGAAAGAAGTGATGATTCCTAACTTGTTAAATAACCCCTTTCTCATAAATTTGGTGCGCTTTACCTTTATGATCAAGACTCTACGTAAATCTACTTTTTTGACTCCCTAGGACTCTCCAAAACCTTAGGCTCTGATACCAAGTTTATAACTCCCTAGAAGTACCTCCTGGACATCACACGGTGCTTAAGACTACGAATAACCCTAAGCTAACCCATGCTATCAATTTAGCTTAAAACTCACATTAGAAATGAACTAGCATATATAGTAACTTAAAGGTAAATGACCTCATATTTTAATAAAAGTCTTGAATTTGGAAATAGTCAAACAAATTCTTTGAACTGGAATCACAATCAGCTTGACAACCCTTTACTAATGTCTATAGAGCAACTAGAATAGACCCTAGCTGACCCGAACATAGCTAGAAATTCCATAACTAATACACTTTAAACAATGAATAGATGTCTGAAAGCAGGGTCCTTGAACTATAAGGACTGACCAACAGTCAGGATGTAGGTGATGATGCCCGTACAATCGTTCTATTGGAAATGAACACCAGAACCTACATTATAAGACAATGTAGAACATAGATATATATATTTGTCAATACCTCTAGAATATACTGAGTGTATGGGGGTGAATGCATATGTAAAACAATACCTGAATATATAAGTAATTTTTCAAATGATACATGTTAAGCGTAAATGACTCACCTTGAATCTGAATAAGACAAAAGATTGCAAGATCATAAACACGAATGATGAAGCATAAGGATAAACTTTGTGAGCTATGTCATTTTCTAATGTTTTACTTTTCATTCTTTCTTTTGGGGGATTCTTCTAACCGACATAAACCACATGAGCTACCATGGTATCAAACATCTTATCCATGTTGAGGAGATTCATCCTATCCATGCCATTAGAATAGAACCTTAACTTAAGTTATCATTGAATTTCATCCATATTGGGAAAAGGCTTAACTACAGTGGCTCTTTGTTTTTAGGAATTTAGGATACACTCATTAGCATTCTCTTTTTGGTGCTAAATACTTCTCCTAGAATACTTATATTCTCATACTTTAAGAAATCCACCTTAAAATTGTATAAGGGTTTATAAAATGAAATCTAGTTATGCTTCTCTTTTCTTTAAATCATAATCAAGATGAATAGTTGTGAATTTCATATCTTATATTTAGATAAAAATATCAATATTTCTTGAATCATTATATAATGTATGTGAATGAACATTCAAAGGCCTAAACTTCTTTGTAAACTTAATGCTTGTACTTGAGACTTGACATTAATGCTTTGTTTCATAGGATTTCATAATAAAACATAATGCTCAATAATCACCTTAAAATATTTCAACAATATCCAGTCAAGATAATAAAATTCAAATCATGCAAATCAAAACATGAATTTATGTAAACATTGATGCACTTAAAGTTTTCAATCACATAGTAGTATCATACTTCAAGAATATGGCTATTTGGGTATGAACACTAATTCAAAATAAGTAAATTAAATCTCAAAACCATGCACTTTAGGAACAAGGATGAAAGAAATACCTTTTTCATAAACCCCACATACCTGAAGTTTCTTGATTTGTGAAGAGAGCTTGAATTTTGGGACTTGAAAGATGATTTTTTGGATGGGAACCCTAATCTTGATGTTCTTGAAGATGGGACGAGGAAAACATTGTTATTTTATTATGGAATAGAGGGTAATAATGACTCTTGGAGGGTTATGGGTCATGGGTTTAGAGTTATAAAAGTGGAACAGGCCAAAAATCTCTTTAACTGAACCCTTACAAAAATTGTTCGCCAGTCCTTACGAGTCAAACATACTACTCGTATTGTGAGGGTATGACTATGTCCATCAACTTGTAATCTTTGCAGAATCAAGGATGGTATACACTGATCATCATACGAGTGGTAACATATGACTCGTATCATCTCCATATGACTTATAGACCCCTACTCATATCATAGATAGAATCTTAGAGAGCTTACACTGATAGACTTGCGACCTTCCTTCATCAACTCGTATGGTGATCTTACGACTCTAAGACTCAAGTAGTACCTATAATAGAATGTCCACCATACCATACTATATTGGATATGACTACAACATACTTCTCATATGTTGTATGTATGACTCAAGGGAGTTAGTCGTACAATGCACAGAGATTTCCAGACACGATGTATTCAAGGGAATCTTGTTAAATTCCCCTTTTCCCCACTTAAACCCCACAACATATAAACACAATTGGGACTTATTTCTTACCCATAACATATTTAAGCACTCTCAAATTCTCTCTCAAATTCCCCTTTCAAGTAAAGGCTAAGGTTTCAAGAGAAGTGGTTATCTAGGATTCTATTTCTTCAAAAACCCTTGGTAATTAAGGCTTGTATCTCTATTACTATACTTATATTTTCTTAATGGCATAAATTGGTCAATATATACATGGTTTTGATGATTGTGTTTGAACTATAAGTTGAGGGTTTTGAATGCATTTAGTTTAAATACTTTACTCTTGATTATTCTGAAGTTGATTAACTTAAATTGAAGATTGGTAAATGTATTGGGGTGGAGTGAATAGGGTTATAATGTATTCCCATATTTGTAAACTATGGCAATAGGGGTTCAAAAAAATCCCCAAATATTTGGTTTTGGTATGGAAATAGATGTTAACCTTAACCTACTTGCATAATTCATTTTGGTATATGCATTATCATTGGTGTGGATTATTTCTTAAAGTTAATGCATGGAATAAATGGTTAATTGGATAATAATTATGATATTTCAAACCTTGTAGGGTTTAATAGAATCCCCCAAGTGATATTTATTAATGATGTTTGCGGGGTACGAAGGAATCCCATAAGTGTTGTATTAAAGACATTGCTTGCAATGTATAGTCGGTATGATGATACCACTTAATGATGCCTTAATAATTGACTCCCTGAATTGGTGGATGGGTTATGTGTTTAATGTTTTAGTTGGTAATTAATAAAGGTTATATTAGCTAGCCGTGAAGGTGCGAGTCCAAAGGAATAATACTAAAAACTCACGTTTGCCAACGTGAGGGTTGGTCTTAATAACGGTGTGCTTGTGGGGTATAAGGGAATCCTAAAATGTATATAAAATAGTAACATTGTTGGCTAAGGGTACATGGTATTCCTCGACTATCGATGATATGTTTTGTTTTTGCGGCTAACACGCATTGGTCCTGTCCAGGGGGTGACGCTGGACCCATATAACCTATAGGTGATTTTCATCATGGTCAAGCACCATAACCCAGGCTAAGATATTGAATTGCATTCTAAACCCTATTTTCTCTCCTAACGTCTTATATATATATGTATATGGATTTGGATGAATATGTATATGTGCATAGCTTTTGATTTAGTTTGGATTTATGGCATTTTTTTATCCCTTATCCCTGAGTTACTTGCTAGCGCTACAACTGCTAACTGTCTTTAGACGCTGTGTCCCTATGCGATGTAGGAACTTTCCATACTCCACCTCCTCCTACAAAGTGACTAGGTGATTTAGGGAACAACTTGTGAGTTAGAAAAAAACGGTGAGCTTCTATACTCAGGAAGACCATATTTTATGCTTTTGATCTCTTTATATATTGACTATTTTATTTGGATTTATTTTTTTCTATGGTCAGGGGCATGTACAAACTAGATATTCTTATTTTTAGAGGCTTTGTTGGACATTACTATGTACATGTGTGTTTGTATCGGTGGTTGGTATCGGTATTGATATTAGTTATTGGTACTAGTAATAGATAGGGACATACCTAAAAATCTTTTATTCTTTTATATTTTATCTTTTTATATGTTCGAAATTCATCCACTGATAGGTGTATTTAGTTCTGTTGGATTAGGCTAAACGGGTGGTCTCTGGTCCACGATAGACTTGAGTTACCCATCATGGCTAGGGCCTAGTTCAGGTTGACACAAAGTTGGTATCAAAGCCTAGGTTCATTGTCAATCGAGTGTCCATAAAGCGTTGTTAAGTAGAGTCTTTTTATGGGTGTGTATCTTGCCACACTTATAAGGGATATGCTATGAGGCATTTGGAATATTTCCCTTTCTTATTTTCTTATTTCAGGCTATAGAGTCTAAGGTCTTGAATCTCCCTAATTCTTATTTGTTTGCTTTTCAGATCATGCCTCATAAATATTTTTAAGATCATGGGAACTCATATGTTAAAGCTGAGAAGAATATGGATGGATCGCATCCTATTTATTGGGTACAAACCAGGTCAAGGGTCACTCCATCTGATTGCCTCTGTATAGTTTCTTCTATCTCTACTGATCCTACTCTAGAAGGTAGCAATCATACATAGTTACCTCAAGGAGATAATATCAATTAGAGTTTTGTCAGTCTATTCATCTGTTGACCTAGTTGATAAAATCTCAGTCATAATAGTCAGGTCCTGCTGCTATTATTGTGAGTTATTTTGGGTCCACTAGATTTTGTCAGTTTATGAGGTTAAATCCTCTTGTTTTCACTGGCTCTAGGGTTGAGAAGGATCCACAAGGATTCATAGATGAAATAAAAAATATCTTTCAAGTTATGTATGCTATTGATGTAGAGGTATGGAGTTAACTTCTTATCAATTGAAGGATGTGGCGTATCAATGGTATGAAGAGTGGGAGTAGCTTAGGGGTGATGATTTCGAGTCTACATTGTGAAATGATTTTTCAAGTGCTTTTATTGACCGCTACTTTCCTTAGGAGTTAAGGTAGGTGAAAATTGAGGAGTTCATAAATATGAAGCAAGAAAAAATGATGGTAGAAGAGTATGCTCTGAAGTTCCATCAGTTGCCCAGATACTCTCTTGAGTTGGTGTATAGCATAAGGGCTAGAATGAGAAAATTTGCTTCTGGATTATCTTGTAAGTTTGTTTTGGAGAGTAATTCTTCCTTGTTTAATGAGGACATGGATATCTCTCAACTTATGGTATATAGTCAACAAGTTGAAGAAGAAAAGAAGAAGCAAACTGAGATGGGAGAAAGACAAAGTAACAGGTTTAGACATTCATAACATGGTGAAGGCCAATAACAAAGTGGTATAGATAGCGGAAAATGGTCTAAGAAGAAGAATTAGGGAAATTATTACTCCTATTTGATGGCTAGTTCTCCTTATCCAAAGACGATCGATGATCGAAGCTTTCAGAGTGGTGATGGTTCTAGGGCACAGGGTGCCCAATATCAAGATAGTGGGGCCCAGTTGGATCCATCTTATCCTCTCTATGTATTTTATGGTTAGTTGTATTATGGTTTCTGTGATGAGAGGAGGAACATGTGTTTCAATTATGGTTAGTCGGGACATATGTTGAGAAATTGCCCTATGGGTAAGTTTCTTTTCGGGCAAACAAGGTTCCCATTGCCTTTTCATCAACTCTTACACCAAAGGGTTCCACTTCTAGTACCAATACTGGCTAAAATCATCTATATGCTCTTACTACCCGTTCGGAGTCGGAGGCATCTCTAGATGTCGTCACTGGTATGCCGAAACATTTTTCTCAATATGTATATTGTCTATATAATCCCATGTCTACTTTTTGTTATATGGCCCCTTATATGGCTATTCATTTTGGTTTTGGTCCTGAGTATATTCTGGATCCATTTTCTATTTATATCCCTGGGGGTGACTCTTTGGTTCTAGATGAGTCTGTTGGGGTTGTGTTGTATCTGTGGGTGGTAGGGAAACTTTTGTGTATTTGATTGAATTATACATGGTTGATTTTGATGTCATCTAAGGAATAGACTAGTTACACTTATGCTATGCCTCTTTTTAATGTCAGATCAATAATGTCATTTTCAAGTTCCCTAATGAGCCGATTATTGAGTGGGAAGGGAATTCCCTAGTTCCTAAAGTGAAGTTTATATCATATCGTATAACCTGGAATTATTTTCCAAGGGGTGTCTCTATCACTTCATCGGGGTTAAAGATTCTAACTCGGATAGTCCTTTTTTGCAATTCGTACCTGTGGTTAGTGAGTTCCTTGAGGTTTTACCTTAGGAAATTTATTGTGTTTGTCCTAATAGGGAAACTAATTTAGTGATCGATCTCTTTCAAGAAACTCGTCCTATCTCTATCCCTCCTTATGGAATGGCCTCAGCTGAGTTGAAGGAGTTTATAGAATAGTTGAAAGATCTCGTTAAAAAGGGTTTTATTCGCCCTAGTGTGTTTCTATGGGGCACACCTGTATTATTCGTGATTAAGAAGGACAGTTATCTCTAGATGTGTATTAATTATAGCCAGTTGAATAAGATGATAGTGAAGAATTAGTATCCTCTTCCTAGGATTGATGATCTAATTGTACAACTTCTGTATGCTAAGCATTTCTCTAAGATTGATCTTCTGTCTAGGTATCATCAGTTGAAGATTAGGGAAGTGGACATCCCTAAAACGGCCTTCTTTACTCGTTATGGTTATTTTGAGTTCTTGGTCGTGTCCTTTGGTTTGACTAATCCCTCAGTGGAATTTATGAATCTCATAAATCGGGTATTCAATCTGTTCGTAGGTTTGTTTGTGATTATATTTATTGATGATATTCTAGTTTATCTGAGAAGTGAGGTGGATTATGTCAGTCACCTCTGAATTATGTTATAGACCCTAAAGGATCAACATTTATATGCTAAATTCTTGAGTGTGAATTTTTATTGAATGTTGTTACTTTTCTAGGTCATTTTGCTTTTAGTGAAGGGATCATGGTTGATCTACAACAAGTTACAACGGTTAAAAAATAGTCTAGGCCTACGACTCCTATCGACATTCATATCTTCTTTGATTTATCTGACCATTATAGAAGGTTTATGGGAAACTTCTCATTGATTACTGCACCTTTTGATAAGTTGACTCAGAAGAAGGTGAAATTCTTGTGGTCGGATGCTTGAGAGTGCAAATTCGACAAGTTAAAGGATAAATTAACTTCAGCTCTAGTTTTGACTTTACTCGAGGGTACTGATGGTTTCATTGTTTATTGTGATGCATCTCAGGTGGGACTGGGTTGTGAATTGATGTAGCATGGTAAAGGTTTGGCCTATACCTCTAGGTAGTTGGAAGTTCATGAGAAGAATTACCCAATTTATGATTTGAAATTGCTAGATGTGGTATTCACATTGAATATTTGGCATCACTATTTGTATGGGGATTATGTTGATATCTGTTCTTATCATAAGAGCTTGCAATATGTGTTCACCCAGAAGGAATTGAATCTCGAGCAAAGGAGATGGATTGAGTTGCTCAAGGACTATGACATGAGTCTTCACTATCATCGAAGTAAAGCTAACGAGGTTGCTGATACTCTTAATAGATTGTCCATTGGGAGTTCATCACATGTAGATGAGGAAAAACGGGGCTTGGTGAAGGATATTCACCACTTGGTTGATCTTTGAGTCATTTGTGGGATTTCGAAGATGGTGGAGTGATTATACAAGTGGCAAATTCATTCCCGACACTGAAGTGAAGAAGAAACAGATTTTGGACCCTATTCTAGTACAGATCAAGAATGATATGGGTCTTGAAAGGTGATGGCTTTAGATATTGGTGGTGATGGTATCTTGAGGTAATAAGGGAGGTTGTGTGTTCCTAGTGTTTATCGGTTCTGAGGAAGGATTTTGGCCAAAGCTCATGAGTCGCGTTATATGATTCATCCTGGTTTGACAAAAATGTATCATAATTTTCAGGAGATTTATTGGTTGAATAATATGAAACGGGATGTAGCCATTTTTTGTGGATAAGCTCATGTGTGTCAACAAGTGAAGGTGGAGCACTTGAGGCTCAGTGGGTTGACTCAATACATTGAGTTGCTATTGTGGGGAAAACAAGCAGTTGAGTAAGACTCAGAATTGCCCCACTTCTTCTTGAGCCAATTCCCACCATCTCTTACACTCTACTATTGACCACCACCCAGCTCAGAAAATCTGAACTTTTTGTTCTTCTTCTCCTCAATCTTTACCTGCTTCTTCATCTCTTCCTTAACCTGATGCATTTATACAACCAACCTGGAAATATCCATGACCTTGTTCAACAAGGCAGCTTCACTTTCCAAAATACAGTCTTGAGGCAACCCAGAAACAAACTTCCTCATTCTAGCCCTCATGCTAGAAACCAACTCCGGAGCATACCGAGACAACTGGTAGAACTTCAAGTCATACACCTTGAATGACATCTTTCCTTGCTTTAGGTTAACAAATTCCTTTTCCTTCAATTACCTATACTCCTGAGGAAAGGAGCGGTCTAAAAAAGCTAGAGAAACCTTACCATAAGACTGACTCAGCATCGTCACCCTTAGTCTGTTCATATTACTCATACCATTGGTATGATAAATCTTTAAGTTGATAGGCAACAAATTCCACACCATCCAAATTGGTAACATGTATAACATGGATGAACTTTTACATCTCATCCACAAAATCTATAGGATCCTCCTTAACCATAACACCGGTAAACACAAAAGGGTTTATCCTCATGAACTAGGCAACCCTTGTGGCCTCAAAAGATGGAGTAACAGTAGTACCATGCTCATATTGAGAAGCTACACACTACGTCAAATTATGGATGATTAACAAAACTTGACATTCATCATATCAATTGAGGAGGTCGAGAAGGACTAGAGGGAACAAGTGGAACTCCAATAGGACAAATGGAACTGGACCCCTAGACCGAGTCTGGACCCCATAAGTAGAATGGGTCCTATCAACATTGTCCTCGGGTAGGACAGAGGATTTTCCATGAGCTTCAGATCGTCTAGGAGGCATGATTTAAAAATAAAAAAACAAGAGTTAAAAAAGAGTTTAGGAACTTAGACTATACAACTTGAAAACAGAAGAAAAGAAATACAAACATTCCTAAATTCCTCGTAGCCTCTACCTTATGAGTGTGGCGCGCTACACACCCTTAAAAGAGACTCTACTCGACACGTATTTGTCAGATACCCAATTTACCATGAACCTAGGTTTCTAATACCAATCTGACATGACCCAAATCGGGGCCTAGTTATGTAGGGCATCTCAAGTCAAACCAAGATCAGAGACCAATCCCAATACCCAATCATAACCGCCCTATACCCTATGTCGAATTAATTCCGAACATAAAATATGATTAGACAATAATATTTAAAACACATTAAGAAAATTTGTAATAACAATCCAACAAGCTCAATCAGATATCCCACCGGTGCCAACCCCAATTCTAATATCAATACCTAGGCTAAAAATAATACCAACACCAACCATGCATATAGTTTTTTGACAAACTCTCTATCCAGAATCAATCACATCCAGTCAGGACATGCCCCCGAACATTGCCAAAACAAAACCAAAGAAATAAAAAAGTCAAAAAGAGGTCTATAGCATGAAATGGAGCCTTCCGAAGTATGGAAGATCACCTCTTCAGTCTAACTCAAGATATCCCCTAATCCATGTTACTTAGCAGGAGGAATGGTAGTATTTTCAGTTCCTACATCACGTATGAATATAGCTCCCGAAGATGGTTAGCGGAGTGAACACTAGAATGTACTCATGGATAAGATATTATAATGTCATTAATTCAAAACCAAGGTAAATAATCATATGGAATCACGTACATACATATATATATCATGCAGGAAAAAGGGAAATGGGCTTAGCATGCATTTAAAAACTTTTACCTGGATTTTGTAGCTTTGCCATCCTAAAACCGCCCACGGGCTATATGGGTTCAGCTCCCTCAATTGAAAGGTCCTCGATGGTCTTTAGCCGCACAAATCGAAGAATAAAATATGAGATGACTAGTACATCTCCAAAAATATAAATGTGACATAATGCACACGACCCCCAAGACCAACCTCACATCGGCAAACATGAGTTTCCAATTTTTGTCCCCTCAGGACCTGCACCTTCCAAAGATTTTCTAACACAACCCCCTTTAAGCCCATATTAAAACTATTCATACATAACCAAATAATTACCAAGGAGTTTTTTAAATTAGACATTACCATTGGTATCGTCATACAAAAATTAGAGCCTGCAAGTCTATCCTTTTATACCATACCAATACCATTAAAGCAAGTCGACTCCAAAGTTTCCTATTTCACCAAAACCATGGCCATTAAGCCTGTTCCATACAATTTAAAACTCAAAAAACCAATGTAAGTTCCATTAACATTTATCCAATGCAAAAATATCAAGAGTAGTCAAACAATGTGACAAAATCATTCTCATTGACATTTTAACAAACATGTTGGAGGCATATAGTTACCAAAACCAAAACAAAATATCAATTGTCTATTCCCATGCAACCACACACGCAAACTATCATTATAACATTAAAACGATAGGAAAAATATGGGAAAATGTTATCCAACTATTAACAGTCAAACCCCCAACTTCTAATTAAAAACCAAAACAATACCACAATAATACTATGAAAACTATTCATTAAAACATGCTTTTAGTTCAACTAACAAAGAGGGTGGAGTAACATGCCTTAGACACCAAGGAAAATGGAGAGATCACACTTTAAATCTCCTAATTAATTGACTTGTAGAAACCCTATACTTTTTCTTGAACTAAGAGCTTAAGAGAGATTTTAAGATATTCTAAGAGTGTTTGATTGAGAATAATAGGTTAATGAAGTCCCAAAAGATGTTTTGTCTCATGGGGTCAAAAAGAGTTAAAGGGGAAATGTCATAATACCACCAAGTTAAAACTGTAGAAAAGTCGCCGGTGGGTATGAGTGGACCCTACAACTCATCACCACAACATACGAGTGGTACCCTCAAGTTATCACTATGTCAGAAAGTGAGACACCATATTCTATCAAACGTACGACTCCCTTTCCCAACCCGTCACCAAACCATATGACTAGTTCCATCTAGTTGTACCCTAAACAAGACATCAATGGCTAGGTGCAACACAGAACTTATTGGAAATTTCCAAACACAACCTAAAGACAGTGGTCTGCACAGGACTATTACATATCTCGTATAGTGCAAAAAAGTTGTCTCTTTTCGTGAACTATTGCTTCTATTCTCAAGAAACTCCTTTTGGATATTAAATACCTAAACTTTTCCACAAGAAAATGTTTGAATTTTGAGTTGAAAACATCTTTTTATTCTTCTAAAAGCTTTCTTGTGATTATCAAATCATTGAGTGAGTTCGAAGTTAAGAAAATTTAAGGTACTGCTATTTTCTGAAGTGGATAATTTTATCCTAGAAGGAGAAATTCCATTAACCTCGGGTACTTGAGGGGAATAAATTACTTAAGGACACATTGTTAATTCGGTGTACTCGATTGTACAATTTTTCTGTATCCATCTTCCTTTTTTTTAATTTGGTTTTACTTGTTTACCAGAAAATAGTAGAAACTTAATTTTGATAGTTCATTTGATTATTCATTTGCACATGTGTTTTAAGTTGTTGGAACTTCAACTTATTCATTTGCACATGTATTTTAGTGTTGAAAACAGACACCACTTATCACCAATTTTGATTACAGATGTTATTTGATTGTAGGCACGAAAAAACTTGATTTTTTATTGGAGGGAGCTCATGCAAATGCTAGGTAACCCCTAAATTGAACGCTTCTATGGGTCATAATCAAGTGGTTGATGCCTTGGCGAAAAAAGAAGTATCTTGTTATTATAATATGTTAGTTGAGTTGACTGTTCCACCTTTGTTTCTATCTTATCTAGTAGAAATAGACAAGGCCAAAACTACTTCTACTAAGTTAAAAAGGCCATCCACGAACTTTTTTCTCCTATTTTGTTTAACTATCCATTAAACAATGTTGGCAGCTATAATGCAACAATTCTCTGTAATGATGCATATTAGTATAATAATCATTCTTTATTACTAAAAAAGTACAATATAATCCTAGAACACATAAAGTAAGAATCACCATATATGTTTTTCCACACCGTGTTATATCAACATAACTAAGTTCAATAGAGTACCAAATTATATAAAGGCATAATACACATATATATTTTTTCAATTTTGCTTTGACTGTCAACTATGCACTCTAATTTTAAGTGTGCATACGTAGATTCTTAAATTATCAAAAAATTGAATAAGTATACTGTAACACCCCATATTCAAGTACATGTATTGGCGTATTCAAGTACGTGTATTGGTCTTATTTATATGGAATTAATTTTTTTATTTTATTTATACCGAAATTTGCCCGTCGATGGTTCCATGCGAAGGTTATTGAATAAGCTTTCCAATGATATAAACATTTCCAAAAACGGATAGGTTTCGGATATAATCGAGCACGTTCGAAACTATAAAACAGTGGCCGGGATATTTGGGAATAGTAAATGAGCAGGAAAATTTCCTGCACACAAACTACTGAGGCTAGCCAAATTTTTGGGTCAACTTCGAATGATCATAACTCCCTTAATATAATGAACTGGGAGATCTGCGACCTATGAAAAGAAATATCTTTGAGTCTTCTTTCCAATTCAATTAGTTTCATCCAAATCTAACGTCTGAGTAAGGAGTTATACTCATTTTACTTTAGCCTATCAAAACAGATTTTTAGGGTCAACTTCAAACGACCATAACTCCTTGTACAGGACGGACTGGGTGTCCTACTTTATAATAAATGAAAGCCCTTTGAGTTATATTTCCAAATATACCAATTTCACCCAAATCCAATATCGGAGCAAAGAGTTATGGTCGATCTACTTTGGCTTAACAAAACAGTCCACCAAAGGACAGATTTGACATTATTTAAATTTTAAAGGCATTTTTGTCATTCCCTATTATATTATGGACGGGAATATGTGTATATATACATGTATATGAGTTCAAAAACTCATTTTCATCATCAATCATTGAGAAAGAACAAACCCTAGCCAAATTTGACCTTTAAATTACTTTTGATTCAACTGTAGAAATTCCAAAGTAATCCGATAACTGCGTTTTTCATCTCGAGAGCTTCGAACAACACCTATTATTTGTGCAAACAGGATTGCATAATAAAGAGGTGAATTCTAAGGTATGAATACTATTTGCCTTTGTTCTCTTCCATATGTATATGTATGATAGATGATTATATGCATTGGTTGTTATTGAAAGGTGATGAAAATAAGGTTATGGACTATTTTGCATGGTTTGGTTGTATTGAATTGTGGAAGGTGGATGTGGTAATTGAGTTATGGAAGGTGGATATGGTGATATAATATTGAATTGATGATTATTTATGTCTATGGCTCAATTTGGTTTAATGGATTGGTTGGAAGGATAAATGAATCCAAACTTGATATTGGAGGATGTTGTATGAATATGCATGGCATGTGAATGTAATTGGAGTATAAGAGGGTTAAAGTGACACCCTTTATGGTGTAATTAAGGCTTACTACTTAACCACTAGTTTGGTGAATTCAAATAATTGAATTGTGACGTTTGGTCGCTAATACTAGATTGCTATATATGTTCATTGTAGATAAGTAATCCGAAAAGACGAGAAGTCCATTTGGGACTAGTATTGAAGGTTGACAGTCAGGTATGTAAAGCATACTCTATACCATATCTTTGGCATGAAAGTGAACAATTGTTCTATTAAGAAAGTTTCCAAAGTTATTCAGTAACATGTGATCCATAATGGTTTTGTATGATGTCCTACGTTACCAATGAACTTATTTCCACCCTACAAGATGTCAAAACATTCCAATACTTACTTGTTTTCCAAATCTTACATGTTTATTGCACTAATGTATGTCAGAAGGTATTCGGTTACTCAAACAAGATCCATGTGCTATTAATGACTCCAAAACGTTTCATTGATATACCAATAAGTTCCTACTTCATTGTTATGGCATTGATGACTCCAAAACACTTCATTGATGTGCCAATGAGTTCTTACTTCATTGTTATTGCATTTATGGTCTATTTATATGTCTCTTATTGATGTATCATTGTTTCAAAGTATCAAAAATGCGGTGGCAACCAAAATAACAATCTCAAAGATTAATTGAACTAAGTGATGGAAGTTCTCTCTTATCGTGTGGTATCCTAGGGGCATAAGCCTATCATGGGTCGATCCCTATTTATGTGTTTATGGGTGGTATCCCATGGGCATAAGCCTATCATGGGTCGATCCCATTTGATATGTACTGGAGGCAGCCTAATGGTCACAGTACAGTATAGTAATGATTACAAAGATGACAAGAACGAAGGTAAAATGATTGAATAAATACAATGTACAGGTTGTCACAAGTTCTAGTAAGTGTGGTCCACTCCTATTACGATTTATTCACTTGTTTCTGATTTCTATTGAGCTCCTATATCATATGTGATTATTTACAGCTTTACATACTCAGTACATATTTTGTACTGACATCCCCCATGGGGGACCTGCATTTCATGCTGCAGGCACAGATACCTCAGCTCATACACCGCATAAGTAGGAGCCAGGATATCCAGCTGCTTTTGGTGAGCTCCAGTTTTCTTCGGGGCTTTCCGTGTCATATCTAGTCACTTTGGTATTGTATAGAAGTTAGTTATATGGCGGGGTGTGTCCCGACCATAATTAAACTCTGTGTATTATTTAGAGGCTTTGTAGACCTAATGTACAGTCAAGGTGGTGTTTTGCTAGTAGACGTGATGGCTCCAACGTCCAAGTATTGTATATACATATATATGTGTGCTCGAGCTTATACAGGTGATTATTTCCTTTTATATGCGACATGATGCTGTCCGAATTTTGGGTTGTCATAGAGGTATGCATGGGAAGTATAAGGTTATGAGTTGGTTCTCCCGGGCCTCCTCGGTTACGGGTGTCAGTCCGCCCCAATAGGATTTGAGGCGTGACATATACACATACGTCTTATTTGACAAATCACGTGAGATATACGTTTCCTACATGTTAAATCATGTGATGTTTGCTACATAGGACACGTGTGTCTACTTGTTCAAATTTTTAGTAGTTTAAGTGTCACGACCCGAATCAGGTCCGAGTCATGACGGGTATCTCAAGTCCTCCAAGTACTGGAGACCACCCCATTAGCCTAGCCAACCCGAAAATAATATAACTAGCAGCGGATGAGTTTCAAACCTATAACAAGATAAAACTGATTTCTCAATATATAACAAGATAGAATTGAATTTCAAATATATAACAAGATAGATAAATCACTACTAAGAGAGATATAAGAACACACAACAAAATAATCAAATACTTTGTCTATAAAGCCTCTAAGAAGACAAACGTCAACCAAATTTTGTATATACCCTCGACCATAGCCAAAAACCCAATGAAATACTCTATGACATAATTAAAGACAAGACCATAAAATGTGATCCTTCAGGAGAATTGAAGCTTACCACTTCAAAGCAGACTTTCGAAAAGTCCATCAATTACCTACCATTGTTCAAGGAAATAAAAGTGTCTTCAGACCCCATATCGCGTGGTGATACAATTTTAGGGGATGATCAGCGGGGTAAGAACTAGCAAGTATAACTCAAGGAAGGGATAAAGTAATGTCATGATCAATCGATCCAAAATCATCCAGAATCATATACACACAATCATATACATATATATATAACATACTGGGATAGTGAATAAGGTTTAGCATGAAATTTAAAAATATTAGCCTTGATTGTTTCCACAACCTGAGGCTACCCCCTAGTCTTGAAATGGTGCTTAAAGGAACAAGTAACCCCAAGATAACCTATGATCTGGTACCTACTGTGAGCACCGAATTAAATAATATTGAAACACCATGTGCGGAAGATAAACTAATAAAGTATGATAGGATGTAATACGTAAATATAAGTCAAAATGTTTGAACACTGATAAAGCTGAAAACTAGAATGATTATCTGAAAGCTCTAAAAGCATAAGAAGTTGATAGGACAAACCACTGTCCGAGATAAGGAAAGTAATATAGATAACTGAAGAAATACATATTGTCCTTGATGAATGGGGACTCACTACCACTATTGCTGAGAAGTACTAATCTATATAAGAATTATATGGGAATTGAGCATCCGAACCTATGTTATAAGACAACATTGTTCAAAAGAAGAGTATGTGATTAGTACTTTGAAGGTACTGGTACTTGTCGTAAAGACTAACTAAAATACATATGGAAATTGAACACGGATTCATGAGCATATAATAATAAGAATTCAAGAAAAGTATAGCATGTACTCAAGTAATCAGTAAAATTAACTAACTAAATAATGGGAAATCTGAATACTTTGTCAAGCAAACTAGAACTAATATAGAATGAGTAGTGACTAAAATAGTGTGAGCTATGATGTAACCGACATGCCACAATCTAATCTAATTGGGGCCAACCTGTAACTCCAGTTTGAAGAGTGTCAGTACCTTTCCACGAGTACTAACACTGGCTGTGTGGTTCCAGTAAACTAGCATCCCAAAGGACTAGGGAGTCACCCTCTACTAGAAAAGGCCCCTAAGAGAGTTTCAACACCCAACTGGTAGGAAGACCTTACAAAACCTACACTAGATACATAGTTCTGGAACTCAGGAATGGCTACTAAAGTTCACACCCTCTACTGGCTGGAGAGCTTCCATCCCTGGGATCAGTCGGTGCTAAATCATACTCCCAACTAAACTAACAGTTGTTCTAACTAAGTTAAGCTAGACATCACTACTGATAGTGCTAAACATGATCATATCAAACTGAGTATGATAATGAAATCATGATTTGACTGAATTATTACTTGAAAATATGAAGACTGAGTAAACAGATTGGTATTGGGTGTTCATAACTCACCATAATTGAATGAAACTTTAAACACTATAACATTATTTAAAACACGGGTAGGAAGTCATGATTTAGAAACCCAAAACATAATACATTTCCCTAATCTGATGAATTGGGTGAATTTGAACATGGGGATATGTTAAACTTGGGAAAACAATATACTCATATGGTTTAATTCATAACATAAAAATTTGACATGGTATTAGCTGATCATGACATAGATGATTGGAACTCAAATCATATGAATGCATTATGCATATGTGAAAGGTTATTAGCATGGTTTGAATTTAAAACTACTAAGGAAACATGGATAATTTTCATAATTAACATTGATTTTGTTTATAAAAGAAGATAAAATTCATACTTACACAAAAAGAGATTTTTTTACTCAATGGGTTGAAGGAACCCATTGATGAATACCCCATATAACTTAATTACTTGAATTCTTGGAGAAGACGCTTGGAATTGGAACCTTGTATGCTTGCATCCTTGAGGAGAAACTTGAATTTTTGTTCATAGGAAAGGGGAAGGGGTTAGTAAGAGAACTAATGGTTAATAGGTAATTTATTCTCCTATAGGGTTTTAATTCATCATTTTTACAATTGGTGTAAGGTGGAAAGACCAAAATGCCCCTTGGAATTTTACTAAGAAAGAAGAAAAATACAACCCCCGTGTCATGAAGGTTATCGCAGAGGCTAACCTCTGTGTCACAGAGCTTATCGCGGAGGTCCAACCGCCGTGTCATGGAGGTTATCAGGGAGGCTACACTTCATGACACACCAATAGCGCAGAGGATAACTACCTCCAAGTCAAAAATACCCCAAACCTCTTCTGAAAATTCTAAAACCCTCTCGGGTGACCTCTCGGGTGACCCTTTTAACATCCCTAAAAATATTTTAATTTATAATTCAATGTTTTGGACTCGAGAAGGCCAAAAATACAATCCTTGAATTCTTTGGGTCCTAAAAATGGTTATGTCCCTTATACGTAGTGTAAAATTTATGCCTTGGACCCGTTAAACATACGACTAGGAGCTGGAAACGAGCATAGAATCATACGGGGTATTACAATATCTCCCCTTAGGATCGTTCATCCTAGAATGAAGATGTTTAACCTAATATACTTTAAAAACTGAGATTGTATACTGAATACTTATGAGTTCAAACATGATTAAATAACATAGTCTAAAACATGATGCATAGACTAAACTCAATTCATAAATGTACTCAATGGCATGAGGTTGGTTATATAGCTGAGATAGAAAATGATAGAATCACTTAAGGGAGAACTATTATCTCAAGCTGGATTTGAATTCGTGGAGAAAATATGAGGATACTTGGCTCGCATATCTTCTTATGTTTCCTAAGTAGCTCCCTCAATGGACTAATTTCGACATAGAACCTTAAGCAAAGGAATTTCTTTATTCCTCAACCTACGAATCTAATGGTCAAACATCTCCACAAGGACTTCTTCATATGAGAGACTAGCTTTCATATCTACACTCTCTAAAGGAACAATAGAATATGAGTCATCAATACATTTCATTAGCAAAGAAACATGAAACACCGGATGCACTGATGCCAAATTTGCATGCAACTCTAACTTATAAGCTACCTTTAAAAAATAGTAAATCTATATGGGTTAACATAGCGGGGACCCTTATTGAAAAATCTCTTCGCCCCTTTCATCATCAAAATCTTCAAATAAACCAAGTCACCAATATCAAACTCAACATCTCTTCTCCTTAGATTTGTATAACATTTCTGATGACTTTAGGCTATTTTCATCCTTTCGCGGATAAACTGAACTTTTCCCATCGCCCCAAACACTTAATCTATTGGACCTATCAAAGTAGCCTCACCTACTTTAAACCAACCAATAGAAGATCTACATCTCCTTCCATACAGAGCCTCAATTGAGCCATCTGAATACTAGAGTGATAGCTATTATTGTAGGCAAACTCAATCGAAGGTAAGTGGTCTTCCCAACTACCCTTAAACTCAATAACACAAGCCATCGACATGTCTTCTAAAGTCTTAACGGTCCACTCTTCATGACCATATATTTGAGGATGATAAGTTATACTGAGATGGACTTGAGTACCAAGACTTTTCTAAAAAGCCTTAAAAAAATAAGAGGTAAACTGAGTACCTCTATTTAAAATGATTGTCAATATACCACATGAGACATTACCAATCCCTGCTATAGATTCTAACATAATCCTCAATTGAGTACGAAGTATGAACTGACATAAAATAGGCTGACTTGGTCATTCAATATATAACGACCCATATCGAATCATGCTGACAACACGTATGATGTAATCCTATCATAAGATCCATGTTAACCACCTCCTACTTAAAAGTGGGGATGCTAAAATCCATAAGCATACCACTCGGCCATTGCTGCTCAACCTTAACCTACTGATAATTTGAACACTTACCATAAATTCTGCAGTATCTTTCTTCATACCACTCCACCAATAGATTTCTCGCAAATCATACTAGATCTTAGTGGATCTTGGGTGAATAGAGTATCGCTTACCACACGTTTTAGCTAATTTTTGTTGTCTCAAATAATCAACACATAAAACACATAACCTACCTTGACAATGAAGCACACCATCTCCCCTTTGCTAGAAAACCTTAACTTTTTGATACCTAACTGCCTCTTTTAACTTACAAAAATAGGATCCTGTCTTTCTTATCTTTCACTTCTATAGCCAATGGAGATTTTGAACCATTCTGAACCCATATACTACCTTTAGCCGAATCAATCAACCAAATACCTAACCTAGAAAGATGATGAATCTCATGCACTAACTCCTTATAATCATTCTCAACATGTGCAACACTTCCCATACACAATCTACTAAGGGCATTCGCCACTACATTGGCCTTACCCGGGTGATATAATACATTCATATCATATTCTTTCAATAACTCAAGCAACCTTCTGTGATTAAGATTTAGGTCTTTCTGCAGAAAAAACATATTGTAGACTTTTATGATCCGTAAACACATCAACATGAACCCCATAAAGGTAATGCCTCCAAAACTTTAAGGCAAAGATAACTGCTACTAACTCAAGGTCATAGGTTGTGTACTTCATCTCATGGGGTTTAAGTTATCTAGAGGCATAGGCTATGTCCTTTCCTTGCTGTATTAACAAATAACAAAAACTCTATAAGATCATAATAAACTACAAACCCATATATGCCATCTGGTAAAGTCAACACTGGAGCGTAAGTGATTCGAGTCTTCAATTCTTAAAAACTCTTCTCTAAATAATCTAACCACTAAAAATTTAACTTTCTTCTGGGTTAGTCGAGACAAGAGAGAGAAAATAGAAGAAAATACTTTAACAAACCATCTATAATAGCTAGCTAAACCTAAGAATCTCCTGATGTCTGGTGGAGAGATGACTCTAGGCCAGTTTCTTACTGCTTAGGTCTTTTAAGGATCATCTCGAATTACATCACCAGAAATAATGTGTCTCAGGAAGGCTATTTATCTAAACTAGAATTTGCACTTACTGAACTTAGCAAATAACTGGTGATCTTTAAGGGTCTACAATACAATCCTCAAATGGTCTACATTATCTCATTCACTACAAGAATATATGAGGATGTCATCTATGAAACCTATGATGAACATGTACAAGTACTGTTTGAACATCCTATTCATCAAGTCCATAAAAGTTGCAAGAGCATTCGTTAGTCCAAAAGACTTAACTAGGAATTCGAAGTGACCATACCGAGTTTTGATGACTGTTTTTGAGATGTCACATTCTCTGACTCTAAGCTGATGATAGATAGATCTAAGGTCTGTGTTACAGAAATAACTTGCACCCTAAAGTTGGTTGAATAAGTAATCAATTCTGGGGAGAGGATACTTATTATTTATTTTGACTTTGTTCAACTTACGATAGTCAATGCACTTTCGAAGGGAACCATCTTTCTTGTGCACGAACAAAAATGTAGAACCCATGGGGTAACACTAGGCCTGATAAAACCCTTATATAAGAGATCCTTAAACTATTTCTTTAATTCCTTAAGCTCAGTTGAAGCCATTTTGTAAGGTGAAAATGAGATAGGTTAGGTATCTGGAAGGAGATTTATTTGATGTCAATTCCCTTTTGGGAGAAACTCCAGGAAGATCTTCAAGGAACACTTTTGAAAACTCATTCACTACTGGAACTGAATTAAGACTCGTGTTTCAAAATTTGAGTCCTTGACTCAGAAAAGATGATAAAGACATCCCTTGGATATCATTATTTTCTTTAAGATAGGGAATAAACTGACCCTTACGCACTAAAGTACTACTCCTCTATTCAATAACAAGACCATTAGGAAACTGTAATTGAAAAATTCTATTTGTACAATCCACTGAGGCATGGAACGAGTGGAACTAATCCATTATGAGAATGACGTCAAAATCAGTCATCTCTAACTTCACAAGATCAACTAAAGTAAGTTTCTCAGAAACTATGACCGGGCAACATCTATATACCCATTTGGATATAATAGAATTACCTATTAGGGTAGACCTTGAGAAAGGATATGTTAATATATCAAGACTAATACAAAAGTCTATAACTATATAAGGAGTCACAAAGAAAAGTGAAGATCCAGAGTCTAATAATGCATAAACATGAAAATAGAAGGCTTGTAATGTGCTCGTTACCATATTAGGATAGCTTTCCTGGTCATGTCATGTCTGGTGAGCATAAAGTCTATTCTGGCACTGCCCACTGGTGGAACTTAAGGTGGCAGCATACTGAGTTGGGCGGCCTGCTAGAGCTGATGAAAAGGTAGACTGACCCTGCAGATAAACATCCTTTCCCTTCTGGCCAATCATTGGGAAATCCCTAATCTTGTGGTCTATCTTGACATATACGAAACACACATCACTATCGGCTCTACACTCACCCTGATTATTCTTACCATACTTTCTGCCAAGTTAATTGGTACAATCAGTGTTTACACTACCTTGGGACTTAGAGCTGGCGCCCTATCCTGACAATTCTGCCTGAACTTAGGCACTTTTGTACTGGTTGAAGATGGGCTAGATCTAAAAATTTCTAGAAGAATTGAGAACAATTTCCACCTTCCAACCTTGGTTGCAAAAAATTAAAGCTACATGTTTTGGATCTTTTATTCTCTTTCTCTCTCTCCTTGAGCTTCTCATCCTTAATCTGCTAAACATGAACCATAAATCTTAAAAGGTACATCTCCTTAATCAACAAGGTTGTCCTATAATACTTGAAAATATGATCAAACATACCAGATAGAAACTTACTCATCCTAGACCTAAAATCAGCCACAATAGCTGGAGCATACCTCAAAACTGAGTTAACTTGAGTTAGTATTCTCTCTAACTCATGTAGACTTGCTTTAGATTTATGAACTCCTACGCCTTAGACTCCATCAACTCTAGTGGGAAGAACTTTTCTAAAAAGATCATAGAAAACTCCTCCCAAAATATAGGCCCTACTTTAACACCTTTTGCAGTAACACCCATGATCTCTTTCACCTACTGCACACCATCCAGAAACTCTTGCAGATCCTCCTCAAAATTGGATCCAAAAAACAAAGTGGGATTAATTTGAGTGAAGTCTCAGACCTTTGTTGTAGCTGTATTCATCACTGGATTAGCTAGAGCAATAACTTGCTGGTTATTATGAGCAGCTATGAAATGGTACAAACTTGTGAAAACGACTTGAATTCGGCATGAGAAACATAGTCGTTTAGGTGATCTTCCTAAACAAGTGGTGGTGCGGGCTGATCCTGGTTCTTTTTCCATCATATCTTCTGGGAGGCATTTTTTATAAATGAAATAAAGGACGAGTTAGAAAAGGAGTTCATTAAAACTCATGCTCTTTCTCAAGACATGAATACTTGAAGAAGGGAAACTTTTCTAAAATTTCTCGTATTTGCTTACCCATAAGTTTGGCACGTTGAGCACCCATGAACAAGACTCTACTCAATGCATATTTTGAATACTCTAGGACCCTTCAAAACCTAGCTCTATTACCAAGATTTCACGACTGAGGCTAACCCCTTTGTCGTGACCCGGTGCTTAAAGCCACAAGTGACCCAAGCTAACATATGATATGGTACCTAATATGAGCATTGAATAAAATAATAATGAAACACCATATGTGGAAGATAAACTGATAAAGTCTGATATAATGTAATGCTAAAATATAAATCAACATGTGTGAACACTAATAAAGCTAAAAACTAGAATGACTGTCTAAAAGCCTTTAAAAACATAAGGAATTGATGGGACCAACCCCCAACTAACTCCAACTATCTGAGATAAAGAAAGTACTAGAGATAACTGAAGAAAGACATATTTTTCTCAATGAATGAGGACTCACCACTATTACTGCAGAGATATATTGAGTTATCTAAGGATGATAAGGGAACTGAGCGTCTTAACAAATGTTATAGTACAACATAGCACAAAAGAAGAGTATATGATTAATATATTAAATATATTGGTATGTGAGGTAAAGAATAACATAAATACATATGGAAACTAAACACGGATGCATGATATGTAAAAATGAGAATGTAAGACAAAGTAAAGAATGTATTAAAATCATCTATAAAATTGACTTAACAAATAACTGGAAATTTGAATTCTTGGTCAAGAAAACCTTTACTTATATAAACAAAGTATTCACTAAAATTATGGAAGCTATGATGTAATAAACATGCCCCACTCTGAGCAAATCAGGGTCCAACATATAACCCCAGTTGGAAAGGCATCAGTTCCTTGCCATGGGTACTAACACAGGTTGTGTGGATCCATAAAACTGGCATCCCATAGGAGTATAGAGTCACCATCTACTAGCACGTGCCCCTAAAAGAGTGTCAAACCTCAACTGAAAGGAAGACCTCTCAAAATCTAGAGTGGCTAAGTAGTTCTAGAACTCAGGGATTACTACTAAAGGTCACACACTTTACTCGCACATGAGCTCCCATCCATGTGTTCAATCGGTAATCCTACTCCAAACTGATCTGATACTGGTTCTGACTAAGGTCCATTGGACATCACAACTAATAGTGCTTAACATGATCATAACAAACTAAGTATGATAGAAAAATCATAATTTGATAGACTTATTACTTAAAAATATGAAACACAAGTAAACATATAGGTATTGGGTGTTCCCGCCAGCACTGAATGACACGTTAAACACTATAACATTATTTATAACATGGGTTGTAAGTCATGATTTAGATACCCAAAATTTTATACGTTTCCTTAAGTTGATGAATTACATGACTTTGAACATGGGCATGTGTTAAACTTGGGAGAATAACATAGTCACATGGTTTAATTCATTACATTATAATTTTACATGGTATTAACTTATCATGACATGGGTAATTGAAACTCAAATCATATAAGAGCATAATTCACATGGAAAAGCTTATTAGCATGGATTGAATTTAAAATTACTAAATAAACATGGATAAATTTCATAACTAGCATTGATTTTGTTCATAAAAGAGGGTAAAATTCATACTTGAACTAAAAGGGATTTTGGGACTCAATGGGTGGTAGGAACTTGCTATATGTAGTTTTGTAATAAGAAGCTAAACTTTGAGGGACCAGGTCCTAAGATGTGCAAAGTACTGTATATCTAGCACACGATATCTGCACAGTTTTGTCCTCTTATGTAACAAAATTGTAGGTGCTATTTTGTACCAACTTGCACAACTGGTCCAATGATATTCCATCCCTAATCATTACCTAGATATAAAAGAAAAGAGATACCTCTTCAATAATCATTTTTTTGCAATTCTAAAGAGTGAAGTAAGGCAGAAAAAACCCATTTCAAAATATCTCAAGTTCTTATCCATATGAGTGCTTAAATTATAATTGTTCTTTAGTGCTGATTTTTAAAAGAAATACTTATGTTATAAGAGTAGTGTTTTGTTTTGAGAAAGTTTCTTATGTAGAGGTATCTAAGTTTGTTGCTGATTAGAGGAAATTAATTGAGAGTCTTTAATAGAGGTACCAAGATGAGCTTGTAGTAGAATTTCAATAAGCAAAATCAGCCTAGTGGTAGGCTGAAATCTTATTGTAATTAGGAGGTTGATTATAGTGGATTTGAAGGTTTTTGTGTGGGCAAGCCGTGGCTTTTCCCTTTATGGGTTTCCACATAAATATCTTGTGACTGTACTCTTCCTTCATTACCTTTAAATTTCTCCACATCTCATAATAACATCACATTTCTATTGCTTGTAATTGATCCCAAGGGACCTGGTCCCTCACTGTGTGGTACAACCCCAAGGGTTCAACAATTTGTATTAGAGCAAGGTTCACTCTAAAAGTTTCATACCTAGAGTGTTCTAGTCATTATCACTGCTATGACTGAACTAAGGGTGGAGAAAAAAGTAGTAAAAGAGAATAGATTGTTGACTCTAAAGGCTCTAGAATCTAACCTAGGTAAAGAAGACACCAAATTTGCACTTCTAGCAACAAAGATGACTAGATCTTTAAAAAGGGTTGGTCATCTTGGCAAAAGAAATGATCAAAATACTAAACAAAATAAAATGGAAAGATGCAGTTATCAGTATAATAAAGAAGGTGTTGGCTGCATGATAAGTTTTTTCAAATAAATATGAGAAATACAAGGAAAATAGAGATGGCCTCATGCTTAAACATGGTGAGAAGAGGATAATCTCAGGTTCCTGTAGCTCTCTAATGGCCACTGCTGAAGGAAAGAAAGATAATGTGATAGAAAAAGGGATGACAACAAAAATTGGTGAATGGATAGTGGCTGTTCTAGACACATAACTGGGAGGGTTGATTATTTTTGCACTCTCAGGACACTTCAAGGGGGAGGAGTGTCCTTTGGAAATGGAAAAAGGGGTACAACCAAGGTGTTGGAAGAATTTCCAAATCACCTCATCATGCAATAGAAGGTGTATTATGTCAATGGACTAAAAGATAGTTTTCTAAGTGTTTTGAAAATCCGTGAAAAGGAAAATTAGGTAAAATTCTTATCAGATAGATACACTGTATCTAGCATGAAATCTTAAAATATTATTTTTATGGCCAAAGAAATCAAGAACATGACCATAGGTGATCTAGAATCTATAGCTGATAGCGAATTAACGTTGTTTAAGTATACAAGGTAAAGATGCTAATTTCTTGAACAAAAGATTAAGGCATAAGAGTTCCTCCCTGTTAAACAAGCTAATTTCATGGGACCTGGTCCGTGGTCTTCGAAAGATAAAATTTCCATACAAAAAAGTTTGTGATGCATGTGTTAAAGAAAAATAGAACAAATCTTTTTTCAAACTAAAGAAAAAAGTAAGTGCTTCCAGACCCCTTGAAATATATCACATAGATTTATGCGGACCAGTCAAAGTCAAAATTAGAGGAGGGAAGAAATATGTGTTGGTCATTGTAGATGGCTATTTGAGGATCACTTGGACAATGTTTATATGAACCAAGGATGAAAATATTGGGTTCTCATATCTTTCGCCAAGAAAATCCAAGTAAGGCTAAATTGCAAAATTATTGAATTTAGATTTGATCATGGGACTGAATTTAAGAATTCCTAAGTTGAGGAGTTCTATATTGAGGATGGAATAAGTCCCAAATTTTCAGGACCCAGAACTCCTCAACAAAATGGAGTTGTTTAAAGAAATAATAAAACTCTTATATAAATTGCAAGGATTATGCTAATTGATAATGGTCTTCCAAAGAATTTCTGGGGTAAAGTAGTGAATATTGCTTAATATGTGACTAATAAGTGATTAATTAGCTCACTTTTGAATAAAACTCCATATAAGCTGGTATTCAATAGAAAGCCTAAAATAGACTATTTTAGGCCTTTTGGATGCAAGTATTTTGGGTTAAACAATGGGAAAACAGAATTGGAAAAAATTAATTCCAAAAGTGACGAGGCTGTGTTTGTAGGCTACTCCTCAACTAGCAAGGCCTACAAAGTGTTCAACAAAAGAACTTTATGTACTGAAGAAAGTATTTATATGATCTTTAATAAGTAAGTAAGGCAAATGAACATTGGAGATGGTGAAAGCTCAAAAGATTAAAAACTCATTCCTATTCAAAGGGTTGCTTTACTGAAGAGGATGATCGAGGGATCAATGGTACCGATGAGATTAATGACGAGGATGATAATTCAGGATCTCGACCACAAACTCCATCTTCACTAGAAAAATAACTAAGAGAAACCAGTCAGAATTCATAGGGACCGGGTCCTTGTGGTATAACTCTCAAAAGGCAAAGTTGGAGACATAAGTCCTCTCGTCCCCTTGAGAACCTGACTACACCCTTGTAAACATGAGTCCAAAAAAAAGCTCAAGCCAGGAATGCTATGGAATTTTAACCTTTTCTATCTTAAATTGAGCCTAAGAATATAAAAAAGGCCCTGAAAGATGTTGATTGGATTAATACAATACAAGAATAATTGCATCAATTTGATAGAACCAACGTCAGACGTCTGGTTCCCAATACTATCAATAGAATAATTATTGGGACTAAATGGGTGTACCAAAATAAGCAAGATGAAGATGGAACTATCAACAAAAAAAGGCAAGGTTTGTTGTTCAAAGTTATAACCAGGAGAAAGAAATTAACTATGCTGAGACCTTTGCTCCTTTAGACAGAATAGATACAATTAGATTTTTTTTTTTTGCATTTGCTGAATATATGGGATTCAAACTCTTTCAGATGGATGTCAAAAGTGTCTTCCTAAATGGAAATATAAAAGAAGAAGTATATGTCAAACAACCACATGGATTTGAAGATATTGATTTCCCTTATCATGTACTTGAATTGGACAGAGCTCTTTATGGACTAAATCAAGAACCAAGGACTTTGTATGAGAGATTCTCAAATTTTCTCCTAGAAAATAGCTTCAAAAGGGGGAAAATAGAAAATACTCTATTCCTAAAATCCCGGGGTACCAGTCTATTAGTTTTTCAGATAAATATTGATAACATAATATTTGGAGCTACTTCTGAATCCCTGTGTGAAGAATTAGCTAAACTGATAGGAAGTGAATTTGAGATGAGCGTGATAGGTAAATTAAGCTTCTTTATAGATCTCCAGATTAAACAAACTTCTAAAGGTACAATGATTTTCCAAGAAAAGTATATCAAGAAGATACTAAAGAAGTATAACATGGGAGATGCCAAGCCAATTGATACCCCAATTGGAACCACTAAAAATGAATAATGATGAGTTAGGTCCTTTAGTGAATGAAACAATGTATAGAGGAATTATTGGATCCTTGCTATATCTTACTGCAAGGAGGGCTGACATTGTTTATAGTGTAGGAATGTGTGTTAGATTTCAAGCATGGCCAAAGAAGTCATATCTAAAAGGAGCAAAAAGAATTCTTAGGTATTTTAAGGGTATAGGGGATTGGGATCATTAGTATCCATTAGGAGAAAGTTTTGACTTAGTAGGCTATGCTAATGCTGAATATGTTGTATATTTAGTAAAAAGAAAAAGCATCTAAAGATTGGCACATTTTCTTTTCTCATCCTTAATTTCCTGCGGCTCAAAGAAGCAAAGTTTGGTTGCTTTATCTACTGATGAGGCTGAATATGTAGCAACAACTTCTTGTTGTGCACAACAACTGTAGATCAAGCAGAAATTGAAATACTTTGGTATTGTATGATATACCATACCTATAATGGGCGACAACACAAGTGCTCTAAACATGACCAAGAATTCAGTGCAGCATAAGAAGACTAAGCATATTGATGTGAGAGATCACTTCCTAAGAGAAAATGTTGTGAAATGAGCAATCTTCATGAAGTTCTATATGACTGAGGATCAAATAGTAGATATCTTAAATAAGGTTCTACACAAGGAACAATATGTTAAGAATATGCTGAAATTGGGCTTGATCCAAATGACCTAGTCTGCCACGTAAATCAGTAGTTCTCAACAATACTAGCTATGATCAAGAGACAGGTATCCTTGGTAAAAATGGAAGTTGTTAGTCTAACTCAAAATTATACCTCATAGGTATACACACATGGGAATGACTTTTAAAGAAATTTGATGAAGCGTGCACAAATATAAGAAGTCACACAAGGAAGGAGAGGGACCTGGTCCCATCTCTCAGGATAGTATCATGAATGTGTATGGAACTTTAAGTGGAAATCTTACACCAAAAGGTGATACATAACCCGTTGGACAAGGATTTTATTCTTTTACAGTAGTGGTGCCCAATAGACATGAATTACCTGATTTATGCTTAATTTACTCTTGGTCCACGGTTAATCATTTTTATGATGCCAAAAGGGGGAATTTAGATGCAGTTGCAGACCTGAATAGTCTCACACTGACAGGTGAGTGTGTAAATGTAAAGGCACCAAAGTAAATAAAAGTGTAGAATGACATGGGGAAGATTTTTCTGAAAAATGACAATAATGGACTAGGTCCCTATGATTCATGAAATGGGAAGCATGATGATTGGGGGAACATTCATCTTCAGGTGGTAATCACTTTGATTAATTATGATGAATGTGGACTAATGCTCAAATTTTATGGTTTGGTTTTACATCATCAAAAAAGGGGAAATTTCTATATGTAGTTTTAATGATGAGTAACTAAACTATGAGGGACTAGATCCCTAGGTGTGCAAAGTATTGTACAGTTGGCATACGTATCTGCACAGTTTTGTCCTCTTATTTAACAAACTTGATGGTCTAATGATATTCCATGCCTAATCATCACCCATCTATAAAAGGTACGAGACGCCTTTTCAACAATCAGTTTTTTGCAATTCTAAAGAGTGAAGTAAGGCAGTAAAAAGCCATCTCAAAACAGCTCAAGTTCTTTTCCATATAAGTGCTTAAATTGCAATTGTTCTTCAATGCTGAATTGTAAAAGACCTACTCATGTTATAAGAGTAGTGTTTTCTTTTGAGAGAGCTGCTAAGGTAGAGTTATATAAGCCTATTGTTGATCATAGGTAATCAGTTGAGAATCCTTAGTAGAGGTACCAAGATGAGCTTATAGTAGAGTTTCTATAATCAAAAGGAGCATAGTGGAAGGCTAAAATCTTATTGTAATCAGGAGGTTAATTATTTTGGATTTAGAGGTGCTTGTGAAGGCAAGCCATGGATTGTCCCATTCTGGGTTTCCACATAAATATCTTGTGTCTTTACTCTTCTTGCATTGCTTTTAAATTTCTCAACATCTAATAATTGCATTACAATTCTATTGTTTGTAATAGATCCTGAGATACCTGGTCCCCCACTATGTGGTGCAACCCCCAAGGCTTCAATAGAACCAATTGATGAATACCCCACATAGCTTACATACTGGAATTCTTAGAGAAGAAGCCTGGAATTGCAACCTTGTATGCTTGAATCATTGAGGCAAAACTTGAATTTTTGTTCTTGGAAAAGGGGAAAGATTTTTACATATAAAAACTGATAGGTAATGGGCAATTGATGCCTTTTGGGGTTTTAATTTTTCATTGGGAAATTTGGGATTCAGGGGTAAGAACAAAATGTCCCTTGGAATTTCGATTAAGAAAGTAGGAATATAAAACCTCCGTGTTAGTGAAGTTATCACAGAGGCTAACCTCCATGTCATGGGTATTATCACGGAGGTCCAACCTCCATGTCACCGAGATTATCGCAGAGGCTAACCTCCATGACATGTCAGTACACTGAGACTTATAACCTCCAAGGTCAAAAATCACCCTGAACCTCTTTTATAAAATCAGAAACACTCCCAGATGACCCTTTAATATCACTAAACATATTTCAACTCATAAATCAATGTTTCAGATTCGAGAAGGCCAAAATTAAAATCCTTGAATTCTCAAGGTCTTAAGAATGGTTAATTCCCTTATAGTTAATATAAAATTTATGCCTTAGATCGCTTAAACATATGACTGCAAGCAGGATACAAGCCTTGGATCATATGGTGTATTATAATTGTGTATCTATCCTGTCATCTAAGCACCTATGAGCTATATGGGTTCAGCTCCCCCAGCTAAAAGGGACCCAATGCGTGTTAGCCGCACAAACCAGAGATATCCAAGGAAGACCAGGGTATTCCCCGACACCACATCATTCCAAGATAAGTATATATATAAGTGTGAACTATGCAAACGGTTATCAAGACCCCTACTTCGTCAAATGTGGTTTACAATGTTCGTCCAACCTAGGACTTACACCTTCACGGTAAGCTACACAATCCCTTATTAAGCCTAATTTAAAAACTTTACACATTCCCCTTCATTGACCAAAAAATCATACATTACATCATATATCATTTGTATCATCATACCAATTACTCTTGCAAGCTAATATCATTATGTCATTCAAATTATTCATTACCTTCTAGGAATGCCCCTACCACCATGATTTATCAAGACAAATTTGGGGGAATGCCTCGACCACTATATTTTATAATTAATTCTACACATGACCAACAAGGCCTTCCAAAACCTTTTTTATCCGTTTAACCATTAACGCAATTCAATAGTTTAGGGGAGTAAGCAAAATCATGTGATTATCCATATTTCAAAGACAATCATGCAAGTTGGTTCAGGGCAACACAATTTCAAAATCAATTCCAAAAAAAATCATCAATTTGGGGGAGTGCCTCAACCCCCATTCTATATTACTATACCCATGCACCCAATCAGTTAAAAAACCATTAATAAAGAATGAATAATGCATATAAAATCCTACTGATACTATTCAAACAACAATCATCAAAAACCCTCAACCCAGTTTCAAAACCAATATTTAAAACCACGTGAATATCAATATAGCATGCTTGGAGAATTAGAGAGAGTTTAAGAGTAGTTTATGATTGTCTAAGTGATAAAAATAACCCCTTTAAATATTTTATGTTCATGGGTTATTACTGAGGAAAGAGGGAAATTATGAAAGTACCCTCAATTAAAAGTGTAGAAAATTGGTCTCCAATTATTACGGGTCATGTCACAACTCGTGACGATTGGGTACATGTAGTTGCCTAGAATTGTAGTATAAGCAGTGACTCAGGCAGCCTTTACTAGTTTAGTCATGATTCACACCCTACAACTCGTTACCAGACCTTACGATTCACATGTTCTAGTCATACTCAAGATAGAAACTTTGGCTACTTCACTGGTTTGGTCACGAGTCCCTACCAATAACTTGTGACCACACCTTATGACTCATGAGGTGCTAGTCGTAGCCTGGGCAGTGAGTTCAAAACTCAAAAAATTTAGAGGTAAAAATCAAAGGTGGTACATTAACGCCCCTCCCCCAACCCACGGATCATTCATCCCCAAATGAGGAGCCAAGGAATCCATTAGCACGATGTAAGAAAACAATGCAATCACAAATCCATTAACAAAGTCAAAAAACACAAACAGTAGGAAAACACATACCTTAAGCACGACTATCCTACCCGGGGAATAAAAATAGATATTTGGACTTTATGTCCTCTTTAGTTTCCGAAGTAGCTTCTTCTACCTTATGGTTCCTCCCAAGGACCTTCACCGAAGATACAACTTTAGTTCTCAAATAACGGACTTGCCTATCTAATATCTCAATAGAAAGTTTGTTGAAAGACAAGGAATTCGAAATACCAACGCTCTCATTAGGAAACAGTAAAAGAAGGTTTGCCCACATACTTCTTCAACATCGATACATAGAAAACCGGATGAATGGAAGCTAAACTCGAAGGTAGATCCTAATTATAAGCAATATTGCCTACTCTCCTTTTACTTAAGTACGGACTCACATAGCAGGGACTGAGTTTCCCCTACTTACCAAATCCCATCACTAACTTCTTAGGAGGTGCCTTTAAGAACACCCTACCACCAACCTCAAACTCCAACTCTCTTCACCTTACATCCACATAAAACTTTTTGCAACTCTGAGAAGTCTAAGGCCAATCCCTTTCCCTGATCACCTTCATCTTCTCCATGGCTTGGTGAACCAAGTTCGGATTTAATAATCTAGTCTAACTAAACTCAAACCACCAGATAGGTGATTTACATCTCTTACCATACATAACTTCAAAGGGAGCCATCCAAATACTAAAGTGATAACTGCTATTATATGCAAACTCAATGAGAGCTATGTTATTAAACCAACTGCCTCCAAAATCAATCACATAGTACCTTAGCATATCTTTAAAAGTTGCAATGATCCTCTCCACTTGTCCATCCGTCTGAAGGTGGAATATGGTGATAAGGTCCACCCATGTACCCAAGCTTTTCTGAAACGAATGCCAAAAGTGAGGAGATAATGGTGTACCTCAATTGCTTATAATAAAAATTTGAGCACCGTGTAATTTGACAATCTTCTGAATAAGAAACTTAGAATAATCCTCTCCAGAGTAAGTAGTCCTCACAGGTAAAAAGTAAGCAGACTTAGTCATCTTATGCACGATGACCATAATCGAATCATTCTAATTTTGAGACCGCGAAAGATAAGTGATAAAATCCATGTTGATCATCTCCCATTTCCACATGGGCAACTCAATCTCTTCAGACACGCCACCAGGGCTTAAGTTCTAAACCTTCACTTGTTGACACATATAAACTTATCCACGAAGTTAGCAACATCCATCTATATGTTGTTCCACCAATATATCTTTTTGAAAACATGGTATATCTTTGTCGAACCTGGATGAACTGTATATCTGGACTAATGAACCTCAACCAAAATTCTTTCTCGTAGCCCATCAATATCCGTAACACACAATCTAACTTGGAGCCTCAAGATACGATCACCCTCAATCTCAAAAGACATAACCATTTGCTAACCCAAATCAGCCTTAATATGCATAAGAATAGGATCCAAAACCTATTTTTCCTTCACCTCAGCACCAAGAGATGATTTAACCAATTTTTGAATAATCACCCCTCCATCTTCAAAGTATAAATGACAAACTCCAAGGTTAGACAATCGGTCAATATCCTTCACTAACCCTATTTTCTTCTCATCCACATAAGATAAGCTCCCCACGGCCAACCTTCTAAGAGCATCAACAACCACATTTGATTTACCTAGATAAGCTCCCCACGGCCAACCTTTTAAGAGCATCTACAACCATATTTGATTTACCTAGGTGATAGTAAATATTTATATCATAGTCCTAGAGTAATTTATGACATCGCCTCTGATTGACATTCAACTCCTTTTGAGTGAACACATAACGCAAGCTCTTATGATCTGAATAGATGTCGACATGCACCCCATAAATATAATGGCAATTTTTTTTAATGTAAACATCACAGTTGCTAAATCTAGATCGTGAGTTGGATAATTTCTTTCATGAACCTTAAGATTTCTAGAAGCATATGCTACCACCTTGCGATGATACATTAAGACACAGCGTAGTCCCACTCGAGACACATCACATTAAACAACAAAACAATCAGTACCATTGTGCAGGGTCAAAATTGGCGAAAAACTCAATTTATATTTCAATTTCTCAAAACTACCCTTACAAGCATCGTATGGTAGAAACTTCACCTTTTTCTAAGTCAAACTAGTCAAAAGAGGAGGCATAGAAGAGAATCTCTCCATAAACCTTCTATAATACACGACTAAACCCAAGAACTCCAAATATCTGTTGGAGTCATGGGTCTACCATTTCTTAATCGCCTCAACTCTTTGTTGATCTACCATGATCCACTCACTCGATACAACATGACCCAGAAAGGTAACAATATTCAATCAAAACTCACACTTCACAAACTTGGCATACAATCACTAATCCTTAAGAGTCTGTAACATTACTCGAAGGTGATTGGCATGATCATCCTCATTTTTAGAATATACCAAGATATCAATAATAAACACTATCACGAACAAATCAAAAAACAACCTTAATACCCGGTTCATGAGATCCATAAATGCAGCCATAGAATTAGTCAAACCAAATTACATAACTAGAAACTCATAATGACCATATCGAGTTTAAAAAGCAGTCTTAGGGATATCCTTCTCTTTAATCTTTAACTGATGATAACACGATCGAAGATCAATCTTATAGAAGTATCTAGAACCCTAAAGCTGTTCAAAGAGATCATTAATTTTATGAAGAGTATAATTATTCTTCACCATCACCTTATTCAACTGTCGATAGTCTATACACATCAAAAGAGTCCCATCCTTCTTACGCACAAAAAACAAAAGAGCACACCATGAAGAGACACTAGGATAGATGAAACACCTATCAAGAAGATCCTTTAACTACTCCTTAAGTTCTTTCAACTCAATCAGAGACATTCTACATGGAGGGATAGAGATAGGACGGGTATCTGGTAGAAGATCAATCCCGAAGTCTATCTCTTTATTGAGAGGAATACCAGAAAGATCGTTGAGGAATACTTCAGGAAATTAGACACGCGTCGGGCCAGATTGCAAGGAAGGACTTTTAAACCAGAATCCTTAACCCAAACTAGATGATATAGACACCTATTGGAAATCAACTTCCAGGATCTAAGATAATAATTTAACCTTCCCTTAGAAACCAAGCCATTTTTCTTCCATTCTATTACCAGTTCTTTAGGTAATTAGAAACTGACTTGATAGGTCCAACAATCTAGAGAAGAGTAGCATAAATATATCCAATCCCTCCCCATGATCATATCAAAATACATTATATCCAACTCTATCAATTCTACCAATGTCTTCCTAAGAAAGATGGACACCACACAACCCCTATAGACTTTTTTATCCATAACAAAATAACCCATAGAGATAGACACATAGAAAGGCATAGAAATACACGTGAGACAAAAACCACAATAAACAGCCACACATAAGAGGGCACATAAGAAAAGATAGAACTCGAATCAATAAAACAATACACATCACAAGAGTAAAGTTTTAACATACCAGTAACGACATCAGAGGAAGCCTCATATTCCTAACGGGTGGTAAGAGAATAAAAATGGTTCCGATTAGTGTTAATACTAGAGTATCACCTATTAGAGCTGGAGCTAAAGAAGTAGAAACTAGAACATTATTAGCTCTAGTAGTAGTATTTGTTGGAAGATAGTTCCTCTGAATATGACCAGGATAGCCACATTTGAAACATAAATTTCACCCCTCATCATAATAACCATGGTGTATCTATCTACAAAATATTCAAGAAGGATAAGACGGGACTGATTGAGCTTTACTAGCCTTAGACTAGGCACTTATTCCCTAAGACCACTATTAGTCTAAAAGTGATGATCACCAGATGACTTAGGATATAGAGCACTAGTCATAGAGTATGAACCAGAGTTTCCCCAATTCCTCTTCTTGCCCCACTGCCTAGCATCTCTACCACTATTTGGTTTAGTATATATCAATGTCATTATTCTATATCACTGACTTACACTCTAGTACCATGTCCCGAGACAAACCTAAAGAAAACTTCTTTATTATTTCCCTCATACTAGACACTATATCAAGGGTATAACGAGATAGCTAGTGAAATTTCAATGTATACTCCTTCATATTCCTCTTTCCCAGCTTTAAATTCACAAACACCTTATCTTTATCCACCGTCAACTTCTGAGGAAAGAAATAATAAAGGAAAGCACAAGAAAACTCCTACTACATAGTCAGCTAAGGAAAGAAATAATAAAGAAAAGCACAAGAAAACTCCTCCTACATAGTCGGCTTGGCATCATTACCCATCGACTGGTCTCACTCCTCATAACACTGATATGCTACATCCTTCAATTGATATGCGGTAAACTTTGCACCCTCTACATCAATATTATGCATCACCCTGAATATCTTATCTATTTTATCAACAAACCCTTAAGGATTTTCCTCAAACTTAGAGCCTGTAAAGGTTTGAGGGCTTAACCTCAAAAACTAGCCAACTCTAGTTTCCTCAAAAGATGGAGCAACAGAACCAAAACGGTCAGGTTTATAAGACTGAGAAGTCACCAACTGAGTCAGTAGATAAATAGATCATCAGAACTTGACATTTGAAATATCACTTTAGAATAGTGTGCATGAATATCATCAGCCTATAAATCTAGAGAGGGATGGTGGGGATGGGTGAAACTCCATGAGGGGCAGTTCAATTAGCAGCAAGGACCCTAGATCGAGTTTGAACTGTAAAAACATGGCGAGTTCCATCAATATTATCCTTAAGTTGGATAAAGGGGTTTCCACGAGCATCAGATCTTTGAGAAGGCATGATCTGGAATATGAACAAATGGAAATTAGAGGAGTTATTAACAACTTAGACTTTATGAACTGAAAATACATCAAAAGAAAAGGGAAACTTTCCTAAGTGTCTCGTATCCTCTCCCTTATAAGTGTGGTGCACTACACACCTATAAAAAGGAATCTACTTGAACTTGAACCTAGGCTCTAATACAAAGCTTGTCATGACCCGAACTAGGACCTAGTCATGATGGGTACCTCAAGTGCATTAATGAATGGAGACTACCCCCATTATCTTATCCAACAAGAGCACCATATAACTAGCAGTGGATGAGTTCTAAACATATAAAAAGATAGAACTGAGTTCTGAATATATTACAAGTTAGAACAGAATTCCAAACATATAATAAGATAGATAAATCTGTAGTAAGTGGTATCTAAGAACCTACAACACAATCCACTAATACTTTGTTCACGTTGCCTCTAAAAACCAAATGCCAACCTAAGTCGAGACATGCCCCCGACCATAGCCAAAAACTGACTAAAATAGTCTAAGATATAAGTAAAGATAAGACCATGAAATAAGCGCTTTCCAGAGAATGGAAGCTCACCACTTCAAAGCTGACTCTTGGACAATCCAGAAAACACCTATCACTGTGCAATGAAGCCTATAGGTATGGTTATCGGGGTGATGGCTAGCATGTAACTCAAGTAAGGGATAAAATAATTCCATTTTCAATCTATTAAAAATAATTCAAAACCATAATCACAGAATCATACACACACACATATATATATGCATATATACATATATATATAACATACTGAGATAGATAACAAGATTTAGCATGGCGTTTAAAAACATTAGCCTAGACTGTGTAGCTATCCCATCATCTAGGCACCTATGGGCTATATGAGTTCAACTCCCCTTATTGAAAGTGCCCCAGTGTGTGTTAGTCGTACAAACAAGAGATATTAAAGGAAGACCAGGGAATTTACAGACTCCAAGTCACTCTAGGATACGTATATATATAGGTATGAACTATGCACACGCTCATCAAGAAACCTATGCCGGCAAATATGATTTTAAATTTTCGTCCACCCCGGGACTCACACCTCACGATAAGCTACATAATCCCCATTAAGCCCAATTAAAATAGTTTACACATTCCCATTCATTAACTAATAATAATCCATTACGGCATATAACATTGGTATCGTCATACCTATTACGCTTGAAATCTAATATCATTATGTCATTCCAATTATTCATCAACTTAGGGGAATGTCTCAACTCCCATGATTTATCAAGTCAAATTTTGGGGTATGCCTCAACCCTCGTAGTTTATAATTAATTTCTACACATGCCCAACAAGGTCTTTAAAAATAATTTTATTTGTTTAACAATTTATGCAATGCAATAGTTTATAGGAGTAAGCCAAACCATTTGATAATTCATAATTATAAGCAAATTATGTAAGTGGATTGAGGGAAACTCAATTTCCAAAACCAATTCCATACAAAAATCATTAATTTCGGGGAGTTCCTCGACCACCATCCCATGTTACCATACCCATGCACCCAATCCATTCAAAAGCCATCAATAAAGCATGAATAATTCATATAAAATCATGTGAACATCATTCAAACAACAATCATCCAAAACCCTCAACCCAGGTTCCATAACCAACATTTAAAACCATGTGAATTTAAACATTGCATGCCATGAACCAAACAGAAGTTTGTAGGAAAAAGATACATGCTTGAGGATATCAAAAATTTGGAGAAGAAACTATACAAATTTACTCCTAGATGCTCAATCCCTTGAAAACCCTAAATATTCTTGCTTTGAAAATTAGAGAGAGTTTAAGAGTAGTTTGTGATTCTCTATGTGATGAAAATAACCCCTTTAGATGTTTTATGGTCGTGGATTATGATTGGGGAAAGAGGGAAATGGCCAAAGTACTCTCAATTAAAAGTGAAGGAAATTGGTCCCAATCGTTATAGGTTACGTCATAACTCATGATGACTGGGTACGAGTCGTCTACTAGACTCGTAATTTGGGTAGTGTCTTAGGGTAGCCTTCACTTGTTTAATCACAAGTCACACCCTATGACTCGTGACAATACTTACGGTTCGCAGGGTCCTAGTCGTACTCAGGATAAAAACTTTAGCTACTCCGCTAGTTTGGTCATGAGTCCCTTCCAATGACTCGTGACCACACCTTATGACTCGTGAGTTGCCAGCGGTAGCCTTGAAAGTGAGTTCAAAACTCAAAAATTTCAGAGGCAAAAATCGGGGGTGTTACATTATGTTTCCAGTTGTACATACTCAAAGTTGGAGGGCATAAGTGTAGACTGGGCCAAGTTAAAGTGCATATATTTGTATATTATGCCTCATATAAACATATATACTGATATACTTAGGGGTGTTCATCGTTTGGTTAAAAATAAAAATAAACTGCTAACCAAATCAAACGGACTAAAAAAATCAACGTTTTATGTGGTTTGATTTGGTTTGGTTTTCAATTTTAACAACCAATATTGTTTGGTTCGGTTATAATTCTACTAAGAAAGAATTAAAAAAATAGAATAAAAAAAATAACCAATCTAAATCGACATATATATATATATATATATATATATATAACCAATCTAAATCGACATATATATATATATATATATATATATATATATATATATTCTAATTATTTTAATATATGATATTAATTTTTCATAAATAAATATAAATAGTTTATATCTTTTAATCATTAATTTGTTTTTTTATCTTCGTATTTCACTTGCGCTCAACACATTTTAAATACTTTTCATGGTTTGGTTTCAATGTATTATATTAGTTTTTCATAAATGATATTAATTGTATATATGAGGTGTGGTATATTAATAGTTTTTAATTCATTTGCGAGGACACTCATTTTACTCTTCAATGGCTTGTTGCTTTGATTTATTACGGGTTAACAATTCTATTTAATTATATATATTATTTCTATTGATGTTAGACATGTGAAGTGAAGGAACCTCTATAGTTACACAACTTTCACCATGCTAAAACTTCAAAATAGTGATGCAAAATAATAAAAGATTCATATACATTCATGTTGAGATAGTAGAGAGAAAAAAAATGATTCCTAATGTTAATTGAAATAGTTGACTCATGTCGCACTGCTTTACTATTATCAATTTATCATTAGCTAATTATAAATCGATAAATCAAACCAAATCAAACTAAAACCGATAAGAATCAAACCAATGATTTTTGTTTGATTTTGTTTAGTCTGATTTTAGAATTTTAAAATCCAACTTAATTTATTTGGTTGTAGTTTTAATCAAAATCCGATCCCAATCAAACCATGACCAACCCCTAGATATACAGATCGTAATGTTTTGAGTACCTCAAAAGAAAAGAAAAAAACTTATATTCATCACGCCATGGCCACTAGCCAATTTGAAGAAACATAAACTTGCAGGAGATGAGGTTCTTATTTTTTAGTCGGCCTTATTATTTAAGTTAGTAGTTTGATGTTATTTGTATTTTTTTTGACAAACAGGATAATGATTTGATGAAAAGGTGATAATGAGAGTTCATAGTTTAAAGTATGCCCAACACATATACGACCACTTAAATGTATATCATAATTTCATATTAGACACTTAAAATTAGTCTTATTTCGGTAGAACGCAATACATTATACAATTTTCATTTCTATTAGACACAACAAAATAAAACTTTACTCCATACATCTGATGTTCAAAAGAATGTACCACATATTAAAAATAATACGTCACATATATTAAAAATAATATGCTACTGAACCAATGATCTAATTGTATACATTTGGCCTATCCTTTTTCATATCAAATGATTAACTGCATGTGTTTTATTAATGAAATGAATTTTCAGCTAGTTATGTTTGATAGAAACAAAGTTGTATACAATATAATATATTTCTGATATGAATGTGTTTTCAAAATGTTAATTATATTTTATTTATGAAATCAAAATAATTATAACCATGTGTTATTCCCAATAGTTGGTATAATATTTAATTACAATCGTGCATATTCTTAAAATATTACTTACAATATTATGTTTATATGATACTAATTAGACCAGATTATGCTTTTTTACGTTAGTATTTTGTATACTGAATATGTACACGAAGTTATCGGACGCATGAGCCAAAAAGCACGGATTTTTGAGCGCTCCATTTGATGGACGGATTTTGTGGATTACAAATATATAACAGGTGTGACAAAAGGTGGATTAGATTTGGATAGATTGAACTTAAAATTGATTGGATTGCAAATCATTCATATAAAAATATTATATGGGTAAATATAGATTTAGTCAAATATGGATTGGGTAGAAATAGTTTCAACCCACTTTAACTCCTAAAGCCAATTTTTTTTTGTAATGATCCTCCTATAAATTTTCGTTGTATTTGTGCTTTTTCTACATTTAGAGATATTTTATATCTGCCCCAAGTCATTTATGACTTGCTAGGACTGACAGTTTGGTTATCGAGCAGTTCGTTTAGATTTAGAGTCATTGCTCTATTTTTGAGCTTTTGGTGATAAGAAAAGTGTCTTGGGCCTAAACTTCAGGTAAGCAACCTCGGATGCCTATTTGACAGTCTCATTAGCTATGTTATATCGATTTTAGTCTTGGAAAAATCTTGGTCCAGGTCTTGAAGCGTTATCATTTTTTTGAGGCAATTGTTTAGATTTTGGTTAAAACAAACACTTGAATACGTGACCCACCTTTTATCGAAACGGCATCAGATGATAATTTTTATGGTGCCATTTAGTCTGAAATGTCAAATTTTGTAGAGAAGCATAGTTTGTTTACGTTCATGAAATTCCAAATAAATCTCGAGGGTTTGTTTGAAGAATTTGCAACTTGTAAAAGTTACTGGTGAATTTTCACCAGGTGCAGGCCCAAACCTTCATCGCTATCGTGATGAGGACACCCGCAATATCATGGGTCTATGAATTTGTTTATTGTGATTTTGAGGTTTGACTACTCGTGATCGCGATGGAGGAGGTTGTGGGACAAAGTTAGCTCCTTCATCACGACCACGTGTCTTGGTCACGACGATTGCATTTGTCCTATTAGTGGGATTCTGCAACAACTCTGATGAAACCCCTGATAGTATATAAATCTTTTTCTTTGTTTTTTTCAACTATATTTCTAAGTTTTTATCACTAGTAGGGAGTGTGGGAGCTTGGAGAACCATGGAAAAATTGATAATTAGCATGGAGATTAGTTAGTGGACATGATTGCGAGCATTATATCATCATTATCTCATAAGTGTCTGACTTAATTTCCAGTTAAATTAGTAGCTAAAATCCTTGTTTCTTCGAACATTGTGGAAGTGTTTTTGGACTGAATTGTGCTTGAGTTTTGCTCTTTTATGTAGTAAAATGATCCTTGAAATAAAAGGGATGCTGTGACGATTTCAAATTTATAATTTGCAAGAAGACCTGGCATGGTATTTTTAATGTGATTTTTGACCCGAAACATATATATATATAATATGAGTATTGATATTCTCAATTTGACTTGTAGAACCTTATTTTGATAACGTGACAGTGGTCAGAGGCTTTTTAAATGGAAAAAGATCTAGAGTAAAGGGTTATACGAGCTTTCGACAACATCTTGGTAGTCTAGACTTATTATGATATTAATGTTGATATTTCTTCTAGACTGTGCTTCATTATGATACTATTAGTTATGTAGTATGCAGAGAAATGTAGTATACTTTGCATCTTAGTGAAAATGTTTTAAGTCGGTGAAGGTACAACATCTGAGACCTGATGTATTACTTAAGAGACTACTCATTCTTTTTTTGAAATGAGAGAAAATTACGATGGATTTCATGGGTGGTTTACCTCGCACTTCTCATGATTTTGTTAGTATTTGGGTCATCATAGATTGATTTACAAAGTCTTCCCATTCATCCTTATTCAAACTTCTTATTATGCTGATAGATTAGCCTGTATCTATGTTTGGGAGGTGATTTAACTTCATATAGTGCTCGTGTCTATTATTTTAGATGGAGGATTTTGTTTTCCTCTAGCTTTAAAAGAGCAGTTAAGGAGGAGTTGGGTACTCACATTGATCTTAGCACCGATTTTCATATCTAGACTAATAAATAGTGAGCAGACTATTTTGGTACTGGAGAAAATTCTCCACGCAAGTATTACGGACATTAGAGGTTGGTGTGAGCAGCTTTTAAGCATAGATAAGTTTTCCCATAATAATAACTACCATTCGAGTATTCAGACGACACCATTTGAGGTATTGTATGGTTGTCGTTATTGATATCTTGTAGGCTGGTTTGAGACTTTCGTGGCTAGGACATGTGGTACTGATTTGCATTAGGAGTCATTGGAAAAGGTTTGGGTGATTCAGGATAGGCTAAAGGTAACTGAGACTAGGTAAATGAGTTATTCTGATCGTAGACTTCATGCCTTGAAATTTAGTGTTGGTGATTGGGTCTTTCTTTGAGTATTCTCCCATGAAGGGCTAATGAGGTGTGGAAATAGGGTCAAGCTCAAGCCCAGGTATATCAGACCATTTAAGATCCTTTGGATAGTTGAGGAGGTAGTTTATGATTTGGCCATGACTCAAGACTTTTCATCCATACATCTAGCTTTCCAAGAATATCTGTTGTTGTGTTATATTTTGTAAGAGTCTAACATGTTTTGGTTAGACTTGATTCAATTGGATGAAAGGTTTTCCTTTTTTGAGGAGCCAATGCCTATCCTTGCTTGAGATATCAGACGGTTGCATTCCAGAGATATTCATGTGGTTAAGGTTCAAGACAGACACTGCTTAGTCAAGGAGGCCACTTGGAAGACCTAGTGTGAAATACAAACCTAGTAACCCTACATATTTGAGCCTTCACGTACTTCTTATTCCTTCGCAGTTGAGAATGAGTGTCCTTTTGGTAATGGATATTGTAATGAACCTTTTGGTTATCTCCTGTGTTTTTATGCTTTTATCTATTTAGAACATTCCTATTGTTTCCCTAAGTCATTTATGACTTACCGGGACCGACATTCTGGTTACTGAGCAGTTCATTTTTTTTAGAGCCATCTCCCTATTTTGGATTTGTTATTATTAAAAAAGGTCTCGGGGTAGCAGATTTACAACAACAACAACAACAAACCCAGTACATTCCCACATCTTGGGGTCTGGAGAGGGTAGAATGTACGCAGTCCATACCACTACCTCTAAAGAAGTAAAAAGGCTATTTCCAATAGACCCCCGGCTCAAGTAAAAGGACAGTATACAAGAAAAAAAAGTATGGGACATGATAAAATAACATAGGCACGACATCCACAAAAATATTGTACATTGCCAAATAAAGGACACCAAAGCCCTCCTAACTACTACTATGACTCACCCACACACGTTAGCCCTCTATCCTAATGTTTTTCCTTCATACCATCCTATCTAGGATCATGTCCTCAGTGAGCTATAACTATTCCATGTCATGTCTAATTACTTCCCTCCAATATTTTTTTGGTCTATCTCTACCCCACTTGAAACCATCCAAGGTCAACCTCTCAAACCTATGAAGCAGGGCATCCGGACCCCTCCTCATCACATAACCAAACCATCTCAACCTCACTTCTCGTATTTTATCCTCCAAAGACACCACACCCATCTTCTCTCAAATAATCTCATTCTTAACCCTATCAGCCCTTGTAAATCCACATATCCAACGCAACATCCTCATTTTCTCCAACTTCAACTTTTGGATATGAAAATTCTTAATCGGCCATCACTCCGCTCCATATAACATAGCCTTCAGGACTACGATTCTATAGAATTTGCCTTTCAGCTTGGGGGCACCTTTTTATTGCATAAAATTCTCGATGCGGACCTCCATTTTATCCAACCTGCCCCAATACGGTGTGAGACATCCTTATCTATCTCTGCATTCTCCTAAATTGTGGACCCAAGATACTTAAAACTATCCCTCTTGCAAACCGCCTGGGAATCCAACTTCACTACCACCTCCTTCTCTTGCCTCGAGTTACTAAACTTGCACTTCAAGTACTCCATCTTGGTCCTACTCAACCAAAAACCTTTAGACTCCAGGGTTTGTCTCCAAACCTCCAGATTATCATTAACACCTTATCGCGATTCATCAATTAAAACTACATCATTCGCAAAAAGCATACATAAAGGCACCTCGCCTCCGCCATTAGTAGGTTGATCCAGGGCATTTACAACATGACAAAAAAAACCTCATGCTTAAACTTTAGTTAAAAATCCTCAAATGACAATTCTAGTAGTTTCATTAACTAAAAAATATTGATTTTAGACTAAGGGAACCTTTGTTCAAGTCTTTAAGCTTCCAGACACTTTTTGGACAACTAGATCGATTTTGGTTAATATGAACCCCTGGATTTGTGAGACACTTTATATTAAAATGACCTTAGGTAGAAATTTTGATGGCGCCATTAAGTATACTATGCCAAATTTTATTGGGTAGCAAGTACGTTTACATTCATGATGTAATGTCTTAATTTTTGGTGTTTTTTTATAATTATTATTTTAAGAATAATTTGACCATTTTACCCTTTCCCCTTGGTTGCTTTGTGGTATATTCGAGGTGTGGGGATAATTTGCATGATTCATAATGAATCTCTGTGTGATTTGTGCTTGTTTGTTATTTTCGGTGGTTAAAAAGGTGTATCAGCTGACTTCGGTAAACATTTATTGCTCAGCGCACCAAATTGCAAAATAAATTGTACCACCGGATGTGGAACACCAATTTTAGGTTGGCAACATGCTTGGTGTGATGTTACAACTTTGGTATCTCATTTTGACCCTCGGTTTGGACTATTGTAAATCTAGGTCACGAGGGCTAATTTTTTGAAAATGATGTTTTTTTTCAAAAACCTAATTCTCTGTTGAGTCTGGAGCATCAAATTTGATAGGTAGAATAGTTCATTTGTGATCTTAAGATTCTTGATGAATCCCAAGGATTTCGCAGAGACTAGGAATTCTCCAAGTCTCTTGTTGACGAACCACTAAACTTGTCCATTTGCTTAAACATCCAGTCGGTGGATTAAGTGAGATGGCTTGACCATTCGAGAGTCACTTAAGAAATGACTATCTTGCTTAATTGAGTGTCTCTTAAGTGGCATTAGCTTCACTTAAGCGAATGCATGAAAATGGGGAAGGTGTCACAGTAATGGCACTAGGTCGCTTAATAGCCCAACTTTTGCTTAAACGATGAATGGGAAATGTATATATACATTCCTTGATTTTTCAACCTTTTTTGAGACTTGGATCTTCAGGTTTTAGAAGTTTTGGGTGATTTCTTTCATTTTAAATCTTGGGTAAGCTCCAAACTCATATTTTATTCATTTTGCTTTGATGCTTGTCATCTAAAGCTTATAAAGACTCAATTTTTGAATATGGAATTTAGGGATTTTGGCTTGGAAAAGCCTAAATTAGTATTTTTTTTAATATAAACCCCAATTTCAACCTGTTAATACTTGGGTTTTCTTTTTGGGTTTCTTTGATCACGGATAATATATCTATGAAGTAAAATTTCAATTTTACCCTTCTTTTCAAAAAATCCTTTTTAGGGGTCCATTTTGACCCTGACTTAGAAGAAGGCAATATGGATATTATGCACTTCCTTTTGATGCATAGATTCTATGTTTGTATGTTTTAGTTGATTTTGACTTTGTTTGTGAGAGGAGGGCTCCGTGTTGAATGCTTTCAGTCCCGATTTTCTTTAATTAAATTAGGTTATTACTTGACTTACTTCAGCCTGCACTGGATAGTTAATAATGTTATAAAAGCATGTTATGAATATGAGAACTAATCATGAAAATGGCTTTATTATTGTTTTGTTCCCATGTGGGGGCCTGTATTGTTGTTATTTGGTGGTTTTAAGATATTGTCTTCTATGTATGACCGTGTGAGGTCTTATATGATATTATTGGAATGGTATTTGTGTAATTGGTTGTCTCCATCATGGTTGAAATTGTTTAAATTAGGAAGTATGTTGTATCAAATGGCATATTATGGCATATATTACTATATTGTTATGTGGATTATATTTGATCATGGATATTTGGCTTATTGAGTGGATTCTTGACTCACATGCTTGGTATATTGGTTGGATTTGTAACTTCTCATTTTATTTTATTGTGAGCATGACATCCTAATATCATATTCATTCATGAAATATTAGTACTACATTTGAAATACTTGGTTTTCTGATAGAAAATATGTTAAATTTAAAAACCCTCTACCGATGTATATGTCGAATAGGAGTTATGGATATTGGATTTGTCTTGGTTATTGGATTTATATGTTGGTTGATGAACCACCAAAGGGTCCTACTTCAAGAGAATAGATCGGTAGATGTATACGGAGGTTGTATGACAACCTCGTGCATCACATCATCATCATCATTATTTTTTTCATTGCATTTCATATATTATGCTCATTCTGTGTTGTATTTTTGCATTTGACGTAATATAAATCTATTTGTGTTTCTTTCTCATACTTGTATTTGGTATATGTGTATATTGTAGAACTATTAGTGGAGATGGTATGCGCTATTATTTGGGATATTTTCTGATTGCAAGTTACTTTCCAATAGTGTGTACTTTATATACTTTATTTTCTACTTCACTTAGTCGACCTTTGATACCTATTGAGTACAAGTGGATATTACTTAGATCCAGGTATGAGTGTATTATCTGGTAGCTAATTCGGGTAATGCTTTGAGTATTTTTTGGTAGCGGGCGGTCTATACTTCCTGAGTTGATCCACTACCTCCTCTTATTTACTTTATGCCTTATTTTCGTATTCAGAGACAAATTATGTTCCTTTTGGATAATCAATTGTATATTTTGACTTTGAGATATTCTTAGTTGGTTCATAAACCATTACACTAGAATTTAGGGTAATTTATTATATTTTTGTTATATATTTTTTGATATTATTGTATTTGTGTGGTTTGGATTTGTTCTAGAAGCCTTTCCTTGGTATTTGATGTTCTTTTATCATATCATATTAGTTAAGATGATAGGCTTACTAGTGCAGGCTTGACATGACAAGTGTCATCATGACCCTTAGTTTTTGGGTAGTGATAAATTAGTTTCAGAGCTTCAGGTTTATTGGTCTCATCAGGGTAAGGAGAAGGAGTCTAGTAGAGTGTCGCAGATCAGTACATAGACATCTGTATCTATCTTCAAGAGGCTATAAGATACCTTTAGGAAACTCCCCTTATTGTGTTTCTTAATATGGGGATTTCCATACCTCATATTTTAAATTGAGTTTCACACTTTTCTGCACTGATCGCGAGGATTTGATCTCATAAAGTTAGAGATGCAGAGCAATCATATGAAGAGAGATCCCAATCTAAGAGGTGAGTTAAGAGTTATGGATGGGCTAATATAGAGGGTGTGTATGGGGATCTGCCCAGTCCATAGGGAGCACTATGGGAGTCTCCCTGATCCTTCAGTCGAGCATGTTAGAGAAATAGGGCTTGCTTTTATCCCAAAGAGTTTTTCTACCCTAGTCTTAGAGGGGTTGTTGATTCGTCTGCAGATGCATTAGGAGGGTGCTTCTTTAAGTGCACCTAGTGTTCCTCCAGCTCCAAGTATTGTGCCGCCACAGTGTAAGAGTCTGCCTATGGTTTTTCTCCTGTTTTATGTGTGGATCCTCTAGTAGTACCGATATCTTCTTATGGTGCAAACTCCAACTGTTGTTCCTTCATCCGCGTTGGTATCCAAGTATAGTATTTTGAGATCAAGAATTTAGCCTTCATCTGTGTTACCTCGTAAGGTGGTATCTCAGCCAACCAAATTTACTATGCCTCCTACTATTGCAAGTATATTTATGTCTTTTGAGGATCAGAAGAGGTTTAAGATATTTACTCATTCTGGTCCTCCCAGGTTCAGTGGTGCTATGGGTAAGGATTCCTATGAGTTCTTAATTAATTGTAGGGATAAGTTGCATAATCTTTGATTGCATGAGTCGCATAGGATCTCTTACACTACCAATCAGTTGAGAGAAACAGCCAAGGATTGGTGGAGATCACTTGATAGTTGCATACCTCTTGGTTCTCCAAAGATGACTTAGGATGAGTTATCTGAGGCCTTTTTAGACATGTTTGTGCCATTTAGTTTGAGAGATCAGATGAGAGATGAGTTAGATCACTTGTAGAAGAGCACAATAACTATTATAGAGTGTAAGGCACATTTCTATGCCTTGTCTAGATATTCTTGTACCAGTATTTCCACCGAGTCGGAGTAGATTTAGATATTTATATTGGTGTTTGATTTTTGTCTTCATCTAGATATGTCTTAGATGGTGGTTTCTGGGGCATCATTTCAAAGTACAGTGGATCATTCAAATATGACTAAATATATTTTTATAGTGTCTTAGGAAGGGACCAAAAGGGTGTGCCAATAGGGCGAGTTCAGAGATCACACTCCTAGAGGTAGAGATTCTAAAGGCTTTCATGGGTATCATGGCATACCTATACATTTTAGTCATACTCATCGAGGTAGAGATTCTAAAGGATTTCATGGGTATCATGGAAGACGCATATAATCTACTTTACATGGTTCAAGTAATGGGTCTTCTATCTTAGCGTCTCTAGGTGATTATTCTACCTCATTCGTACCTCGCCTTATCGAGTAGTGCTACAAGGTTTGCTTTTTGTGTGATGAGGTTATCCATTTTGCTAAGGACTATTCCTATCGTGTTTTCAATCCTATTTTTATATCGATAATGAGAGGCAGAGGTTCTCGAGAGGTGCAAGAGGTAGAGGTAGTGGTTCCTATAGTAGTGGTCGACTGACTACTCAGTCAAGTAGTAGTCATGGACAATGCCATACTATACTCATACGACTAAAAACTAAGGCTTTTGATGTGGTTATCACTGGTACCATCCTTTTTTGTTTTAGATTTGCTTCCATTTTATTTGATTCGGGTTTGACTTTCTTGTATGTGTCTGCATATTTTATTAGGGTTTTGATTCTACTTGTGATCCCCTTCCCATGCATATCCATATATCTTCCCCTGTAGGAGACTCTTTAATGGTTGATTTGGTATACCAATCTTGTGTTGTGACTTTTTCATGCTTTGCGACTTAGGTAGATCTGAACATTAGAGATTTGGTAGATTTCGATTTCATCTTAGGTATGGATGGATTAGCTCCTTTTCATGTTATCCTAGACTATTATGTGAAGACCTCGACATTAGCTCTTCTGGGTAAGCCAAGGATATCTTAGAACAGTGCGCTTAATTTGGGTCCCAAGAGAGTTATATCATTTCTTCCTACTGATCATTTGGTAGATAGGGGATGCTTGTCTTATTTGGACCATATTTATGATACTAGTGTTGATTCACCACATTCTTTGGATTTTTGTTGAATTGTTAGTGAGTTCTTACATATATTCATTATTGATTTGCCTTGTATGCCTTCAGATTGTGATATGGATGTTGAGTTAGGCAACAAGCCCATCTCTATTCCTCCTTATAGGATGGCCCCAGCAGAATTAAAGAAATTAAAGGATTAGTTGCAGGAGTGTTTGGATAAGGTAGTTATCTGACCTACTATATCACCTTGGGGTACGACTGTCTTGTTTGTGTGGAAAAAGGATTGGTCTATGTGTTAGTGTATTGAGTATTAATAGTTGATAAGGTAACAATTAAGAAAAAACATAACTATAACACATTGATGATTTGTTTGATCTGCTTCACCGTGCTTCAGTGTTTTCGAAGATTGATTTGAGGCTCAGGTATCATGGTTGAGGATTAGAGCTTCATATATTTCAAAGATTACTTTTCAAACTCGATACGGTTATGATATGTTCTTGGTCATGTCCTTTGGGTAGACCAATGCCCCAACCACACTCATTGAGAGTATGAACCCTATATTTTGATCATATATTAACTCTTTTATTATCGTATTTATTGATGAAATCTTTGTTTATACAATGAGTGAAACCGATCATGAGGAACACTTGTGGATTGTACCTCAAAGGTTGAAGGAGGAGAATTGTATACTAAGTTCTCCAAGTGTGAGTTTTTGTTGGAGTCTATTAATTTCTCGGGTCATGTGATTACTAAGGATTGTATCATGGTCGATCCGGCTAAGATTGCATCAATTCGTGATTGTGCTAGGGACACTTATCCTATAAAGATTAAGAGTTTTGTGGGTTTAGCAAGTTATTATCGATACGTTATTGAGGTTCTTACATCTATTGAAGCTTCATTGACCATGTTGATTTAGAAAAAAGATTTTGTTTTAGTGGCCCAATGCTTGTGAGGCGAACTTTCAAAAGATCGGGGATTTGATGATATCAGCTCTTATCTTGACTTTGTCGAACGAGGGCGTAGGTTTTACCATCTTTTGTAGTGATTTAGGTATTGGGTTAGGTGCGATGTTCATACAGAAGGGTTATATGATTGCATATGTTTCTTATCATTTGAAGCCCTATGAGAAGAATTATCCTACCCATGATATGGAGTTGTACACACCTATTTTTGCTTTGAAGATGTAGAGGCACTACTTGTATGGAGTTTATTGTGAGATATTCTGAGATCATCATAGCCTTCAATATTTCCTAACCCAACGGGATGTAATATGAGGCACATCATTGGTTGGAGTTTCGTAAGGACTATGACCATACTATTCTCTATCATACGGCCAAGGTTAATGTGGTTTTAGATGCCTTGAGTTAGAAGTCTACTAGTATGGGTCTCTTGGCACATCTTTTAACCTAGGAGAGGCCTTTGGCCTTAGAGGATCAGTATGTGGCTAACCAAATGGACACGCTTTATATTTCAATACCTTGATATTTTTTGGATTTTGTGGAGGCTAGATTTTCATTAATAGAGTAGATTTGGGTCATCCATTTGATGATGTTGGGTTGAGAGTTATTTGGATACGGTATTAAGTTGTAAGGCTAACGAAGCCTCGCTTTATTTTAATGGTGTTTTGAAGATTGGAGGCAAAGTATGTGTGCCGAGAGTGGGTGACTAGGTTAAATTGATTTTGGAGAAGGCTCATCATTCTAGGTTTTCCATCCATCTGGGATTAATAATGACACGACCCGAACTTCGGGCCATGTCGTATGGGCACCTCAAGCTTACATGAACCGAAGGTCGCCCGATAACCCAACACAAACATCAATAATTATCCACAAGGGTTGGATGGATTCAGACCATATAATAAGATAGCAGATATGTAAGAATAATAGTCAATGCAAGACAATTTCTACCATTTCATTAATAACAACAGTCTAGCCAATATACCCAAGCCCACGGTCATTCATAATTCCCCTATACAATATTGATGTCAATAGAAGTATATGTCGGGACAAGCCCCCGACAATATCCAAACCAAGTCCAAATGAGACTTAAGTCTTATGATAAGAGACCAAAAGATGAATGTCTTTCGAAGAAAGAAAGCTCACCACTTCGAGTTAATGCACGATCCGCTTCGATCACCTAATCACTACACTGCAAGAGAATAAGAAGCTCCTGCCCCTACGTTGCATGGGGACGTAGCATCCAGAGACGGTTAGCGGTTGGAATGCTAGCTAACTCAAGGATAAGGAGAAAATAATACATTGATCAATCCATGTTAATTTATCGTATGCAATCACATTTACTTTAGAATGGGCATATTGAAGACACATACATAAGTAATGACACAACAAGTCAAATCATGAAACATGTTATAACATGCATTTATGACACTTTCATTCATGATATAGGGGTGAAGGACGACCAACCTTCGACCCTTATATTTTAGACACATAGAATCCTTTACGCTATAATAGGAAATGGGATATGATCCTCGAGCCGACACATCATATAAGGCAAGTGGACTTGGACGGCGGACCAACACACTTTGCATGGTAAGCTGACTTGGACGACGGACCAACACGCCTTATATGTTAAGTGGACTTGGACCATGAACCAACACGCCTTATATGGGTAAGCGGACTTGGACCACGAACCAACACACATTATATGGTAAACGGACTTGGACCACAAATCAATACGTATTGAATGGTAAGCGGACTAGGACCATCAACCAATCCGACTTATATGGTAAACCTACTTGGACCACCAGCCAATACACATCGGATGGTAAGTGGACTTAGACAACCAACCAATACCACTTATATGGTAAGTAGACTTGGACAACAAATCAATACGTTTCTACATACATACTAGCACCCATTCAATTATCACATAGGATCTTAACTCATCTCGAGGCATTCAAGCCTTCAAGGATTCACATAAACACCATAGACCATCACATGATATCTACCGGCTAATTTGTCCATTTCTTACGTCGTTAGATCCAAGGACTTAGTTCATAACACAATGCAAGTTCATTTATGGTAATCAAGAATCCTACCAACAATCATTCATACTTATTAATCTTATACACACCTTTTATTCAAACACAATTCGAGTTCATACCATAGGGACTATGAACATTTAGCAAACCAATCATCAAGTATATGCATTTCGTCATCAAATGTACAACAAGGCCTTTACCAACAATTTACCAAACATTCCAATGCATTCAATTCCACACATAAATGATTTAACACATTTAACCAAATTAAACACTTTACATGATCATATGGCCCTCATGGGGGATTTCATTGTTCAACCAATTTCAATAAGACAATGCCTTAACTCATTTCATCACTCATTTCAAGTTATCGTTTTCATGACCCACAAAAACTATTCACTTTTCATTAGCAAGCTTACACTACCTTCTTACCACATTTAGGCCCCCCCACACATCAAGTTCATTTTCATGCTTAGGGTTTTAACCCCTTAATAGTCATTAACCCAACAATATCATCTATTACACCATAAATGGCTCACAATACTTTTAAAGCATCATTTATCAATAAATCATACTCATTTGGGAAATTGCCCCAACTCAATATACTTTCAAAATATAGCTAGTCATTTCACTTAGACATTTTCAGAAACATCTAGTGCGCATACCTTTAACAAGGTCATTTTCATGGTAGAAATCATTAGAAATAGGGTTCTACAAGACCCTCATGTTAAAAAACAAACAACAAGCACCCACATATGCAATCTACAATCTATCATATGTATCAACACAAACATAAGAAAGATTCATCATTATTCATTGTTAGGTAACAAAACCTTTTTCATTTGATTCAAAACCATCATGTACACTTACTAATCCTAGTGTGAAATACATGGGTTTAGAGTTTTTTAAACAAGGGAAGAGATAAATTCTTTAAATAATATGACACACCAACAATCCTGACTATCCTTCGTGCCCCAAGATGAACACCTCCAAACCCTAGCCTCCAATCTTTCCTCCAAGAGACTTAAGAGTGTTTAGGATGTTTAAGTATTGCAAAATTATGACTTAGGAGGATTAATACTCTTATATGGGTCAAGGAATTATGGATTTTGTCAAGGGAAATTACCAAAAGGTCCTTGGTTAAAAGCTGGAAAACACACACGTGAAGGGGTACGACTCTCCTTCACGGTTCACTTGGCAATCGTAACCTAGGGTATGAGTGGTACACTAACTCATACCCTAGACTTATACATGGTAAACCACACTTTTTTGGGTACTAAAAGGGACCTTTGAGTCGTAACAAAGGGTACGACTCACCCTCAAATCGTGAGCTTAAGTTGTGAACAAAATAGTCCACTCTAGGGTTGAGATTTTGCTCAATACGGTTGGAAAGTATATGACTTGTACGCTTGGTTGAGACCAAGGAATGACCTTGTCGTATGGAGGACAGTATAATAAACTTACATATTGTCTAGGATACGAAAGAGGATGGCATGGTGGGTACGATTCGTGACCGAGGGTAGACTCTAGTACCCCCAACCGTATCAACTCCAGAGTCATCAAAAGTTGATGTTTTCCCGATGGTTCCAAGGTCTAGGTGTTTCAACTCTTTTACACTTTGATAGGTATGAAAATATACAAGTTAATATCTCAACATACACTAAAGAAATATTTACACAACATAGAAACAACACACCACAAAGACACAACACAACATATATCATGACCATCGCTAATCAACCAAAAAAATTTTCAAGGCCACATTCTTGGGTGCTTCATTCTCCCCAACTTAGGATCATTTGTCCGGGAATGATAGGTAAGGTAAGCTCATTCTCAAGTTAACACATTAGCATTCATCAAACCAATCTTTAAATAATTGAGGACAAGGCACAAAATAATGTTACAACACAACACTCAACATGGTCGTCATTAATCGACCGATTCATATTTTTAATATCCTTGGGATTCTAACCCATCATTTATCAAGGCCATGAATCAATTTCAAGTATTAAAGGCTTACACCCAATCACAACAAGGAATATATATCATTTCATAATACTAGGAACTTTAATCCATTTTTAACGAAGACATAAACCAATCTCAATCATTGGAGACTTTAATCCATTGTCTATCAAAGAAATACGTCAATGTAAGGAGACCATAACATGCCTCCATCACAAGCTCCTGGAATGGGAAATAGATGCGGGTACATGTAATTTATGTCCTCTTTCGCCTCCTAAGTGGATTTCTCGAACTCTTGGTTCCTCTATAGAACCTTGACCGAAGCCACTTATTTTGTTCGCAACTGGCAAAATTTCCGATACAAGATCTCCACTGGGATGTCCTAACAAATCAAGGACCCTAAAATACCAATGTCCTCTAGGGAAATGACCAAAAAAGGATAACCTATGCCCTAAATAAAAGGGTATGGAACACTGGACGAACATGGCTCATGCAAGGGGGAAAGTTCAATTCAACTTTGACCCTTATAGGGAGAGCCATCTCTTTAGCAACTCAAAGGACCTTCTTCCCGTACAATGAAAAACTCATTAGGGAAGGCACGACCATAGGGGACCAACAATCTAAGAAAACATAGTACAAATGCATCAGATTCACCACCAATTGACATCAAACATAATTACGTCCACCTTTACCAATCAACAAGTCTTTCTTTATTATCAATAGACAATTACATACTCTCAATAGACTACATTGAGTCTCTTATCGATGAAGGAACAGAGAAAGGAGCTCAAATAACTCAGAACCTAATTGGAACACACAATCACAGATGAGGTTTAACATACCAAGAAAAGAATAAGCATACATAGCACGGAGAAGGATTCTTCATCATACCATAACAATGTTCGGGGATGCCTCAGACCCTTGGTGAGTAGAAAGTTCATATAAGCGACTCCTGCCTGCATCAGTACAAGAAACATAAGCAAGGATAGTACCCTTTGGTGTAACAGTAGATGAAGTAGTAATAGGGGATCTGTCGGCTCGAGCAGCCACTCAGGAAGGGCACTGTCACTGCATGTGCCCAATCTAGCCATAATAGAAACATTTGTTCTTCCTCTTTTTTATCTCACCACGGTGATGCTGACCACAAAATCTACAATAAGGGTAGGTCAGCTCTGACTATGCCCCACTGGCCTGAGAATCACCACTCACCCAATTCTTCCTCCTAGATAATCTACCACTAGACTATTAACCCTCACTTAGCTCAGACGACTGATATCTCTTACCTTGCCTTTCATAAATCTCACCCTATTTCTTTTTCTCTTCTTCCACTTATTGCTTATACACAACAAATGTAGAGATATTCATGTTGCTAATAAACAAGGATGACTTACTCTCAAGGACCAATTTGGGAGATGATCCCAAAATAAATTTACGCATCCTAGCTCTCATGCTAGCCACCATATTGGGGGCATACCTTGTCAATTGATGGAATCTCAATGCATACTCCTTAATGAACATCCTACCTTGCCTCAAATTCACAAACTTTTCCATTTTTGCTTCCCTCAATTCTTGAGGATAGAAGCAGTCAAGACAAGCACTAGAGAAATTATCCTACTCAGCCGATCTAGCACCCACACCTCTAGATATCTCCTACTTTTCATACTATTGGTACGCTATATACTTCAATTGGTAGGAACCAAACTCGATACCCTCCACCTCTGATGCATGCATAATTAAGAAGATCTTCTCTATTTCATCAATGAAACTTTGGGGATCTTCCTTAACTGTCACACCCGTAAACATAGGAGGGTGAAAATTCATGAATTAGACAACCCTTATGGACTAAGAGGATGGATAAAAAAAGGCACCACGCCCAAATTGAGAAGCTACCGATTGGGTTAAGGGTTGGTGGAGAAATAGAACTACGTATTATTAGAATTCTCTTGAGATGACTGAGGAGTGAGGTTATTCTCATAGTAAAGATTGGTGGGGATAGGTGGAACCCCATGAAGATGTCCATATGCCACAACCCTATCCCGGGCCTAAACCCCAAAAGTTAGACAAACTCCATTTATATTGTCCCCAACCAGGAAAGAAGTATTTGCATAAGTATTAGATCTCCTTGGTGGCATGATTTAAAAGATAGCAGACGGGTATTAGAGAAATCCAAGACCTTAGACTCTATAGCCTGAGTTTGAAACATGAGAAAAGAAAACATTCCTAAAATGTCTCATATCCCCTCTTTTATCAATGTGGCGCACTTCACACCCATAAAAAAGACTCTATAAGGCACGGTATTATGAACACCCAACTGACCATAAATCTAAGCTCTAATACAAAATTGACACACCCTGAACTATGGGCCATGTCGTATGAGCACCTCAAAATAAATTGAAGGTCGCCCCGATAACCCAACCTAAATATCAACAATTATCCACTAGGGTCAGATGGATTCTGACCATATAATAAGATAGCAAAAATGTAAGAATAATAGTCAATTCTAGATAATATCTACTATTTCATTAGTAACAACAGTCTAACCAATATGCCCATGCCCAGAGTTATTCATAATGTCGCTATACAAAACCATTGCCAATAAAAGTATATGTCGGGACAAGACCCCAACAATAGCCAAACCTAGTCTAAAAGAGATATAAGTCTAAAGATAAGAGACCAAGAGATGGATGTCTTCCAAAAAAAGGAAGATTACCACTTCAAGTCACTGCATGATTCACTTTTATCACCTAATCACAACACAGGAAGAGAAGAAGAAGCTCTAGACACTATGTTTTGTGGGCACATAGTATCCGAAGATGGCTAGCAATTGGAACACTAGCATGTCACTAAAATATAAAGAGAGAATAGTAAATTTGATCAATCCATGTCAATCCATCATATTCAATCCAAATTACATAAATATAGGCATATTGAAGACACATACACATGTAAAGACACAACAAGTCAAATCATAAAATAAGTCATAACATGCATTTATGCACTTTCATTCATGAGACAAGGGTGAAAGGCTACCAACCTTCCATCCTTGTATTTTAGACACATAGAATCCTTTACGCTATAATAGGTAATGGGACATGAGACTCGAGCTAACACATCATATATTGTAAGCAAACTTGGACCCCAAACCAACATACTTTGCATGGTAAGATGACTTGGATAACGAACCAACACTCTTTATATGGTAAGCGGACTTGGACCATGAACCAACATGCCTTATATGGTAAGCATACTTGGACCATGAACCAACACACATTATATGGTAAACGAACATAGAACACAAACTAATACACATTGAATGGTAATCAAACTTGGACCACCAGCCAATACGACTTATATGGTAAACCGACTTGGACCACCAACTAATATGCATCGCATGGTAAGTGGACTTGGACCACGAACCACTATGAATTATAAGGTAAGCGGACTTTGACCACAAACCAATACGTCTCTACACATATACTAGCACCCATTCAATTATCATATAAGATCTCAACCCATCTCGAGGAATTTAAGCCATCAAGGCTACACATCAATACCATAGACCATCACATGATCTCTACCAAACTATTTGGCCATTGCTCACATCGTTAGGATCAAGGCCTTAGTTCATAAAACAATGCAAGTTCATTCATGGTCATCAAAACTCCTACAACAATCATTCATACTTATTAATCTTATATAAACCTTTTATTCAAACACAATTTGAGTTCATACTTTAGGGACTATGATCATATAGTTAACCAATCATCAAGATATGTATTTAGTCATCATGTGGCCAACAAGGCCTTTACAAACCATTTACCAAGAATTCCCATCCATTCATTTCCACACATAAGGTATTTAAAACATTTAACCAAATTTAACACTTTACATGATAATATGGCCCTCATGGGGTTTTCATTGTTCCACCCCTTTTAATAGGCTGATGCCTTAACTCATTTCATCACAGATTTTTAGTTATGGTCGTAATGACCCATACAAACTATTCACTTATTATTAGAAGGCTTACACTACGTTCTTACCAAATTTAGGCCCAACACACATATGAAGTTTATTTTTATACTTAGGGTTTTAACCCCTTATTAGCCATTAACCCAACAATATTATCTATTAAACCATACATGGCTCATAATACTTTTATAACATTATTTATCAATCAATCATACTTATTTGGGCCATTTCTCTAACTCAATATACTATCAACATGTAACTAGTCATTTCCCTTATATATTTTCATAAACACCTTGTGTGCATACCATTAACAAGGTCATTTTCATGGTAGAAATTATTAGAACTATGGTTAATCAAGAACTTAATGTTAAACAACATAAAAAAAGAACCCACATTAGCAATCTACCATCCATATCATGTATCAACACAAACATAAGAAAGATTCATCATTATTCATTGTTAGGCAATAAAATATTTTTCATTTCATTCAAAACCACCAAGTACACTTACTAATCCAAGTGTGAAATATATGGGTTTAGAGTTGATTATATAGGGGAAGAGATACATGCCTTAAATGATATGACACAAAAATAATCCAGAAACTCCTTATTGCCACAAGATGAACATCTCCAAACCCTAGCCTCCAATCTTGTTTCCAAGAACGTTTAAAGTATTTAGGATGTTTAAGTCTTGAAAAATAAAGACTTAGAAGGATACGTACACTTATATAGGTTAAGAACTTAGGGTTTTAGTCATGGAAAATGACCAAAAAGTCCTTGGTTAAGAGCTGTAAAATGCATACGTGTAGGGGTACAATTCCCCTTCACAATTTACTTAGCAATCGTAACCTAGGGTATGAGTGGTACCCTAACTCATACCCTATCCTAATCCTAGGTCAACCATACTATTATGGGTAAGAAAAAGGATATTTGAGTCATAACCAAGGGTATGACTCATCCTCCAATCATAAGCTCAAGTCATGACTAAAATAGACCACTCTTGGGTTGAGACTTTTCTTTATACAGTTTGCTAGTATATGACTCGTAATCTTGGTTACGACAATGGAATTACCTTTTAGTATGGAGGAAAGCAAAATAACCTAACATACTATCTAGTTTATGAAAGGGGAGGTCATGGTAGGTACGAGTCGTGACCCATGGTATGACTCAAGTACCCCCATCCGTATCAACTCTAAAGGCATAAAAAATTAATGTTTTCTCAATGGTTCCAAGGTCTAAGTTATTCAACTCTCTTCCACTTTGATAGGTAAGTAAAAGTACAAGTTAACACCTCAAAATACACTAAAGAAATCTTTACATAAGTTAGAAATAACTCTCCACAATTATACAACACAACACACATCATTACCATCACCAATCAACCAATTTTTTTTTCAAGGCCACATTCTTGGGTTTTTAAACTAAGATGTATCGTGATTTGATATAGAACTACCTGTGGGGTGGTAACAGTAACAATATAGCTTATTTTAATTCTTATTTCCTATGTTACCAGCAGGTGAAGTTTGAGCATTTGAGGTCTAGTGCTTTGCTTCAAAGGTTACCCATTCCCAAATAAAAATAAGAATAGATTTCTATGAACTTTTTGGTTGATTTGACTCATACTTTCATGATTCTAATGGAATTTGGGTCCTCATGGATTGATTGACTGAATCACCTTATTTTCTTCCTTTTTAGGCTTCTTTTAGTATTGAGAGGTTTGTCCATATCAGTATCCGTGAGATAGTTCATTTCATATTATTCACGTGTCTATCATCTAATATAGGGGCTCATTATTGACATATCACTTTTGGAAGGATTTTTAGGAAGAGTTAGGTATCTGAGTTAATCATATCCTAACTTTTCACCCGCAGATCGGTGGTCAGTCAGAGTAAACTATTAAAGTTTTGAAGGATATGATCTATGCTTGTGTACAAACTTTAGAGGTTAGTGGGAGTAGCATATAGCCTTGGTGGAGTTTTCATATAATAATTCATAATATTCTTGTATTTAGACAAATTATTTTGAGGATTTGTATGGTATGAATTATCGGTCTCCAATTGGTTGGTTTGAGGTTTTTGAGACTAGACCTTGAGGTATAGACTTGCTTGGCAAGTCCTTAGATATAGTTCAGGTCATTCAGGATAGACTTTCAGTGGTTCAGAGTAGGCAGAAAGGCTATGTGGATTGTTGACTTTGTGTCTTTAGATTTAGTCTTAGTGATTACGTCTTCCTTTGTATGTCACCCATAAAGGGCATACTGAGGTTTGGGAGGAGGGGCAAGCTTAGCCCTAGGTATATTGAACCTTTTGAGATTATTCAGACTATTGAGGATGTGGCTTATGAGTTAGCATTGGACCAAGATTTATTAGATATCCATCTAGTTTTCATGTTTCTATATTTTGGTGTTACATTCTGGACGAGTCTCATATTATTCATTAGGATTCAATATTGGTAGATCATTAGGATTCAATGCTGGTAGATGGGAGCTTGTTTTTTTTTTTAAAAGCCCCTCTCCAATCTAGCCAGATATGTTAGATGACAGCGACCGAGAGATATTATGGTGGTAAAGGTCTAGTGGAAAGATTGACCTATAAATGAGGCTACTTGAGAAGTCAAGTCTGATATGTATGGTATTTATCCTATGTTTATCGTTGATTCAGGTATTTCCCATGCCTTTAGTTCGAGGACAAACTAGAATTTTCAGTGGTAAATTATTTAATGACTTGATTTTTTGTATTTCTGTCAATTATTCTATTCAATGTGAATGACTATTTCACCCCCTCCCTGTGGTTGCTTTGTGGTATTTTTAGTGTATGGGGATGATTACCATGATTCCCAATATATCTCAATGTGATTTGTGTGAGTTAGGAGTTATTCGTGGTTAAAAAGTCTTATTAGTTGACTTTAGTCAACATTTATTATTTTGTATGTCTGATGGAAAAAAAGAAATGTGCCCAGTAGATCCAGAGCATCGAATTATACTGGTAATATGGTTGGTGTGATTTTACGGCTTTGGTATCTCATTTTGACCCTTGGTTTGGAAAATTATGAAATTGAGCCTTGTTACTATTGTTAAAACAACATTATTCAAATATCTGATAACGCTATTGATTTTGAAGCATTAAATTTTATAGGATAGAATAGTTCGATTGTTCTCTCAGCATTCCAAATGAATGTCGACGAGTCCGAAGAGTCTTGGAATTCTCCAAGTGTCAAGCTAATGCACCACTCAGTTAGTACATCTCTTTAAGAAACACTTGGGTCACTTAAGAAGCGGCTACTTCAGTGGTCGGTCGGTCATTTAAGCAACCTGGATTAACCAGTCGAGTGTCGCTTAAGAAATGACCAGATCACTTAAGCAAGTCTCGCTTAAGCGACATTAGGTCCGCTTAAACAAATGCAAGAAGATATGGCGGGTGTCATAAAAGCAGTACCTAACTGCTTAACTGATGGTCACTTAAGTGGCCTAGTGTCTGCTTAAGGGACACTTGTGTAATATATATACCACTTTCTAGATTTTTCCACAATTTTTGATACTTGGAGCTTCAGGTTTTAGAGTTTTTAGGAGATTTCTTCCATTTTCAAGTTTGGTAAGCTCTTAACTCCAATTTTATTTATTTTTCTTCAATTTTTGTCATCTAAAGTTTATTAAAGACTCAATTTCAAATGTGGAATTTGGGAATTTTGGCCTTAATAAAGACTAAATTAGTATATCTTCAATTTCAACTTGTTTTTTTCACTTAGATCTTATCCTATGGCTTCCTTTAATCATGGATAATATATTTAAGAACTAAAATTCTGGTTTTACCCATTTTTTCAAAAACCTATTTCGAGGGTCTGTTTTGACCCTGACTCAGAAGTAGTATGTATGAGTATTGTTGGTTCCTTTTTGTTGCATAGATTTTATATTTGTATGTTTTAGTTGATTTGGAGTCTGTTGGTGAGGGGGAGGCTCCGTGTTGAAGGCTTTCATACTTGATTTTATAGGTTTAAGGTAGGTTATGCATAAGTTTCCTCAAACTAGGTTGGGTAGTTAATACTAATATAAAATCATGTTATAGGTATGGGAACTAATCATGAAAATGTCCTTATTATTGTTTTTCGCTAGTGTAGGGGTTGTGTTTTTTTTATTTGGTGGTGTTTAGCTATTATTATCTATGTTTGATCGTTTGGGGTCTTATATTATTTTATTAGCCTGGTATTTGTGTAACTAGTTGTCTCTTTCTTGGTGGAAATTGTCTAAATTTGGAATTATGTGGTATCAAATTGCATTTGATCATGGATGGTTGGCTTATTGAGTCAATTTCTGGCTCATATGCTAGGTATATTGGTTGGATTTGGAAATTCTCATTCTTGTTGGTTGTGAGCATTACATCATCATATCATATAAATTCATGAAACATTTGTACCACCATGGAAATAATAGATTTTCTAACAGAAAATGTGTTATCCTTAAAAACCATCCGCTGATGTATGTGTCAAAGAGGAGTTATGAATGTTGGATGGTATTAGTTATTAGATTTGTATAAGGGTTGAAAAGCCCCCCATGGGTCCTATCACTGGAGCATAACTCGGTAGGTGTATATGGAGGTTGTGAGACAACCTCGTGCATCACACCATCATCATCATCATCATCATCATCATTATCTTCATTGCATTACTTATATTGTGCACATTATGCATTGTATTTCATGCTTGACTTGATATCTATCTATTAGTGCTCCTTTCTCGTACTTGTATTTGGCATACATGTATATGGTAGAACTATTAATAGAGACTCTGTAGGCTACCATTTGTGACATTTTTAATTAAACATGATGTGCCCATAATTATTACTTTATTTATATTATTTTCTACTATGCTCAGCCAACCTATGATATCGATTGAGTACAACTAGATCGTACTCATCCTTACTGCTTTTTTTCGATGCAAATCTAGGTACGAGTGAACCACAAGATAGTTGATTTGGGCGTGCTTTTTTGAGGTAGTTGTCGGTCTATGTTTTCAGAGTCCATCTACTACCTTCTCTTGTTTACCTTATTTCTTACTTTTAGTATTTAGAGACAAATTATGTTCCTTTTGGACTATCAGTTGTATATTTTTACTCTTAGATGTACTTAGTTAGTTCTTACACCGTGACACCGGATTTTGAGGTGATTTAAGATATTGTTATTATGTGTTTTTTTTATTGTATTTGTGTGGTTCAGATTCATTCTAGATGGCATACCTTAGGATTTGGTGTTGCTTTCTAATTTTATTTAAATTTGGGTATAGGTTTACTTATCAATGCTTGATTGACAAGTACCATCACAAACCTTAGTTTTTATATCATGACACATGAGATTCCGAAGGAATCCCAAGGGCGTATTCAAAGAATTTGCCACTTGTTAAGGTTATTTGTGCATCAGTAACTGGTGCAGGCCTGCTATCACAAGGATCTATGATTTTGGTGATCGTGATTTCGAGGCTTGAGGACTTGCGATCGTGATGAAGGAGGTCTATGATTTAATGCAATTTCTAACCAAAAGCATATATACACATATGATCGATATTCTTGATTTGATGTGTAGAACCTTACCTTGATAGAGTGACAGTGGTTTGAGGCTTTTTGAATGGATAAAGCTCTATGTAGAGGGTTATATGAGCTTTCGACAACATCTATGTAGGCTAGACTTATTACTATATTAATAGTAATATTTCTTTTGGACTGTGCTTTATTATGGTATTTGTGTAGAATTATGCTAGTTATGCATGGGTAATTATAGCTTGCTTGATATTTTAGCATATATTAATTAAAGTATCTGATAGGGTCCCCACATCTGTGGAATTAGGTCTCATTTTCTCTTATGTTAGTATACAATTATCCTTAGGGATTATACTTACCTGTTATAGTTCCTTGGGATGGGATTGAGAAACCTTAGCCTAGGTTGGGGTAGGTGCTTGTCTTAGGTTGGGTTGTTGAGGTTTTGTAATGGGCCCTAAAGTCCTTTTTAAATAGAATGCTTAGAATAGTGCACTTTTTTGACTTTAATAATCATTTAACTGCTTTCTTATATTCTCACCGATGCTTGGAGTTGACTTAGGCATTGTTTAACACTAATTTAGCTCTGTTACCCCGATTAGTGTAGTATTTATCCTTAGACCATGCCGTTTTTTACTTAATATGAATTTCTTTGTCTTTTATGATTTGGATCCTTAAAAAAAAATTATATCAACTAAGAGATTCGTGATAGGTTCAAACTTGAGATGTTGATGAGTGGTGAATTTACCACTCATTTGCACTCAACATTCGTGCACATTACCATGATTTGAATGTATAATTGAGATAAAATTGTTAATAAAGGCTCTAATATCCACATTTTGCAGGCATATAGGTCATGAGACGGAAATATGTTGATTTAAGGTAAAAGGAATCAAAAGGAGAAAAGAAGTGCAGCTAGAAGACCTAGAGCAGAAACAAGCCTCAATTACTGCGATCGTAGTCTAAGGGTCATGATCGCAACCAGTCAAGATAGGTCAATATACCATGAACGCAAATGCTGACCATGATTGCAGTAGCCGCGATCACGGACAAATGTTAGCAATTGCGGCCTAGCGGTCTTAATGATCAATCAAAGTTCAGTCAAAAAACGTACCTGATTCCAATTCCCATATAAGGCATAATTCTTTTTCCCTTAGGACATTATGAAAGAGATGAGGATTGAAAAATTAGAAAATTGGTGAACCCAAGAATTTAGGAAACATTTGTGTAGTTAAAATTTCAAGTTGAAATTGGTGAAATTGAATTGTAAAGTGAAGATTTTCCTTATTCTCCATTGTTATGGATGCCACAGATGAATTATGTGGTATATTTCTTTTTTTTTCATTTCATGAGTAGATAGATTCTCTATTCTTGGGATTATGTTGAACAAAGGTAAGATTGTGATTGGGTGATGATGTGTATATGTAATTCTTATTTGTTGATTATGGATTCCATTATTTCTTGGTTTAAATAAGTTGGGATTTGTGGGTGAAAACCCCAAATACCTAAACTGTTTTTTTTGGGTGAAAACCCCAAACTCTTGAAAGCTCTCATCATCCTTAAAAGAGGGATGTGGTTAACTTTTGGGAACCCATAGCTTCCTTGAAAGAGGTCTATAGGGGGCCAAAGCAATAGTGGACAATTGTGAAAATAACTTACTTTCTTTTGCCATCTTCGAAATAAGGGTAGATGGAGAGTAGGTTGTGTCATATGTATATTCCTAGAAATAGGGATGTCCAATTGTGATTTTGGGTGGATTTTTATTTATACACTCGTTAGGTACTCGAAAGAGTTAAGGAGTAACATCCTTGAGTCCTTGTTGGCAAACTTAAATCAAGGAATCTTAACCTAGCGTACCATGTTATCAACAATTAGAACTTATACCAAACCATCATCATCCCATGCAAAACTTTCCCTTAGGTAGACATAATCCCAAGATCCAATCAAAAATTGAATTCTAAAACAAAAGTATTATCGTAGTGTGTTGCATGACTTGATATTGATAACATCCTATTCCAACCCCGCCCCCACTTTACATTATGTGTTTTATGTTCTGTAAACTTTGGCTATCTTTGTAGTAATCTTGACACCCATACGACTCAAAATATAAAGCTCGCTCCTCGTTGATTCGACCTCAACGAAAGTTGATCTATTGACAAGGACCATCCTCTAAAACTTTAGATGGCATAGGTGAGTATTATAAAAATGGAACTATTTTCGGGGAGTGAAGTATAGATTTTAGTTGTGCGGTGTGATTTTTATTTGGGTATACCCGTGGTGATTTTGATTTACTTTCCATGTTGTTTTTTATTTTTGATTAGGTAATCACTATCCCTTCTGAATAATCATTAGTCAGGATGGTTTGGATTATCTTGTCACTTAAGATCATGAAAGTGCTATCCGCATTCCTCCCACTGAGGGTAATGGAGTACTTTATGTCACAAGAGTAACGCTACAATTGCTTTACTTGAAGGGTCTTTTGGAGGTCAAGACACGAGGACCTGAATTAGCACTTGAACAACATTTTAGAAGTTTGTACCCTCATTAATATTGCACACATACCCCAAGAGTCCATCTGGTTGTGCCTTTTCCCGTTCTCTCTAATAGGAAAGGCAGTGCTATTGCTATGATCTTTGTCTGCCGATTCCATCACCTCATGGATAAGTCTTACGGAGGCTTTCTTAAGTCAATACTTTCCACCTTTGAAAAATTTCCTATTGCTTGATGAAATCATTAATTTCCGCCAATTCCATAAAGAACTATGGTATGAAGCTTAGGGAAGATTCAAGGAGAAGCTCTTGAAATGTCCTAACCATGAGATGTCAGAGAAAGTTCTTCTCCAAATATTCTATAGGGCATTGGACAAAATCAACAAAGCTATAGTTGACAATGCATCCGGTGGATCGCTCATTATATTATCATATGTGGTTTCATCAAAGGTTTTGGATCAAGTAGAAATTTTGTCTAAGGGTTGGGACATAAAGGATACCGAGGTGGCCGTGGGGGCTCTCTCCTCATCCTTTGTTATCCAAGATGGAGATTGTCATGAGAAGGAAATGGATGTAAAAGTGATCAAGGTAATGTAACACCTTGAGCTCCTTACTAATCATATGTTGGGAGTCCCAATTGAATGTGTAAATATGATAAATTCAAGAGAGGCTAAGCCATGTGAAAGTGCAGAGGTAGATATATTTGATTACAAATTGAGTGTGTTGCCTAAATTAACAAAAGGGTTTAACTTTGCCTATCAAGAGAAAGGCAGGAATCTATGTTGGAACCATGAAATTCAAAGCATGACACAATGCGAAAAGGAAGGGTGCATCAATGAAGAAATTTTAGCACAGATCTTGATTTATATTTAGGGGACCAACAAAATAGTGAAAGAAATGTGAAGTGATTTCTCCATGCTCCACCAAATGGCTGAGTCCCTCTTTAGCGCCATCCAAAAACTAGAGTCAAGGTTGAATGAAATATCGGTGTATCTCATAGAGAGAAAAATGAAGAAATGCCAATTGGGAAGGCAACAAATGCTATGGTCACTCAAGATGGATAAGGTCTCAGAAATAGTATTGAGTTTGAGAACTCCAATGGAAAAGAAAAGGGTGAGCTAACAAAGGAAAAGAGAAAGAGGTCCAATAATGATGAGCCAAAACCAAGTGTGATTGTGTTGGAAAAGTCAAAGATAAATGAGTGCCAAATTGTCTCCATGCCATCAAGCAATATTCCTCCCCCATTCTCTAAATGGTTCTCACCGAAGGGAAAAAATGCAAAGTGCAACATGCTCTTTGATAAATTTACTACTCTATCCATTAATATTCCTCTAGTTGAGGCTTTGCAAGATATGCCAAGGTATGCTAAATTTGTGAAGGATTTAGTATCAAAGAAACAACTTGTGGAAGATGAAATAATTGAAATAACACATCATTGTAGTTCCATCAGGTCAAGCACATTGGTGAAAAAGAAGAAAGACCTCGGTTCTTTTACACTTCCATGCACCATCGAATTGTTCAAGTTTGAGAAAGCATTGTGTGACCTTAGAGCGTCATATGCCATATTCCACAGGCTCGTATTTGAGAAGCCGCAACTTACCACGATGAAATTACTCATGGGTAACCGTTCCATAAGGCCACACATAAAGAGGAATTAAGAAGGTTCTGTCAAATCGAAGGAAATGAGCAGAGAAGAAAAGCTTGAAACTATCACTACCTTGCCCATTTACCAATAAAAGGTTCATCGAGAAGAAAAAACAAGCTATGATGATGAGCTTGGTAGTGAAGACTCCTCGGTGACTTCCCAATCTACTGAATCAAATGAGGAAGAATAAACTGATATAAAAGGAATGGTGCTAAAGTCTTAAGAAGAATCAATGAAAATATCTTATGATGACTCTATCTTATTCTGGGTGAAGATACTTTGGTGGAACCTATTCCGAAATTAGGGGTTTGACCACATTAAACCAACTTTTAAATATTGTGCCTCGAGGATGTGATGAGAATCCATCTACTGAGACAAATGATGAATTTTAGGGAGACAGAGTATGATTCATACATCGAGGAATATGACATTCTAAATGAGCATATGAAAATCCATCCATCAAAGGCCAAGGAACTCAACTTTTGATGTACAAGGATTTTCCTATTGATGTGATCACTTAACCCAAGGATACAAATTAAAAGTGCGATGTCAAGTTGGTAGAAGGTTCAAATCTTTGAAATGGCAAGATCGAAGCTTGCTTGCCATTTCATCACCTCTTCCAGGCCTCATCTTGGAAGATTAAAATCTTATGTCCCTCTGTTGCTTATTTCATATTGAACAAAAGCTGGGACAGAGATTCACATCTTCTAAATAGAAGCACAAAAAGAAGTGGTAAAGACGTTGTGCTATGATGTTAAACTAAGTGCTTGATGGGAGGACACCCATCACGCCATGAAAAGTGGCACATATCCTTTTGATTTATGCATGTAGATCAGATTTCATTTTGTTGTTATGCATGCATAATCAATGAAATGTTGGTGCTAAGAGGAATTTTGATTGAATTTGAATAAAAGGACATGTGAAATTTGAAAATTGGACTGGAGAAGAAAGTGCAGTAAACCGATTGTTTGGTTTCAGTTATCTTGACCATGATTCTTCCCACCGTGATTGTGGAGGCCTCATGACACCGATCGTATACCTAGCACAACGATCACAGTCAAATTAGTTTAAATGACCATCCAAATTCCACTTTCCTCCACACTTATCTTTCAATTTCTCTAAAAATTCTCTCTAATTTTTGGCATTACATTGCATATTCTAGTGTCAATTCATTCTTTGTATCACCGAATTTGGGAAGTTGTCTCAACTCCCTTGATTTTGATACAATTACATGCTCAGAACTTGTAGTATGTAGAACGGCCTAAAATAGTGTTTTCATAGCTTAATACATGCTTAGTAGTTATTATTGTTATGGTTAGCTATTGTAGTTGGTGTATACGCTAATGAGGAAGTCTTGAGTACCCAAACTTAAGCTTTAAATAGTTGAAGTGATCGTGTACACCATGTGTTTGATTTAATTCACCAAGGAATTTAATTTGAATTCTTTCAAGTTTGGGGGATATAATCACACATTCTAGGCTTTAATTCAATGTTTATAATGTTGTAATCCTTAGTTGAAACAAAGGATTAGGGAAAAGCTGCATTTGAGCATTGTGCAGAAACTGTCAAACCTGGTCTCAGGTACCGCGATCGCGATCCCTATGACCGCGATCGCAGAACTGCAGTCGCGGTCAATGCTTCGAGATTGCCATTCTTAAGGGAATTTTTTTGCAAAAATCAAAATTTCTGCACATCTTTTGCTGCCTCTAAAACCTCGCATTACACTACCACATGAGCTTATTTGTTTGATCTGGAATATTTTTGGTATGATAATACTAATGTTGGTTGGAGTTACATTGCTTAAGGTTCTCATCCTCAAAGATGGGAGATTTTGGTGACACCAAATTCATGGCCACACGACGCCCAAACTTTTTCTATACAGATTTCCATAGGACAAAGATACTCCCTAAAAGAGTATTAGCTTAGACAAGGTAGAGAAGAAGCTCCCCGAATTCTATGCTAGACTCACTATGACTCAATAGATGTGCTTTACCCTAGAACCCTACTATGATAATAAGAAGTGGGTAGTGAGTTCTAGGCAAACCTTAGCGTAGTTTCTCTCATAAACCTAGTGATGACAATTTAGGGTAAGCAAGTAAAGTTATGAGAAGAGCATATTAATACGGTGTATGGGCTCCCAGATGCTGACATGGGGAAGTTTCATGCCAAGGCATGCAAGCCATAGACCTAGATGGCATATATATTATGTCTTGGAAAAATAGTTCCCTGGGCAACCACCAAAAGAGATATTATGATAAATGAATTCAAGGCTGAATCAAGGTTGTGGTTGAACAACATCTATAGAAGAGTCTCTCCATGCACTCATATAACCATTTTCACAAGCACGCGAGCTCAAATGATAGCTTGTATTCTATATGGCAGTGCTCTGAATGTGGGAGAGATTGTGATCTTAGAGTTGCAGTACTTCTAGAACCATGGAGGTTCTCATCTTTTTTTTTTCCTTCCCTTATCACTGAGCCATGTAAATAGGCAGAAGTAAAGGAGTATGCCGCAGACACCTGGGCATGTACTGGATCCCTCATATGCCCACTTAAATTCTTAGGTGAGGGTGGATCAATTTAGAATAAGAAGAAAAAGATGGACACGTGCAAATCAGTCCAAGAGGACACAGACTCTTGCAGAACCTCATTAGCTATTGCTTTTGATGACATCTTTGTTTAGATACAGGGGTGAGGGAACTACTATACAAACTTCCTTAGGTACTTGGATAGACCTCCACTACCCATCATTCATATGTAGCATAGTCAGATTATGAGAAGTACATGACGGAGTAGCAAAAGAAAGGCGCCACAGTAGCTAGTTTGGAGAAAGCCTATTTGGCCTTAAATGCTTCTCACAGGGACCTCAAAGACTTGTATGAGATGATGGTGAAAAGAAAGAAGAAGAGAGACAAGATTTTCAAAAAGCTGTGGAAGAGGGTGAAAGGCATCTTCAAGATGCTCAAACTTAACCATCAACTACTTTCACCAAGGTTAGATAGTAAGGATGAGGGCCCTGTAGATTGGTCAGTTTATGATGCTGGTGGCAGTGATGTTGAGTCAGCAGGAGAAAATAAATCTTGATGCAGATACAGGGAGACCCTTTTACTCTTTCTTTGTTGCACAAGTAGCGAGTACACTGCATTCCTTTTAGTTAGGGGTTCCCTAGGATTTGTACAATATTGGTGATGCGTTGCTGGATATTTCATTTGATGTTTGCTATTTTGGGATAATATTTTGGATACTATATTTATTTTGTTTTTAAATTCTATATTTTTTGGTACCCAATTGGTGCCTACGTTTTATGGATTAGCATGTTTTTCTTCTAGTATTAGTTTTTTATTTTTACTTTAGCTTTTATTTTGATTTTAATGATGCATGGCAAGCTTTGCCCTGTGAGGGATTGAGTGACGATATTCTTAAGGGTAAAGAGTCATGTTTGGGTTTTGAAGAATATTTGCAGGAGATTTTTGAGTACATATAGCATTGTAAAGTGCAAATTTAGGATCACATTCTACGCCATTGGTGAAGTCTGAGTAGCCATATGGTTAGTTTGCCCATTTTGAGTCAAAATGTGAGACTAAGGCTTCGGTTGTAGCCATAGTTTAGAAAATTGTTCGTGATACTAATGCAAAATGAACAATACCCTTCATCTAAATTTTTTTAAAATCAAGAGCATAGACGTGAGCAATGATGTAATAAATATTTTTCTCTTTTTGTGTTTTCATAAAGTTTTGAATTATGAATCGAAATAGATACTCTAATTTTGTCTCTAGTGGGAGGGACATTTGAGCTCCCTTGATAAATTTTGCATGCCATGTGTGGTGAGCTATTTGCATTCATTTTTTGTATACTTAGGTTATATAGAACTTGCCCCATTGGTCTTTCAAAGCTAATTTTGATTGTATGTGGTTGGAGAAGTGATCTTAGGCCATATTTGTTACTTTGGAAACTACTCTAGCATAAAAAGTCTACCCGTGCATCATTGTAATCCCTAGTTACCCACTTTGAGCCTTTGGACCCTTTTGTTGGCAAACTCATTGCGATCTGTGAACCATTATTTTTATCCCTCTTTTGAAACATACCCTCCTTGAACTTCAAGATGAAACATGAAGCAAAAAGCCTATGTTGGGGGTGGTGAAAGTTTATTGAAGAAAGTTTGGGGACACGAATTGTTAGTAAAATGCCGAATGTTCCTAAGTGTTACAAAATAAAAGAATAGAAAAAGAAAGGATCCAATAAAGGAAACAAGTGCATGAAAATTGCAAGAAAAAGAAATGAATGAAATGGGTAAACAAAGTAAGAAAAAAGTAAGCATGTTAAAAGAGAGAATACAAATAAAAGTATCCTATAGTATAAAAGGGAGGATACAAAAGAGTGATGTAGATGTTTAAGGAAGGGTGTAGCCATGTTGTTCCCAAATGAGATCCTACCCTAACCCAAACCAACATTACAATCTTAGAAAGTCCTTTGGGATCTCCACCCATTTACTTTATTTGTAGTGGCAATTGAAAATAGGGGCAAGTCTATGGTATGACAGTAGTTGCATAGATATTTATTTTGTGAGGGAGAGAGTTCTTGCACTTAAAATTCCTTGATTCATATTTTTTAGCATGGTGTGTAGATTTTTTTTTTTGAGAGGAGGCATGCAAACAAGTTGAGATGGGTGATTTTGTCACTTTTCGAGCATTGAGGCAAATGGAGTGTAATTTAGTTTCGGTCAAAAAGTGAGCCACTTATAGTGTATTGGTTTTTGTTAATTGGTTTTGTTTTGAAGTTTTGTGCATCTTTGAATATTGATCTTATGAAGAAGGGGGCAGTGGAAATTAGCTTAGCCCACATGCAATGAGCTACTTGTGGTGGCGACTAAAGTTGAAGTCATTATGATATTTAAGGCATAATGTTTGGGCATAGATAATTGTTGTCTCATGGTAAGAGGAAGTATTGCTTGAGGACAAGCAAAAGCTTTAAGTTGGGGTGTTGATGAGTAGGAATTTTATCACTTATTCGCACTCAACATTCGCGTACATTACCTTGTTTTTAATGAATAAATGAGACATATTTATGAGTAAATGCACTAATATCCAATCTTTGCAGAAGTAGAATTGAAAAGATAGAAAGATATGGATTGGAGCTTAAAATGGTCCAAAGAAAGCAAGAAGGTATAGTTGAAGACTAAGACTAGGAGCTAGCCTCAGTTACACCGATCGCAATCTGGCAACCGCGATTGCTTCAGTCAAGCAGAAGTCAATCAACCGTGGTCATGGAAGATAACTGCGGTCGTTTAAATGCAGTCATGGCCATAGCCGCGCGATCACGGCTTAGTAGAAGAAAGAAACCCTAGGTCAAACCTGGAAGTGCATGTGGCTGATCTCAATTTTCACAAAAAGATTCAAACCCTAGCATGACAAATGATATTCCATCTTCCAAATTGTAGGTTTAGCTCTTGAGTTCATAACCTCCATACGTGGAGAAGAAAATACTGTATAAATTTTGGGTGAATAATACATTGGAGACTTTCTAAGTGGAGGATTAGCTTACTTTCATTGTTGATTTGTGGGAGTGCCATGTTTGAAGTAACATTTACTTTAGCTTCAATAAATCATATCAATGGAGATTTTTGGTATATCTATACTTATTTATCTTAAATGTAGCTAAATCTCCCTCTTGGGGTTATGCGTGAATATGGGTTAATAGTATGTGTGGTTTATTATTGATAACTTCTTGTAGTAAAAGTTTATGGGTTTTATCATTGCTATGCTAACTTGGTTGGGATTTGTGGGTGAAATCCTCAAATACCCACAATGGTTTGATGAGTAAAAGCTCCATACTCTAGAAGGCTCAAGCTCATCTTCGACATAAGGGTTTTGGGTGAGCCTTAGGAACCCACATCATCCTAGAAAGATGAATATGGAGGCCAAATCAATGATAGACAATTAAGTGTGTAGTTTGCTAAATTTGTACTTAGAAATAAGGGTGATTGTGAAGTTAACTATACCATAGGTATCATCCTATAAATAGGGATACCTAGATTGAGGTTGTGGTTACCAATTGTTGAACACACCCATTAGGTATTCGAAAGAATCAACGGGTGAAAGTTTGGTATTTTGTTGAAAGACTAGCATCAAAACCTATAACCAAACCTTCCCACACTTGATCTACTAATAATGAAGTTAGCTATTAGCATCTGCATGTCACTCTCTTAGTAATTCATAATCCCAACATCCGTGCATGATTGTTAAAACTCTAATTATTCATAACCCAAAATTTATACTAAAAAAACCTAAAAAGAAACATTAGTGTAGACGTCTATATCTTCCATTTTTATCTTTGTGTACTATTGATTTGAATTTAACTTATATCAGTTATTCTGATTTAATTTGATCGCCACTCACATTGTTCCTCGGGGATTCGACCCCGACTCCAAAGTTGGGTAAATATATTGATGACGACCTCCTTGCACTTAAATTGATGTGTAAGTTGAGATTTATCACCTATTTAACCAACTATCACTTAAAAAAAGATTGAACCGGGAAAGTTCTAGATGCATACACAAAGTAAGAAATACAGTAATTACTCTAACACACAAGCAGTGAACTAAAACTTATTACACTAATCTTAAGAATTATGCTCAACTAAAGCATATTTATTTAGTCGAAAGATTCTAATGCAATTATAGATCCACAATGGTTAATCACTGCAAAGTATATAATAATAATATTTTTGAAAGTGGTCCTTATTTTTTAAAATCCAAAAACTCCAATAGTTCAACAACTTTTCATTCAATCATTTACTTTCAACACACATAATATGTAGACATGAAAAAAATAAAACCATATTTAATCACATGGGAAAAATAAAAACATTTCTTGCCCATTCTCCTAGATAATACACAAGGGAAGAGAACACACGCAACAAAAGCCTCGTGGTGACACATTTCTCACAAGAACTTCGCCCCCACTAAAACCTATATGTTGTCCTCAACGTATAATTAATAAAGTAACAGAGAGTATAATAATTGAATAGGTAGTGGAGCTGGCTTATGTTCACTTCCTTGAGCTAAACTAGTAGACACACTAGCAATTTAATATTTAACACATTTCTTTCTTACTTCTTCATCTTTTCTTAATTTTCTCATTGCACACCGCACTACTCTTTCTTCAAGTGTTCATCTTGGTTCCTTATCTTTATAGATGTACTTATCTCACCACTTTTATCTACAATTTTTCCTTTATATAGAAGCAATTTTACCCTGAGGTCCATAATATTTTCCTTTTCATCAATCTCCACAGAGGTTAGATCAAAGATTCTTGGAACAAGTTGCCTTTTTAATTCTGCATTGTCAGCTTATGCCTGCTTCAGTTCGACACTGAACCTGGATAAGTCTGCAATGGATAGCTCTGTCAGCCTGCTGTTAACCTATTCCTCCATATCATCTATATGTACATGCAAATCCTCATAAGGCTTCAAAGACTCAACTACTATTCTATCCACAAATGGTTTAAACTTTTTGGCCCATATATTCAACTCTAGTTTGAACTTCTATTATTCCTTAACCATTTTTCTCTTGAGCTATCCTGTACTCCAAGTATATAAGTGTCATAGAAGTGGTATCCACTATGTCGGTCATGGGAGGTGTAGACATAGACCAAAAAGCTGCAGACGTGTTCTTTGGAACAATAATAGCCAAAGGCAATGACATACCTAAAGGTGCATTTGATGCCTCTGGTGTAGGTTCAGACTATGTCACAAATGCTTGAGGCTTGTGAACTCTTATCTCTAACTTTGTGTCATATTTTGACTTTTCAATATCATGTCTCCTCGTAGCTCAAATTTTAATTATGTACTCCTCGAATAATTGGCATGTTTGGTTGTGTCAGAAGATCTATGATTAGGCACAGAAATGGAAATGCACTTGAAGTCTTATGTTCCCGCACAAATATCCCATCACTAATTATCTTCCCAAAATCAATCTTTAAGCCTTTTGTTATGCTCGCTACCATCATAACTCTCTAAGTGGAAAGATTTGCATCTCGTCCTATCAGTTTTAGACTTAGCCTGACTATGGCCTACAATAACTTTGCCTTAAAGCTTAAGGATGAATTTGTAATCCTCTCTCTATGTTGGAGCCATGATGGATTACCATTATCTATCACTACACAAGATAGCCATGGTCGTTGGTTATATGTTGTGGTCATTTAATGCTCAAGCTCCAGAATGATGGTTGGAGTGGTGTACTATTGACCGAACAAAATTTTTTTGATGGTATGATCAAATATATCTATTGTCAATCCCCTCATTGAAACTTTTGACTTGTTTTGTATATTTACCACTTTTGATCCTTTCGAGCAATACTTCTCCAATATTTCCAAATAATTAGCAAAAAACTCATGTACTAAATTTGTGTAGTATGATCCGGGAGTCATGATCAGACATCCCAACTCATACTCATTAAATCGCCTCTCTAAATTTGGAAACTCATGAAGGTTAGTTGTGAAAAATTGATGCTCTTCTGCAATGGGCCTCTTCATTCTTATACTTTGTGTTCGTTGGAAACCCTAATAGAATTGCTTCTTTGATCCTTCAACTTTCCATCTAATTGACATTGGAATATCTAGATCCTTGCATTGTATTACATCACCCTCTTTTTGTACCAAACCTCTTTTCCTTCTTCAACATTGAGCTTGTTCTTGAACTACCATTATTTTTACTACTTTTATTACTAACCCCCATACTCAATGATTCTCTCTCCTTATCAAAATAGTAGGGTGGTTGTTTTTTCTTCTAGTTGTGTCGAATATGGTCAGTTGGGCCTCAGTGTACCCTTCAGGTTTATTTCTGAGTCTTGAGGTGGCAGTTTCTTTTATTGGTCTAGATTGATCCCAACCTCTCCTCGAAGGCAGCTTCTAAGTCAAAATACTTGAGTCAAGAGGTAAATAACAAACAACCATTAGTTTACAAAACAATTAAAATTCCACTTAAGGTTGAAAGATGAGTTGACAGATCACTGCACTTGCGATGGTTCTTTGCCTCTCTCGTCACCCTTAAACTAGGTTTCCAGTGACACAACAACTGTGAACCTGATGTTCTATCTCAAAGTTGGCTCACCATCAATTCAATTGTTGTATGTTTCAAGAATCATCAATCCACAATGTTTCCATGGTGAGTGGAATGATGGTCCATTGCTATTGGGATGGTCTATAGACTTGAATTTCTTGCTAAAAAGTGTTTAACTTTGGTGCATTTGGGTTGATTATTCCAGCGATAGTCAATTGCAAAGGAGACAGTCCGTCAGGTTCTTCGTTGTGTTACACAATGCTTCAAGATTATTTGTGGCATTTTGTCGATCAGCTGGTGTGCCTGCATTTTTAACTTGATAGAAACTCAATTTTTACTCATGATTTCCTCAAAATACCTGGTAAATGGGGTTACTTAGACTACACCCTAACACAGGTTCTACCGTGGAACAACAATCCCTATTTTCTTCACTCATAATAAATATTTAAGCAATAATTCACTCACACCCTCCATTTCAACTATCAAAACCCTACCCACAAAAATATTAAGGCTAATAAATATACTTAGGCTTGTAACTCAACTTTACAACTAGTTAAACTTGGTATAGCTTAACCAAAGAAACAAAAATATTGTATTTTTGGTGGAGAGAATTTGAATAAAGTGAATGATAAAAAATGGGATGACTGGTATAACTTAAATAATAAAGAAGAAGGAACTCAAAATTCAATTGGAGAGTGAATATAAATTAAAGTGGATGAATGTGAGTTTCAATTATTTCAGAAATTAAAGTGGAAAGATCATGCATATACCTGAGTAACTGCTCCAATTTTTATAGTTTAATACACTTGGGTTGGTTCACGATCTTAACTTTAATAGAATAACTCAAAATTTTGACTTGGGCCATCCCAATTATTTCCAGACCTATGATTGATTCCAGTAATCACAACGACGGTCTGTTGTTAAAGTGAAGACACATCGCAGAGGCAATCGCGACTTTCCAGAACATTAAATGATTGGCCAATGGTTGATGGCTGCAGTGATAGTCTATCACTATATAGTAACAATTTATCCCAGTGGTTGTCATTCCATATCTAATATATAGGGTTTGTTGACCCACATATGATGGTTCATGTGACAGTCCATCACATGACTGACGGCCCGTTGGGCATCCCGTCCCTGCTTATCCAGTATACTCCTTTAATTTTCCTGCAATTACAACTCTTGCACACTCAACACTCCAATTAAACTTTCTAATGAATCAAAAATAACTACCTACCTGGTGTTACAACACATTGTGTTTTATCTCCTACTAGAATCCTATTTAACATCATGACATTACTCAGTTATCTTGATTACTCAGACTTCATAAATATAAACCATAGACAACACTCTTAACTCATCCATTGGGCCAATGTATTGCTTGATCGTTTGTCTATTGACCTTTAACACACTTCTCTTATTGTTTTTCAATTCAACCACTTTGGACAGAAAGTCTTGTGTCACTTTGAACGACCCCGACCATTTTGATTTTATCTTTCCTAGGGAAAGCTTAAATCTTGAGTTAAACAATAACACCCAATTAACCACTTAGAATTCTCTTCTTCAACTGTCTGATCATGGTACCACTTCACTCATTCTTTGTAAAGATCAACTCTCTCATAACCTCAGAGTTGAAACTCATCCATATTATTTAATTGGTCTAGTCTCACATTAACTTCTTCCTTCCAACTCAAGTTCAACTTCTTGAGTGCCCACAAAGACTTATGTTCTAACTCTACTAGCATGTGACAAGCTTTTCAAAAGAATAGTTTCTAAGGAAATATTCCAATGGGTGACTTAAAGGAATTTCAGTATGCCCAAAGAGTATCATCAAGTTTTCTAGACCAATCACTACTTTTTTCATAAACGTTCTTGGCTAAAATGGTCTTTATTTCCCTGTTAGACGCTTCCACTTGCTCCCTAGTCTTTGGGTGGTGTGGCTACCTTGTGTTTCTTCACTTAATACTTTGCCAAAGCATCCCAAAACATCTTATTACAAAAATAAGAACTTCCATCAATAATTATGGTGCGTGTAACACCAAAGCGAGAGAAAATATTTAAAAAATGCAACAATACTGTTGCCTTTATTGTCTTCTAAAGCCACAACTTATACCCATTTGGACACGTAGTCCAAAAATACTAATATGTACTTGAGACCATGAGAATAACAAATCGCCCCATGAAATCTATGCCCCACACATCAAATAACTCAACTTCTAGCATCTTATGGTGTCTAGAGACTGACCATTACTGTTGACATAACTCATAGGACCTGAAAATTTTATTATCTTCTTTAGGAATCATAGGCCAATAGTAACCACTCTGTAATCTTTGTGGCGGTCCGATCACTTGCATGGTTTCCTTCCACTGGGGAAAAATGATAAGAATGCAAAATATTCAACATTTCCATCTTTGGTATACATTTCCTAATAATATTGTCAGTGCAATATATGAATAAATGAGGTTCATCTTAGAAATACCTTTTTACCTTATGTAATAACTTCTTCCATGGATGAAAGCTATGGTTATTTGGGATGATGTCACTAACCACGTAATTTGAAAAATCAATATACCACAGTACCAGATTAATAGTGTTTGCATGAACTTGTTCATCTTGAAAAGAGTCATCAATTTATAACTCTTCCAACTTATTCCCTTCATTATCCAATAGAGATAGTTGGTATGCTACTTGATTTTCACATTCTTTTCTACCTTTAACTTAAAAGTAAAATTCTTATAGCAACAACACCCATCTAATTAACCTTAGTTTGACATCATTCTTTTCCGTTAAGTACCTTAGTGTTGTATGGTCTGTATGAACTACCACCTTTGTTCCCAATAAATACACCTTAAATTTTTTACAGCATAAACTACAACTAGGAGATCTTACTCCTTATTAGTATAGTTCTTCTACGCTCCATTCAATTTTTTGATGGCTTAGTAAATGGGATGAAAGAGTTTTTCCCTTTTTTGGTTTAGAATAACTCCAAGTGTAACCCCGCTTGCATCACATATAACTTCAAACGGTTTTGACTAATCTGTAGCAATAATTATGGGATCAACAACTAATTTTTCTTTAAGGTATTTTAAAGACTTCCAAAATCCGTGATCGAGCACAAACTTGGCCTCCTTTTCCAATAATTTGCAAAGTGTATTTGCAATTTTGTAAAAATCCTCGATGAACCTTCGGTAAAACCCGCATTGCCAAGTAAACTATGTACTTAAATCATCATGATAAGAGGAGGTAGTTTTTCGATGACTTCAATCTTGGGTTGGTAAACTTCAATTCCTTTGGCTGAATTATTATGCCCCAATACAATGCGGTTAAATTCCTCACAACGCTGCAGTGCGTGGCTTATATTTATTAAGAAATTATTAAAAAAATCTCCAACCACTGAAAAATGATCCATAAATACTTCGAAAGTGTCTTACACTATGTCTGAGAAAAAAGACATTATATACCTTTGGAAAGTGGCCAGCACATTGCATAATTCGAACAACATTCTATTAAGAAAGAAGGTTCCATATGGACAAGTGAATCTTGTTTTTTCTTGATCTTCAACTGCAACTTATATTTAACTGTAACCTAAGTATCTAACTAGGAAACAATACTAACCCTTTCCTTTAAACCAATCTAGCATTTGGTCCACAAAGGGCATTGGAAAATGATCTTTTAGTGTCAAGGAATTCAACATCTTTTATTCCATGCATACCCTCTACCCTGTCACTAGCCTGAGTGGAATCACCTTAAAACATATACCGAAGATGGCCTAGTATCTCCTTCAACTCTAAAACTTGTAATTCTTAAATAGAAGGTTTTACATGTGGTGTTGGACTATTTTTTATTTCCAAGTATAGATTCGTAGGAGCATATAAGTATGACCTCTTTCAAGTAAACACACACAGAGTTTTATCATACTTTTATATTTTTTCACTATCAAAATTCATTAAGACTGCAACCAAGGTTTCCACGACAAATATTTGTTTAACTGGAACCACTAGATCAACCTCATCAACAACATCAATAACTAATACTACACACATCTCCCTCGGTTGCTTCATAGATTGGTACACATCAAAATGTACTTTTTCATCATTGAGTGTAAATTTTAGCTTATTCTGCTCCATATAAACTAAAACACTCTTGTTTTTTAAAAATAGCCTGCCTAAGATTATGAGAACTTCAAAGTATACTTTGCAATAAAGGATTACAAAGTTTGCAGGAAATATAAAGTTGTCCACTTTCACTAGCACATCAAATAAAATACCAACCAGCTCTTCACTAATCAATCTGCCATAAAAAATGCATAAATGTCAGTTTAGGAGTTCCTAAACCCAACTTATGATAAATTTCTAATGGCATGAGGTTAATACTTTCCCCAAAACACAAAGCGCTTTAGCAAAGCTAAATTCTCCAATCGTACATCGGATGGTGAATGTTCCCAGATCAGATTTCTTCTTTACTAGTGATCTAGTAGAAATGGCACTGCAATGATGGAGATTATCACTAAGCTCGTAACTATCTGTTCTCTTCTTTGTCACAAGGTCCTTCATGAATTTAGCATATCCCAACATCTACTCTAATGCCTCAACCATAGGTACATTCATTAACAATTGTTTCAACATAGCCATGAACTTGCTAAACTTGACCTCATCTTTTTTCTTCTTCAACTAATATAGAAGGGGAGGTGGTGGCCTTGGAATTCTTTTTATAGATGCCTCTACCTCCTTTCTATTTTCATTTCCAATATCAATAACACTTTTTGACTTGGATGATTTCTCTCCTTCTGCGCTCTTCACCTCCAAATCTCCCAACTTTTTAGACTCAGTTAGCATAGCATCAGTTGCCTCATCCTTCAACTCCACATCATCAACTTGTGAGGGGACTACCATATGTTGTTCTAGAAATATCTTACCACTTCTAGTGGTAATAAATATACATGAACTCTAATTTCTTAAATTCTAAACTCTATCACATGGTAACATTTTGCTCTTCCTTTGATTAAATATTGCCAATAATTGGTTTATTTGCTTCTCTTTATGCTTAATATAGGTGGAGTAAGAGTCAACTTATTAGCTCATGGTTAACAAATAATGCTTCATTTTCTTAACTACTGCATTAGTTGATTCTACCCCTTTCAACAATTTATCCATCATGGCCTTTATAGATATTTTCCTAGAATTATTTTTTTCATTTTCACAGTCGCAGGTGGTACATATAATCTAGGTTGGTCAACCTTATTCTTCCATCTTTCTTGGTCACTATCTGTATAACTAGCCTTATTATAATAATTTTCTCATTGATAGTTCTGAATAAGGTTTCCTTGGACACTAGCTAGGAAACCCCTTTGTTTTACAAATAATTTGCATGTTCCTTAGAATTGGATTCAGCTACCTACTATGAGACCCCACATATTTAACCTTTTCCATATTTCCCAAGATAAAATGCTTAGTGAACAAATCCATATGTGTCTTCATGTGAGCCATATCGTGATCACGTTACTCTTCTCTTTGGTGTTGCTCCATCAACTTCCCACTTAAGTAAGTGCTACTTGCTACCTCAGAATCCCTGGTATGCCAAGTTCTACTCTTCAATGTTTATTATAAAAAATATCAGTAGCCTCAGTTAAAGTGCATTCCATAAAAGCTCTTTCGATGACAGATTCCATAGTTTGTTTTGTATTTAAGTTCAAAGCCCTATAAAATGTCTCCATACAATTTTAATAAGTCAACTTATAATTTGGGCACTGCACCAACTTCTTCTTAAAACGCATCCATGTTTCATAAAGATCATCATTCGGTAGTTGTCTAAAGTTGTTGATATTATCCCTCAATAGTAACATCCTGGTAGGAAGAAAGAATATTTCTAGAAAAGCTCCTTTTAGTTGCCTCTAGTTTGTTAAAGAATCAGGTGCCAGCTCAGCTAGCCACAAAGTTGCCTCCCCAAATAGAGATGGTGGAAATAATAACAAAGGATTGCATTCTTTCCCACTCCAGAATAGTCGAATGACTTACATATATTGATGAAATTCACCAAATGCATATTAAGATCATATTCAGGTAATCCACCACATATCCCTTTCAAGTTGAGTTATTGAATCATCATTATAGTAATATTAAATTTCACCCCAGGAGCCAATAGTGGTGGAATGATTTCTCCTTTGGCACTAGATCCATCCAAATCAACATTAGTATCATCTAGAGCAAATTATACCACAGGTTATTAGTGCCCTCTGCCTCGTGCTTGCTGATTTTGATGTGCCGGTGCGATGTTTTTAGAATGTTGCCCTTTCATAAAATCAATCAAATCATCATATCTTATATCCTAATCATCCATATTTGGCACATATCCCAGTGCATTAATAAGTTATTGGTCAACCTATGTAGCAACAAAGAAAGCCAGCCTTGCACCTCTTGTTGGTTAGTCATATTTCATCTCAGAGTTATTTAAGGTTGCAGATTGGTAATAATGGCTTGCAAGACCTACGGGTTTATGGAATGCATAATCAATATCCTGAAAAAACCAAAAATAAGAAATAAATGTAAAATTAGAAAACTTGACTTAGAGTCAATTAACACACATAAACATAATTAACAAACGTATTCCCCCATCTTACACGGATTAGCTTTCAAGCCTAATTGGTATGACTATACCAAACTATTAATCCCTTGACGAATGACCCGGTTTAATGTATAAGTTTATGTGCAAATTTTTTAATTTGGGTTAAAGCGGTTAGTGTAGCTTGCCATGGATATGGGAGGTCCCAAGTGGAATGATAATAGAAACCACATTTTCCAACGTGGGGATCTTCATGACTGTGTGCATAGTTCACACTTGATATATATATAAATCATGTATTGGTGTGCAATCATGGAATCCCTGGTATTTCTTTAGACTTCTCTATTTTATGCATCTAACACACACTAGGTGTAATGTCCTGAATCTGGTACCCGGAACACTACACAATGCTCATAATACCGAAGGACCACAAGCTAACCCATGATTGATATCTGTAACTGAGCACTGAATAATACATTATAAATATGCGGAATATAATCTGTAAGGCCATAAGGTTCAAAATTGAACTAATACTAAATATAATACAATGTTTGTAGTGGGGTATGACAATACCCAAAACTAAGATAACTGTCTGAACACATGATGTAGTCTGAAAGCCTCTAAACTATCTGAAAACTGCGAAGTTGATGGTACATATCCCCAACTAACTCCAAACTACTGAAATAATAAAGTAATAAAATAATCATGCTATCCTCGAATGATAAGGACTCACTGCTAGTATGGCTACTGAATGTCTGATCTACTAAGGATGCTCGGGAGCTTGTGCTTCTAAACCTATGGTATAAAACACCATAGCGCAAATGCATCAGTACGTTGAATATACTGGTATACAAGTGAGGTAGGCTAAATGCAAGGGTTCATATGCATGATCAATAATAATTGACTGTATAACATGAACGTGAGAATACATGCATGAATACGTAACTGTAACTGAGATCATGATAATGCTGACTCATGAATTTTGATAATGTGGATTTATTGATATCTGAGTACTGATACTGGGATACTGAATGACTAAGTCTACTGAATACTGAGGAACTAATGTCATATTACTAATAAAGGAATGACTTTTTCTGACAGTTCTGATTATGAAGAACTGGTTTGATTGACTGTATCTGACAGTCCTGAAACAGAATGCTGATAATATGAATTTCGTATAATTAATATACTATTAACTGGGTGACTTTTTCTTACAGTCGTGAAATCTGATGAACTATATGAGTTCTATTACTGAGACTAAGTGACTATATATGACAGTCCTGATTCTATAACTTAAATTGTGGGAGGTAATCATCTAACCAATATGCCCCTAGTAAGCTATTATAGCTGAGTTGGGGTCCAATCTATAACCCCAATTGGAAGGGTGTCAATACTGCGCCACTGGTAAAGACAAATTATGAGTCACCCTCATCTGGAAGTGTCCCCAAAAGAGAACGATGGGACCCTCATCTGACAGTGTTTATCCACCTCATAAATCCTCATCTGACAGTGTTGATGTCTCAACCTATGTTGGCTACATAGTTCTGGAATGCAAGGATTTCTTCTAAGGATCACACCCTCAACTGTCAATGTGTGTGTACTCATCCTTGGGTTCACTCGGTGCTAAATCCTACTCCCATCTGAATAGACACTGAACATGATTAACTGAACTGAACTTGACTGAGTTCATGGAGTTTCGTTGACTGACTGAATACTACAGAGATTACTGAATTACTGAGTTTTCTGAGATTACTGGGTTACTGAGTTTTCCTGAGTCACATGACTGACTGAATTCTACAGAACATGGCTTGACTGAGGATATCGTGAAAACATGACACTGTCTCTAGGACTCGATAGCATGAAATAGACAAGACTTGACACTTCTTGAACACATGACCAATATCAACAATTCATAATACAATAAGTTGGGGATTTCATGAAGTACATGGTTATCATAATCTTGTACATGAATAGAATTTCATATAAACATGTCATACTTTCATCAACCTAATCTCATGGGCATTACCTCAATCATTCATAATGCACACAATATCATGGAAGTCATTCTTGGTCATAGGGTAAAGCATACATTTATCACTTGGGTTACAATTATCTATAATACATAATTTCTATAATACATTTATCACTTGGGTTACAATTATCTATAATACATTTTCCGGAATTGGAGTTGAAATTGGAGTTGGAGTTGTGTTTGGCCATGCCTTTTTTGATTTTTTTTTTTTGACTTCTGAATAAAAAAATTTAAATATGATTTTATGCTCCAATTTTTACAAACTATCAAAATCACCCAACTAAAATTTACCTACTAACGGAAAAAGAACACAATTAGCCACTTTAATAAAAATAATTTCATATACATGGTCATATTTAATGAATTTCAGTTATGACATATATAATATTTACATTAATAGTAGTTTTTTCATATTTGAAAATGTTAAATATGTATGTTATATTAACAGATCACTGCTTCCTATTTTTTAGATAATAAATATTATCTTTTAAATAAATTTATTTTTTAGGAATTTATTTAATTTACTTTCTTTATTTTTCGTTCCTAAAAAATAGGAAATGATGAGTTGTTATTAAATTTTAGGGTGCCTCTAATTTATTTCTTTAATTTTCTTATACATGAAAGACTTTACTGTGTGTGAATAAATTATTTCTATGTAAAACATACTTTGCATATTTATGGTATATTATATCATATACCATAAATATATAAATATGCTTAGTATGTTCCTTTATACTTTGTATATTTATATATGTGTGTATATGGTATATACATGGTATAAACTTCATATATAACATACTTTGTATATTTATGTTATAAATATGCTTAGTATGTTTCTTAATACTTTGTATATTTATATATGTGTGTATATGGTATATACATGGTATAAACTTTATATATAACATACTTTGTATATTTCTATTATAAATATAATACTTTATATATTTATGGATATAAATATAATACTTTGTGTATAAAGATACCAAGTATTATGGTATATAAAGATAGCAGTTGCAGTTTAAGATATAAATTTGTTAAATTGGACATATTATTTTATGAAAAATATGTATCACCGATTTATATTTTTAGCATATATATGGTATAAAATATTTATATTTGAATAGTATAATAAATATGTACACAATATAATATATATAATCAAATTAAAAATGAGAATAATTTGTGGCAGTGGTAAACTAATCTGCTACAACTTTATTAATTCCATAAATATAGAAAACGATTATCCATTATTAATTACACGATTATAATTCCTTAAACGGCCGTATCACAACAGAAAAGTTATTATTATTATTATTATATTATAGTAATTAGGATCATTAGCAGTAAAATAATGTCTTAAATAAGAAAGAAAATTAAATAAGGGAGAAAAATAATGATGAGAGAGAAAAAAATATATATATTAATTAGGATAGCATTAAGTTTGAAATTATAATTATCTTATTCTTTAAATCTGCTATATACGTAATATTGAAAAAGTAATGTTATAAGGAGAGTTTTATGTAAAAATTTAAAAAATTGGGGTTATATGTAATAATAATAAAAGTTGAAATTGGAGTTGAAAATTGTGAAAACACCAAAAAACCTATTTTCCCTTTTCAGGAAATTTTTCTGGAATTATTTTCCGAATTTTCAAGGTCAAACACCACAATTTCCAACTCCGGAAAAATTTCCTAGAAAAGAGGAAAAAAATTTCATGGCCAAACGGACCCTTAATATTGGCATTACCTATTCCATCATGGTGAACAAGGTTGATTGTAGGTTTATGTACTACTTTTTAGCATTGGGCCCTTGCATTAGGGGATTCACCCACATGAGGAAGGTTATTGAGATCGACGACACTCATTTATATGGCAAGTACGAGGGCGTGCTGCTTGCGGTTGCACAGGATACCGAGAACCATATTTATCCCATTGCATTTTGCGTCATTGATAAGGAGAACGATGTGTCTTGGACGTTCTTCTTTGAGAAGATGAAGTCTATTATGGTCGATGAACCAGATTTATGCTTTATCTTCGATAGGCACAAGAGCATCACCAAAGGCATCGTGAGGGCTTACAACCATGCTCATCACGGGTACTGCATGAGGAACCTAGTTGAAAATCTTTGGGTAAATCACCAATGCAGAGAACACCTCTATCTATAATACAACGCGGTAAAGGCATATTCTCCTGAGGAGTTTAGCGACCATTTTGAGGAATTCAAGAACTACTGACCCGAGGCAGCCCTTTTCCTTGAGCATGAGCTTGGTTTTGAGAAATAGAGCAGGGCATATTTCCCCAGCAACAGGTTTAATGCGATGACCTCAAATATTAATGAGTCGATGAACTCTATGTTAATTGTCGAAAGGGAGTACCCCATGGCATCCATATTCAATTCGATTGCTAAGAGGTTTGGTGATATATTCAGGGAGAGGCGTACCTATGCCCTCAAATATAAGGATAACAAAATTGTGATCGCCGCCGAAAAGATCTTAAGGGACAATATGAGCGAGGGAAACTCCTTCTATGCGGAGAACGTAAGTAGGGACGAAAGGCAATTCACAGTGTTCGACAATGGTTGTACTACCAAAGTCGACCTACTGGGAATGTCGTGTTCTTGCAGGAAGTTTGAGCTGGTCAAAATACCATGTGCTCATGCGATGGCCGCTTTGCGATTGAAGAACAATGATGATTATGGTTTGAGAGACTATGATTACTCTTTGCCTATGTATGAAGTAGAAGAGTACCTCCTTGCATATTCGAAATCAATTAATGTTGTCCCTTTGATGTCCGATTGGCGTGTGCCATAAGAATTGTTATACATGAACATTATTCTACCTCTCGTCGTCACCAAGCTCGGAAGAAAGAAAAGAAAACACGTCAAGGGAATGGGCGGGATTTTCAAGTTGAAGAGGAGAAATAAGTGTTCACTATGCAAGAGACCCGGGCACAAGACAACCACTTGGAACAATAACAAATCATAGTTAGACTTGTATGAATTTGGATTTTTGTAATTAATGGAAGTGTATGCATTTTGACAACCCTTCAGTGGTCTGATTAATGCCAGTCTTATTGATTTCACTCTGTGTCTACTATCGACCTTTAAGGTATTTCATATATTGTGTGTTAGGTCTATTGCTAGTATTCTTTATATACCACATAGTTATTATCGATCCCATATCAAGTCTATTAAAAAACCCTAATTCTTCAAAGGGACAAATGAATATATGAGCATTTATTACACATTAAAAAAGTTGTTACACGTCCACTCATACCTTGCGTCGATTGGGTATACACCACCTCTTCAAATTCCACCAATCAATACGTCTACCTATCACTGGACGGAAAGACCAAATGATTCTATTTTGGTCTATATAAATACCCATCTACTATACCCAAAATTTATCTTCATCAACACATAAAATCAATTAATTAGACAAAATGCCAGACATTCCATGGAGACTAAGAAGGAGGTCCAACGTAACCACGACCTTCTCCTCCTTCGTAACGACCTAGACCGTCTCTTCTATGGTCTGGAATAGGACAAGGAGAACTTCTATCGTGAACTCCGACGTATCTCCCATTTTTTACGAGCGATTGTAGAGAGGCTCAACATAGAAATCGAGGAGATAATCACCCCTCCCACCATCCCCTTAGTTTAGGTTTTAATTTCTATTTTTTTTATTTTGTGTTCATTGCAATGAAAAGCTTTCATGGTTGGGAATATGTTAGATGAAAGCTTCTTTGTTTTGTTGTTTTACTTATCTTTTGTTGTACATATGGTGCTAAACCATTACAATGAACGTATGAATAAAGTATCTTTTGTTTCCTACATTTGTCTCTTCTTTAATTTTACAATTTTATTCTTGTTTGAATTTTTACAATTTTTCCTTTAAGAAGATGAATCAAACAGTTGTGAGATGTGAAAATTAATTCATATATGCTAATGGAAAACGAATCTAGTCTATCCGGGGTTATTTTGTTGTACATATGGTGCTAAACCATTGCAATGAACTTATGAATGAAGTATGTTCTATTTCCTGCATTTGTCTCGCCTTTAATTTTATAATTTTCTTCTTTTTTGAATTTTTGCAATTTATCCTATTAGAAGATGAATGAAACAGTTGTCAGATGTCATAATTAATTCATATATTCTAATGGAAAATGAATCTGGTCTATCCACAATTATATTGATTTATAAAAAATTAAATGCAAAGTCGATGGAGTTTATTATTTACCGAGCTCAATATCTATGCGTGAACATCTACTTAATCGATGCATTCCACTATACGGGTTGGTGAAATGGTAAACAAATATTAGTACATAGTCAAAAATATAAGAAATTAAATAAATAAAATTGATTTGAGGGTCATCGATTGTGTCCAGTGTAAATTATAGATTGTAAACCTTGTCAATAATATATCGTATTGATTTATTGCCCTTAGTATCATATTTAGAAAAAAAGGGAATACTTAGTTAATCAAATAATAAATAATTAGATTTTATGCAATTAAAGAAGCTTGAACAAGTCATGTGATCATATAAGAGTCCACGCAAATTGAAAGTGGTGATCAAATATGTGTGAGGATGGATAGTGGATGAACAACCAACATCCTTGGGGCAATGTTACCCAAAGCACACGTATGTTGTGGAGAATTCATTTGTTCAACCACAACTCATCACCTCACATCTTTGATCAACACTTTTAATTTACATGGACTCTCATAAGATCACATGACTTATTTAGGCTCATTTAATTGCATAATATGCAATTACTTATTATTTTATTAATTAAATAATCCTTTTCAAGATATGTGTTAGTCATGGTCTATAAATATGTATCCTAGTCTAGTGCATTTATTAATGAAGTTGTACACCATGTATGCTAGACTATGCTTAGTTATGTATTTGACCTGATATAGTCTAGCATAGACTGTAAACTACTTCCACAATTAAATAACTAGACTATGATATTTAATCATAGACCATGACTAGCACATATTTGGAGAAGGATTAATTAATTAATAGAATAATAAATAATTGGATATTATGCAATTAAATAAGCCTAAACAAGTCATGTGATCGTATGAGAGTCCACGTAAATTAAAAGTGTTGATCAAAGATGTGAGGCTATGAGTTATGTTTGAATAAATGAATTCTCCACAACATACTTGTGCTTTGGGTAAACATTTCCCCAAGTGTGTTGGTTGTTCATCCATTATCCATCCTCACACATCTATGATCACCACTTTCAATTTGTGTGGACTCTTATACGATCACATGACTTGCTCAAGCTCCTTTAATTGCATAAAATCTAATTATTTATTATTTTATTAATTAAATAATCCTTCTCAAAATATGTGCTAGTTATGGTCTATGAATATGTATCATCGTCTCGTGTGGTTATTAAGGAATTAGCGCATAGTTTATTCTAGACGGTCGATCTATGCGGTTCATGATCTACCCAACGCATGAGAAGGCATCAATTATAACTCAGGTCTATGAAACAAGTCCAGCAGTAGAAAAATCTAAATATCAAATTTTTACAGCGGTAATAAAGTACACATCAAATCACATCCAACGGTAATATCTCACTTTTTTATTCAATATAAGAAAGGCTATTGTTGTGTTAACGCTCTCATTTTTTTGTCTTTAATTTTTGTTAACAACTACAATGTCTCAAGCATCTCAAACATCAAATGAAAATATATCCTACATATGTCGTTGTGGCAATCCAGCTATTTTTAGGACGTCATGCACCGATTCGAATTCAGGTCGACAATTTTTTAACTATGCGGTTGGAAAGAATAATGAAGAATGCTCTTTTTTTAAGTGGCTTGACAAGGACTCACCGACGAGCAGCCCATCGACATTAAATTTTAGAGGCCTTTCCAAGTTTCATATACTATAAAGGCTTTGGGAATCTGAAGAAAATAGAGATTTACTCATGAAATTGTTAAAAGAAGCCAAAAAACAATAGAATTACTTGAAAGGATTACTAAAAGAAGTCGAAATGGAGAGGGATGAACTAAAGAAAAGGTTGATTTTGGCCGAGAAAAAAGAGAATGACCTAAAAAAATTATTGTATGGTTTGTTGTTGTTGTTGTTGACTTTCTGGAAAGGTGTAATATGGATGTAGGAAACTGAATAAATAGATGTATGGTTTCTTAAATATCGTGGGGGTAATCTATAATTACTAGTGAATTATGTCTATGTGTTTGATCATCGACCTCTATAAACCATGATAGTTACTGTAAATATATTATTTACTCAATCGATCGTCTGTGTAGTCAATAAATTATAGAGAAAAACTTCTACAATGTTTTCAATCAACCACTATAAATTAGGACAATAGCTGAACTGGTAACGCAATACAGTCAACTGTTTAATCTAACAAGACAATGGAATAAATGAACATAATTTCATCAGTAAATGTCATCATTGACATGCCAAATATAAGTAATTCAATTATCCATAAAAAATCACTAAAAATAACAAATCATTATGAAAATCGTTTGTTTCAAATCCACCAAACTACTTTTTATCTTGATTGAGTTCCGCAACAATGCCCATCACATCCACTTTTTTTTCTTCATGTTTTTTCTCCTCTTCTTCAACTTCTTTCTTCTTCTTTTTTTCTCTTCTTCTTCTGATGATTTCTTCTCTTCTTCAATGTTTTCAACCTCCTGTTCAACTACTACTTCTTCGGCAACTGCCTTCTCATTTTTCTCTTCTTCATCTTCTAATTTCTTTTCACCATCTTCTTCTATTTTCTCCTCAATTTCTTCTTCTTTTTCAGTTGTCATGTCTTCATCTTTTTCTTCTTTTTTGTTCCTTCATATCTTGTTCATCTGTTGCATTCTCCTCTTTTATTTCTTCTTTTTTCTTCTCATCTTCAACTTTTTCATCTATTGCAGCAATGTCAGTCACTGCGACTGCAAGTTCGTTGAGGTTTACTTGATGCCGGCTACGAGGGAGACTGTCGAGGTACACTGCATTGTTTTGAAAGAATTACAAAATTATGCAAGAAAATTAAATAGGAAGAACAAAAAATAAATTAATTTACCTTTATCTTGTTGCTTCTTCTTATTTTTCTCGATTATCCTCAGTCTCTCATCTCTAACAAAAAAAGCAATATCCAGTAGACTTTTCTCTACCAAAGCAACATGCTTGCCCAAGTCATCGTCATTAGAAGCATCTGGTGCAGTTTTGAGTCCACTTGAACCAGCATGATCACAAGCGCGTGCTGGACTTGGAACATAATGGTGGCCACCCAAATCTTCGTGTTTGACCATGACCTTTGCTAATGAAATCCGGACAGTCACGCCTTTTAGCTATGCCTTCAGCGCATCGATGGACGTATCCTTAACTTCATCCGTGTATGGCTTAAATATTTTCATGTATCTCTGCTCCATCTCATGGACAGTAGGGGTAAGGTACGAATGCACAATCAATAAAAAATTAAAAATAAATTACACGACTTTTACTAATATAATAATATTATTATCATATCATAATAAGTATAATTTTACCTTTGTATTGTTTTCCTTGTACTTAAATGGGTCTTCTTCCATTATGTTGTCGCACTTCGATATGTGCCATCTAAGAAAACGGGAAATGGGTAGAGGAGAATCCAACGACTTACAGGCGTACCTTCCCAGATGAGGAAAAGCCTCATATATCTAAACCTGCAATCAATAGAAGCATAAGTAAATCTACAGGGTCTATGTATTATTTCATACATATGTAAGAGTCTATAATAAATAAATAAGATGGTACATTATAAGTACCAGAAATGCCGAGGGAAAGCCAAATAACGCGTATAATGCATTATTTCTCTTGACAAAAGCTTTTTTCTGCTTGGTCAGATCAATCTTCTTTTTCAGATAGCTCAAGGTCATCCCATAAGACTCTTTTCCACATGGATACCCCCCAAAGAATTCTAAATCAGCCGCCATCTTGATATGGTCTGAATCCACCTTCTTTGATGGGTTCTTTGCCAGCAGCATCACGTGCATGAACCAAACCAAAGCACACTTCAACTTTTGTTGATTATTCAGCCCATTACCTTTCATCAGGCTAATCAACTTTGTAGTAGTAATGCTCTTGTTCCTCATCACCTTAATTGAAAGCTTTATCCATTTTGGAGGACTTTGTTCATTTTTTATTCACAGGGATATGCCGAAGAATTCAGCCCCGTAATCAAAGTAAAATCCTTTAACCTGAAACAAGCTGGCTTACCGTTCACACAAAACCAAATTTCGTGTAGTTTTTTCTGATTTTTTATACGTCGCAGCAAAAGATAATGGACCATCTGTCTATTAAACCTAAAATGTTCCAGCATATGCCTCGAGTATCCGAAACATGCCTTCTTAAAATTATAATACAACTTTTATTCAACAAGAATCCATCTAAACTCTCGATAGACCGCCATTCTTGCTCTGACAGAAATATTTGTAGGAAAATAACCTATATCATCCATCCAGGTTGTTAGGCCTTACGACTCAGCGGAGATATCTCTCACACAAATTGACAAGGATAGGGGATCCTTCTCTTCCCCGTCTCCGCTATCTCTCTTATCCTCTTCTTTCTCACTATCACTTTTACTTTCTTCTTCGCTTTTTCCTTCGCTTCTTCTTTCGCTATCCTCAACATCCTTACTCTCGTGTGCACTACTATCGTCATATTCAAAAATTTCGACAAGAATTTTTTATTCGGTTTCTGACTCAGATTCATCAAGTACGGGTTTTTTCCTCTTGGAGGTTTTGAAAACTTCTTCATCTTTTCGCTTCCTACTGCTAGAAGCAGTGGGAGCAGGACTCTTGACTGCTCTATGAACTCTTCTCACCATTTATGATCTACAACAAAAATGAATCTGCAATGGTCGATGGTCTATTAATAAAAATGAAAAAATGCAGCAAAAACAAATCAGTAGTGGTCGATCTATCGACCACTGGTCTATTAAAAAAATGGGAAAACGCCTCACATCAAACATGCAAATCAAGTTCTAATTTCACCAGATATTGACAGTGCAATTCACAACAACAAGAACACCATTAAAATGGGTCCAATTCAGTACAAAAAATTCAAAATCAATACAAAATATAAGTACAAAAATTTTAAAAATTTCTACTTAGTAGCCAAAGCAAAACACAATTAAACATGCGAAATCGACAATGTTAACTAAGACACTCAAATTCCGACTAATTCAATGAAGAACAGTACAATTTTTGTCAAAATAGAAGAACTCCAACACAAAATGGAATAAAAAAAATTACTAAAATAGATCTAAAACTGATCGAGGAAGAAGATTAAACTGACCTGAGCAAGAGAAACTGAATAATTTCGATTGGGGAAGCAAGAATCGTGCAAAACGTTTTTTTTCAAAAATATGAACTAAAATTGGGAGAAGAAAGGTTTTTGAGGAGAGAGAAATATTGTTGAAAATATTAAATGATTTTAAAAAATATTTAAAAAATTAATATATATAATAAAGGGACCATGTTGTATTTTTTTAAAAGTTATATTTTTTCCCCAAGTTTTAAAAATGTTAAAGAGCCTATGTTGTTTAAAGTTACGGAAGTAGTATATGTGGACTTATTTGATTAATTTATTAATTATGATAAAATTAGATCTAGATATCTACCAAAATATTATAAATATTGTTTAGATGAATAACATACAAAAACCACAACAATATAAAGAATTAAAAGAAATAATATCTGAAAAATGTAAGAAATTAAAAATAAGGATAGAAAGACTACAGTATAACATAATTGTCGGAGTTAGTAAAACTTCAATAAATGCACAAAAGGAAGAAATATCAAATTTAGAATCAACAATAGATAGTCTAGAATATATATATCAACATAACCTATATACATTTAAATAAAATGAACAAAGAAGAATTTATAATAGACGAAAAAACATATGAAAATCACGAAGGATTGAAAATAAAAATAGTATTCTCTAATTTAGGAAAAGATATAAGAAAATAGGTGAACATTTATATTTAATGTTAGAAAAAGAAGAATTAAAATTAGAAGATAAGTTGGAGTCATGATAAGAATAGAAAGAGAAAATGAAGAGATAGACAGAAAAAAGGAAATAGATAAAATAAAACAACAAACCACAGAAGAAATATGAAAAATAGAAGAAACTAAAAATAGTAGGATTGCTGAATTAGAAAAAGAACTACAAATGCTAAAAGATTTGTATGAAAAAAAACAGAAAGAAAAAAAAGAAAAAGATAAAGAACAAAAAATATTAATTGAGATAAATCAATTTAAAGAAAAAATTAGAAGGAGAAAATAAAGAATTAGAAACCAGTGAATTAGAAATAAATAACTACGACTCGAAAGATAGTGAAACACATACAGAAATTCTAAAAAACATAGAAAAACTAGAAATTAATGAAAAATAAGAAGTAATTAATAAAGAAAATCTAGAACTAATAAATACAAAAGTAAATACTCTAGATAGAAATATAATACCTAGTACATCAGGAATAAGAAAACCAACATATAATTACAAAAGTAAGTTTAAAAGATATAATCCAAAGGATGAATATAATAAATGGACACCAAAACAAATAATTAATTATATTTTTTTAGATTTAGACTGTGTAATAGACACAAATAAAATAATACAACTATGGGTAGGATATATGTCAAAACAATTATTAGATAATAAAATAGATACAACAAACACACCAGAATATATAGAAAAAACATTAATAGGAACAGTAAAATTATGGTTTTAAAACCTAGCCGAAGCAAGTAAAAAAGTATTAAGATCTGATAATAAAACAGAAGGAACATCAGCAACTACTAAAATATCACCAACAGAAATATTGAAAAAATATGAAATAGTTATAAGAGATGAATTTAGCAGTATGACAACAGAAGAAGCAGACAAAATAAAGAAAAAGATATAAATAGAAATTTAATGTTAAAACTAGAAATATGTAATATGTGCTATATAGATGAGTATACGTGCGCATTTAAAGAATATTATTATAAAGGAACATATAATATAGAAGAAAGTAAAGAAATAAGAAGATTATATTTTAGTAAATTACCTGAACCATTTAGTTCAAAAATAATAAAGAGTTGGGATGAAGCAAAAATAGTAGATACCCTAGGAGCAAGAATAAAATTTTTACAACAATGGTATCGAAATCTATGTGGAAAATATAGAGAAGAAATAAAAATGGAAAAAACATTAATAAGAAATTTAGCATGTTGCAAAGATAAAATAGCACCTCAATTTGGATGTGAAGAAAGATATTATAAGAAAAGAAAAAGACATAAGAAATATAAGAAATACAAGAAATCAAAATATAAGTATAAGAAACCAAGAAAAAAAATATTATGTAAAAAATTATAAACATAAAAGACCATATAGGAAAAAGGAATTTATAAAAGAATGTACTTGTTATAATTGTGAAAAACTAGGACATTTAGCTAGAGATTGTAAAATGCCTAAAACCCCAAAAAAGAAACAAATATCAGAAATAAAAATAGAAAATACAAAATATATGCAGATAGATTATATAGATTATGAATTAGAAAGTAAAGATAGTATATATGAAATTTCGGAGAATGAAACAGATAATGAAATAGATAGTGAATTAGATGAATCAAATGACTAAAAAAGATATAAAAATTAACCAAATAACTGAAGAAGATATAAAAATAATAACAAAGAAAGAATATTTAAATGAAGAAGGAACAGATTAAAAAATAATATTTGATAATAATATTGACGAAATAAAAGGAAAAGAATTAGATTTAAGTGTAGAAAAAATATTTAAAATACCAACAATAAAAAATATATTTAGTAGAAAAAAGGAAGAATACTACGTAGTAAGCCAAAAAGAACATATAATAGACTGTAGATATGCAAAAGGAAGAGCTAGTATACCACTAGTAACAAAAAAAATAATTAATAAAGAAATAAACGATATAAAAAGTAAAGACCCAATAAAATATGTACACCTTGAAGGAATAGAGATATTGATAAAAACATGTTTTAGAGAATGAATAGATATACCAATAGAATTATATTTAGCAGATGATAGAATTATAAAACCTATAGAAAAAAGTATAATAACTGTCATAAAAGGAAATTTAAGATACCAAAAATTTAAATTTATAATAAGTGTGAATTATTCAGTAGCAATAATAGATAAAAATATAGATAAATCATTAGTATTATATTGAAAAATATTAGGAATAGAACTAACCCCAGAAAGTAAAATATTTACAACAAGATATAAAAATCTATATGTATTAACAACAAAACATAAAATAACAGAAAAAAATAAAATTAATAAAATACAAATAGAAAGTCCTTTCGAACAATTTGTAAAAACAATTGATAATAATGAATATAGTTACAAAGACATAGATATAGAAGAAGATTTAGAAATAATAAATGATAGAATAAGTACAAGAAAAAGAATAGCTCATGAAAAACCAGAATCATCAAGCTCATAAAAAGGAACAAGTTATGAAACAACTTCAACAGTTAATTTAAATCAATATTACATAACAGGAACAATAAATGAAAAAGAATATTTAATACTCTTAAACACAGGACAAGAAGAAAATTATATAGCAAAATATCTAGTAAAAAGTGAAGAAATAAAATCTAATGGTAATATATGCCCAGATCTACCAAGGAGTCTAATAACATTAAAGATATAGCAGAAAATGAAATAATAATAGGAGTTAGAAAAATAAAAATAGAATTTGAAATAAAGGAAGATATGCAAATAGCAGACATAATATTAAGAATAAAATGGTTAGAACAAGTAAAACCATACAATATAGAACATACACAATTATCTATAACATATAATAAAGAAAGATTATTCATAAAAAGAGCTTTAACATGATATGAAAATATATGTACTTGTAAAAATAATAGTAGAAGGATATTATAATAGGTATTATACACCTATGATAGATACAGGGGCAGAAGTAAACTTATGTAGATACAACTGTTTTCCAGAAAGTAAATGAGATAAATTAAAAACACCAATAGTAGTCAAAGGATTTAATAATGAAGGAAGTTTAATTACATATAAAGTTAAGAATGTAAAAATACAGATATGGGATAAAATAATAACAATAGAAGAAATCTATAATTATGAACTAACATCAAAAGATATACTTTTAGGAATGCCATTTTTAGATAAATTATACCCACATATAATAACTAAAACAGATTGGTGATTTACAACACCATGTAAACAAAAAGTAAGAGCAAAAAGAGTTATTAATAAAATAAGAAAGAAAACTGTGGATAGAAGGAAGTGAAAAAATTACACAAAAGTTAGAAAACATAAAAAATACAGAAGACACAGTAGAACTAGTTGTATTTTCGACAAATAAAAAAGAAATAACTATATTTTCAATAGAGAAGGTAGAAATAATAAAGAAAAAATTAAGACAATTATATAGTGAAGATCCATTAAAAGGATGGGAAAAACATAAAACTACTATCAAAATTGAATTAATAGATAAAAATAGCATAATAACTCAAAAACCATTAACATATAATTTTGACGATTTAAAAGAATTTAAAATGCATATAGATGAATTATTAGAAAAATAGTATACACAAAAAAGCAATAGTAAACATAATAACCCAGCATTTATAGTAAATAAACATAGTGAACAAAAAAGAGGAAAAAGTAGAATGGTGATTGACTATAGAAATTTAAATGCAAAAACTATGACATCTAATTATCCAATACCAAATAAGATACTAAAAATAAGACAAATACAAGGAAATAATTATTTTAGTAAATTTGATTGTAAATCAGGATTTTACCACTTAAAGTTAGATGAAAATTCTAAGGAATTAACCGCATTTACGGTACCACAAGGATTTTATGAATGGAACGTATTACCATTTGGATATAAAAATGCACCAGGTAGATACCAACACTTTATGGATAATTATTTTAAACAATTACCTAATTGTATAGTATACATAGATGATATACTACTATATACAAAAACTAAAGAGGAACATTTAAAATTATTAAAACAATTTACAAATATAATAGAAAAATCGAGAATAAGTTTAAGTGAAAAGAAAGGCGAAATTATGAAAAACCAGATAGAGTTTTTAGAAATACAAATAGATAAAAGTGCAGTAAAAATGCAACAACATATAATACAAAAAATAATAAATTCAAAAGAAGAATTAGATACAAAAAAGAAATTACAATTATTTTTAGGATTAGTAAACCAAGTAAGAGAATGTATACCAAAATTAACAGAAAACCTAAAGCCTTTACAAAAAAAAATTAAAAAAGGATATAGAATATAATTACAACAAAGAAGATAAAAAACAAGTCCAGAAAATAAAAATACTATGTAAAGAGTTACCAAAATTACAATTTCCAGACGAAAATAAAAAATTTATATATATAGTAGAAGCAGATGCTAGTGAATATAGTTATGGAGGAGTACTTAAATATAGATATGAAGAAGAAAAATTAGAACATCATTATAGATACTACTCAGGTACATTTAATGAAACAGAAATAAAATGAGAAATAAATAGAAAAGAATTATGTTCATTATATAAATGTTTATTAGCATTTGAGCCATATATTGTACACAACAAATTTATTGTACGAACAGATAATACACAGGTACGTTGGTGGTTAACAAAGAAACTACAAAATTCAGTTACAACGAAAGAAATTCGGAGACTAGTATTGAATATATTAAATTTTACATTTACAATTTAAGTAATTAGTACTAACAAAAATGTTATTGCAGATTACATATCAAGACAAAGCTACACAGACTGATATAATAGAAGATGATGCTTTAGAAAAAATACTCAAAACCCTAACTACACTTTCAATGAAAGTGGACAGTATGGGTAATGAAATAGAAAAGCTAAAGACTAATGAAGTTAAACTAAAGTCTAAAGCTATGAATCAGCTAACTCAGCAGTGTGCAGAGCTATGTCGATCGGAAGACAATAAAATTCCAGAGCTAAAAGGAGACGTTGGGATACTCCATAAAACATATAACATTTATCAATCTACAATTGCAGGTACACGCAAAGGAGTTAGTGGACAAAGATACTAGAACATGAGCATGAATAAGATATTTAAAAAACTATTTATACCAAAAAACACAAAAAGACCCCTTGTACATACCCCCATAAATTACCACATATCGAGAAAGTTTGAACCAAGATAAAAAAGCCCATAACCATATAACCCGAGCATACATAGAAAATATCCACAAAATACAGACTTATCTAAACCTTAAACCCAGAGCCACAGATATCCTGGAATCAAATACAAACTACATAACCCAAAAATTGCAAGGTCACAACAAGTTAATCGCACTACCTAAAACCAACCCAACCTTAGTTTAAACTTATTTCAGTTATGGATTATTAAATACCGTATATACCCAAGATGGAGATGAACTATCAGCTATACCAGAATTACATAGAGCATTCACCATTTATAAAAGAATAACCAAAGAGAATTTATTTTTTATAAAGTTTTATACTGCACCAGTAGAGATATTATATGACGAGATCAAACCAGTTATACAAATTGTAAAAATAGGATTAACCAGAGATATGATTATATAGGAAAATATTGTTCAGCAGCCAGAGATACCTAAAATCGAGATACCTACTTTTTATGCAAATAAATGACTTATTGGAATAGCTACGATTATTCAAGAATTAGCAAATAATTATATCAATGGAAACCTAACATGGAGCTCTTATTCAAGAGATCATCAAATGATTTATTCAAATTCAAGAGAGCTACGACAAAAAGATATGGAAGATGCTAGACAATGGATTCTGACATTACTCAACCCAGAGAAACAACCAACTACAAGGGCGATTAGGGAAGGATTTATTTCAGAAGAATTATTAACAAGATATTGCAAGATAATTGGACACAAATATCCAGACCATCAATGTTTGAAATATAATGGAGAAGATAATATTATCCCGAAAGTTAAACTGGAATAAGATAAGAACGTCAGCTGGAAGATAGAAAAAAGATAAGAAGCAACGGAGTAATAAAGACAAAAAACAAGATAATAAAAGATAGAAAGTGACATGTATAGTTTTGAAATTTTGTTACGTAAATTGATTAGTTTTTGACTTTTTGGCCAAAGTGCCATTATTGATTTTTGTTTTTTTAGTCTTAAGATTTTTTTTTCTCTTTTGCAAAGATAGGAACTAGTCTTTGTCTTATATATACTAGTTTAGTTTAGTCTAGTCATTTTCTACTATTGAAAAGGAAGACATTTTTGTAAAAAGTAGGAATAGTATAGTTTACATGTTAAAAACGTGTGACGTAGGAATAGTTTATTTCCTCCGATAAATATGTAAGTCATTCGGCAAGATAAAGGCAAGACTTTAATGTGTTGAAAGCAATCCTTCTCCTTTGTACACCAAAAAACTTTTTGAATATTTAATAAAAAATAGATATATTTCCAAAGAAAAGCTATGGATAAACAAAACCCAGAATTATCAAACCTACCAGAACAGGTATATTTATTTACGATGATGAATAGCTAAATTCATAAATTCCTGACAATCATGATATGATAAAATAAGTTCATGATAGTTACTTTATAGTAGAATTATCTGAAGAATAATATGTTACAAAGTTTATTAGCAAAGTGGAAAAGGAGAAAAATCCCTAAGAACTATGTCATCCTAAAGGTGAAACCGTTGAGGCAAGAAAGTCGTGATGGGGAGTAGCCAGAGTAGAGGCGCTGTTTAAGGAAAAAGTATCTAGATTACCATGCTAATAGTGACCGAAGAACATGTTATTTAAGAATAATCTAGTATATAGTAATCTAAAATGATCATATTTTGTTATGTGTATGATTGAAGGAAATATTTAGAAAAAAGAATCATATGAAAAATGAATACTTATTTATCTGATGAAATGGTAGATAAATTTACAATACTTGTTTTGTATGTACTTAAGGATATAGAAATTGTAGATATAAGAAAAATCATAGTGGAAAAAATATTTGATAAATATTTTATGACTAGAATAAATTACATACCTCACCTACCTACTTATTCTTACAAATACTTACATACCAAACCTACACATCAACAATGATAAATTACTTATATTTAGAATATTGGAAAATGGATATGAAAAATATACAATTAATAGAAAAACTAATGAAAACAAATCTAGAAAAATATATGAAAACTAGAGATATAAAATATATAGAATTCCTTAATGAAAATATACAAGAATTATTAAGATTAAAACAAACAACTAATAAATACTATGATAAAGCATTTAATTACTAGAATCCAATTCCAAGTTATCCAAGTTATTCGTAGAAACCTAAGCATTATATGAATAATATGACAAGTTATATATCTGATGATATTAAGTTACTTGTTTTATATATCATAAAAGACTTAGAAATAGAAGACATAAAGAAAATAATATGAGAAAAAATATTTGATTTTGAAGATAAGTTACTAAATACTAATTGCATAGAAGATGAATTAGAAAATATAGATTTCTATGGTAGAAATTATTATTCAGATAGTTATTATTTAGATTGATATAACACAGATTAAAAATGTTAGAATATATTAACAGAGTTAGAGAAAAATAAAGTTGGTTATACGAGGAAATTAATTATAGAAACCAGCTTAGAAAAGGAAGAAAACAATTAAAAGAAAGATTAATTTGGATAAATAAAATCATAAAACAACTAGAATTAAAAGACAGTTTAGAATATGATTTAGACATAGAATTATTCATAGACGAAAAAGACAGGATAGTTAACGAAATAGATAGCCTAGAATTTAATATCAGATATAGTACAATTAGAATAAATTATTACAAAGAAATTTGCAGTATCACAACTACTTTAGGATAAAATGATAAATTATGAATATTTAAAATATTGGAGACAAGATATGAAAGAAATAAGATTAGAAGAAATACTTATGAAAGAGAATTTAATTGAATATTTTAGAACAAAAGACATAGAATAGTTAGAATACCTTCAAAATAATATACAAAAATTACAAAGACTAAGAGAAAAAACTAAAGAATATTACAGTAAAGCATTTAATCAAATATCATTTAATCACCCCCAACATATGAACATCAATAAAACTAAGAAATATCCACGCACAAATAAAAATAGATCCATTAGAGCTATAATAGATCTATTAAAGTTATCCAAGTTATCCGCACCCCCTACAATTGGTATCAGAGTCTATGTTGTTTAAAGTTACGGAAGTAGTATATATTTGGACTTATTTGATTAATTTATTAATTATGATAAAATTAGATATAGATATCTACCAAAATATTATAAATATTATTTAGATAAATAACGTACAAAAACCACAACAATATAAAGAATTAAAAGAAATAATATCTGAAAAACGTAAAGAATTAAAAATAAGGATAGAAAGACTACAGTATAACATAATTGTCGGAGTTAGTAAAACTTCAATAAATGCACAAAAGGAAGAAATATCAAATTTAGAATCAACAATAGATAGTCTAGAATATGTATATCAACATAACCTATATACATTTAAATAAAATGAACAAAGAAGAATTTATAATAGACGAAAAATCATATAAAAATCACGAAAGATTAAAAATAAAAATAGTATTCTCTAAATTAGGAAGAAGATATAAGAAAATAGGTGAACATTTATATTTAATGTTAGAAAAAAAAGAATTAAAATTAGAAGATAAGTTGGCAGTCATGGTAAGAATAGAAAGAGAAAATGAAGAGATAGATAGAAAAAAGGAAATAGATAAACTAAAACAATAAACCACAGAAGAAATTCGAAAAATAGAAGAAACTAAAAATAGTAGGATTGCTGAATTAGAAAAAGAACTACAAATACTAAAAGATTTGTATGAAAAAGGACAGAAAGAAAAAGAAGAAAAAGATAAAGACCAAAAATTATTAATTGAGATAACTAAATTTAAAGAAAAATTAGAAGGAGAAAATAAAGAATTAGAAACCAGTGAATTAGAAATAAATACAATAGATGCCGAAGAAACAGATAATTATGACTTGGAAGATAGTGAAACATATACAGAAATTCTAGAAAACATAGAAAAACTAGAAATTAATGAAAAACAAGAAGTAATTAATAAAGAAAATCTAGAACTAATAAATACAAAAGTAAATACTCTAGATAGAAATATAATACCTAGTACATCAGAAATAAGAAAACCAACATATAATTACAAAAGTAAGTTTAAAAGATATAATCCAAAGGATGAATATAATAAATGGACACCAAAACAAATAATTAATTATAATTTTTTAGATTTAGACTGTGTAATAGAGACTAATAAAATAATATAACTATGGGTAGGATATATGTCAAAATAATTATTAGATAATAAAATAGATATTACAAACACACCAGAATATACAGAAAAAACATTAATAAGAACAGTAAAATTATGGTTTTAAAACCTAGCCGAAGCAAGTAAAAAAGTATTAAGATCTGATAATAAAACAGAAGAAACATCAGCAACTACTAAAATATTATCAACATAAATATTGAAAAAATATGAAATAGCTATAAGAGATGAATTTAGCAGTATGACAACAGAAGAAGAAGAACACAATAAATAAAAAGATATAAATAGAAATTTAATATTAAAACTAGCAATATGTAATATGTTCTATATAGATGAGTATATGTGCGCATTTAAAGAATATTATTATAAAGGAACATATAATATATAATAAAGTAAATATTATATTGTTGTGGTTTTTGCACGTTATTCATCTAAACAATATTTATAATATTTTGGTAGATATCTAGATCTAATTTTATCATAATTAATAAATTAATCAAATAAGTCCAAATATATACTACTTTCGTAACTTTAATCAACATAGGCTCTGCTACCAATTGTAGGGGGTACGGATAACTTGGATAACTTTAATAGATCTATTATAGCTATAATGAATCTATTTTTATTTTTTCGTGGATATTTCTTAGTTTTATTGATGTTCATATGTTGGGGGTGATTAAATGGTATTTGATTAAATGCTTTACTATAATATTCTTTAGTTTTTTCTCTTAGTCTTTGTAATTCTTGTATATTATTTTGAAGGTATTCTAAATATTCTATATCTTTTGTTCTAAAATATTCAATTAAATTCTCTTTCATAAGTATTTCTTCTAATCTTATTTCTTCCATATCTTGTCTCCAATATTTTAAATATTCATAATTTATCATTTTATCCTAAAGAAGTTGTGATACTGCAAATTTCTTTGTAATAATTTATTCTAATTGTACTATATCTGATATTAAATTCTAGGCTATCTATTTCGTTAATTATCCTGTCTTTTTCATCTATGAATAATTCTATGTCTAAATCATATTCTAAACTGTCTTTTAATTCTAGTTGTTTTATGATTTTATTTATCCAAATTAATATTTCTTTTAATTGTTCTCTTCCTTTTCTAAGCTGGTTTCTATAATTAATTTCTTCATATAGTCAACTTTGTTTTTCTCTAACTCTGTTAATATATTCTAACATTTTTAATCTGTGTAATATCCATCTGAATAATAACTATCTGAATAGTAATTTCTACCATAGAAATCTATAATTTCTAATTCATCTTCTATCCAATTAGTATTTAGTAACTCATCTTCAAAATCAAATTTTTTTCCCCATATTATTTTCTTTATATCTTCTATTTTTAAGTCTTTTATGATATATAAAACAAGTATCTTAATTTCATCAGATATATAACTTGTCATATTATTCATATAATGCTTAGGTTTCTACGAATAACTTGGATAACTTGGAATTGGATTCTAGTAATTAAATGCTTTATCATAGTATTTATTAGTTGTTTGTTTTAATCTTAATAATTCTTGTATATTTTCATTAAGGAGTCCTATATATTTTATATCTCTAGTTCTCATATATTTTTCTAGATTTGTTTTCATTTTTTTTCTATTAATTGTATATTTTTCATATCCATTTTCCAATATTCTAAATATATGTAATTTATCATTGTTGATGTGTAGGTTTGGTATGTAAGTATTTGTAAAAATAAGTAGGTAGGTGAGGTATGTAATTTATTCTAGTCATAAAATATTTATCAAATATTTTTTCCAATATGAGTTTTCTTATATCTACAATTTCTATATCCTTAAGTAGATACAAAACAAGTATTTTAAATTTATCTACCATTTCGTCAGATAAATAAGTATTCATTTTTCATATGATGCTTTTTTTAAAATATTCCCTTCAATCATACACATAACAAAATATGATCATTTTAGATTACTATATACTAGATTATTCTTAAATAATATGTTCTTCGGTCACTATTAGCATGGTAATCTGGATACTTTTCCCTTAAACAGCGCCTCTACTCTGGTCATACTTTAAGGCCAAATTAACCCTCGGTATCATACTTTTTGGTCAAATTCACTCTCGTTGTTAAGAAACTTTTCACATGTACCCTTCTTTTATTAAAAAATTCTAAATCAATGTTAAATGACATTTTTTTAAAAATAAAACGCATCATAATCTAACCTGCGAGACCCGACTCAAGCCACAAAGAAGACAAACAAATGTACTCCCCTCATTTCTGCTGATTAAATTTTTTCGAAAAGATTAAGCCAGTGGATATTTTTCAGTGTATAGTTCATGAAAAATGAATCTGCATCAGTATAAACACAAAAAATATACCCCTTCCTTTGTTAATGGATCAACATCAGTGTAGAACTCATGATAGATGGCACTTGACAGTCAAAGACAACATATTAGAGCTACTAGATATTTCTCTGAATGATTGAGTTAAGAGATCCCCTATGTGCCAATTGTGGCATCTCTTCATTCTTATGTATTTATATACAATTTGAATCTACACAAATTTTTCATCATGTCATTTGCTCAAAGTACTTTTTCACTGATTCTAGAATCTTGATGCACATAGAATTGCATATCAAATTTTGAAATTTATATATAACTAAATAGAAACAGAGTTTGTAATAGGCATTTTCTCTATCTCCATGTTTTTGTGCTATATCATTCTATTTTACTTCTTGTTCATTTTTAAACAACCTGCCAGCGCTGCATGCTGATAGAGAAGTATATTTGTTCATAGGAAAATTTGACCTATAGAGCTGAGGGAGGAGTAGATTTGTTTGTGTATTTTTTGTGGGTCGAATCAGGTGGATTATATTAGAGTTTTTTTTAAAAAAAAGGTCATTTAATGTTGATTTGAGTTTTTTTAATGGAAGGATACATGTAAAAAGTTTCTTAACAATGAGGGTATATGTGGTTTCAAAGCAAGATGTCGAGGGTAAATTTTGGCCCATATTATGACGAATGGTATTTTTAGCCAATTTTTCAATGTATAGGGGTAAATTTAGCTCCAATGTATGACAACAGAAATAAATTTAATCCCAAAGTATGACGAAGTGTATATTTAACCAACTTTTCAAGTAGATGGTAAATTTGATCCTTTTTGCCTTAATGAAAGAATATATGGACCAAAGTGTATTTTAATAGACTTAAAAACTATGCCCCAAACTCTTAAAAGAATACTTTAAAGAGCCCTCACCCCTCATTTTCTCTATTTTCTGAATCTAAACCCTAGAAAATAAAGCAAAAATTAAGTTGCCTTTTACCAACTAAATTTTCAAAGTGACCTTGTTGCTAATTCTTCTCGACCATACACATTAGAGCTGAATTAAAAAAAATAAAAACAAATATCCCCAAATTTCATAAAAGCAATTTTAAAGTTTTTTTTTTGACTGTTTTGAATGATCAGAATTCAGAAGGTGTGATAAAGACGTGTGCCAAATGTACTAACGTGGGGTTCAACTTTTAGAAGAAATCAAGGACAACCCAAAGTACACGGAATTTGGGTTACCGAGAATTCCTTTCTTTTTCATACATAAGCAGTAGCAGTGTACGACTTCACTGTCATCCAAAATCTCATCTATAAAACCACAACCCTCTACAAAAATCATTATTAACTTCTATTAACTATAATATTTTCTTGAGTAAATTATGATAGACTTTGTTTGGCATTTTATCACCTAATGGAACCAACCACTTGAATTGGGTGAAAAGCTTCCCTTTTTTCGTGCTTTAATTTCCACCATTCTTTTGTATTTTATTCGATGTTTGGTACTTATATTGATGTCTTACTAAAATTTGTGTCGTGTAAGACTCATTTAAAGGAAAAATGATGCCTAACAATTTTTTTTATATTTAAAGTTCAAATGGAGACCTCTAATTAAGAGTCACCATCTCACCACAATCTTTGTCAATAATTTCCACCATGTTCATTCACATTCAGTTATTGATTTGTGTGTTCCTTGGCTTCATTCATCTTGACCTAATCCTAATTTAATTTTTTGAATTAATTCTTCTGCAAATAAAATAAAATAAATTATATATTGAGGTTGAATTTAATCTAACCTAATAATACATCAATTATAACATATTCACTAAAATTTAATACATGGAATTTTAGAAGGACAAAGTGTACTGAGATTTTATTTCTATCTTGTAGAGGTACTCAATGTAGTTATGAACGTTGTTCTGGGGTACAAAAATTTGTATGTTTCAAACCAAACTTCAATATTAAGTTCAAGAACAACTTTCAAGAACTACAATGAAGTTACAACAACTTCAAACACAAGATCAAATGAATAATCAAATGAACTATCAAAATGAAGTATTTATCAACTTTTAAGAAAGAAGATGAAGCAGAAAATTGTAGAATCAAGTCCACTGAATGCACGATGTGTCCTTAAGAAATTTATTCCCCTCAAGTACCAGAGGTTATGGAATCTTTCCTCCTACGATAAAATAATTCTCTTTCGGAATATAGTGGTACCTCAAATTTTCAGAAACTTCGAACACACTCAATGATTTGATGATCACACGAGAGTTTTTAGAAAAAGAAGAAGAAGATTGTTTTTCTACTAAAAAAAATGTCTTTACCTGAGAAAAAAATTCAGGTATTTATAGTCATCAAAGTGTTGCTTCACAAAGAGAAGCAATGGTTCAGAAATGTGCATCCCTTCATAAAGGTGTGTAACGCCCCGAATCTGGTACCCGGAGCGCTACACAGTACTTATGACCCCGAAAGACCTCAAGCTAACCCATGACTGATATCTGTACTTGAACACTGCATAATATATTGTATAAATGCGAATAAAGGCTGAAAGGCCATAAGGTTCAAAACTGATAAAACATAACATCTGAAAGTACGGTATATCAATACCAAAACAAACTGAAACAAAACTTTCTGAACATACTGTAGTCTAAAAAACCTCTAAAACTAAACTGTCTGAATAAGGAGTTGATGAGACATGACCCCAACTAACTCCAACTACTGAAATAAGCTAAGTAATGAAAAAATAAAGTAATAATCATGTCCTCGAAGGATGAGGACTCACTGCTAACTCTGATTGCTGAAAGTGGAATGCTACTGATGCTTTGGAGCTCGTGCTTCTGAATCTATGGTATAGAATAAAACACCATAGCGCAAATGTGTCAGTACGATTGAATGTACTGGTATACATGTGAGGTAGGCTGAATGCAAAGGGTTCAAATGCATGAACAATGCTAACTGACTATATAACATGAACATGAGAATACATGCATGAATAAGTAACTGTAACTGAATTCGTGATGGTACTGACTACTGAGTCTAATTACTGATAACATTAGTTACTGAGAACTAATATAACTAATACTGAGTGAATGTATCCGACAGTCTAGGTTCTGATGGAACTAGTTGAGTTCCATACAGTGCCGAGTTGACTGTATCGGACAGTCCTGAAATCTAAAGGACTATCTGAGTTATTTTACTGAGACTGAGACTGTGGGAAGTATTTATCTAACTGACATTCCCCAAATAACGCATTATAGCTAAGTTGGGGTCCAATATATAACCCAATTGGAAGGGTATCAATACCGCGCCACTTGTAAAGACAAGCAGTAGGTGACCCTCATCTGGCAGTGTCCCCAAAAAAAATGGTGGGACCCTTATCTGACAGTGTTTATCCACCTCATCAACCCTCATCAACCCTCATCTGTCAGTGTTGATGTCTCAATCTATGTTGTCTACATAGTTCTGGAATGCACGGATTTCTTCTAAGGATCACACCCTCAACTGTCAGTGTGTGTCCTCATCCTTGGGTTCACTCAGTGCTAAATCCTACTACCATCTGAATAGACACTGAACATGATTAACTGAACTGAACTGGACTAAGTTCATTGAGTTCTATTGACTAACAGAATACTACTGAGATTACTGAATTTCTGAGCTTTCTGTGATTACTGGGATTACTGAGTTTACTGAGTTTATTGAGTTTTCCTGAGTCACATGACTGACTGAATTCTACTGAACATGGCTTGACTGAGCATATCGTGAAAACATGACACAGGCTCTAGGCACAAAGCTAAATTGTTGGGTAAAAGTACCCCAGGACTCGATAGAAGGAAACTGACAAGGCATGACATTCTTGAATACGTAACCAACATCAACAATCCGTAATACAATAAGTTGGGGATTTCATGAATTACATGGTTATCATAATCTTGTACATAGTAGGAATGCATATACTCAATGTCATAATTTCATACTCTAATATCATGAGCATTCCAACAAATATCTATATTACACATCAATAGCATGGGAGCCATTTGAACATAAGGGTAAAATAGGCACTTATCATATGGATCACAATTAAGCTATAATACACAATCTCTATCCTCTTAGGACTTTTATCAAACACCTTACATGCACAACTTAGGAAATAGGTGTAATTATAAAATTACACATCATAAACAACTAAATTCATGGATTTCAACTTGCATGCTAACATAGTTTCATGAAAAACACATAAAGTCCCCAACTTGGGAATCATACAATAAGATAATCATGGTTACAAACAACCCACAATATAAACATTATGATTTATAATTTGAAATAAGGTTCTTGAGATTTATGGATGAAAGGAATCCATAAATCAACACTATGCGTACCTTAGTTCTTTATTACATGAAGATTTACAGTGAATTTTTCTTGAATTTGAATCCCCAATTGAGAACCCTAACTTATTATTGAGAGAATTTTGAGAGAAGTGACTATATTTTGGTTTACTTGGGCTAAATCCCGTGTTATAGGCTTATATAGGGGGTGTGAAATACCCATTTTGCCCTTAAAATAACTCAAAAAACTGGGTGTTTACGTCACTTGGGCCATAGGATATGTGGCACATAACTTATCACATAAGCTAGGTTGTGCGTTGCATAACTATGGCATAAGTTAGGTTGTGCGTCGCACAACTTATGGAATATGTTAGGTTGTGCATCGCACAACTTATGGCATACCATTCCAGTAGCCTTAGGCGATTTGTTAGGCGACACACTCCACTTTGGAAAACAATAACTTCTTGCTCGGGTGTCGAATTTTGGTAAAATTAGTATCGTTGGAAAGCTAATTCGATCATGTTCAATTTGGTGGGTCTTAATCTTCCAAAAATACCATATATACATCAAGTTATACTCATTCAAAGATGAATCTTGCAAAATTAAACACTAAAACTTGATGGATTCAAAAGCTCTTAGCTTGCCTTACTCTAAGTGACTCTTATGAACACGCTTAACACATCATAAAATTTCTTCTCACTAGGATACTCATTGTAAGTCATGTACTCAAATATGAATCACAAGATAAGAGGTTTCATACATAGGAACAATGGTTTATTTTCTAGCTTAGAAATATATGGGGTATTACAAGGTACAACTCTTTAAAAAGGTGCAACTCTTTGGAAAAGTCAGAACCTATTGAAAAGTTCATAACCATTCAATCTTAAAAGGTAGGTGCTTATTTAAATTGCATCATTTCTCTTAGTGTCTTTCCATAAAAAACACTTATTCATTTTCCATTCACACCTCTTAAAGACCCCAAATAAATGGAGAATGGATATTTTAACAAAAATTTATGAACAAGTATGTTGTCAACAAGCAAATACTGATTGCATCTGGATAATTGGATTTTTCTTTAAACTTTTTGAAGTAAACATGAATCGGATGCACTCAGTCAATCGATATATTTGATATCTTTGAACTTTCAAACTTTATGTACACCTAGACGACAACACATGTCACACAATTACCCTTTTACCATTTATGGTTCTCACGATTTTGTTTGTTTCAGCCATGACCACACCCTGGTTTCATGAGATCGTAGAGAATAGACCTTTACTAACATTCTACTTGAAGCGGCTTCCACTTCACCTTTACATAGGTGATTTCTAAACTTTTAATCCTATAGATTAAATTATTTGGTCAAATCTGCCGAATTTAGATAACCATTAAAAAGCTTCACACTATAAACCTTATCCTTGTTTCTTAAAAATTGCCTACATCATGAGAATGAGTTGTGTATATTGACACTATTGAACCCTCAGTCACAATTTTGTTTGATCTCCTTGAACCTAGCTCTTGGGTTCTCTAGTCTACTAGGCAGAATTACCACCATGTTGACTTGTCCTAAGTCATAAACCCATTTCCTTCAATGTTCTCTCAACTCCCTCTCTAGATAGGCGTTTTGTAAGTAGATCCGACACATTATCCTTTGACCTTACATAGTCAACAGTGATAATTTCACTAGAGAGTAGTTCTCTAACAATATTATATCTCCATCTTATATGACGAGATTTACCATTATACATCATGATCCCTGCCCTACCTATCGCCACTTGTCTATCAAAGTGTACACATACTGGTGCCAATGGTTTGGGCCAATAAGGAATATTTTCCAAGAAATTTTAGAGTTATTCAGCTTCTTCACCAGCTTTATCCAATGTGATAAATTCAGATTCCATTGTAGAGCGGGCAATACATGTATTTTTGAACGATTTTCAAAAGACTACTCCTCCACCTAAAGTAAATACATATCTACTTATGGATTTTACTTTATTCGATCCAGTGATCCAATTTACATCACTATATCCTTCAATTACTACTGGATATTTATTATAATGCAAAGCATAGTCTTGAGTGTATTTAAGATACCCTAAAACTCATTTCATTGTCATCCATTGAGTTTTATTGGGATTACTCATGTACCAACTCAATTTACTAATAGCACATTCTATCTCTGGCTATGAACAGTTCATGATATACATTAAACATCCCAACACTATGTGTAGTCCAACTGTGAGTCACTTTTACCTTCATTTTTTTGATGTGTAAAGCCTACATCTAATGGAGTCTTGTCAATACCGAAGTCCAAATATTTAAACTTGTCAAGTACCTTTTTAATGTAATGAAATTGTGACAATGCCAACCTTTGTGGAGTTTTATGGATTCTTATCCCTAAGATCACATCTGCAACTCCAAGGTCCTTTATATCAAACTTGCTCTTAAGTATTTATTTCATAGCATTTATGTCAGAAATATCTCTACTGATGATCAACATGCATCCACATACAAACAAACAATGACCTTGTGATTTGGAGTGTCTTTTAATGTACACATATTATCACATTAGTTTATCTCAAAACCATTTGCCAACATGGTTTGGTCAAACTTTGCATGCCACAGTTTGGGTGCTTGTTTTAGTCCATAAAGTGATTTAGCAAGTTTGCATACCTTTTTTTCTTTGGCAAAATGGCTCGATGGACCCTTGTACTATGTCTGTTTTGTAATATGGGTACTCCTACTTACATGTTTGTCATCTGGACCTTTGATCCCATTAAAAATAATATTTTAAACCCTTTGACCATTGACCAGACCTATGTGGCATTAAAATAGGATAACACGCGTGCAGACCCGCTCCTAGGGTGCGAGTGAGGGTTAATTTTTGATCAATTTTATATTAAAATAATTAAAAAAATTAAAAAAGAGAGAGAAAGTTAGATAAAAAGAGGAAAAAAATAATAACCCCCACTAGTTTCGTCCCCTTTTCAGTGCTTTAACCCAAACACACTTCTTCTCAAATTTATTTTTTTAGCCTTCACCTACAATTCTCCAAATTTCTTCTTCAAATTTTCCTACCAATAAAAACCAATGTAAACTTCTCTGTACCTTAAAAAAAACACAAACCTTTTGTCCTAGTTTTCAATTTTGTGCTTATTTTTTCTCATGGAGTTGATTAAAGAAATAGCATTGAAACCTAGTCTTCTTTCATATATGGCTATGAAAAGTACCCAACAAGTTTTTATTTATGATTAATGGTGTGTAATGGGGATTAATAATGGAGCAAATAATGATTTTGAAGTTGATGACCTTTTAGATTTTTCTGATAAAGATTTTAAAGACGTGTGTTTACAAGAATTGCATGAAGAAGATGAAAAAGACTCTTTTTCTAGAAATTCTCAGAACATAAATTCACAAGATTATGCTTTTTCCGGCATGAAAAACTTTGTTTCCCTCACCGGCGAACTCCCTATTCCGGTAAAAACCCATGGCCTTGGGAAACAGAAATTTGCAAATTTTTCATTTTATTTTGTAAATTTTGGATTTTTATGATAAACCCAAGAAAAACATGTTACTCAAACTTGTCTTAACTACATCCAAACAATCAAAGGAATGCCAACAATCAAATATCTGCATACAAAATTTCTTTTCACAACACAACAACAATTTGACAACAAAACTTTTGCATTGAATCTATAAAATTATCCTCCATACATGGAAGAGAGGGTGGAGGCTGGTGGGGGTTTATACTGGTGGTAGGTAATGGAAGCATGCTGATGGGTTGTTGTCACATCGATAACGGTGGTGAGGCGATGGAGATAGAGAAGAGAGAGTGGAGAGATGGAGAAGAGAGAGCCGATGATTTCACCTCATTTTTTTTTAATTTTTTAATTTTTTAATATTTAATTTCTTATGTGGCATTTTCAAAATAATGTAGAATTTAATGTAGTATTTAAAATGACGTGGAAGCTGACGTGGAAGATGACATGGGACGAGTGTGTTACACTCACCAAAAAGTGTTTAAAATGTTGCTTTTCAGTGAGTTCAAGGGTCCAGATGAAAAACATGTAAAGGAGTATCCACATTACAAATCGGACACAGTACAAGGTTCCATCAAACTATTTTGCCCTTTTCTTTACCAAGACCACAAAATTCTCAGGTTGTTCCATGTAAACTTCTTCCTCCAACTTTCCATTTAGGAATGTTGTTTTCATATCCATTTGATGGGTTTCAAGACCACATATCTCTTTCAAGGCAACAAATATTCGAATTGATGTTATCCTCGTTATAGGCAGGTATGTATCAAAATAATCAAAGTCTTCCTTCTATTTGAAGACTTTCACTACAAGTCTTGCCTTATATTTGTCAATAGTACCATCCAATTTTATTTTCCTTTTGAAGATCCATTTAGAACCTAAAGGTTTATTTTCTGGAGGAAGATCAACCAATTCTCAAGTATGGTTTCTCAAGATTGAATCAATCTCACTATTGACTGCCTCTTTCGAAAATGATGAGTTTGAAGATGACATCGCTTCTTTAAATGTTTGAGGGTTATTTTCTAGGTGAAACAATACAAAATTCGATCCAAAAGAAGTTGACATTCTTTGATGTGTACTACATCTTGGATTCTCATCATTATGTACATTCTTGTTTGGTCCATCTCGAGGTCGTTTAGACCCCCCACTAGACCGTTCATATCTAGTTCTATATGGATAACTATGTTTAAAGAACTTAACATTATCTGATTCAATTACCGTATTTTTATTGATATCCAAATGTTCGAATTTATGAACTAAAAATCAACATACTTTATTACTTTTAGCATATCTTATAAACACGCAGTCCACAGTCTTAGGTCCTATCTTCACCCTTTTAGTCATAAGAACTTGAACTTTCACTAGATACCCCCACACTTTGAAATATTTCAAGTTGAGTTTCCTTTATTTCTATTTTTCATATAGAACTAATAGTGTCTTACTATGGGACACTCTATTGAGTATTCGATTAGTTGTAAGGATAGCTTCCCCCAACAAGTTTTGCAGTAAACCTAAACTTATAAGTAAGACATTCATTATTTTCTTTAAGGTTCGATTCTTCCTTTCTGCAATTTCATTAGATTGAGATGAATACGGGGCAATCATTTGATGGATAATTCCATTCTCTATACATATTTCTTCAAAAGGAGATTAATATTCTCCACCCCTATCACTTCTTTATTTTGATCTTTTTTCTCTAACTGATTTTTAATTTCTGTTTTATATTACCTAAATGAATCTATTGCTTTATCCTTACTATATAGCAAATATACATAATTGTACCTAGTGCAATTGTCAATAAAATATATGAAATATTTTTTCACATCACAAGATGGTGTTGACTTCATATCACAAATGTCTGTGTGGATTAAATCTAAGGGATTATAATTCTTTTCAATGGACTTATATGTATGCTTAGCATACTTTGATTCCTGTAACAACTCATTTCATTGTTATTAAATTATTCATAATAAATTCATAAAATTTCTTAATTTTCATTCCTCAATATTAAGTTGTATCCAAAATAGCCAATATTTTATTTATTAGGTCACCTCAAATTTTTTGGCAAAGATTTTAGCCTTCGAATGTGTCTAGATAGACTTAAGCCCGATGAATTTAACTATTCATAAGTGACAATATCAATACTTTAGTTCGAAAGTCTTTTATGTGTGAATTAAGGTCTTACAATATCCCTAACACAAAATTAAGTATAAAACTTTCTTTTCGATACATTTTCGATACGGGTTTTTATTAGGGCCAACTTCAAACGACCATATCTCATAGAATACAAAGAGTTAGGGGTCCTATACCTATGAAATTAAAGATCTCTTAGTCCTCTTTCCAACACAACAAACCGTTTCACAATCCGAATTTGAAGTAAAAAATTATGACTATTTTACTGAGTACTGTCCGAGCTGAAATGGAATTTCACTGTAGCAAAATTTCTGATGATATTTTAATTAGCTTTAGCTGTATTTTATCTAAAAATCCCAAATTTCATTTCCCAACCTTAGAGAGGTGATTTTCCAAATCTTAAGGTGAAATTCCTTCGTTGAAGTAAGTTTTTTCATTATTTTCTTCGTCTTTTAATTCTTCAACATCTTGAAATCCTTAAAAAGACCTTTAATGATGGAATTCTTTTGGAAAATACTCATGGGTGTTTTAATATGACCTATAACTGATTCTAATCTATAAATTAAAGATTCCTAACATGAATTTCATAAACTAGATTATGAATTTTGATGCTTAGGAACCTTGAATTCCGTAAATATGAGACCTTTAGCATAAAAACTCCATCAATAGAGATGGATTAAGCTTGAAAGAGCTAATTAATGGCTAACTGACCTTGGGAAATATTATAGACCTTGAATTAAGGGTAAAATTAGTGGTTTTGAATCCCTAAGATATTTGTTTGAAGAGTAATTATTTAATTACTCTTATTATTGCTTGATTTTTAGATGGTTGATTATTCCAAGGCATGAAGGAAAGGAAAGGGCATCTTTATTGCAACTTATTTCTTTCAAAAGCTTGGCGTCCAGGTAGGCTAGGTTTAATGAGTAGAATATTGTGTTGTTTTATATTTTCATAATATAGAATTGATGGGAGAAAACATGTCTACACCTGCAGACATAGAGTTGAGGTGAATAAAGATACGAGAACTTAACTTTAATCCCGAAAACTATATTATTGATTAATTATGTGATATTTGTGATATTATATGCTATGTGTTGTGATGAGATTGTCATAAATGAAGGATGTGGACATGATAGTTCTTAGTTATTCTGGTGATAAACCTAGTTGAGTTATAATGATATTAAGTTGTATTGATCAGATAATAATATGGTGAGGAGAACCATGCTGAGATTAAGTACTGATGAGCATAGTAACACCTAAATGATAGATGCCTTGAATTCGTATGATGATTGTATTATATGGAAAGAGGTAGTGATGTTTTAATAATTAATGAGTAAGTAATACTCCACTAGTAACTTGCATGCTTAAGTATTAAATTATGATTTATTTTATGATATTCTTGTTTTGGTATTGATAAAAGAACTTTATCTATTAGATGCCATGAGAGGCTAAATTGGTGATAATGATGATTTATTGAAATGTGCCTATGAGAGGCTTGTTTGAAAATAATAACTCCTTGTATTAATGCCATGAATGGCTTGTTGATGTTTGGATTGTTGATGCATGTATAAATGATTATTGAAATTTACTTGATGGAATTGTCTCATGACTTTAAGTGTACTTGTAAACCTTGTACATCGTGTTGTATGCTGTGAGGTAGTGTAAATTTGATATTGATATTACTTGTTTATATAGGATCAGATATCACGTTGGTACGAATATGTATATGTTTGAAAGGGTACCATGTTGGCACGGATATGGATATGTTGGATCAAATACCATGCTGGTACGGATATATATGTTGGATCGGGTACCAACCAATACAGATATGTATATGTTGGATCGGGTACCATGCAGGTACGGATATTTATATAATGGATTGGGTACCACACTGTTACGGATATATATATGTTGGATTGGGTACCACGCTGGTACAGATATGTATATGTTGGATCTGGTACCATGATGGTACGGATATATATATGTTGGATCGGGTACCACATCGGTACGGTATATGAACATTGATTATTCCCTGTAGGTCATGACTATTTGGGCAAAAATAAGTCCCATATCATGTGTGTACATATTTATGTTAAGTTTGTGGATGTTTACAGTATGATTGATACTCTTAATGGTTATGTGGCATATTTGTAATTTTGATCTGGCATTGCTGTATTATTGATTCATTGGGTATTTGATTGTGTGATATGTATTTGAAGAAGTAAAACTTTGTATTTACTTATATGTTGGTTGACTTGCTTCATTTATAAGTGTTTTAATTGTAACTTACCAGAATGGCTAGTTATCATTCTTTAATATTATAAGAGAAATTTTGGTTGTTAGCCCGAGAGTTTAGTGTGGGTTGTCTATGATTACGGGTTTGTTCATGTGAATATGAGTAATGAAAAAGATAAGGTGAATAAAGAGAAATAGTGATGTATTAAGTTGGATTGTGGTTGATGGTGTGAATTAATGAGGCTAGAGTATGTTAGTAGTGAATATACTATTGATGGAGTTGGAAGAGTAGCTGGATGATGTAACTTATATAGGTAAAGTAATAATATTATAACAACCTTAGTTGAATTATATTTCATTCAAGATATCATGATTTATTTTTCTTAATTCTATTTTATGATTATATGAACTAACACGTTCGGCCGATTATGCCTACCAGTATGTATGGTTGTACTGACCCTACTCTTATACATTCCTCCTTGGAGTATAGATTGGATGCAGGTTAGTTTGTAGTTACTAGATGGATGAAGATATTCAGCACTAGCTTCTGCACTTTCTTCCTGGCAGATGTTAGAGTTTTTGTATTATTTATTTTATTGTCAGTCTATACTGTAGTAGATATCTCTTGTACAGGTCTGGCCATGTCTTGGGATAGTGAAGGACTTTTGTTAGAAGTTTTTTAAAAAGTTTATTTATTAGTATTTAATTTACTTTATTATATTTAATTCAATATTTTCTTAAAAATAGAAGCCTTCCGCATATTTTTAGTTGGGTAATAAGGGTGCTCCTAGCTACTTATTATAGCGTAGGTGTCCACATGGTCCGTTAGTCTGGGTTGTGACAGTTGGTATTAGAGTGTTAGGTTCACCGATCCCATAAGTACAAGGGCAATGCCAAGTAGAGTTTCGTAGATTGGTGTGTAGGGCCCCACACCCAATCTTTGGAAGGCTATGAGGCATGTAAAAGTCATTTTATTTTTTCTCTCCATCATATCGTCCTAATATTGAACTATTTGATTGAATCCAATTGGTATCTAGACAATTCTAATTGGTATCTTAACAGAGCTCAATCGGAATGTAGTTGATTCCAATTGGCATCTTAGTAATTTTAAATAAAAATCTAGGAGATTTTAATTGGTATCTGTTAATAAGGTCTAAAAGTTATTTTTAATAGGTAATGACTTGTGAAATTTGTGAATTTATTGATTGCTTGTGTTTGATATTTGGCTAAACTTGTGTTGCTAGATTTTTGTCATTGTTGTAAATTATTTTTGTTTGAATTTAAGTGATGAAAACTGACAAAGTTGTTTTTGTTGATAATTGTGATGGGATTACTTGATTTCCTGTTATTGTGAAACTAACAATTCTATGGTGCTTACTTATTTTTTTGTACTATTATACTGATGAAATTGATGATATGAGAATTGGGTGGATGATCTGAGAACATGATGTCAACAAAAGATGGTGAAAAAGTGACATGAGTATGAGACTAAGGTAATATATGTTTTCTGTAATGAGAGGTTCTTCTTAATGATGTTTTGGATGGATCCTTGTGTGGTTCAGTTATTTGATATTATGTCAGGATCCTTGTGTGGTTCGATCATTGAGACTATATTTAAAATTTTTGTGCCTTTCTATTATTGACATTATGATAGGTTCCTTGTGAGGACTAGCTAAGTGACATTATTTTTGAGGTCCTTATGTGAACAGATTTTTAATGCTTGGCAAAATAATAAATTTTAAATAAAAGTGACAAAAATTAGTAGAGGTTGTTGATACCTATAGAATTTGATCTATTCGATAACTTGTCTGAAATGTGATATTGGTGATGAGACTGTTAATGACCTGTAATCGATTTATTTTTGTTTGGCCTTGCTTATGTGCTAGTGATGTGGGGACCACTCTTAAGGTGATTAAGAGTTTAGTGAAGCCCGTAATAAAAATATTGTTAGGTAGAAATAAAAATGACTCTGTATATCTTAAATTGGTATTAGTGATATAAGAGTGGTTTAACTTGACCATGAAGTATTTGTCGTTGAAAAATATTGAGTTAGTGATTGTCAGGACATAAGTTGTAGCTGTGTATTTATGCATTAGGAAAAAATATTGAGAATATCAAGTATTATTGACTTGACCTTGTGGCTGAATTATACATTTGCATGTCCCACAAAGTTGGCTGATACATGACACTTTTAAAGGATAGTAATTTCCATGATTGTGGCAATGCAAAATCAAATGACTTAGTTACACTCATAAAATAATTAAGAATAATCCCACATGAGAAAATAAGTGAATTATTAATGGCATGATTGATCTTTCTTGGGTGATACTTGGTGGATAATGCTTGTTGAGTGATTAAGGTATGATGATTAGATGAATATTAACGATGTTGTGGAGGAGAATGTGTTGTAGGCTATAATTTTGTGGGATCTTTATGGATAATAGTTGTAAGCCTGTGCAATGAGTGAGAGGTTATGTTGTCATCTATGTATAGTAGTAAATACAAAGCTTGAATCGTGGGTAATATTGAGGTAAAAATAAATAGTGTATCAGAAATATTGAAGCTAGCTTTATAGAATGAATTTAATAGTCTTGATTGAGTTCATGCGGATATCTAAGTTATGTAACTTGTAAGTGGTGTGGTGGATGGATTAGATATGACTTATCTAGTGTAGAAAATTTAAGTAGTATATTCATATATGTAGCATTTCGTAGCACATTTCCAAATAGAATTTGGGGCTCTAGAGCTTCGGTAAAAAAAAAAGAAAAAGAAAAAGAAAAAGGTATTTTTGAATGTCTATCTTCTTCAAGGTGAATCTTTTAAACATCTTTATCTTGCTTTCATAAAACTAAAGTTTCAGACTTAGGACGTTTATAATGCCCCAAAAATGGTCTCGAGATATCACACGGTGCTTAGGACCACAAGTGATCCCAAGCTAACCATTCTACTAACATAACTCATAAGCAACTGAAAAAAATACATAAATCTGATCGAAATAAGCGAAAGATAACTCTTTTTTGAATCTAATCAATACAGAACTAAATTAAAATGTTTACAACTCTGCTTTTACAAAAATATACTGGAATCAAATACATTAACTCTACTGACTGTCTATGAATACTCTAATAGTATTAACTATAGGTAATCGGGACATAACCCTCAACTATACCAAATCAATATGACTGAATAAAGAAAAATACAATACTGCTCAAACTATATGAATTACTCAAGCCTTGAATCAAGAGGACTCATCACCTGCTGACTGGAAACTGCAAACTGCTTAAATATGGTATGCATGCTATAACTAAACTAATACCTACATCATGAGACACAGTAGCACATAGACATATATGTGGATCAGTACTTTGAGGATGTACTGAGTATATAGAGGTGAATGCATAAGTAAAACCTCATCTCATCATCATAATTTGTAAAATAATGCATGCTAAATGTAAATGGCTCACATAAGCTGGAATATCTGAAATACTGAAAATAATAATTTTGAAAAGCAAGTCATTCTTTATAAATCTAGTGAGTCACAACATTTAGTTCTAAAAACTATACTTGTATTCTGTCTGTAAATCATACTGTCTAAGTGTAGAAAGAGCTCACTTCTAAAATCTGAAATCTAAAAGCTGAAGTCTATAACTGTTATCTTTCTGTAAAGCATAATTTGAGTAAACTATGAGCCTTTATACTTAGCTTTCTGAAAATATTTACTATTAAACTATAAGGAAAACACTTTATCTTAAATGTTTAGAAATCTGAAAACTTATTCTGCATGTGAGGCTCTTCTAACCGACATAAACCATGTGAGCATTCATGGAGTCCAACGTTCTTGTCCCCCTAAGGAGGAATCCTTACGTTGGGGAGAGGAGTCATACTCTTGCTAGGGAGTATAACCTATCTAAGTGATCACATATCTATCATCCATGTAGAAGTGGGAACAATCTAAATCCTACGTTGGCATGAGAAACCGTAGTAACGTACCCAACTCGGTGCTAAATACTACTCCCACTTAATTTGTATGCTCATTCTGATGGAAATCCACTTTAAAATAGTATAATGGTTTATAATGAAAACCAATAGTATATCTGTAAAGCTAAATCTGTAATCTGAATCTGTAAAGTGGATTTCATAGCTATTCTGAGACCAAAAGGTCAAATCTTTATCAATAATCTGAAAAGGAATCTAGTCATATGGTGCTTATAGAACAACAAATCTTGAAATAACAATCTTTAATTAGGGATTAAAGACCCATGCATCAAACTCATGTTAAAACATCATAATGTTCATGCTTGGGATTGTAAATATTTATAAATCAATTTAAAATTTGGAATTTCTGCAATATGCATGGAAATATGAACATAATCATGTAATTCAACTTCTAAATCACTTGAAATCTCATACGCTTGTAAATAACAAGAATGGGTATAAACCCTAACTTGAATTTCATGGAAAAACATATAATATTCAATAAATTTGTAATTAAAATAAGTTTTTGGGCACAAGGATGAAAATATTATCCTTGCTGAAAACCCCACATACCTTGATTGAAGATTACATGAAGAAACTTGATCTATTGATTCCTATTTGAGTTTTTGAAGATGGATTCTTGATTATCTTGCCTTGGGAATCCTCAATTTGGAGCTTTCTTGGAGAATCTATGAAGGATTTTTGATTTCTTGGAGAAGAATCTTTGGAGCTTTAGGGTTTTTCTTTGAGAGAGAATGGATGAAATTGGGCATAAAGTGCTTAGAATAGGCTTAAATCTTATGTTTGGACGGATTGGGGGCTTGGGAATTGACCAAAACACCCTCTTTAAACTTCTAAACGGAACTGGAAAACATAACATTTTCCCAAACTGGGTGGCCATCGCGACGCGCCACTATTACGGGGCTTACTAAAAAGCTGACGAGTGGGAACTGGGCGGACTCCGCGATGCACCACAATCGCGGTGCCCCTTTGGAATGCCATTGTGGCCACTGGCGCGACGCGCCAGTATCGTGTTGGGCAACTGGATTTTGAATATTGGGAATTTGAAACTCTCCGCGATGCGCCAATATTGTGGAGGTCCACTGAAATTGACAATTATGAAATTGTTCTTCACCGCGACACAGTGGTTGCTCAGGTGGGACACAGTCAACTTAAAAATGCCATAACTTCTCAACCGAGTATTGGATTTGGGCGAATTTGATATTGATGGAAATCTCATTCAATTTCCCACCCAATACAATGTCTAATTCTGGAAAATACAGCATAAAGTAAAAGGTATTCATCTTTGAAGAAAATCTTCGACATTCTAGGGACAGTTTTAAGCTAGGAAAAGTATGGGGTGTTACAATATCTCCCACATGGGAAAACTCGTCATCACATGTATCTAATTAAGATGAAAATACTGAGGAATATGAGGCTTTAGGCTATCTGTAAGACTCCGCAAAATTCTCTCGTAGTCTGAGCCTTAGAGCGTGTTCAGCGAAGTGTAAATCAGGCCCTAAAAGGTTGAGAAGTATCTTCCCAAGTGAAAAATATTTTGAACCACATAGAATTTCACTAATATCAACTTTTTGTCATATATATAATTGAATAAACTTTCCTTCAATACCAATTTCATCAAAATCCGGCATCGAACGAGGAAGTTATGACCGTTTTACAGAAAGCAGTCGGAACCGCCCAGGTGTGACGGCCGGCTTGATGAACCGTCGAGCTTGCGATGGACCGTCGCCTATATCATCACAAGCAAGGAAGTAACTCCCTTTTCTGGCCCAAGTGCGATGGTCAGGATAACGAACCATTAAGGCTGCGACGGACCGTCGCCGCAGAGGCAGTGTGGCCTCATCCTGGACAACGTGCGATGGACGATTCAATGGACTGTCGGGTTTGCGATGGACCATCGCTAAGACCGTCGCATCGAGGCAGTGTTTTATTTTTCTGATCGATATGCGACGGATGACCCGACGGACCGTCGCAGACCTCGTTCAGTATTTTTAACTCATTTTAAAAAGGGTTTTTTTGGTCCTTTTCCACTCTTTTTAGTCCCTATTTGTACCTGATCAAGGCTCACAACTTCATTTATCCTCTTCAACATGAAAATCTAGGGTTTCTAAAAAATTAAAACCCTTATTTCTTCTTAAAAAAATCAAGAGAAATTAAGAAATCAAGAATCTCTCCAAGAGCCTTTAAGAAAGAGTTTCCTAAGGTATGCAGATGTTGATTCTTGAGTCTCTTTCATCCAATAAGCTCAAGAACCCTTTTCTAAATTTCAAAGATCTTATGTTTATGAGTTTTCATGATTCAAGTGAGTTGAAATTGATGTTCATGCTATTATTGAGTTTTATTCATGTTTGTTTACAAGGTTTTCAAGCTAGTATGTGATATTCATGTGATGTTCATGATAAACCCTCTTCAAGTTGCTTGTTAAGTAATGTGTTCATGTTAATTAAGTGTAGAAATTGTTGAATAAGCGAAGAATACTCCCCATATGTTTGATAAAATGCTTATGTGAAAGAATTAGAGCTATTATAGCATGTTGACTAGAAATCCCCAATTATGTGCAAGTTCATGGAAGCCAAGTGATTGTTGAAAAGCCTTAGTGAATGAATTGTGACATGATAGCATGAAATCCCCCAATTATGTGTTCTTTAATGCATGCTAAGTGTTTGATGCAAGACCTTGTTGAATGGAGTATGAGTCAATAGCATGTCTTCCTATATTATCACATGTTTATGATTCCTAAATGCTAGGAGAGATGCTTTAGTGATTGTGATGGTGAATGAATGTCCATGGTTTTGATTATTCAAGAATGGTTATGTTTTACTTTTATGTTATCGAGTCCTGGGGGTATTTATACTCTACAAATTAGCTGTAGTCTAGATCCAGTGTCAGTTTTCTCGATAATCTCAGTCAAACCACAATTCTTAGAATTCAGTGAGTTATAGAACTCTGTACTCTCAGACAGATACAGAACGTAAGAAATCTCAATAATCTCAGAAATCTCATTATCGTTAGCATTCTAGCCTCAGTTTTGTACTCAACTCAGATCTAGTAGTATTCAAGATTCAGTTCAGACCTCAGTAGAATATGAGTAATCTATTAAAAGATCAGTATCATGCTGTCAGATAATGAGATTTAGTAGTATTCCGTCAGATACGAAACCAAGTGAATTCCGCGTAACTCAGTCAGATCATTCGATAAATATGATCAGTAACAGATTCAACTCAGTTTAAGTTCAGTTAAGAATCAGTTAAGAGTCTTTCAATTGGGAGTAGGAGCTAGAACCGAGCGAGTGCAGGGATGTCAACTCCCCGTTAGAGCGGCAGAGTCGTTAGGAGCAATCCCTGAACTCCACAACTTCGTAGCCAGTGCAGGAGCAGGATTCACCCATTAGAATAAGGCTTGACGATTATACTGCCTTAGGCTTGACTTCCTGTGAGGGTTACCCGTTAGAAAGGCTTGACCAGAGTAGAGGTCTTTACTCGTGGTATGGTATTGACACCCTTCCAACTGGTGTTATAGGTTGTACCCCACCATTTCAGATTTGGGGCATGTCGGTTAAGCGAGAACTCCCACAGTTGCAGATTCAGTATCAATCTTCAGAGTAGAACTAAGAAACAAGGACTTTCGGACTATCAGATACTGTCACCTATATCAGTAAGGAACTCAGATAGTTCCATTGATTCATGGACCACCCGCTAGATAGGCATGGTCTCACGTAAAATTATTCAATATCAACATTATTAGATCTAAAGATCACCCATTATATCAGATTCAGTTGAGTAATCTTATTATCAGATCCAAAGATCACCCGCTAGATAGTCTTGATCTCAGTCTCAGATTCAGTTGAGTAATCTTATTATCAGATCCAAAGATCACCCGCTAGATAGTCTTGATCTCTGTCTCAGATTCAGTTGAGTATTCTTATTATCAGATCCAGAGATCACACGTTAGATAGGCCTGACTTATTCTCAGATTCAGTTGATTATTCTCATTATTAGATTTGGAGATCTTCCGCTAGATAGGTTGGGTCTCAGACATAATTATTTCTTATCATTGATAGTAGATTCAGGGATCATCCATTAGAGAGGTTTGATCTCAGATTTAGTCAGTCGAGAGTAGTAAGCTCAACGTTCAGTTATTGATATGAGTAGATTCAGTTAATTAGTTTTAGTATCATCAGTTTCTGAGATCACTCATTAGTAGGGCTGACAATTTCAGCCCATATTTGTGAAAAGAGTTCATTTAACCCATATTTATTGAATTGAATCACTCATATTTCAAATGGGTTAATATGGACTTCAATTCATTTTAAAAGCTCATACAAATATGGAAAAAATGGGTAAAATATGGGTACCCATTTAAACACAGAGATTACCCACCTATGTTTAAAATTTCATTTTTTCTCTTTTCTAGTTTTTTTTTTTATTTTCTTTCTTTTTTCCTTTAATTTACTTTTTTGCTTTTTCATTTTTTACTCGTTTCTTATAATTTATTTTTTTCTTTCTCATTTTTTCATCTATTTTTTTTTCTTTATATTTTTTTTTGTTTTTCCCTTTCTCATTCTTATTTGATCATTCATATTCGCTTGAGACCTACATGGGTTAATTAATTTAAGCTTCTAATTATTCCTTTTAGCCTATACAATTTATAACAAGTCTTATCAATTAAATATAATCCATAGTCTCACTCCTTTATTATTATTTTTTTCTATCTTTTATTTCTTTTCCAGTTTTTTTTTTGTTTTCTTTCTTTCTTTTTCCTTTAATTTACTATTTTTTCTTTCTTTTTTCCTTTAATTTATTTTTTTTCTTTTTCATTTTTTTGCTTTTTTCCACTTATTTTTTACTCGTTTCTTACACTCTTTTGTTTCTTCTATTTCATCAATTTTTTTCTTTTTCAAATTTTTTTCTTCACATTCTTTTTTTACTTTCTATTTCTGTTTTCCCTTTTTTTATTCTTGGTTTGTCATTTTTCTTCTTTTTTAATATTTTTTTCCTTATTTTTTTTCATTGCATTTTATATATATTTTTTTACTTTAAATTTATTTGTATCGTACTATATATTTCAAATAATTTTATTATTGGTATTTGAATAGTTTAGTTATCAATATGTACAATTTATCATTTGTATTTATATACAAATAAGTGTATGAATTAATTATATTTTCTCGAGGCTAAAATATATAAATATAATGTATCATTCAATGCAAATGTGTCATTAGTATTTGTATATCAAATTTATCATTTATATTTGTATATAAACAAGTATCATTAGTATGCGTATGGTTCAAGTTGTATAAACATGTATCATATGATACAAATGTAACATTTGTATTTGTATAAGAGCTTAGGGTTAGGCAAGGAAGGAAGTACGTAGAAACCTTGATTTGTTTACTTCTTACGACTGCTAATGAAATTTGGTTTGACGAATGTAATCCCAAGATCTTTCAGGATACTATCTCTGTATCTGTCCATTAGGTGGAGTCCACTTGAGTGTACTTACGCAAATTATAAATGTTTGGTGAATATAAATCAATATGCGCTTAGGGTAATTTCGTTATCATAAAAAAACAGAAGAAAACCAAAAATAGAAAAAAACAAAAACAAGAAAAAAGAAGAAGAAAGAGAGGTAGAATTTAGATATAGAAGAGAAAAAAAAGCGTAAAGAAAGAATTGAAAAAAATATAAAAAAATCAAAAAGAAAAAAATAATGGAAAAGGAGAAAAGGAAAAAGAAAAAAAATGATGCTAAATATAAATATACCGAGTGGTTATGATATTTCAGTCATCATCTATAATTTGTACTCGGTTTAACCATGTTCTTTGAAAATAAAAAAATATAAAACATAAAATACAACCCAAAAAGAAAAAAATGAGAAAGAAGTAAAAACAAAACAAAATAAAAAAATAGAAAAAAAAGAGACTAAAAAGGAAAAGAAAAAAAGAAAAATGAAAGAGAAACAAAGGGTAGAGATAGAAGAGAGAAAAAAAGAAATAAAAAATAAAAAAATAAAACTAGAGGCTACATATAGAAGAGAGAGAGAGAGAAAAAAACTAAAAAAAACTAACGAAAAAAAGTCAAGTTGATATGATACAGAAGTTTTTAGTTTTTGACTTTAGGAGTTAAAGTGGGTTGAAACCATTTTTACCCAATCCATATTTGACCAAATCCATATTTACCCATATTTATATGGCGGATTGTAATTCAAATCACTTTTTCTCGATCCATATTTAACCCGTCCAAATCCAATCCAATCCGCCCGTTTTCCACCCTTACTCACTAGATAGGACTGATCTCAACCACAATATTCAATTATTTAGTATCTTAGTATCAGTAGTAAGTTCAGATGATAGTAAAGTAGTATTCGAGTTTCAGTATTCAGAGTCATGATGATTTCAGTTATGGTTTATGCATTCATGCATATGTCCTCATTCAGTATTCTCATGATTATTCAGTTAAGTAATTGTTCATGCATAAGCCCTTGCATTTAGCCTTACCTCATTTTCATACTCAGTACATTCCCGTACTAATGCATTTGCGCTATGGTGTTTTATTTGACACCATAGGTTCAGAGGCACGAGATCCAGAGTACCTGTAGCAGCTCAGTCCCAGTCAGCAGCAGTAGACGTAGCCGTGAGTCCTCTTCATTCGAGGATGATCCTTATTTTATTATCGTATCAAATTTAGTTTAGTTTTAGTAGACGGAGTTAGTTGGGGACATGTCCCATTAACTCCACAGTTCAGACAGTTTAGAGGCTTTTCGGATAGATGTATCAGTATTTAATTTTTAGTTTTGAGTATTCTAGACGTTTTGAACCTTATGGTCAGTTTTTACCAATTTTCTGCATTTATTACAGATATTATGTAGTGCTCAGGTATAGATATCAGTAGAGTGTTCGCTTGTGGTCCTTCGGGATCATGAGCACCGTGTGATGTTTTGGTTCCAGAAAATTGGGTCGTTACAAACTTGGTATTAGAGCCTAAGGTTCAATAGAGTCCTAGGGAGTCTGAAAATCCGCATCTAGTAGAGTCCTGTACATGGGTGTGTTGCGTGTCATATTTATGTACAAGAGACTATAAGATATTTTTAGGAGCAGTTTCCCTTCTTTCAGTATTCATGTCGTGCGAGTGAGCATGAGCTCAAGTTGATCCTCAGTCTAATACACCTCTTTCTTACATTTACAGAGTATGCCTCATCGTAGAGATAGTACCCATAGTGTTGATGACCAGCCACCTCAGCTAGTAGATCCTGAGAATGAGAGTGTATCACACGCCGAGTTTGGGGAAGATTTTCTTGCGCTAGACTAAGCTGTGACGACTAATGTTTAGAGAAACCGTCAGGATGTGGCCCCACCTCAGTAAGATGGAGGTTCAGCTGTAGCCAGAATTAGAGATTTCATGAGAATGAGCTCGGCATAATTCTTTGGGTCAGTAGAAGGTGAGGACCCATAGCTTTATCTAGAGGAGGTGAGGAAGATCACCCAGATTATGCATGTTTCTGAGGAGAAGAGTGTAGAGTTAGCATCCTATAGGCAGAAGGATATTGCTCATGATTAGGTAGTGATATGGAAGAAGGGTAGAGGGGAGGATATAGTTCCCGTGACTTGGCAAAAGTTTCAGGATACCTTTTTAGATAAGTTTTTCCTGCTAGAGATGAGAGAGGCAAAGGTAGAGGAGTTCATAAACCTAAGGCAAGGATCTATGATAGTGAAAGAGTATTGTCTTAAGTTCAACTAGTTATCTAAGTATGCTCCTGACTTGATAGCTGACCCTAGAGCGAGTATGAGTAAGTTTGTGACTGGTGTGTTTGGGTTGTGTTGAAAGAGTGTAGAGCTGATATGCTCAATAGAGATATGGACCTTGCTAGACTAATGATGCATGCACAACATATTGAGGTAGATAAGATGATAGAAAGAAAAAGAGTGAGTAAGAAAGCTAGAACAGGCAGTTATAGTTTCTCTCAGGCAGGGTCCCAGTGTGGTAGCCGTTCTCAGCATAACCAGATATTTTCATTCCCAGCTCCATCCTCATCTAGTGTACCCGCACCAAAGTTTGGGGATGTCAGTCATGATGGAGCGCCAGGCTCCAAAACCCAGAGTAGTGCTAGTGGTGTTCGTACCTATCCGCTTTGTGGAGAGTGTGGCAAGAGCCACCTAGGTGTATGTAGAGCCGGTAGTGATGTGTGCTTTGGGTGTGGTAATCCAGGACATAGAATGTGAGAATGTAGAGTGCTAGCTTAGAGGGGTAGAGAATTACGTCAGCAGGGTGTACCTTCTGGTGCCAATGGTGCTCAGCGTCAGAACAGACTTTATGCGCCTCAGGCTCACCATGATCAAGAGAGGTTCCCTGACATAGATTTGGGTATGTCATGGGTCCTTTATCTTTATGATATGCATGGTTAGATTCTTTTCTACCATTTGAGCTTATATTTTAGCATGAGTCATGCATTAGTCTCAGATCTCAGACGGTCAATCATGATCCAATTCGTATGTGCCTCGTGCACTACCCCCGTATTTTGGCAAAGTGTTTTTAGAGGGACATAGAGTCCCAAGGGGGAGGTACCCCATAATATTGCGATGCTTTCATGTCCTTAGACTCATTCAGTTGCATGTTTAGACTCTCCTTACGAATTTAACATTAGTTATTATTGCATAGCCAGTCATGCTTTTGAGAGTCAGTTCAGTCAAATATCTATGCATTAGATATGCATGTTCAGTAGAGAGAGTTCAGTTTTTCAGTATATTTAGTCATGCATTCATGAGATCAACTCGGTTACGCATCCATGCATCAGATATGCATGTTCATTATGAGAATTCAGCTTATGAGTAGCTTCAATCGAGTATTCCATGCATCAGATATGCATGTCCAGTATGAGAGCTCAGTATATCAGTAGTTCCAGTTGCATGATCATGATTCAGATGCTCCAGTTCCTTGAGTAAGTTCAGTCGATCAGTATTCTTAGCCTATCAAGTGACATTCAAGGATGAATGTTTCCAAGGGGGAGATATTGTAAGACCCCATAAAATTCTCTCATAGTCTGAGCCTTAGAGCGTGTTCAGCGAAGTGTAAATCGGGCCCTAAAAGGTTGAGAAGTGTCTTCCTAAGTGAGAAATATTTTTAACCACGTATAATTTCCCTAATATCAACTTTTTGTGATGTAGAGAATTGAATAATCTTTCCTTCGATACTAATTTCATCGAAATCCGGCATCGGACGAGGAAGTTATGGCCATTTTACAGAAAGAAGTCGGAACCGCCCAGGTGCGATGGCCGGATTGACGAACCGTCGAGCTTGCGATGGACCGTCGTCCAGATCATCGCAAGCAAGGCAGTAAATCCCTTTTCTAGATCAAGTGTGATGGATAGGATAACAGACCGTCAAGGCTGCGATGGACCGTCGCTAGGTCCATCGCCGCTGAGGAAGTGTGGCCTCATCCTGGCCAACGTACGACGAATGATCCGACGGACCGTCAGGTTTGTGACGGACCATTGCTGAGACCTTCGCATCGAGGAAATGTGTTCTTTTTCTGACTGATTTGCGAAGGACTATCCGACGGACCGTCAGACTAAGCGATAGATCATCGTTTCGACCGTCGCAGACCCAGTTCAGTATTTTTAACTCATTTTAAAAAGGGCTTTTTGTTTTTTTCCACTCTTTTTAGCCCCTATTTATACCTGATCAAGGCTCACAACTTCATTTCTCCTCTTCAACATCAAAAGCTAGGGTTTCTACAAAATTAAAACCCTTCTTTCTTCTTCAAAAAAATCAAGAGAAATCAAGAAATCAAGAATCTCTCCAAGAGCCTTCAAGAAAGAGTTTCCTAAGGTATGCAGATGTTGATTCTTGGATCCTTTTCATCCAAGAAGCTCAAGAACCCTTTTCTAAATTTCAAAGATCTTATGTTTATGAGTTTTCATGATTCAAGTGAGTTGAAATTCATGTTCATGCTATTATTGAGTTTTATTCATGTTTGTTTATAAGGTTTTCAAGCTTTGACCCTAGTATGTGATATTCATATGATGTTCATGATAAACCCTCTTCAAGTTGCTTGTTAAGTGATATGTTCATGTCAATTAAGTGTAGAAATTGTTGAATAAGCAAAACATGCTCCCCATATGTTTGATAAAATACTTATGTGAAGGAATTAGAGCTATTATAGCATGCTGACTAGAAATTCCCAATTATGTGCAAGCTCATGCAAGCCAAGTGTTTGTTGAAAAGCCTTAGTGAATGAATTGTGACATGATAACATGACATCCCCCAATTATGTGTTCTTTAATGCATTCTAAGTGTTTGATGCAAGACCTTGTTGAATGGAGTATGAGTCAATAGCATGTCTCCCTATATTATCACATGTTTATGATTCCTAAATGCTTGGAGAGATGCTTTAGTGATTGTGATGGTGAATGAATGTCCATGGTTTTGATTATTCAAGAATGGTTATGTTTTACTTTTATGTTATTGAGTCCTGGGGGTATTTATACTCTACAAATTAGCTGTAGTCTAGATCCAGTGTCAGTTTTCTCGATAATCTCAGTCAAACCACAATTCTTAGAATTCAGTGAGTTATAGAACTCTGTACTCTCAGACAGATACAGAACGTAAGAAATCTCAGTAATCTCAGAAATCTCATTATCGTTAGCATTCTAGCCTATGTTTTGTACTCAGCTCAGATCTAGTAGTATTCAAGATTCAGTTCAGACCTCAGTAGAATACGAGTAATCTAATCAGAGCTCAGTATCATGCAGTCAGATAATGAGATTCAGTAGTATTCCGTCAGATATGAAACCAAGTGAATTTTGTGTAACTCAGTCAGATCATTCGAGAAATATGATCAGTAATAGATTCAGCTCAGTTTAAGTTTAGTTAAGAATCAGTTTAGAGTATTTCAGTTGGGAGTAAGAGCTAGCACCGAGCGAGTGCAAGGATGGCGACTCCCCGTTAAAGAGGCAGAGTCGTTAGGAAAAATCCCTGAACTCCAAAACTCTATAGCTAGCGCAGGAGTGGGAGTCACCCATTAGAATAAGGCTTGACTATTATACTACCTTAATCTTGACTTTCTCTGAGGGTCACCCGTTAGAGAGGCTTGACAAGAGTAGAGGTCTTTACCCGTGGCACGGTATTGACAACTTTCCAGCTGGGGTTATAGGTTGGACCCCTCCAGTTTAGATTCGGGGAATATCGGTTAAGCGAGAACTCCCACAGTTACAGAGTCGGTATCAATCTTTAGAGTAGAACTCAAAAATCTGGACTATCAGATACCATCACCTATATCAGTAAGGAACTCAGATAGTTCCATTGATTCATGGACCACCCGCTAGATAGGCATGGTCTCAGTCTCAGATTCAGTTGAGTAATCTTATTATCAGATCCAGAGATCACCCATTAGATAGGCTTGATCTCAATCTCAGATTCAGTTGAGTAGATTTATTATTAGATTCAAAGATCACACGTTAGATAGGCCTGATATTATTTAGATTTAGTTGATTATTCTCATTATCAGATTTAGAGATCTTCCACTAGATAGGTTGGATCTTAGACATAATCATTTCTTATCATTGATAGTAGATTCAGGGATCATCCGTTAGAGAGGTTTGATCTCAGATTCAGTCAGTCGAGAGTAGTAATCTCAGCGTTCAGTTATTGATATGATTAGATTCAGTTAATCAGTTTCAGTATCATCAGTTTCTGAGATCACATACTAGATAGGACTGATCTCAACCTCAGTATTCAGTTATTCAGTATCTCAGTATCAGTAGTGAGTTCAAATGACTATAAAGTAGTATCCAAGTTTCAGTATTCAGAGTCATTATGATTTTAGTTATGGTTTGTGCATTTATGCAAATATCCTCATTCAGTATTCTCGTGATTATTCAGTTAAGTAATTGTTCATGCATAAGCCCTTGTATTTGGCCTTACCTCATCTTTATACTCAGTACATTCTCATACTGACGCATTTGTGCTATGGTGTTTTATTTGACACCATAGGTTTAGTGGCACGAGATCCAGAGTACCCCTAGCAGCTCTTTCCCAGTCAGCAGCAGTAGACATAGCCGTGAATCCTCTTCATTAAAGGATGATCCTTATTTTATTATCATATCAGATATAGTTTATTTTTAGTAGATGGATTTAGTTAGGTACATGTCCCATCAACTCCACAGTTCATATAGTTTAGAGGTTTTTTTGGACAGATGCATCAGTATTCAGTTTTCAATTTTGAGTATTCTAGACGTTTTGAACCTTATGGCTAGTTTTTGCCAATTTTATGCATTTATTACAGATATTATGTAGTGCTCAGGTATAGATATCGGTAGATGGTTATCTTGTGGTTCTTCAGGATCATGAGCACCGTGTGACGTTCTGGTGTTAGAAAACAGGGTTGTTACACTATCATGCACAACTGAAATAAACTGTATGACTGAATCTCAACATAGTGAGCAGCTGAATAGATATGTGAGTGCACGAATTCTGATGAAAATAGTTATATGGCTGAGATATAAATGAGAGCGTCAATTTATGAGTAATCATTACTTTAGGTTGGATCTGATTTCATGAGAAAAAGATGAGAGATTTATGACATGAAAACTCCATGAAAACTTGGGGCATTACAATACTCCCCCTTGGGATCATTTGTCCTCTAATGATATTGATTTGGTTGAAATATTAGGAAAAGACTGAGATGATATGCAGGATACTTACGAACTAAATCATGAATTAATATATGAATTTGAAACTAATGGATGATGTATATACTGAGCTGAATCCGCAATTTACATGGATGTGAACAAACTACTTCTCGAAATGGCCATACTCATGAAATTTAAGGTCGTAAGACTAGACTAAATTGAAAGATGGAAAATTGTGGAAATTTTTCTGTCGAACTGCTAAGCCGAATTGCTGGCTATATAGACTGAATCATACCAAACGCTCATACTCAGATAGAGTATTTCTCCAATACTCTTCTAAGAAATTTCTAATGCTATTAGGAAGTAAAGAACTTTGGACATGATCTGAACAAAACATCTGAATAAGAAATCAAAACATTGCTACCACTCTAGCATGGAACATAGACCCATAAATCATATGCTAGGATATAATTACTAGGCCTTACAACACTTCTCAAACACTCCCTAAACTATACTATTCCCCTCAAATACCATCGCTTGATTCAACTTATAATTCTCACATGGGCATTGATAAATTTGTCTACTAATGTCTAAACTGAACTAAATCCTCTCATCATGGTCAAGCCTAACTCGAAATCATGAGGTACTGCACATAACACCATAATACTAGTTTAAACCATAGATTCAATACCCCAAGCATTGTCATAACTACACACTCTAGGATGATTCTTCTTATCACTTTAATAACTAAATTCAACCTCTTACAAGAAATTCATTAATACACAACACACCTATCCTCTTATATACCAACATGACGTTCAAGCCTATCTTCATAACCAAATATGCTCTTCTAAACAAATACCCATAAGAGCACCTTTCTCGTATTCTCTTACACCTTTATTAATAACATCTTCCATGCACTATTCTTTAGAAGGCACGCATAAAGTATTCTCAACTAACTAAGTCATACACAAAAAGCTTCACCTCAATTTTTCTTCATTTATAAACTTACATAAAACTAGCATACAACCATCTTTCCCCACATAACATATTTACTCTCTCCCATCTACGCAACTGTTCATAATCATTATTTTGACCTAAGCAAAGGTCACTGAAAGGTTGGAATATCAGGATCCAGAACATGAAGAGATACTAAGCATAGCTCGACACTTTACCGAGGCCTGAGGAATAGAGTATTCAAGTCATGGATTAACTAAAGAGATCTAATCTGAGGATGTACATGATATAAATCCGGACTTCACTTGATCATTAAGAGTTTTGCACGAGTACTGGAACTGAACATACTGTAAAGCATGAGTGCGTTTGTCATGAGATGGATGACCTAAATTTTTGGAGTTCATAACTTTATGGAATATGATTTCGACTGCTGAACGAACTGGAACTCCTCATACTAGGAACTGGGAGAGTACATGATTCTCTATTATATGCATGAACATGAACTATGATCATAGAACTGATATGAAAGGCATGAGTAGATATTGGAATAACTGAAATTCCAACACTGAAATAAGAATGGGTTGAGCCTCATCCTTACTTTCTGATGTTCTATAACATACTGGCATCACTACTAGAATATGAGAGATTGACTTGTTTCCTCGTTCTATCATCTCCCCCTTAGCTTTAGCCATTATTCTAAGTCTAAGGAACCCTTTACTAAAATCTGAACTGGACTAAACTTACTGCTCTCTAGAGTCAGGAACACAACGATACACGCAAATAACAAACTTACTCTGAAAGGCTACACCTGAAAGTGTAAAACCAACTCTTAATACTTCCTTCTGAGGTATAACTCTATCTTTCTATAGCCCCACTAATCATCATATAATATCTCAAACACTTACTAACTTAGAATCTTCATGAGTCGCACCACATCCTGAGTTCACACTATCTAGAGCTTCAACTCTCATTTCCATTCTTACAATCTTCAAAGATTCAACTTAGATTCTAACACTTAACACAAATATCTTCAACCTTTAATAAACTATACTGCTTCAATCATAGCCTACTAATATCGCATATCTAAACTTATATTTCTAAACCATGAGAATAAAGATCATACCAAAAGGGATCAACATAATCTATCCATAACTCAACTCCTTAACTTAGCCATTAAGAACATCATATACTATATAACTAGTCTCCTTCCTCTTAGCAACTCAACGGAACTACTAACCACACATAACACATAATAGCCTTAGAAGATAATACAACCCAATATCACCTTGGGCATACTTCTTCATCATATATATAACATCATACTTAATTACGAATTAAAATAGACTCAAACTCTTACACATTCTGTTTAAGCCTACTAGATCACTTCCAAATAACTAGCACCACTAACCAAGAAATCATTACATCCATCTTGATGACCAAGAACTGTTCAAACTTAATGTATAGTGCTAAACATGATTTAACAACCCACCTTACATATAATTCTCACTTGAAAGCGATATAATTAAACATCAAGAAACACAAGTCCACCGGATCATCAAAATAATAGTGGTCGGTTAAAATGACCTATCTCATTATAATCCATTAGCATATACTACTTCTACACATCACTACTATTTACCCATCTATACACCTAAATTACGATCATAGCTCTATAGGTTTAAACTAAATTCTATTTTGTAACCTCAAGGAAAGCCCAAATTAATGATACTAAACCACCAAACACTTCATTAATATCCTATACTTTTCAATCATAATAAATATCATCAATAACTCCTTCCGTACTTTAAGCAAACAATAATTCTCCTTAACTAATAACTTCTTCTCTATCTTCCACTAAACTAGTACACAAAGACATATCACCTTAACAAAACTAGACAACATGCATGAGTTTATCTCTATACTTTCTATCAATCATCATTCTCACTTTTCTTGTCACTACTCTTCTATACCTATACTTCCAACTATAATAAGGTTATACTATTCATACATCATAACACTGAAGTTCATAATACCTCCTGAATGCACACTTTATTTAACAATCTAGGTTCACACTATCTCCTCTCATGAGCACTATCTGATTAAATATCTAATTTTATCACAACTAAATAACTCATAAGAATGAGATCATAAACTTTTAACTAAAGGAACTTAACACACTAGGGAGATCCTATCAAGCCCTTTGTGTGGCTTCGGAAGATTTTTCTAGTAAATCTGAGAGCATTATCTGGGGAGGAACTTGAATTTGCTAATTATGTTATCTCAAAAATAATAAATAAATAAGGTATTTTGGGGTAACAAACTAATAGATAGAAGATTCTGAGAAAACAACTTTACTACACGATCTAGAGTAGGAAAGAAAGGAAACTTTTCTTAAATGCCTCGTAACCTCTCAAAGAAAAGTACAGACATCTCCATACTATTTCGTGTAATACCCCGAAGTTTCCTAACTAAATTTTTTATCCCAAGAATGTCAAGTGTTAGCTTCTAAATTTAATGATGTTTATACCATGATGAATTTTCAACATTTTCACTTGTTTTCATGTGGAAAATTCAATAATCTTTCTATCGATATAAAATTTGGCTAAATCTGATAACCGGGTAAGAAGTTATGACTATTTCAAGTTCCCATTGTAAAAAAACGCCATATTAGTCAGTGGCGCACCGCGCCATAGGAGAAAATGGCAATTGTCAAATTCCAGTAGGTGTCCGCAATAGTGGCACATCGCGCCAAACTTCCAGGTCACAAATGAAGTGACAATGCGATGGCTCTGCGTTGCGCCATCCCTTAATTTCCCAGTTGTCAAATTCCAGTGACACGGCGCAATAGTGTTGCGTCACGCCAGGGGTCCACTTCGAGAAAATTTCACTGAAATTAAAAGATGCATCCAGGGTTAAAAGGGTCAATTTCCCACCCCTATTTAAGACTTTTAACACGAGATTCAGCTATTTGGAACCCAAAATATACTAGTTTCTCTTAATTTTCTCTCAAGAACAAGCTAGGGTTTCAATTTCAAGAAAGTTTCTCCGTCAATCTTCGCTAAATCAAGAACTAAGATATGTCATGTGTTGATTCATGGGCCTCTCTCACTCATGAAGCTCAAGAATCTCTTTTCAAAATCCAAGATTTGGGTATCTGTGAATGTTCATGATTTAAATTGAATTGAAATTCATGTTCATGATATTGTGTGATTTTGATTCATGCTTTAAATTTCATATTCCAATGATTAACCCTAGTATGTGATGATTTGCCTAATAATCATTATAAACCCCCTTCAATTTATAAGTTGATTGATGTATCCTTGATTATTACAGGTGTTGACGATTGTATAACCTAAGCATGCTCCCCACATAGTTGATTAAATGCCTATGTAAAGGAAAAATGCCATACTAGTATGATATTATGAAATCCCCATTCATGTATAAAATATGTATGTCAAGTGTTTGATGAAATGTCTTAGTCAATGGATTATTTATTGTAGATGTTAATCATGTATTCAAGAATGTCATGCCTTGTCAGTTTCCTACCATCGAGTACTGGGGGTACTTGTGGCTGAAAAAATTATGGCTGTGTGCCTAGCTTTAGTGTCATGTTTTTATGATATCCTCAGTCAAGAAATAATCCATAGAACTCAGTCAATCACGTGACTCAGGAAAACTCAGTAGTATAGTGATCTCAATACTATTCCGTCAGTCAACGAAACTCAGTAATTCAGTCCAGTTCAGTTCAGTAATCCATGTTCAGTATCTATTTAGATGGGAGTAGAAACTAGCACCGAGTGAATCCAAGGATGGGAACACACACTGTCAGATGAGGGTGTGATTCATAGAAGTAATTCTTGCATTTCAGAACTATATAGCCAGCATAGGTTGAGACATCAACACTGTTAGAAGAGGGTTGATGAGATGGATAAGCACTGTTAGATGAGGGCCCCACCATTCTCTTTTAGGGACACTATCAGATGAGGGTACTCATAGCTTTTCCTTACCAGTGGCACGATATTGACACCTTTCCAATTGGGGTTACTTATTGGACCCTAACTCAGCCATAATTGCGTATTAGGGGCATGTCAGTTAGATAACTACCTCCCAAAGTTTCAGTTACAGAATCAGGACTGTCAGATATAGTCATTCAGTCTCAGTAATAGAACTCAGATAGTTCTACAGAATTTAGGACAGTTAGATAGAGTCAACTTAGATACAATACAAAACTCAGCTAGTTCCATTAGATTCAGGACTGTTAGATACAGTAAATCATGTCATGAGTTATATCAGTCATCAGAATTCAGTTATCAGTCATGTTAGTTATCAATAAATTTATTTTATCACGATGTCAGATATAGTTACTACGTAATCATGCATGTATTCTCACATTCATATTAGTCAGTTAGCCAGTATTGTTCATGCATATGAACCCCATGCATTAAGACTACCTTCCATACATACCAGTACATTTAAAGTACTGAAGCATTTGCGCTATGGTGTCTTATACCATAGGTTCAGAAGCACGAGCTCAAGAGCATCAATAGCATTCTAGTCTCAACATTCAGAGTTAGCAGTGAGTCCTCATATCTTGAGGACATGATAATTTATTTATTATCTCATTAAGTAATTTATTAGTTAGTGTTAGCTGGGGACATGTACCATCAACTCCTCATTCAAACATTTCAGTCAGTTAGAGGCTTTCTAGACTATCATGTTATTTTATTTTTGTTTTGGGTATTTCATACCCCATTCAGATGTTATATCTTTATTAGTTATGTTACAGTCTTGAAACTTATGGCCTTTCAGCTCATGTTTCTCCAATCATACAGTATATAATGCAGTATACAGGTGCAAATATCAGTTATGGGTTAGCTTGTTGTCCTTCGGGGTCATGAGCACCGTGTAGCATTTTGGGTACTAGATTCGGGTTATATCTTTATTAGTTATGTTACAGTCTTGAACCTTATGGCCTTCAGTTCATGTTTCCTCAATCATACAGTATATAATGCAGTATATAGGTACAGATATCAGTCATGGGTTAGCTTGTGGTCCTTCGGGGTCATGAGCGCCATGTTTCCACAATCATACAGTATATAATGTAGTATACAGGTACAGATATCGGTCATGCTTCCACAATCATACTGTATATAATGCAGTATAGTTGATTAAATGCCTTTGTGAAGGAAAAATGCCATACTAGTATGATATTATGAAATGCCCATTCATGTATAAGTTATGTATGTCAAGTGTTTGATGAAATATCTTAGTCAATGGATTATTTATTGTTAATGTTAGTCATGTATTCAAGAATGTAATTCCTTGTTAGTTTCCTTCCATAGAGTACTGGGGGTACTTGTACTTGAAAAAAATATAGCTGTGTGCCTAGCTTTAGTGTCATGTTCTTACGATATCCTCAGGCAAGCTATGATCCATAGAACTTAGTCTGTCATGTGACTCAGGAAAACTCAGTAGTACTATAATCTCAGTACTATTCCGTCAGTCAACTGAACTCAGTAATTCAGTCTAGTTCAGTTCAGTAATCTATGTTCAATGTCTATTTAGATGGGAGTAGAAACTAGCACCGAGTGAATCAAAGGATGGGAACACAGACTGTCAGATGAGGGTGTGATTCTTAGAAGTCATCCTTGCATTCTAGAACTATGTAGCCAGCATAGGTTGAGACATCAACACTTTTATATGAGGTCCCCACTATTCTCTTTTGGGGACACTATCAGATGAGGGTCACTCATAGCTTTTCCTTACCAGTGGCGCGGTATTGACACCTTCCGATTGGGGTTACATATTGGACCCCAACTCAGCCATAATGGTGTATTAGGGGCATGTAGGTTAGATAACTACTTCCCACAATTTCAGTTACAGAATCAGGACTGTCAGATACAGTCATTCAGTCTCAGTAATAGAACTCAGATAGTTCTTCAGAATTTAGGACTGTTAGATATAGTCAACTCAGATACAGTACGGAACTCAGCTAGTTCCATTAGATTCAGGACTGTTAGATACAGTAAATCATTTCATGAGTTATATCATCATAAGAATTTAGTTATCAGTCATGTTAGTTATCAGTAAATTTATTTTATCATGATTTCAGATATAGTTACTACGTATTCATGCATGTATTCTCATATTTATATTAGTCAGTTAGACAGTATTGTTCATGAATATGAATCCCATGTATTCAGCCTACCTTCCATGCATACCAATATATTTAAAGTACTGACGTATTTGCGCTATGGTGTCTTATACCATAGGTTCAGAAGCATGAGCTCAAAAGCATCAATAGCATTCCAGTCTCAGCAGTCATAGTTAGCAGTGTGTCCTCATCTTTTGAGGACATAATCATTTATTTATTATCTCATTAAGTAATTTATTAGTTAGAGTTAGCTGGGGACATGTCCCATCAACTCATCATTCAGACAGTTCAGTCAGTTAGAGGCTTTCTAGACTATCATGTTCAGACTATCATATTATTTCATTTTTGTTTTGGGTATTTCATACTCCATTCAGATGTTATATCTTTATTAGTTATGTTACAGTCTTGAACCTTATTCTCTTTCAATTTATGTTTCCGTAATCATATAGTATATAATGCAGTATATAGGTACAAATATCAGTCATGGGTTAACTTGTGGTCCTTCGGGGTCATGAGCACCGTGTAGCATTCTGGGTACCAGATTCGGGGCATTATAAACTTGGTATCAGAGCCTAAGGTTCAATAGAGTCATAGGAAGTCTGAAATCCACATCTAGTAGAGTCTTGTGCATGGGTATGTTGCGCGTCACATTTATGTGCAAGAGGCTATAAGATGTTTTAGGAATAGTTTCCCTTCTTTCAATATTCATGTCATGCCAGTGAGCATAATCTCAAGTCAATCTCTCAGTCTAATCTATTTCTCCCTTTCTTCTATAGAACATGCCTCCTAAAAGAAGAAATGGGAATCAGTCATCCCACAGCCCAAAGAACCTTTGGGCGAACATGTTTCTTATGCAGAGTTAAGAGAAGTATTCACTACTCTTGCTCAGTCAGTTGCTACTCAGAATGAATGACCAGTCATTGTTTTGGCCAACCTAGTGGCCAATTCAGTTGCATCCAAGATTTGGGACTTCACCCGAATGAATCCTCAATCCTTTCTCAGGTCTAAGTCAGATGAGGACCCTCAGGAATTCATCGATCAAGTTCAAAAGGTTACAGACATTATGAGGGTGTCAGCTTTTGAGAGTGTAGACCTAGCTGCATATCAGTTGTAGGATATTGCTCACACTTGGTACAGATAGTGGAAGTCAGAAAGGTCAGTTGATGCAGGGCCTATAGAGTGGGAGAAGTTTGTCACTGCATTTTTAGAGAGGTTCTTTCCCCTAGAGCTAAGAGAAGACAAGGTGTTAGAATTCATCAACCTCAGGCAGGGAAACATGATGGTGAAAGAGTATTCTCTTAAGTTTTCTTAATTGACCAGATATGCCCCTCATGTGGTTGCAGACAGTAGGGCCAAGATGAGTAAGTTTATTTCTGGGGAGAATGATAGTGTGGTCAATGAGTGTAGGTCTGCAATGTTGAATAGTGATATGACTTTAGCTAGGCTTATGAATCATGCTCAACAGATAGAATATCAAAATATTAAGATGAGGGAGAAGCAGAATAAGAGAGAAAAGACGGGTAGTTTTAACTTTACTCAGCCTAAATCAGAAGGAGGAAACTATTCTCAGTTTTTTCCTAAGCTGTCAGTTCCAGCTCCTTCATCAGCTAGTGCTCCAGTTCCTAAGTCCAGGGATGGTAAAAAAGATAAGGTGCCAGGATCTAAGTCTCAGGGAAGTGTCAGCAATGCCCGAACTAATCCCATTTGTCAGACTTTTGGTAAGAACCACAAGGGTGCTTGCAGAGATGGTAGCGATGTCTATTTCGGATGTGGAAAACCAGGCTACAGAGTCAGATATTATCCCCAATCAGGTTATCAGGGTTAGCAGAACCGTTCCTCAGCCCAGTTCGGTCGCCCAACTCATCAGGGTGCCACTTCTAGTGCTACTAGTGGGCAACGCCCAAACATACTCTATGCTCTTCGGTCCCGGAAAGATCAGGAAAATTCTCTTGATGTGGTTACTGGTACGTTATAGATCTTTCATGTGCATGTTTACGCTTTACTAGATCCAGGAGCTTCTTTGTCTTTTGTTACTCCTTATATAGCAGTTGATTTTGGAGTCAGCCCAGAAATTGTAGCAGAGCCCTTCTCAGTCTCTACCCCAGTGGGTAAAACTATAATAGCCCAGCGGGTATACAGGAGCTTCCCGGTCATGATATTTCAGAAAGTCACTTCAGCAGACTTAGTCAAATTAGAGATGACTGATTTTGATGTTATTCTCGACATGGATTGTCTTCATTCCTGCTATGCCACAGTCGAATGCAAAAATAGAATAGTCCAGTTTTAGTTTTTGAATGAACCCATCCTAGAGTGGAAGGGTAATGTATCCTCTTTCAGAGGTCAGCTTATTTCCTACCTTCGGGTACGAAAAATGATATCTAAAGGATATGTCTATTATCTTTTTTGAGTTAAGGACACTAGTTCTGAAACTCCCAGTCTTAATTCATTCTTCATTATGAATGAATATTCAGATGTCTTTCCTGAAGATCTTCCAGGGATTTCTCCCAAAAGGGAAATAGACTTCGGCATCGATCTTCTTCCAGATACTTAGCCTATATCTATTCCACCATATAGAATGACACCATCAAAACTTAGAGAACTAAAATAATTGTTAAAGAAACTCTTAGATAAGGGATTTATCAGACCCAGTGTGTCCCCGTGACGTGCACCAGTCTTATTCGTGTGAAAGAAAGATGGGTCTCTCATAATGTGCATCGACTACCGTCAACTTAATAAAGTCACAGTCAAGAACAAGTATCCATTTCCCAAAATAGATGACTTGTTTGACCAACTACAGGGTGCCAACTATTTTTCTAAGATAGACCTCAGATCAGGCTATCATCAACTCAGAGTCAGAGAATGTAACATTTCGAAAATAGCTTTCCCTACTCGGTATGGTCACTTCAAATTCCTAGTCATGTCCTTTGGTCTTACTAATGCCCCAACAGCTTTTATGGACTTGATGAACCGTGTGTTCAAGAAGTACTTGGACATATTCGTCATAGACTTCATAGATGATATTTTGGTCTTTTCCCACAGTGAGCATGATCATGCAGACCATCTCAGAATCATACTTCAGACTCTCAGAGATCATTAGCTGTTTGCCAAATTCAGTAAGTGTGAATTTTGGCTAAGGTCTGTAGCATTCCTTGGCCATATTGTTTCAGGTGATGGCATTAGAGTAGATTCTCAAAAGACCAAAGCAGTAAAAAATTGGCCTAGACCTGTCTCTCCATCAGATATCAGGAGTTTCTTGGGGTTGGCTAGCTATTACAAATGGTTTGTTGAAGGATTTTCATCTATTACATCCCCTATGTACAGATTGACTCAAAAAAAAGTCAAGTTTCAGTGGTCAAATCCTTGCGAGAAAAGTTTTCAGGAGTTGAAGACTCGACTCACCTTAGCCCCAGTCTTAGATCTTCTAGACGATCCAGATGGGTTTGTAGTGTACTGTGATGTATCCAGAGTAGGTTTGGGTTGTGTCCTCATGTAGCATGGTAAGGTCATAGTCTACGCCTCTAGACAACTTAAACCCCATGAGAAGAATTATCCTACTCATGATCTTGAGTTAGCAGCCGTAGTATTTGCCTTAATGATTTGGAGGCATTATCTATACGGAGTTCATGTAGATTTGTTCACAGATCATAAGAGCCTTCAGTATGTCTTTTCTCAGAAAGATCTCAATCTTTGTCAAAGAAGGTGGTTAGAGCTCTTGAAAGATTATGACATGAGTGTCCTTTATCATCCGGGCAAGGCCTATGTAGTAGCCGACACTCTCAGTAGACTGTCTATAGGTAGTGTTGCTCATGTTGAGGACAGTAAGAAAAAGTTTGCTCAAGAAGTCCATCAGCTTGCCAGACTAGGCGTTTGCTTAGTTGATACAAAATAGGGTGATATATGGGTTCAGTGTAGTTCAGAATCATCTCTAGTTTCTGAGGTGAAAGAAATGCAAGATAGAGATCCCAGTTTAGTCAAGTTTAAAGAGTCAGTTAAAGATTAGAAAGAGGAGGTTTTCTCCCAAGGGGGAGATGGTGTTTTGCGTTGTCAGGGTCATCTCTGTATTCTAGGTGTAGATGACTTAAGGCAGTGAATTCTTGCAGAAGCGCATAGTGCGTGCTACTCTATTCATCCAGGGGCTACAAAGATGTACCATAACTTATGGAAGATCTATTGGTGGAGTGGGATAAAGAGAGATGTTGCAGAGTTTATGGCTAAGTGCTGTACATATCAGCAGGTTAAGATAGAGCATCAGAAGCCTAGTGGACCTATACAGGAGTTTATTATTCCTACTTGGAAGTGGGAAGAAGTGAACATGAACTTCGTGATGTGTTTGCCTCAAACTCGTCGTCAGTATGATTTAGTTTGGGTTGTTGTAGATAGGATGACCAAGTTAGCTCATTTCCTCCCAGTTTATACCTCTTATTCAGCCAAGGACTACGCCAAACTCTATATCAGAGAATTGGTCATAAGGCACGGTGTTCCGTTATCTATTATCTCAAATAGAGGTACCCAGTTCACCTCTTATTTCTGGAAAACATTCCAAAAGGGTCTTGATACCCAAATTAATCTCAGTACAATCTTTCATCCTCAGACAGATGATCAAGCAGAAAGGACCATTCATACCCTAGAAGATATGCTAAGGGCATGTGCTATTGATTTCAAGGGTAGATGGGATGACCACTTGCCTTTGATTGAGTTTGCTTACAACAATAGCTATCATTCCAGTATTCGGATGGATCCATTCAAAGCTCTATATGGTAGGAGGTGTAGATCTCCAATTGGTTGGTTTGAAGTTAGTGAGGCCTCATTTTCAGGTCCTGACTTAGTATTTGATGCCTTAGAGAAAGTCCAGTTGATCAGAGAAAGACTCCGGGCTGCTCAGAGCCGATAAAAGTCTTATGCAGATGTACATAGAAAGGATCAAGAGTTTGAGATTGGTGACTATATCTATCTAAAGATATCTCCCATGAAGGGAGTGAAGAGGTTCGGAAGAAGGGAAAGCTCAGTTCTCGATATATCGTTCCCTTCAAAATTCTCATTCGCTTCGGCAAGGTAGCTTATGAGCTCAAATTGCCTTCAGATATAGTCTTTGTTCATCCAGTCTTCCATGAATCTTTGCTCAAGAAGTACATAGGTTACCCAACGGTTATAGTCCCTATTCAGAGCATAGATATTTAGAACAACCTCTCTTATAAAGATATTCCAGTCGAAATTCTAGACTATCAGACTCATAGACTGAGGAACAACGAAGTCCCTCTAGTCAAAGTTCTTTGGCGGAATCAGTCCATTGAGGGAGCCACTTGGGAAGCCGAAGAAGACATGCGTACCAAGTATCCTCACCCTTTCTCCGCTAACTCAGATCTAGATCAAGGTAACAGTTCTCCTTAAGCTTTTTAGTTTTCATGTCCAGATTTCAGTTTTCTATCTTCTTCAAGGTGAATCTTTTAAACATCTTTACCTTTATTTCGTAAAACTCAAGTTTCAAACTTAGGACGTTTATAATGCCCCAAAAATGGTATCGAGACATTACACGGTGCTTAGGACCACAAGTGATCCCAAGCTAACCCTTCTACTAGCATAACTCATAAGCAACTGAATAAAATACATAAATCTGATCGAAATAAGCAAAAGAACTCTTTTCTGAATCTGATTAATATAAACTAAATTAAAATGTTTACAACTCTGCTTTTACAAGACAATACTGGAATCAAATACATTAACTCTACTAACTATCTATGGAGCCTCTACTAGTATTGACTATAGGTAGTTGGGACATGACCCCCAACTATCCAAAATCACTACGTCTGAATAAAGAAAAATACGATACTGCTCAAACTATATGAATGACTCAAGCCCTTGAATGAAGAGGACTCATCACCTACTGACTGGAAACTACAAACTATTTAAATATGGTATGTATGCTACAGCTGAAATGATACCTACATTATGGGACAATGTACCACATAGACATATATGTGGATTAGTACTTTGAGGATGTACTGAGTATATGGGGGTGGGTGCATAAGTAAAACATCATCTCATCATCATAATTTGTAAAACAATGTATGCTAAATGTAAATGGCTCACATTAAATGAAATATCTAAAATACAGAAAATAAAAATCATGAGAAGAACGTCATGCTTTATAAATATAGTGAGTCACAATATTTAGTTCTAAAATCTATACTTGTATTCTGTCTGTAAATCATACTGTCCAAGTCTAGAAAGAGATCACTTCTAAAAGCTGAAGTCTATAACTGTTATCTTTCTGTAAAGCATAATATGAGTAAACTATGAGCCTTTACACTTAGTTTTCTGAAAATATTTACTATTGAATTGTAGGGAAAATAATTTATCTTAAGGTTTTAGAAATCTGAAAACTTATTCTGCATGGGAGGCTCTTCTAACCGACAAAAACCGTGTGAGCATTCATGGAGTCCAGCGTTCTTGTCCCCCTAAGGATGAATCCTTACGTTGGGGAGAGGAGTCATACTATTGCTAGGGACTATAACCTATCTAAGTGATCACATATCTATCATCCACATAGAAGTGGGAACAATCTAAATCCTACGTTGGCACGTAGTTCTGAGGTAGAAAATCATAGTACGTACCCAACTCGGTGCTGAATACTACTCCCAATTAATCTGTATGCTCATTTTGATGGAAATCCACTTTAACATAGTATAATGGTTTATAATAAAAACCAATAGTATATCTGTAAAGCTAAATTCATAATCTGAATCTGTAAAGTGGATTTCATAGATATTCTGAGATCAAAAGGTCAAATCTTTATCAATAATCTGAAAAAGAATCTAGTCATATAGTACTTATAGAACAACAAATCTTGAAATAGCAATCTTTAATTAGGGATTAAAGACCCATGCATCAAACTCATGTTAAAACATCATAATGTTCATGCTTGGCACTGTAAATATTTATAAATCAACTTAAAATTTGGAATTTCTATAATATGCATGGAAATATGAACATAATCATGTAATTCAACTTCTAAATCACTGGAAATCTCATAAGCATGTAAATAACAATAATGGGTATAAACCTTAACTTGAATTTGATGGGAAAACATATAATATTCAATAAATTTGTAATTAAAATAAGTTTTTGGAACAAGGATGAAAAGATTATCCTTGCTGAAAACCCCACATACCTTGATTGAAGATTAGATGAAGAAACTTGACTTATTGATTCCTATTTGAGTTCCTGAAGATTGATTCTTGATTATCTTGCCTTGGGAATCCTCAATTTGGAGCTTTCTTGGAGAATCTATGGAGGATTTTTGAATATTTGGAGAAGAAGCTTTGGAGCTTTAGGGTGTTTGTTTGAGAGAGAATGGATGAAATTGGGCATAAATAGCTTAGAATAGGCTTAAATCTTATGTTTGGATGGATTGGGGGCTTGGGAATTAACCAAAACACCCTTTTTAAACTTCTAAACGGAATTGGAAAACATAACATTTTTCCGAATTGGGTGGCCATCGCGATGCGCCACTATTATGGTGGCTTACTAGAAAGTGGATGAGTGGGAACTGGGAGGACTCCGTGATGCGCCACAATCGTGGTGCCCCTTTGGAATGCCATTGTGGCCACTGGCGCGATGCGCCAGTATCGGATTGGGCAATTGGATTTTGACAACTGGGAATTTAAAACTCTCCGCGATGTGCCAATATTGTGGAGGTCCACTGGAATTGACAATTATGAAATTGTCCTTCACCGCGACACAGTGGTTGCTCTGGTGGGACACTGTCAACTTAAAAACGTCCTAACTCCTCATCTGAGTATTGGATTTGGGCGAATTTGGTATCGATGGAAAGCTCATTCAATTTCCTATACAATACAAAGTATAAATCTGAAAAATACAACATAAAACAAAAGGTATTCATCTTTGAAAATTTTCTCGACATTCTAGGGTGATGATAGGCGAATTTACACGCCTATAGCACTATATTTTGCCCATATTTTAGCCTAGTTTTGAGAACAAATTATATATTTCATGCACTTTTAGTCCTTTTTCCTGTAAGTGAGCTAACGAACATGATTAGTAAAGTTTCAGGTATAAATGATGCAGAATTCAGCATTTTATGGCTTACTTGACGCAAAAGAAAGCTCACGAAGGAAGGGAAGGGAGTTTACACGCCTAAGGACCAAAACTGCTGCATGGAAAATCTGTCCTGGGCTAAAAAAGCATTTCTGAAGACTTTGGGGATTTGCAGTAACTTAGTTGGATTTGGACAATGATACATTAACCTAGTACAATTTGGTTATGTATTTCATTAGTTTATTTGGATTATGATAATGTTACATTAACCTAGTATAATTGGGTTAAGTATTACATTAGCCTAGTAGAATTTGGTTAGATATTTTATTTATCTAGTAGGATTAGGATATGGGTATTATAAATACCCTATCATGCTAGAGATTTACAAGGAATTTGAGGGGGAAGCCCACAATACTTTCTTCCATCCCTCTCATCTTCCACTACAAACAATTCTACAACTCTTCTAATCTTTCCATTAATTCTATTTTTCTTCTTTTACTCTTCTATTCTTAAATTCCACAACAAGAGAATCGTTACTTTGCCTAGGAATTCACGCCTCACGCCTACCACCTAAGCTACACGAAATTACTCAATCTTGTGGTATAAAAACAATGTCAATCGTGATCTCCTTCGCATTCATGGGTAACTAAACTTCTCTGTTGGGGTTATGGAAGCCGTATGAGATACTATCTATTGCTGTGAGTTTGTGAGTTCGCGACACGTATACTGCTTATATCATTATTCTCTTCACCTTAGTCTACATTCTTTGTGGTTGTAAACGCAAGAATACGCCAGTATAACATTTAACTTGTTCGAAAGAAAGGTTATTTGTCTGGAAAAGAGATAATGTCAAGGTAGTAGGGTCACCCCCTAAAATTCCCTACTAAAAAGCTAGTGCCGTAACTGGACTAACCTCTTGGAGAATTCGTACCGTTAGACACGCTTTAATCTCGAAAGAGTTAAAGTGAAATAATCCTCGAATAGGTCGAAAGACGCCTGGATTTACCATCGAATACAATTCTCTATAAGCAGTTGCATATCAGAATTCTACACACTCATAGCCAATAGAGACGTATACCTCAGAAGGTGGACATAACCCCAACGCCTCAATTCTCATTGTTTACAACTTACGTAACAATATTTCTCTTTTACTTTGCTATTTTCAGCTTTTATTTAATTGTTTTGGTGACACATTACAATCCCCCCTTTTTTACGAGACTTGCACCAAAAGTTTAGTAATTTTGCTTACTTGTTGGCCAAGCTATTCCCTGTGGGATCGACACCCAACCCTGTTGGGTTCTATATTTGCTAACGACCGCTTTACACTCCTACGAGAGCTGTAGATTGAGCGTTATCATAGGGACAGTTTTAAGCTAGGAAAAGTGTGGGGTGTTACAATATCTCCCCCTTGGGAACATTCGTCATCGAATATGGCTAATTAAGCTGAAAATGCTGAGGAATCTAAGGCTTTAGGCTTTCATGCACAACTGAAATAAATTGTATGACTGAATCTCAACATAGTGAGCTACTGAGCTGATCTGTGAGTGCATGAATTCTAATGAAAATACCTATATGGATGAGATAGAAACGAGAGCGTCAATTTATGAGTAATCATTACTTTAGGCTGGATTTGATTTCATGAGAAAAGATGAGAGGTTTATGACATGAAAACTCCATGAAAACTCGGGACATTACAATATCTCCCCCTTGGGATCGTTCATCCCCGAATGATATTGATTTGGTTGAAATACTAGGAAAAGACTGAGATGACACACAGGATACATACGAACTGAATCATGACTTTATATCTGAATCTGAAACTGATGCATGATGCATATACTGAGCTGAATCTGCAATTTACATGGATGCAAAAAAACTACCTCTCGAAATGGCCATACCCATGAAATTTCAGGTAGTGAGACTAGACTAAATTGAAAGATGGAAAACTATGGAAATTTGTCTGTCGGACTATTAAGTCGAATTGCTGGCTATACAGACTGAATCATACCAAACGTTTATACTCAGATGGAGTATTTCTCCAACACTCTTCTAAGAAATTTCTAATGCTATTAGGGACTAAAGAACTTTGGACATGATCTGAACAAAACATCTGAATAAGAAATCACAATATTGCTACCACTCTATAGCATGGAACATAGACCCATAAATCATATGCTAGGATAGAATTCCTAGGCCTTAGGCAATGCAACTTCTTACTTTCAAGCTTAGCAACACTTCTCAAATACTCCCTCAACTATACTATTCCCCTCAAATACCATACTCGCTTGATTCAACTTATAATTCTTACATGGGCATTGATAAATCCATCTACTAAAGTCTAAACTGAACTAAATCCTCTCATCATGGTCAAGCCTAGCTCGGAATCATGAGGTATTGCATATAACACCATAATACTAGTCTAAACCATGGATTCAATACCCCAAGCATTGTCATAATTACTCACTTTAGGATGATTCTTCTTATCACTTTAATAACTAAATTCAACCTCTTACTAGAAATTCATTAATGCACCACACACCTATCCTCTTATATACCAACATGACGTTCAAGTCTATCTTCATAACCATATATGCGCTTCTAAACAAATACCCATAAGAGCACCTTTCTCGTATTCTCTAACACCTCTATTAATAACATATTCCATACATTATTCTTGAGAAGACATGTGATGTGTGAGCTAATGCTAACATATTTGAGGCTCTTAACTAAGAATAATTGCAAATTCTTAAGCAACTTTTGTCATTTTTGATTGGTTTATGTTTGATTTTGCAGTAGAAGCTAATATGATAGAGAACCAACAAGAATGGAAGCAAAGGAGTTGAAATCAGAAGTAGATAGAGGCAAAAGTGTGGCTGACGACATTTCTGATAAGTCGTCAGCCTTGTGATAAGCTATCAGATTCATCGTCAGCCATAGACAGAGAATTGGCCTAAGATTGAAAAATGTGATGACATTTTATGATAGGTCGTCAAGGATCTAATAAGCCATCAAGAATGCCGTCAACCTAAGGCAGCACATGAGAACTGAATAAGAGACTTGGCGACATTTTGTGATAGGTCGTCAAGGAGCTGATAGGGCTTCATTTTTTGTCATCAGCGGTAGACAGCAAGCCCCAAAAGCATAAAGGAAGCTGACGACATTTGTTATAAGTCATCAGCCTCCTGATAGGCTATCACAAATAACGTCGCCTAATCAGAAAAATTTTTGAATTTTATTATTTTGTTTCCATAATTAGGGTGAACTATTTAAAACCTTGTTTAGGGTCTTCTTAGGAGTTCCAGACCTTGAGTTTTGAGCAATATACTTTATTTTTTTTCTTTTTAACTTCTTGGCTTGAGAAAGCAATTACTTGGAAGAGATTATATTCATTATTTTGGGATTTCCTTTGTGAGTTAATATGAGAATCTAAAGTTTCTATTCATCTTGTGGTAAGTTTATCTTTCAAAGCATAAATTCATCTAGGTGTTTTGATTATTATGTCATGAGCGACTAAATTCCTTTAACCTGAATTATAGGATCTAGGGTTAGGTCTTGATAAGGTGTTGAATGTTCAAGATCCGAAAGGTGGTAGGACTCCTTGATGATTCTGATATTTTAATTATTGTCTTTTGGTCGCAAATAATAGATACCACCTGCTTTGATTTGCTTGAGAAAGAAATTAAATATAGTAGGAAGTGAATTATCAACAGGGACTTAGAAATACTCCATTTTATAATCAGCGCTGTAATAAGGTTGGTTAACCTGAGGTAAAATCTGGGCAGTGAATATCAATTCCCAAAGTTTAAAAGGATTAGGTAATTAAATGCTTTGGTAGGTCGAGAGATATTTAAGCATAACTTCAATAAATATAACTTATTGTCCTACCTACCCTGAGAATCTTGAACCACTAGTAGCACCTGTCAAGTACCAAAAGCCCTAGTGAACATAATTCTGGTTTTTTTCATAAACTTTTCATTACGAACACTGAATCTAAAGTAACCAACAATTACTTGTTAAACTAAAAACCCCATTTTCTGGAAATATCCAACTATCAGTTGATTAAATCACAAATGACTTATGTTCACACCATATTCCCTGTGGGATTCGACCCCAACCTAGTTGGGTTTTATATTGACAACAATCGCTTACATTCTCATTAGAGAGGTGTAGTTTGAGCATTATCAGCATGCATAAAGTATTCTTAACTAACTAAGTCATACACAAAAAGCTTCACCTCAATATTTCTTCATTTATAGACTTACATAAAACTAGCATACAAACATCTTTCCCAACATAACATATTTACTCTCTCCCATCTACGCAACTGTTCATCATCATTATCTTGACCTAAGAAAAGTTCACTGAAAGGTTGGAATATCAGGATCCAAAACATAAAGGGATACTAACCATAGCTTGACACTTCACCGAGGCCTAAGGAATAGAGTATTCACGTTATAGATTAACTAAAGAGGTCTAATCTGAGGACGTACATGATATATATCCAAACTTCACTTGATCGTTAAGAGTGTTGCACGAGTACTGGAACTGAACATACTGTAAAGCATGAGTGTGTGTGTCATGAGCTGCATGGCCTAAATTTTTGGAGTTCATACTTTATGGAATATGATTTCTACTTCTGAATGAACTGGAACTCCTCATTCTAGGAACTGGGAGAGTACATGATTCTCTATTATATGCATGAACATGAACTATGATCATAGAACAGATACGAAAGGCATGATTAGATGTTGGAATAACTGAAATGTCAATACTGAAATAAGAATGGGTTGATCCTCATCTTCACTTTCTGATGTTCTATAATATACTGGCATAACTACTAAAATCTGAGAGATTTATTTGGTTGCTCGTTCTATCATCTCCCCCTTAGCTTTAAGACATTATTCTAAGTTTGAGGAACCCTTTACTAAACTCTAAACTGGACTACACTCACTACTCTCTGGAGTCAGGAACACAATGATACACGCAAATAACAAACTTACTCTAAAAGTCTACACCTGAAAGTGTAAAACCCACTCTTAATACTTCCTTTCGAGGTACAATTCTATATTTCTATAGCTCCACTAATCATAATGATACTAAACCACCAAAAACTTCATTAATATCCTATAAATTTCAATCATAATAAATACCTTTCGTACTTCAAGCAAACAATAATTCTCCTTAACTAATAACTCCTTCCCTATCTTCCACTAAATTAGTACACAAGGACATATCACCTTAACAAAACTAGACAATATGCACGAGTTTATCTTTATACTTTCTATCAATTATCATTCCCGTTTTTCTTGTCACTACTCTTCTATATCCATACGTCCTACTATAATAAGATTTACTATTCATAAATCATAACACTGAAGTTCATAATACCTCCCGAATGCATACTTTATTTAATAATCTAGGTTCACACTATCTCCTCTCATGAGCACTATCTAAATACCTATCTAATTCTGACTCAACTAAACAACTCATAAGGATGAGATCATAAACTTTTAACTAAAGGAACTTAACACATTAGGGAGCTCCTATTAAGCCCTTTGTGTGACTTCTGAAGTTTTTGCTAGTAAATCTGAGAGCATTATCTGGGGAGGAACTTGAATTTGCTAATTATGTTATCTCAAGAATAATAAATGAATAAGGAATTTTGGGGTAACAAACTAATAGATAGAAAATTCTGAGAAAACAACTTTACTGCACGATTTAGAGTAGGAAAAAAAGGAATTTTTTCTTAAATGTCTCGTAACCTCTTAAAGAAAAGTACAGACGTCTCCATACCATTTCGTGTAATACCCCAAAGTTTCCCAACTAAATTTTTTGTCCCAAGAATTTCAAGTGTTTTCTTCTAAATTTAATTATGTTTATTCCATGAGGAATTTTCAAGATTTTCACCTTTTGTCATGTGGAAAATTCAATAAGCTTTCCATCGATATAAAATTAGCCTAAATCCGATAACCGGGTAAGAAGTTATGACTATTTCAAGTTCCCATTGTAAAACAAAGCCATATTAGTCAGTAGCACACCGCGTCACAGGAGAAAATGTCAATTGTCAAATTCCAATAGGGGTCCGTGGTAGTGGCGCATCGCGCCAAACTTCCAGGTCACAAATGAAGTGGAAACGCTATGGCTTCGCGTCTCACCATCCCTCAATTTCCCAGTTGTCAAATTCCAGTGACACGGCACGATAGCACCGTGTCGCGCCAGGGGTCCAATTCGGGAAAATTTCACTGAAATTAAAAGACGCGTCCAAGGTTAAATGGGTTAATTTTCCACCCCTATTTAAGCCCTTTAACACGAGATTCAGCTATTTGAAACCCAAAATATACTAGTTTTTCTCAATTTTCTCTCAAGAACAAACTAGGGTTTCAATTGGAGATTCAATTTCAAGAAAGTGTCTCCGTTAATCTTTGCTAAATCAAGAACTAATGTATGTCATGTGTTGATTCATGGGTCTCTATCACCCATGAAGCTCAAGAATCTCTTTTCAAAATCCAGGATTTAGGTATCTGTGAATGTTCATGATTCAAATTGAATTGAAATTCATGTTCATGATGTTGTGTGATTTTGATTCATGTTTTAAATTACATATTCCAATGATTGACCCTAGTATGTGATGATTTACATAATAATCATGATAAACCCCCTTCAATTTACAAGTTGATTGATGTATCCTTGATTATTATGTTGATGATTCTATAACCAAAGCATGCTCCCCACATGTTTGATTAAATGCCTATGTGAAGGAAAAATGCATACTAGTATGATATTATGAAATCCCCATTCATGTATAAGTTATGTATGTCAAATGTTTGATGAAATGTCTTAGTCAATGGATTATATATTGTTGATGTTAGTCATGTATTCAAGAATGTCATGCCTTGTCAGTTTCCTTCCATCGAGTCCTGGGCGTACTTGTACCCAAAAAAAATATAGTTGTGTGCCTAGCTTTAGTGTCATGTTTTCACGATATCCTCATTCAAGCCATGATCCATAGAACTCATTCAGTCATATGATTCAGGAAAACTCAATAATCTCAGTACTTTTCCATCAGTCAATGAAAATTAGTAATTCAGTCTAGTTCAGTTTAGTAATCCATGTTCAGTGTCTATTCAGATGGGAGTAGAAATTAGCACCGAGCGAACCCAAGGATGGGAACACACACTGTCAGATGAGGGTGTGATTCTTTGAAGTCATCCTTGCATTCCAGAACTATGTAGCCAACATAGGTTTAGACATCAACACTGTCAGATGAGGGTTGATGAGGTGGATAAGAACTGTCAGATGAGGGCCCCACCATTCTCTTTTGGGGACACTGTCAGATGAGGGTCACTCACAACTTGTCCTTTCCAGTGGCGCGGTATTGACACCCTTTCAATTGGGGTTACAGATTGGATCCCAACTCAACTATAATGGCGTATTAGGGGAATGTCGGTTAGATAACTACTACCCACAGTTTCAATTACAGAATCAGGACTGTTAGATATAGTCATTCAGTTTCAGTAATAGAACTCAGATAGTTCTACAGAATTCAGGGAAATCAAATATAGTCAACTCACATACAGTACAAAACTCAGCTAGTTCTATTATATTCAGGACTGTCTGATATAGTCACTCATGTCATCAGTTATATCAATCATCAAAATTCAGTTATCAGTTATGTTAGTTATCAGTAAATTCATGTTATCACAATCTCAGATATAGTTACTACGTATTCATGCATGTATTCTCGTGTTCATATTATTCAGTTAGCCAGTATTGTTCATGTATATGAACCCCATGCATTCAAGCTACCTTTCATGCATACCAGTATATTTAAAGTACTGACATATTGTGCTATGGTGTCTTATTCCATAGGTTTAGAAGCAAGAGCTCCAGAGCATCAGTAGCATTCCAGTCTCAGCAGTCAGAGTTAGCAGTGAGTCCTTATATCTCGAGGATATAATCATTTATTTATTATCTTATTAAGTAATTTATTAGTTGGAGTTAGTTGGGTACATGTCCCATCAACTCCTCATTCTGATAGTTCAGTCAGTTAGAGGCTTTCTAGACTATCATGTTCAAACTATCATGTTATTTCAGTTTTGTTTTGGGTATTTCATACCCCATTCAGATGTTATATTTTTATCAATTATGTTACATTCTTGAACCTTATGGCCTTTCAGTTCATGTTTCCGCAATCATTCAGTATATTATACAGTATATAGGTACAAATATCAGTCATGGGTTAGCTTGTGGTCCTTCGGGGTCATGAGAATCATTTAGCATTCCGGGTACCAGATCTGGGGCGTTACATTTTGCAAGACTCTACTTGACACGGCTTCACAGATACCCTTGGACACTTGAACTCTGTGCTTTGATACCAAGTTTGTAAAACCCTAAAAATAGTCTCGAGATGTCACACGGGGCTTAAAACCACAAGTGATCAAAAGCTAACCCTTCTACTAGCATAACTCATAAGCAATAGAATAAAATACATAAATCTAATTGAAATAAGCGAAAGATAACTCTTTTATAAATTTGATCAATACAAAACTAAATTAAAATGTTTACAACTCTGCTTTTACAAAATAATACTGGAATCAAATACATTAACTCTACTGAATGTCTATGAATCCTCTACTAGTATTGACTATAGGTAGCCAGGACATGACCCCCAACTATCCCAAATCAATACAACTGAATAAATAAAAATATAATACGTCTCAAACTATATGACTGACTCGAGCCCTTGAATCAAGAGGACTTATCACCTACTGACTGGAAATAACAAACTGTCTGAATATGGTATGCGTGCTACAACTGAACTGATACCTACATTATGAGATAATGTAGCACATAGACATATATGTGGATCAGTACTTTGAGGATGTACTGAGTATATGGGGGTGAATACATAAGTAAAACATCATCTCATCATCATAATTTGTAAAACAATGCATGCTAAATGTAAATGGCTCACATAAGCTGGAATATCTGAAATACTAAAAATAATAATCATGAGAAGCAAGTCTTGATTTATAAATCTAGTGAGTCATAACATTTAGTTCTAAAAGTTATACTTGTATTCTGTTTGTAAATCATACTGTCTAAGTGTAGAAAGAGCTCACTTCTGAAATCTAAAATCTAAAAGCTGAAGTGTATAACAGTTATCTTTCTGTAAAGCATAATCTGAGTAAACTGTGAGCCTTCACACTTAGTTTTCTGAAAATATTTACTATTAAACTTAGGGAAAACACTTTATCTTAAGGGTTTAGAAATCTGAAAACTTATTCTACATGAGAGGCACTTCTAATCGACATAAACCATGTGAGCATTCATCGAGTCCAACGTTCTTGTCCCCCTAAGAAGGAATCCTCAAGTTGGGGAGAGGAGTCATACTCTTGCCATGGAGTATAACCTATATAAGTGATCACATATCTATCATCCACATAGAAGTGGGAACAATCTAAATCCTATATTGGCACATAGTTCTGGGGTATGAAACCGTAGTAACATACCCAACTCGGTGCTAAATACTACTCCTATTAAATTTCTATACTCATTCTAATGGAAATCCACTTTAAAATAGTATAATGGTTTATAATGAAAATAAACAGTATATCTGTAATCTGAATTTGTAAAGTGGATTTCATAGCTATTCTGAGATCAGAAGGTCAAATCTTTTTCAATAATCTGAAAAAAAATCTAGTCATAGGGTGCTTATAGCACAACAAATCTTGAAATAGCAATCTTTAATTAGGGATTAAAGACCCATGCATCAAACTCATGTTAAAACATCATAATGTTCATGCTTGGTAATGTAAAAATTTATAAATCAACTTAAAATCTGGAATTTTTACAATAGGCTTGGAAATTTGAACATAATAATGTAATTCAACTTCTAAATCACTGAAAATCTCATAAGCTTGTAAATAACAATAATGGGTATAAACCCTAACTTGAATTTCATGGAAATCATATAATATTCAATAAATTTGTAAATAAAATAAGTTTTTGGGCACAAGGATGAAAGGATTATCCTTGCTGAAAACCCCACATACCTTGATTTAAGATTAGATGAAGAAACTTGATCTATTGATTCCTATTTGATTTCTTGAAGATGGATTCTTGATTATCTTGCCTTGGGAATCCTCAATTTAGAGATTTCTTGGAGAATCTATGGAGGATTTTTGAATTTTGGAGAAAAAGCTTTGGAGCTTTAGGGTTTTGTTTTGAGCGAGAATGGATGACATTGGGCATAAAGTGCTTAGAATAGGCTTAAATCTTATGTTTGGACGGATTGAGGGCTTGGAAATTGATCAAAATACCCTATTTAAACTTCTAAATGGAATTAGAAATTGTAATATTTTTCCGGACTAGGTGGCCACCGCGATGTGCCACTATCGTGGTGTCTTACTGGAAAGTGGACGAGTGGGAAGTGGGCGGACTCCGCGATGCGCAACAATCGCGGTGCCCCTTTGGAATGCCATTGTGGCCACTGGTGCGACGCGCCAGTATCGCGTTGGGCTACTGGATTTCAACAATTAGGAATTTGGACCTCTCCACGATGCGCTAATATTGTGGAGGTCCACTGGAATTGACAATTATGAAAATTGTCCTTCTCCACGATGCGGTGGTTGCTCAGGTGGGACACTGTCAACTTAAAAATGCCCTAACTCCTCAATCGAGTATCAGATTTGGGCGAATTTGGTATTGATGGAAAGCTCATTCAATTTCCCACAAAATTCAAAGTGTAAATATATAAAATACTATATAAATTAAAAGGTATTCAACTTTGAATCAAATTTTTGACATTCTAGGGACGGTTTAAAGCTAGGAAAAGCGCGGGGTGCTACACCATTGATAGGAGAGTAAGTGATTCGTGTGTAAATATTTGGCTTCGCATCTTTATATTTTGAAAGTCTTTGGTCTAATGATTGTGTATAGAAAGTGGGTTGGTCGATAAGGATATCGATTGAATGAATAGGGTGTAGCATACACAACTCTATTAGTAATGTCTCCCTAATTCCAACCTCATACTTTTCTCTATTGAATGTCCACTCGGGGACGAATGGATGGTAAATTGGTATCTGATTGTAACAACTCATTTCATCGTTACTAAATTATTCATAATAAATTCATAAAAATTCTTATTTTTCATTCCTCAATATTAACTTGTGTCCAAAATAGCCAATATTTTATTTATTAGGTCACCTCGAATTTTATGGCAAAGATTTTAGCCTTGAGATGTGTCTAGATAGCCTCAAACCCAATGAATTTAATTATTCATAAGTGAAGATATCAATACTTTAGTTCTAAAGTCTTTTAGGTGTGAATTAAGGTCGTACAATATCCCTATCACAAAGTTAAGTATAAAACTTTCTTTCCGATATAGTTTCGATATGGGGTTTTATTAGGGACAGCTTCAAATGCCCATATCTCATAGAATATAAAGAGTTAAGGGTATCAATACCTATCAAATTAAATATATATGAGTCCTCTTTCCAACGTAATACACTGTTTCACAATCCAAATTCGGAGAAAAAAGTTATGATTGTTTTACTGAGTATTGTCCGAGCTGAAATGGGATTTCGGTGTTGCAAAAATTCTGATGATATTTAAATCATCTTAATCCGTATTTTAGGTATAAAAATACCAAATTTCATTCCCCAGCCCTAGAGAGGTGATTTTCCAAATCTTAAGGTAAAATTCCTTCGTTGAGGTAAATTTTTCCATTATTTTCTTCGTCTTTTAATTCTTCAACATCTTGAAATCCTTAAAAAGACCTTTAATGGTGGAATTCTTTTGGGAAATACTTATGGGTGTTTTAATATGACCTAGATATTATTCTAATCTATAAATTAAAGAGTCCTAACATGAATTTCATAAACTAGATTATGAATTTTGATGCTTAGGAACCTTGAATTCCATAAAGATGAGACCTTTAGCATAAAAACACCATTAATGGAGATGGATTAAGCTTGAAAGAGCTAATTAATGGATAACTGACCTTTAGGAATGTTATAGACCTTGAATTAAGGGCAGAATTAGTGGGTTTGAATCCCCAAAATATTGTTTGAAGAGTAATTGTTTAATTACTCTTATCATTGCTTGATTTTTAGATGGTTGATTATTCCAAGGCATGAAGGAAAGGAAAGAGCATCTTTGTTACAGCTTGTTTCTTCCAAAATCTTAGAGTCCAGGTAGACTAGGTTTAATGAGTAGAATATTGTGTTATTTTATATTTTCATAATTTAAAATTGATGGAAGAAAACATGTCTAGGCCTGCGGGCATAGAGTTGAGGTGGATAAAAATATGAGAACTTAACTTTAATCCCGAAAACTATATTATTGATTAATTATGTGATATTTGTGATATTATGTGCTATGTTTTGCGATGAGATTATTATAAATGAAGGATGTGGACATGATAGTTCTTAGTTGTTCTGGTGATGAACCTAGTTGAGTTATAATGATATTAAGTTGTATGTTTTGGACAATAATATGGTGAGGAGAACCATGCTAGTATTAAGTACTGATGAGCATAGTAATATCTAAAGGGTAGATAATTTGAATTCGCGTGATGGTTGTATTATATGGAAAGAGGTAGTGAAATTTTAATAATTAATGAGTAAGTAATACTTCAATAGTGACTTGCATGCTTAAGTATTAAATTGTGATTTATTTTATGATATTCTTGTTTTGGTATTGATAAAAGAACTTTATCTATTGGATTCCATGAGAGGCTAAATTGGTGATAATGATAATTTGTTGAAATGTGCCTATGAGAGGCTTGTTTGATAATGATAACTCCTTGTATTAATTCCATGAATGGTTTGTTGATGTTTCGATCGTTGATGCGTGTATAAATGATCATTGAAATTTACTTGATGGAATTTTCTCATGACTTTAAGTGTACTTGTAAACCTTGTACATCGTGTTGTATGCTGTGAGGTAGTGTAAAATTTATAATTATATTAATTTTTTATGTTGGATCGGGTACTATGCCGGTATGGATATGTATATGTTGGATCGAGTACCACGTCGGTACGGATGTGTATATATTGGATCAGGTACCATGCCAGTACGGATATGTATATGTTGGATCGGGTACCACGCCGGTACGGATATGTATATGTTGGATCGGGTACCACACTGGTACGGATATGTATATGTTAGATCGGGTACCACGCCGGTACGGATATGTATATGTTGGATCGGGTACCACACCGGTACGAATATGTATATGTTGGATCGGGTACCACACCGGTACGGTACATGAAGATATTCAACACTGACTTCTGCGCTTTCTTCCTGGCAGATGTTAGAGTCTTTGTATTATTTATTTATTATCAGTCTATGCTGTAGTAGATAGCTCTTGTAATGTCTGGCCAAGTCTTGGGATAGTGAAGGACATTTGTAAGAAGTTTTTAAAGAAGTTTATTTATTAGTATTTAATTTACTTTATTATATTTAATCGAATATTTCCTTAAAAACAGAAGTCTTCTGCATATTTTTAGTTGGGTAATAAGGGTTCTCCTAGCTACTTAGAATGGTGTAGGTGCCCGCACGGTCCGTTAGTCTGGGTCGTGACAATTTCACACACGTTTGATATTTTGATTTATTGTACTCAAAGTTAGGCAATCTTTCCAAACTAATCAGCTTTCTAAAGGTTTTATACTTGACATATCCTAAACGACTGTCATAAATCATTTGACTCTAGAAAGTGAGAAGAAGCCTTAGTTTTCTTCATTTTAACAACCTTTACATGAAGTTTGAAAAGGCCCTCATTGAGGTGGCCCTTTTCTACATAAGTTTCATTCTTGCTTATTACAACTTTCTCTGAAATAAACACATATTAAACTAATTTTTAACGAGAAGTGTTGTCGATACTAAGTTTTTCCTAATTGTAGGACCATAGAGAACATTGGTGAGAGTCAACACCTTGCCGGAAGTCACTTTTTGGAATATTTTCCCACTTCTTTCAACCTTGGTTGTTGCATTATTTCTCATGAAGATCACTTCCTTGGGACCAACGGGATCATAAGTAGCAAAAACTTCTTTGTCCGCTCAAACATGTCTAGTGGCTCCTTAATTAAACCACCATTCATTTGGATATCTAACTAGATTGCTTTCAGTGATCATATCTCTTAGATTTTCAATCTTTTTAGTTTTTTTCAACATGTTTATCTAATCTTTTTTCTTGTTCTTAATTAGAACTTGACTATTTAGATCTTTGTGGCCAATATCACTACAAATATAGCAATTGTCTTTGAACATTTTCTTATTCTGCTATTTTTCTTGTCCAGAAGACTTCTTCATCTTCTTATTATTTGGAGCATCATCCTTAACAGGATTTGCAACCATCATTGATGATTTTTCATTCAACTCATTATCCTCTTCTATCTTGGAATGACTCACAAGATCTTTCAAATTATATAATTGATTTTCACTCATTTTTTTCTAGAATATGAGGATCTATACTTGTGAACATTTGCATTTTAAGTTTGGCCAGCCAAAATGACATCATTTCCTTCCATTATTTGAAGTTTACACCAAAATATTTTTCAATTTCTCTGTCGTTTTCATTGCTTGAGCAATACCTAAACGACTTAATGACGCAATATTAGTTGTCATTGGGACAACACCATTAACAATTAAATCAATTTGTTGTTCAATTTCATTCGTCATTTTTCAGTCAACCTTTGACATACTCTTTAGTATTTCAGAATAATAACAATAAAGATTTTAATCTTTATCCAACTTGTTTCGAATCAAAGATGAAGTTTTTATATCTTCAAATCATCAACCGAATGAACTTTGAAACATTAAGAAGTTTTTATGACTTCAAATCAAAATCTAATTCAAATAGAGTAAAATTTCAAAGATTTTAAACTCCAAAAACCAATACAGAGATATTAATGAATCGGTGAAATTTTTATATTCTTTGAATCGAATTTCAAAACTAATTTCTCGATGAAGTTTTTACATTCTTCTGACCGAGGGAATAGAAATCAAAAGATTTTAGTCTCCACAAAATCAGACTAAATACAGATCAATCAAATACTTGATTTATAAATGGTGATAGTTTTTTTTCCATCACCAAACAAGTACAAAAAATAAATATTTTTATACTTTTATTACAATTATTGTTTTTCTCAATTTTTTGTAAAATCTATATTTTCCAACAATAACTTCAAATACATGTTCAAATTAACATATGAACAATCAAATGACTTTTAAACTCGATATTTACAACTTTGAACTTTTAACAATAAGTTCAACCCAACTTATGAACATCAACAAAATGAAGTTCAAATAATTTCCTGGAAAATAGAAAAACCAAAGGTTAAGAGCTTCAACACAAGTTCAACCAACTTATGAACTATCAAAATAAAGTTTCAAGAACTTCAAACACAAGTTCAAAAAGTCGAAGAACTATCAATATGAAGTGCAAACTATTTACTGAAAAACAGTAAATCAAACAATACAAATTAGTATTAGTTCCTTAAGATTGTTGTTCTGGGTACAAAAATCTATATCTTTCAACTCAAACTTCAATACTAAGTTTAAGAACAACTTTCAAGAACTACAATGAAGTTACAACAACTTCAAACACAAGTCCAAATGAATAATCAAATGAACTATCAAAATAAAGTATTAATCAACTTTAAGAAAGAAGATGAAGCAGAAAATTGTAGAATCAAGTCCACCAAATGCACGGTGTATCCTTAAGGAATTTATTCCTCTCAAGTACCAGAGATTATGAAATCTTTCCTCTTAGGATAAAATAATTATCTTTCTGAATATAGCGGCACCTTAATTTTTCAGAAACTCTGAACACACTCAATGATTTGATGATCACACAAGAGTTTTTAGAAGAAGAAGAAGATTGTTTTTCTACTAAGAAATTGTCTTTACTTGAGGAAAATATTCAGGTATTTATAGCCATCAAGGTGTTGCTTCACAAAGAGAAGCAATGGATCAGAAAGGTGCATCCCTTTATAAAGGTACAACTCTTCGAAAAGGTGCAACTCTTTCGAAAAGTCACAACCTATTGGAAAGGTCATAACCATTCAATCTAAAAAGGTAGGTGCCTATTCAAATTGCATCCTTTATCTTGGTGTCTTTCCACACACCTTTTAAAAAAACCAACAATAAAAACTTTAAAGAAATTATGATCGACTCAAGTGCAGTAAATTAAAATAGTTATGAAAACATTAAAGAAATCATGACAACTAATAAGAAAAGCAGTACAAAATAGTGTGAATTAAGTAAATAGTAAACTAAAGAAATGCATATTGCTATTCATTTTTCAATGCATTCCCCTTTTCTTAATTTGCACATTTCAACAAGTACCTTTGTATTGACTCGCTTTATAATATACGTAATATATTTAATTTGTTTTGTCACCATCGTGCTAGTTAAATTGAGAATTTGACGTTAGTACCAAAAGTGGTGCAATTTTTCATGACTTCACATCGTGAAAATTGATGACAATTGTATTCCCAATAATTCAAAGAAAATAAATTAAAATAAAAAAAAGATTGATGTGATTTTTTTTTTAAAATAATAAGTTAGAAGCGATTGTCGTTATTACCTGAAATTGATACTCTTTTCCCTATTCGGAGAAATTCACTGCTTTTTTCTTACTTAATTATTGTTATAATAGTTCAAGAAAAAATATCAAAAACTATATTTTATATTTTTTAATGGGCATCAAAATAGTTAAATTGACCTTTTTTTTTTATTAAGGGTTGAACATGGTACCCTAGTGTATGCTCAAGGTACTAGATTGGATGGCACAACAAACATAGTAGCTGAGGAATCAGCTATTCTGGCAGCTAGTTCACATTGCAAAATTTCAAAATATAATAAAGTTATTATACAAATAGATTCCATGATCATGAAAAAGATTTTAGAAAGGGAGTGTGCATGTCCATAGGCAATTGTTAATATTATTGCAGAGATAAAAATCAATTTGGTCGGTAAGCAGATTAAGTTTCAGCATATAATGAGGAAAGGAAATAAACTAGAAGGCTACGTAGAAAATCTAGAAGTAGATACAAGGGCTTGCAGTTTTATTTACATCAACAACATGAATTCGATAGGAAAAAACATTCTAAACAGTGACAAGTTGAGAACCCCATACTTGAGAGTATCGCCTAAAATGAGATAGGGGATTGGGAAACTAAGGCTACAGCATAAAGTTATCACTTTATGATAATTACAACACCACAACGGGTGAATTAAGTGAAATGCTAGTTTATACTAGTCAGACATTAAAAATGATTCGGTAAAAGGGAAAGTCCAGGGTCAGATTGAGAAATAGAAACATGAATAAAGCTTGTCTACTATGGGGTGGTAGTATTGAGCTTCCCATTCACACAATCATGAGCCCACCTACAAAATCACAAGGGTCAAAATGGAGAAAGAAAGTGATGCAATGCAGCTTAGCTAAAAAAGTTCCTTATCCAATAGGACAAATCTTCTTTCAAGAAGGGACTTTTAGCAAAAAATTGCAACTAATTCATCTACCTGAGAACACAACTGAAAGCAAGACAAAATTAATCCAGAGAAGATTAAAAGTCATACAGAAGAGGTAAAGAAGAGCTTACTCTTGAAAGTTTATTCATGAAGATACGGAGAAATCAAGGAAAAATGATTAACAACCCGCAGAAGAAGAACCAAAAAGCTGAGGTTGAAGAGAGGAGGCAACATCGCGCAGCTGTGAGAGTGGAAATGAAGTGTGATTTATGAAACCCTAGAACATAGGATATATGTAGTAAATGTAGGTGGGCCAACCGGGTTTATAATTTGAATCGGGTGATGGGTTGGCCCAATTTTATTATTATTTTTTGTCTTTTGTGTTTTTTGTTTTGTCCATTTGGTCATGTTTTGTTTGTTGGATTATTTGATTTAATAAAAATTCAAAATTTATTTAAGAAAAAAAAGTTAAATCGACCGTTAAAATGTGATGGATGTATTTTAATTCTTGTTTCTCAACTGATCACTCATATATCCATATAAAGAGGCCCTTGTTTTGCTATTTTGACTAGTATCTGCTTCACTTATTTAAATAATCATGATCATAGAAGAAAAACGGAGTAATACAAAAGTGAATTAAAAATATATATATGATCCATATTTTATTCTTTCCCTTTGAGTTTAATAAAAACAAATCAAATAATTTTAAATTATACTCTCTATTAATTTATACATATAATTTCATAGTTGAGGAGCACCACTTTCCTGTTTACCATCTATAATTACATGGAAGGTTCCGTTTTTTGCAAGAATGACACATCATGATTTCTGAAATCAAAGTTAATAAGTTTTTAAAAGAGGATTTGAGATTCAATTTTTCTTAAAAAAATAAATAATAATACTTTGTTGGGAAAATAAACATACGCTGCGAAAGCAAATAGGCAGAATTATTTACATGTAATATAAACAATACATAATAATAAATTTAATTAAACATAAAATTGATACTTATCTCTTGAAGCATGACTACGAGTTCGAATCAAACCTTCAACTACGAGCGAGGACTGTCCACATGATCATCTTTTGATTCGTGGTCTTCATTTGAATGACCCAAATAACATTAGAATAAGCAAATTTGTTTGGGCAACTTTTTCATGAAAGAACACAGGGAAACCCTCTTGACTCCTTGACAAGATCAACTTATATAGACACAAGTTTCAGGATTTTTAAATCATTTCTTTGATTTGCTAGGTCTTTCTTTTCCATAAAAAATAAATTCTTATTTCTTTTCCATCAAGAAATAAATTTTATTTAATTTCTAATTATTCAGTCACAATAAGGACCACAGATTAAGTTAACGAAGCTTCCAATTATGGTATTAATTCATAAAATAAATGAATTAACATACCTTAATAAATTACATATTATTCCACTAAAAATTAATAATTGCACCCCTTGGTATAATTTTAAATTTTTTTATTAAATCTTGTTTAGCTCTTCATGTTAAGATTGTAGACACCAATCAATTGAATTAAATTTCTGACTATTTAATTCATTAATTAATTTAATTCATTATTCGTATGCTTAACTTATTTAATATGAAAGATACAAAATCTACCTGTGGGCATAAAAATTTATAAGCTACTATAAAGGGGTATCATCAATCTGAAGGGAGAGACATGAATTCTATCAACTAATCAATATTTCACAAATATCATTTATCATCATGCAACCGTTTGGAAATTTTTTAACCCATGAAAGAGTTCCACCCTTTGATAGATTAAGATAACAAACAAACAACATTGGTCATAATAATTATATCAAGAGTAATAGTATAAGTACATTTAATAATCTAGAAAAGTTATTTATAAATATTCAAAACATAAACAATCTCTACTTGGTCCAGTCAATACACACAAAGAGTACGAGAATGAGAAGTTGGAATATAACCACTTTCATAAATAAGATTAAATTATATTTAATTTTATGCCGTAATCATCAAGATGTTTGTCTAGATTCATCTTCGATTGTGAACATAATATTTATACTTATAAGAATTGAAGATTTAATCTTTCAGAGATAAGTTAAACTCTATACAAAAAATCATTTACTATTTAAGTAAATGGACACACAGCTGGATCAATCATCTATTTAATTCTTTATTAAAATAAATAAATAATGTTTCTATGATAAAAACTATATCCAAACACATGATCAATAGTATATATCCTAGCAAACTCCCACTTAAACTTTTAACCATAATAATCGTTAGAACATATCATATCTAAACTCATTGTTAATGTTATATACCCAAACAATCTCCCACTTACATTTTAAACAATGCATCTAACTTTATCCTTACATGACTACAAAAGTTTGAAAGAGCCTACCAAGTTATCTTTTGAAACAACTTTATCTAGTTGTGTCTTGTCGTAACCGATTGATTTTGTACTAAATTCTTCAGAAATTCTTTCATGCGATTATTTCAAGACGATACATTAAACCAATCTTGATTTCAACCCTCCCACTATGACTAAGTACTACCACTACTATAGTCATACTATCAATTTCTTGATATTAATGGCTTCATTAATGATCTTTGTTCAACATCATTTTTACTATTATGAGTAGATTTTCTTATGTCTATTAACGTTTCTCACACTGTTTAAATGTAATAGAACATCAATTTCAATGTGTCAATTAGATGTTCTTGAATTTCTAAACATTCAATGACTTTTGTTATTTCTTTATCCAGTTTCTATAACAAGTTTGATTTTAGGAACATGATTTGTTAAATGTCCTTTTTAAAAAAACTAGAATTTGTATTAACAAATACCTTGTTTTCTTTAGGACAAAAAAATAAATGTCCTTTCATTTTATTTGAATATCCAATAAACATACACATATTTATTCTTAATTTCAATCAATATATCTTTCTCTTTAGGACATCTTTCTCTTTAGCCTATGCATGCTAGTCTTACATCCAATCCACAGTTCTACAAGTACCAAAAAAACTAGCTCAAAAGAAACTAAATAATGTACTTTATAGTTCTTAGGACTTATCCAAAACAGAAAAGAAAATAACTACGAATAAGTCGATAATTAGTCTTACTATATCTATAGGAATCTTATTTATTTTCTCTTGTGTGATAGATTAAATACATTCAGTTCAAGGAAGATATTAATAATAATAATCTAACACATCAATGTACTACAAGAGATAAAATGTTTATCAAGTTCAATAACCCAAAAGTTATAAGAAATAAACTGGATATCCATCTCTTATTTGGTTAGAAACTAAAAATAAATTATTTCTAACAAAAAGCATATGTACAATACATTCTTTTCATTAAGGTTTTATCTCTGCAATAAGCAACTCTTAAATTGAAGTAAGTGGACTAAATTATGGCATGATTAATCTAAGAGATATGAACATCAAATAGATCATCAACTATACACATCACACCGACAATCATGCATATTGATTAACTAGATTCAATAAGGAAAAATAACTATTCATACAAATTACACGAGTCATGTCAGATAATTCACTCCACAAATTAAAACAGGATCAACTCAAATGGAAAGTAACTGTCAATCTAAGTCAGATAAATATCATATTTTTTGAATCTTTGTTTCACTAAATCAATATGTAACTCCGATGGAGAGTTAATACAAGTTATCAATAACAAGAGATCAAAGATATAGTATTTGATCATAATGAATTTATCTGTTAAAAAGAAAATCAATTTCAACAAGTAAATTCATTATATTATTGTTATATATAACTAGAGACCACAAAGATTGAACCCAACTACCAGTGTTTCATAAATTATTCAACAACTCATCTACATAATCACATTGTTACTCATAGTGCAGGTATGTATGGATCATTGGGTCATTTCTGACGACTTTGTTGAATTCAGGTCAATTAAAGTTCATCAAAATTTAGAACTTCAAAATCATGAACAATCCACACTAATCGATAGGAGATCGATAGATAATTTTTTTTAGGCGTATTTGTTCATATCACATATCATAACATATTAATGATAATTAGTAATTCTAGAAATTAAAATAATCAATCATACAAGCATGATAATTTCTATATATTTAGCAATGAAATACGTATATCCACTTGTGTCAATAGTAAATAAGGCAATATATAACCATTAGGGGCCAAGAAAGTTACCTCTTATATGAAAATCTAGAAGAGAATAATGAAGAACTCAAGCAAAACAAAGGTTGAGACTTGTTTTTACCGTGTTGGGACAATTTGGTATCTCAAACATGTTTCAAATTAGCCTTTTCTTAAGTGTGGTGTTGGTTTATATTTTAAGTGGGAAGTTTGAATTCAATGAGAAAAAAATAAAGATTTAAAGATTTTAATGAGTTAGAATGAGGGTAAGAATGTTTTTATATAGGTTGGGGGATAGTTTGGGCTCTATTTAAAAGTTGGTGGGACCTAAATTTTAAATAAAAAGTGGGCCCAAAACTAACCCTACCCGCGGTATGTACCCACATCCTGTACCCGCGATCGGGTCCTAGGTGTAGGTAGTACCTGTGGCTCGTAGGTGCTGGGCGCAGGTACTAGGCCAACAATTTTGGCCCACTTTTCTGAAACCTGGACATAGCTTGTTGATATTTTTCCATATACTTATGGTCTCGTAACCTAGGTTTTAGGTTGCAAAAGAAAAACTAGGTACCAAAGTCCATAACTTACCATATTTCATCCTCAAAAGTTCAACTTTTAAACTTGTTATGTGGGACTTGTAACCATGATGGGCAGATCACATAGTACCCTTACCTAGAAATCGATGAATATAGCTATGTTTACCATATTTCGGATAATTTTCAAAAGCTAAGAACTTACAAAACAAAACAACAAAAATGTGAACACTAAAATATAGTGGGTTGCCTCTCACTCAGTTCTTGATTTAACGTCGCGACAGATGTTGCTATATTAGTTACTCAGAATTAACCAATAAGACCAATGGTTGCCTCCCATGCAGTGCTTGATTTAACATCGCGGCACAATGCGGATTTCTTGACTACTTTGAAATCATCAAGATACCCATAAGAATATCCTCTAGGGTAATCAATACATTCAATTACCGATACTACTCTCATGTACATTGGCTACTTCATTATTTTTTGAATGTTGAATGTACCCTCCTCGCTATTGACTCAGAATTTCAGCTCACCCTTTTCCATGTCAACCATTGCTCTACCTGTGGCCAAGAATGGTCTTCCCAAAATAATGTGCATCTCAGTGTCAACCTCACAGTCCAATATGATAAATTCATCCATAAAGATAAAGTTATCCACCCTCACAATCAAATCAAAAAAAATTCTCACAGGCTTCTTCACTATGCGGTCAGCCATCAATAGATGCATCAAAGTTGGTTTTATAGAGTTTAAGCCCACTTTTTTTAATACAACCAGCGACATCAAATTAATGTTGCCCACTAAATCACATAAGGCTTGAGCAAATTTGGATGTCCCAATAGTGCATGGTATAGTGAATGCCCCTGGATCCTTTTTTTCTGTGACAAGGACCTAGTTGTTACTGCACTACAGTGGTGCACACCACCAACTTCCTCAAAAGTTACTCCTTTTTTCTGTGTGATCAACTATTTTATAAACCTGGCGTATTAGGCATCTGCTCTAATGCCTCGAGAAGAGGAATGTTCAAGCTCTGTTCTCTCATTATTTTAATAAATTACTTAAACTTACCTTTTTTTTTCTATTTACTCAGTGAGGAAAAGATGGAGGTGGTCTCAAAATCTGTCTGACTTCTGGCTCAATGACCTGACCCTTAACTTTATCTTCAACAACTATACCTGTATCACCTGTTACCTTATCACGCTCAGCAATAGGTGTCTCATGATCAACAACTTCTGCAGTAGTAAGTGTGCCATAGTAGTGATACTACTCCTTGTGGTAATAACAAGTATATGACCATCGTTTCTCAAATTTTTCATTTTATTACTCGAAAGGGTACATGGATGCCTCTGGTTCAGAGTAGATGACATCTAACAAATATAGTGCTCCAATTACTTGATAGTAGTGGCATGTGACTCGACCTTCTGGGTTAATCCTGAAATATTAGCCTTAATCTCCTTAAGGTTGGTCTCTTGATTTTACGGATCCTTCACCAATTTAGTCGACATCTCCTCTATTCTAGATTCTATATTGTGTCTTCCAGGTGGAATATACCTATATGGCTTTTCTTTGTAGTCATCCTTTTTTCTCCAGTCACCATCCTGCTCTCTACTACAGTGTTTGTATCTATCATAATAGTTCCAACCTTGGTTCCCTTGCCCTTGGGCTCAGAAAACCGCCATCTGATGATCCAGATAATTATCTTTCTCTTTCAATTCTGACTCGTATGCTTTGGAAGTTGTCCCGTGTGCTTCTATTGCATTCATTTTCTCAAAATTGGCTGCTGCAAACTATTTTTCTAGCACCCCTAAATTAGTTCTTAGTAATGTAATTTCTTGTGCAATCATGTCATCAACTTCTTTTTGATCACATGAGGCACGAATAAAATAAGTACCAGATCCCCTCTAAACCTCCTGAGTTTTCCACACTCAGTTTGTGAGCAAGATCTGATCTAATATCTCCAAAGATATCTCCCATCGTAATCTCATAAACGTTACTCAAGGTATGGCATCTAGCATGGCTCTGGAGCTTATGGTTAGGGCTCTATAGAATATCTCTGATAAGGTTGTCCTTATCAACTGATGATTTGGCACCATGCTCAGCTTCTTCTTAAACATGAACCAAGCCTCATACATAGACTCTGACTCCAGATGCCCAAAATTATAGATCTCATCCTTAAGCTGCATCATCCTTGATAGAGGAAAGAACATGTTTATGAATTCCCTGCGCAACTCATTCCAAATTGTGATAGAGCTTCTTGGTAATTCCCCCAACCATAAGGACATATCTTTTGTAAGTGAGAAAGGGAAAGCCTTAATTTAAGTGATTCCTGATATACCCTTGGAATTGTATACGAGGTACAAATCCCAAGGAAATTATCAAGGTGCAAGTTTTCATCTTCAGTAATCAATTCTTCAAACACACCCTTCAAATTTAGAAGTTTGATCATGGCACCCGTGATGTCAAATTTGATGCCTGGGGATAAAATAGGAGGTACTATAGCTCCATCCACGGTTCGTTCAATATATCCCATATATTCTTCATTATCTACATATGGTTGCATGTACTGATATGCTGGGATTACTTGAACATGGGTACCTCTGGCTTTATTCTAATTTCCACCTAGTGTTGCTCGGCGGTGTTATGCTAGTGTCTGCTTAGTAAGATCTACTTCCCTTGCTACTCTCTAAGCTTCTTTCATTGCCCTCTTCTCGAATTCAACTTGATCTAACAGCTCACCGGTCTGACGATCAACAATATCTTGTACTCCTTTGGGTGGAGGTACAACATCACGAACCCCTTCAAGATTATCAACTTTTTTTATCTTAGAAATCCTACTAGGTGTATGTAGGATCCTCTCTGGATTTGGATTCACTGGGAGTAAGGGATTTCCTCTACTCCGTATGATAGGTATACACCGACTTATGCCCAACTACGAACAAAAAATATAAAATAAAAAAATAAAAACTACAACAACTTTAATCCACAAATCAACACCGTGTTACCCAATAACGATGCAAATTTCTTGATCATGTCCAAGCAACACCTCCTTTTAGATGATTGTACGGTTGCTGTCAAGATATAGTAACCCAACTAATGTTGGGGTTAAATCCCAAGGTAACACATGGATTAGCAAATCTCAGTGGCTGTAGTTTGTGGGAAAAACAAGAAAAGTAAATGGGGGATTTGTTTGTAGTATTCTCGAGCAAAGAACAATATTAACTTGGTTGAAAATCAGTCGTAAGTGAATACTAGGAATATTTCCCTTGGTAATCTCAACTCCGTAGACTTATCATGCGTTGTTGAACCAACCTAAATACCTTACACACAAAATCGATAAGTTATGTACCTCCTACAGTCTTGAGTAGGAAGATTTCACCCTTTACCTTTTGAGTCTCAGGCTATCGCATTACTAACCCTTATTTTTATCCCAGTTATCTATTAACTTTTGAAGATCAAGTTATTAGATGAAAGCTAACGTTCATTCACTATATTCTATTGTACAACAATGGATCGACAATTAATTCCCAAATTACTGTGGTCTTTATCTTTTCCTAGTCACTACTCCTCTTTTGGAGTAAGTAGAAATATCTAGATGGGATACTAATGTGTGCACTCATTAAGAAATCAATCATAATAAAGATAAAGCAACGTATTCCATGGATATTAGTTCAGATTAGCAATTCACTTCCTCAACTTCATCAATTCGCCAAAGTTTCCACAACCCTATCTATGGGTTTTAGCCACTCAATATTGGGAAGAAATCAATAAAATTCATATTTGAAGGAAAAGATGAAATCACAATGATAAGATTAATAAAAACCCACAACCATAAACTGAATAATCAATAAAAGTCAATAAAGACAAATCCAAAGATTAAAGATGGATCTTGAAATCAAAATATATTTCTATGTGTTCAGAGCGTGTGTCCTCTACTAAAAAGTACATAAGGGGTATTTATGGTACAGAGAAAACCCTAAAAATAAGCCCGGATGAAATAGGAGAAAAAATGGTCGATGGCCACATGCTCTCTATATCTGCTATTTGGCAGGGCGCAGGTGGTACCTCTTGTACAGGGCATAGATGCAGACCGCAGGTTGTGAATGGAGCAGTTTCTTACAAAGTATCTCTCAGGACTTCTTGTTTTTTGCACCTTCACCGTCTATATACGGTTCATAGGTCTACATGTTGTCAATAGTCAACTTAGTAGGTGCCACGAGTCAGTTTTTCATCTCTTCTTCGACTCTAGAACATGAATTGATCACGATCAATCTGGAAAACATCCCAAATATCCATAATCGCTCCAAAAGTGGCCAAAAACACCGTTTCACCATTTTCATGAACTTATCATCCGAAACATGGTTTATGCAAACCATACCGAAAACAAATAAAATTTAACAAAAAGGCCTCCAAAACTTGCATATTTTCCATGTTTTAATCATCGAAAGTTCTATTTAATATAGCATATCACCTAGAATCAAGATGACCTCTCCTTCAATGTCGAGCTGCCAAGTCCAACTAAAAAGTAGTGTAATCCACACCAAAAGTCTCAACTAGGCCCAAATTATGGAACATAACCTCACAAGAAATCAGAAACTCGTATGTATCCTTGCTTGGTGCACCAGAAAACCTAGGTGAAGCCAATTTTAAGAATCTACCCAATATCTTCTGCTCCTCAGCATACATAGAAGGTTGGGAAACCACTAGTTGAGAAACTACTAGCTGAGCAACTACCAGTGCAGGAGGGACCTCAATTCTAGAAGTCGCAGCTACAAATTACACCCCTACCTCTATACCACTCTGATCTGCAGACTGTGCACCATCAGATGGTGCTCCACCAATAAACCCCAAGAGTTGAACTAAAACATTTGTAAGCACTGAAGATGAAATAAACCTCGGTGGAGCCTAGGCTGGTCCCTAGCCCACCACTATTTGGGGTGAAAGAATCTCTGGACAGAAGTGGGAATAGGGTTTGGTGAAGGCCCCCTATCCTGGTCCCTAATAAGGGACATATCTCAAGGTTGTTCATGACTTCTAGATCATCCACAAATAGTGACAAGATCCCTAGTATCGATCTTGGAACCCTCATCTCATGTAGTGGTAACACGTGTCCTAGCCATCTAAGAAAGAGTGAAACCAAAGGAATATTTTAGACATGAACACAGACTCTTAGAATGACATGAGTGAAAGAAGTGGATAACTTCTAAGAATGTCCTATAGCCTCCCATAAGAAATGGACATCATTATTCCAATCTGCAATACTCTACTTTACACTTTCTCTTGTTCCAAAAATACCAGTGAAACCTAGTCTTTGATGCTAATTTGACATGACCCGATTAATGAGTCATGATGGCACCTACTCGATCTCACTACTATATAAACTGAACAATAGCCCAGAGCTAGATATAATGGCCTAATTTGGTGAAAGATGCCCCAAAAGGGTAAAATAGACAATACAACTCATAAATAAGAAAGACAATAGAAATAGTCTAAAAGGTATCCATAACATAGAAAAACCACCCCACGACCCGGTAGAGTCAGTATAAGATCTACTATAACACATCATAAGTTCTACAACAGTCAATATAATCAGTCTCAAAATAAAAGACTAGACATATGTAACTAGAAGGAAAAAGGATAACTCCAATTCCAATAGCTTACCCAATCTCCTTAATCAACTCTGCTCGGACAACGTATCAATGGTGCCAACTAGTACTCGAATCTACACCAAAAAGGTACAGAAGTGTAGTATGGGTACCAAAAACACGGGTACTTAGTAGGCATCATTGGTTGGCTGAGTTAAATCATGATATAAATATGATGAGATAAAAGATAACATAAGCTAAGTAAAGATAAAGGGGCAAACCTAGAAGTAACCACCAACATCGTTGTACATACATAAGTAAATAGAATCAAAATGATAGCATAACAATAATGTATAAACAATCAAATGAGTATGAGATAACAACATAAGTGTAATACCCCGTACTTCTACCTAGCTTAAAATCATCCCAAAAATATTAAAGACTTGCTATGAAGGTGAATACACTTTTGTACATGTGGAATTTTCAATATTTTAACTTTTTATTGTATGGAAAATTGAATAAGCTTTCAATCGATATCAAATTTGCCCAAATCCGACACTCAGGCGAAGAGTTAGAGCTATTTTAGTAAGACAGTGTGCCACCTGAGCTATCAACGCATCGCGGAGCATGCCAAAATGGAAATCCTCAAAATCCAGTGGGCCTCTGCGATTATGGCGCGTCACGCTAAGACTCAAATCTAGAGTTGTCAATTTCCAGTGTCTCAGCGCGATACCACCACATCGCGGTAAGATTCCAAGTCTCATCTAGTATTACAATGCAATTTCACCGCGTCGCGCTGTCAACCTAGTTCCCAGTTGGCAATTTCCAGTGGCACGACATGATAGTGCCGCATCGTGCCCAGGTGCCCAAATCGGGTTTTCAGTGATGAAAAATAAAAACCTTCTAAGGGTAATTGGGTCTTTTTCCATGACCCATATCAACCTTTAACCATAAAATTATGCCCTAAAAACCCTATTACATCACTTTTCCTAACTTTCTCTCAAGAACAAAATCATTCTCCCTCAAGAGGTAAAAACCCTAGCTCAAGAAATCAAGGCCAATTCCAGGAATTTTTCCAAGAACTTCAAGAATTTAGATTTCTAGGTATGTCATGTGTTGATTCATGGGTCCCTTTCACCCATGAAGCTCAAGAATCTCTTTTCAAAATCCAAAGATTTTGTATTTATGAATGTTCATCATTTAGTTGAATTGAAATTCATGTTCATGTAGTTGTTGGGTTTCGATTTATGTTTCAAATTACATGTTCCAATGATTGATCCTATTATGTGATGTTTTGCATAATATTCATGAGAAAACCTTCAATTTGCAAGTTTAATTATGTATCCATGATAATTTGATTTATTGATTATATCATTACCAAAGCATGCTCCCCATGTGTTTGATAAAATGCCTAGAAGAAAATAGTGCCTTCATAGCATGTTATTATAAAATCCCCATTCATGTTCAAGGTAGTGCATGTAAAGTGTTTGATGAATTGTCTTAGTCAATGAATTATGGATATATATAGACATTGTTGTGCTTTCAAGCTTGTGTCATGATTTTTTTTTATGCTATCGAGTCCTGAGGGTATTAAATACCCGATAATGTAGCTGTGTGCCTAGAGCCAGTGTCATATTTTCATGATCCTCTCAGTCAAGCCATGATCAGTAGAATTCAATCAGTCATGTGACTCAGGGAAACTCAGTAAACTCAGTATCATTCCAATCCTATTCAGTAATCTCAGTAATCTCAGGAATCTAAGTGATCTCAGTCAGTCATCATGTCTTAGTAGTATTCAGTTCAGACCTTAGTAAACTCAATCAGCTAGCAGAATTCAGTAGCATTCTATTATTTAATAAATGCAGTAGTATTCCATCAGTCAACAAAAATCCAGTGAACTCAACTCAATCTAGTTAATCAGTAAAATCAGTAACAGATCAGTCCAGCCTAGTATGAACTAGGAAATCAGTTCTGTATCTATTCAGTTGGGAGTAGGATTCAGCATCGAGTGAACCCAAGGATGAGGACACACACCGTCATTCAGTAGAGGGTATGATCCTTAGTAGCAATCCCTGTATTCTAGAATTATGTAGCCAGCGTAGGTTGAGATGTACCCCTACGAATCTAGGGACTATACATCTTGTTTGTGTTTTTTCTTACAGAAGGCGTTTACAGAAGAGCTCCCTTTCAGAGAGGGTTTACTCACAACTTGTCTTTACCCGTGACATGGTACTGACACCCTTTCATCTGGGGTTATGTATTGGACCCCACTAGTTCATATTCGGGGCATGTCGATTAGATGATTACCTCCCATAATTTTAGTTTCAGATTTAGTTTTCAGAATATAACTCAGTCCAGTTCTATAGAAATCAGGACTGTCAGACACAGTCACTTAGCTCAGTATGAAACTTAGCTAGTTCTATCAGATTTCAGGACTGTCAGACATAGTCACTCAGCTCAGTACGGAACTTAGTTAGTTCCATCAGATTTCAGGACTGTCAGATACAGTCATCTAGCTTCACATAACACTTAGATCAGTTTTTTTATAATCAGGACTGTTAGAAACAGTCTTTTAGTTATCAGTTACTAGTAAGCTCAGATATCAGTAAATCCATGTGGTCAGTAGACTCAGTAGTCAGAACTCAGTATTCAGTCCTATCACGACCTCAATTATAGTTACGTATTCATAAATGTATTCTCATGTTCATGTATACAGTCAGTTAGTATTGTTCATGCATATGAACCCTTTCCATTCAGCCTACCTCACTTGCATACCAGTACATTCAATGTGCTAACACATTTGCGCTATGGTGTTTTATACCATAGGTTTAGAAGCACGAGCTCCCGAGCATCCTTAGTAGATCATACGTTCAGCAACCAGATTAGCTGTGACTCCTCATCATTCGAGGATAGCATGATTATTTTATTACCTAATTATTTCAGTAGTTCGGAGTTAGTTGGGGACATGTCCCATCAACTCCATAGATTTCAGACAGTTTAGAGGCTTTCAGACTACAACATGTTTTAGACAGTTTATTTTAGTTTTGGGTATTGTTATACCCCATTACAGACATTGTTTTATATTCAGTATTAGTTCAATTTTGATCCTTATGGCCTTACAACTTATATTCCACATATTTACAGTATATTATTCAGTTCTCAGTTACAAATATCAGTCATGAGTTATCTTGTGGTCCTTCGGGGTCATGAGCATCGTGTAACATTTCAGGTACTAGATTCAGGGCGTTACAGTAAGGATCATTCCATTAAAACTAAAAGTTTTCCCCTCAAATCCTCTAAGTGCGGAAAATTAAATAATCCAATGCAGGCCCCCATAAGACTAAAGGATACAATCAAGGAAACAAACCATTGAATAACCAAAGTTTACCAACCATCAAGCTATAACTATGAATCCACCCATCCCATATTATATCATGAATAATTCCCAATTCATACTCGAACTGGAACCCAATGACATTATCATTATCATCATCAATTTTGTCGAACTTGAACCAAAACTTATATCATCAATTTCATCTGTAATTACCAGACTTAAACTGGAACTCAATATTTATAAACCACATCAATGAGCCATATTAGTGAGCCATTTCAACAAGTTATACTAAATAGATTATACCCATAAATCATAGCCATATACTCCCTTTAACTCTTAATTATTGTTGGAACCCTGAGGGCTGCACGACACACTGAGGGACTAGATGCCTCAAATTCAAGCACAGGAAAAACTCAGTAAGGAAATCAGAGAGTAAGAAACAGTGCAGGAAGAGTAAAACACAAGAATTTAACATGGAAACTCCCTTGGTCAAGGAAGTAAAATCCATGGATTGCCCTCACAAGCACATCAAAATGCACCATAATCAAATTCTTGATTGCATACTTCAATGAACCTAACTCTAGGTTCCTTTTGATTGTAATAACTCTACTACAAGATCATGTTGACAACTCTTCCAAGGACACACCCTAATATAGATTAACTCTAGCTAATATCTACCTTAGGTTACTCTACCTAAACTCTCTCTAAACAAAAAGAAAAGTTCATCACTCTTAAAATAAAAGTAATTTATTTACAAATCACAACTCACCCAAGAAAATCTCTGTTTAAGCACACATATATATAGGAGATTGACCAGTGTTGAATATGGATTTTTTGTTGCCTTTCTTTCACTCTTTGGGTTTGCAAAAACTATTTGATAAAGAAGAATCTTTTTCCTTTTATAGATGAGTGATGATTAGCGCTTACATGTCATTGGACTAGGTATCCTAATTAGTACAAACGCAGTTTGTTACACAAATAGACAAAGTTGTGCAGATGTGTGCTAGCTTTACTTTTTCCTCAAACATCCAGGGACTTAGTCCCTTGTAGTCATCTGCTTATCATCAAAATTAAATATAAAAATCTCCCCCCCTTTTGATGATTACAAACCAACCACAAAGATTTGAGAATTAGTACACATCCATCATATTAAATCAATATGATTACCATTACTGAAGATGAATGCTCCCCGTATCATTATTCTTCCACCATTATGCAACACAAGGACCTGGTCCCTTGTTTTAATTTATAGCAAAAACTCTGAGCACTTTCTCTTCCCTCTACCCCTATCACTGTGCCTTACCATACTTTACCTTATCATCATGCACCACACATTGAGAGCACACACACTTAGGCCTTACATATGAAGTCAGTTGTATTCCCCATTTTATCATCATTGAAAAAGATTAATAGTAAACCAAGAGTAAGGATAAGTATGGGATAAATAACTCATGGCCACTTGGGCAACACTACCATGATGAATAACTTAAAATAAAGGGGACAAATGAAGTACACAATAAAAATTCATGCATTCATAAAATAGAAGTCACTACAAGTACAATCATGCAAAAATGAACACATTAAATAACTATTTTCAAAAGCCAATACAAAAATCAAAATATGAGAATAACATAGGATTGATTAGAGGACAGGGATAACAAGGCTTAAGTAGAGGGAGGTTTGGGGGAAAAGGACTTAAGAAGCATCTCCATTCTTGCATTTTAAGCATTGTGGGTATCCAATAACTATTTGGTGAGAACCTTTAATTCAGCATTCATTTCTTGAACTTCACCAGTCAATTATACCACTTTTTTCTTGAGTTTTGCATTTTCAACTGCAAGTTCATCAGTGGAACCTGATCCTTCAGAGGACAACTTCTGATTCTGCAACTTCAAGTTCACTATTTCAGCATCTTTGGAAGGCAACTTGATCCTTAACTCCTCCATTTCCTTTCCTAAATTTTCTTGAATAGCTAGCAACTCAGACACTTGAGACATCGGTCCACCTTTTCCCTCTACGCATTTACTCTTCACAAGAGTTGTAAGGCTGATCATCTGCTTAGCTATTCTTGGTGTTCCCTTAGTTCCATACATACCATAATTTCCAAACACCTTGTTTAACAAATATCTATATGGAACTCCATGTTTACCTTTATTTAAAAAAAAACACTTTATGCATATACTCAATCATTAGAGAAGAAATACTTATCAATTCAAACTTGCTTAAGGATTTAGTCTAAAACAAGTCAACACTTGAGGAAATTATTCTATTTTTAGAAACTTTGTGGCCAGTTCCCTACTGCTTAGTGTGCTGACAGTAGGAACAGAGGATTAGTCTCATGGTTGTCGGCTGTGGGGATTCCTTGGGAAACCAAAAAAAAAGAAGACATTAGCAACAGGACCTTGTTGATGAACTCAAATACTAGCTAATACTCACTTTTTAGAAACTATTTTTCATTGCAGCCGTTGAGGTCTCTCCTACCTTTGATGCCTCAATCATGAATTTAGTGGCAGGCTGTTGATTTACTACAGTTCTTACCCCTACAACAGGTATATTCAGGATTTTTCCTAGTATTTCTTTATCCAGCCTAAGAACCTTTCCCTTCATTTTTTCAGTCAAACTCAAACTATCATCAGAGAATACCATGGAATAGTAGAATTCTCTTACCTCACCTTCAAAGACAATAGGAGATCATTCTTACAACCTTAATGCCTCATATACTCTACCAGTTCTACCATGGTTTTTCATTAATTTTTAGATCAAACACTCTTTGATACAGAACCTTCTGTGTTCTCAGGTTCCTAATCCTTCTTTCTCTGCACATGTCTTTCTTTTTCTCATTCTTTTTCTTTCTTTTGGGCTTACTACTTGGATCTCCTGCTTTATCAATTTTTCTCTTCTTGGGACTAGGTCCCTCATAGTCTTTTCTTTTCTTGGTAGCTATATGTTTTTACCTCATTCCAGTAGTACTACCAGTGTTTAACTTAGAGGACCTGGTCCTTTTATCATCCTCAACTTCCTTTCTTCTTTCTTTAGTAATAGTAGCAACTACTGAATTTATGTCTTCCTCTTTTCAAACCTCCACAACTTCCATATTTTCTTTCTTCTCTGCTATAATAGATTTCTTCAAACTTTTTTTTTCATGGTTGAAGCTTTGTTGGCCTTCCTGGCACCTTCCATCATTTTCTTTCAGAACCTCTTGTAGAATAGGTTCTAGCCACTTTCACCTGAGAGTCCATCATTTTCTCCTTTCCTCTACTTCCCCCTAGTTTCTTCACAATCCATCTCAGAAGTACTTTATCCTTATCCTTCTTATTCTCCTGATTTGGAGGTAATAAAATATCTTTTCCTGTATTTAATTCATTATTAACACCTACTACCTATTCCACTCCATCAACTGAGCTTTCTTTGGTGTCATATACAAGAAGGAGTAAGTTTTCAACAACCCAGTTCTTATTTAAGGAAAGATCAACCCTTTTTATTAGAATTTCTTTACCAAATAACTGAGCAAAAATGGGGTTTGAATATAAGGGTGTAAGAGAATCAGGTGTTTGAAGTGTTTTAGAGAATTCAGCTTTTTAGGATTTTTCATATGACTCAAGAAATTGGAAGTTTTTAGGTAGTTTTGAATTCCCTGGAGAAAAGAGAGTCTTTGGTTGTGAATTTTCTTGGTCTACTGGTGACCAAAACCCTTAGTTTGAATTATCTATCATGATTGGCTGAGAATAAAATTCCAAGGTTAAGGATGGTATAATGGATACTGACCCAATTATGGGTTCTAGATATTCTAAGGAAGATTTAGATTGAAAAATTTACTCAAATTGTTGTTGGGGACTAGAGGTGATATTTACATAGTCTTAATTTCAGAAGAAGCAAGATGTCCAACTTAGGGATGTCCAGTTTGACTCTCTGGAGTTTTATCTACTTCATGGTGTTTTGTTGGGTTTGAGGAAGTAATAATGTCATCCATTTGATTTTTAGAGACAGTAATGAGCTGGGATTGTTTGTCCTAGTGAAAACTTGTATATTTGGGAAGATGATTTGGAAAATTTGAAGAATAATCACAAGAAGGTCTTATTTAGAAATTTTAAGAAGTGACTAATGTCATTAAAAGATGTTCCATTTGAACTTACATGACAAAACTTAAAAAGTGCGACTCTTTATTTTGAAAAAGACTTGACAGCTTAGAGAAAAGAAAAATACATGGATTTTCAAATAGCATTTTGTGATTACTTAAGTATCATGTAGGTACTAACCTTAGAGAAGGGACTAGGCCACTCTTTTTTTGGCTGAATTTTGTACTTCTATTTGCTTTAATTATGTTATTCCCATGGATGTATACCTGCAAAGGTATGGAGATGAGTTATATTAACATGTACCTATATTATCATGAATACCTAACTCTTAAACATAACTAAATTTTGGAAGAGACACTTATTCACATATTAGGTCATGTTGGATTGATCAATCCATGATCTAGCCTATACACACCCCTTTTATCTCAAAATTTGTTCTCAAGGAAGATTTGAGGATCAGGTCCCTAACTTGACTTTACTGACCTTTCTAGAACTTTATGTTTCTAAGATAAGTCTTTGGAGGACCAGGACCTTGAAATCAACTGATTCAAAATATGACACCTCCACCTTGGAGTGCCTTGAGAAAGAAAATACAGTCAGATCTTCTAAATTTAAGAACTGAACATTATCTTTTAATGAACATTCCAGACTGTAATCCCCTTTTTCCGATAGAGAACCGTGAGCACTTATTTAATTTTAGAACCCACTTGAGTTTGAGTTACCAGTAAGAAGATAATGAAGTGATCAAAACCTTCTTGACCTATCTAGGTAGAGAATTGTTCTTCATCTTATTCAAATACTTGAGCCCATTTGACTATGTATTCTCTTGCTGACCATATCTAAAATTGTTTATCCCAGCACTTATCCAGCTTTGACAATTCCCCTTAGTGTGCTATCTTTCCCACAATAATTATACATAGATTTAGGAGCCTTGTTTCTAGCATTATTGATTGTCTTTTTATGCCACCTAGAAGGTTTGAATTCTTCTTGATATCCTAGTCCTTTGCCATTACTAATACCTTGACTAATCTGATTAGAAAGAATATGTGAAGAAACAGTCCATTTAAGAGACTTGTTCAACACGTCTCTTAAGCGAACCAGGTCCCTATCTAACTCTTTATTCCTATGAAGTGCAGACATAAGGTGTTTTTGAGAATACCTCATCCTTTCCTCCAGATCAATTTGAATCCTTGAAGCTTCTTTCTTCCTTTTTTCATCTACCTCATTTACCTTTTTCAGATTACTCATCAAACTCAGATTTTCAGATTTTATTTTTGTGAACAACTTTTCAATTTCAGAAATTTGTAAACTTAAAGCAATTAGCTCATGCTCTTAATTCTTTACTTTTTTCTCTAATACATTCTTCTTAGTAGTTAGTTCATATACAAGGTCTATCAATATACTTGCAAGCCTTTTAATCTTTCTAGCAGTGTAATTATCTAGATTCTTCTTAATATTAGAAAGATTTACCTCTTTTTCTTCTTCATCTTCTAAGTTGGCCATAAATTCAACCAATGAATCATAGATAATTGGACTGTCTTCCGCTGTTAACATAGATATATCTCTAGTTTTTCATCTTCATTAGATTCACTGGAAGAATCTCCCTATGCTGCTAGTTCTTTCATTACAATATACCCAACTGCCGCCTTCTTGAATTTTTAGGTACCTGGTCCCTGTTCTTTTCCTTGACACCTCCAGTCTTGAGATGCCACTGGTAATACAATTTGTGCCATGGACAGTCTTTCATTAAATGCTCAGGACTTCCACATTTATGACATACTTTAATATTGTTTCCTCCTTAGCTGCTTCTTCCTCTTCTTTGGAATTTACCTCCCCTTATCATAGCCTTGATAATTTTCTTTGCCAAATAAGCAACATCAATGTCTTCTTTTTCTAAATAAAGTTTAGAAGCTTTTAATGCCAGGGATTTTTCCATTTTTGCTTTATTCTTCTATATTTCTTACTGCTTTTTGAGCTCATAGGTTTTTAGATTTCCAATTAGTTCATACATAGTGAGGGTCTTTAAGTTCTTTTCTTAAATTATGGCATCAACTATTCTTTCCCAGGACTTAGGAAGAACCCTAAGAATCTTCCTCACTTTTTTCTATACAGGAATTGGTTCTGTCAAGCAATAAAGCTCATTAGTGATAGAAGTGAATTTTGTATGTATTTCTTAGATTGTTTATCCTTGTTTCATGGGGAAGGTTTCATACTGAGTAGTCATCATGTCTACTTTTGAATCATTCACATCAGTAGTACCTTTATGTGTAGTCCTCAAGCAATCCCAAATCTCTTTGGCATTATCACAAGTTGAGATTCTATTATATTCACCAATCCCTATACCACAAACTAGTAATTTCTTGGCCTTGTAATTCTTATCAATTTTATTTTTTCTTCATCATTAAACTCTCTCCTACTTTTAATAGGCATTCTAGTTATTTCTTCTTCTTTGACTTATTTAATAGGAACATGAATTCCATCAAGGATTATGTCCATCAGTTCACTATCTTCAGCCATAATGAAGTCAAATATCCTAGTTTTCCACCACCCATAATGCTTCCTATTGAATCTTGGTAGTCTGGTGGTAGATTTCCCTTCTTCTAGATTAGATGGAGAAGACATGCTTACCAAGTCACTCTAGGTGTGAACCTTTAAGTGTGAACCTTCTATGATACCAATTATTAGAAGCTTTACCAGTGTTGAATATGGAGTTTTTGTTGCCTTTCTTTCTTTCTTTGGATTTGCAAAAACCATTTGATAAAGAAGCATCTTTTTCCTTTTATAGATGAGTGATGATTTGGACTGAAATGTCATTAGACTAGATGTCCTAATTAGTACAAGCAACACCTTCCAGTTTATTACACAAACGGATAAAGCTATGCAGACGCGTGCCAGTTGTACTATTGCCTTAAACATCCAGGGACCTGATCCCTTATAGTCATCTACTCATCATTAAAACTACATATAGAAATTATAAACCAAACAAGGAATCATATATGCGGGTCTCATCTGTAACCATGTCTACAAGCCGTATTGTTAGCTATATTATTGGTCATATTAGGAGACCATATCAAGACTAATATTCATAAGCAACATTACTATGCATAGCTAGATTTTATATCAATAATAATATTCATAAGTAATGTCTTTAAACATTTACGAGACTTATAATAATAACCATATCCATAGGCTACTAATCATATCCATAGGTCGTTAATTGTAGCTACATGCCAATGAGTCGTATTATATCCACAAGCCATTACCTACATCTGTAGGCCATATTCTATCTACAAACCAAATCATGAGTATGAGCCATAAAACATCCATAAGCCATTTTATGCATATATATATATATAGGCCATATCATATCCATGAGCTATATTTTATCAATATAAGTTATATCGCACCAATGAGCCATGTTATATCTATAACATTAAGCATATCAATAGGCCATGTTATTAATCAGATTCGGAAGCCATACCCATAATCACATGCATAATTCATAAAACATGTTTATAAAATATACCATTAGTCACACATAAGAGCAATATCATTAGCAATACTCAGAATTCGCAACCATTTTTCCATATCCACTATCTTAATCAATAAATATAATACACCCACTCAAATGTCAACCTACCATTTGTAGGAGTATATCATACATAAATAAGTCTACAAGGTTATCACAAGTCTTAGCCTAAGGTGGGTCAGAGGGGCCCACTTCTTATCCCCAAATATTTCTTTAGGGAAATTCTACCCCAAATAAAACTAAGGTATCAAAGTTTGTCACTAGATATCAAGAAATACATAATTAGACCTAAGATATAAGTCTTCCCCAAACATTATCAACTAAGGCAATCCTACTTAGAATAATAGAAATTAGGGAAATTCCCTTAACTTAAACAATTTGGAACACTTCTACTCTAACATGAGTAATTGGAGATTTTACCTACCTTGAGAAATCAAGGCATTTCCATTCTAAATATATATACGAAGCCCAACTCACCAAAGCCATGATAACTACACTAACTATTCCTTAACTAAGGTTTTAAGGTAGCCTAGTGCCCCAATTAACCCAAATCCTCATTCACACTTTCAACAGCTAAATCTCCCATATATAGAATAATATGATAATTATACTTCAAGATAGCTCAGTCAATAAAGCAGGTAAACCTAGCCTACCTGGGCGTCGAAGAAAGCCTGAAGAATCCACTAAATCACTAATTTTTCCTTCCGAGTAAGAGAAGGTGCTATGCTATTAAAATAACAATCTACTCATCAAAATGAGAATAATGATACCCATTTTGCACTATTATGCTTCAAGTCCAAAACTACCTAAAAATCCCACCGGGCCCGTTTACGAAAATCACTTTTCTAAAACAAGCTCAATGTCCCCATGGGTTTAAGGAATGTTTATACTTAAAAATAACAGAATTCCAAGCTATATTGGTGCTAAAACCAAGTCACCAAGCTTTTGGGATTTTTGGACAAAAATGGAGAAATCAACCATGACAAATAAGGAATCTTACCACACATTTGAAGGTGAAATGCATAAATAAACTTTACTCAAGCTCCAAAATCACCTACAAAGACTATCCCCAAGCTATACCACTCTTTGGGGTTTAAAACTATTGATAATGGATGAGAAGTGGGTAAAAATGGGATAAAAAGGGTATTTATACCCTTCCCAGATACACGACAGTTGCGTTCACTATCTATCGATCACAATCGTGATACCTGGCAAAAATAGGGCATTATTCATATTAGCGATAAAGGATATTGCTTATGCAATACCTGTCTATTGACAATGGGAGTCGCTGTCTCGATATGAGAATTGCGTTGGCTATTCTTACTGTGGGTGGACAGATCTCTATCGCGATTGATGACTCGCAAATATGAGTGCACCAACAATAGCTGAGACTTGGAAATGTCCAATTCTCCACAAACCCCATGGGATTCATCCAAAATCCTTTATACATAAATAGACAAAGATGCTATATCAAATTTGATGTTTCGAACTCAGTGGCACAGTTGAAATTTATATCCTAGGTTATTTTGATGAAAAGTTAGTCCCACTCCTAATCACCATTTTCTTAACTCTCACCCAGTAACCTAAAATGAGCCTGGGTTCCTTGAGATCAAACAAAGAGTCCACCTAGCCTAAAATCAATATTCCAGAGCTATTGGGATAGTAAGAGTTAGCATACAAGGCATTTGACTGAAGTTTTCACTCAATAGCCAATTTGAACCAATAAAGACTTTAAAATAGGGAATTGGCTCTAAAAAACAACGAACTACCCGGTAACCGAACTGTCAGTTCCAGCAAGCCATAATTTACCTGGGTAGCTATGGGAAGTCTCTAACTGGTAAAAATAAGTTGAAATATAGAAAATAACCTAAAGGGTCATTACATCTAATTAGTGTAGACCCCCGAGGTAGTTTTACTAACCTTAATGTCACTTCTTCAGTAATACGGTATGGAAATAAATTGAGTCTCAATACATCCTAACTTACCCTAGGTAAATTATACGATATGCATATCCCAATGAAATTCATGATGTTTATGTTTACATCATTAGTTAGCAAACCAACAAACACACCTTTTAGATTGAGCAGTTGAATCATAGCACTCATAATATCAAAATTCACACCCTGGGGTAACTCAAAAAGAATGATAGCTCTTATCTTGATAGGCTTAACATGCCCCAATCATCCCCTATATCATCAAATGCTGATAAATAAGGAAAATTTGAGGGTGATTGGGCTTTATCTCTCCTAACTCTATCAAGTGCTTCTCGATGCTCTTCTTCTGGTATCATTCTTTCCTCTTGAGTTAGGTGATGGGCAACAACATTCCTCCTTGCATTCTCTTCACCTAATAACTGAGAAATCGTCTACTCGGATATCTTGTGAACACCTTGTAGAGGTGGTAGAATCAGATTAGAGTCATCATAAACCCTGCTCTCTTACTCTTCAATTATATTATTCTGTTGTAAGGTCCGTTCCAACTCAATATCAAGTGGGATCAAGGTATTTCCATGTCTCTGAGTACTGGGCATACACCATCCTATTCCCCAAGAATAGTATAAAAATGAAAACTAACAACCTCAACAACTCCAATTAATTAATCCATGACTATATTCCCCGATAACGATGCCAAAATATGATGTCAAAAAACAATACCTCCAAGAAGTATGATACAATTGTTGTCAAATATATAACCCAACTAAGGTTGGGGTCAAACCCACAGGGAATAGGCTAAATCTTAATCAAGAAATTGATAAAGTAGTAAGAAAAATTCAAGAGAATAAATAGGAGGATTTCGTTAGAACAATATCAATTAGTAAAGAATCTTGATCAACTTGACTAAAATTAATATGAGATGAATAGTAGGACCGTGTCTCTCCTGACTTCCTAACTTAGTAGACTTATCGTGCTTCATCGAACTATCCTACTACCTTATATGTAGAATCTGATAAGATATGTATCACCAAATGTCTTGTGAATGCCTTTGATGAATTTCACTCTTTACCTTTTGAGTCACAAAGTGTCTCCTTGCTAACCCTTATCTTGGATCCTAGATTAACTATTACCTTTTGAGTGTCATATAAATTTGATGAGGGTTGGTAGCCTTAAATTACCATTATGATCTTCTTTTCTTAGTCTCTACCTCTTGTTTGGAATAATTCTCAAACACAGGCAGGATCTCAATGTCGTCATTGTTAAGAAAGAAATCACACCAAAGAAACTCACAATATATGCAAGAATATTGATCAAGAATGACTTTGCACTTCCTCTACTTTGTTATTCCATCATGCTTCCCACAACCCTAGTTAGGTTGTTAAGCCGCTCATGTTTGTAACAACATCCATTGGATTTAAGAAAGAAAGCATATGAATACTTTTACAAATAATTTTAGGAAAAAATCCCAGAATCTCAAATTTATAATAAAAAATAAAACAAAGAATAATAGAATCCAAGATCAAAAGTTAAATATCACAATCAGTATAGTGTTGTGAATGTAAAGAGTGTGTAAACTAATAAAAAAAATCAAAAGGGTATTTATAGAACATATCAATACCCTAAAAATCTTGACTAAAAGGAAAAAATAAAAACTAAGTTGGCAACCACTTACGGACCCACTTACAGATCGTAAGTACTACTTACAGACCCCTAGGTGGGTCGTAAATATCAAATGAGTTAAACAGCTTCAGGATCCTAACCTACATGGCATGTACAAGGGGAATAAATGGTATTTATAACCTGTAAGTAGTGTCATAACTCTAAGACCAAATTCTTCCAGACTTGAGATGTTTTGGGATATTTTTTTCTGACACTTTCATCGCCACTTATGGTGGTTGTAAGTGCCACTTATGTCCCATAAGTGGTCCCTTCTTCACACTTCAACTCTTTTTCTTCTTTTCAGCACCAGAAACTAGTTTTCTGCCAAATAAACACAAAAACACATCGTATCTAACAAATAGAACCTAAGTAATTGCATACTTTTTGGTTTTAAGCATCAAAAGTACTATGAAACCATGGCACATCAGTATATATCATAATATAAAATTCACATTCCAAGTGTATACGAACTCACCATATTTAATGGATGAAACCAATTTCTAAAATCTCATAAAGTATAAGTAATAAAGCATATTCTAATAAAGGTTCTGAGTCACTAAACTTAGTTTCTGAAATCAATATTTCTATAGGTGATTCTCTTATCTAACATAAACCATGCTAAAAAAAATGGAGTATGATGTAAATGCCCCCATTAATATTACACAATATACTTTGCTAGATATATTGGTTCGACTCCCTTCAACCCGGGCAAGCGATTAGTCCCTCCCTTGCAAACTAATGGATGTAAACAAATAGCGCGCGGTTTGTTATCAGTACTTATTTTAAAGCGATATAACCTCCTTGTTCTCCTCTCAATGTCCGGGTCTTTCCCCATCCCTCTCTCTCGATGTGGTGCCTTTCACTCTGCTCTATCAACACTTTATCTCAATGCCGAAAGGTAGGATTTCAGGTCTTTTGGCAATAGAAGGTATATTACTAATTGATTCTTTGGCCATTTTGTGTTCGAATTCTAAACCGACGATATAAAGGCATATCAATGTGATAACCTATTCAAGCCCATTTGGGAAAGCTGAATACCTACGATGGCATATAGTTTTGAGGTCTAGGATAAGATAAACCCTTTCCCCTCAGTGATAGATACTACTCCTAATATCATACTAGTGCTCATAATATATATGAAATTCAACATAAAATAAACATATGAGTTGATAAGTCTGAAAATCATAATATGTTTCTATTTCTATTTCATATCCATAAGTACATATATAAATTTCATATTGAATCTGATAAGTGTGAATTGTATTTCATGTCAAGAACACTAAAATTCAATTAATAAGATTAACCATATGAGTAAAAACATGATTAAACATTGAAATTTGTAATTTAATGAGATTCAATTCATAAGGGAACATCTTAGTTTCAAAATCCTCCAAAGTGGATATGAACCCTGTTTATCAAAATTGTAAAATATTTATCAAAATAAATTTCTTTAGAACTAGGATGAAAGTAAGCCCTTGTTAAAACCCCACATACATGAACATATAAATTTCTTGAAGGAGGCTTTGAGTTTAGAGCCCTTGACTTAAATTTTGAATAAAACCCTTATTTGAGGGTTCTTGAGAGACTGCGAGGAGAGTAATCGATGTTTTTGTGTTAAGAAATAAGGGAAAATATTTAAGTATAAGTTATAATATCATTTATGACTAAAAAAACTAGATTTCCCATGAAAACTAAAGGAAAAATAGAATTTTCATGTCGCTATGACCACTAGCATTATATGGTGAAATCAGGGAGAACCATTGGCATAATATATGAAGAAGGAGGTCTGTGACAAATTGAAATCGTGGACCCTCATTATTTTGACCCTAAAATTTAGTTTTCCTCATTGGATCCATGACACATTAATGTGGCATGGAAACATGACACTTTCGATGCTTAAAACCAAGAATTTATGTGTTAACTTAGGATGTTTTGTATGATATGATGTACTTTGGCATGAATTGTAGGTAAAACAGGTCAACAACAATACTTGAACAAAAATAAAAGAAAAAGACCTAAAAGATCAATTTTTATCAGTAGATGAGTCAACACCTAAATCGTAACAAACAAATACGACTCGTATGCTGAATCGTAAGTACAACAGAACCAAAAGAGAAATTGATGAACCAAATCTGAGGAAGATACAACTCAAGTATCTCAGCCATAAGGCAGGATAGGAGTCATAAGATAAAGCCGTAAGTATAAAAGAATCCAAGTTTCTAGCCATGAATTAAAGTGTCAGAAGTATACTTGTTAGAAGTCTAAGTACGACTCGTATCGAGAGGTCGTATGCAAACCAGTGATCAAGTTCTGAAAAGACTAAAGTCCCAGGTGGATAAGAATGAAGAATCTGAGTCATATACATGGTTATGACTCGTGAGCTAGAGTTGTAAGCTGAGTAGAGAGTTAAATTCGTAGGAAGATTAGATATTGGATTGGTTATAACAAGGTAGGGTACGACTCGTAAGCTAAGGATACGAGTAATGACCGAGTCGTACCAATTGCCGACTTAACTTTACCTTTCCCATTTTAATAGGAAATTACTATTATTTTAAGATACTATAAAAACCCTAGGGTTTATCTTTAATTAGGTTAGCTTCTATTACATCCTACAACATACTTTAACATACTTTACAATTGTTCTTGAGATTTTAGGGTTTTATTAAATTCAAGACTTTTGAGTTTATTCATCTTATTATTGTGTGATTGATTTTATGTATTCTTCATTGATAATCATGGTTTCTTGTACAAACATGAGTGGCTAATCTCCTTAGCTAGGTTTGTGGGAACCCTGGTGGATTAGCAACGTAGTGGAAGTGTGAGACACATCTATTCTAGGGTTATGCATGTATTCTAATTCTACTTCATTACAACTGATTTCAATTACCTATAACATCTTGACATTAAATCCTGTATTCACAATATTTCGATAACCAAGAAATCTTGTGATTAAGAAAAGAAGATTAGAACAGTAATTTGGGATTTCTACCTCTATCTTATCGTCCCCGCATTACATCTTATCACTTTCTCCGATAACCAAGGATCAAGTGAACTGAGTCATAGCAAGGGGCAACTAGGGGACATCCGTCGATGATAACTAAGTCAAAGGGTGACATTTATCTTCGTACTTAAAAGGTGGATGATTATACATATCTTGTAGGCTTTTCATGCATAGAAACATAATAGTGGGTTAATCACGAGAAAACTACAGAGTTGAGACGTCAGGGGGAACATAAACCTAGCGTTCGTCTCTGGTTGATTACAACACAAACGCATTTAATAATTGGTTACTCTTTGATATTGATAACAAAATCCCCCCATTTACTTTCCTGCACTGCTCAAGGATTAACTCAAAACAAGAAACTGCTTATTTTCCTTGTGGGATCTACCCCAACCTAGTTGGGATACTATATTTGCATCGACCTCATTATACTTCTGATTGAGGTGTAGTTTTGGACGATATCAAATATTAGCGTCATTGTCAGGGATTACGGTTTGAGGAGTAATTGGAATTGGTGAAGTTCTTAAGTTTTCACTTTTCTATTTTTGTTTTGGCATACACTGGTGTATGCCAAGAATTAGGATTAGGGGCAATCCCTTACTCTCTTTTGATCTAAAGCCAAAAAGGATCCTTCAAACATCGAGAAGGGTGTCAGTACAAGTTCATGATGGAGTTAAATATCCCCCACCTATGGACCCAAATGCGAAAATCTCGTGTGATACATTAGATACGTAGAAACTTACAGACATTCAGACACAACAACTATTGCATCAAGAATAGAGAGAAGCTGAAGAAGCTAGACTGACTACTGAAGATGAAACAACATAGCGAGGTGGACTAGATAGACCGAGACAGGTTGTTGAGCATTAAGTTCAAAGGGGCAAAGTTCCATACGTTCCAGCATATCAACATTTAGATCCATATGATGAGGATGATAAAAACATGGGCTATGTTGACCTTGCTGAGACAAGAGCTATTGTTCCTCCTGCATTAGTCTTTTATGTGAAGTTCGATATTACTAGTACCATGATCCAGTTGTTTAATCCCTTACTAATTTTCTTGGGATCTGTATAAATTATAACCTCCTAAGGGTTGATCCAGAAGAATTGAGATTGAGGTTGTTCCTATTTTCTCTAACTAGAGAAACATATCTATGGATAAGGGAACTACCAAAAGGATCTATCACAATGTGGAATAAGTTGAAGAAATAGTTTTTGAGCATATTTTTCCCTCCAGCACGGATTCCATAGCTGAAGGATGAAATTATAATTTCAGATAATTACTTGCAGAATCAATGTATCAGGCATGGTTTAGATTTAAGAAGAAGTTGATCTTAGTGACAAACATAGAATTAGAGGGTCTAATCTATCAAAAATCTTCTATAGATCACTAAGAGATAGTTTAAGAGCCATGATAGATAGTATCTCTAGAGGTTCATTTATGCATCTTCGTTGGGATGCCACATAGAAATTTCTTGATGATATTGCAGTCACCAATAGAGGATGAAATACTAGAGATTCTGATCATGGTAGTGGTACATATGCTATTGGAGAGACAAACACATATGGAGTAGATAATGATATGGTCACATAAGAAGTAGCATAATTTTGGATTAATATTGGTTTGCTCACAAAAAAATTCATTTTTTTAAATGCAGTGGAAGTAAACATAATAGAAGAATAGGGATCCACACTCAAACTATTCAAGATTGTATCTGAAGAAGAGGCAAACTATCTTGAGCGTAGATTAGCTGACTTTAAAGGCCAAGGGCAAGGGAATTAAGGTCGGAACTATTATAATAATGGATACATAGATAGGAGCAGAGATAGAGATGGTGATTAGCGATGCAATGATGATTATAAGGAGAAGAGTGACAAATATATTCCACTAGGCAGCTGAGATACAAAGTCTAGAGTTAAGGCTCTCTTGTCTAAGCTAGTGAAAGGGCAAGAAAGTCAAGAAAATTCTCTGAAAGATATCAAAGAAGATCTCTTTGGACTTAATCAAAGAGTTAAATCATATGCCACAATAATCAACCAATTGGAGCAACAGTTTGGGCAGATATTGGCAACAATAAATTAGAGACAGCCTGGCACTATTCCAAGTAATATAGTAGTAAATCCCAGAAATAGAATCCAATTTCATGCCATTACTACTCAGAGTGGTAAGGTTACTGAATATCCACCTACACCTACTGTTGATAAGAAGAAGTAGAATGATGATGAGCCAGCTGATATAGGATACAGCAGTAAGTAAAGGATAGAAGATGAGAGGGTTGCAGGTCTTATATTGAAACCTATTCCAAGGCCACTTCTTCCCTATACATAGACACTAGAAAAGATATAAGAAGAGAGTAAGTATCATAAATTTCTATCCATGTTAAAAGAGCAGTCAGTCAATATATCATTGGTCGAAGCATTAGAGTAGATGCCTGGATATGCAAAGTTCATGAAGGACCTGATCACGGAAAGAATAATCAGTTTTGAGCTGGTTGATAATATCCATCATGCCACTAGTCATTGGTGGAAAATAAAAAGGATCCTGGTGAAGTCACTATACCTTGCACCATTGGATCTTTCCACTTTGCACGTGCTTTGTGTGATTTGGGTGCTAGTATCAACCTTATGTTGTTTGCATTGTTCAAGCAGTTGGGGTTGGATGCTCTAAAACACACAACCATGAGGCTAGTCATGGTATATAAAAGTGTGAAGAAGTCAGTCGACGTCCTTTATGATGTTCTAGTAAAAGTAGCTTCTTTTATTTTTCCTGCTGACTTTGTAGTTTTAGACTGTGAAGTGGATTTTTAAGTCCCAATTATTCTTGGCAGACCTTTTATTGAAACAAGTAGAACATTGATTTATCTGGAGCGTGGATATCTGATATTGAGATTCAATAATGAACAGGTGATATTCGACATATGCAAATCCATGAAGCAACCTGATGAGTTAAGGGTGATATTTGTGATTAATGTGGATGATAAAGAAGCATATTCATTCCATGACATTGATGTAATGACTTTGTGGGATGATGGTTTTGATGCAGTTGTTCCTACTAAAAAAAGACTAAGTGTTAAAGTACTTGCAGCTGCTATCATGAATTTGACTTTGATGGCATAGAAGAATATGAGGAGATTATTGGCGTATTGCATGGTACTGGTTACAATTTTGCACCAAAGAAGCTTGATATAGATTTAAAGAATAGAACAACTTTATCCGCTCTCCCATTTATTAAGGAACCACCGGTGTTAGAGTTGAGGTCTCTCCCATCTCACTTGTAATATCCATTCTTAGGGGCCAACAACACTTTGTCGATCATTATTGTAGCAGACTTGAAAGAGTCAAAAGTGGAAGCATTGTTATTAGTTTTACATAATTTCAAGAGCGCCATTGGATGGTCCATCGCAGGTATTGTGGGCATTCCACCTGGTTTATGTACTCACAAAATTGATCTTGAGCCGAATTGTGTTCTATCTATTGAGTACTAATGCCGATTTAATGCTCCTATATAAGAGGTGGTTATGAAAGATATAATCAAGTGGTTAGATGTTGGTGTGGTTTTTCCCATCGCTGACAGTAAGTGGGTTAGCCTAGTTGAATGTCTTCTAAAGAAGGGTGGAAAAACTATTATGCCTAACGAAAAGAATGAGATGATGCCTATTAGACCAGTCACAGGAAGGAGAGTTTGCATGGACTATAGTAGGCTGAATTCATGGACTCAAATGGACCATTTTCCTATGCCGTTAATGGATCAAATGCTAGATAGGTTAGCAGGTAGAGGATGGTATTGTTTTCTTCATGAGTGCTCGGGTTATAATCAGATTACTATTTCACTAGAGGATCAAGAGAAGACCACTTTTACATATCCTTATGGGATTTTTGCATTCAAACAAATGCCATTTTTGCTATTCAATTCCTCAACTATATTTCAGAGATGTATGATGTCCATTTTCTCCGATATGGTGGAATACGCCATTGAAGTTTTTATGGATGATTTTTTGGTGGTGGGTGACTCATTTGATGATTGTCTCATTCACTTGGCAAAGGCTCTACAAATATGTGAAGAATGCAACTTGGTACTCATTTGGGAGAAGTGCCATTTCATTGTTAAAGATGGAATTATGCTTGGGAATAATATTTCAAAGAGAGGCATAGAAGTTGATCGAGCAAAGATTGAGGTGATTGAGAAATTACCTTATACAATTTCTATGAAGGGGATTAAAATTTTTCTTGGTCATGTAGATTTTTATTGAAGATTTATCAAGGATTTCTCAAAGATTGTGCATCCTCTTTGAAAGCTTCTTGAGAAGGAGGTAAAATTTAATTTTGATGATGCATACATGAAGGCTTTTGAAATTCTTAAAGAGATATTGGTGACAACTCAAATCATTGTTTCTCCGGATTGGTCCACACACTTTGAGATTATGTGTGATGCTAGAGAATTGGCCTTAGGGGCTGTATTAGGACAACGAAAAGAAAAGATCCGTCATCCGATCTACTATGCTAGTAAGGCATTAAATCCTGCTCAAAAGAATCATACTATCATGGAGCAAGAGTTATTGGTTGTGGTTTTTTCCTTTGAAAAGTTTAGATCTTACTTGATTTGGACCAAGGTGATAGTACACACTGATTATGTAGAATTACAGTACCTAATGGATAAGAAGGATGCAAAGACGAGGAAAATTTGATGGGTGCAGTTGTTGTAAGAATTTGACTTCAAAGTAAAGGATAGAAATGGAAGAGACAATAAAGTTACAGATCCCTTGTCTAGACTAGAGGAGGAAGCTATGCAGAAGGTTACTACTGGAGTGTATATTGATGATAGTTTCTCAAATGAGCTGATATTATCAGCATCCTAAGATCTTATTCCATGGTTTTCAGACTATGCAAACTACCTAGCCAGTGATCTAGTACCAGAAGATCTTTCATATCATCAAAGACGGAAATTCATGCCTGAGGTTGTTTTTCTGGGACGAACCTTATGTTTTCAAAATTTATGTAGGTGGAATCATTTGTAGGTTCATACCTGAGGAAGAGATAATAATCTTACATGAGGCTTGTCGTTCATCGCCAGTTGGGGGTCATCATAGTGGGTCCCGCATAGTTCACGAAATCTTAAAATGCGGCTACTATTGGAAAAAAATATACAAAGATGCTCATGACTATGCAACTGCTTGTAATCAATGCTAATGACAAGGTACTATTTCTAGGAGACACGAGTTACCTATGACCCCTATTCTTAAATTAAATGTGTTTGATGTGTGGGGCATAGATTTCATAGGGATTTTGTGAGTTCGGGTGGCATGAAATACATACTTATGGATGTTGACTATGTTTCAAAGTGGGTGGAAGCAATTGCAATTCCCAATAATGAAGCAAAGAGTGTCACGATATTTTTGAGAAAGAATAACTTTTCATGATTTGGTATGCCATGTGCTATTATTAGTGACGGAGGATCACATTTTTGCAATTATCAATTCAAGATTCTGCTTGACAAATACAGAGTGAATCACAAGGTGGCAACACCTTATCATCCGCAGACTAGTGGACATGTCGAAGTATCCAACAGAGAAATCAAGTCCATATTGGCAAAGACTATTAATGCCTATAGGACTTATTGGACCAAGAAGTTAGATGATGCATTATGGGCTTACCGTACTGCTTACAAAACCCCCATAGGTGTTTCAACTTATCAGCTTGTGTATGGCAAGTCTTGACATTTACTAATTAAGCTTGAACATAAGGCACTATGGGTATTGAAGAAGTTAAATTTAGAGTGGAAGGAGGAATCTAAGTCAAGATTGAATAATATCAATGAGTTGGATGAATTTTGACTCCAGACATATGAAACTTCAGAAATTACAAGTAGAAGATGAAACTGTATCATGACAGAAAAACCGAGAAGAGGGTATTTGAGAAAGTTGACCAAGTGCTACTATATAACTCTAGGCTTCACTTGTTTCCTAGAAAGTTGAGGTCTAGATGGTATGGTTCATTTATAGTTTCAAAATTTTATCCCTATGGTGCTTTAGAACTATAGAAGGATGGTGCACAACCATTCAAGGTAAATGTTCATAGAGTAAAACACTATCTGGGAAATACAGAAGAGGTGAATAAAATAGTTGATATTGACCTTGATGACGTTTTAGTAGTCAAGGAAACTCTGTCATTCCGTGATGTTAAATCAAGCACAACATGGAAGGCAACCCATGAGGATATTGGTGAAAGCTGAGTATCCAACTTAGCCATGTCGTGCCACAACGTTAAATCAAGCACTACGTGGGAGGCAACCCATGTTTTTGTACTTATTTCTTATATAGGGTAAAGTGTTGGTTTAATGTGTAAGACTAAAAGAGTGAAAACACAAATCCTAAGGAGTTAGAAAGGTCTCATACAGACTTTTCATGAGTTGTATCTATACGGTATGACTCGTGGGTAGGAGACGTAATGACCTTGGAGAGGAATCAGAATCATACATTAAGTTCTTGAATGCTTACGACTCTTGGTACAAATCATAGTCTTTCCTTACAAATCGTGACCAGGAGACGTAACCACTCCAGAACCCAGGTAAGAATCCCAGGCCATACGAGTCAAGGAAATGACCCGTAAGCCTAGGTACAAATCTATCGATAATTCATACCCTGGCTTACTAGGTTAGTCCTTGGGTTGACCCGATCTAAAATTTCAAAAAATAGAAAAGTGTTGACCCGATAGGAAACCCAAGGCTTCTCACTCATACCCCCACCACTGTCTTCCAAATTTTCAATCTCAAATCCTAAAGATTAACTCTTTTTTGACTGAATCTAACTACCAACAACTTCAATTTCTTGATTTGGTGTAATTTTTAACTTGAATTTGAGGCTTTTTAGATCCAAAATTGGAATCCTCTACTATACACATACCAAGCAAGTTCTCGATTCTATTTTTTCTAAGTTGTAAGTTGAAAAGTGTTTTATGAGGTATCAACAACTTGGTTTAAGTGAAATTTCTTCAAATATTGATTGTTGGTACCCTATATTTGGATTTTTAATTTTGAAAATGGAGAATAGGGATGAACTAGGGTTTGTACATAGAGTTTTTTGTGTGTATGTGTTTTGAAATATTGGATATAGCTGAATAATGTAATGGGTATATTGGGAATTTCATGTGAGTCAAACATGACAGTTGGACTTCTATGTTGTAGTGGATACGAGACTCCTTATGATTCGTACCCACTGGTACGGGAGTCCTAATGAGACTCGTACCCACTGAAAACATGGAAATCTAACAAACTCATAGTTCTGGAAGGGATAAAACTCAACCTTACAAGTCGTATCTAGACCTTATCACTTGTACATATATATCGTACCCATTTGGGAAAAAAATAGATTGACCAAAAGTTTCTGACCAGCTTACAACTGTTGGTCACGAGTCATTACCTCTTGTACGACTGATAAAGAAGAGTTGTAAGCTGGCCAGTAAACAATGATAATTCACTGTTTGGGTTACAACTCAGGTATACGAGTCGTACCCAGTGGTTACGACTGGTAACCACCACTCGTACCCAACTGAACCAAGGCACATTGAACTTTTATTTTCAATTTTGCCTTTCTTTTCTTTTCTTAGTAACTAACTTTTGTATATTTGCAGGAAAAATGCCTCCAAAAAATGTGCCTTTTTCAAAAACTGTGTCAAAGAAAGGAAATAAACAAAAGACAGTAGAAAGTGAAGAAACCAGTACATCCATAAGCTAGACTGAAAGTAGCAGAGAGGAGTATACTGGGACATCTTTAAAGAAAGTTATACAAAAAGCAAAGGCAACAGTTAAAGAAAAGAGGAAGAAAGTTGTTCTCCAATATTCTGATACTCCACCACTAAAAGGACCAAGAAGAAAGAATGTGACTATCTCCCCTCCACATACACCAGTACCAAGTGACTACGATGATAACTAGGCTGATTCTAGTTCAATCGAGGAAATCCATGATATCGAGGTGGACGTACCACCAATATCTATACAGGACCCCCCATTAACATTATCCCCTACTTAGGTTCCCGTAATTGAACGATAGGGGTACCTCGATATGCAGGCGACATTTACTATGAGCTTTTCTCAGCTACAAAATGGAAAGGTTAAGAGAGTATTATACGAGGAGCGGAGAATGAAAACTACAGGAATGGATGAGTTACTAGAGTTCATTGAACTTTTTAGACAATATGGTGTCGATTGGATGATGAGAGCACCGAGTAGATATAGTGAGGTGTTTTTTCGAGAATTTTATATAGCTTACAAGGGTGAGCATATGAGGTTATATCCATAGGGAATGATATAGAAGGGGGAAACCCTATTACCTCCCTATTTGTTAGAGGCGTTCATGTCGACATTTCTCCCCAGACTATCAGGAGATTTTTGTATAGGAAGCATATCAAGCTCCAGCTAACACAATTGAGATGGACTACAGAATAGCAGAGATAAGAAAGATCACCAATTGAACTTTAGATACGGATTACAAGATGGTGATGTTCTGATGGATAGATCAGAGGATTGATACAAATAGAGAGAATTCCACTTAGGTTGCAGGTGGTATTTGGGATTCGCAGCAAATCAAGAAGAGTTCCCTCACTTTTAAGGGTAAGGCATGGTGGACTGCAGCCTGTCACAGGCTATGTCCGACTACATGTGATGATATACTGAGTTTGTTCTGGGATACGATGATAGGTGGATTTACACATGAATTTGCATTAGATGTTGGTTAGTTATTAGACCGAGAGTTGAAACACAGGGTTGTTGCAGAGCAGAAGGCGTTGCTAGAATACCCCTGCATGATCATGCCAATATGTTTAGCTATGGGTGTATTGGAGATTCCAGGCATTGATAAGATGATAGAATCCCATCAAACTTTTGATAGTAGTCTTATTCATGATGCAACCAACCCACTGGCCTGACCTATGAAGCAGGCTGTAGAGGCTATGGAAGGAGCTTTCCCGTAAGATGATCAGACAGATATTGTTACTACTGCTAAGGCCACTGAGACAAGTGTGCAGACTGAGAGTGCACCCAAAGATAGACCGAGTACTTGTAGTGCTCTACCGCCAATTCAGTCCGTTCCACCTAGGCCAAGAGGTATCCTCTCTGGTGTTATGATAATTTGGCATCCTGTGTGGATAGAGATAGTGACTCATTTGGCGACACTTACTGTGAAAGTTATCAACATAGAAGGTGGAGTATAGATTTGAATAAAATAACAGCTGGAGGTATAGGATAGGCCTATGCAAGACTGACTTGATGCATCTGAGTTGAGTATCACTTGACAGTTAGGGAATGGGAAGACCCCCAATGTTGCTGCTATTCGGGCAGAGATTGCTGATATAAAGGGTATGATTGCTAAATTATTTGAGAGATCGGTATTTTTTGTGCCTATTGTAGAGACTTTGATCACCATAATTGAGGTTCTAAATATTTGGGCAGTCCCGGTGGATCAGAAGACTGTGCAGACCGAGGCAGAAGGAGAACAAAAAAAAGAAAGAGGCAAGAGCTACCAAGAAGGCCAGATGTCATGGCAGCCAGGATGGGCAGGACCAAGAGATGGCTAGAAGATCTAGAAAATTAAGAGATACAGCTCTCGATGCTGAGGGGGTCGATGTTGTGCCCCTGTCTACTATTGATCTAGTCCCGGTTGGGACAGTTGCTGATGAGAGTGGGACCCGATTTGGGGGCCCATATATGGATGTTGATACTCCGATGTCTTGAGAACCTAGGTATGACCCTTTTTCATACTCTAATCTTATATTTGACGCACTGAGGACAGTGCAATATTCTTAAGTTGGGGGTGGGGTACCGAATATTTTAGGAGCAGCTTGAAAATTTTCAAATGTAGCTAAAATTAAAAGTCTATTATGACTTACAGGTATGACGCAAGCAGCTGAGATAGTGAGTAGATCAACGCACCTATGGCAACAAATATTTTGAATTGCAGGTAAAATAGGTCAACGACAATACTTGAATGAAAAGAGAAGAAAAAGACCTAAAAAACCCAATTTTGATCAGTATATAAGTCAGCACCTAAGTCGTAACAAACCAATACAACTCATATGCTGAATCGTAAGTAAAACAGAACCAAAAGAGAAATTAAATAACCAAATCTAAGAAATATACGATTCAAGTATCTCAGCCATAAGGCAGGATATGAGTCATAAGTTGAGGTCGTAAGCATAATAGAATCCAAGCTACTATCTAGGAATTGAAGTATCATAAGTATACGAGTTGGAAGTCTGAGTATGACTTATATTGAGAGGTCATATACAACCTAGTGAACAAGATCTGAAAAGACTAAATTCCCAGGTGTATACGAAAGAAGAATCTAAGTCATACACATGGTTACGACTCGTGAACATGAGTCATAAGCTGAGTAGAGAGTTGAAGCCATGGGTAGATTAGATACTGAACTGGTTATGAAAAGGCAGGGTATGACTTAACTTTACCTTTCTCATTTTTTATAGGAAATTACTGCTATTTTGAGATAAAATAAAACCCTAGGGTTTATATTTTATTAGGTTAGCTTCTATTACACTCTACAATATACTTTAACATACTTTACAATTGTTCTTGATATTTTAGGGTTTTATTCAGTTCATGACTTTGGGGTTTATTCATCTTATTATTGTGCGATTGATTTTATGTGTTCTTACATTGATAATCATGGTTTCTTTCACAAACATGAGCGGCTAATCTCCTTATCTAGGGTTGTGGGAACCCTGGAAGATTAGCAACATGGCATAAGTGTGAGACACATCTGTTCTAGGGTTATGCATGTATTCTAATTCTTCTTCATTACAACAGATTTCAAGTACCTACAACATCTTGAGATAAAAGCATGTATTTGCAATCTTTAGATAACCAAGAAATCTTGTGATTGGGAAAAGAATATTAGGATAGTAATTTAGGATTTCTACCTCCATCTTATAGTCCCTACATTCCATCTTATCACTAGGTCCAATAACCAAGGATCAAGTGAACTGGTGTCGTAGCAAGGGGAAACTAGGCGACATCCGGCGACAGTAACCAAGTCAAAGGGTGAGATTTATCTTCACACTCTAAAGGTGGATGATAATACATAGCTTATAGGCTTTGCATGCATAGAAATGAAATAGTTAGTTGATCACGATAAAACTACGGAGTTGAGACGTTAGGGGGAACACTGACCTAGCATTCATCTATGATTAATTACAATTCAAAAGCACACAAGAATTGGTTACTCTTTGATATTGATAACAAGATCCCCCCATTTACTTTCCGTCACTGCTCAAGGATTAAATCAAAATAAGCAATTGCTCACGTTTTCCCTGTGGGATCGACCCCAACCTAGCTTGGTTATTATATTTGCATCGACTACATTATACTTCTGATTGAGGTATAGTTTTGGGCAACATCAGACATCCAAAAAGCAGACCTCTATAAGTTCTCTTACAAAAAGGTACATAACATTTTACTCAGGTTTTGAATTAACCCAAACTTGGATGTGGTGGAAAGAAGACTCCAATACTTTTAATTTGGTGGGTCTTGAACTCCACAAAACAACATATTCTAGGAAATATACACTTTTGAATTTGATCCTTGTAGGGTCAAATACTAAAACTCAATCGATAAAACTGCATTTGATACAACGTTGCTCTAAATATTTCTTATGACCATGATGTACATCGAAAGCGCTACCACACTAGGTAAATGATCATGAAACTTATCCATGGTTAGAAATAATAGTGTTTGGTCCTTTACATCTATAACGAATGGCTTTAAACTTAGTTAAGAGTTTGTGGGGTGTTACATTTAGTCTTATTCTCCTGCCATAGTTTAGGGTGGGAGCCAATCATGACCACTTGGGTTGTGGAAAATATGGTATTAGATTTATTGGTTCATAAATATCATTGTCCAAGGACAGGTTTAGTAAAGTTTTATGGAATGGTATAGAAACATCTATACTTTTCTTTGAGAGACTTCAGGGCTTTAGAAAAAATCCTTTTTTTTCTTTGTTTTGTGCTACTACTTAATTCCAATTCGTATCTGGTGATCCAAATTTGCATATAAATCCTCTATTCTTATTTTGTAGATAGATAATACATGTTTCTCTAGAGCAGCAATAGTCATCGCACTGCTGCACCAGTAGAAATGCCTGCACCAGCCGTTGAGGTTATAGTTTGAAATAGACCGCACCTAAAGGGTAGGTCATGTAGAGAAGTAAGAGGGGAATCAACCATTAATTATGAATTTGAGGTAGCTGGAGGACTTACTAGGTATAGGACTCGCATCCCTCCCCCATAATAGGGTGCTTTGGTTTTAGCTCAAGATGAGGATGTGGTACTTATGGATAAAGTAGTGGTCCCTAAAAATGTAGTGCCTGTATAAAAGAGTGAAACCTAAATACTTATGACTGTAAGACTGATTTGGCAAGTATTGGGATAGTTAGGCAGTTTGACTGGCAAAAATGCAATTTTTTCTATTCCAGTATTCTCATCCCCATCCTTACATAATGTAACTATTATGGAACTTAGGATGGATAAGGTCTTTGAGGTAGATGTGTGTCCCTAATATGTACTTGGACCGATGATGAACACAGACTTTCTTGTAAATTCATCAAGATGAAACCCCTAGTATTCCAGGGTACAAAGTCTAAATTTTTTTTTTGATGTCTTTGTTGGATTATCATAAAATCCAGCATATGGGTATTTCTTACAATTATGGTTTTTGGTTTGTTTCTTTTTATCTATAAATTTAAACAAAATAATAGTGGAGGTCATTCATTAAATGTGGGTTTGCCTTACTTCCACTTTCTTAGGTATAATTCATAAATGTTTTCCTCGAGAAATATGTTCCTCATTCTTATCTTGACAAGAAAAAGGATGAGTTCTTGAGGTTAGAGTAAGGTGGCCTATCTGCGGTGGATTATAAGGCTAAATTTCATGCCTTATTTTGTTGTACTCTTTAATTGATCACTTTAGAGTAGGAGCAAATCATGTACTTTGTGATGGATCTAAATTCAAGTATTTAGATAGTTACTTTATCTATGGATATGTCTAGTAAGTCCTCTCAGGATGTAGTTGAGTTTTCTAAGAATACTAGGGAAATTAGGAAACTTGGAGAAGTGAAAGAAGAATTGAAGAAGGTTCGGACATTAAGCTAGTTCAGTGGTAATTTTAAAGGGACATAGTTATCGGGTCATTCTTCTTGGCCTTGTCATTCATCCATACCTATGTCTGTAGGGAGCCTTTTTAGGGTTATTTTACAACCTTAATTGATTGGAAACTATAAACCTTCATCATCTTCAATTCAGAGAACTTCTTTTTAAATCGGGTTCCATGAGTGTAGGGGTTTAGGCCATATTAGAAGGGATTGTCCTAATTTCTTATCTATAGGTCAATTGACTTAAGAACTAGCTTCTAGTGCACTAGTTTTAGAAGGTCGTGATGGTGGAAGAAATGGTAGAGTTCATCCCCAAGGTGGGTAAAGTGTCCAAACTATAGGAAGAAGAGGTAGAGGATAGGTCGGAAGAAATGGTGCTTAGGTTAGTAGAGGTGGTGGTTAGGGTGGTGATAAAGCAAAACTTTATGCTATTCCGGTTCTTCCCAAAGTGAAAACTTCTGATGTTGTGATCATAGATACTATTCTCATCTTTGATTATAATACTTCTTTATTATTTGATCATGGCTATACTTTCCCTTATGTATCTATGAAGTTTGATTTAGGTTAGGATTAGGAGTGTGAATTAATTAATACTACTATATATGTATCTACACCATTTGGGGTGTCTTTTTATATATATATAAGTTTTATAAGGTGTGTCGTATGATATATATAGGATACAAAAACTTGACAGACAGTAATTTTAGACATGGATAAATTTTTTATTATTTTGGGGATGAGTAGCTGTCTCCTTATCTAACCTTCTTGTATGTTATACTAAAACTATCACTGTAGTAATGCTCGTGATGGAAAAGTAAGAGAGCGAGGGTATTTTAAGCCTACTCCTGTGAGGATCGTGTCAGCTATTCGCACCTAGAATTTAGTAATGAAAGGATGCAGGGAATTTTATCCCATCTTTTGAATGATAAATATGTAGTCCCTCCTATAGGTTCAGTCCCAGTTGTGTGTGAATTCTTAGAGGTATTTCCTGATGACCTTCCTGGATTCCTTCGGACTGTGAGATTGATTTTGTATAAATATAGAGCTCGTAAATCAACTATCATAACCCATACTAGGTCCTAGTCGTGATAGGTTCTCAAGCCTACCAAGGACTGGAGACCACCCCCTTAGGCTAACCTCAAGAGCACAATAATAGCAATAAAGACAAAGTAGAAGCCAATCAAACAATAATAAGAAGACGAATAGAAAACTCAAAGAAGACTTAGAGTCAAAGCAATAACCAACCCACAGTTGTCCACAATAGCCTCCAAAACTAGAATAGCAACTAAGTTGGGATATGCCCCCGACTATGACCAAAAAGAGTCCATAAGTACTGATTTAATAATGAAAGAACAATGAAATAATATGGACTTCTGAACGATGAAGGCTCACCACTTCAAAGCAACTCCACAGATGTTCTAGTCCATCTAATGTTACACAGGAGAAACTAAAAATTCTTTGGATCCTACATCATAAAATGCTATAGCATCCTAGGACGGTTAGTGGGATAAGCACTGGCATGTAACTCAGGGAAAGTGATAATGTCATGTACAAAATCAGTCAAAACCACATACACACTGTCATATATACATATATAGTATATCGGGATAGGGTAAGGATCATGAACATGAGATTTTTAAAACCATTTACCTAGATGTGTATCTTGATCCGTGCTAAACGTACCTATGAGCTATATGGGTTCAGATCCCCCTACTGAAAAGGCCCCAATGCATTTTAGTTGCACAAACTGAGGAAAAATTGAGGGAAAACTAAATCTACCATGAGCAATAGTGTGTGTCAAGAACACGGTCATATAGACCCTTAATGCCGGCAAACTTGGTTTCCTGTGTACGTCCCCTCGGTACTTACATCTTTATGATGAGCTACACAACCCCCATTAAGCCCAAATTAATGTCACCTTGCACATAATTCCAACCGTTCACCCAGGAGTCATTCATTTAGGCATTTACCATTTGGTATCCTCATACCAATATGCGTGCAAGCTAAATTAAACATGCCAAACCAATCCACATAACAACATTGAACTCCTAAGTTCCATTAAAATCCAAACTATGGCCACCAAGGCCACCTAAATCCATTTTTAAATCCAATTTTCCATTAATGAAATGCATTGGGTTCAAAAACAAGTTAAGCCATGCTATTATCCATGATAAAATCAAGTTTGCAAAGTGGCTTGAGGTTAATGCAATTCCAAGACAAAATCATCCAACTTGGGGAAACCCATATCCCCCATTCCAACAATTTAAATAATGTACCAATTCATTTCCAAAAAACTCCATTTAAAGCATGAATAATTAATTCAAAACATAGGACAACTAATTCATCAGTAACAACCAAAACCCCTTAACCCAATTTCAAAGCCCAAACTTAAAGCACCAGAAAATCCATTCAATTCATGCGACAATTTACAATTAAAGTTAAGGGAAGAGAAACATGCCTGAAACACACAAGAAATTGAAGTCAATTTGATATTTGTAGCCCGAATGATGAATTCTCTATGAAACCCTTAAGTTTTCTTGGTTGGAGAGTTAAAGATGAATAAAGTAGAAGTTGATCTTTGAAAATTGAATAAAATGGTCATTTTTATATTTTTAAGTCATGGAAAGGGTGAAAAGAAAAAATTCCCCTCACCCCTAGTGCAAAAAATTAAAATTGGATGAAATTTTTAGCTCAGCATGGCACGGCCTTATCTCGGAGTTTATCCTCCGTGCTACACTGATATCGCGGAGGTTAACCTTTGTGACACGGTGATATCACGAGGCATATTCCCTCGGAGTTCTAAAATAGCCCTGAACCGTTTCCAAGAATTTTAAAACTTTCCCAAATTACCCTTCTTATACCCCTAAACATAATTCAAGTCAAAAATTGACATTACGCATGCGGAAACAACAAAAATAAAATGATCAAAATATTAAGGGGTCTTACATTATCGTCCCCCCCACCCTTAGGATCACTCATCCCCAAATGATGAATTAGGACACTTTTAGCATAAAAATAGCAAGAATACACTAGAATCGCATGAAAAACTTAGAAAGTGACAAGAGGAAAACAAAACCCATACCTTAAGCACTTCCATCCAACCCGGTGAACAAGAATGGGTACTTGGCCTTTATATCTTCCTCAGTTTCCCACGTAGACTATTTTACCTTTTGATTTCTCCAAAGAACCTTCAGTGAAGCTACATCCTTGGTCCTTAATATATGAACTTGCCTATCTAATATCTCAACCGGACTTCCTCATAAGACAAGGAATCCGTAGCACCAACATCCTCAATAGGAACTATCAAGGAAGGGTCACCCACACACTTTTTTAGCATGGACACATGGAAGACAGGATGAATAGAGCCCAAACTCGCAGGCAAATCCAACTCATAAGCAACATTCCTATCCTTAAAATCTTATATGAACCAACATAACGGGGAGTGAGCTTCCCTTTCTTCCCAAACCTCATTATTCCTTTCATAGGAGACACTTTAAAGAATACTCAATCAGTAACCTCAAACTCCAATTCTCTTCACCTCACATCCGCATAAGACTTTTTGTGACTTTGAGAAGTCTTAAGTCTTTCTCTAGTCATTTTCACCTTTTCCTTGTCTTAGTGAACCAAGTCAAGACTAAACAACCTAGTCTCACAAACCTCAAACCATCCAATAGGGGACCTACACCTCCTACCCTAAAGAGCCTCGAAAGGAGCCATCTGAATGCTGAAATGATAAATATTATTATACATAAACTAATAAGAGCCAAATAATCCACCCAACTTCCCTTAAAATCAATCACACTGTCCCTTAGCATATCCTCCAAAGTTTAAATAGTTTGTTTCGCTTGTCCATCCGTTTAAAGGTAGGAAAGCAGTGCTAAGGTTCACCTGAGTACCCAAACATTTCTGGACCAAACGCCAGAAGTAAGATGAAAACTACGTACCTCGGTCAAAATTAATTGACACTGGTGCACCATGCAACTTCACAATCTCCTGAATGAAGAACTTAGCATAATCATCTCCTGAGTAGTTAGTCATCACAGGAAAGAAGTGAGCAGACTTAGTCATCCTATCCATAATAACCCAAATAGAATCATACCAATTTCAAGACCACAGAAGACTCATAATAAAATCCATATTGATCATATCCCATTTCCACATGGGAAACTCTATCTCTTTGGACATGCTACTAGGCCTCAAGTATTCTACCTTAACCTGCTAACATACCATACACTTAGCCTTAAAATATGCCATACCTCTCTATATATTATTCCACCAGTAGATTTTATTCAAGTCATGATACATCTTAGTTGATCCTGAATGAACTATATAGCTAGATACATGAGCCTCAATCAAAATCCTTTCTCGTAGCCCATCATTATCAGGAACACACTATTTTCCTTGATACCTCAAGATTCTATCTCCCCTAATCTTGAAAGCCATAACCTTTTGGTGACCCATATTATCCTTAATCTGCATAAGTATGGGATCCAAATCTTGCTTCACGTTCACCTTAGTATCAAATGATGACTTAACCATTTCATAAATAATAAATCCCCCAGCCTCAGAGTCCAAAAGATAAAATACCAAGTTAGCCAACCTATAAATATCCATCACAATCTTTTTTCTCCTAATAAACATAAGACAAGATCCCCATATATAACCTACTAAGAGCATCAGCAGTAACATAACAGGATGGTAATAAAGGCTTAAGTCATAATCCTTAAGCAATTTGAGCCACCGCCTCTGCCTGATATTCAACTCTTTCTGCATAAGCACATATTGCAAGTTCTTATGGTCTGAATAGATATCCACATACACCATATATAAATAGTAGCACCAAATCTTTAAAGTAAAAAACCACAGCCGCCAACTCTAAATTGTGAGTCAGATAGTTCCTCTCATGAACCTTAAGCTGCCTATAAGAATAGGCTATGACCTTATCATGATGCATCAAAATACAACCTAATACCATATGAGAAGTATCCAAAAACATAACCAAACAATCAATACCCTCGGGTAGGGTCAAAACTGGCGCAGAAGTCAACTTATCCTTCAACTTCTCAAAACTACCCTTATAAGCATTGGAACACAAGTACTTAACTTTATTCTGGGTTAACCTTGTCAACCCTTCTTCTGGGTCAACCATGTCAACAGAGTAGAAATAGATGAGAAACTCTCTACAAATCTTATATAATCCCAGACAAGCCCAACAAGCTCCATATGACAGTTGGAGTCATAAAATGTCTAGGCTATTTCTTAACTGCCTCAACTTTTTGTGGATCTACCTTGATCCCCTAACTAGAAATAACATGCCTAAGGAAAGTCAGAACACTTACCCAAAACTCTTTCGCATACAATTTCTGATCTTTAAGAGTCTGCAACACAATTCGAAGGTGATTGGCATGATACTCCTCACTCTTAGAGTACACTGAGATTTCATCAATGAAAACTATCACAAACAAGTCCAAAAAATGCATGAAAACCCAATTCATAAGATCTATGGACATAGCCAAAGCAGTAGTCAATAAAAATAAAATAACTATAAACTGATAGTGACCATACTAGGTTTGGAAAATATTCTCGGGAATACAAACTCCCTAATATTAAACTGGCGGTAGCCTGAATGAAGATCAACCGTAGAGAAATATCTGGCACTCTAAACCTGATAAAAAAGATCATCAATCCTTGTAAAGGATTCATCAAACCTAGTAAGAGGATACTTATTCTTCACTATCACCTTATTCAGCTGATGATAGTTCATTCATAATTGAAGGGATCCATCTTTATTTCGCACGAAAAGCACAGGAGCACCCTACAGAGAAATACTGGACAGATGAAACCATTATTAAGAAGATATTTTAATTAATCCTTTATTTTCTTTAATTCAGTAGAAGCCATTCTATAAGGAAAAATAGAAAAAGGATGAGTATCTGACAGTAGATCAATCCTAAAATCTCTTTCCCTATCGGGAGGAATTCAGAAAGATCATTAGGAAAAGCTTCAGGAAATTCATTCACCACAAGGACAGATTGCAAAGAAGGACTTTCAGGCTCCATTTTTTTTTAAGATTCAGACGTCTGAATCTGAATGCACATCTGAATGATTAAGATGTTGTCTCTAGATCTGAAAACTGAATGATTAAGACTGTTTGTTTTTCAACATCTGAATGTATAAAAAAAGTTATTTGTATACATAATAAAATAAAAAATAAAAAATTAATTATATATTAAAAAAGTATGTAATTTAATATAATAAAATTATTAGTATTTGATTGAGAAAAAATATTTATGTTTGTTAGTGATAGTAGAGATGGCTTATAATGGTGGCTGCAGTGACAATGATTAATGTTAGTGATTAATATTGTTGGTGGTGATAATTTTGATGGTTGGTATTGTAGTGATTGTTATGATGGTGGCGATTGATGGTGGTGGTGTTGGTTGTGATGTGATGTTACTTGATGTTAGTAGTTTAAGGTGTTGATTGTGTTGGCTGAAACATGACTGCATGATGATTGACGATATGTTGGTGCTAGTTGGAGATGTTATTTGTTGTGATGGTGGAGATGGTTGTTAGTAGAGATAAATTATAGCGATGGTACTGGTTGAAGTAGTGGTACAGGTAGCATTACTAGTGATAATAGTGGTGGCAGCCAAAGAATGTGTAGAGGTTGTGATGTATTAATGGTAGTTAGTGGTGGTGCTAGTTGTGATAGATGAGTTGGTTGGTAGTAGGGATTGGCCACTAGTGGTTGCTGATTGTGGTGTTATTGATGGCAGTGGTGGTGGTGAATATAATTAGAATAAAATAGGTAGTAGGTGTGGTAGCGGTTGACATTTGTGGTTGGTAGCAGTATTTTTTGTCGATGGTGGTTGTGATAGTAGAGGTGGTTGGTGGTGGTGGGTGTTAGTTGACAATGGTGACGCTGGAAGAGGTGGTTAGTGGTGGTAACTACTGATTATGAATAGAGTGGTGAATATTATCCAACACCAGAATATCCCTTCAGACCTATTAAGACTTGGTTCTAGATCTGAATAATTAAGACCTATTCAGACCTATTAAGAGTTAAACCCTTAATAAAAAACAAATGCACTTAATGGTCTGAACCATTCAGATTCAGACCTCCATTAAGTGTAAACAAATGAGGCCTCAGAGTCATAATCTTTAACCCAAACTAAATGATATAGACACCCTTTTGAAATCAATTTCTGAGCTCTAAGATAGGAAATAAATCACCCTCTGGGCATTAAGGAATTCCCCTCCCACTTTAATATCGACTTGTTAAGGAATTGTAAATTGACCATTTGGGTCCTATAATCAAGAAAAACATAGCACAAATGAAATCAATCCATCCCCAAGATTCTATCAAAATCCACCATATAAAATTCTATCAAATCCACCAATGTCTCTCTATGAAAGATAAACATCACACAACCCTTATAGATTTTTCTAGAAATTATAGAATCACCCACCAGAGTAGACATAGAAAAGGGGTCAAAATCACTTTTAAGACCAAAACCAAAATGTACAACCACATAAGGGGTTATATAATAAGGTAGAACCCGGATCAAGCAAATAATAAAAATCACGGGAAAGGAACTATAACATACCAGTAATAACATCTAAGGATGCCTTTGATTCTTGATGAATAGCAAGTGCATAGAGACCATTCCGGCCAGTGGTACCAAAAGTAGTGACCTTAGGGGAAGGAGCTAAAAAAGTTGCAACCAAAATATTATTAGCTCTGGTGGTAACCTTGGCTGAAGAACAATCTCGCGTCATGTGACTAAGCTGACCATAATTATAACACTGATTCCTCTCCTCCTCACAATAACCACGATGAAGCTACCCACAAAAATGATAAGGAGGTAAGATGGGGCTGGCTGAGCTCCACTAGTCTGAGACTAGGCACCCTATTCCTTAGGATCACTGCTAGCCTGGAAATGATAATTGGAAGATGTCTTAGGATAAGAAGCTCTAGAAGAAGAATAAGAATTGTCCTTATTCTTCTTCTTAGTCCACTTTCTACCATCCTTACCACTATTTTGCTGACCCCCATCCTGCTTTGAACACCCGAACTTCTTGTTTTGCCTCTCTCCCATCTGTACTTGTTTTTTCTTTTCATTCTCCACCTGCTTCATATAAACAAAAAGTCTGGGGATGTCCATATCACTATTCAACATTGCAGTCTTACACTCTAATACCAAGTCAAGGGATAACCCAGAAGAAAACTTACTCATCTTGGATCTCATGGTAGACACTAACTCTATAGCATAATGAGTTAACTGCCAAAATATCAGAGCATACTCCTTCACACTCATATTACCCTATTTCAGATTAACAAACTCTTCAACCTTAGTTTTCCTTAACTCCTGAGGAAACAAGTGATAAAGAAAGGTCCTTGAAAAGTCATCCCACACATTGTGCTCAGCATCATCACCTCTCATAGCTTCCCATTCCTCATACTAGTTATAAGATACATCTTTCAATTAATATGCAGCAAACTCCACATCCTATATATTAGAATCATACATCACCCTAAAGATTTTCTCCATCTCATCAATGAACCCCTGAGGATACTCCTCATCTTTAGAGCCTTTAAAGGTTGGGAGATACAACCTTATGAACTGAACAACAAGAGTGACCTCAGATGAAGGGGCAACAGAACCAACATGAACCGACTGACAAGATAGAGATGCCACTAATTGGGTAAGTAGATAAATAGACTGATGGAACTTCGTATTCAAAATAACTCCCTAAGGACACTAGCATAAGTTTCACCAACGCGGGAAGCCTGAGAAGGACTAGTAGGGATAGCTGCAACTCCACGTGGAGCAGAACAATTAGAAATAGAGACCCTAAACTTGGTCTCCACACCATAAGTAGGGCAAGTCCCACCACATTCTTCTCAGGTGGGACAAAGTTCTTGAAAGAGTTTCTATAAACATCAGATCTTCGAGAGGCATGATCTAAAATTTGAGGAAGTCAGGAGTTAGAAAAGTTTCATAACACTAGCCTCTATAGACCAAAATAGAACACAAGAAAGTGAGACATTTCTAAATGCCTTATAGCCTCCTTCTTATAAGTGTGACATGCTACATACCCATAAATAGGACTCTATTCGACATGGATTTGTGGACACCCAACGACCCTAAACCGTGCTTTGATACCAATCTTTTCATGAACCAATCCAAGGCCTAATCATGACCGGTATCTTAGGCCCACCAAGGACTGGGAACCACCCCATTAGCCTAACCTCAAGAACATAATAATAATAATAAATATAAAGTGGAAGCCAATAAACCAGTAATCAGAAAATGAATAAACAACTCAAAGAAAACTAAGAGTTAAAATAATAACCAACCTACACATGTCCATAATAACCTCTAAAATGAGAATATCAACTAAGTTCCGACATTCCCCCGACTATGACCAAAATGATTCCATAAGGACTTAGTCAATAATGAAAGAATGATGAAATGATAAGGCCTTTTGACGGATGAAGGATCACCACTTCACAACAACTCAACAGATGTGCTAATCAACCTAACACTGCACAGGAGAAACAAAAAAGTCTTTGGACCCTACATCATAAAATGGTTTAGCGTCCTAGGATAGTCAATGGGATAAGCACTGCATGTAATTTAATAAAAGTGATAAAATAATGCCATGTCCAAAATCAGTCAAAACCACATACACCAAATAATATATACATGTATAATATGTCGAGATAGGGTAAGGTCATGAATATGATAGTTTTAAAACTGTCAACCTAGAATCTGTAGCTCGATCCATCCTAAAGGCACCGATGGGATATAGAGGTTCAGCTCCCCCTGTTGAAAGGTCCCCAGTGTGTATTAGTCACATGAATGGAGGAAAAAGCAAGGGAAAACTAAATCCACCATGGTCAATAGCCATAATAACAATATATATGCATATATGTGTGTGTGTGTGTGTGTGTGTTAATCACACTGTCGTATAAACCCCCAACTCTAGAAAATATGGTTTCTAGTGTTTGTCTCCCCCCCGAGACTTACACCTTCACTGTGTGCTATGAAACCCCTTTTAAGATCAAATAAAAATCATCCTTACATATAATTCTAACATTAACCCAGGAGTTATTTATTAAGGCATTACGACTTGGTATTGTCATACCAATATGCTTGCAAGTTAAATTAAACAAGACAAACCAATCCACATAACCACATTAAACTCCCAAGTTCCATTAAATTCCAAACCTTAGACACCAAGGCCATCCAAATCCATTTTTATATCCATTTATCCATTAATGCAATGTGTTGGGTTCAAAAACAAGTTAAACCATGAAATAATCCATAATAAAAATCAAATTTGCAAAGTGGGTTGAGGTTAATGCAATTCAAATCGTCCAATTTGAGCCATGTCCCCCATTCCAACCATTTAAATAATGCACCAATTCAATCCCAAAAATATCAATTTAAAGCATGAATAATCAATTCAAAATATGGGAAAAGTAATTCAATCAGTAACAACCAAAACCCTTCAACCCAATTCCAAAACCCATAACTTAAATCATATGAAAATCCATTCAATTCATGACACAATGTAAAATTAAAGTTTAGGAAAGAGAAACATGCTTGAAACATACAAGAAATTGTATCAATTTGAAGTTTGGAGCTCGGATGATGAATTGTCTATGAAACCCTTAAGCTTTCTTGGTTGGAGGGTTAAAGAGAAATAAAGTAGAGTTCGACCTTTGGTAACTAAATAAAAAGGGTCACTTTTATTTTTAAAAGTCATGGAATTGGTGAAAAGATAAAAAGCCCCTCACCCTAAGTGAAAAAATATAAAACTGGATGAAATTTTCACCTCAACGTGGCACGGCCTTATCGCAGAGTTTATCCTTTGTTCCATGACGATATAGCAGAGGTAAACCTCCGTGACACGATGATATCGTGGAGGCACACTGCCTTGTAGTTCCAAAATAGCCCTGAACCCTTTCCAAATATTCTAAAACTTTCCCAAATTACCCTTTTAACATCCTTAAACGTAATTCATGTCAAAAAAATAAATTATGCATGCGGGAAGGTAAAAAATATAATGATTGAAAATTTAAAGGGTCTTATATCAATCCATCTCTATCTCTCCTTATTGTATTGAAGCAATGTCACAACCCAAACCAGGGTCTAGCTGAAAGGGTATCTCAAGTTCCATGTGGATCGGAGATCACCACCTTCACCTTACCTAATCAGCTCAACAACCTCAAGAGTCGAATGAATCCCAAACACATAAAAATATAGTTCAAAATAAGACTAATTATAACTCATGAAATTTCTAAATACATCCACGAAAACAACACACCCAAGTCCACAGTAATACAATAAAACCTCTATAATTCAAAGTCAATAAAATGTCGAGACATGCCCCTGATAATAGCCAAATTGATATCCAAGGAGATAGTCAAAAGAATTCTAAAGAAAATCTATGATATGGGATGTTAAGACCATGAAATGAAGCCTTTCGAAGTATGGAAGCTCACCACTTCAATGTCAACCCAAGAAACACTCGAACACCTGATCACTGTGCAGAAAGAGTAGATAAAGTTCTGGGACTTGCATCGAATGGGGATACAACGTCTGGATATGGTTAGCAGTTGGAGCGCCAATATGTAACTTTGTGATAGAGGAATAAAGGAATGCCATCATTCAAAACCAAGTCAAATAAACATATACAACCACATACATGCATATATATATATATATCATGACGGGATAGGGAATAAGGCTTAGCATGAATTTTGAAATCTTAACCTGGGTTGTGTAGCATAAATGTCAAATAACAGGGAACCCATGGGCTATATAGGCCCAGATCTCTCCTAGCTGGAAGGGCCCCGGTATCCATTTTTGTATATGCTATTATAGGGGACTCAAACCTATCGGCATAATCGAGGTGACTTAAGCAGCGATGTATACAATATGGGGGACTCAAACCTCCTATTCATATATCCATTGAGGGACTCAAACTTCCCTGAAATATAGACACTCGCAGTGGCTAGCACAGTTTCTAGTGTTAGTCCTTTGGAATCCATTTTCATGGCCCGGCTACATATCTCCCTTTTAAGCCCAATTTAAAGCATTTATTTCACATATACATAACCATTAATCAAATTGCTTACCAAAGGCATACGATTGGTATTTTCATACCAACCCCACTTGCAAGCGTACAACATGCCATAACCATTATTAATCAACTTTCGGACTCGTACCCATTATCTAAACAAAGACATCAACTCAATTTAACATTTAGGGACTCAAACCCATTTAGCCAATTAAACTATAAAGGTTACACTTTAAATGAATTTATGGACAAAAAAGGCCTTCATGAAACCATTTACCAATCATCAACATTCATAGGCCAATGCCTTAGGTCAAACACAATTCATATGTGACAAAATTCTTCTCATTGACATTTTTACAAATAGGTTGAGTTCATACCATTGTAAAACTATTATCAAGTCAAAAGCCATTAAGTTAGGGTTGACCATGACCTATTTTATTAAACCACAATTCCCATATACCCACATGTACAAAACCATTATCAAAACATGCATAACCATAATTTAAGACATGAGAAAACAATACTCAGCATTATGCATTCAAAACCTCAACCATGGATTTCAAAACCTCCATTAATTATTCAAGAAAAATGTATAAAACACATGATTTTTGTAAACTAACAATGAAGGTAGAGTCACATGCCTGAGTTATGAAGAGTCACGGAGAAATTTTGATGCTTAAGCTTCTAGATGACTACCTTGAAGAAACCCTAGACCAATCTTCTAGAGAGGTTTTTAGAGAGTGTTTAGTTAGTATTTCAATCTTCTAAAGTGTAGAAGTAAAACCAAATAAGTGTTATAAGATGTGGGGTCTTATGGGCTTGAGGGTGGGAATTATCGTAAATACACTCAGCTTAAAATATGTAAGAAGAATGCAGGTGGGAACAATTGGACCCTTCAACTCGTAACCATATCATACGAGTGGTACCCTCAAATTGTTACTTGATTGGAAAGTTGGACTCCCCATTATATCCAACATACGACTTCCTTGCCTAACTCATACCCTTACCATTCGACTAGTATCATCAACTCGTACCCTATGGAGAACATCAAAGGCTAGACACCAGATAACATACGGTTTGGACCCTACCTATCATAACTTTAACATACGACTCGTATAGAGTCTTCTCATATCTAGGTCAGAAATTGGCCAATGTCACATAGACCAACATACGACTAGGGTCCTAAAACTGTAACCACATCATACAACTAGTATAGTATGGGTCGTATGATGATCAGAAGGTTCACTACTCAAGAAATTTGCAAAGGCCAAAATTTAAGGTGTTTCAGTCTCCCCCCTAGGACCATTCTTCCTCGAATGTGGGTCAAGGAAATACAACTACAATTTATCACCCAAGTGTCTCTACTCTTACCTTTAAGACATAAATCAAACACCTAGAAATTCATAACTATCATCAACAAAGATAGAAATTAAAGAGGTTAAGAGCAACATATACCTCAAGCACGAATTTCCAGAATTGGAAATATGAATGGATACTTGGACTTTATGTCCTCCTCGACTTCCCAAGTAGCTTCCTCAGTCATTTCATTTATCCATATAACCTTTACCTAAGTCATGTCTTTTTTTTTTGCAACCGATGAACTTATCTATCCAAGATCCTCATCGGGACCTCCTCATATGATAAAGAATAAAAAATACCAATGTTTATCAAGGGAACAACCAACAAAGGATTACCCACACATTTCCGCAACATAGACACATGTAATACTGGATGAATGGAACTCAAACTAGAGGGAAAATCAAACTCATATGCAACATTACCAACCCTTCTCAACACCACATACGGTCTAACATATTGGGGACTGAACTACCCCTTCTTTCCAAGACGCATTACTCCCTTCATAGGAGACACTTTCAGGAACACCTAATATACAACCTCATACTCAAAATCCCTTTACCTCACATCTGCATAGGACTTTTGGTGACTTTGGGTGGTCTTAAGCCTATCCCAAATTACCTTTATATTTTCCATAGCGTGGTGAACCATATCCGGGCCAAACATTTCTGCTTCACTAACCTTGAACCACAAAATAGTAGATCTACACCTCCTACTATACAAAGTCTCAAACGGGGAAATACCAATGGTAGAATGGTAACTATTGTTATAAGAAAATTCAATCAAAGGCAAATGGTCAAACCAACTACCACCATAGTAAATCATACAGGCTCGCAGCATATCCTCCAATGTTTGAATAGTCCATTTGGCTTGCCCATTGGACTGTGGGTGAAAGGTCATATGAAGACTCACTTTAGTGCCTAAACCATGTTTAAAAGAGCGCAAAAAATGTGATGAGAACTGAGTACCACAATCAGAAATAATTGACAGGCGCACCATGTAACTTTACCATTTCCTGAAGGAATAACTTTGCATAATCCTCGACAAAATAAGTAGCCCTTACTGGAAAGAAGTGAGAGGACTTAGTCATCCTATCCATAATGACCCAAATGGAGTCACATTGATTCTGCAACCACAAAAGGCTAGAAACGAAATATATATTGATTATCTCCCATTTCCACACCGGTAGTTCAATCTCTTAAAGTATTCCACCAGGCTTTATGTTATCCACATTCACTTGCTGACATACCATACTCTTGGCCACAAAGTCAGCTACATCTCATTTCATATTATTCCATTAACACACCTCCTTAAGATCATGATACATCTTTGTTGAATCGAGATAAATTATATACCTCGATTCATGATCCTCGGCCAAAATCATGCCTCACAATCCATCCACGCCGGGAACACAGAACCTCCCTTAGTACCTCAAGATACCATCTTCGCCGATTCAAAAGGCCATCACCTTTTGTTTACCCACATCATCCTTGATATTCATTAAAAGAGGATCAAATACCTGTTTCTCATTTATTTTTGAACCAAGAGATGATTGTGCACCTATTGTACCAACACACCACTATACTCTAAATCCAAGAGATGAACTCTAAGGTTAGCCAAATGGTGAATATCCTTCACCAATTCCCTCTTATCTCCATCCATATAAGCTAGACTCACCGTGGATAACCTACTAAGATCATAAACAATAACATTAGCTTTACCTGAATGGTAAAAAAGACTTATATCATAGTTCTTCAGCAACTCAAGCCACCTCATTTACCTGACATTAAGCTCTTTCTGCGTGAATATGTACTGTAGGCTCTTATGATAAAAAACAATATCAACATGGACCCTATACAGATAGTGATGCTAGATTTTCAATGCAAACACCACAGCTAATAGCTCCAAGTCATGAGTCGAATAATTCTTTTAATGAACCTTCAACTGTCTAGAAGCATAAGCAACCACCTTACCATACTACATTAACACACAACCCAAACCAACTCGGATGCATCACAATAGATGATAAAAGCCTCGGTACCCTCAGGTAGAGTCAAGATTGGAGCTGAAGTCAACTTATCTTTTAGTTTCTCAAAGATACCCTCACAAGTATCAGACCACAAGAACTTTGCCTTCTTCTGAGTCAACTTGGTCAATGTAGCAACAATAGATGAAAAACTTTCCACAAACCTCCTATAATACCCGACTAAATCTAAGAAGCTATGAATATTGATTGGAGTCATGGGTCTAGGCCATTTTTTAACCATAACAACGTTCAGAGGATCCACCATACTCACTTTACTAGACATGACATGACCCAAAAAAATTATAACATTCAACTAGAATTCATATTTAGAGAATTTAGCATACAACTACTGATTATTCAAAGTTCGCAACATAAGACGGAGGTGATTGGAATTATCCTCCTTACTTTTAGAGTACACCAAGATGTCATCAATGAAGACAATTACAAATAGATACAAAAACTTATGAAAGACCCTATTCATTAAATCCATGATTGTCGCAGGTGTATTGGTTAAGCCAAATGACATCACCAAGAACTCTAAATGCCTATATTGGGGATGAAAAGTTGTTTTAGGGATATCCACCTCCCAAATCCTTAACTAATGATACCCAGACCGAAGATCATTATTAGATAAGAATTTGGCACCTTGAAGCTGATAAAAGAGATCATCAATTCTCAGAAAAGGGTACTTATTCTCTACCGTCAGCTTATTTAATTGTTGGTAATCAATACACATCTAATGGGAACCATCCTTCTTACGTACGAATGAAACCCTCATATAAGAGGTCTTTTAGTTGCTCCTTAAGCTCTTTTAACTCAGTTGGAGCCATTCTATATGGGGGAATAGAAATAGAATGAGTGTCCGAAATAAGATCAATACCAAAATCAATCTCCCTATCGGGAGGGACACCAGGAAGGTCATTGGGGAAGACCTCAGGAAATTCATTTACTATAGGAACAAAATATAAATAAGGACATTCCAAGTTAGAATCTTTAACCTGGACCGGATAATAGAGACAGCCTTTGGAAATCAACTTCCGATCTCTAAGATATGATATGAACTTTTCCTTAGGAGCTAGGAAACTACCCTCTCACTCAACAACTGGCTCATTTGGTAATTCAAACGTCACCTTACGGGTCCGCTAGTCTAAAGATATATAACATGAGTGCAACCAGTCTATACCTAAAGTAATATCAAAGTCAACCATATCTAACTTTAATTAATCTACTAGAGTTTCTTTATTACCAACAAATACCATACACCCCCTATAGACTCTTCTGACAACCACAGAGTCTCCTACTGAGGTAGAAATAGAAAAAAGGTTTGACAGACACAAGGACCGAAACAAAAATACATAACCACATATGGGGTCACATAAGAGAGAGAAGACCCCGGATCAAGTAAATAGTACACATTATGGGAAAAGTGTTTCAACATACTAGTAATAATATCTGGAGATGCCTTGGACTCATGAAGAGTAGTGAGAGCATAAAGACAGTTCTGACAAGTGCCAGAGCCAATAGTAGAACCCTTTGGTGCAGGAGATAATAAAGAGACAACAGGAACCTTATTTGCCCTAGATGCAAATCTAGAGGGACAATCCTACTGGATATGACTGATCTGACCACATATAAAACATCGGTCCTCCCCTTCTGTACTAACCAAGATGATACTAACCAAAAAATCTGCACAAAGGGTAGGATGGTGCTGATTGGACCCCACTGGCCTGAGATTGGGCACCTTGTTCCCTAGAAGTATAACCACCCTAAAAGAGTCAATCACCCAACGGCTTTGGGTATGAAGTACTAGTCATCGAATATGAGCGATGACTCCCCCAGTTTATCTTCTTAGACATCCTATTACTCTGTTGTTGGTTACTACTCTACTCTGAATATCAAAATATCTTACTCTTCCTCTCTCCAATCTCAGCCTATTACTTTTTCTCCTCTTTGATCTGCTATATATACACAGCTAAATTGGAGATGTCCATGTCTTTGATAAACAAGGTAGTGTTACTCTCAAGAATTAACTCACAAGACAATCCCAAAGCAAACCTTCTCATCTGGGCCCTAATATTAGATACCAATTTTGGAGCATACCAGGACAACTGATGGAATTTTAAAGCATACTCCTTGACTTTTATTCTTCCTTGCTTCAAATTAACAAATTCCTCTACTTTTTCCTCCCTCAACTCCTGAGAAAGGAAGTGATCCAGAAACACAATAGAGAAATCATCCCACAAGGAAGGTCTAATATCCTCACCTCTTGACTGTTCCCACTCTTTGTAGAATTGGTGCGCCACATCTTTCAATTGGTACAAACTCCACACCTTCACCCTCTGAAGCATACGTACCTTGGAATATCTTATCCATATCACCAATGAAGCTTTGAGGATCCTCCCAACCTTTGTACCAGTAAATGTTAGAGGATGCACCCTCATAAATTGGCCAACTCTAGAGGCCTCAAAAGAACCCATAGCAGTAGCACCAGCAGTAGAACTAGATTGTTGGGACCATATATGTCACCAACTTAGTCAATAGGGTAATGGAGCGATGGATCTCAGCATTAGTAACCTCTCTAGGAGGCGACTGAGTATGAGTGTTTCCATCAAGAGTAGGATCAATGGGGATAGGTAGAACCCCATGAGGATAGTCAGATACAGTAACCCTTGACCGGGTCTGGACCCCAAAAATTGGACGAGATCAGTCCACATTGTCCTCAGATAGGATAGAAGAGTTTGCATAACCATCTGATCTTCTTTGAGGCATGATCTGAAAGACGAGCAAACAAAAATTTGAAGAATACAAGACCTTAGACTCTATAGCTCAAAATTAACATAATAAGAAAGGGAAACATTCCTAAATATCTCATAGCCTCTCTCTTATAAGTGTGGCATGCTACACTCCAATAAAAAAAACTCTACTTGACATGGTTTTTTGGACACCCAATTGACCATTAACCTAGGATCTGATATAAATTTTGTCACAACCCAAAATAGGGCTTGATCGTGATGGGTATCTCAAGTCCTATGTGGATCAAAGATCATCCTCTTTACCCAACATAGTCATCTTAACAACCTTAAGAGTCGGATGAATCCCAAACACATAATAAGGTAGTGTAAAATAAGACTTAGCATAATTGATAAAATGTCTAAACCAATCCAACAAAACAACACACCCAAGTCCACAATAATCTAACAAAGAATTTACAATCCAAAGTCAATAAAATATCGGGACATGCCCCCGATAATAGACAAAACCAATATCCAAGAAGATAGTCAAGAGAAGTCTAAACAGGATCTATGACTTGGGAAGTTAAGACCATGAAATAAAGCCTTCAAGATTATGGAAGATCACCACTTTAATTTCAACTCACGAACTATTTGAACACCTGATCACTATGTAGAAAGAGTAAATGAAGTTCCAAGACCTGTATCTAATAGGGGTACAGTTTTAAAGATGGTTAGTAGTTGGAGCACTAGCATGTAACTCAGGGATAGAGAAATAAAGTAATGCCATCATTCAAGTCAAATAATCATATGCAACCACATACATACATACATATATATATCATTCCAAGATAGGGAATAAGGCTTAGCATGAATTTTGAAAACCTTAACCTGGGTTGTGTAGTACAACTATCATATAACAAGGCACCCCGAGCTATATAGGCCCAACTCTCCCCTTGCTGGAAGGGCCCTAGTATTTGTAAATACACGAAATAGAGAATATCCAAATCTTTATATGCCATTATGAGGGACTCAAATCTTCCGGCATAATCAAGATGACTTAATCACCAATGTATTAAATATGGGGGACTCAAACCTTCAATTCATATATCCATTCAGGGGACTCAAACCTCTTTGTCATATATACGCCCACATTGGCTGGTGCAGTTTTCTATGTTTGTCCTTTGGACTCCACTTTCACAGCCTTGCTATATATCCCTCTTTAAATCCCAATTTTAAACATTCATTTCACATATACACAAATATTAATACAATTAATTGCCAAAGTCATCCCTTTGGTATCATCATACCAATACCACTTGCAAGCATACAATATGTATTACTCAACTTTGGGACTCAAACTCGTTGTCTAAACCAAGTCATCAATTTAATTCAATATTTAAGGACTCGTACCTATTTAGAAAATTAAACCACCAAGGTTACACTTAAAATAAATTTATGGCCAACAAGGCCTTCATGAAAACATGTACCAATCATCAACATTCATAGTCCAATGCCTTAGTTAAAAAATAATTCATATGTGACAAGATTCTTCTCATTGATATTTTTACAAATAGATTAAGGGTATACCATTGTCAAACTATTATTTAAGACAAAGGCCATTAAGTTAGGGTTAACCATGACCCATTTCATTAAACCACAATTCTGATACACCCACACGTGCAAAACTATTATCAAGATATGTATAACAATAATTTAAGACATGAGAAAATAATACTCACCATTATGCATTCAAACCTTCAACCAATGAATTCAAAACTACCATTTATGATTCAAGAACAATGTTTAAAACATATGATTTTTGTGAACTAACAATGAAGGATGAGTCATATGGTTGAGTTATAAAGATTCATGAAGAGATTTCTATCCTTAAGCCTCTAGATGACCACCTTAAAGAAACCCTAGACCAATATTCTAAAGAGGTTTCTAGATAGTGTTAAAGAGTGTTTCAATCTTCTAAAGATTAGAAGAAAATATAAATAAGTGTTATAAGACATGGGGTCTTAAGGGTTTTGGGTGGGAATTGTCCAAAATACCCTTAGCTTAAAAGTTGTAAAAAGAACACAGGTGGGAATGATTGGACCCTTCAACTCATAACCACATCATACCAGTGGTACCCTCAAATAATCACTTGATAAAAAAGTTGAAAAGCACATTCTATCCAACATGCGACTTCCTTTCCCAACTTGTACCGTCACCATAAGACTAGTATCATCAAGTTATACCCTAGGAATAACATCAAAGGCTAGACACTGGACAACATATGGGTTGGACCCTACCTATCATCACTTTAACATATAACTTATATAGAGTCTTCTCATATCTAGGTCAAAATTTGGTATATGTCATACTGACTATCATATGACTAGTGTCCTTGAATCATAACCATATCATACGACTAGTATATTGTGGTTCGTATGATGATCAGAAGGTTCAAAACTTAAGAAATTTTCAAGTTCCAAAGTTTGGGGTGTTTCAACCAACTAAACTTAAGAAATTTGCAAGGGCCAAAGTTTGGGGTATTTCAACCAACAAAGTTGAGGGAATTGAATTCTCTGTTATAGAAATTGTTAGAAAAGGGCTTTGTTTTCCCAAGTGTTTCTCCTTGGGGTGCTCCAATTTTTCTTGTAAGAAAAATGATGGTAGCATGAGGATATGCACAGAATATCGCTAGTTAAATAAGGTAATCATTCGCAACAAATATATTTTTCCTAGGATTAATGACCTGTTGACCAATTATGTTGGACGATTGTATTCTCTTAAATTTACTTGAGTTTAGGTTAGCATCAACTCAATATTAGGATATAGTACATCCTAAATACTACTTTTCTAACTCATCATGGCTATGAAAAGATTCAAGCCATGTCCTTTAGCTTGATGAATGCCCAAGTTGATTTTATGATTCTGATGAATTGTGCTTTCTACTCACTTTTGGATTCTTTGTTATCATTTTTGTTAATGAAATACTAGTTTAATCTAAGAAATAAGAAGATCATGTAGCTCATTTGCATAGATTATTCGAGTTTCTAAGTAGAAGCAACTATATGATAAATATTTATAGCATGAGTTTTGTCTATCTTCAATGTCCTTCTTGGGGCACCTAATATCTAAATAATGGTTATGGTAGACCTACCTAAGATTGTAGTTAAGAATTGGGATAGACAGATGAAAGTAACAAATATTTGCATTATGTGGTTGGATAGTTATATATCATTGGTTTGTTAAGGGGTTTGCTACTAAAACTTTAAACATGGTCCACCTTACTTTGAAGGAAGTTCCATTTGTATAGGATGACAAGGGAGGAGAGATTATAAAATATTAAAACATTGATAACCTTGTCCTCAATTTTTACCTTGCCTCATGATTGGGTTTAGGTGCTATCTTGATGGTGGATCTGAATGATTGCTTATGCTTCGGGGAAACTGAAACCTTATGATAAAAACTATCCCACACACAACTTGGAGTTAGTAGTTGTGTTCTTTGACCTGATATTATAAGACATTTCCTTTAAAGGGTAAAGTGTTAAGCGTTCACTGAATACTGCCGCTTCCAATATATGTTCACCCAAAGAGACCTATACTTGAGACTAAAGGTGGATAGAGTTGATCAAAGACTCTAAAATCTCAATTCTATATCACTTATGTAGGTCCAGTATAATTACAGATCTGGTGAGCTAAAAACTGATAAGCATGGAAAGTTTAGCATGGATGCAAGTATCAAAATGCCTATTATCTTGAGAGGAAAACCTTCATTATTAAAGAGTGTTAAGAATTTAGGGTAACTTGTATATACCTTGTGTGGGAAATTTGATTTTGGCTATTCTTTCAGAGACCCACAACTCTAAGTATTTCATAGATCCAGATTCAACCAATATGTATAGGGTCTTGAGACAACATTATTGGTGGAAAATAATAAAGTATGACATTGCAGATTTAGTTACTTAAGTGTTAAGACTACCAGTAGGTAAATAATGAACATAAAAAAACTAGTGGCATATTTCAAAGGATGTCTATTCCAGAATGGAAGTGGAAAATGATAACCATGAGCATCGTGGTTGGTCTTTCTTAGACCATAAGGACGTGCAACTCTATATGGGTTATTGTTGATCAATTAAATAAGTCGGATCACTTCATATGGATAAGAGAGGATTATGAAAGAAATAGTAAGGCTACATGGATTACTTGTTTCAATTATTCTAGACCAAGGTACTTAGTTAACCGTTAATTTTTTGGAGAATCTTTAGTCAGAGTTGGGTTCTAGATTGGACTTAAATACAACTTTCCATCCATAGATAGAGAGACAGTTAGAGAAAACTATTCACATTCTTAAGGACATACTACGGGCTCGTGTAATAGACTTTGAGGTTTAGTGGGACCAATATCTATCTTTGTGTGAATTTGCCTACATTAATAGCTACCCCTCTAATATTGAAAAGCTCCTTTTGAAGCCTTATATGGTAGAAGATGTAGGTCTCTAATTTGATGCTCAAATGCATTTGAAATGAGGCCTTAGGGTGTTGACATGCTTAAGGATTCTATGGAGAATGTAAGATTTATACAGGAAAAGCTCATAGCAGCTTAGAGCTAAAAGAAAGAGTATGCAACCAATAAAGTTAGGGTTGTTAAGTTTGAAAAGAGGGAGAGGTTACTTTTGAAAGTGTTACTCATGAAGGGTGTAATATGATTTGGAAAGAAGCGAAAATTGGGCTTGAGGTACGTCAAATACTCTGAGGTTTTAAAGGGAGTGGTGTCAGTAAGCCTACAAACTAGCCATGCCTTCTAGAAAGTCTGGGCTCACCTAGTATTCCATGTATCCATGTTAAAAAAGTATCATAGATAATGGGATTACCTCATTCATTGGGACCCCAAGTTGTTTAATAAAGAGTTATCTAATGATAGAGCCCCAATTATTATATTGAATAAATATGTGAGAAAGTTGAGGACCAAAGTCATTCCTTCGGTAAAGGTTTAATGAAGTAACCATCCAATTAAATAAGCTACTTGGGAGACAAAAGCATATATGCACAAGCAATATCCATAGTTTTTCATAGATCAGGTATATACTCTTGCTTAACTATGTCATTTCAAACTAGTTATCATTCAAGGAAGAACGAGTGGTAAATAGGTATCTAATGTAATGATCAAAATCCTTGTTACACTAAAATAAGGAGTAAAACTTTCTTTAAACTTCCTCTAAGATTATTTTTTAAGAATTCAGGTCTACATAGTGTTGGATTATTTGTAAAGGTGTACTATTCTAAGGAAACCTGATATTAATGTAAGCACTGGTGAGGTTATTTGACTTAATTTTTAGATATATGCTTAGTATAGAAAGTTGTAGCATCTTCTGACATATAAAATAGAGTTATAAAATATTGGTTATAGAGTTTAACAAGAAAAGGGTTGGTTTGTGATATCATATTTTGAGGGGTGTGTTGTAAAATAGAATCAATTGAAAAGATTCCCTAAGATTCAATCTTAGAACAACAACAAAAAAAAGAAACCATTATAGTAGTACCACTGCAGTGATAAAAATATTGTTGCATTGGTAGCCTCAATATTGATGCAAACCGCTACAACATTAACTTTACCATTGCAGCGGTAAGAATGTAGTTTCAGTAATTTCTAAAATCAGAAAATCTTCTTTCCCCACTTCTTATAAAACAAACCAAGGTTCTGACAAAGGCAACTTTTTGTAATATTTTTTGAAGTTTTCATCTTTTGAGGTAAGTTCTTTAAATTATAAATTTGAATTACTTCTTAGAATCATTCAAATCTTTTTCATGGTGAAAACCTAGGTTTATCTATAATTCATGAACTTAATACAAAATGGTGGTAATATGCATAAAATTAGTGATAATCATTCTGGGGTGTGAGGAAACACAATTGGGACTAGACTCATAAAATTATTCATATTAAATAAAGTAGAATTCATGAGGTTTAAGGGGTTGAAAATCTTAAGATGGTGAACTAGGGAAGTTTCATGGTTAAAGTTGTTAATTATTGATCCCTAGTGGTTAAAAATTAAAATGATTGAATTGGGGATGTAACCTTATTGATATTGATTAATAACAAGGTGAAAAAGAAAGAAAGGTCAAGCTTGTGGCCTAGAAGTAATTTTAGCAAGGAATCGAGGTAGATTATAGTTTATTTATAGCAATTATATTTTCTTGACTTTGTGCTAATATGTAAATTAAATATATTTAATTGCTTTTTGAATCTACTTATGATTATGGGCTGGATTTTCATTTTCATACATATTGATTATGATTAGTTTATGATATTAAGTATGATTAATATCATGATATTTATGATGTTAAGATAATATTGATCATAATGAGTTGATGATAATTTTGATACTAAAATCATGATGCTCATGATGTTGAGAATGATGTTGGTGAGATTTAGAAGGGAAAAAGATGATGCACACATCTTACATTAATACATACATCCATATGCATTGTATGTTCGATTATGATTATATGTTATGACGTAACTTGTTGACGAATTTGGCTTAGTATAAAATACATAAATATGAGCATGTATTCCCTTTAAAGTGAAGTGTCATAAATGTATTTTTTGTCTTTAATTATAAGTTCTATGATGAATGTTGTAGCATTGATTTTATTTACTTATTCGTATGGTGTTGAGTTAAGTCGGCCTATGATGCCTACTAGTACTTATTCATGTACTAATGCTAATTTTTCTCTTCTTTTTGTTGAGTGTAGAGCATGTTCTAGCATTTGAGATAAAACCTTGACTCTAGCCATCGATTGTTGACTTCAATTTAAGGGTGAGCATTATGATCAAGCAGCCTTTGGATCTTTAGACTTATGTTAATGTTCCTTATTTTAAGACTAATTCACCATCTTATTTTATTTTGTATTTGGATAATCCTTTTGCTATTGATTTGAGTACTCTTAGTGGTTCTTGTATTGTGACTTTATCTCTTGGAGATGTAATAAATAGAAGATTTTTTCCCTTTATTAGTAATTTGATAATTATGTTGGATTTGATTTTTTTACTTCATTATTGAATAATTAAGCTTGGAACTTGTTAATGATAAGGCTAGTGGAAAGTAAATGAGGACTATTACACTTGATTAGGAATAGTTGTGTTAAGTTTTCCTCTTCCACAATAGTTTTGGGTGGTTGCCAATCATGACCATTTTGGGGTCATAGCACAAAGATAATAAATAGGTCAAAATGTGTTCTTTCTACGACTCCTATTAAGTCCAAGTTCAAGAATGACGATACTAAGAGTAAGGATGATGAAGGATAATTGTCTTACTCTAACTCTTGGTGAAGATGAGGAGAAATCTCAAAATGCCACTAAGGATGAGATTGACAACTATTAGGATTTTGAGGAAATTCTTAAATCTCAGTTAGCTAGGGTAGCTAACTTTAGTAAGAAGGTTGTGCTAAGGAGATGTGTAATCACTAAGTATGGGTGTATTGAGAAAGGGAAGTTGTTCTTTTTATTCAAGTTCCAATTCATTCTAACCTATTCCTTCAAAGAAATAGGAAAAGGAAAATGTCTAGGGCTAAGACTCTTTAGTTCTATATTAATGTTGATACTACATCCGAGTCCATTAAAAGAATAGTGGGATGTCCCTATTACAATCACTCTTGATCTCCTTGCTTAAGTTTTGAGGGTTCCTAATGATGGTTGGTCTCACCCTGTAAAGAGAAAATTTCCCCCCACTTAATTGCTATCCTTTAATACTTAAAATTATGAAAAAATTTGTCAACGATCTTGAACTGGATGAATACGATAGGGTAGACAAAAAATCTATGACACTTGTGCATCATTTACCATTTGATATGACACAACAGATGATCCTACCTAGGAAGTAATAAGGTATTGAGGCCAACTTTATTGATCTTCCTATTATAGATATACTATCCACAAGGATCCCATCAATCTACCTCACCTAATAGTGCATCATCTATAAAGAACAAGCAGAATTGATAGGATTGGGTAAGCATTGACCTATAGGTTTTGGTTAGGGGTTATGTGTTTTAATCTTAGGGTACATATTAAGCGTTTGAAATTAAGCCGACAAAGGATGTAATGTTGTACTTTCTTTTTAGAGAGGATCTAATGGTCCTTTTTTACATATAAGGACAACTTTTATTATTAAGGATAATGAGATAGCAAAACATTCTACATAGCACTTAGAGTCTTTGGATTGGATTCTTCTGTAATATGGCATTGATAAGGATGATTATAAATATGAAATTCAAGAATTAAGTCATATTCGAATAGTAAAAGACCACTGTAAGACCCCGTAAAATCCAAAATCTTAATCAGTCCTTTAAGTTTGTCAAGGGGTCCTAGACTTAGAAAATTCTAGCTAGGTTCCCAGAATTAGCCTATTATTGGCCTTCAAAAGTTGGCAATCTCATTTTGCCACCTTAACATCCTTTAATGGTCCGTATTTTTATTAATTCGTGATCAGAAAGGTCAATAGGTGTTTCTGAACAAGTTTTAAATATTTTGAAACACGTTTAGATCATGTTCGGAGTCCCAAAACAGAGGACCAATGCGATCATGGCACTTCACATCGCTAATCGAGTTGGTCAACATTTGTACAGGCTGCCAGAGCCAAAACTTATGAGGCTCGACGCGATCATGGCGCGATATATCGAGTATCTCATTGCATCCATCAATGCTCCGCATCACTTGTAGCGTCGGCACCCAGTTTTTATTCATTAAATAATCGCATTCTCAAGGGCAAAAGGGTAAATTTCCCACCCCTATATAAATCTAAAACACGGCATTAAGTCCCAATTCAACCTAAATACACTTATCTCTCTCAAAATCCATCAAGAACAAGCTTAGGGTTTTCAACTAAGGATCCAATTTCCAGAATTTCACCATTTTTTTTCAAGAATCTTCCATCCAAGGTATGCATAGTGTTGATTTATGGATTCCTTTCATCCATAAATATCAAGAACCCTGTTTCAAATTATAAATCATGATGTTTATATTGTGGGTTGTTTTGTAACCATGTTTATCTTGTTTTACGATTCCCAAGTTGGAATCTTTACTTGTTTTTCATGAAACTACGTTAGCATGCAAGTTGAAATCCATGAATTGAGTTGTTTATGATGTGTAATTTGATGATTACACCTATGCCCTAAGTTGTGCATGTATGGTGTTTGATAAAATGCCTAAAAGGATAGAAATTGTGTATTATAGCTCAATTGTGACCCACATGATAAATGTATGTTTTACCCTTATGTTCAAATGACTCCCATGCTATTGTGGTGCAATGTAGATGTTTTTGGGAATGCTCATGATGTTAGAGTATGAAATTATGAAATTGATTATATGCATTCCTAACATGTACAAGATTATGATAACCATGTACTTCATGAAATCCCCAACTTATTGCATTATGGATTGTTGGTCACGTATTCAAGAATGTCATGCCTTGTCAGTTTCCTTCTATCGAGTCCTGGGGGTACTTGTTCCCAATAATTTAGTTGTGTGCCTAGAGCCAGTGTCATGTTTTCAAGAAACTCTCGGTCAAGCCATGATCCATAGAACTCATCCAGTCATGTGACTCAGGAAAACTCAGTAAACTCAGTAATTCCAGAAACCTCAGAAAGCTCAGTAATTCAGTAATGTCAGTAGTATTCCGTCAGTCAACGGAACTTAATGAACTCAGTCCAGTTCAGTTCAAATAATCATGTTCAGTGTCTATTCAAATGGGAGTAGGATTTACACCGAGTGAACCCAAGGATGGGAACTCACCTGCCAGGTTAGGATGTGATTCTTAGAAGCAATCTTTGCATTCCAGAACTACGTAGCCAGCATAGGTTGAGACATCAACCTGCCAGTCGAGGGTTGATGAGGTGGTTTAACCTGTCAGATGAGGGTCCCACCGTTCTCATTAGAGTACCTACCAAATGAGGGTCACTCACAGCTTGTCTTTACTAGTCGCACGGTATTGACACCCTTCTAATTAGGGTTACAGATTGGACCCCAACTCAGCTATATTATTTTATTTAGGGAATATCAATTAGATTACTACTTCCCATAGTTAGATAGTTCTACAGAACTCAGAACTGTCAGATACAGTTGCTCTACTCAGTACGAAACTCAGCCAGTTCCATCAGATTTTAGACTGTTAGACAAAGTCGCTCAGTATCATTTATATCAGTTTTCAGTAACTCATGTTATCATCATTCAGACTCAATAATCAGCATCATCACAAATTCAGTTACATTCACTTATTCATGCATGTATTCTCGCGCTCATGTTATACAGTTAGTTAGCATTGTTCATACATTTGAACCCTTGTATTTAGCCAACCTCACTTGCATACCAGTACATTCAATCGTACTGATGTATTTGCGCTATGGTGTTTTATACCATAGGTTCATAAGTATGAACTATAGAGAATCCTTAGTAGATCAGACGTTCAGCATCTAGACTAGCAGTGAGTCCTCATCATTCTAGGATAGCATAATTATTTTATTACTTTATTATTTCAGTAGTTCGGAGTTAGTTGGGGATATGTCCCATCGACTACACAGTTTTTAGATAGTTTAGAGGCTTCCAGACTGCAGTATGTTCAGACAGTTTATATAAGTTTTTGTTTTGGTATTTATATACTGTACTCTCAGATGTTATGTTTTATCAGTTATTTGAACTTTATGGCCTCTCAGCCTTTATTTCTGCATTTATACAGTATATTATGCAGTGTTCTGGTACAGATATCAGTCATGGGTTAGCTTGTGGTCTTTCAGGATCATGAGCACCATGTAGCATTTTGAGTATTAGATTTGAGGTGTTACAGCCTCAAACTCCGCACACCTTCATTGGTCTATTTGAGAAACTTAAGAAGTATTCTCCCTCATCTTCTTAATCTCAAACCCCACCTACTTTCTAGGCCACCAATCCTTAGACTCTTCCAATCTATTCGTGTTTTCATCATAAGTTCTTTGTTTTTGTTTTTAATTTTATTAAAAATTTGTGTTGTATCTTATTAAAGATCAAAAGAAGTATTTGGTCTTAGTCTGTTACTTCTAGCTTTTTCCCCATCTTTTAATTTTTTTTCTATATCTAAGTGAGTTCTTGATTTTAAATACATGTATAGGTGATATCCCAAGTGTCTATGAGTACTTAAGTTTTAGTATCTTAGTATACCATTTTATTCTTACAAATGTTTTACGATGCCAAAAGGAGGAAGTTGGTATACTATTTAATGTTTATAACCCATTGTTTTGACCTTATACTACTGACATGTTTCTTTTGATGCTTTTCTTAAGAACTGACAAAAATATGTTGAACACTATACACAAGGATTATAGGATTTTCATCATGAAAAAAGGTGGAATTTGTTTGATTTAGAATTATTGGGTTGATTGAAAAAATAATGGAATAAATGCATGAAATGGGTTGATACAACTTAGTCAATCACACTGAATCCAACATGTAGTAGAATTCCTTGAACTAAATGAATCCTAGATAGAAAATATCTTAAAGTTTGTACAATATATAAAGTTGATAGGAATCTACATGTGATAAAGAGTGTATAATTGAATAGACCTAGAGTATCCAAAAAGATGGGAGTTTCGATGGTAGAAGTCTACGTGACTGAGAATAAGAATTAGAGTATAAATACACAAGGTCTTCTAACATGACACTCAAAACTTATACAGGGAAAATTGAGCAGTAATATGTGAGAGAGATCTGACTGAAGATCAAAGTACACCCGATATGAAGAACCAACTTAAGAAACCTACTCTATATAAATATGTTTCATAGTTCTTAGGTATTATTTAAATAGTATTTTATTGAAATGAAATCTAATACTTTCCTTGAATATTGTAAACTTCAAGTTAGGGGTAACTCGGGGCGGGTTTCAATAGTTAGGGGTAATTGTTGAAGTTATAGGAATTAGAATTATTTGTAGGATTGCAAGCGTTGTAATATAAATTGTTTCTTAGGCTCATTGATTTGGTGAAGTTTGGGTTCAATCCTACATAGGTTCAGGTCGTGATTTTTTACTATTTGTGAGCTGCCATTTTCCACATAAAATACTAGGTCACTACTTTACTTGTTTTATTTAATTCTAGTTAAGAAATCACTGAAGAAACATATAATTAACATAATCCATTACCAAGTTAGGGATACTAGAAATAACATTAGGTAATGGTATGGGTCCAAGAAATCCATATCTTATCTTTCTTCAAGCTTAGTGATCATGGGAGATTACGTAATATATTTTGATTCCATACCATCAAACTTAACAAATTTATCCCTCTAGTTCCTTTGAGTAGAATACATATGATACTTAGAGCTTTTCTAGTGATTATAGCCACACCCGACCAAAGGAAACATTGAAATGTTGTTTAATTAGAATGATGAATGATACACTCAACATTACATTTTAAGATGATTTAAACACAATTGTATGTAAATATGGTAACCCAACTATCTTGGGGTTGTATCCCACAAGGAATAGACAAAAAAATACAAATTGGATGAATAACCACATTATAGTCTTGTAACATTTCTGTAAGAGTTGAAAATAACTTGCATTACTAAAAGATTGTTAATTAATGTGAACTTATGAGATTAAAACATTAAATTTTTATATCCATAATACAATTCACAATTCATTAGTTTTCATGTTATTACATATATTTAGATTTTGATTTGCACTTAGTCCCTATGTCACAACCGAGTCTACACCCTGGACGTCACGGTCACCTAACACCATTACTGGCATGATCAAACCACTTGGCCTGGCATGATACTAGAACATGTACTGAAAGATAAGCAGAAATTGTTAAATCTAAGGCATGAGTTGAACTTTTGTAATTGAAATAAAAATAAACTTTCAATATCTAAAACGAATAGTCATTTGGAAACTGATTACAACTGACCCAACTTGTTGTCTTTGAATTCTCAAGTAACATGACAAAACATTGTTTTTTGGTACAAGGCCCCCAACTACCTTTATACAAAGCATCTAAAAACTAAAATAATAATCTTTCAACCATAACTAAGTCCTCTAGCTGAAAGAAGGACTCGTCACTATATGAGTGAGAAGAACTACTGGAATGCCTGACTATGGGCTTGATTTTAGGCGTCAAAACATAATTAAATAATGTAACTCTAAAGTAGTGTAAGTAAAATGGAATGCATGTGTGTAAGACAAGGACCGAATATGATAGATACATAATAACTAAAAGAATGTGAATTTGATATATATATATATATATGTATGTATGTATGTATGTATGTATATATATATATGTATGTATGTATGTATATAATACACACACACACACACACACACACATATATATATACACACACACTAAATGAAGAGGATAAAATTTGAGACTGTGAGATAATATTTTAAAATTCTCCAATAGGCTCACAACATAAAATAAGATCTTAACGAAAAATCTAAGGCATATACTAAAATTGAATATCTGAAATAACATTAAAACTAGTGTTTGGTAAAAAACAATGTCTATACTTTAATAACTTTACTTTATACTAAAAATCAAGAAGCTAGTAATTTCTATAAAAGAAATTAAATCGTTGGATAACTGAATAAACTATACGCTTTAGCCAAAAGATAAATTATCGAAAAAATAAATGAATTTTCTATTTTAGGGAGTTTCTTACAATCGACATACATCATGTAAGATCATGATGGAAGAGCTTATCTATGATTTTTAAAGGTATCAAACCTCATTAAACTATGGATCTAAAACTTAACCTCTTGGACTAAAGAGCAATCATTCAAACCAGCAGTACAAACCTACCCTATAGGGAAAACATAGTTTTGGGGCATATGTTACCTAAGACATACCCTATCGATGCTTAATTATCCTCCCAAAACTATATGTGCTCATAAAATATTATATAAAGTAACTAAATTCATAATGTTAGTCTTTTCTCAAGATCCATTCTATAAAATTATGTTGTCGTGATCTTATACTAAATTTATGAGTAAAGATCAAGTTTTGAACTGTAATGATCCTTCACGTCATTTTTTTTATTTTTGCTTATTTTCATTATTTAGAGATTTCCTATAGCTTCCCTGAGTCATTTATAACTTGCTGGGACTGACTGTTTGGTTATCGGACAGTTCATTTGGTTTTTAGAGCCAATTCCCTATTTTGAAGTCTTTGTTGGTTCAAATTAGCTATCAGGCAAAAACATCAGTCAAACAACCTTATATGATAGTTCTGATTGTTCCAACAACTCTAAAATATTAATGTTAGGTGGACTCTTAGTTCGGGTCTAAAAGCACCCAGGCTCATTTTGAGCTATTGGTCAAAAGTTATGGAAATGGTAAGTTGGGTATGGGACCTATTTTTCAATGAAATGACCTCAGATTGAAATTTTTACTGCGCTATTGAGTCCAAAATGTCAAATTTTATAGGGTAGTAGAGTTTGTTTGCATATACAGGATTTCAGATGAATCCTCAGAGGATGGCAGAGAGTAAAAAATTTCTAAGTCTCAATGTGTGTTGGTTCACTCGCGTCTGTGAGAACAATCGTGATATCAATCTGTCCACCAGTTATAAGTGTTGCAAATGCTACTATCGAGTATCACGATAGGGACTTTCCCTAGCTGCACGTGAGTATCGCGATCGTTATGGCCATGTCATGATAGCAACTTTTGCTTTTTTGGCCAGGTATCCCGATTATGATCGTCGGGTCATGATAGTGATATGCATGTACCTAGGAAGGGTATAAATACCCCATTTTTAGCCCCTTTTTACCCTTACTCATCCAGTCTCAAGAGACTTAAATCCTAAGGAGTGGGATAACTTAGGAATAACAATTGTGGGTGATTTTTTATCTTGGATAATGATCTATTATACAATTTTTCTTTGAATTTGAGGTGAGATTCCTTTATTTCGATGGTTTATTTCCCCTTTTTTCAATCTAAAATCCCTAACCTTGGTGACTTGATTTTAGCATCAGTATAGCATGGAATTTACTATTTTAGAGGGTAATTACTCCTTGAGCATATGGAGACATTGAGTTGGGTTTGGAAATGCAATTTTCGTAAATGGGCCTCGCGTGGGACTTTTATGTAATTTTTTATTTGAAGCATAATATTGCAATATTGGTATCGTTTTTCTTATTTTGATGAGTATATTGTGATTTTGATAGTGTGGCACCTTGTGGAAGCTTATCGAAAGAGAAAATCAGTGATTTAGAAAAAAATTAAGTTTTTTTTGGTGTCTAGGTAGGCTAGGTTTTACGCCTTCATAGATTGAGCTGTGTAATAGTATGTTGATGATATTATGTTCGAGTTTTGGATAGATTTTAGGTGTTGGTGCTAAAAATTAACACTACTTGGATTAGATGGACCTTTTAGGCTATCTGGAAACCATAATTTAGGTGTATTTGGCCTAGTTGCTTAGGTCCTTAGTAGAATTTCTACCATAGGGCTAATTAAAACTTTATTAACATCTAAAAGTGGTTTTAGATACCTTATCTTAGTCTGGGTTTTTGTTTACCTTATATAGGATTTTGGGGATTAGAAGTGGACCTTCGACCCACCTTAGGCCAAGACTTATGCTAGTTTTGTTAGGTCTTTCTATGCTTGATATACATTTTGAAATGCTTATTTTGAGGTTTCATGAGGCTAAGTACTTAATGGTCATGATGGTTGGATATTGGGAGTTGATGCTAAATACGATAAAAGATGGTGGTTATGATATTAATAGTGATATTGATAATAATATATATATCAATTCGAATTTGACTATTGATTATGATATTGATGATATATGTATATACTTCTTTGAGTCAGGTTATTAATTATGATATTGATGATATATATATATATATATATATATATATATATTAATTCGAGTTCAGCTATTGATTATGATATTGATGATATATATGTACTGACTCGAGTATGGCTATTGATTATGATATTTAAGATATATATACTAGTGAAAGTCTGCCAATAGATTATGATATTTATGATATATATATATATACTGATTTGAGCTTGCTAGGCTATTGATTATAATATTGATGATATATATATATATATATATCAATTTTAGTCAGGTTATTGATTATGATATTGATGGTATATATATCGATTTAGGACTGTCTATTGATTATGGTATTGAAGATATGGATATTAGTTGGTGTTCGATAAGGGGAGATGTTCATAGTGTGGCATAATACAAATCGGTTCACAGTGATGGCATAATGGGTGGTAGACTGTCGTTTCTCGGTTATGAATATTTTCTTCTTGATTGTACTCACTAGGCTTATGGGGGCTTGTGTTAAGTTATTTAATTTACCTCACTTATTGGCTTATGGGGGCTAATCTTTTAGGTATAAGTTTATGCTTCTTATATTATTATTTTGGCTTATTTATTTAATTGGGTACATCGATGTTTGAGTTATTCTCGAGTTTGACCTTTTCTTTGACTTAGTTATGTTATTTTGCATTTAATCATATATGTATCATGATTTATCTCAGTCAATCGATGATCCCTACTGAAAACCCATAGTTTTGGAACTCATACTCCACTTCTGTACCTTGTTAGTACAGATTCGAGTACTAGTTGTCATCACTGATTCGAAGATCATGTTGTGTGGATTTCAAAGATAGGTTGAGCTCCTAGAGCCAGAGTTGCACCTGTTTCCTTCTATTTGCCTATGTTTACTCTTTTGTTTCAAGACAGATTGTATTGACTATTCTAGAACTTGAGGTGTATCCGCAGGAGCTCTTGTACTGACTTTACTAGGTCGTGGGATGGTTTTCTATGTTATGTCTACCTTTTACACTATTTATATTGTCTTGCTTATTTATGAGTTGTATAGTTTGAAAGGGCCTTTTTAAGGGTGATTTCCACCAAGTTAGCCCATTGCAAATAGCTTCAGGCTATGGTTTGGCTTACCTACTAGTGGGATTTAGCAGGCTCCATCATTACTTCTAAATCGAGTTGTGACAAATTGGTATCAGAGCGTAGGTTTCACTGGTATTATTGTTACAAGAGCAAGTGTCTAGTAGAGTCCTGCGGATCAAAATAATGACGTCTATTTCTTATCTTTGGAAGGCTATAAGACATTCTTAGGAGTTCCTCAATTCTTTCACTCATGTTTTTTTAAGAGTCTGAGGTTTCTAAAGAATTCCTTTAGTTTCACTCTTTTGCATATAACTAGGACACATTCATTCGACTGCTACATGAGATGAGGGTCCTGAGACCGAGCCTAAGGATCTTATCATTATTTATGGATGACCCTGATGTTGTGGATAACCTTGAGATGTGTACCCAGCTAGAGACCAAGATAGGGGTCCTTCACCAGACCCTACACCCACTAGTGAGCAAGAGATTTTCCCACCCTAGCTAGTATTTAGCCAGGGACCATCCTAGGATCCAACTGGATTTATTTCTTCTTTAGTGATCAGGGATGATTCGGCTAAGCTTTTAGGGTTGGTTGGTGATGCATCATCTGATGGTACATAGTCTACAAACAAAGTGGTACTGTGGCTCCAAAAGTTGAGGTTCCTCCTGAATCGGTAGTTGATCAGCTGATAGTTTCTCAGTCAGTAGTTGCCCATCTTGTTATGTATGCCGAGGAGCAGAAGATGTTGTGTAGATTCTCTAGATTGGCTCCTTCTAGGTTTTTTGGTGCACCGAGCGAGGATGCATATGAGTTTCTAATTGTTTATAAGGATAGCCTCTGTAATTTGGGCCTATTTGAGACTCATGGTGTGTATTTAGTACTTCTCTATTAGACTTGGAAACTAGACATTAGTAGAGAGTTCATTTTGATTCTATGTCAGCTGGATCTTATCCATTGAGATAGGATCACTTCTTTGAGATCTTCTTACAGAAGTACATGCCTCACTGCCTTAGGGATCATTTAAGGGATTAGTTCTTGAGATTGGAGCAAGGATCTATGATGGTTGTGGAGTATGAGGCTCATTTCTACGTGTTGGATAGGCATGATACTTATATTTTGACTACTTAGTATGAGAGAGTTTGTTGCTTTGTTTGAGGGATCAGACTTCCTCTTTGTATGTCTACTCAGAGTTTGGTTGTTGCATGTAGTATTTTGTCAAAGTTTCTAATCATACTCAGTTGATGAAGTAGATGCATCACAAGGGCCAAGGGGGAAATTATAAGAGACCTCGGTATCATGGTAGTTTTAGTAGGAGGAGTAGTAGCTCCCAATTCAGAGGTAGTAGTTCTCAAAGTAGATACCCTCCGTGTTAGCTATATAAACTTTAGAGTCAGCCTAGTAGAACCATTTAGGCAGCGCTGTAGATTACTGAAGGAGGTCAGTCTTGTGGTAGTGATCGCCCTGGTCAGGGTATTGGTCATTCTTCAAGGGGTTTGTTTTATCATTATTCTGGTCGAGGTGGATATTTTGGGTCAGCCAAATCTTTTAGTTCTAGTATAAATCATGTAACATATTATGGTTGTAGAGCTTTTGGTCATTACTCACGTGATTTCCCAAGATATAGGGCGATTGTTACTGCTGCACAGAGTGTTCCCCCAATTAGAGAACATCATCCCCCAACTATTGGTGGTATGCATGGTCATAGAAGTGGTCCCCAGGGTGCTCGTAGAAGTTCTTAGGTAGGTAGAATAGTAGATCGATCAAGAGCCTAATTAGGTGGCGGGCGTGGTTGATTGTACATAGTACCTGCTAGCCCCGAGGCTGAGTCTTCAGATATTGTTATTATAGGTATGATTTTGGTGTGCCGCCATTCAGCCTTTTGTTTATTTGATCCGGGATCCACTTATTATTATGTGTTTACTTTTTTTCTCCATGTTAGAGTTATCTTGGAATTCATTATCTATGCCATTATATGTATCTACTCCCATGGGTGATTCTTTAGTAGTGGATCAGGTGTTAGATTATGTATTGTAATTATTAGATACTTATGATGATCTTATTATATTAGACATGGTGGATTTTGATGTGACTCTGGGCATGTACTAGTTACCTACTATCATGTGGTCATGGATTTGTTTTGCCAAGACCATTACCTTAGCCATGCTCGATATACCCCTGATCATGTGGTGGGGATCTGTTAGCCATGAGTAGTTGGGGAATATTTCTTATATGTGTGCTAGGAGGCTTATTTTGAGGGGTTTTGAATCTTATCTCACTTATATTCGTGATGTTTGCAAAGAGAGTCCTTCCCTTAACTCTATTCCTGTAGTCTGTGAATTTTCTAATGTTTTCCCTACCAATTTGCCTGGTACTCCTCCTGTCTATGAGATTGAGTTTGTTATTGATCTTGAGCCTGACAATTGACCTATTTCTATGGAACCTTACCATATTGCTCCTACCGAGCTTAAATAGATGAATTCTCAGCTTCATGATCTTCTTGGTAAGGTTTATATTAGACAAAGTGTGTCTCCATAGGGATTGCCAATGTTGTTTGTTAAGAATAAAGATGGCTTCACGCATATGTGTATTAATTATAAACAACTTAATAAGGTGACGGTTAAGAACCGTTATCCTATGCTTCGCATTAATCATTTGTTTAACCAAATTCAGGGTGCAGTGGTGTTTTCTAAGATTGATTTGAGGTTTGGTTACCATCAATTGAAGATTCGGACCAAGGATTGATAACGCTCAACTTACACGTCAATTTAAGCTCAAGGTTATCATTGTCAATATATACCCAACAAGAGTCAGGGTCAAATCCAAGAGGAACAATGTGAGTGGCAAATGATATAAGTTCGAAATAAAAGTACTCACTAAATTCAAACCTAAGATACAACTATTTTTCGAATGGATAATAAGTTAAGGCTTCTAAAGAACTAATTTGAGGCTAAGAATAACTAGAGCATAATAAATTTGGAACAGATCTTGGGGCTATCTTTACTAGAGGAAACTAGTGTGTGGGTTCATAAAAATCAACTTCAAATCATAGATAAGGCATGCTTGGGTAGGCTCGGTTAGGGATTTCGATACTAGTCTTTCAACAAAGTATCAAACAGTCACCCACGGATTCTTTCGAATACCTCATGGGTGTAGTCAATTAATCATCACAAGCCTCAATTAGGCATCCCAGTTTCTAGGATGATGCCCAATATATAGCAATCTCACAATTTATCCTTATTTATAAGACAATCAAAAGGGAATAACTATTATCTATCTTATTGTTCACAAATGTTCATGTCACCTACATCCCTCTTTCAAGGATGATGTAAGATCTAGACTACCCGCATCCCTCTTTAATGGATGATGTGGGGTTCATGGAAATTGAGGCTTTCACCAACATATTCCATTTTATACTCAAACATTTGTGAAACCCAACAACAATAGCTAAGAATTAAAGCTAACAATAACAACCCACACACACTTGCACTCTACTCAAACATAACCCCAAGAGGTAGATTCAGCAAATCATGCAGGTAATGAACATGTTTAGACCAAGATTTCCAACAAAGTTATTCATGAAAAATAAAGAGAGGGCAAAGCACACTTTACACTCTAATGAATCTTCAATGGAAGATGCCAAATCTACACTTTGGATTTCCTCTAATTAATTGTTGCTTCAAATTAGTGTAAATTTAAGCTCCAAGCTCCAAGTGATAAACCCTAAACTAAGGATAGGATAATAATGTAAGATAAAAGATGGTATGAAAAATGAACTAAAAATCCCTATTTAAGCCCCAATTCCACATTTAACAAATATTACAAAAATGCCCTAGAAACTTTTCCGCTCTACTGTGATCGCGAAACTGCGATCACGGTATTCATATCACGATCGCACTCCACTTGACTTGTTGACTAATTGTGATTGTGACCCTCAGGCTGCGATCGTTGTAACTGAGAGTCGACTCTTGGGCCTGCAATTTTAGCTTTTGTTCTTTTTGCTCACATTTCTTCTCTTTCACCTTCTCCTTAGCTCATTTTTATCAAGCTTCCTTGCTCATTTTCTCATTTTTTTTTTTACCTACACAAATGAGCATTAAGTAAGAAAGTAACAATAAATCAATAAAAAAACATGATAATTTAGGCTTAAAATGCTAGTAATTTGTCAAATTGATGGCTTATCAACACCCCCAAACATAAACTATTGGTTGTCCTCAAGCAACCAAAAACAATTCAACAAGATAGGGTATTTAACTCAATTGCACCCAAAAGAAAACTAAACCAAAGTACTAAGATAATAAAGATCTACAAAGACTTTCCAAACATGTCATGGAAACAAGTGAACCAAAATCTTTCAATAAGCACATATTATGAAGCAAGGATGTAAATTTGTATCAAATCAATCTTCCAAATCAACAAAGCATCTTAATAGGAAACACAAAATCTTCAAAAAATTTCTCAATATTCACAATGCAACTTACTTTACCCATTTACCCAAATCAAGAGTAAGATTTAACCCTCTACTCAAAAGTATCGATGTCGCTCACAATCAAGAGTTAGCTCCACATACACAAAAGACATTGAAATTTCTAAAAGAGCTCAAGTAATGACAGAATTCACACTCACTCTCACAAAAAAATTCAAGTACAATGAGTAGAACATAGGCTTTCCCTTTGTGTTTTTAGCCAGTAACGTAGACTTACCTAGTTTAAAATCACCATGGTCTTTCGGGTCAAGATGAAGGTTTAAAGTGCGGAAGGAATATCTATGGATCAAGTGACTAAAATACCTCCTTCAATGTAATTTCTCAACCCCTTCTACCCAAGATTTTCAAACTATGCACCTTATCCTCCTTGAAATCATTTCCCATATTTCTGTATTTTTTATTAGCATTTACAAACCAATTCAAAGCCACCATTTTCTATCTTCATTTTTTGACTTTTTCAAGAGAATTTCTAGCTTTAGGTGTTTCTTATCCCCCCCCCCAATTTGCCTCAATTCTAATAACATTAATGGGCTAGGCTAAATAGCTTTACCATCAAGTATGTGTCTTATCCATTAAGCACATGATTTGACCACCTTACATACTTCTTTTTTAGCTCATCTTAGCACATCACATTAATCCCCCCCCCCACACAAACTTAGGCTTTTGCTACATTCCATTACTTTGAATCATTCAATATATCAAAGGAGGTTAAGTTCCAAAAAGAAGATTTTAAAAGGGCATAGGTGTTTTAGTCAATGTTATTATTTCAAAAATAAAGAAAATGGGCAAAAGGCTTAAAAGGGTTAAATAGGGAAAAATGTTAAGGTGGAATTTTCGCTATGTGAAGGGTCAAAAATGTCCTCGGGTCATTCTCCAAACCAACCTTGTCTAGGATTCACTTTGAACACACTTGAGGCAAGTTCTAGACTACACATATGTACGAGAATTTTTCAAAAATCTCACCATACATGGAATCATACACATAGAGAAAGAAGTTAATCTCCCAACCAATTTAAGCAATTTGAGCTTAATAAGTAACTCCGAGTCAAGGACTCATCCTTGTAAAGAGAGAGCCAAAATAGAATTTAATGGTCTCGCTCAAAAGATAGCTCAAAAACATCCTTGATCTTTTTCACAAAGAAAACTATATTTTTGGTTTTTCTCAAAATCATTTTATTTCTTTCCAATGACATTTGGAAAGCATTTTTGAAATTTTGCCTCTTCCTAAATAATTAAAGAAAAACTATGGTGAATGCAAGGCAACATTATCATTACACTTCATGGGATTCCTTTCTCACAATTTCACATACTATCCATTTAGCTCATAAAACAATCATGGCACCAATAGGAACACAAATGAACCTATACTCTTAAGAATGGCATCACCCAATCTATCATAGGTCAAGGCAAGAACTCATGTCTCTCGGGTTACTTAGATTTCACTCGGACACTAATCGATCACACCATGGAACCAACATTCATAAACAACTTCAACAAAAAACTACTGGTTATCCCATATGTAAGACCAATTGGACTCAAAGCTATACTTCAAAAATGATCACACAATGCCCCAAGAAAGTACACATTAGCCTTTACAAGCACATATGGCATTTCTCTCTTATTGACATTTTAAAAAATATGTGGTGTGTATGAAAAGTAAGAGCTTGAATAGATAAAATAACAACACATGTGAATAAGCCCAATGCACTAATTCATCACCAACTACACCACTTTTAATCATACTAACCCAATTAAATCACCCACCACTTAATTAAGAAAACAAATCTCAAGTGGGTATTTTATCAAACACATGGTGTGCACTAGTGTATATGTAATACCCCAGGAAATTTTTCATTGAAATTTTGTGCGTAAACGTGTTGGGTTCTATCTTCTAGAATGAATTATAAATTTTTCGTGTGTAATGTCTTAGATTGTAACCCACCATTGTGTAGAGTATTGAATAAACTTTCCAACGATATGTGGATCATCCAAAACGGACACTCGAGCGACGATTTATGAACATTCCGATCGAACCGTGAATAGTAGTGAACAGTAAAACGTGCAGGAAAAAAAGTACTGAGGCCTGGCGTATTTTTGCTCCAACTTTAAATGATCATAACTCCTTGTACATAATGATCTGGGTGATATACTATATATCAACGAAAATATTTGTGAGTCCTCTTTCCGATTAAATTGGTTTCATCCAATTTGTCTATCGAAGAAAAAAGTTATGGCCGATCTACTTCAGCCTATCAAAAGTGAATTTTTGGGTCAACTTCAAATGATCATAAATCCTCGTACACAATGATCTGGGTGAGATACTATATATCAAAGGAAATATATTAGAGTCTTCTTTCTAATGAAATTGGTTTCATCCAATTTGGATAACGAAGTAAAACGTTATGATTGATCTCCTTCAGACTATCAAAACAGTCCACCAAAGGACAAATTCGAGAATTATTTGATTTTTAGGGGCGTTTTGGTCATTCTCCCTCACCCAAAATCCATCCATACCCTATATTAAAGCCTATTAGAAGCATTATATATTATATTTCATCAAATTCCCTCAAAAAGAAAACCCTAAGCTCCTACATCCAACTTCAAGAACCTCCAAAGTTTACCATTAATTCTGCAAATTTATTCAAGATTCCAAGTTCCTAGTTCAAGAACTCCAAGAACCATCATTCAAAGGCTCGATTAACATCTCAAAAACGAGTATCAATCTAAAGTTCATCATTCAAGGTATGTGGGGGTTTTCAACAAGAACTCTCTTTCGTTCTTGTGCCCAAAAGTAATTTTCTTTACAAAGGCATGATTTTTATTTGATTTTTTATGAATTTGAAGCATGAACCCATATCTTATGATGATTATTATGAAATCTTGATGTTGAAAGATGAATTTACATGTGTGGTGATATAAAGCATGAATCTTGAACGATATTTATCATGATTTTGATATTTGGGTCGTGAATCCCCATTGGAAATTGTGTTTTTTTAGAAAGTGTGTGTTATAAGCACGTTGATGTTGAATATTTGAGATATTTTGAATGATTTGACCTTTTGGTTGTGAATGAGTTATTTTGAACTCGACTGTGAAAGAAATCCACGTTTTTATTGATTATGATAAAGGGGTAGCAAATTGGCTCCCGATGAAAATTGTTGAACTGTTTATTGTGGATTTTCTTTAATGTGAGCCTGAGGCTGATTTAAATTTCTGAGCTAAGTCCGGGAGTAATCTTTAGCACCGAGTGGGAGGTATAAAGTGACCTCACTTCCCTAGTACTACGTTCCCCCATAGGAAGTGAGCCTGAGGCTGATTTATATAGTGATCACTAGTGTTTTTGGATTGATATTGGAAGTCCTACTCCGATGGCAAGGATAGGACGACTCTCCTCAACGTGGGTTGGAAGTTGGACTCCATGTGGCTCACATGGTTTATGTCGGTTATAGGATCTCCCAATGTGTGTATGTGTACTCTTCTATCTGAGATGAAAACATATTTGCTTAAAAGGCTGAGTTTGAGAAAGTCATTATTCTTAAAAGATTTAAGGAATATATTCTAATGAGAATTGACATGAGAGTTGATTGTTTTGATGATTTGAAATTGAGATGAAAGTGAATTGAGAACGTATTGTAATGACTCACTTGTTTTACTTTACATGTATTATTCATCCATGATTTTGATGATTTAATTCGAGCTAAGTGAGTCATTTATATCAGTATGCATAATTTTATAAACTGTGGTGATATTAAGATATTATTTTATATATGCATTGCACCCCATATGCTCGGTATTTTTCCACCGTGCTAACCCACATATTCGTATGTGGGCTACATTTTCTCAGAATCTAGGTACAAGGTATAGTTGCACCTTCGGATCCAGTCAGTTCGTGGTATCCAGTCAGCAGGTGATGAGTCCTTTTGATTCAAGGGCTTGGGTTAGTTATGCAGAGTTATAGTGTTGTATTTTCTTTATTCAGTCGTATTGAGTTGGGGTAGTCGGGAGTCATGACCTGGCTACCTACAGTCAGTACTAGTAGAGGCTTCATAGACAGTCAGTAGAAGTTGATGTATTTTGTTTCAATTTTGGTTGTAAAGGCAGAATTGCAATCCTGTAAAATTTCATTTTTGTATCGATCAGATTCAGAAAAGAGTTAATTTCTGCAGATTTGTATGGATTTGTATTCTTATTTTGTTGCTTATGAGTTATGCCAGTAGAAGGGTTAGCTTGGGGTAACTTGTGACCCTAAGCACCGTGTGACGTCTCGGGACCCGATTTCGGGGCATTACAGTATAGATACAAGAATTTTGCAATTTAGCATTTGAGACAAGGCATACATTCAAAAATATTCATCCCAACAACCACATTCTACCAAATTAAGCTCAAATGAATTAAATTTAAACCAAAAGAAATCATGAAATTGATCATCATTTGTATTTTAAATATCATACCTTGTAAGATTTCTTAAGAGAGGAATGTGATAAAGTGAAAGTCCAATATACTTATCTGGGGTTTCATTCTTGAGGTAACCATTCCAACTTGTTCTATCTTCTACAAACACCCAAAAACAAGCTAAAAATTGAACCAAAAGCATTAGAAAACATCAAGAAAAATTTCTAGGGTTGCCTCCCAAGAAGCACCTTAGTTAAAGTCGCGGCACGAGATCTTTTGCCTATCATTTACGTCTTCATTTAGAGAATCAGCGGCCCAACTTTAGATCAATATATATATTTAAGGTACTTTGGGAAAAGGTGGAAACATAATGAAATATTTTCTCTCTCACCACTTTGAAGATTTAATCCTTTTATCTAACTTCACATCAAACTTTCTAATAGGCTCATTGGGTATTGGTGAGAGCATAAAAAATTCACTTGTTAAACACTGAATTTTGCATCTATTGGTCTTCAAGTGAGGGGCTTCATTTTGACCTTTAGGAATAACAAACTCTAAAATTTAGGGATTTTTCTCCTCATCTCCAAAATTCATCATTTGGTGTTGTAGGTCGTTTACAACAGGGAAATCTTGAGTACCCAAAATTGAGTTTTAAATGGTTAATGGAATCATGTACACAATGTGTTTAATTTAAGGCCCCAAAAAAATCAAATTCTAATTCTTTCAAAATTAGGGGTCGTGATAACACATTCTGGGTTTTAATGAAATGTTTAGAATGTTGTTATGCCTAGTCAAAATAGGGGATCGGAGGTTAAAAATTATATTTTCAAGTACTATGCATAAATTATTAACTAGGTCTTAGGTACTGTGATGGAAGAACAGATGACCACGGTTGCATCACCGAGATTGCAATCAAAGCCCCATGATTTCCATACCGGAGGGCTAGTTCTGGCAGAAAACAAAATTTCTTTCAACCCTTAGCTTCCCCCGAAACCTTCTATAACACAACCATATGAACTTATACATTTGTTCTAGCATATTTTTGTGTAATACCACTAACGTTGGCATAAGCTGCATTGCTTACAAGTTCTCAGACTAAATAATGGTAGATTTTGACACTACCTGATTTATGGCTGCCCAATGCCAGCACTCCTACTATGATGATTACCACAGGATAAAGTTGATTCCTTAAAGGGGTATAACTTAGATAAAATAGAGAAGTTACCAGAATTCCATGCCAGGCTCACTACTACTCGGTGGATATTTTTATCCCCAGATCCGTGCTTTGCAAATGAACAGTGGGTGCATGAATTCTATGCAAAACATAGCGTAGTTGCACTCACAAACTCAGTAATGATGATTCGGGGTAAGAAGGTGAACTTCGGAGCTGAGTAGGTCAATGCAGTATATGGGCTCCCAAATGCTGACATGGGGCAATTTCATGCTAAGGGTCGTGAGCTAAAGTCCTGGCTAATGTCCTATGTACGGGAAAGGCATCCCCCTAGGCCATCACCAAAATAGATATTTTACTGAATGACTTCAAGGTTGAAGCAAGGATATGGTTGAACAACATTTGTAGTAGGATTTCCCCTTGCACTCATATAACCATTGTCACAGAAAATCAGGCTCGCATGGTGGCATGTATCCTGTCAGGCATCGCTCTGAATATAGAAGATATTATGTGTTCAGAATGGCACTACTTCAAACCCATGGAGGTACTTATCTTCCCTTTCCCTCTCTAATAACTGAGTTGTATAAAAAGGCAGGAGTAGTAAAGTATGCTACATATCTTTTTCTCTTTTTGTGGCTCCGCATATTGTTGACTTGTAAATAATGTTAAATACTCTAATTTTGTCTCTATTGGGAGGGACATTTGAGTCCCCTTGGCAAATTTTGCATACCATGTGTGGTGAGCATTTTGCATTCATCTCTTGTCAACTTGTGTTATATAGAACTTGCCCCGTTAGTATTTAAAAGCTAATGTTGATTGTATTTGGTTGGAGAAATGATCATAGGACATCCTTGTGATTTTGGAACCCACTCTATACTATTAAGCCTTCAAATGCATAATTGCAATCCCCAGTTACCTACTTTGAGCCTTTGGACCTTTCTTTGGTAAACGCATTATAAGTCGTGAACCATTCATTCTATCCCTCTTTTGAACCATACCCTCCTTGGACTTAAAAATGAAACTTGAGGCTAAATGCCTATGTTGGGGGTGGTCAAGTTAATGGGAGTAAATTTGAGGCCACGAAGTGTTAGTAGAATGCCAAGGTGTCTATGTGATGTAAACAAATGATTAGAAAAATAAAGGATCCAATAAAGGATAGAATTGAATGAAAGTTTCAATAAAAAGATATAAAAGAAAAGTGGTTAACAAAGGAAGCAAATTGTAGGCATGAGAAAAGAGAGAAAACAAAGAAGAGTGGCCAATAGTAAAAAAAAAAGATTGAAAAGTGTGATGTTGACGTTCAAGGAAAGGAGTATCCATGTTGTTCCCAAATAATATCCTACACTAAACTAAACCTAATTACAATTTTAGAAAGTCCTTTGAGATCTCCAACCATTTACTTTCTTTGTAATGGCAACCGAAAATAGGGGCAAGCCTATGGTATAATATTTGTTGCATTGAGATTCATTTTGTGTGAGAGAGTTTATGCTCTTAAAATTCCTCATTGCGTATTTTGTAGCTTGATGTGAGGAATTCTCTTTCTTGTGAGAACGGCATGTGAAACAAGTTGAGGTGGATGATCTTGTCACCTTTCGACAATGAGGCAAATGGAGTATAGCTTAGTTTTCTTTAAAAGGAAGTCACTTTTAGAGTATTGTTTTTTGTTGCTTGGTCTCTCTTTGAATTCCTATGTAGCCTTGGTTTTATTATCTTATAAGGAAGGGTGTAGCGAAGTTAGCTTAGCCCATATGCAATGAGCTATTTGTGGCTGCGATTAAAGTTGAGATAATTGTGATCATTAAGGCATAAAGGTTGGTCTTAAATAATTGTGTCCCATGATAAGAGGTAGTGTTTCTTGAGGACAATCAAATGTTTTAAGCTGGGGGTATTGATTAGTGGTAAGTTTACCACTAAATTTGAACTCATTATTTGTGTACATTACCTTGTTATGGATGAATAAATGAGACATAATTGTGATTAGATGCACTAATACCCACTTCTTGCAGGCATAGAGTTAAAGGGTTCGAAAGATGTGGATTGAAGCTCAAAATGATCAAAAATGGAGCAAGAAAGTGCAGTTGAAGACATGAAACAGAATGGGCCTCAAGTACCGTGGTTGCGATCTGTTGACCGCGGTCGCGGTAGTCAAGGATGGTTAATTAATCACAGTCACAGAGAAAAATCATGGTTGCAGCCAGACCTACGTGATCGCGGCCTAGCGGAGGATTTCATATAAAGGACAAAACTATAATTGCACATGCTAATCCCAATTTGACAAAAATGACTCAAACCCTATCATGGAAAAAATAATTTCCATCTTCCCCAATTTTTATGTTTTAGTTTAGTTCATAGCTCCATTCTTGGAGAAGAAAATATTGTATAAATTTTGGGTGAAGAATACATTGGAGATTTTCTGAGTGGAAGAAATGCTCACTTCCATTGTTAATATTGTGGGAGAACCAAGTTTGAAGTAACATTCGTTTAAACCTTCAACAATTCAATTCAATGGAGATTATGGGTATATCTATGCTTATTTATCTTATGTGTAGCTAAATCTCCCTCTTGGGGTTATGTGTGAATAGGGGTTTTTTCACTATCTTAGACATAAGGGTAAATATAAGGTTAACTATGCCATGGGTATCATCCTAGAAATAGGGATGCCTAGATTGAGGTTGTGGTTACCAATTGTTGAACACACTTATTAGGTATTTTAAAGAATCAATGGGTGAAAGTTTAGTGTTTTGTTGAAAGACTAGCATCAAAATCTATAACCAAGCCTACCCTTATTTGATTTACTAAATCGATGTTGATGACTAACTCCCATATGTCACTCCCTTAGTAGTGCATAATCCCAAGATTCGTGTTTAACTATTAAAACTCTAATTATTCATAGCCCCAAATTTATACAAGAAAAAACCAAAAAGAAACATTAGTGTAGGAACCTATCCCCAATTTTATATTTTTGTACCATTTGTTTGAATTTAACTTGTATCTATCATTTCAAATTAATTTAATCGTCACTCACATTTTTCCTCATGGATTTGACCCCGACTTCAAAGTTGGGTAAATATATTAACGAAGACCGCCTTGAACTTAAATTGACGTGTAAGTTGAGCATTATCAAAAATGGCGTCGTTGCTGGGGAACAATTTGGCGTGTTAAGTTAGTTTGGAATTTTAGTTATTTGCTTGAATTAAAGCTTGTATATATTTGTTTTTGATTTTATTTTGAAGGTAGAGTTTAGTTTTTTTTTCTTTTTTTCTATGGAATCTTTCGGATAATCTGATATTGGTATTTGGAAGTCTGATCTTGACAATCCATATCCGTATCACGACGTACCACATTTCATGAGCGATTGTGACTATGCTCCTCGGAGAGAGATGGATTCACCATCTCAATCCTATTGGGAGTCTAGGTGCTCTTTATGTAGCGGTCGAGATGGACATTGAAGTTAACAGCGCCCAAGCGCACATGCAAGTATAGGTGGTCTTATCAAGTAGTAAAGTGGCCTAATGAAATCCAAGTATCAATCCCACAGAGACTTGATTCCACTACTATTCTATTTTAGTTCACAATTTAGATTCAGTTGATGCAAGCGTAACCAAAGAGAGAATTTGTAATTAATAACTAGAAAAAAGTAAACAATGTGTAATGTAAAGATCTTGAAACAATCAATATGATAAAACCCAGGGTTAAAGCACTTTGACCAATCATACTATGTTGTTGAACTTCATTCGTTAACTTGCTTATCTTGGTTGTAGATTCGTAGGGTTAATTGTGTGATCATGGTCTCCCGACCTCTAATCCTTTACCTAAGTTGAACCTTACAACTATATCATTGAGCGGGGACGTAATAGTACACTTAAGTTCTTTAAGCTATCATCCTACGTGTGAATAAAGTAAGGTATCTAAGTACATCCATGTCCTAGACACTAAATAAAATTCCTTATTTAATAAAGGAATACAAACCATACTTTGTTCATCTCCATAGTATATCCCCTATTCCCTCTCCCGAGGTCAAAAGGTAGACAATTGATGTATTCTAAGAGTCGCAAATCCTTAAAATAGTTAAATCAAAGATGAACACACAACCAATAATTATAAACAAAGTTAAACGAATTCAATTCAAAACAATAGTACTCATGTTCTTTGCTTCAACCGCAGAAAAGGGCATTTAGCCACGCATAGTCATAATTGTAACCACAAGGTGGTAATTAACTACTAAAAACATGAATGAACTAAATTAAAATAATAAAAACATAATAAAAAATTTGTATCATCCCCTTTATCTCCAAAATATGTCAAAATATATGTAAAAAACGTGACCATGATGTATTTATAGCCCTATGGTAAACCAAACTCGTGTAGGAGTTGGAAACGTTCAGTTATTGAGCCTGGAAGTGGAGAGGGTGACACCCCAGGTAGAGACCTACTCCATCAAGGGAATGGACTCACCTACATACCCATTCCATCCAGGGTGTTTCCCCACCTATAGCCCTTCTATGGATAAGGCGTCGCCTCCAAATTACCTTGTCTCTCTGGAAGTTGTCTCTCGAATTTTGGCTAAGTGTTGAGTCTCCCCTCTTAGTTCCTTGTCTTGTGGTGTATTTCTCCTGGATTTCCAGACTTTCAAAATCAAAATATCATAATATTCATATCCCAAAGCATCCTACATAATCACACCACACAAATTAGAAATTTAAACAACACTACATCCATAACGACGAATCAAAACAAGAGCTAAGCTAGGCTTGTTCGAATTGATCTTTCACTTATTGTTCCATCTGTACACTCACTCAAATTGAACTTTTCTCACTAAAAACAAGTTATTGCACTCATAATCACACATTTAAACTATAATTAACTCATTAAACACACTAGAATCCAAAAGAGACCAACTAGACAAGCACCTAGCTCAAGCTTGTAACACTAGTTTTCCGGGTTGAACACTAAATGACTTAATTAAGTAAAATTTTGTTTGGAATTCACTTTGAACATTATAAACACATTCTTTAACATTTATATACATATTCATATGATTATAAACCCATCTAGCACACGAATCATCCTCAAAACAAGACTAAAAAGGCTAGAATAGTGACACTAGAATGCATAAATACACCCACCATCACCACCCCATACTTAAAGCTTTGTTCATCCACGAACAACTCTTTAATATAATAATCATCAACTAAGGAGACTCTACACTTATATTACATACAAGACACTCAAGCTAGTACTACCATGACTACTTAGATTGTAAGTTTCTGCACTAAGCATGTTACAAACATAATTGAAAGCTTATGAACCTACTTCAAAACATCCTAGCCTCAAGAATTGACTCACCTAGTTGGAAAACTCATGCTTATCATTCAATCAATGACGTCATACAAATCCTCCCACATTCATCAAACATGTGCCTCTCATAACAAGAGAGTTACCCATAATCACTCACAATTATGTCATTTATCACAATGGGTACAAGAATCAAATTACACTCACTCTGACAAAGAATTCACAAGTTACACATAATCAACCATAGGCTTTACCTTAGTGTAATGCTCCACTAATATCAGAATGATGAACATGGATCAATTAGGTTTTTTCCGGGTTGTAATGTAGGCTAAGGGATGGGTAGGAACTATTTGGGAATAGTGACTAACCTCTCTAAGTGCTTTAATACACTACATTATACATGTAAAACCAATCTCCAACAACCAATTTACACTATTTTTGTCTACCCATCCTTTTGTTTTGCCCTATCTCTTTTAAGCATTTTTACAAACATAAGGTGGAGGTATTGTTTATTCCTTCAAGATTCAATTTTTCTCATTTTCTACAACCGTGGGAATATTTATAAGACCATTTATATCCTCCCAACCACCACACATCAAATATAAACACCAATAACTATTTCCTTAGGGCATTAATTTCACCTTTTTCTACTTCAATTTCTCAAACTCCTTACTAAATTAATTTTTCATTAAGGCACCTAAGAGCTTTTTGGATCAAATTATGGCCTATCAAAGAAGGGAATAGGCTACTTATGCGGATACCAAAGAAAAGTCTAAAGGCTCAATGGAAGTTAACTAGGATAATACATAAAGGAGCGGACAAATAGAAGGTATAAAATAAGGCTATCAAAGAAATGCCTAAATCATCTCCAAAACCCACACTTTTTATTTTGCTTTTCACACACACCGGGAAAGTTCTAGACATCACATGCAACATGGAATATACAAAAAACCTCACACGTACATGGCACATGCTAAACTCAATAGGATCATCATAGACTCCCAACCAAACAATAGCATGAATTCAAATTTAAGCCAACAAGTACAAGAGTCACAAAATTGATCCTAAGAGTCTCAAAAGTAGCAATTCACTTATTCCACATGCTTTTCCCAAACAAAACACTTGCACTTTGTAATAAAAAATAGCACCAACATGAATATCTTACTCCAAAAAATTTTAAATTGAGCCAAAATTTAGGAATTTCCGCACTCCACATTTAAAAATCTACTTTGTCCCCAAAGTGAACTTAAAAGTAAGAGATAGAAATACTCTATGAGGCCTCTAGGCATAGCTAGTAGCATCCTTTACATTAATGGGATCCGCAGGACCCCACACTCAATTTTTTCCATGATTTTTAGCTCAGGTTTCTGGTACTTAGACTTCTCATTAGCCTGCGACTCAATCAAAAACAAAAACTATGTGAAATAAAAACTAAAAATAAAAAAGAAAATATACCAACTTAACTTAGGTTGCCTCCCAAGCAGTGCCTGATTTAGTGTCGCAGCACGACCCAACTAACTACTTAGTCATTCTCTTTCCTTCTCTTTCTCATGTTTAGTCTTTATATTCTTATTCTTTTTACCCCTCTTGGGTGTGAATTTTCAAGAGCAGTAGATTCCTCAACTTTAGCCTTTTCAGGATCATTAATTAGCATCAAATTAGGCTTAGGCGGTAGAAGCTTAGGCTGCTCAATCAGGTAGTCCAAAGAGGTCTTCAGTGGACTTACCATCCCACACTTATCCCCTTCAATAACATTGATCATATACAAATCATTATAGTGGGACATTATTGTGGGTGCTTTGTAAACATCAAATACCATCTCTTCATCTTCTACCCTCATTTTGAGCGTACCTTCTCTAATATCGATCAACGCTCCTCCAATTTCTAAGAATGGATGCCACAAGATCATTGGTACCTGTTCGTCTGCCTCAAAATCAAGAATAATAAAGTCAGCAGGAATAACAAATTTACCAATCTTTATGAGGACATCCTCAATAATTCCTTTCGAATAGGAAATGGATTTGTTTTCTAGATGTAAAACCACCATGGTCGATCTACATTTTCTCAATCCCAATGTTTCAAAAAAAGATAGAGGCATTAGATTTATGCTCGCCCCTAAGTCACTCAGTGCGTGGACCACTCTACTTCCAATTTGGATAGGGAGAGTAAACTTCCCCTAATCTCTCAATTTCTTAGGGATTTTCTGTGTCATTACAGTGCTACACTCTTCATTGAGTGTTATCACCCCCATATCCATCAATTTTACCTTATTAGTAACAATATCTCTCAAGTGCTTTGCACACTTGGGCATACCCTACAAAATATTTAACAAAAGTAAGTTAATGTGAAGATCTAGGAATGTATCAAAGAACTTCTTAAACATTACGTCCTCCTTCGCTTTAATCTGCCTCTAAGGGAAGGGTAGTGGAAGTGTCTTCTTCACTTTTGGTTTAGCAACTTTAGTTTTTAAGTACTCAAACTTTCTTGATTCTTCAGCAACTTTTTTAGAAACCTATGGGGGAGTTAAGTCTTCATCTACCTCCTTAGTTATCTTTGGAGATTCTCCTTGAAACTCTTTACAACTTCTTAAGGTGATTTCCATAACCTGCTTTGGATTTTCTGTATCTGCTGGCAAACCACCTTGTAACCTAGTATTTAATGCTTACTGTAACTGTCCCATTTGCAACTCTAAGCTTTTTTGGGTGGCTTACGAATTTTTCTTATCCATAGTCAATTGTGCTTGATTAGCTAAAAGATGTTTCAACTTCTCTTCCATGTTGCTAGTTGACTGATTTCCTTGTGCCTGTGGTTGCTGAATTTGTTGTTGTGTGTTTCAAGATTAAGTCTTCCACTTTATGTTATAGGCATTGCCATAATTTGGGATTTGAGCATTACCCACATACATTACTGATTTCGGACTTGAAGCACATATGGCCACTGAATGGCCACTATTTTTGCAGATCTCACACCACCCACTAGCTTGTTAAATTGCATTGACTGCTGTGGTAGCCTGTGGATCTCCCAATTTCAAGCTGCTGAACTGAGTGTTTATCATATTTTACAATGCTGCAACTTGAGTTGATAAAGCGGTGAAGTGGTCTACCTCCAGTACTCCTGTAATTTTTTTTGTGGCACTTCTAGCATCTGAATGCCACTTAAGATTTCCTTATGCTATGCGGTTCAATAATGTGTACAACTCATCATAAGTCAATTCCAGCGCTTGACCACCTACGGCTAAATCTAGCAAAATCTTTGTATTATGATCAAGTACTTCTACAAAAGTATGAGCAAGTACCTCGTTGGACTGTTGATGGGGTGGACAGTCCCTAAGAAAATCCTTGAATTTCTCCCAAGCATGATAGAGATTCTCATCTGGCTTTTGTTTGAAGCATATTATCTCATTGTAAAATCTCGCAGTCTTACCCGACGGGAAGAACCAAATCAAAAATTTACTGGCCAAATCATCCCATGAAGTGATTGAATTTGCTAATTCTGTAGACAACCACATTTTTTCTTCCCCCAACAAAGAAAAGGGGAAAAGTTCCATCCTCACATAATCTTAATTTATGCCCGTCGGGATGAACGTATCACTGATTTTCAAAAAATTTTGCAAGTGGACCTGTGAATCTTCATGTGAAAGCCCTGTGAACTGTCCACTACTGATCAGAAGTTGTACCATGTTTTACTTAAGTTTGAAATTGCCTCCAGTTGTCGGCTTCTAAAATAGAGATGTCAAATTAGTTGGAAGTGGGATTTACACTTCCCTTATGGTCCTGTGGACTTCTTGTTCTTCAGCCATTGGAGCAGGAACTTCTTGGTATTCTTCTATTTGCAGAAATTAGGGGATACAGATTGCGTCTCTCCTTTATTGATGGAAGTGTTGTTCGGATTCGAGGCGTGGTTCTACTAAATCCCTATCCCTTACCATCTTCCAAACCTTAAAACCTAATTCCTACAATCACAAAACCAAGACCAATCGTAAAAACACCAAATAAATCTAAAAGTAGAACTAAAAAAAATAGTTGCAAAATTTCAAGTCCCCGACAATGGCGCCAAAAATTTGACAGCGCCCAAACACACACGCAAGTGTACGTGGTCTTATCAAGTAGTAAAGTGGCCTAATGAAAGCCAAGTATTGATCCCATAGAGACTTGATTCCACAACAATTCTATTTTAGTTCATAATTTAGATTTAGTTAATGCAAGCATAACCAAAAATAGAGTTTGTAATTTATAACTAAAGAAAAGTAAACAATGCGTAATGTAAAGATCTTGAAACAATCAATAGGAGAAACCCAGGGTTAAAGCACTTTGAACAATCATACTATGTTGTTGAACTTCATTTGTTAACTTGCTTATCTTGGTTGTAGATTTTTAGGGTTAATTGTGTGATCATGGTCTCCCGGCCTCTAATCTTTTACCTAAGTTGAACCTTATAACTACGTCGTTGAACGGGGATGTAATAGTCCGCTTAAGTTCTTTAAGCTATCATCCTACATGTGAATCAAATAAGGTATCTAAGTACATCTATTTCCTAGACACTAATTCATATTCCTTATTTCATAAAGGAATACAAACCATACTTTTTTCATCTCCATATTCTATCCCCTATTCCCTCTCCCGAGGTCAAAAGATAGACAATTAATGTATTCTAAGGGTTGAGAATCCTTAAAATAGTTAAATCAAAGATGAACAAACAAATAATAATTATAAACAAAGTTCAATGAATTCAATTCAAAACAATAGTACTCATGTTCTTGGCATCAACCCCGGAAAAGGGCGTTTAGCCACGCATAGTCATAATCATAATCACAAGGTTGTAATTAACGACTAAAAACATGAATGAACTAAATTAAATAATACAAACCAAATGAATAAGTTTTATCATCCCCTTAATCTCCAAAATATGTCCAAAGATATGTAAAAAAACGTGACCATAATGTATTTATAGCCCTATGGTAAACCAAATCTTTGTAGGAGTTGGAAACGTTTAGTAATTGAGCCCGGGAGTGGAGAGGGCGCTGCCCTAGGTAGAGCCCCGATCCAGCCAGGGCATGGCCTCACCTATATCCCCTCTACATCCTAGGAGTTTCCCCACCTATATCCCCACTATGTCTAAGGTGTCGCCTAGAAATTGCCTTGGCTCTCTAGAAGTTATCTCTCGGATTTTTGCTAAGTGTTGAGTCTCCCCTCTTAGTTCCTTGTCTTGTGGTGTATTTCCCCTGGATTTACAGCCTTTTCAACATCCAAATATCATCATATTAATCTTCCAAAGCATCCTACATAATCACACCACACAAATTAGAAATTTAAACAACACTGCATCCATAATGACGAATCAAAACAAGAGCTAAGCTAGGCTAGTTCTCATTGATCTTTCACTTATTGTTCCAGCTGTCCACTCATCATATTGAACTTTTCTTACTAAAAAAAGGTTATTAAACTCATAATAACACATTTAAACCATAAGGAACTCATTAAATACACTAGAATCCAACGATACCTAGACAAGCACCTAGCTCAACCTAGTAACATTAGTTTTCTGGGTTAAACTCTAAATGAATTAATTAAGTACAAACTTGTTTGGAATTCACTTTGAACATTATAAACACATGATTTAACACTTATATACATATTCATCTCATTATAAACCCACCTAGACTGCGAATCATCCTAAAATAAGACTAAAATGGCTAGAATAGTGACACTAGAATGCATAAATACACCCAAAATCAGGAGTGATTGTCCACGTGCCCCCTCCCCCTATTATACTAACCTGGTTTATAGTCCTTTTTGTGAGATTGATAGGTATTATAAAGAGAAGAAGAAAGATCAAGATACCGAGTCTAATAACTATAACCTAGGGTTACAAGCCATTTTGGATCGGTTGAAAGCAACAGAGGAGGGCCTACAACACATCCATCAAAAGTGGACAACTATAAAAAAGGTGGTGATTGGCAAAGAAGAAAATCTTGAAACTACCATTACCATGCCCATTACCCAAGAGAAAGTATTTTAAAAAGAGAAACCAAGCTATGATGATGAGCTTGGTAGCAAACAATACTCAGCGGATTCCCAACAATCCAACTCATACGAGGAAGAAGAAACCAAAATAAAAGAAATGGGACTAGAGTCAAAAGAAGAATCAAAGCTAACCTCTTATGATGACTCTAGTTCATTTAGGGGTGAATATGCTATGGAGGAAGATAACTCAAAATTAGGGGTTGGACCTCGTTCAACCCACTTTTCAACATTAGGCATAGAGGATGTGATGAGGATCCATCCCTTCGACAAAATATAGTATTGCGGGGAGGTGGAGTCTGACTCATAAATTTCAGAGTTTGTCATTTCATAGGAGCGCATGGAACCCCATCCATCAAAGACCAAGATGCTCAATTTCTAATGTAAAAGGAATGACCTATTGATGAATACTCTTTTACCCAGATCCAATCAGAAAGATCGATGCGAAATTAGGTAAAAGGTTCAAGTCTTCCAAATGGCGAGATCGAAGCTTTATTTCCATTTTCCCACCTCTTCCAAGTTTCATCTTGGAAGATTTAAATTTTTTGTCCCTCTTCCTCTCATTGCATATTGAGCAAAAGTTGGGACGGAGATTCAAATTTTCTAAGTGGGGACATAAAGGGAAGGAGCGGAGTTGTCATGATGTGATGTTAAACTAAGTGCTCGATGGGAGGAAACCCATCACGCCATTAAATATTTGGAGTTTTATCTTAGGTTTTCCCTCTTACCTTGACTTTGCTTATTAATCTCGCATTTTATTATATTTATACTCTAATTTAGATCAATCGGTTTATGATGCCTACTGAGTACCCTTGGGTTTGGTATTCATATTACACTTTTTTTCTTTTTTCATGTATATTCAAATACTAGTTGTTGTTACTGACACTGTGATCGTGTTTCCTAGAGTTTAGAGATAGGGTGAGATCTTAGAGTCGTAGTTGACCTTTTCTCCTTCTTCTATTTTTTCTTAGTCTTTCCATTTCGTACTGATGTACATTTGACTATTCTAGCACCCATATACTTTTTGTTAGTGGCTCTTGTACTGACACTACTAGGTCATGGGATGTTATTTTATCTCTTATTATTATTTGTCCTATCTTTAATTTGTGATGTATTTTGTAAGCTCTTACTTACATATTTCCGATAATTATGTTATTTGTTCACCAATTACTCCATTGCTTTTATCTTCGGGCTACGGTTTGGCTTGGCTACTGGTGGGAAAAAGTAGGTGCCATCATGACTCATAAATCAGGTTGTGACAAATCGGTATCAGAGAGTTAAGTTCACCAATATTGTTGGTACAAGAGTATGACATTCATTTTTTATCTTTAGGAGTATATAAGCTATTCATAGAAGATCTTTACTTTTTTCACTCATTTTATGCTAAGAGTCTTAGTTGGTTTTTAAAGATTCATTTGGTTTCACTCTTTTCCAGATGGCTAGGATGTGTGGTACGGCTACACTAAATGAGGAACCTAAGTCTGCAACTAGGGATTCTATTACTTTTCGTGGATGACACAGAGGTTGAGGACAACCAAAAATGCAGCCCCATTCAGAATATAGGATAGATGGACTCCACCAAAACTTATTCTCACACTTTCATTGGAGTTTTCTTCACTCCAGTGGTGGGCTTGGGTCTAGCCTAGGCTCCACTGGTATTTATTTCTACGTTATTACTCCAAAATACATTGGTTCAACTTTTAGGATTAGTTGGTGGTGCACCATCTGATAGGGATCAGTCTGCAGATTAGGGTGGTACTCAGTTTGGGATGTAGCTTATAGTTGTGGCTCCAAGAGTTGAGGTCTCTCATGTGCTAGAAGTTGCTCATCTAATAGTTGTTCAGCCAGTAGTTTCCTAGGCTACTATATCTGCTGAGGAGCAAAAGATGTTGGGTAGATTGTTTAGATTGACTGCACTTATACTTTTTGGTGCATCAAGCGAGAATGTTTATGAGTTCTTGGTTGCTTGTGTGGAAAGGTTCCATAATTTGGACATAGTTGGGACTCGCGTGTGGATTACACTATTTTTATTTTTTAATTAGATTTAATGGCTCGGCACTATAGATAGGTAATCTTTATTGCAGGAAAATTGGATCTCCCTCATTGATATGGACGCAGTTCTCTGAGTTTTTTTGGAGAAATATATGCCTTAAAGTATTTGAGATTGTCTGAGAAATTAGTTCTCGAGGTTGGAGAATGGCTCCATAACTATTGTGGAGTATGAGGCTCGATACTATGAATTGGCAAGGCATGCAAAATTTATCTTACCGATTAAGTATGAGGGGGTTTGGTGTTTTTTCGGGGATTAAGACTTTCTCTCTCCATGGATACATAGAGTTTAGTTGTTGTGTATAGATATTTTTTTGAGGTTTTTTATCATGCCCAGATTATAGAGGAGATACATTATGAGGCCCAAGAGGGAAGCAATAATAGGCCACGATAATAGGGTAGTTTCAGTGAAAGCAATCGTGGCTCACAATTCAGAGGCAGTGGTTTTCAGGGTAGGTAACCTCTACATCAGCCTTATCAGCATCAGGGTTAGTCTAGTAGGCCCGTTCATATCACAATTCCAATTATAGAGGTCATTCTACCTATAATGATCTTTCTATATAGAGTAGTGGTCAGCCTACGAGGGGTTCAACTTTTAGGTATTCTAGCTGCGGGGGTAATTTTGGGTCAGCCGAATCCTCTGGGTTCAGTGCAGCACTAGGGGCATGTTATGGTTATAGGGCCTTTGGCCATTTCTTGAGATAATATCCTAGTCGTGAGGCAGTTGTTCTAGCAACATAGATGGTTTAGTTGATTAGGGAAGTATCACCCCAGTTAGACGTGGTATATATTATCATTGAGGTAGTCCCCAGGGTGCTCACAGAGGTCCTTAGGCAGGTTGGATAGAAAATCGGTCAAGAGCCCAGACAGATGGTGGGTGTGATCAGTTGTATGTCATACCCTCTAGATCCAAGAAAGAGTCATTGGTTGTTGTTATTATAGGTATAATTTTAGTTTGCCATCAACTAGCTTTTGCTTTATTTGATTCGGGATCCATGTATTCTTATGTATTTGCTTATTATGCCCCATGATTATAGTTATCATAGGATTCTTTATCTATGTCGTTATGTGTATCTAATCCTGTGGGTGAATCTTTTTTAGTGGATTGAGTTTATAGATCATGTGTTGTAACTATTTGAGATTTTGATACTTAGGCTAATCTTATTGTATTAAACACTATGGATTTTGATGTGATTCTGGGCATGGACTAGTTATCCCTATATCATGCGGTCTTGGATTGTTTTGCAAAGACTGTCACCTTAGCCATGCATGGAATATCCTTGGTTATATGGCAGGGATCTATTATCTACGAGCCGACAGGGATTATTTCTTATGGTCAGTATAGGAGACTTATATCAAGGGGTTGAGAGTCTTATCTCACTTATATTCATAATGTTAGTGTGGAGAATTCCTCGCTTTAATCTATCCCTATAGTCTGTGAGTTTCTTGATGTTTTATCTATAGATCTACCTGCTCTTCCTCCAGAGCATGATATTGAGTTTGTTATTGATCATGAGCCTAGTACCCAACCTAGTTTTATGGCACCTTACCATATCCCTCATACCAAGCTTAAGGAGATAAATTCTTAGTTTCAGGATCTTCTAGGTGAGGGTTTCATTAGACCGAGTATGTTACCTTGGGGCATTCCATTCTTATTCATGAAGAAGAAGGATGGTTCATTGAGTATGTGTATTTACTACAGGAAACTTAATAAGTTGACGGTGAAGAATAGATATCCTATGCCTCATATTGATAATTTATTTGACCAACTTTGAGAAGCAGCGGTGTTCTCTAAGATGTACTTGAGGTTCGAAAATGATGTCGCCCAAACTACACCTCCAATTGAAGGATAACGCAGTCACTGACAAAATATAGTAGCATAACTAGATTGGGGTCGATCCCATAGAGAATACGTCAGATATATTGCTTGAATTTGTTGAAATTGCCAGGCAGTACAGAAACTAAATTGGGGGATTTGCTAAAGTAGTAAAAAGTAAAAAAAACTGGATGCTTGAGGTTGTAATCAATCTAAGACAAACACTAGTCTTATGTTTCCCCTGGCTTCTAACTCCGTAGATTTATCATGAACTATGACACTATTCCAATACCTTTCTTGAAGAATTTGATAAGTTATGTTCCATCAACTGTCTTATGGACTCGTTGATAGATTTCACCCATTACCTTTTGAGTTTCAGGGTGTCACCTTACTAACCCTTATCTTGGATCCCAATTTAAATATTACCTTTTGAGTCTCAAGTTATTAGATGAAATATGATCGTCTTAAGTAGATAGTGCAGGTAATATTATTTCAGCAATTAACTCCAAATCACTATTGTGATCTTCTTTTCCTACTCTATACCACTCTTATGAAGCAAGTAGTGAATATAGGCGGGATCTTAATGTGGGACACCGCTAAGAAATCAATTAAACAGAATAAAACCAAAATACATGCAAGAATCTTTATCTAGAATAACTTGTCACTTCCTCTACTTCGTTAATCCGCCAGGGTTCCCACAACCTTAGCTAAGGGAATTAGCAGCTCATAGTTGCAAGACAATTCATAAAATTCATTGACCAAATCATAGAATCAATCTCTCAATAATGAAAGAATACAACCCAAAGTATCAAATTGAATAAAAAACCAAGAACAATAATATGTTTACAAGAGTATACTCTCTCTAGCATCCCCTAACTAAATAATTTCTAAAGGGTATTTATAGATTACAAGTAAACCCTAGAATTCAAATCCTAAATAAAAGAGGAAAACTTGACCAACATACATAAGAATGACTAAAAACATCATAGAAGTGTATTTAGGTTACCTAGAAACCCTAGAAAATAAATCCAAAATTAACTAGGAAAAGTGTGTCGGTGACCACCTACGGGCTGAAGGTGGTACCTACGGCCGTAGGTGGGAGGCGTAGGTGCCGGTCACAAAATTTCATTCATTGAACTTCAAATTCTGATACCTACAGACCCACCTACACCCAGTAGGTGGTACCTATGGGCATATGTGTAAAAACAAGAGGCCATTTTTCAGCTTTTCATTCCATTTTCTTCCGGTTAGCTACCAAAACCTAGTTTCCTTCAAAATCACTCCAAAAATACATCAAATCCAACAAAATAGCCTTAAGTACATGCATATTTTATGCAACATAAGTTCCATAAAACCATGGAACATAAAGACCCTCAACTTAGAACATTGCATGTCCTCAGGAAGCAAAACCACAGCAAAACGACACAGCAATGCTTAACCAAGAGAAACCAAAGATACCTATGGCAGTCAACCATCAATTTTCACTCAAAACACATTAACAAATCCAATTTAAACACTTTAAAACCAGTTATGTGTATCCATGAAGAAAAATAATGCAAGGTATGGCATTATACTAGCAACAAACAATCATGCATATGCACAAATTATACTACCCAAACAAGTAACCATCTAACAAGACAACCCATGCTCCCTCACATCAAAGAAGTCCCAATCACTCATATGAAATCATGAATGTTAATGCAGGGAAGGTCAAAATACACTCACACTCACAAGAGAAGTTCCACCAATGTGCATCAAATACCATAGGCTTGCTCTTATTTTCTTTACCTTAGCTTTCAGACAATCGGGTTAGGATCACTATAGGACTTTACTCAGATTGTAATGTAGGCTTGGGGGATGGTATTTACATATGTACAATTTTATTGACTAAGACTCCTTGAAACTACATGATGTCGCTCAAACTACACCTCCAATCAAAGGATAAAGCAGTGGATGTCAAAATATAGTAACCCAACTAGGTTGGGGCCGATCCTATAGGGAATATGTCAGAAATCTTGCTTAAACTTGTTGAAATCATCAGGTAGTACAGAAAGTAAATGGGGTAATTTGCTGAAATAAAAGAAAGTAACAAGAATTGGATGTTTTTGGTTATAAACAATCTAAGATGAACACTAGGCTTGTGCTCCCCCCTGGCTTCTAATTTCGTAGACTTATCATGCACTGTCTAACTATTCTAATACCTTACATGTAAAATCTGATAAGTTATGTACCACCAATTGTCTTGTGGACCCATTGACGGATTTCATCCTTTACATTTTGTGTCTCAAGATGTCTCTTTACTAACGCTCAACCTAGATCCCAGTTAACTATTACCTTTTGAGTCTCAAGCAATTAGATGAAAAATAAGCGTCTTACGTAGATGATGTTGATTAGCCTAGATCGATAATTCATCTCCCAATTATTATTGTAATCTTGTTTTCCTACTCTCTACCTCTCTTGTGAAGCAAGTAGCGAATATAGGTTGGATATTAACATTGGCCACCGCTAGGAAATCAATAAGAATGAAAAAAACCCAATACATGCAAGAATCTTTATCTAGAATGACTTGTCACTTCTTCTACTTTGTTAATCTGCTAGGGTTCCCACAACCCTAGCTAAGGTAATTAGCCGCACATAGTTATGAGATCATTCATTAAATTCATAGACAAAATCATAGAATCAATCTCACAATAATGAAATAAGAAAACCCAAAGTCTTAAATTGAATAACAAGCCAAAAATAAACCAAGAACAATAAGATCACAAGACACAAGTCCATCTTAGTATCAAAAGATATTTTTGAATGATGTAAGTTTAGCCCCAAAGGGCCTCTCTCTTGCTATCTTTTTTAAGAATGTAAAAGGAATATTTACAGATTACAAGGAAACCCTAGAATTCAAATGCTAAAAAAATAGGAAAATTTGAATAAACGTACATAATAATGACTAAAAACATCATAGGAGTGTATGTAGATTACATGGAAACCTTAGGAAACGATTTCAAAAAGATCCGAGAAAATTGAGGTCGGTGAAAACTACTAAGGTCACCTACAGACCTTAGGTACTACCTACAGAGTGGTCCTTGGTAAATACCCTGACCTCTAAAAGTGATGAAAATTCTCTGGACTTCATGGTTCTGCAACCTACTCTGACACCTACAGACTGTAGGTGGCACTTACGGGTTGTAGGTGCCCTTAGTAAGTGTTAGGGTCTTCTTTTTCCAGCACCGAAGCCTCCGGACTTCAATTTTTGACACCTACTTAATTAAGTGGCACCTACTCCCAGTAAGTTCCTCTGTAAGTAGCGCAAAACTTTAACTTTTCATCCTTTTCTTTCGTTTAGCATCCTAAACCTAGTTTCCTATAAAATCACTCCAAAAACACATCAAATTAAACAAAATAGTTGTAAGTACATGCATATTCTCTAAGTTTAAGCATCGTAAGCTCTATGAATCCATAGCACATCACTACAATTATGTTGGGGGTCCACTTATCAACCACTTTTCTTTTATTCCATCCTTATTTCTCCCTTTTTATTCTCTTATTGTACATTGAGGTTGGATGTGGTTTCTTTTATTCTTTTTTTTCATCTTTTTGTATTTCTTTTTCTACCACACTCAGCCCTACATTATTTTCTCTTATTTATCCTTCTTCATACCCACTTCACATTATGCACCCCTATGATAGCCACTCTCAACTTAGGCGATTTGCCTGAGTTAAGGTGCATAAAATCCAAGAAGAACAAAGGCCAAAATAGGTTTATTGTAACACAAATGGGAAAGTGAAAGTTGTAACAAGAAAAATAGGCTATATAGGCTCAAAAAGCGGGATCAAGGAATACTTATTCATACATGGAAGGTCATTTTGGCTAAAAGTGGACTTATTTCAAGAATGACCTATGATCCTTTCCTAACCGATTATCCTACAACCTAGGAAAGACTAATCGGGCTAGTGCATTCAACACACAAAGGGAACAGAGTAGTATCTCACACACACATAGCACATGGTTGCATCATAAGTTATTACCTATCCGATTCATGCAATTGTTTGTTATGATTATCATGTCCCTGATACTAATACCATAACAAGATTCACAATGGTCACATAAATATACATATCACACAATTTAAAACAAACTTTTCGAAGGGGTATAAATTTTTAACTCATTATATCAACTGCCTTAGATGCTCATTTTTCTCCTAGTTAAACACAAAACATCATGAAACAAATCACTAACGCCTAAACATGCCATCTTTTCTAGAAATAGGACTGTGGGAAAAGAGGCATGCCAAAAAAAAACAAAGAGGACATCAAGACCCATAAATATCCCCACCCCCAACTTATAAACATGCATTATCCCTAATGCGTTAAACCACTACAAAATAAGAGAGTTAGAAATATACTTGTGGAACCATAGGTGCGAACATCAGACGTCAATCACAATAACATGAATACAAATAATAAAATACCTTGGGTTGCCTCCTAAGCAGTGCCTATTTTAATATCGCGGCATGATGAGGCTTGGTTGGGTACTTATAATTCCTCAACAAACCCATAGGTATATTGATTACTCAGACTTCATCAATATAGACCAAGAGTTGGCCTCAAATTTTCTCTTTCCACTTTGAACTTATGAATTAGACGCCTAATTATTGTTCTAATTTCACATTATGCCCAAGGGCCGATGGTAGAAATAAAGGAACCAAGTAATAGATGAGACATATTGTACTTCTTGGCCCTTATGTGAGAAATATAATTTTTTGTTTCTCGCTCAACAAATTCAAGAATATAGACAAATGTTTCTTCTTTATTGCACTTTTCTTTTGGTTCGGATAGCTCGATCAATATCTTATTATCCAAACATGATATGTAAAATGCTTAGAATGAGGTCCAACATGCCCTAACTCAGGAATTGAAGTCTTCTTTATATCACCATATTAATTTAGTATGCTCTCCTTAATAGTGATACTATCCATAAGAGTTTGAGCAATTGTTGACTTCTCTAATTTTAACTCCTCGAGTTGCCTTTTAAGAATTTTTTCAGGCTCACACCACCCATAACTAAATTGTTGGGCATTACATGTAGTAACTTTCTCATTCAACTCTACTTGTAAGATGTGAATATCCAAGCCAAACCTATCAACCTTTTGAATAATCTCATGATTTTTTTGCAAGGTGTGTTAATGTTTCTATCAATCTCTCTTTGTGTTCACACACTATATTTACCACACTTCTACAATAATGCACTATATCAAAAGGATAAGGATCAATAATAAAGAAGTTTTTATCACTCCATACTTTCTCTAGCCAAGTTGTCATATCAAGAAAAGTAGGAATACACGAGTATATACTCGAAGAAGAATAGAAAATAAAAAACTAACACGTATTTCCTGGCAACAACACCAAAATTTTGATACCGTTCGAACTATACCTCTAATTAAAGGATAAAGCAATCACTGCCCAAATATAGTAACCCTACTAGGTTGGGATCGAACCCACAGGGAATACATTAGAAATCTTACTTGAATTTATTGAAACCGCCAAGTAGTACAGAAAGTAAATGGGGGGAATTTCTACAATAGTAAAATTAACAAGAACTAGAAGCTTGAGGTTGTAATCAATCTAAGAAGAACACTAAGCTCGTGTTCCCCCTAGCTTCTAACTCCATAGATTTATCATGTACTATCAAACTATTCTAATAGTTTACTTGCAAAATCTGATAAGTTATGTACCATCAACTGTCTTGTGGACTTATTGATAGATTTCACCCTTTACCTTTTGAGTCTCAGGGTGTCGCCTAACTAACCCTTATCCTGGATTCCAGTTTAACAATTACCTTTTGAGTTTCAAGTTATTAGATGAAAGATAATCATCTTAAGTAGATAGTTTAGGTAAGCTTATTTTGTGAATCAACTCCAAATCAATATTGTGATCTTATTTTCCTAGTCTCTACCTCTCTTGTGAAGCAAGTAGTGAATATAGGTGGGATCTTAACATTGGCCTCTACTAAGAAATCAATCAAACCAAAGAAAATCACAATATATACAAGAATATTTATCTAGAATGACTTAGAACTTCTCTACTTCATTAATCTACTAGGGTTCTCACAACCCTAGCTAAAGGAACTAGTCGCTCAGAGTTGCAAGACAATTCATGGAATTCATACACAAAATCATAGAATAAAAATCTCACAATAATGAAAGAAGAGAACCCAAAGTCTCAAATTAAATAACAAACCAAGAACAATATGATGTTTGCAAGAGTATATAGTATCCCCCAATGGCCTATATCTATCTTTCTCTAGCATTTTTTAACTAAACAACGCCTAAAGGGTATTTATAAATTACAAGGAAACCCTAGAATTCAATCCTAAATTAAAGAGAAAACCTTGACTAAGCGTACATAATAATGACTGAAAAACATCATAGATGTTTATTTAGGTTACATAGCAAATCTAGGAAATAAATCTAAACAATCCATTAAAAAGTGTGTCATTGACCACCTACGAGGCGTAGGTGGTACCTACGGCCGTAGGTGGGGGAGTAGGTGCCATTCCCAAAATTTCATTTTTTGAACTTCAAGTTCTGATTACTATGGACCCACCTATGCCCAGTAGATGGTACCTAGGGGCATAGATGCCAAAGTATGTGGTCATTTTTTAGATTTTCATTCTGTTTTCTTTCGGTTAGCTTCCAACACCTAGTTTCCTACAAAATTACTCAAAAACACATCAAATCCAATAAAATAGCCCTAATTACATACATTTTCACCAAGTTTAATCATTGTAAGTTTTGTAAAACCATCACATCAAATAACCATCAATTGAGGATTTGAGTGGAGGAGATCCCAATGATATCCTTCAGGACTTGTTATGGTCATTATGAGTTCCTGGTGATGTCTTTAGGGTTGAACAATGCCCCCGATGTATTTATGGATTTGATAAACCACGTGTTTAGGCCTTATTTGGATTCCTTGATGATTGTTTTCCTCTATGACATCCTCGTGTATTTGATGAATAGAGAGGAGCATATGTAGTAATTGAGAATTATTCTCTAAACTTTGAGAGATCATAGACTTTAATCCAAATTCTAAAAGTATGAGTTCTAGATTGAGTCTACGATATTCCTAGGACTTGAGGTGTCTAAGCATGGGATTATGGTGGACCCAATGAATATTGAGGGTATTAAGATTGGGCTAGGCCTACATCTCCATTTGAGTTTTATAGCTTCATCAGTTTGGCTGGTTACTATAGATGGTTTGTTGAGGGTTTTACTTCTATTATAGCACCGGTGACCAGATTGACCTAAAAAGGGGTTCTTTTCTAGTGGTTTGAAGAGTGTGAGTCGCACTTTTAGAAGTTTAAGGGATTTCTCACTTCATCTTCTATATTGGCTCTTCCTATTAAGGATGTGGGATTCACCATATATTGTGATGCTTTTAGTTTTGGCTTGGGTTGTGTTTTGATGCAATAGGGTCAAGTTACTGCTTATGCATCAATGTAGGTAAAGATACATGAGTGTAATTGCCCGACTCATGATTTGAAGTTGGCGATGGTAGTCTTCGCGCTTAAGATTTGAATGTATTATCTTTATAGCTTGCATTATGAGATTTCTATGGATCATAGTAGTCTTCAACATCTTATTAACAAGATAGAGCTAAATTCCAGGTAGCATAGTGGATGGAGTTGCTTAAGGATTATGACATTTTTATTTTATATTATCCAGGCAAGGAAAATATGGTAGCGGATGCCTTGAGGCAAAAAGCGGTAAATATAGGTAGCTTAGCTTCTATCTCAGTTTCTCAGATATCGTTGGCATGTGACATCAAGTCCTTAGCAAAATCTATAGTGCGACTTGATATTTATGATCCCAAGAGAATTCTTTGAGGTGAGATCTACCTTACTTGAGAAGATTTGGAGCCACCAGTTTGAGGATATGAGGTTATGTGTTATCCGTGATTTGGTGTTGAGTGGTGGGTCTAGGAGGGCTACCACAGATTTTGGGTATTCTGAGGTATGATGGATGTATATGTGTTTTGATATTTGGTGACTTGATCCAGTCGATATTGCATGAGGCTTGCAACTCCATGTATTCTATTCAACCTGGTATAGCTAAGATGTATAGAGATTTAAAACAACATTATTGGTGGAGTGGCATTAAGAGAGATGTGGTAAACTTTGTATCTTATTGTTTATCTTGTAAATAGGTGAAGGGTGAGCATCAGAGACTTGGTGGCATGATTCAAAATTTCCCATTCCCAAGTAGAAGTGGGAGCGGATTACCATGTATTTTGTTAGTAATCTGCCTCGTACCTCCTATATTTTTTATGGTATTTGGGTCATTGTATATCGGTTGACCAAGCATATTTTATTCCTATTTAGATGTCTTTCATTACCGAGAGGTTAACCCATATCTATGTTCCTAAGATAGTTCATTTGCATGGAGTACTTTTATCTATCATCTCAAACCCATGCTCAGTGTTCACTTCTGTTTTTGGAGAGCTTTTCAGGAAGAGTTAGGTAATCTGGTGGATCTTAGCATAGCCATCCAGCATCAGACCAATGGAAAGTTAGAGCAGACTATTAAGTTTCTTAAGTATATACTCTGAGCCTGTGTTATGGATTTTGGAGATCGGTAGGAGCAGCACTTAGCTTTGGTAGAGTTTGCATACAATGACAGCTGCTATTCCAGAATTGAGATGGCACCATTTGAGGAATTATATGGTAGGAATTGTCACTCTTTGATTGAATGGTTTGAGACCTTCAAGAGTAGGCCCATGGTAATAACTTGTTTCAGGAGTTGTTGGATAGAATTAAGATGATTCGGGATAGGTTAAAGGTAATTCAGAGTAGGCCGAAGACACATGCAAATCCTTGACTTTGTACTTTGATATTTGGAGTTGGCAACCAGATATTTCTCTGTGTATTACCCATAAAGGGTGTGATGAGATTTGGGAGGAAAGAAAAGCTCATCCTCAAATATTTGGACCTATAAAGATCCTTCGTGAAGTCGTAGAGGTGGAAAATGAGTTAGCTTTACCCCAAGATTTTGTTGTTGTTCATCCTGTTCATATTTATATATTACAATGATACATTCTCTATGAGTCTCATGTTCTTTGGTGGGACTCGATTCAATTAGATGAGAGATTGATGATCGTGGAGGAGTCGGTGTTCATATTAGCCAGGGATGTAGGGCGGTTCTGCTCTAGAGAGATTTCAGTAGTTAAGGTATAGTGGAGACATCACTTACTAGAGGAGACTACTTAGGAGATTGACAGAAAGATATGTTCCCAGTATCCTCACCTGATCAATCCTTCAGGTACGTTCTCACCATTTAACTTTACGAATGAAAGTAATTTTAGTAGGGGATAATGTAATGACCCTCCCGGTTATTTTCTGTATCTCAACTTATTTTCATTATTTAGAGCTTTCCTATAGATTCCCCAAGTCATTTATGACTTGCTGGAGTTGAACGAGCAGTTTGTTGGGCTTTCAGAGCCATTCCCTATTTTGACATGTTCGCTGGTAGGAATTGGCTACGGGGCAAAAACTTTAGCCTAATGATGTCATATGCCAATTTCAATAGTTCCATCAGCTATGGAATGTTGATTTTAGACTAGAGGATCTTTGGTTTGGGTCCTAAGGCTTCTAGACTCATTTTGGGGTATTTACCAAAAATTAAGAAAAATAGCACTTAGGTATGCGATCCACTATTCATCAAAATGACCTCGAATGGAAATTTCGGCCATGCAATCGAGTATGAAACGTCGAATTTAACAGTGTTGCATAGTTTGTTTTAGTTCATGGGATTTTGGATGAATTTTGAGGGGTTAGTATATTCATGGAATTTTTCAAGTCACCAGCTAGTGCATTCACTTAAGTACTACTTGGGATGCTTAAGTGGAGGTCGCGTACACGACTATCTGGTCACTTAAGAGACCTGGCTTGACCAGCTGAGGGTCTCTTAAGCGAGGCCCTTTCCATATATGTGAATGCCTCTTAAGCGGCTAGTGGGCAGTGTAAGTGACATGTGAAGATATGGTGGGTACCTCTTTAGCGTTACTTGGCCGCAAAAGCAGTGATCGCTTAACTGGACTAGTGTTCACTTAAGCGGCACCTGGATGGCATTAAATTCCCCTTTTCAAGATTTCTCTCCCATTTCCAAACCAATTCAAGAGTGAAAAAACCTAGAGTGTGTGGAAACTTAGGAGAAACATTAATAGGTGAGTTTGGGGTGTTAGCAAACTTGGATTATCGTTTCTTCTATGAATTCTTAGTAAATTTCAATTAAATTCATGGTTAAATCCTCTATTATTTCCCAAAATTCCTAGTTTATGGTTGAGTTGATTTTAGAACCATTTGAGATCGAAATTTACTCATTCTTGAGGATAAATATTTCTTGACCATTGAGAGACGTGTTGATAATTTTGAGAGTGTGATTCCGCAAGCGGGCCCCACATGGGATTTTTATATAATTTTTTATCCGAACATAAGAATATAATATGGGTATTGTTGTTCTTGTATTGATGAGTAGATTATGATTTTGATAAAATGGAATCATATTAAAGCTTCTTAGAAGGGAAAATTATCGATTTATCAAATCTCACCAGGCTTTCTTTGACATCCAGGTAGGCTAGGTTTAGCTTTATTTTAGATTGGGCTTAATTATAGTATATTTATGATAATTTACTAGATTTGGGTTGAAATTAGGTCTTGGAGGCATATTTAGTATAACTTGAATTATTTAGCCTGTTAAGAAATTATAAATTAGGCATACTAGACTCAGTTACCTATGAATTAGGTAGAACTGTTGTCTTAGGACTAAATGTGGATTTTTTAATATCTAGTAATAAAATTAGATACCTTAGCCTAGTTTGAGTAGAATTTGCCTTAGAATGGATTTTCGAGGATTAAAAGTGGGCCCCTCCGACCATCTTAGGCCAAAAATATCATTAGATACTTGTAGACTTTATAAGCATGCTATATCACTTAAATGTATAATTTAGAGCTTGAAGAGGTTAGATACTTGATACTTATGCTGGATTGGTACTTGAGAGTCGATGCTAGTTCTGATTTAAGTTAGGTGATTTATGATCTAAAGACCAGTTTAATTCCAGTATTATTCATAATATGAGTTTTTGTTCAAGTCTGGCAAATGATGATATGAGTTCCAGTTCATGTTCGACAAATGATGATATGAGTTCCAGTTCAAGTTCGATAAATAATTATATAAGTTTAGATTCGAGTCAGGCAATGAGAGGTTATTTATGATGGGTATAGAACCAGTTTGAGTCCGGTGCTTATGATATGGAATGATTCATGGTTATGGTTTTGTGACACAGTTAATTAGTATAATTCTAGTTACTTTTTCTCTTTGATTGCACCCTCTTGTCTTATGGGGGACCGTGTTAGGTTATTTACTTTTTTTGCACTTACTGGCTTATGGTGGCTAGTTTTGTAGTTATAGTTATGTGTTCTTTTTATGTTATTATATCAGATTATTTATTTATCTATTTAAAATATTTGAAGCACTATTTTAGGTTTTCCTTCTTACCTCGACTTAGCTTATTTATGTTGTATTTTGTTATATCTATATTATGATTTAGCTCAGTTTGCCGATGAGGCCTACTAAGTACCTGTGGTTTTGGTACTCATACTATACTTCTATACCTTTTTGGGGCAGATGCGAGTACTAGTTTCTATTATTGACACTGCGATTGTGCTGGCTAGAGTTCAAAGATAGGGTGATCTCTTAGAGTCGGAATTGACCTTTTCTCCTAGTTCTATTTTTGCTTAGTGTTTCCATTTTGAGACTGATGTACATTTGACTATTATAATAGTCATATTCTTATTTTAAGTGGTTCTTTTACCGACACTACTAGGTCATGGGGTGTAATTTAATCTCTTATTTTGTAATACCCCGTACTTTTCCTAGCTTGAAAAGTTTCCCAAGAATGTTAGAAGCTTTCTTTGAAAGATGAATCCACTTTTGTACACGTGGTATTTTCAATATTTTCACTTTTTATCATGTGGGAAATTGAATAAGATTTCCATCGATACCAAAATCGCCCAAATCCGACACCCGGGTGAAGAGTTAGAGCCTTTTTAGTGAGACAGTGTATCACCCGAGCCTTCAGCGCGTCGCAGAGATAGCTCAAATGGCAGTTGTCAATTTCCAGTGTTGCTCTGCAATAGTGGCGCATCTCTCCAAACTTCCAGGTTGCAGATAAGGTGGCAACGTGATAGCTCCGCATCGCGCCACCATGCAATTTCCCATTTGTCACTTTCCAGTGACTTGGCGTGATAGTGACTCATCGCGCCATGGATTAAAATTAGGAAATTTTCTCAGAAATTAAAGACACGTCCAAGGGTTAAAAGGGTCAATTTCCTACCCCTATTTAAACCCAATAACACGTGATTTAGCCATTCTTCACCCAAAATATACTAAGTTCTCTCAAGTTTCTCTCAAGAACAAGCTAGGATTTCTATTGGGGATTCAAATTCAAGAAGGTTTCACCGTCAATATTCACGAAATCATGAACTAAGGTATGTGTAGTGTTCATTCATGGACTCCTTTCATCCATAAAGCCCAAGAATCTCTTTTCTAAATTCAAGTTTATGGATTTTCTTATGAATTTCATGTTGGGTTTGGTTTGTGTATGTTGAGAATGATCAATTGAATTCAAATCCATGTTGGATGATCAATCTTGTGTGGAATTGATTTTTATAGATGTATATTCATGTGAACATATGAATAAACCCTAGGATGATGAAATTAGAGATAAATCATGATAATTAATTGTTGTATAACGTTGTCTACATGTGCTATGCCTACCATGTGTTTGATTAAATGCCTAGATGAAGGAACAATGCCCAACTAGTATGATATCATGAAATCCCCATGGATGTACAAGCTTATGCATATCACATGTTTGATGAAGTGATTCAATATATGAATTATGAATTGTGTTGTTGGTCATATGTTCAAGCAAGCCATGCTATGTCAGTTTCTTCTCATCGAGTCCTAGGTGTACTTGTACCCGAACATTTAGCTGTGTGCCTAGAGCCATGTCATGTTTTTACGATCTCCTCAATCAAGCTATGATCCATAGAACTCATTCAGTCATGTGACTCAGGTAATCTCATAAATCTCAGTAATTTCAGTAGCTCAGTAATCTCAGTAACTTCAATACTCTCAGTCAATCCTCAAAACTCACTACATTTCTTCACTCAATGAAACTCAGTAAATTCAGTTTAACTCTGCTAGATAATACCACTAGTATTAGTTTAGTTCAGTTAATCAGCTCAGTTCAGTTAATCAGTTCAGTGTCTTTCATATGGGAGTAGGATTCAGCACCGAGCGAGCCTAGGGATGGGGACTCACCCTCTAGATAGGACTGAGATCTCTAGAAGTAATCCCTAAGTTCCAGAACTACGTAGCCAGCATAGGTATGAGATGTCACCCATTAGATAGGACTAACATACTCAGGGATCACCCGTTAGCGCATTTAAATATATAGGACTGATCCCAGGGGTCACCCGCTAGATTAGGACTGACTCCACAGTAGTTGTCTTTACCAGTGGTGCGGTACTAACACCCTTCCAGCTAGGGTTATGGGTTGGACCCTAGTTAGTTTAGTATGGGGTATGTCGATTAGATGAATACATCCCATAGTTTCAGTTACAGAATCAGGACCGTCAGATACGGTCTATTCAGCTCAGTAGCATAGATTTAGAACTGTCAGATACAGTCACTCCTTATTATTTTAAATAGACTCTGGGATCACCCACTAGATAGGACTGATCTCAACTATGGTCAATCAGTAACGGTATCATCAGATTTAGAGATCACCCGCTAGATAGGACTGATCTCAGATTTAGTTACTCAGATACAGTATGAAACTCCATCAGATTCAGGACTGTCAGATATAGTCACTCATGTTATCAGTTATATCAGTTATCAGAACTTATGTTATTAGCATTCAGCTTTAGGACTATCAGATACAGTCAACCAGACCAGTTCTTCACAATCAGAACTGTCAGACACAGTTATCCATGTATCAGTAACATAGTATCATTCCCTCAGTATTCAGTAATACAGTATTAGTTTCTACTCATCAGTGACTCAGATGTCAATGTCAGTAGACTCAGTAGTCAGAACTCAGTATCCAGTCCTATCATGATCTCAGTTACAGTTATGTATGTATATATGTATTCTCACATTCATGTTAGCCAGTCAGTTAGTATTGTTCATGCATATTAACCTATTGCATTCATCCTACCTTACTTTCATACCAGTGTATTCAAAGTACTGATGCATTTGCGCTATGGTGTCTTATACCATAGGTTTAGAAGCACGAGCTCCAGAGAACCAGTAGCATCCCAGTTCAGTGATCAGAGTTTGCAATGAGTCCTCATCCTTCGAGGACATGATGATCATATTACTATTTCAGTTTTCAGTTTATTTTAGTAGTTAGATTTAGTTGGGGACATGTCCCATCAACTCCTTATTCAGACAGTTTAGAGGTTTTCAGACTACAGTATGTTCAGACAATTATCTCAGTTGTTTTGGTATTGTTATACCATATTTTTTAGTTATGTACTAATATTGAACCTTATGGCCTTTTATTTCATGTTTCCGCATTTATGATATTATTACTATTATTCAGCGCTCAGTTTACAGATATCAGTCATGGGTTAGCTTGTGGTCCTTCGGGGTCATGGGCACCGTGTAGCATTTCGGGTACCAAATTCGGGGCATTACATATTTATTCTCCATCTTATCATTGATTTGTAATGTATTTTTTAAGCTCATACTTCCATATTTCAAGAAATTATTCTATTTTTCCACCAATTAGCCCTTTTATTTTAGCTCTGAACTACAGTTCAGCTTACCTACTAATGGATAAAGTAGGTACCATCATAACTCGTAAATTAGGTCATGACAAGATGACTAAAAAAATTTAATTTGGTAAGTCATGAGCCATGTAACTCTTCTTATTCTAGGAGGATAGCTAATTTGAAGTTGACCTTATTAAAATATATCTGAAAAGTAAAATAATGAGCTATTTTCAACTCGACCTTATGCTAAAGGTACCCTATTATCTTAATTCATATTTGTTGCATATAAAAGGAAATATATGAGTAGAAATAAATTGATTTCAATTAACTATCTAGAACTGTACTCATCAATATGTACTAAATTGTACTAACAACAAAGGTTTTATGTCAAGCAACTAAGAAATATATCTGAATGAGTTACTCATGCAAGAGACAAACATAGACATGAAAAACTTATATAGGAACATAAACTTGGACCCTATTAGCTTATTTACAATATGGATAAGGGAGATATTTTCTAAAACTCACCTTACTGTTAAATCAACATCATAAAATCATTTTCATAGGAATTCTTATAGCACTCTAAGGAAAGTATCATAGGCATGAATCATGTTGGACATTTTAATATAAAACACTAACATGACCTAGGTATCTTAGTCATTTAACATGGATTCACAGAGTATGAACAACAAAGATTTGTATATCAATCACACTCAATCTTAAACTATATAAAATAAAACATAAGTACGTTAGGCATGGACTAAGATTAGGACTACTCTCTTCTTAAGTGATAAGACTGGTGGCCTTTAAGCTTTACAACACTTCTCTACTATGCTTTGTCCTTGAATTATCATTCTTAATCATTACCAACTTATAATCTTAAGAATAGAAGACATGGTGTTATTAGTAGCAATATTTTACGAGCAACAAAACTATTTATGATGCACTATTGATCTAAGATAAAGGGTTTTTGGGGTCATATTGTTCAGAGCAGCCAAGGTTCAAGCTAAACTTCTAAGGGAATATATTTTTGGTTGTGGGATGTGGTATCCATTGTGATTTAGTAAGGTCTTCACATCAGGTTACTTTTATTAGAGGGTTCTATGAGTATGATGAGTTGGGACACTATGCATGGGATTGTTCCCTACTCAATTATGGTAGATTAGAGGGCTAGTGATTAGGCCTCAGGGCTCTCTTACCACTGGTTAGAGATGGTGCATTAGGTAGAAGGGGTTTTCCCCTAGGTAAAGAGTAGAGATTCTCCAAGTAGAGTAGGTGGCCACTTGGGTTCTCAGTATAATGGAAGAAGTGGTCACTTATTTGCATTTTTGGGTAGGCAAAAGGTAGAGGCTTTAGATGTCGTTATCATACGAATAATCTTTATTTGCCATCAGCCAGCTTTTATATTATTTGATTTAGGTTTGGCATCTTAATATGTGTATTCCTACTTTGCTACTTGTCAGGGTTTGTCTACTGAGTCATTGCATGTGCTTGTGTGTGTAGCTACTTTCATAGGTGATTTTTTTAGTAGTGGATAAAGTATATTGGTTTTGTGTAATGACTATTTAGGAGAATAGAACTTGCTTAGGCCTAGTTATCTTAGATATGGTTTGTTTTTATGTTATTTTAGAAATACATTAGCTATCTTCTTGTTATGCGGTCTTGGATTGAATTGCCAAGATAGTTACTTTGATCATGCCTAATATCCCTCTGATTGTGTAACAAGCATTAATTTTCATTTACCAAGATAGATTACCTCTTATATTTTAGTAAGATACTTAGTAGTGAAGGGGTGTTTGACTTATCTTACTTATGTTTATGACACTACCACTGGTATTTATCTACTTGAGCCAATAATGGTTAATTATGATTTTTCTTATATATTTCATATTGATTTGCCTAGTCTTCCACTCAAGCATGATATTAACCTTGGTATTAATGTTGAGTTAGGCACCCAATCCAATTCACCATATTGTATGGATCCAATAGAGTTGAGGGAGCTTAAGAAATAGCTCTAGGATATTTTGAGTAAAGGGTTTATTTTCCCTAATATGTCTTTATAGGTTTCTATTGTGCTATTTGAGAAAAATAAAGATGGTTCTATATGTATGTGTATTGACTAATGATAATTGAATAAAGTGACTATTAAGAATAAGTATCTGACGTCATTTCTTAATGATCTATTCAACAAGCTTCATGGTATAGTCATGTTTTCTAAGTCTAATTTGAGATCTGGCTACCATCGGTTGAGGATCGGGGCAACAAACATACCTAAGGCTTCTTTTAGAACTCACTATGTCCATTATATATTCTTGGTTATGTATTTTGGGCTGACTATTTAGACCCTTTCATGATAGTATTCATTGATGATATCCAAGTCTACTCAAGGAGTAGGGAAGAGGATAAGCAGCACAGGAGGATTGTGCTCCAGTCCTTATAGGACCAATTTTTATATGGAAATCTCTTTAAGTGTGAGTTATAGATTGAGTCTGTATAATTCTTAGTAACTGTGGTGTCAAAAGATGGGATTATGGTAGACCCAATAAAGATTGAGGTAGTTTATGATTACACTAGGCCTACTTTATCTATTAAGGTTCCTAGTTTTATTGGGTTGGTGGGTTACTATAGGTGGTTTTTTTAGGGCTTTTCTTCTTTTGCAGTACCATTGACTAGATTGACGTGCAAGTATGTTGTCTTCTAGTAGTCTAATTAGTGTGAGGCGAGTTTTCTGAATCTCAAGCCTTTATGGACTTAAGTTCTGATTCTAACTCTTCCTATTGAGGACTAGGGGTTTTTAGTATATTATGATCTTTCTGGTGTTTGTTTTGGTTTGTATTGAAGTAGCATACTAGAGTTATAGTAGATGCATCTATGCAACTAAAGGTGCACGAGTGAAACTACTCCACCCATAACTTAGACCTGGCAGTGGTAGTTTTCATGAAGAAGATTTAAAGGCTCTATCTTTATAGTGTACATTTTGAGATATTCACCAGCCATCATATCTTGAAGTGTATTCTTAGCAAAACAGATCTTAATTTGAGGCAACATAGGTGGCTAGAGTTATTTAGGTTCTATGATATCTTTATTTTATAATATTATAGAAAGGAAAATGTGTTAGTAGATGCCTTGAGTTGGAAGGCAATGAGTATAGGAAATTTGCCTTTTCTTTCAGTTTCAGAGAGATCTTTGGCTTTGGACATCTAATCCTTATCCAATACATTATTTTGACTTGATATTTCTAACCTGTGGAGGATTTTTTTCTCGTGTTTAGGCTAACCTATGTTGTTCGAGTAAATTCGGGAGTAATAGTTCGAGGATGGTAGGTTGAGGATGACTTGAGATAGGGTGCTGAGGAGAAAGGCTAGGAAGGCAGCCTTAGATCATAAGGGAATTTTGAGAATTTAGGGTTGTATCTATGTTCCTAGAAGTTCTGATTAGGTCAATCATTGTCATTATTCCAGATATTCCAATCATACATGGGTGGCTAAGATTCACAAGGATAGTGACAATATTACTGGTGTGCATGATTAAGAGGGATGTAGAAGACTTTGTATCTTGGTGCTTCGATTATCAGTAGGTGAAGTTTTAGCACTTAAGTCCTGGTGGTTAGCTCAGAAGTAACACATTCCTGAGTAGAAGTGGGAGTAGATAGAGATGGACTTTGTAATTGGTTTGACACATATTTGGGGGGGTTTATTCTATTTGATTCGTTGTTGATAGATTAACTAAGTTTGCTAACTTTTTGTCGGTTCAGATATCCTACAATTCTTAGAGGCTGGCCTAAATTTATATTAGGGAGACAGTTCATTTTCATGGGGTGCCAATTTCTTTCATTTCCAATTAGAGTACTCAGTTCGCATCTAGCTTTTGAAGGGATTTACAATGAGAGAGTTAGGTACCCAAGTTGAGCTTATAATAACTTCTCATCCTCCGACCTATGGCTAGTGATAGCGCCCAAGCGTACACACAAGTGTACGTGGTCTTATCAAGTTGTAAAGTGGCTTTAAGGAAGCCCAAGTATTGATCTCTCAGGGACTTGCGTTCGCCGACTATCCAATTCTAGTTCAACAATTGAGAAAAAGTAAATAATAGAGTTTTGGAATTGTAAACTAAAAGAAACTAAACTAATGCGGAAAACTAATGACTTAGGAAAATCAATGGGTAGAAACCCAGGGTTAAGGCTTACAAACAATCATACTATGTTGTTGAACTTTATTTGTTAACTTGCTTATCTTGGTTGTTGATTCGTAGGGTTAATTGCATGATTACGGTTTCCCAACCTCTAATTTTTTACCTAAGTTGAACCTTACAACTACATCATTGATCGGGGATGTAATGATCCAATTAGGTTATTTAAGATATCTTCCTATATGTGAATCAATTAAAGCATCTAAGTACATCTCTGTCCTAGATGCTAATTCAAGTCTCTTATTTTATAAAGAAACAAGAACCCTACTTTGCTTATTCCCTTGTTCTATCTCCCTATTCCCTCTCCCCGGATCACAAGGTTGACAATTGATGTATTCTAAGGGTAGCTAATCCATAAAATAGTTAAAAAAAAAAAAAAAAAACAAGAAATCAATAATGATAAGTAAATCAAAAAACTTAATTCAAAACGAAATAATCATGATCTTGGCCTTAACCCCGGAAAGGGAGTTTTAGCCTTTAATGGAAATATCATCATCCAATCCCTTGGATTGATGATACAAACCATGAAAGAAACTAAATTAAAGAATGATAAAACCTAAATAATGTATAGAGAAGCCTCCTCTTGTCCAAAGAAGTCCAAAAGTAAGTAAAAACGTGTATAAGGTCCTATTTGTAGTAGAAGAAATAGCCCATGCCTTGTTGAACAAGGAAACAGTTTCTGGTCGTTTGCGAACCTAGTGATTACGCATTGTAGGGCATCTCGTCACATCTAAATCATGGTTTTTCACTGTTTTGGGTGGCTTCTGAATCCATTGGTGTGATTCATACGCCCATACTCATTACCAAGTACCTACACTCTCCCAATACTTTCCAGGTGTCCAAATTGGCATCAAGCTATGTTTTGTGCTTCCGTGATCCATTTCAAGCCTTTTTGAGTTGTTTCCACTTGATTTGAAGCTTGTAAATCCTTAATATATCATCATATTCTCTTAAACAAGAATCCTATAGCATTAAACATAATAATTTAGAGCTCAAAACAACACAACATCCTCAATGATGAACTAGAAACACAAGCTAAGCATAGGCTAAATTCACATTGAGCTTTAACTTATTGTTTGACTCTTTTCTTGATCCAATTGACCCTTGAACTTTATAACTAAGTTGTTTCAAAAAACTTATTAACTCATTAAAACACATTAGAACCCAACAAAATAGACTAGAAAAACACCTAGCTCAAGCTAGTTACACTAGTTTTCTCGGTTGAACTCTAAATGTTCAAATTGAATCAAAACTCATGTGAAACCACCATTAAACATTGTAAACACATTCTTGAACACATAAATTCTCATTTATATCATTCTAAACCCATTAATCACATGAATCATCCTCAAAACAAGGCTAAATAGGCTAGAATAGTAGCACTAGAATGCATAAATACACCCAAAATCAGCTAGTCTGAGTGGACCATTCAGGTATAGAAGGACATGTTACAGGCCTGTGTTATTGATTTTAGAGGTCGGTTAAACTAGTTTCTAGATTTTAGGGAGTTTGCATATAATATCAACTACTATTCAAGTATTGAACATTAAAAAGTTGAGCTCTTAACGTTCTCTCTCTTTGTAACATCCAACAATTATTTTCACTTAGAATCCTAATGGCTAGCTTCTGCTGGAATGTCTCGCAGCCACTGGTAGAACTTATTCAACAATTAGACTTGAATCAATTAAAGCAATATGATTATATGCAAGCAATTACTCATCACACTAACATTGATTCTCTTAACATCACTATGAAGTAGGCAAATAATGGAGCTAAAAAATGTCAATTTTTAATGAACAGTGGAGATGAGCACAAGAGGTTAGATCTATAGTCAAATGAAGAGAAATTAAGGTGCTCTCCAATCATAAAGATAATGATGTTTCTAAAATAAATTTAGATAATACCAAAAATCAATGTTCTTCAGTTAAGCAAGCTAATCCTTATATGCAAAATAGACCATCCATCTCAAAGAGATAGATGACCACTAATGAGGAGAATTAAAGGGATTTTTCCCAAAATTCTCCAATTAATTTGCAAAGACAAGGGGAAGGTAATGTCATTAAATTCCTTTAATTTCACTAATTCTACGATTACCAACTCTAACTTGGAGTCGACGATGCAAATGCATTTTACAAGAGATGATGCACCAATTAACATGAGTAGTGAAAACTAACTTTTAGCTAGTACAGTGGATAAAAATAATTTTATGATCACAAAAGCCCCCTCCAAGCGGCCCCTAATTCCATCTAATTTTTATTCAAGGGCTAATAATGATCAAAAACATGTTTGTACTCTAGTAATAAAATTATAAAAGAAAGGGATATGGTGGATATCGATACTCTAGGAAAATCTTCTACTCCTTCATCCAGAAAGAAAAATAAGTTTCAAAGAAAGGATAATGATGTGTAGTCTCACATGGAAAATTGATCTAGTCATGATATATCGAGGAAAAATAAAACTGATTTGCCGGTAGAGAAACCAAGAAGAATAATGAGAAAAATCAAAGACATGCCAGTGCACCTCAATATCCCAAATAGAAACCTTATATTCCCAATAGAAATCATATGAAGGTTTCCAACTATTTTGGTCTATTTGAGTCTGAAGACAAAACTTATACCAATAGAGATCCTAAAGAAGCTACTCTCCATTCTACTAATACTGAAAAGGTCTCAAACAAGAATATGTCTTAAGAAAGCAAAAAATTTTATCCTCCTACACCTGTGGTTTCCTACTCTATGGCTACTAAAGTAAGGGCTCAAAAGTCTATGAAACATGCTCTTATAGAGATAAAACCTCCCAAATTTACTACTAAAGAAGGATATCCTACAGTGGTCTTTCAACTACATGATTATAAGGTCAAGGTAGCTACTAGATGTAAATATACTCGTATTGTCAAATTCACTAAGACTATGCCCAAAATAGATGTTATCAGGTTAGAATTTATTTTTCACACTAAACTTAGAGGGGGAGTAAAACTTAGTCACTTTAATTCTAGACACTTGTACAATGATTTGGATAATGAATATGACCATTATATTGTGTGGTCTAAAGGGAAAATGTACATTGAGGGACAAATTATGAGGTTCCAACTATAGACTCCTAATTTCAAGCCTGAAGATGAAACCCATGTGGTTCCTACATGCGCTATACAGCCTGAACTTTCTTGGCATAGTAATTTCCTAGAGATCTTAACTCCTCTGCTTTCCCCTATTGGTAAGCTACTTTTCCCAGACTTAGCTAGCTACAAAAAGACTAGAGGTAGTGTAACCAGGGTAAAGGTTCAAATTGATCTCACCAAGAGCAGATCTCACCATATTTGGATGTGATATGATGAAGATAAAAATAAAGAGGGAAGGTGGAAATACATTCAACATGAAGGGTTCTAGACTAATGTGATTATTACAAATATCAAGGTCATAATATTTGTACTTTTATTGTTAAGAAAGGATGAGGATAGTAGAAGCAGGAAAGAAAAATAAGAAAGGATGAGGATAGTAGAAGCAGGAAAGAAAAATAAGAACTTGAGAAGAACAAACTAATCAGACTCAATCCCCTATGTAGCATCCTCCTACAAGATCATTAGATGTACCTACTGATAGAGACATGTACAAAGATCAAAATCAGGAACAATGTCTAACTCAAAAAAAAAGACATGAGAAATATTCAACCCTAATAACCTTAACAATAGGATCACAAATGAAACTAGAATAGAAAATAGAGCAGTCAATAAAGGATTTATAGACCTAAATCACCTTAAGAGTATAAAGATGATAACCAGGTCCAACAACAACAACAAATAGGTAGAACTTTTAATCCTCAAAAATAAAGTCTCCTAAGATGCAATGTTGATACTGGTTTGCAAAATCAACAAACTCTACCTCAAAACAGGAAGAATATAGAATTCCTCATATCCTAGAATCCCCTATTATTACTTACCAAAATATAGGTATTACTCGTGGTAAAGAAAACACAAGTGTGATCAATAATATAGATGGATAGGACAGGAGCATGTCCAAGGAGTGCATAAGTTTAGCGTTAAAAATTAACATCACGCCTAATAAGAATAATGTCTCTATGGAAAAGAAAACTAAGAAGAACTCAGGTATTGGCTCAAATTCACCTATTTCCTGGTAACCCCTATGTTCTTTCTCTGAATTTTTTAGTGTTGTACTTGAAGTTGATAGGGTGAGGTTGGTGTTAAAGAGAAACCTACTAACTTGTAGAAAAGGGTTTTAGGGGAAGGGATTAGTAAAATATTTTAACTAACCATACTTTGATCATTCACTCCTCGAATATCACTAAATCTATTCCAAATTCTGAGAAAGTTACTAAAAATATTGTTACTACTCAAAGTTTGAATGATTACCAAGTACAAGCTCTTAATGATATTGTAATTGGTAAGGGTATATTTGGAGGATTTTCTAATGGTTTTGAGTCTACAGTGGGAAAAACACTATCCATGAATAAAAATTACACCCTAAGGAAAAAATTAGTTGTAGAAAAATTCAACCAAATATTAGAAGGTAAAACCTTTCCTCGTGTTGTGATTGGCAAAAAAAAGTCTTCTACACCTTAAAGTGTTCAATATAAGATAAGATATGAACTTGAAAATTAGATTCAAATAGGTCTTGATATACCTTATTTCAAGTTCAAATCTCAGAAAACTTCTATAGATAAATATGAACCCCCTAAAAAAATGATAACTTCATATCTAGATGTGCTTCTATATTTATATCACATCTTCAATCAACTCAGGAGAATAATAAAGATTAATATAGATTAATCCACTTTCAAGATGAGATTGAAAGAGGTAACCAACCTAAGCATAACTAAGATAATGATGATATTGTTGAGATTCTGATTTACATACTCAGTCCTGACTACTTAGATGATACTGATAAAGAGATGAGTTAAGTCTCAGAGCAGTAGGGGATATAACCTAGAGGTCATTATTACAAATCCAATAAGAACACTAAAAAAACTATAAACACAAGTATGTATGTCCATGGTAATAGACCTTTCACTAGATCTCATCAATAAAAAAATGCCCATTTATTAGCAAATCATATGGATTACAAAGAGTATTTAGACCCAATGTGTTATAGAAAGGATGTAAAACCTTATCCACATCCACAATCTTTCCATCATTGCCATTCTTAAATATTTTATAGGTAACTCATATATCTAAAATTTAGGATTCAAATAATGATGCACAAAGCTTTTAGTAATAGTAATAGTAAGATCTGTCTCTTCTAAAATCAGGATATAGAGTGTGATATTATTGAGTTTGATGAGCAATAGATCGCCTGTGTCTTGAAGCATGTTGAGTTTGTTTAAACTTACATGATGATTTTTGTCTATGTCAAATACAAAGAAGACCTCAAAAGATCTCTTTGGGATAAGATGCTTCACTTCTCTAATTATAAAATCTGTTGGTGTATTATTGGATTTATATGTGATCACTGCACCTGATGAGAAACTAGGAGGTATCCCTTACCATATGAAGAAAAGTTTTAACTTTATTAGAGTTATTAAGGCTTGTGGTCTCACAGATATTGGATATCATGGAAACAAGTTCACCTAGTCTATTTTAGAGCTATTAACTTCAGAATTTGGAAAAGATCAGATAGAGATTTGGTATCTAATTCATGACTTGAGAGGATACCTTACACCTCTAATACCCATCTATCTTCAGTAGGTTCTGATCATTGTCCTCTATTACTAAAAGTGAATTTAAGGAATAAGAATAGTGCCAAGTAATTTAAGTTCCTGAATTATTAGGATGATAATCCTACCTTTCTTAGAACTGTAGATGTTGTATAGGTGACCCTATGTGGTCCTTCTTTAAAAAATTTAAGAGGCTTTCTTCTACACTAAGAGAATTTGGAGATATCTATTCCAAGGTCAAAGAATATGAAGAATTAGTTAAAGATCCTGAAGAAGATTTGATCAATTCCAGTACGGATAGTAATAGAACTAAGTTGCATGGATTGAATATTGATTACAAAAAATTTCTAAAGGCTAAAGAAACTATTCTCAAGAGAAAAACTCAGCTCCAATAGTTTAAGGAAAGTGGTGCCAATACTAAGTATTTCCATTCTCTTATGAGGTGAAGAAGAAGGAGAATGTTTATCCATAAGACCAAAACTAATGATGATGAATGGATCCTAGGGGACTTTGATATTTCAAAGGCTGAATATATCCATATTCAAAACATCTTCACTGGTAATAAAGAATATATCAATGAAGAGGCCTTGAATTATATCCCTTAGATGATTTCTGATAAGAAAATAGACTTATGCAAAAATTCCCTACTACGGATGAGATTAAAAAGATGGCCTTCTTATTGAATCCAAATTTAGTTATTAGGCCTGATGGCATAAATAACAAGTTTTTTCTAATGATGTGGGCATATCATCAATCAAGAGTTACTCTAAGTTCTGCATTCTTTCTTTTATGGTCACATCATGCGTAAAACTTTTCTCATTCATTTTTTGCCTTACTCTCAAAAGTGGACCATCCTAACTAGTTCAAAAAAGAGTTCAGAGCCATCATTTTGAGTAATTTCACAAACAAATCATTTCCAAACTCATATATCTCAAAATAGATCTCATTCTTCCAAACTTAATTTCTCTTAATCAAATAGGGTTTGTTGGAGGTAGAAGCATCTCTGAAAATATCATGCTTGCCTAATAGCTCATAAAAACATTAAGAAGCCTCACATTGGTAGAACTATTATATCAAATTTAATATGGTGAAGCCAAATGACAGAGTTTCCTGGTCATGTCTCTCCTTTAAGATCAGAAGAATAGGGTTTGATAAAGTTATTATTGATAATGATATGGATATATATGTCCAAAACTAGTATTTGTCCTTATCAATGGCTCAAGACATGGGTGTTTTCACTCTATCAGGGCCCTTAAATAAGGTAACCCTCTTTTCCCCTACATTATTTCTCCTTGGTGTTAAGGTTCTTTAAAGAATGTTTAATAACCTGTACCACAATCATTTGTATCATAACTTCTATATGGTGCAAAATGAGCCTCACATCAACCATCTCAGTTATGCAGATGATGTGATAATCTTAACATCTAGAAGAAGAGCATCTTTAAGACTCATTAGGCAGACTTTAAATGAGTATAAAAATGTGTTTAGACAACTTATTAACAAAGACAAGAGCCATTTTCTTTTGTCGTCCAGTGCTTTCAAGAGAATTATTGATAGAGTTAAGACTAAAATTGGTTTTAGATAAAAAAAAAAGTCCTATTACTCACCTTAGTTGCCCCATCTACATGGCAAACCAAGGATTAGCCACTACGGTAACATGGTTGTTAAGGTGGTGGGTAGAACTAGTGGATGGTAAGCTAAAACTCTAAGCTATAGGAGTAGAATTATTCTCATTAAACATGTCCTGTAATTCTTTCAATTCATATCCTTTCAACTTCTACACCCCTCAAGAATACTCTTAAACATATTATAAGTTTATTTGCTGACTTTTGTTGGGGATGGAAATATAACAAGAAAAAGTACCACTGCCCTCTTAGAAAAATCTCAATTATCCTACTGATGAAAAAGGCATTGGGATCAGGAAAATTGTTGATGTGTATACTTCTCTTCAATATAAGCAGTATTGGACATTTACGACTAAACATACTTTGTGGGAAGATTTTTAGATAGATAAATATTGCAAGTAAGAAAATTCTATTATTAAAAAATAAGAAAAAGGTCAATCAGAGGTTTGGCAAAACATGATGCATAATAAACATGTAGTTGAGACTCATACCATATGGAAATTGAGATATGGATCATGCTATTTTTAGTAGGATAATTGGCTTGGTATTGACCCTCTTGTGAATTTCATAAATGATAACATAAGGAATAACAATATCAAAGTGTCTCATTTTCTATAATGACCCTCCAAGTCATTTTTGTATCTCTACTCATTTTTGTCATTTAGAGCTTTCTTATAGTTGCCCCAAGTCATTTATGACTTGTTGGAACTGATAGTTTGATTACCAGGTAGTTTATTTGTTTTTTAGATCCAATTCTCTATTTTAAAGTCTTCACTTCTTCAAATTAGCTACTAGGTAAAAACTTTAGTCAAACAACCTCATATGCAAATTCTAACTGCTCCAACAGTTCCAGAACATCGATTTTAGGCTGGGGGGCCCTTGGTTTGGGTCCTGAGGCTCCTAGACTCATTTCAAGATATTGGCTAGAAGTTAAGAAAAATTGTAAGTGGTTGTGGGACCTACTTCTCATCGAAACAACCTAGGATGGAAATTTCAACTGCCCTATTGAGTCCAAAATATCAAAATTGATAGGGTAGCATAGTTTGTGTGTGTATACGAGATTCTATATGAATCCAAGTCTCAACTGGTACTGGTGCATTGCTTAAGTAATGCCTTTGATCGCTTAAGCAATCTTCTATAACCCAGTAAGTATCACGTAAGTGATGCTTTTGGTCGCTTAAGTGATAGGCCATTGTAGACTTGGATATCAATTATGCAATAATACTATTGTGTGCACGACATATCATGAAGGTATCTAGTACCTCTTGAGCAAACATATTATTTCTTAATAGATAAGTATGCTAGAGTACAAGTATCTCTTAAGTGAGCAGAAGTTCGCTTAAGTGATACCTGTGTACCTAGGAAGGGTATAAGTACCCCACTTAGCCCATTTTCCCCATTTTTCATCCATTTTCAAGATATCGCAACCCTAAAAAGTGGGAAAACTTGAGAGAATTATTTGAGGGTGATTTTGGAGCGTAGGTAAATATTATTTACGCATTTCTCTTTTGAATTTGTGGTAAGCTTCCATCTATTTTAGGATTAAATCCTTTATTTTTTTCTAAAACTCATAAAAGCTTAGTGGCTTGATTTTAGCATCGTTAGAGATCGGAATTCATCCATGCTTAGTGTATTAATTTTAGCATCGTTAGAGATCGAAATTCATTCATTTTATTAAGGTAGGTAATCCTTGACCATTAGGAGACGTTGTGTTGGTTTCGAATGTGCAATTCTATAAACGAGCCTTACATGATATTTTACGTAATTTTTGGACCCAAAGAAAAATAGAGCAATATGGGTATCATTGTTCTCGTTTTGATATGTACATTGTGATTTTTATAGTGTGGCATCTTGCAAAAGCTTTTTGGAAGGAAAAATCATTGGCTTAGCATATTCTTCGGGCTTTTCTTCAGCGTTCAGGTAAGCTAGGTTTACCCTCTTCATAGATTGAACTATTTCATAGTATGATTATGATATAATGCAAGATTTGGGAAGGGCTTTAGGTGTTGTAAATATGATTGTCAATGTTTGGCTTAGTTGGACTGTTTAGGCTATCTTAAACTATAATTTAGGCGTAATTGACTTAGTTGCTCATGTTTTGTATAGAATTTCTATTTTAGGTCTTTTTAAGATGTGTTAGACATCTAAAAGTGGATTTAGATACTTAGCCTAGTCTTGGGTAAAATTTTCCTTATAATGGATTTTGGGAATTAGAAGTGGGCCCCCCTGGCATGCCTTAGGCTGAGACTTGAGCTAATTTTGGTAGACCTTTATACGTTTGTTATATATTTTGAAATGCTTGTTATGGGATTTGAGGAAATAGATACTTAGTAGTCACTATGGTTTGATTTTAGGAGTTGATTCTAATTAAGTTAAAACCCAATAGTTATTAATATTAATATGAGTTACAGTTTGAGTTCGACAATTGATTATGATATAGATGATATGAGTTTTAGTTTGAGTCTGACAATTAATTATGATATAGATGATATGAGTTCCAGTTTGAGTCTGGCAATTGATTATGATATAGATTATATGAGTTCCTATTCAAGTTTGGTAATTGATTATGATACGAATGATATGAGTTTCGATTTAAGATAATGAACCTACTGAGTTTTGGTTTGATTCTAACACTGAGAGTTGTTTAAAATGTGATATGGCATGGATAGATTTTTGTTTATGGCATGATAATTGGAAAATTGTAGTTACTTCGGTATTTACTTTCCTTTGATTGTACCCTCCAGGCTTATGGGGGCTTGTGTTGGGTTATTTACTTTTTTGCACTTATTAGCTTATGGGCCCCAATTTAGTAGATATAATTTTATGATTTTTATATTATTATTTTGGATTTATTGATTTATTTATGCTTAACGGTGTTGGAGATTATTTACAGGTTTGCCCTTTTACCTTGGCTTAGCTTATTTTATCTTACATTTTATCATACTTATATCATGATTTAGCTCAATCAGTCGATGATGCCTACTGAGTACACATGGTTGTGGTACTAATACTGCACTTTTGTACCCTTTTGGTGTATATTCAAGTACTATCAGCCATCGCTAATATAGTGATTATGTTGTGTTGGATTTTATAGATAGGGTAAGTTCTTAGAGTTGGATTTGCCCTTTTCTTCTATTATTTATGTCTAGTCTTTTGTTTTTTGAGACAGATTGTTTTTGACTATTTTAGAACTTGTGGTGTATTTGTAGTAGCTCTTATACTTACACTACTAGGATGGGGTATGGTTATCTATGTTTTATCTAACTTTTGGATTGTATTTATTGTCTTGTTATTATTACAAATATTAAGTTTTTTATTTCTGGTCTTTTAGGCCATTTTCCACCAAATTTTCCCACTTCTTTAGCTTCAAGCTACAGTTTGGCTTACTTACTAGAGGTTTATGGCAGGTGACAACATGACTCAAAATTGGATCGTGACAAATTGGTATCATAGTCTAGGTTCACCAGTATTATTGGTACAAGAGCAAGTATCTAGTAGAGTCTCACGGATCGGAACAACATTTATTTCTTATCTTTGGGTGTCTATAGGACATTCATACGAGTTCTTCACTCTTTAGCTCATCTCGTGCTAAGAGTATGAGTAGGTATCTAAAGAATTCCTTTGATTTTACTATTCGTAAATAGCTAGGACGCATGCTACTACTACACGAGATAATGATCTTGAGATCGGTCTTAGGGATCCTATCATTGATCGTGGATAACCTAGAGGTCATGGATAGCCTGGTGATCTATCCCTGCTAGGGACAACGATGGAGGTCTTTTCAAGACCTTATTTTTTCCCTCGAGCTAGAGATTCTTCAACCTCAACTAGTGGTGGGCCAGGAACCAACCCAGGCTCCACCAAGATTTATTTTCTCTTCCTTTTTTAGATATGAATTAGTTAATCTATTGGTTTTGGTTGGTGGTGCACCATCTGATAGTGAATATACTAAAGATCAGAGTTGTATTGAGGTGGATGCAAGGCCTGTAGCTGCGGCTCCCAGAGTTGAGGTCCTTCTTACACCAGCGGTTGCTCAGCCGGTAGTTGCTCATCCAGTTGTTTCCCAGACTACTATGTTTATTTAGGAGTAGAAAATGTTGGGTAAATTCTTAAGATTGGCTCCGCCTAGGTTTTTTAGTGCACCAAGCGAGAATGCTTATGAGTTTTTTATGGTTTGTGGGGATAGGCTTCATAATTTAGGCCTAGTTGAACTCGTGGTGTGGATTACACTACTTTTTAGTTGGACTTGGAAGCTAAAAATTGGTGGAGAGGTCTTGATTCCAGGCCAGTTGCATCTTTTCCTTTGACATGGACTTAGTTCTCTGAGATCTTCTTAGAGAAATATATGCCATGTAGTCTTAGGGATCATTTGAGGGACCAGTTCTCGAGGTTGGAGCAGGGCTCCATGACTATTGTGGAGTATGATTCTTGTTTTCACGTGTTGGTTAGGCATTCTACTTCTATTCTGACTTTTGACTATGAGAGGGTTCATTGTTTTTTAAAGGGATTGAGACTTTCTTCTTGCATGTGTGCACGGAGTTTGGTTATTGTAGGTAAGTCTTTTACGGAGCTGTCAAACCATGCTTAGGTTATGAAGATAATACATCGAGAGGCCTAAGGGGGTAGTGATAAGAGGCTGCAATACCAGGGTAGGTTTAGTAGGAGTCGTAGTAGCTCCTGATTCAGAGGCAGTGGTTATTAGGGTAGATACTCTTTGCATCAGTCGTATCAGTCTTAGGGTTAGTCTAGTAAACCCATTCAGTCCACACTCTAGATTACCGATGGAGGTCAGTCTAATGTTAGTGATCATCCTAGCTAGGGTAGTGGTCAGTCTTTGAGGGGTTTATCTTCTAATTATTCTAGTTGTGGTAGTTATTTTAGGTTAGTTGGATCTTTTGGTTATGGTACAGCTCATGGGGCATGCTATGTTAGTGGAGCTTTTGGTAATTTTTTAAAAGAGTGCCTAGACGTAGAGCGATTTTTCCTTTAATTTAGAGTTTTCCCCCTATTAGGGTAGTTTAACCCTCAGTCAAAGGTGTTTTGTATGGTCGTAGGGGTGGTCCTCAGGGTGCTTGTGGAGGCTCTCAGGCAGGTAGGATAGGAGATCGATCAAGATCCTAGCTAGGTGGTGAGTGTGCAGTTTTATACAGTTCCTACTAGACCTGACGATGAGTCTTTGGTTGTTTTTATCACAGGTATGATATTGGTGTGTTGTCAGTCAACATTTTCTTTATTTTATTCGTATTCATTTATTCTTATGTGTTTGCTTATTATGTCCTGCGGTTAGAGTTATCTTAAGATTCATTATCTCTTCTGTTATATGTATCTACTCTCGTGGGTGATTCTTTAATAGTGGATCAAATTTTAGACGTGTTTTGTGATTGTTTGAGATTTTGATATTCTTGTTCATCATATTATATTATACATGGTAGATTTTGATATGATATTGGGCATGTACTGGTTATCCCACTATTATATAGTCATGGACTATTTTTCCAAGACCATTCTTTTTTCTATGCCCAACATACCCCCAGTCGTGTGGCAGGGAGCGGTTAGCCGCAAGCCTATGGTGATTATTTCTTATGATTGTGCTAGGAGGCTTATTTCGAGGAGTCATAAGTCTTATCTCATTTATATTTGTGATGTTAGTGTGGAGAGTCCATCACTTGACTTTGTTCCTATAGTTCATGAGTTTTTGGATGTTTTTCTTACCGATCTACATAGAATTCCTCTTACTCGTGATTTTGAGTTTGTTATTGATCTTAAGCTGGGCAATCGACCTATTTCTTTGGCTCCTACCGAGCTTAAAAAGATGAATTCTCAACTTTAGGATTTTCTTAGTAAGGGTTTTATTAGACTGAGTGTGTCTCCTTGGGGAGCTCTTATGTTATTTGTAAAGAAAAAAATAGCTCTATGAATACGTGTAATGATTAAAGGCAGCTTAATAAGGTAATGGTGAAGAACCGGTATCCTATGCCTCCATTGATGATTTGTTTGACCAGCTTTAGGGTGCAATAATTTTTTCTAAGTTTGATTTGAGGTTGGGTTACCACTAGTTGAGAATTTGAGCTGAGGATATCCTGAAGATAGCTTTTAGGACCTGTTATGGTTATTATGAATTTCTAGTAATGTCTTTTAGGTTGACTAAAGCCCCAGCCATACTTATGGATTTGATGAACCGAGTGTTTAGGCATTATTTGGATTCCTTTGTGATTATGTTCATCGATGATATCTTTATATATTCGGGGAGTGGAGAGAAGCATGCATAGCATTTCAGGATTGGGCTCCAAAATTTGAGAGACCATTTACTTTTTGCCAAATTCTCTAAGTGTGAGTTTTGGCTTAAGTTAGTGACATTTCTTGGGAATGTGGTATCTATGGATGGGATTATAGGAGACCCAGGAAAGAGTGAGGCCAGTCGTTATTAGGATAGGCCTACATCTCTGACTGAGGTTCATAGCTTAGTTGGTTTGGCTTGTTACTATCGGTAGTTCGTTGAAAGCTTTGATACTATTATAGTGCCTATGAGCAAATTTACACAGAAGGAGGTTCCTTTATGATTGTTCAAAGAGTATGCGTCGAGCTTCGAAAAGCTCAAGAAGTTCCTTACTTCAACTCCAATTTTGGCTCTTTATATTGATGGTGAGGGATTCACTATGTATTATGATGTTTTTGGTGTCTATTTTGGTTGTGTGTTGATGCATAGGGCCATGTTATTGCTTATGATGTGAGGAAGATAAAGATACACCAGCATAACTACCCACTCATGATTTGGAGTTGGCGGCGGTAGTTTTCGAACTTAAGATTTGGAGGCATTATCTTTATGGTGTGCATTGTGAGATCTTTATGAATCATCGTAGTCTTTAGCATCTTAACACCCAGAGAGAGATTAATTTTAGGCAGCGTAGATGGACAAAGTTACTTAAGAATTTTGACATCTCTATCTTGCATCATCTAGGAAAGGCAAATGTGATAGCAAATGCCTTGAGTCGGAAGGCACTGAGTATGGGTACCTTGGCTTGTATTTCATTTTCTCATAGGTTGTTCGCGTGGGACATTAAGTCCTTAGACAACTTAATGGTGCGACTTGATATTTTAGACCCCAGGAGGATCTTTGCTATTGTAAAAGCAAGGTCTTTACTATTTGAGCATATTCAGAGTCATCAATTTAAGGATAAGAGACTTTGTATCATCCATGATTAGGTGTTGAGTGGTGAGTCAAAGAGGGATACCATAGATCAAAAAGGTGTTTTAAAATTTGATAGCCTCATTTATGTTTCGAGGATTGATAGATTGGTTTGGTTGATACTGAATAAGGCTCACAGCTCTAGATATTCCATTCACCTTGGTACATCTAAGATGTATAGGGATTTGAGACATCATTATTGGTAGAGTAGTATGAAGATAAATTTGGAGGACTTTGTAGCTCATTTCTAATATTGTCAGCAAGTGAAGTACAGGCATCAGAGACTAGGTGGCTTGATTCAGAGGTTTCCCATTCCTGAGTAGAAGTGGGAGCAGATTACCATGGACTTTATTAGTTCTTTGCCTCGCACTTCCAATTGTTTTGATTATATTTTGGATATTGTGGATCCGTGGATCAAATTAGCACATTCAAATGTACTTCAGTGTCGAGAAGTTGGCCTGTATCTATGTTCGCGAGATAATCCATATGCATAGTGTGCCTATATCTATTATTTCAGATCAGGGTTCGATGTACACTTCTAGCCTTTGGAGAAATTTTTAGAAGAAGTTAGGTACTCAGGTAGATATTAGTACAAACTTTCATCCTCAGACCGATGGGCAGTCGGAGCAGACTATTCAAGTTCTTAAAGATATATTTTAATCATATGTTATGGATTTTAGAGGTTAGTAGGAGTAGCACTTAGCTTTGGTGGAGTTCGTGTATAAAAATAGCTACCATTTTAGTATTGAGATGGCGCCATTTGAGGCATTGCATGGTAGGCGGTGTTATTCTTTGATTAGTTGGTTTAAAGCTCTGAGGTTAGAACCCATGGTATTGATTTACTTCGGGAATTATTGTATATAGTCAGGGATATTCAGGATAGATTGAGAGCATCTTATAGTAGGCAGAAGGTTTATGCAAATCATTGACTTCGTTTCTTGAGATTTGGAGCTGGTGATTGAGTATTCCTCCAAGTATCACTCATGAAGGGTGTGATGAGGTTTGGGAGAAAAGGCAAGCTCATCCCCAGATATATTGGACCTTTTGAGATTCTTCACATAGTTGGTGAGGTGTCTTATGAGTTAGACTTACCTCCAGATTTTACTGTTGTCCATCTTTTTTTTCATGTTTCTATATTGCGGCTATACATTCCTGATCTGTCTTAGTGGAGGCACTACCCAATAGATAAGGCTCCTTGGAAGATCAAGAGCGAGATGTGGACTCAGTATCCTCACCTGTTTGAAGCTTTAGGTACATCCTAATCCTTTACTTTAATGGAAAAAAATTCATTTAGTAGTTGATATTGTAATGACCCTTCAGGACATTTTCTATATTTCAGCTCATGCTTGTCATTTAGAGCTTTCTAATAACTGTCTTAAGTCATTTATGACTTGCTGGAACTGATAGTTTGGTTACCAGGCAGTTCGTTTGATTTTTAAAGCCAATTTCCTATTTTAAAGTCTTTACAGGCTCAAATTATCCACCGGCTGAAAACTTCAGTCAAACGACTTCATATGAAAATTTTGACTGCGCCATTAATTTCAAAACGTCGAAATTGATAGGGTAGCATAGTCCGTTTGTGTACACGGGATTTCATATGAATCCTGAGGGGTTAGCAGAGACTTGGAATTTTTCCAAATCTAAGTTGGTGCTAGTGCATCACTTAAGTGATGCCTTTGATCACTTAAGCAATCTTCCAAGCCCCAATAACTATCATGTAAGCGATGTTTTTGGTTGCTTAAGCGATAGGTCATGGCAGACTCGAATATTGCTTACGTGATAATAGTGTCGTGTATGCAACATATGTTGAAGATATCCAGTACCTCTTAAGCGAACATATTGTCGCTTAAGTGACTAGAGTGCCAGATCAACAGTATCTCTTAAGCAACCCAAAGTTTGTTTAAGGATACTCGTGAACCTGGGAAAGGTATAATGCCCTACTTAGCCCGTTTTTCCCTATTTTTCATGAATTCCCAAGATATTAGAACCCTAAAAGGTGGGAAAACTTGGGAGAAATATTTGAGGGTGATTTTGGAGCTTGGGTGAAGATTATTTATGTGTTTATCCTTTGAATTGGTCGTAAGCTTCCATCTATTTTAGGATTAAATCCTTTATCTTTTTCTAAAATCACTAAAAGCTTGGTGGCTTGATTTGAGCACCATTATAGCTCAGAATTCACCTAATTTTGAGGAGTAATTATTTCTTGACCACTAGGGGGTGTTGTGTTGGTTTCGAATGTGCAACTTCTTAAATAGGCCCCACATGGTATTTTACGTGATTTTTGGACCAAAAGCATAATAGTGCAATATGGGTATTATTGTTCTCATTTTGATATGCAGATTGTGATTTTGATAGCTTGCCATCTTGCAAAAGCCTCTTGGAAGGGAAAATCTTTGGTTTAGCAGATTCTTTAGGCTTTTTTTTGGCATCCAAGTAGGCTAGATTTACCCTCTTCGTAGATTGAGCTATTTTGTTGTATGATTATGATATTATGCTAGATTTGGAATGCGATTTAGGTGTTGGAAATATGATTGTCAATATCTGGATTAGTTAGACTATTTAGGCTATCTTGAAATTATAATTTACGCATAACTGACTTAGTTGCACATGTTTTGAGTAGAATTTCTAACTTAGGTCTAATTAAGACGTGTTAAACATCTAAAAGTAGATTTAAATACCTTAGCCTAGTCCAGATAGAATTTGCCTTATGATGGATTTCGGGAATTAAAAAAGGACCCCTCTGGCCTGCCTTAGGCGAAAACTTGAGCTAGTTTAGATAGACCTTTGTACATTTGTTATACATTTTTAAATACTTGTTATATGATTTGATAATAATAGATACTTAGCGGTCATAATGGTTTGATTTTGGGATTTTATCCTAATCATGGTAAAACAAGGTAGTTATTAATATTGATATGAGTTTTGATTTGAATCTGACAATTGATGATGATATGAACAATATGATTTATGATTGATGATCATTTCAATAATATAATTTATGATTTAAGTCCAATAATTGATTATGATATGGATGATATGAGTTCTGGTTTGAGTCTGACAATTAATTATGATATGGCATATATGATTTTCGATTTGATTCCAGTAATTAATTATGATATGGATTATATAAGTTTCGACTGAAGTCCGACAAATAATGATAAAGATGATGATGCTATTGAGTTTCAATTTGAGTCCGACATTAAGAGTTGTTTATGTTGTGATATGGTACAGATGGATTTTTGGTTATGGAATGGTGGTTAGTAAATTATGGTTACTTAGTCATTTACTTTCCTTTGATTGTACCCTCTATGTTTATGGGGGCCTGCATTGGGTTATTTACTTTTCCGCAGTTATTGGCTTATGAGGGTCAATTTAATAGTTATAATTGTGTGATCTTTACATTATTATTCTAGATTTACTTATTAATTTATGCTCAGTGATGTTGGAGTTTTTTTCCATATTTGACCTTTTACCTTGACTTAACTTATTTTATCTCGCATTTTATCATATTTATATCATGATTTAGCTCAGAGTGATGACGATGCCTACTTAGTACCCATGGTTTTTGTACTCATACTACACTTTTATACCCTTTTGGGGCAGATTTGAGTACTAGTAGCCACCACTGATGTAATGATCATGTTGTGTTGGATTTTGGAGATAGGGTGAGCTCTTAGTGTCGAAGTTGCCCTTTTTACTTCTATTATTTATGTCTAGTCTTTTATTTTTTGAGACAAACTATATTTGACTAGTTCAAAACTTGTGGTGTATTTGTAATAGCTCTTGTACTGACACTACTAGGTGGTGGGATGGTTATCTATTTTTTATCTATCCTTTGGATTATATTTGTTGTCTTGTTATTATTAAAAATCTTAAATTTTATATTTCAGGCCTCTTAGGCCATTTTCCACCTAATTTGCCCATTGCTTATAGCTTTGGTCTATGATTTGACTTGCGCACTAGTGGGATATAGTAGGTGGCATCATGACTCATAAATCAGATCGTGACATTTTCTTCACAATCAAACTTGGAATGTACAAAAACTTGTACAAATGGCACTCTCTCAGATTATTCCAATTATTTTGAGCACTCGATTCTAGTTTCAAGAAGGGGTAGATGATTTGCTTATTAGGAAGCCTGATTCATATGGAATGTTTTTTAAACATCTTGGGTTTTGACCTTTAGAAAATTTCTTGGAATTCCATTCTCTGGACCCAGTACAACTCATGGGTATGAACCATATATTGGGGTACGAGTGGTGTGGTCCTATCGTATGCTGACCAATGTTAGTTTGTGGGATGGTATTGGTCACTAGAATCGATATGACTTAGGGGTATGAGTCATAGGGATTGGTATGAGTTGTATAAAGGACTCGAATGGTAGGCAGTGTTTGATCCTCCTAGTATTTTATTCTTCCAGGTATACAGGTTATGGTATGGATTGTATGTTGGGGTTATGACTTGGTTGGATGAGTCGTACACTGTATAATGCTTGATCCAAAGGTTGAGGCTTGGATACAAGTGGTGGGTACCAATCGTATAGAAGGGTACGACTCGTATGGGTCAGTCGTATCCCTGCGATGGATTTTTAAGAGATTTAAGTGAGGGTATTCTAGATATTTTCCTACTTACCCTAACTAGGATCCATGACTTATAATACACTTTGGAGGTTATTTACTTTGTTCATTAACCCTTAGAAACTATTCCAAAACACTCCATAATTCTCTTAAGAGCTTTTGGGGCAAGAGAGCTAGAGTTTCAGCAAAAGAATTGTTTTGGGGATTGTGTTAGTGATTTCTTTCCATCAATTCTTTGGTATAAGGCATGATTCTCTTCACTCGTTGTAATTTCAACTAAAGGCATGGGTTATATGATTGATTTCATGATTTTACTATTTCATGATTATGGTTTTCAACTATTATTTGGGGGTTTTGATATTGAATGTTTGGTAATGGTTTCTTATGGTTTTACTTATGCTTTTATATGCATCAATGGTGGATTTGGACAATTGGATTGCTGGTAATGGTTTAATGGTCTTTGGAATTGGCTTTGATTATATTATGCCCCCAAGTTGTTTGATAAAATGCTTATAAAGATATGTTTATTGCATTTACTCTTACAATGGAACTCTTGCATGTTTTAAACTTGATAAAGGATTTATACATGTTTTTAATGGTTTGAAAAGGCTAAAGGCTAAATGGTTATGCTTGTGGCGAACATGGAAGTCTCCCAAGGGGATTTAATATGGTAATTGGAAGGGCACTAAAGGTCCCCTTAACCTAAATGGTTTGGTAATGGATATTACTTACAAATAAGGGGTAGTATGACGATACCACTAATATTGGCCATGGTTAATAAATGGATAATGGTTTGGCTATTTGGAAACTGGCTTTAATTGGGCATTAATGGCAGGGTGTATTACAAAGCCATGGAAGGTGGCGGTCCCGAGGGGACCAAAATTGGAAACTCATATTTGTCGATATAAAGCTTGGTCTTAGTGGACCGTGTGCGTGTGTCACACTATTTATTGGGGGATGTACAAGTCATCCCATGGGATATTTCCCAGTCGTGCGGCTACACGCACTGGTCCCTTTCAGCAGGGGGAGCTGAACTTATATAGCCTATGGGTGGTTTAGAATGTCCAAGCTACACAGCCCAAGTATAAAGGTTTTAAATGCATGCTAAACCCGGTTACATTTCCCGACAATTATATATGTATGGTTGTATGCATTGTGGATAGTTTTACTTGGTTTTATAACTGGCATTATTTTATCCTTATCCTGGGATTCATACTAGCGGTGACTCGCTAACCCAGTCTATCGGTGGTTGTATACCCACACTATGTAGGAACCGGCCATTCTACTTCTCATATTTAACATGCGGCTTTGGTATCAACATTTGGACTAAAGTGGTGACCTTTCATCCTTTCGGAAGGCATCATTTCATGTTATGGATAGTTTTAGACGTTTCAACTTTATCCTGGATATTGGTTTTGGCCATTGTTGGGGACATGTACTAATCGGATTTATTTACTCTTTTGGATAGAGGCTTTGTGGTACTTATAGGGGTTGGTATGGGTAGGATCAGTATTAGTGTCAGCCTTAGTATTGGCATTGACATTAGGGCTGATATCATTGGATGATATTATTGGTTGTTCCATCGTATTACATTTTGGGATTGATTATCATATTATGTTTTGGATTTCTCTTTAGTTGTGGACTGGTTTATGGCCTATGGATTGGTTGGTATGGTTGGATGGTTGATTTTGTATGGTTAGACTCTGTTGGTTCGGTCACGGTTGTGACCCTATCCTAGGGTCATAATTAGAATAATAATGTTATCTTATTATATGTTTGAAATTTAGCCCACCTAAGGCTGGATATAGGTGGTTGGGTTGGGTAATAGGGGGCGGTCCCCAGTCCTGGATGGACTTGGGATGCCCATTATGACAAGGACCGAGGTTGGGTTGTGTCAAGTTGGTATCAGAGCCTTGGTTCATGGTCAATTGGGAAGTCCACAAAGTCGTGTCGAGTAGAGTCTCTTTTAGGGGTGTTAAGCATGCCACACTCATAAGAGAGAGGATGCACGACATTTAGGAATATTTCACTTTCTTAGAATTATATCTTCAAGCTTGAGTTCTTAATCCTGGAATCTCCTATAATCCTTGTTTGTTCATTTTTTCAGATCATGACTCCTAGATCTGGAACAGAAGAAAATTCTTCCATCCCATATGGGGATAATGCTAAAGGGGTACGTCCTACGTCTGGAGTACATCTTCGATCTCATAGTCCTATTCTTGACGGTGCTGGAGTTTCTCCTATTCCGATTAGTTCTCCTCAGGTCCCTCATAGCAATGTGACGTACACAGAATTTCATCAGTCTATCCATATTATTTCCTAATTGGCTGTTTCTTAGGCTGAGCGAGGTGCAGTTGATGTTTTGTCTAGTGAGGCCACAAGGGTTGGTCAATTTAAGAAGATGGGTCCTCCAATTTATACTGGGGTGAAGGTGGAAGAGGATCCATAGGGCTTCTTGGATGAGATGGAAAAGATCCATCGGGTAATGTAGGCTACTAATGTAGAGGGGGTTAACTTTGCAGGTTATCAGCTCAAGGATGTTGTTTACCAGTGGTATGAGGAATAGGACAGGGATAGAGGTGATATAGAAAAAAAAGGGTTGTGGGAGGCCTTTTATAACGCCTTCTTGGATCGGTTCTTTTCTTAAGAGTTAAGGGAAGCTGGGATGGAGGAGTTTTTGAACCTCAGGTAGTAGAGGATGTTAGTAAAGGAATATTCTTTGATGTTCCATCAGCTATCAAGGTATGGCCCTGACTAAGTGGCTGATATGAGGTCGAGAATAAGGAAGTTTGCTTCTAGGTTGAATAGAGATTTGATTCTAGAGAGCAAGGTTGTCTTGCTCTTTAAAGATATGGATATCTCAAGGTTGAATATTCATATACAACAGGTTGAGAATAAGAAGAGAAGGCAGGCAGAGTTTGGGGATAGGCAGGAAAAGAGGGGAAGGTTCTCTGATCAGGGAGATGCTCAGTCTTAGGGTGGTAGGGATGGGTCAAGTAGCCAAAAAGAAGTAGGGGAGTTCTAGATCCTTTGATAATAGTGCTCCTTACCAGTCGAGAGACAGGCGTTATCAAGGTGGTGACAATTCTCAGGCACAGGTTTCCCAATCTCAGGCAAGTAAAGGTCATTCAGTTTCTTTGTGTCCTCCTTGTCGATTTTGTGGTCATCCTTATTGGGGATATTAGAATGAAGAAAAGGACAAATGCTTTAAGCTCAGGGATTGTCCGGTCAATAAGGTTGCTATAGGGGAGAATAAAATTCATGTGGCTTTATCTTCTGTTCTTACACCTTGTGAGGTGGCATCTGCTTCTATTACTGCTCCTGGTTCTAGTATTGGTCAGAATAGGTTGTATGCTTTAGCGTCCCAAAAGAAATTTGAGGCATCACCTAATGTCGTTACTAGTACGTTATAGCTTTTCTCTTGAGATATATATTGTTTGTTTGATTTGGGTCCGGTATTTCTTATGTGACTCCATATGTGGTTGTGTCTTTTGGTTTTGATCTGGAAGTTATTTCATATCTTTTTTCTATTTCTACCCTAGTAGGTGACTCGGTTATTGCTAAGAGATTCCATAGGGGGTGTATGGTATCTGTTGGTGACAAGTAGACCTTGGCGAATTTATTTGAGTTGGATATCGTAGATTTTGATGTAATTCTAGGTATGAATTGGTTGAATTCTTGTTATGCGTTTTTGGATTTACGGACCCATAAGGTTATCTTTAAGCTCCCTGATGAACTGATTATAGAATGGTAAGGTAGTTTTTTAGCTCCTAGGAGGAGGCTTATTTCTTACCTTAGAGCTCGGAGGTTAATCTCCAAGGGTTGTCTTTATCACTTGGTCTGGGTTAAAGATTTTAACTCGAAAGGTCCTTCTTTGTCTTCGGTCCCTATAGTTAATAACTTTCCAGAGGTCTTTTCGGATGATCTTCCTAGTGTTCCTCAAGATAAGGAAATAGAGTTTGGTATTTATTTTCTTCCGAACACTCATCCAAAATATATTCCTCTATATAGAATAGCTCCGGATGAGTTGAGGGAACTCAAGGAGCAACTTAAGGATCTTATGGATAAGGGTAATCCTAGCATTTCTCTGTGGGGTGCACCGGTGTTGTTTGTTCACAAAAAGGATGGTTCCCTTCGGATATGCATTGACTACATGCAGTTGAATAAGGTAACGATCAAGAACAAGTATCCTTTCCCGAGGATAGATGATTTGTTTGATCAGTTACAGGGTTCCAAGTTCTTTTCTAAGATAGATCTTCGATCTGGGTACCATCATCTTAAGATTAAGGAGGCGGATATCCCTAATATAGTTTTTCATACTCGGTATGGGCACTTTGTAAGACCCCGCAAAGTTCCCTCGTAGTCTGAGCCTTAGAGCGTGTCAAGTGAAGTATAATTCCGGCCCTAAAAGATTGAGAAGCGACTTCCCAAGTTATTGGTGTTTAAACCATATTGAATTTTCTTAAATTTAAATTTTTTTCATGTAGAGAATTGAATTAGCTTTCTAACGATACCAATTTCATCCAAATCCGACATCGGGGTGAGAAGTTATGGCCGTTTTACTAAGAGTTGTCGGAACCAGCCAGGTGCGACGGATGATCTGACGGACCGTTAAGTCTGCGATGGACCGTCACTCAGACCATCGCAACCATGGCAGAAACACTCTTTCCTGGCCCAAGTACGACGTCCAAGACGACGGACCATCAAGGATGCGATGGACCGTCGCTAAGACCGTGCCCACTAAGGCAGTGTGGTCTCATCCTAGCCATTGTGCGACGGACGATCCTACGGACCGTCGGACCTGCAATAGACCGTCAATCCGACCGTCGTATCGAGGCAGTGTGTCCCTTTTTTTAGTCATCGTGCGATGGACGACCCTTGAAATTTCATGCGATGAAACTTCAAGGCATACACCTTGACTAACACATTGCCTTACTTTAGGTTAACAAACTATTCCACATTTGCCTCCCTCAACCCTTAAGGAAAGAAGCGGTCTAGAAAAGCACTAGAGAAATCATCCCATAAAGAGGACTCAGCATCATCTCCGCTAGATGGTCTCATTCCTCATACCACTAATACACCACATCTTTCAATTGGTAGGCGACGAACTCCATGCCCTCCATGTCAGTGGCATGCATCACACGAAAGATCTTTTCCATCTCATCAATGAAATATCAAGGATCTTTCTCAACTTTAGAACTAGTAAAAATAGGACTCAATATCATGTATTGGACAACTCTAGTAGCCTTAGAAGATGAAGCAACGGAAGCAAACCGCTCAGTTTAAGAGGCCACCGGCTGGGTAAGAAAGTGAATCGACTGGCGTAACTCAACATTAAACACATCAGCTCATGGTGCCTGAGGAGGAATAGGGGGGTCGGTGGAGCTCCATCAGGACAATCAGAAACAGCGACCCTAGATCGAGTCTAAACTCCTGGAGTAGGATGAGATCCATCCACATTATCCTCTAACTAGACAAAAGAATTCCTACGGACATCAACTCTTCTTAGAAGCATGATCTGAAAGGAAAACAAATAAGAATTAGAGGGATTAGAGATCTTAGAATCTAAAGCTCGAAATGGAACAATAAGAAAGGGAAACATCCCTAAATGCCTCGTAGCCCCTATTACACTACACTCCAATAAAAGAGACTCTACTCAACAGGACTTTGTTGAACACTCAATGACACTAAATCTAGGCTCTGATGCCATCTTTGTCATGACCCAAACTAGGGCCTGGCTGTGATGGGTACCTCAAGTCCCACATGGACCAGATATCACCCCCTGCACCTAATCAAACCAACAACAACACGCCCCAATGTTGGATAAATTCTGAACCTATAACAAGATAGTGTTCGATAGCTTAAGAAAAATTTAATGCATCTCTATAACCAACGACCGGTGATTAGCCGACCATCCGACCAACACCACCCAATAACCATAGTAGTCCAAACAAATCCTTTGAACCATAAACCAAAATGAATATCAATAAATTATTAGGACATGCCCCCAACAATAGCCAAAACAAGTTTAGAAATCTAAAGCATAAGGAACCAAAAGCATGAAATGTTGACTTCTGATATATGGAAGCTCACTACTTAAATGTCAACTCACGAGACAAAATCCAAACCTGAATCACTAAGTAGGAGAGGTAGAAGTATGGAAAATTTCTACATTATGTAGGGATACAACATGTGCAGACGATTAGCGGTTGGAGCGCTAGCATATAACTCAAGGATACAGAATAACATAATGGCAAGAATAGAAGTTTAAATCATTACAAATCTCATGCACATCATCCAATGCATATATATATATCACATGTTGGGATAAGGAACAAGGCTTAACATGCATTTTAAAATCTTAGTCTGGATTGTGTAGCTCAACTATCATAATATATAAGGCACCCACGGGCTATATGGGCCCAGCTCTTCCCTAGATGATAGAGCCCCAGACCTCAGTGCATGTGGCCACACGGACCATAGGGAATACATATACACTATGAGGAGCTTGAACCTCTCTGCATATCAAGGTGACACGAGCAACAAATCATGTAATAAGATATGGGGGACTCGAACCTCTTAATCATAAGATATTAATAATAAGGGGGACTCAAACTACCTAGTCATATAGACCCCTGTATCGGCAATCGTGGTTTCCAGTATTTGTTCCTCAGGACCTCCACTTTCATGACTCAGCTGCACAGTCCTCTTTAAAGCGCAATTAAAATAATTTAACTCATAATTCCATTCATTGAACTACAGTTTACAGTTAGGCACACATTGTTGGTATCATCATACTGACTATACTTGCAAGGTATCATTAACATGAAGAAAAAATGTCATTACTTTGGGAAATCACAATCCCTTAGGTTCAATTACACAATAGCTTTTGAAAACGCTAACCCACAAGGTTCAATTCAACATCATAATGAAATAGTTCAAGAATAGTTAAATTCTCATATTTCTCATAACTACAACAATTTCACAAAGTGGGGTTGGGACCATAATCACCTTAAAAGTCACAAGTTAGGGGAAAATCAAATTTCCCAAGTACATTCACCATACCCATGCACCCACAATTTCAATACTATAGTTAAAACATGAGTAATGCAAAATAAAATCATGGGAAAACAATTAACTAACCATTCATGTTAAAAACCCCAAATCATGTCAAAACCCTAACTTTTAATCATGTAAATAACCATGAACTTTTATGCAATAGATATATTAAGTTTAAGGGTAGAGTCACATGCCTAAAATATCAATTTTCACAAATAGAATTTAACTCTAGAGCACTTAGATGACCAACTTGATGAAACCCTATCTTAACTTGCTTGAGGAAATTTAGAGAGACTTTTGGAGTATTTGAGAAGTTACTTAGATTGGTTTTTGTATGTTAATGACACCCTAAAGAGGTTATAAGATGTGTGTTTCAATTTAGGTAATAGAGAAAAAACCCAGAATGCCCTTAACTTAAAGACTAAAAAACTTTTGCCTTTGACTACAGTCTAACCACTGACTCGTAGCCACTCCTTACGACTCCTCACCATGAGTCATTACCAAGGCAGAACACCAAAGGCACCCTATATTACTGACCTTATGACTCAGCCACAGGACTCATAATAAGACCCTATGAATCATAGGTCCCTATCATAATCAACACAGAACCCATTTGGGGTATACACTAGACACCCTACGATTTACACCCCACGAATCATAACAATTCCTTATGGCTCATAGTGAGCCACTCGTATTTAGAGTAGAATCCTTCCACAAAAATACATGATTTGCTTACGACTCATCCCAGTAACTCGTCATGAGTCTTTACGACCAGTACGCTCAAGTCACACCTAGGACAATAACCTTAACACTACTTTCTGGAAACCTTAAGACTAGGGTAACATGACCCATCCAGACATACTATGACTCATAGAAAGAGTTGTAATGAAGGTAGGGAGCTCAAAACTCAGAAATAATTTCAATGACCAAGAACCCAGGGCATTACAAGAGACCACCCCCTCAACCTAACCTCAAGAGAACAATAATAACAACAAAGATAAAGAAGAATCCAACAAAGATAATAATAAGAAATGAATAAATAACTCAAAGAATACTAAGATTCAATAATAACCAACTAACCCACATCAGTCCATGAAAGACTCTAAACCAAAATAGCATCTAAGTCGGGACATACCCCGGACTATGACCAAAAAGAATCTACAAGTATTGAGTCAATAGTAAAAGAACGATGAAATGATAAGGCCTTCCAAAGAATAAAGACTCTCAACTTCACTACAACTCAACCAACGTGCTAATCCACCTAACACTGCACATGAGTGATATAAATATCTTCAGACCCTACATTATGAAATGATATGGCTACTTAGGAAGTTCAGTGGGATAAGCACCAGCATGTAACTCCAGGAAATTGATAACATAATGACATGCCCATAATTAGTCAAAACCATATGTACACATTCATATACATATAAAAGATGGTGGGATCGGGTAAAGGTCATGAATATACGACTTCAAAACCCATTAACCTAGACTGTGGTAGCTCCATCCATCCTAAAGGCACTTATGGGCTATATGGGTTCATCTCTCTTCTGCTAAAAGGGCCCTAGTGTGTGTTAACCATATGAACTGAGGAAAAAATAAGGGAAAACTAAATCCACCATAGGCAATATCCATCCCAAATATATATCAAGTGTGTGCCAAGCACACGGTTATATAGACCACCAACGCCGACAAAAAATATGGATTCTTGTGTTCGTCCCACCGGGACTTACACCTTTATGGCGGGCTACACAACTTTTTTTTATCCCAAAGTAAAACCAATTTGCATATAATTCCAACCATTAAACTGTAGTCATTCATAAAGGAATTTACCACTTGGAATCATCATACCAATATGTTTCTAAGCTAAATTACCATGGCAAACCAATCTACACAACCAGATTGAACTCCCAAGTTCCATTAAAATCCAAACCATGACCACCAAGTCCATCCAAATCCATTTTTTTATATTCATTTATCAATTAATGCAATGCATTGGGTTCAAAAATAAGTTAATCTATGCAATTATCCATAATTAAAAACAAATTTACAAAGTTAGTTGAGGTTAATGCAATTCCAAGCCAAAATTTATCCAATTTGGGGAAACTCGTGTACCCCATCCCAACCATTTAAATAATATACCAATTCAGTCCTCAAAAAATCAATTTAAAGCATAAATAATCAATTCAAAATATGGGACAAGTAATTCAATCAGTAAAAACCAAAACTCCTCAACCTAATTTCATACCCCACAATTTAATCAAATGAAAATTCATTCAATTTAAGCCACATAGTAAAATTAATGTTTACGAAAGAGAAACATGCCTGCAATACACAAAAAATTGAAGTCAATTTGAAGTTTGGAATCGGATGATGAATTCTCTCTATAGCCTTGAATGTTCATGGGTTTTAAGTTTTAAGAGAGAATGGATGATTTTGAACTTTGAAAACTAACGAAAAGAGGCTTATTTTTTATTTAAAGGATGTACAAGGGGTAAAATTACCAAAAGCCCCTCACCCCCAATTGAAAAAACAATACTTGATGAAATTCGCACCTCAGCATGGCACAACCTTATTGTGGAGGTTAACCTCCATGACACACCAATATCGTAGAAGCTAACCTCCATGGAACAGTGATATCATAGAGGCTCATGGCCTCAGAGTTCCAAAATGACGACCCTGAACCCCTTCTGTAAATTCCAAAACTTTACTCGAATACCCTTTTAACATCACTAAACACAATTCAAGTTAAAAATTGATATTATGAATACGTGACGATCAAAAATAAGATGATCAAAATTTTAAGGGTCTTACACTTTCTTTGGTGTTAATCTTGTTTTCATATATCTATGTTATGGATATATATTCTAGATGAGTCTTATATGCTCCAGTGGGATACAGTTCAATTGGATGACAGGTTGACTTTCGAGGAGGAGCCAACTACCATTTCAAATAGAGATATCAAGAGATTGAGGGCTAGAGATTGTTTTAATTCATGTCCAATACAGGCACTATCCATTCAAGGAGAAAACCTGGGAGATTGAGCAAGACATATGGACCCATTGTCCTCACTTATTCAAATCCTCAAGTACTTCTTCATCCATGACTTCCGAAGATGAAAACCCTTTTGATAGTGGATGGTTTAATGACCCTTAAAGTTATTTTCTTGAATTTTATATGTTTTTTGTATTTTAATCATTCCTATAATTTCTAGAAGTTACTTACGACTTGCCAGGACAGGTGGTTCGGTTCCCAGGAAGTTTTGTGGGAAATTTTTCTATTTTAGAGCTTTTAAATTTAAGATGATTGACTTTGTTCAAAACTTCTACTAAACAACCTCTGATGAGAATTCTGACAGTTTCGATAACTCTATAATGTAAAATATTTTTCTTGGACAACCTCTGGTTTGTGTACCAAGGCTTCCAAAATCATTTTAGGCATTTGTGACGATTTTAGTGAAAACCCGAAAATGTTTTGACTTTTGTCAATATTTTATCAAAACGGCCTCCCCTGGTTATTTTTTTTAAATTGTTGAGTCTAGATCTATCTTAAATAGAGTATCATATTTTGTTTTTGTGTACAATATTTTTAAAAAAATCTCGAGGATACATTGAAGGAAATTTTAACTTTGAAAATATTCATAAATAGAATGTGCTACTTCCCTATTTTCTTCATTGCATTTTCAATGAGATCTTTGCGATAAGATCTTATTTTTCTTAGGCATCACAATTGCATGGGGTGTTTGCAATTGCATGTGGTTAGTCATTATTATAATGATAGTGCTTTGGGACAAGGTTATGATTGTTCATCGTGATTGCGATGGCTTGTATCAGCCATAGGCTGCATTGGCAAGTCACACTTGACAATGCCTATATATTATTTTTCCCTTCATTTTTAGGTCACATTTTCCCAAACTCAAGAACATTGTGGATCTTAGGAGAGCATTAGTTAGGGGATTTTCACTACTTTGAACTCGGGTAACTTACATATAACTCCCACCCGTGCTTGGTTTTAAATTAGTTTTATTCTCAATTTCTTCTCTAGTTCCTCTTTAATTGTATTTGGTTAATGAAAATTTGGGAATTCCGAGCTAAATTAGCATTGAATTGTGTCCTGTTCTAGCTCAAATTTTAGGCAAGGGTTCCTTACCATTTATGCATGATAATTATGTTAAGGAGATAGTTTTTTTTCATGGGTTGCCAGTTTCTATCATTCCCAATTGTAGTACTCAGTTCATATCTAGCTTCTGAAGAGATTTTCAAGGATAGTGAGGTACCTAAGTCGAGCTTAGCATATCTTTTCACTCTTATACTAATGTCCATAATATTGGATCATTTAGATTTAGATGGATATTTTATGGGCCTATATGATTGATTTTAGAGGTCAGTGGACTGGTTTCTTGCTTTAGGGGAATTTGCATATAATAATAACTACTATTCAAGTCTTAGAATAGCTCTATTTGAGGCATTTTATAGTAGTATTTATAGTTCTTTGGTTGGTTGGTTTGATGCTTTTGAGGTTAGTCTATGGGCACAAATCTACTTTGAGTTTCTATGGATAGTGTTTGGGTGATTCGGGAGATCACAAGCTACTAGCCTTAGAGTTTAAGGTAGTGATTAGGTTTTTATTTAAATTATCACCTATAAAGGGCATGATGAGGTTCATAAGAAAGGGAAAGCTGAGACCTAGGCATATCAAACTATTTGAGATGCTTCAGTTGACATCATAAGAGTCGTATGTACATGATACGAGAGGTAAGGTCTAAATTGTATGTTGTTCATTGTATAGACTTGCATTCTGCTTAAGGTATGGCTAGTTACATACTTATCATATGGTAATGGTATGATTTGTGTAAGGGAAGTCATATATTGGACAGAATATAGAGTCCAACTTTCTGTATTGGGTACGAGTGAATTGTACCACTTATATAATGTGGGTACGAGTGGAGGGGTCCAATCGTACCCACTTGCAGGATTTTTACAATTTAAGTTGGGTGTATTCTAGATATTTCCCCTATTAACCACTTTTGACCCCACGAATTAAAACAATATTGGGACTTCATTTACCCTATTATTCTCAATCAAAAACACTTTAGACACTCTCAAATCTCTCGCAAGCTCTTGGTTCAAGAAAGAGGCTAGGGTTTTCTCAAAGTGATTCAATTAGGGGCTTTTAAGAACAAATCTCTCCATTTTCTTTGGTATCTAAGGCATGTTACTCTTTCCTCACTGTTAGTTCAAACTAAAAGCATGTTTTACTTAATGGTTTTCATGGCATAATTGTGGGTTTGTGTTGGTTTTGAAATATATATTGGGGGTTTTGGTTACTAATGGTTGGATGTTTTTCCCATGATCTATTTATAGTTTTTCATGTTATAAAGTTGATTTGAACATGTGGTTGTATTGGAATAGTTAATTAGTCCTTGGTTTTGGTTTTGGAAACTCTATGCCCTCAATATGTTTGTTAAAATGCCAATGAGAATGTTTTTGTCACATAGTTTGACTTTTATTGAAAACCTTGAATTGCATAATATGTGGAGAGAAAGAGAGATTCTTGAGCTGGAATGCATTCATTTACTCAATATGTATGTTGACGAGGTATGTTGCTCAGGAGATTAGATATTCTTTTTAATAAGAAGATTGTGCCACCCTACAATAGGTTTTTAGTTTTAAGTGGAGATTGTACCATTTTTACCACAAACATTGGATTTAGGATAATTGGATCCTTTTTATGGGCTTTCTGGTTTTAAAAGTTGTATCACCTTTAACTTTGAACTAAGGTATGTTTCCCATTTATCAATTTATTTTTCATAGTTGAGTTAGAGGCATCATTCCAGGTGGCTCGAGGTAGATGTATCAGGTTTTCTTTATTTTTTGTATTTGAGTTAAGCATGAGATAATGCCGAGAAGGTGATTATGGTTTGCACTGGTGACGTACTACTTTGCATCAACTCATACTGAACTACATCTTCCTTCCATGTATATATGTATACTCCGTGTATATTATTATTATCTCTACATTCACTTTTATTTCTGTTATGCCTAGATTATTAGGTTAGCCTTTCGTATATAGTCTCCTTAACATGTTATTAAAACTTTATATTATCTTCCAAGCATAGTTGGACTATGGTTCCTAGTGGGTAATGCATGTTTTTCTACTCATAATATAATTCTGCATCTTTTTGCTGATGCAAATCTAGTACAAGTCACTGTTGATTCTGCTTGTACGGAGTCCTTATTAAGAGTTGTGATTAGCCCTTGGCATCTGGTTGCTTACTAATTTCCTTCCTATTTCTAGTATTTGTAATTTTTGTATTATGTACCGACATGTATTAGTGTAGCACATATTTCTATACTTAGTGGCTCGTGTGCCGATGACACCAAGTTTGGGGTTGGATTTCAATGTATATTTTTGTCTTTCCATTTCTTAAGGGCCCCGTATTGTATATTTTGTACCAGTTATGTATAAATATATACATGACGGCCTTACTTTCTAACCTAAGCTATTTATTTTTACTCTATTAGTTGTTACTTTTGGTATACCATCTTCGGTTGGCTTACCTACTGAAGGGTTATAGTAGGTGTCATCATAACCCAATTTCGGATCGTGATAGTAACCTCTTACCAAAAACTATATGGGTGAAAATTTAAAAATGAAAAACTGAAAGGTGAGAAAACTATGTTAAGGGGTATTGAATATGAAAATCACACAATGGATGTTGGTGGTGCAAACAAAGACATGATTATTATTCGATCTCCAGCAATACAATAAAAAGGCACATTTTAGATTAACAAAATGTCGTAATCCAAAATTCCAAGGATTGTAATAACACCTACCCCAACCCAATTATGGAATGTAAGCCTAACTCAACAAATGCAATCATACTTAAAATAAGTTAAAGAGTATAATACCATAATGAATAATCAACAGTAATAACTCCAAAATCAATCTCACATGAGTTTTGAGCTGGGGAGGGGGGAATGTAACACCCCAGATTTTGTCCCAAAAAAAATCCTGAGTTTTGAGCTCACTATACTGACTACAGCTCACCAAATGAGTTGGAAGGTCTCCCTACGGGTCATTAGTGTCAAGTCATAGGGTGACCAGTAAAGGTTGTCTTTATTTCTGCCTTGGTTACAATTTAATCATTAGGAGTCATAAGGACTCATTACGAGTCATAAGGTATGACTCGTAGGAAAACTAGTGTTGGTTTCAAACTCTCTGTCTTGACCACGACTAGACTCAACAAGTCGTGTGGTGAGGTCATGAGTTATAGGGTGTGACTCATGATCAAACCAGTGAGCTGGTCCAAGCTTTTTCTCAGGGTACAATTAGGACCACATAAGTCGAAGTATGTCCACACGAGTCTTAAGGTAACCCATGGTCACTGGCAATAATTTTCAGTGTTTTAATTAAGGGCATTTTGGATATTTTCCTTTTTTTCCACTTAAGACCCACGACTTAAAAACACTTTAGGGACCCTATTTTCAACATTGATCAAATAAAAAACTTTCTCAATTCCCTCAGTCAAGAACACCAAGGGTTTCCAAGGAATTGGCAATTAGAAATTTCAAGAGTCGATTTATCTCCGTAATTCTTGATATCTCAGGCATGTTACTCTTCCCAAAGATTATTTCATTGAAAGTATGTGTTTAAATTATTACCCATGTGATTTAATTATGGTTTATGAGTATGGGATTGAGGGTTTTGGAATGAATGTTACTTGAATTGAACTCCCATGATTTATATGCGTTGTTTATGCTTTATCAATATTTTTTGAACTAATTGGGTGCATGGGTATGGGAATTGAAAAGGGGGTCAAGGTATTCCCCCAACTTGATGATTTCAGATTGAAAATTTGTTATGGAAATTGTGTACCCTCAACCCACTTGTATAATTAGTTTTGAAAGATGGTTTATCATATGATTTGACTTACTTACCTATACATGCATTGCATAAATGGTTAAAATGATAAACATGGATTTTGAAGGCCTTGTTGGCCAAGCTTTGATTTTAAAATTGGTAGATCGGGGGGTCAAGGCATTTCCCCGGGTTGATTTGATAAACCAAAAAAGGGTCGAGACATTCCTTTGAATTAATAGAATTGTAATGGCATAATAAGAAGCTTCAAAGTGGAAGGGTATGACAATACCTATAGTGTGCCCTAATGGATAATTCCTTGGTTCAATGAATGGGTTATGTGAAACTTGTTTTAATCAGGCTTAATGGGGTTATGTAGCTAAGTCGTGAAGGTGGAGGTCCCAAAAGAATGATACCGAAAACTCACGTTTGTCGGTGTGAAGGTTGGTATTGATGACCGTGTGCATGTCTCACACTATTAATATATATTTGTAACCTGGATTGATATGGGGTCAGGGCATTCTCTGGTCTTCTTTGATACCTCTGGTTCATTTGGCAAAAATGTATTGGGACTCTTTCAGCAGAGGGAGCTGGACCCACATAGCCCGTGGGTGCCTTTTATGACAGTTAAGCTACCTAGTCCAGGCTAATATTTTACTTCCATGCTAAGCCTTGTTCCGTACCCCAGCATGTTTCATATATATTTATATATGTATGTACAATGTGTGCATATGGATTTTACTGTGGTTTTGACTTGGAATTATCTTATCCCTTCCCTAAGTTACATGCTACCGCTTAACCCGCTAACTATCTCCGGATGATGTATCCCCACGCGATGTAGGAACCAGAGACACTTCTAATTTTCCTGCACAGTAATAGGTGATATTGGATCGTTCCTGAGTTAGCTTGAAGTGGTGAGCCTTCTTCTTTCGGAATGTTGTAATGCCCCGCAAAATCCTCTTCCAGTCTGAGCCTTAGAGCGTATTTGGTAAAGAAAAAATCCGAGTCAAAATGTTTCAGAAATATCCTCCCAAGTATGAAATACTTTGAATCGTGTGGTAATCTATTTGAGCATGAATTAAGATCATAGAGGTCCCCTAACTCATGGTCGAGTTTAAAGTTTTCCTATCGTTCGAGTTTTAGTGATCGTAAAAATTTGGGTCAACTTCAATCAACCATAACTCGTTGTATATGAAGAACTGGGTGGCTTTCTATATATCAAATTAAATATCTTTGAATTAGCTTTCCAACAATACTAATTTCGCCTAAATCCGATATCGGAGCAAAGAGTTATCCCCATTTTATTCTAGCATGTCAAGCTGGAAAACGGTGACGACGTTTCTGACGGGATATCACGTTTCTAACGACCTTTTTGACGACGTCGTCACATTCTGACGATATTTCTGACAACATCGTCAGCCCTGGGCAGAAAATCAAGAATTTGGACCCCTTTTGTGATGACCATTCGTGACGGTCTATCACGGATGGCGTCAAGTATATTTTTCCAGCAATTCAAGGGCATTTTTGCAAGGGTATTTTGGTCATTTTCCACCTTTTTTTAGCCTCTATAAATATGAGGAACCCTCATTCAAACCCTAATTCAATCATTTTCTTTTCCAATTCTCTCAAGAATATCTAGGGTTTCATTCAAGAACCCTAATCTTCCAAAATTCATTCATAAATTCTTTAAGAATCAAGTTCCTCATAGTGTGGGCTTCAAGAATTTATTTATTTCAAGTGAGGATAAAGTTTCAAGCACTATAGTTCATCCAATTTCAAAGGTTAAGGTATGTAGATGTTGATTCTTGGGTCCCTTTCATCCAAGAAGCTCAAGACCCTTTTTAAAACTAAAAGATTTTTATGTTTATGAGTTGTTAATGATTTGTATGAGTTGAAATGGATGTTTAATGTGTTGTTGAGTTTTGATTTATGTTTGCCTACAAAATTTATGAGCTTTGACCCTAGTATGTGGAATTCATGTGATGTTTGTGATAGACCCTCTTGAAGTTGTTTTTTCATGTGATGTGTTCATGACTTTTGGGTGTAGAAATGGTTGAATAAGTGAAGAACGTTTCCCATAGGTTTGATAAAGAGCTTAGGTGAAGCATAAGGGCCACTATAGTATGTTGAATAGGAAACCTCAAATTGTGAGCTAGTCCATACATGCCTAGTGTTTGATAAAATGCCTTAGTGAGTGAAATGTGCCAAGATAGCATGAAATTCCTAAGTAGGTGTAAAATGGGTCATGTCTAGTGGTTGTTGAAAGAACCTAGTGAACAAGTCGAGATATGATGGTTGTAAATTCCCTCAATTATGTGCTCTTGATATATGTTAAGCTTTTAATACATGCCAAGTGGTGAGCAAGTAAGTTATGACGTGATAGAATGAAGTCTCCCCAAGCCATAGGATATCCAAACACATGTCAAGATTGGTATAGGTATGAAATAGTTGAGGTAAAACCTTGTTGAAGGGAGTACAATCTAGTAGCATGTTTCCCCTACGTTATTTTATGATTATGATTCCGAGATGCTTAAAGTGACTCCTTGGCGACTGTGATGATGAATAGACGTTTAAGATCCTTAAATGCTTGAGGTGATGTTTAATGACTGTGGAAATGAACATATGGCATGATTCCTGAATTACTTGTGAAGATGCTTGAATGATTGTGATGATGCATGAATGTTTGTGATGATGAATGAATGACGATGCTTAGTTTTATACTATCGAGTCCTGGGGGTATTTATACCCGAAAATAGAGTTGTTGTCTAGAGCCCGTGTCAGTTTCTCGATAATTCCAGTTGATCCATGATTCTCAGAACTCAGTGAACTATAGAACTCTGTATCCTCAGACAAGTGCGGAACTTAAGAAAGCTCAGTAATCTCAGAAATCTCTGTAATCTCTGTATCGCTAGTAATCTAGCCTTAGTCCTGTAATCAGCTCAGATCTAATAGTATTCAAGTGATTCAATTCTAATCTCAAAAGTGATTTGAGTAATCTATTCAAGCTCTGTATCGTCAGTCAGATACTATGATTCGATGTCTTTTCCGTCAGATACGGAACTAAGTAATCTCAACGTAACTCAGTTAGATCTTTTGAGAAACATGATCAGTATCAGATTCAGTTCAGTTGTGCTCAGTTAAGAATTCAGTCAGAGTCTTTCAGTTGGGAGTAGAAACTAGCACCGAGCGAGCTCAAGGATGGGAACTCACCTACTAGTAGAGGGTGTGATTCTTAGATATAATCTTTGTTCTCCAGAACTACGTATCCAGCGTAGGTTGAGACATCATACCTACTAGTTGAGGGTAGATGAGAGACATCATACCTATTAGATAAGGGTAGATAAGGTGGCTTGACCTGTTAGATGAGGGCTCCACCGTTCTTGTTTGAGCACCTGATAGATGCGGGTGACATAAAGATAATGCACATAAAGATAATGTCTTTACTCATGGCACGGTATTGGCACCCTCCCTACCGGGGTAGAGGTTGGACCCCACCTATGGTAGGTTGGGGTATGTTGGTTAAGTGTCTTTTTCCCATAGTTTCAGTCTCAGTTTCAGAATCAATTTTCAAAAATCAGGACTGTCAGATACAGTCATCTATCTTTATGAAGAACTCAGATAGTTTCATTGATTCATGGACTATCCCAACAGATAGGCTTAGTCACATATATAGTTGATTGATATCATATTTAGAAATATGCCGCCAGACAGGCTTGATCACAGTATTAGATTTCTATTGAATATTCTTGTCGTCAGATTCAGATATAATCATACCTCTTATCATTGATAATCGCTTCCAGAATAATCTGTTAGCAAAGTTGATCTCTAATTTTGTCAGTTGAAAGCAGTAAGCTCAGAGTACAGTCCTTGATGTAAGCATATCCAGATCCTCAGTTATCAGTATCAGAGGAGTCAGTGATTCAGTATCTCAGTGTCAGTAGTGAGTTCAGTCTGCAGTAAAGTGGTGTGCGAGTTTCAGTATCTAGAGTTGCGATGATTGTGTTCATGTTCTGTGCATTCATATTTGTGTTCTCATGCGGCATCTTTCATAATTATTCAGTTTAGATATTGTGCATGCATGAGCCCTTGCATTAGCCTACCTTATCTACATACTCGGTACATTCCTGTACTGACGCATTTGCGCTATGGTGTTTTATTTGACGCCATAGGTTCAGAGGCACAGTATCCAGATTATCCTCAGCAGTTCAGTCCCCGTCAGAAGTAGTAGTAGTGAGTCCTCTTCTTTTGAGGACGAATCTCAGTTTACTATTATTGTTTCAGATTTTTTTAGTTAACGGAGTTAGTTGGGGACCTGTCCCATCAACTCCACAGTTCAGATAGTTTAGAGACTTTTCAGATGGATGTATTAGTATTAAGTTTTCAGTTTTGAGTATGTATAGATGTGTTGATCCTTATGATAAGTTTCCGCATTTATTTCAGATATTATGCAGTATACAGGTACAGATATCAGAAAAGGGTTAGGTTGTGGTCCTTCGGGACCATAAGCACCGTGTGACGTCTCAGAATAGGATCTTGGGGCGTTACAAACTTGGTATCAGAGCCTAAGGTTCAAGAGTATTCTAGGGAGTCTGAAAAGCCGCATCTAGTGAAGTCTTGTACATGGGTGTGTAGCGCGCCACATTTATGTACAAGAGGCTATAGGATATTCTTAGGAGCAGTTCCTCTTCTTTCAATGATCATTTCGTGCGAGTGAGCATGAGCTCAAGTTGATCCTCAGTCTAATCCACTTCATTCTTTCATTTACAGAGTATGCCTCCTCGCAGAGACTTTGTCCATAAGGTTGATGATCAGCCCCCTCAGCCAGTAGATCCTGAAAAAGAGAGTGTGTCACATGTAGAGTTTCGGAAAGCTTTCCAGGCGCTAGCCCAGGCGGTGACTAATGTTCATGGTAACTGTCAGGCAGTAGTCCCACCTCAGAAAAATGGGAATTCTGCCGCAGCCAGGATTAGAAGCTTCATGAAAATAAACCCGCCCGAATTCTTTGGGTCAGTAGTAGGTGAGGATCCGTAGTTGTTTCTTGAGAAGGTGAAGAAGATCACCCAGATTATGCATGTGTCAGAGGAGGAGAGTGTTGAGTTAGCATCTTATAGGTTGAAAGATATTACTCATGATTGGGTAGTGATGTGGGAGAAAAGTAGAGGGGAGAATGCAACTCCCATGACTTGGCTAGAGTTTTAGAGTGCCTTTCTAGATAGGTTTTTCCTGCTAGAAATGAGAGAAGCTAAGGTAGAAGAGTTTATAAACCTAAGGCAAGGCTCCATGACAGTGAAAGAGTATTGTCTTAAGTTTAACCAATTAGCTAAGTATGCTCCTGACTTGATAGCTGACCCTAGAGCGACTATGAGTAAGTTTTTGATTGGGGTATCAAGTGATGTGTTGAAAGAGTGTAGAGATTCCATACTCAATATAGATATGGATCTTTCTAGGCTAATGATTCATGCGCAATAGATTAAGGCAAATAAGATGAAGGAGAGAGGGAGAGTGAGTAAGAGAGCCAAGACAGGTAGTCATGGTTTCTCGCAGTCAGGGTCTCAAGGTGGTAGTAGTTCTCAGTATGGTCGGAGATTTTTAGTTCCAGCTCCATGTTCATCTAGTGTACTCGCACCTGCATTTGGGGGTGTCAGATTTGAGGGAGCACCAAGCTCCAAAGCCCAGAGTAGTACTAGTGGTGTTCGTACCTACCCATTCTGTGAAGAATGTGGTAAGAATCATAAGGGCGTATGTGGAGCCGGTAGTGATGTGTGCTTTGAATGTGGCGAGACCGGTCACAAAGTTTGAGACTGTCCTAAGCCAGGTCCCCAAAGTCAGCGTAGTCATCCTTTAGCTCATAATAGATTGTATGCACTTCAGGCTCGCCTTGATCGAGAAAAATCCCCTGAAATTGACCCGGGTATGTTATGAGCCCTTCATCTTTATGTTATGCATTGATAGATCCTTTGCTCTCATTTTGAGCTTATATGTTAGCATGAGTCATGCATAAGTTTCTGATCTTGATCGGCCAATTATGACCCAGTCTCTAGGTGCCCCGCGCACCGCTTCAGTATTTCAGTGAAGTGTGTTTAGAGGGACATAGAGTCCCAAGGGGGAGATACCCCATGGTATTATGATGTTGCATGCCATTAGATTCATCTCGATGCATGTTCAGATTTTCCTTATAAAGTTAGCATCAATCATTGTTGCATTGTCAAGTCGTGCTTTCAAAAGTCATCTTAGCCGAACATTCATGCATTAGATATGCGCATTTAGTAGAAAGAGTTCAGTTTGTCAGCGTGTGTTCAGTCGTGTATTCATGAGATCATCCCAGTTATGAGTCCATGCATCAGATATACATGTGTATTATGAGAATTCATCTATGAGTATCATCAGTCGAGTATTCCATGCATCATATATGTATGCCCAGTGTGAGAACTCTAAATGTCAGTCATTCCAGTTGTGTAGTCCTGATCTGAGATATTTACATTTCTTGAGTAAGTTTTGTTGATCTGTAATTTCAGTCTATTAAGCGACATTCGAGGACGAATGTTCTCAAGGGGGAGATAATGTAATGCCCCGCAAAATCCTCTTCCAGTCTGAGCCTTAGAGCGTATTTGGTAAAGCAAAAATATGAGTCAAAATATTTCAGAAATATCCTCCCAAGTATGAAATACTTTGAATCATGTGGGAATCTATTTGAGCATGAATTAAGATCATAGAGGTCCCCTAACTCATGGTCGAGTTGAAAGCTTTCCTATCATTCCAGTTTTAGTGACCGTAAAAATTTGGGTCAAATTCAATCAACCATAACTCATTGTCTATGAAGAACTGGGTGTCTTTCTATATATCAAATGAAATATATTTGAATTAGCTTTTCAACGATACCAATTTCTCCTAAATCCGATATCGAAGCAAAGAGTTATCCCCATTTTATTCCAGCATGTCAAGCTGGAAAACGGTGACGACGTTTCTAACGGGCTATCACGATTCTGACGACCTTTTTGACGACGTCGTCACATTCTGACGACATTTCTAACGATGTCGTCAGCCCTGAGCAGAAAATCAAGAATTTGGACCCCTTTTGTGACGACCATTCGTGACGGCCTATCACGGACCTGACGGCCTGTCACGGATGGCGTCAAGTATATTTTTCCAGCAATTCAAGGGCATATTTGCAAGGGTATTTTGGTCATTTTCCACCTTTTTTTAGCCTCTATAAATATGAGGAACCCTCATTCAAACCCTAATTCAATCATTTTCTTTTTCAATTCTCTCAAGAATATCTAGGGTTTCATTCAAGAACCCAAATCTTCCAAAATTCATCCATAAATTCTTCAAGAATCAAGTTCCTCATAGTGTGGGCTTCAAGAATTTATTTATTTCAAGTGTGGATAAAGTTTTAAGCAATAAAGTTCATCCAATTTCAAAAGTTAAAGTATGTAGATGTTGATTCTTGGGTCCCTTTCATCCAAGAAGCTCAAGAACCCTTTTTAAAACTAAAAGATTTTTATGTTTATGAGTTGTTAATGATTTGTACGAGTTAACATGGATGTTTAATGTGTTGTCGAGTTTTGATTTATGTTTACCTACAAAATTTATGAGCTTTGACCCTAGTATGTGGAATTCATATGATGTTTGTGATAGACCCTCTTGAAGTTGTTTTTTCATGTGATGTGTTCATGACTTTTGGGTGTAGAAATGGTTGAATAAGTGAAGAACGCTCCCCATAGGTTTGATAAAGAGATTAGGTGAAGTATAAGGGCCACTATAGTATGTTGAATAGGAAACCTCAAATTGTGAGCTAGTCCATGCATGCCTAGTATTTGATAAAATGCCTTAGTGAGTGAAATATGCCAAGATAGCATGAAATTCCCAAGTAGGAGTAAAATCGGTCATGTCTAGTGGTTGTTGAAAGAACCTAGTGAACAAGTCGAGATATGAAGGTTGTAAATTCCACAAATTATGTGATCATGATATATGTTAAGATTTTAATACATGCCAAGAGGTTAGCAAGTAAGTAATGACGTGATAGTATGAAGTCTCCCCAAGTCATGGGATATCCAAACAAATGTCAAGATAGATATAGGTATGAAATAGCTGAGGTAAAACCTTGTTGAAGGGAGTACAATCTAGTAGCATGTTTCCCCTACGTTATTATAGGATTATGATTCCGAGATGCTTAAAGTGACTCCTTGGCGACTATGGTGATGAATAGACGTTTGAGATCCTTAAATTCTTGAGGTGATGTTTAATGACTGTGGAAATGAACATATGGCATGATTCCTTAACTATTTGTGAAGATGCTTGAATGATTGTGATGATGCATGAATCCTTGTGATGATGAATGAATGATGATGCTTAGTTTCTTACTATCGAGTCCTGGGGGTATTTATACTCGAAAATAGAGCTGTTGTCTAGAGCCCGTGTTAGTTTCTCGATAATTCCAGTTGATCCATGATTCTCAGAACTCAGTGAACTATAGAACTCTGTATCCTCAGACAAGTGCGGAACTTAAGAAAGCTCAGTAATCTCAGAAATCTCTGTATCGCTAGTAATCTAGCCTTAGTCCTGTAATCAGCTCAGATCTAATAGTATTCAAGTGATTCAATTCTAATCTCAGAAGTGATTTGAGTAATCTATTAAGGCTCTGTATCGTCAGTCAGATACTATGATTCGATGTCTTTTCCGTCAGATACGGAACTAAGTAATCTCAGTGTAACTTAGTTAGATCTTTTGAGAAACATGATTAGTATCAGATTCAGTTCAGTTAGGCTCTGTTAAGAATTTAGTCAGAGTCTGTCAGTTGGGAGTAGAAACTAGCACCGAGCGAGCTCAAGGATGGGAACTCACCTACTAGTAGAGAGTGTGATTCTTAGATGCAATCTTTGTTCTCCAGAACTACGTATCCAGCGTAGGTTGAGACATCATACCTACTAGTTGAGGGTAGATGAGAGACATCATACCTATTAGATGAGGGTAGATAAAGTGGCTTGACCTGTTAGATGAGGGCTCCACCGTTCTCGTTTGAGCACCTGATAGATGAGGGTGACATAAAGATAATGCACATAAAGATAATGTCTTTACTCATGGAACGACATTGGCACCCTCCCAACCGGGGGTAGAGGTTGGACCCCACCTGTGGTAGGTTGGGGCATATCGGTTAAGTGACTACTTCCCACAGTTTCAGTCTCAGTTTCAGAATCAACCTTCAAAAATCAGGACTATCAGATACAGTCATTTATCTTTATGAGAAACTCAGATATTTCCATTGATTCATAGACCATACCGACAGATAGGCTTGGTCACACATACAGTTGATTGATATCATATTCAGAAATATGCCGCCAGACAGGCTTGATCACAGTATCAGATTTTTATTGAATATTTTTGTCATCAGATTCAGATATAATCATACCTCTTATCATTGATAATCTCTTCCGGAATAATCTGTTAGCAAAGTTGATCTCTAATTCTGTCAGTCGAAAGCAGTAAACTCAGAGTACAGTCCTTGATGTAAGTACATCGAGATCCTCAGTTTTCATTATCAGAGGAGTCAGTGATTCAGTATCTCAGTGTCAGTAGTGAGTTCAGTCTGCAGTAAACTGGTATGCGAGTTTCAGTATCTAGAGTTGCGATAATTGTGTTCATGTTCTGTGCATTCATGTATGTGTTCTCATGCGGCATCTTTCATGATTATTCAGTTTAGATATTATGCATGCATGAGCCCTTGCATTAGCCTACCTCGTCTACATACTCGGTACATTCCTGTACTGACGCATTTGCGCTATGGTGTTTTATTTAACACCATAGGTTCAGAGGCACAGGATTCAGATTATCCTCAGCGGTTTAGTCCCAGTCAGCAGTAGTAGCAGTGAGTCCTCTTCTTTTGAGGACGAATCTCAGTTTACTATTATTGTTTCAGATTTTGTTTATTTTTAGTTGACGGAGTTAGTTGGGGACTGTCCCATCAACTCTACAATTCAGACAGTTTAGAGGTTTTTCAGACGGATGTATTAGTATTCAGTTTTCAATTTATAGTATGTATAGATGCGTTGAACCTTGTGGCAAGTTTCCACATTTATTTCAGATATTATGCATTGTACAGGTACAAATATCATAAAAGGGTTAGCTTGTGGTCCTTCGAGTCCATAAGCACCGTGTGACGTCTCGGGATGGGATCTCGGGGCGTTACAAAGGTTATTACTTCTTGATTGATTTCATGTCATAGACTATTTCTCATGGTTTTTTTGGCAATCGTCGGGGGCACGTCCCAACTTAAATTTTTTTTTTGGATAGAGAGGCTTTGTGGATACTATGGATTAGGATTGTTATTGCATATCTTAGTATTCATCTTGAGTTAGATATCTATCTATCTTGTTAAATCTTTAAAATTCAACTGTTGTTAGTCATTTCATGTTTTGTTTGGCTAGGGTAAAAGGGGTGGTCTTCGGTCCTTGGCAGATTTGAGATACCTATCACGGTCAGGACCTGATTCAGGTCATGACAAGCCCCCTTTCCCTAACCACTTTCTATTTTATTTTTTAACCTTTTTTAAAAAAAAGTTTCAAAAAATTTTCTTATCCCACTTCCCCCCTACCAACCTCCCCCCTCCTAAAAAAAAATTATTTCTAAAAAAAATTAAAACTTTTTTTCTTACCCCACCCCTGCCCCTACCTCAACCCCCCACTCTACCAACCCTACCCCCAAATATTTTTTTTATAAAAATTAAAAAATTATTCTTACTCTCCCTCCCCCCCTCATATCTAATTCGTTCTCATTGTTTTGTGTTCAATATATACAAATGTATTTAGAAAATATTTTCCTACTAGCATAAAAAATCAAGAAAATAATTAAGAAACAATTTACTTTCCAAAGAAAATATTTTTTTGGATTCCATACCAAACAGACTTATAGCGTACACAAAAGATGCATGAAAACTTTGTACTTATCATTGGTATCACGTCTCAAAATACAAAAAAGAAATGAAATTTGTTACTATAAAAAAAGAATATGATTACATGTATCTTGATCTACTCTTTAATTGATTATCTTAGAATTTACATGAATTTAAAAATTTAATATATTTACTTGGTATAATTTGTGATAAATTAGTAGGAAGAAAATTATTTTGTTAACAACTATTGATTTATTTAATATTTCTAATTATTAAGGGCATTTTAGTAAATTTACCAGTTACTATACAATACCATACCGTCAAACCAAACAATAAAACTGTTATTAAATATCAGTGAATGATATAGTCCATCCAAAAAATATATTATGTTATACCGTACAATACAATACATTATGAAACTATGGCATACCATCATCAAAACAAGGTATTAAAATGTCATTTTCAAGTAAATATTCAATTTCATGACTTTATAGAATGAATATGAATGAGTAAGAAGTATCATGATAAATAAAGACCTTGATATATGTAATTAATATACAGAACAACCCAATAAATTGATATAAGAATTAGTCTTCCCAAATCACAAACAAATCATCAAAACATGGTTCATGAAAATAGTGAAATAATTTGAAAAAGTAAAATGATAAAATCAATCATTTTAGTTCTGATTCGAGTCTAGATTATTAAGATATAGATGGAAGTTGTTTTGATATATGGATCTCGTGAATCCCTCACGGGCCCCATCCTATAGCTAACATGCTTAGGGGGAGGGGCGTATTTTAGTAGGCATTGGTCATTGCATATAATGCTATATCATTGCATATCGCTGCATTTCTTTTAGATTGTTGTGTGATTTAGATATACTGTGACACAATTTAATATTTAATTGTTGGAAATTTTCTACCTACAGGTTATTTAGTATTCCTTAGTCGATATAGTTTTCTGCCTAGACCTAGTCAGTCTATGATGACTACTAAGTGTAAGTGGATTATACTGACCCCTAATTTTATGCATCCTTTCGATGCAGATTCTGTATCGAGCACTCACCTCGGTACGTGATCATGCTTGTTTATTGCAGTTTGAAGATATGGCAAGCTACTCCATTCAGAATTCTGCTTCGGCTTTCGCTAACCCTACTTTTGTCTTAGCTTATTACATTCAGTTATGTATTAACCGACTATGACATTTTGTGTTTAGAATTTGCTCTTGGCTTATGACTATAGAGTCTTGAGATTTAGTTGTATTTAACGTATTCAGTTGTTTTAGAGATTGTATGGATTTATGATATGGTTTTCTGCTTTGTATTCGGATTTGGTATTTATTATTTTTATTTTATTATTATTTTTGTTTGTGAGTTATGCTTACCTACCACAGTTGGATAGGGGTAGGTGTCATCACAACATATGATATTTTTTGTATCATTACAACCTAACAAATAGTGTGACTTTTGCATGATTTCTTTTGTCCTCGTTGTTCAAAATCCTAAAAATTGTTTTCTTGGAGAATTTGTATCTATTATTTTATTCTTTTTTATTCTTAGTATATTTATTTTTTTAATAAAAAATGAATAAAATTCAAATGTGAAAAAGAAATATTTAAATACTTAGAAATTGTTTAACCATGAAATTTATTTGCTATTTTTCAAAAATTCTTTTTTTACATTATTTGAATCACTTTTTGGCCATAAAAATGTCAGATATAGTTTAAAAATTGAACAGTTGAGTGATTGATTAAGATTTATCTCTAACATAAAATCTCAAAAATTATGATCAAGGAGGTGGGGGTGTTCTCTTTAGCCAATTAATGACATGACCCAAAATTGAGCCTTGTCGTATGGGCACTCAAGCCCAACAAGGACCTGAGATCGCCCCATTAAACCAACCTAAACATCACATCAATTCACAAGTACCAGATGAACTTCAGTTATAAAATACGATAGCGGAAACAAGGCTACAATTATATCAACAACTAACCAATTTATTAATATCAACAACTAACCAATCCATTAAATCAACAACTAACCAACTAACCAATCCATTAATATCAACAACTAACCAACATATCCAAGTCCACAGTCATCCACAAAGTCTCTACAAATTTGACGTCTATAACATGTTGGTACAAGCCCCCAACAATAACCAAATACCAAGTCCAAAACAAGTCTATAACATAGATAAAGAGACTGTGAAATGTAAGCCTTCCGGAAGAATGGAAGCTCACCACTTCAATGTCAACACGCAACCCGCTCTAACACCTGTCACTGTGCAGGAAGAGAAGAAGAAGCTCTGGACCCTATGACGCGTGGGGACATAGCATCCTGAGATGGTTAATGGTTGGAATGCTAGCATGTAACTCAAGTATAAGGATAAAATAGTGCAGTTTTTCAAAACCAAGTCAAACCATCATATGCAACCACATTTATATTTATACAGGCATATATGAAGATACTTATATAGGTACATAACGTGCCAAATCAAGGAACAAGTCATGACATGCGTTCTTGAAGTACTTAATCGTGAAACATGGAGTGAAGGACTCCAACCTTCCACCCTTTTAGTTTAGAACATTGAACTTCCCCGTTACATTAGGCAAGAGGACCCTAACCTCAAGCCGTCATATTTTATGTGGCAAGTAGACCTTAACAACAAGTTGTCACATCTTATATGGTAAGTGGACCCTAACCACAAACCATCTCATCTTATATGGTAAGTGGACACTAACCACAACCCATCTCATATGGCAAATGGACCTTAACCACAAGCTGTCTTATATGGAAAGTGGACCCTAACCACAAGTCGTCTCATATATATAGCAAGTGGACACTAATCACTAGCCGTCTTACACTCTCTCACACATACACACACACATATATATAGCAAGTGGTCACTAACCACAGACAGTTATGACTATTACTAGTAGACAATTTGGACTCTAACTTTATCCCTCCATTAACATTGATTTAATTCAACATATAAGGACTCTAACCTATTTAGACAATTCAAACCACCAAGCCTACAATTCAACATTTCATAAATGACCACACGATCTTTATAAAACCATTTAACAACCAATCATTTAATTAGGTCAATGCCTTAGTTTATACCATAATGAAAATCCATTTATGGTCATCAAGACCTTTACAAACCATTTATTCTTCATTAACATTCTTATACCAAACTTTAGTTCAAATCACAATTCAATTCCATGCTTAGGGACTTCAACCCCTTATACCATCATACCACCAAAGTCACTAAATTAACTCATTACATGGCCATCAAGGACTTTACCGAGCCATTTACCCAGCATTCGTACCCATTAAGTCAATGACATATTCCATTCGTATTCATTAGACCAATATCATAGTTCAATACACCATTAACAAGTGACTAGTCATTTCTCTTAGACATTTTCACAAACACCTTAAGGGCATGCTTTTATCAAGACCAAAACCAAAGTAAGAACCATCAAATTTAGGGTTACTCATGACCTATTTATTAAACCACATTCAACAAGCACCCACATGTGAAAACCATCACCAAAAACATGTACAAACACAAGTTTAAGAAAGAGTAAACAATACCCATCACTATGCATTAAAACCCTCAACATTTGATTTCAAAACCACCATTTACAAGTCAAAATCAATGTTTAAAACACATGATATTTTGATCTAACAATGAGGGAAGAGATACAGGCCTTATACAAGATGATTCACGAAAGAAACTTGACCCTTCTTAGCTTGTAGATGAACACTTGAGAAACCTTAGCCTTCAATCTTCAAGAGTCAGTTAGAGAGTGTTTTTAGTGAGTCTTGATCCTCAAAAATGTGTTATAAGAGGCCTAAACATGTTATATAGTTAGGGGACTTAAGGGTATTAGGGTAGGAAATGTCTATAAAGCCCTCAGCTTAAAGCTGGAAACTAACCCGTAGAAGGGTACGACTCCTACACCAAACCGTACCCTAGGGTATGAGTGGTACCCTAACTCATACCCTATGCTTTACCATGGACCCCTAATCTGCCCAACATACGACCATTCATGCATGACTCGTACCCAAAGGTACTAGTGGTACCATACAACTCGTACCCAAGCCAGTATCCATAAAATCAAGACCAATGTTTCATACAACTAGTTAGTATACGACGTATACCCTAACATACGACTTGGGAGGGGCTAAACTGTATCTTGGATAGTATATAACTCATACTACACTAGGTAACATACGAGAGAGGGGGCCAAAGTTGTATCCCAAGGTACGACTAGCACCCTTGAATCGTACCATGGACAAAATATCCAAAACCTAAGAATTTTTGCAAGGGCCAAGGTTTTGGGTGTTTCATTCTCCCCCACTTAGTATCATTCATCCTCGAATGACGGGTGAGGCAAGCACAATCACAAGTTAACATACCATTACCCATCAATCTAACCTTAAACCACATTAGAAAAAAAATGTATGCAATAAGATAAGGTTCATGCCAAGATCATTATCGATCAACCATTCATTCCATTGACTTTGGGACTCAAACCCATTGTCCATCAAAGACACTTGTTCATGTCAAAGCTTAGGGACTTGAACCCCTTGCCTAACAAGAACATAAATCATGTTAAGAATATCAACACACACATATCAAGTACGGGTTTCCATAATAAAGGACTAATGCAGATTCTTGGACTTTATGTCCTCTTCCGCCTCCCAAGTAGCTTCCTCGAATTTTTGGTTCCTTTATGGAACTTTCACCGAAGCCACCTCTTTCGTTCGCAACTGGCTAACTTGACAACCCAAGACCCTTACCGAGACCTCCTCATAGGTCAAAGAGTCCAGTATACCAACATCCTCTAAGGAAAACAACCAACGAAGGATCACCTGTATATTTCCGCAACATAGAGACATGAAAAATTGGAAGAATGGAACTTATTCTAGAGGGAAAGTCCAATTCAACTTATACTTTCCCATTGCCACCTCACTATGAGGGCCTAAATCTAGACATATACTACTCCCACGTTCAAGCCTATTTAAAGCAAGAAAGAGATAACTTAAGCCACGGGGCTCTATTTCTTACATCCTTTCATGAACACTACTCGACAAAGAATCCCATATAGAATATACATATATATGATCCACCCCACAAGGACGACACCCTAAATCCCTTATTTACTGCCGATAACCTATTCTTTCCTAGGGAAAACCATCCCTTTTATGCATGCAATAATGAAAATGCTTCACTGAAACCATCCTAGAAAAAGGAATAGAAATTGGACAAGTGTCTGAAACAAGACCAACCCACGTCTTAATCTTTCCACCGGGAAACTAGTAAGGTCATCAAGGAGAACCTCAGGACATTCATTACCACCAGGACCGAATACAAAGAAGGGTTTTTCGAGTTAGAATCTCTAATCTAGAGAAAATGATAGAGGCACCCTTTGGAGATTAACTTTCGGTCTCTAAGGTAAGAGACGAAGCTCCCCTTAGGCATTAAAGAACTCCCTTCCCATACAATGACAGGCTCATTAGGGAATTTAAACATGACCTTATGGATCCGAAAATCTAGGGAAACATAGCACGAATGCAACCAATCTATCCCAGAATAACATTAAGATCAACCATATCCAACTCTATCAAATCAACAAGAGTTTCTTCACTACCAACAGCTACCACCAGACCCCTTGTAGACTCCTCACAACCACCGAGTCTATTACTGGGGTAGAAACAGAAAAGAGTCTAACATAACTTTAGAATAAAACCAAAATACACAATTACAGATGGGGTCACATAAGAGAGAGAAGGGACCCCAAACCAAGCAAAACATACACATCACGGAAAAAGAGTTTCAACATACCCATAAGAACATCCAGAGATATCTCGGACTCCTGGCGGGTAGTAAATGCATATAACCGATTCTAGCTAATTCGGTACCAGAAACAGAAGCAGAAGCAGAAATAGCACCCTTCGGCACGGGAGTAGACGAAGTAGCAACAAAGGTCATGTTGGCCCAAGCAACCATTAGAGAAGGGCATTCTCGCTGCATGTGCCCAATCTGACCACATCTAAAACACATGTTCCTTCCCTTCTCACACTCACTATAATGATGCTGACCATAAAATCTACATGGAGGGTAGGTCGGTGTTGGTTGGGCCCCACTGTCCTGAGAATCACCACTCACCCAATTCTTTCTCTTAGACCACTTACCACTAGACTGTTGGCCTTCACTTTGTTCAGAAAGTCGAGACCTTTTACTCCACCTCTCATCAATCTTAGTCTGTTTCTTTTTATTTTCCTCCACTTATTGCATATACATAACTAACCGATAGATGTTCATGTCTTTGATCAACAAGGTCGCCTTACTATCAAGGATCGATTCGGGAGATAGCTCCAAACCAAACTTACGCATCCTAGCTCTCATGCTAGAAACTATCTCAGGGGCATACCTAGACAAATGATGGAATTTCAAGGCATACTCCTTGACAAACATCCTACCCTGCCTAAAATTCACAAACTCTTCCATTTTCGTTTCCCTCAGCTCTTGGGAAAAGAAGCAGTATAAGAAGGCACTAGAGAAATCCTCCCATATGGTAGAACTAGCATCCTCACCTCTCGTCTATTTCCACTCTTCGTACCATTAGTACGCCACGTCTTTCAATTGATAGAAAGAAAACTCAACACCTTCAACTTCTGACGCATGCATAATCTGGGAGATCTTCTCAATTTCATCAATAAAACTTTGAGGATCTTCTTCAACCTTTACACTTATAAGCTTAGGAGGGTGCAACCACATAAATTGGCCAACCTTATGGCCTCAGAGGATGGAAAAACAGGAATACTACACTCGAACTGAGAAGCTACCAACTGAGTCAACAGAGTAATAAGGCAACGAAAATCAGCATGAGTAACATCCCCTTGAAGTGATGGGGGAGGAGGACTAGAGGGAACCGGTGGAACTCCCGGACTATCAGGTATCGGATCCCTAGACTGAGTATAGACTCCATAAGTAGGGCGAGTCCTGTCAGCGTTGTTCCCAGTCGGGACGAAAAGGTTTGCGTGAACATCAGATCTTCTTGGAGGCATGATCTAAAAGACGAGCAAATGGAAATCAGAAATATCCAAAACCTTAAACTCTATAGATCAAAATAGAACCACAAGAAAGGGAAACATTCCTACATGCCTTGTAACATCTCTCTTATAAGTGTGGCGCACTACACACCCATAAAAGAGCTAACACCACCATATTGTGTTTTCATTTCCGAGATGTTCTATAACTCTTACTTTAGAGACTATACTTAGCCCAAGGACCTTCAAACAATAATTTACGCCCCATGGACAAGAGTTGATGCTACCATATTGTGTTTTGATTTATTAGATGCTTTATAATTCTAGCCTTAGAGGCAAGACATAGACCAAGGGCTTCCAAACAAAAAGTTACGCCTCATGGGCAAGAGTTGACACTACCACATTGTATTTTGATTTATGAAATAATCTATGACCCTTGCTTTATAGGCAAGACTTAACTAAAGGTCTTTCAAACAACAAGTTATGTCCCATGGGCAAGAATTGATAAACCAGATTGTGTTTTAGTTTATGAGATACTTTATAACTCTTACCTTAGAGGCAAGACTTAGCTGAAATACTTTCAAACAACAAATTATGCCCCATAGGCAAGAGTTGACGCTACCATATTGTGTCTTAATTTATGGGATACTCTATTAGTCTTGCCTTAGAGACAAGACTTAGCCCAAAGGTCTTCCAAACAACAAATTATGCCTCATGGACAAGAGTTGACACTATCACATTATGTCTAAATTTATGAGATGCTCTATAACTCTTGCCTTAGAGACAAGACTTAGCCCACCAAAGGAACAAGTTATGCCTCGTGGGCAAGAATTGACACTACCACATCGTGTCTTGATTTATGAAATGTTCTATAGCTCTTGCCTTAGAGGCAAGAATTAACACATAGACTTTCTAACTAGAAGTTACACCCCATGGGTAAAAGTTGACACTACCACATTGTGTCTTAATTTATAAGATGATCAATAACTCTTGCCTTAGAGGCAGGCTAAGGAGTTTTAAACAACAAGTTATGCTCCATGGGCAAGATTTGACACTATCATATTATGTCTTAACGTATGGGATGCTCTATAACACTTGCCTTAGAGGCAAAACTTATATAGTGCAGGGACTTTCAAACAACAACTTATGCCTAATGGGCAAGAGTTGACACTACCACATTGTATCTATATTTATGAGATGTTCTATAACTCTAGTCTTAAAGGCAAGACTTAATCCAAGAACTTTCACGCCCTTAAGTTTACTTCCATGTCAAAGGAAAAAGAAACTCTTTGTGAATTATCCAATTTTTTGTTCATTAACAAAGAATAATAGGATTCTAGCAAAAAGAAAAAAAAAGTAAAGAAAGAGGAAAAAATAAAGATCGAGGAAAAAAATGAAGAAAAAAATAAAGGTTAAAATAATAAAAATGAGAAGAAAAAAATAAAATAAAATAAAAAAATTGAAAATAAAAATAAAAAATACAATGAGAAAAGAAAAAATAAAAATTGACACAAATGATTTTTTTTTTAAAAAAGAAATAAATAAAAAGTAAATAATATTTGAGAAAAATAAGAGAAGAAAACAAGAAAAAAATTTAAAAATACAAATTGAGAAAAACAAATTAAAAGAAAAAATAAAAAAATAAAATTAAAATAAAAAAGAAAAGAAAAAAGAAAAAGAAAAAAACAAAAAAATAGAAATTGAGTGACAAATAGACATGAAGAATATAAAATTATGTGAGGTTATAAAGGCAAAAAAGTACTTGCCCTATAAATAAAAAGAAATAAAAGAAGGATAGTTTTAAATTTTTTCTTTTACGAAGGGCCAAAAAAAATAAAGTCGCCCTTTATCTGGTACCATTTCATATAATTTTCAGTAAATATCTATCAATGTTCTTTTCTTTGACGGCATCTACTTTTTTCTTTGAAGGTTTGAACAGAATTCTTCTCCTTGTGATAGCATCTGAAACGAATAAAATATTTGTGTCATCCTTGAAGCTTCGAGATTGGAGGGTGCTTCTTTTATATTAGGCTTGGGAGAATGAGAGCGGCTTATGGGAATGGGTAAAATGATATTAAGCCTACATAAAATGAGTAATAGATCACATCTATAAATTAGAGTGTGTAAACAATCAATTTTAGAGGGTTAACTTGTGTAGTTTCTCTTTTTTTTTTTTTTTTTTTGGAGGGGGCCGGCGGGGAGTTAGGTTTGATAATGAGAAACCAATATAGCAGACATATAGATAAACTAGATATTGAAGGTCGTGCTAGCACAGACCCAATATATGTTATTTTTTAGACTCAATTTATATGATACAAATAAAATTTTGATAATTAATTATATTTTAAATATTTTTTAGATATTTTAAGTTGTTAGCTATTGTAATTTATAATAGTTTTTTGACATTGTAATTTACTATTTTAAGTTGTTAGCCATTATATTTTATAATACTCTCCTTGTCCAAAGTTTTGTAGCATTGATAGTCTAATATATTTTTAGAATAATTTAAGTTTTTAATTACTGAAATTTATAATACTTTTTCTTCTATTTTAATTTAAGTGACACAAATATAATTTCGAGAGTCAATCAATTATCACGATTCAAGTCCCGAAATAGACATATCTTAAATGACTCATAATAACTTATTAGAAGTGATACAATAAAATTACTATAAAAAATAGTTGTAAAAAAAAACTAAGCGGGCCTCATATAAAATGTCAAGTTAATTTAAAACATCAATAATTAATTTATCTTTTTTTGTTTATTTTATTTTTTATTAAATATTTTTTAAATATTTAGATGACTCATAATAATTAATTAGGGATAAAATAGTAAAATTACGGTTGAAACAACTGAAACAAACATGTCATAAATGTCTATTTTTACTCCTTTTTATCAAATATTATTAATTTTTTAATACGTAAATGACATATAATACTCAATTAGGAAATAACTTATTAGAAGTGGTATAACAAAATTAATATAAAAAATAGTTGTGAAATTTTTTTTATACAAGCCTTATATAAGATGTCAAATTAATTTAAAACTTGAATAGTTTGTTTATCATTTTTTTGGTTTATTTTATCTTTTTTATTAAATATTATTAATTTTTTTAATACTTAAATAACTTATAGTAATTGATTAGGGATGAAATAATAAAAATACGGTTGAAGTAACTGAAACAAACATGTCATAAATGTGTATTTTATACTTAAATGACATATAGTAATTAATTAGGAGTGATATAGTAAAATCACGGATTAATACTTAAATGACATATAATAATTAATTAGGGATGAAATAGTAAAATTACAATTGAAGCAAATGAAGCAGACATGTCATAAATGTCTATTTTATATTTTTATTAAATATTATTAATTTTTTAATACTTAAATAATATCTAATAATTAATTAAAAATAATATAATAAAATCACGGAGAAAGCAGACATGACACCGCCTTGTGCTCCCAAGCCTCTTCTATGTATTAGAATTAGAATATAATTGTTTTTGGTAATCATATAGATAAATATAATTACCCTCTCTATCAGCACCAGCCATTTTTTGAACCTGAAGACAACGTAGCGTCCTCACAGAACGCGCTGGTGTCAAATTTTCTCTCCAGTTAAACTTCACCCACCCACAAAGTTTACCTTGTCCTTAAACTCTTTTTGAGCAGAAACCACACACAATAAAGAGGAAGTCTATGGCTGTTTCTTTGAATTCCGTCATGGGCTTTCCCTCAACTGTATGTATTTTGGTTCTCTGAAAATTTATTTGTTCATACTTCTAACACTTTTCCTTTATTATAATTTCCTTCCAAATTCATTGCTTAAGTCGATATGAGCAATTGAATCGGAATTTGATTGCTTATGTGAATACCAAAATTAACAAGAACAATAATGAAAAATTTTCATTGCTTATTTATTACATTTCCTGGCAGAGTTCTCTTGGGTATTTCGGCAACAACTGGAGTTTCAGGCCTTGTACAAGACTAACACCTTGCATTTCCCAAGTGGGTTTTTCCAACTTCTATCTATTCTTTCTATTACTAGCAAATAGTTTGAATTTCTCTATGTCCCCTGTGTAGCTGGTCTGGCCAGAAAAGCCAGGAAATGAAGCTAAAGGGTTAAACAATAGAGTGATAGTATGCCTGTTCTAGTTTTCTGTTGCTGTTCTGTTCTAGAATGCTAGGTATGATAATATAACTTAGCAATGGAAAATTTTGGAAAGTATAACTGATTTAGTTTTTTGTTGAACTCCACATTACATTTTTGAATTAAACTAGCAACTTCTGGAGTTAAATACATCATAATTGTAGTAAACATAATGGCGAAAGCATATAAATTCAATTATTCCAAAGAAAAAGATGCTCTTGCCAGACGCAGCAAAAAAGATAGATTTACCGAGAAGCATAAGAACTCATACTTTTACCGAGAAGCATAAGAACTCATACTGCACCAAGAGAACTTTGCCACTGCAGCACCAACAGCCTGACGTTCTCCACCATGGTGTGGCAAACATCTGAACGTTCTCTACCACGGTCGTGGCCACGGCTGAATCTCGTCTCTGACCTATTCCTTCCATCTTTTTTCTTGTCAAGCCAATGCATCTTCTTAGGTTCATCCTCCTTAACAATGCTACACTTGGACTTCATGCTCATAATCTTCTTTTCCTCTTGGATCATTTGGATAGGGAAAAGTTCAGGCGATATAGACAATGGATTCCTAAAAGTTACATAGGCTTTTTTGTAGTCTGGTTTGTAAGCATAAAACGGATTATATAAACTTAAACAATCTTATACATAAACAATCCTATCCATAATCCTTTGTATTATTCAGGAACGTTGAACTTAATAATTTTCACATACACATAATAACAGTAATTCAATAAAGAATTACTTACTTGAATTCTCCATGGTTTTAGCGGAAACAAAAGTGTAATAGCAGAAGCACTGAATTATTTCTCTCTCTTTACCTTACTTTCAGAATAATTGTGATGGAGCTTATTCTTCTTTTGGCAGAGAGAGGACCCCTTTTATAATGGGAATAGTCAGTTATGTTTTCACGTTCCATCAACGTGATTGGTGGATACAATCATTATCCTACTAGGAGTCAGTAATTGTGGATACAATCCTACTAGGAGTCAGTAATTATCCTGCTAGGTAACTTTCCATATAGATTAAGGATTTAACTTATTCAATTATTATTAAACCAATAAATAAATTAATTATGTGGGCCATAGAAATTTACATTCTCCCACTTGGCACACACAATGTTAATTTAATAGTTTAATAGGTACGTCAATCATGTGCACTATTAACATTAAATCCAACATCATTTGTCATCATTAAATAAATCAACTAAAATGAGTCATGGCGGTTGTACGTCCCTTTACTTGACATAGTTCCTTCCATGTACTACAATATTAGTTTATTACCTAACATAACCTTTCAAATACATAATGGGTCCAACGATAATACTTAGAATCCTTTATCTAAGTCAGAACATGTCATCATTATTCACAATATTATGTATACAAGAGAAAACAGGTAACAGCAGAAACATATATAATTTGAGCTCAAAGTGTCAATTTCATAAACATAATAAAGTCTTTACATAAAATCATTCATTGCTATCAATAAGACCCATCCTTTCAACATGTTCAATAAATGTTTTGGGCGGTAATCCTTTCGTCAAAGGATCAGCAATCATAAGCTTAGTGCTAATATGTTCAATTGACACTTTATGTTTCTGGACTTCTTCTTTAACCGAAAAGTATTCCAATTCCATATCCTTAGCACCTTTTGAATACTTATTGTTTTTTAGAGAAGAAAACTGCGGCGGTATTATCACAATAAATTTTCAGTGGCCTGGCTATATTGTCGACTAGTCCAAGTCCTGAAATAAAATTTCGCAGCCAATTAGCCTGGACTGTGGCATCAAAGTATGCCACAAACTCGGCTTCCATAGTGGATGCAGCTATAACAGACTGCTTCGCACTCTTCCATGATATTGCTCCTCTACCTAACAGAAACAAATATCCAAATGTGGATTTTCTTGTATCCACACAACTAGCATAATCTGAATCTGAATATCCAACCACATCTAGATGATCAGATCTTCTATAAGTGAGCATATGATCTTTCGTTCCTTGCAAGTATCGTAATACTTTCTTTGCAGCCTTCCAGTGATCCATTCCAGGATTACTTTGATATCGACCCAGCATTCCAACGGCAAAACTGATGTCTGGTCTTGTACATGTTTTGGCATACATAAGACTCCTAACTATTGATGCATAAGGAATATCTTTTATTTGCTTTCGTTCCAAGTCATTCTTTGGACATTGATTGAGACTAAACTTATCTCCTTTCTGAATTGGAACGGGACTTGATGAGCATTTTTTCATTCTAAATCTCTCTAATACTTTATTAATATAGGTTTTCTGAGACAATCCCAACAATCCTTGTGATCTATCTCGAAATATTTCTATTCCAATCACATAGGATGCCTCACCCATATCTTTCATTTCAAAGTTGTTAGAGAGATATTTCTTGGTATCATGTAACAAACCAAGATCATTAGTAGCCAGCAAGATGTCATCAACATACAAGACTAATATAATAAACTTACTTCCACTGACCTTCAGATATATACACCGATCAACAGTGTTTTCTTTAAATCCAAAGGTGATAATCGTTTCATTAAACTTAAGATACCATTGTCGGGAAGCTTGTTTAAGTCCATATATTGACTTCTTAAGTTTACACACCATGTGTTCCTTTCCTTTAATAGAAAACCCTTCAGGTTGATTCATATAAACTTCTTCCTCCAAATTTCCATTTATAAAAGATGTTTTCACATCTATTTGATGTAGCTCTAAGTCATAATGAGCTACCAAGACCATTATAATTCTGAGTGAATCTTTTCTAGAGACAGGTGAAAACGTCTTTTTATAGTCAATGCCATCTTTTTGAGTGAAACCTTTGGCAACAAGTCTGGCCTTGTGACGTTCGATGTTGCCAGTTGAGTCGCGTTTGGTCTTAAAGACCCATTTACACCCAACTCTTTTGCAACCTTCAGGTAATTCAACAAGGTCCCAAACTTCATTCTGTTCCATAGATTTTAACTCATCTTTCATAGCATTTATCCATTTATCAGAATTATTGCTTTCAATGGCTTGTGAAAATGAAACTGGATCATCATCAATTCCCAAGTCAGTTTCTGACTCATGTAGATATACCAAATAATCATCAGAAATAGCAGATCTCCTTTTTCTTTGAGATCTTCTTGATGCTACTTCTTGTGGTTCATCTACTACAGGTTCATCAATTATGGCTTCATTAGTAGGAATATTAATTTGTTCTTGTTGATTACTTTGTTGTACAACATCTTCAGGAACAACAAATTTAAAAGAAGTACAGGGTAGAGGAATTCGTACTCTAACTTCTTTAATTTCCACATTACGTGGTTCTTCACTCCCACTAACTTCGTCATTCTCAATGAATCTAGCGTTTCCAGTTTCAACTATTCTCGTACTATGATTAGGACAATAAAATCTATACCCCTTTGATTTTTCTGGATAACCAATGAAGAAACCACTAATTGTTCTTGAATCCAGTTTCTTTTCTTGTGGATTATAAACTCTAACTTCTGTCGGGCAACCCCAAACATGCAGGTGCCTCAAACTAGGTTTCCTACCAGTCCACAGTTCAAAAGGTGTCTTTGGGACTGCTTTACTGGGAACCCTATTTAGCAAGTAAACGGCAGTCCTTAAAGCATACATCCATAAAGAAGGAGGTAAAGATGAATTACTTAACATACTCCTAACCATATCCATTAATGTACGATTACGCCTTTCTGCCACACCATTTTGTTGTGGTGTGCCAGGCATTGTGTATTGAGCACATATGCCACGCTTTTCGAGGAATTTAGCAAATAGACCTGGGTGTTGTCCACTTTCATCATATCTTCCATAATATTCACCACCTCTATCAGACCTGATTATTTTCACCTTTCTATCTAGTTGTCTTTCAACCTCAGTAATAAATACCTCTAAGGCATTAATCGCTTGAGATTTTTCATGCAACAAATAGATATATCCATAACGTGAAAAGTCATCAATAAAAGTGATAAAATATTTTTCTTTATTGAAAGATGTGATATCAAAAGGACCACATATATCAGTGTGTATAATTTCAAGAAGCTGTGTGCTTCTTGTGGCTCCTTTCTTTGTGTGTTTTGTTTGTTTTCCTTTAATACAATCAACACAAATATTAAGGTCAGTAAAATCTAAATCTGGAAGAATTTCATTCTTAATTAATCTTTCCAGCCTTTCTTTAGATATGTGACCTAAACGTTTATGCCACAAGTAAGCAGATTGTTCATTCACGAAACTTCGTTTGGTTCCAACATTATGATGCAGAGTTAGGAGTGTTTCGGCAAACAGATTATCAAGATTCAATTTGTATAAATTATCACAAAGAGTACCAGTACCGATGAGATAATTATTCTTAAACAAACTAAAACATCCATTACCAAAATTAAAGGAATATCCAGTCTTATCCAACTTAGACAATGAAACTAAATTTCTCGAAAGAGAAGGAACATAAAAATTTTCAACTAAATCTAAGTGACGTCCAGTATCGAGAATCAGACGATAAGTCCCGACAGCTTCAACTGGAGCCTTCACTCTATTCCCTATGTAAACAAATCCTTCATTCTTGTTTATGGTTTGGACTGTAAGGAATCCCTACATAGTATTAGAAACATGAACAGTACAACCAGAGTCAATCCACCAAGTATTATAAGGAACTTCAGTTAAGTTTGATTCGAGACATGTAAAAGCACAAGGCTTACCTTTCTTCTCAAACCATGCCTTACGTTTCAGGCAATCTTTCTGAAAGTGTCCAGATTTTCCACAGAAATGACACTTTCCATTCTTGTTTCCTTTCTTATGTACTTAAGATGAGGACTGATTAACATTAAGTTGCTTTTGTTGTCCCTTACCGTGCTTCTTTCCTTTCTTTTCAGCTCCTTGATGATTTACATAATTAATGGAGTGGGTTCCTTGATTCTTTAGCCTCGTTTCCTCTTGAACCAACATACCATGCAATTCATGCACGTTCTATTTGTCTTTCATGGTGTTGTAGTTCATTTGGAAAGGACCATACTCAGACGATAATGAGTTGATAATGAACTGCACAAGGAAATTCTGTTCCACTTCCATTCCCAATGACTTAAGTCTTGCTGCTATATTTGTCATTTCAATGACATGTTCATGCATAGTACGTGAACCATCAAACTTCATGGTGGTCAAAGTACCCATTAGTGTCCCAGCAAGAGACTTAACAGCAATTTGGGAAGACTTTTCCACAAGTTTCAGAAGTTCTTTTGCACTTTCAATTTTGGGAAGAGTAGTCTTAATGTTGCCCGCAATATTCATTCGCATGAACATTAGGCCTAATTTGTTAGACCGATCCTAGTTCTTATAATAGGACTTTTCTTCATCACTGCTAGCTTCAGTAATAGCAGTTGGCTTTTCAGAGTAAAGTGCAACATCAAGATCTAAAACCCCAAGATGGAATTTGATCTGTTCGCACCAATCTGAAAAGTTAAGTCCATTAAAAGTCGTAACAGAGGCAGAGTGCGAATGAAGGGCAAGTGCTGCAAGTAGAACATGCTCATTTGTTAATACTTTGAGTTACGAGTTTAAACACATTATCAAATTCAAAAATAATTTACTTAAATGTATATTGATGTTCTCCTTTGGGCGAAACATCAAAATACAATTTTAAACATATTGATGCTATATTTAACACAAATTGATAATGTTTAATGCATCAATTAATAATATTTATTATCTTTGGATAAACAAATAAAACTAACGATACATCAAAATTATCTCTTTAATATGTATTGGTCATACGAACAAACAATCAACCTTTGGGTGATCCACAAATGTCTTATGACCAAAAATTTAATTTACCCATAATTATTAGATCAATTATAAGCATCAAGATTAATGGGTAATTAATTTAAACTTTAACCTTTATTTTGAAATTAATTTCATAAAGATTCGACCACTTTGGTGATTAATGAATCTTACATATATGATTCCAAGTTATATTAAGAAACAATAAATTTTATTATTGCATACTACAACGTTCTAACAACAAAGAGTTGTTTCTTCAATATTTAAAATAACAAAGATTAAACTCATGTTATTTTAAATAGAATCAATTATAATAATATCAATATTTCAAATTTCGTTATTCAATAATTGTGAAATTTCTAACAAGCAGAATTTAAATTCACAAGATCTAGAGAAACATTAATTTTAATGGAAAATCACTTGTTCCGAAAACCTGTCTCTGATACCACATGTAAGCATAAAACGGATTATATAAACTTAAACAATCTTATACATAAACAATCCTATCCATAATCCTTTGTATTATTCAGGAACGTTGAACTTAATAATTTTCACATACACATAATAACAGTAATTCAATAAAGAATTACTTACCTGAATTCTCCATGGTTTTAGCGGAAGCAAAAGCGTAATAGCAGAAGCACTGAATTGTTTCTCTCTCTTTACCTTACTTTCGGAATAATTGTGATGGAGCTTATTCTTCTTTTGGCAGAGAGAAGACCCCTTTTATAATGGGAATAGTCAGTTATGTTTTCACGTTCCATCAATGTGATTGGTGGATACAATCATTATCCTACTAGGAGTCAGTAATTATCCTACTAGGTAACTTTCCATATAGATTAAGGATTTAACTTATTCAATTATTATTAAACCAATAAATAAATTAATTATGTGGGCCATAGAAATTTACATGGTTTAGCAATTAACAGCCCACCTCTCTTCTCCTTCTTCTTCTTGCCCTCCATGTTAAGGGTTTTGACCTTTTCAACTTCAAAACAGTACAGAGACTCCAAAACTCTTTTTTATCTCAATCTTGGAAGCAGAGGGGATTGTTTTGAGGAAGATCTAAGTAATGTTGGAGAAAGAGGAAGGCATAAGGAGTTTAATCGGAAGATTTTTGAAGTTTACAACTCTTCTTCCCAATCTACGTCCCATAATTTTTCTGCGTTTCAGCCCTTGCAGCCACTGGAATATGGAAATGTGCGGTTGAGCAGAGTGATACCAAGGTCTCTCAGCAAGTATAGCTGATTTTTGTTGAAGAATGGCATCCAAATTAATTAAGCTTAGGTTGACCCTTTTTGGAAATATGCAACATCTTTGATCATAAAGGTAATTAAGCCTTTGGCCTCATCTCTTTAAATTTTAAGTTAAATAACATATGTCATCTTGGTTGGAGCTAAGAAATAACATATATAGTTAGGGATTTTGACATTCATTTTTTTTTCTTTTTTGCAATAAAATGTAAATATTACCATACCAACAAAATTTGAGTACATAGAAAAGACCCCTTGGTTGCCAGAAGATCTAGCTAGCCCAAGTCTCCAAACCAACTACAAACACATCCTACATACAAATCCTATCAATATAACTAACACATTTCCTAGCAGTTTTTGCTCCTCTATACATGTCGACTCTTTCCTTTACTGCAGCTTGAACTTGTTGAACCAAAAACCCAATATTCACAGCTTGTCCTCGAAATATCTTACCATTTCTAGCTTGCCAGACATTGTATAAAACTGCACCATAACTAGCTACCACAATCTCCTTCTTGAACCTTGGCCATTGCTTCTGTCTGATCCACTTTATGGTCAGTTGCACGTCTCTGAGCCCCTATGCAGTTTCTAGCCAGCTTTCTATTCTTCTCCACAATGCACATACAACTTCACATTGAACAAACAGGTGAGAAGCAGTGATCACACTGAACACCCATCCTCTGGAGCCTTTCCCTTGTAAGAAGTTTCTTCTGCACAGCCACCCATAACAAGAACCTGTGTTTTGGTAGTAGTTTGCACCATATCAGCTCAGAGCCTCTCATCGCAGGTCTATTTCCTGTTAAATCAATGTACCCTCTTGCTATTGAATACTTTGTTGTTGCTGTAAGATTATAAGCACCTTGACTATACGAGTCTTGCATGCACAATTTCAACATGTTCAACTGTTTCCAATACCAACTGCAATCCTTTGGCACCTGGTGTACCCATATATCTTCTCCTTCCTTCATATATAGACTGTGCACCCATTTAACCCATAGTTGCTCCTTATCATGCTGTAACCACCAGATCATTTTGCCTACTGCAACTATATTCCATGTTTACAGCTTTTAATGTTCAGTCCACCCTTTGTATTATGGTGATATTCTGCCTCCCACTTGACCAAAGAGATCTTTCTCTTATCATCAGTTCTCACCCCAAAAAACTCTTCTACATTCTTTCTCCACAGCCTTAATAACACTTTGAGGTAACAACAACACTGCTCCCCAAAAGTTTTGTAGTGAAAAAATAACAGGATTTATTACCTGCAGCCTTGCCTGCATATGATAAGTGCCTAGTGCAGTACCTTCAACTTCATAGTAATTCTCTGACGTAACTGGTAGGAATCACATTTAGTCCGCATCTTGTGAGATAATGGCAATCCAATATACCTAACAGGCAGTGCTCTAAGTTTGAATCCAGTAATCCACAATAATGCAGCCTGTATCCTCTCAGAAACATCAGCAACAAACATGATGGATTTCTCCTGATTTGCAGACAGTCCAGTAGTTTCAGAAAAATATCTTAATGCTTCCATGACCCTACATACAGATTGTTTAATACCTTTGCATAAAGATCATAAGGTCATCTGCATAGGTAACATGAGTGAGTTTCTGTTTCTTGCACATAGGATGATACCTAAAATCTGGTAATTTTGCTCTTCCTTGTTAGTATTCTTGAGAAATATTCCATCACAAGCACAAATAACAAGGGAGATATTGGATCACCTTGTCTCAAACCCCTCCTCCCTTCAAAGTATCCACAACTTTCTCCATTTACTTTGACTGAAAAGCTTGTTGTAGTGACACATTCCATAATAAGTTGGCTAACCATGTCATATGCCTTCCTCCAAACAATTTTTATCAAACATCTCGGAGTTGTTTTCCTGTTATAGTGCCTCCATAAATCATGGCAAATCAACACATTTTGAGCCAAATATCTTCCTGTCACAAATGCAGCTTGAGTATCCTTAACCAAGCTACGCAAAACATCCTTTAATCTAGTGCATAGTATCTTTGAAATGCATTTATTAATGGTATTACAACAAGAGATTGGTCTAGATTGACTTGCATCTTCAGATCAATCAGTTTTTGGGATTAAAGTAATCAAAGTTGCATTGACCTGTTTCAATAGCCTACCAGTTGGGAAAAATTCCTGCACAGCATTACACACTTTAAGGCCCAATAATCTCAGAAAAGAAAAAATATCCATCAGGACCTGGGCTCTTGTTATGTTTCAATTTTGATGTTTCTTTCTGTTAGCATTTTCTTTCATTGGGTAAAATTTAGGTTGAGATTTTCAATTTTGCATTTCAGTTGATGGGTTTGGATTACATAGAATTTTTATATATAAATAAACATATCATTTCATTTAGAGAGATTCGTATTATTTTACTGTTGGTATTGGTACCTACAGATTCTGTATTTTTCAAATTGAAGAATGAACAGTAACATTGTTTGTATCAGCTAGAGGTTGAGTTTTGTTGGCTAAATCAAGGTTGATAAAACAAGAGGAGTATCCATCCATAACTTTGTTTTTTTTCATTGCAGCATTTGATAGAGAGAAAGTCATGCATGAATGATGCATGTATAATGGTGCTTTTACGTTGTATGCATTTGCTTTGTTACCATTATAATCAAATATTTTGTGGATGTGGATAGGTGCTTGGTTTAGATAATTAGCTTGTTGGTTTATTTAGTTACCGAAGCAACTTTTTGCACAAAAAATAATATCAAACAAAGTTCTAGGTAGCTGAAATGAAGAAGATGCTATAACCAATATAGCTATCAATATTCACAGTCATGCAAGTTTTTTCCCTTAAGGTTTTCGTGTTAGAAAGTTATTTCTTTGGGGCATGAGCAAACAAGCCAACATCCACTTTAGAGACATTTTTTTGGATGTCTGATTCATTAGAAATTCTTGTATCTCGCTTGGTAAAAGGGATTGTTGCCATAATTGTGTGAACAGCTCATTTGATTATATACCATTCATCACCATAACCTCTTTTCAACGTTTTCCGTGGATATGCCATATTTCAGGAAAGGAATGACATATTGCTCGGGAAAAACAAGAACTATACAAGCTTTGCAGGATATAATGGAGTTCCTTTAACAGAAATTTCTTGTGTTCCAAGTGCTGCTGTCAGTCAAAATGAGATTCCTCCACTTGTTAGTGCTTTAAAAGCTTCAGCTGAAGAAAATGCTGCAAGTTTTCATTTTCCTGGCCATAACAGAGGACAAGCAGCACCATCATCGTTGACTCAGCTCATTGGTGCAAAACCGTTTCTTCATGATTTACCTGAGCTTCCGGAACTTGACAATCTCTTTGCACCAGAAGGCCCCATTTTAGAAGCACAAAAACGAGCGGCAAGACTTTTTGGAGCATCGGAAACATGGTTCCTTGTTGGCGGTAGTACATGTGGAATTCAGGCAGCCATTATGGCTACTTGTTCACCTGGTGATACTCTTATTCTCCCACGGAATTCTCATATCTCAGCCATATCTTCCATGGTACTGTCTGGTGCACTTCCAAAGTACATCGTCCCTGAATATGATTTCAAGTGGGATGTTGCTCGTGGCATCACTCCATCACAGGCAAGTACGACATCATGAGATGCATCTTTCTCAAAGTTGCCTTTCTCTAAGAATTTAATTATCTTGAATGCATAGGTGGAAAGATATTTTAAGTGTAAAATTATGCAAGCTAGTGATATATTTATGAAAGTATTTAAAAGACTATTCAACTTATATCCGTGAAATGGTGAAGTTCTTGTTATGTAGGTGAATGACACAATAAAAGAGCTAGAAATGGAGGGCCGAAAAGCAGCTGCCATTTTGGTTGTGTCCCCTACCTATCATGGTATATGCAGCAACTTGGGTGAGATTTGTCTTATTTGTCATTCTTATAATATCCCCGTAATTGTCGATGAGGCTCATGGGGCCCATTTAGGATTTCATCAGGAGCTTCCTAGCTCATCCCTCAGCCAGGGAGCTGATCTTGCTGTACAGTCTACTCACAAAGTTTTGTGTGCGCTTACACAATCATCAATGTTGCACATGCAAGGAAATCTTGTAGATAGAGAAAGAATCAGCAGAAGCCTGCAAATGCTTCAAAGTAGTAGCCCTAGTTATCTGCTATTAGCATCTCTGGATGCCACCAGGGCCCAACTAAGTGAAAATAGAGAGGATATTTTTGACAAAGCAATAGACTTGTCTCTGGAAGCAAGAAGCTTGATTAGTAAAATTCCTGGAATCTCAGTCTTTGAGTATCCAAGTTTCTCTAGTTCTGTTCATATCGACCCATTGCGACTCACCGTTGGTGTATGGCAGTTAGGTCTTTCAGGTTTTGAAGCAGATGATATATTGTGCAATGATTTTGGTGTTGTTTGTGAACTTGTTGGGACCAAATCTTTTACTTTGGCTTTTAACTTAGGGACTCAAAGAGATCATATCCTTCGGCTTGTAGATGGTCTAACGCATCTATCACAAACTTCTCACTTTCATCAACCTGTCAAAGATGAAGGCGAAAATGTGAATCGTTTTGTATGCCTTGATGATGTTAGAATAAGCATGAGCCCAAGGGAGGCCTTCTTTGCTTCAAAGTGTAAAGTTAGCATAAGAGATAGCATCGGTGAAATTTGTGGAGAGCTTGTATGTCCTTATCCACCTGGTATTCCAGTGCTAATTCCTGGTGAGATCATCACAGAAGAAGCATTGAATTATCTCCAGGAGATCAGAAGCAGGGGTGCTGTTATTACTGGAGCAGCTGATTGCTCCCTATCATCTTTTGTTGTATGTGTTACCTAAGCATTCATCCAGCACCTTTAAAAAGAAGCCTGGAATAAGTAGTTGAAGGACAAATGCGAATGACTTTTGTATCAGATTACCCTGCATTTGGCATTTAAGATCTTAGCCTTTCCTATATTGCAAGTAGCGGTTTTGGGTATAGTTTGAGTATAAAGCAACTTGTCGCGAGCCTATTAAAGGAAACTGGCAACTCAAAGGTACCGCACCTCTATGAGACTACTATGTTGGACATTCCTGCTCTAGGTTTGTTTTTTCATAAAAACGAAGGCATTCACGTTGTCTCTATTGATGTTCTCCCCAACATTGACATCTAGGATTTCCACATCTTTTCCTCATTCTAGTATAACTCTGGCCAAAGGAAGGTGGACATATTTCTGTATCAGCAAATCAAGAGCTAGGACTATATCAGCGGGGGGCAACAAGATGATCCCCATCAAACTGATCAAAAGCTATACAAGCAAGTGAAGCAAAAGAAACGCCGGCAAGCTATTAATCATTAGATGGCATTTCTAATTGACACACTAGTTCATCTAAAACCAATAAGCTCTTTAGGTATGCTCTTCCTCTTTGTTTGTGCCCTTCTTATAGGGACTGTTAGCTATTTGGCTTCTATGTTGAGGTAATAATCCTTGTAATCATTTGGGGTGGATGATTTTTTATTTTTTTTTGACAAAAAGTGGAACAGTAAGAACATGTAACAAGGCATCTATATGGAATTATTTTCTTCTGTTGCAAGCTGGAAAGATCAAAATTTCCTGTACTATGTTTCTTATGCTCTCTCTTTTTTGTTGTGATGGTAGAAACATGATCTGGACATAACATTTCAGAAATGCTATCGAAATTGGAACAAAACGAGGATAATTCTTGAAAAGATGGAAATGAAGAGTTCGTTCAGATAATGCAATTTTGTAGCAACTTTTTAAAACACTCCACAACCGTACTTAGTATTTTTGGATGTGTATTTTGAATCTCGTGCTACTTTCAACTTCCAAGAATGAAGTACACAAATAGTAAATGTTGCAGTCTCTTATTAATTGTAATTGGTGGTAAACCACTTTTTAATAGCAAAAGGAATGAACTTTAATGCGTGACCGATTAAGAATTCAATTTTTAATATATACTTCCTCCGTCCCAAATTTTTTAATTTGATTTTCCATTTTACTTATCCTTTTTCATTAATCAAGAAAAGACGAACATTTTTTTTTCTCATTTTTTACCCTTTGCATTAATTATTTTTTCTTCAAATTAAAATGTAAACATCATTTAATAGGGGCACTATGGTAAACTAGTCATGTTATTAATTATTTTTCTTAATTAATGTGTTATATCAATTTGGGACGGATAATTTGTGACGGAGGAAGTATATTCTCTTTTCTCTTATTATATAAGAGTGAGTTGGGCGGCTGAAGCAGCTCTCCATCGACTGTCTGCTTCACCTGCTTGCTTCATTATTTTTACTATATCACATCTAATTAATTATTATAAGCTATTTACAAATTAAAAATTAATAATATTTAATAAAAAAATAAAATAGACATTTATGACATGCCTGTTTCAGTTTCTTTAATCATAATTTTACTGAATATCATCCTAATTAATTATTATAAATCATCTAAATATTATATATATATAATAAAAAAAAAAGTAAAATTGATATAAAATGATGAGTTAACTCTTAATGTTTTAAATTAACTTCACATCTTATATGAGGTCCCCTTAATTAATTTTTCACAAGTATTTTTTATAGAAATTTTGTTATATCACTTCTAATTAGTTGTTGTGAGCCATTTAAGACATGTTTGCTCTGTTGTTTCAATCGTGATTTTACTATATCACCTCTAATTAATTATTATGGTCTAAGCATTATGCCACTTAAATTGGAATATAAAGAAAAGTTTTATAAATCACAATAATTAAAAAACTTAGATTATTTAAAAAATGTAATTGACTATCAATGCCACAAATTTTTGAACAAGAAGAGCAACATGTATTATTTGAAAATTACATACAAAAATATTATAAATTACGGTAGTTAACAGTTTAAAATATCTAAAAAAAATTAATCTGTTATATATTTCAAAAAAATAAGTAAAAAATATTACAAATCACAATGATTAACAACTTAAAAATTTAAAAGATATAAAATATTTGATTGACTCTCGAAACTATATCAATGTCACTTAAATTGGAATAGAAGAAAAGTATTATACAACAACAACAACAACAAACCCAGTATATTCCCAGATCGTGGGGTCTGGGGAGGGTAGAGTGTACGCAGTGATACCACTACCTCTAAAGAAGTAGAAAGGTTGTTTTCGATAGACCTTCGGTTCAAGACAAAGGACAGTATATATAGAAAATAGAAGAAAAGTATTACAAATCACAATAATTAAAAACTTAAATTATTTTTAAAATATAATTGACTATCAATGCCACAAAAGTTTGTACAGGGAGAGTAATATATATTATTTGAAAACTAAAAAAGATTATAAATTATAATAGTTAACAACTTAAAATATCTAAAAACATATTAAAAGTATGATTGTTTATCTAAATTCTATATGTGTAGCATAAATTGAGACAAAAAACAAACATATATTGAACCTGTGTTATCTGAAAAACAGTAATATAGTCCCATCGAATTTTATTTTTCACACTCATTATTAATTTATACATTTGTAGAGTTTAATTTTTATGGTGAATTAAATTATTAAAATAAAATTATATATTTGAATAATAAATCATGATTATTGATAATTAAAAATATTTTAAAAATATATGCAAAAATTACTTTAAAAAATAAATTTATTTAAATTTCAAAACTCAAAAGATGTCACATTAATTTATATTATTATTATTATAATATTAATTTAGAATAGATGTTGAGCACGGGCTTCTTCCCACTAGTATATATATATATATATATATATATATATATATATATATATATATATATATAACATAAATATTATCAACGAGGGGGGCTTTAAAAAATGTGAATTTTTATTTTTTCTAACAAAAAATTACTAAGAGAAGTAAATGTTTATGTTGCACAATATATATATAAGAACTAACAGGAATATTATCAACGAGGGAGAGGGGGGGGGGGGGTCCTTTAAAAAATGTGAATTTTTATTTTTTCTAAACAATGCTCCCACCAAAAAATTACTAAGAGAAGTAGATGTTTATGTTGCACAATATCTTAATCAAACTTAACTACCAACGATTTAACATCAACTATATATACATAAAAAATAAATTTAACCATGTATAAATAATATAATTTTTCGCCGAATGAAAATTTGAATGAACTCCTGAGCATATGCTAGTTCCGCCTCTGCTATCAACCATCTTCCCTTACCACATAGATAAAGGATGAAAACACAAGACAAAAAGCATAACAAAAACTTAGTTTGAATGTTCACACCAAATCATACAACTTATCATGATCAAGTGATTTAATAAAATAAAAATATTTATTATTTAATCATAATTAAGTAAAAAAAGTCTATATTTAAACACATAACAAACATGTATTTTCTTGGAGTGAGCACCAAGTGCGGGAAAACTTTTGTGAAAAAATACACAGATGAAAGTTTGAAAATCAACAACAGAAAGGGGAAAAAGTTATGTCAAGGGTTATTCAGTATGAAAATCAGTATGGATACACGTGGTGCAAACAGAGCCGTAATTATTATAACATTTCCAGCAATACATGAAAAAAGATTTTATATTTCATTTGAAAAATACTCCATTCTTTTATCTTTTAACAACAGTTTTAGCTAAACTTAAAATACAAAAGTTATGTTTTTAGAGTATCTATATTCTGCTCATAACTTCTATGCTAAGACTAAAGCAACAAAAATCTCAGCATATAGTCATCAAAACCCATGCTTATTTGCTTTGGGCATCCTAGATATAGCTCAAAGAATCACAAGATCATAAGAGCCCCAAGACAAAGAAGATGAAAGTCGTCACACTTTCACTTGATAATTGCATCACCCAAACTCGTCAGTCTTGGTTTCTTCAGAGTTTTACAATCTGGTACATATAGTGGGCTGCATCGGAAGGTGCTGACAATACTTGTCCACCAATTGAAAGTCTATACTCCTATCCAGAGAGACAAAATTGAGAATCAGAATTGTTAAGAGCAAGAGAAGATTAGACTTTGTACAATTAGTTAGTTAGTTGGTTAAAAGTTAGTTATACATAATAGACTACTCTAGTATAAGTACTACAGCTGCCCAGTTTTATCAAGAGAATAAGAATTTCTCTTTGCTTTCTTCTTCATACATCTCTTCTTCTCTGAATCATTTACTTCACCCTCATTAATTCTGCATTACTCAACATGGTACCAGAACTACGAGCTACTAATTGACAGCTCTCTGTTTTTCGATTATCTTTCCTCTTCTGTTAATTCTGGTTTGATTCAGTGCTGTTCGAAATTCGATCGATTGATCGTTTCTTGAGATCAATTCTTTAAGATTCTTTCAAATTTTTGACTCCTTCGATATGATGAGTTCTGGAAGTCGAAGTAGTGGTTTGCCAAATGAATCCTCTTCTACGGTTGAGGAGGACTTTGGAGTTGGTGTTGCAGTTGATGGGACTCATCCCTTATTTCTTACACCTGGAGATACTAGTAGCATATCATTGATTTCTTTTCAACTTACAGGGACAAAAAACTATTCTCTATGCTACAGGTCTATGAAAATTGCTCTCTTGGGATGCAATAAGCTTGGTATTATGGATGGAGCTTGGAAGAAAGAGCGATTTCATGAAAAATACTGGTATCAATGGGAGAGGTGTAATGCAATTGTACTTTCTTGGTTGATGAATTCAGTTTCACTAAATCTGGTTAGTGGTATAGCCTATGATTTAGATGTACACGCAGTATGGACTGAGTTGAAAGAGAGATTTGATAAGGTTGATGGCTCTCGTTCGTTCAACCTTCACAGAGAAATTGCTACGTTGGTTCAAGGCACTTCTTCAATCTCTGTGTATTTCTCAAAACTAAGGATCTTTGGAATGAAGTTGAAGCATTGGTTCCATTACCTAGTTGTAATTGTAATAAGTCAAAGGATTCTTGGATCATGTGCAAAGGAAAAAGTTGTACCAATTTTTTATGGGGTTAAATGATTCTTACATTCAAGCAAGAAGTCAAATCTTGCTCATGACTCCTTTGCCGACTGTAAATCAAGCTTACTCAATGTTGATGAGTGATGAAAGCCAAAAGGGCTTGACTACTACCTTAGGAATTCTTGGAACCTCTCCTGCAATGCCTACTGGAAATTATGAGGCCACAACACTGTACAGTTCTAGGCCTAACAATGTCCAAAAATTCAAGAAACAATATACTGTACAGTGTGATTTCTATAAAATGAAAGGGCATACTAAAGACAATTGCTACAAGATTGTAGGGTATCCTAATGATAGGTTCAAAAAGAAGGTTGGAGGGTTCAATGTTGGTACTGGTGCATCTCAAGGATTCATTGCTGGTTCTCATCAAGGTTCAAGGAATGGTACATATCAAACTTATGCTAGTGTTGATACTCAGGGCATAATGGAGTCAAAAGCTGTTGTTTGTGATCCAGTTCAGCCATATTCTTCAGCTGTACTTCCTAACAGTCAAATGCAGGTGCCTTGCTTCTTTACAAGAGATCAATATGATCAGATTGTGACTATGCTGAACAACATGCCTCATGCCACTCCTGTTGCCAACACAACAGGTATGAATACCATTTTAGGTTCTGTAAACCATCGAAAAGAGTGGATAATTGATACAGGAGCTACCAACCATATGGTAGAAGATCCTGATCTTCTCACTAGCCTCACCAAACTAGACTCTAACAAATCGAGAAAGGTGTTTTTACCTACTGGTAATGCAGCCTATGTCACTCATGTGGGCTCAAGTATGATTACTGCAGAGTATAATATTAATAATGTTCTGTATATACCTCAGTTTAAATTTAATCTTCTCTCAGTATCCCAGGTAACAAAAGCTTTACAATGTGTAGTGGTATTTTTCCCTGACTTTTGCATATTTCAAGATCTCTTCAATGGGAAGGTGAAGGGGATTGGTAGACAAGAGCATGGCCTATACCTGCTGCCTTCTTTCAGTATCAAATCAGTACATGCTGTAAATTCTTGTTCCTTAAAATCTAAAGATAGTCTAGTTGATGTTAATCTTTGGCACATGAGACTTGGTCATAGTTCATTCAAAGTATTAAACAAGTTGTTTGATGTTCCTTTGGACAAATGTAACTCAAACATTAGAAGTTGTTCCATTTGTCCTTGCGCTAAGCAAGTTAGAACTTTATTTTCTACTAGTAGTGGTATTAAAAGTAATGCTTGTTTTGACATGCTACATCTTGATGTATGGGGACCTTACAAAACTGCTACGTATAATGGAAACAAATATTTTCTAACTATTGTTGATGATTTCTCTAGGATGACTTGGCTATTCTTGCTTAAAATAAAATATGATGTATGTGTTGCTCTAAAACAGTTTATAGCTTATGTTAAAACACAGTTTAACAAGTATGTAAAAGTTATTAGGAGTGATAATGGTACAAAGTTTATAAACTCGGTATGTGACTCCATGTTTAAGTCCAAAGATATCATTCATCAGACTTCATGTGCTTATACCCCTCAGCAAAATGGTGTTGCTGAGAGGAAACACAGACACATTTTAGAAGTCTGCAGAGCAATCAGACTTCAAGGTCATATACCCTTGAAATTTTGGGGCCATTGTGTCCTAGCTGCTACATATCTTATTAATAGGATGCCTACACCTGTTCTTAAAGATAAATCTCCATTTGAAATTTTATATGGTAGAAAACCATCTCTAGAACATCTCAGAGTATTAGGATGCTTAGTATTTGCTAAAAATGTTCATGAAACTAACAAGCTCAAAACTAGAGCTATAAAATCCATTCATATGGGATATTTTCCAACCCAAAAGGGCTATATACTTTATGATCTTGCTCATGATGTTTTCTTTGTTAACAGAGATGTTGAATTTAGAGAGATTATTTTTCCTTTTCAAGAGATCACCACCAAATCAACACCTTTCTTGGATGCATTCTCTGATAATTTGTTAGCAGTTGACTCAAGTCAGTTCATATCTAGTGAGCAGCCACCTGAACAAGTTCCTGAACCTATTGCATCCATGTCTGTTGGTGTCACACAAACTACTACAACTAGCTCTACTCATCCACTGCCTGTCACTGAACAAAGAAGATCAACTAGATCCAAGGCACCACCTCTGTGGTTAAAATACTTTGTTACAACTAAGAAATCTACTACTACTCCTGCTTATAGTCTGTCAAATTACAGAAGTTATGATCATCTATCAACCAACTATCAAGCATTTATTGCTAGCAGTTCAGTAGAGGTGGAACCTACTTCATATGCTGATGCTACTAAAGATACCATATGGGTTGAGGCTATGAAGGAAGAAATAAGTGCTTTAGAAGACAATCAAACTTAGAAAGTTGTAAGCTTACCTGAAGGAAAGAAGCCTATAGGCTGTAAATGGGTGTATAGAATAAAGTACAAGGATACAGGAGCCATAGAAAGGTTCAAGGCAAGGCTTGTGGCTAAAGGTTATAGCCAGCAAGAGGGAATTGACTACCAGGAAACTTTCTCTCCAGTAGTCAAAATGGTTACGGTTAGATCTGTATTGGCACTTGCATCCATTAGGCATTGGCATATCCATCAAATGGATGTATACAATGCCTTCTTGCAAGGTGATCTTCCAGATGAGATATACATGGAATTACCCCAAGGATTTCAAAGCCAGGGGGAGAAAAGACCAGTGTGCAGGCTTCTTAAATCCTTGTATGGCCTAAAAAAGGCACCAAAACAGTGGAACTCAAAGCTTTTGGAAGCTATTGTGCATCTTGGCTTTGTTCAATCTCAATATGATCACTCATTATTTACAAGAAAGGTTGGAACTCAATATGATCACTCATTATTTACAAGAAAGGTTGGAAATGATCTAATCATCATACTGGTTTATGTAGATGATATGCTAGTTAATGGAAGCAGTTTACAACTGATCAAAGACACTAAAGCTGTCCTGCATAACATTTTTAAAATGAAAGACCTTGGGGAATTAAGATACTTCTTAGGCGTTGAATTTGTAAGATCAAAAGAGGGAATTTTGATGTATAAAAGGAAATACACTTTGGAATTAATAGCTGAATTGGGATTGGGAGCAGCAAAACTAGTAGCTACTCCTCTTGAGGTAAATGTCAAGTTAACTAAAAAATAACTTGATGATCATATAGGTGATTCTAGCAAGGGGGAATGATTCACTAACAGATATTGGAACTTACCAAAGAATCATTGGAAAACTACTATACTTGACCCTAACCAGACCTGATATAGCATTTAGTATGCAGACACTAAGTCAATTCCTACATCAGCCTAAAAAGTCACATCTAGAAGCTGCTATGAGGATAGTCAGGTATGTGAAAAATCAACTTGGGCAAGGTATACTACTGTCAAGTAATAGTCAAGAACAAGTCTTAGCCTACTGTGATGCTGACTGGGTAGCTTGTCCAAACTCAAGAAAGTCAGTGACTGGTTTTTTGGTTAAATTAGGAGACTCGTTAATCTCTTGGAAATAAAAGAAACAAAGTACTATTTCCAGAAGCTCAGCAGAAGCTGAGTATAGAAGTCTTGCTTCTACCACTGCTGATCTAGTATGGATACTTGGCCTATTTGGAGAACTTGGACTTTAGTTGACACTACCAATTCAAGTGTATACGGACAGTAAATCAGCTATGCAGATAGCTGCAAATCCAGTGTTCCACGAAAGGACTAAACATATCGAAATTGATTGTCACTTTGTGAGGGGAAAAATACAAAAGGGCATAATCAAGACACAATACATTTGCACAAGAGATCAACAAGCAGACCTGCTAACTAAAGGATTATACAAAGTTCAACATGATCATCTATGTTCCAAGCTTGGATTGTTCAACATGTTTGCACCTCCTAAGCTTGAGGGGGAGTGTTAAGAGCAAGAGAAGATTAGACTTTGTACAATTAGTTAGTTAGTTGGTTAAAAGTTAGTTATAAGTTAGTTATACATAACAGACTACTTTAGTATAAGTACTACAGCTGCCCAGTTTTATAAAGAGAATAAGAATTTCTCTTTGCTTTCTTCTTATACATCTCTTCTTCTCTGAATCATTTACTTCACCCTCATTAATTCTGCATTACTCAACAAGAATCGCACTTGGCGCCTATGGTTAGAATCAGATGGGATTAACTGTCACAAAAGTAGATATGCTTCTGTCAGCGATGAGTACAAATTTTGAGCCCATTGTAGGTGAAAATCCTAACAAGAAACTCAAGCAATTGGATAATAAATTTAATAACTACACCAGTAAAAGCTATTAATTGATAAGGATCAAGGACATTATAACATAAATTTATTCTATACAAAACTTATCACAAGGTTATTTATTCAGAACACCAGCAGATATGTCCAACTTCACCAAATTTGATCCTACAAGTATTGTATACAACCCAAGAGGTGATGGCTGACTAGGATGCAATATAGATTAAAATAGAGCAAAACAGTATTATCAACTTATATCGATAGGCGTAGAGGCTAAATGTAGGAAGGACTAAACCAATTTTGTATCCTTCTAAGATTCTAGGTAGATTATCACCCGTAAGACATGTTTCACATAGTATTTTTTTTTTTATAACAATGATGTTTGGGACAATTTGTGCGCACCTCGATTAATTCCACAGGTAAACTTCACAATATCTATCATTTAGGAATTCCAGGTAGATTGAATAACTTTTGAAATATCTCCGTTCACACCATTCCAGCGAACATTTGAAATCTTAGAAGCATTTGCTTGTGAATATTGATTCATTGTAAACAGGCAAATGAGCCACATAACACATTTAGAGGGGAAGTCAGAGGCGAATTCAGGTTTTAAAGATTGTGGATTCCCCACTAGAGCAACAATATACTTTATTTATAGATTCCCAACTTATAATTCTTATATACTAGATTTTTCAATATAAATACAAGATCCGCACAAAAGTTACTAGGTTCCTAGAAACCCCACCCAACGCCTAGATCCGCCCGGAGGGGGGGGGGGGTACAAAGTATAGTATCCTAATGAAGAGTATTTCTTCTTTTAACTATCTCTCAGATAACTTTTAGCTATGAACTTTGTGGTTTTACCGAGCAGAAAATCTTATTAACATTCAATTGATCCAAACATAGATAATGAGTAAGATTCAAATGCCAAACTTCCTTATTTTTAGGGGCATATAACATGAAAATTTATTCACAATGCAAGATCTTACTTCTAATTTAAGCATGTTTAATGCACATTCATGCCATCATAAGCACCATTTATATGTAAAAGTGATACATGATGCTTTTTAACATAATCTTTCTGTAGAGGTTTTGGGGTCTCAAATGAAAACATGTTTAGCTGTACACCTTGTGCCTTATTATCCGGATGTTGCCCCAAGTACCTAAGAAGAATGATCATTAAGCAACTCGACAACATAAATGCAAAAGAAACACGTTCTGCAAATCCGGCTCAACTTGATAAAATGAACATACTTTTCAACTTCTTATGTGGAACGAAGGTTCATCCTATATGGAGAATCATAATACCTGTAAATCATGGCAAGAAAATATTTAAAGAACTACAACATTTATTTAGCACATTACTGCCAAGGATCCTATCTTAAAAGGAAAACATCAACAATTGTTCTAGGTGTTAACGGTAAAATGAATTGTGATAGTGTATTGAGCATTTTAATATTATTATTATAATATTAATTTGGCTCATAAAAAATTGGAGTGTCATTATTTTGGTTAAGTTAAAAATGCTTTACCTTTTAGCATTAGTTGCTGAAGTTACAAAACCCCGTTTGATAGCAGCATTATACCTCAACTTTACTGCCATTATTTGGCATCATCTCACGTTGTGCATGGCTGCATTTTTTTCAGCTTCCTAACTCCTTTTTCACTGTGGTTTATGAGCCTTTAACACATAGTTAGTGGGATAGAATATGGACATAAATTTTATGTAACTCTTATAACATCCATCATTATTCTACCTCTTTATTTTTGTAACCATTGTAACTCTTGTAACTCATGAAACCTGTAAGTCATTGATCTTCCCTTTTTACTACCATCATTCATTCTTATATTCATTGCATGGAAGACTTTATCTCCTATAAATAGAGGTGGTCTTGCATGGGCTTGTGATATACAAGTTATTATAGAGTTCATAGAAAAGTTAGTAAAAAAGAGAGTTTGCTAGTTGAAGGGAGGTGTTCTTTTTGTGGAGCTTTGAACTCAACTCTTGTCCAGAGTTGTTGAGTTGTTCTTTGTGAGAAAGGCTGTTGTATCTCGGAGGGGACAAGTCAAGAAGATTACTACTGGACCGGTGAAATATTTGCTGCAGTGGGCTTGAATCTCCTTAAAGAGAGCGTGATATCCGCATCTCAGCCGAAGAAGAAGAAGACATTCTTTTCTTTTTTCTACACTTGTAATTTTCAGTTGTATTTTTATTGTAATTTCACCAACAATTTTAAGGAAATTCAATGACAACAACTAAAAAACCCACGGATTTCAAGATGGGAGATCTTAACAAGCCATTCCGGTTCAACGGTACTCACTTCAAGAGGTGGAAGGGTAAAGTACTTTTCTACTTAAGTCTTCTCAACGTTTCTTATGTGTTAACTGAGAAGAACCCAAACAAAGTAGATAACTCTTTCATGATCGATGAAGAACTCATTTCTCTTCAAGAGAAAGTGAAAAAATACGATGGTGACTCCTACAAGTGTCGGTATTTTCTTTTTAATTGTCTATCTGATAATTTTTATGATTATTATGATAGAACTTACTCTAGTGCAAAGAAAATTTGGAAAGCGTTGCAGAGTAAGTATGACACTGAGGAGGCAGGAGAGAAAAAATATGCGGCTAGCAGATTTTTCCATTTCCAAATGGTGGACAACAAATTAGTGGTAGACCAAGATCATAATTTCATAATGATTATTGGAGAGCTGAGGTCTGAGGAAGTCAAAATTGGAGATAACCTTATTGTTTGTGGCATAATTGATAAACTTCCACCTTCGCGGAAGGAATTTTAAAAAACTATGCGCCACAAGCAAAAGAAAACTTCTCTTGAGACTTTGATAATGAGAATCCACATGGAAGAAGAGGCAAGGGGTCAAGATGCACTTTTGCAAATAGAAGAGAACAACATCACACCTAAGGTAAATTTAACTTCTTCAAATAATACTATCCCTGAAACTAACAAAAATACTACTTTAAAGCCAAAGAAGAAAACATTCAAGAAAAATAATGGTAGACATCCCAAGAACAATAATGGTGGAATCAACCAAGCAAAAAATCAACATGTACAAGAAAAAGAACCGTGCTTTATCTGTGGCAAGAGTGGATATATTGCTCGATTTTGTAGATTTTGGAAATGTAGGCCTAAACCTCAGGCAAACGTTACCGAAGAACCATTTGTGGAAGTGATAACAGACATTAACATAGTGGAGAATATTGATGGATGGTGGGCTGACTTTGGTGCAAACCGTCATGTCTGTTATGACAAAGACTGGTTTAAAAAATATACTAATTTTGAGGAGCCCAAAACCATCATGCTTGGAGATTCACATACCACTCAAGTGTTGGGAATGGGAGATGTCGAGTTGAGTTTTACTTTTGGAAGGGTATTAATCTTAAAAGATGTACTTTATACTCCTTCCATGAGAAGAAATTTGATGTCTAATTTTCTTCTTAATAAAGCAGGCTTCAAACAAATTATTGAATTTGACCAATATGTAATTGTGAAAAATAATATTTTTGTGGAAAAAGGGGTATGCATGTGATAGTATGTTCAAATTGAATGTTGAAATGAATAAACATCTACTTCTGTTTATATGCTTTCTTCTACTAATTTTTGGCATGCTCATTTGTGTCATATAAATGATCATTATGTGAGAATCATGAGTAGTTTAAGATTAATTCCAGTGATCAAAAAGAATTTTGAAAAATGTGAGGCTTGTAGTAAAGCCAAAATCACAAAAAGGCCTTATTTTCAAGTTGAAAGAAAAATTAAATTATTAGAATTAGTTCATACTGATATTTGTGAATTTGGTGGAATTTTAACTCGTGGAGGAAATAGATATTTTATCACTTTCATTGATAATTTTTCTAAGTTTACATATGTCTACTTAATGAAAAATAAAAGTGATGCATTTGAGAACTTTAAAACTTTTCTCCATGAAATTGAAAATTAGCTTAATAGAAAAATAAAAAGAATAAGAAGTGATAGAGGTCGTGAATATGAGTCATATGAATTCAACTCTTTTGTTAGATCATTGGGTATAATTCATGAAACTACTCCTCCTTATTCTCCTACATCTAATGGTGTAGCGGAAAGGAAGAATAGAACTTTGGTTGAGTTGACTAATGTCATGTTAATTGAGTCTTGTGCACCTTTAAATTTTTGGGGTGAAACTCTTTTGATTGCTTGTTATGTGTTGAATCGTGTGCCTTATAAAAAGATCAAATTAACACTTTTTGAGTTGTGAAAAAGTCATAAGCCAAATTTGAGATATCTAAGAGTTTGGGGTTGCTTAGCTTATGTAAGGATAATGGATTCTAAAACCTCTAAGTTGGGTAAAAAAGTTACTACTTGTGCTTTTCTTGGTTATGCTTCAAATAGTATGGCCTGTAGATTTTTTTAATCTTGAAGATAGTGTGATAATAGAATTTGGTGATGCTATTTTTCATGAAAATAAATTCTCTTTTGATTCTAAAAATAGTCGGGGTCAAAGGACTAAAGAAAATATCTGTCACTACCTAGTTCTTCCACTTTTGATTTAAAAAATAAAGAAAATGATGATTTTGAGTTAAGAAGAAGTAAAAAAGCTAAAGTAGAAAAAGAATTTGATCCTGACTATTATGTTTTTAACATTGGAGATGACCCTATCACTTTAAAAGAAGCTTTATCTTCACATGATGTTGTTTTTTGGAAAGAGGCTGTAAATGATGAAATGGAATCACTAATTTCTAATAAGACTTGGAAGCTAGTTAATTTACCACCGAGTTGTAAAACAATTACATGTAAATGGGTCTTACATAAAAAGTTAAAATCGGATGGATCTGTTGATAAATACACAGCTAGGCTAGTGACTAAAGATTTTAAACAACTAGAAGGCTTAGAATATTTTGATACTTTTTCTCCGGTAACTAGAATTACATCCATTAGACTTTTAGTTGTTATTGCGGCAATTTTTGATTTACAAATTCATCAAATAGATATAAAAACTTCTTTTTTGAATAGAAACCTAAATGAGGAGATTTACATGGAACAACCCAAGTGTTTTGTTGAGGCTGGCCAAGAGGCAAAGTGTGTAAACTTAAGAAATTCCTATATGGCTTACAACAGTCACCAAAGCAATGGCATGAAAAGTTTGATTCCTGCATGATTGATACTGGGTTTAAAACAAATGAGTGTTATAAGTGCATATATTATAAGTCTTGAAATAATTCGCATGTTATTATTTTCCTATATGTTGATGATTTATTGATATTTGGCTCTAACATGAATGTTGTTGGTGAAACTAAAAATATTTTTAGAAGCTATTTTGATATGAAAGATCTTGGTGAGATAAATTTTATTCTAGGAATAAAGATAACTAGAACATGTGATGGAATTTTCCTTGACCAGTCACATTATGTTGAGAAAATATTGAAAAGATATAATTTCCTTGATTGCAAGCAAGTTGTAACTCCATTTGATTATAGTGTTCACTTGTTTCCTATTGAAAATGAAAATGATATTATAAATCAAAAGGAATATGCTAGCATAATTGGAAGTTTGAGATAGGTGACTGATTGCACTAGGCCTGATGTTGCATATGCAGTAGGATTACTTAGAAGGCTTACTAGTAAGACAAATAATGAAAATTGGCATGCTATAACGAGAGTAATGAGATATTTAATTGGAATGAAAAATTGGGGTTTGTTCTTTAAAAAATATCCTGTAGTACTTGAAGGATTTTGTGATGCGGATTGGAATACTTTAGCAGGTGATTGCTTATCCACTACTGGTTATGTTTTTACTTTGGGTGGTGGTGTTATTTATTGGAAGTCTAAAAAGCAAACTATTATTGCTAACTCTACCATAGAGGCTGAACTAATTGCTTTAGCTTCATCTAGTGAGGAAGCAAATTGGTTGAGAGATTTGTTATTTTAAATATCTTATTTTGAAAAACCAATTCCTCTTATATTAATTCATTGTGATAGCATCGCTGCAATTGGTAGAGTTCACAACCGTTATTACAATGGTAAATCCAGATCTATATGGAGAAAACACAGTAATGTGAGATCATATTTGACAAATGGTACCATTAATATTGATCATGTCAAATCTTGCAGATCTGTTGACTAAGGCCTTAGCAAGAGAAAATGTCTGGATCACATCGAGGGGGTTGGGATTGAAGCCTATTGAATCTTGAATCATATGTGAGGAAACCCAACCTGGGGACTAGAGATCCTATAACCAAGTTTAATGGGAAAAACGAATCACATGATGACATGTTGTGAAAAATGCGGTGAGTGTATTTTCCTATAATGATTGTGCGTTTTAGTTTATAAAACTCTTAATGAAAATCTTTAGCTCTTATGAGTGGAGTGCTAAATTACAGGAGCACTCTCGACGAATTTCACCTATGTGAGTGTAGAGGTAGGTCGCTTTCTATGATAATTAGGTTCGTTCTAAAAAAATACTCAAGAAATCGGGATGGCACAAGGTCGTAACGTGCTGGCTATAAAGCTCATGTAAACACCTTGACTATTATGTGTAAGTAGTAACTTTTTTATTTTCTTTAAGCAATCATAGTTCAAGTCTGAGACCACTATGACTCTGGAGTAAAAAGTACTATTTTACTAAGTGGAGGTTCAATGCAGAGCATACCTTCATTGTGCATGGTAGTCTTCCTTCCACTTGTAGACTTTCTTGTTAATATTAAAATAAGTGGGGGATTGATAATGTATTGAGCATTTTAATATTATTATTATAATATTAATTTGGCTCATACAAAATTGGAGTGTCATTATTTTGATTAAGTTACAAATGCTTTACCTTTTAGTATTAGTTGCTGAAGTTACAAAAAATCGTTTGATAGCAGCATTATACCTCAACTTTACTACCATTATTTGGCATCATCTCACGTTGTGTATGGCTGCATTTTTTCAGCTTTCTAACTCCTTTTTCATTGTGGTTTATGAGCCTTTAACACATAGTTAGTGGGATAGAATATGGACATAAGTTTCATGTAACTCTTATAACATCCACCATTATACCTCTTTATTTTTGTAACCATTGTAACTCTTGTAACTCATGAAACCTCTAAGTTATTGATCTTTCCTCTTTACTAGCATCATTCATTCTTATATTCATTGCATGGAAGACTGTAACGCCCCAAGAACCTATCCCGAGACGTCACATGGTACTCAAGGACACACATGGCCTCAAGCTAACCTCTAAGCTTGTCATCACTTTCTGAACTCATTATAGCGTAAATCATGCTAAGATAAAGAGGAATAACCATGTCATGAACATACTGAAACATGAAGTAATACTTCCTTATACAAATAAAGTACTGAAATCTTTGTACACGCTGGTACACTAGTCTGACAAAGCCTCTACTACATAGGACTGAGGAGCCATTGGGACAGATCCCCAACTGACTCGTACTGAAATGAAAGTAAACAACCATCTATTAACCAAAAAAAATTGGAGACACAGGTCCTCGAACCATGAGGACTCACCAACCGCAGAAATGTAGATAAAGGTACTCAAAGATCACTGTCGCTGCTAAGACTGAGCACCTGAACCTATATCATGAGGAAATATAGAGTACAAAAGAGTATGTGAGTCAGTACTTGGGAATGTACTGAGTATGTGGGGGTGGATGCAACATTTTAAATAATATCATAAATGTATAAGAAAATCATGCATGCTGACAATAATAACTCTCTTCGCTTGAATTATTTAAAACATCATTTCCGTAAGTCATTAGTAATAACATATGCTTCATAAATCTCATAAATTATTTAACTCAACTCAAACTCTTTGATTCATGACTTAGAGTGACTCGGTAACTCATGGTACTTAGATCATTATGGACGTGGGAGTTTTTTATAACCGACATAACTACACCATATGAGCCGCATGGAGTCCAAAGATTTGCCCTCCTAAGAAGAGTTCCCCACATTGGCAGGGGTGTTGTACTCTTGCCAGGGAGTACAACCTCAATCTCATCATAACAATCTCATACTCGGCCTTTGGTCCACAACTATCAACATCAATCCTATGGTGGCACGTAGTTCTGAGGAAATACCAAATTTCTCGCTCGGTGCTAAATACTCCTCCCAGACTCAGCTCAAAATGCGTTAGGAAATCCACCTCAATCAATATCAACTCATGGGTCTATTATGATGACCAAAACAACAGTATATCTCATCGGTAAATCATATACGACTGTGGATTCCTAACTCGACTCAAATTCAAACAATGTTTCTCAACATCAAGTACATTTGCTTATCAAATCATTTCAAATGCCAAAGATTCAAGCAAACATCATAAAACTCATTCTTGACTTTCAATTCAAATATTGATAGATATATATATATTCAATAGTCAAATTTCTCATAGAAAAGCACAAATCTTGACACTTATCATGAATCACTTAGAAATCATCAATATATAATGACAATATACACCTCATAGAATAAATACTCAATTTAAGAAGCATGATGGTGAAATAACCATACTTATCAAGCTTATTCAACTCAAGTCTCATAAATCATACATAAAGAAATTTGGGTGTAAACCCACTTGTAAAATCATGTAAATCAATAATAGAAAGTAAATCTTTAGGCACAAGAACGAAAGGAGTATTCTTGTTCAAACCCCACATACCTTGGATTTTGATTTGAAGATGTGTAAACTTGTTTGGAACTCTTCTCACACATTTAGGCAAAGATTCTTGATGCCTTTTACTTGGGAAACTTAGTTCTTGAACAACTTGGAGAAATTCAAGGAAGATTCTTTGAATTTCTTGGAAGAGGATTTGGATTTTGGATCTTGTAGAAACCCTAGTTTCTAGGAGATTCTTGGAAGATTGGAAGAGAAAGGAGAAGGAAATGAGTGGCTCTTCTCCACTTTGATATATATATATATATATAAGACCACAGGGGGAGGAAATGACCAAAATGCCCTTTTTTGAAAATGCTAAAATTTGCTGATCGGGGCCTGTGACGGTCGATCTGACGGTCCGTCAAGTCTCCTGACGGTCCACCAGATCATCCATCACTCGAGTACCAAAACTAGAATTTTCTGCCTCAATGTGACGGTCAAAGTGACGGTCCGTCAGGAAACTGACGGTCCACCAAGTCGTCCGTCACTCGAGGGCCAGAAATGAGACATTCTGTCTCTAGCTGACGGACCCCTTGACGGTCCGTCAACTTTTTGACGATCCACCAACTTGGCCGTCGCATGATGTCCCTAAAAATGAATCACTGCCTTGGCTTGAAGGGGCACTTGACGGTCCACCATGGACCTGACGGTCCACCAGGTCGACCGTCAAACCTGGGCGATCCGATACCGTTGAGTAAAACGACCATACCTCACTCATCCGATGTCAGATTTTGATGAAATTAGTATCGATGGAAAGATTATTCAATTCTATACATGAAAAAAAAGTAGAAATTAGAGAAATACAACATGGTTTAATCATCAATCACTTTGGAAGTCATACATATACACTCGAAAGACGGATTTAGGCTTAAGAAATGATCGGGGTATTACAAAGACTTTATCTCCTATAAATTGAGGTGGTCTTGCTTGGGTTTGTGATATACAAGTTATTATAGAGTTCACAAAAAAGTTAGTAAAAAAGAGAGTTTTTTAGTTGAAGGGAGGTGTTCTTTTTGTGGAGCTTTGAACTCAACTCTTGTCCAGAGTTGTTAGTTGTTCTTTGTGAGAAAGACTGTTGTATCCTAGAGGGGACAAGTTAAGAAGATTACTGCTGGACCAGTGAAACATTTTCTACAGAGGGCTTGAATCTCCTTAAAGAGAGCGAGATATCCGCACCTCAGCCGAAGAAGAAGAAAAAGACATTCTTTTATTTTTCCACACTTGTAATTTTCAGTTGTATTTTTATTGTGAATTCACCAAAAAATTGTGAAAAAGATCCAAGACATATACATAAGCATACGTGGTGCCTCCTCCTTTTATGATTCTTAAAGTCGTTCCCACCCTAGAGGAGGCTGAGCAATATTCGGCTTATCAATTGCCTATAGTCTGTTTCCATCTTAGTGAGCTTAAGTGGATTATCAAATGATATATTTGGACTCTAATCATGAGTTGCTTCACAATAGAAAGAGATGTTCCAATATGTGTTTCCTTATTTATTGTTACTTTTCCTTTATATGTATGTACCTCCATTGGAAACATTTAGCATACTGCAAAACAATTTCCACTCCTGTTGGAAAATCCCTAGATGCATAATATGTAAGGACTTCTTTTGAGTACAGAAAGGTTTACCTCAGCAGTAACAACAACGACATCGGGATCATAAATCACCAACTTGTTATGAGAAATTTTTCCATGACTCTCCTCATCCTTTATGATATGATTTTCTTGATTCCTCTATGAGGAAGTATGCTCTGCAGGTTTTAGAGTCTGAGTCTCCATGATGTTAGGGGAAATAGAAACTCTCAATGCATTTTGCTTTGTGTTCACAATATTAATGTAAAACCCCAAAAATGCAAGAGAATATTATAACCATTCTTCATGTAAAATCAAACATCATATTTCGGTAGTATGAGAAATTATTTATACTATTAAGGCTATAGGTAACTCCTAGCTCATGTCCAAGTCGAACTCTTCATTACCAATTGATTTCTTGAGAAAAATCTTGCTATAGTCTATTTAAAATGAGTGTAACTCCTAGATTATGATGTATTTTGAACTCAAGCCCCACCAAATGAAAGGTCTTTGAGTCCTATTTTCAACACATCCATTTTTCCTTAATCCAATATTAGAGTAAAAAGTTATGGTAATTTTAGTGGAGCACTATTCAACAGTGAGAACCTACGAGTGGTGGTAGGATCTTGGTGAGATTTTACGACCGTAAAATGCTATTGTGTGGTTAAAACAGTTCCAAACATTAGAAAATTGACAATTATATCTTCCAACCACGGTTGAAAACCACGACCATGGTTAGAAACCACGATCTTGACTTCTAAAGTGGATCCAGTTGGAACCTACAACCTATGAACCAAAGAATGATCATAGGTAGGTTCCACTATCATACCAAGGATCGTATGCTAGAGAGAGCCCAAATTCAGTCTCCAAACCAAGAGCATGACCTACGTCATAGGTTGGTCCCACGATCGTGGGATGGTCTGTAGGTCTTAATTCTGCAGATTTTCAATTACATTTTATGAGGGGCTCTACTGTGTTTTCCCACTCTTTTAACATCAAAACTACACTATTTAAGCCACCCCAAAGGTGATTATTATGATTAATAATAACCTAAGACCTCATTCCTCGAAAAGCACTCGACACTAAGTATCTCAGAGAAAGAAAGAAGCAATTTCCTCCAATCAAGGCAAACTAGGGATCTTCAATATCAGGCTCCAATTTCAAATATTTCTTGAGGGTTTTCATCTCCAGGTATGTGAGATTTATTCAGTGGGTCTCCTTTCACCCATTGAGTCCTAAAGTTAACTCACTTTCTCAGTTTAATTCCTTCCCCAGAGCTTAGGGTTCATGAATGTTGTGAATTTCTTGATATTCCAGTTCCTTGATCTCATTGAGTTATAAAATCATGTTTTAACATGAATTTTAGTATCATTACATTTTCAAAGTTTTAAACCCTAATTATATTCTGAAATCCATGATTTTTGTACTTGAGTTATTAAATGTCTCAACTCACTCAGTTTATGGAATTTTCATAATTGTTGCATTCCTTAGAGAGAGGGGATTATGAACACCCGATGACCTAGGATTTCATACATATACTTATGAGTATTATATACTTTAGTTTTCATGATTTGAATGCTTGTATATAAAGTATTTATTTTTCAGTGTTTAAGATATTAATATTTTTAACATTCCTTTTATCAGTTATTATTTAGTTGGGAGTAGTACTTAGCACTGAGTTAATGCAGGGATGAAGTCTCACCCACAAATTTGGCTAAGACCTTTAGTACAAGTCCCTAATTCCCAAAACTATGGTGCCACAGTTGGTTCTAAAGGGTCACCCATAAGACTAGGCTTAATGCCTTTGTCATTTTGGACATTAATTTAGTGGTTCAACGTCGGTTAGTGTTCGTACCCTTAGTAAGGTAAAAAATACCCCTACAACTAGGGTTATAGGTTGGACCCCAGTTAACTCATATTGGGGTATGTCAGTTAGTAGTAGCTCCCACAGTCCATTATTCATAGTTTAGATTCTGGCACTTACATGATCCTAAATTCAATTGTTCAACTTATCATATAGTACATACTTATTACTTGGTCATGTATCAACTTCCTATGTCACATGCATTATGTTCAGCTTATATTAGTTATTTTCCATCTCACATACTACGTACATTCAAAGTACCGATTGCATACTTTCTTTTGTGGTATATTGCCTTATAATATAGGTTCTAATGTTTAACATCTAGATCGCACTTAGTACAGTCTCCAACTATATCATTTGCAGAACTTTGGTGATTCCTCATCATTCAAGGAATAGTATCAGTATTTCATTCTATTTTATTATGGTTTCAGATAGTTAGAGTTTGTTGGGGGCTTTTCATAGCAACTTCTTAGTAGAGGATTTCAAACAAATAGTAGAGATTCAGTTTCATGATATGTTCGATGCTTTTATGTGTTTTAACATTGATATTTGGTTTTGATTTTCATATATCAATTAGTCTTTAGCTTCTGCACAGTATTATTCAATTTTATATAGTATTATTAGTGTTATGCCAGGTGATGGGTTAGCTTGGGGTCACTTGTGACTCTAATCACCGTGTTATGAATAGGACATAGTCTCGGGTCATGACAAACTTTCTATTAGATCCAGGTTAAAGTGTTCTAGAGTTTTAAAAGTTGTGTTAAGTAGATTCTTGTTACTGGTTGTGAAATACGCTAGACTAATGAGTGCAGGCTACAAAACATTTTAGGAAAAATTTCACTTCTCGTGTTCATATCGTGTGATAGAGTGTGAACTCTATTAAAACCTTCTTCTAACTCATGCTCTAAACATTTATAAAATATTCCTCCTAAGACAACTAACAAAAGATGAAATGGTAATGACAACGAGAATGGGAATTAACAAGCACCACCATATCAAACAAACCCTCTGAACAAATTAGTCCGCCATGCCAAATTCAGGGCTGCTTTCACAACATTATCCTAGTCCAGGACCAGCCAGAATAACTAGCAAACTATTTCACCAGTAGACTTTTACACTAGCCAACCTGATAGTGAATATGGCCGCAGCTAGAGTTTGAGACATCACTTAGATAAATCCTCCGATATTATTTGGGTCTAAATCTAAAGAGGATACATAGGAATTCTTGGAAAATATTTTGAAATTTAATAAGATCATGGGTGTCATAGTGATGACTTATTGCTTATCAGTTACAAGGATGGTTTACACATGGTAGAAGAAATGGAAAGATGATAGAGGTGCAGATACAAGATCAGTAAGGTGGGATAAGCTTGTTGCTTCATTTATAGATAGGTTCTTTACACTTAAGCTAAGAGAGGACAAGGTACAAGAATTCATAAATCTGAAGCAGGTTAACATAAGTGTGAAGGCGTATTTTTGTAAGTTTACTCAGTTGGCAAAGTATGCTCCAACTATGGTTGCTGACTCTAGGGCTCGAATGACTAAGTTCATGTGCAATATTTCTGAGGATGTGGTCAAAGAGTGTAGAAATACTATGTTGGTTAAGGAGATGGACATCTCTTATTTAATAGTTCATACCCAATAAGTTGAGGAAGAAAAAATACAGGAAAGAAAGAGGGAGAGTAAGAAGGTTAAAATAGGTAGCTTTAATTTCTCTCAATAGAGGTCAGATAGTGGAAATCATTCTCAGTATCATCAAAACTCTTTATTTCCATCCCCATCATCTACTAGTTCTCTAGTGTCCAAGTTTAAGAAAGATAATCGAGATAAATCACTAGGCTCTAAGTCCAAGTAAAGTGTGAATAATGGTTGTACTAACCTAGTTTGCAAGAAGTATAGTAAGATCCACAAGGGTGAATGTATAGATAGCAGTGGTGTTTGTTTTAGGTGTGGTAAACCAGGACATAGACTGAGGAGATGTCCAGTGGCTTCACATAAAGGCAGGGATGCTCTTCAGTAAATTTAGTGTAGCTCTTCGGCAAGCTCCAGCAGGACACCCAACTTATCAAGGTACCTCATCTAGTATGACTAATGAATAATGTTAGAACAAGATCTATGCCCTTCAAACTCGGTAAGATTAGGAAGGTTCTTTTGATGTGGTCACTAGTACATTATAGGTTTTTCATATTCATGGCTATGCATTGTTAGATACCAGAGCCATACTTTTTTTTGTAAATTTCTATATAGCATTAGACTTCGATGCCACTTCTGAAATCCTCTCAGAACCTTTTTCATCCTCTACTCCAGTAAAACATTTAGTCATATCCAGAGGGTATACAAAAATTAGCCAATCACAATTTCCTAGAAAGTTACCTTAGTCGATATTTTAGAGTTAGAATGACAAATGTTAATGTTATTCTTTGCTTAGATTGGCTCTGTTCTTCTTGTCCCTCAACTAATTATAAAAAGAGAGTAGTCCATTTTTAATTCCCAAATGAGTTAGTCATAGAGTTAAAAATTAGTAACTCAGTGCCTATAAGTGTCTCTTACTGTAAAGCAAGAAAATTGGTTTCCAAAAGGTGCATATATCGTCTAGTAGGGGTTAAGGATTCAAAGTGTGACACCCTAACTCTTGAGTTTGTTCCTATGGTAAATGAATTTCTAGAAGTATTTCCTGAAGATATGCCTAGAGTTTCTCCCGAGTAAGAAATTGAATTCTGAATAGATCCCCTTCTATATACCCAATCTATTTTAATTCCACTCTATAAGATGGCTCTAGCCAAGATCAAGGAGTTAAAGAAATTGTTGAAATCTCCTAGACATGAGTTTCATCAGGCCCAACGTCTCTCTATGGGGCGTTCTATTTTTTTTGTGGAAGAAAAATGGTTCTCTCAAAATGTGCATCAACTATCGATAGCTGAACAAAGTCATAAACAAGAATAAGTATCTCATTCCTAGGATTGATGACTTGTTCGACCAACTTCAGAGTGCCAAATACTTTTCTAAGATAGATCTCAGATACGGCTATTATCAGCTCAGATTCAAAGAATGTGACATTCTAAAAACAACCTTCAAAACTTGATATGGTCACTTTTAATTTGTTGTTATATCTTTTGGACTAAAGAATGCTTCTAAAACATTTATAGAATTGATGAACAGGATTTAAGCAGTACTTGGACATGTTCGTTATAGTTTTCATACATGATATCCTTATTTATTCTCAAAGTGGGGATGAAAATGTAGACTATTTGAAGATTGTCTTGTAGAATCTTAAAGATCGCCAGTTATTCACTAAGTTCAGTAAGTGTGAGTTTTGGTTAAAATCAGTAGCCTCCCTTGTTCATATCATTTATGATGAAGGCATTTGGGTTGATCCTTAAAGATCGAAGTAGAGTGGAACTGGCCTAGACCCATCTCTCCATTAGATATTAGGAGTTTATTCGATTTAGCTAGTTACTATAGAAGGTTTATTGGAGGATTTTCCTTTATTTCTTCTCCAATTTCCAGATTGATTTAGAAGAAAGTCAAATTTCAGTTGTCCAATTCATACAAGAAGAGCTTTCAGAAGTTGAAGAATCGACTCACCACCGCTCCAATTTTGACTCTGCCAGAGGGTTCAAATGGTTTTGTGGTTTACTGTGATACTTCTAAAGTTGAACTTGGTTGTGTTTTGATGCAATATGAAAAGGTTATTCCATATGACTCTAGTCAATGCAAGACTCATGAGAAGAATTACTCGACTCGTGATCTTGAGTTGGCAATAGTTATTTTACCTTAAATATTTGGAGGAATTATATCTATAGGGTTCACGTGATGTGTTGACTGGTCACAAAAGTCTTCAATATGTATTCAACTAGAAAGATCTAAATCTTCATCAGAGAAGATGGTTAGAAATATAAAATAATTATAATATGAGTATCTTGTACCATCTGAGTAAATCTAATGTAGTGTTTGACGCTCTTAGTAGAATATCTATGGGAAGTGTTGCTCACATCAAGGATAAGAAGAAAGAGTTAGTTTGTGAGGATAACAGGCTAGCTAGATTGGGAGTTTGATTAGTTGATTTGAATGAACGTAGTATTTTGATTTAGAGTGGTTTAGAATCCTCTTTGATAGCCAAAGAAAATCAAGATAGTAATTCTATTTTTCTTAAGTTAAAATAAGCTATCCAAAGTCATAAAGTTAAGGTTTTCTCCCATGGAGGAGATGGTGTTCTTCGTTGTCAGGGCTGACTATGTATTTGGATGTGGATGACTTGAGATAGTGGATGCTAATAGAAGATCAAAGTTCTCGGTATTCTATTCAACAAGGAGCCACTAAAATGTTCCATGATTTATGGAAAGTTTACTGGTTGAATGGAATGAAGAAAAATATCGCAAAATTTATGGTTGTGTCCAAATTACTATTAGGTTAACATTGAGCAATAGAGACTGGTGGTATGCTTTAGGATATCAATATTTCCACTTGGAAGTAGGAAGTGGTGATATGTTCTTCACTATGGGGTTTCCTCATACTCATGAATAACATGACTCGATTTGGGTTATCATGGACCAAATAAATAAATTGGCCCTTTTGTCGGTTAACACTTTAAATTCAGCTGAAGATTATGCTAGACTCTATCTTAGGGAGTTGGTGAAATTACATGAAGTCCCTTTGACCATCATTTCAGATAGGGATACTCAGTTTACCTTCTGGTTTTGGAAGATATTTTAGAAGGGTATTGGTATCCAGGTTCATCTTATTATGGATTTTTACCCACAAATAGATGGTCAGGTAGAGCGAACCATTCAAAATTTAGAAGATATATTGAGAGCATACATGATCAATTTAAAGGATAGTCGGGATGATCATTTTTATTTGATTGAGTTTGCTTAAAATAACACTTATCATTCTAGTATTCATATGGCCCTGTTCGAAGCACTGTCTAACAGGAGGTGTAGATCTCATATTGCTTTGTTTGAGGATGATGATGCTACTTTAACAGGTCCATATTTAATTTATGAGGCTATAGAGAAAGTTTATCTGATTAGAGAGAGGCTAAAAATAGTCTAGAGTTATCAAAAATCCTATATAGATGTGAGAAGAAGGAGCTTAAGTTCACTATTAATGATATTTTCTACTTGAAGGTTTTTCCCATGAAAGAGGTGGAGATATTTGGTAAGAATGGAAAGCCTAATCCCTTCTATATTGATCCATATAAGATTATTGGGTTCTTTGGAAGTGTATCCTATGAGTTAGATTTATCCAAAGACTTAGCATCGATGCATCTAGTTTCTTATGTTTCCTTGTTAAATAAATGCATTGGTGATCCTGTATCAGCTATTTCCGTAGAGAGTGTGGGTATTCAAGATAGTCTCTCTTGTGAAGAGGTCCCAGTTGAGATCCTTGACCGTCAGGTTCGTAAGATGAGGAATAAGAAGGTCACTTTTTAGCAAAATCAGTTAGTTGACGGAGCTACTTAGGAAATAAAGGCAGATGTGACAACTAAGTACCCTTAAATTTTCTCTTTGAACTCAGTTCCAGCTTGAGGTGATAGTTTCCCCTTAATTAATTCTTTCTGTTTCACGTCACCCAGTTATTCTCATGTCATAACATATATTCAATAGTTTAGTTTAGTCTATGTTTTACCTACAAACTAAAATATTATGTCAGTATTCAAATCATAGAAATTGAGTGAGGGAATTGTAGCTCTTTCCCTAACACTTTAGCTCAGTTAGTTTTCATTCCGGGATGAATGACCCCAAGGGGGAGATATTTTATCACCCCAAAAATCTAAGCTAAGATTAGAACCATGATTTAAGTACATGTAAAATCTAACATCATTATTTAGTGGTATGAGAAATGATTAAGACATATATCAAGGCTACAAGTAACTCCTAACTCATGGCCAAGTCAAAACCTTCCTTACCTATTGATTTCTTGAGAGAAGTCTTGCTACAGTCAACTTCAAATGAGAATAACTCCTAGATTCTAATGTACTTTTGAGATAAAAATACACCAAATCGAAGGTCTTTGAGTCCTATTTCTAACACATACAACTTCTCCTTAATATGATATTGGAGTAAAAAGTTATGACCATTTTAGTGGAGAAGTATCTAACAGTAAGAACCTACGATCATAGGTACAATCTTGGTGAGATTCTACAACCATATAATGCTTTTGTCTAACAGAAATAGTCCCAAACATATGAAATTTGAAAAGTATACCTTTCAACCATGATAAGGAACCACGACTATAGTTAGAAACCATGATCTTAGGTACGAACTTGACTTATAAAGATGATAGGTTGGAACCTACAACCGATGAACCAAGGTACGATCATAGATGGGTCTCATGATTTTACCAAGAAATGTATGGTGGAGTTTAGAGATCTATAATTTAGCCTCCAAAACATGAGCACCACCCACGATCGTAGGTGGGTCCTATGATAATAAGATGGTTTGTGTGATACAATTTTGTAAATCTCAGTAAAGTTTTATGAAGGGGTTTGTAGTATTTTCCCACTCTTTTAAAATCAAAACTGATTTGTTTAAGAAACCCCAAAACCTAGTATTAATATTAGTATTACCCTAAGCCCTCATTCCTCAAAAAACACTCGATGCTTAGCATCTAAGAAAAAAAAGAGGTGATTTCCTCCCATCAAGGCAAACTAGGGCTCTCTAATCTCAAGCTCCAATTTCAAATATTTATTTAGGGTTTTTATCTTCAAGTATGTATTATTTTCATTAATATGTCTCATTTCACCCATTGAGTCCCAAGTTAACTCAATTTCTTAGTTTAGTTCCTTTCTCAGATCTTCGAATTCATGAATGTTATGAATTTCTTGATATTCTAGTTCCTTGATCTCATTGATTTATAAACCCATGTTTTAACATGAATTTCAGTACCATTACATGTTCAAAATTGTAAAACATAATTATATTGTGAAATCTATGATTGTTGGACTTGAGTTATTAAATTTCTTACTTCACCTAATCTATGCAATTGTCAAATAGTTGAATTCTGTAGAGATGACGGGTTATGAACGCTCGATGACCTAGGATTTCATTCATATACTTATGAGTATTATATTCTTCAGTTGTTATGATTTAAATGCTTCCAGGTAAATTATTTTTTTAGTATTCAGGATATTAATATTTTAAGCATTTCAATTAATAGTTTTTATTTAGTTGAGAGTAGTATTTAGCACCGAGTGGATGCAGGGATGAAGGGTCAACCGCCATTTAGTTTGAGTCCTTTAGTGGAAGTTCCTAAGTCCCAAAACTATGGTGCTATTATATGTCCTAAAGGGTCACCTGTCAGACTTGGCTTGATACCTTTATCCTTTTAGATATCAGTTTAGTGGATCCACACCAGTCAGTGTATGACTGTTTGTTCACTTGGCTAAGTATAGAATACCCTTCCAACTGGGTTTACAGGTTGGACCCTGGTTAGCTTAAATTGAGGTATGTTGGTTATTAGAAGCTCCCACAGTCAACAATTCAATGTTCAAATTCAGATACTTGCATGATTTTTTATTCAGTTGTTCAACCTATCATATAGTACACGTTTATTACTTGGTCATGTATCAGCTTACCATGTCACATACATTATGTTCAGTTTATATCAGCTATTCCCAATCTGATATACTCAGTACATTTAAAGTACTGATAGCATATTTTCTACTATATTGTCTTATAATATAGGTTCTAATATTAAACATTTAGATCATGCTTAGTACAATCTCCTACTACATCATTAGTCCTTATCATTCGAGGACTAGGGCGGTATTTCATTTTATTTTTATTTCATTTTCAAATAGTTAGAGTTAGTTGGGGGCTTGTCCCAACAACTCGTCTTAGTAGAGGATTTCAGATAGACAGTAGAGATTCAGTTTCATGTTATGTTTATGAAGCACCCTGGTTTCTGTACCATAGAAAATTCCCTGGAATTCTGGTCTCTAGACCCAATACGACTTATGGGTATGATCCGTATGTTTGGGTATGAATGGTATGGGGTATTTGTATATTGACCAGTGTTGGTTAGTGGGATAGATTTTGGTCATTGGAATGGGTATGACTTGGTGGTATGAGTCGTATGGTTTGATACAGATCATTTGGTTCCTTCAATTAACCTTAGAGTTGGTAAATTAAGTTAGATTTGAGTATGAGTGGCTCACCAGGAGCCGTAAGTCAGGGTATGAGTCATACCAGGGACTCATATGGTGGACAGTGTCCAAACCTTCTGTTATTCTATCTTGACAGGGATACGAGTGAAGGTTACGGATTGTATGTTGTCAATACGACTTGGGTAGGATGAGTTGTACACTAGAGAGTGTGGGTCCAAGGGTTAAGGATTAGGATATGAGTGTACCACTTGTATCAAAGGGTATAACTCGTGAGGGTCAGTTGTACCTCTGTGATGGGATTTTGTGCAACTTAAGTGGGGGTATTCTGGATATTTCCCCACTTACGCTAATAAGGCCCCATGACTTCTAACTCGCTATAATTCTCTCAAGAGCTTTTGTGCAAGGAATCTAGGGTTTCAACTAGAGGACTAAATTGGGGATCTTATTGGTGGTTTCTCTCCATCTACTTTGTCAATTAAGGTATGTCCACTTCCCTCATTGTTAGTTCCAACTATGGCATGTTTTTATGAATGGTTTTCACTATTTCATTATAGTATGATTTTGGGTTTTAAATATGATTTGGGGGTGTTGGTTATAAATGTTTGGTTATGGTTTTCCCATGATTTAATTATGCTTTTATATGTATTAATGGTGGTTTTGTATAATTAATTGCATGGGAATGGTTCTTTGGTAATAGACTTTGGTTTTGGAAATACTGTTCCCCCAATGTGTTTGATAAAATGCCTTTAACAATGTTTCCACTATAATATTGGTTTTTCAATGGAACTTATGCGTGGTTTAAAAATTTTAATGGAACCATAAATGCTATGAAAGGTTTAAATGGTTTTAAATGCATTGGAAAGAGGACTGGGTGGCCATGGTTTTGGTAAATTGGAAATCATGAAGGGTACATGGAATCTCTTAAACCTATATGTGGTTGGCTATGGAAAAAACTTGCAAGTATAGCTGGTATGACAATACCACTACTAATGGCCCTGGTTAATAAATGGTTAATGGATTGGTTGGTTACTTGGTAATGGTTTTAATTGGGTAATAATGGCAGGGTGTGTAGCAAAGCCGTGGAATGTGGAGGTCCCGGGTGGACCAAAAATGGAAACTCATATTTGTCGACGTGAGGTTTTTCTTGGTGACGCGTGCATGATGTCACATTTATATTTGGGGGATATACTAGTCATCCCAAGTTTTCTTCCCTGATCGTGCGACTTCACACACTGGGGCCCTTTCTGTATGGGGAGCTAAACCCATATAGCTCGTGGGTAGTTTAGGATGGCAAAGATACATATCCCAAGTAAAGGTTTTAATGGCATGTTGAACCCGATTCCCTTTCCCAACATGGATATATATATGTATGGTTTGTGTACATATAGATGGTTTCACTTAGTTTTATAAATGACATTATTTTATCCTTATCCTGAGTTTATGATAGCGTTCACCCGCTAATCCATCTTTGGGCGGTTGTATACCCATGCTGTGTAGGAGCCGACCGCTCTACTCCTACTACATAGTAATTGACTCCGGGACAGCTGTTGGATTGAAGTGGTGAGCTTCTATCTTTCCAGAAGGCTCCATTTCATGTTATGGATATTTTTAGACCTTTTAATTTATTTCTAGATATTGGTTTTAGCTATGGTTGGGGGCACGACCCAACCGAATATTATATGTTCAGTATTCAGTCAACTCAAGGTACGAAAATGGTGGTTGGGTATGGGAACATGGGGTGGTCCCCAGTCGAGTTGTGTCAAGTTGGTATCAGATCCTTAGGTTTATGGTCGATTAGAAGTCCATGAAGCCGTGTTGAGTAGACTCTCTTTTAGGTGTGTGAAGCGTGACACACTCATAAGAGAGAGGCTACAAGGCATATAGGAATATTTCACTTTCTTGGCATTCTATTTTCAAGCTTGGAGTCTTAGTCCTGGAATTCTTCTCTAATCCTTTGTTGTTTGCTTTTTTTATTATTCCTTGACGATCTGGAACACAAGAAAACTCTTTAGCCCTATATAGGGACAATGTTGATGGGTTACATCCTACGTCTGCAGTTCATCTTCGATCTTAGGGTCCTATCCATGATAGTTCTTGTGTTCCTCTGGTTGCTACTAGTCCTCCTCAGGGTGAGGTGACTAATGTAGAATTTCACAGTCTATTCATACTATTGCTAAATTGGTTGTGCTCCGGATGAGTGGGATGCGTATGGTGGGTTGTCTGCTGAGGCCACAAAGGTTGGTCAGTTTATAAAACTGAATCCTCCTACTTTTACTGGTGTGAAGGTGGAGGAGGATCCTCAGGATTTCTTGGATGAGATAGAGAAGATATTTAGGGTGATGTCAACTACTAATATGGAAGGTGTAAACTTTGTAGCTTATCAACTCAAGGATGTTGCATACCAACAGTATGGAGAGTGGGATAGGGGTATAGGTGATGTGGAGGAGATGTTATTATGGGATGCCTTCTCTAGCGCTTTTTTGGATCGTTTCTTTCCTCAAGAGATAACGAAAGAAAAAATGGAGGAGTTTGTGAATCTTAAGCAAGAGAGAATGTCTGTCAGGGAATATGCCTTCAAGTTTCATTAGTTGTCAAGGTATGCTCCTGATTTGGTGGCTGACATGAGAGTGAGAATGAGAAAGTTCGATTTTAGGTGGAATCGGGATTCGATCTTGGAAAGAAAGAATTCCTTGCTGATTAAAGATATGGACATTTCTAGGTTGGCTATTCATATACAACAGGTAGAGACTGAGAATAGGAAATAGACGAAGTTCGAAGATCATCCGGGTAAGAGGAACAGGTTTTCTGATCAGTGAGGTGCTCAGTCTCAGGGTAGTCGAGATGGTGGAAAATTGTATAAAAAGAAGTGGGGGAGTTCTAGATCCTTCTATACTACTAGTTCTCCTTACCTGAAGCAGTCGGGTGACAGACGTCATCAGGGTGATAATAATTTTTGGGCACCAAGTTCCTAATCTCAAGCAAACGGAGGTCAACTTATTTCTTCATGCCCTCTTTGTCGATTTTGTGGTCATCCTTATCAGGGTTATTGCGATGAAGGGAGGGACAAATAATTCAAGTATGGATAGGCAGGCCATCAAATCAGGATTGTCCAGTTAATAAGGTTGCTACGGGAACAAATAAGGTACCGGTGGCTTCATCTTCTTCTCCTGCACCCGGTGGTGTTGTGTCTGCTTCTGTTACTTTTGGTTCTATTATTGGTCAGAATAGGTTGTATGCTTTAGCATTCTGATAGGAATCTGAGGCATCACCTAATGTCGTTACTGGTACATTACAAATATTTTATCGTGATATATATTTTCTATTTAATTTGGGGTCCACTCTTTCTTCTGTGACCCTATTTATGGTTTTATGTATTGATTTTGATCCTGAGGTTTTTTTGAATCCTTTTTTTTGTTTCTACCCTGGTAGGTGACTCAGATATTGCTGAGAGAGTCTATGACGAAGGGGAGGGGGAGGTGTGGTATCTGTTGTGGTAGGCAGACTTTGGTGGATTTGTTTGAACTTGATATGGTGGATTTTGAAGTTATTCGGGGGATGGATTGGTTATACTCTTGTTACGCGTCGTTGGATTGTCGGACTCATAAGATTGTCTTTAGGTTCCTGGTGAACTGGTTATAGAGTGGGAGGGTGGTTCCCTTGCTTGTATGGGGAGGTTTATTTATTATATAAGAGCTCGGAGGTTAATCTGTAAATGTTGTTTTTTTCTCTTGGTCTGGGTTAAATATTCTAACTCTGAAGGTTCTTCTTTATAGTTAGTCTAGGTGGTAAATGAGTTTCCTGAGGTCTTTCCATATGATCTTCCTGGTGTTCCTTCGGATAGAAAAATAGAGTTTGGTATTGATTTTGTTTCGGAAACTCGTCCAATTTCTATTCCTCCTTATAGAATGGCTTCGGCTGAGTTGAGGAAACTCAAGGAGTAACTTAAGGATCTTCTGGATAAGGGGTTTTGACATGACCCTAACCCCGGGCCATGTCGTATAGGCACCCTAAACTCACATGAACCAGAGGTTGCCCCAATAACCCGACCAAATTATTCATCATACAATAGGAGTTGAAGGAACTCTAACTTGCAAGTAAAGATTGCAGAAATATTATAATAAGTCAACATTAGATTCTTGATAACTAACTCACACCTAAGTTCACAGTTGATCACAATACCTCTATACAAAGCGAAGTCAATAAATATATATGTCGGGACAAGCCCCTGAACATAGTCAAACAAAGCCTAAATGAGTCTAAGTCTAATCATAAGTTATCAAGAGATGAAGATCTTCCGTAGTAAGGAAGTCACGACTTCAAGTCAATGCACGAATCGCTTTGATCAACTAATCGTTGTGTAGGAAGAGAAGAAGATGCTTCGGCTCCTATATCGTGTGGGGACATAGTGTTCGAAGACGGTTAGTAGTTGGAACGCTAGCATGTAACTCAAGGATAAGTGATAAAATAACATCATCAATCAACAACAAGTCAATATATCACATTTTATCACATTCATACACTTATCCATACATATTGGTATATCTCATGCGAAATAAGGAACAATTCTTATCAACACGCTTCAAGCACTCATTCATCAGTCATGAGGTGGCGGACTACAATCTCCCACACTTATGGCTTTATACATCCTCAATAGGCAAAGTTATCTAACTACATTCACATTATCATTAGACATAGGACTTTAACCATACGCACCCATTCATTAGTCAAAGACTTTAACCACTTACACATTCTTTCAAGTAAGGGAGTCTAACAAAACCCACAATCATCTAGGCAAGGGACTCCAACCTCGTACCCATTCATTAGACAAGGGACTCTAACCTCATAGCTCACTTGGACTTTAACCACAAGTCATTTCCTTCGACGAGGTACTTTGAACTCGAGAGATCTTTTGAAGCACGGGACTTTAACCTCGGGAAATATCATTAGGAAAGGGACTTCTACCTCAAGCCATTCATAAGGCAAGAAACTTTAACCTCAAGCCATCACAACTATCATTAGTTGGCATTTGGGACTTTAACCCTTTGCCCATGCATCGACATACGTTCAATACAACATTTAAGGACTTTAACAATTTTAGTCAATTCAACACTATACATGACTACATGGTCCTTATGGGAACCTTCATTGCTCGACCATCTCAATAGGACAATGCCTTTACTTAATTCAACATACAAAACAAGTTATGGTCATCAAGACCTTTACAACTATTATATGCCACATTATCACCACACTTGGGTTCAACCCACAATTTAAGTTCATCTTTATATCTAGGGACTTTACCCTCCCATTAGCCAACAACCAAGGTTATAAACTTCATCACACATGGTTCATAATTCCTTTAACACATCATTTATCATTCATCCATGTTAAGTTGGGCCATTTCCCTAGTTCAATATATCAACAACATATGACTAGACAACTCAGATATTTTCACAAACACCTTGGGTGCATACCTTCAACACGACCATTTCCATGGTATATATTATCAAGATTAGGATTTCTCGAGACCCTCATGTTAATCCACATACAACAATTATCCACACATGCAATTCATCATCAATATCACATATAAGCATAAGTCTAAGCAAGATTTAACATCATACATCATTAGGAAACAAAACCCTTTTAATTTGATTTCAAAATCACTATGTACACTTACTAATCCAAGTGCGAAATACATGGGGTTAGAGATATTTAAAGAGGGGAAGAGATAAATGACTTAAACAAGATGACACACCAACAATATTGGCTTTTTCTTGCCACTTGATGAGCCCCTTCCAAAACTTAGCCTCCAATCTTGCTTCAAGAAGCTTTTTAGAGTGTTTGGAATGTTTGAGCCTTGAAAAATGAGGACTTAGAAGGATAGTGCCTTATATAATGAAAGGGTTTAGGTTTTTAGTAAAGGAAAATGACCAAAAGGTCCTTAGTTAAAATCTAAGAAATGACTTCTTGCAGGGGTACAACTCCCCCGTACGGTTCCCTTAGCAATCGTACCCTAGGGTATGAGTGGTATCCTAACTCGTTCCCTAGGCTCCTCCTTGGCCAACCATACTGTTGTGGGCATGGATTATCACCTTTGAATCATAACCAAAGGGTACGATTTACAATTCACCCCCTAGTCGTATGCACAAATCATATACAAAATAATCAACTCCAAAATAAGACCTCACTTTAAACGGTTGAGTTGTACACGACTCGTATGCATTGGGTACGATCAAGGGGAGGCCATGTCGTATAAGAAACTGTATGATACCCTCATGGACTAATCAAGGTATGAAAGGGGATGGAAAAGTGGGTACGAGTCATGACCAAGGGTACGATTCAAGTCTCTAGTCTTACCCAACTCAGAGACACAAAAATGAAGTTGTTTCTCAATGGTTCAAGTCTAGGCGTTTCAATTCTCCCCCACTTGGATAATTCATCCTCGAATGAGGGGAAAGTCAAGCATAAACACAAGCTAACATATCATCATACATCATTTCGATCGATGTTAAAAAAGAATTCAACAAGGATACAACACACCTCATGCTCATTATCAATTAATCATTCATCTCAACGACTTCGGGAATCTAACCCGTTGCTTATTAGCACTTACTCATTTCACAACTAAGGGACTTTAACCCATCAACTTTCAAATACATCAAGCAGCTCAAAGCATTGGGTACTTTAACACATCATGTATCATAACATGAACTTATGCAATACATTAGGGACTTTAACTCAAGGTCTAACAAGGCACAAATCATTTCACACATTGGGAACTTTAATCCATTGTCTAATAAAGACATAATTCAATTCAAACTTGGGGACTTCAACCCATTGTCTGTCAAATACATACATCAAAGTAAGGAGATTAACACATACCTTCAATACAAGCTTCCGGAATGGGAAATAAATGCGGGTACTTGGACTTCATGTGCCTTCTAAGTAGCTTCCTCAGACTTTTGGTTCCTCTATAGAACCTTCACCGAAGACACCTAGTTTATTCGCAACCGACAAAGTTGTAGATCCAAGATCCTCACTGGAACATTCTCATAGGACAAAGAGTCTGATATACCAACATCTTCTGAGGTAATAACCAAAGACGGATCACCCACGCATTTCTGCAACATAGAGAGATAGAAAACCAGGTGAATGGAGTCCATAGTAGAAAGAAACTCCAGCTCATAGGCAACATTGCCGACCCTCTTCAAAATCAAGTAAGGACCAATATAACGGGGACTAAGCTTCCCCTTCTTGCCAAACTGCATTACTCCTTTCATGGGAGATACTTTCAAGAATACCCGATCGCCCACATTAAATCCTAAGTCCCTACACCTCACATATGCATAGGACTTTTGACGACTTTGAGAGGTTTCAATCTATCATGAATCAGTTTCACTTTCACTAAGGCTTGGTGAACTAAATCGGAGCGTAGCAACTTACCCTTGCCAACTTCGAACCACCTAATGAAAGATCAACATGTCTTACTATACAATGCCTCAAAAGGCGCCATGACAATACTAGAGTGGTAACTATTATTATAGGTGAACTCAATCAAAGGAAAGTGGTCATACCAACTACCACCATAATCGATCACACAATCCCGCAACATATCCTCTAATGTTTGGATCGTTCTCTCTGCTTGCCCATTCATTTGTGGGTGAAAAATGGTACTAAGGCACACCTTAGTTCCCAAACCTCTTTGGAACGACTTCCATAAGTGGAATGAAAATGGAGGACCAAGATTCGAGATAATAGACACCGAAGCACCGTGCAACTTCACGATCTCCGCAAGATACAACTTAGCATAATCTTTTACCGATAAATTAGTTCTCACGGGTAAGAAATAGGAGGACTTGGTCATTCTATCAAGAACGACCAAAATAGAATCTCATTGATTCCAAGATCTAGGGAGATCGATAACAAAATCCATATTAACTGCCTCCCACTTCCACTCGCACAAGTTGATCTCTTGGTACAAACCACCGTGCCTCATGTGCTTTCCTTTCACTTGTTTACACACTATAAATCACATAGCTAGATACATCAAGCTTCATATTATTCCACCAATATAACTCTCTAAGGTTATGATACATCTTGGTGGAACTAGGATGTATAGAATAACGGGCTCCATGAGCCTCGGCCGTAACTCTTTCCCTCAACCCATCGACGTCGAGAACACATAGACTACCTTGGTACCTCAAGATACCATTACCACCAATCACAAAGTCTGCCACCTTGCATTGACCAATATTATTCTTGATCTTCATCAAGTCAGGGTCCAACACTTGCTTTTCCTTTATCTCAATAACACAAGATGACTGAGATACCGAATGCACAAATGCACCCCCATCCTCAGAGTTTACAAGTCAAACTCGGAGATTTTCCAAACGGTGAACATCCCTCACTAATTCCAACTTATCCCCATATATATGGGATAAACTTCCCATGGACAATCTACTAAGAGCATCAGCGACTACATTCGCATTACTGGGATGGTAATGAAGACTCATATCATAGTCTTTCAATAGATGAAGCCACCTTTTTTGCTGGAGATTCAACTCCTTTTGAGTAAACACATATTGGAGGCTCCTATGATCAGAAATAATGTCTACATAAACACCATAAAGATAATGCCTCTAAATCTTCAACGCAAAGATCACGACTAACAAATCTAAGTCATGATCAGGGTAATTCTTCTCATCAACTTTCAATTACCTAGAAGCATAGGACACTACCCTACCATATTTCATAAATACGCAATCGATACCTAAACGAGAAGCATCACAATACACCATAAAACCATTACTACCCTCGGGCAAGGTCAAAACTGGAGCCGAAGTCAATTTATCTTTCAACTTCTCAAAACTACCCTTACACACATCAGACCATAAGAACTTGACCTTCTTTTAGGTCAACTTGGTCAACGAGATAGCTATAGTGGAAAAAATTTCCTCAAACTTTCTATAATAACTGGCTAGACCCAAAAAGCTTCGAATATCGGTTGGAGTTGTAGGTCTGGCCACTTCTGATCTTCCGTGACCTTTTGGGGATCTACCATAATGCCCTCACTAGAGATGACATGACCAAGAAAAGCTACAACTTTCAACGAAAACTCGCACTTGGAGAACTTGGCATACAAATGATGATCCTTCCAAAGCTTGCAACACGACATGAAGGTGATCTACTTGATCCGCCTAACTCTTAGAATAGACATAGATATCATCATTGAAGACAATAACAAACATGACCAAGAACGGACGAAAGACCCTATTCTTCAAATCCATGAATGCTACCGAGGCATATGTCAACCCAAAGGACATGCAAGAAACTCATAGTGACTATACCGAGTTCTAAAGGCAGTCTTAGGGATATCCGCATCCCTAATCTTAATCTGATCATAACCCAATATAAGATTGATCTTAGAGAAACACTTTGCACCCTGAAGTTGATCAAACAAATCATCAATTCTAGGAAGAGGATATTTATTCTTTATGGTCACTTTGTTCAACTGACGATAATCAATGCATATACGAAGAGAACCATCCTTCTTGCGCATGAAAAATATGGTATCACCCCACAGAGACATACTAAGGCGGATAAAACCTTTGTCTAAGAGGCCGTACAATTGTTCCTTAAGATATTTTATCTCCCGGAGCCATTCTATAAGGGGGGATAGAAATCAAACGAGTGTTCGGAACAAGATCAATGCCAAAATCAATTTTCCTATCGGGAGAAACACTGGGAAGATTATTGGGAAATACCTTAGGAAACTCATTAACCATGGGGATGGATTCTAAGGAAAGCTTTTCCGAGTTAGAATCTTTAACTCAGACTAAATGATACAAACACCCCTTTGCAATCAACTTTCGAGTTTTAAGATAACAAATGAATCTTCCCTAAGGAACTAGAGAACCACTTTACCATTTAATGACCGGTTCATTAGTGAATTTTAACATGACCCTACGGGTCCAACAATCTAAGGAATCATAGCAAGAGTGCAACCAATCTATCCCTAGAATGACATCAAAATCAACTATGTCTAACTTTATCATGTCAACAAGAGTGTCTCTACCATCGATAGATATCACACATCCCTTATATACTCTTGTAACAACCACAGAGTCTCCTACCAAGGTAAAAATAAAAAAAAGAACCGACAGGCTCTCAAGACCACAATCAAGATACACAACCACATATAGAGTCACATAAGAAAAAGTAGACCCTGGATCAAGCAAACAATACACATCATGGGAGAAAAGTCTCAAAATACCCTTGACAACATCAGGAGATGCCTTAGAATCCTGGCGAGTAGCAAGTGCATATAAGTAATTTTGGCTAACGCCGGTGCCAGAAACAGAAGTAGAGGTAGACATAGCACCCTTTTTTTTGGGGAGAAGTGGAGTAGTAATAGGAGCCCTATTGGCCCAAGAAGCTGCTAGATGGGGGCACTCACGTTGCATGTTCCCAACCTAACCATAATAAAAACACCAGTTTCTCTCCTTCTCACAGTGACCATGATGACTTTGACCACAAAATCTACAAGGAGGGCGGGTGGAGCCGACTGGGCACCACTAGCTTAGAATTAGGCACCCTATTCTAGGAAATCACCACTAAATTAAGGTTGATAATCACCCAATGATTTTGGGTAAGGAGAGTGAACACTAGCCGAGGAGAACAAACTCAAACTCCCTCACTTCTTTCATGGCCACTTGACACCTCCTTGCTCAAAAGTCCTAAATTTTCTTTCTTGCTTCTCACTAAGCTCAAATTGCTTTTTTTTTCTCATCCTTTACTTGTTGCATATACATAATAAATCTATAAATATCCATGTTCTCAATCAACAAGACCGCTTTACTCTCGAGAACTAACTCATGGGACAATCTCGAGACAAACTTATACATCTTAGCCCTCATGCTAGAAACTATCTCGAGGGCATACCTTGACAATTGATGGAATTTCAAGGCATACTCTTGAATGGACATCCTCTCTTTCTTTAAGTTCTCAAACTCTTTCGCCTTTGCTTTCCTCAACTCTTGAGGAAAGAAGGGGTCTAAGAAAGCCTTGGAGAAATCTATCCATGAAGTCGAACTAGCATCAACACCTCTAGACAACTCCCACCTTTTGTACCATTGGTATACCACATCTTTTAATTGGTAGGAAGCAAGCTCAACACCCTAAATTTCTAAAGCATCCATGATCCAAAAAATCTTCTCCATTTTATCAACGAAGCCTTGAGGGTATTCCTTAACCTTTGTATCCATGAACATAGGAGGGCCCAACCTCATAAATTGGCTAATTGTTGTGGCCTCAGAAGAAACGATAGCCAGAGAACTACATTCTGATTGAGAGGCCACTAATTGAGTCAAGAGGTTAATAGAGCGGCAAAACTCTGCATTAGAAGTATTCCCTTGAGGGGACTAGGGAGGAGAGTCACTCTCATAAGTAGGTTTAGGGGTGGAACCTCATGAGGATGTCGAGATGCCGTAGCCCTAACCTGAGTCTAAACTCCATAGGTTGGACGATATTCATCCATAGGACCCTTAGTTGGGGCTGAAGTGTTTCCCTGAGTCTCAAATCTCGTTTGAGGCATGATCTGAACAATAGCAAATGTAATTAGGGGAATTTAAGTTCTTAGACATTATAGCATGAGATTGAAACACAGGAAAGGGAAACATTCCTAAGATGTCTCATAGCCCCTTTTTTATAAGTTTGGCGTGCTTCACACCCATAAAGTGGCTCTACTTGACACGTCATTTTGAACACCCAAATAACCATGAAACTAGGCTCAAATACCAACTTTACACGACTCCAACCCTGGGCCATGTCGTATGGTCACCCTAAGCTCACATGAATCAACGGACTTCCAATCACTCGACCCAATCATCTCATCTTACAATAGGAGTCGAAGTAACTCTAACTCTCAAGTTAAGATTATGGAAATATTATCATAAGCCAACATTAGATTCATGATTACTAACTCATGCGCAAGTTCACAGTTACTCAAATACCTCTATACAAAGCAAAGTCTATAAATATATATGTCGGGACAAGTCCCCGACCATAGAAAAAGCAAGCCTAAATGAGTCTAAGTCTAATCATAAGTGACCAAGAGATAAAGATATTCCAAATTAAGGAAGCTAACGACTTTAAGTCAATGCACGAACCTGTTCGATCTACTAATCACTATGTAGGAAGAGAAGAAGATGCTTCGGCCGCTATGTCGCATGGGGACATAGTGCCCGTAGATGGTTAACGGTTGTAAGGATAGCATGTAACTCAAGGATAAGTGATAAAATAACATCATCAATCAACAACAAGTTAATATATCATGTTTTATCACATTCATACACTTATCCATACATATCGGCATATCACATGCCAAATAAGGAACAAGTCTTATCAACACACTTCAAGCAATCATTCATTAATCATGAGGTGGAGGACTACAACCTCCCACACTTATATCTTCATACATCCTCAATAAGCAAAGGACTCTAACCACATTCACATTATCATCAGACATAGGACTTGCGCATGAGTTAGTTATCATGAATCTAATGTTGAAATACATAGGTTTAAAGATATTTAAATAGAGGAAGATATAAATGCCTTAAACAAGATGTCAGACCAATAATCTTGGCTTTTTCTTGCCACTAGATGAGTTCCTTCCAAACCCTAGCCTCCAATCTTGCTTTTTGAAGCTTTTTAGAGTGTTTGGAATGTTTGATCCGTGAAAAATAAGGACTTTGGAGGATATAATGCCTTATATAATGAGAGGGTTTAGGGTTTTAGGCAATGGAAATGACCAAAATATCCTTAGTTAAAAGCTGAGAAATGACTTTATGTAAGGGTATGACTCCCCCTTTTGGTTTCCTTAGCAATTGTACCCTAGAGTACGAGTGGTACCCAAACTCATTCCTTATGTTCCTCCTAGTACAACCATACTATTGTGGGTATGATTGAGCACCTTTGAGTCGTAACCAAAGGGTATGACTCACCCCTAGTAATATTCACAAACTGTATACAAAACAATCCACTCCAAAACAAGACATCACTTCATACAATTAAGTTGCATACGACTCGTATACATTGGGTATGATCAAGGAGAGGTCATGTCATATAGGAAATAATATAATACCCTCATGGACTAATAAAGGTATGAAAGGGAAGGGCAAAGTTGGTAAAAGTCATGACCAAGGGTACGACTCAAGTCTCTAGTCGTACCTTACTCTGAGACACAAAAATAAATTTGTTTCTCAATGATTCAAGTCTAGGAGTTTTAGTTTTATTCATCCTAGTGTGTCCCCATGGGGTGCACCGATGTTGTTTGTGTGTAAGAAGAATAGTTCCCTTCAGATGTGCATTAACTATCGGCAGTTGAATAAGGTGATGGTCAAGAAAAAGTATTCTCTCCTAAGGATAGATGATCTATTTGATCAGTTTCAAGGTGCCAAGTTCTTTTCCAATGTAGATCTTTAATCTGGGTATCATCAGCAAAAAATTAGGGAGGTGGATATCCCTAAGGCGGCTTTTCATACTTGATATGGGCACTTTAAGTTTTTGGTAATGTCATTTGGGTTGACTAATGTCTCGATGACATTTATGGATTTGACGAACATGGTTTTCAGGCATTTCTTGGATCTTCTTGTCATTATGTTTATTGATGACATTATGGTTCATTCCAAAAGTAAGGTGGATCATGCTAATCACCTCCGTGTCATTTTGCATACCATGAAGGAATAACAGTTTTATGCTAAGTTCTCTAAGTGTGAGTTTTGGTTGAATGCTATGAATTTTCTTGGTCATATTATTTCTAGCGATTGGATCACGATGAATTCGCAAAAAGTTGTTGTTGTTAAGAGGTTGACTAGACCCATGTCTCCAAGTGACATTTGGAGATTCTTGGGCTGACTAGGTATTATAGGAGGCTTGTGGAAGACTTTTCATCAATAGCTGCTCTTTTGACTAAGTTGACTCAGAAGAAAGTTAGGTTTTCTTGGTCGAACGCTTGTGACGGAAGTTTTAAGAAGTTGAAATATAAGCTAACTTCAACTCCAATTCTAACTTTGTTGAAAGGTAATGATGGGTTCGTGGTCTATTGTGATACATCTCGGGTAAGTCTTGGTTGTGTTTTGATGTATTATGGAAAGGTGATTGCCTATGCTTCCAGGCAGTTGAAAGTACATGAGAGGAATTATTCTACTCATGATTTGGAGTTTTTGCCATTTGTGTTTGCTTTAAAAATATGGCGACATTATTTGTATGGTGTAAACGTGGACATCTTTTCTGATCATAAGAGTCTATATTATGTGTTCTCATAAGGGGATTAATCTTAAGAAGAGGAGATGATTGAAGCTTCTCAATGACTACCATTGAGTCTTTAATATCACCAAGGTAAGGCTAACGTAGTTTTTGATGCTCTTAGTAGGTTTTCCATAGAGATTTTGGCTCATGTAAGGAAAGGAATGTGGGAGTTGGTGAAGGATATTCACTGCTTGGATTATCTTAAAGTTTGCCTCTTGAACTCCAAGTATGGAGGTGTAATGGTACAAGAAGTGGTTCGATCATCTCTTGGTGCAGAGATCAAGGAGAAGCAATTATTGGATCCTATCTTGATAAAATCAAGGGTTACATTGGTGAGGAAAAGGTGATGGTGTTTGAGATCAGTGGTGATGGTACTTTACGGTACCAAGGATGATTGTACGTTCCTGATGTCGACGATTTGCAAAAAAGGATCTTGGCTAAGGAACATGAGTCACGATATGTTGTTCATCCAATTCCACAAAGATGTATCATGATCTCAAGTAGATGTATTGGTGGAACAGTATAAAGAGGGATCTAGATGATTTTGTGGCCAATGCTTGGTGTGTCAACAAGTTAAAGTTGAGCACATGAGGCCGGGTGAATTGTATCAAGAGATTTTTTTTTGAATAGAAATGGGAGGTAACCAATATGGATTTCATTATTGGTCTTTCTCGATCTCAGAATCAATATGATTCAATTTGGGTCATCGTGGATAGGATGACAAAGTCTGCTCACTTTTTGCCAGAGAGGACTACCTTTTTGGTAGAAGATTATGTGAAGTTATATCTTCAGGAAATTATGAAGCTGCTTGGAGTACCTGTTTTTACTATTTCTAATCGCGGCACACAGATTACGTTGCACTTTTGGTGGTGTTTCCAGAAAGGGTTGGGGACTAAGGTCAGTCTGAGTATTGTTTTCCACTAACAAATGAATGGACAAGCAAAGAGAACTATTCAGACATTGGAGGATATGCTTCAGGATTGTGTGATTGATTATGGTGGCAATTGGGTTGAGCATCTACCTTTGGTAGAGTTTGCTTACAACAACAGCTATCATTCTAGTATTGGTATAACTCCTTTTGAGAAATTGTATGGTAGGAGGTATAGATCTCCTATTGGTTGGTTTGAGCTTAGGGAGGCGGATATGTTTGGTCCCAACTTAGTTTACCAGGCTATAGAGAAGGTGAAGGTGATTCGAGATAGGCTTAAGGCTGCCCAAAGTTACCAAAAGTCCTATATGGATGTTAGGCATAGAGAATTATAGTTTGAGGTTGGGGATAAGGTTTTCCTCAAGGTATCTCCCATGAAGGGAGTTGTGCAGTTTGGTAATAAGGGGAAGCTCAGTCCCCGGTATGTTGGTCCTTATAAGATTTTGTGGAGGGTTGGTAATGTTGCTTATGATTTAGAGTTACCTTCTAGCTTAAGCTCGATTCATCGGATATTTCACGTCACCATTTTGAGGAAGTGTCTTGGTGATCCTTCTTTGATTGTTCCTTTAGAGGGGTGGGTATATCAGACTCTCTGTCTTATGAACAGGTGATGATTGAGATCTCGGATATGCAGGTTCGCCATTTGTGAACCATGGATGTGGCTTTGGTTAAGGTTTTGTGGTAGAATCATAAGGTGGAAAAATCTACATGGGAAGCAAAGGAGGACATGAATTCCAAGTATCTGCATCTGTTTTATGCTCTTGGGATTTGTGCGAAAGGTATGTGTCTTCAACACATCTATATTTTCTGAGCTATATTAAAGGAAATATTAACATTTTTGCCTCTTTGTTTTCAAAATTTGTTAAAAATTAGAAATATATTTGATAATGCAAATGATTCATGTGTGTGGTTACCCCTACCTTATCCATCATTCGGGGATAAATGTTCCTAGTGGGGGAGACTGAAAGACCCTGGTTTCTGTACCAAAGAAAAATTCCCACAATTTCGGTCTCTGGACCCAACATGACTAATGGGTACAAGATGTATGTTGGGGTACGAATGGTATGGTCCAGTTGTATATTGACCAGTGTTGGTAGGTGAGATGGATTTTAGTCACTAGAATGGCTACGACTTGGTGGTATGAGTCGTATGGTTGGATATGGATTTTTTGGTTCCTCCACATAACCTTAGACTTGGTAACTTAAGTTTGATTTGAGTATGAGTGGCTCACCAGGAGCCGTAAGTCAAGGTACGAGTCATACAAGGGACTCGTATGGTGGACAGTGTTCAAACCTTCTGTGATTCTATCTTGCTAGGGATATGGGTGAAGGGTATGAATCATATGCTATCAATGGGACTTGGGTAGGATGATTCATACACTAGACAGTGTTGGTTCCAAGGATTAAGTCTTAGGATACAAGTGATGGGTACCACTCGTATCAAAGGGTACGACTCATGAGGGTCAGTAGTACCCCTGTGATGGTATTTTGTGGAACTTAAGTGGGGGCATTCTGGACATTTCCCCACTTACCCTAATAAGGATCCACGACTTCTAACTCACTTAGGAGGCTATTTACCCTATTATTCTATTCATTATCACTTAGAAACTCTTCCTAAACATTCTATAATTCTCTCAAGAGCTTTTGGGCAAGGAAGCTAGGGTTTCAACTAGAGGACTTAATTGGAGATCTTGTTGATGGTTTATATCCATCTACTTTGTCAATTAATGCATATTCTCTTACCTCATCGTTAGTTACAACTAAGGCTTGGTTTTTATGAATGTTTTTCACAATTTCATTATTGTATGATTTTGGGTTTTTAAATATGATTTGGGGATTTTGGTTATAAATGCTTGGTTATGGTTGTCCCATGTTTTAATTATGATTTTATATGCATTAATGGTGGTTTTGGATAATTAATTACATGGGAATGGTTCTTTGGTAATCGACTTTGGTTTTGAAAATACTATGCCCCCAATGTGTTAGATAAAATGCCTTTAATAATGTTTCTACTATAATATTATTTTTTCAATGGAACTTATGCATGGTTTAAACTTGGTAATAGAACCCTAAATGATATGAATGTTTTCAATGGTTTTAAATGGATTGGAAAGACTTTGGTGGCCATGGTTTTGGTTAATTAGAAATCATGAAGGGTACATGGAATCCCTTAAACCTATATATGGTTGGCTATGGACAAAACTTGCATGTATAGTTGGTGTGAAGATACCAATAAATGGCCCTGGTTAATAAATGGTTAATGGATTGGTTGGTTTCTTGGTAATGGTTTTAATTAGGAAATAATGGCGGGGTATGTAGCAAATCCATTGAAGGTGGAGGTCCTGGGGGGACCAAAACTAGAAACTCATATTTGCTGATGTGAGGTTGGTTTTTGTAACCATGTGCATAATGTCACACTTTATATTTGGGGAATGTACTAGTCATCCCAGATTTTCTTCCCTGGTCATGCGGCTTCATGCACTTGGGACCTTTCAGCAGGGGGAACTGAGCTCATATAGCCCATGGGTGGTTTAGGGAGGCATAGATACATAACCCAGGTAAAGATTTTAATGGCATGCTCAACCCAGTTCCCTTTCCTAGAATAAATATATATATGTATGGTTTATGTGCATATGGATGATTTTACTTGATTTTATAGAAAGCATTATTTTATCCTTATCCTGAGTTCATGCTAGCATTCACCCGCTAACCTGTCTTTGGGCAGCTGTATACCCATGCTATCCAATAATTTGCATTCTACTCCTCCTACATAGTGATTGACTCGGGGACAACTGTTGGATTGAAGTGGTGATCTTCCATCGTACCGAAAGGCTCCATTTCACATTATGGATATTTTTAGTCCTTTTGATTTATTTCTAGATATTGGTTTTGTCTATGGTTGTGGGTATGTCCCGATCATATATTCTTACTCATTTTGTTAGAGGCTTTGTGGTACTGATGTGGGTTGGAATGGGTAGGATCGGTATTGGTGTCGACCTTAATATTGGAATTGGTATTGGGGCGGACATCATTGGACATAATTTCTCACTGTTCCATTGTATTTCATTTTGGGATTAATCATATTATGTTTTGGAACTCATTTGGTCATGGCCTGGTTTATGGCCCTTGGTTCAGTATTGGTTTGTCTTGATGTTTTGGTTGGTACAGTTTGGTGGACGGGATGACATGGTAGGTTTGATCTTGGAATAGACCTATCCCAAAGTCAGTCCTTGTCCAGTTATGCTATCTTGTTATATGTTAGGTATTCAGCTGACTCAAGGTATGCTAATGGTGGTTAGGTTGGGTAACAGGGGGTGGTCCCCGATCCTAGTTGTACTTGGGATGCCTATTACAACAAGGCCCCCAGTCGGGTCGAGTCATTTTAGTGATTTACATTTTGTTTTATCATTGATATTTTGTTTTTATTTTCATATATTAGATTTTATCTTCTGCACAATGTTATTCAGTTTTATACAATATTCTTAATATCATGCCAGGCAATGGGTTAGCTTAGGGTTACTTGTGACTCTAAGTATCGTATTACGACCAGGGGGTAATCTCAGATCATGACAATTGAGGTCAGAAGGTTTAAAAGCATAAATAACATGTTGATCCATCTTTCTAAGATTGACAACATCTTGATAATCTCGCTCCATCTAGCCAATTCTTAATGGAATGGAAAAATCTAAGGAAAAAAACTACAATTAGTGTCATCAAGGAACTCTCACAACAGTTAAAAAGGTATAATAGAAAGAATATGTTCATCCAAGTTAACCATAGATCTCAAAATGGATGATATATGCATGTCATAAAAGTAGAACCTATTTTTTATGACCCAAAACTCAAGTCGAGATGGAACCTACCCGCTCTCATGGTAGGCAAGCCAATCCAATCACAACATCAAGATACAAAAGTAAATAAGGGAATGAATATCAAACTTATAGTCCAATGAAAATCCATCCCAAAATTTTGTAGTCACAAAGTACAAGCCTCTAAAGTAAGAATACAACTAAGAGATTGAAATACTTAAACATACAAGAAAAAGGCGATTATAACAAAAATATAGAGGAAATCCAAATATTCTAGGGAGCAACCAGTAGTTACCTTAATTATTAAATTAGAATCCATTCACAAAGGACAAATCAACAACCTCGAGCTCTAGGTATAGAACCTGCACATAAAAATGTATAAGAAACAAGCATAATTACAAAAACAAACATACTCATTAGCATCAACGTTCGATCCTAAATAAAAGTGATAGAGAGAACCACCCACACTCTTGGCTATTCAATACAATTTACACTATTCTGTAAATAAGGACACCACTATGCTAAAAGATAAAATCACAACAACAAGTATATGATTCAACTCAACAACACTATTTTGCCTCAATAATCCAAATAAATAAACTCAGTCAATCGAAAGTCATATCAAATACAATTCAAGTATCACACAAATATATAAATGAACGAATGCATATATTATGTTAACACCTGATATGTATAGCTAGCTAAGATCTATAGGGGATTTGTAAGGTCCATTTACCTAGGTAGGCGTGCCCTCTAATCCATACATTATTAGATTGGAATGCCCTTTGATCTATATAATATAACACTGAGAAACGTGCCCTCCAATACCTATAATATAATACTAGAAGGGCATGCAACTTCAATCCCAATTAAACGTAATGCAAAATATGCAGGTTTTCCACTCCGATGTCAAATATCAAGTACAATATCAAGGAAAGTATTTCATATGGAGTATCAATTTAATGACCAGACACGATTTCCCTATATCAACTTTGACAATCAATAAAATTTTATTTTTGTGATTCAATAAATCTTTTTTGATGAAATTTTAGTTGTGAAGACTGCTTTTATTAATAATAATCAAAAAGATGAAAATGGCCAGCGGCCTAATCCAAAAAATAAAAAAAAGAACCAAGTCCAAACAGACCCAACCAAAATGTAAAATCTAGATTTTTAATTCATACAAATATTTGATCTTTGTAAGAAAGTATTCAATACTCTTTCTCTCAATTTGTCTTCTCCACTTTAGTATGTTACCGGAGTTTTGTTGATGGCATTCCCAATTGTGTTGCCTCCTTTTATGGGTCATTTTCAAGCTTGGACCACATCTCTCATTGTTTGGGCTCTTTCTATCATCTTCACTGTCACTTGGCGAGTTCCTTACCATTCTTGATGTTCTTCCATTTTTATTGTTTGATAAACCTTGAGCTATTATTATAGGTGATCAATGATTATATCTAGAGGACCCATAAAAAAATCCTGTAGCTCATAGATTTGAAAATGTAGGTATTACCATTCCCTTTTTATTGTGGATTTTTTGTTTTCCCCTTTCCTTATCCCTCCTCTCTTTTTCAGCTGGAGCAGAATTGGTAGAAAGATCTTTTTATATTTTTAGAGCTCAATCTCTCTTCATATTCAACAAATCAAAGTCATAGTATTTCAACAATTTTCACCATAAACAGGCTCAAAATTTCAAATGGGAATTCAATCAACAACTAGAATGCTCAACAAGTCACTATCAGATGAGATCTACAATTATCATCTTGTTAATAGGGGACACACAATCTAAACAAATCAATGAGTTTCATTTAACTCTTCACATAACACTCGTACCCGCATGCATATTCTTTATTTCATATATATATTTCCCCTAAATCCCCTATTACACCTCATCCACATAATTGGCATATAAATACTTCAAAAAAGAGTCAAAGAAACCTCAACTTGCCTTAAAAAGACCCACATATTTCAACTAAAGACTTTTTCATCTGAAAAGCCTTCGAATGAGCCCAATCTGGTCATAGACATATTCTACTTATGAATAGAAATCCATAGACATCCATATTGATATACTTACATTATGGGTACAAAAAGTTAACCTCAATCTCACAAGGGTAACATTAGAATTTTATTTTTCAGTCACATTACCTCTAGCTTATGGAATTCAAATCTCAAATTTTATCTAAAATTGATTTAAAATTGACACTGAAATCATCAATTTATCATTCCTAAAATTTACCAAAAAATCCCAAATTTTCAATTTGAAAAACCAGATTCGAAGAAGACATCTTGATTAATATATTAAGGAATATGTATAACTAGTATAAGAATCATATCAAAAGAAGAATCTGATGTTGGGTGTATTTATACCCCTAAGAACCATAATTTACCCATATTTTAGCTAAGTTTGGAGGATAAAATATATAATTCCTGCACTTTTAGTCCATTTTCTTTTAAGTGAGCTAACCTATGTGATTAGCATGTTTTTCAGGTATTAATGATGAAGATTTCAGCACTTTGTGGACCTTTGGGAAGCTAAGGGAAACTTCACATAAGAGGGAAGGCAGCTTTTGGAAGCTTGTGGACTGAATGTGATGTATGGAGAACTTGTCCCGGGCAAAATCAGTATTTCTAAATACTTAGGGATGCAGCAGTAACTTAGTAGGACAAGGATGTTATAAAAACCTTATTTGCTGAATTTTTCAGCATTGATTCGATCATTATTATTCAGCACTTTTCATTATTCAGTGGACAGATTCTGTAAGTGTAAGACAGGGAAAAACGCTAAGGCTACAGGAACGGCTAAAGGGAAGAAAAACGTCAACCTCTTGTTTGACGCCAAACTCATCTCCATCGTGAGATTATTCTAACTTTGGTATGATGATGATTTCTTCTTTGATTTCCGTTGTACTCATGAGTAGCTATACTTCTCTGTTAGGGTTATGGAAACCTTGTAAGATACTATTTGTTGCTATGAGTTTGTGAATTCTTGATGTGTATGCTACTTATATCATTACTCTCTTCGTTTTAATTAAATTCTCATGGTTGCAAACATAGAGAACATGCCATTATAGCATTAACTTGTTCGGGAGAAAAGTTTCATGTTTGGAAAAGAGAGTGTGACAAGGAAATAGGGCTTCTAACCTCTATTTACACGTTAATGCCTTAACCGGATTAACTTCTTGGAGAATTTGTACCATTAGTTATACACTTTAGGCTCGGGAGATCTAAAGTGAAATAAATCCTTGATGGTTGGGAAACACTTGGATTTAGAATTAGAATACGATTCTCTATAAGTGCATGCATGTCTAAATTCCGCGTTACTCATAGTTAATAGAGAAGTAGATACTACAAGGTGGACATAACCCTAACTTATTATTCTCTGTGATTAACCTTTACTAAACAAATCATTCATTCGTTACTTTGATATTATTAATTCACGCCTAAATCAAAACCCCCTTTTCCGTGGAATTTTTGACCAACAGTCTACTAATAATTGCAACACTTAGTGACCAGAGTATTCCCTGTGGGATTCGACACCCAACCCAGTTGGGTTCTATATTTTACAGTGACCGCTTACACTTTCTAACGAGAGTTGTAATTTGGGCGTTATCAAATTTTGGCGCCGTTGCCGGGGAATACGATTTTCAACTAAGTTTGTGATAGTTAATAGACCCTTTGGTCAAAGATTCTCGAATTTTACTTTTTGTTTGTTGTTTTTGTTTTGTTCAGGTTTATTGGAGTGCATGCCAAATACAAGAAGTTCTGGTCAACCGTTATTCCCTATAAATCCTGAACCACAACTTATTGGCAGAATGGATGCACAACGTGACATTGAAAGAAGGGCTGCTTAGCAGGAGCAGGCTAGGTTAGCTGCGTTGGCAGCTGCTCAAGTGCATTAACAGAATATTGATAACCCAGGTCGGGCAACAAATCTTGATGATGAGGACCTGGGTGATGATGAGTTACTTAATCCACGGTGTGCAGATGAGGTGGCAACACCTGTGAACAGGAGAGATCGTTAAGCTAGAATGAGACCTGATCGCCAAGCTGTGCAGGCTCCTTTTGATGATGATGATGACGATCTGGATGGGGATGGTGCCACAGGGGCTATTATTCCTCCACCCTTGGCACTCGGAGCCAAGTTCAATATCACCAGCACCATGATCCAGCTATTACAACTCAAAGGGTTATTTGGTGGACTTGCAGGCGATGATCCGAATATGCATCTGATCAACTTTATCTCAACATGCAAGTCGTTTGACAATCTAGGAGTTGGACAGAATGCAATTCGACTGCACTTATTTCCAGTGTCTCTATCTGGAGAGGCAACTCTATGGTTGAACGGGCTGACTCCTGACTCTATTACTAATTGGAGTCAACTGAAAGACGCTTTCCTAGAAAGATTCTTTCCGCCATCCAAGAGAGCACAGTTACGAGATGAGATCAGCAATTTTCGACAGCTTCCAACCGAAGCTCTCCACAAAACATGGGAGAGGTTCAAGAAGAAGCTTATGCGGTGCCCAAATCATCAGATGACCAACATCCACTTGATGGAAATATTATACAGGGGGTTGAACTCGGTGACTAAGCCAGTGGTTGATAATGCTGCAGGTGGGTCATTCATGGACCTTACTTTTATTGAGGCTGGTGATATGCTGGATCGTATGACAAAGCAGAGTAGAGCTTGGCATACCAGGGATTCTGAGGTAGCAAGCTCTACTGTATCTACTGGCATGACAGCAGAACAGAGGCGAAGAGAAGAGGAACGTGACCAAGATATGGCTCACATGAAAACGCAGATGGACCTTCTTACCAAGCATTTATTAACAGGGAAGACAGAAAAAGTCAAGGCTGTTGTATCACAGGGTGGAGATGAATCCGATTCTGAGGAGGAAGCGAATTATTTGAATAATCAGGGGGGTTTCAGAGGCAATGCCCAAGGAAACCAAGGTCAGAACTATTATGAAAAATCCGGATTTAAGAATAAGACTGACAGGAGTGGTTTGTATGTCCCTCCTGGAAATCGTGAAGCTGTTGCAACTAGTTCTGGGAAGATGTCCATGGAGGACATGATGGCCAAGCTTTTGAAAGGAGTGGAGGCAACCAACATGGGACTAGCTGAGGTAAAAAATGATTTATCCTCAATAAATCAATTGGTTGACTCGTATTCCACTGCAATCAAACAGCTGGAACAACAACTGAGCCAACTTTCAGCGGCGTTCAATCAAAGAAAGGCTGGTACTTTACCTAGTGACACTGTGCAAAATCTAAGGAATGATGGATCGTGTATAGCTATTACTACCAGGAGTGGTAAGGTGTTGGAAAATCCATCCAAAGGCAAGCAAGTGGTTGACAATACAGAAAAGAATATTATTGAAGCAGATTGTGATGATTCTGTAGAAGCTGAAAATCAGAATGAGAACGTTCATGACACTACACCTAGACGTCACCAGCCTGAAAAGATTGATAATCGGAAGCAAGATAAAAAGAAAGTGGTGGAGAAAACTCTTCCCCTTCCACCACCACCTTTTCCTCAGAGACTGAAGAAGAAAGCTGATGACACCAGGTTCAGTAAATTCATGACTATGTTGAAGCAGCTGACTATTAATGTGCCTTTGGTAGAGGCGCTGGAACAGATGCCTGGGTACGCCAAATTCATGAAGGACCTTTTGACAAAGAAGCGGGCAGCAAGCTACGAGCTGGCAGATAATGTTCATCATTGCAGTGCAATTGCCACGAGGTCTTTATTACAGAAGAAGGCAGATCCTGGTCCTTTCACTATTCCTTGCACGGTTGGATCTATGGATTTTTCTAAGGCATTATGCGATTTGGGGGCTAGCATCAATTTGATGCCGCTATCCGTTTACAGAAAGTTGGGGTTGGGCAATCCTACACCAACCAATATGCGGCTCGTGATGGCAGATAGGTCGGTAAAATGACCTGTTGGTATCTTATATGATGTATTGGTGAAGGTTTCTACCTTCATTTTTCCTGCAGACTTTGTTATTTTGGATTGTGAGGTGGATTCTGAAGTTCCCATAATCTTGGGGCGTCCTTTCCTTGCAACAGGAAGTGTGCTTATTGATTTAAGAGCTAATGAGCTTTTATTTCGGATGAATGACGAAGTGGTCCATTTTGATGTACGCAAATCAATGAAGCAGCCAAATGATATGAATGTGTTTTCTATAGCTGATGTTTATCATGAGGATGCGAAGGAACTATCGTTAGAAAAGCAGCCACTGTTGAACCATTGTCTGCTGAGAGTTTGAATTTTGAGCATGAGGATGTAGAAGATTATGAAGAAACTATTTGTGCTCTAACAGGAATAGGGTCCTATTCTCATGCTCCTAAGAAGCTGGACCTTGATCTTAAGAATCGATCCTCACCACCAGCAAAACCATCCATTGAAGAGCCACCAGTGCTAGAATTGGAAGATCTACCCAGTCACCTAAAGTATGCGTTTTTGGGAAGTGGTGATACACTTCCGGTTATTGTTGTGGATGATTTAGGTGAACAACAAGTAGAGGCTCTCATTTCTGTTCTGAAGAGGTACAAGAGAGCTATTGATTGGACTGTTGATGATATAATTGGTATCCCTCCTGGGATATGTATGCACAAGATTCATCTCGAAGAAGATTGCGTGCCCATAATTAAGCATCAGCGTCGTCTGAATCCATTCAGAAAATGATGCACCATATATCTCGATGAAGTCTAAGTAATCGAGATGACTATGTCGTGCCGCGACAATAAATCAAGCGCTACATGGAAGGCAACTCATCGTTTTAATCGTTTTGTTTTACTAGGAGTTTGTTTTTGTTAAATTAAAATCCAAAAAGAAGAGTCGAACCACGACCAAAACTAAGGCACTTGGTGGGAGGCAACCCATCCTTCTAATTGTGTTTGTTATTTTTGATTAAGTGTAGGTGCAAGACGTACAAAGGAGGGGATTAGTCCTAAAATTTTGATTTGAAAGTGAGCCATGCTAAGGGTGGTAAGCTAGGAATAATGGAGCAAATGCTATTGGTTAGGCATTGCTTATGCTAATCTAGGCAATCGACAAGGCAAGGCCTATGCTAATCTAGGCAATGGACAAGGCAAGGCCTATACCATTGCCTATGCTTACTGCCTCACATAGGCAACGGACAAGGCATTGCCTATGCAAATCTAGGCAATACCATAGGCGTCGCTTATGCAAATCTAGGCAATACCATAGGCGCCGCCTATGCCATTGCCTATGCTCACTGTTTCAACTAGGCATTGACAAAGGCGCCGCCTATGACCAACTAGGCATTGGCAAAGGCGCCGCCTATGCTAAGCATAGGCAAAGCATTAGGCGCTGCCTACTTATGCCTTTTTGTCTCCTAACCCGATTTTACATGGATCAAACCCGACCCATGGCTTAGTCTATAAATAGATCTTCAACCTTAGAACAAAATGCACTTGTTTGCTCAACCTAGGCGCTGCCTAAGCTTCCCAAATCTCTCAAAATCTTTCCTTTTGCTCATCTAATCTTGCAAGATAATCTTCCCAAACAATCCCCAAGTAAGTTATTCTTTTATATCCCGTAGTTGTTGAAATACTACGCTTATAATGGTATTTTAGATTTTGGAGTGGTGTTTGGTGATAAGAATATGATTGGTTTGTTATGATACATCTAGATTGAGTGAAAGAATATGTGTGGGTGTTCTTGACTTTGTTCCGACTTGTACTTGATTGTTATACACTGTCATATTTTTATGGAGTCGAAATTGTGAAGTTAATGCGTAATCTTGAACGTTGTAAGCTTGAATGTTTGAATGACTCATTCATCGAGGTATGGATTATGATTGACCACAAGTATACGATGGTGTGATTATTTCTATGCAATAACCTGATAAGAACTCTATGTGGTAGTCTTGTTCAAAAAGTGCATAAATCCATTGAAATAAAGTTGGAAAGGCTAGTCAAGATTACATGAAAATATGACTGTGCTAAACATGTTGTTGGAACATATCGCCTAAATGTATGTCGACGAAGTCTGAGTAATCAACACCACTCACTTAATTAGTCTGTGCCAACAAATTAAGTATGAGGTGGTGCCATCACTGGTTGTTGTTCGATTATAGTGAATCTTCCGAGATGAAACTAACATGACTCTATTTTGATCTCAGGTAGAATGGCTCCAAAAGGACGACAAGGAAAAGAAAAAGTGTCCACCTCACAGAAAGGTCAGAAACGGTCAAGAAAAGAGCAAGCTGAGTCCTCCTCTTTGCAAGTACCTCGACGCACTTTCGGGATAAAATGGGTCCTAGAGGAGGAAGGAAAGGAGTGGTACAAGAACAACAAAGTAAAAAAATATGTTCACGTGGATTTGATGCAGAAGGAGAGTCTAGCAAAGAGAGACCCCCGCATTTTGGCTAAAATCATGGCACTAAATCTTGATTTCATTTTTCGAGATATGGGGGAATGCAATCTTGATCTAACGCGAGAGGTTTATGCCAATTAGTCCCCAAAGACTACCGGAAGTGAAGTAAAGATTCGGGGCCAAGTCTTGCAACTGAATGCGGAGTTCTTCAACTCTTTTCTGGGCTTTCCATCTGTGGATCCATCACCGCTCAAGGAGCTTTATCACAGACCTCCTTACAGGGCAATCAGACACACACTGTGCGGAACAAGGTCCATGGCCCGATGGATTCGTCACAAGGATAACGGTCGGCACAATACCTTCCCGTATGCTTCCTTGAACAGAGAAACTCGTATATGGTTGAGGATAGTCAACTCTTGCCTGATTCCTGGGACACAGTACACAAAGATCACACGTGATAGAGTATGCCTGGTGTACGCTCTGATGACTAATATTCCATCAACATTGGTGCGGTTATACGATCGTCAATGCGTAAGGCTAGGCTGCACAAAAGGTCCCATTTTAGCTTTGGAAATTTGTTGACTGCGATCTTAAGGAAGGAGCACATTGAAGAGGAACCTGCAGATCATAAGCTTCCACACAACCCGAAGAAGGTTGATCTTACGAAAGTTAAAGAGCCTGAAACTGGTCATGGCATCAACCTTACCACTACAGAAAGACATGCTCGAGATGAAAGTTTCTTTCGCCATCTATATGGCATGACTCGGTTTACCATGATGAGTGGGGGTCGGGTTCTGACTGATGCAGAGCTTCAGCAGTTGGATTATGACTACTCGATGAATGAGCATGCACGGGCTATGTGTGGAGTAGGGGTACATTTTGAGGAACCTCTCGATGATGACGTGCCGACTGACGATAATCGCCGACTGCCAGACTCAGACGTGGAGGACAACTCTGATGACAACGACTCTGATGATGATTCCGACGCAGGGGGTATGACCCCAGACATAGAGGAAGAGTCCGACTAATCAGGTTCTCCTTATTTATTTTCCACTGAGGGCAGTGTGTCCATTCTAAGTGTGGGGTGCTGGTATTTGTATGCTGTATGGTACTTCTTTGCCTACATTTATTCTTGTTTTTGCTAATTAGTCGTAATTAGTTAGTTAAATTTTCGAATTTTTTTTATATTTTGCATGAAATTGTTCTGATAGACGGCATGGTATTATAACAAGAGTTTATGCTAATTCATTACTATTGAGACATTTAGGCTCTAAGTGTGACTCACTGTGTGATAATTGTGTGATTTAATTCATTCATCTGTTGGGTCAAGAGTCTATACTGCTCCCAATAAAGTTGACCATGTGCCTTGTGTGTGTGAGGTTATAGTATATTCTGTGTTGTGACTGATGCTAGAACTTGCCTTGTGTGTGTGTAAAGCGAAATAAAGAGCGTGAGTTTAGGAGATGATTTAGGCATTTCTTTGGCAACCTGTAATTGTTTACCTTCTTTTTACCTACCTTTGTACATTATCCTAGTTAACCCTCTTTGAGCCTTTAGCTATTTTCTTTGACAGCCTCATATGTAGCCTAATCCATTTTTTTTCAAGACCATAATTTGATCCAAATTCCTAAGCGCTTTAAATTGTAGAGTCATGTGACAAAATAAGAAGAAATTGGGTGAGAGTGATGCCTCAGAGTGTATTGGTACTTGAAATTGTTGTGAAAAAGAGTGGCTATCATAGAGGTGTTTTATAAAAAAAAAGATGAAATAATGAAAAAAAAAAAAAAAAAAGAAATAGAAAAATAAAAAGATAGTTGTGTTTATAATTGAATAACAAAATAGGTGAAAAGGGGTGGTAGATGAAAGGAAAGTAGAGGGGTTGTTTAAAACAGAGTGTTAATGACATAACGTAGTGTATTAAAGCGCTTAGGGAACATAGTCACTATTTCTGGCCAAAATAGTCCTACCTGTCCCTTAGCCTACATTACAACCTGTAAAGACCTATTTGATCCTAAGCTTAGCATTCCGATATTAGTAGAGCATTACACTAAGGTCAAGCCTATGGTCATCAGTTGCAACATAAGAATTCTTTGTGAGAAGTGAGAGCAAGGAGAGTCTTATACCCATGTTTCAAAAATTGCAAAACTGTGAGTGATCATGGGTAATAGCTTGTGTGAGACACACATGGTTGATGATTTTTGGGTAGTGTTATATGATTTTTTGTGGATTAACTTGTGGATACGAATTAACCATCCTCACGAGTCTATGTTGGAGGTTGAATTGTTTCTAGTAGTGATCAAGAAACCTACTCTCTGTTAATAATTGTCATGCATGTCTTGTTGAACATTTTGTGTTGCTATGGTGAAATTCTAGTTAGGTGTTTGCATGGACGTAATATTTTGTTCGAGGAAGAACAAAGCTTTAAGTGTGGGGTGGTGATGTTGGGCGTATTTATACCCCTAAGAACCATAATTTACCCATATTTTAGCTAAGTTTGGAGGATAAAATATATAATTCCTGCACTTTTAGTCCATTTTCTTTTAAGTGAGCTAACCTATGTGATTAGCATGTTTTTCAGGTATTAACGATGAAGATTTCAGCACTTTGTGGACCTTTGGGCAGCTAAGGGAAACTTCACATAAGAGGGAAGGCAGCTTTTGGAAGCTTGTGGACTGAATGTGATGCATGGAGAACTTGTCCCGGGCAAAATCAGTATTTCTAAATACTTAGGGATGCAGCAGTAACTTAGTAGGACAAGGATGTTATAAAAACCTTATTTGCTGAATTTTTCAGCATTGATTCGATTATTATTATTCAGCACTTTTCATTATTCAGTGGACAGATTCTGTAAGTTTAAGATAGGGAAAAACGCTAAGGCTACAGGAACGGCTAAAGGGAAGAAAAACATCAACCTCTTGTTTGACGCCAAACTCATCCCCATCGTGAGATTATTCTAACTTTGGTATGATGATGATGTCTTCTTTGATTTCCGTTGTACTCATGAGTAGCTAAACTTCTCTGTTAGGGTTATGGAAACCTTGTAAGATACTATTTGTTGCTATGAGTTTGTGAATTCTTGATGTGTATGCTACTTATATCATTACTCTCTTCGTTTTAATTAAATTCTCATGGTTGCAAACATAGAGAACATGCCATTATAGCATTAACTTGTTCGGGAGAAAAGTTACATGTTTGGAAAAGAGAGTGTGACAAGGAAATAGGGCTTCTAACCTCTATTTACACGTTAATACCTTAACCGGATTAACTTCTTGGAGAATTTGTACCATTAGTTATACACTTTAGGCTCGGGAGAGCTAAAGTGAAATAAATCCTTGATGGTTGGGAAACACTTGGATTTAGAATTAGAATACGATTCTCTATAAGTGCATGCATGTCTAAATTCCGCGTTACTCATAGTTAATAGAGAAGTAGATACTACAAGGTGGACATAACCCTAACTTATTATTCTCTGTGATTAACCTTTACTAAACAAATCATTCATTCGTTACTTTGATATTATTAATTCATGCCTAAATCAAAACCCCCTTTTCTGTGGAATTTTCGACCAACAGTCTACTAATAATTGCAACACTTAGTGACCAGAGTATTCCCTGTGGGATTCGACACCCAACCCAGTTGGATTCTATATTTGATAGTGACCGCTTACACTTTCTAACGAGAGTTGTAATTTGGGCGTTATCAGAATCATCAAAAAATACCTTTTCAATCTCCCAAAATCGAGTCTACAAGCTCAAAAAAGGAGATATGGAGGACAAAATAAAAGAGGGGGGGGGGCAGTTACTGTTTAAGTGACATTGGTAGCACACATGAAGAGAATTTGTTACATGTGAAACATTACTCTAAAACACTAAAAGGTACTGACTCAAAGAAACTCTTGAAGGAGCGAGCCTGCATGCATGGAGAAATTTTATTATCTGGGCTCCACCGACAAATAAGGCTCCATTGGAGTGGTCAAAGCTTAGCTGACCAATCCCCATAATAGTGACCCCTTATCCTCAGAAGTGACTCTATCTATGTGGGAAAATGGTCGTATGTGTTATTGCACTAAATACAATAACACATAGCAACAAAAACTACTCCACAAACTTGGAATCGACCCTTTAAAATCACCTAAAACCTAGAACACAACCCAACTATGATTCTATACCAAATCAATATTTCAGACTCAATGGAATCATCAAAACACCAAACTAACGTCGTTATCTATAAATGTTTATCAAAGTCAATCCAATGCCATAAACTTCTAACCTTCTAACCAACAACTTAAAATCTATCTGAACACCTCGATACCCAAACTAAAGGTGATACAAACCCAAAAATGATTTCATGAGCTATGAAAAATGATACAATTCTCAATATGACCTCAAAATCCCCAATTGTTTACCAAGCTCAACCATACAAACTTCAAGACCTTCCAAATAAAAAACTCACACAATACCTAACAACCACCTCAAAAACTATGTAATCCATACCCACAAACCAGAAATACCAGAAAACAACTATGTGAAGTGGTAAAATAGTCATAATGCAATAAAACTTTAAAATACTATGAGGATCGTTACATTATCCACCATTAAATAACAAGTTCATACTCAAAAGTAAGAGTATTAAAGGTATCTAAATAGTCAAAATATGGGGATATCTACTTTATATGTCTGACTTTGTATCCTATGTATACTTATTTATAGAACAATACTTCCACTGAACTATACTGGTTATATATCCTGTTGACCATAATTTTTACATCTATATACCCAAATTGCCCAGACTACTTCTCAAACGTTAGATTTTGATTCAAACTTATCAAATCCCATAAAATTACATGAGAACCATATGATTGATACTTTTTAAACATCTATACATAGAAAACTAGATAAACAGTCAAAAACTCAGAGTTAAAGCTAACTTATAGGCTACCCGGCTGTAACACCTCCAAAATCCAAGCCTAGATTAGAACTATGCTTTAAATGCATGTAAAAATAAAAAATTTATGTTTTAATAGTATGATAAGTGATTTATACATATATTAAGGCCATAAGTAACTTCTATCTCATATCCGAGTCAAAACCTCCCTTACCTATTGGCTTTTTGTGAATCATCTTGCATCAGTCAACTTCAATTGATCATAACTTTTATATTTCAATGATATTTTTAGATCAAGACCCACAAAATTATATATATTTGAATTATATTTACAATGCATCCTACTTGGCCTTAATATGACATTGGGAAAAACTGTTATGCTCATTTTACCAAAGGGTGTCTATCTTCCAGAGTGTGATGGCTCGAATGACGAACCGTCATGCCAGCAAAGGCCTGTCAGATCAATCCATTAGGATTAAGTAGTAAGACCAAAATTTGGTCGTCTTGTGACTGTTTGAGTGATTGTTAGTTAAGGAATTGATGGTCCATCACATGAATTGTCAGTTGGTACTGTTCTACACTGGTATGACATTTTCAAAGGGGTTGTTTGGCCTTTTCCCACTCTTTCAATACCAAAACTATGTAATTTAAAATATACTAGGGATGGATTATAAGGATAAAATGACCTAAATTCTATATGACCTTAAAATTCAGTGAACATATAGTGTGAAAATAGATAAAAAAGTGATTATCTTCTCCCAAGGAAAAACAAGGTTTCTTCAACTTCAAACTCCAAATTCAAAGGTTTCGCAAGGGTATCCATATCCAAGTATGTAGTATTTTATCAATGGATTTCTTTTTACCCATTGAGTCCCAAAGTGAACTCAATTCTCCTAGTTTAATTCACCCATAAAGCTTTGGTTTCCATGTAAAGTGTGAATTCTTTTAGTTTTCAGTTTCTTACTTTGACTAAACTACGAATACATGTTTTTACATAAATTTAAGCATACTTACATACTCATGGCTATTAAATCTCATTATATTGGTAAATTCTTAACTTTGATCTTGAGTTGTAAAATTCCTTGTAACGGTCCGATAGTAGTATTGCCATAATTGGTTGCATTCTCCAGAGATAGTGGGTTATGAACACCTGATGACCGAGGATTTCATGCATACACTTAAGAGTGCTAGATACCCCAACTTATATGTTATTGAATACTTTCATATTATGCATTTATTTTTAGTATTCAAAATATTACTATTATTGAGCATTTTCAATTATTAGGGCCATTCACTTGGAGTAGTACTTAGAACTGAGTGGATCTAGGGATGAAGTATCATACATCAATTAGGTTGAGAACTTAAGTAGAAGTATCTAAGTCCTATAACTATGGCACCGCCGTAGGTTCTGAAGGGTCACCTATCAGACAATGATTGAGACCTTAGTTTTTTCGTACATCAGTTCAGTGGATCCACGCTAGTCAGTGGTCACACCCTTGGTAAGTTACTGAACACTCATACAACTGAGGTTATAGGTTGGACCACGGTTATCTTAGATTAGGGTATGTCAGTTATTGGTAGGTCCCACGACCCACAATTTATAATTCAGATTTAGATACTTGTATGACCTTATATTTTTTTGTTTATCTTATCATACTGTACATGTTTATTACTTGGTCTTGCATCAATTTACCATGTCATATACATCATGTTGAGTATATATCAGTTATTTCTCATCTCACATATTCAATGCATTCAATATACTATTCACATACTTTCTTTTGAGCTATATTGTGTTGTAATATAAGTTCTAATGTCCAACATCTAGATTGCGCTTATTTTAATTTTGTACCATATCATTAGCAATTTTTGGCGAGTCCTCACCATATCAGGCACCATATCAGCATGTTGGTTATGTCAGACAGTCTCAGTTTTGATATCTAGTAATGATTATGATTTTATTATGATCCTATCATTTTTGTTTAGATTAGTTTCCAATCAGTATCTAATTATTTTCTTCAATATTCTTATAGTTTTGATAGGCCATGGGTCAGCTTGGGATCACTTATAACTCTAAGCACCGCATTATAACTAGAAGTTAGTCTTGAGGTATGACAAATTTGGTATTAGAGCATCAGGTTTTAAAGTGTCTCGTGGTGTTTGAAAGTTGCATTAAGTAGAGTCTTATTCTTAGGTGTGAAGCATGCAATACTTATGAGTGAGAGGCTATGAAACGTCTTAGGAAAAATTTCACTTCTTTCATATTGATATAATATGATTGAGTATGAACTCTATTAAAACCTTCTTCTGAATCATTCCTTACATATTTATAAAATATGCCTCCTAAGAGAACTATCATAAGGAGGAATGGAAATGGAAATGATAATGGGAATCAACAAGTACCACCACCAGCTACAGCAAACCCTCTGAATGAACAAATCTCCCACACCAAATTTAGGGATACTTTCATAGCATTAGCCTAGTCCATGCCACCCAGTATAATCAGTATGTTATTACACCAAGCAAACTAATATTAATACGACAACAACAAGAGCTTGAGACTTCACTCGGATGAGTCCTCTAATATTCTTTGGGTTTAAGTTTGAAGAGGATCCACAAGAGTTCTTAGATAGTATTCATAAAGTTAATAATAACATGGGTGTATCTCAAACTTAAAGTGCTGAATTAGCTTCTTATTAGTTGCAAGGAGCAGCTCACACTTGGTACAAGCAATACAAGGATGATAGAGGTGCAGATGTAGAATAGGTAAAGCAGGATGTGTTTATTGCTATATTTATGTACAGGTTCTTCCCACTTGGGCTAAGGAGGCAAAAGTACAGGAATTTATTACTTTGAAATAGTGTAACATGAGTGTGAAGGAATATTCTCATAAGTTTACATAGTTGGTAAAATATGCTTCGACTATTTTTGCTGATTCTAGAACCCCAATCAGCAAATTTGTATTAGGTGTTTTTGAGGATGTGGTAAAAAGGGTAGAATTGTATGTTGGTCAAAGATATGGATATTTGCAGATTAATGGCTCACGCTTAATATATTGAAGAGGAAAAAATCAAGAAGAAGGAAATAAGGAGTAAAAAGGCCAGAACAGGTAGCATTAATTTTTCTCAATAGAGTTTAGATAGTGGTAATTATTCTCAGTTCTTCAAAAATATTTTTCTCTAGACCAATCTTCTGCTAGTGATACAGTGCCCAAGTTCAGGCAAGATAATAAAGATAGAGCACCAGGCTCTAAGTCCTAGGGTAGTATGAATAGTATTTCTACTAACCCAGTTTGTAAGAAATGTATATGAACCACTAAGGTGAGTGTATGACAGATAGTGATGGTTGTTTTGGGTATGGCAAGTCAGGCCACAAATTGAGGGAATTTCCAATGGTTTTACAAAGGGGTAGGAAAGCTCGTCAACAAAGTTAATATAACTCTTTAGTAACTCCAGTAGGCTTTGTGACTCAACAGGGTGCTCATCTAGTGAAACTAGTAGATGACGTCAAAATAGTTTCTATGCCCTTTAGACTCAACATGATCAAGAGGGTTATCTTGATGTGGTCACTATTACATTGCAAGTCTTATATTCCTTTATATGTATTTTTTGATCCTAGAGCCACACTTTCCTTCATGACTCCTTATATAGAAGTAGACTATTGATCTTGGGTGTATTTATATGCCTAAGCACCATAACTTACCCATATTTTAGCTAAGTTTGGAGAACAAAGTGCCTATTTTCTTATGTTTTTGCTCTACTTCTATGTAATTGAGCTAACCGATATGATTAGCATTATTTTAGGTATTAATGAGGTAGATGGAGATATAATAGGACTATGGAATGTGGATGGCATATCACACAAGAGAGAGTAGCAGTCTGGACCAAATGTGGTGCCTAAAAACTATGTCCAAGACTAATTTATCATTTAGAGTTAGTCTAGGGACTTAGAAGGAAATTATGAGGGAAAAGTTATTAAAACTACTTGATGCTGAAAAGTCATGTGTTATTCATTATTCTGTATTATTTTTGCACTGAGAGTGGTGGCTTAACACCAAAGGAGAAATGCTACTTCATCTTCTCCGCTAAGAATGTGTTTACTTTTTGGTATAATGAATATTTCTATTGTGATTCCCTTTTTATTCATGAGTAGCTAAGTTTATTAGTTAGGGTTATGGAAGCCTTGTAACATACAATCTATTACTTTGGGTTTTTGAATTCATCATGTATTGATCTGCTTACATCATACTTTCTTCGCTTATCTTGAATTCTCATGGTTGCAAACATAGAGGATATTCCTTAAAACACAACTTGTTCAATAGAAAGGTTGATGTTTGGAAAAGAGAGTAGTGATAAGAAAATAGGATTTCCAACCCCTATTTCATATGTTAATGCCTTAACAGGATTAACTACTTGGAGATTTTGTATTGTTTTTGTAAACACTTTTGATTTGAGAGAACTGAAGTGAATTAGTCCTTGATGGTTGAGAAACACAAGGATTATGTTATTAAATGCAATACGTTTCTCTATAAGCATGATGCATGTATGAGCTCGTAAAGCCCATAATTAGAAAGAATTGATAACTACAAGGTGGACATAACCTTTATCCTTTTATATATCAGTTTAGTGGATCCACATCAGTCAGTGTTTGACTGTTTGTTCACTTGGCCAAGTACAGAATACCCTTCAAACTGGGTTTACAGGTTGGACCCTGGTTAGCTTAAATTGGGGTATGTTGGTTATTAGAATCTCCCACAGTCAATAATTCAACATTCAAATTCAGATACTTGCATGATTTTTTATTTAGTTGTTCAACCTATCATATAGTACATGTTTATTAATTGGTCATGTATTAGATTACCATGTCACATACATTAAGTTCAGTTTATACCAGAGACTAGTATGGTGGACAGTGTTCAAACCTTCTGTGATTCTATCTTGACAAGGATACGGGTGAAGGTTACAGATCGTATGTTGTTAATACAACTTAGGTAGGATAAGTTGTACACTGGACAATTTTGGGTCCAAGGGTTAAGGCTTAGGATATAAGTGTACCACTCGTATCAAAGGGTATGACTCGTGGGGGTCAGTCGTACCCCTGTGATAGGATTTTGTGCAACTTAAGTGGGGGTACTCTGGACATTTCCCCACTTACCCTAATAAGGTCCCATGACTTCTAACTCACTTGGGAGGCTATTTACCCTATTATTCTATTCATTAACACTTAGGAATCTTCCTAAACATTCTATAATTCTCTCAAGAGCTTTTGTGCAAAGAAGCTAGGGTTTTAACTAGAGGACTAAATTGGGGATCTTATTTGTGGTTTCTCTCTATCTACTTTGTCAATTAAGGCATGTCTACTTCCCTCATTATTAGTTCCAACTAAGGCATGTTTTTATGAATGGTTTTCACTATTTCATTATTGTATGATTTTGGGTTTTAAATATGATTTGGGGGTGTTGGTTATAAATGTTTGGTTATGGTTTTCCCATGTTTTAATTATGCTTTTATATGTATTAATTATGGTTTTGGATAATTGGTTACATGGGAATGGTTCTTTGGTAACGTACTTTGGATTTGGAAATACTATGCCCCCAATATGTTTGATAAAATGCCTTTAACAATGTTTCCACTATAATATTGGTTTTTCAATGGAACTTATGCATGGTTTAAAATTTTTAATGGAACCCTAAATGCTATGAATGGTTTAAATGGTTTTAAATTCATTGGAAAGGCCTTGGTGGCCATTGTTTTGGTAAATTGGAAATCATGAAGGGTACATGAAATCCTTTAAACCTATATGTGGTTGGCTATGGAAAAAACTTGCAAGTATAGCTGGTATGACAACACCACTACTAATGGACTTAGTTAATAAATGGTTAATGGATTGGTTGGTTACTTGGTAATGGTTTTAATTGGGAAATAATGGCAGGGTGTGTAGCAAAGTCGTAGAAGGTGGAGGTCCCGGGTGGACCAAAACTAGAAACTCATATTTGCTGATGTGAGGTTTTTCTTGGTGACCCGCGTGCATGATGTCACACTTTATATTTGGGGGATTTACTAGTCATACCGGGTTTTCTTCCCTGATCGTGCGGCTTCACGCACTGGGGCCCTTTCAGTAGGGGGAGCTAAACCCATATAGCCCGTGGGTGGTTTAAGATGGCAAAGATACATATCCCAAGTAAAGGGTTTAATGGAATGCTGAACCTGATTCCCTTTCCCGACATGGATATATATATGTATGGTTTGTGTACATATGGATGATTTTACTTAATTTTATAAATGACATTATTTTATCCTTATCCTGAGTTTATGCTAGCGTTCACCCTCTAATCCATCTTCGGGCGGCTGTATACCCATGCTATGTAGGAGCCGACCGCTCTAGTCTTACTACATAGTAATTGACTCGGGGATAGCTATTGGATTGAAGTAGTGAGCTTTTATATTTCCAAAAGGCTCCATTTCATGTTATGGATATTTTTAGACCTTTTTATTTATTTCTAGATATTGGTTTTAGCTATGGTTGGGGGAATATCCCAACCGAATATTATATATTCAGTATTTAGTCGATTCAAGGTACAAAAATGGTGGTTAGGTATGGGAACATGGGGTGTCCCCAGTCCTGGTTGGACTTGGGATGCCTATTATGACTAGGCCCCCAGTCGAGTTGTGTTAAGTTGGTATTAGATCCTTAGGTTCATGGTTGATTGGGAGTCCACAAAGCCATGTTGAGTAGAGTATCTTTTAGGTGAGTGAAGCGCGACACACTAATAAGAGAGAGGCTACAAGGCATTTAGAAATATTTCACTTTCTTGGCATTCTATTTTCAAGCTTGGAGTCTAAGTCCTGGAATTCTTCTCTAATCCTTTGTTGTTCGCTTTTTTTATTGTTCCTTGACGATCTGTAACACAAGGAAACTCTTCAGTCCCATCTGGGGACAATGTTGATGGGGTACATCCTACTATAGAGTTCGTCTTCAATATTAGGGTCCTATCTACGATAGTTCTGGAGTTTCTCTGGTTGCTACTAGTCCTCCTCAGGGTGAGGTGAATAATGTAGAATTTTGCAGTCTATTCATACTATTGCTAAATTGGTTGCTACTCAAGCTGAGTGTGATGCTTCTGGTGGGTTGTCTGCTCAGGATACGAAGGTTGGTCAGTTTATAAAATTGAATCCTCCGACTTTTACTGGTGTGAAGGTGGAGGAGGATCCTCAGGATTTCTTGGATGAGATAGAAAAGATATTCAGGGTGATGTCAGCTACTAATCTGGAAGGTGTAAACTTTGTAGCATATCATCTCAAGAATGTTGCGTACCAATAGTATGAAGAGTGGGATAGGGGTATAGGTGATGTGGAGTAGATGTCATTATCGGATGCCTTCTCTGGTGCTTTTTTGGATCGTATGGAGGAGTTTGTGAATCTTATGCAAGAGAGAATTTCTATTAGGGAATATGCCTTAAAGTTTCATCAGTTGTCAAGGTATGCTCCTGATTTGGTGGATGACATGAGAGCGAGAATAAGAAAGTTCGATTTTGGGTTGAATCGGGATTTGATCTTAGAAAGCAAGAATGCCTTGCTAATTAAAGATATGGACATTTATAGGTTGGCTATTCATATACAATAGGTAGAGAATGAGAAGAGAAAATAGATGGAGTTCGACGATCATCAGGGTAAGAGGAGCAGGTTTTCAGATCAGTGAGGTGCTTAGTCTCAGGGTAGTCGACATGGTGGAAAATGGTATAAAAAGAAGTGGGGGAGTTCTGGATTCTTCTTTACTACTAGTTCTCCTTACCCGAAGTAGTCGGGTGACAGGCGTCACCAGGGTGGTAATAATTTTTAGGCACCGAGTGCCTAATCTCAGGCAAGCGGGGGTCAATTCATTTCTTTATGCCATCTTTGTCGATTTTGTGGTCATCCTTATTAGGGTTATTGCGATGAAGGGAGGGAAAAATGCTTCAATTATGGATAGGCATGCCATCGGCTCAGGATTTTCCAGTTAATAAGGTTGCTACGGGAGAAAATAAGGTACCGGTGGCTTCATCTTCTGCTCCTGCACCCGGTGATGTTGTGTCTACTTCTATTACTTTTGGTTCTACTATTGGACAGAATAGGTTGTATGCTTTAGCGTCCTAATAGGAATCTAAGGCATTACCTAATGTCGTTACTGGTATGTTACAACTCTTTTATCGTGACATATATTTTCTATTTGATTCGGGGTCCACTCTTTCTTCTGTGACCCTATTTATGGTTGTATGTATTGGTTTTGATCCTGAGGTTTTTTTGGATTCTTTTTTTTGTTTCTACCCTGGTAGGTGACTCAGTTATTGTTGAGAGAGTCTATGGGGAGGGGGGGAGGTGCGGTATCTGTTATTGGTAGGCAGACTTTGGTGGGTTTGTTTGAACTTGATATGGTGGATTTTGAAGTTATTCGGGGGATGGGTTGATTATACTCTTGTTACGTGTCCTTGGATTGTCGGACTCATAAGGTTGTCTTTAGGTTCCTGGTGAACTGGTTATAGAGTGGGAGGGTGGTTCCCTAGCTCATAGGGGGAGGTTTATTTATTAAATAAGAGCTCGGAGGTTAATCTCTAAATGTTGTTTTTTCACTTGGTCTGGGTTAAAGATTCTAACTCAGAAGGTCCTTCACTACAGTCAGTCTGGGTGGTAAATGATTTTCCTGAGGTCTTTCCATATGATCTTCCTGGTGTTCCTTCGGATAGCAAAATAGAGTTTGGTATTGATTTGGTTCCGGACACTCGTCCAATTTCTATTCCTCCTTATAGAATGGTTCTTTTTAGTTGAGAAAACTCAAGAAGTAACTTAAGGATCTTCTGGATAAGGGGTTTTGACATGACCCGAACCTCGGGCCATGTCGTATGGCACCCTAAACTCACATGAACCAGAGGTTGCCCCAATAACCCGGCCAAATCATTCATCATACAATAGGAGTTAATGGAACTCTAACTCGCAAGTTAAGATTGCGGAAATATTATAATAAGTCAACATTAGATTCATGATAACTAACTTACACCTAAGTTCACAGTTGATCACAATACCTCTATACAAAGAAAAGTCAATAAATATATATGTCGGGACAAGCCCCTGACCATAGTCAAAAAAAGCCTAAATGAGTCTAAGTCTAATCATAAGTTATCAAGATATGAAGATCTTCTGTAGTAAGGAAGCTCACGACTTCAAGTCAATGCACGAATCACTTTGATCAACTAATCATTGTGTAGGAAGAGAAGACGATGCTTCGGCTCCTATATAACGTGGGGACATAGTGCTCGAAGAAGGTTAGTAGTTGAAACGCTAGCATGTAACTCAAGGATAAGTGATAAAATAACATCATCAATCAACAACAAGTCAATTTATCACATTTTATCACATTCATACACTTATCCATACATATCGGTATATCACAAGCGAAATAAGGAACAATTCTTATCAACACGCTTCAAGCACTCATTCATCAATCATGAGGGGGCGGACTACAATCTACCACACTTATGGCTTTATACATCCTCAATAGGAAAAGTTATCTAACCACATTCACATTATCATTAGACATGGGACTTTAACCATACACACTCATTCATTAGTCAAGGACTTTAACCACTTACACATTCTTTCAAGTAAGGGACTCTAACAAAACCCACAATCATCTAGGCAAGGGACTCCAACCTCGTGCCCGTTTATTAGACAAGGGACTCTAACCTTATGTGTCACTTGGACTTTAACCACAAGCCGTTTCCTTCGGCGAGGTACTTTGACCTCGAGAGATCTTTTTAATCACGGGACTTTAACCTCAGGAAATATCATTAGGCAAGGGACTTCTACCTCAAGCCATTCATAAGGCAAGAAACTTTGACCTCAAGCCATCACAACTATCATTAGTTGGTATTTGGGACTTTAACCCTTTTCCCATGCATCGACATACGTTCAATACAACATTTAAGGACTTTAACCATTTTAGCCAATTCAACACTATGCATGACTACATGGTCCTTATGGGAGCCTTCATTGTTCAACCATCTCAATATGCCAATGCCTTCACTTAATTCAACATACAAAACAAGTTATGGTCCTCAAGACCCTTACAACTATTATATGCCGCATTCTCACGACACTTGGGTTCAACCCACAATTTAAGTTCATCTTTATATCTAGGGACTTTACCCTCTCATTAGACAACAACCAAGGTTATCAACTTCATCACACATGGTTCATAATTCCTTTCACACATTATTTATAATTCATCCATGTTAAGTTGGGCCATTGCCCTAGTTCAATATATCAACAACATATGACTAGACAACTCACTTAGACATTTTCACAAACACCTTGGGTGCATACCTTCAACACGGACATTTCCATGGTATATATTATCAAGATTAGGATTACTCGAGACCCTCATGTTACTCCACATACAAAAAGCACCCACACATGTAATTCATCATCAATATCACATATAAGCATAAGTCTAAGCAAGATTTAACATCATACATCATTAGGCAACAAAACCCTTTTAATTTGATTTCAAAATCACCATGTACACTTACTAATCCAAGTGTGAAATACATGGGCTTAGAGATATTTAAAGAGGGTAATATATACATGACTTAAACAAGATGACACACCAAAAATCTTGGCTTCTTCTTTCCACTAGATGAGCCCCCTCCAAAACTTAGCCTCCAATCTTGCTTCAAGAAGCTTTTTAGAGTGTTTGAAATGTTTGAGCCTTGAAAAATGAGGATTTAGGAGGCTAGTGCCTTGTATAGTGAAAGGGTTTAGGTTTTTAGGAAAGGGAAATGACCAAAAGGTCCTTAGTTAAAATCTGATAAATGACTTCTTGCAGGGGTACAACTCCTCCGTACGGTTCCCTTAGCAATAGTACCCTAGGGTATGAGTGGTATCCTAACTCGTACCCTAGGCTCCTCCTTGGCCAACCATACTGTTGTGGGTACGGTTGAGCACCTTTGAATTGTAACCAAATGGTAAGACTCACCCCCTAGTCGTATGCACAAATCATATACAAAATAGTCCACTACAAAAAAAGACCTCACTTTATATGGTTGAGTTGCACAGGACTTGTATGCATTGGGTACGATCAAAGGGAGGCCATGTCGTATAAGAAACTATGTGATACCCTCATGGAATGATAAAGGTACTAAAGAGGAGGGCAAAGTGGATACGAGTCATGACCAAGGGAACGACTCAAGTCTCTAGTCTTACCCAACTCAGAGACACAAAAATAAAGTTGTTTCTAAATGGTTCAAGTCAATGGTTCAAGTCTAGGCGTTTCAATTCTCCCCCACTTGGATAATTTGTCCTCGAATGAGGGGTAAGGCAAGCATAAACACAAGGTAACATATCATCATAGATCACTTCGATCAATGTTAAAAAAGCATTCAACAAGGATACAGCACACCTCATGCTCATTATCAATTATTCATTCATCTCATCGACTTCGGGAATCTAACCCGTTGCTTATAAATACTTACTCATTTCACAACTAAGGGACTTCAACCCATAAACTTTCAAATACATCAAGCATCTCAAAGCATTGGGTACTTTAACCCATCATCTATCATAACATGAATTTATGCAAAACACTTGGGACTTTAACTCATGGTCTAACAAGGCACAAATCATTTCACACATTGGGAACTTTAATCCATTGTCTAATAAAGACATAATTTAATTCAAAGCTTGGGGACTTCAACCCATTGTCTATCAAATACATACATCAAAGTAAGGAGATTAACACATACCTCCAATACAAGCTTCCGAAATGGGAAATAAATGTGGGTACTTGGACTTTATGTCCTCTTCTGCCTTCTAAGTAGCTTCCTCGGACTTTTGGTTCCTCTATAGAACCTTTACCGATGACACCTAGTTCGTTCGCAACCGACAAACTTGCAGATCCAAGATCCTCACTGGAACATCTTTATAGGACAAAGAGTCTGATATACCAACATCTTCCGCGGGAATAACAATTGACGGATCACCCACGCATTTTTGCAACATAGAGAGATGGAAAACCAGGTGAATAGAGTCCATAGTAGAAGGAAACTCCAGCTCCTAGGCAACATTGCCAACCCTCTTCACAATTAAGTAGGGACCAATATAACGGGGACTAAGCTTCCCCTTATTGCCAAACAGAATTACTCCTTTAATGAGAGATACTTTTAAGAATACCCGATCGCCCACATTAAATTCTAAGTCCCTACGCCTCACATATGCATAGGACTTTTGACGACTTTGAGAGGTTTCAATCTATCATGAATCAGTTTCACTTTCACTAAGGCTTGGTGAACTAAATCGGGGCCTAGCAACTTACCCTCGCCAACTTCGTACCACCCAATGGGAGATCAACATGTCTTACCACACAATGCCTCAAAAAGCACCATGCCAATACTAGAGTAGTAACTATTATTATAGGTGAACTCAATCAAAGGCAAGTGGTCATACCAACTACCACCATAATCGATCACACAAGCCCGCAACATATCATCTAATGTTTGGATAGTTCTCTCTGCTTTCCCATCCGTTTGTGGGTGAAAAGTGGTACTAAGGCACACCTTAGTTCCCAAACCTCTTTGGAACGACTTCCAAAAGTAGGATGAAAATGGAGGACCAAGATTTGAGATAATAGACACCGAATCACCATGTAACTTCACGATCTATGCAATATACAACTTAGCATGATCTTGTAAGAAATAGGCGGACTTGGTCATTTTATCAACAACGACCTAAATAGAATCACATTGATTTCAAGATCTAGGGAGATCGGTAACAAAATCCATATTAACTGCCTCCCACTTCCACTCGCGCAAGTTGATCTCTTGGTACAAACCACCGTGCCTCATGTGCTTAACTTTCACTTGTTTACACACTATAAATCACATAACTAGCTACATCACGCTTCATATTATTCCACCAATAGAACTCTCTAGGGTTTTGATACATCTTGGTGGAACTGGAATGTATAGAATAACGGGCTCTATGAGCCTCGGCCATGACTCTTTCCCTCAACCCATCAACGTCGGGAACACATATCCTACCTTGGTACCTCAAGATACCATTACCACCAATCACAAAGTCCGCGACCTTGTGTTGACCAATATTATTCTTGATCTTCATCAAGTCAGGGTCCAACACTTGCTTTTCCTTTATCCCAATAACAAAAGATGACTGAGATACCGAATGCACAAATGCACCCCCATCCTCAGAGTCTACAAGTCAAACTCGAAGATTTTCCAAGCGGTGAACATCCCTCACTAATTCCCACTTATCCCCATCTATATGGGAAAAAATTCCCATGGAAAATCTACTAAGAGCATCAGCGACTACATTTGCCTTACTGGGATGGTAATGAAGACTCATATCATAGTCTTTTAATACATCAAGCCACCTTTTTTGCTGGAGATTCAACTCCTTTTGAGTAAACACATATTGGAGGATCCTATGATCAGAAATGATGTCTACATAAACACCATAAAGATAATGCCGCTAAATCTTCAACACAAAGATCACGACTAACAAATCTAAGTCATGATCAGGGTAATTCTTCTCATCAACTTTCAATTGCCTAAAAGCATAGGCCACCACCCTACTATGTTGCATAAACACGCAATTGATACCAACACGAGAAGCATCACAATACACTATAAAACCATCACTACCCTCGGGCAAGGTCAAAACTGGAGCCGAAGTCAATTTATCTTTCAACTTCTCAAAACTACCCTCACACACATCAGACCATAAGAACTTGACCTTCTTTTAGGTCAATTTGGTCAATGAGATAGCTATAGTGGAAAAACTTTCCACAAACTTTCTATAATAACTAGCTAGACTCAAAAATCTCTAAATATCGGTTGGAGTTATAGGTCTGGCCACTTCTTATATATCGTGACCTTTTGGGGATCTACCATAATCCCCTCACTGGAGATGACATGACCAAGAAAAGCTATAACTTTCAACCAAAACTCGCAGTTGAAGAACTTGGTATACAAATAATGATCCTTCCAAAGTTTTCAACACGACATGAAGGTGATCTACATGATCCGCCTCACTCTTAGAATAGACATAGATATCATCAATGAAGACAATAACAAACATGTCCAAGAACGGACGAAAGACCCTATTCTTCAAATCCATTAATGCTGCTGAGGCATATGTCAACCCAAAGGACATGACAAGAAACTCATAGTGACTATACCGAGTTCTAAAGGCAGTCTTAGGGATATCCGCATCCCTAATCTTAAGTTGATCTTAACCCGATCTAAGATTGAACTTAGAGAAACACTTTGCACCCTAAAGTTGATCAAACAAATCATCAATCCTAGGAAGAGGATATTTATTCTTTACAGTCACTTTGTTCAACTGACGATAATCAATGCATATACGAAGAGAACCATCCTTCTTGCGTATGAAAAACACAGGAGCACCCCACAGAGACATACTAAGGTGGATAAAACCTTTATCTAAGAGGACGTACAATTGCTCCTTAAGATATTTTATCTCCCGGAGCCATTCTATAAGGAGGGATAGAAATCAAACGAGTGTTCGGAACAAGATCAATGCCAAAATCAATTTCCCTATCGGGAGGAACACTGGGAAGATCATCGGGAAATACCTTAGGAAACTCATTAACCACGGGGATGGATTCAAAGGAAAGATTTTCCGAGTTAGAATCTTTAACTCGGACTAAATGATACAAACATCCCTTTGCAATCAACTTTCGAGCTTTAAGATAAGAAATGAATCTTCCCTTAGGAACTAGAGAACTACTTTACCATACAATGACCGGTTCATTAGGGAATTTTAACATGACCCTGCGGGTCCAACAATCTAAGGAAGCATAGCAAGAGTGCAACCAATCTATCCCCAGAATGACATCAAAATCAACTATGTCTAAGTCTATCAAGTCAACAAGAGTGTCTCTACCATCGACAAATATCATACATCCCCTATATACTCTTGTAACAACCACAGAGTCTCCCACCAAGGTAGAAATAGAAAAAAGAACTGACAGACTCTCAGGACCATAATCAAGATGCACAACCACATATGGAGTCACATAAGAAAGAGTAGACCCTGGATCAAGAAAACAATACACATCACGGGAGAAAAGTCTCAACATACCCATGACAACATCAGGAGATGCCTCAGAATCCTGGCGAGTAGCAAGTGCATATAAGTAATTTTGGCTAACGCCAGTGCCAGAAACAGAAGCAGAGGCAGATATAGCACTCTTTTATTTGGGGGGGTGGAGTAGTAATAGGGGCCCTATTGGCCCAAGAAGCTTCTAGATGGAGGCACTCACGCTGCATGTGCCCAACCTAACCATAATAAAAACACCAGTTTCTCTCTTTCTCACAGTGACCATGATGACTCTGACCATAGAATCTGCAAGGAGGGCGGGTGGAGCCGACTGGGAACCACTAGCTTAGAATTAGTCACCCTATGCCCGGAACCCACCACTAAACTGAGGCTGATAATCACCCAATAATTTGGGGTAAGGAGAGTGAACACTAGCCGAGGAGAACAAACTCGAACTCCTCCACTTCTTTCATGGACACTTGACCCCACCTTGCTCAGAAGGCCTAAATTTTCTTTCTTACTTCTCAGTAAGCTCAAATTGCTTCTTTTTCTCATCCTTTACTTGTTGCATATACACAATCAATCTAGAAATATCCATGTTCTCAATCAACAAGACTTTCTTGCTCTCGAGAACTAAATCATGGGACAATCTCGAGACAAACTTATACATCTTAGCCCTCATGCTAGCAACTATCTCAGGGGCATACCTTGACAATTGATGGAATTTCAAGGCATACTCTTGAACGGATATCCTCTCTTTATTTAAGTTCACAAACTCTTCCGCGCTTTCTTCCCTCAACCCATAAGGAAAGAAGGGGTCTAAGAAAGCCTTGGAGAAATCTATCCATGAAGTCGAACTAGCATTAACTCCTCTAGACAACTCCTACCTTTTGTACCACTGGTACACCTCATCTTTTAATTAGTATGAAGCAAGCTCAACACCCTAAATTTCTAAAGCATGCATGATCCAAAAAATCTTATCCATTTCATCAACGAAGCCTTAAGGGTCTTCCTTAAACTTTGTATCTGTGAACATAGGAGGGCCCAACCTCATAAATTGGCTAATTCTTGTGGACTCAAAATAAACGATATCCATAGAACTACGCTCTGATTGAGAGGCCACTATTTAAGTCAAGAGGTTAATAGAGAGGCGAAACTCAACATTAGAAATATTCCCTTGAGGGGACTAGGGAGGAGAGTCACCCTCATAAGCAAGTTTGGGGGTGGAACCCCACGAGGATGTCTAGATTCCATAGCCCTAGTTCGAGTCTAAACTCCATAGGTTGGACAAGCTTCATCCATAGGACCCTTAGTTGGGGCCGAAGTGTTTCCCTGAGTCTCAAATCTCGTTTGAGGCATGATCTGAACAATAGCAAATGTAATTAGGGGAATTCAAGTTCTTAGACATTATAGCTTGAGATTGAAACCCAAGAAAGGGAAACATTCCTAAGATGTCTCATAGCCCTTTTTATATAAGTTTGACGTACTTCATACCCATAAAGAGGCTCTACTTGACATGTCATTTTGAACACCTAACTAACCATGAAACTAGGCTCGAATACCAACTTTACACGACCCCAAACCTGGGCCATGTCATATGGGCACCCTAAGCTCACATGAATCAGCGGTCGCCCCAATCACTCGACCCAATTATCTCATCTTACAATAAGAGTCAAAGTAACTCTAACTCTCAAGTTAAGATTATGGAAATATTATCATAAGTCAGCATTAGATTCATGGTAACTAACGCGTACCCAAGTTCACAGTTGCACAAAATACCTCTATACAAAGCGAAGTCAATAAATATATAGTCGGGATAAGTCCCCGACCATAGAAAAAGCAAGATTTAATGAGTCTAAGTCTAATAATAAGTGACCAAGAGATAAAGATATTCCAAAGTAAGGAATCTCATGACTTCAAGTCAATGCATGAACCTCTTCGATCTACTAATCACTATGCAGGAAGAGAAGAAGATGCTCCGGCCGCTATGTCGCGTGGGGACATAGTGCCCGTAGATGGTTAACGATTATAAGGATAGCATGTAACTCAAGGATAAGTGATAAAATAACATCATCAATCATCAACAAGTTAATATATCGTGTTTTATCACATTCATACACTTATCCATACATATCGGCATATCACATGCCAAATAAGGAAAAAGTCTTATCAACACGCTTCATGCACTCATTCATTAATCATGAGGTGGAGGACTACAACCTCCACACTTATATCTTTATACATCCTCAATAGGAAAAGGACTCTAACAAAATTTACATTATCATCATACATAGGACATTAACCATACGCACTTATTCATTAGTGAAGGACTTTAACCACTTACACATTCATTCAAGCAAAGGACTCTAGCCACACCATCAATCATCTAGGCAGGGGACTCCAACCTCATGCATGTTCATTTGAAAATATACTCTAACCTTATGTCTCTCTTAGAATTTAACCATAAGTTGTTTCCTTCAGCAACATACTTTGCCCATAAGAGATTTCTTTAAGCACGACACTTTAACCTCGAGCAATATCATTGGGAAAAGGACTTCAATCTTAAGACATTCATAAGGAAAGAGACTTTGACCTCAAGAAATCACAACTATCATTAGTTGGCATTTGGGACTTTAAACCTTTGCCTATGAATCGACATACATTATTTAAGGAATTTAATCATTTTAGCCAATTCAATACTATACATGACTACATGGTTCTTATGGGAGCCTTTATTTCTTAACCATCTCAATAGGCCAATGCCTTCACTTAGTTCAACATACAAAACAAGTTATGGTCATCAAGACCCTTACAATAATTTTATGCCATATTATCACCACATTTGGGTTCAACCCATAATTTAAGTTCATCTTTATATCTATGGACTTTACCCTCTCATTAGACAACAACCAAGGTTATAAACATCATCACACATGGTTCATAATTCATTTAACACATAATTTATAATTTATCCATGTTCATTTGGGCCAGTTCCCTAGTTCAATACATCAATAATATATAACTAGACAACTCACTTAGACATTTTCACAAACACCTTAGGTGCATACCTTAAACAAGGTTATTTCCATGGTACATATTATCAAGATTAGGGATCCTCAATACCCTCATGTTAATCCACGTATAACAAGCACCCAAACATTCAATTCATCATTAATGTCACATATAAGCATAAGTCTAAGCAAGATTTAACATCATACATCATTAGGCAACAAAATCTTTTTCATTTGATTTTAAAACCACCATGTACACTCACTAATCCAAGTGTGAAATACATGGGTTTAGAGATAATTAAAGAGGGGAAGAGATACATTCCTTAAACAAGATGTCAGACCAATAATCTTGGCTTTTTTCTTTCCACTAGATGAGCTCCTTCCAAACCCTAGCCTCTAATCTTGCTTTTAGAAGCTTTTTAGAGTGTTTGGAATGTTTGATCCTTTAAAATGAGGACTTTGGAGGCTATAATGTCTTATATAATGAGAGGGTTTAGGGTTTTAGGCAATGGAAATGACCAAAAGGTCCTTAGTTAAAAGCTGAGGAATGACTTTATGCAGGGGTACGACTCCCCCTTATGGTTCCCTTAGCAATTGTACCCTAGGGTATGAGTGGTACCCTAACTCATACCTTATGCTCTTCTTAGTACAACCATACGGTTGTGGGTATGAGTGAGCACCTTTGAGTCATAACCAAAGGGTATGACTCACCCCTAGTCATATTCACAAACTGTATACAAAACAATCCACTCCAAAACAAGACATCACTTAATACGATTGAGTTTAATCCACCCCTAACCAAAGGGTATGACTCACCCCTAGTACAACCATACTGTTGTGGGTATGAGCGTCTTTTCATACTTGATATGGGCACTTTAAGTTTTTGGTAATGTCATTTGGGTTGACTAATGTCTCGATGATATTTATGGTTTTAATGAACATGGTTTTCAGGCATTTCTTGGATCTTTTTGTCATTGTGTTTATTGATGACATTATGGTTCATTCCAAAAGTGATGTGGATCATGCTAATCATCTCCGTGTCATTTTGCATACCATGAAGGAATAGCAGTTTTATGCTAAGTTCTCTAAGTATGAGTTTTAGTTGAACGCTATGACTTTTCTTGTTCATATTATTTCTAGCGATTGGATCACGATGGATTATCAAAAAGTAGTTGTGGTTAAGAGGTGGACTAGACCCATGTCTCCAAGTGACATTTGGAGCTTCTTTGATGGCTAAGTATTATAGGAGGCTTGTGGAAGGCTTTTCACCAATAGTTGCTCTTTTGATTAAGTTGACTCAGAAGAAAGTTAAGTTTTCTTGGTCGAACACTTGTAACGGTAGTTTTAAGAAGTTGAAATATAAGCTAACTTCGAATCCAATTCTAACTTTGTTGAAAGGCAATGATGGGTTCGTGGTCTATTGTGATACATCTCAGATAGGTCTTGGTTGTGTTTTGATGTATTATGGAAAGGTGATTTCCTATGCTTCCAGGCTATTGAAAGTATATGAGAGAAATTATTCTACTCATGATTTGGAGTTTTGAGCGTTTGTGTTTGCTTTAAAAATATGGCAACATTATTTATATGGTGTAAACGTGGACATATTTTCTGATCATAAGAGTCTATATTATGTGTTCTCATAAGGAGCTTAATCTTAAGAAGAAGAGATGATTGGAGCTTCTCAATGACTACCATATGAGTCTTTAATATCACCAAGGTAAGGCTAACATAGTTGCTCATGCTCTTAGTAGGTTTTCCATGGAGATTTTGGCTCATGTAGAGAAAGAAATATGGGAGTTGGTGAAGGATATTCACTACTTGGCTAATCTTAGAGTTTGCCTCTTAGACTCCAAGTATGGAGGTGTAATTATACAAGAAGTGGTTCAATCATCTCTTGGTGCAGAGATCAATGAGAAGCAATTGCTGGATGGTGATGGTGTTTGAGATTAGTGGTGATGGTACTTTACGGTACCAAGGATGATGGTGTTTGAGATCAGTGGTGATGGTAAGTAAAAGGTGATGGTGTTTGAGGTTGTTAAGTAAAAGGTGATGGTGTTTGAGATCAGTGGTGATGGTACTTTACGGTACCAAGGATGATTGTGCGTTCCTGATGTCAATTGCTTGCAAAAAAGGATCTTGGCTAAGGCACATGAGCCACGATATATTTTTCATCCGGTTCCACGAAGATGTATCATGATCTCAAAGAGATGTATTGGTGAAACATTATGAAGAGGGATCTAGATCATTTTGTGGCCAATGCTTGGTGTGTCAGTAAGTTAAAGTTGAGTACATGAGGCCTGGTGGATTGTATCAAGAGATTTTTTTTCGATTGGAAATGGGAGGTAATCAATATGGATTTCATTATCGGTCTTCCTCGATCTCGAAATTAGTATGATTTAATTTGGGTCATAGTGGATAGGATGACAAAGTCTGCTCACTTTTTGCCAGAGAGGACTACCTTTTTGGTAGAATATTATGTGAAGTTATAGCTTTAGGAGATTATGAAGCTGCTTGGGGTACCCATTTTTACTATTTCTAACAGTGACACACAGATTAAGTCTCACTTATGGCGCTCTTTCCAAAAAAGGTTGGGAACTAAGGCCAGTCTGAGTATTTTTTTTCGACAAACAAATGAATGGACAAGCAAAGAGAACTATTCATACATTTGAGTATATGCTTCGAGCTTGTGTGATTGATTATGGTGGTAATTGGGTTGAGCATCTACCTTTGGTAGAGTTTGCTTACATCAATAGCTATCATTCTAGTATTGGTATGACTCCTTTTGAGGAATCTTATGGTAGGAGGTATAGATCTCCTATTGGTTGGTTTGAGCTTAGGGAGGCGGATACGTTCGATCCCGACTTGGTTTACCAGGCTATAGAGAAAATGAAGGTGATTCGAGATAGGCTTAAGGCTACCCAAAGTCACCAAAAGTCCTATGCGGATGTTAGGCATAGATAATTGTAATTTGAGGTTGGGGATAAGGTTTTCCTCAAGGTATCTCCCATGAAGGGAGTAGTACAGTTTGGTAAGAAGGGGAAGCTCAGTCCCCGGTATGTTGGTCCTTATGAGATTTTATGGAGGGTTGGTAATGTTTCTTATGATTTGAAGTTACCTTTTAGCTTGAGCTCGATTCATCTGGTATTTCATGTCTCCATATTGAGGAAGTGTCTTGGTGATCCTTCTTTGATTGTTTCTTTGGAGGGGTGGATATATTAGACTCTCTATCTTATGAACAGGTGCTGATTGAGATCTTGGATATGCAGGTTTGCCATTTGTGAACCAAGGATGTGGCTTTGGTTAAGGTTCTGTAGTGGAACCATATGGTGGAAGAAGCTACATGGGAAGCAGAGGAGGACATGAAGTCCAAGTATCTGCATCTGTTTTATGCTCTTGGCATTTGTGCGGAAGGTATGTGTCTTCAACACATCTTCATTTTCTGAGTTTATTAAAGGAAATATTAACATCATTGCCTTTTTACTTTCAAACTTTGTTAAAGATTGGAAATATATTTAATAATGCAAATGATTCATGTGTGTGGTTACCCCTACCTTATCCGTCATTCGGGGATAAATGTTCCTAGTGGGGGAGACTGAAAGACCCTAGTTTCTGTACGAAAGAAAATTTCCTACAATTTTGGCCTCTGGACCCAATACGACTAATGGGTACAAGATGTATGTTGGGGTACGAATGGTATGGTCCAGTTGTCTATTGACGTGTTGGTTGGTGAGATGGATTTTAGTCATTAGAATGGGTACGACTTGGTGGTACGAGTCGTATGGTTGGATATGGATTTTTTGGTTCCTCCACATAACCTTAGACTTGGTAACTTAAGTTGGATTTGAGTATGAGTGGCTTACCAGGAGCCATAAGTCAAGGTACGAGTCGTACTAGGGACTTGTATGGTGGACATTGTTCAAACCTTCTGTGATTCTATCTTGCTAGGGATATGGGTGAAGGGTATGAATTGTATGCTATCAATGGGACTTGGGTAGGATGAGTCATACACTAGACAGTGTTAGTTCCAAGGATTAAGGCTTAGGATACGAGTGATGGGTACCATTCGTATCAAAGGGTATGACTCGTGAGGGTCAGTCGTACCCCTTTGATGGGATTTTGTGGAACTTAAGTGGGGCCATTCTGGACATTTCCCCACTTACCTAATAAGGATCCACAACTTTTAACTCACTTAGGAGGCTATTTACCCTATTATTCTATTCATTATCACTTAGAAACGCTTTCTAAACACTCTATAATTCTCTCAAGAGCTTTTGGGCAAGAAAGCTAGGGTTTCAACTAGAGGACTTAGTTAAGGATTTTTTTGATGGTTTCTCTCCATCTACTTTGTCAATTAATGCATGTTCTCTTACCTCATTGTTTGTTCCAACTAAGTCATGGTTTTTATGAATGGTTTTCACAATTTCATTGTTGTATGATTTTGGGGTTTTGGTTATAAATGCTTGGTTATGGTTTTCCCATGTTTAATTATGCTTTTATATGCATTAATGGTGGTTTTGGATAATTGGTTACATGAGAATGGTTCTTTGGTAACCGACTTTGATTTTGGAAATACTATGCCCCCAATGTGTTTGATAAAATGCCTTTAACAATGTTTCTACTATAATATTATTTTTTTATGGAACTTATGCATGGTTTAAACTTGGTAATGGAACCCTAAATGATATGAATGTTTTAAATGGTTTTAAATGGATTGGAAAGGCCTTAGTGGCCATGGTTTTGGTTAATTGGAAATCATGAAGGGTATATGGAATCCCTTAAATCTATATGTGGTTGGCTATGGACAAAACTTGCATGTACAGTTGGTGTGACGATACCACTAAATGGCCCTGGTTAATAAATGGTTAATGGATTGGTTGGTTTCTTGGTAATAGTTTTAATTGGGAAATAATGGCGGGGTGTGTAGCAAACCCATTGAAGGTGGAGGTCCTGGGGGGACCAAAATTGGAAACTCATATTTTCTGATATGAGGTTGGTCTTAGTAACCGTGTGCATAATGTCACACTTTATATTTGGGGGATGTACTAGTCATCCCATATTTTCTTCCCTGGTCATGCGGCTTCATGCACTTGGGCCCTTTCAGCAGGGGGAGCTGAACCCATATAGCCCATGGGTGGTTTAGGGAGGCATAGCTACACAGCCCAGGTAAAGGTTTTAATGGTATGCTCAACCCGGTTCCCTTTCCTGGCATAAATATATGTATGGTTTGTGTGCATATGGATGGTTTTACTTGATTTTATAAATAGCATTATTTTATCCTTATCCTGAGTTCATGCTAGAATTCACCCGCTAACCTGTCTTTGGGCAGCTGTATACCCATGCTATACAATAATCGGCACTCTACTCCTCTTACATAGTGATTGACTCGGGGATAACTTTTGGATTGAAGTGGTGATCTTCCATCTTACCAAAAGGCTCCATTTCACATTATGGATATTTTTAGACCTTTTGATTTATTTCTAGATATTGATTTTGTCTATGGTTGTGGGTATGTCCTAATCGGATATTCTTACTCATTTGGTTAGAGGCTTTGTGGTACTGTTGTGGGTTTTAATGGGTAGGATCGGTATTGGTGTCGACCTTAATATTGGAATTGGTATTGGGGCGGACATCATTGGACATAATTTGTCACTGTTCCATCGTATTTCATTTTGGGATTAATCATATTATGTTTTGGAACTCATTTGGTCATGGCCTGGTTTATGGACCTTGGTTCGGTATTGGTTTGTCTCGATGTTTTGGTTGGTACAATTTTGGTGGACGGGATGACATGGTGGTTTGATCTAGGAATAGACCTATCCCAAAGTCAGTCCTTGTCCAGTTATGCTATCGTGTTATATGTTAGGTATTCAGCTGATATGTTAATTTTTCCTTACAGATTTGGAGACATTACCTTTTTGGGGTTAATGTTGATATGTTCACTAATCACAAGAGTCTTCAGTATATGTTCTTCTAGAAAAATCTAAATCTTTATTGGAAAAGATGGCTAGAGTTGTTAAAGGATTATAATATGAGTGTCTTGCACCAGTTGGGTAAAATCTATGTTGTGGCTAACTCTCTTAGTAGATTGTATATGGGGGCATATTGTTCACATTAAGGATGACAAGAAAGAGTAAGCTCATGAAGTTGATAGCTTGGTAGATTAGGGGTTTGGTTGGTTGATTCAACCAAATGAAATATCTTATTTTTGAATGGTTTGAAATTTTCATTGATTGTTGAGGTGAAGGAAAAGAAAGACTGTGATCCTATTTTTCTTAGGTTTAAGAAGCAGTCCAAAGTCAGAAGATTGAGGTTTTCTCCAAAGAGGGAGATCGTGTTGTTCGTTGTTAGGGCCAACTATGTGTTTCAGATGTAGATGAATTGAGACAACAGATGCTAGTAGAAGCTCATAGTTTTGATATTCTATTCACACAGGAGCCACTAAGATGTACAATGATTTATGGGAAGTGTATTGGTGGAATGGAATGAGAAAGGATATCGCAAAATTTATGGCTAAGTGTCCAAATTTCCACCAGGTTAAGGTTGAACACCATAGACCTTGTGCTATGCTTCAGGATATCAACATTCCTACTTGGAAGTGGGAAGTAGTGAATATGGACTTCATTACAAGGTTGCCTCATACTTATTGACATCATGATTCTATTTGGGTTATCATGGACTGAATGACTAAGTCAACCCATTTCTTGCCAGTTAACACATCCAATTTAGCCAAAGATTATGTTAAACTCTATGTTAGGGAGTTGATGAAATTACATGGAGTCTCTTTGACTATTATTTTAAATATAGGTACCCAATTTAACTTTTGGTTTTGGATGATATTTCAGAAGGGTTTTGATACCCAAGTTCATCTTAGTATGACTTTCACCCACAAACAGCTGGTTAGGAAGAGAGGACCATTCAGACCGAAGAGGACATGTTGAGAGAAACGTGATTGATTTTAAGGGTAGTTAAGATTATCATTTTCTTTGATTAAGTTTGCTTATAATAATAACTACCACTCTAGTATTCAGATGACCCTATTTGAAAAACACTTTATGATGGGAAGTGTAGATCTCCTATTAGTTGGCAGGAGGTTTGTGAAGCTATATTGATAGGGCTAGACTCAGTCCTTGAGGCTATAAAGAAATTTTAGTTAATTAGAGAGAGGCTAAAAACTACTCAAAGTCATCAGAACTCCTATGTAGATGTTAGGAAGAGGGAACTAGAGTTTACTATTGGGGATTTAGTTAACTTTAATGCTTCACCCATGAAAGGGGTGAAGAAATTATTCAATAAAGGTAAGCTCAGTGCCCGCTATATCGGTCCTTATAATATTTTGGGCCACTATGGCATATAGCCTATGATTTAGAATTCCCTACATATTTAGCATCTATGAATCTTATTTTTCATCTGTCCTTATTAAAGAAATGCATTGGTGACTCAGTATCGACTGTTCCTTTAGAAATTTTGGGTGTTAAAGATAGTCTTCTCTTATGAAGAGGCCTCATTTGAGATCCTTGACTATCAGGTTCATGAGTTGACGAATAAAGAGGTCACTTTGGTAAAGGTTTTATAGAGAAATCAGTCTGGTGAAGGAGATATTTGGGAAACAAAGGCAGATATGATGACTAAGTACCCCCCCCCCCCCATCCTTTTTCTTTGAACTCAATTCTAGCTTGATGTAATAGTTTCCCCTTAACTAATTAATTCTTTATATCTCATGACACCCAGTTATTCGCATGTCATGAGTTTGATTTAGTCCACCTTTCCATTATAGAATAGTTTCCATGTTAGTATTCATATAATAGAAAGTAAGTGTGGGAATTGCTTTTGAAATTTAGTATGGGAATGGCAGCTCTTTCCTTAACATTTCAACTTACTTAGTTCCCAATGGAGAAATATTATAACACCCAAGAAATTCATGTCAAGATTAGAACCATGCTTTAAGTGTATGTAGAAATGAAACTTTATATTTTGATAGTATGATAAGTGATTTATACAGATATTAAGGCCACATATAAATCCTAGCTCATAGCCAAGTCAAAACCTCCCTTACTGATTGACTTTTTGTGAAATATCTTGCTATAGTCAACTTCAAACAATCATAACTTCTATATTATTATGATTTTTATGCTCACAGCCTGCCAAATGATAGATATCTAAATGATCTTTCCAACACATCGAGTATTGACTTAATCCGATATTGGGGTAAAAAGTTATGCTCATTTTATCAAAGGGTGTCTATCTTCCAAAGTATGATGTCTTGGGTGACAAACTGTCACACCGGAGATGGCCCATTGGGTCAAGCCATCAAGATTAAGTAGTCATTTTGTGGTGGTTTAAGTGACTGTTGGTCATAGAATTTATGACCCATCACCTGAACCGTTAATCAGGACTGTTTTACGTTGTTATGACATTTTTCAAAGGGTGATTTTTGGTATTTTCCCACTCTTATAACACCAAAAATTTGTCATTTAATCTATCCTAAAGACGATATATAAGGCTAAACACCCCAAATTATCCATTAACTCAAAATTCAGTCAACTCATAGGGAGAAAACAGAAAAAGAGGCAATTTTTTTCTCCCAAGGCAAAATTAGGGTTCTTCAACTTCAAACTCCAAATTACAAGGGTTCACCAAAGTTTCCATCTCCTAGTATGTGGTATTTCATAAATGGGTTTCTTTTTACCTTTTGAGTCCCAAATTTAACTCAATTCCCCAATTTAATTCACTATTCAAGCTTTGGATTTCCATGTAAAGGGCGAATTTCTTTAGTTTTCAGTTTCTTGCTCTGACTAAACCATGAATATATGTTTCCCATAAATTTGATCACTTCTCCATACTCATGACTATGAAATATCATTCTATTGGTAAATTTTTAATTTTGGGCTTCACTTATGAAATTTTTTATCATATTTAGATTGTAGTACTTTCATGATTAGTTGCACTCTTCAGAAATAGTCGGTTACGAACACTCGAGGACCTAGGATTTCATGAATAGACTTATGAGTGATAGATCCTCCAGTTTATATGTTATTGAATACTTTTATATTCTGCATTTATTTTCAATTTTCAAAATATTACTATTATTGAGCATTTTTAGTTATCAGTGTCATTCATTTGGGAGTAGTACTTAGCACCGAGTAGATGTAGGGATGAAGTCTTACCCATCAATTATGTTGAGACCTCTTGTATAATCCTCTCAGTCCCAAAACTACGACACCAATCTTCATGTGTGTTTTTCACCTGGCTTCTTTATGTAAAGAACCTAACCCATTTGAAGTTAAGAAAAATAAAACATTTAACCTTTTAACCAGTGTATGCTAAGTAATGGCAATAAGACCGAGTTCCTATGGGGAAGGCCTATTTTGATTTGATATAAAAGAGTTCTTTAGCTTCTTGGTAGGCTGCTTCTTGATTCAGTATTTGTAGGTTCTAAAGGGTTACCTATCAGACTAGGCTTAACACCATAGTTCTTTAGTACATCAGTTTAGTGGATCCATGCCAATCAATGTTCGTACCCTTAGCAAGGTAATGATCACCCATCCAACTGTTGTTATAGGTCGGATCCCGATTAGCTCAAATTGGAGTATGTCGGTTAATGGTATCTCTCACATTCCACAGTTCTTAATTTAGATTTAGATACTTGCATAAAATTGTATTCAGTTGTTTAGCTTATCATATAGTACACGTTTTATAAAATAGGTATATTCAAAGTACTATTGCATATTTTATTTTGTGCTATATTATCTTATAATATAGGTTATGATGCTTAGCATCCAGATCACGCCTAGTACGATTTTGCACCATATCAACAACAGTGTTTGGTGCATAGTCATCATTCAAGGGCTAATTTATTTTCAATAATATTCTAGTTTTAAATTATTGGAGTTAGTTGGGGGCTTGTACCAACAACTCTTTTGATTTAAAGGCTTTCAGATAAACAGTTATATTTTTAGCATGTTGATTATATCAGATAGTCTTAGTTTTGACATCCAATATTGATTTTTCCTTTATTATGATCATATCATTTCAGTTTAGTCTTCGCTCAGTATCTCATCATTTCCTCTAGTATTGTTATTATTTTGCAAGGTCATGGGTTAGCTTGGCGTCACTTGTGCCTCCAAGCACCGTGTTATGACTAGGGGGTTGTTTCATATCGTGACACTTTCTAAGACGTTGAAGAATCTCAAAAGGGCCAATAAACCTTGGTCTAAGCTTGCCCTTCTTCCAAAATTTCTTCACACCTTTCATGGGTGATATCTTCAATAGAACCCACTTACCAAACATGATCCCCAAGGCATAAAATATCCTATTTGCATAACTCTTCTTCCTACTCTAGGCTATCAAAATTCGGTCTTGTAGAAACTTTACCCTATCTATAAAATTCCTCATCACATCTGTACCCCAAGGTCTAACTTCATAGGAATAAAACTGTTCAACTAGATACCTACATTTTCTCTCATACATTAAGTCGATCATTGAAAACACTGAAACATATTAATTTTAGTAAAACAAGTCATCAATACATGGAAGGGGATACTTTTTCTTAATTTTTACCGTGTTGAACTGTCAAAAATCAATACCTATCAACATAGACCCATCATTATTCTTTACAAAAAATAGTGGAACACCACAAGGAAAAATACTATATCTAATAAAACTGTTACCAAACAAATCGTATAACTGATCTTTCAGCTTCATCACCTCTATCGGAGCCATCCATTAAGGAGGAATAGGAATGAACTTGGTTCCTGGCTCCAAATTAATGACAAAATCAGTATCCCTGTCAAGTGGAACACCTGGAAGATCCATAGAAAATACATCCTAGAATTCTTTAACCACTTTCACTGACTCTAAAAAAAGCATGCCATTGCTAGTATTCCGAATAAAAGCCTAGTAAGGAAGACACCCTTTCTCAACCAACCACTGAGACTTAGGAAAAGTAATCACCCTCTTAGCATATCAACCCTGGGTACCTTTCCACTCTAACCTCAATACACCTAGCATGACTAAGGTAACTATTTTGGCATGATAGTCATCTATGCAAAAAAACTTCATCAAAAGTGACCATATCTAGAATAATCAAGTCTATCAATTGCCACAACCAAAGTCTACCCCTAGATGTAACATAGTGCTTGGAGCCACAAATATCCAAAATCCAACCCACGGCCTAGCATAATACTAAAATTACTGAAATGACTAACTAATTGGTATGGAATCTAACCAAGTATAAGAATGGTTATTTGAAATCAATATAGGTATATAATCAATGGAATAAATACTATGTTTAACACAAACAATAAATCTGAAATATCTACTATCTATTTGAAAATCTCTACTAACTGATGAGTTATTGTAGGTCCCTAGCTAATTCTAAATCTGTTAAACTAAAATGAAATAATAAAAGAAGAAATACTAAAATTTTGTCCTCAACTAATAAGGACTCACCACTATCTACTGTTGAGAGGGTACCAAAATGAACTAATCGTTGGGCTGATGCTGAGTGTTTCGAGACCTATATCATTAGATGATATAATAAAAAAAGTATGCAATCAGTACTTTGAATATCTATGTATGTGAGATATGCAAATTTAAAATAAACTAAAAATATTGGGACACACTGATAAACAAAGCTAGAATTCAATACTAAATGCAAAGCTAAACTATAGTACGATCAACTAATAAGGACTCACCACTATCTACTGTTGAGAGGGTACCAAAATGAACTAATCGTTGGGCTGATGCTGAGTGTTTCGAGACCTATATCATTAGATGATATAATAAAAAAAGTATGCAATCAGTACTTTGAATATCTATGTATGTGAGATATGCAAATTTAAAATAAACTAAAAATATTGGGACACACTGATAAACAAAGCTAAAATTCAATACTAAATGCAAAGCTAAACTATAGTACGATGACCCTATTATGGGTGCATATAAACTGATATGAAATATCAAGATGAAAAATTATAGTTTAAAAATAATCACAATCTAAATTGAGGATCATGTATAATAATTAAATTTAAATTTGTGAGAGATTCTGTTAACTAACATAAACCATGTGAATTAAACATTGAGTTTGTCGGAACATGGGAGGGGGGGTTACACCACACTGTAAGGGACTAGGTCCCTTAAAGTCAGTCATAGGCAATTAACCAGTAAAACTCTGAAAAACTAAAACATTGGAGGAAAGTAAAGAACATAGTGATTTAACGTGGAAACCTCCTTACTCAATAGAGAAAAACTACGGCTTTCCCTCACAAACAATCAACCATCCATAATAGCCAAACTCTTGATTACAGACTCCAATGAACCTAACTCTAGGCTCCACCAGTTCATAAAAACTCTATTACAAATCTAACTTGACAACTCTGCTAAGAACACACCTCAGTATTGATTAACTCTAACCAATATTGAATCCATGTAACTCTACCTAAGCTTTCTCAAGAACACAAAGAAGATTACTCTTATAACACGAGTAATTCAATTACAGACCTTGACTTGAATCAAGAACACTAGCTCTTTTAGTACATAAAGGAATTAAGATCTTGAGTAATATTGCAAAGTTGAGTTTTTGCCAATTTCCCTCTCCTCTATTCTAATCTTGCAAGAACTAACCAAATGAGAATCTTTGTTTTCCTTTTATAGTAGGGTAATGATTAGGGTAGAAATCTAATTAGGCCAAGTGTCCTGACTGGTACACATCTCACCTGCACAGTTTGTTACACTTGACAACAAAATTGTACAGGCCTTGTGATAGCTGTATATTTCCACGAAGACCTAGGGACCTGGTCCCGTGTTGTCAGCTTATCATCATCAAAACAAGATATAGCAATTTCCCCTTTTTTGCTGATGACAACCTTAGAACTTGATCACAGAACTTTGGAGCATCAAATTCATTCATCTTATTTAGTCATAGTGATTACCACTATTGTATCCAAGTAACAGAGAATAAGTTACAACAACAGAGTCTGAAAGAGATCGAAGAGTCAAATGAAGATTAACTTACTTGGAGGTAGAAGCCTAAAACAGTTGACTAGATCCCTCAGAGCTGATCAAAAAGCTTTTCAAGGTCCCAAACAATGGACAACTCAGCTAAAGAAAGTGCAACATCAATATCCAAGAAACAGGAAATAGATACAATCATAGAAGAGGGGTTTTACTTACTTTTGTAAGCTGGAAAAGAAAATGATTCTTGAAGATGGAGGCACTAGGTTGATTATCCATAGGAGCAGTCGAAGGAAGCTACAGTTGAAAAAAAGAAGCAACATTTTGAAAGGAGTCATGAATGAGATAGAGATTAGGAAACTTGATTTTTATGGAAACTCTACTGATTTTATTTGTTTTAAATGGACCCGGGTTAGGTCGGGTGAACCAAATAGGCATAGGATGTTATTCTGTATAATGGGTTGGTCCAATAGTGTTTAATGACTATTAATAAAATACCAAATTAAGCTAGAAAAACACTACTATAATTAAATGTTCTCCTTATCATTATATACCATGCTTCCCCCTATCAATATATCATGCAACTTAGGGACCTGGTCCCTTGTTGTTAATTGATAGAAAAACTCAACTTATTCACTGCATTTCAATGTTCCCCTTGTCAATACACTTTTACTCATCGGTGTGGATTTGGGTATTCTTTCCCTGTCAATGTGACATCATTACTTAATCATCATTGCATTCAGCATATGTCACCTATAACCTACTTGAATTTAACATTTAACACATATGCACCACCTTGGTACCTAGTCCCTAACACATCATGTCATGCAAAAAACCTGGTCCCTACCATATGAGTTCAGTATTCCCTCTTTTAGAATCATTGGAGAGTGATAACAGTAAACCAAGAGTAAAAATAAGTATGAGATAGTTAACTCATGGCCACAGGGGCAACACTAATATGAGGAATAATTTTAAATATAAAGAGCAAATAGATGAAACACACAAATAGGAATTCATTCATTTTTAACGGAGATCGGTACCATTACCTTATACAAAAACATAAAATAACTTTCTTCCAAAACCACATTAGAAATAGGGACTAAAAATAGACATATGGATGACAAACTAACATAGGAATGGTAAGACTCAGGAAGAGGGGGGCTTAGGGGAGAAGGATTTGAGAAATAACTCCATTCCGGCAGAATCAATAACATGAGCATCCAACGACTATCTAGTGAGGGTTTTCAATTTTACATTCAGCCCTTGAACCTTACCAATTAATTCTGTAACCTTGCCTTGGAGCTTTGTATTTTTCTGCTGCAAGTTCCTTAGTGGTACTGGATCCGTCTGAGGATAACTTCTGTTTTTATATTTTCAAGTACACTATCTCAATATCCTTAAAAGCTAGATTAACCCTTATCTCCTCTATTTCCTTGTTCAAATTCTCTTGAACAGCCAACAACTCAGACACTTGGGACACAACTCCCACTTTTCCTTCAATGGATTCATTTTCTACAAAAGGTGTCAAACTAAACTTTTGTTTGACAGTTCCTGGAGCCCCTTTACTCCCAACTAAACCAAAATGGCATCCCATGTCTCACTTCCTTCTCATGGATCACCTTGTTCATGTGCTCTATCATAAGAGCAGGTAAACTTATCAACTCAAACTTTCTTAAATATTCTATCAATAATAGACTAGTTGTAGAGGCTATAGTTCTTTTCTTCAACCTTGGCAAGTTGAACTTATTTATGGACTCAAACACTAACTAGAACTCACTTTTGAAAAACTTATTTCTCACCCCAGCTATTGATGTCCCTCCCACATTAGGAGCATCAATCATGAATTAAGTTTAGGGTTGTTGCATCATAACAGTCCTCATAAAAACACCAGGAATATAAAAAATCTTTCCTAGTGTTTCTTCATCCAGTTTAATTTGCTTTCCCCAAACCTGTGTAGTCAAACTTAAATCATCATCAGAGAATTCCATAGTGTAATAGAATTCTCTTACCTCACTCTCAAAGACCATGGGAGCTAGTTCCTCTAACAGGTGCAACTAACCCTGATGTCTCACATACTCTACCATCTCTACCATTCCAGGTTTCTCATATATCTTGGCATAAAAAACCCTTCCCAAAGCACCTTCTGTGTTTTCAACATCTCATTCCTTTGTTCTCTAGACACATCCTTCTTTTCTTCCTCTTTTCTTACTCTTTTCTTCTTCTTTTTGAATCACTGCTTGATTATTTTTCAATCTCTTGGGACCAGGTCTCTTAGAGATTTTTTTTCTTCTTATAGCTATGTGTTTCTGTCTCATCCCAACAAGGATACCAGACTTTGAACTTGAGGACCTGGTCCTTTCACCAATATGAATATCTTTTCTTATTTTTCAGTTGCAGCAGCAATATCAGAGTTAACCTCTTCACCTTCTCCAACCTCTACAACCTTAACATATTCCTCTTCTAGCACAATAGCTTTCTTCATTCTTCTTCTTTTGGTAGTAGAAGACTTGTCAGCCTTCATTGCATCCATCCACAGCTTCTATCTGACTCTCTAGTTGAATATGATCTAGCCAACTTCACACCTTTCTCAACTACTGTTCTTTCTAGTTATTTCCCCATTGTTTATTCATGGACCACCTCAAAAGTAGTTCATCCTCATCTACCTCATCCTCCTTATTTGGAGGTGATATAATTTTTCTACCTCTTGGGACAATAACCTTGTCACCTGCTACTTGCTTATCCACATAAAAGGATCTTTCCTTGGGATCATTTGTAAGTAAAAGTAAATTTTCATCTACCAAATCTACATTGCTAGAAAGATTAGACCTCCTTACAGGTATTTCATTGTCACAAGGTTGACCAAAGATAAGGATAGAATTTGAGAGAGTAGGGGAACCAGGTATTTGAAGAGTTTCAAAGAGTTCAATATTTTCTAGTTCTTCATAAGAAATAGGGATTTAAGGGTTTTTTAGAAAATTTTGATTCTTCTAGGGAAGGAGGAATTTTGGATTGAGAAATTTTTTGTTCAATCGGTGAACCAAAACCTTGATTTAAGTCTACCTCCAAGGCTAACTTAGCAAGGTTTTCAATAGATATTGGAGTTTTAACCGGAATGGGTTCACTTAGGGACTCTGAAATTTCTATAGAGGATTGAGTGGGAGGAGTCAACACGGGATCTTTTTGTGGACTTATGGTGATGTTTTTTGAAACACCTGAGGATATGGCCTTGCAAAAATTTTCTGGTGTAAAGTGAATTAATAGGTTGAAATCTTTTGAATTTAAGTTAGTAGTGATAGATTATGTCCTTGGGACTAGAAGTTGATCTAACCACTCTAAAATATAAAGCATTTGAGTATATTGTAGGGTTGAACTTTTGAGTTTGAATTCTCAAAGTAATTGTTTGGATAGTAGTTGATTAATTACTCTTATAAGAGGTGTTCATTAGATAATTTAGCCTTCAAAAAGGTGAATAAGAAGGAATATCATTCGTGGTATAGCTTATGTGTTGCAGCAGCTTGACGTCAAGCTAGACTAAATTTAATTTATAGTAGATCTTGGTTAAATTGCATATTGTAATATTGTTTGATGGGAGATTTCATACTTAAGCCTGCGGGCACAGTGAGTGATTGGTAATAATCAAAATGTGAACATGGATGAAATCTAATTTGATTTAATTATTATTTTTGAGCAAATCTTGATGATTTTATTGATTATATGTTAGTTTTGATAATTCGTGAGAATATATGTATGTTGGTATCCGGTTATGAGTATATGAATTGTGAAAACTAGTAACAAGTAATTATGATATTTTCCAAAATTGAAAGGTGTTAATGTAAATTGATTATAGTGAAGCAGGAATGGCAGTGAATAAGTTAAAAAGTTTAGTTAAAGTGGGGGATTGTAATCATAATTGAGCTATGGGGTAAGGAATTAGTCTATGTTAAAGCCTTGTCATAATTTTATGGTTAGTAAGAATCAAATTAAGTCTAACTGTCTATAAATGAGCGTATTTAACTAAATACTTGGTCATTGATTGCATTGCACGCTAATAAGTATGAGTACTTGATTTTTCTTGGAAAGTTAATGAACATGTTAAATGATTGGTCACAAATGTTGTTGAGTAATGAAATTATTGTATGTCGAGTTAAGGATTGTGCTATGATGTAAATAGTGATATTTGTGAACTTACTTGATTATTACAGTTGAACCAGTAGGTAATGGTTAAGGTAGTTGAAAACCCAGCTTGATTTATGTGTGCATGTCAACTATTTCTTCATATACTTGTTACAATATATGTTCAAAGAAATTAAATTGTCAAATGATATCCTAAATATTAATCACATATAATGAAGTTGTGATAAAGGCTTGGAGATTGTACAAGTGTGATTGTTTATTCTCATTGTATTTGTGACTAGTGTAATATTTGGTGCTAATTATGGAATGTATCGATAATTGAACATCTTAACAAGATTTATTATTATTATTATGAGATAAGCTAATAATGGATATTTTCACAAGATTGATTGGCTCGAGTATCACACCAATACAGTATTAATTCATTAATTGGTTCAGATACCATGTCAGAATAGTACAAAGACAAAACTCATCCCATGTAGGTCATGGCTAGTTGGTGACCATAAGACCCTAAGAATGTACGTACAAGGTATTAATAAGTATGACAGCTCCTTGAGTGAACCTAATTTATGAATTGACTTATTATAGTGGGTTCCTTAAGTGGACCAGATTTATCTATGTTAGTTCCTTGAGTGGACCTGATTTATCTGTTTACTTTTTATATATGTTGGTTCCTTCAGTATATCGAGTATATCCGTTTACTTGTTATATATGTTGGTTCCTTGAGTGGACCAGATTTATCCGTTCACTTGATATAGAGGATTAGTTCCTTAAATGAACGGGGTTATGATTACTGACTTGTTGATTGAATTGGATCCTTGCATGGTGCAAACCAAATAGCAAATGAACGACATATTTCTTAATTGTCTAACTACTTATATTTTTGATACATGGTCAGTATATTATTGTGGAGCCATTATTTATTGATTTGCTTGATGTTGGTAGTGAGGATCTTGACTTGAGTTATGGTATAATTGACATGTATTTGATTAAGCTCTATGGTCGTTGAAAAGGCTAAGCATTCTTAATAGATATAAGTTACTTAAAAGGTTTCACGATCTTATTTCTCATGTCATGATGGCACCTACTATAAACCACCAGTAGATAAGTCAATCAGCAGTTCAAAATTGCTAATAACTGACTATTGTAGACACGTGATTTTTGACTCTCCCCGAGTTTAACCTATTTTTTGGCATAAAATATTTATATTTTGTCCAATGTTTATTTTAGGTCTTATTTTATTTTTAATAAGTTTTAATTGAAAATAAATAAATAAATAAATAAAGTTACATTTTTGGATATTTTTGTTTTTGTTTTTAAAAGAGAAAATGGTCTATTACCCCTCCAACCTTTAGTCGAAATTCTAACTACACACTCAACCTTTAAAGGTGACCTATTACCTCCCTAAACTTATTTTTACCAAATTTATTACCCCTCTAGTTGCTGACCTGTCACTGGACGTGATTACACCCGCCCATGGGCGCGTCAGTTGACCCCATTTCACTTTAAATTCTTTATTTTCTGATTGCCACATCATTATTTTTAATAATATAATAAATATTTTAATTATTACTTTTTCTTAATGAATTCTAATTGCCACGTCATGTCTTCTTCTTCTTTTTTTCAAAACAAAAATTCAAGAACTCATTAATGGAGTTCCTCATCTTCCTCATTAATGGATTTCTCCGAAACCAAGAAATTCTTTTTGCTCCGAAACCAAAACCAAGAAACACTTGAAATAAGGAAACAATAAGATTTCTACGATTAATGAATTCTTGAATGAGGAAGTTGGGGAACTCTAATTCAAAAAAACTTGAATAAATTCAAGAACTTCGATTTCTCCTCTTTTTGCTCAAGATCACCATTAATGGCGAGCTCAAAGCTTCGAATTTCCACAATGCCATATATAATTTTCAACATAACCCACGTATAATTTTCAACCCATTTCTCTGATTTTCTCTACTTTTGCTCAAGATCCGCCATTAATGGCGAGCTCAAAGCTTTGAATTTCCAAAATGGGAAAGAATTCGCCATTAATGGTGATCTTGAGCAAAAAGAGATGAAATTGGGTTGAAGAACTTCATTAATCTTCCATTCAAAAACTTCATTAATCCGTCATTCAAGAACCTCATTAACTCGCCATTCAAGAACTTCATTAATCCGCCATTTTTTTTTCAAGCATTTTATTTTTGACCCAAGAAGATGAAATTGATTGAAGAAAAAATGGAGAAAAATGGAAAATGGGGAAGGAAAAAAGAAATAATAAAGTTAAATAATTAATTTTTTTAGAGTAAAAAAAAAAAAGAAAAAAAAATGTGGCAATGATGTGGCAGCGCGTGCATCACACCACATTCCAAATGACTGGTTGTCAGTTTTCGGGGGGGAGGGTAATAATTCCACTTTAAAATAGTTCAGGGGGATAATAATTCCACTTTAAAATAGTTCAGAGGGTAATAGGTCACATTTAAAGGTTGAGTGTGTAGTTGGGATTTGGGGTAAAGGTTGGGGGGCTTTTGACCATTTTAATACGACAATTCAAAAATATATTTTAAATTTAATTTTAATAAAAAAGCTTGTAGTTTTAGTATTATCTTAATTATATTTATTTTAGGCTATTTATAAACTTTTATTATATTCTCTTAAATATAAAAAATAATTAATTAGTTAATATTCTTTATTATTATTATTATTATTATTATTATTTATTTTATATATTTTAATTTTTAAAAAAATAAAATAAAATAATAAATAAAAGGGTCATTATCCTAAAACAACTACCCCACCCTATCTGATATCCACCCTCCCTCAGCTGCTCTCTAGACCCCTCTTTTAAGTGTAACTCCTCAACTCCCCAAACCAGTTACGGACTTTGACAGAGAAAGAAAAAAAAAGAATAGAGAACACTCAGAGACTTTGAAAAATAAAACAAAGAAAAGCAGTAGAAGAAAAGAAAGGGAGAAGGAAGCAGAAGAAAAATAAAAGAAAGAGTGACGAATTGAGTGTTGGGTTTTTGCTCGAGTTCCGGTGACGGTTTCTTGCTTCATCACAGGTTCTATTCAATCATGTATCATTTATTTTATAAACTTTATTGTGAACAAGCATGAATGAAAATGTTCAAGTGATCTCATGCATTATTCGACATGTGCAGTTGATTGATTACATGAATTTTCCATCATTATATGTTATATGATTAAGTTACCGAATATTTATACGTTTTAACATAGATGTATTGAGAATTAAAATAAAGTGTTAATACTGTCATGTTAAAAAATTGGAACAAAAAGGAAAAACAGAGAAAAATAAAAATAGACACACATACTAGACACGTACAGATGCATAAATGCATACACCTCATCGTAATTCACACTCATTCATATCCACACACTCACAGACCCTCACACAGACACCTCACAATACACACATGCACGATTTTCATTGAATAACAAACAATCAGATGCTCCTCATTTTCACACAACACATACACATACATAAAAATTAAAAAATATAGTAAAGCAAAACAGTGAGAGAGAGTGAACTGGGGGAGGAAAAATTGAGAGAAATAAAAAATAATGAAAGGGAAACGGATCAGGAAAACCAGCCGAAAAATAGTTCAACTTTTGAATTTCCCGGCGAGTTTTTCACCAGAATTCACTTCTCCGGACGCTATTTCCATCTTCAAAAAAACAAGAGAAAACTGATCAAAAAACGGAGAGAGTGGCCGGAACAAAGATGTTTTAGAATATTTCGGCGAGTTTCTCGCCAGAATTTGCTTCTCTCACACTGTTAAATCGCCATGATACCGACCATCGTCCACCCCAAACTCCCTAAAATTGTCGACCGAACAGTCCATCGCCACCATAAGAACCGGCAAACCAGACGAGCAAATTTTGGCCAACCATGGCCGGTGAAAACCCATTAAACCGCCACCACTACCGCCCTTCCCCCTTCCCCTTCGCCACCCGTTTACACCGCTTTCTCGCCGAAATTGATGGACGGCGGGATCCTAATGGCACCACCATGCACCGGCCTCTTTCTTAGCCGGCGAAAAATATCACGTCAAACGCCTCTCAATCTGGCTCCGCCGCCACCAGTCACAGAACCCCATTTTGATAGAAATTTTTGTTTAAAAACTGATATGGGTATCTTTATAAATATTTCTTATTATTATTTATTTTATTTTTATTTATTCATCATTATTAATAAATCTTGATAATTATTTTGTTAACTTAGTTAGTCGCCTTAAATGAATTTTGCTCAAGCTTACTTTTAAAGTTAGATGACATTTCGAGTATGCAAACTTTTAGACGTTAGGCAAATATAGGATAACTAAATCTTGTCTCAATTAAGAATGTGACGTACGCATATTTTTTAAGACATTTAAAAATCATTCAAGGATGCAATAATGCACCTTAACAACTATTTTTTAAAATCAAATTTTGACCGATTTAATACAAGAGTTTTAAATAGTTTTAGTATATTATAAATGATCAAATTTAGGCCATAACACAATTTATCTAAAATAGTTTAAGTCAAGATAAGTCAATAAAATCGACCGTGCTAGAACCACGGGACTCGAGGGGTGCCTTACACCTTCCCCTCGGTCAATAGAATTCCTTATTCGATCATTTATTTTTTCAGACCAAAACAAAGAGTCATTTCCTTTTGATTGAGGATTCAAAAAGGTGACTTGGAACACTATAACTCAATTCCAAGTAGAGACTTTGTAAATCAATTAATCCCTAAAGGGGTGTGACATCTCTGGAGAATCAGCTGGGGAATAACCAAAATTCGAGATTTCGCTATTGACTTTACTTGATTTATTTATTTTGATATTGTGTTTTTTGGCCTAATGTGCTAATTGTCGCTCATTTATTGCTTTAGTATTGTTGAATTGTATTACAAATAGTTCTCTTGTGCACCCCCTATGAGTCTCTAAAAATAGGATAGAAGGAATGCAAAGTATGCATCCTACCTTCTTTTTGAGATAGCCAGAGTGTCAAGTCACCTGGTTAAGGATTATTAGTCACACATATTAGGCGGGATTTTGATCAACAACGAATTCGGAGTAGCACTGCTACCGAACAAGTTGTCCCTCCCCGACTCGAGTGTCCGCTTGGGTAAGTCAGTCTAGACACCTATCCCTATCAAGTTAAACTTGGTAGAAATGAAACTCAAAATATAGTTATACCCATTAGGCTCCACTTTATTTGCATCATGTGCATTTGACTTAGCGGAACTCGGCACAGGGGTCGGGTCTATCTAGGACAGGTGTCCCTATTTATAATGACCAACATGTGCATCCTACGTGCTCTTTGACATTTATTTAGAAGGCCATTTGGTTATTGACCGGCTTTAGGCAACTTGGTGAAATGTAAGAGAGCTTTTTGTCCTCAAATTTAATGAATCATTTCTCAAAGAAATTAAAAAATACATATAGTTTTTTAAGGTCTTCATGCACTACGAGGGTCTGATTCTCACTCTTTAGTGGGATACATAGAAAATTCTTTCTGGGATACGAACCTATCTATTAAAATATAAAATTCATTCACTAATTTATCGAGGGATATTTTTTTAAATATGATTATTTTTCATTAGTGATATTATTTTATTTTATGTTCTCTTTCTTCTTTTTTCTTATTCTCAAATTTAATTTTTAATACAAATCCTAATAGCCCTGAACCTTTTGGGGTCGTGAGCTGAGTTTTTATAAAATGACAAAATATGTAAGCATATCAATCTTAACATTCCTAAATCTTTAGGAGTCGTGAGGCTGAATTTTGCACAACAGCATGCGTAAAATAATCATTTTCCTCTCTTTCTTTCATTCTAAGTATTTTATTTCTTTCTCTAGCATACTTAGTTGTAATTTCTTCCAAGCCCATGGTTGAGCTTGTATAGAGGTCTGTTGTTGTAAAATTCTCGATAGAGTTGGTCTAAATAAGTGTCATCCTTTTAAAAAAAATATTTTGTTAGTTTCACAAACTACATACACCTGATTCTCATCTTGATGAGATACATAGGAAGCCCTTCATGGGTGCGGTGATCTTTAAAAAAATTGTCTTTCCTTTTAAACAAAAAAGAAGAGAGTTTTGATCCTTATATAAAAAGAAATTAATTTATTTTCAAAAAATAAACAAGATGCGTTTTATTTATTATTATTAATAAAAAAAAAATTCTTTCTCTCTCTTTACTCAAATAAAAAAGTGTGTTTCTTAATATCTCTAGTTTCATGAACTACACACACCTGATTCTCATCTTGAGGAGATACGTAAGCAACCCTTATCGAGTTTGGTGATATTCTTAAGACAAAGTTTTGAAAATGTTGAACCCTAACACATTCATTATCTTCAAAGTCAAAATAATAGTAAGATGGTTAGTTTATGATTAAGTTGACACCTCATCCATACAACACAAGATCCAAAATAAAAGGTAAGATGACCCACAAAGAGGGTACAGAGTCCGACAACAAAGAAATGCAAAATCAGTTGATTATGTAGGAATCTGCATCAATAAAAGAGATGAAGATGATTGATGTCTTCCTCTAAGCATAAGAGCATGAGTACTTTAATCACCTACTTTCTACAGTAGGTAAAACCTTTTTGTTGAAATAATCAAAATCGAAGAAATTGTTAAAAATGGAGTTGAATCTGAAACAGTTGCAAGTCAAGTAGCCCTTCAGGCTACAACTCAGGAAATTCAAAATAATTCACGATACTTTGGGGTCAAGATGAACAACTAATGATGTAGCAATGATTGTGAAGACTCTATTAAGGCCGGCGTGCAAATTAGTGGCTAAAATATTAAGTTCGGCAATTCAGAAGTCACGTCGCTCCCCGTAAGAAGAAATATTTGGTAGTCTATTTTGTTTTCCTTTTGTTACCCAAATTATTTCAGAGTTATAGTTCTGGATCTATCTTGTCTTTTTTTTTTATCATTTCTGTTCAAATTCTTTTGTTTTTTTGTCAATAAAATATTGTGTTCCTTTTATTTTATTTTTTTATTTAATATATATAGTGTTTGTTCATCTTTCCTTTCTTTACATTGTTCTCTCTATGGTGATTCCAGTGATATGATATGTATGTTGAATTTTTATTCAGATCTTAAAACCTAATCTAATCATGAAACATTCGATCAAGAACCTAGAGTTGAATAAAAAAAGCCTGTAAGAAAAATAAGTAAGAAAAACATGAGTCATCTGTTGTGAGGAAAGTACAACACAAATGGGCCTTTATGTTTCACAAGCATGAAAGAAGTGACACATGTACATCTGCTCAGTCAAGGTCAATATTGAAAAGATGTGCATGATCTTTATGTTCTACTCTCTCATTGCATGTTATGAACTTGCATTTTTAAGGATTGATATGACGAAGGAATTTCATTCTTATATCCAAATGTTGTGTCATCTTTTATTACCCCCTTTGATCTTTAATTTTATTTTCTTTCATACACCTCTTTTGGAATCAAAATTGAGTCTGAAAAAGTCAAAAAAATAAAGAAAGAAAAATAAAGGTGTCAAGAAAGAGAGATATAGTCCAAAAAAATCTTAAAATGAGAAAAGTCAAAGAAAAATAAAAGAAAAAAAGAGCCAAAGTTGAGGAAAAAAATCATCAAAAATCAAAATCAAGCAAAAGAATGACTTGCCTGAACTACGTTTGACTTGATTCTTGCTATGACAAGATACGTAGGCATCCCTACTCTAAGGTTCGATCCAACCGAGTGAAAAATCAAGTTACCCAGTATAAAATAAAATTGGGGCAAAAAAAATATTTTCCTTAAGAGTCGATTCAAAAGTTGTATGCTTCACCCAGTGTCATGTAAATTTTTTAGCCTCATGCCGCCCTTTCTTTCTAACCCTATCCAAAAGACAAGTTACAACCAAAGAAAGATCTTCAGATTAATCTTTGAGAATGTCAAGTCTAAACATGTTATGGTTGCATGATGTGTTATATTTTGAGCGTCATTTTCCTTCAAAAAAATAAGAGAGTCTTATTAGTGAAAACCCTCTTGGGCACTATAAGGCGATGTTGAGTTGTGAGAACAATAAAAATAAGAGAGTCTTATTGGTGAAAGCCCTCGTGGGCACTATAAGGCGATAGTGAGTTGAGAAAGAAATGAAAATGAGACAGGCTCGTTGGTGAAAACATATTGAGGTGCCACTAGCCAAAGGAGGATTGTGATTTAAAGGGAGCGTGTTCAAGAATGGCTCCATTTCAAACTCAATAATTAGGCAAAATTTGTAATGATTAGGGTGGATAGATCAGGTTGTTTAATTCAAAATGCATGTCATAATCGCTGGAATCGGCTACCACACCTAGATAAGTTTTCTTTTTGTCATTTCAAAAAAAAGATGCCTATTGTCTTTTCCTTTTATTATTTTTGATTTTTTTATCTTTTTCGTTAAATGAAAAATTATTATCATCTTTTGGGTATTTTTTTAGTCTAATTCACGTCAAGTCAAGTGAGAAAGGATGTCAAAACTTGCTACCAACTCCTTCAATTGTACAAAGCAAGACAAAGGACTGACATACAAAGATAACATATTTCAAAATAAAGTAGGGTACTCAGGAATGCTTATGACCTGACAGTTTTTGGACTCGTGGAAAGATTAAAGATGTATTAGAAGTTAAGCCCAGAGGCATCATGCAATAAAAATATAATTAGAGTCAAGAGTTTCAGTAGTCAGAATTTGGGTTCAAACGTAAGACAAGTCAACGAATACTTATCAAAGATTTGAAAAAGAGTTGAGCATGGCAAGTGCAAGAATGGTGTAATACCCCATACTAATCTTAGCTCAGTTCATCTTTCAGTTACATGCATAAGGGGATTAAGGCCTGAAATTTGCACTAAGTGTTGGGGACTTAGAAATTTTTAAGACATCTAACTTTAAGGATTTTTATTTTTGTCTTCCTGACCCTGAGATATTGGTTTTTTAGTTGATTCATGTTCAGGAATGTAAGAAGTATGTCTCGAAGAAGTTTTAGATTTTTCGAACGAGGTTTAGGACATGTTTGGATCATTAAATTAGTGGGTAATCATGATAAGCTTGCGTTGCATCTCTATTCCCGTTCTCATGCAGACTGTATCGCGATGAGGGAAATGAATGACCGCAATAGGACCACATCGCGGTAAGTCTGTCGCATCTAGTTTCAAATTTAAATAACCTAAGGGCAATTGGGTCTTTTCCTCCTCAACCCAATCATTCATATCACTACTTGGGGCATCAATTAGGGCATTATTTTCCCTTCTTCTCTAACTTTCCTCTTAACAAAACCCTCTTCTTCCCCCCAAGAACAAGAATTCAATTCCTTTCTCCCTAAGAAATCAAGAATTCAAGTTCCCTAAGTTCAAGAACCTTCAAAAAAGCAATGAGATTAGTGTTTTTATTTCAAGTTAAGAAGCTTAAGGTATGTGGGTGTTCATTCATAGGTTCCTTCACCCATGGAGCTCTAAAACCCTCTTTTCAATTCAAGAATGGATTTTTCTATTATTATGGTATTTTATATTGCTTAAGATGGGTTTAATTCATGTTTTCATGGTGATTTTAAATTCAATTCAGCCCATGTATGATTCCATGCAAGATTTGACTTCCTCATGCTTTGAATTTTAGTCTCTCATGCCCTATTTCAAATGAATTCCATGTTAAACCCCCAAATTATGATTTTTAGTCATATTGTCATGTTGTTCACCTATTTAAAGAATTGCCATGTTTAAATTCATGATCCCCACATGTTTGATGGAATATCTATGCTTGTGGATTTTGAACCATGATCCTTTACTATAGTTTTTATGCTTGTTATTGCATTTAGTGATCATTCAGTGCTGGTGGGTTATGAATACCTGATACCTAAGAGTCTTTACATGAATTCAGATCATTTTAGTAATGATTCAGTTAAACCATGAATTCTATTACTTATTTAGTTAATGTAATCATGATGAGCACTAGAAGTTACGAAATCATGTTCAGTCAAGCTTAATTCAGTTTATTCCCAGTGTCAGTTTAGTTGGGAGTAGGATTTAACACCGAGCGAATTCAGGGATAAGGGCTCACCTGATAGTAGAAGGTGTGACCTTTAGTAACAATCAATGAGTTACGGAACTACATAGCCAGCGTATGTTAGAGATGTCTACCTGCTAGTTGGGAGTTGACAAGGTGTTTAACTGCCAGTTGAGGGTGAAACATATCTTATTAGATCACCTGCCAGTTAAGGGTGACTCATTAGTCCTTTAAGACAACAGTTTAGTGGATCCATACAGCCAGTGTTAGTACCTGTGGTACGGTACTGACACCCTTCTAACTGGGGTTACAGGTTACACCCTGATTAGCTCAGATTGGGGTATGTCGGTTAGATAATACCTCCCATGGTCTCAGTGTATCATTCAGTATATTTTCAGTTCAGGTTTTCATTGACCAAGTGTATATATTATCGATTATTTAGTTACACAGATTACAGTCTTTTAGTTTTTAGACTATTTCAGAAACATGTTTATACTTGGTCTTCCAATCACATATATTACTTGTGTTATGCATTCATGCATAGTTACCCATGTATTTCAGCCTGTCCTTATCTCATATACTAGTACATTCAAAGTACTGATTGCATACTCTTCTTTGCACTATTATGTCTTATATCATAGGTTCGGAGGCTCAATTTCTCGACCGCAGTTAGACATCCAATGTTACTTAGAAGCCGTAGTGGTGAGTGCTTATCCATCGAGGACATATTATCTCTCATTCAGTACTTCAGTATTTCAGTACGTCCAGTCAGTCAGAGTTAGTTAGGGGCCTGTCTCATTAATTCCTCAGTTAGTTAGAGGCTTTCAGACAGTCAGTTAGACGGTTATTCAGTTTATCAGTCCTTAGAGTATTATCAGTTGTTTTAAATTGAAAATTAGCTTTTAGTATTTCACCAGATGCTTCTAATTTATGATTGAATCACATTTTTATTATTTAGATTTATATTACTTCAGTAGTTTATCTTCCCCACACGTGTACGATTATTATTTTATTCAGTACTCACAGTAGGTACCAACTCATGGATTAGCTTATGATCACTTGTGATCATAAGCACCGTTATCGTGACTGAGGGGTAGGCCCCAGGTTGTGACAAGCGGCCACCTCAAATGTCAAGTGCCACAAACCAACGACCACATTTTTTTAAAACCTCCTAATTTTTCTTTTGTTTGAAACAGAGATGGAATGTTGTCTTCACATTAAAGTTTTCAAATAAAGGATGTAATTCCATACTTCTGTCAATGCAAGAAGCAAGGTTACAATACACGAATGCTGGATTTCGATCATGGTAAATTTTATTCTTTGTGAGATGTACTTACCAAAGCTATTCCAGGTTTTGATTCATCCTTTCATTGTATTTTCCAAAACTTTTAAATACGGTAAAACTCACAAATTTTCGAACTGGGGCAAAATTTTATGTGTGTTGTATGGGACTTTAGTTTTTGCTCAGGACCCTCATTGATAATGGGACTTTAATTTTTGCTCAGGACCCTCCTGGATAATGGAACTTTATTTTCTGCTCAGGACCCTCCTAGATAATGGGACTTTATTTTATGCTCAGGAACCTCCTGGATAATGGGATTTTATTGTTTGCTCAGGACCCTCCTGGATAATGGGACTTTATTTTTTGCTCAGGAATCTCCTGGATAATGGGACTTTATATGCTTCTCAGAACCCTCCTAGATAATGAGATTTTATTTTTCTGCTCGGGACCCTCGTGGATAATGGGACTTTAATTTGTGCTCAGGACCCTCCTGGATAATGGGACTTTATCTCTTTCTCAGGACCCTCCTGGATAATGGGACTTTACTTTTCTACTCAAGACCCTCCTGGATAATGGGATTTTATTGTTTGCTCAGGACCCCCCTGGATAATGAGATTTTACTTTCTGCTCAGGACCCTCCTGGATAATGGGACTTTATTTTTTGCTCAAAACCCTCCTAGATAATGGGACTTTATTTCTGCTCAGGACCCTCCTAGATAATGGAACTTTAATTTCTTCTCAGGACCCTCCTGGATAATGGGACTTTATTTTCTGTTTAAGACCATCCTGGATAATAGGGATTTTATTTTTCTGCTCAGGAACCTCCTGGATAATGAGACTTTAATTTCTGCTTAGGTCCTTCCTGGATAATGGGACTTTATTTTCTGCTCCAGAACCTCCTGGATAATGAGACTTTACTTTTCTACCCAAGACCCTCTGGATAATGGAATTTTATTTTTTGCTCAGGACCCTCCTGGATAATGGGACTTTACTTTCTGCTCAGGACCCTTTTGGATAATAGGACTTTAATTCTGCTCAGGACCCTCCTGGATAATGGGACTTTATTTTCTACTTAGGACCCTCCTGGATAATGAGACTTTATTTTCTGCTCAAGACTCTCCTAGATAATGGGACTTTAATTTATGCTCAGGATTCCTCCTGGATAATGGGACTTTATTTTATGCTCAGGGCCCTCCTGGATAATGGGACTTTAATTTCTACTCAGGACCCTCCTGGATAATGGGACTTTATTTTTTGCTCAGGACTCTCCTATATAATGGGACTTTATTTTCTGCTCAAGACCCTTCTGGATAATGGGATTTTATTTTTCTGCTCAAGACCCTGCTGGATAATGGGAATTTAGTTTATGCTCAGGAATCTCCTAGACAATGGGATTTTATTTTATGCTCAGGATCCTCCTGGATAATGGGATTTTACTTTTCTGCTCAGGACCCTCCTAGATAATGGGATTTCATTTTCAGCTCAAGACCCTCCTGGATAATGGAATTTTATGTTTCAACTTAGGTTCCTCCTAGATAATAGGAATTTTATTTTTTAGCTCAGGACCCTCCTGGATAATTGGACTTTTTTTTCTAGTTCACCTTTTATTTTGAGTTCAGGGACATGTTTGGAAAATCAAAAAAAGCAAGTCAGGAGCCCTCCTGGAGAATAGGGTGATGAAATGCAAGTCAGGATCTCGCCTGGAGAATAGACTGAAGATTATCAGTTGCAAGTTAAGGAGCCTATCTGAAGAATAGGGTGAAGATTTTTAAGTTCATGTCAGGAGGAAGTTTGAAGAATAAACCAATTTTCAAGTTCATCTCCAGTGCTAAGAATCAAAAGAGAGACACATTTCATTTTTCAAGATTCAACTCAAAATAACGACTTCTCACCACTTGAGAAGTCATGAAGATTCGAGTTAAGATTCTAGAAAAGCAGCATAAGATAGGATCTTTCAATTGTATCTTTATTTTTTATTCTTGTTATTCATTTGGATGTAAAAACAGAAACCTCAAACCGAAAAATCGACGGAACCCCACTCGACCTCTAACTCATTGTCTCATCATTTGATCTTTTTGAACTATACGTGACTTGATTCCCTTATAACCCAGGATAGGTAGGCAGTCCAAAATTAGGACTCGATCACATCTTTTATTTTATTTTATATTATCCTTACCTTTAGAATAATCAGAGGGTCAAAACTCATCTCTTTGTCTACTTTATTGTATGAAAACTCTTCGAGATTTCAAACAAAGAGGGGCAAAATATAGAAATGTGATTTTTGACCCTCCCCGAGTTTTAACCTATTTTTCAGTATTAAATATTTATATTTTTTCCAATGTTTATTTTAGCTCTTATTTCATTTTTAATAAGTTTTAACTGAAAATAAATATATAAATAAAGTTACATTTTTGGATATTTTTATTTTTATTTTTATTTTTTTAAAAATAATACAAAAATTCAAAAATATATTTTTTTCTTTTAATTTTAATAAAAAAGCTTGTAATTTTAGTATCATCTTAATTATATTTATTTTAGGCTATTTATAAACTTTTATTATATTCTCTTAAATATTAAAAATATAAATTAATTAGTCAATATTCTTTTATTATTATTTATTTTATATATTTTAAAATTTAAAAAAAAATAAAAAAGTGTCATTATCCTAAAACAACTACCCCACCTTATCTGATATCCACTCCCCCTCAACTGCTCTTCAAACTCCCTTTTAAGTGTAACTCTGCAACTCCCCAAACCAGTTACGGACTTTGACAGAGAAAGAAAAAAAAAATAGAGAACACTCAGAGACTTTGAAAAAGAAAACAAAGAAAAGCAGTAGAAGAAAAGAAAGGGAGAAGGAAGCAGAAGAAAAAATAAAAGAAAGCGTGGCGAATCGAGTTTCGGTGACGGTTTCTTGCTTTATCACAAGTTCTATTCAATCATGTATCATTTATTTTGTAAACTTTATTGTGAACAAGCATGAATGAAAATATTCAAGTGATCTCATGCATTATTCGACATGCGTAGTTGATTGACTACGTGAATTTTCCATTATCATATATTATATGATTAAGTTACCGGATATTTATATGTTTGAACAGAAATGTATTGAGAATTAAAATATCATGTTAATACTATAAAGTTAAAAATTTGGAATAGAAAGAAAAACAGAGAAAAATAAAAATAGACACATACTAGGCACCTACAGATGCATAAATGCATACACCTCACTGGAATTCACATACATTCATATCCACACATTCAGAGACCCTTACACAGATACCTCACCATAAATACACACGATTTCCATTGAATAACAAGCAATACACATGCTCCTCAATCATTTTCACTCAACACACATAGCATATACATATACACACACAGTAAAAAAGGAGTGAAGAAAAATGGTGAGAAAGAGTGAACTGAGGGAGGAAAAATCGAGAGAAAGAAAAAATGATGAAAGGGAAACGGACCAGGAAACTAGCCAGAAAATGGTTCGTCTTCTGAATTTCCCGGCGAGTTTTTTTCCAGAATTTGCTTCACCGGTCGCTGTTTCCATCTCCAAAAAAATAAGAGAAAACTGATCGAAAAACGGAGAGAGTGGTCGGAGCAGAGATATTTTAGAATTTTTTGGTGAGTTTCTCGTCGGAATTTGCTTCTCTCTAACTATCAAACCACCGTGAAACCGACCACCGTCCACCCCAAACTCTCTAAAATCGGCGTCCAAACAGCCCATCACCATCATCAGCACCGACAAACCAGTCAAGCAAATTCCGGCCAATCATGGCATGTGAAAACCCATTAAACCGCCACCACTGCCGCCCTTCCCCTTTCATCTTCCCCTTTCCCCTTCGTCGCCCATTTTCGCCGCTCCCTTTCCGGAATTTATGGTCTGTGGGCTCCCAACGGCACCACCATGCACCGCCCTCTTTCTTAGATGGGGAAAATCATCATATCAAACGCTGCTCGATCTGTCTCCACCGCCGCCAATCATAGAACCCCATTTTGAAAGAAACTTTTGTTTAAAGATGGATATGGGTATATTTTTATATATTTCTTATTATTATTATTTATTTTATTTATTCATTATTATTAAAAAATCTTGATAATTATTTTGTTAAATTAGTTAATCGCCTTAAATGAATTTTGCTTAAGTTTACTTTTAAAGTTAAATGACATTTCGAGTAGGCAAGTTTTTAGACGTTAGGCAAATACAGGCTAACTAAATCTTGTCTCAATTATGAATGCGGCGTACGCATATTTTTGAGACATTTAAAAATAATTCAAGGATGCAACAATGCACCTTAACAACTATTTTTCAAAATTAATTTTTTCACCGAATTAATACAAGTGTTTTAAATAGTTTTAGTATATTAAAAATGAGCGAATTTAGGCCTTAACACAATTTATCCAAAATAGTTTAAGTCAAGATAAGTTAATAAAAGCGACCATGCTAGAACCGCAGGACTCGAGGGGTGCCTTACACCTTCCCCTCGGTCAACAGAATTCCTTACCCGATTTTCTGTTTTTGCAGAACAAAAGAAAGAGTCATTTTCTTTTGATTGAGGATTTAAAAAGGTGACTTGGAACACCATAACTCAATTCCAAGTGGAGACTCCGTAAATCGATTAATCCCTATTCAATATTGTCACTTTAATTAGAAAAATCCTTCAACTTCGACTCCTCGGGTGAAAAAGGGGTGTGACAACTATCAAGAGACATAAAGAAAGCAGTGGAAGGAAATCTAACAAAGAGACTAATATAAAGATGAAATCCCCAAAAATTGGTGAAGTCAGTACAAGATCTTCTAATACAAAAGGAGTATACGTGAAATACAAAATAAATATATAAACAAAGATATCTGTGAATACAAAATAGAGATCAATCTAACAATGAGAGGGAGGGCAGAAATACTCTGAACATCAGGAGCTCACCCCAAATTTCTGACCCATAATTGCTCTGCATAATGTACACTTTAACGATGAGAACTCATACTATGATCTGCAGACTGCAGAAGTGTAGTATGAGTATCAAACACGTGATACTCAGTAGGCATTGCCCAACTGAGTTTCACAGATAATGTAAGCATATATAATAGGTAATTCTAGAATATAAATACAGGCAGCTATCCAAGAAACTAAACATAATAATGTTAATGAAACAATAAGGATAAACTAGCCTATTCTAATAGTGTTCAAGAACTAAAGTGCAATACCGTATATCACTAAACAATATACAAATAAAGAGTGAAAGAAGGATATATAGTAGTAGTCCAAAGCTAAAGGATACATATACAATATAAATAGACAAGAAAAAAGAGTGATATACGATAATACCACACATACACACACATATTCACACATACACATATAGGACTAAACTCAAGATAATAACCTGAGGGAACCAACCTAACATCTCAATGAACCCTAGACACATAGGAAAGCTAGGACCTCTAATCGAATAAGGACTAAACATGAGTTAATCTAACAATAAGATAACTTACTATGGAAATAAAGGAAATCATAAACTTACCAACAATCTCAGATACTAGTCCATAACCATTCTTCCATGAACTAACCATAATAATCGATGATAAAGTAATCAGCTAGTTTGGACAAACAATAATTGAACTGAGTTTCCATAAGTCCGGAAGGTTCAAGAAAGCACCTAACAAATAACAATCACAGCTTATGCCTATAAAACTCCCCATAAGGCTGATAGATATAAGCACCAAAAATTATACTGGTGATACGGGATGTATATGAATAATACAACATAAACCAGAAATACCATGTCCAATCCAAGTTTCATAACATAACAAGTGTATACACCTCATCCAACTCAGTAGCTTGCAAAGTCATAACCTACAACGACCATCCTTCTTGGGCATTGTCACTTACGAATGAAGGAGCTCATAGGGGACTCGATATATCCATATACATTGCTTTTTACCAAACCAGGATTTTCAATAACCATCATAATCGATCTATTCTATTTAATATCAGAGAGTTATAAATATAATATGTACCCAAACTCAAATCAAGACTAAAAGTGTGTAAATCTATAAATTTATTACTCAAGATCAAGTTTAGGACTAAATCAACATGATAGCATAGAAAGGGTCTAAATCATCATCGATTGAAATAAATAGTAGTGATAAATGAATGAATTAATAATGGACTTGATCCTTGATCAAATTTCTAAAATAGCATATTTAGTTCCAAAATCTCATAAATCACTAAATAAGGTGGACGATTTCCATTGTAAAAGAATTCATTTTAAAAGTGAAAAGTGTAAATAAATCTATTTTCAAAAAAAAAGTAATAAAATCAAGGATTTGGTTGGAAGCGTACCACTAAGTGATCATAAATGCACTTAAAAATATGCATGTCATCACTAGTATCCAATTAATACAACTATAAATGCCTAAGCACCCATAAACTAGAATCATGCTCTTTTTAAGGATACAATACTCACTTGGAGTCCAACTGGTATCATAACCACATCCTCGGGCACAATAATATATAAATAGCATGATAATAGCACCATAATTCAAAAAACTACGATCAAAGGGCATAAAATCACTACAAGGATTTAATTGAAAAAATACTACCCAATTCATTAAGTCAAATGGTAAGTCTTATACTAAAGAATCATTAACATCAATCTATAGTTAATTATGTCTATTATCAAGGATAATATGGTTCTATGGACATAACATGTATCATATGCTAAGGTCTGGGTCACATTTCTATTCCAAATTCCCTAAATAGGTTAAGTCATGATACACTAGTCATACACATATTCTATAATCCCTACCTAGCATGTAGTCTATGCATAACACCATCTTATAGAGAAAAGTATATCAAATCCTATCTCAATGCCGAATCACAAATCTTGAATTATCCACAAATCGCTCATCTTTAATCCATGAGCTAATGTCACCACATTATCAAAATCATAATACGTAAATACAAGTAAAAAGAGACTCATACTGTAATATAAAACTCCATACCCAAAATTAAGTAAAAATGGGGCCTTGGGGCTCACTAAAGGAATTCCAAAATTGAATCTGTCATGAGATCCCTCGAAGAACAAGGAATATGTACTCAAAATTGAGCACAAATGGAGCTCAAATCAACCAACAAAATTAGGAAATTCAAAAACTAATTTATAAAAATTTACCAGGAAAAAAGTGGAATTTGATTAGGAAAAATAATGAAAAATGATCAAGAGGTGTTGAATTATCTTACCTTATCTTGAATGGACAATTTTCCAAAAATTTTCACGCTCCAAGCTCCAACAATGTCGAAAAGGGTTTTAAATCATAATTTTAGTTGAAAATTATGAAAAACAAAATGGGTATTCTTAAAAAATAAAAAATATGAAGTTATAATCACATAGAAAATAATTATATGAGAAAAATGAATCAAGAATCATAAAAAATAGAGCTTCCCGGCTTTCAAAATGTCAAAATTATGAAATGAATTCATCTTAAGTCTTATACTCAACGATGGCTGCTAAAGTGACACTTTGACCGCTAAAGCGGCCTGATCATAGGGTCAAAATACTACTAAAGATGTCGAATAGTCACTTTAGCAACTCGGTCAAATTGTCAACGGTCGCTAAAGCGGTAATACCAACACCAACAACTTTCAAAACTTATTTTGGTCCCTCAGAACTTATTTGAAACCCTATGAACATGAAAAAATAGTGCAAATTGATCATAAAACACATTTTGAAAAAAAAGTCATTTACAATAAATTAACCCTACGGACCCTTGTAGGTTATTTTAACTAATTTTTGTCTAAACATTCAAAATGAAATATAAAGATACGGGACCCATAATAACAATACTACTAATCCAAAATCTATGAACATGAACCAATAGTTCAAATTGATCATAAAATACATTTGAAAAAAAAGTCATTTACAATAAATTGACCCAAGGGACCCCTTTTAGGTTATTTTAACTAATTTTTATCTAAATATTCAAACCGAAATATAATGATGCGGGGCCCAAAATAAATATAATACTAACCCAAAATTCATATTTTGGACTCAATGGAATCATCAAAATTTCTATCCGAAGTTATTTCAATTAAATGTGGGCCCCATACCCATAGTTCTATTTTGACCAATTTCCAACAATAGCCCAAAATGAGTTTGAAAACCTCAGGACCCGAACCAAGGGTCCCCTAGCCTAAAACGTTCTAGATTGATGGTACTGCCAGAATTCTCATCCGAGATGGTTTATTAGGAGTTTTAGTCTAAGACATATTTCTTAACAGCGAAACCTCTAAAGCAGGAAAATGTGCCTAAAATCCAAAAAAACTGTCTGATAATAAAAATTATAGTCTTGGAAGTCATAAATGACTTATATCCTCTATGTGAAGACTCTAATACTGAATATGCACAAAATTGAGAAAATAATCCGGAGGGTCATTACAAAAGGTGCTTATGGTTATTAATTTAGTGATCGATATTGTTGAGAATGGGTAGGTGGGTGTTGTTGTTTCACTGCTTAATTTCTCATGACCTTAGATGAATCCCTAACTTCTAGGGTGCTAATGCATAACCAAAATATGAAAATAGGGATAAAGAAATATTAGGAAGTTAATCCTTATAATCCTAGCTCGATTGTAAAGTTGTGTGCACTCATATTTAGCCTAGGCCAGAGATCTAATGTAATGCCTCGAGACTACCCTCTAGATGTCACATGGTGCTTAGAACCACAAGTGATCCTAAGCTAACCCATGATACTAGCATAACTCATGAGCAATTGAATAAGATATATAAATATGAAAGAAATAAGCAAAAGAGATATGTTTGTTGAATATGTTCAATACAAAACTATTAAAGACATTTACACTTTGGTTATACAAAACAAACTTAAAATAAATACATTAACTCTGAATGACCATCTATGAAGTCTCTACTAATATTGACTATAGGTAGCTGGGACATTACTCCCATCTATCCCTAATCAATATGACTGAATAAAAAAATGCTACTAAAACTATAGTTGACTCGAGTCCTCGAATCAAAAGAACTCATCACTTGCTAGCTGGAAACTATGAACTGTCTGATTATGATGCGTGGGCTACAACTGATACCTACATTATGAGACAATGTAGCACATAGACATATATGTTGGTCAGTACTTCTGGAATATACTAAGTATGTGGGGGTGAATGCATAAGTAAAATAAGAACTAAATATATATGTAAACTTTCAAATAATGGATGCTAAGCATAAATGACTCACCTTGGACTTGAGTAAAACTAAATACTGCAAGATCATAAAACATGGATAATGAAGCATATGAATAAACTTAGTGAGCCATAACACTTAGTTTCTAGAATCTTTACTTTTATTCTTTCTTATGGTAGATTCTTCTAACCGATATAAACCATGTGAAATACCATGGAGTCCAACGTCTTACCCAAGTTGGGGAGTACTTTTCTACCTTTTCCATCCGAATAGAACCTTATCTTAAGTGATCACTGAACTTCATCTATATTGGGAAAAAGCTTAACCTATGGTGTCTCTTAGTTTTTAGAAATTTAGGATACGCTCATCTGCATTCCCTTCTCGGTGTTGAATACCACTCCCAAAATACTTATATGCTCATACTTAAGAAATCCACTTTAAAATAGCATAAGGGTTTATAGAATAAAAATTAGTTATGCTTTAATTTACTTTAAATCATAATCAAGATGAATAGTTGTGGATTCCATGTCGTATCTTTAAATCAAAAGATCAAGATTTTCTTTAAATCATCTTATAACACATAACAATGGAACTTAAGAGCATAAACTTCTTGTAAACTGAGTACTTGTACTCAGGATAGGAAATTCATGCTTGGTTTCATTGAAATTCATAACAAAACATTACGCTCAATAATCACCATGAAATATTTCAACAATATCCCAGTCAAGATAATGAAATTCAAATAACAATATAAATCTCACTAATCAAAACATAAATAAATGTAAACCTTGTTGCACTTAAATCTTTCAATCACATTGTAGTGTCATACTTCAAGAATAAAGTTATTTAGGTATGAACCCTAATTCAAAACAAGTAAACTCAATCTCAAAATCATGCACTTTAGGCACAAGGATAGAAGAATAACCTTGTTCATAAACCCCACATACTTTTTTATAGAAGCCTTGGGTGAATTTTTTAGAATTGGGCTTGAACTTGAAGAACCCTAGTTGCCTTGGAGAGAAGAGAAAATTGCCCCTTTTGATTTCTCTAAGTGGAGTTATGGTTGAATAATGTATTTGAGGGATTTTTTTTCTTTTTATTAAGACTTAAAATAACTTAAACGATGTAGTTTTGAGGTTAAAAGAGTGGGAAAATACCCAAAAAAATCCTTAGGAATTGTTGGAAGCCGTCCCGACGAGTTTGGCCACGAATTGTAAGGTTTGGGTATTGGTCATGTCTTGAGTCATCACCACGAATTCAAATTTTGACCCCTACTACCATGGTGATGACTCCTCCTGACAACTCGTACGGTCTACTTACGAGTCGTCATCAGTGAGTCGTAACCACTAGCAGCTTTGACAGTGCTTTAGTAATTTGTTCATAACTTTTCACCCCGATATCAGATTAAGGCAAAATTAGTATCGTTGGAAAGATAATTCAATTATCTATCTTTTGGTGGTTCTTGATCTCATAAATTATAAGTATAACAGAAGTTATGCTTATTTTAATATGACTTTAGTTATATACAATCCAAGAATTTAATCTCTAAGGAATGTTTTGACTTGTTCATGAGCTAGGAGCTATTTTAATATATGCCCAAGTAACTTATAAATCTATCAAAATATGAAGTTTGATTCTTGAATCCTTTACTTGTCAGGATACGAGTCATATCTTACGACTCGTAATAAGTCATTATGACTTATAGACACCACTTATAAACTGGATAGAAACTTAGGGGACCTATACTGCTGACAATACGATTTTAGCTATACCACTCATCACCTTTTGTAATGACTCCTAGGGTCGATTCGTACCCAAAACTAAACTTTAATCATTTTACACTATCTTAGTTACGAATACATCATACAACTCATAAGGAGTACTCACGACTTGAAAAATGAGTCATATGTACCACAGTGACCTTGAAAGCACAGGGTATTACATCTAAAGGCTAGTGTATTTGAGGAGAAAATGGAAGTTGATTACATTAAGTAAAGACATGAACTATATACTGAGGAGATTTAAGTTGTCATTATATGTACATGATTTATCTTGAATTTCTATATTATATGTTATGTGCTTTAACCTTGGTCCACCGATTATATGTACGAGTACGTGTAGTTTGTATTGATGTTATACTTTTTATTCCATTTTTAGGGTATAATCAGGTTGTAGGATCAATTGATGTTTCTCAGTTGATGTGGATAGTAATTTCCAACAGCTTCTACTCATTTCATTTCTATGGTGGGAGATGTGTTTTTTGTTTTGTCTTTTACTATATTACAAACTCTTGTACATCCAAATTAAGTCCTCAAAAAAAGTTTTGGTTATCCTTTGTAATTTGGAAAAGGGTTGTATACTTATCAAATTTTGAAGTCTTTTATCAAATTTGTTATAACTTGCACATTGTTTTGAATGGGTGGTAAAGGTTCTCCTATCTAGATAGATTAGAGTATGTTCCCTCATGATCCGATTAGTTGGGTCATGAAACTATACAATATATATACATACAAATACATATACAATCATGATAGATACATTCTTATACAACAATGATAAAATTTTGATACATATTCTATACGTATACATATTTTATAACATAATTGTATAATTTCTATGCATATTCTACACCATTTCTATACATATCTTATTCAAATATGTATTTATACAACTATATAATCTCTATAAATATTTTATACACTCTCTAGAAATAGCTAGTGGATGGAATTAAAATGACTAAGTGGCTATTCCATGGCATAACTTTGAAAATAGTCATTTGGGTGGAATTTCTTTGGCCTAATGGACATGAAGTGTCCTTTTTCCTAATCTCCATTGCATCTCTCATATCAAATAGACCTTGTCATGCATGAAGCTCGCGATCTTGAATCCTTATAAATAGTTTTGATCTAACTTAGGTTGCATCATTCTCTCTTTCATGAAGTGAATTTGTCCTCAAATAGGAGCCATCATCACCAGGAACATCAAAAGCTTTAATTTGTTTTAATGCATTTTACTTTTATGTACCCACCTCCCTCTTTTTATTATTTATGTAATCAAGTTCACATTCAACCACATAATTAACTACATTTTTTTGTTTAATCTTTCTCTGTTGTTGGTAAAAACTGTAAACTTTGCCCCGACGATATGTGAAAGTTTCTTAACAATTGTTATAACATAATTAATGTACAATAAATACAAAAACTTACAAGAAATATCTTTATAATATCTAAGTTAGATTATTTATGTTAGTGGTGGTGATATATATAGTGAAGGTGTTGGTGATTCTGGATAGTAATGGAAGAAGAAGAATTGGTTTGGTATGTTGACATGTCATTTTGACTAAAATGGATGAGTTAGAAAAGAAAAAATAAATTTGAGTCACATTTATAACATTGAGTCATTTGGTACAAGGGATAAAAAAATAATCTTAGGATAAAGGTTGGAGTTAACTTTATCTCATATTTAGTATGAGTTATTACTTATTTGTTGGACTATTTTATCTCACCATTTTGTCATATCCTTAATATTTAACTAGTACACCTGCGTACTTGACAATTCGCTCACGTTCTTTAGTCATTCACGCATGCTCTTTCTATGCCAAGTCAGCCTAAGACACCAGGAATTGCTAAGAGAATGGAAGAAAGAACATAAGACAATTATTAGGAAGATTTGTATTGAAACTTGAACATTCTTTGCTTGATAATTTTACAAATTAATGCCCCTCTATTTATACTACTCATCTAGGGAAAAGTATAAATAATAATTACCACATAAGTCTCTAAAATATTTAAACGCAGGTCCCTTCTATAGAACTATCTACATGCCTAGAGTATTTTAAGGATTTTCAAGAAAGCCTTCCTAGATATTTCATAAAAATCTAGAGTCTTTCCATAGATCTATAATCTTCTCATAAATAATAGCATATTCCTATGTAAGCTTTCGCATAGAAAAAGAGTATGCCAAGTGGTACTTATGAGGCATAATGACATGGTGGGTCACCACACTTTCCCCATCTGATGTTGTGACGACTGTGGCACACTATTGTTGCATAAACTCACAGATCTTACCTTTGAATTAACACCATCCCTTATATCGTTCACATGTGTCTTCCTTCGATGATTTCCCCTTCTAGTATACAAGGAACATAGTAGTGGCTTTTTGTCCTTGTTTTATCCTGGCCTAGTAGTCAATGATAGTCTTAATGTTCCCAATCATATGAGTTGGTAATAGTAATAATATCACTACTTGACTGGACTCTATTTGGGTTATTTTGTCTTTATAGTATGGCTTGAGCATGCTGGAATAGAAGACATAATGGATCTTAAGATGCAGAGACATGTCAAGCTTATATGAAATCTTCCCCACTTTATCAATGATCCTAAATGGGCCTTTGTACTTGAAAAATAATCGGTTTACACCACATAGTGCCTTGAATTATCTTCAATTAAACTTTGCCATGACTATGTCATCAACTCTATATCCCGTGGGAAGCCTCTCGTAGTCCATAAAATTCTTCATCCATTTAGCTATTTTGTCCAAGTAGGACTTAGCAGTATCAAGTTGTTTCTCCCAACCTTTGTCCATATGATAAGATCCTAAAATCTTTCCCTGGAATGTGGTTGATAGTGAATATAGGGTTTGTGGTTGTTGGCATGTGGCTATCAAATAGTGTATGCCTGTGTAAGAAAATTGGGCTATGTTTGAGAGTTTTTCCCAATCTTCTTTATACGCGCTCACATAATGACTTAAGTAACACTCTAGTAAGGCACTAACCTACTCTATCTGTCCACCATCTCTGGGTAGAAACTAGTGAATAAGTGCAGCTCCATTCCAAGTATATCGAATAACTCTCTTTAAAAGTTTCCAATGAAGCAGGGTTCTCGATCATTGATAATATGCCTTGGTAATCCCTAATACCTTACTAGATTCTTATAAAATATCTTGGAAGATTCCTTAGTTATGCAACCTAGTGAGGCAAGCATGAAAGTTTCATACTTAAAATACCTATCTATGATCATTATAATAGTACCATAACCATTGAAATTCGGTAAACAAGTAATGAAGTCCATAGTAATGCTCTCCCACGGATGCTTTGCGACTAGTAGTGGCTCCGAAATTCCTCCAGGATTCCTCTTCTCAACCTTATCCTATTGGCACACATATAAGTTTACACATAACACCATGTCCTCTCGTATGCATGACCAATCGTAGATTGAATCAACCAAGGCAATAGTGTGATATTGACCTGGATTATTGGCTCATAAAATGTCATGACTCTCCTTAATAATATGATGCTTGATGTCTCCAAACATTGTCATGTAGACCCTCCAACCTTTAGTGAGTAATAGACCTGTCATCCAAAACTGCCTCATCTTGCTTTGGGTGACTAAATTTATTAGTTGTTTGGCTGCTGGATCATATTGCATGCCCTATTTTATGGCCTCTCAAATGTCACAACTTGATGCAGTAACGACCATAAGTTCATCCTTCCAACTTAAGGAATTATCCACGATGTTACCCTTGACTGGCTTATACTCTAGCACATAATCAAACTCAGCCAAGAAGTCTTGCCATCTAGCCTTTTTTGGTTTAAGCTTTATCTACGTCTAAAAGTAGTTAGTGGTCATTTTTTTAGTCTTGACCACAAACCTCACCCAATCAAGTAATGTCTCCATGTTTGAAGGAAATGAATAATAACAATCATTTCTTCCTTTTGCACGGTGTACATTGATCTGAGGTGGATTTATGCACCTCAGTGTTGTTATCCAAGCTTATTTAGTCTTTTTTAGGACTACTCGTGTGCTTAATGTGTTAATAATGATATAATTAATCATCTAAGTATTTAATTACTTGATTACAATATTTAAGATGTCTTTCAAACAAGTTTGTACTTAATTTAGTCACTTAGAGTTCAGATGAGAAAACTAGCTTGAGCTAGCTGTTGTTCTAGTTGATCTCTATGGATTCCAGTGACTGTAATGGTTTACTAAGGTTATTATTGTGTAACTATGTGTGTAAAAACCTGCTTATAGTGTTTAAAATTCAATTGAATCAAACCAAGAGTCAAAACTAAGTTAAAGATAAAAAGGGCAAAACTAGCTCTTAGCTTAAGTTTCTAGTTCGTTGTCCTTGATATTATGTGGTTTTGAGCTCTAATATGTGATTTTTTATGCTATAGGATTCTTGGTGAGTTGACTGTGATGATATATGGATGATACAAAAGCTGTAAATCAAGTATAAATAACACCACAAGGCTTGGGATGGAAGGACAAGTGCACAAGACAAGTCTAGAAGTCAAATTAAGGTCGTAAATGAATGGGGCATCACGGACCTTGGTCCATACCAAAAGAGGGTAATCACTGACATGGAGATGTCTTACAAGATGACATTTCAGTGTGTCTCCACGCTGAGGCCGTGTCTCATACCCTAGTCCATGGAATAAGAGAGGCCACGCGGACCCTCATCCAAAAATACCTAGGACCCTTGAACTTGTTGTTACACACCTTGGACGACTTTGAAACTTTAAGGGAGGCTGGAAAACACTTCAATTAGGGTTTTTTCCTCTTTTACTTTAGTTTACTTATGTATTTTATCTTGTATTCATCTATGGTGATTATGACTATGTCCATGAGTGTCTAGACAACCTTATTCTGAGGTTGAAACCGAAAACATGATTACACTTTGATATTCATAGAGTAGTTTATTGTCGAATTATTATATGGGTTATTATTAATCTCTTGTTCTTACTATTTTGATGATTGCCCACCATTAAAATACACCTATATTTCTTTGTGAATCCGAGAGGAGAATTATAGGTTAGATTAAAGAGTTTCAGGAGTGAGGTTCTTATTCTTTTATAAAATAAAGGATTTGAAATAGCATCTGGGATAGGGATATACCTAGATCCTTGTTTGGTTCACTTGTAAGATGATATCTTAATGCATTTAAATGGATTATTACATCTCCGCTCAACGATGTAGTTGTAATGTCCATTTAGGTAGAAGATTAGATAATTGAGAGACCATGATCATACTCTAAACCCTGCAAATCAATAACCCAACAACTAAACTATGATAAGAATAGAGATTTGTAAGATTGTTAAAAGTGTCTCAACCCTGGAATCCTCACTCATGTTGTTTACAACTTTGCTAACGTTGCTATTGTCATACTATATTATTTCTTTTTTAATTCGATTATTACTTAATTTTTCAAAATCATCTTGTCCTTCGAAACACCTAATGCATTATTATCAAAACTAAATTTAGTAGAATTACCAGTTAAGTAGTCCTCGTGGGTACGATATCCAACTCTCTGAGTTACTATATTACTTGTATGATCGTGTGCACGTTCGTTTGCAATAAACCACAATATACATCATTCTATCTCATTTTACGTGTGGCTCTCAAATGTTATAGGATGCTTATCCTGCATCAAGACACCTTCAATAGAAAAATTAGATGCATCTTTATGCACCTTAAATATCTTGATGAAGTCGGGAAAGGCCAAGACTGGCTCCTCTGTCAAAGTTGTCTTAAGACCTTCAGACATTTTTAAACAATGTTCCTTCTAAATCCATGGCTTGATCTTTCTACTGATGAATCTATGATAGTAGTTAACAAGTCAAAGGAATTATCTCAACTCGACTACCTTTGTAGGTGCCTTCATCTCCTGGATAGCTCTACCTTAGCCTCGTCTATGTGTAGCTCGCCACTACTTTTGACATGGTCTAGAAGTGCATCTTTGATTGTGCAAATTCATACTTTTCCCTCTTGATGTATACTCATTCTTTCGCAAGAATTAGAAAACCTTCTTTAAGTGCTCTACATGCTTCTCCAAGATGTTGTTGTAGATGACTATATCATCCAAGTAATCCACCATGAACTGATCAAGGTAGGGATATTTCATGAAAATGAAAAACATAGCAGGTGCATTGGTTAAGACTAAGGGAATCACCAACTACTCAAAGTCTCCACATCTTGTCACCCATATTGTCTTTAATTCATCCTCTTATGAAGCACAAACTTGGTAGTAGCCTTTGCAATGATCCACCTTGGTAAAGTACTTAGCTTGACCAAGTCTATTAAATAGTCAGCTATGAGTGGGATTAGATATTTGTTCTTCACTGTGACATTATTAAGTGCCTGGTAGTCTATGCATATGCAAAAAGATCCAGTCTTCTTATTTTGGAATAACACTGGTATGCCAAAGGGTGCTTTTAATGAACAAATATGACCAATATCTAGTAGTTCTTTTAATTGCTTCCTAAGCTCCTCCAACTCAGGTGGTGCCATGAGATAAGAGGCAAATAAGGGTGGCTTAGACTCTAACTTAATGTTATGATTCACTTCACACCTAGAATACAAGTGTTTAGGTATCTCGTCAGGCATAACATATTTGTTCTTCTCGAGTGGCCACTCTATGCAAAGCACTAATGTCTCTTAGGAACCCTTGTCTTCCTACAAACTTATAATGGTTTCCATAAATGTTGGTTCTCCCTTCTTGAGCCTCGTTAACTAACTACATAACGGATTATACTTATCTCTAACTATACATGTAGTTACTGTAGGTACTATACAAGCTCCATTTCATTCCATAACTAAGAGATATTGGAAGTAGGGGTCGACCAAAGTATGACAATATCTAAAGAACTCTTGCCCCAAAACAATAACAGATCTCTTTTGTTGTGCAATAAAGTTTGTCATACCTTACCAGTTTCCCAATTTCACCAACCCTATTGGCTACACCATGAGCATTTTATGGATTTGCATTCATGGTTTTGATACAAGAATTATATTTAGGAAGCTTTAACTCTATTTTATTTTCTATAACCCCGGTCACAAAATTGTGAGTTGCTCTAGTGTCCACCAGTGCACGAGTGGGATTGTATTTGATAGTGAGATTCATATATTGATTTTTATTTTCATCGACCAAATGGATTTCTTCTTGACAACTCCGCATAATCCTCCCATACCCAATTGTGTTATTCTTGAACCTTCTACTTGCATTTATCTTTCAGCTTGTGCACCATGGTATTGAGACTTTTTATGTTGAGATAATCCTAAAGTTGTCTGCTCATCCATATATCTAGTATTCCTTTATCTTGACCTTCTCTTTCTTTTCAGTATAGCTTTGGCGACCACTCATTTTCTTGAAATTAGACTTATTAACATCTTGGATCTTAGAGCATTGTTGGTAGGCGTCTGTGTTTTTTATGCGATCTCCACCATCTTTGATATTGCTACCTTTGGACCCTTGACTTTCTCTTTTTCATATTGTCATGCCTGAAATCCATTAATGAATTGCCTCTATGATGGCATGGTCTATATCTATGACTTGTTGGTCTTGCAACTCCTGCTTAGCCAAATTATGCAACTCATCCATTAAGTGAAACAATAAGTCATCGCTTGAGCGATTAGGAATTTGAATCATAAGGACGGTGAACTCCTTAATGCAATCGTATATGATTCATGCCTACTTTAACTCCCTAAGTATTCATCTTGCCTCGTAGACGTTATTTGAGAAAAACTAATGCTTAAACTCGGCCTTAAACTGATCCCACATGCTAATATTGCACAAATCTCTCTCAGCATCATCTACCTTCCTTCTCCACTACATCATGCGTCTCTAATAGATACAACACAATATTATTGATCTTGGCTCCATTATGCGTTACTTTGTCACACTGAAATAGTTCTCCAAGTGCAAAATAAAGTTCTCTACCTTCTATGTATCATAAACCACTTTGAACACTAGTAACTTGGTAGCCTCGATCTTGTCATCCTCATCACAATGACATTTATGTCTATTTTAGCTATACCATTATTGACCTGCTCCTCGAGTGCTTCTACCCTTGCTTCCATGGCATCAATAGTGCTCAATGCCTCCATAAGTCTGCATTCTAAGGTAGTGATAGTTTGTCGTAGCTCTATCTCGACCTGCATACACCCTTTTAAATCATTTTGGATGCTCTCAATCTCTTCAAGAGTATTCCTCTCAAGAACACTAAGGATGCCCTCTACTTTCCCTAAACATTAGTCAAATATATCAATGACATTTATCCCTGCATTAAATTTCATAACCTACTTCTCACCAAGTGAGACGCCCTCTAACAGAACCTCTACTTCATTCTCGCTCCCTTCTATGTCCCATGGTTCCTGGGATGCAAGCCCTTCGCTTGACACAACCTATGGCAGGACCTTCTTACTTTTATTGGCAATATTTCTCGTCTTTTTACATGGCTTCTTGCCAACGACATCCTAAGTGACATTGGACAGGTGTTTAGTAGCATTGAATTCTCCATAATTTGTTATTCCCTTGGCTACAACATTGCTCTGATACCATGTTCTCGCATCCCTGGTCTTTAAATAAGTGCACATACGACACTTGATAATTCACTCACGTTCTTGCACTATTTGCTCATGCTCTTACTATGCAAAGTCAGACTAAGACACTAAAAATCAGTAAGAGAATGGAAGAAAAAAACAAGAAAATTATTAGTAAGATTTGTATTAAAGAGAAGTTAAATATTTTTGTTTGATGATTTTACAAATAGATGTCACTCTATTTATACTACTCATCAAGGGGTTAAAGTATAAATAATAATTGTTACATAAATTTCTATATATTTAGACTTAGTTCCCTTCTCTAGAACTCTCATATGTCTAGAATATTCTAGGGTTTTTCAAGAAAGTCTTCCTAATATTCTATAAAAATCTAGAGTCTTTCCAAGAAACTCTCAAGAGTCTTTCCTAGAGACTTTTCATGAATCTAGAATCTTCCCACAAATACTAGCACATTTTCTATGTAATCTTCCATATGGAAAAAAAAGTGCCAAGTGGCGCTTGTATGGCATAATGATATAGCGGGTCATCACCATTTGTATTAGGAAAAAGGGTCAGAAATATCCATCAGGTATTGAAATTGATTTTAAAATGCCCCCAGTTTATCTATTGGACCAAAAATACTCCTTCATCCACCTTTATGGCTCAAATATACCCTTACAACTAACAAACCTTTCTTAAATCATAATTAAAAATTTTATTTATTACGTGTTAATTTTCTATTGATTGCAAATTAAATTAATTAAAATATAATTATCTTATAACAGAATTTGGATTCAACTAAAACTACCCAACCTATACTCGATAAAACTTGCCTCAACATATCTTTTAACCATCACTCACTCTCCTGATGTTTCATTCTCTGTAATATCTGGAAAATCAAAAGAAAAATCCTACTAATGAAGATGGTGTGTGCTAGTACGAATTTGTTGATGGTTAAGTTGTGTTTATTTTTCTATTCTTATTTTTGAAGTATGCAACATCGAGTATTCAATAAATTTCTTTTGACGGAACATCATGACTTGAAAGATTAGAGAATTCAAAATTATTGATCTCGCACAAGTGTTGAAAAGAAGAGTCCACATGTTTCTTGGAGTTAGCAAAAGAATTCTACCTTCTAATTATAATGTTAGTTTGGTATTTCTTTGTGATGTCTATTTATTTGTGTTAGCTAATAAAACTAACTGAGATGCAAATAAATTGATTTAAACACCATAGAAACAAAAATAAAGTGAAAAGGAGGAAGGAAAATCTAGAATAGTTATATAAACCTGCAGATATCAATTCTGGTGGCAGAAACAAATGAAATATCATCAATAGGAGTAGCATACACATGGCTGAATCGTAATAGGTTATGGCAGGTTTTGTCGGGTTTGGACCGGTTAGTTTTAGTTGGATTCGGGTTTGATTATAAGATAATAATATTTTAATTAATTTAGCTTGCAATCAATAGAAAGTTGACATGTAATAAATAAAATTTAATTGTGGTTTAAGAAAAGTTTGTTAGTTTAAGGGTATATTTGAGTCATAAAGGTGAATGGAGGGATATTTTGGCCCAATAGATAAATGGAGGGTAATTTTAAACCAATTTCAATACTTGAAGAGTATTTCATGAGGAGGGTTAGATAAAACAGTCTCATGAAATATTCCTACTTATCCCATCTAGTGTACCAAACAATAGGCATATAAGAATCGATAGTATAACATTAAGGATATATATGGACTAATACATATAACACAGATAATTTTGACCTTTCCAAATAGTAAAGAGGAAAATATAACCCTTTTCAAATAGGTAGTTGTACATTATCACATGAGGATTGATTTTGAGGCCACTTACAATTTTTTTAGGTTTAGGACTTTTTCAATTATTAGAGATATTTATTTTTCACAATATCTGAAAAGATTAATTTTTTTTCTATTCAATTTGTATGTGATCAAGAAATCTCATTTTCTCTGGCATCACTATATGTTCAAATTGAACGATTGTTGTTATCATTGTTGTTGTTGTTATTATTATTGTTGTTGTTGTTATAGTAGTATTGATTAGGATTTAAGACTTTTTCATAATAAGGATTATTTATCCTCCGAAAATGATTATATACCTTGTCAGTTAGGGAAGCCTTGTGATAACAAAGGTGAATATAAGTTTTATAATATTTTTTTCAATCTAAGGATCTAAATATTAATGTCCTTGAAAATGATAAATTAGCAACAAGTTTTGAGATTATCAGTCTCTATCTTCAAATCATGAGTTGTTGCAGGAGTATTAACATCATCATCATCATCATCATCATCATCATCATCATCATCATCATCATCATCATCATCATCATCATCATCATCATCATCATCATCATCATCATCATCATCATCATCATCATCATCATCATCATCATCATCATCATCATCATCATCATTATTATTATTATTATTATTATTATTATTATTATTATTATTATTATTATAGTTGTTATTGTTGTTGTTGTACTTCTTCTTTTTCTTCTTCTTCTTCTTCTTCTTCTTCTTCTTCTTATTATTATTATTATTATTATTATTATTATTATTATTATTATTATTATTATTATTATTATTTAGATAACTAATTTTTTATTAATCACCTAAGAAAACATTACAAAACAACCAACTACCATAGCTAACTTAGTCTTTCAGATAACACAAACCTACCAGACATTAGGCCACCTACTTCTACAAAAAGCACTACTAATTACAACAATCAAGATTGCATTAGGGGTCGAACACTAGGAGTAGCTCACATATTAAAAATATGGGCAATTCTTCTAACTATTTGACCAAGCTCCTTGCTCTTCTGGTCAAAGGTTCTTTGATTGCTCTCTATCCATAGTGCATAAATTATTTCTCCATTGATCATCTTAAAGTCCTGAGCTTGCACAAATCTTTTCTTTGTATTCTTTATCACCTATTTGATATGTTCTTTCTAGTTTAGAAACTGATGATTCTACCTCTGCATTCAGATTTCAGTATAGTATCTTTGCCCATAACTGACCTGCAATATCACACAACACAAATGGGTTCTCACTTGTTTTAGGTTTCAATTAACACACCATGCATATAGGATTAATCTCCAAGCCTCATTTCCTAAGTGTATCTTTAATGAGAAACTAAGAATTCAAGTGAACTCATATTATGAACATTGTTTTTTGCCTTGTCGAAATACCACACATGGCTTATTTTCAGGGGGCTCTAGTCCTATCTCCAAGTAGTGAAAATGTTCCAATCTAATAATTTTTTTGGAAGAGATGTCTAGATCTTGATCATGATCCCACAACTGCCTTGACTTCATAATCTTCCTCAACATCCAACAAGCCTGCTTAAGAATCATCATAGTGTTAGGATTTTAAGTTTTTATATAATAAGCATGAATCCATCTAATTCAAAGACTATAATATTTGTGAGTGAGGTCCCAATACATCTTGGCAATAACTGATTTATTTTAAAAGGGGAGATTAATAATGTTGAACCCATGTACTAACTTGGGAGTGCACACTTTGTCTTAAGCAATTAGAGATTTCTTATGATATTAGTTCCAGCCTACAAATGACTTTTGCAGTAAGCTTTAATGGTTTTTCCTACTTTACTAGGTAATAGGAACATATGAGACTAGTAGACCTGAATAACAAAGAGCAATGTTTGAACCAACTGTACTCTACCTGTATAGGTCAGCTTTTGGCAGTGTAAGAATTGATTTTCTTGACTATCTTCTCTATTAGGGGTTGTCACTGAAGAAGAGTGTGTTTTTTTGGTAGAAAGAAGAATTTCTAAGTATTTAAAAGGAGATTTCCCAACCGTAAATTCAAGATATTCAAGAATCGGGTCCTTCTCCCTCTGTAGGACACTTCCAAAATAGACACTACTTTTATCCAAGTTTGCTTTCAATTCAGAAGCTAAAGAAAATTTATTAAAAACATTATGCAAAGTAGTAATAGAGTGAATATCACCTCTGGCAAACAGTAACAAGTCATCTACATATCTCAAATGTGTCAGCTTCACTTTTGGACATTTTAAATGATATTTAAATATTTTATCCTGGTACAATCCCATCAAATCTCTACTAAGGTACTCAATTACAATAGCAAAGAGATAAGGGGACATAAGATTCCCTTGCCTCAATCTTTTGGCAGTAATAAAGTATTTAGTGGGTTATAATTATAGATTAGTGTGTTATAGTTCAACACAAAAGTATTTAGCCTATCATTTAGGCTAATTTAAAGAAAAGATAATAAAATAAAGAGCAAAAATTTAAAGTACCTCAAAATCAAAGAGCTTAACCCGTGCTTTCAGTAAACAAACAAACTACTAAACTTTTATTTCTTGATGAATACTTTAAAATGAAGGTGGAAAAAAGTGAAGGGATTTCAAAAAATCTGCCTCTATTACATAAAACTAGATCCTTATTAGTGGATGCTATAAGTAAAAGGCAAAAAATAAAAGTAAACATAATCAATACGTGACCGACAAAGTTTACTGTTTTGATGTACTATCTACTATTTCGTTGTCACAACTTTTTTATAAAACTGAAAACACCATTGGGACATCTAAATTTACAAGATTTCTTTGTGACTTGGGTTCCAACATTAACTTGATGCCACTGGTAGTGTTCAAACAGTTGAGCTTGAGACCTACTGAACTAACAATGTCTTAATCCTCAATTATTTTTTAATATAAGGTCAAATTTCACTCATAATTTTATTCCTTTTCCTCTGCCTTTTGTTGATATGGAAGATTCTTTCAATTGATCTTTGAATTTTTTCTGGTATTCATCAATATTAATTTTGTCGTTGCTGTGGATACTTTGAGATTCTCCTGCTAATCAATCTTCTTCATTACTCATGGTATGACCAACAGATGCCATAAAAATGTCTGATATGTTTTTCATGTCAAGATTTCTCATTAAATCTTTATTTACTTCTTTCATGGATGAGAATATCATTTTCGACATAAATATTACTCTTTTTTTCAGTTGGAGCCTTTTTGCAATGCTTTTGAAAGAACTAATTTCGTCTTTTTGTTGTATTGATGACATATCTCTTTGTTCTTTATATTTGGCAATGACCACATTAATAGAATCAATTATCACTTGTCTATAGATATGACATTCAATTGTCTTTTGATTTAATTTATTCTAAAATTTTGTATATAATATTTTTTTGAGACATGAAAAATTATTATGAGCAGTTTTTACCTCTATGGACCATTTCATTATTCAGGAAATAAAATATTTGACAAATAAATACATAATAAAAATATCTTTTAAATAATATTATCTTTCTCCAATCTTATTAATGTTGGAGATAATTCTATTCATTCAATATATACACTTTTAAATAATTCTGGTAAAAATTTTATAGACGGTCCGTAATAAATTCATCATTATCCAAATCAATTAGAAATATTTTGATTAAAAATATTAGTACAAATTTTTATAAACATGAGTGCCTTCTATTTTGATTCTCATATAAAAGAGCCTTATTAAAGCTTTCAGTATAATCTCAATAGTTAAATTTAATCAAATTTTTTTGTTCTAGATGAAGATAATTCTTTTCTTTAAGAGTACTAAAACTTTATTCTTTTTGGAGAAAAAATCTTCTTAACAATGATTTTTGAGAAGTTATAAACTTTTTTAGTATTAGAAGAATAAAAATATTGTATTTCAGCTAATTTGTATGAGAGAGTACTATCTCAAAATGAAGTCTATATGTATATGCAGTAATAGCATCTGATGCAGTGTCCAAATATATCTGCATTCATTGTCATGGGTCATCTCTCCATTTAAAATTATTTTGGTCAAGAATAAGTATGACCTTACCTTCCTCATTTTGTTCATATAATTCAATGCTCTCATAATTATCATCTGTCGGAGCACTAAAGTATGAAGGGCTGTCATTGTTTTCTTTTTTTAACTTTAATAAAATTCATAAATTCCTGATATATTTGGTGATATTTATTAAGATTCGAAGTGCCTGCAATATTCATAGCTATTAACTTTTGATTTTCTATTTGGACTAGGACATTGCCTCGATCTATTTTTGTTCATCCTCTTCGTCTTCCTCTATTAGAGGAAGTTGAAAATTGTGACTTCATCCTGTATAAAAGAAAAGTTATTAACTTAAATTTTCTCTAGTGAGAAAATTAAGAAAACCATTATCCGATGCTTTTAAATATTATATTCAAAACCATATGAAGCTAATAAAGTTTGTCATCTTGCAAACACTTGTTTAGAAATATCATGTTTACAATTCTTATTAAATATGAATTTTTCTACTTGACAGTCAGTTTTTATAAAAAATATTGATTGTACAAATCCTATTGAAATTTTAAAACACATTTTACTATTGCAAGATTTTTTTAACAATAATTGCATAATTGTTTTGGATATTATATCATTTTTTCCGAATAAAATTGAATAAGATATGTTTTGTTATCTTCTAGAGAATATTGTTTTAAAATTACACTATACCCAATATCTGAAGCATTTGTCTCTACTATATTTTCCTTATTAGGATTGGCTAATTTAGGACTTGGTAGGTTATTAACCTTTGATTTTAATATTTTTGACTGATTGAGTATGATCATCAATCCAAACTTTTGAATTCTTCTTTAATCTATCATACAAAATAGATGTATCTTTCGCAATCCTTTATAAAAGAAGAAATATAATTTAAGCTCTTCAAAAATCTCTATAGTTGGATTTTAGCAATAATAACATCAAAAAACTTTAAAGCAAATTCAATACTTGTATCTGCGAAAATTATTTTACCATTATTGATATTACGTCTTAAAAATCTAGCTTTTGTTTGAAAGAGTCATTTTGGATTTAGATATTACTAACCCGTTTTGTATAATAATAATAATAATAATAATAATAATAATAATAATAATAATAATAATAATAATAATAATAATAATAATAATAATAAAAAGAAGAAGAAGAAGAAGAAGAACAACAACAACAACAGGAGCGGGGGGGCAGCAGCAGCAATATTGTTGTTGTTGTTGTTGTTGTTTTTATTACAAGTATTCGTTCCCGCGCAATGCATAGTAATACTAAAAATATAATCATATCAATTATTTGGTAATAATTGAGCACATTTAATCTTGTTAGTATAATAATATTTCAATAATCATTTTATTTCTTTATGCAATATTATTTTTCAATGTAAAAAGTGTATGAAATAGAAGAAAATCTATATGAGTTAAAAATATTTAGCAATCACCTACTTTTCCACAGAAAAAACATAAATAGGCAATAAGATGATAATATTTACTTGGCGTTAACAGATAAATAAATTTTATGACTAATTAATTAAGATTTTTATTTTTGCTATATATATGAAAATTCTTCAACATCATGTTTATCCAACCAAAGCAAAAGGTTAAAGTACCTTAAAAGTCTCAATAATTTTGCCTCAAATTTCATGCACGGTGAATTTTTCATCTCTTATAAAATATTATCTCCAAGATTTATATATTTTTATATTTTTATCTTAGTTTTTTAAAAAAATTTAATTAGTTTTTACTTTATCTTATTAGTTAAATTAATTTAATGAATCGTCTCACATTATAATATATACATATATATATATATACACACACACTACTATGATGCACTTTTAGTGCATGTTTGGCGGCGGTAGCAGCAATATTGTTGTTGTTGTTGTTGTTGTTTTTATTACAAGTACTCATTCATGCGCAATGCATAGTAAATACTAAAAATATAATCATATCAATTATTTGGTAATAATTGAGCACATTTAATCTTGTTGGTATAATAATATTTCAATAATCATTTTATTTCTTTATGCAATATTATTTTTCAGAGTAAAAAGTGTATGAAATAGAAGAAAATCTATATGAGTTAAAAATATTTAGCAATCACCTACTTTTTCACAGAAAAAACATAAATAGGCAATAAGATGATAATAATTACTTGGCGTTAACAGATAAATAAATTTTATGACTAATTAATTAAGATTTTTATTTTTGCTATATATATGAAAATTCTTCAACATCATGTTCATCCAACCAAAGAGAAAGGTTAAAGTACCTTAAAAGTCTCAATAAATTTTGCTTCAAATTTCATGCACGGTGAATTTTTCATCTCTTATAAAATATTATCTCCAATATTTATATATTTTTAGATTTTTATCTTAGTTTTTTTAATATTTTTTTTTTACTTTATATTATTAGTTAAATTAATTTAGTGAATTGTCTCACATTATAATATATACATATATATATATACACACACACACTACTATGATGCACTTTTAGTGCATGTTTCGGAATGCTTATTTCCCAAAGAAGAACACTTATTTTGAGATAAACACTTTTTTTATAAAAAGAAGGGTGCTTGGTAAACTTGTAAAAGTATTTTTAAAAAGAACCAAAAAAACAGTTTTTCTTCTTCTGGAAAGAAGGAAAAACTTTCTGCTTTTCAAAAAAAAACAAAAGCAAAACATTACTTTTTTCATGACTAAAATATCCTTCTCTCTCTCTCTCTCTCTCTCTCACTCACACACACACACACACACACACACACACGCACACACACACATATATATATACATACTTCACATTTACATCATAATTCTTTATTTTATTTATGATTTATTTATTAGTATTTTATTTTCATTCATTTTCTTTAAATAAATTTTAAAAAATCATTAATGATGATCCGAAGAATATATAACTTTTTATTTTTTTATTATTAATGATAACAAATGAAAGATGAATCACGTTACAAGAATAAATGATATTTTGACATCACTTGTAAATTTTTTCTCGAATATTTAATTTTAAATAAATAATTCTTGAAAAGTGACATATTTGTTACCATGTAGTTTACATATATGAAGAAGGAGATGAGCCTTCTGGTATACCTTTAGAAATACAAGATAGATCTTCCACTAGTATGGAGACAATGCATAATAAAATTAGGGATGAAATCATTGAGAATTTTGTGATGTATGAAGGACTAATTATTTTTGTCGTTAATTTTTTCATCAATAATGATTTAATTTATGAAATAATTTTTATACTTATTTTTGTTTGACATTTTAAAGTGATATTTAAATTATTTAAGTAAGATATCATTATTAATATTTTTAATGAATTTATGTATATAAATATTGGTCGAAAATTTTAGAGTACATGCTTTTTAATTAAATAAAAATAAAATTTTAATTAAAAATATTATAATAGATATTTAAAATAAATTTTCTCTATAAATCTATATATATTATAAAGCAGAGAACGAAGCATCAGAAGAAGTCAAGTGTCAAGCTGCTATGAAGCCACGTGTCATTTTTTAGGACAAAGTTAATAATGATGTAATAATAATTTTGAATATTAAAATACATTATCCTTCATTTAAAAAAAATCATTAGCTTAAAAATAGACAGTTATTGTTGAAGAGTTAAAAATAAACTTTTACTCATTCATAAACTTATTTGTTTTAAAATTTAAATGTTATAAAACATATTTGGAGTATAATTTATTTACATATTACATAAAGAATAATAATATATTAATAATAACAGTAATAATATAATAATAATAAGTAGTAGTAGTAGTACGTATATACCAATAATAGTAATAATAGTGACATTAATAATATATTATATTTTAATACATTAGATTAAATATTAAATTAAATATTATTAGTAGTGATAGTATTTTAATACAATTGTGTTACATCTTGGTAGTATTTAACCAACCAAAAAAAAGTAGTATTGGTAGTAGTAATAATAATAATAATAATAATAATAATAATTTTAAAAAAATATAATGATAATATTAAAAATATTTGAATTGATTTTAAAATTTTCTCTTAGTACAAAATTTTAAATTATAGGATAAAAATATTCTATTTGAAAAACTAAGGATAAGGAAGAAATTGAGATGATATTTTAATTTAAATTTAAATCAGAGTTTGAATTGAAATAAAATTCTAACTTCTTCACCTCTCCTATATAAACAGAGAAAAATATTAGACATTTTCAAAAAAAGTTATATTTAACTTAAAACTAGGAACGTAACATTCAAGAGTTCTAAATAAACTCTTACTATTCATAAACTTATCTCATTCAATATTTTAAAATACATTCAAATATTAAATAAAATATTATAATATTAAAATTAGTATTAATAGTAATATTAGCAATAATAATAGTAGTAGTGTTAATTATTTTTTGTTATTAAAAAACGTAGGAGTGGTGGTAGATAATATTATATATATATATATATATATATATATATATATATATATATATATATATATATATATATATCATTTTTGGTGGATGTATATACTTCACCCTTACTTGCATTTATTTTAAAATTAAATATAAATTAAAAATTATCTAAATTCAATTCATATTAACTTTTTCATTCTTTTATATAATTCTAAACTGTCAAATGATTTTTTTAATGAAAATGCATAAAAGATAGACGATTAAAAGCATATTTTTTGGGAATATCATGATTTAGAAAAAAAAATATTGTCTCCTTTTTAAAAAAAGAAAATAATTAAATTAATTAAATGATTTGAGTTCCTAATAAAATGCTAACTGCTTGTGATTTTCAACTATGAAAATGATACAAATTCTTACAAGATATTTTATTTTTAAAATCTATATCTATATCTATATATATTATAAAGTAGGGGACGAAGCACCAGAAGAAGTAGAACACAAAAAAATTGAAAATAAAATTTAGATTTTTTAACTAAAACTTACGTGTTTGAAAAAGCTGCTCCAAGTATGTACGAGTCTTTTGAAAATAGTAAAAATTTGCTCCTTTTTTTTCTCCTGTAGAGTCATCCAATTTTTCAAAATTTTAAAACAAATAGTTACTCAAACTCACATCCATATTGCTTAAATTTTTCATTCACCATTTTTCTGATGCATTATCACACACAATCACTCTCAGAAATCAACACACGGTTGCTCAGAAAATATTTGTTGTGTGTGCAAAATTCATGACCGGCCCTTTCTTTTTGCCATAATTTTTTAAAACAATTGTGAAAATTTAGTTTAGATACATAAATATCAATTGCATTGTCAGACAAAACAGATATATTTAACTATTTTTAATATGTTTCATTAATTTTTTGTGTTTTGAAGCGTTGAATAATATTGTGAAGATTATATTTTTTGAGCATTTTAAGAATACAAATATTCATTGCTCCTGTCGACCATATTTTTACAGTACTAATTTTTTGTATCTAATTAATTGATATTTTTTGTCCTGCCATTGAATCTAATTTTTCTTTTTCTTTTGATCAAATTATTGGGTAAAAATGCGATAAAGTCTTTACGCAATAATATGAGAAGAAATGCAGGTCTCCTTCATTTTGATGGCTTTGGTGCTCGCACAAAGATTGTAACTCTTTGCAATGAAGATTAGGACTACATGCTTCGCATTAAGAAGTTGACAGACTATCTAGATAAAGTGACAATTGTTCAACCAAAATATATTTTCTTCCAAGTAAATATAGTATTATAGCATCATTTAATTATCATGGCTAACGACTATCTATGCTTGACTATATGCTGGCGTTCTCCATTTAACTTTGATTTAATTGGTCCATGCTTTTTTATTTGTTTACTGTTTTTGTAATAATAATAATAATAATAATATATTATTATTATCATTATTATTATTGTTGTTGTTATTAGTATTAGTATTAGTATATTAGTATTAGTATTATTTCATTACAACAACAACAACAACAAACCCAGTTTATTCCCACATAGTGGGGTCTATTAGTATTATTTCATTGATTTTAAATATTCATCTCAATTTAAATATATAGATTATTATATAAATATATATTATATTTGAAAAAAGTAATGATAAGAAAGAATAATGAAATAATTAATACGGAATTTAAATTTGAGTTTAAATGAAATGGAGTTCTAGCTTCTTAGTCTCTTATATGCACTCATATCATTAGTTTGGTAAATATATTTACTGCAATCTTTATATTCTTCAATTTCTTAAAATTATTTTTTATTTAATATTTTTCTTTTCATATGCAGGAAGAATGTGAAATTTTTGTGTTCATCTTCCTCTGTTAGTGTTATTATTATTATTATTATTATTATTATTATTATTATTATTATTATTATTATTATTATTATTATTATTATTATTGATAAATGTAAATAATAAATATTTGTGTGTGTATCTAAAATTTATCCTTACTCGCGATTATTTTAATATTTTAAATATAAATTAAAATTTAATAATTAAATTCAATGTATATATCTACTTGAAATACATTTATAAATCTAAGTTGTCAATTTATTTTTATAAAAAAAATTAACAAACAAGCAAAAGAAAGAAAGAAAGAAAGGAAAGAAAAGAAAACAAAAGAAAATAAATTAAAAAAACGTGCCAAAAAAATAAGATAAACTATCAAAAGATAATTAAGACTAATAAATTATTAATTTTAAATTAAAAAAAAATGATAAAATAAAATTACTTATTGAAAATGATTAATTATCACATTAGAGAGTTCTAATTGGACTCTTATCAAGTTTTGAATAGAAAAATTAAGTATTTGAATTTGAAGTCATTATCCTTTAAATAAAAATATTTTCATTATCTTAAAAATAGAAACTCATAATTAGAGAGTTCTAATAGACATTCGCTATTTCAAACTTATCCATTTAAAATTTAAATGCCATAAAATATAGTTAAATATAATATTATATTTCATAAACTTATTTATATCAAATATAACGATAAATATATTATTATTATTATTATTATTATTATTATTATAATATATAAATATAAATAACATATATTTGTGTGTGTATCTAAAATTTATCCGTACACGGAATTATTTTACCATTGTAAATATAAATTAAAATTTAATAATTAAATTCAACGTAATGATAAATATATTATTATTATTATTGATAAATATAAATAATATATATTTGTATGTGTATCTAAAATTTATTCTTACTCGTGATTATTTTAACACTGTAAATATATATTAAAATTTAATAATTAAATTCAACGTATATATCTACCTATATATATCTAAGTTGTCAATTTATTTTTATAAAAGAAATTTAACAAACAAACAAAAGAAAGAAAGAAAGGAAAGAAGAAAAAAAGAAAAGAAAAGAAAAAAATGTGGCAAAAAAAAACAAGATAAACTATCAAAAGATAATCAAGACTAATAAATTATTAATTTTAAATTAAAAATAATTAAAATAAAATTACTTATTAAAAATGGTTAGTTATCACATTAGAGAGTTCTAATTAAATTCTTATCAAGTTTTGAATTGAAAAATTAAGTATTTGAATTTGTAGTTATTATCCTTTAAATAAAAGATTTTCATTATCTTAAAAATAGAAACTCATAATTGGAGAGCTCTAATAGATATTTGCTATTTCAAACTTATCTATTTAAAATTTAAATGCTATAAAATATAGTTAACTATAATCTTATATTTCATAAACTTATCTTTATCAAATATAGTGATAAATATATTATTATAATAATAATTGATAAATATGAATAATATATATTTGTGTGTGTATCTAAAATTTATCCCTACTCGCAATTACTTTAACATTTTAAATAGAAATTAAAATTTAATAATTAAATTCAACATATATATCTACTTGAAATACCTTTATACGTCTAAGTTGTCAATTTATTTTTATAAAAAAAAATTAACAAACAAAAAGAAAGAAAGAAAGAAAGAAAGAAAGAAAGAAAGAAAGAAAGAAAGAAAGAAAGAAAGTAAAGAAAAGAAAAGAAAAGAAAGGAAAAGAAAAAAAAATGTGCCAAAAAAAAAAGATGATAAACTATCAAAAGATAATTAAGAATAATAAATTATTAATTTTAAATTAAAAAATAATTATAAAATAAAATTACTTATTAAAAATGGTTAATTATCATATTAGAGAGTTCTAACTGGACTCTTATCAAGTTTTGAATTGAAAAATTAAGTATTTGAATTTGAAGTCATTATCCTTTAAATAAAAAGATTTTCATTATCTTAAAAACAGAAACTCATAATTGGAGAGTTCTAATAGATATTTGCTATTTCAAGCTTATCTATTTAAAATTTAAATGCTATAAAATATAGTTAAATATAATATAATATTTCATAAACTTATCTTTATCAAAAATAATGATAAATATATTATTATAATTATTATTATTATTGATAAATATAAATAATATTTATTTGTGTGTGTATCTAAAATTTATCCTTACTTGCGATTATTTTAACATTGTAAATATAAACTAAAATTTAATAATTAAATTCAACGTATATATCTACTTGAAATACCTTTATATCTAAGTTGTCAATTTATTTTTATAAAAAAAATTAACAAACAAACAAAAGAAAGAAAGGAAAGAAAAGAAAACAAGAGAAAATAAAATTAAAAAAACGTGCCAAAAAAGGAAGAAGATAAACTATAAAAATATAACTAAGACTAATAAATTATTAATTTTAAATTAAAAATAATTATAAAATAAAATTATTTATTAAAAATGGTTAATTATCATATTAGAGAGTTCTAACTGGACTCTTATCAAGTTTTGAATTGAAAAATTAAGTATTTGAATTTGAAGTTATTATTCTTTAAATAAAAAGATTTTCATTATCTTAAAAATAAAAACTCATAATTGGAAAGTTCTAATAGATATTTGCTACTTTAAACTTATCTATTTAAAATTTAAATGCTACAAAATATAGTTAAATATAATCTTATATTTCATAAGCTTATCTATATTAAATATAATGATAAATATAGTACTATTATTATTACTATTATTATTATTATTATTAACTAAAATTTTGAGAAATAATGAATTAAAGGAATATCAATATATAAAAATTTAAGTAACTTAAATTTTAAATTAGCATTTTATGGTTTGAAATAAGCAAGAACATAAATACCAAAATATACAAGAGAAAATAATTAAATACAGTAGAAAAAAAATTATAAAGATGGGGGAGTGAGGGTAGGGGTGGGGTAACATTTTGAACTAATTTTGAGAATATAATGTAGTAATTAGATTATACATATATTACTATCTATAAATTTTAAATTGAAAAGATGTGAATAATAGAATAAAAATTTAAAAATGAAAAAAGTCACAAGTAAACAAAATTTATATATCTATTTAATAATTAATGAAAAGGACACTTAATAACTATATTATGCCAAGTGATAAGCTATTAAAAATTAATATTAACAAGTTAATTATAAATTTAAAAAGTGAGCAACATAATAAAGAAAATATGAAATATAAAAGTTTTCAATATTTTATGATTCATTGTCATTATGTGTATAGCTTTTGCTATGGAATGGCAGGGGTGGGAGAAGGGGGTGGGGGATGATTTGGGGTTGGGGTTTATTTCAATAAGGAACAATATGATAATTAGATTCTATTTAAGGTAATATGATTTAACATGCTCGAACATCACAATCCAAAAAGATTAGCAATAATATTTTTATTATAAAATGTAAGTAGATAAATACTCAACTAACATCTTTATTTATATATTTTATATTAATATGAAATTATAATTTAACATAAATATAATAGATAAATCTAAACAATGAAAAAATCATGGGCAATTAAATAAAAAATAAATTAAATTCTTAAAAGTGCTTTTTCAACTATAATGAGTAGAATCTTATATGTTAATGAGCTTATGATTTTACTATTACCTTTAAAATTAATATTCAAGAAATATTACATGCATTATGAAATTTCTTTTAATTCTTAGGGAAAGTCAATAATTTTTATTTGAATTTGAGTAAAAAAATTAAAATTAAATTTGAAATAAAATAATATGTCGATAGATGTGAAAGTGTAGCTAATTTTAAATGGAGACAAAATCTAACAAATTCAATTATTTTGGAGTCATCTTCTAATCTTTATTTCATTTTTTATCATGCATAACAAATTACTACTATTTTAATTTCTATATTTTGAGATAAGAGATAAGAAAACTCAATTGCTTATGCGTGAAACACAATAATTTAAAAATATACATAGTGTATGGGGGTGGGAGGTGTTGTAGATTTAAATTATGAATAATATAATAAAGAAAACTATGAAATATATATACTTTTTTTTTTCAATTAATGATTTTTTTAAATAGATTTTCTAAGTGGTAGGGGGATTGGGGTGGGATGGAAGCGCTTTGTGTGGGTGGGTGGGGGATGGGGGAGGGGAAGTTTTTTTTTAAAAGAAAATCAAGGGGTGGGGTGGGGTGCGGGGGGGATGGATATGGACGTGGAGGTGGGGGTAGGAGTGAGAAGTGGTGGGGGCGTATTTTTTTGAAAAATAATATGATAGTTGAACGGAAGGGGAGCTTTGGAGTAACTGGTAAAGTTGTTGCCATGTGATCAGGAGGTCACGGGTTCAAGCCTTGGAAATAGCCTCTGGCAGAAATGCAAGGTAAGGCTGCGTATGATACACCCTTGTGGTGGGGTCCTTCCCCGACACCGCGCATAGCGGGAGCTTTAGTGCACCGGGCTGCCCTTTTAATATGATAGTTGAACTTTTTTCTAAAGATAATATATTTTAACATGTTCGAACAAGACATTCCAATATGAAATGGTTAGAAATAATATTCTAATATTATCCGCGCATCGCGCGGGTACGTATACTAGTTGATTTTAGTAATGAAAATCTATTGATACATGTCCTTTTTGATCATTTATCTCAAACACTCTTTTTTAATTTTTTTTTCTATCAAAATTCAAGTGAATGAATAAATAACTTATAATCCTCTTCATCAGTTAAAGAAATATCACACTTACCCCGAAATGAGGCATTGAATCACTCCTAAAAATTCTCCACAACTCAGTTAAATCACTCCTAAATATCACTCTTTTTTAAAAATTTTAGAACTAATAACTAAAATAGTCCTAAAAATTCTCCGCAGCTCAACTTGATGCATTTTATTTTTTAAAGTTTGAAACTAATAACTACCCTCAAATCTCAATTAACAATATAAAATTATCCTATTAAATATTTTAATATTATATAATTATTGTTTTTAATTATTTTTTTTAAAATACAATGCATATTTGTACTATAATATATAAATTTAAATTAAGAAAAAGTTTTGAAGTCAGTCCAAATGTTTCAAATATTATTAGTATTATTATTCATGTGATTATTATAATTGTTACTACTACTACCAATACTACTATGTATTATTTGGATTGATTTCAATACTATTGTTTTGAATTTTCAAGTTTATAAGGTTTTTCATATGCCTCGTAATTTTTTTATTTGAATAAAAATGTAGAATATACGTCTCTCCTATTTCTACTATTTATAAAAAAAATGTGTCACATTAATTTGTGTTACATCTTCAACTTCTGCTAAGATAATATAGAAATGTGAGATAGCTTCACGAAAAAATTGAGAGCAATTCTGTAACACCCTGCATTTTTTAGCTAGAAATCGAACTGTCGTTCCTACGTGTATAAACTCTAATCCCATGATTTATATTTGAATACATGTGTCATGATTTTTAGCCTAGTGTGAAAAGTGCTTATGATGTGGAATAATGTTCTTAGGAATCACTTAGAGTAAAGTTGAGCTAAGAGCCTTTGATTCGGATAAATTTTGATATTCGATTCTACAAGTGTCAATTTTGAACATGTATAATTTTTTACATATGTGGAATTTTGCATCTCAAGATCCACCAAATTATAGGTAATTGAATTAGCTTTCCAACGATACCAATTTTTCCTTAATCCGATATTCGAGCAAAAAATTATTACCATTTTCGTGAGAAACAGTAAGTGTGACACTCCGTGGTTTTAACACTCAAATAATGCATTCAAAATTACCTTTGGGCCCCTCATTTCGATGGTAGACCATGTTTAGATGTTATGGGTTGAGTTGGAGGTGCTTTTAGGCCTTAAAAATGAGTGTGCGCCCCATGTTGGACTATCCGATAAGGCCGTGCGTCGCATGACAAATGTTAATAGCCACTGGATGGGCTTGGATTTTGGTGTGCGCCGCCTGTTCTGGACTTGGCTTTTGGCGTGCTCAGCCCACCCTCGGGTGTGCTTTGGTTGTACGCCGGCCAGCGAAAGCCAAATGCCAAATTATTCTGTTTTGACTTAGTTTAATTGCGTTGAGGTCTTTTCACACTCCTAAACCGTTTATAATCATTCTTAAACGAATAAAGAGGTCTTAAAAACACGTTATTGCCCACCTTTCATGAGATTAAATCATGTAAACCCTTCCCCTCTTCCCAGGAAAAAAATTCAAGCTTTTTCCCTCAAGAACACAAGAATTTAAGTTCCAATTTCAAGCTTTTCTTCAAGGATTAAAGTAATTGAGGTATGTGGGGTATTCATCAATGGGTTCCTTCCACCCATTGAGCCCCAAAACCCTCTTTTTGATTCAAGAATGAATTTAACTCTAATTATGATCAAATTTTCATGTAAATTATGAAATTTATCCATGTTTTCTCATTAGTTTTACATTCGAGTCATGCTAATAGTTTTTATCCCATGTGAATCATGTTCCTACATGTCGAAGTTCCAAAACCCTAGGTCATGTTCAGTTGGCATCATGTCAAATTTTTGAATTCATGTTTTAAACTGAATAAACATGATATTATCTCAAGGTTAACTCATTCTCCTATTTACATTCATGTAATTTATCAGGTTATTGAAATGTCTCATGTCTTGGGTCTTTGAACTACGATTTCATACCACTATTTTAAGCATTGTTATCGTATTTTTGTGATCATTTAGTACTGGAAGATTATGAACACCCGATACCTATGTATTTTTACATATTTCCATTTTTAAGTTATCAGTCAGTTAGACCATGACTTTTATTATCATATTCAGATCATCATATTCATGCTGAGCATTTATCAGTACAATACCATATCATGTTAAACCAATAATAATACCAGTGTCATTCAATTGGGAGTAACACTTAGCACCGAGTAAATGTAGGGATGGCGGCTCCCCCATTAGCTAGGCATGAGTTGTTAGTAGCAGTCTCTAAGTTCCAGACCTACGACGCTACCGTAGATTATAAGGGGTCCCCCATCAATTAGGCATGACACCCTCGTCCTTTGGGACATTAGACTTGTGGATCCACATCGTCAGTCATGTGTTGGTACCCCTGGAAAGGTACCAACACCCTTCCAACTGGGTTATAGGTTGGACCTCGATAGCTCAGATATGGGCATGTCAATTATAGTTAGCTCCTACAGTCTCAGTGAAGTATTCAGAGTAGGTCATTCAGGTTTGCATAGACAAGTGTACAGATATAAGTTATTCAGTTATAGAGATCTCAGTTATGCAGATAATAGTGATTCAGTCATTCAGATTACAAATTATTTCAGTACATGTTTATGCTTGGTCATGCATTCTGAGTTTTACATGTTCATGTTTTCATGCTTAATATTCATACATGATCCTCGGTTTAATTTTACAGCATGTTTATCTTTACATGAGATTTACATACAGTATTCATATTTCTACCGCTTCCCAGCTTACAAAATTATTTTCAGCTTATGAACTTATAAATTTCACAATGACTTACCATTTTCATGTACAACCATGTTTTAAATGCATATTTCAGTGAATAGTTTATATCCTCAGTTGTAAAGCATATTTTAAATAATTCCATGATTTAGTGTATGTCTCCATATACTCAGTACATTCCAATGTACTGACCACATATATACATTTGTGGCTACATTCCTTCATAATGTAGATACCAGATATAGTCCACATACCAGACCAAATAGCTCTCAGCATTCAGCCAGCAGGTGATGAGTTCCCTTATTTTGGGGACTTCAGTCCAGTACAGTTCATGTGTTGTATTTTGATTATCCATATGTATTAATTTATGGTAGCCGGAGGCATGTCCTAGTTATCTATAGTCAGTATAGTAGAGGCTTCATAAATAGTCAGTCAGAGTCATTACATGTAATTCAAGTTTCTTTCTTCAGTTTTATAATATTGTAAACTTTATCAGTATTACATTTATTCAGACTTTCTCATGATCATGTTTTTGCTCAGTAAATTTAGTTTTTATACAATTTAAATAAGTTGCTCAAGCAGTATGCCAGTTCATGGGTTAGTTTGGGATCACTTGTGGTTTCAAGCACCACGCTACGACTAGGGAGATAGTCTTAGATCGTGACAAACTTGGTATCAGAGCACAAGGTTAAAGTGTCCTAGAGTGTCTATGAAGCTGTGTCTAGTAGAGTCTTGTGGAATGGTATGGAGACGTCTGTACTTTTCTTTAAGAGGCTATGAGGTATTTAGGAAATCTTTCTCATCTTTCATGTCTCATATCGTGCTGAAGAAATATTATTTAAGAAACTTATATAGATTCTCATCTTGCTCCATTCATGCCAACTCTGCCTTAGTTTCGAGGTAACATAAATAGTCATGCTTAAATTCCTACTGATAGAGTTTCTCGGATAGTCCCCACAGACAGTTATGAGATTGCATGTTGGCTCAAAAAGTATCTTACTAGTGCCTTTATGTTCTAATGTTTGAAAGATTTTAGTCATGATCATGAAAAATCGTGTATTGAGCCGAAGTCAGATGTACCCTCAGATCCCTTCTCAGAATCCTATGATAGCATATAATCTAGAGTTAGAAGGATGAACCCAGAGTTTAGCAGTATTAAAGTGGGGATAGTGTTTATCTGGATTTAGTAGATTATGTATCCATGGGGCTAGTTGTATGAAAGGTGAATCAATAGACTTAAAATAATGTATGTAAGAATTTAAGTTTATTGATTTGAAGTTAAGTATGATGATGTCGGTGTGATTTAGAGGTGTCCCCAAGGTGATATAGGATTATGTTATTTCTATGTTTTTAATGTGTGTGTGCTTAAATAGTACCCTTAAGTTATTAAGTGCGAATAAGGCTATGTAGCATATGATGTTCTTACCAGCTAAGTTATGGGTTATAGGTTGATGATGTTAAGTATATTGGTGTAATGGTAATTTTCAAGGTTTAGGAAAAAATATAAGTTTAGAGATGCGATATTAGTATTCTATGAAGGAAGTTAGTATGGTTCATTAAAAGTTTGGGAATATACATATTAAGTGTTAGAATCTAAGTTTGAATCTTGGATGATTGAGCTAATAGAAAGAAGAGTTGAAATTTTAGATGGTGTGAACTCATGTTATGGTGCTATATTATGACTATTGGGGCTATCGAAAGTTAAGAGTTCTATCTCAGAAGGAAGTATTAGCAGTGGGCTTTACACTTTTAGGTGTAGTTTTTAGGGTGAGTTCATTATTTATGTGTAGTGTTATGTCTTAGACTCTAGAGTAAAGTAGTTTCGGTTCAGTTTAGAGTTTATTAAAGAGGTTCACAGACTTAGAATGATAGCTTAAGTTAAGGGGGAGATGGTAGAACAAGGAACTAAGTCAGGCTCCCCAATTCTAGTAGTGATGCAGTGTGTTGTAGAATAACACTATGGGCAGGAAGATACCAGACCCATTCTTATCTCAGTGCAAATTTTGTACTTCAGTCATCACAACATCTACTCATGCCTTACAAGTCAGCTCTATGATCATAGCTTATTCTCATGCACTTTCCATAGAATCATGTGCATTTCCAGTTCCTAGTATAACGAGTTCCAGTTCACTCAGAAGTATGAATCATACTCCATGAATTTATGAACTCCAAACTCAGGTCATGCAGCTCATGACTCATGTACTCATGCTTTACAATATGCTTAGTTCCCATAACTTATGCTACACTCTTAATGATCAGCAAAATTTAGATTATGTCATGTACGTCCTCAGTTTAGATCTCTTTAATGAATCCATGTTGTGGATACTCTATTCCTCGGGCCTCATTTAAGGTTCCAAGCTATGCATAGTATTTTTTCATGCTTTGTTACCTCTTGTTTTAAATTTTCAGTGACCTCCTCTTATGAAATGATAGTGGTGATGAACGATTGTTTAGATGGGAGAAATTAAATGGTTCTTGTTGGGGAAAGATTGTTGTATGCTTGTTTTTTCGAAGGCTATAAGTATGAAGTAAGATTAAGTCCAATCTTTTGGTATATGTCATGGTTAGTTGAGAATTCTTTATGTGTCTTCTTGGGGATAGTGCATGAAAGTTGTTACTGATAAGAAATATTAGAGGATGTGGGAAAAAATTTCCTAGGTGGGTTGTTTGCCTAGAAGTTCATGTGGTTATAATGATAGGCTTTAATGTCATGTTAGTATATATGTGGATAAATGCATTGTGCGTTAGTGAATTCCTACCAAGAGGTTAAAGTTAGTTGTTGAAGTGGTAAGGAGAATTATTCTTGACATGAGAGTTGTGAAACACGCATGGGGTATCAAATTCATGGCTTAGACTAGTATTACGATGTTGCATTTTGCACTTTGTAATTTCAAGTTAGGCTTGAACATGGCGAGAGTATGTAGTTTAAGTCAGACTTTGGCTAAAGTAATTATTTGTACCCATATAAGAATTATAAGTCGAATCAAACGAGCATGGTATTTAAGGGGAAAAATATAGTTGAGGGAGTATTTGATAAGTGTGGCTAAGACTGAAAGTTAGCAGTTGCATTATCTAAGGCCTAGTAATTCTATCCTAGCTTATGTTTTATAGGCCTATGTTCCATGTTATAGAGTTATAGCCATATTGAGATTCCTTATTCAGGTATCTTATTCAGATCATGCCCCAAAAATTGTATTTGCTCCTTAATATTATTAGAACTCCTTAGAAAGAGTGTTGAAGAAACACTTCAGCTGAGTATAGACTTTTAGAATGAGTTAGTCTGTATAGCTAGCAATTCAGTTTAGCAATCAGACAGATAAGATACTATAGATTTCTATTTTTCCATCTCATCTTACTATCTGCAGTTTCGTGAATGTGGCTATTTGATGAGGTAATTCATTCACGTCCATGAAAATTGTGAAATCATTTCAGTCCATACATCATTTCTACGATTAAGATATTTAGTCATGATTCAGTTCATAAGTGTTCAGTGAATGATCTCAGTTTTCCAAGTATTTCATCTCAGGATTGTAATACCCCCTGTACAACCTTAGTCTCGTTATCTCATGATTTGTGCTTACGTTGGTGATACCATGACGCCCTTTTCTTTTGATTCCTATACGTGTTTTGTTCAGGGACAATTCCTAATGAAAAGTTGCGTACTTTATTCCATCCTTAGTAACTCTTGGGATTTTGTTGCATCAGTTATCACTTCGCGGTTGTGTATGTATGGTCGTATTATGAGCATTTAAAGTGAGTTCTAAACTCTCAGCATGAATCGACTCTTTATAATCAATAGAGTCAAGTCAGCTCAGAAATTAGTTTCATGATAGAAGTTTAATGTTTCAGCTCAATTGTATCCTTACTTAGTAGATGTGTCATGTCTACATTATTTCATACTTCTAAAGTTTCATAAGTTCCTATCCATCATTTGAGGATGAATGATTCCAAAGGGGAGATAATGTAACACCTCGCATTTTTTAGCTAGAAATTGAATCGTTGCTCCTTTATCTGTCAACTCTAATTTCATGATTTATATTTGAATACATGTGTCATGATTTTTAGCCTAGTGTGAAGAGTTCTTATGATGTGGAAAAATGTTCATAGGAATCACTTAGAGCAAAATTGAGCTAATAGTCTTTGATTCAACCAAATTTTGATATTCGATTTTACAAGTTTAAACTTTGAATGTGTATAACTTTTTACATATATGGAATTTTATATCTCAATATCCATCAAATTATAGGTAATTGAATTATCTCTTCAACAATACCAATTTTCCCTTAATCCAATATCCGAGCGAAAAGTTATGACCATTTTTATGAGAAATAGTAAGTGTAACACTCCGTGCTTTTAACACTCAAATAATGCATTCAAAATGACCTTTGGGAACCTCATTTCAATGGTAGACCATGTTTTGATGTTATGGTTTTAGTTGGGGGTGCTTTTAAGCCTTAAAATAGGTGTGCACCGCATGTTGGACCATCCACTAAGGCTGTGAGTTGCACGACAAACGCGTTTGTCAATAGCCACTGGATGGGCTTGGCTTTTGGTGTGTACTGCCCATTCTAGGCTTGGCTTTTGGCATGCGCTGCCCACCCTCAGGTGTGCTTTGGCTTTGCACCACCCAGCAATAGCTAAGTGCCAAAATTGCTCCGTTTTGACTTAATTTAAGGGAGTTGAGTTCGTTTCACATGCCTAAATCATTTCTAATCATTCTTAAATGAATAAAGGGGTCTTAAAATTACGTTATTGCCTACCTTTCATGAGACCCTTTCCCTCTTACCAGGAATAAAATTTAAGTTTCTTCCCTCAAGAACTCAAGAATTTAAGTTCCAATATCAAGATTTCTTCAAGGATTAAAGTAGTTGAGGTATGTTGGGTATTCATCAATGGGTTCCTTCCACCCATTGAGCCCCAAAACTATCTTTTTGATTCAAGTATGAATTTTACTCTAATTATGATCAATTTTTCATGTAAATTATGAAATTTATCCATGTTTTCTCATTAGTTTTACATTCAAGCCATGATAATAGTTTTTATCCTATATGAATCATGTTTCTATATGTTGAAGTTCTAAAAACACTAGGTCATGTTCAATTGGAATCATGTAAAATTTTTGAATTCATGTTTTAAACTGTATAAACACGATATTATCCCAAGGTTAACTCATTCTCATGTTTACATTCATGTAATTTATCATGTTATTGTAATGTCTCATGTCTTGGGTCTTTGAACTATGATTTCATACCATTGTTTTAAGCATTGTTATCATATTTTTGTGATCATTCAGTACTGGCGGGTTATGAACACCCGATACCTATGTGTTTTTACATGTTTTCATTTTAAGGTAACAAGTCAGTCAGACCATGGTTTTATAATCATATTTAGATCATTATTTTCATGCTGAGCATTTATCAGTAAAGTATCATATCATGTTAAACCAATAATAATACTAGTGTCATTCAGTTGGGAGTAATACTTAGAATCGAGTGAATGCAGGGATGGAGGATCCCCCGTAAGTTAGGCATGAGTCGTTAGTAGAAGTCCCTAAGTTCCATACCTATAATGCCACCGTAGATTATGAGGGGCACTCTGTCAGTTAGGAATGACACCCTCGTCCTTTGGGACATCATCCTTGTAGATCCACATTATCAGTTATGTGTTTGTACCACTGGCAAGGTAATAAACCCTTCCATTTGGGGTTATAGGTTGGACCCCAATAGCTCAGATTGGGGCATGTCAGGTTATAGCTAGCTCCCACAGTCTCAGTGCAGTATTCAGAGTAGGTCAATTACGGTTCACATGGCCAAGTGTACAGATATCAGTTATTTAGTTATAGAGATCTTAGTTCTCCAGTTATGCAGATAACAGTGATTCAGTCATTCATATTACAGATTATTTCTATACATGCTTATGCTTGGTCATGCATTCTTAGTTTTACATGTTTATGTTTTCATGCTCAGTATTCATACATGATCCCTAATTTAGTTTTACAACATGTTCAGCTTTACATGAGATTTACATACAATATTCATGTTTCTACTGGTTCCAAGCTTACAGAATTATTTTCAGCTCATCAACTTATAAATTTCACAATGACTAACCATTTTCATGTACAACTATGTTTTAGATGCATATTTTAGTGAATTGCTTATATACTCAGTTGTAAAGCATGTTTTAAATATTTCTATGATTTAGTGCATGTCTTCATATATTCAGTACATTCCAATGTACTGAACACCTATATGCGTTTGTGGATACATTTCTTCATAATATAGGTACCAGATGTATTCCACACACCAGGCCAGACAACTCTCAGCATTCAGCCAGCAGGTGATAAGTTCCCTTATTTCGAGGACTTCAATCCAGTATAGTTCATGTGTTGTATTTTGATTATCCATATGTATTGATTTGTGGTAGCTGGAGGCATGTCCCAGCTATCTATAGTCAGTATAGTAGAGGCTTCATAGATAGCCAGTCAGAGTCAATACACGTAATTCAAGTTTCTTTCTTCAATTTTATCATATTTTAAACTTTATCAGTATTATATTTATTCAGACTTTCTCATGATTATGTTTCCACTCAATAAATTTAGTTTTTATACAATTTAAATCAGTTGCTCAAGCATTATGCCAGTTTATATGTTAGCTTGGGACCACCTGTGGTTTCAAGCACCGTGTCACGATTAGGGGGTAGTCTCGGATCGTGCTAATTTCATGTTCAAATAATTTAATCAAATCAAATTCTATTTGCTAAATTTAGCATTAAATTTGTGATCATTATTACAAAATGATTAATTCAGAGAACTATAACCATTGCTTAGACTATGCTATAATCGACACTCACCTCCAGGTTCATTTCTCTCTCTAAATTCATGAGTTTTTAAGAAAGACAAGCTTATTTGTAATCCATTTCGAATTCCTATAAACATAAAAACACATGGAATTATAAAAGTTATGAGACAAATAGGCAGATATGTATTGACGAATGAGTCCCACTGAGAAGTTTATTCATAATCAAATACATCGGCTCCTCTTCTCAATAGCCATTGAATATTCTGTAATATAAAAACTATTAGACTTAACACTGATCATAAAAATAAATTTTCAAAGCATTAAAAACTTATACAATGAAGTAACTCATACAATATATTTATTTTCATTACTCAACTATGAATTTTCTTGTTATAATTCAGATGTGATATTTTTACAATATGACTTATCCTAATTCAAAATAAGTTCTCATATCAAATTCAAGTATTTTTATCTATCAATCAGATAAACTGTTCTTTCAATTAATTTTTTTTATTTTTTCATATATATTAATCAACATATATTTCAGAAACATAGCTTTACTGGCAAGGTTCATTAAGGATTTATAATCATACTAGTATGCCCGTGCCTGTGCGATGCACGGGCGAAAATACTATATAAGAGCATTTGTTATTACAAAAAGTGTTGTTGGTTGAATGTAGAATTGTAAACTTCTTCTTAATAAAATTATGTCAGGAGCAGCGTGTACTATCTACTAATAAGTGCCATAGTCTTTTGTTGTTGACTTATATATAAAGGAAATATGTATGTTTGTCACGCTATGTTATGGAACATCATGAAGTAATGGGTAATGAAGCACAGAAATGCTACATTTAAGGCAACATATATACATATATTAAATAATATTTACAATAACCATTGTTCTAGTAGTAATTACAATACAACCCCTAAAGATTACAGTCCTTGCATTTTCAGCTACCACACGACCATCTTCCAAATGTACAACGGTAGGATGGGAGAGCTAAGAATCCATCCATGGTTTTACCTTCCAAAAAACAGTTATGAAATGCCTAATGTGAATAGGTAAATATTAGATGATTACTGAGTGTAACAATAATTTCTAAGAATAATTATGGATGACCAAGTTCAACAGTAAGGAAGGAAAAGTTTTCAAGTTTCCACATGGTACGTTTCAAGAAGACATTTTGGAATATTCTACTTGTCTTTCGTTTTACCGCGTCAAATAAAAATCAAAAAATGAAATTGAACACTTTCTTAAAAGTCATTGCGAAAGTAAAAATTAAAACCAGCCAAACTATAGTCACACAATAGATACAGAGAACAGGCACGATGATGCTAAATGTCTGCAGATGTAGCAGATTTTATGAAAGAACTGGTTCTCAAGAAAATTAGTTGCTACATTGCTACAATAGATATCTTAACCTCAACTCCAACTTAACAATCATGATTTCGAAAGTAAAGTGGTGAAACTTAACTGGAAAAAGCACTTTTCATTCCCGATAAATCTGTAGCAGTGTGATTTCTTCTAAAGCTGTCAAACGTGCTTCATATTGAGTCAAAATATAGCGAGTTAGAGACCAAAAATAAATCTCATCCCTTTCTAGTACGCAAAAGTTACCAAAAAAGAGGATCATAGTTCCTGTGAGCATACCAAAATAAAGTTAAGTTCATAATCAGATATAAAGAATTATATTGGTGTTCGCATAAATAAGCAATATATGCATTTGCATGTGTAAAAATCATACAGTTTTATAGCCCAGATAAGAAAATATCACCACTGCCTCTTTAGCTAAGTCAACAATTCTCTCAAGAAATAATTATATTTTCAAGAAAATATATTCATTATAGTCATAGTTGTGGGCAAAAATTCAGCTAATCAATTTCATATATCGATTGAAAAAACCAACTCAATCATCTCAGAGCATGAAAATTGACAGCTATCTCTAAACACACAGGGACGCCATTGAGTAGTGTGAAGCTATATCTTGATTTGTGCAGGTGTTGTCACAAGAAAGAAATGACCAAGGAGCATGAATATGGAAAAACACTAACTGTGCTTGCATTTGTTGGGCAATGCAAAGAGAAAGTAATTCTAGGTGTTTTGAAGATAAAGGCAACTCCATTCAGAATATCAAGTTTTAACTGTACAATTTCTGAATTCTGGTTACTTGTTGGAGTAAAGAAGAATTTATAAATGATGCAGAATACAAAATTAGTGTCAAAACTCGTAGATTTTTTACAAGTAACGAAAGGGATAAAATTTTGTACTGCAAATGACCCTTCATCTCTAAGAAAGTGGTGTATCAATAAGACTTTTATCTTTCTTAAGAAAAAGATGAAGGTATACTATATTTTTGAAAAATTCGATACAGATGTGGCAACAATCTTTTTATTTAGACCAAACACATATGTGATAATATTTTTTAAGAGTTTGAACAACATACACAACAAATGATTTCAGTACACCAGCAGGCTCATCAATTTTAGTAAATATAATAACATAGCATTGGCAGGTAAAATGTACTGTTAGAGGTGATTGATCTTGGACCCCGATATAGTTGTACTGGAATGATTACTCCAAATGTTCTTTGAATTGTAATGTATATTGGAATTTGTATATAAAAATGTAAAGTTAACTATATATTTAACTTAACTTCTTAAATTAGCAGTTGTATACACTATTTTATGCTCTAAGTAAAATTGGTTCAGAGGAATGCGAGGGATTCCACAATGACAAAATTTAGCAGATTGTCCCTTTTAGTAAAATATTGCAACTTACTTGTAACCCTACTTTCGCCAATTCTGACATTCTCTTCTTTCTCATAGAGTAGCCCATATTTACCAATGACATCTTCTTACAGTTTAATAACAACTATTGTTACCTGTATAATTGGACTCCAATACGGCCATATCTTTTTTTTTAATTTAATAAGATAAGAGAATAGAAACAGCATCCAGCTTTAGCGTTCAAACTTAATGTACGTGTGGTGCTTGACACCCAGTAGAAACTTTTAAATTTGGAAGAGGTAAGAAACATTTTTAGTATCTCTGTAGGGAAAAAACACTTTTCTTTGGTTGAACTTAATATGATTTTGTCACAACCATCACCCAAACAAATTTCTTTGTAGCTACCTTCTATGCCTTTTCTAGTGTCCTAGTAGTACCTATCTTAAGTGCTGTCAATGTAGAAGTAAAAGGAAGTACCGTTAAGAAAAACCAATGATATAACAACTATATATGGTTTGATGATAATATCTGTATAAATTAAGAATACAGGGGACCCATAAGTTATTGAAAATTTGAGTTCGCTAACCTCTTAGTTTTTTTTTGCTGGCGTGAGCGGTTCAAGTACTACTGCTGCACTTAAATATCTAGATTCAACTATTGTTGGTTCTATTTCCTGCTTGCTTATGGCAAGTGGCCTGGCTTTTTTAGTAATTCTCTGGTCAATAGTCAGTGGCAGCACTTGCTCTTTTTTTGTGAATGATACAATTGTTAGGCTTGTACGAGTAACATTAGCTCTTACCCAGGATGACTTCTTCAGCTGAATATTGAATAGTTTATTGGACAGCATTTGATGGATATGGTCAAGACGAAGGAGATGTAGCTATAAACGGGAGTCAGTTGTAAGAGATGAAGCATATGTCAAAGATAAGGTTGATTCAAGAAAATTAAAGGTAGACATAAATAAATCCTGATCTTGACACATGTTGTGTTGAATATATCCTCCGCTGTCATAGAGAGCATTTTTTCACCAAGTACATCAGAAATCAATACTGTCGTCGAGCCAGTCGCATCTATAAGATGAATTTAGAACATACACCTATAACCATGGTGAGTTAGTACTTGAAATGCTTCATTATATGTTGTGCTTTGGAGAAGTACAATTTATGTATATGTCAACAATATAATACTGAGGCACTAATGTCATCTTTTGAAGACATTTTGGACAATCAAATGGCTTCCTGTCTTTTGTGCATTTTTTTATTGCAACCTGGTCACTCTAGCACGTAGAACTTTTGGAACTCATTTGATATTGACATTTCTGCCTCAACATTAAAAATTTCAACCTATCAAAGAAAATAAAAGTTTGTATATATTTAGTCTTGTCCTTGAGTATACTAATTAGGTGTAGATAACTTTGTAACTTAAAAAAGTTGGTGAGGTCATTTCTGCAATAGAGGTTAGTTTGTGAGAGTTAATAGTAACAATGAGAGGGGTGGATGATGTGGATAAGCTGCCTGATGTACGACTTGCAAGCACAGTCGATGCCCAACCAAAATGATGTTTTTGTTTGATTTAACCCTATCAGCAGATCAAATAAGTTAGCATTTGTATTCCCTAAGGTAGGTTAGAGGTTGAGAAGAAATATGAGAATTTCATACTAGCTAAGAAGTTCTAATGCTTGTGGATAAGAAAGATCAATGCGTATTATTTCATTAAATTTGGTTTGCAATGATAATACTTCATATGCAAAACGCTCGCATGATGTTGTGGTTTATATACATCTCTTTTTAGAATATTTTAATGTGGTTATACCTTGATAAGAAGAAATTCCTATGTTCCTTCCAAGGATGACCGAGTATTCTTTTTTTTCTATGTTAGCCTGCAGTTCAATCCCTTCAATTTCACTTAAGTCACCCCATAAGGTGACGAGAAACTGAGTGTTCCTGAAAGTAGCAAAAGTAATTACCATTTGTTTTGGAATCTATTATAAAAGCACAAGTACTGTAAAGGATAATCTTTACTATTTCATGTAAAAGGTGTACTCACTAATCGTCAGCTATGGTGATCTCTCGACACTTATTTTGAGTGTGACCTGCATATTTCTCAGGGCCACAACAGATAAAAACTCCTAGAATATTTGGTAGTAAGAAATAGAAGGATATATTTAACATCTATCTGTGCAGGCATATAAATTTCAGTCGTACAACTTTTGGTAAGAGTAATATACCAATTTTTGCTGAGGGAGTCGGTGTCAGCTGAGCAACATTGGCTAAAGGCGTGAGATTCAACTTAGTCGGTGGTGGAAAGGGCTTCTCAATCTCATCATTGGGGTTGATATGTTCAACTATTATTTCCTTATCAAGTATCCAGTAATATGTATGTATTGGCCGACCATATGATTTTGGTGAATCCTTTACTTGTGCAGCCAAGATTAGGTAGGTGTTTAGGAGAACTAACTTATCCGTATAATAAGAAATGTCATCTTCATACACAACAACCCTAATTTATTGGTCCTGTATAGTTGAAATATTTGGTAAGAGAGAGGAAAAGATATAATAACTATGCATAAGATAGTATATAGCAACACTATATAGGTGGGAGTACCTCTTCATCTTCTAAAAGGAGATTTTGGAATAGGATTTGCTTCTCAAGAATTTTTCTCTCTCGACTGATGTCGACAATCTATACTTTACAAGTCCAATCAGAAGTGTCGGTTGTTATCAGATCGATCCAGGATCTTAGAGCCATGTGTAGTGCAAAGGTAGTTGAACACCAATGCCAACACATGTTATTTAGTCAAAATGCTAGCTTATGAAGGAAATATTACGATAAATTATATAAGTCTGCAAATAACACAATAAACATCTTTAATCTATCAACACAAGATTCAAAAGTATGTTTATATTTTTAAACTCTATTTCAAGTCAAAACCAAACAAACAGGTTGAAATGTCTCTATTTCTTTTACTATGCTGCTATTGTTACTGTTTATGTCTTCATAAATGGTGAATTTTTCTTTGTTTGAACCAAGGATCTATTGCAAATAGCATATCTACGACGAGATAGGGGTAAGGTCCGCGTACACTCTATCCTCCCATACTCAGACTACACTAGATATATTGTTGTTATAATAACTTTAAATTCTTAAAAGAGCTAAGCTGTAGGGATAACACAATTATACAAATAAGAACTTAATCACATATCAGATAAGACACACAGGTGAGGTCAAACTGTTTAAATTATACTAAACAAATAAATATCTAGCTATTGCAGCTACAGTACTGCTACGAAGCATTGGATTCGTTAGCCCACATGTTACCCTTCTTCGGTGCGTAAACCTCCTGTCTAACCTATCTGACATGGTGCATCGAGCCATCGACTATTTTTCTTACCTGGTAAGCATTCAGTATTGTCGAGTCACTATTTTCCAAGTGGCATAACATGTCTGGCTAAAAAAATAGTGCGAGATTGTTAACCCAACATCTTACCACAGCTGATATAGTGCAAATTAGAACAAAATATTACAACTACTAAATCCGAAATATCAAATATCAAATTCTGCTAAATAGGCATACTTAATATCATCAATAGGTTACAAACATGCTTTACTATAATCAACTACTGAGAACTAGTAAATAGACATGCGAATATTAATAACTGCTGAAAGTATCATAAATCAATATAAATATACATAGCTAAGACCTATTGTGGCCAATGTCAGAAGCTTCAAAATAGCAATCTAGATTATATTTTCATACATGCTCTACGCATTAGATAGTTTTATATGCATCAAGAAACTTAGATAACATGCTTTATTTAAAATAAATTAAAAAATAAGCAAAACAAGATGCTAAAACTCATGCGCTGCATTTTGCTGACCCCTTGTTAAAGAGACACCCTGTTGTCGATTTGAGGTGTTGATGTATGAGCAGATGCTAATATTTTTTAGGCTTTTAACTGAGAATAATTTTAAAGTCTTAAGCAATTTTTGTTGTTTTTGATTATTTTATCTTTGATTTTGCTGTAGAAGCCAAGATATATGAGAACCAACAAGGATAGAAGCAAAGAGTTGAAATCGGAAGCAAATAGAAGAGAAGTGTGGCTGACGACAATCCTGATAAGTCGTTAGTCCTGTGATAAGTTATCAGCTTCATCATCAGCCTTAGATAGAGAATGGACCTCAGCTAAAAGTTGTGATGACATTTCCTGATAAGCCGTCAAAGAGTTGATAGGACGTCAAAGTTACCGTCAGCCTAAGGCAAAACATGGGAGCTGAGGTAGAGAAGTGACGACATCCGTGATAAGTCATCAAAGATCTGATAGGTCATCATATTTTCATCAGCCTTAAGCAGGAAGTGCTAAGACTGAAGAAGGAGCTAACGATATTTGTGATAAGTCGTCAGGCTCCTGATAAGTTGTCACGAATGTCATCGCCTGATTCGAGGAATTATTAAACTCTGTGATATTGTTTCCTTATTTAGGATAAACTATTTAAATTCTTGTTTAGGGTTTTCAAGAGGTTCTGAACCTAAGTTGGAGACACGTATTTTTGTTACTTTTCTCTCTAGTTTCTTGGCTTGAAAAATAATTAACTTTGAAGAGATTTTCATCAATATTTTGGGATTCTCATTGTGATCGAATTAGAGAGTCACTAGTTATTATTCATCTTGTGGTAAGTTTATCTTTCAAATCATGAATACAACTAATTGTTTTGATTTTTGCATTATGAGTGGCTAAATCCCTTTAACCCGAATTATGGGATCTAGGGGTAAGTCTTGATAAGATGCTAAGTGTTTAAGATTCGAAAGGTAATAGGACTCCTTGATAATTCTGAGGTTTTAATTATTGTCTATTGATTGCAAACAATAGATAACACCTGCTTTTATTTGCTTGAGATAAGAAATCAATTATAGTAGGAAGTGAACTATCAACAGGGATTTGGAAGCATTAAAAAAAAACTTCCATTTAATAATTGACGTTGTAACAAGGTTGATTAACCTGAGGTAAAGTCTGGTTAGTGAATATAAATTCCCTAAGTCTGAGAGGATTAGGTAATTAAATGCTTAAGTAGGTCGAGAGACATTTAGGCATAACTTCGATAAAGATAATTTGTTGTCCTACCTACTGTGAGAATCTTGAATCACTATTTGCATCTTTCAAGTACCAAAAACCCTAGAGAACATAATTCTAGTTTTTCCATAAACTCTTGATTACAAACACCGAAGTTAAAGTGACCAACAATTATTTGTTAAACTCAAAAACCCCCTATCTCAGGAAACATCCAACTATCAATTGATTAAATTGTAAATGACTTAAGTTCACACCATATTCCCTGTGGTATTCGACCCCAACCTAGTTGGGTTATATATTGACAACGATCGCTTACATTCTTATTAGAGAGGTGTAGTTTGAGCATTATCAAAAATGGCGCCATTGCCGGGGAATGCGGTTGTAAATTAAAGTTTGTGTGCACTAATTGACTGTTAGTCAAGTTTCCTAGTTTTACATTTATTTGTTGTTTTTGTTTATTGCAGGATCTTTGTAGTGTATGCCAAGAACCAGAAGTTCTGGAGAACCATTATTACCACTTAATCCAGAACCGCAATAAATTGGAAAAATGGCAGACCAATAAGAGGCTGATAGATTAACATCCTTAGCTAGAGCTCAGGTGAATGTGCAGAATGTCGGTCAGCAAGAACGAAATCCAAATCCTGAGGATGAAAATTTGGGAGACGAGGAGTTGCTAAATCCTAGTAACCCAAGGCGTGCAGACCAAGTAACTGCACCAGTATAGCGTAATGCTAACAGGAACCGTCCATTCCGAGGAAGGCAAGATTACCAGCCGGTCCAGTATGATCTCAATGATGATGATGATGGAATGGATGGAGCAGGTGCAACGGGTGCAATTATTCCTCCACCGTTGGAACCTGGAGAAAAATTTAACATTACAAGTACTATGATTCAACTCCTTAATATGAAGAGGTTGTTTGGTGGCCTTCCTGGGGATGACCCGAACTTGCATCTAGTGAACTTTGTCACCATCTATAAATTTTTTGATAACCCAGGAGTGGGTCAAAATGCTATCCGATTGAGGTTGTTTCCGTTGTCTCTGTCTGGGGAGGCAACATTGTGGCTTAATGAGCTGACACCCGATTCTATAACCAATAGAAGACAGTTGAAAGGAGCTTTCCTAGAAAGGTTCTTTCCGCCTTCCAGGAGGGTACAATTGAGGGATGAGATTAGCAACGTTAGGCAGCTCCCGACTGAAGCCTTTCATGAAACCTAGGAGAGATTCAAGAAGAAGCTGACACAGTGTCCGAACCACAATATGACGGACATACACTTGATGGAGACTTTGTCAGGGCTCTTAACTATGTTATAAAACCAGTTGTAGATAATGATGTTGGTGGTTCATTTGTTGATCTTACATTCCCATAGGCTTAAAAAATGTTAGAAGATAGAATGACCAAACAGAGTTGGGCATGGCATACTAGAGACTCTGTGGTAGCTAGCCTCACTATTGCTGTGGGTATTACTGCGGAACAACGCAGAAGAGATGAGGAGCGTGACTAAGACATGGCTTACCTAAAAACGTAGATAGATATACTAACCAAGTACTTGCTATCAGGCAAGACTGAGAAGGTGAAAGTTGTAGGGTCTCAAGATAGAGTTGATGCAGATGCAGAAGAAGAGGCAAACTATGTTAATAATCAGGGGGTTTCCGAGGCAATAGCCAAGGGAATCAAGGTCAAAATTATTATGATAATCCTAGTTATAAAGATAGAGAGCAGGGAAATTGGAGGAACAATAATGATAGGAGCGGGCTCTATGTCCCTCCTGGAAATCATGAGGCTGCTACAACAAGTTCTGAAAATATGTCCATGGAGGACATGATGGCTAAGTTGTTGAAGGGAGTAGAGGCTACCAAATCTGGTGTAACTACCATAAAGACAAATCTGTCATCTATCAGTCAGTTGGTAAACTCACACTCCATTGCAATCAAACAGTTGTAGCAGCAGATGAGCCAACTCTCCGTAATATTCAACCAGAGGAAAAGTAGAACGTTACCAAGTGATACAGTCCAGAATTCGCAGAATGATGGCTCATGTATGGCGATTACCACTAGAAGTGGTAAATATTACCTGGCCCTTCTGTGGGCAAAAGTTTGGTTGAAGATGTGACTGAGGCAGATGATTAATCTAAAGAAGAATGTCCAGTGGAGTCTGAAAAGCTGGATGGTGCTGATGATGCTCTGAAAAAAAAAAAGAGAAGGAGGTAGAGTTGAAAACTCTCCCAAGACCACCACCTCCCTTTCCTCAATGATTGAATAAAAAAACTGATGATGCAAAATTCAGCAAGTTCATGGCAATGCTCAAACAATTGACAATAAATGTACCTTTGGTGGAGGCACTCGAGTAAATACCAGGTTAAGAAAAGTTTATGAAAGACCCTGTCACAATGAAATGGAAGGTTAGCCATGAGACGGAGGACAATCTCTTTCATTATGGGGCTATCTCCACAAGGTCTTTAGTGCAGAAAAAAGCAGACCCAGGAGCATTTACCATCCCGTGCACTATTGGATCCTTGAACTTTACAAAAGCACTATGCGATTTGGGAGCCAGTATAAACCTAATACCACTCTCTGTGTACAAGAAACTAGGTTTGGGGGATCCTACCCCAACAAATATGCGGCTGGTGATGGCGGATAGGTCTGTAAAGCGGCCAGTGGGCATATTACATGATGTATTGGTAAAGGTGGCCAAATTTATCTTGCCTGCTGATTTTGTATCCCTAGACTGTGATGTGGACTTTGAAGTGCCCATCATCATAGGTAGACCATTTCTTGCAACAGGGAGAGTGATAGTGGACATAGAGCTGAATGAGCTAAAGTTCAGGCTGAATGACAAGGAAGCAAGATTCAAAATCCACTCATCCATGACACAGAAAAAGGAGATAAGTTTTCTCTCAATTTAGGATGTATTCTATGAAGATGGTAAAGAGGTATCAGCAGGTTGTCTTGGTGAATTCTGAGTAGTCAAGATAACCAAGCCGTGCCGCGACATTAAATCAGGCGCTATTGGGAGAAAACCCAAAAATTTTATGTTCCAGCAAATTATGTACTTTTGTAGTTAGGTTCTAGCTCAAAGAAGGTGGAATTGATGTATCCAGCCAAGTGCTCCTAACGACATATTTGATGGGCTATCACAATTGTGATAAGCCGTCAGATTCGTCGTCAGAGACGTTAGCTCTGAGGTAGGTTCTGTTAAGGCTGATGACATTTATGATGGGCTATCACACTTGAGATAAGTCGTCAGAAAATTTCGTCAGAAAATTCCCAAAATTAGCTATTAGAAAAGTCTGGGCCCAGGTGAAAAGATCTGACCCGGCCCACAATTTTGTCTTTCCACCTTCTTGCGTGTTTCCTCTATTTACTTTAAGTTTATTTTCTTTCCATCTTTAGTTTATTTTCTTCCCTTTTATAAAGTGTTTCCAGTAAAACAAAAGAAAAAAAAACTTCCTTGTGTGTGTGGGTTTGAAATCAAAATCAAGAATTTTTCTTCCATCTACTTCCTCTTGCTCGTGTAACCAAATTGAAGGCACCTATCAGGTATGCTCAAAACCTAACTTTTCCCTTCAGTTGGTAAGTGGTAAACTGATGTGAACCAAGGTTCCCAAGAAGCTTGAGTAAAGTTTAGCTTGAAAATATAGGAAAATCGGGAACTAGGGTTTGTTGTGCAAACTTGAGACTTGAAAGCTCAGCCCAAAAATTGAGTTGGGGTTCTATTTAGAGCTGACAACATTCATGATAAGCTATCACATTTGTGACGGCTTATCAGACATGTCGTCAGAAGTTGATAAAATTTTGTGGGTTCTGTCTAGAGCTGACGACATTTATGGTAAGCTATCACAACTGTTATGGCTTATCAGACATATCGTCACACATGTGGTCTGAAGCATAAATAAACCCTTTCAAGGGGTGTGGACTTTCAATGATTGATGTGTTTGTGTTTATACTCTTGAGTGTCGACTAATGGTTTTTCTCTTACTCCAGGTCTTATAATGGCACCCAAAGGAAAGAACTCAAAATCTACAAAGAAAGTGACCATGGGAAGTGTACCCCGGAGGCTCTTCAATGAGGAATCTGATTATGAGGAAGAAGAGCCACTGCTCAAAAAGAAAAGAAAGAAAATAAGCTCAAAAAAACCTCCATCACCCCCACCAGTTGAGGTGGAGAAGAGTGAAGAAAGTGATACCGAGCCAACAATGTCTGAGCATACAGCTTCTAAGCAGTCGGCCTCTGAGCAATAAGAGTCTGAACATATTGAATCTGAAGAGCATGATTCAGATCATCCTGATTCTGAGGAACATGTGTCTGGGTAACCTGAATCTGAGGGACCATCAACTGAGTCCCCTTCTGCTGAGGCACAAGATGATGAAGAATCTCCGATTCGGGGAACTATGGTTAAATGCAAGAACCCTGAAGTCCGAGACAACACTAGGTGGCGAATTCCCAAAGCCCAAAAAATCTTCTTCGATGGGCTTCACAGAACTAACAGAAGAGTTATTAAGAGGCCAATCTTTGAAGAGAAGAGAATCATCACTAAAGGGTTGAGAAGATATCCTGAGGTGGGGCAGAAATTTCGTGACTATGACTTGGGATGGACTACAAGAGGAGGAAACTCATTTTTCCCTACAATAGTTAGGGAGTTCTATGCGAACTACCAAGCTCGCTTAGAAAATATGTGTAAATAAAGGGAGAAAGTAGCAGACTAACCTTTGTTGGATAAAGTTCTGGTACAGGGTGTAATGGTGGATGTTTCTAAAGCGACAATCAATAGGTTCCTTCATGGCCCAAACTTCACTCCTCAGGCCACGTCACCTACTTTTTATGCCCGATTAAAGCATCGGGAAAATCAACGGTCTTGGTTAGCCACACTCATAGCTGATGGAGAACCAAAATGGCTGATCAACCCGAGTGAAAGAATCTTCAAGGCCTCCTTGAATTCAGAGGCAAGATTTTGGTGGGGTATTGTACGTACCTGGTTGATGCCCAAAGATAGCGATAATATCCTCAGGGATGATAGAGCAATAATATTCGCAAGTTTTATGGCTAACTTCAAATTAAACTTTGGAGAGATTATCGCTGAAGAGATAAAAATTTGGGTCTCAAGGTCCGATACAGCATATCCCTTCCCTTGTTTAATTACAAGGTTGTGTAGGGCAGCCAATGGGCCTAAGGTTGTAGGGTTAGAAGAAGAATTGCTTGCCAAAAGGACCCACAATCCTATCCAAAATGATGAAAATCAATCGAGGCTGATGCTTGACAAAGGCACATAGATTCCAACAAATCCACTGATTACAGGGACCAGATCAGTACCTAATACGGAGGTACCGGAGTCTACAGCTGTACCTACAACATCCTCAGCCCGAGTAGATCCAATGCCAGGAACTGAGATAAATCCTTTAGCTGCAGTGCCTAAAACAGAATTTGCCTTCAACCCTATAAATTTTAGGAGAGTGGAAAAGCAATCCAAATGGTGTGAAGCACAGCTGTAACTTTTTGCCAGACAATTTGCGGCCACAGTAGACGAGAGGGTTAAGGATGAACTTGATCCCTACAAGGATCTACCGGGTAGGATTAATGAATTGGAGAACTGCTTCAATATGTGGTCGAAAGAGAGGACAGTTCCAGAGATTGCACTATTTAGATCAGACCTAGATAAGGTAAAAGCGGAGGTTGGAAAGCTATAACAACACCAATTTATGATGTCTGCAGATCCTGCTATTGAGGAATATGAGGGAGAAATCCCATTGCCTGATCTCACAGAGGAACCAGTGAAGAAAAAGAAGAAGAAAGGTGAGAAGAAAGACAAGGGTAAGAGGGAGAGGCCTGACAGTGATGAAGAAAGAAAAACAGAGAAGAGGGAAAGAAAAAAGACTGAAAATGAGAAAATGAAGAAGGCGAGGATTGAGTCTATAGTTGACAATGAGAGATGGGAGACAACCATCCTAGCGAGAGCCGCAGGTGCCTCTACTAGTAGGCCTTCAGAAACTGCCAGGCCAGCTGCACCAGAACAAAGCGAGGCTCCTGATGGAGATAGGGCAGCTAAGGATACGGCAGCAGGGTCAGGAACCCATGACCCTCGAGCTTGATCTACTCTAGGTATACCCTAACCCTTAGTGCAAATTTTCTTTGATTTTAAGTTGACGGTGTAGGGTAAATTGTTGTTGTAAAATTTTGTAGCCGACTAGGAGAAATACTAGTACTTGAGGCAGTTAACTTTTTTTTTGTAATTCTTGAGCACCTCTCTAATGGACCGAGTAGTTACTTGTGTGAATTGAATCTAAGTGTGACCACGGGTCATCTTTGTATGGCATTAGTTCTAGTGATGAAATAATCAGTGCTAAACAATTGCATGAACTGAACGAGTAGTAACTTGTGATATACTTATGTGCCATGTGCGTGTGAGATCTTACTCAGTTCCCGTTGTATGTTGAATCCAGAACTTGCCCGGTTAGTCTTACCTTGGTTGAAGGATAGGGGTTAGGAAAGGATCATAAGCCGTTTTGATATTAGCTCACCTTTAGCCTAAATAACCTTCCCTGTATATAGAATATCCCTTTATCCCTGCTTTGAGCCTGAGTAACCTTTTTTTATGACACCTATCACCTTCCCATTTATATCACAATGAACCTGTTTTGTCATTGGTCCTCCTTAGACACAGTGCACCTTGACTTAGGCAAATGGCCTAAGTTGAGGGTGGATATCATAGAAGTGTGTGATGTAAAATGAGTAGGAATAAATTTCAACTAAAATAAAAGAATAAAATTTGGGTGCGGTGGAAAAAAGCAAGAAAAAGTTGTGAAAAATAAAAAGTAATTGTAGAAAAGACCGCACACATCCTGAATAAGTGTGATCAAGAAAAGAGAAGAATAGAAAAAGGCTAATGAGTGAAACCCCAAAAAGCTAGTGTAGTGTCAAGGAGGCTTAGTCACTTTAAATATCATCGAGTATTATACCATCCCCTAGCCTACATTACAATCCAAAGAGAAGACCTATAGTAATCCTAGCTGACCTGTCTGAAGATCGGGGTAATGAAAATAAGGGCAAGCCTATGGTATTCAGCATACATTGATTGGAACTTTATTCTGAAAGTGAGTGTCTTTTTATTGTCCCCATGGTTATATATCTGATGTCTGATATGAGGAAAGGGGGATTTTTTTTGTAGTGAGGGCACACTGGTTATATTGCTAGTTACTGACTTGTTTGGATAGTGTAAACTTGATACATCCACGGTTGTGTTGCTGAGTTGGTGCCATATCTTGATCCCTGTGTGTTGCATTATAGTTCTTCAATAATATACACAGTTGTTCTTGAATTGGCTGACCTTGGAGATGGTGAAAATGTTTTGATATGATATAGATATTGACTGCCAAATGTACTTTGCATTCTCTTAGTTGTGTTTGAGTTGCTTGAGGACAAGCAATTGTTTTAAGTTGAGGGTGTTGATGTGTGAGCAGATGCTAACATATTTGAGGCTTTTAACAGAGAATAATTGCAAAGTCTTTAGAAACTTTTGTCATTTTTGATTGTTTTATCTTTGATTTTGCAGTAGAAGCCAAGATGCATGAGAACCAACAAGGATGGAAGCAAAAGAGTTGAAATAAGAAGCAAATAGAAGAGAAGTGTGGATGACGATATTCATGATAAGTCGTCAGCCCTGTGATAAGTTATCAGCTTCATTGTCAGCCTTAGACAGAGAATTGACCTCAGCTAAAAGTTGTGACGGCATTTCCTGATAAGCCGTCAAAAAGTTGATAGGGTGTCAAAGTTGCCATCAGCCTAAGGCAGAATATGGGAGCTGAGATAGAGAAGTGACGACATCTGTGATAAGTCGTCAAAGATATGATAGGTCATCATATTTTATCGTCAGCCTTAAGCAGGAAGTGCTAAAACCAAAGAAGGAGCTGACGACATTTGTGATAAGTCGTCAGGCTCCTGATAAGTTTTCACGAATGTCGTCGCCTAATTTGAGGAATCATTAAACTCTGTGATTTTGTTTCCTTATTTAGGCTAAAAAATTTAAAGTCTTATTTAGGGTTTTCTAAGGGGTTCCGAACCTAAGTTGGAGACACGTATTTTTGTTACTTTTCTCTCTAGTTTCTTGGCTTGAAAAACAATTAACTTTGAAGAGATTTTCATCAATATTTTGGGATTTTCATTGTGATCGAATTGGAGAGTCACTAGTTATTATTCATCTTGTGGTAAGTTTATCTTTCAAATCATGAATACACAACTAGTTGTTTCGATTTTTGCATTATGAGTGGCTAAATCCCTTTAACTCGAATTATGGGATATAGGAGTAAGTCTTGATAAGATGCTAAGTGTTCAAGATTCAAAAGATAATAGGACTCCTTGATAATTCTGAGGTTTTAATTATCATATATTGGTTGCAAATAATAGATAACACCTGCTTTTATTTGCTTGAGATAAGAAATCAATTATAGTAGGAAGTGAACTATCAATAGGGACTTGGAAGCACTAAAAAAACTTCCATTTAATAATTGATGTTGTAACAAGGTTGATTAACCAGAGGTAAAGTCTGGTCAGTGAATATAAATTCCCCAAGTCTGAGAGGAAAAGGTATTAAGTTCTTAAGTAGGTCAAGAGACATTTAGGCATAACTTCGATAAAGATAATCTGTTGTCCTACCTACTGTGAGAATCTTGAATCACTATTCACATCTATCAAGTACCAAAACCCCTAGTGAACATAATTCTGGTTTTTTCATAAACTCTTGATTACAAACACCGAAGCTAAAGTGACCAAAAATTATTTGTTAAACTTCAAAACCCCCCATCTCAGGAAACATCCAACTATCAGTTGATTAAATTGCAAACGACTTAAGTTAATACTATATTCCCTATGGGATTCGACCCCAACCTAGTTGGGTTATATATTAACAATGATCGCTTACATTCTCATTAAAGAGGTGTAGTTTGAGAGTTATCAGGTGTCTAACTAATGAATTATGCCAAGTTTAAGGGGCTTTCTAGGTACTTAGCCAAGTAATTTGTGGCATCTATATGTTCCTTTTTTTTTTAAATAGGTAACACTATATTCATCAGTACCAAGTCGGTATTGGTAGTCAAATACTAACTGATTAGAGGGGGTATTGTATCTTACATGGAATCAAAGATCTACAAGTGATTCTTCATCATCTATATTGTTCTCTTTAGTCTTTAAATCAGAATTGAATAGACAAAAAATAATTCAGCTTAATTCATTGTTTGGAACTTATGTCATGGGTTGAAGCCGTGGAAACAGCTTCTTCCAGAAATGCAAGAGCGATTGCAGATGGTGTTGGAAGTAATGGGAAGCCTTATAAGATGACATTGTACTTAAGAAGATAGTGAAGAACAAAGAAAAGATGATTACAACACAACTGCTATAACAACAACTACTACTAACCTATATAATAAGAATAGTCACCCAAAACTTTCAATTCTTAAGATATGTTACCTAAAAATAAATTTGATGACGTATTACTACCAACTTACCTAAGTAAATCAGTTGTTTCTGATTCTTAAAATCAATAAGAATTCTTGATATCCTCAAGGCTTCTAGTGGTAAGAGTGTAGCTTGTGATGTGTTGTAAGATGTATGTCATGGGTTCAAACCATTCCGTATACAGTATTTAAGTGGATAAGGGTAGAGGAGGGGTCCTTATCTACCAAGTCTCAAACCAAGCACCACTAACTGGGGATTTCTCGTTCATAAAAAAAAGTTCTCTTAAAAAGGTAGGTATGATATTCTTTTCACCATATTTATGACTAATTTTCTTATCTTCTTCTCACTGTACAAGTCTTGTTCAATGAATTTTTAGGACTAATAAAAACAAGCAAAAGCACAAAACATAGTTACACATGTGTTCGCAATTATCAATTTTATCACACAAAGTTGTAAGTAGGCATATAGACTGCTGCAACAATAGCTCGGCTCAAGCGTCAAGGTTCAATTTCAGTATACATGTACCAACTTGGAGAAAAAAACTGATGAACTATATCATAAAGGTTAATACAGTAATATCTGAATGTAGTCAAGCATTAGAAGGAATGAATGATGTGACTTAAATTCTTGTATTTATTAAGGAACTAAGAAAATATCTGTTACTAACCTAAGATGATTACATTCTTTGCTAGGTCCTCCTTGCAGACATGCACAACTAATTTTGTAGCATACAATTACATGATAGGTTGGGTCAACTACATAGCACATAGTTAGAATAAGTGCTAACCAAAAATAGAGCAATCTGAGTGGCCGGCTAGCTGGTAGAGATAACTGAAGCTATGAATATGTGTTCTCTATGCTCTAAAAACTATTTGCAAGGAGTTCCTACATAATATATATCAAAAAACTCCTTATTGTCATTCATCAATAACAACAACTTATATGATGATGCGCAACACAACCAATAATTCAGCAGTCTGGAGAAGACATAAAGCAAAATGACAAACAACTAACAAGGGAAATGTAGGGAAAAGAAGTCGACCAATATTCCAATATCTCAAATTTAGTCTTTTGAATGATTTTCTTCTCTTAGTTGCAGTTTATTCAATTGACTTTTCATACAAAAACTATTTATAAGGAGTTCCTACATAATATATATATAAAAACTCATTATTGTCGTACATCAAAACCAATACCTTATATGATGATGTGCAACACAATCAACAATTCAACAGTCTGGAGAGGCAATACAGCAAAATGACAAACAACTAGCAAAGGAAATGTAGGGGAAAAATGTCGAGCAATATTCCAATATCTCAGAAACACTATAGTTTCGACTACAACAAAATTATATTTCTACAGATAGATAAGACATGTAGTTAATCTAAAGATAATCTTTAATCAAACCAGATCTATTATTTAATTTGTGTGGATGATAGTCAAGGAAAGTATAACAAGACACACACACTGTATTGTGCATTGGATTCACACGTTAAAAAGCTGAATAAAAAATGTATTCTATCAGCATTTGGGAGGGTAGAGCGTATGAAGATCTTACCCCTACTTCGAGGAGGCAGGGAGGTTGTTTTTGAATATCCTCGGCTAATGATACTATTCAGTTAAGTATGTAGTATTTTTGTAGCTTATTTTTTTGGTAAGCTTTCTTGGATGATTCATATAAGGATAGGTTAAAGTAGGTTACTGGGGAAAAATCATCATTGCAAAATATGAAGGAATTTACATAAAATTAGTGAAAAGTGTTTTTAAGAGAATGCCTTTTTAATGATTTCACTATATACTATATTGTAAGTAGAATGATCATCGGGATCGTCTGCTGTTGTTGGTCGTATTATTATTTTTACACAGTTTGAGATTTTTTCTATTGATAAAGCAACATAAAGTTGTCCATGTGAAAATACAGGTTCACGTAAATAAATTTTAGTGTTTGACCTTGAGCTTTGTTTATAGTAATAACAAAACATAATCGAATGGGAAATTGTATTCTCTTGAATTGAATTGGTGCCTTTTCGTCTTGTGGTGATAATAAAGGTATGCGGGGAATGAAAACATGTTTGCCTTGGAAATCTCCACTTGGAATTTTAGCACTTATAATAAGAGTTTTGAAATTAATACAAATTAATCGAGTACCATTACATAAACCTTCTGAAGGATTTAGATTCCGTATTAATATAACTGGGCAATTTTCCTTTAGAATTAACTTATAAGGAGGTAGTCCTGTAGGATTCAAAGTATGTAAGAAATCTTTAAACTCGCTGTGGTCTTTTGGCTCTACAGTTTCATCAATACCAACGAATTTCACAGCAGTACCAAGGAATTGATCTATGTTCATTTGGTTAATTTCATTTACAAAATCATTTTTGGTTGTTAAGATAACACGTGATGTTATATTAGATGTATCAATCATGGTCATGTTTAAGTTTGGTTAAATAGTTTTGAATAAATTGTTTAATGATTCCTTCTCATTTGTAAAAGGAATAAGAAAGGATTCTGGAATCTCAATTTTGTTATGGTGATTAACTTGTTCTTTTCCATCACCAATTCTAAGTAAATATTCACAAAATCTAGGATATTCTTGTGCACGCATATTTTGTGTCAGCCGAAACCTTTGTAGATAATTCCAGATATCTAAGTTTAATAAACATTCATGAATGAAATCTTCTTTTATCCACTATTTACAACTAGTAACGTTTGTCTAAAATCACCTCCAAAAATAATGACTTTTTCACCAAAAGGTATATTTATACTCATAAGATCTCTTAGTAATAAATCAAAAGTCTCTATAAGTTTTTTTTAGTTTCTATTGATACTTCATCCCATACTATTAATTTGGTATCTTGAATTAAAACAACAAGTGAACTTTGTTTACTTATATTATAGTTGTAGTTTTCACCTATGTTGATAGGAAGTTTAAAGTGTGAGTAAGCAGTTCGTCCTCCTGGAAGAATAGAAGCTGCAATACCAGAAGTTGTTGTAGCTAAAGCAATAAGTCCTTTGGATCTTACAGTAGCTAGTAAAGCTCGGTATAAAAAAGTTTTTCCAGTTCCTCCTAGTCCATCAAATGTCAAAAATTTTGCATTATTCCTTTGGATCTTGCATTATTCTGTATGAAAATGTGGAAGGTATAAAATTTTCTGATATGAGTTTGAACTCATTTATGTTTCGTCCCATTGAATGTAATATGGTGTTTATGTGATTCATAACCATATAACGAATGTTAGTTGTTTGTATATTTGTTGTAGCTTTAAAATCTTCGGACATGGGTCTTTCAAAATTTTCCCATAAATCTTTTGGATTAGCAGGATTACAATATACTAATAGTGTAGCAAATAAGCGGCGTAAACTATATGGCATTTGGTAAGTAGCAGCTTCTGATAGGCATTTAATTAAGTTATTCTCGGAAGCTAACAATCCTTTTTTTCTGTAGATTCTCTAAATGTCGTGTAACATATGCCATTTATAGTTCTAAGTTCTTTATATGATTTAGTACTTCGTATATTCATTAGTAATAACCGCATATAGTATCTTTCTCCTTCGTTTGGATGAAAACTGACAATACGTCTAATAGCATAACCTCGTTTCCTGCGTGTCCATATTTTATCGCTGATTGACCAGACAAAGTGTTGTGGGAATTCTTTATATAGTAAATTAAGTTTTATGGCGTATTTATTTATTTGATTCATTGTGAAAAATTTTGTTAGCATTGTTCTTTTATTTCCTGGATTGTTCAAAATTGAACTTAATTTTGCAGTCGTTTAGAAAAAGATGAATTATTGGTTTTCAAGATGTAGCTGGAGTTGATACATATTTCGATGTATTTCACTAATAGGGAAGGCAAACATATGCCATATAGCCTCTGGTGGTGATATCCATCTACCTTTGCAAATGTATTTGTAGATATATTTAACGACTTTAATATCTATACAAATTTTAACATTTATGTGGCAGTTAAATTTTCTTAATAGATATGGATTGTATGGTACGACCCATGAATTGTCAAGATATTGGCTTCTAACTTTTACAAATTTTCCAGTGTCTCATCTTCTATAAATAGGGTATGAATTTTCGCTTTTAAATGTTTTACTTACGTAATTTTTAGGGTGTTTAAATTTACAAGTTCATTTTGTTTTCATGCATGAATTGTTAGGATTTAAAGTTCCGCAAGGACCATTCATCATATGTTTAATAACCAAAGAGTGTAAATATTCATTTGTGTCAGCGTCAGGTATTTCAGCACAAACGATAGCTTATAATCATCCTCAAGTATAATAAGGAAATGAGCATGTGGGAGACCTCTTTTTTGAAATTCTATAGTGTACATATAATCAACAACTTTTCCGAATATTTTTATTTTAACAATATCCGACTTTAATTCTTCTACTTTTACTTTAAATACTTGACTTATCAAATCAGGTCTATGTTGTATTTCATCAGTCGTTAGCAATAGATGTTCTATTTCAGGCCATGAAGGATTACATGTCATTGTTAAAAAGATATTTGGTTTTCCCAACCGTTGCACTAATGCAATGGCGTCTATGTATCTACGTCGCATATGTCGTGGACCCCCTGTAAAGCTAGCAGGCAAGAATGTTCTTCGGCCAATATTTGAAACTTCTCTTTCTCCTAGTCCTTGTAGATCAATAAGCCCGACTAATATTTCAGTTCGAAATAAATCTTGATTGAATAAAAAGAAATCTAATCTTTGTATTTCAAGTTTTATATATTGATCTACTGAATATTGTTGGAATAATCTTCCAGAATGTAAAGTATGATTTTCTTCATTATCTCTAATTTGAAGTTTTGTAACAATAATATTCACGGCAGGAAACAATATTCTTTTTTTGTCGTTCTTTTTGTAAAATTCCCTCTTAAATATTAAGGAATCCATTAATAGAAGTCATGTTTGTGATACTTGGAATTTGTTCATGTTTGCAGGAAGAATGATTTCTTGAAGAATTATTAGGTTGTAAAATCTTTTGTATGCCACAATGCCATCCATTTTTACCATATGGAAATAACAGAGGATATTGTAAGGAGTCGTAACAACCATAGTAATAGTGAACTAATTGGCTATTGTTAGTATGGGTGTGAACACAAATATGTGGTGTGGAAATAAGACTGCTTAATTCTTTGCCAATCCATATAGCTGCTACTTGTGATACAGTTGGTAAGTTATATGTTTGTTGATCCAAGGTAGAATCACATTTAAGTGCGATGTAGAAATTAGATAAATCTGGAATATGTGTTCAAGATTTCAAAAATTATGAGTATGGATTAATTTGTAAGATATCTATCAAGTTTTCACTAAGACATTTGTCTAGTTTTTCGGAGAAGGCCATTTTATTTACTCTATCATTATCATTATCATAGAAATAGAGTTGTAAATTTTTTCCTTTGTTATCTACAGCGGTGAGGTTAGGTAAGAAATGGTACATTTGTCCTTGCACCATAAATGTGTAAATACCTTTAGTCCTATTTGCTAACTCTTTATCATACTTTACGCCAAGTGAAGTAAAGGCTAACATATTATTGTATGTTCTAATGTAAGTCCGAAAATGTTTGGATTCATCAGAGTCGTCATAATAAATATGTCTTAATGCAGGAGGTAGTTGATGGAAAGCTAATTTTATAGAACCATTATTACAATAGAAGGTTGGAGTTTCATATTGAAATCTTTTGGCTGCACAAAATTTACAGTTTGGAACTTTTTTTAGAAGAGTAGGAGAACAAGGTAGTTGGTGAATATTCCAGCAACCTATTTGTGTTATTGTGTGTCCTGCAACATTTGACATTTGTAAGAGTTGAGTAAAAATGTCAGTGAAAAATGAAAGTAAAACTTGATTTAACTAACCATTTTTGGAAGCAGGAGGTTTATCCCTCATATATAGAGTATGCTGAGGAAGAATGATGTTGCAGGGCTCTAAAGAAGAAGATGACTCCTTAGAAGTCGCAGCAGTAGATTTTTCCAAGGTAGTTTACCTTTTGGCAGCATATTGCACTCTTCGTCGTTCGAGAAGTTCTACTTTTTGTTCAGGTGGCATTTCTCCATAAGCAGTACAACGTTGAAGATTTCTTTCCATTTGGGTATCAGTTCTTTTTCTTTTTATATTAGACATTTGACCTTAGAATCTTTTAGTTATTTAGTTTTCCTTGTATTTTTTTAATGCCTACAAAGAAAGTATTTGCTTGTACAATAGGATTAAAAATAAAGTACAACAAAGTTATGCATCAATCAAATATATATATGGTAAAATGAGTGTAACATGACAAAAGTTATGCCAAAATAAAAGAGACATTAAAGAACCAAGAAGTGTGAGACTTACTAAAGTGAAGATGATCGATCACATATAAGAACAATAACCAGCACGGCACAAACTGGTACAAACTGATAACTGGAATAAAATGGCAAAATTTGAACAACAATGAGTTAACATTTGGTACAAACTGAAAGTTAGTCATTTGTATTTTTTCTTACCCCGATTATCATAAAAATTTATATATCTAATTTCAGTATAGTGAATAAGTAAAAGTGAACCGAAAATATAAAATTTGTACTTCCAACCTAAGCTTTCACAACACCTAGAGATAAGTAAGCTGAGTTTCTCCTTTTTGAATTCCAAAATGAAGACTCTGATGATGTATCTAGTTGTGCTACTGACTTCAACACTAAAAACAAGAAACCACAACAACAACAATCTAGTAGAAACTATATGCAAAAACACACCAAACTACAACCTTTGCGTAAAAACTTTGCTCTTCGACAAGCACAGCACCAACGGTGACATAACAACACTGGATTATAGATGTTAAATCTGCATATAGATGTTGTCATTTGTGGCAGCTAAAGTCTACTTATTGGCTATAATAGATAACAGTAGTGGCTAAAAATTATACTGACAGATTGTTAAAGCCTTAGTAATTTTAACTGAAAGCTAATTTAGTAACCTTTCTTTTGAAGTACTATAGTAAGTGATATGGGAGGAGCACCCTTCGGGTATGTATGTTAGACTATATCTCTAGATATTATTTGAGTGCTACCTTCTTTATCTTAAGTCTAAATAGTAGACAAAACCTCATAATAAGTCTAAACACACACAGAGACAGACAGAGACCAATCTATAATCTATTTAGCCCAAAATTGAAGAATGAAGAGAAAATAAAAACCACATACTTCATAGTCTACAAATCAATAATAAAATTCAACAGAACTAATTTTTTTGGGTCCAAAACAGTAAACAAAAACAAGCCTGCTTTGAAGATTTGGAAATTTAGTGAACAAATCGATAAATGGACAGTGGTGGTATTAGCATATTAGGATTGCTCATTCCACTGTTCAAAAACCGATGGAAATCAATGAAGGACCAAAACCACAAGAGCCTAGTAAACATCAACTGCAAAAATGTGCTTGGACAACATAAGAGAAGCGACAAACCAAACAAACATGAGATATAAATCAAAGCAAAATTGAAGAGGGAATCATGACACACAAAAACCTTAAGAATAGTTAACGAGCTATGAAGAAGCTAAAGAGTAAACTACTACATCTAGCTGGAGGGAAAATGGATCCAGTATCATATCGGAGCTAACATGACCGACAGTCAAAAAGGAAAAGGAAAGTACTAGTTCTAAGAATGTCAACACTAAAATCACAGCTCAACAAAGTCAGCGTCTCATCCAGTCACTACCACATTGGCTAGCTGCGAGCATAAAAATCAAAAAATACACCAAGCAAAGCTACTCCAAACAAATAATATGCAAAACAAGATCACCTAACACAGAAACATAGATACTAAATTCATTCATTACACAGTAAAATCGCTAAAACAAATTGAACACACAAAGCAATCTAGCTCTTAAAATTCAGTGACTATCTCATTTTAAAGGAAATCCTGCAAATCCTTGTATTTAAATCCACGTCATTAACCAACACTCTAATAGGCCATGCCTATTTTTATATGTGAACTAAAAAACATCTCATGATTTTCACTTTGGCCTCTAAAGAACCTAAAATTAGTCATATATGTTCACTGTTCTAATGCAATAAAAAAGAGAAATAAGTTTGATTTCGGGTTAGTTTGATAACGGAAAAGGCCGAATTTGTCCCTCAACTATCAGAAATGGATCAATTATACTCTCCTATTGCTAAAGAATTGCACTATGTATACCCATAGCCCTTAAACCAATGGAATTGCCAATTCACCAATTCAAACTTAAAATGATGTTGACATGGATATAGAAAGACAGTAAAATTGCTAAAACAAAATGGATTCACACATCCAAGCTGATTCTACCAACTAATACGCAAAACAAATTTAGAAAATAAAAATTACGGAATAGCGGAGCATCTTAAAACCAAAAAACATGTGAAAAGATTTCAGTCAACTTGGATTCTGGAGTCGCGAAACAAAAACAACCATCATCCAGCTCAAAATTAAAGAATTATCTATACTTGGTTAGATTATACCTTTCTTGTCTTGGAGAGAATTAGTCGATTAGGATGATCAATTATATTGAAACATATAGTACGCTTCCTGTTGGAATATGTAATAATGACCCTTACTGAAATAAGGATTTTGTAGTACTTCTTAGCTCAAAGAGTTTGGAGATCTGTAGGAGAAATTTGGGAAAGGTTTAATAAGTCAAAGTAAAAGACACATGGAAGTGTCATGACCACAAGACGTCTGTTATTGATGAGAGGTTGTAGTTACGAAAATACCCTTACTATTAGTATTATTGACCAAAATGCCCTTCGTAATCATGCTAAATTTCACTTATACATATGTTAAATATTACATCATAGAAATGCTACTAAATAAGAATATCATCGGTCTAATTTATAAATTTTGTTTTTGAAACATACAGACAACATACATACTCGGTCAAATTTCATTTCATATGAATCAAGTATAAATTAATTAATTCTTAATATATATGTGCGTAAGAATAGAAATGTACCTATTATTTGACATGAAACTGATGTTGAAACATGAGCATTTGCATACAAACTTTGAAATATTGTAGAAGCCACATTTTTAATATCTGCAAACTTGTTACAAAAAAAGTTATGCATTAAAAGATATATATCAAAAAATGTTAGATGAGAAAAAAGTAATACTATCTAAAAGAGTAAATACATCATTTCACCCCTGAACTAGTTCGCTCAACTTACTTTTACACTTAAACTAAACTTTTATTTATTTACCCCCCTTAACAATTTTATAATGAATTAATTTCAACCCTTAATGCTGACGTGATATTAAAAAAAAAAGAAAAAAACACGTGAATCTTATTTTTTTAAAAAAATATAACCCACTAATATATATATATATATATATATATATATATATATATATATATATATATATATATATATATATATATAATAGAAAGAGGGAGAAAATTAAAAATTCTCCTTCCTCTTATTCTAACCCCCACCCCCACCCTTATTTATCCTCCCCAAACCGGTCAACCTCCCCCCACCCCACCCCACCCCACCCCACCCCCACTCCTTTAACTACCAAATAAACTACCACCATATCTCCTCCTCCTAACCTAATTTATCTATAATTACCAAACCCTCCACCCCCACCTCCAATTTCTCCTCCCTCAACCCCTTGACTTAAGATCAGTAAAACAAAATGAAATTGGATTTGAAAAATTAAAAGTTATCTTTGTCAATTTTAAAAATTAAAATGAAATTGAAAATGAAAGTCATGAGCGGAGATGTTAAAGGGTGTTGTGGTATTAATTTTGTGTGTATATTCTTTTGTGAGTCTGTTTTGATTATTTTTCGATTAGTTTCACCGGAATATTCTCTTGTTGGTTTATTTTGATCCTTTTTTGATGAGTTTCACCGAAAAGGGGAATAACATAAATTATTTTTCCAATATTAATATAGGAAAAATAAAGAGAGATATAGCTGATAAAGATTGTTTGCTACTTGAAAATTCTTTCAACTTTGGATTTGTGATGTTTATATATCATGTTAATGTCACACCCCAAAATGTTAATGACGAACAAGAATCGTATACACTTACTTTACCAGCACTAGGTGACATACGCAAGATTATGGGAAAATAATAAGCAAGATACCCAATAAAAGCTATATACATACACGAGGGAGTTGTAATAAAAAAACTGTACAATACAATACTACATGATATCCATGAAGCTTCTAGCCATTTTACCACGCTATACTACAAGTGACTAGTTGGCATAGGACCTGTACATATAACTAAAAAAACTAGACATAGACTAGCTCTAGGGAGAGATGGAGCTCACCAAAATATTAGCTGAAAATGGCAATAGGGCCTAACGTGGATGTCTGTTATCCTGAGGATCTGATACTGCATCAATAAACATGGTTCCCCTAGTTTATCAGTACATAAAAAACATGTATTGATATCAAAGCAAATAGAATAACAATTGGGCAAGTGCGGAAGCTCATATGAGTCAAATATCAAAGTGAAAAATGTCTGATCCAACAAGTAACACATATATGATATGAAATGGTAACCTATGCACCGATCTAATTAGCGTCTTATATAATATTTACAAAAGTATTCATTATGATATTGTAATACCCTGTATATTTCTAAGCTAGAAAATGAACCGTTGTCCCTACACATGAAACCTCCTATCCTATGATTAATATTTGAGTAAATGAATTAGGATGAGTATCCTAGTGATAATAGAGCTTATGATATGTTAATCATGTTCATAAGAGTCACTTAGAGTAAGCCAAGCTAAGAACTTTTGAATCCACCAAATTTTCGTGTGTGATTTCACATAGCTCATCTTTGAATGAGAATAACTTGGTTTATAGGTGGTATTTTGGCATATTTATACCTTTCAAATTTAGATAATTGAATAATCTTTCCATCGATACCAAATTCGCCTAAAATGGACAACCGATGAAGAAGTTATGGCGATTTAAAGTTTCAGCAGCGTCATTTAAGTCAGTGGCGCGTTGCGCCGTAAGACAAAATGACGTTCGTCAATTTCCAGTGTCTCTCCGCTATTCCAGTGCATCGCAGTGAGTTTCCATGTCACAAACGGGTGAAAACACGATGTCTCCGCATCGCGTCAGGGTCCCAAATCGGGTAATTTTCACAGAAATTAAATGACGCATCTAGAGGGGTATTTGGGTTATCTTTCCCCCCTATATAAGTCCCAAACACGGGATTGAGGCCCCAAATCAGCTCTTTACATTAATTTTTATCAAAATTCTCTCAAGAACAACGAAGAACAAGTCTAGGGTTCAATTGGGGGTTTCCAATTCCAAGCTTACTTCACTACTGTCTTCACGGATTATTAATCTAAGGTATGCGTAGTGTTCATCTATGGATCCAATCCATTCATAGAGCTCAAGAACCATGTTCTAAATACTACTTTGTGAACTTTTTATGGTGATATGAGCATGTACATGTTGATGATTGTTGTTTAAGTTTTAAGATGATATCTAAAGGTGTTTTCATGGAATATATATGGTTGTTAGTTGAAAACTATGAACTTTAGGTGGTGTAATATGGTGAAAGTTATGAAACACACCTATGCCTGAAACAATGCATGCTAGGTGTTTGATAAAATGCTTGGGATGCTAGGAATTTATGTTCACATGGTTCCATGATATCTAAATGACAAGTCTATGTTAGATATATACTTAAATATGAATTCCATGCTATTGATGTGTTGCTATTGTTGTGGTATGAAATATGTATGATAATGGATATGTATAATATGTACATGACATATATCCATGCAATCCCTACAATGTTTAATATATTGAATAACCACATGAAGTATAACATCCCCTACTTATGATATTATGAATTGTGGACTCCAATCTTGTGATCAAGTCATGTCATGTGTGTCAGTTTCCTTCTATCGAGCCCTGGGGGTATTCGTACCCAAAAAATATAGTTGTATGCCTAGAGCCATGTCAAGTTGTCATGATAATCTCAGTCAAGCTATAATCTATAGAACTCAGTCAGTTATGTGACTCAGGAAACCTCAGAAATCTCATGATCTCAGTTAACTCTAAGATAGTAGTACTATTTCGTCAGTCAACGGAAGTCAGATAATCAGTCCATGTACAGTCAGTTGAATCATGTTTAGTCTTTTCAGATGGGAGTAGAAGTTAGCGCCGAGTGAACCCAAGGATGGGAACTCACCTACCAGTTTAGGGTGTGATTCTTAGCAATCATTCTTGCGTTCCAGAACTATGTAGCAAAACATAGGTTGAGGCATCTTAACCTATCAGATTAGGGTTGATGAGGTTGCTTAACCTATCAGTTTAGGGTTCCCACCACTCTCGTTTCGAGTTCCTTCCAGCTAAGGGCCACTCATAACTTTCCTTACCAGTGGCGCGGTATTGACACCCCTCCAGTCGGGGAAGAGATTGGACCCCAGCTTAGCCATAATGGCACACATAGGGCATGTCAGTTAAACAACTTCCTCCCACAATTTTAGACTCAGTCTCAGTAAAAAAACTCAGATAGTTCTTCAGATATCAGTATACCGGGACTGCTAGATACAGTCAAATTCAGTTATAGCACGGGACTCAAAAAGTTCCATCAGATTCAAGACTGTCAGACACAGTCACCTATGCTATCTAAACTACAGTTTCAGCCATATCAGTTATCAGTAAACCATGTATTAGCATACAGATTTAGTTATCACGTACTCACGATCTCAGTTACTATGTATGTATGTTTGTACTCTTACGTTCATATCAGTCAGTCAGTTAGCATTATTCATGCATATAAACCCTTTGTATTATCCTACCTCACTTGTATACTCAGTACTCTAGTTGTACTGACGCATTTGCGCTATGGTGTTTTCTTTTCATGTTACACCATAGGTTTAGAGATACGAGTTCCAGACCAGCAGTAGCAGTTGTATTCCAGTCTACAGAGTTGCAGTGAGTCCTCTTCATTCGAGGATGATACGATATAATTTTATTTCATTTATTATTTCAGCTCAGTTTTGCTAGACGGAGTTTGTTGGAGACATATTCCTTCAACTCCTTATTCAGAAAATATTTAGAGGCTTTCAGATTTAGTTCAAATTTGATTCAGTTTTTAGTTATTTTGTGTATCTTTCACCCACAGGGATGTTACTATCTTACAGATTTTTTTATTCAGTTGAACCTTATGGCCTACATGTTTATGTTTTCCACATTATTACATTATATATTGCAGTGTACAGGTACAAATATTAGTCATAGGTTAGCTTGTTGTCCTTCGGGGTCATAAGCACTGTGTAGCATTCCAGTTCAGAAAATTGGGGTGTTACAAACTTGGTATCAGAGCCTAAGGTTCAATCGAATCCTAGGAAGTCTGAAATCCGCATCTAGTAGAGTCTTGTGCATGGGTGTGTTGTGCGCCATATTTATATACAAGAGGCTATGAAATGTTTAAGAACAGTTTCCCTTCTTTCAGTATTCATGTCGTGCCAGTGAGCATAATCACAAGTCAGATTCTCAGTCTAATCTGTTTTTTCTCTTTATTTCAGAACATTCCTCCTAAGAGAAGAAATCAATCAGCCCCTCAGTCCGAAGAACCTTTGGGCGATCATGTTTCTCATGCGAAGTTCAGGACTTCATTTACCCCACTTGTTCAGTCTATGGCTACCAAAAATAAACGGCCACCAATTATTTCGGCCAATCCAGTGGCCAATTTCGTAGCAGCTAGGATTTGAGACTTCACCCGAATGAACCCTCCATCTTTCTTCGGGTCTAAGTCTAATGAAAACCCTCAGGAATTCATTGACCAAGTCCAGAAAGTCATTAATATCATGGGAGTTACTTATGTTCAGAGTGTTGAGTTAGCCGCATACCAATTACAGGATGTCGGTCATACTTGGTACAAACAGTGGAAGTCCAAGAGGGTAGACGATGCAGGTCCTATTGAGTGGGAGGAGTTTGTCACGACTTTCTTAGACAGATTCTTTCCCCAAGAGATGAGAGAGGCCAAAGTTCTTGAGTTCATCAACCTCAGGCAGGAAAATATGATGGTTAGAGAGTATTCTCTTAGATTTACTCATCTAGCTAGATATGCTCCTCATGTGGTTGCAGACAACAGGTCTAAGATGAGCAAGTTCGTGTCAGGGGTGAATGATAGCGTGGTAAATGAGTGCAGATCTGCGATGCTGAATAGCGAGATGACTTTAGCCGGGCTCATGACCCATGCTTAGTAAATAGAAGATCAAAAGATTAGGACTAGGGAGAGACAGAACAAGAAAGCAAGGTCAGGCAGTTTCAGTTTTGCTCAACCCAAATTAGAGGGAGAAAACCCTTCACAGTTTTATCCCAAGTCATCATCTCCAGCTCATTCTTCTGCCAGTGTTCCAACTCCTTCCTCCGCTAGTGCCCCAGTGCCGAAATTCAGAGACGCCAACAGAGATAGAGCACCAGGATCTAAATCTCAGGGCAGTGTTAACAGTGCCCGAGAAAATCCCCTATGTCAGATTTGTGGTAAGAACCACAAGGGTATTTGCAAAGATGGTAGTGATGTCTGTTTTGGTTGTGGCAAAAAAGTCCACAGAATTAGAGAGTGTCCTCAGTCAGGTCCTCAAGTTCAGTAGAACCGTTCCACAGCTCAGTGCGGTCTCCCGAACCAAAAGGGTGCCACTTCCAGTGCTACTAGTGGGCAACGCCCAAACAGACTCTATGCTCTTCAGACCCGACAGGATCAGAAAAATTCTGTTGATGTCGTTACTGGTACGTTACAGATTTTCCATGTTCATGTTTATGCTTTGCTAGACCCAGGTGCATCCTTGTCTTTTGTCACTCCATACATAGCAGGCGATTTCGAAATCAGTCCTGAAATTTTAGCAGAGCCCTTTTAAGTCTCTACCCCCGTGGGTAAAACCATCATAGCTCGAAGGGTATATAGGAACTAACCGGTTATGATATTTCCGAAATCCATGTCAGCAGATTTAGTCGAGTTAGAGATACTGACTTTGATGTCATTCTCGGTATGGATTGTCTTCATTCCTGCTATGCCACAGTCGACTGCAGAAATAGGATAGTTCAGTTTCAGTTCCCGAATGAGCCCGTCCTAGAGTGGAAGGGTAGTACCTCAGCGTTCAGGGGTCATCTTGTTTCCTACCTTCGGGCAAGGAAAATGATTTCTAAGGGGTGTGTGTATCATCTCGTGCATGTTAAGGATTCCAGTTCCGAATCTCCCAATCTCAAATCAGTCCTAGTGGTTAATGAATATTCAGATGTCTTTCCCGAAGATCTTCCAGGTATTCTTCCCAAAAGGGAAATAGACTTTGGCATAGATCTTCTCCCAGATACTCAGCCTATTTCTATTCTGCCATATAGAATGGCACCAGTAGAACTCAAGAAACTAAAAGATCACTTGAAGGATCTCTTAGATAAAGGATTCATTAGGCCCAGTGTATCCCCATGGGGTGCACCAATCTTATTTGTGCGCAAGAAAGACAATTCTCTCAGGATGTGAATCGATTACCATCAGCTCAACAAAGTTACGGTCAAGAACAGGTATCTACTTCCTAGAATAGATGACTTGTTTGACCAACTTCAGGGTGCCAGTTACTTTTCTAAGATAGACCTCATATCAGGCTATCATCAGCTCAGAGTTAGAGAATGTGACATCCTGAAGACAGCTTTTCATATGCGGTATGGTCACTTTGAATTTCTTGTCATGTCTTTTGGTCTTACCAATGCCCTTGCAGCTTTCATGGACTTGATGAACCGGGTGTTCAAGCAGTACTTGGACATATTCGTCATAGTCTTTATAGATGATATTCTGGTCTATTCTCGCACTGATCGTGATTATTTAGACCATCTCAGAATTGTTCTTCAGACTCTCAAGGATCATCAGTTATTTGCCAAGTTTAGTAAGTGCGAATTTTGACTAAGATCAGTAGCATTCCTTGGCCATATTATTTCTGATGATGGAATTAGAGTAGATTCTCAGAAGACCAAAGTGGTAAGAAACTGGCCTCGCCCCGTATCTCCATCAGATATCAGGAGTTTCTTGGGTTTGGCCGGCTATTACAGACGGTTTGTCAAGGGATTTTCTTCTATTGCATCTCCTATGTCCATATTGACTCAGAAAATGGTTAAGTTTCAATGGTTAGATTCATGCGAGAAGAATTTTCAAGAGTTTAAGACTCGACTCACCTCAGCTCCAGTTCTAGCTCTTCCAGATAGCTCAGATAGTTTCGTAGTCTATTGTGATGCATCCAGAGTGGGTTTAGCTTGTGTCCTCATGCAGCATGATAAGGCCATAGCCTACGCCTCCAGACAGGTAAATCCCCATGAGAAGAATTATCATACTCATGATCTTGAGTTAGCAGCCGTAGTATTTTCCTTGAAAATTTGGAGGCATTATCTTTAAGGAGTTCATGTAGATGTATTTACAGATCATAAGAGTCTCCAGTATGTATTTTCTCAGAAAGATCTCAATCTTCATCAGAGAAGGTGGTTAGATCTTTTGAAAGATTATGACATGAGTGTTTTTTATCATCCGGGCAAGGCCAATATTGTGGCCGACGCTCTCAGTAGATCTCTATGGGTAGTGTTTCTCACATTGAGGATAGCAAGAAGAAAATATCTCAGGAAATCCATCATCTAGCCAGACTAGGCATTCTCTTAGTTGACTCTTCCGAGGGTGGTGTCTATGTTCAGAGTAGTTCAGAGTCATCTCTAGTTTTCGAGGTGAAAGAAAAGTAAGACAGGGACCCTAGCCTTGTCAAGCTGAAAGAGTTAGTTCAGAATCAGAAAGTTGAGGTTTTCTCCCAAGGGGGAGACGGTGTTCTTCGTTGTCAGGGTCATTTATTCTTTCCAGGTGTAGATGGATTGAGGAAGTGAATTTTTGCAGAAGCGCATGGTGCATGATACTCTATTCATCCAGGGGCCACTAAGATGTACCGCGACTTGTGGGAGATCTATTGGTAGAGTGAGATGAAGAGAGATGTTGCAGAGTTTGTGTCTAAGTGCTCTACATATCAGTAGGTTAAGATAAAGAATAAAAAACCTGGTGGTTCCATGCAGGAGTTCACCATTCCTACTTGGAAGTGGGAAGAAGTGAACATGGCCTTCGTGATGGGTTTGCCTAGAACTCGTCATCAGCATGATTTAGTTTGGGTCATTGTAGACAGAATGACCAAGTCAGCTCATTTTTTTCCTGTTCGTACTTCTTATTCAGCCGAGGATTATGCCAAACGCTATATCAGGGAGTTAGTTATATTACACGATATTCCACTATCTATTATTTCAGACAGAGGTACCCATTTCACCTCTCACTTCTGGAAAGCGTTCCAAAAGGGTCTTGGTACCAAGTTTATCTCAGTACAACATTTCATCCTCAAACAGATGGTTAAGCAGAAAGGACCATTCAGACTCTTAAACATATGCTAAGGGCGTGTGCAATTGATTTCAAGGGAAGTTGGGATGACCACTTGCCTTTGATTGAGTTTGCATACAATAATAGATATCATTCCAGTATTCAGATGGTTCCATTCGAAGCTCTCTATGGTAGGATATGTAGATCTACAATCGGTTGGTTCGAAGTTTGTGAGGCCACAGTTATAGGTCCTGACTTAGTATTCGACGCCTTAGAGAAAGTTCAGTTGATCCGAGAGAGACTCCGGGATGCTCAGAGCCGATAGAAGTCTTATGCAGATATTCGTAGAAAGGATCTTGAGTTTGAGGTCAATGACTATGTATACCTCAATATCTCTCCCATGAAGGGAGTGAAGAGGTTTGGCAAGAAAGGGAAACTCAGTCCCCGATATGTCCGTCCCTTCAGGATTCTCAGTTGCTTTGGCAAGGTAGCTTATGAGATCGAATTGCCTTCAGATCTAGCCTCAGTTCATCCATTCTTCCATGTCTCTTTACTCAATAAATGCATAGGTGACCCAGCAGTTGTAGTCCCTATTCAAAGCATTGACGTTTTGAACAATCTCTCTTATGAAGAGATGCCAGTTGAAATATTAGACTATCAGACTCATAGATTGAGGAACAAAGAAGTCCCTCTAGTCAAGGTTCTTTGGCGTAATCAGTCTCATGAGGGAGATAATTGGGAAGAAAAATAAGATATGTGTACCAAGTATCCTCACCTCTTCTCCTCCAATTTAGATCAAGCTCAAGGTAACAGTTCTCCTTAAGCGTACTCAGTTTCTTGTTCATGTTCCTATCATAAACTTGGTATATATTACCTTTGCATATTCATTCATGCATTCATGTATCATTCCAGTGTATAATCATGCATCAAATATGCATTCTTATTGGGAGAAATCAGTTATCAAAAGTCTCAGTTATGCATTCAAGAATCAGTTACTCATGCATCAGATATGCATGTCCAGCATGATATGTTTAGCTTATCATTCATGTTCGTCATGAGATCATGTTCCAGTAGTTTATGTCTTGTACGTACTCTAGTTTATCGTCTCTCCTCATTTCAGTCAGTCTCATTCGAGGATGAATGTTTCCAAGGGGGAGATATTGTAATACCCCGTATATTTCTAAGCTAGAAAATGAATCGTTGTCCCTACACATGAAACCTCCTATCCTATGATTCATATTTGAGTACATGAATTAGGATGAGTATCCTAGTGATAATAGAGCTTATGATGTGTTAATCATGTTCATAAGAGTCACTTAAAGTAACCCAATCTAAGAACTTTTGAATCCACCAAGTTTTCGTGTGTGATTTCACATAGCTCATCTTTAAATGAGAATAACTTAGTTTATAGGTGGTATTTTTGCATATTTATACCCTTCAAATTGTATAGAATTGAATAAGCTTTCTGTCGATACCAAATTTGACTAAAACGGACACTCGGTGAAGAAGTTATGGCGATTTAAAGTTTCAGCAGTGTCATTTCAGTCAGTGGCGCGTCACGCCATAAGCCAAAATGACGTTCGTCAATTTCCAGTGTCTCTCCGTGATTCCAGCGCATCGCAGTGATTTTCTAAGTCACAAATGGGTGGAAACGCAATGTCTCCGCGTCGCGCTGGAGGCCCAAATCGGGTAATTTTCACAGAAATTAAATGACGCATCTAGAGGGGTATTCGGGTCATCTTTCCCCCCTATATAAGTCCCAAACATGAGATTGAGGCCCCAAATCATCTCTTTAAATTACTTTTTATCAAAATTCTCTCAAGAACAACCAAGAATAAGTCTAGGGTTCACTTGGGGGTTTCAAATTCCAAGCTTATTTCACTACTATCTTCACGGATTATTAATCTAAGGTATGTGTAGTGTTCATCTATGGATCCAATCCGTTCATAGAGCTCAAGAACCATGTTTTAAATACTACTTTGTAAACTTTTTTTGGTGATATGAGCATGTACATGTTGATGATTGTTGTTTAAGTTTTAAGATGATATCTAAAGGTGTTTTCATGGAATATATATGGTTGTTAGTTGAAAACTATGAACTTTAGGTGGTGTAATATGGTGTAAGTTATTAAAAACACCTATGCCTTAAAGAATGCATGCTACGTGTTTGATAAAATGCTTGGGATGCTAGGAATTTATGTTTACATGGTTCCATGATATCTAAATGAAAAGTCTATGTTAGCTATATAGTTAAATATGAATTCCATGCTATTGATGTGTTGCTATTGTTGTGGTATGAAGCATGTATGATAATGGATATGTATAATATGTACATAAAATATATCCATGCAATCCCTACAATGTTTAAGATGTTTAATAACTACATGAAGTATAAGATCCCCTACTTATGATATTATGAATTGTGGACTCCAATCTTGTGATCAAGTCATGTCATGTGTGTCAGTTTCCTTCTATCGAGTCCTGGGGGTATTCGTACCCAAAAAATATAGTTGTGTGCCTAGATCCATGTCATGTTGTCACAATAATCTCAATCAAGCTATAATCTATAGAACTCAGTCAGTCATGTGACTCAGGAAACCTCAGAAATCTCATGATCTCAGTTAACTCTCAGATAGTAGTACCATTCCATCAGTCAACAAAAGTCAGTTAATCAGTCTATGTACAGTCATTTGAATCATGTTCAGTCTCTTCAGATGGGAGTAGAAGCTAGCACCGAGTGAACCCAAGGATGGGAACTCACCTACCAGTTTAGGGTGTGATTCTTAGCAGTCATCCTTGCGTTCCAGAACTATGTAGCCAGCATAGGTTGAGACATCTTAACCTGTTAGATTAGGGTTGATGAGGTGGCTTAACCTGGCAGTTCAGGGTTCCCACCTCTCTCGTTTCTAGTACCTGCCAGCTAAGGGTCACTCACAACTGTTCGTACCAGTGGCGCGGTATTGACACCCCTCCAGTCGAGGCAGAGATTGGACCCCAGCTTAGCCATAATGGAACACATGGGGCATGTCGGTTAAACAACTACCTCCCACAATTTCAAACTCAGTCTCAGTAAAAGAACTCAGACAATTCTTTAGATATCAGTATACCAGGACTATTAGATACAGTCAAATTCAGTTATAGCACAGGACTCAGAAAGTTCCATCAGATTCAAGACTGTCAGACACAGTCGCCCATGCTATCAGAACTATAGTTTCAGCCATGTCAGTTATCAGTAAACCATGTATTAGCTTACAGATTTAGCTATCACGTACTCACGATCTCAGTTACTATGTATGTATGTTTGTACTTTTACGTTCATATCAGTCAGTCAGTTAGCATTATTCATGCATGTAAACCTTTTGCATTAGCCTACCTCACTTGTATACTCAGTACTCCAGTTGTACTGACGCATTTGCGCTATGGTGCTTTCTTTTCATATTACACCATAGGTTTAGAGACACGAGTTCCAGACCAGTAGTAGCAACTGCGTTCCAGTATACAAAGTTGAAGTGAGTCCTCTTCATTCGAGGATGATACGATATTATTTTATTTCATTTATTATTTCAGCTCAGTTTTGCTAGACGGAGTTAGTTGGAGACATGTTCCTTCAATTCCTTATTCAGATAGTATTTAGAGGCTTTCAGATTTAGTTCAGATTTGATTCAGTTTTCAGTTGTTTTGGGTATCTTTCACTCACACGGATGTTACTATCTTACAGATTTTTTTATTCAGTTGAACCTTATGACCTACATATTCATGTTTTCCATATTATTACATTATATATTGCAGTGCACAGGTATAGATATCAGTCATGGGTTAACTTATGGTCCTTCAGGGTCATAAGCACCGTGTAGCATTCCGGTTCAGAAAATTAGGGTGTTACAAATATAGGGCCTATACTTTTCCTAGGTGATGTATTTATCCTATAAGTTGTACATATAATCACAAGATAGTCTACCGAAGGCAATTTGAGGAAAGTATAAAGCATATATTGCTCACATACTCATTGCTATGATCACATATGCATAATTGTAATCGCAGTCTGTATCTAGGTACACCTTACCCAGGGAATAACTATGAGGGTATTCCCACAGGTCATATGTTGGCTTGAGTCAAGGGAAAACCAATACATGACGTTCCAGCTGACTCCAAATACAATTGATGCCACAAAGGTGGATACGCCCAATGGTTGGGATCACTAAAGTGATCTAATCTCATCCTGTACACATAATCACGTCGAGCGATATGCCAAGCCATACGTATGTACCCTCCATCACAATGTTTATCAAATAATACCTTTTTTTGTCTTTGCTGGAAGAAGAAAGAGATGAAACAGGGCCCTGTACGTTTTCCTCTTTCCTTTAATGTTTACCAAGAGTTCCAATGAACTCCAATAATATATAATATATATATATAACTCTAATAATATATAATATATTTAGATATTTTTCTTTTTTTTCCCTTTTCTTTCCCTTTAGTCAAAGTACTAGAATGTACGTGACTTTCCCTCTACCAAAAGTTCCCTCTTTTTTTGTCTATCACTTAGTATATTTTTGAAACTAAAGTGGCCCACACGGGAAAGTAGAAAATCAAGGTTTGAATAGTTACGTGTATATGTAAACACTACAATTCTCCATAAAATACGTATACCACATAATTCTTTATAAATTTAGGGTTATGCTTGCTTAATGTATTAAACTTGGATTTAAATTTTTTTCCAAGGTGTTACAATCTCCCCCACTTAGGACCATTCATCCTCTAATGAGTATTATAGTTTATTATCCATCCCACCATGATCAAACACATCTACTATACCATTTAACCAACTTTGTTTTTACTTTATCGAATGATATGACCTTAAAATTGACTAACTCTCTAAATTTCTAAAAATTTTGCCAGAGTTTTCTTTGTAAATAGGACTATCGGGTACCTGTCAGCTAGCCAGAATAAATCCAAATATGCTTAAAAGATTGTCAAAACACATATAATACTCAACAGATAATATACGAGGCTCTGTTTGTCCATAAACTCCAGAAACAATACACGAGGCTCCAGTTGGCCTTGAACTCAATTAAAAGTCATACCAACCATGAAACTTACCTTATAAGTTGTATACGCACTCCATATCTATGTAAATATCAAGAATCCTAGGCATAAATCATGTACCTAAATATATCAAGTAAGAATCAAATGTCAACATAAATAAATATTATAGAAATTAATGATCATATAAAGGAACAAGTAGTTTAAGGACCTTTTGATCATTTTTGAAACAAATATGGGTATTTAGTTTGCACATCCGCTTTTTCTTCCCAAGTGGCTCCTTCTATGTCTTGGTTCCTCCAAAGCACCTTTACTAACGCTATGTCCTTAGTTCTCAACTTTCTCACCTGTCGATCCAATATAGCCACGGGGACTTCCTCAAATAATAATTCTCCAGCAAGATCAACACCCTCTATAGGAATGACACGTGAAGGCTCTCCTAAGAATTTATGTAGCATAGATAAATGGAAGACAGGATGCACTACAGCTAACTCCGAAGGTAATTCTAGCTCATAGGCTACTCGGCCAATTTTGTGAATAACTCTATAGGGCCCAATATACTTGGGACTTAACTTACCTTTTTTCCTGAATCGCATAACACCCTTCATAGGCGACACCTTTAAGAAAACAAAATCATCAACATGAAACTCTAAATTTGTACGTCGTACATCTGCATATGACTTTTGTCTACTCTGAGAAGTCTTCAACCGCTCTCGTATCAACTTAACCTTTTCAACAGCTTGATGGACTAAATCTGAACCCAATACTTGTGTCTCACCTACTTCGAACCAACCAATAGGTGATCTACATCATCTCCCATGTAGAGCTTCGAATGGAGCTATGCCAACGCTGGAGTAATATCTATTATTATAAGCAAATTCTATTAAAGAAAAATAATCATCCCAATTACCTTTAAAGTCCAGTACGCTCGCTCTAAACATATCTTAGAGCATCTAAATAGTACGCTCGGCTTGGCAGTCGGTCTGCGGCTGAAATACAGTACTAAGGTTCACCTACGTACCCAAGCTCCTATGGAATGATTTCCAAAATTGAGCTTTAAATTTGGAACCTCTATCTAAAATAATGGACATCAGGATCCCATGTAGGCGAGCAATCTCTTTTACATAGAGGTTAGCATAATATTCAATCGAGCTGGTAGATTTAACAGGAAGGAAATGGGCTGATTTCGTCAACCGATCAACCATTACCTGAATAGAGTCATGTTTCCAATAATAAAAAGGTAAGACTACAACAAAGTCCATATTAATAGCATCCTATTTCTACACAGAAATACTAAAGGTTTAAGCTAGGCCATTGAGTCTCAGATGTTCCGCTTTCACTTGTTAACAATTGGAGCACTGTGCCATATATTCTACTATGTCTTTCATTATGTCGTTCCACCAGTAGATCTATTTAAGATCATGATACATTTTTGTAGAGATGGGATGGATTGAATAATGGGAGAAATGTGCCTCAACCATAATCTGCTATCGCAACCCATCTACATTAGGTACACATAATCTACCTCAACACCTCAATGTGCCATCACCTGCTAGTTCAAATATCATGATTTGATGTTGTTGAATTCCCTCTTTGTGTAGGAGCAATAAGGGGTTATCTGTAATGCCCCGAGTCTGTACCCCGGACGCTACACGGTGCTCATAATCTCGAAGGACCACAAGCTAAGCTATGTCAGGTACCTGCTATAATATCTAAATAATAATACTGTAATAATTGCAAAATTTAGGCAAAAACTTGCCATAAGGTTTAAATCTAAATAATTACAATTTATGGTTTCATAATACAAAAACTGAATATCAATACAGAAATCTGAATAACTTTCTGAAAATACTCTAGTCTGAAAAAGCCTCTAAACAGTATGAAATATGGAGTTGATGGGATAAGCCCCCAACTAACTCCAACTACTGAAAGTAAACTAAAATGCTGAAAACAATCATTTCCTCAGACTATGAGGACTCACCACTAACTCTGTTTGCTGAGAATTTAAACTACTAAGGGTGCTCTGGAGCCCGTGCATCTGAACCTATGATATAAGACATCATAGCGCAAAAGAAAAGCATATGTCAGTACTTTGAATGTACTGGTATGCTCAGTGAAGTAAGTTGAGATGCATGGGTTCATATATAGGAACAAAGCTAACTGAATAACATGAGTATAACTGAATAAGAGTACATGCATGAATACATGTACTATAATTGAGATCGTGATAATACTGAATACTAAAACTAATATACTGATATCTAAAAAACTGTATCTAACAGTCCTAATTTTGTGGAACTATACTAAGTTCCGTACTATACTGAATGACTACATCTAATAGTCCTGAGTCTGTAGAACCGAACTGAGTTCTATTCTGAGACTGAATTTAAAACTGAGACTGTGAGAGGTAATCATCTAATCGACATGCACCTTTCTGAATAGATTGGGGTCCAACCTGTTACCCCAGTTGGAAGGGACTCAATACCATGCCACGGTAGAGACAAGCTGTAAGTTAACTCTCTCTGACAGGAAGCTCTTTCGTCAACCCTCGCTGGAAGGATAACTCGAATGAGATGTATCAACCCTCATAATATCTGGCAGGAAGCTATATCAACCTATGCTATCTACATAGTTCTGTAATATAGGGATTACTACTAAGGGTCAAACCCTCTACTGGCAGGAATGCCCCCATCCCTGGGTTTGCTCGGTGCTGAATCCTACTCCAAGATGAATAGACACTGAACTAATTTCTAATCTATACTAGGCTGGACTGAACTGTTACTGATATTACTATTTGACTGAACTGTTACTGAGTTCAGCGAATTCCATGGAATGATGGAATACTACTGAGTTCTATTAGCTGAATGAGTTTACTGAGGTCTGAACTAAATACTGAACTAGACTGGACTAATACTGGGTCTACTGACTTTTCCTGAGTCCTGTAACTGACAGAGAGTACTAGGATCATGACGTGACTGAGATTATTCTGTAACTGAAACTGGCTCTAGGCAAACAACTAAATTGCCGGGCATTAAATACCCCCAGGTCTCTATAGCATTAAAATAAAGCATCACATGATCTTGCTTAGCATAAACATGCACATTGAATTCATAATCCATCTATAGAGACATCTTATCAAACTCTTGCATGGTATAACTTACAAATAAGCTAGCATGACATGATTTCTTTCCTTTATTAGTTCCCATGAACAATTCATCAAGCACTTGGTGAGCATAATATATGCACATATTAAGTGAGCATCAAAATTTACTTCAAATTTCACAATTTAAAGGGGTTTAACATGGATTCATACGAATCTACACACATAGTAATCAATCCCACATAAAACGTATAATAATTCATGAAATAGAAATCTAACTCACATACTATCATGAATACAATTTAATTCAAATCATGGAAATCATGAATTCAAACTACTTGAAATTTGAAAGAGATTTTTGGACTCCAAGGGTGGAAGAAACCCTGGGATGAACACTTCACATACCTTGGTTGCTAAATTCTTGTATATTAATGGTGGAATCTTGAGACTTGAATTGAAATTTAAGGTCCTAGGGTTTTTTGTTCTTGAGCAATTTGTGAAAGAATGAATATATTTTGCTAAAAGAGGGCTAAATTTCGTGTTATGGGGGCTGAAGGACGTGGGAAAAAGACTTAATTAACCCTAAGGACGCGGCTTTTTAATGACTGTAAACTAAACCCTCGATGCGCAGACCGACATGGCATGTCATTGGCATCGATGTGATAGCCAATGCGCCGCATCGAGTCCGCGTCGGTTCACTAAAATTTAACACTGGGAGCTGGGGAAAATATTTATGAACGCGATAGTCGACGTGACGCGTTAAGATTGCGTTGACTCACTAGTTTAGGATTCCAAAAGTGCTTCAAACGAGGGCTGAAAAATCTGAAACTTGTTCGGGAATACCTATTGACCTTCCTGATCATGAAAAAACTTAAAGATCGATAATTTAAGGTCGTAAGGGTCATGAAATTAGATTCCCAACTTTCGAAGGCTAAAATAACACTAAGTATGGACACTTAGCTAAATTTTTCTAAGTCTGGGACCTCTTGACTAACTTTAAAAGACTGAATTGAGCTTAGAATTTTGTGGGATCTTATAATATCTCCCCATTGGGAACATTCGTCCTTGAATGAGACTGATTAAACTTAGAAAACTGAGAGACTGTATTTAGACACTAAGCATGCACAACTGAAGCATGATTTCATAACTGAGATTACTGATATACTGAATTATCATAGCGAACATGCATATCTGATGCATGAGGACATAGCTGAACATAATTCCTGAATGCATGACTGGGATTACTGATAAGATGAGTTTCTCATACTAAACATGCATATCTGATGCATGAATACATGACTGAACTGAATCATGTACATATGACTGAATATGCAATGGTAACTGATACCAAGTTTGTAATGGAAAATTTGAGCATGAAACTGAATAAGCTTAAGGAGAACTATTACCTTGAGCTAAATCTGAGTTTGCGGAGAAGAGATGAGGATACTTGGTCCGTATATCTGCTTCTTCTTCCCAAGTAACTCCCTCAATGGATTGATTCCGCCAAAGAACTTTGACTAGAGGGACTTCTTTGTTCCTCAGTCTACGAATCTGATAGTCAAGAATTTAAACCGAAATCACTTTGTAAAAGAGGTTGTTCTAAACATCTATGCCGTCTATGGGGACTACAGCTGATGGGTCACCTATGTATTTCTTTAGCAAGGAGACATGAAACACTGGATAGACTGAAGATAGATCTGAAGGCAACTCAAGCTCGTAAGCTACCTTTTCGAAACGACTAAGAATTCGGTAAGGACCGACATATTAGGGACTGAGCTTCCCTTCTTGCCAAAATGCTTCACTCTTTTCATAGGAGAGATTTTAAAGTACACATAGTCACCAGTCTCAAACTCGAGATCCTTTCTGCGCATATCAGCGTACGATTTCTGTTGGCTCTAAGCTGTCTTAAGCCTTTCCTTGATCAAATGAACTTTCTCTAAGGTATCAAATACCAAGTCAGGCCCTACCACTGTGGCCTCACCCACTTTAAACGAACTAATGGGAAATCTATACCTTCTCCCATAAAGCACCTCAAACGAAGCCATCTGAATACTAGAATGATAACTATTGTTGTATGCGAACTCAATCAAAGGAAAGTGGTCATTCCAACTACCTTTAAAGTCTATCGCACATTCTCACAGTATATCCTCTAAAGTCTGAATGGTCCTTTCTACTTGACCATCTTTCTGAGGATGAAAGGTTATACTGAGGTGAATTCGGGTACCAAGACCCTTTTAGAATGCTTTCCAGAAATGAGAGGTGAACTGGGTACCTCTATCTGAGATAATGGACAACGGAACATCATGCAATCTAACCAACTCACTGACATAGAGTTTGGCATAATCCTCGGCTGATTAAGAGGTATGGACTGGTAGAAAATAAGCTGATTTGGTCATCCTGTCTATAATGACCCAAACTGAATCATGCTGACGACGAGTACGAGTTAAATCCATCATAAAGTCCATGTTCACTTCTTCCCATTTCCAAGTAGTAATGTTGAACTCCTGCATGGACCCACTAGGTTTCTGATGCTCAACCTTAACCTGCTGACATGTCGAACACTTAGCAACAAACTCTGTAATATCTCTCTTCATCCCACTCTACCAATAGATCTCCCATAAATCACGATACATCGTAGTGGCCCCTGGATGAATAGAGTAGCACGCACCATGAGCTTCTGGAAGAATTCAATGCCTCAATTCATCAATGCCTGGCACACATAGTCGACCCTGACAACGCAAAACACCATCTTCCCCTTGGGAGAAAACCTCAACCTTATGATCCCTGACTGATTCTTTCAACTTGACCAGACTGGGATCCCTATCCTGTTTTTCCTTCACTTCGGAAACTAGGGATGATTCTGAACTACTTTGCACCTATACACTACTTTCTGCTGAATCGACTAAGCGGACATCTAGTCGGGCTAGCTGATGAACTTCCTGAGCTAACTTCTTCTTACTGTCCTTGACATGAGTAATACTACCCATAGACATTCTACTGAGAGCGTTAGCCACTATATTGTCCTTGCTCGGATGATACAGGACACTTATGTTGTAGTCTTTCAACAACTCCAACCACCTTCTTTGATGGAGGTTTAGGTCTTTTTGAGAGAACACATACTGCAGGCTCTTGTGGTCAGTGAACACATCAATGTGCACCCCATAAAAGTAGTGTCTCCAAATCTTTAAGGCAAAAACTACTGCTAATAATTCAAGATTATGAGTAGGATAATTCTTTTCATGGGGCTAAAGTTGTCTAGAGGCATGGGCTACGACCTTACCTCTCTGTATCAGAACACACCCCAAACCGAATCTGGAAGCATCATAATACACAACAAACCCATCTGAACCATCTGGTAAGGTCAACACTGGAGCTGTAGTAAGTCGAGTCTTTAAATTCTAAAAAATTATCTCACAAGAATCTGACCACTGGAATTTGACCTTTTTCTACGTCAATCTGGACATAGGGGATGCAATAGACAAAAACCCCTCAATGAACCGTCGGTAATAGCCAGCTAAACCCAAGAAACTCCTGATATCTGACAGAGAGATGGGTCTGGGCCAGTTTCTCACTGTCTTAATTAATTAGGGATCAACTCTAATGCCATTAATGGAAATGATATGGCCGAGGAAAGCTACTAACCTTAGCCAAAATTTGCACTTACTGAATTTGGTGAATAACTGATGATTTCTAAGAGTTTATAGCACTATTCTGAGATGGTTTGCATGATCATGCTCACTGCAGGAGTAGACAAGAATGTCATCTATGAAGACTATGACGAACATGTCCAAGTACTTCTTGAACATCCGGTTCATCAAGTCCATGAAGGTTGCTGGGGCATTGGTAAGACCAAAGGACATGACTAAGAATTTGAAGTAACCATACCGAGTTCTGAAACCTATTTTTGGGATGTCACATTCTCTGACTCTGATCTGATGATAGCCTGATCTGAGGTCTATCTTGGAGAAATAACTGGCACCCTAAAGTTGGTCAAATAAGTCATCGATTCTGGGAAGTAGATATTTGTTCTTGATCGTGACTTTATTCAACTGACGGTAATCTATACACATCCTAAGAGAACCATCTTTCTTTTGCGCGAATAAAATTGGTGCGCCCCACGGAGATACCTGGGTCTGATAAATCCCTTATCTAGGAGATCCTTTAACTACTCTTTTAATTCCTCATGTTCTGCTAGATCCATTCTATATGGCAGAATAGATATGGGCTGAGTATCTGGAAGAAGATCGATTTTAAAAATCAATTTCTCTTTCGGGAGGAACACCGGGAAGATTTGGGATTTCACATTCTACTGACACTAACTTAAGAGTAGGGGTTTCTGATCTAGAGTCCTAGACTCAAACGAGATGGTAGATAAATCCCTTAGATATTATTTTTCTAGCCCGAAGGTAAGAAACAAGATGACCCCTAAGTGCTGAATACCAAACCATACCGAATTAATATGGTATGGTAATTGTATAATGTTTTTAAAAACCGAATACCAAAATTACCATATCGAAGTTTCAAATACCGTACCACACCATACCATGCCCACCCCTATTCATTATGATATATGGCCTATACTTTTCCTAAGTGATGTGTTTATCCTATAAGTCGTACAAATGATCACAAGATGGCCTACTAAATGTAATTTAAGGAAAGTATAAAGCATATGTTTCTCACATACTCATTGCAATAATCCCATATGTATAACTGTAATCACAGTCTGTATCCAGGTACGCCTCGCCCAGGGACTCACTATGAGGGTCTGCCCGCAGGCCATATATGTTATATGTTGACTCGAGTTAGGGGAAACTAATACATGATGTTCTAGCTGACTCCATATATAAATGATGCCACAAAGGCGGGTATGCCTAATGGTTAGGCTCACTATAGTGGTTTGGTTTCGACCTTGTGCACAAAATCACATCGAGCGATATGCCAAGCCAAACCTATGTACCCTCCTATCACAATGTTTATCAAATAATGCCTTGGAGGCCTATAACATGTGAATTATAATAATGATCATCTAGTTAACATATACAAGTGCAACTATGCTACTACTATTTACTTTTACTCCTAAGATGTGATATATCTATATTGTGGCCTAAGGGATTTAAGTAAAGAAACATATGATAATATGGATGTATCATAGAAACTTAATACAAAGAGGGAAATATTGATACTTATAAGCTTGATGGTAAAATGAAGGAATGATATGTAAGGCAATATAAATATTCTACTCTCTTATTTCATGAGAATTATATTAACATTAATAGGAAGGATTACATGACGTAGGGTGGTGCCTTAGCGGCGAGGGAAGGTTTAGCCTTACATACCTTAATGCTTTATTAGCTATAGTGGTATTCCGAACCCCAAACAATTCAGCCCGCGATAATGTAGCCTTTTTCCTTCCAACTTTTAATTCAAGCTATCCGATAGGCAAGACACTAGCTACATAGATAACATATACATCCATTAATGATCCGTAGACACGTTAACAATTCATTCTGAGCATCCTAACAAGAATCCAAAATGAATTCTAACTTTCTCAATGTATACAATTTAACTTGAAATCCTCCCTACTTATAGGAATCCCTAAAAACTCTTCTCTTATCAATATTTTACATCTTCTCTTTTTTTAAAGAAACCCAATTAAGCAAATCCACTTTAAAAGCTAGTACCAAGATTCAATTTAACTATCCCTAAATACGTATTCATAACTAAATTCAAAAAAGGGGTAGATTATTTACCTCTTGAAATTCAATCCCAACTCTAAATTTAAAATTGATTCCTTGATGTTGAAAGAAGAAAAGGGAGCAAACAATGGGAGTACTAGTAGTACTGCTTTTTCTCGCTTTGGAACCACAAGTAAAAACTCAACTAATTTTTTCTGTCTTTTGCTGGAAGAAGAAAGAGATGAAATAGGGCCCTGTACGTTTTCCTCTTTCCTTTAATGTTTACCAAGAGTTCCAATGAACTCCAATAATATATATATATATATATATATATATATATATATATATATTCTTTCCTTTTTTTCTTTTCCCTTTTCTTTCCCTTTAGTCAAAGTACTAGAATGTACGTGACTTTCCTCTTACCAAAAGTTTCCTCTTTTTTCTTCTATCACTTAGTATATTTTTGAAACTAAAGTGGGCCCCAAGGGAAATGAGCAAATCAAGGTTCGAAACTTTTCAATTCCTTTTTCCTACTAGTTGAGATCATAAAACTTATATACACAATAGTTAGGTGTATATGTATGCACTATAATTCTCCATAAAATATGTATACCACGTAATTCTTTATAAATTAGGATCATGCTTTCTTAAAGTATTAAACTTGGATTCAATTTGTTTTTCAAGGTGTTACAGTTAAAAAATCTACGTGATTTGAGTGTTTGGTCGTTGGTTTTAGAGAATTTAGTGTTGGTTTGATCGGATTTATCAAGTAGGTTGGGTTTTTGATGACTAACTTATGGTATTTTTTTATGGGGGTTGGGTTTGATCGTCGATTTCAGGCGAGGTTGGGGTGGAGAAATTGGTGGTTTGGTCGGTAGAAATGGCATTTTCTAGCGGAAATTCGCCGGAAAATCTGAGCTCCTTGACTCCCGTTGATGTGTGTCTTATATATATATATATATATATATATATATGACACTTTTTAAAAATAATTTGTAGCCTGACAACGACGTGGCAGCAATCCGGTACTGATGTATAGACGCGTGTAATACAATCTCCGGTGTGAGAGTGGTATTATATCTTTAGGATGGTATTGAATTCACTATAAATTATTAAGGGGTAAATAATAATCAATTAAGTCAAAGTGCTAAAGTAAGTTGAGAGAACAAGTTCAAGAATGAAATGATATCTTTTTTCTCTATCTAAAATTTGCTCTACACAAATGGACATTAGAAACCATGTAGAAAGGATACATTTTATAGTGGTTTTTGAAGAATGAAGATGGTGTCTGTGACGGTTTAACACAAAAAATATGTTTCTGCTGTGAACAAGTGGTTGCCCATCACTTACGTTGTTGTGAAACAAGTAAGTGATTGCCCACGTTAGATCACCTACCATAAGTTTACCCATACCTCCAAGGCATATAATGCCTATATATATCCCCCTACTTCACATGTAAAAGATATATACAATCAATAAAATACTACTACTAAGTTACTCATCTTATTCTCTTGCTTACATATACTTCAATCTCTTTCTATTTCTCTTTTCTTTCCTTGTAATAAGTTTTATTATTCGATCTTTAAATTACAACACGTTATCAGCACAAGATCCCTTATAAGGTATGTATTTATTATGTAATTATTTATTTTCAGATTCTAAACACACATAATATATATATATATATATATATATATATATATATATATATATATATAAATTGCTAAAGGAAACAAACTTTTGATAATAATCTATTAACAATATATTATTCTATTTAAATTTATTTGAGATGGATATTTTATTTTTGAAAATATCATTATATCTAGCTTATTAATCTTTTTATGATAGTTTCACTATGTCAAATTTATCAAAATCTGAGTTTGTGGCTCTCGACATTACTGGAAAGAATTATTTATCATGGGTCCTTGATGCTGAAATTCACCTTGACGCTAGAGGTCTTGGGATACTATTAAACAAGAAAATAACACATCAAGTCAAGATAAGACAAAATCTATGTTTCTTCTTCGTCATCACCTTCACGAAGGATTAAAAACTGAATATTTAACTATGAAAGATCCATTTGAATTATGGACCAACTTAAAGGACCGATATCACCACCTAAAATTGATGGTATTACAGAAAACTAAATATGACTAGATACACCTTCGATTTTAAGATTTTAAAACCATAGTTGAGTATAATTCTGCTATTCATAAAGTAAGTTCAATATTAAGATTATATGGAGAAACTATAACTGATGAGGACTTACTTGTAATACCTCGTACTTCTACCTAGCTTAAAATTATCCTAAAGTGTTAAAGACTTAATTTAAAAGATGAATCCACTTTTATACATGTGTAATTTTCAAGATTTTGACTTTTTGTTGTGTGGGGAATTGAATAAGCTTTCCATCGATATCAAATTCGCCCAAATCCGACACCTGAGCGAAGAGTTAGAGCCATTTTAGTAAGACAGTGTGCCACCTGAACCATCAATGCGTCGCAGAGCATGCCAAAATGGCAATCGTCAAAATCCAATGGGCCTCCGAGATTATGACGCATCGCGCTAAGGCTCAAATCCAGAGTTATCAATTTCCAGTGTCTTAGCGTGATACCACTGCGTCGCGGTAAGATTCCAGGTCCCATCTAGTATTGCAACACGATTTCACCGCGTCGCGCCGTCAGCCAAGTTCCCAGTTGACAATTTCTAGTGGCACGACGCGATAGTGCCGAGTCACGCCACGTGCCCAAATCGAGTTTTCAATGACGAAAAATAAAACTTTCAAAGGGCAATTGGGTCTTTTCCATGACCCAGATCAACCTTTAACCACGAAATTATGCCCTAAAACCCTATTATATCACTTTTTCTCACTTTCTCTCAAGAACAAAATAATTCTCCCTCAAGAGGCAAAAACCCTAGCTCAAGAAACCAAGGCCAATTCCAGGATTTTTTCCAAGAACTTCAAGAATTTAGATTTACAGGTATGTCAAGTGTTGATTCATGGGTCCCTTTCACCCATGAAGCTCAAGGATCCCTTTTCAATTCAAAAATTGTATATTTAAGAATGTTCATGATTTATTTGAACTGGAATTCATGTTCATATTGTTGTTGGGTTTTGATCCATGTCATAGACTATTAATTTCAAGAATTTATCTTAGTGTGTGATGATTTACGTGGTATTCTTGATAAACCCTTCAAATTGTAAGTTGAATTATGTAGCCATGATAATTTGATTTATTGATTATTGTATAACCAAAGCATGCTCCCCATGTATTTGATAAAATGCCTATGTGAAGAAAATAGTGCCTTCATAGCATGTTATTATGAAATCCCTATTCATGTACAAGTTAGTGCATGTAAGGTGTTTGATGAAATGTCTTAGTCAATGAATTATGGATATATAGCACTTGTTGTGCTTTCAAGCTTGTGCCATGATTTAATTTTATGCTATCGAGTCCTGGGGGTATTAAATACCCGACAATTTAGTTGTGTGCCTAGAGCCAGTGTCAGGTTTTCACGATACTCTGAGTCAAGCCATGATCAGTAGAATTCAGTCAGTCATGTGACTCAGGAAAACTCAGTAAACTCAGTATCAGTCCAGTCCTATTCAGTAATCTCAGTGATCTTAGTCAGACAGCATGTCTCAGCAGTATTCAGTTTAGACCTTATTAAACTCAGTCAGCTAGCAGAACTCAGTAGCATTCTTCAGTTAACAGAATTCAGTAGTATTTCATCACTCAACAGAAATCCAGTGAACTCAGTTCAATCTAGATAATCAGTAAAAAATTAGTAATAGATCAGTCCAGCCTAGTATGAACTAGGAAATTAGTTCTGTGTCTATTCAGTTGGAAGTAGGATTCAGCACCGAGTGAACCCAGGGATGAGGACACACACTGTCAGCCAGTAGAGGGTGTGATCCTTAGTAGCAATCCCTGCATTCCAGAACTACGTAAACAGCGTAGGTTGAGATGTACCCCTACGAGTCTAGGGACTATACATCTCCTTTGAGTTTTCCTTACATGAGGGGTTGATGGAAGAGCTCCCTGTCAGAGAGGGTTTACTCACAGCTTGTCTTTACCCGTGGCAAGGTATTGGCACCCTTCCAGCTGGGGTTACAGGTTGGACCCCACCAGTTCAGATTCGAGGCATGCCGATTAGATGATTACCTCCTACAGTCTCAGTTTTAGATTCAGTCTTAGTAATAGAACTCAGTTCAGTTCTACAACTATCAGGACTGTTAGATACAGTCGCTCAGTTCAGTACGAAACTTAGCTAGTTTCATCAGAATTAGGACTGTCAGATACAGTCATCCAGCTCAGCCTAAAACTCAGATAGTTCTTCAGATTTAGGACTGTCAGATACAGTTACCCAGTCCAGTAAAGAACTCAAATAGTTTTTCAGTATCAGTATACTCAGTTATCAATTATCATTAATATAGTACCAGTAACCTCAGATATCGGTTACCTGCAAACTCTGTAATTCATATCATCAACAGACTCAATTATTCAGTAACCCAATATTAGTAAACTCAGATGCCAGTACATCAGTATTTAGTATTGTCACTACCCCAGTCCCAGTTTATGTATTCATGCATATATTTCTCACGCGTTCATGTTTATGCCATCAGTCAATTATTATTGGTCATGCATATAAACCCTTGCATTCAGCCTACCTCACTTGTATACCAGTACATTCAATCGTACTGACGCATTTGCGCTATGGTATTTTATACCATAGGTTTAGAAGCACGACCTCCCGAGATCCTTAGTAGATCAAATGTTCAACAGCCAGATTAGCAGTGAGTCCTCATCATTCGAGGATAGCATGATTATTTTATTACTTTATTATTTCAGTAGTTCAGAGTTAGTTGGGTACATGTCCCATCAACTTCACAGATTTCAGACAGTTTAGAGACTTTCAGACTACAACATGTTTCAGACAGTTTATTTCAATTTTGGGTATTGTTATACCCCATCACAGACATTGTTTTATATTCAGTATTAGTTCAGTTTTGAACTTTATGGCCTTACAGCTTATATTCCGTATATTTACAGTATATTATTTAGTGATCTGTTACAGATATCAGTCATGGGTTAGCTTGTGGTCCTTCAGGGTCATGAGCATCGTGTAGCATTTTGGGTACCAGATTCGAGGCGTTATATTACTAGAGAAAACTTTTTCTACTTTTCATGCTTCTAATGTATTGCTACAACAATAATATCGTGAAATGGGATTTAAGAAATATTTTGAATTGATTACATGGCTACTTGTGGCAGAGCAGAATAATACTATGTTAATGAAAAATCAGGAAGCTCATCCCACTGGATCTACTTCATTCCCTGAAGTGAATGTTGTAGCAGCAAATGATGAGCCTAAAATAAGGCAAAATTATTATCACGGTCATGGTCGAGGTCATGGTCATGGACGTGGGCGAGGACGTGGAAGAGGATAAAATAATTATCATCATAATGGTGGAAATAAACATAAGAACAATAAAGGTTCTCAAGATAATCTTTCAAAGGGTAAAGTTAATATTTGTCAACTATGTGGTATGAAAGGTCATTGGGCACGTGTTTGTCGTATGCCTGATCATTTTGTCAAACTTTATCAAGCTTTCCTTAAAAGAAAAAAAAAATGATGTGGAAGCGCACTTGACCTTTTGAGGAGATGATGATGAAGCAGCTGCATCAAATACATATAATGATATGAGGCAAACATTGCTTACAAAGGTGATAACTTTAAGGGCCTCTCAAATATTACCCATTTGAGAGCTGAAGATTTCTATGAGGATATTGATTGAAGAACTGATTACCTTATTGGAAAATGAATTTATAAAGAAAGTTATTGTTTTCTTTCGTTTGCAATTATGGTTTTCTATTTTATTAAGTACTATGTATCTCTAATTTCTACATTTCTAACGCAATTTCTTATGTTAGATTTTTTCAAACTTCTTATTGTATTCTTTCTTTTGAAGAATATGAAAATTCCCCAATCATCAATTGGATCCAAAATAAATTACGATGATATATGTCTTATAGATAGTGCTACCACACATACTATTTTAAAAGATAAGAAATATTTCTCTTATTTGGTGATGAAAGAAGCCAATGTTAATACTATATCTGGTAGTACAAGATTAATTAAAGGCTCCAAAAAAGCTAGTTTATTACTTACCGGAGGAACAAATTTGATTATTGATGAAGCATTATATTGTAGTAAGTCTTAGACAAACTTATTAAGTTTCAAAGACATTCGCCAAAATGGTTATCATAATAAGACTACAAATGATGAAAAGATTGAATATCTTTATATTACTACAATAATGTCAGGTAATAAATATATACTTGAAAAATTACCCACTCTTTCTTTCGGCTTATACTAAACAAGTATTAGCACTATTGAAACACATGCCATAGTAAATCAGAAGTTTACTAATTCAAATAATTTTATTATTTGGCATGACCGGTTGGGCTATCCCGGTTCTAATATGATGCGCAAAATAATTGAGAATTCATATGGACACTCATTGAAGAACCAAAAGATTCTTCAATTTAAATAATTCTCTTGTGCTGCATGTTCTCAAGGCAAATTAATTACTAGACCATCAATAATTAAAGTGGAAATTGAATCCCCTGTATTTCTGGAACATATACATGGTGATATATATGAGCCCATTCACCCTCCATGTGGACCATTTAAGTATTATATCATTTTAATCGATGCATCTACAAGATGGTCACATGTATGTTTATTATCAACTCGTAATTTGGCATTTACGAGATTACTTGCTCAAATAATAAAGTTAAGAGCACAATTTCCATATTATACAACAAAGACAATTCGTCTTGATAATGTTGGTGAGTTTATATCCCAGGCTTTTAATGATTATTGTACATCAACTGAAATAACAATTGAACATCCGGTTGCCCATGTTCATACTCAAAATGGTCTAGCAGAATCATTGATTAAACGCCTCCAATTAATCGCTAGACTAATGCTTATGAGAACAAAACTTTCCATTTTAATATGGGGTCATGCTATTTGCCATGCAGTAGCTCTTGTGCAGATAAGGCCCACAAGTTATCATAAAGTCTCCCTATTACAGTTGATTTTGGTCAAGAGCCGAATATTTCCCATCTAAGAATTTTTTAATGTGTGGTATATGTTCCAATTGCTCCACCACAATGCATAAAAATGGGTCCCCAAAGAATATTGAGGATATATGTTGGATATGAATCTCCTTTTATTATAAAATATTTGGAACCTATGACTGGAGATTTATTTACGGCAAGATTTGCTGATTGTCATTTTGATGAAACAATATATCCAACATTAGGGGGAGAAAATAAGCAGTTGAAAAAAGAAATAGACTGGAATGCATTATCATTATCTCACTAAGATCCTCATACAAATAAATGTGAACTAGAAGTTCAAAGGATAATTCATTTACAAAATATTGCAAATTAATTGCCAGATGCATTCACTGACCTATCAAGAGTTACAAAATCTTACATTCCAGCTGTTAATACTCCCATTCGAGTTGATGTCCCTGTAGGACAATTGACTAACACAAATGAGTCTAAACCACACTTAAAACGTGGTAGACCAATCGATTCCAAAGATAGAAATCCTCGAAAAAAAAGAGGAGCAAATGATCAAAATAATCGTAATATTGAGGAAGTTGCTCAAGAAGAGCAACAAGACATAACAATTGATAAAACCTCAGAAGAGGTTCAGGTACCTGAAAATAATAAAAATAAAGAGATCTCGGTCATTTATGTCTCATCAAGAAAAATATAGAATCGAAATGATATAATTGTCAACGATATGTTTTCTTATAATGTTTCTTATGAAATAATGCAACAAGATGAGGATCTTGAACCAAAATCTGTCGAAGAATGTAGACATAGAAATAATTAGCCAAAATAGAAAGATGCAATCAAAATTGAATTGGCTTCGCTTGAAAAATTTGAAGTTTTTGGACCTATAGTCCAAACACCTGAAGGTATAAAGCCAGTGGGCACAAATGGGTTTTTGTGCGAAAACGAAATGAGAAAAATGAAGTCGTAAGATATAAAGCACGACTTGAGGCACAGGAATTTTCGCAAAGACCTAGCATTAATTATATGGAGACATATTCTCCGGAGGTGGATGCAATCACCTTCGGGTATCTTATTAATTTGGCAATTCATGAAAAACTTGATATGCATCTGATGGACGTTGTCACAGCCTATTTATATGGCTCACTAGACAGTGATATTTATATGAAAATTCCTGAAGGATTCAAAATGCATGATGCGTATAAAAATTCTCGAAAAAATTATTCAATCAAGCTTCAAAAATTCTTAGACGAATTAAAACAATCAGGCCGCATATGGTATAATCTCCTTAGCGAATACCTATTGAAAGAAGGGTATAAAAATGATCCAATCTGTCCTTGTGTCCTTATTAAAAGGTTTGGATTTGAATTTGTCATAATTGATGTATATGTTGATGACTTGAATATCATTGGAACTCCGAAAGAGCTTCCAATGACAGTAAAATGTTTGAAAAGAGATTTGAAATGAAAGACCTCAAAAAGACAAAGTTTTGTCCTAGTCTACAAATTGAACATTTTACGAATGAAATCTTTGTCCATCAATCCACATATACTGAAAATGTTTTAAAGAGATTTTATATGGATAAAGCACATTCATTAAGTACCCCGATGGTTGTGCGATCACTAGATATTAATAAAAATCCATTTCGACCTCATGAAAATGATGAAGAACTTGTTGGTGCTGAAATACCATATCTTAGTGCAATTAGGGCATTAATGTATCTTGCTAGTAATTCACGACCAGATATATCTTTTGCTATAAATTTATTAGCAAGATTTAGTTCTTCCCCAACACGAAGACATTGGAATGGTATTAAGCATATATTCAGATACCTCCGAGGAACTATTGATATGAGACTATTTTATTCAAATGAGTCTGATTCATAATTAATTGGTTATGCAGATCCAAGATATTTGTCTGACCCACATAAAGATCGATCTCAGACAGATTATTTGTTTACATGTGGAGGTACAACTATACCATGGAGTTCAACAAAACAAACCATGATTGCCACATCTTTAAATCATGCAGAGATAATAGCCATTCATGAAGTAAGTCGAGAATGCGTCTGGTTAAAGTCAATAACTCAACACATCCAGGAAACATGTGGACTTACTTTGAAAAAGAATATTCCAACAATATTGTATGAAGACAATGTGGCATGCATAGCTCAATTAAGAGGAGGATACGCCAAAGGAAACAGAACAAAACACATTTTACCAAAATTATTTTTTACTCATGATCTTCAAAAGACGAGTGAAATAGATATTCAACAAGTTTGTTCAAGCGATAATCTAGAAGATATGTTCACTAAAGCATTGCCAACATCAACCTTTGAGAAGTTGAGATACAAGATTGGGATGTGTCGTCTCCTAGATATTAAGTGATATTTTTATCAGGGGAGTAAATATGCGTTGCACTCTTTTTCCTTAATCAAGGTTTTTATCCTACTGGATTTTTCCTGATAAGGTTTTTAATGAGGCAACAAACAAAGCGTATTACAAACAACTATGTACATTTTCTTCTTTTTAATTTTTCTTCTTGTACATGGGCATCTAAGGGGGAGTGTTGTGAACAAGTGGTTGCCCGTCACTTACTTTGAACAAGTAAGTGGTTGCCTATCACTTACTTTGAACAAGTGGTTGCCCATCATTTACTTTGTTGTGAAACAAGTGATTGCTCACGTTGGATCACCTACCATAAGTTTACCCATACCTCCAAGGCATATAATGCCTATATATATTCCCCTACTTCACATGTAAAAGATATATACAATCAATAAAATGCTACTACTAAGTTACTCATCTTATTCTCTTGCTTACATATACTTAAATCTCTTTCTATTTATCTTTTCTTTCCTTGTAATAAATTTTATTATTCAATCTTTAAATTGCAACAGTTTCAAGTTTTATGTGAGCAGTTGAGAAATGAGGAAGTGGGAGTATAGTTGGTGGGTTTTAATTTTTTTATATTATTTTTTTATTTTAAAAATAATAATCTATTTTTTAAAAAAATGATCTTATTTTGCAATATTTTAGTTTCAACTTTTCACATGACATGTTTAAGACTACGATATTTGATATATTTGACACAACTTTAATTTAATACCACGTGACTTAAAAGCCTTCTAAAATCAAATTCAAATATCTACCTATTATGAATTTAAAATTTACTTGATTACATATGCTAATATTATATATTTGTTTAGCATTTTTGCTACATGTATATGAACTTAAATCAAACAAATTCAAGTTTTGAGCATGTTCTATTTGTAGTGAATTTAAAATTTATTCAATCTTCCATTCACATGTATTTCTTTTTAAAAAAAAAAATGAAGAAAAGAAAAACTAACAACCCACATTTCTTTCTTTTTCTATCAAAATTGTAATAAAATATATTTCATTTTCTTAATAAACTTTTATAAGTATAAACTCTTTATGACTTAATTCGGCAGTTTCTAAAATTAATAAATATTTTTGTTTTTAAAAGATAAACCACGTATGTAATGTGTATGTATGAATTTTGTTGGTAACCTATTTTTGAAATTTACGTTTTAAATTTCAACTAATTGTTTACCATTTGTTTTTTTTTTTAAATGTAAAAAATAAAGTAACCGTAGAAATTTGAATTTTTCAAAAATAATACCCATATGTTCCTTTCTTTTTCTTTTAATTTTAAAAGTGAAAATAATTTTTAATTCCATCTTTAATTTTTTGCCACTTGAAAAATTTTGACTTAAAAATAATTGTAAAAGTTATTCTCAACTTGATTATTAAAAAAGAGAAAAAGTTTAAACTAAGTACAAAATTTGAATATTTTAATAACTGTAAAATCAAAAACAATTACTCCATTGGGATATGTCACACGCCTTAAGAAAAATCTTTTAGGACATAAATTTTTATTTACCAAAGCAGCCATACAAAACTGAAAGCAATCTTGGACAAATGAGCCCCAAGATTTGCTTGGACACCATAATTCGATTTCCCTTAGCAACAATATTTTTTCAAGTTAAAGGGTACCTATTTAAATTTTGCATTCTATCCGCTAACTTAAGTTGAAAATTGGAAAAGAAAAAAAAGTCTCTTGAGAATGAACAACTCATTTATTTTGAACATTAAAAAATAACTCAATAATTTATTTATTTTGACATGAAGTGAATATTAATTACGATGTTCATGAGTCCAACACGAAATTGATTATTTTTTAGATGAGTTATTTATATTAATTAAAAATAATCTATCTAAAAATGAATGCAATAGATAACCATCAGTACAATAATTAAATTGTAAAATTTTGAATTTAACAAAAAATATAAAAGATTAAATTTTGTAAAAAGTTGTAGAAATTAAAAAATAATTACTAACTAATTCTTACCTAAAAAATTAAATTATCCTAAAAAAATAGCACATGTTAATTTTCAATTCTTCCAATTGACAACAATCTAAGCAAATTCTTACTGGTATTTAGAGTCAATTCCTTGTATTGTCACTAGTATCCCACTCAAATCATTTATCTCTTGTTTGTTCCAATAATATCATTCAACTTTGTATATTTTCTTTACAAACTAACAATTGCTAAAACAGTCCTTGTTCTTTGAGAGAAAATGACGAAAATAGCCCCTTAAGTTAAACCGTGAATTTAAATGGCTTTTATTCTTTTATATGCCTCCAAATACATTTCAGTTTTTTACTTCATCACATATTTTCTCTGTCCTATTTTAGTTGGGCACGTTTTATTTTACACGGTGATTAAGAAATCAAAAATGAATGACAAATTTTACTATTTCAAGTATATTCATTGGGCATAGGAATGAACATTGAAATTGAAATTATTCACATTTATTGTATATTATGAATTGTAGGGGTATCATGAGAAAAATTAATTAATTCTATTCTAATTTAGTAAGTGATCAACTAATATGAAACATTTATTTTTAATAAGAACCAACTAAAATGAAAAGGAGGGAGTATAATTTTCCCCCAAATAATATCACAATATTGACAAAAATAATATTTAAAAACTTTAACATTTTTAAATTACATAATGGTTACATGAAATTTTCTAATTTTATTTGATATTGAATGATTTATGATATTATCACGATGTCCTTAAATTCTTTAAAATATTTATATATGATTATTTTTCTACTTGCTAGAGACTCTGTATATATTCTTTTGGAGGAGGGAGAAGGCGGGGGGGGGGGGGGGGGGGGGGGAGGTTGAAGGAATTCATCATCTTCTATATGAATTATGAATTTTCTGACAATAATTTTTGAAGTACAAGAAACTAACAACTAAATTTGAACTATTTTATCAAAAAATAAAGATTAATTATAAACTGAATAAATATAAAATATTATTTTATCGTTGAACTCCTAAGTTTTCAAATAAATAGAGTGCATATAATTTTTTGTAACAATATAAATCACATTTTGAGGTGGACTATATTATTTTAATATTACAACTAGAAGTTAAATTAAATTGTACGCACTATTTTCTATAGTTAAAAGTTATTAGTATTTCATATTGTTAAAAAATTTAGATCATTCCAATTTAAAAATTATCTGAAGGGACTATTTTGTTTTTTTTTTCGTCAAAGAATAAGGATTATTTTAGCAATTATTAATTTGTAAGGAAAATATATAAAGTTGAATGACATTATTGAAATAAAAAAGAATAAATGATTTTAGTGGGATATTTTTCTAAGTTGAGTGATAATATGAGGAATTCACTTAGAATTTACTAGTGTGTATCTATATATACATATATATATATATATATATATATTTTTTTTTTTTTTTTTTTATGTTATTATTATTATTATAGAAAAAGCGGTCCCATTTCAGAGCTTGTGAAGCACGCTTTTAGTTTGCAGTACTTTTGGCGGCTGAGCAGGGTTTTGAAATATTTCTCCAATTTTGGCTCCATTCTTTCAACACTAATACAAGACTCATCTGGAGATGGAGCAACAGCAGAGGAACCAAAATGGGGAACTGGAGGATATTCAACATGGCCCTTTCCCTGTTGAGCAACTTCAGGTCTCACCTCATTACTTCGCTCTTTGTTTTATGATGATAAGCTATTGCCTTTTTTTACCAAGATCTTGCTTTTCTTGTCCTTTTGGGTGTCCATTCCTCTACGCCCCCCCCCCCCCGCCCCCTTGTATATGTATACTAAAGTGGCGTCCATCTTTGTTTTGTGATAAATGATTGTGTATGACTTCAGATTCGATGTGTAGCTGGGTCTCATCTTGAATCTTGAATTGTGGCTCAATTTCGTGAAACGGTATTTTTACGCACTTTCAGGGTTGAATCTTACATGAACCGGTTCTGGGAAATATGTGTTTTTTTGGTGGGGTTAGGGAACAACCCAATTGTTGGCATCTCCAGTTTCTAATTCTTGGAATCTTGTTCGTGAAATGGGTTTGCTTTCCGTAGTGTTTTTTGCGGATTGTTTCAAGTTAAATACTTTTACAGTTATTTCTATATGTCCTGATAAATGCTTTCTTGGTATCGTTTTTGTTGGAGCCCTTTGCCAAACCTAGTCTAGTACTCCATTTAAGTGGAGAAGGATAGAGGAGTGGCCCATCATTCTCGAGTTCCGAATCCTATTGTTGACCAGATGGATGTTTCAGTCATCAATTTCTATTTTTTTAAAAAAACTGATGCTGTTCCAATCTTTTTGCTGTCAGTTACTACAACCAGTTTTGTAAGAAGATTTCTAGGTTACAATCAGATGTACAGAATCGAGTGCACCATGAAAAACTGCTTTCAAAGAGACACTTCACACAAAATGATTCACTTCATGAGCCGTGATGTATGGGGGATACGGTAGATGGGGGTTGAGGTAACATATTTTAGTGTACATCTGGGTGATGTGATTGATTTTTCAGCTTTGCTCCTTACGAGATTTTTTCAGTTTAGATCTTTTTTTTTTTGAAGAATTTTAAATCTTGAGTGCTCAACATTTACAGAAATTCGGATGCGTACCTATCATTAGTTGCTCATACTGCGGGAATTTAAAAAGATTACATGAATTGGAACCAAAACCCTTGAGGATTTTTATCTTTCTTATTACAGAAGAGCTGTACTAGGCATTTCCTAGATTTTCTTTCTACCTTTGACCATCTTTTTCCAGTCTATCTTGTAGTATAGTTGTTTCTGTTGAATGACACCTTGTAAGTTCTTCCAACTTAAAAAGAAAATGGTCCATTAGTTACTGAGTCATATAGCTTTTTTGTCCTCAAGGCATCAGGGATCGCAGCTCTAGATGTAAAAAAACTCAAGGATGCTGGTCTATGCACAGTTGAATCTGTTGTTTATGCTCCAAGAAAGGAACTTCTGCATATAAAAGGAATAAGTGAAGCTAAAGTTGACAAGATCATTGAGGCAGGCATGTCTCTCTTCTTTTAATTGCCATTGCCAGTGCTGATATGTTTTTCCTTACCTTCTTTTTCTACCATTTCTGCAGTTGTTTATCAGCAATCAGTACTAAACCCTTTTTAGTGTTGCGTATGAACAGCTTCAAAATTAGTGCCTTTGGGATTCACTAGTGCCAGCCAACTCCATGCACAGAGGCTTGAAATCATACAGATAACTTCTGGATCAAAAGAACTTGACAAGATATTAGAAGGTAGATATCCATTTATTTTGTGAACTTCTACAACCGGAATTTCATCTGGCATCACCACAACCTCATGCTTTTTTTTTTCTCACTTGTCAGGAGGAATCGAAACTGGATCCATTACTGAAATTTACGGAGAGTTCCGATGTGGAAAGACTCAGCTGTGTCACACACTATGTGTCACTTGTCAAGTACGATAACCCTGACAATGTGTTTTTTATTTTGAAACCCCATAAATTAAGGTGCTACAAATTGTAATTTGTAACAATGTTCATTTAAATATCATTCTTTTTCTGTCATCTCAGCTTCCATTAGATCAAGGAGGTGGTGAAGGGAAAGCAATGTACATTGATGCGGAAGGTACTTTCAGGCCACAAAGACTTTTACAAATTGCAGACAGGTCTTCTACTTGTAATCTCAACTCACATTTTTTCTTGTATTATGAAGTTCAAATTTGTCATTGGTGGTGTAAATGCTGCAGGTTTGGATTGAATGGTCCTGATGTTTTGGAGAATGTAGCCTACGCTCGAGCTTATAATACTGATCATCAATCAAGGCTTTTGCTGGAAGCAGCTTCAATGATGGTGGAGACCAGGTTAACTTTTACCTTGATATGCTTATAATAGTAGTTGCTGTAGTTGATAGCTTCCTCTTGGTTTTTATATTCTACAAAATGAACTTTTCTCCAAATTCCTCTGCTCTTCTTTGATTTTTTCCCTCTCTTGCTTCTGAGTGTCTGTGTTACTTTGAGCAAGAAAATGTGCTAGATTGTAGCTTAGAGAAAATTCTAACTCTTGATCTGTATGTTGGAGGGTTCTAGTTTGAAGCTGCTCTCAATTTGTTTGATTATGTCCATCTTACATCTAATGCATGTTTGGATTCATCTTATATTTATTAGAAGTGTCCTCTTACCTTTGTCAAACAAATAATCTTTTTGAAGTGTTGTAGAATTAACTCAAGATGTGAGGTTAACGGACAACAATAAAAAATTTGCTTCCTGAATGTGGTGTAAATTCATGAACTTGTGTCTTTGTCAGTTATTTGGCTTCATGTCATTAAGTATAAAAAAGACCTCTATGGAAGCTTAACTATGAAACCTGTTTTGATCAAGCAGGTTTGCTCTTATGATTGTGGACAGTGCTACTGCCCTTTATAGGACTGACTTCTCCGGGAGAGGAGAGTTGTCTGCCAGGCAGATGCATCTTGCAAAGTTTCTGAGAAGCCTTCAGAAGTTAGCAGATGAGGTAGTTTAGCATGTCCATTGTTTGTGCTCATTACCCAAAATGGAGTCTCCTCCTCTCTGCTTCTCTGTTTCGGTGGTGGTTAATGTTTCAGTATTAAGATTAGGGGTTCTTGACTTACCTTTTCTGTCAATCCTTTACTTTGACACTTGCAGTTTGGTGTTGCTGTTGTTATTACTAACCAAGTTGTTGCTCAAGTGGATGGTTCTGCTGTATTTGCTGGGCCTCAAATAAAACCCATTGGTGGAAACATCATGGCCCATGCTTCTACTACAAGGTATGTGTAATAGTACAACTACCACTTGCGGGCTTGCTGCTTATCTTGATAGCTGAAATTTTCCTCTTTTTTTTATTACTTCTGACAGACTAGCTCTGAGGAAAGGTAGAGCGGAGGAGCGGATTTGTAAAGTAGTCAGTTCACCATGCTTAGCTGAAGCTGAAGCAAGATTTCAAATTTCTGTTGAAGGGGTCACTGATGTAAAGGACTAACTGTGACAGCAAATTGTCTACTAGTACTATTTTTTGTTTTCTACTGTGGAGTACATTTTGTCATCATTTTGAAGGGGTCAACAAAAGAAAGTGTGTTGTATGAATTCACTACACATTTTGTAGAACAATATTCCTTCTACTACTAAAGGTAAATTGCGGTTTTCTTTATTCATCTTTGTGGCATCTCATTCTATATGTTAGATTTGTTTAGCAGAAAGGTAACTAAAGAACCTAAAAATAAAAGAAAAGGGTACAATTTGTTAAGTTATACTTATAAGTTTGCTCAATTTTGTTTTTGTCTTTATAATGTCTTTTCATTATTTTGTGTCCTGAGTTGGGGTCTATCGGAAATAACCTTTGTCTACTTCATTTGAGGCAATGAACCTGTATAATTTTATGTCCTGAGCTGGGGTCTATCGGAAATAACCTTTGTCTACTTCATTTGAGACAATGGACCTGTATAGAGACTTTATTTTGTGGGAAAGCACGAAGTATGTTGTATTTAAAAAGAGGGTGGAAAGGAGAAGGGAAATTCTTCAAGTTGTGAAGTGCCATGAGTCATTTTAATTCAGTAGTAAATAAGAACGGAGGTAAATGAGCTGTCATTGGAGTAGGGTTGCTGTCTTTCTGATGAACAAAGCTGCCAGAAGAAGGTTCTATTCCATAGTTGATTAGATGGGGCTCTCTGATCACCCTTCTGTGTTTCTTCCTTCGTTTCAAAATAATTGAATTGTTGAAATATAATACACATCTTAAGAAAAAAAGGACAGACATAAATTGGTCATGTTTTTTCATTTTCTCCCTTTTCAAATTCCAAAACATTAGTAATGATCATTGGAACTCATTCTTGAAAATTTAATTATTGAAGGGTAAAATTAAAAAAAATTTCCAACATCTATCTTAAATAATGAACAATTTAATTATTTTAAGCACTAAAAAATACTTTAACTATTCAATTATTTTAAAACGAAGGGAGTATAAAAATGACATAATTTTGTTTTTATTAGGTGATCATTTGTCTATGCAGATGATGATGGCCAAACTATAGATAGTGGTGTATTAGGCGAAATCGGGTTTCTGCGTGGCATTTGCCTGATGATAAAATCAATGATTTTTCCAAAAATTGCATCCTTCGGATTGCAACCTTCGGTCAATAATCCTTCCACAAAATTATGTATTAATTGTTTTTTTTCTTTTCAAAATTTACCTCTATTTAGATGAGATTTTATATAATTACGAGACTATGATATAAAATAGGCATAATTTTATTAAGAGAAAATTATCTTATATATATTTATTAGATTGTTTATTGCAAGTTATGACAACATTTTTAGATAATTACTTTATTAAGAATTTAATTAACTTTTTAAAAAGCTAATTTATTTATTTTATTAAAAAAGTCGGTGAAATATTTTTGAGAATTTAGTATTCAATATCTCCTAAATAAATATTTTGATAATTATGAAAGTAGTAAAATATGATCAATATTATATCTTCATTTATTATCATTCTTACCATTTTCAAAAAAGTCTCACGTTTTTTTCTAAAACAACTTTATTGAAACAATATCTTTTTTTTGCCAATATCACCCATTTCATTTTAATTATACATTTTTTTAAATTCATTTTCATAAATAAATATCTTCTTTTGAGGTATTATTTGAGTATCAATTTTGATATCTATCAAACAATCAATTGTATCTTTAGGGTTCGATTTCGTTCCATTTATTAAGTTTTTTTGCTTGAATTCAAATATATATTCTTATTATGTGTTGATTTCACCACTTATACTTTTTCTTCATCTGAAATTGACTTCATTTTCTTTTGCCAGAATGCAAACACCAATATAAATCATGGCTAATACTGACTATTTTGATGCCCCAAATCTTCTTCTCCCAAAATCACACTGTAACACCTCGTAAATTTTTTCGTACACTTATCGCGATTATATGGAGTCCTAAAGGCTTGCGTATGGGTTAAATTAAGTTTATGGTGTTTGGAAGTATCCCGTCAATAGTTGTATGTGTAGGTATTGGAATAAGCTTTCCAACGATATAAAGTTTGCCCAAAACAGAGGAGTATTTCATATAAGCGAGCACATTCGAAATTTCAAAACAGTGGCCGGAAAGCTTGTGAACAGTAAATCTGCAGGAAAATTACTGCAGCTAGACAATTTTTTTTGGATCAACTTTAGACGATCATAACTCCTTGTACAAAAAGAACTGTGTGAGCTTCTATATATCGACGAAAAGCTCCGAGAGTCTTCTTTCTGATGAAATTGGTTTCATCCAAATCCAATGTCTGAGTAAGGAGCTATACCCGTTTTACTACAGCCTATAAAAAAAAAATAGAATTTTGGGACAGATTTTTGGGTCAACTTTAAACGACCATAACTCCTTGTACAGGAAGAACTGGGTGGTATACTTTATATGAAAATGAAATCCCTTTGAATTATATTTCCAATGCAATTGGTTTCACCCAAATACGATACCGGAGAAAAGAGTTATGATCGATTTACTTCAGCCTGTCAAAACTGTCCACTGGGGACAGATTCAGATTTATTTAAATTTTTAGGGCAAAATGGTCATTTTCTATTACCTCTTGGACGAAAAATTGGTCTTTATAAACATACACTTAGCCTCATATATATCATATATCATCCAATTATTAAGAGAAGGTGAAACCCTAGCCTAATTTCAACTTCAAATATTTTGTGATTCAACCGTAGAAAATTCGAATTGGTTCCGTAGTTGTGTTCACCATCTCGAAAGCTTCGAGAAGCTCCCCATGGTTATGTAAGGAAGATTCTAAATACAAGAGTTCATTGTTAAGGTATGAAAATTGTTTATTCTTGATTCTTATCCATGAATAAGTATTGATAAAGGATTATGAGTATTGTCTTGATGTTGGAAGATAACTAGAAACATAGTTATGAATTGTTTTGTATAAATTGTTAGTAGTAAATTATGGAAGTTGTTGTATTGGATTATGGAGGATGAATTGTGGTGATATATCATTATATTAGTGGTTATGTATGCCTAGTGATCATGTTGGTATTGGATGGTGATTAAGAGGGGAAATAAAGGCTAAGAGTGATGTTGAGGGATATTGCATGAAAATGCATGATATGTGAATGTAATAAGAGTATAAGAGGATGTATGTAGCACTCTTATTGATGAGTTAAAGGATTACTTCCTAGACATTATTTGGTGAAGTTAATACCTAAATGGTAAGGTTTGGTTGCTAATACTAGTTTGCCACAAATGACTTATTGTAGATAAGTGTTCGAAGAGTACGGGAAGTCAAGTTGGACTTGTATTGAAGTGGTTATATCAAGGTATGTAAGACATACTCTATCTAATCTTTGGCATGAATAATGACCCATGGCACTCTCAAGTAAGCTTCCAACATTTTCCTACGACACATGACACATAATAACATCATATGATCTTCGACACTACCAATTAAACTAGTTTTCACTTTTAAGATGTCCGGCTAGTCAAAAAAATTTCCATCTACTATTGTTGACTCCGAAATGGTTTAATGAGGTATCCATGATTCTCTACTTCATTTTCATGATATTGATTACCTATTTACATGTTTTTCCTATTGAGGTATCATGGTTTCAAGTTCCATAAGGTGTGACCACAAAGTAACCAATCTCAAAGATTAATTGAATTAAGAAATGGAATGTCTTTATTTTAAATTGATGATATGCTGTATTGTATTAGTACCACTGATCAGTTGGCCATTGTATTATAAAGATTATGTATATATGCTATTCCAGGGGTGGTCCCTGATGTATTGTATTAGTACCACTGATCAGTTGGCCATTGTATGACATATGTTATGTATTGATAAGGAATACGGGAAGTAGTGATATGAAAGTAATGTGCAGGTATCCCATCAGCTCTTTTAAGTGTGGTCTACTCATACTGTTTATTCACTGGTATCTGGGTTCTGTTGATCTTTTGTATCTCATCTTGATACTCACTGCCTTACATACTCAGTACATATTTCCGTACTGACGTCCCTCACGGGGGACTTGTATTCATGTCTGCAGGAATAGGTACTTCAGGTCGTACACCTCCGCAGTAAGAGCCAGGACATTCTGTTGATAATGGTGAGCTCCAGTTGTTTCGGGGCATCCCAAGTCGTTTCTATATGTATTTTTGGTATTTGTATAAAAGTCTTTTGTGGGCGGGAGTTTGTCCCGACCCTAACTCAGTTGTGTATCTATGTAGAGGCTTTTGTAGACACATTGTACAGCCATAGGAGTGTTTGGTTGATAGACGTGATGGCTCTGACGGCCAATTACTGTTTATATATATATATATATATATATATATATATATGCGTGTCTGCTGGGCTGATACAGGTACTGTTTTCTTCTATTTACAACGAAGTGCTGCCCAAATTTCTAAGTTTCATAAGTAATGTAAGTGTGAAAGTATAGGTTATGAACGGGTTCTCCCGGGCCTCCTCGGCTACGGGTGCCAGTCCGCTCCAATGGGATTTGGGGCGTGACACACACAACCTCCTATTTTGATGCCCCAAATCTCTCCATTTCATTTTTTAAAATTTTCACCCAAAAAAAATCGATAACTTCCATCCAATTTTGGGTTTCAATCAATTATCTTCATCCTCCATCTACTGCAAACGTCAAGTCAATTTGGTGAAAAAATTTCTCATTTTTTTGAGAGGTAAGCTGAATGTTGAAGTAAATTTTAAGAAAGATTACTTCATCTTAGTTTCAAAATACATCTATTGTGTTTTAATTTTTTTTAATTTTTTTTATGACTTCCGATGATTTACCATCATTCACTTTGGGTGCTACCCAAATTGTTAAGAGCATTGTTGGTTCTTCAACTAATGAAGAGGTGAATTTTGTTTCGAAAATTTTTGATAATATTTTTAAAAACTTTCGCAAAAATAAATCAAAACACCGCAACGATCCAACAAATATGAAGATGCTTTGAGAAGATTACGCTGCTCAAACTGAAAAAACAGACATGCAAATTACTGAGGAGGACGATAAAGGAGAGATGCATAATTTCCCCTCAAACATGGTAAATAAACTTTAAAATTTTAACTTGATATATATGACATTTTGCTAAGACCTAAATAAATTTGATACTTTTTGTGATTTGATACATTTTTAGCCGACACTTTTATTAATATTTAAGGATTTATGATGGTTTATCTTTCGTATTGATTATTGCATTTGATACTTTTTAGTCTGTTAACTAAATCTATGCTTTGCATATATGATACATTTTGATAACAGATATTCACTGTCATGTGTTAACTTACTATACATATGTTTTGATACATTTTGATATATGTATATGTGTAAATATAGTATATGTATCAACATGATGTTTTATACATTTGATACATATCAGATTATAGTATGCTATTTTGTGTCTAAACTAACTTCTTTAATCTGCTGATTCTATAGAACATCAGCTTAAGATTGAGATACCTATTTTAAAATTAGACACCACATTTCATAGAATCAGTTATGCGTCGCTATTATAGAATTATGAATTGGACAAGACAATGAATGAATATATTAGTAATAATCAAGACCCGCCTAAACTTAAACGCACATACATTCCTTCGGATGATCAGAATTTGATAGATATTGAGTAGTTGTGTTTTCGATAGTTGTATTTCTGATAGTTGTGTTTTTGATGTTGAGTGCATATTTTGTTGTTTTGTTCTGTGGTATTGGAGATATGAATTGTGGCTTCTTGTATCCTTGTTTTCTATTTTGGTTAAACAATTAAATAGTGATTTGACATTGCAATAAATGACACTTAGTATTTTATTTATTATAATTTTTTTGCACTTTTATGAATTTTAATGTTAAAGTTCCTGTTTTTGCAGTTCATCAGTAACTTCAAATCGTATGTATATAATATATGTATCACTGCATTCAAAGATATTTATCATTGAAATTACAGTTCATCAGTACCTAAATAATATGCACCAAATAAATGTATCATATGTATCAAATAAAATTAGTTGCTGATAGTTTCGAACGACTTCAAATAAGGTAAAAAATGTTCACAAAAGTACTAGCACAAGTTGAAATCAATACATTGAATAAAAATGTTGATTTATTTTTCATGAATTTAAGGAGACTTATTAAAGAATCAATATTTGATATTGAATTGAAATTGTGGAGAATTATTATTCATGAAGTGAAACTCAAAATTTTATCAGGTAGTTCTTTTTATTGTTGTGAAGCTGGTTGTTTTAGAGTTTGTTTTGTGAATATAGACGATGAAACAATTACAACATTATTGAGAATGATAAAGAACTTTGTGCTTCGGACTTAACAACAAAGTTGATCTTAAGAAACAATACAGCAGTAGCAAACTTCAAATCAACTTAAAATTGCACTTGATCAGTTAACTGAATGATATGTATCAAATATATGTTTCATTAATTATTCATATGTATCATTAAAAAAATATAAATCATTAAACAATCTTAAGCCACAAACTCATATTTATAAATTCATAACTATTTATTCCCAGCAAAATTCTGTGAATCCTTTCAATCCATAATAATTAATGTATCAAATAAATGTTTGATACATTTTGATAGATGGATATGTATAAATGCACTGCATGTATCAACATGACTTTTCACCAGTTACTGTTTGTGTAAATATAGCACAAACAACGATTTTACAAATGCAATTTGTAAATAACATATGTATCATTCAATTTGTATAAATTATTAAACATCCTTAATAACTAATGAGTTGAAACATTAAACATATTTTTTCACAAAGCTATTTAAACATACAAACAATATTACTTGACACATTACAAATAACTATCAATTGCAAATTCAATTATTATTGAGGAATTAAAACTGTAAACAGTATTCATAACAAGAAATTTCAAAGGTTTAATTTAAAAATTAAATATCACATCTTCTTTGAAAAATAATTGTAAGTGCGTTTATTATGGCCTTCATTCCTGTACTTTTCATAATAATTTGAGTTTGGAAAAAGTATTTTACTAATTTTCTTGTGTCTGCCTTTCTTTGATCTTTCAAGTGATCACAATACCGTCAATCTGAGTCATATCTGATATGAGAAATTCAAATATCCAAAAATCATGACAAAATAGAGATAATCAATTTTGACATGATGAAGAAAAAATAAGATGAAGAATTTGTGTAAAAATTCAATATTTCAATCGAGTTTGTTTTGAAGAAATGAACATTTTAATTTTTTGTTATTGTTTACGTTTTTTGTACTTTCAAAATCGATGAAATGTAATTTACTCCCCCAATTTAAGGAGATTTTGTTGTTTTCTTATTTAGCTAACCGATTTTTTTAAATGTATCAAATCACATATGTATCAAGGTCAAACATATGTATCAAAAAATGCTAAATGTGGTATATTACGTAATTAGGTAAAGTGATAAAAATAGTTATTAACACCTTAGTGTATGACATTTATGTAAGTTACCCTAGTTAAAATACCTAAAATAAATTGGGAGACTTTCATAAACAACTATGCTTTAGCACAAAATCTGACATTTATAGCCACAGTTTGCGATATTACTATTCATAGCCGTTGTATTCAACCCATAGCCGTTGTATTCCATTTTACTCAGTCGTCTGTATTTATATAAAACTTAAATAAATTAACTATATTTTATATTTATTTTGTATTTTCGAAAAATATGACTACATCAAATACAAGTCATGGATGGTGACAGAAATATCATAATTGCGTATGATATTTGTATTTACCATCATTTTTTTTATTTACTTTTTCCTTTTCTCTTTTCTTTTCGTCTTTTTAATTTATGTTTTTTTTGTTCTATTTTTGTTTTTTTTTCTTTTTCAATTCTGTTTTTTTCTCTTCTATTTCTCTTTGTTTTTCTTTTTCATTTTTTTCTTTTTGTTTGTATCTTTTTCTTTTTCGTATTTTCTCCCTTTTTTCTTCATTTTTTTTTATTTTTTTCCTATTTTACCTTTTATTTTTATTTTTTCTCCTTTCTGTTTCTAGCTTCTATTTCTCTTTCATCATTTTTTCTTTTGACCTTTTTAGTTTTCTTTTTTATATTTTTTTGTTTTATTTTATATTTTTTATATTTTCAAAAAATATGGCTGCTCGAGCATAAGTCATGAACGATAACGTAAATACCACAATTTCTTATCGTATTTGTATTTACAATATTATTTATATTTTTGTATTCATATTTGTATTTTAAAGTTCACACTTGTATTTGTATTTTATAGTTCACATTTCTATTTATATTTTATAGTTCACACTTGTATTTATATTTATTAGTTCGCACCATTATTTTATATTTTATACGATTTGCACTTGTATTTTAAAGAACTATTTTGTATTTTATAATTGACTGCATATTATATTTGTATTTTATTATTTCATTGTGTTTGTATTTGTATTTATATTTTACTATTTCATTGTGCTTGTGCTTGTATTTGTATTTGTATTTGTATTTGTATTTGTATTTGTATTTGTATTTGTATTTGTATTTGTATTTGTATTTGTATTTGTATTTGTATTTGTATTTGTATTTGTATTTGTATTTGTATTTGTATTTGTATTTGTATTTGTATTTGTATTTGTATTTGTATTTGTATTTGTATTTGTATTTGTATTTGTATTTGTATTTGTATTTGTATTTGTATTTGTATTTGTATTTGTATTTGTATTTGTATTTGTATTTGTATTTGTATTTGTATTTGTATTTGTATTTGTATTTGTATTTGTATTTGTATTTGTATTTGTATTTGTATTTGTATTTGTATTTGTATTTGTATTTGTATTTGTATTTGTATTTGTATTTGTATTTGTATTTGTATTTGTATTTGTATTTGTATTTGTATTTGTATTTGTATTTGTATTTGTATTTGTATTTGTATTTGTATTTGTATTTGTATTTGTATTTGTATTTGTATTTGTATTTGTATTTGTATTTGTATTTGTATTTGTATTTGTATTTGTATTTGTATTTGTATTTGTATTTGTATTTGTATTTGTATTTGTATTTGTATTTGTATTTGTATTTGTATTTGTATTTGTATTTGTATTTGTATTTGTATTTGTATTTGTATTTGTATTTGTATTTGTATTTGTATTTGTATTCGTATTTGTAGTCGTATTTGTATTCGTATTTGTAGTCGTATTTGTATTCGTATTTGTATTCGTATTTGTATTTTAAAATGTTGTTTTATTTTGTTTGTATTTATATTTGTATTTTCGTCGATGCGCTTGTATTTTAAAGAATTATTTTATCTTTGTATTTGTAAGTTGATCTCATATTGTATTTGTATTTGTAGTTCCATTTATTTTATTTGTTTGTATTTGAATTTGTAGTTGATAACATCATTTGTATTTTTAGACCATTGAAAAAAATTATTATTTTTTTCTACGAACACTTGTATTTGTATTCATTGCTACAATTTGTATTTTGTTGATGCAAATTAAAAATAAAAATAAAATAATACATTATACAAACCCAAATCTTAAATTATATTAATACAAATATTATATTTGCATCAAATCATACATGTTTATACAACTTGAACCATACGCATAGAAAATGATACTTGTTTATATAAAAATATAAATAACAAATTTAAAATACAAATACCAATGATATATTTACTATTACACCCCTTTTTCGCATGATGGTCGAAAGAATTTTTTCAATTAAAGTGACGATTTTGAATAGGGATTATTTGATTTACTGAGTCGCCACTTGAAATTGAGTTATGATGTTCCAATTCACCTTATTGAATCCCTAGTCAAAAGAAAATGACTCTTTGTTGGTCTGCGAAAATAGAAAACCAGGTAAGAAATTCTGTTGATCGAGGAGAAGAAATGAGGCCCCCTCGAGTCCCGTGGTTCTAGTACGGTCGCTTTAATGACTTAAGTCTGGCTTGAATTAATATTTTGGCTATAAAGGATTTCTTAGCCTAAAAGTTACTTATTTTCCGCTTTCTACTTGTTTTCAAATATATTTAAATTATCCTATTTTTATTATATAATAATGTGTGGCTTACCGGTAGCAGTACTTTCCGATCATACCACAAGTTTTGATAGATTTCTCGTGCCTTTGAGGCATTTATGGACCGCTCCCATTTTTTAAAGTCTAAATAAGCTTCTAACATGTTTAGAATTCACCCAACCCAATTAGTTGGTTTCAAATGGTATGTTAATTTTATTATAACGAATAGTTGGTAACAGGTCTTTCCACCTTCATCGTTAACTTTCACTTTTATGTTAAATCTTAATTCTCTTGAAGTTAAGAACCTAATTCATTCTTTTACGAATCCACTCCCTTACAATTGAGTTTTACCCTTTTTTCTTTTCTTAGTTATGATGATCTTAAATAAAATCACAACTCATTTGTTCTTCATCACATTTATTGGACTAAATGAATATTATCACTACACTAAAATTTAAATCAACCATCCATTAGCCTAAGAAGCTTTGAGTTAACTTTGGAAATTCTCTACTTTTAAGTAAAATCTAATACCAATATTCTATTACTCCGGACGTATCAATTCAACATATGAAGTGCGACCATGCCAAGGCACAAAATTTAAAAGCATGAATCATAGTCATACAATGAACAAAAATGTGTGGAGGTTATAAATCATTTAAAAAAAATATTTCAACTTAAAATAAGTATTATAGACCATGTGACACTACTGTTATTAATAACATTAAAATGACTCACAAGTCGATAATTAGCATTGACATAAAATATTACTAATTTATATACACGTAAATATTACCCAGAACATCATGATCAATTATGCATACCTAAATTAGCAAGTATCATTCACATCCTCTTAAAAAAATATTGGTAGGCTTTCTTAAATGAGATCAATGTGTTAGCCTCCTATGTTTACGTTTTAATAATGACAAACTAATGAGTGGATCTTTGTAGGATATTGGAAGACTGCTAATGATAGAAGGATGCCTCACATAAAGATATGAAGGATCAGAGGAAATTAATGGAAGCAAGCAAGAAAACCGGCTCTAGGAATGGAAGGACATCAAATCATGATCTATGGCATCCAAGCGAATCAATCAAAATAAGAACAAAAGGAAGAAAAATCATACTCGGAATCTCATCAAATCAGATCAATCACAACAAAGAAAAAGGAATAAAAGATCACGAACAACTTGAAAAAGCATCAATCACTACAAGAGAAAAAGAAAGAAAAGATCACGGACGTATCTGATACAGATGTGAGTGAAAGCCGTGTATGTACATATCTGATATGGACATACCATACGTTAACATTCCTCAATCAAGGAATCAATTCAAATCCTTAATTGAGAATAAATCTCTTGGGTTTACTTATGAAGAGTAGCAACTGAAGATTCTAAAAGAAGAAGACTAAAGATAGACAAAAGTTACGCAACTTCAAGGAGAAATCTCAAAGTGTCTCAGTCTTAGTCTCACAAAATATTGTATTGCTTAGTTTACAATTGTTATAAAAAGAATAGGATCGAATCAACTTTGTAATACGAACTGAAGTTGTGTCACAAGATCTGAAGAACAAAATAAGTTTTCGGAACTTGTTTCTCATCATTGTACTCAAGCCCAACATTGAAAGATCTAAGGAAATGATTGAAACCCAAGGGGATTAGAAGTAGGCACTACATTGGTGTTCCAAACCAGGATAAATCTCTGTGTCCTTACATTAAATTCAGTTATTTACTTGCTTGTTTATTCAACTATAACTTGTTTTGTGAAGTGTACTGATCTCTAGGTGAGTCGACTGTGAGGAGTCAATAGTCGACTCACAGGAAATTTTTGATTCACCTCCCTCTTGAAATTTAGTTGATATCAAAGAAGGTCTCACCAAAAGTGCTGCTTACCTGCACGCGAGCAAAGATCAAATGGCAAACTATCAAATCCCCGGTGCTCTTTTTCCAGATGGTCACTCCTCCACAAGACCACCATACTTTAATGGACAATACTACTCCTACTGGAAGAACAAATTTAGAATCTTTGTCCAATCAAATGACTTCCAAGCCTGGGTTGTCATTAAGAAGGGACCAAAGTCGATCCCAGGACTCAAAGACAAGGAAAAAGACAAAGGCAAAGAATCGAGCAGTATTGATGTAGAAAACCTTGAAAGCTTTAAGATCACCAAATAACAACAAGAGGTAATTCAAACTAATGCACGAGCTCTAAGTTTGCTTCTTTATGCAGTTAGTGGAGAAGAATATGATAAGGTATCAGCCCGCGAGACTACAAAAGAGATGTGGGACAAGTTGGAGGTGACATATGAAGGAACCACAAAGGTCAAAAAATTAAAAATTACTGCCCTGGTCAATGAATACGAGCTATTCAAAATGGAAAAGAATGAGAACATCAAAATAATGTTTGCCAGATTCAACTAGACCGTATGCAAATTGAAATCACTAGGGATGATCTATCCACACAGCCTGCAGGTTTAGAAACTGATCCGAAGTCTCTAAAAAATTTGGAAAACCAAGGCTGTCATTCTAGAAGACGGAGATCTTCACAACATGGCATATGATAAACTATGAGGTAACCTCATTGCATATGAATGAAACTATATCAATAGGTACCACAAATAGAAAAAGAAGAAACCAGTAGCCTTTAATGCTGCACCAACTAAAGAAGAGGACATTTTGGACGATGCCAATAGCGAAGGAATGGCTCTCATAAATCGTGGAGTAAGGAAGATCATGAGATAGAGACAACAAAGATTCCAAGGAGCTAAGGATAATGATTCCATTAGAAACGATGATCACTGTAATCACTGTGAAGTCCTGGCCACTTCAAACAAAACTATCCAGAATTAAGAAGAAGACTGTCTAGAAAGAATCAAAATTTTGGAGTCTGGAGTGATGAAGATGAAATCGAATAAGAAATAGAAGCCGCTAATATGTGGTGGCAACAGGTGAATCTATCAAGGTAAGACCATACGATTGCCATAATTATAATATTCTTTAATTAAATTTAGATATGATAAATGACAAGTTTCAAAAAATTATAGATGAATATAACAAACTTTCTCAAGAGAAGAAAAGTAGCGAAGCTCGATTTAAACAAAAACTCCAAGAGGAGCAAACAAACTATCAAAATAGAAATCAAAGCATGTCAAATTGAAATTGGCTTACTTTATGAGGAGCTTGATGATTTAAAATAACAATTAAATAACATTACAAAATCACCAAGCCACAGTTTCGTAAGACCGAACTCTTTTAAAAACAATTCAAGTTCCTAATCAGAATATTTAAATCAGCCAAGGCCTCTTTTTTCTCTCGTGGACTTGTGTATTTCTTCCATGGATAGAGAAGGAACAAATCCTATAGCTGCAGGCATAAGACTAAGAGTATGTGGGTTTGGAAGACCAAAGGGAGCACATCTAACCCGCAAGGACCTAGGACCACTTGGGTACCCAAATAAAATTAATTTTCTTATTTTGCAGTAACATGTCCGAAAAAGCTATAAGAAGGGAATATCGATGATTGATAGCGGATGTTCTAGACACATGACCGGAAAGAAAGAAAACTTTTCTACTTTAAAAAATGTAGATGGGGGATCAGTCAGATTTGGTGACTACGCCAAAGGTAACGTCATCGAAGTCGACTCAGTAAAGTTCAGCTCCTCATGTGAGTTTACTAAAGTGTATTTGGTAGATGACCTTAAGCATAACTTTCTCAACATCAGTCAGCTATGTGACACCAGATTTGGAGTCTCCTTCAAAGCTGAAAGTTGCTTCATCAAATATGAAAAAAGAGACATCTCTCTCATCGGTGAACGCATTGATAATATCTGTGTTTTAAATAGTCCTGACTTTGCTACCTTAACCCGTCTCACTATGCAAACCAATGATATTTTGTTGTGGCATAAAAATCTTGGGCATGCTAGGATGCATATCATTGAGAAGTTTTCCAGACTAGAATTGGTGAAAGGTTTGCCAAAACTCAAGTTTGAAAAGGATTATATCTGTGATGCTTGCTAATTGGGTAAATGGTCCCTAACATTGTTCAAAGTCAAAGAAATTATCTCTACTACCAAACCACTTCAAATAATTCACATGGATATATTTGGCTCCACCAAGACTGCAAGTATTGGTGGAAAGAGATATATTTTTGTTATAGTTTATGACTACTTACATTTTACTTGGGTAATGTTTGTTGATCATAAACATGAGGTTTTCACAAACTTTGAGATCTTTTGTAGAAAGGTACAAAGAAAAGCTGTAAACCTCATCGCTTATGTTCACAACAATCACAGAGAAGAATTTGAAAACAAGGCATTTGAAGATTACTATGCTCAGAACGGATACTCTCAGAACTTCTCATCACCTCGGTCTCCTCAGCAAAATGGTATAGGGGAGAGAAAAAATCTGTACCTCCAGGAAACTGCCAGGACCATGTTGTTAGAACATAATCTCCCAGATCACTTTTTGGCAGAAACAATAAGCACAATGTGTCACATCATCAACAGATGCCTAATCAGACCTATTCTAAAAAAGACGCCTTATGAACTCTGGTGAGAAAAGAATCCCAACATCAACTAATTCCATCCTTTTGGATGCAAATGATTTATCCACAACAATAACTTAGGAGAATTTTATCCACGAAGTGACAAAGGTATTTTTCTTGGGTATTCTTCTACTAGTCGTGCTTATAGATCTTACAATAAAAGAACTTTATGTGTTGACGAATCTATGCATATTGTATTTGATAAATCTAATCACCCCTATGATTTTAAGTGTTGATAAGAACAGGTAAGTAATCTACAATCTGGAGAAAATAATAGCACAAACTCTGAGCCATCACAAGACAAGTTGACTATACCCCCTCCGGAGTCGACTCCCACAATAAAAATAGTGAAATCGAGTGTTCCAAGAGAGTGGAAACATGATTCTAGATATCCAAATGAATTCATCATTGGAAATCTAGAAGATAGGGTTCAAACAAGAGCTTCATTGAGAAAACAAGCGTCTGTTGCCCTTGTATCTCAAATTGAACCAAAGAAAATTGATGAGGCCCTCAAAGAAGAATCATGGGTCTAAGCTATGAAGGAAGAATTAGAACAGTTTGAATAGAATTAAGTTTGGAATTTGGTTGAAAGACAAAGAAACTGCTCGGTAACTGGGACTAGACGAGTCTACAGAAAAAAATTGAATGAAGAAGGAGAATTTGAAATGAGTCTTATGGGTGAGCTCACGTTCTTTTTGGGATTACAAATCAAACAAACTCCCAAATAAACTTTCATCAGTCAAGCCAAGTACATGAAGGAACTCATCAAAAAATCAGTGTGAAAAAAGAAAAGACCTATGGAACTCCAATGAGTCCATCCACAAGCCTTGGTTCAGACTCGTCTAGCAATAATGTTGAATAGAAAATGTACAAGGGAATGATAGGATCACAACTATACTTGACTGTCAGTCGACCAAGCATCATGTTCAGCATATGTAAGTATGTCAGGTTCTAGTCGACTCCCAAGGAGTCTCATCTGACTACCATAAAAAAGATCATCCGATACCTCATAGGAACTCAAGTCGTTAGACTATGGTACCCTTGCTCTTCTCATTTTGACTTAACTGGATATTCAAATGCTGATTTTGTAGGTGATAAAAGTGATAAAAAAAGTACTAGTGGAACTTGTCAAATTCTTGGTGATGCCCTGATTTCATGGCACAACAATAAGCAAACTTTAGTTGCACTTTCAACCACTGAAGCCGAATACATAGCCATTGGAAGTTGTGGTACTCAAATTTTATGGATTATGCATCAACTACTTAATTTTAATTTATCTTTTGTATTTATTCCCATAATGTGTGATAACACCAACGCTATTAGTCTATCTAAATACACTGTGCATTATTCTAGGGAAAAACACATTGATATTAAACATCATTTTATTCGTGATCATGTGGAAACTGGCAATTTTTTGTTAACTTTTGTTGACTCCAAAAATCAACTGATAGATAGTTTTACAAAACCCCTGTTAGAAGAAAGATTTTGTTACCTTAGAAAAAGATTTGGTATTCTTAGTATTAATGATTTATGAGCTTTATTTTTGGACCAAAAATATATTTACTTGCTCCAATTTTTTGTCAGTATATTTTTTACTACAAAATTGGTTTTCAAAAGGGAAGTCATTATTACTCACACCATTTTTCATGACCCGTTTTCCATCTTTACACTTATTTACCTTCCCAACACTCCTCCGACTGCCACCCTTTCATTTTCATCAGTCACCCTTTTCCCCTCACACCTCTTCGACTTCCCTTCCTCTATCTTTTTGAATAGTCGCATATACCCTCCTCTTCCTCAAGGCCTCTTAACCATCATATCCTCTCCCTATATATCCCTTTTAAAATTCATCTTTTCTTCTTTCCCATGACTAGAGCCTGTTCTATGGCAAACATGTCAAAATCTCTTCCCAAATCCCTCCCCGAAAACCCTGTTCTTCTCACTGAATCCTCTGATGAATCCTTAATGGATTCTCTAGAAATTCTCATCAATAGACATCGTTCTAATTCCAGTACATCCCCCTCTACCAAGAAACCTTGTCCACACCCTCTTCACTCCATCTCTCTGAGGACATGCACAAGTTATAGACATGCTATCACAAAGACAAATTCTTTGCCTTTAAGAGTCGCTCTGTTGTACTCAATCGCATTATCAATATCTGTTAATTAAAAGATTTCTTATGTAATGTCAGTCGCCTCTTTAAGTTTCAAGATTTGTCTCTTGTCTTTCATCTCTGTGGACTTCTGGTTTATGAGGATCCAATTCGTATTTTTTATGCGAATCTTTGTATCTCCCCTAATACTGGTGAATTCGAGGCTTTTGTGCTTGGCACAAGAATCATTGTGAATGATTTTTTTTCGAGAATGCTTTTGATATGAAGTTCTCTAGTAACATCTATTTTATGAATGACAGCTAGTCCAATGATTTTGAGGTCAGTTTTGAAGAAACCAAGAGATTTCTGCCAGACCCTGGCCCTATTTTGACTAATTTTGGTCCCCTGTTCCTTTGTTTCAAGTTTCACATTATGGCTCACATAATTGCTACTACACTATGTCCCGAGAAAGGATCCCTCAGCAATATCACTAGTCGTGATATTTTTATACTTTACTGTCTGGTTAAGAAAATCAAAATCTATTGGGCAACTTGGATTAGTGAGTACATGCTTGAAAGTACAACCGATGTTCATGCCTCTGCCAGTTTTCCATATGGCCTGCTCATTACTCGAAATCTTCAGTATTACTCTATTGATCTATCTTTGTACCACCCAATGGAGGTTGTTTTCACTTATAACTCCAAGATATTTTCCAGTATGGGCTATGTCTTGGTTGAAGATGAATAGTGCAAGAAGGATTATTCATGGGCAAGGTCGAAACTTCCCAAGGTAAGAAAATCTATTTCTAACCCTATGATTATTGTCTTGAAGGAACCAGAGGAGATTAAGGATTGGTTCAGAGCCATCAAGGAAAGTATTACGCTACTGCAGAAGTCGACTTCGAAACTCTTGGACCTCGGGAAAAGCACCAACACAAACATAGGCGTGGTTCAGTTGGCTCTTGATAGGTTCAAGCAGGAGGGTATAAAATTATTTACTTGGGTGTTCACCCGAATGGATTCCATCATGAACCTTGTCCACTCCTCTAATGATGATCTAGCTATTTCCATTCAGAACTCCTATTACCCTTTCTTAAAAAACATTGAAAAATCATATAACACCTTCTATCATAACATACATAATACTCTACCCTACTTTCTCAAGAAACGGTGAATAATGATGACTTTGTTTTTTATTCAAAAAGGGGTCCTGTCCCATCTTTTGATGGGTTGTAAGATGATTTTTAACACATTATCTGCTACACTTTTTGCTCTGCCTAGTTAATAGATTATATATATCTGCTGCTTGTCTGCTGTTTTATTTTGCTATTATTTTTTATTATGCCAAAAGAGAGAGAAAGAAAGGAACATCAGGAAGCGCCTACCAGTTAGGGGGAGCAAGTCGACCACCGAGAAATGAAAGTCGACTGATACTCAAGAAACCTAGAACAACAGAATGGAAATATGTACAAGTCAGGAGGAGCAAGCTGACAGACAGGGAAGTCAACTGATGTTTACACTTGTTTGTCATTATCAAAAAGGGGGAGATTGTTAGCCTCTTATGTTTATACTTTAATAATTACAAACTAATGAATGAATCATTGCAGGATATTAGAAGACTGCTAATGATGGACGGATGCCTTACACAAAGATACGAAGGATCAAAGAAAATTAATAGAAGCAAGTAAGAAAACCGTCTCCAGGAATGGAAGGACATAAAATCATGATCTATGGCATCTAAGCGAGTCAATCAAAACTAGAACAAAAGGAAGGAAAAATCCAGTCCCAGAATCTCATCAAATCAAATCAATCAAAACAAAGCAAAAGGAAGAAAAAATCTCGAATAACTTGAAAAAACATGAATCACTACAAGAACAAAAGGAAGAAAAGATCACGGACGTATCTGATATAGACGTGAGTGAAAGTCTTGTATGGATATTCCTCAATCAACAAATCAATTTAAATTCTTGATTGAGAAGAAATCTCTTGGGTTTCCTGACGAAGAGTAGCAACTGAAGACTATAAAAGAAGAAGACTAAAGATAGACAAAAGTTACGTAACTTCAAGGAGAAATCTCAAAGTGTATATGTCTTAGTCTCACAAAACTATGTAATCCTTAGTTTACAATTGTTATATAAAGAATAGGATCTAGTCAACTTTGTAATACAAACTGAAGCTGTGTCACAGGATCTGAAGAACAAAATAAGTCTTCAAAACTTATTTCTCATCATTGTATTCGAGACCAACATTGAAAGATCTAAGGAAACGATTGAAACCTAAGGGGACTGGAAGCAGGCACCAAATCAGTGTTTCGAACTAGGATAAATCTTTGTTGTCTTTACTTTAAATTCAGTTATTTACTTGCTTGTTTTTTTCAACTCTAACTTGTTTTGTGAAGTATACTGATCTGCAGGAGAGTCAATTGTGAGGTGTCAATAGTTGACTCACAGGAAATTTTCAATTCACCCCTTCCCCCCTCTTGAATTTCACAATGCACATATTCTTTATGGTGGTGACTCAACCGATATTGTGGCTTAAAACCAAAATTAAAAAGAAGACCTTAGTTTTTTTCTTTTAGAAGAAACATTATATAGATTTGAGATATAAAATTATTGATAACTATTTTTGCTATAAATTTTTTAAATAACTCTTTTCTGATCTAAAGTCGTGTTGTTTAATATTTCTTGAAATATTATTGATCTAAACTAAAACTTATCAACTATAGTATATTTGTTATGTTGCTTCTATTGCGTAATAATGTAGTTCTTGTAGCAATACTTTTAACCTATCATTTTAACCGAATTTTACAACTCCTAAAGTATTAAGAAACAAAATAAAAATGAAACTATATTCACATACATAGTATGAAAAGTGGAACAAGAAAAGAGAAGACAAGGGTTACAGCATCTTGGAGTGTCGAAATAGTGATCTATAAGCTATTTAAATACATATGAAACATTGGAATGTTAGGAGTTCTTTTAGTAATTTGGATTAAAGACATTCTGCAACTATGAACGTGGCTTTTCTTTTCCAATTTCCATTGTAAAAGAATAAAAATATTTTCTTTTAAAATTTGACATTATTAACAACCCAACACATAGTACTCTAATACCCAACACACCTACTGGACATTATTCATTAGTAGGCTTAACATGCATGCTTTTATGTAATTAGTTAGCGAAACTAAACGTTAAGAAGCACCAAAGAAGAAATCTAACAATGTAATCCCGATAAAAGAATACGTTAAACTCCACATTTACGTACAAATATATAAATATTTGATAACTTAATCGTATAACATGTAGTAACAAGAAGTTCACATAATCAATCAACCATACATACTAAATAATGCATGAAACAACCATTTGAACATCTTCATACTAAATAATGCATGAAACAACCATTTGAACATCTTCATTCATACTTTTTCACAATAAAACTTATAACATAAATGTTACATGATAGAATAAGAACCTGTGATGAATTAAACCAAGTAATGAAGCTAGAAAGACATCATCGGAAACTTCAAATGAAACTCCAAACTCTAAACTCAAACTCTTCTTCCCCTCTCTTTTGGTTTTCTCCCTTTCTTCTAGTATTCTTGTCTTTTTTTCTCTTTTCTACTTACTGTTTTTTTTTTTTCTTTTCCTTTTCGTTACTTTTCTCTCCTTTTGTTTTTCTGTCAAGTTTTCTCCTTTTTTTCCTCTTTGCAATCTTTTTTTATCCGTTCCCTCTTTTTTGTGCATGCGTGTGTTATGTAGGTGCATGTTTGTGTGAGTATTATGGGATTGTGGGGATGAGAGGTTGAGGAACCTGGGAGGAGTTTTAGGGAGATGGGAAAATGCAGTTGGGGTGGACGAGTTGGGGTAGTTTTTGGATTTTATCTTTTTTTCTCTTTTTTTAATATATAATATATAATAATAATAATAAAAGAAAGCAATAATAACATAAATATTGATTAATTGATTTTCATACTTGGAAATTATAGGAAATTAAAGTTTATAACTAGCCTAAATATAAAATATAATTAAGAAAATAATAAAATTACTAGTTTATTTATAAAAATCTAAATTAAAAGAAAAACATATTTATTCTTTTGAAATTTTTCTTATTAGTTAGAAATAAATAAATAAATAAACATATCCTAAAATGCAACTTTATATTTTGAACTCTTTTCCACATTTTTTTTAATGAAAACTACTAAAAATGAAATAAGACCTAAAATAAATATTGGACAAAATATAAATATTTAATGCCAAAAAAAAGTTAAAACTCGAGGTGGGTCAAAAATCACATGTCTATATTTTGCCCCTCTTTGTTTGAAATCTCGAAGAGTTTTTATACAAAGAAGTAGACAACGAGATGGATGAGTTTTGACCCTCTGGTTATTCGAAAGAATATAATACAATTATAAAAAGAATGTGACCAAGCCATGGTTTTAAACCGCCTAGATATCCCGGTGTAAGATACCACAAAAATTTCTAGCTTAAATTAGTCCTTTAGGCTTGCCAGGGGTCCCAGACTTAGAATATATTAACTAAGTATTCAGACTTAGTGCCATTTTAGCCTTCAAAAGTTGGCAATCTTATTTCATGACCTTTATGTCCTTTAAATGTCGATATTTGAGTTAATTCATGATCAGGAATGTCAGTAGAGTTTCTCGAACAAGTTTTGGATTTTTCAAACCTTGTTTAGACCATGTTTGAGTGCCCAAAACAGCGGGTCGACGCAATCTTAACACGTCACGTCGACCATCACATTGATGAGATAGTTTTTCCCCAGCTTCAGTGCAAATTCCAGTGAACCGATGCGGATTCGACGCGGCGCGTTGGCTATCGCGTCGATGCCAACAATGCGGCCCATCAGCCTGTACGTCAGTAACACAGTTTTCAGGCATTTAAAGGCCGTGTCCTCAGGATTAATTAAGTCTTTCCCACTCCCTTCAACCTCTATAACACGAAATTTAGCCCTCTTTTAGCAAGTTATATTCATTCTTTCACAAATTGCTCAAGAACAAAAACCCTAGGTGAATTAAATTCAAATTCAAGGATCAAGATTTCATGGTTAATTTTCTAGAATTCACCAACTAAGGTATGTGAAATGTTCATCCGAGGGTTCCTTCCACCCTTGGAGTCCAAGAAACTCTTTTAAAGCTTATGTAGAGTGATTTCATGATTTTCCATGATTTGAATTAAAGTGTATTCATGATTATTACTTAATTGGATTTCTATTTCATGATTTATTATAAGATTCATGTAGAGTTAATTGATATGTGTGCTTTATCATGTGAGTTCATGTTGAAACCCTTGGAATTGTGTAATTAGAATTGAATCCCAATGCCTACATGTTGTTTTAGTATTATGTGCATATATTATGCCCCACAAGTGTTTCATGAATTGTCCATGTGAGTTGAATAGTGAAATTATATCATGTTATCATGTATGCAAGTTCATGTCATGCAAGTGTTTGCTTGAATACCCAAATGAATGAATGATGACTAAGTAGTTAGTTACCATGTCTCAAGATTATGCCCTGTCTTTTAAGTTTATGTTATCGAGTCCTAGGGGTATTTAATACCCAAAAATTTTGCTGCTTTCTAGAGCCATGGTCAGTCATAGAGTAGAATCAATCATGTCTCGCTCAGTAGAATTCAGTCAGTTACAAAACTTAGAAAAACTCAGTGCATTCTGAATCAGTCCAGCTCAGTTTAGTAAAATCAGTTCAGTTTAGTTATACTATATGATCAGTAATAGTTCAGTCTAGCCTAGTACAGTTTAGAATTCAGTCCAGTGTCTATTCAGTTGGGAGTAGGATTCAACACCGAGTGAACCAAATAATGGGGACTCACCTGCCAGTAGAGGGTGAAATCCTTAGAAGCAGCCTTACATTCCAGAACTACATAGCCAGCGTATGTTGAGATATCTCCCTGCAAGACTAGGGTTGATATATATCTCATTTAAGTTTTCTTACCAGTGAGGGTTGATGGAAGAGCTTCCTTTCAGGGAGGGTTAACTTACAGCTTGTCTCTACCCATGGCACGGTATTGATACCCTTCCAATTGAGGTTACATGTTGGACCCTAATTATTTTAGAGAGGGGCATATCGGTTAGATGATTACCTCCCACGATCTCAGTTTCAGTCTCAGTCTCAGAATAGAACTTAGTTTAGTTCTACAGATTCAGGACTATCAGGTATAGTCACTCAGATCAGTACAGAACTCAGTATAGTTCCACAAAATTAAAAATGTCAGACACAGTCATTCAGTTACCAGTAATTCAGTATCAGTATACTCCGATATCAGTTAATTAGTATTCAGATTCAATATTCAGTGTTAATACGATCTCAGTACAGTTTCCATATTCATGTATGTACTCTCATTCAGTTATACTCATGATATTCAGTTAGTATTGTTCATGCATTTGAACCTATGAATTTCAGCCTACCTCACTTAGCATACCAGTATATTCAAAGTACTGACGCATGATTTTCTTTCCACTATGATGTCTTATATCATAGGTTCAGACGCACGAGCTCCAGAGCACCCTTAGCAGTTCAGATTTTCAACAGTCAGAGTAGTGGTGAGTCCTCGTAGTTAGAGGACATGGTTATTTTCAGTATTTTAGTATTATTTTTAGTAGTCAGATTTAGTTGGGGACTTGTCCCATCAACTCCATAGTTCAGACAATTTAGAGGCTTTTCAGACTAAAGTATTCAGTATTGATGTTTCAGTTTTGGTATCACTATACCGTATTCAGTTTTATTTCAGTATTGAACCTTATAGCATATTTTCTGCCTAATTTCTGCATATTATAGTATTATTTTTCATCTAATGTAGCAGGTACTAGTCATGGGTTAGTTTGTGGTCCTTCTGGATTATGAGCACCGTGTAGCGTCCGGGGTACAGACTCCGGGCGTTACAAACTTGGTCTCAGAGCCTAAGGTTCAACAGTGTCCTAGGAAGTCTGAAAGTCGCATTTAGTAGAGTCTTGTGTATGGGTGTATTGCGTGCTACACTTATGGATGAGAGGCTACGAGATGTTTTAGGAAAAGTTTCCCTTCTTTCAGTATTCATATCGTGCGAGTGAGCATGAACTCCAGTAAAAATCTTAATCTAATCCTCTTATTCCTTTTTCTTACAGAACATGCCTCCCAGAATGACTAACAAAAGAAGGACTGGAAATCAGTTAGCACCTCAGCCTGTTCAGGCAGATCCCCTGGACGAGCACGTCTCTCATGTAGAATTCAGGGCTGCATTCACTACGCTAGCCAATTTAGTCGCAACTCATAATGAACGGCCAGCTGCTATTCCGACCAACCAAGTGGCCCATTCTATTGTAGATAGGATTCAGAACTTCACCCAAATGAGTCCTCCCTTATTCTCAAGTTCTAAGTCTGAAGAGGATCCACAAGAGTTCCTCGATCAGGTTTAGAAAGTCATAGATATCATGGGAGTGACTTCCAGTGAGAGTGTTGAGTTAGCCGCCCATCAGCTACAAGATGTAGCCCATACGTGGTTTAAGAAGTAGAAGGTAGATAGGGGTACAGATGTAGGGCCCATAGAATGGGAAGAGTTTGCTATGGCCTTCTTAGATAGATTTTTTCCCTTAGAGCTGAAAGAAGCCAAGGTGTTAGAGTTCATCAATATCAAGCAAGGCAGTATGAGTGTGAAATAGTATTCCCTAAAGTTTACTCAGTTATCCAGGTATGATCTTATGTAGCAGCAGGCAATAGATCCAGAATGAGCAAGTTTGTGTCTGGGGTATCGGGTAGAATGGTTAAGGAGTGCAGGACTGTGATGTTGATTAGATAATGGACATATCTAGGCTTATGGTCTATGCTCATAAGATTAAGGAACAGAAACTTAAGAAGAAGCAGAGAGAAAATCAAAGAGACAGAACGGGTAGCTTTAGTTTTGCCCAGCCAAGGTCAGAGGGTGGTAACCATTCTTGGTGTAGTCAGAAGTTTTCAGTCCCAGTTCTATCTTTAGCTAGCACATCAGTACCAAGGTTTAAGAATAATAGTCATGATGGGGCGCTAGGCTCCAAAAGCCAGAGTAGTGCAAGCGGTGTTCGTACTAATTTGCTTTGCAAAGAATGTGGTAAGAATCATAAGGGTATGTGTAAAGCCAACAGTGATGTGTGTTTTGGATGTGATGAGTCAGTTCACAGAGTTCGAGACTGTTCTAAGTATGGTCTACAAAGTTAGTACAGTCGTCTTTCAGCTCAGTCTGGTTGCCCAAATCAGCAGGGTGCCACTTCCAGTGCCGCCAGTGGGCAACGCCCAAATAGGCTTTATGCACTTCACTCCAGGAAAGATCAGGAAAGTTCCCCTGATGCGGTCACTGGTACATTATGTACCTCCTATTTACATATTTATGTCTCATCAGATCTAGGAGATTCTCTGTCTTTTGTAACTCTTTGCATAGTAGTGAACTTTAAAGTCAGACCAAATATTAACAAAACCTTTCACAGCCTCCACCCCAGTGGGTCAGTCTATCATAGACCGGCGGGTATACATGAACTATCCAGTTATGATATCTCAGTATGTCAGGCTTCAAGATTTCAGTAGTAATTTTAGTATGTGTAGAAAAGTAATGTGTGGGAATGATCCCCAACCCATATTTTCCTCAGTATAAAGTTTTGTACTCCAGCCATCACGATACCTACACATGATTTACATCTCAGCTCCATGAACACAACTTATATTCATGCACTTTCCATAGAATCGTGTGCATTTTTAGTTCTTAGTATGAGGAGTTCCAGTTCACTCAGTAGTACGAATCATGTTCCATCATCACAAAAAATCCAAACTCAGGTCATGCATCTCATGACTTCTGCACTCATGCCTTACAATGTGTTTAGTTCCAGTTACCATCTGAATCATAGTCTCAGTTACAGTCTTAGTTATAGTGTCAGTCTCAGTCCAGTAATTAGATCAGAAAATCAGTTCAGTTTTAGGTTTGCTCGACCATAGCATACAATTATCAGTTATACAATTATTAGTATTTCAGTACCTCAGCTTACAGAATATTTAGAACCGTGTCATACGCTTAGTCTTGCATTCTAAAATAATACAGCTTTCACGAATTCATGCTCAGTTATATCATATTACCCAGTCAGTCCTTACCTCGTGTACATGATACTCTATAGTTTTAGTCCAGTTATTTAGACTAAGTACAGTTTAGTCTTGCAGACCCAGTATTCAACTATAAGTTATTCAGTTAATCAGACAAGTTAGTATGCTTATGCATTCGTGCACAACACCCATGTGAATATTTTTTCAGTAGATCCAAGTGAAGTGTCGTACTAAGGTGGAGAGTATAGTTGAGAGAGTATTCAAGGGATATGTCTAAGCTTGAAAATTTGTAGTTGCAGTGTATAAGTCTTAGTCACTCTATCTTAGATGATGATTCGTAGGCCTCGCTTCATATTACAGAATTCTAGCCACGTTGTGATGTCTTATTCAGATAATGCCAATCTTTTCTTGCTCCCTAAAGTTGCTGGAAACTCAATAAAAAAAGTGTTAGAGAAAAACTCCAGTCGAGAATAAGTTTTACGTATGAGTTACACCGTAAAGCTAGTAATTCAGTTTAGCAGTCAGAAGGATAAATTCATGTGGTGTGGTTTTCCATCTTTCCATCTAGTCGCATTATCCGAAGTCTCATGAATGTAACTATTCTAAGATAGACCAACCAGGTAGTTACGTGTTCAGCTCAGTTCATGTATCATGTCTCAGTTTCAGGCCCCAGATATTCAGTCACGATTCAGTTCGTAGGTGCCTTGTGCATTGCCCCATTTTTCCTCAGTATCTCAGCCAAGTTAGTATTCTTTGAGGAATATAATTTCCTAAGGGAAATATGCACTATAACCCAAGATTTCATGTCCTAAACCTCCCAGTTCTCTTCATATAACGAATCCAGTTTGATGTAGTGGGTATAAGTTGACCCTCAAGTTCCAATCTTGGCCATAAGCCACGTATTCAAGGGGGCTCAATTCAGTTCATGATATTTAGTTCATGTATCACGTTCTAGTCTCAGTCATGTTCTTATGTTCCCGTTCATGCGTACTCCAAAAATGATCTTGGGTTCATCAGTATTTTTTAGTTTAAGTAATAGTTTTTCCTTAAGATTATTCAGTTTATGCTCATATTTTCTATTACAAGCTTGGTATCAGTTACCATTGCATATACGGTCATACGGTCATGAGTCAGTTCATCCATGTAGTCATGCATCAGATATGCATGTTCAGTATGAGAAACTCAGCTTATCAGAAATCCCAGTCATGCATTCATGAATCAACTCAGTCATGTACTCATGTATTAGATATGCATATTCAGTACAAAATTTAGTTTGTCAGTAATATCAGTCATATAATTATGTTTAGGATATTCATGTACAGTAAGTTCAGTCTATCAAGTATTCTCAGCTTAGTCAGTCTCATTTGAGGATGAATGTTCCCAAGGGGGAGATAATGTAAGACCCCATAGAAATTTCTAGCTTAAATCAATCCTTTAAGCTTGTTAGGGGTCCCAGACTTAGAATATATTAACTAAGTATTCAGACTTTGTGCCATTTTAGTCTTTGAAAGTTGGCAATCTCATTTCATGACCTTTACATCCTTTAAATGTTGATATTTGAGTTAATTCATGATAAAAAATATCAGTAGAGGTTCCCGGTCAAGTTTCAGATTTTTCAGACCTCGTTTAGACCATGTTTGATTGCCCAAAATAGTGGTTCAATGCGATCTTGAAACATCTCATTGACCATCGCATCGATAAGATATTTTTTCCCCAGCTTCAGTGCAAATTCCAGTGAACCAATGCGAACTCGACGCGGCGCATTAGCTATCGCGGCGATGCTAACGATGCGGTGCATCGTCCTGTGCATCGGTAACACAGTTTATAGGCATTAAAAGGAAGCATCCTTAGGGTTAATTAAGTTTTTTCTCATGCCCTCCAGCCCCCATAACATGAAATTTAGTCCACTTTTAGCAAGTTATATTCATTCTTTCCCAAATTGTTTAAGAACAAAAACCCTAGGTGAATTAAATTCAAATTCAAGGCTCAAGATTCCACCGTTAATTTTCCAAAATTCACCAACTAAGGTATGTGAAGTGTTCATCCAAGGGTTCCTTCCACCCTTGGAGTCGAAGAAACTCTTTTAAAGCTCATGTAGAGTGATTTTATGATTTTCCATGATTTGAATTAAAGTGTATTCATGATTATTACTTAATTGGGTTTCTATTTCATGATTTATTACAAGATTCATGTAGAGTTAATTGATATGTGTGCTTTATCATGTGAGTTCATGTTGAAACCCTTGGAATTGTGTAATTAGAATTAAATAACGATGCCTACATGTTATTTTAGTATTATGTGCATATATTATACCCCACAAGTGTTTAATGAATTGTCCATGTGAGTTGAATAGTGAAATTATATCATATTAGCATGTATGCAAGTTCATGTCATGCAAGTGTGTGCTTGACTTGCTTAGTACAGTTTAGAATTTAGTCCAGTGTATATTCAGTTGGGAGTAGGATTCATCACCGAGTGAACCCAAGGATGGGGACTTACCTGCCAGTAGAGGGTGAAATCCTTAGAAGCAGTCCTTGCATTCTAGAACTACGTAGCCAGTATAGGTTGAGATATCTCCCTACAAGACTAGGGTTAATATATATCTCATTTGAGTTTTCCTACCAGCGAGGGTTGATGGAAGAGCTTCCTGTCAGGGAGGGTTAACTTACAGCTTGTCTCTACCCGTGGCATAGTATTGACAACCTTTCAACTGGGGTTACAAGTTGGACCCCAATCAGTTCAGAGAGGGGCATGTCGGTTAGATGATTACCTCCCATATTCTCAGTTTCAGTCTCAGTCTCAGAATAGAACTCAGTTCAGTTCTATAGATTCAGGACTATCAGTTATAGTCACTCAACTTAGTACAAAACTCAGCATAGTTCCACAAAATCAATACTGTCAGACACTTTCATTCAATTACCAGTAATTCAGTATCAGTATACTCAGTTATCAGTTGATTAGTATTCAGATTGAGTATTCAGTGTTATTACAATCTCAGTACAGTTTCCATATTCATGCTTGTACTCTCATTCAGTTATACTCATGATATTCAGTTCGTATTGTTCATGCATATGAACCATGCATTTCAGCCTTCCTCACTGAACATACCAGTACATTCAAAGTACTGACGCATGCTTTTTTTTTGCTCTATGATGTCTTATATCATAGGTTCAGACGTACGAGCTCCAGAGCACCCTTAGTAGTTCAGATTTTCAGCAGTCAGCGTAGTGGTGAGTCCTCATAGTTAGAGGACATGGTTGTTTTTAGTATTTTAGTATTATTTTTAGTAGTCGGAGTTATTTGGGACTTGTCCCATCAACTCTACAGTTCAGACAATTTAGAGGCTTTTCAGACTAGAGTATTTTCAGTGTTGATGTTTCAATTTTGGTATCACTATACCGTATTCAGTTTTATTTCAGTATTGAACCTTATGGCATATTTTTGTCCTAATTTTTGCATATTACAGTATTATTATTCAGCTAATACAATAGGTACCGGTCATGGGTTAGCTTGTGTTCCTTCAGGATTATGAGCATCGTGTAGCTTCCGGGGTACAGACTCAGGACGTTACACCTGGGTTATAAGGGAATCAGGTCATGTGTAGTTCAATGAGGGAAAATAGTGAGACGATGAGTTAGAGTTCGAGTGAGGTTCCATCGAGTCTCCAATTTGTGGCTTCTACTTTTAAATCCAACTAAAAAAAACAAAAATTGAAAGTGAATATACAAGTGAAAGATCCTATCTATGTAGCTTTTTTGGAATCTTGACTTGAATCTTCATGACTTTCTAAGTGGTGAGACAGTCGTTATTTTGAGTTGAACTTAAAAAATGATATGCTTCTCCATGTAGACTCTTGGTATTGGAGAGGAACTTGAAAATTGATTTATTATTCAGACTCACTTCTAACTTGAACTTGAAAATCTTCACCATGTTCTTAAGGCGGGCTCCTGAACTTGCAACTAATAATTTTCATCCTTTTCTTCAGGCATGGCTCCTCAACTTGCAAAAATCTTTATCCTATTCTTCATGTGGGCTTCTGAACTTGCAACTAATAATCTTCACCCTATTCTTCAGGTAGGCTTCTGAATTTGCGGTTTAAGATCTTCACACCATTCTCCAGACGGGCTCCTGGCCTGTAATTTAAAATCTTTACCCTATTCTCTAGATGGGCTCTTGACTTGCAATTTCTTCACCCTATTCTTTAAGCGGGCTCCTGTCTTGTACTTTCTTCACTCTATTCTTCAGGCGGACTCTTGAGCTTCAAAACTGATAATAATTTCAATTGTCCAAACATGTTCTTAAAATCAAAGTAAAAAGTGAACAATAAAGGTAAAGTCCCATTATCCAGAAGGGTCCTGAGCTGAAAATAAAATTCCATTATCCAGGAGCGTCCTGAGCTGAAAATAAAGTCCCATTATCAGAAGGGTCCTGAGCAAAAAGTAAAATTCTATTATTTAGGAGGGTCCTGAGCAGAAAGTAAAGTCCCATTATCCAAGAGGGTCCTGAGTAGAAAAGTAAAATCCCATTATCCAGGAGGGTCCTGAGCTGAAAATAAAATCCCATTATCCAGGAGGGTCCTGAGCAGAAAGTAAAGTCCCATTATCCAGGAGGGTCCTAAGCAGAAAGTAAAGTCCCATTATCCAGGAGGGTACTGAGTTGAAAATAAAATCTCATTATCCAGGAGGGTCCTAAGCAGAAAGTGTAGTCCCATTATCTAGGAGGTCCTGAGAAGAAAAGTAAAGTCCCATTATCTAGTAGGCTCCTGAGCTGAAAATAAAGTCCTATTATCCAGGAGGGTCCTGAGAAGAAAAGTAAAGTCCCATTATCTAGGAGGGTCTTGAGCTGTAAATAAAGTCCCATTATCCAGGAGGGTCCTGAGCAGAAAAGTAATTGAAGGAGTTACCAGCAAGTTTTGAAGTTCTTTCTCACTTATCTCAACATAAATTTGATAAAAAATATTTGAAAAATGATGATAATGATTTTTATTTGACACCAAAGGTACAAAAATAAAGAAATATAGAAAGAAAAGAAAAAGACAATATATATTCCTTTTTGAAAATGACGGAAAAAAAAACTTATCTGGGTGTGGTAGATGGTTCCAGTGATTATGACATGCATTTTAAATTAAGCAACCTGACTTTCCATCTCAATCGTTTAATGATATTTCAATTTATTGAATTTGAAACCAAGCTGCTTTTGAGCACTTTGCCTCTAGATTACAGACCTTCTTCGACTAGTGGCGCCTCAATGGGTTTCCACCAACGAGTCTCTCTCATTTTTATTTTCTTTTAGCTCACTGTTGCCTTATGGTGCCTATAAGGATTTTTACCAATAAAATCTCTCATTTTTATTTTCTTATATTTTATGATAATGAAGGAAAGTAGTGCCCAAAGTATGAAACATCATATACCCATAACATGTTTAGCCTTTACATTCTCAAAGATTGATCTGAAGGTCTTTCTTTGGTTGTAACTTGGCTTTTCGATAAGGCTAGAAAAAAGGGCGGCATGGGGCTCAAAATATACATAACATAGAGTGAGACTTACAAATTTTGTAATCAACTCATACAGAAAAATAACTTTTGCCTAAGTTTTATTTTATACTGGGTAACTTGAACTTTTACTTGGTTGGATCGAACCCTAGAGTAGGGCTGCCTGCGTATCTTTTCATAGCAAGAATCAGGTCCATCATAGTTCATACATATCATTCTTCCTTATTATTATTATTATTCTTTTTTTCCAACTTTTTTCAATCTCTTTCTATTTTTTTTCCTTCATTTTTTGTTGAGTTTTTAATTTTAATTCGATTACAAAAGAGGGGTAGTAAATAAAAATAAAATTGAAGCTCAAGGGGGGTAAACAAAGGTTGACATAATATTTAGATAACAGAACAAAATGCCTTTATCATTTCATTTCTTTCAAAATACAAGTACAAACATACGTAACATAATGGTGCATGAATATCACACATAATATCTCTTAAATGCATCAACATTGACTTCCATTTATTCCATTTTCCCTTCTACATTAGTCAAATATAATGCACCATTGGGTAACACTTTCTTCACCAATAACGGTCCTTGCCAATTAGAGAAAAACTTGCCTTTAGCTTTAATCTGATAGGGGAGAATGTGTCTCAATACTAACTGACCAACTTCAAAATGTCTAGGACGCACCTTTCTATTATATTCTCGTACCATTTTCTTTTGGTATAGTTGGCCATGACATACTGACGTTAATTTTTTTCATCAATCAGACTCAATTGCTCCAATTGGGTTTTGAACCACTGATCATCATCAATTTCAGCTTCCACAATGAGTCAAAGAGATGAAATCTCAATTTTTGTGGGTATAAATGCTTCAACTCCATATTCCAATGAGTAAGGATTTGCACCTATTGAAGTTCAAAAGGTAGTACGATAACCCAATAAAGCGAAAGGCAACTTTTCATGCCATTGTCGAGAACCTTGCACCATTTTGCAGATCATTTTCTTTAGGTTCTTATTAGTAGCCTATAAAACCCCATTTTCCTTTGAGAAATAAGGAGTTGAATTTTGATGCACGATCTTAAATTGTTGGCATACTTCTTGCATCAAATGACTATTGAGATTTCAACATTTTCTGTGATAATTCCTTAGGGATACCGAATTGGAAAATAATATTGGAGTGAAAAAAATTAACCACAACTTTCTTGGTCACTGACTTGAAAGTTACTGCTTCCACCCACTTTGTTAAATAATTAATAGCTACCAAGATAAACCTATGCCCATTTTATACTTTTGGTTCAATTGGTGCAATTACATCCATTCCCTAGGCCACGAAAGGAGATGAAGCAGTCATTGTATGCAACTCATATGGAGGAGAATGTATTCAGTACCCATTGACATTCATGGCACCTACGGACGAAATAGATGTAATCTTGTTCCATGGTGAGCCAATAGTAACCTGCTCGAAGTATTTTCTTTACCAAAACATACCCATTTATATGCGGTCCACAAATCCTAGATTTTATTTATGTCATGATATTAGAATCTTCTTTAACATCTATACATCATAAAAGTCCCAAATCTGGAGTCCTCTTGTACAAGATTCCCCCACTTAGGAAAAATCCACTAGCTAGTCATCGTATAACTCTCTTTTGATTTCTATCTGCATATATTAGATATTTTTTGGACTAAATATATTCTTTGACATCGTGAAATCAAGGTCCTCTATCAAGATATATGTAACGCCCCGAGTCAAGTGCCTAAAACGCCATATGGTGCAATGACCCAAAGGACTATAAGATAACTCATGACTAATATCTGTACCTGTACACTGCATAATATACTGTATAGTGCAAAAATAAAGGCTGAAAGGCCATAAGGTTCAAAGATATGATAAAACATAACATCTGAAGATATGGTATATCAATACCAAAATAACTAAAATAACTGTCTGAACATGCTAGTTTGAAAGCCTCTAAACTGTATAAATAAGGAGTTGATGGTACATGTCCCCAACTAACTCTAACTACCAAAATAAATTAATTAATGAGATAATAAAGGAATGGTCATGTCCTCGAAGGATGAGGACTCACTGCTAACTCTGACTGTCGAGATTGAAATGCTACTGATGCTCTAGATCTTGTGCTTCTGAACCTATGGTATAAAACACCATAGCACAAATGCATCAGTACGATTGAATATACTGGTATGCAAGTGAGGTAAGATGAATGGAAGGGGTTTATATGCATGAACAATACTAACTGACTGAATAGCATGAACGTGAGAATACATGCATGAATATGTGAACTGTAACTGAGATCATGATATCACTGAATCTGGATACTGATAACATAAGTTTCGTATGATTGATATACTATTATCTGAATGACTATGTCTGACAGTCCTATTTCTAATGGAACTAGCTGAGTTCTATACTGAACTGGGTGACTGTATCTGACAGTCCTGAATTCTGTAGAACTATCTGAGTTCTATTAATGAGACTGAGACTGAGATTGTAACTATGGGAAGTAGTCATCTAACCGACATGCCCCTTTTTTGTATAGAGTTGGGGTCCAATCTATAACCCCAATTGGAAGGGTGTCAAACTGCGCCACTGGTAAGGACAAACTGTGAGTGACCCTCATCTGGCAGTGTCCCCAATGGAGAATGGTGGGACCCTTAATTGGCAGTGTTAATCCACCTCATAAAACCTCAACTATCAGTGTTGATATCTCAACCTATGCTGGCTACATAGTTATGGAATGCAAGGATTGCTTCTAAGGGTCACACCCTCAACGGTCAGTATGTGCCCTCATCCTTAGGTTTGCTCGATGCTGAATCCTACTCCAAACTGAATAGACACTGAACTAATTATACTGAGATGAACTGTAATGAGTTCACTGAGTTTCGTGGACTGACGGAATGTTATTGAATTTTGTTAACTGACTGAGTTCATGAGATTCCTGAGTTTTCCTGAGTCATGTAACTGACTGAATTCTACTGATCATGGTGTGACTGAGATTATCATGCAACTTACACTGGCTCTAGGCACACAACTAAATTGTCGGGTATAAATACCCCCAGTACTCGATAGCATAAAAGTAATTCATGGCACAAGTTTGAAAGCACAACAATCCATAATACAATCATTGGGGAATTTCATGAGGTACTTGATTATCATGGTTTGGTACATGAATAGGAAAGCATATAAACATGTCATAATTTCATAGGTTAATCTCACGAACAATCCATCAAACAATTTCGATGCATAACAATAACATGAAATTCATTTTGAACACAACGGTAAAGCATAGGTTCATCATTTTGGTCACAATTGGGTCATAAGGCATATTTCCTATTCTCTTAGGCATTTTATCGAACACCTTCCATGCATAACTATAAGCTTAGGCATGGACATTAAATTAATTCCTCATGGTTGCATAAAATCAACATAATTTAGTAAATTTCAATCCACATGCTAGCATAAATTAATGAAAACGCATTTAACGATTCTAACTTGTGTATCATACACAGCATCAACATGATCAAAATCAATCCACAACCTAAACATCACAATTTATGATTTAAAATTAGATTCTTGGGCTTCATGGACAAAAGGAATCTATGAATGAACACTTAACATACCTGGATAGATGATTTCTTGAAGATTGGTGGAGGAAAGCTTGAGTTCTTGACTTGGGATTGAGCACCTAGGGTTTTCTTGTTCTTAGAGATTGATCTTTGAGAGAAATCCTAATTTGGTGTTGTAGATGGCTAATGAACTTATGAGCCTTGATCTGATATTATTGGGTATTAGAAAGGATGGTAAAAGACCAAAAATCCCTTTTAAAAATGACTTAAAATAGCAGAACGAAATATGCGACGGTGGGTGCGATGGTCCGTCGCTGGATCGACGGTCCGTCGGTCCTGACCGTCGCACCTGGGCAGAATAGGGGTTCACTGCCTCTCCTAATATGGCTTGGGCGACGGTCCATCGCTAGCTCGATGGTCCATTGGCCAGAGCCATCACCCTTAGGCATAATGTGGTCTCACTGCCTCCGCTGTGATGGCTTGGGCGATGATCCGTCGCTAGCTCGACGGTCCGTCGGCTCTCACCATCGCACCTGGGTAGTTTTGACTGCTTTCTGTATTTCGGCCAAAACTTTCTACCCCGATACCGGATTTTGACGAAATGGGTATCGATGGAAAGCTTATTCAATTTACCACTTAATAAAAAGTGAAAATTTTAAAAATTTCACGTGTATAAAAGTGGATTCATCTTTCAAAGTAAGTTTTTAACATTCTTGGGATGATTTCAAGCTAGGTAGAAGTACGGGGTATAACAATCTACCTCAACCACATTACAATATGAATGTTGATGACGAATCTGTATATGCAATGGGTCTATATGAGTCTTGTCAAGATGTTGGAGAATCGAAGATATGGTCGCCAAAGCATTAGCAATGTCATTATGAACCTTGGGAATATGTTTGAAATTTACTAATACAAATTATTGAGAGAGATACTACAAAAATATCGATATGGTATGAGCTTTGAGTCATGAATCACCTAATTTCCTTGGATCTGGTGAACTAGCAAGTTCGAGTCCCATAATATCAATAGTTCTTGGATTCCCATGTCAATAGCTAGTCTCATACCTAGAATGCAAGCTTCGTATTCTGTCATATTATTGGTACAGTAGAATCGAAGTTGGGTTGTCACAGGATAGTATTATCTTGATTCAAAAATAAGAACTGCTCCTATCCCAACTTCTTTTACATTAGTATCTCTATCAAAGAACAACTTCCAACCTGAGTGGCAATCATCAAAGATAACCTCATCAACACATGATACCTCTTCATTTGGAAAATAAGTCTTTAATGTCTTATATTCCTTATCAATAGGATTTTCAGCTAAATAATCCGCTAAAGCTTGAGATTTCATTGCAGTTTGTGTCACATAGATAATATCAAACTCTGTGACCAACATCTGCTATTTTACAAATCTGTCCGTGGGCATGGGCTTCTTAAAAATTTACTTTAAGGGATCTACACAAGAAATGAGGTAAGTAGTGTAAGATGAAAGGTAATTCTTTAGCTTTTGTGCCACCCAAGTCAAGGAGCAACATGTCCCTTCAAGAAGAGTGTACTTAGCCTCATAAGTGGCATACTTTTTGATATAGTAGGAGATGGCCTATTCCTTTTTACTCGTGATATTATATTGACCCAATACATATCCGAAAGAGTTGTCTAAAATGGATAAATACAATATCAAGGGTCTTCTTAGATCCGGTGGTACCAAAATAGGTATATTTGACAACTACCTCTTGACTCTGTCAAATGCCTCTTGACATTCTTCAGTCTATGCAACTCCAACATTCTTCTTCAACAACTTGAAGATTGGCTCATAGGTTGTCATGAGTTTAGCAATAAATCTACTGATATAATTCAACCTTCCAAGTAGGCTCATCACTTCCGTTTTGTTCTTTGGTGGAGTCAATTCCTGAATAACTTTAATCTTTCAAGGATCTAACTCAATACGATGCCTTCTGACTATAAACCCCAAGAGCTTCCCAGTCGGGACTCCAAATATATATTTAGTTGGGTTAAGTTTGAGTTTATACCTTTGAAGCCTTTCAAAGAATTTCCTCAGATCTTTGACATGGACAGACTGCTCTTTTGACTTAATGATCACATCATCCACATAAACTTCAATCTCTTATGCATCATGTCATGAAATACAGTGGTCATTGCCCTTATGTAAGTTTCCCCAACATTGTTTAGTCAAAATGTCATGAATCGATAATAATATGTACCCCATGATGTGATAAATGATGTCTTTTCTGCATCTTCTGGGTTCGTAATGATCTGGTGATATCCCGCATAACAATCCATAAAATATGCAAGCTCACGCTTGGTGCAATTATCCAATAAAATATGAATATTGTGAAGTGGAAAATCTTCTTTTCAATTTTATTTGTTTAGATCACGATAATCAACACACATCCAAACTTTGCCATCTTTCTTTAGAATGGGGACAATATTTGCTAACCAAGTAGGATATTGTGCCACTCAAATGAGTTTAGTCTTAAGTTGCTTTGTGATTTCCTCCTTGATTTTTACACTCATTTCAGTTCCAAGCTTTCTTAATTTCTTCTTGATGGGAGGGAAAGAAGGATCAATTGGCAACTTATGAACTACCAAATCAGTGCTTAAACCAGGCATATCATCATAAGACCATGCAATGATATCCTTGTAATCAAGGAAGGCTTCAATTATAACTTTATTCTGTTGTGGTTAAACATGTACACTTATCTTAGTCTCTCTAATATTTTCATGATCTCCTTTGCCTCAGTTCATCCATATTTGGATTTGATTTATTCTCAAACTATTTGAAATCTTTGTTTATTTCCTCATATTTTCCCTCTTCATCGTATTCCACTTCTTTATTCATTTTTTCATGATTAGATTGAGTTTTAAGATCTAGTTGACAATTCCGCATGCATGTCATATCACTAGAATCGACATACAAAGAACTGTGTAAATGAAAATAAATAAGTAAATATTAAACTCAAAATAAAACAAAGGAAAACTGTATTTCCTTAAAAGTAAAGATAGAAGGGTTTGAATCCTAACAACAAATAAGATAAAGATCTGAAAGATAAGAGGGTTTGAATCCTAACAACAAACATGAAAAATATCTGAATTACAACCCAAGAATAATTTAAATTACAGAAAGAAAAACAAAACAAACTACCAAGACTCTTTTTTAGTGGGAAAAGGAGCAGCCTCCCAATTGTTGAGTTGGACATCAGGACCAATAAACTGCACATTGCGTTGTTGGTACCGTTCCTAATTTTAACCATATCAGCTTCAATAAACATGTTCTTGAAAAGATCGATCAAATCTGCATTGTCATCATTCAATGAATCTATGGTAGCTAATGTGGAGGACCCAACAACATTGGCTTTGATAAAAGACTCATTGAGTAGCGGTATTGGCTTGGTAAGTGACCATAAATCTTTCACTTCTTAGCCCTCTTTCTATCCTCAAAAGTAAGTTCGTATCCCAAACCAAAGGTACCAAAGCTCTCTCGTAGGTATACTAGATGATCCCTGCCTTGTAAAGACATCCCTAAACCCTTTCCTGGTTTAAATTCATGCTTTCACATTTCATTTACTACTATAATAGATGTAGAAGGAAATTCTGGTCTTGGAATGAGATTCCCCTCGAGGATATGCTCAATAGTTACTTCCTTAAAAGCTTGATAAATTGGTACTCTGTCTATATTTCCTATCTCAATAGAGGAAATAGAATAGTCTTTGTTCATATATAAGTCCGCTTAACCATGAACAAAAATTTATTGTTCGTTACTTTCAAATTTGGCCATTTGGTGTAACGTAAATGTGACTTCCCCATCCTTGTGAACCCATGAACTACCCAATAACATATTATATGAAGCATAAATATTTAAAACTTTGAAGTCCACGGTGAAATAAACAGGCCCTATTTTTAGTAAGAGCTCTATCTCACAAATGGCATTCGTTTTTGCTCAATCAAAACCCCTGATGCATACTTTATTAGGTCAAATCTTTTCCACATTGATGTTTAACTTTTGCAAAGTTAATAGAGGATATATATTATCACCATATCCTCCATATATCAATATTCGAGTAACATAGGAACGCTCATATTTCATAGTAATATAAAGGCCTCAATTATGTCCAGTACCTTCTGCAGTTAATTCATTATCTGGGAAAGTGATCCTATTTACCTCAAAGATTATTCCAATAATTTTCTCCACTTGGTTCACCTTAATCTCACTGGGCACGTATGTCTCATTCAAAATATTCATTACAGCCTTATGATGATCATCAAAGTGTACCAGTAAAGACAATAAAGAAATTTTGGCTGGCGTCTTCCTCAATTGTTCCACAATAGAATATTCTAGGAACTTTATCTTTTTCAAGAATTCTTCAGCCCCTTCTTCTGTAACTGGTTTCTTGATTGGCATTTGATTTTCATTGCCTTATTTAGCTTTCCTTAACACTTCTGGGGCATAACACCTCCCAGAACGGGTTAATCCTCCTATACCATTGTAACGCCCTGAGAGTACACCCTGGGTGCCATATGGTACTTAAAGCCCCAAAGAACCACAAGCTAACCCTTAAGATGGTACCTGCTGTGAGCACTGAGTAAAACTAATAAACATGTGCAGAAATTATTTGAAAATTCCATAAGGTTTTAGTATCTAAAAACAAAACTAAATCATGGTCGTAAACATCTAAAAATGTACTGGCGATACTGATAAAACAACTGATAATAATAAATGAAAACTGACTAACTGTCTGTACTAGTCTAAAAGCCTCTAAACTGAATGAATATGGAGTTGATAGGACAAACCCCCAACTAACCCTGGCTGAATAGAAATACTAAAACGATAAGGTAAACTGAAAAAATAAACCTTATCCTCAAAGTATGAGGACTCACCCTTGCTACTGCTGATAATCCGGTATATCTACATGGGGTCAGGGAACTGAGCATTTGAACATATGATATTAAACATCATAGCGCAAGAAATAAGTATGCAGTCAGTACTTTGAATGTACTGGTATGCAATAAAAGGTCAGGCTAATAGCATGGGTTCAGGTGCAAGTAATAATAGATGGTTGAATGACATAAGGTAACTGTATGAGAGTTCATGCAAAACTGAAAATATTGAATATGCAAGACCAAGCATATATCATGTATCTAAAATAGTTTGGAACTGAAGTACTGAATTCTGATAACTGATTAACTAATAATTGAAAGATATGGTTGAGCAAAACTGAATTGAGTTTGGTACTGAATACTGAAACTGAGACTGTGGGAGGTATCATCTAACCAACATGCCCTAAATAAGCTAATTAGGGTCCAACTGTGACCCCAGTTGGAAGGGTGTTAGTACCGTGCCAGTGGTACTAACAATGGCTGTGTCAACCCTAATTTGGCAAGAAGACTCATGAGATATATGCGTATGTCAACCCTAATTTAGCAGGAAGACACTCAACCTACGCTGTCTTTGTAGTTCTGTAACTCAGGGATTGATACTAAGGGTCAAACCCTATACTAGCAGGAATGCCCCCATCCCTGGGTTCGGTCGGTACTAAATTCTACTCCCAACTGAATTGCCTCGGGTCACTAGACTGTACTAAGATTGACTGAACTAACAACTGACCTTATCAATTAACTAAATGATATCACTCATGGTATAGCTGAATTCATTCGGTAGATTCTGGAAAATGAGATAGACAACTAAATTTTGGGTATTCATAACCCCAGGACTCTATAACAATAACAACAAGATCATACTAAGAATTTGAGGACATGATAAGTAGTCATTATTCAAAACTCACTCTTTTACGCATTTCATCAAACATATGGGAGACATGAATTTAAACATAGAAATACTTTTAAGCATGATAGGATAGCATGATCACATGACACAATCACAATCTAAGGATTTATTCTGGATTCTAATGAACATGGTATGGAAACCACAACATTTAAAACATACTATAATGCATTTCCCATGAAATCAATTGAAATCATAACTTGAAATCAAATTACCAAGACATAGATAAACATATTTCAACCTTCAAATGTGTAAGGGGCTCTTTCTATCAAAATTCAATCTTTTAGGCATTTTATCAAACACTTGGGATTAATGGGCTTAAGCATGGAAATGAGCGAAACATATAGGAATAGCATAATTGCAATACTAAAACCATACTTAGGGATTTAATTATAAAATTTCGTGCTTCAAATGTGTAAGAGCTGCTTTAAAAGAAAATAGATTGTAAACATCATGTATAATAAAAATTCATAAAAACTTCATGGACATAAATCATTATAAACATGTAATTTCATAATTTAAAACATAAAAGATGGATTCTTGGACTCCGTGGAAGAAAAGGGCCCATGGATGAACATCTAACATACCTCTAAGGATTAAATTTTGAAGAATATCACAAGCTTGAATGTTCTTGGATTGGAAACCCCAATTCTCATTATTTCTTGGATGGGGAGAAGGTTTAGCTTGATGAACAATTAGAGAGTTTAAGGTTTCTTGTTGAATGAAATTGGGGAATATAGGCAAAATATGCCGTTTCAGCTGTTTAATCGCGTGTTTACACGATTTAGGGGCGGTGGAAAAAGACTAAACTACCCTTAGAAATTAAAATTCACAAATGGAACACTGTTTGGGATCTCACCGTGATGCGCCAAGGCTTCCACCACTATAGCCACCACGACACGGTCCAATCGCGGTGAGCTGCTGTTTTGAAAATCCAAACATGGTCCAAACCTCATCCAAAAAATATGAAACTCACCCGAGACATGCTACTTACACCCTTGAACATGAATCAACTCAAAAATTTATGTCTTGGGGTCAGGAAGGTAAATTTAAGAATCATCGAAGTTAAGAGGCCAAAAATAAAACTAAGTCTCCAAGACTTACCTAAGCCTCTTGTGCATGTACTAAAAGCTGAACTGAACTAAGAAAAGTATAGGGTATTACAATAAATCCACCTTGGGAACATTCATCCTTGAATAAGACTGATTAATCTGAGAGTACCAAAGGAACTGATATTACATACTGAACATGCATGACTGGAAACATGATTACATGACTGAGTCCAAAACACGATACATGACTGAACTAATTTTGTGAATACATACAATGGCATGGGAATGGTTATAAGGTTGAGATAGAAATGAGAGAGTTAACTTATGAGTAATCACAGGCTTAGGTTGGATCTAGTTTCATGAAGAAAAGTTGAGAGATTTAGTACATGAAAACTCGAGGGTGTTACAACATCTCCCCCTTGGGATAGTTCATTCCCCGAATGTTACTGGCTTGACTGAAATACTAAGGAAAGACTGAGATGATGCACAAGACTCTTACAAACTGAATCATGAATGAATATTTGGAATCTAAAATAGAGTCTTGAAAAATAGAGTATCAACAATATGAATTTATCAAGAAATCAAATCTGAGGATATACATAACAAAAATCTGATTTTCGTTGATGATTGAGAGTGTAGCCTGAGTTTTGGAACTGAAGATACTGTAAAGCATGAGAACTTGAGTCATGAGTTGCATGATCTATTTTTTTGGAGTTCGTAAATTCGTGGAACATGGTTCTTACTGCTGAGTAAACTAGAACTCCTTATACTAGGGACTGGAAGTGCCTAAAATTTTCTGTGATGTGCATGAACATGAACTATGATCATGGAGCTAAAATGTAAGGTATGAGTAGATATCGTGATGACTGAAAACCTTGTACTAAGATAAGAATGTATTTGGGTATTTTCTTCTCAAGTGTTGTTCCACAACACACTGGCATCACTATTAGAACCAGAGATCCTGACTTGGTTACTTGTTCTATATCTCCCCCTTAGCTTTAAGCCATCACTCTAAGTCTGGGAACCACTTAGTCAACATCTCTAAACTGAACTGCCACTGCTTTACTCTGGAATCTGGGGTATAATACTATGCATAACTGGTAAACTCACCCTAAATGACTATGCCGATAATGTAAAACTTGTTGCTAGTAATTTTTTCTAAGATACAACTCCTAGCCCTCTTTATCCCCCACGATCATTATGTAACAACTTAAAATTGACTAACTTAGAGTTTTAAACTCCTCTTTCTATTAGCTCAACCTTTCAAAGATTCAAACTTAGATTTTAACACATAACATGGATATCCCCAAATCTTTAATAACCATACTACTTTCATCATAGACTACAAATATCATATCCATAACATATTTTTCGAATTAACAAACCTAAATCCTTGAATACACTGCTTCAATCCTACTAATTTACCTTTCATCCCACTAGCCCCATGAAATATAATCTGCTCCAATTTAGATAACACCATCCTAACTCTACTACTGCTGCTAAACTCCGAGTTTTATACCTCTAATTCTAGATCATATGCTATCATAGGATTCTGAGAAACAATTTGAAAACACGTCTAACTCCTAAGCACTGAGGTACTGCCCCTCCATTCAATGATTGGTTCATTCGAAAACTGAAACTAAACGGCTCTATTTCTGAAATCAACTAAAGTGATTTTATGGGATACTAAAATTGGGCAGTTTATATATACTGGTCTGTCCAGGATAGATTTACCCACTGAGGTAGACACTGAAAAGGGCTCTACTAAGGTTTCGGGACTGATATTGACCTCCACAATTAAATAGAGGGTTACAAGAGAAAGTGAAGCTCCATGGTCTACTAAAACATACACAATAATATGAAAGGCTTGTAAAATACCCGTAACTACATCAGGAGAAATTTCCTGATCCTATCGGGACTGAAGTACATAAAGTCTGTTCTGACATTGACCATTGGTGGCACTGGAATGACGCCCTATTGAGTCAGGCGACCGGATGGAACTGGAGGACGGTTGGACTGGCCTTGCTGACATGAATCCTTTCCCCTCTGAGCCATTGCTCGGCTCCCAAAATCTGTGGACTAGATGACGACACCCAAAACACACATCACTATCGGCTCTATACACACCCTTATGATTCTTACCACATTGTCCGCAAAATAGATTAGTGCGAACACCCTTTCCACTACCCTGTGACTTAGAGTCTGGTTCTCTATCTGGACTATCATTCTTAAACTTAGGCACTGGATTACTAGCTGAAGGCAGATCTGGGGATGAGAATTTATGATGGGATTGGGAACGGTTGCTAACCCTTGAACTTGGCTTAAAACTACTTGTTTTATCTCTCTTATTCTTTCTCCATTTCTTCCTACGCTCCCCCCTCGCTCTGCTGAGCATAAATCAAAAGGCTAGATAGGACAAAATCCTACATATTGTTCTGAGAAACTACTAAATAAGCTAAGGTAGTGAAAGCAGCTCTGAATTCAGTGTGAGAGACATTCTCATTCAGGTGATCTTCCTGAACAGGTGGAGGTGCGGGCTGATTCCCATTTCTTCTTCTGTTGTTCTTTCTAGGAGTTATTTTCTATAAATGGAAGAAAAAGTTGAATTAGACAGAGAGTTTAACTTTATCTCATGCTCACTCTCACGATATAAACATAGAAAAGGGAAACTTTTCCTAAAAACATCTTGTAGCCTCTTGTCCATAAGTGTGGCGCGCTTCACATCCATGCACAAGACTCTGCTCAATGCGACTTTCAGACTCCCTAGGACACTTTAAAATCTTAGGATTAGATGCCAAGTTTTTAACACCTCGAGAGTACACCTTGGGTGCCACACGATGCTTACAGCCCCAAAGGACCACAAGATAACCCATGAGCTGGTACCTACTGTGAGCACTTAGTGAAACTAATAAACAACATGTGCAGAAATTATCTGAAAATGCCATAAGTTTTAGTATCTCAAAATAATACTGAATCATGATTTTAAATGTCTAAAGACGTACTAGAAATACTGATAAAACAATTGATAATAACAGCTGAAAACTGACCAACTATCTGTACTAGTCTGAAATCCTCTAAACTGAATGAATATGGAGTTGATGGGACAAACCCCAACTAACTCTGACTGAATAGAAATACTAAACTGATAAGGTAAACTGAAATAAATAAACTATGTCCTCGAAGTATTAGGACTACCCTTGCTATTGTTGATAATCTGGTATATCTATGCGCGGTCAGGGAATTGAGTGTCCGAACCTATGATATTAAATATCATAGCGCAAGAAATGAGTATGCGATCAGTACTTTAAATGTATTGGTATGATAAATAAGGTCAGGCTAATATGCATGGGTTCATGAGCACGTAATAATAAATGGCTGAATGACATAAGGTAATTGTATAAGAGTACATGCGAAACTATAAATAATGAACATGTAAGACCAAGCGTATATCATGTATCTAAAATAGTTTGGAACTGAAGTACTGAATTCTAATAACTGATTAACTGATAACTGAAAGCTATGGTCAAGCAAAACTAAAATGAGTTCTATACTGAATATTGAAACTGAGACTATAGGAGGTATCATCTAATTGACATACCCTAAATGAGCTAATTGGGGTCCAACCTGTAACCCCAGTTGGAAGAGTGTTAGTATCATTCCACGGATAATAATAATGGCTGTGTCAACCCTAATATGGCAGGAAGACTCATGAGATATATGAGTATGTCAACCCTAATTTGGCAGGAAAACATCTTAACCTACACCAGCTACATAGTTTTTTAACTCAGGGATTTCTACTAAGGATCAAACCCTATACAAGCTGGAATGCCCCAATCCCTAGGTTTGCTCGGTGCTGAATACTACTCCTAACTAAACTGATATGGGTCACTAGACTTTACTAAGCATGACTAAACTGACAACTGACCATATCAACTGACTGAATGATATCACTCATGGTATAACTAAAATCATTTTGTAGATTCTAGAAAACTAGACAGACAGCTAAATTTCAGGTATTCATAACCCCTAGGACTCGATAACAATAACAACAAGATCATACTAAGACTTTGAGGACATGATAAGTAGTCATTATTCAAAACTTACTCTTTTAAGCATTTCATCAAACACATAGGAGACATGAATTTAAATATGGGAATACTTTTAAGCATGATGAGATAGCACGATCACATAAAAAAATCACAAACTGAGGATTTATTCTGGATTCTCATGAACATGGTATGGAAACCACAATATTTCAAAACATGCTATAATGAATTTCCCGTTATAACAACTGAAATCATAACTTGAAATCAAATTACCAAGACATAGATACATATATTTCAACCTTCAAATATGTAAGGGGATCTTTCTATCAAAACTCAATTTTTTAGGCATTTTATCAAACACTTAGAATTCATGGGCTTAAGCATGGGAATGATTGAAATATGGGAATAGAATAATTACAATACTTAAAACCATACTTAGGGATTTAGTAATGAAATTTCATGCTTCAAACGTGTAATAGCTGCTTTCAACAAAAATAGATTGTAAACATCATGTATAATAAAAAATCATAAAAGTTTCATGGAGATAAGTCATCATAAACATGTAATTTTATAATTTAAAATATAAAAGATGGATTCTTGGGCTCCATGGGTGAAAAGGGCCCATGGATAAATATCTAACAAACCTCTAAGGATTAAATCCTAAAGAATATAACAAGCTTAAATGTTCTTGGTTTGGAAACCCTAATTCTTGATCTTTCTTGGATGGGGATAAGGTTTAGCTTGATGAATAATTAGAGAGTTTAGGGTTTAATATTGAATGAAATTGGGGAATATAGGAAAATATGCCCTTTTAGCTATTTAATCCCGTGATTTCATGATTTGGGGGTGGTAGAAAAAACTAAACTTCTCCTGGAAATTAAAATTCACAATTGGAACACCGTTTGGTCTCTCACCACAACGCGCCAAGGCTTTCACCGCTATAGCCATCGCGACGCAGTGCAATCACGGTGAGCTAATTTTTTGTAAATCCCAACGTGGTCCAAACCTCGTCTAAAAAATCCAAAGCTCACCCGAGACATGCTACTTACACCCTTGAACATGAATCAACTCAAAAACTTGCATCTCGAGGTCGGGGAGGTAAATTTAAAAATCATCGAATTTAAGAGGCCAAAAATAAAACTAAGTCTCCAATACTTAGATAGAGTTTTAGGTTCTAAGCCTCTTGTGAATGTACTAAAAGCTGAACTGAACTAAGAAAAAGTATGGGGTATTACAAGTATCCACTTCTACAATAACATCCTTCCCTTTATATGTCACCATAGTGTGGTTGTAGTTCCAAGGGACTATCTTGGCATTAACCATAGGAAGTTATGACATCGGTTTAATAATAATAGGAGTTATGGGAGATCCTTTTACAATTAAAAGAGGCTTGGTGGGCTTTCCTGGAACAACTAGCTTTGGTTTTATCTGACCTATCCCAACACTTATTGCAGTTTTGTTCCGCATAACCAAAGAAGTATTCGATGGTCTTGTTTTTTCTAATATATCTTCTACTCTCGTAGGTATCACTTTCATCAAATCCATGATATTTGTTGACTTGTCCACATTAGCTTTGATCTTAATGATAGGATTAAAAGAAACTTCAACCTCTTTGCCACTAGGTATTAATTCAAGCATGTTTATTTCAGTATAAAGTGGGTTTTGATTAATATTCAGACCATCTGAACTTTGCACCATAATTTGTTGTGTGTCGATCAACTCTTGAATTGCTTTTTTCAAGTACCAAAATTTCTCTGTGTCGTGACCTGGAGCATCAAAATAGTATGCACATCTTAGAGAATAATATAATTTTTTTGGGGGAGGATTTGGGATCCTTCTCTCAGTTGGGATTAAAATATTTAAGGCCCTCAGTTTCTGAAATAAGTTGGCATATAATTCTCTAATAGGAGTGAAATTATCTTTGCCTATGTTATCTTTTTTGTAATCTACTCTAGTCCGAAAATTAGATTTAGAAGGGACTTGTTGGACTTATGGGGTTGGAGATTGATTTTGAATAGTTGGTGCACGCCATTGCGGGTAAGAAGGAGCTCGAGCATATGGCTGTGCATTATAATTAAGGTACTGAGGGGATGGAATAGAATATAATGTATTTTGCGGAGGAACATAGTATCGTGGATGACTGTATAGGTCTTGGACATAACTTTGGGATTGAGATTATGCGTATGGGTGACACAGACCTCTTAAATTTTGTTGTGGACTTGACAAAATAGTAGACACATCCTCCTTTCTTTTCTTCCCTCTAAAACTTCCCAAACCATTTTGAAATGCCTACATTGTTGCTTTTAAGGTAGCTTGGCTTATGATTTTTCCACAATTAATTCCATTTTCTACCATCTCTCCGACCTTAATGACCTCAGCAAACGTATTTCCAATAGTAGAAAGAAAATGCTGGAAGTAGTCAGGTTTCTGTACCTAGAGAAAAATATCAATCATCTCAGACTCTTTTATCTACGGCTTAACTCTAGCAGCTTGCTCCCTTCATCTAATAGCATATTCTCAATAACTTTCGGTGGTTTTTTTCTCATGTTGGCCCATGTGGTACAATCCTACACTATATCAAGATTATATTGAAATTGCTTGACAAAATCATGAGCCCTGTCATCCCAAATATGCCAACGAGAGATATCTTGATCAATGAACCATTCCGAAGTTATCCCCGCCAGACTCTCGCCAAAGTAATCCATCAATAATTCTTCTTTTCCTCTGCTCCTTTTAGTTGATTATAGAACATTTTTAAATAAGCCAAAGGATTATCGTGCCCCCCTTACTTGTCAAACTTAGGAGTTTTGAACCCTAGAGGAAAATAGACATCGAGAAACATACATAAATATTTGTATGAAATACTCTTCTGCCTTCCCAATCCTTGCATATTTCTCATATTTTGCTCTAGACTTCTCACTTTCCTGGCCACCTCTTCTTTTTCTTGATTTTTAACAGTAGTTTCAATCACAATAGGGGAACCATGTTGATAAGTGGGATAATACAAATTTGGGGTTTGAAAGTCAATTCAGGAGGATAGAATTGATCATGATTGGGCTCACTAACAAGCTTTTGTATCATTGATTTAGGGCCTGCATTAATTGATACTCCAGGAATGAAAAGTGGGTTATTTGCGAGAGATATATTTGGATGACATATTGTAGAGGTTCCAACAGCGCTAGACACATTACTATATGGTCCGAATCTAGGTGGGTAAAGTGGATTGCCAGTTTGGACTTGAGAGGGACTTGGATCATTCATATTTGAAAGTCCAGGAATTGAGGAAGGCGGGGCTTTCCTATTCATCCAAGCTTGATACATTTTCACTGTATGTTGTTTCAATAATCTAATTTCCTCCATTGATGCAAATTCTTATAAAATTAAGCGATTTTGATCTTTCTCGTTGTTAGACTCCATACCCTTTTTGTGAGTCATCTTTCTCTTTCCTTTGTACCTTGTGTTATACGTATGAGATTCTAGTTTAACCATAAACCAACCACCTTACTATTTATCCATGAGACAAAAAAAACGTGTTAGGATTTAGAGTCTTCCAGATACGATAACACGTTGTATGTCATGCACCTAAATGATTCACATTTCTAAAATAAACTTAGGAAAGAACTTTTGTTTCATCCTGACATTTGGTGAATTACTTTTAAATCTTCTTATTTGGTCATTAGTCCTTACTTTTGAAAGTATTTGATTGAATCCATTGAGGGTTGCCTACGTATCATGTTCAATATGAATCAGATCATTACGTAGTTCATGAATATAGTAAATGTTTTAATTACTTTTTTTGAAATAAATAAGAAAAAATTGAACTAAAATCAAATCTTTTTCCATATATTTTCAAATGTTCCTAAAACAAAGATTTAAATGAAGGAAAACTAGAATTATCTAAAATTAGAACAAACACAAAATACTGAACAAATACATAAAAGCAAGTACCTATAAAGAAATAGACTCTAAGAAACAAACCCTTAAAGGACTTAATAAACTCTCATCAGGATGCCTTCCAAAAGTGTTTTGAAACTCAATTGCCTCCTAAACTTGAGTAGATCCTAGACAATGCTTTTGGAAGATGCGGAGTGAGAACACAAGCTTGACGACCCAAAATTTGATTATCTCGACAAAGGTAACCATCATAAACATCAATCTGGGTATCTTTGAGATGAAGTATTTCCCTTCTAGCCTCATTCATACTCTCATAGAATTCTACATCTAGTGTTGAGTAGTACGGACTGCCTACTTCAAGTATCCTTCTTATTCATGAAGCTCCTCAATCTGATAGTAAAGTGCTTCTCACCCAGTCATTCAGTTGTTTTTCTCACCCTTAAAATTCTTCTAAAAATTTGTGAAACGCCTTGATATTTCATTCTCTCGTTCCATAGAAGCCTTTAACTGAGCTTGAAATCTCGTTATGCTCACCCCAAGAAAGCCTTCTTATTTTCAAAGTCATTTGACTGTTGCTCCATAGTGCCCATGGAAATGCATAAGTCTTCTTGCAATGTTTGAATGGTAACATGATGTTCTCTCTCAATCTCCATATGAACCGAACTAATTCTGGCCTCAAATCTTGCATCATGATGGGCGACCTCTTCCCTAGCCCTCTCCAGATCCACATTCAAGATGTGTAGACCTGCTTAATCCTAACCTCAATCTTTGTTTCACGATCTATTGGACCTCGTGCTAACTTTTCTGGCATGACCCTAGTAGGAGGCTGATCATGAAACCATGGAAAATACCAACAATCCACTTTGACTTTGTCACAATCTTCCACCATGTTATCAAGACCTGAGAGTATACATCCTGTCTAAATATTAAGTATTTCAGACTTCTTGAGGGGGATGTTAGGGAGGAATTCATACATAAACTCTTGCATATCTTCAACAGGGGATAAGTACTAGCGTCGATCTAGTTGTCTCATGGCTGAGTGGTACATAAGGTTGAACAGCTCAAAGACCTATTAGGACAATGAATGGTCAAAACATAAACATATATATCACCTCTTTTGAAGGAAATCAATGTTAATTCCATACAATCTTATCAACAGTTAATCCCTTTAAGTACTCTCTCCAAGCTCCAATTCCTTTAGAAAAGTGTTGATCCTTAATCTTCTCCTTATGACCATTGAGATAATCATCCCATTTAACTTTAAAATCTAAAGCTAATGGGTGATAACGAACATGCTCTAGCATCCATAATTGCAATAGAATATTACATCCCTCAAAATAATCCGCTTTATTTTTGCATATCGTCTAGGTACGATAAATGTCTGCCGGGAACAAGAGTGACTTTAGGATTCTTCTCAAAAGCGGTAATGAATGCAGCTAAGTTTATGTTGATTTTTCCTCCTCTTTTTGGAAATACCATGATTTTCCAAAAAATGCTACTATGAATGCAACATAACTATGCTTTTCCCAAGTCAGGCGACATCCACCATTGTTGAGTTTCACTCCAAACACATCGAGTACATTTTTCTTATGATATCTTTTGTATAAAAACTCCATATAAACCCATCCATTATCAAGGCAGCTGCCTATGTTGTTCTCCTTAATGTGCAAGTCCTCCAAGAACCTTTCACCATTAACATGTTTTGGTATCATTGGTTCACCTCGGTGAAGATTCTTACCCTTTTCCATAAATGCTCCCATTTCCTCTAGTGTGGGGGTAAGTTCAAAATCTTAAAATTGAAATACATTATTCAAAGGATCCCAAAAATGAACCAAGGCTTTTATCACATATCTCAGTGGCTCTGTAACAATCCTAAATTTTTGAACACTTCTCCTTTTCAATAATCTGTCATATTACATACAAAGTTTTTAAAAGTATTGGGGCTTTGTCCAACACCATGAACCGAGGTGATTCATCATCTCTTTGCCGCTTGTCGCTCTTTCCAATTGAGTTCATGTTGTACTATAGGATGGTGATGACAAATTAAAATTCATTCTATATTATATTTTAAACATCCTAACATTAAGATGAAATAATTTTTTTTTAGAAAAACTGAAGTAATAGCGGAACTCGATTTCAAAACAAACATGAGGAAATAACAAATGACAAGACCGAAAGCATTAAATTTTTTCTAAAAATATCTTAGAGTCGGGATGAGATTTTAGTGATGTTTGAACTAGAATCATCAGAAACGATCACATTATTGAAACAAAAATAATGGACTAAAGTATTTGATAAAATTTTAACTTTATTTGATAAAAATGGACTCTATGGTATTCATAAAAGACATTTTGAAACAAAAGAAATGGAAATAAAGACACAATAGAATCAAAATGACACTACCTTAATAGAAGATTTCTATGTGAAAACACTATATATTTTCTGAAATAAGCCATTAATTTTTTTGATTTAACCTATTTATTTTTTTTGAACAAAATCTCTAATTGGATAATTTTCCATTAATTGTATATACTAGCTGGAAAACGAGCAGACAACTTGAGTCAGGCAGGGACAACTTACCGATAACAGTGCTTTCTAGCCTCTCCATTAATCCTTTCCATCCTAAAACATGTATGACTATAGAATCCTTCCTAGGAGCATTGTCGCATCTCTGGTATCTCAAGGCTTGAGAGCATATACCGCATCTCTGAAAGAGATTCCAACAAGCATAGAGTTGTTTATTACATGATGGCATAAGAGGTTGCTTAGTTGAGGACTAAGGTTGGGTTGTTGACTAAGAAATTTTCTACAATGAATTTTGAGAATGTAAATAAAGTGGATTCACGGGTTAAGGACTCTAGATTATATGATTCTAATTTAGAAGAAGAGGCAAAATATCTAGATAGAGAGTTGGTGGGTTTCTGATCCAAGGGGCAAGGGAACCAAGGTCGGAACTATTATGGGGGTAAGTATGGTGATAGGAGCAGTGAGTGGGATAGTGATTGGAGATGTAAGGATGATTACAAAGAGAAAGGTGGTGTATATGTTCCACCAAGTAGCCGTGATAGTGAATCAAGGATGGAGCTTATATTTTCCAAGATAGTAAAGGGTCAGGAAAGTCCAAAAACTTTCCTTAAGGATATTAAGGAAGACATCTCAAGTTTGACCCAGAAGGTTGAATCACATGTTATTACAATCAAGTAGTTGGAGAAGAAATTTAGCCAAATGTCTGCAACCTTGAATCAATAGCAGTCTGGCACACTCCCTAATATTATTCAGAATCCTATGAATAAAGGTCATTGTCTTGCCATCACTACTTAAAGTGGAAAGACAACTGTTGATCCCCTTATGTCTGTAGTTGATGAGTCAAAGATTGATAGTGCTCATGTTGATATGATACCTGAAGCGGAGATAGAAAAATTGAAAAATAGCGAAAAAAATGTTAAGAAGGATAAAGGAAAAGGGAAGATGGTCCAGCCTGTGTTGAAGACCATTCTATGTCCTCCCCTATCTTTTCACAGAGATTTTGAAAAAAATAAGAGAAAGGGAAATATTAGAAGTTCTTGTCGATGTTAAAAGAACTATCAGTTAATATTCCTCTAGTAGAGGCGTTAGAAATTTTTATAGGCTATGCTAAATTCATGAAGGATTTGGTTACTAGAAAGCGAACAGTGAGTTACGAGCAAAGATAATGTTCATCATTGCAGTGTCATCGCCTCCCGATCATTGGTTGAGAAAATGGAGGACCCCGGAGCATTTACTATTCTATGTACAGTTGGATCCTTCAACTTCTCTCGAGATTTATGTGACTTTGGAGCTAGTATCAATCTGATGTCATTGGTAGTGTTCAAGCAGTTGGGGTTGGGGGCACCCAAACCCACATCCATGAGGTTGTTGATGGCTGATCGGGCTGTGTAGAAATAGATTGAAATATTGTGTGATGTGTTGGTAAAGGTTGAAACCTTCATATTTCTAGTCGATTTCATAATCCTTGACTATGAGATGGACGTCAAAGTCCTCATTATCATAGGCAGGTTATTCCTAGCTACGGGTCGGGCCTTGGTTGACATGGAGTTAGGGCAGATGAAGTTCAGAATGAATGATAAGCAAGGGATATTTAATGTGTGCCAGTCTTTGTGGCAACGGGATGATATAAGAATAGTGTACATGATTGATATGATTGATGATGATGCAGTGACTATGCCCATTGAAGAGCGAATCAGAGTTGAGGTGTTAGCAATGGTTATAGTAAATTTTCATAGTGATAGCATAGATGAGTACGATGAGAAGGTGAGCGCATTATATGCCAGTGGTTCTTATAATTATGCTTTGAAAAAGATTGATTGAATGCTCTCCCATCTCACTTGTGATATTTATTTTTGGGAGCAAAAAATACCTTGCTAGTCATTATTTTTGCTAACTTTATGGTCGCACATATTGAGGCATTGCTATCAGTGTTGTAGAGATTAAAAAGGGCAATTGGTTGGACCATTGCAGATGTTGTGGGGATCCATTCGACATTTGAACCCATAAAATACAACATGAGACGGATTGCATTCCCAACATTGAGCATCAACATCTCTTGAATCCTCCTATGTAGGAGGTTGTAAAGAAAGAAATTAAGTGGTTAGATGCTTGAGTAGTTTACCCTATTGCGGATAACAAGTCACTCAACACGGTTCAATATGATCCTAAGAAGGGTGGTATCACTGAATTCCCTAATGAGAGGAATGAACTTATACCCATGAGATCAATTATTAGATGGTGTATGTGTATGGACTATAGATAACTGAATAGTTGAACTCAAAAGGACCATTTTCTATGTCTTTTATGGTTCAAATATTAGACATATTAGTAGGCAGGGGTTGGTACTATATTCTTGATGGGTACTTAGAATATAATCAGATCTCTATTGCTCCAAAAGACCCGGAAAAGACTACCTTTACCTTCCCTTATGGGACTTTTACATTCAAGAAGATGTCATTAGGATTATGCAATTATCTCGCCAATTTTTATAATGTATGATGTCTATATTTTCTTACATGGTGGAGGAAATTATAGATGTTTCATGGATGACTTTTCAATCGTTGGGGACTCTTTTGATGACCGTTTGGCCTATTGGTCCAACGTAATCCAGAGGTTTGAGAAATGCGACCTAGTGTTAAATTGGGAGAAGTGCCACTTTATGGTGAAGAAGGGTAGTGTCCTTGGTACAAAATATCGAAATAGGGTATTAAGGTGGATAGAGTGAAGTTTGAGGTGATTGAAAAATTACCTCCTCCAGTCTCAGTCAAAAGTATCTGAAGTTTTATGGGTCATGTTGGATTCTATAGGAGGTTGATGAAGGACTCTCTAAAATTGCTAATCCTTTATGCAATCTTTTAGAGAAGAGGATGAAATTTATTTCTAACGATGCATGTGTCAAGGCCTTTGAGTGTCTTAAGGAACGGTTGATTTCGACTCTTATTATTGTATCCCCTAATTGGTCCTTATCATTGTAGGTGATGTTCATGAGAGTGGAGCGGTATTGGGTGCAGTCCGTGGCTAGTGGCATGAGAAAATCCTTCATCTGATCTATTATGCCAGCAAGACACTAAATACCACACAAAATAATTATATAGTTACTGAGCAGGAATTGTTGGCAGTGGTTTTTGCTTTTGAAAAGTTCTGATCTTACCTAATTGGGACCAAATTCAGAGTCCATACACATCATGCAACATTGAGGCATGATATGTCAGAAAAAAATGTCAAGATGAGATTGATACATTAGGGTCCTCTTACTCCAAGAGTTTGACTTTGAGGTAAAAGATCGGAAGGGCACAAAAACCAATTTGCGAATCACTTGTTCTGCCTTGAGGATGAGGCAATGAAGAAATTAGGGGATGATCAGGATATAGATGATACTTTTCCAGATGAGCGGGTCTTGGTAGTATCTCATGACTTAATCCCTTGGTTTTTTGATTTTACAAACTTTTTGGCAAGTGATCTTGTTCCAAAAAATTTGTTATTCCAGTAGGAAAAGTGATAAATGCATGAGGTGAGGAAGTTTTTTTGGGATAAACCTTATCTCTTTTAGATTTGGACGGATGGCGTTATTTAGAGATGTATTCCTTAGCTGGAGATGATAAGCATCCTTAAGGCTTGTCATTCATCACCAGTTGCGAGTCATCATGGTGGAACCCGTACAACCCATAAAATTTTGTAGTATGGGTATTATTTCCCTACGATCTTAAAGAATGCTCATGACTATGCACAAGCCTGTGACCATTGTCACCGTCAAGTCAATATTTCATGATGAGATGAACTCTTCATGACACCTATTTTGGAGTTAGATCTATTTGATGTATGAGGGATTGATTTCGTGGGGACATTCATGAGCTCCTATGGGATGAAGTATATTTTCGTGGCGGTTGACTATGTATCTAAATAGGTGGTGGCGGTAGTTCTCCCCAACAATGAAGGCATAAGTGTCACTGCTTTTCTGAAGAAAAATATTTTTTCTCAATTTGGCACTCCACGTGCGATCATTAGTGATGGGAGGTCTCACTTCTACAACCTTCTGCTTAAGGACATGCTTGAAAAATATGGTGTGAATCATTAGGTGGATACACCTTACCATCCTCAAACAAGTGGGCAGGTTGAGGTTTCCAATAGAGAGATTAGTCCATATTGGCTAAGCCAGTGAATGCCAACAGGATTGAATGGTCAAAATGGTTAGATGATGCTTTTTGGGCTTACCAATCAACTTTTAAGTCCCCCATAGGTGCCTCCCTATATCTTTTTGTGTATGGCAAGGCATGTCACTTTCCGGTTGAACTTGAGTATAAGGCACTATGGACATTAAAAAAAGTTAAATCTGGAGTGATGATGCAACTATATTGAGGTTGAGAAAGATTAATGAGTTGGATGAATTATCACTCCATGCTTATGAGAGTTATGCTCTATACAAAGAAAGGATGAAGCTGTATCATGACAAGAAAATTGAGAAAAGGGTGTTTGAGCTCGGTGATCTAGTCTTGTTGTATAATTCAAGGCTTTACTTATTTTCTAACAAGTTGAAGTCTAGATAAAATGGACCATTCACTGTGGTTTGGGTATTTCCACATGGTTTTATTAAGATCAAGAGTGATGGTGAAACCCCATTTAAGGTTAATAAGCCGAGGGTGAAGCACTATATGTGAAACCCTAATGAAGTGAAAGTATATATTGAGATAGGCCTTGGTGAAGTCTGATTAACCAAGACAATTAGGTCGCGCCGCAATGTTAAATTAGGTGCTACATAGGAGGAAACCCATTGGGCTGGTTGGTGAAGTCTAAGTATCCAACCTAGCTACATCGTGTCGCGATGTTTAATCAAGCACCGTGTGGGAGGCTACCCATGTTTTGTACTTATTTCATTATAGGGTAACTTGTGTGTTCAATATGCAGGGGTGGAGATTGGAGCAAAAAACCAAAAAACTTTCTAGTGCCAGGCCCCATGACTCACCTAATGCATTGTTATCACTCCTCATGACTCGTTACCAGAGTTGTAGGGAGATGGAGCTCAGGCCACTCTTATGTAAATGCTTTCTGGAGTCATAACAACACTATGAACGATTCATTGTCACTAAAAATGACTCGTCACACTAAGTCATTATGACTAAAGACCCAGGTAAAGTTTCAATCATAATAGGGGGAGTCAACAACACACTATCAGTCATAACGAGTCATTATGATGACTCCTTACCAGGCTCGACATTGCGACCTAGCAGGTTGGCCCGATCTGGTACACTTTGATCAAAACGAAAAAAAATTCATGATTAAGTTTCCATTTTAAAATTGGTGTGACCCTCTCCATTCCATTAACTTCTCCTTAAACTCCCCACATACACTCAAAATTCATCCCCCAAATATGAAACTATCAAAGTTTGTCAAATCTACCAAAGTCAAGATCCTCAAGAACCATGGAAAGTAATCTATCAAGCATATTTTTTTCAAGGATCTAAGCAACTAAATCAAGTAAATTTGTGCTTCAACATGTTACTATCATAAGTTGGTACTTTTTGTCATGAAAATTCCCTCTATTCCTTGATTAAATCGGGTTCTCAAAGAAAATATTGACCTTGTTCATGAGAAATATGAAGTAAAATTAATGAAAATAAGAGTAAATGGAATTTGTGCTAAATAATGGCTTATGGGGCTTGTAAGGATAACTTAGGATCATGATGAACTTGTTTAAAACCATGGGGAAGTCTGAGTACCATTGGTTATGTGAGATTTGAGACCAACTCCTCTAAATATGCATGTTACAGTAGCTACAAGACTCATAAAAATTTGTAAGGTCACCTAATAAGTCATTACATGATTCATAGACACTGGTAATATGACTGTAAGGAAGAGTGAAGGTTCTGTTGACATAAAAACTCATACCACGAGTTGTTGTCTCACTAGATGACTCATAGTGAGGAGTCGTTATGACTAGAAAGGGACCAGCACCAAGGAAACCATACTGTTTAGGTAACGAATATTGGTAATGTGTCATTATCTAACACAACAGCTCATTAGAAGGACCAGTTATCTGACCAGTCAACACTTTCATATAGACCTTCCACCCTATAAGTCCTATAATGACTCGTTACCAGTGGTAAGGAGTCGTACCCTGGCTCATATGGCACCTATTCCCTGCAACCCTTATGTTTATTTTTCTTATTTCTATTTCTTTTTCTTCGATGTACTAATATGTGTGTTTCTTCCCGGTACTAATGGCACTAAAGAATGACACCATAAAGAAAAAAACTCCTAAGAAGCAGGTACCCGCCCCCACTTAACATCTCAAAAATTAACCCACTGATGATGAAGAATAAAGTAAATCAGTGGAGGTATAGTTTGGGGGATATCCAACTTTATAGGGTGGCTCTATCTAGACTCAGTATATTGTCCCCATATATAGGACTCGGCCAATGATGCACAACCGTCCCCCATACCTTCACTAAGACATTCAGGCTTCTCTTCGTAATCCATGATGAAGAGCCAACCCCTCCAACCACCTATGAATATTTCTCTTGCTTCATAGTAATTATCCCAGCCATCCACCAGAATTGAGCAGGCTTTTCCTCCGAACCAATTTTCTTTACTTTTACTTTTTACATCTCTTCCACTCGGTAGTCAATCTTGGATGTGTTGGCCGGTAACTGAATCTGACCCATGTAGAAATCTGGAAGTATTCTGTATAGAGATATTTACCTGAGCACCTCTAATCATCAATGTCATCAAGGGGTCACCACCCTTCCATGAATTCCCCTATAGATATGACCTCTTGAGATCCATCTAATATATTGCATAGAATTGTCATACTAATGCAATACAATAATGTCTAGGAGCTATAGTCATCAAATCAAAGTGGTGCTGTACGAATCTTTCCTCAAATTCTGGCATCTCAGACATGCCGGTAATACTCAGCTTGGGCTCCACATAAAGCCCTTTCTTGGGATTCCCAGTGAAAGGGTTTATGGCAATGTCTTTCTCATATAAGTCCTGTATCCTGGGGTACCCCCACATATTGATGGTGGGCATCAGGTGAGACTCTATCTGAAGTGGTGCAATAGGTAGAGGAGGAGGTGGTATCTCCTTCAAGTTATCACTTAAGTCACTCTCACCCTTCTCCTCAATTTTAGACCCCTTGTTCTTGTATTCATCATCTTTTTTCTTATTTTCCTCCTCGGGGATAGAATCCACATCTTTATTATCTTTATCGTCCTTTTTAGATTGGGATGGGAAGTGGGGTGGTGACTTGCTAGGATTTTCATCCTTGGCCTGGCCTAGGGTGGTGTGACTTCCTCTGAAATAACTTTAGAACTTATGGGTAGTTTATCCCTTGGATCCACTTTCCTCCAATGGAGTAACCCCATCTCTAAGGCTACAAAGGTTAGAGCCGTATTGCTAAGAGAGGCATTCTAAGTTGGAGGGCCCAGTATTGATACTTTAGGGTTCATCTATATGGGTGATACCTCTGCTGAGATGGACCAGTCTTAGCCTCAAGCATCATAGGTAGTAGGAACATCCAAGACTCCAACACCACCTCCTACGGAGAGACCATTTCTTTCTAGGCCAACCCTCATTGGCTACACTTTATTCCCACAAACTTTCTTAGCTGAGGTGCTCAAGAGGCTGGGAACAATTGGGAAGAAGGTGAAGAATATTGAGAATGGGGTCCAACTATGGATAATGAGATAGATCCAGACATACTTGAGATGCATACATACATGGTTTGATGGGTTTGTAAGGAGATGAGTCAAAATCTAGTAGATATTCAGTCCTTAGATTTTATGAAGATACATGAAGAGTTAGCCGAAATCTAGGATGCTATTGAGGATACGTATGGCAGACCTTTCCCATCAATTCCTATTATTGATGAGATTATTAAGGAGAAGGTGCCCAAAATATGGAGAGTTGGTAGGTCAGACACTGCAACTGGAGTTAATGATAGTGATAGATCGATAAAGAAAAGAAAAAGAAGTAAGAAGAGCGAGAGGAGAGATGTTGAGGCTGCTAAGGTAGAAATTATTTAGGATGAGTAGGACCGACAGAAAAGGGTTCGTGAGATGGCGATGGAAGATAGAAGATGCTGAGTTGTTGATGAGATGGCTGCAGATACAACAAAGTTTATTGGGAGCACCGCTCCTACCCTACAGGCACCATTAAGCGCACCAACAACTGTTGGTGCCACTATTGATGTGAGCATCCCAAACACTATCAATATTAATACTGATGAGAACGTGGCCCATTCTTAGACCCCCACACTGGCATTGCATTAGTTGGCGCCTTGAGCACCCAGGTATGTCTTCACCCCTTATTTTTATATTATAGATACACTAGTGACAATGCACAGTTTCTTAGTTAGGGATGGGGGTTTACCATGCCACCGCGGGTTTTTGTTATCGTTTTTCCTTTTTTGTGGACCGCGGTATAGTTGTAGAATCAGCATGGCTAGGATAAAATTATTTAGTGTTGTGTTTTTTTATAGAACCGGCATGTCTAGGATAAAATTATTTAGTGTTATGTTTTTTTGTGTTGTTTTGTTATATTGTTTAACTAGGAAAAATAAGTACCTAAGGCGGTTGGCATGTTCTATGTGATTCTGCTTTAAATTAATATACCCATCCAAAATATTTTCCTTGAACTGTGTGTGATAGAGATATATGTAACCTTAGTGAATATATTTATGGCATTAGGACTAGGAACATGACAACTGTAGCTAACATTTGCATGAACCAAATAGATAGTAGTGTGTAATATAACCTTGTGCCAAGTGTTTGTGAGATACTGCTTAGTTCCCTATGTGTGCGGAAACTAGAAATTGCCAGGTTAGTCTCGCTAAAGTTGTAGGATGGTTGGTTAGGAAAGGACCATAGGTCGTTCTTCAAAATAGTCCACTTGTAGACTAAAATGACCTTCCAAAATCAGAATTAGAATCCTTTAACCCCAATTTTGAGCCTTAAAGACCTATTTTCTTGTTTACACCATTTCACCATCCCATTTTGTTCACAATGAACCTGTTTTAGCCCTGGTGCTCCTTGGACATTATGCACCTTAACTCAGGCAAATTGCATAAGTTGATGGTGCCTATTATAGGGGTGCGTGATGTAAGTTGGGTATGAAAAAGGAGTGTGAATAAGTGAATCAAAACTAGGCTGGGTATGGTATAGAAAAAAGAATATAAAAAAGAAAAAAAAGTTAAAAAGAGAAAAAAGAGTAAAAGAAACCACAACCAGCCTGAATGTGCAAAAGAGGAATAAAAAGGGAAAAATAAGGGTGGAATAAAATAAAATTGGTTAAGAAGTGGATCTCAAAAAGTAATTGTAGTGCCAAGGAAGCTTAGTCACTAAAATTCCCAAATATATCATACCATCCCCAAGCCTACATTACAAGCCAAGTCAAATCCTATAGTGATACTAACCCGACTATTTGAAAAATAAGGTAAAGAAAATAAGTGCAAGACTATGGTGTTCTGTATGCATTATGGAACTTCTTTCTGAGTGTGAATATCTTGTAACCATCCCCTCATTAGCATGCATACTTTATCTAAGTGAGTGAGACTTCTTTGATTTGAGGTCGAATAGGTTGTGTTTCTAACTACTTGTTTGTTCGGATAATATAATTTGTATATGTGCGTGGTTGCCTTTTGATAATGTAATGCCATAGCCTAATTCCTTTTTTTCACATTATTGTTCTTCATAAATTAACTTAGTTTTAGTTTTTAAAACTAAATGTAGGAGTGGGTAATGTCATAGGTGTCTTAGGTTCTTCCTGGTTAAGCATTGTGTCTGTGTTTCTTTTTTTTTTGTTGCATGAGGACATGTAAACATTCTAAGTTGAGGGTATTGATATGCCATGGTTGAAATGCCACTTTCGATGCTTAAAACGGTGAAAATATGCAAATACTAAGGCCTTTTTGTCGGATATTATGTGTGTTTTATGTGTATTATAGGTAAATTAGGTTGGAAGTGGCATGGATCAAAAAAAGATGAAAAAGCTCTTGATAAAGCTAAGTGTGGACTAGGTAACGAGTCATTTAGTCACCCAACGAGTAGTGACCCAAGTCGTGAGGTTAAACTGAAGATTGTTGATTCCAGGAGTGAAGTAGAAGACTGGACACAACTCATTAGGAGTAACAACGAATCATGGTGTGAGTCATGCTAAGCATTCAAGGAAAAATCTTGAAAGTTGACAAGTTGAGGCTTTAGTGGAAATAGATGAAGTCCATGAGTCACGATGACAAATAACGACTCGTGGTGAGAAGTCATTCCAAGCATGGAACAGAAGTAGTAAAAGGTAAAATTCCACTGGATTCATAATGAGTCCTGGCTAATGACTCATTCATCTGGTAATGAGTAGTGACAACTGAAGATAAAAGAGATCTACAATAGCAGGCAGTGATTCTTTGTCAGTCCTAACGACTCGTTGGAAGAGGCGTGACCACGGACGACTTAATTTTCCTATTCTATTTTAATTAGGGCTCCTTGATTATTTTGAGAAACTATAAATACCCTTGGGTTAATCTTGTCTTATGTTACACACTTTGACATATTTTTTTACACACTTTATACTTTTGTTCGTGGGTTTTTAATTATTATTCAATTTGAGACTTTGGATTTTACTCTTTCATTATTGTGAAATTAATTCTATACTTTTTCTACCGAATTCCATGGACTGTTGCATAACCATGAGTGACAAACTTCCATAACTAGGGTTAGAAGAAGTGTGAGATTCAGCTAGATTAGTGTTTACACATGTATTATGATTTCTTTCAAGTTAATTGTTTTCTTAGTGGTGGCCAACTCTAAGAACTATCCTACGTTCGAGATTATCTTCACAAGAGAGATCAAGATTGGGAAATGGGGATTACGACAGTTATTTAAGGATATTAACTCTCATATAATAACTTGATACCCATAATGTTATTGTGAAACTATGATCAAAGACAAGGAATAGTAAAGCGACACTCTAAGACTCACAAGGTAAAGGGTTAGATTTACCTACGAGTCTACTAGACAGTTGGTAATATCGGGCTTGTAAGATTTTGCACGTGTGACAGTGTGATAGTTGAGTTGATCACGAGGAACTTATGGAGTTAGGAAGCCAGGGGGAACACAGTCTTAGTGTTCATTTCAGATTATTTAGAACCAAAAGCATTCTCAGTTGGTTATTGTACTGATTACTGTAAACCCCCAATTACTTTTTCACACTTTCGAATATTTAAGCAAGTTTGAGATTTGAGTTTGACCTATTCCCTGCAAGATCAATCCCACCTAGTTTGGTTACTATATTTGACTTTGACTGTATTATATCTTTTTGGAGGTATAGTTTGTGTGACATCAGGGTTTTTCTTGAACTCAATGTTATCTCACATGGTTTATGTCAGTTAATAAAAAATCCTACAGAAATGATATAAATATATCGTGTACATGACCCACTATTTTTTATATTAATATTATAGTTATGAATTATTTACATATTTCAGTTTTCCAGCATAATTTACATAAATTATTGGTCATTGGCAGTTTATACATGTTTCAAATATTTTTTTATGCCATAAAGATTCAAGCCTACATGTTTTACATGTATTTTTATATTACTTGCATATCTCATATGCTCGGTATATCCTATAATACTATGCACTTGCTTTTTTTTCTGCTATATACTATTATGATATTAGCCGAGGTTTTCATTCCTTTCCCATAACTATTTAACTTCCAGCTCATACCTTTAGCAGACGTGGTGAGTCCTTATTATTTGAGGTTTTTTCTTAGTTTTAGTTTCTTTTATTAATATCAAATATGAATTTTAGTTTTAGTATTTTAGTTAGGTGGGAACTTGTCCCAACAAATCTTATTTAGTTTTTTGAGGCTTTCAAACACAATTGGTTTACTTTAGTATATTTTAGTTTGGGATATTTTGTTTCAAATATTCCTTATATTTGTATGTTTTATGATTTCATACAATATTTATATTTGTATTCTAGTAGTATGTAGTATCAAGGGTTAGCTTGTGACCATTTGGGGTTTTAAGTGCCATGTCTTGTCTGGAGAGTAGACTTGGGGTATTTCAATTGTATGCCAATTCTCCAAGTGATACTGTGGATTTATTACTTAGGAATTCTTAAGGAATGTGGTGCCTAATGATGGTATTATTGTAGATCCGATAAATATTGTGGCAGTTTATTATTGGGCTTGGCCTACTTTTTCTGCAGAGATTCAAGGTTTTTTCAAGTTTGTAAATTACTACAAGTAATTTGTGAAGGATTTTTCTTAAATAGAAGCATCATTAATTCTATTGAATAGGAGGAACATCCATTTCTTATTGTCCATAAGTGCGAGGCATGCTTTCTAAATCATAGGGATTTATCAACTTTAGCTTTGATTCTGAATATTTTAGTTGAGGGATAGTGGTTTGCATCTAGTATGATGATTCTAGAACTGGTTTAGGTTGTGTTTTAATGCAGTAGGGTTAAGTTATTTCTTATGACTCTAGGAAGCTGAAGGTTCACACGAAGAACTACCCCGCTCATGACTTTGAGTTGGAAGTGGTAGTCTTCATATTAAAGATTTAGAGGAACTTTCTATATGGGGTTCATTGTATGATCTTCACCAACCATCATGGCCTACAATACATCTTTTCCCAGAAAGACCTTTATTTGAGGCATCATAGGTGGTTGGAATTGCTTAAATGCTATGATATTTTGATTATCCAATCTTCAGGCAAGGATAATATAGTAGAAGATGGCTTGAGTTAGTAGGTAGTGAGAATATGGAGTTTGTCCTTTCTTTTAGATGAGGAGAGACCATTGGCTTTAGACATCCAGTCCTTAGTCAATTAATTTATTTCGCTAGATATTTATGAGCTCAGATGGCTTCTTATGTATGTTGAAACTAGATCCATGTTATTGGACCATATTCGAGCATATAATTTAGGGGATGAGAAATTAAGAGTGATTTAAGATAAAGTGCTGAGAGGCGAGTCTAGGAAGGTGACCTTAGATTTAGAGGGTATATTGAGTATTAAAGGTTGTATCTATGTTTCTAGAGCTGGAGACTTGGTTAGATTCATCGCAATTAAGGACAACATTACTGGTGGTATGGGATAAAGCAAGATATTTTAGAGTTTACGTCTTTGTGCTTGAGATGTCATCAAGTGAAGTACGCATACTTGAGACTTAGTGGTTTGACTAAGAGGTTGCCCATTCCAGAATGAAAGTGGGAGCGGATAACTATGGACTTCATTGTAGGTTTTCCACATAATTTTTGGAGCTTTGATTCTATTTAGGTCATCATTGATAAATTGACCAAGTTTGTTCATTTGTTTGTTGTTCTAAATGCACTGTAGTTCAATGAGATTGGCTCAGAACTGTATTTGAGAGATAGTCCATTTACACAGGCTGCGTGTTTTATTGTTTTTGACTATGGAAAACATTTCAGATCACATTTTTAGAAATCAATTTAGAAGAAGTTAGGTACCTAAGTTGAGCTTCATGCAACTTTTTACTCTCAGATCGATGGTCAGTTTGAGCAGAATATTCAGATTCTAGAGGATATGCTTCAGACATGTGTTCTTGATTTTGAGAGTTATTGGGACTAGTTCTTAGCTTTGGAAAATTTCATGTGTAATAACAACTACCATTAAAGTTTTGGATGGCTTCATTAGAGGTTTTGTATGGTAAGGGGTGTAGGTATTCGATGGGTTAGTTTGATGCTTTTGAGGTAAGACTATGTGACATTGATATATTATGTATTTCTATGGATAAGGTGTATATTATTTATGAGAGGCTTTGTGTAGCTCAGAGAAAGTAAAAGAGCTATGCCAACTTGACAGTTTGAGATGTGAGTTTTCAGTTAGGGATAAAGTGATTTTTAGTATTGCCCATAAATGGCGTAATGAGGTTCGAGAAGAAAGAAAAACTCAGTCGTAGGTTCATCAATTCATTTGAGATACTAAAGCATATTGGAGATACGGTATATAAGTTAGCTTTTCCTCCAGCTCTTTTAAGTGTTCATCATATGCTCCATGTATTTATGCTTAGGTCATATGTTCCAAATGTGCGTCACGTGGTTCAATAAGATTTATTTTAGTTGGAAGAGATTTTAACATTTGAAGAAGATTTGGTTGCTATCTTGGATAGGCATGTAAAAATGTTGAGGTCTAAGGAGATTCTATCGGTTAAAGTTTAGTAAAGGCGTCATCTTATTAAGGAGGCTACTTGGAATTTAGCTGGACATATGGACCAGATATACTCACCTTTTTGAGCCTTCAGGTACCTTTTATTCAAAAACTTTTACTAATGAAAATCCTTTTTAATAGTGGATAATGTTATGAACCTTATAGTTATTTTTTTATTTTCATATGTTTTTTGTATTTTTACACCCTCACTAGCCTCTATACAATGTTTTTGGTCTATGGGGATAGATGATTTTATTCCCTAATGTTTGGTTGGTTTTAAGGAAAGATTTTTAACTTTGGGTCTCTTACTTGAAAGATTTTGACTTCGGTCAACATTCTTGGAAACAAGCACAAATCAAAATTCCATTAGTTACCTCTGCTCTAGAAGGTGGATTTTGTATGTGGAGGACCTTTTTCAGTTCCTGAGGTTTGATGTATGGTTGATTTTGTCAATTTAGAAAGTGTTAACTTTGGTCAATATTTTATCAAGACGACCTCCATTGATTATTTTGTCAATTCTGTTGAGTCTGGAATCATTTGCAGCTGGGTAGCATGTTTGATTTGTGTTCATAAAATTCCAAATAAATCTCAAGGGTCCATTCAGGTTGTTTTGGACTTGGCTTTTGTTGGTTTGCTGGTCCCTAGTGCAGGTATATTTCATCCTTTGCATTCATGAAAAGTGGGTCCTGTTCGCATAGGGTATGGTTTCTTCACCTTTACATTCACAAAAGAGGCACTATCGGGACTCGATCTGGGCTCCTTTTTCATTCACGAAGGGAGCCATCGCATTTTGGATGGGTAAAATTAGTGTGGTCCAATGTTTACAATGGGGTTCCCATATTCACATAGGAAGGACCCCTGGCAGTATAAATTCACTAACTTCATATTCACTCTATTTTCATACTAATTTGATATTGGAAGCTAAGAAAGAGCTTTTCTTGTGTTATTTTTATCCAAATTGTGTCTTAATTAGTTTTTCATACTCTCCTCATGTTATTCTCATGATTTTTTTTGCCTAATCCACTCCTATTACCATTGAATTGGTAGCTTAATTCTTTGAGATTCTTCCTAATTACTTAGTTATGGGTTTTTTATGCTAATGGTAAGGGAATTTTGAAAAAAGATTTTGGTTTTGTTGTCAGGCCTTGAGGGTTGATTTATGACCCAATTTCTAACTCAAATTGTAATTTCTCAATATGGGTATCATTATTCTCACAGTAATATATGGATTATTTATTTGAAAGAATAGAAACAATACAAGATTTTGTGGAAGGGGAAAGATTTTGTTGATGGTTCGAGATTGCCATTCGATCTTAAGGTAGGGTACAATTTCCTTTTATTTAGACTTAGCTTAGTTAGAAGGTATAAAATATAAATATTATGTTGGTTAAGGAACTGGATTTTTAGGATTGGGATTTATTTTGAATTTATGAATTTATTGGCCTATTTTGGGAACTTTAGAGTAGTATTCTAACCTGAACCTTAGTTTTGATTGCTAACTTAGTTTTAATCTTAGACTACAAATTCTTAGTTTAGGCTACTGTAGGATTTCATGGGAGGATAGAGATAAGTTCTCCTATCATCGATTTGCTTTAAATGACATTTCTTTTCATATTTCTTTATATTGTGAGGTTGAATTGCTTGGGGACTTAGGGTTTGTGTGGGACTAGGTCTCAATTGTTTATGGATATGAAGGGTACATTTCCCTATTTTGTCTATACATATCTATATATCTATACTGGTATTTGTACATGCACACTCATATATTTATATACATGGATCATGGTACAATTCAGAGAAAAGATACTAATATTTGGCTTTTGGGAATATTGTACCACCTTTATAACTAATTTTTGGATTTTAGAAAGATTATACCACCTTTAAATTCGATATGAGAGATGATTTTTGTCCATTTTCCTATTTACTTTTATGTTGATGAGTCTAAGACATGATTTTGGGTAGTCTGAGGTATAAAATATGGGTTTTCCTATTTTCAAATTTGTTGATGTGTTCGAAGGATTTCTGGGCAGTCCAAGATATAATTGCTGCTTTTACTTTTTCATATTGGCTACACGTCATTACATCATTCTATATTAAATGAGATTATATATATATATATATATATACTATGTGCACAATTGTTATTATCTTTATAATTTATGTTGTGCTTTAGATTGTTGGGATTCTTCTATGTGCAGGTTTACCTTTTCTTGCTATTTATACTTTGTATTATCTTTTGATCTCATTTGGCCTATTGTACCGACTAAAAATTCAATTTTTTGTACCATACTACACTTTTGTATCTTTTTCTGATATAGAGCCTAGTATGAGTCATCCTCAACGTTTCCTACTCATTCAGAGGCACAAGTTGATTGGATTTACGGTGAGCTCATTCCATAAATAGACTTACCCTTTTCCTCTTGTACTTACAATCTATATTTTGAACTTTTGTAACAAATAAGTATTTGTGTAGTTCTATTCTTGTAATTTAGTGTCTCTTGTACCGATGACACCGAGTCCAGGGATGGGTATTTATGTATATTTTGTCTTCCTTTGTTTCCAATAGCCCTATTTTGTATATTTTGTGTTTGTATGTGCATATAGTGTCCCTTTATTCTTATTTTTGTATTTCTTACTATTGTTAGCTTTTTACTTATGGTATATGTCTACACAACTTGGCTTATCTACTGAACGATTATACTAGGTATTAACATAGCCCATTTTGAGTCTTGACATCATGTCGTAAGTATATTTTTTGGGTTAAAATCACGTTGTACCTCAAGTATTTTGAATGTTTACCATAAATAATACAAATGGCCTTTTGAGTCTAGATACTTGATCTACATCTCAAATATATACATTTCCATTATTTTCCTATTAATTTTTTATACATGTTGTTAACTAACAACTAATAGGTTGCTCCAATGTTTTTGAATCGAAAAGGTATAATATTGTAGTAGTATGTTCCATATTTGGTGATAAATATGTTTTTGTCATGGTTCTATGGGATTATTTTATCCAAAGATAATTAGGGAACACATCGAGAAATATTAACATGTCATGCCCTATAGTTGCAACGAGCGTCTACCCTATGTGCGGTAGAGGGAATTTATCCCTAGGGAATACCTTATCAAAAAATTTAAAACCAATGTACCCTTGTAACTTGTTACATTTTCAGGCACAAACTCCAAGTTGGATAACCATTCAGGAAAGTTTACCTCTCGAATGGTGCAAATACTGAGCAGTTGCCTACCTCTTCTATTATGAATTAAGTCTTGAGTTCTAATATTGACTGAATTTCTGCGTCACTGCTAGAAAGTTTGGATCTAAACTCTACTTGTGAGTCACTATCTCTAGTGGGTACTTGTCATATCTAAATGTGACCATGCAAAACAATCAACATTAGCTTTATAGGAAATGGTTAATTTGACACATAATTCCAAAGTTAATTCAATTCCCAAGTATACCTTCTTTTTTGGTAGGTGGCTGAGCAATGATACTTGCTCATCTCCTTTCAAAATTAGTTTTGTTGCTTTAAATTTCTTTAGAGTCTCATTGAGTACTAATGGCTCTTTCATTAAGGCTATATCTTATAGGATGGCTTTGTTTCTAGTTATTTCTTTTTAATTTCCTTGTTTGGTTTTTCATTTGAGTTACAAACAACTTCTTAGCCAATGACTGCTCTCCATAAATATATTTGATTCCCTCAAAAGTTAGAAATTTCAGCAAGATATATAATGCTAAAGGAACCCCTTCCATGTTGTGTATCAATGATTTTCCAAAGAGGGCATTGTATCGTATATCTCCATTTATTACATAACTCTTGGATTTTTTTGATAACCCCTCCTGTATGACTAGGAGTCTGATTTCACATCTAGTTATTTCACTAGCTATATTAAATGTATATAGGATGTCATGGTGGGAATGATTTTATCTATCAGTTTCATTGTCACAATCCTATTTATGAGTCATGATGGCTCTTACCCTGTCCAACCAGTAGGGAAGTCGAACCATAGCTTGGATCTGGATACAATGGGCTAACTTTGTGGAAAATGGCCTAAAATACAAAAAATAACTATTAAAGATTAAAACAGCAATACAACAGTCATAAAGGTCTAATAGATAGATAAAATCAATCAGACATCGAAAGACGTAGTAATGTTAGTACAAAAGCTACAACAATAAACTATGAGTACTGAATAGTCAAATAAAATTCATCTCGAATATGAAATACTAAACATAGATAAATATAAGGAAAAAGGATAACTACGACTTCAAGCGCTCACCCAATCTCCTAAATCAACTCTGCACGAGTGTCAATCAGCAGTAGTCACCCAATCTCTTAAATCAACTCCGCACGAATGTCAATCAGCAGTAGTAACTAGTACTCAGATCTGTACCAAAAGGTACAGAAGTGTAGTATGAGTAACAAAACCATGGGTACTCAGTAGGCATCATCGGTCAGATGAGATAAATCATTATATAAATACTATAAGATATGAGATAACATAAGCTAAGTCAAGATAAAAAAGAACAAACCTAGAAGTAAGCTCTGACACCGCTGTACACAGATAAATAAATCCAAGAAAGAATAATAACATATAGATCATACCATTAACTACAAGATTGTCGCCCATAAGCCAACAAGTGCGGAGAAGTAAATAACCCAACTGATGTCACCAAAACTTACACTTGCACAAAGTATAAATTGGTCAAAGTCAAATACAGTAACCCTACTCGATTGGGGTCGAAGCCATAAGGAATACATGAAATTATCTCTCAAACTTGCTGAAATTGTCAAGCAGCGCAGAAAAGTAAATGGTGGGAAATTTTGCTGAAAACAATAAGTAGTAACAAAACTTGGACGTTGTGGTTGTAATCAATCAGAAACAAACACTAGGACTATGTTCCCCCCGGCCTCCGAACTTTGTAAAGTTCTCATGCTCAACCAAATAATACCACCACCAAACGTGCAGAATCTAACAAGATCGGTATTACCAATTGTCTTCTGGACTCGTAGGTATATATCACCCTTTACCTTGTGAGTCTTAGGGATTTGCCTTATTGTCCCTTGTCTTCAATCCCAGTTTAACTATAACCTTATGGGTATCAAGTTATTATAAATGGATTAATATTCTCGAATCACTGTTGTAATACCCTTTTCCCAATATCTACCTCCCTTATGAAGATGATCTCGAATGCAAGCTGAGTTCGACATCGCTAAGAAATTAATTAACTCAAAGGAAATCACAATACACGTATAAATGTTGATCTAGTTGAATCTCACACTTTCCCTACTTTACTAATCTGCTAGGGTTCCCATAACCCTAGACAAGGAAATTAGCCGCTCATGGTTATGCAATAATCCATAGAAATCAAGAAGAAAACATAGAATTAATTGGCAAAAAAAATGAAAGAAGAAAATCCGAAGTCTTGATTAATTATGAAAACCAAAACCAAGAACAAGAGTATCAATGATTTCAAAGTACGAAAAAATATCTCAAAGTGGGTAACATGATCTGAGGTGAATTTATACGCCTTAGTATTGTTATCCTAGCTAATTTAGCCTTGTTTTGAGGAAAATTTGCGTGCTTAAAGAGTAAACAATGATATAAATAAGAATCTAAGTTTTTAATTATACGATTACAATTTTTAAAGATGTTTTCAAACAAGTTTGGAATCAAATTGATCATTTGTAGTCTCGACAAGAAACTAGTGTTACTAGCTTGAGCTAAGTGTTGTTCTAGTTGACCTCGATGGGTTATAATGTGATTAATGAGTTCCTAATGGTGAATGTGTAATTAAGTGTGCAAAAAATTATTTATATTGTTCAAAGTTTAATTGGAAAAAGCCAAGAGTTGAACAATAAGTTAAAGATTAAAAGGAGCGAAACTAGTTCTTAGCTTGAGTTTCTAATATGTTTTTCTTGATTGTGTAGTTGTTTTGAGCTCTAATTCGTGGTGTTTGATTTTTAGGATTCTTGGTGATTTAATATTGGATGATTTATGATGATACACAAGCTTAAATACAAGTGGAAACAACACTACAAAGCTTAGGAGGGAAGAATAAAGGCTTGAGACAAGTTTAGATAAAAAAGTAGACAAGTCCAGTGTTCCAGGCGATAAAGGTGCGGCTCCCCCTTCAATACATGGGACTAATGCCTATGGAACCCTATTTATACCCGTGGACTAAGGCCTATGGCCCCCCTCCATTCTGGGGGACTAAAGCCCATCACGCATGCCTATCCCTACACAGCCAAAGATCCCTTCCACTATAAATAGAACACTTTACACATTTTGTAAACACCTCGGACGTCTTGGATCTTTGGAGAGGGGATGGAAAACACTTCTTTTAGAGATTATATCACTTAAATTTAGTTTTTAGTGGATTTAATCATGTATTGTAATACCCCATACTTTTCTTAGTTCAGTTCAGCTCCTAGCACTTGCATAAGAGGCTAAAAGCCTAAAAATTTAGCTATGTGTTAAGGACTAAGCCATTTTTAAGACCTTTCAACTTTGAGGAATTTTAAGTTGACCTTTCAGACTCTAAGACGAAAGTTTTTGAGTTGATTCATGATCAGAGGGTGTAAAGAGCGTGTCTTTGGTAAGTTTTGGATTTTTTGGATGAGGATTGGGTCACGTTTGGATTTCAATTCTAGTAGCTCAATGAAATTCCACTGCGTTGTGCCAAGAATAGCGATGAGATACTCATCATGTCATGGTGAAGGTGTATTCGCCATGTTCTTGATTCATAATTTGAATGCATGTGTCATGATATTTATCCTAGTGTGTGAAGTTCTTATTAGGTGAGGAATGTTCATAGAAATCACTTAAATCCATGTAGAGCTAAGAACCTTAGATTCGTCCAAAGTTTGATGTTCGATTCTACAAGGGTTAACTTTGAAAGTGTATAACTTTTGATGTAAGTGGAATTTTTCAGCTCAAGACCTACCAAATTGTAGATAATTGAGTTAGCTTTCCAACGATACCAATTTTGACTTCATAAGGTACTTGAGAAGAAAGTTATAATCATTTTGGTCAGAACCAATAAGCCACCATGATTATACCATGTCATGGTGAGCCTACAAAATGCAATCCGGGTTATGAATTTTTGATTTAAATAAGTGAGGATAAATTGGATTTTTTTCCACCTCAACACAGGTCGTAACAAAATGATATTAAGCATCCATTAGGGCATTATTTTCCCTAATCCTCCTATTTTATTCTCAAGAACAAACCCTAATCATTCCTCCTCAAGATCATCTATTCTATCACATCCTCTTCAAGAAAAACCAAGAATTAAGTTCCCTAATCCAAGAATCTCAAGAAAATCTTTTAAGATCATCTCCATGGATTTCAAGGTCAAGGTTTCTCCACCAAGTCAAGTCTATTAAGGTATGTGCGAGTTCATCCATGGAGCCCAAAACCCTTTTCTTTCAATTAAAGAATGAATTTTTCAATAATTATGTCATTTTAGACATTCGATAAAGATTGAATTTCATGTTTTCATGGTGTTTTTAATTCAATTCAGCCCATGTATGATTCCATGCAAGATTTTGAATTCCTCATGACATGAATTTGAGTTTCCCCATGCCTTGTTCAAGTGAATTCCATGATAGATAAAAAATTCATGATTTTTAGCAACATTCCCATATTTTGAATTTATGCTTTCCATATGTTTGATGAAATTCCCACATCATATTCAATCAATTTCGATATGAATCCCCAAGTTATGAATTTTTTCATGTAACTCTATTGTTCCCTCATGTTTAAGACATTCTTATGATTAATCTATGATCTTTACATGTTTTGAGGAAACGCTCATATCCTATTTCAAGCTAATTTCATGTAAATCTCCCAATTCATCATCTTAGTCATGTAATCATGCTATGCTCATATGTTTAAGACATTCCCATGTTTAAATTCATGATTCCCAATTGTTTTCTTCACAATTCACCCTTAACACATTTGAATGGTGATTTTTGCATGTAACATCCTTAACACATGATTTTAGTATTGAAATTATGTTATTATCTCATGTTTTAACCATTCTCAAGCTTCAGTCTATGAATTCCAAGTGTTTGATGAAATGCCCTAATGATTGGGTTTTGAATATTGACTACTTATTATGTCTCGAAGCTTTAGTATGTCCTATTGTTATTATCATCGAGTCCTAGGATTTAGCATCGAGTCCTACTTATCATCGAGTCCTAGAATTTGAATGGTTTTGGATACATTTTAGTATTATCAGTTCAGTCAGTTATCATACCAGTCAAACTTAGATCAGTTCAGTAATCCGATTCAGTTCAGTTAGGAGTAGGATTTAGCACCGAGCGAACCTACATAGCCAGCGTAGGGGTTCACCTGTTAGTTGAGGGTGTGACCTTTAGTAGTATTCCCTACATTCCAAAACTACATATCCAGCGTAGGTTGAGATGTTAACCTTCCATGTAAGGGTTAACATATATCTCACTAGAGCACCTGCCAGTAGAGGGTGACTCTTTAGTCCTTTGGGACTTCACTTTAGTGGATCCACACAACCATGTGTTAGTACCCGTGGCACGGTACTGACACCCCTTCCAACTGGGGTCACAAGTTAGCCCCCAATTAGCTTATATTGGGGCACGTCGGTTAGATGATAACTCCCATAGTATCAGTTCAATATTCAGTTTCAGAGTTTAGTTTTAGGTTTTCTTGGACATAGCATACAGTTATCAGTTATTCAATTATCAATATTTCTGTATCTCAGTTTATAGACAATATCAGAATCATGTTTTATGCTTGGTCTTGCCTTTTCAGATTTTACAGTTTTTATTCATTTGTGCTCAGCTATCTCATGTTTTTCAGTAGTCCGTATTCATATATCAGTTACTTAGTATGCATATGCTAGTTACCCCTTTTTCTTAGATTTCACTCATTCCTTCACCCAGGCGTCAATTATTTAGTACATATATGTTTGTTTTTGAACATTCACGTATTCATGTTTTACCGTATCCCAGATTTAGTTCTACATATATTATAAAAGGAAAGTCTTAAGAAACTAAGTGTAGTGATTCAACAGCTTATCAGATTATGTATTTACTAATGGTTTAATCTACTTTAGATTACAATTTATTTTAGTCTCTAGGTGAGTCTACTTACACCTAGTCATGCATGTTTTAAGACTACGTATGAAACTAGTTTTACTTATTGCTTTTACTCTCGCTTACTCAGTACATTCCAGAAGTACTGATCTATATATACGTCTAAGTGTCTACATTGTTTCATAATATAGGTACTTGTTATAGTCCACACATCATGATCACATAGTTGTAGATTTTAACCTGCAGGTGATGAGTTCTCCTACTTTGGGGACTTTAGTCTGATGTTATTCATGTACTTTACTTTATTACTCATACGTATTGATTAGTGGTAGATGGGGTGATGTCCTAGCTATCTATAGTCAGTATAGTAGAGGTTTCATACATGTTAGTCAGAGCCAGTCATGTAATTTCAGTTCGTTCCTCAGTTTTTATCAAATTTTAAATTATATCAGTATTATAATTTCTTTTAGATTTTGTCATGATTATATTTCCGCATAGAAGAACAACTATTTAATATATTATACTTCATTTGTTTAACAGTATGCGAGTTCACGGGTTATCTTGGGATCACTTATGGTTCCAAGCACCGTGTTACGACTAGCGGGTAGTCTCGGGTTATGAAAAACTTGGTATAAGAGCACAAAGTTCAAGTATCCTAGGGTGTCTATGAAGCTGTGTCTAGTAGAGTCTTGCAGAATGCTGTAGAGACATCTGTACTTTTCTTTGAGAGGCTATATGGCCTTTTTGAAATGTTTTCCTTCTCTCATGTATTAGATCATACAGTATAAGTGTTAAGAATTTTATACAGATCCCCATCTTAATCCATTCATGTCAACTCTGCCTTATTTTTGAGGTAACCGAAATAGTCAAACTCAAATCCCTACAGATAGATCTTTCTTAAATAGTCCCCATAGACAGTTACGGTGGGATTACACTCGGGACTAAAAGGATCCCATCAGTGCCCTTATGTTCTAAAGTATGAAAGATTTCATTCATGTTCATGAAAATCATGTACTAAGCTAAAGTCATATGTTCCCTCAGATCCCTTCTCAGAATCCCATGATAGTATGTGACCTAGAGTTAGAAACATGAACCCAGATGTCTAGCAGTAGTAAAGTTGGGATAGTGTTATCTCGATTGAGTAGATTTCGTATCCATGGGGATAGTTGTATAAAATCTGAATTAGTAGGCTTGAAATAGTGTATGCAAGAATTTAAGTTTGTTGATTCAAAATTATATATTGTTGATGTTGGGTATGTTGGTGTAATGGTAATTCTCATGGTTTAGTGAAAAATATAAGTTTAGAAATGTGGTATTAGTAGGTTGTGAGGGAAGTAGTATGGTTCATTAAAGGGTTTGTATATCTATGTTAAGTGTTAGAATCTAAGTTTGAATTGTGTATGGTTGAGCTAATAGAAAGAAGAGCTTAAATTCTAGATGGTGATGCTCCCAAAGATTCTAAGTTAATCAGTGTTTAAGTTGTTATATGATGATTGTGGGGCTATAGAAGGCTAAGAGTTGTATCTCAGAAGGAAGTATTAGCAGTGGGTTTTACACTTCAACTGTAGTTTTTTAGGGTGAAATTATCTGTGTATTGTTATATCTTGGACTCTAGAGTAATATAGTTGCAGTTCAGTTTAGAGTTATTAAAAGGTTCCACAGACTTAGAATGATAACTTAAAGCTAAGGGGTAGATTATAGAACAAGTAACCAAGCTAGGCTCTCAGATTCTAGTAGTGATGCCAGTATGTTGTATAACAACAGTAAGGAAGGATGATGCCCAAACCATTCTTATCTCAGTGAAAAGTTTTTGAGTCATCAGGACATCTACTCATGCCTTACAAGTCATCCCTATGATCATAGATCATATTCATACACTTTCCATAGAATCATGTACATTTCCAGTTCTTAGTATGAGGAGTTCCAGTTCACTTAGAAGTAAGAATCATATTCCATGAAATTATGAACTCCAAACTCAGGTCATGCATCTCATGACTCATGTACTTATGCTTTATAGTAAGCTCAGTTCTAGGTACTCATGCTACCAATTTAATGATTAGTGAAATTCAAATTATGTCATGTATATCCTCAGTTTAGATCTCTTCGATGGATCTATAATGTTGATACTCTATTTCTCAGGCCTTAATTACGTGTTAAAATTATCCTTTCATGCTTCAGGTCCTTGTGATCTAACCTTTCACTGACCTCTCCTTAATATTAAGATAGTGATGATGAACAGTTTTTTAGATGGAAGAGAGTAAGTCTTCCTTGTTTTCATGGTTCATACAAGTATTACAGTGTTATGTATGTACCTTGTGGTTTTTAGTTAGGCTTGAACATGGTGGGAGTATGTAGCTCAACTTAGACTTTGGTAGGAATAGTTATATGTATCTATGTAAAAATTATAAGTTGAATCAAATAAGCATGTTATTTAACGGGAAAAGTATAGTTGAGTATAAGCTTTCGTATAGCCAGTAATTCATTTTAGCAGTCAGACATGCAAGTTCCTATGGTTTTTCTATCTCCCGACCTAGTTTTACTATCATAAGTCTCATGAATATGTCCATTCCATGAGGTAAGCTATTCACATCCATGCAAATTATGAATTCAACTCAGTTCATGCATCATGCATTAGGTTTCAGATTCAGATATTCAGTCATGATTCAGTTTGTAAGTCTCTCGTGCATCATATCAGTCTTTTCTTAGTATTTCAACCAAGAAAGTATCATTTAGGGGACGAAATATCCCAGGGGGGAGATATTACCCCGAGTTTTCATGTCCTAAACCTCTCATCTTTTCTTCACAAAACCAGATCCAGCCTGAGGCAATGGTTTACTCATATGTTGACTCTCTCATTCCTATCTCAGTCTTATAACTATTCTCATGTCAGTGCATGTATTTAAGAAATCAGCTCAGTCATGATATTCAGTTCATGTATCATGTTTTAGACTTAGTTAGGCAATTATTTTCAAAGTCATGCATGTTCAAAATATGGTCTCAGTTACCTTAGTACAGTTCTCTCAGTCTAACTAGTCACATTCGAGGACGAATGTTCTCAAGGGGGAGATATTGTAATACCCCATACTTTTCTTAGTTCAGTTCTGCTCCTAGTGCTCGTATAAGAGGCTAAAAGCTTGAAAATTTAGCTATGTGTTAAGGACTTAGCCATTTTTAAGACCTTCTACTTCGAGGAATTTTAAGTTGACCTTTCGGACTCTAAGATGATGGTTTTTGAGTAGATTCATGATCAAGGGTGTAAAGCGCATGTCTTGGTTAAGTTTTAAATTTTTTGGATGAGGATTGGGTCACGTTTGGATTTCAATTCCCACAGATCAATGCAATTCTATTACATCGCACCAGGAATAGCGATGAGATACTCATCACATCATGGTGAAGGTGTATTCGCCATGTTCTTGATTCATAATTGGAATGCATGTGTCGTGATATTTATCCTAGTGTCTGAAGTGCTTATTAGGTGAATAATGTTCATAGAAATCACTTAGATCCAAGTTGAACTAAGAACCCTAGATTCGTCAAAAGTTTAGTGTTCGATTCTACATGGGTCAACTTTGAAATTGTATAACTTTTGATGTATGTAGAATTTTTCAGCTCAAGGCCCACCAAATTGTAGATAATTGAGTTAGCTTTCTAACGATACAAATTTCACTTTAATCCAATACTCGAGCAGAAAGTTATGATCATTTTTGTCAGAATAAATAAGCCATTGTGATTATACCACGTCATGGTGAGCCTTCAAAATGCAATCCGGGTTACGAATTTTTGGTTTAAATGAGTGAGAGTCAATTGGGTTTTTTCCATATCAACCCAGGTCATAAAAACATGATATTAAGAGTCCATTTGGGAATTATTTTCCCTCATTCTTCTATTTTACTCTCAAGTACAAACCCAAATAATTTCTCCTCAAGATCATCCATTCCATCACCTCCTCTACAAGAAAAACAAAAAATTAAGTTCCCTAATCCAAGAATCTCAAGAAAAACCTTCAAGATCATCTCCATGGCTTTTAATGTAAAGGTTTCTCCACCAAGTCAAGTCTATTAAGGTATGTGCGAGTTCATCTATGGAGCCCAAAACCCTTTTCTTTCAATTAAAGAATCATTTTTTCGATCATTATGTTATTTTAGATGTTCAAGAAAGGTTGAATTTCATGTTTTCATGGTGTTTTTAATTCAATTCATCCCATGTGTGATTCCATGCAAGATTTTGAATTTCTCATGCCATGAATTTGAGTTTCCCCATGCTTTATTCAAGTGAATTACATGATAGATCCTAAATTCATGATTTTTAGCAATATTCTCATTCTTTTGAATCCATGCTTTCCACATGTTTGATGAAATTCCCATATCATGTTCAATCAATTTCAAGATGAATCATCAAGTTATGAATTTTTCCATGTAACTCTATTGTTCCCTCATGTTTAAGACATTCTTATGTTCAAGCTATGATCTTTACATATTTTGATGAAACGTCCATGTCTTATTTTAAGCGAATTTCATGTAAATCCCCCAATTCATGATCTTAGTCATGTAATCATGCTATGCTCGCATGTTTAAGACATTCCCATGTTCAAGTTCATGATTCCCAAGTGTTATCATTAAAATTCAACCTTGACATATTTGAATGGTGATTTTTGCATGTCACATACTTAACCCATGATTTTTGTATTGAAATTATATTATTATCTCATGTTTTAACCATTCCTACGCTTAAGTCTATGAATACCAAGTGTCTGATGAAATTCCCTAATGACTAGGTTTTGAATATTGACTACTTATTATGTCCCAAAGCTTTAGTATGTCCTATTGTTATTGTTATCGAATCCTGTGTGTTATGACTACTCGAAATTTAGCTGTTTATCAAGTTTTTAGTACCTACAAAATGGTTTCAAATACATTTAAGTATTATCAGTTCAGTTAGTTATCATATCAGTCAAACTTAGATCAGTTCAATAATCTGAGTCAGTTCAGTTGGGAGTAGGATTTAACATCGAGCAAACCAAGAGATGAGGGCTCACCTTCCAGTTGAGAGTGTGACCTTTAGTAGAAGTCATTACATTCCAGAACTACGTAGCCAACATAAGTTGAGATGTTAACCTGCATGTTTAGGGTTAATATATATCTCACTAGAGCACGTGTCAGTAGAGAGTGACTCTTTAGTCCTTCAGCACTTCACTTTAGTGGATCCATGCAGCCATGCGTTAGTTCTCGTGGCACGGTACTGATACCCTTCTAACTTAGGTCACAGGTTGGACCCCAATTAGCTCATATTGGATCTTGTCAGTTAGCTGATAGCTCCCACACTCTCAGTTCATTATTCAGTTTCAGGTTTGCTTGACCAATGAATACATTTATAAGTTATTCAGTTATCAGTATTTTAGTATCTCAGTTTATACACTATATCAAAATCATGTTTTATGCTTGGTATTGTCTTCTTCGATGTTACAGTTTTTATGCATTAGTGCTTAGCTATCACGTGTTGTTTAGTAGTCCATATTCATATAATATTTACACAGTATGTATACGCTAGTTACCCTTTTTTCTTAGATTTCACTCATTCTATCACCAGGCATCAATTATTCAGTTAATCAGATCAATTTAGTACATATATGTTTGCTTTTGAATGTTCACCTATTTATGTTTTACCATATGCCAACTTTGGTTCTACTTATATTACAAATGAAAAGTCTTAAGAAACTAAGTGTAGTGATTCACCAGCTTATCAGATTATGTTTGTTACTCATGATTTTAGCTACTTCAGATTTTAATATATTTTAGTCTCACGGTGAGTCTACTTATACCTAGTCATGCATGTTTTAAGATTACGTATGAAATAAGTTTCACTTGTTGCATTCACCCCTGCATACTTAGTATATTGTGGAAGTACTAATCCATATATACGCTGTGTATCTACATTGTTTAATAATGTAGGGACCAGTTGTAGTCCGCACATCATGATCAGACAGTTGTAGATTTCATCCAGTAGGTGATGAGTTCTTCTACTTTGGGGACTTCAGCCAGATGTTATTCATGTCCTTTACTTTATATTTCTCATATGTATTTATTCGTGGTAGATGGGGTCATGTCCTAGCTATCAATAGTCTGTATAGAAGAGGCTTCATAGATGTCAGTCATAGTCAGTCATGTAATTTTAGTTCTCTCCTTAGTTTTTATCAGATTGTAAATTGTATAACTAATATAATTTCTCTCATATTTTGTCATGATTATAATTACGGATAGCAGAACAACTATATTAAATTTCATGTTTTCATGGTGTTTTTAATTCAATTCAGCCCATGTGTGATTCCATGCAAGATTTTGAATTCCCCATGCCATGAATTTAAGTTTCCCCATGCTTTATTCAAGTTAAATCCATGAAAGATCCTAAATTCATGATTTTTAGCAACATCCCCATGTTTTGAATTCATGCTTTCCACATGTTTGATGAAATTCCCATATCATGTTCAATCAATTTTAACATGAATCCCCAAGTTATGAATTTTGCTATGTAGCTCTATTGTTCCCTCATGTTAAAGACATTCTTATGTTCAAGCTATGATCTTTACATGTTTTGATGAAACACCCATGTCCTATTTCAAGTAAATTTCATGTAAATCCCCCAATTCATGATCTTAGACATGTAATCATGTTATGCTTGCATGTTTAAGACATTTCCATGTTCAAGTTCATGATTCCCAAGTGTTTTCATTACAATTCACCCTTGACACGTTTGAATAGTGATTTTTGCATGTCATATCCTTAACCCATGATTTTAGTATTTAAAATTATGTTATTATCTCATGTTTTAACCATTCCCATGCTTAAGTCTATGAATTCTAAGTGTTTGATAAAATGCCCTAATGACTGGGTTTTGAATATTGACTACTTGTCATGTCCCGAAGCTTTAGTATGTACTTTTGTTATTTTCATTGAGTCTTGGAGGTTATGAATACTCAAAATTTAGCTGTTTACATAGTTTTTAGTACCTACAGAATCGGTTTGGATACATTTGAGTATTATCAATTCAGTTAGTTATCATACCAGTCAAACTTAGATTAGTTCAGTAATCCGAGTCAGTTTAGTTGGGAGTAGGATTTAGCACCAAGCGAACCCAGGGATGGGGGCTCACCTTCCAGTTGAGGGTGTGACCTTTAGTAGTAGTCCCTGTGTTCAAAAACTATGTAGCCAACATAGGTTGAGATGTTAACTTGCTAGTTGATGGTTAACATGTATGTCACAAGAGCACCTGTCAGTAGAGGGTGACTCTTTAGTCCTTCGGGACTTAACTTTAGTGGATTCACGCTGCCATGTGTTAGTACCCGTGGCATGATACTGATACCCTTCCAACAAGGGTCATAGGTTACACCCTAATTAGCTCATATTGGGGCATATTGGTTAGATGATAGCTCCCACAGTCTCAGTTTAGCATTCAATTTCAGAGTTTAGTTTCAGGTTTTGTTGATTATAGCATACAATTGTCAGTTATTTAGTTATCAATATTTTAGTATCTGAATTTACAGATTATATCAGAATCATGTTTTATGCTTGGTCTTGCATTCTCAGATTTTACAATTTTCATGAATTTGTGCTCAACTATCTAGTGTTGTTCAGTAGTACGTATTCATATAACAGTTATGCAGTATGTATATGCTAGTTACCCCTTATTCTTAAATTTCACTCATTCTGTCACCCAAGAATCAATTATTCAGATCAATTCAGTACATATATGTTTGTTTTTGAATGTTCACGTATTCATGTTTTACCGTATCTCAGTTTCGATTCTACTTATATTATAAAAGGAAATTCTTAAGAAACTAAGTGTAGTGATTCACAAGCTTATCAGATTATGTTTGTTACTCATGATTTAAGCTACTTCAGATTTAAGTTTATTTCAATCTCTCGGTGAGTCTACATACACCTAGTTATGCATGTTTTAAGATTATGTATGAAACCAATTTTACTTATTGCATTCATCCCCACTTACACAGTACATTCCAGAAGTACTGATCCACATAGACGTCTGTATGGCTACATTATTCCATAATGTAGGTTCCAGTTGTAGGCCACACATCATGATTAGATAGTTGCAGATTTCAGCCAACAGTTCGTTACATGTATTCAACTACCTTGATCACGGTATGTTTATTAGTGTCTAAAGGCCTTCTTTCCGGGGTTAAAGCCAAGAACATGACTACGATTGATACAGATTGAGTTGGTTTTGTTTATTTATCAAATTTGGTTATTTTTTTACACTTGTTATCATTATTTTAAGGATTTTCGATTCTTAGAATACATATATTGTCGACCTTTTGATCTCGGGAGGGGGAATAGAAAGATAGAACATGGGGGTAAATAGTGTAGGGTTCGGGATTTAAATTAGCATCTTGGATAGGGATATATGTAGAAGCCTTACTTGGTTCACTAAGGGATGAAATATAAATGTGTTTAGCTTAATTCTCACATCCCCTCTCAATGATGTAGTTGTGGGTCTAAGTTAGATAGGTCGTTAGAGGTCAGGAGACCATGATAATAAAATCAACCCCGTGAATCAACAAAAAATATTAGTAACTTAATCGAAGAAGTTCAATATCATAGTATGATTGTTTGTAGTGATTGAGCCCCGGGTTTTCATCCATTGATTGTTCAATGTCTTTACTTTCCCGCATTATTTTAGTTTACTTTTAATTTACACATCTTCAAAACTCTTTTGGTTATGTTTGCAATTGTGCATCTCAATAGTTAAACTAGAATTGGTTAGTTTCTTAACACTAATCCCTTTGGGATCGATACTTAGATTATAAAAGGGAAACTTTACTACTTGTGAGGCCACGTACAATTGCGTGTGCTCTTGGGTGCACCAAGTATTTGGTGCCGTTGTCGGGGACTTATAAATTGACAACTATTTTTGTTTTAGTTTTTCAATTTATTTGGTGCTTTACTCTTGGTCTTGGGATTGATTTTGCAGGAAACAGGTCTATAGGCTAGTAAGTTGGCAAGGGACAGCAAATTGGTTTAACCAAGTCCCAAACCCGAGCAATGCTTTCATCAATGAAGGAGAGAAGAAATCCTTCTATCCCGTATCTCGAAATTTCAAGAAGAACAAGACAATCTTGCTCTCATGTATGAAGATCAACTATCGCACAGGATAGTTAGAGAAGTGGCAATCCCACATTCAACAAATTTGAACTCTCCTTTTAGAAACCATCTGCAGGAGGTGACTTTGAGCTGAAACAAAACATGATGCAACTTTTGATCAGTAGTGGACAGTTTGTGGGGCTTCCACATGAAGATCCATAAGTCCATCTGAGGAACTTCTTAGATATCAGTGACACATTCATCCCTACGGATGTGTCTACTAATTATGTTAGGCTGACACTATTCCCCTTTTCACTATTAGGGGAAGCAAAAAAGTGGTTGAACGCTGAGATGGAAAGTTCAATCACAACTTGGTATGACTTAGCCTAGAAATTCCTCATTCGATTCTTCCTATTTGGCAAGACTGAAACATTGCGCAATGAGATTATGTGCTTCAAATCGAAGCCAGATGAGAATTTGTATCACGTATGGGAGAGGTTCAAAGCACTTCTTTGGGAATGACCACATCATCAGAGTTCAATGAGGTACTGACTCCCCTATTTTTTGAGTCACTTGATCACAACACAAAAATTTTGCTAAATTCAGTTGCGGTGAGCAAGATTTGGATTTGACTTATGATGAGCTATATACTTTGTTGAACTGGATTGCACAAGGAAATCTAGAGTGGCAATCTGACTCAAGAAGTGCTGCAAAGAAAGTTGTAGGTATGTTGGAAGTGAACCATTTCACTGCCTTAACAACTGAGCTTGCTGCTCTGCAAAATTAGATCAACAATATGAAGCTGTGGGTTACACAACCTGTAGCCACAGTTAATGCAATTAAACAGACTGTAGGTTGGTGTAAGATTTGTGGAAACAGTGGTTATTCTACGGCTATGTGCGCTGCAAATCCTAAGTCTATGATGTTTATGGGTAATGTTCAAATGCCAAATTATTGGAACTCCTAAAACCTGAAGTGGCAGAGTCAGCCACCAAATACAACATGGAACAACCAATAACAACAATTCCAGCAGCCATAGGTTCAAAAGAATCAGGCCACAACTTAGACTAGCAATGTGGAAGAGATGTTGAAACAACTTATAGCTAGTCAAGCATAATTAGAAGAAGATACGGAGAGTCAATAGGTAGAAATAAAAAGCCAACAAGTGGCTACAAGAAGCTTGGAGTTGTAGATAGGTCAGATAGCAGCAACATAGAACACCACGCCTCCAGGTGGTTTGCCAAGTGATACTAAAATTTCTAAATAAGTAATAGAAATCACATTGAGAAGTGGTAAGGAGCTGAATTAAAAATCTCCAAAGAAAACTAAGGAGGAAGATATAGAGTTGATTGCCCCACAAGTATCCAAAAAATTTGCTGAAAATTTGAGAAAGTCTGAGTACTCGAAAACCAAAGTTGCTGAGTAGGAGAAGCAGAGACTACTATAACCTTTCCCATAGAGGCTTAGAAAATAGAAGAAAAATGAATTCTTAGAGAAGTTATTTGACACGTTCAGAGAGATCCACCTTAACCTTTCTGTTTTAGAGGTTTTGCAGGGATGCCCAAGTATGCTAAGTACTTAAAAGATATGGTCACTAACAAAGTTAACATGCAGGATGTGGAGACAGTAGGACTCAGTGAGGAGTGTAGCTCTATGGTGACGCAGATGATGCCTAAAAGCTCAAAGATCTAGGTATATTCATCCTCCCTATTCAAATTGGCAACAGTAAGGTAGTCCACACACTTAGTGACTTAGGGGAAAACATCAATTTGATGCCCTTTTCTTTGGTCAGCACTTTGGGATTGGGGAAGCCGAGACTTAGCTCTGTGTTACTGCAATTGGAAAATGAGTCCATAGCTCCTAAAGGAGTCATAGAGGATGTTCTCAACAAGGTTGGTAAGTCTATTATTCCTGTTGACTTTATTGTTTTAGATTTTCAGGTAGATGAAAAAGTACTATTAATCTTGGGATGTCTATTTTTGGTGATGGGAGAAGCTTTGATAGATGCGAGAGAGGGCAGGCTCATAATGAGGCTGGATGATAAAGAGGTGGTTTTCAATGTTTAAAAATTTCCCAACACACTACCCTACTATAAAGATTTGTGCATGATTATTGTGATTAAAGGGGATAAGTGTGGAGTGGTGGAGTTTATTCCACAAAAGACCTCTTCATACTTCCTCATTGATCTGCCTAAGCCTCTAATACCTAAGCCCGAAATAATGCAAATTGATGATCCTAAGAAGGCTATTGTTATGAAAGTTGTTAACCTTGAGAGTTCACACTTAAGAGGTCAAAAATAAAAAGATGGCGTTCAAGTGTGAGGAAGAGGATGAAGAAAAATTGATATCTTGTAGATTGAGTCGTGCCAACACTAAATCACGCACTGCTTGGGAGGCAACCCAAGTTAAGGTAGATTTTATTTTTAGTATTTTAGTTTTTACTTCATTATTTATAGTTTATGTTGTGTCACAGGTTGATGGGAAGACTGAGTATTGAAAAACCTGAGCTAAGAAGCAGGGAGAAGACTGAGTGTGGGGTCCCCTGGACCCTCTTTATATGTAAAGGTGCTACTATCTAGGCCTAGAGGCCTCAGGGATTATTTCTATCTCTACCTTTTAAAGTATACTTTAGGGAAAAAGTAGAATTTGAAGTGTGTGGTGGGGAAATTCCCATTTTTAGGGTAAATTTAAAATTTTGTGTGTTAGGAATAAGTGAGATATTCTTGTTGGTGCTATATTTGATTACATGATGCAAGTGTTTTGATGGTAAAAAGCATGTTGATTGTGTGAATTCCTACTATTGAGATACCCAGGCTCATGATTTAGACTTTTGTACTTGTTAGCTTAATGTTTAATTCATTTGATTATTTAGTTAAGAGTCTATGATAATCCTACTTGAGTTGAGAATGTGTCATGTATGATGTGAGGTTGTAGTATATTCCTTATTGCATGTGATGTCTGGAACTTTCCTGGTGTATGTGCAAAGTGAAATAAAGAGGGTGGGTTTAGGAGATGATATAGGCATTTCTCTGATATCCATGTTTATACCCTTTTCCTGACCTACCCTTGTGCATAATCCTAGTAAGCCACATTTAACCTTTAGCTTATTTTTTTGGCAGCCTCATATGTAGCCTAATCCCCTTCTTTAATTAACCTTAATTTGAGTGAGGAGTTCAAAATTCAAGTAGGAGAAAGGTGAAATTGAAGCCCTAAGTTATAGTTATTGGTGTATAAAAATGCTATGTGTTGTGGTTGGGAGTTGAGTAATTAAAGATTAAAAATTTGTTTAAATTGAATGAGTTGTACATTGAAAATACTCCTACCATAATGTTTATGAATGACCTTAATGAGATGGGGAAAAAAATAAAACAATGAGGTAGACAAAAGTGGTGTAATTTGGTTGTTAGAGGTGAACTGAATGATGTGTTCGATGTATTGAATCTCTTAGGGAAGAGTAATTCTTTTTGACGAAAATAGTTCCTACCTGTCCCCTAGCTTATATTACAACCATTAAAGACCTATTTGATCCTAAGCTTCATCATTCTAATATTAGTGGAGTGCTACATGAAGGGAAAGTGTATGGTTCATCTTGTGTAACTTGAAAATTCCTTGTGAGAGTGAGTGCAAATTGATTCTTGTACCCATTTTGTTATAAATTGCATTTATATGAGTTTTTATGGGTAACTCTCTAGTTGTGAGGGCATATGTTTGATGAATGCGGGTAATTTTTATGATCTCGTTGATTGAACAATATGTATGAGTTTGACAACTAGGTGAGTCAATTATTGAGTCTAGAATGTTTTGGAGTAGTGTTCTTGGACTTTCAATTATGTATGTAACATTATTAGTGTAGAAACTTGCATTTATATAGTCACAGTGGTATTAGATTAAGTGTCTTTGTTGTAGTAGAAGTGTAGAGTCACCTCAGCTTATGATTCTTATAGTAAAGAGTTGTTTGAGGACTAACAAGACTTTAAGTGTGGGTGATGATCTGAGGTGGATTTATACACCTTAGTATTGTTATCCTAGCTTATTTAGCCTTATTTTAAGGACAAGTCATGTGTATAAATCATAAACAATGATATAAATAAGCATCGAAGTGTTTAAGCACGTGATTACAATTTTTAATGGTGTTTTCAAACAAGTTTGGAATAAAATTGATCATTTAGAGTCTAGATGAGAAAACTAGTGTTCCTAGCTTGAGCTAGGTGTTATTCTAGTTGACCTAGATGGGTTCTAATTTGTTTAATGAGTTACTAATGGTTTGAATGTATAATTGTGTGTAACAACTTATTGATAGTTTTCAAATTTTAATTGGAAGAAGCCAAGAGTCGAACAATAAGTTAAATATTAAAAGGAGCAAAACTAGTTCTTAGCTTGAGTTTCTAATTTGTTGTTCTTGATTGTGTAGTTGTTTTGAGCTCTAATCCATGGCATTTGATTTTTTAGTATGCTTTGTGAGTTAATATTGGATGATTTATGATGATACACAAGTTGAAATACAAGTAGAAACAACACTACAGGGCTTTGGACGGAAGGGGAAAGGCTTGAGACAAGTTTAGACGCAAAAGTGGACAATTCCAATGTGCCCAGGCGATATAGGGGTGGCCCCTCTTCACTCCACGAGAATAAATCCTGTGGATCCCCCTTTAGACCGGTTTACAAAGGCCCGTGGTTCCCCTTAAGTCTGGTGGACTAAAGCCCGCGAAGCATGCCTATTCCCACACGGGTAAAGATCCCTTCCACTATAAATAGAACACTTTACACACTTTGTAAACACTTTGGACGTCTTGGAGCTTTGTAGAGGGGATGTAAAACACTTATTTTAGGGTTTATATCTATTTACTCTAGATTTGTAGTGGATTTAATGATGTATTCAATTACTTTAATTACGGTTATGTCTATTAGTTGATAAGCACACTATTTCTGGGGTTAAAGCCAAGAACATAACTACGATTGCTACAAATTGTGTTTGTTTTATTTATTTATCATATTTGGTTGTTTTTTACCCTTGTTATCATTATTTTAAGGATTCATGGATCTTATAATACATATGTTATCAGCTTTGTGACCTTGGGAGGGGGAATAGAAAGATAGAAACAGGGGTAAATGTAGTAGTGTTCTTATTCCTTTATAAAAAGGGGATTTGAGTTAGAGTCTAGGATAGGGATATACCTAGAAGCCTTACTGGGTTCACTACTAGATGAAATATAAATGTGTTTAGCTTATTTCTCACATCCTCATTCAAAAATTTAGTTATGGGTCCACGTTAGATAGGTTGTTAGAGGTCGGGAGACCATGATCATAAAATCAACCTCGTAAATCAACAACCAAGATGCGTAACTTAACCGATGAAGTTAAATAGCATAGTATAACTTTCCCTCAATTATTTAGTTTACTTTTAATTTACAAACCTTCAAAACTCTTTTGGTTACATTTGCACTTGTGAATCTCAATAGTTAAACTAGAATTGGAAAGTTGCTTAACACTAGTCCTTGTGGGATCCATACTTGGCTTGTTAAAAGGACACTTTAATACTTGTGAGGCCACATACACTTGCGTGTGCGCTTGGGCGCAACATAACATAATACAAGAATAACTCACGGGTATTTATAGTATCTCAAAATAATAAAGGATACCTAATTAAATCAAAAATGGCAAATTATGTCGACAATGGTGACACATCTGGCAATAAGTCATTATGACTGATCACGATACGTCACCTGCTGTTGTAGTTCTCTTTTTGATTCAATATTCATGAATCATTAGGTGACATAATGAGTCGTATTTTACAAGTCGTCATCACTCTAATATATTTTCACTTTTAGGACTTTTGAATCTGTTGTAAAAACGACTCCTCACTACGAGTTGAAGTCAGTCATCACGACTCGTGGACTTCACTCATATTCACTAAGGCTTCACTTTGTTAGCTTCAAGGAATTTTTATCCATGCTCAAAATGATTGCACACCATGACTCATAGTCACACATACCGTGTCATGGTCAGTCTTTATTTTACTCTTGTAAATCATCCATAGCCACTATTGTCGTCACGACTCTGGCAACAAGTCTTTAGATGACTATACGACTTATTGTCAAATCAGTACTTGCATTTTTCAGAACTTTTTCATACTTTTCCATTCAATACCACTTCCAACCTAATTTACCCGCAACATACACAAAACACATATCATATTTGGAAAAACAACCTAAGTAACTGCAACTTTTCATTATTTTAAGCATCGAATGTGCCATGAAACGATGTCTCATCAACACCCTCAACTTAGAACATTTTTATGTCCTCAGGCAACAACACAAAAAAAAAAAACTCGATGCTTAACCAGGAAGGTCCTAAGATACCTTTGGCAGTCAAATATCAATTTTGGTTCAAGACATATTACCCCCTCCTACTTTGAACTTTTCAAAACCCGACTGTGTATATCGATGAGTACACTAATATGACACAAATGAATAAAGTATGGCAATACATTATCAATAAACAACAATGCACACATACAAGTTACACTACCTGAACAAATAAATAACCTTACAACATAACCCTTCTACCCACACAATCAAAGAAGTCCCAATCACTCAAATAGATCAACATATCAATGCAGTGACGATTGAGAGATGCTTTCACTCACAAAGAATTTCCAGTAGTGTGCAAAGAATGCCATAGGTTTTCCATTATTTTTCCTTAGTTTTTGGACAGTCGGATTAGGATCACTATAGGACTTTATTAGGCATGTAACGTATTCTTGGGGATTGTATGGTATATTTTTATAGTGACTAAGCCTTCTTGGAACTACAATTATTTTGGGGTCCATTCATTTACCAAAATTTTATTCCGTTCCACCCTTATCTCTCCCTTTTTATTCTCTTATTTGTCATTCAGGCTGGGTATGGTTTCTTTTATTCTTTATTTTTATTTTCTTCTTTTGCAATTTTTTCTCCTTTTTTTTCCTTTCTTATGCTTTTTATTTTTGATTTTCTTTTTCTACCACACCCAACCCAATTTTTTTTTTCGATTCACACTCCCTTTTCATACATACTTCTAACTGTGCACCCCTATGATAGCCACCCTCAACTTAGGCAATTTACCTGAGTTGAGGTGCATAATGTCCAAGGAGGACCATGGCCAAAACAAGTTCATTGCAATTAAGATGGGAAGGTGAATCAGTGTAAACAAAAAATAGGTCTATTGAGGTTCAAAATCTAGGATCAAGGGATTCTTATTAATATTTGGTTGGTTATTTAGGCTAAAGTGGACTGATATAAAAAAGACTTATGATCCTTTCCTAATCGACTATCCAACAACCTAGGCCTAACTGATCGAGCAAGTTCTGGATTCCCCACACACAAGCAACTAGGTAACTCCTCACACACATATGGTATAGGGTCACATTGCAGATTTCTATCTATCCGATTCATGCAATTGCTATATACCGTTTTTACATTCCTAATTTTAATGCCATCACAAGATTTACAACATTCACATTCATACACACATCACATAGTTGTAACATAATTTTTTTTGAGGGGCATTATTTTCTCAAGCAATTTCATAATTTAATCACAACCACAAAAACATCTATCAACAACCTTTGGTACAAACTTCCTTTCTAATTAAACACCAAAATGAACATCACAAAACAAAACACATCACAATATATTTTTATTCTAGACACGCCGATTCCATATTCAAACCATAGTCAATAAGAAAATAAATACGGAAACAACAACCCGCAAAGGATATGCAGTACACCCCACCCCCTGAAAGCATATGCATTTCCCCCAGTGCATCTATAATTTAAAACAGGGGAAAAGATATACCTGGGCACTTAAGGCACCAGCTCATGCAGTATCAGCTTGGGGGGCCTCAGAATAGGTTACGCTCTCATCAGTAGTAGCCTCGGTGGTGCTCGAGGTGCTCAAATCAGTAGTGAAAATAACTGTGGCCGGTGCACTCAATGATGGATGTGGAGGTAGAGTAGTGCTATTGATAAAATCTGCAGCATCAACAACACAAGAATTACCAACTCCCGTCTCCATCTCACAGACCCATATTTGCCGATCCAACTCATCATGAATACTGGCTGATTTTGTAGCCTCAATCTTTTCCTTCTCGAATCTCTTTTTCTTCTTCTTCTTTCTACCTCTCTCACCATCATCAACATCACCCCTGGTATCTGACCTATCAACTCCCCATATGTCAGTCACTTTCTCATAAATAATCTTGTCAATAATCAAAATAGAGAGGAATGGTCTGGTATGCAGATCCTCAACCGCCTGCATTAGCACGACCAACATAGCATGTACGACCGCCAAATATGGGGACTGGATACCCCCTAGTCTTCGATTGATCCTCTGCTCAAGCCCATCAAATAGGGCCTGTATACTCTTCATCTCATCTCTAATCTACCTCTACACCCATGACTTAACTCCTTCCTCAATAATCTTAACTTTTTCCTCCACCGTAACCATCCAGTTTTTCACCTTAGCAAAGAACGACTAAGGTAATAAAGCATAACCTGTAGGGGTCATCTTGGAAGTGAATGGTCTAGCCGCAGGAGGTGGTGTCGTTGTCTAAAGTACTTACTATATTACAATCCCGAGGCTTAGACTGTTCATATCCATATAGGTATCACCCATGTCGGTGAACCCTTGAGTATTAGTGTTAGGCCCTCCGCTACAAAATACCTCGCTAAGAAATATGGCACCTACCTCTGCAGCCTTAGTGATGGGGTTCACAACATCGTGAACCATTCTAAAATCTGTAGTAGCTCGATACTGGAAGAACTGATCAACCTCTAAAATCTCTAGAAATCCCTTATCTAAACATATTTGCGTCAGCAAACATGGGAATCTCAGGACTATGTTGGTGCTCACAATTCAATAATGGATATCTTTAGCGATCAATTGGGGCTACGTCAATATCGTAGCCCACCATAATACCAGTGATGAAAGTTGTGTGGTCTGGACTAAGTACATTGTCCTCATATGTGGGACATAATCTTTACCACACAAGTATCCACCATGTCGTAGCCACAAAATTCATGCTACTGTTTATAATCTGTTGTGAACTAGGCCCTGCTTCTCCTACTACCTAAGTAACCTCCTCTCACTCAACCGTAATCATACCGTCCATCCGCCAGAAGGGAATCAACTTATCATCTGTGCTAATTCACTTTCTCTTAAATTTTCGCACCTCATTATTGAAAAAGTTAATCTCTTAAGTATTTATTGGTGGCAGGAATTTCAAGCCATGCAGCACCCTAGAAATGGTCCGAGTAGAGATGTTCACCCAATCACCTTTAATCATCAAGTCTGTCAATGAGTTACTCCCATTTATGAATACCCCTGTTAGTAAAACCACTTCAACTCCATCTGATAAGCGGTATAGAACTCATGAACTAATGCCTGACTGTACGATCTCAGAGCTCTGGCCGTCCACTCAAATTTGTATTGTCTGAACCGAACATCAAAATTGGGCATCTGAGACATTCTTATGGTGGTCAGACTTCGCTCTAAATATATCCCTCTCTGTTCTTTTCTTGTGGAAGGGTCTATGGCACTATCCTGGTCATATAAGGCCAGCATTTCAGGGTATCCCCAAAGTTGCTGATGGTCAACGGAGCAGGATCAATGGAAAGTTGCGTAGAAGGTGGTGGAGATATCTTAACTGGCGTGGCACTCGATTGACTCTCACCATTTTTTCATTTTTAGAGCCATCATCCTCGAAACCGTCCTCAAAATTCTCCTCCTTAGACCCAAACTTCTCATCATCATCATTTTCTTTATCATCCTCTCTATTCTATTCAGACTGGGAAGGTGAGTAAGGTGGTGAAGTGCTAGGATTCTTTCTCTTAGGCTTGGAAGGAGGTGGTATTTTTTCCCCTAGAGTTGCTTTATCTCCCTGAGGTAACTTCTTTGTCAAATTAACTTGCTCCTCCAGTGGATATTCATCGACTGTATAACTAGACTCATCAGTGTTCTCATCTCTAAGACAACGAGTGGTTTGTGGAATAGGCTTCTTTGGAGTTTTTTTCTTGGTGGAGTCCTTCTTTAGTGACATTAGTAGCTTAACAAAAACAAATGTTATCTACTCCTATAAAATGAAAAGAAAAAAAAGAAAAACATTTTTAAGTGGTACAGGAACTGGGCACCCTATGATTCAAGGTACAAGCCGTGACCACTGGTCATGAGTTGTTATGAGACTCGTGAGGTGGGAAGATGCCAAATCATTATTTACTAGTAAGGTAATGAGCCTTCCTAACTAGTCGTTATGTTGGACAACAACTTATTACCAACACTTGTTTTCTGACCTGAAATAATTTCTTGGTGCAATATCTTTCCTAGTCATCGCGACTCCACACCACGAGTCGTATCATGAGATGACTCGAGGTGTTAGTCGTGATGTCAACAGAATCTCAACTCTCTTTTTCAATCATTTTTTTAGTGGTTATGTGTCAAATAACAATTCGTTAGGTTACCCTACGAGTCATTATAAGCCCCGTAACCTCTAAAACATTGGTGTTCAAGGGGTTGGATTAAAAATTCTATATTTCCAACATACCCACAATATTTCTACAATAATTAACAACTCCTACATTATCCCTGCGCACAAAACATCGCACATATTTTATTTTGCTCCAAATTTTTAACATTGTAAGACAAATTTCTCAAGAATCGGGTCAATATATTTTCCTTAACTTCATTTAATCAAGGAATCAATGAATTTTACAGTATATTGAGAACCAACTTATGATAATAACATATAAAAGCACAACTTACTCGATTTAGTCACTTGAATTCCTTCAAACAAAAGCTTTAGAGATTACGTCCCTTAGTTCTTGAGAGTTTTCACTTTGTGAGAATTTGATTCTTTGAATGTGATTCTAGGGGATGAATGTGGAGAGAATTTAATGCTAAGGGAGTTGGGTATTTGGAATGGAGGAGACACGGTTTCAAAAATGGAAAATCAATCATTTGGGATTGCTTTTCCTAATTAAACCATAATTTCCAGACCAAGTCATCCCGCTAGGCCCATATGTTGAGCCTGGTAATGAGTCAACATCACGACTTATAACATTACATAATAAGTCATAACCTCCCTCCATAAGGACTAGAACTTTACCTAGGTCTCCAGTCATAACGACTCAAGGTGACGAGTCATGGTCACTGACTACGACTCATTCTGAGAGTCGGTATGACAACAAATACCAATTTCCTGAGAATTGGTCTAGGCTCTATCATGATACGACTCGGGTCAAGAGTCAAGAGGTCAGATAATGACTAGTGAGGTGAGTCATATGGTCTGGAACCAAAAAAATTTCTAGTTTATTTCTACAATCTCCAACCCTGCACACTGAACACAAAAGTTACACTATAGTGAAATAAGTACAAAACATGGGTTGCCTCCCATGCAACACTTGATTTAACATTGCGGAATGATGTGTCTAGGTTGGATACTCACACTTCACCAACCATCCCCATGGGTTAACTCCCATGTAGCGCCTTATTTAACATTGCGGCACAATGTAATTGCCTTGGTTACTCTGACTTCACCAAGATCAATATCATAAACCGCTTTTACACCCATAAGATTTCCGATATAGTGCTTCACTCACTGTCTATTTACTTTGAATGAGGCTTTACCATCATTCTCTAGCTTAATAGCATAATGTGGAAACACCTAAACCACGGTAAATAGTCCATACCACCTAGACTTCAACTTGCTAGGAAATAAGTGAACTCTTAAATTATACAACAAGAATGGATCACCGAGCTGAAACACTCTTTTCTGAATTTTTTTGTCATGATACAGTTTCATATGTTCTTTGTATATAGCTAAGCTCTCATAAAAACGATGCCAAAATTCATCAAAATCATTCACTGTACTCAACCTCAATGTAACTGCATCATTCCACTCCAAATAAAGCTTTTACAATGCCTAGAGTTCCTTTTGCTCTAGTTCAACTGGCAAGTGACATAACTTTCCAAGCACAAGATGATATGGGAAGGCACCTATACGGGTCTTAAAAGATGTCTGGTAGGCCCACAATGCATCATCCAATTTCCTTGACCTATTAGTCTTGTTGGCATTCCCAATCTTTGCCAATATGGATTTGATCTCTCTATTGGAAACCTCAACCTGCTCGCTCATCTGAGGATGGTAAGGTATTTCCATCTTATGCTGTACACCATATTTTTTAAGCAGGGCCTTAAACAATCGATTGCAAAAATGAGATCCACCATCACTAACGATTGCATGTGTAGAGACAAATCGAGAAAAGATGTGTTTCTTTAGAAAGGAGGTGACAATTCTACCTTCATTATTAGGAAGTGCAACTACCTCCACCCATTTAGACACACAGTCAACCACCACCAGGTTATATTTCCTTCCATAATAGCTTATGAATGGACCCATGAAGTCTATCCCCCATACATTAAACAACTATAACACTTGATTAGGTTTCATGGGGAGTTCATGGTATTGTGAGATATTTCCCTGACGTTGACATTGATAACAAGCTTGGTCATAATCGTGAGCATCCTTATAAATCAAGGCCAATAATACCCACATTGCAAGATTTTGTGGGCTGTACAGGTTCCACCGTTATAACCCCCAACTGGTGATGAATAACGAGCCTCAAGGATGCTCATCATCTCCACCCCAGGAATACATCTTAGAATCACACCATCCGTACAAATTTGAAAAAGATAAGGCTCACCTTATGCATAAACCTCTTGCGCTACTGGAAGGACAAATCTTCCAGATTAAGATCACTTGCCAAATATTTGGTAAAATTAGAAAACCGCATAATTAAGTCTTGAGATATTTCCACGACCCTCTCTTTTAGAAAAGTATCATCTATGCCAAGCTCATTCCCTAGTTTTTTAATTTCCTCCTTCTCAATCCTAGACAAGTGATCTTTAACTTGATTTTTAGTGCCTTTTTGAACCTTCTCTTCAAAGTCAAATTCTTGTAGTAAGAGCACCCAATGAATTAATCTCGGCTTTTCATCTTTTTTCAATATTAGGTATCTCAAAACTGCATAGTCTATATTAATAATGACTTTAGTCCCTATCAAATAGGAACAAAACTTCTCAAAGGAAAAAACCACCACAAGAAACTCCTTCTTGGTAACTGTATAGATCTTTTGTGCATGGCTTAGTGCATTTTTGGCATAGTACATTGGGTAAAGGATCTTCTCTCTTTGTTTACCCAGAACAACACCCATAGCCACTTAACTTGCATCACACATGACCTCAAAAAGTGCATACCAATCGGGAGACACAGTGATAGGGCTGTCACCAACCTCTCCTTCAGGCAATCAATGGCCTTAAGGCATGCATCATCAAATATAAATTTTACCTCTTTCTCAAGAAGCTTGCATAGAGGATTTTCAATCTTTGAGAAATCCTTGATAAAACGTCTGTAAAAACCAATGTGACCTAGAAAACTCTGAATACCCTTCACCGAGACTGGTGGTGCCAACTTTTCGGTCACTTCAATTTTTTTTTTATCAATCTCAATTCCCCATTTTGAGATCTTATGTCCTAGTAGTATACCTTCTTTTACCATGAAATGACACTTCTCCTAATTTAGAACCAAGTTGCATTCATCACATCTACTAAGAGCATTGGCCAAATGGGCCAAACAGTCGTCAAAAGAGTCCCAAACATCAGAAAAGTCATCAATGAACACCTCAATAGTATCTTCTACTATGTATAAAAATATCAAAATCATACATATTTGAAAAGTGGTGAGAACATTGTACAAAACAAATGACATCCTTTTGAATGCAAAAGTACCAGAGGGGAAACTAAAGGTCATCTTTTCTTGGTCTTCGGGAGTAATAGTAATTTGATTGTATCCTGAATACCCTTCAAGAGAACAATAACAACCGCTGCCTGCTAACCTATCCAACATCTGATCCATAAATGACATGGGAAAATGATCCATGCATACTCGCCATCTTGTAACCGATCTTATGGGAACAACCTAGACCATTGCTATCGAAGTTCATGATTAACGTTGCCAATGCCACAACTATGTCCCTCTTAAATGGGCACAGTTACTGCATCAACATCATCATCAATAGTGTCTATCACAAACACCACCCATATATCATTAGGTTTCCACATTGATTCACGTACATTGAAGATCACTTGCTGATCATTGAGCTTGAACTTCATTAATCTCAACTCCAAATCAACCAACACCCTACCCGTAGCTAGAAAGGGTTTGCCCAATATGATAAGGACTTGGAAGTCCACCTCATAGTCAATAATGATGAAATCAACTAGGCAGATAAAGGATTCCACCTTCACCAACATATAAAAAATAATACCAACCGTCCTCTTAATAATGCAATCGACCATCAATAACCTCATTGATGTCGGATTGGGTGCCCCAAACCCCAACTGCTTATACACAACCAGTGGCATCAGATTTATGCTGTCTCCCAGGTCACATAAATCATGTTCAAAGTTGAAGGACCCTATCGTACATGGAATAGTAAAAGATCTTGGGTTATCCTTCTTCTCTACTAATGATCTAGAAGCAACAATATAAAAATGGTGCACGTTATCAGCGGGCTCAAAACTCATCGTCCGCTTTCTAGTGACCAAGTCTTTCATAAACTTATATAGCCTGGCATTTTCTCTAATACTTCTACAAGAGGGATATTGATAGGAAGTTCCTTCAACATTGATAGGTCGTGGAATAGTCTTCAACACTGGCTTATCAACCTTACCCTTACCTTTATCCTCCTCAGCAACATGATCAACACCTATTATTTTCTTCACTTCGACATCAGGTGTATCAACAACCATAGGACTATTATCTATAGGCATATCAGCAGTAGAAAATTGGGGATCAACAATAGACTTACCACTCTGAGTGGAAATAGATAAATAATGACTGCTATTTTTAAACTGTGAACCGTGGTACTTGGAAGGGAACCGAGTTGCCTCTGATTCAAAGTGGCAGGCATCTGCCCAAACTGTAGCTCTATATGCTGAATAGTAGAGCTATTCATGGAAAGTCTTTTGACTTTCTTGACCTTTCACTTGTTTAGATAGTATTGCCTCCATCCTCAATTTAGTATCATGACTACCTGGTGGATCATACCTATTCCCTTTATCCTTACAGTCATCCTTTCTTCTCCAGTCACTATCACACACCCTACTATGATCTCTTTTTGTATCTCCATAATAGTTCTAACTTTGGTTTCCTTGCCCCTTGGAACGGAAATTGACTAATTCTCGATCTAGATACTTGGCTTCCTTCTCCAAGTTAGACTCATATGATCTAGAGGTTGTCCCTTGTGCACCTGGTGAATTTAATTTCTCTGAATTCATTATTGCAAAACACTTCATTAGCAACCCATATCAGCACTCTACTGCATAACTTTTTGTACCATAAAATCATCAATTGCTTTATGTTCGTCAGAAGCTCCAATGGCATAAGTGCCAGCACCACTATCAGTTTCTCGAGTATACCACCCTCGATTGGTGAGAGAGATCTGGTATAGAACCTTAGATGCTACTTTCCAACATAAACATATGAAAGCTCTTCCAGTTATTGTATCTACCATGGCTCTAGAGCTGAGTTTAAGGCTATACAAAATATTTCCAGCAAGTTTTTCCCTACAATATGATAATTGCATACCATGCTCAACTTCTTCATAAATCGGAACCAATCCTCATACATCGACTCATAATGTAGCTTCCTGAAGTTTTATATCTTATTTTTTAACTGCTCCATTTTGGTCGGAGGAAAGAAACAGCTTAAGAATTGCCTGTGCAACTCATTTCGAGTGGTGATTGATTCTCTAGGAAGTTCCCTTAACCACAAAGAAGCTTCTTTAATCAATGAAAAGGGAAACAATTTCAGCCTGAGTGCCTCCTGATCTACCTCAGGTATGGTATAAGAAGTGCAAATCCCAGTAAAATTAGCAAGATGAATATTTGCATGGTCTATAGTCGAGCCCACAAACACTTGTTTCAAGTTCAAAAGTTATATAATGGCACTTATAAAGGCAAATTTCATATTAGGGGGCAGCGCAGGAGAATGATAGCTCTTGTTTCAGCCGGCTCAAGGAATCCCATATCTTTCTCATCATCATAAGTCTATAACTACTTGTATGCTGGGATCACTTGAGCTTAAACTATTTTAGCTCTATCCCGATTACCATTAAGTGTTGCTCGACAATCAAATGCTGGTCATATCCTGCAAGCTCTGCCTGCTGAGCTAATAGATGACCCTCCTTATTCCTTATTTGGTTAGCTGCATTTGCTAACAACTGCCTTATTTACCAAGAAAAAATTTTCTTAGGATCACCTAGAGCGGGGGAAGGTACTACATTAGGATCATCTCGAACACCTTCAAGCTAGTCACCACGTATGTGTTCTGTCATTGTATAATCAGGCTGTAAAATTCTCTCTAGTTCAGGATTCAGTGGGAGCGAGGTATTACCTGGACCCCTAGTATTAGACATACACCGGCGTGCACCTAACCAAGAATAAAAAATAAAAACCCAAAAACTTCAACAAACTTTAATCAATAATCAATATCGTATTCCCCAACAACGACGCTAATGTTTGATGTCTCGTAAAATTATACCTCCACGAAGTATAAAGTGATCAAAGTCAAATGCAGTAACCCAACTAGGTTAGGGACGAACCCACAGGAAATACATGAAATTATCTTTCAAACTTATTGAAACCCTCAGGTAGCACAAAAAAGTAAATGGGGGAAATTTTTCTGAAATCAATAAGTAGTAATAGAACTTGGACATTGTGTTTGTAATCAATAAAAAACAAATGCTACGATTATGTTCCCTCTGGCCTCCTATCTCTATAGAGTTCTCGTGCTCAACCCAACTATACCAGTGCCACACGTGTAAAATCTGACAAGCTCGGTATTACCAACTTTTGTGTGGATCATAGATAAATATCACCCTTCACCTTATGAGTATAACGGTTTCTCCATACTATCCGTTATCTTCAATCCCAGTTTAACTATTAGCTTGTGGATCATAAGTTATTAGATGAGGGTAGATAGCTTTGAATAAGTTTTATAATTCTCTTTTCCCAATCTCAACCTTCCTTGTGAAGATGATCTAAAATACAGGCTAGTTCTTAGAGTTTTCCATCACTAAGAAATCAATTAACTCAAAGAAAATCACAATACACGTATAAATGTTGATCTAGTTGAATCTCGTAACTCCACTACTTCATTAATCCATCAGGGTTGCCACAACCCTAGTCAAGGAAATTAGCTGCTCATGGTTATGCGATAATCCATGGATATCAAAGAAGAAAACATAGAATTATTTACACAAAGATAAAAGAATAAAATCCAAAGTCTTGATTAATTTCGAAACCCAGAACCAAGAGAAAAATGATCAAAGATGTCAAAGTACATAAGAATATCTCAAAATGTGTAACATAATACAAGAATAACCCAAGGGTATTTATAGTATCTCAAAATAATAAAGGAAATTTTATTAAAACAAAATAGGTAAATTATCTAGCAATGAGTCATTAGGACTATCATAACTAATCGCCTACTGTCGTAGCTCTTATTTTTCTTCAGAGGTCACGATTCATTAGATGACATAACGAGTCGTATGTTGCGAGTCGTTATCACTCCAATATATTTTCACTTTAAGGACTCTTGAGTATATTGTTATAAAGAATCCTTACCACGATTCATAGTCAGTCATCATGACTCGTGGCCTTCACTCGTATCCACTGGGACTTCATTTTGTCAACTTTCAGGACTTTTGTATCCATGCTCAGAACGATTGCACACCATGATTCGTAGTCACAAATAACGATTCATGGTCACACAAATAACGAGTCATGGTCAGTCTTTACTTCACTACTGTAAATCATCCACAACAACTAATATTATCGCAACTTTGGAAACGATTCATTAGGTGACAATACGATTCATTGTCAGATCAGTACTTGCATTTTTCATATTTTTCCTCCTTTTCCATTCAACACCACTTCCAACCTAATTAACCTGCAACACACATAAAAACACATTATATCCAACACAACAACCTAAGTAAATTCATGTTTTCACTCTTTTAATCATCGAATGTGCCATGAAACCATGACACTTCACCGACGCAGGACCTTATAAACCTGGAGGGTACAATCAAGGAAACTAATAGCTGAATAACAGTAATTTACAAACTATCATGACGCAACAATGAATCCATCTGTCCTATATGACATCATAACCAATCCTTAATGCTGGACTCGAACCGAAACTCAATAGCATCATCATTATTTTTTTACTTAAACCAGAACTTATATCACTTATATCATCAGCAATTACCAAACTTGAACTGAAACTCATAATTATAAACCATACCAATGAACATTTTAGCGAGGTATTTCAATAAGCTGAACTCAAAAGATTATCCCAATGATTCATTGCTATAATCCATCCCTTTACTCTTTTTTGTACCCCAGACCAAGATTTATAACCACAAGTCTAATCCAAAATTCACATCTATAAGCCATATTATTTTCCATATAAAAAATTCATAGCAATGCTAAGATTTATAAGTGATATTATAAAGCATATCTTGACTTCATATGAACATCATATCTATAGGCCATCCATCATATCAATAAGGCGTTAATAGTATTTATATGCCATAGCATAGATATTAGCCATGCCATAACATAGATATTAGCCATGCCATGTCTATAATCTATATCATATATATATATTAATATATATATATATATACCACGAATCTCAATCCACCTAAGCCATGAATGACTACGATAACTACCCCAAGCCTATGATTTCAAGATAGACTAATGGCCCAATTACACAAAATACATGCATTCATACTTCTAACTCCTAAATCACACCCCATATCCAGAATAATATGATAAGTATACTACAAAATAGCTCAATGTATAAGAAAGGAAAACCTAGACTACCCGGGCAACGAAGAAAAGCATGAAAAGTGTACTAAATAATTGATTTCCCCTTCTGAGAAACTTCCATAAGGTGACATGCTATTAAAATCATAATATATTAATAAAAATGCGAACAATGATACCTATATCACAATATTGTGATTTGAATCCAAAATTACGTAAAAGTCCCATGTGGGACCATTTATGCAAATCACATTTCTGAAACCAACTCTATGTCCCTTTATGCTCAAGGAAATTTAATCTAAAAATGGGTGAATTTCAAGAAATAGTGGTGCAAAAATCAAGCCACCAAGCTTCTAGGGATTTTAGGAAGAGAAGGGGAATTTTAGCAAGAAATTAATGGTAAATAACAAAAAATTTTAAGGAAAAATTCATAAATAATCTTTATCCAAGATCCAAAATCACCAACAAATGCTATCCCCAAGATTTCCAACTTTTTAGGGTCTAAATATCCTTGAGATGGATGAAAAATGGTGAAAAATTTCTGACCAATAGCTTGAAATGAGCCTAGGTGCCTCGAGACTCGAAGCAAGGGTCCACCTAGCCTTAAATTGACATTTAGAGCTATTGAAATAGACAGATTTAGCATACGAGATCATTTGACTGATGTTTCACCCGATAGCTAATTTGTACAAGCGAAACTTCAAAATAGGGAATTTTCTCTAAAAATAAAATTAACAGCCCAAAAACCAAACTGCCAGTCCTAGCAAGTCATAAATGTCTTAGGGCAGCTTTAGGAAATCTCTAAATGGCAAGAATAAGCAAAAATTAAAAAAAAAACCTGAAGGGTCATTACAATATCCATTACTAAAAGAACTTTCATTTGCAAAAGTGAAGGATTAGGATCTATATGAAGCCTCGAATAGGTAAGGCTACTGGGTTTGCATCTCACGCTCGATCTCCCATGTAGCTTCGTCCATGGGGAGGTGCCTTCACTAAACCTTAACTATGGGAATCTCTTTACTGCACAAAAATTTGACATCACTAGCCAAAACGAGCACAGACTTCTCCACGAAGGTCAATCACTCATCCAACTGGACTGATTCCCATCTAAGCACATCAAACATGGAAAATCAGATGAACATCAGTAAAATTTGGGGGTAAGACTAACCAATAATCCACCTCTCCAACCGTGTGAAGAATCTTAAAGGGTCTAATATAACTAGGGCTGATCTTGCCTTTCCTCCTAAATCTCATCACACCCTATATGGGCGTTACATGAAGGAATACACGATCAACAACACTAAATATCAAGTCATGAAGTCTGCAGTCAGTATAAGCCTTCTACCTATCCTAATCTACCCTCAAACTATACTGAATCACCCTGACTATAGCTAACAACTCCTGAAGCAAGTCAGTAACACAGGGTCTAATCTAGAAGTATTAAACCATCCAATTAGGGAACAACATCACCTACGATAAAAAGCCTCAAAAGACACCATCTCAATATTCGAATGGTAACTTTTATTAGATGGGACTCTACCAAGGCTAAGTGTTGTTCCTACTGACCTCCAAAATCCATAACACAGGCTTCGATCATATCCTCAAAAACCTGAATAGTCTGCTATGGCTGCCCGTTTATCTGCGGGTGAAAGGTTGTAATAAGATCCACCTGAGTATCAAACTCGTCCTGAAAAGCTTTCTAAAATCTAAAAGTGAACACTGAACCACGATCTAAAATGAAAAATATAGGTATACCATGCAAATGTATATAGGTATGTAAATGTACTATCTCACTAATTTAGATACGAGACAACCCCTCGACAATGAAGGACATCTGAATAGGAATGAAATATGGACACTTGGTCAACTAATCCATAATGACCCAAATACCATCAGAACCATGAGAAGTACGAGGAAAACAACTAACAAAGTCCATGGTAATCCACTTCCATTTCCACTCAGGAATGGGCAATCTCTGAATCAATCCACTAGGTTGTTGATGCTCGACTTTCACTTGCTGACAACATAGGCAATAAGCTACAAAGTTTTCCATATCTCTCTTCATGCCATTCCACCAATAATGTCATCTCAAGTTTCTATAAATCTTAGTTATACCTGGGTAAATAGAATACCTAGAGCTGTGAGCCTCATGTAGAATTGACTGAATTAGGTCATCAACCCTCAAAACATAAATGCATCTATCCAATCACAAGACACCTTTAGAATCTATGGTAGCCCTCTTGGACTCACCACTCAACACCTGATAATGCATAATGCAAAGCCTCTTATCCTCACACTGGCGACACTGAATCTGCTCAAATAGCGAGGACCTCACCTCAACACTAGAAAAAATCTTCCTAGGGTCTAAAATATGAAGATGCACCATCAATTTGTCCAAGGATTGAATGTCCTATGCCAGTGGCCTCTGAGAAACTAAAATACAAGACAAGCTCCCATAGTTATTGACTTTCGGCTCAAGGCATCTGCTACCACATTCTCCTTGCCCAGATAATACAAGATAGAGCTATCATAATCCTTAAGCAACTCCATCCATCTAAGCTGCCTAGCATTAAGCTCTCTCTGGGTCATAAGATGTTGAAGACTATGATGATCTGCATAAATCTCACAAAGCATACCATAATGATAATGCCTCCAAGTCTTAAGAACAAAAAATACCACTGCTAAATCCAAATCATAATTTGGGTAGTTTCTCTCATGCACCTTTAGCTGCCTTAAAGCATAAACAATAACATGACCCTGCTGCATCAACACACAACCCAAAAAAACACCAGAAACATCACAATACATGGTGAATCCCTTACCCTCAATAGTAAGGGTCAAAATAGAAACCAAAGTAAGAAACTCCTTGAGTTTTCCAAAGCTTGACTCACACTCCTTATACCATCGAAAGATAACCTCCTTCTGAGTTAATCTGGTCATAGATTACAAAACCCTCAACAAATTGTCAATAATAACTGACCAAGCTAATAAATCTACGAACCTCAGTCGGAGATGTAGGCCTATACCAATAACGAATAGCCTCAGTCATTGCTGGATCTACCATAATCCCATCCTTAGACACCAATGCCTAAGGAATGTCACCGACGTAAGCCAAAACTCACACTTATAGAACTTACAAAAAGCAAATGATCTCTTAAAGTCCATAGCATAATCCTCAAATATTGCACATGCTCCTCTCTACTTCTCGAATACACAAGGATGTCATCGATAAACACAATCATGAAGGAATCTAAATAAGGCCTGAATAAAGAGTTCATCAAATCCATAAATGCAACTGGGGCATTAATTAACCCAAAAGATATTACTAGGAACTCATAATGACTATAACGTGTACTAAAAGCAGTCTTCTAGATATCCTCTACAATCTTTAATTGATGGTGACCAGACGTCAAATCAATTTTAGAGAAAATCACTGTTCACTGAAGCTAATCAAACAATCATCAATATGAGGCATAGGATAACAATTCTTCACCGTCACTTTATTAAGCTGCCTATAATCAATACACATATCCATGAAGCCATCTTTCTTCTTCACAAACAAAATAGAAGCTTCCCAAAAAGACATACTCGATCTAATAAAACCCTTATTGAGAAGATCTTAAAGCTGAGAATTCATCTCCTTAAGCTCGGTAGGAGCCATATGGTAAGGTGCCATAAAAATAGGTCGGGTGCCCATCTAAAGATCAATAACAAACTCAATACTATGCTCGGGAGAAAGACTGGTAGATTAGTAAGGAAAACATCAAGAAACTCACAAACTACAGGAATAGATCCAAGTGACGGACTCTTCATATGAACATTACAAATATACGTGAGACAAGACTTGCAAACCCTAGAAATAAGCCTCCTAGCCCTCATATAAGAAATAACCCCCCTCGACTCACGTCTAGCATCTCCCTACCACATAATTCGGGGTATGGCAGACATGACTAAGGTGACGGTCTTGGAAAAAATAATCCAAGACTGCATGATAATTGGATAACCAGTCCATGCCCAGAATCACATCAAAATTTACCATGTCTAGTATAATTAGATCAGTGTGAATATCAATATCTCTAACAGTAGACACATGCAATGGCATATTTAATGAATCCTAAGATAACTCTAACTCTGGGGAAAAATAAGTAGAAAAAAGAATAAGTGGATCCCGAATAAAATAAAGCAAAAGTTGATAGCAACATCATAACACCTAAACTACCCCTTCCTAGAAGGATAAGGCAATCGAGGTCAAATATAGTAACCCAGCTAGGTTGGGGTCAATTCAATAGGAAATAGATCTAAAATCTATCTCAAACATATTAAAATCACCAGGCAGTGCAGAAAAGTAAAAAGGGAGATTTGTAGTAACTAGTCAAAAGTAACAAGGCCTGGTTTCTTTTGATTGTAAATAATCTAAGACGAACACTAGGCTTGTCTTCCCTATGGCTTCTTAACTCAGAAGACTTATCGGGTATTGTCAAACTATTCCAATATCTTGCATGAAAAATTAATAAGTTATGTACCATTAACTATCTTTTGGATGTGCTGACAGATTTCACCCTTTACCTTTTGAGTCTGAGAATGTCTCCTTACTAACCTTTGTCTTGATACCAGTTAACTATTACCTTTTGATTATCTAGTTATTATATGATAGCTAACCTTCTTATTTAGATAATACCTAGTAGCATGGATTGATAGTTAAACTTAAAATTACTATTGTGATCTTCTTTTCCTAGTCATTACTGCTCTTTTGTAGTATGTAGCAATAATTTATGAGGTATCTTAATGTTGGCCACCTCTAAGAAATCAATAAGAATGAAGAAAACCCAATATATGCAAGAATCTTTATCTAGAATGACTTGGCACTTTCTCAACTTTGTTAATCCACTAGGGTTCTTACAACCCTAGCTAAGGGAATTAGTCACTCATAGTTGTTAGATCAATCATACAATCCACAGACATAATTAAAAAATCAATCTCACAATAATGAAAGAAGAAATTGCAAAGTCTTAATTGAATAACAAACCAACAACAAACCAAGAACAATGAGAGAATAGGATAGAGCCTAAGGGCCTATCCCTGAATAAGTGAATGTATTAATTAATGTGTGAATGAATAAACTAAACAAAGCCTAAAGGGTATTTATAGATTACAAGAAATCCTAGAATTCAAATCCTAAATAAAATTTGACAACTTAACTAAACGTACATAATAAGACTTAAAATTATCATAAGAGTGTAATTGAGGGTAACTCCCCGAGTCTGTACCCCAGACGCTACAAGGTGCTTACGACCCCGAAGGACCACAAGCTAACCCATGACTGATAACTACTGTGAGCACTGAAATATGATACTATAATAAATGCAGAATAATAGGCTGAAATGACATAAGGTTCAAAACATCTAAAATACTGATAAATTATATCGTCTGAAATAACAATCTGTAAAAGTGTACACTATCTAAAAACTAGTCTAAAAATCTTCTAACTGAAATTTTCTGAAAGTGTAGTTGATGGGACAATACCCCAACTAACTCCATCTAATGAAATACTAAGTCTATTGAAATAATGAAATAAAAAATATCCTCGAATGATGAGGACTCACTACTAATCTACTGTTGCTGGCTGAATTTGAGTCTATCTATGCACGGTTAGGAACCTAAGCATCCAAACCTATGATATGAGACATCATAGTGCAAAGAAAGAGTATGTGTTAGTATGTGGAATATACTGGTGTGATAGATGAGGTAAGGCTGAATGCAAGGGTTCATATGCATAAATAATAACTTACTGAATGATATAGAGTAACTGAACATGAGAGTACATGGATAACTGATACTGCTGTAAGTACTGAGTACGCACGAATGTGCATATAAATAAATACTGTGACTAAGCTTGTCTGAACCAAAGTCCTAAATTCTGAAACTGAGTACCTGATATCTGATGTTACTGATAACTGATTTACTAATACTGGTTGACTGTATCTGACAGTCTTGATTCTGTAGAATTGAACTGAGTTCTATTCTAAAGACTGAGACTGAGACTGTGGGAGGTAATCAACTAACCGACATGTCCCAAATAAGATAAGATAACTAATTTGGGGTCCAACCTATGACCCCAGTTGGAAAGGTATTAGTACCGTGCCACTGGTAAAGACACTAAAGAGTTACCCTCATCTGACAGGTACTCTAATAAGAACGGTGGAACCCTCATCTGGCAGGTTAAAACACCTCATCAACCCTAAACTAGTAGGTTTGATGTCTAAACCTACGCTGGCTACGTAGTTCTAGAATGCAAGGATTTCTTCTAGAGACCCTCTACTGACAGGTGATCCCCCATCCTTGGGTTTACTCGGTGCTGAATCCTACTCCCAACTAAAAGACACTGAACTGAGTATACTAAATTGGAATGGACTGATACTGAGCTTACTGAGTTTTCCTGAGTTCGGTAATTGACTGAGTTATACTTAGTTCTGTAAATGACTAAGAGTACTACTGATCGTGACATGGACGAGATTCTGCAACTGACATTGGCTCTAGGAACAGAACTAAATTGTCGGGTATTAAATACCCCCGAGACTCGATTGCATGAAAAATAAAACATAATATACTCTTGAAAATCATAACAATGTATACTTGTCCATAGTTCACTGATAGATGCATTTAATCAAACACTTATAATGCATCTACTTATAAATAAATGGGGAATACATACTATCATGTTATAATGGTACTATTTCATTCACATAGGCATTTTATCAAACACATGGGGAGGATGCTTAGGTTATACAATAATCAAAACATATAGTTATCATGGCTACATCAATCAACTTTAAAATTGAAGGGTTTATCATGAAGATCATGTAATTTAACACATATAATGATTTATTTCATAAAAGCATGTAATTTAATCATAGACTAAAACCCAATAATACATGAACATGAATTCAATTTTATTCAAGCATAGAAGTTCATAATTCAACAATCTTGTATTTTGAAAATGGATTCGTGGACTCTATGGGTGAAAGAAACCCATAGATGAACACCTAACATACCTTAATTTGTTAATTCCTGAAGGTTATAGGAGAAACTATTGATTTTTGCTCTTGTTTCTTGAAGATAGGGTTTGTAGTTTTGAGAGAGAATGCTTTTAGTTTGGGGATAAATTGAGTAAGTAATTACTTAAAATATTTTTAGGGATTAAATCCCGTATATGGGCATGCTAAAATCATGGGAAAAGACTGTTTTAACCCTTGACGAAACATTTAATTTTCGTCAAAATTTTCCAAAATAGGCACCTGGCACGACACAGCGCTATCGCACCGTGTCTCTGGAAATTGCCGACAGGGAAAATGTATGGTGGCGCGACGTGGTGGTATCACGTTGACACTTTAGTTGGGACCTAGAAGTTCACTGCGATGCGGTGGAATCACGTTGGTACACTGGAATGGACAATTGTGAAAATAAGCTGTGGCGCGATGAGCTGGTATTGCGGTACTTCACTGGAAACTGACAATTGCCATTTCTGCTTACTCCGCGATGTGCTACTAGCTTGAATGACGGTGTTTAGTGACTGAAACTTAAAATATCCATAACCTCTTACTTGATTATCGGATTTAGTCTAGTTTTATATCGTTGAAAAGCTGATTCAATTTCCTACGCAACAACAGACTCTAAAATATAAAATATTGAGCGTTTCAAAGATTTTATATTGTATAACTCATGAACTAAGAGTTAAGTTAAGATTGAGAAATACGGAGTATTACATTGGGATACATAGAAACCCTAGGAAACAATTTTGGAACTATCCGAAAAAGTTGAGATCGGTGGCTACATGTGGTCTCTATATGTGCCTTTCCCTTGGGCACATATGGTACAACAGCCTATAGGATTGGCACATGTCGTGACCGCATGTTCTCGAACCAAAATTTCATGCAGGTTAGCTCTCGAGATTTTGGACTGCTGACACATGCTTTGCCCACATGTAGTCCACATGTACTACATGCGGTCTGCATGTTGACTTAGCATGTGCCGAAAGTTATTTTTTTAGATATTCTTCAATTTTCACACATGTTTTGGTTACAAACTATCAAAAAAGTGTCATAAACATCCATAATTGATCAAATAAGTAGCCAAAATCATCACTTTTCATTTTTTTCTTGAATTTAGCATCCGAAAACTAATTTCCTGCAAAATACTCCAAAAACACATCAAATCTAACAAAATAGCCTTAAGTACATACGTATTCTCATAGTCTTAAGCATTGTAAGTGCTATATTTCTATAGAACATCATGGAACATAAAAATTATATCTGTAATAATAGAATATGAACACTCAACCTTTGGTCTAGCAGGTACTATGTATAACTGAGACACCCGCCACTTTGCTAGGCTTCTAGTCGACCTCCTATCATAACTGCCTAAGAACCTTCATGAACACCCTAAAGACCACCCCTACAGCTATGCATACCACCTTTAGTTGAGGGATGAACTGCCTTGATAGGTGGAGCACTTTGAGCTGAAGGAACAACCACTTTATGATTGAGGCACTCCCTCGAGAAGTGACCAAAAGCTTTACAACCATAACATGCCCCAGGAACTGGACTAAAAATAGAAGATTTGTATAACATAAATTAACTACCATGACTAGAATAGCCAGAAGAAGAACCCCTCGAAGAATGACTATGACCCTAGCCAGGTTGATTACTAAAGCTAGACTGGCCTCCGTTAATAATCTGAAGCGCGACCTGCATGGGTCTACTAGACTGACCCTGATGCTAAAATAACTAACGTAGAGGGTACCTACCCCGAGAACCACTTCCTATAAATTAAGAGCTATTATAACTCTTACTGAACCTTCCCTAATATCGCAATGTCTTATCACTACCCTCTTGGGCCTTGTAATGCATCTCCTCTATAAGCTGAGTATGATCAGAAACCTCAGCAAAAGGCCTATCCGTAACAACCAAACTTTACGTAGGCATACAAAGAGGAAGTCTCAATCCTCAAACAAAGCAACAAACCCTTTCATACTCAGTAGCTAGAACAGAAGTAGCATGCCTATCCAACTCATGAAAATAATCCTTATACTCCACAATAGTCATGCAACCTTGGTCCAACTTTGAGGACTGATCCCTCAAATGATCCCTAAGACTAGGAGGCTTATACTTTTCCAAGAAGATCTCAGAGTATTTCATCCATGTTAAAGGAGAAGATCCAACTAACATATACACCCAAATTATACCTTTCTTATGAGAGAGTAAGCTGTCATCATCAAATATATAACCCAACTAGGTTAGGGTGGAATCCCATAGGGAATATGGTGTTAATCAAGCCTATTTGTAATTTAATTGAATAATAGCTAATAGTTCCTATGAATGGGGGTATTCAGAGTTTAAAGAAATGTCACTGTTCACTTTATTTTTGTAACTTGCAACAAAAATTTCAATGTTTCAAATTAATGTTATGAAAAAACAAGAGTTGTATTCACTATGAGTATTGACACTTGATGTACATTAGTTATAACCTAAGATTCTCATGACATGTAGGAGAAACAAATTATCATTATCAACGCTCTATCTAAATGTCACTCGACCTATTTAGATATTAGATTACCTAATTTTCTCAAACTTAGGAAATACTCATACTTAACCCGATCTTATCTGGAGTTTATTAACCTTGTTACAACATTAATCATTAGATGAAAGCTTAATGCTTCCAAATACCCTTTGATAATTCGCTTCCTATTGAATTGATTTCATAATTCAAGCAAACTAATTGTAAGGTTTAATCTATTGTTTGTAACCAATAGATAATATGCACAATAAAAGAATTATCAAGAAGTTATTAATGTCTTTCGAATATTAATCAACTAATGAATTCACAAGGGCAAACTCATATATCCCACAACTCGGTTTAAAGGAATTAGTTTCTCATGATATAGAAAGAAACAATATATGAAAGGTTTAAAATTCAGATATAGTTAACTTACAAATGATGAAAAATATAATATTGTTCTTCCTTCCAAACCACAAGACAAATCCAAAACCAAAATAATAATCTCAAACGTATAATTCAAAAATTCTGAGAGAGTATGAAAAACGGTTGTTAGGAATAAGTTCAAGATACTTATGGAACCCTAAGATTTTCCTATAAATAGTTCAAATCTTTTCTGATTTAAAATTCAAATTCCAGAATTTTTGCCTTACAGCTGACGACATGGTCTGATGGCCTATCACATAGTTGACGACCTATCAGACCTGGTCATCAACTATTCTTCTCTTTTCTTGCTTTCTACTTACAGCTGAGGACCAATCCTGAAGATCTATCACATAGTTGACGGCCTATTAGTCTAGGTCATCAACTATGCCTTCCATTCCTTGAAATCTGTCTATGGATGACAACCAAGTCTAACAACTTATCAGATGGCTGACGACCTATCGACAGGTCGTCAGCTAAGATCTTCTACTCAACTTTGATCAAAACTTGTTCTTCTTGACATAATTATCAGAGGTTTCCATAAATTTTGAATTCCCTACAATATCATATCAAATACAACAAAAAATGACAATAGTTACTTAAGAACTTATAATTATTTTGTGTTAAAATCCTTAAATATGCTATCACAAAGCTAACACATCAACACCCTCAACTTAAAATACTTGCTTGTCCTCAAGCAACTAGTATAACATTATGCACACAATCGCTAAAACAAGGTAATGATTAACATTTTATTCCTTTATTTTGTACCCATAAGAAAGAGAGAATGATCCTTTCTTGCCAAGCAACATTAAGATTCCATACCATATTCAAAGTTCAAACAAACAAAACACAACTTATATATAGAGTATTCAATCAAATGTTTAGAACATTTTGCAACTATTCACATGCCCTCACATATAAGAAATAGGTTCCCAACTCCACATATTTCTTCATAATTATACGAACGACACACTACAACGCTCACTCTGAGAACAAAGGTTCAAATTATGCACTTACAATATCATAAGCTTGCCCTAACCATTCTAATTGGTTCATTTAGTCATTATGCTAAGATTACTACAGGTATTTCTTGGCTTGAAATGAAGGCTCACGTGCGGGGAAGGTTGATTTGGGCTTATTGAATTAGCTTATCTTTGATCAATTACACAACTTTAGATATGACCACTTATTCCATTACATTCTTCTCCAAAACACTTTTGTAGACTTTTTGTGAATTAAACTCAGGACCATTTTATTTCTACACCACTATTATTTTTATAATTTTTTTAATAAAAACATACCAACTTTCACAACACTTACAAAATCTTTTTCACCATCAACATTTCTAATGCAGCACCCTCAACTTAGGTGATTTGCCTAAGTTGATGTGTAATATGTCCAAAGAGAAACTTTGCTAAAACGGGCTTACTTGAGAACTCAATGAAGGGTTGTTAAGTTGTTGTAATAAATAAGGTATTCTATTGGCTTAAAAAGGGATCAAAATTGGCTATCATATGTACCTAAAAGTTCACTTATCAAAAATGGTCTGTGGTCACTTCTCAGCTTACTACTTGAGACCGTAAAGAATGATTTAGGCAAGGTCTAAATGAATGCACACAATAAGAACATATTCAAGAAAAATCCCACTCTCTCATGGAATAGAATTGTGCTAACCTCACCAAATACTCAATAAAATCTCAAGCCCAAGTAGGAAATGTTGCATACTTTCAAAGACCAGAAATGGTTTCCATGTGCCCAACAATTAATCTCATTTACAATAGTTTTGGTGGGTACAATAGTTTTACAATTATTGACTCAAAATCAAACATTACTTGCTACTCATTTACTTGTTACTATTCATGCATACACAATACGCAGACACAAAAAAAAACATAAACATGTCAGTTCACTATGTAGTACTCAAGGGTATAGAACACCAACAATACACCCTTAAGGTTGCATGTAACCCCACCCTACAAGTAAAAATATGCATTGTCCCTAATGTAAAAGATAAAACCAAAAAAATAAGGGGAAGGAGATACCTGCAGTGCTATAAGTGTATAAATCATGAACCGCTGACTCTGCTGCTGCATTATCAGCAGGAGCTATCTTATAAGAAGCATCTGGCTGTGCTGACATAGCTACCACAGTGGTTGGTGGAGTGAAAAACTTCCTAACAGTCTTACCAACAGTCAACGGAGGCCTACTAGCTGAAGCTCCTACATCTCTTTCTCTCAATGATTTCTCAAGAGATCAGCCTCCATCTTTGATTGTTTTAAAGTTTCTTTCATCTTCTTCTTATCTGCCTTTTTCTGTGCTCTTCTCTTAGCTCTTCTTTCTTTATCACTATCGCTTCTTTTTTGCTTACCTTAGTCTTTCTTGTCTACCTTTTCTTACTTTCTGTGCACTGGTTCCCAGTGATTTCAATCAATGTAGGTTCATCCTCAGATTCTTCAGCTATAAAATCTGAAGATATCACAATCTGGTGGCTCCACAATTCCACAATATCAGCTTTAGCCTTGTCCAAGGCTGTCTAGAAATCTGCAAGGTTAGGAATCAACATTTCTCTTAATCTTTCATTCACTCTATGATCCATGTCATCAATACGTCCGTGTAGAGTTAAGAAAGGTTCAATGGCTGCCTGGATTTTCTTATCAACAGCTGACTCAAATGGATTAGCAAGCTTCAATTGAGATTTAAACCTCTTCCCTTGCTTTACCATTTTCCTAAAATTATGCAGCGTCAGTACATACTCCAACATTGGTGCAGCAACTATAGGATTTTCTTCACTTGCAGGAACTGAAGCAGCCCCTGCAGAAAAGGTTGCTTGTACAGACTTAGGAACTAACACCTGTATATTTTGTGTGGATCCAAATGCAGTAAAAGTTGTTTGAACTCCGTCAGGCATGATCATATCACTCTCTATCTCTGCTTCTTTGCCTAAAACTAGTATAGGATGATTCTCATCAAACTTTTTAGTGTTGTGAGTTTTCCTAGCGATGACCTCCTTATCCAAGTCTGTAATTTCTGGCACATGAGATACTTCACAAAACCTTGTAATGGACAATGAAATAGGTATGCAGTGTTGGGTCGTGTTTCCCAAATCTTAATATCATCATCAATAATTTCCCCACACTTCAAGGGAAAGTTGGATATTAAGCTTGCTACTAGAACTTCTCTATCTTCACCCATGATATTGTCTCCTACAGTAGGGATTAGTATGGATCTCACTACTCCCCACCAAAACCTTACTTCCTGAGTCAAGGATACTTTAAAAATTCTTTCACTTAGATTATGTAGCCACTCGGGCTCTCCATCAGCTATAACTTATGCTAACCAAGGGTGTTGATTTGCCCTATCTGCCATTCTGTGGTAGAACTCCTCGAAATGACTGGGGGAATAAAGCTTGGGCCATACATAAATTGGTTGATTGTTCTATCTGATAGATTGACCATCACACCCCTCATCGGTATTTGCTCCATATTCAGTATGTCTGTAGTTTTTTCTTCCTTTTTAACATGTTGTCCAAGGTTTTATGGTAGTTCACATAAAACTCCCTCACCAGCATTGGATAAAATGTATCACCTTCTTTTAATGTCCAAGATAACTCATATTCTTTGAATACCCTATCTATCTGTGGGTACCTATTTAATCCAAAGGTGATAATCTCTATCTCTTCACATATAGTTCTTGTGAGATTATTTTTTTATTGCTATCAACCCATCATGATAGAGTTCTTTTACCCCGACAATGTCACCAAAATTTGATATGCCCAAATTATACCTCTCTTATGAGAGAGTAAGTGGTCGTCGTCAAATATATAACCCAACTAGGTTGGGGTTGAATTCCATAGGGAATATGGTGTAAATCAAGACTATTTGTAATTCAATTGACTAATATCTAATAGCTTCCTGTGAATGGGGGTATTTAGAGTTTAAAAAAATGTTACTGCTCACTTTGTTTTAGTAACTTGCAGCCAAGATTTCAATAATTCAAATTAATGTTATGGAAAAACCAGAGTTGTGTTCACTATGAGTATTGACACTTGATGTATATTAGTTGTAACCTAAGATTCTCTTGACATGTGGGAGCAACAAATTATCATTTTCAACTCTCTATATAAACGTCTCTCGACCTATTTAGATATTAGATTACCTAATTTTCTCAAACTTAGGAAATCCTTATACTTAACCCGATCTTATCTGGAGTTAATTAACCTTGTTACAACATTAATCATTAGATGGAAGTTTAATGCTTCCAAATACCCGTTGATAATTCACTTCCTATTGAATCGATTTCATAATTCAAGCAAACCAATTGTAAGGTTTAATCTATTATTTGCAACCAATAGATAATATGCACAACAGAAGAATTATCAAGAAGTTATTAATGTCTTTCAAATCTTAATCAACTAATGGATTCACAAGGACAAACTCATAGATCCCACAACTCGGGTTAAAGGAATTAGTTCCTCATGATATAGAAAGAAACAATATCTGAAAGGTTTAAAATTAAGAAATAGTTAACTTACAAACGATGAAAAATATAATATTGTTCTTCCTTTCAAATCACAAGAGAAATCCAAAACCAAAATAATAATCCCAAAAGCTTAATTCAAAAATTCCGAGAGAAAGTACGAAAAATGGTTGTTTGGAATAAGTTCAAGATTCTTATGGAAACCTAATATTTTCCTATAAATAGTCCAAATCTTTTCTGATTTGAAATTCAAATTCCAGAATTTTCACCTTACAGATGACTACATGGTCTGACGGCCTATCACACAGTTGATGACCTATTAGTGTAAGTCGTCAACTATTCTTCTCCTTTTTTGCTTTCTACTTACAGATGATGACCAAACCTGAAGACCTATCACATAGTTGATGGACTATCAGACCAGGTCATTAACTATGCCTTCCATTCCTTGAAATCTGTCTATGGGTGACGACCAAGTCTAACGACGTGTCAGATGGTTGACGACCTATCAGATAGGTCATCAACTAAGATCTTCTACTCAACTTTGATCAAAACTTGTTCTTCTTGACAAAATTATCAGAGGTTCCCATACATCTTGACTTTCCTGCAATATCATATGAAATATAATAAAAAATGACAATAGTTACTTAAGAACTTATAGTTAATCCCAGTTAAAAGCCTTAAATGTGATATCACAAAGCTAGCACATTACTGACCTGAAATAAAAATGACCCTTGTACTAATGTGCTATAAAAATATAGCACTTTTGATGCTTTAAACTAAGAAATATGTAGGTTTCTGAGGCTATTACTTAAGATATGATCTGTTTTGGGTATGTTTTGCAGGAAATCATGTTTTGGATGCTAAGTTTTTAAAAAGGTGAAAAAGGTGCTTTTGGCCACTTTTTGGAGCAATTATGGATATTCGGGATGTTTTCCAGATTATTTATGATCAAAGCATGTTTGTGAAGTGAAAAAGTGTTGAAAAGATGAATCTCGGCGCCTACCAAGGCAACCTACGGACTGCATGTTGGACCTATGGACCTCAGGTGGATAGAGTAGGTGCTAGAGGTCAAAATCCCAAGGGCTAGGCTGTAGGAGTTGCACCTACAGTTTGTAAATATGCCTTGTGTGAGGACCACAGGTACTACCTATTCCCTTTTCCAGACTACAAGTACAGAGAGCAGGAGGCCACTGACCTGGTTTTCTTTTATTTTATCCGGGCTTTGGTTTTAGGGTTTCCTATTGTACTATAAATTCCATTTCTGTACATTTTAGTCAGAGTTATGAACTTTTGATATTCACAAACATATTTTTATTTCAAGATCTGTCTTTGATCTTGGAAATATCTTGTATTGATTTTGGTCTATTAATTCAATTACGATTATGGGTTTTTACACTTCTTCTTTGTATGATTTCATCTATTCTTACAACTATGAATGTTATTGATTTCTTCAAAATCATGAGGGGCCAAAACTTATGTCTAGGGTTGTGATAACCCCAACGGATAGACAAAGTATGGGAAGTGCGATTGTTGATTTGAACTAATACCCATAGCATGCATTTCTTTATCATCATTATAATAGATTTCTTAATGGGTGCACACATTAGGATCCCACCTAGATAATCCCGCTTACTCCTAAAGAAGAGAAGTGACTAGGAAAGATAAAGACAATAATAATTTGAAATAATACCCATAGCATGCATTTATTTATCATCATTAGAATAGATTTCTTAATGGGTGAACACATTAGGATCCCACCTAGATAATCCCGCTTACTCCTAAAGAGGAGAAGTGTCTAGGAAAGATAGAGACAATAATAATTTGAGGTTAACTATAGATCCTTGCCAATCATGGAATATAGTGAATGGCCGTTAATGGTCATCTAATAACTAAAGAATCAAAAGGTAATAGTTAACTGGGACCAGGATAAGGGTTAGTAAGGAGAAATCCTGAGACTCAAAAAGTAAAAGGGTGAAATCCCTTTACTCGACCAAAAGACTATAAAAGTTACATAACTTATCGATTCTGCATGAAAGATATTGGGTTAGTTCAATGATGCACGATAAGCATATGAAGTTAAAAAGTCAAGGGGAATGCAATCGTAGTTTTCACGAACACTGATTACAACAAAAGTCAATATAGTTACTTGCTCGAGTTTTTTATATCAAAACCCCCCATTTATTTTTCTTGTTTTTCCCGTTGACTACAACTGCCAAGATCTACAAACCATATGTTCCCTTGGGATTGAACCAAACCTCTATTGGGTTACTATACTATGACAGTGACCGTATCATCATTTAATAGGAGGTGTTGTATAGACATAATAAAAATTTTAGCGCCATTATCGGGGAGCATGGTGTTGAGTTGTGATCGAAAGTTGTTACAGTTTTTGGGTTTTCTTTTTGTTCTTGTTCTTATTTGTACATACATCGGTGTATACCTAGCACACGGAGTATAGGCTATCCCTTTATACCAATGAATCTGAATCCATAGAGGATCTACAAACACCTAGTAGGATGTTTGAGTAGAAAAAAAATGAACCTTCTGAAGGGGTTCATGATATTTTACCTCCCCATCCTCTTAAAGGAGTACAGGATATAGTTGATTGGTAAAACAGTCAGCTTTTGGATCGAGCAGGGAATGAGATTAAAGCAACTGAAGAAGCTTAGTGTGTAGCTAAGGAGGTAGATCTAGCTAAGAAGAGACTAGCATCAGACCGCTGAGCAGTACTTGGTGGAAACTAGAATAGAGCTAAAGGTGCCTGTGTTCAAGTAATCCCAGTATATCAGTATGTGCAGATATATATAGATGAAAAAGAAGACTTGGGATACATTGAGCCGATAGAGACAAGAGCCATAGCTTGTCCTGTTTATCCCCCAGGCATCAAGTTCGACATCACGAGTGCAATGATCCAACTTATAAATCTGAAGGGTGTGTTTGCAAGTCTACCTATAGATTATTCAAATTTACACCTTACTAATTTCCTCAGGATCTGCAGGTGATATACAAATCCAGGGGTGAATCTGAAAGCACTTAAACTAAGGGTTTTTCCCTACTCATTTATAGGAGAAACAACTTTATGGTTAGGTGAACTGCCAAGAGGCTCTATCACTACATGGAACGAGGTGTACAAGAAATTCTTGAACAAGTTCTTTCCTCAATCTAGGAAATTGCAGCTCAAGGAAGAGATTTATAACTTTAGGCAGCTACTGTCTGAGTATATATTCGAGGCTTGTTTAGGTTCAAAAAGAAGCTAAGCATGATTCCCAATCATCGGTTGTAATGGATGAGATTATTAGAGATATTCTACATATCCCTAACTATCAGCTCTAGAGCCAATGCAGATACCATATTTGGAGGAGCTTTATTGAGACTAAGCTAGGAGGAAACTTCAGAGATGTTAGATCAGATCTCGCTCACTAACCGAGGGTGGCAAACTCAAGATGCTGAGAGGGTATCTGGAACTTATGATATTGGTTCCTCCAATGACCTTAAAGTGGTTGATGACATAGTAGCGCAAGAGATTGTGTTACTGATGTCGCCCAAAGCTAACCTCCTAAAGAAGTATGTTGTGGTCAATGCCAAATATAGTAAACCAACTAGGTTGGGGTCAAACCCCTAGGGAAGATGCTGAATAGTTACTTAACCTGATGTAATTCATGATAAGTGCGAAAAAGTAACGGGGGATTTTGGAAGTAATTAGTAAGTAGTAACCGGACTTTAATGCTTTGAGTTGTAAACAATAGAAGACAAACACTACGACTGTGTTCCCCCTGGACTCTTAACTCCACAAGTTTCTTGTGTTCAACTCACCTATTCTGCTGCTTTGCATGCAAAGTCGACAAACTATGTATTATCAATATACTTATGAACGTGTTAATAAATCTCACTCATTACCTTGTGAGTCTCAGGGCCTCACCTTATTGCTCTTTGTCGATGACTTTATTTCAGCTCTCACCTTTTGAGTCTCTAGTTAATTAGATGAGATGGTAGGATAATAAGGTGGAAGTGAATATCAAATTATAGTCTTAATCCTCTTTTCCAGATCAAAAACTCCCTAGTAAGGACATTGGCAAATATAGGATATCCCCAAGCTTCTACAAAAGCTTTGAGGTCAATTATGATAGAGTAGATCAAGATACATGCAGTTTACTTTAGAATAGATGAATCTCCCACTTCCCTTGCATAGTTAATCAACCAGGTTTCCCATAACCCTAGTCGAGGAAGTTAGACTCTCATGTTCATGCAACAATCTATGATAATAAAAAAGAAAGCATGTAATTAATCGCATAATAATGAAAAGAATAAAATCTGGAATCTACTATTAAATAAAGACCTAAGATCCCAAGAACAAAGAAAAAGTATGTAATAGAGTATATTGGAAGGTAAAAAGATGTTAAAAAATATAAACTAATAAAAGATAAACCCTACGTATTTATAGTATTCACAAAAATACTTAGAAATCCATATAAAAACATGAAAGGTCAAGTTATGTCGGCACATGGTAAGACTCGCTCATCCACTCATATTCTCATCATACGACTCATACCATTCCTCTCATATCCATTCCAGTGTCTGATCTTCCAATGCTTCAAATTTCTAATCTTCATACGAATTCAACTCTTGGCCTTCACTCGTATCCATATGGGACTTCTGTCTTTATAAGCTTTGAACACTGGTATGTATATGGTTCCCCTATATGAGTCGTACTCATACTTCCAACTCATATACTTTTGAGACTTTAACTTTGGATGGTAGTTTTAGATTTTGTTATGCTTACGATTCCTTGTCACAACCCGTACTTTTAGCTTACGACTTGGATGCTTCAGCCATAACTTCTCCATACTTAGATTCTCAGTTTGGCTTTGGGTTCTGTTGTGTTTATGAGTCATCCTATGAGTCATATACTGTGTTGACGACTCATGAGGTAACCCGTATCTTGATCAGACTTTATCTTTCCAGGTTTTATTCTTCCATTTTCATCCCAACACTATTGTAGACCTATTTTACCCGCAATAAACACCAAGGTGCATCATATCTACTAAATCAACCTAAGTCCAAGCATAAATTCAAGGTTTTAAGCATTAAGAGTGGCGTGTTTCCACGACACATCAACACCCTCAACTTAGACTTTTGCATATCCTAAGGAAAAAAAAATCAAACTCTATGTCAAAACACAGAAATGATGTTTAAATGGGAAGATCTTAAGCTACCTATGGTAGTGATTTTGAACTCAATTTTTGACCATGTTACTCTCCTCCTAATTTTAACTTTACAAGACTCAAACTATGTATACCAATTTAGCACATGGAGAAACACAAGGGAATACGATGATTGTATTATATTAGTAATAGACAACTGGGTATAGATACAAATTACGCTCACCAAACTTTCTAGCAATGTAGAAACATAACCCGCGTGCGCTCACAGTCAAAGAAATCCCATTCACTATAAGTATGGGTCACTCAATTTATTTTGGGATATAACAAATGACTCTTTCACTCACAAAGAAGTATCGCTGGTGTATACAGAATACCATAGGCTTGCCCTTATGCTATCTTCCTAAGTTTTCAGACAGTCGAGGTAGGATCACTACAGGACTTTATTTGGCTTATAATGTAGGCTTGGGGATGGTATGATATCCTTTTGGGATTTATTTAGTGACTACGCCTCCTTGACACTACTCTTTCTTCGGGGTCCAATTATTCTTTCACTTATTCTTAATTTTATTTCCGCCCTTATGTCTCCCCTTTTTATTTTGACACATTCAGATTGAGCCAGGTACAACTTTCTCACTTTATTTTTCTTTTCTTTTTCTTTTCATGGTAATTGTTCTTCTTCTTTTATTTTTTTTATTTTTACTGCACCTATCCTTTTTTCAAAAATTTCTCTTCTACATGACTTTCTTCATACTCGGTTTCTCCTACACACCTCTATAATAGCCACCCTCAACCTAGTTGATTTGCTTGAGTTGAGGTGCACAGTGTCCAAGGAGGACCAAGGCCAAAACCATTTTTTTGTAAGGGAAAAGGGAAGGGGAAGTTGGTGTAAAAAATAAAATTCAGTTAAATTAAGGCTCAAACATTCGGATCAAAGAGATTCATTCATTTGGCTAGGGCATTTAGGTTTAGGTGGACTTACAACAAAAAGGGCCTATGATCATTTTCTACTTGACTATCCTCGATCTAGGTAAAAGAAACCTGACAAGTTCTAGATTCCTTTATACTAGGAACTCAGTAATACCTCACACACACTCAAACAGGGTTACATTGCTAAGTACTACTTATCCAGTTATGCAACTATTTTCCCTAATTTTTCTATCCTTAATTCTAATGCCATTATAAGATTCACAACAGTCTCACAAATATAAATATATCACACAGTTAACAAAAATTTAGGAGGGGTCTCAACAATTTAACACATACTTTTAGCTTAACCATTTCAAATCCACAATCATTCATGTTTCCAAACTCATAAATCTATTTTAAAAACCACAATTCATTACAAATAAATTTCAAAATCACTCAAAAATTAGGAAAAACAGTCTTTTGTGATAGGTGTTGATTTTCTCCCTATTTCAGCCCTTTGTCAATACCAAACTTGCAAGCCATAACAGACTTTCATCTACTTTGATTTTTTAGCTACTTCCAGATATTCAGAATTAGAGATATACCCCCACCCCACTAGAAAATTCTTTTACTGTCCCCATTGCTAATAAAATGTAAGGCATGGATAGAAAGTCATACCTAGAAGCTCAAAGCATCGAATTATGCAGTATCAACATGTGGGATATTTGGAAGGGTCCCACCACCTTACTAATTATCCTATCAATCGCTGGTATAGAGTCAATAATAGTAGTTGGGGTCACTACACCGTCCCCTTCAGCATTAATAATTGGTGGTGTCAAACCACCAGCTCCAACAACTATCTCACATACTCACACCTTATGATACCACTCATCCTTTAGGCTAGCTGCCTTAGCCTTCTTCTCAGAATCCTTCTCGTCGCGCTTTCTTTTCTTTCCCTCTCTTCTCTCCTCTTGAGTTTCCGCTGGATTCTCCTTAACAGGGTCTAGAATAGCCTAATTATTGTCCACATAGACTGTGGGTATAATTGTCTCAATCACGGGTTTCGAGATCACCAGTCTATCGTACAACTCTGTGACCATCTTCTTAAACTCAGGAACTTTAGACTTGATATCAGAAATATCAGGTTTCTGCCCTCTAACAAACTGTTGAATAATCCTTAACTCAAACGCATCAAGCCACTGATGTACTCATCTGTCCTGGTTCTCCATTTGTGCGTCCACTAAGGGCTTCATGCCCCTTTCCATGTTGTGGACCTTGGCCTACAATGTACACATTCTGGTCATGGACTCAGTCCACATGGCATAGAAAATCATAATAAGTCTAGAAGGCATACCTCATGGCCTAGGTAGTATAGACTGTACTGGAGGAGGAGAACCTAAAGTACTTGCTGCATCAGTGTAGTCTTTGTCTATGCACCAGTCTCAACAGCCTCATCATTGTCAGCCTAACCGCTCTGCTGAAACATATCAACTACCATATTTGTTGTCCTTCTTCCCTATATGGACATCAATTTTGTTGCATCACAGATCAACCTAAGGTCGGTAATGTTGGTAGCCGTGATGATCTCATCAACCCCTGGGATATCCTGTACCCCTACAGCCAAACAAAGCTGTATAGCCATACACGTGTATGCCATCAGTGACTTCTCACCCACCATAACTCGGTCTCTCATCTCCCAAGCTAGTAATTCTCCGATATCAAAACTCATATATGGCTATGAAACCATCTATCAAAGCTACCTGAATTGAGCTTAAAATATTACCTCCTATGGTGGGACAAAGCCTATGTCGGGACAACATCTGCCATACCTTGGCCTCGTATGTAAGAGTATTCTTTTCAATCATCTAGGAAACCACTCCAGTGCCTCCAACAAACCATACTGCATTCTAACCATTGGACGCTATACCCTCTACAATCCATTAAAAATGGCCCATCTTCTCCTCTGACCCCATCTGTTTCTGAGTAACTTTTGTCATTTCCTCTAGTTTATAGTCCATTTCACCAGTATTTACCAGAGGTTAATAAACTTGTTCATACAAGAATCTACCAATAGTGCATGGGGAAATGTATATTCGCACTCCCTGAATAGTCTGCAAAGAAATAAGATCACCACCTTTCCACAATTGACCCTATGGATACTGTCAGTTTAACTCGCTCTGTACTCTGCATAAAATTCTCTTACTAGTAACTCAATGTACTTCTCGAGAGCCGTCCATACACTGGAGTTCATACCTACGAAAGCTCTCCTCAAATATAAGCAGCTCCATCATCCAATTCTCATTAGTCTTCTCTTAAGGTACAAAATTCTTTTAATTCTTCTAGTTGGAGTATCCTCAGTTCATTATTATATGTATCCTGTATGCCGAGGTACGCCCATCATTCAACGATGGTAACCAGAGCATTGGTTATGGCTAGTAGAGGGTCCTATCTATCTACCAATGTAGCATCATCCTCTTCTATATCGATAGAATTTTTATAACTTATGTCTTTAGAACTGGATTTAGTGTCATCTTTGAAATTTAAAGGTGGGAGTGTATGAGGAGGGGAGACAGTCAAGTTCTTTCTTCCTGAACCCTATGGAGGAGTTTTCTCTAGAGATACTACCTTTTTCCGATTTATTTACTTTTAGGATTTTCCCTTCTGTGGGTAGTCGTATAAGTCACCGCTAAAGTTGGGTGAATTAGTAGTCTCAGAACTTGAGGATTGTGCCTTTTTGGTTCCTTTTTTAGGCCTTTGTTTGGTAGAAGATGCATTTTTTGGAGGCATTGTAACTGAAATTATGCATTCATTAGTAAATAAATAAAGAAAAAAAGGCAAAATAAGAAACTAAAGTTCATTGTGCAAGTTCTATCTAAGGTACGAGTGGAGGGTACCGGTCGTATGGATTGAGTAAGACTCGTATGATCTAGTCGTATGATAAATATTGCATATACCATATTTCACTGGTCTGCTTACGAGTCCTCCTAACCAGTCGTACCTATAAGGTATGACTCATTACCAACAGTCGTAAGCAAATTAGGAATAATTTATAATATGTAAGTTCTCCCAGGTTAGTACGACTGCAATATACGAGTCGTATGGTATGTATATGACTCGTTAAGTCAAGTTGTAGCCATTCTAGTATCCACACTCAGTTAGACTTCTATGTTGTCAGTGGGTATGAGCCTCGTTACGACCTGTTACTTATGGGTATGAGTCGTATAGAGAGTCATATTCACTGCAACATAGAAGTTCAACTTTAGAGTTGACTCCCAATCAAAGTAAAAAACTACCCACTACTTTATGAAGTAATATCACCCAATTCTAGTCCAAAAACACACATTATCAACACCCAAAAATCAATTTCACCCTTATTTTCCATTTTCACCTTAAAACCCATGAACTATGGTACCAAAAATGCGTATATACATAAATTCAACTCAAACCAAGTTCAATATATCTCACATTTACAATTCCAACTTGAAATGTAAAGATTTAATCTTTGAAACTTACTTGAATGAGCGTGAGATTAGGTTGCTCAAGTTTTCACATGTTCTTCCTCAAATTCGTGCCTAACCCATGTAATGTGAGGAATCTGATCAAAGTGGTGTGTGATGTTGATTGTTTTCATGCTTTGGGAGCTCTGAGATCGATTGAAAATGGAGATATTTTCTGTTTGGAGCTGTTTTAAATCTCGGGTACCCTTTTCAGGTACCCCTTTTTCCTTTTTAAATCAAGTTCTGCTCTAAGTTAACCCAAGACCCTAACCTAGTAAGCTTGGGTATGAGTTATGTATATGAGTCATACCCAGTTTTACGTGTCATTTATTTAACTCGTAAGACCTGGAAACTTCACCTATGTGCTGGAGTGTATATGACTAAAGATGACGAGTCATACCTTAGGGTATGACTTATTCTGGGAGTCATAAATACTCCAGGAACTTTTACCTGATTCTGAATTTTCTCCCAGGTCCTTACGACTCCTACTCATGAGTCGTACCATCATGACACAACTCAGAAAGAGTCCGTATAACCAACCTTCTTGAACTTTTCTGGATCTTCTCTGCAATTTTTAGTCCTGTACACTGAACAAACATATTACCCTTTAAATAAATAAGTACAAAAACATGGATTGCCTCACACGCAACACTTGATTTAACATTGTGGCATGATGTGGCTAAGATGGGTACTCAGATTTAACCAACAAGCCTCATGGGTTTCCTCCCATGCAGCGCTTGATTTAATGCTGTGGCACGACACAATTACCTTTGTTACTTAGCCTTTACCAAAGGATCTCAATAATTGTATTAATTTCCTTAGTGTTACCCATAGAGTGCTTGAATCTTTCCCCATTCACCTTTAATGAGGCTTCACCATACCGCTTAAATTCCAAAGAACCATATGGAAATACTCTTAGCATAGTAAAGAGATCATACCATCTAGACTTCAACTTACCTGGAAACAAGCGAATCCTTGAATTGTAGAGCAATACCTGGTCACTTTTTCTGAATATTATTCTCTCAATTTTATGATCATGATGTAGCTTTATCCTTTCCTTGTAATTTAGAAATTTTATATGTCCAGATTCGAAATTCACCCAACCCATTCATACTATTCATCCTTGACTTGGCCGCATTTTTCCACTTAAAATTCAGCTTCTTCAAAGCCCACAATGCTTTATGTTCAAGCTCAAAAGGAAAGTGATAAGCCTTACCATACACTAGATCATAAGTTAAATCACCAAGTGGGGTCTGGAATGCTATTCAGTATGCCCATAATGCATTAGCTAACTTTTGTAACCAATTAGTCCTATTGGCATTCACTATTTTTGGAAAGATGGACTTGATTTTCCTATTGGACACCTCAACCTGCCCACTAGTCTGCGTATGATAAGCCATTGCCGCCTTGTGTTTCACTCCATACTTCTCAAGAAGACTTTTGAATAGACGATTACGAATATATGACCCACCGTCACTAATAATAGCATGTGGCGTGCCAAATCGAGAAAAGATGTGCTTTCTTAAGAATGCCGTGAAACTACATGCTTCATTATTTTGAAGCGCAATTGCTTCCACCCATTTAGAAGCATAATCTACAACCACAAGTATATACTTAATGCCAAACGAACTCATAAAGGGACCCATGAAGTGTATACCCCATACATCAAACACTTCCAATTCTAAGATAGGGGTCATAGAAAGTTCATGGCGTCTAGATATGTTACCTTTTCATTGTCATTGATCATAATCAGAGGCGAAATCATGTGCATCATTGTATATTGTTGGCCAATAATACCCACATTGCAAGATTTTGTGGGTTGTGCGGGTTCCTCCATGATGACCCCCAACTAGAGATGAATGACAAGCCTCAAGTATATTCACCATCTCTACCTAACGTATGCATCTACAAATAGCCGCATCCGCACAAATTCTGTATAAATAAGGCTTATCCCAAAAAAATTTCCTTACCTCATGCATAAACTTCTCTCTACTGAAAGGAAAAATCTTTTGGGATTAGATCACTTACTAGATAATTTGAATAGTCTGCAAACCATGGAATTAGGTCTTGCAAAGCTGCTAAGATCTGCTCATCTAGAAAACTATCATCAATATCAAGCCCATCTTTAATATTCTACATAACTTTCTCCTTAATTCTAGAAAAATGATCTGCAACTTGATTCTCAATGCCATTTATATCCTTGACCTCAAAATCAAATTCTTGTAGCAATAGCACCCACCTAATCAATCTAGGCTTTGCACCCTTTTTCTCCATTAAGTACTGTAATGTTGCATGATCAGTGTGCACAGTCACCTTTGTCCCAACAAAATATGACCTTAACATCTCAAAGGCACAAACCACGGCCAACAACTTTTGTTCCATCACAGTGTAGTTCTTTTGAGTACCTTGCTTGGATTATAGATGGGATGAAGGATCTTTTATTTTCGTTGACCTAGTACAAGCCATAAGGCCAAATCACTTGCGTCACACATAATCTCAAATGGTAAGGACCAGTCTGGAGATACAATGATAGGAGCAGTCATCAACTTCTCTTTCAGACACTCAAAAGCCTTTAGGCATGCTTCAATAAACTCAAATTTCACCTCTTTATCAAGAAGCCAACAAAAAGGGTTGGCAATCTTAGAGAAATCCTTGATGAACCACCTATAAAACCCAGCATGATGCAAAAAGCTATGAATAGCCTTCACAAAAATTGGTGGAGGTAATTTCTCACTTACTTCAATCTTTGCTCTATCTAACTCAATACCCCATTTTTTGAAAACTTTGCGTTTAAGCACTATACTTTATTTGGCCATAAAATGGCACTTTTCCTAATTAATTACCAAGTTGTACTCCTCACACCGTCTAAGAGCATTGACCAAATGAACTAAGCAGTCATAAAAAGAATCACCAACAACTGAAAAATCATCCATAAACACTTCGATGGTGTATTCTACCATACTAGAGAAGATTGACATCATACATCTCTAAAATGTGGCTGGACCGTTACACAACCTGAATGGCATGCGTTTGAATGCAAAGGTCCCATAAGGACAAGTGAAGGTTGTTTTCTCTTGGTCTGCAGGTGTAATTGTAATTTGGTTGTAACCTAAATACCCATCAAGAAAATAGTACTATCCTCTGCCCTCTAACATGTCTAATATCTGGTCCATGGAGAGTATGGAAAAATGATCCTTCTGAGTCCATGCATTAAATTTTTTGTAATCCATGCATACTCTCCATCCTATGTCCGACCTCATTGGCACTAGATTATTTTTCTCATTAGGCACAACAGTAATACCACCTTTTTTCAAAACACATTATATCAGATTGACCCACTTATTATCAGCAATAGGATACACTACACCAATATCCAACCACTTAATTATCTCTTTCCTCACCACCTCCTGTATATGAGGATTAAATCAATGCTAATGCTATATTCTTGTAATACAATCTGGCTTAAGTTGAATTTTATTTTCATAAATACCAGGTGGCATACCAACAATATCTGTAATGGATCAACCTATGGCCCTCTTGAATCTCTATAGCACTGATAACAAAGCTTCTACTTCTGGTTCACCCAAGTCAACTACTATGATTACGGATAAAGTGTTGTTGTCTCCCAAAAATGTATATCAAAGATTAGAAGGTAGATCCTTCAACTCTAAGATGGGTGGCTCCTTAATAGATAGACGAACACGTGGAGTGGTTCTATTCTTTAGATCTAAATCAATCTTCTTTGGTGAATAAGTGTAAGAACCACTACCATAGAGTGCACATACCATCTCATCATAGTCTTCAATACTGCCACTATCAAATTTTATGATCATTGCTGGTAGCGCTTCAACACCCAACCTTTCTTCAATAGGAACAACAGTATCAAAACCATTATCCTAAAGAGTAACATAATCAACATCATTAAAAGAGTATATCTCTTCATCATACTCATCAATCATAGATATAACTCTCAACTCATCAGGTTGCTTCATGGCTTTAAATACATTAAATTTCACCTTTTCATCATTGAGCCTCAACATCAAATATCCCAGCTCCAAATCATTTAGTGTCCTTCCTCTAGCCAAGAAAGGTCCTCCCAAGATATTTGGGACTTGAAAATCCACTTCTCAGTCTAATATCACAAAATTAGTAGGAAAGATAAAAGAGGCCACCTTAACTAATACATCATATAGAATACTAAATGGCTTTTTTTCCATCCTATCTTCCATCACTTGTCTCAAGGTAGCTTGAGTAGGAGCCCCAAACCCCAACTTCTTAAATATAGCTAATGGCATTAGGTTGATACTAGCCCCTAAATCACATAGAGCATGAGCGAAGTTGAAAGATCCAATGGTGTAAGGTACAATAAAAGAAACCTAATCCTCTTTCTTTTTCACCAAAGATCTAGTTGGTACAGAGCTGTAATGATGAAAATTGTCAACTAGCTCATAACTGTCTAATCTTTTATTGGTAACTTAATCTTTCATGAATTTTGTATATCCTAGAATTTGCTCAAATGCCTCTACAAGTGGGATGTTGACTGATAGCTCATTTAACATAGACAAAAATTTCTGCTACTTACCCTCTTCATATTTCATTTTAAGCCTTTGAAGCAAAATAGGGAGAGGTCTTAGAATGGGCTTCAGAACAGGCTCCTCAGTCACACTTTTTCCTGTGTCTTTCTTTCTACTAATCTCCACATCAACATCATCATCATCATCCTTTTTCTTATCAATAGTGGGTACAGGTGGGTCCATAGTGGTTTTACCACTCCGACTGGTAATGGCATGGTAGTGACCATCATTCTTTGGATTCGCAATCATATTACTAGGAAGAGTGCCAAGTTGCCTCTGATTTAATGTAGACAACATCTGACCATACTACTATTCTAGCTATTTAATTGCGGTAGCATGTGACTTAACTTTTTGATTCAGCCCTGACAGGTCTGCCTTAATCTCTTTAAGACATCGCTCTTGACTTTTTTGCCCTTTGCCCAGTTTATCCAACATTGCCTCCATTCTCGATTCTGAATCACGGCTGCCTAGTGAAACGTATTTGTCACTCTTCTTCTTTTAGTCATCTTTCTTCCACCAATCACCATCTTTCTCTCTACTTCTATCTCAGTATTTGTCATTATAATTGATTCGACTATGATTCCCTTTCCGTTGGTCTCAGAAATCCACCAACCTATGAGCAAGATACTTCTTTTCCTTTTAAAATTCAATCTCAAAAGTTTTAAAAGTAGAACCCTTTGCCAAAAATGCATTCACTTTCTCAGTGCTCATCATTGCAAACTATTTTGTAAGGAGCTCAATACCTAACTAAAGTTGTGCAATAGATTTTACTTCCAAATCATGATTAGCTATATACACATTATCTGTTCTAATAGAATATATACCAGCACCAAACTCAACATCTCTAGTATACCAACCTCTATTCATCACCAAAATATTATCAAGCATATCCCGAGTAGAATCCCATCGAAGACGCATAAATACACCTCCTAAAATTGTATCTGCCATTGCTCTCAAACTGATATTCAATGATCTATAGAAGATTTCCAACAAATTTGATCCTATGATTCTGTGATTAGGTACCATGCTCAGTTTCTTCTTGAATCTAAACCACACTATATAAAAGGATTCTGCAGGCAACTGTCAAAAGATTTAAATCTCATCTTCAACTATAGCATCCCTGCAGGAGGGAAAAATTTGTCCAGAAACTATTTACACAACTTATGATAAGTAGTGATTGAGCCTCTTGGAAGGTCCCTTAACCATAGTAATTCTTCTCCAGTCAATGAAATTGGGAACAACAGTAGTCTCAAAACTTTCTGATCTACCCCAGAATAGCACATGAAAAACAAATACCACTTAAATTAGAAAGATGTATCTTTTCATCATCAGTTACTGATCTAAACAATGCATACTTTATATTGAGAAATTAGATCATAGAACTGGTAATGTCAAATTTAAAATTGGGGGGTAATACAAGAGGAATTATGGCTCCTATTTCAGCAGGTTCAACCTATCCCATGTGTTCATCTTTGTCATATGGTTGAAGATACTGATAAGTAGGAATCATTGGTGCTCTGTATATTTCATTCTTCCTTGCTGTGTAGGCACTTTTCTTAGACTGGATACTGCTGTATTCTAAGATAGCCTAGCCTCTTCAGCTCAGGCCTTCTCTTCTGCCTTTATAGCTTCTTCAGCTGTTGTTTCTAATAATTGTTCTATTTTTCTATCAACAACATTCTATGGATCATCCGATCATAGAGGAGGAGGTATATTATAAGGGTCTTAAACCCCAGTTGGAACACCATCACAAACTTGTTCTTCCATCTTTCATAGTGTTTGAATAATTCTTTCTAGATATGGATCAAAAGAGAGTAAGGGATTTCCTCTCCTCCTAGTGTTTGACATGCACCAGCGTATGTAAAATAAAAAATACAAAATAAAACTCACAAACTTCACCAAATTCAATCAACAAATTACACCATCTTCCCCAGCAACGATGCCAAAATTTAATGTCGTCGAAAACTAACCTCCTAAAGAAGTAGGATGTGCTCGACACCGAATATAGTAATCTAATAAGCCCACAGGGAATATGCTGAATAGTTGCTTAACCTGATGTAATTCATGAGCAGTACTGAAAAGTAAATGGGGCATTTAGGAAGTAATCACTAAGTAGTAACCGAACTTGAATGCTCTAAGTTGTAAACAATAGAAGACAAACACTAGGACTGTGTTCCCCCTAGCTTCTTAACTCCATAAGTTTCTCATATTTAACCCATATATTCTGCTGCTCTACATGTAAAGTTGACAAGCTATGTATTATCAATCATTTTGTGAATGTGTTGATAAATCTCACCCTTTACCTTATGAGTCTGGGGGTGTCACCTTTTTGCTCCTTGTCTATGATTTCAGTTCAACTCTCACCTTTTGAGTCTCGAGTTGATTAGACGAGAAGGTGGGATAATAAGATGGAAGTGAATCTCAAATTATTGTCTTAATCCTCTTTTCCCAATCACAAACTCCCTTTTGATGACGTTTGTAAATACAGGCTATCCCCAAGCTTCTCAAGTATCTCTGAGTTCAATTATGATGAAGAAGGTTAAGATACATTCAATTTACTTTAGAATAGATAAATCTCCCACTTTACTTGCATAGTTAATCCATCAGGGTTCCCACAACCCTAGTCAAGGAAGTTAGCCACTCATGTTCATGAAACAATCCATGATAATCAATAAAAAAAACATGTAATTAATTTCATAATAATGAGAAGAATAAAATCTGGAATGTATTATTGAATAACAACCAAAAATCTCAAGAATAAAGAAAAAGTATGTAATAGAGTATATTGGAACGTAAAAATATGTTAAAGAATGTAATCTAATAAAATATAAACCCTAGGGTATTTATTGTATCTAAAAAATACTCAGAAATTCTAATAAAAATGGGAAAGGTAAAGTTATGTAGGCACATGGTACGACTCTCTTATCTACTCATATACTCACCATACGAGTCATACTATGCCTCTTGTATCTATTCAAGTGTATGATCTCCCAAAGCTTCAACTTTCTGATCTTCATACTACTTCATCTCACGAGTCATAACTTGACCATAAGACTCATGGACTTCATTTGTATCCACCTCTAACTTCTGTCTTTCAAAGCTTTGAACACCGGTATATATATGGTTCCCCTATATGAGTCGTACTCAGGCTTCCAACTCGTATACCTATGAGACTTAAACTTTGGATGGTAGCTTTAGATTCTGTTATGCTTAAGATTACTTGTCATGACCCATACCTTCAGCTTACTACTTAGATGCTACAGTCATATCTTCTATATACTTAAATTCTCAATTTTGTTTTGGGTTCTGTTGTGATTAAGAGTCATCCTACAAGTCGTATGGTGTGTTGACAACTCGTGAGGTAACCTGTATCTTGATCAGACTTTATCTTTCTAGGTTGTTTTCTTCCATTTTCATCCCAACACAGTTATAGACCTATTTTACATGAAATAAACACCAAAGTGCATCATATCTACTAAAACAACCTAAGTCCATGCATAAATTTAAGGTTTTGAGTATTGAAAGTGTCATGTTTCCATGACACATATGTTGCTAAGAAATGATCTTTGGGTATTAGCCAAGTAGCTTGTAGAAACAACTTTGGAGAAAGTAAATGCAGTAGCAGCACAGGGGTCAACTTCCAAAGCATACAAGTCAGAATTGGAAGGGGAAGTGAATTATCTGGATAGTCAGATGGAGGGTTTCGAACCCAAGGGAAAGGGAATCAAGGTCAAAATTATTATGACTGATACAGAGATCGTAGTGAGAGAAAGATGGTGATTAGGGGAAGAAGGATGATTAAAGAGAGAAGCAAGATAGGTACATTCTGCCTAGTACACACGATGCAGAATCCAGAATGGAGGAGATACTGGCTAAGATGGTGAAGGGTCAGGAAAATCAAGAGATCAGCTTTAAGGAGATTAAGGCTGACATTTCAGGATTGACCCAGAAGGACAAGTTATACGCCACTGCTATCAAGCAGTTGGAGAACCAATTCGGGCAGATGTCAGCAACTCTGAACTAAAGGCAGCCAGGTACCCTTCTGAGAAATATAATGCTAAATCTGAAAAATGATGGTCACATACTTGCCATTACCAAAAGGAGTGGTATCACTACTATGGATCCCCCACAACTGGTTGTAAAATCTATTGATTATGATATATCTATTGTTTATTCTGAGAATGTAATAGGTGATAATGGTAAAGCTGCAAAAGATAAAGGTAAGGGTTCGATCGCTGAGCTAGAATTTAGACCAATCTCGAAACTGCCCCCACCTTATCCTCAGAGATTGCGGTAGAATAAAGAGGAATTTAAATTCAATTAATTCATTAATATGCTTAAAGAATTAAGCTTGAACATACCTCTCCTAGAGGTGTTGGAGCAGATGCCTGTGTATGCCAGGTTCATAAAACAGTTGTTCACAAGGAAGAAAGTAGCAACATTTGAGGATGTTGATGATATGCACCACTATAGTGCAGTCACCACTAGGTCTTTGTCACATAGAAAGGGTTATCTCGGTGCATTCACTATATCATGTACTATTGGGTCATCCTAATTTTCCCGAGATTTGAGTGATTTAAGGGCCATCATTAATTTGATGACGCTAGACAAAATCAAGAAGTTGGGTTTGAAACCTCTAGAACCGACTTTGATACGGTTGTTGATGGTAGACCGCATAGTGAAGAAGCCCGTGGTAATCTTTCTTACGTGATTGTGAGGGTGGATAACTTTATCTTTCTGTCTTACTTTGTCCTTCTGGACTATGAGGTTGATAGTGAGATGCCCATTATACTAAGAAGATCATTTCTGGACACAAGTAGAGCTATGGTTAACATGGAAAAGGGTGATCTAAAATTTAGAGTCAACGGTGAGGAGGCAACGTTCAACATTCGAAAGTCAATGAAGTAGCCGACTGAAATCAAGGTAGTGTCGGTGATTGATTGAATTGATAACCCTAGAGGATATTCCAAGATGCCCGTATCGTGCCGTGATGTTAAATAAAGCGCTACATGGGAGACAACCCATAGGTTTGATTGTGAAGTCTTAGTAATAAACATAGCCATATCGTGTCGTGACATTAAATCAAACGCTGAGTAGGAAGCAACCCACTATCTTATTGCTCATGTTTATGTTGTTTTTTGTCTTTTTGTAGGTTTTTAGCTTTTACATCTTACCGTGAACACGGTAACAATTGCTACATACATTGATTTCCAGGTAAGTGGACTGTGTGATCAGCCCATCATTTTCATGACCAGAGACCACCCCTAGTCATTACACAGTGCTTGGAACCACAAGTGATCCCAAGCTAACGCATAAACTGGAATACTACTTTAGCAACTGATTTAAATTGTTTAAAACTAAATTTTCTAAACGAAAACATAATCATGAGGAAATCTGAATAAGTATAATACAGATAAAGTTTATAATATCATAAAATTGAAGAAAGAACTTGGATTACATATCGTGACTCCGATTGATTATCTATGAAGCCGCTACTATACTGGCTATAGGTAGCTCGAACATGCCTCCAACTACCACTAATCAATACATATGAATAGTTAAAATAAATACAGTACATGAACTACAATGGACTAGAGTCCCCGAAATAAGAGGACTTATCACTGCTGGCTGAAAGATGCAAACTGTCTGATTATGATGTGTGGGCTACAACTATTACCTACATTATGAACCAATGTAGACATATAGAGATATATTTGGATCAACACTTCTGGAATGTGCTGAGTATGTGCAATAAATCATAGAAATATTTAAAAATGCTTTAAAACTGAGGATATAAGTTGTTTACAAAAACATTCATTTAAAACATGGCTATACGTGAAAACTGTAAGTCATAGTGAGATTTTTAAATCATGAGGTAAAAACAAATTTGTAAGCTGGAAGCGGTAAAACATGAATACAATATGTAAATCTCATGTAAAGCTGAACATGCTACAAAACTTAACTGAGGATCATGTATGGATAATGAGCATGAAAACATGAACATGTAAAACTGAGAATGCAAGACCAAGTATAGCATGTACTGACATAATCTGAATAACATGAATAAATTATAAAACTGACTGTATAATTACTGAAATTTGATTACTTGGTCAAGCAAACCTAAACTGAGATAAACTGAATACTAACTGGAACTCTGGGAGCTATTATGTAGATGACATAAACTATGTGAGCTATCATGGAATCCAACGTCTGACCCACGTTGAGGAGGGTTGTTTTATCCTTGCCATCAGAGTAGAACCTGAACTTGAGTGATCACTAAAATGAGCCCATATTAGGCAAGGGAAACACTCTCTGGCAAGGGCCATAAACCTAGGGTGGCACGTAATTTCTAGGGAAGTAGGATGCGCTGAACCCACACTTCCCACTCGATGCTAAATCCTACTCCCAACTGAAAAACACTAAATTACTAACTAGTGCATGCACTAATAACTGATAAGCTCAAGTCATGGTATTTTGAAAATAACAGTGTATACAGATTCTGATGTAATTATAAACATGAATACTGATAGTTCTCACCATGATCATAACAAACCGAGTTTAACAATAAAGTCATTAGATGCCAGACTTATTACTTGAAAGTTCTAAAATATAAGTAAACATATAGGCATCGAGTGTTCATAACCCACCTGTACTGAATAATTACAAAATGTCGATAATAATATTTAAAACAGTGATATGAAGTCATAATTTAAAGACCCACAACATGAAACATTTCGATAACCTGATAAATTTCATAAATGTAAACATGAGAATGAGTTAACCTTGGTATAATATCATGTTTATAGAATTTAAAACATAATTTGAAAATTTGACATGATTCCAACTAAACATGACCTAGGGTTTTGGAACTTCAAGTATGTAGGAACATGATTCTCATGGGATAAAACTATTAGCATGGCTTGAATGTAAAACTAACGAGAAAACATGGATAAATTTCATGATTTACATGGAAGTTGATCGTAATTAGACCAAAAGTCATACTTGAATCAAAAAGAGGATTTTTGGTCTCAATGGGTGGAAGGAACCCATTGATAAATAACCCACATACCTCAATTGGATGAACTCTTGAAGGAAAACTCTAAATTGGAACTTGAATCTTTGAGTTATTGAGGAAAGAAACTTGAATTTTGTTCTTGGGAAGAGGGGAAGGGTTTATGTAAGTTAATCTCATGAAAAGTGAGCAATAACATATTTTAAATCCCCTTAATTCGTTTAAGAAGGATTATAAATGGTTTAGGGGTGTGAAAAGACTTCAATGCCCTTAATATAAGTCAAAATGGATAAAATTTTGGCAATTTGCTTCTTTTTGTGCAGAGCACGCCAATAGAAGATCTGAGGTTGTACGGTGCACACAAATAGTACACCTCATCAAGTGGCTAGTTACGATTGCCGTGCAACGCAGACCTTAGCATGGCCATAACTTATTGCTCGGGTATCGAATTAAGGAAAAATTGGTATCGTTGGAAAGATAATTCAATTATATACCATTTGGTGGATATTTATATGCAAAATTACACATATTTAAATATTTATACACTTTAAAAGATTATCCTTGTAGAATCAAATACCAAAATTTGGCCACATCAAAGGCTCTTAGCTCAATTTTTCTCTAAGTGATTCCCATGAAATTTTTTCACCTTGATAGCATTTTAAACAATAGGATAATGATCATGACACATTTATTCAAATATAAATCATGGTATTAAAGTTAACACATGTAGGAACGATGGTTTGATTTCTAGCTCACAAAATGCAGGGTGTTACATTATCTCCCCCTTAGAATCATTCGTCCTCGGATGATGGGTAGTAACTTATTGAAACTTTTAGAAGTATAGAATAAGGTACACATGAAATGTCTACTAATGAAGGATATAGCTGATTTGAAACATTTACACTTCTATTGTGAAACTGATTTCTGAGCTGACTTGAGTATATTTACTATAAAGAGCTGATTCATGCTGAGAGTTTAGAACTTACTTGAAATGTTCATGATATGATCATACATATAAAACTGCCAAGTGATAATAGATGCAACAAAATCCCAATAGTTACTATGAATGGAGTAAAGTACGTAACTCCCTATTAGGAATTGTCCCTTAACAAAACACGTATAGGAATCAAAAGAAAAGGGCTTCATGGCATCGCCAAGTATATTATGTAAGTACGAATCATGAGATAATGGGACCAAGGTCATACAAAGGGTATTATTTTAAGCTGAAATACTTGGAAAAATGAGGTCATTCGCTGAACACTTATGAATTGAATCATGACTAAATATCTTAATTGTAGACATGATGCATGGACTGAACTGAATTCAAAACTTTCATGGACGTAAATGAATTACTTCATCGAATAACCACATTCATGAAACTTCGAATAGTAAGACTAGAAGGAAAGTTGGAAAATTATAGGAGCTTATTTGTCTGATGTCTAAGATGAATTGTTGTCTATATAAACTAACTCATACTTAAAGCTTATACTTATTTGGAGTATTTCATCAACACTCTTTCGAAGAAGTTCTAATAACATTAGGAAGTGATAATGCTTAACTTACACGTCAATTTAAATGCAAGGAAATTGTTATTAATAAATTTACCCAACAAGAGTCGGGGTCAAATCCATGAGGAACAATGTGAGTGGCGACTATGTAGGTTCTAAATGAGAGCTACTAAGTAGATTCAAATCTATAGTACAAGATGGTTAAGGGTTTTGAAAATTGTTTTAAACATAAAAGCAATTCTTGGGCTTGTAAGGGACTAATTCGAGGCTAATAATAATTAGAGCATGATCAATTAGGAACAAATCTTGAGGTTATACTTTCCTAGGTGCAAGATATGCATAGATTCATAAAGATTCGGGGCAAATTCTAATCGTTAATGATGTAGTAGGCTATGTTTAAAGTCCTTGGGGTTAGTTTTTCAAGAAAACCTCAAAGATGTACCTCATTGACTCTTTCGAGTCCCTAACGAGTGTGTCAATTAAAGCCATCCACTAGCTCAATTGGGCACCCCTATTTCTACGATGGTACCCAAGGGATAGTCAAGCTCATAATCTCCCTTTTGTCTAATATTGTGAAAATTAGCAAACTACACCCATTAATTGTCTATTATTTCCTTGGTTCCCAGATCCCTCTTTAATGGATGATATGGGTTCTGAAATTTCACCCAAACCCCTGTATATAGGATGGTTTGAGCTTCCAAGAGTTTGGGATTTTCACCCATCAAACCCATTTGAGTGTTTGGGGCTTTCACCCACAACTCCCAACCAATTTAACCAAGTAATACTAGAATCTATAATCGATAAACTAAAATCTATACAAATACATCACAACCTACACACTTGCACCCTACTCAAACATAACCCCAAGAGGTACATTTAGCAAATCATAGACATAATAAACATAAATAACCAAAACTTCCATTAAATTTATTCATTAAAAATATAGATAGAGCAAACCACACTTTAAGATCCAATGAATCTTCAATGGGAGATGCCAAATCCACTCATTGGAGTTCCTCTAATAAAATCTTATCTCAAATTAGTACAAATTTAGGCTCCTAGCTCCAATAAATTTATAGAAAAACCTAAACTCTAAGAAGTGGAGGGGTTGTAGGATGATGACTGATGGATGAGGGTTTTGAGATTTTAAATGGGAATTTTGGGTCGGCTATGTACTTTTACAACTTTGTCCCAAGTTGGAAATCCTACAATCCCTCGATCGTGCATGGATATATGTGATTGTGGCTCTGCGATCACTGAATTCTTTAAGCGATCGCAGCTTGCTAACTTTTTGACTTACTATGATCACGGTGGAAAATCTGCAATCGCAGTATCTGAGGCCCAGTCTACACAGGTTTTCTAGCTTTTGCACTTCTCTTCCTACTTTCATCCTTTTTAGCTTAATTCGCTCCTTTACGTCTCAGCAACTGTGTACATCTAAAACATGGGAATTAGTTCACTTAAATCACAAAGTAGTCTCATTCATACCTTTAAAACACAGTAGTGTAGGCACAAATCGGATTTCAATGAGTGGTAAATTCACCACTCATCAACACCCCTAACTGAAACCTTTGTTTTTCCTCAAGAAACACCATTTTTTACCATGATACAATTTTACATGTATGCCTATTTGTGCAATTAAATGATCATAAAGAATTTGAACTTGATTTTCACCAAAAAATAACAATTATGCATGGGTAAAGCCATTTTCACTACTCCTCTCAATACGAAACACAATTTTAAAGGAACAAAAGACTTCAAAGAACAAAAATGCAACAATTACCCACTCTCTAAAAGTGACTCTCTATCAGTATCACTCTACTACACGCCTTTTGGCTCTTTGCTATAAAGATGACAATTTCCCACAGTTTGTATTGTTTACATGTCTCCTCCCAAGTAGGAAATCCCACTCACCAATTTTTTTATCAACTAACAAGGAATTTAAGTGTAATACTCACGCTCACAAGGAATCTCTCCATGCGGCAAGTATCATACCATATGCTTGCCCTTATTTTCCATCGCCACTACTATGGACATGCTTGGTTGGAGATTTCGAAGGACTTTTTAAGCCTGTACCATATGTTTGGGGAGAATGGGTAGAATATAATTTAGGAATAGAGTGATTACACCCTCCTTGAATATCTATATTACTTTCACACTATTCGACAAAACTTTTGACCCTGGGCCACTTTATTTGTTTCCCACTTCACGCATGCCTACTTTTGCTATCTTGATTCACCCATCTCTTTGAAGGCATTTTCTTTTCATTTGTTCCTTTTTCAATCCATGCCATTGCTTCTTTTTCTTATTCCTTTCTTCTTCTATTTTTTTGTTTCAATGCTTAAACACGTAGGCACTCACTATCACTTTTGTGGCCCAAAGTTGCTTTCTGTAATCTTCAACACCCCAACTTAGGATTTTAGCCTCAAATTGCATTTTGAATTTCAAGGAGGGTAGGGTTCAAAAGAGGGATAACATTTGAATGGGATAAGTCTTGTAATGTGGTTGCCAAAGAAAAGTTTGAAGGCTCAAAATGGGTGACTAATGATATGATTAATGTACGGTTTGCTATTTAGGCTAAAGTGGACTCGTATGTTCACCAAGATGGCCTAAGGTCACTTCCCAACCAAGCGATGATCATAATTAGCATTGAAAGACTAACCGAGCAAGTTATAGATGATACAAGAAAGCATAGGAGTCAAACAATTACTCTTACCGCACATATGACATGTAAACTCCTCAAGGAGGATTAATTGCACATTCCACTAGAAACAAAAGAGAGTATTAACCAACGTTCATAAGCTAAAGACTTTGGGGTCACAAGAAGAGGTAAAACATTATCACAAAATTATTTATGTACATGCCCTTTGGTTTTCAAAAATTTTAGATGAAGGGGGTGTTTGTTTTGCATTTACACCACATGAGATTTTCCATTGCTAGTGTCAATACCAAGATGCCATCTCACTTCTTGGATCTTCCAAGGGACAAACATATGGTTAATCATACTTCACCATAGGCATGATGACGATCACAAATTCTCAAATACCGCAGGTACTTAAATTTCCCTAGCATTTATAGTTTTGATGCTAGGGTACTTAGACTTTTCCTGCATCTACGACTCAAAACCCAATCATGACACTTTTCCCTTTAGAATGATGTCACTTATTCTATCATATGAAAAGGCTCGTCCAATAGTATTATTGATAGAAATAAAAAGCTAAAAATTAAAACAATCGACTTCACAAAATTTTAATGCTTTGCCTCAACTAAGTTCAAGTATTGCAAGCCAATGTGTACTTACACAAGGGCAGGCCGTACACCGTAAAAAAAAAAGACTAGTAGTGACCTCACTACATAACATGAAAGTAGAAGAAGAGTCTGAAGAACTACCTAATAATGCATTGATAACTTTGTTGAAAGATGTACACAGAGTTGCAATCGTGACCATATTGGCGTGATCGCAGTACCCCGATCGCGGACCTCATCCTGTGATCGCGGTAACTAATACCGTCTGCTTCTCTATTTTGCCTTATTTTTTTGCATGGCTTCTACACTTCTAAGCTCGGCTTTCCCCTATTATTGTCTTCCAATCTACCTCAAACACCTGCAAAACATTAAAATTTTGTGAATTATTCAAAAATAAATAATGTAAACATGAAAATAATGAGGTTCCTCCCATCAAGCTCTTGATTTAACGTTGCAACACGATGCCTCTTTAATCTTCATTTGTGTATCTACTTAGAGGATTTAAAACTTTTTCCTAACTTTTGATCATTTCATCTTCGATGCTCTTTGGGAAAAAGTAGGGGCTTGACAATACATGTTCTATCATGACATTTTGAAGACTTGAACCTTTCACCCAACTTTGCATCGAACTTCTGAGTTGGATCCTTGGGTAAAGGTGAGAACATCAATAGCCTAGTTGTTGGAAATCAGAATTTGAGCTCCTTGGCCTTTGAGTTTGGGGATTCGGTATGTCCTTTTGAGAAGAGAAACTCTAAGATATAGGGAAGTTGCTCCCTTTCTCCAAGATTCATCATTTGATTAGGTGGATTGACATTTATCAACTCCCCCGAGCACAATATTGAAAAATGGTTCGAGTGAGGTCTTCTTCTAAATTCTGTAGTTTCATCCCTCTTGAAATATTCACCCTAAAATAGACTAGAGTCTTCATAATGGATTTGCTTGACATCTTCTTTTGACTCTATTACCATTTCCTCAATTTTGGCATCTTCAACTATATTAGGTTAGGTAGGTTGAGAAATCACCAAGGATTCTTCAATGTCAAGCTCATTTAGAAGAGTGGGTGTGGTCATAGATTTTGCATGATTGACCTCCATGCCCATGTCTTCTATATTCTTTATTTCCTCGTTATATGCCCCCATGGCTTGATGCATGAGATGTATATTATCCCCCGTTGTGTCCGCCCGATCCAAGATAAGTTGAAGCATTGCTTCAACAATAATATATTTGGTGCTTTTTTCTTCTTTTTTATAATCATAATACCTATCCAAACAATAAAAAAAACAAGCACTTGTGTTAGCATAACGAGTGAAGGAGGCATTTGGACCATCGCTCCAACGTCGTAAATCATCCTCTGTTGATTCCACCCATTCTAAGATATGTTGCAACATTGCTTCAATACCAATATTTTTTCGTGCTTCGTTCTTCCCTTTCTTTCTCATAAGACCTATCAAAATCATAAGAAACACAAGAAACTGGGTTAGCATAATGGGGGTAGGGGCATTTGGGTAGTTTCTCCAATGTCCATCTCGACCACCACATAGAGAGCAACCATACTATCCATAGGATTTAGATGGTGCACACATATCTCTCCGGGGAGCATATCTACAATCTTGCCAAAGTGGGGTCCACCATAATATGGACATGGATCATCAAGGTATGACTTTCAATCACCAAACCCACATTCATTCCACGAGGCCATATTAACAACTAAATAAAAAATAAGAACCTAACTAACAAAAGAAACAAAATAAAATCACAAACAACTATTTACAAGTTTGAATCAAATCAAGTAAACTAAAATTGAAAAATAACTCAATATGCCAAAAAGTTCCCCGGCAACGGAACCATTTTTGATAAAGCTCAACTTATACGTCAATCTAAGTACAAGGCGATCATTGTCAATATATTTACCCATCAAGAGTTGGGGTCGAATCCACGAGGAACAATGTGAGTGACGATTGAGTAGGTTCAAAATCAGAGATACTAACTAGATTCAAACCTATAGTACATGATGGTTAAGGGGTTTGAAAATGGTTTTAAACATAAAAGCAATTGTTGGTCTTCTAAGGAACTAATTCAAGACTAAGAATAATTAGAGCGTGATCAATTAGGAACGAATTTTGAGGTTATACTTTCCTAGGGTAAAGTTATGCATGGATTCGTGAAGAATTGATGCAAATTCTTATCGTTGATGATGTGGTAGCCTAGTTTGAACGTCCTTGAGGTTAGTTTTTCAACAAAAATCTCAAAGATGTCACTCATTGACTCTTTTGAGTACCTAACGAGTATGTCAATTAAATCCACTCACTACCTTAATTAGGTACCCCTATTTCTATGATGGTACCTAAGGGATAGTAAACCTCATAATCGCCCTTATGTGTAAGATAGCAAGAATTAGCTAACTACACCCATTAATTGTCTAATATTGCCTTTGTTCCCACATCCCTATTTAAAGGATGATATGGGTTCCAAAAGTTCACCCAACACTCTCTATCAAGGATGGTTTGAGCTTCAAGAGTTTGTGATTTTCACCCATCAAACCTATTTGAGTGTCTGGAGATTTCACCCACAAATCCCAACCAATTTAACCAAGCAATACCAGAACCCATCATTAACAAACTAAAATCTATACAAATAAATCATAACCCACACACTTGCGTCCTACTCAAACATAACCCCAAGAGGTAGATTTAGCAAATCATACACATAATAAACACAAATAACCAAAACTTCCATTAAAGTTATTCATTAAAAATAAAGATAGAGAAAACCACACTTTAAGATCTAATGAATCTTCAATGAAAGATGCCAAATCCACTCTTTGGAGTTCCTCTAATTAAATCTTAGCTCAAATTAGTATAAATTTAGGATCCAAGATCTAAGAAATTTACGAAAAATCTAAACTCTGAAAAGTGGAGTAGGGGTTGCAGGATGATAATTGATGGATGAGGGTTTTGACCTTTTAAATGGAAATTTGGGATCAACTATGTAATTTTGCAATTTTTCCCCTGGCTGGAAATCCTACTATCCCGTGATCGCATGTAGATATACCTCGATTGTGGCTCAACAATCGCTTAATTCTTCAAGCGATCGCAACATGCTGTGTTTTTGACTTACCACGATCATGCAGTTGCCACCGTGATCGCGGTACATAAGGCTTAGCCTGCACAGGTTTTCCAGCCTTTGAACTTCTCTTTCCACTTTGATAATTTTTTTAGCTCAATCTTCTCCATTTTCTCTCAGAACTATATAGATTCAAAACATGGGAATTAGTGCATTTAAATCACAGAGTAGTCTTATTCATACCTTTAAAACATTATAATACAGGTACAAATCAGATGTCAATGAGTGGTATATTCACCACTCCTCAGGGAGCAAGGAATTCTTGGGCATGACCTGAACAAGATATCTGAATAAGGAATCTCAATGTGGCTACAACTTCTTCAACATGGAACATAGGCCTATAAAACATAAGCTAGGATAGAATTACTAGGCCATAGACAATGCACCTGCTAACTTTCAAGCTTAGCCACACTTATCAAATATTCCCTCAACTATATTTTCCCCATTAAATATTATGCTCATATTATTCAACTTATAATTATTACATAGGTACATATAACTACTTTAGCCTATGTCTGCGTTGAACAACATACTTTCGCCAGGTTCAAGCTTAAATCAAAATTACAAAGTGCAACACACCACACCGTAGTACTAGAATAAGCCATGAATTTGATACCTCATACGTGTTTCACAACTCTTATCTCAAGAATAATTCTTCTTACCACTTCAACAACTATATTCAACCTCTTACAAGGAATTCACTAGCACACAATGCACCCATCCACTTATATAGAAAAATGATATTCAAGCCTATCATTATAGCCACATACGAACATCTCAACAAACACCCATAAAAGCATGTTTCTTTCCCTGAAACTTCCTTCACACTTATAGCCTTAGATAAAACAAGAATACAAAAATTATTTCATAATACGGAACACTTACTATCTCCCATCTTATCAATTATTCATCAATTTTACTAACCACTATCTTTACATAAGGAGCGGTCACTAAAAGGTTAGAGCATGACATCCTGAAGCCTGAAAAAAATACTATACCTAACTTTGAAATTTAATTGAGGCCTGAGGAATCGAGTATAAAAGGCATGAATTCATTAATAGGATAAAATATGAGGGTATAGATGACATAATCTGAATTTTTCTGGTCACTAAGTGCGTAGCATAAGTATCTGGAACTGATTGTACTGTAAAGCATGAGTACATGAGTCATGAGATGTATGACTTGAGTTTGAAGTTTATGAATTCATGGAATATGATTTGTACTGCTGAGCAAACTGGAACACCTTATAATAGGGACTGGGAGCATACATGATTCTTTATGATGTGCATAAACATGAACTATAATCATGGAGATGATAGTAAGGCATGAGTTGATGTCATGATGATTGAAGTAAAATTATTTGCACTGAGATAAGAATGAGTCAGATATCTTCCTTCCTTACTGATGTTCTACAATACACTGGCGTTACTACTAGTATCTGAAAGCCCAACATGGTTCCTTATTCTATCATCCCCTCCTTAGCTTTAAGCCATCATTTTAAGTCCATGGACCCCTTTACTAAACTCTAAGATGAACTACAACAACTTTACTCTAGATTCCGAGATATAACAATACAAAAATAATAAATTCACCCTGAAAGCATAAAACCCACTGCTAGGACACCCTTCTGATATACAACTCTTAACTTTCTATAGCACCACTAGTCATCACATAATAACTTGAACACTTATTAACTTAGAATCTAATTGAGTATCACCATACCCTGAGTTCACACATTCTAGAACTTCAACTCTTCGTTCTATTTGCTCAATCATCCAAGATTCAAACTTAGATTCTAACACTTAACATGAATATTCCCAAACTTCTAGGGAACTATACTAACTTCATTCTTTAACACTATTAATATACTATCCTTAACTTTCCTTAGCTTTAGAAATCATCACATACTTACACCCTTCTTAACAATATACTTCCCTCACTAAACACATAATCTTCCTCTTTTCTTCATAGCTTACTAATATCACATCTCTAAACTTATATTTTCCCCTAAACCATGATAATTACCATTAAACCAATATACCCAATATTATCAACCTATAACCTATAACTTAGCTAGTAAGAACATTATACAATGCATGACCTTATTCGCACTTAACAACTCAAGGGTACTATCTAAGTACACACACCATTAAAAGTTAGAAATAATACAATCCCATGTCACCTTGGGGAAAGGTAAACCTCTAGATCATAACCAAACCATCATACTTAACTTCAAATCAATAAACTTAAATTCTTGCATGCACTATTTCTAGCCTACCGATTTACCTTCATACAACTAGCAATATTGATACATAATCTACTAAATTTAGATACAATTATCCCTACTTTACTTCTATTAACTTCTAGTTTCATACTTCTAACTTTAAATAATCTACTTTCATAGGATTCTAAGATGGGATCCGAGGGCACATCTGACTTTGGACCAATGCATGATTTTTCATGATCATGAATAAAATATTTCATACTTTGGTAAATAAAGACACTGGTGGGATACATTTTGAGTCAACATGCAATCCCATAGCTGTCTGTGGGGACTTTCTAAGAAAACCCTATCGATAGGAATTTAATCTTCACTATTTCTATTACCTTGAAAATAAGGCAGAGTTGACTTGAATGGAGCATGATTAGAATATTTATAAGTTTCTTAGAGAACATAAATGTAGCATGATCTGAAATATGAAAGAAGGAAAACATTTCCTAAATGCCTTGTATCCTCACAAAGAAAAGTACAAGCGTCTTCGTATTGTTCTGCAAGACTCTATTAGACACGGGTTCATATACACCCTAGGAAAATTGAACTCTGTGCTCTGATACCAAGTTTGTCACAACCCGAAACCACCCCTAATCAGAACACGGTGCTTGGACACACAAGTGATCCCAAGCTAAACCATGAACTGGCATACTGCTTGAACAACTGATTTAAATTGCATAAAACTAAATTTATTGATTGAAAACATAATCATGAAGAAATCCAAATAAGTATAACACTTATAAAGTTTACAACATGATAAAAATGATAAAAGAACTTGGATTACATATTATGACACTGACTGACTATCTATGAACCCTCTATTGTACTGACTATAGGTAGCTGTGATATGCCTTTAGCTACCACTAATAAATACATATGAATAATCAAAATACAAAAAAATACATGAACTACAATGGACTAGAGGCCCAAAAATAAGAGGACTTATCACTGCTAGCTGAAGGCTACAAACAGTCTGATTATGATGTGTGTATACAACTTATACCAACATTATGAAGCAATGTAGATACACAAACATATATGTGGATCAGTACATCTGGAATGTACTGAGTATGTGGAGACATGCACTAAATTATAGAAATATTTTAAACATACTTTAAAATTGAGGATATAAGTTATTTACTAAAACATACATTTAAAACATGGCTATACGTGAAGACTATAAGTCATAGTGAGATTTATAAATCATGAGATAAAAATAAATCTGTAAGCTGGGAAGTGGTAAAACTTGAATACTATATGCAAATCTCATGTAAAGTTGAACATGCTACAAAACTGAACTGAGGATAACATATGGATACTGAGCATGAAAACATGAACATGTAAAACTGAGAATGCAAGACAAAGTATAGGATTTACCGACATAATTTAAATAACATGAATAATCTATAAAACTGACTGACTAATTACTGAAATCTGATAACTTGGTCAAGCAAACCTGAAATGGGATAAACTGAATACTGACTGAAACATGGGTCAAATGTTGGACTCCAAGATACTAAATCATGTGAACGTCATAAACCATGTGAGCTATCTTGGGTCCAACATTGGACCCACATAAACCATGTTATCACTCAATACTAAATCCAACTCCTAACTGGTTAGACACTGAACTGATTTCTAAACTGTTCAAGGCTAGACTGAACTGTTACTGATCATGTTAACTGACTAAACTGGACTGAGTTCACTGAGCACTGTAACTGATTGAGTGTTAAGAGTTCTCTTTGCTGACTGGATATACTAAGTTCTGTACTGACTGAATACTACTGTACGTGACATCATTGAGACTATTCTAAAGTTAATGTAATTCTAGGTAAACAACAAGATTGTGGGTATTAGATACCCCCCGGACTTGATAACATGAAAAGTAAAACATAGCATGATCTTTAAAAGCATTATAATGTTCATAACTCATTCATAGAGACATTTTATCAAACACTTGTAAGTTAGCTTATACACGTGCTAGCATGTCATGATTTCCCCATTAAACCACATGAGAAATTTATCAAACACTTGAGGAACATAATCTATGCACATAATACTAATCAACATATAGGCATTATGATTTCCAATCCCAACTTATAAATTCAAGGGCTTTAACATGAATTCACATGTCAAATAAATTTACATGAATCTTGTAATAAATCATGAATTAGAAACCCAATTAACATCATAATCATGAATACATTCAAGCCCAGCAGGGAATTCATGAATTCAATAAATTTGAAGTTTTAAAAAAGGTTCTTGAACTCCAAGGGTGGAAGGAAACCCTTGGATGAACACCTAGCATACCTTGGTGCTTGAATTCCTGAGGATTGATGGTGAATTTCTTGAATCTTGATCTTGACTTTTATAGGTTAGGGTTTGTTCTTTAGAGAATTTGAGAGAAAGTGAGTGTATTTTGCTTATTGAGGGCTGTTTGTGTTTTTGGGTTTGATTAAGGGTGGGAAAATGACCCAAATACCCCTCTAGACATGGGATTTTTATGACTGAAAGCATGCCCAATGATGCGTAGACCAACGCGCCGCGTCGATGGCATCAATACGATGATTAATGTCCCACTTCGAGTTTGTGTTGGTTCACTGGAATTGCACTGAAAATTAGGGGAAAATTATCCGTCGACGCGATGGGTGATGGATGCGTCAAGATCGCGTCGTCCTACTATTTTTGTCACCTGAACGTGATTCAAATGAGGTCCAAAAAATTTGAAACTCACCCGAAGTGACCTACTAACATTCCTGATCATGAATAAACATAAAAATTGATACTTTAAGGTCATAAGGGTTGTGAAATAGGATAGCCAACTTATGAAGGAAAAAAATACTTCTAAGTATAAATACTTAGCTGAAATTTCTAAGTCATGGACCTCTTTTCAAGCTTTAATGGACTGAGTTAAGCTTAGAATTTTGTGGGATTTTACAATATCTCTCCCTTGGGAACATTCGTCTTCGAATGAGACTGACTAAGCTGAGAAACACTGATGGACTGAGCTTACACACTGAACATGCATATCTAATGCATGGAATACCTTACTGAAACTTTTGATAAGCTGAGTTTTCAAACTGAACTTGTATATCTGATACATGAGTACATGGTTGAACTAATTCATGACTGTATGACTATCATGATGATGATATGCAATGGTAATGATTACCAAATTTGTAACTATAACTGAACATGGAACTGAGCAAATCTGTGGAAGACTGTTACCTTAAGTTGAGTATGAGTTTGTGGAGAAGAGGGAAGGATACTTGGTCCGTATATCTGCTTCTGCTTCCCAAGTAGATCCCTCAACGGACTGATTTTTCCAAAGAAATTTGACTAATGGAACTTCTTTGTTCCTCAGTCTGCGAACCTGATGGTCAAGAATTTTTACTGGGACCTCCTCATAAGAAAGACTATTCTAAACATATATACCATCTAAAGGGAGTACAACTGCTGGGTCTCCTTTGCACTTCTTTAGTAAGGAGACAAGAAATAATGGATGTACTAAAGCTAAGTATTAAGGCAACTCAAACTCGTAAGCTACCTTTCTGAAATAAGTGAGAATCCAGAAAGGATGGAGATATCGGGGACTGATCTTCCCCTTCTTACAAAACCTCTTCACCCCTTTCATTGGAGAGATTTTCAAATACACATAGTCACCAATCTCAAACTCGAGATCCTTTCTTCGCACATCCACATACAATTTCTATTGGATCTGAGCTGTCTTAAGCCTTTCCATGATCAACTGAACCTTTTCTAAGGTATCAAATACCAAGTCAAGCCCTACCACTGTGGCCTCACCCACTTCAAACTAACCAATTGGAGATCTATATCTCCTCCCATAAAATGCCTCGAACGGAGCCATCTGAATGCTAGAATGATATCTGTTATTATATGTGAACTCAATCAAAGGCAAGTAGTCATCCCAACTACCCTTAAAGTCTAAGGAACTCGCTCTTAACATATCTTTCAAGGTTTGAATGGTCCTCTCTGCTTGACCATCTGTCTGAGGGTAGAAGGCTGTACTAAGGTAAACTTGGGTACCAAGACCCTTTTGGAAGTTTTTCCAAAAGTGAGAGGTGAACTGCGTACCTCTATCTGAGATGATGGACAACAGAACTCCATGCAATATGACCAACTCTCTAACATAGAGGTTGGCATAATCCTTGACTGAATAAGAGGTATAAACTGGAAAGAAATGAGCTGATTTGGTCATCCTATCTACAATGACCCAAATTGAATCATGCTGATGAAGAGTATGGGGCAAACCCGTCACAAATTACATGTTCACTTCCTCCCACTTCCACGTGGGAATAATTAACTCTTGCATGGAACGACTAGGTTTCTGGTGCTCAATCTTAGCCTGCTGAAATGTAGAGCACTTAGCCACAAACTCTGCAATGTCTCTCTTCATCCCACTCCACAAATAGACCTCCCGCAAATCAAGGTACATATTAGTGGCACCTGGATGAATAGAGTAACACACACCATGCACTTCTATAAGAATTCATTGACTTAAGTCATCTATACCTGACACGTATAACCGACCCTGGCAATGCAACACTCCATCTCCCCCTTGGGAGAAAACCTCTACTTTATGATCTCTAACTGACTCTATCAACTTAACTAAATTGGGATCTCTTTCCTACTTTTCCTTCACTTTAGAAATTAGAGATGATTCTAAATATTCTACACCCACACACTTCCCTCTACTGAATCGACTAAGTGGACATCTATTAAGGCAAACTGATGAACTTCCTAAACTAACTTCTTATTATTATCTTCCATATGAGCAACACTACCCATAGACATCCTCTGAGAGCATCTTCCACAATATTGGCCCTGGGTGATACATGACACTCATGTGATAGTATTTTAACAACTCTAACCACCTCTTCTGACGTAGATTCAGATCTTTCTGAGAAAACACATAATGTAGGATCTTGTGGTCTGTGAACACATCCACATGTTCCCCTTATAAATAATGCCTCCAAATCCTTAAGACAAACACCACAATTACTAACTCAAGATCAAGAGTAGGGTAATTCTTTACATGGGGCTTAAGATGTCTAGAGAAGTAGGCTATGACCTTACCTCTCTGTATCAAAACATACTCCAAACCAAATTTAGAAGCATTACAATATACCACAAACCTGTTTGAACCATCTGGTAGAGTCAAAACTGGGGCTGTAGTGAGTCGAGTCTTCAACTCCTAAAAACTCTTCTCATAAGAATCTGACCACTGGAATTTAACTTCCTTCAGAGTCAATCTAGACATGGAGGGATGAAATGGGCAAAAATCCTTCAAAAAACCATCGGTAATAGCCAGCCAAACCTAAGAAACTCCTGATATCTGACGGAGAGATGGGTCTGGGCCAGTTTCTCACTGCTTTGGTATTTTGAGAATCTGCCCTAATGCCATCACCAGAAACTATATGGCCAAGGAAAGCTACTAGCCTTAGCCAAAATTTGCACTTACTGAATTTGGTGAACAACTAATGGGCTATGAGGGTCTGTAATACTATTCTGAGATGGTCTGCATGTTCATGTTCATAGCGGGAGTAGACAAGAATATTATCAATGAAGTCTATGAAAAACATGTCTAAGTACTATTTGAACACGCGGTTCATCAAGTCCATGAAGGCTGCTGGAGAATTGGTAAGAACAAATGACATGACTAAGAATTTGAAGTGGCCATACCGAGTTCTAAAAGCTATTTTGAAATGTCACATTTATTACCCTGAGCTGATGATAGCCTGATCGGAGGTCTATCTTAGAGAAATAAATAGCACCCTAAAGTTGGTCAAACAAGTCATCAATTCTGGGAAGTAGATACTTTTTCTTGACAATGACTTTATTTAACTGACGGTAGTCAATACACATCCTGATAAAACCATCTTTCTTACACACGAATAGAACTGGTGCACCCCACGGGGAAACACTGGGTTTGATGAATCCCTTCTCTAGGAGATCCTTTAACTGTTCTTTCAATTCTTTAAGTTCTTCTGGAGCCATTTTGTATGGTGAAATAGAGATAGGCTGAGTATCTTGAAGAATTTCTATTTTGAAGTCGATTTCCCTCTTGGGAGAGACCTCGGGAAGATCTTTGAGAAACACATCAGGACATTCACATGCTACTGATACTGACTCAAGATTAGGGGTCTATGAACTAGAGTCTTAAACTCAAATAAGATAATACACACATCCCTTAGATATCATTCTTATCAAGCTAAGGTAAGAAACAAGCTGACCCCTAAGTGATGAAGTACTACCCCTCAATTCAAGGATAGGTTCATTCAAAAACTGAAAATGGATAATTTAGTTTCTGAAGTAAACTGAAGCATAGCATGAATAAAGCTAATCCATGCTGATAATATCATCAAAATCTATCACTTCTAATTCTACTAAGTCTGCTAAAGTGACTTTTTGAGATACCATAACTGGACAGTTCCTGTATACCCATCGGGCTATGATAGATTTACCCACTGGGGTAGAGACTGAGAAAGGCTCTACTAGGATTTAGGGACTAACTCTGAAGTTAACTGCTATATAAGGAGTTACAAAGGACAAAGAAGCTCCTGGGTCTAGCAAAGCATAAACATGTAAATGATAAACTTGTAAAGTACTATCGGGACTGAAGTGCATAGAGTCTGTTTGGGCGCTGCCCACAAGTGACACTGGAAGCGGCACCCTGCTGATTTGGGAGACTTGACTGAGCTGAAGGATGATTATACTGACCCTACGAACCTGACTAAGGACAATCTATGACCCTATGGCCTGGCTTGCCATATCTGAAACATACATCACTGCCAGTCCTACAGATACCCTAGTGGTTTCTACCATATTGCTAGCAAAGAGGGTTTGTTCGGGCACTGCCAATACTACCTTGAGGTTTAGGGCCTGGTGCCCTATATTTATTGTCATCTCTAAAATTCAGCACTGGAGCACTAGCTGAGGAAGTAGCTGGAACTGAGGATTTCGGGCAAAACTAAGAACAATTTCCACTTTCTCACATAGGTTGAGCCAAGTTGAAGCTAACTGTTCTAGCTCTCTTGTTCTCCCTCTCTTTCTCCCTATTCTTATCCTTCTCTATCTACTGATCTTGGACTATGAGCATGGATGTGTCCATCTCTTTAATCAACATTGCGGTCCAACACTCCTTGACCACACTATTAGACATGCCAGACACAAACTTACTCATCTTAGATCTGCTATCTGCTACCACATGAGGAACGTATCTTGCTATCTGAGTAAACTTGAGAGAATACTATTTCACTGTCATATTTCCCTACCTCAGATTAATAAACTCCAACACTTTTGCTTCCCTCAACTCCAGTGGAAAGGACCTGCCTAGAAAAGTAGTGACAAACTCCTCCCATTCTACGGGCTTTGCATCTGCGACCCTCTCTGCCTTTCACTGCTTGAACCATGAGTGAACTATATCCTGCAACTGGTATGCGACCAAATCAGAACTCTCAATAGCTGTCACCCCCATAATATTTGTAATTTTCTGCACCTGATCAAGGAATTCCTGTAGGTCCTCATCTGACTTAGACCTGATAAAAGCTGGAGGGTTCATTCGGGTGAAGTCCCAAATTCTAGCTGGGGCAGTATTGGCCACTGGGTTGGTTGTAATGGTAGATGGGTGTTCATTCTAGTCTTCCACAGAATAAGCTAGAGTGGCGACAGATACTCTAAATTTTGTGTGGGAGACATGCTCATCTAGGGGATCTGCCTAAATGGGTAGAGATGCTGGCTGATTTCCTGTTCTTCTTCAGTTGTTCTTTTTGGGAGACATGTTATGTAAATGAAAGTAAGAAAAGGATTAGACTGACACTGAAACTTGAACTCATGCTCACTTACACGATATAAACACTGAAAAAAGGTAATTTTTTCCTAAAATGCCTCATAGCCTCTTGTCTATAAGTGTGGCGCGCTGCACACCTGTAACGACCCAATTTTTCTGGAACCAGAATATCACACGGTGCTCATAATCTTGAAGGACCACAATCTAACCCTCTACTAATATCTGTACTTGAGCACTGCATAATATAGATAATAAATGCAAAAACTGGCCATAAGGTTCAAAACATTTAAAAATACTCAAAACTGAAAACTGAATACTAATACATCTGTCTTAAAAGCCTCTAAACTGTCTGAACTATGGAGTTGATGGGACATGTACCCAAATAACTCCTCTAATTAAAATAAACAAAACTTGATGCAATAATAAACTAAGTATCATCCTTGAATGAAGAGGACTCACTGCTACGTCTACTGCTGCTGACTGGGACTGAGCCGCTAAGGGTACTCTGGATCCTCTGCCTCTGAACCTATGGTGTCAAATAAAACACCATAGCGTAAATGCATTAGTATGGGAATATACTAAGTATGAAGATGAGGTAAGTCTAAATGCAAGGGCTTATGCATGAACAATTACTTAGCTGAATAATCATGAGAATACTGAATGCGAACATATGCATAAATGCACAAACAATAACTAAAATTATCATGACTCTGAATACTGAAACTCGAATACTACTTTACTTCCATCTAAACTCACTACTAATACTGAGATACTGAGTAACTGAATCTCCTAATATCAATAACTGAGTACTGAAGTTGAGATCAGTCTTATCTAGTGAGTGATCTCGAAAACTGATGATACTGAAACTGATTAACTGAATCTACTCAAATCAATGACTGAAGGCTGAGCTTACTACTCTCGACTGAATAAATCTGAGATCGAACCTCTCTAATGGATGATCCCTGAATCTACTATCAATGATAAGAAAAGATTATGTCTGAGATTAAACCTATTGAGTAGAAGATCTATGAATCTAATAATGAGAATAATCACTAAATCTGAGAATGATATCAGGCCTATTTGATGGGTGATCTATGGATTTGATAATGAGATTACTCATTTGAATCTGAGACTCAGATCAAGACTATCTAATGGGTGATCTATGGATCTGATAATAAGATTACTTAACTGAATCTGAGACTGAGATCAAGCCTATCTAACGGTTGATCTCTTGATCTGATAATGAGATTACTCAATTGAATCTGAGACTGAGATCAAGCCTATCTAATGGGTGATCTCTGGATCTGATAGTGAGATTACTCAACTGAATCTGAGACTGAGATCAAGCCTATCTAACGGGTGATCTCTGGATTTGATAATGAGATTACTCAATAACTTTATGTGTGACCATGCCTATCTATCCGGTGGTCCATGAGTCAATAGAACTATCTGAGTTCCTTACTGAGATAGATGATTGTATCTGACAGTCTTAATTTCTGAGTTCTACTCTGACGATTGATACTGACACTGCAATTGTGGGAGTGCTCACTTAACCGACATGCCCCGAATCTAAACTGGTGGGATCCAACCTGTAACCCCAGTTAGAAGGGTGTCAATACCGTTCCACGGGTAAAGACCTTAACTCTGGTCAAGCCTCTCTAACGGGTGACCCTCACAGGAGGTCAAGCCTAAGGCAGTATAATAGTCAAGCCTTATTCTAATGGGTGACTCCTGCTCCTGCACTAGCTACGCAGTTCTAGAGTTCAGGAATTTCTCCTAATGAATCTGCCTCTCTAACGGGGAGCCGCCATCCCTTCACTCGCTCGGTGCTAGCTTATACTCCCAATTGAAAGACTCTGAACTGATTCTCAACTAAACTAAACTGAGCTGAATCTGATACTGATCATATTTCTCGAATGATCTGACTGATTTAAGCTGAATTTATTTGATTTCGTATCTGACGGAATACTACTGAATCTTATTATCTGACTGAATGATATTGATCTCGGGATAAATTACTCGAATACTACTGAGGACTGAACTGAACACTTGAATACTACTAGATCTGAGCTGAGTACTGAACTGAGGCTAGAATACTAGCAATACTGAGATTATTTAGAATACTGAGATTTCTTACGTTCTGTATCTATCTGAGAGCACAGAGTTCTATAACTCACAAAGTTCTGAAAATCACGGCTTGATTGAGATTATCGAGAAAACTGACACTGGCTCTAGACTGCAGCTAATTTGTCGGGTATAAATACCCCAAGACTCGATGACATAAAAGTAACACAAAATCATTCTTGAATAATTCAAGGCCATGGACATTCATTCACCATCACAATCACTAAAGCATCTCTTCAAGCATTTAGGAATCATAAACATGTGATAGTATAGGGAGACATGCTATTGGCTCAAACTCCATTAAAACAAGGTCTTGCGTCAAACACTTAGCATTATTAAACTCTTAGCATGTATAGAAGAGCATATAATTGGGGGAATTTCATGCTATCATATCACAATTCATTCACTAAGGCTTTTCAACAAACACTTGGCTTGTATGGGCTTGCACACAACTGGGGATTTCTATTAAACATGCTATAATGGCTCTAATTCCTTCACATAAGCATTTTATCAAACATATGGGGAGCATGCTTTTCTTATTCAACAATTTCTACACTTAATTGACATGAACACATCACTTAGCAAGCAATTTAAAGAGGGTTTATCATGAACATCACATGAATATCACATACTAGGGTCAAAGCTTGAAAACCTTGTAAACAAACATGAGTTAAAACTCGATAATAGCATGAACTCCAATTTCAATTCACATGAATCATGAAAACTCATAAACATAAGAATCTTTGAATTTAGAAAAGAATTCTTGAGCTTCTTGGATGAAAGGGACCCAAGAATCAACATCTGCATACCTTAGGAAACTCTTTCTTGAAGGCTTTTGGAAATATTCTTGATTTCTTGATTTCTCTTGATTTTTCTTGAAGAAGAAAGAAGGGTTTTGATTTTGTAGAAACCCTAGTTTTTTATGTTAAAGATGAAGAATGAAGTTGTGAGACTTGATCGAATATAAATAGGGGATGAAAAGAGTGGGAAAAAGACCAAAAAGCCCTTTTAAAATCAAGTTAAAAATATAGAACTGGGGCTGCGACAGTCGAAGCGACGCTCCATCGCTTAGTTTTATAGTCCGTCGGATCGTCCATCGTACATCAGTCCAAAAATGAACATACTGCCTCGATACGACGGTCTTGGCGATGGTCCATCGAAAACCCAATAGTCCGTCGGATCGTCCGTCGCACGTTGGCCAGGATGAGGCCACACTGCCTCAGCGACGACGGTCCCTGCGATGGTCCATCGCAGTCTTGATGGTCCATCGTCCTGGACATCACACTTGGTCCAATCACTGCCTTGGTTGCGACGGTCTGGGTGACGGTATGTCGCATGCTCAACGGTCCGTCAACCCGGCCGTCGTACCTAGGTGATTCCAACTGCTTTCAGTAAAACGACCATAATTTCCTCGTCTGATGCCGGATTTTGATGAAATTAGTATCGATGGAAAGCTTATTTAATTATCTACATGAAAAAAATTGGTATTAGTAAAAATATATTGTTCAAAATATTTCTCACTTGGGAAGACACTTCTCAACCTTTTAGGGCCAAATTTATACTTCACTGAACAAGCTCTAAGGCTCAGACTATGAGCAAATTTTGTGGGGTCGTACAACACCCATGCATAAGACTCTATTATACATGGCTTTCATACTTCATAGGAAGTTGTTAAACCTTAGGCTCTGATACCAAGTTTGTAATGTCCGAGTCTACACCCCGGATGCCACACGGTGCTTACGACCCCGAAGGACCATAAGCTAACCCATGACTGATATCTATTGTGAGCACTGAGTAACAATACTGTAATAAATGTGGACAAATAGGCTGAAATTCCATAAGGTTCAAAACCTGAAATACTGATAAAGAATACCAACTGCAATAATAATTTTTACAAATGAATACTCTCTGAAAGTCTAGTCTAAAAGTCTCTTTCTGTCTGAATATGTAGTTGATGTGATAAGTTCCCAACTAACTTCAACTACTGAAATAAACTAATTACTAAAATAATGAAATGATATGATAACTTTGTCCTTGAACTATGAGGACTCACCACTAGGTCTACTACTGATAGTCTGGGCTTCTAAGTATGGTTAGGAGCCCGTGCGTCTTAACCTATTATATAAAACATCATATTATAAAAGAAAAGGTATACGTCAGTACTTTGAATGTACTGGTATTCTAAGTGAGCTAGGCTGATATGTAAGGGTTCATATGCATGAACAATACTGAATGAATAGCATGAATACAACTTAATGAGAGTACATGTATAACTGAAACTGATGAAACATTGATTATGTAATACTGTGCACATATCTACATATACTGTGTCTGAGATCATAGTAACACTAGATACTAAGTTCTGATAACTGAATGACTGATATTTGAGTTTACTAATAACTATATAACTGATAGCTGAGTGACTATTTCTAAAAGTCCTAATTCTGTAAAACTGAATTGAGTTCTATACTGAGCTGGGTGATTATGTCTGACAGTCCTGATTTTGTAGAACTGAAGTGAGTTCTATACTGAGACTGAAACAGAAACAGTAGAAGGTAATCATCTAATCGACATGCCTCTTTTCTAAACTGATTTGGGGTCCAACCTGTAACCCTAGTTGGAAGGGTGTCAGTACCGTGCCACAGGTAAAGACAAGTGCTGAGTCACCCTCATTTGCCAGGTGCTCTGAACGAGAATGGTGGTACCCTCAACTGGCAGGTAGAACGCCTCATCAACCCCCAACTGGCAGGTTGATGTCTCAACCTACGCTGACTGCGTAGTTCTAGAATGCAAGGAATGCATCTAAGGATCACACCCTCTACTGGCAGACGAGTACCCATCCTTGGGTTCACTCGTTACTAAATCCTACTCTCAACTGAATACACACTTTACTGATTTCTAAATTGTTCTAGGCTAGACTAAACTATTACTAATCGTCATAACTGACTGAGCTGGACCGAGTTCACTGAGTACTGTAACTGATTGAGTGTTTTGAGTTCTATTTGCTGACTAGATATACTGAGTTCTGTACTGACTGAATACTACTCTACATGACATCACTAAGCCTATTCTTAAGCTACTGTAATTCTAGGTAAACAACTAGATTGTCGGGTATTATATACCCCAGGACTCGATAACATGAAAAGTAAAGCATAGCATGATCTTGAAAAGCATTATATTTCTCATAACTCATTCATAGAGACATTTTATCAAACACTTATAAGTTAACTCGTACATATGCTAGCATGTCATGATTTCCCCATTTAATCCACATGAGTAATTTATCAAACACTTGGGGAACATAATCTATGCACATTATACTAATCAATATGTAGGTATCATGATTTCCATTCCTAACTTACAAATTCAAGGGATTTAACATGAATTCACATAATACTATACACATGTCAAATAAATTTACATGAATCTTGTAATAAATCATGGATTAGAAACCCAATTGACATCATAATCATGAATACATTCAAGCCCAACATGGAATAGTTTTAAAAGAGGTCCTTGAACTCCAAGGGTGGAAGGAAACCCTTGGATGAACACATAACATACCTTGGTTCTTGAATTCCTGAGGATTGATGGTGAATTTCTTGAATCTTGATCTTGACTTTGATAGGTTAGGGTTTTTTCTTGAGAGAATTTGAGAGAAAGTGAGTGTATTTTGCTTATTGAGGGCTGAATTTCATATTTTTAGGGCTGATTAAGGGTGGGAAAATGATCCAAATACTCCTTTGGATGCGGGCTTTTAATGACTGAAAGCGTGCCCAGTGATGCGCAGACCGATGTACCGTATCGAGTTCACGTTGTTCACTAAAATTGCACTAAAAACTGAGGGAAAATTATCTGTCAACGTGATGGGCGAAGCGATGCGTTGAGATCACGTCGACCCACGATTTTGGTCACCTGAACGTAGTTCAAACGAGGTCCGAAAATCCAAAACTCACCCGAAGTGACCTACTGACATTGCTGATCACGAATAAACCTAAAAATTGATACTTTAAGGTCATAAGGTCCGTGAAGTAGGATCTCCAACATACGAAGGGTAAAATACTTCTAAGTATAAACACTTAGCTGAAATTTCTAAGTCTGGGACCTATTTTCAAGCTTTAACAGACTGAGTTAAGGTTAGAATTTTGCGGGGTTTTACCAAAAGCAACTTGAATTTCGTTCTTGGGGAGAGGGGAAGGGTTGACATAAGTTATTCTTATGAAAATTTGGCAATAATGTGTTTTAAAGACCCTTAATTTGTTTAAGAAGGATTAGAAATGGTTTAAGGGTGTGAAAAGATTCCAACGCCTTTAATATAAGTCAAACGGAGCAAATTTTGGCACTTTTCTTTTGTTATGATACACACGCGAATAGCACACCTTAGGTTGTGTGGAACAAACCAATAGAACACCTCATGAAGCGTCTCTTTGCAATTTCCATGCGACGCACGACCTTAGCATGGTCATAACTTTTGCCTCGGCTATCATATTAAGGTGAAATTGGTATTGTTGGAAAGATAATTCAATTATCTATGATTTGGTGGGTCTTAAGATGCAAAATTACAAAAATATAAAGAGTTATAATGTTCAAAGCTGACCCTTATAGAATCATATACCAAAATTTGACCATATCAAAGGATCTTAGCTCAATTTTGCTCTAAGTGATTTCCAAGAACATTTTTCACCTCAATAGCACTTTACACACTAGGATAATGATCATGACACATGTATTCAAATATAAATCATGGGATTAGAGTTTACACACGTAGGAACGATGGTTTGATGTCTAGCTAAAAAATTCAAGGTGTTACAATCATGGTCACAAGTTCCACACGGTAAGTTGAGTAAGAAGTAAAGAAATTGAATTTTTTTAGGATAAAAAATGGCAACTTATAGACTCTGGCATTTAATTTTACTTTTGGGACCTAAACATTATGTTGTGGGACCATAAATATATGGAAAAGTATTAAAACACCGAGTCTGTGTTGTAGAAAAGTGGGCCAAAATTTTTGCCCCAGAACCTGCGCCCAGCACCTACAGGCCGTAGGTGGTACTTGCACCCACTTCCTAGCACAGGTGTGAAGCACAGGTTGATGCCACGGCTAGGTCACTTTGTTGTCTTGATTTTTAATTTATATTTTGGGTCGACCAATATTTAAATATGACCTAAAACATCCCCCACCTATAGAAAAACATTCTTACCCTCATTCTAAATCGTTCTAATCCTCAAAACTTCACTTTTCTCTTTGAATTAAAACTTCCCCGTTTAAGCATAAACTAACTGCAAACTTGAGTAAAGGCTAAATTTACATTTATTTGAGATACCAACTTGTACCAACATGCTAAAAACAAGTTTCAACATTGGTTTTGCTTGAGTTAATTATTCTTTTCTGGTTCTTCCTATAAAAGGTAACTTTGCCTAATAGTTATATATTGGTTTATCTATTGATTAAACAAGTTGATACGTATATTCCATAGAAAAATATATAGATACTATCATGCTTGTATGTAGGATCCTTAAAGTAGACTAAAATCATAATGTAGCGTCGTATTTTGAAGAAAAATCTAAAGTTAGGTCCTAATCGGAAGTTGAACTTGAATGAATGAAAATAATACAATAGTTGCGCATGTATGTTATCTTTGAAATTCATGATTCTTGATTGATGTGTGCACATTGGACTTGTTGGGATTTCAAATAGGTTATAGGGGTGTGAAAATTGAAGAAAAAATTGAACTTTTTTAATTTTGAGTTTTTCTTCAACTTTTGCTCTCCTTCATTTTTTTGGAAAATAACAACTGTTTTTTTTGGTTCATATGGCACCTAAGGTGACACGACTCGAACCAGGGCCTTGTCGGAATGGGCATCTCAAGTCCATCTAGGACAATAAACCACCCCCATTACTCAACCCAACCATCCAACACATACCCTGAGTCGGATGAATTCCGAACATATAACAAGGTAGCATATTTGTACCAATCCATACTCTGAGATAGGTCCATGACCATGACTAACAAAAGTAAGTCTAACAATCCTATGCCAACCAAAAACCATAACGAAACCGATATAGTAACCAAGTTCCTATCCATAACATAACATAACATAAAAGGATGGAACAATCATAAATTCAGTCAAATGGTATCATCCCCAATACCAATGCTAATACTAAGGCCGACACCATTACCGACACCGCCCATTCTAACCCATAGTAGTTCCACAAAGCCTCTAACCAAAAGTAAAACAATATCCGGTTGGGACATGCCCCCAACCATAGAAAAAAACAATGTCTATAAAATAACCAAAGTATGTAAATACATCCATGATATGAAATGGAGAATTCCAAAGTATGGAAGCTCACCACTTCAATCCAACCGAGCTAATCCCAAATTAGAGAACTAAGCAGGAGGAGCAGAATGGACGATTCCGGCATCGTGCGGGGATATAAAGACTTGAAGACGTGTTAGAGGGTGAATGCTAGCAATTACTTAAGATAAGGATAAAATAATGCAAATCCTTAAATCCAAGTAAACCAACCATATACATTCACAACCATATATATATATATAACCATGCTGGGAAAGAAAACCGGGTTTAGCATGCCTTTAAAACTATTAACCTTGGTATGTGTAGCTGAACCATATTAGAACCACCCAAAGTCTATATGGGTCCAGTGTAATCCCCTAAATGGGCCCCGATGCATGTATCCGTACGAACCGGAGATACCATAGGAGTAGGGGATTCCTAAGTACCTTTCACTCTCCATGATACATATGTACATGTGTACGTAGGGGATTCCCGTGTACCCCGTAAGTATCATATATGGTCGTCATGGCCAATCCTCATATCAGCAAACATAATTTATTAGTGTCCTTCCATTGTACTCACACATTGACGATTAGCTATCACACCCTTCTATTATTGTCCAATTAAAACCATTACCATACAACCAAACCACAATTTCGTTTATTATTAACTAAGGCTATAAGTAGTGATATCATCATACCGACTATAGATTACAAGAAATGTCCTTAGCCAATCTTTTAGAGAAGAAGAGATTCCTATGTAACCATAGATTATGTTATTAAGTTAGCTTGGGGGATTCCCATGTGCCCCACAAGTGTGTTCATTATTTAGTTTTCTTGGCGGATTCCCTTGTACCCTACTAGGCTTTCAATTAAACCAACCATGACCATTAAGACCTTACCATTTGACCATTCCAAACCATTTAGTCCACTCATACCATTTAGGGTTTCATTACCAAGTTATACGATGCAATAGTTCAATGAAAGTCCAACAATTTAGTAAAAGCACTCTCATAGGCATTTTATCAAACACATTGGAGGCATAGTGTTTCAAAAGTCAAAACCAAGTACCATTTAACTATTCCCATGTAACTAAATGTACAAGACACAATTTAAAACATGTAAATCCATAATTAAAATATAGGAAAACCATAACCAAGCATTTATAACCAAAACCCCCAATATATGTTTGAAAACCCAAAACCATACAGCATTCATGCCATGAATATAATTCATAAAACATGCCTTTAGTTGGAATAACAATGGAGGAGGAGTACATGCCTTAGCTTGAGAAGAAGTTGAGAAGAAATCACCCTTATGAGCCTCAATTGACCACCTTGAAGGAAACCCTAACTTTACTTTACTAAAGAGCCTTGAGATATTTTGAGAGAGGTTAGAGTGTTTGATTTATTTCACAATAGGTTAATGAAGCCCCAAAAAGGTGTTTTAAGTCGTGGGGTTCCAAGAAGTTATAAGGGGAAAATGTCCGGAATACCCCAAACTTAAACTATATTAATTTCCCACAAGAGGGTACGACTCTCTCATACCACCCATGTCCTATGATACGAGTGGTACCCACCATTCGTACCATGGGCATACCTTGGACCCCCAACACTATCCAACATATGACCACCAAGCCCCAATAATAACCAAGCATACGGCTAGTACCATGAAGTTATATCTTAGGCAGAATTAAGAGGGATTGATACTCTCCAACATGCGAGTTGGACTATACCACTAGTAACCTATTTCATGACTCATGGTGAGACACTCATAGTCAGATCCAAGTTAAGATACTAAGTTTAAGATTAAGTGATGGAAAACCCAACCATACAATCCGCCACCCACCATATGACTCATACCCACCAAAGTCGTACCCATTTCAAAAACTAAACCACTCAACACCATCCAACATTGGGCAGCATATGACTGGGTCACCTAACCCGTACCCTACCATATGAGTAGTACCCCAACTCGTATGATGTCAAAAAGACAAAAATCTAGGAAAATATCTAAGGACCAAAATGCATGATGTTTCAGTCTCCCCCAATAGGATCATTCTCCCCCGAATCATGTATAAGGTAGTACAAACATGAATTATACCCCAACACAATACATTCCAACCTTTAACTAAGTTAGGAAACAAAGATGCAAGGAAATAAACCTTTTTTGAACCAAGTTAGAAAACAAATATGTGATCAATAACACATAACTTCCGCATAAATATCCAGAGCAGAAAACAAATGTGGATACTTAAACTTCATGTCCTCTTCCGCTTCCCAAATAACTTCTTCTACCTTGTGGTTCCACCATAGAACCTTAACCGAAGCTACATCCTTTGTCCATAACCAACAAACCTGCAGATCCAAAATCTCAACTAGGATATCTTCATAAGATAGAGAATCTGAGATACCCAATCCTTCCAAAGGAACAATCGATGAAAGATCACCTATACACTTTCTTGATATGGAGACATGGAAAACCAGATGAATGGAGCTCAAACTAAAAGGCAACCCCAATTTATACGCAATATTACCAACCCTCCATAAAACCACATAAAGACCAATATATCATTGACTAAGCTTTCTCTTTTTTGCCAAACCACATTACTCCCTTCATGGAAGACAACTTTAGGGACACTCTATTCCCAATATCGAACTCTAAGTCCCTACGCCTCACATCTGCATAGGACTTTTGGCAACTTTAGACAGCCTTAAGATAATCCCAAATCACCTTTACCTTCTCTATATCTTGATAAACCAAATTTGGGCCAAACATATCTACCTCACAAAGATCAAACCACCCAATAAGAGATCTACACCTCCTACCATATAATGCCTCAAAAGAGGCCATCCTAATTCTAGAAAAATAGCGATTATTGTAAGAAAACTCTACAAGAGGTTGATACTCAACCAAGCAACCACCATAATCAATCACACATGCATGAATCATATATTCCAATATCTGAATGGTTCTTTCTACTTTCCCATCCATCCACAGGTGATAAGAAGTACTTAGACTAACCTTAGCACCCAACCCTTTTTGAAACGACCACCAAAAGTGAGATGAAAAATGTTTACCATAATAAGAGATAATCGAAACATGTATCCCATGCAGCTTCATAATCTCATGAAGATACAACCTCACATAATCCTCAGCCGAAAAGTTAGTCCTCACTGGAAAGAAGTTAGCCAAATTTTTCATCCTATCCATGATGACCCAAACTGAATCAAATTGGTTTCAAGACCGAGAAAAACTGGTAATGTTGTGCCCAAGAGTACACACAAGTGTATGTGGTCTCACCAAGTAATATAATAGCCTTAAATAAAGTTGAATATCGATCCCTCAGAGACTTGAGTTAAGAAACTTTATAATTCTAGTTAAACTATTGAGATTAAATTGGTGGAAAAGTAACTGGAAGAGTATGTGAGTTGTAAACCAAAGGTAAAATAAACAACACGGAAAAGTAAAGCCTTTGAACAATCAATGGATTAAAACCCGGGGTTAAAGAACTATGAACACTCATACTACGCTATTGAACTTCATTAGTTATATTACTTATCTTGGTTGTTGATTCACAAGGTTTATCATATGATCATGGTCTCCCGACCTCTAACCTTCTACATAACAATACATTACAACTATATCATTGAGCGGTGATGCAATAATCCATTTAGCTGCATTAAGGTGTCATCCTGCAAGTGAACTAAGAAAGTCTTATAGGTATATCCCAATCCTATACTCTAATTTAAATTACTTATTTTATATAAGAATACAAATGTTACTCTATTCATTCCCATATTCTATCTTCTTATTCCCTCTCTCGGGTTCACAAAGTCGACAATTGATATATTCTAAGGGGCATGAATCCTTAAAGTAGTGATAAAAAGGATAAATAAACAACCACATATGATAAGCAATCAAAACTAACCCAATTAAAAGTAATAGCAATCATGTTCTTGGCTGTAACCCCGGAAAGGGGCCTTTTAGCCACTAATGGACATAACTGTAATTAAGATCAATGAATACAAGATATAATCTATATACAAACTAAATTAAAGAAAGAAAAAAACTAATTGAAGTTCTTTCCAGCCCATCTCAAATCTTCCTAGACGTCCAAGGTGTTTAACAATGTGTTCAAGTATCCTATTAATAGGAAAACATTTTTGGCCGTGTGAGAATATGCCTCGTGGCGCGCCCCTTTCTCCATGGGACTAGGGATCGTGAAGACTTGATCATTCCTATGAAATGAGGGTCATGGTTCACTATTTAATCCCATAGATAAGTATCGCGACGCCCCTCTATCACGAGGGCTCACTGTAAGGGCCTCTTTGACGTTTAAACTTTACCTTGCACTTGTCCTTCCATACCAAACCTTATGATGTTGTTTCCACTTTATTTATAGCTTAGTAAACATCTATATATCACCATAATCAACTCACTAAGCATCCTATATAATCAAACATCACAGATTAGAGCTCAAAATAACAAACATTCCATAATGGTGAACTAGAAACTCAAGCTAAGAACTAGTTTTGTCCTATTTAACTTTAGCTAAGTGTTTTGACTCTTGGCTTGATTAGATATAACCTTGGACAATCAAAGAAAGTTGTTCCACACATAATTACACAATAAAACCATTAGTAACTCATTTAACACATTAAAATCCATCACGATAGACTAGACAAACACCTAGCTTAAGCTAGTAACACTTGTTTTCTCATTCTAACTTTAAGTGACCCAATTAAGCACAAACTTATTTGAGATACACCTAAAACATAGTAATTAAGTACTTAAACACTTATATTCTAATTTATATCATCATTAACATATTAATCATACAAATTGTCCTAAAACCAAGGTTAAGTAAGCTAGGATAAAAACACTGAGGGGCATAAATCCCCTCAAATCACCACCCCACACTTAAGGCCTTGTTCATCCTCAAACAACTCTTTACTCTAACCAGCATAAGAAGAGAAGACTCCAAACTTCTACTTCAAGCAAGACACTCAAGCTAGTACTACAATGACTAAATAGAATGCAAGTTCCTACACTAAGAATGTCATGTATACAATTGAAAGTTCAAGAATACTCCAAAACATCCTAGACTCAAGAATTGACTCACCTAGTTGGCAAACTCGTACATATTATTAAATCAAAGACATCATATAATTAACCCAACTATCATCAAATATGTGCCCTCACTATGAGAGAGTTACCCATAATCACTAACTTTAATTGCAATTTATAACAAAATTGGTAAAAAAAATAGATAATGCTCACAAGTTACACAAGATGAACCATAGGCTTGCCCTTAGTGTAGTATTCCACTAATATCAGAATAATGAATCTTAGGATCAAATAACTCTTTAAGGGTTGTAATGTAGGATAAGGGATGGGTAGGAACTATTCTTGCCAGTAATAGTAGCCATCTTCCCTAAGAGCTTTAATACATCACATTATACAATCAACTCACTTTTAACAACCAAATTCTATCACTTTTGTCTACCCTTATCTTTTGTTTCCCCCATCTCATTAAGCTTATTCACATAAACTATGGCAGGAGTATTGTCTATTAACAACTTATTCAATTTGCAAAAAATTTCCTTTACATTATATACTCCCAACCACAACACAAAACAATTTTCAACAACAATAGCTATTAATTTGGGACTTCAATTTCACCTTTTTTCTCCTTTATTTTCTAAATCCTTGACCCATTAAGTTTACACTAAAGCACTTAGGTGATTTGGATCAAATTAAGGTCTATCAAAGAAAGGATTACAGGCTACATATGAGGCTACCATAGAAAATAGGTCAAAAGCTCAATAGGGTTAACTAGGATTATGCAGAAGGGTAGGTAAGAGAGGATATAAAACAAGGCTATCAGACAAATGCCTATATCATCTTCTAAACCCACACTCTTTATTTCATTTTTCACACAAACTAGGCAAGTTCTAGCATCAAATGTACCATAGAATATACAAACATCTTACATAAACTTGTCATATGCTCAAATCAAGTAAGATCCTCATATACTCTTAGCCAAACAATCACATGAATTCAGTCATTAAGCCAACAAATAAGAGAGTCATAATCATAAGCCAAGAGTTTTAAAAGTAGCAATTCACACAATCAACATACTCTTGCAACAAAAAACTTGCATCGTGCAATAAAATATAGAACTAACAAGAACATCTCACTTATTCCTAACACCAAAAATAAATTTAAAATTACTTCTAAAATGATAATTTCCCCACCCCATACTTTAAAATCTAATTTGTACCCAAAGTGTACTTAAAAGTAGAGATAAAAATACTCCTTGAGGCCTCTTGACCAAGCTAGTAGCATCTTTGTACATCAAGGGGGTCCAGGGATCCCACACTTAGTCTTTTCAATGCTCCTTAGCTCAGATTTTTTGGTACTCAGACTTCCCATCAACTTATGACTCAATAAAAACTAAAACTAGTGTAGTAAAATCTAAAAATACTAAACATAAAACCTACCTTAACTTTGGTTGCCTCCCAAGAAGCGCCTGATTTAGTGCCACGACCCGACCCAATCTTTAACTCATCCATTTTCCTTCATCCTCTTACTTTTACTTGGAGGCCATCTTCTTAATCATTTTTCAACTCTTGAGTGTGAACTCTAAAGGTCAACAACTCTCTAAAAAATAGCATTTTTAGGCTCATCAATTTACATCATTTTGGATTAGGATATTAGTGTCTTAGGTTGTTTAATGAGGAAATAAGAAGAGGTCTTTGGTGGTATGAACTCGACCACCCCATAATTATCAACTTTAATCACGGTAATCCTGCACAAATCCTTGTAGTAGGATAATGTGTTGAGTGGTTTATACATTTATAAAGATGTTTCTTCATCACTAAACCTCATTGTGAGTGTGCCCTCTCTCACATCTATCAATGCTCCTCCCGTCACAAAGAATGGAAGTCCGAAGATGACTGGCACTCTTTTATCTGCCTAAAAATCTAACATAATAAAATTTTTAGGAATAATAAACTTACCAGCCTTGATGAAAACATCCTCTATGATTCCTTCAGGATGTGCTATAGTTCGGTCTACCAAGTGGAGTAACACAGAGCTCAGTCTCAGCTTCCCTAAGCCCAAAGTGCTGAATAACAAGTGGTACATCAAATTGATGCTTGCCCTAAATCACTAAGTTTGTAGACCACATCACTATTTCCAATTTAAATTATGAGTGTGAAACACCCAGGACCTTTGAACTTTTTGGGCATATTCTACATCACCACAGAACTGCACTCCTAAGTGAGTGCTACCGTCTCAACATCCTACAACATAACTTTTTTAGTGACCACATCCTTCAAGTAATTAGCATACTAGGGCATTCCCTGTAAAACATCTAAAAGAGAAATATTAATGTGAAGCTCTCTAAACGTGTCAAAGAACTTCTTAAAGCCCGCATCCTCCTTTTATTTCCTAAGTCTCTGTGGGAAAGAAGGTGGTGGTTTATCCTTCACCTGTTCAACAACTTTGGTTTTTGAGTACTCAGATTTTGTCCAATTTTCAGCAATGTTATCACTTACCGGTGGGGTAACTATCTCCGCATCTACCACCTTAGTTTTCTTTAGAGATTCTTTATTCAGCTCTTTACCACTCCTTAAAGAGATTTCCATTATTTTTTTAGGATTTTCAGTATTACTTGGCACACCACCATGAGGCTTGGCATTATGTGTCTATTTCATTTTATCAAGCTGCATCTCCAAGTTCATTGTAGCAACCTGCTAGATCTTCATATCTACTGCTAACTACGCTTGAGAAAATAGAATTTGTTTCACCATCTCTTCCATATTGTTAGTTTGAGTCATGGCCTGATTTTGTTGCTGAAGCTGCTGATGTTGATTGTTCCAAGATGGCATTAGTAGCTGAGTCTGCAACTTTTGATTGTAGGCATTCCCATAATTTGGCCTTTGAGCATTTCCCACATACATCAGTGACTTAGGATTTGCACCACACATGGCTGCAAAATGACCACTGTTGCTACAAACCTCACACTAAGTATGTGTCTAAGGAATTACATTAACTGTTGTTATAGGTTGTGTAACCCCAAATTTCATATTGCTGAGTTGAGTAGTTTACTTATTCTATAATGCAACAATCTGAGCTAATATAGTAGTAAATTGGTCCATCTCCAATACACCTGCAACCTTCTTTGGAGAGCTTCTTATGTCCTCATGCCACTCAGGATTCCCTTGAACAATCTGGTTCAACAAGGTGTATAGCTCATCATACGTCAATTCCAACGCTTGACCACCTACAGGTAAATCTAGCAAAATTTCATGTTGTGGTTAAGTACCTCAACAAAAGTGTGAGCTAGTAACTTATTTGACTGCTGATGTTGTGGAAAGTCCCCAAGAAGAGCTTTGAACCTTACCCATGCATGATATAAGTTCTCATGTGGCTTCTAGTTAAAGCTCATAATCTCACTCCATAGTCTCCTAGTCTTTCCAGATGGAAATAATCAGATGAGGAATTTCTGGGTTAAGTCATCCCAGGTTGTTATTGAACTTGTCATCTCAACATTTAACCACTTTTTTGCTTCTCCCAATAGTGAAAAAGGGAATAGTGTCATCCTAACATAATCAGTTGATACACTCGTAGGGATGAATGGGTCACTAATTTTAAGGAAGTTCCACAGATGGAATTGTGGATCTTTATGTGAAAGCCACATAAACTGTTCACTGCTGATCAAAAGCTACACCATGTTTTGTTTCAGCTCAAAGTTACCTCCAGTACCTGGTTTTTGAAAAAAGGAGGTCAAATTTGTCGGAAGTGGGATTGCCACTTCGCGAACTGTCATGTGGGCTGGTTGATCTCCAGTCTTGATAACAGGATTGTCTTGTTCCTCTTGAACTTATGGGATACGATTGAGAAGGACGACTTCTATCCTCAATTAATGAAAGCGTTGTTCGGGTTTGGGGCTTGTTTCAACCAATTTCCTATCCCTTGCTAGCTTACTAGTCTGTAAACCTGTTTCCTTCATAGTCAATACCAAGATCACGTGTAAATCACCAAAGAAATATAAAATGTAAAGCTAAAGCTAAATGTTGCCAATTTACAAGTCCCTGGCAACGACACCAAAAACTTATTGCACCCAAGCACACACGCAAGTGTACTTGGTCTCACCAAGTAATATAGTGGCCTTAATTAAAGTCAAATATCGATCCATCAGAGACTTATGTTAAGCAACTATTTGATTCTATTTTAATTATTAAGATTAAATTGGTGGAAACGTAATTATAAAAGTTTAGGAGTTGTAAACTAAAGGTAAATTAAACAATGCGGAAAAGTAATGACTTTAGACAATCAATGGAAGAAAACCCGGGGTTAAAGTACTACGAACACTCATACTATGCTATTGAACTTCATTAGTTGGATTACTTATCTTGGTTGTTGATTCGCAGGGTTTATCATACGATCATGGTCTCCCGACCACTAACCTTCTACCTAACTGTTAATTACAACTACATCGTTGAGAGGGGATGTAATAATCCATTTAGATAAATTAAGATGTCATCTTGAAAGTTAACCAAGCAAGTCTTCTAGACATATCCCTATCCTAGATGCTAATTCAAATTTCTTATTTTATAAAAGAATAAGAACCTTACTCTATTAATCCCCATATTCTATCTTCTTATTTCTTCTCCCGGGCTCACAAATATTCTAAGGTTCACAAATCCTTAAAATAGTGATAAAAATGATAATAAACAACCACATATGATAAGAAACCAACTAACTCTATTTAATGTAATAACAATCATGTTCTTGGCCTTATCTCGGGAAAGGGGGCTTTTAGCTGCTAATGGACATAACCATAATCGAGATCAATAAATACACGATATAATCCATAAACAAAATAAATTAATGAAATTAAAATCCTAATTGAAGTGTTTTCCAATCCATCTAAAAGTTGCCAAAACATCCAAGGTGTTTAACAATGTGTTCAAGAGTCCTATTTATAGGAAAACATTTTTGGCAGTGTGGAAATAGTCCTCATGGCACGCCACTTGCTCCCTGGGACTAGGGGTCACGACGTATTGTCCATTCCCTTGAAATGAGGGTCGTGGCACTTGTTTCTCCCATGGAATAGTGTAACGATACAATTTTCTGGAACCAGAATGTCACACGGTGGTCATGATCCCGAAGGACCACAAACTAGCCCTCTACTGATAACTGTACCTGAGCATTGCATAATATAGATAATAAATGTGGAAACTGGCCATAAGGTTCAAAACATCTAAAATACTCAACACTGAAAACTAAATACTAATACATCTGTCCGAAAAGCCTCTAAACTGTCTGAACTGTTGAGTTGATGGGACATGCCCCCAACTAACTCCGTCTAATAAAAATAAACTAAATCTGATACGGTAATAAAATAAGGATTATCCTCGAATGAAGAGGACTCACTGCTACGTCTATTGCTGCTGACAGGGACTGAGCTACTAAGGGTACTCTGGATCTCGTGCCTTTGAACCTATGGTGTCAAATAAATAACCATAGCGCAAATGCGTCAGTACGGGAATGTACTGAGTATGAAAATGAGGTAAGGCTAAATGCAAGGGATTATGCATGAACAATTACTTAACTGAATAATCATGAGAGTACTAAATGAGAACACATGCATGAATGCACAAACCATAATAGAAATCATCGTGACTCGAAATGCTGAAACTCGGATACTGCTTTACTAACATCTGAACTCACTACTAATACTGAGATACTGAACAACTAAATCTTCTGATATTGATAACTGAGTATTGGTGTTGAGATCAGTCCTCTCTAGTGAGTGATCTAGAAAACTGATGTTACTGGAGATGATTAACTGAATCTACTCACATCAATGACTGCACTCTGATCTTGCTACTCTCTACTGACTGAATCTGAGATCAAACCTCTCTAACGGATGATCCCCAAATCTACTATCAATTATAAGAAATGATTATGTCTGAGATCCAACCTATCTAGCGGAAGATCTCAAAATCTGATAATGAGAATACTCAACTGAGTCTGAGAACAAGATCAAGCCTATCTAACGGGTGATCTCTGGACAAGATAATGAGAGTACTCAACTGAATCTAAGACTGATATCAAGCTTGTCTAACGGGTGATCTCTGGATCTGATAATGAGATTACTCAACTGAATCTGATAATGAGATCAAGCCTATCTAACGGGTGATCTCTTGATCTGATAATGAGATTACTCAACTAAATCTGAGACTGAGATCAAGCCTATATAACGGGTGATCTCTGGATCTAATAATGAGATTACTCAACTAAATCTGAGAATGAGATCAAGCCTATCTAATGGGTGATCGCTAGATCTGATAATACTGATACTGAATAACTTTATGTGGGACCATGCCTATCTAGTGGACGGTCCATGAATCAAATGGAACTATCTGAGATCCTTATTGATATAGGTGACTGTATCTGACAGTCCTGATTTCTGAGTTCTACTCTGAAGACTGATACTGAAACTGTAACATTGGGAGTGCTCACTTAACCGACATGCCCCGAATCTAAACTGGTGGGGTCCAACTTGTAACCCCAGTTGGAAAGGTGTCAATACTATGCCACGGGTAAAGACCTCAACTCAAGTCAAGCCTCTCTAATGGGTGACCCTCACAGAAAGTCAAGCCTAAGGTAGTATAATAGTCAAGCCATATTCTAACGGGTAACTCCTGCATCCTGCACTAGCTATGCAGTTCTGGAGTTCAGGGATTGATCCTGCAGACTCTGCCTCTCTAATGGGAAAGAGGTCATCCCTGCACTTACTCGGTGCTAGCTCCTACTCCCAACTGAAAGACTGAACTGATTCTTAACTAAACTTAGACTGAGTTGAATCTGTTACTGATCATATTTCTTGAATGATCTGACTGAGTTACAGTGAATTCACTTGGTTCCGTATCTGAAAGAATACTACTGAATCTCATCATCTGACTATATGATACTGAGCTCGGGATAGATTACTCGAATCCTACTGAGGACTGAACTGAAAACTTGAATACTACTAGATCTGAGCTGAGTACTGAACTGAGTCTAGAACACTAGTGATACTGAGATTATTGAGAATACTGAGATTTCTTATGTTCTGTATCTGTTTGAGAGTACATAGTTCTATAACTCACTGAGTTTTGAGAATCGTGGATTGACTGAGATTATTGAGAAAACTGACATGGGCTCTAGACTGCAGCTAATTTATCGGTTATAAATACTTCCAGGACTCGATAACGTAAAAGTAAAACATAACCATTCATAACCATGGACATTCATTCACCATCAAAATCATTAAAGCATTTCTTCAAACACTTAGGAATCATAAACATGTGATAATATAGGGAGACATGCTATTGGCTCATACTCCAATCAACAAGGTCTTACATCAAATACTTAGCATGTATTAAATAGCACATAATTGGGGAATTTCATGCTATCATGCCACTATTTACTCACTAAGGCTTTTCAACAAACACATGGAATGCATGGGCTTGCACACAATTGGGGATTTCTAGTGACATGCTATAATTTCTCTAATTCTTTCACATAAGCATTTTATCAAACATATGGGGAGCATGCTTTGCTTATTCAACAACTCCTACACTTAATTGACATGAACACACCACTTAACAAGCAACTTGAAGAGGGTTTATCATGGACATCACATGAATATCACATACTAGGGTCAAATCTTGAAAACCTTGTAAACAAAACATGAATTAAATCTCAATAATAGCATAAACTCCAATTTCAATTCACACGAATCTTGAAAACTCATAAACATAAGAATCTTTGAAATTTAAAAAAAGGGTTCTTGAGCTTCTTGGATGAAAGGGACCCAAGAATTAACATCTGCGTATCTTAGGGAAACTGTTTCTTGAAGGCTCTTGGAGAGATTCTTGATTTCTCTTGATTTTTCTTGAAAAAGAAAAAGGGTTTTGATTTCACAAAACCCTAGCTTTTGATGTTGAAGAAGAGAAATGAAGTTGTAAGCCTTGATTGGGTATAAATAGAGGCTGAAAAGAGTGGAAAAATACCAAAATGTCCTTTGAAAAATGAGTTAAAAATGCTGAACGGGGGATGCTATGGTTGAAGCGACGGTCCATCGCTTTGTCTGACGGTCCATCGGATCATCCGTTGCACATCAGTCAAAAAAAGAACACATTGCCTCGATAAAACGGTCTCAGAAACAGTCCTTCACAAACCCGACGGTCCGTCGGATCATTCGTTGCATGTTGCCCAGGATGAGGCCACACTGCCTCAGCGGTGACGGTCCCAGTGACGGTCTGTTGCAGACTTGACGGTCCGTCGTCCTGGCCATCGCACTTGGGCCAAGAAAGGGAGTCACTTCCTTGGATACGAAGGGCTGGGCGATGGTCTGTCGCAAGCTCGACGGTCCGTCAACGCATCCATCGCACCTGGGCGGTTCCGATTGGTTTCAGTAAAATGGCCATAACTTCCTCGTCCTATGCCGAAATTTGATGAAATTGGTATCGATGGAAAGTTTATTCAACACAATATTTCTCACTTGGGAAGACACTTCTCAATATTTTAGGGATGGATTTAAACTTCACTAAACATCCTCTAAGGCTCAGACTACGAGAGAATTTTGTGGGGTCTTACAAATAGGGGTCGTGATGCTTCTCCACTGCAAGGGCTCACTGGAAAGACCTCTTTGACGTTTAAACTTTGCCTTGCACTTGTCCTTCCATCCCAAGCCTTATGGTGTTGTTTCTAGTTGATTTACAGCTTCTTAATCATCTATATATCACCATAATCAAGTCACCAAGCATCCTATAACATCAAACACCACAGATTAGAGCTCAAAATAGCAAAAAAAATCCATAACGGTGAACTAGAAACTCAAACTAAGAACTAGTTTCGTCCTATTATACTTTAGCATAGTGTTTTGACTCTCAGATTGATTTGATTGAACCTTTAACACTCATAACAAGTTGTTCCACACATAACTACACAATCAAACCATTAGGAAATCATTTAACACATTAGAATCCATCGCGATAGACTAGACACACACCTAGCTCAAGCTAGTAACACTAGTTTTCGCATTTTAACTCTAAGTGACCCAATTAAGTACAAACTTGTTTGAGATACACCTTAAACATAGTAATTAAGTACTTAAACACTTTGATGCTAAGTTATATCATCACTAATACATTAAGAACACAAATTTTCCTTAAAAAAGGCTAAGTAAGCTAGGATAACAACGCTGAGGTGCATAAATACACCTCAAATTAGGTAACGAAATCCATGTTGATCACCTCATATTTCCTTTCAGGCAATTCAAATTCTTGATACAAGCCTCCCAACTTCATGTGCTCAACTTTCACTTGTTGACACACTAAACACTTGGCCGCAAAATTTGCCACATCCTTCTTCATACCATTCCTCTAATACAACTCCTTAGGATCATGATATTTTTTCGTCGAACCGGGATAAACAACATAGCATAATTCATGCGCCTCAGCCAAGACCCTTTCTCGTAAACCATCGATGTCAGGAACACATAACCTCCCTTGGTACTGCAAGGTACCATCACCACTGATCTCAAATACCATTACCTTTTTATCACCTACACCACTCTTTATTTTTATCAAGACAAGGTCTAGTATTTTCTTCTCCTTGATCTCCACATCAAGAGATGACTGCACCACTTCCTGTACCAGCACACCACTTCCTGTACCAGCACACCACTATTCTCAGAGTTCAAAAGGAAAACTCCAAGATTAGACAAATGGTGAATATCCTTCACAAACTCCCGCCTCTCCTCATCCACATGAGCTAAACTCCCCATGGATAACCTGCTAAGAGCATCAGTCATAACATTAACCTTACTTGGATGATAGTGAAGACTCATGTCATAGTCTTTAATTAGCTCAAGTCATCTCCTCTGCCTGAGATTAAGCTCTTTCTGAGTGAACAGATAATGTAGACTCTTATGATCAGAAAAGATGTCCACATGCACTCCATACAAGTAGTTCTGCCAAATTTTCAATGCGAACACCACCTCTAAAAGCTCAAAATCATGAGTAGGATAATTTCTCTCATGCATTTTCAACTACCTAGAAGCATATGCAATCACCTTACCATGTTGCATCAAAACACAACTAAGTCCCACCCGGGATGCATCACAGTAAAACATAAATCCCTCATTCCCTTTAGGCAAAGTAAAAATCGGAACCAAAGTTAGCTTATCCTTCAGCTTCTCGAAACTACCCTCACAAACATCCGACCAAGAGAACTTCATCTTTTTTTGAGTCAACCTAGTCAATGGGGTAGCTCTCATAAAAAAACTCTTCATAAACCTCTTATAATACCCGGACAAACCCATGAAGCTCTAAATGTCAATTGGAGTCTTGGGTATAGGCCAGTTTCTAACCACCGCCACCTTTTGTGGATCCACCATGATACCCTCACTAGAAATAGTATGACCCAGAAAAGTAACAACGTTCAATTGGAACTCATATCTTGAGAATTTGGCATATAACAACTGCTCTTTCCAGGTCTACAACACAACATGAAGGTGATTAGCATGATCCACCTTACTCTTGGAATATACCAGGATATCATTAATGAACATAATGACAAAAAGATCTAGAAACTAATAGAATACCCTATTCATCAAATCCATGAATGCAACCGGGGCATTGGTCAAACCAAATGCAATAACCAAGAACTCAAAGTGACCATACCGATTATGAAATGTTGTCTTAAAGATATGCACCTCCCTAATCTTAAGCTAATGATACCCAGACCGATGATCTGTCTTAGAAAAGAATTTGACACCTTGCAATTGATCAAACAAGTCATCTATCTTGGAAGAGGATACTTGTTCTTGACCGTCACCTTATTCAACTGTCGATAATCAATGCACATCCGAAGGGAACCATCTTTCTTACGCACGAATAACACCGGTTCACCCCACAGGGACACACTAGGATGGATGAAACCCTTTTCCAAAAGATCCTTTACTTGTGCCTTGAGTTCTCCCAACTCAGCCGGAGCCATTCTATAAGGAGGAATTATTAATGGGCGAGTGTCCAGAACTAAATCAATCCCAAACTCAATCTCCCTATTCAGAGAAACACTAGGAAGATCATCCGAAAAGACCTCAATAAACTCATTTACCGCCAAAACAGAATAGAAAAAAAGACCTTTCGAGGAAGAATCTTTAACCCGAACAAATAATAGAGGCACCCTTTAGAGATTAACCTCCGAGATTTATGATATGATATAAACCTCCCCTTAGGAGCTAGGGAACCACCCTCCCACCCAATAACCGGTTATCCAGGGAATTTAAAGAAAACCTTACAGGTCTAACAATCTAAGGACGTATAGTATGAGTGTAACTAATCCATCCCTAAAATAACATCAAAATCCATAATATCTAAATCGAACAAATCCACCAAAGTCTCCTTACTACCAACAGATACCACACCCCCCTTATAGACTCGTTTAGCAACCAAAGAGTCATCTACTGAGGTAGAAATAGAAAAAGGATCCAAAATAACCTTAGGATAAAAACCAAAATATATAGCCACAAATGGAGTCACATAAAAGGGAGTGGACCCTGGATCAAGTAAACAATAAATATCTCAAGAAAAGAGTTATAACGTACCAGTCACGACATCAGTCGATGCCTTAGACTTCTGTCGGGTAGCAAGAGCATATTACCGATTTCGGCCAGTGCTGGTGCCAGAAGAAGAAATAGATACAGAAGAAGTATCCTTCGGTGCAAGAGAAGATTAAAAAGAAATCGGAACCTTATTCGCTCCGGAAGTAACCTTACCAACTTTGCAATTTCTGAGCATTTGTCCTGGCTAATCACATTAAACAACTCTACCTCCCTTTATCAAAGAAACCCTAATGCAACCAACCATTGAACCTACAAGGAGGGCATAATGAAGCCGACTGTGCCCCACTAGTCTGGGATTAGGAACCCTATGTCCTGAAGTTGTATCCACCCTGCTAATGCCTATCGCCTGACTATTTTGGGTAGGGAGCACTAGCTTTGGAGAAAGAACCAAAACTCCCATAAATCTTCTTTAGCCACTTACCACCATCCCAACCACTTTGTTGTTGTCCACCTTACTTATAGAACCTAAACCTCTTACCCTGCCTTTCACCTATCTCAATTTGCTTTCTTTTTTCCTCTTCCATATTTTGTATATAAATAACCAACCTAGCAATATTCATGTCCTTGATCAACAATATAGTCTTGCTTTCAAGGATCAAATCCTGATATAGTCCTAAAGTGAACTTTCTCATCTGCCCCTCATATCAGACACCAATTCTAAAGCATACCTAGACAACTGGTGAAACTTCAAGGCATATTCCTTGACCGTAATCTTTCTCTATTTTAGATTAAGAAATTTCTCCACTTTTACTTCCCTAACTCCCGAGGAATGAAGCGGTCCAAAAAATCATTATAGAAAGTATTCTATTGAGATTACTCCTCAACCTCACCCTTTGCTTAATCCCATTCCTTGTACTAGTGATACACCACATCCTTTAGTTGATAGGCAGCAAAATTCACCCCTTCTATATTCATGGCCTGCATGACCCGTAAGATCTTTTCCATCTTATCTAGAAAATATTAAGGATCCTCCTCCCCCTTAACACTAGTAAAAGTTAAGAGGACTCAACCTCATAAACTGGCCAACCCTTGTGGCCTCAGAAGATAAAATACCAGATGCACCATGCTCAGCCTATAAAGGTACCACTTTAGCAATCAGATGAATTGAATGACGACACTCCACATTTGTCTCGTCTGCCTGAGAAGGACTTGAAGGAACTGGTGGAACTTTAGAAAAATTAAGGACTGGATATTTAGACCAAGTATGGATCCATTAAGTAGAACGTATGCCATCAATATTGTGCCCAGTTACGATAGAGTAATTTCCATGAACTTTAGATCATCGAGGCATGATCTGAAAGACAAGCAAATAGAAATCAGAAGAATCCAAGAGCTTAGACTTCAATCTTGAAAATAGAACACAAAGATGAGAAATATTTACTAAATACCTTGTATCCTCTCCCTTATGAGTGTGGCGCTCTACACACCCTTAAAAGAGAATCTACTTGACACGGCTTTGTGAACTCCCAATTTACCATGAACCTAAAGCTCTTATACCAACTTGACATGACATAAACTAGGGCCTTGTCATAATGGGCATCTCAAGTCCATCTAGGATTGGAGACCACCCCCATTACCCAACCCAACCATCCAACACATACCTTGAGTTAGATGAATTCCAAATATATAACAAGATAGTATATTTGGATCTTACCAGAGTATGGATTTGTACAAATACACTACCTTGTTATATGTTTGAAATTCATTCGACTCAAGATATGCGTTGGATGGTTGGTTCTGGTAACAGGGGTGTTCTTATGTATTGGATAGACTTGAGATGTCCATTACAAGAAGGCCCTGGTTCCGGCCATGTAATAAGGATATAAATAAGATGAAGGTTGGTACCTCTAGGAGATAGGAAAAGTATCTCGATCCTAGTTGTTTAGTAAAGAAGTAGCTGAGGCAGCAATATAGAGACACTGCAGTTGAGGTGACATGCAGAGTTATGACAGGACGGACTCGCCAGACTACTTAAATAGTTGCAGCCCGACCAAGGATAAAGTCAACAATGATGTAATCTTCATACACTCCTCCACCTGATGATAATGATGATGATAAGGAGACAAATTCTGAATCTGTTCCACAGGTTGCTGCTAAAGGAACACAATTTGAGGATGGGTCCCAGGATTCATCAAAAGAGGTAGAGTAGGATGAGCCATCAGCAGTGCCCCAGTCTAAGGAGGGTACCGCTACTCATGTGTAGTAGAAAGATGTACCCAGTCTGAGGAGGGTACAACTACCCACGATGTGTCAATATAGCAGGGGTAGAGTTTCGTTCCCGCGCATACCTTAGATAGACCTCCCGAAAAGAGACCTCTGAGGTAGTGTGTGGAAGTGATACGGGAGATATTTACTATTAACAGTAGTGTATGAAAGGCTGGCAAGCCGATGAGGTAAACTTATGAAGAGCGTCGAATTGACCTATAAATACTAGATTGAGTACCATAATTACGGGTGATTTTTGATAAATATCAGCTAGAGTGGATGACTAGGCCACTCAGTTCTTACAACCCGAATATGGTACGAGAACTTTATGCATAATATCGAGCTATCGTACTCCTTAATATGCATAGACATCTACGCCTAGTATGATTTTTGAGGCAGCAACAGCTTGAGCATACACTCATTAGAGGGGTTAAAATTGACATTTCAATAGAGATTATCCACATAATTATATTAGGCCAAGATTACATTAATCCTGTATCTACAACTGAGTGTGACTACAGACTAAGGGTTGCACGTGATTGATATATCATTTGGGAGGTTGGACACTAACGATAGATGGATGACATGGCTAGGTGGATAGCAAGTTATATTTTACCTTTGAGTGATATGACCCCATGGATTTTAGGGTATAATGTGATCAAGAAAGTCCTATTGACATTTGAAGCAATGTTTTGGTCGTTGCTAATTAGATACTGACTAATTTCCACTGCTTTGAATAATATGTTAAAATGAGAGGGAGCTGCACTGGTTGCTTTTATGATGGCCAGATATGCTATTGATTTTGATGCCATCCTTAGGTATATATTACAGGACAGAGTATTTGGGGAGTTGACTAATCTTTCATTCCCTTGCATGATTCAGAGGCTGTGTGATAAGGGCGGTGTGCTTGAGATACCGGGTGTAGATGACAGGGTACTTGCAATGGATATTGTACAAATAAAGAAAATGAAGGATCTGGCATGTCCCGGATCTTCCAAACGATTGAGGGGGCAGACGACAGTACCACGCATCTATACTAAGGGCCTAAAAATTTCCATAGATCTTGATGAGGCACATCGAGGTGATGTGGGTACTAGTGTTGATATAGATATAGGGGAGCAGAGAGATGATCTAGACTCTATTACGTAGGGCGAGGGGACACCAGCTACATTTTCTTCAAACTTTGCTTTGACCTCAGAGCCATTTGGTGTACCTTCACAGCCTACTCGGCCATCCACTACAGCTCTTGCTTCAGGTATGATTGATGAGTGGTGACTTTACCACTCATTTGCACTAAAAATTTGAGAACATTACCTTGTTTTGAATGTATAAATGAGACATATTAGTGATAAAATGCACTAATATGCACTCTTTGTAGGCATAGAGTTAAGGAGATCGAAAGATGTGGTTGGGAGATAAAAATTATCAAAACAGAGCAAGAAAAGTATAGATGAAGACTTGGAAAAGCAAGGCCTCAGGTACCGCAGTCATGGTCTACTGACCGCGATTGTTGCAGTCAAGCAAAAGTTATCCAACCACGATTGCAGAAGTTACATACGATTGCGTAACCATGGTCGTAGCCAGATTCACGCAATCACGGCTTAGTAGAAGAGATCAGCCCAAGGGAAAAATAAAAAATGCACATAGCTGACCCTAATTTTGACAAAATGACTCAAACCCTATCATGCATCAGAATTCCTTTTTTTCCTAATTTTTAGTTTTATCTCTTCACTCCATAGCCTCCATTTTTTAGAGAAGAAAATTTTGTATAAATTTTTTTTGAAGAAGACATTGGAGACTTTGTAAGTGGAAAATTTACTCACTACCATTGTTGATATTATGGGAGAGCCAAGTTTGAAGTAACATTCGCTTAAATTTTCAATAATTCATTTCAATGGAGATTATGGGTATATCTATGCTTAATTATCTTATGTGTAGCTAAATCTCCCTCTTGGTGTTATGTGTGAATAGGAATTAAAGTGTGTGTGGGCTGTTATTGTTAGCATATATTTAGTAATTCATGTTTATGGGTTTTATCATTACTATGCTTATTTGGTTGGGATTTGATGGGTGAAAGCCCCAAATACCTACATGGGTTTTATGAGTGAAATTTCCAAGCTCTAGAAAGCTCAAGGACATCTTTGAAAGAAAGTTTTGGGTGAAGTGTAGGGATCCATATCATCCTTGAAAGAGGTATGTGGAAACCAAAGTAATGATAGACAATTATGTGTGTAATTTGCTAATTTTTCACTATCTTAGACATAAGGTTGAATGTGAGGTTGACTATACCATGGGTATCATCCTTGAAATTGGGATGCCTAGATTGAGGTTGTGGTTACAAATTTTTTAACACACCTATTAGGTATTTGAAATAATCAATGGGTGAAAGTTTAGTGTGTTGTCAAAAGAGTAGCATCAAAATCTATAACCAAGCCTACCCATAGTTGACTTACTAGATTGATGTCGATTACTAACTCCCATATGTCACTCCCTTAGTAATGAATAATCCCAATATTCGTGCTTAATTATTAAATAGTTATTCAAAGCCCCAAATTTATACTAGAAAAATCTAAAAAAAGAAATACTAGTGTGGGAACCTATCTCCCCCATTTTATCTTTTCGTACCATTTGTTTGAATTTAACTTGTATTTATTATTTCAAATAAATTTCATCGCCACTCATATTGTTCCTCGTGTATTCGACCCCGACTTCAAAGTTGGGTAAATATATTGACGAAAACTGCCTTGCACTTAATTTGATGTGTAAGTTGAGCATTATAAAAAATGACGTCATTACCGGGGAACAATTTGGCGTATTAAGTTAGTTTTGGATTTTAGTTTACTTTCTTGAATTCAAGCTTGTATAAATGTGTTGGTGATTTTCTTTGTAGGTAGATTTTATTTTATTTTTACTTTTCTCTATGACATCTTCCACCAAGTGTGAGTTGGATAGTTGGAAGTCCTATCTTGACAACCCATGTTCATATTGTGATGGACCATACTTCAGGAGAGATTGTAACTCTTCTTCTCGGAGAGAGACAGAATCACCATCTCAATCCCCTAGGGAGTATGGTTGTCCTTTATGTGGTAGTCGAAATGGACATTGGGATGATTATCCAAATGCCCCTCCCCCTATTATACTAACTGTATTTCTACTTCTTCATATGAGATTAATATGTCTTATGATGAGAAGAAGAAAGAGCAACACACCGAGTCCAAAAGTTGTGACCCAAGGTTATTAGCTATTTTTGATCGGGTAGATGCAACGGGGTGGAATATAGAATACATGATTTAAGAATGTACAAGTGTCAAGAAAGAGGTAATGGGCAAAGAAAAAAAGGTTAAAATAATCCCTACCATGCCCATTGACCAAGAGGAGGTTTATCAAGAAGAGAAACCAAGCTATGATGAGGAGCTTGGTAGTGAAGGCTCCTCGGCGACTTCCCAATCATCTAAATGTTTGAGGAAGAAGAGGCCTAATAAGAGAAATGGTACTAGAGTCAAAAGAAAACTCAATGCTAAAATCTTATGATGACTGTAGTTCATTTGGGGGTGAAGATACTTCAGAGGAGCCTAACCCGAAATTAGGTGTTGGACCTCGTTCAACCCATTTTTCAACCTTATGCTTAGAGGATGTGATGAGGATCTATCCCTTTGTTTAAAGGGAGGATTGTGGGGAGGAAGAGTCCAACACTTTTATTTTGGAATTTGGCATTCCAAAGGAGCCTATGGAACCCCATCCATCAATGAAAAAAAACTCAACTTCCAATGTACAAGGAATGGTCTATTTACATTCTCACTTTTACCCAAAGAACAAATTCGGAAAGTTGATATCAAATTGGGGAAAAGGTTCAAGTCTTCCAAATGGCGAGATCGAAACTTTCTTCCCATGTCCTCGCCTCTTCCAAGCCTTATCTTGGAAGATCTGAATCTTCTGTCCCTTTGCCGGTCATTGCATTTTGAACAAAAGTTGGGATGGAGATTTGACTCTTCTAAGTGGAGAAAAAAAAGAAGAGGCGGATATTGAATAACAAACCAAAAACAAGCCAAGAACAATAGGAATATATGGTAACCCCCAAGGGCATATCTCTAAATCTCTTGCATATCCCTACTAAAAAAGGCCTAAAGGGTATTTATAGATTGCAAGAAACCCTTGAAATCAAATCCAAAATAAATTAAGAAAATAAGATTAAACATACATAATAATAACTAAAACCCACCATAGGAGTAGGCTTAGGTCACATGGAAACCCTAGGAAATGATTTCAAAATGGTCTGGAAAAACTGAGGTTGGTGGACACTTACTTAGGCCACCTACGGACCATATGTGGTCCTAAGTATGTGCCAGACCTCCTGATCAACTCTTGAAACTCTATGGACTTGGACCTCTATAACTTACTTTGGTCACCAACGCATTGTATGTATTATATACGGACTGTAGGTGCCCTTAGTAAGTGATAGAGACTTCCTTTTTCTTGCTTCTGAACCTCTAAAGTTCTGACACCTACTTAGGAACCTACTTAAGTAAGTGGCACCTACTCTAAGTGCGTTCCTAGGTAAGTGGCCCAAAACATCAACTTTTCATTTTTTTCTTCCGTTTGGCATCCAAAACCTAATTTTTCTTCTGTTTAGCATCAAAAACCTAGTTTTTCTCTCGTCTAGCATTAAAAACCTAGTTTCATCCAATATCACTCAAAAAATACATCACATCCAACAAAATATCCATAAGTACATGTATATTTTGAAATTCTAAGTATCGTAAGTGCTATAAATTCATAGCACATCAAGCCTTTTAACTTAGAATGTTGCATATCCTCATCAACAAAAATACAATACAATATATGATGATGCTTACCCAATAGAAACCTAAGACAATTATGGTAATCAATCATCAAATTTATCTTAAAGAACCTTATCCTCTCCATGTTCAACACTTAAACCAACTATGTATATATATAAAGCACATTAATGTGACACAAAGGAATCAAGCTATGGCATTACATTGGCAACAAAAAACCAAGCATATATATTAGTTACACTTACCCAAAAAAGTACATTGCTAGCAATACAACCCATGTTCCTTCACAAAAAAGAAGTCCCTACTCACTCATAAGAAATCATGCATGTCAATGCGGGGACAGTCAAGAGACACTCACACTCACACACACTCACAAGAGAGATTCCACCAATGTACATCAAATACCATAGGCTTCCTCTTATTTTCTTTACCTTAGTTTGCAGACAATTAAGTAAGGATCACTATAGGACTTTGTTCGACTTTTAATGTAGGCTAGGGGGCTGGTATTGTACGTATGGACATATCAAGTGACTAAGCCTTGTTTTCACCATACTTACTTTTGGGGCCTAACTGTAACCAATTTCCTTTTATTCCACACTTGTTTCTCCCTTTTATTCTTTAATACACATTCAGGTTTGATGTGGTTTCCTTTATTCTTTCTTTTTCAGCCTTTTCAACCTTTCTTTTTCTTTTCTTTTTCTACCACAACCAACCTTATTTTCTTTTTTTCTTGTTTTACCATTCTTCATACAAATTTTATATTACACACCCCAATGATTGCCACCCTCAACTTAGACAATTTGCCTGAGTTGAGGTGCATAATGTCCATGGAGGACTAAGGCCAAAACAGGTTCATTAAAACACAAAGGGGAGGGTGAAAGGTGAAAAAAAAGAAATAGGCTACAAGGCTCAAAATGGGATAAAGGGATACTATTTTAATTTTGGAAGGTCATTTAGACTAAAAGTGCACTAATATAAAAAATGGCCTATGATCCTTTCCTAACCACTATCCTATAAGCTAGGTAAGACTGACCAAACAAGCTTTGGATTTAAAACACAAAGTAAATTAGGTAGTATCTCACTCACACATGGCATAGATTCACATCACAAGCCACTACCTATCCTGTTGGTGCACAAGTTAGCTATGATTATCATATCCCTAATTTAATGGCATAACAAGATCCACAATGATCAGACATACAAACACATTGCACAGTTCAGAAACAAGATAAAAAATATGTCAACTTCCCTAGATACATATTTTTCTCCTAGTTAAACACAAAACATTATAAAACAAAATAGAAAACGCCTAAACATGCTGGTTCTACTAGAAATAGGACTTTGGGAAAAAGAGGCATGACAACAAGAACCCCAAGACGACATCAAGACCCACAAATAGCCCCACCCTTAACTTACAATCATGCATTGTCTCTAATTCATTAGACCGCTACAAAACAAGAGAGGTGGGAATATACTTGCAGCATCATAGGTACAAAGATATGACATCAATCACAATATTAAATACAAAAAACAAAATACCTTGGGTTTCCACCCAAGCAACTCCTATTTTAACATTGCAGCATGACAAAGCTTAATTGGGTACTTAGATTTCCCTAACAAGTCCATATGTACCTTGATTACTCAGACTTCATCAAGGTATCTCAAGAGTTGGCCTCCAGTTTTCTCTTTCCACTTTGAACTTATGAATTGCATCCTTAATTGTTTTTCTAATTTTCCATTATGCTTATGAGGGCAGAGGTATAAAAATAAATGACCCAAGAAATAGATGTTCATGTTGTACTTCTTGTCCCTTACGCGAGGAATGTAATTCTTTGATTCTGGCTAAGCAAATTCAAGAATGTAGATATATGTTTCTTCCTTTATGCACTCTTCTTTAGGTTTGGATGGCTCAATCAAGATCTGACCGTGCAAATAAAATATGGAAAAATGCTTCGATTGAGGTCAAATATGCCCCAACTCAGGAACTGGAATCTTATTTACATCCCCACATAACTCTAGTACAATCTCCTTAAGAGTGACACTCTCACGACTTAATTCACGAGTTATGATTGCACCTACTAAAACCCACCAGTAGGTAAACCAACACCGAAACCAGGAGCTAAGGCAATAGGTTACTTTGGTAGAAACATCCAACATAGGCCAAATATTAGAACACAATTGTAACCAACAATGTTCCACGAAAAAAAGACAATCAAAATACGAATACAATCCCATAACTTGGTAATATCAATACAAAATCATCTAAGGATGATAATAGTAAATACAATCCATAAGTCTAAAATAGTCAATACATTTATCTTGAATACATATTACTGAATAAAGATAGAGTAAAATGGGACACTCGAAACTCTAAGAGCTCACCCTTTCTTTGAAAGATCAACACTGCACAATCAAGATTCAGCGGCGGTAACTAGTACACGGGTATGCACCAAAAAGGTACAGAAGTGTAGTGTGAGTACCAAAACAATGGGTACTCAGTAGGCATCATCGGTCGAGTAAGCTAAATTATATTATAAATATGATATAAAGAAGACAATATCTCTAAGTCACGGTATACAATTGAACCTGAGTCATCCTCATCATTACTGTATGAAATAAATGATCAACTAGAACGATAATACAACATCTTAAATCAATACATGTCAATACCATCATATATAATGAGTAATAGATCCAAAAGCATAAAGCAACACTAAGACAATTACAACTAGATGACTACCAAGTTAACACACATACATACATTAGAGCATAAAGTAAAAGAACTCACTACGGTGTCACATACCACCGGGGATCACACCCAAAAGAACATAAAGTAAAATACCAATCAGGGTGCCCCATACCATTAAAGATTGCATCAAAGATCAAATCACTAACGTATAAGGATATATAACCAAATTCTCCATAACCAAGGTTTCCCACTTTTCACACCAACGGTCATTTGCCAACATTCAAAACTGTTATCAATTACTGCAATTGAATAACATTTACCAAAGTACTCATAACCATAATCATACCACTATTTAGAAATCTACCTCATTAATATACTAGATCTATGCTCTACTTTTAACAAATCAATACTTATTATTAAAAACTAATTCGCTAGTCATCAAATGACCTCTAGTTAGTAGCCTAACCGATTCTTTACATAAACTTTATTCATGAAATAATGACTAACCATTATCCGCTAAATACCCAACATGCAAAATCGAGTCAAGATTTACTACTAGACCATAGACGCCATCTAGCCCAAGAATAATTCTAGACATCATAATCGCACGAGTCGTCATCTAGCAAAAGACTACTAATAATCATATAAAACACCTATATATATGTAACCATTAAGGTCCTTTAGCATCTAGCAACATTTATTTACAAATCCTCAATCAATAGCTAATCGACATCATACTTAGACATCAATGTCATTAAACATCGCCAATGCTAATCTATCATCCTCATTAACCACATAACAACCACAATTGTTAGTTACCACATTTTAACAAAATAAGGTTCAATAACAATAATTCTATACTTCAAGCCATCAGGTAAAATCGCCACTCGTAGTAAACTAGTCACCACATAACTATCATTAATAGGCATTATACCATAATTAATCCATTTATCCATTGCTACCTAAACACACTAGGTGGATCCTCAATTACCACACAATATCCTAATTCCCAACTTGTCCTAGTACATTATGAGACCAATACCACTATTACTCACTAATTAGCACTAGCAAAAACTACACTGCTTAACAAGTGATTACCACTAATGAACTATAAGTGACCATACAAATAATAACATCATACCCTCAAGCACATACGGATGTAATCATATAAATGCATCATCAGACGCACAACATATATTTATATATTTACTGTACATATCATAAATATTACCTCTAAACTTACGGGTATCATCATATCATCAATATATCATGTAGATTTGTTGGGAATCATCATATCATCAACATATCCTCCAGACTTTTTGGGCATCATCATATCATCAATATATCCTCCGTACTTACTGGGCATCATTATATCATCAATATATTATCCAGACTTATCGGGCATTATCATATCACTAATATATCGTCTAGACTTACCGGCATCATCATATCATTAATATTAACCATAGCATCAATATTCATTATTACATTAATTTTCATTATTAAATTAAGATATCTTTACATTTAAATCCACAATAAATGCAAGCCCCACGAGGGATGTGTGAAGGAGACATAAGGAAAGACATACCTTTGTACCACATTATTCATTACCAACGCAATATGTTACTTGGAGAATGGGAAAGTACATTCATATGGTATAAACACTCAATACTTTATCAGGCTTATTACAATTATTGCATTTTCAAATACGAGGCACAGTTTATCTTCTAGAGACCCACCTTATTCACATGATTTACATTATTAGCACAAGAGTGTCTTTATCACAAACATTAGTTCAATCACTAGGCTTGAACATAATATGAGTGATAAAATAATCCAAGGCCCACATAATAATTTAGTTAATGAAGTAAGTCATAGCATAGTCATGTGTTCAATCAATAAAACAATTCTTTACTATCCAAGCATTATCAATAATGTAACAAGCAATCATGCACATCATTGCCAATACCAACATCATGAGTAAACCATTTACCGGGGGTTAGCCATCATATTATCAAAGGCATATTGTAAGCGTTTAACAAGTATCTAGGTCGCTAATGAAACTACATAGTCCAAACTTAAGGCGGGTCAAGTTTCACTTATAATAATTTAAAATCCTCTCCAAGGTCAACTCTTCCTAGAACTAAGCTAAGCCAGCTAAGCCATGTCTTAGAAATTTATCATTCCACACTAGTCCTATGGTACAATTTTTTCTCAAGTATTGCTCTTAGTTCATCCAAAGCTACTAGGGATAATTTCCACAACTACGCACAACTAAGTTCAACTTACTATTTAGCATGTGTGACAAGGTCACTCCCATCTAAAAAGAGAAACTAGAGCATTCTCATGTTGTGTATGAGATAACAAGTTCAACTAACCAAGATTCTAGGCTATAAGTCAAGTATCACACTTTATGAATTCAATAGCCTTAGTGACTGAACTAATACCAAACATTACCATCTACCCTTTCAACACCTAAAACCTGCTCAAACTTGTCAAGATATCAATGTCATACAATAATAAAGCTCAATCTAACGATAAGTAAGCCTAACCTACCTCGAATCCAAATATAGCTCATGAATCAATAACCTTTGCTTTCACTTTCCTCTAAGTTTTTTCAATTATCCAAGCTATCAAAAACATAATCTATGCATTATATGAGAATATCAATACCCATATTACACCATTGTTTTTTGGGTCTAAAACAACACCAAAAACCCCCAAGTGGGTCCCACATATGGAAAATGAGTTTTTGAGACCAACCCATTGTTCAAATACCATTAGGGAGTCATAACCATAAATAATCAAGTGAATATTAAGCTTATTTGGGCTAAAATCGTGCCCTCAAGCCAATTCGGGGTTTGGGTCTAAATCAATAATTTAATACTATAATGAAGTAATTATACCTTAGATTCATGTAAACCATGATTATGCAAGGTATTTTTGCCACCAATCAATACCCAAGGATCAATTTGTTGACTACACACTCCATTAAGGTTTTTTGGGGTTCAAGGAAACTTGGATATTGCCGATTCTCGACCAAAAAAAGCATTAAATGCCCCTTCCCAGGCCCTCAGATCGCACAATCACGAACACGTGGGATACGATCGCAGCATCGCGATCTTGATAGAGCCTCCTCGATCGTGGTACTTAGCTGCATCAGATGATAGCTAAAACTTTAAATAAATTCCAAATTTCGGCCAATGCCTCGGGATGCATCCGTAACCTAATATGAGTATATAATATATGTAATCACACCAATTTCTACATTCCAGACGCATTGGCAAAGTTAGATTTTCCATCCGAGGTCATTTCAACAAAATATGGGCCCACCCTCAAATTACCAATTTATCAACTTTCTGACCAATAGGTCTAAATGAGTTCGGGCATAGTGGGACCTAAACCAAAGTTCTACGCAACCTAAAATTAATATTCCAGAGCTGCTAGCATAGTCAAAATTTACATCTGATATCGTTTTACTTATGTTTTCACTCGGTGGCCATTTGGAACCAAGAAAGACTTCTAAATAGGGAAATGGTTCTAAAAACCAAAAGAATTGCTCGGTAACTGAACTATAAGTTCCAGCAAGTCATAAATGAGTTGGGGTAGCTATGGGAGTGATCTAACAGTGAAAATAAGAGAAATCATGAGAGATGACTAGAAGGGTCATTACAATAGCCACTAGTATGGAAATTACATCGCCAAAAATTAAAGATGAAGAAAATACCAGAAGCCTCGAACAAGTAAGGGTACTGAGCCTGCTTCTCACTCTCGATCTCCCAAGTGGCCTTCTCCACGGGCAGTGCCTCCACTGGACCTTAACTACAGGAATATCTATAGTACAAAACTATTTCACATCATTAGCCCAAGTAATCACAAGCTTCTCTACAAAGGTCAACTTCTCATCCAACTAGATTGAGTCCCACCAAAGTACATGAGATCGATCAAGAATATACTTTCGCAGCATAGATACATGGAAAATTGGATGAACAACAGTAAAATCTAGAGCAAGGCTAACTCATAAGACACCTCGCCAACTGTGTGGAGACTCTCAAAAGGTCCAATATATCGAGGACTAAGTATACCCTTTCTTCTGAATCTCGTAATGCCCCTCATAGGAAAACACAAAGGAACACACAATTACCAACTCTAAATCTCAAGGCACAGAGTCTACAGTCAGCATAGGACTTTTTGCCTACTCTAGGCTGCTCTCAGCCTATCCTGAATCACCTTGACTCTATCCAATGAGTCCTGGAGTAAATTCGTACTCAGAGGTCAACTCGAAAGTCTCAAACCATCCTATTAGAGATTGACATATCCTGGTATACAAACCCTCACAAGGCACCATCTCAATACTCAAATGATAGTTGTTGTATGCGAACTCTACCAATGCTAAGTGTTGATCCCACTATCCTTCAAAATACATAACACAAGCTCGGAGCATATAGTCAAGCACCTAAATAGTCCGCTTGGAGACCATCTTTCTACAAATGAAAGACAGTACTCAAATCCACTCAAGTACCCAACTCCTCCTAAAATGCTCACCAAAATTTCAAAGAAAACATAGAGCCACGGTCTGATATGATATAAATGGACATTCCATGCAAACTAACCATCTCTTGAACATAAGTATGGGCTAATGTATCAACACTGTAGGTCATCTGAATAGGAATAAAATATGCCAACTTGGTCAAACGGTCCCTAATAACCCAAACACCATCAAGACCATAGGGAGTATGAAGTAAACCACGAATGAAATCCATAGTAATTTGTTCCCATTTTCACTTGGGAATGGACAATCTCTGAGTCAACCCACCTAGACGTGGATGCTTGGCCTTAACCTGCTGACAACATAGGCAATGAGCCACAAAGTCTACCACATCTCTCTTCATGTCGTTCAGCTAGTAATGCTGCCTCAAATCTCTATATATCTTAGTTGTACTAGGATAAATGGAATAGGTAGAGCTGTGAGCCTCATAAAGAATCGACTAGATCAATTCATCAAGCCAGGGAACACAAATACGACCCTGAAATCTTAAAATACCCTCAAAATCAATAGTGTCTCTCTCAGACTCATCACTCACCATATGATCACGAAGAAAACACAGCTTGTTATCCTCATATTGACGATTATGAATCTACTCAAAGAGGGAGGACCTTGCCTCCACACAAGCCAAAATCCTCACAGGATCCAATATATCAAGGCAAACTATCACATTGGGTAAGTACTTAATGTCCCGTGTCGTAGGCCTTTGAGAAACAAATATACAAGCCAAGATACCCATACTCATTGCCTTGCGACTCAAGGCATCAACTACCATATTCGCCTTATCCAGATGATATAGGATGGAAATATCATAATCCTTTAGCAAATCCACCTATTTATGCTGGCAAGCATTAATCTCTCTCTAGGTCATAATATGCTGAAGGCTATGATGATTGGTGAAAATCTCACAATGCACACTATAAAGATAATGGCTCTATATATTGAGTATAAAAACTAACACCGCTAACTCTAAATCATGAGTGGGGTAGTTGTGCTCATACACTTTAAGCTGTCTAGAAGCAGAAGAAATAACATGACCCTGCTGCATCAATACACATCAAAGACCAACACCAGAAGCATCACAAAACACGGTGAATCCCTCATCATCAACTGGGAGAGCTACTACTGGAGTTGAAGTAAGACTGTCCTTAAGCTTTCCAAAGCTCAACTCACACTCCTCGAACCATTGAAAAGGAACTTCTTTATGAGTCAATCTAGTCATAGGGTCTGAAACAGTCGCAAAACACTCAACAAAGCATCTGTAATAATTGACTAACCCAATAAAACTATGAACCTCAGTTGGAGACGTAGGTCTAGCCCAATCATGAGTCACCTCAATCTTAGTCGGTTCTACCATGATACAACCTTTAGATACCATGTGTCCAAGGAATGACACTGACTCAAGAAAAACCTCACACTTAGAGAACTTCGCAAAAAACACATTGTCTCTAAAAGTTTTAAGCCCTATCCTCAAATTTTGCGCATGCTCCTTACTACTTCTTGAATACACAAGAATGCCATCAATTAACATAATAACTAAAGAGTCTAGATTGGTTCTAAACACACAGTTCATCAAATCTATGAACGTAGCTGGGGCATTAATCAACAAGAAAGACATCACCAAACACTCATAATGACTATAACGGGTCTTGAAAGTTGTCTTCAGGATATCCTTGACCCGAATCCTTTACTGATGATAACTAGACCTCAAATAAATCTTAGAAAAAAAAGTTGTACCCTGAAGTAAGTCAAACAAATCATCAATGTGTGGCATAGGATAACGCTTCTTCATCGTCACCTTATTAAGCTGCCTATAATCAATACACATATGCATCAGACCATCCTTCTTCTTCATAAACAAAATAGGAGCTCCGTAAGGGGATACATATGCCTAATGAAACCTTTACCAAAGAGATATTGAAGTTTAGAATTTAGATTCTTAAGCTCAGCAGGAGCCATACAGTAAGGTACCATAAAAATAAGTTGAGTGCCAGGCTCAAGGTCAATAGCAAACTCAATCTCACATTCAGGGGGAAAACCATCCAAGTCGGCAGGAAACACATCAGGAAACTCACTTACAACAGGAATAGAGTCAAGCGATAGACTCACTACACAAGAATCACATATATAAAAGAGATAAAACTTGCAACCCCTCGATATAAGTCTCCTAGCACAAACATAAGAAATAATCCCCATAGGCTTGTGGCTAACCGCTCCCTGCCACATGACGGTGGGTACGCCAGGCATGGCTAAGGTAACGATCTTGGAAAAATAATTCATGACCTCATGATTGTGGATAGTTGGTCCATGCATAGAATCTTCTTAAAATCCAGGATATCCTGAATAATAAGATCAACATAAGTATCAACATCACTAACAGTCACAAAACATGATCATAACACTCAAACCACTACTATAGAATTACACACAAGAGTAGATACGCGCAATGGCACAAATAATAAATGTTGTCTAATAAGCAGATATATAAGTGGATCTGGTATAAAATAAAGCAAGAGCAGACTTACAGCACACCAAAATCCTACTTGTCACTACAACATCTGAAGTATCATCCTTGGGTATAGAAGGTACTGCATACAACTAACTACGTCTGCCACCTGGCTAGGCATCTGACCGACCTATTGTCCTTCCTAGCTAAGTAGAACCTTAAGCACCCTGGTAACCACCCTTGTAACCTCGTGAACCACCTCTACTTGAGGGGTATAATGCTCTAATAGGAGTAGCACCCTGATTTGAATTAACCATCACCCCACGACTAGGGTAGTCTTGCAAAAATAATTAAGAACCCCACAATTTAAACTAGTTTCATTGGCAGAACCAGAACTCACAGATCCTGTTGAACTGGAGTAACTACCACGTCTTGCATGACCTGTAGATGCACCCCTCAAAAATTGATCACCTCTCTTACTAGGGTGACCACTAGTACCAAAATAACCTCCGTCATTAGTATGAAGAGCTCTTTAATTGGTCAACTAGTCTGACTATGAGGCTAAAAATATGGGTGTGGAGGATGCCTAACCTATGAACTGCAACCTTTGAATCGGGAACTAATACAGCTCCTACAAAATATACCCTAATACATGGACCTCTTATAATGGCCCTCATGATGCATATCCTTTATCACTCTAGCATAATCACATACCTCAGCAAAAGTCCTACCTGTACCAACTCTCACAAAGTAGAAAAACCTCCCAGACTCAGTATCCAAAATAAAAGTCGCATGCATGGCCAACTCGTGAAAATGAGCCTCATAATTGGCAACTATCATAGAACCCTGCTCCAATCTGGTGAACTGATCCCTTAGTAGATATCTAAGGCTACGCCATCATATACTTCTCCAAGAACATCTCAGAGAACTAAGTCCGTGATAGGGGAGAAGATCCAACTAGCCTAGAACTCATAAAACCTCTCCACTAGTTTTGAGCAGACAAATCCAACTAAAATATGGTGTAATCCACACCATGAGTCTAAAACACAAAGCATATCCTCACAAGCAGTAAGAAACTCAAATGCATCCTCTCCAGGAGCACCAAAAAACATAGGTGGAGCCAACCTCGAAAACCTATCCAACATCTTTTTCTCCTCAACGAACATAGCAGGCTGGGTCAAATTTGGCTGAGCGACCATTGGCTGAACAACTGCCAGCATAGGAGAATCCTTAAATCCAAGAGTTACAACTACAGTCTTCACTCCTGCCCAAGTAGTCTGCGTACCTTCAACAATACCCAAACATTGAACTAAGGCGCCTCTAAGAAATAAAGAGGGAATAAAACCTGGTGAAGCCTTGGCTGGTCCCTCACCCATCGCTAGTTATGGTAGAATAATCTCTGGCTCAGGTGCAGGAATGGGGTATGGGGGAGGCAGCCCATCCTGGTTCTTAACTGGGGACACATCACGATGTTGTCCTCAATCAAGTGCAGGATCCCTGTGCTCAGTCTCAGGATCTTCCTCACGCATAGTTGTAGAATGTGTCTTAGACATCTGCGAAATAGTAAAGTCAAGAAAATATCCTTCAAACCAACTCAAACTCTTAGCACAATATGAGTGGAAGAAGTAAAGGACTCCTAAGAATGTCCCATAGCCTCTCGAAGATAGGAAACAGACATCTACATTCCGATCCGTAGGAATCTAATAGACACTTTTTGGTGTACCAACAATGCCGGTGAAACTAGGATCTAATAATAATTTGTCATGACCCAATTCATGGGTCATGATGGAACCTGCTAAAACCCATCAGTAGGTAAGTCGACATCATAACCCAGAGCTAAGGCAATGGGTTACTTTGGTAGACACTCTCAACATTGGCCAAATATACAAATACAATTGTAACCAGCAATGTTCCACTAAAAGAAGACAATAAAAATATGAATACCAATCACACGGCCTGGTAATATTAGTACACGAGCATCAAAGTTTGATAACAGGAAATATAATCCATAAGTCTAAAATAGTCAATACATTCATCACGAATATAAAAGAGTGAATAAAGAGAGAGGGAAACTAGTGACTAAAAACTCCAAGAGATCACCCTATCTCTGAAAGATCAACACTGCAAGATCATGACTCAGCTGCAACAACAAGTATTTGGGTCTGCAACAAAAAGGTACAAAAGTGTAGTATGGGTGCCCTAACAATGGGTACTCAGTAGGAGTTATTGTCCAACTAAGCTAAATTGTGATATAAAGATGATATAAAGCCAAACAATATGTCTAAGTCAAGGTACAGAATCGAACCTGAGTCATCCTCATCATCACCTTATAGAATAAATGATCAACTAAAATGATAATAAAATATCTCATATCAATACACGCCAATATCATCATATATATTGAGTAATCGATTTGGAACCATAACGAAACACTAAGACAATTAAAACCACATAAATACCAAGTTAACGCACATACATCTATTAAAGCATAAAGTAAAAGAACTCACCATGGGGTCCCATACCACCGGAGGTACACCCAAAAGAACACAAAGTAAGGAACCTATCCCAGCATCCCATACCAGTGGAGAGTGCATCAAAGATCAAATCACCAATATATATAGATTTATAACCAACTTCTCCTTAACCAAGGTTTCCCACTATTCACACCAACACTCATTTTCCAACATTCATAATCCTCATCAATTACCGCAATTGAATAACATTTACCAAAGTGCTCATAACCATAATCATACCATCATTTAGAAATTTACCTCACCGATATACATGATCTACGCTCTACTATTAACAAATCAATTTTCATTATTAACTACTAATTCCCTAGTCATCAAAGGACCACTTGTTAGTATCGTAACCAATTCTTTACATAAACTTTACTCATGGAATAGTGACTAACCATTATCCACAAAATACCCAACATCCAATATCTAGTCAAGATTCACTACAAGACCATAGACACCATCTAGACCAAACACAATTCTAGACATAATAATCGCACTAGTTATCATCTAGCAAAAGACTACTAATCATCATAAAAAATACCTATATATATCTGACCATTAATGTCCTTTAGAATCTAGAAACATAATTTAAAAATCCTCAATCAATAGCTAATCGGTATCATACATAGCCATTAATGTCATTAATCATCACCAATGCTAACCTATCATCCTTATTAACCACATAATAGTCACAATTGTTGGTTACTACATTTTAACCAAACAAGGTTCAATAACAAGAATTCTGGACTTCAAGACATCAAATAAAATAGCCACTTAGTAGTCAACTAGTCACCACATAACTCACTATAATAGGCATTATACCTTAATGAATCTATTTATCCAACGCTACCTAAACTCATATGGTGGATCCTCAATTACCACACAATATCTCGATTCCTAACTTATCCTAGTACATTATGCGAAAATACCTCTATTACTCACTATTTGGAACTAGCAAGAACTACACCACATAACAAGTGATTAGCACTAACGAACTATAACCGAAAATACCAATAATAACATCATACCCTCAAGCACATACGGATGTAATCATATAAAGGCATCATCACACACACAACATATATTTACATGCTTACCATACATATCATCATTATTTCCTCCAAACTTACCGGGCATCATTATATCATCAATATATCCTTCATACTTGTCGGGCATCATCATATCATTAATAAATCCTCCGAACATATCAGGCATCATCATATCATTAATATATCCCCCGATTTACCGGGCATCATCATATCATCAATATATCTTTTAGACTTACCAGTCATCATCATATCAATATATCCTCTGAACATACCGGGCATTATCATATCAATATATCCTCCGGACATATCGGGCATCATCATATCATCAATATTTACCATAGCATCAATATTCATTATAACATCAATATTCATCATAACATTAATATATATGTGCAATCAAATCCATAATAAATGCAAGTCCCACAAGGGATGGGTAAAGGAGACATAAGGAAAGACAATATGAACAAGTACATTCATATTGTATGAACACTCAATACTTTACCGAGCTTAATGCAATCATAGCATTTTAAAATACGAGCCATAGTTTATATTCTAGAGCCCCTCCTTTTTTTGCATGATTTACATTATTAGCACATGAGGCTCTTTAGCACAAACATTAGAGTAATCACTAAGCTTGAACATAATATGAGAAAAACCATAATCCAAGGCCCACATAGTAATTTTAACAATGAAGTAAGTGATAGCATAGTCATGTGTTCAATCTATAAAACAATTCTCTACTATCCAAGCATTATCAATAATCAAACAAGCAATCATGCACATCATTGCCAATACCAACATAATGAGTAAACCATTTACTAGGGGTTATCCATCATATTACCCAAGGAATATTCTAACCCATTGTTCAAATATCATTAGGGAGTCATAAACCTCAATAATCAAGCGAGTATTATGCTTATTTGGGCTAAAATTATGCCCTCAAACCAAATAGGGGTTTTTGGTCAAAATCAAGAATTTAACACTATAAATGAAAGATTCTTACCATAGATTCAATGTAAATCATGATTATCCAATTTATTTTTCTACCAATCAACACCCAAGACTCAATTTGTTGACTACATACTCTATTAGGATTTAGGGGGTTCAAGGCAATTTGGAAATGGCCAATTCCTAACCAAAAAGGGCATTAAATACCTCTGCCTAGGCCCTCAAATCACGTGATTACAAACATATGGGCTGCAATTGTGGCATCACGATCACGACACAGCCTCTGCGATGGCGGTACTTAGCTGCATCAGATGACAACTGAAACTTTGAATAAATTCCAAGTTTTGGTCATGCCTCATGATTCATCTGGAACCCAATATGATAACACAAAATATGTAACCACACTGATTTAGACATTCTGGACGCATTGGCAAAGTAAAATTTTCCATCCGAGGTCGTTTAAACCAAATGTGGTCCCCACACCCAAATTTCCAATTTATCAACTTTCTGACCAATAGGACAAAATGGGTTTGGTGTAGTGGGACCCAAACCAAAGGTCTACCGAACCTAAAATTGATATCTCAAAGTTGCTAGCACAATCAAAATTTACATCCTATATCATTTTATAGAAGTTTTGTTGGGTGGTCATTTGGAACCAATGGAAACTTCTAATCAGGAAAATTGTACTACCAATCAATTGATCTATCCAGTAACCAAACTATATGTTCTAGCAAGTCATAGATGATTTGGGGTATCTATGGGAGAGCTGTAACAGTTAATATATGTGAAATCAGGAGAGATGAACATAAGGGTCATTACAACCACTATTCGTATGAGCAATTTCAGACTCCTCTAATTTTAGCTACTCAAGTTTGCTTTTTGGAAAATTTTTAGTCTCACACCACCCATAACAAAATTGCTGGGCATTACATATAGCAACTTCTTTCATCCAAATCTACTTTTAAGTGGTAAATATCTAAGCTAAACCTATCAACCTTTTGAATAAGCTCATGATTATTGTGGAAAAGGTATGTCAATGCTTCTAAAAGGCTATCCTTGTATTCACACACTATATCTTCCACACTCCTACAATAACACACCATATCAAAAGGATAAGGATCATTCGTAAAGAAGTCTTCATTACTCCATACTTTCTCTGGCCAAGTTGTCATATCAATAAAAGTAAGCATACACTAGCGTATGCCTGAAGAAGAATAAAATTGAAAAACCTGACAACTTCATCAAATCTAATTAGTCAATATACAACTGTATTCCCCAACAATGGCGCCAAAATTTGATAACACCCAAACTACCCCTCCTTAGAAGGATAAAGCGATCGCTACCAAAATATAATAACCCAACTAGGTTGAGGTCGATCCCATATGGACTATGTCAGATATCTTTCCTGAACTTATTGAAATCACCAGGCAGTGCAGAAAGGTAAAAAGTGGGGATTTGTAGTAACTAGCAAGAGGTAATAAAAATTGGATTCTTTTGGTTGTAAACATTCTAAGATGAACACTAGGCTTGTGTTCTCCCGAGATTTTAACTCCGTAGATTTATCGTGCACTATCAAACTATTCTGATACCTTGCATGCAAAATCTGATAAGTTATGTACCATCATCTATCTTGTTGACATATTTACAGATTTCACCTTTTATATTTTGAGTCTCATGGTGTCGCCTTACTTACCCTTATCCTAGATCCCAGTTAAGTATCACCTTTTGAGTCTTAAGTTATTAGATAAAAGATAATTGTCTTACATAGATGATGTTGATTAACCTAGATCGATAATTAATCTCCAAATTACTGTTGTGTTATTTATTTCCTACTCTCCAACTCTCTTGTGAAGCAAGTAGTGAATATAGGTGGGATCTTAACATTGGCCACCGCTAAGAAATTTATAAAAATGAAGAAATCCAAATACTTGCAATAATCATTATAAAGAATGACTTGGCACTTCCTCTACTTCATTAATCTGCTAGGGTTCTCAAAACCCTAGCTACAGAAATTAGCCACTCATCGTTATGAGATCAATCATGGAATCCACAAACAAAATTATAGAATCAATCTTAGAGTAATGAAAGAAGAAACCCCAAAGACTTAAATTGAATAACAGACCAAAAACAAACCAAGAACTAGGATTATATTGTAGCCCCCAAGGTCCTATTTCTAAATCTCTCGCATATCCCCATTAAACAAGGCCTAAAGGGTATTTATCGATTACAAGAAACCCTACAAATCCAATCTTAAATAAAATAGGAAAACATGACTAAACATATATAATAAGAACTAAGAACATCATAGGAGTAGGTTTAGGTTACATGGAAACCCTAGGAAATGATTTCGAAATTATCCAGAAAAAATAAGGTTGGTGGCCAGTTACTTAGTCCACATACGGACTGTATGTGGTCCTATTATGTGCCAGAACTCCTGCTCATCTCTAGAAACTCTCTGGACTTGAACCTTAGTCACTTACTTTGTTCACTTATGGACTGTAGGTTCCCTTGGTAAGTGACAGTGTCTTCATTTTCTTGCTTCTGAGCCTCTAGACTTTAAGTTCTAACACCAACTCACGCCCCTTCTAAGTAAGTGGGACCTACTCCAAGTAAGTGCCTAGGTAAGTGGCCCAAAACTTCAACCTTTCAACTTTTTTTTTAGCATCCAAAAACTAGTTTTTCTTCCGTTTGGCATCCAAAACATAGTTTTTCTTCCATTTAGCACCCAAAACCTCGTTTCCTGCAAAATCATTCCAAAAACACATCAAATCCAATAAAATAGCCGTAAGTATAGGCTTATTTTCCATATTTAAGCATCGTAAGTTCCATAAATTCATAGCAGATTACAGTCATTTGAGCGATCCTAGTGGCACTTAGGCAACACTTTAGATATGAGGATAAGTCGCTTAAGCGACCACACTATCACTTAAGCGGTGCACCGGTTGGAGACTTAGAGAATCCTGAGTCTCCACATACCACTCGAGATTCATCAGAAATACCGATAAGCTACTAGACTAATTTTGATGCTCCGGACTCAATGGTGATATGAAATTTTTGAAAAATGTTGTTTTCAAAAAGTTGACCCCCAAAACCCAATTTTTAAACTTTTAGAACCAAGGGTCAAAATGAGATATAAAAGTCATCAAAACTCTCCAACCAAATTAACAACCTAAAATTGATGTTCCAGATTTGTTAGCGCAGTTCATTTTGCCATCCGATGCATAGTTTAATAAATGTTGATCAAAGTCAACTGATAAGTCTTTATAACCACCAAAAACCAGAATCTCTTACAAATCACACAATAATAAATTAGGAACTGTACTAATCATCCCTATACCCCAAAAATACCACAATACAACCATGGGGAGGGTTAAAATGTTATATCACATAAAAATGAATAATTCACATAAATCAGAAAAGATTATTCATCACATCATCCACCACTAAGAATCTAATTCATCCTCAAAATAAAAGGCAGAGAAATACCTAAATCAATAAAAATCTTGGTATAACTACCATATCGGACTCAACCTCTCAAGTAGACTCATCTACAAGTCGATGTCTCCACTAGACCTTAACCACAGGAATATCTCTATAATGGAACCATCGAACATCTCTAGCTAGAATGAAGATAGGCTCCTCAGAAAAGACAACCTCGTATCTAACTAGATTGAATCACAATGAATGACAAAAGACTCATCCAAAATGTAATGCCAAAGCATGGAAACAAGAAAAACTAAATGAACAGTTGATAAATCTTGGGGTAATGCAACCTTATAAGCCACATCCCCAACAGTTTGAAGAATCTCAAAATGTCCAATATACCTAGGACTTAGATTTCCCTTCTTCCCAAACCTAATCACACCCTTCATGGAAGACATACGAAGAAAAACACGATCACCAAAACTAAATCTCAAGGCATGAAGTCTATGATATGCAAAGCACTTCTGCGTACTCTGAGCTACTTAAAGTCTACCCTAAATCATATAAACGTATCCAAAGACTCATAAAGCAAGTCCAAACCGCAAGGTCTAACCTCAAAAACCTTAAACCAACCAACAGAAGAGCGATAACACCTATCATACAAAGCCTTAAAAGGAGCCATCTTAATACTGGAATGGTATCTATTATTATATGTAAACTCTGCCAAAGATAGATGTTTCTCCCAATGACCACAAAAATCCATCACACAAAAAAGGAGCATAACCTCCATGACCTAGATAGTTCTCTCTGAATGACCATTAATTTGGGGGGTGAAAAGTTGTTCTAAGACCAACTCAAGTACACAACTCCTCTTTAAAAAACTTCTAAAAGTGAGCTGTGAACACGAACCTCAATTTGAGATGATAGACACTGGCACACCATGAAGGAAAATGAATTAAATATATAAACGGTCCAACCTCTCAGCATTAAAAGAAACCTAAATCTAAATGAAATAAGTGGATTTGGTCAATCTATCCACAATGACCCAAACACGATCAAAACCACGAGAAGTATGAGGCAACCCATTCACGAAGTCCATCATGATCAATTCCCATTTTCACTCTGGAATTAGTGACCTCTCAAGCAAACCACCAGGCCTTAAATACTTGATGTTCACCAGCTGGCAACATAGGAAATGAGCTACACATCCACTATATCTTTCCTTATATCACCCCATCAGTAGTGCTGTCTCAAATCACTATACATCTTAGTCACTCTCGAATGGATGGAATACATGGAATAATGATCCTTCTCCAAAATCAATATAACCCAATCAACCACTCTAGATACATAAACTCTGCTATGAATCCACAAACATCATCAGAATAAAGTGAACCTTCTTTAGCTTCACCACTAAACACCTTATGCCAAATCATTCTCAACCAAACATCATCCAACTAATGGCCTCAAATCTACTCCATAAAGAAAGACCTAGAATCTATAAATGCCAAAACATACCCTGGTGTCGAAATATCAAGCCTAACCATCTAGTTAGCCAAAGATAGAACCTCCAAGGCCAGAAGCTACTCTTGGGTCAAAATATATACCAAGTTACCCATGCTAGCTGACTTTTGGCTCAAGGCATCTGCAATCATAGTAGACTTAACCGAATGGTAGATAATAATCAAGTCATAATCCTTAAGCAACTCAAGACAATAATTCTACCTCATATTAAGATCCCATTGGGTAAAGAAATACTAAAGGATATGATGATCCAAGAAAATGTCACAATGGACTCCATACAAGTAGTGCCTCTATAATTTCAAAGAAAATACAATTGTGTGCAACTTCAAATCATGGGTGTGGTAATTCCTCTTAAGGGTCTTCAACTTAAGAGATGCATACAAAATTACCTTACCTTCTGCATCCACACAACACCTAACCCAATACCTAATGCATCACCAAAGATTATAAATCCTATGCTTTCCTTAGGCAAATTAAAATTAGAAGCTGAAGTCAACAATCCTTGAGCTTTTAAAATCTTGACTAACAAGCATCGAACCACTGAAAGGAAATATTCTTCTAGTCAACTTTGTCAATGGAGCTGCAATAGATGAAAAACCCTCAACAATGCCCCGCTAGTATCCTGCTAAACCAATAAATCTCAAAATCTTAGTAGGAGAAGTAAGCCTAGCCCAATCATGAATCACGACAATATTGGTCAAATCAACCATAATACCATCCTTGGTCACCACATGACCCAAGAAAGAAACAAACTCCAACCAAAACTCACACTTGGAGAACTTAGCATACAAATTTTCATCCCTCAATCTCTGAAGCATAATCTGTAAATGCTCCTCATGATCAACCTTACTCTTGGAATAAACCAAGATATCATATATAAGTAAAATTACAAAAGAGTCAAGATACGATCAAAATACCTAGTTTATCAAATCCTTGAATGCGGCTGGGCTATTGGTCAACCTGAAGGACATAACAAAGAACTCATAATAATCGTATCGAGTTTGAGAAACGGTCTTTGGAATATCTAAAGCTCTAATCATTAATTGATGAAACACAGATCTTATAATAATCTTTAAAAACACCAAAGCACTATGAAGTTGTTCGAATACCTCATCAATATAAGAAAGAGGATACTTAATCTTAATAGTCACTTTGTTCAACTATAGATAATCAATACACATACCCATAGACCCATTCTTTTTCTTTACAAACAAGACAGGTTGACCCCAAGGTGATACACTACGCTAGATAAATCCTTATCCAACAATTCCTATGATTGATCCTTTAATTTCTTCAACTATACTAGGGCTAGCCTATAAGGAGAAATAGAAATGGTCTTGGTGCCTGGCTCAACATCAATACCAAATTGAATATCACAATCCGAATGCATACAGGCAAATTAATTGGGAGAACATCTACGAATTCATGGGCAATACAAATAGAATCCAAAGAATAAGGTGAAGCACTACTAGTATTATGATATGAGCCAAATAAGACAAACATCGCATGTCAACCAAATTATGATCCTGGAGGAAAGATATCTCTCCAGTGACCCAAATAAAGCACACCCTTCCAAGCTATCCCTGGCACACCTAGCAAAACTAAGGTCACAGTATTAGCATAAGAGTCTAGGACAGTATGATAAGGAGCTAACCAATCCATATTGAGAATTACATCAACACCTACCATATCTAAGACAATTAAATCTATCTAAGTATCACGCCCAGCGAAAGTCATAACACAAGATTAGTGCACCCGATCAACCACTAAAGATTCTTCTATAGAGGTAGATACATAGATAGGCATGGCAAGAGTCTCACTAGTAGAATCAAAACCCACAGGAAAAAATACAGACACATAAGAGAAAGTCAATCTCGAATAAAAAAACACAGAAGCATATCTAAGATAATAGGGATGATATCTATGATAATAACATTAGAAGCCTCTTCCAGTAGTCTGGCGGGTATAGCATAAAACTTTCCAAAACCAACACCTGGCTGAGTAGCTCCACGCCTACCACCATGGGTACCACTACCTCTGCCTCGCACTCCTTTAGTAGAACCTCTTTCTTTAACAGCTAATATTGAAGTAGCCTTGGAAACATGGAGGGGATAGTACTTGGACAAATGGACAACCTCATCATAACACAAAGCACCCATTATGGATTGAATCAATAGGAGGAGGTCCAGCTAAATCTAGAATGACCACTCAAATCTACCAAAATAGAAGACCCCCTACTTAAACCCTACAAAACTACCTGCACTAGTCTACCATGATACCCACAAAAACTTTTAGAATCTCTACCTCGTGTAGTGTAACCTCTGAAGTCACCCTGCTAGAACACTCTCTTAGAACCTCCCTAAGACCCTCGAAGAATAGACTCAGTCATCTTAGCATGATCTACTATACTATTAAATGACACCCCATACAATACCATTAGAGTAGTAGATAGCTGAAGAAAAACATCAAACCCTGTAAGCCCCGAGAGAACACCCTAGATGCCTCACAGTGCTTGGAACCACAAGTGATCACAAGATAACCCATGAACTAGCACACTGTTAAGAAACTTAATTATAATACTTTCAATAATAGGTTTTCCTGTGCTGAAATATAATCATACTAAAAATCTGAAATAGATACAATATTAATAAAACTTAACAATCTGATAAATCTGAAGGAATAAATTAAAATTACATGACTGACTCTGACTGACATCTATGAAGCCTCTACTATACTGACTATAGGTAGCTAGGACATGCCTCCAACTACCACTAATCAATACACATAGAAAATAAATGAGCTATACATACACTAAAATTGTTTGGTGTTTTCTAAAAAAGAGAACTCATCACCTGCTGGATGGAAACTACAACTGTCTGATCATGATGTGTGGCTACAAATGCTACCTATATTATCAAAAATGTAGCCACACTAACGTATATATGGATTAGTACTTCTGGAATGTACTGAGCATGCAGGGGCGAACACAATAAGCAAAACTAATTTCATACGTAATCGTAAAACATGCATGCTAAGTGTATGTAGACTCACCAATAGGATGGAATAAACTGAAAGCAGAAATATCATAAAACATGAGTAACAAACTTGATCTGATAAGATGGTGAATCACCACTTAGTTACTTAAAACTTTATTTCTATAATATAAATAGAACTGAAGCTGGGATATGAAAAAACATCGATATTGTACGAATACTGGGTCTAAAACTATGTGATAGAAATGACATATAATAAGCCTATCTGATTAACTGAATGATTGATAACTAATTACTGGCCATGTAAGACTTGGTTGTACTTAGTCTGAATAACTAAACTAAAACTGTGGAGTACTATGCTTATGAGGTGAGGACTATCAAAAAAACATGAGATAACTGAGCGTGAATGCGTGAAAATAAAATATATGAGAATGCCAGACCAAGCGTATAACATGATTTTGAAATAGTCTGTAAACTGAAATATTGATCACTGAATGCTATGGTCTAGCAAAACTGATCTGCACGCTGTACTGAGTACTATAACTGACACTGTGGAAGGTATCATTTATCCAACATTCCTCAATCTAAGCTAATTAGGGTCTAACCTATAGCCCCAGTTGGAAGGGAGTAAGTACCATGCCATGGGTACTAATGTTGGCTGTGTGGATCTACTATACTGATGTTCCGAAGGACCAGGGTGTCAATCCTAAACTGAAGAGTGACCCCTTAGAGGTAGTCAAGCCTAAACTGATGAGTGACTCCTTATATTCTATGTAGGTTATGTAGTTCTGGAATATAGGGACTGCTACTAACAACTCTGCCTAAGTGATGGGGAAGCCGCCATCCCTGCATTTGCTCGGTGCTAAATTTTACTCCCAACTGAGCTGACACGGATTACTAACTGGCGCATGCATTGATAACTGATAACTGATAAGCTCAGGTCATAGTATTCTAAAAATAACAGTGCATATGGATTCTGAGGTAATTATTAACCTATAAACTGATTATGATGACTAATTGGATGACAAGACTCATGGTTTATCTGAAACCATTCTGAAAATATTGAAACTAAGTAAGCAACTAAATTTTGGGTATTCATAACTCCCAGGACCTAATTGCAATAACAATAGGTACATACTAAAGCTTCAAAACCATAATAATAAAGCATTATTCAAAGAAACCCATCACTTGGGCATTTCATCAAACACATGGAGATTAATACATTAACATGGGGAAATTCATCAAACACATAGGGATCACGAACTTGAACATGGGAATATCTTAAACATGGGAGAATAGAATGATTACATAACTAAAATCATGGATTGAGGAATTTACATTAAATTCGCTTGAAATAGGACATAGCCATTTCATCAAAATATGTAAAGATCGTAGCTTGAACAAAAGAATGTCTTAAAAATAAGGGAACAATATAGTTACATGGAAAAATTCATAACTTGGGGATTCATCTTGAAATTGATTGAACATGATATGGGAATTTCATCAAACAAGTGGAAGGCATGAATTTAAAAAATGGGAATATTGCTAAACATCATGAATTTAGGATCTATCATGGAATTTACTTAAATAAAGCTTGCAAAACTCAAATTCATAGCATGAGGAATTCAAATCGTGCATGGAATCATACATGGGCTGGATTGAATTAAAAACTCCTTGAAAACATGAAATTCAATCTTTCTTGAACATACAAAATACCATAATAATAGAAAATGCATTCTTTAATTAAAAGAAAAGGGTTTTTGGGTTCCATGGGAGAAAGAGGACCCATGAATGAACTCCCACATACCTTAAGACTGTAAATCTTGAAGAAGAAACAAAATCTTGAAAGCTTTCACGAATTAGGGAACTTGATTCGTGACAGTTCTTGAAAAGGAGAATTGAATTTGATGTTCTTGGGATTAGATTAGGGTTTCTTGGAGAGAAAAGTGAAGGAGAATAGGCAAATAATGCCCTAAATGATGTCTTAACTCGTGAATATATGACTTGGCTTGAGGAGAAAAGTCTTAACTTCCTCTTATCCATTTAAATTCGTGACCGGATCATGATTCTGCACCTTACTCCAATGCGGTAACATTGCGGCAGCTTACTGCCTCACATGAAAAATGGTATTGATAACGCCCAAATTACAACTCTCGTTAGAAAGTGTAAGAGATCGCTGTCAAATATAGAACCCAACTGGGTTGGGTGTCGACTCCCACAGGGAATACTTTGGTCACTAAGTGTTGCAATTATTAGTAGACTGTTGGTCGAAAATTCCAAGGACACAAGGGGGTTTGGTTTTAGGCGTGATCTAATATTATCAAAGTAAAGATGGAACGATTTGTGTAGTAAGATTTAATCACAGAGATTGGTAAGTTAGGGTTATGTCCACCTTGTAGTTTCTACTTCTCTATTAACTATGAGTAACGCGGAATTTAGACATGCATGCACTTATAGAGAATCGTATTCTAATTCTAAATCCAAGTGTTTCCCAACCATCAAGTATTTATTTCACTTTAGCTCTCCCGAGCCTAAAGTGTATAACAAATGGTACAAATTCTCCAAGAAGTTAATCCGGTTAAGGCATTAACGTGTAAATAGAGGTTGGAAACCCTATTTCCTTGTCACACTCTCTTTTCCAAACATGTAACTTTTCTCTCGAACAAGTTAATGCTATAATGGCGTATTCTCTATGTTTGCAACCATAAGAATTCAATTAAAACGAAGAGAGTAATGATATAAGTAGCATAACACATCAAGAATTCACAAACTCATAGTAATAGATAGTATCTTACAAGGTTTCCATAACCCTAACAGAGAAGTTTAGCTACTCATGAGTACAATGGAAATCAAAGAAGACATCATCATCATACCAAAGTTAGAATAATCTCACGATGGGGATGAGTTTGGCGTCTGATAATGCTCAATCTACAGCCCTCGTAGGAGTGTAAAGCGGTCGTTTGTCAAATATAGAACCCAACCTGGGTTGGGTATCGATCCCTTAGGGAATAGCTTGGTCAACAAGTAAGCAAAGATTACTAGACTTTTAGTGCAAGTCTCGTAAAAAGGGGGGATTGTAACGTGTTGCCAAAATAATAGAGTAAAAACTGAAAATAGCAAAGTAAAAAGAAAGAATGTTTAGTAAGATGTAAACGATGAGAATTGAGAAGTTGGGGTTATGTCCACCTTCTGAGTTATACGTCTCTATTGGCTATGAGTGTGCAGAATTCAGACATGCATGTGCTTATAGAGAATTGTATTCGATGGTAAATCCAGGCGTCTTTCGACCTATTCGAGGATTATTTCACTTTAACTCTTTCGAGCTTAAAGCGTGTCTAATGGTAAGAATTCTCCAAGAGGTTAATCCAGTTATGACACTAACTTTTTAATAGGGGATGGGACCCTACTACTTTGACATTATCTCTTTTCCAGAAAGATAACCTTTCTTTCGAACAAGTTAAATGTTATACTGGCGTATTCTTGCGTTTGCAACCACAAAGAATTTAGATTAAGATGAAGAGAATAATGATATAAGCAGCATAAGTGTCATGAACTCACAAACTCACAGCAATAGATTGTATCTCATACGGCTTTCATAACCCCAACAGAGAAGTTTAGTTACCCATGAATGCGAAGGAAATCACAATTGACATTGTTGTTATACCACAATTAAGATTTCACGTTTATAATGGTGTGGTAGGCGTTTAGGCGTGAATTCCTTAGCAAGGTAACGTTTCTCTTGTTGCGGAATTTAAGAATTGAATAGATGAGTAGAAGAAGAAAAATAGAATTAATGGAAGAATTAGAAGAAGAGTTGTAGAGTAATAGAATTCATTCGGAATTCTCTTTTTTCAAAATCTCTAGCAAGATAGGGTATTTATAATACCCATATCCTATTCCTACTAAGCTAATGAAATACTTAACCAAATTCTACTAAGCTAATGAAATACTTAACCCAATTGTACTAGGTTAATGTATCATTATCCTAATCCTAATAAGCTAATGAAATACTTAACCCAATTGTACTAAGTTAATGTATCATTATCCTAATCCTAATAAATTACTGCTAGTCCCCAAAGTCTTCAGAAATGCTGTTTTAGCCCGGGACAGATTTTCCATGCGCCATCTTTAGTCCTTGGCGTCCAAGATTGGCTTTTCTCCTTTCGTGAAGCTTTCTTTGGCGTCAAGTTATCCATAAAATGCTGAATTCTGCATCATTTATACCTGAAACTTTGATAATCATGTTCGTTAGCTCACTTACAGGAAAAAGGACTAAAAGTGCATGAAATATATAATTTGTTCTCAAAACTAGGCTAAAATATGGGCAAAATATAGTGCTATAGGCGTGTAAATTCGCCTATCATCAACACCCCACACTTGAAGCTTTGTTCGTCCTCGAACAAAATATCATGTCCCTCTAAACATCAACTTAGGGTTTCACAGCAACAACACAAAATATTCGTCAAGACAAGCACAACAATTATCAACAAAGAGTAGTTTTTCGATCATTAGTAGAAACAGTTTAACCTCTAGCATAGACTCGTGATGGTGGTCAACTCATATTCAAAGGTTAAGGCACAAAGAATCATACACGACTATCCAAAACTCATCAACCATGTGTGTCTCACAATATATTACCCATAATCACTCACATGTATAGCATATTTTTCAAACATGGGTATCAAAATATCCTTGCTCTCGCTCTCACAAAGAATTCTTATGAAGCAACTGATGACCATAGGCTTGCCCTTAGTGTAATGCTCCACTAAATGTCAGAATGTCAAGCTTAGGATCAACTAGGTCTTTTGATGGTTGTAATGTAGGCTAAGGGACAGGTAGGACTATTTTGGATAGAAATAGTGACTATGTTCCTAAGCGCTTTAATACATCACATTGTATCATTAACAATTTTCTTTCAAACAACCTTTCCACTTTCTTTTATTCTACCACTCTTTTTCTCCTCTTTTGTTTTTCAATTTTAAACATAACTAACTTTTCAGTTTTCCTTTCCTTTTTCTTTTGATAACATACCTCTTATGATAACACTTTCTTTTTCATAACTCATTCAAGCACCAATGCATTCTAAAGCATCATAATCACCCAATTTCCTCTTATTTTGTCACATGACTTTTTCACTTTAAATCACTTAGGAATTTGGATCAAATTATGGTCTTGAAAAAAATGGATTAGGCTTACATACGAGGTTTGTCAAAGAAAATAGGCTAAAGGCTCAAAAGGGTTAACTAGGATAATGTCCATGGGTAGGTAAAAATGAAGGTAAACAAATATAGGTTGCCAAAGAAATGCCTAAATCATCTCCTAAACTTACACTCCTTATTTTCGCTTTACATACATACCAGGCAAGTTCTAGAATCAGCCACAAGCACAAAATATACTATTAGCTCACACACACAAGGCACATGGTCGACTTTATTGAGAGTAGTATAGACTCTTGTCCCAACAGGTGAAGGAATTGAACCACACAATATCACATAGTGAGTCACAATTAGAGCCTAAATGTCTCAATAGTCATGATTTTAGCACAAACTTTTGTCATAATCTCATGCTGCCTATCAAAATAATTTCATGTGAAGCTAAAAAAAAATTTACTACTAAAAAAAACTTAAAAAAATGAAAAAAAATGAAACAAAAACAAAGCAAACAAACATAGATGCGAGTAGAGAAGTATAGCATGCAATACCACCACCCCACACTTAGTCGGGACACTGTCCTCAGTGGAAAATAAATACGAAGAACCTGGTCAGTCGGACTCCTCCTCAATGTCGGGGGTCATACCCCCTTCGTCGGAATCATCATAGGAGTCGTCGTCATCAGAATTCTCCTCCATGTCGGAGTCTGGCATTCGTCGATCATCATTGGTTGGCACATCGTCATCAAGAGGTTCCTCAAAGTATACCCCTACTCCATACATGGCCTTCGCATGTTCATTCATTGGGTAGTCATAGTCCAGCTGTTGGAGCTCTGCAGCAGTTGGAACACGACCTCCGCTCATCATTGTAAACCTCATCATGCCGTACATATGGCGGGAGAAACTCTCATCCCGAGCATGTCTCTGTGCCGTAGTAAGGTTGATGCCATGTGTTGATTCAGCATCTTTGACCTTTGTGAGGTCAACCTTCTTCGGATTTTGTGGGAGTTTATGATCAGCTGGTTCCTCTTCGATGTCTTCCTTCCTCAAGATTGCAGTCAACAGATTGCCGAAGCTGAAATGGGACCGCTTGTGTAGCCTAGCCTTCCGCATTGTAGATCGTATGATTACCTCAATGTTGATAGGGACATTCATCATCAATACGTATACCAAGCACACTCTATCTCTTGTTATTTTTGTGTATTGCCTCCCTGGAATGAGGCAGGAGTTGACCATGCGCAACCATATCCTTGCTTCCCTATTCAAAGAAGCATATGGGAAAGTGTTGTGTAGACCAGTGTCTTTGTGTCTACTCCAGCGTGCCATGGATCTTGTTCCACAGAGTGTGTCTCGAATAGCTCTATATGGAGGTCTATTGTACAGCTCCTTGAATGGTGATGGATAGACTGAAGGCAAGCCAAGAAAGGAGTTGAAGAAATCCGCATTGAGTTGTAACACTTGGCCCCGAATCTTGACTTCGCTTCCTGTGGTTTTTGGCGACCAGTTGGCATAGAATTCTCTTGTTAAATCGAGATTACATTCTCCCATGTCTCGGAAGATGAAATCAAGATATAATGCCATGATCTTGGCCAACATGCGCGGTTCTTTCTTTGCTAGGCTTTCCTTGTTTATCAAGTCCACATGAACATATTTTCTTTCTTTGTTGTTCCTGTACCATTCCTTATCTCCTTCCTCAAGAACCCATTTTATTCCAAACATGCGGCGTGGTAATTGCATCGAGGATGATTCTCCTTGCTCTTTTCGGCCTCTTTTCTTGCCTTTTTGTAAAGTGGTAGCCTTATCTTTGCCTTGTCTTGCTTTGGGTGCCATTGTACCTGAGACTTGAAATCGAGTTCACGTTAGCACAATCTCAATGGATACAATCTATACATAAGCAGTAGGGGTACCACCCCACACTTAGTTTGTTGATACGAATTAGTGAAGTGAAAGTGGTCGATTACTTAGACTTCATCGACATACGTTGTAGGAGATATATTCCAACAAGAAATTCAGATATGTAACACTTCTTGCAATCTTTGCAATACTTTCATGTTAGGTATATCAAGACTTATACATAGGGATTACATCATGGTATAGTTTCTATCAATAATCACAATCTCCTATGTCGGTAGGCAACTATAAGTCTTATTCCGATGAGCGAGACATCCCAACATGTAAGTATTCAAGTGACAAGAGTATGCAATGTTCATGACTATAGCAATTCCGCAAGTAGTATGACAATGCATCAAAATCGAATTGAAGTCGGAAACAAGTTAAGATCATCCTAACGTATATGTTCACTCACTTGGTTGTGTATCAACAATTCAAACACATTCACATCTCCAATACTTCTTCAAGATTTATCAATTCATAATAGACATAGTAACGTAGTACTTACGAAAAATAGATGAAGAACACAAGAGTACTTACGTGATTGAAGCCTTTGGAGATGTTCTTGTGAAGTGGAAGAGCAAAAGTTTTGAGAAGATTTGGATGCTATGTGCGGCGGCTATGTTAGGTTTTCAATGTGTTTATGCCTCAAGACTAAGTCTCCTTTATATAGGAAAAGAATGGGTCGGGTTTTGACCCATTTAAAATCGGTTTTGGAGACAAAAAGTGACCATAGGCGGCGCCTTTAGCTTTGCCTATGCTTGGAATAGGCGGCGCCTAATGCAAAGCCTATGGTGAGCATAGGCGGCGCCTAGTGCAATGCCTTTAGTGACCATAGGCGGCGCCTTTAGCATGGCCTATGATATTCAGAGACAAAATACTTTGGCATAGGCGGCGCCTATGCTATGGCATACTTGAGCATGGGCGGCGCCTATGCTATAGCACACTAGATTCCGAGACCTTGGGCTATAGTATAGGCTTTGCCTTGTTCGTGGCCTAGTTTTACCTAGGCCTAGCCTTGATCGATGCCTATTTTTTCATGAGCAATGCTCAATCCATAGCCTTATGCATCTTAATTCCTAACTTACCACCTTTACCATGCCATACGTCCAAATCGCATCTGAAATCGATCTCCTCGTTTTATACCTCTTGCACCTACATTCTCTCAAAACTAATGAAAACGATTAGTACGATGGGTTGCCTTCCATCAAGCGCCTTAGTTTTGGTCATGGCACGACTCTTATTTTTGGATTTTTATTTATCAAAAATGAAACACGTACTAGAATGAGAGAAAGACAAAAAAATGAAAAACGATAAATGATGGGTTGCCTCCCATCTAGCGCTTGATTTATTGTCGTGGCACGACATAGCTATCTCGATTACTTAGACTTCATCGAGATAGATGGTTGATCGTTTTCTGAATGGATTCAGACGATAATGAGGCTTACTTGTAGGCATGCAATCTTCTTCGAGATGACCCTTGTGCATGCCTATCCCAGGAGGGATACCAATTATATCATCAATAGTCCAACCCATAGCTCTCATGTATCTATTCAGAGCAGATATGAGAGCCTCTACGTGCTGTTTACTTAAATCATCCGCACTCACCGGAAGTATATTTATACTTTCCAAGAACACATACCTTAGATAATCGGGGAGCTCTTTCGATTCTAGCATTGGTGGCTCTTAAAGGGAAGTCTTCGCTGTTGGTGACGGTTGATTCTTAAGATCACGGTCCAGTTGCTTAGGAGTATGGGAATAGGACTCTATTTCTGTTAGAGCACCCATAAGTTCTTCATAATCTTCATCGTCCTCATGCTCAACATTCAGTGGCGCAGCAGACAATGGGTCAACAGTAAGCTGTTTCTCTACAGATAATGCTTTCTTATCCTCAGGATGAACATCAGCTACAGAGAACACATTCATATCGCTGGGATGCTTCATTGCTTTGTATATATCAAAGCGGACCACTTCGTCATTTATTCGGAATGAAAGCTCATTAGCTCTCAAATCAATGAGCACACTTCCTGTAGCAAGGAAAGGGCGTCCCAAGATTATGGGAACCTCTGAGTCCGCTTCACAATCCAAAATAACAAAGTCTGCTGGAAAGATGAATGAAGAAACCTTTACCAAGACATCACATAGGATACCAACAGGTCGTTTTACCGACCTATCCGCCATGACGAGCCTCATATTGGTTGGAGTAGGATCATCCAACCCCAACTTTTTATAGATAGATAATGGCATCAAATTGATGCTGGCTCCTAAATCACATAATGCTTTGGCAAAATTCAAAGATCCAACGGTGCAAGGAATAGTGAAAGCTCCGGGGTCAGCCTTCTTCTGAACTATTGATCGGGTAGCGATTACGCTGCAGTGATGGACATCATCTTTCAACTCATAACTTGCTGCCCGCTTCTTTGTCAAAAGATCCTTCATAAATTTCTCATACCCAGGCATTTGTTCAAGTGCTTCCACCAATGGAACATTAATGGTCAGCTGCTTTAACGTAGTCATGAATTTGCTGAACTTCGTATCATTCGCCACCTTCTTCAATCTTTGGGGAAAAGGTGGTGGTGGGTATGGAATTGTTCTCTCCATGGCTTTCTTCTCCTCTTTCTTCCGTTTTTCAGCTTTTCCAGGCTGCACGTCGTGAGGAGTGATGTTAAGGACGTTAGGATCGGCTGCTGCGGCATCTTCCCCTTTCGCCTTATCATCAATTTCCGCTTCTTCGTCAACCACTTGCTTGCCTTTTTCTGAAGTTTCCAGCACCTTACCATTTCGGGTAGTGATGGCCATGCATGACCCATCATTCCTTGGGTTTTGCACAGTATCGCTAGGTAAAGTGCCAGCCTTTCTTTGATTGAGTGCTGCTGAAAGTTGACTCAATTGCTGCTCTATTTGCTTGATTGAAGTGGAATGAGAATTAACTAATTGCTTCATAGAGGACAAATCATTTATTACCTCCGTTACTCCTGCGCTCGTTGCTTCCACTTCTTTCAGTAGTTTAGCCATCATATCTTCCATACTTCCAGAACTAGATGTGGTGGTGTCACATCTTCCAGGGGGTACGTATAAACCACTCTTTTCATTGTTTTTCCTCCAACTACCTTGGTCCTTGTTTCCAGACTTATCATAATAGTTCCGACCTTGGTTTCCTTGGGCATTGCCTCGAAAACCCCCCTGATTGTTCAAGTAGTTGGCTTCCTCTTCCGAATCAGATTCGTCTCTTCCTTTTAACGCAATAACTTTCACTTTTTTGGTCTTCCCTGATAATAAATGCTTTGTAAGAAGATCCACTTGTGTTTTCATGTGCGCCATATCTTGATCACGTTCTTCTTGTCTTCTTCTTTGGTCTGCAGTCATGCCAATAGATAAAGTGGGGCTTGCTACCTCAGAATCCCTAGTATGCCAAGCTCTACTTTGTTTCGTCATACGATCTAGCATATTGCTTGCTTGACCAAAGGTGAGATCCATAAAGGATCTTCCAGCCGCATAATCCACCACTGGTTTAGTTATTGAATTCAGGGCTCTATATAATATCTCCATTAGGTGAACATTAGTCATATGATGGTTTGGGCACCTCGCTAGCTTTGTTTTGAACCTCTCCCATGTTTCATGAAGAGCTTCAGTGGGAAGCTGACGAAAGTTGCTGATTTCATCTCTCAATTGTGCTCTTTTGGATGGCGAAAAGAATCTTTCTAGGAAAGCGTCTCTCAATTGCCTCCAATTTGTAATAGAATCAGGAGTCAGCCCATTCAACCATAGAGTTGCCTCCCCAGACAGAGACAATGGAAATAGACGTAATCGAATTGCATTCTGACCAACACCAGGATTGTCAAAGGACTTGCATGTAGAAATAAAGTTGATAAGATGCATATTCGGATCATCGCCTGCTAGTCCACCAAATAATCCCTTGAGTTGCAATAACTGAATCATGGTGCTTGTGATGTTGAACTTGGCTCCGGGCGCTAATGGTGGGGGAATAATAGCTCCTGTGGCTCTGTCTCCATCAAGATCATCATCATCATCGTCAAAAGCTGGTTGCATAGCTTGGCGTTCAGGCCTAAACCTAGCTTGACGATCTCTTCTGTTGGCAGGTGTTGCGATCCCAGCGGCATGCCTAGGGTTTAGTAGCTCGTCATCACCTAGATCCTCATCGTCAGGATTTGTTGCTCGCCCAGGGTTATCAATATTCTGTTGATGCACCTGAGTGGCGGCTAGCGCAGCTAATCTCGCCTGTTCCTGTTGAGCAGCCATCCTTTCAATTGCGTGTTGTGCCTCCATTCTACGAATGCGTTGTGGTTCAGGATTGATAGGTAATAACGGTTGACCAAAACTTCGGGTATGGGGCATGCACTGAATGAAAACCTGCAGTAAACAAAAACAAAAACTAAAAGTAAAAGTACGAGAATCTTTGACCAAAGGGTCTAGTAATTATTACGAACTTAATTGACACTTGTATTCCCCGGCAACGGCGCCAATTTTTGATAACGCTCAATCTACAGCTCTCGTAGGAGTGTAAAGCAGTCGTTTGTCAAATATAGAACCCAACCTAGGTTGGGTATCGATCCCTCAGGGAATAGCTTGGTCAACAAGTAAGCAAAGATTACTAGACTTTTAGTGCAAGTCTCGTAAAAAGGGGGGATTGTAACGTGTAGCCAAAATAATAGAGTAAAAACTGAAAATAGCAAAGTAAAAAGAAAGAATGTTTAGTAAGATGTAAACGATGAGAATTGAGAAGTTGGGGTTATGTCCACCTTCTGAGTTATACGTCTCTATTGGCTATGAGTGTGCAGAATTCAGACATGCATGTGCTTATAGAGAATTGTATTCGATGGTAAATCCAGGCGTCTTTCGACCTATTCGAGGATTATTTCACTTTAACTCTTTCGAGCTTAAAGCGTGTCTAACGGTACGAATTCTCCAAGAGGTTAATCCAGTTACGGCACTAACTTTTTAATAGGGGATGGGACCCTACTACCTTGACATTATCTCTTTTCCAGACAGATAACCTTTCTTTCGAACAAGTTAAATGTTATACTGGCGTATTCTTGCGTTTGCAACCACAAAGAATTTAGATTAAGATGAAGAGAATAATGATATAAGCAGCATACGTGTCACGAACTCACAAACTCACAGCAATAGATAGTATCTCATACGGCTTCCATAACCCCAACAGAGAAGTTTAGTTACCCATGAATGCGAAGGAAATCACAATTGGCATTGTTGTTATACCACAATTAAGATTTCACGTTTATAATGGTGTGGTAGGCGTTTAGGCGTGAATTCCTTAGCAAGGTAACGTTTCTCTTGTTGCGGAATTTAAGAATTGAATAGATGAGTAGAAGAAGAAAAATAGAATTAATGGAAGAATTAGAAGAAGAGTTGTAGAGTAATAGAATTCATTCAGAATTCTCTTTTTTCAAAATCTCTAGCAAGATAGGGTATTTATAATACCCATATCCTATTCCTACTAAGCTAATGAAATACTTAACCAAATTCTACTAAGCTAATGAAATACTTAACCCAATTGTACTAGGTTAATGTATCATTATCCTAATCCTAATAAGCTAATGAAATACTTAACCCAATTGTACTAGGTTAATGTATCATTATCCTAATCCTAATAAATTACTGCTAGTCCCCAAAGTCTTCAGAAATGCTGTTTTAGCCCGGGACAGATTTTCCATGCGCCATCTTTAGCCCTTGGCGTCCAAGATTGGCTTTTCTCCTTTCGTGAAGCTTTCTTTGGCGTCAAGTTATCCATAAAATGCTGAATTCTGCATCATTTATACCTGAAACTTTTCTAATCATGTTAGTTAGCTCACTTACAGGAAAAAGGACTAAAAGTGCATGAAATATATAATTTGTTCTCAAAACTAGGCTAAAATATGGGCAAAATATAGTGCTATAGGCGTATAAATTCGCCTATCATCAGCGTCAAACAAGAGGTTGACGTTTTTCTTCCCTTTAGCCGTTCATGTAGCCTTATCGTTTTTCTCTGTCTTAAACTTACAGAATCTGTAAACTAAATAATGAAAAGTGCTGAATAATAATGATCGAATAATTGCTGAAAAATTCAGCAAATAAGTTTTTTATAACATCCTTGTCCTACTAAGTTACTGCTGCATCCCTAAGTATTTAGAAATACTGATTTTGCCCGGGACAAGTTCTCCATGCATCACATTCAGTCCACAAGCTTCCAGAAGCTGCCTTCCCTCTTATGTGAAGTTTCCCTTTGCTGCCCAAAGGTCCACAAAGTGCTGAAATCTTCATCATTAATACCTGAAAAACATGCTAATCACATAGGTTAGCTCACTTAAAGGAAAATGGACTAAAAGTGCAGGAATTATATATTTTATCCTCCAAACTTAGCTAAAATATGGGTAAATTATGGTTCTTAGGGGTATAAATACGCCCAACATCACCACCCCACACTTAAAGCTTTGTTCGTCCTCGAACAAAATATTACGTCCATGCAAACACCTAACTAGAATTTCACAATAGCAACACAAAATGTTCAACAAGACATGCACGACAATTATTAACAGAGAGTAGGTTTCTTGATCACTACTAGAAACAATTCAACCTCCAACATAGACTCGTGAGGATGGTTTATTCGTATCCACAAGTTAAGCCATAAAGAATCATATAACACTACCCAAAAATCATCAACCATGTGTGTCTCACACAAGATATCACCCATGATCACTCACAGTTTTGCAATTTTCGAAACATGGGTATAAGACTCTCCTTGCTCTCACTTCTCACAAAAAATTCTTATGTTGCAACTGATGACCATAGGCTTGCCCTTACTGTAATGCTCTACTAATATCGGAATGCTAAGCTTAGGAACAAATAGGTCTTTACAGGTTGTAATGTAGGCTAAGGGACAGGTAGGACTATTTTGGCCAGAAATAGTGACTATGTTCCCTAAGCGCTTTAATACACTACGTTATGTCATTAACACTCTCTTTTAAACAACCCCTCTACTTTCCTTTCATCTACCACCCCTTTTCACCTATTTTGTTATTCAATTATAAACACAACTATCTTTTTATTTTTCTATTTTTTTTTTTAATTTTATAAAACACCTCTATGATAGCCATTCTTTTTCACAACAATTTCAAGTACCAATACACTCTGAGGCATCACTCTCACCCAATTTCCTCTTATTTTGTCACATGACTCTAAAATTTAAAGCGCTTAGGAATTTGGATCAAATTATGGTCTTGAAAAAAAATGGATTAGGCTACATATGAGGCTGTCAAAGAAAATAGCTAAAGGCTCTAAGCGGGTTAACTAGGATAATGTACAAAGGTAGGTAAAAAGAAGGTAAACAATTACAGGCTGCCAAAGAAATGCCTAAATCATCTCCTAAACTCACACTCTTTATTTCTCTTTACACACACACCAGGCAAGTTCTAGCATTAGTCACAACACAGAATATACTATAACCTTACACACACAAGGCACATGGTCAACTTTATTGGGAACAGTATAGACTCTTGACCCAACAGATGAATGAATTAAACCACACAATTATCACACAATGAGTCACACTTAGAGCCTAAATGTCTCAATAGTAATGATTTAGCACAAACTCTTGTTATAATACCATGCCGTCTATCAGAACAATTTCATGCAAAATCTAAAAAAATTTGAAAATTTAACTAACTAATTAATACTAATTAGCAAAAACAAGAATAAATGTAGGCAAAGAAGTACAATACAGCATACAAATACCAGCACCCCACACTTAGACGGGACACACTGCCCTCAGTGGAAAAATAAATAAGGAGAACCTGATTAGTCGGACTCTTCCTCTATGTTTTGGGTCATACCCCCTGCGTCGGAATCATCATCAGATTCGTCATCATTAGAGTTGTCCTCCACATCTGAGTCTGGCAGTCGGCGATTATCGTCAGTCGGCACGTCACCGTCGAGAGGTTCCTCAAAATGTACCCCCACTCCACACATGGACCGCGCATGCTCATTAAGCGGGTAATCATAGTCCAACTGCTGAAGCTCTGCATCAGTCGAAACACGACCCCCATTTATCAGTGTAAATCTAGTCATTCCATACAGATGGCGGAAAAAGCTTTCATCTCGAGCATGCCTCTCTGCAGTGGTGAGGTTGATGCCTTGACCAGTTTCTGGCTCTTTAACCTTCGTGAGATCAACCTTCTTCGGGTTGTGTGGCAGCTTATGGTACGCGGGGGTATGTCCGAATCCACCGTTCCATTGACCTTGATCCGCACAGTGTATGTCTGATGGACCTGTAGGGAGGTCTGTGATAAAGCTCCTTGAGCGGTGATGGATCCACAAATGGAAGGCCCAAAAAAGAGTTGAAGAACTCCGCATTCAGTTGCAAGACTTGGCCCCGAATCTTGACTTCACTTCCGGTAGTATTTGGGGACCAATTGGCATAAAACTCTCGCGTTAGATCAAGATTGCATTCCCCCATATCTCGGAAAATGAAATCAAGATTTAGTGCCATGATTTTAGCCAAAATGCGGGGGTCTCTCTTTGCTAGACTCTCCTTCTGCATCAAATCCACGTGAACATATTTTTTTTACTTTGTTGTTCTTGTACCACTCCTTTCCTTCCTCCTCTAGGACCCATTTTATCCCGAAAGTGCGTCGAGGCACTTGCAAAGAGGAGGACTCAGCTTGCTCTTTTCTTGACCGTTTCTGACCTTTCTGTGAGGTGGACACTTTTTCTTTTCCTTGTCGTCCTTTTGGAGCCATTCTACCTGAGATCAAAATAGAGTCATGTTAGTTTCATCTCGGAAGATTCACTATAATCGAACAACAACCAGTGATGGCACCACCCCACACTTAATTTGTTGGCACAAACAAATTAAGTGAGTGATGTCGATTACTCAGACTTCGTCGACATACATTTAGGCGATATGTTCCAACAACATGTTTAGCACAGTCATATTTTCATGTTATCTTGACTAGCCTTTCCAACTTTATTTCAATGGATTTATGCATTTTTTGAACAAGACTACCACATAGAGTTCTTATCAGGTTATTGCATAGAAATAATCACACCATCGTATACTTGTGGTCAATAATAATCCATACCTCGATGAATGAGTCATTCAAACATTCAAGCTTACAACGTTCAAGATTACGCATTAACTTCACAATTTCGACTCCATAAAAATATGACAGTGTATAACAATCAAGTACAAGTCGGAACAAAGTCAAGAACACCCACACGTATTCTTTCACTCAATCTAGATGTATCATAACAAACCAATCATATTCTTATCACCAAACACCACTCCAAAATCTAAAATACCATTATAAGCATAGTATTGCAACAACTACGGGATATAAAAGAATAGCTTACTTGGCGATTGTTTGGGAAGATGATCTTGCAAGATTAGATGAGCAAAAAGAAAATTTTTGAGAGATTTGGGAAGCTTAGGCGGCGCCTAGGTTGAGCAAACAAGTGCATTTTGTTCTAAGGTTGAAGATCTATTTATAGACTAAGCCATGGGTTGGGTTTGATCCATGTAAAATCGGGTTAGGAGACAAAAAGGCATAAGTAGGCGGCGCCTAATGCTTTGCCTATGCTTAGTATAGGCGGCGCCTTTGTCAATGCCTTGTTGGGCATAGGCGGCGCCTTTGCCAATGCCTTGTTGAAACAGTGAGCATAGGCAATGGCATAGGCGGCGCCTATGGTATTGCCTAGATTTACATAGGAGACGCCTATGGTATTGCCTAGATTTGCATAGGCAATGCCTTGTCCATTGCCTATGTGAGGCAGTAAGCATAGGCAATGGTATAGGCCTTTCCTTGTCCATTGCCTAGATTTGTATAGGCCTTGCCTTGTCCATTGCCTGGATTAGTATAGGCATTGCCTTGTCTATTGCCTAGATTAGCATAGGCAATGCCTAGCCGATAGCATTTGCTCCATCATTCCTACTTTACCACCTTTAGCATGGCTCACTTTCAACTCAAAATTTGGGACCAATCTCCTCCTTTATACATCTTTCACCTACACTTAATCAAAAACAACAAAAAATGATTAGAAGGATGGGTTGCCTCCCACCAAGCGCCTTAGTTTTGGTTGTGGCTCGACTCTTCTTTTTGGATTTTTATTTAACAAAAACAAACTCCTAGTAAAACAAAACTATTAAAAACGATGGGTTGCCTCCCATGTAGCACTTGATTTATCGTCGCGGCACGACATTGTTATCTCGATTACTTTAGACTTCATCGAGATAGACGGTGGCTATACATTTTATCGAGTCAAGTGGACCGATATATGGCTTCACTCGTTGGCCATTCACGTTAAAGGCACCACCATCATTGTTTTCTAACTCTACTACTACAGACGAGTAGACTTGGATAATTTTAAATGGACCAGGCCATCTAGACTTCAACTTACCTAGAAATAGCTTCAGTCTGGAGTTGAAAAGAAGTACCAAATCACCCTTCTGTAAGTTTCGTTGGATAATCCTCCGATCATGGTACTTTTTCATCCGTTCCTTGTAGAGGTCTGCTCTTTCATACCTGTGTAGACGGAATTCATCCATCTCATTCAGCTGTTCCAATCTCAGATTAATAGCATCATCCCAATTCAGGTTAAGCCGCTTCAACGCCCACAACGCTTTATGTTCGAGCTCGATTGGCAAGTGACAAGCCTTCCCATAAACTAGTTGGTAAGGTGACATACCAATTGGTGTCTTGAACGCAGTCCTATAAGCCCATAAGGCATCATCCAGCTTTCGGGACCAATCCTTCCTGCTAGCATTTACAGTCTTAGCAAGGATCAGCTTGATCTCCCGATTAGAAACCTCTACCTGCCCACTAGTTTGTGGGTGGTAAGGTGTAGCTACCTTATGTTGCTTGACCCCATATTTCACCAACACGGCTCTGAACAGCTTGTTGCAAAAGTGTGATCCTCCATCGCTTATGATGGTATGTGGTACCCTAAAACGAGAGAAGATATTTCTCTTTAAGAATGCTACAACATGCTTACCTTCATTATCAGCCAGCGCTACCGCTTCGACCCATTTGGATACATAATCCACAGCAACTAGGATATATTTCATCCCAAACGAACTCACAAATGGGCCCATGAAATCATTACCCCATACATCAAATAGTTCTACTTCAAGAATTTTAGACATGGGCATCTCATGGTGCTTCGAGATAGAGCCTTGCCTCTGACACTGATCATATCTTCTCACAAAATCGTAAGCATCCTTGAATAATGAAGGCCAATAATAGCCGCTTTGCAATGCCTTCCTGGCTGTCCGATCACCTGCATGGTGACCCCCAACATGGGAAGCATGACTTGCTTCCAAGATGCTAGGCACCTCCACATCAGAGATGCATCGCCTAATAACACCATCAGCATATCGTCGAAAAAGATACGGTTCATCCCAGAAGTAGTGTTTCACATCATGCATGAAATTTCTCTTTTGATGAAAGGAGAGATTTTCAGGCATCACTTTACTTACCACGTAGTTCGCAAAGTCTGCATACCACTGTAAGTCTTCCACCATAGCGGCTAGGATCTCTTCATAGGGAAATGCATCATCAATCTCAAAGTCGGGTTGCGCTATGTGCTCACTCTCAAGTCTAGATAGATGATCAGCTACTCGGTTTTCGCAACCTTTTCTATCCTTTACCTCGAAATCAAATTCTTGAAGCAATAACACCCACCGAATTAGCCTTGGATTAGCATCCTTCTTTGCCATTAAATATCTCAGAGCCGCATGATCTGTATGAACCACCACTTTGGTTCCCAACAAGTAAGCACGGAACTTTTCAAAAGCATAAACAACTGCTAGAAGCTCTTGTTCCGTGACGGTATAGTTCTTCTGGGCTCCATTCAAGGCCTTGCTCGCATAGTATATTGGATGAAATAGCCTTTCTCTTTTCTGACCAAGTACAGCACCCAAAGCTACCCCACTTGCATCACACATAACTTCAAACGGTAGAGACCAATCGGGTGCTACAATAATAGGAGCTTCAACTAGCTTCCCTTTGAGGCATTCAAATGACTTCAAGCAATCTTCACCTAAGTCGAACTTTGCATCCTTCTCAAAAAATTTGCATAATGGACTAGCAATCTTGGAGAAGTCTTTAATAAACCTCCGATAAAAACCTGCATAACCGAGGAAACTACGAACTCTCTTTACAGAAATTGGAGGTGGTAGTTTCTCGATAACTTCAATCTTGGCTCGATCAACCTCAATTCCTCTTTCAGAGACTTTATGCCCAAGAACAATGCCTTCCTTCACCATAAAATGGCACTTCTCCCAGTTTAGCACCAAGTTGAATTCAACACATCTCTGCAATGCCATACTCAGATTTGCCAAGCATGATTCAAACGACTCACCTACTACTAAAAAAACGTCCATGAACACCTCCAAGGTGTCTTCAACCATATAAAAAAAAATGGACATCATACAACGCTGAAAAGTGGCAGGTGCGTTACATAGCCAAAATGGCATACGTTTGAAAGCAAACGTACCATACGGGCATGTAAAAGTTGTCTTCTCTTGATCTTCAGGAGCAATGCAGATCTGATTATAGACGGAATAACCATCTAAGAAACAAAACCATTCCTTCCCTGCCAATTGATCAAGCATTTGGTCCATGAATGGCATTGGGAAGTGATCCTTTAGCATCCACGAATTCAGCTTCTGGTAGTCCATGCACACTCTCCACCCTGTGACAGGTCTGAGTGGAATTAGCTCATTCTTTTCATTTGCGACTACCGTCATGCCCCCTTTCTTGGGCACACATTGTACCGGACTCACCCATTTACTGCCGGAGATTGGATACACCACCCCAGCATCTAACCACTTAATAATTTCTTTCTTCACTACCTCTTGCATAGGTGGATTCAAACGACGTTGATGCTCAATTGTGGGCACGCAATCTTCTTCGAGCTGAATCTTATGCATACATATCCCAGGAGAGATACCAATTATATCAGCAATAGTCCAACCGATGTCTCTCTTGTATTTTTTTAGAACAGAGATGAGAGCCGCTACTTGCTGTTCACCTAAATCAGCCGCAACAATAACCGGAAGTGTATCACCACTTCCCAAAAATGCATACTTCAGGTGGCTGGGCAGATCTTTCAATTCTAGCACTAGTGGTTCTTCAATGGATGGCTTTGCTGGTGGTGAAGGTCGATTCTTAAGATCAAGGTCCAGCTTCTTAGGAGCATGAGAATATGACCCTATTCCTGTTAGAGCATAAATAGTTTCTTCATACTCTTCAACATCCCCACGCTCAAAATTCATAAGCACAGCAACCAATGGATCAACAATAAGCTGCTTCTCTACAGATAATTCTTTCTCATCTTCATAATAAACATCAGCTACAGAGAACACATTCATATCTTTGGGATGCTTCATTGATTTGCATACATCAAAATGGACCACTTCGTCATTCATCCGAAATAAAAGCTCATTAGCTCTTAAATCAATAAGCACACTTCCTGTTGCAAGGAAAGGACGCCCCAAGATTATGGGAACTTCAGAATCCACCTCACAATCCAAAATAACAAAGTCTGCAGGAAAAATGAAGGTGAAAACCTTCACCAATACATCATATAAGATACCAACAGGTCATTTTACCGACTTATCTGCCATCACGAGCCGCATATTGGTTGGTGTAGGATCACCCAACCCCAACTTTCCGTAAATAGATAGCGGCATCAAATTGATGCTAGCTCCCAAATCGCACAATGCCTTAGAAAAATCCAAAGATCCAACCGTGCAAGGAATAGTGAAAGCACCAGGATCTGCCTTCTTCTGAACTAACGATCTTGTAGTGATTGCACTGGAATGATGAACATTATCTGCCAGCTCATATCTTGCTACCCGCTTTTTTTTCAAAAGGTCCTTCATGAATTTAGCGTACCCAGACATCTGTTCCAGCGCCTCCACTAAAGGAACATTAATATTCAGCTGCTTCAACATAGTCATGAATTTATTGAACCTGGTGTCATCAACTTTCTTCTTCATTCTTTGAGGAAAAGGTGGTGGTGGAAGGGGAAGAGTTTTCTCCACCACTTCCTTTTTATCTTGCTTTCGATTATCAATCTTTTCAAGCTGGTGACGTCTAGGTGTAGTGTCATGAACTTTCTCATTCTGATTTTCAACTTCTACAGAATCATCACAATCTACTTCAATCACATTCTTTTTTGTATTATCAACCACCTGCTTACCTTTGGATGGATTTTCCAACACCTTACCACTCCTGGTATTAATAGCCATACATGATCCATCATTCCTTGGATTTTGGACGGTGTCGCTAGGTAAAGTGCCAGCTTTTCTTTGATTGAAAGTCGCTGATAGTTGACTCATTTGTTGTTCCAGCTGTTTTATTGCAGTGGAATGCGAGTCAACCAATTGATTTATTGAGGAAAAATCATTTTTTACCTCAGCTAGTCCCGTGTTGGTTGCCTCCACTCCTTTCAACAACTTAGCCATCATATCTTCCATGGACATCTTTCCAGAGCCAGATGCCTCGGCCTCACGATTTCCAGGAGGAACATACAAACCACTCCTGTCAGTCTTATTCTTGTATCCGAATTTATCACAATAGTTCTGACCTTGGTTTCCTTGGGCATTGCCTCAGAAACCACCCTGATTATTCAAATAATTTACTTCCTCTCCAGAATCGGATTCATCTCTTCCCTGCGATACAAAAGCCTTGACCTTTTCTGTCTTCCCTGATAATAAATGCTTGGTAAGAAGGTCCATCTGAGTTTTCATGTGAGCCATATCTTGGTCACGTTCCTCTTCTCTTCGCCTCTGTTCTGCTGTCATGCCAGTAGATACAGTAGAGCTTGCTACCTCAGAATCCCTGGTATGCCAAGCTCAACTTTGCTTTTTCATACGATCCAGCATATCACCAGCCTCAATAAAAGTAAGGTCCATGAATGACCCACGCGCAGCATTATCAACCACTAGCTTAGTCACTGAGTTCAAAGACCTGTATAATATCTCCATCAAGTGGATATTGGTCATCTGATGGTTTGGGCACCGCATAAGCTTCTTCTTGAACCTCTCCCATGTTTCATGGAGAGCTTCAGTTGGAAGCTGTTGAAAATTGTTGATCTCATCTCTTAATTGTGCTTTTTTGGATGGCGGAAAGAATCTTTCTAGGAAAATGTCTTTCAGTTGCCTCCAATTAGTAATAGAATCAGGAGTTAGCCCGTTCAACCGTAGAGTTGCCTCTCTAGATAGAGACAATGGAAATAAGCGCAGCCGGATCACATTCTGTCCAACCCCTGGATTGTCAAACGCCTTGCATGTTGAGATAAAGTTGATCAGATGCATATTCGGATCATCGCCTGCAAGTCCACCAAATAACCCTTTGAGTTGCAACAGCTGGATCATGGTGCTAGTGATATTAAACTTGGCTCCGGGTGCCAAGGGAGGAGGAATAATAGCCCCTATGGCACCAGCTCCATCCAAATCGTCATCATCATCATCAAAAGGAGCCTACAAAGCTCGGCGTTCAGGTCTCATTCTAGCTTGACGATCTCTCCTGTTCACAGGTGCTGCCACCTCATCTGCACGCCGTGGATTAAATAACTCATCATCACCCAGGTCCTCATCATCAGGATTCGTTGCCCGGCTTGGGTTATCAATATTCTGTTAATGCACTTGAGCAGCTGCCAACGCAGCTAACCTAGCCTGCTCCTGTTGAGCAGCCCTTCTTTCAATGTCACGTTGTGCATCCATTCTGCCAATAAGTTGTGGTTCAGGATTTATGGGTAATAATGGCTGACCAGATCTTCGTGTATTTGGCATGCACTCTACCAAACCTGAACAAACAAAAACAACAAACAAAAGTAAAATTCGAGAATCTTTGACCAAAGGGTCTATTAACTATCACAAACTTAGTTGACAACCGTATTCCCCGGCAACGGCGCCAAAATTTGATAACTCCCAAATTACAACTCTCGTTAGAAAGTGTAAGCGGTCGCTGTCAAATATAGAACCCAACTGGGTTGGGTGTCGAATCCCACAGGGAATACTCTGGTCACTAAGTGTTGCAATTATTAGTAGACTGTTGGTCGAAAATTCCAAGGACACAAGGGCGGTTTGGTTTTAGGCGTGAACTAATATTATCAAAGTAACGATGGAACAATTTGTGTAGAAAGATTTAATCACAGAGATTGGTAAGTTAGGGTTATGTCCACCTTGTTGTTTCTACTTCTCTATTAACTATGAGTAACGCGGAATTTAGACATGCATGCACTTATAGAGAATCGTATTCTAATTTTAAATCCAAGTGTTTCCCAACCATCAAGGATTTATTTCACTTTAGCTCTCCTGAGCCTAAAGTGTATAACAAATGGTACAAATTCTCCAAGAAGTTAATCCGGTTAAGGCATTAACGTGTAAATAGAGGTTGGAAACCCTATTTCCTTGTCACACTCTCTTTTCCAAACATGTAACTTTTCTCTCGAACAAGTTAATGCTATAATGGCGTATTCTCTATGTTTGCAACCATAAGAATTCAATCAAAACGAAGAGAGTAATGATATAAGTAGCATAACACATCAAGAATTCACAAACTCATAGTAATAGATAGTATCTTACAAGGTTTCCATAACCCTAACAGAGAAGTTTAGCTACTCATGAGTACAACGGAAATCAAAGAAGACATCATCATCATACCAAAGTTAGAATAATCTCACGATGGGGATGAGTTTGGCGTCAAACAAGAGGTTGACGTTTTTCTTCCCTTTAGCCGTTCGTGTAGCCTTAGCGTTTTTCTCTGTCTTAAACTTACAGAATCTGTAAACTAAATAATGAAAAGTGCTGAATAATAATGATCGAATGATTGCTGAAAAATTCAGCAAATAAGTTTTTTATAACATCCTTGTCCTACTAAGTTACTGCTGCATCCCTAAGTATTTAGAAATACTGATTTTGCCCGGGACAAGTTCTCCATGCATCACATTCAGTGCACAAGCTTCCAAAAGCTGCCTTCCCTCTTATGTGAAGTTTCCCTTTGCTGCCCAAAGGTCCACAAAGTGCTGAAATCTTCATCATTAATACCTGAAAAGCATGCTAATCACATAGGTTAGCTCACTTAAAGGAAAATGGACTAAAAGTGTAGGAATTATATATTTTATCCTCCAAACTTAGCTAAAATATGGGTAAATTATGATTCTTAGGGGTATAAATACGCCCAACATCAGGTATAACTTTTCGCTCGAGTATCGAATTAAGGCGAAATTGGTATAGTTGGAAAGCTAATTCAATTATATACAACTTGGTGGGTCTTTATCTAAAAAAATCTATGTATATAAAAAGTTATACACGTTAAAATTAGACTCTTGTAGAATTGACCCTAATCTTTGGATGAATCTAAGGTTTTTAGATCAACTTGGCTCTAAGTGATTTATAGGAACATTATTTAACTAATAAGAACTCATACACTAGGATAAAGGTAATAACACATGCATTTCAAATTATGGATAAAGAACATGGCAAATACACCTTCACCGTGATGCGGTGGAATCACATTGAGCTACTGGAATTTTCCATTCAAAGGACGAGTGCGATTTAGGGGCTTGGCATAATGCGAGCTTATCAAATTGAGCCACTGGAAATGGACGAGTGCAATTTTAAACCTTGGCATGATGTGTCTCCATCGCACTTCTTTACAGGAAAAAAGACAAGTGTGATTTTGCACTTCATCGCGACGCAGTGCGATAACGGTGAGCCATTGGAAATACAATCCGAACAGGGTTCAAACCTCATTTGAAAATTCCAAAACTTTCTCGAGACATGCTCCTTACACCCCTGAACATGAATCAACTCAAAAACCATCATCTTATAGCCCGGAAGGTTAACTTAAAAATCTACAAAGTTAAGAAGTCAACTATATGACTAAGTCTCCTTCACTTAGTAAAATTTTCAGGTTCTAAGCTTCCTATGTATGCACTAGGAGCTGAACTGAACTAAGGATAATATGGGGTATTACAAACCCCTTCACCAACTTCCAAATATCCTTAAACTTGGTGGAAATACTAGCATAAACATATCTTGACAAGGCATGGAAATATGCCTCTTTCTTCACAACAGTCATAGAGCCCTACTCCAGCTGATCAAACTTATCTCTCATCTGATCTCTCAGACTGAATGGCACAAACCTATCCAAAAAAGCCTCAACAAACTGATCTCAAGTCATCTTTGGAGAATTAAGAGGTCTGCAACTAACAAATAAACTCCACCAATCTCTGGATATATCTCTCAACTGATACATTGTATAATAAAACCTATGCGACTCAAGAAAACCAAGGTTATGCAACTTCTCATGATATACAATCATGAAATCATAGGAATTCTAGCCTACAACACCATTGAAACTAGGAGGACCCACACGAGTGATTCTCTCCAACCCCTTCTAATCCTTAAAAGAGATAATTATACTCATAACCAGAGGAGGCATAGTGAATCTAGTTGTCTGAGATCACACCTGAGGAGGTAACATAGAAGAAGGCTGAACTCCTGGTCTTAAAATACCATAGTCAGATATAGGCACTAAAGGAGGAACAACACTAAAAGTTTGTGGGGTACCATAAATAGATGTCGGAACCACAGAAGGATTTATACTCAGAGCTGAGGAAACAACATAGGCAGGATCTGACACAAATGGAGGTAAAATACAAGGAGCTAGAGGAACACCAGGTGTACTTAAAGGAGAACCCTCAAAATGGGTCAACAAGCAAATCAACAATCCCACCACAACTGGGGTATAAGAACTCTATGGGACCAGATTAGGCCTTTTATCTCCACTATACTCAACTTGAGACTCAAGGGACAACCCTCTAGTGATACCTTTGGATGGGGAAGATTCTTATGACCGTCTACTACCTCGACCCCATCCATGGCTTGCAAATCACCCTCTAGACTGAGCTCTCTCCTTAGATGATAGTTTTGCATCTCTAGCTTATGAGATCAATTCCTCACTATCTGCGTAGAAAAGAGTGAAATATTATTTAAAACATAATGTATGGAAAAACCAATGATATAGAATGAAATAAGAAAAGTTTCCTAAAGATATCTTATAGCCTCTTGAAGATAGATATCGATGTCTATGTATTGATTTGATAGACTCTACTAGATACCCTATGCTTACATTGTTAAGACCAATAAAACCTGACTACACTAATACCAGTTTATCATGTCCCAAAAATCAACAATCATGATAACATTTGTAAAGTCAATCCTTTTCAAGTAAGCCTATCACCCAATCTAATATGAAATGAGAAATCAATACAAAAACCTAAGGCTAGACTCCTAGAGTAGAGTTAAACTGAAATATATAGCAAAAGTAGAAGTAAATAACCAAAGATTCTATACAAATCTCAAAACATGGTGTCATAGTGTAAGAACCATTAAATATATCTCGAATGTCAAAGACACAATAAAATTCCAAAAAATATCAAAATTTATCTCAGAATACAAAATAAAACATGAATTGATAGGAAGAAGTAGTACAAATACTCCAAAGGGATAGATCAGCTTCTACCTTGAATACACCAAAGATACCACCTGAATCAGCTACCATGTGGTGCACTCGTACCTACATCTACACCAAAAGGGCACAGCAGAGGTGAGTACAACCCACTTGTACTTAGTAGGTATCATAGGCTGACTGAGCAAAGTAGGAAATAAAGTATATAAAATACACATTATGGGTACATCAGCTTCAATCAAAAAATGTCTCAAATGGTATCCCGCACCATCTCCACTAATAGTTTTATAATATACACATAGGCCATACATAAATACGAAAAAGAAACACAAGTGACGCAGATACCATACACAAGTATAATAAAAAAGTTCTATAGATTGATATCACATTAGGGGTAAAACATAACACAAAATGAGAACAATACATATGAAATGCAATAAAGATGATGGTGATGATGATGATGTGTTGATGGTGTGATGCTTGAGGTTATTGCACAACCTCCGTATAAACCCACCGTCTTGTTCTTCCAAGTAGGACCCATTGGGGTTTAAAACATAAATAAAATCCAATATCCAATACCAATATCCTTAAATCCTCTCTAGAATATCTATCGATAGAGGGATATTTAAAGATGCCATATTTTTTGTCAAAAAAAACTAGTATTACCAGTATTTACAATGTGGTACAATGTTTTATGAATGTATATGATATAAGGATGTAATATTCACAACCAAAAAAAACAAGAATATCCAATTCCAACCAATATAAAAAATATGTGAGTCAGAATCTACTCAATAATTCAACTATCCATGAATCTAATGTAATTCATACTCCAATGGAGTAAAATACACAATAATATGCCATTGATAAAATATAGACTCTAGTTTAGGCTTTTTCAATAGAAAAGATATAATCAAATATACATAGACAAGGCTAATAATATATAAGACTGATAAGTGGTGGTTTTACCACTCATTCACAATCATTATTTGTGTACCTTACCTTGTTTTAAGAAAATAAGTGAGACATAATTGTGATTGAATGCACTAATATCTATATTTTATAGGCATAAAGGTGATGAGATTAAGAGATGTGGATTGGAGAAAAATAAGGAACACAAGGAAGCAAAGAAGTGCAATTGAAGACCTGGAGCAGAACATGGCCTCAGTTATCGTGATCACGAGCGTCAGCCTATAATCGCACCGAGTTAAGCAAGTCAAAGTGTCGTGATCGAGTGGAATTACCTACGATTGCTGTAGCATGGTCATGTTAAATACACTACGATCATGGCCTAGTAGGATCCCAGCCCAAGGGCAAAACTATAAATTGCATGAAGCTGTCCCAAATTTGCCCAACAAAAGAAGACTGAAACCCTAATTTTATGTATCATTCAATTCCATCACATTCCATCTTCCCCAATTTTTCTAGGTTTATCTTGAGACTTTGTAGACTCCATTGTTGGAGAAAAAAATATTGTATAAATTTTGGGTGAAGAATACATTGGAGACCTTCCAAGTGGAAGATTTTCTCACTTCCATTGAATATATTGTGGAGGATCCAAGTTTGAAGTAACATTTGCTTAGATCTACCACAAACTAATTCAATGGAGATTATGGGTATATCTATGCTTATTTATCTTATGTGTAGCTAAATCTTCTTCTTGGGGTTATGTGTGAATAGGGATCTAAGTATGTGTGGGTTTTTTGTGTTAGCATCTATTTGGTAGTTTATGTTTATGGGTTCTATTATTGCTATGCTATTTTGGTTGGGATTTGATGCTGAAAGCTCCAAATACTTTTAAGGGTTTCATGGAAGCCTATCTTTTAAAGAAGGGTTTTGGGTGAAGTTTAGGCATCTTTGTCATCCTCAAAAGATGGGTGTGGAGACCAAAGCAATGAAAGACAATTATGTGTGTAGTTTGCTAAATTCTTACTATCTTAGAAATAAGGGTGAAAGTGAGGTTGACCATGTCTTGGGTGTCATCCTACAAATAGGGATTCCTTGATTGAGGTTATGGTTGCTAATTGTTGAACACATCCATTAGGTATTCGAAAGGATCAATGGGAGAAAGTTTGGTGTTTATTTGAAAGACTAGCATCAAAATCTATAACCAAACCTATCCATATTTGACTTACTAAATCGATGTTGATGACTAACTCCCACATGTCACTCCCTTAGAAATTCATAATCCTAAGATCCGTGCACAATTGTTAAAAGTCTAATTATTTGTAGCCCCAAATTTATACTAGAAAATCCCAAAAAGAAACATTAGTCTAGGAACTCACCTCCCTCATTTTATCTTTTTGTACCATTTGATTGAATTTAACTTGTAACTATTATTTAAAATTAATTTGATCGCCACTCATATTGTTCCTCATGGATTCAACCCCGACTCCAAAGTTGGATAAATATATTGACGAAGACTGCCTTGCAAATAAATTGATGTGTAAGTTGGGCATTATCAAAAATTGCTTTGATGTCGGGGAACAATTTGGCGTATTAAGTTAGTTTGAAATCTTAGTTACTTGCTTAAATTCAAGATTTTAAATATTTATTGTGATTTATTTTTGTAGGTAGATTTTATTTTATTTTTACATTCCTTGATGGCATCTTTTAGCAAATATGATTTTAATGATTGGAAGTCATATTGCGCCCCCCCATGTTTGTTTGGTTAAAGACCACACTTCAGGAGATATTATTAGCATTCTCCTCGGGGAGAGATTTTACCATCTCAATCCAATTGGGAGTATGGTTGCCCTATATGTGGCTGTCTACAAGGACATTGGTACGAGTATCCAAACACCCCTCCCCCTATTATACTAATCAAATTGCTAGTTTTTCCTATGATTTTCTTAGGTCATATGATGAGAAACTGAAAGAACAATGCACCGAGTCCACTAGCTGTGACCCAAGGTTACTATCCATCTTTGATCGGGTAGATTCAATAGGGGAGAATGTGCAATATATGTACAAGGAATGTACAGTTGTCAAGGAAGAGTTATTGGGCAAAGAAGGAAATCTTGAAACTATTACTTCTTTTCCCATTACCCAAGAGGAGTTTTATCATGAAGAGAAACGAAGATAAGATGATGATCTTGGTAGCAAAATTTCCTCAATGACTTCCTAATCATTCGACTCATACGAGGGAGAAGAATCCATAACAAAGGAAATGAGACTAGAGTTATAAGAAGTCAAGCTAATCCCTTATGATGACTCTAGCTAATTTTGGGGTAACCATTCTAAGTTGGATTTAGTTCCTAAATTAAGGGAGAGACCTTATTCTAACCACTTTTCAACATTATGCTTGTTGGATTGGATAATACTCTATCCACTCGAGTTAATGATGAATTTTGGAGAGAGGGAGCTCCACCCTTATATTGTGTAATTTGACATTCCAAAGGAACATACAGTGCCCCACACCTAAATAACTAAGGGACTCAACTTCCAATGTACAAGGAATAGGCTATTGATGTACATGTTTTTAACCGTAGAACCAATCCAAAAATTCGATGTGAAGTTGGGTAACAGGTTCAAGTCTTCAAAGTGGAATGATAGAACATTCATCATTATGCCCCTACATTTTCCCAATGCGCCTCAAAGATGTAATGATAAAAAATTGGGCACGAAATTCAAATCCTCTAAGTGGAGACACAAATAGGGATCAAAGAGGCATCGTACCCCGATGTTAAACCAAGCGCTTGATGGGAAGAAACCCACCATTTTCATGTTTACATGATTTACTTTTGAATAAGTCACAAAATTCTAATATTTTATAGGTGCTTTGAGGCCGGTTGGAAGACAAAAACATAGGAAAACCAAGTTTTAAAGTATAACATCCATGCAGAAATATAGGTTAAAATAGAGGAGCAGATGGCCTTAGGTACCGCGATCGCGGGACACAGGTCGCGATCGCGACATTACAATGGCACCAATCAGGTTGAGATTGCGCGTCTCTGACCAGCTTTCAACTTGGTTATCAATGCAGTTTCAGGGATCCCTTTAACCCTTCTTATGCTTAAAAATTGTGTAGTGAGGTCACTACAAGTCATATGGTTGGGGTATGGCTTTACAATTGTGTGTATTCTTTGGTTTGAAATACTTAAACTTAGTACGTGCGTGGCATAGAAATTTTGTGAGTTATTTTTTTTCATTTTTGGTTTTCCATTTCTTTTAATAAGGGTAAAGAATCGTATTTGGGTTTTGAGACATAGATGCAGGGAAATTCTGAGTAGGCATGGCATTGTTGATTTGGGATCACGTTATACACCATTGGCGAAGAGCGAGTATCCATATGGGTGGTTTGCCTATTTTTATCCAAAATGTGAGGCTAAGGCTTTGGTTGTGGCCATAATTTAGCAAATTATGAGTGGTGCTAATGTAGAACGAACAACTCCCCCCGTCCAAAAATTTTCAAAAATCAAGGGCACGAACGTGAGCAATTTTGTAAAAAAACTTTTTCTCTTTTTGTGACTCCACAAGTTTTTGACTTGAAAATAATGATACATACTCTAATTTTGACTCTCACGGGAGGGGTAATTGAGCTCCCTTGGCGAATTTTGCATGCCATGTGTGGTGAGCTATTAATATTCATCTCTTTTATACTTGTGTTATCTAGAACTTGCCCCGTTAGTCTTTCTAGTCTAATTTTGATTGTAGTTGGTTGAAAAAATGATCTTAGGCTATCCTTATGATTATGGAAACCCACTCTAGCCAGAAAATCCTACCCGTGCATAAATGAAATCACTAGTTACCGATTTTGAGCCTTTGGACCCTTCTTTGTAAAACATATTACAAGTTGGGAACCATTCTTTTTATCCCTCTTTTGAACCATACCCTTCTTGAACTTGAAAATACAACTTGAGGCTAAAAGCCTAAGTTGGGGGTGGGAAGATTGATGGAAGTATGGGGATACAAAGTTGTTGGTGAAATACCTAAGTGCTTAACTATTGAAAACAAATGACTAGAAAAAGCAAGGGTTCAACAAAGGAAAAAATAACATGGAAATTGCAAGAAAAAGAAATACAAGAAAATGGGTGAATAATGGAAGAAAAAAGTAGGAATATGAAATGATAGAAAACAAAAAGGAGTGACCCATAGTTAAAAAGAAGGATTGAAAAATGTGATGTAGATGTTAAAGGAAGGGTGTATCCATGTTGTTCACAAATAATGTCCTACCTTAAACCGAACCTACGTTACAAATTTAGAAAGTCCTTGGAGATCTCCAACCAAGTACTTTCTTCATAGTGGCGATTGAAAATAGGGGCAAGCCTATAGTATGACACTTGTTGCATAGAGATGTTTTTTAAGAGGGAGAGAGTTTTTGCACTTAAAATTCCTTGTTGCATATTTTGTAGTTTGGTGTGTGTAATTCTCTTTCATGTGAGGTTGGAATGTGAACAACTTGAGGTGGGAGATTTTGTCACCTCTCGAGAAATGAGTCAAGTGGAGGATAGCTTAGTTGTAGTTAAAAGGGAGTCGCTTCAATAGTGTTAATTTTATTTACTTGGTTGCTCTTTAAAGTCTTGTGCATCCTTAGATATTACATCTTATGATGAGGGGTGTAGTGGAAAATAGCTTAGCCTATGTGCAATGAGATACTAGAGGTATTGACTAAAGTTGAAGTCATTGTGATCTTTAAGGCATAATGTTTGGGCATAAATGATTGTGTCTCATAGTAAGAGGTAGTGTTGCTTGAGGGCAAGAAAAAGCTTTAAGTTGGGGTGTTGATGAGTGGTGATTTTACCACTCATTCACTGATACGCCTAAATTACAACTCTCGTTGTAAAGTGCAAGCGGTCACTGTCAATTATAGAACCCAACTGGGTTGGGTGTCGAATCCCACAAGGAATACTGTGTTCACTAAGTGTTGTTATTATTAGACTGTTTATCGAAGGTTCCAAAATGGAAGGGGTTTTTTATTTATCAATTGTAATCAAATATTTGTCACAGAGAGTAATCCAAATATTGGTTGTATTACAAAGAGTAATTCAGTAAGAGAAATCAAACTAGAGTTATGGTTACCAAGATGCTTAAGCAGCTAGGATTGTGAACTATTTTTGATTCCCAATGAACAGTTCTACATGCAAGACTAATTGAATATTATGGTTTACCCATTAGTTTCTCAACCTAAATGAGTAACTTATCCCTTAATTCTTTCAAATTTAAGGAACATATTATTAATTCAACTATATTCTCACATAGGTTGATCCGGTTAAGGCATCTACCCTCGATCCAAAAGTTAAAGCCTTTAGATTTATGTAAACCCTTTCTTTTCCCAACAAGCACTTTTCTATTTGAACAAGTGTTGTTCTTTGGCTCACTTTTAAAGTTTGCAACCAAGAAAAGTCATTAAAGTGAAGAAGAGTTTATGCAATATCAATTACTCATGGGAATCTACTAGATTCACAACCCAAAATCAGCTTTTCACATCAAGGCTCCCATAAACCTAGTTATGGTAGCTTAGCCACACATTTACACCCAAGAAAGAGAAGAAACCATTGTTTTATTCATAAATTAATTCCAAGTTTACTTACAAAAGTTACAATTGTTGTTCTTCAATCTTCAATAGAAAATATGATAAAGGAATCTAGATTCACAAATCTCCAATGAATCTCAGAGAAAAACTATGCAACAAATGTTTCAAGTCCTGGACAAAACCTAGTAAAGGATAAAAAGATCCCTAATAAAACCTAAAACTGGGTATTTATATGTTCCCCCATAAAAAGAATTTAAAATTAAAATAATATAAAATCCGCGTCCAAAGTGATGGTCAAAGTGGTGGTCCGTCGTAAGACTGATGGTCCACCATTTGGTCCGTCGCAGCTGATCCTGTATGGTCACTTTCTGTTTAAGACTGATGGTTCACATGGTGGTCCATCGAAAAAATGACGATCCACTATCTTGACCGTTGTTGGTGGTGCTTGAGAGTCAGGTTCTGGATAATCCTGACGGCTAGAGTGGTGGTCCATCGAAAGATCGACGGTCCACCAAGTTGGCCGTCGTTGAGCCTTCCAAAATGCCTGGTTTGGTTTATTTCTGACGGTCAAATTGGTGGTCCATCAGGACTGACGTTCTACCACATGGACTGTCGCTGGGTCTTCAGAGTTCATGGGTTCTGCCTCGATCTGATGGTTGAGTTGGAGGTACGTCACAAAATTGATGGTCCATCATTTTCACCGTTAGAAGTGTTTTTCTGCTAATTTTCTGAGTCTTTTCCTTTAGTCAGCTCCTTACCCTGAAACAGTAAAAACCAGCATTAAATACAACCTTGGTTGCTTGAAAACATGCAATTTTACTAATAAAAAGATGAAAAATGTTCTGTCGAAAGCCGGAACATCAAAACCCTCAACTTAAGATCATTGATTGCCCTCAAGAAACTCAGTATCAAATTACAAATACGAACAATACAATGACGGGCATTTACCACTGAACCAATTCTTACACAAAAATTAACTTGTCATCCAAGTCATATAGTTTAACATGTCAGAGTCTATATCCGGCATTATTTCAAATTCAATTAATCTACACGACATGGATACAAGTATCTACAGAGATCAACCAAATTAAGTTTGAATCATGTTGCCGTCACAGTCAAGGAAATCCACCACTCAATATCTTTTATGGATACAAATTACAACCCTCTCACTCATCAAAGAAGTTGCAAACATAGCACATGCACCCATAGGCTTGCCCTTATCATATAATGCCCCCTTATAGTTGAGTTTCAAGATCAAGCAGGTCTTTTCTAGATTTTTTCTGAGGTATCAGGCTAGGTTCAGAGGGCATTTTGGGCAAAAGTGACTAAAAGCTACGCTTTAACTCTCTTTTCCTAAAATTTGTTCTTACCAAGGCCATTGATTTGCTCCCTCATTTACCCATTTCTCATATATTCATGTGTTACCACAATAGACCCTTTTTTTTTTTACAATCATCAGGCACCCACAACTTAGGTTGATACCCAAAGTCAAAGTGCATATTGTCTTAACTAGACCTGTTCTAAATACTCTAATTCAAATTCTAGACCAACTTTCCTTTAGGCAGTTAATAGTCCCACAATATCCACCCTCAACTTAGGTGTTTTGCCTAAGTTTAGGTACACATTGCCCATTATTAGACCAGGGCCAGAGCTAGGAGTTAACAGCTGAAAGAGAGTTAACTAGAATATATGGTGATGAAGAAATATTAACAAAGGCTCAAAGAAGGGTTCAAAAAAATGGAAACTTATTTTTGGTGGGGTCAATTATTTGGGATAAATGGACTAAAAGCATAAGGTGGCCTGCCATAACTTTATATCCCATCAACTAAAGAACAAAATCAATTGAACCAGGAAATTTTTAGGTACTATACTATGTAAGAAGTAATACAAATACTCGCACACATAGTGGCAAGTGAGTCACACCTATTCTACTGTTCTTAAGATTTGCATCACATATCACGTAGATTTACAGGTTAATGCCAATTACAGATCCACTAATAGTTGATCATATATTCTAGCAGACAAAAGTAAATATTTAAATGGAAATAGTCATTGTTAGATGCCAACATCATTCATCATCCGTATTCATAAGAAGACACTAACAAAAAAAGTACTTTTATTTCATGGGCCAACCTTAGCAACATACAAAAAGACTTAAAAACAAGAAAAAAGCAAATCTGAAGTTAAACCTAAGCATGCCGCTACTTCTAGATAGCACATAGTAGGGGTCCAGAATGTCGGTAATACAACCCCCTATGGTACAAGTACCCCACCCCTACAGAAAAATACATGCATTGTCCTCAAAGCATTAAATTAAAGTACAAAAGAAGGGGTATACTTGTATTACCTCTTATTCATCTGACGCATCTGTGAAGTATGGTGAGGCTCCTGCGTCTTCACCTTTTGCAATGTTAGCCCCTATAATGGTTGGGTCACTCAAAACCTCACTATCCTGGATCGGAGGAATCATCTCTCGAACTGATGCTAAACTTTGCCCCATAGATACTCCTATTGCTTCATCTTATTCTATTTTTTTCTTAATCTTTCCTTGATTTCTCTTCAGATCATGTTGTTCCTTTTTCTCCGGTGTTATTTTTCTTTTTTTCTCATCTTATCTTCTTTCCTTGCAGCTCGCTCATCCATGTGCTATTTTCGTTTGTCTTTCACGGGTCTTCCTATCAGATCCACAATCCCTTTATCATTGTCACTCACCACTAAGGCTGGGTTAAAAATAGCCTGCTGATGTTGCCTTCCCTTCAACTCTGCTATATCCGCCTTTGCCTGCTAAAATTCATCCATGAGCTTTGCAAGATCAGGGAGGGACAATGCATCTAGCCTTTTGTTGATGTGATGCTCCATGCTGTCAATCCTAGCCTGAATAATTTGGAATGGACGGATTGCCTCAGCTACAATTTTATTAATAAAAGCCATAAATTCTGATGCCCATTTATCTAATAGTCTCTGAAACCTCTTTTGCAGATTTACTGATTTTGAAAAATTCTCCTGCGTCAACATGTATTCAGCAAAGTATGCTCCTCCCATATATTATGCACAAACCGACCCTACAGAAGAACCTGGAGGCACATATTCTAGTGGCACATAAGTGGTGATGGGCAACAATATACCTATAGGAATTTTTGTAGCATTGGGAGCTAGTGCAGATTGAGTCTGGTAAGCTTGTAATGCCCTGATTTTCTGAATTGGAATGCTACACGGTGCTCATGACCCCGAGGGACCACAAGCTAACCCATGACTAATATCTGTACCTGTACAGTGCATAATATATATATAATACCTGGAAAACCTTAACATGTAGGACATAAGGTTCAACTGAAGATATATAGTAACATCCATGGGGTAATGAATACCCAAAACAACTGAATATAAAACTGAATACTAAATCTGATAGCTAAATCTGACTAAATCTGAAAGACTCTAAGTACTGTCTGAATAAGGAGTTGAAAAAACATGTCTCCAACTAACTCCGTAAAACTGAACTGAAGTAATAAATGAATAAATCAAATCATATTATCCTTAAATGGATGAGGACTCACTGCAACACTGCGACTGGAAAGCTACTGCTGGTCTGGAACTCGTGGATCTAGACCTATGGTGTAACATGAAAAGAAAGCACCATAGCGCAAATGCATCAGTACAACTAGAGTACTGAGTATACGAGTGAGGTAGGCTAATGCAAAGGTTTTACATGCATGAATAATGCTAACTGACTGACTGATATAAACGTAAGAGTACAAACATACATACATAGTAACTGAGATTGTCAGTACGTGGTAGCTAAATCTATACGCTAATACATGACTAGAACTGTAGTTCTGATAACATGAGCGACTGTGTCTGACAGTCCTGAATCTGGTAGAACTCTCTGAGTCCCATGCTATAACTAAATTTGACTGTATCTAACAGTCCTGGTATACTAATACCTGAAGAACTGTTTGAGTTCTTTTACTGAGACTGATACTGAAACTATGAGAGGTAGTTATTTAACCGATATGCCCTATGTATACCATTACGGCTAAGCTTGGGTCCAATCTCTGCCCCGACTTGAGGGGTGTCAATACCACACCACTGGTAAGGACAGTTGTGAGTGACCCTTATCTGACTAGTACTCAAAGTGAGAATGGTGGGACACTAAACTGATAGGTTAAGCCACCTCATCAACCCTAATCTGATAGGTTAAGATGTCTCAACCTACGCTAACTACGTAGTTCTGGAACACAAGGATGACTGCTAAGAATCACACCCTGAACTGGCAGGTGAGTTCCCATCCTTGGGTTCACTCGATGCTAACTTCTACTCCCATTTGAAGGGACTGAACATGATTCAACTGGATGTACATGTACTGAATAACTGACATCCGTTGACTGATAGAGTAGTACTATTATCTGAGAGTTAACTGAGATCATGAGATTTCTGATGTTTCCTGAGTCACATGACTGACTGAGTTCTATAGAGTATAGCTTGACTGAGATTTATCATGGCACATGATATGGATCTAGGCACACAACTATATTTTTCGGGTACGATACCCCTAGGACTCGATAGAAGAAAACTGGCACACATGACACGACTTGATCACACGATTAGAGTCCACAATTCATAATATTATAAGTAGGGGATAGTATACTTCATGTATTTATTCACATCTCAACATGCTAGGGAGAGCATGGATATATTTCGTGTATATAATTCATATTTCCATTATCATACATGCTTCATGCTACAACAACAACAACATATAAATAGCATGGAAATTCATATGGAGGTGTATAGATAATATGGACTTGTCATTTAGATATTATGGAATCATGTAATTATGGGTTTCTAGCATCCTAGGAATTTTATCAAACACCTTGCATGCATTATTTAAAGCATAGGTGGATTTCATACTTGCATCATATCAAACCACCTAAAGTTCATGTTTTTCAACTAACAACCACATATATTTCATAAAAACATCTTTAGATATCATTTTGAAACTTAAACAACAATCATCAACATGTACATGCTTATATCACCACAAAAATTTTACAAAATAACATTTAAAAACATGGTTCTTTATCTCTATGAATGGATTGAATCCATAGATGAACACTATGCATACCTTAGATTAAGTATTCGTGGAATCTACGGTTGAATTTGCTCGAAGCTTGAAACCCCAATGGAAACCCTAGACTTGTTCTTGACTGTTCTTGAGTGAATTTTTTAAAAATTAATGTAAAGGGATGATTTGGGGTTTCAATCCCATGTTTAAAGAGTATATATATGGTTTTGGGAAGTTACCATATTACCCTTGAGGAGTTTAAAACGAAAACTAAAAACTACGCAAAATTTGTCCCGATTTAGGGCCCCGGTGCGACGCAGAGCTTGGTAAAATGCCAATTATTGCGACCTGGAAGCTTGGCGCAAAGCGGGGATATCGCAGAGGCTTTCTGGAAATTGACGAGTGCCATTTTGGCCTCCGGCGCGATGCGCCATGCACTGAAATGGCATTCGTCTTACAGCAGAAACTTAAAATAGCCATAACTTTGTCACCGGGTTTCTGTTTTAGGCCAATTTGGTATCGACGGAAAGCTTATTAAATTATCTATCCGTTGGTATTTCATGTGATAAAAAATTCGTAGTATAATGTGAGATATACTCTTTTGAAGTTTATGATACCAATATCCTTCTCAAGAATTCAATCGGTAGGGAATGTTTTGATTCACACAATATCTAGGACATATTTGAGACCTTAATTCACATAAACCTTGATCATGAAACTACCAAGGAACCATGATGTACTATGCATGAGCTTGAAACATGGAGCTAATATTGAGTTGGATTTTTTGGGGTATTACAATATCTCCCCCTTGGGAACGTTCGTCCTCGAATGAGACTTAACTGAGAGGGAAGAATAAGACAAGCCGAACATGAACTGAACATGAAGGACTGAAACATGATCTCATGACTGACATGCTAAACATACTAAACTCATGCATATTTGACGCATGGATAACTGGTACATGGATGCGTAACTGAGCAATCTGATAAAATGAGCTTCTCAAGATGAGAATTCATATCTGATGCATGACCTTATAATTGAATAGATGCATGAATGCATGACTGAATATGCAATGGTAATAGATACCAAGTTTAACCTGGGGACATGAACATGAAACTGAATAAGCTTAAGGAGAACTATTACCTTAAGCTTGATCTGAATTTGTGAGGAAGAGGTAAGGATACTTGGTATGCATATATGTTTCTATTTCCCAAGTAGCTCCCTCATGAGAATGATTTCGCCAAAGAACCTTAACAAGAGGGACTTCTTTGTTCCTCAATCGACGAGTCTGATAGTCTAAAACTTCTACTGGAATATCTTCATAAGAGAGGCTGTTCTGAATGTCAATGCTTTGAATAGGGACTATAACTTCTGGGTCACATATGCACTTCTTGAGCAAAGAGACATGGAAGACTGAATGCACTGAGGCTAGATCTGAAGGCAATTCTAGATCATGAGCTACCTTGCCGAAGCGACGGACAATCCTGAAGGGACTGACATATCGGGGAATGAGTTTCCCTTTCTTGATGAACCTCTTCACTTCCTTCATGGGAGAGATCTTAAGATAGACATAGTCGTTGACCTCGAACTCGATATCCTTCCTACGAATATCTACATAAGACTTCTGTTGGCTCTGAGCAGCCTGAAGTCTCTCTCTGATCAACTGAACTTTCTCTATGGCGTTGAATACTAAGTCAAGACCTATGACAGAGGGCTCACTAACTTTGAACCAACCGATCAGAGATCTACATCTCCTACCATAGAAAGCTTCGAATGGAGCCATCTGAATACTGGAATGATAGCTATTGTCGTATGAAAACTTAATCAAGGCTAAGTGGCCATCCCAACTTCCCTTGAAATCAATTTTACATGACCTTATCATATCTTTAAGAGTCTGAATGGTCCTTTCTACTTGACCATCTGTCTGAGGATGAAACACTGTACTGAGATGAACTTGGGTACCGAGACCCTTTTGGAATGCTTTCCAGAAGTAAGAGGTGAACTAGAAGGAAATGGGATGACTTGTTCATTCTATCTACAATGACCTAAACTAAATTATACTGATGACGAGTTCTAGGTAAACCCGTCATGAAGTCCATTTTCACTTCTTCCCACTTCCAAGTAGGAATGGTGAAATCCTGCATGGAACCACTAGGTTTCTGATGCTCTATCTTAACCTGCTGACATGTAGAGCACTTAGCCACAAACTCTGCAACATCACTTTTCATCCCACTCTACCAATAGATCTCCCACAAATTGTGGTACATCATAGTGGCCCATAGATGGATGGATTATTGCGCACCATACGCTTCTGCGAGAATTCGTTGCCTCAAGCCATCTACACCTGGAATGCACAAACGACCCTGACAACGAAGAACACCATTTCCAAACCTGAACTTTTTGATTTCGAACTGACTCTTTCATCTTGAAAAGGCAAGGATCCATGTCTTTCTTTTCTTTCACCTCGGAAAATAGATATGACTCTAAACTACTCTGAACACATACACCACCATCTGAAGAGTCGACTAAGCGAACGCCTTGTCTGGCAAGCTGATGGATTTCCTGAGCTATCTTTTTCTTGCTATCCTTAACGTGAGAAATACTGCCCATCGAGATTTTACTGAGAGCATCGGCCACAACATTGTCCTTGACCGGATGATAAAGGACACTAATGTCATAGTCCTTCAACAGCTCTAGCCACCTACTCTGACGAAGATTGAGATCTTTTTGAGAAAAGACATACTGGAGACTCTTATGATCTGTGAAGACGTCTACATGAACTCCGTAAAGATAATGCCTCCAAATCTTCAAGGTAAAAACTATGGCTGCTAACTCAAGATCATGAGTAGGATAATTCTTCTCATGAGGTTTTAATTGTCTGGAGACGTAGGATATGACCTTACCATGCTGTATGAGGACACAACCTAAACCCACTCTGGATGCATCATAATATATTACGAACCCATCTAAACCATCTAGAAGAGCTAGAACTAGAGTTGTAGTGAGTCGAGTCTTCAATTCCTAAAAACTATTCTCGCATGATTCTGACCACTGAAACTTGACCTTTTTCTGAGTCAATCTGGACATAAGAGATGCAATAGAAGAAAATATCTCGACAAACCGTCTGTAATAGCCAGCTAAACCCAATAAAATCCTGATATCTATTTGAGATACGGGTCTGGGCCAGTTTCTTACCGCTTTGGTTTTCTGAGGATCTACTCTAATGCCCTCACCAAAAACAATATGGCCAAAGAATGCTACTGATCTTAGCCAAAACTTGCACTTACTGAACTTGGCGAATAACTGATGATTTCTGAGGGTCTGAAGAACAATTCTGAGATGGTCTGAATGATCATACTCAGTGCGATAATAGACCAGAATATCATCTATAAATACTATGACGAACATGTCCAAGTACTGCTTGAACATACGGTTCATCAAGTCTATGAAAGCTGCAGGGCATTGATTAGACCAAAGGGCATGACTAGAAATTCGAAGTGACTATACCGAGTACGGAAAGCTATCTTCGAGATGTCACATTCTCTAACTCTGAGCTAATGATAGCTTGATCTGAGGTCTATCTTGGAGAAATAACTGGCACCCTGAAGTTGGTTGAATAGATCATCTATTCTGGGAAGTGGATACCTATTCTTGACCGTAACTTTGTTGAGCTGACGGTAATCAATACACATCCTGAGAGAACCATCTTTCTTGCGCACGAATAAGACTGGCGCACCCCATGGAGATACACTGGCCCTGTTTAATCTCTTATCTAAGATATCCTTCAACTGATCTTTCAGTTTCTTAAGTTCTGCTGGTGCTATTCTGTATGGCGGGATAGAGATAGGCTGAGTATCTGTAAAAAGGTCTATGCCGAAAACTATTTCCCTTTCAGGAGGAATATCTGGAATATCTTTGGGAAAGACATCTGAATATTCACTAACTACTGGGACTGATTCGAGAGTCGGAGATTCAGAACTGGAATCCTTAACATGCACGAGATGATACACACACCCCTTAGAAATCATTTTCCTTGCCCAGAGGTAGGAAACAAGCTAACCCCTGAACGCTGAAACACTACCCTTCCACTCTAAGACGGGCTTTTTCAGGAACTGAAACTGAACTATCCTGTTCCTGCAGTTGACTGTGGCATAGCAGGAATGAAGCCAATCCATGCTGAGAATGACATCAAAGTCCATCATCTCTATCTCGACTAAATCTGCTGACATGGATTTCTGAAATACCATAATCGGGCAGTTCTTGTATACCCGCTGGGCTATGATGATTTTTCCCAATGGGGTAGAGATTGAAAAGGGCTCTGCTAAACTCTCAGGACTGATTCTAAAATTGCCTGCTATGTATAGAGTAATAAAAGACAAAGATGTACCTAGGTATAACAAAGCATAATCATGAACATGGAAAATTTGTAAAGTACCAGTAACGACATCAAGAGAATTTTCCTGATCCTGTCAGGTTTGAAGAGCATAGAGTCTATTTGGGCGTTGCCCACTAGTAGCACTGGAAGTGGCACCCTGCTGGTTTGGGCGACCGAACTGAGCTACTGATAACGCTCAAACTACAGCTCTCGTAAGAGTGTAAGTGGTCGTCGTCAAATATAGAACCCAACTGGGTTGGGTGTCGAATCCCACAGGGAATACTCGGTCACTAAGTATGCTACTATTATTAGACTGTTAGTCAAAAATTCTACGAAAAGAGGGGAATTGGATTGTGACGTTAAGTAATAAAATCAAAGTATAAAAATAGCAAAGTAAAAACGGAATGCTTGGTAGATTTTAATCGATGAGAATTGTAAGTTAGGGTTATGTCCACCTTATGAGTTCTACGTATCTATCGGCTATGAGTTATGCGGAATTCAGACATGCATGCGCTTATAAAGATTTGTATTCTATGGTAAATCCTAGCGTCTTTCGACCATCAAGGATTATATCACTTTAACTCTTTCGAGCTTAAAACGTCTACTAATGGTACGAATTCTCCAAGAGGTTAATCCAGTTACGACACTAACTTTTAAACAGGGTTTAGTATCCCTATTTCCTTGTCATTCTCTCTTTTCCAGACACGTAACTTTTCTTTCGAACAAGTTAATGCTATACTGGCGTATTCTATATGTTTGCCACCACAAGAATTCAATTAAGATGAAGAGAGTAATGATATAAGCAGCATACGTATCAAGAATTCACAAACTCATAGCAACAGATAGTATCTCATAAGGCTTCCATAACCCTAACAGAGAAGTTTAGCTACTCATGAGTGCAACAGAAATCACAATAGACATCATCATCATACCAAAATCTAGAAAAATCTTCGCAATGGATGATGTTAACGTCAACTAGGGTTGGACGTTTTTACTCCTTCCGTTCTTCTCAAGAGAGTCGTGTTTCTCTTGTTAAAACTCACAGAATCTGTCACTTGAATAATACTAAAAGTCGAATGGAAAAGACTTGAATTAATTGAAAAACGTGAATTGTCAGAGTTGAATGAATTGAATGATAAAAAGCTTCAGCAAAATAGGGTATTTATAACACCCTTATCCTATTCCTACTAGGCTACTGCGTACTTATCCTAATCCAACTAGGTTACTGCATCCTTGTCCTAATCCTACTAAGTTACTGCTGATCCCCAAAGTCTTTAGGAATGTTGTTTTTGCCCGGGACAAGTTATCCATGCATCACTTTCAGTCCATAGGCGTCCAAACGCTGCTTTCCTTCTTTCGTGAAGCTTCCTTGGGCGTCAAGTTATCCATAAAGTGCTGGAATCTTCATCATTTATACCTGAAAACTTGCTAATCACATTTGTTAGCTCACTTACAGGAAAAAGGACTAAAAGTGCATGAATTATATATTTTGTCCTCAAAACTTAGCTAAAATATGGGTAAATTTAGGTGCTTTAGGCGTGTAAATACGCCTATCATCAACACCCCACACTTAAAAGCTTTGTTCGTCCTCGAACAATATATCATGTCCATATAAAAATCTACTTAGGGTTTCACAGTAACAACACAAAATATTCATCAAGACAGGCACAACAATTATTAACAAAGAGTAGTTTTCTAATCACTTCTAGAAACAATTCAACCTCCAACATAGAATCGTGATGATGGTTAATTCGTATTCAAAAGTTAAGGCACAAAGAATTATACAAGACTACCCAAAACTCATCAACCATGTGTGTCTCACACAAGATATCACCCATGATCACTCACAGTTTTGCAATTTTCGAAACATGGGTATAAGACTCTCCTTGCTCTCACTTCTCACAAAAAATTCTTATGTTGCAACTGATGACCATAGGCTTGCCCTTAGTGTAATGCTCTACTAATATCGGAATGCTAAGCTTAGGATCAAATAGGTCTTTACAGGTTGTAATGTAGGCTAAGGGACAGGTAGGACTATTTTGGCCAGAAATAGTGACTATGTTCCCTAAGCGCTTTAATACACTACGTTATGTCATTAACACTCTCTTTTAAACAACCCCTCTACTTTCCTTTCATCTACCACCCCTTTTCACCTATTTTGTTATTCAAACATAACTATCTTTTTATTTAATCATAAACACAATTTATCTTTTTGTTTTTCTATTTCTTTTTCTTTTCTTTTCTCTTTTTTTTATAACACACCTCTATGATAGCCACTCTTTTTCATAACAAATTCAAGTACCAATACACTCTAAGGCATCACTCTCACCCAATTTCCTCTTATTTTGTCACATGACTTTACAATTTAAAGCACTTAGGAATTTGGATCAAATTATGGTCTTGAAAAAATGGATTAGGCTACATATGAGGCTGTCAAAGAAAATAGGCTAAAGGCTCAAAGGGGTTGACTAGGATAATGTCCACGGGTAGGTAAAACGAAGGTAAACAATCACAGGTTGCCAAAGAAATGCCTAAATTATCTCCTAAACTCACATTCTTTATTTCGCTTCACACACACACCAGGCAAGTTCTAGCATCAGCTACAAACACAGAATATACTATCTCACACACACAAGGCACATGGTCGACTTTATTGGGAGCGGTACCGACTCTTGACCCAACAGATGAAGGAATTGAACCACACACTTATCACATAATGAGTCACATTTAGAGCCTAAATGTCTCAATAGTAATGATTCTAGCACAAACTCTTGTCATAACACCATGCCGCCTATCAGAACAATTTCATGCATCAAAATCTAAAAAAAATCTACGACTAATTAAAACGAACAAAAAAAATATGACAATAAATATAGGCAAAGAAGTACAGCATATGAATACCAGCACCCCACACTTAGACGGGACACACTGCCCTCAGTGGAAAATAAATACGGAAAACCTGATTAGTCGGACTCCTCTTCTATGTCTGGGGTCATACCCCCTGCGTCGGAATCATCATCAGAGTCGTCATCCTCAGAGTTTCCTCAAATTGTACCCCACTTGATCCAAAAGTGAGTTGAGGTATATGTAGAGAGGAGGATTCAGCTTGCTCTTTTCTTCAGCTTTCCTAACCTTTCTGTGAGGTGGATACTTTTTATTTTTCTTGTCGTCCTTTTGAGGCCATTCTACCTGAGATCCTAATAGAGTCATGTTAGCTTCATCTAAGAAGATTCAATTGATAAACAAACAGTAATGGCACCACCCCACACTTAATTTGTTGGCACAGACTAATTAAGTGAGTGATGTCGACTACTCAGACTTCATCGTCATACATTTGGGCGATATGTTCCAACAATATGTTTAGCACAGTCATACTTTCATGTCATCTTAACTATCCTTTCCAACTCTATTTCATGTAATCTTGATCATACTTTCATGTTTGGATTAATGCACTTTTTGAACAAGACTACTACATAGAGATCGTATCAAGTTATGGCATAGAAATAATCACAACATCTCATGCTTGTATTCAATCATGATATTTATCTCGATGAACGAGTCATTCAAACATTCAAGCATTCAATTTTGAAGATTATGCAATTAACTTCACCATGTCGACTCCGCAAAAGTATGACAGTGTATAACAATCAAATACAAGTCGTAACAAAATCAAGAACACCCACACGTATTCTTTCACTCAACGAGATGTATCATATCAAACCAATCACATTCAAATTACCAAAACTACTTCAAGATTTAACAATTTATTATAGGCGTAGTGGTGTAGTACTTTACGGAATATAAAAGAAGAACAAAGAAGTACTTACTTGGTTGATGGCCTCGGAAGATGTTCTTGCAAAGTAAAAGAGCAAAAGGAAAATTTTTGAGAGATTTTGGAGAGGTAGGCGGCGCCTAGGTTGAAGTTGCAATGCATTTTTGTTCTAAGACTAAGGTTCTATTTATAGGACAAGCTTGGGTCGGGTTTTGACCCATTTGGAATCGGATTTGGAGACCAAAAGTGACCATAGGCGGCACCTAATGCTTTGCCTATGCTTGGCATAGGCGGCGCCTTTTGCAAAGCCTTGTTGAGCATAGGCGGCGCCTATGCTATGGAATTGTTAGGCATAGGAGGTGCCTATGACATGGCATACTAGATTCAGAGACAAAAGGCTTTTGCATAGGCGGCGCCTATGCTATGGCATTGTTGAGCATAGGCGGCGCCTAATGCTTTGCCTATGCTTGGCATAGGCGGCGCCTTTTGCAAAGCCTTGTTGAGCATAGGCGGCGCCTATGCTATGGAATTGTTAGGCATAGGCGGTGCCTATGCCATGGCATACTAGATTCAGAGACAAAAGGCTTTTGCATAGGCGGCGCCTATGCTATGGCACTCTAGAATCCGAGAGCTTAGGCAATAGCATAGGCCTTGCCTTGTTCGTGGCCTAGATTTACATAGGCCTTGCCTTGTTCTTTGCCTATATTTTCATAGGCAATGCCTAACCCATAGCCTTTTGCTTCTTCATTCCTAACTTACCACCTTCAACATGCAATACTTCCAAATCAAAATTTGAAACCAATCTCCTCCTTTACACCTCTTGCACCTACATTTACTCAAAAACAACAAAAACGATTAGAACGTTGGGTTGCCTCCCATCAAGCGCCTTAGTTTTAGTCGTGGCTCGATAAAATCTTAAGAAAAAAAACAATTAAAAACGATGGGTTGCCTCCCACCAAGCGCTTGATTTATTGTCGCGGCACGACATAGCTATCTCGATTACTTAGACTTCATCGAGATAGATGGGGCATCGTTTTCTGAATGGATTCAGACGACGCTGATGCTTACTTGTGGGCATGCAATCTTCTTTGAGATGAATCTTGTGCGTACATGTCCCAGGAGGGATACCAGTTATATCATCAATAGACCAACCCATAGCTCTCTTGTGCCTCTTCAGAGCAGAGATGAGAGCCTCTACGTGCTGTTCACTTAGATCATCCGCAACTGCAATACTCACTGGAAGTGTATTTCCACTTCCCAAGAACGCATACCTTAGATAATTGAGGAGCACTTTTGATTCTAGCACTGGTGGCTCTTCAATGGAAGTCTTCATTTTTGGTGACGGTTGATTCTTAAGATCAAGGTCCGACTGCTTAGGAGTATGAGAATAGGACCCTATTTCTGTTAGAGCACACATAGTTTCTTCATAATCTTCATCATCCTCATGCTCAACATTCAGCAGCGCAGCAGACAATGGCTCAACAGTAAGCTGTTTCTCTACAGATAATGCTTTCTTATCTTCATAATGAACATCAGCTACAGAGAACACATCCATATCTCTTGGCTGCTTCATCGATTTGCACAAATCAAAATGAATCACTTCGTCATTCATTCGAAATAAAAGCTCATTATCTCTCATGTCAATAAGGACAATTCCAGTTGCGAGGAAGGGCCGTCCCAAGATTATGGGAACTTCCGAATCTACCTCACAATCCAAAATCACAAAGTCTGCAGGAAAAATGAAGGTAGACACCTTCACCAACACATCATTCAAGATACCCACAGGTCATTTTACCGACCTATCTGCCATCACGAGCCGCATATTGGTTGGAGTAGGGTCGCCCAACCCCAACTTTCTGTAGACGGATAGTGGTATCAAATTGATGCTAGCTCCCAAATCACACAATGCCTTAGCAAAATTCATAGATCCAACCGTGCAAGGAATAGTGAAAGCACCAGGGTCTTCCTTCTTCTGTACTAAGTACCTTGTGGCAATTGCACTGCAATGATGAATATTATCTGCCGGCTCATAGCTTACTGCCCGCTTCTTTGTTAAAAGATCCTTCATAAATTTTGCGTACCTAGGCATTTGCTCTAGCGCCTCTACCAAAGGAACATTAATAGTCAGCTGCTTCAACATAGTCATGAATTTGCTGAACCTGGTGTCATCAGCTTTCTTCTTCAGCCTCTGAGGAAAAGGTGGTGGTGGAAGGGGTATAGTTTTCTCCACCACTTTCTTTTTATCTTGCTTCCAACTATCAATCTTTTCAGGCTGCAGACGTCTAGGGGTGACGTCATGAACACACTCTTCAGCTTCTTCACATTCTGCATCAATAACATTATCCGCTCTATCATCAACTACCTGCTTGCCTTTGGACGGATTTTCCAACGCTTTACCACTCCGGGTAGTAATAGCCATACACGATCCGTCATTCCTTGGATTTTGTACTGTGTCGCTAGGTAGCGTGGCGGATTTTCTTTGATTAAATGCCGCTGAAAGTTGACTCAATTGCTGCTCCAGTTGTCTTATTGCAGTGGAATGTGAGTCAACCAACTGATTTTTGAAGACAAGTCGTTCTTCACCTCATTCACTCCCGTATTAGTTGCCTCAACTCCTTTCAACAGATTCTCCATCATATCTTCCATTGACATCTTTCCCGATCCAGATGCCGCGGCCTCACGATTTCCAGGAGGAATATACAAACCACTCCTGTCAGTCTTGTTCTTCCAACTACCTTGATCAAGGTCCTTATATCCTTGTTTATCATAATAGTTCCGACCTTGGTTTCCTTGGGCATTGCCTCGGAAACCCACCTGATTATTCAAGTAGTTGGCTTCTTCCTCTAAATCGGATTCGTCTCTTCCTTTTGACGCAACTGCTTTGACTTTTTCGGTCTTCCCTGATAATAGATGCTTTGTAAGAAGATCCATCTGTGTTTTTATGTGCGCCATATCTTGATCACGTTCCTCTTGTCTACGCCTCTACTCTGCAGTCATGCCAACAGATACGGTAGCGCTTGCTACCTCAGAATCCCTGGTATGCCAAGCTCTACTCTACTTTGTCATACGATCTAGCATATCACTTGCCTCGAGAAAAGTAAGGTCCATGAATGATCCTCCAGCCACATTATCAACCACTGGCTTAGTCACCGAGTTCAAAGCCCTGTATAATATCTCCATCAAGTGGATGTTGATCATTTGATGATTGGGGCACCGCATAAGCTTCTTCTTGAACCTCTCCCATGTTTCATGGAGAGCTTCAGTTGGAAGCTGTCGAAAATTGCTGATCTCATCCCGTAATTGGGCTCTCTTGGATGGCGGAAAGAATCTTTCTAGGAAAGCGTCTTTCAGTTGCCTCCAATTAGTAATAGAATCAGGAGTTAGCCCGTTCAACCATAGAGTTGCCTCCCCAGAAGAGACAATGGAAATAAGCGCAGCAGAATTGCATTATGTCCAACGCCTGGATTGTCGAATGACTTGCATGTAGAGATGAAGTTGATCAGATGCATATTCGGATCATCACCTGCAAGTCCACCAAATAGTCCCTTGAGTTGCAATAACTGAATCATGGTGCTGGTGATATTGAACTTGGCTCCCGGTGCCAAGGGCGGAGGAATAATAGCTCCTGTAGCACCAGCTCCATCCAGATCGTCATCATCATCATCAAAAGGAGCCTGCGCAGCTCGGCGGTCAGGTCTCATTCTAGCTTGACGATCTCTCCTATGCATAATCAAGATTCAGCGGTGGTAACTAGTACTTGGGTATGCACCAAAGAGGTACAGAAGTGTAGTGTGAGTACCAAAACAATGGGTACTCAGTAGGCATCATCGGTCGAGTAAGCTAAATTATATTATAAATATGATATAAAGAAGACAATATCTCTAAGTCACGGTATACAATTGAACCTGAGTCATCCTCATCATTACTGTATGAAATAAATGATCAACTAGAACGATAATACAACATCTTAAATCAATACATGTCAATACCATCATATATAATGAGTAATAGATCCAAAAAGCATAAAGCAACACTAAGACAATTACAACTAGATGACTACCAAGTTAACACACATACATACATTAGAGCATAAAGTAAAAGAACTCACTACGGCGTCACATACCACCGGGGATCACACCCAAAAGAACATAAAGTAAAATACCAATCAGGGCGCCCCATACCATTAAAGATTGCATCAAAGATCAAATCACTAACGTATAAGGATATATAACCAAATTCTCCATAACCAAGGTTTCCCACTTTTCACACCAACGGTCATTTGCCAACATTCAAAACTGTTATCAATTACTGCAATTGAATAACATTTACCAAAGTACTCATAACCATAATCATACCACTATTTAGAAATCTACCTCATTAATATACTAGATCTATGCTCTACTTTTAACAAATCAATACTTATTATTAACAACTAATTCGCTAGTCATCAAATGACCTCTAGTTAGTAGCCTAACTGATTCTTTACATAAACTTTATTCATGAAATAATGACTAACCATTATCCGCTAAATACCCAACATGCAAAATCGAGTCAAGATTTACTACTAGACCATAGATGCCATCTAGCCCAAGAATAATTCTAGACATCATAATCGCACGAGTCGTCATCTAGCAAAGGACTACTAATCATCATATAAAACACCTATATATATGTAACCATTAAGGTCCTTTAGCATCTAGCAACATTTATTTACAAATCCTCAATCAATAGCTAATCGACATCATACTTAGACATCAATGTCATTAAACATCGCCAATGCTAATCTATCATCCTCATTAACCACATAACAACCACAATTGTTAGTAAACACATTTTAACAAAATAAGGTTCAATAACAATAATTCTATACTTCAAGCCATCAGGTAAAATCGCCACTCGTAGTAAACTAGTCACCACATAACTCTCATTAATAGGCATTATACCATAATTAATCCATTTATCCATTGCTACCTAAACACACTAGGTGGATCCTCAATTACCACACAATATCCTAATTCCCAACTTGTCCTAGTACATTATGAGACCAATACCACTATTACTCACTAATTAGCACTAGCAAAAACTACACTGCTTAACAAGTGATTACCACTAATGAACTATAAGTGACCATACAAATAATAACATCATACCCTCAAGCACATACGGATGTAATCATATAAATGCATCATCAGACGCACAACATATATTTATATATTTACTGTACATATCATCAATATTACCTCTAAACTTACGGGTATCATCATATCATCAATATATCATGCAGATTTGTTGGGAATCATCATATCATCAACATATCCTCCAGACTTTTTGGGCATCATCATATCATCAATATATCCTCCGTACTTACTGGGCATCATCATATCATCAATATATTATCTAGACTTATCGGGCATCATCATATCACTAATATATCGTCTAGACTTACCGGCATCATCATATTATTAATATTAACCATAGCATCAATATTCATTATTACATTAATTTTCATCATTAAATTAAGATATCTTTACATTTAAATCCACAATAAATGCAAGCCCCATGAGGGATGTGTGAAGGAGACATAAGGAAAAACATACCTTTGTACCACATTATTCGTTACCAACGCAATATGTTACTTGGAGAATGGGCAAGTACATTCATATGGTATAAACACTCAATACTTTATCAGGCTTATTACAATTATTGCATTTTCAAATACGAGGCACAATTTATCTTCTAGAGACCCTCCTTATTCACATGATTTACATTATTAGCACAAGAGTGTCTTTATCACAAACATTAGTTCAATCACTAGGCTTGAACATAATATGAGTGATAAAATAATCCAAGGCCCACATAATAATGTAGTTAATGAAGTAAGTCATAGCATAGTCATGTGTTCAATCAATAAAACAATTCTTTACTATCCAAGCATTATCAATAATCTAACAAGCAATCATGCACATCATTGCCAATACCAACATCATGAGTAAACCATTTACCGGGGGTTAGCCATCATATTACCAAAGGCATATTGTAAGCGTTTAACAAGTATCTAGGTCGCTAATGAAACTACATAGTCCAAACTTAAGGCGGGTCAAGTTTCGCTTCTAATAATTTAAAATCCTCTCCAAGGTCAACTCTTCCTAGAACTAAGCTAAGCCAGCTAAGCCATGTCTTAGAAATTTATCATTCCACACTAGTCCTATGGTACAATTTTTTCTCAAGTATTGCTCTTAGTTCATCCAAAGCTACTAGGGATAATTTCCACAACTACGCACAACTAAGTTCAACTTACTATTTAGCATGTGTGACAAGGTCACTCCCATCTAAAAAAAGAAACTAGAGCATTCTCATGCTGTGTATGAGATAACAAGTTCAACTAACCAAGATTCTAGGCTATAAGTCAAGTATCACACTTTATGAATTCAATAGCCTTAGTGACTGAACTAATACCAAACATTACCATCTACCCTTTCAACACCTAAAACCTGCTCAAACTTGTCAAGATATCAATGTCATACAATAATAAAGCTCAATCTAACAATAAGTAAGCCTAACCTACCTCGAATCCAAATATAGCTCATGAATCAATAACCTTTGCTTTCCATTTCCTCTAAGTTTTTTCAAGTATTCAAGCTATCAAAAACATAATCTATGCATTATTATGAGAATATCAATACCCATATTACACCATTGTTTTTTGGGTCTAAAACAACACCAAAAACCCCCAAGTGGGTCCCACATATAGAAAAAGAGTTTTTGAGACCAACCCATTGTTCAAATACCATTAGGGAGTCATAACCATAAATAATCAAGTAAATATTAATCTTATTTGGGCTAAAATCGTGCCCTCAAGCCAATTCGGGTTTTGGGTCTAAATCAATAATTTAATACTATAATGAAGTAATTATACCTTAGATTCATGTAAACCATGATTATGCAAGGTATTTTTGCCATCAATCAATACCCAAGGCTCAATTTGTTGACTACACACTCCATTAAGGTTTTTTGGGGTTCAAGGAAACTTGGATATTGCCGATTCTCGACCAAAAAAAGCATTAAATGCCCCTTCCCAGGCCCTCAGATCGCGCAATCACGAACACGTGGGATACAATCGCAGCATCGCGATCTTGATAGAGCCTCCTCGATCGTGGTACTTAGCTGCATCAGATGATAGCTAAAACTTTAAATAAATTCCAAATTTCAGCCAATGCCTCGGGATGCATCTGTAACCTAATATGAGTATATAATATATGTAACCACACCAATTTCTACATTCCAGACGCATTGGCAAAGTTAGATTTTCCATCCGAGGTCTTTTCAACAAAATATGGGCCCACCCTCAAATTACCAATTTATCAACTTTCTGACCAATAGGTCTAAATGAGTTCGGGCATAGTGGGACCTAAACCAAAGTTCTACCCAACCTAAAATTAATATTCCAGAGCTGCTAGCATAGTCAAAATTTACATCTGATATCGTTTTACTTATGTTTTCACTCGGTGGACATTTGGAACCAAGAAAGACTTCTAAATAGGGAAATGGTTCTAAAAACCAAAAGAATTGCTCGGTAACTGAACTATAAGTTCCAGCAAGTCATAAATGAGTTGGGGTAGCTATGGGAGTGATCTAACAGTGAAAATAAGAGAAATCATGAGAGATGACTAGAAGGGTCATTACAATATCCACTAGTATGGAAATTACATCGCCAAAAATTAAAGATGAAGAAAATACCAGAAGCCTCGAACAAGTAAGGGTACTGAGCCTGCTTCTCACTCTCAATCTCCCAAGTGGCCTTCTCCACGGGCAGTGCCTCCACTGGACCTTAACTACAGGAATCTCTATAGTACACAACTATTTCACATCACTAGCCCAAGTAATCACAAGCTTCTCTACAAAGGTCAACTTCTCATCCAACTAGATTGAGTCCCACCAAAGTACATGAGATCGATTAAGAATATACTTTCGCAGCATAGATACATGGAAAATTGGATGAACAACAGTAAAATCTAGAGCAAGGCTAACTCATAAGACACCTCGCCAACTGTGTGGAGACTCTCAAAAGGTCCAATATATCGAGGACTAAGAATACCCTTTCTTCTGAATCTCGTAATGCCCCTCATAGGCAAAACACAAAGGAACACACAATTACCAACTCTAAATCTCAAGGCACAGAGTCTACAGTTAGGATAGGACTTTTTGCCTACTCTAGGCTGCTCTCAGCCTATCCTGAATCACCTTGACTCTATCCAATGAGTCCTGGAGTAAATTCGTACTCAGAGGTCAACTCGAAAGTCTCAAACCATCCTATTAGAGATTGACATATCCTGGTATACAAAGCCTCGCAAGGCACCATCTCAATACTCAAATGATAGTTGTTGTATGGAAACTCTACCAATGCAAAGTGTTGATCCCACTATCCTTCAAAATACATAACACAAGCTCGGAGCATATAGTCAAGCACCTAATTAGTCCGCTTGGAGACCATCTTTCTACAAATGAAAGACAGTACTCAAATCCACTCAAGTACCCAACTCCTCCTAAAATGCTCACCAAAATTTCAAAGAAAACATAGAGTCACGGTCTGATATGATAGAAATGGATATTCCATGCAAACTAACTATCTCTTGAACATAAGTATGGGCTAATGTATCAACACTATAGGTCATCTGAATAGGAATAAAATATGCCAACTTGGTCAAACGGTCCCTAATAACCCAAACACCATCAAGACCATAGGGAGTATGAAGTAAACCACGAATGAAATCCATAGTAATTTGTTCCCATTTTCACTTGGGAATGGACAATCTCTGAGTCAACCCACCTAGACGTGGATGCTTGGCCTTAACCTGCTGACAACATAGGCAATGAGCCACAAAGTCTACCACATCTCTCTTCATGTCGTTCAGCTAGTAATGCTGCCTCAAATCTCTATATATCTTAGTTGTACTAGGATAAATGGAATAGCTAGAGCTGTGAGCCTCATAAAGAATCGACTAGATCAAGTCATCAAGCCAGGGAACACAAATACGACCCTGAAATCTTAAAATACCCTAAAAATCAATAGTGTCTCTCTCAGACTCATCACTCACCATATGATCATGAAGAAAACACAGCTTGTTATCCTCATATTGACGGTCACGAATCTACTCAAAGAGGGAGGACCTTGCCTCCATACAAGCCAAAATCCTCACAGGATCCAATATATCAAGGCAAACTATCACATTGGGTAAGTACTTAATGTCCCGTGTCGTAGGCCTTTAAGAAACAAATATACAAGCCAAGATACCCATACTCATTGCCTTGCGACTCAAGGCATCAACTACCATATTCGCCTTATCCAGATGATATAGGATGGAAATATCATAATCCTTTAGCAAATCCACCTATTTATGCTGGCAAGCATTAATCTCTCTCTAGGTCATAATATGCTGAAGGCTATGATGATTGGTGAAAATCTCACAATGCACACTATAAAGATAATGGCTCTATATATTGAGTATAAAAACTAACACCGCTAACTCTAAATCATGAGTGGGGTAGTTGTGCTCATACACTTTAAGCTGTCTAGAAGCAGAAGAAATAACATGACCCTGCTGCATCAATACACATCAAAGACCAACACCAGAAGCATCACAAAACACGGTGAATCCCTCATCATCAACTGGGAGAGCTACTACTGGAGTTGAAGTAAGACTGTCCTTGAGCTTTCCAAAGCTCAACTCACACTCCTCGAACCATTGAAAAGGAACTTCTTTATGAGTCAATCTAGTCATAGGGTCTGAAACAGTCGCAAAACACTCAACAAAGCATCTGTAATAATTGACTAACCCAATAAAACTATGAACCTCAGTTGGACACGTAGGTCTAGCCCAATCATGAGTCACCTCAATCTTAGTCGGTTCTACCATAATACAACCTTTAGATACCATGTGTCCAAGGAATGACACTGACTCACGCAAAACCTCACACTTAGAGAACTTGGCAAAAAACACATTGTCTCTAAAAGTTTTAAGCCCTATCCTCAAATTTTGCGCATGCTCCTTACTACTTCTTGAATACACAAGAATTCCATCAATTAGCATAATAACTAAAGAGTCTAGATAGGTTCTAAACACACAGTTCATCAAATCTATGAACGTAGCTGGGGCATTAATCAATAAGAAAGACATCACCAAACACTCATAATGACCATAACGGTTCTTGAAAGTTGTCTTCAGGATATCCTTGACCCGAATCCTTTACTGATGATAATTAGACCTCAAATAAATCTTAGAAAAAAAAGTTGTACCCTGAAGTAAGTCAAACAAATCATCAATGTATGGCATAGGATAACGCTTCTTCATCGTCACCTTATTAAGCTGCCTATAATCAATACACATATGCATCAGACCATCCTTCTTCTTCATAAACAAAATAGGAGCTCCGTATGGGGATACATATGCCTAATGAAACCTTTACCAAAGAGATATTGAAGTTTAGAATTTAGATTCTTAAGCTCAGCAGGAGCCATACAGTAAGGTACCATAAAAATAAGTTGAGTGCCAGGCTCAAGGTCAATAGCAAACTCAATCTCACAGTCAGGGGGAAAACCATCCAAGTCGGCAGGAAACACATCAGGAAACTCACTTACAACAGGAATAGAGTCATGCGATGGACTCACTACACAAGAATCACATATATAAAAGAGATAAAACTTGCAACCCCTCGATATAAGTCTCCTAGCACAAACATAAGAAATAATCCCCATAGGCTTGTGGCTAACCGCTCCCTGCCACATGACGGTGGGTACGCCAGGCATGGCTAAGGTAACGATCTTGGAAAAATAATTCATGACCTCATGATTGTGGATAATTGGTCCATGCATAGAATCTTCTTAAAATCCAGGATATCCTGAATAATAAGATCAACATAAGTATCAACATCACTAACAGTCACAAAACATGATCATAACACTCAATCCACTACTATAGAATTACACACAAGAGTAGATACGCGCAATGGCACAAATAATAAATGTTGTCTAATAAGCAGATATATAAGTGGATCTGGTATAAAATAAAGCAAGAGCAGACTTACAGCACACCAAAATCCTACTTGTCACTACAGCATCTGAAGTATCATCCTTGGGTATAGCAGGTACTGCATACAACTAACTACGCCTGCCACCTGGCTAGGCATCTGACCGACCTATTGTCCTTCCTGCCTGAGTAGAACCTTAAGCACCCTGGTAACCACCCTTGTAACCTCGTGAACCACCTCTACTTGAGGGGTATACTTCTCTAATAGGAGTAGCACCCTGATCTGAATTAACAATCACCCCACGACTAGGGTAGTCTTGCAAAAATAATTAAGAACCCCACAATTTAAACTAGTGTCATTGGCAGAACCAGAACTCACAGATCTTGTTGAACTGGAGTAACTACCACGTCTTGCATGACCTGTAGATGCACCCCTCAAAAATTGATCACCTCCCTTACTAGGGTGACCACTAGTACCAAAATAACCTCCTTCAATAGTATGAAGAGCTCTTTAATTGTTCAACTAGTCTGACTATGAGGCCAAAAATATGGGTGTGGAGGATGCCTAACCTATGAACTGCAACCTTTGAATCGGGAACTAATACAGCTCCTACAAAATATACCCTAATACATGGACCTCTTATAATGGCCCTCAGGATGCATATCCTCTATCACTCTAGCATAATCACATACCTCAGCAAAAGTCCTACCTGTACCAACTCTCACAAAGTAGAAAAATCTCCTAGACTCAGTATCCAAAATAAAAGTCGAATGCATGGCCAACTCGTGAAAATGAGCCTCATAATTGGCAACTATCATAGAACCCTGCTCCAATCTGGTGAACTGATCCCTTAGTAGATATCTAAGGCTACGCCATCATATACTTCTCCAAGAACATCTCAGAGAACTAAGTCCGTGATAGGGGAGAAGATCCAACTAGCCTAGAACTCATAAAACCTCTCCACTAGTTTTGAGCAGACAAATCCAACTAAAATATGGTGTAATCCACACCATGAGTCTAAAACACAAAGCATATCCTCACAAGCAGTAAGAAACTCAAATGCATCCTCTCCAGGAGAACCAAAAAACTTAGGTGGAGCCAACCTCGAAAACATATCCAACATCTTTTTCTCCTCAACGAACATAGCAGGCTGGGTCAAATGTGGCTGAGCGACCATTGGCTGAACAACTGCAAGCATAGGAGAATCCTTAAATCCAAGAGTTACAACTACAGTCTTCACTCCTGCCCAAGTAGTCTGCGTACCTTCAACAATACCCAAACATTGAACTAAGGCGACTCTAAGAAATAAAGAGGGAATAAAACCTGGTGAAGCCTTGGCTGGTCCCTCACCCATCGCTAGTTATGGTAGAATAATCTCTGGCTCAGGTGCAGGAATGGGGTATGGGGGAGGCAGCCCATCCTGGTTCTTAACTGGGGACACATCACGATGTTGTCCTCAATCAAGTGCCGGATCCCTGTGCTCAGTCTCAGGATCTTCCTCACGCATAGTTGTAGAATGTGTATTAGACATCTGCGAAATAGTAAAGTCAAGAAAATATCCTTCAAACCAACTCAAACTCTTAGCACAATATGAGTGGAAGAAGTAAAGGACTCCTAAGAATGTCCCATAGCCTCTCGAAGATAGGAAACAGTCATCTACATTCTGATCCGTAGGAATCTAATAGACACTTTCTGGTGTACCAACAATACCGGTGAAACTAGGATCTAATAATAATTTGGGATGACCCAATTCACGGGTCATGATGGAACCTGCTAAAACCCATCAGTAGGTAAGTCGACATCATAACCCAGAGCTAAGGCAATGGGTTACTTTGGTAGACACTCTCAACATTGGCCAAATATACAAATACAATTGTAACCAGCAATGTTCCACTAAAAGAAGACAATCAAAATAGAATACCAATCACACGGCCTGGTAATATTAGTACACGAGCATCTAAGTTTGATAACAGGAAATATAATCCATAAGTCTAAAATAGTCAATACATTCATCACGAATATAAAAGAGTGAATAAAGAGAGAGGGAAACTAGTGACTAAAAACTCCAAGAGATCACCCTATCTCTGAAAGATCAACACTGCATGATCATGACTCAGCTGTAACAACAAGTATTTGGGTCTGCACCAAAAAGGTACAAAAGTGTAGTATGGGTGCCTAAACAATGCGTACTCAGTAGGAGTTATTGTCCAACTAAGCTAAATTGTGATATAAAGATGATATAAAGCAAGACAATATGTCTAAGTCAAGGTACAGAATCGAACCTGAGTCATCCTCATCATCACCTTATAGAATAAATGATCAACTAAAATGATAATAAAATATCTCATATCAATACACGCCAATATCATCATATATATTGAGTAATCGATTTGGAACCATAAAGAAACACTAAGACAATTACAACCACATAAATACCAAGTTAACGCACATACATCTATTAAAGCATAAAGTAAAAGAACTCACCATGGGGTCCCATACCACCGGAGGTACACCCAAAAGAACACAAAGTAAGGAACCTATCCCAGCATCCCATACCAGTGGAGAGTGCATCAAAGATCAAATCACCAATATATATAGATTTATAACCAACTTCTCCTTAACCAAGGTTTCCCACTATTCACACCAACACTCATTTTCCAACATTCATAATCCTCATCAATTACCGCAATTGAATAACATTTACCAAAGTGCTCATAACCATAATCATACCATCATTTAGAAATTTACCTCACCGATATACTTGATCTACGCTCTACTATTAACAAATCAATTTTCATTATTAACTACTAATTCCCTAGTCATCAAAGGACCACTTGTTAGTATCGTAACAAATTCTTTACATAAACTTTACTCATGGAATAGTGACTAACCATTATCTACAAAATACCCAACATCCAATATCTAGTCAAGATTCACTACAAGACCATAGACACCATCTAGACCAAACACAATTCTAGACATAATAATCGCACTAGTTATCATCTAGCAAAAGACTACTAATCATCATAAAAAATACCTATATATATCTGACCATTAATGTCCTTTAGAATCTAGAAACATAATTTAAAAATCCTCAATCAATAGCTAATCGGTATCATACATAGCCATTAATGTCATTAATCATCACCAATGCTAACCTATCATCCTTATTAACCACATAATAGTCACAATTGTTGGTTACTATTTAACCAAACAAGGTTCAATAACAAGAATTCTGGACTTCAAGACATCAAATAAAATAGCCACTTAGTAGTCAACTAGTCACCACATAACTCACTATAATAGGCATTATACCTTAATGAATCTATTTATCCAATGCTACCTAAACTCATATGGTGGATCCTCAATTACCACACAATATCTCGATTCCTAACTTATCTTAGTACATTATGCGAAAATACCTCTATTACTCACTATTTAGAACTAGCAAGAACTACACCACATAACAAGTGATTAGCACTAACGAACTATAACCGAAAATACCAATAATAACATCATACCCTCAAGCACATACGGATGTAATCATATAAAGGCATCATCACACACACAACATATATTTACATGCTTACCATACATATCATCATTATTTCCTCCAAACTTACCGGGCATCATTATATCATCAATATATCCTTCATACTTGTCGGGCATCATCATATCATTAATAAATCCTCCGAACATATCAGGCATCATCATATCATTAATATATCCCCCGATTTACCGGGCATCATCATATCATCAATATATCCTTTAGACTTACCAGTCATCATCATATCAATATATCCTCTGAGCATACCGGGCATTATCATATCAATATATCCTCCGGACATATCGGGCATCATCATATCATCAATATTTACCATAGCATCAATATTCATTATAACATCAATATTCATCATAACATTAATATATATGTGCAATCAAATCCATAATAAATGCAAGTCCCACAAGGGATGGGTAAAGGAGACCTAAGGAAAGACAATATGAACAAGTACATTCATATTGTATGAACACTCAATACTTTACCGAGCTTAATGCAATCATAGCATTTTAAAATACGAGCCATAGTTTATATTCTAGAGCCCCTCCTTTTTTTGCATGATTTACATTATTAGCACATGAGGCTCTTTAGCACAAACATTAGAGTAATCACTAAGCTTGAACATAATATGAGAAAAACCATAATCCAAGGCCCACATAGTAATTTTAACAATGAAGTAAGTGATAGCATAGTCATGTGTTCAATCTATAAAACAATTCTCTACTATCCAAGCATTATCAATAATCAAACAAGCAATCATGCACATCATTGCCAATACCAACATAATGAGTAAACCATTTACTAGGGGTTATCCATTATATTACCCAAGGAATATTCTAACCCATTGTTCAAATATCATTAGGGAGTCATAAACCTCAATAATCAAGCGAGTATTATGCTTATTTGGGCTAAAATTATGCCCTCAAACCAAATAGGGGTTTTTGGTCAAAATCAAGAATTTAACACTATAAATGAAAGATTCATACCATAGATTCAATGTAAATCATGATAATGCAATTTATTTTTCTACCAATCAACACCCAAGACTCAATTTGTTGACTACATACTCTATTAGGATTTAGGGGGTTCAAGGCAATTTGGAAATGGCCAATTCCTAACCAAAAAGGGCATTAAATACCTCTGCCTAGGCCCTCAAATCATGTGATTACAAACATATGGGCTGCAATTGTGGCATCACGATCACGACACAGCCTCTGCGATGGCGGTACTTAGCTGCATCAGATGATAACTGAAACTTTGAATAAATTCCAAGTTTTGGTCATGCCTCATGATTCATCTGGAACCCAAAATGATAACACAAAATACGTAACCACACTGATTTAGACATTCTGGACGCATTGGCAAAGTAAAATTTTCCATCCGAGGTCGTTTTAACCAAATGTGGTCGCCACACCTAAATTTCCAATTTATCAACTTTCTGACCAATAGGACAAAATGAGTTTGGTGTAGTGGGACCCAAACCAAAGGTCTACCGAACCTAAAATTGATATCTCAAAGTTGCTAGCACAATCAAAATTTACATCCTATATCATTTTATAGAAGTTTGGTTGGGTGGTCATTTGGAACCAATGGAAACTTCTAATTAGGAAAATTGTACTACTAATCAATTGATCTATCCAGTAACCAAACTATATGTTCTAGCAAGTCATAGATGATTTGGGGTATCTATGGGAGAGCTGTAACAGTTAATATATGTGAAATCAGGAGAGATGAACATAAGGGTCATTACAACCACTATTCGTATGAGCAATTTCAGACTCCTCTAATTTTAGCTACTCAAGTTTGCTTTTTGGAAATTTTTTAGTCTCACACCACCCATAACAAAATTGCTGGGCATTACATATAGCAACTTTTTTCATCCAAATCTACTTTTAAGTGGTAAATATCTAAGCTAAACCTATCAACCTTTTGAATAAGCTCATGATTATTGTGGAAAAGGTATGTCAATGCTTCTAAAAGGCTATCCTTGTATTCACACACTATATCTTCCACACTCCTACAATAACACACCATATCAAAAGGATAAGGATCATTCATAAAGAAGTCTTCATTACTCCATACTTTCTCTGGCCAAGTTGTCATATCAATAAAAGTAAGCATACACTAGCGTATGCCTGAAGAAGAATAAAATTGAAAAACCTGACAACTTCATCAAATCTAATTAGTCAATATACAACTGTATTCCCCAACAATGGCGCCAAAATTTGATAACACCCAAACTACCCCTCCTTAGAAGGATAAAGCTATCGCTATCAAAATATAGTAACCCAACTAGGTTGAGGTCGATCCCATATGGACTATATCAGATATCTTTCCTGAACTTATTGAAATCACCAGGCAGTGCAGAAAGGTAAAAAGTGGGGATTTGTAGTAACTAGCAAGAGGTAATAAGAATTGGATGCTTTTGGTTGTAAACATTCTAAGATGAACACTAGGCTTGTGTTCTCCCGAGATTTTAACTCCGTAGATTTATCGTGCACTATCAAACTATTCTGATACCTTGCATGCAAAATCTGATAAGTTATGTACCATCATCTATCTTGTTGACATATTTACAGATTTCACCTTTTATATTTTGAGTCTCATGGTGTCGCCTTACTTACCCTTATCCTAGATCCCAGTTAAGTATCACCTTTTGAGTCTTAAGTTATTAGATAAAAGATAATTGTCTTACGTAGATGATGTTGATTAACCTAGATCGATAATTAATCTCCAAATTACTGTTGTGATATTTATTTCCTACTCTCCAACTCTCTTGTGAAGCAAGTAGTAAATATAGGTGGGATCTTAACATTGGCCACCGCTAAGAAATTTATAAAAACGAAGAAACCCAAATACTTGCAAGAATCATTATAAAGAATGACTTGGCACTTCCTCTACTTCATTAATCTGCTAGGGTTCTCAAAACCCTAGCTAAAGAAATTAGTCACTCATCGTTATGAGATCAATCATGGAATCCACAAACAAAATTATAGAATCAATCTTAGAGTAATGAAAGAAGAAACCCCAAAGACTTAAATTGAATAACAGACCAAAAACAAACCAAGAACTAGGATTATATTGTAGCCCCCAAGGTCCTATTTCTAAATCTCTCGCATATCCCCATTAAACAAGGCCTAAAGGGTATTTATCGATTACAAGAAACCCTACAAATCCAATCTTAAATAAAATAGGAAAACATGACTAAACATATATAATAAGAACTAAGAACATCATAGGAGTAGGTTTAGGTTACATGGAAACCCTAGGAAATGATTTCGAAATTATCCAGAAAAAATAAGGTTGGTGGCCAGTTACTTAGTCCACATACGGACTGTATGTGGTCCTATTATGTGCCAGAACTCCTGCTCATCTCCAGAAACTCTCTGGACTTGAACCTCAGTCACTTACTTTGTTCACTTACGGACTGTAGGTGCCCTTGGTAAGTGACAGTGTCTTCATTTTCTTGCTTCTGAGCCTCTAGACTTTAAGTTCTAACACCAACTCACGCCCCTTCTTAAGTAAGTGGGACCTACTCCGAGTAAGTGCCTAGGTAAGTGGCCCAAAACTTCAACCTTTCAACTTTTTTTTTTAGCATCCAAAAACTAGTTTTTCTTCCGTTTGGCACCAAAACATAGTTTTTCTTCCATTTAGCACCCAAAACCTCGTTTCCTGCAAAATCATTCCAAAAACACATCAAATCCAATAAAATAGCCGTAAGTATAGTCTTATTTTCCATGTTTAAGCATCGTAAGTTCCATAAATTCATAGCAGATCACAGTCATTTGAGCGAGCCTGGTGGCACTTAGGCAACACATTGGATATGAGGATAAGTCGCTTAAGCGACCACACTGTCACTTAAGCGGTGCACCGGTTGGAGACTTAGAGAATCCTGAGTCTCCACATACCACTCGAGATTCATCAGAAATACCGATATGCTACTAGACTAATTTTGATGCTCCGGACTCAATGGTGATATAAAATTTTTGAAAAATGTTGTTTTCAAAAAGTTGACCCCCAAAACCCAATTTTTAAACTTTTAGAACCAAGGGTCAAAATGAGATATAAAAGTCATCAAACCTCTCCAACCAAATTAACAACCTAAAATTGATGTTCCAGATTTGTTAGCGCAGTTCATTTTGCCATCCGATGCATAGTTTAATAAATGTTGATCAAAGTCAACTGATAAGTCTTTATAACCACCAAAAACCAGAATCTCTTACAAATCACACCATAATGAATTAGGAACTGTACTAATCATCCCTATACCCCAAAAATACCACAATGCAACCACGGGGAGGGTTAAAATGGTTATATCACATAAAAATGAATAATTCACATAAATCAGAAAAGATTATTCATCACATCATCCACCACTAAGAATCGAATTCATCCTCAAAATAAAAGGCAGAGAAATACCTAAATCAATAAAAATCTAGGTATAACTACCATATCGGACTCAACCTCTCAAGTAGACTCATCTACAAGTCGATGTCTCCACTAGACCTTAACCATAGGAATATCTCTATAATGGAACCATCTAACATCTCTAGCTAGAATGAAGATGGGCTTCTCAGAAAAGACAACCTCGTATCTAACTAGATTGAATCACAATGAATGACAAAAGACTCATCCAAAATGTAATGCCAAAGCATGGAAACAAGAAAAACTAAATGAACAGTTGATAAATCTTGGGGTAATGCAACCTTATAAGCCACATCCCCAACAGTTTGAAGAATCTCAAAATGTCCAATATACCTAGGACTTAGATTTCCCTTCTTCCCAAACCTAATCACACCCTTCATGGAAGACATACGAAGAAAAACACGATCACCAAAACTAAATCTCAAGGCATGAAGTCTATGATATGCAAAGCACTTCTGCGTACTCTGAGCTACTTAAAGTCTACCCTAAATCATATAAACGTATCCAAAGACTCATAAAGCAAGTTCAAACCGCAAGGTCTAACCTCAAAAACCTTAAACCAACCAACAGAAGAGCGATAACACCTATCATACAAAGCCTTAAAAGGAGCCATCTTAATACTGGAATGGTAGCAATTATTATATGAAAACTCTGCCAAAGATAGATGTTTGTCCCAATGACCACAAAAATCCATCACACAAAAAAGGAGCATAACCTCCATGACCTAGATAGTTCTCTCTGAATGACTATTAATTTGGGGGGTGAAAAGTTGTTCTAAGACCAACTCAAGTACACAACTCCTCTTTAAAAAACTTCTAAAAGTGAGCTGTGAACACGAACCTCAATTTGAGATGATAGACACTGGCACACCATGAAGGAAAACGAATTAAATATATATACGGTCCAACCTCTCAGCATTAAAAGAAACCTAAATCAAAATGAAATAAGTGGATTTGGTCAATCTATCCACAATGACCCAAACACGATCAAAACCACGAGAAGTATGAGGCAACCCATTCACGAAGTCCATCATGATCAATTCCTATTTTCACTCTGGAATTAGTGACCTCTTAAGAAAACCACCAGGCCTTAAATACTTGATGTTCACCAGCTGACAACATAGGAAATGAGCTACACATCCACTATATCTTTCCTTATATCACCCCATCAGTAGTGCTGTCTCAAATCACTATACATCTTAGTCACTCTCGAATGGATGGAATACATGGAATAATGATCCTTCTCCAAAATCAATATAACCCAATCAACCACTCTAGATACATAAACTCTGCTATGAATCCACAAAACATCATCAGAATAAAGTGAACCTTCTTTAGCTTCACCACTAAACACCTTATGCCAAATCATTCTCAACCAAACATCATCCAACTAATGGCCTCAAATCTACTCCATAAAGAAAGACCTAGCATCTATAAATGCCAAAACATACCCTAGTATCAAAATATCAAGCCTAAACATCTAGTTAGCCAAAGATAGAACCTCCAAGGCCAGAGGCTACTCTTGGGTCAAAATATATACCAAGCTACCCATGCTAGCTGACTTTTGGCTCAAGGAATCTGCAATCATAGTAGACTTAACCGAATGGTAGATAATAATTAAGTCATAATCCTTAAGCAACTCAAGATAATAATTCTACCTCATATTAAGATCCCATTGGGTAAAGAAATACTAAAGGATATGATGATCCAAGAAAATGTCACAATGGACTCCATACAAGTAGTGCCTCTATAATTTCAAAGAAAATACAATTGTGTGCAACTTCAAATCATGGGTGTGGTAATTCCTCTTAAGGGTCTTCAACTTAAGAGATGCATACAAAATTACCTTACCTTCTGCATCCACACAACACCTAACCCAATACCTAATGCATCACCAAAGATTATAAATCCTATGCTTTCCTTAGGCAAATTAAAATTAGAAGCTGAAGTCAACAATCCTTGAGCTTTTAAAATCTTGACTAACAAGCATCGAACCACTGAAAGGAAATATTCTTCTAGTCAACTTTGTCAATGGAGCTGCAATAGATGAAAAACCCTCAACAAAGCCCCGATAGTATCCTGCTAAACCAATAAATCTCAAAATCTTGGTAGGAGAAGTAAGCCTAGCCCAATCATGAATCACCACAATATTGGTCAAATCAACCATAATACCATCCTTGGTCACCACATGACCCAAGAAAGAAACAAACTCCAACCAAAACTCACACTTGGAGAACTTAGCATACAACTTTTCATCCCTCAATCGCTGAAGCATAATCTGTAAATGCTCCTCATGATCAACCTTACTCTTGGAATAAACCAAGATATCATATATAAGTAAAATTACAAAAGAGTCAAGATACGATCAAAATACCTAGTTCATCAAATCCTTGAATGCGGCTGGGCTATTGGTCAACCTGAAGGACATAACAAAGAACTCATAATAATAGTATCGAGTTTGAGAAACGGTCTTTGGAATATCTAAAGCTCTAATCATTAATTGATGATACACAGATCTTATAATAATCTTTAAAAACACCAAAACACTATGAAGTTATTCGAATACCTCATCAATATAAGAAAGAGGATACTTAATCTTAATAGTCACTTTGTTCAACTATAGATAATCAATACACATACCCATAGACCCATTCTTTTTCTTAACAAACAAGACAGGTTGACCCCAAGGTGATACACTACGCTAGATAAATCCTTATCCAAAAATTCCTATGATTGATCCTTTAATTTCTTCAACTATACTAGGGCTAGCCTATAAGGAGAAATAGAAATGGTCTTGGTGCCTGGCTCAACATCAATACCAAATTCAATATCACAATCCGAATGCATACAGGCAAATTAATTGGGAAAATATCTACGAATTCATGGGCAATACAAATAGAATCCAAAGAATAAGGTGAAGCACTACTAGTATTATGATATGAGCCAAATAAGACAAACATCGCATGTCAACAAAATTATGATCCTGGAGGAAAGATATCTCTCCAGTGACCCAAATAAAGCACACCCTTCCAAGCTATCCCTGGCACACCTGGCAAAACTAAGGTCACAGTATTAGCATAAGAGTCTAGGACAGTATGATAAGGAGCTAACCAATCCATATTGAGAATTACATCAAAACCTACCATATCTAAGACAATTAAATCTATCTAAGTATCACGCCCAGCGAAAGTCATAACACAAGATTAGTGCACCCGATCAACCACTAAAGATTCTTCTATAGAGGTAGATACATAGATAGGCATGGCAAGAGTCTCACTAGTAGAATCAAAACCCAAAGGAAAAAATACAGACACATAAGAGAAAGTCAATCTCGAATAAAAAAACACAGAAGCATATCTAAGATAATAGGGATGATATCTATGATAATAACATTAGAAGCCTCTTCCTATAGTCTGGAGGGTATAGCATAAGACTTTCCAAAACCAACACCTAGCTGAGTAGCTCCACGCCTACCACCATGGGTACCACTACCTCTGCCTCGCTCTCCTTTAGTAGAACCTCTTTCTTTAATAGCTAATATTGAAGTAGCCTTGGAAACATGGAGGGGATAGTACTTGGACAAATGGACAACCTCATCATAACACAAAGCACCCATTATGGATTGACTCAATAGGAGGAGGTCCAGCTAAATCTAGAATGACCACTCAAAGCTACCAAAATAGAAGACCCCCTACTTAAACCCTACAAAACTACCTGCACTAGTCTACCATGATACCCACAAAAACCTTTAGAATCTCTACCTCGTGTAGTGTGACCTCTGAAGTCACCCTGCGAGAACACTCTCTTAGAACCTCCCTAAGACCCTCGAAGAATAGACTCAGTCATCTTAGCATGATCTACTATACTATTAAATGACACCCTATACAATACCATCAGAGTAGTAGCTATCTGAAGAAAAACATCAAACCCTGTAAGCCCCGAGAGAATACCCTAGATGCCTCACAGTGCTTGGAACCACAAGTGATCACAAGATAACCCATGAACTAGCATACTGTTAAGAAAATTATAATACTTTCAATAATAGGTTTTCCTGTGCTGAAATATAATCATACTAAAAATCTGAAATAGATACAATACTAATAAAACTTAACAATCTGATAAATCTGAAGGAATAAATTGAAATTACATGACTGACTCTGACTGACATCTATGAAGCCTCTACTATACTGACTATAGGTAGCTGGGACATGCCTTCAACTACCACTAATCAATACACATAGAAAATAAATGAGCTATACATACACTAAAATTGTTTGGTGTTTTCTAAAAAAGAGAACTCATCACCTGCTGGATGGAAACTACAACTGTCTGGTCATGATGTGTGGCTACAAATGCTACCTATATTATGAAAAATGTAGCCACACAAACGTATATATGGATTAGTACTTTTGGAATGTACTGAGCATGCACGGGCGAACGCAATAAGCAAAACTAATTTCATACGTAATCGTAAAACATGCATGCTAAGTGTATGTAGACTCACCAATAGGATGGAATAAACTGAAAGCAGAAATATCATAAAACATGAGTAACAAACTTGATCTGATAAGATGGTGAATCACCACTTAGTTACTTAAAACTTTATTTCTATAATATAAGTAGAACTGAAGCTGGGATATGAAAAAACATCGGTATTGTACGAATACTGGGTCTAAAACTATGTGATAGAAATGACATATAATAAGCCTATCTGATTAACTGAATGATTGATAACTAATTACTGTCCATGTAAGACTTGGTTGTACTTAGTCTGAATAACTAAACTAAAACTGTGGAGTACTATGCTTATGAGGTGAGGACTATAAAAAAAACATGAGATAACTGAGCGTGAATGCGTGAAAATAAAATATATGAGAATGACAGACCAAGCGTATAACATGATTTTGAAATAGTCTGTAAACTGAAATATTGATCACTGAATGCTATGGTCTAGCAAAACTGATCTGCACGCTGTACTGAGTACTATAACTGACACTGTGGAAGGTATCATTTATCCAACATGCCCCAATCTAAGCTAATTAGGGTCTAACCTATAGCCCCAGTTGGAAGGGAGTAAGTACCATGCCATGGGTACTAATGTTGGCTGTGTGGATCTACTATACTGATGTTCCGAAGGACCAGGGTGTCAATCCTAAACTGAAGGGTGACCCCTTAGAGGTAGTCAAGCCTAAACTGATGAGTGACTCCTTATATTCTATGTAGGGTATGTAGTTCTGGAATATAGGGACTGCTACTAACAACTCTGCCTAAGTGATGGGGAAGCCGCCATCCCTGCATTTGCTCGGTGCTAAATTTTACTCCCAACTGAGCTGACACGGATTACTAACTGGCGCATGCATTGATAACTGATAACTGATAAGCTCAGGTCATAGTATTCTAAAAATAACAGTGCATATGGATTCTGAGGTAATTATTAACCTATAAACTGATTATGATGACTAATTGGATGACAAGACTCATGGTTTATCTGAAACCATTCTGAAAATATTGAAACTAAGTAAGCAACTAAATTTTGGGTATTCATAACCCCCAGGACCTAATAGCAATAACAATAGGTACATACTAAAGCTTCAAAACCATAATAATAAAGCATTATTCAAAGAAACCCATCACTTGGGCATTTCATCAAACACATGGAGATTAATACATTAACATGGGGAAATTCATCAAACACATAGGGATCACGAACTTGAACATGGGAATATCTTAAACATGGGAGAATAGAATGATTACATAACTAAAATCATGGATTGAGGAATTTACATCAAATTCGCTTGAAATAGGACATGGCCACTTCATCAAAATATGTAAAGATCATAGCTTGAACAAAAGAATGTCTTAAAAATAAGGGAACAATATAGTTACATGGCAAAATTCATAACTTGGGGATTCATCTTGAAATTGATTGAACATGATATGGGAATTTCATCAAACATGTGGAAGGCATGAATTTAAAAAATGGGAATATTGCTAAACATCATGAATTTAGGATCTATCATGGAATTTACTTAAATAAAGCTTGCAAAACTCAAATTCATAGCATGAGGAATTCAAATCGTGCATGGAATCATACATGGGCTGGATTGAATTAAAAACTCCTTGAAAACATGAAATTCAATCTTTCTTGAACATACAAAATACCATAATAATGGAAAATGCATTCTTTAATTAAAAGAAAAGGGTTTTTGGGTTCCATGGGAGAAAGAGGACCCATGGATGAACTCCCACATACCTTAAGACTGTAAATCTTGAAGAAGAAACAAAATCTTGAAAGCTTTCACGAATTAGGGAACTTGATTCGTGACAGTTTTTGAAAAGGAGAATTGAATTTGATGTTCTTGGGATTAAATTAGGGTTTCTTGGAGAGAAAAGTGAAGGAGAATAGGAAAATAATGCCCTAAATGATGTCTTAACTCGTGAATATATGACTTGGCTTGAGGAGAAAAGTCTTAACTTCCCCTTATCCATTTAAATTCGTGACCGGATCATGATTCTGCACCTTACTCCAATGCGGTAACATTGCGGCAGCTTACTGCCTCACACGGAAAATGGTATTGATAACGCCCAAATTACAACTCTTGTTAGAAAGTGAAAGCGGTCGCTGTCAAATATAGAACCCAACTGGGTTGGGTGTCGAATCCCACAGGGAATACTCTGGTCACTAAGTGTTGAAATTATTAGTAGACTGTTGGTCGAATATTCCAAGGACACAAGGGGGGTTTGGTTTTAGGCGTGAACTAATATTATCAAAGTAAAGATGGAATGATTTGTGTAGTAATATTTAATCACAGAGATTGGTAAGTTAGGGTTATGTCCACCTTGTAGTTTCTACTTCTCTATTAACTATGAGTAACGCAGAATTTAGACATGCATGCACTTATAGAGAATCGTATTCTAATTCTAAATCCAAGTGTTTCCCAACCATCAAGTATTTATTTCACTTTAGCTCTCCCGAGCCTAAAGTGTATAACAAATGGTACAAATTCTCCAAGAAGTTAATCCGGTTAAGGCATTAACGTGTAAATAGAGGTTGGAAACCCTATTTCCATGTCACACTCTCTTTTCCAAACATGTAACTTTTCTCTCGAACAAGTTAATGCTATAATGGCATATTCTCTATGTTTGCAACCATAAGAATTCAATAAAAACGAAGAGAGTAATGATATAAGTAGCATAACACATCAAGAATTCACAAACTCATAGTAATAGATAGTATCTTACAAGGTTTCCATAACCCTAACAGAGAAGTTTAGCTACTCATGAGTACAACGGAAATCAAAGAAGACATCATCATCATACCAAAGTTAGAATAATCTCACGATGGGGATGAGTTTGGCGTCAAACAAGAGGTTGACGTTTTTCTTCCCTTTAGCCGTTCGTGTAGCCTTAGCGTTTTTCTCTGTCTTAAACTTACAGAATCTGTAAACTAAATAATGAAAAGTGCTGAATAATAATGATCGAATAATTGCTGAAAAATTCAGCAAATAAGTTTTTTATAACATCCTTGTCCTACTAAGTTACTGCTGCATCCCTAAGTATTTAGAAATACTGATTTTGCCCGGGACAAGTTCTCCATGCATCACATTCAGTCCACAAGCTTCCAAAAGCTGCCTTCCCTCTTATGTGAAGTTCCCCTTTGCTGCCCAAAGGTCCACAAAGTGCTGAAATCTTCATCATTAATACCTGAAAAACATGCTAACACATAGGTTAGCTCACGTAAAGGAAAATGGACTAAAAGTGCAGGAATTATATATTTTATCCTCCAAACTTAGCTAAAATATGGGTAAATTATGGTTCTTAGGGGTATAAATACGCCCAACATCACCACCCCACACTTAAAGCTTTGTTCGTCCTCGAACAAAATACTATGTCCATTCAAACACCTAACTAGAATTTCACAATAGCAATACAAAATTTTCAACAAGACATGCACGACAATTATTAACAGAGAGTAGGTTTCTTGATCACTACTAGAAACAATTCAACCTCCAACATAGACTCGTGAGGATGGTTTATTCGTATCCACAAGTTAAGCCACAAAGAATCATATAACACTACCCAAAAATCATCAACCATGTGTGTCTCACACAAGATATCACCCATGATCACTCATAGTTTTGCAATTTTCGAAACATGGGTATAAGACTCTCCTTGCTCTCACTTCTCACAAAGAATTCTTATGTTGCAACTGATGACCATAGGCTTGCCCTTAGTGTAATGCTCTACTAATATCGGAATGCTAAGCTTAGGAACAAATAGGTCTTTACAGGTTGTAATGTAGGCTAAGGGACATGTAGGACTATTTTGGCCAGAAATAGTGACTATGTTCCCTAAGCACTTTAATACACTACGTTATGTCATTAACACTCTCTTTTAAACAACCCCTCTACTTTCCTTTCATCTACCACCCCTTTTCACCTATTTTGTTATTCAATTATAAACACAACTATCTTTTTATTTTTCTATTTGTTTTTTTTTTTTTTTAATTTTATAAAACACCTCTATGATAGACATTCTTTTTCACAACAATTTCAAGTACCAATACACTCCGAGGCATCACTCTCACCCAATTTCCTCTTATTTTGTCACATGACTCTACAATTTAAAGCGCTTAGGAATTTGGATCAAATTATGGTCTTGAAAAAAAATGGATTAGGCTACATATGAGGCTGTCAAAGAAAATAGCTAAAGGCTCAAAGGGGGTTAACTAGGATAATGTACATAGGTAGGTAAAAAGAAGGTAAACAATTACAGGCTGCCAAAGAAATGCCTAAATCATCTCTTAAACTCACACTCTTTATTTCGCTTTACACACACACCAGGCAAGTTCTAGCATCAGTCACAACACAGAATATACTATAACCTCACACACACAAGGCACATGGTCAACTTTATTGGGAGCAGTATAGACTCTTGACCCAACAGATGAATGAATTAAACCACACAATTATCACACAGTGAGTCACACTTAGCGCCTAAATGTCTCAATAGTAATGATTTAGCACAAACTCTTGTTATAATACCATGCCGTCTATCAGAACAATTTCATGCAAAATCTAAAATAATTTGAAAATTTAACTAACTAATTACGACTAATTAGCAAAAACAAGAATAAATGTAGGCAAAGAAGTACAATACAGCATACAAATACCAGCTCCCTACACTTAGACGGGACACACTGCCCTCAGTGGAAAAATAAATAAGAAAAACCTGATTAGTCGGACTCTTCCTCTATGTCTGGGGTCATACCCCCTGCGTCGGAATCATCATCAGAGTCGTCGTCATTAGAGTTGTCCTCCACGTCTGAGTCTGGCAGTCGGCAATTATCGTCAGTCGACACGTCATCATCGAGAGGTTCCTCAAAATGTACCCCCACTCCACACATGGACCGCGCATGCTCATTAAGCGGGTAATCATAGTCCAACTGCTGAAGCTCTGCATCAGTCGGAACACGACCCCCATTTATCAGTGTAAATCTAGTCATGCCATACAGATGGCGGAAAGAGCTTTCATCTCGAGCATGCCTCTCTGCAGTGGTGAGGTTGATGCCTTGACCAGTTTCTGCCTCTTTAACCTTCGTGAGATCAACCTTCTTCGGGTTGTGTGGCAGCTTATGGTCCGCGGGTTCCTCTTAAATGTGTTCTTTCCTTAAGATCGCAGTCAACAAGTTGCCGAAACTGAAATGGGACCTTTTGTGCAGCCTAGCCTTGCGCATTGACGATCGTATAACCGCACCAATGTTGATGGGAATATTCATCATCAAAGCGTACACCAAGCAGACTCGATCACGTGTGATCTTAGTATATTGTTTCCCAGGAATCAAGCAAGAGTTGACTATCCTTACCCATATGCGAGCTTCCCTGTTCAAAGAGGCATACGGGTAGGTATTATGGCGACCATTATCCTTGTGAAGAATCCACCGTGACATTGACCTTGATCCGCACAGTGTATGTCTGATGTCCCTGTAGGGAGGTCTGTGATAAAGCTCCTTGAGCGGTGATGGATCCACAGATAGAAGGCCCAGAAAAGAGTTGAAGAACTCCGCATTCAGTTGCAAGACTTGGCCCCGAATCTTGACTTCACTTCCGGTAGTCTTTGGGGACTAATTGGCATAAAACTCTCGCGTTAGATCAAGATTGCATTCCCCCATATCTTGGAAAATGAAATCAAGATTTAGTGCTATGATTTTAGCCAAAATGCGGGGGTCTCTCTTTGCTAGACTCTCCTTCTGCATCAAATCCACGTGAACATATTTTTTTTTACTTTGTTGTTCTTGAACCACTCCTTTCCTTCCTCCTCTAGGACCCATTTTATCCCGAAAGTGTGTCGAGGCACTTGCAAAGAGGAGGACTCAGCTTGCTCTTTTCTTGACCGTTTTTGACCTTTCTGTGAGGTGGACACTTTTTCTTTTCCTTGTCGTCTTTTTGGAGCCATTCTACCTGAGATCAAAATAGAGTCATGTTAGTTTCATCTCGGAAGATTCACTATAATCGAACAACAACCAGTGATGGCACCACCCCGCACTTAATTTGTTGGCAGAGACTAATTAAGTGAGTGATGTCGATTACTCAGACTTCGTCGATATACATTTAGGCGATATGTTCCAACAACATGTTTAGCACAGTCATATTTTCATGTAATCTTGACTAGCCTTTCCAACTTTATTTCAATGGATTTATGCACTTTTTGAACAAGACTACCACATAGAGTTCTTATCAGGTTATTGCATAGAAATAATCACACCATCATATACTTGTGGTCAATAATAATCCATACCTCGATGAATGAGTCATTCAAACATTCAAGCTTACAACGTTCAAGATTACGCATTAACTTCACAATTTCGACTCCATAAAAATATGACAGTGTATAACAATCAAGTACAAGTCGGAAAAAAGTCAAGAACACCCACACGTATTCTTTCACTCAATCTAGATGTATCATAACAAACCAATCATATTCTTATCACCAAACACCACTCCAAAATCTAAAATACCATTATAAGTGTAGTATTGCAACAACTACGGGATATAAAAGAATAACTTACTTGGCGATTGTTTGGGAAGATGATCTTGCAAGATTAGATGAGCAAAAAGAAAAATTTTGAGAGATTTGGGAAGCTTAGGCGGCGCCTAGGTTGAGCAAACAAGTGCATTTTGTTCTAAGGTTGAAGATCTATTTATAGACTAAGCCATGGGTCGGGTTTGATCCATGTAAAATCGGGTTAGGAGACAAAAAGGCATAAGTAGGCGGCGCCTAATGCTTTGCCTATGCTTAGCATAGGCGGCGCCTTTGTCAATGCCTTGTTGGGAATAGGCGGCGCCTTTGCCAATGCCTTGTTGAAACAGTGAGCATAGGCAATGGCATAGGCGGCGCCTATGGTATTGCCTAGATTTACATAGGCGGCGCCTATGGTATTGCCTAAATTTGCATAGGCAATGCCTTGTCCGTTGCCTATGTGAGGCAGTAAGCATAGGCAATGGTATAGGCCTTGCCTTGTCCATTGCCTAGATTTGCATAGGCCTTGCCTTGTCCATTGCCTAGATTAGTATAGGCATTGCCTTGTCTATTGCCTAGATTAGCATAGGCAATGCCTAGCCGATAGCATTTGCTCCATCATTCCTACTTTACCTCCTTTAGCATGGCTCACTTTCAACTCAAAATTTGGGACCAATCTCCTCCTTTATACGTCTTTCACCTACACTTAATCAAAAACAACAAAAAATGATTAGAAGGATGGGTTGCCTCCCACCAAGCGCCTTAGTTTTGGTTGTGGCTCGACTCTTCTTTTTGTATTTTAATTTAACAAAAACAAACTCCTTGTAAAACAAAACTATTAAAAACGATGGGTTGCCTCCCATGTAGAGCTTGATTTATTGTCGCGGCACGACATAGTTATCTCGATTACTTTAGACTTCATCGAGATAGACGGTGGCTATACATTTTATCGAGTCAAGTGGACCGATATATAGCTTCACTCGTTGTCCATTCACGTTAAAGGCACCACCATCATTGTTTTCTAACTCTACTACCCCAGACGAGTAGACTTGGATAATTTGAAATGGACCAGACCATCTAGACTTCAACTTACCTAGAAATAGCTTCAGTCTGGAGTTGAAAAGAAGTACCAAATCACCCTTCTGTAAGTTTCGTTGGATAATCCTCCGATCATGGTACTTTTTCATCCGTTCCTTGTAGAGGTCTACTCTTTCATACGTGTGTAGACGGAATTCATCCATCTCATTCAGCTGTTCCAATCTCAGATTAATAGAATCATCCTAATTCAGGTTAAGCCACTTCAACGCCCACAACGCTTTATGTTTGAGCTCGATTGGCAAGTGACAAGCCTTCCCATAAACTAGTTGGTAAGGTGACATACCAATTGGTGTCTTGAACGCAGTCCTATAAGCCCATAAGGCATCATCCAACTTTCGGGAACAATCCTTCCTGCTAGCATTTACAGTCTTAGCAAGGATCAGCTTGATCTCCCGATTAGAAACCTCTACCTGCCCACTAGTTTGTGGGTGGTAAGGTGTAGCTACCTTATGTTGCTTGACCCCATATTTCACCAACACGGCTCTGAACATCTTGTTGCAAAAGTGTGATCCTCCATCGCTTATGATGGTACGTGGTACCCTAAAACGAGAGAAGATATTTCTCTTTAAGAATGCTACAACACGCTTACCTTCATTATCAGCCAGCGCTACTGCTTCGACCCATTTGGATACATAATCCACAACAACTAGGATATATTTCATCCCAAACGAACTCACAAATGGGCCCATGAAATCATTACCCCATACATCAAATAGTTCTACTTCAAAAATTTTAGACATGGGCATCTCATGGTGCTTCGAGATAGAGCCTTGCCTCTGACGCTGATCATATCTTCTCACAAAATCATAAGCATCCTTGAATAATGAAGGCCAATAATAGCCGTTTTGCAATGCCTTCCTGACTGTCCGATCACCTGCATGGTGACCCCCAACTTGGGAAGCATGACTTGCTTCCAAGATGCTAGGCACCTCCACATCAGAGATGCATCGCCTAATAGCACCATCAGTATATCGTCGAAAAAGATACGGTTCATCCCAGAAGTAGTGTTTCACATCATGCATGAACTTTCTCTTTTGATGAAAGGAGAGATTCTCAGGCATCACTTTACTTACCACGTAGTTCGCAAAGTCTGCATACCACTGTAAGTCTTCCACCATAGCGGCTAGGATCTCTTCGTCGGGAAATGCATCATCAATCTCAAGGTCGGGTTGCGCTATGTGGTCACTCTCAAGTCTAGATAGATGATCAGCTACTTGGTTTTCGCAACCTTTTCTATCCTTTACCTCGAAATCAAATTCTTGAAGCAATAACACCCACCGAATTAGCCTTGGCTTAGCATCCTTCTTTGCCATTAAATATCTCAGAGCCGCATGATCTGTATGAACCACCACTTTGGTTCCCAATAAGTAAGCACGAAACTTTTCAAAAGCATAAACAACTGCTAGAAGCTCTTGTTCCGTGACGGTATAGTTCTTCTGGGCTCCATTCAAGGCCTTGCTCGCATAGTATATTGGATGAAATAGCCTTTCTCTTTTCTGACCAAGTACAGCACCCAAAGCTACCCTACTTGCATCACACATAACTTCAAACGGTAGAGACCAATCGGGTGCTACAATAATAGGAGCTTTAACTAGCTTCCCTTTGAGGCATTCAAATGCCTTCAAGCAATCTTCTCCGAAGTCGAACTTTGCATCATTCTCCAAAAGTTTGCATAATGGACTAGCAATCTTGGAGAAGTCTTTAATAAACCTCCGATAAAAACCTGCATGACCGAGGAAACTACGAACTCCCTTTACAGAAATTGGAGGTGGTAGTTTCTCGATAACTTCAATCTTGGCTCGATCAACCTCAATTCCTCTTTCAGAGACTTTATGCCCAAGAACAATGCCTTCCTTCACCATAAAATGGCACTTCTCCCAGTTTAGCACCAAGTTGAATTTAACACATCTCTGCAACGCCATACTCAGATTTGCCAAGCATGATTCAAACGACTCACCTATTACTGAAAAATCGTCCATGAACACCTCCAAGGTGTCTTCAACCATATCAGAAAAAATGGACATCATACAACGCTGAAAAGTGGCACGTGCGTTACATAGCCCAAATGGCATACGTTTGAAAGCAAACGTACCATACGGGCATGTAAAAGTTGTCTTCTCTTGATCTTCAGGAGCAATGCAGATCTGATTATAGCCGGAATAACCATCTAAGAAACAAAACCATCCCTTCCTTGCCAATCGATCAAGCATTTGGTCCATGAATGGTATTGGGAAGTGATCCTTTAGCATCCACGAATTCACCTTCCGGTAGTCCATGCACACTCTCCACCCTGTGACAGGTCTGAGTGGAATTAGCTCATTCTTTTCATTTGTGACTACCGTCATGCCCCCTTTCTTGGGCACACATTGTACCGGACTCACCCATTTACTGCCGGAGATTGGATACACCACCCCAGCATCTAACCACTTAATAATTTCTTTCTTCACCACCTCTTGCATAGGTGGATTCAAACGACGTTGATGCTCAATTGTGGGCACGCAATCTTCTTCGAGCTGAATCTTATGCATACATATCCCAGGAGAGATACCAATTATATCAGCAATAGTCCAACCGATGGCTCTCTTGTATTTTTTTAGAACAGAGATGAGAGCCGCTACTTGCTGTTCACCTAAATCAGCCGCAACAATAACCGGAAGTGTATCACCACTTCCCAAAAATGCATACTTCAGGTGGCTGGGCAACTCTTTCAATTCTAGCACTAGTGGTTCTTCAATGGATGGCTTTGCTGGTGGTGAAGGTCGATTCTTAAGATCAAGGTCCAGCTTCTTAGGAGCATGAGAATATGACCCTATTCCTGTTAGAGCATAAATAGTTTCTTCATACTCTTCAACATCCTCACGCTCAAAATTCATAAGCACAGCAACCAATGGATCAACAACAAGCTGCTTCTCTACAGATAATTCTTTCTCATCTTCATAATAAACATCAGCTACAGAGAACACATTCATATCTTTGGGCTGCTTCATTGATTTGCATACATCAAAACGGACCACTTCGTCATTCATCCGAAATAAAAGCTCATTAGCTCTTAAATCAATAAGCACACTTCCTGTTGCAAGGAAAGGACGCCCCAAGATTATGGGAACTTCAGAATCCACCTCACAATCCAAAATAACAAAGTCTGCAGGAAAAATGAAGGTGGAAACCTTTACCAATACATCATATAAGATACCAACAGGTCATTTTACCGACCTATCTGCCATCACGAGCCGCATATTAGTTGGTGTAGGATCACCCAACCCCAACTTTCTGTAAATAGATAGCGGCATCAAATTGATGCTAGCTCCCAAATCGCACAATGCCTTAGCAAAATCCAAAGATCCAACCGTGCAAGGAATAGTGAAAGCACCAGGATCTGCCTTCTTCTGAACTAACGATCTTGTAGCGATTGCACTGCAATGATGAACATTATCTTCCAGCTCATATCTTTCTGCCCGCTTCTTTTTGAAAAGGTCCTTCATGAATTTAGCGTACCCAGGCATCTGTTCCAGCGCCTCCACCAAAGGAACATTAATAGTCAGCTGCTTCAACATAGTCGTGAATTTACTGAACCTGGTGTCATCAGCTTTCTTCTTCAGTCTTTGAGGAAAAGGTGGCGGTGGAAGGGGAAGAGTTTTCTCCACCACTTCCTTTTTATCTTGATTCCGATTATCAATCTTTTCAGGCTGGTGACGTCTAGGTGTAGTGTCATGAACTTTCTCATTCTAATTTTCAGCTTTTACAGAATCATCACAATCTACTTCAATCACATTCTTTTCTGTATTATCAACCACCTGCTTACCTTTGGATGGATTTTCTAACACCTTACCACTCCTGGTATTAATAGCCATACATGATCCATCATTCCTTGGATTTTGCACGGTGTCGCTAGGTAAAGTGCCAGCTTTTCTTTGATTGAATGCCCCTGATAGTTGACTCATTTGTTGTTCCAGCTGTTTTATTGCAGTGGAATGCGAGTCAACCAATTGATTTATTGAGAAAAAATCATTTTTTACCTCAGCTAGTCCCGTGTTGGTTGCCTCCACTCCTTTCAACAACTTAGCCATCATATCTTCCATGGACATCTTTCCAGAGCCAGATGCCGCGGCCTCACGATTTCCAGGAGGAACATACAAACCAGTCCTGTCAGTGTTATTCTTGTATCCAGATTTATCATAATAGTTCCGACCTTGGTTTCCTGGGGCATTACCTCAGAAACCACCCTGATTATTCAAATAATTTACTTCCTCTTCAGAATCGGATTCATCTCTTCCCTGCGATATAATAGCCTTGACCTTTTCTGTCTTCCCTGATAATAAATGCTTGGTAAGAAGGTCCATCTGAGTTTTCATGTGAGCCATATCTTGGTCACGTTCCTCTTCTCTTCGCCTCTGTTCTGCTGTCATGCCAGTAGATACAGTAGAGCTTGCTACCTCAGAATCCCTGGTATGCCAAGATCAACTTTTCTTTTTCATACGATCCAGCATATCACCAGCCTCAATAAAAGTAAGGTCCATGAATGACCCATGCGCAGCATTATCAACCACTGGCTTAGTCACTGAGTTCAAAGACCTGTATAATATCTCCATCAAGTGGATATTGGTCATCTGATGGTTTGGGCACCGCATAAGCTTCTTCTTGAACCTCTCCCATGTTTCATGGAGAGCTTCAGTTGGAAGCTGTCGAAAATTATTGATCTCATCTCTTAATTGCGCTCTTTTGGATGGCGGAAAGAATCTTTCTAGGAAAACGTCTTTCAGTTGCCTCCAATAAGTAATAGAATCAGGAGTTATCCCGTTCAACCATAGAGTTGCCCCTCTAGATAGAGACAATGGAAATAAGCGCAGCCGGATCACATTCTGTCCAACCCCTGGATTGTCAAACGCCTTGAATGTTGAGATAAAGTTGATCAGATGCATATTCGGATCATCGTCTGCAAGTCCACCAAATAACCCTTTGAGTTGAAACAGCTGGATCATGGTGCTAGTGATATTAAACTTGGCTCCGGGTGCCAAGGGAGGAGGAATAATAGCCCCTGTGGCACCAGCTCCATCCAAATCGCCATCATCATCATCAAAAGGAGCCTGCACAGCTCGGCGTTCAGGTCTCATTCTAGCTTGATGATCTCTCCTGTTCACAGGTGCTGCCACCTCATCTGCACGCCATGGATTAAGTAACTCATCATCACCCAGGTCCTCATCATCAGGATTTATTGCCCGGCCTGGGTTATCAATATTCTGTTGATGCACTTGAGCAGCTGCCAACGCAGCTAACCTAGCCTGCTCCTGTTGAGCAGCCCTTCTTTCAATGTCACGTTGTGCATCCATTCTGCCAATAAGTTATGGTTCAGGATTTATGGGTAATAATGGCTGACCAGATCTTCGTGTATTTGGCATGCACTCTACCAAACCTGAACAAAACAAAAACAACAAAAAAAAAGTAAAATTCGAGAATCTTTGACCAAAGGGTCTATTAACTATCACAAACTTAGTTGACAACCGTATTCCCCGACAACGGCGCCAAAATTTGATAACGCCCAAATTACAACTCTCGTTAGAAAGTGTAAGCGGTCGCTGTCAAATATAGAACCCAACTGGGTTAGGTGTCGAATCCCACAGGGAATACTCTGGTCACTAAGTGTTGCAATTATTAGTAGACTGTTGGTCGAAAATTCCAAGGACACAAGGGCGGTTTGGTTTTAGGCGTGAACTAATATTATTAAAGTAAGGATGGAAAGATTTGTGTAGTAAGATTTAATCACAGAGATTGGTAAGTTAGGGTTATGTCCACCTTGTAGTTTCTACTTCTCTATTAACTATGAGTAACGCGAAATTTAGACATGCATGCACTTACAGAGAATCGTATTCTAATTCTAAATCCAAGTGTTTCCCAACCATCAAAGATTTATTTCACTATAGCTCTCCCGAGCCTAAAGTGTATAACAAATGGTACAAATTCTCCAAGAAGTTAATCCGGTTAAGGCATTAACGTGTAAATAGAGGTTGGAAACCCTATTTCCTTGTCACACTCTCTTTTCCAAACATGTAACTTTTCTCTCGTCAAGTTAATGCTATAATGGCGTATTCTCTATGTTTGCAACCATAAGAATTCAATCAAAACGAAGAGAGTAATGATATAAGTAGCATAACACATCAAGAATTCACAAACTCATAGTAATAGATAGTATCTTACAAGGTTCCCATAACCCTAACAGAGAAGTTTAGCTACTCATGAGTACAACGGAAATCAAAGAAGACATCATCATCATACCAAAGTTAGAATAATCTCACGATGGGGATGAGTTTGGCGTCAAACAAGAGGTTGACGTTTTTCTTCCCTTTAGCCGTTCGTGTAGCCTTAGCGTTTTTCTCTGTCTTAAACTTACAGAATCTGTAAACTAAATAATGAAAAGTGCTGAATAATAATGATCGAATGATTGCTGAAAAATTCAGCAAATAAGTTTTTTATAACATCTTTGTCCTACTAAGTTACTGTTGCATCCCTATGTATTTAGAAATACTGATTTTGCCCGGGACAAGTTCTCCATGCATCACATTCAGTCCACAAGCTTCCAAAAGTTGCCTTCCCTCTTATGTGAAGTTTTCCTTTGCTGCCCAAAGGTCCACAAAGTGCTGAAATCTTCATCATTAATACCTGAAAAACATGCTAATCACATAGGTTAGCTCACTTAAAGGAAAATGGACTAAAAGTGTAGGAATTATATATTTTATCCTCCAAACTTAGCTAAAATATGGGTAAATTATGATTCTTAGGGGTATAAATACGCCCAACATCAGGTATAACTTTTCGCTCGAGTATCGAATTAAGGCGAAATTGGTATAGTTGGAAAGCTAATTCAATTATATACAACTTGGTGGGTCTTTATCTAAAAAATTCTATGTATATAAAAAGTTATACATGTTAAAATTAGACTCTTGTAGAATTGACCCTAATCTTTGGACGAATCTAAGGTTTTTAGATCAACTTGGCACTAAGTGATTTATAGGAACATTATTTAACTAATAAGAACTCATACACTAGGATAAAGGTAATAACACATGCATTTCAAATTATGGATCAAGAACATGGCAAATACACCTTCACCGTGATGCGGTGGAATCACATTGAGCTACTGGAATTTGCCATTCAAAGGACGAGTGCGATTTAGGGGCTTGGCATAATGCGAGCTTATCGCATTGAGCCACTGGAAATGGACGAGTGCAATTTTAAACCTTGGCATGATGCGTCTCCATCGCACTTCTTTACAGGAAAAAAGACAAGTGTGATTTTGCACTTCATCGCGACGCAGTGCGATAACGGTGAGCCATTGGAAATACAATCCGAACAGGGTTCAAACCTCATTTGAAAATTCCAAAACTTCCTCTAGACATGCTCCTTACACCCCTGAACATGAATCAACTCAAAAACCATCATCTCATAGCCCGGAAGGTTAACTTAAAAATCTACAAAGTTAAGAAGTCAACTGTATGACTAAGTCTCCTTTACTTAGTAAAATTTTCAGGTTCTAAGCTTCCTATGTATGCACTAGGAGCTGAACTGAACTAAGGATAATATGGGGTATTACAAACCCCTTCACCAACTTCCAAATATCCTTAAACTCGGTGGAAATACTAGCATAAACATATCTTGACAAGGTATGGAAATATGCCTCATTCTTCACAACGGTCATAGAGCCCTACTCCAGCTGATCAAACTTATCTCTCATCTGATCTCTCAGACTGAATGGCACAAACCTATCCAAAAAATCCTCAACAAACTGATCTCAAGTCATCTTTGGAGAATTAAGAGGTCTGCAACTAACAAATAAACTCCACCAATATCTGGATATATCTCTCAAATGATACATTGTATAATAAAACCTATGCGACTCAAGAAAACCAAGGTTATGCAACTTCTCATGATATACAATCATGAAATCATAGGCATTCTAGCCTACAACACCATTGAAACTAGGAGGACCCACACGAGTGATTCTCTCCAACCCTTTCTAATCCTTAAAAGAGATAATTATACTCATAACCATAGGAGGCATAGTGAATCTAGTTGTCTGAGATCACACCTGAGGAGGTAACATAGAAAAAGGCTGAACTCCTGGTCTTAAAATACCATAGTCAGATATAGGCACTAAAGGAGGAACAACACTAAAAGTTTGTGGGGTACCATAAATAGATGTCGGAACCACAGAAGGATTTATACTCAGAACTGAGGAAACAACATAGGCAGGATCTGACACAAATGGAGGTAAAATACAAGGAGCTAGAGGAACACCAGGTGTACTTAAAGGAGAACCCTCAAAATGGGTCAACAAGCAAATCAACAATCCCACCACAATTGGGGTATAAGAACTCTATGAGACCAGAGTAGGCCTTTTATCTCCATTATACTCAACTTGAGACTCAAGGGACAACCCTCTAGTGATACCTTTGGATGGGGAAGATTCTTATGACCATCTACTACCTCGACCCCATCCATGGCTTGCAAATCACCCTCTAGACTGAGCTCTCTCCTTAGATGATAGTTTTGCATCTCTAGCTTATGAGATCAATTCCTCACTATCTGCGTAGAAAAGAGTGAAATATTATTTAAAACATAATGTATGGAAAAACCAATGATATAGAATGAAATAAGAAAAGTTTCCTAAAGATATCTTATAGCCTCTTGAAGATAGATATCGATGTCTATGTATTGATTTGATAGACTCTACTAGATACCCTATGCTTACATTGTTAAGACCAATAAAACCTGACTACACTAATACCAATTTATCATGTCCCAAAAATCAACAATCATGATAACATTTGTACAGTCAATCCTTTTCAAGTAAGCCTATCACCCAATCTAATATGAAATGAGAAATCAATACAAAAACCTAAGGCTAGACTCCTAGAGTAGAGTTAAACTAAAATATATAGCAAAAGTAGAAGTAAATAACCAAAGATTCTATACAAATCTCAAAACATGGTGTCATAGTGTAAGAACCATTAAATATATCTCGAATGTCAAAGACACAATAAAAGTCCAAAAAATAACAAAATTTATCTCAGAATACAAAATAAAACATGAATTGATAGGAAGAAGTAGTACAAATACTTCAAAGGGATAGATCATCTTCTACCTTGAATACACCCAAGATACCACCTGAATCAGCTACCATGTGGTGCACTCATACCTACATCTACACCAAAAGGGCACAGCAGAGGTGAGTACAACCCACTTGTACTTAGTAGGTATCATAGGATGACTGAGCAAAGTAGGAAATAAAGTATATAAAATACACATTATGGGTACATCAGCTTCAATCAAAAAATGTCTCAAATGGTATCCCGCACCATCTCCACTAATAGTTTTATAATATATACATAGGCCATACATAAATACGAGAAAGAAACACAAGTGACACAGATACCAACCACAAGTATAATAAAAAAGTTCTATAGATTGATATCACATTAGGGGTAAAACATAACACAAAATGAGAACAATACATATGAAATGCAATAAAGATGATGGTGATGATGATGATGTGTTGATGGTGTGATGCTTGAGGTTATTGCACAACCTCCGTATAAACCAACCTTGTTGTTCTTCCAAGTAGGACCCATTGGGGTTTAAAACATAAATAAAATCCAATATCCAATACCAATATCCTTAAATCCTCTCTAGAATATCTATCGATAGAGGGATATTTAAAGATGCCATATTTTTTGTCAAAAAAAACTAGTATTACCAGTATTTACAATGTGGTACAATGTTTTATGAATGTATATGATATAAGGATGTAATATTCACAACCAACAAAAACAAGAATATCAAATTCCAACCAATATAAAAAATATGTGAGTCAGAATCTACTCAATAATTCAACTATCCATGAATCTAATGTAATTCATATTCCAATGGAGTAAAATACACAATAATATGCCATTGATAAAATATAGACTCTAGTTTAGGATTTTTCAATAGAAAAGATATAATCAAATATACATAGACAAGGCGAATAATATATAAGACTGATAAGTGGTGGTTTTACCAAGCGCTCGTGTTGGTTATCGGTGACGTCGTCCACGACGGGTCTGCTAGCGCTTGATTTTGGACGAGGAGGCATTCACAATCATTATTTGTGTACCTTACCTTGTTTTAAGCAAATAAGTGAGACATAATTGTGATAGAATGCACTAATATCAATATTTTATAGGCATAAAGGTGATGAGATTAAGAGATGTGGATTGGAGAAAAATAAGGAACACAAGGAAGCAAAGAAGTGCAATTGAAGACCTGGAGCAGAACATGGCCTCAGTTATCGTGATCACGAGAGTCAGCCTACAATCGCACCGAGTTAAGCAGGTCAAAGTGTCGTGATCGAGTGGAATTACCTACGATTGCTGTAGCATGGTCATGTAAAATACACTACGATCATGGCCTAGTAGGATTCCAGCCCAAGGGCAAAACTATAAATTGCATGAAGCTGTCCCAAATTTGCCCAACAAAAGAAGACTGAAACCCTAATTTTATGTATCATTCAATTCCATCACATTCCATCTTCCCCAAATTTTCTAGGTTTATCTTGTGACTTTGTAGACTCCATTGTTGGAGAAAAAAATATTGTATAAATTTTGGGTGAAGAATACATTGGAGACCTTCCAAGTGGAAGATTTTCTCACTTCCATTGAATATATTGTGGAGGAGCAAAGTTTGAAGTAACATTTGCTTAGATCTACCACAAACTAATTCAATGGAGATTATGGGTATATCTATGCTTATTTATCTTATGTGTAGCTAAATCTTCCTCTTGGGGTTATGTGTGAATAGGGATCTAAGTAATGTGTGGGTTTTTTTTGTTAGCATCTATTTGGTAGTTTATGTTTATGGGTTCTATTATTGCTATGCTATTTTGGTTGGGATTTGATGCTGAAAGCTCCAAATACTTTTAAGGGCTTCATGGAAGCCTATCTTTTAAAGAAGGGTTTTGGGTGAAGTTTAGGCATCTTTGTCATCCTCAAAAGATGGGTGTGGAGACCAAAGCAATGAAAGAAAATTATGTGTGTAGTTTACTAAATTCTTACTATCTTAGAAATAAGGGTGAAAGTGAGGTTGACCATGTCTTGGGTGTCATCCTACAAATAGGGATTCCTTGATTGAGGTTATGGTTGCTAATTGTTGAACACATCCATTATGTATTCGAAAGGATCAATGGGAGAAAGTTTGGTGTTTATTTGAAAGACTAGCATCAAAATCTATAACCAAACCTATCCATATTTGACTTACTAAATCGATGTTGATGACTAACTCCCACATGTCACTCCCTTAGAAATTCATAATCCTAAGATCCGTGCACAATTGTTAAAACTCTAATTATTTGTAGCCCAAAATTTATACTAGAAAATCCCAAAAAGAAACATTAGTCTAGGAACTCACCTCCCTCATTTTATCTTTTTGTATCATTTGATTGAATTTAACTTGTAACTATTATTTAAAATTAATTTGATCGCCAATCATATTGTTCCTTATGGATTCAACCCCGACTCCAAAGTTGGATAAATATATTGACGAAGACTGCCTTGCAAATAAATTGGTGTGTAAGTTGGGCATTATCAAAAATTGCTTTGATGTCGGGGAACAATTTGGCGTATTAAGTTAGTTTGAAATCTTAGTTACTTGCTTAAATTCAAGATTTTAAATATTTATTGTGATTTATTTTTGTAGGTAGATTTTATTTTATTTTTACTTTCCTTGATGGCATCTTTTAGCAAATATGATTTTAATGATTGGAAGTCATATTGCGACCCCCCATGTTTGTTTTGTTAAAGACCACACTTCAGGAGATATTATTAGTATTCTCCTCGGGGAGAGATTTTACCATCTCAATCCAATTGGGAGTATGGTTGCCCTATATGTGGCTGTCTACAAGGACATTGGTACGAGTATCCAAACACCCCTCCCCCTATTATACTAATCAAATTGCTAGTTTTTCCTATGATTTTCTTAGGTCATATGATGAGAAACTGAAAGAACAATGCACCGAGTCCACTAGCTGTGACCCAAGGTTACTAGCCATCTTTGATCGGGTAGATTCAATAGGGGAGAATGTGCAATATATGTACAAGGAATGTACAGTTGTCAAGGAAGAGTTATTAGGAAAAGAAGGAAATCTTGAAACTATTACTTCTTTTCCCATTACCCAAGAGGAGTTTTATCATGAAGAGAAACCAAGATAAGATGATGATCTTGGTAGCAAAATTTCCTCAATAACTTCCTAATCATTCGACTCATACGAGGGAGAAGAATCCATAACAAAGGAAATGAGACTAGAGTTAGAAGAAGTCAAGATAATCCCTTATGATGACTCTAGCTAATTTTGGGGTAACCATTCTAAGTTGGATGTAGTTCCTAAATTAAGGGAGAGACCTTATTCTAACCACTTTTCAACATTATGCTTGTTGGATTAGATAATACTCTATCCACTCGAGTTAATGATGAATTTTGGAGAGAGGGAGCTCCACCCTTATATTGTGTAATTTGACATTCCAAAGGAACATACGGTGCCCCACACTTAAATAACTAAGGGACTCAACTTCCAATGTACAAGGAATAGGCTATTGATGTACATATTTTTAACCGTAGAACCAATCCAAAAATTCGATGTGAAGTTGGGTAACAGGTTCAAGTCTTTAAAGTGGAATGATAGAACATTCATCATTATGCCCCTACATTTTCCCAATGCGCCTCAAAGATGTAATGATAAAAAATTGGGCACGAAATTTAAATCCTCTAAGTGGAGACACAAATAGGGATCAAAGAGGCATCGTACCCCGATGTTAAACCAAGCGCTTGATGGGAAGAAACCCATCATTTTCATGTTTACATGATTTACTTTTGAATAAGTCACAAAATTGTAATATTTTGTAGGAGCTTTGAGGCCGGTTGGAAGACAAAAACATAGGAAAACCAAGTTTTAAAGTATAGCAGCCATGCAGAAATATAGGTCAAAATAGAGGAGCAGATGGCCTTAGGTACCGCGATCGCGGGAGACAGGTCGCGATCGCGACATTACAATGGCACCAATCAGGTTGAGATTGCGCGTCTCTGACCAGCTTTCAACTTGGTTATCAATGCAGTTTCAGGGATCCCTTTAACCCTTCTTATGCTTAAAAATTGTGTAGTGAGGTCACTACAAGTCATATGGTTGGGGTATGGCTTTACAATTGTGTGTATTCTTTGGTTTGAAATACTTAAACTTAGTACGTGCGTGGCATATAAATTTTGAGAGTTATTTTTTTTCATTTTTGGTTTTCCATTTCTTTTAATAAGGGTAAACAATAGTATTTGGGTTTTGAGACGTAGATGCAGGGAAATTCTGAGTAGGCATGGCATTGTTGATTTGGGATCACGTTATACACCAATGGCGAAGACTGAGTATCCATATGGGTGGTTTGCCTATTTTGATCCAAAATGTGAGGCTAAGGCTTTGGTTGTGGCCATAATTTAGCAAATTATGAGTGGTGCTAATGTAGAACGAACAACTCCCCTCGTCCAAAAATTTTCAAAAATCAAGGGCACGAACGTGAGCAATTTTGTAAAAAAACTTTTTCTCTTTTTGTGACTCCACAAGTTTTTGACTTGAAAATAATGATAGATACTCTAATTTTGACTCTCACGGGAGGGGTAATTGAGCTCCCTTGGCGAATTTTGCATGCCATGTGTGGTGAGCTATTAATATTCATCTCTTTTATACTTGTGTTATCTAGAACTTGCCCCGTTAGTCTTTCTAGTCTCATTTTGATTGTAGTTGGTTGAAAAAATGATCTTAGGCTATCCTTATGATTATGGAAACCCACTCTAGCCTGAAAATCCTACCCGTGCATAAATGAAATCACTAGTTACCTATTTTGGGCCTTTGGACCCTTCTTTGGAAAACACATTACAAGTTGGGAACCATTCTTTTTATCCCTCTTTTGAACCATACCCTTCTTGAACTTGAAAATACAACTTGAGTCTAAAAGCCTAAGTTGGGGGTGGGAAGATTGATGGAATTATGGGGATACAAAGTTGTTGGTGAAATACCTAAGTTCTTAACTATTGAAAACAAATGACTAGAAAAAGCAAGGGTTCAACAAAGGAAAAAATAACATGGAAATTGCAAGAAAAAGAAATACAAGAAAATGGGTGAATAATGGAAGAAAAAAGTAGGACTATGAAATAATAGAAAACAAAGAGGAGTGACCCATAGTTAAAAAGAAAGATTGAAAAATGTGATGTAGATGTTAAAGGAAGGGTGTATCCATGTTGTTCACAAATGATGTCCTACCTTAAACCGAACCTACGTTACAAATTTAGAAAGTCCTTGGAGATCTCCAACCAAGTACTTTCTTCATAGTGGCGATTGAAAATAGGGGCAAGCCTATAGTATGACACTTGTTGCATAGAGATGTTTTTTAAGAGGGAGAGAGTTTTTGCACTTAAAATTCCTTGTTGCATATTTTTTAGTTTGGTGTGTGTAATTCTCTTTCATGTGAGGTTGGAATGTGACCAACTTGAGGTGGGAGATTTTGTCACCTCTCGAGAAATGAGTCAAGTGGAGGATAGCTTAGTTGTAGTTAAAAGAGAGTCACTTCAATAGTGTTAATTTTATTTACTTGGTTGCTCTTTAAAGTCTTGTGCATCCTTGGATATTACATCTTATGATGAGGGGTGTAGTGGAAAATAGCTTAGCCTATGTGCAATGAGCGACTAGAGGTATTGACTAAAGTTGAAGTCATTGTGATCTTTAAGGTATAATGTTTGGGCATAAATGATTGTGTCTCATAGTAAGAGGTAGTGTTGCTTGAGGACAAGAAAAAGCTTTAAGTTGGGGTGTTGATGAGTGGTGATTTTACCACTCATTCCCTGATACGCCTAAATTACAACTCTCGTTGTAAAGTGCAAGCGGTCACTGTCAATTATAAAACCCAACTGGGTTGGGTGTCGAATCCCACAAGGAATATTGTGTTCACTAAGTGTTGTTATTATTAGACTGTTGATCGAAGGTTCCAAAATGGAAGGGGTTTTTTATTTATCAATTGTAATCAAATATTTGTCACAGAGAGTAATCCAAATATTGGTTGTATTACAAAGAGTAATTCAGTAAGAGAAATCAAACTAGAGTTATGGTTACCAAGATGCTTAAGCAGCTAGGATTGTGAACTATTTTTGATTCCCAATGAACAATTCTACATGCAAGACTAATTGAATATTATGGTTTACCCATTAGTTTCTCAACCTAAATGAGTAACTTATCCCTTAATTCTTTCAAACTTAAGGAACATATTGTTAATTCAACTATATTCTCACATGGGTTGATCCGGTTAAGGCATCTACCCTCGATCCAAAAGTTAAACCCTTTAGATTTATGTAAACCCTTTCTTTTCCCAACAAGAACTTTTCTATTTGAACAAGTGTTGTTCTTTGGCTCACTTTTAAATTTTGCAACCAAGAAAAGTCATTAAAGTGAAGAAGAGTTTATGCAATATAAATTACTCATGGGAATCTACTAGAGTCATAACCCAAAATCAGCTTTTCACATCAAGGCTCCCATAAACCTAGTTATGGTAGCTTAGCCACACATTTACACCCAAGAAAGAGAAGAAACCATTGTTTTATTCATAAATTAATTCCAAGTTTACTTACAAAAGTTACAATTGTTGTTCTTCAATCTTCAATAGAAAATATGATAAAGGAATCTAGATCCACAAATCTCCAATGAATCTCAGAGAAAAACTATGCAACAAATGTTTCAAGTCCTGGACAAAACCTAGTAAAGGATAAAAAGATCCCTAATAAAACCTAAAACTGGGTATTTATATGTTCCCCCATAAAAAGAATTTAAAATTCAAATAATATAAAATCCGCGTCCAAAGTGATGGTCAAAGTGGTGGTCCGTCGTAAGACTGATGGTCCACCATTTGGTCCGTCGCAGCTGATCCTGTATGGTCACTTTCTGGTTAAGACTGATGGTTCACATGGTGGTCCATCGCAAAAATGACGATCCACTATCTTGACCGTTGTTGGTGGTGCTTGAGAGTCAGGTTCTGGATAATCCTGACGGCTAGAGTGGTGGTCCATCGAAAGATCGACGGTCCACCAAGTTGGCCGTCGTTGAGCCTTCCAAAATGCCTGGTTTGGTTTATTTCTGACGGTCAAATTGGTGGTCCATCAGGACTGACGTTCTACCACATGGACTGTCGTTGGGTCTTCAGAGTTCATGGGTTCTGCCTCGATCTGATGGTTGAGTTGGAGGTACGTCACAAAATTGATGGTCCATCATTTTCACCGTTAGAAGTATTTTTCTGCTAATTTTTTGAGTCTTTTCCTTTAGTCAGCTCCTTACCCTGAAACAGTAAAAACCAGCATTAAATACAACCTTGGTTGCTTGAAAACATGCAATTTTACTAAGAAAAAAATGAAAAATGTTCTGTCGAAAGCCGGAACATCAACACCCTCAACTTAAAATCATTGATTGTCCTCAAGAAACTCAGTATCAAATTACAAATACGAACAATACAATGACGGGCATTTACCACTGAACCAATTCTTACACAACAATTAACTTTTCATCCAAGTCATATGGTTTAACATGTCAGAGTCTATATCAGGCATTATTTCAAATTCAATTCATCTACACGACATGGATACAAGTATCTACAGAGATCATCCAAATTAAGTTTGAATCATGTTGCCCTCACAGTCAAGGAAATCCACCACTCAATATCTTTTATGGATACAAATTACAACCCTCTCACTCATCAAAGAAGTTGCAAACATAGCACATGCACCCATAGGCTTGCCCTTATCATCTAATGCCCCCTTATAGTTGAGTTTCAAGATCAACCAGGTCTTTTCTAGATTTGTTCTGAGGTATCAGGCTAGGTTCAGAGGGCATTTTGGGCAAAAGTGACTAAAAGCTACGCTTTAACTCTCTTTTCCTAAAATTTGTTCTTACCAAGGCCATTGATTTGCTCCCTCATTTACCCATTTCTCATACATTCATGTGTTACCACAATAGACCCTTTTTTTTACAATCATCAGGCACCCTCAACTTAGGTTGATACCCAAAGTCAAAGTGCATATTGTCTTAACTAGACCTGTTCTAAATACTCTAATTCAAATTCTAGACCAACTTTCCTTTAGGCAGTTAATAGTCCCACAATATCCACCCTCAACTTAGGTGTTTTGCCTAAGTTTAGGTACACATTTCCCATTATTAGGCCAGGGCCAGAGCTAGGAGTTAACAACTGAAAGAGAGTTAACTAGAATATATGGTGATGAAGAAATATTAACAAAGGCTCAAAGAAGGGTTCAAAAAAATGGAAACTTATTTTTGGTGGGGTCAATTATTTGGGATAAATGGACTAAAAGCATAAGGTGGCCTGCCATCACTTTATATCCCATCAACTAAAGAACAAAATCAATTGAACCAGGAAATTTTTAGGTACTATACTATGTAAGAAGTAATACAAATACTCGCACACATAGTGGCAAGTGAGTCACACCTATTCTACTGTTCTTAAGATTTGCATCACATATCACGTAGATTTACAGGTTAATGCCAATTACAGATCCACTAATAGTTGATCATATATTCTAGCAGACAAAAGTAAATATTTAAATGGAAATAGTCATTGTTATATGCCAACATCATTCATCATCCGTATTCATAAGAAGACACTAACACAAAAAGTACTTTTATTTCATGGGCCAACCTTAGCAACATACAAAAAGACTTAAAAACAAGAAAAAAGCAAATCTAAAGTTAAACCTAAACATGCCGCTACTTCTAGATAGCACATAGTAGGGGTCCAGAATGTCGGTAATGCAACCCCCTCTGGTACAAGTACCCCACCCCTACAGAAAAATACATGCATTGTCCTCAAAGCATTAAATTAAAGTACAAAAGAATGGGTATACTTGTATTACCTCTTATTCATCTGACGCATCCGTGAAGTATGGTGAGGCTCCTGCGTCTTCACCTTTTGCAATGTTAGCCCCTATAGTGGTTGGGTCACTCAAAACCTCACCATCCTGGATCGGAGGAATCATCTCTCGAACTGATGCAAAACTTTGCCCCATAGATACTCCTATTGCTTCATCTTATTCTATTTTTTTCTTAATCTTTCCTTGATTTCTCTTCAGATCATGTTGTTCCTTTTGCTCCGGTGTCATTTTTCTTTCTTTCTCATCTTATCTTCTTTCCTTGCAGCTCGCTCATCCATGTGCTATTTTCTTTTGTCTTTCACGGGTCTTCCTATCAGATCCACAATCCCTTTATCATTGTCACTCACCACTAAGGCTGGGTTAAAAATATCCTGCTGATGTTGCCTTCCCTTCAACTCTGCTATATCCGTCTTTGCCTGCTAAAATTCATCCATGAGCTTTGCAAGATCAGGGAGGGACAATGCATCTAGCCTTTTGTTGATGTGATGCTCCATGCTGTCAATCCTAGCCTGAATAATTTGGAATGGACGGATTGCCTCAGCTACAATTTTATTAATAAAAGCCATAAATTCTGATGCCCATTTATCTAATAGTCTCTGAAACCTCTTTTGCAGATTTACTGATTTTGAAAAATTCTCCTGCGTCAACATGTATTCAGCAAAGTATGCTCCTCCCATAGATTATGCACAAACCGACCCTGCAGAAGAACCTGGAGGCACATATTCTAGTGGCACATAAGTGGTGATGGGCAACAACATACCTATAGGAATTTTTATAGCATCGGGAGCTAGTGCAGATTGAGTCTGGTAAGCTTGTAATGCCCTGATTTTCTGAATTGGAATGCTACACGGTGCTCATGACCCCGAGGGACCACAAGCTAACCCATGACTAATATCTGTACATGTACACTGCATAATATATATATAATACCTGGAAAACCTTAACATGTAGGACATAAGGTTCAACTGAAGAGATATAGTAACATCCATGGGGTAATCAATACCCAAAACAACTGAATATAAAATTGAATACTAAATCTGATAGCTAAATCTGACTAAATCTGAAAGACTCTAAGTACTGTCTGAATAAGGAGTTGAAAAAACATGTCTCCAACTAACTCCGTAAAACTGAACTGAAGTAATAAATGAATAAATCAAATCATATTATCCTTAAATGGATGAGGACTCACTGCAACACTGCGACTGGAAAGCTACTACTGGTCTGGAACTCGTGGATCTAGACCTATGGTGTAACATGAAAAGAAAGCACCATAGCGCAAATGCATCAGTACAACTAGAGTACTGAGTATACGAGTGAGTTAGGCTAATGCAAAGGTTTTACATGCATGACTAATGCTAACTGACTGACTGATATAAACGTAAGAGTACAAACATACATACATAGTAACTTAGATTGTCAGTACGTGGTAGCTAAATCTATACACTAATACATGACTAGAACTGTAGTTCTGATAACATGAGCGACTGTGTCTGATAGTCCTGAATCTGGTAGAACTCTCTGAGTCCCATGCTATAACTAAATTTGACTGTATCTAACAGTCCTGGTATACTAATACCTGAAGAACTGTCTGAGTTCTTTTACTGAGACTGATACTGAAACTATGAGAGGTAGTTATTTAACCGATATGCCCCATTTATACCATTACGGCTAAGCTTGGGTCCAATCTCTTCCCCGACTTGAGGGGTGTCAATACCGCACCACTGGTAAGGACAGTTGTGAGTGACCCTTATCTGACTAGTACTCAAAGTGAGAATGGTAGGACCCTAAACTGATAGGTTAAGCCACCTCATTAACCCTAATCTGATAGGTTAAGATGTCTCAACCTACGCTAACTACGTAGTTCTGGAACACAAGGATGACTGCTAAGAATCACACCCTGAACTGGCAGGTGAGTTCCCATCCTTGGGTTCACTCGATGCTAACTTCTACTCCCATTTGAAGGGACTGAACATGATTCAACTGGATGTACATGTACTGAATAACTGACATCCGTTGACTGATAGAGTAGTACTATTATCTGAGATTTAACTGAGATCATGAGATTTCTGATGTTTCCTGAGTCACATGACTGACTGAGTTCTATAGAGTATAGCTTGACTGAGATTTATCATGGCACATGATATGGATCTAGGCACACAACTATATTTTTCGGGTACGATACCCCTAGGACTCGATAGAAGAAAACTGGCACACATGACACGACTTGATCACAAGATTAGAGTCCACAATTCACAATATTATAAGTAGGGGATAGTATACTTCATGTATTTATTCACATCTCAACATGCTAGGAAGAGCATGGATATATTTCGTGTATATAATTCATATTTCCATTATCATACATGCTTCATGCTACAACAACAACAACATATAAATAGCATGGAAATTCATATGGAGGTGTATAGATAATATGGACTTGTCATTTAGATATCATGGAATCATGTAATTATGGGTTTCTAGCATCCTAGGAATTTTATCAAACACCTTGCATGCATTATTTAAAGCATAGGTGGATTTCATACTTGCATCACATCAAACCACCTAAAGTTCATGTTTTTCAACTAACAACCACATATATTTCATAAAAACATCTTTAGATATCATTTTGAAATTCAAACAACAATCATCAACATGTACATGCTTATATCACCACAAAAATTTTACAAAATAACATTTAAAAACATGGTTCTTGATCTCTATGAATGGATTGAATCCATAGATGAACACATTGCATACCTTAGATTAAGTATTCGTGGAATCTACGGTTGAATTTGCTCGAAGCTTGAAACCCCAATGGAAACCCTAGACTTGTTCTTGACTGTTCTTGAGTGAATTTTTATAAAATTAATGTAAAGGGATGATTTGGGTTTTCAATCCCATGTTTAAAGAGTATATATATGGTTTTTGGAAGTTACCATATTACCCTTGAGGAGTTTAAAACGAAAACTAAAAACTACGCAAAATTTGTCCCGATTTAGGGCCCCGATGCGACGCAGAGCTTGGTAAAATGCCAATTATTGCGACCAGGAAGCTTGGCGCAAAGCGGGGCTATTGCAGAGGCTTTCTGGAAACTGACGAGTGCCATTTTGGCCTCCGGCGCGATGCGCCATGCACTAAAATGGCATTCGTCTTACAGCAGAAACTTAAAATAGCCATAACTTCTTCACCGGGTTTCTATTTTAGGCCAATTTGGTATCGACGGAAAGCTTATTAAATTATCTATCCGTTGGTATTTCATGTGATAAAAAATTCGTAGTATAATGTGAGATATACTCTTTTGAAGTTGATGATACCAATATCCTTCTCAAGAATTCAATCGGTAGGGAATGTTTTGATTCACACAATAACTAGGACATATTTGAGACCTTAATTCACATAAACCTTGATCATGAAACTACCAAGGAACCATGATGTACTATGCATGAGCTTGAAACATGGAGCTAATATTGAGTTGGATTTTTTGGGGTATTACAATATCTCCCCCTTGGGAACATTCGTCCTCGAATGAGACTTAACTGAGAGGGAAGAATAAGACAAGCCGAACATGAACTGAACATGAAGGACTGAAACATGATCTCATGACTGACATGCTAAACATACTGAACTCATGCATATATGACGCATGGATAACTGGTACATGTATGCGTAACTGAGCAATCTGATAAAATGAACTTCTCAAGATGAGAATTCATATCTGAGAATTCTCAATCTGTACTGAGATGAACTTGGGTACCGAGACCCTTTTGGAATGCTTTCCAGAAGTAAGAGGTGAACTGGGTACCTCTGTCTGAGATGATAGATGAGGGAACACCATGTAATCTAACCAACTCCCTGATGTAAATTTTGGCGTAATCCTCGACTGAATAAGAGGTACGAACTAGAAGGAAATGGGATGACTTGTTCATTCTATCTACAATGACCTAAACTAAATTATACTGATGACGAGTTATAGGTAAACCCGTCATGAAGTCCATTTTCACTTCTTCCCACTTCCAAGTAGGAATGGTGAACTCCTGCATGGAACCACTAGGTTTCTGATGCTCTATCTTAACCTGCTGACATGTAGAGCACTTAGCCACAAACTCTGCAACATCACTCTTCATCCCACTCTACCAATAGATCTCCCACAAATTGTGGTACATCATAGTGGCCCCTATATGGATGGATTATTGCGCACCATACGCTTCTGCAAGAATTCGTTGCCTCAAGCCATCTACACCTGGAATGCACAAACGACCCTGACAACGAAGAACACCATTTCCCCCTTGGGAGAAAACCTGAACTTTTTGATTTCGAACTGACTCTTTCATCTTGACAAGGCAAGGATCCATGTCTTTCTTTTCTTTCACCTCGGAAAATAGATATGACTCTAAACTACTCTGAACATATACACCACCATCTGAAGAGTCGACTAAGCGAACGCCTAGTCTGGCAAGGTGATGGATTTCCTGAGCTATCTTTTTCTTGCTATCCTTAACGTGAGAAATACTGCCCATCGAGATTTTACTGAGAGCATCGGCCACAACATTGTCCTTGATCGGATGATAAAGGACACTGATGTCATAGTCCTTCAACAGCTCTAGCCACCTACTCTGACGAAGATTGAGATCTTTTTGAGAAAAGACATACTGGAGACTCTTATGATCTGTGAAGACGTCAACATGAACTCCGTAAAGATAATGCCTCCAAATCTTCAAGGCAAAAACTATGGCTGCTAACTCAAGATCATGAGTAAGATAATTCTTCTCATGAGGTTTTAATTGTCTGGAGACGTAGGATATGACCTTGCCATGCTGTATGAGGACACAACCTAAACCCACTCTGGATGCATCATAATATATTACGAACCTATCTAAACCATCTAGAAGAGCTAGAACTGGAGTTGTAGTGAGTCGAGTCTTCAATTCCTAAAAACTCTTCTCGCATGAATCTGACCACTGAAACTTGACCTTTTTCTGAGTCAATCTGGACATAGGAGATGCAATAGAAGAAAATACCTCGACAAACTGTCTGTAATAGCCAGCTAAACCCAATAAACTCCTTATATCTATTTGAGATATGGGTCTGGGCTAGTTTCTTACCGCTTTGGTTTTCTGAGGATCTACTCTAATGCCCTCACCAGAAATAATATGGCCAAAGAATGCTACTGATCTTAGCCAAAACTTGCACTTACTGAACTTGGCAAATAACTGATGATTTCTGAGGGTCTGAAGAACAATTCTGAGATGGTCTGAATGATCATACTCAGTGCGATAATAGACCAGAATATCATCTATAAATACTATGACGAACATGTCCAAGTACTGCTTGAACATACGGTTCATCAAGTCTATGAAAGCTGCAGGGCATTGATTAGACCAAAGGACATGACTAGAAATTCGAAGTGACCATACCGAGTACGGAAAGCTATCTTCGAGATTCACATTCTCTAACTCTGAGCTAATGATAGCCTGATCTGAGGTCTATCTTGGAGAAATAACTGGCACCCTGAAGTTGGTTGAATAGATCATCTATTCTGGGAAGTGGATACCTATTCTTGACCGTAACTTTGTTGAGCTGACGGTAATCAATACACATCCTGAGAGAACCATCTTTCTTGCGCACGAATAAGACTGGCGCACCCCATGGAGATATACTGGCCCTGTTTAATCTCTTATCTAAGATATCCTTCAACTGATCTTTTAGTTCCTTAAGTTCTGCTGGTGCTATTCTGTATGGCGGGATAGAGATAGGCTGAGTATCTGGAAGAAGGTCTATGCCGAAAACTATTTCCCTTTCGGGAGGAATATCTGGAATATCTTTGGGAAAGACATCTGAATATTCACTAACCACTGGGACTGATTCGAGACTCGGAGATTCAGAACTGGAATCCTTAACATGCACGAGATGATACACACACCCCTTAGAAATCATTTTCCTTGCCCAGAGGTAGGAAACAAGCTAACCCCTGAACACTGAAACACTACCCTTCCACTCTAAGACGGGCTTATTCAGGAACTGAAACTGAACTATCCTGTTCCTGCAGTTGACTGTGGCATAGCAGGAATGAAGCCAGTCCATGCTGAGAATGACATCAAAGTCCATCATCTCTATCTCGACTAAATCTGCTGACATGGATTCCTGAAATACCATAATTGGGCAGTTCTTGTATACCCGCCGGGCTATGATGATTTTTCCCAATGGGGTAGAGATTGAAAAGGGCTCTGCTAAACTCTCGGGACTGATTCTAAAATTGCCTCCTATGTATAGAGTAATAAAAGACAAAGATGCACCTAGGTATAGCAAAGCATAAACATGAACATGGAAAATTTGTAATGTACCAGTAACGACATCAAGAGAATTTTCCTGATCCTGTCAGGTTTGAAGAGCATAGAGTCTATTTGGGCGTTGCCCACTAGTAGCACTAGAAGTGGCACCCTGCTGGTTTGGGCGACCGGACTGAGCTACTGATAACGCTCAAACTACAGCTCTCGTAAGAGTGTAAGCGATCGTCGTCAAATATAGAACCCAACTGGGTTAGGTGTCGAATCCCACAGGGAATACTCGGTCACTAAGTATGCAACTATTATTAGACTGTTAGTCGAAAATTCTACGAAAAGGGGGGAATATGATTGTGACGTTAAGTAATAAAATCAAAGTATAAAAATAGCAAAGTAAAAACAGAATGCTTGGTAGGTTTTAATCGATGAGAATAGTAAGTTAGGGTTATGTCCACCTTATGAGTTCTACGTATCTATCAGCTATGAGTTATGCGGAATTCAAACATGCATGCGCTTATAGAGATTCGTATTCTATGGTAAATCCTAGCGTCTTTCGACCATCAAGGATTATATCACTTTAACTCTTTCGAGATTAAAGCGTCTACTAATGGTACGAATTCTCCAAGAGATTAATCCAGTTACGACACTAACTTTTAAACAGAGTTTAGTAGCCCTATTTCTTTGTCATTCTCTCTTTTCCAGACATGTAACTTTTCTTTCGAACAAGTTAATGCTATACTGGCGTATTCTATATGTTTGCAACCACAAGAATTCAATTAAGATGAAGAGAGTAATGATATAAGCAGCATACGTATCAAGAATTCACAAACTCATAGGAACATATAGTATCTCATAAGGCTTCCATAACCCTAACAGAGAAGTTTAGCTACTCATGAGTGCAACGGAAATCACAATAGACATCATCATCATACCAAAATCTAGAAAAATCTTCGCAATGGATGATGTTAACGTCAACTAGGGTTGGACGTTTTTACTCCTTCCGTTCTTCTCAAGAGAGTAGTGTTTCTCTTGTTAAAACTCACAGAATCTGTCACTTGAATAATACTAAAAGTCGAATGGAAAAAGACTTGAATAAATTGAAAAACGTGAATTGTCAGAGTTGAATGAATTGAATGATAAAAAGCTTCAGCAAAATAGGGTATTTATAACACCCATATCCTATTCCTACTAGGCTACTGCGTACTTATCCTAATCCTACTAGGTTACTGCATCCTTGTCCTAATCCTACTAAGTTACTGCTGATCCCCAAAGTTTTTAGGAATGCTGTTTTTGCCCGGGACAAGTTATCCATGCATCACTTTCAGTCCATAGGCGTCCAAACGCTGCTTTCCTTCTTTCGTGAAGCTTCCTTGGGTTTCAAGTTATCCATAAAGTGCTGGAATCTTCATCATTTATACCTGAAAACTTGCTAATCACGTTTGTTAGCTCACTTACAGGAAAAAGGTCTAAAAGTGCATGAATTATATATTTTATCCTCAAAACTTAGCTAAAATATGGGTAAATTTAGGTGCTTTAGGCGTGTAAATATGCCTATCATCAACACCCCACACTTAAATCTTTGTTCGTCCTCGAACAATATATCATGTCCATATAAACATCTACTTAGGGTTTCACAGTAACAGCACAAAATATTCATCAAGACAGGCACAACAATTATTAACAAAGAGTAGTTTTCTAATCACTTCTAGAAACAATTCAACCTCCAACATAGACTCGTGATGACGGTTAATTCATATTCAAAAGTTAAGGCACAAAGAATTATACAAGACTACCCAAAACTCATCAACCATGTGTGTCTCACATAAGATATTACCCATAATCACTCACAAGTATTGCATTTTTTAGAACATGGGTATAAGATTATCCTTGCTCTCACTCTCACAAAGAATTCATATGTTGCAACTGATGACCATAGGCTTGCCCTTAGTGTAATGTTCCACTAATATCAGAATGCTAAGCTTAGGATCAAATAGGTCTTTACAGGTTGTAATGTAGGCTAAGGGACGGGTAGGACTATTTTGGCCAGAAATAGTGACTATGTTCCTAAGCGCTTTAATACATCACATTATGCCATTAACACTCTCTTTTAATCAACCCTTCTACCTTTCTTTCATCTATCACCCCTTTTCACCTATTTTGCCATTCAAACATAACTATCTTTTTATTTAATCATAAACACAATTTATCTTTTTGTTTTTCTAATTCTTTTTCTTTTATTTTCTCTTTTTTTTATAACACACCTCTATGATAGCCACTCTTTTTCATAACAAATTCAAGTACCAATACACTCTAAGGCATCACTCTCACCCAATTTCCTCTTATTTTGTCACATGACTTTACAATTTAAAGCACTTAGGAATTTGGATCAAATTATGGTCTTGTAAAAATGGATTAGGCTACATATGAGGTTGTCAAAGAAAATAGGCTAAAGGCTCAAAGGGGTTGGCTAGGATAATGTCCACGGGTAGGTAAAACGAAGGTAAACAATCACAGGTTGCCAAAGAAATGCCTAAATCATCTCCTAAACTCACATTCTTTATTTCGCTTCACACACACACCAGGCAAGTTCTAGCATCAGCCACAAACACAGAATTTACTATCTCACACACACAAGGCACATGGTCGACTTTATTGGGAGCGGGTACCGACTCTTGACCCAACAGATGAAGGAATTGAATCACACACTTATCACATAATGAGTCACATTTAGAGCCTAAATGTCTCAATAGTAATGATTCTAGCACAAACTCTTGTCATAACACCATGCCGCCTATCAGAATAATTTCATGCATCAAAATATAAAAAAAATCTACGACTAATTAAAACGACAAAAAAAATATGACAATAAATGTAGGCAAAGAAGTACAGCATACGAATACCAGCACCCCACACTTAGACGGGACACACTGCCCTCAGTGGAAAATAAATACGGAAAACCTGATTAGTCGGACTCCTCTTCTATGTCTGGGGTCATACCCCCTGCGTCGGAATCATCATCAGAGTCTTCATCCTCAGAGTTTCCACAAATTGTACCCCACTTGATCCAAAAGTGCGTTGAGGTATATGTAGCGAGGAGGATTCAGCTTGCTCTTTTCTTCCGCTTTCCTAACCTTTCTGTGAGGTGGATACTTTTTGTTTTTCTTGTCGTCCTTTTGAGTCCATTCTACCTGAGATCCTAATAGAGTCATGTTAGCTTCATCTCAGAAGATTCAATTGATAAACAAACAGTAATGGCACCACCCCACACTTAAGTTGTTGGCACAGACTAATTAAGTGAGTGATGTCGACTACTCAGACTTCATCGTCATACATTTGGGCGATATGTTCCAACAATATGTTCAGCACAGTCATACTTTCATGTCGTCTTAACTATCCTTTCCAACTCTATTTCATGTAATCTTGATCATACTTTCATGTTTGGATTAATGCACTTTTTGAACAAGACTACTACATAGAGATCGTATCAAGTTATGGCATAGAAATAATCACAACATCTCATGCTTGTATTCAATCATGATATTTATCTCGATGAACGAGTAATTCAAACATTCAAGCATACAATTTTGAAGATTATGCAATTAACTTCACCATGTCGACTCCGCAAAAGTATGACAGTGTATAACAATCAAATACAAGTCGGAACAAAATCAAGAACACCCACACGTATTCTTTCACTCAACGAGATGTATCATATCAAACCAATCACATTCAAATTACCAACACTACTTCAAGATTTAACAATTTATTATAGGCGTAGTGGTGTAGTACTTTACGGAATATAAAAAAATAACAAAGAAGTACTTACTTGGTTGATGGCCTCGGAAGACGTTCTTCCAAAGTAAAAGAGCAAAAGGAAAATTTTTGAGAGATTTTGGAGAGGTAGGCGGCGCCTAGGTTGAAGTTGCAATGCATTTTTGTTCTAAGACTAAGGTTCTATTTATAGGACAAGCTTGGGTCGGGTTTTGACCCATTTGGAATTGGATTTGGAGACCAAAAGTGACCATAGGCGGCGCCTAATGCTTTGCCTATGCTTGGCATAGGCGGCGCCTTTTGCAAAGCCTTGTTGAGCATAGGCGACGCCTATGCTATGGAATTGTTAGGAATAGGCGGGTACCTATGACATGGCATACTAGATTCAGAGACAAAAGGCTTTTACATAGGCGGCGCCTATGCTATGGCATTGTTGAGCATAGGCGGCGCCTATGCTATGGCACTCTAGAATCCGAGAGCTTAGGCCATAGCATAGGCCTTGCCTTTTTCGTGGCCTAGATTTACATAGGCCTTGCCTTGTTCTTTGCCTATATTTTCATAGGCAATGCCTAACCCATAGCCTTTTGCTTCTTCATTCCTAACTTACCACCTTCAACATGCAATACTTCCAAATCAAAATTTGAAACCAATCTCCTCCTTTACACCTCTTGCACCTACATTTACTCAAAAACAACAAAAACGATTAGAATGATGGGTTGCCTCCCATCAAGCGCCTTAGTTTTGGTCGTGGCTAGACAAAATCTTAAGAAAACAAAACAATTAAAAACTATGGGTTGCCTCCCACCAAGCGCTTGATTTATTGTCGCGGCACGACATAGCTATCTCGATTACTTAGACTTCATCGAGATAGATGGGGCATCATTTTCTGAATGGATTCAGACGACGCTGATGCTTACTTGTGGGCATGCAATCTTCTTTGAGATGAATCTTGTGCGTACATGTCCGAGGAGGGATACCAATTATATCATCAATAGACCAACCCATAGCTCTCTTGTGCCTCTTCAGAGCAGAGATGAGAGCCTCTACGTGCTGTTCACTTAGCTCATCCGCAACCACAATACTCACTGGAAGTGTATTTCCACTTCCCAAGAACGCATACCTTAGATAATTGGGGAGAACTTTCGATTCTAGCACTGGTGGCTCTTCAATGGAAGTCTTCACTATTGGTGACGGTTGATTCTTAAGATCAAGGTTCGACTGCTTAGGAGTATGAGAATAAGACCCTATTTCTGTTAGAGCACACATAGTTTCTTCATAATCTTCATCATCCTCATGCTCAACATTCAGCAGCGCAGCAGACAATGGCTCAACAGTAAGCTGTTTCTCTACAGATAATGCTTTCTTATCTTCATAATGAACTTCAGCTACAGAGAACACATCCATATCTCTTGGCTGCTTCATCGATTTGCACAAATCAAAATGAATCACTTCGTCATTCATTCGAAATAAAAGGTCATTATCTCTCATGTCAATAAGGACAATTCCAGTTGCGAGGAAGGGCCATCCCAAGATTATGGGAACTTCCGAATCTACCTCACAATCCAAAATCACAAAGTCTGCAGAAAAATGAAGGTAGACACCTTCACCAACACATCATTCAAGATACCCACAGGTCGTTTTACCGACCTATCTGCCATCACGAGCCGCATATTGGTTGGAGTAGGGTCGCCCAACCCCAACTTTTTGTAGACGAATAGTGGTATCAAATTGATGCTAGCTCCCAAATCGCACAATGCCTTAGCAAAATTCATAGAACCAACCGTGCAAGGAATAGTGAAAGCACCAGGGTCTGCCTTCTTCTGTACTAAGTACCTTGTGGCAATTTCACTGCAATGATGAATATTATCTGCCGGCTCATAGCTTACTGCCCGCTTCTTTGTTAAAAGATCCTTCATAAATTTTGCGTACCCAGGCATTTGCTCTAGCGCCTCTACCAAAGGAACATTAATAGTCAGTTGCTTCAACTTAGTCATGAATTTGCTGAACCTGGTGTCATCATCTTTCTTCTTCAGCCTCTGAGGAAAAGGTGGTGGTGGAAGGGGTATAGTTTTCTCCACCACTTTCTTTTTATCTTGCTTCCAACTATCAATCTTTTCAGGCTGCAGACGTCTAGGGGTGACGTCATGAACACACTCTTCAGCTTCTTCACATTCTGCATCAATAACATTATCCGCTCTATCATCAACTACCTGCTTGCCTTTGGACGGATTTTCCAATGCTTTACCACTCCGGGTAGTAATAGCCATACACGATCCGTCATTTCTTGGATTTCGTACTGTGTCGCTAGGGAGCGTGCCGGCTTTTCTTTGATTAAATGCCGCTGAAAGTTGACTCAATTGCTGCTCCAGTTGTCTTATTGCAGTGGAATGTGAGTCAACCAACTGATTTATTGAAGACAAGTCGTTCTTCACCTCATTCACTCCCGTATTAGTTGCCTCAACTCCTTTCAACAGTTTCTCCATAATATCTTCCATTGACATCTTTCCCTATCCAGATGCCGCGGCCTCACGATTTCCAGGAGGAATATACAAACCACTCCTGTCAGTCTTGTTCTTCCAACTACCTTGATCAAGGTCCTTATATCCTTGTTTATCATAATAGTTCCAACCTTGGTTTCCTTGGGCATTGCCTCGGAAACCCACCTGATTATTCAAGTAGTTGGCTTCTTCCTCTGAATCAGATTCGTCTCTTCCTTTTGACGCAACTGCTTTGACTTTTTCGGTCTTCCCTGATAATAGATGCTTTGTAAGAAGATCCATCTGTGTTTTCATGTTCGCCATATCTTGATCACGTTTCTCTTGTCTACGCCTCTGCTCTGCAGTCATGCCAACAGATACGGTAGAGCTTGCTACCTCAGAATCCCTGGTATGCCAAGCTCTACTCTGCTTTGTCATACGATCTAGCATATCACTTGCCTCGAGAAAAGTAAGGTCCATGAATGATCCTCCAGCCGCCTTATCAACCACTGGCTTAGTCACCCAGTTCAAAGCCCTGTATAATATCTCCATCAAGTGGATGTTGGTCATCTGATGATTGGGGCACCGCATAAGCTTCTTCTTGAACCTCTCCCATGTTTCATGAAGAGCTTCAGTTGGAAGCTGTCGAAAATTGCTGATCTCATCCTGTAATTGGGATCTCTTGGATGGCGGAAAGAATCTTTCTAGGAAAGCGTCCTGGGTTATCAATGTTCTGTTGATGCACTTGAGCAACTGCCAGTGCAGCTAGTCTAGCCTTCTCCTGTTGAGCCGCCCTTCTGTCAATGTCACGTTGTGCATCCATCCTGCCAATAAGTTGCGGTTCAGGGTTTATGGGTAATAATGATTGACCTAAGCTTCGAGTATTTGGCATGCACTGAACAAAACCTGAATAAAACAAAAACAACAACTAAAAGTAAAATACGAGAATCTTTGACCAAAGGGTCTAGTAAGTATCACAAACTTAGTTGACAACCGTATTCCCTGGCAACGGCGCCAAAATTTGATAACGCTCAAACTACAACTCTCGTAAGAGTGTAAGCGGTCGTCGTCAAATATAGAACCCAACTGGGTTGGGTGTCGAATCCCACAGGGAATACTCGGTCACTAAGTATGCAACTATTATTAGACTGTTAGTTGAAAATTCTACGAAAAGGGGGGAATTGGATTGTGACGTTAGGTAATAAAATCAAAGTATAAAAATAGCAAAGTAAAAACGGAATGCTTGGTAGGTTTTAATCGATGAGAATAGTAAGTTAGGGTTATGTCCACCTTATGAGTTCTACGTATCTATCGGCTATGAGTTATGCAGAATTCAGACATACATGCGCTTATAGAGATTCGTATTCTATGGTAAATCCTAGCGTCTTTCGACCATCAAGGATTATATCACTTTAAATCTTTCGAGCTTAAAGCGTCTACTAATGTTACGAATTCTCCAAGAGGTTAATCTAGTTACGGCACTAACTTTTAAACAGGGTTTAGTAGCCCTATTTCCTTGTCATTCTCTCTTTTCCAGACATGTAACTTTTCTTTCGAACAAGTTAATGCTATACTGGCGTATTCTATATGTTTGCAACCACAAGAATTCAATTAAGATGAAGAGAGTAATGATATAAGCAGCATACGTATCAAGAATTCACAAACTCATAGCAACAGATAGTATCTCATAAGGCTTCCATAACCCTAACAGAGAAGTTTAGCTACTCATGAGTGCAACGGAAATCACAATAGACATCATCATCATACCAAAATCTAGAAAAATCTTTGCAATGGATGATGTTAACGTCAACTAAGGTTGGACGTTTTTGCTCCTTCCGTTCTTCTCAAGAGAGTTGTGTTTCTCTTGTTAAAACTCACAGAATATGTCACTTGAATAATACTAAAAGTCGAATGGAAAAAGACTTGAATTAATTGAAAAGCGTGAATTGTAAGAGTTGAATGAATTGAATGATAAAAAGCTTAAGCAAAATAGGGTATTTATAACACCCATATCCTATTCCTACTAGGCTACTGCGTACTTATCCTAATCCTACTAGGTTACTGCATCCTTGTCCTAATCCTACTAAGTTACTGTTGATCCCCAAAGTCTTTAGGAATGCTGTTTTTGCCCGGGATAAGTTATCCATGCATCACTTTCAGTCCATAGGCGTCCAAACGCTGCTTTCCTTCTTTCGTGAAGCTTCCTTGGGCGTCAAGTTATCCATAAAGTGCTGGAATCTTCATCATTTATACCTGAAAACTTACTAATCACGTTTATTAGCTCACTTACAGGAAAAAGGACTAAAAGTGCATGAATTATATATTTTGTCCTCAAAACTTAGCTAAAATATGGGTAAATTTAGGTGCTTTAGGCGTGTAAATACGCCTATCATCAGCTGCGGAACGAATTTAATGAACCTGAAGACCTGAATATGGACACTCTCTAATCCTGTGTCCTGGCTTGCCATAATCAAAATAGACATGACTACCGGCTCTGCAAATACCCTTGTGGTTCTTACCATATGCCTGACAAAAGGAATTTGTTAGGGCACTGCTAACACTACCCTGAGATTTAGAGCTTGGGGCTTTATCTCTGCTTCCATCTCTGAATTTCAGCACTGGGGCACTAGCGGAGGAAGGAGCTGGTGCTGCTGACTTGGGAAGAAACTGTGAATGGCTCCGTCCCTCTGATTTGGGCTGAGCAAAACTAAAACTGCCTGATTTTTCTCTCTTGTTCTTCCTCTCTCTAGTCCTAACCTTCTGCTCCTCTATCTACTGAGCATGGGTCATGAGTCTAGCTAAGGTCATATCACTGTTCAGCATCGCAGATCTACACTCATTCACCACGCTATCATTCACCCCTGACATGAACTTGCTGATCTTAGCCCTATTGTCTGCAACCACATGAGGGGCATACCTGGCTAGCTGAGTAAATTTGAGAGAATACTCCCTAACCGTCATATTTCCCTGTCTGACGTTGATGAACTTAAGAACTTTGGCTTCCCTCAGCTCTTGGGGAAAGAATCTGTCTAAGAAAGCCGTGACAAATTTCTCCCACCCAATGGGACCTGCGCCATCTACCTTCTCAGACTTCCACTGTTTGAACCAAGTGTGAGCCATATCTTGCAACTGATATGCGTCTAACTCAGCACTCTGAACAGAAGTAACACCCATGATGTCAATGACCTTCTGAACTTGGTCAATAAACTCCTGAGGGTCTTCATCAGACTTAGACCCATGGAAAGATGGAGGGTTCATTCGGGTGAAGTCCCGAATCCTAGATGCTGCAGAATTTTCCACTAGATTGGCTGGAATAACTGGTGGGCTTTTATTTTGGGCAGCCACAGACTGATGAAGTATGGTGAATGCGGCTCTAAACTCCGCATGAGAAACATATTCTCCCAAAGGATCTTCGGGCTGAGGAGCTGGCTGGTTTCTTCTCTTTGGGGCCATATTCTAAAACAAGAGAAGAACGAATTGGACTGGGAGTTTAACTTGAGATTATGCTCACTAGCACGACATGAATACTGAAAGAAGGGAAACTGTTCCTAAAACATTTTATAGCTTCCTGTACATAAATGTGGCACGCAACACACCCATGCACAAGACTCTACTAGATGCGGCTTTCAGAATTCCTAGGACTCTATTGAACCTTAGTCTTTGATACCAAGTTAGTAACGCCCCGATTTTCTGAATTGGAATGCTACACGGTGCTCTTGACCCCGAGGGACCACAAGCTAACCCATGACTGATATCTGTACCTGTACTCTGCATAATATACATATAATACGCGGAAAACCTAAACATATAAGCCATAAGGTTCAACTGAAGAGATATAGTAACATCCATGGGGTAATGAATACCCAAAAAAACTAAATATAAAACTGAATACTGAATCTGATAGCTAAATGTGACTAAATCTGAAAGCCTCTAAGTACTGTCTGAATAAGGACTTGAAGGAACATGTCTCCAACTAACTCCGTAAAACTAAAATGAAGTAATAAATGAATAAATCAAATCATATTATCCTCGAATGGATGAGGACTCACTACAACTGGAAAGCTACTACTGGTCTGGAACTCATGGATCTGGACCTATGGTGTAACATAAAAAGAAAGAACCCTAGTACGTCAGTACAACTAGAGTGCTGAGTATACGAGTGAGGTAGGCTAATGCAAAGGGTTTACATGCATGAATAATGCTAACTAACTGACTGATATGAACGTAAAATTACAAATATACATGCATAGTAACTGAGATTGTGAGTACGTGGTAGCTAAATCTGTAAACTAATACATGACTGGAACGATAGTTCTGATAACATGAGCGACTGTGTCTGACAATCCTGAATCTGGTAGAACTCTCTGAGTCCCGTGCTATAACTGAATTTGACTGTATCTAATAGTCCTGGTTTACTGATATCATTAGAACTGTCTGAGTAATTTTACTGAGATTGATACTGAAACTATGGGAGGTAGTTGTTTAACCAGCATGCCCCATGTATACCATTACGGCTAAGCTGGGGTCCAATCACTGCCCTGACTGGAGGGGTGTCAATACTGCGCCACTGTTAAGGACAGTTGTGAGTGACCCTTATCTGGCAGGTACTCAAAGTGAGAACAGTGGGACCCTAAACTGACAAGTTAAGCCATCTCATCAACCCTAATCTGACAGTTTAAGATGTCTCAACCTACGCTGACTACGTAGTTCTGGAACACAAGGATGACTGCTAAGAATTACACCCTGAACTGGCAGGTGAGTTACCATCCTTGGGTTCACTCGGTGCTAACTTCTACTACCATCTAAAGGGACTGAACATAATTCAACTAGTTGTACATGGACTGAATAACTGACATCCGTTGACTGACGGAGTAGTACTATTATCTGAGATTTAATTGAGATCATGAGATTTCTGATGTTTCCTGAGTCACATGATTGACAGAGTTCTATAGAGTATAGATTCACTGAGATTTATCGTGGCACATGACATGGCTCTAGGCATACAGCTATATTTTTTGGGTACAAATACCCCCAGGACTCAATAGAAGAAAACTGGAACACATGACATGACTTGATCACAAGATTAGAGTCCACAATTCACATTATTATAAGTAGGGAATAGTATACTTCATGTATTTATTCACATCTCAACATGGTAGGGGGAGTATGGATACATTTCGTGTACATAATTCATATTTCCATTAGCACACATGCTTCATTCCACAACAACAACAACACATAAATAGCATGGAAATTCACATGGAAGTGTATAGCTAATATGGACTTGTCATTTAGATATCATGGAATCATATAATTATGGATTTCTAGCATCCTAGGAATTTTATAAAACACCTTGCATGCATTCTTTAAAGAATAGGTGGATTTCATACTTGCATCACATCAAACCACCTAAAGTTCATGTTTTTCAAGTAACAACCACATATATTTCATGAAAACATCTTTAGATATCATTTTGAAACTTAAACAACAATCATCAACATGTACATGCTTATATCACCACAAAAAGTTTAGAAAATAACCTTTAAAAACATGGTTCTTCATCTCTATGAACGTATTGGATCCATAGATGAAAACTACGCATACCTTAGATTAAGAATTCGTGGAATCTATGGTTGAATTTGCTTGAAGCTTGAAACCCCAATGGAAACCCTAGACTTGTTCTTGACTGTTCTTGAGTGAATTTTGATAAAATTAATGTAAATGTCTGCTTTGGGGATTCAATCCTGTGTTTAAATAGTATATATAGGGTTTTGGGAAGTTACATATTTCCCTTAAGGAGTTTAAAATGAAAACTGAATACTACGCAAAATTTATCTCGATTTAGGGCCCCGGCGCGATGCGGAGTTTGGTAAAATGCCAACTATTGCGACCTGGAAGCTTGGCACACAGCGGGGCTATCGTGGAGGCTTTCTATAAATTGACGAGTGCCATTTTGGCCTCCGGCGCGATGCGCCATGCACTGAAATGACATTCGTCTTACAGTAGAAACTTAAAATAGCCATAACTTCCTCACCGGGTGTTTGTTTTAGGCGAATTTTGGATCGACGGAAAGATTATTAAATTATCTATCCGTTTGTAGGTCATGGGATCAAGAATTCGTAGTATAATGAGATATATACTCATTTGAAGTTGACGATACCAATATCCTTCTCAAGAATTCAATCGGTAAGGAATGTTTTGGTTCGCACAATAACTAGGACATATTTGAGACCTTAATTCCCATCAACCTTGATCATGAAACTACCAAGGAACCATTATGTACTATGCATGAGATTTAAACATAGAGATAATATTGAGTTGGATTTGTTGGGGTATTACAACTGGAGGCTTGGTGACACACATCTCGAACATTGAGTCATCTTTCGACTTCTCAATATCTTGTCTATGTGTAGACGTGATTTACTTATAAATCCATGGATCAGGGTCACACCTTCCTATTTTCATAAATTAGTTATTAAGCAGGGGAATGGCAATGCACTGGATGTCTTGTGTGCTCTGACGAATATCTCATCCGCAATAATCTGGCCAAAGTCAACTGATAGCCCTGAATCTAACCTTGCCACAAATACAACTCTATGTTTATCCAAATTTCCATTACCTTATGTTGGCATCAGCCTTAAGTGAACAACGGCCCACCAGAACTTGTTAAAACTAATGGAATACTTTGCAATATGCTTCCATTGATTGGTCAACCAAGATGAGTTACCGTCATCAGTCAATAATGAAGCCACCCAAGGCCTCTGTGTGGATACAGTTCTCAACCTATACTCAAGATCAGGTATAGCAGGAGGAGCCTTGTACTTTTGCCCAAACAACATCCTACTGATTGTTCGGGCTGAAATATCGATAGTGACTCTTCGAACAGGTATGAACTCTCTGTTCGGTAAGCTTGAAACTGACGTCCCCTTTGGATGTTCCTTTTATACTAGATCAATATAGTTGGAAAATAATTCTCTTACCTAATTTTGTTGATAAGATCCTCGTGTCCTGCTCATCCATTCTAGTTCATACTCGTTGAAACAGTGTTCCAACTCAGGATATTCATGCAACTCCATTGTCATAACCTGATGTTCCTCTGCAAATGGCCTTTTTATTCCTCTTGATGTAGGTATCAATCCTTCATAGAATTTCTATCTTTCTCCCTCTATTTTCTATCTAATAACCTCTTGAACTTGAGGATCCTTATTCTTGATAGCGTTAGTATCCTCAGGTTCAGTATTTAAATCTGTCGCTTCCATTTGTTCTCTCATATTAGCAGCTTCAGTTTCACCCTCGATAGGCTCGGGTTAATTTGTAGCAACCATTGCCTCATCTGGGATTGAGTTGGTACTGCTTGTGCTACTATCACTCACCTCTTCAGACTGGGAGAGCGTGGGAGTTTCCATTTTGCATTGACTGGTATTATACGCAATTGTAGATTTGCTTCTACCCCTTTGGGATCTTTCTCCTCTGTTTGGTGGAAGCTTACAAGCCATAACGCGTGAAAAAGAAGTAAGGAATTAGTTCACAACACAAAAACTACCAAATAGTGAAAACTTAAACTTGACGGCCACACTGGTGGTCTGTCGGGTAACTGGTGGTCCACCATGTGGGCCCTCAGGTCCTATATACAAAACCTGAAAGTCTAAAGAGGTGCGACGGTCCATTTGGTGGTCCGTCGCAAAGTTGACAGTCCACCACTTCGGCCGTCGCATCTTAACCAGTGGGTGTCATTGTTGAGATTCTTGCGACAGTCTATTTAGTGGTCCATTGCAAAGTTAACAGTTGACCATTTAAACCATCACACTCTCTTCTTCAAATTTAAGATTCAATTCAGCATTTTGTCGAACACTTAGCTTACTATCCTAATTTTTTTTAGCAAAAATTGACACCAATTCCATATTTTTACAGACAATTTTCACACTTTTAAGCATATGGGTTACTCAGACTTCAACCACATAGAGTATATTATCATTTCAGACTCAAAACAAGTTAAAGAAAAAGAAGAAAACTAGATGAACTTTTATCAACCAACCAATTATTCATTTCATGTTTTATCAGCTCAAAAATAAAAAAACATGGAGGTGCTCATACCTTGATTTTGTAGAAGTTACTCTTGTACTTGCTTGCAAATAGTGAAAAAAAGCTTAACTTAAAACTCTATAATTGCATTCAAGAATGTTTGAGATAAAGATAAAGAAAAAAGGTGGTCACTTAAATAGGGTAGAAGGGAGTAGATAGAGAGTCCCAGGAAGAGCAAATGCCTTCAGATACTTTGAATCCAAAGGAATTTGGTCAGTTGAAGAAGTTGGAAAGTGTATAGCGTATGCAACCGCTTTTTTACCTCATTAAAATCAATTGGGACACATACGGGTCACTTAAATAAAGAAAAAGTTTAAATCGACCCGATCCAGTTCAAGTGTAATTTCGACAACCTCATCAACGGTCAGTCGGACATGCGATAAACCACCAATAGTGTCATCGCTTCTTACCAGAACATGGTCACTTTAGCTTACTTGCAACGGTCAATTTGGTGGTCCACTAATTTTATGACGGTCCACCACTTTGACCGTCACTCCTTACCAAAACTTAGGCCACTAGTTTGATTTTTTGACAGTCAATTTGGTGGTCCATCAAATTTGTTACAGTGCACCATTTTGACCATCAACTTTATCCAGTAAATGAACTTTTCAGAATTTTTACAATAGTAGAAATGGTGGTCCGTCAGATGACTGGTGGTCTACCAAATCGGCTATCACTTTTGTTCCAGCAGCTCTAATTTTCACCCCCTTTTTCCAGCTGTATTACTCCTTTTTGCTGCATTTTAAATCCTGCACACTTCACAAACACATCAAAAATTCACTAGAACAACACGATAATTTAACTAATGTTTTACAATAACACATCGTAGGTTGCCTCCCACTAGCGCCTGATTTATAGTCACGGCACGACTCTGATATCTCGATTACTCAGACGTCATTGAGATAGACAGTACCAATACTCTTTATCAAGTCCATTGGACCGATATACAGTTTCACACATTGCCCATTTACCTTGAAGACACTTGCATCTTCATTTTCAAGTTCCATTACTCTAGATGAGTAGACTTGACTCACTTTAAATGGGCTGGACGATTTGAATTTAAGCTTACCTAGAAACAGTTTGAGTCTGGAGTTGAACAGAAGCACTAAGTCACCTCTCTCAAAATCCTTCTTTTCAATCCTGTGGTCGTGGTACTTCTTCATTCTTTCTTTGTATTGATCAGCCCAATCATAAGCTCCAAGATGGAACTCGTCTATATTATTTAGCTACCCCAGTTTCATATTTGCTGCCTCATTCCAATTCAAGTTAAGCGCTTTAGTCCCCATAATGCTTTATGTTCTAGCTCAGTTAGCAAATGGCATACCTTTCCATAAAACAATTTGTATGGCGACATGCCAATAGTTGTCCTGAAAGCCATTCGATATGCCCATAAGGCATCGTTCAGCTTCCTAGATCAATCCTTCCTTCTAGTATTTATAGTCTTTGGAAGGGTACCTTTTATTTACCGATTATATATCTCCACCTGCCCACTGGTTTGTGGGTGATATGGTGTAGCCACTTTATGCTTCTTAACTCCATATTTTTCCAAGGTAGCTCTGAACATTTTGTTGCAAAAGTGTGATACTCCATCGTTGATAATGGTACGTGGTACGCCAAAGTTAGAGAAAATGTTTTTCCTCAAGAATGCAACAACTCTCTTCCCTTCATTATCTGCTAGAGCCACTGCCTCAACCCATTTTGACACGTAGTCAATGCCCACTAATATGCAATTTATCCCAAATGAGATCACGAAGGGCCCCATGAAATCAATGCCCTAGATGTCAAATAATTCTACCTACAACATTTTAGACATTGGCATCTCATGGTGCTTGAGATGGAACCTTGCCTTTGACATTGGTCACACCTCTCCACAAACTCGTAGGCATCTCTGAATAAAGAGGGCCAATAATAGCCACTCTGAAGCACTTTCCTTGCAGTCCGATCACCTGCATGGTGACCTCCAACTGGGGAAGCATGACTTGCTTCCATTATACTCAACATATCTACTTCTGGGATGCACCGTCTAATAATACCATCTGTACATTGTCGAATAAGATACGGATCATCACAAAAGTAATGGTTCACATCATGGAGAAACCTTTTCCTTTTATGAAAGGAAAGATTCTCTAGGAACACCTCGCTCACTATATAATTTGTGAAATTAGCATACCAAGGTATTTTCTCCATAACAGCAGCCAAGATTTCCTCATCAGGAAATGCATTATTGATCTCAAATTCATGTCTAGTTGTTTGCTCCCCTTCAAGCCTAGACAGTTGGTACACAACTTGATTTTCTCAACCCTTCCGATCTTTGACTTCAAAGTAAAACTCTTGAAGCAGCAGAACCCATCTAATCAGCCTTGGCTTCCATCCCTTTTTGCCATCAAATATCTCAAGGTTGCATGGTCAGTGTGGACCACCACCTTGGTTCCTAGAAAATACGCCTGAAATATTTCAAAGGCATAGACAACTGCAAAAAGTTCCTGTTCTATGAAGGTGTAGTTCTTTTGAGCTCCATTCAGCGCTTTGCTGGCATAATAGATTGGATAAAACAATTTGTCTTTCTTTTGTCCCAGCACAGCTCCAAGGGCAACACTGTTTGCATCACATATTATCTCAAATGGTTTTGACCAATCTGGTGCAACAATAATAAGAGCATCAACCAGCTTACCTTTGTGGCATTCAAATGCCTTTAAGTAATCATCATCAAAGGTGAATTTGACTTCCTTCTCCAAAAGTTTGCAAAGGGGGTTTGCAATCTTTGAGAAGTCCTTTATAAACCTCCTATAGAAGCCAGCATGACCAAGAAAACTTCTCACTCCTTTTACTAAAATAGGAGGTGGAAATTTCTCTATAACCTTAACTTTAACTCAATCAACTTCAATCCCCTTTGCTAAAATTTTTTGTTTGAGAACAATGCCCTCCTTCACAATGAAGTAGAATTTCTCCCAATTAAGCACAATATTGAACTCCTCACACCGCTGCAAGGCCCTACTCAAATTTACCAAGAACATCTCAAACAGATCTCCTACCATAAAAAATTTATCCATAAACACCTCCAAGGTGTCTTCAACCATATCTGAGAAAATAGACATCATGCACCATTGAAAGATTGCGGGTGCATTACACAATCCAAATGGCATCTACTTAATTGCAAAAGTACCATATGGGTAGGTGAATGTTGTTTTCTCCTGATCCTATGGGGCTATAGAAATCTGATTGTAACCATAATAACCATCCAAGAAATAATACCAACCTCTTCCCGCAAACCAATCAAGCATCTAATCCATGAAAGACATTGGGAAGTGGTCCTTCAAAGTCCACGAGTTGAGTTTTCTGTAATCCATACACACCCACCATCCAGTAACAGGCCTGAGTGGAATCAAATCATTTTTCTTGTTAGCCACCATTGCCATGCCCCTTTTCTTGGGTATACACTGAACAGGACTTACCCACTTACTATCTGAGATGGGGTATACCACTCCTGCATCTATCCACTTGATAATTTCCTTCTTTACCACCTTTTGCATAGGTGGGTTAAGATGGTGCTGATGCTAAATAGTTAGGACACAATCCTCCTCTAGCTGGATTTAATGTATACATATACCAGGAGGAATGTCGATAATGTCTGCAATCTTCGAACCATTATCCCTCTTATATCTCTTAACAATAGAAAATGAGGGATTCCACCTATTGTTCACCTAACTCAGCCGTAATAATAATAGGTAGTGTATTCCCACTTCTCAGGTTTGTTCCAAAGTAGGTGGATCTTCAATAGACGACTTGGCTGATGGACTGGGATGATTTTTCAAGTCCAAATCCAGCTTCTTTGGTGGATAAGAATAAGACCCTATGCCTATCAAGGCACACACAGTCTCCTCATAATCTTTATTACCATCTTGATCAAAATTCATTAATACAATAGATAAAGTCTCCACAACAAATTTTTCTTCTATAGGTACTTCCTGCTCCTCATAATAAACATCGACAATAGAAAATATTCTTATATCTTTATGTTATTTCATGGACTGGCATACATTGAATTGAACTACTTCATCATTCAGCCTGAATAGTAGCTTATTTTCCTTTAGATTAATAAGTACACTCCCAGTTGCGAGGAAAGGTCTACCAAATATTATGGGCACCTCAAAGTCCACCTCGCAATCGAGAATGAAAAAATCAACTGGAAATATGAAATTGGCCACCTTCACTAATACGTCATATAAAATCCTCACGGGCCGCTACATAGATTTGTATGACATAACTAATCTTATATTTGTGGGAGTAGGATCCCCTAAACCCAGTTTCTTATACACAGCAAGCGGCATCATGTTTATACTGGCTCCCAAATTACATAAAGCTTTTGTGAAATCGAGAGGCCCAATAGTGCACGAGATAGTAAATGCTCCCGGGTCGGCCTTCTTCTGCACTAATGACCTTGTGGAAATAGAACCACAATGATGGAGATTGTCCACCGTATCATAACTAACTGTCCGCTTTTTCGTAACAAGGTCTTTCATGAACTTTGTGTACCCAGGCATTTTCTCCAATGCCTCTACCAATGGCAAGTTGATTGTCAACTACTTCAGCATAGCCATAAACTTACCAAACTTTATGTCGTCGGCCTTCTTTTTCAACTGATGGGGAAATAGGGGAGGTGTTTTTAGGATTATAGTAACCACCACTCCGGTCTCCTTTCTCTTTCTCTTCTCCAACTCATCAACCTGCTGATGGTTGGATGGTGTATTATCAATAACTTCATCCAATTTTTCAAACTCCACTAGATAAGTTTCTTCATGCTCAATATCCTCTTCAATCACATCTTTTCCCACAGACGGGCCTGGTAATACCTTACCACTCCATATGGTAATTGACATGCAGAAGCCATCATTTTGAGGATTCTGAGCTATATCACTTGGCAAAGTTCCACTCTTTCACTGATTCAATGCTGCTGAGAGTTGGCTTATTTTCTGCTCTAACTTCTTGATAGAAGTAGAGTGTGAATTTACCAACTGACTCATAGAAGACAAATCACTCTTCATAGTGGTCACCCCAGAGTTGGTATTCTCAACTCTCTTTTATAATTTCTCCATCATGTTCTCGATGGACATCTTGCTAGATCTAGTTACAGCATTGTCTCTGCTTCCAGGAGGTACATATAGTCCACTCCAATCATTTTTTGCTCTTCTAGTTCCCTTGATCTCTATCCTTGTAACCAGCTTTATCATAATAGTTCCGACCTTAATTTCATTTGCTATTTCTGCGAAAACCCCCCTAATTATTTAGATAGTTCACCTCTTTTTCTGAATTAGAATCAGATCTTCCCTGAGATGCAACAACTTTCACCTTCTCCTTTTTTCCAGATAATAGATGCTTAGTCAGCAAATCTATTTATGTTCTTAGATGTGCCATATCCAGGTCACGTTCTTCCTCCTTCTTACGTTGCTCTGTAGTTATCCTACCTGACACAGAAGGGCTTGCTACCACAGAATCCCTGGTATACCAAGCTCTACTCTATTTGGTCATTCGATCAAGTATCTTCGAGGTCTCTAGAAAAGTAAGGTCAACAAACGACCCTCCTACAACATTATCCATGTTTGGCTTCATGATAGAGTTCAAACACAGATAAAGAGTCTCCATCAAATGAATATCCATCATGTTATAGTTCGGGCATTGTGCCAGCTTTTTTTCTAAACCTTTCCCATGTCTCATGAAGAGCTTTAGTGGGAAGTTATCAGAAGTTACTGATTTCATCTCTCAACTATACTCTTTTGGAGGGTGGAAAGAACCTTTCTAGGAAAGGCTCTTTTAACTGCTTCCAGTTGGTTATAGAGTCAGGAGTCAGTTCATTTAGCCATAGTGTCACTTCCCCAGATAGAGACAATAGAAACAAACACAGGAGAATAATATTTTGAGCCACTCTTGGATTATCAAAAGACTTGCAAATAGTGATAAAATTCACCAAATGTATGTTTAGATCATCTCTGAAAAGACCACCGAACAATCCCTTAAGATGAAGGAGTTGAATTATCGTACTGGTAATATTACATTTAGCTCCTGGTGCTAGAGGTGGAGGAATGAAAGATCCAGTTGTACCTACTCCATCCATTCCATATTTATCATCATTCAGATCAAACTACACTGGTTGACGCTCTTGACTTGCCCTAAAGGGGCGATTCCTATTTACTTTCTAATTAACTGGTGTAGCCACATTCTCTGCATGCGTAAGGTTAACAGGATCTAAAAAATCATCATCCCCTAAATCGTAATCATCAGGATTAGGAAGATGTGCTTTCTGGCCTTCATTCTGCTGATTTAGTTAAGCTTTAGCTAGAGCGGCTAGTCTTTCAGCCTCTTGGGGGTCTGCCATTCTACCAATTAACTATGGTTTCGAATATATTGGTAATAATAGTGAAACCGATCTCCGTGTGCTTGGCATACACAATAACTACCCTGCACAGAACAAAAACAACAAACAAAAGTAGAATTTGAGAAACTTGGCCGAAGGACAATTAACAAACACAAACTTAATTGACAATCGTATTCCTCAACAACGCCGCCAAAATTTGATACACCCAAATTACAACTCTCGTTATAAAGTGCAAGCAGTCGCTGTCAAATATAGAACCCAACTGAGTTGGGTGTCGAATCTCACAAGGAATAATGTGTTCACTAAGTGTTGTGGTTGTTATTAGACTGCTGATCTAAGGTTCCAAAATGGAAGGGGTTATTGATTTATCAATTGTAATCAAATGTTCGTCATAGAGAGTAATCCAAATATTGGTTGTATTGCAAAGAGTAAGTCAGTAAGAGAAATCAAACTAGAGTTATGGTTACCAAGATGCTTAAACAGTTAGGATTGTGAACTATTTTGGATTCCCAATGAACAATTCTAATAGCAAGAGTAATTGAATTCTATGGTTTACCCATTAGTTTCTCAACCTAAATGAGTAACTTATCTCTTAATTATTTAAAACTTAAGGAACATATTATTAATTCAACTATATTCTCACATGGGTTGATACGCTTAAGGTATCTACCCTCGATACAAAAGTTAGAGCCTTTAGATTAATGTTAACCCTTTCTTTTCCCAACAAACACTTTTCTATTTGAACAAGTGTTGTTCTTGGGCTCACTTTTCAAGTTTACAACCAAGAAAAGTCATTACAGTGAAGAATAGTTTATGCAATATCAATTACTCATGGGAATCTACTAGATTCACAACCCAAAATCAACTTTTCACATCAAGGCTCCCATAACCCTAGTTATGGGAGCTTAGCCACACATTTCCACCCAAGAAAGAGAAGAAACCATTGTGTTATTCATAAATTAATTCCAATTTTACTTATAAAAGTCACAATTATTGTTCTTCAATCTTCAAAAGAAAATATGATAAAGGAATCTAGATCTACAAATCTCCAATGAATCTCAGAGAAAAACTATGTAGAAAATATTTCAAGTCCCGGAAAAAACTAGTAAAAGATAAAAAGATCCCTAATAAAACCTAAAATTGGGTATTTATATGATCCCCCATAAAAAGAATTTAAAATTTAAATAATACAAAATCCGCATCCAAAGTGACGTCAAAGTAGTGGTCCATCACAAGACTGACGGTCCACCATTTTCCGTTGTAGCTGATCCTGGATGGTCACTTTCTGGTTAAGACTGACGGTTCATATGGTGGTCCGTTGTATTTTTGACGATACACCATATTGACCGTCACTGGTGGTGCTGGAGAGTCAAATTTTGGATAATCCTGACGGCTGGAGTGGTGGTCCGTCGAAAGATCGCCGGTCCACCAAGTTGGCCATCGCTGAGACTTCCAAAATGTCTGGTTCTATTTATTTATGACAACCAAAGTGGTGATCCATATCCTGACTGATGGTCCACTACATGGACCGTCACTGGGTCTTTAGAGTTCATGGGTTCTGCCTTGATCTGACGGTTGAGTTGGTGGTTCATCGCAAAATTGACGGTCTACTATTTTGACCGTGAGTAGTGTTTTTCTCCTAATTTTCTAAGTCTTTTCCTTTATTCAGTTCCTTACCTTGAAACACTAAAAACCAGCATTAAATGCAAACTTGGTTTCTTGAAAACATGCAATTTTCCTAAGAAAAAAATGACAAATGTCCCGTCAAAAGCCGGAACATCATTCACACTCATCATTTGTGCACCTTACCTTATTTTGAGTGAATAAGTGAGACATAATTATGATTGGATGCACTAATATCCACATTCTACAGGCACAAAGGTGATGAGATGAAAAGATGTTGATTGGAGCTACAAAAAGGAATAAAAGGCAGCAAAGAAGTGCACTTGAAGACCTGAAGAAGAACATGGCCTCATTATCCAGATCAAGAGCATCGGTCCACCATCGTATCGAGTCAGTTAGGTCAAAGAATCACGATCGAGTGGAATTTCCTGTGATCAATATGCCATAGTCATGTTAAAGACACCGTGATCGCGGCTTAGTGGTATTTCAGCATAAGGGCAAAACTGTAAATTACATGAAGCTGTCCAAGATTTTCCCAACATAAGAAGACTCAAACCCTAATTTTATATATCATTCAATTCCATCACATTCCTTCTTCCCCAATTTTTCTAGGTTTAGCTTGAGACTTTGTAGCCTCCATTTTTGGAGAAGAAAATATTGTATAAATTTTGGGTGAAGAATACATTGGAGACCTTCCAAGTTGAAGATTTGCTCACTTCCATTGTTGATATTGTGGAGGATCCAAATTTGAAGTAAAATTCTCTTAGATCTACCACAAATTAATTCAATGGAGATTACAGGTATATCTATGCTTATATTTCTTATGTTTAGCTAAATCTTTCTCTTGGGGTTATGTGTGAATAGGGATCTAAGTGTGTGTGGGTTGTTATTATTAGCATCTATTTGGTAGTTTATGTTTATGCATTCTATTATTTCTATGCTATTTTTTGTGGAATTTGATGGGTGAATGCTCCAAATAACCACAAGGGCTTGATGGGTGAAAGATTGAATTTCTAAAAAACCTAAGGCTATCTTCGAAAGAAGGGTTTTGGGTGTAGTTTAGGAATCTATGTCATCCTCAAAAGAGGGATGTGGAGACCAAAGAAATGATAGAAAATTATGTGTGTAGTTTTCTAAATTCTCACTATCTTAGAAATAAGGGTGAAAGTGAGGTTGACTATGTCTTGGGGGTCATCCTAGAAATAGGGATGCCTTGATTGAGGTTGTGGTTCCTAATTGTTGAACACATCCATTAGGTATTCGAAAGGATCCATGGGTGAAAGTTCGGTGTTTTGTTGAAAGACTAGTATCAAAATCTATAACCAAACCTACCCATATTTGACTCACTAAATCTATGTTGATGACTAACTCCCGCATGTCACTCCCTTAGTAATGCATAATCCCAAGATCCGTACATAATTGTTAAAACTCTAATTATTCGTAGCCCTGAATTTATACTAGAAAATCCCAAAAAGAAACAATAGTGTATGAACTCACCTCCCCCATTTTATCCTTTTCTACCATTTGATTGAATTTAACTTGTGACTATCATTTCAAATTAATTTGATCAACACTTACATTGTTCCTTGTGGATTCGACCTCGACTCCAAAGTTGGGTAAATATATTGACGACGTCCGCCTTGCACTCAAATTGACGTGTAAGTTGAGAGTTATCAAAGACCCTAGACGGGCATAGAGAATAATGTCTCTAAATCACCAATTCACAATAATATAGCCCCCCACACGAGGACAACAAAATAATATAGTCATTTGCATGATTTTATTTCACACCCTTAACATGATTTTATGTCCATATTAACTACTCAACCCAATCTAAATAAATTTAAGCCATGACCTACCGGAAATGCCTTAAATTAGTACAAACAATCCTTCACACTAAGCTTTTACCTCATGAACGGACTTGGAATCAACTAAAACACACAAATATGAAATCTACTCGTTAAAAGAAAGCCAACGATACCCATAATGTCCATTTTGATGTTGGGGTCAAAACAGACCCCCAAAATGGGTTTTCAAAAATGAAGTGTAAAACTAGAATTTTACTCTAAAAATATATTTTCCATGATTAAATAAACTTATAAGAGAAAACCCAAGCAAAAATAGTTTGACATTAGTATTTAAATCAAAGAATATCCAAGTTTAGGCCTCATAGGCCAAAATCCCAAATTACACATGAAAATTCAAGTTTTAATAAGATTAAAATGATAAGAATTAAAGAAAAGTAATTGGAATAGGAGTTTGGAGTTTACCCAATCTTAAAAGCGGAAGAAATTATCCAAAAACACAAAACCAAAAGATCTAAGTCTTAAAAAATAGTGAAAATTGCAAAAATAGGGGATATAATCCATCCAAGCATTGCTTAGCTTTCCTAGACAATTAAAATGGTTATTCATGTAGAATTTGACAAGTTCTGTATCACCAACAACCTCTCGACACACTTTGGTAAGTTTCACTCATCTCCTTTTGATCTCAGAGTGTCGTATTACTAAGTCTTGCCTTGGACCTTAATTACAACTATCTTCTCTCTGTCTCAAGTTGATTCGATAATAATAAATTATATTAAGTGGATAAAAATGATTAGCATATTTCTAAAACACCTAGGCTTGGAACCATGATAAAAATTTCTTCATTTGATGTCACTGGGCTAGGTACAACAAAAGAAATGAGTCATACCCCTTGGATACAAGTTATAGACCCCCTCTCATACCCTAGGAAATGTGGTGAGGGTTACTCACTATCCTAGGTATGAGTTATCCCCCCCTCCAATCATACACTAAGGTACAAGTCGTACCCAACATAGTCGTATAAAGTGGTGTCTTGAATTTGGAGTGGATTATTTTTGGTACGAGTGGGGTGTACGATTTATGGAATGAGTCGTACACTTTGGATATGACTCAAAGGTATGTATGAATACCCTAAACAGTATAGGTGAACTAGTAGAAGCCTAGGGTATGAGTTAGGGTACAACTCATACCCTAGGGTACAATTGACTCAAGTGAGTCATACCCAACATCGTGGTCATTTTCCAGCTTTTAACTAAGGGATATATGGTCATTTCCTACCCTCAAAACCCAAATTTCCCTCACTATATAAGTGTGTGTGGCCTCCCAAGACATATTTTTAGGGGATCAAACACCCTAAATACTCTCTAAAGAATATTTTGGAGAATTGAAGGCTAGGGTTTCAAGGGTGTTCATCTTGGGGCAAGTGGAGTCAAGTCTTATTTGGTGACTCATTTTGTTAGAGGCATGTAACTCTCTTCCTTGTTAAATAACTCAAAAACCATGTATTTCACACTTGTATTAGTAAGTGTACATAGTTTTTTTAAAATCAAATGAAAAGGATTTTTGTTGTTAATGACGAATAATGTTTATTCTTTCTTGAGCTGGTGATTATACATGTTATTAGTGATGCCTGATAACGCTCAACTTACACGTCAATTTAGTGCAAGGAGGTTATCGTCAATATATTTACCCAACTTTGGAGTCGTGGTCGAATCCACAGGGAATAATGTGAGTGTTGATTAAACTAGTTTCAAACTAAACCTACAAGTTAAATTCAAACAAATGATACGAAAAGATAAAATGGGGGTTTAGGTTTAACAAGCTGTTTGTTACTTTAATTTCGATGTTTCTAACCAAGATTTTATGAAATAACCAGAATTATGTTCACTAGGGCTTAGGGTATATGACAGATGCTAAAGGTGACTCAAGATTCTCACGGTGGTTAGGATAACAAGCTATCTTTATCGATGATATGATCAAATGTCTCTTGACCTATTTAAGCGTCTAATTTCCTAATCCTCTCGGACTTAGGGAATTTCTGTTCACTGTCCAGATTTTACCTCAGGCTAACCAACCTTGTTACATCGCTGATTATTAAACGAAGTATTTCCGAGTCCCTGTTGATAATTCACTTCCTAGTTTATTTGATTTCTTTCTCAAGCAAATCAAAGTAAGTGTGTCTACTGTTTGCAACCAACAGACGGTATTTAAAACTTCATAATTATCAAGAAATCCTAAAACCTAATGAATCTTGAGTATTTATCACCTCATCATGACCTAACCCTAGATCCTATTATTAAGGTTAATGGAGCTTAGCCATTCATGATGCAAAGAACGAAACACATAATTGAATTCATAATTGAGAATATTAACATATAGAGGTGAATAATAATTAGTGAATCGTAGATTATATCACAAAGGAAAATCACCAAAATAGTTGTATTGTTTGAATCCAAAAAGATAGAGAAAGAAATGTCGGAAAATATTCTCCAAGACTCAAAGTATCGAACTCTCTTTAGAATAATGACGATGATAAATGAATGCTCTCAGAAAACCCTAAAACAAAGATTTAAATAGTTCAACCTAAACAAGGAAATAAAATTAAAGTTGCAGCTTTTTCTCAAAAAAGACGACGACATCCGTGATAGCTTATCAGGAGTCTGACGTCATATCACGGATGTCGTAAACTCCTCTGAACTTTTGGCTTCTGCTGTCTAAGGATGATGAAGATGTTTGCGGCTTATCACCAACCTAATGGCTTATCACAAACGTCATCACAAAAATGTCTTCAACTCCCATTCTCTGTTTAAGGCTGATGGCATCCTTGATAGTTTATCACCAGGCCGATGACTTATCATGAACGTCGTCAGCCACACTTGTCCTTTATTTTACTTCACTTTTTAGCCTTTTTTCTTCCATTATTTTTGGTTCTCCTACATCTCAACATTTACTGCAAAAATCAAAGTAAACTAATAAAAAACAACTAAAGTTTCTCACGACCTTACAATTATTTAGAGTTAAAAGCCTCAAATGTGTTAGCATAGGCTCACACATCAACACCCTCAACTTAAACAATTGCTTGTCCTCAAGAAACCATAACATAACTAAGAGAATACAAAGTACAATTTGGCAGCTAACTACTCATACTAGCTCAGAATACATTCTCCATCTCCAAGGTCAGTCAATTTTAAAGCTCACTGTTGATGTTTTGAAAACAACCATACAACTCACAAGAATCAAGATACGATAATAATTAAGCAATAATAACCATGTCATACCAAGATCACACTTATCTGAACAAGTCAGTGACTAGCAACATACACAATGTTCCCTCACAACAAAGAAATCCCTTTTTCACTCATATCAGAATTCAAATACATAAATAGAAGGATAAAACAAGACTCACTCTCAAAATGAAGTTCCAAACACTGCATGTCAAGTTCCTTAGGCTTACCCTTATATTCAGTACCCAAGTTTTCATACAGGTCAGTTAGGATCACTATAGGTCTTTTCTTAAGCTTGTAACGTAGGCCAGGGGCTGGTATGATATTCATGGATATTTTAGACTTACTATGCCTCCTTGACACTACACTAAACTTTCGGGGTTTAAAATCTCAACCTTCTTTTATTCCTCTCTTTTATTGAACACACATGCTCAAGATGGATGCGGTCTTTTCAATTATCATATTATCTTTTTATCATCTTTTACACAGATTTCTCATTTCTTATTCTTTTTTCACCGCACCCAACTTTTTATTATTTTCTTTTATTCTTCCTCTCTTCATACTCATTTTGTATCACACATCCCTATGATAGACACCCTCAACTTAGGGTATTTTCCTAAGTCAAGGTGTACAGCATCCAAGGAGGACCAGGGCCAAAACAGGTTCATTGTGATGTAAACGGGAAGGTGAGAGGTGTCATAGAAAGAAATAGGCTAATTAGGCTCAAAATAGGGATCAAGGGATATTATATATATATATATGGAAGGTCATTTAATCTACAAGTGGGATAATATCAAAACACCTATGATCCTCTCTTAACCCCTATCCTACAACCAAGGCATGACTAACCGGGAAAGTTCTGGATTCACACACAAAGGGAACTGATTAAGACCTCACACACACATGGAACACAAATATATCACACATCACTACTTATCCAGTTCGTGCAATTGTTTAGCACTGATTATCTAGTTGCCAAAACTGATGCCACCAAAAGATGCACTGTGGCGATAATTAGATGCAGTTCACATAGTATTACAAACAGACACTTGGAGAGGTGCTCAAAAATCATAAAACATATTAACTGCCTCATTACTTGTATTTATCCTAGTTAACCACAACACATCAAAAAAACAAAATACAATACGCCTAACCATTCCTGCTCTACTAGGAACAATACTCCGGGGAAAAGAGGCACGACAACAAAAACCCATGGAGGACATCAACACCCACAAGTAGCCCCACCCTCAACTTAAAACCATGCAATGTCGCCAATGCATAAAACCAAAACAAGAAAGTTAGAAACATACCTGTGGAACCACGAGTGCAAAGATCTAATGTTAATCACATAATACAAATACAAACAATAAAATACCTTGGGTTGCCTCCCAAGAATCCCCTAATTTAGTGTCGCGGCACGACTCAGTTATCTTGACTACTCAGACTTTATCAAGATACCTTGTTGATAATTATTTATGTCTTCACTTGGAGGAATTAAAACGTCGACCCAACTTTTGATCAATACATCTTTGGGGTGTTTTGGGAAAATGTGAGGGCATGATGAGGAATATTCTACCACGCAACTTCGAAGACTTGAACTGCTTGCCCAATTTTGCATTGAACTTTCGTGTGTGTTCATTTGGTAACGATGAGAATCTTAAAAAGCCACTAATTGGACATCGATCTTTAAGCTTCTTGGCCTTCAAGATTGGGGTTGTAGTATACTCTTTTGGAAGGATAAACTCCAAAATATAAGAATCTTCCTCCTCATTTTCAAAATTCATCATTTGCTTGGATGATTTAACTTTCATCACATACACCAAGCATAACGTTGAAAAGTGGTTCGAATGAGGACTAACTCTCAATTTTGGAGTAGCATCCCTATTAGCATTTTTACCCCAAAATGGACTAGAGTCTTCACAAGGATTGTGCCTGATTTCTTCTTTTGACTCTAGTACCATTTCCTCGTCTTTGGCATCTTCATTCATAAATGGTTCGGTTAGTTGGGAAATCACTGAGGGTTGCTCAACATCAAGCTCATCATAAATATCGAATTATTTCTCCTCATCTTCACACTCGTCCATTATGTTAAATGATTCCACAGATAAGATATCATCTAAACATAATGTGGAAAAGTGGTTTGAATGTTTGACCTCTATATCTATATCCTCTATCATTCTTCTTTCCTCGTTATTTGCCCTTATGTTTTGATGTATATCACGTATGATATCATTTGTTGTGTCCACACACTCCAACATTAGTTAAAGCATAGATTCAATGCCACTCATTCCGGTGTTTTGTTCTTTTTGTTCTTGACCATAAGACCTATCAAAATCATAAGAAGAACTATAATTTGGCTTAGCATACCTGTGGGAGGGGGCATTAGGGAAATCACTCCAATGTCCATCTTGACCACCACATAAAGAACAATCATACTCCCAGTAGGATGGAGATGGTGCACACATCTCTCCCCAGGGAGCATATCTATAATCTTGCCAAAAGTGAGGTCCATCACAATATGGACATGGATCATCAAGATACAATTTCCAACCACAAAGATCATGTTAATTCCAAGACAATATAGTAATAAGTAAACTAAAATAAAAGTCTACCTAACACCAGAAAAAAAAGAAAACTAAAAACAAATATTTACAAGTTTTAATTCAAGCAACTAGGCTAAGATTCCAAACCAACTCAGTACGCCAAATTGTTCTCCAGCAATGGTGCCTTTTTTGATAACGCTCAACTTACACATCAATTTAGTGCAAGGCGGTCGTCATCAATATATTTACCCAACTTTGGAGTCGGGGTCGAATCCACAGGGAACAATGTGAGTAGCGATTAAACTAGTTTGAAACTAAATCTACAAGTTAAATTCAAACAAATGATATGAAAAGATAAAATGGGGGTTTAGGTTTATCAAGTTGTTTGTTACTTTAATTTCGATATTTGTAACCAAGATTTTATGAAATAACCAGAATTATATTCACTAGGGCTAATGGTACATGACAAATGCTAAAGGTGACTCAAGATTCTCACGGTGGTTATGATAACAAGCTATCTTTATTGATTATATGCTCAAATGTCTCTCGACCTATTTAAGTGTCTAATTTCCTAATCCTCTTGTACTTAGGGAATTTTTGTTCACTGTCCATATTTTACCTCAGGTTAACCAACCTTGTTACAGTGCTGATTATTAAACGAAGTATTTCCAAATCCCTATTGATAATTCACTTCCTACTATATTTGATTTCTTTCTTAAGCAAATCAAAGCAGGTGTGTCTACTGTTTTCAACCAACAGATGTTAATTAAAACTTCAGAATTATCAAGAAATCCTAAAACCTATTGAATTTTAAGTATTTAGCACCTCATCACGACCGAACCCTAGATCCCATAATTCAGGTTAATGGAGTTTAGCCACTCTTGATGTAAAGAACGAAACACATAATTGAATTCATAATTGAGAAGATTAACTTATAGAGATGAATAATAATTAGTGAATTGTATATTAGATCACAAAGAAAAATCCCCAAAATAGTTGTATTGTTTGAATTCAAAAAAGATAGATAAAGAAATATCGGAAAATATTCTCCAAGACTCAAAGTATCGAACTCTCTTTAGAATAATGATGATGATGAATGAATGCCCTCAGAAAATCCTAAAACAAAGATTTAAATAGTTCAACCTATATAAGGAAATAAAATTAAAGTTGAAACTTTTTCTCGGAATAGACGATGACATCCGTGACAGCTTACCAGGAGTCTGACGGCTTATCACGGATGTCATCTGCTCCTCTGCACTTTTGGCTTCTGCTGTCTAAGGCTAATGAAGATGTTGATGCCTTATCACCAACCTGACGCCTTATCACGAACTTTATCACAAAAATGTCTTCAACTTCTATTCTCTGTTTAAGGCTGACGGCATCCTTGACAGCTTATCACCAGGCTGGCGACTTATCATGAACGTCGTCATCCACACATGTCCTTTATTTTTCTTAAATTTTCAGCCTTTTTGCTTCCATTATTTTTGGTTCTCCTACATCTCAACATTTACAGCAAAAATAAAAGTAAACTAATCAAAAACAACTAAAGTTGCTCAAGACCTTACAATTATTTAGAGTTAAAAGCCTCAAATGTGTTAGCGTAGGCTCACACATCAATGGCTTGCATGTTTGGGCACTTTTTGTATGTTGTATAACATATGGTCTTGAATAACCCTAATAATGATGAATTCCACCTTGAATTTGGTCTTGATAAAAGTATGCACGTAAGGTGTTTGTGAAAATGTCTAAATAAATTATCTAGTCATATGTTAATGGTGTGTAGAACTATGGTATTGGTCTAGTTAATATGAATGACATAAGATATTGTTTTAATGTATGTGAGTACTTAGTAAATGATTGGTAAAGTCCTTGTTGAGCATGTATTGAGTCATGATGAATGTGAATGCTTGGTAAATAGTTGGTAAGAACCTTGTTAATCATATAATGGATTATTTTATGACTTTAGATGGTGTCATGGACTAATAAGTACGAGTGGTCTATAAATGGTATTGTAATGATGTAGGTAGATATTTAATTAGTTAATTTATAACCATGTTTGGTTGATGGCTAAGAAAGGGGTTCAATCCCCTAAACATGAACTTGAATTGTGTGTAGAACTAAAGTGTGGTAGAGAAATACTAATGAAGAATGATTGGTTTGGTAAGGGTCTTGATGACCACCAAATGAATTGAATGATGATTTGAGTTAAGGAACTAGCCTAATTAAGTGTTCAATCGATAAATATTCCCATGAAGACCTCATGGTCTCTTGTGGTTGTGTTTTGGATAAATGGTTCAAGTCCTCAAGTGTTGAAATGAATTGTAAAGATATTAAGGCATCTAAGGGGTTAAGAGCTTAAATGTAGACTAACAATGGTAATGAAATATCTTGTGGTTAGAGTCCCTCACCCAATGAAATATCTTGTGGTTGGAGTCCCTTGCCCAGTAAAATGTCTTATGGTTACAGTCCCTCACCCAATGAAATGGCTTGTGTTTAAAGTCCCTCGCCCAAGGAAATGGATTGTGGTTAGAGTCGCTTACCTAATGAATTGGATAAATTGGTTGAGTTTTTTTGAGGTGCAGATCCCCTTGACTAATGTAACCGAGAATTTTAGGGTCCTAAAACTTTTAAGGTGAAAGGTTGAAAGTTCTTCACTCCATGTCTCTTGAATGAATGCTTTAAGAATGATTGCTATGACTCTTTCCGTGACTTGGCATGCTATATAAGGATATGTATATGTATCTTCATATATGCCTATACTAATGTAAATGTGATTGAATATGATGGTTTGACTTAGATTGAACAAATGCTCTATTTTATCCTTATCCTCGAGAGACATTCTAGAGCTCCAACCACTAACCATCTTCGAATGCTATGGCCCCACATGACTTAGGGGCCAAATATTTTTCTTCCTCTTTTACATAGTGACCAAGTGTTCGAGCGCTTCGGGTGTTGACATTGAAGTGGTGAGATTCCATTCTCAGAAGGGAATATATTTCATAGTCTTTTACTTTATGTCATAGACTTGGCATTTGGCTATTATCGGGGACATGTCCCGACATATTATTGACATTGATTTGATAGAGGCTTTGTGGATGACTGTGGACTTGGGTATATTGACTAGATTGTTGTCATTATTGAAATGTTGTATATTTTTTAGGTATTGACTATTAGCTTTATTTTCCACTACTTGATACTTGGTCAGAGTTCATCTAACACTTACAAATTGAATAGATGGTTAGGTTTGGTTCATGGGTCAATCTCCGGTCTAAGTTGGGATTAAGATGACCACACAACATGGTCTGGTTTTGGGGCATATCAAGATGGTCTCAAAGACAAGGTTCATGGTGATTTGGGAATCCACAAAGTCATGTCAAGTAGAGTTTTTTTTATGGGTGTGTAGCGCGCCACATGATCTTGAGCGTATTTATATGTCCAATCACCAATATTTATCTATAATAGAATTTGTTCTGTGAGCTAAAATGTGTTATTTTTATTGTATTTGAGCATTAATTGTGTTCCTTATCTAATGGACATGATTAGTTTGTGCAGGGCTAATATTAGATAAAATTGGATGCATAAACGAAAAGTTAACGATGAATGGAGCAATGAAATTGATTTGCTAAGATTAGGAGACTGGAAGTTGGCTTGGAAAGTATAAAATGAAGCAAGGAAGAATAAGTTGAGACGACAAAATCTAGTGACTTATTTATATTAGACCGCATTAGTCGAGACGACAAAATGCAGTGACTCATTGCTATTAGACCGCATCGCGGAGCTAGATGTGGAAAACTAGTCCCGCGTTGTGGTAAAGGGAAATTATCAATTGGAAAATTCCAGTAGCTCAATGCAATAAGGCTGCATCACAGAGCTAGATGCAAAAAACAATCCATGCATCGCGATGAAGGTCACACATTAGGCAATAAAGCCCAACTATAAAAGGAACGATTCAATTCAATTGGAGAACCTTGGGAGACGTAAGCAGAGGAAGAAAAACTCTACAATTTCTCTTTTATGGTTCTTTTAACTTCATTATTTTGAAATTACTACTTGGTAGAATTGATTATTCATTTTTATGTTGAATTCAAACATGAGTGGCTAAACACCCTTGTTCTGGGGTTGAGGCCAAGAGCATAATTGCACTTTGATATTCGTTATTGGAGTTTATTGTTGGATTATCATATGGGTTGTTCTTAATATCTTGTAATTAGTATTTTGATGAGTGGACACCATTAGAATAAACGTATATTCCTATGTGAATTTTGGAGGAGAATCATAACATAGAACGAAGAGATTTAGCAGCAAGGTTCTCATTCTTTTATAAAATAAGGGATTTGAATTAGCATATATGATAGGGATATACCTAGAAGCCTTGCTTGGTTCACATGAAGGAAGATAGCTTTATGAATATAAATAGATTATTGCATCCCCGCTAAACGATGTAGTTACAATGTCCAGTTAGGTATAAGATTAGTGGTTGGGATACCATGATCATACTATAAACCTTGCGAATCAATAACTCGATAATCAACTAAAGTACGATAGGAACAAAAATTTGTAAGATTGTTCAAAGTGTCTCAACCCTGGAATTCTCATCATTATTGATTACAACCTCTACTCATGTTGGTTGTAATGCCCCTAAATATGATTTCCAGGATGCCACACGGTGCTCCGAACTACAAGTAGTCCTGAGCTAACCCTGACTGCTTTTCTACTAAATCTAAATCTCAACATAGGGGAAATATGAAAATGAAAACATAATAAATATGAAAATCTTATGTGAAACATACTAATATTACAAGTCTTGGTAAAAAAACTACTGAAAAAATTGAATACTGAATTAAAAGTCTAAAACTGACTCTAGTAGTCCGACAAGCCTCTACTGACTGAGTCTAGAGTCACTGGGATAGGCCCCAGCTAACTCAAACTATCTGAAAAGAATAATGAAACATCTTCTAATAAACTAGATATCTGAATAGCTAAGTCCCTGAACTATGAGGACTCACCAACTGCAGGGATGTAGATGAGATGCTAAAAAATCACTCACTTTGCTGAGACTGAACACCTGAACCTACATTATGAGACAATGTAGCACATAGATGTATATGTAGATCAGTACTTTTATGATGTACTGAGTATATGGGGGTGAATGAAATAAGTAAGCAATATCTTCACAATTTATAAAATCATGCATGCTAAATGTAAATGACTCACATAGACTTAAGTAATCTGAAATCTGAAGATCATAAATCATGAATAGTAAAGCATATAATATAAATCTTGTGAGCCATTACACTTAGTTCAGAAATTTGTATTATGTTCTTATTCATAAATCATTTAGGCTAAATGAAATCTGAAAACTCATTATGCATGGTAAAATATTTTATCTGAAGAGAATTCTTTCAAAGCTTTTCCTTACTAGTAGGGAGGTTCTTCTAACCTACATAAACCATGTGAAAATTCATGGAGTCCAACGTTCTTGTCCCCCTAAGAAGGAATCCTCACATTAAGAAGGAATCCTCAAGTTGGGGAGAGGATTCATACTCTTGCCAGGGAGTATAACCTATCTAAGTGATCACATATCTATCATCCACGTAGAAGTGGTAACAATCTAAATCCTATGTTGGCACGTAGTTCTAGGGTATGAAACCGTAGTAATATACCCATCTCAGTGCTAAATACTACTCCCATTAAATCTGTATTCTCATCTCATTCTGATGGAAATTCACTTGTAAAATAATCTAATGGTTTACAATGAAAACCAACCGTATATCTGTAAAGCTAAATCTGTAATCTGAATCTGTAAAGTGGATTTCATATCTATTCTGAGACGAAAAGGTCAAATCTTTATCAATAACCTGAAAGGAATCTAGTCATAGGATGCTTATAGCATAACAATTCTTGAAAAATAGCAATCTTTAATTAGGTCTTAAAGACCCATGTATCAATCTCATGTTAAAATATCAAAATGTTCATGCTTGATAATGCAAACATTGATAATTCAATTCAAAATCTGGAAATTTCTGAAATATGCATGAAAATATGAACATAATCATGTAATTCAACTTCTAAATCATTGGAAATCTCATAAGTTTGTAAATAACATTAATAGGTATAAACCCTAACTTCAATTTCATGGAAAATCATATAAAATTCAGTAAATCCATAATTAAAATAAGTTTTGGGAACAAGGATAAAAGGTTTATCCTTGTTCATAACCCCACATACCTCAATTGATGAACTAGATGCTAAAACTTTAATCTTAGATCTCTATTGATGCTTTGAAGATGAATTCTTAGAGTTCTTGTATTGGGAATCCTTAATCTTGAATTTCCTTGGAGAATTAACGAAAGAATTAGGTTTCTTAGAGAAGGAGCTTTAATGATCTAGGGTTTTATTTTGAGAGAAAAGTGATGAAATGAGCATCAGTGCTTTGGTATATGCTTAATGATGTATTTTGGACGGATTGGGGCCCTGGGGATTGACCAAAATACCCCTATTAAACTTTAAATCAAAACTAGAAATCGACCAAAAATCTCAATTTACTGGGCCACCATGATACGCCACTATCACGGTGGCTCTTTGGAATAGGACAAGCGGGAACTGGGCGTTCGCCATGACACACCATAATTGCGGTGCCCCTTGGATTTCCATTTTGGCCCTTGGCGCGCCGCGCCAAAATCACAGAATCTCACTGGAATGGGACAATTGGGAAAATAGGCTTCTCCTCGATGCGGAGTTATCATGGAGGGTCACTGGAATTTGACAATTTTGTATTTCTCCTTCTCCGTGATGCGCTAAGTGCCCAGGTGGCACACAATCAACTTAAAAATGCCATAACTCCTTCACCGAGTGTCGAATTTGGGCGAATCTTATATAGTTGGAAAGCTTATTAAATTTCCCACACAATGGACGGTCTAAATCTATAAAATTTCACATGAAATGAATATTCTTCATTTTGGAAGCTATCCCTTAACATTCTAGGGATGGATTTTAGCTAGAAAAGGTACGGGGTATTACATTGCTATTGTTGAATATCGTAATTTCTTAATTAGTTATGTTTTTCTTCGAATCTTCACAATCATCTTCTTACTTTAAAAACCTTAATACAGTCTTTTCAAAAACTAAAGTTGGTTGAATTGCTAGTTTCATAGTCCTCGTGGTTACAATATCTGACTACTCTAGTCACTATATTACTTGTACGATCGCGTGCACTTGTGTGTACGTTATACCACAACAAGTTTTTGGCGTTGTTACTAGGAACTATTATAATTGGTAGATTTATTAATTTTTGGCTTCTGATAATTAGTTTAAGTGTTAATGAGTTGATCTTAGTGGCTAACTTTTACAGGACTAGTTGAATACAGGATTGGTGAGAGATAGAGAGTTGGTAAAGCCTTATTTAGAACCAGAACTGGTATTTCAACAGAGGCAAAGAGCTCATTATCCAATTCATTAAGTTCAAATGGCAGAGCAAAGAGATCCTAATCTTATTGATCCAGCTGATCTAAATGTTGGACGTGTTCCAGCTCCAGTGATTCCAGTTGCTCCTGTTCAAGCAGCAGCCAGACCTGTTCATGAAATGACAATCCCACTTACGAACTATGCTACGAATTGCATCCACAAGAAAGAGGCAGGTGGTCAGTTTGAATTGAAATAGAATATAGTACAACTGTTGTGCTCAAGTGGATAGTTTGCAGGGTTCTCACATGAAGATCCATAGCAACACATACAGACTTTCTTAGAAATCAGTGATATCTATATTCTTGCTGGTCTTTCAACTGATTATGTCAAACTGACACTCTTCCGTTTGTCTTTAATTGGGGAAGCGAAGAGGTGGATATATGCTGAACCACCATACTCCATCACTTCCTGGGATGATCTGGCTTGAAAGTTCCTTATTCTATTCTTTGCATCAGGGAAAATAGCACGCTTGAGAAGCGAGATTTTAAGTTTCAGGTAGAAAAAAAGAGAAAAACTTTACTAAGATTAGGAAATATTTAAGGGCATACAGGTACTGCATACAACTGACCACGCCTTCCACCTACCAAGAAAATCTCAGAGAACTGAGTCCATGATAGAGGAGAAGATCCAACTAGCCTAGAACTCATAAAACCTCTCCAGCAGTGTTGAGTAGACAAATTCAACTAAAATGTGGTGTAATCCACACCAAGAGTCTCAACAAGGCCTAAAACATGAAGCATATCCTCACAAGTAGTAAGAAACTCAAATTCATCCTCTCCAGGAGCACTAGAAAACATAGGCAAAGCCAACCTCAAATACCTATCAGTATCTTTTGCTCCTCAACGAACATAGTAGGCTGGGTCATGTTTGGCTGAGCGAACATCAGCTGAACAACTGCCAGCATAGAAGAATCCTTAAATCCAAGAGTTGCAACTATAGGATTCACTCTTGCCCAAGTAGTTTGCGTACCTTCAACAATACCCAAACATTGAACTTAGGCGCCTCTAAGAAATAAAGAGGGAATAAAACCTGGTGAAGCCTGGGCTGGTCCCTGGCCCATTGCTAGTTATGACAGAGGAATCTCTGGCTCAGGTGCAGGAATGGGGTATGGGGGAGGCAGCCCATTCTGGTCCCTAACTAGGGACACATCACAAGGTTGTCCTCGATCAAGTGTAGGATCCCTGGGCTCAGTCTCAGGATCTTTCTCGCGCATAGTTGTACAATGTGTCTTGGGCATCTGCGAAATAGTAAAGTCTAGAAAATATCCTACAAACCAACCCAAACTCTTAGCACGATACGAGTGAAAGAAGTAAAGGAATCCTAAGAATGTCCCATAGACTCTCGAAGATAGGAAATAGACGTCAACATTCCGATCCATAGGAATCTAATAGACACTTTCTCTTGTACCAACAATACCGGTGAAACTAGGATCTAATAATAATTTGTCATGACCCAATTCATGGGTCATGATGGAACCTACTAAAACCCATCAGTAGGTAAGCCGACATCATTACTCGATGCTAAGGCAATGGGTTACTTTGGTAGAAACTCTCAACATTGGCCAAATATATGAATACAATTATAACCAGTAGTGTTCCACTAAAAGAAGACAATCAAAATATGAATACCAATCACACGGCCTGGTAATTTTAGTACAAGAGCATCTAAGTTTGATAACAAGAAATATAATCCATAAGTCTAAAATAGTCAATACATTCATCTCGAATACAAAAGAGTGAATAAAGAGAGAGGGAAACGGGCAACTAAAAATTCCAAGAGCTCACCCTGTCTTTGAAAGATCAACACTGCATGATCACGACTAAGTTGCAGCAACAAGTATTTGGGTCTGCACCAAAAAGGTACAAAAGTGTAGTATGAGTACAAAAACAATGGGTACTCAGTAGGAGTCATTGGCCAACTAAGCTAAATAGTGATATAAAGATGATATAAAGAAAGAAAATATGTCTAAGTCAAGGTACAGAATGGAACTTGAGTCATGCTCATCATCACCTAATAGAATAAATGATCAACTAGAATGATAATTAAATATCTCATATCAATACACGCCAATACCGTCATATATATTGAGTAATCGATCTGGAACCATAAAGAAACACTAAGACAATTACAACCACATAAATACCAAGTTAACGCACATACATCTATTAAAGCATAAAGTAAAAGAACTCACCATGGGTTCCTATACCACCGGGGGTACACCCAAAAGAACATAAAGTAAGAACCCATCCCGGCATCCCATACTAGCAGAGAGTGCATGAAAGATCAAATCACCAATATATATAGGTATATAACCAACTTCTCCTTAACCAAAGTTTCCTACTATTCACACCAACAGTCATTTGCCAACATTCATAATCCTCATCAATTACCACAAATGAATAAAATTTACCAAAGTATTCATAACCATAATCATACAATTATTTAGAAATTTACCTCATCGATATACTCGATCTACTCTGTACTATTAACAAATCAATACTCATTATTAACTACTAATTCCCTAGTCATCAAAGGACCACTTGTTAGTAGCCTAACCAATTATTTACATAAACTTTACTCATGGAATAGTGACTTACCATTATCCACTAAATACCCAACATACAACATCTAGTCAAGATTCACTACTAGATCATAGACACCATCTAGCCCAAACACAATTCTAGGCATAATAATTGCACTAGTCATCATCTAGCAAAAGACTACTAATCATCATAAAAAATACCTATATATATCTAACCATTAATGTCCTTTAGAATCTAGCAACATAATTTACAAATCATCAATCAATAGCTAATCGGCATCATACATAGCCATCAATGTCATTAATCATCACCAATGCTAACCTATTATCCTCATTAACCACATAATAGTCACAATTGTTGGTTACCACATTTTAACCAAATAAGGTTCAATAATTAGAATTTTAGACTTCAAGACATCAAGTAAAATAGCCACTTAGTAGTCAACTAGTCACCACATAACTCACTTTAATAGGCATTATACCTTAATGAATCTATTTATCCAATGCTACCTAAACTCACTTGGTGGATCCTCAATTACCACACAATATCTCGATTCCCAACTTATCCTAGTACATTATGCAAAAAATACCTCTTCTACTCACTATTTAGAACTAGCAAGAACTACACCACTTAACAAGTGATTAGCACTAACGAACTATAACCGAAAATACCAATAATAACATCAAACCCTCAAGCACATACATATGTAATCATATAAAGGCATCATCACACACACAACATATATTTACATGCTTATCATACATATCATCATTATTTCCTCCAAACTTACCGGGCATCATTATATCATCAATATATCCTTTGTACTTATCGGGCATCATCATATCATCAATATATCCTCCTAACATGTCGGGCATCATCATATCATTAATATATCCCCCGATCTTACCGGGCATCATCATATCATCAATATATCCTTTGGATTTACCAATCATCATCATATCTGTATATCATCTGAACATACCAGGCATTATCATATCAATATATCCTCTGAACATACCGAGCATCATCATATCATCAATATTCACCATAGCATCAATATTCATTATAATATCAATATTCATCATAACATTAATATATACATGTAATCAAATCCATAATAAATGCAAGCCCCACGAGGGATGGGTAAAGGAGGCATAAGGAAAGACATACCTTCGTACCTCATCATTCATTATCAACATAATGTGTTACTAGGATCATGAAAAAGTACATTCATATTGTATGAACACTTAATACTTTATCGAGCTTAATGCAATCATAGCATTTTAAAATACGAGCCATAGTTTATCTTCTAGAGCCCCTCCCTTTTTCGCATGATTTACATTATTAGAACAAGAGGCTCTTTAGCACAAACATTAGCGTAATCACTAGGCTTGAACATAATATGGGTAATAACATAATCCAAGGCCCACATGGTAATTTAGCCAATTAAGTAAGCGATAGCATAGTCATGTGTTCAATCTATAAAACAATTCTCTACTATCCAAGCATTATCAATAATCTAAGAAGCAATCATGCACATCATTACCAATACCAACATAATTAGTAAACCATTTACTAGGGGTTATCCATCGTATTACCCAAGGCATATTCTAACCAATTGTTCAAATATCATTAGGGAGTCATAAACCTCAATAATCAATCGAGTATTTTGCTTATTTGGGCTAAAATCATGCCCTCAAACCAAATAGGTGTTTTTGGTCAAAATCAAGAATTTAACACTATAAATTAAAGATTATTACCATAGATTCAATGTAAATCATGATTATGCAAGTTATTTTTTCTACCAATCAACACCCAAGACTCAATTTGTTGACGACATACTCCATTAGGATTTATGGGGTTAAAGGCAATTTGGAAATAGCTAATTCTCAACCAAAAAGGGCATTAAATACCCCTGCCCAGGCCCTCAAATCACTTGATTGCAAACATATGGGCTGCAATTGCGGCATCACAATCGCGACACAGCCTCTGCGATCGCAGTACTTAGCTGCATCAAATGACAACTAAAACTTTACATAAATTCTATGGTTTGTCCATGCCTCATGATTAATCTGGAACCCAATATGATAAGAAAAAATATGAAACCACACTGATTTAGACATTACGGGCGTATTGGTAAAGTAAAATTTTCCATCCGAGGTCGTTTAAACCAAATGTGGTCCCCATACCCAAATTTCCAATGTATCAACTTTCCGACCAATAGGTCAAAATGAGTTTGGTATAGTGGGACCCAAACCAAAGGTCTACCGAACCTAAAATTGATATCTCAAAGTTGCTAGAACAATCAAAATTTACATCCTATATCATTTTATAGAAGTTTTCGCTCGGTGGTCATTTGGAACCAATGAAGACTTCTAATCAGGAAAATAGTACTAACAATCAAATGATCTATCCAGTAACAAAACTATATGTTCCAACAAGTCATAGATGATTTGGGGTATCTATGGGAGAGCTCTAACAGTGAAAATATGTGGAATCAGGAGAGATGAACATATGGGTCATTACAGCCACTATCCATATGAGTATGAGCAATTTCAGACTCCTCTAATTTTAGCTCCTCAAGTTTGCTTCACAAAAATTTTTTAGTCTCACACCACCCATAACTAAGTTACTGGGCATTACATATAGCAACTTTTGCATCCAACTCTACTTTTAAGTGGAAAATATCTAAGCTAAGCCTATAAACCTTTTGAATAAGCTCATGATTATTGTGGAAAAGGTGTGTCAATGCTTCTAAAAGGCTATCCTTTTGTTCACACACTATATCTACCACACTCCTATAATAACACACCATTTCAAAAGGATAAGGATCATTCATAAAGAAGTCTTCATCACTCCATACTTTCTCTGGCCAAGTTGTCATATCAAAAAAGTAAGCATACACTAGTGTATGTCTGAAGAAGAATAAAATTGAAAAACCTGACAACTTTATCAAATCAAATTAGTCAATATACAACCGTATTCCCCAACAATGGCGCCAAAATTTGATAATGCCCAAACTACCCCTCCTTAGAAGGATAAAGCGATCATTGTCAAAATATAGTAACCCAACTAGGTTGAGGTCGATCCCATAGGGACTACGTCAGATATCTTTCCTAAACTTATTGAAATCACCAGGCAGTGCAGAAAGGTAAAAAGTGGGGATTTGTAGTAACTAGCAAGAAGTAATAAGAATTGGATGCTTTTGGTTGTAAACATTCTAAGAAGAACACTAGGCTCGTTTTCGCCCTAGATTTTAACTCCGTAGATTTATCGTGCACTGTCAAACTATTCTGATACCTTCCATGCAGAATCTGATAAGTTGTGTACCATCAACTATCTTGTTGACATATTTACAGATTTCACCTTTTACCTTTTTAGTCTCATGGTGTCGCCTTACTTGCCCTTATCCTAGATCCCAGTTAACTATCACCTTTTGAGTCTTAAGTTATTAGATAAAAGATAATCGTCTTACGTAGATGATGCTGATTAATTTAGATCGATAATTAATCTCCAAATTACTGTTGTGATATTTATTTCTTACTCTCTAACTGTCTTGTGAAGAAAGTAGTGAATATAGGTGGGATCTTAACATTGGCCACCTCTAAGAAATTTATAAGAATGAAGAAACCCAAATACTTGCAAGAATTTTTATAAAGAATGACTTGGCACTTTCTCTACTTCATTAATCTGTTAGGGTTCTCAAAACCCTAGCTACGAAAATTAGCCACTCATCATTATGAGATCAATCATGGAATCCATAAACAAAGTTATAGAATTATTATTACAATAATGAAAGAAGAAACCCCAAATTCTTAAATTGAATAACAGACAAAAAACAAACCAAGAAAAATAAGATTATATTGTAGCCCCTAAGGGCATATTTCTGAATCCCTCGCATATCCCTATTAAACAAGACCTAAAGGGTATTTATAGATTACAAGAAACCCTACAAATCCAATCTTAAATAAAATAGGAAAACATGACTAAACATAAATAATAAGAACTAAGAACATCATAGGAGTAGGTTTAGGTTACATGGAAACCCTAGGAAATTATTTTGAAATGATGCAGAAAAAATAAGGTTTGTGGCCAGTTACTCAGTCCACATATGGACCATATGTGGTCCTAATTATGTGTCAGAACTCCTTCTCATCTCCAGAAACTCTCTGGACTTGGACCTCTGTCACTTACTTTGTTCACTTACGGATTATAGGTGCCCTTGGTAAGTGACAGAGTCTTCATTTTCCTGCTTCTGAGCCTCTAGACTTTAAGTTCTAACACCAACTTAAGCACCTTCTTAAATAAGTGGGACCTACTCCCAGTAAGTGCCTAGGTAAGTGGCCCAAAACTTCAACCTTTCAACTTTTTTTTTTTCTGTTTAGCATCCAAAACCTAGTTTTTCTTCCGTTTGGCATCCAAAACATAGTTTTTCTTCCATTTAGCATCCAAAACCTTGTTTCCTGCAAATTCCAAAAACACATCAAATCCAATAAAATAGCCGTAAGTACATGCTTATTCTCCAATTTTAGGCATCGTAAGTTCTATAAAGTCATAGCAAATCACTGTCGCTTGAGTAAGCCTGGTGGCACTTAGATGACACTTTGGATATAAGGACAAGTCGATTAAGTGACCACACTGTCACTTAAGCGGTGCACCAGTTGGAGACTTAGAGAATCTCGAGTCCCCACAAACCACTCGGGATTCATCTTAAATCCCGCTATGTAACTAGACAAAATTTGATGTTCCGGACTCAATAGCCATATAAATTTTTTGAAAAATGTTGTTTTCAAAAAGTTGACCCCCAAAACCCAATTTTTAAACTTTCAGAACAGTGGGTCAAAATGAGATATAAAAGTCATAAAACCTTACCAACCAAGTTAACAACCTAAAATAGACGTTCCAGATTTGTTAGCGCAGTTCATTTTGCCATCCGATGCATAGTTTAATAAATGTTAATCAAAGTCAACTGATAAGTCTTTATAACTACCAAAAACTAGAATCTCGCACAAATCACACCATAATGAATTAGGAACTGTACCAATTATCCCTACACTCTAAAAATACCACAATGCTACCACGGGGAGGGTTAAAATGGTTATATCACACAAAAATGAATAATTCACATAAATTGAAAAAGATCTATTTATCACATCATCCACCACTAAGAATCTAATTCATCCTCGAAATAAAGGGCAGAAAAATATCTAAATCAGAAAAAAGCTAGGTATAACTACCATATAGGACTCAATCTCTCAAGTAGACTCATCTATAAGTCGATGTCTCCACTAGACCTTAACCACAAGAATATCTCTATAATGGAACCATCTAACATCTCTAGCTAGAATGGAGATGGGCTCCTCAGAAAAAGACAACCTCTCATCTCAAGTAGACTCATCTCTCTAAATGACCATCAATTTGGGGGTGAAAAGTTGTTCTAAGACCAACTCGAGTACCCAACTCCTTTTCAAAAGCCTTCTAAAATTTAGATATGAATACAAACCTCAATCCGAGATGATAGACACTGGCACACCATGAAGGAAAACTAATACACAAATATATAACGGTCCAACCTCTCAACATTGAAAGAAACCTAAATCAGAATGAAATAAGTGGATTTGGTCAATATATCCACAATGACCCAAACACGATCAAAACCACGAGAAGTATGAGGCAACCTATTCACGAAGGCAACCTATTCACGAAGTCCATCATGATCAATTCCCATTTTCACTCGGGAATGGGTGACCTTTAAAGAAAACCACTAGGCCTTAAATAGTCGATGTTCACCTGCTGACAATATAGGTAATGAGCTACACATCCACTATATCTTTCCTTATGCCACCCCATCATTAGTGCTGTCTCAAATCACTATATATCTTAGTCACTCTCGAATGGATGTAATACATAGAATAATGAGCCTTCTCTAAATCAATATAACTCAATCAATCACTCTAGATACATAAACTCAGCTATAAATCCATAAAACATCATCAGAATAAAGCGAAGCTTCTTTATCTTCACTACTAAACACCTTATGCCGAATAATTCTCAACCAAACATCATCCAACTAATAGGCTCAAATATACTCCATCAAGAAAGACCTAGCATCCATAAATGCCAAAACATACCCTGGTGTCAAAATATCAAGTCTAACTATCTAGTTAGCCAAAGATAGAACCTCCAAGGCTAGAGGCTGCTCTTGGGTCAAAAGATACACCAAGTTACCCATGTAGCTGACTTTTGGCTCAAGGCATCTGCAATCACAGTAGACATACCCGAATGGTAGAGAATAATTAAGTCATAATCCTTAAGTAACTCAAGCCAATAATTCTACCTCATATTAAGATCCCATTGGGTAAATAAATACTAAAGGATATGATGATCCAAGAAAATGTCACAATGGACTCCATACAAGTAGTGCCTCCATAATTTTAAAGAAAATACAATTGTGTACAACTTCAAATCATGGGTATGGTAATTCCTCTTAAGGGTTTTCAACTGAAGAGAAACATACGAAATTACCTTACCCTTCTGTATCCACACAAAACCTAACCCAATACCTAATGCATCACCAAAGATTATAAATCCTTTGCTTTCCTTGGGCAAAATAAAATTAGGAGCTGAAGTCAACAAATCCTTGAACTTTTGAAATCTCGACTCACAAGCATCGAAACACTTAAAGAAAATTTTCTTCTGGTCAACTTTGTCAATGGAGCTACAATAGATGAAAAACCCTCAACAAAGCCCCGATAGTAGCCTGCTAAACCACTAAAGCTCAAAATCTTGGTAGGTAAAGTAAGCCTAGCCCAATCACAAATCACCACAATATTGGTCAAATCGACCATAATACTATCCTTGGTCACCACATCACCCAAGAAAGAGACAAATACCAACCAAAACTCACACTTGGAGAACTTAGCATACAATTTTTCATCCCTCAATCTCTGAAACATAATATGTAAATGCTCCTCATGCTCAACCTTACTCTTCGAATAAACCAAGATATCAAATATAAATAGAATTACAAAAGAGTCAAGATACGATCAAAATACCTAGTTTATCAAATCCTTGAATGCGGATGGGCTATTGGTCAACCTAAAGGACATAACAAAGATCTCATAATAATTGTATCGAGTTTGAGAAGCGGTCTTTGGAATATCTAAAGCTCTTATCATCAACTGGCTATACACAGATCTTATAATAATCTTTAAAAACACCAAAGCACTATGAAGTTGATCGAACAACTCATCAATATAAGAAAGATGATACTTAATCTTAATAGTCACTTTGTTCAACTATAGATAATCAATACACATATGCATAGACCCTTCCTTTTTCTTTACAAACAAGACAGGTTGACCGCAAGGTAATTCACTACGCTTGATAAATCCTTATCCAATAACTCCTACTACTGATCCTTTAATTTCTTCAACTCTACTAGGTCCATCCTATAAGGAGGAATAGAAATGGTCTTGGTGCCTGGCTCAACATCAATAGAAAATTCAATATCACGATTCGAATGCATATAGGCAAATTCATAGGGAAAATATCTACGAATTCATGGGAAATACAAATAGAATCCAAAGAATAAGGTGAAGCAGTACTAGTATCATGATATGAGCCAAATAAGACAAGCATCGCATGTCAACCAAATTATGAGCCTAAAGGAAAGATATAACTCTCCAGCGACCTAAATAAAGCACACCCTTCCAAACTATCCTTGGCACACCTGGAAAATCTAAGGTCACAGTCTTAGCATAAGAGTTTAGGACAGCATGATAAGGAGCTAACCAATCTAGATCCAGAATTACGTCAAAACCTACCATATCTAAGACAATCAAATCTATCTAAGTCTCACGCCCAGCGAAAGTCATAACATGAGATTAGTGCACCCGATCAACCACTAAAGATTCTTCAACTGAGGTAGATACATAGATAAACATGACAAGAGGCTCACTAATAGAATTAAAACCCAAAGAAAAATATGCAGACATATAAGAGAAAGTCAATCTCGGATAAAAGAACACACAAGCATATCTAAGCTAATAGGGATAATACCTATGATAATAACATCAGAAGCCTCTGTCATTAGTCTGGCGGGTATAGCATGAAACTTTCCAAAACCAACACCTGGCCGAGTAGCTCCACGCCTACCACTATGGGCACCACCACCTCTACCTCACTCTCCTTTAGTAGAACCTCTTCCTCTAACAGCTGATATTGAAGTAGACTTGGAAACATGGAGGGGATAGTACTTGGACAAATGGCCAACCTCATTAAAACACAAAGCACCCATTATGGATTGACTCAATAGGAGGAGGTACAACTAAGCTAGAATGACCACTCAAAGCTACCAAAATAGAAGACCCATTACTTAAACCCTACAAAACTACCTGCAATAGTCTACCATGATACCCATAAAAACATTTATAATCTCTACCTCGTGTAGTGTGACCTCTAAAGTCACCCTGCTAGCACACCCTCTTAGAACCTCTCTAATACCCTCAAAGAATAGACTCAGTCATCTTAACATGATTTAATATACTATTAAATGACACCCCATACAATACCATCAGAGTAGTAGCTAGCTGGAGAGAAACATCAAACCCTGTAAGCCCTGAGAGTACACCCTAGATGCCACACAGTGCTTGGAATCACAAGTGATCCTATGATAACCCATGAACTAGAATAATGTTAAGTAACTCAATTATAATACATTCAATAATAGGTTTTGCTGTGTGGAAATATAATCATACTGAAAATCTAAAATAGATACAGTACTAATAAAGCTTTACAATATGATAAATCTGAAGAAATAAACTAAAATTACATGACTAACTCTGAATGACATCTATGAAGCCTCTACTATACGGAATATAGGTAGCTAGGACATGCCTCCAACTACCACTAATCAATACACTTAGAAAATAAATGAGTTATCCATAAACTAAAATTGTCTGGAGTTCTCAAAAAAAGAGAACTCATCACCTGTTGACTGGAAACTACAATTGTCTGATCATGATGTGCGGCTACAAATGGTACCTACATTATGAACAATGTAGCCACACAGACGTATATTTGGATTAGTACTTCTGGAATGTACTGAGCATGCAGGGGTGAAGGCAATAAGTAAAACTAATTTCTTACGTAATCATAAAACAAGCATGCTAAGTGTATGTACACTCACCAATAGGCTGGAATAAACTAAAAGATGAAATATCTTAAAACATGAGTAACAAACGTGATCTGATAAGATGGTGAATCATTACACTTAGTTACTTAAAACTTTACTTCTATAATATAAGTAGAACTGAAGCTCGGATATGAAAAAACATAGGTATTATATGAATACTGGGTCTAAAACTACCTGATAGAAATGACATATAATAAGCCTATCTGATTAACTAAATGACTGATAACAAATTACGTGTAATGTAAGACTTGGCTGTACTTAGTCTGAATAACTAAACTAAAATTGTGGAGTACTATGCTTATGAGGTGAGGACTATCAAAAGAACATGAGATAATTGAGCGTGAATGCGTGAAACTAAAATATCTGAGAATACCAGACCAAGCGTATAACATGATTCTGAAATAGTCTATAAACTGAAATACTGATCACTGAATTCTATGGTCTAGCAAAACTGATCTGCACACTATACTGAGTACTATAACTGGCACTGTGGAAGGTATCATTTTTCCGACATTCCCTAATCTGAGCTAATCGGGGTCTAACCTATAGCTCTAGTTAGAAGGAAGCCAGTACTGTGCCACAGGTACTAACATTGGCGGTGTGGATCTACTATACTGATGTCCCGAATGACCAGGGTGTCAAGCCTAAACTGACGAGTGACCCCTGAGAGGTAGTCAATCGTAAACTGATGAGTGACTCCTCGTATCCTATGTAGGCTATATAGTTCTGGAATATAGGGACTGCTACTAACGACTCTGCCTAAGTGATGGGGAATCCGCCATCCCTGCATTTGCTCGGTCCTAAATTATACTCCTTACTGAACTAACACAGATTACTAACTGGTGCATGCACTGATAACTGATAACTAATAGGCTCAGGTCATGGTATTCTGAAAATAACAGTGGATATGGATTTTGAGGTAATTATTAACCTATAGATTGATTGTGATGACTAATTGGATGACAAGACTCATGGTTTATCTAAAACCATTTTGAAAATATTAAAACTAAGTAAACAACTAAATTTCGGGTATTCATAACCCCAGGACTCGATAGCAATAACAATAGGGACATACTAAAGCTTTAAAACCATAATAAGAAAGCATTATTCAAAGAAATCCATCACTTGGGCATTTCATCAAACACATGGAGATTAATACTTTAACATGGGGCAATTCATCAAACACATAGGGATCACAAACTTGAACATAGGAATATCTTAAACATGGGAGCATAGCATGATTACCTAACTAAAATCATGGATTGAGGAATTTACATAAAATTCGCTTGAAATAGGACATGTGCACTTAATCAAAACATGTAAGGATCGTAGCTTGAACAAAAAAATGTCTAAAACATAAAGGAACAATAGAGTTACATGGAAAAATTCATAACTTGGGGATTCATCTTGAAATTGATTGAACATGATATGGGAATTTCATCAAACATGTGGAAGGCATGAATTTAAAACATTAGAATATTGCTAAACATTATGAATTTAGGATCTATCATTGAATTTACTTGAATAAACCATGCAAAACTCAAATTCATAGCATGAGGAATTCAAAATCGTGCATGGAATCATACATGGGATGGATTGAATTAAAAACACCATGAAAACATGAAATTCAATCTTTCTTGAACATACAAAATACCATAATAATGGAAAATTCATTCTTTAATTAAAAGAAAAGGGGTTTTGGGCTCCATGGGTGAAAGAGGACCCATGGATGAAATCCCACATACCTTAAAACTATAAATCTTGAAGAAGAAACAAAATATTAAGATCTTTCATGATTTTGGAAACTTGATTCTTGATAGATCTTGAAGAGGAGAAATGAATTTGATGTTCTTGGGATTAGATTAGGGCTTCTTGGAGAGAAAATTGAAGGAGAATGGGCAAATAATGTCCTAAATGACATCTTAGCTCATGGATATACGACTTGGATTGAGGGGAAAAGACTTAACTTCCCCTTATACATTTAAATTCGTGACCGGATCATGATTCTACACCTTACCTCAATGCGCACACGAAAAATGCTATAACTTTTCGCTCGGTTAGGGATTAAGGCAAAATTGGTATAGTTGGAAAGCTAATTCAATTATATACAATTTGGTGAATCTTGAGCCAAAAAAATCTACGTATATAAACAATTATACACATTAAAAGTAGACCCTTGTAGAATTGAACCCCAAACTTTGGACTAATCTAAGGTTTTTAGCTCAACTTGGCTCTAAGTGATTCATAGGAACATTATTCACCTAATAAGCACTTCACATACTAGGATAAAGGTAATGACATATGCATTTCAAATTATGGATGAAGAACATGGCAAATACACCTTCACCACAATGCGGTGGAATCGCGTTGAGCTACTAGAATTTGCCATTCAAAGTACGAGTGCGATTTAGGGGCTTGGCATGACGCGATCTTATCGCATTGAGCCACTGGAAATGGACAAGTGCAATTTTAAACCTTGGCATGATGTGTCTCCATCGCAGTGATTCACTAGAAAAAGGACAAGTGTGATTTCGCACTTCACCGCGATGTTGTGCGATCACGGTGTGCCACTGGAAATACAAGCCAAACACGGTTCAAACCTTGTCCAAAAATTCCAAAACTTCCCCGAGACATGCTCCTTACACGTATGCTCAAAAACTATCATCTCAGATCCCGGAAGGTCAACTTAAAAATCCACAAAGTTAAGAAGTCAAATATATGACTAAGTCTCCATCACTTAGTGAAATTTTCAGGTTGTAAGCTTCTTATGTATGCACTAGGAGCTGAACTAAACTAAGGATAATATGTGGTATTACAAACCCCTTCATGAACTTCCAAATCTCCTTAAATTCAATGGAAATACTAGCATAAAAATATCTTGACTAGGCATGGAAATATGACTCATTCTTCACAACAGTCATAGAGCCCTACTCCAGCTAATCAAACATATCTCTCATCTGATCCCACAGACTGAATAGCATAAACCTATCCAAAAAAGCCTCAGTAAACTGAATTCAAGTCATCTTTGGAGAATTAAGAGGTATGCAACTAACAAGTGAACTCCACCTCTTTGGATATATCTCTTAACTGATCTATCGTATAAGAAACCCTATGTGACTCAAGAAAACCAAGGTTATGCAACTTCTCATGATAATCAATCATGAACTTATAGGTATTCTAGCCTACAACACCGTTGAAACTAGGAGGACCCACATGAGTGAATCTCTCCAATTACTTCTAATCGTTAAAAGAGATAATTGTACTCATAACCATAGGAGGCATAGTGAATCTAGTTATTTGAGATCACACCTGAGGAGGTAACATAGAAGAAGGCTGAACTCCTGGTCTCAAAATACCATAGTCAGATATAGGCACTAAAGGAGGAAAAACACTAAAATTTTATAGGGTACCATAAAGAGATGTCGGTAGTAACGAAGGATTTATACTCAGAACTAAGGAAATAACATTGGTAGGCTCTGACATAAATGGAGGTAATATACAAAGAGCTAGAGAAACACTAGGTGCACCTAAAGGAGAACCCTCAAAATGGGTCAACAAGGAAATCAACAACCCCTCCACAACTGGGGTAGAAGAACTCTATGGGACCAGAGTAGGCCTTGTATCTCCATTATACTCAACCCAAGGCTTAAGGGTCAACCCTCTAGTTCTACCTATGGATGGGAAAGATTCTCGTGACCGTCCACTACCTCGAGCTCGTCCATGACTCACAAATCACACTCTAGACTGAGCTCTCTCCTTAGATGACTGTTTTACATATCTAGCTTATGAGATAAATTCCTCACTATCTGCGTAGAAAAAAGTGAAATATTATTTAAAACATAAGGTTTGGAAAGATCCGATGATATAGAATGAAATAAGAAATTTTTTCTAAAGATATCTTATAGCCTCTTGTAGATAGATATCGATGTCTATGTATTGATTTGCTAGATGCTACTAGACACCCTATTATTACATTGTTAAGACCAATGAAACCTGACTACACTAATAACAATTTATCACTGCCCAAAAATCAACAATCCTGATAACACTTACACAGTCAATTCTTTTCAAGTAAACCTATCACCCAATCTAATATGAAATGAGAAATCAATACCAAAACCTAAGGCTAGACTCTTAGAGTAGAGTTAAACTGAAATATGTATTGAAAGTAGAAGTACATAACCAAAGATACTATACAAATCCAAAAACATGGTGTCATAGTGTAAGAACCATTAAATACATCTCGAATGTCAAAGACACAATAAAAGTCCAAAAAGGATCAAAATCTATCTCAGAATACAAAATAAGACATGAATTGATAGGAAGAAGTAGTAGAAATACTCCAAAGGCATAGATCATTTTTTACCTTGAATACACCCAAGATACCACCTATATCAGCTATCGTGTGGTGCACTCATACCTACATCTACACCAAAAGGGTACAGTAGAGGTGAGTACAGTCCACTTGTACTTAGTAGGTATCATAGGCTGACTGAGCAAAGTAGAAAATAAAGCATATAAAATACATATTATGGGTACATCACCTGTAATCAGAAAATATCTCAAACGGTAGCCCATACAATCTCCACAAACAATTCTATAATATACACATATACTATACAAAAATACGAGAAAGAAACACAAGTGACACGAATACCAAATACAAATATAATAAAAAAGATCAATAGATTGATATCACATCAGGGGTAGTGACATAACACAATATGAGAACAATACATATGAAATGCAATGAAGATGATGATGATGATGATGATGATGTGTTGAGGGTGTGATTCTTGAGGTTATTGCACAACCTCTGTATAAACCCACCATGTTGTTCTTCGAAGTAGGACCCATGGGGGTTTGAAACATAAATAAAATCCAATATCCTTAACTCCTCTTTAGAACGTCCATCGATAGAGGGATATTTAAATATGCCATATATTTTGTGGAAAAAAAACTAGTATTACCAGTATTTCCAATGTGGTACAATGTTTTATGAATGTATATGAAATGAGGATGTAATGCTCACAACCAACAAAAATAAGAATATCCAATTCCAACCAATATAAAAAATATGTGAGTCAGAATCTACTCAATAATTCAACCATCCATGAATCTAATGTAATTCATATTCCAATGGAGTAAAATACACAATAATATGCCATTGATAAAATATAGACTCTAGTTTAGGATTATTCAATAGAAAAGATATAATCAAATATACATGGACAAGGCCAATAATATATAAGACTGATAAGTGGTGGTTTTACCACTCATTCACAATCATTATTTGAGTACCTTACCTTGTTTTGAGCGAATAAGTGAGACATAATTGTGATTGAATGCACTAATATCTATATTTTATAGGCATAAAGGTGATGAGATTAAGAGATGTGGATTGGAGAAAAATAAGAAACACAAGGAAGCAAACAAGTGCAGTTGAAGACCTGGAGCAGAACATGGCCTCAGTTATCACGATCATGAGCGTCATCCTACAATCGCACCTAGTTAAGCAGGTCAAAGTGTCGAGATCGAGTGGAATTACCTTCGATTGCTGTAGCATGGTCATGTTAAAGACACTATGATCATGGCCTAGTAATATTCCAGCCCAAGGGCAAAACTATAAATTGCATGAAGCTGTCCCAAATTTGCCCAACAAAAGAAGACTGAAACCCTAATTTTATGTATCATTCAATTCCATCACATTCCATCTTCCCCAATTTTTCTAGGTTTATATTAAGACTTTGTAGACTCCATTGTTGAAGAAGAAAATATTGTATAAATTTTGGGTAAAGAATACATTGGAGACCTTCCAAGTGGAAGATTTGCTCACTTCCATTGAATATATTGTGGAGGAGCCAAGTTTGAAGTAATATTCGCTTAGATCTACCACAAACTAATTCAATGGAGATTATGGGTATATCTATGCTTATTTATCTTATGTGTAGCTAAATCTTCCTCTTGGGGTTATGTGTGAATAGGGATCTAAGTGTGTGTGGGTTTTTTTTGTTAGCATCTATTTGGTAGTTTATGTTTATGGGTTCTATTATTGCTATGCTATTTTGGTTGGGATTTGATGATGAAAGATACAAATACCTTTAAGGTCTTCATGGAAGCCTATCTTTTAAAGAAGGGTTTTGGGTGAAGTTTAGGCATCTTTGTCATCCTTAAAAGATGGGTGTGGAGACCAAAGCAATGAAAGACAATTATGTGTGTAGTTTGCTAAATTCTTACTATCTTAGAAATAAGGGTAAAAGTGAGGTTGACCATGTCTTGGGTGTCATCCTACAAATAGGGCTGCCTTGATTGAGGTTATGGTTGCTAATTGTTGAACACGTCCATTACGTATTCGAAAGGATCAATGGGAGAAAGTTTGGTGTTTATTTGAAAGACTAGCATCAAAATCTATAACCAAACCTCTCCATATTTGACTTACTAAATCGATGTTGATGACTAACTCCCACATGTCACCCCCTTAGAAATTCATAATCTATGATATGTGCACAATTGTTAAAACTCTAATTATTTGTAGCCCCAAATTTATACTAGAAAATCCCAAAAAGAAGCATTAGTCTAGGAACTCACCTCCCTCATTTTATCTTTTTGTACCATTTGATTGAATTTAACTTGTAACTATTATTTAAAATTAATTTGATCGCCACTCATATTGTTCCTCATGGATTCAACCCTGACTCCAAAGTTGGATAAATATATTGACGAAGACTGCCTTGCAAATAAATTGGCGTGTAAGTTGGGCATTATCAAAAATTGCTTTGATGTCGGGGAACAATTTGGCATATTAAGTTAGTTTGAACTCTTAGTTACTTGCTTAAATTCAAGCTTTTAAATACTTATTATGATTTTTTTTCGTAGGTAGATTTTATTTTATTTTTACTTTCCTTGATGGCATCTTCTAGCAAATATGAGTTTAATGATTGGAAGTCATATTGCGACCCCCCATGCTTGTTATTTTAAAGACCACACTTCAGGAGATATTATTAGTATGCTCCTCGGGGAGAGATTTTACCATCTCAATCTAATTGGGAGTATGGTTGCCCTATGTGTGGTTGTCTATAAGGACATTGGTACGAGTATCCAAACACCCCTCCCCCTATTATACTAATCAAATTGCTAGTTTTTCCTATGATTTTCTTAGGTCATATGATGAGAAACTGGAAGAACAATGCACCGAGTCCACTAGCTGTGACCCAAGGTTACTAGACATCTTTGATCAGGTATATACAATAGGGGAGAATGTGCAATACATGTACAAGTAATGCACAGTTGTCAAGGAAGGGTTATTGGGCAAAGAAGAAAAGCTTGAAACTATTACTGCTTTTCCCATTACCCAAGAGGAGTTTTATCATGAAGAGAAACCAAGATATGATGATGATCTTGGTAGAAAAATTTCCTCAATGACTTCCTAATCATTTGACTCATAAGAGGGAGAAGAATCCATAACAAAGGAAATGAGACTAGAGTTAGAAGAAGTCAAGCTAATACCTTATGATGAGTCTAGCTAATTTTCGGGTAACCATTCTAAGTTGGATGTAGTTCCTAAATTAAGGGAGAAACCTTATTCTAACCACTTTTCAACATTATGCTTATTGGATTGGATAATAGTCTATCCACTCGAGCTAATGATGAATTTTGGAGAGAGGGAGCTCCACCCTTATGTTGTGGAATTTGACATTCCAAAGGAACATACGGTGCCCCATACCTAAATAACTAAGGGACTCAACTTCCAATGTACAAGGAATAGGCTATTGATGTACATGCTTTTAACCGTAGAACCAATCCAAAAATTTGATGTGAAGATGGGTAACAGGTTCAAGTCTTCGAAGTGGCATGATAGAATATTCATCATTATGCCCTACATTTTCCCAATGCGCCTCAAAGATGTAATGATAAAAAATTGGGCACGAAATTCAAATCCTCTAAGTGGAGACACAAATAGGGATCAAAGAGGCATCGTACCCCGATGTTAAACCAAACGCTTAATGGGAAAAAACCCATCATTTTCATGTTTACATGATTTACTTTTGAATAAGTCACAAAATTCTAATATTTTGTAGGTGCTTTAAGGCAGGTTGGAAGACAAAAAAATGGGAAAAACAAGTTTTGAAGTATAGCAGCCATGCAGAAATATAGGTCAAAACAGAGGAGCAGATGGCCTTAGGTACCGCGATCGCGGGACACAGGTCGCGATCGCGACATTACAATGGCACCAATCAGGTTGAGATTGCGCGTCTCTGACCAGCTTTTAACATGGTTATCAATGCAGCTTCAGGGATCCCTTTAACCCTTCTTATGCTTAAAAATTGTGTAGTGAGGTCACTACAAGTCATATGGTTGGGGTATGGATTTACAATTGTGTGTATTCTTTGGTTTGAAAGACTTGAACTTAGTACGCGCGTGGCATAGGAATTTTGAGAGTTATTTGTTTTCATTTTTGGTTTTCCATTTCTTTTAATAAGGGTAAAGAATCGTATTTGGGTTTTGAGACATAGATGCAGGGAAATTCTGAGTAGGCATGGCATTGTTGATTTGGGATCACGTTATACTCCATTGGCGAAGATTGAGTATCCATATGGGTGGTTTTCCTATTTTGATCCAAAATGTAAGGCTAAGGCTTTGGTTGTGGCCATAATTTAGCAAATTATGAGTGGTGCTAATGTAGAACGAACAAATCCTCCCGTCCAAAAAATTTCACAAATCAAGGCCATGAACGTGAGCAATTTTGTAAAAAAACTTTTTCTCTTTTTGTGACTCCACAAGTTTTTGACTTGAAAATAATGATAGATACTCTAATTTTGACTCTCACGGGAGGGGTAATTGAGCTCCCTTGGAGAATTTTGCATGCCATGTGTGGTGAGCTATTAATATTCATCTCTTTTATACTTGTGTTATCTAGAACTTGCCCCGTTAGTCTTTCAAGGATAATTTTGATTGTAGTTGGTTGAAAAAATAATCTTAGGCTATCCTTATGATTATGGAAACCCACTCTAGCCTGAAAATCCTACCCGCGCATAAATGAAATCACTAGTTACCGATTTTGAGCCTTTGGACCTTTCTTTAGAAAACACGTTAATCCCTGTTTTGAACCATACCCTTCTTGAACTTGAAAATGTAACTTGAGGCTAAAAGCCTAAGTTGGGGGTGGGAAGATTTATGGAAGTATGGGGCTACAAAGTTGTTGGTGAAAATGATGATCCACCATCTTGACCGTTGCTGGTGGTGCTGGAGAGTCAGGTTCTAGATAATCCTGACGGCTAGAGTGGTGGTCCGTCAAAAGATCAACGGTCTACTAAGTTTGCCGTCACTGAGCCTTCCAAAATATCTGGTTCTATTTATTTCTGATGGCCAAAGTGGTGGTCCATCGCAGGACTGATGGTCCACCACATGGAACGTCGCTGGGTCTTCAGAGTTCATAGGTTCTTCCTTGATCTGATGGTTGAGTTGGTGGTCCGTCACAAAATTGACTGTCCACCATTTTGACCGTCAGAAGTGTTTTTCTGCTAATTTTCTGAGTCTTTTCCTTTAGTCAGCTCCTAACCCTGAAACACTAAAAACCAACATTAAATGCAACCTTGGTTGCTTAAAAACATGTAATTTTCCTAAGAAAAAGATAAAAAATATTCTATCAAAAGCCGAAACATCAACACCCTCAACTTAAGATCACTGCTTGTCCTCAATAAACTCAACATCAAATTGCAAATATGAACAATACAATGATGAGAATTTACCACTGAACCAATTCTTACACAAAAATTCACTTGTTATCCAAATCATATGGTTTAACATGTCAGAGTCTATATCCGGCATTGATTCAAATTTAATTCATCTACATGACATGGATACAAGTATCTACAGAGATCAGCCAAACTAAATATCACTCAAGTTGCCCTCACAATCAAGGAAATCCACCACTTAATATCTTTTATAGATACAAATTACAACCCTCTCACTCATCAACGAAGTTGCAAACATTGCACATGAACCCATAGGCTTTCCCTTATAATCTAATACCCCCCTATAGTTGAGTTCCAAGATCAAGAAGGTCTTTTCTAGGCTTGTTCTGAGGTATCAGGCTAGGTTCAGAGGGCATTTTGGGCAAAAGTGACTCAAAGCTATGCTTTAACACTCTTTGCCTACAAATTATTCTTACCAAGGCCATTGCTTTTCTAGCTCATTTACCCATTTTTCATACATTCATGCTTTACCATAATAGACCCTTTTTTTTCAAGCATCAGCCACCCTTAACTTATGTTGATGCTAAAAGTCAAAGTGCATATTGTCTTAACTAAACTAGGGCCAAATACTCTAATTCAAATTCTAGACCAACTTTCCATTAGTTAGTTAATAGTCCCACAATAGCCACCCTCAACTTAGGCATTTTTCCTAAGTTTAGGTACACATTGCTCATTATTAGGCCAGGGCCAGAGCTAGGAGTTAACCATTGAAAGAGAGTTAACTAGAATGTTTTGTGATGAAGAAATATTTACAAAGGCTCAAAGAAAGGTTTAAAAAAATGGAAACTTATTTTTGGTGGGGTCAGTTATTTGGGCTAAATGGACTAAAGGCACAAGGTGGCCTGCCATCACTTCCTATCCCATCAACTATAGAACAACATCAATTGAACTAGGCAAGTTTTAGGTACTATACTATGTAAGAAGTAATACAAATACCCATACACACAGTGGCAACTGAGTCACACCTATTCTACTGTTCTTAAGATTTGCATCACATATCATGTGGATTTACAGGTTAATGCTAATTACAGATCCACTAAGAGTTGACCACATATTCTAGGAGAAAAAAGTAAACAGTTAAATGAAAATAGTTATAGTTAGATGCCAACATCATTCATCATTCGTATTCACAACAAGACACTAACACAAACAATACTTTTATTTCATGGCCCAACCTTAGCAACATAACAAGACTTAAAAACAAGAAAAAAGTAAATCTGAAGTTAAACCTAAATATGTCGCTACTTCTAGATAGCATATAGTAGGGGTCCATAATGTCGTCAATACAACCCCCTATGGTACAAATACCCCACCCCTACAAAAAAAATACATGCATTGTCCTTAAAGCATTAAATTAAAGTACAAAGAAATGGGTATACTTGTATTTCCTCTTATTCATCTGAGGTATCTATGAAGTGTGGTGATGCTCTTGCATCCTCACCTTATGAAACATTGGCCCCTATGGTGGTAGGGGCACTCAAAACCTCACCATCCTAGATCGAAGGAATCATCTCTCGAACTGATGCTGAACTTTGCCCCCTTGCTGGGGAAGCACTTGTAGATACACTTATTGTTTTATCTTATTCTCTCTTATTTCTTTTTTCTTCATCTTTCCTTGATTTCTTTTGAGCTCTCTTCAGATCATACTGTTCCTTTTTCTCCGGTGTTATTTTTTCTCTCTTTCTCCTCTTATCTTCTTTCCTTGCAGCTCGCTCATCAATTTACTGCTTTCCTTTGTATTTCATGGGTCTTCCCATCAGATCCACAATCCCTTCATCATCATCACTCACCACTAAGGCTGGGTCAAAAATAGTCTGCTGAGGTTACCTTCTCTTCAACTCTGCTATATCGGCCTTGGCCTGCTAAAATTCATCCATGAGCTTTGGAAGATCAGGGAGGGATAGTGCATCTAGCCTTTTGTTGATGCGATTCTCCAAGATTTCCATCCTAGCCTGAATATTTTGGAATGGATGGATTGACTCAGCTATAATTTCATCAACAAAAGGCTTAAATTCGGATGCCCATTTATCTAACTATCTCTGAAACCTCTTTTATAGCTTTATTAATTTTTCAAAATTCTCCTGCGTAAACCTGTATTTGGAAAAGTCTACTCCGCCCATAGATTATGCAGATACCGAACCTGCAGAAGTACCTGGAGGCACATATTCTAGTGGCACATAAGTGGTGATGGGCAACGGCATACCTGCAAGAATTTCTATAGCATCAGGAGCTGGTGTAGATTGAGTCTGGTAAGATGGAGGCTTGGTGACACGCATCTCGAACTTTGAGTCATCTTTTGACTTCTCAGTGTCCTATCTATGTGTAGCTGAAATTTCATTGTCAACTCCATAGATCAGGGGCACACCTACCTGTTTACATAAATTAGTGATTAAGCAGGGGAATGGCTATGCACTGGATGTCTTGTGTGCTCTGATGAATATCTCATCCGCAATAATATGGACAAAACCAACCGATAACCCTGAAATGAAGTTTACCACCAATACAACTCTGTGTTCATCCAAATTTCCATCACCTTTTTTTGGCATCAGCCTTAAGCGAACAACGGCCCACCAGAACTTGGCCTTGAAACTAATGGAATACTTTGGAAATGCTCATTGGTCAACCAAGATGGGTTACCATCATCAGTCAATAGTGAAGCCACCCAAGGCCTCTGTGTGGATGCAGTTCTCAACCTATACACAAGATCAGGTATCGAAGGAGGAGCCTCGTACTCTGGCCCAAACAACATCCTATTGATTATTTGGGCTGAAATATTGATAGTGACTCCTCAAACAGGTATGGACTCTCTGTTCGAAAAGCTTACAATTAACGTCCCCTTTGGATATTCCTTTTCTACTAGAGCAATATAATTGGAAAAGATTTCTCTTCCCTAATTTAGTTGATAAGCTCCTGGTAGCCTGCTCATCCATGCTAGTTCATACTCGTTGAAACAACATTCCAACTCAGGATATTCATGCAGCTCCATGTCACAACCTGATGTTTCTCTGCAAATGGCCTTTTTATTCCTCTTGACGTAGGTGTCAATCCTTCATAGAATTTATCTCGTGCTCCCTCTATTTTCCATCTAATCACCTATCGAACTTGAGGATCCTTACCCTTGATAGAGTTAGCATCCTCAGGTTTGGTATTTACATCTGTCGCTTCCATTTGTTCTCCCACATTAGTAGCTTCAATTTCACCCTCGACAGGATCAGGTTGATTTGTAGCAACCATTTCCTTGTGTGGGCTTGAGCTGGTACTGCTTGTACTACTACCGCTCACCTCTTCATATTGGGAGAGCATGGAAGTTTCCCTTTGGCATTGCCTGGTGTTGTACGCAAGTGCACATTTGCTTCTAACCCTTTGGGATCTTTCTCCTCTATTTGGTGGAAGCTTACGGCCATAACGCCTGAAAAAGAAGTAAGGAATTAGTTCACAACAAAAAAATTACTAAACAGTGAAAACTTAAACTTAACCGACACACTGGTGGTCCTTCGGGTAACTGGTGGTCCACCATGTGGGCCTTTAGGTCCTATATAGAAGACTTGAAAGTCTAGAGAGGTGCGATGGTCCATTTTTCAGTCCGTTGCAAAGTTGATGGTCCACCACTTCGGCCGTCGCATCTTAAACAGTGGGTGTCATTGCTGAGGTTCTTGCGATGGTCCATTTGGTGGTCCGTCCCAAAGTTGATGGTCCAACATTTCAACCGTCACACTCCCTTCTTCAAATTCAAGATTTAATTCGGTATTTTGTCGAACACTTAGCATACTATCCTAATTTTTTAGCAAAAATTGACACCAATTCCATATTTATACATACAATTTTCACACTTTTAAGTATACAGGTTACTCAGACTTCATCCACATAGATTATATTATCATTTCAGACTCAAAACAAGTTAAAGAAAAAGAAGAAAACCAGATGAACTTTTATCAACCAACAAATTATTCATTTCATGTTGTATCAGCTCAAAAAGAAAACACATGGAGATGCTCATACCTTGATTTTGCAGAAGTTACTCTTGTACTTTCTTGCAAATAGTGAAAACAAGTTTAACTTAAAACTCTACAATCGATTTCAAGAATGTTTGAGATAAAGATAAAGAAAAGAGGTGCTCACTTAAATAGGGAAGAAAGTAGTACATAGAGAGTCCTAGGAATAGAAAATGCCTTCAGATGCTTTGAATCCAAAGGAATTTGGTCAGTTGAAGAAGTTGAAAAGCGTATAACGTATGAAACTACTTTTTTACCTCTTTAAAATCAATTGGGCCACATACGGGTCACTTAAATAAAGAAAAGTTTTAAACTGACCCAACCTAGTGCTAGGGTAATTTCGACGGCCTCATCGACGGTCCGTCGGACATGTGATGAACCACCAATAGTGTCGTTGCTTCTTACCAGAACATGGTCACTTCATCTTACTTGCAACAGTCAATTTGGAAGTCCACCAATTTTATGATGTTCCACCACTTTGACCATCGTTCCTTACCAAAACTTAAGCCACCAGCTTGATTTTTTGATGGTCAATTTGGTGGTCCACCAAATTTGTGACGTTCCACCATTTTGACCGTCAACTTTATCCAGTGAATGAACTTTTCAGCATTTTTGCGATGGTAGAAATGGTGGTCCATCAGATGACTGGTGGTCCACCAAATCTGCCATCACTTTTGTTCCAACAGCTGTAATTTTCACACCCTTTTTTCAGCTGTATTACTCCTTTTTGCTGCATTTTAAATCCTGCACACTTTACAAACACATCAAAAATGCACTAGAACAACACAATAATTTAACTAATGTTTTACAATAACACACCATAGGTTGCCTCCCAGTAGCGCCTGATTTATAGTCGCGGTACGACTTTGATATCTCGATTACTCAGACTTCATCGAGATAGACAGTATTAATACTCCTTATCAAGTCCATTGGACCGATATACAGTTTCACACATTGCACATTTACCTTGAAGACACTTCCGTCTTCATTTTCAAGTTCCACTACTCCAGATGAGTAGACTTGACTCACTTTAAATGGGCTGGACCATTTAGATTTAAGATTACCTAGAAATAATTTGAGTCTGGAGGTGAACAGAAACACTAAGTCACCTCTCTGAAAATCCCTCTTTTCAATCCTGCAGTCGTGGTACTTCTTCATTCTTTCTTTGTATAGATCAGCCCAATCATAAGCTCCAAGACGGAACTTGTCTATCTCATTTAGCTGCCCCAGTCTCATATTTTCTACCTCATTCAATTCAAGTTAAGCTGCTTTAGTGCCCACCACGCTTTATGCTCTAGCTCAATCGGCAAATGGCATGTCTTACCATAAACCAATTGGTATGGAGACATGCCAATAGGTGTCTTGAATGTCGTTTGATATATCCATAAGGCATCGTCTGACTTCCTAGACCAATCCTTCTTGCTAGTATTTACAGTCTTGGCAAGGATATCTTTGATTTCCCAATTAGATATTTCCACCTGCCCACTGGTTTGCGAGTGATATGGTGGAGCCACTTTATGTTACTTAACTCCATATTTTGCCAAGGTAGCTCTGAACATTTTATTGCAAAAGTGTGATCCTCCATCACTGATAAAGGTACGTGGTACGCCAAAGTGAGAGAAGATTTTTTTCCTCAAGAATGCAACAACTCTCTTCCCTTCATTATCTGCTAGAGCCACTGCCTCAACCTATTTTGACATGTAGTCAATGGCCACTAATATGTACTTCGTCCGAAATGAGATCACAAAGGGCCCCATTAAATCAATGCCCAAGACATCAAATAATTCTACCTCCAGTGTATTAGACATTGACATCTCATGGTTCTTGAGATGGACCCTTTCCTTTGACATTAGTCATACCTCTTCACAAACTCGTAGGTGTCTCTGAATAAAGAGGGCCAATAGTAGCCACTCTGAAGCACTTTCCTTGTAGTCCAATCACCTGCATGGTGACCTCTAACTGAGGAAGCATAACTCGCTTCCATTATACTCAACATATCTAATTCTGGGATGCACCATCTAATAATACCATCCGCACATCACCAACAAATATACGGCTCATCCTAGAAGTAATGGTTCACATCATGGAGAAACTTTTTCCTTTGATGAAAGGAAAGTTTCTCTAGGATCACCTCGTTCACTACATAATTTGCGAAATTAACATACTAAGGTGTTTTCTCAAAAACAGCAACCAAGATTTCCTCATCGGGAAATGCATCATTGATCTCAAATTTATCTCTAGTTGTTTGCTCCCCTTCAAGCCTAGATAGTTGGTCCGCAACTTGATTTTTACAACTATTCTGATCTTTGACTTCAAATTCAAACTCTTGAAGCAACATCACCCAACTAATTAGCCTTGGCTTCCATCCTTTTTTGCCATCAAATATCTCAAGGTTGCGAGGTTAGTGTGGACCACCACCTTGATACCTAGAAAATACACCCGCAACTTTTCAAAGTCATAGAAAACTGCAAGAAGTTCCTATTTTGTGATAGTGTTGTTCTTTTGAGATCCATTCAGCGCTTTGCTGGCATAATAGATTGGATGAAACAATTTGTCTTTCTTTTATCCCAGCACAGCTCCAAGGAAAACACCACTTGCATCACACATTATCTCAAATAGTTTTGATAAATTCGGTGCAACAATAATAGGAGCATCAACCACCTTCCCTTTATGGCATTCAAATGCCTTTAAGTAATCATCATTAAAGGAGAATTTGACTTCCTTCTCCAAAAGTTTGCAAAGGGGGTTTGCAATCTTTGAGAAGTCCTTTATAAACCTCCTATAGAAGCTAGCATGACCAAGGAAACTTCGCACTCCCTTGACTAAAATAGCAAGTGGTAGCTTCTATATAATCTCAATTTTATCTCGATCAACTTCAATCCCCTTTGCTAAAATTTTGTGTCCGAGAACAATGACCTCCTTTACCCTGAAGTAGTATTTCTCCCAATTAAGCACAAGATTGAACTCCTCACACCGCTGCAAGGCCCTACTCATATTTACCAAGAATATCTCAAATGAATCTCCTACCACAAAAAAAATCATCCTTAAACACCTCTAAGGTGTCTTCAACCATATCTGATAAAATAGACATCATGCACCGTTGAAAGGTTATGGGTGCATTACACAATCCATATAGCATCCTCTTAAATGCAAAAGTACCATATGGGTAGGTTAATGTCATTTTCTCCTGATCCTCTGGGGCTATAGAAATCTAATTGTAACCAGAATAACCATCCAAGAAATAATACCAATCTCTTCCCGCAAACCGATCAAGCATCTAATCCATTAAAAACATTGGGAAGTGGTCCTTTAAAGTCCACGAGTTGAGTTTTATGTAATCTATACACACCCACCATACAGTAACAGGTCTGATTGGAATCAACTCATTCTTCTTATTAGCCACAACTGTCATGCCTCCTTTCTTGAGCACGCACTAAATAGGACTTACCCATTTACAATCTGAGATGGGGTATACCACTCCTGCATCTAGCCACTTGATAATTTCCTTCTTCACCACCTCTTGCATAGGTGGGTTAAGATGGTGCTGATGCTCAATAGTCGGGATACAATTCTCCTCTAGCTAGATTTTATGTATGCATATACCAGGAGAAATGTCGATAATGTCTGTAATCGTCCAACCAATAGCCCTCTAATATCTCTTAAGAATAGAAATGAGGGCTTTCACCTATTGTTCACCTAAGTCAGACGCAATTATAATAGGTAGTGTATTCTCGCTGCCCAGGTCAGCTCCAAAGTGGGTGGCTCTTCAATAGACGACTTGGCTGATGGACTGGGATGATTTTTTAAGTCCAAATCTAGCTTTTTTGGTGGATAAAAATAAGACCCCATGCCTGTCAAGGCACATACAGTCTCCTCATAATCTTCAATACCATCTTGATCAAAATTCATTAATACAGTAGCTAATGTCTCCACAATAAATTTTTCTTTTATAGGTACTTCCTGCTCCTCCTCATAATAAACATCGACAATAGAAAATATGCTCATATCTGTCTACTTTTTCATGGACTGGCATACATCGAATAGAACTACTTCATCATTCAGCCTAAATAGTAGCTTATTTGCCTTTATATTAATAAGTACACTCCCAGTTGTGAGGAAAGGTTTACCCAAGATTATGGTCACCTCGAAGTCCACCTCCCAATCGAGAATGACAAAATCAGCTAAACTATGAAAATGGCCACCTTCACTAATACGTCATATAAAATCTCCATGGGCCGCTTCATAGATTTGTCTACCATAACTAATCACATGTTCGTGGGAGTAGGATCCCCAAACCCTGTTTCTTATACACAGCAAACGGCATCAAGTTTATGCTGGCTCCCAAATCATATAAACCTTTTGCGAAATTAAGAGTCCCAATAGCGCATGGAATAGTAAATATTCTCGGGTCGGCCTTCTTCTGCACTAATGATCTTATGGAAATAGTAACATAATGATGGAGATTACCCACCGTCTCATAACTAACTGCCCGCTTTTTCATAACAAGGTCTTTCATGAACTTTGTGTACCCGGGCGTTTGATGCAATGCCTCCACCAATGGCAAGTTGATTTTCAACTACTTTAGCATAGCCATAAACTTACCATACTTTAAGTCATCGGCCTTCTTTTTTAACCGATGGGGAAATGGAGGAGGTGGTTTTGGCATTGTAGTAACCACCACTTCTATCTCCTTTCTCTTGCTCTTTTCCAACTCATCAACCTGCTGATGGTTGGATGGTGTATTATCAATAACTTCATCCAATTTTTCAAACTCTACTAGATAAGTTTCTTCATGTTCAATATCCTCTACAATCACATCTTTGCCTACAAATGGGCCTGGTGATATCTTACCACTCCGTATGGTAATTTCCATGTAGAAGACATCATTTTGAGGATTCTTAAGTGTATCACTTAGCAAAGTTCTGCTCTTTCTCTGATTCAATGATGTTGAGAGTTAGCTCATTTGCTGCTCTAACTGCTTGATAGAAGTAGAGTGTGAATTTACTAACTGACTCATGGAAGACAAATCACTCTTCATAGTGGTCACCCAGAGTTGGTAGTCAAAACTCCTTTTAATAATTTCTCCATCATGTCCTCCATGTACATCTTGCCATAACTAGTTGAAGTATTATCTCTTCTTCCAGGAGGTATATATAGTCCAGTCCTATTATTTTTTCTCTTCCAGTTCCCTTGATCTCTATCCGTGTAACCAGTTTTATTATAATAGTTCCGACCTTGATTTCCTTGTCTATTACCGTGGAAACCCCCTAATTATTTAGATAGTTTACCTCTTCTTCCGAATTAGAATCAGCTCTTCCCTGAGATGTAACAGCTTTCACCTTCTCCATTTTTCCAAATAATATATGCTTAGTCAGTAAATCCATATGTGTTTTTAGATGTGCCATATCCTGGTCACGTTCTTTCTTCTTCTTATGTTGCTCTGTAGTCATGCTACTAGACACAGTAGGGCTTGATACCACAGACTCCCTGGTATGTCAAGCTCTACTCTATTTGGTCATCCAATCAAGTATCTCTGAGGCCTCTGGAAAAGTAAGGTCAACAAATGACCCTTCTTCAGTATTATCCACGACTGGTTTTGTGATAGAGTTCAAAGCCCGATAAAGAGTCTCCATCAAATGAATATCCATGATGTTATAGTTCGGGCATTGCATCATATTCTTTTTAAACCTCTGCCAGGTCTCATGAAGAGCTTCAGTGGGAAGCTGTCGAAAGTTACTGATTTCATCTCTTAAATGTACCCTTCTAGAGAGTGGAAAGAACCTTTCTAGGAAAGCCTCTTTTAACTGCTTCCAGTTGGTTATAGAGTCGGGAGTCAGTTTATTTAGCCAAAGTGTCACCTCCCGAGACAGATACATGGAAACAAACGCAGGCGGATAGCATTCTGACCCACTCCTGGATTATCAAAAGACTTGCAAATAGTGACAAAATTCACCAAATGCATATTTGGATCATCTCCGAGAAGACCACCGAACAATCCCTTAAGATGAAGATATTGAATCATCGTACTGGTAATATTAAATTTAGCTCCTAGAGGTGGAGGAATGATAGCTCCAGTTGCACCTACTCCATCCAGTCCATCTTCATCATTATTCAGATCAAACTGCACTGGTTGACGCTCTTGCCTTGCCCTAAAGGGGTGATTCCTATTTGCATTCTAATTCACTTGTATAGCCATATTCTATGCATTCCTTGGGTTAATAGGATCTAAGAAATCATCATCCCCTAAATCATCATCATCAAGATTAGAAAGATATGCCTACTGGCCATCATTCTGCTAATTTAGTTATGCTTTAGCCAGAGCGGCTAGTCTTTCAGCCTCTTGGGGGTCTTCCATTCTGCCAATTAACTATGTTTCGGTATGTATTGGTAATAATGGTGCACCGATATCCGTGTTCTTGGCATACACAATAACTACCCTGCATATAACAAAAACTACAAACAAAAGTAAAATTTGAGAAACTTGGCCAAAGGTCAATTAACAAACACAAACTTAATTGACAATCGTATTCCCTGGCAACGTCACCAAAAGTTGATATGCCCAAATTACAACTATCATTATAAAGTGCAAGTGGTCGCTGTCAAATATAGAACCCAACTGGGTTGGGTGTCGAATCCCACAGTGAATACTATGTTCACTGAGTGTTGTGGTTGTTATTAGACTATTGATCGAAGGTTCCAAAATGGAAGGGGGTTTTTGATTTATCAATTGTAATCAAAGGTTTGTCACAGAGAGTAATCCAAATATTGGTTTTATTGTAAAGAGTAATTCAGCAAGAGAAATCAAACTAGAGTTATGTTTACCAAGATGCTTAAGCAGCTAGGATTGTGAACTATTTTGGATTCCCAATGAACAATTCTAATTGCAAGAGTAATTGAATTCAATGGTTTACCCATTAGTTTCTCAACCAAAATAAGTAACTTATATCTTAATTCTTTAAAACTTAAGGAACATATTATTAATTCAACAATATTCTCACATGGATTGATCCGATTAAGTCATCTACCCTCGATCCAAAAGCTAGAGCCTTTAGATTTATGTAAACCCTTTTTTTTTCAACAAGCACTTTTCTATTTGAACAAGTGTTGTTATTGGGATCACTTTTCAAGTTTGCAACTAAGAAAAGTCATTAAAGTGAAGATGAGTTTATGCAATATCAATTTCTCATGGGAATCTACTAGATTCACAACCCAAAATCAGCTTTTCACATGAAGGCTCACATAACCCCAGTTATAGGAGCTTAGCCACACATTTCCACCCAAGAAAGAGAAGAAACCATTGTGTTATTCATAAATTAATTAGAAGTTTACTGACAAAAGTCATAATTGTTGTTCTTCAATCTTTAATAGAAAATATGATAAAGGAATCTAGATCCACAAATCTCCAATGAATCTCAGAGAAAAACTATGTAGCAAATGTTTCAAGTCCTGGAAAAAACTTAGTAAAAGATTAAAAGAACCCTAATAAAACCGAAAATTGGGTATTGATATGTTCCCTCGTAAAAAAAATTTAAATTTAAATAATATAAAATACGCGTCCAAAGTGATGTCAAAGTGGTGCTCCATCACAAGACTGACGGTCCACCATTTGTTCTTTGTAGTTGATCCTGGATGGTCACTTTCTGGTTAAGACTGACAGTTCACACGGTGGTCCACCGCAAAATTGACGATCCACCATCTTGACCATTACTGGTGGTGCTGGGGAGTCAGGTTCTAGATAATCCTGATGGCTGGAGTGGTGGTCCGTCGAAAGATCGACGGTCCACCAAGTTAGCAATCGCTGAGCCTTCCAAAATGTCTGGTTTTATTTATTTCTGACGGCCAAAGTGGTGGTCCATCTCAGGACTGACGGTCCACCACATGGACCGTCACTGGGTCTTCAGAGTTCATGGGTTCTGCCTCGATCTGACGGTTAAGTTGGTGGTTCGTCACAGGACTGACGGTCCACCATTTTGACCGTCAGGAGTGTTTTTTTGGTACTATTCTCAGTATTTTCCTTTAGTCAGATCCTTACCCTGAAATACTTAGAACCAACATTAAATGCAACCTTGGTTGCTTGAAAACATGCAATTTTCCTAAGAAAAAAATGAAAAATGTCCCATCAAAAGCCGGAACATCATTCACACTCATCATTTGTGCACCTTACCTTGTTTTGAGTGACTAAGTGAGACATAATTTTGATTGAATGCACTAATATCCACATTCTGCAGGCACAAAGGTGATGAGATGAAAACATATTGATTAGATCTACAAAAAGGAACAAAAAGACAGCAAAGAAGTGCAGTTGAAGAGATGTAGAAGAACATGGACTCATTATCGAGATCACATGCATCGGCCCACGATATCATTGAGTCAAGTATGTCAAAGAGTCGTAATCGAGTGGAATTGCCTGTGATCGATATGCCATAGTCACGTTAAAGACACCGTGATCGCGGCTTAGTGGTATTTCAGCATAAGGGAAAAACTGTAAATTACATGAAGCTGTCCCAAATTTTCCCAACATAAGAAGACTCAAACCCTAATTTTATATATCATTCAATTCCATCACATTCCTTCTTCCCCAATTTTTCTAGGTTTAGCTTGAGACTTTGTAGCCTACATTTTTTGAGAAGAAAATATTGTATAAATTTTGGGTGAAGAATACATTGGAGACCTTCCAAGTTGAAGATTTGCTCACTTCCATTGTTGATATTGTGGAGGATCCAAATTTGAAGTAAAATTCTCTTATATCTACCACAAATTAATTCAATGGAAATTACAGGTATATCTATGCTTATATATCTTATGTTTAGCTAAATCTTCCTCTTGGTGTTATATGTGAATAGGGATCTAAGTGTGTGTGGGTTGTTATTATTAGAATCTATTTGGTAGTTTATGTTTATGGGTTCTATTATTTCTATGCTATTTTTTGTGGAATTTGATGGGTGAATGCTCCAAATACCCACAAGGGCTTGATGGGTGAAAGCTTGAATTTCTAAAAAACCTAAGGCTATATTCGAAAGAAGGGTTTTGGGTGTAGTTAAGGAATCTATGTCATCCTCAAAAGAGGGATGTGGAGACCAAAGAAATGATAGAAAATTATGTGTGTAGTTTGCTAAATTCTCACTATCTTAGAAATAAGGGTGAAAGTGAGGTTGACTATGTCTTGGGTGTCATCCTAGAAATAGGGATGCCTTGATTGAGGTTGTGGTTGCTAATTGTTGAACACATCCATTAGGTATTCGAAAGGATCAATGGGTGAAAATTACGTGTTTTGTTGAAAGACTAGCATCAAAATCTATAACCAAACCTACCCATATTTTACTTACTAAATCTATGTTGATGACCAACTCCCGCATGTCACTCCCTTAGTAAAGCATAATCCCAAGATCCGCGGAAATTTGTTAAAACTCTAATTATTCATTGCCATAAATTTATACTAGAAAATCCCAAAAAAAAACATTTGTGTAGGAGCTCACCTCCCCCATTTTATCTTTTTGTACCATTTGATTGAATTTAACTTGTGACTATCATTTCAAATTAATTTGATCAACACTTACATTGTTCCTCGTGGATTCAACCTCGACTCCAAAGTTGGGTAAATATATTGACGACGACCGCCTTGCACTCAAATTGACGTGTAAGTTGAGTGTTATCAAATACCCTAGATGGGCATGGAAAATAATGTCTCTAAATCACCAATTCAAAATAATATAGCCCCCACACGAGCACAACATAATAATATAGTCATTTGCATGATTTTATTTCACACCCTTAACATGATTTTATATCCATATTAACTACTCAACCCATTCTAAATAAAGTTATGACATGACCTATCGTAAATGCCTGAAATTAGTACAAACAATCCTTCACACTAAACTTTTACTTCATGAACGGACTTGGAATCAACTAAAACACAAAAATATGAAATCTACGTATTAAAAGTAAGCCAACAATAGCCATAATGCCCATGTTGAGGTTAGGGTCAAAACAGACCCCAAAAATGGGTTTTCAAAAATAAAGTGTAAAACTAGAATTTTACTCTAAAAATATATTTTTCATGATTAAAGGAACTTATAAGATAAAACCCAAGCAAACAGTTTGACATTAGCATTTAAATCAAAGAATTTCCAAGTTTAGTCCTTATAGGCCAAAATCCCAAATTACACCTTCAAATTTAAGTTTTAATAAGATTAAAATGATAAGAATTAAATAAAAGTAATTGGAATAGGAGTTTGGAGCTTACCCAAGCTTAAAAGTGGAAGAAATTATCCAAAAATACAAAACCAAATGATCTAAGTCTCAAAAATAGTGAAAATTACAAAAATAGGGGATATAATCCATCTAAGCATTGCTTACCTTGCCTAGATAATTAAAAAGGTTATTCATGTAGAATCTAACAAGTTCTGTATCACCAACAACCTCTCAACACACTTTGGTGAGTTTCACTCATCTCTTTTTGATCTAATAGTGTCGCATTACTAAGACTTGCCTTGGACCCTAATTAAAACTATCTTCTATCGGTCTCAAGTTGATTCGATAAAGATAAATGATATTAAGTAGATAAAAACTATTAGCATATTTATGAAAGACCTAGGCTTGGAACCATGATAAAAATTTCTTCATTTGATGTCACTAGACTAGGTACGACTAAGGAAATAAGTCATACGCTTTGAATATGAGTTGTAGACCCTCTCTCATACCCTAGGTAGTATGGTGAGGGTTAATCACTATCCTAGGTATGATTTAACCCCCCCCCCCCCAATACTACACTAAGGTACGAGTTGTACCCAATATGGTCGTATAGAGTGGTATCTTGAACTTGGAGTGGACTATTTTTGGTATGAGTGGAATGTACGATTTATGGAATGAGTCGTTCCCTTTGGATATGATTCAAAGGTATGTAGTCATACCCTGACCATTATAGGTGAACTAGCAGAAGACTAGGGTATGATTTAGGGTACAACTCATACCCTAGGGTACGATTGACTCAAGTGAGTCGTACCCAACATCGTGGTCATTTTCCAGATTTTAACTAAGGGAAATATGGTCATTTCATACCCTCAAAACCTTAATTCCCCTCACTATATAAATGTGTGTGGCCTCCTAAGACATATTTTAAGGGGATCAAATATCCTAAATACTCTCTAAAGCACATTGTGGAGAATTAAAGGTTAGGGTTTCTAGGGTGTTCATCTTGGGGCAAGAGGAGTCAAGTCTTCGTTTGTGAATTATTTTGTGAGAGGCATGCAACTCTCTTCCTTGTTAAATAACTCAAAAACCATGTATTTCACACTTGTATTAGTAAGTTTACATAGTTGTTTTGAAATCAAATGAAAAGGGTTTTTGTTGTCAATGACGAATAATGTTTATTCTTTCTTAAGCTTGTGATTATACATGTTATTAGTGATGGCTTGCATGTGTAGGTACTTTTTGTATATGGTCTAACATATGGTTCTTGAATAACCCTAATAATGATGAATTCCACCATGAATTTGGTCTTGATAAAGGTATGCACGTAAGGTGTTTGTGAAAATGTCTAAATGAATTATCTAATCATATGTTAATGGTGTGTAGAACTATTGTATTGGTCTAGTAAATATGAATGATATAAGATATTGTTGTAAAGCATGTGATTACTCAGTAAATGATTGGTAAAGGCCTTGTTGACCTTGTATTGAGTCATGATGAATTTGAATGCTTGGTAAATAGTTGGTAAAAACCTTGTTAATCATATAATGGATTAATTTATAAATTTAGATGGTGTGATGGCCCAATAAGTACGAGTGGTCTAAAAATGGTATTGTAATAATGTCATTATACATGTAATTAGTTAAATTATAGCCATGTTGGTTTGATGGCTAAGAAAGAGGTTCAATCCCCTAAACATGAACTTGAATTGTGTATAGAACTAAACTGTGGTATAGAAATACTAATGAAGAATGATTGGTTTGGTAAGGGTATTGATGACCACTGAATGAATTGAATGATGATTGAGTTAAGGAACTGGCCTAATTAAGTGTTTAATCAATAAATATTCCCATGAAGACCTCATGGTCTCTTGTGGTTGTGTTTTGGATAAATGGTTCAAGTCTTTAAGTGTTGAAACGAATTGTATGGATATTAAGGCATGAACTAAAGGGGTTAAGATCTTAAATGTCGACTAACAATGGTAATGAAATATCTTGTGGTTAGATTTCCTCACCCAATGAAATGTTTTGTGGTTAGAGTCCCTCGCGCAATAAAATGGCTTATGGTTAGAGTCCTTCGCCCAATGAAATGTCTTGTGTTTAAACTCCCTCGTCCAAGGAAATGGCTAGTGGTTAGAGTCGCTTGTCTAATGAATTAGTTGAATTGGTTGAGTTTTTTTAAGGTGCGGATACCCTTGACTAATGTAACAGAGAAGTTTAGGGTTCTAAAATTTTTAAGGTGAAAGGTTGAAAGTTCTTCACTCCATGTCTCATGAATGAATGCTTTAAGAATTATTGTTATGACTCTTTCCATGACTTGGCATGCTATATAAGGATATGTATATGTATCTTCATATATGCCTATACTAATGTAAATATGATTGCATATGATGGTTTGACTTGGATTGAAAAAATGAGCTATTTTATCCTTATCCTCGTAAGACATTCTAGCGCTTTAACCACTAACCATCTCCGAATGCTATGGCCCCACATAACAAAGGGGCCAAATATTTTTCTTCTTATTTTACATAGTGACTAGGTGTTTGAGCTCTTTAGGCATTGGCATTAAAGTGGCGAGATTCCATTCTCCTGAGGGAATACATTTCATAGTCTTTTACTTTACGTCATGGACTTGGCATTTGGCTATTGTTTGGGGCATGTCCCGACATATTATTGACATCGATTTGATAGAGGCTTTTTGGTTGACTGTGGACTTAGTTATATTGACTAGTTTGTTGTCATTATTGAAATGTTGTATATTTTCTAGGTATTGAGTATTAGTTTTATTTTCCGCTACTTGATACTTGGTCGGAGTTCATCTAAAACTTACAAATTGAATAGATGGCTAGGTTGGGTTCACGGGGGAATCTCTGGTCTAAGTTGGGATTAAGATGACCACACAACATGGTTTGGTTTTGGGTCATATCAAGTTGGTATCAAAGCCAAGGTTCATAGTGATTTGGGAGTCCATAAACTCATGTCAAGTTGAGTTTTTTTTATGGGTGTGTAGCACACCAAATGATCTTGGGCATATTTATATGTCCAATCACCAATATTTACCTATAATAGAACTTGTTCTGTGAGCTAAAATATGTTATTTTTATTGTATTTGAGCTTTAATTGTGTTCCTTATCTAATGGACATGATTATTTTGTGTTGGGCTAAAATTAGATGAAATTAGATGCATAAATGAGAAGTTAATGATGAATGGAGCAATGAAATTGATTTTCTAAGATAAGGAGACTGGAGGTTGGCTTGGAAAGTATAGAATGAAGCAAGGAAGAATAAATTGAGATGACAAAATCTAGTGACTCATCGATATTAGACAGCTTTAGTTGAGACGACAAAATGCAGTGACTCATTGCTATTAGACCACGTTGCGGATCTAGATGTGGAAAACTAGCCCCGCATTATGGTAAAGGGAAATTATCAATTGGTAAATTCTAGTATCTCACTGCGATAAGGCTGCGTCACAGAGCTAGATGCAAAAAATGATCCATGCATCGCGGTCAAGGTCATGCATTAGGAAATAAAGTCCAACTATAAAAGGAACGATTCAATTCAATTTGAAACACTTGGGAGACGTAACAAGAGGCAAAAAAACTCTACAATTTCTCTTTTAGGGTTCTTTGAACATCATTATTTTGAGAATACTACTTGGTAGAATTAATTATTCATTTTTTATGTTGAATTCAAACATGAGCGTCTAAACACCCTTGTTCTGGGTTTGAGGCCAAGAACATGATTACACTTTGATATTCGTTATTGGAATTTATTGTTGGATTATCATATGGGTTATTCTTAATATCTAGTGCTTACTATTTTGATGAGTGGCCACCATTAGAATAAACCTATATTTCTATGTGAATTTTGGAGGAGAATTATAACATAGAACGAAGAGATTTAGGAGCAAGGTTCTAATTCTTTTATAACATAAGGGATTTGAATTAGCATCTATGATAGGGATATACCTAGAAGCCTTGTTTAGTTCACATGAAGAAAGAAAGCTTTATGAATCTACATGGATTATTGCATCCCTGCATAACGATGTAGTTACAATATCCAGTTAGGTATAAGATTAGAGGTTGGGAGACCATGATCATACTATAAACCTTGCGAATCAATAACTCGATAATCAACTAAACTGCGATATGAACAAAAATTTGTAAGATTGTTCAAAGTGTCTCAACCTTGGAATTCTCATCATTATTGTTTACAACCTCTTCTCATGTTGCTTGTAACACCCCTAAATTTGATTTCCAGGATGCCACACGGTGCTCCAAACTACAAGTAGTCATGAGCTAACCCTGGCTGCTGGGAAATAAGAATATGAAAACATAATAAATATGGAAATCTTATGTGAAACATACTAATCTCACAAGTCTTGGTAAAATAATACTGAAAAATCTGAATACTGAATCAAAATTCTAAAACTAAATCTAGTAGTCCAACAAGCCTCTACTTACTGAGTCTAGAGTCACTAGGACAGCCACCAGCTGACTCAAACTATCTAAAAAGAATAATGAAACATCTGCTAATAAAATGGAAATTTGAATAGCTAAGTCCCTGAACTATGAGGACTCACCTACTGCAGGGATGCAGATGAGATGCTTGAAAACCACTCACACTGCTGAGACTGAGCACTTGAACCTACATTATGAGACAATATTGCACATAGACGTATATGTGGATCAGTACTTTGATGATGTACTGAGTATATGGGGGTGAATGCAATAAGTAAGCAATATAATCACAATTTATAAACTCATTCATGCTAAATGTAAATGACTCACATAGACTTGAGTAATCTGAAATCTAAGATCATAAATCATGAATAGTAAAGAATATAATATAAATCTTGTGAGCCATTACACTTAGTTCAAAAATCTTGATTCTGTTCTTATTCTCAAATCATATAGGCTAAATAAAATCTGAAAACTCATTCTGCATGGAAAAATATTTTATCTGAAGAGAATTTTTTTGAAGCTTTTCCTTACTAGTGGGGAGGTTCTTCTAACCGACATAAACCATGTGAGAAATCATAGAGTCCAATGTTCTTGTCCCCCTAAGAAGGAATCCTCATGTTGGGGAGAGGAGTCATACTCTTGCCAGGGAGTATAACCTATCTAAGTGATCACATATCTATCATCTATGTAGAAGTGGGAACAATCTAAATCATACGTTGGCACGTAGTTCTGGGGTATGAAACCATAGTAATGTACCCATCTCGGTGCTAAATACTATTCCCATTAAATTTGTATTCTCATTTTGATGGAAATCCACTTTTAAAATAATCTAATGGTTTATAATGAAAACCAACGGTATATCTGTAAAGCTAAATCTGTAATCTGAATCTATAAAATGGATTTCATTTCTATTCTGAGAACAAAAGGTCAAATCTTTATCAATAAGCTGAAAGGAGTCTAGTCATAGGGTGCTTATAGCACAATAATTCTTGAAAAATAGCAATCTTTAATTAGGTCTTAGTGACCCATGTATCAATCTCAAGTTAAAACATCAAAATGTTCATGCTTGATAATGTAAACATTGATAATTCAATTCAAAATCTAGAAATTTCTGCAATATGTATGAAAATATGAACATAATCATGCAATTCAACTTCTAAATCATCGGAAATATCATTAGTTTGTAAATAACATTAATAGGTATAAACCCTAACTACAATTTCATGGGAAATCATATAAAATTCAGTAAATCCATAATTAAAATAAGTTTTGGGCACAAGGATAAATGGTGTATCCTTGTTCATAACCCCACATACCTCAATTGATGAACTAGATTCTAAAACTTCAATCTTGGATCTCTATTGATGCTTTGAAGATGAATTCTTAGAGTTCTTGTATTGGGAATCCTTAATCTTAAATTTCCTTGGAGAATTAATGGAAGAATTGGGTTTCTTGGAGAAGGAGATTTAATAATCTAGGGTTTAATTTTGAGAGAAAAATAATGAAATGAGTATAAAGTGCTTTGGTATATGCTTAATGATGTGTTTTGGATGGATTGGGGCCCTGGGGATTGACCAAAATACACCTATTAAATTTAAATCAGAACTAGAAATCGACCAAGAAACCCTATTTACTAGGCCACCACGATGCGCCATTATCGTGGTGGCTCTCTGGAAAAGGACAAGCGGAAACTGGGCGTTCACCATGACGCTCCGTAATCGCGGTGGCCCTTGTATTGCCATTTTGGCCCTTGGCGCGACGCGCCAAAATCGCAGAATCTCACTGGAATGGGAAAATTGGGAAAATGGTCTTCCCCGCGATGAAGAGTTATCATGGAGGGCCACTGGAATTTTAAAATTTCGGATTTCTCCTTCTCCGCGAGGCGCTAAGTGCCTAGGTGGCACACTGTCAACTTAAAAATGCTATAACTCCTCCACTGAGTGTCGGATTTGGGCAAATCTTATATCATTGGAAAGCTTATTAAATTTTCCACACAATGGGAGGTATAAATCTTAAAAATTTCACACGAAATAATTATTCTTCATTTTGGAAGTTATCCCTTAACATTCTAGGGATGGAATTTAGCTAGAAAAGGTATGGGGTATTACATTGCTATTGCTGAATATCGTTATTTCGTAATTAGTTATATTTTTCTTCGAATCTTCACAATCATCTTATTACTTTAAAAAACTTAATACATTCTTGTCAAAAACTAAAGTTGGTTGAATTGCTAGTTGCATAGTGCTCGTGGTTATGATATCTGACTATTCTAGACACTATATTACTTGTACGATCATGTGCACTTGCGTGTGCATTATACCACAATAAGTTTTTGTCATCGTTGCTAGGAACTATTATAATTAGTAGATTTATTAATTTTTGGTTTTTTGACAATTAGTTTAAGTGTTAATGAGTTCATCTTAGTGGCTAACTTATACTGGACTAGTTGAATACCGGATTGGCGAGAGATAGAGAGTTGGTAAAGCCTTATTCTGAACCAGAAATGGTATTTCAATAGAGGCAAAGAGCTCATTATCTAATTCATTAAATTAAAATGGCAGAGCAAAGAGATCCTAATCTTTTTGATCCTGTTGATCTAAATGCTGGACATGTTCCAGCTCCGGTGATTCCAGTTGCTCCTGTTCAAGCAGTACCCAGAACTAATCATGAAATATCAATCCCACTTATGAACCATGCTACTAATTGCATCCACAAGAAAGAAAAGGGTGGTCAATTTGAATTGAAATAGAATATAGTACAACTGTTGTGTTTGAGTGGACAGTTTGCAGGGTTCTCACATGAAGATCCATAGAAACACATACAGACTTTCTTGGAAATCAGTGATATCTATATTCTTGCTGGGGTTCAACTAATTATGTCAGACTGACACTCTTTCTTTTTTCTTTTATTGGGGAAGCGAAGAGGTGGTTAGATGCTGAACCACCATACTCCATCACTTCCTGGGATGATCTGGCTCGAAAGTTCCTTATTGCATTCTTTGCATCAGGGAAGACAGCATGCTTGAGAAGCGAGATTTTGAGTTTCAGGTAGAAAGAAGGAGAAAATCTTTACCAAGATTGGGAAATATTTAATGGCATGCTTAGAAATTTCCTTCAACACCATCAATCGAATGATGTACTGGTTCATACATTCATAGAGGGTCTTGAGCCCAACACCAAGATTCTCTTAGATTCAGTAGTATGTGGACAAGTTCCTGAGAAGTCGTATGATGAATTATATACACTGTTGAATCAGATTTTACAAGGGAATCCCGAGTGGCATGCTGACTCAAGGAGTGCACTTAAGAAGGTTGTAGGTGTGTTAGCGGTAGATTAGTTCCCTGCTTTATCAGCTCAGTTTTAAGTAATACAAAATCAAATAACAAATTAGTTCAGCATCATGGAGTTGGGGGTTACAATCCAACAACAACAACTAATGCATTCCAACATGATAATGTATGGTGTGAGATTTATGGAAGCAGTAAGCATGCAGTGTATTCTTGTGCAGTTAATCTAGATTCTTTCAATTTTATGGGGAATGCTAGTTATCAAGGGAAGAAAAATTATGGTAACACATACAATCCTAGTTGGAGGAACCATCCTAATTTCTCATGGGGTGGAAATCAAGCACTAAATGACAATCAGTATATAGGGTCGGTATAATAGAATCAACAACATGTTCAAAGTAATTAGGACACAACTCAAATGAGCAATTTAAAGGAGATGATAAAGGAACTTCTAGCTTCTCACGCATAATTGGCAGCAGATATAAAGAATCAACAGTTGATTATGAAGAATCTGGATCTGTAAATTGGTCATATTGCGGGAGCACAAAACACTAAACCTCAGGGAGGTATACCTAGTGATACTGAGGAGAATCCAAAGTAGGTAAATGCAGTTACAACTGGGAGCGATTTGCATCTAAAGCAGCAGGAACCTGAGCAGCATGTAAGTCCAGAGCTACTCATGATGATACTACAAAGAATGAGGAGAAAGTGATTGAATAAAAAGCTACAAGTAATGAAACTAAAGTGGATAATAAGACTCTACCTCTACCCTTCCCTTAAAGGCTTCGGAAGCACTAATAAAAGACCAATTACAAAAAGTTTTTGGAGTTTTTGAAGTTGGTTCATGTTAATCTCCCTCTTATAGATATTTTGCAGAGTATGCCAAATTTTGCAAAGTATGTGGAAGTCATAGTGGAAAACAAGAATAATTTGATAGAATATGCTAAAGTAGCACTTATTGAGGAGTGCATATTTAAGATTCTGAACTAGTTTCCTACGAAGCTGAAAGATCCAGGTAGTTTTACTTTGTAGATGACTATCGGGAAAGATAGTAGTGCTTGAGGGTTATGTGACTTATGGAGAGAATCAATATCATACCCACATCTTGGTTTCGAAAGATTGGTCTTGGCAATCCCAAAATCACTACCATTATTTTGCAGTTTGCTGATAGATCCCTTGCTAGGCCTGATGGGGTCATTGAAGATGTATTGGTACAAGTAGGATCACTTATATTCCCAATGGATATTATGATTCTTGATTTTGAAGATGATTTGGTTATTCTATTTATTTTGGGATGCCCATTCCTATCCACAGGGCAGTCACTTATTGATGTAGTTATAGGAAAGATAACTATTAGAGCTCACGATAAGGTTTAGGTGTTTAATGTGTACAAAGCAATGAAGTTTCCTACTATTTATGAAGAATTGTTTTTTATATTAGTTATAGACATGGAGTATGAGCTCCATCTCTTTTTCTCTAATGACCCCCTTGAGTGAGCTTTGATGGGACATGATCTCTATGGTGATATAGAGCCACTCAAATTGGTTCAAGTTATGGATTTGGTAGTAATTAATACTAGAGTGGTCTCTTTTGATCCATTGAATAGACCGATTGGCCCATATCCTAAGGCATCTATTGATGAAGCACCGAAACTAGAACTCAAGGCTCTTCCTCCTCATTTAAAATATGTCTTCCTTTGTGACAATGATACTTTGCCTATGATTTTGTCTATAGGTTTGTCTGATGTACAAGTGAGAAAAGCATTGGTAGTTTTGAAAAGAAGGAAGAAGGCGATTGGATGGAAAATGTCAGACATCATAAGGATCAATCCAGCTTTTTGTATGCATGGTATATATACATGGAAGAGGGATACAAAGAAAACATGCAGCAACAAAGAAAATTGAATCCTGTAATGAAGGAAGTGGTATGAAAAAAGTCATTAAGTGGCTTAATGTTGGGATTGTCTATCTTATATCCGACAGCAAATGGGTCAACCCTGTGCACTGCATCCCAAAGAAAGGTGGGATGAATGTGGTGACCAATGAAGCTAATGAGATGATTCCCATTCGCATGGTGACTAGTTGGAGGATTTACATTGATTACCGAAAGTTGAATAAAGCCACCAGGAAGGATCATTATCCTATCTCGTTCATTGATCAAATGCTAGACAGGTTGGCATTGCAGGAATACTATTTCTTTCAGGATGAATACTCAGGGTATAATCAAATCACAATATCACAAAAATATCAAGAGAATACCACCTTTACCTATCCATATGGCATGTATGCATTCAGGCGCATACCATTTTGTAATACCCCAAAAAGGTAAATCAATATTAGCGCCATATTTTAAGCTTATTCATAGTACATCATAGTTGTTTGGTAGTTTCATGATCAATTTTGATTTTAATTAAGGTCTCAAATACATCTTAGCTGTTAGGTGAATCAAAACTTTCCTTACCGATCGAATTCTTGGGAAGGATATTGGTAAAGTCAATTACAAACAAGCATATCTCTCTTTATACCATGAATTTTTTATATCATTACCCACTAACAGATATATAATTGAATTATCTTTTCAACGATACCAATTTCTCCCAAATCCAATATTGGAGCAAAAAGTTATACCCATTTTACTCCAGCTTGTTAGCCTAGAAACTAAGTGACGACATAAGCTGACGGCTTATCACATATCTGACGAATTATCAGCTAATTTCGTCAGCCTTAGGTCAAAATTAATAAATTCCAGCATCAAGTGATGACATGAGCTGACCGCTTATCACATATGTGACGACATCAGCCCAATGTCATCAGCCGTAGAATTCAGCATTTTCTAAATGGTTTTGGAAGGTATTTTGGTATTTTTCCTTCACCCCATAGCTCCATAAACAATGAATTCATCCTCAATTTCACCAAAATACATTTTTTTCTCTCAACTACTCTCAAGAATAAGAAGAGGGGTTTCCAATTCAAGATCCAGATCTTAAGGATTCTTCCATCAATCTTCCCAAATCAAGTATCAAGGTATGTTATTTGTTGATTCATGGATCCCTTTCACCCATTAAACTCAAGAATCTCTTTTCAAAATACAAGATTTATGTATTTATGAACGTTCATGATTTAAATAGAATTGAAATTCATGTTCATGATGTTGTGGGGTTTTGATTCATGTTTTAAATTACATATTCCAATGATTGACCCTAGTATATGAAGATTTGCATAATAAACATGATAAAACCCCTTCAATTTAAAATTTGACTGATGTATCCATGATTATTAGATGTGTTGATGATGGTATAACCAAATCATGCTCCCCATGTGTTTGACTAAATGCCTATGTGAAGGAAAAGTGCCATACTAGTATAATAATATGATATCTCCATTCATGTAAAAGTTTATGCACGTCAAGTGTTTGATGAAATGTCTTAGTCAATGAAGTATGGATATATGTGTAGCCATTTTGGTGCTTTAGAACTTGTACTTCATGAAATCTTCAACTAATTGTATTATGGATTGTGATGTTGGTCATGTATTCAAGAAAGTCATGCTTTGTCAGTTTATTCCCATCAAGTCCTGGGGGTACTTGTACCCAAAAAATATAGTTGTGTGCCTAAAGTTAGTGTTATGTTTTCATGATATCCTCAGTCAAGCCATGATCCATAGAACTCAGTCAGTTATGTGACTCAGGAAAGCTCAGTAATACAGTAATCTCAGTACTATTCCGTCAGTCAACGGAAACTCAGTTAATTCAGTCTAGTTCAGTTTAGTAATCCATGTTCAGTGTCTATTCAGATGAGAGTAGGAATTAGCACCGAGTAAACCCAAGTATGGGAACACATACTATCAGATGAGGGTATGATTCATAGAAGTCATCCTTGCGTTCCAGAACTATGTATCCAGCATAGGTTGAGACTTCAATACTATCATATGAGGGTTGTTGAGGTGGATAAACACTTTCATATAAGGGTCCCACCAATCTCTTTTGGGTACACTGTCAGATGAGGGTCACCCGCAGCTTGTCCTTTTCAGTGGTGCGTTATTGACACCCTCCTAATTGGGATTATAGATTAGACCCCAACATATATATTTCATTATTTGGGGAATGTCGGTTAGATGACTACTTCCTATAGTTTTACTTATAAATTATGGCTTTCAGATACAATTCTTCAGTCTCGGTAATAGAACTCAGATAGTTCTACTGAATTCAAGACTGTCAGATGTAGTCATCTCAGAATAGAACGAAACTCATCTAGTTCCATCAGAAACTAGACTGTCAGATACAGTCACTCAGTATAAGATATTTCAGTTATACGGTCATTAGTATCTCATGTAATCAGTACTCAGATTCAGTAATTATGTTATCACAAACTCAATTATAGTTATTATGTATTCTCACGTTCATGTTGTTCAGTCAGTTAGTATAGTTCATGCATATGAACCCTTTGCATTCAGCCTACCTCATATGTATACCAGTACATTAAATCGTACTAACTTATTTGCGCTATGGTGTTTTATACCATAGGTTTAGAAGCACGAGCTCCAGAGCATCAGTAGCATTCCAGTACTAAGCAGTCAGAGTCAGCATTTAGTCCTCATCATTCGAGGATCTGAGCATTATCTTATCATTTCAGTACTTAGTTTATTTCAGTATTTAGAGTTAGTTGGGGACATGTCCCATCAACTCTTTATTCAGAAAGTTAGAGGCTCTTCAGACTATCATGTTCAGTCCGTTTATTAGTTTTTTTGGGTTATTCATACCCCACACATATGTTATATTTTATTAGATATTATGTCTTAGTTTTGAACCTTATGACCTTACAGCCTTTATTTACATATCTATACAGTATATTATGTCGTGATCAGGTACAGATATCATTCATGGGTTAGATTGTGGTCCTTTGGAGTCATGAGCACCGTGTAGCATTCTGGATACCAAATTTGGGGCGTTACAAACTTGGTATCAGAGCCTAAGGTTCAATAGTGTCCTAGGAAGTCTGAAAGCCGCATCTAGTAGAGTCTTGTACATGGGTGTGTTGCGCGTCATATTTATGTACAGGAGGCTATAAGATATTTTATGAACAGTTTCCCTTCTTTCAGTATTCATGTCATGCCAGTAAGTATAATATTAATCTAATCTCTTAGTCTAATCTATTTCTCCCTTTCTTCTATAGAACATGCCACCTAAAAGAAGAAATAGGAATCGGTCAGCCCCTCAGCCCGAAGATTCCTTGGGCGAACATGTTTCTCATGCAAAGCTCAGAGCTGCATTCACTACTCTTACTCAGTCAATTTCTACTCAGAATGAATGACCAACTGTCATTTCGACCAACCCAGTGGTCAATTCAGTTGCAACCAGGATTTTAGACTTCACCCGAATGAATCATTCATCCTTTCTCGGGTCTAAGTCAGATGAGGATCCTTAGGAATTCATCGATAATGTTCAGATGGTTAAAAACATCATGGGGGTTACTCCTAGTGGGAGTGCTGAGCTAGCTGCATATCAGTTGCAGGATATTGCCCGCACTTGGTATAAGCAGTGAAAGTTAGAAAGGTAAGTTGATGTAGGACCTATAGAGTGGGAAGAGTTTGTCACCACATTCTTAGAGAGGTTATTTCCCCTAGAGCTGAGAGGAGAAAAAGATTAAGATGAGGGAGAAGCAGAATAAGAGAGTAAGGACAAGTAGTTTCAACTTTGTTCAGCCCAAATCAGAAGGAGGAAACCGTTCTCAGTTTCGTCCTAAGTCATTAGTTCAAGCTCCTCTTTTGGCTACTACTCCAGCTCCTAAGCTTAGGGATGGTAATAGAGATAGGGTGCCAGGCTCTAAGTCACAGGGCAGTGTCATCAATGCCCGAACTAATCTCTTTTGCCAGACTTGTGGTAAGAACCACAAGGGTATTTGTAGAGCTAGTAGTGATGTCTATTTCGGATGTGGCAAGCTAGGCCACAGATTCAGAGATTGTCCCCATTCAGGTTATCAGGGCCAGTAGAACCGTTCCTCAGCTCAGTCCGGTTGCCCAAATCAGCAGGGTACCACTTCCAGTGCTACTAGTGGGCAACACCCAAATAGACTTTATGCTCTCCAGTCCCGACAAGATCATGAAAATTCTACTGATATGGTTAGTGGTACGTTACAGATCTTTCACTTGCATGTTTACGCTTTGCTAAATCCAGGTCCTTCCTTGTCTTTTGTTACTTCTTATATAGTAGGCGATTTTGGAATCAGTCCTAAAATTCTAGTAGATCCCTTTTTAGTCTCTACCTTAGTGGGTAAACCATCATATCTCGATGGGTATACAGGAACTTTCCGGTTATGATATTTTAGAAAGTCACTTCAGCAAACTTAATCAAATTAGAGATGACTGATTTTGATGTCATTCTCAACATGGATTGGCTTCACTCCTACTATGCCATAGTCGGCTGCAGCAACAGAATAGTCCATTTCCAGTTTCCAAATGAACCCATCCTAGAGTGGAGGGGTAGTACTCCTATGTTTAGAGGTCAGATTATTTCCTACCTTCGGACAAGGAAAATGATGTCTAAAGGATGTCTCTATCATTTTATTTGAGTTAAGGACACTAATTCTTAAACTCCCAGTCTCGATTCAGTCCTAGTCGTGAATGAATATTCAAATATCTTTCCCGAAGATCTTCCCAGAATTTCTCCCAAAAGGGAAATAGACTTCGGCATTGATCTTCTTTTAGATACTCATCCTATATCTATTCTTCCATACAGAATGGCACCAGAAGAACTCAGAGAATTGAAAAATCAGTTGAAAGATCTCTTATATAAGGGGTTCATTAGGCCTAGCGTGTCCCCGTGGGTCGCACTAGTCTTATTTGTGCGCAAGAAAGACGATTTTCTTAGAATATACATTGATTACCGTCAGATTAATAAATTCATGATTAAGAACAAGTATCCACTTCCCCGTATCGACAACTAATTTGACCACTTCGAGGTTCTAGCTATTTCTATAAGATAGACCTCAGATCATGCTATCATCATCTCAGAGTTAGGGAATGTGATATTTCAAAAATAGCTTCCTGAACTCTGTATGGTCACTTCGAATTCCAAGTCATGTCCTTTGGTCTTACTAATGCCCAGCATCTTTCATGGACTTTATGAACCGAGTGCTCAAAAAGTACTTGGATATGTTCATCATAGTCTTCATAGATGATATTCTGGTCTATTTCTGTAGTGAGCGTGATCTTGCAGACCATCTGAAAATTGTACTTGAGACTCTCAGAGATCATCAGCTATTCTCCAAATTCAGTAAGTGCGAGTTTTGTCTAAGGTCAGTAGCATTCGTTGTTCATATCATTTACGGTGATGGAATTATGATTGATCCTTAAAAGACCGAAGCGGTAAGAAACTAGCCTCGCCCTGTATCCCCATCAGATATCAGGAGTTTATTGGGTTTGGATAGCTATTACAGATGGTTTGTTGAGGGATTTTCTTCTATTGCATCCCCTATATCAAGATTGACTCAGAAAAAAGTCAAGTTTCAGTGGTCAGATCCTTACGAGAGGAGTTTTCAGGAGATAAAGACTCGACTCACCTCAGCTCCAGTCCTAGCTCTTCCAGATAGTTCAGATGGGTTCGTAGTATATTGTAATGCATATAGAGTAGGTTTGGGTTGTGTCCTAATGCAGCATGGTAAGGTCATAGCCTACTCCTCCAGACAGGTTAAACCCCATGTGAAGAATTATTTGACTCATGATCTTAAGTTAGCAGCTGTAGTATTTGCCTTAAAGATTTGGAGGCATTATCTATACGGTGTCCATGTAGATATGTTCACAGACCATAAGAGCCTTCAGCATGTATTCTCTCAGAAAGATCTTAACCTCCGCCAGAGAAGGTGGCTAGAGCTCTTGAGAGATTATGACATGAATGTCCTTTATCATTCGGGAAAGGCCAACGTAGTGGCCGATACTCTCAGTAGATTGTCTATGGGGAGTGTTGCTCATGTTAAGGACATAAGAAAAAGTTAGCTTCGGAAGTCCATCATTTTGCCAGACTAAGTGTTCTCTTAGTCTATATAGATGAGGGTGATGTATATGTTAAGAGTAGTTCAGAATCATCTCTAGTTTTCAAGGTGAAATAAAAGCAAGATAGAGATCCCAGTCTAGTCAAGTTGAAAGGGTCATTCAAGGATCAGAAGGTTGAGGTTTTTTCCCAAGAGGGATATGGTGTTCTGCATTATCATGTCGTCTGTGTATTCCAGGTGTAGATGACTTTAGGTAGCAAATTTTTGCAGAAGCGCATGGTGCGCGCTACTCAATTCTTCTCAGGGAAACAAAGATATACCGTGACTTGCGGGAGATCTATTGGTGGAGTGGGATGAAAAGAGATAATGCAGAGTTTATTGCTAAGTGCTCTACATGCCAGCAGGTTAAGATAGAGAATCAGAAGCCTAGTGGTCCCATGAAAAATTTTAATATCCCCACCTGGAAATAGGAACAAGTAAACATGGACTTTGTTACAGGTTTGCCACGTACTTTCCGTCAGCATGATTCAGTTTGGGTCATTGTAGATAGGATGACCAAATCAGCTCATTTCCTTCCAGTTCATACCTCTTATTCAACCGAGGACTATGCCAAACTCTATATTAGGGAGTTGGTCAGATTACATGGTATTCTATTTTCCATTATTTCAGACAAAGGTACCCAGTTCACCTCTCACTTTTGGAAAGCATTCCAAAAGTGTCTTGGCACCCAAATTTATCTCAGTACAACCTTTCATCCCCAGACAAATGGTCAAGCAGAAAGGACCATTTAGATCTTGGAGGATATGCTAAGGGCGCGTGCAATTGATTTCAAGAGAAGTTGGGATGGCCACTTGCCTTTGATTGGGTTTGCATACAACAACACCTATCATTCCAATATTCAGATGGCTACATTCAAAGCTCTCTATGGTAGGAGATGTAGATCTCCAGCCGGTTGGTTCGAGTTAGTGAGCCCTTAATTATAGGGCCTGACTTGGTATTCGATGCCTTAGAAAATGTTAAGTTGATCAAAGAGAGACTTCAGGCTGCTCAGAGATGACAGAAGTCTTATGCAGATGTACGCAGAAAGGATCTCGAGTTCAAAACTGGTGACTTTGTCTATCTAAATATCTCTCCCATGAAGGGAGTGAGAGATTCGGAAAGAAGGGAAAGCTTAGTCCCAGATTTTTCAGTCCCTTTAAAATTCTCAGTCGCTTTGGCAAAGTATCTTATGAGCTCGCATTGCCTTCAGATTTAGCCTCAGTTCACCCAGTCTTCCATGTCTCTTTGCTCAAGAAGTGCATAGGTGACCCAGCAGATGTAGACCTTATTCAGAGCATAGATATTCAAAAAAGTCTCTCTTATGAAGAAATTCTAGTCAAAATCCTTGATTACCAGATTCATATACTAACGAACAAAGAAGTCCCTCTAGTTAAAATTTTTTGGCGGAATCAGTCTTTTAAGGGAGCTACTTGGGAAGAAGAAGCAGACATGCTAACCAAGTGCCCTCACCTCTTATCCACAAACAAAGACTCATCTCAAGGTAATTAATTTCCTTAAGCTTATTCAGTTTCATGTTCATATTTCCATTATAAAATTGGTACCAAGTACCATTACATATTCAGTCATGCATTCATGTGTCAGCTCAGTCATGGATTCATGCATCAGATATGCATGTTTAATATGATAAAACCAGATTATTAGTCATGTTAGTAATGAAATCATGCTTCATTTGTGTATGTCCAGTATATACTTTCAGTTATCATTTCTCTCAGTCTAATAAATCTCATTCGAGGATGAATGTTCCAATGGGGGAGATATTGTAATACCCCAAAAAATACAAATCAAATTTAGTGTCATATTTCAAGATTATGCATATTACATAATGGTTGTTTTTTAGTTTCATGATCAAGTTTGATGTTAATTAAGGTCTCAAATACGTCCTAGCTATTAGACGAATCAAAACATTCCTTACCGATTGAATTCTTGGGAAGGATATTGGTATAGTCAACTTCAAATGAGTATATCTCTTGTTATACTATGAATTTTTGATCTCATGACCCACCAACAGATAGATAATTGAATTATCATTACAACGATACCAATTTCGCCCAAATCTAATATCGGAGCAAAATGTTATACCCATTTTACTCCAGCATGTTAGCCTGGCAACTAAGTGATGACATGAGTTGACTGATGATCACATATCTGACGACTTATCAGCTAATGTCATCAGCCTCAGGCATAAATACATAAATTCCAGCATCAAGTGATGACATGAGCTGATGGATGATAACATATGTGACGACATCAGCCCAATGTCGTCAGCCATAGAATTCAGCATTTTCCAAATGGATTTGGAGGGGTATTTTGGTATTTTTCCTTCACCCCAAAGCTCCATAAATACTGAATTCAGCCTCCATTTCACCAAAATACATTTTTTCCCTCTCAAATTCTCTCAAGAACAAGAAGAGGGGTTTCCAATTCAAGATCCAAATCTCAAGGATTCTTTCATCAATCTTCCCAAATCAAGTATCAAGGTATGTCATATGTTGATTCATGGGTTCCTTTCACCCATGACGCTAAAGAATCTCTTTTCAAAATACAAGATTTGTGTATTTATGAACATTCATGATTTAAATAGAATTGAAATTCATGTTCATGATGTTGTGGGGTTTTGATTCATGTTTTAAATTACATATTCCAATGATTGACCCTAGTATATGAAGATTTGCATTGTAATCAAGATAAACCTTCTTTAATTTACAAGTTGATTGATGTATCCATGATTATTAGATGTGTTGATGATGGTATAACCAAAGCATTCTCCCCATGTGTTTGACTAAATGCCTATGTGAAGGAAAAGTGTCATACTAGTAAAATAATATGAAATCTCCATTCCTGTATAAGTTTATACGCGTCAAGTGTTTGATGAAATGCCTTAGTCGATGAAGTATGGATATATGTGTAGCCATTGTAGCTCCTTAGAACTTGTACTTCCTGAAATGTCTAACTTATTGCATTATGTATTGTGATGTTGGTCATGTATTTAAGAAAGTCATGCTTTGTTAGTTTCTTCCCATCGAGTCCTAGGGGTACTTGTACCCAAAAAAACATAGCTATGTGCCTAGAGTCAGTGTCATGTTTTCACAATATCCTCAGTCAAGCCATGATCCATAAAGCTCAGTTAGTCATGTGACTCAGGAAAACTCAATAATACAGTAATCTCAGTACTATTCTGTCAGTCAAAAGAAACTCAGTTAATTTAGTCCAGTTCAGTTCAGTAATCCATGTTCAACATCTATTCATATAGGAGTAGGAATTAGCACTGAGTGAACCCAAGGATGGGAAAACACATTGTCTGATGAGTTTGTGATTCTTAGAAGTCATTCTTGCATTCCTGAACTATGTATCCAGTATAGGTTAAGACATCAACATTGTCAGATGAGGGTTGTTGAGATGGATAAACACTATCAGATGAGGGTCGCACCGATCACTTTTGGGGACACTTTCAGATGAGGATCACCCACAACTTTTCCTTACCAGTGGTGCGGTACTGACACCCTTCAAATTGGGGTTACAAATTGGACCCCAACACAACTATATTGCATTATTTCTTGCATGTCGGTTAGATGACTACTTCCCACAGTTTCAGTTACAGATTAAGACTGTCAGATACAGTTATTCAGTATCAATAATAGAACTCAGATAGTTTTATAGAATTCAGGACTGTCAGAGACAGTCATCTCAAAACAAAATAGAACTCAGCTAGTTTCATCAGAAACTAGATTGTCAGATACAGTCGCTCAATATTAGTTATTTTAGTTATACGGTTATCAGTATCTCATGTTATCAGTACTCAGATTAAGTATTCATGTTATCATGAACTTAGTTATAGTTATTATATATTCACGCATGTATTCTCATGTTTATGTTGTTCAGTCAGTTAGTATAGTTCATGCATGTAAACCCTTTGCATTCAACCTACCTCAAATGCATACCAGTATATCTAATCGTACTGATGCATTTGCGCTATGGTTTTTTATACCATAGGTTCAGAAGCACGAGCTCCAGAGCATCAATAGTATTTTGTACTTAGCCGTCAGAGTCAGCAGTGAGCCTTCATCGTTCGAGGACATGAGCATTATCTTATTATTTCAGTACTTTGTTTATTTCAGTAGTTAGAGTTAGGTGGGGACATGTCCCATCAACTCTTTATTCGGACTGTTAGAGGCTCTTCCGACTATCATGGTAAGTCATTTTATTAGTTTATTTTGGGTATTTCATACCCAACATAAATGTTATATTTTATTAGATATTGTATTTTAGTGTTTAGCCTTACAGCCTTACAGCCGTTATTTCCATATTTACACAGTATATTATGCAGTATTCAGGTATAGATATCAGTCATGGGTTAGCTTGTGGTCCTTTGGAGTCATGAGTACCGTGTAGCATTCCAGGTACAAGATTTGGGGAGTTACAAACTTGGTATCAGATCCTAAGGTTCAATAGTGTCCTAGAAAGTCTAAAAGATGCATCTAGTAGACTCTTGTACATGGGTGTGTTACGCACCACATTTATGTGCAGGAGGCTATAAGATGTTTTAGGAATAGTTTCTCTTTTTTCAGTATTCATGTCATGCCAGTGAGCATAATCTCAAGCTAATCTCTCAGTCTATTCTGTTCTCCCTTTTTTCTATAGAACATGCCTCCTAAAAGAATAAAAAGGGAATAAGCCAGCCCCTCAGCTCGAAGATCCTTTGGGAAAACATGTTTCTCATGCAAAGTTTAGAGCTGCATTCACTAGTCTTGCTCAGTCAGTTTCTACTCGGAATAAATGATCAGTTATTGTTCCGGCCAACCCAGTGGCCAATTCAGCTGTAGCCAGGAATCAGGAGTTCACCCGAATGAATCCTCCATCCTTTCTCAGGTCTAAGTCAGATGAGGACCCTCAGGAATTCATCGATTAGGTTTAGAAGGTCATAGACATCATGGGGGTTACTTCTAGTGAGAGTGTTGAGCTAGCTGCATATCAGTATCAATATGTTTCCCACACTTGGTACAAGCAGTGGTAGCCAGAAAGGTCAGTTGATGCAGGACTTATAGAGTGGGAGGAGTTGTCACCGCATTCTTAGAGAGGTTATTTACCCTAGAGCTGAGAGAATATAAGGTGTTAGAATTTATCAACCTCAGGCAGGGAAACATGATAGTAAAAGAGTATTCTCTTATGTTTACTCAATTAGAAAGATATGCCCCTCATGTGGTTGCAGACAGCAAGGCCAAGATGAGTAAGTTTGTTTCTGGGGTGAATGATAGTATGGTCAATGAGTGTAGGTCTACGATGCTGAATAATGACATGACTTTAGCTAGGCTTATAACTCATGCTCAGCAGATAGAGGAGCAAAATATTAAGATAAGGGAGAAGCAGAATTAGAGAGCAAGGATTGGCAGTTTCAACTTTGCTCAACCCAAATCTGAAGGAGGAAACCGTTCTCAATTTCATCCTAATTCTTTAGTTCCAGCTCCTTTTTCGTCTAGTGCTCCAGATCCTAAGTTCAGGGATGGTAATAGAGATAGGGCTCCAGGCTCTATGTCTCAGGGTAGTGTCAGCAATGACCGAACTAATCCCTTTTATAGACTTGTGGTAAGAACCACAAGGGTGTTTGTAGAGCTGGCAGTGATGTCAATTTCAGATGTGGCAATCTAGGCGACAGAGTCAGAGATTGTCCCTAGTTAGGTTATTAGGGTTAGAAGAACCATTCCTCAGCTCAGTCCGATCGCCTAAATCAGTAGGTTGCCACTTCCAGTGCTTCTAGTAGGCAACGCCCAAATAGACTTTATGGTCTCCAGTCCCGACAGGATCAGGAAAATTCTCTTGATGTGGTTACTGGTACGTTCCATAGCTTTCACTTGCATTTTTACGCTTTTCTAGATCCAGGTGATTCCTTGTCTTTTGTTACTCCTTATATAACAGGCAATTTTGGAATTAGTCCTGAAATTCTAGCAGAGCCCTTTTTAGTCTCTACCCCAGTGGGTAAACCATCATGGCCCAATAGGTATATAGGAATTTTCTGATTATGATATTTTAGAAAGTCACTTCAGCAGACTTAGTCAAATTAGAGATGACTGATTTTGATATCATTCTCGGTATGGATTGGCTTCACACCTACCATGTCACAGTCGACTGTAGAAATAGAATAGTCCAGTTTCGGTTTCTAAATAAACCCGTCCTAGAGTGGAGGGGTAGTACTTCAACATTCATAGGTCAGCTTATTTCCTACCTTTGGGTAAGGAAAATGATGTATAAAGGAAGTTTCCATCATCTTGTTCTAGTTAAGGATGCTAATTCAAAAACTCCCAGTCTTGATTCAGTCCTAGTCGTGAATGAATATTCAGATATCTTTCCCGAAGATCTTCTCGAAATTCCTCTCGAAAGGGAAATAGACTTCGGCATTGATCTTCTTCCAGATACTCAGCCTATATCTATTCTTCCATATAGAATGGCACCAGTAGAACTCAAAAAATTGAAAGACCAATTCAAGGATCTCTTAGATAAGGGCTTCATCAGGCCCAGCATGTCCTCGTGGGGCGCACCAGTCTTATTCGTGTGCAAGAAAGATGGTTCTCTCAGAATGTGCATTAATTAATGTCAGATCAATAAAGTCATGATCAAGAACAAGTATCCACTTCCCCATATCAATGACTTATTTCACCAACTTCAGGGTGCGAGTTATTTCACTAAGATAGACCTCAAATTAGGTTATTATCAGCTCAGAGTCAGGGAATGTGACATTTTGAAGATAGCTTTCTAAACTTGGTATGGTCACTTCAAATTCCTAGTCATGTTCTTTGGTCTTACTAATGCCCCAGCAGCTTTCATAGACTTGATCAACCGGGTGTTCAAGTAGTACTTGGACATGTTCGTCATAGTCTTCATAGATGATATTCTGGTCTATTCCCGCAGTGAGCATGATCATAAAGACCATCACAAAATTGTACATTAGGCTCTCATATATCATCATTTGTTCGCCAAATTCAGTAAATGCGAGTTTTGGCTAAGGTCAGTAGCATTCCTTGGTTATATCATTTCTGGTGATGGCATTAGGGTTGATCCTCAAAAGACTAAAGCGGTAAGAAACTGGCCTCACCCTATATCTCCATCAGATATTAAGAGTTTCTTGGGTTTGTCTGGCTAGTACATACGATTTGTTGAGGGATTTCCTTGTATTGCATCCCCTATGTCTAGATTGACTCAGAAGAAGGTCAAGTTTTAGTAATCAGATCCTTGCGAGAGGAGTTTTCAGGAGCTGAAGACTCGACTACCCTCAGCTCTAGTCCTAGCTCTTCCAGATAGTTCAGATGGGTTCATAGTATATTGTGATGCATCAAGAGTAGGTTTGGGTTGTGTCCTCATGTAGCATGGTAAGGTCATAGCCTATGCCTCCAGACAACTTAAACCCCATGAGAAGAATTATCCGACTCATGATCTTGAGTTAGCAGCTGTAGTATTTGCCTTAAAGATTTGGAGGCATTATCTATACGGTGTTCATGTAGATGTGTTCACCGACCTTAAGAGCCTTTAGTACGTATTCTCTCAAAAAGATTTTAACCTCTGCTAGAGAAGGTGGTTAGATCTCTTGAAATATTATGAGATGAGTTTCCTTTATTATTCAGGCAAGGCCAACGTAGTGGCCGACGCTCTCAGTAGACTGTCTATGGGTAGCGTTGCATATTTTGAGGACATTAAGAAAAAGTTAGCTCAGGAAGTCCATCAGCTTGCCAGACTAGGTGTTTGCTTATTCCATACATAGGAGGGTGATGTATGTATTCAGATTAGTTCAGAATCATCTCGATTTTTTGAGGTAAAAGAAAAGCAAGATAGAAATCCTAGTCTAGTCAAGTTGAAAGAGTCAGTCAAGGATCAAAAGGTTGAGGTTTTCTCCCGGGGGGAGATGGTGTTCTGTGTTGTTAGGGTCGTTTGTGTGTTCCAGGTTTAGATGACTTGAGGAAGCAAATTCTTGCAGAAGTGCATGATGTGCATTACTCTATAAATCTAGGAGCCACAAAAATGAACCGCGACTTGCGGGAGATCTATTGGTGGAGTGGGATGAAAAGAGATGTTGCAGAGTTTGTGGCTAAGTGCTCTACATGTCAGCAGGTTATGAAAGAGAATCAGAAGCCTAGTGGTACCGTGCAAGAGTTCATTATTCCCACCTAGAAATGGGAACAAGTGAACATGGACTTTCTGATGGGTTTGCCACGTACTCACCGTCAGCATGATTCAGTTTGGGTCATTGTAGATAGGATAACCAAATCAGCTTATTTTCTTTTAGTTCATACCTCTTATTCAGCCTAGGACTACACCAAACTCTATATTAGGGATTTGGTCATATAACACGGTATTTCATTGTCCATTATTTCAGACAGAGGTACCCAGTTCACCTCTCACTTCTGGAAAACATTCCAAAAGGGTCTTGGTACCCAAATTCATCTCAGTACAGCCTTTCATCCCCAAACAGCTGGTCAAGCAGAAAGGACCATGTAGACCTTGGAGGATATTCTAAGGGCCTGTGCAATTGAATTCAAGGGAAGTTGGGATGACCACTTGCCTTTGATTAAGTTTTTATACAACAACAACTATCATTCCAAGATTCAGATTGCTCCATTCGAAGCTCTCTACGGTAGGAGATGTAGATATCCAATTGGTTGCTTCGAAGTTAGTGAGGCCTCAGTTATAGAACCTGACTTGGTATTTGATGCCTTAGAAAAAGTTTTGTTGATCAGAGAGAGACTTTGGGCTACTCAGAGATGACAAAATTCTTATGCAGATGTACGCAGAAAGTATATCGGGTTTGAAATTAGTGACTATGTCTATCTAAAGATCTCTCCCATGAAGGGAGTGAAGAGATTCGGAAAAAAGGAAAAGCTTAGTCCCAGATTTATCGGTCCCTTTAAAATTATCAGTCGCTTTGGCAAAGTAGCTTATAAGCTCCCATTGGCTTCAGATCTAGCCTCTGTTCACCTAGTCTTTCATGTATCTTTTCTCAAGAAGTGCATAGGTAACCCAGCATATGTAGTCCCTATTCAGAGCATAGATGTTCAGAACAATCTCTCTTATGAAGAAATTCCAGTCAAAATTCTTGACTACCAGATTCGTAGACTAAGGAACAAAGAATTTACTCTAGTCAAAGTTCTTTGGCGGAATAAGTTCGTTGAGGGAGCTACTTGGGAATCAGAAGCAGACATACGAACCAAGTACCCTCACCTCTTCTCAGAAAACTCAGACTCAGCTCAAGGCAATAATTTTGCTTAAGATTATTCAGTTTCATGTTCAGATTTCCATTATAAACTTGGTACCAAGTACCATTACATATTCAGTCATGCATTCATGTGTCAGCTCAGTCATGTATTCATGCATCAGATATGCATGTTCAATATGATAAAACCAGCTTATTAGTCATGTCAGTCATGAAATAATGCTTCAGTTGTGCATGTCCAGTATGTGCTTTCAGTTATCATTTATATCAGTATAATAAGTCTCATTCGAGGACGAATGTTCCAAAAGGGGAGATATTGTAATACCCCAAAAAATGCAAATCAATATTATTCCCATATTTCAAGCTTCTGAATAGTACATAATGGTTCTTTGGTAGTTTCATAATCAAGTTCGATGTCAATTAAGGACTCAAATACGACCTAGGTATTTGGCGAATCAAAACATTCCTTACCAATTGAATTCTTGGGAAGGACATTGGTATAGTCAACCTCAAATATATAATTAAATTTTTGAGCTCATAAACCAAAAACATATTGATAATTGAATTATCTTTCCAATGATACCAATTTCACCCAAATCCGATATCGAAGAAAAAATTTATACCCATTTTACTCTAGCATGTTAGCGTGGAAACTAAGTGACGACATGTGCAAACAGCTTATCACATATATGATGACTTATTGGATAATGTCATCAGCCTTAGGTATAAAGTCATAAATACCAGCATCGAGCGATGACATGAGCTAACGGCTTATCACATATGTGACCACATCATCCCAATGACGTCGGCCGTAGAATTCAGCATTTTCCAAACTGTTTTGGAGGGGTATTTTAGTATTTTATATTTATCCCAAAGCTCCATAAACACTGAATTCATCCTCCATTTCACCAAAATACATTATTTTCTCTAAAATTCTCTCAAGAACAAGAAGTGGGGTTTCCAATTTAAGATCTAAATCTCAAGCATTCTTCCATCAATCTTCCCAAATCAAGTATCAAGGTATGTCATGTGTTGATTCATGGGTCCCTTTCACCCATGAAGCTCAATAATCTCTTTTCAAAATACAAGATTTGTGTATTTATGAATGTTCATGATTTAAATAGAATTGAAATTCATGTTCATAATGTTGTGGGGATTTTGATTCATGTTTTAAATTACATATTCCAATGATTGACCCTAGTATATGAAGATTTGCATAATAATCTTGATAAACCCCCTTCAATTGATAAGTTGGTTGATATATCCATGATTATTAGATGTGTTGATGATGGTATAACTAAAGCATGCTCCCCATGTGTTTGACTAAATACCTATGTGAAGCAAAAGTGTCATACTAGTATAATAATATGAAATCTCCATTCATGTACAAGTTTATGCACATCAAGTGTTGGATTAAATGTATTAGTCAATGAAGTATGGTTATATGTTTAGCCATTGTGGTTCTTTAGAACTTGTACTTCATGAAATCTCCAACTTATTGTATTATGTATTTTGATGTTGGTCATGTATTCAATAAAGTCATGCTTTGTTAGTTTCTTCCCATTAAGTCCTGGGGGTACTTGTACCCAAAAAATATAGCTATGTGCCTAGAGTTAGTGTCATGATTTCACAATATCCTCAGTCAAGACATGATCCGTAGAGCTGAGTTAGTCATATGACTCAGAAAAGCTCAGTAATACAGTAATCTCAGTACTATTCCATCAGTCAACGAAAACTCAGTTAATTCAGTCAGTTTAGTTCAGTAATCCATGTTCAATGTCTATTCAGATGGGAGTAGAAATTAGCACCGAGTGAACCCAAAGATCGGAACACACACTGTCAGATGAGGGTGTGATTCTTAGAAGTCATCCTTGGGTTCTAAAACTATGTAGCCAGCATAGGTTGAGACATCAACACTATCATATGAGGGTTGTTGAGGTGGATAAAAACTGTCAGATAAGGGTCCCACCAATCTCTTTTGGGGACACTATCAGATGAGGGTCACCCACAGCTTGTCCTTACCAGTGGTGTGGTATTGACACCCTTTTAATTGGGGTTATAGATTAGACCCGAACACATATATTTCATTATTTGGGGAATGTCGATTAGATGACTACTTCCCACAGTTTCAGTTACTGTTCAGGACTGTCAGATATAGTCATTCAGTCTCAGTAATTGAACTCAGATAGTTCTACAGAATCTAGTACTGTCAGATACAGTCATCTCAGAATAGAACGGAACTCAGCTGGTTCCATCATAAACTAGACTGTCAGATACAGTCTCTCAATATTAGTTATTTTAGTTATACGGTATCAGTATCTCATGTTATCAGTACTCAAATTAAGTAATCATGTTTTCACAAAGTCAGTTACAGTTATTAGGTATTCAGACAAATATTCTCACGTTCATGTTGTTTAGTCAGTTAGTATAGTTCATGCATGTGAACCCTTTGCATTTAGCCTACCTTACATTCATACCAGTATATTCAATCATACTGACGTATTTGTGGTATGGTGTTTTATACCATAGGTTCAGAAGCATGAACTCTAAAGCATCAGTAGCATTCCAGTACTCAGCAGTCAGAGTCAGTTGTGAGTCCTTATCCTTCGAGGACATGAGCATTATCTTATCATTTCAGTACTTAGTTTATTTCAGTAGTTGGAGTTAGTTGGGGACATGTCCCATCAACTCCTTATTCAGACAGTTAGAGACTCTTCAGACTATCTTGTTCAGTCATTTTATTAGTTTGTTATGGGTCTTTCATACCCCACAAATATGTTATATTTTATTAGATATTGTGTTTTAGTTTTGAATCTTACGGCCTTACAGCCTTTATTTCTGTATTTACACAGTATATTATGCAGTGTTCAGGTAAAGATATCAGTCATGGGTTAGCTTGTGGTCCATCGGGGTCATGAGCACTGTGTAGTATTCTAGGTACCAGATTCAGGGCATTACACTTTTGGCCTTAGCAATGCACCCGCAACATTCTAGAAAATCATAATGGCAATTTTCTATGACATGGTGGAAGAATTTGTTGAGGTATTTATGGATGACTTCTTTGTTTATTCTAAATTTGATGTGTTCTTGTAGAATCTAGATTGATTCTTAGCTCATAGTGAAGAGACAAACCTTGTACTAAACTAGGAGGAGTTCCATTTTTTGGTCAAGGAAGGAATATTCCTTTGTCATAAGGTGTTATCTAGAGGACTTGAAGTAGACAGATCAAAAGTTCAAGTCATTGAAAATCTATTATATCCTGTGATAGAAAAGGGAGTGAGAAGTTTTCTCAGGCATACAGGATTTTATAGGTGGTTTATCAAAGACTTTTAGAAGATTGCAGGTCTTATGTGTAAGTTGTTGGAAAATAAAGATAAATTTGATCTTGGCGTTGAGTGTCAGAAATCTTTTGAAGGCTTGAAGAAAAGACTGAAAGAAGCACCCATCTTGATTTCTCCTGACTGGGCATTACCATTATAGTTGATTTGTGATGCTAGTGAAGTGGTTGTTAGAGCAGTTTTGGGGCACCAAAATGATAAGGTATTTCATTTAATTTATTATGCAAGTAGAGTCTTAAATAATTCCCAGATGAATTACACAGTCATAGGAAAAGAAATTCTAGAACTTGTCTTTGCGTTTGATAAATTCAAATCATACTTGGTGGGCACCAAGGTATTTGTTCACACAGACCATGCTGCCATCAGGTATCTATTCAACAAAAAATATGCAAAGCCACGGTTTATCAGGTGGATTCTATTGCTCCAAGAATTTGATCTAGAAGTGTGTGATAGAAAAGGAGCTAAAAATCAAATGGCGGATCATCTATTGAGGCTAGAGAATCATGATCACATTATTGATGATACACTTTTCATCTGGGAAGAGTTTCCAGATAAAAAATTGTTGGCTCTCAATATGTGTCAGATTTCTTGGTATGCAGACATTGTAAATTTGCTAGTGTGTGGATTTTACCCTCCCATAGCTACCAGTCAATAGAGAAAGAAGATGTTACATAGTTCTCGTGCATACATTTGGGATAATCCCTATCTCTTAAAATAGGGTGTTGATGGGATTATTTGCAGATGTGTATCTAAAACTAAATCTAAAAAAGTACTAGAAAAGTATCATTCATATGCTTATGGAGGCCATCATGGGGGTGAACAAATACCTAGAAAGGTGTTACAATAAGGATTTTTTTTGCCAACATTGTTCAAAGATATAGTTGCCTTTGTAAGGGGGTGTGATCAATGTCAGCGATTAGGTACAATATCAAGGTGCCATAAGATGGCCCTGAACAGTATTCTTGAGGTTGAGGTATTTGATAGTTTGGGGGATAGATTTTATGGGACAATTTCCATCATCTTATGGAAATTTGTATATCCTAGTGGCAGTTGATTACATATCTAAGTGGGTAGAAGTTTCTTCCTTCCCCATGAATGATGCGATAGTTATGATGAAGTTTGCGGAGAATCATATCTTCTCTCATTTTGGCAAACCTAGAGCTATTGGGTTTAAAAATCTATTGGGTAAATATGGTGTTGGGCATAAGGTGTCCACAGCGTATCACCCATAAATAAATGGCAAAGTAGAGGTATCTAAACGGGAGATCAAGCAGATATTACAGAAGACAGTCAATGGTCAGTGTAGGGATTGGTCGAAAAAACTGGATGATGCATTGTGGGTTTATAGGATAGCCTATAAAATACCTATTATAACCTCTCCTTATTTCTTGGTATATGGGAATGCGTGCAACTTACTTGTGGAGCTTGATCATTAAGCTTATTAGGCAGTGAAGAAAACAAATCTCGATATAAAGTTTGCTAGTGAGAAGAGATCGCTCAAACTGAATGAACTTGATGAGTTTCGTCTCCGTGCTTACGAGAACTATAAATTGGACAAAGAAAAGACTAAGCAATTGCATGATAAGCATATTCTAAATCGAGTTTTTGAACCTAGTCAACTTTTTTTGCTATTCAATTCAAGATTAAAGTTGCTTCCAGGTAAGCTAAGGTCCAAGTGGTCTGGGCAATTTAAAGTTGTGAGAATGATGTGTCATGGAGTTGTTGATCTTTGGAACAAGGAGAAGACTGAAAAATTCTTGGTGAATGGACAGAGAGTGAAGCATTATTAAATAGATCATGGGGATCAGGACAATACATCCATAACTTTTGTAGACAAATGAATTGAGTTGGGTCATGCCATGACGTTAACTAAGGCACTGCGTGGGAGGCAAGCCACAAATGTAATGTAATAGTGTAGTTTATTTATTAGTTATTGAAAGAAAAAGATAAAATAATATTGAAAATAAATCAAAAATATAAAAAGATGTGTCATGCCACGACCAAAACTAAGGCGTTGAGTGGGAGGCAACCCATTTTTTCTTATGTAATTTTGTTGTTTTTGTTTGGTGTGCAGGAATGAGAGACTTTGAGGAAAATAGTGAGAATGAAAAGAAAGTGAATTTCACGTGAAGGGAAGCAATTAGGCTTGTAAAAAATACATGCAAGTGATAGATAAAAAGGTACAAAAAGGGGATAGAATGCACCAAAGGGGGATTTCCAGTGGCTTACCGCAATTAGGCCACGTCGTGGAGCTAGATAGGAAAAACTATCCCTGCATCATGGTGAGGCTAGATAACAAAATATGGGATTTCTACTAAGTCACCTCAATTAGGCCACGTCGCATAGATAGATACAGGAAACTAGCCCCATATCTCGTTAGAGTAATTTTGAGGAAAATTTAATTAGAATGTCGAGTTTAACCATACCCAACCCTATTTGTTTACACCCCCTTTATAAATAACCCCCAGTTCCCCCAAATTATTTCCCACTAAAACCCTAGTGCACTTCCCTATTTCCTTAAACTACTCCTCTTAATTCGTGGCACATAAAAGATTAGAACATCAAGACCATTTCCCTCCTACAATTCAATTTAGGTAAGTGCTTAAATTCTTATCCATTCTCTTTATTTGGATGGAAACTTTAAAACTATTATTATGATTGGATTGTTAATTTTAATAGATTGTTATGAAATATGATGCTTTGCATAGATGATTAAAGTTTACTTATTGGACAATAGGTGAACTACACTAGTGATTATGTCTTAGGGTGTAACTAGAACTGTTATTGCGAGCTTAAGTGAAATCAATTTATGTTCAAAGTTGTGTTTGCAATGTTTAAATTTACATAGCGTAGGGGGTATGTGTTTCAAGGAAGGGAAGTCTGAGTACCTTTCTTGGAAATGATGCACATCTTAGTTAGCGACTTAGTATGGGGTGGCCCCAAACTTTGCTAAAACTAAGTGATGGTTGACTTTTCTCTATGTGTGGATTTATAATGATGCACAAAATGGGTTGAACAATTGTAATTAGGTGTTGTCTGTAATCCTATACATTATGCATAAACATTGTTGCTCCTGATTCAAATAGATGAGTACTTAAATCCTGTGTAGAGCCATATATTTTTGGTTTAATTTAGTTGTGAGGTGCCTATAAAGACAAGATGTAAATGTGAACTAGGGGATGTTTGAGTACCCGGATCGTACATTTGTACATCTGTGCTAGCAACTAAGTGTGGGGTGTCCTTAACACTTGTTCGTGCTTAGTGTGAGCTATTATATTTAGGGATCATGTCTTACTAGTTTGTTGTATGTTTTGAATGATAGGTACTATTGATTGTTCCCAAAAGAAAGTAAAGAATAAGGCTGGGCCATCTGATCCCTCAAAGAAAAGAAATAGGTAGTCCGACAGGATACCAAGAGCTCTGATAGTTCCTCATTGTCAGGTACGGAGATATGGATATAGGCGGTTCATCGAAGCAGGCAAGAAATGGTACTCAAAATACATTGAAACCAAGCATATCTTAGAAGTGTTTATCAATAGAGAAAGATTACAGTGCGAGTATCCGAGCATGGTACACCGGTTGGAGTAATTGCATATGACCTTTATGTTCAAGCAGCCGACAGAGTGCAAACTGCACCTCATTAGGGATTTTTATGCTAACTGGGACCCTAGGGACCCAAACCATAAGGTGAAGATTCATGGGAAAGTGGTCACCTTTACAACCAAGGACTTGAATGAATTGTTAGGTTTTCCCAAGGATGATGCGGGGCTATTGAGGTAGCTGAATATAACCTTTCCAAATGCCCACCTCTGACATCTATTGTGTGGAACCATATATGCTGCTAGATGGACACAACAATGAGGCACTAGCCACCATTTGACTTTTCCTTTTGTTCAAATAAATAGGGAGGCGTGCATGTGGGGAAAGATTGTCTATCATTTCCTTATTCAGGGCAAACATTTGACTGACATCACTCATGATAGGATATGTTTAATTTATGATCTTATGTGTGATGACATTAATATCAATGTAGGTGCTATTATTTTTCAGTGATAAAAAAGGCGCTATACCATGAGAGACGTCGATATGGGTTCGGTGGACTGCTTAGCAGATTCTTAAGGAAGAAGCATAGGGTTGAGAAAGAAAACCTAGATTACAAGTTTGGTACAGATACATGCCCTATTGATGTGATAAGAGTTAGGAGTTTAGATATGGATCATGGGCCAATACTCACTATGCTCGAGCGTCATGATTAGAATGATGAGATTATAGCTAGGATATATGGGATGCAGATATTATAGCTGCGAGTAGGAGGGAGACCAACTATGAATAAGAAAATTTGGGCAATTGAGTTGGATTTCCCTCTTGGTCACCATACTAGGACTTTACTATGGATAGGTCCAGACTTTGTTGAGCCTATTAATGATGATGTGCCCATTGATGAGGAAAGGCAGTAGTGAGATTCAAATATTGAGTCAGAGGAGGAAGAACATCCTAATATGGGAGCTAAGTAATATGGTCCAGATGATGATGTAGATGATGATGACATGGATGAGGCCTAGCCAGGGATTTAAATGCCACCTCATTATTTTTCCTTTTTTATAAGCACTGGGACAGTGCTTCCTTTTAAGTGTGGGGTAATGGTACCTCTTATATCATTCTCATTCCTTGTACTTTGTTTTATTCTGTTGGATGTTTTTATTCTGTTGAATTGTTTCGTTTTTTGGTGTTGGACTTAGTAATTCTAACTATTCGAAATGCTACGGTCTGTAATAGTTAGTATTTAGTAATGGTTTTCTCATTAGTTGTGTGCTTAGTAGTTACTTTAAAATTTTAGTTTTTTCCCTCAGGGAATTTTTAAATAAGTCATAGTAGTTAGTTTCCCTTTCCTATGATGGATGGATGACGACCGTCTTAAGGGGAGTTAGTCATAGAAAATTATGAAGTGATGAGAACCGAATCACAACTTAAGTAGAAATGCCTTATGTTGGGCCATTGGGATAGTGACTTGGAACATATTTGTCTTGAAACATAAGTGTGTCATAAACTAAAAACGGAGCTAATTTTAGATACTTAATCTCAATAGGTGTAATTTTTGGTTCGTTGGCTTAAAATTTGAATTTGACAAAGTACGAGATCGAAAGGATCTTACTTGAATCTAGCATTCACCAAGAGTGGGAGATTTTTTTTAGTTATTCTACATGTATAGTGATGTCTAGAACTTTATCAGTGTGTCTACAAAGCAAAATAAAGGATGTTGTGTATAGGAAATAATGTAGGCATTTTTGTTGATAGTTGAATTTTTAGATCGTGTATACCTACCCTTGTGCATATCCTTAGTTAGCCCCATTGAGCCTATAGATTGATTTCTTTGGTAGCCTTATATGAAGCCTAATCCCTTCTTTGATTGACCTTAATTTGATCCAAAGCTCCTATGCGCTTCAGTATAAAAATTAATTGAGTAAGGAGTATGAAAAAAATAAGAGAAGAAAAGGTGAAAGTGAAGCCCCAAAGTAGTGGTCAATGGTGTTTAAAGTTGATGTATTGTGGTTTGGAGTGAAAAAGAAATTTGTGCTAAAAATTAAATCATGCATTAATAGAAAATACTCTCACCATATTGTATGTTAATGAGCTTAATGAGATGGGGTAAAACAAAATATGTGTGAAGGTAGTAAAACTGAAAGTTGGTTGCTATAGACTAATCTTAATTGTACAATGCGATGTATTAAATTGTGTAGGGAGATTAGCCACTATTTCCTAAATAGTTCCTACCCGTCCCTTAGTCTATAGTACAACCATGAAAGACCTAGTTGATCCTTCATCCCAATATGACTATTAGTGGTGTAGGACACTAAGGGAAAGCTTATGGTTCATTATCTATAATGTATGAATTCTTTGTTGAGACTGAGTGATTTAATTTTGATATTCCCATTCCATTGTATATTGTAAGATTGCGAGTTAATGTGGGAAACTTTCTTGTTGTGAGGGTTCATGTGGATGATAGTCAAGTGACATATAGTGTTTTTACATTGAGTGATTTGATTAAGTTTGCCAACAAATTAGAAGTTCACTGTTGAGGTAAAGATGTTTGAAAAGAATTATCCCATGTTTATAGAGTTAAATTGACATGTTTTCAGCTAAAAAGTCATTGTTAGGTTTATGAGTTCCCAACACAAGCATTTCTCCTAGGTTATGATGCTAAGCTTAATTGGGTATAGTGTTGATTGAAGTTGTTCGAGGATGAACAAGGTTCTAAGTGTGGGGTGGTGATCTTGGGCGTATTTATATGTCCAATCACCAATATTTACCTATAATAGAACTTGTTCTATGAGCTAAAATGTGTAATTTTTATTTTATTTGAGTTTTAATTGTTTTCCTTATCTAATGGACATGATTAGTTTTTGCAGGACTAAATTTAGATGAAATTGGATGCATGAAAGAGAAGTTAATGATGAATAGAGCAATACGATTAATTTGCTGAGATAAGGAGACTGTAAGTTAGCTTTGAAAGTATAGAATAAAGAAAGGAAGAATAAGTGAAGATAGTAAAATCCAGTGACTCTTTGCAATTAGACCGTGTAGTAGAGATAGATGCAGAAAACTAGCCCCGTGTTACGGTAAAGGGAAATTCTCAATTGGAAAATTCCAGTAGTTCACTACGACAAGGTTTCATCATAGAGATAGATGCAAAAAACAAGCCTCACATCGCATTAAAGGTCACATATTGGGAAATAAAATCCAACAATAAAAGGAATAAATCAATTCAATTGGAAACACTTGGGAAACGTAAGCAGAGGTAGAAAAATACTACAATTTCTCTTTTAGGTTTCTTTGAACTTCATTATTTCGAGATTACTACTTGGTAGGATTAATTATTCATTTTTTATGCTAAATTCAAACATGAATAGCTAAACACCCTTGTTCTGGGGTTGAGGCCAAGAACATGATTGCACTTTGATATTCGTTATCAAAGTTTATTATTGGATTATCGTATGGGTTGTTCTTAATCTCTTATTCTTACTATATTCATGAATGGAATCCATAGAATAAACATATATTCCTATGTGAATGCGGGATGAGAATCATAAGATAGAACAAAGAGATTTCAGAGCAAGGTTCTCATCTTTTTATAAAATAAGGGATTTGAATTAGTATCTAGGATAGGGATATACCTAGAAGCCTTATTTGGTTTGATTCCAGGAAGATAGCTTTATGCATCTAAATGGATTATTGCATCCCCGCTCAAAGATGTAGTTACGTCCAGTTAGGTAGAAGATTAGAGGTCGGGAGACCATGATCATACTATAAACTCTGCAAATCAATAACCCGATAATCAACTAAATTACAATAGGAATAGAAATTTGTAAAAATTTTCAAAGTGTCTCAACCCTAGAATTCTCATCATTATTATTTACAACCCCTTCTAAAGTTGCTATTATTGTATGTCGTTATTTCTTAATTTGTTATATTTTTCTTTAAATCTTCACAATCGTCTTAATACTTTAAAATACTTAATATATTCTTGTCAAAAACTAAAGTTGATTAAATTGCTAGCTGCATAGTCCTCGTGGGTATGATATTCAACTATTCTAGTCACTATATTACTTTTATAATCATGTACCTTGTGTGTGCGTTGGATCGCAGCACCACACTTATAAAAGAGGGGTTATGAGATATTTAGGAATGTTTCCCTGTCTTGTGTTTCAATCTCAAGCTATATAGAGTCTAAGATCTTGGATTCCTTTGATTTTTTGCTTGCTTATCTTTCAGCTCATGTATCCAAAAAGATCTGTTGTTCAGGTGAGCTCTTCTATCCTGACTGAGGGCAATATGGGAAAAGCTCATCCAATTTCTGAGATTCAGACTCGGTCAAGGGTCATGACAGCTAACTCTCCTTGAGGGGTTCCACCTGTCCCCACTAACCCTACTTTTGGGAGTGACACTTCTCCTCAGTCACCTCAAAATACTGGGTTCCATCTCTCCTTTTCTCTGGTAGCTTAGGTTGGAGGAAAGTGGTCCAATAAGATGTATTGGGTAGGTCCTAACTTCCATTTTATGGCTAGTGCTCCCTACCCGAACTTGTTGGGAGGCAGGCATTTTTAAATTGGTAATGCTCAAAGGGAATAAGGTGCCTAACATCAGGTCATTGGGGACCAATCCTCACTCACCTATCCTCCTTGTCAGTTTTGCGGTCTATCACATCGTGGTTGTTGTGAGAAAGGAAAGAATCGGTGTTTTAAATGTGATCAATTGGGTTACATGCAATAGGAGTGTCCCATAATGATTACCGCTTGGGCAAAAAGGTACCAGTTTCCTCTTCTCTAGATCTTTCACCTAAGGGTGCCTTATCTAGTTTCGACATTTGTTGGGACCATCTCAATACTCTTACTATAACTTAGAAGCTCGAGGCACCTTCTGATACTGACATGGGTATGTTAAAAATTTTCTCTCATGATGTGTATTGTTTGCTTGAACCAGGCTCCACTCTTTCTAATATGACCCTATATATGGATATGCATCTTGGTTTTTGGTCTTGAGAGTCTCTCATTTCCCTTTTTAGTTTCTACCACGGTAGCAGACCCTGTGGTTGTTAAAAGGGTCTATAGGGGGTGTGTGGTATTTTTTAGTGGTAGAAAAGCTCTTGTAGACTTAATAGAGTTGGGCGTGGTTGATTTTGATATTTTCTTGGGGATGGATTGGTTACATTTGTGTTATGATTCCTTACATTGTTAGACCCGTAGGGTCATGTTTTTATTCCCTAATGAGCTAGTCATTGTATGGGAAGGTAGTTTTTTGGTGCCTAAGGGGAGATTCATTTCGTATCTTAGAGTCCATAAGTTTATCTCAAAAGGGCGTTTGTATCATTTCGTTCGAGTTAAAGACTCTAACTCAAAAGGTTCTTCCCTAGAGCCCATTCTAATGGACAATAAGTTTCCCTGGTGATACCAATTAGTACGGAGTATTGTGCTCGTTGGCATAATGGGAGGAAGGTCGAAGGTTGTTCTTAAATTTTCTTCTAGCGATGGTTCCTAAGGGAAGGTCGGGTTGTGTACTCCAGTGATTCTCTCTTATCTCGATCGAGAGGGTGCTCTACTAGTGTGTAATGTATTCTATTAGCACTTGCGCCTATGGTTCGTATCTTGTATACATTTCGTTCCCTAGATATGAGTCTTAACCTTACGTTGTATTACCAATGGTATGTATAGTGGTGTGTCATTTGGTGTCCAATCCTAAGGACTCCGCCTTTGGAATGTTGTATCAGGATTGGTCTCATTTATGACCTAGGTGGTTTCTATAAAACCCTTCGTGCCTATAGTGATGTGTCTCTTTTGGGATCTTTCCTTGAGTGGAATAAGTGGTTCATATGCTTTAGTTCCTCCATGACCCCTCTTGTGTTGGGGTGATAGTGGCTCAGGGAATATGGTGATATTTTGAAATAGGGGAAATATAGAAGTCCCTAAGTGGGGGAGATTCTAGGGTGACTTCCAGAACTATAGTTTTGGAAAAGAGTAGATGGTGAAAACCTTCGTGAAAATGATAGAGGGTGCTAGATATTAGGAAGGATAGATCATTTCATGGGTATAAATGCGGTAGGCTTGAGTGTTAAGGTTGGTAGATATACCAACTGTCATGTTGGGTGCTTAAGATATTTGAGGAGGCATATGTATGACTTGTTTTATGTCATAGTTGTGGTATGGTTTTGGATTTTCAATCTTATGTTGGTCATTTTGGCTATAATAATTGGTTATAGTTTTCCTGTATCGTCTACTTGTGATTTGCAGATGATAATGGTAATGGATCAGAGTAGTTGTAAGACCCCACAAAGTTCCCTCATAGTCTGAGCCTTAGAGCATGTCAAGCGAAGTGTAATTCCTGCCCTAAAAGATTAAGAAGTGACTTACCAAGTGATTGGTGTTTAAACCATATAGAATTTTCTTAAATTTGACTTTTTTTCATGTAGAGAATTGAATTAACTTTCCAACGATACCCAATTTTGTCAAATTCGATATCGAGGTGAGAAGTTATGGCCATTTTACCAAGAGCTGTCAGAACCGCCCAGGTGCGACAGACGATCCGATGGACCGTCGAGTGTGCGATGGACCGTTGCAACCAAGGCAGTAACTCTTTTTCTGGCCCAAGTGCGAAAGCCAAGATGACTCACCATCGGACTTTCAACGAACCGTCATTGTGACCACCGCGCTGAGGCAGTGTGGCCTCATCCTGGCCATCGTGCGACGGACGACCCAACGGACCATCAGAATTGCGATGGACTATCGCATCGAGGCAGTGTGTCCCCTTTTTGGCCATTGTGCGACGGACGACCCGACGAACCGTCAGGCTAGAGACAGACCATCGCTTTGACCGTTGCAACCCCTGTTCTGTATTTTTAAGTCCTTTTTAAAAAGGGCTTTTGGGTCTTTTCCCTTTTAACCCTCAAATATATTCCAAATGGACCTAATAGCCTTATTATCTCCCAAAATCATCCAAAGGCTAGGGTTTCTCCCTCAAGAGAAAATCTAAAGCCCTTCTCCAAGAAATCCAAGAACTTACCATGGATTCTACAAATTGAGTTGGGATTTGAGTTCCCCAAGTTCAAAGGTTGCAAGAACCCTCTCTCAAGAGTAAGAAGAAGAGTTTAGAGCAAGTTTGTTCATCCAATTTCATAATCTAAGGTATATGGGATTTTGAACAAGGGTAATCCTTTCACCCTTGTGCCCAAAGACTTATTTAAACTATAATTTTCTGCAATTTATGAGATTTAACATGAATTTGAATTAGGGTTTTTCACCCATTATTATTGATTTCAATATTTGTTGTTTCCCATGAATTGAGAGTCTAATGGCATGATTTTCACATGTTTTCTTGAGAAATTGCAGTTGGGTCTATACCCCATGATTTAAATCCTTGAGAACTTAGTAGTTGAAATGTTTGAGATATTGAAACGTATGAGTATGCTGAGATTTTGAGATAAAATTCTGAAATTTCCAGATTTCTACTTGAGTTATGAATCTATATGCTATCTATTATGCTTTTGATGAGTTTTAACTTGAGATTGAATTTTGGGTTATTGATCCCTACTTGAGACTTGCAATTTTATGAACTTTTATGCTATAAGCACCCATGATTTGAGTATTCTGAGATTATTGAGAAATGTTTTGACCTAATGGTCATGGAGTTTTGAAATCCACTTTACTACATGAGATTACAGATTTGATTGTTGGGTTCTTGATGGACCATGAGATTATTTTAAAGTGGATTTTCATGAGATGAGTGAGATAATCTAAGGGGAGTAGTATTTAGCACCGAGTTGGGTAAGTTTCTAGGGTTTCTTACCCTAGAACTATGTGCGACCATAGGTTGGGCCTGAGGCCAAGATGATTTTGTGCCTAAGGCCGAGATATTGGGCCCGAGGCCAAGATAAGTGATCACTGAATTGAGGTTATACTCCCTGGCAAGAGTATGACGCTCCTCCACAATGTGGGGTCTCTTCCTTAGGAGGACAAAACGTTGGACTCCATGTAGCTCTCATGGTTTATGGCGGTTAAGAGAACCTCCCTTAAAACTAAAGCTTTGAGATAAATTATTTCCTTAAGACTAAAGTATTTTCCCTTGAGATGAGTATTTTCCCCAAAGTTAATGAAATACCTTCAAGTATGTTTCAAAGTTATATGATTCCGAATTTCAAGTACTTGAGTTCAAAAGAGTTATGAGTTCTTGAGCATTAAAGAAGTTTTACTCACTATGAGACATATGAATGAGTTGAAAGTATTGTTTAAAGTTTCCTTTAGCCTATGGTTAATGATAATAAGAGAAGATTACCGATTTTAAAGTTAAACTATGATGACTCACGAGATTTGTGTTACATGCTCCATTCTACATGATTCATGAGATTTACATTTAATACTTATTCAAGCCATGTGAGTCATTACTTATTGCATGCATGATTTTATTAAAGAGTATTGATGTTGTTTTATATAAATGCATGCACCCCCACATACTTAGTACATTCCCAAGTGCTGATCCACATATACGTCTATGTGCTACACTGTCTTATAATGTAGGTTCAGGTGCTCAGTCCCAGCCCCATCAGTGACTTCTGAGTACCTCTGTCTATATTCCTACAGTGGTGAGTCCTCATGGTTCGAGGACCTATCTTCAGACACTTCCTCATTTGAGAGACTATGTTATTACTTTCAGTTCATTTCGAGTCAGTTAGGGACCTGTCCCAATGGCTCTCTAGTTCATGGATTAGTAGAGTCTTTGTCAGGCTAGTTACCAGATTGTGATTGTGTTGAGAATTCTAGTATTGCGGTCGTTTGGACCGAGTACTTTCTCTGTATCTCCCTTCATACAATTTGATTGTGCTAGCGTTTGAATTATTTCATCTTGAAATGAGTATTATTAGTAGAAGCAAGCTCAAAGGGTTAGCTTGGGGCTACTTGTATCCTTAAGCACCGTGTGATGTCCCGAGAGGCGATTTTGGGTCGTTACAGTAGTGTTCGTGATGGATATAAGGAATATATCCCGGTGGCTTAAGATAACTCCTTCTAAGTTTTGGATAGGCTTGAATATATAAGTAGAGTATGGCTAGACTTAGGCACTCATAGTGGTGTGTCTCTGGGAAGCTATAAGTTGAATCAGACTTTCTCTCTAGCATTGGGATAGCGCCTTTTGAGGCATTTTATGGTAGGAGATGTCGTTCTCCTAATGTGCGGTAGGAAGTTAGTAAGGGTAAGTTTCTCATCCCTAATTTATTTCACCAAGACTTAGAAAAGGTGAAGGCAATTTGTGAGAGGTTGAAAATCGCTGAAAGTCACCAAAATTCCTATATGGGCATGAGATGTAGGGATTTAGGGTTTAGTGTTAGTGATTTGGTATTCTTAAAGGTTTCTCCCATGAAGGGAGTGATGTGATTTGGTAAAAAAAGGAAGCTTAGTTCACGTTATGTTGGTCCCTATTTGATATTGAAAAGTATTGGCAATATTTCCTATAAGTTGGAGTTGCCTTCTATATTGAACTTTATTTCCCCCGTTTTCCATGTTTCTATGTTGTGAAGATGTGTGGGTTACCATTCCTTAGTTATTCCCTTAGAGGATGCTAGTATTTTGAACTTTTTTTCTGATGAAGAGATCCCTGTAAGGATATTGTAATCAGCAAGTTCTCCAGTTGGGAATGAAAGAAGTGGCTTCGGTGAAGGTTCTATGGAGGAAACAATTGTCCGAGGAAGCTACTTGGAAGGCGGAGGAGGACATGAAGTCCAAGTATCCGCATTCGTTTTCCATTCAAGAAACTCGTGATCAAAGTATTTGTTAATCTTCTTATTGTGATGTATGTCTTTGGTATACAATGAGTTCACGTCCCTAAGTTTTGAATGATCAAGTGTTTTGATAAATGATGGGTTTGAATCACAAAGGAAATGAAATGAATAGTTCATTGATGATGATTATGATAAATGTTATATCCTTGTGGTGTACCTTGTTCTAAAATTTTTAGAGGTTGTTTTTATGTGTGATAATGTGTTTACTTGTGTTTATGCTTGCCTTACCCATCATTTGTGGACGAATGATCCAAGTGGGGGAGAATTGAAACACCTAGGCTTGGAACCATGAGAAAAAATTCTTCATTTGATGTCACTGGGCTAGGTACAACTAAAGGCATGAGTCATACAGCTTGGATACAAGTTGTAGACCCCCTCTCATACCCTATCCAGTGTGGGTATGGTTACTTACTATCCTAGGTACGAGTTAGCCCCCCCTCCCCAAATTATACAAGAAGGTACGAGTGGTACCCAACATGGTCGTATAGAGTGGTGTCTTAAACTTGGAGTGGACTATTTTTTGTATGAGTAGTGTGTACAGTTTAAGGCATGAGTAGTACCTATTGTATACAACTCAAGGGTGTGTATTCATACCCTAACTAGTATAGCTGACCTAGGAGAAGCCTAGGGTACGAGTTAGGGTACCACTCATACCCTAGGGTACTGTTTACACAAGTGAGTTGTGCCTAACATTGTGGTCATTTTCCATCTTTTAACTAAGGGCCCTATGGTCATTTCCTACCCTCAAAACCCTAAGTCCCCCTATATATAAGTGTGTGTGGCCTCCTAAGACACATTTTTAGGGGATCAAATATCCTAAATACTCTCTCAAGCATATTTTGGAGAATTGGAGGCTAGGGTTTCAAGCGTGTTCATCTTGGGGCAAGAGTAATCAAGTCTTCTTTGGTGAATCATTTTGTTTGAGGCATTTAACTCTCTTCATTTTTAAATAACTCAAAAACCTTGTATTTCACACTTGGATTAGTAAGTGTACATTATGGTTTTAAAATCAAATTAAAAGGGTTTTTGTTGCCAATGATGAATAATGTTTGTTCTTGCTTGAGCTTGTAATTATACATGTTATTAGTGGTGGCTTGAATGTGTTGGTACTAATTGTAAGTGGTCTAACATATGGGTCTTGAATAACCCTAATAATGATGAATTTCACCATGAATTTGGTCTTGATAAAGGTATGCACATAAGGTATTTGTGAAAATGTCTAAATGAATTGTCTACTCATATATTAATGGTGTGTTGAACTATCATATTGGTCTAGTGAATATGAATGAGATAAGATATTGTTGTAATGCATGTAAGTAATTAGTAAATGATTGGTAAAGGCCTTGTTGACCATGTATTGAGTCATGATGAATGTGAATGCTTGGTAAATAATTGGTAAGAACCTTGTTAATCATGTAATGGATTAATTTATGACTATAGATGGTGTGATGGCCCAATAAGTATGAATGGTTGATTATGTGTATTGTAATGATGTTGTTAACCATATAATAAGTTAAATTATGACCATGTCGATTTGATGGCTAAGAAAGGGGTTCAATCCCCTAAACATGAACTTGAATTATGTGTAGAACTAAAGTGTGGTATAGAAATACTAATGAAGAATGATTGGTTAGGTAAGGGTCTTGATGAGCACCGAATGAATTGAATGATGATTTTAGTTAAGTAATTGTCTTAATAAAGTGTTCAATAGATAAATGCTCACATGAAGACCTCATGGTCCCATGTGGTTGTGTTTTGGATAAATGATTTATATCCTTAAGTATTGAAATGAATTGTATGGATGTTAAGGCATGAACTGAAGGGGTTAATATCTCAAATGTCGACTAACAATGGTAATGAAATGGCTTGTGGTTAGAGTCCCTCTCCCAATGAAATGACTTGTGGTTAGAGTCCCTCGCCCAATGAAATGGCTTATGGTTAGAGTCCCTCGCCCAATGAAATGGCTTGTGGTTAGAGTCCTTCGCCCAATAATATAGCTTGTAGTTAGAGTCCTTTGCCCAAGGAAATGGCTTGTGGTTAGAGTCCCTTACCTAATGAATTGGTTTAATTGGTTGAGCTAGTTTAATGTTTGGCTCCCCTTGACTAATGTAATGGAGAAGTTTAAGGTTCCAAAATTGGTAAGGTGAAATGTTGAAAGTTCTTCACTACATGGCTCATGAATGAATGCTTTATGAATGATTACTATGACTCTTTCCATCACTTGGCATGCTATATATAAACATATGTATATGTATCTTCATATATGCCTATAATAATGTAAATGTGATTGCATATGATGGTTTGACTTGGATTGAACAAATGCGGTATTTTATCCTTATCCTCGACACAGGGGCCAGAGCTTCTTCTTCCTCTTCTACGTAGAGACCAGGTGTTAAGAGCAGTTTGGGAATTGACCTTGAGGTAGTGAGCTTTCATTCTATGGAGGGCATACATTTCATAGTCTTTTACTTTATGCTTTATACATCATTCTCTCTTAAACAAAACCCTAAGGCTCATACTTCCTCTCCAAGAAATCTAAAATTTCTCCATTAATTCTCCAAGACTCTTCAAGATTGAGAATTCTCAATTCAAGAACTCTAAGAAGTCATCTCCAAAACATTAATAGAGATCCAAGATTCAAGTTCTAGCATCTAAATCATCAAATTAAGGTATGTAGGGTTTCAACAAGGATAATTCTTTCATCCTTGTGCCCAAAACTTTATTTCAATTACAAATTTACTGCAATTTATGTGATTTCCCATTAAATTTATGCTAGGGTTTATGCCCATTATTGTTATTTATAAGTTTATGATATTTTCATTAATTTAGAAATTGAATTACATGATTTTTTTCATATCTCCATGCATATTGCTGAAATTTCCAGATTTTGAGTTGTTTTATCAATATTGACATTATCAAGCGTGATTATTATGATGATTTAACATGAGATTGGAGCATGAATTATTATTCCAAGATTTAATATTATTAATTCAAGAAAGATGATGCTTTAAGCATCTTACGAACAGATTATCCTCAATTTTTAGAAAAAGCTTTGAACTTTTGATCATTGGTTTAGCTTTGGAATGCACTACAAATTTTACAGTTTACTGAACTCAGATTTACTTAGAGAAATGCATAACTGGTTTTCATATGAATCCTTATGCTAGTTTCTAAAAGTGGATATCCAATGGTTTGAACATACAGATTTAAGACGGAGTAGTATTTAGCACCGAGCGGGAAGTGTTAGATCAGCATGCCCTATCTTCCATAGAACTACGTAGCCAACATAGGTACAGACTTAGATTATTCCCATTTATATGGATGATAGATTTAGCTTATGATCGATCACCTGGATTAGGTTATACTCCCTGGAAAGAGTATGAAACCTCTCCCCATCGTGAGGTTTCCTCCTTAGGAGGTCAAGACATTGGATTCCATTTAGCTCACATGGTTTGTGTCGGTTAAGAGAACCTCCCTAACAATAAAGATTTTCAAAATAGTTTTAAAAGTATTCTCCCTACAGTCTAACAGTTAAGAATATATTTCCTTGCAAAATTAGTCTTCAAATATGATTTAAGAATAAGAACAGAATACAGATTTTAGAACTAAGGGTTATGGATCACAAGATTTATACTATAAATTTTACTATTATTGATTATGATCTTCATCTTTTAGATTTACTCAAGCCTACATGAGTCATTAACATTTAGCATGCATGATTTCATAAACTGTGATTATATTGTTTACTTATTGCATACACCCCCCCCCCATATACTCAGCACATCCTCAGAGTACTGATCCACATATACGTCTATGTGCTACATTGTCTCATAATGTAGGTTCGGGTACTCAGTCTCAGCAGCATGAGTGATCTTCGAGCATCTCATCTACATCCCTGCAGTTGGTGAGTCCTCATAGTTCGGGGACTTAGTTGTTCACACTTTCAGTTTATTAGCAGATGTTTCTCCTTCTATTTAAGACAGTTTGAGTCAGCTGGGGTTTGTCCCAGTGACTTTCTAGTATTATTAGTAGAGGCTTGTTAGACTACTAGTTTTGATGCAGATTATTTAGTTTTGATGTTTCAGATGTTATGTCAGATTATTCTTAGATATTACATACTGTTTCCACGTTTTAGCATGACTTTTATGTCTATATCTCCATTATTATAAGATTCAGGCTCAGTAGTATGCAGACAGGGTTCGCTTAAGGCTTCTCTATATTTCCACAGAGATATATTGTAAAATTAGAACTATTATGATCAAGGAAAACACCAAATAACTCTTCCCATAAAGTCTGCTCAGCATCGTCACCCCTCGACTGCTCCCACTCTGCATACCACTGATAAGCTACATCCTTCAACTATTTTGCAGCAAACTCTACACCATTAGAATCAATAGCATGCATAACTTAAAATGTCTCCCTTCTTATCCATAAAACCTTGAGAATCATCCACAACCTTAGAACACGTAAAGGTCGGAGGTCTCAACCTCATAAACTACCCAACTCGGGTGACCTCAGAAGAAGGAGCAACGGAACCCATAGGATCACGCTGATGAGATCGAGAAGTTACCAATTGGAAAAGCAGATGAATATATCAATAGAATTCAGTATTAGAAATATCTCATTGTGGCGGTGGGGCATGAACATCACCATCCCTCAAGGAGGACTGGTAGGGACCGCTAGAACTATATGAAGGTCAGTACAATCAAGAGTTAGGGACCTAGATCAGGTTTGTACTCCATAAGTAGAATAAGTTCCACCCATATTTTTCCTAGATGGGATAGAGTAGTTTCCACGAGCATCAAATCTTTGGGGAGGCATAAACTTATTTACGAACAAATGGAATTAGAGGAGTTTTCAAGACGTTAACTCTATATCCCAAAAATAGATTACAAAAAATAGGAAACATTCCTAAATGTGTCGTATCCTCCATATTATAGATATGTCATGCTACATACCATAAAAAAGACTCTACTAGATACGTCTTTGTGGACACCCATGACACTGAATCGATGCCCTGATACATAACTTGCCATAACCTGAACCAGGGCCTAATCATGATGGGTATCTCAAGTCCTCTAAGGACCATAGACCAGCTCCATTAAACTAGTAAACTAGAACTCAATACAACCAGCGATAAATGAATTTTGAACATATAGAAAGATAGAGCTGAGTTCCAAATATATGACTAGATAGAAAGTTCAACTGAATAGGATCTAAGAATCCACAATACCAAATCTACCCACATCCTGTCAATAAGAGCATCTATGAAAACTAAATATCAACTAAAAGTCATGATATGCCCCTAACCATATTGAAAACCACTGAAATAGTCTAAGATATAAGTAAAGACAAGACTATTAATTGAGGGCCTTCTAGAGAATAGAAGTTCACCACTTTAAAGCTGACTCATAGATAATCTAGAAGTAACCTACCACTGTGTAAGAGAAATAGAAGTTTCTTTAGACCCTGCATCGCATGGGGATACAGTGTTCGAGGGCGATTAGCAGGGTGAGCACTAGCATATAACACAAGAAAGGGATAAATAATGCCATAGCAAAACTAAATCCAAAACCAATGTACATGTTCACGTACGTGCATAAATATATATACATATATAATAATATTGGGATTAGGTATCGAGTTAAGTATGATGTTTACAATTATTAACCTGGACAGTGTAGCTCTCTTCATTCTATAAACACTTACGGGCTATATGATTTTAGCTTTCCCAACCAGAAGGGACCTAGTGTGTATTAGTCGCATGAACCAGAGATCTCCAAGGAAGTCCAGGGAATGCCTCGACCCCAAGACATTCTTGGATACATGTATGTATATATATCGAGTGTGAACTGTGCACTCAGTCATCATGACCCCCATGCCAGCAAATATGGTTTCTAGTAGTGATCCCCCTAGACCTCCATCTTCACGACAAGCTACATAACTCCCTTTAAGCCCAATTAAAACTTTTTTCACACAACCTAACCATTTACCCAATAAATTATCCGTTAAGGAATATACCATAGGTATCATCATACCATCACGCTTGCAAGCTTATACTATGCCATTCTAATTCCATCAACTTATGGGGATGGAACGACCCCTTTTAGTTTATTAAATCAAGTTGGGGAATTCCATGACCCCTTTAGTTTATCAAAACAACTCGGGGAAATGACACGACCCACGAGATTCAATTTTGAAACCAAAAACCATTTCCAACAAAGCCTTTAAAAACCATTTTAGTCATTTTAACTTTTTTATGCAATGCATTAGTTTAGGGAAGTAAATCAAATCATGCGATTTTCCGTATTTCAAACCCAATTATGCAAGTGGGTTGAGGGAAACACAGTTTCTAAGACCAATTAAAAACAAAAATCATCAATTTGAAGGAATGCCTTGACCCCCATCCCATTTATCATGCCCATGCACCCCAACGGGTTTAAAATACAAAAATAAAGCATAATCAAAAGCATTATAGCCATGAAAAACCAATTCAAGTGACCATCATTCCAAAACCCTTAACCCAATAAAATCCACATTTAAATTCACATTAATAATCATGAAACACATGCCTCTTTATAAAACAAATTTAGGGGAAGAGGTACATGCCTAAGACACAAAGAAATCTGGAGAAGATATCAATCTTAGAGCTCTAGATGATCAACCTTGAGAAACCATAGTCATTATTGACTTGGGGAATTTAAGGGAGTAGAGAGCAGAGTGTAGTTTATGATTGTTAAAGTGATGAAAATAACCCTCTTTAGATGTTTTACGGCCTTGGGTTTGAATTGGGGGAAAGAGGGAAATGACAAGAATGCACTCACTTAAAAGTACAGAAAAGCAGCCAGTTTTCATGAGTCACATCAGAACACATAAACTGGGTACGAGTCTTATCCTGGACTCATAGTATGGGTAGAATCTTGGTCCTCTTCACTGGTTTGGTCATGAGTCATAACCTACCAATTGTGCCCATACCTTTATCTCATAAAGTCATGATGTTGTTACAACAATAACTATGGGCACTAATATCGTATTGCCTATGACTTGCACACCATGACTCATTATGACTCATAACTACTCATTAGGTACCAATCGTAATCAGGACAGAAACTTATGGAACCTATACTGGTTTTGCTATGGATGATACTATACAAAACGTTACCAAAGTCGTACCCTGGGCAGTGAGCTCAAAACTCAAAATTTTCAGAGGAAAAAAGTTGGGGTGTTACATGATAACTCCCAAGCTAGACCTTCACTTTAAAGGTTATGTAGTCGCTATCAAATATAGTAACATAACAAAGGTTAGGGTCAAATCCCAAGGGAAAACATGGAATCGTGTCTCTCAACTGTTGTAGCCAATGAGTACAACTGTAAAAGTAAATAGGGGGTTTTTAGTAACTATATCAAAAAAGTGGAGAATATCAACTTCGATTATAATCAGTCGTAAGTGCATACTAGGATTGTGTTCCCGCTGGCTTCTCAACTCCATAGGCTTATCATGCTTTATTCAACCAACCCAATACCTTGCATAGAGAATCGATAAGTCATGTACCATCAATAATCCTTTGGACGATCTTACATATTTCACCTTAACCTTTTGAGTCTCAAGATATTACCTTACTAACCATTGTCTTGATCCCAGTTGACTATTACAATTTTAGTCTCTAGTTATTAGATGAAAGCTAACCAACTTACTTAGAAATACCTATTAGTATGGATCGACAGTAAAACTTCAAATTATTATTGTCATTGTCTTTTCCTAGTCACTACTCCTCTTTTGGAGTAAGTAGCAATAATATAGGCAGGATCCTAATGTTTGAAACTGCTAAGATAACTATTAAAGTAAAGATAATAAAATGCATGCATGGGTACTGGTTCAGAACAACAATAGCACTTTCCTTACTTCGTTAATCTGTCAGGGTTTCCACAACCCTAGCTAAAATTTTTAACCACTCATCCTTGTGAAGTAATCAATAACATTCATGATTGAGAGAATAAGATGAAATAACAATAATCACAAGTAAAAACCCAACACTTTAACTAAATTAATCAACCGAAATCAATACAAGAGAATTCCAAGACTAAAGTTGAATCTCAGAATCAAAATATGTTTGTAAGTATCAAGAGTTCATAAAAACTACTAATAAACACATAAGGGCTATTTATAGTACATGAGGAAACCCTAAAATCAAAGCCCGGATGAAAAAAGAAAAAAAAAGATTTGTGGCCATATGTGGTGTCCACATGTGTCCTGGCCTTGGGTTCTTGTGCCACATACAACCTAAGGTTGGGCATATGTATACACCTATATGTGCAGGAAAAATTTCATGTAGCTTCTGGTCTAGGGATTTTGGACTTCTGTCACTTACCTCCTCTAATTCTGTCTCGTAAGATTTAGAAGTTGAACCCTGTGCTCCTACTGCCTTTATTTTCACAAAAATTATTGCTGCAAACTTCTTTGCCAGTACCCCAAGATCAATTCATAGTAGCACAATCTATTACACTAATGAATCATTAGCTACTTTCGGGTAGAATGAGGCACTAATAACATATTTGCCAGATCCCCTCTCAACCTTTTGAGCTTGGCACCCTCGGTTAGTGAGCGAGATTTGATCTGGCATCTCAAAAGTTTTCTCCCAGCGTAATATCATAAAAGCTCCTCCATAGATGGTATTTGTATTAGCTCAGGAACAGATGGTCAAGGCTCTGTAAAATATCTCCAATAGGCTTTTCCCTGACATTTGATGGTTGGGCACCATACTCAACTTCTTCTTGAATCTAAACTAAGCCTCATACATAGATTCTGACTACAACTACCTAAAATTATAGATCACGTCCTTAAGAAGAAACATCATGGATGGAGGGAAGAACTGGTTCTAGAATTGACTAAGCAAATCATTCCTTGTAGTGATAGATCCTATTGGTAGTTCCCTTAACCATAAAGATGATTCTCCTATAAGTAAGAAGGGGAATAACTTTTTTCTAAGCGCTTCCTGATTTACCCATGGATTTTTATATAAACATCAGATCCCAATGAAATTTTTGAGGTGCATAGTTTCATCATTTGTAGTCAAACCCGCAAATACACCGTTCAGATTTAGGAGCTGGATCATTGCGCTTGTTATGTCAAACTTAATGCCTGGGGTAAAACAAGAGGAATAATGGCTCTAGTATTTGTTGTCTCAACGTATCCTAGATCTTCTTCATCATCCTTGTACGAGTGCACATACTGATATGCTGGAATCACTCGTGGATGGCCTCCTCTAACTCAATTATGATTTCTATTTAGTGCTGCTCGGCGGTCTTTTTCTTGTCTCTGCTCAGCTAGCTCTGCCTCCCTATCTATCAACTGAGCTTCTTCCTTTTCCCTCGTCTCATTAGTATTTTGTGCTAAAATCACCCCTGTATGTTGATCAACAATATCTTGTACTCCTTCAGGAGGGGGGGAGGAAAAGTATCACGAACCCCTTCAGAAATATCATCTCTTTTTTGTTTTGTCATCCTACTAGGTGTTGGTAGGATCCTCTCTTGATTTAGATTCAATGGGAGTATGCTATTGCCTCTACTCTATGTATAAGGCATACATCGGCGTATACCCAACTAAGAACAAAAAAAAAAAGAGAACCAAAAAACTGCAACAACTTTAATTCAACCAATGACGGTACCAGAGGTACATGTTTTGACAATGGAGCTAAAGAAGTAGCAACCAGAACCTTATTAGCTCTAGTAGCAATATTTGTTGATGGACAGTTCCTCTGAATATGAATAGGCTGGACACATTTCAAACATCGATTCCTTCTCTTATCGTAATAACCATGGTGCAACAGTCCACAAAATTTGCAAAGAAGATAAGGTGGGGATGACTGAGCTCTACTAACCAGAGACTAGACACCTTGGGATTTAAACCCACTCTTAGTCTGAAAGTTACGATAACAAGTCGGCTTAGGATACAGAGAACTAGTTGTAAAATATGAACCCGAGTATTCCTAAGTCCTTTTATTCCCCCATTGCATACCATCTATACCACTATTCTGTTGGCCTCCACCCTGCTCTTCATATCTATATTTCTTATTCTCTCTCTCTATCATTTCTTCTTTTTTTATTTCATCTTCAATCTATTGCATATACACCACAAGCGAAGAGATATCCAAGTTATAATTTAGCATAGCAGCCTTATATTCCAAAACCAAGTCCTGAGACAAATCTGAAGCAAACTTTCTTATCCTAGAACTCATGCAAGACACCAACTCCAGAGTGTAACGATACAGCTGATGAAACTTTAAGGAAAATTCCATTACACTCATCCTACCTTGCCTCAAGTTTACAAACTCATCAGTTTTTGCCTCTCTCAACTCTTGAGGAAAGAAACAATCAAGGAAATCATCAAAGAACACCTCCCATAAAGCCTGCTCAGCATCGTCACCCCTCGAATGCTCCCACTCCTCATACCACTAATAATCTATATCCTTCAATTGATATGCAGCAAACTCCGCACCCTTTAAATCAGTAGCATGCGTAACTCAAAATATCTTCCCATCTCATCCATAAAACCTTAAGGATAGTCCTCAACCTTAGAACCAGTATTGGTCGAAGGGCTCAACCTCTTAAACCGCCCAACTCGGGTGACCTCAGAAGAAGGAGAAATGAAATCCACAGGATCAAGCTGACGAGATCAAGAAGTTACGAATTGGGACAACCAATGAATAGATCAATAGAATTCAATATTAGAAATATCTCATTGCAGTGGTGGGGCATGAACATCATCAGCCATAGAATCCCAAGAAAGACTGGTAGGGATCGGTGGAACTCCGTGAGGGGCAGTACAATCAAAATCTAGGACGCTAGATCCGGTATGTACTCCATAAATAGAACGAGTTCCAACCATATTTTCCCTATATGGGATAGAAGAGTTTCCACGAGCATCATATCTTTGGGGAGGCATGATCTAAAATATGAATAAATGGAATTAGAGAAGTTTTCTAGATGTTAGACTCTATATCCCAAAAATAGATCACAAGAAAAGGGAAACATTCTTAAATGCCTTGTAGTCTCCCTCTTATAAGTGTGGTATGCTACACACCATAAAAGAGAATCTACTCGACACGACTTTATGGATACCCATGACACTGAATCTACACTCTGATACATAGCTTGCCACAACCTGAACTAGGGCCTAGTTGTGATGGGTATCTCAAGTCTGACAAGGACCACATACCATCCCCATTAAACTAGTCAACTGGAACACAATAAAACCAGCAACAGATGAATTTTGAATATATAGCAAGATAGAGTTGAGTTCCAAACACATGACAATATAGATAATTAAACTGAATAGGATCTAAGAATCCACAATACCAAATCCACCCACATCCTGTCCATAAGAGCCTCTAAGAAAACCAAATATCAACTAAAAGTCATGATATGCCCCCGACCATATCCAAGACCACTAAAATAGTCTAGGACACAAGTAAAGACAAGACCATCAAATCAGGGCCTTCCAAAGAATGGAAGCTCACCACTTTAAAGCTGGCTCACGAACAATCTAGAAGTAACCTACAATTGCACAAGAGAAACAGAAATGTCCTTAGACCTTGCATCACTTAGGGATACAACATCTGAGGATGATTAGCAGGGTGAGCCCTTTCATGTAAGTCAGGGAAGGGATAAATAATACCATTTCAAAACCAAATTAGAAAACAATGTACATATTCACATACATACATACATATATAAATATTATGATGTTGGGACAGGGTACCGGGTTTAGCCTGAAGTTTAAAATTGTTAACCTGGACAGTGTAGCTCTATCTATCCTATAAAAACTTACACTCTATATGGGTTCAGCTTCCCCTACAAGAATGGCCCTAGTGTGTGTTAGCCGAATAAACTAGAGATATCCAAGAAATTCCAGGGAATTCCCTGACCTCAAGCCATTCTTAGATACATGTATGTATATATATCAAGGGTAAATTATGTACACGGTCATCATGACCCCCATGCCGGAAAATATGGTTTTCAAAATTTGCCCCCCAAGACCTCTAACTTCACAACAAGATACACAACCCCCTTTAAACCCAATTAAAATATTTTTCACACAAAGTAAATATATAGCCAAGCAATTATCCATTAAGGAATATTCCATAGGTATCATCATATCGTCATGTTTGCAAGCTAATACTATGTCATTCTAATACCATAAACTTGGGGATATGGAACGACCCTTTTTAGTTTATTAAATCATGTTGGGGAATGCCATGACCACTTTTAGTTTATCAAAACAACTCGGGGAAAGGCCATGACCCACGAACTTCAAATTTGAAAACAAAAAGCATTGACAAAAAGGCCTTTAAAATCTATTTTAGTCAGTTTGAGCTTTTTATACAATGTATTAGTTTAGGGTAGTAAGCCAAATCATGTGATTTTCCACATTTCAAAGCCAATTATGCAAGTGGGTTAAGGGAAATACAGTTTCCAAGACCAATTCAAAACTAAAATCATTAATTTGAGGGAATTCCATAACCCCCATCCCATTTCCCATGCCCATGCACCCCAACAGGTTTAAAAATACATAAATAAAGCATAACCAAAAGAATTATAGCCATGAAAATCTAATTCAAGTGACCATCATCCCAAAAACCTCAACCCAATAAACATTCACTTGTAAATTCACATTAATAATCATGAAACATGTGATTCTTTATAAAACATGTTTAGGGGAAGAGGTACATGCCTAAGACACTAAGAAATCTGGAGAAGAAATCAATCTTAGAGCTTTAAATAATCAACCTTGAGAAACCCTAGTTGTTCTTGACTTGGGGAATTTGAGAGAGTAGAGAGTAGTTTATGATTGTTAAAGTGTTTAAAATAACCCTCTTTAAATGTTCTTGGGTTTCAATTGGGGGAAAGAGTGAAATGACAAGAATGCCCCCACTTAAAAGTGCAGCAAAGTGCCCAGTTGTTATGAGTCACATCAGGACTCCTTAACTCGATAAGAGTCATATCCTGAATTCATAGTATGGGATGACTCTTGGTCACCCTTCACTGGTATGGTCATGAGTCACACCTTATGACTCGTGTCCAGACCTTACGACTAGTAGTGTCTTTTTGTTGTTACAATAGTAGCTTTGGACACTCATATTGTATTGCCTAAGACTTACACACCATGACTTGTAATGACTCATTATGAATCATTAGGTACCAATCATTATCAAGGAAGAAATTTAGGGAACCTATACTGGTTTGTCTTCGAATGACACTATAGGACTCGTTACCAAAGTTATACCCTAGGCAATGAGTTCAAAACGCAAAAATTTCAAAGGAAAAAAATTAGGGTGTTAGATGATAACGCCTAAGTTGCACCTTCACTATGAAGGTTATGCATTCATTGTCAAATATAGTAACCCAACAAAGGTTTAAGTCGAATCACAAGGGAATACGTGGAATCGTGGCTCTTAGTGGTTGTATCCTATGAGTAGAACTGGAATAGTAAATAGGGGGTTTTGAGTAATAATATTGAATCACTGGCGAATATCAACTTTGATTGTAATCAGCCATAAGTAAACACTAGGATTATGTTCCCCCTAGCTTCTCAACTTTGTAAGATTATCATGCTTTATTGAACCAACACAATACCTTTCATGGAGAATCGGCGAGTTATGTACCATCATCAATCCTTTGGATGATCTTACATTTTTCACCTTAACCTTTTGAGTCTCAAGATATTTTCTTACTAACCCTGATATTTCTTACTAACCCTGATATTGATTCCAGCTAACTATTACTATTTGAGTCTTCAGTTATTAGATGACAGCTAACCAACTTACTTAGATATTACCTAGTAGCGTGGATCAATAGTTAAACTTCAAATTATTATTGTCATTATCTTTTCCAAGTCACTACTCCTCTTTTTGGAGTAAGTTGCAATTATCTAGGTGGGATCCTAACATTTACAACTGCAAAGATAACTATTAAAGTGAAGATAATGCAATGCATGCATGGGTATCGGTTCAGAACAACAATATCACTTCCCCTACTTCATCAATCTGTCAGGGTTACCACAACCCTAGCTAAGAGTTTTTAGCTGCTCATCCTTGTGAAGTAATCAACAACATTCATGATTGAAAGCATAAGATGAAATCACAATAATCACAAGTAAAAACCTAAAACTTTAACCAGATTAATCAACTTAAATCAATACAAGAGAATTCCAACAACAAAATTGAATCTTAGAATCAAAATATGTTTGTAAGTATCAAGAGTTCATAACTAATACAAAAAAATACATAAGGGGTATTTATAGTACATGAGGAAACCCTAAAACTAAAGCCTAGATGAAAAAGGACAAAATAGGGTTGGTGGCCCTATATGGCATCCACATGCTGCCTTGCCTTGGATGCATGTGCCACAAGAAGACTGACGTTGGGCACATTTAGACACCTACATGTGCAGGAAAAATTTCTTGTAGCTTCTCTCTAGGAATTTTGGACTACTGGCACTTACCACTTCTAATTCTGACTCATAAGATTTGGAAGTTGAACCTTGTGCTCCTACTGTATTCATTTTCTAATAAATTGTTATTGAAAATTACTTTGCCAGTAACCCAAGATAAGTTCTTAGTAGCACAATCTCTAGTGCTACTGAATCATTAGCTACTTTCTGGTCGCAAGAGGAACCAATAGCATATGTGCCAGATCCCCTCTCAGCTTTCTTAGCTTTCTACCCTCAATTAGTGAGTGAGATCTGATCTAGCATCTCTAAATCTATTCTCCAGCGTAGTCTCATAAAAGCTCCTACATAGATAGTATCTTCCATGGCTCTAGAACTGATGGTCAGGGATCTGTAAAATATCTCCAATAGGTTTGTACCTGACATTCGATGGTTGGGCACCATACTCAGCTTTTTCTTGAACCTAAACTATGCCTCATACATAGATTCTGACTGTAACTACCTAAAATTATAGATCACGTCCTTAAGTAGAAACATCCTATTAATGAATTTCCTGTGCAACTCATTCCATGTAGTGATAGATCCTTTTGGCAGTTCCCCTAACCATAAAGATGCCTATCCTATAAGTGATAAGGGGAATAACTTTAGTCTAAGCACTTCCTAATTTCCCCTAAAATTGTATACAAATTGCAGATCCTGATGAAATTTTCAAGGTGCATATTTGTATCAAATGTAATCAAACCCGCAAATACACCATTCGGATATAGGAGCTGGATCATTGCACTTGTTATTTCAAACTTAATTGTGGGGGGTAAAACAAGAGGAATAATGGTTCTAGTCTCTGCTGGATCAACGTATCCCAAATCTTCTTTATAATCATCATATGAATGCACATACTGATATGTTGGGATCACTTGATTACGGCCTCCTCTAACTCAATTCTGATACCTATTGAGTGCTACTCGGCGGTCTACTTATTGTCTCTAATCAGCTAGCTCTGCCTCCCTAGCTATCAACTAAGTTTCTTTTGTTGACCTTATCTAATTTGTATCTTGTGCTAAAATCACCCCTGTCTGATGATAAACAATATCATGTACTTCTTTGGGTGGGAGGCAAATTATCATGAACCTCTTCAAAAATATCATCTCTTTTAGATTTCATCATCCTACGAGGTGTTTGTAGGATCCTCTCTGGATTTGGATTCGATAGGAGTATGGTATTGCCTCTACACCATGTTCTAGGCATACACCAGCGTATACCCAACAAAGAACAAAAACAAAAGAGAAAAATTGAAAAAATTCAACTTCAATTCAGCCAGTGTCGGTACCAGAGGTCTGAAGAAGTAGCAACCAGAACCTTATTAGCACTAGTAGCAATATTTGCTGATGGACAGTTCCTCTGAATATGACTAGGCTGGACACATTATAAACATCAATTCCTTCCCTTTTCATAATAACCACGGTGCAACTGTCCACAGAATCTGCAAAGAAGATAAGGTGGGGATGACTGAGCTCCACTAGCCTGAGACTAGTCACCTTGGGATTTAAACCCACTATTAGTCTGAAAGTGACAATCACAAGATGGCTAAGGATATGGAGAACTAGCCATAAAATATGAACCTGAGTATTCCTAAGTCCTCATCATTCCCCATTGCCTACCATCTCTACCACTATTCTGTTGGCCTACACCCTGCTCCTAATATCTAAACTTCTTATTCTGCCTCTTTCTAATTTCTGTTTGTTTTTATTTCATGTTCAGCATGTTGCAAATACACCATATGCCAAGATATATCCATGTCATTATTTAGCATAGTAGCCTTACATTCCCAAACTAAGTCCTGAGACAAACCTGAAGCAAACTTCCTCATCCTAGCCCTCATGCTAAACACAAACTCCGGAGTGTAATGAGATAACTGATGGAACTTTAAGACATATTTATTTACACTCATCCTACCTTGCCTCAAGTTTACAAACTCTTCATTAGCCTCTCTCAACTCCTGAGGAATGAAATGATCAAGGAAAGCACCCAAAAACTCCTCCAATAAAGCCTGTTCAGCATCTTCACCCCTCGACTTCTTCCACTCTTAATACCACTAATAGGCTACATCCTTCAACTGATATGCAGCAAACTCCAGACCCTTAGAATCAGTAGTATGCATAACTCAAAATATCTATCCATCTCATCCATAAAACCTTAAGGATCATCCTAAAAATTATAACCAGTTAAGGTCAGAGCGCTCAACCTCATAAACTGCCAACTCGGGTGACCTCCAAGGAAGAAGCAATGGAACCCACAGGATCTGGCTAATGAGATCAAAAAGTTACCAATTAGGAAAGTAGATGAATAGATCAATAGAACTCAGCATTAGAAATATCTTATTATGGCGGTGGGGCATGAACATCATTTGCCCTAGAATCCCAAGGAGGACTAGTAAGGACTGGTGGAACTCCATGAGGTCCAGTACAATCAAGATCTAGGACCCTAGATTAGGTTGTAATCCTTAAATAGAACGAGTTTCATCCATATTTCCCCATATGGGATAGAGGAATTTCCACGAGCATTAGATCATTAGGAAGGCATGACCTAACATATGAATAAATGGAATTAGAGGAGTTGTCAAGACATTAGAATCTATATCCCAAAAATAGATCACAAGAAAAAGGAAACATTCCTAAATGCCTCGTAGCCTCCCTCTTATAAGTTTGGCATACAACAAAACATAAAAGAGACTCCACTTGACACGGCTTTGTGGACACCCATGACACTAAATCTACACTTTGATACCTAGCTTGCCACAACCCAAACCAAGGTCTATTCATGATGGGTATGTAAAGTCCGCCAAGGACTATAGACCACCCTCATTTACCTAATTAACTATAACACAATACCACTAGCAACGAATAAATTTTGAACATATAGTGAGATTGAGCTGAGTTCCAAACATATGACAAGATAGATAAATTAACTAAATAGGATCTAAGAATTCAGAATACCAAATCCACCCACATCCTATCCACAAGAGCCTCAAGGAAAACCAAATATCAACTAAAAGTTGTGATATGCCCCTGACCATATCCAAAACCACTAAAATAATCTAAAACATAAGTAAATACAAGACCATCAAATGAGGGCCTTCCGGAGAATAGAAGCTCACCACTTTAAAGCTGACTCACTAACAATCCAAAAGTCACCTACCACTACACAAGAGAAATAGAAGTGTCTTTATATCCTTCATCACTTGGGGATACAATATCCGAGGATGATTAGAGGGGTGAGCGCTAGCATGTAATTTAGGAAAGGGATAAATAATACTATTTCAAAACCAAATCCAAAACTAATGTATATGTTCACATAAATGCATACATATATATAATGATGTTGGTATAGGGTATCAGGTTTAGCATGAAGTTTAAAATCATTAACCTGGACAGTGTAGCTCGATCCATTCTATAAACACCTACAAGCTATATGGGTCCAGCTTCCCCTACTAGAATGGCCCTTGTATGTGTTAGTAACATGAACTAGAGATATCCAAGAAAGTCCAAGGAATGCCTCGACCCTCATCCATTCTCTGATAAAGGTATGTATATATATCAAATTTGAACTGTGCATACGGTCATCATGACCCCCGTGCCGGCAAACGTGGTTTCTTGTATTGGTCCCCCCCTACAACTCCACCTTCACGACAAGATACACAACCCCCTTTAAGCCCAATTAAAAAAAAATCACACAACCTAACTATTTAACCAAGCAAGTATCTATTAAGGAATATACCATAGGCATCGTCATACTGTCATGCTCGCATGCTCGCATGATCATACTATGCCATTCTAATTCCATCAACTTGGGGGGATGGCACGATCCCCTTTAGTTTATTAAATCAAGTTGGGGGAATTCCATGACCCCCTTTAGTTTTTCAAAACAACTCAAGGAAATGCCACGACCTTCAATATTCAATTTTGAAACCAAAAACCATTGACACCAAGGCCTTTAAAAACATTTTAGTCAGTTTAACCTTTTTATGCAATGCATTAGTTTAGGGGAGTAAAACAAATCGTGTGATTTTTGTATTTCAAAGCCAATTATGCAAGTGGGTTGAGGGACCCCAGTTTCTTAGACAAATTCAAAACCAAAATCATTAATTTGAGGGAATGCCTTGACCCCTATCCCAAAAGCATTATAGCTATGAAAATCCAATTCAAGTGACCATCATTCCAAAACTCTCAACCCAATAAAAATCCACATTTAGATTCATATTAATAATCATGAAATACGTGCCTCTTTATAAAACAAGTTTAGTGGAAGTGGTACATGCCAAAGACACTAAGAAATTTGGAGAAGAAATCAATATTAGAGCTCTATATGATCAACCTTGAGAAACCCTAGTTGTTCTTAACTTGGGGAATTTGACAGACTAGTGGGTAGTTTTTTATTGTTAAAATGATGAAAATAACCCTCTTTAGGTATTTTATGGTCTTGGGTTTCAATTGGAGGAAAGAGGGAAATTACAAGAATGCCCTCACTTAAAAGTGCAGAAAAGAGCCCAGTTATTTATGAGTCATGCCAGGACTCATAAAATGGGCATGACTCTTATCCTGGACTCGTAGTCTAGGCAGACTCTTCGGTTCTTTTCACTGGTTTGGTCATGAGTCATACCCTATGCCTCGTGTCAAGACCTTTATGGTTTATCCTTTTTTAACTCGGAGCGTTGGAAAACATTAATTTCGACTTTGTTAAACTATTTAAAAACTTTAAAGAAAATTTTGAAACAATCTAAGAAATTATAGTCTCCACTTAATTTATTTGAAAATAATTAAGAAAACTTTTTAAAGTAAACTCCTAAGTCTTAAAACAGAAAAAGACTTCGGCTTTTAAGAAAATCTCGAGTAAGAGGTTCTTATTAACATTTTAAGAAGGTTTTGAAGGAACCTAAAATGTCCGCTAACTTGCGATTATCTGGACTATTTGAAAATCATCTTTGACTAACTTTGAAAAAGAGAAGTTGGTTTTTGAAAAGAAAGTGATTTAGTACGAAACTTGTATAAAATCAATTTTTAATGACTTAGTAGAGAATTTAACCAAGTCAAAGAAATAAATATCAAATAAGCATGTAAAGGGGAAAGGGGACAATTAGAAGATTTAGGCTCGTAAGCGAAAATCCATCAACCCTGTCCTAATCTAATTGGGCTTTTGTCCCACCTGCACCCGTCTTAATCTAAATATTGGGTTTTGACTCATAACCTGTCCTAAACTATTTTTCTGGATCCATTGGCCCATAATAGGCTTTACCTCATCAATGGATTTTGATCCATTTTCCTTCTTCATGTATCTTCTAGCACCTGCATGCCATATAGTCTTCCTTGGGTTTAAACTTGGAACTTAACTCAAAGAGGTGGGACTCAATAGCCCATTACGAAATGCAAGAGGAGAGGAGTCCATTTAGACTCGAGATATTTTTTACATGCAAAGAAAAAATAAAGAAATTAATATACATTCAAGGCATAAAAGTGACATATTTTAAAGAAAAAGAAAATATCAAGAACCAAATTTTGAATGACAATGATAAGCACACTTGCACACGTGTAACAAGAATGAGAGTAAATAGATAAAATGCAAAGCAAAGACACCCACTTACATGCCTCATCATTTTTGTTCACATTAAGAATGAATAAAGGTAAAAGGAAAAAGGTCATATTCAAGGAATTAATGCGAGAACAAACAACGTAAGCTTGCAAAAGTAAAAGGATGTGGCAATAAGAAAAATAACCATGGCTTCTAAAATTGAATAAACAGACACTAAATCATATAACAAAATAAAATAAAAGCTTATTTTTATAGAAAAAAAATCTTTAAATTTCAATGAAGGCAACATTAACGAAAATTCAAACGTCTAAATTACAACCAATATTTAAGGGAAAAACGTGTAACGACCAATGATTTATCTTTCTAAGTCATCGTTGATTCTCTTTTGATATTATGAATCAAAGAGAGACATAAACCAAGTCTTTACACACGCAAAGAGAACATATAACAATCCAAAGGGAGTAAGAAAATCAGAATAAAAGTTTACATTTCTAAAAGTAAAATAACATTCAACAATCATACTATGCATGAATAAAAAATATCAAAATAGTTCTATTTAGCCACAAAAGCCCAAACTTTCTCATCATTTTGACAATTCAACATGCAAAAAAAGGAATAAACATCTTGGATGAAAAATAGCTAGCATTTCATCTCTCATATGAGGATTTTGAAATCCATTAAAATAATTAGCAAGCAAATGACAAGTTCTTGACTTAACCAATTACTATTTTTTAAGGCAAAACAAACAATAGTAACTTTTCTTTTTGATATAAAGAAAACATCTTTACATGCTAAACACAAATATATACGCCAACAATGAATTTAAACAAAGCATAAGAATGTCTTTTAATCAAAGTCAAAACTTTCAACATAATAATCAAATAATAAAGTCAAAAAGGAGAAACAATCAATATTATCTATTCTTTTCAACATAAAGGAAATAACTTTACGTGCTAAAAATAAACATATCCACTAACAATGAATTTAAACAAAGCATAAGTACATCTTTTAAGTCAAGATTGAAATTTTATCTATAATAATCAAAGAATAAAGTCAAAAAGTAGTAAAAATCAATATTAACTGTTCTTTTCAACATAAAGAAAATAAATTTACATGTTAAAAACAAACATATCTGCCAACAATGAATTTAAACAGAGCATAAGTATATCTTTTAAGCAAAGATTAAAACTTTATCTATAATAATCAAAGAATAAAGTCAAAAATGCATGTACAACTATTTCTAGCTCATTTTTATACCATGAACATGAAAATCACCATAAGATCGATTCCACAACGTCCTATGGCCTTCAAGGTCGTCTAAAATAAACAATCCCAGTAAACAAAATCATAACTACGAACTAGAAGAAGAAAAAGATGAAGAAGATAAATTAAAAAAAGGGAAAGGTGTGTTTACCTTTTTTGGGGCAGTAAAACGGGACTACAAGCTTTCTTCGGAGTCTTTATCACCACCAAAAAGTGTTCAACTCGAGAACTTTGATCAGCCCATGAATTTCATGGAAAAGGAAATTTTTTTACTAAAATAAAAATTCTTCTTTGCTCAAAGTTTTTTTTTCAACTTTAATACTTGGTCTTTCTACCAAAATAGTGGTAGTATTTATAGGAAAGGATGGGGATTCAATTCTTTGCATCCACCAATATGGGAAAGATAATTTAGGGGTTTTTAGGGAATTTTAAAATTAAAGATAAGGTGAGGTGAAGATAAGGTGGGGGAAATTATACAATGTAGTATAGTTTTTGAATTTCAAAATTGGAAAAAGGACAAGGTGGGGGGGGGATAGTACAATGTAGTACAATTTTTGAATTTTAAAATTTGAATATTAAAAAAGGACAATGTTGAGGGGGGATTGTACAATTTAGTACAATTTTTGAATTTCAAAAATTGAAAAAAAAAAAAAGACAGTTCAGGGAAAATTGTACAATCTAGTACAAATTTAAAATTCTTTTTGGTGAAAATTGGGTAGAAGTTATGAAAGTTTTTGGGAATTTTGGGATTATTTAAAACATAAACCCAATTGAGATTTAAAATTTATCCAAATTTATTTAATTTTGACCAAATTAAAAATCAATTGGCGGATTACGTTGCAATTATGACCAATTTGATTTCAATTATGGTCAAATCTAATAGATTGGCTAAATTAAATTGAAATTTGATATGAATTAATACTTCTTTTAATCCCAAGCTTCTTGATTTAATAAAATCAAACACATATTTATTCAAATAAACTATTTCTTAGAGTAAATTATATTTAAATCAAGATTTTATACATTCGAATTAATTTTCAAGCTTATCTCCGTAAAAGCTCAAATTTTGATAAAAATATTCATTCAAGTATCAAAATTTATACTCTCATATATGTGAATACAAAAATGTATAATCGTCACTTAAATGACAAAATTACCCAAAATAAATATTTTAGAGCGTATTTCTCCAGATGAAATAAATATTTCACTTTTATTTAAAATTTAAGAAACCCAGGATTAAATTTAGTCATGGAGGGCAAAAATTAGGTATCAACAACTGCTCCCTTCTTTTGGGTAGGGTGGATACAAGTAACCCTGATCAAACGGAGTTTGACGTTCCTAATTTTTGTCCGACCACAAATTCTTTTCTGAGATAGGTTGGTTTTTGCACGAGTTTCGTGGATTTATGGACGGATCTCGGTATTAGGTTTCCTACGTATCTTAAGTTACATTAGAATTCAGGCCACTTGTAGTTCATAAAGCTTGATTTAAAGCATGATTTTCAAAAAATTCACAAGCTATCTTGGTTTTTGAGATTTAGTAAAATAAAAAAACTGAAGAATCAAGGGATTTTTGGGGAAGTTGGAATGAAGTCGATTTTTTAATATAGATCCCATCCTACATATCCCCAAAATTCAGGAAATCAGACTGCTTGTAGTTAGACTCAATCGATAGAAAAGATAATCTTTTATTTTAGACAATCTTTGATTCGGGATGAGTGACAAGTTAATTGAGTTATGAAAAAAAGGCTTGTAACCTCTTAATCATGAATGTGGGATTCTTCACATCCATAGGCAAGAACTTATCCGGACATAATTTCAAAAACTCTAAGTATGTTGTCACCTTAATTTTAAAGAAAGAGAAGGTTACCCTCGGTATGAGTTTAAAAATATCCCGAAGATAAAGTTGAAACCATTTATCCTATAATATCCACCTGCCTTATAATAAGGGTGTGGTTGGATATTGGTGGTGGACATCCTTTAGCTTGCATCTAGAGAGTTTGACGTCCCTATCTGGGCTATATCTTTTTTGCTGCTAAGAAAGAGTTCCACATTATGCTGCATCCTTTTTGGAGTTGTCCGCACCTGTGGTTTTGTTTATAGATTTTTATCCTCTAGGATGCTCTCGAAAATGTCTTAAACAAAAGTTGTTAGTGCTAAACACAATTCACAAAATGGTATATCGTTATTACCATATCTCCACGTGAGTTGTTGCCTAAAAAGAAAAGTTATCCTCTCATGTACCTATCTAAAAGGAAATAAATTGCAATAAAAGACACAACAACTCTCTTGTTTGTTGTATTATTAGCTCATTTATCACTTGAATATGTCTTCAAAGTAGGGTGTCTTTTTTGGACACCGATGACACTTTATGCAGAATGATCCCTCCAAAATTATAATCATATGCTGAGGTGAACCATTTTGGTTACCTATGATAACCTTTCTAGTTATTGAAAATAATTCTTTGTATGTGACCTCGGGTAAGTCCTGTGCATCTTTTGTATCAAAACGACTTATAGATTTCCCTTGAATTGACAATCTTTGGATAATCTTGCACATTATTTGATGTTGGATATGAGGCAATTTACAGATATCCTTTGAATTACTATCCTTTAGGTAATCCTACACAATATCCGACCTTGGATAAGATATGAATTATAGATATCCCTCCAATCGCTAGCTCTCAGGTATTCTGGCACATTATCCAACCTTGGATACAATATCACTTATAGATATCTTTCAAATTGCTAGTCTTTGGGTAATCCTACACATAATCGATCTTGGATATGATGCGGATTATAGAGAACCCTTGGACTTATAAATTTGATAATCTCGCATATTTTCAGGTAAGGTTTTAGCTTTGACTTATGGATAACCTTCAACTATTAATTTTTAGGTAACTTTGCACACTATCCGATTAAGATGTCGTTGCGGCTTATGGATGACCAATGGGCTATCAACTCATAGATAATCTTGCACACTATCCTATTTTAAATAATATGACTTATAGATGACCCTTAAATTGTTAATTTTAGGAAATCTCATATATCACCCGTCTTCAGATAGTGACTTAAAGGCGTCCCTTCAAGTCGTGTTCTCTTGATGCATTCAGATGTTATTCATAAAATGATGAGTTATCCTCGACTCCAGCATTTGTGTCTTGCGTGTCAACAGATATTAAATGTTGATGATATCCTCGACGCCAGTGTTTATGTCTCACATGTCAATAGATATTAAATGCTGGTGATATCCTCGACGCCAGCATTTGTGTTTCACATGTCAATAGATATTAAATGCGGATGATATCCTCGATGCCAGTATTTGTGTCTCATGTGTCAATAGATATTAAATGTTGATGATATCCTCGACAATAGAATTTATGCCTTGCGTGTCAATAGATATTAAATGCCGAGGATATCCTCGACGCCAGTGTTTATGTATCGCATTTCCACAGATATTGAATGCTGATGATATCCTCAACACTAATATTTGTGTCTCGCATGTCAACAGATATTAGATGTTGATGGTATCCTCGACGCCAGAGTTTGTGTCTCGCATGTCAACAGATATTAGATGCTGATGATATCCTCGACACCAACATTTGTGTCTTATGTGTCAACGGATATTAAATGCTGATGATATCCTAAACGCCAGCTTTTATGTCTCGCCTGTCAACAGATATTGAATGCAAATGATATCCTCGATCCTAGTGTTTATGTCTCGTGTGTCAATAGATATTAGATGCTGATGATCCTTTGTATAATTGCCCTCTTGTCAATGAAAATGATTTCACCAGAGTCCGTTTGTCTGCACTTTTGCTTTCTACATGCACCTGTACTTAATGTAGATAGTTAGTAGACACAATGCTGCTCTCACTAGCAACCACAGTCAAATTTGCAACAGTTTAAATGACAAATACTCGGCATCATAATCTGAATAGTTTAATCCACTATTCATCCTCTTTTCGAAGAAGTATTTAAATTAAAGACCCACCAGATATAAATGAATGGGTAAAATCCCTTTTTAGGGTTATTCAAATACCGTTCTTTACACTTCAATAAATTTTGAGGAAGAATTTCTGCTCTTCTTTCTACTAAGTGATCCTTTTGATTGTTGTATTTACTGTGATGAATCCTTTGAATGCACCTGTGCTCAAAGTAAATATTTAATAGACACAAAGTCGCTTATGCTAGCGATTGCTTTAATATAAAGAATTCTAATACAATATTCATAAATAAGATAAGGCGCCTTTGTTTATCCTTCATGATCTCAAGAAATGAGATAGACAATTTAAAAGGTCATCGATAAATGGGTATTAAACCCGTCTTTGGGGCTAACCGAAAATACCATTTTTGAGCATTATATGTTTTGGTGTGTCTCGTAATCCGCTTAGGGATTTTATTTAATTTTTGAAAAAAGGTTTCTATTTTTTGTGTGCTGATCCCTGCATCCATAAAAAAATGGTTAGTTTTTGAGTGAAACTACTCCGTGTTGACCTTCTTTGATTCTTGGTTTGATCCTCGCCATATTTTGGGTACTCTATCATCTTGGGAATTCTAACCTGACTCCTAATTCCAATAAATGCCTAGGCAATTACTATTCCAAAAAAATTGTATAGATTTTCGAAAGTAGTCTTAATTTTTAGAAACTAGTTTCTAAAATTTCTGTCAAAGCTATGGGAAATCTCTGCCAGTAATGTCATGTGCTAGCTCAACAAACTTATTCCTCTTGATTTTGACAATATCTGACATTTGGCAGAGGATTTCTAGGGACTCATTATCATTAAAGCTTTTTATCAGAAGTTTTGTCATAGCTGGAGTTTAATCTGCCTAGACTTTGTCGCAACTGGTGATATCCAGAACTTGACTTTGACCTCTAGTGCTGGGGAATTTGTAATATATTCCAGTGTTTAGTGGAAATTTTGAGGCCTTTCTCAAAAAATTTGCCCCAGTTTAAAACTATTCGACATGACCTTGGCTTGAGATGATTGGCGGTCTCTACAGGTCTTTATCTTCTTTTTAGATGATGATCTTCCACTCATGAATTTTCGAGATTCCCTCTAAAAAATTCTTCCCCAGTTTCCATTTCTTCAGGTTATATGACCAAGCCATTTAGGCACCTACGTATCCCGCAGAAGAAAGAATCAGATTAAATGTAGTTTAGGACTACGCTAGGGATATATAGATAAATCTAAAGGGTTGACTGAAGTTGACATAGGCCGCCTACATATCCCATTCTTGAAAATTCGGGTCATCACTTAGTTCACACATAAAAGAAAAGGATAAATTCTCCTAAGGGGTTGACCGAAGCCGATATAGGCCACCTACGTATCCCTTTCTTTGAAATTCAAGTCAAACATAGTTCGTACATACAAGAAAAGGATAAATCCTCCTAAGGGATTAACCAAAGCATATATAGGCCACCTAAGTATCCCTTTCTCAGGAATTCAGGTCAAACGTAGTTCGTAATTAAACTCATCTTTAGGGTTAAATGGCCCTAAATACTCTTATCCATCTTACTCGGATAGAAATAAGCACTTCTATGGATGATATGACGTTTTCATTGTGTTTTTCTTGATAGAACGAAGGATCAATTGTCTAATTCCCTTAGTCATTACCCTCCTAGTTAACCACCTCGGTTTTCTCTAGATTAGGCTTCTTTGATTCTCTAACTCTTTGACTATTTTGTTGACTGTTCTAGGGCTATCGTCTCTCATTAATCATTATCTTGCTTTTTGACATGACATGACAATGGAAGGTTTTAAGTTATTGTTATATGACTGGCGACGAATCATAAGTGGAGTGGAGGTCCACTTAAAAAATGTTCCCTCTAATTAATCTTCCATGATCCTGATTATCTTGGAAAATTCTTCCCTCACATTTTTCCTTATTCCATCCTCGAGACCATCATTTACAGGTTTAGAAAAATGTAGAGTCCAGTTTTACTACTATTCATTTTTCCTTTCCCGTAACAAAGCTATAGTCAAGTGAGGGATCTCCTATTCACTTTGATCTAGTAAAGTAGGAAAATTTTGTGTCAACACAAAGAAGTTTCTTTTACCTGTAAAGTAAAAACAACTCAAAAACTGACGTGTTAGATTCCGTTAGTAATAAGCAAACCAAGATGATAAGGTAGAAAGTAAACACATAGAGTTGTTTCTTATCTCATGCGAATTGATCTATGAAGTAATGATGACTCAAGAATTTCAATGAACAGGATTTTTCTCAATGATATGGATAAGTGGAATTTATAAGAAAGGCTTAACTTTTCTACTTTTCGGCCTTATTACTTCTTTTAAGAAAGTGGAGGACAACGGAGCTTTTGAAGACATGGGTCAGGCCGAAAGGCTGCCTATGTATTTCACGAAGATGAAATCAGGACCTACATAGTTCGAACATATAATAGCTTCTTATGATTCCATAGTCAACCTTCTTTAAATGGTATCAAGATTTTAGGAAGTTTTAAGAATGATTGGAAACTTTTCTGAGAGACTTGGGAGACCTGTATGTTTGGTCAGACTTTTGTATAGTGGGTATATTTCTGTTTAGAGGTGCTCTTTGAAAAATAGGATTGGATAAATTCACCTTTGATTCGAATCAACATAACATGTATAAGCACAAAAAGTAGTTATATGATAGTAGCATATTGTAATAAACGTACATCCTAATTGGGTAACCCTTTTGAGCCAAGGGTTGGACTAATGTATTTGAATGAAGTATATGTTTTTTAAAACCAATTCATTATCCCCTAAAAACCTCCATAGGTATACATGAAGCGCATAAATGCTTAAAAAAGTTGCATAAAAGGGATACAATCTTTAGGGAAAGGGAAAATAACATGAGAAAAAGAACAATGTCCCACGTAGGGGATAGTAGCTCCTAGATGTTCCTTCATCGGCCTTCGCCCTCTTAGCTTTGTCCACTTTTTTTCTTGTGATATCTTTTAATGATCAAGTGATTCATGTATAACTATGCTCTATACTCATAGAACATTAGTCTGGGAAATTATGCAATCGTCCAAATCGATCAATCATCAACCTTTTGCTTGGCTGGTTTTAATTCCTCCATCAATTGGTGTATGATTGAAGCTACCTTACATGAAAGTAAGAAAATCAAGCCTTCCCTCTATCCCGAAAGATAATGTATTTGATTAAATAACATATATTTCTTTATTACATAAATATAATTCATCGTTAATTGACTCGTGGTCAATAGACGCAGGGTAAGTTTTCTAATGTGCCCAACACCTTCTCGGGTATTGGGTCATCCTAGGCTCATACCCAAAAGAGGGTTTTGGTTTAGCTCTATCCTGGGGGTCTAGAGTAAGTTAGGACACATGTTCCCCAATCAGATAACTTGAGTTTGGAAATACAAATAGCCTCCGACCGCCTAACGTGTCGGTAAACCGTCGTATTCCCAACACTTGAGTTGGAGTTGATCAATAGGGGCCGGTACATCCACGAAACCTCATAATAGTTTAATAATCATCATGTGGGATTATGCCATGAAATGCAATACTTAAATTTCGCAGAATTTATACATATAAACACATAACTGTTTAATAATTAGTCAAAGAACCTGATTCAAATATTTGGTTAAAAACTAGTTAAAATTCCCCAGCAAAGACGCCAATTCTATTTTATCCCTTTTTAACTCGAAGGGTTGGAAAATATTGTTTTTGACTTTTTAAACTATTTTAAAACTTTAAAGAAACTTTTGAAACAATCTAAGAAATTACAGAGTCGCCACTTAATTTAATTGAAAAGAAATTAAGAAAACTTTTTAAAGTAAAATCCTAAGTCATAAATTAGAAAAAGATTTAAGCTTTTAAGAAAATCCCGGGTAAGAGGTTCTTATTAACATCATTTTAGGAAGATTTTTAAGGCACCTAAAATATCCGCTAACTTGCGGTTATCCGAACAATTTGAAAACCATCTTTGACTAACTTTGAAAAAGAGAAGTTGGTTTTTGAAAAGAAAGTGATTTAGGAAGAAACTTGTATAAAATCAATTTTTGACGACTTAGTAGGGAATTTAACCAAGTCTAAGAAAAAAAATAGCAAATAAGAACGTAAAGAGGAAAGGGGAGAATTAGAAGATTTAGGATCGTAAGCCGAAATCCATCAACCCTGTCCTAATCTAATTGGGATTTTAGTCCACCTTCACCCATCCTAATATAAATATCGGGTTTTGGCTCATAACCTGTCCTAAACTATTTTTCCGGATCCATTGACCCATAATCGGCTTCACCTCATCAATGGATTTTGACCTATTTTCCTTTTTCATCTATGTTCTAGAACCTGCACGCCATATAGTCGACCTTGGATTTAAACTTTGAACTTGACTCAAAGAAGTGGGCCTCATTGACCCATTACAAAATGCAAGAGGATAGGAGTCCATTTGGACTCGAGACATTTTCTACATGCAAAGAAAAGATAAAGAAATTAGTATACGTTCAATGCATAAAATTGACATATTTCAAAGCAAAAGAAAATATCACGAACCAATTTTTGAATGATAATGATAAGCACACTTGCACACGTATAACAAGAATGAGAGTCAACAGATAAAATGCAAAGCAAAGACACCCGCTTACATGCCTCATGATTTATGTTCACATTAAGAATGAATAAAGGTAAAAGGAAGAAAGTCATATTCAATGAACTAATGCGAGAACAAACAATATAATCTTGTGAAAGTAAAGGGATGAGGAAAAAAAAAATAACCATGACTTCTAAAATTGAACAAACATAGACACTAATCCATATAACAAAGTAAAATAAAACCTTACTTTTTAAGAAAGAGAATCTTTAAATTTCAATTAAGGTGACATTAACAAAGATTCATACATCTAAATTACAACTAATATTTTAGGGAAAAACGTGTAATGACCAATGGTTTATCTTTCTAAGTCATTGTTGATTCTCTTTTGATATTATGAATCAAAGAGAGACATGAACCAAGTCTTTACACATGCAAAGATCACATATAACAATCCAAAGGGAGTGACAAAATTAGAATAAAAGTTTAGATTTCTAAAAGTAAAATAACGTTCAACAATCATACTATGCATGACTTGAAAATATCAAAATAATTCTATTTAGCCACAAAAGCCCAAACTTTCTCATCATTTTGACAATTCAACGTGCGAAAAAAAAGGAATAAACATCTTGGATGAAAAATATCTAGCACTTCATCTCTCATACGAGGATTTTGAAATTCATTAAAATAATTAGCAAGCAAATGACAAGTTCTTGATTTAACAAATTACTATTTTATTAAGGCAAAATAAACAATAGTAACTATTTTATATATATATATAAAGAAAACAACTTTACATGCTAAAATCAAATAGATCCACCAACAATGAATTTAAACAAAGCATAAGAATGTCTTTTAACCAAAGATCAAAATTTTATACATAATAATCAAAGAATAAAGTCAAAAAGGAGAAATAATCAATATTATCTATTATTTTCAACATAAAGGAAACAACTTTACATGCTAAGAACAAACATATCCGCTGACAATGAATTTAACCAAAGCATAAGTACATCTTTTAAGTAAACATTGAAACATTATCTATAATAATCAAGGAATAAAGTGAAAAAGAAAAATAATCAATATTAACTATTCTTTTCAACATAAAGGAAACAACTTTACATGCTAAAGACAAACATATCCGCCAACAATGAATTTAAATAAAGCATAAGTAGATTTTCTAAGTAAAGATTGAAACTTTATCTATAATAATCAAAGAATAAAGTCAAAAAGGCGCGTACAACTATTGCTAGCTCATTTTATAACCATAATATCGATACCACAACGTCCTATGGCCTTCAAAGCTGTCTATAGCAAACAATATCAACAAATAAAATTATAACTACAAACTAGAAGAAGAAAAAGATGAAGAAGAAAACTAAACAAAGGGAAACGCATTTTTACCTTTTTGGGGGGGCAGAAAAATTGGACTACAAGCTTTCTTCGGAGTCTTTATCACCACTGGAAAGTGTTCAACTTGAGAACATCGATTAGCCCATGAATTTCATAGAAAAGGAAATTTTTTTACTAAAATAAAAACTCTTCTTTGCTCAAAGCTTTATTTTCTCCAACCTATAGACTTGGTCTTTCTACCAAAATAGTGGTAGTATTTATAGGAATGGATGGGGATTCAATTCTTTTCATCCGTCAATATGGGAGAGAGAATTTAGGGGTTTTTTGGAATTTTAAAATTAAATATAATGTGAGGTGGAAGATAAGGTGGGGTAAATTGTACAATATAGTACAATTTTTGAATTTTAAAATTGGAAAAAAGACAAGGTTGAGGGGGGAATTGTACAATGTAGTACAATTTTTGAATTTGAAAATTTAAATTTGAAAAAAGAACAAGGTTGAGGGGAAATTGTACAATGTAGTACAATTTTTGAATTTCAAAAATTGAAAAAAGAATAAAGTTGAGGGGAAATTGTACAATATAGTACAAATTTGAAATTATTTTTGGTGGGAATTGGGTAGAAGTTATGAAAGTTTTTGAGAATTTTGGGGTTATTTAAAATATAACCCTAATTTGGATTTAAAATTTATCCAAATTTATTTAATTTTGACCAAATTAAAAACCAATTGGCGGATTGAATTACAATTATGACCAAATTGATTTCAAGTATGGCCAAATCTAATAGATTGGCTAAATTAAATTAAAATTCAATATGAATTAATACTTCTTTTAATTCTAAGCTTCTTGATTTAATAAAATCAAAAACCTATTTATCCAACTAAATTATTTCTTAGCGTAAATTATATTTAAATCAAAACTTTATCCGTTCAAATTAATTTTTAAGCTTATCTCCGTAAAAGCTCAAATTTTGATAAAAATATTCATTCATGAAACAAAATTATACCATCTCGTATATGTGAATACAAAAATGTATAATCGTTACTTAAATGATAAAATTAACCTAAATAAATATTTTAGAGCGCATTTATTCGGATGAAATAAATATTTCACTTTATTTAAAATTGAAGAAACCCAGGATTAAATTTAGTCCTGGAGGGCAAAAATTTAGTGTCAACACTTACGACTCATAGAGTCCTGTTGTCGTAACAATAGTAGCTTTGGGCACTTATAATGTATTTCCTACGACTTGCACACCATGACTCATAATGAGTTATTACGACTCATTAGGCACTGATCATGATCAGGACAGAAACATAGGAAACCTATACTGGTTTGTCTATGGATGACATTATACGACTCCTTACCGAACTCATACCCTAGGCGGTGAGCTCAAAACTCAGAAATTCCAAAGGCAAAAATTTGGGGTGTTACATGATAACTCCCAAGCTATACCTTTACTCTTAAGGTTATGCAGTCATTGTTAAATATAGTAACCCAACAAAGGCTAGGGTTGAATCCCAAGGGAATATGTGGAAATATCGCTCTCAGTTGTTGTAGCCAACGAGTAGAACTGGAAAAGTAAATAGGTAGTTTTGAGTAACTATATCAAACAAGTGGTGAATATTAACTTCGATTGTAATCAGTCGTAAGTGAACACTGGGATTGTGTTCCCCCAGGATTCTCAACTCCGTAGGATTATCATGCTTTATTGAACCAACCCAATACCTTTCATGGAGAATCAATAAATTATGTACCATCAACAGTCCTTTAGATGAGCTTACATATTTCACCTTAACCTTTTGAGTGTTGGGATATCGCCTTACTAACTCTTATCGTGATCCCAGTTAACTTCTACCATTTGATTCTCTAGTTACTAGATGACAGCTAACCATCTTACTTAGATAATACCTAGTAGCATGGATCGATAGTTAAACTTCAAATTACTGTTATCATTAACTTTTGCTAGTCACTACTCCTCTTTTGGAGTAAGTAGCAATAAGTTAGGTGGGATCCCAATGTTTTTAACTGCTAAGATAACTATTAAATTGAAGGTAATACAATGCATTCATGGGTATTAGTTCATAACAACAATAGCACTTCCCCTACTTTGTCAATCTATTAGGGTTTCCATAACCCTAGATAAGGGTTTTTAACGGCTCATCCTTGTGAAGTAATCAAAAGCTTTCATGATTAAAAGCATAAGATGAAATCACAATAATCACAAGTAAAAACCCAAAACTTTAACTAAATTAATCAACTGAAATCAATACAATAGAATTCTAAGATTAAAATCAAATCGCGAAATCAAAATATATTTATAAGTATCAAGAGTTCGTAACTACTACTAAAAACCACATAAGGTCTATTTATGGTACATGAGGAAACCCTAAAAGCCAATCCTGAACAAAAAAGGACAAAAAAATATTGGTGGCCATATGTGGTATCCATAAGCGGCCTGGCCTTGGGTGCATGTGCCACATGCAACCTGAGGCTGGGAACATGTAGACACCTACAAATGCAGGTAAAATTTCCTGCAGCTTCTACTCTAGGTATTTTGAACTTCTAGCACTTACCTCTTCTAATTCTAACTTTTAAGATTTGGAAGTTGAACCTTGTCCTCCTACTGCATTTATTTTCTCAGAAATTGTTGCTGCAAACTACTTTGCCAGTAAGCCAAGATCAATTCTTAGTAGCATAATCTCTTGTGCTACTGACTCATCAGCTACTTTCTGGTCACACGAGGCACCAAAAACATATGTACCAGATCCCCTCTTAGACTTTTGAGTTTGCCACCCTTGGTTAGTGAGCAAGATCTGATCTGGCATCTCGGAAGCTGTCTCCCAGCGTAGTCTCATAAAATCTCCTCAAAAGATGGTATCCATCTTGGATCTGGAATAGATTATCAGGGCTCTGTAAAATATCTCCAATAGGCTTATCCCTGACATTCGATGGTTGGGCACATGTTCAACTTCTTCTTGAACCTAAACTATGCCTCATATATAGATTCTAAATGTAACTTCCTGAAATTATAGATCACGTCCTTAAGCAACAACATCCTGGATGGAGGAAAAAATTGATTCATGAATTTCCTGCAAAACTCATTCCATGTAGTGATAGATCCTCTTGGCAGTTCCCCTAACCATAAAGATGCTTCTCTTGTAAGTGAGAAGGGGAAGAACTTTAGTCCAACTTCCTGATTTACCCCATGATTTGTATACAAACTGCAAATCCCGATAAAATTTGCAAGGTTCATATTTGCATTATATGTAGTCAAACCCGCAAATACACCCTTCATATTTAGGAGTTGGATCATTGCACTCGTTATGTCAAACTTAATGCTTGGAGGTAAACCAAGAGGAATAATAGCCCCAGTCTCTGCTGGCTCAACGTATCCCAAATCTTCTTCATCATCCTTGTACGAGTTCATATACTGATATACTTGGATCACTTGAGGATGGCCTTCTTTAACTTAATTCTAATTTCCATTAAGTGATGCTCGGCGGTCTACTTTTTGTCACTACTCAGCTAGCTCTGCCTCTCTAGATATTAATTAAGGTTCTTTTATTTCCCTCATCTCATTAGTATCTTATGCTAAAATCATCCCAGTCTGCTGATCAATAATATCCTGTACTCCTTCACGAGGAGGGGGAGGCAAATTCTTACGAACCCCTTTAGAAATATCATCTTTTTTGGTTCTGTCATCCTACTAGATAATTGTAGGATCCTCTCTGGATTTTGATTCAATGGGAATATCTTATTTCCTTTACCCCATGTTCTAGTCCTACACCGACGTATACCCAACTAAGAACAAAAAAAAGAAAAACCGAAAAACTGTAACAACTTTAATTCATAAATCAACACCATATTTCCTGACAACATCACCGAAATTTGATAACGCCCAAGCTACACCTTTAATCTAAAGGTTTTGTGGTCTCTTTCAAATATAGTAATCCAACAAAGGTTTGGGTCGAATCCCAAGGGAATACGTAGAATCGTGGCTCTAAATTATTATAACCAACGGACAAAACTAGAAAAGTAAATGGGGGGTTTGAGTGACAATATCGAACAAGTGGCAAATATCAACTTTGGTTGTATCAGTCACAAGTGAATAGTAGGATTGTGTTCCCCTGGATTCTCAACTCTATAGGCTTATCGTTCTTTATTGAACCAATCTAATACTTTTCACATTGAATCAATATGTTATATACCATCAATAGTCTTTGGGTGTAAGACCCCGTAAAATTCTTAGCTTAATTAAGTCCTTTAAGCTTGCTAAGGGGTCCCAAACTTAGAAAATTCTATCTAAGTATTCAGACTTAGTGTTATTTTAGCCTTTGAAAGTTGGCAATCTTATTTCGCGACCTTTACGTCCATTAAATGTTGATATTTGAGTTAATTCATGATCAGGAATGTCAATAGGTGTTTCCGAACAAGTTTTGGATTTTTCAAACCTCGTTTAGATCATGTTTGAGTGCCCAAAATAGTGGGTAGACACGCCGCATCGACCATCGCGTCGATAAGATAGTTTCTCCCCCGCATCAGTGCAAATTCCAGTGAACCGACGTGTACTCGACGCGGCGCATTGGCTATTGCGTTGATGTCAATGATGAAGCACGTCGGCCTGTGCGTCGTTAACACAGTTTATAGGCATTAAAAGGCCACGTCCTCAGAGTTAATTAGGTCTTTTTCCCACGCCCTTCAGCCCCCAAAAAATGAAATTAAACCCTTTGGAGAGAAACTATATTTATTCTTTCACAAATTTCTCTAGAACAAGAACCCTAGGTGTTCAAATTTCACTCAAGAACTCACCATTAAATTTCAGAAGTTAATAAAATAAGGTATGTGAAGTGTTCATCCAAGGGTCCTTCAACCCTTGGAGTCCAAGAAACTCTTTTAAAGTTCATGTAGAGTGATTTCATGATTTCCACGATTTGAATTAAAGTGTATTCAAGATTTATTGGAAGATTCATGTAGGGTTAATTGATATGTGTTGTTTATCAAGTGAATCCCTGTTGAAACTCTAGGAATTGTGTAATTGGAATTGAATCATGATGCCTACATGTTGTGTTAGTATTAGGTGCATATATTGTGCCCTACAAGTGTTTGATGAATTGTCCATGTGAGTTGAATAGTGAAATTATATCATGCTAGCATGTATGCAAGTTCATGTCATGCAAGTATTTCCTTAAATGCCCAAATGAATGAATGATGACTAAGTAGTTAATTACCATGTCTCAAGATTATGCCATACCTTTTAAGTTTATGCTATCGAGTACTGGGGGTATTTAATGCCCGATAATTTAGTTGTTTGTCTAAAGATATGGTCAGTCACAGAGTAGAATCAGTCATGTCTAGATCAGTAGAATTTAGTCAGTTACAGAACGTAGGAAAACTCAGTGAACTCAGAATCAGTCCAGCTCAGTTCAGTAAAATTAGTTCAGTTTAGTTATACAGTACGATCAGTAATAGTTCAGTCTAGCCTAGTACAGTTTAGAATTCAGTCCAGTGTCTATTCAGTTAGGGGTAGGATTCAGCACCGAGTGAACCCAAGGATGGGGACTCACTTGCCAGTAGAGGGCGAAATCCTTAGAAACAGTCCTTGCATTCCAAAACTATGTAGCCAGCGTAGGTTAAGACATCAACCTGCCAGTTGAGGGTTGATGAGGTGATCTACATGCCAGTAAAGGGTACCACCACTCTCGTTCAGAGTACCCACCAAATAAGGGTGACTCAACACTTGTCCTTACCCGTGGAACGGTATTGATACCCTTCCAACTGGGGTTACAGTTGGACCCCAAATCAGTTAGAGAAGGGTGATGTCGGTTAGATAATTACTTTCCATTGTCTCAGTTTTATATTCAGTCTCAGTATGGAATTCAGATCAGTTCCGTAGATTCAGGACTTTCAGGCACAGTCACTCAGCTCAGTACGAGACTTCGTATAGTTCCACATAATCAAAACTGTCAAATACAGTTATTTAGTTACCAGTAATCCAGTATTCAACACGATCTCAGTACAGTTTACATATTCATGCATGTACTCTCATTCAGTCATGCGCATGATATTCAGTTAGTATTATTTATGCATATGAACTCATGCATTTCAGTCTACCTCACTGAGCATACCAGTATATTCAAAGTACTGACACATGTTTTTATTTTTCTCTATGATGTCTTATAGCATAGGTTTAGACGCACGGGCTCCCGAGTAACCTTAGCAGTTCAGACTCTCAGTATACAGAGCTAGTGGTGAGTCCTCATAGTTTGTGGATGTGATTATTTATTTCAGCATTTCAGTTCATTTTCAGTAGTCGAAGTTAGTTAGGGACTTGTCCCATCAACTCCACAGTTCATACAGTTTAGAGGCTTTTCAGACTAGAGTATTTTTAGACAGTTGTTCAGTTTTCATTATTGATGTTCAGTTTTGGTATTGTGATACCATATTCAATATTATTTATAGTATTAAACATTATGGCCAGTTTTCTGCCTAATTTCCACATATTTTTGTATTATTGTTTTTTATTTATCACAGTAGGTACCAGTCATGGGTTAGCTTATGGTCCTTTGGGATTATGAGCACTGTGTAGCATCTGGGGTACAGACTGGGGGTGGTACAAACTTGGTATCAGAGACTAAGGTTCAACAGAGTCCTAGGAAGTCTGAAATCCGCATTTAGTAGAATCTTGTGCATAGGTGTGTTGCGCGCCACACTTATGGATAGGAGGCTATGAGATGTTTTAGGAAAAGTTTCCCTTCTTTCAGTATTCATGTCGTGCAAGTGAGCATGAGCTCCAGTTAAACTCTCAGTCGAATTATTTATCTTTTGTTTACAGAAATATGCCTCCAAATAGGACTAAGGGAAGAGGAACAGGAGACCAGCCAGAACCCCATCCCGTCTAGCCAAATCAACTGGATGAACACATCTCCCATGCTGAGTTTAGAGCATCCTTTACCACCTTAGCTCATTCTATGGTATCCTAGAATGAATGCCTGATGTGAGCCATATTTACACGCCTAAAGCACCTTAATTTACCCATATTTTAGCTAAGTGTTGAGGACAAAATATATAATTCATGCACTTTTAGTCCTTTTTCCTGTAAGTGAGCTAACAAACGTGATTAGCAAGTTTTCAGGTATAAATAATGAAGATTTCAGCACTTTATGGATAACTTGATGCCAAAGGAAGCTTCACGAAAGAAGGAAAGCAGCGTTTGGACGCCTATGGACTGAAAGTGATGCATGGATAACTTGTCCCGGGCAAAAACAGCATTTCTAAAGACTTTGGGGATCAGCAGTAACTTAGTAGGATTAGGATAAGGATGCAGTAACCTAGTAGGATTAGGATAAGTACGCAGTAGCCTAGTAGGAATAGGATATGGGTGTTATAAATACCCTATTTTGCTGAAGCTTTTTGGGATCATTCATTCTATTTTCTTTTCATACGTCACTTTTAGTAGAATTCACGTTACAGAATCTGTAAGTCCAAGACAGAGAAAGGCCGGCAAACACTTGATCAACGGAAGGAGCAAAAACGTCCCACCCTAGTTAACGTTAACATCATCCATTGCGAAGATTATTCTAGGTTGTGGTATGATGATTATATCTATTGTGATCTCCGTTGCGCTCATGAGTAGCTAAACTTCTCTGTTAGGGTTATGGAAGTCTTATGAGATACTATCTGTTGCTATGAGTTTGTGAATTCTTGATACGTATGCAGCTTATATCATTACTCTCTTCATCTTAATTAAATTCTTGTGGTTGCAAACATATAGAATACGCCAGTATAGCATTAACTTCTTCGAAAGAAAAGTTACATGTCTGGAAAAGAGAGAATGACAAGGAAATAGGGCTACCAACCCCTGTTTAAAAGTTAATGCCGTAACTGGATTAACCTCTTGGAGAATTCTTACCATTAGTATACGCTTTAAGCTCGAAAGAGTTAAAGTGATATAATCCTTGATGGTCGAAAGACGCTAGGATTTACCATAGAATACGAATCTCTATAAGCGCATGCATGTCTGAATTCCGCATAACTCATAGCCAATAGATACGTAGAACTCATAAGGTGGACATAACCCTAACTTACAACTCTCATTGATTAAAACCTACCAAGCATTCCGTTTTTACTTTGCTATTTTGATACTTTTGCTTCACGCATAAAATCCCCCCTTTTTGTAGAATTTTCGACCAACAGTCTACTAATAGTTGCATACTTAGTGAACAAGTATTCACTGTGGGATTTGACACCCAACCCAGTTGGGTTCTATATTTGACGACGACCGCTTACACTCTTACGAGAGTTGTAGTTTGAGCGTTATCAAATTTTGGCGCCGTTGCCGGGGAATACGGTTGTCAACTAAGTTTGTGATAGTTACTAGACCCTTTGGTCAAAGATTCTTGAATTTTACTTTTAGTTGTTGTTTTTGTTTTATTCAGGTTTGCTTGAGTGCATGCCAAACACGCGAAGTTCAGGTCAATCGTTATTACCTACCAATCTGAACCACAACTTATTGGCAGAATGGATGCATAACGTGACATTGACAGAAGGGCGGCTCAACAGGAGCAGGCTAGACTAGCTGCACTGGCAGCTGCTCAAGTGCATCAACAGAATATTGATAACCCAGGTCGGGCAACAAATCCTGATGATGAGGACCTGGGTGATGATAAGTTACTGAATCCTAGGCGTGCAGATGAAGTGGCAGCACCCATGCAGAGGAGAGATCGCCAAGCTAGATTGAGGCCTGATCGCCAAGATATGTAGATTCCTTATGATGATGATGACGATCTGGATGGAGCTGGTGCCACAGGAGCTATTATTCCGCCGCCCTTGGCACCCGGAGCCAAGTTCAATATCACTAGCACCATGATTCATCTTTTGCAACTCAAGGGATTATTTGGTGGACTAGCAGGCGATGATCCGAATATGCATCTGATCAACTTTATTTCTACATGCAAGTCATTCGACAATCCTGGCGTTGGACAGAATGCAATTCGACTACGCTTATTTCCATTGTCTCTATCTGGGGAGGTAACTCTATGGTTGAATGGGCTGACTCCTGATTCTATTACTAATTGGAGGCAATTGAAAGACGCCTTCCTAGAAAGATTCTTTCCACCATCCAAGAGAGCACAGTTGAGAGATGAAATCAGCAATTTTTGACAGCTTCCAACTGAAGCTCTCCACGAAACATGGGAGAGATTCAAGAAGAAGCTTATGAGATGCCCAAATCACCATATGACCAATGTCCACTTGATGGAGATATTATACAGATCTTTCAACTCGGTGACTAAGCCAGTGGTTGATAACGCAGCAGGTGGGTCATTCATGGACCTCACTTTTATTCAGGCAAGTGATATGCTAGATCGTATGACAAAGCAAAGTAGAGCTTGGCATACCAGAGATTCTGAGGTAGCAAGCCCCACTATATCTGTTGGCATGACTGCAGAAAAAAGGCTAAGAGAGGAGGAACGCGATCAAGATATGGCGCACATGAAAACACAGATGGATCTTCTTACAAAGCATCTATTATCAGGGAAGACCGAAAAAGTCAAAACGGTTGCGTCAAAAGGAAGAGAGGAATCCGATTCCGAGGAAGAAGCCAACTACTTGAACAATTAGGGGGGTTTCCGAGGCAATGCCCAAGGAAACCAAGGTCGGAACTATTATGATAAATCTGGATACAAGGACCACGATCAAGGTGGTTGGAAGAATAAGACTGACAGGAGTGGTTTGTATGTTCCTCCTGGAAACCGTGAGGCTGTGGCGTCTGGCTCTGGAAAGATGTCAATGGAAGATATGATGACGAAGCTGTTGAAAAGAGTTGAGGCAACTAATACGGGAGTGAATGAGGTAAAGAATGACTTGTCTTCAATAAATCAATTGGTTGACTCGCATTCTACTGCAATAAAGCAACTAGAGCAGCAATTGAGTCAACTTTCAGCGGCATTAAATCAAAGAAAAGCCGGCACCCTACCTAGAAATACGGTGCAAAACCCAAGGAACGACAGATCATGCATGGCCATTACTACCAGGAGTGGTAAGGTGCTGGAAACATCATCCAAAGGCAAGCAAGTGATCATTACAGAACCAAAAGATGCCGAAGCAGATGATGAGGTTGTTCGTGACGTCACCTCTCAACGTCCACAGCCTGAAAAGATCGTCGAACTGAAGCAAGATGAAAAGGAAGAGGTGGAGAAAACTATTCCCCTTCCACCACCACCTTTTCCTCAGAGATTGAAGAAGAAAGCTGACGATACCAGGTTCAATAAGTTTATGACTATGTTGAAGCAGCTAACTATTAATGTTCCTTTGGTCGAGGCACTGGAACAAATGCCTGGGTACGCAAAATTTATGAAGGATCTTTTGTCAAAGAAGCGGGCAGCAAGTTATGAGTTGACGGATACTGTTCATCATTGCAGTGCAATCGCTACCAGATCACTAGTTCAGAAGAAGGCTGACCCCGGTGCCTTCACTATTCCTTGCACTGTCGGATCTTTAAATTTTGCCAAGGCATTATGCGATTTAGGAGCCAGCATCAATTTGATGCCGCTATCTATTTACAGAAAGTTGGGGTTGGGTGATCCTACTCCAACCAATATGAGGCTCGTGATGGCATATAGGTCGGTAAAATGACCTGTTGGTATTTTATATGATGTACTGGTGAAGGTTTCTTCATTCATCTTTCCGGAAGACTTCGTTATTCTAGACTGTGAGGTGGACTCTGAAATTCCCATAATCTTGGGGCGCCCTTTCCTTGCAACAGGGAGTGTGCTTATTGATTTAAGAGCGAATGAGCTTTTATTCCGGATGAATGACGAAGTAGTCCGCTTTGATGTATGCAAATCAATAAAGCAACCCAAAGATCTGAATGTGTTCTCGGTAGGTGATGTTTATTTTGATGATGAGAAAGAACTATCCGTAGAGGAGCAGCTTATTGTTGACCCATTGGCGGCTGTGTTTATGAATATTGAGCGTGAGGATGCTGAAGATTATGATGAAACTATTTGTGCTCTAAGAGGAATAGGGTCGTATTCTCATGCTCCTAAGAAGCTGGACCTTGATTTCAAAAATCGGCCTACACCACCAGCTAAACCATCCATTGAAGAGCCACCAATGTTAGAATTGAAGGAGCTACCCAGTCATCTAAAGTACGCATTCTTGGGAAGTGGAAACACCCTCCCAGTTATTGTGGCGGCTGACTTAGGTGAGCAGCAAGTTGCAGCTCTCATCGCTGTTCTAAGGAAATACATGAGAGCCATCGATTGGACCATCGCTGATATTATTGGTATTCCACCTGGGATATGTATGCACAAGATTCATCTTGAAGATAATTGCATACCCACTATTGAGCATCAAAGACGTTTGAATCCACCTATGCAAGAGGTGGTGAAGAAAGAAATTATTAAGTGGTTAGATGCAGGGGTAGTGTAGCCAATCTCTGACAGTAAATGGGTGAGTCCGGTACAGTGTGTGCCCAAGAAAGGGGGCATGACGGTAGTTGCAAATGAAAGGAATGAGCTAATTCCACTCAGACCTGTCACAGGGTGGAGAGTATGCATGGACTACCGGAAGCTGAATTCATGGACGCTTAAGGATCACTTCCCAATGCCATTCATGGACCAAATGCTTGATCGATTGGCAGGGAAAGGATGGTTTTGCTTCTTAGATGGTTATTCCGTCTATAATCAGATCTGTATTGCCCCCGAAGACCAAGAGAAGACAACGTTTACATGCCCATATGGTACGTTTGCCTTCAAACGTATGCCATTTGGGCTATGTAACCCACCCGCCACTTTTCAGCGTTGTATGATGTCCATTTTTTCTAATATGGTTGAAGACACCTTGGAGGTATTCATGGACGATTTTTCAGTTGTGGGTGAGTCGTTCGAATCGTGCTTGGCGAATCTAAGTATGGCGTTACAGAGATGTGTTGAATTTAACTTGGTGCTAAACTGGGAGAAGTGCCACTTTATGGTTAAAGAAGGTATTGTTCTTGGGCATAAAATTTCTGAAAGAGGAATTGAGGTGGATCGAGCTAAAATTGAAGTCATCGAGAAACTACCACCTCCAATCTCTGTAAAGGGAGTTCGTAGTTTCCTCGGGCATGCAGGTTTTTATCGAAGGTTCATTAAAGACTTTTCCAAGATTGCTAGTCCGTTATGCAAGCTTTTGGAGAAGGATGCAAAGTTTGACTTCGGTGAAGATTGCTTGAAGGCATTCGAATGCCTCAAAGGAAAGCTAATTGAAGCTACTATCATTGTAGCACCTGATTGGTCCCTACCATTTGAAGTTATGTGTGATGCAAGCGGAGTAGCTTTGGGTGCTGTACTTGGCCAGAGAAGAGAAAAGTTATTTCATCCAATCTACTACGCGAGCAAAGTCTTAAACGGAGCCCAGAAGAACTATACTGTCACGGAACAAGAGCTTTTAGCAGTTGTTTACGCCTTTGAAAAGTTTCGTGCTTACCTGTTGGGGACTAAAGTGGTGGTTCATACTGATCATGCAGCCCTAAGATATCTAATGACGAAGAAGGATGCAAAGCCGAGGCTAATTCGATGGGTGTTATTGCTGCAAGAATTTGATTTCGAGGTAAAAGATAGAAGAGGTTGCGAAAACCAAGTGGCTGATCACCTATCTAGACTTGAGAACGAGCATATAGCGCAGACTGATCTTGAGATTGATGATGCATTCCCCGATGAAGAGATCCTAGCCACAATGATGGAAGAGTTACCATGGTATGCAGACTTTGCGAACTTCGTGGTAAGTAATGTGATGCCTGCGAATCTATCTTTCCACCAAAAGAGGAAGTTCATGCATGATGTAAAACACTACTTATGGGATGAGCCATATTTGTTTCGACGATGCGCGGATGGTGTTATCAGGCGATGCATATCTCATGTGGAAGTGTCGAGTATCTTGGAAGCAAGTCATGCTCCCCAAGTTAGGGGACACCATGCAGGTGGTCGAACAGCAAGGAAGGTATTTCAAAGCGACTATTATTGGCCTTCGATATTTAGAGATGCCCACGATTTTGTGAGAAGATGTGACCAATGTCAGTGACAAGGCACGATTTCGAAGCACCATGAGATGCCCATGTCAAAAATTCTTGAAGTAGAGCTGTTTGATGTGTGGGGTATTGATTTCATGGGCCCATTCGTAAATTCATTTGGGATGAAATATATCCTAGTTGTTGTCGAATTTGTATCCAAATGGGTCGAAGCAGTAGCGTTGGCCGACAATGAAGGAAAGCGTGTTGTAGCATTCTTGAAGAGAAATATCTTCTCTCGTTTTGGGGTACCACGTACCATCATAAGTGATGGAGGATCACACTTTTGCAACAAGCTGTTCAAATTCGTGTTGGTGAAATATGGGGTCAAGCAACATAAGGTAGCCACGCCTTATCACCCACAAACTAGTGGACAGGTAGAGGTTTCTAATCGAGAGATCAAGCAGATCCTTGCTAAGACTGTAAACGCTAATAGGAAGGATTGGTCTCGGAAGATGGACAATGCACTATGGGCTTATAGGACTGCATTCAAAATGCCAATTGGCATGTCCCCGTACCAACTAGTTTATGGGAAGGCTTGTCACTTGCCCATTGAGCTCGAGCATAAAGCATTATGGGCGTTGAAGCGACTGAATTTGAATTGGGATGATGCCATGAATATGAGATTGGAGCAGCTGAATAAGATGGATGAATTCCGTCTACATGCGTATAAAAGATCAGACTTCTACAAGGAGCGGATGAAAAAGTATCATGATCAACGGATTTTTCAACGAAACTTTCAAAAGGGTGATATGGTACTTCTTTTCAATTCTAGACTGAAGATATTCCCAGGTAAGTTAAGGTCCAAATGGTCGGGTCCGTACAAAATTAGCCAAGTCTACTCGTCGGGAGTAGTTGAGCTAGAAGACAATAATGGTGTTGTCTTTAAGGTGAATGGCCAATGGGTAAAACCATATATCGGTCCTCTTGACTCGATAAAATGCATGGCCACCATCTATCTCGACGAAATCTAAGTACTCAAGGTAACTATGTCGTGCCGCGACAATAAATCAAGCGCTAGATGGGAGGCAACCCATCATTTTTCATTTTTTTTTTAATTGTTTTACTAAGAGTTTGTTTTTGTTAAATAAAAATCCAAAAAGAAGAGTCAAGCCACGACCAAAAATAAGGCTCTTGGTGGGAGGCAACCCATCGTTCTAATCATTTTTGTTATTTTTGAGTAAATGTAGGTGCAAGAGGTGTAAAGGAGGAGATTGGTTTCAAATTTTGATTTGGAAGTATTGCATGTTGAAGGTGGTAAGTTAGGAATGAAGAAGCAAAAGGCTATGGGTTAGGCATTGCCTATGAAAATATAGGCAAAGAACAAGGCAAGGCCTATGTAAATCTAGGCCACGAACAAGGCAAGGCCTATGCTATGGTCTAATCTCTCGGATTCTAGAGTGCCATAGCATAGGCGTCGCCTATGCTCAACAATGCCATAGCATAGGCGCCGCCTATGCAAAAGCATTTTGTCTATGAATCTAGAGTGCCATGGCATAGGAGCCTCCTATGCCTAACAATGCCATAGCATAGGCACCGCCTATGCCCAACAAGGCTTTGCAAAAGGCGCCGCCTATGCCAAGCATAGGCAAAGCATTAGGCGCCGCCTATGGTCACTTTTGGTCTCCAAATCCGATTCCAAATGGGTCAAAACCCGACCCAAGCTTGTCCTATAAATAGAACCTTAGTCTTAGAACAAAAATACATTGCAACTTCAACCTAGGCGCCGCCTACCTCTCCAAAATCTCTCAAAAATTTTCCTTTTGCTCTTTTACTTTGCAAGAACATCTTCCGAGGCCATCAACCAAGTAAGTACTTCTTTGCTCTTCTTTTATATTCCGTAAAGTACTACACTACTACGCCTATAATAAATTGTTAAATCTTGAAGTAGTGTTGGTGATTTGAATATGGTTGATTTGTTGTGATACAACTAAGTGAGTGAAAGAATACGTAAGGATGCTCTTGACTTATTTCCAACTTGTATTTGATTTTGATACACTGTCATACTTTTGCGGAATTGACATGGTCAAGAAAATTGCATAATCTTGTAACTAGAAAGCCTAGGTGTTGGAATGACTTGTTCATCGAGATGAAAAGCATGGTTGACTACAAACATACGATGTTGTGATTATTTCTAATGCCATAACTTGATTCAATCTCTATGTAGTAGTCTTGCTCAAAAGGTACATCAATCCAAACATGAAAGTATTGCCAAGATTTCATGAAATAGAATCCGAAAGGATAGTTAAGATGACAATAAAAGTATGACTGGACTGATTATATTGTTGGAACATAACGCCTAAACGTATATCGATGAAGTCTGAGTAATCGACAACGTTCACTTAATTAGTTTGTGCCAACAAATTAAGTGTGGGGTGGTGCCACTACTGTTTGTTTGTCGACTGTATCTATCGAGATGAAGCTAACATGACTATCATTTTAATCTCAGGTACAATGGCACCACAAGTACGCCAAGGAAAAGACAAAGTAACCACCTCACAAAAAGGCCAGAAAAGGGGACGAAAAGAGCAAGCTGAATCCTCCTCGCTACAAATACCTCAACGCACTTTTTGATCAAGTGGGGTACAATTTGAGGAAACTCTGAGGATGAAGACTCTGATGATGATTCCAACGCAGGGGGTATGACCCCAGACATAGAAGAGGAGTCCGACTAATCAGGTTTTCCATATTTATTTTCCACTGAGGGTAGTGTGTCCCGTCTAAGTGTGGGGTGCTGGTATTCGTATGCTGTACTTCTTTGCCTACATTTATTGTCATATTTTTTTTTGTTTGTTTTAATTAGTCATAGATTTTTTTTAGATTTTGATGCATGAAATTGTTCTGATAGGCGGCATGGTGTTATGACAAGAGTTTGTGCTAGAATCATTACTATTGAGACATTTAGGCTCTACGTGTGACTCACTGTGTGATAATTGTGTGGTTTAATTCATTCATCTGTTGGGTCAAGAGTCTATACTTCTCCCAATAAAGTTGACCATGTGCCTTATGTGTGTGAGGATATAGTATATTCTGTGTTGGTGACTGATGCTAGAACTTGCCTGGTGTGTGTGTAAATCGAAATAAGGAGTGCAAGTTTAGGAGATGATTTAGGCTTTTGTTTGGAAACCTGTACTTGTATACCTTCGTTTTACCTACTCGTGGACATTATCCTAGTCAACCCCTTTGAGCCTTTAGCTATTTTCTTTGACAGCCTCATATGTAAGCCTAATCCATTTTTTCAAAGACCATAATTTGATCCAAATTCCTAAGTGCTTTAAATTGTGAAGTCATGTGTCAAAATAAGAGGAAATTGGGTGAAGAGTGATGCCTTAGAATGTATTGGTACTTGAATTTGTTATGAAAAAATAGTGGCTATCATAGAGGTGTGTTATAAAAAAAAGAAATAGAAAAACAAAAAGATAAATTGTGTTTATGATTAAATAAAAAGATAGTTATGCTTGAATGGCAAAATAGGTGAAAAGGGGTGATATATGAAACAAAGGTAGCAAGGTTGATTAAAAGAGAGTGTTAATGGCATAATGTGATGTATTAAAGTGCTTAGGAACATAGTCACTATTTCTGGCCAAAATAGTCCTACCCGTCCCTTTGCCTACATTACAACCTGTAAAGACCTATTTGATCCTAAGCTTAGCATTCTGATATTAGTAGAGCATTACAATAAGGGCAAGCCTATGGTCATCAGTTGCAACATATGAATTCTTTGTGAGAGTGAGAGCAAGGATAATCTTATACCCAAGTTCTGAAAAATGCAATACTTGAGAGTGATTATGGGTAATATCTTATGTGAGACACACATGGTTGATGAGTTTTGGGTAGTCTTGTATGATTCTTTGTGCCTTAACTTTTGAATACGAATTAACCATCATCACGAGTCTATGTTAGAGGTTGAATTGTTTCTAGAAGTGATTAGAAAACTACTCTTTGTTAATAATTGTTTTGCCTGTCTTGATTAATATTTTGTGCTGTTACTGTGAAATCCTAAGTAGATGTTTATATGGACATGATATTTTGTTCGAGGAAGAACAAATCTTTAAGTGTGGGGTGTTGATGTGAGGCGTATTTACACGCCTAAAGCACCTTAATTTACCCATATTTTAGCTAAGTTTTGAGGAAAAAATATATAATTCATGCACTTTTAGTCCTTTTTCCTGTAAGTGAGCTAACAAACGTGATTAGCAAGTTTTCAGGTATAAATGATGAAGATTCCAGCACTTTATCGATAACTTGACGCCAAAGGAAGCTTCACGAAAGAAGGAAAGCAGCGTTTGGACGCCAATGGACTGAAAGTGATGCATGGATAACTTGTCCCGGGCAAAAACAGCATTTCTAAAGACTTTGGGGATCAGCAGTAACTTAGTAAGATTAGGATAAGGATGCAGTAACCTAGTAGGATTAGGATAAGTACGCAGTAGCCTAGTAGGAATGGGATATGGGTGTTATAAATTCCCTATTTTGCTGAAGCTTTTTGGGATCATTCATTCTATTTTCTTTTCATACATCACTTTTAGTAGAATTCACGTTATAGAATCTGTAAGTCCAAGACAGAGAAAGGCCGGCAAACACTTGATCAACGGAAGGAGCAAAAATGTCCAACCCTAGTTGACGTTAACATCATCCATTGCGAAGATTATTCTAGGTTGTGGTATGATGATTATATCTATTGTGATCTCTGTTGCGCTCATGAGTAGCTAAACTTCTCTGTTAGGGTTATGGAAGCCTTATGACTGTTGCTATGAGTTTGTGAATTCTTGATACGTATGCTACTTATATCATTACTCTCTTCATCTTAATTGAATTCTTGTGGTTGCAAACATATAGAATACGCCAGTATAGCATTAACTTGTTCGAAAGAAAAGTTACATGTCTGGAAAAGAGAGAATGACAAGGAAATAGGGCTACCAACCCCTGTTTAAAATTTAGTGCAGTAACTGGATTAACCTCTTGGAGAATTCGTACCATTAGTATACACTTTAAGCTCGAAAGAGTTAAAGTGATATAATCCTTGATGGTCGAAAGACGCTAGGATTTACCATAGAATACGAATCTCTATAAGCGCATGCATGTCTGAATTCCGTATAACTCATAGCCAATAGATACGTAGAACTCATAAGGTGGACATAACCCTAACTTACAAATCTCATTGATTAAAACCTACCAAGCATTCCGTTTTTACTTTGCTATTTTGATACTTTTGCTTCACGCATAAAATCCCCCCTTTTTGTAGAATTTTCGACCAACAGTCTACTAATAGTTGCATACTTAGTGAACGAGTATTCCCTGTGGGATTCGACACCCAACCCAGTTGGGTTCTATATTTGACGACGACCGCTTACACTCTTACGAGAGCTGTAGTTTGAGCGTTATCAATGCCTAACAGTCGTCCTGGCCAACCCAGTGGACAATACTGCTGCTGCCAGGATTTGGGGCTTCACCCGAATGATCTCTCTATTGTTTATCGGGTCTAAGTCAGATGAGGACCCTCAGGAATTTCTTGATCAGGTGCAGAAGGTTACTAATATTATAGGGGTGACTGCTGTTGAGAGCACTTAGTTGGATGCATATCAGTTGTAGGATGTGGCTCACTCATTGTATTAACAGTGGAAGGTAGAGAAGGTCGTAGATGCAGGGACCATAGAGTGGGAGGAGTTTGCCACTACTTTTCTAAATAGGTTCTTCCCAGTAGAGTTAAGGGTAGCAAACGTTCTGGAATTGATCAATCTGGAGCAGGGCAATATGATAGTGAAATATTATTCTCTCAAGTTTACTCAATTAGCTAGATATACTCCTCATATGGTGGTTGGTAGCACATCTCTAATGAGTAAGTTTGTGTGAGGGGTGTCTAGTAGCCTGGTCAATAAGTGTAAGACCGTAATGCTTATTAAGGAGATGGACATATCCAGGCTCATAGTCCATGCTCAGCAGATAGAAGAGTCCGCGAATAAAGAGAAGGAGAGGGAGAGCAAGTGAGCGAGAGAAGGTAGTTTCAACTTTGCTCAGCCTAAATCAGAGGGTAGGAATCGTTCTCAGTTCCACCTAAAATTTTTAGTCCCAGATCCGTCCTCTTCCAGTGCTCCTATGCTGAAATTTAAAGATGGCAATAGGGATAGGGCACCAGGACCTAAACCCCAGGGCAGTGTTAGCAGTGCCCAAGCCAATCCCCTTTGTCAAAAGTATGGCAGAAACCACCAGGGTATCTATAGAGCAGATAGCGATGTGTGTTTCTTGTGTGGCAAGACAGGCCACAAAGTCAGAGATTCTCCCCAGTCAGGTTCTTAGGGTCAGAATAATCGTCCCACAGCTCAGTCCAGTTGCCCAAATCAGCAGGGTACCGCTTTCATTGCCACCAATGGGAAACGCCCAAACAGACTCTATGCACTTCAGTCCCGACAGGATCAGGAGATTTCTCCTGATGTGATCACTGGTACGTTACAAGTTTTCCATTTGTATGTTTATGCTTTGCTAGATCTAGGAGCTTATTTATCCTGTTTTACTCCCTATATAGCAGTTGATTTTGGAGTTAGTCTAGAAATTCTAGCAGAGCCTTTCTCAGTCTCTACCCCAGTGGGCAAATCCATCATATCCAGGCGGGTATACAGGAACTGCCCGGTTATGATATCTCGGAAAATTACTTCAGCAGACCTAGTTGAATTAGAGATGACTGGTTTTGATATCATTCTCGGCATGGATTGGCTTCATTCCTACTATGCCTCAGTCAACTGCAGAAATAGAATTGTCCAGTTTTAGTTTTTGAATGAACCCATCCTAGAGTGGAGGGGTAGTACTTCAGCACTTAGGGGTCATCTTGTTTCTCACCTTCGGGATAGAAAATGATATCTAAGAGATATTTCTACCATCTCGTTTGAGTCCAAGACTCTAGTTCAGAAACCCCTACTCTTGGGTCAGTGTCAGTAGCATGTGAATTCCCAGATGCTTTTCCCGATGATCTTCCTGGAGTTTTTCCCAAAAAGGAAATTGATTTCAAAATCGATTTTTTTCCAGATACTCATCCCATATTTATTCTTCCATATAGAATAGCTTCAGCAGAACTCAGAGAATTAAAAGAGCAGTCAAAGGATCTCCTATATAAGGGATTCATCAGACCCTGTGTGTCCCAATGGGGTGCACCAGTTTTATTTGTGCGTAAGAAAGACAGTTCCCTCAGAATGTGTATTGACTATCGTCAGTTAAATAAAGTCATGGTCAAGAACAAGTATCCACTTCCCAGAATCGATGACTCGTTTAACCAAATTCAGGGTGCTAGTTACTTCTCTAAGATAGACTTCATATCAAACTATCATCAGCTCAGAGTCAGGGAGTGTGACATCCCGAAAACAGCTTTCAGAACTCGGTATTGTCACTTCAAATTCTTAATCATGTCCTTTGGTTTTACCAATGCTCCAGCAGCCTTCATGGACTTGATAAACCGTGTGTTCAAGAAGTACTTGGACATGTTTGTCATACTCTTCATAGATGACATTCTCATCTACTCCCACAGTGAACATAATCATGCAGACCATCTCAGAATAATATTACAGACTCTCAAAAATCATCAGTTATTTTCTAAATTTAGTAAGTTCAAATTTAGGCTAAGGTCAGTAGCTTTCCTCAGCCATATAATTTCTAGTGATGGCATTAGAGTTGATCCCTAAAAGACCGAAGCAGTCAGAAACTAGCCCAGGCTCATCTCTCTGTCAAATATCAAGAGTTTTATGGGTTTGGTTGGCTATTACAGATGGTTCATTAAGGTATTTTCACCTATTACATCCCCTATCTCCAAATTGACTCAGAATAAAGTCAAATTCCAGTGGTCAGATTCTTATTAGAAGAGTTTTCAAGAGTTGAAGACTCGACTCACTACGGCTCCAGTTTTGACCTTACCATATGGTTCTGATGGCTTTGTGGTGTATTGTGATGCCTCCATAGTTGTCTTGGGGTGTTCTCTAATGAATAAAGGTAAGGTCATAGCCTATGCCTCTAGGCTGCTTATACCCCATGAGAAAAACTATCCTACTCATGATCTTGAGCTAGCAGAAGTAGTGTTTGACTTAAAGATTTTGAGGAACTGTTATTGAGTTCATATGGGTGTACTTACATACCACAAGATCCTTCAGTATGTATTCTCTCAGAAATACCTAAACCTCCATCAGAGAAGGCAGTTGGAGTTGTTGAAAGACTATGACATAAGTGTTTTGTATCATCCGGGCAAGGCCAATGTAGTGGACGACGCTCTTAATAGAATGTCTATAGGTAGTATTACTCATGTCGAGGACAGTAAGAAAAAGTTAGCTCAGGAAGTTCATCATCTAGCCCAACTAGGTGTCTGCTTAATTGATTCAGCAGAAGGTAGTGTATGGGTGCAGAGTAGTTCAGAATCATCCCTATTTTTTGAGGTGAAGGAAAAGTAGGATAGAGATCCCAGTCTAGCTAAGTTAAAGGAATCAATCAGAGATTAGAAAGTAGAGGTTTTCTCCCAACAGAAAGATAGTGTGTTTCACTTCCAAGGTCGACCATTTGTGCTAGGTGTAGATGACTTGAGGCAGCAAATTCTTGAAGAAGCGCATGGAGCATGCTACTCTATTCATCCAGGGGACACTAAGATGTACCGTAATTTGTGGGAGATCTATTGGTGGAGTTGGATGATGAGGGATATTACAAAGTTTGTGGCTAAGTGCTCAACATGACAGCAGGTTAAGATTGAGTATCAGAAGCCTAGTGGGTCCATGCAGGAGTTTAGCATTCCCACCTGGAAATGGGAAGAAGTGAACATGGACTTTGTGATGGGTTTTCCCCGTACTCATTGTCAGCATAATTCAATTTGGGTCATTGTACATAGGATGACCAAATAAACTTATTTCCTACCAGTCTATACCTCTTACTCAGTCAAGGATTATGCCAAACTTTATATTAGGGAGTTGGTCAGATTTTATGGTGTTCCATTGTCCATCATCTCAGATAGTGGTACCCAGTTCATCTCTTATTTCTAGAAAGCATTCCAAAAGGGTCTTGGTACCGTGTCCACCTCAGTATAGCCTTTCATCCTCAAATAGATGGTCAAGCAGAAAGGACCATTCAAATTTTAGAGAATATGTTGCGAGCATGTGCGATAGATTTTAAAGGTAGTTAGGATAACCACTTGCCTTTGATTGAGTTCGCATAAAACAACATCTATCATTCCAGTATTCACAAGGCTCCGTTTGAAGTGCTTTATGAGAGAAGGTGTAGATCTCCCATTGGTTGGTTTAAAGTGGGTGAGGCCGCAGTCGTAGGGCATGACTTGGTTTTTGATACCTTAAAGAAATTTCAATTGATCAGGTAAAGTCTTAAGATAGCTCAGAGCCGACAGAAATCGTACGCAGATGTGCGCAGATAGTATTTCGAGTTCGAGATTGGAGACTTTGTGTACTTGAAAAACTCTCCTATGAAAGAAGTGATGTATTTTGGAAAGAAGGGGAAGCTCAGTCCCCAATATGTTGGTCCTCACTGTATTCTCAGCTGTTTTGGAAAGGTAGCTTACGAGATTGAGTTGCCTTCAGATCTATCTTCAGTCCATCCAGTGTTTCATGTCTCCTTTCTAAAGAAATGCATAGGTGACCCAACAGCTGTAGTCCCTATAGAGGGCAGAGATGTTCAGAATAGCCTCTCTTACAAAGAGATTTCAGTGAAAATACTTGATTATCAGATTCGCAGACTAAGGAAAAAAGAAGTCCCTCTATTCAAAGTTCTTTAGAAAAATCAGTACGTTGAGGGAGCTACTTGGGAAGCAGAAGCAGATAAGAGGACCAAGTATCCTCACCTCTTCTCTGCAAACTCAGATTCAGCTCAAGGTAACAGTCTTCCTTAAGCTTATTTAGTTTTATGTTCAAGTTTTCCATTACGAACTTGGAATCAGTTACCATTGCATATTAAGTCATATGTTCATGAGTCAGACCAGTCATGTATTCATGCATCAGATACGCATGTTCAGTATAAAATTTAGTATGTCAGTAATGCCAGTTAGATAATCATGTTTTAGGTGTTCATGTTCAATAAGTAAGTTCAGTCTACCAGTCCTCTCAGCTTAGTCAGTCTCATTTGAGGATGAATGTTCCCAAAGGGGAGATAATACAAGACCACGCAAAATTCTTAGCTTAATTAAGTCCATTAAGCTTGCTAAGGGGTCCCAGACTTAGAAAATTCTATATGAGTATTCAGACTTAGTGTTATTTTAGCCTTTGAAAGTTGGAAATCTTATTTTGCGACCTTTACGCTCATTAAATGTTGATATTTGAGTTAATTCATGATCAGGAATGTCAATAAGTGTTTTCGTACAAGTTTTGGATTTTTCTGACCTCGTTTAGATCATGTTTGAGTGCCAAAAATAGTGGGTCGACATTATCTTGACGTGTCGCATCCACCATCGCATCGATAAGATAGCTTTTCCCCAACTTTAGTGAAAATTTCAGAGAAAAAACGTGGACTTGACATGGTACGTTGGCACATAGGCATTAAAAGGCCACGTCCTTAGGGTTAATTAGGTTTTTTCCCACGCCCTTCATCCCCTAAACACAAAATTTAACCCTTTGGAGAGAAACTATATTCATTCTTTCACAAATTGCTCAAGAACGAGAACCCTAGGTGTTCAAATTTCAAATCAAGAATTCACGATTAACTTTCAGAAATTCATCAACAAAGGTATGTGAAGTATTCATCCAAGTGTTCCTTCCACCCTTGGAGTCCAAGAAACTCTTTTAAAGTTCATGTAGAATGATTTCATGATTTCCATGATTTGAATGAAAGAGTATTCATGATTTATTACAAGATTCATGTAGAGTTAATTGATATGTGTGCTGTATCATGTGAATCTATGTTAAAATTTCTTAGAATTGTTTAATTGGAATTGAATCATGATGCCTACATGTTGTGTTATATTAGGTGCATATATTGTGCCCCACAAGTGTTTGATGAATTGTCCATGTTGGTTGGATAGTAAAATTATATCATGTTATCATGTATGCAAGTTCATGTCATGCAAGTGTTTGCTTAAATGCCCAAATGAATTAATGATGACTAAGTAGTTAATTACCATGTCTCAAGATTATGCCATGCCTTTTAAGTTTATGCTATCGAGTCCTAGGGGTATTTAATTCCCGACAATTTAGTTGTTTATCCAAAGCCATGGTTAGTCACAGAGTAGAATCAGTCATGTCTCGATCAGTAGAATTCAGTTAGTTACAGAATGTAGGAAATCTCAGTGAACTTAGAATCAGTCCAGCTCAGTTTATTAAAATCAGTTCAGTTCAGTTATACGGTATGATCAGTAACAGTTCAATCTATCCTAGTATAGTTTAGAATTCAGTCCAGTGTTTATTCAGTTGGGAGTAGGATTCAGCACCGAGTGAACCCAAGGATGGGGACTCACCTGCCAGTAGAGGGTGAAATCCTTAGAAGCAGTCCTTGTATTCCATAACTACGGAGCCAACGTAGGTTGAGACATTAACCTGCCAGTTGAGGGTTGATGAGATGATCTACCTGCCAGTTGAGGGTACCTCCATTCTCTTTCAGAGTACCCCCCAGATGAGGATGACTCAACACTTTTCCTTACCCGTGGCACTGTATTGATACCCTTCTAACTGGGGTTATAGGTTGGACCCCAAATCAGTTAGAGAAGGGGCTTGTCGGTTAGATGATTACTTCCCGCAGTCTCAATTTTAGATTCAGTCTCAGTATGGAACTCAGTTAAATTTCGCAGATTCTGGACTGTCAGGCACAGTCACTCAGCTTAGTACGGGACTCAATATATTTCCACAGACTCAAGACTATTATAATAATTATTCAGTTACCAATAATCCAGTATTCAATGTTATTACGATCTCAGTACAATTTACATATTTATGCATGTACTCTCATTCTGTCATACTCATGATATTCAGTTAGTATTGTTCATGCATATGAACCCATGCATTTCAGTCTACTTCACTGAGCATTCCAGTACATTCAAAGTACTGACATATGCTTTTGTTTTGTGCTATGATGTCTTATATCATAGGTCCAGACGCACAGGCTCCCGAGCACCCTTAGCAGTTCAGACTCTCAGCATACAGAGTTAGTGGTGAGTCCTCATAGTTCGAGGACATGATTAATTATTTCAGCCTTTTAGTTCATATTCTATAGTCAGAGTTAGTTGGGGACTTATCCCATCAACTCCATAGTTCATACAATTTAGAGTCTTTCAGACTAAAGTATTTTCAAACAGTTATTCAATTTTCAGTATTGATGTTCAGTTTTCGTATTGTGATATCATATTCAGTATTATTTACAGTATTGAACTTTATGGACAGTTTTTTGCCTAATTTTTGCATATATCTGTATTATTGTTATTCAGTTATTATAGAAGGTACCATTCATGGGTTAGTTTGTGGTCCTTCGAGATTTTGAGCACCGTGTAGCGTTTGGGGTATAGACTCGGGGCGTTACATTGGGTCGAGCTGACAGATTTCACCCTTTACCTTTTGAGTCTCAGGATGTTCTTTACTAACCCTTATCTTGATCCCAGTTAAGTATTATATTTTCACTCTCTAGTTATTAGATGACTGCTAACCATCTTACTTAGATAATGCTTTGTTGCATTAATCGATAGTTAAACTTCAAATTACTATTGTCATTATCCTTTCCTAGTAACTACTCTTCTTTTGGAGTATGTAGAAATAATCTAGGAAAGATCCCAAAGTTTGCAACCACTAAGATAACTATTAAATAGATGATAATACAATGCATTCATGGGTATCGGTTTAGAATAACAATAGCACTTCCCATGCTTCGTCAATTTGCCAGGGTTTCCATAACCTTAGCTAAGGGTTTTTAGCCGCTCATGCTTGTGAAGTAATCAACAACATTCATGATTGAAAGCATAATATTAAATCACAATAATCATAAGTAAAATTGAATCTCGAAATCAAAATATGTTTGTAAGTATCAAGAGTGTGTAACTACTACTAAAAAACACATGAGGGCTATTTATAGCACATGAGGAAATCCTAAAATCAAAGTCTGGATGAAAAAGGACAAAAAAGGATTGGTGACCACATGTGGCCTGGACTTTGGTGCATGTGCCACCAGCATCTTGAGGCTGGGTGTATGTAAACACCTACATATGCATGAAAAATTTCCTGCAGCTTCTGCTCTCAGGATTTTGGACTTCTGGCACTTATATTACCCACATGTGCTACATGTGGTCCACATATTGACATAGTCAGTGCCAGAAGTTATTTTTCAGCTCTTTTACTCTCGGGATCTTCAATTCCGGTACTCACCTTACTCTTATACAGACCACATATGCTACTTGTGGTCCGCATGTAGACATAGGTAAGTGTCAGGCTTTCCAGTACTTGCAACCAAGCTTCAAATCTTCAACTTTAATCGCATGCTTGGGTCACGAATATCTGGAAAGTGTCATGAACATTAAAAATTGATTAATTAAGTATCCAACAACTCCATTTTTCTTCTTTTTCACGAACTTAGCATCCAAAACCTAGTTTTCTTCAAAATATACTATAAACGCATCATATCTAACAAAACAACCTAAGAAACTTTCTTATTTTCCTTATTTTAAGTGTTGAAAGTGCTATATTTCTATAGCCAATCATTACACCACTTCACATTATGCACCCTTATGATAGCCACCCTTAACATAGGCAGTTTACCTAAGTTGAGGTGCACAATATCGAAGGAGGACCAGGGCCAAAACAGGTTCATTGTAACAAAAATGGAAAGGTAAAAGGTGCAATAAGAAAAATAGTTTGTACAGGCTCAAAATAGGGATCAAGCGATACTTATTCACATTTGAAAGGTCATTTAGGCTAAAAGTTTACTAATTTCAAGAACGGCCTATGATCCTTCCTACAACCTATGCAAGACTAACTGGGAAATCTCTGGATTTCATACACAAAAAGAACAAAGTAAGCATCTCACACACACATGGTACAGGGTTGCATCATAAACTACTACCTATCAGTGCATGCAAATGTTAGCTATGATTATTATGTTCCTACTCCTAATGTCATAAAGAGATTCACAATGGTCATATATTTATACACATCACATAGTTCAAAAACCAATTTTTTGGAGGGATATTTTTTTTCTCAAAAACATTTTAAGCACACACAAAATACATCATCAACTGCCTTAAGTACTCATTTTTCACCTAGTTAAACAAAAATAACACATTATAAAATAAAACAGAATACAACCTAAACATGTCATCTCTACTAAGAACAAACTCTGGGGAAACGAGAGACGACAACAAGAACCCCAAGAGTACATCTAGACCCACAAGTAGCCCACACCCTCAACTTATAATCATGCATTATCCCCAGTGCATTAGACCGCTACAAGATAGGATATTTAGAGGCATACTTGCGACACCACAGGTGCGAAGATCTGACATCAATCACACTAATACAAACACAAATAAAAATTAACACAATACCTTAGGTTGCCTCCTAGGAAGCTCATGTTCTAACGTCATGGCATGATGTGTCTATGTTGGTTACTCAGACTTCACCAACAAGCCCATGAGTTACCTCCCATGCAGCACTTGATTTGACATTGCAGCATGATACGTGTACCTTGATTACTCAGACTTCATCAAGGTAGTGATAACGCCCAAACTACAGCTCTCGTAAGAGTGTAAGCGGTCGCTGTCAAATATAGAACCCAACTGGGTTGGGTGTCGAATCCCACAGGGAATACTTGGTCACTAAGTGTTGCAATTATTAGTAGACTGTTGATCAAAAATTCCACGGAAAAGGGGGGATTGGATTGTGGCGTGAATTAATGCTATCAAAGTAACAACAGAATGCTTTGTTTAGTAAGATTAAATCACAGAGAAAAATAAGTTAGGGTTATGTCCACCTTATGAGTTCTACGTATCTATTAACTATGAGTAATGCGGAATTCAGACATGCATGCACTTATAGAGATTCGTATTCTAATGGTAAATCCTAGTGTTTCTCAACCATCAAGGATTATTTCACTTTAACTCTCTCGAGCTTAAAGTGTATAACTAACGGTAAAAACTCTCCAAGAGGTTAATCCAGTTACGGCACTAACTTGTAAACAGGGGTTGGTAGCCCTATTTCCTTGTCACACTCTCTTTTCCAAACATGTAACTTTTCTCTCGAACAAGTTAATGCTATAATGGCGTATTCTATATGTTTACAACCACAAGAATTAAATTAAGATGAAGAGAGTAATGATATAAGTAGTATGTGCATCAAGAATTCACAAACTCATAGTAATAAATAGTATATCATAAGGCTTCCATAACCCTAACAGAGAAGTTTAGCTACTCATGATTACAACGGAGATCAAAGAAGACATCATCATCATCATCATACCAAAGTTAGAATAATCTCACGATGGGGATGTGTTTGGCGTCCAAAGGGAATTGACGTTTTGTAGCCTTAGCCGTTCCTCAAGAGTTAGTCGTGTTTCTCTGTATAAACTTACAGATTCTATAAACTGAATAATACTAAAGTGTCGAATTATGAAAAGCATGAATTAATTGAAAAGCATGAATTAATTGAAAAGCATCAATTAATTGAAAAGCATGAATGCTGAAAAATTCAGCAAAATAGGGTTTTTATAACATCCTTCTCCTAGTCCTACTGAAATAGGGTTTTTATCCTTGTCCTAGTCCTACTGGGTTACTGCTGCACCCCTAAGTATTAAGAAATACTGATTTAGCCCGGTACAAGTTGTCCATGCATCACATTTAGTCCACAAGCTTCCAAAAGTTGCCTTCCTTCTTACGTGAAGTTTCCCTTGCTACCGAAAGGTCCACAAAGTGCTGAAATCTTCATCATAAATACCTGAAAACATGCTAATCACATTGGTTAGCTCACTTACAGGAAAATGGACTAAAAGTGCAGGAATTATATATTTTGTCCTTAAAACTTAGCTAAAATATGGGTAAATTATGGTGCTTTAGGCATGTAAATACGCCCAACATCAGGTAGCCAAAGAAGTGGTCTCCAATTTTTCTTTCCATTTTAAACTTGTGAATTGCACCCCTGATTGATTTTCCAATTTTATACTATGCTCAAGGGGAAATGGTATGAAAATAAATGAACCAAGAAATATATATGGCATGTTGCAATTCTTGGCCCTTAAGTGAGTAATGTAGCTCCTTGATTTTGGCACAACAAATTCAAGAATATAGACATATTCTTTCTCATTTTCACACTCTTCCATAGGTTTAGATGGCTCAATTAATATCTTAATATCCAAACATAATGTGTAAAAATGCTTAAAATGAGGTCAAATATGCCCCAAATCATGAACTATATTTTTATTTACATCCTTACATAACCTAGTGTGCTCTTTTAAATAGTGACAACATCCACAAAAGTATGATCCAATGTTGAACCCTCCAATTTTAGCTTCTCAATTTGGCTTACAAAAATATTTTTAGCCTCATGCCACTCATAACTAAATTGTTGGGCGTTACACACATCAACCTTTGCATCAAAGGATTCTTTTCAGTTGTCTATATCCAAGCCAAACCTATCAAACTTTTGACAGAACTAATATTTTTCTTTTTCCAGGGGCAAAAAATGTGTCTACTATGCTCTCATTATGCTCCAACAATATATCTATCTTTGCCCTACAGTAATGCACTATATAAAAAGGATAAGGATCAATATATAAGGATTCATCATCACTCCACACTTCCTCTTATAAATATGTCATATCCGGAATAGTGAAAAAATATAAGAAAATAAAACCCAAAACATTCAAAAACTTCTATCAATAACCATATTCTCTGGCAACGACGCTAAAATATTGTTATCGCCCAAAGCTAAACCTCCAATTAAAGATAAAGTGATCGATGAAAAATATAGTAACCCAACTAGGTTGGGGTCAAACCCACAAGGAATACATAGAACTATCTCTCTAGATTGCTTAAATCATTAGGTAGTACAGAAAGTAAATTGGGGGATTTTTATATGAATAGTTAAAAGTAACAACACTCATATTCTTTTGGTTATAAATAGTTAGAAATGAACACTAGGCTTATGTTTCCCCTGTTTTCTAACTCTATAGGTTTATCGTGCTCAATCCAACTATCAAACTATTTTGCATGTAGAATCAGACAAGTTCTGTATCACCAATAGCCTCTCAACACACCTTAGTGAATTTCACTAATCTCCTCTCGGTCTCAAAGTGTTGCATTACTTACCCTTTCTTGGATCCCAATTTCAACTATATCCTATGTTTTCAAGTTGATTAGATGAAGATAAATTGTCTTAAGTAGATAAATATGATTATCTTATTTCGACAATTAACTTCAAATCATTGTTGTGATCTTCTTTTCCCAATCTCTACCTCCCTCTTATGTTCATAGTAAATACAGGTTTGATCCTAATGCTTGAAGCTATTAAGAAATCAATGTGTGAAAAAAACAAAAATACATGCAGCAACAATAATCTAGAAGGATTGAACACTTCCCCTACTTCGTTAATCTGTCAGGGTTCCCACTACCATAGCTAAGGGAATTAGTCACGCATCATTGTGAAACAATCAATGGATTTCATAATTGAAAGCACTAAATCAATCACACAATAATTAACAAATAACATCCAAAGTCTTGAATCAAATAATCAACCAAAATCAGGAAGACAACAATCCCAAGATCAAAATCAAGTCTCGGAATTAAATATATGTTTGTAAGTATTAAGAGTGCATAAACTTAGCCCCAAAGGGAATATATGAGCCTATCTTCTCATAAACTAACTAAAAACATCAAAAGGTTATTTATAGATTACATGGAAACCATAAAAAATAATTCTTAAATAAAAGAGAAAAAAACATGAGTCGATTTCCCCTTACGGAGCAACTTACAGGTCGTAACATAGATTGTAGACCACTTATGGGGCTACAAACTCTCTGGAACTCAAATTTCTGTCACCTATTCCCCTAACTACACCCCTTAGGCTGTACCTATGGGGCATAGGTACCCTAAGTAGGTAGTCACTTTTCAGTTAAGTTGTGCACAGCTGAGTGGTACACCAGCTACAGGCTTGGCGAATTTCAAGTCTCTGCGGCCCCTTCAAGATTCATCTGGAATCTCAAAAATGCAAATGAGCTATGTTACTAGATTAAATTCGATACTTCGAACTTAATGGAGATGTCAGATTTTTGAAACAAAACATCATTTCGCAAAGTTGACCCTAAAACCCAATTTTACAACTTTTCTAATCGAGGATTGAAATGAGATATAAAATCCATAAAACCACACCAACTATGTTACCAACCTAAAATCAATGTTCTAGATTTGTTGGCATAGTTCATTTTTCCATCCAATGCACAGATCAATAAATGTTGGCCAAAGTCAACTAATAAGCCTCTATAACTAACCAAAACCACAATCTCGCACAAAATCACATCAAAATGCATTAGGAACTGTGCCAATTATTCCACACCCCAGAAATACTATAATGCAACCATGGGGAGGGGTAAAATGGTCAAATTATATAGAAATAAATAATTCACATAAATCAGCAAAAATCAGTTCATTATACGAGCATAGATACTGCTAACCTCTCGAAAATAAAGGACATCTCAATAGGAATGAAATTTATCAATTTGGTCAATCGGTCCACAATAATCCAAATACCAAAGTAACCACGAGAAGTGTGAGGCAAACCACTAACGAAGTCCATAGTGATTTGCTCTCACTTCCACTCGAGAATGAATAATTTTTGTAATCAAGCCACCAGGTCTCTTATGCTCGGCCTTTACCTACGGAATACATAGGCAACAATCTACAAAGTCTTCCATATCTTTTTTCATGCCACTCCACCAATAATAATGCCTCAAATATCTATACATCTTAGTGTACCAGGGTGAATAGAATATCTGGAGCTTCGATCCTCACGCAGTATCGACTAAATCAAGTCACCGACCCTTGAAACATAAATACGTCAATCATATCTCAAAACACCCTGAGAATCTATGGTACCCTTTTTGGACTCACCACCCAACACTTGATAACGGATGATACCAAGTCTCATATCCTCAAACTGACGACTCTGAATCTGCTCAAATAAGGTAGACCTCATCTCAACACTAGCAAGAATCTTTCTGAGGTTAGAATATCAAGTCGCACCATTAAATTGTCTAAGTATGGGATGTCCCATGCCAACAGCCTCTGAGAAATTGAAATAGAAGCCAAGCAACCCATACTCACCACCTTCCATCTCAAGGCATCCTCAACCATAGGATAAAGATGTCATAATCCTTAAGCAACTACATTTATCTACGTTGCCTAGAATTTAGCTCTCTCTAGGTCATAAGATATCGAAGACTATGATGATTAGTGTAAATCTCACAATGCATGCCATAAAGATAATGCCTTCAAATCTTAAGTGTGAAACTATCGCCACCAACTCTAAATCATGAGTGGAGTAGTTGCGGTCGTGCACCTTCAACTGCCTCAATGCATAAGCAATAACTCGACATTATTGCATCAATACAAAACCCAAGCTAACACCGAAAGAATCACAATATATGGTGAATACCTTACCTTCAATAAGAAGAGCCAATATAAGAGATGAAAAGAGAGATCCCCTAAGTTTTCGAAACCTCAACTAACACTCCTCGGACAACTGTAAAGGAACCTCCTTATGGGTTAATCTAGTCATCGGTGCTACAATAATAACAATAGACTCAATGAAACTCCTATAATAACTAGCATAACCAATGAAGCTACAAACCTCAGACTGAGATATAGCATTGGCCCAATCACGAATAACCTCAATCTTTGTCGAGTCTGCCATAATCCCATCCTTAAACACCATATGTCCTAGGAATATCACCGATAAGAACTCACACTTTGAGAATATGGTAAAAAGCCTATGATCTCTCAAAGTCAGGAGCACAATCCTCAAATATTGCATATGCTCCTCTCTACTCCTAGAATACATAAGGATATGATCGATGGACACAATCATAAACAAATCCAAATAAAGACGAGGTTCATGAAGTCCATAAATGTTGCTCGGGAATTGGTCAAACCAAAATACATCACCAGGAACTCATAATGACCATAAAGAGTCTTGAAGGCTATCTTTAGGATGTCCTCAACCTAAATCCTCAACTGATGGTAACTGAACCTCAAGTCAATCTTAGAGAACACCGATTCTCCATGAAGTTGGCCAAACAAATGATCAATGTGAGGCATAGGAAACCTATTCTTCACCACCATTTTTCTAAGTTGTATGTAGTAAATACACATACACAAGGAACCATCCTTTTTCATGAACATGATAGAGCACACTAATAAGACATAGTCGGTCTAATGAAACCCTTACCCATAAGATCCTAAAGTTGAGTAGTCATCTCCCTAAGTTTGGTAGGATCCATATGGTAAGGTTCTATAGAAATAGGTTGGGTGCCCGATTCAAGACCAATAACAAACTTAATATAATGATCAGGAGGACGATAGATCAGTAGGGAAAACATCAAAAAACTCACAAACTATGGGTATAGAGACAAGTGAGGACTCTCCATACTAACATCACGAATATAAGCAAGAGAAGACTCACAGGCCCTCTAACTAAGTTTCTAACCCCGAACATAAGAAAAAATTAACAATGGCGCATAACTAATAGATCCCGGCCACACAACCAAGGGTTTGCCAAACATGGCTAAGGTAACGGTCTTGGTAAAATAATCTAAGATCCCATGATAGGAGGATAACCAGTCCATGCCAAGAATTACATCAAAATCCAACATATATAATACAATAAGATCAGCTAGAGTATTAAACTCTTAAAAACTCACAACACAAAATCTATAAATCCGATCAACTACTAAAGAATCACCAAAGGAAGTAGATACACATAGCATCACAGACTAAGAATCCCTAGATAACTCCAGCCACGGGGCATAATAAGAAGATACATAAGAATATGTGGATCCCGAATCAAATAAAGTAAAAGTTGGTTGATGTCACACTAAAATATTACCTATAATAACAGCATCTAAAAACTCTACCTTGGATCCAGCAGGTACGACATACAGTCCACCTGGCTGGGCTCTTGATCGGTCTCCTATCTTAGCTACCAGAGGGCCTCTATGAACACCTTAGGGACTATTCCGACGACCATGCACACAAGCTCTATCAGGGTGATACTTTCCTAATCGACTAAACACTTTGAGCTGCTAGAACAACTATCCCACAACTGGTAAACTCTCTTGAGAAACCATAACACACCCCGGGTGCTATACAGAACCCAGAAAATTTGTTTGACCCGGAGTAACCACCACGGCTAGAATACCCAAAAGATGAATCCCACTTAGGTTGACTACCACTCTAGCTGAAAGGACCACTATACCTAGACTGACCTTCATTAATAATTTGAAGTATGGCATGAACGGGCCTACTAGACTGGCCCTGATACTGATAAGGCTGACGCGGAGGGTACTACCCTGAGAATAACTACCTTTGAACTGTGAGCCACTAAGGCTTCCACTGAAACAACTCTAATAGTACAATCTCTTATTGTCGCCTCCTTGGGCCTTATGATGTATCTCCTTTATAATTTGGGAATAATTAAAATCCTCAGTAAAAGATCTACCCACGACAACCAAATTTAGTGTAGCCATGCAGAGAGAGTCTCAACCCTCAAACAAAGCACCAAATTCGCTCATACTCAGTCGATAAGATTGATGTAGCATGCCTAGCCAACTCATAAAATAAAGCCTCATACTCCACAACAGACATGGAGCCTTGATCCAACCTCGAGAACTGATCTCTAAGACAATCTCTAGGACTGCGAGACATATACTTCTCCAAGAAAACCTTAGAGAACTAAGCCCATGTTAATAGGGGAGACCTAGCTGGCCTGGACTCCACCAATGTCGATCCAACTGAAAAGTAGTGTAGTCCATACCACAAGTCTCAACTACGCCCAAATTATGGATCCTATCCTAATAAGTCAGCAAGAACTTATAAGCATCCTCGCTCGATGCAACAGAAACCTAGGCAGTGTCAGTTGTAAGAATTTACCCAGCATCTTCTGCTCCTCAAAAGACATAGCAAACTGGGAAACTACCGACTAAGAAACCACTAACATGGGAGAGACCTCAACTCTGGGAATCGTAGTTATAGGTTACACCCTCGCCTTAATATCACTCTAATCCATAGACTGTGCACCATCAGATGGTGAACAAATAACTAATCCCATATCATGAACCAATGTATTCTAGAGCAGTGAAGAAGAAATAAACCCTGGTAGGGCCTGGGCTGGTCCCTGGCCTTCCACTAGCTGGGGTAGAGGAATCTCCAGCACGGGAGAAGGGATAGGGTCTATAGAAAGTTCTCAATCCTAGGCTTTATTTGGGTCTTCATATCTTAGCTATCCTAGACCTCTAGGTTATCAACAAACTAATATAGGATCCCTAGTCACGAACTTGGGGTCCTTGTCTCATGTGACGATAGTATGCGACCTAGCCATCTGCAAAAGAGTGAAACTAAAGGAATATTTAGAAACCAACTCAAAATCTTAGCATGAAATGAGTGAAGGAAGTGAAAATCTCCTAAGAATGTCCTATAGCCTTCCAATATAAGAAACGAATATGGTCATTTTGATCTGCGGGACACTACTAGACACTTGCTCTGGTACCAATAATACTGGTGAACATGACTCTAATACCAATTTGTCTCGACCCAATTTTTTAGTCATGATTGCACCTACTTTATCCCACCTAGGTAAGCCAAATCGTTGCTTGTATCTATAAGCAATAGGCTAATATAGCGAAAAATAGCATAAATGCCAAAAATATGTAAATAAAAGCTTACAACAATAAATCGCAGAATAGTAATAATGCAGAAGACAATAAGATAATAATACCATACCACAACCTAGTAGTATCAGTACAAGAGCCACACAATTATAAGAGACCAAGAAAAGTAGAAGGATATACATCAGTCGAATATAGAAAGACCAAGCAAAATAGAAGAAGGAGAAAAAGTCAACTCTAGCTCTGAGAACTCACCTTATTGCTGAACTCTAGTCAGCACGATTGCAACATCAATGGTGGAAACTAGTACTTCCATTTGCACCAAAAAGATACAAAAGTGTAGTATGAGTACCAAAGCCACGGGTACTCAGTAGGCATCATAGGTCAATTGAGCTAAATCATAATATAAATATAATAAAAATGCAAGATAAATAAGGTAAGTCAAAGTAGAAGGAAAAAACTGGAATAATGTACCAAATACTATAAATAAATAAATAATATAAAATAATAACATAAAAGAACACATAATAATCACTACAAAACTGGCCCCTATAAGCTAGTAAGTGTAGAAAAATAAATAACCCAATGCCGGCCCCCATAAGCTTAAAAGGTGCAATCAAAAAAAGAAGTAGTTGTAATTACACTAATTAACCATGTATCGAAGCCATAACCCTGAATCCTTCAGTTCCATAAACACCGGACTCGAACCAGTTCCATAATCATCATAAATAACCTTTCATTGCTAGACTCAAATTGGAACTCATATAATAATTTGTTGTACTTGAAACAAAACTCATTTCATCATTTGTCAAACTTGAACCAGAACTCGTGTCATGAATAATGCCAAAATTGAACTCGTCTTAAGATCATAAATTGCCAGACTTGAACCAGAACTAGTATCAGCTCCCAAGTACCAATCTAGCATAATCATCATGTATTTAGTATATTCATCTCAATGATATGCATTTAAAATGTATAACATGCCTATAAAATCTACAAGGAGCTAATAGTAGTCTTGGCCTAAGGTGGGCTGGAGGGGCATACTTCTAATCCCTAAAATTTGTTCTAAGGCAAATTATACCCCATAATAGGCTAAAATATCTAATTTTAGTACTAGATATTAAATGAGGCACATTTATTCCTAAGATGGCAATTCTACCTAAAGTATGAGTAACTAAGTCAATTATGCCTAGATTACAGTTTTTTAATAGGCTAAATAATCCAGATTATACAAAATATACCTCCAAAACCTAATTTTCAACCAATACCTATCACATTATCATAAATATACTACAATTAATCCCAATCTAAAAAAAAGGTAAACCTAGCCTACCTGGACACCGAAGAAAGCCCGGTGAAATCCACTAAATCGGTGATTTCCCTTTCGAGAAGCTTCTACACGATTCCACACTATCAAAATGATAATATAATCATTAATACGAAAAAAATGGTTCCAATATTGAATTTTATTCTTTGGGTCCAAAGTTACGTAAAGACCCCATGTGGAGTCTGCTTCTGGAATCTCACTTTTGAAGCCAACAATGCGTCCCTCTATGCTCAAGGAACATTGACCCTCAAGAACGGATAAATTTTGAGTTCAATAGATGCTAATCAACCCACCTATAATCTAGGAATTTCAGGAAATAATTGAGAATTTAACCATGGATTTAATGGAAACTTCCTAAGAATCTCGAGAAGAAATGAGTAATCCAAGCTCATAAACACCATAAAATACCTATTAATATTTCTCCCAAGTTTCCATACTCTCTAGAGTTTTTCACTAAAGAACTTGTGTGAAAATGGGAGAAAAAGTTGAGCAAAGAGGCATTTAATGCCACCCAGGTGCCGCTTAAGTAGATATTGGGCCGCTTAAGTGGTAACTGCCTTCACAACCAAATGCCACTTTCGTGAGACCTGTCCATGCCTGCATATGTCGCTTAAGCGGACCACTAGTTGCTTAAGTGGCACTTGTTTAAGTGGACTGATCTTGCTTAAATAGCCCACCAGCTGGTAGCCTGGTCGCTTAAGCGACTGTCTAGCCGTGTTCCCGACCTCCGCTTAAGCAACCCAAGTGGCGCTTAAGTGAATTCACCAGCTAGAGACTTAAAAATTTCAAATCTCCATTGACCCCTCGGATTTATTCAAAATCCTGTAAACGGAAACCAACTATGCTATCCTATCAAATTCGACATTTTAGACTCAACGGCGTGGTCAAAATCTCCATCCGAGGTCGTTTTGACATAAAGTGGGTTCCATACCTAAGTGCTATTTTTCTTAATTTTCGGTCAATAGCCTGAAATGAGTTCGAAAGCCTTGAGACCCGAATAAAAGGTCGTGCTAGCCTAAAATTGACATTCTAGAGCTAATGGAACTGTCCGAATTATGATACAAGGTTATTTGAATGATATTTTCTTCGGGTAGCCAATTCTTATCATCAAAGACTTCAAAATAGGGAATTGGCTTGAGAAAGCAAATGAACTATCCAATAATTGAACTGTTAGCTTCCGTAAGTCATCAATTACTTGTGATAGCTATAAAGAAATATGTGAATGCATAAAATGACCTGGAGGGTCATTACACGACACTTAAGATACTTAAAACTATGACTTCTTGCAAGTACAATGATATGTTTATGTGTATCTGATGCATTTTTGCATAATTATGGGATAAATAGGTTCGGAGAAGAAAAGTGCTAAAAAGAATCATACGAAGGAAGCCAGGACTGTAGGATCTGACCACAGTCATACAAGGGCTATCATACCATGGACCAGAGGTTTGGTTCACATAAGTTAGTCAAATGGAAGGGTAGTAGAAGGAAGATCAGACAATAGCATGCCACGACAGTACTTTGAAGACACAATCATAGTAAGGGCTCATGAGAATGAGCTCTAAACTTACAAGTTTTAGAATTTGAAGTGTAGAATGATCAGACAATAGAATTATACAATCATAGGCTGATACTACGGAGCCGTATCAATAGAGTCATAGGTTGATACAATGGAGACGACCCAGATTTCCTATTTTGTTTAGGATATGGTTTATTTTGACTATAAATATTCTTATAAGGTTATTTGTATGAGGTTACAATACTTATATTTTATAATATTATATTGTGAGATTCTAAGAAATATTTTTCAAATTTTACCGACATCGTTTCAAGGTTCTAATTCAAGTTGAGATTTTGGGACTTTATTCTTATTGCAAGTTCATTTTAATGTTTTCATCTGTGAATTCTTCTTGTCTTCTTGCAATAATTAGTACCTAAACACCACAACTAGTGTTGTGGGAATCATAATGAATTAACAAAATGAATTGAGTGTGAAGTAATTCTAGATTAGTGTACTTGCATGTATTGGTATTTTTTTGTTATGATTGTTTTTCTAACGGTTGCAAACGTTATAAATTTTCTTGTATTCTTAACTCACTCGAGAGAGAGGTAGAGATTAAGAAAAGAAAATAACAATAGAGATTTAAAGCTATCAACCTTCATCTAATAACTTGAGTCATAACAGGATTAGTTAATCTGAGATCAAGAACAAGGATAAGTAGTGCGACACTAGAAGTTCAAGAGGAGAAAAGTGAAATTCATCTAACAAAGGTAGAGAGACGTTTAGATGAATCTATCTTGTTAGATTTTTCATGCAACACATTAGAATAGTTTTCTAGCATGAGAAACTTGTGTAGTTATGAAGTCATTGGGATCACAATCCTAGTACATTCCCATACTGACTACAAATTCAGCAACTAACAATTGTTACTATTGCTCTTTTTTTGACAAAAGCCCCCCCACCCTCCTATTTTACTTATTTGCCTGTAATCTAGACAAACAGTTGATATAATTTCAACTTATTCACTGCGAGATCGACCCCAATCTAGTTGGAGTTTATATTTGATTTAGCGACCACTTTGTATTTTTTGGGAGGTGTAATTTGGGCGACATCAAGAACCTCCCTCCAATATTTATTTTATCTACCTCAACCTCGCGTGAATATACCATAGCCAACACATATTCACTGGGGCATCCATACCCCTCCTCGTATGGTCTAACAACCACAACCTAGTTTCATTCATCTTGTCCTCTAATGAAGTCACTCCCACTTTGTCAGGTATAAATTCATTCCTAATCCTATCTATCCTAGTAAACCCACAAATCCATATGAAAACTTTTTATGATTTATTTTGAGGTACGATTAATTAAGCTTATAAGAAATATGTTATTCTCGTTATGCATAAAGTTTGAAATTTACACACTATTTGGATGGCTATTTTCCATGGAGTGGTATAGTTTAGTTACTAAGAGAACCATGTTTGTTTTGATTATTTCTTAAAATGTATGGTAATGGTTTGGTAATCATGAAAACCCACATTTTATGTAACCACTGATTTCATGGTATCCCATGATTTGCTTTTTTTTTTTTAATTATGCCCTTACTCAATATTATAGAATTTTATTTTACAATTTACTGTATATTATTAACTCCACCTCCTCCCTCCCCATCCCCCATCCCCCATCCCCCTTACCTCAAAAGAAAGAAAAAAAATATTTTTAAAATTTCATTTTTCATAAAATTTTCAACTTTTTTTCTTGTCTCACCCCTACCAAAAGCCCCACCCCACAATGTTTTTAATTTTTTTTAAAGATAAATTCCAAGATTTTCTTACCCCACCCTCACCCACCCTTACCCGTCCCCCACCACTTACCTGCCCCCCTTTCCCACACCAATTTTTTTATTTTTAAATCTATTTTTTTTAAAATATCTCAAAAAAAAAATTCTTGCCCCAACACCCCCTCCTAGGTCCTACCAGCCCCCACCCACAAAAAAATATTATTTTTAATTTATTTTTATAAAAAAATCAGATTTTATTTTCTTACCCCACCCCTACCCCTACCCTCGACCGGCACTCCACTACCCCCATCCCCAAAAAAATTTTTTAAAAAAATATGCATAATTTTTTCGTAACCCCCCTCCCACCCCCCCACCAACCACATTCTATTCAGTCTCATTATTTTGTGTTAACTATATACAAATATTTTTCTATTTGCATAGCGAACACAAGAAAATAAGTAGGAAACAATTTATTTTTCTAGAACTTTTTTTTTGTATTCCATACCGAAAATATATGTAGCATACACAAAAGACGTATTCAAACTTTGTTCTTATCTTTGGTGGTCACGTTTCAAAACACCAAAAAAAAAAATTGTTACTCTAAAAAATGAATCTGATTACATTTATTTTGATCTACTCTTCTATTGGTTTTATTAAAATTTACATGAATTTAACAATTTAATATATTTACATGGCATAATTTGTGATAAATTAGCAGGAAGAAAATTATTTTATTAACAATTAATGATAAATTTAATATTTATAATTATCAAGGACATTTTAGTAAACTTACCAATTATGATACAATATCATACCATCAAACCAAGCAATAAAACTATTATTAAACAGCAGTGAATGATACAATATATTCAAACATTGTATTGTACTATATTGTACAGTACAATACCACACCATACAGTATTGTACATTATGAAGCATGGCAAATCACTATCCAAACAAAGTGTTAAGGACATCTGTATTGTTTTATTATCTTATACATATCTCAAAATTCTATAATAAATTTTAAGCCTTTGGTGATTATAGACTAGAAAGAAAATTAAAATTGAAGAAATTTCATAACATTCGATGAACTTATTATGATGGTAAGAATAACAAAAGAAAATAAAGAAATAGACAGAAAAAAAGAAATAGAAAAAATAAAACAACAAACTACAGATGAAATACGGAAAATAGAAGAAATAAAAAATAATAGGATTGTTGAATTAGAAAAAGAATTACAAATGCTAAAAGATTTGTATGAAAAAAAATGTTTATTTACTATAAATGCTGGGCTAGGGTGTTTGCTATTACTTTTTTGTATATATTGTTTTTCTAATAGTTCATTTATATGCATTTCAAATTCTTTTAGATCGTCGAAATTATACGTTAGTGGTTTTTGAGTTATTATACTATATTTATTTATTAGCTCAATTTTTACAGTAGTTTTATGTTTTTCCCATCCTTTTAGTGGATCTTCACTATATAGTTGTTTTAATTTATTTTTGATTATTTCTACTTTATCTATTGAAAATATGGTCATTTCTTCCTTATTTATAGAGAATATAATTAATTCTATCGTGTCTTCAGTATTTTTTATATTTTCTAATTTTTGTGTAATTTTTTCACTTTCTTTTATCCAATCTATTTTCTTACCAATTGTAGGGGGTGCGGATAGTGCGGATAACTTATGTTTGTTGAAATGCTATGTCATAGCATTCCTTAGTTATTTGTTTTAACCTTATTAATTCTTCTATATTATTTTTAAGGTATACTATATTTTTCATATTTCTTGTTTTTATGTAGTCAAGTAGATTCTTTTTCATAAGTGTTGCTATTAATCTTATTTTCTCCATATCTTGTCTCGAATATTCTAAGTATTCGTATTTTATCATTTTATCCTATAGTAGTTGTAACTTTATAAATTTCTGTGTAATAACTTATTCTAATCGTACTATATTTGATATGTAATTCTATGTTATCTATGTGATCCATTAACATTTGTTGTTTATGTATAGTATCTTTTTCTAAGGTTAATTTTATTCTGAGTAATCTTTCTTCTAATTGTCTTTTTCCTCTTTTAAGTTGATTCCTATAATTAATTTCTTTATATAGCCAACTTTATTTTTCTCTAACTCTTCTAATATATTCTAACATTTTTAAGCTGTATAATATCTGTCTGAATAATAATTATCTAGGTATGAATAGTAGCTTTCGTCATTTAAGTGTATTTGTTCTAATTCATCTTCTATCCGATTTCTAATTCTTCATCTTCAATATTAAATACCTTTTCCCAAATAATTTTCTTTATATCTACTATCTCTATATCCTTAAGTACATATAAAAAAAATATCTTAAATTCATCTATCATTTCATCAAGTAAATAATTATTCATTTTTCATATGATGCTATTTTTCAAAATATTCCCTTCAATCATATATATAACAAAATATGATCATCTTAGATCACTATATACTAGATTATTCTTAAATAACATGTTTTTTGGTCACTATTAGCATGGTAATCTGGATACTTTTCCCCTAAACAACGCCTCTACTCTGGTTACTCCCCTATCACGGCTTCTTTGCCTTACCAGTTTCACCTTTAGGATGGCATAATACTAGGAATTTTTCTCCTTTTCCACTTTGATGATTTGAAAGAATTCGAAATGCATATAGATGAATTATAAGAAAAACAATACATACAAAAAAGTAATAGTAAACACAATAGCTTAGCTTCCTTCATTATTAAATCATTTGACTACTATTGGTGTTTTTAGCTTATCCCATTTATCTTTTGGTAAACAATTATATCTACATAAGTTGGCTTCTGCTCCCAGCAAGATGTAAAATCTATATGTATTAACAACAAAATATAAAATAATGGAAAAAAATAAAATTAATAAAATACAAATAGAAAGTTCTTTTGAACAGTTTGTAAAAACAATTGATAACAATGATTATAGTTACAAAAATATTCAAGAGACCAGCTAATGATTTATTCAAATTCGAATAGATCATGTTGATATATATATTCTAGACTAGAACATGTAATAGACTGTAGATATGCAAAAGGTAAAGCTAGTATACAACTAGTAACAAAAAGAATAATTAATAAAGAAATAAACGATATAAAAAGTAAAGACCCAATAAAATACGTACACAGTAGTGAAACATATACAGAAATCTTAACAAATATAGAAAAAACTAGAAATAAATGAAAAATAAGAAGTAATTAATAAAGAAAACTTTAAAGCTCTTTTTATTAACAATTTTCCTTTATTATACGTTATGGTTAATTGGGTATGTTCTATATTAACAATTTTTCTTTATTATTCCTAATATTATATCTGTTTTTTTGTGTTTCTTCTTTTACTTCAAATTTAATTTTTATCTTTCTGACTCCTATTATAATTTCTTTTTCAGTCGTATTTTTTGGCAAATCTGAACATTTATCATTATTTGTTTTAATTTCTTCGGTTTTTACTAAGTATTTCATTATATAATTATCTTCTTGTCCTGTGTTTATTAGTATTAAATATTATTTTTCATCTATTGTTCCTATTATATAATATTGAGTTAGGTTAGGTTTTGGAGTTATCTCATATGCTATTCTTTTTGATGTTTCTGTTTTTCATAAGATATTCTTTTTGGTGTTCTTATTCTTTCATTTACTATTTCTAAATCTTCTTCTATATCTATATTTTTGTAGCTATAATCATTATTATCTATGATTTTTACAAATTGCTCAAAAGGACTTTTTATTTGTATTTTGTTTATTTTATTTTTTCCAATTATTTTATGCTTTGTTGTTAAAGGGGACGACCCGGTTCATACCTACTCCGTAGGTGTCGGGGAGGGGGGGACCGGTCCTGGCCTCACCTACGCGTCCTCACCCCAGCTTCGCTGGAGGGACGTTTCGAACCCCCGACCTAGGCACACCACGGCAAGCAAGCTTGCCGCTGAGCCAAGGCCATCCCTCATTTTATGCTTTGTTGTTAATACATATAAATTTTTACATCTTGCTGTAAATATTTTACTTCCTGGGGTTAATTCTATTCCTGATATTTTTCAATATAGTACTAATGACTTATCTATATTTTTATCTGTTATTGGTACTGAATAATTTGCACTTATTATAAATTTAAATTTTTGGTATATTAGATTCCCTCTTATTATAACACTTATTATGCTTTTTTCTATAGGTTTTACGATCCTATCATCTGCTAAATATAGTTCTATTGGTGTATCTATTCCTTCTCTAAAACATGTTTTTATTAATATTTCTGTTCCTCCAAGGTGTACATATTTTATTGGGTCTTTACTTTTTATATCTTGTATTTCTTTATTAACTATTCTTTTTGTTACTAGTGGTATACTAGTTTTTCCTTTCGCGTATCCACAATCTATTATATGTTCTTTTTGGCTTACTATGTAGTATTCTTCTTTTCGTCTATTAAATATATTCCTTATTGGTTGTATTTTAAATATTTTTTCTACACTTAAATCTAATTCTTTTCCTTTTATTTCTTCAAATACATTATTATCAAATATAATTTTTTGGTCTATTCCTTCTTCATTTAAATATTCTTCCTTTCTTATTATTTGTATACTTTCTTCAGTCATTTAATTCCTCTAATTCGCTATCTATTTCGTTATCTGTTTCATTTTCCAAGATTTCATACATACTATCTTCACTTTCTAATTCATATTCTATATAATCTATTTGCATATATTCTGTATTTTCTATCTTTATTTCTGATATTTGTTTCTTTTTTGGATCTTTAGGTACTTTACAATCTTTAGGTACGATGGTGGCTAACTAAGAAAATACAAAATTCAATTACAACAAAAGAAATACGGAGATTGATATTAAATATATTGAACTTTACATTTACAGTTGAAATAATTAATACTAACAAGAATATTATTGCAGATTACATATCAAGATAAAGCTACATAGACTGATATAACAGAAAATGATACACTAGAAGAGATACTCAAAACCCTAACTACGCTTTCAATGAAAGTGGACAGTATGTGCAATGAGGTAGAAAAACTAAAGACTAATGAAGGTAAACTGAAGTCTAAAGCTACAAGTCAGTCGCATGACTATAAAAATGCAGAGCTATGTCGATCGAAAGACATCAAAAATCCAGAGCTAAAAGGAGATTTCTTTTTCCTATATGGTCTTTTATATTTAAATTTTTTTACATAATATCTTTTTCTTGGTTTCTTATACTTATATTTTGACTTTCTATACTTCTTATATTTCTTATAGTTTATCTAAAAATAACATTCCTAAAAGCATATCTTATGATGTTACTTCGTAATTATAAATTTCTTTTATTATTAATATTTTATCCCGTATTTATATTTTTACATTCCTAGCTTTATATGTAATTAGTTCAGACAAGTTAACATTTGATGAACTTATTATGCGGACCTATTTAAGATCTTCAAATTTTTCAGATAAGTTTAGCAAAATTCTTATGCGTGTATCAAATATTTTACCAATATATATATTGAAAATAAATATTAGAAATTTCTTGTTTTATATTTTTCTGTTTGTTTATTTATCAAAGTCCCTATAGACTTCCCTACAGAGGAGCCTAGGAATGCGTATCTGGGGCATTTGAGAATCTCTCTCTCGCTATTTTTATTATTTTCAAAGCATTCAGGAAATTATATATACTTGTATGCAATTTTTGTTAGCAAATATTTTTATTCTATTATTTATGGTAAAATTACCTTCATTGGGAACTTTTATGTTTCTGAGTAATTTCAACTAAATAAAATTAAAAAAAAAAGGAAATAATTCTTTAGAATACAAGGATTCACTATATTACAACCACATAAAATTCTTGAAATACATAGAATTCCAAAGAAAATTAACTAGTTCAACCAAATGTTGAAAATGCACAATTTTATGATTCTTAGTATATTTTTTGCTTAGCTCATTACATTATGGCACTTTTTCAATATGAAACCTTTAAATCAACTTAGGGAAAACTATATGGATTAACAAACATAAACTTTTAGTTATTTTATTTAGCCTGAGTTTCAATTAATTACTATTAATAGTCTTTTTGTCAATTAAATACAATTCATATTCTCTCTCCTTTGTTTTTTCTGTTTCTATATCTTTTATTTCTCTTTCTTATTTTTTCTTTCCAGTTTTTTTCTCTTTTCCTTGTTTTTCATTTTTTCTTTCTTTTTTCCTTTTTTTTCTTTTCCATTTTTTATCTCATTTTTTCATATTTTCTTTTTTGTTTCTCTTTTTATCCCTTTCCCAGTTTTTCATCTATTTTTTTCATTTTTCATTTTTATCTGTTTTATTTGCAGTCTTTTTTATTAAATAAAATTTCTTTCTTCCTTTTTCATTCTTCTTTTATTTTTATTTTGTCCTTTTTTTTCCTTTTTTGCTTTTTTTTGTTATTGTATTTTATATTTTATATTTATTTCTATCATACTATATATATCAAATTAATTTATTATTTATTTGAACGTTTAATTGTGAATATGTACAATTTATCATTTGTATTCATATACAAAAAATATATGAATTAATTGTATTTACTTGAGATTAAAATTTATAAATATATGATGTGTCATTCAATGCAAATGCATCATTAGTACTTGTATATAAATTTTATAATTTATATAGTATATAAAGAAGTATCATTTGTATGTGTAAGATTCAAGTTGTATAAACATGTATCATTTGATACGAATGTAATATTTGTATTTTTATAACTTAACAATTGTATTTGCATAATTTATCATTTATATTTATATTTGTATTGTTCAATTTGTATCAATAATATTCAATTCGTATCAATGGATATAAATAAACGTTCGTAGAAAGAAAAATAACAATTTCTTTTTAATTATTTAAAATACAAATGATACTTTGAACTACAAATTCAAATAAAATTACAAATACAAATACAATATGCAGTCAACTTACAAATACAAATATAAAATAGTCATTTAAAAATACAAGTGCATCGATAAAAATAAAATACAAATACAAATACAAATAAAATAAAATTACAAAATACAAATACAATATACAGTCAAAAATAAAATATATATACAAAATAGTTCTTTAAAATACAAGTGTGAATTGTATAAAATATAAATGATGATGCGAACTATAAAATACAATTACAAGTGTGAACTATAAAATAAAAATACAAATGAGAACTATAAAATACAAATACAAGTGTGAACTATAAAATACAAATTCAAAAATAATTGAATCAGTAAATGCACAAATATAAATGATGGTACAAATATAAATACAATAAGCAATTGTGGTATTCATGTTATCATCCATGAGTTGTGCTCGATGTAGCCATATTTTTTAAAAATATAAAAATATAAAGTAGCAAAAAAAATGAGAAAGAGAAAAAGATAAAAAACAAAACCAAAAAGAAAAAAAACAAAGAATAAAGTAAAATGAAGAAAGAGAAATAGAAGCTAGAGATAGAAGAAATAAAAAAAAGCAAAAAGAAAATAATGAAAAAATAAGAAAAAATGAAAATAAAAAAACAAAAAAAAAGGAAAAGGAAAAGAAAAAAAAAGAAAGAGAAATAGAAGTTATAGATAGAAAAAAGGAAAAAAAACAAAAAATAAAAAGAAAACAAATATTTTAAAAATTAAATAGTAAAAAAAACAAAAAAGAGATAAAAATGACGATGAATACAAATACAATGAGTGGCGTTATGATGTTTTTGTCATCATCCATGACTTGTACTCAACGTAGTTATATTTTTTAAAAATGCAAAAAAAAAAAAAATATAACCAAAAAAAAAAATGAGAAAAAAAAAAAAGAAGAAAAGGGAAAAGAAAAAAATAAAACTAAAAAGGGAAAAAATGAAAATAAAAAGTTTAAAAAGAAAAGAGATGTAGATGTGAGAGATAGAAGAGAGAGAAAAAATAAAAATAAAAAATGGAAAAAGAAAGAGAAATAGAGACTAGAGATAGAAGAGAGGAAAAAAAACTAAAAAGAAAAAAAGAGAAAAAGAGAAAAAGAGAAAAAGAGGCTATGAATTTGTAATTTTGAAAGTTAGACTAGAAGTCTTTACTATTTTCCAGAATCCTAGGTTATTTTATGTATGTGTCTCATTAATTTACATTTTAAGTTTTTTAAAAAGTTGGTTTGCCAGAAAAAAGGACATCAAGACCTAGCATAGCATGAAGAGGCTCCATATGTAATAATCAGATGTGACACCCAAAAAATTTCAAGCTAAGATGAGTACCATTTTTCATATGTGTATAGGCCCAAAAGTAGTGATTTATAATTTTAGATAAGTGTAATAATTAATTTTCTAGTGTGGTGAGTACTTTTGAGGTGAATCATGGTCAAATATTTAGAGCAAAATTAAGTTGAGAGTATGAGATTTTACTAGGGCCTACTTCAAACGAGCATAACTGTAATACCCCGTACTTCTACCTAGCTTGAAATCATCCCAAGTATGTTAGAAACTTACTTTGAAAGATGAATCCACTTTTATACACGTGGAATTTTTAAGATTTTCACTTTTTGACATGTGATAAATTGAATTAGCTTTACAATGATACCAATTTCGTCCAAATTCGGTATCAGGGTAGAAAGTTATGGCCGTTTTACAGAAAGTAGTCAAAACTACCCAGGTGCGACGATGAGGACCGATGGACCATCGATCTAGCGACGGACCGTCGCCTAAACCATCGCAGCGGAGACAATGAGACCATCTTCTGCCTAAGGGCGAAGGCTTAGGCCGACGCAACGTCGAGCTAGCGACGGACCATCGCCCAAGCCATCGCAGCAGAGATAGTAAGCCCCTATTCTGCCCAGGTGCGACGGTCAGGATCGATGGACCATCGACCCAGCGACGGACTGTTGCACCCACCATTGCATAGTTTATTCAGTTATTTTAAAGTCGTTTTTAAAAGGGTATTTGGGTTTTTTCCACCCGTTTTAATCCAGACCAAGGCTCATAAGTTCATTATCCATCTACAACATCAAATTAGGGTTTTCTCTCAAAGATAATCCCCAAGAACAAGATCCAAATCATTTTTCAAGAAACTAAGAGATTCCGAGTTCTCCAAGTCCAAGGACTTCAAGAAACTCACAGCCCAGGTATGTCATGTGTTGATTCATGGGTTCGTTTCACCCATGAATCTCAAGAATCTCTTTTCAAAATTTAAGATTTGTGTATTTATGATTGTTCATGATTTAAATTGAATTAAAATTCATGTTCATGATGTTGTGGGGTTTTGATTCATGTTTGAAATTACATATTCCAATGATTGACCCTAGGATGTGGTGATTTGCATAATAATCATGATAAACCCTTAAATTTACACGTTGATTGATGTATTCATGATTATTAGATGTGTTGATGATTGTATAACCAAAGCATGCTCCCCATCGATTAAATGTCTATGTGAAAGAAAAGTGTCATACTAGTATGATAATATGAAATCCCCATTTATGTACAAGTTTATGCATGTCCAGTGTTTGATGAAATGTCTTAGTCAATGAATTATGAATATATATGTAACCTTTGTGGTGTTTTAGAACTTCTACTTCATAAAATCTCCAACTTATTGTATTATGGATTTTGATGTTGGTCATGTATTCAAGAAAGTCATGCTTTGTCAGTTTCATGCTATCGAGTCCTGGGGGTACTTGTACCTGACAATTAGCTTTGTGCCTAGAGCCAGTGTCATGTTTTCAAGATACTCTCAGTCGAGCCATATTCATAGAAATTCAGTCAGCCATATGACTCAGGAAAACTTAGTAAACTCAGTAATCTCAGAAATCTTAGAAATTCAGTAATCTCAGTAGTATTCCGTCAGTCAATGAAACTCAGTTAATTCAGTTTAGTCCAGTTCAGTTAATCATGTTCAGTGTCTATTCAGATGGGAGTAGGAATTAGCACCGAGTGAACCCAAGGATGGGAACACACACTGTCAGATGAGGGTGTGATTCTTAGAAGTCATCCTTGCAATCCAGATATATGTAGCCAACATAGGTTGAGACATCAACACTGTCAGATGAGGATTGATGGCACTGTCAGATGAGGGCCCCACCATTCTCTTTTGGGGATACCGTCAGATGATGGTTACCCACAGCTTGTCCTTACCAGTGGTGCAGTATTGACACTCTTCCAATTGGGGTTACGGATTAGACCCCACCTCAGTTATATTGCTTTATTTGGGGAATATCGGTTAAATGACTACTTCCCACAGTTTTAGTTACAGAATCAGGTTAAGTCGCAGTAATAGAACTCATATAGTTCTACAGAATTTAGGACTGTCAGATACAGTCAAATCAGAACAGCACGGAACTCAGCTAGTTCCATCAGAACCTAGACTATCAGCTACAATCGCTCAGTATTAGGTCTCATGTTATCAGTTCTCAGACTCAGTAATCATGTTATCACGAACTTAGTTACAGTTAATATGTGTTCATGCATGTATTCTCACATTCATGTTATCCAGTCAGTTAGTATAGTTCATGCATGTGAAACCTTTGTATTTAGCCTACCTCACATGCATACTAGTATATTCAAATGTACTGATACATTTGCGCCATAGTGTTTTATACCATAGGTTCAGAAGCACGAGCTCCAGAGCATTAGTAATATTCCAGTCTCAATAGTAAGAGTTAGCAGTGAGTCCTCACCTTCGAGGACATGACCATTACTTTATAATCTTATTAATTAATTTATTTTAGTAGTTGGAGTTAGTTGGAGACATATCCCATCAACTCCTTATTCAGACAGTTCAGTCAGTTAGAGGCTCTTCAGACTATCATGTTCAGACAGTTTATTACAGGTTTTGTTTTTGGTATTATGATACCATATCATTCAGAGATTATTTTATCAGTTTTGAACCTTATGGCCTTACTGCCTTTATTTCTACATTTTTACAGTATATTATGCAGTGTTCAGTTACAGATATCAGTTATGGGTTAGCTTGTGGTCCTTCGGGGTCATGATCACCATGTAGCATTTCGGGCACCAGATTCAGGGCATTACAATAACTTCTAGGATATGAAGAGTTCTGTGACCCATAAGCCATCAAATTAAAAGTATTTGAGTCTTCTTTCCAATGCTACCGGCCGTTTTCTAATCCAATTATAAAAGTTATGATCATTTTATAATAAGGTAGCAAGCTGATCAATACTAGAATTCTTCTGTAAACTAGTTTGCGGTTGTACCACTTTCTATATCTACAAACCCAATGCACACCATGAAAATACAAGATAAATATTAATATAGTTACTGGAAGCCATAAGCAGGCCATTATGCGGCCGCAAACCACTGTTCGTAGTCCACACAAGGCCTCGTTGAGAACTTTTCTCCAACATCGTTATTGGAGGCTTTTTTGTCATTTCCTTAACCTAAACTGCCTCACCCTTGTAAAATGTCCCCTACTATTTCAATTTCCCTAAATCGATTAAAAATCTCCTCTTATTCTCTCAAAGTTCAAGAACTCACAAGTTTTCAAAAGCTAAGCCTAGGTTTGTCTTCAAAGTCTCTCCTTTAAGTTCTTCGTCAAACGATATGTAGAGCAACTCTTTTCAAATCTATTATCTTTTAATACTTACATAGTTTGCATATTTCAAGTCTTTAGATTGGGTTATAAATTATATTTTTGATTTTATGAGATAAGCATAAAATTATGACAAAACTCTATTCTTGAGATTACCCCTACCTACTTGGAAAATTGAATTAGAAGAGATCAACTAAACCTATTTTATTTATCTTATTTTTGAAAGTGTTGAAATGTTGTTTGGGTCAAATATCATTGCTAGTTGATAAGTTTTTATGGTATATTAAATAATAAAATAAGAATGAATTGACCTATACTAAATTATTTTATACAAGACTTGAGGAATTGTGGGTCCTAATTGTTAAATGAATTTTATAAATGGTTTGATTTATATTCAAGGATTATCTTACACGTGATTTGAAATGTTAGGCATGAGAATTGATGACGAACTTTATGGTTAAATGAATTATAGAATAGATGACTTGCAAGCCATAACATACCGATACCAATTATGGTTTATGCCCTTAATGAGAATAGAATATTTTCTAATGATGTTTGATAATATGAAAATTCTAAAATGTGGGATTAAAAGAGAATTAGATGCTTAATCAAGAAGGTGTGAATCCAAATGGCTCAACAACTAGAACCTATGATTTACTAACATAAGGATGGTTCGATCCTTAATGGGATGACCTTATGTTTTCTTCTATAAGTATGATTATTCTGGCAATAATAATTTAATTTCAACCCATGCAACCAAAATGGATTAGGGTTTAGATGCTCAAGCACTGATTCAACCTATATAGCTCGTTATGTTTAAATAAAAGCCGGTGATATCATCTAGTTTAGAACTAAAAAATAAAAGTTTTATTTTTGTAATGACCCTTCAGGTCATTATACATATGCTTGCTTCCTTTCTCCGGTAGAGCTTCTCCATTGCCATCTCAAGTCATTGATGACTTGCAGATACCGATAGTTTGGTTACGTGATGGTTCATTTGGGTTTTAGAGCCCCTTTCCTTAATTTGAAGTCTTTGTTGGTCCTAATTGACCACAAAGCAAAAACTTTTGCAAATATCCTCGTATGCAAAATTTGATACATTTGCAAAATCTGACTTTGCCAATGTGTCCAGAACATAAAAAACTTTGGGTTTTCATAAATTATTTGTTCGAAATGGACCCTGAATGAATCCCGAGGCACTGGACAAAGCTCGAAACCAAGTTCAAAGATTAAGATATGCATAGCATGCACCAAGGTACTGCAACCGCAGTGAAGGAGGTGCGACTACAAGTCCGCGACCGCGGTGAAACGAGGGCTGCGATCGTGGTGAAATGGGGGATGCGACCGCGCCATCAGAGGGATGGGTGGTCTATATTTAGGTGGTATCTTGCATGAATTTTTGCCATTTTGTGCCTCCCTCTGAACCTAGAAACCCTAATGGAGTGTAAAACCTTCTAAGTGTGTGTTGTGGGTTGAATTGGTGCATAAACAACTTGTGTGATTGATTCTTGCTATAATCTAAGGTAATAATTCCTCTAATTTGCTATTGATTTTATGGTTTCTTGACTCAAAACCCCTAAATCATTGTATCCCCAAAATTGAGTGATTGACTCAAATTACTTAAGGGTTTTAACTCTCTAAAGATATTTAGGTTATAGGTTGGTCTTGGAAACTCCTTTCCAAGGGTGAAACCCAATTGGTGGTTTTGGTGTCCATTCGAAACCCATGGCACAATGGTTCTATAATAGGTGTTGTCTTTCTTATTGTAATGCTTATATTGTATTGTTGATAACATTGCTTGTGGAAGAGGAAACTTCACGGAAAGGAAAGAAAAAGCTCGTTTGTTCATGAGTTGCTTGGATTCAAGGTAGGTTAGGCTTACCCGTATACTAGAGTGAGCTTATTTGTAATGCAATTATTGATATTTTGCAAGATTGGGTGGGGAATTTAGACAATAGTTTATTAAATAGTGAACTTGGGATTTATTGATTGCTTTAGACTACTAATTTGTAAGGTATGATATTTGACCCTTAGTCTACGACCTTGGTTAGCTTATTTGTGGTCTCATGACTAGTATGAGAACATTATAGTTGTTTTAAGTAGACATGAATGGTATGCTTCTCTATCCTTAGGAGTGTATTGACCAATATAATTCCTAGATAGGAGATGACCTTAGTGTTGGGTTGACTTAGGAAGGATTTTTGAAGAGACTTTCCCTATGGACCTGGAAAGGATTGGTAATCCCTTGTGGTGAGGTATGAATGTCATAGCCTAATTTTGGGTAGAAGCTAAACTTGTGTTAGTAAATCTTTGTCTTTCTTGGGAATTTAAAAGTGGGACTTGACCCACCTTAAGCTCGAACTAAGTAAATGGTCAGTGACCTCGATACGTGGTGATTGTCTAAACTATATACATAGGAGTTGTGATGGTTGAACTCGATTATCGGATTATCTTGTGATTATGACTTGAATAATCATGTTAGGTGATTATTTTGTATGTTTTGTAAATACTCTTGCTCTTGTTTATGCTCATATTACGTGTGAAGATTTTTAGCAAGGTAAAATGGCAAGTGTTATCCTACATCCCTACATCTTTATATTGTGAACCTTTGTGTATGTTTATTATTTCAGCTATGCATATGGATGTATGTTGTTGTATTGGGAGTATGTTGATATTGTGATGATGCCCAGTGAATCCAGAGGAATATGTTATATTATGATGATGCCCGATTAATTCAAAGGAATATGTTTATATTATGATGATGCCCGACGAATCTAGAGGAATATGTTGATATTATGATGATGTGTGGTGAATTCAGAGGAATATGTTGATATTATTATGATGCCCGGTGAATCTGGAGGAATTTGTTGATATTATAATGATGCCCGGTGAATCCAGAGGAATATGTTGATATTATGATGATGCCCAGTGAATCTGGAGGAATATGTTGATATTATGATGATGTCCGGTGAATTCGAAGAAATATGTGGTATTATGATAATACCCGGTGAATTTGGAAGAGGTAAGAACGTTACGATGCCGTGTGGGGCAAATTTACTTATATGCATCGATATTTGTAAGGTTAGGCTATGTGGGGACAACCACCTATGTTCTTGAAATATGAGGTCTCTCTTGGTAAATTGTTATTCATTTCTTTTTCCAAATTACTAAATGAGAGGTGTGACCCTTGTTGATGCCAAATTAGTAACTAGAGGAAACTCATGCCTAATATTGAGTTAAGACTTAGTGGTGTGAATAATCTTATGTAGATTCAAGGGATAACCTAATATATATATCCTTGACTTAAATAAGAGGTTGTATTATGAAATCTTGCCTAGTAAAGTGGCTTATGTGATAACCAGTTACTTCTAAAATATATGATTTCTATTTAGAGGATAGAAACCTAGTAAACTAGTTGGTGGACTTTACTTGATTAAAATATGGAAATTAGTCCTTATGGTTGTGACATGCTTAGTGATAATGGGCTAAATATTGCATGATAGTTAGTTAAATTATGTTCTAATGTGTGAGGTTTAGATGGCTTAGTTGATAACTCGTATCATGAAGATGCTAGTTAAGTAATGGCGTTGTGATAGGTGAATAACCTACAATATGGGTGACTCATAGTTTTCCCCAAATTTATGGCTAGTAATGGTAAGACTTGTAATATATTGATTCATGGAAGGATAAGGATAACTAGTATCGACTTCACGCAGTGTTATCAATGAATTATAGAATTAATGACTACATGTCTATGATATGACAGTGTTGCTTTCTTTATGTTAAATTACGGTATAGGTATTTGGAAGTGGATTTTGGTAATGAGCCATGGCGGGATTGAGCTACACATGGTTTTGGTCAATTGATGGAATAGTTATGCTTTATTGTATTTTTAGTTATTTTCTTTTGGTGTACTCTTCGGTGGTATGGGATGCCATGATGAGTTCTTATTTGATATTCTTTTGTGTACTCTTCGATGGTATGGGACGCCGTGATGAGTTCTTTGTTGTGCTCTCTTTTGTGTACTTCCCGACGATATGGGACATTGTGGTAAGTTCTTGTTCTTATTGTTCTAAATATGGTTGATGATGATTATGGCAAGTAGATGCTTTGCTATTGTGTATATGGATTTACACTTTCAAAATGATATTCGGTTGTTATGGATATTATGGAGTATATTGAGATAGTATGTCATGTTATTGCTTTAGTAGTATAGATGTTTTTAAAGTAGTATCAAAGCAGATTCAGGTTCGATCTTATCCCTTGACTTTAAGGTTATTGCCTTACTTTATATCGTCTTTACATTATATTTGAGCTCAGTCGACTGATGATGCCTACTGAGTACCCATGTTTTGGTACTCATACTACACTTTTGTACTTTTTTAGTGTAGACCCAGGTTCTAGTTGCCGCCGTTGAGATAGTTCATGCGAGTTGACTATTCAGAGATAGGGTGAGCTCTTAGAGATCGAGTTACCCTCTTTCCCCTCTATCCTTATTTGTCTTTTGCTTTCGATACAAACGTATTAGATTATTTAAGACATTTTAGATTCTGAGAATGTAAATTCATCTTGTCAAGTTTAGAAGCTCTTGTATTAATACTATCAGGTCATGGGGTTTGTGTTTGACTACCGGTTGTCCATAGTTGTGAATTTTTGTTGTTATATATTGTGTTCACATATATGGTCCATGTTGGATGTTCTTACCAAGGTAACCCATTGCAATAGCTCCAGGTTATAGTATTGGCTTACCTACCGGTGGGATATGGTAGGTGCCATCATGACTCCGAATAGGGTCGTGACAATTTTTTAAATCTTGGAGTCATTAGTGATATATTTTTTTATGTTTTGATATTACTTTCATGGCTATTTTTATATGTAACATATCTTATCCTTTACTTGTTCTCCATACCAATACATTCCACGTATTGACCATACATTACTTCACGATGTAGGTTTGGAGATACATTGTCATAGTCCTATGCAACACTAGGTTCATTCAAGATTGCTTCATCTTTGGTGATCCCTCTATTCTTCGAAATACATATTTTATTCTAGTTTGACCAATATTTCATACTATGGTATCAGGGAAGGGGGGCTTTATCCCAACTTAGATAATTTCTTTATTATTTTGAGTCTTCATAGATGGATGTTAAAGTAGGATAGGAATATAGTGTTTCCTTATTATTTGGAGATTCATAAATGTTTTAATAACTTTCAAAAAGTTTGATATAGTTCTCATATAAGTGTTTTCTTCTGCAAACTTTAATTGAACGCTAATATTAAGTGCTAAGAGGTTTTCTCGAGCCTTAGTTAGTTTTAGGTACCTGTTACGTCTAGACCCTAGTCTTGGGTGTCTACGAGAATTGTTTAGTTGAGTCATTTTTATGGGTGTGAAGAGCGCCACACTTATTAAGGGAAGGCGATAAGGAATTTTGGAATGTTCCCTTTATTTCATGATGTAATCCTTTCTATGAAGTATAATTCAAAAAAAATCCTTGTAACTCTTCATATTCCGTATTTCAGATCATGCCTCCTAAAAAATCTACCGGTTAAAGGGCTCTAGTTGGAACCTCCGTCTCTATAGGGACACATTTTGAAGAGGTTTGTAACACTCATGTGATATATACCCATAATGGTGTTTCCACTTCTAGCCCCTCACTACTTTTAAGACTCCAGCTATCCCGACTAATCATTTGAGGGCTTCCAGAATTACCACCACTTAGACTCAGTCTCTTTAGGTAATGTTACTAATTCTGAGTTCAGGCAGACCTGTAGATGCTTACTTAGGTTGTATCATCCTAGTCTCGCTGGTTAGGTATTATTGGTACTACTCATGATCTTGTAGACATAACTAGGGTTACTTAATTCATGAAATTAAACCATTCTATTTTCACCAGGTCCAAACCTGAAGAGGATCCTTAAAACTTTGTTGATGAAATGGAGAAATTTTTTTAAGTCATGCCTGTTAACGATATAGAGGGAGTTGAGTTGGTTTCTTATTAATTGAATGGTATGGATTATTAGTGGTATCATCAGTGGTAGTATATTAAGGGTGAAAATGCTATATTTGATGTTGAGGAAGACTTGTTTAGGCCTTTCTTGACCACTTCTTTCCTCAGAAGTTAAGGGAAGCTAATGTCATGGCATTTGTGAATGTGAAGCAAAGAAAGACGAGTTTAAAGAGGTATGGTCTAAAATTCACCCAATTAACTTGTTATGCCTCGGAATTAGTGTCAAATATGCTTTGTATCTAGTATTTCTAATAATGTGATATTGGAGTGTGAGGGGAAATATTTAACAATGACATGGATATATCCAAGTTAATAGTGTATGCTCAATAGGTAGAAGAGAAAAAGAAAAAAAAGATAAAGTTCATTAACAACGGAATAAGAGAGCTAGGCCAGCAGATAGGATGTGAGGCCAGTTGTTCAGAAATAAATCTTGGGGGCATGCTCATTCAGGACTTAGTGCACCTGTACCTAGATTTTCGAGCGACCAGGAGTTTCAGTCTAGTCGGTGCCCTAGAGGATTAGGTACTCAGTCACAGGGCAATGTTGCACATTTATATACATCTTGTCCTCTTTACCATACTTGTGTTAAAGTTCACCATGGCAGATGTTTTATGGGTAAGGGTGTGTGTTATGCATACGGCTAACCTGGTCATATTCATAAGGAATGCCCAAAAGCAAAGGGGATTCTTAGGGATAATAAAGTCCCAACTTCTACTTCTTCATCCTTAGTAGAAAAGGGTATTACTTCTGGAATAGGCAGGGGTCATAATCGTCTGTATACTCTATCTACTCACCCGAATTCTAAGGCCTCGCTAGATATAGTCATGAGTATGTTATAGGTTTTCTCCCATGATGCTTATTTGTTACTTGCTCCTGGTTCTACCTATCTTATGTGGCTGTAAATTTTAATTTGGTCATGAAAATATTCCTAAACCCTTCTTAGTTTCCCCTTATGTCGATGAGTCCATTACTACTAGAAGAGTCTATAAATACTGTATTGTGAATGTCCTTCATCCAGATACCTTGGTGGATTTGATATTGTTAGACATGGAAGATTTTGACATTATTCTGGGGATGGATTGACTTTATTCTTTTTATGCTTCTATGGGATGTAGAACCAGAAAAGTTACTTCTTCTTTTCCTAATGAGCTAGTCATGGAATGGAAAGGTAGCCCCATAGTGCTTAAAGGCAAGTTCCTCTCTTATATCAGGGCCCATAAAATAATTTCTAAAGGGTGTTTATACCATTTAGTTTGGGTTAGGGATTCTAGTGCTGAAATTCCCTACTCCAGTTAGTGCCTATGGTTAATGAATTTCCTGGGGTCTTTCCTAAAGATCTTTCTAGAATTCCTCTCGATAAGTAGATAGACTTTGGGATAAATATTTCAATTGACACTTAGCCAATTTCTATTCCACCATATAAAATGGCTCCTGAAAAGTTGCAAGAGTTAAAAAGGAACAATTGAAAGATCTCCTTGATAAATTCTTTATTCATCTTAGTGTCTTTTCTTGGGTGTTACATACTTTTCATGCATAAGAAAGATGGTTCTCTCCAAATGTTCATAGATTATCAACAACCAAATAAGGTTATAATGAAATACAAGCACCCTCTTCCAAAAATAGATGATCGTTTTGACCAACTTTAGGGTGCTAAATGTTTCTCCAAAATAAATATCTCTATTTGGGTTATCATTAATTGAAGGTTAGGGAAGCTGATATTCTTAAGATTACTTTCAAAACCTGGTATTGTCACTTTGAATTTTTGGTTATGTCATTTGGTTTATCTAATGCTCGTGCAACCTTAATGGATCTTATGAATAGGGTGTTTAAGTAGTATTTAAATATGTCCATAATTTTCTTATTAATGACATCCTATTTATTGTCAAAGTAGGGAGAAGCATGCTAATCACCTCTAAATTATACTTTATACCCTCAAGGATCTGGAATTGTACGCCAAATTCTCCAAGTATGAATTTTGGCTAAGTTCTGTAGCTTTTCTCGGTCATATTATTTCTAGTAAGAGAATTAAGGTGGACTCCCAGAAAGTTAAAGTGGTGAAGAAGTGGTCTGGACCTATGACTCCATCCGATAGTAGGAACTTTTGGGGTTAAATGGGTATGTTCGTAAAAGGTTTTCCTTATATAACTGCCCCACTGACAAAGTTGACAAAGTAAAAGACAAAGTCCCAATGGTCTGAAGCTTGTGATAGTAGTTTTGAGAAAAGGAAGATCGATTGGATTCTACTCTTATTTTGACCATACCTATGGTTATTGAAGGATTTGTGGTATATTGTGATACGTCTTATGTGGGACATAGGTGTGTGCTTATGCATCATGATAAGGCTGTGATATATGCTTTTAGACAACCAAAAAATTATGAGAGAACTAACCCAACCCATGATTTTGAATTAGCGGTGATGGTTTTTGCACTTAAGATTAGGAATCACTATTTATATGGGGCGCATGTAGACATCTTCATTAATCACAAAAGTTCGTAATATGTTTACACTCAAAAGAAATTGAATCTCAAGCAAAAGAGGTGTCCTGAGCGATTGAAGGACTATGACATGAGCTTGCATTATAGACTAGGTAAGGCTGATGTAGTTGTTTATTCACTTAGCAGGTTGTTGATGGGTAGTCTCTCTTACATGGAGAAAGAAAAAAGAGGGCTGGTGAAAGATATTCATCAGCTTGCTAATCTAGGAGTTTGACTTCTAGTCTCTCTCAAATGCATGCTTCTAATGTGAAGGGTGTAGAATTAGTAACCTATCAGTTGAAAGATGTAGCATACCAATGGTATGAGAAGTGGGAACAGTCTAGGGGAGATGATGTCGAACCCTCACTGTGGTATTATTTCTCTAGTGCTTTTACGGACCGCTTCTTTCCTCAGGAGTTAAGGGAGGCAAAAATAGAAAAGCTTGTTAATCTGAAGCAAGTCAGGATGACGGTCAAAGAGTATGAATTGAATTCCATTAGTTTTCCCGATTATCTTCTAAGTTAGTGTCTAGTATGAGGCTTGTAGAAGGTTCGGATTAAGGATTCTAACTCGGAGGGTCCTTCATTATAATCCTTTCTCGTGGTTAATGAATTCCTTAAGTTTTTACTGATGATCTTCCTGGTCTCCCTCCCGATAGGGATATTAATTTTGGGATTGACCTTATTCTGGACACTCGTATTATCTCTATCCCTCCCGATAGAATGGCTCCGACTGAGTTGAAGGAGCTTAAGGAGCAATTGAAGGACCTCCTTGACAAGGGTTTTAACCGTCCTAGTGTGTCTCCGTTGGGTGCTCCTATTTTGTGTGTCTCCATGGGGTGCTCCTATTTTGTTCGTACATAAAAAAGATGGTTCCCTTAGGATATTCATCTAGTACCGTCAGTTGAACAAGGTTATGGTGAAGAATAAATATCCTCTTCCTCGGATTGATGAGTTGTTTGACCAACTTCAGGGTGCTTGTTACGACCTGAACTAGGGCCTGACCGTAACGAGTATCTCAAGTTACACGTGGATCAGAGATCACCCCCTGTACCTAACTAAACCAACCACACAACACCCAAAGTAGGCTGAATTTTGAACATATAACAAGATAAGAAACTATCAATTAAAGACATTAAAATAAGTCTATAACCTAAACTAATTGATACCGACATCAATGCCAATACCAATACCAATACCAATACCGATACCAATACCGACACCACTCATACGAAAAGTAGTTTGACAAAGACTCTAATAAAACCAATGAGTATCCAGTCGGGTCATGTCCCCAACCATAGCGAAAAACCAAATCCAAAGGAATATTCAAAATAGAAAGAAAACCATAAACATGAAATGGGATCTTCCAAATTTATGGAAGATCACCACTTCAATATGACTTTCTAGATGATCCCGAATACAAGTCACTGAGCAGGAGGAGTAAAAGTATGACCAGTTCCTGCATCACATGGGGATACAATGTCCGTAGATAGTGAGCAAGGTGAACGCTAGCATGTGACTTGGAGATAAAGATAGCGTAATGATATGATCAATATTTTAAAATCATTCAAAGCTAGTGCACATAATCAAATGCATAAACATATATATACGTATATCATATACTGGGATAGGGGATAAATCTTAACATGCATTTCAAAACCTTATCCTAGATTGTGTAGGTCAACTATCATATAATAGTACCCATGGGCTATATGGACCCTAGATCTCACCCCTTGGTCAGGACCTAGTGCATGTAGTGATGAGTGATGATTTTACCACTCATTCACACTAAATTTTAGCGCACATTACCTTGTGTCAAATGAGTAGTTAAGACATAATTGTAATTTAATACACTAATATCCACTTTTTGCAGGTATAGAAGTTGAAAAGACAAAGAGATGTGGATTGGGGCTTGAAATAAATAAAAGGGAGAAGAAAAAGTGTAGCTGAAGACCTGTAATGAAATAGCCTCAGTTACCACGGTCGCGTTCCATTGGCTGCGGTCGCGGTCAGTCAAGATTGACAATCAACCGTGACCGTAGAAGTCACTTCCGGTCGCGTAGCCGTGGTCGCAGCCAGACTTGCGTGATCGTATCTTGGTGGAAATGTTCAGCCCAATTGTAAAAATGTAATTGCCCGTGCTGATCCCAATTTGAACAAAAAGACTCAAACCCTAATTTTATGTATCTTTCATTCCATCACATTCCTTCTTCCCTAATGTTTTAGGTTTTAACTTGAGACTTTGTAGCCTCCATTTTTTGAGAAGAAAATATTGTAAAAAATTTAAGTGAAGAATACATTAGAGACTTTCTAAGTGGAAGATTTGCTCACTTCCATTGTTGATATTGTGGGAGAGACAAGTTTGGAGTAACATTTGCTTAAATTTTCAACAATTCATTTCAATGGAGATTATGGGTATATCTATGCTTATTTATCTTATGTATAGCTAAATCTTTGTCTTGGAGTTATGTGTGAATAGGGGTTTAAGTCTGTGTGGGTTGCTATTGTTAGCATCTATTTGGTTGTTCATGTTTATGTGTTCTATTATTGCTATTCTAGTTTGGTTGGGATTTGATGAGTGAAAGCTCTAAATACCCTCATGGGCTTAATAGATGAAACCCCCAAGCTCTAGAAAACCCAAGGCTATCTTTGAAAAAATGGTTTTGGGCAAAGTTTAGGAATCTATATCATCCTCGAAAGAGGATATTGAGACCACAGCAATGATAGATAATTATGTGTGTAGTTTGCTAAATTCTAACTATCTTAGAAATAAGGGTGAAAGCGAGGTTGACTATGCTTTGGGTGTCATCCTAGACATAGGGATACCTTGATTAAGGTTGTGGTTGTCAATTGTTGAACACTCCTATTAGGTATTCGAAATAATCAATGGGTGAAAGTTTGATGTTTTGTTGAAATACTAACGTCAAAATCTATAACCAAGTCTGGCCATATTTGATTTACCAAATTGATGTTGATTATTAGCTCCCACATGTCACTCCCTTAGTAACGCATAATTCCAAGATCCTTGAATAATGGGAGCGGGACATTTTATGTGACTAGTGTCATGCTTCATGTGTTGCAAGTAAAGAGGCTATATAGAGGCCAAGCCCATGAAGATCCATATGTTCACTTAAAGAATTTTTTGGAAGTTTGTAATCCTTTCAACGTTTCTCATATTACTCAAGAGTCCTTTCGGCTATGGCTCTTTCCATTCTCACTAACGGATGAAGCATAGTTATTGTTCCGTACACTCCTTACGGCTTCATTCAGTTCATGGAATGAGCTCATAAAGGAGTTTTTAGATCAATACTCCTCCCCATCCAAGGTGTGTCACCGGAGAGATGAAATCTTGAACTTTAGACAAAGGAACAGGGAGCCACTTCATGAAGTATGGGAGGGATTTCATAGGACGTTTTCCAAATGCCCAAAACATGAGATTTCGGGGAAGACACTTCTCCAGATATTCTATCGAGGCACTAGATCCTTCGAACCAAATGGTGGTAAACAATGTGGCTAAAGGTTCTCTTTTAAACTTGCACTTCCATGCGACTACAAAATTGTTAAGAGAGGTAACTAAACACAATCGAGAATGTCATACCCGAGACATCAACATTTCAAATAGCCCTCCACCCAAAGCCATGATTAGTAGAGAACAAAGAAAGTAGGATGAGGATCAAGAGCAAACCATGGCAAAGATCTTGACCCAACTTGAGATCCGAACCAAGTATGTCATGGGTGCACCCGTGAAAATGGTAAACCCCATGACAATAAGAGCCCTTTACGAAGATAAAGAAGCTAGGAGAACGATGGAAGAAATTTGGTACCTAGCTAACCACTCGGGGGTTCTTACTCGGCCTATTATAGGCAAGGTGGGAATCAAGGTTGGATAAATCATGGTGTTGATAAATCTTGGAGAGATCGGGAACATAAGTATTGCCATTTCGTACCTTACCATGATCAGGATTCTAACAAAGAGTCAAGCTCCATTAACGCCGACAGAGGTAGAACGGAGGATCTCCTTGCAAAAATTTTGAAAAATTTGAAGGAATGGACAAAATGGTCCGTGAATTAAAAAATTACTTCATTTCACTCTCTAAAATGGTGGTCTCTCATTCGGTCTCTATTAAAGAATTGTAAAATCAAATGGGACTAGTCGTCGCACGTCTAGATTCTAAACCTAAGTGGGAATCCACTAGTGGCACAATTGCCAACCTCCAAAATGATTATCAAATCTTGGCGATCTATGCGGAGGGTAAAAATATAAAGGGAGAGAACATGATGGAGGTCTTAGGCAAAAAAATTCTCAACGCTCGATCAAAAGAGAGGTTATCCCAAAGTCTAATCGATAAAGAGAAGAAAGAGGTGGAAAGCATTATTGGATGGTTAATTTATGATGTAGAGTTTGATAAGTAGGTTCCTATGGACCCTCTTTGATAAATTGATACATGCCAATGTCGTACCACGATGATAACTAAGGCGCCGTATGGGAGGCAACCCATAAATGCCATAAGGATGGCTTGTATCCATTTACTATATTTTTATAACTTTAATGATTAGTTTTCGCTTATGAATAAATCATGCATGTGTGACACTATAGAGAGATTTGCATAAGCTTAGAAAGAAAGAAGTGTGCATAATTTGAGGTGAAAGCCAATGAAAGAAATAATAAGCTTCAAGTGAGCAGAAAAGCTGAACAGGAGAAAAATAGGGGAGCAGACATACCCTCGATTATCGCGACCACGGTCCCCATGCGCGATCGCGGTTACCAGCCTGTCCGCGATCGCGGTCAGTCAGTTGCCATCGTAAACACAGAATCTAGTTGATTTACCGACTACCTCCCTAATTTTCTCACACTCTCTCTCAAGTTCTTGCATGTAGGAATGGTCTAATGTCAAGATAATTGGTGATGGTGCAAAGTCTGAAAAGAATAGTGGCCTTTGATGGAGTTTTAGGGATCACCCTTATTTCTTTGTTAGCTTTGATTATTCATGCATTAGGGACACTGCAACCTTTTTGGTTGGGGGGTATTTCCTTATTCATTTCATTTGGGATTGTATTATTGATATTGCTTCACACTTTTTTATTCTTTTAGACTATTCTTATCATGATTTTTATTTGGGTTGTAATATTCAGGCACTCTGATAGTGTTCACATTCGCATGGATTAACTATTTTGTTCTTAGTTTTCTATTTTAGCCTAAATTTCATTAAATGATCTTTGCCTTTGTGGTTGGGTTTCCAACCATAGGTGCAGGGAAAATATAAGTACCCGTGTCATCAAGGCCTTAAAATGCAAAGGGAAGTCTGAGTACTTGTGGCATTGCTAATTTGGGGTTGCATTAAGATCCATTGGTGAATTCTGAGTAACCATATGGTGATTCGCCCATACTATGAACTTCAATGTAAGACGATGCAAAAGAAAACAACCCCCTCAGTCCGAGAATTTCAAAAAATTCAAAGGCATGGGCGTGAGCAACTTTGTGACAAAAATTTTCCCCTCTTCCTATGACTCCAGAAGTTGACTTCAAAAAAATAATGAATACTCCATATTTATCTTGAGTGGGTATACCAATTGAATCTCCTTGACGACATTTGTATGCCACGTGTATGAGGTTAATTGTCTCCATCTCATGTGTACTTGTACTATCTAGAACTTTCCCCTTTGGTCTTTCAAAGCTAATTTTTGATTGTACTTGGTTGGTAAAATGATCATAGGCCATCTTGTCATTTTGGAAGTCCACTTTAGCCTAAAGATTCTACCAATACATAAGAGTTACCCCTAGTCACCCTCTTTGAGCCTTTGGACTTTTCTTTGGAAAACGCATTACAAGCCATGACCCATCTATTCATTCTCTCTTGAACCCTATCCTCCTTGAACTTGAGAATACAAATTGAGGATAAAAGCCTAAGTTGGGGGTGATGGAAAGTGAAAGAGGTATAGTTGTGCCATGAAGTCTTAAGAAGGTTCCTACAATCTTGAGAAATTAAAGCTTTTTGTATTTGAATAAAGAAAAGATTCCATACAGGAAAAGAAGGCTTTATCTATGTGCAAAAAAAATTTTAGAAGAAGAAAAAAAGAAAAAAGTGGGTAAACCAACAAAAAGCAAAGGTAGGCAAAATAGTTAAGTAAAAAGAAGTGGCAACAAGTGAAGCATGAAAAGAGTAAGAAGTAGAAGTTCAAGGAGGGTGTAGCCTTGTGTTCCTAAGTTGATCTCCTACCCTACCCTAAACCTATATTACAAGCTCAATAAGACCTTTGTGATTCCCAACCAAATGTAGTAATTGTAGTGGTGATTAAAAATAGGGGCAAGCCTATGGCATGGTACTTGTTAACTTGGAGAATTTCTCGAGAGAGTGAGTGGTTGCACTTAAAATTCCTTATTGCATGATTGGTAACTAGGTGTATGAATTTCTCCTTTCTGGTAAAGAGGCATGTGAACTAGTTGAGGTGGGTGATTTTGTAATCTTCCACACAATGAGACAAGTGGAAATATAGAATGATTGTAGTCGATATGTGAGTCATATTTAGAGTGCTAGCAGTCATTACATAGTTGCTTCCCGAAGTATATTGCATCCTTCACTATTCCATTTTATGATGAGGGGAGTCGTTAAAAGCCTATTTGCCCATGTGTGAAAAGCCTTTGGTGGTCACAATTAAGTTTAAGTCTTCATGAACATTGAGTGATAGAAAAAGTGCGTACATATGAGATTATCTCATAATAAGTGGTAGCATTGATTGAGGACAAGCAAGGTCTTAAGTTGGGGTGTTGATGAGTGGTGAGCCTATCACTCATTTGCACTCATTTTTCATGCACATTACCTTATTTTGAATGAATAAATGAGACAACATCTATGGATAGATGCACTAATATCCACTCTTTGCAGGCATAAAGTTGAGAAGACCAAAATATGTGGATTAGAGCTAAAAATGACAAAAGATGGGGGCAAGGAAGAGTGCAGCTGAACACCTGGTTTACATCAACCTCGATTACTGCGACCGCGGTCCTATATACATGGTCATGGTTAGTCAAGACGGTCAGAGAAATGCGGTTGTGGCACATAATCGCAGTTGTGTGGTCGCGATCGCGAACAGCCATACACAATCGCGGTTAATAAAAATATGCCCAGGTGCAGATCTGTAAAAGCACTTAAATACATCCCAAGCCATATTTAAGCAAAACCCCTTCCTCTTTAGGATAGTTGTTAATGAGTGGTGATTTTACCACTTATTTGCACTCAGTTTTAGTGCACATTACCTTGTCTCAAATGAGTAGACGAGACATAATTGTAATTTAATGCACTAATATCCACTCTTTGAAGGTATATAAGTTTAAATGAAAAAGAGATGTGGATTGGAGCTTGAAATGATCAAAAGAGAGCAAAAAAAGTGTAGTTGAAGACCTAAAGTGAAATAGCCTCAGTAACCGCAGTCGCGGCCAGTCAAAATGGTCAATCAACTGCGACTGTAGAAGTCAATCATATTCGCATAGCTGTGGTCACAACCAGACTTACGCAATTGCGACTTGGCAGAAATGTTCAGCCCAAGGGCAAAATTATAATTGTACCTGTTGATCCCAATTTGAACAAAAAGACTCAAACCCTAATGTCATGTATTATTCATTCCATCACATTCCTTCTTCCCCATTTTTCTAGGTTTTAGCTTGAGACTTTGTAGCCTCCATTTTTGGAGAAGAAAATATTGTATAAATTTTGGGTGAAGAATACATTGGAGACTTTCTAAGTGGAAGATTTGCTCACTTCCATTGTTGATATTGTGGGAGAGCCATGTTTGAAGTAACATTTGCTTAAATCTTTAATAATTCATTTCAATGGAGATTACAGGTATATCTATGCTTATTTATCTTATATGTAACTATATATTCCTCTTGGGGTTATGTGCTAATAGGGGTTTAAGTGTGTGTGGGTTGCTATTGTTAGCATCTATTTGGTATTTCATATTTATGGGTTCTATTATTACTATGCTAGTTTGGTTGGGATTTGATGGGTGAAAGCTCCAAATACCCTCATGGGCTTGATGGGTGAAAGCCCCAAGCTCTGTAAAACCCAAGGCTATCATTGAAAGAAGGGTTTTAGGCAAAGTTTAGTAATCTATATCATCCTCAAAAGAGGGATGTGGAGACCAAAGCAATGATAGATAATTCTGTGTGTAACTTGCTAAATTCTCACTATCTTAGAAATAAGGGTGAAAGTGATGTTGACTATGCTTTGGGTGTTATCCTAGACATAGGTATACCTTGATTGAGGTTGTGGTTGTCAATTATGTAACACACCTATTTGATATTAGAAAAAATCAATAGGTGAAAGTTTGGTGTTTTGTTGAAAGACTAGCATCAAAATCTATAACCAAGCTTACCCATATTTGATTTACCAAATTGATGTTGATTATTAGCTCCCATATGTCACTCCCTTCGTAACGCATAATTCCCTGTTCCTTGCATAATTGTTAAAACTCTAATTATCATAGCCCCGAATTTATACTAGAAAAAAAAAAGAAATATTAGTGTAAGTTGTCACCTCCCCCATTTTATATTCTTGTAACATTTGTTTGAATTTAACTTGTATCTATCATTTTGAATTAATTTGATCGCCACTCACATTGTTCCTCGTGGATTCGACCCCAACTCCAAAGTAGGGTTAATATATTTACGATAACAGCCTTGCACTTAAATTGACGTGTAAGTTTAGCATTATCATGTATCCACATGAACCAGAGAATAATCTCATATATATGTACATGGGGGACTCGAACCCTCCAACATATACCAAGGTGACTAAAGCACTCGATCATATAATGATTTACGAGGGACTCAAACCTCTCTAATCATGAAAAAATAATAAGGGGGACTCGAATATCCCTGGTCACTTTTACCCCCGTATTGACAAATGCGGTTTTCATTATTGGTCACTTGGACCTCCACTTTCACGACTCAGCTACGCAACCCTTATTAAATCCCAATTAAAACAATTTTTACACATTCCTATTCAATGAACCACATTAAACTTTTAGGAATACATTGTTGATATCGTCATACCAACTACACTGTAAGGTAACACATCATTCCAAAACAATTTCCATTAACTTTGGGAGGACAACTCCCATTGTTCATTAATACACATTGCGGAATACCGACTCTCTTTGTTCATTAAATCCTACCATTGTATTTAAAATACTTCTTTATATTATGCAATAGTTCAAAACTATTTCAATTTTACAAATTCCCACAATTCTCATAACTAAAACCAATTTCACATTATGGGGTTGGGGTTATTGGTGTGCTATAGAAATATAGAAATTTTGATGCTTAAAACAAGGAAAATATGCAAGTTTATGAGGTTATTTTGTTAGATATGTTATTTTGGGTATGTTTTGCAGGAAATCATTTTTGGAGACAAAGTTCATGAAAAAGATGAAAAAGATGAAAAAGGAGTTTTTGGCTACTTTTTAGAGCAACTACGGATGTTCGAGATAATTTCTAGATTGTTCGTGATCAAAGCATGTTCGTAAATTAAAGAACAGCTGAAAAGATAACTCTCGACACTTACTAAGTAAACATGTGAACCGAAAGTAGGACCTATAGACTGCAAATAGGCAAAGAATGTGCAAGAAGTCCAAAATCCCAAGAGCTAACTTGCAAGATTTTTTCATCTGGTACCTGCACCCTGTATCGCTCACCCTGCTAACTGTAGGTACTACCTACGACCAGGGTCAGGGCGCAAGTATAGGCCACATATGGGCACCGATCCTGTTTTCTCCAATTTTATTTTGGATTTTATTTTATGGTTTCCTTATGTACTATAAATATCCTTTATGTGTTTTTAGTAGGAGTTACACACTTTAAATACTTACAAATTTATTTTGATTCCAAGATACAATTTTGATCTTGGGACTCTCTTGTATTGACTTCAGTTGATTAATTTAGTTACGGTCATGGGTTTTTGTACTTCTTATCATTGTGATATCATCCATGCTTTCGATTATAAATGTTAATGATTTCTTCACAAGCATGAGTGACTAAAACCCATAGTTAGGATTGCGGAAACCCTGACAAATTGACAAGTAGGGGAAATGTTGTTGTTGTTCTGAACTGATACCCATGCATGCATTGCTTTATCTTCATTATAATAGTTTTCTTAATGGGTGTACACATTAGGATCCCGCCTAGATATTTCTTCTTACTCCAAAAGAGTATTCACTAGGAAAAATTAAAGACAACAATAATTTGGAGTGTAACTGTTGATCTAGACTTTTAGGTTTTATCTAAGTAAGATGGTTAGATTTCATCTAATAACTAAAGACTCTAAAGTTAATAGTTAATTGGGATCAAGATAAGGGTTAGTATGGCGACATCCTGAGACTCAAAATCTAAAGGGTAAAATTCTCTAGCTCGCCCCAAAAACTGCAGAAGGTACATAACTTATCGATTTTGCATGCAAAGTGTCCAGTTGGTTCAACAAAGCAAGATAATACTACAAATTTGATAATCCATGGGGACACAATCCTAGGGTTCATCTATGACTATTTACAACTAAATTTGATATAGTTACTTGCTCGAGATTACCGCCCAAAAACCCTTATTACTTTTGTTGTTTTGCCCGCTGACTACAACTACCGAGATCCATGATTCCACATGTTCCCTTTGGTTTTGACCCCAACCTTTGTTGGGATAATATATTTTGACAATAACTGTATCATCTTCTGAGACGAGGTGTAGTTTAGATGTCATTAAAATTTTAGCGACATTGATGGGGAACATGGTATTTATTTGTGATTTGAAGTTGTTGCAGTTTTCGAGTTTTTCTATTTGTTTTGTTCTTAGTAAGGCATGCGCTGGTGTATGCCTAGCACACAGAGAAGAGGAAATCCCTCATTCCCACTAAATTCGAATCTAGAGAGGATCCTACAAACACCTAGTAGGATGTCTGTGCAGAAAAGAGATGAACTTCTATAAGGGGTTCGTGATGTTATACCTCTCCATTTTCCTGAAGGAGTACAAGATATTTTTAATCGTTAGACTGGTGAGATGTTAGAACAAACTAATAACAAGAGGAGTAAAAAAAAAGCTTAGTGGGTAGCCAGAAAGGCAAAACCGGCAGAGCTGGCTAAGCAGAGACAAGGAGCAAACCGCCAAGCAACACTTAGTGGAAACCATAATAGAGCTAGAGGTTCCCGTGTTCAAGTAATCGCAGCATATAAATATGTGCAGCGATATGTAGATGATGAAGAAGACTTGAGATATTTTGATCAGGTAGAGACTGGAGCCATAGTTCCTCTTATTTTACCCCCAGGCATCAATTTTGACATCACGAGTGCAATGATCCAACTTCTAAATCTAAAGGGTGTGTTTGCAAGTCTGCCTACAAATGATACAAACTTGCACCTTACCAATTTCATTTGGATCTGTAGTTCATATACAAATCCAGGGGTGAATCAGGAAGAACTCAGACTGAGGCTTTCCCCTTCCCACTTATAGGAGAAGGATATTTATGGTTAGGGGAACAACCAAGAGGGTATATCACTACATATAATGAGTTGTGCAGGAAATTCCTTAACAGGTTCTTACTTTCATCTAGGATGCTGCATCTTAAGGATGAGATTTATAATTTCAAGTAGCTGCAGTCAGAATCTATGTACAAAGCATGGTTAAGGTTCAAGAAGAAGTTAAGTATGGTGCTCAACCATTGGTTGTCAAGGATGATCTTACTGGAGATATTCTACAAAGCCCTGACCATCAGCTTTAGATCTATGGCAGACACCAAATGTGGAGGAGCTACGCCGGGAGGAAGCTTCAGAGATGTTAGATTAGATCTCGCTCACTAACCGAGGGTGGAAAACTCGAGGGGCTAAGAGAGGATCTGAAACTTATGCTATTGGTGCCTCATATGACTAGAAAGTAGCTGATGAACAAGTAGCGCAAGAGATTACATCTCTAAGAACTGATTTAGGGGTACTAGCAAAGCATCTTATAGCAGGGACTACAAAGAAAGTGAATGTAGTAGCAGCACAGGGGTCAACTTCAAAAGCATATGAGTCAGAATTGGTGGAGGATGAAAATTATTTAGATCATCAGTTGGCGGGTTTTTGAGCCTAAGGGTAAGAGAACAAAGGTTGGAACTACCATGAAAAATACATAGACCATAGCAGAGTGTGAGATGGTGACTGGAGGAAGAAGGATAACTATAGATAGAAGAGAGATTGATATATTCCACCTGGAAAACAAGATGTAAAATCCAGAATGGAAGAGATACTGGATAATCTGGTAAAAGGTCAATAAAATTAAGAGATAAGCCTTATGAAAATAAGTCAGAAAATTCAGGATTGACCCAGAAGGTCTAGTCACATGCCACTACTATCAAGCAGTTGAAGCACTGGTTCAGACAGATGTCAGCAACTCTAAACTAGAGGTAGCAAGGTACCCTTCTAAGAAACACGGTGCAAAATATAAAAAATGATTGTTATGTACTTTCTATTACCACGAGGAGTGATATCACTACTACGGATCCCCCACGACCTGCTGTAGAAGATGTTGATGGTGAGACACTTCCTGTTGAGTCCGAGAAGGTAACAGGTGATAAAGGTAAAGTTGGTGAAGACAAAGGTAAGGGTCTGGTCATTGAGCCAAAAATAAAAAAAAATTGAGACCACCGCAACCTTTTCCTCAGAGATTTAGGCAAAAGAAAGAGAAAGGTAAGTTCAAGTGATTCATTGAGATGCTGAAAGAATTGAACTTGAACATACATCTTCTTGAGGCATTGGAGAAGATTCCTGGTTATGCCAGGTTCATGAAAAAATTGGTCACAAGGAATAAAAGATAGACAATTGAGGATGTTAATGGTGTCCACCACTGCAGTGCTGTCACGACTAGGTCTTTAGTGCAGAAAATGGGTGATCTCGGAGCATTCACTATACCATGAACTATTGGGTCATCCTGATTTTCTAGAGCCTTGTGTGATTTAGGGGAAATCATTAATTTGATGTCACCGACCGTATCCAAGCAATTTGGCTTAAACACTCTGAAACTTACTTTGATGAGGTTGTTGATAGCTGAGCTCATAGTGTAAAAGCCTATGGGAATTAATAAAACATCTTAAGACAAAATGCCCATTATACTAGGAGAACCATTTATGTTGCAGGTAGAGCTATGGTTGTCATGGAGAAAGGTGAGATAAAATTCAGAGTCAGCGGTGAGGAGGGTACATTCAATATCCAAAAGTCAATGAAATAGCCAACTGACATAAGGGTTGTATTGGTGATTGATTGTATTGTTGGCCCTGGAGGATAATCATATGGATATCTTGAGGAATTCTAAGTAGTCAAGATACCCGCGTCGTGCCGCGATATTAAATTAAGCGTTGCATGAAAAGCAACCCATGGTATTATTGGTAAGGTCTAAGTAACCAACATAGTCATGTCATGCCGCAACATTAAATCAAGAGTTGAGTGAGAGGCAACCCACTATTATTAGTGTTCAAATTTTTGTTGTTGTTTGATCTTGGGTGTATTTTTACGCCTAATCACCATAACTTATCCATATTTTAGCTAAGTTTAGAGAACAAAATGCCTAGTTTCTTATGTTTTTACTCTACTTCTATGTAATTAAGCTAACCTGTGTGATTAGCATGATTTCAGGTATTAATGAAGTAGATGAAGACATAATGGGACTAAGGAATGTGGATGGCATATGACACAAGAGAGAGTAGCAGTCTGGACCAAATGTGATGCCTAGAAACTATGTCCAAGACTAGTTTGTCATTTATAATTAGTTCAGGGACTTAGAAGGTAATTATGAGAGAAAAGATTATTAAAAGGCTTAATGCTGAATTTTTATTGATTATTAATTATCTTGTATTATTCTAAGAGATGAGAGTGACGTCTTAGCCTGGGGAGAGAGAAAAACATTTTCTCTCTTATTTTCACTATTCGCACACCAAGATCATCTTCTAGTTTTTGGTATAATGAATATATTTATGATGTTTTTCATTTTATTCATGAGTATCTAAGTTTATTAGTTAGGGTTATGGAAGCCTTGTAGCATACAATCTATCACTTTGAGTTTTGAATTCATTATGCATTGATTTATTTACATCATACTCTCTTCGCTTATCTTGAATTCTCGTGGTTGCAAACATAGAGGATATGCCTTAAAATGCAACTTGTTTGAAAGAAAGTTTGATGTTCGAAAAAGAGAGTAGTGACAAGAAAATAGGATTACCAACCCCTATTTTATAAGTTAATGCCTTAGCAGGATTAACTACTTGGAGATTTCGTATTATTTTTTGTGAACGCTTTTGATTCGAGAGAACTACAGTGAATTAGTCCTTGATGGTTGAGAAATACTAGGATTATGTTATTAAATACAATACATTTCTCTGTAAGCACGATACATGTATGAATTCGTAAAGCCCATAGTTAGAAAATATTGAAAACTACAAGGTGAACATAACCCTAGCTTGCCATTTCTCTGAATTTTAATACTACTACACGTATTTCATCTTGTTAAACCGAAACCATTAATTTTTGAATTGAATCAAATCCCCCTATTTATTTTACGAAAACGAATGATTAAAAGTCAACTAATCTGCATACAACTTAATTAACACCATATTCCCTGTAGGATTCAACCCCAACCTAGTTGGGTTATATATTTGACAACGACCGCTTACTCTATCGTAAGAGAGGTGTAATTTGGGTGTATTATTGTTCTTTTTTTTGTAGGTTTTTGGCTCTTGGACATACCTGGAATATGGTAAAAATTGCTACGTTCATCAATTTTTAGGTAAGTGGGTTGTGTGATCAACCCATCATGGTCACAAGTCCCACACGATAAGTTGAGTAATAAGTTTAAAAGTTAAAATTTGAGGATAGAAAATAGAAATTTGTAGACTTTGGCATCTAATTTTACTTTTGGGTCCCCAAACTTAGGTTTTGGGACCATAAGTAGTTGAAAAAATCTTGAAACGTCAAGTTTATAAAGTATTTGGCCCATCACTTGCACCCTGCACCTTTTGGCCACAAGTGGCCCCTGCGCCCCATGCCTGACTGCATGTGGCAGGCGCAGGTGCAAGCCGTGGCTAGGTCAAAAAGTGGGACTATATTCTAATTCAAATTTTGGGCCCACTAACACATTTATATGACCTAAAACATCCCCCACCTATATTTAAGCAACTCTAACCTCATTCTAACCCATTCAATCCCTCAAAACTTTACTTTTCTCTTTGAATTCAAACTTTCCTCTTAAAACACAAACTAACCCTACAAATAAGTAAAGGCTAAATTGACACTTGGTTGAGATACCAACTTGTCCCAACACGCAAAAAACAATTTTGAACTTTGGTTTTGCTTGACTTCTTTATTATTCACTTCTGGTTCTTCATAAAAGAGGTAACTTTATTGGCTCCTAATGGTTATGTATTGATCTATTTATTGTTTAAACAAGTTGATATATGTATTCCATTGCAAAATATATAGGATCTATCATACTTGTATGTCGGATCCTTGAAGTAGCCTAAAATCTTAATGTAGGGCATTATTTTGAAGAAAAATCAAAAGTTAGGCCCCAACTGAAAGTTGAACTTCAATAAATAAAAGTAATACCACTAGTTGAGCATGTTTATTTGCTTTGAAAGTTGTGAGTTATGATAGGTGTGTGCACATTGGACTTTTTGGGATTTTAAATAGGTTATAAGTGGTGTGAAAATTAAGGAAAAATTCAACCTTTTCAAATTTTGAGTTTTAGTTCAACTTTTGCTATCCCACACTTTTGTTGGAAACAAACAACTGGTTTTTCAAGTAAATATGGCACCTAATGCTGTGAACAAAAAATCAGTTGATACCTCGAGGATACGGGTAGTGTCTCCCAAGCCTAGTGGTTCAGTGGAGGAATACCCGAGGCAGTGACGTAGAGATACTACAGTTAGGGTGACACACAGAATTACTAGAGGGAAAGATGCATTAGGCTGCTCAGTTAGTCGCAGCCCGACCAAGGATGAAATTAGCATAGATGTCACCCTCCACACTTCTCCACCTGATGATGATGATGATGAGGAGATAGATTCTGAGTTTACTCCACATGTTACTTCTTAGGACCCCCAGTCTGATGAGGGGTCCCAGGATTTATCCTAGGAGGTAGAGCAGGAGGAGCCATCAATAGTTCCCAAGTATGAGTAGGGCACTGCTACTCATGTATAGAAGATAGATGTACCCCATTCTAAGAAGGGTACAGAGTAGGATACCCACGATGCATCAGTACCGCTGGAAGAGAGTCCTGCACCCGCACAAGCCTCAAAGGAACCTCTCAAGAAAGGACATTTAAGGTGATGTGTAGAAGGGATGCGAGAGATATTAGATATTGACAGTCACATTTAGGAGGTAGTCAGGCCTATGAGATACATTTGTGAGAAGCAACGAATTGATCTATTGAGGCTAGATTGAGTACCACAATTACGGGCGACATTTGATAGATATTAGTTAGAGTGGATGACTAGACCACTCGGTTCTTATATCTCAGCTATGGTATGAGAATTTTATGCATCATACCAAGATACCATAGTCCCTTCTATGCACAGACATCCAGGTCTAGTAAGATTTGTAAGGAAGCCACAGCATGAGCATACATTGGATAGAGGGGTCAGAGTTTATATTTTGGTAGAGACTATCCGCAGAGTTATCTTTGACCCAGATTACATTACTCCTGTATCTACAGCTGAGTGTGACCACTAATTAAGGGTCGTACGTGATCGACATATCATGCGAGATGATGAGTACCAATGAGAAAAAGTTGAGATCGCTAGGTGGATAGCTAGTAATATTTCACCCATGGTTGACGCAAACCCATGGATTGAGAGGCATGGTATCATCATGAAGGGCCTATTGACATTTGTGGCCAAGTTTTGGTGGTTGTTGATTAGATACCGACTGATACCCACTTTTTTGATAATATGTTAACTTGGGAAGGAGCAGAACTGGTTGCTTTTATAATGGACAGATATACTATTGATTTTGATGCCATTCTCTGGTATGATTTACATGATAGAGTATTTGGAGAGTTGAATAATCTGCCATTCCCTTGCATGATTCCAAGGCTATGTAATGAGGCTAGTATTCCTGAGATACCGGGAGTAGATGATAGGGTAATTGCAACAGCGATTGCCCAGATAAAGACTATGAAGGATCTAGAATGTCTAGGCCCTTCCAAGAGATTGAGAGAGCCTATATTAAGGGTGCAATAGTTTCCATATATCCTGATGAGACACATTAAGGTGATATGGGTATTAGTATTGATATAGAGATAGGTGAGCAGATAGAGGCTCTAGACTGAAGTACGCAGGGCGAGGGGACACTAGCTACTTTTTCTTCATCCCTGGATTTGACCTCAGAGCTGATTGGTGTATCTTCAGATCCTACTCGCCCATCCATTATAGCTCTTGCGACTGGTATGATTACTATATCTAGCGAGTTTTTTCATATCTTAGTGGACAGCCAGAGACCACCAATGCTTGGTCGAGGGTTGTTGAGGCCGAGATGACTACCCTCTATGAGTAGATGCGCTAAGGGGTTAGGACTATATTTGTGAATAAAGAGGCCAGTTGGGAGGCCACACAGAGAGTTGCAGGGTCCGAGATACATGATGATTTCTAGACATGGCTCAACAAGTTTGAGAGATAGGTTACAACCCAATTCACAGAGACAGATGTGTTATATCTATCCCAGATGATGGAAGAGTTTCATAGATTATAAGTAGAGGTAAGATCTCTCATAGAGAGTTATGTAGCAGCCACTTCTTTATCATACCACCTGTGGTCCAGTTATCAACATCAAATGCACCGAGATAGTTTAATTTCTTAACCAAGAATGATGAGGAGGTCCTAGTAGTTGGGGCCAAGAAAGGTCAAATAGACGATTTACAGGATCCTGATTTGCCATATGACCAGGTCATTGAAAGGGCTAAACATATTTTGATAAAGTCTGCATTTGTCGATAGGTAGAGGCATATCTATAGCAGTTGGTGCATCATCTAGCTCCCATTTGGGTATGCTCATGATTTAGGTGCCTAGTATGTCCTAGGTATGTTCTCACTTCCCTCTATTTTATTTTAGCAAATTAAGGACAGTGTGCAGTTTTTAGTTGGGGGTAGGCATACCATGCCAGCGCAGGTTTTTATTGCCATGCTTCTTTTCTGTTGGTCATGGTATAGTTGTAGAACCTCTATGTCTAGGATAATTTTGTGTCGTATTGTGTTTTACTTCATATTGTGTTTTATTTTTATGTAATTAGAAGATTTTTAAGTATTTAAGGCAGTAGTCATGTTTTGATTGATTTTTGATACCCGTCTAAAATTTTATGTTTTAGAACTATGTGAATTGATATGTGTGTGAACATTGTGGATCTTGTTATAGAATTAGAATTAGGGACATGATAATCACTTGTTAACAATTGCATGAACTAGATAGGTAGTAGTTGGTAATATTGTTTCCGTGCCATGTGTGTATGAGATACTAGTTAGTTCCCTTTGTGTGTTGAATTCAAAACTTGTTTGGTTGGTCTTGCCTAGGTTGAAGGATTTTCAGTTAGGAAAGGATCATAGGTTGTTCTTTATTTTAGTCCACTTTTAGTCTAAATGACCTTCCATTTGTGAATTATATCCCTTGATCCTTGTTTTAAGCCTCGTACCATATCTTTCTTGTTTCACCTATTCACCTTCCCATTTATATTACAATGAACCTATTTTATCCCAGTTCCTCCTTGGATATAGTGCACCTCAACTCAGGGAAAATACCTAAGTTGAGGGTGGCTATCATAGGGGTGCATAGTGTAAAATGTATATGAAGAAGGGCAAAATAAGAGAAAAAGTTAGTAGGGATGGGTGTGGTAGAAAAAGAAAAGAAAAAGAAAAGAAAAATTGTGAAAAAGTAAAAAATAAAAAATAAAAGACCATACCCAATCTAAATGTGCAATAAAGAAAAAAAATGGAGAAATAAGTGTGGAATAAAAGAAAATTAGCTAATAAGTGAAACCCCAAGGTTAGTGTAGTGCCAAAGAGGCTTAGTCACTTGATATGTCCATATATACCATACCAGCTCCCAAGCCTACATTACAAGCCAAAAAAAGTCCTATAGTGATCCTAACTTGACTATCTGAATGCTAAGGTAAAGAAAATAAGAGCAAGCCTATGGTATTTGATGCACATTGATATGAAATTCTTTTTTGAATTTGAGTGTCTCTTAATCTCCCTACATTGACATACGTTATTTCATATGAGTGAGTGGGATATCTTTGTTGTGAGTGCACTTGAGTCATATTGCTAGTTATTTACTTATTTTAGGCAGTGTAACTTGTATATTTGAGTGGTTGTTTGTTTCTAACATAATTGACATACCTTGATCCTATTGTGTCGCATTATTGGTCTTCATGTTCATACACAGTTGGTTTTGAAAAATGAGATAGGAGAGGGATGTTGTAATTTAAGTTTAAAGTGTTGACTTCCTGCCTTAAATAGCTTAGATTCTCTTAGTTAAGTGTTATTTTTGTTTTTGTTGTGTTTTGTTACCTCAGGACATGCAAATATACTAAGTTGAGAGTGTTGATGCTATAGAAATATAGCTCTTTCGACGCTTAAAATGAGAAAAATAGGCAAAGTTTCTAAGGTTATTTTGTTATATATGATGCATTTTGGGTATCTTTTGTAGGAAATCATGTTTTGGATGCTAAGTTTATGAAAAATATGAAAAAAGTGTTTCTGGCTACTTTTTGGAGAAATAATGGATGTTTGGGATACTTTTCAACTTGTTCGTGATCAAAGCATGTTCGAGAATTGAAGAAGAGCTGAAAAAGATGACTCTCGGTACTTACTAAGTCAACATGTGGACTGCAAGTAGGCAAAGCAAGTGCTAGAAGTCCAAAATCTCAAAAGTTGACTTGCAAGATTTTTTCATTCGATACCTGTGCCCTGTACCTTCGCTCACCCTGCTGACCACAGGTACTACCTGCACTAAGGGTAAGGACGCAAGTATAGGCCACATATGGCTACGACCCTATTTTCTCTTATTTCGTTTGGGTTTTGGTTTTAGGGTTTCCTCATGTACTATAAATACCTTTTATGTGTTTTTAGTAGGAGTTACACATTTTTGATACTCGCAAACATATTTTGATTCCAAGATTCAATTTTAATCTTTGAACTTTCTTGTATTGGCTTCAGGTTATTAATTCAGTTACGGTTGTGGGTTTTTATACTTGTTGTCAGTGTGATTACATCTATGCTTTTTGATTATGAATGTTACTAATTTCTTCATAAGCATGAGCGGCTAAAACCCATAGTTAGGGTTGTGGAAACCCTAGCGAATTGATGAAGTAAGGGAAGAGTTGTTATTGTTCTGAACCAATACCCATGCATGCATGCATTGCTTTATCTTCATTATAATAGTTTTTTTAATAGGTCCACACATTAAGATACTGCCTAGATATTGTTGCTTACTTCAAAAAAGGAGTAGTGATTAGGAAAAGATAAAGACAACAGTAATTTGGAGTGTAACTGTCGATCCACGCTTCTATGTTTTATCTAAGTAAGATGGTTAGATTTTATCTAATAACTAGAGACACAAAAGGTAATAGTTAACTGGTATCAAGATAAGGTTTAGTAAGGCGATATCTTGCGACTCAAAAGATAAAGGGTGAAATCCTGCTGCTTGTCTAAAAGACTACAAAAGGTACATAAATTATCAATTCTGCATGCAAAGTGTTGAGTTGGTTCAACAAAGAACGATAAGCCTATGGAGTTGACAAGCCAGGAGGACACAATCCTAGTGTTCACCTATGATTGTTACAACCGAAGTTGATATAGTTACTTGCTTGAGATTACTACATAAAAACCCCTTATTTATATTTCATGTTCTGCTCGCTAACTACAACTGATGAGATCCACGATTCTACGTGTTCCTTTAGGATTCGACCCCAACCTTTGTTGGGTTACTATATTTTGACATCGACCGTATCATCTTTTGAGAGGAGGTGTAGTTTGGACATCATTAGTTATAACCACTTTAAAGCCACAAGTTTGGGAAAATCATAATTCCCTAGTTCATTCACCATACCCATTATCCATAAGTTCAAAACTATATTAAAAGCCTGAAAATAATATATATATATATATATATATATATATATATATGTATATATATATAGATATATATAAACCATGACAAACAATGTTCAATTCAAAACATTCAAAAACCCCAACCTTTGTTTCCAAAACCAAATAATAATCTTATGAACAATACTTTAAATTACATGCTTTTGCACAATTAACCATGATGGAAGAGTAATATGCCTAAAATAGTAAGATGTATGAAAAGATACCACCCTTGAGAGACCTAATTGATTAGCCTCTTAAAACCCTAGCCTTAACTTGAATAGAGAGTTTGAGAGAGAATGGGAGTGGTTAATCTATTAAAGTATTGAATGAATGCCCCAAAAGTGTTTTATGGGTGTGGGATCTAAAGGGTTTTAAGTGGGAAATGTATAAAGTGCCCCCAACTTAAAATTTTGAAAAATATCGACTTTGGTTACGAGTCAATCCCTTGACTTATACACATACCTTACGACTAATGACCACGAGCCATAACCAAGATAGTGACTTGGACCCCATACACTTCCCACTTTACTACTCCACCAAACCACTCATAATGATATCTTACAACTCATAAGGTCTAGTCATGAGCAACACAGAACCCAAATAAATTGAAAACTGGACACCCTATGATTTGTTCCTACGACTCGTGACATATCCTTACGGCTCATAGTGAACCACTCGTACTCAGAGCAGAACTTTGCCACAAAGTTTCTTATTTGATTACGACCAGGGTCCCACGACCAGTAACCACATCTCACGACTCGTTACCACAAGTGGTTACCAAGGAAGTGAGCCCAAAGCTCAAGAATTTTCAAGGGCTGAAATCCAGGGTGTTTCAGTGCTAGATATTTCTCTAAGATTGATCTTAGGTCTTGTTATCATCAGCTAAAGATTAGGGAGATGGATATCCCTATGACTATCTTCTTAACTCGATATTGGTAATTATGAATTCTTAGATATGTCTTTTGGTTTGACTAATGCCCCAGCGGTATCCATTAACTTAATGAATAGGGTCTTTTGTTAGTTTCTGGATTTGTTTGTTATCGTATTTATAGATGATATTATGGTGTATTTCAAGTGTGAGGTGGATCATGAATATCACCCCCATATAGTGTTACAAACCTTAAAAGATCAGCATTCGTATACTAAGTTTTAAAAGTGTGAATTCTGGTTGAAAGTTGTTACTTTTCTAGTTCATGTCATTTTTAGCGAAGGGATCACGATGGATCCACAGAAAGTTGCAGTGGCTAAGAAGTGGACTAGTCCCATGAGTTCAATCGATATTCAGAGCTTCTTGGGTTTATCCAGTTACTATAGAAGGTTTGTGGAGAGTTTCTCGACTATAGCTTCCCCATTGACTAAGTTGACCTAGAAAAAGGTAAAATTTTTGTGGTCTATTCTTGTGAGGGTAGTTTTTAGAAGCTAAAAAATAAGTTGACTTCAGCTCCAATTTTGACTTTGTCCGAGGGTACTGATGATTTGGTTGTCTATTGATGCATCTCGTATTGGATTTGGTTGTATGTTGATGAATCATGGTAGGGTGGTGGCTATGCTTCTATGTAGTTGAAATTTCATGAGAAAAATTATCCATCTCATGAACTGGAGTTGTTGGTTGTGGTGTTACATTGAAGATTTGGTGTCACTATTTGCATGAAGTCCTTGTAGATATCTTTTCTGATCATAAGAGCCCACAATATATTTTCACCTAGAAGAAGTTGAATCTCAGGTAAAGGAGGTAGCTTGAGTTGCTGAAAGACTATGACATGAGTCTCTACTATCACCTAGGTAAAGCTAATGTGGTTCTTGAGACTCTTAGCAGGTTATCCATGGGGAGGCTAGCTTATGTTAATGAGGATAAGCGGGAGTTGGTGAATAATATTCACCATTTGATGAATGTTGGAGTTCATCTCTTGGACTCTAAGAATGGTGGTGTGTTTGTGCTAGAGGTGGTAAAGTCGTCCATTGTTGTTGAATTAAAGAAGAAGCAAATACTGGATCCTGTCTTAATGAAGATTAAGGGATTATGAGAAATAAAAGGTTATAGCTTTTTACATTAGTAATGATGGTATCTTTAGGTACCAAGGAAGATTATGTGTTCCCAATGTAGATGGGTTACGGGATATGATCTTGGCTGAGGCTCATGGGATGCATTATTTCATTCATCCCGGTTTGAAGAAGATGTATCATGATCTTACGAAGATTTATTGGTGGAAAAATATGAAGCGAGATGTTGCTCGTTTTGTGTCTAAATACATAGTGTGTTAACAAGTAAAGGTTGAGCACTTGAGGAACAGTGGGTTGACTCAAGAGATTGAACTGTCGATGTGGAAATTGGAGATAATTAATAAAGATTTTATTACCGGTCATCCTCGGTCTCGAAATTAGTCTGATTCAATTTGGGTCATCATGGATAGGAGGACTGAGTATGATCACTTCTTAATAGTGAGGACTAATTATTCGGCAGAGGATCATGCGAAATTGTTCCTCTAAGAGATTGTGAAGTTGGATGAGGCGCCTATTTCTATCATGTTAGATCTTGGTACCCAATTCTCATCACACTTTTGGCATTTGTTTCAGAGAGGTTTGGGAACTAATGTAAGCCTTAGTATTGCTTTCCATCCATAGTTGGATGGGCAAGCAGAAAGAACTATTCAGATATTGGAAGATATGCTTAGATCTTGTGTGATCTACTACTACGGTTGTTGGGTTGATCATTTGCCTCTTATAGAGTTTTTGTATAATAATAGCTACCACTCTAGTATTGGGATGGCTCCATTTGAGGTACTGTATGGTAAGAGTTGTAGATCTCCAATTAGGTGGTTTGAAATTAGAGAGGTCGAGATATTTGGTCGGAATATGGTTCACCAGGCGATGGAGAAAGTGAAAGTGATTCGGGATAGACTTAAAGCTACCCAAACTCACCAAAATTCCTATGCGAATATAAGGTATAGGGAGTTAGAGTGTAAGGTTAGCAATTGGGTGCTCTTAAAGGTATCTCCCATTAAGGGAGTAATGCAATTTAGGAAGAAGGGGAAGCTAAGTGCCTGGTATGTCGACCCATACTTGGTCTTGAAGAGGGTTTGTAATAATGCATATGAGTTGGAGTTGTCTCCTAGTTTGAGATCCATTCATCCGGTGTTTCATGTTTTGATGTTGAGAAAGTGCGTAGGTGATCCTTCAACGGTTCTTCCTTTCGAGGAGGTGGGTATTTCAGATTTCTTATCTTATGAGGAAGTCTTGGTTGAAATTTTGGATTGGCAAGTTCATAGGTTGTATACGAAGTAAATAGCTTCGGTAAAGATTCTATGAAGGAACCATAAGCTTGAAGAGGCTACTTGGGAAGCCAAAAAGGACATGAAGTCCAAATATCAATTCTTGTTTTCCGCTTTGGATAGTCGTGCTTAAGGTATGTGTTATTCCTAACATCTTTGTTTTTTGATTTTTTTAAAAGTATGATTTTCTTGGAATCTTTATTTTTTGAGATTGTTAAAGGTAATAGTGGAGGAATATGGAGTCAAATTGTGCTAGTAATTGCCTTAACTCATATTCGAGGATGAATGATCCAAGTGAGGGAGAATTAAAACACCTCTAATTTTTGTCCTAGTTATGACTAGACCCTTTGAGTCGTAAGGTGTCGTAACGAGTCATTGGGACGAGTTATTACTAAACCAGTAAGTTTGTGGCTTGATTCTACTCTGAGTACGAGTGGCTCACTAAGAGTCGTAAGAATATGTTATGAGTCATTAGGTGTAATCGTAGGATGTCCAGTGTAAGTCCCAAACTGGCATCTATGTTGACTATGACTGGACCCTACGAGTCATAGGGTCCAATTATGATTGGTGCCATTGAGTCATAAGGATAACCATATAGGATTCCTTGTTGGTATGGCCTTCGTTACGACTCCTGGTGATGAGTCGTAAGGAGTAGTTACAAGTCAAGGGTTTGACTCGTAATCACAGGCAACACTTTTTCAGCTTTTAAGTTGAGGGCATTCTGGATATTTCCCCTTTTACCAAATAGAAACCAACGTCTTATAACCTCTTTAGGGTATCATTATCACTCAGAAAAAATCTAGGTAACGTCTTAAATACTCCCAAATCCTAAAGGTCAAGATCACTTAGAGTTTTCAAAAGGTTGATCAATTAGTGCTCTCAAGGGTGATTTCTCTCAGTACATCTTACTATTACAGGCATGTTACTCTCCCCTCATAGTTAATTTTGTATAAGCATGTGATTTAAAGTATTGTTCATGAGATTATTTTGATTGTTTTGAAATAAGGGTTGGGGTTTTTGAATGTTTATAAATTGAACAATGTTTCTCATAGTTTTTATATAACTTCCATGCTTTAAATATAGTTTTGAACTTATAGGTACACAAGTATGGTGAATGAACTAGGGAATTGTGATTTTGCCAAACTTACGACTTTTAAAGTGGTTATGACCCCAATCCCATAATGTGAAATTGGTTGTAATTATGAGAATTATGGGAATTTGTAAAGTTGAATTAGTATTGAACTATTGCATAATCTAATGAGTTATGTGAAATACAATGGTATGATTTAATAAACAAAGGAAGTCGATGTTCCCCAGTGTATATTAATGAACAAAGAGAGTTGTTCTCACCAAGTTAATGGGAATTATTTTGGCATGTTGTTGTTACCTTGCAAGTGTAGTTGGTATGATGATACCAACAATGTATGCGTTAATGTGGAATGTGGTTAAATAAATGGGGAATGTGTGATACTTGTTTTAATTGGTCTCTAATAAGGGCTGTGTAACTGAGTCGTGAAAGTGGTGGCCCGAGTGACCGATACCGAAAATCGCATTTGCCGACATGGGGCTCAATGTGACCAGGGATGTTCGAATCCCCCATAAATTATTATATGATTGGGTGCTTAAGTCACTTTATAAATATTGGGAGGTTCGAGTCCCCTATGTGCATATATATAAGATTATTCTCCGGTTCGTATAGCTACATGCACTGGGGTCCGACCATGGGGTGGGAGCTGGGGCCTATATAGCCCATGGGTACTATTATATAATGATTGAGCTACACAACCCAGGATACAGTTTTAAAATGCATGTTAAGCCAGGTTCCTTATCCCGACATGTGATATATATACATATTTATGTTTATACATTTGATTATGTGCATTGGTTTTTGAATGATTTTAAACTGTTGATCTTATTATTATGTTATCCTTGGCCTTGAGTTACTGCTAGCATTCACCCTACTAACCATCTTCGGATGTTGTATCCCCATGCGATGTAGTAATTGGTCATACTTCTACTCCTCTTACTCAGTGATTTGGATTCGGGAACAGCTAGTGAGCCAGATTGAACTGGTGAGCTTTCATACTTTGGTAGACCCCCTTTCATGATTATGGTTTCCTTTACATTTTGACTATCCCTTAGGATTTGGTTTTAGGCTATTGTCGGGGCATGTCCTACTACTTTATCGATATTAAGTTTTGGATCATAGTTTATAAGGCTTTGTTTGGACTACTGTGGCTATTGGGCGGTGTTGGTCGATCATTTGGCTGGTCATTTGTGGTTGGTTATGGACATGTATTTAAAACTTTCTTAGATTATTGTACGCTCTCATTTTATATGTTTGGAATTCAGGCTACCTTGCAGTGTGGTGTGTTTGGTTTGGTTAGATTCAGGGGGTGATCTTCGGTCCATGTGGGACTTGAGATACCTGTCATGGCCAGGCCCTGGATCGGATTGTGACAGTAATAGTAACTAAATACAACAAACTACAAAAAGTATTTTTAGCAGATTACCCATCTGTTGCAGTAGATGGACATTTGCTAGAAGAACACAGTATAGTTCATCAATCTAGATTTCTTTCAACCAATAGATGACTAATATGTTGCAACAGAACTGTAATCTGTGGGAAAAACTCAAACTCCTTGCTACTAGAGTGTGTTCTTCCAACAAATGACACATCTGTGGCAATAGATTTGCTGGAAGAAAATAATACAGTTCTTGCCACTGGTTTGTGTTCATCCAACAGATGGCAAATATGTTTCAATAGATGGTCCATCTGTTGAAAAAAATGACTAAAATGGTTATTAATAAAAAAATAGTTACTGAAAAGATGTAAAGTCATGAATTTTTTATTATTGGATAAAGAAAAATGGATCGTAAATAAATAATAAGGAAATAAATGATAAACGAAATTTAATACCGTAAAAAATAGTTTTTAAATTTTAATAACTAATGTTAATATTAAATAGGCAAAAAATCATGACTTTTCACTTTTTTTGTTTTTCAATCTATTTTTTTAATTTAAATAATCAAAAAGTCACTTGTTTGAATTAATTAAGGGACATAATTATTAAAAAAGAGGTGAACAGCCGTGACTTTTTGTTCCTCATTTTTTACAATTGATGAATCAGCTGTTGGAAGAAATCAAAACGGCTCTTCCAACTGATGGTCCATTTGTCTTCCAACAGATAATCTATCTGTTGCAACAAATGGGTCATCTGTTGCATAGATGGACCATCAGTTGCAACAAATGGTTAATTTGTTCCGACAGATGGGTTATCTGTCGTAACAGATTAACCATTTATTGTAACAACTCAATAAAAATGATTATTGTTAAAAGAAATGATTATTGAAAAGGTAAAAAGTCTTTGATTATTTAATTAAGAAAAATAGTTATTTAATTTTAAGAACTAATTAAGATTAAAAAGCTGAAAAGTCATGACTTTTCACAATAATAAAAAAATCACTAATTTGATTTAATTAAGTTATAACTTTTGACAGTAATAAAAAAGTCACAAGTTTGATTTAATTAAGGCATGTAATTAATAAAATGGAGGTGAACAGTTGTTACTTTTTGTCTAACACATTCAAATTCAATCCTTTATAAATAGGTCTCTCCTTACTTGATCATTCTACTCCACTTTATTTATTTCTTGCATTTTGTCTTTCATATTACATTTTCAACCACTTCTCTCCATAGAGCAAATTTCTTTTTCATTGAGGTAAGTTTTTTTTTTGTAAATCTATCAGTTGGTAGTATATGTTGTATTACATTTGGACTCTTTTCTTTTCTTTACGATTTTATGTTTTTTGTTAATGCATGTGTGTTCTAGATATGGATGATCTGGTTTGGGACATGGCGATTCTGTGCGACATCGTGCGGAAACTTCAAAGGCAGGTTAACGAACTCCAGTGGGAGTTAGGCGCCCTGAGAACGAGGATTATTTGTGAGATTTGTAGGTTGAGGAGTGTCTTGCTGCTACCGGTTGACGATTGGCCGATTGACAATAATAATAATAATAATAATAATAATAATAATAATAATAATAATAATAATAATAATAATAATAATAATAATAATAATTAGGTGATGTTTTTACTGTTAGCATATGTATTTTGTTTTATTTATATCGTATCTACCTAAAACCTAATGATTTTGTTTTGCTTAATAAAAAATCTATGTTTGGTCTACTTTGACTTTATTTATTATTTAATTTTCATTCTATCTATTTCTTCTTCTTAACATGTCGAGGGTTGGAGGTAAGGATTGAGCATTTGGCATAATTTTGAATCTAGTAGCAATAGCAAAAGTTTTGAGTTCTTCCAACAGATGGACCATCTGTTGAAACAGATTGGTCATCTATTAGAAGAAAACCAGTGGCAAGGACAACATTGTGGTGTTCCAACATATGGCACATCTGTCGCAACAGATTGGTCATCTGTTGGCTGAACACAATCCAATTTGATGATTTATTTTGTGTTTTTTTCAATAGATCTGTTGCAACAGATGGTCCATATATTGGAAGAACAGACTCTAGTTAAAAATAATAATATTTAAATTCACAACAATTAGTTAAAAATATCAAAGTCCATAACAAATAAACAACAACACAAGTTTTACTATTACAACAATCATGGTGGATTATGATCCGAGCATGTAGTTATTTTGTGGCTAGCATTCTTACATACAGAGCACTTATTTTTTCTTGATGGAACTGATTCTCCGACTCCATGCCTCCTCTTATATTGCCTTCTTCCTGATTTAATAGTGCTTGGGTCAATATATGGAGGAGGTATTAATCTCTACAAAATCTCTTCATGAACAACCCAAGATTCTTAAAGAGGCACTGAATTAATATTCTCACTATATGTCATTTTATAACTTTCCATCGAATAATATGGAGACAAATCTATAAATTTGAGCTCCATGTTGGGCACCATATTAGGCTCGAAACGCTATCATAACATGTGGACATGGTATTTTGTCCAAGTCAAAAACTCTACATGTACAAGATCTTGTTTGAATATTGACCGTGGCAACAACACCATGACCGTTAATACTGTACTTGTAATCTAATATTTGATGACCAAATGACCTATTCCCCAACTGATATTCATTGATATTTGTTTTCCTGCTTCTAAAACAAATTCATTTCTTGCGTTCGCGAACTGCATATGCCTTTCGTGAAATAATTTGGCATACTTCTTATTTATTTCATCAAATAACACCGCAATAGAAAATTCTCTTTCAACTTCAAACAATGAATTCACTGATTCAACTATATTTGACGTCATAATATTATACCTATACAAAAAAATCACTTAGTACAACATCATATAGTATTACAAACTTGTAACTCAAAAAAGACATTAAATTTATAATAATGTATCTATTTACCGAACAAAATACCTTTCTCCATCTCTTGAAACCAACATGTTCGAGAGGTTGTGCTACCATGGGTGACATATCCCTTATTTGATTGAAATGGTCAAAAAACTCAGCTATAACATATGCTTTAGCCCTACTGTAAAAAGAGACACAACCTTTTCATTGTGAAAGTTGTTTCAAATATTTTCTCTAAGATGCCTCATGCAAAAACCAAAGTGAGCTGAAGTGTTGAAAATTGAACCCATCTTTAGGATAGTTGGATGACTATTTGAAATAATACACAACTCTTCGGTATCATCGACACATATTAATATTTATTCAAAAAAATATACATACGAGGCATCACATTCCTTCTCAACTACACAAAAATGACAGAAAAGATATGACTCTTTGCATCCTGTGCCACCGCCGATAGCAAAACTCCTCCATACTTGCTCCTCAAGAAAGTCTTATTGATGGCTATGACTTTTCTCAACTGTTGAAAACAAAGAATACAAGAACCATAGGATACAAAAAAGTACTTAAACCTTCCATTTTCATCAACATGCAATGTTGTCTTAATTTCGAGATTTGTAGACTCTAGCATGTAACGGTAGGCATCGAGGACTGCATACCCGTGCTCATGTGTCCCCTAACCAAGTCCTTCGCAATCCCCATGGCCATATATAATTTCCAATAACTGACCGTATTACCCAATTCTCTAAGGAGTTGATTGGTCTTATCACTTGTATAAGGACCTTTGCCATTAGGGAATATATTTTGGAAATAGTGACTGAGGACCTTTGTTGTGGCATGAGGATTATGGATCGTAATATTCTCTGAACCACATGTGTGATACGTTTCATAAACTTAATGACAAATCTATCAGAACTTAAATATTTCACCGCCCTCAACTACCACTTGCAGTTCGGATTAACATATCTTAAAGAAAAAACTTTGCTCGAATTAATTACCTTTAGTATGAAGTCTTTTTCAAGCAAACAATAAACAAAAAAGTACATAGTTCTATTTTATTCTTGAATGAAATTTCCTTGTAAAAACCAGTCTCGTTATCTTGATAATTGCCCGACTGTGTTGATGGAGAAGAACTACCCACCGCGTTGCTCATAATAACGGGCGTAGGTGTTTAATCATCATCTGGAATATTCATGTCCAGATCAGCCAACTTATCATTAAACATTTCTTGTTGTTGTTCTTCTTCTATATTCTGATTCTCATTCTTTCTCATTTTTTCAACCACATACACCCTTAATACCAGCCTAGCTGAATCACTTAGATAAGCACGCAACTGAACCTGGCTGGTTATCTTGAAAGGTAGTACCCTTTTATTTTCAAAGGAGTTTTGCATGTAGCTTATGACGAGTTTTTCCGATTGATAATTCAGTCTAAAATAGCTAATGATTAAGTTTACAAAATCATCATACGAAACATCACTTTGTCTGTCATAGCTATCGCCTCTAGCATTTCACCATACTTCCAATGCCATACATATTGATTGTTATTCTCGATCTATTCACTATGACAATCCACCTTTATTGTTATTGATCCCCCCATTAGTGGTACCTAAATAAAGACATTTATTAAAAAAGTTAATAATGACATGATAATAAAATTAATTATGATTTTATTGTACTATGGCATGAACCCCAAAAAATGAGTAATTTGTTGCAATAGGTGAATAATATATTGTAACAGGTTAGTGATCTATTGCAACAGATGACTCACCTATTGGGATTCATGTTATGATACTATAGAACCTATAGTTGATTCCAATATATGAGTCATCTGTTGGAATAGGTGACTCATCTGTTGCAACCAATTATCCATCTGTTGCAACATATGATGCACTTGTTAGGATAGATATTATTTTACTAAAGAATCTTTGAAGCTGATTCCAACAGATGAGTGACATAGTGAAATAGATGACTAACCGGTTGCAACAGATGACACACCTGATATAGCAGATGAATCATGTTCTATAGTTTTGTACCATGAATACCAAAAATTGAGTCATATATTGCACCAAATAACTTACCTATTGCAATAGATGACACGTCTGTTAGAATGAACTTTAGGTTCTTGTAACATCATACATTTTCGAGCAGGACTTTGGACTATTATTCCTGTGTTTAAAATCTATTCCCATAATTTACATTTGAATACATATGTCATGATGATTATTCTAGTTAGAAGAGTGCTTATAAGGTGAAAAATATTCAAAGGAATCAGTTAGAGTAAAGTTGAGATAAGAGCCTTTGCTTCGGCCAAATTTTTGTATTGGATTCTACCAGGATGAACTTTGAATGTGTATAACTTTTGACATCTGTGGATTTTTTCAGCTAAATATTCACCAAATGATTTATAATTGAGTTAGATTTCCAATGATACCAATTTCACCTTAATCGGATACCCAAGCAAAAAGTTATGGCCATTTTTGTGAGAAACAGTAAGGAGTCGCGATAGCCCCGCACTGCGAGGGCTATTCCACCGGACTAGTGGTCTCGGAATGAGGGTTACTCCACTAGAATAGGGGTCACCGCGAGGGCCATTTCCATTAGAAAAAAAGGACAAAGGGAAATTGGGTCCTTCCCCTCAACCCAAATCGTCCAAAACATGATTTTTAGTATTTCAAGGGGAATTATTTTCCCATTACCCTCAAAATTAATCACTATAAACCCTTTCCCTCTCCCAAGAACAAAATCGAAGCTACTTTCCCCAAGAATCCAAGAGGTCGAGCTTTTAAGTTCACGCAGTCTTCAAGAATCTAGCTATTAAGGTATGCGGGTTTATGAACAAGGACATTCTTCCATCCTTGTGCCCAAAACTTGTTTAAAATTTTATGTTATATGATTTGCAATTAGGGTTCATACCCAAGTTATTTTGTTTTGAGTTTATTAAATTATTATGTGATTAAAGTATTAAAGTGCCTACTTGTTTTGATCTAACTATGTCTTGACTTAAAGAATTTCCATTATGATTTGAATACCATGAGTTTGATTTGAAACATTGATTAAAGATTTTCAATTGAGTTTTAAGCATGATATTGTATTACAAGTTATATGAAAGAACGTATAAGATTTAAGGCTTAAGTTTAAGCACTAAGTTTACAAAAATATTTTGGTTTTTTTAATTCAATGACAAGGCTTGAAATTCATAATGGTTTATCTTAATTATGATTTAAAGCAAAGGGAAGCATAATTGGTTTCTAGTATGCTAACCCTTATGCTATTTTAAGGTAGATTTCCTAAAGTATGAGCATATAAGTAATATACGAGTAGTATTTAGCATCGAGAAGGGAATGCAAATGAGCATATTCTTAATTCCTAGAAACTACGAGCCAACATAAGTTAAGCTTTTGCAATATGGATGAAGTTAAGTATAGTGATCACTAAGATTAAGGTTCTATTCCAATGGCAAAGGTAGAACATATCTTTCTAACGTGGGTAAGACGTTGGACTCCATGATAGCTCACATGGTTTATGTCGGTTAGAAGAACCTCCCTAAGAAAGAATAAAAGTAAAGCTTTTAGAACTAAGTGTTGTGGCTCACAAAGTTCATACTTATGCTTCATTACTCATGTTTATGATTTTGCAGTCTTTATTTTTTGTAAGCTCAAGGTGAGTCATTTACACTTAACATGCATTATTTGAAAGTCTAAGTGCATATTAAGTTATTGTTTTACTTATGCATTCACCCCCACATACTCACTACATTGTAGAGGTACTTACCTATATATATGTCTATGTGCTACATTGTCTTATAATGTAGGTCCTGATGCTCAATTCCAGCAGCATTATTGACTACGGGCATCACCACCTACATCTCGACTTTCGGTGAGTCCTTATAGTTTGAGAATCCAGTTTCTCAGACCTTAATATTGATGAAGTCTTTCAATTATTTGATTTCTATTTATGTTTGGATCAGTTGGGGTCTATCCCAATTGCTCTCTAGTTAGAAGTAGAGGCTTGTCCGGCTGCTTCAATTTTAAGTTCAAAAGTGTCTGTTTAAAGATTTTCAAGTTAAAGACTTTCAGTTAAGATATTAATTCAGTTATTTTCAGATTTTATATTTCAGTTCACTTTTCTTATGAGTTCCAAGTTGAGTAAGCTTAAAGGGTTATCTTGGGACTATTCATAGTCTTGAGCACCATGTGACGTCCAAGGGGTACTTTCGGGGCATTATAGTTCTGTTACAACAGGTGAGTAATCTATTTCAATAGATGACTCCTCTATTGCAACAGATGACCTATCTGTTTGATTCATGTTACATCACTATAGAACTATAAACATGAATACAATATATGAGTCTTCTGTTGCAACAGATGACCCATCTGTCGCAACAGATGAGTCATCTGTTGAAACAAATGACTCTTATGTCAGATTCATGTTTGGGTTCTATCCACTGTTGAATATGCAACAATAGCAATGTACCCAGATGACAAATTCAGCTAAAAAGCATAATTTTATTTACCAAAGTCACGTATGAAGTAATGTCAAAGTGATGTACGAAATAAAATTTGACCTAAAAAACTGATCAACTAGCAGCAGTAGTGGTAACAACAACAACAATGATCAACAACAAGAAGATGATGATGATAATGAAGAAGAAGAAGGTGATAATGAAGCAGAAGATGATGAATAAAGCAGCAACAACAATGAACAACAAAAATCGTGAAGAGAAAGAAAACAATAATAAATGAGAAGAGAGTTGCGCACACGTTTTCCCCTTCGTTTCTAGTTATATTATTTGGATCAGAGTGTAAATTAAAAAACTTATGGACTATTCTCAAACTTCTCCAACTTTCTTAATCCATAATAAAGTAATTGTCACCTACACTCAATTATTAAAACTTGAATCACCTACAGCTCATTTTAAAACTCTTTTGTCACTTTTAACAAAATTGCCCAGTAAAATATTATTGTTGTTGTTATCCAACATAATTTTTTTTAAAAATAATGCTATTTAACTTAACGATGGACTTAAGTTTGCTAGTTTTGTATTTTTTCCTTTAAATAATGTGATAGCATTAATTACTTACCTAACCAAGATTAGTTACTTATTCAATAATAATTAATCATTTAGCGCTCTAACAAAGAAATCATTCAAATGGAATTTTTTGTTAATCAATTTTAACTTGTACTTTTTTATTTTAATTTGTTGTCATTCATTACATAGTGTTTTTAATATAACTTATATCATATCATATGTACTATTTTATTGAGACACATACATATACATGTATAGAGTTGTTAAAGTTATTATCATGTGATCAGGAGGTCACAGATTCAACCCTTGGAAACAACCTCTAGCAGAAATGCAATGTAAGACTGCGTACAATACACCCTTGTGGTGGAGTTCTTTCCCAAATTCTGCGCATACCGGGAACTTTAGTGCACGAGAAACTAGAAAAACTAGCACAGTCGATTGCAATCAGAAACTCCAAGGACAAACCTCATTCAAAGAGAATTCAAAGGGTAAAGCGTAGTTTTCTCAGGGAATTAGGAAAAAAAAATAGGGGACTGTGTCAACTTGACAATCTCCTCTTCACATTTGTCCATTTTTCCAACTAATTCTCCAACTCCTTGTACTTGTCTCTCTCTCTGCTTTCCCTTGCATGCAACAGAAAACAGTCTTTCTCCCCCCTTTCTTTTGGCCTCAAAACTCCATAAAGGTAGCATTCTTTCTTTTGTAGGAGCCCTTTGAGAGGGCGCGCACCTGCAAGTGCGCGCACCAGATTTTTTTTTTAAAAAAATAAGCCAACTCTCTTCTCTATGCAATCATGGCGCAAGCTACACAGAAAAACTACAAAAACAAAAACCAGAACAAAAATAAACATTTCCTCCTCTTTCTTATCATGTCCTTTTTAGCATTTGTGGCAACCCCATCAGAGGGAAAATTATCAGAGGCTGAGGTTCTGCTCAAGTTTCGTGAATCTTTGAAGTTCGATGGCAACCCCTTCTCGACATGGGATGTCAATGTACCACCCTGCACTGAAGAGAACAATAAGCCCAAATGGAAGAACCTTTTTTGTGAAAAAGGGATGGTTTATGGTTTGAATCTTGAAAATCTTGGCCTAAGTGGTACCATTGATTTGGAGGTACTTAAGGAGCTGCCTCATTTTAGAACCATAAGTGTTTTAAAAAATAAATTTGAAGGATCTTTGCCACCTTTAAATAAACTGCCTACATTAAAGACTGCTTATTTCTCAAATAACAAGTTCTCTGGGCCAATTGATGGAAAGATTTTTGAAGGGATGCATTCATTAAAGAAACTTCACCTAGCAAATAATGAATTTACAGGACCACTCCCTCCCATATTCGGTGAAATGCCAAATCTAAGGGAGTTGAATATTCAAAACAATAAGTTCGAGGGTCCAATTCCTCCTTCCTATGCACATCTATATATGCCTGTTTATGATGGTACGCAGTCTTCCTCGTTGTGTTTTCAATTTTTACGTTTTCCTAATTCTTTTTTAGTATTTGAGAAAATGATCATAAAAAGTTGTGTGCAGCCTTAATCTTGTAATGCAAACTTCTCAGTCCTGTATGTTGGGGTGCAAATGCATATCTTATTGGCATCTAAAATTTAACTAAAAATTACACAAATACACAAAGTATGTTTTCAATATTACAAAAAATCTCAACTCCCTAAACATATTATAAAAATCCCACATATACACAGAATGCTATGTATATGTTGGCTATATTATGTATATTAATAGGGAGAAATAGTAAAGTAATTAAAAAAGTGGGAGAGAGTGTAATTACTTTTAAAAAGTTGGTATTTATGTTATTTATACAAAATTTAAAGCAATATCCAACATCCCCATCTTTTAATGGTTTTACAATGGATGAATAAACTTCCTCCATCCATTTTTACAGTATAATCACCCTTGTGGTGTGGATCACTGATCGAGGGTTGAAAACCCACCACAGCTATCTAGGATCGATTCCCAGGTAGGGCCTTTGAGTCGAGCCTGTCGCACCGGACTTGCCTAGTGCGGTTAAAAACCCCTGATGTTACTTGCAGGCTGTGCACAGAGGGGTTTACCCAGTGTGCACATCCGAAGGGTGTAGCAGCTGCGGATTTTCCTGGAATTTTCAAAAAAAAATAAAAAATAGATATCCAATAATACTTGTGTAGCTTGGAAAATCAATGGTTTACCATTTTGTGTCCACTTTATCCTTGCTATTAATATTGTTCATTATTCAATATATTTTTCAAAGTATTAAATTTAAAAAGGATATTGTAAGATTATCCCCATTATTTATTGTTTTTTAAGACGTATGCCACATCAATAGTGGACAAGTAGAGAATGGAGGAATTATTATTCAATTAAGAGAGATGACTCTTACCTTCTATTTTTTCCTTAATTAGTAGTTCATCCATTTTATTTTAGTTGACCCTCTTTTTAAAAATATTTGTTTTAATTTAGTTGTCCCTTTGATGAAACCAAGATGATTTTAATAGGTTATTCCAATAATACCCTTACCATTAAATGACTAAACAAAATGTATAACTCAAATTTATATTTTCAAAGCATAATTAATAAGGCTAATTTGATAAAATAAACCTCTAATAAATATTTTTCTTAATTAGTGTGTCAAGTCAATAGAGTCCAACTAATAAAATAGAGGGAGTAACAACCATCACCATCATTTATTGTCTCAATGAGATGAAAACGCCATTTATAGTGTGCAACGACGTTTGTTTTTTCTAAGTTCTTTAACTTGACTCCACTACTTCATTGTCGTGTTAACGTTCTCTAATTATTTTATTAAAATAATACATCTCTTTTCATTTTTGTACAACGGAAGACTTTGTTTATGATTCATTAAATGGAGATATGTATACATGACATACCATGTCGTCTTGCAATCCTAGATTATCATGTCCTTTGGATTTCACAGCCAAACATTGATTCTTACGATTTACAACAAATTAAAAAAATAAGAGATTATATTGGTTCGTCATCTGGCAGGAACAGTTGAAGAGAATTATCTTCCATTTGCGCATAAAAAGTAGAGAGAGATTAAATAAACATAAGTGTTTTTTTCTTATAAAACAGGAAACGAAGGTCTTTGTGGTCCACCTTTATCAAAACCATGCAATCAGGAGGTACAAAAAAAGCAAGAATCGTCGTCGTCATCATCATCATCTGGTTGGAAGATTGCCCTTATCGTAGTTGTGGTAGTTGCAGTTATATGCATTATTGCCGTTATAGTCATCAGCCGTCGCAAGAAAAATACCCAACAGGAAGTAGTACTAGGAGGATCATCATCAGACGTCCCACCAGCCAGTCAGGACCAAAAATTAATTCCTCCATCTGACCATCTAAACAAAATGGAACAAGGACATTCTGCTGCATCTACTCCTGATCGCTTGTCTACCGATGGCAAGAGAGCAGAAGTGGCTGGACAAAAACTTCTCTTCTTGAAGGATGACATTGAGAAATTTGACTTGCCTGATTTGTTGAAAGCCTCTGCTGAAGTTTTGGGAAGTGGGGTCTTTGGTTCAACTTACAAAGCTGCACTTAGCACTGGTCCTGTCATGGTTGTAAAAAGGTTCAGGCATATGAACAAAGTCGGCAAAGAAGACTTCCATGAGCATATGAGGAGGCTTGGCAGATTGAGCCATAAGAATTTGCTTCCTGTTCTCGCTTTCTATTATAGGAAGGAGGAAAAGCTTCTCGTCTTTGAGTATGTCAACAATGTCAGCCTTGCCGTTTATCTTCATGGTACCTATCTACTCTCTTCTAATTTACATTAATTACTCCATCCCTTCTAATTTACGTTAATTAATCCAATATGGAGTTTAAGAAACTAAACTAGATTATTAAATCTTGTTGTCTTGTACTCCCTCCATTTAAAAAGAATGATTTATTTTGAGTTGACACGGAACTTAAGAAAATAAAGAGACTTTTGAATCTTATGGTTTTAAATTAAAGTTATGTCATATATACCAAAATGCTCTTTATTCTAGTGGTCTTACACATATCACGTGAAAAGTTGGAATTAAATGGCTGTCAAAAAAGAAAAGGGTCATTCTTTTTTTAAACGGACTAAAAAGGAAAGTAGTTCATTATTTTTGAAACGAAGAAAGTACCAAATACATATAGAATATACTAAAACATCCTTTAATTTAGGCTTGTGATTTTTAACATGTCATGACTCATGAAATGGCTAAACTAAAGAGTTGTCATAAAAGAAAGAAAATGTTTTTTAAAAAACAGACTAAAAAATTAAAACAAACAAATTTCAGGAAAGGAGTATTAATCACTCTCTTTGTTCCAATTCAAGTATCTCTATTTTTGTTAAAGGTCGTCCGGTGAGATTGGATGTTCATTAATTTCTCAAAACACAAGTTGTCTTACTTTATGTCTTCTTTTTCTTTTTAATATGTTCCAACAAGAATGACTCTTTCTATATTTTATATGTTTTCTAATTCCAACATTGTACGTGAAACATTTTTTATATTTTGTTCGTAGTCTTCACCGTCTTTTTTTTTATAATTTATGTTATTTGTGATTTTTCAGGAAATAGCAAATCACGTGGTGACCAAAGCTTGGATTGGCCAACTCGTTTGAAAATTGTGAAAGGAGTAAGCAAAGGGATATTGTACCTGTATAATGAGCTACCAAGCTTGACAGCACCTCATGGTCACCTCAAGTCCTCAAATGTTCTTCTAACTGAAACCTTCGAGGCAGTTCTCACAGACTACGCCTTACTACCAGTGGTGAATGCTGAGCATGCTCATGAAAACATGATATCATACAAAGCACCAGAGGTGAAGCAATTTGGTAAAATCAACAGGAAAACTGATGTTTGGACACTTGGTATGTTAATCCTAGAGATCTTGACTGGAAAATTCCCTTCCAATCTTTTGGGAAAAGGAGCTCAAGACACCGATGATTTAGCGACGTGGGTGAACTCTGTTCTTGGAGAAGAATCATTAGAAGCAGAGGTGTTTGATAAAGACATGCAAGGAACAAAAGATTGTGAGAGTGAAATGATGAAGCTTTTGAAGATTGGGCTAAATTGTTGTGAGGTTGATGTTGAGAAAAGATGGGATATAAAAGAGGCAGTGGAGAGGATTGAGGAAGTAAAAGAGAAGGGTGATTTCTGCTCTACTGTTGTTGCTGCTGCAACTATTGAAGCTGACAATATGCATACTTCAAGATAAAATTCAAACATTTCAAGTGTTTTAGGGGTTTTTGATCAGCTCATCATAATATAACAAGTTTTGATTTTATTTGATGCATACTTAATGACTACTTGGGTATATATATGATTTTTTTTTGTCATGGTGGCAATAAATTGAACCACCATGTGGGGCCACTACAAAAAAAATAGAGAAAAAAAGAAAATAAGAGAATAGAAAATGAAAATACTTAATTTTTGTTTGAATGTAAATTTGTCCTTTATAAATCTATAGTCTAGGTGTGTTTCTTTTCATTTTTATTCTCCATCAAAGCTTATTTGGGACTATTACTTTGCAAAACTGCTATCTATAAATAAATAAACTATATTATATTATATCTAAGAAATTGGGATTTCGCATTCATCTTGTTCTTCATTTAGGCGACCTAATCACCTCAGATTATTAAAATTAGGTTGCCTCATTGAAGATTTTTTAATCTTCTTTTCTTTAATTGATCCAAACATTATACAAAATTAATATTTAAATCTATTGAAATTAGATCAAAATTTTGAAGGATAAGAGAAAAGAAATGAATAATTTTATTTAAAGTTGTCTAATCACGCCAAATTATATTCTAATAAAATAGACAAAGCAATGATGCAAATATATCCGATCGAAAAAATCAAAAGTTGAATCCATCGTGGAGCTTACATTAAGTTGCAATTGATCAACAGTTCTTGAAATGAAAATTAAGAACCTGCATAAATATTTGAATGAAAGTGGGGTGCTTTCTTTGAACCTAGGACAATGACTTCCCCGATCATCAGGGTGAAAGTGCAATATTATTGATTTATCCTTCACCGACCATGACTTTACTTACTACTGCCAATATCATCAAACCTAGAAATGTTATTCTAGAATATCCTTTTGAGCTAACTCTGAATAACTTTATCCAACTTAAACAGATAGTCCAAGCTTTTTTATTCCTAACTTTCACTTTTAAATTTCCACAATTAATTCCTTATTTTCTCAGTAAGTGACCTATTTAACCTAAAATATAACTATGCCATCTCTCCCAAATATAGCAAGATATTAGACACGACTAGTTGAGAGTTCTTCAATCAATCATTAAAAACATATAATTGAGCACATGATATCCAGAAAAGTGACTTTAACATAGAAAATAGTAGCAGTTAAACAAATAATAGTTTCCATCAAAATTCTAGACTAAAAGTTAGATACTTATTATAATTAAACATAAAAACATATAAATGGTGGTCAAAACACTAACCATAACAACTAACATATGTGCTAATAACTAACATATGCGCTGAGGCTATAGCATTACAAGATTGGTTTAGAGTATTGTGCGAGAAACAATTTGTTTCCTTTGATCTAGGAAACAAATTCATTATTCCCGATGATGGTAATTGAGGGTGAACAAAATATTCCTTGGTATATTTTCATAGAGGTTCACATAACTCAGAGATGTAGAGGAAAGGGGGAGAACAAAATCACTCATGTTCTAAGAGAAGGAAACAAACTTTCTAATTTTTTTCACTAACTTGGCTTTTGATTTGCAGGTATGATATCTGTTAATAACTATCAGGAGGCTTCTATTGAGTCTAAATGAATTATTAATCCAGAAAAAACTCAAATGCCCAATCTCAGGTTCAATGTAATCAGAAGTTTTGAATTAAATTGAGACAGGCAAAAACAAGGAAAGGAACGTCAAGGAATAAAAGTTTTAATTGTGTTTAACAATTATCAGTTTTTCAAGATGGTATTTCATCGGTACTTTGAGGTTACTATCTCAATAATCTATTATTTACCTATTTTTATTTCTCTTTTCAAACAGTGATATTAAGCTCACTGGAGCTTCAATCTGCTAAAAGGGAAAGCATAATTGTGAAAGTAACGAGAGATAAAGAATCACAATTTTTAGATTTTGGTAACTAAGCTAATGCTATACCTATAAGATGGAACTTACCTTAGGATTGTGACCATTTATCCTTGGATTTAAGTATCACGATGACTCGTAAGAGTTTGAGGTTGCCTAAAGTGGGATTAGTCAAGAACATGTTGAAAGTGAACTCGAGTAAGTACAACAAGGAAGGTGGATATAAAATAATAGACTAGTGGTATATTCATAATGTTACAACTCACCTTAGATTCATTGTCTTTTTTAGAATGAAGCTTCTCTTAGAAGATAAAAAAACTTTAGGTCTATGTGAAGTGTCACGACTAAATTATGGGATCTTGTGGATACCTACCCAACTCTACCCTATCTCTAAAACCATAAGCATTAGTAAATATATTTAAACCAAAACAATTTACAATAACAAATGTCGAATTCAACTAAACAACTTTTAGAATCTAGTCTAAACATGTATAAAATCTCTAAATACAAGAAGGACAAATCATAAAAAAACCTCCACATAAGAGTAAAATAATAGAAGCTGTTGAATAATAATCACTGCCGCGCTACAAAACTTTAACTGAACTGTAACTAAATCTATACCCCTCAAAAGATACATAGTAAGTGTAGTATCAGTGCAAAATTAAACACACTTATTAGTAGATATCATCGGTCGACTAGGGTTAGAAACATATAACAACAAATAGCAATCAATAAGAGATCATGAAAATATTCACTTAACTAACTTCAATTTCAACTCCCAACATTTCCTCTTCCCCTTAATTTTAAAATTATTGATTTAACCTCAAGGCATGACTAAAATATACAAATCCATGGAATCACAAATCCATAGCTCTTCTGCACTGATTATATTTTAAATAACTCTACACTCTTTTCTCATTAATCCTCTCCTGTGACACCCTTGCTCACTATTTTATTACCATTATACACTGATAATGCAATCACCAAGACAAGTAATAAAACATTAACTAATATGCAAGAAAAAAATACAATATACTTCAAGTATATATATATATATATATATATACTTACATACATGCACATACAAAAACGTTCTTTTACTCCTACCTGTAATACATATTAAAAAATACATCAACTTACAAACTACTAGTTATCCATCTTCTTATCAATCTGTCTCACATTACTCATATCAATTCACGTACATATAGTTATTCAAGTCATCAATCAATCAGGTATAGGATGATATGCAACAATGCAATGGATCAATGTATGTCTAAAACTAGTGTACACATATACTAGGGTCAACAGGGACCCTTAGTCATGACCAATATGGGACGATTTTCATCCATATACCGTACTGGCATTGTACCACTTCCAATAGCAAGGCTATCAATGTCTATATCAGCCTGGCACCCAATCCCGATAATCATATTGATAATTAACTCATATCGGCTTATGATACCCGATCTACTGAATATAAGCAACTTATACTGGTATGGTACCCAACAAACTAAATATCACAATGTATGAATGTCATTATCAAATATAAACTATGATGAAATATAGTGCACCAGTTATGTAAGTACACACTCTTTTAGATATTTAGTTAAAATCAAGTTCATCATTCAAGGTAAACAATAATATCGACAAACACCAAATTATAAGTATTCCGAGGTCTAGTTCACACAACTTATAATACACGCCTTATCAAACCATATTTATCATTCATAATATGTTCGAAGATTAATCCATCATTTATTCAAATAAGCATTATCAAACGCAATCATCAATCACAAAAATGCCCAAAGACCAATCAATCAAGTGTCTACACTCTAATTCAACACGCCTAGTTCATTCATCAATCCAACCCACTTTTATTACTATAGGAATTGGTAAATTTAGCAACTAACTCGTAACCTTCCATTTAAGTCGTCACTAAGTCCAAGTTACTATTCTATTAGCTGATTATTTAACTGCTCAACTTTATTCAACTTACCATTATAGCTTGAGTCATACTTATTTACATATATTATTTCCTAACACTTAGAAAAACTTGACTTTAGGTTCTTAAGTTATGACACCACATCCTCTTATCATGATCAATTCTCCTAACTAGCTTTTACTAAGACTATCCTATATTTAAATTGCAAAATAGCTAATTCACCCACTTTTAAGGTATTAAAGATGAGTTTTATAGATTCTAAGATCACCAAATCTACTTATCATCATTTATATTCATATAATTCATATTAAAATCCCTCATGTAGTCATACAAACCAAAAATGCCTATTGATAGATCCACACAATAACCTATCAACACCCAATTACATCTTTATTACAATAATATCATGTTTTATCTATTCAAACTCTATACTCATAGGGGTAGAAATAAAGTCTCCCATCAAAACTATTGTCATTACACATAACAAACCTAAATCTAATATACGTTAAACAATAAAATATCTCGACTGAAGATCTTGGAATAAGCAAACCACACCACAATTGCTCTTTCCCTTTTTTCTTGGCTCCATTATTCCAATCATCAAGAAATCAAATAATTACAAGAGTAATTAATCAATTACTCTTTGAATAAATACTTTGTGAATTTAACCCTCTAATTCTATCCTTATTCATAGTCTAAAATATTATCCAAGGGTTAATAAATTATTAATTAATTTTATCATACTCAATTTCTCTTTATTAATGGTGTTTTAAATCTAAGAGTGGTTCAAAGTTTGTAAGACTAGGTTGTTTGGACCTAACATGGTTTACCAAGATATGAATAAAGTGAAGTTGATTAGGGAAAGGCTTAAGACTACCCAAAGTTGCAAAAAGTTTTATGCAGATGTGAGGCAAAATGAGTTGGAATTTGAAGTTAGTGATTGGGTAATTTTGAAGGTTATTCCTATAAAAGGGGTCATGAGGTTTGGGAAGAAGGGGAATCTCATTACCCATTATGTTGGTCCTTATAAGATTTTTTAGGTTAGTTAGGAAAGTTGCTTATGAATTAGAGTTGCCTATAAATTTGTGTTATATTCATCCCGTGTTTCACCTATCGATGTTAAAGAAGTCTGTGGGTGATCATTCTTTGATTATCCCTTTGGTAGATGTTGGTTTTTCAGATTCCTCGTCTTATAAGAAAATCCCAATAGAGATTTTGGATAAGCAAGTCTATAGGAAGAGGACTAAGGATGTGGCTTCGGTAAAAGTCCTTTGGAGAAATCAGAAGGTGGAAGAAGCTACTTGGGAAGCCAAAGAGGATATGAAGTCTAAATGTCCATTCCTATTCACTACATTGGATGAAAATACTTGATCTATGATTTTCGTTCTCTTTCTTATGGCCTTTTGAATTTGGCATTTAGGTATGTGTGCATTCTTTATTATTATCATGCTTGTGGGTGCCTTGACACCTCATTCAGGTATGAATGATCCTTGGGTTGGGGGGAAGGGGTGGGTTAATATAATACCCCAGGTTTTTTACCCTGGAAACTTTTGGGTTTAGTCATAATTTTCTCGAGTAAAGCTCATGTGAAGAGTCGTAGGCACTCTTTACAAGTCGTATAGAGCCAGTCATAGCTTAAATATTGAGGTGGTATAATATTTTTATCTTGGGTATGATAAGGTCACGGGTTGTAGAAAGGGACTCATGACCATTACAGTAAGAGGTCAGGGTTTGGGGTTCCAAGCTACGAGTCTTGATGACGAATCCTAACCTATGACTATAAGTCATTACGAGACCCATAACGACTAGTATTTATGTTTCTAACATAATTTCATTAAGGGTATTTTGGTCTTTTTCTTCAATCCCATTACTTTTCATGACATAAAACCCTTCCCTTAGCCCTATTTTAACTAATTAACACAACATAAATACTCTTTTCTCTCTTAAATTCCCCAATTTAGAGCAAAGCTAGGGTTTTTAAGGATTAAGCACCTAGGTTCAAATTGTAGCTTCTCTTGCAAATTCCTTTATGTTTCAGGGGTGAATCTCTTTTGAAATACCCTGGGTTTTGATCCTTAGAAAATTTCTTGAGTTTTGAACTTTATGGATATCATATGACTAGAGGTACTAGTAGTATGTTGTGGTATGGTTTAGGGGTCATCACTCATATGATGACCACTGTAGTTTGGTTGGCTACTGTTCAAGCTATGATTTCTCTATAAGGGTCGTAGAATGGGGTTCAAGTCATATGATGGAACTCGTATGATGTCCTATGCCTTAATCTAAGTTATTCTATTCTACCTTAGGTACAGTTTATGGGTACCAATCATATGATTGGGTACGAGTGAGACATAGGAGTTGTAGGTTAGTTAGTATGGGGTGTTGAGATTTTTCTTGGGGTACAAGTGATGGGTAGAACTCGTACCATAGGGTTGGATAGGTGGGGGTGGTCGTACCCTTCTGCAAGAATTTAAATAGTATAAGTTGGGGGTAATTTTGATATTTCCCCTCTTAATTTCTTAAGGCACCATGTCTTAAATCACTCTTGGGACATCACTTACCCTAATATTCTAATCTAAACACCTAGAAACTCTGTCATTATCTCTCAAGGCTCTTGGGTTATGCAAAAGCTCGGGTTTTCTTCAAGGTGGTCAATTGATGCCTATAGGGGTGATTTCTTCTCATTTGTTTCTCAATCTAAGGCATATTACTCCTCCATGATTGTTAGTTCCAACTAAAGGCATGTTTTATTAATTATTTTCATGGTACGATTGTTGTATGGGTTTGGGTTTTCAAATATATGTCGGGTTTTTTGTTAAAATGCTTGGTTATAGTTTTCCCATGACTTTTACTTATGGTTGGCATGTTATAATAATGGTTTGAATACTTGGTTGCATGGGAATGGTTAATTGATACTTGGTTTTGGCTTTGGAAACACTATGCCCCCAAGAATGCTTTTAATATATGGTTGGAATTTTAATGGATCTATTGTATGCTACAACTTGGTAATGAAACCCTAAATGGTATAAATAGTCTAAATGGTTTGGAATGGTCAAATGGTAAGGTCTTAGTTGTCATTGTTGGTTTAATTGAAAGTCTTGTGGGGTACAAGGAAATCCCCCAAGCAAACTAAGTAATGAAAATACTTGTGGGGTATATGGAAATCCTCCAAGCTAACTTAAAAATGTAATTTATGGGTGGATGGGAATCCCTTATTCTCTAAAAGGTTGTCTAAGAACATTGCTTACAATCTATAGTCACTATAATGATACCACTACTTATAGCCTTGGTTAATAATAAATGGAATAGGGTTCTTGGTTTTGTGTAACGATTTTAATTGGACAATAATGTTAGGGTGTGATAGATAGTTGTAAAGATGTGAGTTCAAAGGACTGACACTTAAAAATCATGTTTGCCGACATGAGGATTGGTCATGATAACCATATGGGGTACATGGGAATCTCTAAAGTTACACTTGTATATATGTATTATGGAGAGTAAAGTGTACTTGGGAATTCCCTACTCCTATGGTATCTCCGGTTCATGCAGCTACATGCATCAGGGCTTATTCAGGGGGTTACACTTGACCCATATAGCCTGTGGTTGTTCTAGGATGGTTTAGCTACACATACCTAGGTTAATGGTTTTAAATGCATGATAAACCCGATTCCCTCTCCTGGCATGGATTATATATATGTATGGATGTGAATGCATATGATTGTTTACTTGGTTTTAAAAGTTGCCATTATTTTATCCTTATCTTTAGTACTTACTAATATTCACCCACTAACCCATCTTCGGGCGGCTGTATCCCCACGCGATGCAGGGATCTGCCATTCTAATCCTCCTATTTAGTGATCTGATTTGAGATTAGCTATTGAATTGAAGTGGTGAGCTTCCATACTTAGGAAGGCTTCATTTCATATCATGGATGTCCTTACATACTTTTGTTATTTCATAAATATTGGTTTTGGCTATGGTTGGGGGCATGTCCCAACAAGATATTGTTTTTCTTTCGATTAGAGGCTTTATGAAACTACTATAGGTTAGAATGGGTGGTATCGGTAGTGGTGTCAGCCTTAGTATTGGAATTAGTTTGGGGCTGATACTGTTTGACTGAATTTATGATTGTTCTATTCTTTTATATTATGTTATGGATATGAACTTGGTTATTGTATCGGTTTGGTTATGGTTATTTGTTGGCATGGGATGGTTAAACTTTCTTGGGTTGGTCATGGTGATGGACCTATCCTAGATTCTGGATTAGTACAAATATGCTATCTTGTTATATGTTTGGAATTAATTTGACTCAGGGTATGTGTTGGATGATTGGGTTGGGTAACGAGTGTGGTCTATGGTCCTAGTTGGACTAGATTACCATTATGACAAGGCACTAGTTTAGGTCATGTAAATTTTGTATTATAGCTTTAGGTTCGTGGTCAATTGGGGCATCCACAAATCTGTGTTGAGTAGAGTCTCTTTAACGGTGTGTAACATGCCACTGTCATAAGGGAGAGACTACAAGTCATTTCGGAATATTTCTCTTTCTTGTGCTCTATTTAAAGCTATAGGGTCTAAGGTCCTGAAATCCTTTGTATTACCTATTTGTTTGGTTTTCAGATCATACCTCGATGATCTAAAGCTCACGAAAACTCCTTTTTCCTAACAGGGTACAATGTTGATGGAACACATTCTGCTCAGGGGATCCATACTCAATCTAGGGGTTTAGTCCCTGATTATTCTGGACTCCCACCAATTTCTTCTAGTTCTTCTCAAGATGATGTGATGAATGCAAAGTTTCATCAGTCAATCCATATGATTGCTCAGTTGGTGGCTTCTCAGGCTGAGCGTCATGCATCTGCTATTCTATCCTTTGAGGCCACAAGAGTTGACCAGTTTATGAAGATGAGTCCTCTAATATTTATTGGTGTTAAGGTGGAGAAGGATTCTCAGGGATTTCAGGATGAGATGGAAAATAATTTTAGGATTATACATGCCACGAATGTGGTAGGGGTGGAGTTTATAGCTTATCATCTTAAGGATGTGGCTTACCAATGGTATGAGGAATGGGATAGGGCAAGGGGTGATATTGAGGAATAATCTTTGTGGGAGACTTTCTCTAATGCATTTCTAGCCCATTTCTTTCCTTAAGAGTTAAGAAAATCAAACATGGAGGAATTTGTTAATCTAAAATAGGGAAAGATGATGGTTAAGGAATAAGCCTTGAAGTTTTACAAATTGTCCCAGTATGCTTCAGAAATAGTGTCTGATATTAGAGATAGGATGAGGAAGTTTGCCTTAGGACTATCTCGCGAGTTGATCCTTAAAAGTAATACTACCTTGTTGATCAAGGACATGGATATTGCTAGGTTGGTTGTTCATATGAAATAGGTGGAGGAAGAAAATAAAAAACAGGCTGACATAGGGAAAAAATAGGGTAAGAAGTACAGGTTCTCTGACCAAAGTGGTGGTCAATATCAAAGTAGTAGGGATGGTGGTAAGTGGTCGAAGAAAAAATGGGGGAGCTCTAGTTCTTTCTTTATAGCTATTTCTCCTTACCTAAATTGATTGGGTGATAGACATCAATAGGTGGCGACAACTTCAGGGCATAAGGTGACTAATCTCAGGCAAGTGAGGCCCTATCGGCTTCATCATGTCCTCCTTGTAGGTTCTATGGTCGGTTGTATCGAGGTTTCTATGATGTGGGGAGGTATAGGTGCTTTAAATGTGGTTATCCATGCTATATGCTCAAAAACTGCCTGATTAGTAAGGTTTCTTCAAAAGAAAATAAGGTTTCGGTTTCTTATTCATCTACTCCTGCATCGAAGGGTGTTGCTTCTACATCTGTTTCTGCTTCTGGCACCGGTACTAGCCAAAATAAGTTATATGCACTCACTACTCGACAAAATCTCAAGGCATCGCCTGATATCATGACTGGTACATTGAAAATCTTTTCTCGTAACATGTATTGTTTCCTTAATTCTGGGTCCACTCTTTCTTATGTGACCTCATTTGTGGCTATGTATTTTGGTTTTGATCCCGAGGTTATTTTGGATACTTTTTTCTGCTTCTACCCTGGTAGAAGACTTTGTGATTTCTAAGAGAGTGTAGAGGGAGTATGTGGTATCTATTTATAGTAAGGAGACTTTGGTGGATTTTTATGAATTAGATATGATGGATTTTTATGTTATTCTGGGTATGGATTGGTCACACTCATGCTACGAGTTCTTAGATTGTTGGACCCGTAAGATTGTCTTTAAGTTCCCTGGTGAATTGGTTATTGAATGGGAGAGTTTTTTCTTAGCTCTTAAGGGAATAGTTATATCATATCTTAGAGATCAGAGGCTGATCTCCAAAGGGGTGTCTCTATTATTTAGTCTGGGTTAAATATTCTAAATCAGAAGGTCCTTCTTCATATTCGGTTCTGGTGGTGAGTAAATTTTCCAAGGTCTTCCCTGATGACCTCCCTGGTGTTCCTCCTTATAGGAAGATTGACTTTGGTATTGACTTGGTTCTGGACACTCATCCAATTTTTATTCCCCCTTATAGGATGGTGAGTTGAAGGAGCTTAAGAAGCAACTTAAGGATCTTTTGGATAAAGTTTTCATCCATACTAGTACGTCCCCATGGGGTACACTGATGTTATTCGTGCGTAAGAAGGTTGGTTCCATTCGGATGTGCATTGACTATAGGCAGTTGAATAAGGTGATGGTCAAGAAAAAGTATCCTCTTCCAAGGATAGATCACTTGTTTGATCAGTTGCAAGGCACCAAATTCTTTTCTAAGATATATCTTCGATTCGGGTATCATTAGCTTAAGATTAGGGAGGTGGATATCCCTAAGACGACCTTTCTTACTTTGTAAAGGAACTTTGAGTTCCTAGTTATGTCATTTGGGTTGACCAATACTCTAGCAGCATTTATGGATTTTATAAATAGGGTTTTCTGTCATTTTCTGGATCTATTAGTCACTTGTTCATAGATGACATCTTGGTGTATTCAAAGAGTGAGGCGGATCATGCTAATTATCTCTATATTGTGTTGCAGACCTTGAGGGAGCACCAATTGTATGACAAGTTTTTGAAATGTGAATTCTGGTTGAGCATTGTCACTTTTCTGGGTCATATTATTTCTAGTGAGGGGATCATGATGGATCTACAGAAGTTTATGGTGGTTAGAAAATGGACTAGACCCATGACTCTATCCAAAATTTAGAGCTTTATAGGTTTTGATGGGTACTATAGGAGGTTTGTGGAAAGTTTCTCAACTATAGCTGCCCCATTGACTAGGTTGACTCAGAAGAAAGTAAAATTTCTATGGTCCAATAACTGTGAGGGAAGCTTTGAAAAGCTGAAAGATAAGGTAACTTCGACTCCGATTTTGACTTTGACTAAAGGAAATAAGGGGTTTGTGGTTTATTTTGATGCATCACGGGAGCGACTTGGTTGTGTTTTGATGTAGCATGGTAAGGATATAGCCTATGCTTCCAAGCAGTTGAAGGTGCATGAGAGAAATTATCCTAATCATAATCTAGAGTTGTTAGTTGTGGTGTTTGCATTGAAGATTTGGCAACACTATTTGTATGTAGTTCATGTGGATATCTTCTCGGATCATAAGAGTCGGCAGTATGTGTTTATGCAGAAGGAGCTTAACCTCAGGCAGATGAGATGGCTTGAGCTTCTTAAAGACTATGAAACGAGTCTTCACTACCACCTAGGTTGCTGATTCTCTTGGTAAGTTGTCCATAGGGAGTTTGGATCATGTGGAGAAGGAGAAGATGGAGTTGGTGAAGGATATTCACCACTTGGCTAACCTTGGAATTCGTATTCTAGACTCCGAGGATGGTAGTGTGATGGTACAGGAAGGGGTGCGATCGTCTCTTAGTGCGGAGATTAAGGAGAAGCAAATGCTAGATCTTGTATTAATGAAAATGAAGGATAATATAGATGGCCAAAAGATGATGGCATTTGAGATTAGTGGTGAGGTATCAATGGAGGCTATGTGTTCCCGACATCGATGGTTTGCGGAAAAGGATATTGGCTGAGGCGCATGAATCGTGCTATGTTGTTCATCCCAGTTTGATAAAAATGTATCATGATCTTAAGGAGATGTATTGGTGGAATGGTATGAAGAGGGATGTGGCTAACTTTATAGCCAAGTATATGGTGTGCCAACAAGTAAAAGTTGAGAACGTAAGGCACGAAGGGTTGTATTAAGAGATTAAATTGTCGGAATGGAAGTAAAGAAGTGGTCAACATAGATTTCATTATCGGTCTGCCTCGATCTTGAAATCAATTTGATTTAATTTGGTTCATCGTGGATAGGATGACAAAGTCAACTCACTTTTTTCCAGTAAGGACTAACTTTTTGGCAAAGGATTAGGCGAGATTGTATCTTTATGAGATTGTGAAGCTATATGGGGTACCTATTTCTATCATCTCTAGTTGTTGTACATAGTTTTCATCTCACCTTTGGTAGTCATTTAAGAAGGGTTTGGGGACTAAGGTTAGTCTGAGTACTGCTATTCATCCGCAGATGGATGGGCAAGTAGAGAGGACTATTCAGGTGTTGGAGGATATCCTTCATGCATGTATGATTGATTATGGTTGTAATTGGGTTGAGCATCTACCTTTTGTAGAGTTTTCTTACAATAATAGTTACCATTCTAGTATTGGAATTAATTGTTTTTGAGGCATTATATAGTAGAAGGTGTAGATCTCCTATTGGGTGGTTCGAGGTTGGTGAGGCAGATATGTTTTGTCCAGGCATGGTTTATCAGGCTATGGAGAAGGTGAAGGTGATTCAGGATAGGCTTATGGCTACCCAGAGTTTGCAAAAATCCTATGCAGATGTAAGATATAGGTACTTAGAATTTGAGGTTGGGGATAGGGTGTTCCTAAAGGTGTCTACTATGAAGAAAGTAATGCAGTTCGTTAAAAAGGGGAAGCTTAGTCCCTGGTATGTTTGTCCTTATATGATTTTGAGAAGGGTGGGTAATATTGCATATAAATTGGAGTTTCCTTCTAGTTTGAGCTCCATTCATCCGATATTCCATATCTCGATATTGAGGAAGTTTGTAGGTGATCCTTCATCAGTTGTTCATTTGGAAGGTTTATGTATCTCGTATTCTCTATCTTATGAAGTGATCCCGATGGAGATCTTGGATTGTCAGGTTCATCGGTTGCAGACGAAGGATGTGGCCTCGATTACGGTTCTATGGAAGAACCATAAGGTGGAAGAGGCTACTTAGGAAGTCGAATAGGACATGAAGTACAAGTTTCCATACATGTTTCCAATCCAGATATTCGTTCTTAAGGTATGTGTTCTTTATAACATTCTTATTTCTTGGTTTTGGTTAAATAAAAGATTGATTTCTTTGCATATTTGCTAAAGGTAAGAGTAGATACATTTAGAGGTGTATATCATGCTTGTACTACCTTGTCCATCATTCGGGGATGAATGATCCTAGTGGGGGAGAATTAAAACACCCTGGGTTTTGATTCTTAGAAAATTTCCTGAGTATTGAACTCTCTGGACATCATACAACTAGGGGTACTAGTCGTATGTTGGGGTACAACTCAGGGGGCATCATCTATATGATGATCAATGTGGTTGGGTTAGCTACTTTCCATGGTATGATTTCTCTATAAGGGCCATATGATGGGGTGTTAGTCATATGATGCAACTCATATGATGTCGTATGTCTTAAACTAGGTGATTTTATTCTTCCTAGGGTATGATTTATGGGTACCAATCATATGATAGGGTACAAGTGGGACTTAGGAGTTGTAGGTTGGTCAGTGTAGGGGTTTAGATTCTGCTTGGGGTGCGAGTGACGGGTACCACTCGTACCCTAGGGTATGAATGGGTGGGGGTGGTCGTACCCTCTTGCGGGAATTTTATGCAGTTTAAGTTTGGGGTAATCTAGGCATTTCCCCTCTTAACTTCTTAAGGCCCTACGAGTTATGTCACACTTGGGACATTATTTACCCTAATATTCTAATCTTAGGCACTTAGAAACTCTCTCAAAATCTCTCAACGCACTCGGGTTAAGAAAAAGCTAGGGTTTCCTTCAAGGTTGTCAATTGAGGCTTATAGGGGTGATTTCTACTCATCTTCTCAATCTAAGGAACGTTACTCCTCCCTCATTGTTAGTTCCAACTAAAGTCATGTTTTATAATTGTTTTCATGGCATGATTGTTGTATGGTTTTGGGTTTTTAAATATATGTTAGGGGTTTTGGTTATAATGGTTGGTTATGGCTTTTCCATGTCTTTTACTTATGCTTTGGATATTATAATGATGGTTTGAACACTTGGTTGCATGGGAATGGTTAATTGGTACTTGGTTTTGGCTTTGGAAACACTATGCCTCCAATATGTTTGATAAACTGCCTATGAGAAAGCTTTTACTAAATGGTTGTACTTTTAATGGAACTATTGCATGGTACAACTTGGTAATGGAACCCTAAATAGTATTAATGGTCTAAATAATTTGGAATGGTCAAATGGTAATGTCTTAGTGGTCATGGCCGGTTTAATTGAAAGCCATGTGGGGTATTAATCAAACAAAGTAACGAATATACTTAAAGGGTCCATGGGAATTCCCCAAGCTAACTTAATAATGTAATCTATGGGTACATAGGAATTCCTTCTTCTCTAAAAGGTTGGCTAAGGACATTTCTTGTAAGGTATAGTTGGTATGACGATACCACTACTTATAGACTTGGTTAATAATAAATGGAATGGTTGTCTTTGTGTTATGGTAATGGTTTTAATTGGGCAATAATGGCGGGGTGTGATAGCTAACCATAAAGGTGTGAGTCCAATGGACGGACACTGGAAAGTCATGTTTTCCAACATGAGGATTGTTTTAACCTAGCTGATTCTATTCTTCCTAGGGTATGATTTATGGGTACCAATCATATGATTGGGAATGAGTGGGATTTAGGAGTCATAGGTTCGTTAGTGTGGAGGGTTGAGATTCTTTTTAGGGTACGAGTGGTGGGTACCACTTGTACCCTAGGGTATAAATGGATTGGGGTGGTCATACCCTCCTGTGGGAATTTTGTGAGTTAGAAACTCAGATGACTTGGAAACTTTGTATATGTGTTGGATGGTTTGGTTGGGAATCGGGGGTGGTATCGGGTCCTGGTTGGACTTGATATGCCCATTACGACAAGGCCCTGGTTCGGGTTGTGTCATCTTTCCTAACTTGGCTTTTTATAAAGACATGTGTTTAATCATTGTGTGATTTTAAATTGTGGGTTTTGAATGATATGTTGAGGAGTTTGAATGATTGTTACTTGGCTGGTTTTCCCATGGGTTTGGAATTATTATTCATGCTTTAAATTATGGTTTTTGAACTAATTGGATGTACGGGCATGGTGGATGGGATAGGGGTCCTGGATTCCCTTAAATTTATGGATTTTGGTATTGGAAATGGTATTAACCTCAACCCACACTATGAAATTGGGTTTAAACATGGATATATGCATAATTTAACTTGTTTTTTCAACCTTTCATTGCATAAAGGGTTAATGGAATATTAAAACAGTTTTGAAGGGCCTTGGTGGCCATGGATTGATTATAAATTGGAATTTAGGAGACAAAATTCATTCAATGGTTTTGGAATGGCATAATGGAATTGGCTTGCAAGCTTAATTGGTATGGAAATACCATTTGGTAAATGCCTTAATGGATGACTCCTTTGTCAATGGATGGGTTTATGTGAAAATGTTTTAATTGGGATTAAAGGGGTTATGTATCTCACCGTGGAAGGTGAGAGTTCTGGGGGGAACGATACTAGAAACCACGTTTGCCTGTGAGGGGTCTTTATGACCATGTGCATAGTTCAGACTTTATTGGAATGGTTGGGGTCGTGGGTTCCCTGACGCTTCCTCATATTTCTCCAGTTTTTGCAATGAACACGCATTGAGGACCTTTCTACAGGGGGAGATAAACCCATATAACCCGTGGGTGTGCTTAGGATGGTTAGAGCTACACAGTCTAGGTTACTAGTTTTAAATCTAGGTTAATGGTTTTAAATATCATGTGTAAACCCTATGCCCTATCTCAAAATCTTTTATATATGTATATGCATGTATGTGAATATGTACATTGAGATTGGTTTTGTTTTTGAAAATGGCATTATTTTATCCTTTCATTGAGTTACATGCTAGCACTTACCCTGCTACCCCTCCCCCCGAATGCTATACCGTTTCATGATATAGGGTCCTAGGGTTTTTTCATTACCTTGTGCATAGTTAGGTGATTCTGCTTTGTTGGTTGGTCCGCGTTGAAGTGGTGAGCCTCCATATTTCGAAGGGCCAGACATTTCACTGCTTTCTTTATGAGTATAGAAATCCCATTAGTTTTTTTATATATTTTGGATTTCCTTTTTGGCCATCGTTAGGGGAATGTTCTGACCTAACTTGGTATTTTGATTTAGAGGCTTTATGGACAAAGTGCATGAATGGTTGATGTTTTGGACTTCTAGTGTCCCTTTTGACTATCTTATCTATCTTTCTTATTGGTTTGGTTATAATCCACTATTATTCATATTTTGTTCAGGTTGGCTAGGCTAAGGGAGTGGTCTTCGTTCCTTGGTTGACTTGAGATACCCATTATGACTAGGCCTTGGATTGGGTCGTGATAATCTATCACTTGAGACATACCACCGAGCCTCAAATGTTCAACCTTAACTTGCTGACATACCATACACTTAGAAACAAAATTAGCCACTTCCCTCTTCATATTGTTCCACCAATAAATATCTTTTAAATCATAACATATCGTTGTCAAACCTGGATGAATCATATATCTCAACTCATGAGACTCAGTAAAAATACTATCCCACAGTCCATCAATATCAGGAACACACAACATGCCTTGGTGCCTAAAGATACCATCACCACCAATCTCAAAGGCCATAACCTTTTGCTGGCCCACATCATTCTTAATCTACATAAGGATGAGATCCAAAGCCTGATTCTCCTTCACCTCAGTGCCAAGAGATGATTTCACCACTTCCTGAATAATAACTCCTTCATCCCCAGAGTCAAAGAGGCGAACTCCCAAGTTAGCTAACTAGTGAATATCCTTCACCAATCCTTGTTTCTCCTCATCCACATGAGATAAGATCCCCATGGATAACCTTCTAAGATCATCAATATCCATATTTAGTTTAATTGGATGGTAGTGAAAGATCATGTCATAATCTTTACGCAATTTGAGCCATTACCTCTACCTGAGATTTAACTCCTTCTGAGTAAACACATATGCAAGTTCTTTTAGAATTTTGCCTTACCAAAACCAATTAGCCAAGTTAACTCTGAAGTTTCCATTATTTCCATCAGAGGTACACAATTTACTTCTCACCTTTGGTATTTGTTTTAGAAAGGTTTGGGAACTAAGGTGAACCTTAGCATCACTTTCCACTCTCAAATGGATGGTCAAACAAAGCAGACTATTTAGACTTTGAAAGCTATAATAAGGGCTTGTGTGATTGATTTTAGAGGTAGTTGGGTTTATCACTTGCCTCTTATTAAGTTCGTGTATAATAATAGTTATCATTTGAGTATTCAAATGGCTCAATTTGAGGCTACATATGGTTGGAGGTGTAGGTCTCCTATTGGGTGGTTCGAAGTTGGAGATACTAGGTTGTTTGGCGCTTACTTGGTTCACCAAGCTATGGAGAAATTTAAGGTTAATAGGGAAAGACTTAAGACTTCCCAAAGTCTCCAAAAGTATTATGAAGATGTGAGGTGAAGGGATTTGAAATTTGAAGTTAGTGATTGGGTATTTTTGAAGGTTTCTCCTATGAAAGGGGTCATAAGGTTCGGGAAGAAGGAGAAGCTCATTCCCCATTTTGTTGGTCCTTATCAGATTTTGAGGAGGTTTAGGAAGGTTGCTTATGAATTAGAATTGTCGGTGAATTTGGGTTTTATTCATACCGTGTTTTATGTATTGATGCTGAAGAAATATGTGGGTGATCCTTCTTTGATTGTCCTTTTGCAAGATGTTTGTATTTTGGATTCATTAGCTTATGAGGAAGTCCCAATAGAGATTTTGGATTGGCAAGTAAGTAGGTTGAGGACTAAGGATGTGGCTTCGGTAAAAGTCCTTTGGAGAAATCCAAAGGTGGAAGAAGATACTTGGGAAGCCAAAGAGGATATGAAGTCTAAATATTCGTTCCTATTCTCCGTGTTGGATGAAAATGCTTAAGGTATGATTTTCGTTCTCTCTCTTGTTTTTAATTTGTTGTTTGGGTATGTGTGCATTCTTTATTGTGATCATACTTATGGTAGCCTTGAATCCTCATTCAGGATGAATGATCCTGTAGGGGTAGTAATGTAATACCCCAGGTTTTAACCTTGTAAAGGGTTTAGTCATTACTGTACGGAGTACGGATCAGGTGATAAGTCATAGACACTTTGTACGAGTCGTATAGAACCAGTCGTTGCTTAAATAGTAAGGTGGTCCAGCGTTTCTATGTTAGTCATAACTTGGTCTTCATGAGTCGTAGGGAGGGAGTCGTGACCATAACAGTGAGAGGTTAGGTTTTGGGGTTCCAGGCTATGAGTCTTGGTGATGACTTGTGACTAGTGAGAACGAGTCTTTACGAGACCATAGCGACTGGGAGTCGTTTCCTACTCTATTTCATTAAGGGCATTGTATTCGTTACTTCCATCCCCTTACCTTCCACGACTTAAAACTCTTCCCTTATCCCTATTTGCACCAATTAACACAAAATAAATACTCTTGGCTCTCTAAAATTCCCCAATCAAGAAAAAAGCTAGGTTTTTAAGGATTAAGCACCTAGGTTCGAATTATGGTTTGTCTTCCAAATTCCTTGGGTTTTAGGCATATATCTCTTCCCTAACTTTGTTTTTCGTAATATCACCTGTTTAATCATTGTTTTGTGATTTTAAATTATGGGTTTTTAATAATGGGTTAAGGGTTTTGAATTATTGTTATTTAGTTGGTTTTCCCATGGTTTTGGGATTTTTATTCATGCTTTAACTTATGGTTTCTAAACTAATTATATGCATGGGCATGGTATGGGATGGGGGTCGTGGATTCCCCCAAACTTATGTATTTTGGTATTGGAATTGTTATTAATCTCAACCTATCTTATGAATTTTTCTTTTAAATATGGATATATGCATAATTTAACTTGTTTTTTTGGAACCTTGCATTGAATAAATAGTTAATGGAATATAAAAATGGTTTTCAAAGGCCTTGGTGGCCATGGATTGATTTTAAATTGGAACTTGGGAGTCTAAATTAGTTCAATGGTTTTGCAATGGCATAATGGAATTGGCTTGCAAGCTTAATTAGTATGACGATACCATTCAATAAATTCCTTAATGGATGACTCCTTTGTTAATGGATCAGTTTATGTGCAAATATTTTAATTAGGCTTAAAGGGGGTGTGTAGCTAGCTATAAAAGGTGGAGGTCCTGGAGAGACCGATACTAGAAACTATATTTGCTGGTGTGGGGGTCATTATGACCATGTGCATAGTTCACACACACACACACACTATATATATATATATATATTGGAATTGCTAGGGTCGTGGATTCCTTGGCCCTTCCTTGGATTTCTCCGGTTCGTGCGGCTAATACACACTAGGGACCTTTCAACAGGGGGAGTTGAACCCATGTAGCCTGTGGGTGCCCTTAGGGTGGTTAGAGCTACAGAGTTCAGGTTAATGATCTAAAATCTCATATTTGAACTTTGTATCCTATCTTGACATCTTTTATATATATATATATATATATATATATGAATGTATGTGAACATGTACATCGAGATTGGTTTTGTTTTTGAAATTGGCATTATTTTATCCCTACCCAGAGTTATATGTTATCGCTCACCCCACTAACTATCCCCGAACACTATATCATTTCATGATGTAGGGTCCTAGGGGTCTTTCCATTATCTTGTGTAGAGTTAGGTTATTCAGGTTCGTCAGTTAATCTATGTTGAAGTGGTGAGCTTCCATTTTTTGGAAGGCTGGATATTTCACTGCTATTTATGAGTATCGAAATCCCTATTGGTCTGTTATATATTTTGTATTCACTTTTTGGCCATGGTCGGGGGCATGTCCCGACCTAACTTGGTATTTTGTTTTAGAGGCCTGGACAAAGTATGGGAATAGTTGATGTTTTGGAATTCTGGTGTCCCTTTTGACTATCATATCTATATTGCTTATTAGATTGGTTATCTTCCACTGTTATTTATATTGCGTTCATATTTTCTAGGCTAGGAGGGGGGGCCTCTAGTCCTCGATGGACTCAAGTTACCCGTTATGCCTAGGTTGTGATTCAGGTTGTGACATGGATAGACTTAGATCAACAAAGAATTTTCATCCTAGACTTTGGAAAATCACCTCTCTAGGACTTTGGAATGAAGTTTTTCAGTTAAGACCCCAAAACCATAAAAAATAAGCATATATACTTCGCGAGGGTCTTTGCAATAGCCTGAATCTCATTGCAACAACGTATTCCTATTGCCATGGGCTTAACTCTTGGACAAAGTCATTTTTAGTAAAATGAACATAACTTACTCTGAAATAGGATTAATGAAAGATTAGCTGAGTTGGAAAGATGACTCAAAGATCTTTAATTGGGTGGGCGTTCAAATTCATCTCTCTTTATATTCCTGGAAGAATACTCATTTGGAGTTGACCCTATTTTAAACTTAGAATGAAACTTAATCTGTAAGGGCCTTCCAACTAACTTTATACTAGGTGTTTTTTATTACCTTAGTTCATACCTAATTCACTTCCGCACTACAGAATTAATCCTAACACCTATGAGAAATGAGGTGCCTATACCTTTACCGTATATATTTTTAGTAACTATGAAATTAATCATTATAATAGATACCAATTTACTAACCATTCATCCCTAAACGGACCTTGAATAAACAAGAGAAAGAGGTCGACATTAGGAGTACAAAAATTTTGAGTTTCTTATATTCCACCTTTACTTACCCACCAGCTATTATTTATCAACTAAACCATACTTTATGATTGACCTCACCTGCTATTATTTATTAACTAAACCATATTTTATGATTAACCTCTCTACCGCGACTTTTCAAGACATAAAGGCGCGGTGCTCAACATATACACATGAATTAGATCATTTCTCTCATGATTCCAAACTTGGGAAAAATATTTTTATACAAGTTCTTATCAAGAATCAATAATCAAGAGAATATGAACCTTGTGGGTTCTATGGCTTATACTATCTAGCCCTTAGCAAGACACCATTTAAGAACAACAGTGGAAGAACCACTCGCTCCTAGTGTTATTAGGATGAACCATTTGTGTTTTTGGAATAAACATGGAAAATAGACTCAAGAGTATTTACTGCTCGATGATCGCTGTAGCAGTCGTCGTACTACTGTTGTGGAATTGGTCCACTATGGGGATCCCTACCTAAACTAGAAATCTACTACAATCAGCCTATCTTTCATTATAGCAAGCTTTTTTCGGCATCCTTCCCTTCCATTGAAGAGAAACGTAGGAAGAAAGTCTGAGAGACTTCAGCTCTATCCAGTTATACTATACACACCTCAATTTTTGACATCACCAATTTATCCCAAAGAGGGAACCTCTATAATCAAAACTAGGAACATATTTTCCAATCTAAAACTTCCTACAAAACCCTATATCAATTGACAATCCCACAATAATCTCATAACCTCTAGTCATCATACTATAATCCATAATTCAACACTAAACTACACAACGCCAGATTTTCTGTATAAACCGCATTACTCCAAGATCTTCTATTCATATACTAGGAAAACTTTTAGTAGGGTACCTACACCTTAACCTATGCTATAACAAACAAAACATTACAAATACACCAGTGTGGGTTTTATCATAACATGGATTATCCACCACAACTCACATTCATCTATTCGACCGTCAACATACCTCAACCACTCAATGAGCAATACGATTAAAGTATTATCATGTAACAATTAGAGGGATATGAATTTCTATAAACACATTTGATAACTCTACTCCCTCAATCAAACCTACAACTAAATATCATCACCCGAATCAGGCTAACTTATTTCACCATCTTTAGCAATTCAATAATACTATATTTAAGGAATACTATTAACTAATAATTTGTAATGACCCACTAGGTCATTTTCTTAATTTTTACTTAATTTGGTGTTTTTAGCCTTTCCATATTAATTATAGATCATTTATGACTTTTTAAAACTGTTGATTTGGTTATTAGGCAGATTGTTCCACTTTTAGGCTCATTTCCCTATTTTGGAGCCATTGCTGTTAAGGAATTGTTCTCATAAAAAAATCCTAGTTAACAACTCTCGATGAGAATTCCAACAGTGCCATCAACTTTTAAAAATTTATTTTAGGCTAGAGGGACCCTTGGTTTACATCCCAAGTCTTTCAGACTTGTTTTGGGCTATTGGGTGGGTTTTAATTAAAGTGGAACTATCGGTATGGGGACCATATTTAGTTGAAACAATCTTGAATGAATGTTTTGATGGTTCCTTTGAGTCTATAATGTAAAATTTGTTGCGATAGCATAGTTTATTTGCATGGATGAGGCTCTAAATAAATCTCGAGCACCCCGTCGGAGTCTATTTGGACTTAGCAAAATTTAGCACCTGGCATCAACTAGTTCAACTGCTTAAGTAGGCCTATGGTGGCTTAAGCAATGGTTGCTTAAGCAGCCTGGAGATTACTTTAGCGATCAGCCTTGGACCTCGCCTAGTTCCTTAAGCGGAGGCCTAATTGCTTAAGAAAAACTCGACCACTTAAGTGAAGACTGAATTTTTGTGGAGATCACATAAGCAATCATTTTTTCTCTTGAGCTGTGATTGCTTAAGCAATCATCTGGTCGCTTTAGCGGTAATAGTTGGTGTTATATCACCTTCTTTACCATTTTATCTCCCACATTTATTAAACTTTTTCCTTATTTTTTGATATCTTAGAGCAAAAGAAAGTGTGGGAAATCATCCATTAATGCTAAGGTAAGTTAGCCCAGCACTCCTTGATCATTTCTCATTATTTTACCCATCAAATTCCATCCTTTTCAACATAAATTCTCCAAATTTAGGTCTTAAAGTCCTTAGACTTTAAGGGCTGATTTGGGCTGTGATTCATGCTCCATTTGTGCTCAATATTTGAGCACACATTCCTTGTTCTTCGATGAACCTCGTGATGGATTCAATTCTAGTTTTCATTTGTGGGCCCCTTTGGACGATTCTTGACCCAAATTTTAACTCAAATATTTTTATACAAATCTAGGTCTCAGTTTACTCTGATTGATATGTAGATCATTATTTTTATAGCAAAGAAATGTTTCTAGATTGTGGAGCAATGACAAATGCCTCATGGATTATTCAAGAATTTTTACCTGGGATCGAGGTAGACTTCGATCTACTTTTCTCTATTATATGGTGTTATGTATAGATTGCATGCTAGGTAAGGATTATAGGATGTGATTATGACTGGAATATCATAACCTATATATGTATACCTTGAGTTATCCCTGTATATACATATATTTATGGTATCATCATATATCCCTCTCTTTCTTGCCTATTATATATGTATTTTTGACCTTGTATACTATTATATAACTTCTTTCACTCTTTCCTTGTTCATTAACTAATGATGTATAGTATTGCATTTTATGGTGTGTTCGTATAAAATCTAGGTTTATTGGTGTGTTGGTACAAGAGCTAAGTGTCTAGTAGGGTCCTGCAGATTGGTAAGGAAACTGTATCATATCTTCAGGAGGCTATAAAACATTTATAGGAAATTCTATTTTGGACTCCTTATGTCTATAATTTTGTAAAGGTCTAGTACATTCTTTGACTTTATTTAATTTGAAATAGATGATATGAGGTTATTTATAGATGTAGACAAGACTTTAACACGTGTTTCTAGAGCTTCTGCTTAGTGTTAGGCTAGGGAGTTAGAGATTAATACAAAAGATCTTCATCACTAGCTAGAGGATTTGGCCCAACCTAGGCTCCGGTAGAGTTTATGACTGCCTCAGCTTTTCATAAATAAGTATTATGGATTCTAAGCCTTTTTATGTATACCTCAATACTAGAGATGATATTCGGTATATCGAGTAGTTCTCAGACTAAAGTTAAGTTTGATTGTGTTCAGCAGGGATCCTTATCAATTTCAGAGTATGCGATTGGGTTTCTCGAGTGGTATAGACATACTCTTATGCTATATTTTTCAAAGCATGAGATGGTGCATAAATTTATTATAGAATTAGCTTTGCCACTATATCTGGTATCAAAAGCTGTGATAGCAGCTGGGGCTTCTTTTTCTCAGGTTATTGATCATGTGAGGACCATAGAGAGACCATGTATTCAGACTTATGGAGCTGACTCTCAGATTTGTTATTATGGTCATAGTGGGTACAATTCTCATTAGACCTTGTGGTGTATTTGGTATGGACCTTTAGGCCATGGCATCCATTCTAGATCAATAGATGCAGTGCCTCAAAGTATTCTAAGAGCTTGTTTTGGTTATGGCAAGATTAACATTGTTCTAGAGAGTGCCCCAAGCGAGAATGGGTTGTTCAGACAAGTCAACATATGTTTCTCTCCAACCTAGAGTTCCTGAGGTAGATTATAATTGTGGGAAGGATAGTCATTTTAGTAAGGAGTGTTCCCAGTGTCAGTTGATCAACCAGTTGGGGTCAGTTCATATTTCTCGCTAGGTTAAGGGTTTAAGGGTTTTTTATGACTGTAGAGAGATCGGTCATTGGTCTAGTGTGTGTATTTAAGTTAGATTATTAGTCATTCAGCTCATCTAAATTTGTCTCATAGAGATATGGCGCCTTTAGTTAGATATAGTGAACTTAGTGCCTTAGTTGGTTATTCAAACGCTCAGTCAGAGTTTGGACCCGAGCAGATTCATACTCGTTTGGGAATATTAGGCCTATAACTTCAAATTTCCACCATGATTGGGGCTCTCTTGGTTTCCTATCTTCTACTTTTTATTTGAGTTAAATTGGGGTTTCATACCCATCAATGACAATATGCCTTGGTATTCTTATATTGGTTGCTATATGCCTTGATATAGATTTCATACATATTTTACTACACTCGTAGTAGATTTGTTTTGGTAGTGGATGGAGTGGCTCAATATTATATTTTCCTAAGGGTGTAGTATTTGGGTTAAATTCTCTTTACTTTGGCATATTTACCTTCATATGGCCCAAGAGTGGTACATGTTATTGATTTTATTTTTTGGTACCACCTACCCCTTATATTGGTGTCACTATTGCTATTATTTGTTATTTTTTTATGTTGATTGGTCCGTACCTTATAGACGACTGGACTAGAATTAACTAGTTAGAAATTCCTTTCTCACAATATTCATTTGCTGTACTAGGTAACTGGCTTGGTTAGATATTTTTCTCTCTTTTAGCAAGGTGAGGTTGGTTGTTTTCCTTTTCTGCTGGCGAGGTTAGATCGCTTGTTGAGTGGGGTATAAAAGTGAAGGTAGGTTGACCTTTTATGGTTTTGTTATGGATCTAGAGTTGACAATTTGGTTTTATTGCCTATTTTTGAGTTTGATATTCTAAGGCTTACCTTCTGGTTTTCTTAGATATTAGCATTGTCTATCTTTATCTAAAGTCGTTTATGAGGTTGATAAATTTGAGACCTCTTATTTTGATTTTGGTAGTTCATTGTTCAGTAATAGTCTTGATGTTTATATTGGAAGGTCTAAGGCTTGCCTTTTTGATTGTTGGGTTTGTCTTATGATGAAAGCTTTGATCTTCATATTGTTGTTGAGTTGGATACCACGTTCTCTCCATGATGTGGTTTTTGGTCCTGTTGAGTTTAGGGTGGTGGAAATGGGTGATGTGTGTGTATGAGTATTCGTGGTTGTAGATTGAACATTTAATTGGCTAAATTTAGGCTAAGGTTGCATTCTTCAAAGTTGCTTGAGTTTTTGCTACTGTTAATATTCTCATAACTTGGCTGAGTTTCCACTTGATTTTGCTTGTATCAATGTAATATTAGTATGTTGTGGTTTGGATTTATGCGCATCATTTATTCTCGGTATGGTTGAAGTCTTGTTGGTTGTTGAAGTTGAGTTGTGTTTTTTTCGAAAATAAAATAATGCAGTATGTTGAAAAAGGAATGCCTATAGAAAAATCCCTTAGAAGCATTGTCTCTCCTTATTAACCTACATGGGGAGTCATGCGGGCCCAATAATTCATTCCTTCTACTTTCAAGATCTTTATATCCATAGATTTTTTCGGACAAATGCCCTTTTATAGTGGATATTGTAATCACCCTCCAGGTTATTTCCTTAATTTTTTTTGATTATTTGGCATTTCTAGCCTTTCCACAATGGCTATAGGTCATTTATGACTTGTCGGAACTTTTGATTTGGTTATCGGGCAGTTTGATCACGTATTAGGTTTATTTTACTATTTTGGATCAACCATTGTTAAGGAATTGATCTCGAACAAAAAATCTTTGTTAACGACCTTGAATGAGAATTTTGATAGCGTTATAAGTTCCAGAATATTTATTATAGGCTAGAGGGATGCTTGGTTCATGTCCTAAGGCTGTCAAACTTATTTTGGGCTTTTAGATGGATTTTTGTTAAATTGGAACTATGGGTGTGGGGCTCACATTAGTCGAAATGACCTCCGATGAAAGTTTTGATACTTCTGTTGAGTCCACAATGTTGAATTTGGTATGGTAGCATAGTTTATTTGCTTTCATAGGGTTTCAAATGAATCACGAGCACCCCATCAGTGTCTATTTGAACTTAGTAAAATCTAGTGCCTGGCATCAGCTGGTACAATCGCTTAAGTAGAATTGGTCTCTTAAGAAATGTTCGCTTAAGAAGATAAGGGATATCTTTAGCAATCAACCTTTGGCCCCTCCTAGTCGCATAAGCAGAGGCCTAATCGTTTAAACTGTGATCACTTAAGCGACACTCGACTTCTTAATTGAAGACCAAATTTTTGTTTTGGATCGCTTAAGCTACTATTTGACCGCATAATCGGTAATATCTTATACGATCTTCTGGCCTCTTTAGCGATAACTGATGGTGTTATAACACCTTCTTCACAAATTTTTGTCCTACATTTCTTAATCCTTTTCCTTCATTTTTGAGAGCTTGGAGCATGAGAAAGTGTAGGGAATCATCTATTGAAGCTAAAGTAAGTTAGCCCAACACTCCATGGCCATTTTCCATTATTTTCCCTACTTTTCTCTATGAGATGGTGTTATGTATAGATTTCATTCGAGATAAAGATTATTGGACGTTATTATGACTAGAATATCATGACTTTTCCTATTAAGGGAAATTGGGTAGAAATGGGACTCGAACCTTAGTTTAAGAAACTTTTTATGGCCTTAGAAACCAACCACTTGATTTAGTGATTAAGATGGATTTTACCCAATTAGATCCTTGTAGTGTCTTTATTCTTGTGATTATCATAAATTTCCACAGTTCTTAGGATTTATTATATTTATTATATTATTTGGACTGACGTCATATTACAATACCAATAGGACTCCAGGTGAGTATTCTACCTTTAGGAAGGGCCTGATTCTAGTTTATGGACACTTAGGCGCTTATTGTTATATTGTTTGGATACTTGTGATGGAACATACTTTTCGGTGCATTAATGCTCACTTAGTGGTACGATTCCAACCAAACCATTATTTTACTATTTTTTTCTACGTAGGGATTTGTTCACACTTTTACTATTAAAATGGGAATCATACCACCTTATTAAAGGATTTACAAGCTTTTGAAAATAAATATGATGTTTTGAAAAAAAGATCAAGATTTATTTTAGGCCATGGTTTATCTACTATTTACCACTACTATTTACTTTGGTCGAAAGAGCTTTTGACCCTTTCTATGCAAGTATGCTCATTTAGTCTCAGAGTTGATCTCGAGCACTGGATTCATAGACTTATATGCTTTTTGTCATGGTTAAAGTCTGTGCAATTATTATAGATACATCTCTCTGTTACTGGATGGAGTGGATTAATCATGATTATTCTTTTAAGTCTTGAATTGGTACCAGGTAGTGTATTCAAATATTCTCGAATCTTCTAGAAACCCCTTCGTCTATGAGCCATAGTGTCGTGGAAGAGAGTTCACTATAGGTATTTTCTTTATGAGTTATTAAGCATGAGTAGATGTATACACTTGGTACATTATGGCAGTCATATCAGATATGATACTATGAATTTACTTTACATTCATTCATTTGAATATATTGCTAATCACTATTATATTGTTTGGTGCTTATACTATTGGCGTTATGGGGTTGTATTAGGTATAGGCTATGATTTTTGTTTGTTTATTGTTTGATTAACTCTTCTGGCTTATGAAGACTATGCAATGTATTATTTGTCTGGGCTATGCGATTACTTTATTATTGTTATTGTGATTAGTTCATAGTAAGATGGTTAAGCATTGTACCCAGTATTGTCGGTACATTTTTGGTTCCTTTTCATTCCTTATTATTGGTAAAATTTCATTATTATTAGGGAACCTCGTTATGCTAGTCTTACATTGCCTATCTGTTTATGACCCTCAAGATGTTAGGTTGGATCCCTAAGGCTACTACCTTTACATAGCCATATATCTATGTATATATATATATATATATATATATGCTGTCACCGTATGTCCATCTCTTCCTTGCCTCTTCATGTTGTATATGTATTCTTGCCCTTGTATACTATTACATAACATTTTTCACTGTTTCGTTGTACATTGACCAGTGATATATGATATTGCATTTTAGTTCTTGAATACTATTAGGATGGGATTAGTTTATCCTTATCTCCCCACTAGCTTTATTATGTTAATCTTCTTGGATAGTTGACCATAGATTATATTCCTAACTTATCCCTGGAGATCAGTCGGTCGATGCCTACTGACCATGTGTTTGGTACTCGTACTAAACTTTTGAAGCCTGTAGATCATGGTACAAATTCTTGGTGTATCTCATCACATCATACAGGCAACTATGCATTGAAGATTTAGGGTAAGCTCTTGGCATTCAAAGTATTCCTACTCTCCCCTATATTAATTAGACTAATCTTTATATTACACCCAGATACATCTTTGTAGATGTATTTATTCTGTATTACTAGTTTTCACTCTGATTGTATTTGAAGATCTTGCACTAATTGTATCAGGTTTTGGGGTTTCTTTATATATATTTGTCTCTTTATCATATTTATTCTGCTGACTTTTTTCATTTCGTTTGATAGTCCATTACTAGCTATTCAAGACTATGGGTTGGCTTACCTATTGGTGGGTTATAGTAGGTACTGTCATGACCTAAGAAATTGGGTTGTGCCAAATCGGTATCAGAGCCTGGTATCAGAGCCAAGTTTACTGGTGTGTTTATACAAGAGCTAAGTTTATAATAGAGTATTGCGGACCGGTACAGAGACATCTATATCTTATTTTTGGCAGTCTATAGAGATTTCTTAGGAAATTCTATTTTTTACTCCTTGTCATGTGACTATATTTCTATGAACCTCTAGTACATCTATTGACTCTATTCTATAGAAGATTGGTGATACAAGGTTATCAATAGATGCGGGCAAGACTTCCTCATGCATTTCTTATATTTTAGCTCAGCATCGGGATAGGGAGTCAAAGATTAATACCGAAGTTCTTCAGCACCAGCTAGAGGATTTGGGGCCATCCCAGGCTCTGATAGAGTTTGTGTCTGCCACACTTTTTTTAAACTCAACCTTAGGGATTCTAAGCCTTTTCACAAATACCTCACAACTAGAGATAATATTTGATAAATCGAGAAGTTCTTAGACTAGAGTTGAGTTTGGTGATGCTCAGCAAGGCTCCTTGTCAATTTTAGAGTATGAGATTGGGTTTATCTAGTGGGGCTGGACATACTTCTATGCTGTATACTTTAGAGCATGAGATGGTGCATAGATTTATTAGAGGATTAGCTTTTACACTTCATTTGGTATTGGAGGATTTACTAGTAGTTGGGTCTTCTTTCCTTCAGGTTGTTGATCACTTGAGGACCATAAAAATAGCATGTATTAGCACATATGAAGGTGACTCTCAGATCGATCATGGTGGTCATATTAGGCACAATTCTCATCAGACCTTGCAGAGTATTTGCCATAGACCATTAGGATGTGGCGATCATTTTGGATCAGTGGGTGAAGTAGTCAAAGTATTCTAGGATCTTGATTTAGTTGTGTAGAGATAGGTCATTTGTCTAGAGAGTGCCCAAGCATGATTTTGTTGTTCAAATAGGGTCAATATATGTTCCTCACCAGCCTAGAGCTCCTGAGATATGCTATAATTATGGAGAGGATGGTCATTTTAGTAAGACACTTTGTTCAACTAGGGTCAACATATGTTCCTCACCAGCCTAGAGCTCCTGAGGTATGCTATGATTTTGGGAAGGATGGTCATTTTATTAAGAAGTGTCTTCTACATTCGTTTGTCAAACAATCAAGGTCAGTTTATTTTTCTCGCTAGATTAGGACTTCAATGGTTTTATATGACTGAAGAGATATAGTTCATTCGTGTAGAGAGTGTTTTGGCATGGGATTAGTAGTCATTCAGCTTATCTAGATATGTCTCATAGTAATACGGAGCCTTCAGTTATAGGTAGTGCACTTAATGTCTCAGTTGGTGATTGAAATGCTCAGTTCGAGTTTGGACCTACTCGAATTCATACAACTTTAAGCATATCAGACTTATGATTTCATATTTCCACCCTGATAGATGCGCCTGGTTTTCTATCTTTTACTTTATATTTGAGTTGAATTGGGATTTTCATACCCATAGATGACTACATGCCTTGGTATTTCTGTATTAGTTACCATATTCCTTAGTGTAGATTTCATACATTATTGACTTCCCCCATAGATGATTTCTTTTAGTAGTGGATAGAGTAGTTCAACATTGTATTTTCCTAAGGATGTAGCATTTGGGTTAAAGTCTAAGGATGTAGCATTTGGGTTAAAGTCCCTTTACTTTGACATATTGTCCTTCTTATGACCCTAGAATGGTACTTGTATTGATTTTCTTTTTTTTGTACCTCTTATCCCTTATACTAGTGTCACTATTGATGTTATTATTGTCATTATTTTGACTTTGATTGATCCTTAGCTGATAGATGACTAGACTAGCATTATCTAGTTATAATTTTCTTTCTCACGATTCTTATTTGTTGTCCTAGGAAACTAGCTTGGTTGGATGGATTTATATCTTATAGTGAGGTGAGGTTGGTCATTTTCCTCTTTTGTTAGTAAGCTTAGAATGATTGTTGAGTGGGCTATGAAAGTGAAGGTATGTTGTCCTTCTATGGTTCTGTTAAGCTTCTAGAGTCGGCAATTTGGTTTTATTACTCATTTCTATGTTTGAGATTCTAGGGCTTACCTACTGGTTTGCTGAGATTTTAGCATTGGCTATCCTTATCTGTAACCCATTTATGAAGTTGATAAATTTAAGACTTGTTCTTTCGATTTGGCTTGTTCATCGCCCAGTAATAGTCTTGATGTTGATGTTGGAAGGTCTAAGGCTTGTCTTTCTGGTTGTTGGGTTTGTCTTTTGATGAAAGGTTTAATCTTCGTATCAATGTGGAGTTGTATACTACGTTCTCTCCGTGACATGGTTTTTGGTCCAATTGAGTTAAGAGTGGTGAAAATTGGTTATATATGTGTACGAGTATTCGTGGCTGTAAATCGAGTATTAGATTGGCCAAATTTAGACTAAGGTTGTATTTTTTAGAGTTTCTAAAGTTTTTTCTACTTTAATATTCCCGTTGCCTAGATGTGTTCTTAATTATGCTTGATGATTTTTGTCCTTAGAGGATGTCGAGTTGAATTACTTTTATCTTCAGCCAGTGGTTTTTCTTTCTTTGTGATTTTGTTGTTCAGCTACATTCCAATTTTTGCTCTGGTGATAACCAGTGGGGATATGCCTAATTTTTGAGAGTGAGGTTGATTTGAGTTTTTGTGTTTCGAACTCCTGACTATCAATTTTGAGGGTTATCTAGATCAGTTAGTAGCTTTGGCATAGATTATAGACATTGATCATCACCATTTATCTGTCCAGGTAGCACTTATGGGCTTATATTTATTATGCTTACTATTATAGATTATCGGTAGATCTGCTTTAGTTCTTCGAGGTTAATGTGATGGGGTTTCATAGATAAGACTCAAATGACTTTGCATGGTTTGGAGTAGATAATAGGTTTAGAAAGCCAAAAAAGGTTAGATTTAGATATTACAGTTAGTCGCATGATTCATGCCTTGGATTATATTTAGCTTGGCTGAGTTTCCACTTGGTTTTGCTTGTATCAATGTGATATGAGTGTGTTCTGGTTTGGATTTGCATACATCAACCATTATCAATTCAGTTGAAGTACAGTTGGTTGTTGAGGTTGAGTTTTGGTTATTTGGAAAGCGAAGTAAGAAAGTTAATTGAAATAAGGATGCCTAAAGCAAAATCCAGTTGGAAGCGTTGTCTCTCCTAAGAGGTTATCTGAGAATTCATGCTTAGGGCATGTAAGCCTAGTACCTTATTTCTTCTAACTTTCAGCCTCTTTCAATCTGTTGACTTTCCTGGATGAAAGTTCTTTTTGTAGTGGATATTGTAATGACCCTCTAGGTCATTTCCTTGCTTTTTGCTTATTTTCAATGTTTTGAGCCTTCTAATAGAGACTACAGGTCATTTATCACTTGACAAAATTTTTGGTTTGGTTATTGGGTAGTTCATTTGCAGGTTTTAGGCTCATTTCCCTATTTTGGAGCCATCTCTATTAAGAAATTAGTCTTGGACCAAAATCTTAGTTAACAACTCGAATGAAATTCCGATAGAGCCATTAGCTCTAGAACATTGACTTTAGGCTAAGAAGACCCTTGGTTCAGGTCCTAAGGTTTCCAAACTCATTTTGGGCTTTGGGTTAATATTTGTTAAAGTAAAACTATGGGTAAGGGGCTCACATTTAGTCAAAATGACCTAAGACTAAAGTTTGGATAGTTCCATTAAGTCTAGAATGTCGAATTTGGAATGGTTGCATCATTTGTTTGGGTGCACGGGGTTCCAACGAATCCCGATCACCCCGTTGGAGTCCATTTGGACATAGAAAAATTTGGTGCAAGACATCAATTAGTGCAATGGCTTAAGCAAACCTTTGATCTAAATATCAAATACTCAATGTATATAGATAAATATAACAAACTTCTCATTATCCAAGGATTCCTATATTTCTCACTAGTGGTCATTTACTAACATTCATAATCCTCATCAACTACCAATATTGAATAATATTTACCAAAGTACTCATAACCATAATCATATCACCATTTAGAAATCTATCTCATCGATATACTCGATGCACACACTACTATTAACTAACCAATACTCATTATTAGACTACTGATTTGCTAGTCATCAAGGACCTCTAGTTATTAGCCTAACTGATTCTTTACATAATCTTTATTCATTGGATAGTAACTAACCATTATTCACTAATTAACCAATATCCAAAATCTAGCTGAGATTAATTATTAGACAATAGGCATATTTAAACAATACCCATTTGTAATCATCATACTAGTACTAATCACCATCTAGAAAAGGACACAAACTTTCATTATACTCTTATATATCTAATCATTAACATCTTTGATTATCTAGAATCATTAATAAACAAATCCTCAATAAATGGCTAATCAACATCATGACTTAGTCATCAATATCATTAATCATCACCCATGCTAACCTATTATCATTATTAGCCACATAACAACCACCATTGCTAATTACCACATTTCAACCAAATAAGGTTCACTAACTAGAATTCTAGATTTTGAGCCATCAAATAAGATGGTAACTTAGTAGTCAATTAGTCACTACATAAAACCCTTAAATATACCTTAATTAATCCATTTTTCCAATTCTATCTAAACTCACTAGGTGAATACTCAAATGCCACACAATACTCCATTTGCCAACTTTTCCTAATTCATTATTCGACACTTACTACTTCTACTCACTATTCAACACTAGCAAGAACTACACTACTTAACAAGTGATTAGTATCAAAGAATTATAACTGACATCCAAAGAGTAACATTATACCTACAAAGCACATACGAATTTAACCATATAAAAGCATCATCATTCATAAACATATATACACATGCTTACCATACATAACATCATTATATCCTCAAGACTAATCGAACATAATCATAAAATCAATATATCCTTTGGACTTATCGGGCATCATCATAACATTAATATATCTTTTGGACTAACCGGGTATCATCATAACATCAATATATCCTCCGAACTTACCTGGCTTTATCATACATCAATATATCCTCCAGTCTTACCGGGTATTATCATAACATCAATATATCCTTCAGACTTATCGAGCATCATCATAACATCAATATATCCTTCGGACTTACCGGGCATCATCATAACATCAATATATACTCCAAACTTACCGGGCATCATCATGACATCAATATATCATCCGAACTTACATGGAATCATCATAGCATTAATATATCCTCCAGGCTTACCGTCCATCATCGTACATATATAATCAATCCAAATAATAGTAAATGCAAGCCCCACGAGGTATAGAGTGAAAGAAAAGTAAGAAAAGACATGTCATCATACCTCATCATTCATTATTAACACAATATATTAATAGGTGCATGAACAAATCTATCCATATGGAATGAACACTCTTTACTTTATAGAGCTTAACATAATCATTATCACTTTCAAGTACAAAGCCTTAATTATATCTTCTAGAGCCCCTCTTTATTAGCATAATTCACATTATTAGCGCAAGAAGATTTTTAGAACAAACACTAGTGTAATCACTAGGATTGAACACAATATGAGTAATAACATACTCCAAGTCCCACATGGTAATTTGATCAATGATTTAAGTAATATCATAGTCATGGGTTCAATCTATAAGACAATTCATTTCTATCCAAGCATCATCAATAATCTAGCAACCAAATATTCATATAATTTATAATACCAACATCATGAATAAACCATTTAGTGGGTTTAGTCATCATATTTCCTTAGGCATATTCTATGAGTTTAACGAATATCTAGGTCGCTAATGAAACTACATAGTCCAAGCTTAATACGGGTCGAGTTTCGCTTCTAATAACCCAAATTCATCTTCAAGTCTAACTTTTACTTGGGACTAATCTAAGCTATCTAAATCATATCTTAGATGTTTATCATTCCACACTAGTTCTATGGTACAATTCTTCCTCAAGTATTACTCTTAATTCATCCAAAACTATTAGGGAAGTTTCCACAACTACGCACACCTAAGGTCTACTTCCTATTTAATATGAGTGGAAATATCACTCCTGTCTAACAGGAGCATCTAGATCACTCTCATGTTATTCATGAGATAACAAGTCCAACTAACCAAGGTTCTAGGCTATAAGTCAAGTATCACACATTATGAGTTCAATAGCCTAAGTGGCTCAACTAATCCCACACATTACCATCTACCATTTCAACACCTAAAACCCCACCCAATCTTGTCAAGATATAAAAGTCATACTATAATAAAGCTCAATCTAATAAGAAGTAAGCCTAACCTACCTCAAATCCAAATATAGTCACAAACTGATAACCTTTACTTTTCCTTTCCCCGAAGCTTCTTCAATGAACCAAGCAATCAAAAATATAATCTATGCATCATTACGAGAATATCAATACCTATATTTCACCAATGTGTTTCGGATCCAAAATGACACCAAAAACCCCCAAGTGGGTCCTATTTACAAAAAATGAGTTTCTGAGACCAACCCATTGTTCAATACCATTAGGGAGTTATATCACTCAAGAAATTGGTACAAACACAACATATTTTAGCTAAAATCAAACCTCAAGCCATTAGGGGTTTTGGGTCAAATAATCAAGAATTCAACACTAAGAATGAAGGATTTAAACCTTATATTCGATGTTAATCACGATTATGCAAGTCATTCAAGCTCCGAATCAACACCTAAGACTCAATTTAGGGACTACACACTCTATTAGAGTTTACGAAACTCAAAGAAAGGGAGAAATGTCCAGTTCTCAACCAAAAAGGGCATTTAAATACCCCTTCCCAAGCCCTTAATTTAGGAAATCACGGACACGAAGCCTGCAATCTCGGTACCTTTACTGCACTAGAGAATAGCTAAACTTAAAGTAAATTCTAAGTTTCGGCCAATGCCTCAAGATTCATCCAAAATCTAATATGAGAAAATGAATTATGCAACCACATTGATTTTGATATTTTGGACTTGTTGGAAAAGTTGGATTTTCCATCCGAGGTTCTTTTGACCAAATGTGGGCCCCACACCCAAATTTCTAATTTATCAACTTTCCGACCAATAGGTCGAAATGAGTTTGGGTGCAGCGGGACCCGAATCAAAGGTCTACCAAACCTAGGTTAATATTTTAGAGCTGCTGGCACAGTCAAAACTTGCATTCGATATTGTTTTACTGAAGTTTTCTCTCTGTGTCCATATGGAACCAACAAAGATTCTAAAAATAAAAATGGTTCTAAAAATCAAACAGATTGCTCAATAACTAAAGTATCAATTCCAGTAAGTCATAAATGACTTGGGGCAGCTATGTAAAAGCTCTATCAGCGAAAATAAGTAGAATCATGAGAAATGGCCTGAAGGGTCATTATAATAGGGTATGCAAAGAAATAGCCCTCCATATTCATATACAAGGACAAACACATAGGAGGTGGGATCCGATTCTACTGAAGCTAAATGTAGGGCCCTGATACAGTTATCTAGCTATGATATAGGTTTATTTTATTTTTTTTGGTTGTACTATCTATTTGGATGATTACTAGCTTGGAATTCCTATCTATTTAGGTTGAGTTCTTAGTACTATTATGCATTAGATTTCCTTAAAATTATGAAATAGGGGGTCCATCCCTGTTTGGCTTTGTAATTACTTGTTTTAGGGAAACTAAATTGTTTATTTACCGATAAAAAAGAAAATACATGAGAATACATTTTCGGTGTATATACACATACTCACAACATATAAGTTTGATTCAAAATTCATGACATACCTTTTAGTCTCCACTACCTATAATACATATTCACTAAATACTCTAGCCTATAAATCTTTTGTTATCGATCTTATTTTCAATGCTTCACATTACTCATATCAATTCACTTACACATAGTAAATTTAGTTATCAATCAATCGCATATATAATGATATGCAACAATGCAATGAATCAATGCATGCTTAAATATAGTGTACACACATAGTATGGTTAGTAGGGATCCTTAGTCATGAACAGCAGACGACGATATCAATCCATGTAGCATACTAGTATGGTATCAAAATTTGTACTAATATGGTTCCCAAGCAAAACAATAACATCCATAAAAAGTTCTTACAATTTCATGGTATTAGATCCTCTGAATATAAGAAACTTATACTAGCGTGGTAATTGACCATCCAAATAACATAATATATGAATGTCATTATCAAATATCAATCATGATGAAATGCAGTGCACCAATTATGTAAGTACACATTTTTCTAGATATTTAGTCACAATCAAGAACATCAATTAAGGTAAACAACAAATATCCACTAACACATGAAATCACAAGTACGCCCGAAGGCCAATTCATACAGCTTGTAATACATGTCTTATCAAACCATATCCACCAATTATAGTATGTCTGAAGATGAATCCACCACTTTTTTTTATAAGAATTACCCAAACCAATCATCAATCACAAATATATCTAACTACCAATCAATTAAGTGTCTATTTTGGGAATGCACATTCCACCAAAATCAATGTCTACACTATAATTTCATATACTTAGTTCATTCACCAATATAACCCTGTTTAATTTCTATCAAAAACAGTAAATTCAGATACTAACTAGTAAGCCTTACATTCAAGTTGTCACTAAGTTCAAGACACAATTTTACTAGCCGATTATTCAACCACTCGATAGTATTCAACTTATAATTCTAGGTTGAGTCATACACCTTTATGCATCTTACTTCCTAGAACTTAGAAAAACTTGGCTTTAGGGTTTTATTCTATGACACCACATTCTCTTCATAATCAATTGACCTAACTATCTTTCAGCAAGAACATCCCACTTTTAAAACACGCACAATACTAATAACCTTTTTTAAGATTTTAAAGATGATCATTAAAAGCTCACTCAATCAACTTATAATTATTTTTATTCATATAATTCATATACCATTCCTCCTGGAGTCATTCAAACACAAAACACGCATCAAGGGATCAACACAATAACATAACAATACCCAATCAAATCTTTATTACACTAATTCCATATTTTATCCATCCAAACTCCTTATCTGTAGACCTAGACATGAAGTCTCCCGCCAGAACTATGGTTATTACACATAATTAACCAAATCTACTACACATTAAACAATAACCTACCTTAACCAAAGTTCTTTCCTTTCCTTCATTCCTTCATTAGTTCAATCATCTAGAAATCAAACATTATAAGAGTAGTTAATAAAATACTTTTAAATAAATACTTTGAGAATTCAACCCACTAATTCTAAACTTAATCATGGTATAAAACATTATTCAAGGGTCATAAACTATCAAATAGTTCTATCATGCTTAACCAATCTCAATTATTGGAGTTTTAAAGCTAAACATCCCTTCTTTATTAAATTTTAGGTCCCCAACCATAAAAATTCATGTATTAGGATAATAAATTCATGCTCGAAATCATTACTTAACAATCTTAATATAATTCTAGTTGATATTATCCCAACCCATAGTCTTTTCCCAATAATCTCATAAACCTAGGTTTTAACCTACTATTCCACCATTAAAGATTATTCTAATGATTCCCAAATGTTATTGCATTGAAAGACAAAGAAGATGATGGAAAAACATATATTAACAAAGAATTTTCACCGTAGACTTTGGAAAGTCACCTCTCTAGGGCTTTAGAATGAAGCTTTTGAGTTAAAAACACAAATTCAAAAAAATAAGCATAAGTACTGCCCGAGGGTTACTGCAGCGGCCCCACTATAGTAGCCTAGTCATGCAGTAGTAGCCTCGTGTCTTTAGCACAAATAATATTTAGTAAAATGACCATAGTTTTTACAATGAAAATGGATTAATAAATAGTCAGTTACGTTGAAAAGAAGACTTGAAGTTCTTTAATTTAGTGGGTATTGGGACCCATAACTCTTTATATTATAGGTGGAAATATAGTTTAATGTTTATCCTAGTTTAAACTTAGATGAAACTCAATTTGTAAGGGTACTTATAACTTATCTTTATGCTAGGGGTTTTATAGGACCTTAGTTCATACCTAATGCATTTCCACTCTAAGAAATTGATCCTAAGACCTATGAAAAATGAGGTTCTATTACCTTCTCCACAAATATTTTTAATACCAACAAAATGGGTCGTTATATGAATAAAGGTCAACACTAGCTGAAGTGCTCGTCAGAACTTCGATGGTTGCCGATAGAGGTAGCCTAAGAGTTATAGTGAATCCTTCCAAGTATATTTTTGATATTTGTGTTGGCTTTACCAATTTTCTTTCTTTTTCCTTTTATTTAAGGTTGAGTTATTTATTAGTCCTAATCTATTTATACTTTTTTTTTAATTTTGTTTTGCTTTCTGAATTTTGGGGTTTAATCCCACTTTATTATTTTGTTTTAATAATAAGTTGCTTGACCATAATATTTAACTTAAGAAAATAAAGAAAAATATTCTTTGATACATCTTGTTGAACAGATACAAGGCTCCTACAAGATTAAAATTTCTTTAATAAGGGTGCGTATTGGCTTCAAAGGATGCGCATGCAACTAAAAATATGTTTAGGAGATTAAGTAATATCACTTACTAGGTCAAATTACCATAAAGCCATTAATGCAACCTCTATGGAACTAGTTCTACTAGCACAACATTAAACTATTGTCCATTACTTAGTGCAAGAATATGTATGCTTTTTAATGTCCTGGAATGATGTTTGTATAGTACTTACACTTGCATGTACGTTTGGAAGCAACAAGTTTTCATTAGGGAAGACAACAAAGAAGTGAAATTATTCCCTTAAAAAAGAAGGAGGGTGGATCAGTTTACTTTTTAGGGAGCGGCTGAAGGAAATTCTTCAAGATTGTCATTACAACAATCAATCCAATGAAGTTCTAGAACACATCCAATGAAGTTCTAGAACACACTTTTATTGAGGGATTAAATTCCCAAATTATAGTTGTGTTAGATATTGTAGAGGGAGGATAGATTTCTATGACCCAATTGGCTATTATTGGCATCAAGACAAACCCATCAGTGGGAGAACAATCTAACCCAAACCTTAACGTAAATACTTAGCCATTTTAAAGATAGAATATAGAAAAACACAACCTTAATGATTAATATCTATAAAAAAATCCAATGATAGATTAAAGTGCAAAAAAGTCAAACAACCTGTTATAATCCTTGAGGATCCAAAAGTCATTATACAAGAACTTCTAACAAAAACTAATGCCTAAAACAATATCCAAAACTAATGAAATTAAAAAGAGTATCACTGTCCTAATAAATGGACATGATCTACTAAGATGATCAAAAATAGTCTAAAGATAAGTACTCACCCTTAGATCAAAACAACTGGTCACATGCTACAGGTGAGGTCCCAAAGAAGACTATGAAATACTACCTGCACTCAACAAAAAATGATCACAAAGTAGTATCAGTATGATCACCATATGTTGGTAGGTATTATAATCTGGTTAACTTAGACCTACGCATATACATAAAGAAAATATAAGTAAACTGGCAATCAATACATAACAAGTAATCTCAACTTAATTAACAACCTCCATAACTAGAGCATGGAAGACCAGTTAGTATCCTCAAGTAGATCACAAATTTCAGCCTATCCATTATTTCACAACCATAAGTGCATTGTTAATCATAAAGGGAACCTTTGTCCACTCTAAATACACAAGTGAGAAATTATCACCTAATTATCAATGTAGTTAACAATCTCATAAGAGTAGTCTAATGCTACATTGATCAACACAAAATAGTATGCATGTAATATGAACAAAAAATAGTACAACATACGTAATAAAATATAAATTTTTGATGTGCGAGCTTTGTTTTAGCACATTTATGGCTTTTAACTCGGACTAATTGTAAATTTGTAAGTAACTTTTGTCGTTTTTGATTATATTTTCTGTGCTATTGCAAGTAAGTCAAGATGCAAGAAAACCTAAAACAACTACATCAAGAAAGATGAATTTTGAGAGCGTAGATACATAGATCATAGTTGACAACTTGTCTGATAAGTCATCAACTTTGTGATAAGCCATCAGATGAAGAGAGTTTACAAGATCTAAAGTGAAGAGTTGATGACTTAACCTGATAAGTCATCAACTTCCTGATAAGCCATCAGATCAGGTCATCACCTGCAAGAAGCAAACATGGATTCAACAGAGGAGTTGACGACTTGGTCTGATAAGTCATCAACTCCCTGATAAGCCATCATAGGATGTCATCAGCTATAAACGAAAAATTTGGGATTTGAAATGTGACTCCAAAATTTTCTTTAGCATTTAAGGGAAGTTTTAGGTTTTCAACAGCATCTTAAAACTTACGTAAAACAACAGCTTTTTCATAGTTTTTTGAATTAAGCTTTTAGGGATATTTATTATGGTTTTGAGAATTCTCTTATGATTTTAGAAGGAAGAATGATAATATATCTTCATCGTTTGTAAGTTGACAGCTATTGAATTATAAATTCAATATATGTTGTTTCTTTCTATATCATGAGTAGCTAATTTTCTTAACCTGAATTGTTGGATCTATGAGTTTTGTCTTGTAAATTCATTAGTTGATCAAGATTCTCAAGGAACTAGGAAATTCTTTATAATTCTTCTATTGTACATGTTGTCTATTAGTTGTAAACAATAGACTAGACCTAATTACTGATTTGCTTGAAGTAAGAAATCAATCTAATAGGAAGTGAATTATCAACGGGGATTTGGAAGCGTTAAACTTTCATTTAATGATTAATGCTGTAACAAGGATAATTTACTCGAGATAAAAGCTGGTTAAGTATACAAATTTCGAAAGTTCAAATGAATTAGGTAATTGAATGTCTAAGTAGGTCGAGAGATATTTAGATAGTGCTTTGATACTGACAGTCTGTTGTTCCTGCATGTCATAAGAATCTTGAACCATAACAAGTGTATATCAAGTACCAATACTCATAGTGAACACAACTCTGGTTTTCCCATAACATTGATTTGAAATATTGAGATCATAGTTGCAAGTAGTTGAAATGAAGTGAACAATAAATTTCGTTTAATCTTTGAAACACCCACTTATAGGAAGCTGTTAAATATTAGTCAATTGACTCACGAATAACTTAAATTAACACCTTATTCCCTGTGGGATTTGGCCCCAACTTAGTTGGGTTATATAGTTGACAACGGCTACTTACTCTCTCGTAAGAGAAGTGTAATTTGGGCGTATCAAATTTTGGAGCTGTTGACGGGGAATACAATTGTCAATTTAATATATTTCTGATAATTGACTCATAGTTAAAGTTTTCTAAATTTTATGATTATTTGTTTTTTTTTTTTTTTTTTACAGATTCTATGTTGTATATGCCATGATCCAGAAGGTTAGGGGAACAACTATTACCTTTTAATCCAGAACCACAGTTAATTGGTAGAATGGCAGATCAACAAGAAGCAGATAGACTAGTAGCTCTGGCTGGGCTCAGCTGAATCAACAAACTGATGGTCAACCAGTGTGTCATACCAATACAGATGATGAGGACTTGGGAGATGATGATTTTTTTGATCCTGCTAACCAAAGGAGTGCAGAGAATGTAGCCGCACCAGTGAACCATAATGTGAATATAAATCATCCTTTTAGACCAAGACAAGACTGGCAGCCTATGCAATTTAATCTTGAGGAGGATGAGGACGAGATGGATGGAGCAGGTGCAACTGGAGCTATTATTCCGCCACCTTTAGCACCCGAAGATAAGTTCAACATCATGAGCACCATGATGCAACTACTTCATCTGAAGGGGTTATTTGGTGGTCTTTCGGGGGATGATTCAAATATGCATTTAGCTAACTTTGTCACTATTTGCAAGTCTTTTGAAAACCCAGGAGTGGAGAAGAATGCCAATCGACTGCACCTATTTCCATTTTCTTTATCTGGGGAGGTAACACTATGGCTTAATAGGTTGACTCCTAATTCTATAATAAATTGAAGGCAGTTAAAAGGAGCTTTCCTAGAAAGGTTCTTTCCACCGTCCAGGATGTTACAGTTTAGGAATAAAATTAGTAATTTTAGGCAGCTTCCTACTAAAGCTCTTTACGAGACTTGGGAGAGGTTCAAGAAAAAGTTGATGTAGTGTCCTAATCACAAAATGACTGATGTATATTTGATGGAGACTCTGTATAGAGCCTTGAATTGTATTACGAAACCAATTATTGATAATGCTGTAGGGGGAGCATTTATGGATCTCACCTTTCTAGAAGCTTCTGAAATGCTTGATAGAATAACCAATTAGAGTAGAGCTTGGCATACTGGGGATTTTGAGGTAGGAACCTCTACTATGTCTAGTGGAATGACTACAGAGCAACACAAGAGAGAGGAAGAATGTGACCAAGACATAGCACACATGAAAATCCAGATAGATATGCTTACCAAATATTTGTTATCTGGGAAGACTGAGAAGGTGAAAGTTGTTGGGTCATAGAGCAGAGCTAATTTAGATTCAAAGGAGGAGGCTAACTATCTAAATAATCAGAGGGGTTTCTGAGGCAATAGCCAAGGGAATCAAGGTCGGAACTATAATGACAAAGCTGGTTACAAGGATATGGAGCAAGGAAGTTGGAAGAACAAGAATGACAGGAGTGAACTGTATGTACCCCCTGGAAATCAGGATAATGCTGCTACCAGTTTAGGCAAAATGTCCATGGAGGACATGATGGAGAAGCTATTAAAGGGAGTTTAGGAGACCAACACTGGGGTGAAGAATATGAAGAGTAACTTATCCACCATCGGCTAACTAGTAAATTTGCATTCAACTTTGATCAAATAGTTGGAGCAGCAGATGAGCCAACTTTCAGTAGCACTTAATTAGAGAAAGAACGGTACCCTACCAAGTGATACAATGCAAAATCCTCAGAATGATGGATCTTTTATGGAAATTACCTTTTGGAGTGTTAAAGTATTACCTGGACCTTCTAAGGGCAAAGCTATGATTTAATGATGTGATTGAAGATGGTGCAAAAGTTGATGAAAACCGTCCAGTGAAGTCTGAGAAACTGGATGGTAATGTGGGTACATCTAGCCATCAGCAGGTTGTTGAGTTGGAAAAAAAAAAGGGGCAGGAAAAGGAGGCGGTGGTTACTACTCTCCGAAAACCACCACCACCCTTTCCCCATCGATTGAAAAAAAGTGGATGACACAAAGTTCAGTAAATTTATGGAAATGTTGAAGTAGCTGACAATGAATGTACCCTTGGTTGAGGCATTGGAGAAGATGCCTAGATATTCTAAATTTATGAAAGACCTTATGACAAAGAAGAGAATAGTGTGTTATGAATCGGTGGATAATATTTACCATTCTAGTTCCATTTCAACAAAGTCCTTGGTGCAAAAGAAAGTAGACCCAGGAGCATTCACTATCCCTTTCACCATCGGGTCTCTTGATTTTAATAAAGCGTTATGCTATTTGGGAGCACGTATCAACTTGATGCCCCTTGTTGTGTACAAGAAGTTAGGTTTAGGAGATACTACGTTCAAAAATATGCAATTGGTGATAGTAGACAGGTTGGTGAAATGGCTAGTGGGGATATTGTATGACGTTCTTGTAAAGTTAACCAGCTTTATATTTCCTGCAGATTTTGTCATTATGGATTGCGAAGTGGACTTCGAGGTACCCATAATCTTGGGTAGACCTTTCCTCACAATCGAAAGTGTGCTTATTGATTTGTGGGCTAATGAGCTACTGTTCAGGCTTAATGATGAGGTAGTTCATTTTGATGTATGCCAATCTACGAAGCCACCTAAAGAGATGAGTGTATTCTCTATTATTGATGTTTATTATGAGGATGAGCGAGAAGTGCCGATAGAGGAGAAGTTTGTTGTTGAACCTTTAGCTGTAGTCTTAATGAACTTTGATAACAAAGGTATTGAAGAATATAAAGAAATAGTCTCTTCCGTGATGGGAATGGGATCGTATTTATATGCTCCCAAGAAGATAGATTTGGACTCAAAAAATCTACCAACACCACCGGCTAATCCATCTATCGAAGATCCACTGGTGTTGGAGTTGAATAAGTTTCCCGCACATTTACGGTATGTGTTTTAGGAAGTGGAAACTCTTTACTTGTGATTATTGATATGGATTTGGTTGAGCACCGGGTTGAGGCACTTATCTTTGTTCTTAGAAGATATAAAAGGTCTATTGGTTGGACTATTGCCGATATCATTGGTATTCCTCTTGGTATTTGCACTCACAAGATACAGCTTGAGGAAGATTACACATAAACCATTGAGCACCAACATCACCTTAATCCACCAATGCAATAAGTGGTTAAGAAGGAGATCATTAAATGGCATGATGTAGGAGTTGTATATCCCATCTCAGATAGTAAATGCTTAAGTCCCGTCCAATGTGTGCCCAATAAAGAGGGAATGACTGTAGTGGAAAATGATAAAAATGAGTTAATTCTACTCAGGATGGTCACAGAGAGGAGAGTTTGCATGGACAATCATAAGCTCAACTCATAGACTCATAAGGACCACTTCTCGATTCCCTTTAAGGATAAAATGCTTGATCAGTTGGTGGGAAAAGATTGGTATTGCTTCTTGGATGGGTGTTCTGGATACAACAAGATCTCTATTTCTCTAGAGGATCAGGAGAAGACAACTTTCACTTTCCCGGATGGTACTTTTGTTTTCAAGTGAATGCCATTTGGTTTGTGTAATGCACCTGCCACTTTTTAATGGTGCATGATATCTATCTTTTTTGATATGGTGGAGGACACCTTGGAGGTGTTTATGGAGGACTTATCAGTGGTAGGAGATTCTTTTGACATATGTGTGGTTAACCTGAGTAGAGCATTGCAAAGATGTTAGGAGTTCAACTTGGTGTTGAATTGGAAAAAATGCCACTTCATGGTGAAGGAGGGTATTGTACTTGGTCACAAAATTTTAGCTAAGGGAATCAAAGTTGACCGAGATAAAATTAAAGTTATTGAGAAAATACCACTCCCTATTTTAGTAAAGGGACTGCGGAGTTTCCTTGGTCATGCAGGCTTCTATCGACGATTTATAAAAGACTTCTCCAAAATTGCAAACCCAATGAGCAAGCTTTAGAGGAGACTAAGTTCATATTCAATGATGAGTGAAAGAAGGCATTTGATTGATTTAAGGAGAAGCTAGTTGTTGCACCAATTATTGTTTCACCTGATTGCTCAAAACCATTGGAAATCATGTATGACACAAGCGGAGTAACGCTTGGGGATATGCTTGGACAAAAGAAAGATAAGCTGTTTCATCTTATTTGCTATGAAAGCAAGGCATTGAATGGGGCCCAGAAGAATTATACTGTGACTGAGCAGGAACTTCTTGCGGTGGTTTATATATTTGAGAAGTTTCGTGCTTACTTATTGGGGACTAAAGTGGTAGTGCATACAGACCATTCTGCTTTGAGGTATTAGATGGAAAAGAAGGATACAAATCCAAGGCTAATAAGGTGGGTTCTTCTACTTTAAGAGTTTGACTTTGAAGTCAATGATCAAAAAGGATGCAAAAATCAAGTTTTAGATCACCTGTCTAGACTTGAGGGTGATCAAGCAGCCAAGGATGAGCTCAAATATGATGATACATTTTTGGATGAGAAAATATTGGTTGTTGTGCTCGAACGAGTACCTTGGTACACAGACTTCACAAATTATGTGGTGAGTGAGATTATCCCAGAGAATCTTTCCTTTTACCAAATAAAGAATCTTCTTCATGATGCTACGCAATACTTCTGGGATGAGCCATATTTATTTCGGAGGTGTGCGAATATATTATTAGGCGGTGCATCTTGGAGGTGGACATGCTGGGTATTCTGGAAGCTTGTCATGCATCTCCAATCAAAGGTCACCATGCAGGTGACCGTACTGCAAGAAATGTATTACAAAGTAGCTACTATTGGCCGACCCTATCCAAAGACGCATATGAGTTAGTGAGGAAATGTGACCAGTGCCAGAAGATGCCCATGGAGAAGATGTTTGAAGTTGAACTATTTGACGTCTAGGGTATCAATTTCATGGGGCCGTTTGTGAGCTTCTATGGGCTAAAATATATCTTGGTAGTTGTGGGCTATGTGTCCAAATAGGTTGAAGTGGTCTCTTTAGCTGATAACCAAAGTAAAAGACTAGTGGATTTTCTAAAAAAGAACATCCTCTTTCATTTTGGAGTGCCAAGAACTATCATTAGCGATGGGGGGTCCACTTCTGCAACAAAACATTTTGGGCTGGTTTGTTGAAATACGGTGTGAAGTAGCATAAGGTTGCTACTCCATATTAACCACTAACCAGTGGGAAAGTGGAAGTTTCAAACCCGGAGATAATAGCAATTTTACCTAAAATGATGAATGTAAGCTTAAAAGATTGGTCGCAAAAGATCAATAATGCCTTGTGGCCATATCGAACTTCTTTCAAGACACCTATTGGGATGACACCATACCAGCTGGTCTACAATAAAACGTGTCACCTTCCGATTGAATTAGAGCACAAGGCCTTGTGGGCTCTTAAACGACTGAACATGAACTGAAAAGAAGCAGCCTAGTTAAGATTGGGGCAACTAAATGAAATGGATGAATTCCATCTTGGGGCCTATGAAAGATCTGATTTGTACAAAGAAAGGATGATGAATTACCATGATTAAAGAATAGAGAATAGAGATTTTAAAGCTGGTGATTGCTTGTTGTTGTTCAACTCTCGTTTTAAACTCTTTTCGAGCAAATTAAAGTCAAGATTGTCTGGGCCGTTCAAAGTAAGTGAAGTTTTTCCATCAGGTGTGGTGGAGCTCAAAGGTAAAGATAGAAGTCTGTTCAAAGTTAATGGGAAATAAATCAAGATCTATGTTGGTCCAATGGATGATGCAAAGATATTATCCACTGTGTATCTTGACGAAGTCTGAGTAGTTGAGATAATTAAGTCGTGCCGCGACATTAAATCAGGCGCTATTGGGAGGCAACCCAAATTTTTATGTTGTAAGTTTGTTTGTTTTGTTTTTAAAATGTGTGATTATAATGAGTTATTTAGGTGTGCAGGGGTTAAGGAGAAATTGATGCTATCAGTAAAGTGGAATTGACGACCAAAGTTGACGGCTGATCAACCAATTGACGACACATCACTTGATGCCGTCAACTTGAGAAAAGATGGGCATCATTCTGGATAAAGGTGATGACCAGAGCTGATAAGTCATAACCCTTGTGATAAGGCATCATGTGAGGTCGTCAGTTGAGCCAATGTTGAGGTATAATATAGATAGAGCTGACAACTAAGGATGATAAGCTATCACACTTGTGATAAGCCGTCGCATCTGGTCGTCAGATGACCCAAAATGAGGCAACATTCTTCCTTAAGGTGACAATGAAATGTGATGGGCTATCAACTTTTTGACAAGACTTCACATAATTTTGGGCCCAGAGAAGACATCCTAACCCTACCCACATCCTTTAACCTTAATCTTTTCACATTCCAAACCCTATTATATTTAGTTTATTCTCTTTTCATATGTAGATAATTATAGAAAACAAATAAAATAGGCTACGTGATTGCAATCACTTCGAATTACATTGCCTTGCCCGTTGGGTTTCTTTTCAAAAGTCAATACTATACTTTCTCTTCATCTTCTCTAAAGCAAGTGAAAAAGGGTGGAAAAATCTTTCTTCTTTTTCTCTGAAAAACCAGTCAGGCACCTTGTTATTTTCTAAGAAACTTGAAAACCTTCACAAAGAAAACCTGCAACTTGAGTCGACTAAGAGGTATGTTTCAAGCTTGACTCTTTTTCTTTGGTAAGTATTGATAATTGTCCAATAGTGTAAATTTTGTAGGCTTTGAAGTGTTCACGGTCAATTTAAAGTAATGTATAGTAAATTGGTTACTCAAGATCAATTATATTGCATCACTAAAATGTGTTCATGAACAAATTCTTGTCAAAGTCAAAAAAATGTATCATTGTTGGGTGAAAATCCTTTGAACTTTAGCTTTTCAAGATTATTGAGTCGAATTTGGGTATGGGTTCTTGTTGAAACTAAAAAATAGGGTCACTAGTTCAGATAGCAATAAAGTTTGAAATTTTAGCCCAACAATCAAATTTTACATGTTGGAATGCATGATGTTGAATGATGAATATATTGAAAAGTTTTCAAAGAAAAAAAAATGGACTGAAAATTCTATTTTTGGCTAACGACATGGCTGAGGAGCTATCACATAAGTGATGACTTATCAGACCAAGTCGTTATTTGTTGTTCAGCCTGATTATATTCTTCCTGAAGAAGACGACTTGGCTGACGAGCTATCACATAAGTGACAACTTATCAGACCAAGTTATCATTTGTTATTTAAATTGGTCATATTCTACCTAAAGATGAAGACTTGGCTGACGGGCTATCACATAAGTGACGACTTATCAGACCAAGTCATCAGATCCTTACTTAATAACAGTGATAAAACCCTTTCTAGGGTATCATTGAAATTGATTGGCTTTTTCTTGATTATTTACTCTTATGTATTAAGTGATTATTTTTTGTTTGGCCTTGGTGTAGAATTGATCATGCCTACAAAAGAAAAAGAAAAGAATGTTGATAAGAAGGTAACTAAGGATAAATTGACTCGAAGACTCCTCAATGAATCCGAACGTGAGGAAGATGTACCACAACTGCAGAGATGAAATAGAAAGCAAGGGTCTGAAGATAGCTGAACCTCTTCCATAACCTGAGGAAGATGTGGTTGAAAAGGTTGAGACTGAGGAGGAAAACACCTCTCCATATGACCATACATCTTTAGAGAATCCCAACTATAAGGATCCTTTATCAGAATATCCTTTATATTAACACCAACTGGTGAATATTCTCAGATAAGGGGAGATGTGATTAAATGCAAGAATTTTGGTGCTCGAGAATGTGTCAGATGACAGGTTCCTGGGGAAGATACAATCTACCATGGAGGAAATACAAGAACAAAAAGATGAAGTATTAAGCGGCCAATATGTGAAGAGATGAGTATCATCACTGCTGGGTTGAGCAAATACCCCCAGATAGAGAAACATTCAAAGATTATGATTTGGGATGGACCACAAAGGGGGCTGAATCATTCTGCCCCACATTAGTCTGGGAATTTTTATGCAAATTACCAGGCTACGCTGGAGAATATGTGTAAGAAAGGAAAAAAAGCTACAAACATGCAAAACATGAATAAGATCCTAGTGAGGGGAGTAATGGTGGATCTATTGGACAACACGATAAATAGATTCCTCCATGGCCCAAACTTCACCTCTTGAGCAACTTCTCTAGAGTTCTACTTTAGGATAAAGAAAAGGAAAAAACAACGTCCTTGGTTGGAAAATATTATAGATGAGGAACAGAAGGAAAGGCTGACAAATGCAAATGAAAGGATCTTTAAGGCTTCACTAACTCTGGAAGCAAGATATTGGTGGGGTGTAGTACATTCTCGATTGATGCCAACAGCGGGAGAGAACATTATTGGTAAAGATAGGGCAGTTTTGGTAGTGAGTTTAATGTATAAGCTTCCCTTGAACTTTTTCAAAATTATTATGGATGAAATAAAGATTCAAGAACAAGACCCAATACTGCATATCCCTTTCCTTGTTTAGTCACGAAGCTATGTGAGTCTGTTAATGTACCTAAGATTGTAGGCATAGATCAAGAGATTCCTACTAAAAAAACTCACAACCCCAAAGTATGATTAAAATTATCCTAGGATAGTGTTAGGAAAAGGAGCAGAGGTTGAAAATGATCCAGTCAGAACTGATGAAGTGCAAATAGCTGCTACTGATACTAGTTCAACACCAAATGTGGAGGTGTCAGTTCCTAAAGTTGTATTAGAAACATCTTCTACAAGGAAAGCTTCAGTGTATGAGAGTAAATAGAACCCCACAGTTACAACACCAATATCATAGTATGTGTAAGACCCCGCAAAGTTCCCTCGTAGTTCGGGCCTTAGAGCGTGTCAAGTGAAGTGTAATTTCGGCCTTAAAATATTGCTAAGAGACTTCCCAAGTGATTGGTATTTAAACCATATATAATTTTCTTATATTTGAAATTTTATCATTTAGATAATTGAATTATCTTTCCAACGACACCAATTTCGTTCAAATCTCGCATCGGGGTGAGAAGTTATGGCTGTTTTACTAAGAATTGTCGGAACCGTCCAGGTGCGATGGATGATCCGATGGACCGTCGAGTCTGCGATGGACCATTGCTTGGACCATCGCGATGAAAGAAGAAACTCTCTTTCCTATCCCAAGTGCGACGGCCAGGACGATGGATTGTCAAGGCTGCGACGGATCGTCGCTGAGACTGTCGTCACTAAGGCAGTGTGGTCTCATCTTAGCGATCGAGCGACGAACGATCCTATGGACCATTGAACCTGTGATGGATCGTCCATCCAACCATCACACTGAGGAAGTATGTCCCTTTTTTAGTCATCATGTGACGGACGACCCGTCAGACATACAAACTTATGACGGACCATCGCTTCGACCGTCGCAGACCCCGTTCAGTATTTTTAAGTCCTTTTTAAAAGGGGATTTTGGGTCTTTTCCCTTTTAACCCTCATATATATTCCAAATGAACTTGATAGCCTCATTATCTCCCAAACATCCAAAAGATAAGGTTTCTCCCTCAAGAGCAAATCTAAAACCCTTCTCCAAGAAATCCAAGAGTTCACCATGGATTCTAGAAATTGATTTAAGATTTGAGTTCCCCAAGTTCAAAGGTTGCAAGAACTCTCTAAGAAGAGTTTAGAGCAAGCTCGTCCATCCAATTTCATAATCTAAGGTATGTGGGGTTTTGAACAAGGGTAATCCTTTCACCCTTGTTCCCAAAGGCTTATTTAAACTAAGTTTCATTACAATTGATGAGATTTTACATGAAATTAAATTGGGGGTTTTCACCCATTGTTGTTGATTGCAATCTTTTGATGTTTCCCTTGAATTAAGAGTCTAATGGAATAATTTTTACATATTTTCTTGAGAAATTGCAGCTGGGTCTATACCCCATGATTTTAATCCTTGAGAAGTTAATAGTTGAAATGTTTGAGATATTAAAGTATATGAGTATATTGTGATTTTGAGACAAATTGCTTAAATTTCCAGATTTCTACATGAGTTATGAATCTATATGCTATCTATTATGCTTTTGATGAGTTTTAACTTGAGAATGAATTATGGGTTATTGATCCCTTCTTGAGATTTGCAATTTTATGAACTCTTATGCTATAAGCACCCATGATTTGAGTATTCTGAGATTGTTGAGAAATGTTTTGACCTTATTATCATTGAGTTTTGAAATTCAATCTACCACATGAGATTACATATTTGATTATAGGGTTACTATTGAACTATGAGATTATTATACAGTGGATTTTCATGAGATAAGTTAGATAAACTAAAGGGAGTAGTATTTAGCACTGAGCGGGTAAGTTACTATGGTTTCTTACCCCAAAACTACATGGCACCATAGGTTGGGCCTGAGGCCGAGTTTATGATTATCATTGGCCTAAGGCCGAGTTGATATAACGCCCGATGCTGAGTTTATTTAGTGATCACTATACCTAGTTTATACTCCCTGGCAAGAGTATGAAGCCTCTCCTCAACGCGAGGTCTCTTCCTTAGGAGGACAAAATGTTGGACTCCATGTAGCTCGCATGGTTTATGTCAGTTAAGAGAAACTCCCTAAACTAAAGTATTTTCCATTGAGATAGAATAATTTTACCTTAAAACTAAAGCTTTGAGATAAGATATTTTCCTTTAAAACTAAAATACTTTCCCTTGATTTGAGTATTTTTCCGTAAACCTTGAAATGAGTCACTTTCCTAACATGAATGAAATGCCTTCAACTATGTTCCAAACTTATATGATTCGAATTGAAAGTTCTTGAGATCAAAAGAGTTATGAGTTCTTGAGCATTGAAGAAGTTTTATTCTCCAAGAGACATATGCATGAGTTGAAAGTATTGCTTAAAGTCTCTTTTAGCCTTGAGTAAAGAGAATAAGCGAATAGTACAAATTTCAAAGCTAAAACTATAATGACTCATGAGATTGTGTTACATGTTTCATTTTACATGATTCATGAGCTTCGCATTTTATACTTATTCAAGCCATGTGAGTCATTACTTATTACGTGCATGATTTAATTAAAGAGTATTGATGTTGTTTTATATAAATGCATGCACCCCCACATACTCAGTACATTCTTAAGTGCTGATCCAAATATACGTCTAAGTGCTACATTGTCTTATAATGTAGGTTTAGGTGCTCATTCTCAGCCTCGTCAGTGACTTCTGAGTACCTCTATCTATATCTCTACAATGGTGAGTCCTCATGGTTCAAGGACCTATCGTCAGACATTTCAGTATTTTGAGAGAATATGTTATTACTTTCAGTTCAGTTCAAGTCAGTTGGTTACCTATCCCAATGGCTCTTTAGTTCATGGATTAGTAGAGGGTTTGTCAGACTAGTTATAATATTATGGTTGTGTTAAGGTTTTCTGTATTGCTTGGTCATTTGGACCGAGCATTTTCTCCGTATTTCCCTTCATATGATATAACTATGCTAGTGTTTGAATTATTTCATCTTGAAATTAGTGTTATTAGTAGAAACAGGAACAGAGGGTTAGCTTAGGGATACTTGTAGCCTTAAACATCGTGTGATGTCCCGGGAGGCAATTTTGGGTCGTTACAAACTTGGTATCAAAGCCTAAGGTTTTTAAGGAGTCCCAGCGAGTCTTACATGCCGCGTTGAGTAAAGTCTTGATCATCGGTGTGTATTGCGCCACATCTATGAGCAAGAGGCTACGAGATATTATAGGAAAAAGTTGATTCTTCTTTCTGAATCTATCGTGCCTACAGTTGTCCCTCTTAACTAATAATTCATGCACTTTTATTTCAGAAAATGCCTCTCCGAAGAGCGAATGCCCATAGAAATGATAATGAATAACCCCCATCTGTTGATTCTTTGAATGAGACTGTGTCTCATACTGAGTTTCGGGTGGCCTTTCAGGTGTAAGCCCAAGCATTCCCCGCCAATGTTCGTGCCAATAACTAGGCCGCAGTTGCTAATTAGCAGGGCAGTGATGTAGCCGCTGCTGGAATCCTTGATTTCATGTGGATGAATCCGCCAGAGTTTTATGGGTCTAAGGAAGATAAAGACCCACAGTTTTACCTTGAAGAGGTGTGAAATATCATGCAGGTGATGCATGTTTCTGACTAAGAATGTGTTGTGTTGGCGTTTTACAGGTTGAAGGACATAGCTTATGACTAGGTTGTATCATGGAGGAAGGGTAGAGGTGAGTATGCTGCTCCTATGACTTGGCAGGTGTTCCAATATGTATTCTTGGACAAGTTCTTTCCGATTGAGATAAGGGAAGAAAAGATTGAAAAGTTTATGAACTTGAGGTAGGGCTCCATCACTATTAAGGAGTACTACTTGAAGTTCAACCATTTGGCCAAGTATGCTCCTGATTTGATTTCTGACACTTGATCTAGTATGAGCAAGTTCGTGACAGGTGTTTCTGGTTTAGTGCTAAAAGAGTGTAGGACTGTGATGCTGCATAGAGATATAGATCTGTCTAGGTTGATGACACATACCCAATAGATAGAGGAGGATAAGGTTAGTGAGAGATATCGAGTGAGGGGTAACAAGAGGACTAGATCTGAGCAGCATGAGTTTAGATAGCCTAGGTTCCATGGAGGGAACCACCCTCAGTTTTAGAGGCGTCCATCTATGCCAATGCCTTAATCAGCTAGTTCTCCCGCACTTAGAAGTAGGCAGGAGCATGGGCGCAGATTCTTTATGTCTAGGTCACATAATAGCCTTGGTAATAGGCCCCATTATCCTCCTTATGCTAAGTGTGGTAGGGATCAACCCGGTGAGTGTTTTGTAGATTTTAGGGGCATTGTGGAAAATAGGGCCACAGACTTAGAGATTTTCCTCATGATAGATAGGGGAACAGAGATGCCCGACCTCAGGCACAGGGTACTAGTGCACCAACTCCTGTACCCCATCCTGTTCCTGCTTAGGGCACTTCATCCAGCACTGCTGGCGGCCAACACCAGAACAGATTCTATGACTTACCATCTCGTCAGGAGCAGGAGGCCTCTTCCGATGTTGTTACCGGTATGCTCCGTGTCTTTTTCCTTGATTTCAATGTGTTGTTGGACCTCGAGTCAAGTTTCTCTTTTATGACCCCACTTGTAGCTGTAAATTTAAAAATGAGTCCCAAAAAGATTCTTGAGCCTTTCCTAGTCTCCACCCCCGTAGGGGCGTCAATTATTGCTAAATAAGTGTATAAAGATTGTCCAGTTTCTGTTCTTTATAGAGTCATACTTGCTGATTTGATAGAATTAGACATGGTGGATTTTGACCTTATTATGGGTATGGATTGGTTCACTCTTTCTATGCATCTATAGACTGTCGTACCCATGTGGTCAAGTTTCAGTTTCCTGATGAACCATCTTTTGAGTGGTCCGGGAGATTGGTATCTCCCAAGAGTCATTTTATCTCCTATCTCAAAGCCAGAAAGCTAAAATCCAAGGGTTGCATCTATCACGTAGTTAGAGTCAAAGACACTAAGTCCGAGGCTCCAACTATTCAGTCAGTCGATATTGTTAATGAGTTTTCAGATATTTTTCTGGAAGATCTCTCAGTGGTACCTCCCGATAGAGAGATAGAATTTGTGATTGACCTTCTTCCCAACACTCGACTCATTTCTATTGCGCCATACTGTATGGCACCTGCTTAGCTTAATGATTTGAAAGAGAAACTCAAAGATCTCTTAGACAAAGGTTTCATTAGACCCCGTATTTCTCCTTGGGGCGCACCTATCTTATTCGTTCAAAAGAAAGACGATTCTTTGCGTATGTGCATTGAATCCCGTCAGCTTAACACGGTCACCGTCAAGAACAAGTATCCTCTTCCAAGAATTGATGACCTATTTGATTAGTTGCAAGGTTCAAGTTATTTCTCCAAGATAGACCATAGATCCGGCTATTATCAACTTAAAGTGAGGTAATGTGATATTCTAAAGAAAAATTTCTGAACCCGTTATGGTCACTTTGAGTATCTAGTCATGTCCTTCGGGCTAACCAATGCCGCGGCCTTCTTAATGGACCTCATGAATCGAGTGTTTAAGCAATATCTCGATATGCTTGTCATTGTTTTCATAGATGATATCCTTGCATACTCCCGTAATGAGAATGACCATATGAATCATCTTAGAATTATCTTGCAACCCCTCAAATATCACTAGTTGTTTGCCAAATTTAGTACGTGTGAATTTTTACTAAGGTTTGTAGCCTTTTTGGGTCATATCATTTCAGCCGAAGGTATTAGAGTTTATCCCCTAAAAATAGAAGCTGTAAAGAATTAACCTAGACCTATCTTTCCTTCTGACATTAGAAGTTTCTTGGGTCAAGAGGGCTACTACCGCTGTTTTGTTGAGGGTTTCTCTTCTATTGTATCTCCCATGACCCGGTTGACCCAAAATAAAGTTAAGTTCCAGTGGTCAGATTCCTGTGAGAAGAGTCTTCAGGAATTTAAGACTCGACTTACTTTAGCCCCTGTGTTGACCTTGCCTAATGGTATAGATGGTTTTGTGGTGTATTGTGATGCCTCTAGATTTGGTTTGGGTTGTGTGTTGATGCAAAGAGGTAAGGTTATAGCCTACACCTCTAGACAATTAAAGCCGCACGAGAAGAATTACCCAACCTATGATCTTGAGTTAGCTACTGTGATCTTTTCTTTAAAAATCTGGAGACACTATCTTTATGATGTTCATGTTGATGTGTTTCCTGATCATAAGAGCCTACAGTATGTGTTTACTTAGAGGGAGTTGAATCATAGGTAGAGGAGGTGGTTGGAGTTTTTAAATGACTATGATATGAGTGTGTTGTATCACCCAGGCAAGGCCAACGTAGTGGAGGATGCACTTAACAGATTTTCTATCGGTAGTATTGCCCATGTAGAGGAAGGTAAGAAAGAGTTAGCTTGTGATGTGCATTATTTGGATAGATTGGGTTATAGGTTGCTTGATTCAGCTGAGGGAAGTACTTTGGTGGAAAGTAGTTGATGATAGGCAAATTTACACGCCTATATCAATATATTTTGCCCATATTTTAGCCTAGTTTTGAGAACAAAGTATATATTTCATGCACTTTTAGTCCTTTTTCCTGTAAATGAGCTAACGAACATGATTAGTAAAGTTTCAGGTATAAATGATGCAGAATTCAGCATTTTATGGCTTACTTGACGCAAAAGAAAGCTCACGAAGGAAGGAAAGGGAGTTTACACGCCTAAGGACCAAAACTGCTGCATGGAAAATCTGTCCCGGGCTAAAACAGCATTTCTGAAGACTTTGGTTACTTGCAGTAACCTAGTTGGATTTGGACAATGATACATTAACCTAGTACAATTGGGTTATGTATTTCATTAGTTTATTTGGATTATGATAATGTTACATTAACCTAGTACAATTGGGTTAAGTATTACATTAGCCTATTAGGATTTGGTTAGATATTTTATTTATCTAGTAGGATTAGGATATGGGTATTATAAATACCCTATCATGCTAGAGATTTTAGAACATCTTCTTACATCTTCTTAACAACGAATCTTATATTCATCATTCAACAATTAATTTTCTTCCATCCCTCTCATCTTCCACTACAAACACTTCTAATCTACTCTTCTATTCTTAAACTCCACAACAAGAGAATCGTTACTTGCTAAGGAATCACGCCTCACGCCTATCACTTGATCAGCACGCCATTACTCAATATCGTGATATAATAACAATGTCAATCGTGATTTTCTTCGCATTCATGGGTAACTAAACTTCTCTGTTGGGGTTATGGAAGCCGAATGAGTTACTATCTATTGCTGTGAGTTTGTGAGTTCGAGGCACGTATATTGCTTATATCATTATTCTCTTCATCTTAATCTACATTCTTTGCGGTTGCAAACGCAAGAATACGCCAGTCTAACATTTAACTTGTTCGAGAGAAAAGTTATTTGTCTGAAAAGAGATAATGTCAAGGTAGTAGGACACCCTTTCCTATTAAAAAGCTAGTGCCGTAACTGGACTAACCTCTTGGAGAATTCGTACCGTTAGACACGCTTTAAGATCGAGAGAGTTAAAGTGAAATAGTCCTTGTTTAGGTTGAGAGACGCTTGGATTTACCATCGACTACAATCCTCTATAAGCAATTGCATGTCAGAATTCTACACACTCATAGCCAATAGAGACGTATACCTCAGAAGGTGGACATAACCCCAACGCTTCAATTCTCATTGTTTACAACCAACGTAACAATCTCTCTCTTTTTACTTTATTATTTTCAGCTTTTGTTTACATTACTTGCAAAACAAGAATCCCCCCTTCTTACGAGACTTGCACCAAAAGTTTAGTAATTTTACTTACTTGTTGGCCAAGCTATTCCCTGTGGGATCGACACCCAACCCAGGTTGGGTTCTATATTTGCTAACGACCGCTTTGCACTCCTATGAGAGCTGTAGATTGAGCGTTATCAAAAATTGGCGCCGTTGCCGGGGAATACAAGTGTCAATTAAGTTCGTAATAATTACTAGACCCTTTGGTCGAAGACTCTCGTACTTTTACTTTTAGTTTTTGTTTTTGTTTACTGCAGGTTTTTGTTCAGTGCATCAATGGATGCACAACGTGAAATACCATTCGATGATGATGATGATGATCTTGATGGAGCCGGAGCCACAGGAGCCATTATTCCACCACCATTAGCGCCCGGAGCCAAGTTCAACATCACAAGCACCATGATTCAGTTATTGCAACTCAAGGGATTGTTTGGTGGACTAGCAGGCGATGATCCAAATATGCATCTCATCAACTTTATTTCTACATGCAAGTCTTTTGACAATCCTGGTGTTGGTCAGAATGCAATTCGATTACGTCTATTTCCATTGTCTCTGTCTGGGGAGGCAACACTATGGTTGAATGGGCTGACTCCTGATTCAATTACAAATTGGAGGCAATTGAGAGACGCTTTCCTAGAAAGATTCTTTCCTCCTTCCAAAAGGGCACAATTGAGAGATGAAATCAGCAACTTTCGTCAGCTTCCCACTGAAGCTCTTCATGAAACATGGGACAGGTTCAAGACAAAGCTAGCGAGATGCCCAAACCATCACATGACTAATGTTCACCTCATGGAGATATTGTATAGAGCCTTGAATTCAATAACTAAGCCAGTGGTGGATAACGCAGCTGGAGGATCTTTAATGGACCTCACCTTTGGTCAAGCAAGCAATATGCTAGATCGCATGACGAAACAAAGTAGAGCTTGGCATACCAGGGATTCCGAGGTAGCAAGCCCCACTTTATCTATAGGCATGACTGCAGACCAAAGGAGAAGAGAAGAAGAACGTGATCAAGATATGGCGCACATGAAGACACAAGTGGATCTTCTTACAAAGCATCTATTATCAGGGAAGATCGAAAAAGTCAAAGCTGTTGCGTCAAAAGGAAGAAACGAATCTGATTCGGAGGAAGAAGCCAACTACTTGAACAATCAGGGGGGTTTCCGAGGCAATGCCCAAGGAAACCAAGGTCGGAACTACTATGAGAAATATGGAAACATGGACCAAGGTAGTTGGAAGAACAAGAATGACAGTAGTGGTTTGTATGTTCCCCCTGGAAGACGTGACGCCACCACATCTAATTCTGGAAGTATGGAAGACATGATGGCTAAACTATTGAAAGGAGTGGAAGAAACTAGCGCGGGAGTAACAGAGGTAATAAATGATTTGTCCTCTATGAAGCAATTAGTTGATTCACATTCCACTTCAATCAAGCAAATAGAGCAGCAATTGAGCCAACTATCGGCAGCACTCAATCAAAGAAAGGCTGGCACTTTACCTAGCAACATCGTGCAAAACCCAAGGAATGATGGGTCATGCATGGCTATTACTACCCGAAGTGGTAAGGTGCTGGAAACTTCAGAAAAAGGCAAGCAAGTGGTTGACGAAGAAGTGGAAATTGATGATAAGGCGAAAGGGGAAGATGCCGCAGCAGCCGATCCTAACGTCCTTAACGTCACTCCTCACGACGTGCAGCCTGGAAAAGCTGAAAAATGGAAGCAAGAGGAGAAGAAAGCCGTGGAGAGAACAATTCCATACCCACCACCACCTTTTCCTCAAAGATTGAAGAAGGTGGCGGATGATACAAAGTTCAGCAAATTCATGACCATGTTGAAGCAGCTGACCATTAATGTTCCGTTGGTAGAGGCGCTAGAAAAAATGCCTGGGTACGCTAAATTCATAAAGGACCTATTGACAAAGAAGCGGGAAGTAAGCTATGAGCCGGCAGATAATATTCATCATTGCAGTGCAATTGCCACAAGGTCCTTAGTATAGAAGAAGGCTGACCCCGGAGCTTTCACTATTCCTTGCACGATTGGATCTATGAATTTTGCTAAGGCATTGTGCGATTTGGGAGCGAGCATCAATTTGATGCCACTATCCGTCTATAGAAAGTTGGGGTTGGGCGACCCTACACCAACCAATATGCGGCTCGTGATGGCAGATAGGTCGGTAAAACGACCTGTGGGTATCTTGAATGATGTGTTGGTGAAGGTGTCTACCTTCATTTTTCCTGCAGAATTTGTGATTTTGGATTGCGAGGAGGATTCGAAGTACCCATAATCTTGGGACGTCCTTTCCTTGCAACGGAAAGTGCTCTTATTGACATGAGAGCTAATGAGCTTTTATTTCGGTTGAATGACGAAGTGGTCCGCTTTGATATATGCAAAGCAATAAAGCAGCCCAGCGATATAAATGTGTTCTCTGTAGCTGATGTTCATCATGAGGATAAGAAAGCATTATCTGTAGAGAAACAGCTTACTGTTGAGCCATTGTTTGCTGCGCCACTGAATGTTGAGCATGAGGACGATGAAGATTATGAAGAACTTATGGGTGCTCTAACAGAAATAGAGTCCTATTCCAATACTCCTAAGCAACCGGACCGTGACCTTAAGAATCATCCATCACCAACAGCGAAGACTTCCCTTAAAGAGCCACCAATGCTAGAATCGAAAGAGCTCCCTGATTATCTAAGGTATGTGTTCTTGGAAAGTATTAATATACTTCTGGTGAGTGCGGATGATTTAAGTAAACAGCACATAGAGGCTCTCATCTCTGCTCTGAAGAGATACATGAGAGCTATGGGTTGGACTATTGATGAAATAATTGGTGATCCTCCGGGGAGACGTATGAGTCTTCTCGAAGAAGATTGCATGCCTACAAGTAAGCCTCATTGTCGTCTAAATCCATTCAGAAAACGACCAACCATCTATCTCGACAAAGTCTAAGTACTCGAGGTAACTATGTCGAGCCACGACAATAAATAAGGCGCAGGATGGGAGGCAACCTATCGTTTTATCGTTTTATCATTTTTTTTACTTGTTTTGCTTTTGATAATGAAAATCCAAAAATAAGAGTCGTGCCACGACCAAAACTAAGGCGCTTGGTGGGAGGCAACCCATCGTACTAATCGTTTTCATTTGGTTTTAAGCAAAAATATGTGCAAGAGGTATTCAACGAGGAGATTGATTTCAATTGACGATTTGGACGCATTGTATGGTAAAGTTGGTAAGTTAGGAAGGGTGATGCATAAGGCTATGGATTGAGCCTTTCTCACGCCAAAATAGGCTTCGAGGAAGGCTAGGCCTTGGTAAAACTAGGCCACGAACGATGCACAACCTATCTATAGCCTAAGGTCTCGGAATCTAGTGTGCTATACACTATGCGCCGCCTATTCCTAGGTATGCTTTTGACTATGCGCCGTCTATGCTATGGCATTTGGTCTCAGTATCTCATATGCCATAGACTATGCGGCGCATATGTCTACAAATGCCATAGACTATGCGGCGCATATGTCCCATTATGCCATAGACAATGCGCCGCATATGTCATTGATATGCCGAGTATTATGCGCCGCATATGTAGGATTTTTGTCTCCAAAACCGATTGTAAATGGGTCATAACCCGACCCATACTCTTCCTATATAAAGGGGACTTAGTTTTATAACACAACCACAATAGAAAATACCCTAAAGGCGCCGCATACTCTTCCAAATCTTCTCAAAATTTTCTTCTTTTGCTCTTCCAATTCACAAAACCATCTCCACAAGTTTCAAGCAAGTAAGTACTCTCTTATTCTTCATTTATTTCTCGTAAGTACTACGTTGCTATGGCTATTATGAATTGCTAAATTATATAAGATTGTTGGTGATGTTCATGTGTTTGGATTGTTGTTGCAAAATCATGTGAGTGAACATATACGTAGGAAAATCTTGACTTGTTTCCGACTTGAATTTGGTTTCAATAGCATTGTTATGATATTTGCGGAATTGCTATGGCTATGAATATTGCTTAAGATTGTTGTTTGGATACTTACATGTTAGACTATCCCGGCCATCGGGATAAGACTTATAGTGCCTACCGACTTAGGAGGTTGTGATTGTTGTAAGAATAACGATTCCATGTGGTAACCCCTATGTAGTAGTGTTGCTATATCTACCATGAAAGTAGTCCAATGGCTGCAAGTAAGTGATGCATTGCTGATTTTCTTGTCGGAATACAATCCTAAAACGTATCTCGACGAAATCTGAGTAAATCGACTACTTTCACCTCACTGATTTGTGTTAACAAAACTAAGTGTGGGGTGGTACCCCTAATGCTTGCTTATAGATTGTATCAAGTGAGACTGTGCTGCAACTAACACTATTTCTAGTCTCAGGTACAATGGCACCTAAAGCGAGGCAAGGCAAGGAGAAGGCGACCACTTCCCAAAAGGGCAAGAAGAGAAGTCGAAAAGACCAAGGAGAATCATCCTCAGCACAACTACCACGCAGAATGTTCGGAATAAAATGGGTTCTTGAGGAAGAAGCCAAAGCATGGTACAACAGCAACAAAGAAAGAAAATATGTGCACGTCGACTTGATCAACAAGGATACCTTAGCAAGGAAGGAGCTGCGTATGTTGGCAAAAATAATGGCTTTGAAGTTGGATTTCATCTTCCGCGACATGGGAGAGTGTAATCTTGATCTAACAAGAGAGTTTTATGCCAACTGGTCGCCGAACACAACAGGCAATGAAGTCAAAATTCGGGGCCAAGTGTTACAGCTCACCGCGGACTGGATCAACTCTTTTCTTGGCTTACCTTCGGTCGACACAGCACCATTCAAAGAGCTATACAGCAGGCCTCCTTATAGAGCAATACGACACACGCTTTGTGGAAGCAGATCGATGGCAAGGTGGGGTAGACATAAAGAAACCAGCCGACACAACACCTTCCCCTATGCTCCACTAAATAGGGAAGCAAGAATCTGGATGCGCATTGTCAACTCATGTCTTATTCCTGGGACTCAATACACCAAGATATCGAGAGATAGAGTGTGTTTGGTCTATGCTTTGATGACGAATGTCCCTATCAACTTTGGGGCAATCATTCGCTCTACCATGAGGAAGGCCAGACTCCACAAAAGGTCCCACTTCACGTTTGGAAATCTGTTGACAGCAATCTTGCGGAAGGAGGATATCGAAGAGGAACCAGCTGACCACAAACTCCCACATAACCCAAAGAAGGTTGACCTCACTAAGGTCAAAGATGCTGAAACAACTCATGGTGTCAACCTTACTACTGCGGAAAGACATGCTCGTGATGAGAGTTTCTTCCGTCATCTTTATGGCATGACACGATTTACTATGATGAGTGGTGGACGTGTTCCAACTGCTGCAGAGCTCCAACAGCTGGACCATGACTATCCAATGAATATTCATGCACGGGAGATGTGTGGAGTGGGCGTATACTTTGAGGAACCTCTAGATGATGATGTGCCGACTGATGACGATCGACGCTTGCCAGACTCTGACGAGGAGGATAACTCTGACGACGACTCTTATGATGATACCGACGAAGGGGGTATGACCCCCGACATTGAGGAAGAGTCCGACTAACCAGGTTCCTCTATTTATTTTCCACTGAGGGCAGTGTCCCATTTAAGTGTGGGGTGGCGGTATCGTATGCTATACTTCTCTATCGCATCTATGTTTGTTTATTTTGTTGTTTTTTTTGTTGTTTTTTTTCGTGTTTTAGTTTTTTTTGTTTTTGTTGTTTTTTCTAGCTTCGCATGAAATTATTTTGATAGGCAGCATGAGATTATAACAAGAGTATGTGCTACAATTGTGACTATTGAGACGTTTAGGCTCTAGTTGTGACTCATTATGTGATATTGTGTGGTTCGATTCCTTCACCTGTTGGGACGAGAGTCTATATTACTTCCAAGCAAGTCGACCATGTGCCTTGTGTGTGTGAGATAATCGTATATTCTATGTGTGTGGCTGATGCTAGAACTTGCCTGGTATGTATGCAAAGCGAAAATAAGGAGTGTAAGTTTAGGATATGATTTAGGCATTTCTTTGGCAACCTATATTTGTTTACCTTCAGTTTTACCAACCCATGGACATCATCCTAGTTAAACCCTTTTGAGCCTTTAGCCTATTTTCTTTGACAACCTTGTATGTAAGCCTAATCCATTCTTTTTCAAGACCGTAATTTGATCCAAACTCCTAAGTGCTTTAAAGTGAAAAAGTCATGTGACAACATAAGAGGAAATTGGGTGAGTATGATGCTATAAATTGTAATGGTGCTTGAATGTGTTATGAAAAAGAAAGTGCTATCATAAGAGGTATGTTGTGAAAAAAAAAAGTGTCAATGATACAAAGTGATGTATTAAAGCGCTTAGGAACTTAGTCACTATTCCTGGCCAAAATAGTCCTACCCGTCCCTTAGCCTACATTACAACCATCAAAAGACCTACTTGATCCTAAGCTTAGTATTCTGACATTTAGTAGAGTATTACATTAAGGGCAAGCCTATGGTCATCAGTTGCTTCATATGAATTCTTTGTGAGAGCGAGAGCAAGGATATTTTGATACCCATGTTTGAAAAATATGCTATACTTGTGAGTGATTATGGGTAATATATTGTGAGACACACATGGTTGATGAGTTTTGGGTAGTAATATATGATTCCTTGTACTTTAACGTTTGCATGCGAGTTGATCACCATCACGAGTCTATGCTAGAGGTTAAATTGTTTCTACCTATAATCGAAAAGCTACTCTTTGTTGATAATTGTTGTGCTTGTCTTGACGAATATTTTGTGTTGTTGCTGTGAAACCCTAAGTTGATGTTTAGAAGGACATGGTATTTCGTTCGAGGACGAACCAAGCTTCAAGTGTGGGGTGTTGATGATAGGCGAATTTACACGCCTATATCAATATATTTTGCCCATATTTTAGCCTAGTTTTGAGAACAAAGTATATATTTCATGCACTTTTAGTCCTTTTTCCTGTAAATGAGCTAACAAACATGATTAGTAAAGTTTCAGGTATAAATGATGCAGAATTCAGCATTTTATGGCTTACTTGACGCAAAAGAAAGCTCACGAAGGAAGTAAAGGGAGTTTACACGCCTAAGGACCAAAACTGCTGCATGGAAAATCTGTCCTGGGCTAAAACAGCATTTCTGAAGACTTTGGGGACTTGCAGTAACCTAGTTGGATTTGGACAATGATACATTAGCCTAGTACAATTGGGTTATGTATTTCATTAGTTTATTTGGATTATGATAATGTTACATTAACCTAGTACAATTGGGTTAAGTATTACATTAGCCTATTAGGATTTGGTTAGATATTTTATTTATCTAGTAGGATTAGGATATGGGTATTATAAATACCCTATCATGCTAGAGATTTTAGAACATCTTCTTACATCTTCTTAACAACGAATCTTACATTCATCATTCAACAATTAATTTTCTTCCATCCCTCTCATCTTCCACTACAAACACTTCTAATCTACTCTTCTATTCTTAAACTCCACAACAAGAGAATCGTTACTTGCTAAGGAATCACGCCTCACGCCTATCACTTGATCAGCACGCCATTACTCAATATCGTGATATAATAACAATGTCAATCGTGATTTTCTTCGCATTCATGGGTAACTAAACTTCTCTGTTGGGGTTATGGAAGCCGAATGAGTTACTATCTATTGCTGTGAGTTTGTGAGTTCGAGGCACGTATATTGCTTATATCATTATTCTCTTCATCTTAATCTACATTCTTTGCGGTTGCAAACGCAAGAATACGCCAGTCTAACATTTAACTTGTTCGAGAGAAAAGTTATTTGTCTGGAAAAGAGATAATGTCAAGGTAGTAGGACACCCTTTCCTATTAAAAAGCTAGTGCCGTAACTGGACTAACCTCTTGGAGATTTCGTACCGTTAGACACGCTTTAAGATCGAGAGAGTTAAAGTGAAATAGTCCTTGTTTAGGTCGAGAGACGCTTGGATTTACCATCGACTACAATCCTCTATAAGCAATTGCATGTCAGAATTCTACACACTCATAGCCAATAGAGACGTATACCTCAGAAGGTGGACATAACCCCAACGCTTCAATTCTCATTGTTTACAACCAACGTAACAATCTCTCTCTTTTTACTTTATTATTTTCAGCTTTTGTTTACATTACTTGCAAAACAAGAATCCCCCCTTCTTACGAGACTTGCACCAAAAGTTTAGTAATTTTACTTACTTGTTGGCCAAGCTATTCCCTGTGGGATCGACACCCAACCCAGGTTGGGTTCTATATTTGCTAACGACCGCTTTACACTCCTATGAGAGCTGTAGATTGAGCGTTATCAAAAATTGGCGCCGTTGCCGGGGAATACAAGTGTCAATTAAGTTCGTAATAATTACTAGACCCTTTGGTCGAAGACTCTCGTACTTTTACTTTTAGTTTTTGTTTTTGTTTACTGCAGGTTTTTGTTCAGTGCATCAATGGATGCACAACGTGAAATACCATTCGATGATGATGATGATGATCTTGATGGAGCCGGAGCCACAGGAGCCATTATTCCACCACCATTAGCGCCCGGAGCCAAGTTCAACATCACAAGCACCATGATTCAGTTATTGCAACTCAAGGGATTGTTTGGTGGACTAGCAGGCGATGATCTAAATATGCATCTCATCAACTTTATTTCTACATGCAAGTCTTTTGACAATCCTGGTGTTGGTCAGAATGCAATTCGATTACGTCTATTTCCATTGTCTCTGTCTGGGGAGGCAACACTATGGTTGAATGGGCTGACTCCTGATTCAATTACAAATTGGAGGCAATTGAGAGACGCTTTCCTAGAAAGATTCTTTCCTCCTTCCAAAAGGGCACAATTGAGAGATGAAATCAGCAACTTTCATCAGCTTCCCACTGAAGCTCTTCATGAAACATGGGACAGGTTCAAGACAAAGCTAGCGAGATGCCCAAACCATCACATGACTAATGTTCACCTCATGGAGATATTGTATAGAGCCTTGAATTCAATAACTAAGCCAGTGGTGGATAACGCAGCTGGAGGATCTTTAATGGACCTCACCTTTGGTCAAGCAAGCAATATGCTAGATCGTATGACGAAACAAAGTAGAGCTTGGCATACCAGGGATTCCGAGGTAGCAAGCCCCACTTTATCTATAGGCATGACTGCAGACCAAAGGAGAAGAGAAGAAGAACGTGATCAAGATATGGCGCACATGAAGACACAAGTGGATCTTCTTACAAAGCATCTATTATCAGGGAAGACCGAAAAAGTCAAAGCTGTTGCGTCAAAAGGAAGAAACGAATCTGATTCGGAGGAAGAAGCCAACTACTTGAACAATCAGGGGGGTTTCCGAGGCAATGCCCAAGGAAACCAAGGTCGGAACTACTATGAGAAATATGGAAACATGGACCAAGGTAGTTGGAAGAACAAGAATGACAGTAGTGGTTTGTATGTTCCCCCTGGAAGACGTGACGCCACCACATCTAATTCTGGAAGTATGGAAGACATGATGGCTAAACTATTGAAAGGAGTGGAAGAAACTAGCGCGGGAGTAACAGAGGTAATAAATGATTTGTCCTCTATGAAGCAATTAGTTGATTCACATTCCACTTCAATCAAGCAAATAGAGCAGCAATTGAGCCAACTATCGGCAGCACTCAATCAAAGAAAGGCTGGCACTTTACCTAGCAACACCGTGCAAAACCCAAGGAATGATGGGTCATGCATGGCTATTACTACCCGAAGTGGTAAGGTGCTGGAAACTTCAGAAAAAGGCAAGCAAGTGGTTGACGAAGAAGTGGAAATTGATGATAAGGCGAAAGGGGAAGATGCCGCAGCAGCCGATCCTAACGTCCTTAACGTCACTCCTCACGACGTGCAGCCTGGAAAAGCTGAAAAATGGAAGCAAGAGGAGAAGAAAGCCGTGGAGAGAACAATTCCATACCCACCACCACCTTTTCCTCAAAGATTGAAGAAGGTGGCGGATGATACAAAGTTCAGCAAATTCATGACCATGTTGAAGCAGCTGACCATTAATGTTCCGTTGGTAGAGGCGCTAGAAAAAATGCCTGGGTACGCTAAATTCATAAAGGACCTGTTGACAAAGAAGCGGGAAGTAAGCTATGAGCCGGCAGATAATATTCATCATTGCAGTGCAATTGCCACAAGGTCCTTAGTATAGAAGAAGGCTGACCCCGGAGCTTTCACTATTCCTTGCACGATTGGATCTATGAATTTTCCTAAGGCATTGTGCGATTTGGGAGCGAGCATCAATTTGATGCCACTATCCGTCTACAGAAAGTTGGGGTTGGGCGACCCTACACCAACCAATATGCGGCTCGTGATGGCAGATAGGTCGGTAAAATGACCTGTGGGTATCTTGAATGATGTGTTGGTGAAGGTGTCTACCTTCATTTTTCCTGCAGAATTTGTGATTTTGGATTGCGAGGTGGATTCTGAAGTACCCATAATCTTGGGACGTCCTTTCCTTGCAACGGGAAGTGCTCTTATTGACATGAGAGCTAATGAGCTTTTATTTCGGTTGAATGACGAAGTGGTCCGCTTTGATATATGCAAAGCAATGAAGCAGCCCAGCGATATAAATGTGTTCTCTGTAGATGATGTTCATCATGAGGATAAGAAAGCATTATCTGTAGAGAAACAGCTTACTGTTGAGCCATTGTTTGCTGCGCCACTGAATGTTGAGCATGAGGACGATGAAGAATAAGAAGAACTTATGGGTGCTCTAACAGAAATAGAGTCCTATTCCCATACTCTTAAGCAACCGGACCGTGACCTTAAGAATCAACCGTCACCAACAGCGAAGACTTCCCTTAAAGAGCCACCAATGCTAGAATCGAAAGAGCTCCCTGATTATCTAAGGTATGTGTTCTTGGAAAGTATAAATATACTTCCGGTGAGTGCGGATGATTTAAGTAAACAGCACATAGAGGCTCTCATCTCTGCTTTGAAGAGATACATGAGTGCTATGGGTTGGACTATTGATGATATAATTGGTGATCCTCCGGGGAGACGTATGAGTCTTCTCGAAGAAGATTGCATGCCTACAAGTAAGCCTCATTGTCGTCTAAATCCATTCAGAAAATGACCAACCATCTATCTCGACGAAGTCTAAGTACTCGAGGTAACTATGTCGAGCCACGACAATAAATAAGGCGCTAGATGGGAGGCAACCCATCGTTTTATCGTTTTATCGTTTTTTTTACTTGTTTTGCTTTTGATAATGAAAATCCAAAAATAAGAGTCGTGCCACGACCAAAACTAAGGTGCTTGGTGGGAGTCAACCCATCGTACTAATCGTTTTCATTTGGTTTTAAGCAAAAATAGGTGCAAGAGGTATTCAACGAGGAGATTGATTTCAATTGACGATTTGGACGCATTGTATGGTAAAGTTGGTAAGTTAGGAAGGGTGATGCATAAGGCTATGGATTGAGCCTTTCTCACGCCAAAATAGGCTTCGAGGAAGGCTAGGCCTTGGTAAAACTAGGCCACGAACGATGCACAACCTATCCTATAGCCTAAGGTCTCGGAATCTAGTGTGCTATACACTATGCGCCGCCTATTCCTAGGTATGCTTTTGACTATGCGCCGCCTATGCTATGGCATTTGGTCTCAGTATCTCATATGCCATAGACTATGCGGCGCATATGTCTACAAATGCTATAGACTATGCGGCGCATATGTCCCATTATGCCATAGACAATGCGCCGCATATGTCATTGATATGCCGAGTATTATGCGCCGCATATGTAGGATTTTTGTCTCTAAAACCGATTGTAAATGGGACATAACCCGACCCATACTCTTCCTATATAAAGGGGACTTAGTTTTATAACACAACCACAATAGAAAATACCCTAAAGGCGCCGCATACTCTTCCAAATCTTCTCAAAATTTTCTTCTTTTGCTCTTCCAATTCACAAAACCATCTCCACAAGTTTCAAGCAAGTAAGTACTCTCTTATTCTTCATTTATTTCTCGTAAGTACTACATTGCTATGGCTATTATGAATTGCTAAATTATATAAGATTGTTGGTGATGTTCATGTGTTTGGATTGTTGTTGCAAAATCATGTGAGTGAACATATACGTAGGAAAATCTTGACTTGTTTCCGACTTGAATTTGGTTTCAATAGCATTGTTATGATATTTGCGGAATTGCTATGGCTATGAATATTGCTTAAGATTGTTGTTTGGATACTTACATGTTAGACTATCCCGGCCATCGGGATAAGACTTATAGTGCCTACCGACTTAGGAGGTTGTGATTGTTGTAAGAATAACGATTCCATGTGGTAACCCCTATGTAGTAGTGTTGCTATATCTACCATGAAAGTAGTCCAATGGCTGCAAGTAAGTGATGCATTGCTGATTTTCTTGTCGGAATACAATCCTAAAACGTATCTCGACGAAATCTGAGTAAATCGACTACTTTCACCTCACTGATTTGTGTTAACAAAACTAAGTGTGGGGTGGTACCCCTAATGCTTGCTTATAGATTGTATCAAGTGAGACTGTGCTGCAACTAACACTATTTCTAGTCTCAGGTACAATGGCACCTAAAGCGAGGCAAGGCAAGGAGAAGGCGACCACTTCCCAAAAGGGCAAGAAGAGAAGTCGAAAAGACCAAGGAGAATCATCCTCAGCACAACTACCACGCAGAATGTTCGGAATAAAATGGGTTCTTGAGGAAGAAGCCAAAGCATGGTACAACAACAACAAAGAAAGAAAATATGTGCACGTCGACTTGATCAACAAGGATACCTTAGCAAAGAAGGAGCTGCGTATGTTGGCAAAAATAATGGCTTTGAAGTTGGATTTCATCTTCCGCGACATGGGAGAGTGTAATCTTGATCTAACAAGAGAGTTTTATGCCAACTGGTCGCCGAACACAACAGGCAATGAAGTCAAAATTCGGGGCCAAGTGTTACAGCTCACCGCGGACTGGATCAACTCTTTTCTTGGCTTACCTTCGGTCGACACAGCACCATTCAAAGAGCTATACAACAGGCCTCCTTATAGAGCAATACGACACACGCTTTGTGGAAGCAGATCGATGGCAAGGTGGGGTAGACATAAAGAAACCGGCCGACACAACACCTTCCCCTATGCTCCACTAAATAGGGATGCAAGAATCTGGATGCGCATTGTCAACTCATGTCTTATTCCTGGGACTCAATACACCAAGATATCGAGAGATAGAGTGTGTTTGGTCTATGCTTTGATGACGAATGTCCCTATCAACTTTGGGGCAATCATTCGCTCTACCATGAGGAAGGCCAGACTCCACAAAAGGTCCCACTTCACGTTTGGAAATCTGTTGACAGCAATCTTGCGGAAGGAGGATATCGAAGAGGAACCAGCTGACCACAAACTCCCACATAACCCAAAGAAGGTTGACCTCACTAAGGTCAAAGATGCTGAAACAACTCATGGTGTCAACCTTACTACTGCGGAAAGACATGCTCGTGATGAGAGTTTCTTCCGTCATCTTTATGGCATGACACGATTTACTATGATGAGTGGTGGACGTGTTCCAACTGCTGCAGAGCTCCAACAGCTGGACCATGACTATCCAATGAATATTCATGCACGGGAGATGTGTGGAGTGGGCGTATACTTTGAGGAACCTCTAGATGATGATGTGCCGACTGATGACGATCGACGCTTGCCAGACTCTGACGAGGAGGATAACTCTGACGACGACTCTTATGATGATACCGACGAAGGGGGTATGACCCCCGACATTGAGGAAGAGTCCGACTAACCAGGTTCCTCTATTTATTTTCCACTGAGGGCAGTGTCCCGTTTAAGTGTGGGGTGGCGGTATCGTATGCTATACTTCTCTATCGCATCTATGTTTGTTTATTTTGTTGTTTTTTTTGTTGTTTTTTTTCGTGTTTTAGTTTTTTTTGTTTTTGTTGTTTTTTCTAGCTTCGCATGAAATTATTTTGATAGGCAGCATGAGATTATAACAAGAGTATGTGCTACAATTGTGACTATTGAGACGTTTAGGCTCTAGTTGTGACTCATTATGTGATATTGTGTGGTTCGATTCCTTCACCTGTTGGGACGAGAGTCTATATTACTTCCAAGCAATTCGACCATGTGCCTTGTGTGTGTGAGATAATCGTATATTCTATGTGTGTGGCTGATGCTAGAACTTGCCTGGTATGTATGCAAAGCGAAAATAAGGAGTGTAAGTTTAGGATATGATTTAGGCATTTCTTTGGCAACCTATATTTGTTTACCTTCAGTTTTACCAACCCATGGACATCATCCTAGTTAAACCCTTTTGAGCCTTTAGCCTATTTTCTTTGACAACCTTGTATGTAAGCCTAATCCATTCTTTTTCAAGACCGTAATTTGATCCAAACTCCTAAGTGCTTTAAAGTGAAAAAGTCATGTGACAACATAAGAGGAAATTGGGTGAGTATGATGCTATAAATTGTAATGGTGCTTGAATGTGTTATGAAAAAGAAAGTGCTATCATAAGAGGTATGTTGTGAAAAAAAAAAGTGTCAATGACACAAAGTGATGTATTGAAGCTCTTAGGAACTTAGTCACTATTCCTGGCCAAAATAGTCCTACCCGTCCCTTAGCCTACATTACAACCATCAAAAGACCTACTTGATCCTAAGCTTAGTATTCTGACATTTAGTAGAGTATTACATTAAGGGCAAGCCTATGGTCATCAGTTGCTTCATATGAATTCTTTGTGAGAGCGAGAGCAAGGATATTTTGATACCCATGTTTGAAAAATATGCTATACTTGTGAGTGATTATGGGTAATATATTGTGAGACACACATGGTTGATGAGTTTTGGGTAGTAATATATGATTCCTTGTACCTTAACGTTTGCATGCGAGTTGATCACCATCACGAGTCTATGCTAGAGGTTAAATTGTTTCTACCTATAATCGAAAAGCTACTCTTTGTTGATAATTGTTGTGCTTGTCTTGACGAATATTTTGTGTTGTTGCTGTGAAACCCTAAGTTGATGTTTAGAAGGACATGGTATTTCGTTCGAGGACGAACAAAGCTTCAAGTGTGGGGTGTTGATGATAGGCGAATTTACACGCCTATATCAATATATTTTGCCCATATTTTAGCCTAGTTTTGAGAACAAAGTATATATTTCATGCACTTTTAGTCCTTTTTCCTGTAAATGAGCTAACGAACATGATTAGTAAAGTTTCAGGTATAAATGATGCAGAATTCAGCATTTTATGGCTTACTTGACGCAAAAGAAAGCTCACGAAGGAAGTAAAGGGAGTTTACATGCCTAAGGACCAAAACTGCTGCATGGAAAATCTGTCCTGGGCTAAAACAGCATTTCTGAAGACTTTGGGGACTTGCAGTAACCTAGTTGGATTTGGACAATGATACATTAACCTAGTACAATTGGGTTATGTATTTCATTAGTTTATTTGGATTATGATAATGTTACATTAACCTAGTACAATTGGGTTAAGTATTACATTAGCCTATTAGGATTTGGTTAGATATTTTATTTATCTAGTAGGATTAGGATATGGGTATTATAAATACCCTATCATGCTAGAGATTTTAGAACATCTTCTTACATCTTCTTAACAACGAATCTTACATTCATCATTCAACAATTAATTTTCTTCCATCCCTCTCATCTTCCACTACAAACACTTCTAATCTACTCTTCTATTCTTAAACTCCACAACAAGAGAATCGTTACTTGCTAAGGAATCACGCCTCACGCCTATCACTTGATCAGCACGCCATTACTCAATATCGTGATATAATAACAATGTCAATCGTGATTTTCTTCGCATTCATGGGTAACTAAACTTCTCTGTTGGGGTTATGGAAGCCGAATGAGTTACTATCTATTGCTGTGAGTTTGTGAGTTCGAGGCACGTATATTGCTTATATCATTATTCTCTTCATCTTAATCTACATTCTTTGCGGTTGCAAACGCAAGAATACGCCAGTCTAACATTTAACTTGTTCGAGAGAAAAGTTATTTGTCTGGAAAAGAGATAATGTCAAGGTAGTAGGACACCCTTTCCTATTAAAAAGCTAGTGCCGTAACTGGACTAACCTCTTGGAGAATTCGTACCGTTAGACACGCTTTAAGATCGAGAGAGTTAAAGTGAAATAGTCCTTGTTTAGGTCGAGAGACGCTTGGATTTACCATCGACTACAATCCTCTATAAGCAATTGCATGTCAGAATTCTACACACTCATAGCCAATAGAGACGTATACCTCAGAAGGTGGACATAACCCCAACGCTTCAATTCTCATTGTTTACAACCAACGTAACAATCTCTCTCTTTTTACTTTATTATTTTCAGCTTTTGTTTACATTACTTGCAAAACAAGAATCCCCCCTTCTTACGAGACTTGCACCAAAAGTTTAGTAATTTTACTTACTTGTTGGCCAAGCTATTCCCTGTGGGATCGACACCCAACCCAGGTTGGGTTCTATATTTGCTATCGACTGCTTTACACTCCTACGAGAGCTGTAGATTGAGCGTTATCAGTAGTTCCGAATCCTCTTTAGTTTCGGAAGTGAAGGAGGAGAAAGATAGAGATCTTAGTTTGGTCAAACTGAAGGAGACAGTTAAGGACCAAAATGTAGAGGTTTTCTCTGAAGGGGGAGATGGTGTGTTGATATAGCAAGGTAGATTGTGTGTTCCATGTGTTGATGATCTGAGATAGAGGATTATTGTTGAAGCGTATAGAGCGCGGTATTCTATTCATCCCGGCAATACCAAGATGTACCGGGACTTGCAGAAAATCTATTGGTGGAATGGTATTAAGAAGGATATAGCCAAATTCGTAGCAAAGTGTGCAATATGCCAATAGGTTAAGTTAGAGCACAAAAGAACTGATAGTGTGATGTAAGAGTTTGGTATACCCACTTGGAATTGGGAGGCGGTGAATATGGACATCGTAATAGGGTTTCCTCTTTCACGTAGTCATCATGATTCTATTTGGTTTGTTGTAGACAGGTTGACTAAGTTTGCGCATTTCTTGCCCATGCATACATATTATTCAGTTGAGGATTATGCTAGATTGTATATTCGGAAGTTAGTCAAGCTGCATGGAGTTCCCTCGTCCATCTTTTTGGATAGGGGCACTCAATTTACTCCTCAGTTTTGGAGGGCGTTCCAGAAGGGTCTTGGCACCTAAGTTCTTTTGAGTTCCGATTTTCATCCGCAGACAAATGGTCAGGCTAAGAGGACCATTCAGAACCTGGAAGATATATTGAGGGCATATGCTATTGATTTCAAAGGTAGTTGGATGAACATTTACTATTGATAGAGCTTGGCTATAACAATAGTTACCATGCTAGCATCGGGATGGCACAATTTGAGGCATTTTATGGTAGAAGATGTAGCTCATCCATAGGTTGGTTTGAAATGGGTGATGTTGTCGTGATTAGGCCTGATGCAGTGTTTGAAGCCATAGAGAAAGTTAAGTCGATTAAAGAGAGGTTAAAGATAGCTCAGAGTTATTAAAAGTCATATGCCAATGTGGGGAGAAGTGATTTTGAGTTTTAAGTGGGTGATTTAGTGTACTTGAAGATTTCACCCATTAAAAGGGTAAAAAGGTTTGGTAAAAAGGGCAAGCTTATTCCCCGTTATGTTGTTCCATATAGAGTCTTGAGCCATGTTGGTAAGGTGGCCTATGAGGTTGAGTTGACCGCAGAGTTGTCAGCTGTTCATCCTGTTTTTCATGTCTCCATGCTTAAGAAGCATATCAGTGATTCCATTGTAGTAGATCCTTCAGAGAGTGGTGATATTCAAAACAATCTTTCATTGGATGAGATTCCCGTTGAGATCCTAGATTTTCAGATCCTTAGACTGAGGAACAAAGAGGTTCCCTGGGTGAAAGTGTTGTGGCAAAACTAGTCAGTTAAGGGCGCTACTTGGGAGGCAGAAGCAGACATGTGAGCCAATTTTACGCACCTCTTTTCCACGAGTTTAGATCGATCCGAAGGTTTTATTCTTCCTTAATTTAGCCCTTCTAATTTAAAGTTCAGCTACGTATCTATTCTTGCATAAGTTCTTGCAATTTTTGAGGTATTCAAGAGTTTAGAGAGATTTTGAGCCGTTTAGCAAATTGCTTCAGCTATGTGCACTCTGTTTTTCCTATGTTCCTATTCCAACCAGCAACATTCAAGGATGAATGTTTTCAAGGGGAAGATATTTTAATACCCCGCAAAGCTCTTGGGTAGTCTTGGCCTTAGAGCGTGTCAAGTGAAGTGTAATTTCGGCCCTAAAATATTGAGAAGAGACTTCCCAAGTGATTAGTATTTAAACCATATAGAATTTTCTTAAATTATACTTATTGTCATTTAGATAATTGAATTAGCCTTCCAACGTCACCAATTTCGTCCAAATCTGGCATCGGGATGAGAAGTTCATTTTACTGAGAGTTGTCGGAACCGCCCAGGTGCGACGGACGATCCAATAGACCGTCGAGTTTGTGACGGACCATCTCTCGGACCGCCGCGACCAAGGTAAAAACTCCCTTTCCTGGCCCAAGTACGACAGCTAGGATAATGGACCGTCAAGGCTGCAACGGACAGTCGTTGAGACCGTCGCCACTAAGACAGTGTGGTCTCATCTTGGCCATCGAGCGACGGAATATCCGAAGGACCGTCGGACCTGCAATGGACCATCGATCCGATCGTCGCATCAAGGCAGAATGTCCCTTTTTTGGTCATCGTGCGACGAACGACCCGATGGACCGTCGGACTTGCAACGGACCATCGCTCCGACCCTCGCAGACCCCGTTCAATACTTTTAAGTCCTTTTTACAAGGGGATTTTGGGTCTTTTCCCTTTTAACCCTCAGGTATATTCCAAACAAACTTGATAGCCTCATTATCTCCCAAAACATCCAAAGGCTAGGGTTTCTCCCTTAAGAGCAAATCTAATACCTCCAAGAAATCCAAGAACTCACCATGGATTCTACAAACTGAGTTGAGATTTGAGTTCCCCAAGTTCAAAGGTTAAAAGAACTCTCTCTCAAGAGTAAAAAGATGAGTTTAGAACAAGCTCGTCCATCCAATTTCGTAATCTAAGGTATACGGGGTTTTGAACAAGGGTAATCCTTTCACCCTTGTACCCAAAGGCTTATTTAAACTACAATTCTTTTCAATTTATGAGATTTTACATGAAATTGAATTTGGCGTTTTCACCCATTGTTGTTGGTTGCAAGCGTTTAATGTTTTCATTGAATTTAGAGTCTAATTGCATGATTTTTACATGTTATCTTGAGAAATTGCAGCTGGGCCTATACCCCATTATTTTAATCCTTGAGAATTTAATAGTTGAAATGTTTGAGATATTAAGGTATATGAGTATGTTGTGATTTTGAGACAAATTGCTGAAATTTCTTGATTTCTACATGAGTTATGAATTTATATGCTATATATTATGCTTTCGATGAGTTTTAACTTGAGAATGAATTATGGGTTATTGAGCCCTACTTGAGATTTGCAATTTTATGAACTCTTATACTATAAGTACCCATGATTTGAGTATTCTGAGATTGATGAGGAATATTTTGACCTAATGGTCATTGAGTTTTGAAATCCACTTTACTACATGGGATTACAGATTTTATTATTGGGTTATTATTGAACCATGATATGATTCTAAAGTGGATTTTCATGAGATGAGTGAGATAAACTAAAGGGAGTAGTATTTAGCACCGAGCGGGTAAGTTACTATGGTTTCTTACCCCAAAACTACATGCCACCGTAGGTTGTGCTTGAGGCTGAGTTTATGATTATCATTTGGCCTGAGGCCGAGTTGATATTGGGCCCGAGGCTGAGCTTGTTTAGTGATCACTGGACCTGGGTTATACTCTTTGGAAAGAGTATGATGCCTCTTTCCAACATGAGGTGTCTTCCTTAGAAGGAAAATACATTGGACTCCATGTAGCTCGCATGGTTTATGTCGGTTAAGAGAAACTCCCTAAACTAAAGTATTTTCCATTGAGATAGAATATTTTTCCCTTAAATCTAAAGCTTTAAGATAAGTTATTTTCCTTTAAAACTAAAATACCTTCCCTTGATATGATTATTTTTCGCTAAAGCTTGAAATACGATATTTTCCTAACATGAATGAAATGCCTTCAAGTATGTTTCAAAGTTATATGATTTGAATTCCAAGTATTTGAGTTCAAAAGGGTTTTGAGTTCTTGAGCATTGAAGAAGTTTTACTCTCCATGAGACATGTACATTAGTTAAAAGTATTGCTTAAAGTCTCCTTTAGCGTTGAGTAATGAAAATAAGAGAAGAGTACAAATTTCAAAGCTGAAAGTATAATGACTCCCGAGATTTTGTTACATGTTCCATTTTACATGATTAATGAGCTTCGCATTTTATACTTATTCATACCATGTGAGTCATTACTTATTACATGCATGATTTGATTAAATAGTATTAATGTTTTATTTAAATGCATGCACCCCCACATACTCAGTATATTCTCAGATGTTGATCCATATATATGTCTATATGCTACATTGTCTTATAATGTATGTTCAGGTGCTCAGTGCCAGCCTCATCAGCGACTTTCGAGTACCTCTGTCTACATCCCTACAGTGGTGAGTCCTCATGGTTCGAGGACCTATCGTCAGACATTTCAACATTTTAAGAGACTATGTTATTACTTTCAGTTTATTTTGAGTCAGTTGGGGACCTGTCCCAATGGCTCTCTATTTCATGGATTAGTAGAGGCTTTGTCAGACTAGTGTTCAGATTGTGGTTGTGTTCATGTTTCCGGTATTGCTTGGTCATTTGGACAGAGCATTTTCTTCGTATTTCCCCTCATATGATATGACTATGCTAGTGTTTGAATTATTTTATCTTGAAATGAGTGTTATTAGTAGAAACAGGCTCAAAGGGTTAGCTTAGGGCTACTTGTAGCCTTAAGCACCGTGTGATGTCCCGGGAGGCAATTTTGGGTCATTACAAACTTGGTATCAAAACCTAAGGTTTTTAAAGAGTCCTAGGGAGTCTGACAAGCCGCATTGAGTAGAGTCTTGATCATCGGTATGTAGCGCGCCATATCTATGAGCAAGAGTCTATGAGACATTATAGGAAAAAGTTGTTTCTTCTTTAGGAATATATCGTGCCTATAGTTGTCCCTCTTATCTAATAATTCATGCTCTTTTATTTCAGAAAATGCCTCTCCGAAGAGTGAATGCCCACAAAAATGATAATGAGCAAGCCCCACCTGCTTATCCTTCGAATGAGACTGTGTCTCATGCCGAGTTTTGGGAAGCCTTTCAAGCGGTAGCCCAAGCAGTCACCACCAATGTTCGAGCCAATAACCAAGCCGCAGTTGCTAATCAGCAGGGAAGTGATGTAGCCATGGCTAAAATCCATGATTTCATGTGGATGAATCCACCAGAGTTTTATGAGGAAGAGATAGTTGAGGTGAGAAAGATCACGCAGGTGATGCATGTTTCTGAGGAAGATAGTGTTGAGTTGGTGTCTTACAGGTTGAAGGACATAACTTATGACTGGTTTGTATCGTGGAGGAAGGGTAGAGGTGAGGATGCTGCTCCTATGACTTGGCAGGTGTTCCAAGATGCATTCTTGGAAAAGTTCTTTCTGCTTGAGATAAGGGAAGCAAAGATTGAGGAGTTTATGAACTTGAGGCAGGTCTCCAGGACTGTTAAGGAGTACTTCTTGAAGTTCAACCAGTTGGCAAATATGCTCCTAATTTGATTTATGACACTCAATCTAGTATAAGTAAGTTTGTGATAGGTGTTTCTGGTTTGGTGCTGAAAGAGTGTAGACTGCGATACTGTATAGGGATATAGATCTGGCTAGGTTGATGATGCATACCCAGTAGATAGAGGCAGATAAGGTTAGTGAGAGAGATAGAGTGAAGGGTAACAAGAGGGCTAGATCTGAGCAACATGAGTTTAGCTAGACTAGGTTCCATGGAGAGAACTGCCTTCAGTTTCAGAGGCGTCTGTCTATACCAGCGCCTTCCTCAGCTAGTGCTCCCACGCCTAGAACCAGACAGGAGCAAGGGGGCATATCCTTTATGTGTAGTTCGCAAAACAGTGTTGGTAACAGGACCCGTTATCCTCCTTGTGCTAAGTGTGGTAGGGATCATCCCGGTGAGTGTTTCATAGATTTGAGGGGCTGTTTTGGTTGTGGAAAGCAGGGCCACAAACTTAGAGATTGTCCTTATGCTAGACAGGGGAACAGAGATGCCCGACCTCAGGCACAGACTACTAGTGCACCAGCTCTTGTACCCCATCCTGCCCCTGCTCAGGGCACTTCATCCAGCACTGCTGGCAGCCAGCGCCAGAATAGATTCTATTCCTTACCATCTCGTAAGGAGAAGGAGGCCTCTCCCGATGTTTTTACCGGTATGCTCCATGTCTTTTTCCTTAATGTCTATGTGTTGTTGGACCTCGGGTAAAGATTCTCTTTTTTGACCCCACTTGTAGCTGTGAATTTCAAAATAAGTCCCAAAAAGATTCTTGATCCTTTCCTAGTCTCCCCCCCCTAGGGGCGTCAGTTGTTTCTAAACAAGTGTAGAGAGATTGTCCTGTTTTTGTTCTTTATAGAGTCATACTTTCTGATTTGATAGAGTTAGACATGGTGGATTTTGACCTTATTATGGGTATGGATTGGCTTCATTGTTGCTATGTGTCTATAGACTGTCGTACCCATGTGGTCAAGTTTTAGTTTCCTGATGAACCAACTTTCGAGTGGTCTGGGAGTTCGATATCTCCCAAGAGTCATTTTATCTCCTATCTCAAAGCCAGAAAGCTAATATCCAAGGGTTACATCTATCACCTAGTTAGAGTCAAAGACACTAAGTCTGAGGCTCCAACTATTTAGTCAGTCGATATTGTTAATGAGCTTCCAGATGTTTTTTTGGCAGATCTCCCAAGGGTACCTCCCTATATAGAGATAAAATTTGGGATTGACCTTCTTCCCGACACTCGATCCATTTCTATTCTACCATACCGTATTACACCTGCTGAGCTTAAGGAGTTGAAAGATAAACTCAAAGATCTCTTAGACAAAGGTTTCATTAGGCCCACTATTTCTCCTTGGGGCGCACCTGTCTTATTTGTTCGAAAGAAAGACAGCTCTTTGCGTATGTGCATTGACTACCATCAGTTTAACAAGGTCACCATCAAGAACAAGTATCCTCTTCCAAGAATTAATGACCTGTTTGATTAGTTGCAAGGGGAAAGTTATTTCTCCAAGATAGACCTTAGATCCATCTATCATCAACTTAAAGTGAGCGAATGTGATATTTTAAATACAGCTTTCTGAACCAGCTATGGTCACTTTGAGTTTCTAGTCATGTCCTTCAGGCTAGCCAATGCCCCAACTGCCTTAATGGACCTCATGAATAGAAGTTTCAAGCAATATCTTGATATGTTTATCATTGCTATCATAGATGATATCCTTGTGTACTACCGTAATAAGAATGATCATGCGATTCATCTTAGAATTGTCATGCAAACCCTCAGAGATCGCCAGTTGTTCGCCAAATACAATAAGTGTGAATTTTGGCTAAGGTCTGTAGCCTTTTTGGGTCATATCATTTCAGCCGAAGGTATTAGAGTTGATCCCCAAAAGATAGAAGCTGTAAGGAATTGGCCTAGACCTATCTCTCCGTCTGACATTAGAAGTTTCTTAGGTTTAGCGGGCTACTACCGCCGTTTTGTTGAGGGTGTCATTTCTATTGAATCTCCTATGACCCGGTTGACCCAAAATAAAGTTAAGTTCCAGTGGTCAGATTCCTGTGAGAAGAGTTTTCAGGAGTTGAAGACTCGACTTACTTCAGCCCCTGTGTTGACCTTGCCTGATGGTACAGATGGATTTGTGATGTATTATGATGTCTTTAGAATTGGTTTGGGTTGTGTGTTGATGCAAAGAGGTAAGGTTATAGCCTACGCCTCTAGACAGTTAAAGCTGCACGAGAAGAATTACCCAACCTATGATCTTAAGTTAGCTGCTATAATCTTTGCTTTGAAAATCTGGAGACACTATCTTTATAGTGTTTATGTTGATGTGTTTACTGATCATAAGAACCTGCAGTATGTGTTTACTCAGAGAGAATTGAATCTTAGGAAGAGGAGGTGGTTGGAGTTGTTAAAAGACTATGATATGAGTGTGTTGTATCAACCAGGCAAAGCCAACATAGTGGCGGATGCCCTTAACAGATTGTCTATGGGTAGTATTGCCCATGTAGAGGAAGGTAAGAAAGAGTTAGCTCGTGATGTACATTATTTGGATAGATTAGTAGTTTGGTTGCTTTATTCAGCTGAGGGAAGTACTTTGGTGCAAAGTAGTTTCGAATCCTGTTTAGTTTTGGAATGAAGGAGAAGCAAGATAGAGATCCTAGCTTGTTCAAACTGACGGAGGCAGTTAAGGACCAAAAGGTGGAGGTTTCCTCCCAAGGGGGAGATGGTGTGTTGATATTGCAAGGTATATTGTGTGTTCCATATGTTGATGATCTGAGGAAGATGATTATGGATGAAGCGCATAGGACGTGGTATTCTATTCATCCCGGCACTAACAAGATGTACCAAGACTTGCAGGAAATCTATTGATGGAATGGTATGAAGAAGGATATAGCCAAATTCGTAGTAAAGTGTGCAACGTGATAACTGGTTAAGGTAGAGAACCAAAGACCTGATGGTGTGATGCTAGAGTTTGGTATACCCACTTAAAATTGGGAGGCGGTGAATATGGACTTCGTAACCGGGTTGCCTCTTTCGCATCGTTATAATGATTCTATTTGGGTTGTTATAGATAGGCTGACTAAGTTCGCATATTTTTTGCCCGTACATACATCTTATTTAGCTGAGTATTATGCTATATTGTATATCCGGGAGTTAGTCAGGCTGCATGGAGTTCCCTCGTCCATCATTTCAGATAGGGGCACTCAATTTACTTCTCAGTTTTGGAGGGCATTCCAGCAGGATCTTGGTACCTAAGTTCTTTTGAGTTCTGCTTTTCCTCTGCAGAAAAATCGTCAGGCTGAGAGGACCATTCAGACCCTAGAAGATATATTGAGGGCATGTGCTCTTCATTACAAAGGTAGTTGGGATGTGAATTTACCATTGATAAAGATTGGCTATACCAATAGTTACAATGCTATCATCGATATGGCACCATTTGATACCTTGTATGGTAGAAGATGTAGATCAACCATAGGTTGGTTTGAAGTGGGTGAAGCTACCATGATTGGGCCTAATGCAGTGTTTGAAGCCACAAAGAAAGTTAAGTTGATTATAGAGAGGTTAAAGACAGCTCAGAGTCATTAAAAGTTATATGCCAATTTGAGGAGAAGAGATCTTGAGTTTGAAGTGGGTGATTTAGTATACTTGAAAATTTCACCCATGAAAGGGGTGAAAAGGTTTGGTAAAGAGGGCAAGCTTAGTCCCCGTTATGTTGGCCCGTCTAGAGTCTTGAGCCATGTTGGTAAGGTGGCCTATGAGGTTGAGTTTCCCACAGAGTTGTCAACTGTTCATCTTTTTTTTCATGTCTCCATGCTTAAGAAGCATATTAGTGATTCTGTTGTAGTAGATCCTTCAGAGAGTGCTGATATTCAAAAAAGTCTTTCATTCGATGAGATTCCCGTTGAGATCCAAGATTTTCAGATCCGTAGACTGAGGAACAAAGAGGTTCCCTTGGTCAAAGTGTTGTGGCAAAACCAGTCAGTTGGGGGCGCTACTTGGGAGGCAGAAGCAGATATCCGAGCTAAGTATCCACACCCCTTTTCCGCGAGTTCAGATCGATCCGAAGGTATTATTCTTCCTTAATTCATCCCTTCTAATCTAAAGTTTAGCTATGTATCTATTTTTGCATGAGTTCTTGCAATTTCTGAGGTATTCAAGAGTTTGGAGAGATTTTGATCTGTTTAGCAAATTGCTTCAGCTATGTGTACTCTGTTTTTCCTGTGTTCCTAGTCACACCAGCGATATTCGAGGATGAATATTTCCAAGGGTGAGATATTGTAAGACCCCGCAAAGTTCCCTGGTAGTCCGGGCCTTAGAGCGTTTCAAGTGAAGTGTAATTCTGGCCCTAAAAGATTGAGAACAGGCCTCCCAAGTGATTAGTATTTAAACCATATATAATTTTCTTAAATTTGACTTTTTCTCATTTAGAGAATTTAATTAGCCTTCCAACAACACCAATTTCGTCCAAATCTGGCATCGGGGTGAGAAGTTATGGCCATTTTACTGAGAGTTGTCGAAACCGCCCAGGTGCGCCGGACGATCCAACGGACCATCGAGTCTGTGATGGACCATCTCTCGGACCGTCACAACCAAGGTAGAATCTTCTTTTCCTGGCACAAGTGCGACGGCCAGGATGACGGACCGTCAAGGCTGCGACGGACAGTCGCTGAGACGTCACCACTAAGGTTGTGTGCTCTCATCTTGGCTATCAAGCGATGGACGATCCGACAAACCATCGGACTTGCGATGGACCGTCGATCCAATCGTCTCATCCAGGCATATGTCCATTTTCTGGTCATCGTGCGATGAACGACCCGACGAATCGTCGGACCTGCGACGGACCGTCACTCCGACCGTCGGACACCCCGTTCAGTATTTTTAAGTCCTTTTTAAAAGTGGATTTGGGTTATTTTCCATTTTAACCCTCAGATATATTCCAAATGAATTTGATAACCTCATTATCTCCCAAAACATCCAAAGGCTAGGGGTTCTCCCTCAAGAGCAAATCTAAAACCCTTCTCCAAGAAATCCAAGAACTCACCATGGATTCTACAAATTGAGTTGATATTTGAGTTCCCCAAGTTTAAAGGTTGCAAGAACTCTCTCTCAAGAGTAAGAATAAGAGTTTAGAGCAAGATCGTCCATCCAATTTCTAAATTTAAGGTATGTGGGGTTTTGAACAAGGGTAATCCTTTCACCCTTGTGACCAAAGGCTTATTTAAATTACAATTCTTTGCAATTTATGAGATTTTACATGAAATTGAATTTGGGTTTTTGATCCATTGTTATTGGTTGCAAGCTTTTGATGTTTCCCTTGAATTGAGAGTCTAATGGCATGAATTTACATATTTTCTTGAGAAATTACAGCTGGGTCTATACCCCATGATTTTAATTCTTGAGAAGTTGATAGTTGAAATGTTTGAGATATTAAAGTATATGAGTATGTTGCGATTTTGAGAAAAATTGCTGAAATTTCCAGATTTCTACATTAGTTATGAATCTATATGCTATCTATTATGCTTTTGATGAGTTTTAACTTGAGAATGAATTATGGGTTATTGAGCCCTACTTGAGATTTGCAGTTTTATGAACTCTTATGCTATAAGCACCCATGATTTGAGTATTCTGAGATTGTTGAGAAATGTTTTAACCTAATGATCATTGAGCTTTGAAATCCACACTACTACATGAGATTAAAGATTTGATTATTGGGTTATTATTGAACCATGAGATTATTCTAAAGTGGATTTTCATGAGATGAGAAAGATAAACTAAAGAGAGTAGCATTTAGCACTGAGCGAGTAAGTTACTACGGTTTCTTACCCCAAAACTATGTGCCACCATAGGTTGGGCCTGAGGCCGAGTTTATGATTAACATTTGGCCTAAGGCCGAGTTAATATTGGAACCAAGGCCGAGTTTGTTTAGTGATCACTAGACCTAGGTTATACTCTCTGTCAAGAGTATGACGCCTCTACCCAACATAAGGTCTCTTCCTTAGGAGGATAAAATGTTGGACTTCACGTAGCTCACATGGTTTATGTCGGTTAAGAGAAATCCCTAAACTAAAGTATTTTCCATTGAGATAGAATATTTTCCCCTTAAAACTGAAGCTTTGAGTTAAGATATTTTCCTTTAAAACTAAAATACTTTCCCTTGATATGAGTATTTTTCCCTAAAGATTGAAATGAGATATTTTCCTAATGTGAATGAAATGCCTTCAAGTATGTTCCAAACTTATATGATTCGAATTTCAAGTATTTGAGTTAAAAGGGGTTATGAGTTCTTGAGCATTGAAGAAGTTTTACTCTCCATGAGACACATGCATGAGTTAAAAGTATTGCTTAAAGTCTCTTTTTGCCTTGAGTAATGAGAGTAAGAGAAGAGTACAAATTTCAAAGCTGAAAGTATAATGACTCACGAGATTGTGTTACATATTCCATTTTACATGATTCATGAGCTTCGGATTTTATACTTATTCAAGCCATGTGAGTCATTACTTATTACATCCATGATTTTATTAAAGAGTATTAATGTTGTTTTATATAAATGCATACACCCCCACATACTCAGTACATTCTCAAGTGTTGATCCACATATACGTCTATATGCTACATTGTCTTATAATGTAGGTTCAGGTGCTCAGTCCCAGCCTCGTCAGTGACTTTCGAGTACCTCTGTCTACATCCCTACAGTGGTGAGTCCTCATGGTCCGATGACCTATCGTCAGACATTTCAGCATTTTGAGAGACTATATTATTACTTTCAGTGCATTTTGAGTCAGTTGGGGACCTGTCCCAATGGCTCTCTAGTTCATGGATTAGTAGAGGCTTTGTCAGACTAGTTATCAGATTGTGGTTGTGTTGAGATTTACGGCATTTCTTGGTCGTTTGGATCAAGCATTTTCTCCGTATTTCCCTTCATATGATATGACTATGCTAGTGTTTGAATTATTTCATCTTGAAATGAGTGTTATTAGTAGAAACAAGCTCAAAGGGTTAGCTTGGGGCTACTTGTAGCCTTATGCACCGTGTGATGTCCCGGGAGGCAATTTTGGGTCATTACAACATGCCCTTACTCCTCTTAATTTTAGAAAAATGGTAAAGGAAGGGAAGAGGTTCGAGGCATAGTCGAAGTTGTTTGCTAGACAATTTGAATCTGCTATGGATAAAAGAATTAAAGTTGCAATTGAACCCTTCCAAATTTTCCATAGACATGTTGATGAGTTGGAATACCGTCTTAATGCAAGATTGAGTGAGATGTCCCTGGATCTTGCAGTTTAAAAGTAGCTTTGGGCAAGGTGAAAATTTATATTATGGAACTGCAGTGTCACCAAATTGTATTACCTTCAGACCCTATAGATGAAGAATCTGAGGATGAAGGCTCGCTGTATGACATCACTGGGTAACCAGTAAAGAAAAGAAGATAAGGGCGATAAGAAATATAAAGGCAAGAGAGAAAGGACTGATAGTTATGAAGAAATGAGAGCGGAGAAGAAAGTGAAAAAGAAGATAAACAAGAAGAAGATAAAAAAGGTGATGCGAATATCAAAAGAGGAGGGTGAGACTATGGAGAAAACATTAAGAGCGAGGACTGTTGGAGCCTCAACTAGTGGGCCTCCATTGAATGTTGGGGAGTTCTTTACTCCGCCAACCACTGTGGTAGATCTGCTAGCTTAGCCTAGTTCTGTTGATGTGATTGTTATAGCTGATGATGCAGAAGCAGAGTCAACGACTCATGATTCACGTGCTTGAAGTGCTGCAGGTATATCCCATCCTTATTTTTCTAGGTTGTTAGATATGCACTGAGGGAAATACATGTTCTTTTCTGTGGTGGTGGGGGTACTTACAACCTCAAGGGTATATTTTCTGTGTTCTATACCCTTGAGTGTTACTTAGTGAACCAACATGTATAGGCTTGTTTTTTATGATTGTATTTTGTGTTTGTGTTTGTTTAGTATTGTGGTTAACTAGGAGAGAAATACATTTTTATGGCAGTCAATATTGTTTTTAGAATGATAAGTATCTCTCCAAGTATGCATGTTGCAACTGTGTAATATGTATCTACATACGACTGTTGTGAATCTTGTTGTGGCATTGGTATTAGAGACATGATAATCATTCCTAACTATTGCATAAACTGGATAAGTAGTAGCTTGTGATGTACCTTTATGCCAAGTGTGTGTGAGATATTACCAAGTTCCCTCTGTGCGTTATATCCAAAATTTTCCCAGTTAGTCTTACCGAGGTTGTAGGATAGTGGTTAGGAAAGGATCATAGGCCATTTTTTATATCAGTTGACTTTTAGCCTACATAACCTTCCATGTGTGAATAATACCCTTTGATCCTGATTTTGAGCCTGTATGCCTATTTTTATTGTTAAACCTATCACCTTTTTATTTTTATCACAATGAACCTATTTTGGCCCTGGTCCTCCTTGGACATTGTGCACTTCGACTTAGGCAAATAGCCTAAGTTGAGGGAGGCTATCATAGGGGTGCGTGATGCAAAGGGAGTATGAAGATGGGTAAAATAAGAGAAAAGAATACAAGGCTAGGTGTGATAGGAAAATAATAAGAAAAGAAAAGTTAAAAAAAAGAGAAAATGAAAGACTAAAAGAACGCACCCAACCTGAGTATGCTTTAATAAAGAAAGGAAGAAATAAGGTAAGGGTTAATAAGTGAGACCCAAAAAATAGTGTAGCGCCAAAGAGTCTTAGTCACTTTAAATATCCTTGCATATCATACCAGCCCAAGCCTATATTACAAAGCCGAAGAAAAGTCCTATAGTGATCCCAACTTAACTGTCTGAAATCCTTGATAATGAAAATAAGGGAAAGGTTGTGGTATTTGGCATACATTGACTGGAACTTCTTTCTAAGACTAAGTGTCTCTTGGCTGTCCCAACGTTGACGTACTTGACTTCATGTTTGAATGAGGAGGGAGACTTCTTTGTTGTAAGGGCACATGGGTTTGATTGCTAGCTTATTATTTATTTGGGTAGTGTGACTTGTACATATGCGTTGTTGTTGTTGCTAATGCTATTCCATATCTTAATTCCCTTGTGTCAGATTGTTGTTCTTCATGAATACACGCAGTCAGACTTAAAGTGATTGAACTTAGAGAGGGTAATGTGTTTTGAGCAAAAATTTGAAGATTGACTGTCATATGTACTTTACATTCTCTTGGTTAAGCATCGTAGTATTGTACTGTATTCGTTGTTTGAGGACAAAAAGTTGTTTTAAGTTGAGGGTGTTGATTTGTGAGCTTTGTTCTAGCACATTTAAGGCTTTTAACTCGGAATAATTGTAAATTCTTAAGTAACTTTTGTCATTTTTAATTATTCTCTGTGATATTGTAAGTAAGTGAAGATGCATGAAAACCTACAACAACTACATCAAGAAAGATGAATTTTGAGAGAGTAGATACGAAGATCACAGTTGATGACTTGTCAGATAAGTCATCAACTTTGTGACAAGCCGTCATATCAGGTCGTCACCTGTAAGCAGCAAACATGGATTCGAAAGAGGAGTTAACGACTTGGTCTGATAAGTCGTCAACTCACTGATAAGCTGTCAGAGGATGTCGTCAGCTATGCGCGAAAAATTTGGGATTTGAAATGTGTCTCCAAAATTATCTTGAGTATTTAAGGGAAAGTTTTAGGTTTTCAACAACATCTTGAAACTTACATAAAACAACAGCTTTTCAGTAGTTTTTCTCGGAGTTTTTTGAATTAAGTTTTTAGGGATATTTATTGTGGTTTTGAGAATTCTCTTGTGATTTTAGAAGGAACCACGATCATATATCTTTATCGTTTGTAAGTTGGTAGCTATCAGATTATGAATTCAATGTATGTTGTTTCTTTATATATCATGAGTAGCTAATTTTCTTAACCCGAATTGTGGGATCTATGAGTTTGGTCTTGTAAATTCATTAGTTGATCAAGATTCTCAAGGCACTAGGAACTTCTTGATAATTCTGTTGTTGTACATGTATTCTATTGGTTTCAAACAATAGACTAGACCTAATTATTGAATTGCTTGAAGTAAGAAATCAATCTAATAGGAAGTGAATTATCAACGGGGATTTGGAAGCATTAAACTTCCATTTAATTATTAACGCTGTAACATGGTTAATTAACTTGAGATAAAATCTGGTTAAGTATATGGATTTCCTAAGTTCGAAAGAATTAGGTAATTGAATATCTAAATAGGTCGAGAGACATTGAGATAGTTCTTTGATACTGAGAGTCTGCAGTTCTTATATGTCATAAGAATCTTGAACCATAACTAGTGTATATCAAGTACCAATACTCATAGTGAGAACAACTCTGGTTTTCCCATAACATTGATTTGAAACATTGAAATCATAGTTAAAAGTTGTTGAATTGAAGTGAACAATAACTTTTGTTTAATCTCTGAAACCCCTATTTATAGGAAGCTATTAACTATTAGCCAATTGACTCACGAATAACTTAAATTAACACCTTATTCCCTGTGGGATTTGACCCCAACCTAGTTGGATTATATATTTGACAACTACCACTTACTCTCTCGTAACAGAGGTGTAATTTGGGCGTATCAATTATCAAATCAAATTTGTATAAACATGGGGACATATGCTTTCCCGATCGTCATGACCTGTAGGGGACCAACTTCATCTATGTATTGTACCGACATGGTAACCGACCCTCTGACATATCAATAAATAAGTAACCCATACCGATACTATAACCGATCATCAAATAATACAATACAATAAGATGAAATCACTATAATTCAATGTGTAAAATAGTGCACTAATAATTCAAGTACATAATTTATCATCATAAAATACTTAGTCAATTTCATATTGTTTATCTCATGCATATCAAGTAATATCAATGAATCTCACCAATCACAAGTATGTTCGAAGGCCATTTCACTAGCATTCAACTTAGGAATGTGCATCAATTTAAAATCAAATCTACAATAATAATGGAAACCATAACTAACCTTAAACACAAGCCTGAATGCAACTAATCCACAAGAGTCTTTACTTTAGTTGCTACTTTAGATTATTCTTGGCCTATAAACAAAAACTAAGGAATAATGAACAAGTTACTCTTCAATTCTAGGCATTAGCGACTAAAGCCCTTTGAATTGGCCCTAGTTCATACTATAAATCTTGAATTTGGGGGGGGGGTGTTAACTATTAAATTATCCGAAGTCCCTTTAATCCTTATTAAAGAAAAAGAATTATATGCTAGGAAATATGATCAAACAACCTAGAAATATAAAGTGATTAATGGATTAATCTATGTTAGAATAGTCTAATAATCTTACCTCAATGGAAGAAATCACACAAACTAGTGGGAAATTGCTTCTCATAATCCTGAGACGATTTATGATTTTCCTAAAACTTGTTCAGGATATCTCAAATGTTTCCATTATATATTCTAAAGTTGATAACATGATGCAAAAGGTATATTATACACCATTTATCCACTGCCATGACCCAAAGCCATCGCGAGCGCATCCACACTATCCCTATGATGGTAGAATTATTTAACCCAAGCACTTATCCATTCAACTATATATATTAAAAAAGAAATGGAGAATTCCATTAATACACCAATATCATTGAAAATTCTAACAATAATATCAATGCAAAAATGTATGAGTTTCTAAAATACATCAAGAACTAAAAGTCATTGTACCAAAAACAATTAATAACATCAACTACAGGATAAACTTAAAACCAATATGAAACACATGTATGTCTAAAACAAATGGACGAGAACTAAAGAGAGATGACTCATAGGTTCCTGGATGATGTAGCTTACCTTTGAGTCGATGCGCGTCATGATCCAAAGCCAAGGTATTGATATAGTTTTCAAAAGATGCTCTGCACTCAACGAGGAAAGAGTACATGCAGTATTAGTACAAAGCCACTATGTACTGGTAGGGTCATCTGCTAACTGAAAATAAATAACGTAGAAAAAACCATAACCTTGTAAATAACTACAACCATGAAGACTTAACAATTACCTTGACCTCAATTATATATCCACTTAAAATTTTACAATAACATCAAATGAATATAGAAAAGAATAAGTCAATATAGGCAATTCACCAATTCAAGACCATAAATAGCACAATAAACCAAGTCAAAAAGCCATGGGTAACAAAAATAAGTTTCACATTAACTCAGTTACTTTTTAAATAGACATAAATAGAATTATCTCTTTCAATTATGTCAACATCTTAGGCCACACAAGAATCCAATGTCACAATAACAAGGTCAAGTTGTTCACCCAAGTAAACCAATATATCAATAATAAATAATCCTAATCCACTCAAGGAATAATCAAACTCACCATTACTATGTACACACATTCTAAGTGTCTTATGGTTGCCCACTAGCCATGTCATATAGAGGATGAACTCAGTCCATGTACCAAACATCCCAAATATTTAGTGTTTATCAGCGTTATACTCAAACCAATGTGATACGACCCTTATTACAATATCCCCAACCTTATACTTCCTAAATTTCATCAATTCCTTGATGATGACCTTTACCAGTTCATCTCACAATAAAAATTAATATCACAACAAGTACAATCACAAATATGAATAACATAATCACACTTATACAAATAATAAGTCCTTAATACAACCTTATTAGATGTTATTAGACACTAAAATATATCATTGAACAAGGAAACCTCTTAAGCATGCATTGTAACAAGTACACAAAGAGATAGTTAAAATGCACATATAAATCAAATTGGGGTTTCAATTACATTTAAGCATCACCAACCTAAATTTAAGCTTTCTATTGCTCCAACAAATCAAAGCTTGTCCTATCTTGCAATTTGAGCTTGGTTTCAGTCTAGAAAGAATAATACAACACATATATCAAAAAATGGCTCAATAATATCAAAGATTATACCCTAATCTTAAAACCCCAAGGCCAAAGTGATGATTATTTGCTCATTCTAGGGTTTATTAAACATCATTGCACCTTACTTCTACCAATTTCATGTTTATATAGATGAATTCTAATCATGCAACTTTGGTTCATCTATTATTAATCAAAACCCAAGGAGTTTACCCAAAATCACCAAATTGAACCAGAATTTCCACCAAGGTCCATTCCAATACTTTCCCATACCTAAAAACTAGTGATTCTAAGGTTATTTCTTTTAAAAACTAGTTAAAAGGATAGGATTACTTACCTCATAATATATATTTGGTGGAAAATCATTGAAAATTTCCCAAAATCACCCTCTCCATCCTTTTAGTGTATTTGAAATGCAAAATACACTTTAGGTAGTTTTCTCCATATAACAGTTATTATCCCGTTATAGCGGGACAATTCTCTGTATAGAAACATTACTATTTTGTGATTCACCCTCTATGGAGACATTAACCGACATGGACTCCAATTATAATAGGAATATTCTCACAATAGAGGGCCAGTGGTAGCGACCTACCTTTCGCTATAGTGGCATTGGTGGAGAAATATTGTCCAAATACCTAAGAATTTTTAATATTTCACAGTACCCTTCTTCATATTGACATCCCAAATTATCTTATTTATGTAAAATACAATAATCAGAGTTCAACTAACCCAAATTGACTACCAAAAGTTTCTACAAATTCCTTATCATCTATATCATAAAATAATGTCAAATCAATTAAGCATTAAATAATTTATTCTTTTATATCCTAGATCATACCACACTTGGATTTCATTTACGGCTGGCCTAGATTGAATTTTCTAACTCCTTATTTGGGGAGAATTTTAACCTAAGTTTTTACATGCTATACTTTACTATAATGATAGAAATCATTGTTACATCCGATAACAATTTACCTATTGTTCGACCCCAAATGACCAAATAAGAAAAATAATGTAAGAAGAAGTAAGAAATGTACATGATTCAAAAATAAGTGAGGTTACTTTTCATGCATATCCTTCTCAGTTTAGAAAGTGACCTCCTTAACAAGACTATGCTTCCACTGAACTTCTATTGACTAGATTTCTTTAATTCTAAACTTTCAAATTCTTGGATCAAGAATGACAATCGACTCCTCACCATATGAAATATTCTTTTCTAGAAAAACTTAGTCCTACCAGATAACATAACAACCATCATTATGATATATCTTGAGCATAGAAACATAAAATACCAGATGGACTCCTAACAGTCTTGGTGGCAATGGTAAATTGTAAGCAATAAAACAATTATTAATATCAATAAATGGACCAATGTACTAAGGGATAAGCATACCCTTCTTGCGAAATCAGATAACTCCCTTTATTGGAGACCCTTCAATAACACATGCTCCTATGATTTGAAAAACATATCTCTTACCTTTTGATTCATATATTTTTTTATCTATTAACGTTTATTAAAAAAGTAACTAAGGCAATGTAAAACTTATTGTTGTTTGTCATGGTTTGTTGACTTGGTTTAGTACTGGTAGTTATGGTCTTAATTTGGTGAATTGCCTATATTGATTTATTCATTGTCGATATTTATCTAGTGTTATTGTGAATGGTTAAGTAGAAATATAAATAAGGTAAAAGTAATTGTTATGTATTTATGGTTGTACTTTTTTACAATTTTATGGTCATTCATTCACTTCTATTATTTTTCATTGGCTGATGATTCCACCGGTACATAGTGTCTTTGTTCTGAGACTACTTATTCTCTTATTTTTGTTGAGTGTAGAACACCTTCCAATGACTATATCAATACCTCAATTTTAGATCATGATGCATATCAACTCAAGGGTGAGCTACACCTTCTCTAGAAGTATGAGTCATCTTTTTTTAGTTTCTATCCATTTGTTCTAACATGGATATGATTTATGTTATTTTTGGGTTGAATGCGTTATTAACATTATTAGAATTGATTAGACACATAAGAAATCATTCAATAATTTAACCTCTTAAACATGTATTGTAACAAGTACACAAAGAGACAATTAATATACACACATAAACAAAATTGGGTTTTCAACTACAATTAACCATCACCTATTCAATTCAATATTACTCTTGGTGTAAAAAACTTGAGCTTTGCCCTTTCTTAAAATATTATCTTGGTTTCAGTATAGAAAGAAAACTACAACGCATATATCATCAAATGGACTTATAAAATTAAATATTATACCTTAATCCCAAAACCCCAAGGCTAAAGACATAATCATTCCCTCATTATGTGGGTTTACTACCATTTTCCACCTTAATTTTACAAATTTAATATTTATAAGGATAAATTCAAATCATGCAACCTTAGTTTATCTATTTTTAATCAAAAACAAAGGATTTTACCCCAAAATCACCAAATTTCATCAAAATTTCCACCTAAGTTAAGTCTAATCTTTTCCAAGACCCAAAACCCAATGATTCTATGGTTAATTCTTCAAAAAAAAACTAGTTAAAAGGATAAGATTACTTACCTCAAAAACAAATTTAGTGGGAAATTAATCAAAATCGCCATCTCCAGCCACTGAACATATTTAGAGTAAAAAAAAATATAATTTTGTGATATTTTCTTTATTAAAAAACATTTATCCCTATATAGTCAAAAAATTCCCACTATAGGGGCAATGATATAGAAGGATTAGCTCACGATGGGGGGATTTACCGACCCAGACTCCCACTATAGCAAAAATAATTTTCCGATTATAGTAGGCTAATAGTAGCAACCTACCTTCCATTATAATAGACTAGGTAGAGGTCAAAAGTCCAAAAAACCTAGAATTTTTCCCATTTCACAAAACACTTCTGGATATTGACATCCCAAACTATATCTTTTATATCAAATGCGATAATCGAAGTTCTATTAACCTGAATTTACTTCAAAAGGTTTTTATTAATTTCTTACCATCTTAGCTATCACAAAATGACAACTAATCTCTTAACCATTAACTAATCAACTCTTGAATTATCCTAGACCACACCATATTTATATTTCATCCAAAATAGACTAGTAAGAATCTTCTAACTCTTTATTTGGGGGGAATCTTAATCAAAATTTTGGCATGGTAACGTAATGATCAAAAAGGTTGTTAGAGCTACATATTTTATAATTCAGTATAAGTCTTTTTAAGTATCTCATGATATTCATACTTATGGATTCATTAAAGTGATGGTAAGTTGATTTTTAAGGGTGTTTGGTGCGTCCAAATGCATACACAAGTGTACACAGTCATATATGTCATGATCTATTCATCATCAGTAAATACCTAATTTTAATACACTATGCTAATATTGAGTTAATTTCATAATTAACAATCATTAGGAGTGCCATAATTTTACTGAACAAAAATGTAATGACCCTCCAGATATTAAAATACTCATTTCTTCTCCGAATTATTGGTAAGTTTTCATCGATTTCATTGTTACTTTCTCATAATTTCCCCCAAATTCCTAGAATATTAGTGGGTTGATTGCGTAATGACCCTCCAAGTTATTTTCTCAATTTGCATATATTTTTGGCATTTCAAGCCTTCCCACAGTGGATACAGGTTAGTTATGTCATGCCGAAACTATCGGTTTGGTGATTGATGAGTGGTGATTTTACCACTCATTTGTACTATACATTTATGCACACTACCATGTTTTGTAGAATTTAATGAGACATAATGGTGATTTAATGCACTAATATCCATATTTTGCAGGTGTATAGTTGGTGAGATGAAAAGATATGGATTGGAGCTAAAAAGGGATCAAATAAAAGTAGAGAAGTGCAGCTAAAGACTTGGAGCAGTCATCGGCCTCAGTTACACCAATCACGAGCCATAGGTTGTAGTCTCAGTTAGACAAGATAGTTTGGAGACCGCAGTTATAGAGCACAATCATGGTCGCGTTGGTCGCGATCGCAGACATCCTCATGCTATCACAACTAATTGGGAATGTTGCCTAGGGTAGTTTTATAAATTTACATGGACGAATCCCAAACTTTATTTAGGAAAAAACCCTTTCTTCTTTAGGTATTTCTTACATCATAGACACTTTTGAATTTCAAGAAAGAAACCTAATTGGGCAGGATTGTATCTAAATTTTAAAGAGCTAAATTCTTGGTGTTTTGTGAAGAATGAATTCTTTGGATAGTCCTTATTGTATATATTTATTTACATTATTCATGAGTTGCTAAGTTTGAGTAGGGGAAGTCTGAGTACCCATGGTATCATGGTTAATGCAAGGGAAGTTTGAGTACCTGTGGAATTGATAATTTGGGATCACATTCATACCCATTGGCAAAGTTTGAGTATCCATATGGGTAGTTTGCCCGTTATAAACCGTGACCCTTCTATTTTTCCTCTTTTGAACCCTACCCTCCTTGAACTTAAGAATACAAATTTAGGCAAAAATCCTAAGCTGTGGGTGGTGGAAATTAACAAAGGTATAGTTGGGGATCAAAATCATAAGAAAGTGCCTACGAGCTTAAACAAATAAAGAAAAATGATTTCAAGAAAATAAAGATCCAACAAAGAAAAGAAAGGCATGAGTTATGTGCATAAATAAGAGAAAGAAAAAGGAAGCAATGGGAAAATCGAGAAAGGAAAAGTAGGCACAATAGTGAAAGAAAAGAAGTGGCCCAATAGAAAAAAAAAGTGAAAAGAGTGTGTTATAGAAGTTCAAGGAGGTTTTAGCCTTATTTTCCTAAATTGATATCCTACCCTACCCTAAACCTATATCACAAACTCAAAAAGTACCTTGTGTTCCCATCCAAGTGTGGTCATTATAGTGGTGATTGAAAATGGGGGTAAGCTTATGGCATTGTACTTGTTAACATGAGCTATCAGTCATATATACTCATTGTTGCATAATTGATAGCTTTGTATGATAAATTTTATTTCTAATGAGAAGGTATGTGATAAAGTTGAGGTGGGTGAATTTTCCATCTTCTGTACCATGAGACAAAACAGAGTATAATATGGTTGAGGTCAAAAAGTGAGTCATCTCTAGAGTGAGTAGTAGTTTCGCATGGTTGCTCCTCTAAGTCTATTACGTCCTCCATTATTCCATTTTATGTTGAGGGGCATTGTTAAAATCACTTGTCCCATGAATGAAGAGATTTTTGTGGTAGTAATCAAGTTGGAGTCATCATGATCATTAGGTAATAAAATTTTGGCATACATGTAAATTTGTCTCATAGTAAAGGGTGGTGTAGCTTGAGGACAAGGAAGATTTTAAGTTGGGGGTGTATATGAATGGTGTTTTTACCACTCATTTTCACTAAAATTTTATGCATACTACCATTTTTTGTAGTATTTAATGATACATAATGGTGATATAATGCACTAATATTCACATTTTGTAGGTGTATAGTTGGTGAGATGAAAGGATATGGATTAGAGATAAAAAGGGATGAAATGAAAGCATAGAAGTGCAGATAAAGACCTGGAGAAGTTAGCAGACTTAGTTATCATGATCGTGGTCTTAGAGAAAAACCACATTCACAAACCACAATCGCAAATATCCTCACATTATTGCCGCTAAGCCGGAATATTTCCCAGGGTAGTTTTATAAATTTCCATGGACGAATCCCAAATTTTATTTAGGAAAAAATCCTTTCTTCTTTGGGTATTTCTTACCTTATAGACACTTTTGAATTTAAAGCAAGAACCCTAATTGGGTAAGATGGTAACAAAATTTTGATGAGCTAAATTCTTGGTGTTTTGTGAAGAATAAATGTTTTGGATAATCCTTATTTTATATCTTTTTTACTTTCTTCATGAGTAGCTAAGTAATTTACTCTTGGGATTATGTTGAATTAAAGTGTATTTGTGTGTGGGTGTTGATAGGTTTGCATGATTTTTAGTTGTTGATTATGTATTCCACCATTTCTTGAGTTTAATAGTTGGAATATGTGGGTGAAAACCCCAAATCTCCAAATGGGTTTGATAGATGAAAACCCCAAACTCTGGAAACTCTTCATCATCATTGATAGAGGGATGAAGGTGAAGTCATGGGAACTTAAAGCATCCTTGAAAGATGGCTATAGGGTGACAAAGAAATGGTGGACAATAAGGCCTATGGTCTACTACCTTTTGAAATCTTAGAAATTGGTGTGATTGGAATATGAATCACGTCAAGGGCATCATCCTAGAAATAGTGATGCCTAGTCGAGGTTTTGGGTGATTATGAATTGCACACTTGTTAGGTTCTCGAAAGAGACAATGAGTGAAATCCTTGTGGTTTTTTTGAAAGACTAAGTACATTTTCCTTTGACCTAGACTATCTTTTACTTAACAACTAAGTTTCATGTTAAACTCTTAATAACCCATGCACTCCTTACATTTAGGTAGACATAATCCAAGGATCTTCTCAAATCTTGATTCTAAATCAAAAGTGCTAAATTAGTGTGTTGTTAACCAAAGATTGTTACAAACAAATTTCAAACCAATTTCCCCTACTTTATATTACATTTTGTGTATGTTAGCATTTTGGGTAACCTTTTAGTAATTAGAACACCCATAGGATTTGAAATTTATAATTCACTCCTTGTGGATTCCACCCCATCATGAGTTGGGTTACTGACAACAACTGCCTCACCCCTCAAACATGGGAGTTCATTGAGCGTTATCAAAATGGCACCATTATTGGGGAGTGGAATATAGATTTCACTTATGCGGTGTGATTCCTAATAGGTATAGCCGGTGTGGTGTAATTTTCTTTATTTGTTGTTTTTGAAGGTGATCGATGTGTTAACGGAACGATGAGTGATAATGCAAGCAACATAGGCACCTTTGATGGTCCCCTAGATAATGAGGGCTAACTAAATAAAGGGGGCCAAACAAGTTCAATCCGTATCCCACCAACCAATGGGAACAGAGTCATCCATGTGACTAGCGTCATGCTTCACATATTACAAATAAAAGGGGTATATATAGGTCAAGCTTTTGAGGACTGACACGAATGTCCATTTAAAGAATTTGTTGGAAGTGTGTGCACCATTCAACATAGCATACATTACTCAAGAATCCATCCGGCTTTACCTGTTCCCGTTCCTACTAATAGGTGAGGCGGTTTTATGGATCTGCTTACTTCCACCCAGCTCTATTACATATTGGGAAGTGCTTACCATGGTGTTTATTGATAGATACTTTCCACCATCTAAAATGCTTCAAAAATAGGATAAAATTGTGAATTTTTGGAAAATAAATGAAGAGTCGTTGTTTGAAACTTGGAAAAGGTTTAATGGAAAATTAGCCCAATACCCAAATCATGAGGTCTCAGAGAATATGCTTCTCGAAATCTTCTTCCAGGCCCTAGATCCATTAAATAAAGTGGCCGTGGATAACGCGGGGATGGATCTATAGTGAAGATGCACCACCATGCAACCTTTCTATTGATTAGAGAAGTGTCAAAGCAAAACCGGGGTTGGCATACCCAAGATACCGAAGCTCCCAAGATCCATTCTACTAATTCTATGGTTGATAATGAACAAAGAATGCGGAATAAAGAAAATGAGGAGAATATGGAAAAAATGATGACCCAACTTGAACTTTTGACAAAGTATGTTATGGGTTTACCCTTAAAAGCGGTAAACACCATAGCATCAAAATCTAATGAAGATGATGAAGAAGAAAAAAAGTTGGATGAGAAAGTCCAGTATTTGGCTAACTACTCGGGTGGTTCCCACCCTGCCTATCAAAGGCAAGGTGGGAACCATGTTTGGATGGACCGCAAGAGGGATAGAGATTAGAGAGATAGGGAGCATGATTATGATCATTATATTTCTCCTCATGATCGAGTTAATACCAAGTATCCAAGTGCAATTGACCCTAAAAAATTCAAGAACGAGGATGTGTTAGCAAGAATAATGAGTAGAGTGGAAGGTACAAACAAAATGGTCCATGAGTTAAAACGTAACTTCTCTCAACTCTCTCAAACTGTGGTGTCTCACTCTGACTCTATCAAGCAATTGGAGACCCAAATTGGGGAAATCTCCACATAATTAAATGCTATTCCTAGCAATGGAATCCCTAGTGACACGATTTCTAACCAAAATATGATGCTCAAGTCCTAGCAATTGTCACAAGGAGTAGAAAAATGCTTGATGTTCCCTTTAAAGGAGACTTGAGTATCCCAAAGCTAAAGAAAAGAAGAGTTTACCTCAATGTTGAGAATAAAATAATGAGAAAGAGACCGAGGAAAGTGAAGAAGAAGTGGTTAAGGCTAGAAAGACACAAACTGAAGCAAGGCCCACAATTTATGTTTTTTACACGTTACTTCAACGATTGCATAAAAAAGAGGAGGGTGAAAAATTGGGGAAGTTCACGGGAAAACGTAGCAATCTATCCATAAACATCTCGTTTCTCAAACAAATCCAAGAGAACCCAAGAAACACTAAGTTAATGAAAAAGTTGATATCCAAAAAGAAGCTTGTCAAAGGTGACACCATTGAGGTCACTCATGGGTTTAGTGCTATCATGGATAGTAAGGTTGCGGAATAGAAAGATGTCCTGGAGCATTCAGCATTCTTTGCACAATTAGGACACATGAGTTTTCCAAAATGTGACCTTATTGCAAGACTTTACTTAATACCTTTTGTCATCTACAAGAATCTTTGATTGGATGCCCCTACACCGACCTCTATGCGACACTTAATGGTAGACCAATCTTTTAAAAGACCGGTGGGAATTTTGTTTGATGTCCTTTTTAAAGTGGAAAGTGTATACTTTCGGTGAACTTTATGGTATTGAACTATGAAATAGACCAATACGTTCCTATCATCCTTTGTCAGCCTTTATTGGCCACTGGAAGAGCCATTTTTGATTTAGATATGGGTGAAATGAAGTTTAGGGTGAAAGAGGATGAAGTCTCTTTCAAAATTTGCAAGATGAAGAAACTAACTGCAGAACTTCAAGTTGTGTCTGTGTTTGATGTTGAGATTGATAAGGTAATTGAGGAGATACTTGAGGAACCAACTTGAGAATATAAAAAGAAAGGCATCATGCCACGATGATAACTAAGGCGCAAGGTGGAAGGCAACCCATAAATGTCATGAAAGTGGCTCGTATCCTTTTTGTTATGATTTTGCAGCATAGATATTAGTTTTTTTTTGCATTTGAATAACTCATTCATTTTTGGCACTATGGAGTTCACTAGATGAGCCTGAAAAGGGGCAAGTGCGCAAAATTAGCATTGAAAACTGATGTTGGTTTATTTATGCATTCTAGTGTCACTATTCTCGTCTTTTTCGATTTGTTTTGAGGATGATTCATATGATATATGGGTTGATGATGATATAAATGTGCATATAAGTGTTGAAGGACGTGTTTTCAATGGTTCAAAGTGTTCCCGACAAGTTTGTACTTAATTGAATCAATTAGAGTTCAATAGAGAAAACTAATTTTTCTAGCTTGAGCTAGTTGCTTGTCTAGTCTATCTTGATGGATTCTATGGAGTTTAATATGTTAAAAATGGTTTTAATGTGTGATTATGAGTTTAATAACTTTTTGGTGATGTGTAAGGTTCAATTTGATTAAGTGTAGAAGTGGAACATTAAGTGGAAGATCAACATGAACTAGCCTAGTCTTAGCTTTTGTTTTGATTCATCATGATAGATTTAGTGTTGTTTGAATATCTAATACCTGTGGTTTTATCATGTAGGATATTTTTTGAGCTAAATATGATGGTACTTTGATGTTGAAAAGGCTGGAAATCCACGGGAAATATACTACCAGACAAGGGATGGAAGGAAGGATGATCAACACTTAACCAAATTCGGGAAGATGAATTCCAGTAGCACCATGCGATATACTTGTGTCGCATGCTCTATTTCAAGGAAGTAAAGGGTGCGTCACATGCTCCATTCCTATGGAATAACGGGTGCGTCGCATGCTCCATTCCTATGGAATAAAGGGTGTGTCACATGCTCCATTCCTTTGGAATAAAGCATGTATCGCATGCTCCATTTCAAGGCTAAAATTCAACATGAAATCCAACTCCTACGTGGCTAATGCTTGGCAAACTATATAAACTCACCTTTTGCACATTTTCTAAGGATATTTGAATATATTTTGGAGATCAAGGGGATGATACAACTTCATAATTAGGTTTTTATTATTTTATTTTAGTTCATTCATGATTTTAGTCATTAATTACCACTTTGTGATTACGATTATGATTGTGTGGCTAAACACCCTTTTCCGGGGTTGAAGCCAAGAACATGAGTACTATTGTTTTGAATTGAATTCGTTTAACTTTTCTTATCATTATTGGTTGTGTGTTCATCTTTTATTTAACTATTTTAAGGATTCACGACCCTTAGAATACATCAATTGTCTACCTTTTGAACTCGAGAGAGGGAATACGGGATAGAACATGGAGATGAGCAAAGTATGGTTTGTATTCCTTTGTGAAATAAGGAATTCAAAGTAGTGTTTAGGACAGAGATGTACTTAGATACCTTACTTGATTCACACGTAGGACAATAGCTTAAAGAACTTATGTAAACTACTACATCCCCGCTTAATGATGTAGACCAGATCACTTTATCGGGCTCAATAATGATTTTTGCATTTGAAAAGGGCACATTCGAACACCTATTAATATTGTTCAATTGGTCATCATGTAAATCCTGATTGTAGAGCATGCTAGTGGCCTAAAATTTTTGAAGAGTTTTGAACATGAAAAGCTAGTATGAAACCATCCTCAGGTATCGTGACCGCAGCCATGATCCATTATCGCGGTAATGCGAACATAGTCATGGCCCGCAATCACGGTAACCAGGGCCAGTTTCCTACCATGCCAAAAATCCTGCACTTCTAATTTTTATCCAAGCACCACCAAGCACCAATTCCAATAATATTTTGTGAACATTATGGCATAGTTTTCATCTTAAATTGTCATTGATTGATATCATGTATGCCTAGTACTTTTAGGATATCCTAATGGACCTGTATGATCACATTCGATTCATGGAACCCAAGTTCCACAATCACTACCATAGTGATATTCCAAGGGAAAAGTTACTCCAGGAAAGAGGGATTTGCTCAGAGAATATGCCGTAGAAACTACCGGCATTTCACGACAAACTTGAAGCCACAGGGTGGCGGTGCTTTTCCCCGAATACCTGCATTGCAAATGAATAATGATTTGATGAATTTTATGTCAACATTATTGAATTTTATGCTCTAACATGCAGACATGGGAAAATTCAAAGTAAAAGGGTGTAAATCGGGGAGTTGGTTGGTGCAACGGCTATGTCTCATAAAGAAAGTCTCTTGGGAAAAGACTAAAATCAACATCTAGATGAATGACTTCACTTTCGGGGCTCAGATATAGTTGCATATTATTTGCAGTTGAGTGTCTCCTTGCACCCACATGACAGCAGTCCCAGATCTACGTTCTTGGATGGTTACGTGTATTTTAGATGGAATACCTTTGGATGGTGGTCAGCTTGTGATCAATGAAATGGATCATTTCAAGAACTAAGGTGATATGCATCTCTTCTTCCCCTCTTTGAATATTAAGCTTTGTAGGAGAGTAAGGGTTGAAGAGTATGCTAGTGATACATGGGTGCACCCTGGTACCCCCATCTACCCCTAGAGGATTCGAAGAGAATATGCACCTAGCAAAGGTAAGAAGAGAAAGACCGACTTAGGAAAGTCGGCATATGTTGAGCCTGAGTCTTAAAGGCCACCCACCATCAGACCTCTTGGGGAGATTAGAGTTAATATTATAGCCATCAGGGATCTTGTGCCTATCCTACCCTAGGGACTGAGAGATCCATCCATCACTCACCATTCATATGTGTCACGGGCCGATTATGAGAAGTATAAGGAGAACCAAGAGAAACAAGAAGCTACCATTTCTAGGCTTGAGAAATCCTACTCCTGTTTGGTGGATTCATACCGAGACCTCTATAGCACGCATTAAAATATGATCAAAAGGGAAAAGAAGAGGGATGAGTTCTTTATCAAGAAGTGGAAAGGGGTGAAAGGCCTATGGAAGGTCAGAAAACCTAGAGATCAACTTCCTTCCTTTTGGGTGGAGAGTGATGATGAGGACCTCACTGAGTATTCCGACCTTGATGAGAATGATGACGATGCAGAGATAGAGAGTGATAGTAACCCTTGATGCAGTTTCAGAGAGCCCTATATTTCTTTTATTCTTCTTTATTTATGCAGTAGGGACACTGCTACATTTTTAGTTAGGGGTATCTCCGTATTTATTTAATTTGATATTGTATTATTGATATTCTTGTATACTTTTCTGCTCTTTTGGATTATTATTATTTTTATCTGGGTTGTAATATTCGGGCACTCTGATGGTGCCCACATTTTCATAGATTAGTTACTTTATTCTTAGTTTGCTACTTTATTTTAGTTCTATGTGATGAGTTTTTCCCTATGATAGACTGAGTGATGACATTCTTAAGGGGAAAGCATCATGATTGGGTTTTTAGCCATGGATTGCAGGGAAATTCTGAGTACTCGTGGAATCATGGTCAATGCAAGAAACGACTGAGTAACTGTGGCATTGATGAGTTAAGATAGCATCCATACGAATTGGTGAAGTCTGAGTAGCATATTGGTAGTTCCCCTGTATTAGAGCTACAATGTGAGAAAATAACTTGGGGTGTAACCATGATTAGAAAATTATGCGTGGTGCGGATGCAAAACAAACACCCCTATCCATTTGAAAATTGTTTCAAAATTTGAGGGCATGGATGTTAGTAACCTTGTAACAAAAAATTTCCTCTTTTTATGACACTGAAAAGTGACTTTGGAAAAATAGTTGGTACTCTATTTTTTTCTTGAGCGGGAGGAATAATTGAACCCCCTTGACGAGATTAGTATGCCATGTGTGAGAGCACATTTTTCTACATCTCATGTGTACTTGTACGATCTAAAACTTGCCCTATTAGTCTTTCAAGGCTAAATTTTGATTGTTCTTGGTTAATAAAAGGATCATAGGCTATATTTTGACATAGGAAAACCACTTTAGCCTAAAAAGCCTACCAATACATAGGAGTTACCCCTGGGTACCCTATTTGAGCCTTTGGATTTTTCTTTGGCAAACACATTATAAGCCGTGATCCTTCTATTTTTCCTCTTTTGAAACCTACCCTCCTTGAAATTAAGAATACAATTTGAGGCTAAAATCCTAAGTTGTGGGTGGTAAAAGTTAAAAAAGGTATAGTTGGGGCATGAAATCATAAGAAAGTGCCTACGAGCAAAAACAAATAAAGCAAAATGATTAGAAGAAAGAAAACATCCAGCAAAGAAAAGAAAGACATATGTTATGCGAAAAAAAAAAAGATAAAGAAAAGTGGGAAATGCAAAAATTAAGAAAGGTAAAGTAGGCACAATAGTGAAAGAAAAAAAGTGGCCCAATAGCAAAAAAAGTGAAAAAAGTGTGTTGTAGAAATTCAAGGAGGGTTTAACCTTATTGTCCTAAATTGATATCCTACCCTACCCTAAACCTACTTCACAAACTCAAAAAGTCCTTTGTGATTCCCAACCAAGTGTGGTCATTATAGTGGGGATTGAATATAGGGAAAAGCCTATGGCATGGTTCTTGTTAACATTGAGAATTTCTTGAGAGAGAGAGAGAGTTTTTGAACTTAAACTCCTTGTTGCATGATTGATAGATTAGTGTATGAAATTTTCTTTTTTGTGAGGAGGCATGTGAATAAGTTGAGGTGTGTGACTGTCATCTTCTGCACAATGAGATGAAAGGGAGTATAATATGGTTGAGGTAAAAAAAGTGAGTCATCTTTAGAGTGTGTAGTAGTTGTCGTTTGATTGCTCTTGTAAGTTTATTGCGTCTTCCATTATTCCATTTCATGTTGAGGGGCATTGTTAAAATAACTTGGCCTATGCATGAAGAGCATTTTGTGGTAGTAATCAAGTTGGAGTCATCATGATCATTAGGTAATAAAACTTGGGCATACATGTGAATTTATCTTATAGTAAATGGTGGTGTTTTTTGAGGACAAGGAAGATTTTAATTAGGGGTGTTGATGCATGGTGATTTTACCACTCATTTTCACTAAACATTTATGCACACTACTATGTTTTGTAGAATTTAATAAGACATAATAGTGATTTAATTCACTAATATCCTCATCTTGTAGGTGTATAGTTGGTGAGATGAAAAGAAGTGTGTTGGAGCTTAAAAAAGATCAAATGAAAGCAGAGAAGTGCAGCTGAAGACCTTGAGCAGTCATCGGCCTCAGTTATCATAATCGTAGGCCACAGCCTGGGGTCGCGGTCAGTCAAGATGGTCACGTGATCGTGGCTAAGAGGGAATATTTCCCAGGGCATATTTATAAATTTACACGGACAAATCCCAAACATTATTTAGGCAAAAACCCTTTCTTCTTAAGGTATTTCTTAACTCATAGACAATTTTGAATTTGAAGCAAGAACCCTAATTGGTCAAGATTGTAACAAAATTTTGAAGAGCTAAATTCTTAGTGTTCTGTGAAGAATGAATGCTTTGGATAATTCTTATGGTATATCTTTCTTTACTTTCTTTATGAGTAGCTAAGTAATAAGGTCTTCGGATTATGTTGAACTAAAGTATATTTGTGTGTGGGTGTTGATAGGTTTGCATGATTTTTAGTTGTTTATTATGGATTCCACTATTGCTTGAGCCTAATAGTTGGAATTTATGGGTGAAAACCCCAAATCGCCAATTGGGTTTGATGGGTTAACACCCCAAACACTAGAAACCCTTTATCATCCTTGAAAGAGGGATGAAGTTGAAGTCATGGGAACTTATATCATCCTTGATTGAGGGATATAGGGTGACCAGGCAATGGTGGACAATCAATCCTATGGTTTGCTACCTTTTACAATCTTAGAAATAAGTGTGATTGGAATGTGAATCATGTCAAGGGCATCATCCTAGAAAAAGGGATGCCTGATTGAGGTTTGGGGTGATCATGAATTGCACACTTGTTAGGTGCTCGAATGAGCCAATGCGTGAAATACTTGAGGATTTGTTGAAAGACTAAAAACAAAGCCCTTTGACCTAGCTTATCTTTTACTTAACAACTAAGTTTCATGTTAAACTCTCAACAACCTATGTACTCCTTACCTTTAGGTAGACATAGTCCCAAGATCTTCTTAAACCTTTATTCTAAATCAAAAGTGCTAAATTTGTGTGTTGTTAACCAAAGATTGTTACAAACAAATTTCAAACCAATTTTCCCTACTTTTTATTACATGTTGTGTTTGTTAGTATTGTGGGTAACCTTTTAGTTATTAGAACACCAGTAGGATTTGAAATTTATAATTCATTCCTTTTGGATTCAACCCCAACATGAGTTGGGTTATTGACCATGACCACCTCACCCCTCAAACATGGTAGTGTGTTGAGCGTTATCAGTGATCGAATTGTTCATTTATATTTTTGGTACATTTATCTATTTTGAAGATTTTTCCATTGAGGATTTAGTCTTGGACCAAAACTCCAAGTAGATGTCCCCAGATGAGAATTTCAATAGCACCATCAGCTTCAGACTGTTGAATTTAGGCTAGGTAGACCTCTGGTTTCGGTACTGAGTCACCCGGGCTCATTTTGACCTATTGGTCAAAAAGTTGTGAAATTTGAAATTTAGGCCTGGGACCCACATTTTGTCAAAACAACCCCGGATGGAAAATGCAATTTCTCCATTGAGTTTGGAAAATCAAATTTGGTGTTGTTTAATAGTTCATTTGTTTATCCGGGAATTTGAATAAATCTTGAGGACTTGACAGATACTTGGAAAAATTTCCAAGTTTCAGCTGTCAACTAGTGTGGCTTCAATCGCCAGCCAAGGGCGGCGATCATGGTACACTTAGTAGAAAGATAGTGTGATCTCCATAGCCTTTTTGTCATTGTAAATTATGTGGTAGAGGGAAGGTGGTGCCATCTTGAAGGTCACGATAGCGACATCCGAACACCTAGTCTGGGTATAAATAGATCCCTTATGTCACGAATTATCCTATTTTTCATCCATATCTTCGGATCAAAAACCCCAAAAGTGAGATTAAGTGGTATTGAAGCTTGTAGATGATTTGGGTAGGTTTGTTATCCATTATTTGTGATTTCCCGTTTAATTCATTGTATGTTTTCTTTAATTTCTTGATAAATTATTAGATATTAAGTCGTCAAATTCCTAAACTTTAGGGGTTGATTTGAGACCCGATTTTTTCTCTATTTATGCTCGACTCTGGAGCACAATTTTCTTGTACTTCAAGGTACGTCGTGAAAGTTTCAATTTTTGGATTTTGGTATCAGGCCTCACATGCCCGTTCATGACTTCAAATTTAATTCAACTGGTATTATGGAAATATGGGCCTTTTTTTTACTCATAATGATGCATAGATTATGATTTTGATTGCAAGAAGGCATTTTGGGATTGTGGAGTGAAGACAAATAATTTCGGCATGATTTAAAGATTTATGGTTTGGCATTTAAGTAGGCTTCTATCTACTCTTCTTCATAAGATGATGTGCTATATATATTATATGTGAAGGTGAATATTAGGATTTATTATAAGTAGAATACCATGACTTCGTATTGATTATTAAAGAATGGTGATTAGATGAATGATTTGACCCCTAAGGTAAAATACTTGTTATAGTTCTAGGATCCTATTGCTATCTTCATAGATTGAATGAATTCATAGAATGATTATGATTTTATACAAGATGCAAGATGTGTTCTAGGAATTTGAAATATGATTGGTGTGATTGGCTTTATTTGGACTATTTAGGTACCCTAAAACCATAATACAGGTGGAGTTGACTTTATTACTCATGTTCCAGGTAGAATTCTTTTCTTAAGATTGATTATGGCTTATGTACCATCTGGAAGTAAATTTAGATACCTTATCCTAGTCTGGTGTATAAATTACCTAATTATGGAATTCGGGGATTAGATGTGGGTTCCTCCGTCCAATCTTAACAAAGAATTTTGTTAGCCCTTGTGGACTTAGTTATGGATGTTAGACATAGTTGAGACTATTATGACTTTAGTATAAGGTTACTTCATGACTTGATAAATATTGATGGTTTTCCCATATTATGACTAATGGCTTGTAGCCATGATGGAGCTTTTGGATTTGTTTAGTGTTATGACCTCCTAGATATGAGATGCCTTATTGATATATTATTCCTCATAGATATGATATGCCTTATTGATATATTGTACCTCCTAGATGTGAGATGCCTTATAGATTTGACATATAATCTATAGATATAATATGCCTCATAGATACGATATATGGACTGTAGAGATGGTATGCTTCATATACATGATATGTGGTTTATAGATATGTGATGCCTCCTAGACATAAGATGCTTCCTAGATGTGAAATGATTATGGATATACTTTATGACTTATATATATGTTATGCCTCATAAATATGCTATGGCTTATAGATATGAGATAACTTATAAATATGATTATTGATATGGGTTCCAGATGTGTATGCGAACCGAAGGGTGTTATTATGATGTTGTATTTATTACAGACAAATTATTGGGCCCAAGACCGTGTTATTATATGAGTTGGACATCCGGCAAATGTTTATCCTTGTAAAGGATGTGACTGTAGTTTATAGGTATATTGATGCTTATGGTTCTGTTATTTGAATCCTAGTGATGGCATGCATAGATTGGGTACATTCAAGATCATTTAATTAGTAAATGATACGATTCCAACTAAATTATAAATTTATTACCATTTTCCCAAATAGGGGTTAAATCCCATATTTCAACTTAAAAATGGAATTCATTATAATAATAATTGCACTATCTTAATGAATCACCTATGTGTAAAGAGATTCGAAATGATGTTTTAAAAATTTGACCGAAACATATATCAATCCATGATTTTAATAATCCTATTTTCTCTGATTGTGAGAGGTTTCGACCCTTTCTACACTTTTATAATAATATAGTCCCGAAGTTCACCTCGGGTAATAGATTTATGCATTTATATTCTATTTATCCACGACTTAAGTCGTAAACTTAATATATATCTATATACATACCTCTCCAGTATTAGACGGAGAAAGATGTTGTATTATGATATAAATTCTTGGGTAAAACCCAATAATAGATTATAATATTGACATTATATATATGTGTTGATCATTATAATGATATGTTTATATACCTGGCAAGGATGGAGGATTACTATGATGATATGTTTATACATCTGGAAAGGACAGAGGATGATGATGATAACATGCTTATATACCCAGAAAGGCCAGAGAATGATTATGATGATACACTTGTATACCCAGTAAGGCCAGAGGATGACTATGGGATATACTTATATACCTGGCAAGGCTAGAGGATAATTATAATGATATGTCTATATACTTGGGAAGGACGAAGGATGATGATAAAGATATGCTTACATACCTGGCAAGGCCAGTGGATGATTATGATGATGATGGTTCAAATGATGATGATTATGATGATGATGGTTCAAATGATGATGATTATGATACTGATTATACTTACTAATTCAAGTCCGGATACTTCTTATGATATTTTGGATTCTGTTGCATTCAATTTTACATGTGCATTTCTTATCACCAGTATGCAGTTATATGTATCAAACTTATATGAGGTTGCATAGGTATGGGTGAAGAGTATGACTTATGGTATGGTGTATTTTGGTTGAACCTTTTGAACCTGGGGCAGTGGGGGTTCCTGAAAGGATTGGTCAGGTATTAGTTGTCCAGGCTAGCCGATTACTCACATTATCATTGCTATTGTTATTATTATTATTATTGTTATGGATAATTTATGGTAGCTCTTCTATTGATTTAATATAGAGATTACGGAATTATTGTGGTTCTTTTTCCTTATAATTACTTTATTATTCATGATTATCTCATGATTAGACGTATGGATCAGAAACCCTAAGTATACCAGTAATAGTTCCTGCCATAATTATGAGGTCTTAAAATGGTAGTCTGATGATTTATGTTGTACTTTGAGTTGACCTTGGTTATATACATATATTTATATATATATATAGTTATGTGTATCCATGGTATTACCATATATCTCTTTCTTCCTTTATTTATTCAGATTGCATAGTCATTCCTTGACCTTATATAGTATTATGTATCCTTCTTCCACCTTTTAATCATACATTGGCTGATGATATATGGTATAGTGTTGAGATTAATGAGTATGGTTGGAATAGGATAGTTCATCCTTAATACTTTCTTAGCCATATTATGCTTATTTCTTGGCAATGAGTAGAATAAGTTTCCTTACTATATCACTAGATTTATTATGTGATTGCTGGACATTTGGGTATAGTTCTGATTCTGTTTTTATATTGTATATATCTGCATTATCTTTGGAGCTCAGTCGACAGTTTCCTATTGAGTACCACGTGTTTGGTACTCACACTTCACTTCTACAACCTATAAATCATATTACTATTATCATTGGTATTGTGTGTATCATGTAGAGTAGCCATGGTTTAGAGACATAGGGTGAGCTCCTAATGTTCAGTGCATTACCTTCCTCCCTCTTATGTACTGGACTAGTCTCTATGTTGTATTCATAAATGAGTGTAACAGTGTAATTTCCTTGGTATTTCATCTTGTAATCTTATTATATTTAAAGATCTTGTACTATAACCTCCAGGTTTTGTGACTATATTCTGAATTTGATCTTTTATTACATTTATTCTACATTCTTTCCTTTATCTCATTTGATGGTAGCCAATTTTTAGTAGTTCCAGACTATAGGGTTGGATTGCCTACTGGGGGTCATAGTAGGCGCCATCATGAATTGAAAAATTATATCATGACAAATTGGTATCAAAGCCTAGGTTCATCGGTGTATTAGTATTAGAGCTAAGTGTTTAGTAGAGTCCTATGGATTGATGTGGAGACGTCCGTAAACTATCATTGGGAGCTTAGGAAATTTGTATGTTGACTCTTTATTGTATTTTTGCATTGCTATAAGACTCAAGCACATTCTTTGACTCTATTCAATCCCAGAAGGACTATACGAGGTTATCGATAGACGCAGATGAGACTTCAACATGTGTTTACAGAGCTTCAGTGAAGCGTCAAACTAGAGTGTTAGGGATGGATATCAAAGATCTTCAACATCAGCTAACAATGACATCCGAATCATCGAGCAGTTCTCATGCTACAGTTGGATTTATTGATATTCATCAGGGTTCTTATAAGTTTCAGAGTACAAGATAGAGTTTCTTGAGTAGGTCAGGTATATTCCTATGCTATATATTTTTGAGCAGGACATAGTTCATGGATTTATTAAAAAACTAGCATTGCCACTCCATTTAGCATCGAAGCACTTGATAGTAACTGGGCCTTTTTTCTTTCAGGTTATTGATCATGTGAGGGCCACAAAAAGAGTATGTATTGAGACTTATAAAGATGGAAGTAAGAGGACATATTATAAAACTAGTGTTATTGGTATTTCATCCGAGGGTGAGTATCCTTTTGGTAGAGGTCCGTTTCACTTGTATCCTATCAGCCCTACGCAACTAGAATTTCATTCTATGAGTAATTTGCTTATTAGTAGTGGTGATCATAGGAAGCAAAGTTCTTATCGAACCTTGTAGAGTTTTTGGTATGGGTCTTCAGTCCATGGAGGCCATTTTGGATGAGTAGGGGGCATCAACTAAAAGTATTTCAAGAGCTTGCTTAGTTGTGGTGAGATGGTAAAATGGTCAAGAGAGTTCCCCAGCAGCGAGTTGGTTGTTCAGATGGAATTAACATGTATTTCCTAAAATGTTGGAGTTCTTGAGGTAGGTTATGACTTTAGGAAAGATGATCATGGTAGTAAACGGTGCTCTCAGCATCAGTTGGCCATCTATTTGGGTTCATTTCATATTTCTCGCCAGGTTAGGTCTTCATGAGTTTGCTACAACTATAGAGAGATCGATCGCTGGTCTAGAGAGTGTCCCCGTCCTAGTATTGCTAGTCATTTAGTTCATTTAGATCATCCTCATGGTGATTATGGCAATTTCAGTTAGAGATAGTGCATTTGGTGCCTCAATTGATGATTTAGTCGATCAGTTCGAGTTTGGACTCGTTAAGATTTATTCTTTCTTAGACCCATTAGGCATGTGATTATGGATTTCACCATGATATGTGTGTTATTGTTTCTCCGTATTTACCTTTCTCATTGTGTTTATCAGGGTCTTCGTACCCATTGATGATTGTATGCCTTAATGAGTTCATATTTGTTATTGTATGCGTTGTTATTGAATTCATGATTATATGACTATGCCGTGCTTTATTTATTTTAGTAGTGGATAAAGTAGATCTATATTGATATTTTCTCCCTATGGGTGTAGCATTTGGGTTTGAGTCCCATTTACCTTTGCACATTGGCCTTATTATGGACCTTGAGTTGTACTTGGTATTGATTATAATTTTGGTACAGCCTATTCAATATATTGATGTTTATATTGTTGTTGTTCTTGATATTAATTGATGTAATTAATCCTTACTGGGTAGTTGCTTAGACCAGTGTTTTCTAGTTAGGATTCCATTCTTTGTGATTCTTATTTGGTAGCTTTACCAGTTATAGCCCAATTTGATAATTTCTTCCCTATAGCAAGTTGAGGTTAATTGTTTTCCTTTTTTGTTGGCTATGCTAGATTGATTGTGGAGTCAATTATGGTATCGAAGGTAAGTTGACCTTCTGTGGTTCAGTTATTGTTCTAGAGTTTGAAATTTAGCTACATTGTTGTTCTTGAGTTTGTGATTCTTAGACTTGCCTCCTAGGTTGAGACAGTTTTTCCATTAGTTATCCCTCTCCAAATAGCCCTTTTTTATCTTGACCAATTTTGGCTATTTCATTGCCTGATAGTTGTTTGATGTCTTTATCGAGATGTCTTGGAATCATCTCTCAGATTTGTTAGGTTCGTATCCTAATGATGGTTTTTCCTTGTTATTGGAGTAGAGTTAGATGCTTTGTTGTCACCGTGATGCAGTTTTCGTTCTCATAGAGTAGGAGAGTTGGCGATAGGTGATAGTTCCTGCGACTGCTTCTTAAGTTGGAAAATTGGAAATTCTTTATCTTAAGTTGTTTGATTTATTTTCTAGTAGTGGTATTGACCTTGACCTTGGTTTTACGATTGGTATTTCTCTTCATTGATGATATGATTCATAGATTGATCGAGTGTTGATTTTCCGATTTGGGTGGATACAAGAAACCTTAATTTCAAAATTTGTTTGGCCTAACGAGTCTTGGTGGAGTACTTTTCCTTGATTAATGTGCCAATAACAATTCTTTTTCGAGATAAAGTGTTGGATTTGTTAGTTTTCGACTTAAGTTACATTTCTCTAAGTTGATAGAGTTTCTACTAGTACTAGTTTTCTTGAAAAAGAGGCAACTTTATGAGTGCAGCCTTGGGGAGTCCTTGAGTATGTTTCAATGGAACATGCCCTCTAGTGGATATGGAGTTGATTACTTGTGTATTTCACTGGTATTTTATCCTCTATTGCGATTCTAGTCCTTTCAGCTATGTTTTGGTTTTGACTCGATATGATTTAGCTCGGATATGTTAGATTTGGATACTAAGGTTGGTTTGATTAGAAGACATTAATATAGACTTTTTGGCTCAATTTTACATTTGAGGTCTGGGAATGACGATTTGAAGTCATGATAGATTTGGAGTATGAAGGTCACTTGTATTCAGGTTTGGTTTGGGTATTTAAGGTCAAACTGTTTATCCTTGGTGTTGAGGTTTCCTCTTGGAGTTGTAGAATTTTAGTGAAACCTTCGTTGTAGATTCATCCCAGTTCAAATTTCAATTATAGGCGTAGTTGATGTTATGTTTTTTGACATAACATATTGGACCTTTTTCTTAGGATAATTGTGTGTTTTCAAGAAACTATTGTTGTATTTAACATAGTGTTTTAGTGTTTTCAGGATAAGAACTGAGTATGAGGAAGAACTTGGATAAACTGGATAAAACAAAGGAAAAATGATCAGCGACGGCGTAGGCGACGGGCCGTCGGCCTTGCAACAAACCGTAGGCCGGAACCGTCGCCAAAAAATAGAAGACAGATACACTGGACATTTTGCAACGGTCCAGGTGATGGGCCATCATCCCTGCGATGAACCGTCGACCTAAACCATCGCCTGTAAATAGAATGCAGAACCACTGGAAGTCATGCGATGGACCATGCGATGGACCGTCGGTACTGCGATGAACAGTCAGCCTGAACAGTCGCCCAAAAACCGAACACAGACTCACTGGAGTTCAGCGAAGGTCTATGTGATGGATCGTCTCTTGAACGATGAACCGTCTCTTGACCCGTTGAGCATGAAGCGGCAACTCCAAGTTCGAGTTTTAAAATCCCAGTTCTAGAAATATATAAATAGCAATTATTTGGGTTTATTCCGCACCTTTGGACAATAGTTGCATACTTTCTTCTCTATTGAGAGTTGTGTAACAATTTTTATTTAGATTTGAAGCTAGAAATTTAGATCTGATTATTATTTTCTATTGTTTATCTGAAGATTGAGAAGAATAATATTGTAATTTTTCTTAGTACTCTCTTGAAGTTATTTATGAACCTCAATATATCTTTAATATCTTTTATGGAAATGAGTAGCTAAACTCCCATAACTAGGGTTATGGGAGCCTTGATGTAGAGAACTGTTTGGGGTTGTGAATCAGTTTGATTTCTAACATCTATCAAAATTGCATGAATCTTTCTTCATTATAATGACATCTCTTGGTTGCAACCTTAAGAAGTGAGCCCATGAACACCATTTGTCTGACAAGAAAGTGGATGTTGGGAAAAGAAGTGATTCACATGAAATCCATAGGTTTTCCCTTTGGGTTAATGGGTGGATTCCTTAAAAAGATTAGACCTCATGAGAGTGTTATTGAATAATGTATGAATCCTTTAAGTTCGAGAGAAGTAAAGGGTGAAACACTCATTAGGTTGAGAAACAAGTGGGTAATTCTTAGAATTCAATAATTCTTGCAATTGAATACATAAGTTAGAATTCGAGCACAAAATTCACAACTCTCACTATTTGAACATCTTGGTGAGCATAACTCTAGTAAATTTATTCTCATTGAAATTACATTTACATTAACTCTCATTAGATGGACCTTTGTGTGATAAAAATACAAAAGAATATTATCAACATATCAAAACCCCCTTTTACTCAGGAACCTTAGATCAACAGTCTAATAACAGTCACAATACTTAGTGAACACAGTATTCCCTGTGGGATTCGACACCCAACCCAGTTGGGTTCTATAATTGGTAGCGACCACGTACTCTCTTATAAGAGAGGTATAATTTGGGCGTATCAAATTTTGGCGCGTTGCTGGGGAATACGATTGCCAATTAAGTTTGTGTTTGTTAATTGACCTTTGGTCAAATTTCTCAAATTTTACTTTTGTTTGTTGTTTTTGTTATGTGCAGGGTAGTTATTATGTATACCAAGTTCACTGTGATTGGATGCACCTTTATTACCGATATATCTGGAATCACAGTTAATTGGCTAAATAGCAGACCCCCAATAGGCTAAAAGACTAGCTGCTCTGGCTAGAGCTCAAGTAAATCAGCAGAATAATGGCCAGCAGGCACACCATCCTAATTCTGATGTTGATAATTTGGTGGATGATGACTTGTTGATCCTGTTAACCTAAGGTATTCAGAGAATGTGGCTGCACCAGTGAATCAGAATATAAACAAAAATCGCCCCTTTAGGGAAAGGCTAGAGCGTCAACCAATGTAGTTTGATCTGAACGGCGACGAAGATGGAATGGATGGAGTGGGTGCAACTGGAGCTATCATTCCATTACCTCTATAAATAGGAGCTAAGTTAAATATTACCAGTATGATGATTCAACTCCTTCATCTTATGGGGTTGTTCGGTGGTCTTCTGGGAGATGATCCAAACATGCATTTGGTGAATTTTGCCACCATTTTCAAGTCTTTTGATAATCTAGGAGTGGGTCAGAATACTATCCTCCTGCATTTGTTTCCGTTGTCTCTGTCTGGAGAGGTGACACTATGGCTAAATGAACTGAATCCCGACTCTATAACCAACTGGAGGAAGTTGAAAGAGGCTTTCCTAGAAAGGTTCATTCCACTCTTCAGAAGGGTACAATTGAGGGATGAAATTAGTAATTTTCGACAGCTTCCCAACGAACCTCCTTATGAGACCTGGGGGAGGTTTAAAAAGATACTGATGCAATGCCCGAACCATAACATGATGGATATTCATTTGATGGATACTCTTTATCGGGCTTTGAACTATATTATGATGCCATTCGTGGATAATTCTGTAGGGGGGTCATTTGTTGACCTTACTTTTCCAGAGGCCTCGGAGATGCTTAATCGGATGACCAAACAGAGTAGAGCTTGGAATACCAGGGATTCTATGGTAGCAAGCCCTACTGTGTCTTGTAGTATGACTGTGGAGCAATGCAAGAAGGAGGAAGAACGTGACCAGGATATGGCACATTTAAAAACACAAATAGATTTGCTAACTAAGCATCTATTATTTGGAAAAATTGAGAAGGTGAAAGCAGTTGAATCCCAGGGAAGAGCTGATTCTAATTCAAAAGAAGAGGCAAACTATCTAAATAATTAGAGGGTTTTCTAAGGCAATAGCCAAGGAAATCAAGGTCAGAACTATTATGATAAAGCTAGTTACAAGGATAAAGATCAAGAAATTAGAAGAGCAAAAATGATATGAGTGGACTATATGTACCTCTTAGAAGCAGAGATAATGCTTCAACTAGCTCTGGTGAGATATCCATGGAGGACATGATGGAGAAATTATTAGAGGGAGTTGAGACTACCAACTCTGGGGTGACCACTATGAAGAGTGACTTGTCTTCCATGAGTCAGTTGGTAAACTCACACTCTACTTCTATTAAGAAGTTGGAAAAGCAAATGAGCTAACTCTCAGAAGCATTGAATCAGAGAAAGAGCGGAATTTTGCCAAGTGATACTGTTCAGAATCCTCGAAATGATGGTTCCTACATAGAAATTACCACACGGATTAGTAAGGTATTACCAGGCCCGTCTGTGGGAAAAGATGTGATTGCAGAGGATATTGAGCATGAAGTAACTTCTCCAGTGGAGTCTAAAAAACTGGTTGAGGTTATTGATAATACACCGTCCAACCATTATCCAGTTGATGAGTTGGAGAAAACCAAGGGAAAGGAGACTGGAGTGGTGGTTATTGTGCTCTTAAAACCACCTCCTCCATTTCCCCATCAGTTGAAAAAGAAGGCCGACGACAAAAAGTTTGGCAAGTTTATGTCCATACTTAAGCAAGTGACAATCAACTTACCATTGGTGGAGGCATTGGAGCAAATGCTCGGGTACGCAAATTTCATGAAAGACCTTGTTACGAAGAAACGGATAGTTATTTATGAGACGGTTGACAATCTCCAGCGTTGTGGTGTTATTTCCACAAGGTCATTGGTGCAGAAGAAGGCAGACCCGGGAGCATTTACTATCCCGTGCACTATTGGGCCTCTTGAGTTCGCAAAAGCTCTTTGTGATATAGGAGATAGTATAAACTTGATGCCGCTTGATGTGTATAAGAAACTGGGTTTGGGGGATCCTACTCCCATGAACATGAGATTAGTTATGGCGGACAGGTCTGTGAAGCGGCCCGTGGGGATTTTATAAGATGAATTAGCAAAGGTGGCTAGTTTTATATTTCCAGCTAATTTTGTCATTCTTGATTGCGAGGTGGACTTCAAGCTGTCCATAAGCTTGTGTAGACCTTTCCTCGCAACCGAGAGTGTACTTATTGATCTTAAGGCAATTGAGCCACTATTCAGCCTGAATGATGAAGTAGTTTGATTCGATGTATGCTAGTCCATGAAAAAACATAAAGATATGAGCGTATTTTCTATTTTGGATGTTTATTATAAGGAGGAGAAGGAAGTACCTAAAGAAGAAAAATTTACTGTGGAGACTTTAGCTGCTATATTAATTAATTTTGATCAAGACGGTATTGAAGATTATGAGGATAGTGTGTGTGCCTTGAAAGACATTGAGTCTTTTTATTATGCACCCAAGAAGCTATATTTGGACTTGAAAAACCGTCCCAGTCCACCAGCCAAGCCGTCTATTGAAGAGGCACCCACTTTGGAGCTGAAAAAGTTGCCTGGTCATTTAAGGTATGTGTTCCTAGGCAGCGGGAATACATTACCTGTTATTATTGTGGCTGACTTAGGTGAACGATAGGTGGAAGCCCTCATTTTTGTTCTTAATAGATATAAGAGGGCTATTGGTTGGACGATTGTCGACATTATCGGCATTCCTCAGGTATATGCATACATATAATCTAGCTAGAGGAGGATTGTGTCCCGACTATTGAGCATCAATTATTTCTTAACCCACCTATGAAAGAGGTGGTGAAGAAAGAAATTATCAAGTTGCTAGATGCAGGAGTGGTGTACCCCATCTCAGATAGTAAGTGGGTAAGTCCTGTTAAATGCGTTCCCAAGAAATGGGGCATGACACTGGTGGCTAACGAGAAGAACGAGATGATTTCACTCAGGCCGATTACTATATAGAGGGTGTGTATGGATTACAGAAAAGTCAAATCATGGACATTGAAGGATCACTTCCCAATGCCTTTCATGGATCAGATGCTTGATCAGCTAGCGGGAAGTGGTTGGTACTATTTCTTAGATGGGTATTCTGGTTACAACCAGATTTTTATTGCTCCTGAAGATCAGGAGAAGACGACATTCACATGCTTATATGGCATATTTTCTTTCAAGAGGATGCCTTTCAGGTTGTGTAATGCATCTGCCACTTTTTAGCGGTGCATGATATCGATATTCTTTGATATGGTTGAAGACACCTTAGAGGTGTTTATGGATGATTTCTCGGTTGTTGGTGAGGATTTCAATCTTGTGCTTAATTGGGAGAAATGCCACTTCAGGGTGAAAGAGGGCATTTTTCTCGGACACAAAATTTTAGGAAAGGGGATAGAGGTCAATCGAACCAAGGTGGAGGTTATTGAGAAGCTAAAACCTCCCATTTTAGTGAAGGGAGTGCTTAGTTTCCTTGGTCATGCTGGCTTTTATCGGAGGTTTATAAAGGATATCTCAAAGATTGCAAATCCACTTTTGCAAAATTTTGGAGAAGAAAGTTAAGTTCTTCTTTGATGATGATTTCTTGAAGGCATTCGAATTCCTTAAAGGGAAGCTGGTTGAGGCCCCTATCATTGATGCACCTGATTAGTCAAAACTGTTTGAGATCATGTGTGATGCAAGCGGTGTTGCTCTTGGAGCTTTGTTGGGGAAAAAGAAGAATAAATTTTTTATCCAATCTATTATGCTAGCAAACACTTAATAGAGCTAAAAATAACTACACCATCACAGAACAGGAACTTATTACTGTAGTCTATGCTTTTGAGAAGTTCCGAGCTTATTTCCTAGGAACCAAGGTGGTGGTCCACACTGACAACGCACCCTTGAGATATTTGATGGAAAAAAGGATGCAAAACCAAGGCTTATCAAATTGGTGCTGCTACTTCAAGAATTTGACTTTGAAGTCAAAGATAGAAAGGGTTGAGAAAACCAAGTTGGGGACCAACTGTCCAGGTTGGAAAATGAACAAGCAGTTAGAGATAAATTTATGATAAATGATGCATTTCCAGATGAGGAAATCTTGCCTACTGTTGCTAAGAAAATACATTGGTATGCTGATTTCGTAAATTATGTGGTGAGCGAGGTGATACTAGAGAATCTTTCATTTCTTCAAAGTAAAATGTTTCTCCATGATGCGACCCATTATTTTTGGGATGAGACGTACCTTTTTTGGTGATATAAGGATGGTATTATTAGATGGTGCATCCCAAAAGTAGATATGTTGAGTATACTGGAAGCAAGTCATGCTTCCCCAGTGGGAAGTCACCATGCAAGTGATCAGACTACAAGGAAAGTTCTTCAGAGTGGCTACTATTGGCCCTCTTTGTTCAAGGATGCTTATGAGTTCGTGAAGAGATGTGAACAATGTCAAAGGCAAGGGTCCATCTCAAAGCACCATGAGATGCCGATGTCTAAAATACTGGAGGTAGAATTATTTAATGTACAGGGCATTGATTTCATGGGGCCTTTCATGAGCTCATTTGGGATGAAGTACATACTAGTTGTTTTTTACTACGTGTCAAAATGGGTCGAGGCTATTGCTCTGGAGGATAATGATGGAAAGTGTGTCGTTGCATTCTTAAATAGAAATATCTTCTCTCACTTTGGGGTACCACGTACCATCATAAGTGATAGAGGATCACACTTTTACAATAAGATATTTAGAGCCACCTTGGAAAAATATGGAGTCAAACAACGTATAATGGCTACCCCATACCACTCACAGACGAGTGGGCAGGTGGAAATCTATAATCGGGTAATCAAGAGTATCCTTGCCAAGACTGTAAATGCTAGCAGGAAAGATTGGTCTAGGAAGCTGGATGATGCCTTATGGGCATATAGAATAAATTTGAATACACCAACTGGAATGTCACCATACCAATTAGTTTATGAAAAGGTGTGTCATTTGCCGATTGAACTAGAGCATAAAGCACTGTGGGCACTAAAGTGGCTTAATCTAAATTAGAATGATGCAGTGGATATGAGACTGTGGCAGCTGAATGAGATGGATGAGTTTCATCTTGGAGCTTATGAAAGGGATGATTTGTACAAAGAAAGAATGAAGAAGTACCATGACCGCAGAATTGAAAAGTGGGATTTTTAGAAAGTTAACTTGGTGCTCTTCTTTAACTCCCGACTCAAGATTTTTCCAGGTAAGCTCAAATCGAAATAGTCTAGCCTATTTAGAGTTAATGAAGTCTACTCATCTAGAGTAGTGGAACTCGAAAATAAAGATGGAAGTGTCTTCAAAGTTAATGGGCAGCGTGTAAAACTGTATATCGATCCAACAGACTCGATGAAAAGAATTGCGACAATCTATCTAGATGAAGTCTGAGTAATCGAGATAACTGAGTCGTGCCACAATAATAAATCAGGCATTAGTGGGAGGCAACCCATATTGTGTGTTGTAAAGCATTAGTTTAAGTTATTTCACTGTTTTGTGCAAGCTGAAGGGTTTGTGCAAGTGTGCAGGTATGACTGTGCAGGAAAACAGAAGCTGAAAGAATTCAGGGAGACCAACGGATTAATTGACGGACCATTATAGACTCGACAGACCATCATGTTAACTATCGCAGAAAGTCTAGAAACCAAATTACTGGAATAGTAGCAGCGGGTTAACCGACGGACCGTCGCACATGCGATGGATCATACTTTCAACCATTGCCAGTATGTCTCCAAGTAAGTTCACTAGAAAAGGACGATGGGATTGACCGATGGAATATCACACATGCGATGTACCATCGATTGACCATCGCATGAAGATCTAGTTCAGTAGGTCGGGTCAAATTAGTTTAAATAGTCAGATTTTTCATTCTTATCCGACCCAAACGGCTTTAAATTGACAATTTAAGACTGTTGAATAACGCCCCAACTGTTCAAGTACCTGAGACTATTTAGTGTCCCTACATTCAAAGAATCTGAGGATTTTCATTAGATCCTTAAACTTTTCATGTTCCCTTCCCCCCATCTATTTAAACTTCATCTCATCTTTAGTCTATCAAATATAAGCCACAAGTACTCTTCTCGAAAGCAAAAGTGTGAACTTGTGTCCAGTGTTTAGAGTGCAAGGTAGGATATTGTTCAAGTATTGCAATACTCAGGTATGATCATTTTGTTGTCTACATTTTATTCATCACTAAGAAAAAAAAACCATGTGAAGTCAGTGAATATGGAAATACTTCTTTTGATTTTGATTTGGTTATGTGAGTGGCCTGAGCTAATCTAACACTTAGCAAACATTTTCCTGGGTCAAGTCTGAGTAACCCATCGACCAAATATGGAAAAATATGGTGATATACTATTGATAAAAATGCCATAAAAATCGTTCTTAATAGAAGTGTATGCAAGGTGTTTGAGAAAATACAAAAGCGAAGCCTGAACTACAAAATTTCAGGCGACGGTTTGAGCGATGGATTGGCGGATACTCGATGATCCATCACTTGAATCCATTACAACATGCTCAGAAAAGGATTTATTGGAATGACCCCGACAATTGGAGTCCACGGACAGTCGCCAGCCCGACGGACCATCGCCCTATTCATCGCTGGTCGAAAATTTTTCTTTTTTCAATTTTTTGTTTGTAAGCTGATAACTGCTGCATTTTCAGGTACTATGTCCAATAAATTACCACCAACCAGAGGCGGGGGTAGAGGCCAAAGATATAGGCAGGGTCCATCCCAAAGTGCAGATGCCTCGGCTCACAGCAGCCAATGTAATCGTCAGGTCATTTCTTAATCCTCCTAGTATGAACAAGAGGGTGAAAGTAGTAGAAACAACAACTCAAGCTCAATTCCGTTTGAAGAAGGGGTTGAAGTATCTAACCCCGTCCAAGAGGATAGTCCAAAACAAGAGGACCCAATTCTACAATTACAAAATTTTTGAACAGTGTTCTTGTTCTTAGCCTTCTCAGTTAGAGAAGAAAATATTGTATTAATTTAGGGTAAAGAATACATTGTAGTATCTTACAAGTGGAGAGTTAGAAAACTCCCATTTAAGATTTGTTTGAGTCCAAAGTTTGTAGTAACATTCACTTAGCCTCTTATAAATAATATGAATGGAGGTCATTGGGTATATCTTGCTTACTATTTTTATGTATAACTTGTTCTTTCTCTTGGGATTATGCTAGATTAGGGTGCAACTACGTGTGGGTTGTGATTCAGTTGTGCATTTACTAGTTTAGGATATTGGATTCTATTATTGATTGACTAAATTAGTTGGGATATGTGGGCGAAAATCCAAAGCTCTTGAAAGCTTAAACAATCCTTGAAGAAGGGGATTAGGGGAACTTTAGGAACCCACATCAAGTAGGAACAAAGGCAATAATAGACAATTTATGAGCATGGTTGGCTAATTTTGACTATCATAGGCATAAGGGTGATTGTAAAGTTGACTATACTTAGGGCGTCATCCTAGAAATGGGGGTGCCTAATTGACGTATTGGGTGTTTTTTGGTGACAAACTTATTAGGTACTCAAAATGATCAATGAGTGACACCTTTGAGGTTTTGTTGATAGACTAGCCTCAAGAACTTTCAACCTAGCCTATCTCATCACTAACACTTAGAATTTGCATCAAGTCACTACACCCCCATGAAGAAGTTGCCCCTAGAAAAGAATAATCCCATGATCCGAGTCTAATTGATTATACTTTAATTATTTATAACCCTGAATTAAGGTTAGAAAATCCCCAAAGAGAAACACTAGATGTGATACCATTTAACCCCTTATTTTTACATTCTTGTAATTTAGGTTTGAATTGGAGCGAGTGTCCATTATTTCAAGATAATTAGATCTCCATTCATATTGTTCCTTATGAATTCGACCCCAACTCTTGTTGGATAATTATATTGACAACGATCGCCTACCACTTAAATTAACGTGTAAGTTGAGCATAATAAAAAATGGTGTCGTTGCCAGGAAACAATTTGGCGTATTGATTTAGTTTGAAATTTTAGCTTACTTGCTTAAATTCAAACTTGTAATTAAGTGTTTGCAATTTTCTTGTGTTTCTTCTGTTAGGTAGATTTTTGTTCCATGTCCATATTATGATAGACCCCTCTTTAAGCGAGATTATAGATATGCTCCCTAGAGAGAGATGGAAGCACCATCTTGATCTTATTGGGAGTATGATTGATCTTTCTATGGTGGTCGAGATGGACATTGGAGTGACTGTCCAAAATATCCCTCCCCTAATTATGCTAACCCAATTTTTAGTTCATCGTATGAGTTTGATAGGTATTATGATATGAAAAGGGAAGAACAATATGTCAGGTCCAGTAGTTTTGAAGTAATGATTCAAACTATTTTTTATCAGGTAACTACAACAGGGGAGAATGTGCAAGACATACATCAAGACAATGCAGCATTTGGAAGGGAGATCGCCAAAATAAAGGAAATTTTCAAGGAAACAAATCTTTTAAATACTAACACCTTGCCCATATCACAACAGGAGGTGAATCAAGAAGACAAACCAAGTTATGTGGTCAATGATGAGCTTGGTAGTGAAGAAACCTCAATTATTTCCCAACCAACCAAACCACATGTTATTGAAGATGCCAAAATCGAGCAAATGATCATAGAGTTAAAAGAAGAAACCAATAAAATCTCTTATGATGACTCTAGTTCATTTTGGGGTGAAAATGCTAGTAAAGATGCAATTTCAAAATTAAGGGATAAAACTCATTCAAACCACTTCTCAACATTATGCTTAGAGGATGTGATGAGAATCCATCTACCTGGGAAAATGATGGATTATGGCGAATAGTAGTACCCCCCCTGCATTTTGGACTTTGACATTCCAAAAGAGCACATGGAAACCCCACCATCAAAGGCCAAAGAACTCAATTTCTGATGTACAAGTAGTGGCATATTGATGTTCCCATCTTTACCTAAGGAGCTAAGCACGAAATTTAATATGAAATTGGGTAAAAGGTTCAAGTCTTCAAAGTAACAAGATAGAAGCTTCATTGTTATGCCCTTACCTATATCTAGTTTTACCTTGCATGATTTTAATCTTCCGTCCCTCTTCCATTAAACACATAGTAAGTGAAAGTTAGGAAAGAAATTCAAATCTTCTAAGAGGAAAAACAACTGATAGTTGGGGGTGCCTTGCCAAAAAATATAGGAAGCAACACATCATGCAATGAAAATAGCGCATATCCTTTTATTTATGCATGATGGGGTAGATTTTAATTTTGTTTTTGCATAATCCATGAAATTGTGGTGCTATACGGAGTGTTGATTGAACTTGGTTTTAGGATTGGAACTTGCTTTTAGAAATAGACTTGAAATAGTATTGATGAATGCTAAATCCATGCATATTTATTTTTATTGTTGTGGTTAACTATTGTAGTTGGTGCACACATCAGCGGGGAAGTATTTTGTACCCAAATTTAGGCCTAAAAATGATAGAATTCATGTGCACACCATATGTTTGATTAAATGCCCCAATTTATTCCATGTTAGTTCCTTTGAGTTTTAAGGGCATAATCTAGCATTAAGGGCTTAAGTTTTATGAGCATAATGATTTATTGATAAATTGGAACTAACTTTGGGGTTAAAATTTGATGTTTTAGTGATGTGTAGAAACTGTCAAACATGGCCTTAGTTACCGCAATCATGGCCATCGGGATCGCGATAGTCGAGCTGTGATCATGGTTAATGATCTAGAATTATCAAACTGCGATCACTATGAATAGTCCATGATCGCGTTAATTAAGACCAGTTTTTAATAGAGTCCAAAATTTATGCATATCCATCTCTCCCCCCAACGCCTATTATAACATTATCACAAGAGTTTAACTTATTAATCTAGTATGGTTTTGGTGCAAAAATGTTGATGATGGTATGGATTATGTTGCCTTTAGGTACTCAACATGGGAGACTGCATCCACGTCTATTTTATATCTCCTGGATATCATACTCAGTATTATAGTGGACTCCCAAGGATCAAACTACTTGTACAAAGAGGCATCTGCATGGACATGATGCCAGAAAAGTTCCTAGATTTCATTGATAGGCTTGCTGCTATTGGGTGGATATGATTTACCCTGGACCCCAGTGAGGCTAATAAGCACTAGGTGCAAAAGTTTTACGCAAATCTCAATATAGTGTCCCTCTCAAACCCTGTGATCATGATTAGGGGTAAGAAAGTGCGCTTTGGCGCAGAATAAGTGAGCATAGTATATGTGATCCCAAATTTAGATATGGCTGACTTATAGGCTAAGGTATGTGAGCTGTTCACTTGGATGGCTAGCGTACTGTGCCCTAACCGAGAGGTCTCCTGGGCTACCACCAAAAAAGGGATTTCCATGCACGACTTTACAATAGAGTCCAGAATTTGGTTGAACATTATCTGCAACAAAGTTTTGCCTTATAAACATATGAATTTTTTCACTGGTTTGCGAATATGCTTGGTTGCCTGTCTTATGCATGATATTGCTCTAAACATTGGCGAAATTGTACTTAAAGAATAGAGGCATTTCAAGATTTTGGGTGGTACAATTCTTCCCTTTCCCTCTCTTATGACTGAGTTGTGTAGGAGGGCTAAGGTAGATGAGTATCCCTTAGATACCTAGATGAAACCCATCCCCGCATCACTTCACTAAAAATCTGGGGAGAAGGCGCACCTGGCAAAAGCAAGAGGAGAAATGTTGACTTTGGTAAGTCAAGAATTGAGGAGCCCAAATCTTATGGACCATTCACTGCTGGTACCCTAGGAGACATTGGTATTGATATTTTGGAAATCAAGGATCTTGTATCAAGTTTGCCTCAGGGGCAAGGAGAGTCATCCACCAGGCATCACTCTTAGATGCCCCTCTCGAACTATGAGAAGTATAAGGTGTGGGAAAAGCAGAAAGCCATAGCTGCTAGACTTGAAATAGTATACTCAGCACTACTAGAGTCTCACAGAGATCTTTGGGATTTCCAAGAGAAGATGAAGAAGAGGGAGAAAAAGAGAGATAAATTTTTTAAAAATATGTAGAAGAGGGTAAAGGTCCTGTGGAATGTCCTAAAACCCCGTGAAAGACTACCTTCTCCAAAAGTAGAGAGTGATGATGAGGCCCCTACTGAGTGGTCAGATTGTAAGGCTGGTGGCGCTGATGCAGAGTCATTAGGAAAGAGCAACTCCTGATGCAGCTTCAGGGAGGACTCTTATCTCTATTTTTATACTTTGTTGGTTTTGAAGTGGTGACATTGCATGCTTTTTTGTTAGGGGTGCCTATCCCTAGAGTGGTGATGTTTTGATCTATTGTTGGATGATTTTTATGTTGTTTTAATGACATTCTAGATGATGTTTTATCTTTATTTTTTAGATGCTACATTTGGGCACTCTAATGCTGCCCATATTTCACGGATTAGTCATTTTGTTTATGTTTTTATGTTCTTTATTTTACTTTAGTTTATTTTTATTATGGTGATGCTTAACGAGCTTTTCCCTATGATAGATTAAGTTATGACATTCTTAATGAAAAATCATCATGATTTTGGTTTTGATACATAGATATAGGGGAATTTTAAGTTCCCGTGGCATCAAGATCACAAATGCAAGGAAAGTTTAAGTACTTGTGGCATTGTGAATTTGGGATTGCACTCACGCCATTAGTGAAGTCTGAGTTGCCATATTGTTGGTTTTCCTAAGATAAATGTGAAGACAAAGATTTGTATTGTTTCCATAAGGTAGAAAATTATGCGTGGTTCAAATTTAAAACAAACAACAACTCCTTCTATCCAATAAATTTTCACAAATTAAGGGCATAGACGTGAGAAACCTTGTAACAAAACTTTTTCTGTTTTTGTGACTCCAAAATCTTTGGCTTGTACATATTGATAGTTAGTCTATATTTGTCTCTGACGTGAGGGGAAATTGGACCTCCTTGGCGAATTCATATTCTAGGTGCGGTGAGTCTATTTATCTAATCTCGTGTATACTTATGTCGTCTACAACTTACCACATTAGTATCTCAAGGCTAATTTTGATACTATTTGGTTGGGGAGATAATCTTAGTCCATCTTTGTGACATTGGAAGCCCACTTTAGCCTAAAAATTCCTACCCTTGCATAGATGTTATCCCAAGTCACCCACTTTGAGCCTTTAGACCTTTCTTTGGCAAACAAATTTACTAGACGTGAGCATTTTAATATTAATCTTTCTTAAGAACCATATCCTCCTTGAACTAAAAAATGCAACTTGAGTCTAAAAGCTTATGTTGGGGGTGGTGAAGATTGATTGATGTAACTTTGGCCCACAAAGTTATTTGTAAGTGCCTAAGAGCTTAAACATTGAGACCCATTGATTAAAGGAAAAAATAAAGGACCCAACAAAGGAAAAAATTGCATGAAATGTGCCAGAAAAAGAAATGAAAGAAAATGGGTGAAACAAGAAAGCAATAGCAGGCACTTGTGTAATCAAAATAATGAAAACAAAGGGAAGTGTCCCATAGTCAAAAGATTGATAAATTAGTGTGATGTAGATATTCAAGAAGGGTGTAACCATGTTGTTCCTTAATGATATCCTACCCTAACCCAAACCTACGTTACAAGCTCTAAAAAACCTTTGAGATCTCTAACAATTTGCTTTCATTGTTGTGGCGATTGAAAATAGGGGCAAGAATATGGTATGCCACTTGTTAGCATAGAGAGTTCTTGTGAAGGAGAGTGTTTTACACTTAAAATTCCTTGATTCATATTTGGTAGCTAGTATGTGAAATTTACCTTCTTGTGAGGAGGCATATGTATGAGTTGAGGTGGGTGATTTTGTCATTCTCCAAGAAAAGAGGCAAAGGGAGTATAATGTATTTAAGGTCAAAAAGTGAGTCACTTCTAGAGTATTGGTGATTGTTCCATTGTTTCTCCGTGATGTTTTTTGAATCCTTGCTTATTGAATTTTATGTTGAGGGGTGTTAGGAGAATAATTTTTTTTTATGTTTGAAGATATACTTGAGGTGATAACTAATCTTAATGTCATTGTGATCATTGGGTCATCTATTTTGGGCATAAATGTGCATTGTCTCATGTTAAGAGGTAGTGTTGCTTGAGTAAAAGAAAAGATTTAAGTTGGGGGTGTTGATGATTTGTGAATTAACCACTCATTTTCACTACAATTCCATGCACATTAATATGATTTGCATGTCTAAATAAGATAACTTTGTGACTAAATGCACTATGTTCAACATTTTGCAGGCACATAGATATTGTGATAAAACTATATGGATGCGAGCTGAAAAAGATCAAAAGAAGTAAGGAAGTGCAGTTTGAAGACCTGGAGCAGAACATAGGCTTAGTTACTGCGATAACAGTCTTAGGGAAAAAATTGCAGTCAGTCAAGATTGGTCATGTAATGCGATTGCATAAGTTCTATCACAGTCGCGTAGCCGGGATCACAGAAAAGCTAGTCCGATCATGGCAACACAAGATTTTTCCTAGGGGCAGACATGTAACTTCAGCTATCCAATCCTAAATTTTCCATAAAGGAGACTTAAACCCTATTTTTATCATCATTCATTCAACATTTCCCAAATTTTTGACCATTGTTCTAGTTCTTAGCCTCCACACTTGGAGAAGAAAACATTGTATTAATTTTGGGTGAAGAATATATTGGAGTAGCTTCTAAGTGGAGAATTATCAGACTCTCATTGAAGATTTATATTAGTCCAAAGTATGAAGTAGCATTCACTTAGCCTCTTATAAATAATATCAATGGAGGTTATTGGGTATATCTTGCTTACTAATTTTAGGTGTAACTAGTTCTTCCTTTTGAGATTATGCTAGATTAGAGTGCAACTATATGTGGGATGTGATTTACTTATGCATTTACTAGTTTTCGATGTTGGGTTTTATTATTGCTTGGCTAAATTGGTTGGGATTTGTGGGTGAAAGCCTCAAATACGCAAATTGGGTTTGTGGGTGAAAATTCCAAGCTCTTGAAAGCTTAAACCATCCTTGAAGAAGGGGTTTAGGTGAACTTTTGGAACCCACATCATCCTTCAAAGAGGGATGTGGGAACCAAGGCAATAATAGATAATTTATAAGCATGGTTGGATAATTTTCACTTTCTTAGACATAAGGGTGATTGTGAAGTTGACTATACTTTGGGCACGATCCTAGATATAGGGGTGCCTAATTAAGATATTGTGTGGTTTGTAGTGACGCACTCGTTAGGTACTCAAAAGGGTCAATAAGTGATACCCTTGAGGTTTTGTTGATAGACTAGCCTCAAGGACTTTCAACCTAGCCTACCTCATCACTAACATTTAGAATTTGCATCAAGACATTACACCCATTGCATAAGTTGCCCCTAGGAAAGCATAATCCCAAGATCCGAGTCTAATTATTTGTAACCTCGAATTAATACTAGAAAATCCCAAAAAATAAACACTACCCCCCCTATTTTTACATTCTTGTACTTTAGGTTTTAATTGGAGCGAGTGTCCATTATTATGAGCTAATTTGATTGCCATTCACATTGTTCCTCATGGATTCGACCCCGACTTTTGTTGGGTAATTATATTGATGATGACCGCCTTGGACTTAAATTTATATGTAAGTTGAGCGCTATCGCCTACTAGTTGGGTAAAGTAGGTACCATTATGACTCTAAATTGGGTTATGAAAAATTTGTATCAGAGTTAGGTTCACTATTATTGTTAGTATAATAGCAAGATTCTAGTAAAGTCCCGCAGATCAGAACCATAATCTTTGTTTAATATCTTCGGGATGTCGTAGGACATTCTTAGGAATTCTTCACTTCTTTCACTTATTTCATTAGAAGAGTCTAAGTTGGTTTCTAAAGATTCCTTTGGTTTCACTCTATCATAGATGGCTATGACATGTGCTACCTCTATATAAGATAAGCGATTATAAATCTAGGGATGCTACCATAATTTATAGATGACCTACTTGTCATGGATAACCTAGGTATTGAACCTCAGTCAGGGACCAAGATAAGGGCCTTCACTAGACCCTATTCCTACTCATGTGCCAAAGATTCTTTTGACCCAACCAATGGTGGGCCAGGGACCATCCTAGGCTCCATCGGTGTTTATTTTTTTTTTAATTCTCAGGGATACACTAGTTGAACTTTTAGGATTGGTTAGTAGTACAGTGTATGATGGTACTCAATTTGCGGATAAGAGTGGTATTGAGGTAGAGCTGGAATATGTAGTTGCGACTCCTAGAGTTGAGGTACCTTCTGCAACAGTAGATGCTCAGCTAGTTTTTTCTCAGCCGATAGCTGCCCAGCCTTCTATGTAATTGAAGATCATAAAATACTGGGCAGATTCTTAGGATTTGCTCTGCCTATGTTTTCTAGGGCACCTAACAAGGATGCTTATAAGTTCTTGAGTGCTTATGAGGATAGACTCCATAATTTGGGCCTATGTGAGACTTATGGTGTTGATTACGCTATATTTTAGTTGGATTTAGTGGCTCAATATTGATAGAAAGGTTATTTTGATTCTAGGCCAGCTAGATCTACCCCATTGACGTGGATTCAGTTCTCTGAGATCTTCTTTGTGAAGTATATACCTTGCAGTCATACAAATTGTTTGTGAGATTATCTCTTAAGGTTGGAGTATGGCTCCATAACTATTATGGAGTATACGGCTAAATTTAAGAAGTTTGCTAGGCATGCTGTATCTATTCTAACTATTGTGTATGAGAGGTTTCAGTGTTCTATTTAGGTATTGAGACTCCTTCTCCTCATGTCTAAATAGAGTTTGGTTGTTGTCGATAGGACTTTTGCTGAGTTTTTTTATCATGCTCAAGTTATGGAGGAGATGCATTACGAGTACCATGGGGGAAGAAATAAGAGGCTGGAATATCAGGGTAGTCTCAGTGGGAGCCATAGTGTCTCCCGATTTAGTAGTAGTGGTTCTTAGGGTAGCTACCATTTGTGTCAATTATGCCAGCATCAGGGTCAGTTTAGTTGGACCCTTTAGGCTACATTATATATTACTAATGACGACCAATCTAATTATAGAGATCATCCTAGATAGAGTAGTAGCCAACCTCCGAGGGGTTCATTTTCTTGGTATTCTAGCTATGGTGGTTATTTTGGACTAGTTGAATCTCTTGGTTTCAGTGCAGTTTCTGGTGTATATTATGGTTGTGGGACCTTTGGTCATTTCTTGAAAGAGTTCATCAATCCTGGAGAGATGATTCCTTCAACTTAAAGTGTCAATCAATTAATGTAGTTCTGCCCCTAGGTAGAGGGGGTATACATGGTGGTATTCATAGTCATTGGAGTAGTCCCCAGGGTGTTCATAGAGGTTCTTAGGTAGGTAGGATAAGAGATCAGTTAGGATCTCATCTAGGTGGTGGGTATGGTTAGTTTTATATCATACCTGGTACACCTGAGGCTAAGTATTTGAATTCTGTTATCACAAGTATGATTTTGGTATGCCATCAGTTTGCCTTTTCTTTATTTGATCCGAGATCCACTTATTTTTAGTGTCTTCTTATTATGCCCAGTGATTAAAGTTATATTATGATTCTTTATCTGTGCCTTTATGTGTATCAACTCTCATGGGTGATTCTTTAGTTATGGATCAAATTTATAAATCACGTGTTGTAACTATTTGAGAGTTTGATACTCAGGAGGATCTTATTTTATGAGACATGATGATTTTTTTTTGTGATTTTGGGTATACATTGGTTATCCCACTATTATGTGATGTTGGATTATTTTGCCAAGACCTTTTAACTTACCCATGCTATGCATACCACCGATTGTGTGGTAGGGAGATATTAGCCGTGAGCGAATGGGGATTATTTCTTATATTCTGTCTAGGGGACTTATTTCAAGTGTTTGCAAGTGTTATCTTTCTTATATTTGTTATGTTATTATGAAAAGTTGGTTGCTTAACTCTATTTCTATAGTTTGTGAGTTTCCTGATGTTTTCTATACTGATCTACCTTGTCTTCCACCTGAGCATGATATTGAGTTTATTTTTGATCTTTAAATGAGCACCCAACCTATTTCTATGTCACCTTACCATATGGATCCTACTGAGCTAAAGGATCTAAATTTTCAGCTTTCAGCTGTTCTTGGTAAGGGTTTCTTTGTATAAAGTTCATCACATTAGGAACTCCTATTTTGTTCGTAAAGATGAATGATGGTTCCTTGCATGTAAGGTGATGGTGAAGAATAGGTATCCTATGCCTCGTATTGATAGTTTGTTTGACCAACTTTAGGGAGAAACCATGTTCTCTAAGATTGACTTAAGGTTCAATTACCATAAGTTAAGGATTATGGCTGAGGATACTGCAAAGATAGCCTTTAAGACTCATTATGTTGACCAATGGCTCATCCCCATATATGGATTTAATGAACAAAATGTTCAAGACTTATTAGGATTATTTTGTAATTGTTTTCATTGACAACATCCTTGTGTATTTGAGAAATAGAGAGGAACATTTACAATATTTGAGGATTGTGCTCCAGACTTTGTGAGACCATAGGCTTTTTGCAAAATTCTCTGTATGTGTGTTCTAGTTGGTGACATTCCTTTGGCATGTAGTGTATAATGATGGGATTATGGTAGACCTAATGAATATTTAGGTTACTCACAATAGGGCGAGTCCTACATCTCCGTGCGAGGTTCACAACTTCATTTGTTTATCTAGTTACTATAGATGTTTCATTTGGAATTTATCTACTATTACAGTGTTGATGACCAGATTGACTTGTAAGTAGGTTCCTTTTTTATAGTCTAAGTAGTATGAGTTGAGCTTTTATAAGCTCAAAAGATTTCTAACTTTAGCTCCTATTGTGGCTCTTTTGTTTAGGGTGAGTTATTCACCATATATTTTATTCTTCTGGTGTTTGTTTGGGTTATGTGTGGATGCAACAGGGTTGATTTATTTCTTATGCATCATGAAATGCCTAAACTTTAACCATTGAGAAACAACTTCATTTTTGTGTTTCTGAGTTGGGTACGACTAGAGACTTGAGTCGTACCCTTGGTCATGAATCATACCAACTTTGCCCTCCCTTTTCATACTTTAATCAGTCCATGAGGGTATCATACAGTTTCGTATACGACATGACCTCCCCTTTATCTTACCTAATGCATACGAACCATATGCAACTCAACCGAATGAAGTGAGGTCTAGTTTTTGAGTGGACTATTTTGTATACAGTTTGTGTATACGACTAGGGGTGATTCGTACCCTTTGGTCATGACATAAAGGTGCTCACTCGTACCTACAATAGTATGGTTCGCCTAGGAGGAGTTGTAATACCCCAAAGTTTCCTAACTAATTTTGTCTCAAGAATGACTAGTATTATCTTCTAAATTGAATGATGTTTATTCCATGAGGAATTTTTAAGATTTTCACTTTTTTTCTGTGGGAAATTCAATAAGCTTTCCATCGATATAAGATTCACCCAAATTCAATAACCGGGTAAGAAGTTATGACTATTTCAAGCACCCATTGTAAAACAGTGCTATATTAGTCAATGGCGCGCCGCGCCATAAGAGAAATAGCAATTTTCAAATTCCAGTAGGGGTTCGCGATAGTGGCGCATTGTGCCAAACTTTCATGTCGCAAATGAAGTAGCAACGCAATGGCTCCGTGTCGCACCATCCCTCAATTTACCAATTGTCAAATTCCAGTGACATAGTACGATAACACCGCGTCGTGCCAGGGGTCCAGTTCGGAAAATTTTCACTGAAATTAAAAGACGCATCCAGGGTTAAAATGGTCAATTTCCCACCCCTATTCAAACCCAATAACACGTGATTTAGTGATTCTTCACCCAAAATATACTAGTTTCTCTCAATTTTCTCTTATGAACAAACTAGGGTTTCAATTGGGGATTCACTTTCATGAAAGTCTCTCCATCAATCTTTGCTAAACCAAGAACTAAGGTATGCATTGTGTTGATTTATGGATTCCTTTCATCCATAAAGCTCAAGAACCCTATTTTAAATTATGAATCATGATATTTATGTTGTGGGTTGGTTGTAACCATGTTTATCTTGTTATATGATTCCCAAGTTGGAATATTTATGTGTTTTTCATGAAACTACATTATCAAGTGAGTGAAATCCATAAATTGAATTATTTGTAATGTTTTAATTTGGTGATTAGGCCTATACCCTAAAGGTGCATGCAAGGTGTTTGATAAAATGCCTAGGAGGACATAAATTATGCACTATAGGTTAATAGTGATCCAAAATGACTTCGATGCTATTCTTATGTATTGAAATTTTTTGTCGGATTGCTCATGATTTAGCCATATGAAATTATGCTATGTATACATGCTATCTTATTCACATACCAAGCTATGATAATTAAATGCCCATGAAATATCTTCAATTATTGTATTATGGATTGTTGATGTTAGTCATATATTTAAGAATGTCATGCCTTGTCAGTTTCCTTCCATCGAGTCCTGGGGGTACTTGTACCCGAAAAATATACCTGTGTGCCTAGAGTCCGTGTCATGTTTTCATGATATCCTCAGTCAAACCATGATCCGTAGAACTCAGTCAGTTTTACGACTAAGAAAAGCTCAGTAATTCAGTAATATCAATAGTATTCCATCAGCTAACGGAACTACATGAATTCACTCAGTCCAGTTCAGTTAATCATATTCAATGTCTATTCAGATGGGAGTAGGAATTAGCACCGAGTGAACCCAAGGATGGGAACTCAACTGTTATATAAGGGTGTGATTCTTAGAAGCAATCCTTGTATTCCAGAACTACGTAGCCAACTTAGGTTAAGATATCATAGCCTACTATATGAGGGTAGATGAAGTGGATTACCCTGTTATATGAGGGTTCCCACCATTCCCACTAGAGTTACCTGTTATATGAGGGTTATTCATAGATTATCCTTACCCGTGGAGCGGTATTGATACCCTTCCAATTGGGGTTACAGATTGGACCCCAAATCAGCCATAATGGCGTATTAGGGGCACGTCGGTTAAATGACTACTTCCCATAGTTTCAGTTACAAAATTCAGGACTGTCAGATACAGTCAACTCAGAACAGTATGGAACTCAACTAGTTCCATCAGATTTAGGACTATCAGATATAGTCACTCATGTTATCAGTTATATCAGCCATCACAACTCAGTTATCAGTCATGTTAGTTATTAGTAAATTCATGTTATCACGATCTCTGATATAGTTACTAAGTATTCATGCATGTATTCTTATATTCATATTAGTCAGTTAGCTATTATTGTTCATGCATATGAATCCCATGCATTCATCCTACCTCACATGCATACAAGCACAGTCAAAGTACTAACATATTTGCACTATGGTGTCTTATACCATAGGTTCAGAGACACGAGCTCCAGAGCATCAGTAGATTACAGATATCAACAGTCAGTCAACAATAAGTCCTTATCCTTCGAGGATGATATGATTAGTTATTTCATTATTTCAGTACTTGGTTATTTCAGCAGTCAGAGTTAGTTGGGGACATGTCCCATAAACTCCCTATTCAGAAAGTCATGTTTTAGAGGCTTTTCAGACTACAGTATGTTTAGACAGTTTTGTTTTGGGTTTTTATACCCCATCCCAGACGTTATATTTTATCGGATATTATGTTACAGTTTGAACCTTATGTCCTTTGAGTTCATGTTTTTGCATTATATAGTAGATCATGCAGTATACAGGCACAAATATCAGCCATAGGTTAGCTTGTGGCCTGTCGAGGTCATGAGCACTGTGTAGCATTTTGGGTACCAGATTTGAGGCATTATAGGAGCCTAGGGTATGAGTTAGGGTACCACTTATACCCTAGGGAACGATTGCTATGGGAACCGTATGGAGGAGTCGTTCCCCTGCACGAAGTTATTTCTCAGCTTTTAACTAAGGACCTTTTTGTCATTTCCTTTTCCCAAAAACCTAAAACCTCTCACTATATAAGGCATTATAGCCTCCTAAGTCCTTATTTTCAAGGTTCAAACATTCCAAATACTCTAAAAAGCTTCTTGAAGAAAGATTGGAGGCTAGGGTTTGGAGGGATCTCATCTAGTAGAAAGAAAAAATCAAGATTGTTGATGTGTCATCTTGTTTAAGGCATGTATCTCTTCCCCTCTTTAAATATCTCTAAACCCCTTTATTTCACACTTGGATTAATAAGTGTACATGGTTTTTTTAAAATCAAATGAAAAGGTTTTTGTTGCTTAATGATGAAAGATGTTAAATCTTGCTTAGACTTATGCTTATTTGTGTGGGTTCTTGTTTTATATGGATTAACATGAGGGTCTTCGGTAACATTAATTTTTTTAATATACTATGAAAATGGCCTTCTTGAAGGTATGTATCCCAGGTATTTATGAAAATGTCTGAGTTATTTAGTCATATGTTGTTGATTTATTGAACTAGAGAAATAGCCCAAATGAACATGTATGAGTGATAAATGATGTGTTAAAGAAATTAGGAACCATGTGTGATGAATTTGATAACCTTGGTTATTGGCTTATGAGAGGGTAAAGTCCCTAGATATAAAGATGAACTTAAATTATGGTTGAACCCAAGTGTCGTGAGAATGTGGCATAGAATTGTTAAAAGGGTCTTCATGAACATAACTTGTTTTGTATTTTGAATTAAGCGAAGGCATTGGCCTATTAAGATGGTTCAGCAATGAAGTCTCCCATAAGGACCATGTAGTAATGTATAGTGTTGAATTGGATAAAATTGTTAAAGTCCTTAAATGTTGTATTGAATGTATGTCGATGTATGGGAAAAGGGTTAAAGTCTCAAATGCCTACTTATAATAGTTGTGATGGATTGAGGTCAAAGTCTCTTGCCCAATAATATTGCTCGAGGTTAAAGTCTCGAGCATAAAATAATCTGTTGAGTTCAATGTACCTCACCCAAGAAAATGACTTGTAGTTAAAGTCCAAGTGAGATATAAAGTTAGAGTACCTTGTCTAATGAATGGGAACAAGGTTGGAGTCCCTTGCCTAGATAATTATGGGTGTGGTTAGAGTCCCTCGCTTGAATGAATATGTAAGTAGTTAAAGTCCTTGACTAATGAATTAGTGCATATGGTTAAAGTCCCATGTCAAATGATAATGCGAATGTAGTAAGAGTCCTTTGCCTATTGAGGATGTATGAAGCTATAAGTTTTGGAGATTGTCATTCTCTACTTCATGACTGATGAATGAGTGCTTGAAGCGTGTTAATAAGACTTATTCCTTATATGGCATGTGATATACCAATATGTATGGATAAGTGTATTAATGCGATAAAACATGATATATTGACTTGTTGTTGATTGATGATGTTATTTTATTGCTTTTTATTGAGTTACATGCTAGCGTTCCAACCGCTAACCATCTCCGAGAGCTATGTCCCCAATCTCAATAGGGGCCGAAGCATTTTCTTCCCTTCCTGTGCAGTAATTAGTAGATCAAAGTGGTTCGTGTATTGACTTAAAGTGGTGAGTTTTCTTACTCCGTAAGATCTTTATCTCTTGGTCACTTATGATTAGACTTAGACTCATTTATGCTTGGTTTGGCTATGGTCCAGGGCTTGTCCCGACATCTATATTCATTGACTTCGCTTTGTATAGAGGTATTGTGAGCAACTGTGAAATTGGGTGTGAGTTAGTTATCACGAATCTAATGTTGACTTATGATAATATTTTCTCAATCTTAACTTCTGAGTTGGAGTTCCTTCAAATTCTATCGTATGATAAGATGATTGGGTGGGGTTATTGGGGCGACCTCCAGTTCATGTGAACTTGGGGTAGCCATACGACGTGGCCTGGGGTTCGGGTCATGTCACATCAAGGCAGCTGAAGTTGCACGCACATAACTACCCCAATCATGATTTAGAGTTAGCGATGGTTTTTTTCACGCTTAAGATTTGGAGACATTATCTTTATGGCATGCGTTTTGAGATTTTCATAGATCATTGTAGTATTCAACATCTTAAGACCTAGAGAGAGCTTAATTTTAGGTATCATACATAGATGGAGTTTGTTAAAAATTATGACATCTCTATTTGGTATCATTTAGGGAAGGCGAATGTAGTAGCGGATTCTTTGAGCCGAAAGGTAGTGAGTATGTGTAGCATGGCTTCTATCTTAGTTTCTTAGAAGGTGTTGGTATGGGAAATCCATTCCTTAGCCAACTTGATGGTGTGACATGATATTAGACCCCAGGAGGATTCTTGCTAGTGTTGAAGCAAGGTCTTCACTATTTGAGTACATTCAAAGTTGTCATTTTGAGGATATGAGAATTTGTATCATTTGTGATCAAGTGTTGAGTGGTGAGACCAAGAGGGCTACCATAGATTTTGAGGGTGTTCTGATATTTGATGGAAACCTTTGTGTTCCTAGGATTGGTGACTTAATTTTATTGATTTGGTGTGAGGCTCACAGCTCTAAATAACTTAGGTACATCTAAGATGCATGGAGATTTGAGGCAGCATTATTGGTGGATTAGTATGAAGAGAGATATGGTAAACTTTGTAGCTTGTACCTATGTTTTCAATAGGTGATTGTCAAGCATTAGAGACCTGGTAGGTTGATTCAGGGGTTTCTTATTCCTGAGTTGAAGTGGGGGTTAATTACCATGGACTTTGTTAGAATTTTGACTCGTACATCCCATTCTTATGATTGTATTTGGGTCATTGTAGTCCAGATGACCAAATCAACATATTTCATTCCTATTCAGATGTCCCTCAGTGTCGAGAGTTTGACTCATATCTATGTTTGGGAGATAGTCCATTTGCACGATGTGCCTATATCTATCATTATGAGACCAAGGTTTAGTATTGACTTCTAGCTTTTATATATCTTTTTAGGTGGAGTTGGGTACTTAGGTTGATCTTAGTACAACCTTTCACCATCAGATCAACAAGCAATCAGAGTGAACTATTCAAGTACTCGAGTATATGCTTTGAGCTTTCGTTATGGATTTTCGAAGGTCGTCGGAGTATCACATAGAGTTGGAAGAGTTTGCGTATAATAATAGCTACTATTCAAGTATTAAGATGGAAACCTTCGAGGCCTTGTATGTTAGGCAATGGTTCTTTCCAATTGGGTTGCTCGAGACCTCCAAGGTTAGACCCTGTGGTACTTAATTGCTTTAGGATTCAATAGATAGTCATTATGTTTCAGGGTAGGTCGAGGGAAAATTATAGTAGGCTTATGCGGATCGTAGACTTTGTGCCTTGAGATATAGAGTTAGAGACCGATTATTCCTCTAAGTAACACCGATGAAGGGTGTGATGAGGTTCGGGATGAAATAAAATCTTAGCCACCGATATATTAGATCTTTTGAGACCCTACGCATAATTTGACAGGTGGCATATGAGTTATCCTTACCCCCATATTTTGTTGATGTTCACCCGACTTTCAATTATTCTATGTTGCAGTGGTATATTTCTATGAGTCTCATGTGCTTCGGTGGGACTCAATTCAATTAGATGAGTAGTTGACCTTTGTGGAAGAGCCTGTGTTCATATTAGCCAGTGATGTTAGGAGATTGCGCTCTAGAGAGATTCTAGTAGTTGAGGTTAAGTAGAGACACTGCGTAATGAGAGAGTCTACTTGAGAGGTCGAATGCGAGATGTGGAACCAGTATCCTCACCTGTTAAAGGCTACAGGACATCCTAAACCTTTAATTTTACAGACAAAAGTTCGTTTAGTAGTGGATATTGCAATAACCCTCCAGATCATTTTCTGTATTTTTGCTCATTTTCGTCGTTTAGACCTTTTAGCTACCCCAAGTCCTTTATGATTTGTTGGATATAACTGTTTAGTTACCAACAGTTCATTTGGTTCTTATAGATAATATCCTATTTTTATGTCTTTGCTAGTTATAATTGACTATCAGGCAAAAACATCAGTCAAACGAGCTTCTTGGACAATTTTGACATTTTCAATATATTCAGAATGTCAATTTTAGGGAAAGTGGACCTTTGTATGCGGTCTCAAGGCTTCAAAACCCATTTTGGGCTATTGCCTAGAACATAAGAAAAATGGCACTTGGGTGTAGGGCCCACTTTTCATTGAAACAAGCTAAGATAGAAATATTGAATGGACCAATGAGTTCGAAACATAGAATTTTATAGGGTTGCATAGTTTATTTGTGTATTGTAGATTCCAAATAAATTTTGAGGTGTTGATGGGGACTCAAAATAATTTAGAGTCTCCAGCTGGTGCTCCCGCTTAAGCGCCGTTTGGATTGCTTCAGCAAAGGGCCACTTAAACAGCTAATCACTTGCTTAAGTAATAGGCACCCAAATGAGGGCCTCTTAATTGGAGAAGTCACTACTTATGAAAAGACCGCTTAAGTGGAAAGAAGACCTCTTAAGCAGAAAGGTGTGTATGTAGGAAATACCGCTAAAGAGATATTTGGCTGCAAAAGCAATGACCACTTAAGCAACCCTGTGTCTGCTTATATGACAACTAGATGGCCTTAAATACCACTTATCCTAATTTTCTCCCATTTTTTACCCAAATTCAAGAGTGAAAAACCCTAGAATGTGTGGGAACTTGGGAGAAACATTGATAAGAAATTTTGAGGTGTTCATGGTCTTAAATTACTGATTTCTTCTCCAAATTCTTGGTAAGTTTTCATCAATTTCATGGTTAATTATCATAATTCCCCAAAATTCCTATAATATTGATGTGTTGATTGTAGCACCATTTGTTCTTGAAACCTATCTATTCCAAAGGGTAAATATTCCTTAATGTAGAGGGTCGTGGTGTCAGTTGCAATAGTGCAATTCCACAAGTGGGCCCTACATGGGATTTTTATGTAATTTTAAACTAGAAGCATGAAAGTGCAAAATGGGTATTATTATTCTCATTTGGATTAGTAGATTATGATTTTAATAGCATGGAATCATGCGGAAGATTCTTGAAAAGGAAAATTTATGGTTTAGCAGATTTCTTTGGTGTCCAGGTAGGCTAGGATTACCTTCTTCCTAGATATAGTTAATTCATAGTATATTTATTATTTTATGCTAGATATGGAATGGGAATTATGTCTTGGAGGTATAATTGGTATAATTAGCATTTTTGGACTGTTATAGACTATATTGGAACAATAAATTAGGTGTAATCAACTTAATTACTGATGTTTAGGGTAAAATTGATATCTTAGGGGTAATTGTGGCTTATTTGACATCTAGAAATAAGTTTAGATACCTTAGCCTAGTTTGGCTAGATTTTTCCTTAGTATAAACTTTTGGGAATTAGAAGTGGTCCCTTCTTACCCACCTTAGGCCAAGACTCTTATTAGTTCCCTGTAGACTGAATAGGCACATTATAACCTTTAAAGTTGAAAATTGTAGAGTTATAAGGGACTAGATTCTTGATGCTTATGCTAGTTTGATATTTGTGAGTTGAGATGAGTTTTTCTTTAATTCAAATAATTTATTGATATTGAGTTCTTGTTAAAGTTTGACAAATAGTGAGGATAATGGCATGAGTTTCTATTCAAGTTCGGAAAATGATGATGATAATGATATGAGTTCTTGTTCTAGTCCAATATAGAGACATTTTTTGTGGTATGTTATCGCATGAATGGAATAATGGTTATGGCTTGATATTTGATAAATATGGAATTTTGTTAATTTACTTTCTTGATTTCACCTCTAGGCTTATGGGGGACTGCATTAGATTATTTACTTTTCTGCACTTAGTAGCTTCTGGGGGCCAAACTTATAGTATTATTTATGCTTTCTTTCATATCATATTTGTTCTGATTATTTATTCACAATAATGGAGCTTATTTCCTTTATTACCCTTTTACCTTGACTTAGCTTATTTATCTTGCATCTTTATTGGACTTATATTATGATTTAGCTCATCCGGCCTATGATGCCTACTGAGTATCCATGGATTTGGTACTCATACTATACTTATTTATCTTGTTTGGTATAGATCTGAGTACTAGTGGTCGCCGTTGAAGTTTCGATCGTGCTGTTAGAGTTTTTGAGGCAGGGTAAGCTCTCAGAGTTACAGTTACCCATTTCTTCCTATTTTATATTTGCTTAGTCTTTCATGATTCGAGACTGATGTATGTTGATTGTTACAATACTTATATTCTTCTTACTAGTGGCTATTGTACCGACACTACTAGTTCATGGGATGTTATTTCTATGTTATCTATCTTTCAAACTATTATTATCACTTGAATTACTGTTTTAAGTCTTTACTTGAAATTTTAACCTTTTGGGACCTTTTTCTACCAAAATTAGTCGTTTTCTTATAGCTCCGAGCTATGATTTGGATACCTACTGGTGGGATAAACTAGGAGCCATCATGACTCATAAATTGGGTCATGACAATGAATTAAAGCTCAATGAGTCAAATGCCAGGATCTCTGCAGCATTTCCTTGCTCACTAAAGCAACACCACTATATGATTCTTGGGCTATTTTAGCGGGTTCCAATAATGTCCCACCTGCAAATTTTAACCCTTTTCCCTATACTTATTTTATGATAATTACCACCTTTAAAAAACACCCTAAGGATATTTCTAAGATTAGAACTACTTCAATGAGAGGGAAAATTATAGAGGAATGTATCTCCACTATTTTTCCATAAATTCTATAATGGACTTGCTAGAATTAAGATAAGGAATATCATTCTTTGATGGGGTGGTTTGAGACCTTCAAGGTTAGACCAAATGGTACTGACTTGCTTTAGGAGTCAATCGATAGAGTAATGGTGATTCAGGGTAGATTGAGGGCAGATTACTCTAGGCAGAAGGCTTATACAGATTGTAGATTTTATGCCTTGATATTTGGAGATGGAGGTTGGGTAATCTTCCAATTATCGCCCATTAAGGGTGTGATGAGGTTTGGGAAGAAATTAAAGCTCAACACTCGATATATTGGACCTTTTGAGACCCTTCACATAGTTGGAGAGGTGGCATACGAGTTAGCCTTACCCACCAAATTTTGATGTTGTCCACCCGATTTTCTATGTTTCTATGTTGTAGTCGTATATTCTAGATGAGTCTCATATTCTTTGGTGGGACTCATTTTAGTTGGATGAGAGATTGACCATCGTAGGGGAGCTTGTGTTCATATTATCCAGTGATGTCAGGAGATTGTGCTCTAGAGTGATTCCAGTAGTTAAGGTTTAGTAGAGATACTGCATAGTGAAAGAGGATACTTGGAAGTCAAAAGCGAGATGCGGGGCCAGTATCGTCACTTGTTCAAGGCTTCAAGTACATCCTAACCCTTTACTTTTACGAACAAAAGTTCTTTTTGTAGTGGATTCGCAATGTCCCTCCAGGTCATTTTCTGCATTTTTGCTCATTTTTACTGTTTAAAGCTCTCCTATAGCTGCCCCAAGACATTTATGACTTTCTGGAGATGACAGTTCAGTTATCGGGCAGTTTGTTTGGTTTTTCAAGCCAATTTATTATTTTTATGTCTTCATTGGTTAGAATAGACTACCAGGTAAAAACTGTAGTCAAATGACCTTATATGCCAATTCAAATAGTTTCAACAGCTCTAGAACATCCATTTTAGGAAAAATAGACCTTTTCTTGGGGGTCCCCAAGGCTTCTGAACTCATTTCGGTCTATTGGCTGGAACTTAAAAAATGGCATTTGGGTGTGGCACCCACTTTTCATTGAAACAAACTCATACAGTAATTTTGACTGTATCATTGAGTCCGGAACATCAAATTTCTTAGGGTAGCATAGTTTGTTTGCATATCCAGGACTCTAATTGAATTTTGATGCCTTGGTGGAGGCTTAGAGAAATTCCAAGTCTCCAGATGGTGCACACACTCAAGCGCCCTTTGGGTCTCTTAAGAGGAGGGTGGCTTAAGCATCTAATAGATTTTTTAAGCACCAGGTGTACCCAGTTGAGGGTAGACCAATCAAAGCACTCACCACTTAAGCAACAAGGAGATCGCTAAAGTGGTAAGGCATGCAGGTAGGAAACGCGCTAAAGCGATGCTTGGCTGCAAAAATGGTGACCGCTTAAGCAACCCTGTATCTGCTTAAGAGGTACTTAGGTTGCCTTAAATATCCCTTATCTCAATTTTCTCCAAAGTGAAAAACCCTAGAACGTGTGGGAACTTGGGAGAAACATTTATAGGAGATTTTGGGGTGTTCGTGGGATTACATTACTCATATCTTCTCTGCATTTGTGGTAAGTTTTCATCGATTTCATGGTTAATTCTCATAATTTCCCCAAAATACCTATTATATTAGTGGGTTAATTGTAGAACTATTTGAGCTTGAACCTACTAATTCTTGAGGATAAATACTCCTTGGGCATAGGGGAATATGTTGTCGGTTCTAAAAGTGCAATTTTGAAAGCAGACCCTGCATGAGATTTTTACATAATTTTAACCCAAAACATAAAATTTCAAATTGAGTATCATTTTTCTCATTTGGATGAGTAGATTATGATTTTAATAATGTGGCATCTTGCGGAAGCTTCTCAGAAAAGAAAATCAATGGTTTAGCAAATTTCTTTGGCATCCAGGTAGTCTAGGTTTACCTTCATTATAGATTGAGCTAATTTGTATTACAATTATGATATTATTCTGGATATGGGATAGAAATTAGGTTTTGGGATTATAATTGGTCTAATTAGCATTATTTGGACCGTTAGACTATTTAAGATTCATAAATTAAGGGTAATCCACTTAATTACTAATGTTTAGTTTAGAATTTCTATCTTAGGTCTAATTGTGATTTATTTTACATCTAGAAATAAATTTAGATACCTTAGCTTAGTCTGGGTAGATTTTCCTTAGTATAAATTTTTGGGATTAGATGTGGGGCCCTCTGACCTACCTTAGAACAAGCCTCTTGTTAGTTCCTTGTAGACTTAATTAGTGCATTATTACCTGAAAGTTGCATATTTTAGTGTTTGAAGAGACTAGATTCTTGATTCTTATGCCAGTTTTATGATTCAAAGTTGATATGAGTTTTGCTTCAATCCCGATAATTTACTAATATTGCATTTTGGTTTAAGTTTGGTGAATGATGATGATGATGACATGTGTTCTGATTCAACTGCGACAAATAATGATGATGATGTTATGAGTTCTGTCACAAGTCCAACATTGAGAGTTTTTTTATGGTATATTATGGCATGAATAGATTCATGGTTATGGCTTGATTTTTGATTAATTTATGGAATTCCAATTGTTTACTTTCTTGATTTCACCTCTAGGCTTATGGGGGACTGCATTGGATTTTTTACTTTTCCACACTTACTATCTTATGTGGTCCAGTATTGTAGTATTATTTAAAACTTTCTTTCATATCATATCTATTTCAATTATTTATTCATAGTACTAGAGCTTATTTCTAGTATTGCTCTTTTTCCTTGACTTAGATTATTCAACTTGCATCTTTATTGCACTTATATTATAATTTAGCCCAGCGACCAATGATACCTACTGAGTACCCATGGCTTTGGTACTCATACTACACTTTTGTACCAGTTTGGTTTAGATCCGAGTACTAGTGGCGTCATTGACGTTTTAGTTGTACTGTTAGAGTTTTGGAGGCAAGGTGAGCTCTCGAAGTCATGGTTACCCTTTTCTCCTAGTGTTATATATGCTTAGTCTTTCATGATTCCAGACTGATCTATATTGACTATTAAAATCTTTATGTTCTTTTTACTAGTGGCTCTTTTACCGACCCTACTAGGTCATGCGATGTTATTTCTATCTTATATATTGTTCAGACTATTTTTATCATTTGAATTATTATTTTCAGTCTTCACCTGAAATTTTAGGCTTTTATTCCCCTTTTCCACAAAATTAGCCCATTGCTTATATCTCCGACCAATGTTTTGGCTTATATGTATATATATGTATATCTAGCTATATGTAGCTATGGTATTACTATATGTCCCTTCCTTTTTCCATTTATTCAGATTGTATATACATTCGTTGTCCTTTTATACTTATATATATCCTTCTTTCGCCCTTTATTCGTAAATTGGCTGGTAATACATGGTATAGTATTGAGATTACTTAGTATGGATGGAATAGGATAGTTCTTCCTTTATACTTCCTTAGACTTATTATTCTTATTTCTTGGCTATGAGTAGAATAGTTTCCCTGACTATAACATTAGCTTTATTATGTCATTTCTAGACATTTGGGTGTAGTTCCATTTTTATTTATATGTTGTATATATATACATTATCTTTAGAGCTCAGTCGGCAATTGCCTACTAAGTACCACGTGTTTGGTACTCATACTACACTTCTACAGCCTACAAATCATAGTACGGGATATCACCGATGTTGTTTGTATCGTGCAGAGTAGCCATGGTTTGAAGACATAGGGCGAGCTCTTGGTGTTTGGAGTATCACCTTCCTCCCTATTATGTACTATATTAGTCTCTATGTTGTATTTATAGATGAGTGTAACAGTGTAATTTCCTTGGTATTTTATTTTGTATTCTTATTATACTAGAAGATCTTGTACTGATACCACCAGGTTTTGGGATTCTATTATGTATTGGATCTTTTATTACATCTATTTCGCATTCTTTCCTTTATCTCATTTGGTAGTAGCCCATTACTAGAAGTTCCGAACTATGGGGTTGGTTTGCCTACAGGGAGGTCATAGTAGGCACCATCATGCCCTGAAAAATTGGGTCGTGGCATATTAGTATCAGATCCTAGGTTTACCAGCCTATTAGTACAAGAGCTAAGTGCTTAGTAGAGTCCTACAGATTTATGTGGAGACGTCTATAACCTATCATTGGGAGGCTATAAGGATATTCTTAGGAAATTTATTTGTTCACGCCTTATTATGTGTCTTTATTGCTATCGGCCTCAAGCACATTCTTTAACTATACTCGGTCCTAAAAGGATGATGCGAGGTTGTCGATAGATGCAGATGAGAGTTCATCACGTGTTGTTAGAGCTTCAGTGAAGCGTCAGACTGGAGATTCAGGGATGGATATCAGAGATCTTCAGTGCCATCCAACGATGACATTGAAATCATTGCGCAGTTCTCAAGCTAGTGTTGGAGTTAGTGGTGTTCATCAGGGTTCTTATAAGTTTCAGAGTACAAGATTGGGTTTCTTGAGTGGGTCAGGTGGCTCAGGAATATTCCTATGCTACATTTTTTTTAGGATGACATGGTACATGAATATATTTGAAAACTAGCATTGCCACTCCATTTGGTGTCGGAGTACTTTATATTAGCTGGACCTTTCTTCTTTCAAGTTGTTGATCATGTGAGGGCCACAAAGAGAGTATATATTAAGACTCACGCAGATAGAAGTAAGAGACCATGGCATCAGTTTAGTGATATTGGTATTTCATCTGAGAGTAAGGATCCTTCGGGTGGAGGTCACCTTCAATTGTAGCCTATCGTCCTTATGCAATTAGTATTTAAGTCTATGAGTGGTTCTCAGATTAGTCATTGTGATCATAGCAGGCAAAGTTCTCATCAGACCTTATAGAGATTTTAGTGTGGGTCTTCAGCCCATGGAGGCCATTCTGGATCAGCATGGCATCATCTCAAAGTATTTCAGGAGCTTCTTTTAGTTGTGGTGAGATGGGACAATGGTCCAGAGAGTGCCCAGATGCGAGTTGGTTGTTCAGACGGAGTTAACATGTATTCCTCTCTAGCTTAGAGATCTTAAGGTAGGCTATAACTGCAGGAAAAATGATCATGGTAGTAGAGAACATAAAGATGACATAAATCATCGTAAAACCTAGTGTTACGATGTAATAACAATTTAAATACAACTCAGAAGTGGAAATGCAACTGATTCCAAAAGACTACAAGTCTGTCTTCGAATACTAAATAATGATATCAACTGCATCAGATGAGGTCACTGGTCAACTCTAAAGACATTAATTGGGAGTACCTCAAAAATGTAACTTATAAACTGAATGATCTCAGCTGCTACATGACACATTCAAACCTAGATCTACACAAAAAAGTCACAATAGGTATAAGTATTGATGATTTGTACTCAGTAGGTATCTTAGGCCGATAAAGCAAAGTAGAAAATAAGATACATAAATACATACTATGAGCATGTCATTTGCAATTAGAAAATGTCCCGAATTTTAACTCAACTTTTGCATTAATAGTTCTAAATACAACACAAAAATTAAAAAAATAGTTATGGAAAAGAAACAGAATGGATATGCATCAAACAAAACACAGAAACACAATACTGGTAATGAATAATGTATGGAATGCAATGATGATGATGATGATGTGATATTTTTGAGGTTATCATATAACCTCCATATACACCTACAGAGCCTCAGCGATTCCAGGTAGGATGCATGGGGGTTCTCCACCCATATACTTTCTAAATATTCAATCCCAATAGCAATATCAATATCTCATCTCCGACTCGTGGACTGTGGCAGAGGGTTTTGTTAAAGTGTCTCATTTCTATCAAAATTGGTGTTTGATCAATGGTACTAATGCCTAATGAATGTATGTATGACATAAGGATGTAATGCTCACAACCAAACAAATTTGAAAATCTAAAATCCGTTCAATACATGAATACATAAGCTCAAAATCTACTCAATATGTCATCTATCCATGTTTTATAAAAGCAATGTACTACTCGAATAAATATGTATGTAAGACATCATTAATATCATACTAGCCCTAATTTGGATAATTCAATCACGATGAAAGAAACTAATGCTATATAAGGAATAAAATTATAAGTTTAAGCCTCAACACATGCATTATGTCAACTACAAAGTCATAATATTCTAATATAAGGCCAATGATGTTAGATAAAGCCCCGACACGGGAAACCTATAGTAAATACCATCTTAAGTCAACAACAATAACATAAGTCACCACATGAGAACACAATAATAATAATTGTATTGAAATATATTTTCCATGATTATTACCCATATCCCTAGAATTCTTTTATCTATATTTTAACTAACTAACCAAGTCTGATGAAAGTTAATCCATAATTTACCTCATGACATCAAAATCCAAGCCTAAATCCATTCAATGCAAAGCTTTGACCTTTTGAATGGCCTCAAAATTAACTTAAACCTGAAAAAATAGAATATATACATTAAAAGAAAGACAATGATACCCATATTTCCAACATTGCCTACTTTTAAGTCATGGTCAAAAGGGGCCCCCAAAATGAGTTTTCAAAATGAAAGGGTAAAACATAAATTTTTTTTTGGAAAAAACTTAGCCATTATTAAATGAAATCACTAGAGAAAACCCAAGTAAAAATAGGTTAAAATGAGGTTTAATTTAAGAAATCTTTTTAAACATTTTGAGCCTAAAATCCATTTTGAAATCAAGATTTAAAAGAGTTTTAAATGAATCAAAGTAAAATAGTTGAAATAGTTATTTAGAGCTTACCCATGCTCGAAAATGTAATAAATTGCCAAAAATCCTCAACCTGAAGCTCAATGTCTCAAAAGTGGAAGAAAAATTATGAAAGTTTAGTTTTATAACAACACACTATGACCGCTAAGGTGGTAAAATGACCTCTAAGGTGACCAAATAACAAATTAAGCAACCATCGCTTATGAGATGAGTTGACGGCTTAAGAGGTCCAACCCAAATGCATGAGGACCCTATAACGGTCCCCCACTGCTAAAGTGGAGACCTGTATAGTGGTTAAGTGTTCTCTTTAGCAGTGGCTGACGACTCCATAGGGTCCTGTCACAACCCAACCCCATGACGAGTCATTACGGGTATCTCAAGCGCATCGAGGGCTGGAGACCACCCCCATAGCCTTTCCAAAACATAATCCAAAGTATCAACTAAAGACAATTAAGAATGATATAAGATAGTCAATGTACTCAAAAGTAAGCATTACAGAAATGTGGTTTCCAGTATTAGTCCCCCCGGGACATCCACCTTCCACGACGAGATAACAAACCCCCTTTAAGTCCAATTAAAATGTTTACACATAAACCATCTATTTAACCATGGATTAATCAATTTAGGAATTTTTGTATGGTATTATCATACCAATTAATTATGCTTGCAAGCCAATTATGTTAAGCCAAACCAAACCAAATATTCATAAGACCCCAAAGTTCTAATTTTTAAAATCAATCCATGTCCACCAAGGCTTTTTAAAACCATTTATATTCCATTAGACTTTTTAGGCAATGCAATAGTTTCAAAAGTGATTGAATTATGCATTCAACCATGTTTCAAGAAAATTTCATAAGATGGGTTGAGGTTCTTACCAAATTGCAATACCAAAATTCATAAGTTTGGGGAAATCCATGACCCTCATACATTCACCATGCCCATTCAGGCAATGAGTTCCAAAATTCATCAATAAAGCATGAACAATTTCATGTAAACCATGGGGACACCATTTAAACAATAACCATCAAAAACCCTCAAACCAAATTCCAAAACCAAACATTAAAATCATATGAATACCAAACCATTTCATGGAAAGATAGATTACAAGTTTAAGGGGATGAAATACATGCCTGAGAAACTAACAATTTTAAAGAAGAAACCACAGTTAAGCCTTAAATGACTAATCCTTAAAAAACCCTATTTATTCTTGACTTAGGTGATTGAGTGAAGACAGAAGTTTATTCAATTTAGTAAAGAGGAGTTATGGGGTCACTTAGGGAATTTTATGCCATGAGTTATAATTGGGGATGAGAGAAAATGACCAAACTTCCCCCAATTAAAACATAGGAAAACTGTTGCTAGTTGTTATGAGCCACTTCACGACTCATGATGATAAGATTCGAGTCATTGCCTGGACTCATAGTCTAGGAAGTGACTCATGGAAACCTTACTGGTAGAGTCACGATTACCACACCGCAACTCATGACCAGAACTAATGACTCATGGGATCCTAGTCCTCATTACAACAAAAATAATAGACCATCACATTAGTGGGACCACGAGTCCCACCTTACAGCTCATAATGTCTCACCGCCACTAATGATATCTTAGTTATTCTCAAGATAGAAACATTGGTCAACATACTAGTCAGGTTACGATTTAAACCATACAACTCGTGAGGATATTCATGACTTGTCACCTAAGTAGTACCTTGGATAGTTAGCTTAAAAACTCAAAAAAAAAATTATGGTCCAGACATAGGGTATTACATTACTCCCTAGGATCATTCATCCCGGAATGAGGAGTCAAGGCAGCTATCAACATGAATACAAGACAGAATGCAACCATAAAACCATGCATAATTCAAAAAAAGATAAGAACAAAAAAGTAACCCATACCTCAAACAATTCCATCCAATACGGGGAACAAGAACAAATATTTGGACTTTATTTCCTCTTCAGTTTCCCAATTGGCTTCCTCTACCTTTTGGTTTCTCCAAAGGAATTTCACTGAAACCACATCCTTAGTCCTCAATCTATAGACTTGCCTATCTAAAATATCAACCAGGATAAGACAAGGAATATGAGATACCAACATTCTTAATTGGTACAATAAAATAAGGATCAACCACACACTTCTTTAACAACGACACATGGAAAATTAGATGTATAGAAGACAAGCTCGCAGGCAATTTCAACTTATAAGCAACACTCCCTACTCTCTTTAAAATTGTATAAGTAATAACATAATGGTGACTAAGCTTTCCATTCTTACCAAATCATATTCCACCCTTTACTGGGAAAACATTCAAGAACACCCAATCGCCTACATCAAACTCAAACTCCCTTTACCTTATAGCTGCATAGGATATTTGGAGAATTTAGTTTATCATAAGCGTCTCCCTAATCACATTCACCTTTCATATGGCATGATGAACCTATCCAATACAAAAATACCAAGTCTCAGCAGCCTCAAACTGCCTGATAGGACACCTGCACCTTTTCCCATAAAAAGCCTTAAAAGAAGCCATTCCAATAATAGAATAATAAATATTATTATATTCAAACATTATAAGAGGTAAATGATACACCTAACTACCTCTAAAATCAATCACAAAAGGACTTAGAATATCCTCCAAAGTCTGAATAGTCTACTCCACTTGTTCTTCAATTTTATGGTGTAAAGCGATGTAAAGGTTCACCTTAGTCCCCAAACCTCTCTGAAATGAACACCAAAAATGAGAAGAGAATTGCGTACCTCAATATTAAATAATATACATGATGCACTATGCAATATTACTATCTCCTCAATGAACTACTTCATAATCCTTCCTAGAGTACGTAGTATTCACGAACAAGAAGTGAGCTAACTTAGTCATCCTATCCATGATGTACCAAATTGAATCATACTGACTATGAGACTATGGAAGATCGATAATGAAATACATATTGATCATATCCCACATCCACAAAAGAACCTTTATCTCTTGAGACAACCCATTGACCCTCAAATGCTCATCATTTACTTGCTGACAAACCATACAATTGGTAATAAAATTTTCCATATCCCTCTTTATGTTGTTCCACTAATAAGGTTCCTTAAATTCATGGTACATTTTTGTCGAACCTATATAAACAATATATATAGACTCACAAGCCTCCGTCAAAATCCTTTCATGTATCCCATCAACGTCAAGAACACTCAATCTACCTTGATACCATAAGATACCCTTACTACCAATCTCAAAAGTCAAAAACCCTTTGCGGACCCATATCATCCTTAATTTGCATAAGAATAGGGTCTAGAACTTGTTTCTTATTAACTTCAGCACCAAGATTTGACTTAACAACCTCTTGTACAGTAATTTTTCCATCTTTGAAATCGAAGAGATCAAATCCCAAATTAGACAATAAGTGAATTTTTGTCACAAAGTCTTAATTCTCCTCTTCTAGATATGATAAGCTCCAAATAGATAACCTTCTAAGAGTATCAACAACCATATTATCTTTACCTGGGTAGTAGTGAGACTCATATCATGGTTCTTTAGAAATTCTAGCCATCGCCTCTGTCAAAGATTTAAATCCTTCTAAGTAAACACATACAACAAGCTCTTATGACCAGAATAATTGTCCATATTAACCCCATATAGATAATGAAACATCCTAGGTTTTGAACCTTAGAAAATTTCCTAGAAATCTATTCTCTATACCAAATATGAATCATGGGTACGAGCCGTATATTGCGGTACGAGTGGTATGGTCCAGTCTTATACTAACCAATATTAGTGGGTGTGATGGTTTTGGTCACTGGAATGGGTACAACATAGGGGTATGAGTCGTAGGTCTTGGTACAAGTCATATCAAGAACTCGTATGGTTGGTAGTGTTTCATCCTCATTGTATTTTATTCTGTCAGGGATACATGTTATTGGTACGAATTGTAAGTTGTGTTTATGACTTGGTTGGATAAGTCATATACTGGAAAGTGTATGATCCAAGGGTTGATAATTGGATATGAGTAGTCGATATCGATCATATAAGAGGGTACGACTCACATGGGTTAGTCATATCCTTGTGAGAGGTTGTAAATGATTTAAGTTGGGGTATTCCAGACATTTCCCTACTTACCCTAATTAGGACCCATAACTTCTAATACACTTGGGAGGTTATTTATCCTATTATTTTATTCATTAACACATATAAACTATTCCAAAACATCTTATAATTCTCTCAAGAACTTTTGGGCTAAGAAGGCTAGGGTTTCATCTTGTTGATTGCTTTGGGGATTATCTTTGTGATTTCTTTCCATCAATTCTTTGATATAAGGCATGATACTCTTCACTGATTATAATTTAAACTAAAGGCATGGTTTATATGATTGATTTCATGATTTTACTATTTCATGATTGTGGTTTCCAACTATTATTTAGAGGTTTTGATATTGAATGCTTGGTTATGGTTTCCGATGGTTTTACTTATGCTTTTATATCCATCAATGGTTGATTTGGACAATTGGATTTAATGGTAATGGTGTAATGGTCTTTGGAATTGTTTTTTGTTATATTATTCTCCCAAGGTGTTTGATAAAATACTTATAAAGATATGTTCATTGCATTGACTTTTTTTAAAGGAACTTTGCATATTTTGAACTGGATAAAGGATTTATGCATGGTTTAAATGATTTTAAAAGGCTAAAGGATAAATGGTTAGGCTTATGGAGAACATAGAAGTCTCCTAGGTGGATTTAATATGGTAATTGGAAGGGAACCTAAGGTCTCCTTAACCTAAATGGTTTGGCTGTGGATATTACTTTCAAGTAAGGGGTGGTATGAGGATACCACTAATATTGGCCTTGGTTAATTAATGGTAAATAGATTGTTTGGACATGGTTTTAATTGGGTATTAATTGCGAGGTATGTAGCTAAGTCGTAGAAGGTGGCAGTCCCGGGGGGGACCAAAACTGGAAACTTATATTTGCCGATATAAGGGATCTTCATGACCATGTATGCATGTCAAATTTTATATTGGGGGATGTACTAGTCATATCATTGGATATTCTCTTGTTGTGCGGCTACACACACTAGGTCACTTTAAGCAGGGGAAGCTAAACCCATCGTGGATGGTTAGGACAACAAATTACACAGCCTTGGTATAAAAGGCTTTAAATGCATGCTGAACTCTTTTCCCTTTCCCGAAAATTATATATGAATGATTATATGAATTATGGATGGTTTCACTTGTTTTTATAACCAGTATTATTTTATCCTTATCATGAGATTCAAGCTAGCAGTCAATCGGTAATCCCATCTACTGGCGACTGTATACCCACGCCATGATGGACCCAACTATTCTAATCCTCATGTTTAGCATGCGGATTCAGTATCAGCATTTGGACTAAAATGGTGAGCTTCCATCTTTTCAAATGGCATCATTTTATATTATTAATTAATTTAGAGACTTTTTTTTATTTTGGATATTGGTTTTGGCCATAGTTTGGGGCACATCCCAACTAGATTTGTTTACTCTTTTAGATACAGTCTTTGTGGTACTTCTAGGGGTTGGTATGGGTAGAATCGATAGAGGTGTCATCCTTAGCATTGGTATTAATATTGAGGCTGGCATCATCGAACATGATTTCTCACTCTTCCATCCTAGTACATTTTGGGATTGATTTTCATAGTATGTTTTGGTATTCCCTTTAGTTTATGGTCTATAAGTTTGTTTTCTATGGTAGGGAAGTTGGTGTGGTACAGTTGGACTTGGTTGGGTCGGTCACATTTGTAACTATATCCAAGAGTCTTAATGAGAAAAATAAAAATATCTTATCATATTTTTGAAATTCAGCCTATCTAAGGCTGGAAGTAGGTGGTTGGGTTGGGTAACTTGGGAGGTCCCCGATATTGGTTGTACTTAGGATGCCCATTACAACAACGATCGAGGTCGGGTCATGTCAAGTTTGTATCATATCTTAGGTTCATTTTCAATGAGGAAATCCAAAAAGTCGTGTCAAGTAGAGTCTCTTTTAGGCGTATGAATCTCTCCACACTCATAAGATAGTAGGTGCAAGACATTTAGGAATGTTTCACTTTCTTGGAACTCTATCTTTAATATTGAGTTCTCAATCTTGGAATCTCTTCTAATCCTTGTTTGTTCGTCTTTCAGATCATGCCGCCTAGATCTAGAACATAAAGAAATTCTTCCATCCTATCTGGGAATAATCTTGAAGCTGTACATCCTACGTCTTGATTACATCTTCGATCTCATGGTACTATTTCTGATGGTGATATAGTTCCTCCTATTTCGGTTAGTTTTTCTCAGGTCCCTCAGGGCAGCGTGATGAGTGCAGAATTTTGTTAGTTTATCCATGTTATTTCCCAATTGGTTGTTGCTCAGGCTAAGTGGGGTGCAGTTGGTGCTTTGTCTACTGAGGACCCAAGGGTTGGTCAATTTATGAAGATGGGTCCTCCAAATTTTACTAGGGAAGGTGAAAGAGGAACTATAGGGCTTCTTAGCTGAGATGGAAAAAATCTTTCGGGAGATGCATTCTACTAATGTAGAGGGGGTTAACTTTACAGCTTACCATCTCAATGATGTTGCTTTTCAGTGGTATAAGGAGTAGGACAGGGATAAAGGTAATATGGAAGAGAAAGGAATGTGGGAGGCTTTTTCTAATGCCTTCTTAGATCGGTTCATTCCTTAATAGTTAAGGGAAGCTAATATAGAGGAGTTTGTGAACCTCAGCCGGGGAAATATGTCAATAAAGGAATATGCTTTGAAGTTCCATCAGCTATCACAGTATGCTCCCAATTTGGTGGCTAATATGAGGTCGAAAATAAGGAATTTTGCTTTCGTGTTGAATAGCAATTTTATTCTAGAGTGAAAAACTGCCTTGCTAATTAAAGTTATGGATATCTTAAGGTTTACTATTCAAATGTAGCAGGTTGAGGATGAGAAGAGAAAGCATGTAGAGTTTAGGGAAGGGTAGGAAAATGGGAGCATGTTTTCTGATTAGGGAGGTGTTCAATCTCAGGGTGGTAAGGATAGTGGAAAGTGGAAGAAAAAGAAGTGGGAGAGTTCTTTCTCATTTTTTGCAAGTACTCCTTATTAGTTGTGAGACAGACATCATCAATATGGTGATAATTCTCGGGCATAGGTTGCCCAATCTTAGGTAAGTAAAGGTCAGTCAGTTTCTTCATGTCCTCCTTGTCGATTCTATTTTCTTTCTCGTTGGGACTATTGCAAGGAAGAAAGGGACTAATAATTCAAGTATGGCAGGGAAGGCCATGACTCAGGGATTGTCTGGTCATTAAGGCAGCTACAGGGATGAATAAGATTCCTATGGCTTTATCTTTTGCTTCTACACCTAGTGGGGAGGCATCAACTTCTATTACTACTCCTAGTTCTAGTATTGGTTAGAACATGTTGTATGCTTTTCTTTCCCGATAATAATCTGACGCATCACCTGATGTCGTTACTGGTACGTTATAGCTTTTCTTTTATGATGTATATTATTTTCTTGATCTGGGGTCCACTCTTTCTTATATGACTCCATATGTGGCTGTATCTTTTGGTTTCAATCCAGAAGTTATCTCAGTTTCTTTTTATATTTCTACCTTGGTAGGCGACTCATTTATTGCTAAGATAGTCTATGAGCGGTGTATGGTTTATTTTGGTTGCAAGCAGATCTTGGAGGATCTATTTGAGTTGGATAAGGTAGATTTTGATGTAATTCTAGGCATGGATTGGTTGCATTCTTATTATGAGTCTATGGATTATCGGACCCATAGGGATATCTTTAAGTTTCCTGGTATTTTGGATATAGAATGGAAAGGTAGTTCCTTATATCCTAGGAGGATGTTTATTTCTTATCTTAGATATCAGAGGTTAATCTCTAAGGGTTGTATGTATCACTTGGTTTGGGTTAAAGATTCTAACTCAAAAGGTCCTTCTTTGTCTTTGATCCTTATGTTTAACGAGTTTCTAGAAGTCTTTTCGGATGATCTTCCTGGTGTTCTTTTGGATAGGGAAATAGAGTTTGGTATTGATTTGCTTTCAGAAACTCGTCCAATTTCTATTCCTTCGTATAGAATAGCTCCGCTTAGTTTAGGGAACTTAAGGAACAACTTAATAATCTTCTAGATAAGAGGTTTATTCGTCCTAGTATTTCTCCATGGAGTGCACTGGTCTTGTTTGTGAATGAGAAAGATGTTTCCCTTCGGACGTGCATTGACTACATACAGTTGAACAAGGTGATGGAAAGGAATAAGTATCCTCTTTCTTAGATAAAAGACTTGTTTAAGCATTCTCTTTCTCAGATAAATGACTCATTTGACTAGTTAATGGGTGCCAATGTTTTCTCTATGATAGATCAACGGTCTGGGTACCATCAGTTTATGATTGGAGAGGTGGATATTCCTAAGATGACCTTTCGTATTCGGTATGGGCATTTTGAGTTCTTGGTGATGTCATTTGGGTTAACTAATGCTCTGACAATATTTATGGACTTGATGAACATGGTGTTTAGGCAATATTTGGATATCTTTGTCATTGTGTTTATTAATTACATTCTAGTTTATTCAAAGAGTGAAGTGGATCATGCCAATCACCTACCTGTGGTGTTACAGACCTTAAAGGAGCAACAATTGTATGCCAAGTTCTCTAACTGTGAGTTTTGGTTGAATGTTATGACTTTCTTAGGCCATATTATTCCTAGTAAAGGGATGATGGTGGTTTCATATAAGGTTATTGCGGTGAAGAGGTGGCCTAGGCCCACCACTCTATCTGATATTCGGAGCTTCTTGGGTTTCACCGAGTATTATATTCGATTTGTGGAAATCTTTTCTTCGATAGCTTCTCCTTTGAGTAATTTGACTCAGAAAAGGTTAAGTTTTCTTGGTTGGATTCTTTTAAAGGGATTTTTGAGAAGTTAAAGGACAAGTTGACTTCGGTTCTAATCTGGACTTTGCCGGAAGGCAATGATGGGTTTGTGGTTTGAAGTGATGCATCTTGGGTAGGCTTGGTCATTTTTTGATCCAATATAGGAAGATGATTGCCTATGCTTCAGGTAGTTAAAGGTACATGAGAGAAATTATCCTACTCATGATGTGGAGAAGGTGGCAGTTATATTTGCTTTGAAAATATGGTGGCATTATTTGTATGGCATTTATGTGGATATCTTTTCTGATCACAAGAGTCATCAATATGTGTTCACTCAAAAATAGCTTAGTTTCAGGTAGAGGAGGTGGCTTGAGCTTCTCAAGGAATATGAGATGAGACTTCACTACCACCTAAGTAAGGCTAATGTGGTTGTTGATGCTCTTAGCAGGTTATCCATGGGTAGTTTGGCTCATGTGGAGGAAGACAAAATGTAATTGGTGAAGGATATTCAGCGCTTTGATAATCTTGGAATTTGTCTCTTGGACTTTAAGGATGGTGGTGTAATGGTGTAAAAAGTGGTTCGATCATCTCTTGGTACAAATATTAATGAGAAACAAGTGCTAGATCCTATATTGATAAAAATCAAGGGTGATATTGGTGGTCAGAAGGTAGTAGTGTTTGAGATCAGTGGTGATGGTACTTTATGGTACAAAGGGAGGTTGTGTGTTCCTAATGTCGATGGGCTACGACAAAGGGTTTTGGCTAAGGTACATGAGTTATGCTATATTATTCATCCCAACGCGACTATGTTATATCATGATCTCAAGGAGATCTACAAGTGGAATGTCATAAAAAGGGATGTGGATAATTTCATAGCCAAGTGTATGGTGTGTCATTTGGTTAAGGTTGAGCACATAAGTCCATAAGGGTTTATCAAGAAATTGAATTTCCTGAATTGAAGTGGTAAGTGATAAATATGGACTTCATTACTAGTCTTTCTCAGTATCGAAATAGTATGATTCGATTTAGGTCATCGTGGATAGGCAGACTAGGATTGCATTCTTGCCAGTGCAGACTACCTTTTAAGAGGAGGATTATGCGTGGTTGTATCTTCAGGATATTGTGAAGCTTCATGGGGTACCTATTTCAATTATCTCTGATCATGGTAAGAGTTTATGTCTCATTTCTAGTGGTCTTTCCCAAAAGGGTTGGGAACTAAGGTTATTCTGGGTACTTCTTTTTATCCACATTCAGATGGGCAAGAGGAGAGAACTACTTAGAGATTGGAATATATTCTTCAGGCCAGTGTGATTGACTATGGTGCCAATTGGGTATAGCATCTACCTTTGGTGGAGTTTGCTTAAAAAATAGCTATCATTCGAGTATTCGTAAGTCTCTTTTCAAGGCGTTGCATGTTAGGAGGTGTAGATATCCTATTGGGTGGTTTGAACTTGGAGAAGCAGATACGTTTCGTATAAAATTTAGTTTATTAAGCAATAGAGAAGGTTAAGGTGTTTCAGGATAGGATTAAAGCTGCCCAAAGTCTTCAAAAGTCCTATGTAGATGTTAGGCGTAGAGACTTGGAGTTTGAGGTCGGGGATAGGGTATTCCTCAAGGTGTCTCTCATGAAATAAGTGGTGTGACTTGGCAAAAAGGGGAAACTCAATCCTCAGTTCATTGGTTCATATGTGATTTTGCAGAGAGTTGGCAATATTGCTTATGAGTTGGAGTTTCCATCTAGCTTATGTTTGGTTCATTTGGTCTTTCATGTTTCTATATTGAGAAAGTGTCTTGGTGATCCTTCTTCGGTTGTTCCTTTAGAATGATTGGCTAATTTAGAATCTCTGTCTTATGAAAAGGTCCCGATTGAGATTTGAGATAGGCAAGTTACTATGTTGCGGACCAAGGATGTGGCTTCAATTAAGGTTCTATGACATAACCATAAGGTGGAAGAATCTACTTGGGAATTCGAAGACGACATAAAGTCCAAGTATCCACATTTATTTTCTACTCCTGGGATTCGTGTGGAGGGTATATGTCTTGAAGACATCTTTATTTTCTGAGTTTGTTAAAGGAATGATTAACATCTTTGCCTCCTTGTTTTCAAACTTTATTGAATTGATGTATGATAATGCAAATGACTCTGTGTGTGGTTACCCCTACCTGTACACTTTTTGGGGATGAATGTTCCTAGTGGGGTAGACTGAAACATCCTGGGTTTTTAACCTTAGAAAATTTCCTGGAAATCCATTTTGTTGACCTAATATGATTCATAGGTATGAGTCGTATGCTGGGGTATGATTGGTATGGTCCTGTCGTATGATGACCAGTGCTAGTGGGTAGGATGGTTTTGGTCACTGGAATGGGTACAACTTAGGGGTATGAGTCATAGGGCTTAGTACGAGTTGTATCAAGGACTCGTATGGTGCGTAGTATTTGATCCTCTTGTTATTTTATTCTGCCAGGGATGTGGGTTATGGCCACGGATCGTATGTTGTGGTTACTACTTGATTGGATGTGTCGTATACTATACAGTATTTGATCCAAGGGTTAAGGCTTGGATACGAGTGGTGGATACTGATTGTATAGGAGGGTACGACTTGTATAGGTCAGTAATATCCCTATGACGGGTTTTAAGGGACTTAAGTGGGGGCATTTTGGACATTTCCCTACTTACCCTATCTAGGAGCCTCAACTTCTAGTACACTTAGCATGTTATTTAACCAATTATTCTATACATTAACACTTAGAAACTATTCCAAAACATCTCATAATTTTCTCAAGATCTTTTTGGGCAAGAAGACTAGGGTTTTAGCTTGTGAATTGCTTTAGGTCTTGTCTTGGTGATTTCCTTCTATCAATTTTTGGGTATAAGGTATGATTCTCTTCCTTCATTGTAATTTCAATTAAAGGCATGGTTTATATGATTGATTTCATGGTTTTACTACTTCATGATTATGGTTTCCATATATTATTTGGGGATTTTGATATTGAATGCTTGATTATGGTTTCCTATGGTTTTACTTATGCTTTTATATGCATCAATGGTGGATTTAGACAATTGGATTGCATGGTAATGGTTTAATGGTCTTAGGAATTTGTTTTGGTTATATTATGCCTCCAAGGTGTTTGATAAAATGCTTATAAAGAAATATTCATTCCATTGACTTTATTTAATGGAACTCTTGCATGTTTTAAACTTGATAAAAGATTTACCCATAGTTTAAATGGTTTTAAAAGGCTAAAGGTTAAATGGTTATTCTTGTGGAGAACATGGAAGTCTCCCAAGTGGATTTAATATGGTAATTGGAAGGGAACCTAAGGTCCCTTTAATCTAAATGTTTTGGCTATGGATATTACTTGCAAGTAAGGGGTGGTATGAGGATACCGCTAATATTTGGCTTGATTAATAAATGGTAAATGGATTGTTTGGACATGTTTTTAATTAGACAATAATAGCGGGGTGGGTAGCTAAGCCGTGGGAGGTGGCGGTCCCGAGGACCAAAACTAGAAACTCATATTTGTTGATATGAGGGGTCTTGATGACCATATGTGTGTGTAAAATTTTACATTGTGGGATGTATTAGTCATCCCATAGGATATTTCCTTATCGTGTGGCTACACACAATGGTCCCCTTTCAGAAGGGGGAGTTGAACCCATATGGCTTGTGGGTTGTTAGGATGGCAAAGCTACTGTAAGACCCCACAAAATTCTAAGCTTAACTCAGTCCGTTAAAGCTTGGAAAGAGGTCCCAGACTTAGAAATTTAAGCTAAGTGTTTATACTTAGAAGTATTTTGTCCTTCATAAGTTGAAGATCCTATTTTATGACCCTTATGACCTTAAAGTATCAATTTTGAGGCTTATTTATGATTAGGAATGTCAGCAGGTCACTTTGGGTGAGTTTTGGATCTTTCGTACCTCGTTTGAACCAGGTTCATGTGACAAAAATAGTGGGTCAGTACGATCTCGGCGCATCGTGTCGCCTATTGCGTCGATCGATAATTTTCCCCTAGCTTTTAGTATAATCCTGTGAACCAACGCAAACTCGATGCGGTGTGTTGGTCATCATGTTGATGCCATCAATGCGATGCATCAGTCTGTGTATCACTGGGCACGCTTTAAGTCATTAAAAGCCCGCGTCCAGAGAGGCATCTTGGAGTTCAAGAACCTCTTTTAATACTTCAAGTTTATTGAATTCATGAATTCCAGGTTGGTCTTGAATGTATTCATGATTACAATGTTAATTGAGTTTCTAATTCTTGATTTATTACCAGATTCACGTAAATTTATTTGAGATGTGTGTAGTATTATTTTAATTCATTTTTAAACCCTTTAATTTTTAAGTTGGGATTGGAAATCACGATGCCTACATGTTGATTAGTATTATGTGTATAAATTATGTTCCCCATGTGTTAGATAAATTTCTCATGTGGATTAAATAGGGGAAATCATGACATTCTAGCATATGTGCAAGTTTATATCTTACAAGTGTTTGATGAAATATCTCTATGAATGAGTTATGAACATTATAATGCTTTCAAGATCATGATATGCTTTACTTTTCATGCTTCGAGTCCTGGGGGTATCTAATACCCGACAATCTAGCTATTTACCTAGAATTACATTAGCTCCAGAACAGTTTCAGTGTGTCACGTATAGTAGTATTCAGTAAGTAAAGAACTGAGTATATACAATCAGCAAATAGAACTCAGAACTCTCAATCAGTTACAGTACTTAGTGAACTCAGTCCAGTTCAGTCAGTTAACACGATCAGTAATAGTTCAGTGTAGCCTAGAATAGTTTAGAAATCAGTTTACTGTCTATTCAGTTTGGAGTAGGATTCAACACCGAGTGAGCCTAAGGATGGGGACTCACCTTTCGGTAGAGGGTGCGATCCTTAGAAATAGTCCTTGCATTCTAGAACTACGTAGCCAACGTAGGTTGAGACATCAAGCTTCTAGTTGAAGGTTGATGAGGTGTTCTACCTGCCAGTTGAGGGTACCACCATTCTCGTTCAGAGCACCTACTAGATAAGGGTGAATCAACACTTGTCTTTACCCGTGGCACGGTACTGACATCATTCTAACTAGGGGTATAGATTGGACCCTAAATCAGTTCAGAGAAGGAGAATGTCAGTTAGATGATTATCTCCCACCATTTCAGTTTCTGTCTTAGTATAGAGCTCACTTCAGTTCTATAGAATCAAGACTGTCAAACATAGTCACCAAGCTAAGTATAGAACTCAGTTCACTTCTACAGAATCCGGACTGTCAGAAATAGTTACCCAGCTATCAGTAATACAGATATAGATAAACTTATATATCAGTTATTCAGTTATCAGAACTCAGTATCCAGTGTTACTATGATCTCTAACACAGTATATAAAGATATGCCCACAGTATTGCATAATCAATGTTTCATCAGTTTTAGTTACACATGCACTCTCATTTAGTTGTATTCATAATATTCAATCAGTTATTGATCATGCATATGAACCTTTTCATATCAGCCTACCTCACTTAGCCAGTACATTCAAAGCACTAACGCGTACCTTTTCTTTTACGCTATGATGTTTTATATCAAAGGATCAGATGCAGGGCTCCGAACCATACTTAGCAGCCTAGACTATCAACAACTGACCTAGTGGTGAGTCCTCATAGTTTGAGGACAAAGTTATCATATCATTTTATTATTCAGTTTATTTCAGTAGTCGGAGTTATTTGGATACTTGTCCCATCAACTCCATATTCAGACAGATAAAGTCTTTCAGACAGTATTCACTTGTACAAATTATTATTACAGTTTGTATTCTTTATGAGTATTTCAGGTTTTGAACCTTATGGAATATCATCCTATTTTTTCACATTTATTTCAGTAATGTTGTTCAGTGCTCACAACAAATATTCATCATGGGTTATCTTGTGGTCCTTTGGTCTCGTAAGCACTGTGTGGCATCTTGGGTAAAGACTCGGAGCATTAAAAACTTGGTATCAGAGCCTAAGGTTCAACAGAGTCCTAGAAAGTCTGAAAGATACGTCTAGTAGAGTCTTGGGCGTGGGTATGTAGTACGACACACTTATGGACAAGAGGCTATGAGGCGTTTTAATTTTTTTTCCCTTTTTTCTATATTCATATCGTGCGAGTGAGCATGATCTCAAGTTAAACTCCCAGTCTAATCCATTTCTTACTTCCATTTATAGAACATGCCTCCCAAAAAGAACAATGGAAGAAGAATACAAAATCAGCCCGCACCTCAGCTCGTTCAGGCAGATCCCATGGATGAGCATGTCCCCCATGAACAATTCAGAGCCGCTTTCACTACCCTAGCCAATTCTGTTGTAGCTCAGAATAAATGGCCAGATGCTATTTAGGACAACCCAGTGGCCAATACTACTACATCTAGAATTCAAAACTTTACCCGAATGAACCCTCCAAATTTTACCAGGTCTAAGTTAGATAAGGACCCACATGAATTTTTTGATCAGGTGCAATCACTTGGAGATATTATGGGGGTGATAGCAAGTGAGAGTGATGAGTTTCCCGCATATAAGTTGCAGAATGTGGCTCACTCATCATTCAAGTAGTGGAAGGAAGAGAGGGCCACAGATACAGGGCTCCTAGAATGGGAGGAGTTTTCCACTGCTTTTCTGGATAGGTTCTTCCCACAGGAGTTGCGGGAAGTAAATGTGTTAGAGTTTATTAATCTGAAGCAGGGTAATATGATAGTGAAAGAGTATTCTCTCAAGTTTACTCAGCTAGATAGATACGCTCCTCTTGTGGTTGCAGATAGTAGATCTAAGATGAGTAAGTTTGTGTCTGGAGTATCTAATAGTGTGGTCAAGGAGTGTAGGACCGCAATATTGATTAAGGAGATGGACATATCTAGGCTCATGGTCCATGCTCAGTAGATAGAAGAGGTTAAGAATAGGGATAAAAAGAGAGAGAGAACAAGAGACCTAGAATAGGTAGCTTTAATTTCTCTTAGCCTAAGTCAGAAGGTGGAAATCTTTCTCAATTCCACCCGTAATACTCAATTTAGCTCCGTCCTCAGCCAGTGCTCCAGTGCAAAAATTTAGAGACGACAATAAAGATAGGGCACCAGTCCCTAAACCTCAGGGGTAGTGTTATGAGTGCCCGAACAAACCCTCTTTGCCAAAAATATAGCAGAAACCCCTAGGGTATCTGCAGGGCTGGCAGTGATGTATGTTTTGGATGTGGCAATCTAGGGCATAGGGTCAGATATTGTCCTCAGTAAAGTTCTCAGGATCAGTATAATCATCCATCGGCTAAGTCCGGTCGCCCAAATCAGTAGGGTGCCGCTTCCAGTGCCACCTGTGGACAAAGCCCAAATAGACTCTATGTACTTCAGTACCGACAGGATCAGGAAAGTTCTCCTTATGTGGTCAATGGTACATTACAAGTTTATCATTAACATGTTTATGCTTTGCTAGACCCAGGAGATTTTTTGTCCTTTTTAACTCCTTATATAGCTGTTAACTTCGGAGTCAGTCCCAAAATCCTATCAGAGCCTTTCTCAGTCTCTACCCTAGTGGATAGATCTATCATAGTCCAATGGGTATACAAGAACTGTCCAATTATGGTCTCTCAGAAAGTGACTTCAATAAACTTAGTAAAATTAGAGATGATAGATTTTGATGTCATTCTCGGCATGGATTAGCTTCATTCATGCTATGCTTCAGTTAACTACAGAAACTGAATAGTCTATTTTCAATTTTCAAATAAACTTATCCTTGAATGGAGGGGTAGTACTTCATTACTTACGGGTCAGCTTATTTCTTACCTTAGGGCGAGAAAAATAATATCTAAGGTATGTATGCATCATCTTATTCGAGTTCAAGACTCTAGTTTAGAGACCCCTAATATTGAGTTCATATCAGTAGAATATGAATTTCCCGATGTGTTTCCCAAAGATCTTCCTGGGGTCCCTCCCAAAAGGGAAATTGACTTCGGAATAGACCTCTTCTAGATACTCAGCCTATTTCTATTTTTCCATATAGAATGGCTCCAACAAAACTCAAAGAATTAAAACAACAGTTAAAGGATCTCCTAGATAAGGGATTTATCAGACCCAGCGTATCCCCTTGGGGTGCACCAATTCTATTAGTACATAAGAAAGACAATTCTTTCAGGTTGTGTATAGACTATCGTCAGTTAAATAAAGTCACGGTCAAGAACAAGTATCCACTTCCCAGAATTGATGACTTGTTTGACGAACTTTAGTGTGCCAGTTACTTCTCTAAGATAGACCTCAGATCAGGCTATAATCAACTTAGGGTCAGAGAATGTGATATTTCAAAAATAGCTTTCAGAACTCAGTATGGACACTTTAAATTCTAAGTCATGTCATTTGGTATTACTAATGCTCTAGCAACCTTCATGGACTTGATGAACCGCATGTTTAAGCAGTACTTGTACATGTTCATCATAGTCTTCATTGATGACATTCTTGTCTACTCCCACAGTCAACATGAACTTGCAGACCATCTCAAAATAGTGTTACAGACCCTTAGAGCCCATCAGTTTTTTGCCAAATTCAGTAAGTTTAAATTTTGGCTTAGATCAGTAGATTTCCTTAGATATATAGTTTACGGTGATTGAATTAAAGTGGATCCTCAAAAGACCTAAGTAGTGAGAAACTAGCCCAGACACTTCTCTCCATCAGATATCAAGAGTTTCTTAGGTTTGGCTGGATATTACTGACGGTTTGTCGAGGGATTCTCATCTATTGCATCCCCCATGTCTAGATTAAGTTAGAAGAAATTCAAATTCCAGTTGTCAGATTCTTGTGAGAAGATTTTTCAGGAGTTAAAGACTCAACTCACTACTGCCCCAGCTTTGACTCTACCAGATGGTTTAGACGGGTTTGTGGTATATTGCAATGCTTCCAGAGTTGGTTTGGGGTGTGTTTTGATGCTTCCAGGCCTATGCCTCTAGACAGCTTAAGCCCCATGAAAAGAATTACACCACTCACGATCTTGAGTTAGCAGTTGTGGTGCTTTCCTTAAAGATTTTGAGGCATTATTTATATGGGGTACATGTGGATGTGTCCACAGATTATAAGAGCCTGCAGTATGTGTTTTCTCAGAAAGATCTAAACCTATGTTAGAGAAGATGGTTAGAGTTATTGAAATACTATGACATGAGCATCCTGTATCACTCGGGGAAAGCAAATATAGTGGCTGATGCTCTCAGTAGGTTGTCTATGGGTAGGGTTTCTCACATGGAGGATAATAATAAGAAGTTAGTTTAGGAAGTTCATCATCTTGACCAACTAGGAATTCTCTTAGTCTATTCAGCAGAGGGAAGTGTATAGGTGAAGAATAGTTTAGAATCATCTCTGGTTTCCGAAGTAAAGGAAAAGCAGGAAAGAGATCCCAGTTTAGTCAAGTTGAAAGAGTCAAGCAGAGATCATAAATTAGAGGTTTTCTCCAAAGAGGGAGATGGTGTGTTACATTTCCAGGATCAGTTATGCGTGCTAGTTGTAGATGACTTGAGGCAACAAATTCTTACAGAAGCGCATGGTGTATGTTACTCTATTCATCTAGGTGCCACTAACATGTACCGTAATTTGTGGGAGATCTATTGGTGGAGTGGGATTAAGAGAGACATTACAGAGTTTGTGGCTAAGTGCTCTATATGTCAGCAGGTTATGATTGAGCACCAGAAACCAAGTGGTTACATGCAAGAGTTTAGTATTCCCACGTGGTAGTGAGAGGAAGTAAACATGGACTTTGTGATGGGTTTTCCCCGTACTCGTCATCAGTATGATTCCATTTGGGTCATTGTAGAAAGGATGACCAAATCAGCTCCTTTCTTAATAGTTCATATCTCTTATTCAACCAAGGATTATGCCAAGCTCTATGTTAGAGTGTTGGTCATATTTCATGGAGTTCTCTTTTACATCATCTTAGATAGAGGTACATAGTTCACCTCTTACTTTTGGAAAGCCTTCCAAAAGGGTCTTGGTACCCAAGTTTACCTCATTACATCCTTCCACCCTCAGACAGATGTTCAAGCAGAGAGGACCATTAAGTCTTTGGAAGAAATGTTAAGAGCGTGTGCCATTTACTTTAAGGGTAGTCGGTATGACCACTTGCCTTTGATTGAGTTCGCATATAATAACAACTATCATTCCATTATTAAGATGTCTCTTTTCGAGGCGCTTTATGGAAGAAGATGTAGATATCCCATTGGTTTGTTTAAAGTGTATGAGGCTGTAGTGGTAGGTCCTGGCTTGGTATTTGATACTGTAGAAAAAGTTTAGTTGATCAGGGAAAGGCTTAAGACATCTCAGAGCTGATAGAAATCATATGTAGATGTGTGAAGAAAGGATCTCGAGTTTGAGATTCACGACTATGTGTATTTGAAAATATGTCCTATGAAAGGGGTGAAGAGGTTTGGCAAGAAGGGGAAGCTCATTCCCTGATATGTTGGTCCTTACCAAATTCTCAGCCATTTCTGAAAGGTAGCTTACTAGCTTGAGTTGCCTTAAGACTTAGCTTCAGCAATCTAGTGTTTCATGCCTCCTTGCTAAAGAAGTGCATAGGAGACCCAACAGTTGTAGTCCCTTTAGAAGGTATATATGTTCATATCAGTCTCTCTTATCAGTAGGTCCCAGTTAAAATTCTTGACCATCAGGTTCGCAGATTGAGGATCAAAGAAGTTTGATTAGTCAAAGTTCTTTGGTCGAATCAGTCTATTGAGGGAGATACTTGGGAAGCAGAAGCAGAAATACGGACAAAGTATCCTCACCTCTTCTCCGCAAACTTAGTCTCATCTCAAGGTAACAGTTTTCCTTGAATTTATTCAGTTCCATGCTCAGATTACCTTTACAACTCTATATTGGTTCAGTTGCATAGCATTTTCATATCATGCATACCTTCATGAAACATATCAATCATGTGTCATGTTTTCAGAACTCAGTCATACTTTAGTTATACATGTTCAGTAAAAAATCTCAGTATATCAGTACTTTCAGTTAGGTAACCATGCTTCAGTTGTGCGTGTTCAGTATATAAATTCAGTCTATCAGTATTCTGAGCTTAGTCATTCTCATTCGAGGACGAATGTTCCAAAGGGGAGATATTGTAATACCCCATAAAATTCTAAGGTTAACTCTGTCTGTTAAAGCTTGAAAAGACGTCCCAGAATTAAAAACTTTAGCTAAGTGTTTATACTTAGAAGTATTTTATCCTTTGTAAGTTGGCAATCATATTTCACGACCCTTATGACTTTAAAGTATCGATTTGTAGGTTTATTCATGATCAGTAATATCAGTAGGTAACTTTGGGTGAGTTTTGAATTTTTTGGACCTCGTTTGAACCATGTTCAGGTGACCAAAATAGTAGGTCGAGGCGATCTCGACGTGCCACATCTCCCATCACATCGACCGATAATTTTTCCTTAGCTTTTAGAGCAATTCAAGTGAACCAATGCAAACTCGACGCGGGGCACTGCTCATCGTATTGTTCCCATTGATACGGTGCGTCAGTCTGCTCATCACTAGGCATGCTTTCAGTCATTAAAACCCGTATCCATAGAAGTATTTATGTCATTTTCCCACCCTTAATCAGCCCCCAAAACACGAAATTCAGCCCTCAATAAGCAAAATACACTCACTTTCTCTCAAATTCTCTCAAGAACAAACCCTAACCCATCAAAGTCAAGATCAAGATTCAAGAAATTCACCATCAATCTTCAAGAAGTCAAGCACCAAGGTATGCTAGGTATTCATCCAAGGGTTTCCTTCCACCCTTGGAGTTTAAGAACCACTTTTAAAACTTCAAGTTTATTGAATTCATGAACCTTATGGAATTTCAACAAGTTTTTTCACATTTATTTCAGTATTGTTACTCAGTGCTCACAGCAGATATCATTCATGGGTTAGCTTGTGGTCCTTCAGGATCATAAGCACCGTATGACATCTGGAGTGCAGACTCGGGGCGTTATAGCTACACAAACAAAAGATATAAGGATTTTAAATGCATTCTAAACCCGGTTCCCTTTCTCGGCACTTATATATGTATGGCTGTATGGATTATGGATGGTTTCAATTGGTTTATACCTGGTATTATTTTATCCTTATCCTGATATTCATGCTATTGGTTATTCGCTAACCCCGTCTACTAGCGCTTGTATACCCACGCTATGCAGGAACCAACCAATCTACTCTTCCTATTTAGCATGCATATTCGGTATCAATATTTGGACTGAAGTGGTGAAGTTCCATCCTTTCGGAAGGCATCATTTAATGTTATGGATTTATTTAGACACTTTTATTTTATTTATGATATTTGTTTTTGCCATGGTTAGGGGCAGGTCCGAAATGAATTTTTTAATCTTTTGGATAGAGTCTTTGTGGTACTTCTGGGGGTTGGTATTGGCGGGATCGGTAGAGGTGTCAACCGTAGCATTGGTTTTGATATTAAGGTTGGCATCACCGGACATGATTTCTCACGGTTCCATCCTACTACATTTTGGGATTGATTTTCATGTTATGTTTTGGCATTTCCTTTGGTTTATTGTCTATGGTTTGGTTTGGAATGGTTGGTCTGTTTTTGTGGTACGATTGGCCTCGGTTGGGTTGATCCAGGTTGTGACCTTATCCCAAAGTTTTAATGAGAACAATAACGCTATATTTTTATATGGTCAAAATTCAAACCATCTAAGGATGGATGTAGGTGGTTGGGTTAGGTAACAGAGGGAGGTCCCCGGTCCTAGTTTGACTTGGGATGCCTATTATGACAAGGTCCGGGGTCAGGTCGTGTTAGATAATTACACCAAATCTTCAAAGCAAAAACCACAACTGCTAACTCCAAATCATGAGTCATGTAATTCCTTTAGTTAACCTTAAGTTGTATATAAGCATAGGCCACAACCTTAATGTTCTGTATCAACACATAACCCAGTATCACACGAGATGCATCACAATATACAACAAAACCATTAGTAATCTCGGGTACGGTCAAAACTGGTGTAAAAGTCAACTTATCCTTCAACTTCACAATTTTATCCCCGTAGGCATCACACTACAAGAACTTAACATTGTTATAAGTCGACTTTGTCAACAGGGAAACAATAGAAGAAAAACTCTCCTCAAACCTCCTACATTACCCAGACAAGCCAAAGAAGCTCCAAATGTTGGTTGGAGTCATCGGTCTAGGCCAATTCTTAACCACCTCAACTTTCTATGCAACCGACTCATCGGTCTAGGCCAATTCTTAACCACCTCAACTTTCTATGCATCCTCCTTGATCCCCTCGCTAGAAATAACAAGCCCAAAGAAAGTAACAATATCCAATAAAAAAAAAAAACTTTGAAAATTTTATATATAATCACCAATCCTTAAGAGTCTACAACACAATTCTAAGGTGATTGACATGATCCTTCTCCATTTAGAATACACAAAGGTATCATCTATGAATACACTAATGAACATATCAAAAAACTTTCTAAACACCCGATTCATGAAATTCATAAAAGAGTTGGAGTATTAATGAACCTAAATGAAATAACTTGGAACTCATAATGACCATACCGAGTTTGGAAAACAGTTTTAGGCATATCAATTTCCCTAATATTCTACAAATAATAGCCCAAATGAAGATCAATCTTAGAGAAGTATCTAGCACCCTGAAGCTGTCAAAGAGATCATCAATCCTTGAGAGACGGTACTTATTTTTCACTGTAATGTTATTCAACGGTCGATAGTCAATACACATCCTAAGAGACCTATCTTTCTTACACACAAAAAGCATGGGAGCACCCCATAGAGAAACACTAGGAAGGATGAAACACAAATTAAGAAGATCTTTTAACTGCTTCTTTAGCTCCTTCAACTCAGTTGGAGCCATTCTACAAGGAGGAATAGAAATAGGAAAGGTATTAGGTAGAAGATAAATCCCAAAGTCCATTTCCCTCTCACAAGGAATATCCTTGGGAAAAAACTTCAGGAAATCCATAAACCACAAGGATAGATTGAAAGGTAGGACCATCAAAACTAGAATCGTTAACCCAAACCAAATGATATAGACAACCCTTGGAGATAAACCTTCAGGCCTTAAGATAACAAATAAACCTCCTATTAGGCACCAAGAACTCCCATCCTATTAAATTATAGGCTCATTAATGAATTTGAAACTGACCATACGGGTCCAACAATCTGGAGAAGCATAGCACGAGTGGAGCCAATCCATCCCTAGGATAACAAAAAAATCCACCATATCCAATTTTATAAACTCTTCCAAGGTCTCCCTATGAAAGATAGACACCCCACAACCCTTATAGATGTTTCTAGCCACAACAGAATCACCCATCCTAGTAGATAAAGAGAAAGGCTTAGAAATGCTTTCAGGACCAAAACTGAAATGTACAACCACATATGGGGTCACATAGAAAAGGTTAGACCCTGGATCAAGCAAACAATACACCTCACTAGAGAAGAGTTATAAAGTAACAGTTGCAACATTAGGAGATGCCTAAGATTTCGAAGGGGTAGAATGAGCATAAAGACAATTCCAACCAGTGCCGCAACTAGAGGTAGCACCCTTTGGTGTAGGAGCTGAAGAAGTGGAAACTAAAACCTTATTAGCCCTAATGGCTACTTTACCTGCAGGATAGTTCCTCTGAATATGCCCAGGCTGACCGTAACTGAAACACCGATTGCTTCCCTTATTATAATAACCTCACTGAAGCTAACTACAAAATCAGCAAGGGGGATTGGGTGGGGCTGACTGAGCTCCACTAACCTAAGTCTAGGCACCCTGTACTTTAGGACTATTATTTGATTGAAAATGATAATAACCAGACGACTTAGGATAAGGAGAATTAAACATTGAATAGGAATTATAACTCCCTCATTCTTCTTCTTGGACCACTATCTACCATTTTTCCTACTACCTTGCTCATACGCACCCTACTCAGAATATTTGAACTTCTCATTCTGCCTCTTTCTTATCTCTGCCTGCTTTTTCTTCTCATTCTCAACCTGTTGCATATAAATCATAAGTTTCATGACATCCATATCATTATTCATCCTTGCACTCAAATACAAAATCTTGAGACAAATTCGAAGAAAATTTCCTCATACTATCCATCATGCTAGACACCAACTTCAGAGTATAGAGAGACAACTAACAAAATTTTAAAGCATACTCCTTCACACTTATCCTCCCTTACTTCAAATTCACAAACACTTCTACCTTCACCTCCCTCAAGTCTTGAGGAAAGAAATGATCAAGAAAGGTACAAAAACACTCATCCCATAATGTTTCCACCGCATCATCACCCCTTGACTACTCTCTTTCCTCATACCACTGATTTGTTATATCTTTCAACTGATATGCAAAAAATGCCACATCCCAAGTTATTATTGGCGTGCATCACTCTAAAGATCTTCTCTATCTCATTTATAAATAAATCAGGATCTTTCTCAACCTTAGAGCCATTAAAGGTTGGGGTATTCAACCTCATAAACTGACCAACCCAAGTAACTTCATAAGAACTCACAGTACCAGCAAGAGGACCAAACAGATGGGATTGAGATTTTACCAACTATGTAAGTAGATCAATTGACAGATGGAACTCTGCTTTAGATATGTTAACCTGACGTGACTCAGCATGAGTGACACCAAACATAAATTACCTAGTGGGGGCCAGTGGGACCACAGGTGGAGCAACATAATCAGTAGAAGGGACCTTCGATTGGGTCTGCACACCATCAGTGGGGCAAGTCCCATCCATATTACTCTCAGGTGGGATAGAGGGACCGATAGGATTCCTAAGAGCATCCGATCTTCGAAGAGTCATGATATGAAATACGAGCAAACCAACTATTATAGAGGATTCATGACACTAGAATCTATAGCCCGAAACATAACACCAGAAAGAAAAACATTCCTAAATGACTTGTAGCCTCCTCCTTATAAGTGTGGCATGCTACACACCCATAAAAAGACTCTAATACACACAACTTTATGGATACACAATGTCCCCGAACCAATATTCTAATGCCAAGCGTTTCATGACCCGACCTCGAGCCTAGTCGTTCTATCTCAAGCTCACTGAGAGTGGGAGACCACCCACAAAGCTTGTCCCAAACATAATACAATGTAATAGCTAAAGACAATTAAGCATGATATAAGATAGTCAATATACTCAGTAATAAGTTCTAAGAGTCGACAAACACCATCCGACATACATATGTACATAAAAGCCTCTAAACCAATCCAAGTATAAAACTAGGTCGAGACATGCTCCCGACCAAGACAATAACCATGATAATGATAATGTAATGCGAACTCTTAAATATTAAAATGTTGAAAGTGTAATTTCTAAGATTTTTGAAGGATAGAAGATCACCACTTCACCATGAAGTAATCGGCGAACAAGATCACCTAATGCTGCATAGGGGCAAAAGAAGTATCTTTGGACCCTACATTAAGAAACAATATAGCATCCTAGGATGGTTAGTTGGGTGAGACCTAGCATGTAACTCATGATTAGGGATAAGATAATTCCATTTCAAATGCAATAAAAACTCAATTTACATGTCCACATATATACAAATATACATATATACATAGTGTTGGGGTAGGGAATAAGGTTTAAGCATGAACTTTAAAACCATTAACCTAGATAATGTAGCTCTAAGAATCCTAAAAACACCCATCAGTTATATGGGTCCGGCTTCCCCTACAAAAAGGGCCCAGTGCTTGTTAGCCACACTAACCAAAGAAATGCAAGGAAGGGCCAAGGATTCCATTGTACCCCAGTCATTGTAAAATGTATAAATAGTGTGAACTATGCACACGATCATAAGGACCCCTATGCTGGCAAATGCGATTTCCAGTATCTGTCCCCTGGGACCTCCACATTCCATGATGAGGTACAAAACCCATTTTAAAACCAATTAAAATATTTACAGATAACCTATCTATTTAACCATAGAGTCATCTATTTAGGAATTTTCCTAATGGCACCATTATATGAATTAAATATGCTTGAGATCCAATACCATTAAGCCAAAGAAAATTATCCATAATACTCCAAAGTTATAATTTTTAAAATCAATCCATGGCCACCAAGGACTTTTAAAACCATTTATATTCCATTAGCCTTTTTGTGCAATGCAATAGTTTAAAAAGTGGTTAAATTATGCATTCAGCCATGTTTCAAGCCAGTTTCATAAGGTGGGTTGAAGTTATTACAAAATACCGATAGCAAAATCCATAATTTTTGGGGAATCCTTGACTCCTATCCATTCATCATGCCCATACACCCAGTGAGTTCCAAAATTCATCAATAAAGTGTAAAAAATGCATGTAAGCAGTGGAAACACAATTTAAACAATAACCATTAAAAACCCTCAACCCAAATTTCAAAACCAAACATTGAAATCATATGAATACCAAAGCATTGCATTCCAAGATAAAATAAAAGTTTAAGGAAAAGTGTATTTGATTGACTAATGAGGAGTTATGGGGTCACTTAGGGTATTTCATGTCATGGGTTATAATTGAGGATGAGAGAAAATGACCAAAGTTCCATAATTTAGAACACAAGAAAATTGTTGCAAGTCGTTATGGGTCACGTCATGACTCATGAATACTAGATACGAGTCATTGTCTGGACTTGTAGTTTTTGATGTGACTCAGGAAGCCTTACTACTAGGGTCATTAGCCCCAAACCATTACACGTTACCAAACTTGATGACTCGTAGGGTCCTAGTTGTCATTATAATAGAAACAATGGATCATCACACTGGTGGGACCACAAGTCCCACATTATTGTTTGTAATGTCTTACCCCGACTATTAATGCCTTAGTCATTCTCAGGAAAAAACTTTGGCCAACTTACTGGTCAGGCTATGATTGGAACAATATGACTCGTGAGTATCATCACAACTCGACACAGTCATACCTTGTAAAGTGAGCTCAAAAAGTTAGAAATTTTTTAGGGTCCAGACCTGGGGTATTACATTAACCTTCTTAGTATCATTCGTCCCCTAATGGGGAGTTAAGACACCCATTAACACAAATACAACAAAGAATATATCCATAAAGCCACAAATAATTTTAAAACTAATAAGAATAATAAGGGAACCCATACCTCGAACACTTTGATCCAATGCATGGAACAAGAATGAATATTTGTACTACATGTCCTCTTCAACATCTATGTGGCTTCCTCTACCTTTTGATTCCTCCAAAGGACTTTCACCGAAGCCACATCCTTAGTCCTCATTCCACAAACATGTCTATTAAAAGTCTCGATCCGGACTTCCTAATAGGATAAGGAATCTGAGATACCAACATCCTTAATAGGCACTAGCGAAGAAGGATCATACACACACCTCTTTAACATCGTCATATATAAAACTAAATGTATAGAAGACAAGCTCACGGGAAATTACAACTCATAAGCAATACTCCCTACTCTCCTAAAAATTAGATACTGACCAACATAATGGGTACTGATCTTCCCTTTCTTTACAAATCACATCACCCCCTTCACACAAGAAACTTTTAAGAACACCCAATCTCCTACATCAGACTCCAACTTCCTTTTCCTTACATATGCATAGGACTTTTGGTAACTTTGGGTAGTCTTAATCCTCTTCCTAATCCCCTTCACCTTCTTCATGGATTGGTGAACCATATTGGGAATCGAGTCTCACCAATATCAAACCATCGAATAGAAGACCTATACGTCCTACAATAAAGATCCGAAAAAAGAGCAATTCAAATGCAAGAATGTTAAATATTATTATATACAAACTCGGTAAGAGGTAAATGATCCACCCAACTACCTCAAAAATCAATCACATAAACCCTTAGAATATTCTCCAAAGTATGAATAGTCCAATCCGCTTGGCCATCTATCTGATGAAGGAATGCGGTGTTAAGGTTCACCCTAGTACCCAAACCTCTCTAAAAGAAACGCCAAAACTAAGTAGAGAATTGCGTACCTTGGTCTATAATGATAGACACCGGTACACCATGGAATCTGACTATCTCCTTAATGAAAAAATTAGCATAATCCTCCCAAGATTAAGTAGTCTTCATGGGCAAGAAGAGTGCATTGTTAGTCATCCTATCCACGATGATCCAAATTGAATCATACTAACTTTGAGACCATGAAGTCCATATTGTTCATCTCCCACTTTCACACCGGAAACTCTATCTCTTGAGACAACCCATTGGTCCTCAAATACTCAATATTCACTTGTTGATAAATCATACCATTAGCCATAAAACTTTCCACATCTCTCTTCATGTTATTCCACCTATAGATTTCCTTCAAGTCATGGTACATTTTTGCCAAACTGGGATGAATAATATATCTAGACTCATGAGCCTCCATCAAAATCCTTTCCCGTAGCCTATCAGCATCAGGAAGACACAATATTTCTTATTACCACAAGATATAATCACCGCCAATCTCAAAGGACAAAAACTTTTATTAACCCAAATCATACTTAATCTGCATAAAAATAGGGTCCGAAACCTATTTCTCCCTCACCTCAACACTAATAGATGACTTAACCACCTCTTGAACAATAACTCCTCCATCCGTGGAATCCAAGATATGGACTCAAAAATTAATCAATCAGCGAATATGCTTCACCAATCCTTTCTTTTCCCCTTCCACATGCGATAAGCTCCTCATAAATAACTTACTAAGAGCGTCAGTAACCATATTAGCTTTACCTGGGTGGTAGTGAAGACTTATATCATATTCCATTAGAAATTTAAGCCACCACCTCAATCAAAGATTCAACTACTTCGGAATAACACATACTGCAAGATATTATGATCGAAATAAATATCCACATGCACCCCATACAGATAATAATGCCAAATCTTCAAAGTAAAAACCTAAGCAGCCAACTCCAAATCATGAGTCTGATAATTTCTTTCATGAAACTTAAGTTTTCTAGAAGTATAGGCCACCATCTTATGAAGATGCATCAACATACAACCCAGTCCCACACGAGACACATCTTAATATAAAACAAAACAATCGGTACCCTTCTGTAGGGTCAAAACTAGTGTAAAAGTCAACTTATCCATCAACTTCTCAAAACTACTCTCACAAGCATTAGACCACAAGAACTTTGTCAATAGGACAACAATAGGAAAAAACTCTCTACGAACCTACTATAATACCTATCCAAGTCCAAGAAGATTTGAATATTTGTTGGAGTCGGGGGTCTAGGACACATCTTAACCGCATTAACTTTCTGTGGATCCACCTTAATCCCTTCTCTAGAAACAACATACCTAAGGAAAGTTACAACATCCAACGAAAACTCATACTTAGAAAATTTTGCATACGACCACTAATCCTTAAGTGTCTGCAATACAATTTAGAGGTGATTGGCATAATCCTCCTTACATTTTGAATACACCAAGATGTCATTGATGAATACTAAAATGAACAATCCTATAAACTGTTTAAACACCCGATTCATAAGATCCATAAAAGCAGCTAGAGCATTAGTCAAGACAAATGACATAACCAGGAACTCATAATGACCATACAAGGTTTGGAAAGTAGTTTTAGGGATATTAGTTTCCCTAATCTTCAACTGATGATAGCCCATTCGAAGATCAAAGTTGGAGAAGCATCTAGCACCCTTAAGTAGGTTAAAGAGGTTATCAATCCTAGGAACAGGATACTTATTCTTCACCATAACCTTATTAAATTATTGATAGTCTATACACATCCTAAGAGACCCATCTTTCTTAGGCACAAGAAATATGGGAGCACTCTATGGAGAAATACTAGGACGGATGAAACCTTTATCAAGAAGATCTTTTAACTACTCCTTCAGCTCTTTAAACTCTTTTGAAGCCATTCTATATGAAGGAATAAAGGCAGGATGGGTATCTGGTTGAAGATCAATCCCAAAATCTATTTCCCTATCACGTGGAATACTATGAAGATCCATGGGAAATACTTCAAGAAACTCATTAGCCACAGGGAAGGATTACAAGGTAGGAATCCCCAAACTAGAATCTTTTACCAAACTAGATGATATAAACCCCGCTTGGAAATTAACCTTCTATCCCTAAGATAAGAAATAAACTTTTCCTTAGGCACCAAGGATCTCCCTTCCCATTTAATTACCGGTTTATAATGGAATTAGAGGAAGGGGTATTACGGGTCAACAAAAGAGATGTATGGGCCAGTTGAGCAATCCTTTGGTTGCTTAGGCTGCACCAGACTTCAGCTGCATCAACAACATTTCTATATTGCAAAATTGCCAATCAACCCCTTCGGGATTCATTCGGAATCTCGTAAAGATAAGCAAAATATGATACTAGACTAAATTCAACATTTGAAACTCAATAGTGACATTAGATTTTTCTATAGTGATTGTTTTCCCAAAATTGACCTTGAGATCTAATTTATCTAATTTTTGAACCAAGGGTTGAAATATGATTCAAAGGCCATAAAACTGAACCAACCACTCTAGCAAACCAAAATTGACATTTTGGATCTAATGACATATTGTATTCTGCCATCCTGCACCTAGAACAACAAATATTGACCAAAGTAAATTATGAGGCCTTTCCAACCTCTAAGAATTGCAACCTCACACAAATTGTTCTGGATTACATTGGGCATCATTCTAACCATCACCACACCCTAGAAATAAAACATAGCAACCATGGGGTAAGGTAAAATAGTCAAAGTACATAAAAGGGAAGTTTTATAGAATCAAGTTAGTATGGTTTCTAGGATTATAGTCAACCCTTAAGACATCACCAGGAACTCATAATGGTAATACCAAGTCTTGAATTTTTTAATATGGATGCCCGCAACCTTGATTCTAAACTGATGGTAACTAAACGTTAATTTAATCTTCGATAACAGTGTTGCACCCTGAAGCTAGTAAAATAAATCATTGATACTTATTCTTCACTATGAACTTATTCTACTGCCTATAGTCGATAGAAATAAACATAGAGTGATCCTTTTTATTCACAAAAAAATAGGAGTACCCCAAGACAATATACTTGAAGTGATGAAAACCTTACCTAGAAGATCTTAAATTGAAATATTTAGCTCCTATAGCTAGGCGAGATCCACATGATAATGAATCATAGAAATAGGTTCGGTGCACAACTCAAGGTCAATAGAAAACTCAAGTGGAAATTTAGATAGGTCAGAAGGAAAAATATTAAGAAGTCACAAATATAGGGATGGAGTCAATCAAACGACTCAAAACTCTAACATCCCAAATCTAGGCAAGAAATGTCTAACAACCCCTCGATATTAGTTTCCTAGTCTGCATATAAGAAATAATAACCATTGACGTATGCCAAAAAAAACCCAGTCAAACAATTAGGGGCAAAGCAATCTAAGGATGTATAGTAGGGAAAAACTAGTCCTTGACTAGAATCACATTAAAATCCAACATATTTATGACATTAAGAGCAACTCAAGTATCATACACTCAAATTGTCACCAAACATGATCTATATAACCAATCTACTACTATTGAAGCACCCACAAGGATCTAAACATAATAGCACAGATAATTACTTCGAAACCCAATCATGTTACATAATTAGTATAAATATATAAAAAGGTGGATCCTGGATCAAATAAAGTAGAAGATAGATGATGGCATACTAAAATCATACCTATGATCACATAATCATATGCCTCATCCTCTAACCTACCCTGTACAATATACAAATTTCTTTACCTACTATCGAATCGTTGGACTACTTAACCACCTATCCTGCCAGTCTGAGAAACTTGTCAAGAATCATAGGTACCACCCTGAGGAGCCTGTGCACCACTCCAACATAGAGGTGTTTTTGTCCTAAATATTTATACATTTTTAACGGAAGGCTCTATTACTCCACATCAAGGAAACTCTCAAGTAATGTGACCAATAATCGCATAATCCTCGCATACCTTTATTACTTTTCTCTATATAGAAGGTCTGTCTAGTCAGATATGGCCACCTTAGTCAGACGAACCTGACAAAACACCTCTCCCCAGCTGATTAACTCTTTAACAATTGGTGCCATGATTATTTGGTTAACCCTTAGTTGTTATTTAAAGCATTGCCTAAACTAGCTTACTAGGCTGACCCTAATACTAAAAAGGATACTGTTGGGGGTACCTACCCTAAAATCCTTTGCCCTTAAACTATTGGTCGGGATGGATCATACGATAACTACCTAAAAAATAAGTTCTTATATTGCTTTTACTTTAGGCCTCACTATTTATGTACTCAATAGAATAGACGTTCTTAACAATATCAAAAAACTTCTATGAAGTAAACAAACTATGAATAGCCAAGTGAAGTGGCATATCAAACCCCTAATAGAGCATTAAATCAATTTATACTCTATATCCAGAATCATAGTGGTATGTCTAACTAGCTAGTGAATTCTTATCTTATAATAACCTATATATATAGAACCTTATATCACAATAATAAACTCATGTCTAAGGATCTTATACATGACCGGAGTCATATACTTCCCCAAAAACCTTAGAGAACCTAGTCTATATTACTAGTAGAGATCTAGCAAGCCTGAAATAAAGATCACAATAATAAACTCATGTCTCAGGGTTCATCAATAGTTTTAAGTACGAGATTACATTTCTTGTATGTTTTAGGAATTTTCCTATGCTAAACCCTTATGAGCCAAATATTGGTGCATGAATGTGTTGGAGGGTGAGTATTGTCACTTTGTTTGGTGTCGAAGCACTGGATGACAACTGAATCTTCCTTTCGTCAGGATGTTGATTGCGAGAGTGTAATGACCCTTTAGGTCATTGTCTGTGTTCTTCCTTATTCTCACCAATATAGATTCTCTATAGCTATCCCAAGTCATTAGTGACTTGCTGGAATCGATAGTTCTGTTACCTGGCAGTTCATTTTGTTTTTTAAACTACTTTCCCCATTTTTAAGTCTTCATTGGTTCTAATTGACCTCCGGGTGAAAAATTTAGTAAAATGACCTTAAATATGAAATTGACTTTACCAACACGTCCAGAATGTCAAAATCTATGTGGTTACATATCTCGTTTGCTTAGAATAGCCTCTGAATGGATCTCGGACATTAGCTGAAGCCTGAAAACAAGTTCCAAGCTTCAGCCATAGCATGATATAGAGAGAGAGATTGCAACCGTGGTATGAGAGTTGTGAACACGGTGTCAAGACCATGGCCAAGCGAGGTCCACAACTGCTCTATCCGAGGCATAGGCTAAACCTCTTTAAAGGATATCTTGCCAAAAATTTTGGCCATTTTGTGCCTCCCTCTTGAGATTTAAACCCTAATATAGTGTAAATTCCTCAAGTGAGTCTTGTACATTGATTAGGATCTTGAAAAACTTGTGTAATCCATTTTTTCTACAAATCTAAGGTATGATTCCGTCAAGTTTGGTGTTAATTTCTTGATTTCTAGACCCAAAACCCATATGGTTTGAGCCTCAAATGCAGCCACAAATGTGATTGATTTACTCAAATTTCTTGATGGTTATAACTCCCTAATGATATTTGGACAGTGGGTTGGTCTCATAAACTCATTTTTTGATGATGGGACCCATTGGGAGTTTGGTGTCATTTTTGACCCATGTGATAATTCTGACATAATCAGTGTTGTTAGTCTTGTAATGATGCTTAGATTAGGTTTTTGATATCTTGTCTCATTGAAGAAGCTTCAAGAAACGGAAAGGAATATCTCTTTAGTCCATGAGCAATTTTGACTCAAGGTAGGTTAGGCTTACTAGTACTTATATTGAGCTTAATTGAAGTATAATTATGATATCTTGTGAGATTGGGCGGTGTCTTAGATGATAAATGGGTGAATAATGATACTTGGGATTAGTTGATTCTCGTAGGCTATTAAACTTGTAAAAATTTGATGCTTGACTATAGCCTAGAACCTTGGATAGTTCTACTTGTAGTTGTAACGCCCTGAATCTGGTACCCGAAATCTTACACGGTGCTCATGACCTTGAAGGACCACAAGCTAACCCATGAGTGATATTTCTAACTGAGAACTAAATAATTTATTTTAATTATGTGGAATATAAGTTGCAAGGCCATAAGGTTCAAAATTGAACTAATACTGAATATAAAAAAATGTCTGTAATGGGGTATAACAATACCAAAAACTAAAATAAATTGTCTAAAACATACTGTAGTCTGAAAGCCTCTAAACTGTCTGAAATATGTGAAGTTGATAGGACATGTCCCCAACTAACTCCAAACTTCTGGAATTATAATGTGATAAAATAATCATGCTATCCTCGAATGATAAGGACTCACTGCTAGTCTGGCTGCTAAACGTTCGATCTACTAAGGATGCTCGGGATCTCGTGCTTCTAAATATATGTTATAAAACACCATAGCGCAAATGCGTCAGTACATTGAATGTACTGGTATGCAAGTGAGGTGGCTGAATACAATGGTTCATATGCATAAACAATACTAACTGACTGAATAACATAAATGTGAGAATACATGCATGAATACGTAACTGTAACTGAGATCGTGAAAACACTGACTTATGAATTCTGATAACGTGGATTTTTTGATATCTGAGTACTAATGCTGGGATACTGAATGAATAAGTCTATTGAGTACTGAGGAACTGATGTCGTATTATTGATAAAGGAATGACTGTTTCTGATAGTTCTTATTATGAAGAACTGGTGTAATTGACTGTATATGACTGTCCTAAAATCTGAATATTGGTAACATGAATTTTGTATAATGAATATACTATTAACTGGGTGACTGTGTATGAAAATCCTGAAATCTAATAAAACTAGATGAGTTCCTTACTGAGCTGAGCGACTATATCTGACAGTCCTAATTTTTATAGAACTGGACTGAGTTCTATTTTGAAGACTGGATCTGAAACTGTGGGAGGAAATCATCTAACTGACATGCCCCAAATAAAGAAATATAGCTGCGTTAGGGTCCAATTGTAAAGGTTTCAATATCGCACCACTGGTAAGGACAAGCTATGAGTGATCCCTCATATAGCTGGTACTCAAAGGAGAATGGTGGGACCCTCATATAACAGGTTAATCCACCTTATGTACCCTCAAAATAGTATGCTTGATGTCTCAACCTATGCTGGCTACTTAGTTTTAGAGAGCAAGGAGTGCTTCTAAGAATCACACCCTCTAATAACAGGTGATTCCCATCCTTGCACTCACTCGGTGCTAACTCCTACTCTCATCTGAATAGATACTGCACAAGATTAACTTAACTAAACTGGAATGAGTTCATGGAGTTCGGTTGAATGATGGAATACAACAATGATTACTGAATTACTGAGTTTACTGAGTTTTCCTGAGCCATATGACTGACTGAATGCTACCTAACATGGCTTGAATGAGGATATCTTAAAAACATGACACTGGCTCTAGGCATATAGATAAATTGTCCTATACAAGTACCCTTAGGACTTGATAGAATGAAACTGAAAAGACTTGACATTTCTTGAACACATGACCAATATCAACAATTCATAGTACAATAAGTTGGGGATTTCATGAAGTACATGGTTATCATAATCTTGTACATGGAAGGAATGCATATAATCAATATCATAATTCCATATTCTAGCATGATGAGCATTTCAACAAATATCTACATTGCATATCAATAGCATGGAAGTCATTCAGACATAATGGTTAAACATGAATCCATCACTTATGTCACAATTGAACTATATTACATGATTTCAAGTATTCTAGGAATTTTATCAAACACCTTACATGCACCACATAGGGCATAGGTATAATCATCAATTAACACCTTATAAACCACTCAATTCATGGATTTAAACTCATATACCAACGTAGTTCCATAAAAACACATTGAGATTCAAACTTGGGATCCATACAACAACAATCACATAAACATAATCAACCCATAACATAATATTCATAGTACATGATTCAAAACTTAATTTTTGGGCTTCATGGATGAAAGGAATCCATGAATGAACACTATGCATACCTGAGTTAATGAATTTGGAAGGATTGATAGAGATTTCTTGTGATTAGGCCCTTGAATTTGAGAGCTAGGGTTCTTATTCTTGAGTAGATTTGATTTTAATTTAAAAGACTAATGCAAAAGAGAGCAAATAATACACTCTTAGGGTTAAATCCCGTGATTCGGCGCAATTGAAGTCATGGAAAAAGACCAAATGGACCCTGGGATTTAATATTGCAACAACTGGAAAATTCTTGATTTTCATCCTTGGTGTGACGCACCACTATCATGCCAAGCCACTAAAACTGGACAATTGGGAATCTGTATGGTGGCGCGTCGCGGAGCTATCGCATAACCACTTTGTTTGTGACCTGGAAGTTTGGATCGACGTGGAGACATCGAATAGATTCACTGGAAAAGGAAAATTATTAAATAGACCTTTTGCGTGATGTTCCACTATCGTGGAGAAATATTGGAAATTGAAAATTTCTATTTAAGCTGGCTCCGCGATGCATTGATGGCTCAGTTGATACACTGTCTCACTAAAAAGGCTCTAACTCTTCGCCCGGGTGTCAGATTTGGGAAAATTTGGTATCGATGGAAAGATTATTCAATTTCTCACATAACAAAAATTAAAAAACTCGAAATTCCACATGTATAAAAGTGGATTCATCTTTTAAAGTAAGTCTTTAATATTTTTGGAATGATTTTAAGCTAGGTAGAAGTACGGGATATTACAATAGTCTTATGAATAGTATGAGAATACATTTGTTGCTCTAGTAGAGGATAATGAGGTTGTTGACTAACCTTAATAGTATGTTGACCTATACATGACTAGTTATGAATTGTCCATAGTATTTGGAGTAACTTAGAAAGGATACTTAAAGAAGATTTTCCCTTATAGGCTTAGTAAGAATTGATAAGCCTTTATGGTGTGATTTATATAACCTAGCCTAATTTTGGGTAGAAGTAAGTCTTATAGAAGTGAACTTTGGCATTGTTGGGATTTAGGAGTGGGACTTGACCCACCTTAAGCTTGAACTATGTAATTCCTTAGCGACCAAGATACTTGAGGAACATCTAAGTTACAGTGAGGTTATAATAGTTAAACCTGATTGTCAATTATGCATGTGGTCGGTGGTTGGATAATGTGTATACTTGACTGATTATCCTTTTGTCATGATATGGATGACCTTGGAAAGTCTTATAAATTGAACCTATGGTCATGCTATTGCTTGGCCCATTGATGAGTTTACCAAGTGAACTTTAAATTATTTTACCACTCTTGCTATGAACCAAGTCTAATGATTGATCTAATATTTATGCGAAGGATTTTTATTTGGGGTTAGTATTGTGAAAAGTGGGAGTAAAAAAGGTATCTAGAGAGAATACACTTGACTTATAATTTACTTTCTAATAAATATGTTAACTTGGAAAAGTTGTGATTGCGTATATCATTTAAATACTCATGCTCATGCATCTACTTATATTATATAGTGATGATTAATAGTAAAGTGTGATGTTATGTGTTACTTTATATCACTTATACTCTATCATTGTGGGTTGTATATGCTTATTGATTTGACTACATATGTATTTGTATATCATTTTCTTGGAGGATGTGTTAATGTTATGATAATACACAATGAATTCGGAGGGTATAATGATGTTATTATGATACCCGATGAATCCAGAGGATATTATAATATTATGATGATACTTGGTGAATCCAAAGTATAAAATGATGTTATGATGATGTCTGGTGAATTCGAAGGATATAATGATGTTATGATGATGCCCGGTGAATTCGGAGGATATAATGATGTTATGATGATGACCAGTGAGTCTTTGGATATAATGATGTTAAGATGATGCCCGGTGAATTCGGAGGATAGAACAATGTTATGATGATGCACAGTGAATCCAGAGGATATAATGATGTTATGATGATGAACGGGAAATCCAGAAGAGATAATGATGTTATGATGATGCTTGGTGAATTCGAAAGTGGTAAAGATGTTATGATGATGTTATATGTGGTAATTTTATATAAATACATAGATGTATATGAGGTTATACCGTGTATGCATAAACCCATTTTTGTACTTGGGACATGATGTCTTCCTTGGTAAATTTTTATCCATTCTTTGTCATTAATCACTATGTAAGATTTGTGACCCTTGTTAACTCTAATTATTATCTAGAAGTAGATTATGCCGAGTATTAGGTTAAGGCTAATTGATATGCGTAATCTTGTGTAGAACAAAGGGCACACCTAGTAAATCTACTTGACTTGGATAAATTGTTATGTAATGGTATTTAGCCTAGTGAAGTAGCTTATGTGATAACTAGTTGTCTCTAATAAATGTCTATGAGTTGTAGGCTAGAAGCCTAGTGAACTAGTTGGTGGACCTTACTTAGCTAGAATAAGGAAACTATTCCTTAAGATTGTGACATGCTCAATGATAATAGACCTAGTATTGTATGATGAGTGGTTAAGTTCACATCTAGTATGTGATGCCGTGGTAGATTAATTGATGACTTATATAATTAGGAGTCTAACAAGAATATAGTTTCTTATAGGTGAATGTATAAGACTATTTAAGACTATCATTGTCTAAATAACTAATCAATTATTCGATCTTATATTCTTATACAACATTCGATCGTAAGAAATCAATTATACTACATTCTTAGTTGTCTAAATAACTAATCAATTATAACAATAGTAAGACATTAGTTATTCACCATTTTCCCTTCTATTCTTATTCTATCTTTTGTATTCGAGATGAATGTATAAGACTATTTAAGACTATTATACGTTAAATAGTATTTTCTATTATCGAATATAGAGATGCTCTTGTACTAATACTATCAGGTCATGGTATTGGTATACGAATGTCTGTTGTTTCTTTATGGAATATCATTGTTGTATTATGTTCTTATATAGGGTCCATGTTGGATGTTAATACAAAGGTAACCCATTGCATTAGCTCTATGTTACGGTGTTGGCTTTCCTACTGGTGTGTTATGGTAGGTGCTATTATGTCTTGTAAATTGGGTCATGACAAATTTGTATCAGAGCTAAGGTTTCATCGATATTGTTAGGACAAAAGAAAGTTTCTAATAGAGTCCTATAGATCGAGACATTGACGTTCGTTTCCCATCTTTGGGAGGCTATAGGACATTTTTAAGAGTCCCTCACTTCTTTCACACATATCGTGCTAAGAGTCTGAGTTGGTTTGTTTGATATTCTATTGACTTTAATAATTTGGGGATGCCCAGGACTCGTGCTACAGTTATATGTGAGGAGGGTCCTGATACCCAGACTCATGACTCATGATGTGTCCCCAGTTAGGGATCAGGGTGGACCTCCCCCGAACCCTATTCCAGCACCCAAGCTAGAGACTCCCACCTCTGCCAGTGGTGGTCCAGTGATGAGCCTAGGCTCCACTCGGATTCATCCCTTCTTTTTTGCTCAGAGATGCTTTTATTTAGTTGTTGGGTATTATTGATGGTTTGCAGACTACTAGGAAATGATTATAACCTGTAGCTATAGCTCCTGGAGTTGATGTTCTCCTATTTCTATAGTTGTTTAGCTAATAGAAGATCAACCAGTATGACCCAGTCTGCTATGTCTACTATAGACAGGAAGACACTCGGTAGATTCTTGAGGTTGTGCCTACCTAGGTATTCTGGTGCTCCCAGAGAGGGTGCATTTGGGTTTTTGACTGCTTATGCGGATAGGTGTTGTGAGTTAGGCCTTGTTGGGACCCGTGGTGTGTATTAAACAATATTTTAGTTAGACTTGTCTACTCGACACTAGTGGAAAAGTTTTGTGAGTAGGCCAGTTAGATATTCCCCTCTATCTTGGGCTTAGTTCTCCAAGATATTCCTTGAAAAGTATTTACCGCGCATCCTTAGAGATCATTTGAGAGATCAGTTCTCTAGATTGGAGTAAGGTTCTATGATAGTCTCTAAGTTTGAGGCTCATTTCCATGAGTTGTCTAGGCATGTAACTTCTATCTTGGACACAGAGTATGAGAGAGTTTGGTGCTTTGTGAGAGGATTGAGACTTGCTATTCGGATGGATACTCAAAGTTTGGTTGTTGTGGGTAGGACTTTTGCTGAGGTTTCTGATTAAGCTTGAGTGATAGAGGAAATGCAGTGTGAGGGCCGTGATAAGAGGCCCAAGTTTAAGGGAAGATTTAGTAGGATCTATAGTAGTTCCCAATTTATTAGTGGTATTCCTTATGCTGGGCATTCTCCACGTCCATATTTTCATCCTCATAGTCAGACTAGTCGACCAATTCAGGCAGCTCTTTAGACCGCTAACGGTGGTTAGTTCGTTAATAGTGGTTTCCATTGCAAGGGTGGTGATCAGGCCTTGATAGGTCTATCTGTATACCCTGATAGGCATCATAGCTATGTCGGATCAAATAGATTTATGATCTTTGGTTCTGCTTATAATTCTTCTTTTACTTGCGGATTTCTTGTTCATTTCTCTAGATACTGCTTTTGTCATGGGGTGATGGTTGTTTAAGCCCAGGGAGCTACTCCCATTAGGGTAGTTCATCCTTAAGGTAGATATGGTTTGCAAGGTGGTAGGAGTGGTTACCAGGGTGCTCGAGGTAGTACCAGGAAGGTAGGATAGAAAGTCAGTCAGGCGCCTATCTAGGTGGCGGGCATGGTCAATTGTATGCAGTACCTGCTAGACACGAGGCTGAGTCTTTGGATTCTATGGATATTGGTGAAATTTTGATATGCCATAAGTCGGCTCTTACTTTATTTAATCCTAGCTTCACTTATTCTTATCTATCTTCTTATTATGCACCATGGATGGACTTGACTAGTGATTTATTATTTGTGCCTTTGCACGTATCTACACCCATAGGTGATTCTTTAGAAGTTGATCGAGTATTCAAATCATGTGTTGTGACAATTATTGATGTTGATACTTGTGATGATCTTATTATTCTGTATATGTTGGATTTTGATGTTATTCTAGGAATTGACTGGTTATCCCACTATCATTCTGTCATGCATTTTTAAGACAAGACTATTACCTTAGCCATTCTCGGCGTACCCCCAGTCGTGTGGCAGGGGGTTATTAGCCACGAGCTAACGAGGATTATTTATTATATTTATGCTACATGGCTTACATCGAGGGGTTGCAAGTTCTATCTCGCCTATTTAAGTGATACTTATGTAGAGGGTCTGATGCTTAACTTTTCTTGTTATGTGTGAGTTTCCTGATATTTTTTAGGCCGATCTTCATGGTATTCCCCCTTGACCATGAGATTGAGTTATCTATTGACCTTAAGTCTAGCACCTGACCTATTCCTATGGCACCTTAGTGTATGGCTCCTGCTCTGCTTAAGGATCTAAACTCCCAGCTCTAGGTTCTTCTTGGCAAGGGTTTCAATAGACCAAGGGTGTCCGTGGGGAGCCCTTCTCTTGTTTGTAAATAAGAAGGATAGTTAGATGCGTATGTGTATTGATTATAGGAAGCTTAACAAGGTGATAGTGAAGAACCATTATCCTATGCATCATATTGATGATTTATTCAACAAGCTTTAGGATACAACAATATTTTCTAAGATAGATTTGATGTCCGGTTATCATCAGTTGAGGATTCGGGCTTTGGATATCCCGAAGATGGCCTTTAGAACCCATTATATTTACATTAGTTTTTGGTGATGTCTTTTGGGTTGACTAATGTCCCAGCCGCATTTATGGACTTGATGAATTGTGTGTTTAGACCCTATCTAGAATCCTTTGTTATTATGTTCATTAATGATATTCTTATGTATTCGAGGAGTAGTGAGGATTATGCGCAATATTTCAGAATAGTGCTTCAGGTCTTGCGAGAGCATATGCTTTTTCCCAGGTTCTCCAACTATGAGTTTTGTCTTATGTCAATGTCATTTGTTTGACATATGGTGTCCAAGGTGGGTATTATTGTAGACTCTACTAAGATTTTAGTGATTCGTGATTGGGATAGGCCTACGTCTCTGACTGATATTTGTAGTTTTATTAGTTTGGTTGGTTATTATAGGCTCTTTGTTGAGAGCTTTGGTACCATATCATCCCCTATGACTAGACTGACCTGGAAGAAAGTTCATTTCCGGTGGTCCGAGAAGTGTGAGTTGATATTTGGGAATCTCAAGGATTGTCTCACATCAGCCCCGGTGTTATCCTTTCCTATTGATGGGAAGGGATTCACAATGTTTTTTAATGGATTCGGTGTTGGTCTTCGAGGTGCTTTGATGCAGCAGGGTTGTGTCATTGCCTATGCTTCTAGACAACTTAAGGTGCATGAGTGCAACTACCCCACTTATGATTTCTAGTTGGCATAGTTTTCGCACTCAAGATTTGGAGGCATTACTTGTATGGAGTACATTGTGAGATTTTTACCAATCATCGTGGTCTTCAACATCTTATGACCTGAAATAAGCTTAATTCTCTCCAGCATATGTTGATGGAGTTGCTTATTGACTATAATATTTCCATCATGTATCATCCAGGTAAGGCAAATGTGGTGGATGATGCCTTGAGACGCAAGTTGGTGAGTATGGATAGTTTGGCATGTATATCCGTTTCTCATCGGCCCTTGGCTTGGGACATCCAGTTCTTATCCAATTTGATGGTTTGCCTTGATACCTCGGATCCTTTAGGGATTTTGTCTTGTGTGGATGCAAGGTCCTCCCTGTTTTAGTAGATTCATGATCTTCAGTTTTGAGGATAATGAGTTGTGCCTTATCCGTTATTAGGTGGTGAATGGTGAGTCTGGGATACACACCATAGATTCCAACGGTATCTTGAGATTTCAAGTTTGTATTTGGTTCCCCGACAAGATGACTTGATTCAGTCAATTCTGCATGAGGCTCATAGCTCTAGATATTCTAACTATCCCAGACGGTCAAGCTGTATAGAGATTTGAGGTATTTTTATTGGTGGGATGGTATGAAGAGAGATGTGGCAGTCTTTTTAGGTCGTTGCCTATGTTGTCAGTAGGTTAAGGCCAAGTATCAGTGTCCATGCGATTTGTCTCAAAGGTTACCTATGTTAGCTTCCTACATTTATGTTTTATGTTTTAGTAATGACAAACTAATAAGTGAACTTTGTAGGATAATGAAGATCCTTAATAATAGAAGGATATCTCACAAAAAGGACATCTAAGATCTCAAATCATGGATGATATCTCGCACAAGGCAAGGAATAATATCTCAAAGAACATCGTGCTAAATATAGAGCCACATCAATATTGAAAATCCCTAATGATGGAAAGATATCTCACATAAAGGACATTGACGATCTCTAATCATGGAAGGATATCTCACATAAGGCAAGGAATATTCTCTCAAAAATCATGATAAATATGGAGCGACATCAAAAGTAGGATATCTCTTGACAAGGAAACAAAAATCATATCAACTGAATATCTCAATAGACAAGGAAATTGGACGCACCTAAAGGAAAGATCAAAGGAGAAGGAAGATCTCTCTCCTTACTTAGACATATCTGATATGGATATATATAGATGTGAGAAAGGAAAATTGCACCAAGTATGGACATATCTGATATGGGAATACCGTAAGGTGCAAACTCCCTCAATCAAGGAATCAATTGAAATCCTTAATTGAGAAGAAATATCTTTGGTTTCCTTATGAAGAATAGCTGTCGAAGACTATAAAAGAAGATGAATGAAGACAGACACGGGTTACGTAACTTCAAGGAGAAAATTCAAAGTGTCTCATTCTTAGTCTTACAAAGCTCTGCAATGTTAGTTTACAATCGTTATATAATGAGTAGGATAAAGTCATCTTTGTAACATCAACTGAAGTTGTATCACAAGATCTAAAGAGCAAAATAAGTCTTCAAAAATTGTTTCCTATCACTGTACTCGAATCAAACTTTCAATGATCTAAAGGAAACTTGAAACCCAAGGGGACTTGACGTAGGCACTGGATTGGTGTGCTGAACTTGGATAAATCTTTGTGTTGTTTACTTTATGCTTTATTATTTACATGCTTAACTATTTAAGTTTAATCTATTTGTAAAGTGTTTTGATCTGCAGGCGAGTTAACTATGAGGAGTCAGTAGTCGACTCACAGAAGAAAATTTCAACTCACCCCCCTCTTGAATTTTTATTGGTATCAGAGAAGGTCTCATAGAAAGCATTGCTTAACCGAAAGTGAGCAAAGATCAAACAGCCAATTATAAAATTCCCGGTGCTCTTCCTCAGGATGGTCACTCCTCCACATGACCACCATACATTAATGGATAATATTACTCTTACTGGATGAATAGGTTCAGGATCTTTGTCCTATCAAATGACTTCCGAGCCTGGGTTGTCATCAAGAAGGGTCCAAAGTTGATTCTAGGACTTAAGGAGAAGTCAAAGGACAAAGATAAAGAATCTAGTAGTTCTGATATAGAATACCTTGAAAGATTCTAGGTCACCAAAGAATATAAAGAGGTAATTCAAACTTACGCATGTGTTATTAGTTTACTTTTGTATGTAGCTAATGGAGAATAATACGACAAGATTTCAACATGCGAGACAACAAAAGAAATATGGGACAAATTTGAGGTAACCTATGAAGGAACCACCAAAGTCAAGAAGTAAAAAATTGCTACTCTTATAAATGAATATGAGTTAATCAAAATGGAGGAAAATGAGGATATTGAATAAATGCTCGCTAGATTCAGTAAAATTGTATGTGAACTAAAATCACTGGGGATGTTCTATCCACACAGCCTATATGTCCAGAAGCTGGTCTAAAGTTTCGTAAAGACTTAGGAAACCAAGGCTGCCATTCTGGAAGACAAAGATCTTCAAAACATGACATATGAAGAACAATGAGGTAACCTTATTGCATATAAGAAAAATTATATCAATAGGTTTCACAAGGATTAATGAAGAAACTAGTAGCTTTCAACGCTGCTCCAATCATAAAGGAGGACATTTTGGAAGATGGTAATATCAAAGGAATGGCCCTCATTAGCCGTGGAGTAAGGTAGATCATGAGACAAAGACAACAAAGATCCTAAGTAGCCAAAAATAACGAATCCACTAGAAATGATGATCGCTACTACTACTGTGGAAGGCTTGGCCACTTCAAACAAAACTGCCCTGAACTAAAAACAAGATCATCCAGGAAGAATCAAAATTTTGAATCCTAGAGTGATAAAAATGAAATTGAATAATAAATATAAGGCGCCATTATGTGCTTCATGGCCATGGGTGAATCCAAAGAGGTAAGACTACATGATTATTATAATTGTTATACTCTTAAATCTAATTTAGATATGATAACTGGCGAGCTTCAAAAATTTATAGATGAATATAACAATCTCGCTCAAGAGAAGAAAATTTGCGAAGCTCGATTTAAACAAAAACTCAAAGAGGAACAAATAAGGTATCAAATAAAAATTGAGGCATGTCAAATCAAAGTTGACTTAGTTCATGAAGATATTAATGATGTTAAAATAAAACTAAACAGTATCAAGAGATCATCAAGTCACTATTTTGTGAGATCAAACTCTTTTAAAAATAATCCAAGTTCCTTATCAGAATCATGTGAATTTGCAAAGACCTTTTTTCTCCTCGAGAGTACCTGTTTGTTTTATCTGTAGATAGAAAAGAACAAATACTACAGTTGCAGTCATAATCCTAATAGTGTGTGGATTTGGAAGCCTAAAGAAAGCACATCTAACCTACAAAGATCCAAGACCACTTGGGTACCTAAATGAAACATATTTTATTTTGTAGGAATATGTCCTCAAGAGCTATAAGAAGGGATTATGGTTCGTTAATAGAGGATGTTGTAGAAACAGGACCATAAAGAAAGAAATTTCTCTTCTATAAGGAAACTAGATGGAGGATTAGTCAGATTCTGTGACAATGCAAGAGGAATGTCATCAAAGTCAATTCAGTAAAGCTCAGCTCCTCATGTGAAGTTACTAAAGTGTATCTAATAGGCAGTATCAAACATAACCAGCTCAGCCTCAGTCAATTGTGTGATGCCAGATTTGCAGTCTACTTCAAAGTTGGAAGTTTCTAAATCAAACCCAAAAAAAGAGATATCTCTCTCATTGGTGAACGTGTTGATAATTTTTGTCTTAAAAAATCTTATTTTTTCTACCTTAGCCTGCCTTTCTATGAAAATCAATGATATTTGGTTATGGCGCAGAAAGCTTGGGCACATGAGTATGCCTTTTTTATTTAATGAATGTAATCACCCTCCTATGATTTTGAGTATTGATAAAGAACAAGTGAGTGATCTCTAATCCGGAGCCAATACTAGCACAACCTCTGAGCCAACATAGGATGAGTCGACTATACCTCCTCATGAGTCAGCTTCCATAATAAAAATAGTCAAATTAACTGTTCCAAGAGTGTGGAAACACGATGCTAGCAATCCAAATGAATTTGTAATTGGAAATAAAAATGATTTAATGCAAACAAGAGCATTATTGAGAAAGTAAGCATCTGTGGCCGTTGTATCTAAAATTGAACAAAAAAATAATAAGGCCTCAACGATGAATCATGGTTCAAAACAATGAAGGAAAAATTGGACCAGTTTAAATAAAATCATGTTTGGAATCAAGTTGAAAGACTAATGAACTGCTCGGTAATTGGAACTAGATGGGTCTATTGAAATAAATTGAATGAAAAAGATATGGTTATCAAAATCAAAGCAAGAATTATAGCTCAAGGCTACTCCCAACAAAAATCTATTGATTACGATAAAACCTTTGCTCCTATGGCAAGGTTAGAATCAATTCAAATATTATTAGATTTTAATGCTTTCAAGTATTTTAAGTTATATCACATGGACGTCAAAGTGCCTTCTTAAATGGTTTCCATCATGAGGAATATTAGTAAAACAACCTCACGGGTTTGAAAATCCATCTTACCTAAATCATGTTTTCAAATTGTGAAAAGCACTCTACGGTCTTAAACAAGCTCCAAAGGCTTGGTATCAGAGATTGAGTACTTTCTTACTTAATAAAAATTTTCAATGAGGTAAAATTAATACAACACTATTTATACAGAAGGTTGATTCAAATCTTCTTATTGTGCAAATTTATATTATTGATATTATTTTTGATATTCCTAACATCTCTCTACATGAGAATTTACCTATTTTGATGAAAGGAGAATTTGAAATGAGTCTTATGATAGAGCTCATGATTCTTTGGATTACAAATAAAGTAAACTCCCAAAGAAACTAACTCTACAGGTGATAAAAGTGATAGAAAAAGCACTAGTGGAACGTGTCAAATTTTTTGTGATTCCCTAATCTCATGGCACAAAAAGATGCAAACTTTAGTTTCTCTTTCAACAACTGAAGCCGAATACATAGCCTTTGGAAGTTGTGGCACTCCAATTTTATGGATTATGCATCAAACACTTGATTTTAATTTGTCCTTTGAATCTATTCCCATATTGTGTGATAATACAAGCGTTATTATCTTATTTAAATATAGTGTGCATCTTTCTAGGACCAAACACATTGATTTTAAGCATCATTTTTTGAGATCATTTAGAAAATAATGAATTTTTTACTCTTAAAAACAACTGCCTGTTATTATTACAAAACCCCTGTTAGAAGAAATATTTTGTTACCTTAGAAAGGACTTCGTATTCTCAGCATTAATGAATTATGAGTCTTATTTTTTGGACAAAAATCTCTTTTACTTGTTATAATTTTCTCGTAAGTTTTTAACCAAAAATTTGTTTTCAAAAGGGGGTCATGTCCCTTGCTTTCGCTGGGTTGTAAAATAATATTTAACACACTATCGGCCACACTATTTGTTTTTCCTAGTACTTATTAGTTAATACACTACATATCTTCTATCTGTCTACTTCTCTTTTTGCTACTCTATGGTTTTTTTTTATTATGCTAAAGGAATAAGAAAGACAGGAACATCAGAAGTTCCTACAAGTCAAGGTGGAACAATAGAAGTATTTACAACTCAGGGGGAGAAACCCGACTACTGTGAAAAATAGGGAAGTCAATATATATTGAAAAACGGAGATTGTTAGCCTCATATATTTATGTTTTATGTTTTAATAATGACAAACTAATAAGTGAACTTTGTAGGATATTGAAGATCCTTAATGATAGAAGGATATCTCATATAAAGGATAATGAAGATCTTAAATCATGGAAGATATCTCGCACAAGGAAAGGAATATTGCCTCAAAAAATATCGTGCTAAATATGGAGCCACATCCATATTAAAGATCCATAATGATGTAAAGATATCTCACATAAAGGACATTGAAGATCTAAAATCATGGAAGGATATCTAACACAAGGAAAGAAATATTCTCTCAAATATCATGCTAAATATTGAGCGACTTAAATAGTTGGATATCGCTTGACAAGGCAAAAAAAAATCATATCAATGAAATATCTCAATAGAAAATTCAATTGGACGCACCTCACAACAAGATCAAAGAAGAAAAAAGATTTCACTCCTTACATAGACATATCTGATATGAACATTTATTTATATGAGAAAGAAAAATTGCACCATGTATGGACATATCTGATATGGACATACCATAAGGTAAAAAGTCCCTCAATCAAGGAATCAATTCAAATCTATAATTGAAAAAAAAAATATCTTGGGTTTTATAATGAAGAATAACAATCGAAAACTATAAAAGAAGATGAATAAATATAGACATGGGTTACCCAATTTCAAGGAAAAAAATTAAAGTGTCTCATTCTTAGTTATACAAAGCCTTGTAACGTTAGCTTACAATTGTTATATAAAGTGTAGTATCGAGTCATATTTTTAACATCAACTAAAGCCTTTTCAAAAGATTTGAAGAGAAAAATATGTCTTCAAAACTTGTTTCCAATCATTGTACTCGAACTAATCTTTCAACAATATAAAGTAAACTTGAAACCGAAAAGGGCTGGATGGAGGGACTGAATTGGTGTGCCGAACTAGGATAAATCCTTATGTTTTATACTTTATTCTTTATTATTTACATACTTAACTATTTATGTTTAATATTTTTGTGATGTGTATTGATCTGCAGGTGAGTTGACTGTGAGGAGTCAGTAGTCGACTCATAGAAGAAAATTTTAATTCACCCCTCTCTCGAATTTCAACCCATTCTTGAGTGGAAATGGGATAGGGTTTACATGGACATCATTAGTGGCTTTCCTTATACTTCCCATGGTCACGATGGTATTTGGGTTATTCTGGATCGTTTAACTAATTCGGTATATTTTTTCCTATTTAGATGACCTTAAGTGTTGAGAAATTAGCCCTGATTTATGTTTGAGAGATAGTTGGATTGCATAGGGTCCCTGTGTCTATTTTATCAGACCGTGGTTCATTATTTCCTTTGTGGTTTTGGAGACAATTTCAAGAGGAGTTGGGTACTTTAGGGTATTTGAGTATAACCTTTATCTGCAGATAGATGGTTAGTCCCAATGGACTATTCAGGTGCTTGAGGATATGCTCTGAGCTTGTGTTATAGACTTTTGAGGATAGGGGAAACAACACTTAGCACTGGCAGAGTACTCCTACAACAACATTTATAATTTTAGTATTGAGATAGTGACTTATGAGGCTTTGTATGATAGTATGTAATTCACCTATAGGATGGTTTTGAGACTTCCAAGATTACACCCTTTTGTACATATTTTCTTTAGGACTCATTGGATAGAGTCAAGGTGATTCAGGATAGGCGATTGCAGCCCAGAGTAGGAAGAAGGCCTACACGACCATAGACTCCATGCCTTGAGATTTGGAGTTGGTGATTGTGTATTACTTTGTGTTTCCCCCATGAAAGGTTTGATGAAACTTTTGAAGAAGGGTAAGCTTAGCCCTCTGTATGTTGGTCCTTTTGAGATCCTTCATATAGTTGGTGAGATGGCCTATGAGTTATCTTTACATCCAGACTTTTGCCATAGTTCATCCAATTTTCCATGTTAATATGTTACAGAAATATAACCCTGAGCCTTCTCATGTGCTTACATAGGACTCGATCCAGTTAGACGACCAACTGACCTTTGTGGAGGAGCCCATGCTTATTTTGGCTAGTGAGGTGAGGCGACTATGTTCTAAAGTGATTTTGGTAGTCAAGGTTCAACGAAGTCATTCCCTAATAGAGGAGACTACTTGGGAGATCAAGAGTGAGATGCAGGCCCAATATCTTCATTTGTTTGAGATATCTGGTATCTTATTCATCTTTCACTTCCAGTGACAAAATTCCTTATTAGTGGATGTTGTAATGAACCTTCAGGTCATTTTTAACGTTCTTTCTTATTCTCGCCGATTGAGGTTCTCCATAGCTGCGACAAGTCATTAGTTACTTGTTGGAACCTAATGTTTGGTTATCTGGGGTTTTGTTTGTTTTTTATAACAACTTTACCAATTTGAAGTCTTCATTGGTTCTACTTGACAACCAGGAAAAAACAATAGTAAAACGACATCAAATAAGAAATCCAAATTTTCCAATGCATTCAGATCATCAAAATCTATTTGGTTACATATCTCATTTGCTCAAAACGGACTCTGAATGCATCTAGAGGCATTGAAAAAAGTCAAAAACCAAGTTCCAAGATTTATCCTTAGCCTAGAATAAAAAAAGATACCACGACTGTGATGCTAGAGGTGAGAACACGGTGTCGCGACCACGACCATATGGGGTCCACGACTACGCTACCCAAGGCCTGGGCTAAGCTTATTTAAAGTATGTCTTGCCCAAAATTTTGGCTATTTTGTGCCTCCCTCTTAAGCTCTTAACCCTAATAGAGTGTAAAATCTTTAAGTGTGTCTTGTGTGTTGATAAGGAGATTCAATAACTTATGTAATCCATATTTTGTACAAATCTAAGGTATGATTCCTTCAAGTTTGGTGTTAATTTATTAATTTTATACCCAAAACCCCTAATGGTTTGAGGCTCAAGTATAGACACAAATGTGATTAATTTATTCAACTTTCTTGAAGGTCATATCTACCTAATGCTATTTGGACAATGGGTTGGTCTCCGAAACTTATTTTTTGAAGGTGAGACACACTTGGGGGTTTGGGGTCATTTGGAACCTAGGGAATAAATGTGACATAATAGGTGTTGTTAATCTCATAATGATTCTTATATTATGTTGTTGATAGCTTGGCTCATGGAAGAATCTTCAAGAAACGAAAAGGAAAAGCTCTTTTGTTCATGAGCAATTTAGACTCAAGGTAGGTTAGGCTTACTTATAGTTAGATTGATCTTAATTTTAGTATAATCATGATTATCTATGAGATTGGGCAGGGTCTTAGTTGATAAATGGGTGAATTATGATACTTTGGATTAGTTGATCCTCGTAGGCTACTAATCTTGTAAAAATATGATGCTTGACTATATCCTAGAACCTTGGACAGTTCTACTTTTAATCTCATGAATAGTTTGAGAATACTTTAATTTTTCTAGTAGAGGAGAATGAGGTTGTTGACTAACCTTTTGAGTATGTTAACCTAGACATGATTAGTTATGAATTGGTCTTAGGGTTTGGGGTGACTTAGAAAGGATACTAGAAAAAGATTTTCCCTTATAGCTTTGTAAGGATTGATAAGTCCTTATGATGTGATTTAGATAACATAGCCTAATTCAGAGTAGAAGTTACTCTTGTACAAATAAACTTTGGCATTATAGGGTTTTAGCAGTGGGACTTGACCCACCTTAAGCTTGAACTATGAAATTCCTTAGCGACTTAGGTACTTGAGGAATGTCTAAGTTATGTAATTGAGGTTATAATGGTTAAACCCGGTAGTTGGTTATGCATGTGGTTGATGGTTTGATAATGTGTATACTTGATTGATTATCTTGTTGCCATGAAATGGATAGCCTTGGAAGGTCTTCTAAATTGAACCAATGACCATGCTATCGCTTGGCCTATTGATGTGTTCTCCAAGTGAACCTCAAATATGCTACTCTCTTGCTATCACCCAAGCCTAATGAATAAGCTAATGTTTATGCGAAGGATTTTCGATTGGGGTTAGTATTATGAAAAGGGGAGTAAAAGAGGTATCAAGTGAGCATGCACTTGACTTATAATTGACTTGCTAATAAATATGTTAACTTTAAAAAGTGGTGATTGTGTATATAATTTAGATACGCATGTCCATGCCTCTACTTATATTATGTAGTGATGATTAATAGTAAAGTATGATGTTATGTGTTACCTTAAATCTCTTATACTCTATCATTTTGGGTTGTATATGCTTATAGATTTGACTACATATGTATGTGTATATCATTGTTTTATAGGATAATTTAATTTTATGATGATGCCCAGTTAATCCAAAAGATAAAATAATGTTATGATGATGCCTAGTGAATTCAAAGGATATAACGATATTATGATGATGCTTCAAAGGATATAATGATATTATGATGATGCTCGGTGAATTCAGGTGATATAATGGTGTTATGATGATGCTGGGTGAATCCGAAGGATATAATAATGTTATGATGATGCCCAGTGAATCTAGAGGATATAATGAAGTTATGATGATGCCTAGTTAATTTGAAAGAGGCAATGATGATATAATGATGCCTGGTGAATTCAGAAGAGGTAAAGATGTTATGATGATGTTATGTATAGTTTGTATATATAAATACATGGATGTATGTGAGGTTATGCCGTGTGTGGCTAAACCTATTTGTGTACTTGGGACATGGTGTCTTTCTCAGTAAATTGTTATCCATTCTTTGTCATTAATTACTAAATAAGAGGTGTGACCCTTGATAACTCTAATTAGTATCTAGAAGTAGATTATGCCGAGTATTAGGTTAAGGCTAATTGATATGAGTAATCTTGTGTAGAACCAATGGTATACCTATTAAATGTACTTGACTTGGATAAATTGTTATGTCATGGTATTTAGCCTAGTGAAGTGGCTTATGTGATAACTAGTTGTCTCTAATAAATGTCTATGACTTGTAGGCTAGAAGCCTAGTGAACTAGTTGGTGGACCTTACTCAGCTAGAATAAGGAAACTAGTCCTTAAGGTTGTGACATGCTCAATGATAATAAACCTAGTATTGTATGATGAGTGGTTAAGTTGACATTTAGTATGTGATGTTGTGGTGGATTAATTGATGACTTATATAATTAGGAGGCCAACTAGAAGATAGTTTGTTATAGGTTAATAAATAATAACTATGGTAACCTGTAGCTTTTCTTATTTGATGACTAGTAAACTATTATACTAGCCCCTAGTGGCTCATGGAAATGGATGCTAGCTAGTATAGGATATGCATGAAGTTAACTAATGAATTAGAGATTAAATAACTATATGACCTCGTTGTGGTGATATCGGCTTTGTTGTGTCAAATTGCGGTATTGATGATGATTGTAGACCTCGGTAGGAGGCTATGGAGGTAGTGTACAACCCCCGACTTCGGTGAGTTTCTTGTGTAGTTATGCTTTGATATGTTAATATATTGATATCTTGGTGTACTCTCCAGTGGTATGGGACGTCGTGACGAGATCTAGTTTTTTTTCCTTGAGTGTACTTCCCGGCAGTATGAGACATTGTGGTAAGTTCTTTTTCTTTATACTCTAATGATGGTATTTGTATTGATTATGGTAATTAGAAGATTGTTATTTTATATATGTGGCTTTATGATTGCAAAATAATTACTCATGATGTATGAAAGTTATGGTTTATGTGGATATGGAATGCCTTACTATTGTTATAGTTGATTAGTTATTTAGACAGTGATATCGAAGAAGATTCAGGTTTGATTCTGTACCTTGACTTTAAGTTATTTTCTTACTCTATATCATCCTTATATCATAATTTAGCTTAGTCAATTGATGATTCCTACTTAGTACCCATGTATTGGTACACATACTACACTTCTGTACCTTTTTAGTACAAACTCGAGTTTTAGTTGCCGTCTTTGAGTCAAGATCGTACGGTGTTGATCATTAGGAGATAGGGTGAGCTCTTGGAGTTTGAGTTTCTTTTTTCCCTTCTATCCCTATTCTATCTTTTGTATTCGAGATGAATGTATAAGACTATTTAAGACTATTAGACGTTGAATTGTAATTTCTATTATCGAATATAGAGATGCTCTTGTACTAATACTACCAGGTAATGGTATTGGTATACAAATTTCTTTTGTTTCTTTATGGAATATCATTGTTATATTATGTTCCTATATAGGGTCCATGTTGGACGTTAATACAAAGGTAAGACATTACATTAGCTCTATGTTACGGTGTAGGCTTTCTTATTGGTGTATTATGGTAGGTGCCATCGATATTGTTGGGACAAGAGAAAGTGTCTAATAAAGTGTTGTAGATCGATACATTGATGTTTGTTTCCCATTTTTCGGAGGCTATAGGATATTTTTAGGAGTCCCTCACTTCTTTCACTCATATCGTGCTAAGAGTCAGAGTGGGTTTGTTTGATATTCTATTAACTTTACTATTTTGGAGATGCCCAGGACTCGTGCTATAGTTATATGTGAGGAAGGTCTTGATACCCAGACTCGTGATGTGTCCCCAGTTAGGGATTACGGTGGACCTCCCCCGAACCCTATTCCAGCACCCGAGCTAGAGACTCCTACCTCTGCCTGCGGTGGTCCAGTGATATGCCTTGGATCCACCAGGATTCATCAATTCTTTTTTTCTTAGAGATGCTTTTATTTACTTTTTGGGTATTATTGATGGTTTGCAGACTACAAGGACATGAGAATAGCCTCCAACTATAGCTCCTAGAGTTGATGTTCCTCCTATTCGATAGTTATTTAGCCAATAAAGGCTCAACCAGTTATGACCCATCCTGCTATGTCTACTACGAAGCAGAAGACACTAGGTAGATTTTTGAGTTAATCCCTACCTAGGTATTCTGGTGCTCCCAGAGAGGTTACATTTGGATTTTTGACAGCTTATGAGGATAGGCGTTGTGAGTTAGGCCTTGTTGAGACCTGTGGTGTGGATTAAACCATATTTTAGTTAGACTTGTCTGCTCGACACTGGTGGAAAGGTTTTGTGATTTCTAGGCTAGTTAGATATTCCTCTTTATCTTGGGCTTAGTTCTCCAAGATATTCCTTGAGAAGTATATGCTGCGCAACCTTAGTGATTGCTTGAGAGATCAGTTCTCTAGAATGGAGCAGGGTCCTATGACAGTGTCTGAGTTTGAGGCTCATTTCCATGAGTTGTCTAGGCATGCAATTTCTATCTTGGACACAGAGTATGAGAGAGTCTTGTTCTTTGTGAGAGGATTCAGACTTCCTATTCGGATGGATACTCAGAGTTTGGCTACTATGGGTAGGACTTTTACTGAGGTTTCTGATTAAGATTGCGTGATAGAGGACATACAGTGTGAGGGTCGTGATAAGACGCCCAAGTTTGAGGGCATATTTAGTAGGATCTGTAGTAGTTCCCAATTTATTGGTGGTATTCCTTATGTTGGGAATTCTCCACGTCCATATTTTCAGCCTCAAAGTCAGACTAGTCGACAAGTTCAGGCAGCTCTTTAGACCGCTAGCGGTGGTTAGTTCATTACTAGTGGTTTACTTTGCAAGGGTGGTGATCAGTCCTTGATAGGTCCATCTGTATACCATGATAGGCATGGTATCTATGTCGGATCAAATAGATATAGGAGTTTTTGTTCTGCTCATGACTCTTTTTTTACTTCGGACTTCTTGATCATTTCTCTAGATAGTGCCTTAGTCGTGGGGTGATGGTTGTTTCAGCCCAGGGAGCTACTCCCATTAGGGTAGTTCATCCTTCAGGTAAAGATTGTTTGCAAGGTTGTAGGGGTGGTTACCAGGGTGCTCGAGGTAGTACTAAGGAAGGTAGGATAGGAAGTCAGTCAGGCACCCAGCCAGGTGGTGGGCATGGTCAATTATATGCAGTACCTTCCAGACACGAGGATGACACTTTGGATGCTATGGATATTGGTGAAATTTTGGTATGCCATAAGTCGGCTCTTACTTTATTTAATCTTGGCTCCACTTATTCTTATATATCTTCTTATTATGCACCATGGTTGGACTTGACTAGTGATTTATTATTTGTGCCTTTGCACGTATCTACACCCATAGATGATTTTTTAGTAGTTGATCGAGTATTCAAATCATGTGTTGTGACATTTTTTGATGTTGATACTTGTGATGATCTTATTATTCTGTATATGTTGGATTTTGATGTTATTCTAGGCATTGACTGGTTATCCTACTATCATTCTGTCATGGATTTTTGAGCCAAGACTATTACCTTAGCCATGCTTGGCGTACCCCCAGTCGTGTGACAGGGGGTGAATAGCCACGAGCTGATGAGGATTATTTATTATATTTATGCTACACGGCTTACATTGAGGGGTTCCGAGTTTTACTCACCTATTTATGTGATACTCATGTAGAGAGTTCGATGCTTGACTTTGTTCTTGTTGTGTGTGAGTTTCCTGATGTGTTTCATGCCGATCTTCCTGGTATTCCCACTTGACCATGAGATTGAGTTATCTATTGACCTTGTGTATAGCACCTGACCTATTTCTATGGCACCTTAGCGTATGGCTCCTACTGAGCTTAAGGAGATGAACTCCCAACTCTAGGTTCTTCTTAGCATGGGTTTCATTAGACCAAGTGTTTCCGTGGGGAGCCCTTCTCTTGTTTGTAAAGAAGAAGGATAGTTAGATGCGTATGTGTATTGATTATAGGCAGCTTAACAAGGTGATGGTGAAGAACCATTATCCTATGCGTCATATTGATGATTTATTCAATAAGTTTTAGGGTGCAAGAGTATTTTCTATGATAAATTTGATGTCCGATTATCATCAGTTGAGGATTCGGGCTGAGGATATCCTGAAGATGGCTTTTTGGACCCATTATGGTTACATTAGTTCTTGGTGATGTCTTTTGGGCTGACTAATGCCCCAACAGCATTTATTGACTTGATGAGTTGTATGTTCAGACCCTATCTAGAATTCTTTGTTATTATATTCATTAATGATATTCCTGTGTATTCGAGGAGTAGTGAGGAGTATGCACAACACTTCGGGATATTGCTTCAGGTCTTGCGAGAGCATATGTTTTTTTCCAGGTTCTTCAACTGTGAGTTTTGTCTTATGTCTATCATTTCTTTGACACATGGTGTCCAAGGTGGGTATTATGGTAGACTCGACTAAGAGTTCCGTGATTTGTTATTGGGATAGGCCTACATCTCTGATTGATGTTTGTAGTTTTATTAGTTTGGCTGGTTATTATAGGCTCTTTGTTTAGAGCTTTGCTACTATATCAGCCTGTATGACTAGACTGACGTGGAAGAAAGTTCATTTCCGGTGGTCCGAGAAGTGTGAGTTGATATTTGGGAATCTCAAGGATTGTCTCACATCATCCCCAGTGTTAGCCTTTCCTATTGATGGGAAGGGATTCACAGTGTTTAGTGATGGATTCGGTGTTGGTCTTGGAGGTGCTTTGATGCAGCAGGGTTTTGTCATTTCCTATGCTTCTAGACAGCTTAAGGTGCATGGGTGCAACTACCCCACTTATGATTTAGAGTTGGCATAGTTTTCACACTCAAGATTTGGAGGCATTACATGTATGGCGTGCATTGTAAAATTTTCACCAATCATCATGGTCTTCAGTATATTATGACCCGGAAAGAGCTTAATGCTCACCAGCATATGTTGCTGGAGTTGCTTAAGTACTATAATATTTCTATCATGTATCATCCGGGTAAGGCGAATGTGGTGGATGATGCCTTGAGTCGCAAGGTGGTGAGTATGGGTAGTTTGGCATGTATATATGTTTCTCAGAGGCCCTTTGCTTGGGACATCCAGTCCTTATCCAATTTGATGGTTTTCCTTGATACTTCGGATCCTGCGAGGATTTTGTCTTATGTGGATGCAAGGTCCTCCCTATTTGAGTTTATTCATGATCTTTAGTTTTGAGGATAATGAGTTGTGACTTATCCATATTAGGTGGTGAATGGTGAGTCTGGGAGTCACACTATAGATTCCAAGGGTATCTTGAGATTTAAAGGTCGTATTTGTGTTCCCTGACAAGATGTCTTGATTCTGTTAATTCTGCATGAGGTTCACAGCTCTAGATATTCTATTTATCCCAGTACGGTCAAGTTGCATAGAGATTTGAGGCAGCTTTATTGGTGGGACGGTATGAAGAGAGATGTGGCGGTGTTTGTAGTTCGTTGACCATGTTTTCAGCAGGTTAAGGTCAAGTATCAGTGTCCATGCGATATGTCTCAGAGGTTATGTAACACCCTGTAAAAGTCGTGCATGGATTAGCCTTTAATAGAGTGCCCTTAGACTTAAAAACTTGAAAAATTTTCTAAGTGTAATGAGGAGTTAGAGTCATTTTAGCTGGCAATCTTCGGGATACAACTTTTCAACCTTCCCGACATCCACTTTTAGATTTTCAAGTTGCGTTATGATCGGGAAATCTCATAGTACATCTCGGATAAGTTTCGGAATTTTTCGGAACGCATAAGGCTGCGTTTGGATTTAAAAACAGTAGCAAAACGCATAGACTATTGCCCAGTTTTCAGCATTTCAGGGTCAATTTCAAACGATCATAACTCCCTGTATATAATGAAATGTGTGAGATATAATATATCAAACACAAGCTCATCGAGTCCTCTTTCAATTGCAGTTGGTTTCATCCAATTTGAGTATATGAGTAAAAAGTTATAATCGATTTACTCCAGTCTACCAAACTGTCAACTGAGGGACAGATTTGACCTTAATTGTTCCTTAGGGGTATTTTGGTAATCCTCCACCCCTATATATACCACCAACATGGGATTTAATCCCTCAAACACCATAATACACATACTTTTCCCAAAATTGCTCAAGAACTCTCCCTAGGGTTTCAACATTAAAACCCAAGCAACTCAAGATTCAACCGCGGGTTCCTGAAAAAAATTACAGATTTGGAATTCTCTCGACGTAGGCTTCGATAGACACCCAAAATTCGTGGAGAACAAGGTACGCGGGGTTTTCCTAAATTCTCATGGGCATAGAAAAATCATGTTTTAGAATGGGGTTTTAAATTATGTATATATATTTATGTATAAGATGTTTTAACATCATTGTTTTGGTCTTTTGACCACCTCCAAAGCGATTTGACAGTTTATATACATATATGAATGAATGTGTTTCAATTTTGAATACATGAACTTGCTAAAGACATTTGACCACCTGGTGTTTGATGAAATTTCTGCATGAATTGAACTTTAAGTTTCGGAATATGAAATCCTTTACATCAGTTACATGTTTTGGTGGTCTAAACTATGTTTTGAATGAAAGATCTTGCTTAATACATTATGGCTCAGAAAAATCATGACTTGTAAGTCTTGGTATGACGATACCAACTCAGACTAATGCCATATCAGACTCAGACTAACAGACATTTCAGACTTTCATGATTTTAGACATTCAGAATGTTGCATGTACAGAAAAGGTTAAAAATGGGCATACAGAGATGTTAGGTGGTTCCCCGAAGAGGGCTTGAGTTCAAGCGACTCATTGCCTAAAACCGTGGTTTGCCGACCCGGGTATACTATTATGCACTGACTTAAATGTCCTGTGGCGTATCAGACTCAGACACTCCAACCCTTGCGGCACACTTGGGTTGGGGGCTTCCCCGCCGAGTCAATGGCGGATTCCATACAGCCCGTGGAATATTAGACTTGTAGGGGAATACCACCTAACTCATATGTAAAACACAGATCATGATTTGAAATGAACAGATAGGTTACATGTTTTCAGAAAGTGCCCATGTATTTTTCAGAAATAGTTTTATACATGATGTCTTGATGAAAAATTGCTTTCACTTAATATGTATATATATATATATGTATGTTCCATTATACTATTTTTTTGGATTGCTTCGCGTGCCAGTACTTTTGTGCTGACCCCCCCTCCTTCCAGGTTCTGAGGCACAGTCTAGGGGTCCATCTACTCAGTAGACATTCTCGAATTAGCAGACTTGATCTCACAGTGGTGAGCCTTCTATTATTCGGAAGGCCTAATTATGTCAGACATTATCTTATTTATTATGTTTTTGATTTACTGGGGGCCTTGTCCCAGTTTCTTTTCAGACAGAGGTTTATGTTCTTAGTAGAGATTTCGCAGACTGATGTCAGATAGTATTATTCAGAAATGTTGCAGAACTTGACCATGTTTTCCGTACTCAGTTTCAATTCCGCATTTTATTATGATTATGAATGTTGTGCATGATAACCAGATAGAGAATGGGTGTTCCGGGCCTTCATGGTTCGGGATGCTCGTCACGGTTAGGGCCTAGGCTCGGGTCGTGACAAACTTGGTATCAGAGCACGGTTCATGGTCCCAGGGTGTCTGCGAAATCGCGTCGAGTAGAGTTCTGTTTATGGGTGTGTAGCGCGCCACACTTATAAATAGGAGGCTACTAGGCGTTTTGGAATGTTTGCCTTCTTTGTGATTTAGTTCGTGCTTCAGAGTCTAAACTGTCCCATTATTGGGTTGATTCAAGTGCAAAAAGTTTAGAGTATACATGATATAGTCCTTTTCGATTATGTTCTATAAGATTTTAAAAATTATGGAAAAACTCGATAGGAGTCTATTAGTGCATCAATATATGCTGATTCTGATGTAAATATTGATCCTGATGGAATCGTGCATTCCAGCTTAAGGTATTAGGTGTATATTGTCCCTCTCAAAATCTGGTTACAGTTGTGGACAATGTATAGCAGAATGTTGGAACTATATTTCTACCCAAATAGTAGCATAAGTTAAAGTGTTGTTGTCATGACCTATTGGTAGTGATATTGGACCAAGAAGTTGGTGATGTAAAGTCACAAAGTCAGAAGTCAGAGTGAGGGTGATTTTGTGTAAATTAATATTTCAGTTGAATAATCGATGTTTGAGGATGATTTACCCCTTTATAGTGATAAACTAATGTGGTAGCTAGCAGCATGTGTGGATTGTATGGTAGTCCATGGAGGAAGTGTTTTACTCAGATTTTTATTTATACAGAATAATATGTATATTCTTAGACCATTAAATATTAGGTGTCAATTTTCTATCCTTTGTAATATGTAATCTTGTTATCATGATGTTTTTGAAAAAAAAAAATTAAAAGTCTAGTGAAGCCGTGTGGGGCTCTTTCGATTCACTAGCATAGTTGCCTTGTCATCCATCTCATTTTCTAGTTCAAAATACAAAACCAAAGTCTAGTGAAGCCGTGTGAGGCCTGTTTCGATTCACTAGCAACTTGTATTCCAACTTGTTGTCCAACTTGTTGTTCTTTCATTGGTTTAATATATGTATGGCTGAATCTGTTTGCATGAGATAGAGTTGGTAATGAAGTGATTCATCCTTGTGTGTTATTAGTTGAAGGTAGAGAAGGAGTTGTTGGTCAGGGTGATTTGTTGATTGCTTGAATGTTGAAATGGCTATATTAGCGAGTAAGTTATGATTATAGACTCATGGTTGTTTGAGGAATTTGAAGGCAGTCTAAATGTATGAATGAGTGAGTAAGTATGAGGTGAGAAATCCGTATAAGTAGATACAATTGTACAGGGTTATAATATAAGATTAAGGTTGACCATGTCTATTATGAGGCTTTAACCCCCTTGACCCTCTTTTCATTGGTAGTTGTAAACTAGTGCTACTTGTGAGAAGGTATGTAGTAGATTTTTGAGATATTTGGGTAGAATATCCCAATTTGATGGATTAGTGTATTTATATTATGTTGCATTCTTCATTGGTGGTAGATGATTGATACTAAACTATAGGCTTGTATTTAAATGGTGTGGTGGTAAATAGTGGCAAGAGTTTGTTGATGCATATTTTGTGGGATTAATTTAGTAGGCTTGAGGTGCTGAAATAGTACATGCTAACGGAATGATGATAAGGTAAACCGTTAGGTCATGATCGATTATTGTGGTTATGAAGTTCTAGTGCACTAGTGTTTCGTGATGTTTACTTATAGTTTCCAAGTAAAAATTTTGTGTAAGGTTGGGTTGTAAGTCATGCATAGCACTAGATATTAAGTTTGAATAGTTGAAGTTCATAAAGGTGGATGTGATGATTTCTTGATCAATGATGTTAGTTATATGAAAGTGATCTAATAGGCTTGAACGGTGTGTGAAATGGCTTAAGTTTAAATTGATTCATAATGAAGTATAATGTTGTGGATATGGTGTGTAAGTATGCCCAAGGCGATATGGAGTTGTGGCATTTCTCTAAGACTATTACATGTTGTGTGTGACTAGTGGTACCATGGAGTTGCTAGTTGGAAAAAGACTAGTTAGATGATATATGGTGTTCTAGATAGCCAAGTTAAGGAGCCTTGATTGATAGTGTTGAGCCTTTTGATGTGATCTCAATTCTCATGGTAGAGAGATATAAGTTTGGAGTAGCAATATTGGTATGCTAGGAAGGAAGTGGTATGGTTCATCAAAGGCTTGGTGATATCCATGTTAAGTGTTAGAATCTAAGTTTGAGTTTTGAAGGTTGAACGGATATAAATAAGTGTGCAAGCATTATACTTTGACTATTGGTGGCTATGGAAAGATAGAGTGTATCCCAGAAGGTAGTCATTCGGGTTGAGTTCTATGATATGCATGTATTGTCAATTTTTTCAGACCCTAGAGTGCAGTAAGTGTAGTTCAGTTAGAATCTGGTAAGGGATCTCCCAAACGCTAGATGATGACTTGAAGCTAAGTGGGAGATGATAGAACGAATAACCAAGTAAGGCTCTCAGATTCTAGTAGTGATGCAGTGTGATTTAGAACATCAGAAAGTAAGGGTGAATCTCAACCCATTCCTAGCTCAATATTTTTTCTTTTTTTTGTTATCCGGATGCTTACTCATGCCTTACGATGCAGTTCCGTGATAATAGTTCATGATTCCGGTATATGATAGAGAGTCACGTACTCTTCCAATTCCAAGATAATGAGTTCTAGTTCATTCAAGTAGTCGGAATCACATTCCTTTTGTTATGAACTCTAGTTGAGGTCATGCAACTCATGACGCATGTACTCACTCTTTATAGTGTGCTCAGTCCCATATAAAGATCTTTTTCACGCTTGAGGGTCTTATGTTTTAACCTTTTAGTGACCCTTCCTATGCAATGATAGTGGTGTTGATGTAAATGTTCTTGTTGATGGAAGATCATAGTATGCTTGTTTAGATAAGGCCATAAGTATGAAGTAAGATTTGGGGCCAAGTCTTTGATACATGTGATGGTTAGTGGAAAAGTTTGTGTGTGTATGTTTTTAGGATAGCGCGTGGGAGTTATATTGATAGTAGTTTAGAAACTATGTGAAGTATCTACTTATAGGTGTTTGCCTTGAAGTTAACATGTGGTTATAAATTAGGCTTGAACGACGTTTTGGGATTGTAGTGGAAGGTCGCCATATGCATTAGCGACTTCATATTAAGAGTTCAGTGTAGTCATTGAAGTGGTAAGGCATGTTATGCTTAGGATGTGATTTTTAAAAGAGGTATAGAAGGTGGCATCATATGGTTTAGAATAATAGCGTGGTGTAGCATGTTGTATTTTTGTTATTTAGAGTTAGGCTTGATCGCGGGGTAAGGATTAAGATATTTTAGACATTAGTAGAAAAAAAAAACATTATCAATGCTCATATGAGAATTTTAAGCTGAGTTGAATGAATATGATATTTATAGGGAATAGTATAGTTAAGGGATATTCGGGAAGTGCTCTAAGCCTTAAAGTAAGAAGTTGTATTGCCAAAGGTCTGAAAATTCTATACTAATTTAGGAGTTATATGTCTATATTCCAGACTGCAGAGTAGTGTCAATGTTGTGATTTCCTCAGTGGGATGTTTTGTGTAATCCATACCCAAGATTCATGGTTCCCTATTACTGCTAGAGCTTCCTTAGAGAGAGTGTTGAAGAGAATACTCCAGTTAAGTATAAGGGTGTAGCATAATTCAGTCTGTATGGCCAATAAGTCAGTTTAGCAGTCAGATTCGCATGACTTGTTTTCTTGTCTTTGCACTTATTCATGCTACTCGAAATCTCAGACATGCTACTAGTCGAAGATAGAGTATACCAGTAGTTACGAGTATAGCCCAGTTCATGCATCATGCATTAAATTCAGATTCCAAATGTTCAGATCAGTGTATTTTTATTAGAGGACATGTCATGTCTGCGTTATTCCATATATTTAAGGCTTCAACAAGTTCCTACCCATCATACGAGGACGAATGATCCCAAGGGGGAGATAATGTAACACCCTGTAAAAGTCGTGCATGGATTAGCCTTTAATAGAGTGCCCTTAGACTTAAAAACTTGAAAATTTTTCTAAGTGTAATGAGGACTTAGAGTCATTTTAGCTGGCAATCTTCGGGATACAACTTTTCAACCTTCCCGACATCCGCTTTTAGATTTTCAAGTTGTGTTATGATCGGGAAATCTCATAGTACATCTCGGATAAGTTTCGGAATTTTTCGGAACGCATAAGGCTGCGTTTGGATTTAAAAACAGTAGCAAAACGCATAGACTATTGCCCAGTTTTCAGCATTTCAGGGTCAATTTCAAACGATCATAACTCCCTGTATATAATGAAATGTGTGAGATATAATATATCAAACAAAAGCTCTTCGAGTCCTCTTTCAATTGCAGTTGGTTTCATCCAATTTGAGTATATGAGTAAAAAGTTATAATCGATTTACTCCAGTCTACTAAACTGTCAACTGAGGGACAGATTTGACCTTAATTGTTCCTTAGGGGTATTTTGGTAATCCTCCACCCCTATATATACCACCAACACGGGATTTAATCCATCAAACACCATAATACACATACTTTTCCCAAAATTGCTCAAGAACTCTCCCTAGGGTTTCAACATTAAAACCCAAGCAACTTAAGATTCAACCGCGGGTTCGTGAAACAAATTACAGATTTTGAATCCTCTCGACGTAGGCTTCGATGGACACCCAAAATTCATGGAGAACAAGGTACGTGGGGTTTTTCTAAATTCTCATGGGCATAGAAAAATCATGTTTTAGAATGGGGTTTTAAATTATGTATATATATTTATGTATAAGATGTTTTAACATCATTGTTTTGGTCTTTTGACCATCTCCAAAGCGATTTGACAGTTTATATACATATATGAATGAATGTGTTTCAATTTTGAATACATGAACTTGCTAAAGACATTTGACCACCTGGTGTTTGATGAAATTTCTGCATGAATTGAACTTTAAGTTTCGGAATATGAAATCCTTTACATCAGTTACATGTATTGGTGGTCTAAACTATGTTTTGAATGAAAGCTCTTGCTTAATACATTATGGCTCAGAAAAATCATGACTTGCAAGTCTTGGTATGACGATACCAACTCAGACTAATGCCATATCAGACTCAGACTAACAGACATTTCAGACTTTCATGATTTTAGACATTCAGAATGTTGCATGTACAGAAAAGGTTAAAAATGGGCATACAGAGATGTTAGGTGGTTCCCCAAAGAGGGCTTGAGCTCAAGCGACTCATTGCCTAAAACCGTGGTTTGTCGACCCGGGTATACTATTATGCGCTGACTTAAATATCCTGTGGCGTATCAGACTCAGACACTTCAACCCTTGCGGCACACTTGGGTTGGGGGCTTCCCCACCGAGTCAATGGCGGATTCCATACAGCCCGTGGAATATCAGACTTGTAGGGGAATACCACCTAACTCAGAAGTAAAACACAGATCATGATTTGAAATGAACAGATAGGTTACATATTTTCAGAAAGTGCCCATGTATTTTTCAGAAACAGTTTTATACATGATGTCTTGATGAAAAATTGCTTTCACTTAATATGTATATATATATATATATGTATGTTCCATTATACTATTTTTTTGGATTTCTTCGCGTGCCAGTACTTTTGTGCTGACCCCCCCTCCTTCCAGGTTCTGAGGCACAGTCTAGGGGTCCAGCTACTCAGTAGACATTCTCGGATTTGTAGACTTGATCTCACAGTCTTGAGCCTTCTATTATTCGGAAGGCCTAAATTTGTCAGACATTATCTTATTTATTATGTTTTTGGTTTACTGGGGACCTTGTCCCAGTTTCTTTTCAGACAGATGATTATGTTCTTAGTAGAGATTTCGCAAACTGATGTCAGATAGTATTATTCAGAAATGTTGCAGAACTTGACCATGTTTTCCGTACTCAGTTTCAATTCAGCATTTTATTATGATTATGAATGTTGTGCATGATAACCAGATAGAGAATGGGTGTTCCGGGCCTTCATGGTTCGGGATGCTCATCACGGCTAGGGCCTAGGCTCGGGTCGTGACAAGTTACCCATGTTAGCTTCCTACATTTATGTTTTATGTTTTAGTAATGACAAATTAATTAGTGACCTTTGTAGGATAATGAAGATCCTTAATAATAGAAGGAGGTCTCACAAAAAGGACATCTAAGATCTCAAATCATGGATGATATCTCGCACAAGGCAAGGAATAATCTCTTAAAGAATATCGTGCGAAATATGGAGCCACATCAATATTGAAGATCCCTAATAATGGAAAGATATCTCACATAAAGGACATTGAAGATCTCTAATCATGGAAGGATATCTCACACAAGGCAAGGAATATTCTCTAAAAAATCATGCTAAATAAGGAGCGACATCAAAAGTAGGATATCGCTTGACAAGGAAACAAAAATCATATCAACTGGAAATCTCAATAGATAATGCAATTAGACGCACCTCAAGGCAAGATCAAAAGAGAAGGAAGATCTCACTCCTTAGACATATCTAATATGGATATGTATAAATGTGAGAAAGAAAAATCACACCAAGTATGTACAAAACTGATATGGACATATCGTACGGTGCAAACTCCCTCAATCAAGGAATCAATTCAAATCCTTGATTGAGAGGAAATATCTTGGGTTTCCTTATGAAGAATAGAATCCGAAGACTCTAAAAGAAGATAATGGAAGACAGACACGGGTTATGTAACTTCAATGAGAAAATTAAAAGTGTCTCATTCTAAGTATTACAAAGCTTTATAACGTTAGTTTACAGTTGTTATATAATGAGTAGGATGAAGTCATCTTTGTAACATAAACTGAAGATGTATCACAAGATCTAAAGAGCAAAATAAGTCTTCAGAAATTGTTTCCTATCACTGTACTAGAATCAAACCTTAATGATCTAAAGGAAACTTGAAACCCAAGGGGATTTAACGTAGGCACTGGATTGGTGTGCCGAACTAGGATATTTCTTTGGGTTTTTTACTTTATGCTTTATTATTTACATGTTTAACTATTTATGTTTAATATGTTAGTAAAGTGTTTTGATCTGCAGGCGAGATAACTATGAGGAGTCAGTAGTTGACTCACAGAAGAAAATTTCAATTCACCCCTCTCTTGAATTTCAATTGGTATTGGAGAAGGTCTCACAGAAAGTATTGCTTAACCGAAAGTGAGAAAAGATCAAATGGACAATTATTAAATTCCCAGTGCTCTTCTGCAGGATGGTCACTCCTCCACAAGACCACCATACTTTTATGGAAAATATTACTCTTACTGGAAGAATAGGTTCAGGATCTTTTTCCTATCAAATGACTTCCAAGCCTGCTTTTTCATCAAGAAGGGTCCAAAGTTGATTCTAGGACTCAAAGAGAAGTCAAAGGAAAAAGATAAAGAATCTAATAGTTCTGATATAGAATAACTTGAAAGCTTCGAGGTCACTAAAGAATAGAAAAAGGTAATTCAAACTTATACATGTGTTATTAGTTTAATTTTGTATGTAGTTAATGGTGAAGAATACTACAAGATTTCAACATGCAAGACAACAAAAGAAATGTGGGACAAACTTGAGGTAACCTATGAAGGAACCACCAAAGTCAAGAAGTCAAAAATTGCTACTCTTGTAAATGAATATGAGTTATTCAAAATAGAGGAAAATGAGGATATTGAATCAATGTTCGCTAGATAAAGTAAATTGTATGTGAACTAAAATCACTGGGGGTGTTCTATCCACACAACTTATATGTCCAGAAGTTGGTCTAAAGTTTCCCAAAGACCTAGGAAACCAAGGCTGCCATTCTAGAAGACAAAGATCTTCAAAACATGACATATGACGAACTATGAGTTAACCTTATTCCATATGAGAAAATTTATATCAACAGGTTTCACAAGGATTAAATGAAGAAACTAGGAGCTTCCAACGCTGCTCTAATCATAAAGTAGGACATTTTGGAAGATTCTAATAGCAAAGGAATGGCCCTCATTAGCCATGGAGTAAGGCAGATCATGAGACAAAGACAACAAAGATACTAAGTAGCCAAAAATAATGACTCCACTAAAAATGGTGATCGTTGCTACTATTGTGAAAGGCCTGGCCACTTCAAAGAAAATTGTCCTGAACTATAAAGAAGATCACCAGGAAGAATCAAAATTTTGGAGCCTGGAGTAATAAAGATGAAATTGAATAAGAAATAGAAGGCGCCAATATGTGCTTCATGGCCATGGGTTAATCCAAAGAGGTAAGACTACATAATTATTATAATTTTTATACTCTTACATCTAATTTAGATATGATAACTGACGAGCTTCAAACATTTATAGATGAATATAACAATCTCGCTCAAGAGAAGAAAATTTGTGAAGCTCAATTTAAACAAAAACGCAAAGAGAAACCAAGAAATAATCAAATAAAAATCGAGGCATGTCAAATCGAAGTTGACTTACTTCATGAAGATCTTAATGATGTAAAAATAAAACTAAACAGTAAACAGATCATCAAGACACTATTTTGTGAGATCAAACTCTTTTAAAAATAATCCAATTCCCTTATCAGAATCGTGTAAATTAGCAAAGACCTTTTTCTCCTGTAGAGGACCTGTTTGTTTTATCTGTAGATAGAAAAAGCACAAATCCTACAGTTGCAGTCATAATCCTAATAGTGTGTGGGTTTGGAAGCCTAAATAAAGAACATCTAACCTACAAAGACCCAAGACCACTTGGGTAACTAAATGAAACATATTTTATTTTGTAGGAACATGTACGTAAGAGCTATAAGAAGGGATTATTGTTCATTAATAGAGGATGTTCTAGAAAAATGACCAGAAAGAAAGAAATTTCTCTGCTATAAGGAAAATAAATGGAGGATTAGTCATATTCTATGACAATACAAGAGGAAATGTCATCAAAGTCAGTTCAGTAAAGCTCAGCTCCTCATGTTAAGTTACTAAAGTGTATGTAATAGACAGTCTCAAACATAACCTTCTCAGCCTCAGTCAATTGTGTAATGCCAGATTTGGAGTCTCCTTCAAAGTCGGAAGTTTCTTAATCAAACACAACAAAAGAGATATCTCTCTCATTGGTGAACGTGTTGATAATTTTTATGTCTTAAACATTCTTCATTTTTCTACTTTAACCTGCCTTTCTGTGCAAATCAATGATAATTGGTTATGGCGTAGAAATCTTGGGCACATGAGTATGCATATTTTATTTGATGAATGTAATCACCCTCCTGTGAGTTTGAGTATTGATAAAGAACAAGTGAGTGATCTCCAATCCGGTGCCATTACTAGCACAAACTCTGAGCCAACATAGGATAAGTTGACTATACTCCCTCAAGAGTCTGTTCCCATAACAAAAATAGTCAAATCAACAATTCCAAGAGTGTGGAAACACGATGCTAGCTATCGAAATGAATTTGTAATTAGAAATCAATATGATGGGATACAAACAAGAGCATTATTGAGAAATAAAGCATCTGTGGCCGTTGTATCTAAAACCGAACCAAAAAATGCTAAGGCCTCAACGATGAATCATGGTTTAAAACAATAAAGGAAAAATTAGACCAGTTTGAACAAAATCAAGTTTGGAATATAGTTGAAAGACCCATGAACTTCTTAGTAATTGGAACTAGATGGGTCTATAGAAATAAATTGAATGAAATAGATATGGTTATCAAAAACAAAGCAAGACTTATAGCTCAAGGCTAATCCCAACAAGAAGCTATTGATTAATATAAAACCTTTGCTCTTGTGGCAAGTCTAGAATCAATTAGAATATTATTAGATTTTGTTGCTTTCAAATATTTTAAGTTATATCACATGGATGTCAAAGAGCCTTCTTAAATGGTTTCCTTCATGAGGAAATCTTAGTAAAACTACCTCATGGGTTTCAAAATCTATCTTATCTAAATCATGTTTTTAAATTGTCAAAAGAACTCTACGGTCTCAAACAAGCTCCAAAGGCTTGGTATCAGAGATGGAGTACTTTCTTGCAAAATAAAAATTTTCAATGAGGTAAAATTAATACAAACTATTTATACAGAACGTTGATTCAAATCTTCTTATTGTGCAAATTTATATTGATGATATTATTTTTGATATTCCTAACATTTCTCTACATGAGAATTTACCTATTTTGATTAAAGGAGAATTTGAAATGAGTCTTATGATAGAGCTCATGATTCTTTGGATTACAAATCAAGTAAACTCCCAAAGGCACTGACTTTACAGGTGATAAAAGTGATAGAAAAAGTACTAGTGGAACGTGTCAAATTTTTTGTGATTCCCTAATCTCATGGCACAAAAAGAAGAAAACTTTAGTTTCTCTTCAACAACTGAAGCCTAATACATAGCCTTTGGATGTTGTGGCACTCCAATTTTATGGATTATGCATCAACTACTTGATTTTAATTTGTCCTTTGAATCTATTCCCATATTGTGTGATAATACAAGCGTTATTATCTTATCTAAATATAGTGTACATCTTTCTAGGACCAAACACATTGATTTTAAGCATCATTTTTCGAGATCATTTAGAAAATAATGATTTTTTTACTCTTAAAATCAACTGGCAATTATTATTACAAAACCCCTATTAGAATAAATATTTTTTTACCTTAGAAAGGACTTCGTATTCTCAGCATTAATGAATTATGAGTCTTATTTTTTGGACAAAAATCTCTTTTACTTGTTCCAATTTTCTCGTAAGGTTTTAATCAAAAATTTGTTTTCAAAAGGGGGTCATGTCCCTTGCTTTTGCTGTGTTGTAAAATAATTTTTAACACATTATCTGCCACATTGTTTGTTTTTCCTAGTACTTATTAGTTAATACCTTAAATATCTTCTATCTGTCTACTTCTGTTTTTGATACTATATCATTTTTTTATTATGCCAAAGTAATGAGAAAGACAAGCACATTAGAAATGGCTACAAGTCAAGGTGCACCAATAGAAGTATTTACAAGTCATGGGGAGCAACCCACTACTGTGAAAAATAGGGAAGTCAATATATATCAAAAAAGGGAGATTGTTAGCCTCATATATTTATGTTTTATGTTCTCATAATGACAAACTAATAAGTGAACTTTGCAGGATATTGAAGATCCTTAGTGATAGAAGGATATCTCATACAAAGGACAATGAAGATCTCAAATCATGGAAGATATCTCGTGCAAGGAAAGGAATATTCTCTCAAAAAATATCGTGCTAAATATGGAGCCACATCCATATTAAAGATCCATAATGATGTAAAGATACCTCACATAAATGACATTGAAGATGTCAAATCATGGAAGGATATCGAACACAAGGCAAAAAATATTCTCTCAAATATCGTGCTAAATATTGAGCGACTTCAATAATAGGATATCGCTTGATAAAGCAAAAAAAATCATATCAATAGAAGATCTCAATAGAAAAGGCAATTGGACGCACCTCACAACAAGATCAAAGGAGAAGAAAAATCTCACTCCTTATATAGACATATCGGATATGAACATTTATATATGTGAGAAAGGAAAATTGCACCATGTATGGACATATCTGATATGGACATACCATAACGTAAAAACTCCCTCAATCAAGGAATCAATTCAAATCCTTAATTAAAAAAAATATCTTGGGTTTTGTTATGAAGAATAACAATCGAAGACTATAAAATAAGATGAATAAAGATAGACATGTTTTACCCACTTTCAAGGAAAAAATTCAAATTGTCTCAATCTTAGTCTTACAAAGCTTTGTAACATTAGTTTACAATTGTTATATAAAGTGTAGTATAGAGTCATATTTTTAACATCAACTAAAGCCTTTTCAAAAGATTTGAAGAGAAAAATATGTCTTCAAAACTTGTTTCCTATCATTGTACTCGAACTAAACTTTCAACGATATAAAGTAAACTTGAAACCGAAGGGGACTGGATGGAGGGACTGGATCGGTGTGCCGAACTAGAATAATTCTTTATGTTTTATACTTTATACTTTATTATTTACATAATTAACTATTTAAGTTTAATCTTTTGGTGAAGTGTATTGATCTACAGGTGAGTTGACTGTGAGGAGTCACTAGTCGAATCATAGAAAAAAAATTTAATTCACCCCCTCTCGAATTTCAACCTATTCTCGAGTGGAAATAGGAAAGGGTTTACATGGACTTCATTAGTAGTTTGCCTTATACTTACCATGGTCACGATGTTATTTGGGTTATTGTGGATCGTTTGAATAAGTTGACATATTTTCTTTCTATTAGATGACATTCAGTGTTGAGAGATTAGCCCTGATTTATGTTTGAGAGATAGTTGGATTGCATAGGGTCCCTATGTCTATTTTATAAGACCATGGTTCTTTATTTACTTTGTTATTTTGGATAGAATTTCAAAAGAAGTTGGGTACTTTAGTGGATTTGAGTATAACCTTTCATCTGCAGATGGATGGTCGGTCCCAGCGGACTATTCAGGTGCATGAGGATATGCTCCGAGCTTGTGTTATAGACTTTGGAGGATAGGGGAAACAACACTTAGCACTGGCAGAGTTCTCCTACAACAACAGTTATAATTTTATTATTTGTATGGCGACTTATGCGGCTTTGTATGATAGGATATGTCATTCACCTATAAGATGGTTTGAGACTTCCAAGATTACACCCTTTTGTACATATTTTCTTCAGGACTTATTGGATAGAGTCAGGTTGATTCAAGATAGGCTGAGTGCAGCCCAGAGTAGGAAGAAGGCCTACACCGACCATAGATTCCATGACTTGAGATTTGGAGTTGGTGATTGTGTATTACTTTGTGTTTCCCCCATGAGAGGTTTGATGAGATTTTTGAGGAAGGGTAAGCTTATCCCTCTCTATGTTGGTCCTTTTAAGATCCTTTGTATAGTTGGCGAGATGGCCTACGAGTTAAATTTACCTCCAGACTTTGCCGTTGTTCATCTGATTTTCCATGTCTATATGTTACAGAAATATAATCCTGAGCCTTCTCATGTGCTTACATAGGACTCGATTTAGTTTGACGACCAACTGACATTTGTAGAGGATCCCGCGCTTATTTTGCCTACTGATGTGAGGCGACTATGTTATCGAGAGATTTTAGTAGTCAAGGTTTAGTGGAGTCATCGCCTAATAGAGGAGTCTCCTCGGAGATCGAGAGTGAGATGCATGCCTTGTATCCTCACTTGTTTGAGATACCTAGTATCTTATTTATCTTTAACTTCCAGGGATAAATTTCCTTAGTAGTGGATATTGTAATGAACCTTCAGGTCATTTTCAACGTTCTTGCTTGTTCTCGCCCATTGAGCTTCTCCATAGATGCCATGAGTCATTAGTTACTTATTGGAACCTAATGTTTGGTTATCTGGGGGTTCATTTGGTTTTTAGAACCAGTTTACCAATTTGAAGTCTTCGTTGGTTCTACTTGACAACCGGGCAAAAACAATAGTAAAACGACATCAAATGAGAAATCCAAATTTTCCAATGCATTCGGATCATCAAAATCTATTTGCTTACATATCTCATTTGCTTGAACGAACTCTGAATGCATCTCGAGGCATTGGCCAAAGTCCAAAACCAAGTTCCAAGCTTCATCCATAGCCTAGAATATAAAAAGATACCACGACCGTGATGGGAGAGGTGAGAACATGGTGTTGCGACCACGGTCATATGGGGTCAATGACTACGCTACCCGAGGCCTAGGCTAAGCCCATTTAAAGTATGTCTAGCCCAAAATTTTGGCCATTTTGTTCCTCCCTCTTAAGCTCTTAACCCTAATCGAGTGTAAAATCTTTAAGTGAGTCTTGTGGGTTGATAAGGAGCTTCAATAACTTATGTAATCCATTTTTTCTATAAATATAAGGTACGATTCCTTTAAGTTTGGTGTTAATTTCTTAATTTCTATAACCAAAACCCCTAATGGTTTGAGGCTCAAGTATAGCCACAAATGTGATTAATTTACCCAAATTTCTTGAAGGTTATAGCTCCCTAATAATATTTAGACAATAGGTTGGTCTCAGAAACTTATTTTTTGAAGGTGAGATACACATGGGGGTTTGGTGTGAGTTTTAACCTATGGAATAATTGTGGCATAATGGGTTTTTTTATTCTTATAATGAAGCTTAGATTATGTTGTTGATATCTTGGCTCACGGAAGAATCTTCAAGAAAAGAAAAGGAAAAGCTCTTTGGCTCATGAGCACTTTAGACTCAAGGTAGGTTAGGCTTACTTAAAGTTAAATTGATCTTAATTTTAGTATAATCATGATATCTTGTGAGATTGGGCAGGGTCTTAGATGATAAATGGGTAAATTATGATACTTCAGATTAGTTGATCCTCGTAGGCTACTAATCTTATAAATATGTGATGCTTGACTATAGCCTAGAACCTTGGATAGTTCTACTTTTAGTCTCATGAATAGTTTGAGAATACTTTAGATTTTTTAGTAGAGGAGAATGAGGTTGTTGACTAACCTTATTAGTATGTTAACCTAGACATGATTAGTTAAGAATTGGCCTTAGTGTTTGGGGTGACTTAGAAAGGATACTTGAAGAAGATTTTCCCTTATAGGATTAGTAAGGATTGATAAGTCCTTATGGTGTGATTTAGATAAAATAGCCTAATTCCGAGTAGACAGTAGTCTTGTAGAAACGAACTTTGGCATTATAGGGATTTTGCAGTGGGACTTGACCCACCTTAAGCTTGAACTATGTAATTCCTTAGCGACCTAGGTACTTGAGGAATGTCTAAGTTATGTAATTGAGGTTATAATGGTTAAACCCGATTGTTGGTTATGCATGTGGTTGATGGTTGGATATTGTTATACTTGATTGGTTATCTTGTTTCCATGAAATGGATAGCCTTGGAAAGTCTTCTAAATTGAACCAATGGTCATGCTATCACTTGGACTATTGATGAGTTCACCAAGTGAACCTTAAATATGTTACCCATTTTGCTATGACCTAAGCCTAATGAATAAACTAATGTTTATGCAAAGGATTTTTGATTGGGGTTAGTATTATGAAAACTGGGAGTAAAAGAGTTATCACGAGAGCATGCACTTGACTTATAATTGCTAATAAATATGTTAACTTTGAAAAGTAGTGATTGCGTATATAATTTAAATACTCATGCTCATGCATCTACTTATATTATGTAGTGATGATTAATAGTAAAGTATGATGTTATGTGTTACCTTAAATCTCTTATACTCTATCATTTTATGTTGTATATGCTTATAGATTTGACTACATATGTATGTGTATATCATTGTCTTAGAGGATGCATTAATTTCATGATGATGCCCTGTTAATCCAAAGGATATAATAATGTTATGATAATGCCCGGTGAATTCAAAGGATATAACGATATTATGATGATGCCCGATGAATTCAAAGGATATAATGGTGTTATGATGATGTTGGGTGAATCCGAAGGATATAATAATGTTATGATGATGCCCAGTGAATTCAGAGGATATAATGATGTTATGATGATGCCTAGTGAGTTTGGAAGAGGCAATGATGATATAATGAGGCCCGGTGAATCAAGAAGAGGTAAAGATGTTATGATGATGTTTTGTGTAGTAAGTATATATAAATACATGGATGTATGTGAGGTTATGCTGTGTGTGGCTAAACCCATTTGTGTTCTTGGGGCATGGTGTCTTCCTTAGTAAATTGTTTCCATTCTTTGTCATTAATTACTAGATAAGAGGTATGACCCTTGTTAACTCTAATTAGTATCTAGAAGTAGATTTTACCGAGTATTGGGTTAAGGCTAATTGATATTTGTAGTCTTGTGTAGAACTAAGGGATCACTTAGTAAATCTACTTGACATGGATAAATGGTTATGCTATGGAATTTAGCCTAGTGAAGTGGCTTATGTGATAAGTAGTGGCCTCTAATAAATGACTATGACTTGTCAGCTAGACTCCTAGTGAACTAGTTGGTGGACCTTACTTAGCTGGAATATGGAAACTAGTCTTTAAGGTTGTGACATGCTTAATGATAATAGACCTAGTATTGTATGATCAGTGGTTAAGTCAACATCTAGTATGTGATTTCATGGTGGCTTAATTTATGACTTATGTAATGAGGTGGCTAACTAGAAGAACGATTTGTATTGTGTAAATAAATAATAGTGTTGGTAATGTGTAGCTTTTCCTTTTTTGATTACTAGTAAACTATTAGACTTTCAACTACCAGCTCATGGAAATGGAGGCTAGCTAGTATAGGCTAGACATGAAGTTTATTAATGAATTAGATATTAAATAATTATATAACCATGTTGTCCTAATATCAGCTTCATTGTGTCAAATTTTTGTATTGATGATGATTGTAGACCTCGGTAAGAGGCCATGGACGAAATGTACAACTCGTGGCTTTGGTGAGTTGCTTGTTTAGTTGTTCCTTGATTTGTTGATGAATCTATCTATTAGTGTACTCTCCATTGGTATAGGAAGCCGTGACGAGTTCTTGTTGGTTATTCTTGAGTGTACTTTCGGCTGTATGGTACGTCCTGGTAAATTCTTTTCCTTTATACTCTAACGATGGTAGTTTTATTAATTATAGTAATTATATGATTGTTATTGTATATATGTGGCTTTATGCTTCCAAAATGATTACTTATATTGTATGAAAGTTATGGTATATGTGGATATGGAATGTCATACTATTGTTATAGTTGATTAGTTATTTAGACAGTGATATCGAAGAAGACTCAGGTTCAATTTTGTACCTTGACTTTAAGTAGTTGTCTTACTCTATATCATCCTTGTATCATAATTTAGCTCATCCGGCTGACGATGCCTATTGAGTACCCATGTTTTGGTACTCATTCTACACTTTTGTACCTTCTATACCTTCTGAGCTCTTGGAGTTTGAGTTTCCATTCTTCCCTTCTATCCTTATTCTATCTTTTATATTCGAGATGAATGTATAAGACTATTTAAGACTATAAGACGTTGAGTTCTAATTTCTATTATCGAATGTAGAGATGCTCTTTTATAATACTATCAGTTCATTGGATTGGTATTCGAATATCAGTTGTTTCTTTATGGAATATCGTTGTTATATCGTGTTCCTATATAGGGTCCATGTTTGATGTTCCAACAAAGGCAACCCATTGCATTAGCTTAAGTTTATGGTGTTGGCTTACCTATTAGTAGGTTATGGTAGGTGCCATCATGACTTATAAATTGGGTCGTAATGGAGAGGACATAGAGAGCACAAGTATTGAGACTTATGAGAATAGCGGAAAGAGGCATTCTATCAATATAGTGTTATTGGTATTTTATTCGGGCGTGAGGATCCCTCTTGTAGAATTCAGCTTCACCTGGTAACCCATCAGCTTTATGCAAATAGTGTTCCATACTATGAGTAGTTTTTCAAATTAGACGTGATGATCATAGTGGGCAGAGTACCCATCAGAGTTTTTGGAGAGTGGCATGGTTTATCGCATCATGGTGACCTTTTTGGTTTATGAGGGGAAGTATCTTGGAGTATTCAAGGATCTTGGTTTGGTTGTGTCTTTATGAGACACTATTTCAGAGAATGCCCCAAGTATGAGATAGATGATTAGCTAGAGTTAGTATGTATTCCCCACAAGCCTAGAGTTCTGGAGAAAAGATATGATTTTTAAAGTATGGACATAATTTTGCGGATTTCTCTCAACATTAGTTGGCCAACCTTTTGGGATCAGTTTGTGACTTGCAATGATAGTGCTTCAGAGGTTTTCTTCTCCTATAGAGAGACTGACTACTAGTCTAGAAAGTGTCTCTAACATAGAATTTCTAGTCATTTAGATCATTCATATTAGACTCGTAATATTTTGGCATATTCAGTTAGAAGTAGTGTATGTGGCACCTTAGTTAATGATTCAGTCAATTGGTTAGAGTTAGACCTATCTAGATTTATTTCATTCCAATGCCTATCAGGCTTGTGATTGTGGATGTCACCACAACTAGTGTACCTTTATTTTCTATATTTATATCTTATAATGTTTGTTGGGGTTTTCATACTCATTGATGATCATATGCCTTGATGAATTAATATCGGTCATTGTGTGCCTTACTACTGAATTCATGATTATGTTACTACTCTATGGTATCTTTATTTTAGTAGTGGATGGGGTATATTTGTATTGATGTTTTCCCCTATGGGTGTGTTTCTGGGTTCGAGTCCTATTTAAATTGGCATATTCGCCCTATTGAGGCCATTGAGTGGTACATGATATTGATGTTCATTTTGGTAGCTTGTTCAGTATGTTGATTTTGATATTGTTGTTGTTATTGCTACACTGCATGAAGTTATTGATATTGCTTTATATTATTGCTTGATATTGTTACTTGATCAATTTGATCCTTGCTTGGTAGCTATATAGACTAGTGTTGTCTAGTTAGACTATTATTTTCTTATCATATTATTTGGTGGCTTGAGTAGATGTAGCCTAGTGTGATGATTTCTTTTCTCTAGCACGATGAGGTTGACACTGTTCCCTCTTTATTAGCTGTATTAGATTAATTTGGGGATGTATTGTTATATTAAAGGAAGGATGACCTTTTGGCTTTGTTATGATCCTAGAGTTGATAATTTAGTTATATTGCCTATTAGTAAGTTTGAGACCCTTAGACTTGCCAAATGGGTTACGAGGGCTTTTGTTTTGACTATCCTTTTAAATATAGACAGCTTGAGAGATTGAGAAGTTTGAGGAATGTTCTTTGTTTGTAGATACTTCCTTCGGCTGATAGAAATTTTTATATTGATGTTGAGATGTCATGGATTCAACTCTTAGGTTTGTTCGGTTTTTCTATTTTGATGGTTTGCCCTTATGATTGATGTGGAGACTGGATGCTCTTTTTCTGCTATATAGTTTTTCCTTAATTGGAGTTAGAGTTTTAGCGGTAGGTGGCCTTTTTTTTTATCGCTTCCTGAGTTTGCCAATTTAAAGTTCCTTATCTTAAGTTGTTGATTTTTTGGTATTGATTTTGGCTTTGGCCTTGGGTTCGAGATTGGTATATTTCTTTTGTGATGATGTGATTCTTTAATGGATCGAGTGTTGATTTTCCTACTTGGGTTGATTTGGGAAATCTCTATTTCAGGGTTTGTATAGCCTAATGCGGCCTGGTGGAGTGTTTCTCCTTGATAACATATGCCTTTGTCTATTCTTTGCTAAGATATAGTGTTAGATTGATTAATTGTTAGATAAAGTTGCATTTCTCAGAGTTGGTAGAGTTTTTGCCAATACAGGTGTGGTTTTCAGCCTGGAAAGTTGTTGAGTATGTTTGGATTCTTCATGCCCTCTAGTGGATATAGTGTTAGTTATTTGCATATTCAGCCAGTAATTAATCCTTTGACATGAGTTTTGTTTTGTGGTTATATTCCGTAAGATCTAGCTGAGATAGAGTTGGTTACTTGCATTTATAGTTGGTGGTTATCCTATGGTGATTTTGCTCTTTTGATATGTCTAAAGTAAGGCTTGGCATGATTTATCTTGGATATGTTAGATATGGATACTAATGTCGATTTGAGGTTGTTGACATCGATATAGCCTTATTGGCTTAGTTTTGAATTTAACTCCTTGAAATGGCGATTTAAAAGTTGATTGATTTGGAACATTAATGCTTACCCATGCTTAGTTTTGGTTTAGATAGTTGAGATCGAGCAATTCAACCTTGGCATTGAGATTTCATCTTGGTGTTGTAGATCTTGTATGCAGCTTTTGTTTTAGACTTGTCTTTGTTCAGGTTTTATTTATAGGATGGTTGAGCCTACTCCATTGCTGCCTATTCTCTCTTCTAGACGTTGGTTGGATTATAGTTTATAAGTGTTCAGATGATAGCCCATGGTCCTCGTATTGGCTACTTCAATCTTGACTTAAAGTTTTAAGTTTTTTTGGGGGAATTTTGAATGATTTACTAAATAGGAGTAATATACTTGAGTTGGATTTAGTATGACTTCATTCCCAGTGGATTAGACATCTTGGAGCGGAATATTCATTGATTAGTAGTTATATCTTGGAGTTTGAAATTTCTATTTAATTGTCATCCGGACTGGTTGTAGTATTGGCATGGATTGTATTCCTTGATTATCTACATTGGTGTGCTCAGATAGCGCCTTATGAGCTTATTCTCTTATATATCGAATGGACTTTCAGTGAATCAACTTTAGTTCTTTGAGATCTTTGTGATGAGACTATGTGGGTGAGGCTCTAGTGATTTTCCTCTTGGATTGGAGTAGATAACATGTGATAAATGGTAAATGGAAGGTGTATTTGGATTTGGAATCGATAATATGACTCATGACTTTAGTTAGTTTTGGTTGGAATAAGAATTTGTTAACTTATGCAAATATAAAGATGGCATCAATATGATATGGTTCATATGTGTGTGCATCAGACTCCTTTGTTCTGTTTTATGTCAGCGAATAAGTTGAGTTATGACTATTTAGAAGAAGAACGAGGGTGCTGGTTGAAAAAGGATACTTGTGGCAAAATCCCTTAGAAGTATTTTTCTCTCCACCGAGGTTATCTGGGAAGTCATGCTCAGAGAATGCAGGCCTAGTACTTCAATCCTTCGAGATTTTAAGACTCTTTCTATTCATTGACTTTCGGGGATGAAAGTCATTTTAGTAATTGATAATTTATGGACCCTTTAGGTTATTTCCATATTTACGCTTAATACCGTAGTTTGAGCTTCTCCATATCTTCCCTAAGTCATTTTTGTCTCACTGGGACCAATGATTTGGTCATCGGGTAGTTCATTTTTTTATAACTAAATCAAAATTTAGAAGTCTTCGCTACTTCCAAATGGCCACCAAGCCAAAACATCAGGGAAACGACCTCAGATTGAAAATTTGACATCGCTAACTCATTTAAAACATTAAATTTATGTGGTTACATATCTCGTTTGCAATAATTGGATTTAGGATGTATCCCAATCGTCAAGTGTAGTAGAATACAACGATCGAGGAGGGCCTTTGTACAAATATGATGACTGCGATTGCGGCATGCATAGGTGCACGATTGCACCACCTGAGAGACTAGGAAGGGTATTTAAAAGTCTAATTTTGGCAAAGAACTGGCCATTTGCTTTATTTTTTTGAGTCCCAAAACCTAAATAGAGAATCCAGGCCTTAGAGGAAGTCTTGGGAGTTGATTGGGAGATTGGATTACTTGCGTAATAATAATCGTTGAATGTAAGGTATGAATCCCTTAATTCTATTGTTGAATTCCTGATTTCTTAGCGAAAAACCCCAAATGGGTTGAGGCTTGATTTTAACCCCAAATATGGGTGATTTACACCAACTTCTCAAAGGATATAACTCCATAATGGTATTTGAAGTGTGGGTTGGTCTCGGAAACTCTATTTTAATATATGGGACCCACTTATGAGTTTTGGTGTCATTTTGGACTCGAAGCACAATAGTGCAATATGGGTATCTTTAGACTCGTATTGGCGAGTAGATCATGGTTTTGTTAGTGTGATGGCATTTTGGAGATTGTGGACTGAAGACGAGCATATGGTGCTTGATGTGAAGTTTTGTTGTTCGTCTTCGAGGTAGGCCTCTCTTTACCCCTCATCATAGATAACGTATAATATGTATTGCCTGTGAATTTGGATGTTAGGATTGAATATGGATAGAGTAACATAAGCCATTATTGTTGATTCTTTAGGGATTAAATGAGGGTTGTGGACCCGTAGGATGATACATTTATATGCCTTTTGAATCCTTGTGCCTTCCCTCTCTAGTTTAGATTAATTGCAACGTGGTTATAATGTAATGCTATGTTTGGATTGTGGTTTTAGTATTTGAAGCATGAATTGTGGATTTAAACTTATTGGACTAGTATAGTCACCTTGAAACCATAACTTGGGTAGAATAGACTTGATTACCCTTGTTTCTAGTTGAAGCTCTTATCTTAGGCTTTCTTTTTTCTTATTTGATATCTAGAAGTTGAAAAAGATGCCTTAGCCTAGTTTAGGGCATGGTGTGCCTAATTATACAAATTGAGGTTTATAAGCGGGATCATCCGGCCCACTTAGACCAAGACTCATGTTATCCTTGTGGTCTTGGTTGCGGATGTTAGACATAGATGGGGCTAGTAAACCTTAGTATAAGGTAAATTCATGACTTTATAGATTATATTGATGTTCTCTAGATTGTGGGTTTTGAGCTATGGCTATGATACTCCTTGTGGAAGTGATATTGGGCAGTTAGAGATGATATCCCCCAGAGATACGTTATGTGGCCTATAGAGATAATATTTCCTCTAAGACTTGATGATTGTCCTATAGAGATGGTATTTCCTCTTAGATATGATTGTTGTGCCCATAGAGATGCTATCTCTTTTTTGGTTATGATTGTTGGGCCTATTGAGATGATATTACTCTTAGATATGACGATTACCCTAGAGAGGTGATGTTCCTTATAGTCATGATGTATGACCTATTAATATAAGATATATTATATGAGAGATGATTATATGCTTATATACATGCGTATTTATATTATGCCTCCTAGATGTTAGATACCTCTGATAAGAGAAATGATTACATGCTTATTGAAGTATGCCTCCTATATATGAGATGCCATATATATGAGATATGATGACGTGCTTATTTATATATGTTTTCTAGATATAAGATGCCTTCTATGTAAGAGATGATTATGTGCTTATTGAAATTGTGCCTCCTATATGCGAGATACCTCTTATATTTGGATGACTAGAGGTATGCTATGGCTTATATAAATGATTATTGATATGAGTTCTGGACACGTATATAGGACTAAGGCTGTAATTATGATTTTGTAATTATTCAAGATATATTATTGGTCGAAGGGACGTGTTATGCTAATGATTGGATATTCAAAAAATGCTCATCATTTTATGGGATATGAATATAGTTTATAGATTCATTTATATGTTTATATCCATATCTCTTCGGTATAGAATGGAGAAAGATGTTGTATGTTGCTTTGGACCTTATTGATCTGATACTGGTGATGGTATGTATATATTTGTTAAATTCTTGATTATAGTATTGGTAACTTATGTAATTCTGGATAAAATATGATCTTATTATTATTCTGCTTTGTAAGGGGTAAGTTATGTCATAAGTTGTTTTCTATTAGGAGACTATAGCACTTGGTTGATAGGAATTAGATGTATTAGTTAATGAATATTTCTTAGTTGAAATATGGTAGTTAGAGATGGTTGATATTGGGCTAATGAAAATGTCGGGTTTAGTATAGGAGAAGATTAGTGATATTGATGCCCAAGTTTATAATGTTGATTAGTTGTTAAATGAGGAGTTGTATTAATGAGGCTTGATAATAAGTGATGTTGGTACTAAGAGGTGGCTCATTAATAACAATGAATAGTTGCTAAATTATTGATTAATGAATAGGTAAATAAGGATTGATCGATTAACGATGGTTAGTTAATGAATGATTTCTGTAAATAAAAGATGGTTAGATGATAAGTGGTTATGTGTTGTCTAATAATGGTTAACGATTATATGATGATTAGTTTAAAATATGGAATAGGTGATAAATGGCGACTATTGTCTAGTGATGAACCTTGGCTAGATGTTACATGTCAGCTATCTAATAAATAATTGTTAGTTGTTGTCTTTTGAATAAGGATAATGTTTGGACCAATAACTAGAGGTCATGTGATGACTAGCGAACTAGTGGTTTCACTATAAATAGCGTTAGTTAGATTATAATGAATAGCTGGGAAGTCTTGTCTAGATATATGCTTAGTGGTGATATGATTATATTTGTGAGTATATTAGTATATGTTAATCTGTTATGCTATTATGATGATATTAATACCCGACGAGGACGGAGGATGCTATTAGGATATATTGACAACCAGCAAGGCCAGAGGATACTGTGATAGTTTACTGATGCTTGACAAGGCTAGATACTATGATGATATATTGATACCCAATGAGACCGAAGGATACTGCGATGATATATTAATATCTGACAAGGCCAGAGATTGATTACTATGATGATGGTCATGATGATGACATTTATGATGAGATGTGACATTGATTGTGTACCTTGATTTCATTCCTGCATGCGTATCGCCTATCATGTGATGACCCTTTAGGTCATTTTCCATTTTTTTGCTTATGTCCACCGTTTGAGCTTCTCTATAGCTGCTCCAATTCATTTATGACTTGCTGGGACCGACAGTTTGGTTACCAAGTAATTCATTTGTTTTTTAGAACCAATTCCCCATTTAGAAGTTTTATTGGTTCCAAATGGCCACTGGGAGAAAACCTTAGTGAAATGACCTCAGATGCAAATTCTTACTGCTCCAACAGATCCAAAATATTGATCTTAGTCTAGGTAGACCTTTGGTTCGGGTCCCAATGCACCCGAGCTTATTTTGACCTATTGGTTGATTATCTAGTTGTGGGTGTCGAATTTTCTGTTGAATGGTTACTTTGTAATAGTGTTTTACGTGTGAATCTTCTTATTGTTCTTAGTAGTTTTGGAGTATGTTACCTTGTCTGATTACTGTTACTTGATTTACTAGCATATCCATTAATTGTGGTAGTATTAGTTCCCGCTATTGACTATAGTTTATCAAAATTTATGTTTTATTTTTGATTTTGTTGCTCTCTATCTATTGTAGATTGTTGGTTGTGTCCCTAGCTCCTTTATTGAATTCATTGTAACTAGTGTGTCTTTTTTACCATATCTTGATCCCTCTTTGTTATCTTTCTTCCCTTTTTTCTTTCATCCATTTCCCCTTTGTTGCATAGTGGCGGTGATTAGTGATGGTAGACAAGGGTCATGTCATAGGTTGGGGTCAAGGTCAGGAGGTATTGGGTCTGGGTTGGGGTTTGGGGGATTGGATATGGGTCGGGTCTAGGATCGTGTTTGGGGTTAGGGGCTAGGGGAGTAAGGTTAGGCGGGATAAAAGAACTTCTAGGTTACGAGTTGGGTCTTGGAACATCGGTACTTTGCAGGGTAAGTCTATAGAGTTGGTGAAGATTCTTAGAAAGAGGAGGGTTAGTGTAGCGTGTGTCAAGGAAACTAAATAGGTAGGCACTAAAGCGAGAGATATGGATGGATATAAGTTGTGGTACTCGGGTAGCGTGAGACAGAGAAATGGGGTCGGTATCTTAGTAGATAAAGATCTTAGGGAGCAGGTGGTAGAGGTAAAGAGAGTTAGTGATAGACTGATGTATATTAAGTTGGTCATGGGAGGGTCTATGGTGAACGTTATTAGTGCCTATGCCCCGCAAGTAGGTTTTGACGAGAAGGAGAAGAAGGAATTCTGGGAGGTTTTAGATGAGGTGGTGAGGAGCATCCTGAGCACTGAGAAGCTTTTTGTGGGAGGGGATTTCAATGGGCATACTGGGTCTCTGTCGGGAGGGTACGATGATATGCATGGCAGTTTTGGTTTTGGTGAGCGGAATGAAGGAGGAACTTCTCTGTTAGATTTTTTTAGGGCTTTTGGTTTGTGGATAGCGAATTCAAGATTTCGAAAGAAGGAGGATCACCTTATTACGTTTCATAGTTCAGTGGCTAAGACTCAGATAGACTTTTTGCTTCTTAGAAAAGGGGATAGAGCGCTATGTAAAGACTGTAAAGTCATACCTAGCGAGAATCTCTCGACTCAACATAGGTTGTTGGTGATGGACTTGGTTATGAATAAGGGCAAAAAGAAGAGAAGTGGGGAGGCACGACCCATGCTTAAGTGGGGTAGCTTGACTTTTGTGAAGTTGAAGAGTAGGGGGTGTGGGAGAGTTGAGGGGGTATGGATAATATGTAGGAGACGACTGCCAGTTGCATTAGGGAGACCTCTAGAGAGGTTTTGGGTGTATCGAGGGGTCGATCTGGCAAACATCAAGGAGACTAGTGGTGGAACAAAGAGGTCAAGAGAAAGGTAAAGTCTAAGAAGGTGGCTTATGATAAGTTGGTTGGGAGTAAGGATGATGAGGAAAGGCAGAAGAATAAAGAGGAGTATAAGGTAGCTAGAATAGAGGCTAAGTTAGCGGTTATGATGGCTAAGACAACAGCTTTTGAGAGTTTGTATGCTTCTTTAGAGGAGAAAGGCGGAGATAAAAAATTGTAAAAGATGGCCAAGGCAAGGGAACAGAGAGATCGTGACCTTGACCAAGTGAAGTGCATCAAATGAGAGGATGGTATAGTGTTAGTTGAGTATGCCCTCATTAGGGAGAGGTGACAATCCTATTTTCATAAACTTTTGAACGACGAGGGGGAAAAAGGCTCTGTGTTGGGAGACTTAGGGATATCTGAGGAGGGTCGCGATTATAGTTATTGTAGGCTTATCAAGATTGAGGAGGTCAAGGGGGCTATTCGCAGGATGCGGAGGGGTAGGAGATGGGGCTAGATGAGATTCCAGTAGATTTTTGGAAGAGCACTAGCGGGGCAGGTTTAGAGTAGTTGACAAGGTTGTTTAACATTATTTTTAGAGATGCTAAGATTCCTGAATCACGGAGGTAGATCACGATGATTCCATTGTATAAGAACAAGGGATACATTCAGAGTTGTAACAACTATAGAGGTATTAAATTGTTGAATCATACTATGAATGTTTGGGAAAGGATATTAGAGTTGAGAATGAGGAGGATTATGATGTTCTATAAGAATCAGTTAGGTTTCATGCCTGGTCGCTCGACCATTAGGGCCATTCATATTGTGAGGAGATTAGTGTAGCAGTTTCGAGAGAGGAAGAAGGACTTGCACATGGTTTTTATTGATCTAGAGAAGGCATATGACAGAGTTCCCAGGGAGATTCTGTGGAGGTGCTTAGAGGATAGAGGGGTTCCCGTGGCGTACATTAGGTCGATTCAGAATATGTATGATGGTGCGAAGACTTGTGTGAGGACGGTAGGTGGAGATTTAGAGCACTTCATATTTTTGATAGGGTTGCACCAGGGATCGACTCTTAGCTCATTTCTATTTGCTTTGGTGGTGGATGTATTGACGTGACATATTCAAGGAGAGGTGCCTTGGTGTATGTTATTTGCAGAGGATGTGGTTCTGATCGACGAGACTCGGGGTAGAGTTAATGATAGTTGGAAATTGGGATACAGATGCTTAAATCTAAAAGTTTTCGGTTAAGTAGAACCAAGACGGAGTACTTGGAGTGTAAGTTCAGTGATATGTCGCAAGAAGATGGAGTGATTGTGAAGCTAGACTCTCAGCCCATCCAAAAGAGGGAGATTTTCAAGTATCTGGAGTCTATAATTTAGGGTAATGGTGAGATTGATGAGGGTGTCACGCATCATATTGGGGCAAGTTGGTTGAAGTGGAGGCTCGCTTTGGGAGTTCTTTGTGATAAGAAGGTGCCCCCGAAGCTTAAAGGTAACTTCTACAGAGTGGTAGTCTGGACGACTATGTTGTATGGAGTGGAGTGTTGGCCATCTAAGAACTCCCACATCTAAAAGGTGTAGGTGGCGAAGATATGAATGTTGCAATGGATGTGTGGACATACAAGGAAAGATAGGGTGAGGAATGAGATTATTCGGGAGAAGGTGGGAGTTTCCATGGTGGAGGATAAGTTGCGAGAAGTGAGGCTACGTTTGTTCGGGCATGTGAGTTATTGTAGGAGTAAGACTCTTGCTAGGGATGGTTTTAGGCGGTCTAGAGGTAGACCGAAGAAATATTGGATGGAGGTGATTAGGCATGATATGGAGCAATTATAGCTTATAGAGGACATGACCCTTGATAGAAAGGTGTGGAGGATGCGTATTAGGGTAGAGGGTTAGGGGGTGGGAGCGCTGAGGTAGTAATAGGGGAGTTATCCTTTAGGTCGGGAGTTTCTAGTTCATAGTGTTTTGGTTGTAGTTTGGGGCTAGTGGTGTTGGCTTTTTTGCATCCCGTACTAGTTTATTATGCACTTATCTTTTGTGTTTGTTATACGGTTAGTTTGTTTTGTGTGTTATACTAGTTTATATGCGCCTACATATTGTATTTGTTATACTGTTATTGGTCCTAAGTCGGGGGTCTATTGGGAATAGCATCTCTGCTTCTCTTGAGGTAGTGGTATGGTATGTGTACACTCTACCCTCCCCAGACCCCAGTAGGTGGGAATACACTGGGTATGTTGTTGTTGTGGTCAAAAAATTGAAAATTGAAAGAATTGGTGTGGGACCCATATTTGGTCGAAACAACCTCAGATTAAAAATGACTTTCTGAAAAATGATTAACTATAGGTGTGGGACCCACTTTAGTCCTGAAAGATCTTGGATGAAAGTTTTGATGATTCCAATGGATTTGAAATGTGGTTTACACTCTAAATTCACCATTGGATCATACTTTTTGGACTCCGAATGAGTTCTAAGTTCAAAAACTTATTTGTGATTTTGCTGTCATCTGGTGCGCAATCGCCACAAATAGTGTAGCGATCATGGATAGAACATTCGTGGCCCGTATGATCACGATTGCGACATTCCTTATGTATAGGGGCTATATAAAGGCCCCAAGATGTGTTTGGGGCATTTCCCATTTATCATTTAGACCTAGAAACCCCAAAAATGAGTGTAATAACTAAAAATTGGTCATGGTGGGTAACTTGGGAGCTTGACTATCATCTTTTATCGCGATTATCTTCAATTTAAGGTAAGAATCCTTTGAATTCATGCTCGAATTTCTTAGTTTAGACCCAAAACCCCAATTTATCTTAGAGCTTTATTTTATCCCAAAGTATGCTTAGTTTTCACCAATTCTTTTAGGGTTATGATTCCTTTTCATGTGTGAACATTTGGTTGCCCTCGGAAACTCATTTTACGTATGTGGGATCCACTTAGGGTTTTGGTGTTGTTTTTTGACTCAAAGCAGTATAATGCAATATGGGTATCACTAGACTAATATTTATGAGTAGATTATGGTTTTGATAGTATGATGGCATTTTGGGGATTGTAAAGTGAAGACGAGCATGTGGTGCATGTAGTGAGGTTTTACGATTTGTCCTTGAGGTAGTCTGCCTATTTTTCTTAATAGATGATGTGTGATATATGTTGCGTGTGAATATGGATGTTAGGCTTGATTATTTGTAGGATAAATTATCATTGATTATTGATGTTTGTGGATTAGAAGAGGGTTTTGGACCCATCAGACGACATGTTTATAACCTTTTTGTATCCTATTTCCTTCCCACTTTAGTTTAGATTTGTTGTAGTATAGATACTATATAATCCTATGTTTGGGATGTGCTTTTAGTATTGAAACATGATTTGTATATTTAGCCGTATTGGGCTAGTGTGGTAGTCTTGAAATCATAAGTTGGGTAAAGTTGATTTGAGTACCCTTATTTCTAGTAGAGGTTCCTACCTTAGGCTTGAACATGGCTTACTTGATGTCTAGAATTGGACTAGATGACTTTGCCATGTTTGGGGAATTGTGTGCCTAATTATGGAAATTGAGGATTATAAGTGGGATCGTCCGGCCCACTTAGGCCTAAACTTGTGTTAAGTCTTGTGGACTTAGTTGCAGATGCTAGATAGGTAAATTGGACCTATAGTGATGATGTTCCTCTTAGATAGGTAAATTGGCCTAGAGAGGTGATATTCCTTGTAGTTATAATGTATGACCTATTGATACAAGTTATCCTGTAGAGGATTACATTTCTATCTATATTATGCCTCTTAGATGAGAGATGTTTCTTCTGTGAGAGATGATTACATGCTTATTGATATTATGCCTCCAATATGTGAGATGCCTCCTATATGTGAGATGATTTGAGATATGCTATGACTTATAAATATGATTATTGATATGAGTCCCGAATATGTTGTAATACCCCATAATATTCTAAGCATGATTCAGGTCTTAGTTACATGCTTAAGGGGTCCAAGGCTTGAAATTTTCACTAAGTGTAGAGGACTTAGCCATTTTCAAGAACCCTAAACTTCTATGAGTTTTATTTTGGTCTTCCCGACCTCAAAACATTAATTTTTGAGTTAAAACATGTTCGGGATTGTTAAAGGTATGTCTCAAGGAAGTTTTAAGAATTTTCTAACTAGCGTAGGGGTGCGTTTGGAAAACAAAGCCAGTAGACCCTCCAGGATAGGCCTGCAGTGCCTGTTCTAGTCCACCATGACAAAGCCCGAAGTACCCAATCTAGTCCACCAGAATTAATCCCACGACTCGAGGCTTATCTCACTGGTCTAAAGCCCGCGGCGCGCCCATGCCCATTCGTCCAGCCACTTGGCCTTTATGCTAAGGGGTATTTGGGTTATTTTCCCTCATCCTATTTGGTGCATAACACTAATTGGAGATTCTAAAAGGGGATTATTTGCCACTATCACTCAAATTTCTCCCAATAAAACCCTCCTCCTTCCCCAAGAACAAATTCATGCTTCATTCTCAAGAAATAAAGATTTCAAGCTTCCCATCCTAGAAATCTTCAAGAATTCAGTTATTAATATATATGGGATGTTCATCCATAGGTCCCTTTCTCCCATGGATCCCAAAACCCTCTTTTTGTTTAATTTATGAGTTTACATATGTTAAAGAAAAATAAATCCATGAATCTCTTGTTAATTAAATGTTAAGTTATGGTTACAAGTTTTTTCAAGTGGAATGAGTCATATTATGTTTTAAGTGTTGTGATTCCCAAGTGATGTTAATGGATTTATGAATGAATCCCCAAATTATGAATTTAGCCACCTAATCTTGTTGTTTTATTTCATGTTTAAGACATTCCCATGTTCAAGCTTATGATTCTTACATGTTGGATGAAAAGTCCATGTTTTGTGTCTTTGAACCATGATTGCATACTACAGTATTTCAAGTTTGATATTGTATTTTTATAATCATTCTGTGCAGGTGGGTTATAAAAACTCTATACCTACATGTTTTACATGATTTCAGATCTTTCAAGTAATAATTCAGTGAAACCATGAGTCTTGTTATTTACTCAGATATATATGATCATGATGATTACTATCAGTTATCAGAAATGATATTAAGTTAAACATAGTTCAGCTCAGTACCAATGTAAGTTTAGGTGGGAGTAGGATTTGGAACCGAGTGAAGGCAAGGATGGCGGTTTCCTCGCCAGTTAGGCAGAGGCATTAGTAGCAAACTTAGTAATCCAGAACTACTTAGCAAGCGTAGGATATGAGGGGTCATACGTCAATTTCGGCTTAACTTCCTCTCGGGGGTCACCTGTTAGTTTTGGCTTGGCACCCTGGCATAGTACTTTCACCCTTCCAACTATGGTTAAAGGTTGGACCCTAATTAGCTCAGATTGGGGCATGCTAGTTATATGATACCTCCTACAATCCTAGTATAGTTATTAGTGTATTCAATTTAGGTTTTCTTGACCAAGTGTATAAATTTTCAGTTATTCATTTATATAGCGTTTAGTCTTTCAAATTAAAGATTATCTCAGAAATATGTTTATGCTTGGTCTTGCATTCTCAGATATTACATGTTCATGTATTTATGCGCAGTTACCTTATACATTTCAGCAAGTCCTCATCTCATATACTAGTATATTCAAAGTGCTGACCGAATTTTTTTGCGTTATGTTGTCTTATAACATATGTTCTGATGCACAGTTTCCAGGCCGCTCTTAGAAAACTCATTGTTACTCAGCAGCAGTAGTGGTGAGTCCTCATCAATCGAGGATATTATTTGTTTATTTTAGTTACTTTAGTGGTTTCGTATGTTTAGTCAGTTGTAGTTAGTTGGGGGTCATTCCCATCAACTCCTCATATTGTTTAGAGGATTTCAGAAAAACAGTTAGATAGTCAGTCAATCATTTCAGTGTTATCAGTTAATTTCAGATAGACAGTTGGTTTCTAGAATTATATCAGATATTTCAGACATGTTTTTGAAACATATTTCAATGTCCAGTTTTACAGTATCTTAGTATCTTACCTTCCACACGTGATGCATTACTATTTTGGTCAAGTGCTCACAGCAGGTAATAGCTCATGGGTTAGCTTGTGGTCCCTTGTGGCCTTAAGCATTGTTATTGCAACTTGAGGGTATCCTCGGGTTATAATAAAAATAGTTATCAAATTCAGGTTTTAAAGTTTCCTAGGGAATTTGAAAGATGCGTTGAGTAGAGTCTTGTGCATGGGTGTGAAGTGTGCCACACTTACAGACAAGAGGCCATGAAATATTTTTAGGAAAGCTTCCCTTCATTCAGTATTTATGTCGTAAGAAAGATCATGATCTCTATTTAAACTCTCTTTCTAACTCATCCTTCATTTTGTTTACAGACAATGCCTCCTAGAAAAAAAATAGAAGAAGGAATGGGGATCAGCCCGCACCACTGCCTATTCAGGAAGATCCCCTGAATGAGCATGTCTCTCGCAATGAATTCAGGGCCACTTTCATGACCCTGCCCATTTTAGTAGCTTCTCAGAATAGCAAACAAGTTGTTTCCCCGGCTAATCCAGTGGCAAATACGGTCACAGTTAGGATTCGAGATTTCACCTGGATGCACTGTTAGAAATTACCTTTATTGCAACGAAACTTTTGGCAACGGTTCAAAAAGCATTGCTATAGAAGGTCTATTGCAACGGTTGTAACTGTCGAAAAAAAATTATTATAGTAGAGCTAGTTGATTCTATAACCATTGCTATTGATGGATAAGAGTTGCAATAGGGTGTCTTATAGCAACGGTTGGATGAACCATTGACATAGATTCACCTGTGGCAATGCCTTATTAGAAAAAATAGGATATTGCATCATTTTATTTTTCGTCCCCTCTTTGAAGATTATTCTAGTTGTTATGCTATTTGTTTCTTTAGAAGGAGATAAATCAAATCCAAACACTTCTTTCTATAATGGTGAAACCCTCATTTTCCATTTCCCTTCTTTCCTCCTCCTCTATCTCTCTCCCATCTCTGTCGAGCACTGCCAGTTTAAGGGTTTCGTTGCCAATGATATCTATGAACTTTTTTGACCTCAATGAACCCATCGCCGCCATACAACACCACCCTCCCACTTCCTCAGTGGCCACTCAAGTGGCATCTCGTTGTCCGACCCGAAGCCTGCGTCGATGTCCTTTGAGGAATGGGATAAAGACGAGTTAGCAGGTATTCCTTAATCTCTGACCTCTAATTCCTCATTAAGTACAAAATCTGCCACTGAAGCTTCCAATCGGATCCCGATTTGAAACCTTAACTGGAGCTTGACATTGAAAGACCGAGATTGATATCGGATTATACTATTGAGATATTTTGTTTGTGTATTCCTGAATAATTTGCGCAAGAAAATGGACTCAACGACCGAAAAATGTATGATAATTGTAAGGGACAAGCAACAGTCATGGACATTTGGTGTGTATACAGGCTGCAGAAACACCTTCATTGGAAGTGGTTGGCGAGAATTTTGCATTACGAATTGCTTAAAGAAAGGAGATCTTTTAATATTTGAGATTTTTTCCAATGGAGATACACCTATATTTAGATTTCATGGAAAGTTCCTCATCTAAGCCCTTGTCTTAAAATTTATGATTAACATTCAGATTAATGTTTTCTTCTGTTTAATGATGTCTCACTTTAAATTAATTACCGCGGGATTACTTTATAATTTCAAGGATCCTATCTAGTTATTAACTTTTGCAGGTTCACGATTTTTATGGTCTGAATTATAATCTGTAAACACACATTATAGTCGATATCCATTGCTCACAACAATTGGAGGAATAGGGTTCATTGTATAAGATAGATCTGGAACATTCAAAGGAAAACCCATATTCCCTACCTCTTGTAGCTTTGGAAAGTCACCTACCATCTATTTGTGCATGTGTTTCATTTACTTACTTTGTCTTTGTCATTGCTCCTCTATGTTTTTGAGTCTATCCATGTTCTGTTAACTGACCTTGATTGATATTCTTTTCAACATATGTCTACATTTGCCTCTCTTTTTTTAGCTTTAAGATTCTGAAATAGTTGTTCGATTCCATTTTGTTGTCTTGGTTTTACATCATCCTCTCCTTCGTCGGCATTGTATTCTTTTGTGGATCTTATTACTTTGTCTATTTTGTCCTACAATTCCCAATTCTAATGGTTTAATCGAGGACAAAATTCTACATTATAGAGGCTTTTCATTTTGAAGAGTGTGAAAGAAGGATTTTTCTCAGAAGCAATGTACAAGTAAATTACTGTGAGAAGTTTTTGAGTGTACTAGCTCTGCAAAAGTATCTTTCTATTAAATCACTTCATCAAGTAATATCAGAAAAGCTACTAGTTGTATATTCCCTACAAATAAACAAATAACAGTTCCTTTATACTTGAACTTAGTTTTTTTGTTTTGGTTTTAAAACTAGATTTAAGAGGAAGTCCATCCCTTCAGCCTGAAGCAAAGAAGAAAAAAATGGATGCTTAAAGAATGTCGGATAAAGTTGTGGAGTGTAAAACCTTTCGAGTTTTTCCTTTTCGTTCCATTACTAGTTGTAGTGTTTCTTCTTTCGTCTTTTCTTGGTTACTTTAAAGCAGTAACAGATGTTAGGCTTAAGACCTCGGATGTGACTACTCCAGAATCACAAATAGTTGCTTCAACATCTGCTGATGCCAACCCTTATTTTCTATCTACTATTCAACCTTACACTCTCAGATTTCCTGTTTTGGTACGAGTGATTTTATAACAACCTTATCTGACATTTTTTTACTTGTTTTGTGATAATGTGGTATTGATATACACATGTATTGGGATAAATTTGAGTAGTATCTTCCAATGGATTTTGGAAAATCAATTGGCTTGCTGAATAGACGTGAGTTGATTCTTGTGGTTGAAAGATAGAAATTATGGTAAGTGTGGCTAGGGAGAATTGACAATCGTCACTTTGGAATTAAAAGGGGATGGCCACAGTTCAGACAAGGAAATGGTGTTCAAGTTGGAGATACTTATAAGTTTGAACTCACCAACAATGGTGTAGTACCTATAGTGCATTTCCATTGTAAGTATTTCCATACTGTGATGTTGACATAATACATAAATAGACACCCAAACTTGGCCTCAACTGAAAAGTAAGCACTCCAATTTTGAGTATGCTCATGTATATTCACTTTCCCTAGTAGAATTCTGGTAAATTCACTTTCCCTACTAGCATTATGGTAAATTCACTTTATTTTTGTATAATTAAGACGGTCTTATGTCTTTCTCTACTTGTTTTTTGTACTATGTGCGTTCCTTCCTCCTTTTTTATGTTTCATGGAATTTTTTATCTAAAGAATAGAATACAAAGATTAAACAAAGCTAGTGAAGATCACATAAAGAAGAAAATAGTTGTAGCCCATATAATGATAGAATAAAATAGAGAAGGTCAATGGAGATTGTTTATGCATATCCTGTGTAGACCTTCAAATACATCGGACTCTAGATAAGATCATCAAAGGTGTTAACAACGGATAAGGTAGACACATAATTACACATAAATACCTCTCTCTAAAACCATACAAACTTAGCAAAGAACAAAAGAGATTTTGAAGAAAATCTCCATAGAGGCAATACCAACTAGTTGAAAATAAGTCTTTGTCACGTTGGTGAGATCAGTGCAATAAGATTTTACCTTGTAAAACCTGAAGATTAATTTCGTCTTCGATTGCTTCAGGGGTTATATGTTGTATGCTAAAAAAAGTAGTTTATTTGTATGGACCAAAAAATTAGGCAAGATAATCATTGACGAGTTCAAATGAAACTTCGTAAAAAAGAGATCCTTGACCCATTAATTCATGGGGTAGTAGCTGGAGATCATGGTCTTTGATCTATTAGAAGGCCAAAGATTTCTAAGAAGAAAATAATGTTAAACATTCCAACATCTGAACAGCTGGCTACTTTGAATCTCAAGGAGGGAAAGAATATAGTTGTTTTCACATTCTCGACTGCAATGCTGGGGAAACAACAAGTCATATGCTAGGACTTTTTTTGCCCTATTACATCCCCCTTTTGTATTCAACACTTTCAAGAAATGTTTAATCATTCTTTCTATAGTGTGACAAATGCTTCTATGCTCATAATTTGTCTAAGGTGCTTACTTCACAGGTTGATGCACGTGTATATTTGTAGAGATGTGACTCAAAAATTATCATATCTGATGTTGATGGAACAATTACAAGGTAAGAATAACTGGATGTTCTGGTATGAATGATATTTTATCTTTTGAAGGGGAATCATGAAGATGGAATTTGGACATCAAATTTGAAAACCTCTTAGAAAATTTCTTTTAAATGTTCTGTTGAGTTGTCCCAAAATTGTTTTTGATCAGTAATACAAAATTGTATTGTAACTAAAAATGAATTCAAACTTCTGAATAGAAAATCGAAGCTGATAATTAATGTAACTTCACCCATACTTTACACCATATGACATCATACTGGAAACAAGACTTATTTGGTTGTGCAACCTGAACTCACCTCAGCCCCTCTTATTTTTAATTCTGCAGTCACTTTTACTAATATATAAACATAAGTGTTACTTTTTAGATGAAGAATTTAAGTTACAAATCTTCGAGGCTGAGTCTTTCTTTATCTGGAAATATCTATAACATTGAAGTTGGTTTACATATTCCAACACATTAAATTAGATATATAAGGCTAAGTTTTTTATGCAGGTCCATTTCTCCTCTTTAAAATTTTCTTGGTTCCACTCTTTGGTTCATTAGTGAAAAAGAAAGGTAGACTTTTGTTCAAGATAATTGATATCTGATAAACAATATAGCTGATTGATATTCCAAAAGTTTTTTCACCTCCTTTTCCTTATGCCTGTCTAATGTGTGATGTTTTTGTCAATTAAATAGATCTGATGTTCTAGGATAGTTCATTCCTCTGGTTGGGATGGATTGGTCACAGATAGGTGTTGCACATCTCTTTTCAGCTATCAAGGTCCTTAGACTTCATTTGTTTTCTCTTCTTCCCTTCTTTTGTGGCACATTATTCAAACTTCTTGCTGCATCTACTAATTTTGTTGTTCTGGCATGTCATCTGTCATTATATACCAGTTTTTCTTTTACTAATTTGTATAAATAATTTATTCATTTGCTATTAAGATTTTTTATGCTCTATTTATAGGTGTTCTTCTATGTATCAATTGAAAATTAAATATGTTGTCATTTAAGTGCTAATTGAGATTATTTTTTCTCTTTTTATAGATGTTCAAAATGAAGGAGGAGATGAAAAAATTTACCTTACTTGAGAAAATTTACGAATTATTGAACTTTGTGAAACTTATCGCCACTCGAACTTGATACTTTATGGGAAAACTAATGACCGTTTGACTTTAACATTTTTCTTTCGGATTTAGATTACTAGTTTGTTGAATATTTTAATTTGAATTATTATTAATGAAAAATTTTATTGTGATGTGCATATATAGTTGTGTATTAATATAATTCTCTCTCTCTATATATATATATATCAATTGGTATTTGAACTATCTGCAATAATAGGTGACCAAAAAATATTGCAAAAAGATTCAAAAATTGTGGCAATAGGTGTCGAAAACTGTTGCCATAGGTAGTGAAAAAAAATTGCAAAAGATGAATAATTGTTGCAATAGGGTTATTGCAACGTTTTTCTCTTATTGCAATAGAGTCTATTCTAACGGTTCTTCACATTTGCAATAGAATCTATTGTAACATCTCTCAACTGTTGCAATACAGTCTATTGCAATAGTAAAGAACCGTTGCAATAGATAATTTGAACCATTTCAATAGGAGTTACAAAAACTGTTGCAATAGATAGACCTATTGCAATGTTTTTGTAACCGTTGCAAATTTCGTTTCGGTAGCTCAATGGAAATGATTTTTATATCTATCGCAATATTTTTTGAACCATTTCCATAGGGGTAATTTCTAGTAGTGATAAATTCCCCTTTATTTTTAGGATCTAAGTTTGAGGAGGATTTGTAGGAGGTTCTGGATATGGTATAGAAGGTGATTAATATCATGCGCATCAATTTGAGTGAGAGTGAAGAGTTGGTTGCATATCAGTTGCAGGATGTAGCTAACACCTAGTTTAAGCAGTGGAAGGAGGATCGAGGTTTGGAGGCAGGGCCTATTGAGTGGGAGAATTTAACCACAACTTTCTTAGATAGGTTCTTTCCATTAGAGTTACGTGAATATAAGGGCCTATTGCGGTAGCTCAATAGGTTCTCCTGATGTGGTTATGGTTACGTTACAGGTTCTTCATCTTCATTTTCATGCATTGTAAGATCCCGTAGCTTCACTTTCTTCTATGAATAATTATATAGCTGTAGATTACGGTATCAGTCTTGAAATATTATTAGAGACTTTCTCAGTGTCTACCCTAGAGGGTAAACCTATTATAGCCAGATGGGTATGCAAAAATTTTCCCGATCACAGTATCTCAGAAAATCTCCTTAGTTGATCTTAGGGAGTTAGAGATAACAGACTTTAATGTCATTCTCGGTATGGATTGGCTCCCCTCGTGCTATGTCTCAATTGATTGCATAAATAGAGTAGTTCAGTTTTAGTTTCCTAATGAACCAGTCATTGAATGGAGAGGCAGTACTTCAGTGCTTAGGGGTCAGATTGTTTCTTATCTAAAAGAAATAATGATGATATCAAAAGGGTAGTGTTTACCATCTGCTTCGAGTTAAAGACTCTAGTTCTATGACTCCATGTCTCCAGTCAGTTTCAGTAGTATGGGAATTTCCAGATGTGTTCTCTGAAGATCTTCTCGGAGTTCCTCCCAAAAGGCAAATTGACTTTGGAATAGATCTCCTTCTAGATACCAAGCCTATCTTTATTCCACCTTACCAAATGGCTCCAGTTGATCTTAAGGAGTTGTAAGAAAAATTAAAATATCACTTAGATAAGGGTTTCATCAAGCCCAGTGTTTATCCATAGGGTGCTCCAGACTTGTTTTTGCGTAAAAAAAAATAGTTCTCTCAGAATGTGGGTCGACTACCGTCAGTTGAACAAACTCAAAATCAAGAATAAGTATCCACTCCCCAGAATTGATGAATTGTTCAACCAACTTTAGGTTGCCAATTATTTGTATAAGATAGACCTCTGATTCGGCTATATCAGCTTAGAGTCAGAGAATGTTACATTCTGAAAACAACTTTAAGAACTTGGTATGGTCACTTCAAAGGCCTAGTTATATGTTTTGGACTAACGAATGCCACTGCAGCTTTCATGAACTTGATGAACAGGGTGCTAAAGAAGTACTTGGACATGTTCTTCATAGTCTTCAGTAATGATATCCTTGTCTATTCTCATAGTGAGAATGATCAGGCATACCATCTGAGAAGTGTGTTGCAGACCCTAAGAGAACATCAGTTGTACACCAAATTCAGTAAGTGTGAATCTTGGCTGATATTAGTAGCTTTTCTTGTCCATATTGTTTTCGGTAATGGCATTAGAGTTAACGCTCAAATGATCGAAGAAGTGAGAAACTTTCCTAGACCCATCTCTCGATCAGACATCAGGAGTTTGTAGGGTTTGGCAATCTACTACAGATGGTTTGTTAAAGGATTTTCTTCTATTGCCCCATGTATCGATTGACTCAGAAGAAATTCAAATTTCAGTGGTCAGATTCTTGCAAGAAGGGTTTTCAGGAGTTTAAGAATCAACCCACTTCCATTCCAGTCTTGACTATTCCCAATGGTTCACAAGGATTCGTAGTTTAGTTTGATGCTTCCAGAGTCGTTCTTGGTTATGCTTTGATGTAAAGAGGCAAGGTCACAGCCTATGCCTCTAGGCAACTTAAACCCCATGAAAAGAATTATCCTACCCATGATCTTGAGTTGGTAGCTGTTGCTTTTGCCTTGAAATTTTAGAGACATTATCTTTATGGGGTTCATGTTGATATGTTCACTGATCATAAGAGTTTACAGTACGTGATATCGCAGAATGATCTGAATCTTTGTTAGAAAAGGTGGCTTGAGATATTAAAAGATTATTATATGAGTTTGTTGAATCCTCCGAGTAAGGCTAACGTAGTGCCAGATGCCCTCAGTAGACTATATATGGGTAGTTCTTCTTAAGTTTAGGGAAATAAGAAGATGTTAGTCAGTGAGGTTCATCAGCTTGCTAGATTAGGTGTTCGCGTAGTTGATTCAGCCGAAGGTAGTATATGGGTTCAAATGGTTTTGAATCTTCATTGGTGAATGAAGTAAAAGAAATATAGGATAGATATCGTAGATTGGTTAATTTAAGGAGGATGTTAGAGATCATAAGGTAGAGGTTCTCTCAAAGGGGAGATGGTGGGCTTCGTTGTCAGGGGAAGTTTATGTGTTCTTTAGGTTAGTGGCTTGAGACAACAGATACTTACAGAAGTTCATAGCGCACGATACTTTATCCACCTTGGAGACACTAAGATTTAGCGTGATTTGGAGGAAATCTATTGGAGGAGTGGTATGAAAAAGGATATTGAAGGAGTTTATCATCCCCACTTGGAAGTGGGAAGTGGTGAATATGGATTTTATGATAGGGTTACCTCGTACGCGTCGTCATAAATATTTTATATTGGTCATTGTCTATAGAATGACCAAATCATCTCATTTCTTGCCAGTTCATACTTCGTACTTAGATGAGGATTATGCCAAGATTTTTATTAGGAAGTTGGTTAAGTTGCACGGGATTCTGTTGTCTATCATATCAGAAAGAGGTACTAAGTTTACCTCTAACTTTTGGAAGGCATTTCAGAAGGGTCTTGGTACCTAATTTCATCTGAGTACAACCTTTCATCCTCAGACAGATAGTCCGGCAGAGAGGACTATTCACACCTTAGAGGACATGTTGGGATCATATGCTATTGACTTTAAATGTAGTTGGGATGACCACTTACCTTTGATTGAGTTTTCCTTAAACAATAGTTATCACTACAGTATTCAGATGGCTCCCTTTGAGGCTCTATATGGAAGGATATGTAGATCTCGTATTGGTTGGTTTATGTCACGACCCGAGATTATCCCCTAGTTGTAACACAATGCTTGAAACCATAAGTGATCCCAAGATACCTCATGAACGGGCATACTACATGAGCAACTGATTTAATAGGTATAAATTACTTAATTTGCTGAGCAGAAGAAAATCATGAAAAGTCTGAATAAAGGTAATCCCAATAAAGTTTACATCATGATAAAACTGAAGAATGAAACATGAATTACATGATTGACTCTGACTGACCATCTATGAAGCCTATACTATAATGACTGTAAATAGTTGAGACATGCCTCCAACTACCACAAATCAATACATATGAATAAACAAAGAAAAGTACATGAAATACTACTGACTGGAGTCCCCAAAACAAGAGAATTCATCACCTGTTGGCTGGAAGCTGCAAACTATCTGATTATGTTGTGTAGGCTACAATTGATACCTACATTATGAAACAATGTAGAAAATAGACATATATGTTGATCAGTACTTCTGTATTGTACTGAGTAAGTGGGGGTGAATGCAAAAAGTAAAACTAATTTCATATGAAATCTTAAAACATGCATGGTAAGTGCAAGTAAACTCACCAAGAGACTGAAATAAACTAAATGATGAAGCACCTTAAAACATGAGTAACAAACATGATCTGATAAGCTGGTGAATCACTACACTTAGTTACTTAAATCTTTTCTTTTGTAGAACAAGTAGAACTGAAACTGGGAAACGGTAAATGTGACTACTTCATAAAAATCTCATGTAAAGCAGAATAGACTATAAAACTGAACTGAGGGTCATGTATGGATACTGAGCATAAAAACATAAATATGTACTATTTGAAAATGCAAGACAAAGCATAAACATGTTTCTGAGATAATCTGCAATCTGAGAGACTGAAATCTGTATAACTGAATAACTGGCAATCTGTACACTTAGTTAAGAAAACCTAAATTGAAATACTTGAATCACTTTATTGATACCGTGGGAAGTATCATGTAGCCGACATTCCCCAATCTGAGCTAATCGGTGTCAAACCTTAACCACCATTAGAAAGGTCTTTGTACTGTGCCATGGGTACTAACACATGGTTGACGATGTGGATACACAATCTAATGTCCTGAATGACTAAGGAGCCACCCTCTACTCGAAGGTGCTCTCATGATATATGTGTCAAGCTTTAAATGGAAGGAAGATATCTCAAACCTATGCTATTACATAGTTCTAGAACTCAGGGAGTGCTACTAACGGTCACACCCTCTATTGGAAGGTGAGCCCCCATCCCTAGGTTCGCTCAATATGAAATCCAATTCCCAACAGAAAGACACTGAAATACTAACTGGTGCATGCACTGATAACTAATAACTGATAAGCTCAGGTCATAGTATTTAAAAAATAACAATGCATACAGATTCTGAGGTAATTATAAACATATAAGCTGATAATTCTCAACATGATCATGGTATTTTGAATATGACATTAAAACCATGGTCTGACTTACATGTTACTTGAATAATGAAAATCATGTAAAACACATAGGTATTAGGTGTTCATAATTTGCCAGCACTGAATAACCCTAAAATATAATAAAAGCTTAAAACTATAGTATATGATCATGGTTCAATGACCCAAAACATAGACATTTCATCAAACATGTGAAATCATGAACTTGAACATAGGAATATGATAAACATGAGAAACCAACATGATTACATGGCTAAATTCATAAATTGGTGGTTTAACATGAAATTCACTTGAATATGACATGGGAAATTTAAACTTGACGCATGAGATAAGATAACTTTTCTTGAAATCATCCTTTGGCATGAATTGAATCAAATTACTAAGGAAAAACATGATTTAAACACATCTGGAACATGTGAAACTTCATAAAAGGGAAAAATCATATTTTTAATCCAAGTAAGGTTTTTGGGATCCATGGGTGAAAGGGACTGATGGATGAACACCCGCATACCTTAATTGAACGAATTCTTAAAGAAACTTGAAATTGGAAATTGAACCCTTGAATTCTTGAGAAAGAAAGATTGAATCTTGGGAGTTGAAAGGTAAATTTGTGAAAGAAACCCTATTCTTGATGTTTTATTGAAAATTCTTAAACTTAGAAGATTAAACTTTGGCTTTCTTGGGGAAAAATTTTGGATTTTGTTCTTGGGGAGGAGGAGGGTTTACATATGGATTTGATGATGAAAAGTGGGCAAATAATACCCTTTTAGTGTTTTAATCCATCACTTGGGTGCTTGGGGGCAAAGTGAAATGACTAAAACACCCTTTGGTTTTGTATTTACGGATGCAGGTAAATATTACTCCGTGTCGCGGAGGTAGACATGGTAACATAATTATGCATTGTGGCGCCATCGTGGCCTGATTCTGACGAAAATGATCATAACTTTTTGCTCGGATATCGGATTAAGGTGAAATTGGTATAGTTGCAAAGATAATTCAATTATTTATAATTTGGTGGATATTGAGATGAAAAATTACACAAATATAAATAGTTATACATGTTCAAATTGACCCTTGAAGAATTGAAAACAAAAAATTGGCCGAATCAAAGGCTCTTAGCTCAACTTTGCTCTAAGTGATTCCTATGACATTTTTTACCTCGTTAGAACTTTACACAATAGGATAAAGATAATGAAATATGTAGTCAAAGATAAATCATGGGATTAAAGTTTTACACACGTAGAAATGATGGTTCAAATTCTAGCTCTAGAATGGGCGTTACATTTTCTCCCCCTTAGAACCATTCGTCCTAGAATGAGACTTGTTAGACTGAGAATACTAAGTAACTGCGACCATATACTGAACATGCATGACTTGGAACATGATTTAATAACTGAGTCTTAGCATAATACATGAATTGAACTGATTTTGTGAATGCATGCAATCACATGAGAATGGTTATACGACTGAGATAGAAATGAGAGATTCAAATTATGAGTAACCATTACCTCGAGTTGGATCTGGTTTCGTGAAGAAAAGTTGAGAGGTTTAGGACATTAAAACTCGGGGTATTACAGAATCTCCCCTTTGGGATCATTCATCCCCCAAATTATACTGACTTGGCTTAAATACTAAGGATAGACTAAGATGACGTATGGGGCACTTACGAATTGAATCATAAATTAATATTTGAATATCTGAATGTAAAACATGATGCATGAACTGAACTGAATTCACAATTTACATGGATTCAATCAAATTACCTCTTGGAATGGCCATACTCAAGAAACTTCAAATAGTAAGACTAGATCGAAAGATGGAAAAATCGTTGGAACTTGTCTGTCTGACTGCTAAACTGAAATGATAGCTATGCAAAATGAATTATACTGAAAGCTTATACTCAACTGGAGTATTTCTTTAACATTCTTTCTAAGAAGTTCTAATAATGGTAGGGAATAGAGAAATTTCACATGATCTGAATAAGATATATGAGTAAGGAATCTTAATATGGATTTAACTCTGTAACATGGAACATAGGCCGATGAAACATAAACTAGGATAGAATTACTAGGCCTTAGGCAATGCGACTGCATAATTCAAGCTTAGCCTTTCTCCTTAAATACTCGCATGGGTACATATCACTACTCCAACAAAACTCTGAGTTGAACTACCTGCTCTTACCATGGTCAAGCCTAACTCATAATTACAAGGTACTGCACATAACACCATAATGCTAGTCTGAACTATTATTTCAAAAACCCTTCCATGTTTCTTAGATCTCACTACCACTTCAACAACTAAATTCAATGTCTTTCTAGGAATTCATTATAGGACAATGCACCCATCCACTTATATACCATCATGAAAGTCAAGCATATCATCATACCAACATACAAAATCATAGAAAAACACCCATAACAATATCTTTGTCGTATTCTTTGAACCTATATCAATAACAACTTTCTTGCACTATTCTTTAGAAGACACAAATAAATTCTCAACTAACCATGCCACATACCAAAAGATTTGTCTCAACCTTTCTTCACTCTTAAAGCCTTACATAAAACAAACATACAACAATCTTTCCTTAACATGAAACATTTACTCTCTGCCATCTAAATAATTATCCATCGCCATAATCAATATATAAGGAGAGGTCACTAAAAGTTAGAGCATAAGGACCTAAAGCATGAAACAATGCTATGCATAACTTGGACACTAAATTGAAGCCTGAGGAATAGAGTATCTAAGACATGGAGTAATTACAGAGATCAAAACTGAGGATATACATGACATAATCTGAATTTCACTGGTCATTAAGGGTGTGCCATGAGTACCTAGAAAAGAACATTTTGTAAAGCCTGAGTACATGAGTCATGATCTACATAACCTAAGTTTGGGGTTCATAGGGAATATGATTTGTACTGCTGAGTGAACTGGAACTCGTCATACTATGAATTGGGAGCATACATAATTCATTGGAAAGTGCATGAATATGAGTTATGATCACGGAGCTAACATGTAAGGCAAGGATATATATCGTGATGATTAAAGTTAAAAATTTTGCACTAAGATAAGAATGAGTCAAACATCTTACTCCCCTATTGTTTCTCTACAACACATCAGGCTCACTACTAAAATTTGAGAGCCTGACTTGGTTCCTTGTTCTATTATCTCCCCAATAGCTTCAAGCCATTATTCGAAGTCAGTGGACCCGCAAACTCGAATCTAAACTTCAATCAATTTACTCTAAGTCTAAGATATAACAAAACACATAAATAATAAACTTAACCTGAAAGACTACACACCTGAAAGTGTAAAACCCGTTGCTAGTACTTCCTTCTGATATATAACTCTTATCTTTCTATAGCCTCAATAGTCATCATATAATAACTCAAGCACTAACTAACTTAGAATCTACATAAGTATAACCATACCATGAGTTCACACCATCTAGGATTTAAACTCTTCTGACTATTAGCTCAACCATCCATAATTCAAACTTAAATTCTAACACTTAAAATAGATATCCCCAAACCTATTATGGACCGTACTAACTTCCTTCTTAGCCTACTAATATCACATCTCTAAACTTATATCTTTTTCCTAAACCATGAGAATTATCATTGCACCAACATACATAACATCATCAACCTATAACCCATAAGTTAGCTGATAATAAAATCATATACTACATAGCCTCATTCACACTTAGCAACTCTAGGGTACTATCTAAGCACACTCACTGTTAAAACTTAGAAATAATACAATCCCATATCACCTTGGGTATACCTCTAGATCATACACCTATCATAATACCTAATTTTGAATCAACAACTTAAGTACTTACATACACTATTTCAAGCCTTCTGGTTTACCTTCATACAACTAGCCCGATGGATACATAACCTACAAAATTTAGATAACACTATCCCTATTTTACTGCTGCTAAACTTCTGGGGTCATGCTTCTAACTCTAGATCATAGGTTGTCATAGGATTCTGAGAAAGGATCTAAGGGCACATTTGACTTTAGCTTAGGGAATGGTTTTCATAAACATGAATAAAATCTTTCATACTTTAGTACATAAAGGTACTGATAGGATACCTTTGACTATGTTCAATCCCATAACTGTTTATTCGGGCTATCTTTGAAAGTTTTATCTATAGGGATTTAAGCTTCATTATTTTTATTACCTTTAAATTAAGGTAGAGTTCACATTAATGGAGCAAGAGGAGAATTGTATAATTTTCTTAAAGAATATCTCTACAGCATTATCTGAGATATGAAATAAGGGAAATATTTCTTCAATTCCCTATACACTCTCAGAGAAAAGTATGAACGTCTCTGTACCATTCTGCAAGACTCTACTAGACACGACTTCATAGACACCCTATGATACTTGAACTCTGGGCATTGATACCAAGTTTTTCACGACCCGAGATTACTCCCTAGTCGTAATACGATGCTTGAAACCACAAGTGATCCCAAGCTAACCCATGAACTGGCATACTGCTAGAGCAACTAATTTAATAGGTATAACAAAACTTAATTTACGGAGCGAAAGAAAAATCATGAAAAGTCTAAATAAAGGTAATACTAATAAAGTTTACACCATGATAAAACTAAAGAAAGAAACATGAATTACACGATTGACTCTGACTGACCATCTATAAAACCTCTACCATATTGATTGTAAAAATCTGGGACATGCTCCAACTACCACAAATCAATACATATAAATAATCAAATAAAAGTACATGAACTACTACCAACTGGAGTCTGCAAAACAAAAGAAATCATCACCTCCTGGCTGGAAGCTGTAAACTGCCTGATTATGTCGGCTACAACTAGTAACTATATTATAAGACAATCAAGCACATAAACATTTATGTGGAACACTACAATTGGAATGTACTGAGTAAGTGGGGGTGAATAGAATATGTAAAACTAATTTCATATGAAATCTTAAAACATGCATACTAATTGATAGTAGACTCACCAATAGACTGAAATAAACTGAAAACTGAAGCATCTAAGAACATGAGTGATAAACATGATCTGATAAGCTGGTGAACCACTAGACTTAGTTACTTAAATCTTTACTTTTGTAGAACAAGTAGAACTGAAATTGGAAAATGGTAAATATGACTACTGTATGATAATCTCATGCAAAGCTAAATAGACTGTAAAACTGAATTGAGGGTCATATATGGATATTGAGCATAAAATCATGAACATGTAATATTTGAGAATGCAAGACTAAGAATAAACATGTTTCTGAGATAATCTGCATTCTGAATGACTAAAATATGTATAACATAATAACTGGAAATCTACACACTTGGTCAAGCAAACAAGAATTAAAATACACGAAAGTACTATTCTGAGACTGTGGGATGTATCATGTAGCCAACATACCCCAATCTGATCTAATCAGGGTCCAACCTGTAACCCTCATTTGAAGGGTTTCTGTACCATGCCTTGGGTACTAACACATGGTTGATGATGTAAATCCACAAGGCTGATGTCCTGAAGGACCAACAAGCCACCCTCTACTGGAAGGTTCTTTCATGAGATATGTGTAAACCCTCAAATGGAAGGAAGGAATCTCAAAACTATGCTGGCTACATAGTTCTAGAACTCAGGGATTGCTACAAAGGGTCACACCCTTTACTGGCAGGTGAGCCCCCATCCCTGGGTTCGCTCGATGCTAAATCCTACTCCCAATTGAAAGACACTAAAATACTAACTAGTGCTTGCACTGATAACTAATAACTGATAAGCTCGGCTCATGGTATTCTATAAATAAAAGTGCATATGGATTCTGAGGGAATTATAAATATATAATCTAATATTTCTCAACATGATCATGGTATTTTTAATATGACATTAAAACCAAGGTCTGACTGGATGTTACGTGAATATTGGAAATCATACAAAACACATAGGTATCAGATGTTCATAACCTGCTAGCACAGAATGACCATAAAATGTGATACAAGGCTTAAAACTATAGTATGGGATCATGGTTCAAAGACGCAAAACATAGACATTTCATCAAATATGTGAAAAACATGAACCTGAACCGGTAATGTGTTAAACTTGATAAATCAATTATTACATTTCTAAATTCTTAAATTGGGGGTTTAACAAGAAATTCACTTGAATATGACGTGGGAAATTAAAACTTGAAGCGTGAGATAACCTAACTTTTTATGAAATCATCCTATGGCATGAATTGAATCAAATTAATAAGGAAAGACATGATTTAAACTTATCTTTAACATGTGCAACTTCATAAAAAGGAAAAAAACTCATATATTTAATAAAAGTAATGTTTTTGGGCTCCATGGGTGAAAGGGGTGAACACCAGCATACCTTACTTGAATGAATTCTTTCAAAAACGTGAAATTGGAACTTTAACCCTTGAATTCTTAAGGAAGAAATCTTGAATCTTTGGAGTTGAAAGATGAACTTGTTAAAGAAACCCTATTCTTTATGTTTTCTTGAAGCTTCTTGAACATGAAACCTTAAACTCAAGCTTTCTTGGGGAAATTTTGGATTTTGTTCATGGGGAGGAAAAGGGTTTATATATGGATTTGATGATGAAAAGAGGGCAAATAATGCCCTTTTGGTGTTTTAATCTGTCACTTGGGTGCTTGGAGGCAAGGGGAAATGACTAAAACTCCCTTTGGGCTTGTATTTACCAATTCAAGAATACATTACATCACATTGCGGAGCTAGATGAGGTAAATTAGACCCGTATTGCGGTAGCTTATTGGTTCTGACAAAAATGATCATAACTTTTTGCTCGGGTATTGAATTAAGGCAAATTGGTATTATTGCAAATCTAATTCAATTATCTATAATTTAGTGGGTATTGAGATGAAAAATTACAGAACTATAAGATGTTATACACATTCAAAGTTGACCCTTATAGAATCGAATACAAATATTTGGCTGAATCAAAGGCTCTTAGCTCAACATTACTCTAACTGATTCCTATGACATTTTTCACCTATTCAGAAATTCACACTAGGATAAAGATCATGACACATGTATTCAAAGATAATCATGGGATTAGAGTTTACACATGTTGAAATGAATGTTCGATTTCTAGCTCAAGAATGCATGGTGTTACATTATCTCCCCCTTAGAATCATTCATCCTCGAATGAGACTGGTTAGACTTAGAATACTAAGGTACCTGTGACCATATACTGAACATGCATGATTCGGTATATGATTGCATAACTGAGTCTGAGCATGATACATGAACTGAACTAATTTTGTGAATACATGCAATGACATGGGAATGGTTATACGACTAAGATAGAAATGAGCGAGTCAACTTATTAGTAACCATTACCTCGTGATGGATCTAATTTCATGAAGAAAAGATGAGAGGTTTAGGAAATAAGAACTCAGGGTATTACAGTATCTCCCTCTTGGGATCATTCATCCACCAAATGATACTGACTTGGCTGAAATACTAAGCAAAGAATGAGATGACGTACTGGACATTTACGAATGGAATCATAACTGAATATCTAAATATCTGAATATGAAATGTAATGCATGAACTGAGCTGAATTCACAATTTACATAGATGCAAACAAATTACCTCTTGGAATGGCCACACTCATTAAACATCAAATAGTAAGACTAGATCCAAAGATAGAATAACCATAGGAATTTGATTTTCTAACTACTAAACTGAAATACTGGCTATACAGACTAAATTATACTGAAATTTTATACTCAACTGAAGTATTTCTTCAACATTCTTTGTAAGAAGTTCTAATAACAGTAGGGAGCAAATAACTTGGGCATGATCTGAATAAGATATATGACTAAAGAATCTTAATATGGCTTTATCTCTGTAACATGGAACATAGAACTACAAAACATAAACTGGGATAGAATTACTATACCTTAGGAAATGCAACTTCCCAATTCGAGCTTATCTTCGCTTCTTAAATACTCGCATGGGTACATATCACTACTCCAACCAAAGTTTGAGTTGAACTACCTACTCTCACATTTTTAAGACTAACTCATAATTACAAGGTACTGTATATAACACTAGAATTCTAGTCTGAACCATGAAGTTTATACCCCATGCATGTTTCACAGCTCTCATTACTACTTCAACAACTAAATTCAACCTCTTATTATGAATTCACTAGCACCACAATTCACACATCCACTTATATACCATCATGACATTCAAGCCTATCATTATAACTATATACGAACTCCTGGGCAAACACCCATAAAAGCATCTTTCTCATATTATCTAAACCTCTATCAATAACAACATTCTTGCGCTATTCTTAAGAAGACTCACATGGATTTCACAACTAACCATGACACATACCAAAAAATTTGCCATAATCTCCCTTCATTCTTACAGCCTTAAATAAAACTAACATACTATAATCTTTCCTTAACATTACAAATTTTTTCTCTCCCATCTAAACAATTGTCCATCACTACTATCTTTACATAAGGAGAGGTCACTGAAAGTTAGAACATGAGTACCTGAAACATGAAAGAATACTATGCATAACTTGGACACTTAACTAAGACCTGAGGAATTGAGTAATTACAGAGATCAAAACTAATTACAGAGATAAAAACTAAGGATATACATGAAATAATCTGAATTTCCCTGGTCAATAAGGGTGTACCATGAGTATCTAGAACTGAACATTTTGTAAAGCATGAGTACATGAGTCATGATCTACATGACCTGAGTTTAGGGTTCATAATTTGAGAGAATATGATTTGTATTGCTGAGTGAACTGGAACTCATCATACTAGGAACTGGAAGCATACATAATTCTATGAAAAGTGCATGAATACAATCTATGATCATGGAGCTGACAACACACCAGGCTCAATACTTAAATCTGAGAGCCTGACTTGGTTTTTTGTTCTATTATCTCCCCCTTGGCTTATAGATATCGTTCAAATTTTATGGTTCCATAAACTCTAAACTTAGCAACATTCATTTAATCTAAGTCTGAGATATAACAAAACATATAAATAACAAACTCAACCTGAAAGACTACACACCTGAAAGGGTAAAACACGTTGCTAGTAGTTCCTTCTGAGATACATCTCTTATCTTTCTATTGCCTCAAAGTCATCATAGAATAACTCAAACACTAACTTAGAATCTTCATAAGTATCACCATACAATGAGTTCACACCATCTAGGATTTTAACTCTTCTTACTATTATCTCAACCATCCCTAATTTAAACTTAGATTCTAACACTTAACATAGATATCCTCAAACTTTTATTGAACCATACTAACTTCCTTCATAGCCTTCTAATATCACATCTCTAAAATTATATTTTCCCTAAATCATGAGAATTATCATTACACTAACATAGATAACATCATCAACCTATAACCCATAAATTAGATGATAAGAACATCATATTCTACATAGCCTCATTCATACGTAACAACTCTAGGGTACTATCTAAGAACACACACTGTTAAAACTTAGAAATAATACAATGACGTATCACCATGGGTACAGCTCTAGATTATACACACATCATCATACCTAATTTTGAATTAACAACTTAAATTCTTTCATACATTGTTTCAAGCGTTTTGGTTTACCTTCATACAACTAGCCCGATGGATACATAACCTACAAAATTGAGATCACACTATCCCCATTTTACTATTGCTAAACTTCTGAGATCATGTATCTAACTCTAGATCAAATGTTGTCATAGGATTCTGAGAAGGAACTGATGGGATACTTTTGAGCCTACGTTCAATCCCATAACTTTCTATGGGGGATTGTCTGAGAAAGATCTATCTATAGGGATTTAAGCTTCACTATTTTTGATACCTTTAAATTAAGGTAGAGTTGACATGAATTGAGCAAGAGGAGAATCTATATAAGTTCCTTACATAACATTTTTACAGCACGGTGTGAGATATGAAATAAGGGAAACATTTCTTAAATGCTCTGAATCCACTCAAAGAAAAGTACAGACGTCTCTGTACTGTTCTACAAGACTCTACTAGACATGACTTTATTGTCACTCTAGGACATTTGAACTTTAGGTATTGATACCAAGTTTTCCATCACCAAACACTACCCCCTAGTCATAATATTGTGCTTGAAACTATAAGTGATCCCAAGCTAACCCATAAACTAGCATATTACTTGAGAAATTGATTTAATAGTTTAAAAAACTTAATTTATAGAGTGGATGGAAAATCATGAAAATTCTGAATAAAGGTAATACTAATACAGTTTACATCATGATAAAACTATAGAAAGAAACTTAAATTACACGATAAACTCTGACTGACCATCTATGAAGCCTCTACCATACTGACTGTAAATAGATGGGACATTATCTAACTACCACAAATCAATACATATGAATAATCAAATAAAAGTACTTGAACTACTACCAACTGGAGTTCGATTAACAAGAGAACTCATCACCTGCTGGCTGGAAGCAGCAAACTGTTTAATTATGTCATGTAGGCTACAACTGGTACCTATATTATAAGAAAATGTAGCACATAGACATATATGTTGATCAGTACATTTGGAATATAATGAGTAAGTGGGGGTGAATGGAATAAGTAAAACTAATTCATATCAAAATCATAAAACATGCATGTTAAGTGAAAGTAGACTCACCAAGAGACAAAACTAAACTAAAATATGAAGCATCATAAAACATAAGTAACAAACATGATCTAATAAGATGGTGATTCACTACACTTAGTTACTTAAATCTTTACTTTGGTAGAACAAGTAGAACTTAAACTGGGAAACAGTAAATGTGACTACTGTGTGAAAAGCTTAATAGTCTGTAAAACTGAATTGGGGTCATGTATGTATATTGAGCATGAAAGAATGAAAATGTAATATTTGAGAATGAAAGACCAAGCATAAACATGTTTCTGAGATATTCTGCAATCTAAAAGACTAAAATCTATGTAACTGAATAACAGGCATTCTGTACACTTGGTCAAGCAAACCTAAACTGAAATACATTGAAGTACTGTACTGAGACTTTGGGAGGTATCATGTAGCTGACATGACCCAATCTAAACTAATTAGGGTCCAACATATAACCCCCATTAGAAGGATGTTTGTATAATGCCATGAGTACTAACACATGGCTAACGATGTCGATCCATAAGGCTGATGTCTTGAAGGACCATGGATCCACCCTCTACTGGCAAATGATCTCATAAAATATGTGTCAACCCTCAACTGGTAGGAAGACATCTCAAACCTATGTTGGCTGCGTAGTTCTGGAACTTAGGGATTGCTACGAAGGGTCACACCCTCTACTGGCAGGTAAACCCCCATCCCTTGGTTCGCTCGGTACTAAATCCTACTCTCTTCTAAGAGACTGAAATACTAACTGGGGCATACACTGATAACTAATAGTTGATAATCTCAGGTCATGGTATTCTATAAATAAAAGTGCATATGGATTCTAAGGTAATTGTAAACATTTGAGTTGATAATTCTCAACATAATCATGGTACTTTGAATACGACATTAAAACCATGGTCTGACTGACCTATTACTTGAATAATGGAAATCATGGAAACCACATAGGTATCGAGTATTCATAACCCGCCAGAATTTAATGACAATAAAATATGATAGAAATCTTAAAACTATAGTATGGGATCATGGTTCAAAGACCCAAAAAAATAGACATTTCATCAAACATGTAAAAATCATGAACTTGAACCTAGAAATGTGTTACATGATAAATCAACATGAGTACATGGATGAATTCATAAATTGGGGTTTTAACATTAAATTCACTAGAATATGACCTGGGAAATTGAAACCTGAAGCGTGAGATTACCTAACGTTTCCTGAAATCATTCTTGGGCATGAATTGAATCAAATTAATAAGGAAAGACATGATTTAAAATCATCTTGAACATGTGCAATGTCATACAAGAGAAAAACTCATATTTTTAATCAAAGTAAGGTTTTTGGGATCCATGGGTGAAAGGGACTCATGGAAGAATACACACATACCATAATTGAATGAATTCTTAAAGAAACTTTAAATTTGAACTTGAACCCTTGAATTATTGAGGAAGAAAGCTTGAATCTTTGGACTTGAATGATGAACTTGTGAAGGAAACTCTATTCTTGATGTTTTCTTGAAGATTCTTGAACTTGTAAGCTTAAAATCTTGATTTCTTGGGAAAAATTTTTGGATTTTGCTCATGGGGAGGAGAAGGGGTTATATATGGATTTGATGATGAAAAGAGGGCAAATAATGCCCTTTTGGTGTTTTAATCCATCACATGGGTGCTTGGAGGCAAGTGCAAATGAATAAACCTCCCTTAGAGATTGTACTTACAGATGTAGGAATACGTTACTCCATGTCGCAGAGCTAGACTCACCAACTTAGACCCACGTCATGGATTTTTACTGGTTCTAATGAAAATGATCATAACTTTTCGCTCGGATATCGGATTAAGGCAAAATTTGTACTATTGCAAAGCTTATAAAATTATCTATAATTTGGTGGGTATTGATATGAAAATTACACAAATATAAGAAGTTATACTCATTCAATGTTGAACCTTATATACCATTATGACATTCAAGCCTATCATTATAACCACATCCGAACTCCTAGGTAAACACCTATAAAAGCATCTTTTTTGTATTCTCTAAACCTCTATCAATAACAACTTTCTTTTACTATTCTTAAGAAGACATACATGGATTTCTCAACTAACCATGACACATACCATAAGCTTTGCCTTAATCTTCCTTCATTCTTATAGCCTTAAATAAAATAAACATACTACAATCTTTCCTTAACATTAAAAATTTACTCTATCATCTAAACAATTGTCCATCTCCACTATCTTTAAATAAGGAGAGGTTACTAGAAGTTAGAACATGAGGACCTGAAGCATGAAACAATACTATCCATAACTTGGACATTTAACTGAGGCTTGAGAAATTGAGTATCCACGACATGGATTAATTACAGATATTAAAATAGAGGATATAAATGACATAATCTAAATTTCACTGGTCATTAAGGGTGTACCATAAGTACCTAGAACTGAACATTCTATAATGCATGAGTAATTGAGTCATGAGTTGCATGACGTGATTTTGAAGTTCCTAATTTATGGAATATTATTTGTACCGGTGAGTGAACTGGAGTTCCTCATACTAGGAACTAGGAGCGTACATAATTATATGGAAAGTGCATGAATCTGAGCTATGATCATGGATCTGACATGTAAGGGATGAGTATATATCTTCATGACTAATGTACAAAACTTTGCACTGAGATAAGAATGCATCGAACATCTTCCTCCCCTATTATTTCCCTGCAACACACCAGCCTCACTACTAGAATCGAAGAGCCTGACTTGATTTCTTGTTCTATTATCTCGCACTTATCTTCAAACCATCATTCTATGTCTGTGGACCCCTAAAATCTAAACTGAACTTTAATCACTATACTCTAGAGTTCTAATTATAACAATATACATAAATAATAAACCCAATCTAAAAGACTACACCTGAAAGTGTAATACCCACTTCTAGTACTTCCTTCTGAGATACAACTATTATCTTTGTATAGCATCAATAGTCATCATATAATAACTCAAGAATTGACTAACTTAGAATATTCATAAGTATCACCATACCAAGAGTTCAGACTATCTAGGATTACAACTCTTTTTACTATTAGCTCAACTATCCACAATTCTAACATAGATTCTAACACTTAACATGGTTATCTCCAAACCTTTAATAAACCATACTAAATTCCTTCATAGACTACTATTATCTCATCTATAATTTTTTTCCCTAAAGCATGAGAATTATATTACACCAGTATACCCATCATCAACCTATAACCCATAAATTAGATGATAAGAATAGATCATACTACATATCCTCAGAACTGAAGTTTGGATTTTGTTCTTGGGGAGGAGGAGGGTTTACAAATGCATTTGATGATGAAAACTGGGAAAACAATGCCCTTTTGGTGATTTAATCCATCACTTGGGTGCTTGGGGGCAAGGAGAAATAAAGTAAATTCCCTTTAGGCTTGTATTTATGGATGCAAGAAAACATTACTCCATGTTTCTGAGCTAGATGCGCTAACTTAGTCCCGCATCGCGGCGCTATAGCGACAGCTTACTGGTTCCGACAAAAATGATCATAACTTTTTTCTCGGGTATCGGATCAAGACAAAATTGGTATACTTGGAAAGCTAATTCAATTATCTATAATTTGATTGGTATTGCGATGAAAAAATTCCACTTACATAAAAGTTATACACTTTCAAAATTGACTTTTGTAGGATCAAATAATAAATTTTGATCGAATCAAAGGCTCTTAGCTCAACTTTGCTCTAAGTAATTCCTATGATATTTTTCACCTTGTAAGCACTTCATACACTAGGATAAATATCATGACACATGTACTTAAAGATAAATCATGGGATTAAAGTTTACATACATGGAAATATGGGTTAGATTTCTAGCTCAAGAATGAGAGGTGTTACAATTTGAGGCAGGTAAAGCTACAGTGATAGGGACAAATTTAGTGTTTGATGCAATGCAAAAATTTCAGTTGATATGGTAGAGGATAAAAACTTTCCAAAGCAATTAGAAATCTTATGCAGATGTGAGAAGAAGAGATCTTAAGTTTAAGGTTGGTGATTGAGTGTATTTGACAATTTCACCTATGAAGGGAGTAAAGAGATTCGGAAAGAAGGGGAAACTCAGTCCCTGCTATGTTGGACCATATAGAATCTTGTGTCATTTTGGAAAAATAGCTTATGAGCTAAAGTTGCCTGCAGATTTGATGTCAGTACATCCAGTATTTCATGTTTCCTTGTAAAACAAATATATTGGTGATTAAACTGTAGTTATTCCTTTAGAAGATATGGAAGTTAAAGATATCCTTTACTACAAAGAAACCAGTTAAGATCCTTGATTATCAGATTCATAGGCTAAGGAATAAAGAAGTTCCCTTGGTTAAAGTTCTTTGGTGGAATCAGTCTGTTGATGAAATAAGTTCAGTTCATTTATCATGTTTGAGACTTAGTTATGTAATCATGTTTCAAGTCATACATGTTCAGTATATCATCTCAGTTTCCTCAGTAGTCTAAGTCTAACCAATCTTATTCGAGGATGAATATTCCCAAGGAGGAGATATTGTAATACCCAAATATATTGTACGCTCGATTCAGCTCTTAGTTGCATGCTTAAGGGGGCCATGGATGGAAAATTTCACTAAGTGTTGAGGACTTAGTCATTTCAAGACCCCTAAACTTTGATGATTTTTATTTTTGTCTTCTCGACCTGAAAATATTAATTTTTTTGTTGAAATATGTTCAGAGTTGTTAATGGTATGTCTCGGGGAAGTTTTAGAAATTTTGGATAGGCCTAGGGGTGTGTTTTGAAAATAAAACTAGTCGACACACCGGGATAGGCCTGCGACACTCAGTCTAGTTCGCTAGGTCATAGCCCATGGCGACTGATCAAGTATGCCAGACTGGAGCCCGTGGAGCAGGGCTTACCCAACTAATTTGGAGGCCGCGATGCACCCATTCCCATTCGTCCAGCCCCTTGGCCTTTAGCTAAGGGGAATTTGGGTCATTTTCCCTCATCCTACCCATAACATGAATTGGGGCATAAAAAAGGGCATTGTTTGCCTCTTTCACTCAAATTTTTCACAAGAAAACCTTCATTCTTCCCCAAGAACAAATTCAAGCTTCATTCTCAAGAAATTAAGAGTTCAAATTTTCTATCAAGGAAATCTTCAAGAATTCAGTTGTTAAGGTATGTGGGATGTTCATCCATGGGTCCTTTTCACCCATGGAGCCCAAAAACTATTTTGGTTTTATCAGTTTATACTTGTTCAAGATGAAATAAATCCATGAATCTCTTGTTAATTCAATGTCAAGTTATGGTTAAAAGTCTTTTCAAGTGGAATGAGTCATATCATGTTTTAAGAGTTCTAATTCCTTATTCATGTTAAATTAATTTCAGAATAAATCCCCAAATTATGAATTTAGCCATGTAATCTTGTTGTTTCTTCATGCTTAATTCATTCCCATGTTCAAGCTTATGATTCTTACATGTTTGATGAAATGTCCATAGTTTAGTTCTTTGAACCATGATTGCATAATACAATATTTCAAATTTGATATCATATTTTTATAATCATTCAGTGCTTGTAGGTTATGAACACCCGAGACCTACGTATTTTACATGATTTTGGATCTTTCAACGAATAATTAAGTTAAACCATGAGTCTTGTTATTTACTCAGATATTTATGATCATATTGAGCACTATCAGTTATAAGAAATAATGTTTAGCTAAACTTAGTTCAGTTCAGTACCAGTGTCAGCTCAATTGGGAGTAAGATTTAGCACCGAGCGAATGCAAGGTTGGTGGATTCCCTGTCAGTTAGGCAGAGTCATTATTAGCAGTCCTTGTATTCCAGAACTACATAGCTAGCATAGGATATGAAGGGTCATCCATCAGTTTAGGCTTGACACCTTTGTCCTTTTGGGACAATAGATTAGTGGATCCACACAACCACTATTAGTACCCGTGGCACGGTACTGATACTCATCCAATTGGAGTTACAGGTTGGAAACCAATTAGCTCAGATTTGGGCATGTCGATTAGACGATACGTCCCATAGTCTTAGAATAGTAATAAGTGTATTCAGTTTAGGTTTGCTTGACTAAGTGTACATATTTTCAATTATTCAGTTATATAACTTTCAGTCTTTTAAATTGTAGATTATCTCAGAACCATACTTATGATTGGTTTTTCATTCTCAAATATTATATGTTCATGCATTTATACTCAGTTACCTCATGTATTTAAGCCAGTCCTCATCTTATTTAACAATATATTTAAAGTACTGACCGCATACTTTTCTTTGCGCTTTGTTGTCTTAAAACATAGGTCTGGATGCATAGTTTCTAGACCTCTCTTAGACATTTCCTCATTAATCAGCAGCAATAATGGTGAGTCCTTATCAATCGAGGAGATGATTTGGTTATTTCAATTACTTTAGTGCTTTCTTATGTTTAGTCAGTTAGAGTTAGTTTGGGGTCCATCTCATCAACTCCTTATGCTGTTTAGAGGCTTTCAGACAGTCAATCAGTCATTTCAGTGTTATCAATTATTTTTAGATAGAGAGTTGGTTTTTAGCATTCTATCAAATATTTCAGAAATATTTTTGAAATGTATTTCAGTATCCAGTTTTACAATATCTTATCATCTTACCTTCTTCCCATGTAATGTATTACTATTTTATTTTAGTGCTTACAGCAGGTACTATCTCATGGGTTAGCTTGTGGTCCCTTATGTCCATAAGAGCCATTGTCACGACTAAAGAGTCGACTCGGGTCGTGACATATGTTTATGGGCCTAAGGCCATGATTATGATGTTGTGATTATTTTGGATATATTAATGGGCCAAGGTCCGTGTTATGATAATGATTGGATATCCAACGAGTGTTTATCATTGTAAATTATATGTTTCAAATATGTGAATTCGTATATATGTTCATATACACATTTCTCAGGTATGGGATGGAGGAAGATATGGTATGTTCCTTGCGACTTAATTGATTGGATACTAGTGATGACATGGAAAGATTTGTTACATCCATGATTATTATATTAGTAACTTATTTGATTGTAGATGAAGTATGATCTTATGTCTATTCTTCCTAAATATGAATTAATTATATGGTATCTAGTTGTCTATTAGGCGGCTATAGCACTTGATGGCTAGGAATCTAATGTACTAGTTAGTAAATATTGCGTAGTGGAAATATGTTAGCTAGTGATAGTTAATTCATGGATAATGATGATGTCGGGGTCTAGCATAAGTGAAGATTAGTTTTTATTGATGACTATGTTGATGATGTCTATTAGTTGTAAAATGAGGGGTTGTATATCAATAAGGCTAGATAATAAGAGAAGTTTGTAATAAGAGGTGACTAGTTAATAAAGTTGAATAGTTTCTAAATGGTTAATTAATGAATAGTCAATCAAGGATTAGTTGGTAAGTGATGGTTAGTTAATGAATGGTGTCAGTTAATAAAAGACGGTGAGATGATAAGTGGTTCTGTGTCGTTGAATAAAGCTGAACGCATAGAGGATGATTAGTTGATAATAGTGAATGGTGGATAAATGATGGTTTTGGTCTAGTGATTAACCTTGACTAGATGTTAGATATTGGATATTTAATAAATAGTGGTTAGTTTCTATCCCGTGAATATGGATTATTTAAAGGATAAAGTTTAGGCTAATAGCTATAGGTTATGTGATAACTAGAGAACTAGTGGTTCTGTTATAAAAAGCATTGGTTAATTAGTAATGAGTAGTTGGGAAGTATTGACTAGATAGATATTCAATGGTGATATGTCTACAATTATCAGTATATTAGTGTATGTTATTAAGTAATGGTAATTCTGATGATATAAATACCCGGCAAGTTCAGAGAATACTATTATGATGATATTGATACCCAATAAGCCCGGAGGATTCCATTATGATGATATTGATACCCGACAAGGCCGGAGAATACTATTATGATGATATTAATACTTGGCGAGGCCAGCGGATACTATTATGATGATATTGATACCCGACAAGGCCGGAGGATACTACTGTGATGATATTGATACCCATCAAGGAGGGAGGATACTATTATGATGATGTTGATACTGACAATACTCAACTTACATGTCAATTTGAGTGCAAGGCGGTCGTTGTCAATATATTTATCCAACAAGAGTCGAGGTCAAATCCATGAGGAACAATGTGAGAGGTTATTAAGTAGGTTCGGAGTAAGAGTTACTAACTAAATTCAAACCTATGGTACAAAATGGTTTGGGGGTTTTCAAGCGTGACCAATGCGAATGCAAATCTTGGGCTTCTAAGGGACAAATTCGAGACTAAGAACAATTAGAGTGTAATCAATTAGAACGGATCTTGGGATTATACTTTCCTAGGGGAGAGATGTGCATAGGAACATGATAATTCGATGCAAATTCTAATCATTGATTATATGGTAGGCTAGGTTTAATGTCCTTGAAGCTAGTTTTTCAACAAAACCATAGGGATTTTACCCATTGACTGTTTCGAACACCTAACAAATGTGTCAATCAAAACCACCCAATACCTCAATCAAGGCATCCTTATTTCTAGGATGATACCCATGGTATAGTTAACTTAATAACCACCCTTTTGTCTAAGATAGTGATAGATTTGCAAACTATGCACATAATTGTCTATCGTTGCTTTGGTCTCCGCATCCCTCTTTCAAGGATGATATGGATTCCTAAAGTTTACCCAAAACCCTTATTTCAAAGATGGACTTGAACTTTCTAGAGTTTGGAGATTTCACCCATCAAACCCATTTAGGTATTTAGGGATTTCACCCATCAAATCCCAAGCAATTTAATCAAGCAATAATAGAACCCAGTATTAACAAACTCAAATTTACACAAAAAAATCACAACCCACACACAATTGCACCCTAATCAAGCATAATCTGAAGAGGTAGATCTAGAAACTCATAATGATAATAAACATAAATAAACTAAAATTTCCATCAAAGTTATCCATAAGAGAATAAAGAGAGGGAAAACCATACTTTAGAATCCAATTAATCTTCAATGGGTCAAGCCAAATCTACACTTATAAGTCACTCTAATGTCTTGGTAGCTCAAAATTAGTACAAGTCTTGCTCCAAGATCCAAGAAATTACAAAAACCCTAAACTAAGGATGGGAGATAGGTGATAGAATGATGGATTATGTGATAAATGAGGTTTCTGAGCCTTTAAATGGGAATTTGGGGTCAGCTGGCCGAAATTATGTTTTTGCCCTTGGCTATTTTTCGCTCTCATGCAATCGCAACATCTTAATTTTGATCACACTTACTGTGATAGTAGTTAGTCAATCGTGATTACAGTTGGTTGACTAGCTTGACTGGGTGCGATCCCAGTCTAGTAACTCCTGGCCAGATCCTAATCCTGCTTTGGCTTGTCCAGTTCTTGCATTTCCATTCACTTTTTGATCCTTTATAGCTCAAGTTTGCTTATTTTATTTTAAGCACTTGTATACCTACAAACTATGGGAATTAGTACATTTAATAGCAAAGTTGTCTCATTTAGACATTCAAATCATAGTACTGTGTATGAAAATGGACTATAAATGAGTGGTAAATTCCCCACTCTTCAACACCCCCAACGTATATCTTTGCTTGTCCTCAAGCAACACTACATCTTATCATCATACAATGCATATTTATGCCTACTTAGATGATCTAATGATCACAATGATTTCAAGCTTAGTCACTATCTCAAGTATCTTATCAAACATGGGCAAGGCTATTCTTACAACACCCTTCAACATAAAATTCAATATTCAAGGGTGCAGTAGACTTCCAAGAGCAACTGTGAAACAATAACTAATACTCTATAAATGACTCCTCTTTGACCTCATATACATTATAATCCTTTTGGCTCATTTTTTAGGAGATGAAATAATCATCCACTTCGACTTGTTTACATGCCTTCTCACAAGAAATAAAATTCCACATACCAAGTTATCAAGTGTGCAACAAGGAATTTAAGTGCAAACCTCTCTCTCTCTCTTAAGAAATCTCGATGTTAACAAGTACCATGCCATAGACTTGCACCTATTTTCAGCATCCACTATAATTAATACACTTGGTTGGAGATCTCAAAGGACTTTTAAATCTTGTAATGTAGGTTCGGGGAGAATGGGTAGGATAGAATTTAGGCATGAAGTGACTGCACCCTCGTTAAACATGTACATCACTTTCCACACTATTCAATACAACTTTTAATCATGGGCCACTTCTTTTTGTTTTAGATTTTTTTTATGCATGTACCTATTTTTGGCTTCCTTGGTTCACCCACTTTCTTTTCCTTTCTCTTTTTTTTGTTGCACGTTTCGTGCATTTTCTTCCCTTGCTAGGTCCATTCTTTTTCTTCTAGACTTTTTCGCAACGCTTAAGATCTTAGGCACTGACTTACAACTTTGTAGACCAAAGTTACCTCACCTAAACATCACCACCCCCAACTTAGGCTTTTAGCCTCGATTTGAACTATTACGTTCAATAAGGATAGGGTTCTAAAGAGGGTCAAGAATTGAAAGGCTCACGACTTGTAATGTGTTTGCCAAAGAAAGGTCCAAAGGTTCAAAGTGGGTTACTAGGGATTAAATTTATGCACGTGTAGGATTTTTTAGATAAAGAGGCTTCCAAAGTCACAAAGATGGCCTAAGATCATTTCTCCAACCAAATACAATCAGAATTAGCTTTGAGAGACTAACAGGGCAATTTTTAGATGGTATAAGTATAAATGAGATTCAAACATATAAGCTCACCACACATTACATGCAAATTTTCCAAGGAGGCTCAATTGCCCCCCCTCTCACAAGACAAAAAAAGAGTATCTACAAATTTTCACAAGTCAAAAATTTGGAGTCACCAAAAAGAGAAAAAGAATTATTACAATACCGCTCACATCTATTCCCTTGATTGTTTAAAAATTTTTGACGGAGAGGGGTGTTTTCTTTGCACTTAAACCATTCATAATTTGGAAACAATGGCAACAACCTAAGACCTTGTCTCATATTTGGATTTCATATGGTCCAACATATAGCTACTCAAATTTTTCCATAGGTATATAATGTGATCCCAACTTTACATTGCCACAGGTATTCAAACTTCCCTTGCATTTATGACCTTGATTCCACGGGTACTCAGAATTTCCCTGCATCTATGGCTCAAACCCAAACATGATCCTTTCCCTTAAGAATGATATCACTCAATCTATCATAGGGAAAGGATCATCCAAAATTATTATCAAATCAAATAAAAATCAAAAAGTGAAAACAATCTCCTTCACAAAATTTTAATGTTTCGCATCAACTAAGATGAAGTATGGCAAGCCAATATGTACACACTAGGGTAGGGCCAGACCCCTAACTATATGACTTGTATTGACCTCACTACATAATTTAAAAACATAAGAAGGGTTAAAGAGCTCCCTGAAACAACATTAATAATCCTGTCGAAATCTAGACAGAGAGGCATGATCGTGGCATGATTGGTGCAATTGCAGTGTCACAATTGCGGCCTGTGGTCCGCAATTGCGCTACCTGAATTGTGATACATGCGGCTATCTACTCCTCTATTTGGACCTATTTTCCTACATGGTTACCACACTTCTAAATTGGTTTTCCCTTATTTTTGGCTTCCAATCCTGTCCAAAGTACCTACAAAACAGTCAAAATTATGTGACTTATTCAAAAAATATATAACTTAAAATATGAAAATGATGGGTTACCTCCCATCACGCACTTGTTTTAACATTGTGGCATGATGCATTTTTAAACCTCATTTCTGTCACCACTTATAGGACTTGAATTTCCTACCCAATTTTCTATCATTACATCTTTGAGGTGCATTGGGTAGTTGTGAGGGAATGATGATGAATGTTCTACATGCCACCTTAAATACTTGAATTATTTTCCTAATTTAGCATCGAACTTTTGTATGGGCTCATTGGGAAACAATGAAAATCTTGGAAAGACACTAATTGGACATCGATCTTTAAGATTTTTAGTCTTCAAGATTGAGGTCTCAGTATACCCTTTTAGAAAAACAAACTCTGGGATGTAAGAAAATAATTCATTCTCACCATCATTCAATATTTTCTTTGGATGGATTGATTGTCATCAAAACCACCACACTTCATGTTTAGAAATGGTTAGAATGAGGTTTTTCCCCAAATTCTAGAGTTGTCTCCATTTTATAATCGTCACCCCAAAATGGACTAGAGTCGACATAAGGGATTTGCTTGGCTTCTTCCTTCGACTATAGTACCATTTCCTCCATTTTGGAATCATCCCTCATGTTTGGCTTCGTTGGTCGGGAAATCATCAAGGATTCTTCAATATAATGCTCATTTAGAAGAGCGGGCATGGTTGTGGGGTTTGAAGTATTAACTTCCATGCACACATCTTCTATCTTTTTGAATTTATCTCCGAATTCCATGTGTATAATGGTTGTTTCATCCTCCATCGTTATTGTCAATTCCAATATACATTGAAGCATTTATTCAACACCACTACTTCTCGTGCTTCCTTCCTCACTTTCCTTAACATAAGACCTATTAAAATCATAAAAAGAACTAGACACTGGGTTAGCATAATAGGGGGAGGGGGAATTTAGGCAATGATTCTGATGTCCATCTCGACCACCAAATAAGGAACAATCATGCTCCCAAGAGGGTTGAGATGGTGCAAATATCTCTTCCGATGGAGCATATCTACAATCTCACCGAAAGTAGGGTCCACCATAATATGGACATGGGTCATCGAGGTATGACTTCCAACATCAAAATCCACATTCATTCTATGATGCCATATTAACAAATAAGCTAAACTAAAAATATATCTAAAACAAGAAATAAAAGAAAATAACAAACCAATATTTACAAGATTGAATTTAATCAAGTAAGCTAAAATTCCAAACTAACTCAATACACCAAATCTCTCCCAAGCAATGGTGCCATTTTTATAGCGCTCAACTTACACGTCAATTTTTGTGCAAGGCGGTCATTATCAATATATTTCCCAACAAGAGTCGGGGTCAAATCCACGTGGAAAAATGTGAGTGGCGATTAAGTAGGTTTGGAATAAGAGTTACTAACTAAATTCAAACCTATGGTACAAAATGGTTTGGGGTTTTTTAATCGTGAAAAATGGGAATGCAAATCTTGGGCTTCTATAGGACTAATTTGAGGCTAAGAACAATTAGAGCTTAATCAATTAGACCGGATCTTAGGATTATACTTTCCTAGGGGTAAGATGTGCATGGGAGCATGATAATTTGATGCAAATTCTAATCATTGATGATATGGTGGGCTAGGTTTAATATCCTTGAATCTAGTTTTTCAACAAAACCACAAGGATTTCACCCATTGGCTCTTTCAAGCACTTAACAAGATAGTCAATCAAAACCACCAAATACCTCAATCAAGGCATCCCTATTTGTAGAATGATACCCATGGTATATTTAACTTCACCACCACCCTTATCTCTAAGATAGATATAGGTTAGCAAACTATGCACATAATTGTCTATCATTGCTTTGGTCTCCACATACATCTTTCAAGGATGATATGGATTCCTAAAGTTCACCCAAAACCCTTCTTTCGAAGATGGCCTTGAGCTTTCTAGAGTTTGGAGATTTCACCCATCAAACCCATTTGGGTATTTGGGGATTTAACCCATCAAAACCCAAGAAATTTAATCAAGCAATAGTAGAACCTAACATTAAAAAACTCAAATCTACAAAAAAATATCACAACCCATACACAATTGGACCCTAATAAAGCTTAATCCTAAGAAGTAGATCTAGCAACTCATAATGATAATAAACATAAATAAACCAATATTTCCATCTAATTTATCCATAAGATAATAAAGAGAGGGAAAACCATACTTTAGAATCCGATTATCTTTAATAGTTGAAGCCAAATCTACACTTAAAAGTCACTCTAATGTCTTGTTAGCTCAAAATTAGTACAAGTCATTTCCCAAGCTCCAAGAAATTCAAAAACCCTAAACTAAGGTTGGGAGATACGTGATGGAATGATGGATAATACAATAAATGATTGTGTGAGCCTTTACGTGGGAATTTAGAGTCATTTGGCCAAAATTATGTTTCTGCCCTTGGGCCATTTTCTGCTCTTACGCGATCGCAACAGCTTAATTGTCATCACACTCACTGCGATCTCATTTAGTCCATCACGATCAAAGTTGGTTAACTAGATTAACTCGCCATGATCCCGGGCAAATTACTGTGGGCTAGATCCTGATGCTGATTCAGCTTTTCCATCTCTTGCACTTTAATTTCCTTTTTCATCTTTTTTATTACAACTTTGCTTCTTTTCTTTTCAGCACTTGCACATCTACAAAATATGGGAATTAGTACATTTAATAGAAAAGTTGTCTCATTTAGACATTTATATCACAGTAGTATGCATGAAAGTAGACACAAATGAGTGGTAAATTCCCTACTCATCAGATACCCGATAAGGTTGGAGGATATATTAATGATATATTGATACAGGACAAGGCCAAAGGTTTATTAGATGATGATGGTCCCAAAGAGGATAGTTATGATGAGTTTTTATTTTAATTGTTCACTTTGCATTCATTCCTGAATGCATATCGCCCATCACTAATATGCACCTATGTATATCAGCCGGTATAGGATGGTTTCATAAATATAGGTGAATAATATGCCTTGTGTTTGTATATGTTGATTGTACCTTTTGATCCTAGGGTGGTGGGGGTACGTATAGGCTCGTCTAGGTATTTGGTTGTCTGGAGTAGATAGTTATTTGCACTATTATTGATATTGTTATTATCATTATTATGATTATTATTTTGGATCTTATGATGGATTGGTCATTGATCTGGTATCAGGATTGGAGGTATCTCTTTGTCCTCTCTTATCTTATGATTACATTATGATGCACGATTATTTCATGTCTAGCAATGTGGATTAGAAACCCTGAGTATGATAGTATTTAAATCATGAAAGTATTATAATAAGGTCTTAAATGAGAATATGATGATATAGGTTATTCTTTGATATGACCTCATGTTTCTATGTATATATATATATACACCTAGCTATATGAAGCTATGGTACTGTCGTATATCCCTTCCTTCATTATTCATATTGTATAGTCATTTCTTCTCTCTGTATATAACTATATATATCTTTGTTTTGCATTTTATTCGTATATTGACCTGGGATATATGGTATAGCATTGATGTATATTGAATATAGCTAGAATAGGATAGTTAACCCTGATACTTCCTTAGTCTTATTATCTTAGACTCTTAGGCATGAATAGGATAGTTATTCTTTATTATTTGAAATGACTTATTATTTGATTTCTAGACTCTTAGGTGTAAATTACATTCTTTTTATATGCTGTTTATATCCATTTTATCTTTGGAGCTCAGTTGGCAATTGCCTATGGAGTACCATTCATTAAGTACTCATACTACAATTCTCTGCAGATTATAGTATAAGTTATCACCATTGATGTGTGCATCGTATAGAGCATCCCTAGTTTGAAGACTTAGAGTGAGCTCCTGATGTTTAGAGTATTACTTATCTTTCCCTTATGTATTAGAATAGTCTCGAAGTTATATTCTAAGAAATGTGTATCAGTGTATTTATCCTTGATATATCACTTTTGCACTCTTATTATGTTTACAAGATCTTGTACTAATACCACTAGGTTTAGTGATTCTTCTATGTTTTGATCTTTATCTCATCTATTCTGCAATCTTTTCCTTACTTATATTATTGAGTAGTCCATTACTTTACGTTCTAGACTACGAGTTGGCTTACCTTCTGGTGGTTTATGGTAGGTGCCATCATGACCTAAGAAGTATGGTCATGACAAATTGGTATCTGAGCCTACATTTCACCAGTTTGTTATTACAGGAGCTAAGTTTTAGTAGAGTCATCTAGGTCAGTGTGGAGACATCTGTAACCTATCCCCGAGAGGCTACAATGACATTTTAGGAAATCACTTCTTGACTTCTTATCGTGTGTCCACATTTCAATGAACCTTGAACACATTCTTTGACGCTATTTTATCCCCGAAGAATAATGTGATATTGTCGATATATTTGAACAAGACTTTAATATGTGTTTCTAGACTTTAATCGCAACATCAAATAAGGGAGTCAGAGATGGACATTGAAGATCTTCAGTTAACCGGACATTTAGGCACTTTTATTCTCTCCATATTGATTTTTCAGGGGTTTTTATGAATGCAAAGAGACCGACTACTAGTCTAGATAGTTCCCCTGATATGAAATTTTCAATCATTAAGCTTATTTGGATCAGCTCGTGATGTTGTAACATCTTCCATTAGAGATAGTGCACTTGGCACCTCAGTTGATGATTCAGTCAGTCGGTCTGAGTTGGACCCATTCAAATTTATTTTCCTATGCCCGTCAGGTATGTGATTCCAGATGTTACAATGATTGGTGTGATTTTATTTCCTTCATTTATCTATTATTATATGTATTAAGGTTTTCTTACCGATTAATAATTATATGCCTTGATGAATTGATATCGGTTATTATGTGCCATATTATTGGATTCATGATTAAATTACTACTCCATGATTTATTTATTTTAGAAGTGGATGGAGTAGATCTATTTTGATGTTTTCCCCTATAGGTGTGGTTTTTTTTAGGTTCGAGTCCCATTTTTCTTGGCACATTAGCCCTACTATAGCCCTTGAGTAGTACATGATATTGATGTTCATTTCGGTACCACCTGTTCAGTATGTTGGTATTAATATTATTGTTTTTATTACTACCACTGAATGAGGTTATGATATTAGTTGATATTATTACTTTATATTGTTACATAAGGAATTTGATCCTCGTTGGGTAGTTGTATAGAGTAGTGTTATCTAGTTTGACTTTTTATTTTCTTGTGATATTATTTGGTGGCTTGAGTAGATATAGCCCGATATGATGATTTCTTTCCCCTAGCATGGCATAGTTGGCTACCCATCTTGGTTAGTAGTATTAGATTGATTTAGGAATGTGTTATGGAATCAAAGGTAAATTGACCTTCAATGGTACTTTGTGGTTTTTGAGTCGGCAATTTAGTTATGTTTCCTGTTTTTGAGTTTGAGATCCTTAGTCTTGCCTCCTGGGTTGTGAAGGATTTTGTTTTGGCTATGCTTTCTAGTATAACCCATTTGTGAGATGGACTAGTTTGAGGTTTGTTCTTCATTTATGGTTGTTTCTTCATTCGATAGAGATTTTTATATTGATGTTGAGACGTCACAAAGTCATCTCAGAGGTATGTTAGGTTCGTTCCCTTGGGATAGTTTCCCTTGTTGTTAGTGCGAAGATTGGATACTTCTTTATTGTTATGATATATTTTTTCCTTAAGTGGTGTTAGAGAGCTAGAGGAAGGTGTCCTTTCCTTTGATCGCTTCTTAAGTTGGCAACTTAGAAACTCTTTAGCTCAAGTTATTGGTACTCTGGTGGTTGTCTCGACATTAACTCTAGTTTTGAGATTAGTATTTCTTCTTCGATGATGTTATTCTAGGATGGATTTAGGAAAGCCCTCCTTAAGCATTTGTTCAGCCTAGTGAGACTTGGTGGAGTGATTTTCCTCAATGATATGTGTTTGTGGCTATTTCTTTGCCTTGATGGAGTATTGGATTGGTTAGTTTTTGGTGTAAGTTGCATTTTTCCGAGTTGCTAGAGTGTTTTCCATTTATGGTGTGGTTTTTATCCTTAGGATATTTTTGAGTATGTTTGGATAGTTTTATTCCATCAAATAGATATGCAGTGGGGTTTATGTATTTTTTGCTGGTGAATTCTCCTTCAGCATTCTCCTTCGGTTGGATTATAGTTAACAAGTGATCAAATGATAACCCATGTCCCCTGTATTGGTTATTTTAGTTTTCACCTCGAGTTTGAATTTTTTTGTGAATTTTGGATGATTTACTCAATAGGAGTCATATACTGGAGTTGGATTCAGTATTCCTTTATTCTTGGTGGATGGGACATCCTGGAGTTGAATTTTCCGTGATAGGTAGCTATACTTGGTTTTTTGAGATTTCAAATTAACTTTCATCTGGACTAGTTGCAGCATTGGCATGGATTACATTCTTTGATTATGTCTATTTGTATGCCCATATAGTGCCTTATGAGATTTTTCTCATGTTGTCCTTAAGGACTTTCAGTGGATCGATAATATTTCTTTGATTTCTTTGTAAGGAGACTGTGTGGGCGAGACTCAAGTGATTTTTTATCCTAGATTGGTGTGGACAATAAGTGCAAAATGGTAAAGAGAGTGTATGTTTGGATTTGGGTTGGATCGCGTTATTTATGACTTAGGTTTTCTTGTGATTGGATGAGCCTTTGTTTATTTTTGCAGATATAGAGATGGTATTAGCGTGTTCTGGTTCAGATGTGTGTGCATCAGCCTTCTTGGTTCAGTTTGAGGCTAGTTAGAGGTTGAGTTGAGTTTTGGCTATATTGGAAGTAGATTGAGAGTGCTGGTTGAATAAAGTGGGGATACCTGTGGAGAAATACCTTACAATTTTTTTCTCTCCACTGAAGTTATCTAGAAAGTCATGCTTGGAGCATGTGAGCCTATTACCTCATCCTTTCGAGCTTTTGAGATTCTTTCTACGCATTACCTTTTGGGGATGAAAGTCCTTTTAATAGTAGATATTATAATGACCCTTTACATTATTTTCCACATTTTTATTATCTTCCTTGTTTAAGATTCCCCATAGCTTCCCTAAGTCATTTATGACTTTCTAGAACCGACGGTTTGGTTATCGGGTAGTTTATTTTATTTTTAGAACCAATTCCCCATTTAGAAGTCTTCGTTGGTTCAAAATGGCCACTAAGGGAAAACTTCTATGAGATGATCTCAGATGCAAATTTTGACTCCACCAACAGATCCGTAATGTTGATTTTAGTCTAGGTAGACCTTTGATTTGGGTCCAAGTTCACCCAAGCTCATTTTGACCTATTCGTCGGAAAGTTGAAAATTTGAAAGAATGTGTGTGGGACCCCGATGGAGTCCAAGAAACACCTTCTTTTAGATGATGGTGTGGGCACTGTCAAGATATAGTAACCCAAATATGGTTGACGTCGAATCCCAAAGGAACATGTGGTTTGTAGTTATCATCAGTTGTAGTGTACAGGCAGTACTGGAAAGTAAAAGGGGAGTTTTGTTTGTTGTAATCTCGAGCAAGTAACAATATTAACTCTAGTTGAAATCAGTTATGGTTGTACACTAGGATTGTGTTTCCCCCTAGGATCTAAACTTCGTAGGTTTATCGTGCGTTGTTGAACCAACCTAAAACCTTACATACATAACAGATAAGTTATGTACCTCCTACAGTCTTTATGATGAGTAGGAAGATTTCACCCTTTACCTATTATGTCTCAAAGTGTTGTTTTACTAACCCTTATCCTGGTCCCAATTATCTATCACCTTTTGAGTCTCCAGTTAGTATATGAAGGCTAATAGTCATTAGAAAAAATTGTTGTACTGCAATGGATCGGCTATTAACTCCCCAAATTACTGTTGTATTTATCTTTTCCAAGTTATTACCCCTTTGTTAGACAAGTATTAATATCAAGACGGTATCATAACGTTTGCAACCGCTAAGACAACTATTATAATGAAGATGAAGCATGCATTCCATGAGTATTGGTTTTCCATCAACAATTGCACCTCCCCTACTTAATCAATTTTCCAGGGTTTCCACAACCCTAACTATGGGTTTTAGCCGCTCATGATTGTAAAGAAATCAATAACATTCATATTGGAAAGAAATGATGAAATCACAATAATAAGATGAAAGAAAACTCACAACCGTTAACTGAATAATCAAGAAAAGTCAGTACAATGAAATCCCAAGATCAAAGATGGATCTTGAAATCAAAATATGTTTCGAAGTGTTAAAAATTTCTACTCACTATCTCTCATGTATATCTGACTAAAAAGTAAATAAATGGTATTTATAGTACAAGAGAGACACCTAAACGCTAAGCCCGAACGAGATAGGAGAAAACTGGGTCGGTGGCCACCCGCTTCTTGCACCTGTGGTCTGGCAGGGCGTAGGTACTACCTGCATCCCAGGCATAGGGTGCAGGTAGCGGGTGCAGGTAGTAGGAGCAAAAATTCTGCAATGTTTAGCTCTCAGAATTTTGACTTTCTGGCGCCTGCTTTGTGTACTTGTGGCCTGTAGGTCCTTCTTGTGGCCACATGTTAACTTGGTAGGTTCATGGAGTCAGTTTTTCAGCTCTTATTTGAATCTCAAACATGCATTAATCACTATCAAGCTGAAAAACATCCCAATCATCCATAATCACTCTAAAATTAACCAAAAACAACTCTTTAACCTTTTTAACAAACATATCATTCAAAACATGGTTTCCTGAAGAACGTACCCAAAATAGATCAAATCTAACAAAAAGCCCTAAAAAAATTGCATATTTTCCACATTTCATGTGTTGAAAGTTCTATATATCTATAGAACGTCAACACCCTCAACTTAGAATGTTTCCATGTCCTCAGGAAACAAAACACAATAAGCGAAAACATTGCTTAACTAAGAGAATCTAAGATATTCAAGGCATTCAGTCATTACTTTTAGTTCAACTCACAACATACCATCCAATCTTACTTTTAAAAACCAATTATGTATGAATATAAATCACAACAATATGAAATAATGGAATCAAGGTATGGAAATTACATTAGCAACTAACAACCACTCATATGTTCAAGTTACACTATCTGAAACAAGCAGATAGCTAGTAACATGACTCAAGTGCCCTCACAACAAGAATGTTCCACTCACTAAAATGAAATAACGCATGTCAATGCAGGGACGGTCAAGAAACACTCACACTCAACAAAGAAGTTCCATTCAATCCATGTCAAATACCATAGGCTTGCCCTTTTTTTCTTTACCTTAGCATTCAGATAGTCAAGTCAGGATCACTATAGGGATTTTATTGACTTGTAATGTGGGTTTAGGGTCTTGTATGACATATATGGACATTTAAAGTGACTAAGCCTCCTTGGCGCTACACTAACATTGGGTTCTTAGTTACTAGAACATTTCCTTTTATTCCACCCTTATTTCTCCCTTTTATTCTTTTATTGCACATTCAGGTTTGGTCTGGTCTTTTATTCTTTCTATTTCATATTTTTTTGTTCAAACCCAGCCATACTAACTTTCTTATTTTAACCTTATTCATACCCACTTTATACTACACACCCCTATTATATCCACCATGAACATAAGATTTTTTTCAATGTTGAGGTGTATACTGCCAAGGAGTAATAGGACCAAAACAGGTAAATTGTAACATAAATGGGAAGGTGAAAGGTGTAATAAGAAAAATAGGATATAAGGCTCAAAACAGGGATCAAGGGATACAATTTCACATAAAAGTACATTTAGGCTAAAGGTGGACTAAAATAACAAACAAGCTATGATAATTTTCAAATCGACTATCCTTCAACCTAAGAAATACTACCAAGGCAAGTTTGGAATTTAACATACAAAGGGAACTATGTAGCATCTCACACTCACATAGCACAGAGTGAATATTACCAACCACTACCTATTTGGTTCATGCAATTATCAGAAAATGGTTATCATGTCCCTAATATCAATTCCATAACAAAATCAACAGAGTTCACACATTTGTACATCAATCACATTTCTAAAAAAATATTTTTTTGAGGGGTATCAAAAATCAGTCAAAATTTGACTATGCCCTAAATACTCAAAATCTCTAAATTACATGAAACATCTCTAAACAAAACATAACACGCCTAAACATGCCGACTCTAACAGGAACAAAACAGTAGGGAAAAGAAGCATGGAAAAAAAAACCCAGGAGGATATCAAGACCCAAATGCAGGACCACCCCAAATTGAAAATCATGCATTGTCCCTAGTGCATCAAACCAAAATGAGAGAGTTACAAAAATACCTGCAACACTGTAGGTGCGAATATCTGACATCCATCATGTAATATGAATACAAACAACGTACCTTGGGTTGCCTCCCAAGAAGTGCTTGATTTACTGTCGTGACACGAATTAGATCCCTTGACTACTTATTCTTTGTTAAGGTCCATGTCTTCACGAACTCTAACTTCTTCCAGGTTTCCTATGTAATGTTTCAGACGCTACCCATTTTCTTTGAATGATACATCACCATCATGCTTTACCTCAATAACACTATATGAGAATACCTTGAAACAACCTAAACTTTAGCCCTTGCAAAACTTCTTGAGTTGGAATATTTTTGACAAGGTACGATTTGAGCATACTACTTGTATGCTATAGTATGGCTTGGTGTCCCTATTTCATATGTTAGGAAGTGTGTTTGGGATAGGTTTCTATCCAAGATATGACTGAGCATCAAACTTGTCATATTATAGGATACAAGGTGTATAATGCCAAGTCTTATGATGCTTATTGATTAGCCGAGTTGAATCTATCCAAAGTATGGATTAGAAGTACTTCTCATACCTTAGGGTATGAGTTTTTCATGTGTTATAGTATGATAATCAGTGTGTAGGTTCATGGTGAGGTCTTGTGTATGAGGTAGGGAACCACTCGTACCCTATGGTACGGCTGAAAGGGTTTATCATACCCTCCTATATGTTTTCGTTATCAGCTTTTAAGCTGAGGGTAGTAAGGACATTTCCTACCCCAAAACCCTTATTTCCCTTACAATGCTCAACTTAAAATTCAATATAAGTGCAAGGCGATGGTCGTCAATATATTTACCCAACTTTGGAGTCGGCGTCGAATCCACAAGGAACAATGTGAGTGGAAATTAAGTTACTTTTGAAATAATAGATACAAGTTAAATCCAAACCAATGTTACAAGAAGGTAAAAATGGGGGAGATAGGTATCTACACTAATGTTTCCTTTTGAGTTTTTCTAGTATAAACTTGGGGCTACAAATAATTAGAGTTTTAACAAGTATACACGGATCTTTGGATTTTGCACTACTAAGGGAGTGATATGTGGGTGTTAGAATTCAACATTAATTTAGTAAGTCAAATATGGGTAGGTTTGGTTATAGATTTTGATGATAGTCTTTCAAAAAAAACACCAAACTTTCACCCATTGATTCTTTCGAATACCAAATAGGTGTGTTCAATAGTTGGTAACCACAACCTCAATCTAGGCATACCTATTTCTAGGATGGTACCCATTGTAAAGTCAACCTCACATTCACCCGTATGTATAAGATAGTGAAAATTAAGCAAAATACACCCACAATTGTATATCATTGCTTTGATCTCCACATCCCTCTTTCAAGGATGATATGGATTCCGAAACATCACGTAAAACCCTTTTTTTGAAGATGGGTTTGGGTTTTCTAGAGTATGGATCTTTCACTCGTCATACCCATGTGGGTATTTGGGTCTTTCACCCATCAAACCCCAACCAAGTTATCATAGAAATGATAAACCCATAAACATGAACTACTAAATAAAAGATAATCAATAACATCCCACAAGTACTTTAACCCCTAGTCACACATAACCCAAGAGGGAGATCTTGCTACACATAAGATAAATAAGCTTAGATATACCCATAATCTCCATTGAAGTGATTTATTAAAGCTTAAATGAATATTAATTCAAACTTGGTACTCCCACAAATCAACAATGGAAGTGAGCTAATCTTCCACTTAGAAAGTCTATATTATATTCTTCACCCAAAAATTATACAATATTTTCTTCTCCAAAAATGGAGGCTATGAATTCAATAGCTAAACCTAAAAATCATGGAAGATGGAATATGATACATGATGCTAGGGTTTGTGTCTTTTAGTCAAAATATGGATCAGACACTTGCATTTCTATTTTTTCCCTTGGGCTTATTTCTTCCGCTAAGCCACGATCTCGCGAGTCTAGCTACGACTGCGGCTATGCGACCGCAGTTAACTTCTGTGATCACGGTTGAATGACTTTTGATTAACTACCACAATTGTAGTTAGTAGACCGCGACAGTGGTACTAGAGGACTTTCTGCTCCAAGTCTTCAACTGCACTTTTTTTGCTCCCTTTTGATCAGTTTATGCTCCAATCCATATCTTTTGATCTTCTCAACTCTATGCCTGCAAAGAGTGGATATTAGTGCATTTTATCACCAATATGTCTAATTCATTCAAAACAAGGTAATGTGAACAAATGTTTAGTGAGAATGAGTGGTAAAATCATCATTCATCAACACCCCAACTTAAAGAATTTGCTTTTTCTCAAGCAACACTACCTCTTTCTATGTGATAAGAATTTTTAATGCCCAAACTTTATACCTTAAAGCTCACAGTGACTTCAACTTTAGTCGCAACCACAAGTAGCTCATTGCATTCAAGCTAAGCTACTTTACACTACACCCCTCATCATAAGATGCATCATTCAATGTTATATAGGACTTGAAAGAGTACCAAAGCAATAACAACCAATACTCTAGATGTGGCTTCCTCTTGACCACAAACTAGCTATACTCCATATTCCTCATTCTTCAAAAGGTGACAAAATCACCCACCCTTGTTTCATATGCCAATCCTCACAAGAAAGAAAATTTTACACACCAAGCTACCAAAAATACAACAAGGAGTTTTAAGTGCAAGAAATCTCACTCACACAAAAGAAATATTTATGCAACAAGTGTCATACCATAAGCTTGCCCCTATTTTCAATTGTCATTATGAAGAAAATACATGGTTAGAGATCTAAAAGGACTTTTTAAGCTTAAAACATAGGTTTGGGTTAGGGTAGGATATCATTTGGGAATAACATGTCTACACCCTTCCTTTAACATCTATATCTGACTTTTTCAATCCTCTTATTTGACTAAGGGCCATTCTTCTTTATTTTCTTTCTTTTCTTATGCCTACTTCTAGATTCCTTTGTTCACAACTGTTCTTTCATTTCTTATTCTTCCAACTTACATGCAATTCATTCCTTTGATAGACTCATTCTTTTTTTATTTTTTTTATTTTCACGGTTTAGGCTCATAAGGTATTTCACTAACAATTTTTTGACCTCACACTTTCTTCCATCAACCTTTACCACCCCAACTCAAGATATTAGCCTCAAGTTATATTTTCTAGTTCAAAGAGGGTTTGGTTCAAAAAAGGGATAAAAATAATGGATCACGGGTTGTAATGAGTTTGCCAAAGATAGGTCCAAAGGCTCAAGTGGGTACTAGGGATTATAATTATACATGGGTAGGATTTTTAGGCTAGAGTGGGTTCCAAAATCACAAAGGTGGCCTAAGATTATTTTTCCAACCACATACAATCAAAATTAGTTTTGAAAAACTAATGGGGCAAGTTCTAGATAACACATGTACATGAGATGAATACCAAAATCTCACCACACATCTCATGCAAAATTCACTAGGGGGGCTCAAATGTCCCTCCCGCGTGAGATAAAATGGGAGTATCTATTTCTATTCATAAGTTAAAATTAATGAAGCCACAATAAGAGAAAAAGTTTTGTTACAATATTGCTAATGTCCATGCCCTTGATTTTTCAAAATTTTTGGACGGAGGGTGTTGTTCATTTTGCATTAGCTTCTTGAACAATTTGTTAAACCATGGATACAACTAAAGCCTTAGTCTCATATTTAGGCTCAAAATGGGAAAACTACCCATATGCCTACTCAGACTTCACCAACGGTGTACAAAGTGACCCCAACATTACATCATACAATGCCACAGGTACTCAGACTTCCCTTGCATTTTTGACATTGTTACGGGTATTCAGACTTTCCCTATACCCATTCCTCAAAACCCAAACATAATGCTTTACTCTTAAGAATGTCGTCACGTAATCTATCATAGGGAAAAGCTAGTTGTGTCTCATCAAAATTAAAATAACAGTAAAACTAAAACTAAAACTTAAAACCACAGGATAATCCATAAAACGTGGGCACCATAAGGGTACCAAAATATGTAGCCTTAGCAAAAACAAAATAAAAATAGTATCCAGAGTATCATCCCAACATAACATCAACAGAAATATTTGGCACATAACACCAAAACAATACACATCCAGGGGAACCCCCAACTAAAGGAATGCAGTGTTCTCACTACATGCGCTAGTAAGAAAGAGTAAAAAGGTCTTCTTGATAATGCATCAAGATCTATGCTCTCCTGTTGACTCAACTCCATTACCCTTAACATCATCAGCAGACCAATCAGCAGAGGCTTTTTCCTCACTATCCATCCTCGGTGAGGGTAGTAGATGGTTGGGATTGAGCACCTTGAAGATGCCCTTCACCCCTTCCACATCTTCTTAAAGAATTTATCACACTTTTCTTTTTCTTTATATGAATCTTTGGGGTCCCTGTATGATGCAACTAGGCCTGAATAAGCTCTCTCTAAATGGGAAACAGTGGTTCCCTACTTTTTCTTCTCCTCCTTGTATTTCTCATAGTCTGACTGAGCTACGTACGACTGGAGAGCGGTGGATGACTCTCCTGGTCCCTGAGGATATATGGATAGTAGTTCTCTCACAATCTGTATCTGACCTATGTTCTCTTAGTATGATTTGCTCAAGTCCATCTTCCTCTTCTTTCTTAGACCTGGGGCACCCTTACATCTAAATTTGAGTGGAAAGATATGGGGGACCGGGGACACCCAAGAATATATAGCATTCACCTCAAGATTTTCTCTCCTACATAGCTCTATGATAAGGGAAGGGAGTAGAAGATGTGTACCTTCATGATTTATGAAGTACCTTTATTCTGAATGCACAATCTTTCCCACATTTAGGGTGACGCTTGAGAGAAGAGGGGCCACCATCCGAGCTTGCATGTCTATGACCATGGTCATGTGAGTGAACGGTGATACTTGACTACAGATGATATTCAGCCAAAGCCTAGCATCAGTTGTGAAATCATTCATCAGAATATCTCTCATGGTGGTGTCCCAAAGAACCTCTTTGCTAGCATATAAGATGTCTGCTATCTAGGTCCCTGGTGCACATATTTTTTTATGAAACTCCTCCATATCAACATTCAGGGGCCCATATATCTCATTGATCCGCTCTATCCCAAAGTTCACTTGACTCCTCCTAATAGTTATTACCGAGTTTGTGAAGGAGGTTACACTTAAGTTAGCATAGAATTCACATACCCAGTGCTCATTAGCAACACAGGGGTCAGAGGTAAAACACATCCACTATGTGATTAAGTCTGGCATGTAAACGTAGGAGTTTTTCTTCCACCTTATCTAAGGTGATACCCCTTTAAAGGAGCAATATAGTTCTGTGAAAGTTTGCATTATAGTAGTTCTGACATTGTGGGGTCATACATATATTGTTGTCAAATTCTTCCATCCCTGATGTGGGTTAGTACCAGTTAACAAGATATTCCAAACCATAATTATCACTATCACTCTAAAAAACATGCTATATTAACCAAATAACCCCACTTAGTAGTGTGTTAGAAGGTTCTAGGGAAGAAAATATTTGTATATAATTTTTTTATTTCTACAGAAACTGCCCTCATGTATGGTGATTGCAGGCCAGTGACCATGATCATGGTGTTGCAATCACTATAATTAGGATCGCAATCGCGGTACTTGAGATCATAGTCGACAGTTCTACAGTTTTACCAAAACCATAATTTTATCCCCAATTTTGTGTTCAACTAGGCATTTAAACGTTACAATTAAGGAACTTAAGCCTAGAATTCATAATTATAACCCCAACCTTGAAAATTTTAACATGGAATTCATAGGGGCATTGAATCGAACACATGGTGTACACATTCCTTTCAACCGTTTAAGGTTAAAATATGGATACTTAAGACATCCCTATCAATATGTACACCAACTACAGCAACTAACCACAACCATATTTCAAACAAACATTCATTTAGTATTGAAAAAGATATTGCAGGCCTTTCCCTAGCTTATAAGTTCTAAGCTTGTAATTACATTAAGAACATGGGAATAAAGATGACATACCAAGTTTTATGATGCGAATGGAATGAACTGACAATTGTGTAGGCAATGCAATGCCAAAAATTAGAGAGAATTTTGAGAGAAATTGAGAGAGGGGAGTGGGAAAATGGGCATTTGGATGGTCATTTAAGCTGATTTGGTCACGATTGCAGTCCTAGTTATGCGGTCACGGTGATGCGGCCTCTGTAATCATAGTAGCATAGATCGTGGTTGCGGTAACTGAGAACCAAGTTTCGTGCACTTTTTGTTCAATCTAACTTGCCAATTTCATATGTTCTTTTTCAAATTCAATCATAATTCCTCTTTGCACCAATATTTCATGGATTATACATGCATAAACAAAATAAAAAAATCTACTCTACCATACATAAATTAAAAAAGATATGTGCTAATTATTGTGGCATGATGGGGTGCCTCCCATTGAGCACTTAGTTTAACGTCGTAGCACGATGCCCTCGCCACTCTTTTCGTGCTTCCAGTAAGATGATTTGAATCTCTATCCCAGCTTTCCTTAATATGCAATGAGCGAAAGAGGGACAGAAGATTCAATCTCGCCATTTTGAAGATTTGAACCTTTTACCCAACTTTACGTTAAACTTTCGGTTTGGCTCCTTAGGTAAAAGTGAGCACATCACTAGGCCATTCCTTGTACTTTGGATGTTGAACATCTTAGCCATTGATGGATGGGATTCCATGTGCTTTTTTGGAATGTCAAACTCCAATATATGCGAGTCGGACATCATATACCCATCATTCACCATTTATTTAGAAGGATGGATCCTCATTACATCCTCTAAGCAATATGTTAAATAGTGGTTTGAACGAGGTCCAACCCCTAATTTCGGGTTAGCCTCCTCCAAAGCATTTTTACCTCGAAATATGTTAGAGTCATCATAAGAAATTTGTATGGATTCTTATTCTTACTCTAGTATCATTTCTTATATTTTGTCTTCTTCTTCCTCATATGATTCAGATGGTTGAGAAGTCATCGAGAAGTCTTAGCTACCAAGATCATTATCATAGATTGGTTTCTCTTCTCGACAAACCTAATCTTGGGAAATGGGCATGGTTTGAGGTTTGCAATAATTATATCCTTGCACAATTCCTTTGCCTTGATATTTTCCCTTTTGAACACCCCGTAGGATTGATACAAGTCTTGTGCATTCTCCACGATTATAGTTACCCATTCCAAAATGGTTTGAAGCATTGATCCAAGACGAATTGGTCCAGTTTGGTACTCCTATTTCTTCTCATCATAAGACCTATAAATCTCATAAGAAGAACTAGCAATTCAATTAATAAAATAGAGGGAGGGGAATTTGGACAATCATCCCAATGTCCATCTCGACCACTATATAACAAGAACTGATACTCCCTATAGGATTTAGATGGTGAGTTCATCTCTTTCTGGGGTGTATAGTTATAATCTCATCTAAAGTACGGTCTATCATAGATTGGACATGGGTCGTCACGATAGGATTCCGAACTACCAATATCATATTTGTTAGAGATGCCATAGAGAAAAGTAAAAATAAAATAAAATCTTCCTAAAAAGAAAAATCACAAACTAATATATACAAGCTTGAATTCAAGCAAGTAACTAAAATTTCAAACAAACTTAATACACCAAATTGTTCCCCAACAATGGTTCCATTTTTAATAACACTCAACTTACACGTCAATATAAGTGCAAGGCGGTCGTTGTCAATATATTTTCCAAACATTGGAGTCGGGGCCAAATCCACGAGGAACAGTATGAGTTGCAATCAAGTTACTTAAAAATAATATATACAAGTTGAATCCAAACTAATGTTACAAGATGGTAAAAATGGGGGAGATAGATATTACACTAATGTTTCTTTTTCAGTTTTTCTAGTATAAATTTAGGGCTACGAATAATTAGAGTTTTAACAGGTATGCACGAATCTTGGGAATATGCATGTATATTGGGATAATGTACTACTAAGGGATTGATATGTTTATGTTAGAAATAAACATCAATTTAGTAAGTCAAATATGGGTAGGTTTCGTTATAGATTCTGATGCTAGTCTTTCAACAAAACACCAAACTTTCACCAATTGATTCTTTCAAATACCTAATAGGTGTGTTCAATAATTGGTAACCACAACCTCAATCTATTAATCCCTATTTTTAGGATGATACCCATGGTAAAGTCAACCTCACATTTACCCTTATGTCTAAGAGAGTCAAAATTTAGCAAACTACACACACAATTGTCTATGATTGTTTTGGTCTCCATATCCCTCTTTCAAGGATGATATGGATTCATAAACTTCATCCAAAGCCCTTCTTTTGAAGATGGATTTTAGTTTTCTAGAGCATGAAGCTTTCACTCATCATACCCACGTGGGTATTTGGGGCTTTCACCCATCAAAGACCAACCAAGTTAGCAAACCAATGATAAAACCCATAAACATGAACTACTAAATAGAAGCTAATAAGTAAAAACTCTCACACAGTTTAACCATGATTCGCACATAACCCTTAGAGGGAGATATAGCTACACATAAGATAAATAAGCTTAGATATACCCATAATATCCATAGAATTGATTTATTGAATCTTAAGTGAATGTTAGTTCAAACTTAGAACTCCCACAAATCTACAATGGAAGTGAGCTAATTTTTCACTTAGAAAGTCTCCAATGTATTCTTCACCAAAAAATTATACAATATTTTCATCACCAAAAATGGAGGCTATGAACTCAAGAGCTGAACCTAAAAATTAAAGAAAGTGGAATATGATACATGATGCTAAGGTTTGAGTCCTTTTGTCGAATTTGTGATCAACCACATGCATTTCTAGTTATTCCCTTAGGTTGATTTCTTTTGCTAAGCCACGTTCTAGTGGGTCTGGCTACAACCGCGATTAACTTTCGCAATTGTGGTTGAATGACTTTTGCTTGACCGCCGCGATTGTGGCACCTGAGGCCTTTCTTTCTGAAGTCTTCAGAGATACTTTTATTTCTCCCTTTTCATTAGTATATGAGATAACCTACATCTTTTGATCTCCTCAACTCTCTCTTGTAAAGAGTTGGAAATAGTGTATTTAGTCACCAATATGTCTCATTCATTCATTCAAAACAAGGTAATGTGCACAAATGTTTAATGAGAATGAGTGGTAAAATAATCACTCATCAGTACCCATATTATATAACACTTGGTGGCCTCTTATAACTTACTTGGAAATATAGAAACATATCAAAATTACTCTCTAACTCTCTCCTGAAGATTGGAGACTAGGTTTTCTACAAGTGTTCTTCAAAGGGCTCCAGAGTCAAGTTTCCTTCCATGAATCTTCTTACATAAGGTATGTTACTGCTCCCTCAGTGTTAGTTCCAACTAAAAGCATGTTTTTATAAATTATTTTCATGGCATAAATGTTTTATTATTTTGGGTTTATAAATATATGTTGGGGGTTTTGGTTTTAATAGTTGGTTGTGGTTTCCCATGTCTTTTACATATGGTTTTTATATTATTATGGTGGTTTGAACATTTGGTTGCATGGGAATGGAAAATTGGTACATGGTATTGGCTTTGTAAACACTATGCCCCCAACATGTTTGATAAAATGCCTATGAGAATATTTTTGGGTAAATTATTGGACTTTCATTGAACAATTGCATGGTATAACTTGGTAATGGAACCCTAAATGGTATAAATGGTTTGGAATGGTTAAATGGTATAGTCTTGGATGTTATGGTTTGTCTAATTAAAATCCTTGTAGGGTACAAGAGAAGCCCCCAAGAAAACTTAATAATGGTTATTTTGGGGTACATAGGATTCCCTTAAGTCAACCTAATAATGTAATCTATGGGTAAATAGGAATCCTTTCTTCTTAAAAAGGATGGCTAAGGACATTTCTATAAACCTATAGTCGGTATGATGATACTATTACTTTTTGTATTTATTAATAATAAATGGAATGATGGTTTTGTTATATGGTAATGGTTTTAACTAGGCAATAATGGGGGGGGTCTGATAGCTTACCGTGAAGGTGTGTGTCCAATGGGTGAACACTGGAAACTCATGTTTGCCGACATGAAGATTGGTCATGGAGACCATATATGATGCTTATGGGGTCAACAATAATCCCCTAGGTACACTTGTACATATGTATCAGGGAGAGTGAAAGGTACATAGGAATCCCATACTCCTATGTTATCTCTGATTCATGCGGCTACATGCATCGGAGCTGATTTAGGTGGTTACACTGGACCCAAATGGCCCATAGATTGTTCTAGGATGGATAAGCTACACATACACATCTTAATGGTTTTTATGGAATGCTAAAAACGGTTCTCTTTCTCGGCTTGGATTATATATACATATGTATGGTTGTGAATTGATGTGTCTGGTTAATTTGTTTTAAAAGTTGACATGATTTTATCCTTGTCCTGAGTGAATTTTAGCGTTCACCCGCTAACCCATCTTCGAGCGTCTGTATTGCCACATGATGCAGGAAACAACCATACTACTCCTCTGCTTATTGATTGGATTCCGGAACAGTTAATGTTGTATTGAAGTGCTTAGCTTTCATAGTTCGAAAGGCATCCATTTTATGCCATATATCTCTTTATATATTTTTGTCTTTTCATAGACTTGTTTTTTGGCTATGGTCGGGGGCATGTCCCGACTAGATACTCTTTGATTTAGTTTAGAAGAATTTTATGGAAAATTATGGACTTGGGTATGGAATGGTTATGATTTATATATATATATATATATATATATATTTATATATATATTCATTGGATTATTCTTTTTGGTTTAGTTGGTTGGTAATTAGATGGATTCTCTTTGTTGGGTTGGTCTTAGCTATAGACTTATTCAAAACTCATCACATTGTTAAATGTATTATCTTGTTATATGTTGGGAATTTATCTGACTTAGGGTATATGTTGGTTGGTTGGAGTGGGTATCGGGGGTGGTCTTTCATCCCGGTTGGACTTTAGATTAAATCTTTTTTTTGGTTCACCTTTCAAATTATGTCCTCTTAGTGATATAATGTTTTTGGAAACTCGCATGTCCCACTTGAGGACAACATGGATGGATCTCGTCTAAATCATGAGGAGAAAGACTGGTCAAGGGTCATAGTTTCAAATTTTTCCCATGGAGTTCCACTGGTCTTTACTTACCCTACTCCAAAAGGTGGCACACATGTTCAGTTACCTCAAGGAGAGGTTACCAATGTCAAGTTTTGATATTCTATTCATATATTAACCAAGATAGTGAGAACTTTGTCATGCCAGTATGGTCCTATTGGTATGGGGGAGAATAAGTCATGGTTGGGAAATAGGCAGATTAGAGGTCTTAATTTTTTAAACAAAGTGAAGGTCAATAATGTTGTGGTAAGTTGTCCAAAAAGAAGAGATAGGTGGGTTTAAACTCTTGTTATATGGCTAGTGATCCCTACCTAAAGTTGTTGGGAGGCAAATGTTTTTAGAATGATAATACTTCTAGGGAAAAAGGGTCCCAATAGGCCAGTAGGACCCAATCCGCACCATCCTACCCTCCTTCAAGATTGTGTGGTTGGTTGCATCGTGGTTTTTACGAGAAAGGGAGAAATTGTTGTTTTAGTTGTTGTCAGGTTGGTGATATGCAGCAGGAGTGTCCCATAAGGATTGATGCTTGGGAAAATAGAACAACAGTTACCACTTTCTAACTCTTGCATCGAGGGCTACTGCTTATGGCTTCGACACTGGTCAAAATTGTCTCAATGCTCTTACTACTGTAACACCCGGAAATATCATCCCGATACGCCAAACGGTGACCAAGGCTACACGTAGCCTCAACCTAACCCCTAAAGCCAAAACACTACCCTTGGGTTCCAACACAACAACATACACGCTACGCTAAGGATATATATATAAGTACATATCATATCACATCGCACATGGCCCGGAATATCGTTAGACTGTACATATATGGAATTTCTATACATAAACCAACCCAACAATACACTAGTCTGACATAGCCTCTCTATAGAAAAATCAACGAGCCATTGGGACAAACCCCCAACTGACTCAACAGACCAAAGGGATCACAAAACAACAGCACCAAAACTAGCAACTTGATCCTCGAACCATAAGGACTCACCACTGAAGGAACGTAGATGCGGCACTCGGATATCACTGTCGCGGCTGCGGCTGAGTACCTGAACCTACATCATGGTAACAATGTATCCCATAGAGAAATATGTGGGTCAGCATAAGATACGTACTGAGTATATGGGGGCGCATGCAAAATATAAATAATATCATAAATTTCGTAAAAACATATATACGGACCATAATGACTCACCTGGCTAGAGTGACATTGAATCATACAACTCATAACATCTTAGATAGGAAATGTAGTAGAAAAAACTCATAAATGATTATAGATCATCATAGGCAACTTGACTTACCACATCGAAACTCAGAGTGACTCGGTATTTCAATAAACATGACTCTTATGGACAGGGGAGTTTCCTATAACCAACAACCCCACGTGAGCTACGTGAAATACCAACGTTTGAAACCCCCATTGGCGGGAGCGTCATACTCTTTGCCATGGAGTACGACCTTAAAACTGCAATAATCACAATCGGGCTCTCTGGCCAATAATATCATCTTTAAACAACCCTACGGTGGCACATAGATTTAGGGAAATATCAAATTCCCTCTCGGTGCTAAGTACTACTCCCCGACAAGCGCAGAACGAGTTAGGAAATCCACCACAACATCACAAGGGTCTATCATAAAGACCAAATTAAATCTCCTTCTTATTTATCAAATCATATAAATTTGTGGATTCCTAACTCAACACATTTTAGCTCAAAACATTTTAATCTTCCTCAACATCAACAAGGTATCAATGTGTTGAACCATAACCGACTCAACATTTGGAAAAGGATATGAAGACTCAATACATAATATTTTCAACAATTTAACTCATCAAAACCATCCGGAAAATACCAAGACTCATTGCAACTTCAATATCAACATTTCTCAATTTGCCATCCAACTTTCATTTAAAGGTACTTGAGACATCAACCCATAGTAGGAATATAGAATTTCCAATATCAATTATAAATTCATAATAAGAAAATAGTGGAATGATAGTATAAATCAAGGCTAAACAAATTAAATCATCATACTCTCATAATCAAATACTTTTTGGACATAATTCCATCTCAACATCATACACATATCGGATGACATAATCCCATAGCTCATGGATAATAATATATGATATAAAACCATATTTCCAATTCAAGGTAAAACATGTAAAATCTCATGTCAATGTAATTCAACAAAAATACAGGGCACAAGATCGAAAAGATAATCTTGTTCAAAGCCCCACATACCTAAAAATGGAAGATAAATATGAACTTCCGACTCAGGAACTTTATTCACGAAAATAAAGGATGCTTCTCGAAGCCCTTAACATGATCAACTCGAATCCCAAATAAATTTGAAATTTCTACGGTTCAATCAAGAGACATAGAAGGATGAAATTTGGAGTAGTAGGGTTGGGGTTTGAGCCTTAGGAAATTTTGGAGAAAAATGAGCTATTGAATGCTCTTAATGGACTTAAATCCATGGTTTACCCGGATGGATTGGAGTGGGAATGACCAAAATACCCTTATAATCAAATAATGTCAAATCTGTCCTTTGGTGGACTGTTTTGATAGGCTGAAGTAGATAGACCATAACTTTTTGCTCCGATGGCCAAATTGAATTAAACCAATTTAATTGGAAAGAGGACTTTCAGAGCTTTCTTTTGTTATATAGTAGTTCACCCAGATCATTATTTACAAGGAGTTATGATCATTTGAAGTTGACCCTAAAATTCGCCTGGCCTCAGTATTTTTTTCATCACATTTACTGTTCACCACTATTCACGGTTAGATCGGAATGATCATAACTCATCGCTCGAGTGTCCATTCTTGTTGATCCACATATCGTTGGAAAGATTATTCAATTATCTACGCAATGACGGGTCGCATATCCAGTAATTTCACACAGAAAAATTATTAATCATGATAAAGAATAGAATTCAACACATTTTCGTACGAGATCTTAACGGAAAATTTTTCCAGGGCATCACATCATCTCCCCCTTGGAAACATTCGTCCTCGAATGTTGATAGGTAGGTCAAGAATACTATGAAAATGAGTATATAGAGAAAAATCATCTTGCCCAAGCATATACTCCATTCTAGATTTTTTTGGATATCGTAGAAAACACACAAGCCAAGATAAACATAGCAATAAGGATTAAATCAAAAGAAAACGATACCTTTGACATGCTCAGGATTCGGAGGAAAGAGGTGGGGATATTTGGCGTGCATATCCGCTTTGTCTTCCCAAGTAGCACTCTCCACGGATTGATTTCGCCAAAGCACTTTATCCAAAGGAACTTCCTTGTTTCTTAGCCTACGAACTTGAAAGTCAAAAACCTCAACCGGAATCTCTTCATATGAAAGACTATCTTGAATACTCGAGCTTTCGGAAGGATCAATCAAAACAAAATCACCAATAGACTTCTTAAGCATAGAAACATGGAAAATCGGATGGACGTTAGAAAACTCCGCGGGCAATTCAACCTTATACGCTACCTTCCCAATGCGATCCACAATCTTATAGGGACCAATGTGACGGGGACTTAGTTTCCCTTTCTTCCCAAATCTCTTCACCCCTTTCATGGGTGAAACTTTCAAGTACTCTAAATCACCAACATCAAATTCAAGGTCTTTCCTCCTTACATCTGCGTATGATTTTTGACGACTTTGGACGATTTTCAACCTTTCCCGAATTAACTTAACCTTCTTCATGGCCTCGAACATAGCATCTGGTCTAGTCGCAGCATCCTCACCAACTTTAATCCAACCAATGGGTGATCTACACCTTCTACCATACAAAGCTTCAAATGGGGTCATTCCAATAGTAGGATGAAAACTGTTATTGTAAGCAAACTCAATTAATGCTAAGTGCTCATCTCAACTACCATTAAAATCAAGTAAACAAGCCCTACACATATCTTCTAAAGTCTGAATGGTCCGCTCGGCCTGACCATCTTTTTGTGGATGGAAAGCAGAACTTAAATGAATTTGGGTACCGAGACCCTTCTGGAAAGATTTCCGAAATTGAGAGCTAAACTGAGTACCTCTGTCAGAAATAATAGCCAAAGGGATTCCATGAAGTCTAACGAGTTCTCGAATATATATTCTAGCATAATCTTTAGCTGTATATGATGAATGCACAGGAAAGAAATGAGTTGATTTCGTCAGCCGATCTACGACAACCCAAATCGAATCATGATGGCGACGAGAAGGAGGCAAACCAACTATGAAGTCCATATTCACTTCTTCCCACTTCCAAGTAGGAATTCTAAACTCTTGCATCACGCCACTGGGCCTTTGATGCTCTATTTTAAACAAACTATGAAGTCCATATTCACTTCTTCCCACTTCCAAGTAGGAATTCTAAACTCTTGCATCACGTCACTGGGCCTTTGATGCTCTATTTTAACCTGTTGACAAGTGGAACACTTCGCCACAAATTCTGCTATGTTCCCCTTCATACCGTTCCACCAATAGATTTCCCGTAAATCATGGTACATCTTTGTAGCAATGGGATGGATGGAGTATCGCGTACCATACGCTTCTGCCATAATCCTCTGGTTAAAGTCATCAACATCAGGAACACATAATCTTTCTCGGAGTCTCAAAACGCCATCTCCCCCTTGGGAGAAAACCTCCACCTTTTGGTCTTTAATTGACTCTTTTAACCTGACCAAGGTAGGATCCTTGTCTTGCTTCTCCTTCACTTCCGAAACTAAAGAGGATTTGGAACCGCTTTGGACTCCTATACTACCCTAAGCATCACCAAACAACCTAACCCCCAATCTAGACAAATGATGTACCTCACGGGCCAACTCCTTCTTACCAATATCCACATGTGCTACGCTACCCATGGACTTCCGACTAAGGGCATCTGCTACTACATTGGCCTTGCCCGGATGATATAGCACTCTCATATCATAATCTTTCAATAGTTTTAACCATCGTCTCTGCCTAAGATTCAACTCCTTTTGGGTGAATACATACTGCAAGCTCTTATGGTCTGTGAAGACGTCGACATGGACACCATACAAATAATGTCTCCAGATTGTCAAAGAAAAAATCACGGCATCTAATTCAAGGTCATGGGTAGGATAATTCTTCTTGTGAGGCTTTTGCTGCCTGGAAGCATAATCTATAACCTTACCCTTTTACATAAATACACAACCCAAACCGACTCTGGAAGCATCGCAATACACCACAAAACCATCAACACCGTCAGACAAAGTCAACACAGGAACTGAAGTGAGTCGAGTCTTCAACTCCTGAAAACTATTCTCGCAAGATTTGGACCACAGGAACTTCACTTTCTTTTGGGTCAAACGGGTCATAAGAGACGCAATAGATGAACACCCTTCAATAAAACAATGATAATAACCATCTAGACCCAAGAAACTTCAGATATCAAAAGGAGAAATAGGTCTAGGCCAACTCTTTATAGCCTCTATCTTTTCAGGATCAACTCTTATACCTTCGGAAGAAACAACATGAACCAAGAAGGCTACAGAGTTTAGCCAGAACTCACACTTCCTGAACTTAGCATACAACCAATGAGTTCGAAGAGTTTCCAACATAATTCGGAGATGATCCGCATGATCACCCTCACTTTGGGAGTAAAAAAGAATATCATCAAGGAACACTATTACAAATAAATCCAGCTATGGCCGGAATACACGGTTCATAAGATCCATGAAAGCCGCTGGGGCATTAGTTAACCCGAAAGACATCACTAGAAATTCAAAATGACCGTAACGAGTTCGGAAGGCTGTCTTGGGGATATCACATTCCCTAACCTCAAGTTGGTGATAACCGGATCTGAGGTCTATCTTCAAAAAGTAGCTCGCACCTTGAAATCGATCAAATTAATCATCAATTCGAGGAAGCGGATATTTATTCTTGATAGTAACCCTATTAAGCGTCCAGTAATCAATAAACATCCGCAAAGAAACATATTTCTTACGCACAAACAGGACAGGTGCACCCCACGGGGACACACTAGGTCTAATAAAGCTTTTGTCTAAAACATCTTTCAATTGCTCCTTCAACTCTTTAAGTTCCACGGGAGCCATGCGATACAGAGGAATGGAAATAGGCTGAGTATCGGGAAGAAGGTCAATCCCAAACTCTATCTCTCTATCAAGAGGTACTCCTGGGAGATCTTCCAGAAAGATATCAGGAAACTCATTAACAACATTAATTGACTGAATGGTCGGGGTTTTTGACTTAGTGTCTTTAACCTGAACCAAATGGTGGATGGAACCCTTGGAAATCAATTTCCTAGCTTTGAGATAGGATATGAAATGACCCTTAGTAATCACATAAATCCCGAACCATTCGAGGATAGGTTAATCAGGAAACTGAAACTTGACCACACGGGCACGACAATCAATAGACGCATAGCATGAGTGAAGCCAATCCATACCCAGAATGATATTAAAGTCAACCATATCTAGCTCAATCAAATTAGAATACATAACCCGATGAAAGACAGTAATGGGAAATTTCTTATACATCCGCTTAGCAATGACAGACTCTCCTACCAGAGTGGAAACCAAAATAGGCTCAGAAATTAGTTCAGGATCCGTTTCAAAATTTACAGCAACCAGAGGTGTCACATAATAAAAACTCGAACTGGGGTCCATCAACACATAGACATCAAAATAGAAAACATGAAGCATACCAGTGACAACATCGGGGGAGTCCTCCTGCTCCTGATGAGGTGGTGTAGCATAGAAATGATTCTGGCATTGACCGCCGGCAGTACTAGATGAAGCACCCTGAGGAGGATCTGGACGAGCTGCGGGAGGCGGGGTATTGGTATCCTGACTCTGGGGACGGTCATCACGACTCCACTTTCTAGATTACGGGAAGTCTCTAAGTATGTGGCCCAACTTGCCACAACCAAAACAGCCTCGCTGCCCTAGATAACGCTCCCCAAAATGGTCTTTACCACACTTAGCACACGAAGGAGGATGAGGCTGATTGCTTACACTGTCCTGAGACCTGGAAGGTACCGACCTATTCCCGAGCTCCTACCTGACCCGATATACGGGAGAACCAGCTGAGGAAGGCGCAGGTATAATCGGACATCTTTGAAACTGAGGGAGACTCCCTCCGGAGAATCTAGTCTGACCAGACCCCTGTTGCTCCGATCTGACTCTCTTAATCCCTCTTACTCTTTCTCTTTCCTTTATCTTGTCTGACTCAATCTGTTGGGCATGAATCATTAACCTAGGAAGATCAATCTCCCTATTTATCATAGCAGATCTACATTCTTTCACCACATAACTCGATACCCCAGTTAGAAACTTGCTCATAATAGTCCTCGAGTCAGCCATCATATTGGGAGCATACTTTGATAGCTGATTAAACTTAAGATAATACTCCTTAACTGAGATGGAGCCTTGTCTCAAATTCATAAAATCCTCTATATTAGCTTCATGTAACTCAAGAGGAAAGAATCTATCCAAGAAAGCATCTTGGAACAATTGCCAAGTCACCGGAGCGGTATCTTCCTCTCTACCCTTATTCCACAACTGCACCCAGTCATAGGCAACATCCTTCAACCGATAAGAAGCCAACTCCACACTTTCTTCCTCGGTCACGTGCATAATCTATGTAATTTTCTTCATTTCATCAACATACATCTGCGGGTCCTCACCTGCTCTCGACCCATGAAACTCTGGTGGATTTATCCGCATAAAGTCACAAATTCATACTGCTGCAGAATTATTTTCCTGCCGAGGTAGAGCTTTGGCCTGAGTATTAGCGGTAACTGCTTGGGCTAGCATCTGAAAAGCTGCCTGAAATTCGGCATGGGATACCGTCTCATGTAACGGATCAACGGGTTGAGGTTGGTTGTTGTTTCCGTGAGCTCGACGTGGAGGCATTTTCTTTCATAAGAATGCATGAATTAACAGAAGAAGGAAACAGTTGTAAGCATGCTAGACTCTTGTAGAAAGAAAGAAACGACTTTTACTAGAATGCCTTGTAGGCTCTTGATCATAGGTGTGGCGCGCTACACACCGATGCTCAAGACTCTACGTAACGCGTCTTGTCAGACTCCCTAGGACTCTTTACAACCTTAGGCGCTCGGATACCAAGTTTGTAATGACCCAAAATATCATCCTGAGATGCCACACGATGCCCAAGGCTACACGTAGCCTCAAGCTAATCCCTTAAGCCAAAACGCTACCCTTGGGTTCCAACACAACAACATACACGCTATGCTAAGGATATATATATAAGTACATATCATATTACATCACACATGGCCCAGAATATTGTTAGACTGTACATATATTGAATGTCTATACACAAACCAACCAAATAATACACTAGTCTGACATAGCCTCTATATAGAAAAATCAACGAGCCATTGGGACAAACCCCCAACTGACTCAACAAACCAAAGGGATCACAAAACAACAGCACCAAGACTAGCAACTTGGTCCTCGAACCATGAGGACTCACCATTGAAGGAACGTAGATGCGGCACACGGATATCACTGCCGTTGCTGAGGTGGAGTACCTGAACCTATATCATGGTAAGAATGTAGCCCATAGAGAAATATGTGGGTCAACACAAGATACGTACTTAGTATATGGGGGCGCATGCAAAATAAAAATAATATCATAAATTTCGTAAAAACGTACATACTGACCATAATGACACACCTGGCTTGAGTGACATTGAATCATGAAACTCATAACATCTTAGATAGGAAATATAGGAGAAAAACCTCAAACTTCATTATAGATCATCATAGGCAACTTGACTTACCACATCAAAACTCGGAGTGACTAAGTATTTCAATAAAAATGACTCTTATGGACTGGGGAGTTTCCTATAACCGACAACCCCACGTGAGCTACGTAGAATACCAGCGTTTGAAACCCCCGTTGGCAGGAGCGTCATACTCTTTGCCAGGGAGTACGACCTTAAAACTGCAATAATCACAATCGCGCTCTCTAGCCAATAATATCATCATTAAACAACCCTACGGTGGAACATAGGTTTGGGGAAATACCAAATTTCCCTCTCGGTTCTAAGTACTACTCCCCGACAAGCTCAGAACGCCTTAGAAAATCCACCACAACATCACAAGGGTCTATCATAAATACCAAGTCAAATCGCCTTCTCATTTATCACATCATTTCAATTTGTGGATGCCTAACTCAACACATTTTAGCTCAAAATATTTTATTCTTCCTCAACATCAACAAGGTATCAATGCGTTGAACCATAACCAAATCGACATTTGGACAAGGATATGAAGACTCAATACATAATATTTTCAACAATTTAACTCATCAAAACTATTCGGAAAATACCAAGACTCATTGCAACTTCAATATCAACATTTCTCAATTTGCCATCCAACTCTCATTTAAAGGTACTTGAGACATTGACCCATAGTAGGGATATAGAATTTCCAATATCAATTATAAATTCATAATATGAAAATAGTGGAATGATAGTATAAATCAAGGCTTAACAAATTAAATCATCATACTCTCATAATCAAATACTTTTTGGAAATAATTCCATCTCAACATCATACACATATCGGATGACATAATCCCATAGCTCATGGACAATAATATAAGATATAAAACCATATTTCCAATTCAAGGTAAAACATGTAAAATCTCATGTCAATGTAATTCAACAAAAATACTGGGCACAAGATCGAAAGGATAATCTTGTTCAAAGCCCCACATACCTAAAAATGAAAGATGAATATGAGCTTCCGACTTCGGAACTTTATTCACGAAAATAAAGGGTGCTTCTCTAAGACCTTAACATGATCAACTCGAATCCCAAATCAATTTGAAATATCTACGGTTCAATCAAGAGACATAGAAGGATGAAATTTGGAGTAGTAGGGTTGGGTTTTGAGCCTTAAGAAATTTTGGAGAAAAATGAGCTATTAAATTATCATAATGGACTTAAATCCATGGTTTACCCGGATGGATTGTAGTGGCAATGACCAAAATACCCTTAATAATCAAATAATTTCAAATCTTTCCTTTGGTGGATTGTTTTTATAGGCTGAAGTAGATCGACCATAACTTTTTGCTCCAATGGACAAATTGGATGAAACCAATTTCATTGGAAAGAGGACTTTCAGAGTTTTCTGTTGATATATAGTAGCTCACCCAGATCATTATGTACAAGGAGTTATGATCGTTTGAAGTTGACCCTAAAATTCGCCTGGCCTCAGTATTTTTTTCCTGCACATTTACTGTTCACCACTATTCACGGTTAGATTGGAATGATCATAACTCATCGCTCGAGTGTCCGTTTTGGATGATCCACATATCATTGGAAAGATTATTCAATTTTCTACGCGATGACAGGTTTCATATCCAAAAATTCCACATAGAAAAATTATTAATCATGATAAAGAACATAATTCAACATATTTTCGTTTGAGATCTTAGCGAAAAATTTTTCTGGGGCATCGCAACTACCCCTCAGAAGTCTGAGGCATTTTCTGGTGCTGACCTTGGTATGGTGAAAACTATTTTATCATTATGTGTATTTGTTGCTTGATTCGGGGTCTTCTCTCTTATATGACCCCACTTTTTGGTTGTGTAATTTTGGGTTTGGTCCCGAGGTTATTTTGGCCTCTTTTTCTATTTCTATATTGATAGGTGACTCTGTTATTCCCTAAAACGTCTATAAGAGGTGTGTGGTATCTATTGGTAGTAAAAGGGTTTTGGTGGATTTGTTTGACTCGGATATGGTGGATTTCTCTAATATTCAAGGGACGGATTTGGTTGCACTTGTGCTACGTGTCAGTAGACAGTTGGACCCATAAGGTTGTCTTTAGGCTCTCGGTGAGTTGGTTATGGGATGGGGGATGATTCCCTGGCTATTAAGAGAAAGGTTATATCATATATTAGAGCTCGAAGATTGATCTCCAAAAGGGGTGTCTTTATTAGTATTTATTTACGGTAAAGAGTCTAACTCAGAAGGTCCTTCTTTGCATTAAATTTTTATCGCGAGCAAATTTCTTGAGGTCTTCCTAATGACCCTCATAATGTCTTTCTAGTGAGAATATTGAGTTGTGGATTGGTCTTATTTTGGACACTTATCCTAAATTTCTATTTTTTCTTTATAGAATGGTTCCACTGGAGTTAGAAGGGCTTAAGGGGGGCCATTAAAGAACCCATTTTGAAAAAGGTTTCACCTATCTTAGTTATTCTTGGTTGAGTGTTTCCTTTTTTTTATGCATAAGGGGATGGTTTTTCTGAGAAATGCATAGGTTATGGGTGGGTGAATAAGGAATTTAGAGTGTCCTCCTTGTGTGGTAGACCATATATATATATATTCTATAATGGGTGCTTTGTTAGGAAGTGCATGGTGGTTGATAGACACTAAATGTGAATCTTAGATGTTGATGTTGATGAATGAAGTATATTAGCTCAGGGATAGCAATGTAAGGATTGTAGAGGTAGATTGGTAGTTTGGGTGAGGTTTCCAGAAGGGGTAAGATTGATGGCATGGGAAATACAATAGTGGTAAAATAGTGGCATATAGGTCAGAGGTTCAGGTTGAACAGATGATTGGGGTTCTAGTCATTAAATGGGTTCGAGAATGGAGTTTGTGTGACTATACTGGACTCTAGGTAACATTTGGATGGATGAGGTTTTAGATATAAGAGAACTCAGCGTCCCTAGTGATCATCCTTGTTGATACCCTTTAGAGCAGAGTGTTGTTCTTATAGTATGGTAGAATAAAGGAAAAGGGTTTTCTTAAGTTTTTTTTTAGTTGTGGACTTCAAGGAAGGTCGGGGTGCATTTAATCCTATTCTGGAAATTCTCTCCTATCTCGGTTAAGAGAGAACTCTCCTAGTGTTGCATACATTCTGGTAGCGCTTATTCCTAATGTTTTTCATTCTTCATTCGCTTTGTTATCTGGGTATGGATCTTCACCTTACATTGCATTACCTATGATATATGTGGTTGTGTCTTTCGATGACCACTCCTAAGGACTCCATCTATGGTGTGTTGTATCGTATGGTTCTTCAATCATGACCTAGGTGGTTACTATAAAGTACCTCATGCTATGTTGTAATGTCTTATTTTGTAGGTCTCACCTCGGGTAGTGCATTAAACAAAATTTGTAATTGGGAAGTAACTCCCTCATTCTTAATATTTGTGCTTTAGTTCATTAATGACCCTACTTATGTTAGGGTGGTGGTGGCTTTAGAGGTGAAGTATGTTTTGTAGCGGTGGAGAGATAGAAGTCCCTAAGTAGGGAAAGTAAGGGGTGACTACTAGAGCTAAGGTTTTGGAGGGTGATGTAAGGTTGTTGTCATGAGGAATGATTAGGAGAGGAATAGGTGGTGAGAATTTTTGTGCTAACTTGATATAGGTTACTAAATCTTTGGAAGGGTAGATTATTCGCGGTTATAGTAGAAGTAGGCTTGAATGTTATGGTTGATAGATATTCCAATTGTTGTGTTGGGTGCCTAAGGAGCTTGGTGAGTCATGATGCTTGGTTTCAGTGATGGGGCGGAAGAATTTTTTGGGTGGATGTAAGAAGTATATCTCGGTGGCCTAAGTTAACTCCTTTTAGCTTTGGATAGGCTTGATCTTGAAAGTGTTGTTTGGCTAGACTCGGGCTCTTTTAATAAGATGTCTAGGGGGGATGCGAGTTGAATTAAAATTGCCCTCTGGTATGGATTCTATTCATTCAGTAATCCATATGTTGTGTTGAGGTAAGGTATAGGTAATCCGCCGTTGGTTTTTTTATTTGGGTGGTATTGGTATCTCAGATTCTTTGTTCTTTAAGGAGGTTCAGTGAAGGATCTTGGGTTGGCAAGTTCGCCAGTTGCGAACAAAAAGGTGTGGCTTCAGTAAAGGTTTTATGGTGGAACCAAAAGCCCGAAGAAGCCAATTATGATGCGAAAGTGGACATGGAGTCCAAATATCTGCATTGGTTCTTTATTATGGAAATTCATGCATGAGGTATGTGTTCTTCATAACATCTTTGTTTTCAAACTTGATTAAAGAAAGGGTGGCTTTCTATGTTTCTTTTTTTCTAAAATAGTGAAAGGTCATAATGAAGGTGTTGGGGTATAAATCGTGCTTGGGCATGTGATGGTCTTCTCATTTAGAATTATGTCTTTTTCTTCTAATTTGGTTGAGGGGAATTTAGATGGGTATTAGTGTGTTAACCCCTGCTTGTGCTTGATCTTACCTATCATTCGAGGATGAATGATCCTAAGTGGGGGAGAATTAAACACCCTAAACTTTGGCCCTTGTAAAATTTCTTGTGTTTGAACATATTGGACAAGGTACGGTTTAAGCATACTACTCGTATGCTATGGTATGGCTTGGTGTCCCTCTCTCATATGTTAGGAAGTCTATTTAGGATTGGTTTATGTCAAAGACAAGACTAAGCATAATACTAGACATATGATAGGATATTTGGTGTATGATACCAAGTCGTATGATGCTTATTGATCAGTCTAGTTTAATCTACCCAAGTTATTGTTCGGGGTTAATTCTCATACCTCAGGGTACGAGTTTAGCATATGTTGTTGAATGATGATGATCAGCGAGAAGGTCCATGGTAAGGTCTACGGTATGAGTTAGAGTACCACTTTTACCCTATGGTACAATAGAGGAAGGTGGTCGTACCCTCCTGCATGTTTGTTTTTTTCTTGTAAGCTAAGGGTTGTAAGAACATTTCCCACCCCAAAACCCTTATGTCCCAATGTTATATAATAGTTAATGTCCTCTCATAACTTACTTGGAAACACAGAAACACACCAAAAACACTCTCTAACTCTCTTTTGAAGATTGGAGGCTAGGGTTTCTACAAGTGTTCTTCAAAGGGCTCAAGAGTCAAGTTTCCTTCAGTTAATCTTCTTGTGTTAGGCACGTTACTCCTCCCTCATTGTTAGTTAAAACAATAACAACAACAATAAACCCAGTGTATTCCCACATAGTGGGGTCTGGGGAGGGTAAGATGTACGCAGTCCATACCACTACCTCCGAAGAAGTAGCAAGGCTGTTTCCGATAGACCCTCGGCTCAAGACACGAGATAATAACCAAATCCGTAATAAAGCATGGAACAAGATTTGTTTGTTAAAACTAATGCCATGTTTTTATGTATTTTTTTCGTGGGATAAATGTTGTATGGTTTTGGGTTTTCAAATATATGTTGGGGGTTATGGTTACAATGCTTGGTTGTGGTTTTCCCATGCCTTTTACTTATGGTTTTCTTATTATTATGGTGGTATGAACATTTGGTTTCATGTGAATGGTAAATTGGTACATGGTTTTGGCATTGGAAACACTATGCCCCCAATACTTTTGATAAAATACCTATGAGTATATTTTATGTTAAATTATTGGACTTTCACTGAACTATTGCATGGTATAACTTTGTAATTGAACCCTAAATGGTATAAATGGTTTAAATGGTTTGGGATGGTTAAATGGTAAGGTATTGGTGGTTATGGTTGGTCTAATTGAAAACCTTGTAGGGTTAAAGGGAAACCCCCATGCAAACATAATAATGGTCACTTGTGGGGTACATGGGATTCCCCCAAATGAACTTAATAATGTAATCTATGGATATATGGGAATCCCTTCTTCTTAAAATGGATGGCTAAGGACATTGCTTGAAAGCTATAGTCGGTATGACAATACCTGTACTTATAGTCTGGGTTAATAATAAATGGAGTGGTGGTTTGGTTGTATTTTAATGGTTTTAACTATGAAAAATAGTGGGGTATGATTGTTAACTGAAAAGGTGTGAGTCCAATGGGAGGACACTGGAAACTCATGTTTTCCGACATGAGGATTGGCCATGTAGGCCATATATGATGCTTACAGGGTACATAGGAATCCCCTATGTACACTTCTACTTATGTATCATGGAGAGCGATGGGTACTCGGGAATCCTTACTCCTATGGTATCTTTGGTTCATGCGGATACATACATCGGGGCCTGTTCAAGGGATTACACTTGACCCATATAGCCCATAGGTGGTTATAGGATGGTTAAGCTACACATACCCAGGTTAATGGTTTTTAAGGCATGCTAAACCTGGTTCCCTTTCCCGATTTTGATTATATATACATATGAATTGTTGTGAATCCATGTGGCTGGTTTACTTGGTTTTAAAGGTTGGCATTATTTTATCCTTATCCGGAGTGCATGCTAGTGTAAACCTGCTAACCCGTTTTCCAGCAGCTATATCCACATGCGATGCAGGAACCGACCTTACTACTCCTGCTGCTTATTGATTTGATTCGGGGACAGTTTATGTTGGAATGAAGTGGTGAGCTTCCATAATTTGAAAGGCATCCATTTCATATTATGGATCACTCTATATACTTTTGTATTTTCATAGACTTGGGTTTTTACTATGGTCGGGGGCACGTCCCGACTCGATACTTTTTGGTTTGGTTTAGAGGCTTCGTATGGACAACTTTGGATTGAGGTATTGAATTGTTATGATTTATGTATATATATATGTGTTGGATTATCCTTTTTGGATTTGTTGGTTTGTTATTGGATAGATTGACTTGGTTGGGTTGGTCTTGGCTATAGACTTATCCCAAAGTCATAATATTGCAAAATCTGTTATCTTGTTATATATTTGCAATTCATCCGAATTAGGGTATATGTTGGTTGGTTGGATTGGGCATCGGTGGTGGTCTATGATTCCGATTGGACTTGAGATGCCCATTATAAAAAGGCCCCAGTTCGAGTCGTGTCACACCTTAACAATAGTGATTAGTCTAGTCCATCATGACCTTAGCTTGCCAATAAACAAGCATAGTCTTGAATTGTACAGCAAGACCAAATCACCGGGTTTGAAAATTTTGTTCACGATCTTCTCATTGTACAATTTCATTATCTCCTTGTATATGGCCGAGCTCTCATAATCATAGAACCGGAATTCGTCCAACTCATTTACCTTTCTCAACCTCAAATTTGCTGCCTTACGTTATTCAAAATTCTGCCTTTTCAATGCCCAAAGAGCTTTATGCTCCCACTCAACCGGTAAGTGACATGCTTGGATATAAACAAGATGTTGTGAAAACGCACCTATTAGGGTTTTATAAGCTGTCTGGTAGGACCACAACATCATCTAGCTTCCTAGACTAGTCAGTCATGTTGACATTCATAGTCTTCCCCAATATGAACTTTATTTCTCTGTTGGAGACTTCCATTTTCTTGCTATTCTGTGGATATGGATGGTAGGGTGTTTCCACCCTTTGCCTCACACAATATATAAAAAGTAGGTCCTTGAACAACTGATTGCAGAAGTGAGAACCACCATCGCTAATAATTGCCCATGGGGTGCTAAATCTGCAGAAGATATTTCTCTTTAGAAAAATAGTAACACTTCTTCCTTCGTTGTATAGAAGTACAACTTCCTCCACCAGTTTTGATACAAAGTCAACTACTACTACAATGTATCTAATACCATAGGAGCTCACAAACAGACCCATGAAATCAATACCCATATATCAAATAACTCAAACTCTAAGATAGGTGTCATACGGAGCTCATGGCATCGGGAAATATTGCCTTGACACTGATATTAGTCATAGGATTGTGCAAAATCATGAACATCCTTGTAGATTGTAGGCCAATAGAACTCACATTGTATAATCTTATGGATTGTCCACGTACCACTATGATGACCCCTAACTGGTGATGAATGAAAACCCTCTAAAATTCTTATAATCTCCACCTCTGGTATACATATATGAATCACTCCATCGGCATAAACCCTGAATGGATATGGCTCATCCCAGAAGAATTTCCTTACCTCATGCATAAATCTCCATCGTTGCTGGAAAGATAAATCTTCTGGAATGACATTACTTTCCAAATAGTTGGCAAAATCAACAAACTAGGGAACTAGATTATGTAATATTTCTAGTCAAGCGCATCTGGTAAATAATCATCAATCTCAAGATCATTCCCTAGTTTCTGGATTATCTCTTCTTAAAGTCTTGATAAGTGGTCCGCGATTTGATTCTCTTTCCCTTTTCGGTCCTTGACCTTAAAATCAAACTATTGCAGCAAGAGTACCTAATGAATCAATCAAGGTTTAGCATGTTTCTTCATTATCAAGTACCTCAATATTGCATCGTTAGTGTGAAATATCACCTTGGTCCCAATCAAGTAGTACCTAAATTTCTCAAAAGCGAGAACCACCGCAAGTAGCTCCTGCTTTGTAACCGTGTAATTTTTCTATGTGGTATTTAGGAATTTGCATGCATATTAGATGGGATGCAAGATATTCTCTATTCTTTGGCAAAGTACAGTACCCAAGGCCACTCCGTTTGTATCATATATTACCTCAAAAGGTGCAGACCGTTCTAGTGACACAATTATAAGTGTTAAAATCAACCTCTCTTTTTGGAATTTGAAAGCCTTTAGACACACATCATCAAAAACAAACTTCACCTCCTTCTCGAAAAGTTATCATAGTAGGGATGCAATTTTAGAGAAGTCATTGATGAATTTTCTATAGAAACTGGCTTGACCGAAAAAACCTTGTATACCTTTAACTGATACTGGCAGAGAAAATTTCTAAATCACCTCTATTTTTACTTTGTCTACCACAATGCCATGTTTGGAGATCTTATTTACTAACACTATACCTTCTCTCACTATGAAGCAACATTTTTCTCAATTTATCAAAAAAATTGAATTCTTCACATCTCTACAGTGCACTAGCTAGATGTGCTAGGAAATCATCAAAAGAATCTTTGACTACTGAGAAGTCATACATGAATACATCAATTATATCTACCACAATTTCATAGAATATAGACATTATACATCTCGAAAAAATGGTAGATTCATTGCAAAGTCCAAACGACATCCTCTTGAATGTAATGTTCCTATAGGGGAAACTAAAGGTATTATTTCTTGATCCTCGAGAGAAATCATGATTTTTTTGTATCCTGAGTGCCCGTCAAAAAATCAATACCAACCCCTACCAGTAAGTCTGTCCATCTTCTGATCTATGAATTGCATAAAAAAGTGGTCTTTTTAAGTCCACTTGTTCAGCTTTTCGTAATCCATGCATACTCTCCATCCATTCAATGGACTCATTGTCACTAACTCAATCCTTTCATTTGGAATCACTGTAATCTACCCTTTCCTTTCTATGCATTTAACAGGGCTAACCCCCCCAGTGTTTGAAATAGGGCAAACCACCCTAGCGACTAACAATTTAGTTATCTCTTTCTTTGCTATTTCTTGCATAGGAGGGTTTAGTCATCTATGATACTCAATACTAGGAATGTTTTTCGGCTTAAGCTATATTTTATGTGTGCATATATCTTGTGGGATTCCCATAATATCATAATGGTCCATGCAATAGCCTTCTTAAATTTCCTTAATACCGATATCAAAGACTCTGCACGTGCGTTTGCTAAATCTGCTGCAATGATCACTTGTAAGGTATTCTTGGTCCCTAAGAATGCATACTGTAAGTTAGAAGGAAGGACCTTTCATTCCAATACTAGTGGTTCTTAAATCGATGGTCTCGTAGGAGGCATGGTTCTATTTCTTAAGTTAGGATCAAGCTTATTAGGGGGATACTTGTAAGAGCCTATGCCATGTAGAGCATGAACCATCCCATCCATAGTTAGATATTCCATCATCCTCAAAGTACATGATTACCGCGGCTAAGGATTCTACCCCTAATTTTTCCTCTATAGGCGCATTAACTATTATCATGTCATCACCCACTGCATCAATCACTCACTCAACTCATATATCATATTGTTGTTGTACTATCATGCATATATCAAAACAATTTTCTTGTCATTCCACTTGAAGCTGATCTTTTAAAAGTTTATGTTAATCAATACCCTACCATTATCTATGAAGGGTCTACCTAATATGATTGGAGAAAGGGTATCCACTTCGTAATCTAGAATCATGAAATATGTTGAATAAGTGAATGATGTTACTTTGACTTCAACGTTAAGAATGATACCTACTGGATCCTTTAATTATTAATCCTCCATCAACAGCCTAGCTGAGATAGGTTGTAGTTTGCCTAACCCTAATACCTTGTATATCACCAATGGGATAATATTTAATCATGCTCCAGTATCACATAGGGCCTGACTAATCTCATACGTTCCAAAAGAACATAGGATGTTGACTACACTTGGATTTCCTTTCTTTTCAACTGAAGTTGTATGAAAACTTTTGATAAATTCATTGACTATATTCTGGAGCTCTTTACCAATATAGTCATAATCAATATCAATATCGAAATCATTATTTGTACAACTCAGCTTCTCAAACACTACCTTACGAGGTTTTTCAGTATCACCTTCCATCTTCTTTTGCTCATCCATTATAGGAAAATAGTGCTCATTAAGTGAAGAGTCATCCCATGTATAAATAGCCATATAGTGAACACGAGTTGGAGGATGCTGCACATTATTATCAAGTACTATTTCTAACTGAATCTCCACCATAGTGATATAGATTTTCCCATATTGATGCTCTGGCTGCTTAATAGCAGTTTTAAGAGACTCAACCTTTTGGGCTAATCTAGAAATTTCATATTTAAGTTCATTCAACATAACCTCTTGTCTCTCTTGACCCTTCATCAACATGATCAACATATCTTCTAATCTAAGCTCTACCTATCGCCTTCTAGGTGGAATATGCTTATCTCACTCATCATGATAGTTCTAACCTTGATTTCCTTGACCTTAGGCTTGGAAACCCACCGATCCATGAACTTTTTTCTTCTGATACCCTAAATTCATGCATTTTCAAAGAATTGTTTGATGCAAATTGGTCGACCAACTCACTAATTTTCATCTATAATAATGAAATCTCCTAGTCTACGACATCCTCAACTAGTCTCTATGTACTTGAAAATACAATGTCATACATGTGGACTTTCTCCATCTTGGGTGCAGCATTAGGGATGCTTCTCCTAGCTGGACGACGCTTGTATTGCTCTCACACAACCCCGTTTTTATGGTTTAGACAGCTCCCATTTCTTCCGCCGAGGTCATAAGCATCTATACCGTAAAATTAATTTTCTACGAAATGAAAAAGATATATATGGTAGAATCAGAGCCATAGAATATGACCCTAATCAGCTGAGACTTCTTATTCCTATGCTTTCATTGCTGCTGTGTGAACTACAACTGGTACCGTATAGTTGAAAACCTCTCTCAACCTCCTGAGTTTGCCAGCACTGCTTAGTTAATGAGATCTAATCCATAATACCTGAAGCTATCTCCCATCATAATCTAATGTATGGTCCTCTAGAAATAGTGTCTGACATCACTCTTGAATTAGTAGTTAGGGATCTATAGAATATCTCTTATAAGCTTATCCCTAATATCTTGTAGTTGGGTACCATACTCAGTCTTTTCTTGAATCAAAACTATGCATCCTACATAGATTCTAAATGAAGCTGCCTAAAATTAGAAATCTCATCCTTGAGCTACAATACCCTAGAGAAGGAAAGAACCTATTGAAGAACATTCTATATAGCTAGTTCCATGTAGTAATAGTTCCTCTTGGCAGTTCCCTGGGCCATAATAATGCTTCTCCAGTAAGTAAGAAAGAAAAAAGCCTCAACTTCAGTGCCTCCTGATCTACCCCCGGTATGGTATATGAAGTTCATATCTTAATGAAATTTGTCAAGTGCATGTTACCATCATTTTTTAGCAAACAAACACACCCTTCATATATAAGAGTTGAATCATAGCATTAAAGATATTGAATTTCACATCAGGAGATAAGGCAGGGGGATAATGGCTACTGTATCAGTCAGCTCATTATATCCCAAATAATCTTCATCATTGATATATGGATTAACAAACTAACATGTTGGGATCGCTTGAGGTCAACTTCTGGTCTGATTTGCACTAAGGGTTGCTCTATGTTCTGTTGTCTTTCTCTTAACAACATCCTAAACTCTATCTTCTAGGAGATTGTCCCACATTGGTTCTGATATCCTTCTATATGGTAGTAGGATCTTATCTAAAAACATTAATAACATCAATCAATAAATCAAAACTTAGTTCCCCATCAACACCACAAATTTCTTAATGATATCTAAGAAACACCTCTTTTAGATGATGGTACGGTCTCTGTCAAGTTATGGTAACCAAACAAAGGTTAGGGTGGAATCCCAAAGGAATATGTGGTTTGCAGTTGTCAGCAGTTGTAGTCTACAGGCAGTATTGGAAAGTAAATGGGGGTTTTGTTTTTAGTAATCTTGAGAAAGTAAGTATATTAACTCTGGTTGAAATTAGTTATGTATGAACTCTAGTATTGTGTTTCCCCTGGCATCTCAACTCCGTAGGTTTATCACGCGTTATTGAACCAACCTAATACCTTGCATATAGAATCGATAAGTTATATGCCTCCTACATTCTTTTGTATGAGTAGGAATGTTTCACCTATTGCCTATTGAGTCTCAGAGTGTTGCTTTACTAACCCTTATCCTAGTCATAGTTAACTATCAGCTTTTGAGTCTAAAGTTATTAGATAAAGGCTAATAGTCATTCGTATATACATTGTGCTACAACGGATCGACTATTAACTCCCAAAATTAATGTGGTCTTTGACTTTTCCTAATTACTACCCCTTTGTTAGTGCAAGTAATAATATCTATGGGCGATCCTAATGTTTACAACCTCTAAGACAACTATTATAATGAAGATAAAGAAATGCATGCCATGGGTATATGTTTTCCATCAACAATTGCACCTTCCCTACTTTGTCAATTTTCTAGGGTTTCCACAACCCTTACTATTGGTTTTAGCCACTCATGATTGTGAAGAAATCAATAACATTAAAGTTGGAGAGTAAAGATGAAATCACAAAGATAAAAAGAAAGAAAACCCACAACCGTAAACTGAATAATCAAGCAAAGTCAATGAACCAAAATCCCAATATCAAAGATGGATCTTGAAATCAAAATATGCTTTTAATTGTTAAAAGTGTCGACTCTCTATCGCTAATAAATATCTCATATACATCTGACTAAAAATTACATAAAAGGTATTTATAGTACAAGAGACAACCTTAAATACTAAGCCCAAATAAAATAGGAGAAAACCAGGTTGGTGGCTATTCGCTTTATGCACCTACGTTCTAGAAGGGTAGAGGTACTACCTGCAGCCCAATATAGGGCGCAGGTAGCAGCAGTAAAAATCCTGCAATGTTAACCTCTTGGGATTTTGACTTTCTGGCACCTATTTTGTGTATATGCAGTCCGTAGATCCTTATTCCTACCATATCTTGACTTGTTATGTGTCAGGAGTCAGCTTTTTAGGTCTTCTTTGTTTCTTAAACATGCATTAATCATGATCAATCTGGACAACATCGGAATATTCCATAATCACTGCAAAAGTAACCAAAAGTACCCTTTCCACCTTTTTCATGAACTTTTCATTCAAAACATGGTTTCCTGCAAAACATACCTAAAATAGATCAAATCTAATAAAAATCCCTTAGAAACTTGCATATTTTCCTAATTTTAAGCGTCAAAAGTGTTACATTTCTATAGCACATCAGACTCGCATTTGGTTGAAATGACCTTGGATTGAAAATTTGACTTCACCATCACATCTGGAACATCGATTTTAGGCTGGGGCGACCCCTGGTTTTGGTCCCAAGGCTTCAAGACTTATTTTGGACTATTGAGCAGATGTAATACCCCGAGACTCTAACCAATAGTGCAACAATGAATAAATCTTATGAGAAATAAATTATAATGTTTTGGGTTGTTTTCTGATAAAGTATGGTGTGTATTAAGGCCTTAAATATGTCCTAACGCTTGGGTGAATCAAAATATTCCTTACTGATTGAATTCTTAGGAAGGATATTGGTATAGTCAACTTCAAACAAGAATATCTCTCATTATACTTCGAATTTTTGATCTCATCACCTATCAAAAGATACGTAATTGAATTATCTTTCCAACGATACCAATTTTGTCAAAATTCTATACCGCATCAAAGAGTTATACCCATTTTACTCCAACATGTCAATTTGGAAAAGGGTGACGATGTTTCTGACGGCCTGTCACGTTTCTGACGACATTTCTGACAACGTCGTCACGTTTCTAAGAACATTTCTGATGATGTCATCAGCCTTAGGCAGAACTTTATAAAATTTTACCCTTTTGTGATGACATTTCGTGACGGCCTATCACGGGTCTGACGGCCTATCATGGAAGTCGTCAGCTATTTTTTTTAGCAATTTAGAGACATTTTTTCAAGGGTATTTTGGTCTTTTGCCATCTTTTGGAGGCCTCTATAAATATGAGAATCCTATCCAAACCCTAATTCCATCATTCTCTTCCAATTCTCTTGAGATATATCTAGGGTTATATCAAGAACATAAATATTCCAAGACTCATCCATAAATCTTCAAAATTTCTTCAAGAACCAAGTTCCTCATAGTGTGGGCTTCAAGAATTATTTATTTCAAGTGTGGATAAAGTCTCAAGAACTAAAGTTCATCCAATTTCAAAAATTAAGGTATGTGAGGTTTTGAACAAGAACACTTCTTTCGTTCTTGTGCCCAACAATTAATTTCTATTGAATTTCATGAATTTTACAAAGTGGGTTTACACCCAAATTACTTTATCAAGTACTTATGAGATTTAAGCTATACAAGATTGACACATATGACTACTTCATTGTCTTATTTCTTAAATTAAGAATTTATGTCATAAGTTGTGTATTGTTATCATGAAATGATAATTTCTAAGTGATTTATGATAGGTGTCATGATTTATGTTTTTCCATGAGAAGTTTTTCTATTGAATATATATTGATATTGAGCTTGAGAGTTAAGAATGAGTTCTATGATGTTTTCTTGAAGATTTGATACTTGATATGATTTGATAAGCAAGTGTACTTGATGAGAAAGATTATTTTGATATTTAGTTGAGTTAGGAATCCACAAGTTGATTATGATTTACAAGTGAGATATATATTTATATTTTGGTCTTCATGATACACCCTTGAGTTGATTAAGGTGGATTTCCTAACGCGTTCTAAGCTTAAGTCTGGGAGTAGTAGTTAGCACCGAGCGGGAAGTATGGGTTCAGCGCATCATACTTCCCCAAAACTACGTGCCACCGTAGGATTAAGATTAGAGGCCAAAGGCCAAGACAGTTATAACTAAAGTTAAGGTTCTACTCTGATGGAAAGGATAGAACAGCACTCCTCAACATGGGCAAGACGTTGGACTCCATGTAAGATCACATGGTTTATGTCGGTTATAAAAAAATCCCAAGTCCATAATAGTCCAAGTTTCATGAGTTACCAAGTCACTCTAAATCATGAGTCAAAGAGTTTAAGTTGAGTCCAACGGTTTGTCAGATTTATGAAGAATATGTTATTATTGATGATTTATGGAAAATATGTTTTTGGTATGTCAAGTGAAGAGAGTCATTATTATCATCATGCATGATTTTCTTATACATTTATGATATTATTTAAATGTTGCCTACACCCCCATATACTCAGTACATTTGCAAGTACTGATTCTCATAATCTTCTATGTTCTATATTATCTCATGATGTAGGTTTGGGTGCTCAGTCTCAGCAGCGACAGTGATCTTCAAGTACCTCCATCTACATTCATACAGTTGGTGAGTCCTCATGGTTTAAGGACCTATGTCCTCGATTTTTGTCTTGATAGTAGATGGTTGTTTATTTCTAGTTCAGTACGGGTCAGTTGGGGATCTATATCAATGGCTCCTCAGTCTTATGTTATAGAGGCTTTGTCAAACTAGAGTACCAGTATGTACCAAACTTCAGTATTTTGATTGTACAGGATAGTATTTCTTTGTATTCCAGTATGTTCATGACATGATTGTTCTTCTTTATTATAGCTTAATTATTGTCATAGTGAGTTATAGGTGATGACAGGCTCAGACGGTTATCTTGAGGTCGCGTGTGGCCTTAAGCACCGTGTGACATCTTGGGATGGGATCTTGGGGTGTTACAAGCTTGGTATTAGAGCCTAAAGTTTAAAGGAGTCCTAGGGAATCTGACAAGCGTCGTTACGTAGAGTCTTGATCATCGGTGTGTAGCGCGCCATATCTATGAGCAAGAGGCTATGGGATATTTTAGGAAAAGTCATTTCTTTCTTTCAGAAGTCTTTCGTTCCTACGACTATTTCTCACTGCTATTAATTTGTGCTCTCTTATGACAGAAAATGCCTCCTCGTAGAACTCGCAGAAACAACGAACGACCTCAACCTGTTGATCCTTTAAATGAGATGGTGACTCATGCCAAATTTTGGGCAGCTTTTCAGGCGCTAGCCTAGGCAGTTACCAGCAATGCTCAGGCCAATGTTCAGGACGTTGTTCCACCTCCGCAAGAAGGAAATTCTGCAGCAACTCAAGTTTAGGATTTTATACCGATGAATCCGCCAGAGTTTTATGGGTCAAGGGTTGGTGAGGACCCATAGATGTATCTTGATGAGGTGAAAAAGATCACCCAAATTCTGCATGTAACAGAGGAAGAAAGTGTGGAGCTAGCTTTTTATTGCTTGAAAGATGTTGCTTATGATTGGGTAGAGTTGTGGAGAAAGAGGGGAGGGGAGGATGCTGCTCCTATGACTTGGTTGTTATTCCAGGACGAGTTCTTAGACCGATTCTTTCCCCCGAAGCTGAGGGAAGCAAAACTAGAAGAATTTATGAACTTGAGACAAGGCTCCATGACAGTTAAGGAATATTGTCTTAAATTTAAATAGTTGTCTAAGTATGCTCCCGGTATGATGGTTGATTCAAGGAACAATATGACTAAGTTTTTGACTAGCGTATCGAGTTATGTTGTGAAAGAGTGTAGGTCCGCTATGCTCAATAGGGACATGGATCTTTCTAGATTGATAATGCATGCCCAGTAGATTAAAGCGAACAAGGTGAAAGAGATATAGAGAGTGAGAGTGAATAAGAAAGTTAGATCAGAGCAGCAGGGGTATAGTCAGAGTAGATTTTCTGGCGTGATCCGCCCTCAGTTTTAGAGCTATTCTTTTATGCCAGCACCATCATCAGCTAGTACGCCCACATCCAGAGTCAGGTAGGAGTAGGCTAATAGACCTACTGTGTCTAGGTCTTAGGACAGTGTGAGTAATAGACCTAACAATCTCCCGTGTGCTAAGTGTGGTAAGACGCATCTTGGAGAGTGTATGGCAGAGCAGAGAGGTTGTTTTGGTTGTGGTAAGTTGGGCCACAAATTCAGGGATTGCCCATATGCTAGAAAGGGGAGCTGTGATGTTCATCCCTAGAGTCAGGATATTAGTGCTCTAGCCCCTTGGGTTCTTCCTACTCCTCCTTAGGGTACCTCATCTAGTACTGCCGGTGGTCAGCTCCAGAATCGTTTTTATGCTATACCACCCCACCAGGAGAAGAAGGATTCACTAGATGTTGTTACTGGTACGCTCTGTGTATTTTATTTTGATGTGTATGTGTTGATGGACCCTGGGTCAAGTCTTTCTTATGTGACTCCGTTAGTGGCTGTGAATTTTGAGATTAATGCTGAAAAGATTCTTGAGCCTTTTCTAGTTTCTACTCCAGTAGGTGAACATGTTGTTGCTACGCAAGTATATAAGAAGTGTCATATCACTTCCCTTCATAGAGTTATGTTGGCAGATTTGATTGGTCTAGACATATTTGATTTTGACATTATTCTGGGTATGTATTGGCTTCACTCTTGTTATGCGTATATAGACTGTCGTAGCCGTGTAGTCAAGTTTCAGTTTCCCAATGAGCTAGCCTTTGAGTGGTCTGGAAATTCTGTATCTCCCATGAGTCATTTCATATCCTATCTTAAAGCTAGGAAATTGATATACAAGGGTTGCATCTATCATTTGGTTTGAGTTAAAGATACTAAGTTCTAGACTCTGACCAGTCAGTCGATCAGCATTGTTAATGAGTTTTGTGATGTTCTTACAGAAGATCTCCCAGGTGTACCTCCTGATAGAGAGATAGAATTTAGGATTGATCTTCTCCCCGACACGCAGCCTATTTCTATTCCTCCATATCGTATGGCCCCCACAGAACTTAAGGAGTTGAAAGAGTAACTCAAATATCTTCTAGATAAGGGTTTCATAAGGCCTAGCGTATATCCTTGGGGTGCATCCGTTCTTTTCATGCGAAAGAAAGATGGTTCATTGCGGATGTGCAATGATTATCTCATCTTAACAAGGTCACAGTCAAGAACAAGTCCCCTCATCCTAGAATTGATGACCTGTTTGATCAGCTGCAAGGTGCTAACTATTTCTCAAAAATAGACTTGAGATCCGGTTATCACCACCTTAAAGTTAGGGAGTGTGATATTCCAAAGATAGTTTTTTACACCCGATATGGTCATTTTGAGTTCTTGGTCATGTCCTTCGGGCTAACAAATACCCCAGCAGCCTTTATGGACCTCATGAATCGGGTGTTCAGATACTACCTGGATATGTTTGTTATTGTGTTCATAGATGATATTCTTGTATACTCCCGAAGTGAGAACGACCATGCAGATCATCTCTGAATAGTCTTGCAAACCCTTAGAGATCATTAACTATTTGCCAAATTTAGCAAGTATGAATTTTGGCTAAGGTCATTTGCTTTTCTGGGTCATATTATTTCTTCTGAAGGTATTCAAGTTGACCCTCAAGAGATAGAAGCTGTGAAAAATTAGCCTAGACCTATTTCCCCATCTAATATTAGGAGTTTCTTGGGTCTAGTTGGCTACTACCATCGTTTTGTTGAGGTTTTCTCTTCCATTGTGTCTCCTTTGACTCGGTTGACCCAAAAGAAAATTAAATTCCTGTGGTCTGACTCTTGCGAGAAGAGTTTTCAGGAGTTGTAGACTCGACTCACTTCGGCCCCTGTGTTGACCCTTCCAAATGGTATAGATGATTTTGTGGTGTACTATGATGCTTCTAGAGTTGGGTTGGGTTGTGTGTTGATGTAGAAAGGTAAAGTTATAGCCTATGCCTCCAGATAGTTGAAACCGCATGAGAAGTACTACCCGACCCATGACCTTGAGTTAGCTGCAGTGGTTTTTTCCTTGAAAATCTGGAGACACTATTTGTATGGTGTTCATGTTGATGTCTTTACGGATCACAAGAGTTTGCAGTATGTGTTTACTCAGAGAGAGTTGAATCTTCATCAGAGGTGATGGTTAGAATTGTTAAAGAACTATGATATGAATGTGCTGTATCACCCGGGTAAGGCCAATGTAGTGGCAGATGCCCTTAACAGGTCATCCATGGGTAGTGTAGCACAGGTCGAGGAAGATAGGAAGGAGTTAGCTCGTGAAGTGCATTGTCTAGCTAGGTTAGGAGTTAGATTGCTTGATTCAGCTGAGGGTAATGTTTGGATCCAGAGTAGTTCTGAGTCTTCTCTAGTTTTGAAAGTAAAGGGGAAGGAAGATATGGATCCTAGTTTGGTCAGACTGAAGGAGTCAGTTAAAGAACAAAGGGTGGAGGTTTTCTCCTAAGGGGAAGATGGTGTAGTGAGATTTCAGAATAGATTATATGTGCCTGATGTTGAAGATTTAAGGCACAGAATTATGGATGAAGTGCATGGAGTGCGATATTCTATTCATCCCATTTCTACCAAGATGTACCGCGATTTGCGAAAAATCTATTGGTGGAATTGTATGAAAAAGGATATAGCAAAATTTGTAGAGAAGTGTACAACTTGCAAACAGGTTAAGATAGAATACCAAAGACCCGGCGGAATGATGCAAGAATTTTGTATTCTTACTTGGAAGTGGGAGGAAGTAAATATAGATTGTGACTGGTTTACCTCTTTCTCGACGTCATCATGATTCGATTTGGGTCTGTGTAGACAGGTTGACTAAGTCCATGCATTTTTTTCCAGTGCATACATCTTTCACCGCTGAGGACTATGCTAAGCTATACATTCGAAAGTTAGTCAGTTTGCATGGAGTTCCTTTGTCTATTATCTCTGATAGGGGTACTCAATTTGTTTATTATTTTTGGAGGGATTTTCAGAAGGGTCTTGGTACCCAAGTTCATCTAAGCTCCACTTTTCATCGCAGACCGATTGTCAGGATGAGAGGACCATCAAGACTTTAAAGGATATGTTGAGGGCATGTGTTCTTTATTTCAAAGAAATTTGGGATAAACATTTGCCATTGATTGAATTTGCTTACAACAATAGTTTTCACGCTAGCATTAGAATGGCTCCATTTGAGGTTTATACTGAAGGCGATGTAGATCACCCATAGGTTGGTTTGAAGTGGGTGAAGTCGTTGTGAGTGGACCTGATGCTGTGTTTGAGGCTATGGAGAAAGTTAAGATGATTCGGGAAAGGTAGAAGACACCCCAGAGTCTTCAGAAGTCGTATGCAGATGTGAGAAGAAGAGATCTTGAGTTTGAGGTTAACGATCTGGTGTACTTGAAGATTTCACCCATGAAGGGGGTGAAAAGATTTGGTAAGAAAGGGAAGCTTAGTCCCTGATATGTTGGCCCTTATAGAGTTTCGAATCCTGTTGGGAAAGCAGCTTACGAGATTGAATTGCCTGCCGAGTTGTCAGCTGTCCATCCTATCTTTCACGTTTCTATGCTCTAGAAGCAGATTGGTGATAGCCTTTCGTATGATAAAGTTCTGGTTATTGATCCATCAGAAAGTTTTGATGTTCAAGATAGCCTTTCGTATGATAAAGTTCTGGTTGAAATCCCAGATTATAAAGTTTTTAGACTAAGAAATAAGGAAGTTTCCTTGGTCAAAGTTCTGTGGAGAAATCAATCAGTCGAGGGTGCTACTTGGGAAGCAGAAGCAGAGATGCGAATTAGATACCCTCATCTCTTCTCCATGAGTTCAAATTAAGCCGAAGGTACTATTCTTCCCTAAACCAGTTTCCATCTAATCCAGTGTATTCAGCTATATGGTTATTCTCTCTATGATTCATTCATTTTGTGAAGTACTCGAAAGTTTAGAATGAAATAAGCCCTTTTAGTGAGTCGTTCCAGCTATACGTCCTCATTTTCTCTTGTTCTTGGACTCTCTAGCCACATTCGAGGATGAATGTTTCCAAGGGGGATATATTGTAATACCCCGAGACTCTAACCAATAGTGCAACCATGAATCAAGCTCATGAGAAATAAATTATAATGTTTTGGCTTGTTTTCTGATCAAGGATGGTGTGTATAAGGACTTAAAGATGTCCCAACGATTGGGTGAATCAAAACATTCCTTACCGATTGAATTCTTGGGAAGGATATTCGTATAGTCAACTTCAAACGAGAATATATCTCATTATACTTGGAATTTTTGAGCTCATGACCTATCAACAGATAGAAAATTGAATTATCTTTCCAACGATACCAATTTCACCAAAATCCGATACCAGAGCAAAGAGTTATACACAGTTTACTCCAGCATGTCAATCTGGAAAAGGGTAACGACGTTTCTGAAGGCCTATCACATTTCTGACGACATTTCTGACGACATCTTCACGTCTTTGACAATATTTTTGATGATGTCGTCAGACTTAGGCAGAAAATCATAAAATTGGACCCTTTTATGATGACTTTTCGTGACAGCCTATCATGGGTATGACAGCCTGTCACAGATGTTGTCAGCTATTTTTTTCAGCAATTTAGAGACGTTGTTGCAAGGGTATTTTGGTATTTTCCCATCTTTTGGAGGCCTCTATAAATATGAGAATCCCATCCAAACCCTAATTCCATCATTTTCTCTTCCAAATCTCTTGAGATAATATATCTAGGGTTATATCAAGAACATAAATCTTCCAAGAATCATCCATAAATCTTCAAAATTTCTTCAAGAACCAAGTTCCTCATAGTGCGGGCTTCAAGAATTATTTATTTCAAGTGTGGATAAAGTCTCAAGCACTAAAGTTCATCCAATTTCAAAGATTAAGGTATGTGGGGTTTTGAACAAGAACACTTCTTTCATTTTTGTGCCCAACGCTTTAATTCTACTGAATTTCATGAATTTTGCAAAGTGGGTTTACACCCAAATTACTTTATCAAGGACTTACGAGATTTGATCTATACAAGATTGACACATATGACTACTTCATTATCTTATTTCTTAAATTAAGAATTTATGTCATGAGTTGTATGTTGTTATCATGAAATGATACTTTCTACGTGATTTATGATAAGTGTCATGATTTATGTTTTTCCATGAGAAGTTTGTCTATTGAATATATATTGATATTGAGCTTAAGAGTCAAGAACGAATTCTATGATGTTTTCTGGAAGATTTGATACTTGATATGATTTGATAAGCAAGTGTAGTTGATGATGAGAAAGATTAGTTTGAGATTTAGTCGAGTTAGGAATCCACAATTTGATTACAATTTACAAGTGAGATATATATTTATATTTTGGTCTTCATGGTAGACCCTTGAGTTGATTAAGGTGGATTTCCTAACGTGTTCTGACCTTAAGTTTGGGAGTAGTATGTAGCACCGAGCGGGAAGTATGGGTTAAGCGCATCCTACTTCCCCAGAACTACGTGCCATCGTAGGATTAAGATTAAGGGACAAAGGCCAAGATAGTTATCACTAAAGTTAAGGTTCTACTCTGATGGAAAGAATAGAATAGCTCTCCCCAGCGTGGGAAAGACGTTGGACTCTATGTAAGCTCACATGGTTTATGTCGGTTATAAGAAACTCCTAAGTCCATAATAGTCCAAGTTTCATAAGTTACCGAGTTACTCTAAGTCATGAGTCAAAGAGTTTGAGTTAAGTCCAACGGTTTGTCATATTTATGAAGCATGTGTTATTATTGATAATTTATGGAAAATATGTTTCAGGTAACTCAAGCGAAGAGAGTCATTATTATCAGCATGCATGATTTTCTTATACATTTATGATATTATTTAAATATTGCCTGCACCCCCGCATACTCAGTACATTCCCAAGTATTGATTCCCATACTCTTCTATGTTCTATTATTTCTCGTGATGTAGGTTCAGGTGCTTAGTCTCAGCAGCGACAATGATCTACGAGTACCTTCATCTACATTTGTACAGTTGGTGAGTCCTCACGGTTCGAGGACCTATGTCCCCAATTTTTGTGTTAATAGTAGATGGTTGTTTATTTCCAGTTCAGTACGGGTCAGTTGGAGATCTGTCCTAATGGCTCCTCAGTCTTATGTAGTAGAGGCTTTGTTAGACTAGAGTACCAGTATGTACAGAACTTCAGTATTTTGATTGTACAGGATAGTATTTCTTTGTATTCCAGTATGTTCATGACATTATTATTCTTCTTTATTACAGCTTGATTATTGTCATAGTGAGTTATAGAGGTGATGACAGGCTCAAAGTGTTAGCTTGAGGTCTCATGTGACCTTAAGCACCGTGTGACGTCTTGTGATGGGATCTTGGGGTGTTACAGTAGATTTTATGAAAAATGATAAAACTATAGATGTACGCCCCAATATTTACCTAAACAATCTCAGATGAAAGTTTTGATGTTTCTAATGGATTTGAAATGTGGTTTACACTCGAAATTAAATATTGGATCAAGTTTTTTTAATGCCGAATGAGTTTCGACGGTCAAAAACTTATTTTTTATTTTGTTGTCATCTAGTGCAACCATGGAAGCTGCAAATAGTATAGAGATTTTGGATAGCACGATCGCATCCTGTATGACTATGAACGCGGCATCTTCTTACCTATAGGGGCTACATAAAGGCCCCAAGACACATTTGGGGCATTTCCCCTTCATCATTTAGACCTATAAACCCCAAAATGAGTGAAATAACTCAAAATCGGTCATGGTGGGTGACTTGAGATCTTGACTATCCTCTTTTATAGCGATTATCATCAAATTTAAGGAAAGAATCCTTTGAATTGATGCTTGAAAATCTTAGTTTGGACCCAAAACCCTAATTTAGCTTAGGGGTTGATTGGAGCCCAAAGTATGCTTAGTTTTCACCCATTCTTTGAGGTTTATGATTCGTTGCTCATGTGTGAACATTGAGTTGGCCTCAGTAACTCATTTTCTATATATGTGTCCCACTTGGGATTTCGGTGTTGGTTTTGGACCTGAAGCACAATAGTGCAATATGTGTATCATTAGACTAATATTGATGAGTAGTTATGGCTTCGATTTTATGATGGCATTTTGCGGATGTTAAAGTGAAGCCGAGAATGTGGTCCATGAAGTTAGGTTTTATGGTTTGTCCTTAAGGTAGGCTTCTATCTACCTTTCTTTATATATGATGTATGATATATGTTATGTATGAATATGGATGTTAGGCTTGATTATGAGTAGGATAACTTGGCCTTGATTGTTGATGTTTGGGGTATAGATGAGGGTTTTGGACCTGTAAGATGGCATGTTTATGACCCTTTTGAATCATATTGCCTTCCCTCTTTAGTTTAGATTAGTTAGAGCATGGATATGATATAATTCTATGTTTGGGATGTGGTTTTAGTATTTGAAATATAATTGTATAGTTAGCCTTATTGGGCTAGTGTGGAAGTCTTGAAAACTTAAGTTTGGTAGAGTTGACTTGAGTACCCTTGTTTCTAGTCGAAGTGCCTACCTTAGGCTTGAATATGGCTTACGTGACATCTAAATGTTGGACTTGATACCTTAGCCAAGTTTGGGCCATAGTATGCCTAATTATGGAAATTGATGATTAGAAGTGGGATGGTCCGTCCCACTTAGGCCTAAAATTGAGTTAAGTCTCATGGACTTAGTTCTAGATATTAGACATATATGAGGCTAGTAAACCTTAGAATAAGGTTACTTCATAACTTGGTAACTCTTATTGATGTTCTTAGATTGTGTCTTTTGAGTTATGGTTATAATACTCTTTGTGGAAGTGATATTGGACATTTAGAGATCATATTCTTCCTAGATACTCTATGTGGCCTATAGACATGCTATTTCTTCTTAAACTTGATGATTTGCCTATAGAGATGCTATTTCCTCTTAGACTTGATGATTGGCCTACAAATATTCTATTTTCTCTTAGACTTGATGACTGGCCTATAGAGATGTTATTTCTTCTTAGACTTGATGATTGGCCTATAGAGTTTCTATTTCCTTTAGTCATGATTGTTGGACCTATAGAGACAATGTTCCTCTTAGATAGGTAAATTGGCCTAGAGGGGTAATATTCCTCATTTTCATGATGTATGACCTATTGATATTAGATATCTTATAGATGATTTCATGTTTATATATATTATGCCTCCTAGATGTGAGATGCATCTTTTGTTAGAGATGATTACATAGTAATTGATATTATGCCTCCTATATGTGAGATGTCTCCCATTTGTTAAATGATTAGAGATATGCTACGTCTTATAAATATGATTATTGATATGAGTCCCGGATATATGTATGTGCCTAAGGTCATGATTGTGATGTTGTGATTATTTCAATTATACTAATAGGCCAACTGTAATGTTATGATAATTATTGCATATCCAAGAAGTGTTTATCATTGTAAATTATATGTTTACAATTTATTGATTAATATATTGTTCATATACACATCTCTCCGATATGAGATGGAGAAAGAAGTGATATGTTACTTATGATTTAATTGATTGGATATTGGTGATAGCATGCGTAGATTTGGTGCATCCATGATTATTATATTGGTAACTTATGTGATTCTTGATGAAGTATGATCTTATACCTATTCTTTCTATATAAGTATTAAGCTATGTAGTAACTACTTGTCTATTAGGTAACTATAACACTTGATGGCTAGGAATCTAATGTACTAGTTAATGAATCTTGCATAGTGGAAATATGGTAGCTAGTGATGGTTGATTCATGGATAATGATGATGTTGGGTCTAGAATAAGTGAATATTAATTTCTATTGATGACTAAGATGACAATGTTGATTAGTTATTAAACGAGGGGTTATGTGCTAATGGGGATAGATAATAAGAGATGTTTGTAATAAGAGGTGACTAGTTAATAACATTGAATAGTTGCTAAATGGTTAATTAATAAATAGTTAATCAAGGATTAGTTGGTATGCAATGGTTAGTTAATGAATGGTGTCAGTTAATAAAAGACAGTTATATGGTAAGTGGTTCTATGTTGTCTAATAATGATGAACGGATATTGGAGGATTAGTTGATAATAATGAATGGTGAATAAATGGTGGTTTTGGTCTTACGATGAACCTTGACTAGATGTTAGGTGTTTGCTACTTAATAAATAGTGGATAGTTTTTATCTTGTGAGTATGGATTATATAAGGATAATGTTTAGACTAATAACTAGATGTTATGTTATGACTAGCAAACTAGTGGTTTTATTATGATAAGCCTTGGTTAACTAATAACGAGTAGTTGGGAAGTATTGACTATATAGATATTGTATGGTGATATGTCTATAATTATAAGTATTTTAATCTATGTTATTCGGTAATGGTAATTGTCATGATATTGATACCCGGCAAGGCCGGAGGATACTATAATGTTGATATTGATAGACGGTAAGGAAGAGGATACTATTATAATGATATTGATACCCCACAAGAATACTATTATGATGATATTGATACCCAAAAAGGGCAAAGGATACTATTGAGATGATATTCATACCTAGCAAGTTCTGAGGATACTGTCGTGATGATATTGATACCCCGCAAGGCCAGAGGATATATTGATAATATGTTGATACCCAGAAAGGCTGGAGGTTGATTACTATGTGTATGGTCCTGATGAGGAAAATTATGATGAGTTCTTATATATATTGTACACTTTGCATTCATTCCTGCATATGCGCATCACCTATCACCAGTATGCACCTATGTCTATCAGCCAATATGGGACGATTGGATAGAAATAGGTGAAGAATATCTTTTGTTTTATTGTATGTTGATTGAAACTTCTGATCCTGGGGATAGGCTCGGCTACGTATTTGATTGTCCAGAGTAGATGGTTCTTCACGTTGTTATTGATATTGTTATTACAATTGTCATGACCATTATTATGGCTAGATTATGAATGATTGGTCATTGATCCAGTATCAGTATTTGAGGTACGTATTCGACTTCTCCTATCTTGTGATTGTATTATTATGCATGATCATTTCATGTCTAGCAATGTGGATTAAAAACCCCGAGTTTGATAGTATTTAAATAATGATAGTATTATAATGAGGTCTTAAATGAGAATATGAGGATATAGGTTATGCTTTGAGATGACCTCACGCTTATATGTATATTTATATATATAGAGATATATAAAGCTATGGTACTACCGGATATCCCTTCCTTCATTGTTCATATTGTATAGTTTTTTTGTCCTTGATTGTTACTATATTTATCTTTCTTTTACTTTTTATTCATATATTGACATAGGATATATGTCATAACATTCAAGTATACTGAATGTAGCTGGAATAGAATAGTTCACCCTGATACTTCCTTGGTCTTATTATGTTAGACTCTTAGATATGAATAGGATAGTTGTCCCTTATTATTCTCATTGACTTTTCATATGATTTCTGGACTCTTGGGTGTAGATTTCATTTTGTTTATATGTTGTGTATATCCTTTTTATCTTTTGAGCTTAGTTGGTAGTTGCCTACTAAGTACTATTTTTTTGGTACTCATACTACACTTCTGCATCCTTCAGATCATAGTATGAATTATTGTTGTTGATGAGTGCATCGTGTGGAGTAGTGCTGGTTTTGAGACTTAGAGTGAGATCTTGACATTTAGAGTATTAATTATCTCTCTCTTATGTATTAGACTAGTTTCTAAGTTGTATTCGAAGATAAGTGTATCAGTTATTTCTCCTTTACATGTCAGTTTTGTACTCTTAATATGTTTAGAAGATCTTGTACTAATACCACCATGTTTTGGGATTTTTCTATCTATTGATCTTTATCTCATATATTCTACATTCTTTTCCTTCTATTATTGAGTATTCCATTACTAGTCATTCCGTACTAGAGTTTGTCTTACCTATTGGTAGGTTATGGTGGCCGTCATCATAACCTAAGAAGTTAGGCCATGACATATCACCAGTATGCACCTATGTATATCACCCGCTCTAGGAAGAATATGCCTTGTGTTGTTGTATGTTGATTGAACCTTTTGAGTGTGGGGAAGTGGGGGTACGCATAGTCTCGATTAGGTACATGGTTGTCCAGAGTAGCCGGTTATTCAAGTTTTTATTGATATTGTTATCATCATTGTTATGATCATTATTATGGCTAGCTTATGACAGATTAGCCGTTAATTTGATATTGAGATTTGAGGTATGTTTTAGGCCTCCTTTATCTTATGATTGCATTGTTATGCACAAATATATCATGCCTAGCCATATGGATTAGAAACCCTAAGCATGATAGTATTAAATCCTTATAGTGTCATGATGAGGTCTTAGAATGAGGATTTGATGATCTACATTACTCTTTTAGATGATGTCATGTTTATTTGTATGTACATATATATATATGTGTATATATATCAAGCTACATGAAGTTGTGGAACTTCTGTATATCCCTTCCTTCGCTTGTTCATATGGTATATTTCTTTCTTGACTTTTTATATTTCTATATATCTTTGTTTCGCTCTCAATTCATGTATTGGACTTGGATATATGGTATAGTATTGACATTTATTGATTGTGGATGGAATAGGATATTTCTCCTTGATACTTTCTTAGTCTTATTACGTTAGACTTTTGGACATGAATAGGATAAATGTTCCCTATTATATCATTGACTTGTCATATGGTTTCCGAACTCTTGGGTGTAGTTTTCATTCTATTTATATGTTGTATATATTAGCTTCATCTTTGGATCTCAATTGGCAGTTGCCTACTGAGTACCATTCTTTTTGTACTCATACTACACTTCTACAGCCTACAGATCATAGTACGGGTTATCGCCATTGATGCGTGCATCGTGTGGAGCAGCCATGGTTTAGAGACTTAAAGTGAGATCCTGTTGGTCGGAGTGTTACTTATCTCTCTTATGTATTAGTCTAGTCTCTATGTTGTATTTGGAGATAAGTTGTATCAAAGTATTTATCCTTGACATTTCACTTTTGTACTCTAAATATATTAGTAGTTCTTTTACTGATACCACCAAGTTTTTGGGATTCTGTTATGTAATGACCTTTGTCTCATTTATTCTGCATTTTTTCCTTATATAGTCGAGTAATCTATTACTAGACATTCCAGACTGTAGGTTAGCTTTCCTACTAGTGGGTTATGGTAGGCACCATTATGACCTGAGAAAATGGGAACTGACATTAGGCTATTTCATCGGATATGATGTGTGTTTTTTATGTATTGTAAGTAAATTCGTTGGAAGCGACCTAGAATGAAAAAATAAAATAAAAAGCTTTAAAAAATTGAAGTACTGGTCAAGCTATGAGTCATCAAATTAACTTATGGCTCATAGCCACTTATGGCTCATAGCCATACTCATAAGAATAACAGTAGACAAAGCTGAACTGATGAAGCTAAGTAAAGACTGACCACAACTTGTAAAGAGAGACTAGAGTCGTGGTGTGCAACCATAGAGTTTAACAGAGGGAAAAGCTGTGCTCCAGGAGTGAAGTTATAGAGGAATACAAGTCTTAAGGTTATTCTATGATTCATAGAGTTAAGTCGTAATATGAATAGTGGATAAAGGTCTTGAGGATTCATGCTCCAGTAGTGACAAAAAAAGACCATGAGTCGTGAGGACTGACTATGACTCATGGTAAGCATACATAATGTTAATAGACTCTAGACCCCTAAAGGTGAAAAGCTACTGGAGTGACTACGATTAGTAGCATACAACTCGTAAGGTGTCATAACCACTAAATCCAAAAGAGAGCTACAACAGCAGCCAACGAGTCATAACCAGTCCTAATGACTTATTGCCAGAGGCGTAACTATTGCCGACATAGTTTTCCTATTAATTTTTAATTTGGTTTCTTTTGTTATTTGTAGATACTATAAATACCCTTGGGTTATTCTTTTATTATGTTACATACTTCTAATATTTTCTCACATACATTTACTTCTTGATACTCGATATTTTTGTCGTAGGATTTTGGGTTAGTAATCAATTGACGATTTTAAATTTTATTCTTATCATTGTTTTGAAAGTAATTCTATGGCTTCTTCATTAATTGTCAAGGATTGTTGCATAAACACGAGTGCCTAAATTCCTTAACTAGGGTTGTGGGAACCGTGGAAGATTAAAAACATAGGAGAACTAGGAGATTCATCTAGATTGCTATGATTGCATGTATTATAATCTTCTTCGTATTAGTTGTCTTCTAAGCTCCAACAAAAATCTTAGGAATTGCCAATGTTTGAGATTATCCTCACAAACGAGTTCAAGATTGGGAAAAGGGAATTGCGATATTTATTCGAAGCTTTCAACCCTCGTCTATGAAACTTGATACCAAAAAGGTAATGGTTGTACTGGGGTCAAGGACAAAAGATAGTAAGGTGATGCCCTGAAACTCAAAAGGTAAAGGGTGAGATTTATCAACGCGTTCACAAGATTGTTGATAATACATATCTTGTTAAACCTTGCATGCAAAGCAGTTGAATAGGTAAATTTAGCACAATAAAATTACAGAGTTAGGAAACTAGGGGTAACACAGTCCTTGTATTTTTCTTCTACTGTTTATAATCTAAAGCACTCAAGATTGGTAACCTACTTTTGACTCTCAAACCCCACCGTTTATGTTTCTGCACTGACCGTGATTTCATCAAGTTCAAGAGATAACTCCATGCATTCCTTCTGGGTTCGACCCCAACCTAGTTTGGGTTACTATATTTGGCATCGACCATAACATAATTTTTTGGAATGTAATTTTGGGCGACATCAAATATTAGCGCCATTGTCGGGGAATGCAGTGTTGAGTTGTTGATTACATTTACTAAATTTTTGGGTTTTTATTGGATATACTTTGGTGTATGCGTAATGCTAGGATTTAAGGCAAGCCTTTGCTCCCATTGAATCCTGAACTAGAGAGGCTGCTACAGTTTAATCGTTCGATGACAGAACTACTATGTGCAGGCAATTTAGAAGGGGTTCTGGATGACCCACATACAATACCTCCCCTTTCTCTAGGTGATCCACAGAACATTGTTGAAAGAATAATGGAGAATATTCTATTTAAGGAATTTTACTAAAAAAAGAGCAGTTGAAGAGGCTCAATTTGCATAATAGCAAAACTAGCCAGGCCAAGGCCTATAGTTGATCATCGAGCAATACTCGATGTAATTCGAGATGGAGTGCGAGGTGGCAGAGCTTCAGTGATCCCATCATATTAATATCTACCGTTGTATGAAAAAAATTAGGATGTGGGATATGTTGAGTCTGCTAAGACACGAGCCATTATTCCTCTTGCTTTACCCCGAAATGATAAAGTTCAACATAACCAGTGCAATAATTCAACTGCTGAATTTAAAGGGTGTATTTTAAGGTTTGTCGATAGTGCAAACATGTATCTTTCTAAAATTACAAGGATCTACACTTCGTATACCATTCTGGGGATGGATCAAAAAGAATTTAGATTTAGGTTATTCCCATTTTCATTCACCAGAGAAGCATCATTGTCGTTAGGGGAACTTTTTAGAGTCTCAATAATGACTCAAAACGAGTTTTGTAGATAGTTTTTTAACCATTTTTCCCCTGCTAGGATTCTACAGCTAAAATATGTGATTTAAATCTTTCGATAGTTGCTTGATGAGTCCATGTACGTAGCATGATTTTGGTTCAAAAAGAAGTTAAGCATGGTACCTAATCACCAAATTCCATGGTCTAATTTTTTGGAGATATTCGACAGATCACTGAATATAAGTTTTAGGTCAATGTCAGACACGATAACTGGAGGTGCACTTATGCGTCTTCTTTGGGATATGGCACAAAAAATCTTGATGAAATCTCTGTCACTAACCAAGGATGGCACACTCAAGAGGCTAATATGGGTGCTGGTACATATACCATTAGAGCTTCTAGTGACAACAGAGTTGGTCATGATTTGGTAGCACAAGAAGTTGCACACTTAGAAGGGACATTGGGTTGCGTACAAACTTTCTTATAGTGATGAATTTGGAAAAAGTGAAAGCCGTAGAGGCGTAGGAGTTCTTTTAGGTTTTATGAGTCTAACATGGATGAGGAAGACAATTATCTGGAAAGAAAATTGGCGGATTTTTGAGCCAAGGGGTGAGGAAACCAAGGTTAGGACTTCTTTGGTGATAGATATCGTGATTGAAGAAAATATCAAGATGGTAGTTTCAGTCGTAAAGATTATTATTAAGATAAAAGTGACAGATATGTTCCACCGAGCAATCGAAATACCGAGTCCAAAATGTAAGCAATGTTGTCCAAGATGGTGAAAGGCTAAGAGAGTCAAGGGAGCTGACATAAGGAGATTAAGGCAGACTTATTAGGATTGAACAAAAAAATTAAGTCGTATGCCACAGCAATAAAACAATTGTAGCAACAGTTTTGCCAAATGTCAGCCACATTAAATCATAGATAACTTGGTACTGTTCCTAGCAATATAGTGTAAAATTTGAAAAATGATAGTCATTGTTATTCTATTACCACTTAGAGTGGTAAAATCACCAGGGATCCCTCCATGTTTGTTATAGTAGATCAAAAGAATGATGGTGATTAGATTGATGTTGATGAGACACTGAAAGAAGGATCTGAAAAATCAACAGGTGTGGAATATATTGGTGATAAGGATAAGGGAAAGGGGAAGTTTGATGAGTCGGTTTTGAGAACTATCCCAAGATCTCCCCTACCTTTTCCTCAAAGCTAAAAAAAGGTAACTATCTGAAGTTCCTGTAAGTGTTGAAGGAACGTTCTATCAATATTCCCTTTGTTAAGGAATTGGAGCAAATGCCTAGATACACAAAGTTCATGAAACATTTGGCCACTAGTAAGCAGATGGTGAGTTTTGAGCTCGCTGACAATGTGCACCATTGTAGTGTTGTTGATTACAGATCATTAGAAGTGAAGAAGAAGGACCTAGGAACCTTCACCATTCCATATAGTATTGGGTCCTTCAACTTTTCTCGGTCTTTATGTGACTTGGGAGCCAGCAAAAATCTAATATCGTTGGTGTTTTATAAATAGTTGGGATTAGGGGCACCCAAACCGAAATGGATGAGATTCATGATGGTTGACTTTACAGTGAAGAGAATAGTTGGTATTCTTTTTGATGTGTTGGTGAAAGTATCATTCTTCATATTTCTGGATGATTTCTTTATTCTTGACTGTGAGGTAGACTTCAAAATCCTTATTATCTGAGGTAGAACCTTCCTTTCTCTAGGTAGGGCGTTGGTTGATATAGAATCAAGATAGATAAAGTTCATGTTGAATAAGGAGAAAGTGATTTTCAATGTGTGCCAGTGGATGATGTAGCCTGATGATTTATAGGTCGTGTCTATGATAGACACCATTGATGATAGTGTTGATGATATTGTTGTGCCCATTGAAGAGAGATTCGGAGATGAGTCGTTAGTAGCAGTGATTATGAATTTTAATAGTGATGGTACTGAAGAATATAATGAGATGGTTGGCGCTTTATATGGGAGAGTTTCTTACACTTATTCCCCAAAGAAGCTTGATCTGGATCTGAAAAATAGACTCCTCCCGCCCGAACGTCTATTATAAAGCCACTGGTCATAGAGTTGAAGTCTCCCATCCCACTTGTGCTATGAATTCTTGGTTTCCACAATCCCTTATTGGTGATTATTCCAGTAGACTTGGTGGAGATAGAGGTAGAGGCATTATTATTAGTGTTGCAGATATTTAAGGGAGCTATCGGATGGACCATTATAGATATTGTTGGTATTCCGCTAGGAATTTGTACTCATAAGATCCATCTTCAACCAGACTGCATTCCTAGTATTGATCATTAATATCGACTAAATTCTACTATATAGGAGGATGTAAAGAAAGGAATTATCAAGTGATTGGATGTTGGTGTAGTTTTCCCCATTACGGATAGCAAATGGGTCAATCTGTTCAATGCATCGCAAATAAAGAAGGAATTACTGTAGTGTTAAATGAGAAAAATGAGGTTGTGCCGATGAGACCAGTCACAGGTTGGAGAGTGTTAATGGATTGCATAAAGCTAAATACATGGACTTAAAAGACATGTTAGCAGGCAGGGGTTGATATAGATTTCCTGATGGATATTTAGGTTACAATCAGATAACTATTACTCCCAAAGATCAAGAAAAGACAACATTTTCATGCCCTTATGGGACTTTTGAGTTGAAAAGAATGCCATTCGGGTTATGCAGTTCTCCCACCAACATTCAAAAATGAATGATGTCGATCTTTTCTTATATGATGGAAGACCCTATTAAGGTATTTATGGACGATTTTTTGTGGTTGGTGATTCTTTTGACAACTTTTTGGTCAACTTATCTAGTGCTCTTTGTAGATGTGAGGAATGAAATTTGGTGCTAAATTTGGAGAATTGCTATTTTACGGTGAAAGAAGGCATTGCGCTTGAGCACAAATTCTCAAAGAGGGTAATAGAGATGGATAAGATGAAAATTAAAGTGATTGAAAAATTACCTCCACCATTCTTAGTGAACGGTATTCGAAGTTTTTCGGTTCATGTTAGGTTCTACATGCAGTTCATCAAAGATTTCTCGAAGATTGAAACCCCTCTTTGAAACCTTCTTTAGAAAGAGGTAAAGTTTGACTTTGATGATGCATGTTTGAAGGCATTTGAGTGCCTGAAGGTGCAATTGGTATCAGCTCCTATCATTGTGTCCCCTGACTGGTCCTTGCCATTTGATATCATGTGAGATGCAAGTGGTGTGGCCTTGGGTTCTTTCCTAGTCCAAAGGTGAGAAAATATATTTCAACTAATTTACTATGCCAGAACGTCATTGAACCCTACTCAAAAGAACTATACTGTTATCAAGCAAGAGTTGCTAGTAGTATTTTTGCCTTAAAAAAAATTCCAATCCTATTTGATTGGGACCAAGGTCATTATTCATACAGATCATGCAGCCTTGATATACCTAATGTCTAAGAAAGATGCAAAGTCGAGAGTGATTTGTTGGGTACTCTTGCTGCAAGAGTTTGATTTCGAGGTGAAGGACCGGAATGGCATGGAAAATCAAGTTGAAGATCACTTGTCCAGACTTGAGAAAAAAGCAATGCAGAATATGGGGAATGGGCTTGAAATTGGTGATACTTTTCTAGACGAGCAGGTTTCGACAACATTGCAAGACCCAATCCCCTGTTTTGCTTATTTTTCCAATTACTTGGCAAGTGATCTTTTCCTAGAAGAATTGTCCTTCCATCAGCGAAAGAGATTTATGCATGAGGTGAGGAAGTTTTTCTGGGATATGCCTTATATATTTAGGATTTATGTAGATGGTACGATTCATAGATGCATCTATGAGGTGGAGATGATAAGTATTTTTGGGGCTTGTCATGCTTCACCTATTAGGGGTCACCATGTATGACACGACATGAATCGGTTCATTAAAGTAATGGGCATTCCCAAGTCTAACTAGGACCGAAGACCACCCCTGATACATGACCAAACCAACAATCGTATATAAATATACCCAGAGTCGGATGAACACCGAACATATGACAAGATAGTATAACGCACAATCCTGGACGTTCGGATGGGTCCATAACCATGACCAACCCAAGCAAGTACAACCACCCAATATCCAACCAATAACCAAGCCAAACCATAAACCAAAACCAAAACAATAATCCGATGTATAGATCTAGATAACATTATCAATCCATACCAAAGTTCATAGTTGTCAATATAAAGCCTCTAATCCAAACCAAAGAGTACCTAGTCGGGATATTCCCTCGACCATAGCCAAAAAAAACCAAGTCTATGAAAGACAAAACCAAATATATAGTAATTCATGACATGAAATAGATGCCTTACAAATTATGGAAGCTCACCACTTCAATCAAACACCGATATCCCTGAATCTAGTCAACGAGTAGGAGTAGGATGGACGATTCCTATATCACGTGGTGATACATCCACCGGAAGATGGTTTAGCAGGTGAACGCTAGCATGCACTCAGGATAAGGATAAAATAATGCCAACCTTTAATACCAAGTAAACCATCCATATGTATTCACAACCATACACATAAATACATATAGATAGATATTATATTATCCATGCCGGGAAAGGGAACCGTATTTAGCATGCCTTTAAAACCATTAACCTGGTATAGGTAGCTTAACCATCACAATCTACCCATAGGCTATATGGTTCCATTGTAACCTCTTGAACTAGCCTCGATGCGTGTAGCCGCATGAATCAGAGATACCATAAGAGCAGGGGATTCCCAAGTACCCTTCGCTCTCCATGATATATATGTACAAGTGTACGTAGGGGATTCCCGTGTACCCCATAAGTATTATATATGAGGTCATCATGAACTTTCCTCATGTTAGCAAATATGCGTTTCCAATGTTCATCCCTTGGACTAACAACTTCACAGTTAGCTATCACACCACGCCATTATTTCCCAATTAAAACCATTTCCATCCAACCAAACCATTCTTCCATTTATTATTAATCTAGGCTATTACAGGTGGTTTCGTCATACCTACTATAGATTACAAGAAATGTCCTTATCCAACCTTAGGGGATTCCCATGTATCCCATGTGTTATAATATTTTGTTTACTTAGGGGATTCCTATGTATCCCGCAAGTACATCATTATTAAGCTTACTTGGGGGATTCTAGTGTACCCCATAAGTATTTCATTATTAAGCTTTGCTTGGGGGATTCCCTTGTACCCAACAAGATATTCAACATTCAAACCAATTTCATCATTTCATTGTCTTCGGGGATTCCCATGTACCCATAAGGTTTTCATTCAAATCGATTTCATAGACAGAAAGGTCTTACCATTTAACCATTCCAACCATTCACACCATTTTAAGCCATTCCAAATATTTAAGACATTTATACCATTCAAAACCATTTACACAAATGAAAAAACATCCAAATCCATTTATGATTCCATTACCAAACCATACCATGTAATAGTTCCAATGAAAGCTCAATAATCGAGTAAAAATATTTTCTTAGGCATTTTATCAAACACGTTGAGCGCATACCTTTAACAAGACTAAAACCAAAGTATAATCCATCAAATTTAGGGTTACCCATGACCCATTTGTTAAACCATAACCAGAAAGTACCCACATATGCAAACCATCACCAAAAACATTTGAAAACATAGTTTAAACCAATACCCAACAATATGCACAAAAACCCTCTGCATAAGTTTTCAAATCCACCATATATAATTCATAATCAATGTTTAAAATACGTTAAAACATGCCTATATTTGGATCTAACAATGAGGGGAAAGTACATGCCTTATACAAGAAGATTTCAGAGAAAAACCTGACTCTTAAGCTTTTTGAAGGACACTTGTACAACCCTAGCCTCCAATATTAAGGAGTGAGTTTGAGAGAGTATTTTTAGGTGTTTCTATTATTCAAAGTATGTTATGAGAGGCCATCAAGGGTTATATAACATAGGGACATAAGGGTTTGAGATGGGATATACCCGTACTGCGCTCAGCTTAAAAGATGAAAACCAAGTCCCAGGAGTGTACGACCTAACCCCCTTAGCCGTACCCATGGGTTCTAAATATACCCTAACTCATACCTTCGACAACACCATGGCCTCCTAGACTAACCTTTATACAACTACCTAGGTATTAGTCGTATCTTAGGGTATGAAAAGTACCCACAAATCGTATCTTAGAGAGATTCAACTAGAAAAGACAATAAGCATCATATGACTTGGCATCATATATCTTGTATCCTTCCATACAACTTGTATGATATTGAGTCGTACCTTGGGCAGAATCCCAACAAAAACCCACTGCCTAACATACAAGAGAGGAATCCCAATTAGTACACTAGGGTATAGTCTATACCCCTGAGTTGTACCATCGACAGAATGTCCAAAACCCATGAATTTTAGCAAGGGCCAAGGTTTAGGGTATTTCATTCCCCCCACTTAGGATCATTTTTCCTCGAATGATGGGTAAGGGATAGAAAAAGCATGAGATAACACATTAAGGCCCATCAAACTTCACTCTAACAAAATTTAGAAAGCGAAGATATAAACCAAGATGACAAGATCACCACATATTCGAAGCATGATTTACACCCCAACACCTCCATTCTGACCTCTAACTAAGTTAGAAAACAAAGATGCAAGAGAAACTATTCCTTTCCTTTAACTAAGTTAGAAAATCAAGATGTGGCAAAGAACACACACCTTACGCATGATTTTTGGGAATGAAGAACCAACATGGATACTTGGACTCCATGTCCTCTTCCGCACCCCAAATAGCTTCCTTAGAATCTTGGTTCAACCATAGAACCTATACAAAAGCCACGCCTATTGTCCATAATCGGAGAACTTTCCACCCCAAGATCCTTATCGGGACCTCCTTATGGAATGAAAGATTTGAGATACCAATACCACAGAAAAGAAACAACGAATGAAGGACCATCCACACTCTACCTCCACACAACCACATAGAATACCAGGTGAATGGAACTTATGCTAGATAGCAAGTCCAATTCAACTTAGAATTCCCTAGAGACACATCACTAGGAGATCTTGAGCCTAGCTATACACCACCCTCATGTTCAAGCCTATCCAAAACTAAAAGGAGTTATCTTAGGCCACCGGGCTCTACTCCTTATATCTATCTCGAAACACTACTCCGCTCCATCACCATTATAATATGAAAACCATAATTAAAAGACATGAGAAAACCATAACCAACCAGTATAACAAAAAAACCCAACACTCAAAACCATAACACAATTATTCCATGAAAACAGTTCATAAATCATTCCTCCCCAAGCCTCTTAAGTACCCATCACAACTATTAGTATATCTATCAATCACAACATTTAAGCCTACCACTTATATACTCACGGTATATCTATCTTTCGAAAGATGTAGCTTCCCCTATAATTTTCACAAAGGTTTTCACCACTTAATCCTTTCCTAACCATTTCTCATAACAATAACCTTACCTCGCCTTCCAAAACCTTAACCCTAGTAGTCACCCTAGACTCTCCCCCACTTAGGGACTTCTATATTCCTCATTTTTAAAACATCACCATGTTGATGGAGGCTTTGATTTCGTATGGTGTGCCGCCTACATGGTCATGAAATCTCCTACCATCCTAACATAAGAAGGATCATTTAAGGAACCGGATTACAAGAATTTCATATGCCACTCAAAGCCTTTGAAACAAAACACGGCACCTTAAGAACTAAGTACTTCACAGAAACCTCCTAGACAATAATCAAGAACCATCCAGACATAACTACAATAAATATAGTCCTTAGTACTGGACAACGAAAGAAACCCAACTACATATAACACAGGTAATGTAACATAAGGTCATGACCCAAACCTAGGGAACAAGGCGAATGTAAAATGTGAGCCTTAGGCATAAGCTTTATAAGAATGCATGCAACATAAGTAAAGTACTCTCTTAATTGAGATAGAAGAGAATCACTGTAATATACAACCTGACCTTCCCTTGAAGTCCACTGCCAAAAGAAAATTTAAGATTAACCCTCAACCTTCCTCCTATGACACCTATAAGCACAACACTCCCCTCTAATGGGTATCTCCAGGGATGTACACTAGGGACACTTATTTTTTCAATACCCAAAACCTTATTAATCAAAATGCTACCTAGAGCCCAATATAGTCATACAAACTCAAATCTTTATCCTATATAATGACTAAACCCCCAATCCATCCATTCAACCTAAACCCCAACCTAAATATCACAACCTTCCTACTATTGAATTCCCTAAGCCTTCAACATCACCCATTCCGAACACCTCATTTATCATACCAATTACCTCCCCCACTCTCACACTACTATCCCTAAGCTAACATACTCCCTTCAGTAAAATTAACATCTGAGATTCACACTTAGCATCTATTAACTACCATGCGCTATTAACAAAGTACCCCATATAGAATATGCACATATAGAAAATACATACAAGATCTACCCCATGAGGAGGACACCCTAATTTCCTTATTCACTAACCGACTACCTATGCATTCCCAGGAGAAACCATCCCCTTATGCATGAAAGTAAGGAAGTAATCCACAAAGAAACACTAGAACTGATGAAACCTTTCTCTAAGAGATCCCTTAATTTCCCTCTTAGCCCTTTTAACTCAACCAAAACCATTCTATAAAGAAGTAATAGAAATGGGATTAATTTCCAAAAAAGACCAAACCCAAACTAACCTCCCTATCATAAAGACACCATGAGGGTCGTCAAGTAGACCTCAGGAAATTCATTCACCACCAAAAGCAAATGCAAAGAAGGACTTTCTAAGTTAGAATCTTTAACCCAAACCAAACGATAATAGAGACACCCTTTGGAGACCAACCTCCAAGTTCTAAGATATAATGTAACCTTTATCTCTTAATAGATAGGGAATGAATCCATCCTCCTATTCAATAACTGACTCACCATAGAGACTAAAAATAGACTTATGGCTCCAATAATCTAATGATGCATTGCACGAGTTCAACCAATCATCCCTTGAATGACATTATAATTTCATCATATCCGAGTTAAATAAATCTACCAAAGCCCCTTTTACTGCCAACAGATACCACTCACCCTGTAGACTTTTCTAGTAATCACAGAGTCATTTATTGAGGTACAAACATAAATGAAAAGGGTCTAAAACAACTTTAGGACCAAAACCAAAATTCATAACCACAAGTAGAGTCACAAAAGAGAGGGGAACCCTAAATTAGAAAATAATACATCACAGAAAAAGAGTTTTTAACATAACAATGTCAGCATCAGAATATGTCCTGGACTCCGGAGAGATAGTGAAGTCATTTAGATGATCTAGACCATTATCGAAGGTAGAAGCAGCACCACTTGGTGTAATAACTTGAGAAGTTGCAATTGGTACCCGATTTGCCCAAGCGGTAATCATTATTGGACACTCCTATTGGATGTGACCCAATTGACTTCAACTAAAACACTAATTCCTCCCTTTCTCATAACAAATACGGTGCGATCGACCATAAAATCTATTCAAAGGGTAGGATGATGCAGGCTGGGCCCCAATGGCCTGAGATTAGGCACCTTGTTCCCTGAAGCATTACCACTCTTAAAGCATCTTCCTCCCAACGAATTTGAGTAGGGAGCACAAGCCATTGAACAGGAGTTAGGATTCACCAAACTCTTTCTTTTGATCCATTTACCACTATATTTTTGGCCTCCCATTTGTTCTGAAGACTAAGACCCTTTATCTTGAATATTTCTTGACCTTGCCTCATTCCTTCCTGTATCAATAGGATCAAACTTGCATGACTGAGTTTTTACTATTTTGGTCAATAGATTAATAGAATGACAAAACTTGGCATTGGTAATCTCTCATTGAGGTAATCGAGAATGAGTACCACCTTTCGAAATAGGGTTAGTATAGACCGATGGGAATACATAGGGAAAACCAGAAGTTGCGACCCTTAACGGGGTCTATGCCCCAAGAGCTGGATTAGATCCATCTATATCATCCTCGAATGTGACAGGTAAGTTTCCATAAACTCTTGATCATTGAGAGGACATGATCTAAGAGATGAACCTAAAGAAGATTTACGGAAGAGTTCAACACCTTAGATTTCATATCCCAAAAGTAGAACAACAAGAAAGTGGAACATTTCTAAATTATGACTCTACTTGACATGGCTTTGTCAACACTCCATGATACCATAACCTAAAGCTCTGATACAAACTGGACACGACCTGAATTAAGGCCTTTTCATAATGTGCAATCCCAATTCCATCATGGACTGGAGACCACCCTCGATACCCGACGAAAAAAACTATCATATATAAATATACCCAGAGTTGGATGAACTCCAAACATATGACAAAATAGTATAATAGAAAATCTAGGATTTTGGAATGGGTCCATAACCATGACCAACCAAAGCAAGTCAAACCAACCAATATCCAACTAATAACCAAACAAACAATAAACCAAAACCAATACAATAATCAAATATATATATAGATACCATAATCAATCCATAATCAAGTCCACAGTTGTTTATGCAAAGCCTCTAAACCAAACCAAAGAGTACCTAGTTGGGACATGCCCCTGACCATTCCCAAAAAATACCAAGTCTATAAAAGACAAAAGTATATATACAATAATCCATGACATGAAATAGATGCCTTCCAAATTATGAAAGATCACCACTTAAATCAAACACTGACTAACCCCGAATCCAATAAATAAGCAAAAGGAGTAGTATGGCCGGTTCCTACATTGTGTGGGGAAATAGTCGCCCAAAGATAGGTTAGCGGGTGAACGCTAACATGTACTCAGAATAAGGATAAAATAATGACAACCTTTAAAACCAAGTAAACCATCTATATGCATTCACATCCATATACATATATATGTGTGTATGCATATATATATATATATTATATATAATCCATGCCGGGAAATGGAACCAGGTTTAGCATTCCTTTAAAGCAATTATCCTGGGTAAGTCTAGCTTTACTGTCATAATCCACCCATGGTCTATATGGTACAGTGTAACCCCGCTGATGGGCCTCGATGCATGTATCCACATGAATTGGATATACCATTAAGTAGGGATTCCCGAGTACCCTTTGCGCTCTATGATACATATGTACAAGTGTATATAGAGGATTCTTATGTACCCTATAAGTATCATATTTATGGTCATCATGACTTATCCTCATGTCGGTAAAAATAAGTTTCTAGTGTTCATCCCTTGGACTCCCACCTTCATGATTAGCTATCACACCCCTCCATTATTTCCCAATTAAAACCATTATCATCCAACCAAACTATTATTTTATTTATTATTAATCAAGGCAATTACAAATGGTATTTTCATACCGACTATAGCCTGCAAGCAATGTCCTTAGCCAACCTTGGGGGATTCTTATATACAATATATGTAACATTGTGCATTTTACTTGGGGGATTCCCATGTACCGCAGAAGTAAATCATTATTTCGCTTACTTGGGGGATTCCCATGTACACCACAAGTATTTCATTATTAATATTTGCATGGGGGATTCCCTTGTACCCCACAAGATATTCAACATTAAAACCAATTTCATCATTTCATTCTCTTAGGGGATTCCCACGTACCCACAAGGTTATTATTAAAATCAGTGTCATAGCCACCAAGGCCTTACCATTTAACCATTCCAACTATTCACACTATTTTAAACCATTCCAACCATTCATACCATTTTAAACCATTATAAGCATCTAAATTAAAAACTTATACCATTTAATAAAATTTAAACTAATGCAAAACCATCCAAATACATTTATTGTTCCATTATCAAACCATACCTTGCAATAGTTCCAATGAAAGTTCAATAATAGAGTAAAAACATTCTTTAGGAATTTCATCAAACAAGTTGAGGGCATACCTTTACCAAAACCAAAAACAAAGCATAGTCCATTAAATTGAGGGTTACCCATGACCCATTTGTTAACCATATCCAACAAGTACCCTCATATGCAAACCATCACCAAAAATATATGAAAACATAGTTTAAACAAATACCCAATAATATGCACAAAAACCCTCAACATAAGTTTTCTAATCCATCATATATGATTCATAATCTTTGTATAGAAAACAATAAAACATGCCTTTAGTTGGAGCTAACAATGAGAGAAGATTACATACCTTATACAAAAATATTCTGGAGAGAAACTTGACTCTTGATCCCTTTGAAGGATAGTTGTAGAAACCCTAGCCTCCAATCTTCAAAAGTGAGTTTGAGAGAGTATTTTGAAGTGTTTCTATACTTTAAAGTGTATTATAAGAGGCCACTAAGGGTTATATAATATGGATACATAATGGTTTGAGATGGGAAATATTCAGACTAACCTAATCTTAAAAGTTGAAAACCATGTTCTAGGAGGGTACAACCTAACCCCTTAGCCATTTCCTAAGGTACGAGTGTGTAACGACCCAATTTTTCTGGAACCGAAATGTCACACGGTGCTCATGATCCCAAAGGACCACAAGATAACACTCTACATATATATATACCTGAGGACTTCATAATATCTGTAATAAATACAAAAAATTGGCAAAAACTTGCCATAAGGTTCAAAACGTCTAGAATACTAAAAACTAAAAAATGAATACTGATACATCTGTCCAAAAAGCCTCTAAACTGTCTAAACTATGGAGTTGATGCGAGCTGTCCCCAAATAACTCCGTCTACTAAAAATAAACTAAATATGATACGATAATAAAATAGGGACCATCCTCGAATAAAGAGGACTCACTGCTACATCTGCTGCTGCTGACTGGGACTGAGCTACTAAGGGTAATCTTGATCTCGTGCCTCTTAACCTATGGTGTAAAATAAACACCATAGCATAAATGCATCAGTACGGGAATGTACTTATTATGAAGATAAGGTAAGGCTAAATGCAAGGGCTTATGCATGAACAATTACTTAACTTAATAATCATGAGAATACCGAATGAGGACATATACATGAATGCACAAACCATAACTGAAAACATTGCAACTCAAAATACTAAACCTCGAATACTACTTTACTAACATCTGAAGTCAATGCTAATACTGAGATACTGAACAACTGAATCTCCTGATATAGAAAAATGAGTAATGAAATCGAGATCAATCCCATCTAGTGAGTGATCTCAAAAACTGATGATAATGAAGATGATTACCTGAATCTACTCATATCAATGACTAAAAGCTAAGCTTACTACTCTTGACTGTCTAAATCTGAGATCAAACCTCTCCAACAAATGATCCCTGAATCTACTATCAATGATAAGAAAAGATTATGTCTTAGAACAAACCTATCAAGCGAAAGATCTCTGAATATTATAATGAGAATACTCAACTGAATCTGAGAATGAGATCAAGCCTATCTAACGGGTGATCTCTGGATCTAATAATACTGATACTGAATAACTTTATGTGAGACCATGCCTATATAGAAAGTGGTCTATGAATCAATGGAACTATCTGGGTTCCTTAATGATATAGGTGAATGTATCTGATAGTCCTGATTTCTGAGTTTTACTCTGAAGGTTGATACTGAATCTGGAACTGTGGAAGTTCTCACTTAACCGATATGCCCCAAATCTGAACTAGTAGGGTCTAACCTGTAACCCCAGCTGGAAGGGTTTCAATACCGTGCCATGGGTAAAGACCTATACTCTGGTCAACCCTCTCTAACGGGTGACCCTCACAAGAATTCAAGCCTAAGACAGTATAATAGTCAATCCTTATATAACTGGTGACTCCTGCTCCTGCACTGGCTACGCAGTTCTAGAGTTCAAGGATTGGTCCTAACGACTCTGCCTCTCTAACGAGGAGACGCCATCCCTGCACTCGCCCGATGCTAGCTCATACTCCCAACTAATAGACTCTAAATTGATTCTTAACTGAACTTAAACTGAGTTTAATCTATTACTGATCATATTTCTCGAATGACCTGACTGAGTTACGCTGAATTCACTTGGTTCCGTATCTTATGGAATATTACTGAATCTCATTATCTGACTGCATGATACTGAGTTTTGAACTAAACACTTGAATACTACTAGATCTGAGTTGAGTATTGAACTGAGGCTAGAATACTAACGATACCAAATTACTGAGATTTCTGAGATTTCTTAAGTTTTGTATCTGTCCGAGAGTACAGAGTTCTATAACTGACTGAGTTCTGATAATCGTGGCTTAACTGAGATTATCGAGGAAACTGACATGGGCTCTAGACTGCAGCTAATTTTTTGGGTATAAATACCCCTAGGACTCGATAACATAAAAGTAAAACATAACCATTCTTGAATAATCAAGACCATGGACATTCATTCACCATCACAATCACTAAAGTATCTCTTCAAGTATTTAGAAATCATAAACATGTGATAGTATAAGGAGACATGCTATTGGCTCATACTCCATTCAACAAGGTCTTACATCAAACACTCAGCATGTATTAAAGTTTTAGCATGTATAGAAGAGCACATAATTGGGGAATTTCATTTTATCATATCACAATTCATTCACTAAGGCTTTTCAACAAACACTTTGCATGCATGGGTTTGCACACAATTGGGTATTTCTAGTCCACATGCTATAATGGCTCTAATTCTTTCACATTAGCATTTTATCAAATATATGGGGAGCATGCTTTGGTTATTCACAATTTCTACACTTAATTGACATAAACACACCCCTAACATGCAACTTGAATAGGGTTTATCACGAACATCACATGAATATCATATACTAGGATCAAAGCTTGAAACTTTATAAACAAAACATGAATTAAAACTCAATTATAACATGAACTTCAATTACAATTCACATGAATCAAGAAAACTTATAAATATAAGATCTTTGAATTTAGAAAAGGATTCTTGACCTTCTTGGATGGAAGGAACCCAAAAATAAACACCTGCATACCTTGCAATGTAATTCTTAAAAGATTCATGGTGAAACCTTGATAATGTGGGTCTTGGATTAGAAATCCTAGGTCTTGTTTTTGAAGAAAACTGAGAGAAACCAACAATAATTGGGTGTAAATGTGCTAAATCTCGTGTTAAAGAGTATATATAGGGGTTGGGAAAAGACCCTTTTCCCCCTTGGAATTAAAATTCAAAACTGGAAAAATCCTGATTTTACACGCTGGCGCGACGCGCCATAATCGTGCCAGCTTACTGGAAATTGGACAATTGGGAAACTGAGCCTTGGTGCGATTCGGTGGAAATTGCATTGCCACCTTGGTTACGAACTGGAAAGCTACCGCAATGTGGTGGAATCATGGAGGCTCACTGGAATTTGACAATTGCCATTTTGGCTGGCTCCGCGATGCACTAAAGTGCCAAGTAGCACACTTTCTCACTAAAATGTCTCTAACTCTTTGCCCGAGTATCGGATTTGGGCGAATTAGGTATCGGTGGAAAGCTTATTCAATTCTACATGGATCAAAATACTTCTCACTTAGGAAGACACTTCTCAACCTTTTAGGGATGGATTAACACTTTACTGAACACGCTCTAAGGCTTAGACTATGAGAGAATTTTGTGGGGTCTTACAAAGTGGTATCTTAACTCGTACCCTAGACCCTACCATGGTCGCCTATATTGACTATCATATGATCACCTAAGTCTAAGTTGTACATCAGGGTATGAAAAGTACCCAAAAACCATATTTTTGACAAATTAAACTAGGCAACCCAATAAGCATCATAAGGCTTGAAATCATACAGCTGGTATACTTTAATACAACTAGTATGATGTTGTGTCGCATCTTGGTAGAATTACAACCAGAACCCACTACCTAACATACAAGAGAGGCACCCCAAGTCGTATGCTAGCATACTATTGGTACCCCTGAGTTGTACCATGGATAAAATGTCCAAAACTAATGAATTTTTACAGGGGCCAAGGTTTAGGGTGTTTAATAAAGGAACCGAAACAGTCCACAAAATCTGGCAATGTGGATATTACTGTCCTACAATCCATAAGAATGCTGATGATTTTGCAGTCACCTGTGAACAATTTCAATGTTAAGGACATATCTCACGACACCATGAACTTCTCTTGACCCCTATTCATGAGTTAGCTATTTGATGTATGGTGGATTGACTTTATGGGTCAATTAGTGAGCTACTATTGTAAGAAATATCTTTTGATGGAGGTTCACTAAGTATCAAAATTGGTTGAAGTGGTTGCTCTCCCCAATATTTAATGTATAAGTGTCACCGTCTTTTTAAAAAATATATTTTTTTCTCAGTTTAGCACTCCACATACAATAATTAGTGATGGTGGGTTGTATTTCTATAATCATATATACAAGATTCTTCTTGAAAAATATGAGGTGAAAGGTAGAAATATCTTACCACACTCAGGCGAGCGAACAGGTTGAGGTCTCCAATAGATAAATCTAGTCCATATTGGCTAAGACTGTAAATTCCAAAAAGACTTATTAGTCGAGAAAGTTGGACGATGCATTGTAGGCCTACTAGACAGCTTATAAGACACCCATATATGCCTCTCCATATCATCTTGTGTATAGAAAGGAATGCTTCTTGCCTGTTGAATATAAGCATAAGGAACTATGGCTTCTGAAAAAGCTAAATTTTTAGTGCCATGACGCAGTAAAGTTGAAGATGACCAAGGTAAATAAGTTGGATGAGTTTCGAGTTTGTTCTTATGAGAGTTGTTCTCAATATAAGGAGAAGATAAAGTTGTGTCATGATCAAAAAATTGAGAATAGAGTGTTTGAGCACAGTGATATGGTCTTGTTGTATAATTTGAGACTTTGCTTGTTACCTAGAAAGTTGAAGTCTAGGTTTTATGGGCCATTCACCATGGTGAGGGTATTCCCATATGATGAATCACCATTCAAGGTTAATGGGAAAAGGGTGAAGCACTACATTAGAAACACTGAGGATGTGAAACTTATTAATGAGTTGAGCCTTAGCAAAGTTTGAGTAACCAAGGCAATTGCACCGTGATGCGATGTTAAATCAGTCGCTACATAGAAGGCAACCCATGGGTATGGTTGGTGAAGTATAAGTATCCAACCTTTACATATCGTGCTGTGAAGTTAAATCGAGTATTGCATAGGAGGCGATCCATTTTTTGTACTTATCTGATTATAGGGTAACTTATGTGTACAGTGTGTATGGTTTGCTATTGCAGGAATAAACCAAAAACGTTTTATAGTGCCAGTCCATACGAAATACCTCACAAGTCATAATCGGACCTCATGACTTATTACTAAGACTCGTAGGAAACTGGAGCTCAGACATATCTCTGGTATTTGGTCTCTTGAGTTATCACGACTCTCTGAATGAGTTGTAGTCAGTAACTATAATTCTTCACCTTAAGTTGTGTTGATGGGAGACCCAGGTAAGGTTTCCTACACTAAAAAGAGTATCTACAATCCATACTCTGTGGTAACGAGTCGTTATGATGACTCGTTACAAGTCCCATCTTCGCAGGCCTATTGGGTTGACCAAGTCCAATCATATGTTTTAAAAGGGAGTCCAATCCAAATTATTGGAATTCCAATTTCAATACCAAGTGAATCCCCCAATCCTATAACTGACCATACCCTTAAGGAAACACTCTATTTTTACATCTTCAAACATCACAAGTGACTTCAATCACTCACCTAAAGTAAAAAAAAATTACCAGAACTAGGGCTCAAATATCTAAGGCATTGTTTTAAGGAACTGAAGGAATTAAAACAAAGTAAGTATTGTACATTGAATTATTTATATATTAATGTAGTTTTTCAATATGTATATATTTATTTGGTTCCCTGATTGAAATACATGCATAAATACACCTTGAGCCTAATTCTCATGATAAATTTGTAATGTAATGAGTGAAGGGAAGTAAGAACATAATTTGTGCTAAATGTTTTTGTTTGGTATAAATTAGGAGTTGCTGATGTTGTTTGAATGTATATTTTTTTGAATGGATTGAGAATCGGATCCAGCTATTCTAAACACTCATGTTATAGTGGTTGGGAGACTTTTAATGACTCATTGGGTCACCTGACGAGTTGTTACATGACTTGTAGCCAAAAGTAACATGGTTGATTAGAAGAGTATGGTTTCTCTTAACATTACGACTTATCTCAATAAGTCGTAGTCACTCTATACAACTTGTGATCAGGAGTCGTATAACTTGAAAAGGTATTTCATTGAAAAGGTATTTCATAAGGAAAGTATTTCTAGTAAGATAATGAGTGTTGGTAATGACTCATAGTATAACATTATGAATCGTTAGGAGGACTTATTACCTAAATAGTGAATACTAATTAGGTATCCTCAACCTTACGAGTTTCATAATGACTTGTAACTTGATGGTATGACTCGTACCTTGAGTTGTAGGGTACCTAGTCCCTATAACACTGAGAAAATTATTTTTGTTTTCTTTCCTTTTCTTAGGACGTACTAACAAGTTTGTTGCAATAGGTACCAATGGCTCTAAAAGATGATTTAAAAAAGAAGCAATCATCAAAGAAGCAAACCCCAAAAAATCCTTCCCCAAAAAACAAATCATAAGCTTATTAATGAGGACACCAATGAGTCAAGTGGCTCAGTTAAGTAATATCCATTGGTAGGGAAAGTGGAGCTAAGGGAGAAGCAACCTCGGGGTGCGAAAGTAACCTCGGAGGAACTCACACCCCCAGGACAACACCTAGAATGAAGAACCCCGGTGCCTTACCACCATTCATAGTCCCAACCTTAGGGGGACAATGATTATGATGAAGAATATTATGATGAGGATGATGATGAGGGGGAATCCATCTCTAAGGAAGAGGAAAATGAAAAAGAGGTTGATGATAATGATGGGTCTAAATCTATAGCAGAAAGTGAGGGTTAGGAGAGTGATACACTTGTTGAGATTATACCACCACGAGTACCTCCCACTACACTGTCCATTGATCTAGCTTTGGTTCCCATATTTAAATGGTGGGGGTACCCTAGAATGCAGGCTCTATATGACAAAGACATCACCATAAATCCCTTAAATTAAAAACCATATAGAGGAATTTATTTTGAGAGAAAGTTGACCACCACAGGCATGTCTGAGATGCCTGCATTTGATGCCCTATTTAGACAGTATAACTTTGAGTAAATAAGTAGAGATCTGGTGAAGTACAATCCATATTTAGTTCATGAGTTTTATACTTCATACAAAATTAAGTCAAAGAGGTTATGTCCACAGAGACAATTGTGGAAGGGTGTTGACCCATTGGTTGATGTTGTGATTTGAGGTGTTCAAGTGAATATCTCAGCTAAGACTATCTCCAAAATATTACAAAATCTAGAATTCCTACCTCTGGCCAACACTATTGAGATTGACCATCGACTAGAAGAGATGTAAAAAGTAAAGGTGAAATAGATAGGGTTAGATAATAAGCTTATACATTTTTGGTGGATGGTCAGACTAATTATTGAAGATCAAGACAATGATCCCTAGGTTGTTAGAGGTGTTGGTGGGTTATCATCAATCACATAGGGCAGCTTGAATTTTCGGGCTAGATCTTGGTAGACCCTGGTAGGACACAAACTTAGTCCCACCTTGGGGGATAATATATTAAGTCCTGACAAATGAACCTTGGTCGAGAGCATCATGGCAGGCTACAAGATAGATGTAGCCAAATAGATAGCTCGAGAGATCAGAGATTGGGTGATGAGTACTAACACAGTTATGGCCTTCCCCTGCATCTTAAAACAGATTTGCTTAGATGCATGAGTATATAATTTCCCTAATGTTTATCATTTCTTCAGGCCGCGCACCACTACAAACTTGGGTTTTATTAGAGATATTGATAACCTTATTTCCAAGGTAGAAAAAATAGGAGCAATAACAATTAGAAAGACATTTGAGTCTAGAAAGAATAAGACTAATAGTGTAGGATTCACAGAAATGGATGAGACACCTATGGAGACTTATTATTCCAAGCCTCAGACGTCCAGTGATGCAGCAGGAACCTCTAAGAATATGACTCCACCACCCACTACAGCACCACAATCATTCACTTCCATATCATATATAGTTGATTATATGCTAGTACCACAGTCATTCCTAACTAAAGTAAGAAAGAGGTTGGGTACGGTGGAGGTAAAGTATGACTAATAGAGGAAGAAGTGAAGCCATGGGTTGATAGACGAATTAGAGATGAGATAAGGATGATGTAGAACTATTTTGATTGCTTTAAATAGTATTTTTTTTTAAGGATAGAGGGTATTCAGTCTCTTGATTTGGCTGGTGTACGGGCTGAACTAGCTGAGCTTCAAAAGGCAATTACGGAGCTATATGAGAGACCATTCCTCTCTATTCTGATCATTGAGGAGCTACATTAGAGAGATAAAATACAATATATTTGGGGTTCCTTAGACCCAGAAAGTGATGTTGATGCTGGTGAGTGAGAAAAGGAGAAAAGTAGAGAAAGAGAGGAGAGAAGAATGATGTTTAGGTAATGAATAAACTAGTATTCAAAGTAAGAGGGACAACTAAACAAGGGTCTGAGAGATAGTTGTTAAGGATGGTAGTTCCCGACCTTTAAATACAGCTGATTTGGGTAGTAGTACAGCTCTGCCGCTAGAGGCACCATTGTGCCCACCAACCATAACCAGTTCCACTATTGATGTGAGTATCCAATCCCCTATTGGGACCACTGATGTTGAGTGTGAGGGTTGTCTTGAGGTCTCTCGTGCTGAAACTACATGAGAAAATGTCTAGTGAACCCACGTATGTCTTCTCCACTCATTTTATATTTTTAGATGCCCTAGGGATAGTGTATAGGTATTTATCTGGGGGTGGGGTGTACCTCTAAGCCGCAATCAGTTCTTGTTGCCATATATATTTTCCCATTAGCTGTGGTCTGAATGCGGAACTAGAAAGTCTAGTTTAAATATGTATTTTATTTGTGTTCATGTTTTGTGATGTTTTATGTATTGTTTAATTAAGAAGAAAATGTGTACCTAAGGAAGTTAACGTGTTTTTAAATAATTGTTCTGAATTTGCTTGAATTTTTTGAGAAAATGATACCCCTCCTAAAATTTTGACAAATGAGTTATTTGTATATGCTTTCGACTACTATGAATCTGATACTGACATTAGAATTAGGGACGTAATAATCATGGCGAACAATTGGATGAACTGGAGAGGGAGTAACTAGAAATGTGACCCTGTATAATGTGTGTGTGAGACGTTACCTAGTTCCTTTGTGGGTGAAATCCAGAACTTATGTAGTTGATATTTCCTGGGTCGTAGGGTAGTCGGTTAGGAAATGATTATAGGCCATTTTTGAAAGCAGTCCACTTTATCCTAAATAAACCAACCAAATGCAAATGAGAATCCCTTGATCCCAGTCTTTGCTCCTTAACTAACATAATTTTGTTATTTACACCAATTCACCTTCCCATTTTAATTGCAATGAAACTACTTTGGCCCTGGTCCTCCTCTGACATTGTGAACCTCAACTCAGGCGAATCGTCTAATTTGAGGGAGGCTATTATAGTGGTGCATAAACAATAGTTTGTATAAAGAATGAGTGTACATAGAAAATAAAGTAAGGTTTGGTGTGGGAAAAAAATAGGGTAAAAAGAAAAAGAAAAAGAAAAGAAAATTGTGGAAAATGAGGGAAAAAAGGAATAAAAGACCACAACCATACTAAATGGGAAGAAAAAAAATAAAAAGGGAGAAATAAGGGCGTATTGAAAGAAAAGTTGGAAAGTAAGTGGACCCCAAAGTAATTGTAGTGCCAAGGAGGCTTTGTCACTAAAAAATCCTAAATATATCATACCATCCCCAAGCCTACATTACAAGACAAATAAAGCCCTATAGTTTTCCTAACCCGACTGTCCGAAAACTAAGGCTAAGAAAATAAGGGCAAGTCTATGACATTTTGTGCACATTATGGAACTTCCTTGTAAGTGAGAGCATCGTTGACACTCCCTGTATTATTATGTTTGATCTACTAGAGTGAATGGGACTTTATTTGTGAGGGTACATAGGTCACGTTGTTGGATTACTTATCTATTTTAGTAGTGTGACTTGCATACATGCATGGTTGTTTGTTGATAATGTAATTCCATCACTTGATTGATTGGTGTCACATTGTTTTACCTAATCATTACACAATTGAGTTTGAAAAAGTTAAAAATAAGAGGGGGTAACATGTTTTGATAAAAGATTGATAAGTCGACTGCCAAATGTATCTTAGGATCTTCCGAGTTAAGCATCATTTGTGTTCTTATATTATGATTTTCCCCGAGGACAAACAAATGTTATAAGTTGAGGGTGTTGATGTTCCAATATTTAATGGCACATTTGATGCTTAAAATGGTGAAATGATACATTGACATAGGTTATTCCGTCAGATATTATGTGTGTTTTATATGTATTGAAGGGAAATTAGGTTGGAAATGGCCTGGAAAAAAAATTGAAGAACAATCTCTAAAAAAATTAAAGAATTGATCAGGTTATGAGTCGTCAAATCACCTTACGACTCGTATCCAAAATTGTGTGGATAATAGTTGCAAAAGATTAACTGAAGAAGCAAAGTAAAGACTGACCACGACTTGTAAAGTGTGACTATGAGTCGTGGTGTGAAACTATAATGTTAACATTGGGCAAAGCTGAGTTCTAGGAGTGAATTAATAGAAGTCTACGAGTAGTAAGGTAAGACTACGACTTGTAGCATAAAGTCATACTATGAAGAGTGGATAAAAGTCATAAGGATTGATGCTTCAGTGGTGACAAGTGAAGACCACAAGTCGTAAAGACTGACTCCGACTTGTGGTAAGGAGATGTAATCATTATAGACTCGAGACCCATGAAGGTGAAAAACTACTGGAGTGACTACGATTAGTAGCATATGACACATAATGTGACCCTATGAGTCATAACCACTTAAGAAAATAGAGAGCTACAATGGCAGAAAACGAGTCATAACAAGTCCTAATGACTCGTTTACAGAGGTGTAACCACTGCTAACATATTTTTCTTACTTTCTTTTAATTTGGTTTCCTTGGTTATTTGGAGATATATAAATACGCTTGGTTTATGCTTTTATTATGTTGCATACTTTTGATATTTTCTCACATACATTGACTTCTTGATGCTCGATATTTATTTCTTGGATTTTTGGTTTAGTAATCAATTGAAGATTTTGAATTTTATTCTTCTCATTCTTGTGAACGTAATTCTATACCTCCGTCATTGATTTTCATGGATTGTTGCATAACCATGAACGGTTAAATTCCTTAAGTAGGGTTGTAGGAACCTTGTCGGATTAATAACATAGGATAAGTGGGAGATTTATCTACATTATTGTGACTGTGTGTATTGTAATTTTCTTTGTATTAGTTGTCTTCTAAGTTCCTGCAGAATCTTAAGAATTGCCTCTATTAAAGATCATTCTCACAAGTGAGTTTGAGATTGGAATAAGGGGATTACGATATTGATTCGATGCTATCAACCCGTGTCTGAGCAACTTGAAACCCAGAAGGTGATAGTTGTGTTGGATTCAAGGACATGGGATAGTAAGGCATCTCCCTAATACTTAAAAGGAGAAGGATTAGATTTATCAATGTGTTCACAACATGGTTGATAATACATAACTTGTTAGACTTTGCATGCAGAGCAGTGGGATATGTGAATTGAACACGATACACTTATGGGGTTAGGAAACCTGGGGAATGCAATCCTATTGTTCATTTTTTATTGTTTAAAACCTAAAGCACTCAAGATCGGTGACTTTTTACTGTTGACTTTCTACTCCCCCCCCCCCCCAATTTACTTTTTTAGACTTTCCGTGATTTCATCAAGTTTGAGAGATAATTCCATGCATTCCTTGGGGGTTAGACCCCAACCTGATTTGGGTTACTATATTTTGCATCGATCGTTGCATGCTTCTTTGGAGTATCATTATGGGAGAAATCAATGGATAGGGAGAATACCAAGGATGTCGGTAGGGAACACACCAGGAAACTCTCAAACTACAGGAACAGAGTCAAGTAGCGGACTCTCCATACAAGTATCACAAATATAAGTGAGATAAGAATTGTAACCCCTCAAAATAACCCGCCTAGCATGGACATAAGAAATAATCCCCATCCTCGCACGACTAACCACTCCCTACCACACGACTGGGGGTAAACAAGGCAGGGATAAGTTAAAAGTCTTGGGAAAACAATCCATGTCCACATGATAGTGGGATAACTAGTCCATGTCTAGAATCACATCAAAATCTACCATATCAAGAATAATAATATCAACATGAGTATCAACATCTCTAACAGTCACAACACATGATCAACTACTAAAGAATCATCCATGGGTGTAAATACATACAATGGCACTGATAATAAATCCCACGATAATTATAACTATGGAACATAATAAGCAGATACATTAAAATAAATGGATTTTGGATCAAATAAAGCAAGGGAAGGCCAACGGAACACCAAAAATAGTACCTATAAAAATAGGATCCAAAGCCTAAGCCTCGGGTCTAGAAGGTACTGCATATAAATGACCACGCACACCCCCTTTCTGGGAGCCTGATAGACCTCTATACTACCTTCCTGAGAACCTCCTCGAGTACCCTGGAAACCAACTCTATAAACCTGGGAACCACCTCAAGCTACATGATAAACTACTCCAATAAGGGGAACACTCTAATCTAAAGCAACAATCACCCCTGACTACAATATTCTCGCAAATAGAGACCAGGAGATCAACAACTATAATATGACACCTGAGCTGAACTAGAACTAATAGATCCAATTGACCCAGAATAAACACCATGTCCAGAATGACCAGGTGATGGAATTTTTGAAGACTTGCCACTACCTTTACCAGGGCGTTCACTAGCACTAGACTGACCTTCATCAGTAATCTGAAGCACTAACTTAACTGGTTGACTAGGATGACTCTGATATTGATTAGATAGAATTAGAGGATACCTACCATGAAAATAGCTACCTTTGAATCAAGAACTACTACATGTCCTACTGAAACTGCCTTGATTTCTAGGCCTCTTAATGCATCCCCTCCATGAGTTGAGCATGATCAGAAACTTTATCAAAAGGCCTACCTACTGTAACAAAACTCTGAGTAGACATATGAAAAGGAAGTCTCAACCCTCTGACAAAGAAACAAACTCTCCCATACTCAATATGCAGAATAGAAGCCGCATGCCTAGCCAACTCGTGAAAACGTGCCTCATACTCCTATACTATTATAAAGCCCTTCTTCAATGTAGGGAATTGATCCCTCAAATGATCTCTAAGTCTACGAGACATATACTTCTTCAAGAATATTTTTGAGAATTGATTCTATATTAAAGGTGAAGATCCGACTGGTCTAGAATCAATGTAACCTATTCATCAATGTAACCTATTCATCAATGTCGAACATCCAAGTCTAACTGAAATATGGTGTAATGCACACCATGAGTCTAAACTAGTCCCAAATTATAGATCCAATCCTCACAAGCAAGCAGAAACTTGTATGCATCCTGGATCGGAGCACCAGAAAACCTAGGCAAAGCCAATCTAAAAAATCTACCCAACATCTTTTTCTCCTCAGGAGACATAGTAGGTTGGGCAACCAATGGCTGAGCAACTACCGACTGAGCAACCATCAGCATAGAAGGCACCTCAACTCGGCAGTCAATGCTATAGGTTATGCCCCCGCCTCAGTACCATTCTGATATGTAGACTGTGCACCATCAGACGGTGTCCAACAAACTAAACCTAAAAGCTGAACTATGACATCTCTGAGCACTAAAGACAAAATAAACCCTGGTGGAGCCTGGGATAGTCCCTGGACCACCACTAGCTAGGGCAAAAATATCTCTGTATCAGGAGAGGGAATAGGGTCTAGAGGAGGACCTCTATCCTTGACCTACTAAGGACATATCTCATGATTGTCCAAAACCTTTGGGTCATCTATAATTAAGAGAAGGATCCCTAGATAGGTCTCGGGACCTTTGTCTCATATATCGGTAGCACATGCTTTGGCCATCTATGAAAGAGTGAAATATAATAAATGTTATATAAAAAAAACTTAGTCTATTAGTACTTTGATTGGGAATAAACACCATCCTTCATAGTAATTGGATCTGCAACAAAAACGTACAAAAGTGTAGTATGAGTACCCAAACAATAGGCACTCAGTAGGAATCATCGGTCAACATAGCTAAATCATTTATTAACTATCATAATACCATTGGATTTAATCCAATTCATGACAAACTATAACCGTATATTATCCAAATTTATCATTTGTAAATGAGTCCACACTTATCATCGATCCATCATGTAGCAATTAATCCTCGTGTATCATTAAATCATCTTTATCGCTAAACATCACTTATCGACTAATCTTCATATGTCAACCAACCAATATTTATCAATTAACAAACATTCATTAACTAACAATATCTATCAACTAATCAATATTCATCGACTACTCAATATTCATTCACTAATCATTATTCATCAACTATTCCATATTTATTAACTAGTCAATATTCATTAACTAATCCATATTCATCAATTAATCATTTTATTGCTAGAGTTTGTTCATGTCACACTACATTATAATTATTTCCTCATTTTTAACTTATCTAGATTATCAATGTCACACCCCAATGTCATTATATCATAATAAGTATATCATCATAGTATAATATGTATAGTGGGACTCGAACCGGTATGAATATTCAACAATATCCACATACATATCATCATAATCATCTTTCGGTCTTGCCGGGCATTTAACATCCTAATCATCTTTCGGCCATACTGGTTATATATCATCATAATCATTCTCTGACATTGTCGGCATATATCATCATAAACATCATCCGACCTTGTCGGTTATATAACATCATAATCATCCTCTCTTCTTATCACGTATATATCATCATAATCATCCACCAGCCTTGTTAGGTATATATTATCATAATCATCCTTTGGCCTTGAGGGTATATATTATTATCATCATCAATATCATAGTCATCCTTTGAATTTTTACCGGGCATAAATAGTCAATATAGTCATCAACATGGCCAATAGCATAATCACGAGAGTATTTAATAGCATAACCATTAACATAATTCATTAACACAACCATTAATTATAATCGAGATCATAACCTCTATCACAATCAATAGCATGATTGCCAAAATAGTAAATAAGCACGATCTTTGACAAGATTAGTAGCATACTTGCTAATATAATAAATAAGCATCCTCTTTACCATAATCCATAATGTATTCACCAATATTGTAATTAAACATGATCACTAACATAATCAATATGTAATATCTAGCATAGGCAATAACTTATCAATAGCCTAGTTAATGAATTAACATTATCATAATAGATAGCTTATTAATAGCTTGATCAATATCTAATCCATGTCATAATATATAGTTCATTTATAGCATAGTCAATGGTTTAATCACTAGTATAGTTAATAAGCATGGCCTCTAGCATGAACAAGAACATAAATGCTAATTTATCGATGAGAATGATCACTACCATTGTCAATAACTAATGTGTACTCAATCAATAGCATAATTTATGACTTATACAATATGATAATCAAGGGCTTATTCAATAGTACATTCGGTAGCCTAATCCATAGCCAAATCAATAGCATATTCAATAGTTCTTCATAAGCTTAACCAATAATTCATTTATATTATACTTGTTAAGAATTACTTCCAGCATCATTCATCATAACTAATGAGTACCAAGGCATCTAAATATCACCATAATAACCATCTTCCTTGATATACACAAGCGTATCAAAGGATCTTAAATAACTATCACAAGTCTTGTCTTAAGGTGGGTTGAAGAACCTCCTTCTAAATCCAAAAAATTATTTATCAAGAAATATCTACCTCGGACTAGGTTAAGGTATCTAAATACACTTTTAGATTCTAAACAAATGACAATAGTCCTAGGATAGCAAATTCTCCTAATATAGAACTAAGCCAATTTCATCATAGATAAGGCAACTTGGTAGGTTTCATCCTAACTTCAAGTAATTAAGAAACTCTCCTCATTAATTTAGTAACTAAAGTATTTTCGACCTAATCATAAGACTACAAGGTCAACTTCACTTAAGATATGATTAACTAGTTTAATCATGCACATAAAGATATCCAAAATAGCCTAACTGATCCCACTAATCCCAAGTATTGTAATTTATCATACCAATACCTAAAATTCATCCCAAATCAAACACAATATCATAAAAATACCATGAATAAGCTCAATCTAAAAAGGGGTAAAATCTAGCATACCAACACAGCGAAGAAATCTCACAAGATTTGCTAAATCACCTCTTTTCGCTTAAGATAAGCTTTCTCACGATGACAAGATATAAATATGACATTCTATTCATCAATACAAAAATAATAATACACATATTTAATTATTGTGATTCGGGTCCTAAAATCACATCGAAAGCCCATGTGGGCCTAACTCTTAAAAATTGTATTTTCGAAACTACGCCAACCTTCTCACATGCTCAAGGAATCATTAACCTCAAAAATGGGTGAAATCAAAGCTAAATTAGGGATAAAATCAAGCCTTCAAGGTTTAGGAATTTTTTAACAAGAAATGGAAATTGAAAATGGTGAAATCTTACCTCAAACTGGTAGATAATTACATAATCAAGTGTTATCCAAGTTCCCAACTCATCCCCGAGCTTAAATTTTAATCTATCTCTCTAATTAGGGCTTTAGGTCTTAAGAAATCGATGAAATAATGGAAAAATGGGGCTAAAATGGGGGATTTATGTGTCACAAACTAAACCAGAGCCTAGTCGTGATGGGTATCTCAATCCCACCATGAGCTGGAGACCACCCCCCTTAGCCTAACGTCTAGAACACAATTAGATCATAGTGGAAGAAAACCCAAACAATAAGTATGATATATAAACCAATAGGAAGATTCTAAGAATCAAAAATAAATAACCAACCCACACTTTGTCCACAAGAGCCTCAGAAGATGGAATACCAAATTAGGTCTGGACATGCCCTCGATCATGACAATGAAACTCTTTAATTCCCAAAATATGAAAAGAAAACTAATAAAATGGTAAATCTTTTTAAAGATGGAGGCTCATCACTTCACAGTAACTTAATGGACAACCACAAAACCTAATACTGCACAGAGGTAACAGAAATGTCTTCGGACCCTACATCATTAAAGATGTAGCATCCTAGAAATCTTAGTGGGATAGCACTGGCATGCAACTTAGGAAAAGATATAAAACAATGCTATGTCCAAATTTAGTCAAAACCAAATGCACACATTTATATATACATATATAAAATATTGAGATACGGTAAAGGGTCATAAATATAAGAGTTTAGAAACCATTAACTGAGAATGTACTGCTCCATCCGTCCTAAGAGCACTAATAGTTTATATGGATTCAGCTCGCCCTGCTGAAAGGGCGCCAAAGTGTGTAGCCACACGAATCGGGGAAACCCAAGTAAAAGGACAAAGCCATCGAGGCTCTAACTATTTAAAGAAAATTTTTATTGTGTGAAAGATGTATATGGTCATATAGACCCCCACGCCGGAAAATGTAGTTTCTCGTATAGGTCACCCAGGAGCTCCACTTTTACGAGGAGTAACACAAACCCCCTTAATCCCAAATTAAAACTATTATGCGCATAAATACATCCATTAAGCTAGGGTCCATTTAATAAGGAATTTACCATTTGGTATCTTCATACTAATTATGATTACTAGATATATTCCATCATACCATAACCAATCTGTTAACCATTTGACTCCCAAGTTCTATGTTAAAACCAAACGATGGCCACCAAGGCCTTTCAAATCCATTTTAATCTATTTATCCTTTAATATAATGCAATAGTTCCAAAAGAGGGTTAAACCATGTAAATTAAACATTTAAAACCAAAGTTAATGAAGGTGGTTTGAGGTTATTACCATTATCAAGTAAAAATCAAACAATTTGGGTAAACCAATGTTTCTAATTTCAAAGTCCCATAACTATGCACCCATCTAATTCACAAACTATAATTTAAACAATAAATGTCACATTCTAAACATGGAGAAAGCAATTCCAATTGTAAACAATCCAAAATCCTCAACCCAATTAAAAACTCATAATTAAATTCACATGAACAATGATTAAACATATTTATTTATATAAAAATAAATTTAGGGAGGAGTGATATGCATAAAAAACATAAGAATTTAGAAAAAATACAGAGATTTGGAGCTTGGATGGTTAATCCCCTAAAAACCTTAATTTCTCTTACTTGGGAGTTTGAGAGAAGAGAATGATGTTTATGATTTAATAATTGATGTTAAAAGGGACCCTTGGATATTTTAAGGTCATGAGTAAAGTGTAATGGAAAATTTGCTCCCAGTCGTTACGGGTCAGGTGATGACTCATGGTGTCTGGTCATGAGTCATTTCTTGGACTCATGGCATGGTTATACACCTTGGTCACCTTCACTATTATAGTCATGAGTACCTTACCACGATTTATGACCTTACCCACATGACTCATGAGAACTAAATCATGATCAAGGTTAAATGTCCTGAGCACATCACACTACTGGGACAATGAGTCCCACCCAAAGACTCGTGACTAGTGATAATAACTCGATATTTTAGTCATGATTAGGGAAGTATTGGAAAAAATCTAGAAAGATAAAAGTCCAAAAACCTGGAGTATTACATAACCCCTACCTCTAGGATCATTCATCCCTGAATAAGATGTTAGAGGCACTCTCAACATGAAAACGAGAAGGAATGCAACCAGAACGAAATGAAAAATTTTGAATATGATAGAACTGAAATAAAAATCATACCTTAATCATTAGCATCCAAAGTTAGGAATAAGAATGGATACTTGACCTTTATATCGTCTTCTCCTTAGATCCTTCAATATTTTTATTTCTCCAAAGGACTTTCATCGAAGCAACATCTTTTGTCCTAAATCTACAAACTTTCCTATCCAACATCTCATCCAAGAGTTCATCAACAAGAAATCCAAAATACTGAAACACACCAGATTTTGACCCTTGGAAAATTCTTGAGCTTTGAGCTCACTATCCTAGTAACAACTCATCATATAAGTCATATGATGTGGTTATGAGTCAGGTGACCTTAGTCATTGGGTTTCTAGTGGGTAGTGGTTGGGTTTTTGGTATTAGTAACGACTTGTGGTACTAGTAGTTAGGGGTGGTGATGTGTAATTAAGACGATCCTTAATCAAATTAGTAACTTAGTGTCTTTACCTGGATCTTAGTACGAGTGACTCACTAAGATCCATGAGGATACTAAGAGTGGTGGGGTTGAGTGGTATGTTTTCCAGTGAATCCCTTGGGTTCTGTATTGTATATGACTAGACCATACGAGTCCTATGGTCAGGTCTTGAGTAGGATTATATAGTTTTATAGTGGATAGTGTATGGGTGTCTGACTCACTGTCTTGGTGATGACTTAAGGGTACGAGTCGTAGATTATGGCATGAGTTAAGGGGTCGACTCGTAACCACATATGGCCTTTTTATAATTTTTAAGTTGGGGGCATCTGGACATTTCCCACTTTAAGTCCATTTTATACCATGACTTAAAACATCTTTTGGGACTTCGTTAACACATAGTTCCCATTAAAACACTCTTAATTTCCCTCTAAAACTCTCTGATCAAGCAAAAGATAGGGCTTCATCAAGACAATCAATTAAGGCTCTCAAGGGTGGTTTTTCTCTGTATTCATTGGTGTCTAAGGTATTTTACTCCTCCCTCATTGTTATTTTATAAAAATCTCATGTTTCAAGTTATGGTTTTCATGGTATTGTTAATGTTTTGAAAAAATAGTTGGGGGTTTTTGTTGTTCATCGATGAATATTATTTCTCATGGATTAATTATGGTTTTCCTTGTTTTAACTATGTTTTTGAACATGTGGTTGCATGGGTATGGTGGTTGAACCTGATAATGACAAATTGCTTTAAACTAGTGACTCTTTAAGTGGTTTTGGCCCTAACCTTGTTTTTGTAAAACTGGTTAGTAGTTATGAGAAAAATGGGAATTTGAACTTGGGGTGCACTAGAATCCCCAAGGTGTTTGGTTGGACTATTTCTTGAAACTAATGCTTGGAATAAAAGGGTTAAATGGTTAAGGATGGTTTTGAAAACCTTGTAGGGTATGAAGGAATCCCCAAGTGATTCGAATAATTGAGTCTGCAGTGTACGAAGGACTCCCCTAAGTGTTGGCTGATGACATTACTTCAAGATATAGTCGATATGATGATATCACTTTATAATTCCTTAATAATTGACTCCTGGAATAGGTGGTCTAGTTATGTTATAAAGGTTTTAATTAAGTAATAATGGGGGTTGTGGTAGCTAGTCGTGAAGGTGTGGGTTCGAAGGACGAACACTGGAGACTCGTGATTGCCGTCATAAGGTTTGGTCTTGATGACCTATGTGCATGGTTCATACTATTCATATGATGTTATCTTGGTTTTACATGGGGTTGAGGCATTTCATGGTCTTCCTTGATACCCATGGTTCGTGCGGCTAAAAAGCACCAGGGCCCTTTCAGCAGGAGAGCTAAACCCATATAGCCTGTGTGTGGATTTTTATGATGTTTAATCTACACAATCTAGGTTAAGATTTTAAATTCATGCTAAACCTTGTCCCCTATCTAGGAATGGTATATATATGCATATATGTGATTGATTATGGTTATTTGATTTGGTTTTTAGTAATGACATTACTTTATCTTAATCCCTGAGTTATATGCTAGCGCTCCCTATGCTAATCGTCTTCAGGTGTTGTATCCCCATCCGATGCATGAACCGGCGATACTACCATTCCTCCTACTCAGTGATTTGGATTCAGGGAAATCTTTAAGTCAGATTGAAGTGGTGAGCTTTCATACTTCGGAAGACTAATTTTCATGCTATGGATTTCTTTTAATTATTATTATTTCCTTGGTTTTGGTTTTGGCTATAGTCGGGGGCGTTCCCTGACTGGATGTTCTTTGATTAGTGTTTGAGGCTTTGTCGGACTACTATATGCATGGGAGGTGTCGGTATTAATGTTAGCATTGGTATTGGTAATTGCATTAGGGTTGGTATTTGTTGGATATTTTGTTGTGGCTTTTTGTCTATGGTTATAGACTTACCTTATTGTCTTTAGATTATTATTTCTTTTTCTTGTTATATATTCAGAATTCATTTGAAATGGGGTATAGGGTCGTTAACAATGGGTTATTGTGGGTGGTCTCTGGTCCAGGTTTGACTTTATATGCCTGACTTTAATCTTAAGATCTAGGTTAAGATTTTAAATGCATGTTAAACCTTGTCCCCTATCTCGACACGGTATATATATATATATTTATACATATATGTTATTGCATATGGTTATTTACTTTGGTTTTGATTGATGGAATTACTTTATATTTATCCCTACGTTACATACTAGCTTTCATTCTAATAACCATCTTCGAGAACTATATCCCCACCCGATGCTAGAATCGGCCATACTACCATTCCTCCTGCACAGAAACATGGATTCGGGGATAGTTTTGAGTCAGATTGAAGTGGTCAGATTTCATATTCCGGTAGACTCCATTTTATTCTATGGACATCTTTACATTATTTTTATTTCTTAGGTTTTGGTTTTGGAAATGATCGGGGGCATGTCCTGACCAGATATTCTCTGATTCTTGTTAGAGTCTTTGTCGAACTACTATGGGCATTCGCGTTGTCGGTATTAGTATTAGCATTGGTATTGGTATTGTCATTTGGATTGATGATGGTTGATTTTTTCTTATGGTTGTTTGTTTATTGTTATAGATTTACTTTATTGTCCTTGGATTATTATTCCTTTATCTTGTTATATATTCGGAATTAATATGACTGGGGTGTAGCAGGGGTATTGGGGGTGGTCTCCGGTCCTGGTTGGACTTGAGATACCTGACATGACTAGGCCCTAGTTTGGTTCATGTCAAATACCAACATCCTCTGTAGGAACAATCAAAGAAGGATCACATACTCACTTTTTCAGCATTGAGACATGGAAAACCGGATGAATAAAGCCCAAACTTACAGGCAAATCCAACTCATACGCAACAGTCTCGACTCTTCTCAAAATCTGGTATGGACCAACATAACGGGGACTGATCTTCCTATGCTTACAAACCCTCATCACTCCCTTCATAGGATAAACTTTAAGAGCACCCAATCATTGACCTCAAACTCCAACTCCTTTCTCCTTACGTCCGCATTAGACTTTTGGTGACTTTGATTTGTCTTAAGTCATTCTCTAATCACCTTTACCTTCTTCATTGCTTGGTGAACCAAGTTAGGGCCAAATAACCTAGTCTCACCTGCCTCAAACCATCCACTAGGAAATGTACACCTCCTACCATAAAGAGCCTCAAAAGGAGCCATCTTATACTTGAATAGTAACTATTATTATATGCATGCTCAATAAGAGGCAAATGATCCACTCAAATTTACTTAAAATCTGTCACATGGGACCTTGGCATATCCTCCAAAGTCAGAATGGTACGTTTCTCTTGTCCATCCATTTGAGGGTGGAAAGAGGTGGTAAGGTTCACCTGAGTTCCCAGACCTTTCTAAAACAAATGCCAACAGTTAGAAGAAAACAGTTTACCTCGGTCTGAAATGATAGACACCAATGTACCATAAAACATCACAGTCTCCTGAATGAACAACTTAGTACAGTTCTCTTAGAGTAGTTATTCCTCAATTGCAAGGAGTGAGCCGACTTAGTCATCCTATCCGCAATGACCCAAATAAATCATATTGATTATGAGAATAAAGAAGATCCATAATGAAATCCATATTGATCATCTGTCACTGCCATATGAATAACTCTATCTCTTGAGGCATGCCACCAGGCCTCAAATGCTCAACCTTATCTTGCTGACAAATCATATATTTAGCCAAAAAGTTTTCCATATTTCTCTTCATATTGTTCCACCAATAGATTTCCTTTAAGTCATGATACATCTTAGCGGAACCCAGATGAACTATGTACCTTGAATCGTGAGCCTCAGTCAAAATCCTTTTTGGCAACCCATAAATATCAAGAACACACAACCTACCTTGATAGCTCAAGATGCAATCTTCCCCAATCTTGAAACCCATAACATTTTGCTGACCCACGTCACTCTTAATCTTCATAAGTATAGGATCTAAAGCCCACTTCTTCTTCATTTCAGCACCAAGAGATGATTCACCACTTCCTGAACTATAACTCCCCCATCCTTAGAGTCCAAGAGTTGAACTCCCAAGTTAACAAATCTGAGAATATCCTTCACCAATCCTATTTTCTCCTTATCAATGTAGGACAAGCTTCCTATAGACAATCATCTAAAAGCATCAACAACATTAGCTTTACTTGGATGGTAGTGAAGACTCAAATCATAATCCTTAAGTAACTCGAGCCCCTCGTCTCTGCCTGAGTTCAACTCTTTTTGGGTAAACACATACTACAAGTTTTTATGGTCTGAATGGATATCCATACGCACCCCATATAGATAATGATGCAAAAATTTTAATGCGAAAACGACAACCATCAACTATAAATCATGAGTCGGATAATTCCTCTCATGAACCTTGAGCCTACTAGAATCATAGGCTACAACTTTACCATGTTGTATCAAATGCAACCCAGTCCCAGACGGGATGCATCACAATACACAATGAAACTATTAGTACACTCGGGTATGGTTAAAATTGGTGTAGAAGTCAACTTATCCTTAAACTTCTCAAAACTATCCTCACAAGAATCGGACCACAAAAACTTAATATTTTTCTGAGTTAACTTTATCAACGGAGCATCTATGAAAGAGAAACTCTCTACAAACCTCCTATAATACCCAGCCAAGTCCAAAAAGCTTCTAATGTTTGTTGGAGTCGTGCGTCTAGGCCACTTCATAACTACCTCAACCTTCTAGGCATCTACCATAATTCCCTCACTAGCAATAACATGTCCAAAGAAAGTTATAACATTGAACAAAAACTCCACTTATAAAATTTAGCATATAGCTTCTGATCTTTAAGAGTCTACAGTATGATTTGGAGGTGGTTGTCAAGATCCTCATCACTCTCAAAAAATACCAAGATGTCATCATTGGAGACTATAACAAACAAGTAAAAGAACTGCCTAAACTCCCTATTTATAAGATCCATGAAAGCAGTTAGAGCATTAGTCAACCCAAATAAAATAACTAGAAACTCAAAATGGCTACATCAAGTTCGAAAAGCAGTCTTGGTAATATCAATCTCCCAAATTTTCAAATGATGATAGCTCGAATGAATATCAATCTTAGAGGAACACCTAGCACCTTAAAGCTGGTCAAACAAATCACCAATCCTAGGAAAAGGGTACTTATTTTTTATTATAACCTTATTGAACTGACAACAACCTACACATATCCAAAGAGATCCATATTCCTTATGCACGAAAAGTATAAGAGCACCCCATGGAGAAATACTAGGACTAATGAATTCTTTATCAAGAAGATCCTTTAATTACTCCTTAATTTCCTTTTGTTCATCCAGAGCCATCTATTAGGAGGAATGGAAATGGGAAGGGTATCTGATAAAAGATCAATCCCAAAATCTCTCTATTAGGAGGCATTCTAAAAAAGATCATCGGGGAATACTTTAGGAAAATCATTAACCACTGGATAGACTGCAAAGAAGGACCCTCAGAATTTGAATCCAATACCCAAACTAAATGATATAGACAACCTTTGGTGATCAACTTCTGGGCACTAATATAAGAAATAAACCTCCCTTTAGGTACAAAATAAATCCCCTCCTAGTCAATCACCAATTCATTAGGAAATTTAAAATCAAACTTTCGGGTCATATAATCCAGAGGATAATAGAATGAATAAAGCCAATCTATCCCCAACATAACATCGAAATCCACCATATACAATTCTATCAGATCCACCAATTTCTTCCTATGAAAAATAGACACTATACAACCCGTATAGATCCATCTAGAAACAATAAATGAACCCACTGGAGTAAACATAAAAAGGGTCAAAAATACTTTAAGGACCAAAACCAAAATACACAACCACATAAAGGGCCACATAAGATAGAGTAGAACCCAGATCAAGCAAGAAGTAAACATCAAGGTAAAAGAGTTATATCATACCGGTAACAACATCTGGAGATGTGTAGATACCTGATGAGTATCAAGTGCATAGAGACAATTACATCCAGTGTCAATACCAGAAGTAGCATACTTAGGGGAAGGAGTTGAAGAAATGGCAATTAGAACTTTATTAGCTCTAGCAGCTACCTTAGCTGCAAGATAGCCACTTTATATATGGCTAGGCTAGCCATAATTGAAACACAAGTTCCTTCCCTCATTGCAATAACCAAGATAAATATATCCACAAAACCTACAAGGGGGATACGATGGGGTTGACTGAGCTCCACTCGCTTAAGACTGGGCACCTTATGCCTTACGACCACTGTTAGCCCAAAAAAGACAATCAATAGACCTCTTAGGATAAGAAGCACTAGCTTTCAATTATGAATTAGAACTTTCACAACTCTTCTTCTTGGTCCATTGGCTACTATCTCTACTACTATTATGCTGCTTTACACCATACTCTGAATACCTAAACTTCTTTTTCTGCTAGTCTCTTTTTTCTTCTTGTATGTTTTACTCATCTTCTACTTAATGCAAATAAACTACAACTCTAGAGATATCCATATCATTTTTCAACATCGCAGACTTACACTCTAATACCATGTTACGAGACAACCCAGAAGCAAATTTCCTCATTCTAGATCACTGGCTAGACACTAACTCTAGAGCATAATGATACAACTACTAAAATTTAAAGGCATACTCTTTCACACTCATCTTACCCTATTTCAGATTACCAAAATCCTCAACCATAGCTTTCCTCAACTCCTGAGGAAAGAAATGATCAAGAAAGGCACCTAAAAACTCATCCCATGCCGACGACTCTACATTATTACCTCTTAACTAATCCCATTTCTCATACCACTGGTATGCTATATCTTTTAACTGAAAAGCAGAAAAATCTACACCTTTTTAATCCATATCATGCATAACTCAAACAATCATCTTTATATCATTAATAATTCCTTGAGGGTTCTCCTTATTCTTAGAGCCTATAAAGGTTGGGGGATTAAACTTCATGAACTTTCCAACCCGAGTGACCTCAGATAAAAGAGCAATAAAACCAATGTGATTCGATTAATGAGACTGAGATGTCACCAACTAAGTAAGCAAATAGTTGTATCGATGAAACTTAGTATTGGAGATATCTCCTGAGGCAGCTGATCATAAGTATCCCTAGATTGAGAAGCCCTAGGAGGACTAGTGAGGAAAGGTTGAACTCCATGTGAGGTAGTGCAATTAAGATCAGAGAACCTAGATCAGGTTTACACTTCATAGACTAGGAGAGTTCAATCCACATTTTCCTCAGATAGGATAAAGGGTCCATTCTAGTTTCTGCAAACATCAGATCTTATAAAACGCATGATCTTAAATGTGAGTAGCCAAGAGTTAGAGAAGTTCATTACACTGGACTCTACAGTCTAAAATAGAACACAAGAAACGGAAATATTCCTAAATGTCTTGTAGCCTCCCCCTTATGTGTTGTGCAATACACACCCATAAAAGGCACTCTACTAAACATGACTTTATGGACACCCAATGACCCCGAACCCTTGTATGATACAAAGTTTGTCATGACTCAAACTAGGGCCTAGTCAAGATAGGTATCTCAATCCCACCGTGAGCCTAAGACTAACCCTCTAGAATAACATCTAGAACATAATAAAACAATAAAGGAAGCAAAACCAAATAATAAGAATGATATATAAACCAATATGAAGGGTCTAAGAATCAAAAACAAATAACCAACCCATACTTTATCCATAAAAGCCTCTAATGTCGTAATATAAAATTAGTTCGAGACATTCCCCCAATCATGAAAATAAAACTCTTCAATTCCAAAAATATGAAAAGAAACCTATGAAATGGTAAAGCTTCTCGGAAGATGGAGGCTTACTATTTCACAACAACTCAACATACAACTTCACCGCCTAATGTTGTATAGGGGTAACAAAAAAGTCTTTGGATCCTACATCATGAAATGATGTAGCATCCTAGGACGGTCAGTGGAATAAGCACTAGCATGTAACTCAGGGAAAGTGATAAAATAATGCCATTTCCAAAATCAGTGCAAACCTCATGCATACATTCATATATACATATATAAGATATTGGGATAGGGTAAAGGGTCATAAATATGAGAGTTTAGAAACCATTAACCTGGACTATGTAGCTCCATCCATCCTAAGGGAACCTATGGGCTATATGGGTTCAACTCTCCCTGCTGAAAGGGCCTAGTGCATGTAGCCGCATGAACTAATGAACTTCGAGAAAGGGAAAAAGTCACCAAGGCTCCAACTATTCTAATAAAATATATATATATATGTATAATATACACACGGTCATATAGACCCCTACATTGGAAAATATGCTTTGAAGTATCAGCCCCTCCAGGCCCTCCACCATAACGGTGAGCTACATAACAACCATTAAGCCCAAATTAAAACCATTATGCACATAAACCCATCCATTAACCTAGGAGTCATTTAGTAAGGCATTTACCATTTGGCATCATGATATTAATTTTTCTTATAATGTAAATTCCATTATACCATAACAAGTTAGTTAACAGTTTGACTCCCAAGTTTCAAGTTAAAATCAAACCATAGAACCAAGGACTTTAAAATCAATTTTAATCCATTTGTCTATTAATTTAATGTAATAGTTCAAAAAGTAGGTTAAACCATTCAATTTCCTTATTTGAAACCAATGTACATAAATGTGGTTAAGGATATTACCATTATAAAACAAAAATCTAAAAAATTAGGGAAACTCATATTCCCAATTCCAAAATCCCATAACCATGCACCCATTCAACTGAAAAACAATAATTTAAAGCATGAATGTCATATTCAAAAGATTGGAAAACAATTTCCAAGAGTAAATAATCCAAAATCCTCAACCCAATTAAAACCCCATAATTAAATTCACATGAACAAAGATCAAACATATGTATTTATATAAAAATCAAGTTAGGTAGGAGAGACCTTCCTGAAACACTCAGGAATTTAGAAAAAAATCTAGAGATTTGGAGTTTGGATGGTTAATCCATTAAAAACCCTAATTTCTCTTACTTGATAGTTTGAGAGGAGAGAATAATGTCGATGATTTTCTAATTGATGTTAAAAGGGGCCCTTATATGTTTTAAGGTCGTGGGTAAAGTGTAAAATATAGAAAAGACCAAAATACCCTTAATAAAAATGTTTAAGAAAATTTACTCCCACTTCCAGTCATTACTGGTCAGGTGATGACTCATGGTGACTGGTCACGAGTCATTGCCTGGACTTGAGGTTTGGGTAGACACCTTGAGTACCTTCATTATTATGGTTACGATTCCCTCATCATGATTCGTGACCTTACTCTATGAAAAGTAAGGACTACATTGTTATCATGGATAAATTTCTTGGCATCACGCTGATGGGACAATGAGTCCCACCCTACAATTTGTGATGAATAATAACAATAAATCACTTGAGTTGCAATCTGGGCAGTGTTGGTGAAAATCTAGAAATTTAGAGTTTAAAAACCGGGGGTATTATGGTATAAACATACCAAGTTCTCGAGGGTCGCAATTGTGTCTCGACAGTCACTATCGCGATATAAGGACTCGTACTCAGAAGTTGCAACTGCAATATTTTCCTCCTGATTCATGATTCTGACCTATTATAAAGAGACCCGTGTTCACAACTTTAAGTGTAATTATCACAACACTTTTTGGAGTTGCGAAATTATGATCTAAGGCCTGCAATCGCAGGTGCACTAGATCATAGTTGTGACTTAGAATTTTTTAAGTCTCCGTCAACCCCTCGGGACTCTTTCAAAATCCCATAAGTGTAAATTAACTATTCAAACATAACAAATTTAAGTTTCTAGACACAATGGTGTGGTCAAAATTTCCATCAAAGGTTATTTCAACAAAATGTGGGTCCCACACCCATATTCCATTTTCTTAACTTTTGAACAAATAGGTTGAAAAGAGCTTGGGTTCCTCAGGACCAAAAACAAGAGTCCTCCTAACCTAAAATAAATGTTTCAAAGCTCATGAAATAGTCAAAATTTTCATTCAAGCTTGTTTGACTGTAGTTTTCACCCGATGGCCATTTGGAACAAGAGAAGACTTCAAAATAGGGAAATAACTCTAAAAAAACAAATGAACTGCCTAGTAACCAAACTATTAGTTCCAGCAATTCATAGATGACTTGGGGAAGTAATAGAAAATCTCTAACAATGAAAATAAACAAAAATATAGAAAATTCCCTGAAGGGTCATTACAACCATAGACTTAGGGAATGTCTAACGACTCCTTAGAAAGGTAGAGATGCCCGTAAGGTAAACTAGCCAAACTCTTCAGTAGCTCTTAAAGGTTTCCTTACTCCTTAGGGTGCCTCATCTAGTTCCTCTAGAAGACAATGTTAGAACAAGTTATATTCCCTTTAGACTCAATAGGATCAAGAGGGTTCTCCTGATGTAGTAACGGGTACATTATAGGTTTTTCATATTCATATTTATAAATTATTAGATCCTTGAGATACTTTATTTCATAACTCCCTATATAGAAGTAAACTTTGGTGTCAGTCCTAAAATCCTCTTATAACGTTTAAGAGTTTGTACTCTAGTTGGTAACTCAACCACAGCTAAACAAGTAAACAAAAATTGCCCAGTTATAGTTTCCTAGAAAGTAACCTCAATTGATTTTGTAATTTTAGACTTGGTTGGTTTTTATGTAATTCTTGGTATGGATTGGATCCACTATTGTTGTGCCTCAGTTGGCTATTAAAACAAAGTAGTTTAATATAGTTTTCAAATGAGTCATTCATTTAGTGGAAGGGTCGTACCTCAGTTCCTATATGTTAGTTTGTATCTTTACTTATGGCTAGAAAGTTGATCTATAATGGGTGTATCTACCATCTTTTATAGTTTATGCATACAAAATTCAAAACCCCAACTTTTGGGTCAGTTCCTGTGGTAAATGAATTTCTAAAAGTATTTCCAGAAGACTTTCCGTGAGTTCCTCCCTAAAGGAAAATTGACGTTAGAGTAGTTCTCCTTCAACATACCCAACCGATTTCAATTCCATCCTATTAAATAGCTCCAGTTAAACGTAAAGAGTTAAAGGAATAGTTAAATTACCTCATAGATACGGGTTTTTCAGGCCCATCATTTATCCAAGGGGAATACTAGTTCTTCTCATGCATAAGAAAGATGATTCTCTACAATGTTCATTGACTACCATTAATTGAAAAAGATCACAATAAAAAATAAGTATCCTATTCTCAGGATTAATGACTTTTTTTACCAACTTCAGGACATAAGTTGCTTCTCTAAGATAAATCTTATATTAGGCTATCATCACCTCATAGTCAAGAGTATTACATTCGAAAAAACAACATTAAAAACTTGATATGGTCAATTTGATTTTTTTTATGTCTTTTGGACTAACAAATCTTCCTGCAACATTTATAGACTTGATAAATAGGGTGTTAAAGTAGTCCTTGGGCATGTTTATTATATTTTTCATAAATGATATCCTCTTTTATTCTCTAAGTGAGGATGAACAAGCAAAGTATTTTAGAATTTTCTTGCAGACTCTCAATAATCACTAGCTATTGACCAAATTCAGCAAGAATAAATTCTTGTTAAATTTAGTAACATGCCTTGGTCATATTATTTTTTATGAAGGAATTTATGTTAATTCTCATAAGATATATTTTTGAGAAATTAGCCTAGACCCATCTCTCTAGTAGATATCAAGAGTTTCTTTGGTTTAACCAATTACTATAGATATTTTATTGATGGATTTTCTCTATTGCTTGTCCCATGTCCAGGTTGACTTATAATAAAGTCAAATTCCAATGGTTCATTCTTGCAAGAAGAATTTTTCAGAAGTTTAAGAATCGATTCACTATTGCTTAGATTTTAACTCATCCCAAGGGATAGGATGGTGTTTTAGTCTATTATGATACTTATAGAGTTGTTCTTGGTCATGTTCGATGCAGTAAGGCAAAGTTATATCATATGGCTTTAGGTGGCTCAACCTAATAAGAAAAATTATCCTAACTATGATCTAGAGTTGGCAATAGTGGGTTTTTCCTAAATATTGAAGACACTGTCTCAATAGGGTTCATGTCAATGTGCTCATCAGTCATAAGACTCTTTGATATGTATTTGGCTATAAATATTTATATATCTATAAGAAAAAATGGCTAGATATGCTAAATAATTATTATATAAGTGTTTTATACCATTAGAGCAAGGCTAGTGTATTGGCCAATGCTCTTAGTAGATTATATATGGAAAGTGTTTCACATGTAGAGGATGAGATGAAAGAACTAGCTTGCGAGGTTCATAGATTGGTATGACTAGGAGTTTCATTGGTTGACTCAATCAAAGGTAGTATTTTGGTTCAAATGATTCAAAATCCGTATTAGTTGCCGAGGTTAAGGAAAAGAAATATAGTGATGTTATTTTTCTTAAATTTAAAGCAATATTATAGAGTTTGAAGGTTAAGGTGTTCTCTCAAGGGAAAAATGGTATTCTTTGCTATCATGGATGACTTTGCAATCCAAATATAGAATAATTGATGCATCATATTCTTTTAGAGGTGCATAGTTATCGATATTCTATCCATCTAGGAGACACAATGATGTATCGTGATTTATGAGAAGTTAATCAGTGGAATGTTTTGTAGAAGGATATCATAGAATTTATGGCTAAGTGCCAAAATTACCAATTGGTTAAGGTTGAGCACCAGAGACCTGGTGCCATACTTTAGGATATCAATATTCTTACTTCTAAGTGAGAGGTAGTAATCATGGATTTTATTATAGTATTGTCTCATACTCGTTGACAACAGGATTCTCTTTGGGTTATTATGGATAGGGTGACTAAGTCGACCTATTTTATGCTAATTAACACATACGATTTTTTAGATGACAATGTCAAACTCTACCTTCAGAAGTTGGTGAGACTATATAGAGTCCCCTTAACTATCATTCAAATTGAGGTACTCATTGACCTCCCTATTTTGGAAGGAATTTCAGAATGGTTTTGGTACCTAACTTTATCTCAGTACAATATTTCACCTACAAACTGATGGTTCGGGAGGGAGGACAATTTAGACTTTATATGATATATTTAGAGCATGTATAATTGACTTCAAGGGTAGTTAAGATAATCATTTACCTTTGATTGCATTTGCATATAATAACAATTATTAATCTACTATTTAGATGACCCCATTTGAGGCACTTTATAAAAGGAGGTATAGATCTCCTATTGGATGGTTCAAAGTTGGTGAATCCTCGTTATAAGGCTTGACTCATTCCATAAGGCTATGGGGAATATTCAGCTAATTAGAGAGAGGTTGATAATTTCTCAACGTCGTTAGAAATCCTATACAAATATGAGAAAAAGGGAACTTTAGTTCATAGTTGGTGATTTGGTCTAGTAAAAAAATGTTCCAATGAAAGGAGTGAAATAGTTTACGATACAATGAATGCTCACTCCCCGCCTTATTTGTCCTTATGATATTGTAGGACATTTTGGCAAGGTGGCTTATAAGTTAGATATGTCAGTAGATTTAGCAGCAGTGCACCAGTCTTTCACGTTTCCTTGCCGAAGAATTCCATTGGTAATCCTACATTGGTTGTGCCATTAGAAAGGATTTTGGTGAAAGATAGCCTCTCTAATGAAGAGGTTTCTATGCAAATCCTTGACTGTCATGTTCAGATTTTGAGAAATAAAGAAGTCACTTTAGTAAAGGTCCTTTGGTAAACTCAGTCAGTTGAGGGAGGTACTTGGGAAGCAGAGAGAGACATAACGACAAAGTAACCCCAAATTTTCACTTTGATCTAAGTCCCATATTGATGTAATAGTTTCCCTTAATTAATTAATTAACTCTATTTATGTCCCCTAATAATTCCCATGTCATAGTATGTATTCATACGATTAGACCCGTCTGTGTTATAGTTATCGATCCAATACCGTGTCAATATCCAACTCATAGAAACCTAGTGTAGGAATTTTAGGTAGGAATAGTATAGAAAGGTTCCTATAATATTACTTGAAGAAATGAAAAATATGGGAATCGCATCTCTTTTCCCTAACATTCTAGGTCAATCAGTTTCCATTCGGGGACGAATCAACCCAAGGGGGAGATATTGTAACACCCTAGGAAATCTAAGCCTAGACTAGAACTACGCCTCAAGTACATGTAGCATAAATATTAAATTTTGAATAGCATAAGAGGGTATTTTTCCATGTACCAAGTACGCAAGAACCCCCTAGACTTTAACCAAGACAAAACATTGCCTACTGATAGGTTCCTAAAGTAGTGATAAGATTTAGACGAGTAAAACTTCTATATTCAGAATGATTTTTTAGTCCAAAACCAACAAAGTTGTAGGTAATAGAATTACCTTTCCAATGAACCCAAATTTACCTTAATCCGACCTCAGAGTAGGAAGTTATGGCTTTTTAGTAAAGCACTACTCTATAGAGAGATACCACAAGACCAACCACGACCATGGTTACATTGTATGACTGTAAAATGGTCTCATCCAATAAAGATGACCCCAACTTCTAAAAGCTGACAAAGTTTACCCTCATTCCACTAGAGGGAACCATGATCGTGCTTTAAAACCACAATTATCTAGCACGATCATAAGTCCCACAAAAGCCCCTGATGTAATCAGTGAACATACGAACCATAGTACAACCATAGGTATAACCCACGATCGTTCCATATCTCATATGATCATTTTTATATAGCTCACATCCAGGTCCCAACCACGAGCACAACTCAAGATCATTAGTTTTTCCCATGATCTGAGAAGGTCTCGTATGTTCCTCCCCATAGTTTCAAGTTATGAAATTCCAAAAGGAAAACCAATATTTTCCACTCTTCTATTATTAAAAATACTTTGTTTTAGGAATTTCTAGGGTTATTATTAGGGTTAATAAGACCCTAAGACCTCATTACTTAGTATTTTGTCTGATACTTAACTTTTGAAGAGAAAAAGAGGTGATTCTCTTTCCTCAAGCCTAGTTATGGTTCATCTTCCTCAGGCAACAAATTCTAAGGAATTGTTCTGGGATCTTATCTCCAGGAATGTGGGATTTTATCAATTGGGTCCCTTTCACCCATTGACTTCTAAGGTTAACCCAATTCTCTAGTATAAATTCCTTTTTTCGTAACTCAAGGTTATGGGTATTTATATATTCATTGATATCTCATTAGATTCATTGATATCTAATTCTTTTGGTGTCGTTGAGTTATAATTATTGTTTATTTTGAAATTCTAGTGTTACTATTCAACATGATCCTAAACATAGTCTCATTATAAAAACCCATTATTGTGGGTCCTTAGTAATTGAATTTTGTTAATTTGATTAGTTTAGGAATTTGACACAGTAGTTGCATTCTTCAGAGAAGGTGGATTATGAATAATAGATGGCCTAGGATTTCATGCATATATAATTGAGTATTATAGTTCTCCCATTTATTTGTTTTGAATGCTTTTAGATAATATATTTTTATAGTTATTATCTTATAACAATTAGTAAGCATTACAGATTACCCATGTTATTTAGTTCGGAGTATTACTTAGCACCGAGTAAAGGCTCATCTGTCGCTAGGATAAATTTTGTGGAAGTCCCTAAGTCTCAAAACTATAGAACTATATTATGTTATAAAGAGTCACCCCTCAGACCAGGCTTAACACCACAGTCCTTTAGGACACCAGTTTAGTGGATCCACCTCAGTTAGTGTTTGTTCCCTTAGCAAGGTTCTAAATACCCTTCCAGCTGGGTTTATTGTTTGGGCCTTGATTAGCTCACATTTGGGTATGTTAGTTATTAGTAGCTCCCACAGTCCAATGTTTACAATTCGGATTTCAAATGTTTGCATGACCTTGTATTAAGTTATTCAGTTAAGTTTACAACATAGGTTCATTACTCAGTTTTGCTTAGATATCATGTTATATTTTTTATGTTCAGCTTATATTTGTTATTTCACTATCTCACATAATCAGTACGTTCAAAGTATTGATCATATATTTTTTTCGTTATGTTCTCTTATAATATAGGGTCCAAAGCTCAACATCCTGATAGTGCTTAGGACAATCTCATCCTATATCAGCAGTAGTGATTTTTATGAGTCCTCATTATGTAAGGACCAGAGTCAACTTTTCATTTTATTTTTTCTTTGTTGTACCATGTACTCAAACAATTGGAATTAATTGTGTGCTTATCCCAATAACTCAACTTAGTATAGGCTTTTCAAACATTCAGTTAGATGTTTACTTTTGATATCAGACTTGTTTAGTGATGATTTTTATTTGCTTTCGGTATTTATTTTATTATTCAAGTTTATCTTCCATATAAGAGTTGTTTTATATTTTATTATCTATATATCTAAGTGGTTTTCCAACCACGGGTATGCTTGGAGTTGTGATTCTAAGCACCATATTATGACTAATGGGTAGTCTTTGATTGTAACAAATGTGGTATCAGAGAAACAAGTTTAAATTGTCATCGAGTGTTGAAAGCACATTGAATAGTGTCTTATTAATGGGTTTGAAGTGTGCCACACTTATGGGTGAGAGGTTATGAGATGCTTTAGAAAAAGTTTCCCTTCTTTAATGCTCATATAGTGTGATAGAGTGTGAGCTCTATTAATACCTTTTTCTAACTCATTCTTTACTCCTTTACAGTAGAGCCCTTCAAAGTGGACCAACAAAAAGAAGAGTGTAAATAAGAGAATCGTGGAGAATCACCAAGCACCACCAACTTCAAAGCACCCTCTAAGTGAATAAGTTTCCTATGTTAATTTCAAGACAACTGTCATAGCCTTAGCCCAGTCTATGACTGTCCAAAATAACTAGCCTACTATGGCACTAAAAATACCGATAGCGAATATGGCAGAGACCACTCTTCGAGATTTCACTCGAATGAATCCCCAGTGTGATTTGTGTCCAAGTAGGAGGAGGATCCACAATAATTTTTAGATAATATCTAGAAGGTTATAGAGATTATAAGTGTTACCCTAACTAAGAGCACTAAACTGGTAGCGTACCAATTATAAGGGTATCTCGCATTGGTATACATAATAGAAGGAGGATATGGGTGACAATATAGAACTGATAGAATGGGATGAGTTGGTGATTACATTTTTGGATAGGTTCTTCACGCTTGAGTTGACAGAGGTCAAGGTAAAGGAGTTTATAAATTTTAAGATGTATAGCATGAGTGTGAAGAAGTATTCCCTTAAATTTACTCAATTGGCGAGATATTCTTTGACTATTGTTGTTGATTCTAGGGCTAGTATGAGCCAGTTTGCATCTATAATTTCAAAGAATATGGTCAAGGAGTATAGGACTTCAATGCTGGTGAAGGATATAACAACTAGAATGATGGTTCATGCAAAATAGAAAGAGGAAGAGAAAGTTTAGGAGAAGAAAAATGAGAGTAAGAGGGCCAAAACTGGTAGCTTAAATTTCTCTTTATAATGGTCAAATGTTCTCAGTTCTACTAGAATACTTAAGCCCCAGCCCTGTCTTCTACAAGTGAACTAGTGCTAAGTTCAGAAAGGATCATCGTGATAGGGATCCTGACTCTAAGTGTCAGGGTAGCATTAACATTTGTTATACCAACCCAGTATGCAAAAAGTATGGTAGGAACTACAAGTGTGAGTGTATGGATGGTAATGATGGGTGCTTTGGCTATGGAAATCCAGTCCATAGGCTTAGGGAATTCCTAGTGGCTTCTTAGAAAGGTAGATATACCCATAAGCAAAGCAAGTAAAATTTTTCAGCAGCTCCCACACGTCTCCCTACTCAGATGGTGCTTCATCTAGTATAGCTGGAAAATGATATCAGAAAGTTTCACTCTTTAGACTCTACAGTAGGGTTCTCCTAATGTAGTCAAGGGTACATTAAAGGTTTTACATGTTCATACTAATGTATTATTAGATCCTGAAGCTACACTTTCTTTGGTAACTCCTTATATAGAAGTAGTCTTTAGTGTGAGTTCCAAAATACACTCAGAACCTTTTGCAGTCTCTACTCTATTTGGTGACTCAGGCATAACTTAACAGTGTACAAAAATTACCCAATTATAGTTTCTCAAAAATTCACTTCAATTAATCTTTTAGAGTTAGACATGGTCAATTTTAAAGTTATTCTTTGTATGGATTGGCTCCATTCTTGATATGCCTCATTTTACTATAGAAATAGAGTAGTTCAATTTAAATTTTCAAATAAGCCAGTCATAATGTTAAAGGGTAGTACCTGAATGCCTATAGGCTGGTTTGTCTCTTACCTTAACACTGGAAAGTTGATTTCCAGAAGTTATATCTACTATCTTGTCTAGGTTAAGGATTCAAAATTCAAAACCCCTAATCTTGGGTCCATTTTTGTGGTAAATGAATTTCCCAAAGTACTTACCAAAGTTCCACCCAGATTTCCCCCTAAAAAGGAAATTGACTTTTTAAAAGATTTACTTCTAGATACACAACCTATTTCAATTCCACCCTATACAATGGCTCCAACTCATCTTAAGAAATTAAATGAACAATTAAAGAACCTACTTAAAAAGGGTTTTATCGGGTCCAATGTCTCTCCATAGGGTGTACTGATTCTTGTAGTGCATAAGAAGGAATGTTCTCCCAAGATGTGCATCGACAATCATCAATTAAACAAGGTAATAACAAAAATAAATATTCCATCCCTAGGGTTGATGACTCATTCGACAAACTTCAGGGTGCAAGTTTCTTCTCTAAGATATACCTCGGATCATTCTATAATCACCTCAGAGTCAGAGACCATGACATTCAAGAGATATCCTTCAGAACTCAGTACGGTCACACTGAATTTGTTGTTATGTCTTTTGACAAACAAATGCTCCTGCAACTTTTATGGACTTGATGAACAGGGTGTTCAAGAAGTACTTGTACATGTTTTTTATAATTTTCATAGATGACATCCTTTTTTATTCTTGGAGTAAGAATAAATATGCAAATTATTTAAGGATTGTTTTGTAGACTCTCAGAGATAACCAACTATTTGCCAAATTCATCAAGTGTTAATTTTTGTTAAAATTAGTAATATTTCGTAGTAATTTTATCTTTGGGAAATACATTCGAGTTGATCTTGGAAATATTAAAGTAGTGAGAAACTGGCCTAGACCCATCTCTCCAGTAGATATCAGGAGATTCTTAGATTTACCCAGTTGCTATTGATGGTTTAATAAGGGATTTTTCCCGTGTTGATTATCCCATGTCTAGGTTGACTCAGAAGAAAGTCAAATTATAGAAGTCTAATTATTATGATATGATTTTTTCTGGAGTTGAAGACTCGACTCACTACAGCTCTAATTTTAACTTTTCTTGAGGGATTGGGTGGTTTTTTAGGTTATTGTGATGATTCCAGAGTTGGTATCGGTTGAGTGTTGATACGTTAAGGTTATAACATATACCCCTAGGAAGATCAAGCCTTATGAGAAAAATTACTCGACTTATGATCTATAATTGGAAATAGAGGTTTATTTCTTAACAATTTGAAGACACTACCTCTATGGGGTTCATGTCGATGTGTCCACCGATCACAAGAGTCTTTAGTATACCTTCTTTGAGAAGGATTTAAGTATATTTTAGAGAATATTGCAATAATTGCTATAGGATTTTGATATGAGCACTTTGTACAATCCGTGCAAGTTTAATGTTGCGGTCGTCATTCTTAGTAGAGTAGCTATGAGGAGTGTTGCTCATGTAGAGGATGAGAATAAAAACTATCTTACAAAGATCATTGATTGGCCAGACTGGGAGTTTTATTGGTTGACTTAGCTGAAGCTAGTATTTTTATTTGGAATGGTTCAGAATCCTCATTGGTAGTTGAGGTTAATGAAAAGATAGATAGTGATAGTATTTTACTTCAATTTAAAGTAGCGGTACAGAGTCAGAAGGTTGAGGTTTTCTCCTATGGGGGAGATAGTGTTCATTAATAACAAGGCAGACTTTGTGTTCTAAATTTAGACAAAGTAAGACAATAGATGAATGTGAAGGAACATATTTCTCGATATTCTATCCACCCAAGAGACACCAATATGTACCATGATTTTTCGGTATTCTATTGGTTGAATTCTATGAAAAAAAATATCTTAGAATTTGTGGTTAAGTTCCGGAATTGCCAACAAGTTAAGGTTGAGCACCATAGACCTGGTGGAATGCTTTAAGACATCAATATTCCTACTTCAAAATTAGAGGTTGTGAACATGGACAGTGTTATAGGTTTCATCACACTCGTTGACAACATGATTCTCTTTGGATTATTGTAGATAGAATGACTAAGTGGGCTTATTTTCTGACAACTAACATTGCAGATTCAACCACGGACTATATCAAACTCTACATATAGGAGTTGGTGAGACTTCATGGAGTCCCCTTGACTATCATTTTATATAGAGGTATTAAGTTTACTTTATAGTGTTGGAAGGCATTTAAGATGGGTCTCGGTACCCAAGTTCATCTCAATACAATCTTCCACCCACGGACTAATAGTCAGGAATAGAAGACCATTTAGGCCATAGAGGATATGATGAGAGAATGCTTGATTGACTTTAAGGGTAGTTGGAATGAGCATCTACCTTTGATCAATTTTGTATATAATTATCACTTTACTATTCAAATGGCTTTATTTGAGGTACTTGAAGGAAGGAGGCATATATCTCGGATTGGTTGGTTCAAATTTAGTAAATACATAGTAATAGGGGTAGACTCTGTCCATAAGTTTATGAAAAAAGTTTAAATTATTAGAGAGAGGCTGAGAATGGCTCAGAGTGGTAATATATCCTACACAAATATAAGGAAAAGGCAACTTAGGTTTTCCATTTGCGATTTGGTCTACTTTAATATTTCACTAATAAAAGGGATGAAAAGGTTTTGGAAGCAATGAAATCTCAATCCCTGCTATATTGGTCCTTATGAGATAGTTGGTCATTTAAGAAATGTATGTAATGAGTTAGACTTTTTAGCAGATTTAGCAGAAATGTACCCAGTCTTTCAAATTTCCTTACTGAAGAAGTGCATTGCTGATCCCACATATTATTTTACCTTAGAAAGGGCTGGAATGAAAATAGACTCTCTTACAAAGAGGTTCTTATGGAAATCCTTGATCGTCATGTTCGAGTGTTCGGAATAAAGAAGGCTCTTCAGTAAAGGCACTTTGGCGAAATCAGCCAGCCAAGTAACCCCATGTTTTACCTTCAAGCTTAGTCTCATCTTGAGGTAATAGTGTCCCTCAATCAATTCCTTCTATTTCATGACACCTAGTTATTCCCATGTAGTAGCATGCGCCTGTGACTTCAAATTTGCCCATGTTTTTTATATCAATATAGTACCGTATTAGTATCCACTTCATAAAAATTGAGCAGAGGAATTTCAGGTATAAATAGTGTAGATGGGTTCCTTCAATATTAGGAGAAGTTGTGAAGAAAATGTGGGAATTTTATCTATTTTCCTGTAACCTTCCAGCTTTGCCAGGTTCCATTCACAGATGAATGACCCCAAGCAGGAGATATTATAACGCCCCAAAAAAATCCAAGCCTAGACTAGAACAATACTTCAAGTACATGTAAGGTAAATCATAAAGTTTTAACTACATAATAATCGATTTGTCCATGTATGAAGGCCACAAGAACCCCCTAGCTCTTAACCAATCTATAACCCCCTTACTGATCAATTCCTAAGGTAGTTCTCAACTTTAAATGAGTATAACTTCAATATTTAGATGCATTTTTTAGTCTCACACCCACAAATTTTTATTAATTTTACCATTTTTCCAATGCACTGAGTTTTACCTTAATTCGATATTACAGGAGGAAGTTATGGCCTTTTCAGTAAAGCACTGCTCTGTAGTGAGATAGAACGAGACCAACCACGACCATGTTTACATTATTGGATCATAAAATAGTATCATATGATCAAGATAATCCCAAAATCTAAAAGTTGACATAGTGTAACCTCATGCCACGTTAGAGAACTAGGATCATGCTTTCAAACCACAACCCTTAGGTATGATCATGAGTCCTATAGATGCCCTTGATATAACCAGTGAACATACAAACCAGAGAATGACTATAGGTAGAACCCACTATAACAACAAGGTTAGTATGATTATATTAAGATATTTCACATCCATATCCAATCCATGATCTAAACCGACAATTGATATTTGTTCCTATGATCGTGGAAGGTCTCATACGTTCCTCACCGCAATTTCCAGTTATGAAATTTTAAGGGGAAAATAAGTTTTTCCCACTCTTTTATTATTAAAAATACATTGATTTTGTAATTTCAAGGGTAATTATTTTGGTTAATTACACAATTATACCTCATTACTTAGGATTTTATCCGACACTTAACTTTAGAAGAGAAAAAAGGCAATTTTGGTTCCACAAGGCCAATTAGGGTTCATCTTCTTCTGGAAATAAACTCTAAGGAATTCTTCAGAGATATTATCTCAAATTATGTGTTATTTCATAAATTGGTTCCATTTCACCCATTGAGTCCTAAGGTTAACCCAATTTTCTAGTAAAAATTCCTTCTTCACAACGCAAGGTTATGGATATCGGTAGATTCATTGATATCTCATTCTTTTGGTTTCATTAAGTTATAATTCTCATTTATCATTAATTCCAGTATAATTAGTCAATCATCATCCCAAAACCTAGTCTTATTTTAAAATTCCAAAATTGTGGGACCTACGCAATTGAATTCTCTTAATTCGATCAATCGATAAATTTGACATAGTATTTGCATTCTTCAGAGATGGCGGGTTATGAGAACATAATGACCTAGTATTTCTTGCATATATTATTGAATGTTATGTTTCCCTTATTTAATTTTATTGAATACTTATAGAGAATACATTTATTTTAGTATTATATTATTACCCTCAATGAATATTATAGATTATCAGTGTTATTCAGTTGGGAGTAGTACTTAGCACTAATTAGACACAGGAATGAAGGCACATTCACCACTTAGGATGAGATATTGAGTAGAAGTCCCTAGGTCCCAAAACTTTGTTTCCAGCATAGGTTCTAAAGTGTCACCTCTCATATCAGGATTGACACTTTAGTCTTTTGGGACACCAATTTAGTGGATCCATCAGTCAATATTTGTACCCTTGGCAAGTTATTAGACACCCATCCAGCTGAGGTTAGAGGTTGGACTCCAATTATCTTACATTGGGGTATGTCGGTTATTAGTAGCTCCATAATCCATAGTTTACAATTTGGATTTCATATTCTTGTATGACCTTGTATTCAGGTATCCGGTTTTGTTTACAACATAGGTTCATTACTTGGTCTTGCACTACTTATCATGTTATATGTTCCATGTTTAGGACATATTTGTTATTTCCCTATCTCACATAATTAGTACATTCAAAGCACTAATGATACACTTTCTTTGTGCAATATTGTCTTATAATATAGGTTCAATGCTCATCATGTTGACCGCGCTTAGAATGATCTCATCCCATATCTATAGTAGCAGTTTTTGTAATTCCTTATTATGAGAGGACCAAAGTCAACTTTTCATTTCATTTTGTCTTTGTTATTCCCTTTACTCAGACACTTAGAGTTAGTTGGGGTCTTGTCCCAATAACTCGTCTTAGCAGAGGCTTTTTAGACATTCAGTTTATATCTTAGACTTGTTTAGTAATGAATTTGTTTCCTTTGGATATTCATTATATTATTCAACCCATCTTTTGCATAAGTTCTATTTTATCGAATATTATCTATATTTCTCAGTGTTTAGATAGGATATGGGTTAGCTTGGAGTCATTTATAATTCTAAGCGCCATGTTACGACTAGGGGTTAATATTGGATCGTAACCATAACTCTTACACCCTAACTTATAAAACAATGTAAAATATTGCTAAATCCTTAAGAATTAGTAAATAATAAAATTTATATTTAAAACAAAACATTACAAAAATAAATTACTAAATTCTACTAAACAAATTCCACAAACCTAGTCTAAACAGGTATAAGAGCAATAATAAAATGAAGGATGACTCGGGACACTACATCCATAAAAGATTAGAACAATTGGAACTACTAAAGAATAATCGTTGTTGCACCTATAGAAACTCCAACTGGCCTGCAAAATGGTTATATCTTCAAAAGTTAGTACAACCTCGTGTATATGTGTAATAACATGTATTTCCCTAGCTTAATTTAGCTATAAGTACAGGAGTTATCCTATATAAATTTTTCTATATACTTTGTATTTTTTAGTTTAGATCTTATCATTGTGTAGGAAATTCAGCCAGCTTTCTAACAATATAAAATTTTCCCAAATTCGATACTCGGGTGAAGAGTTAGAGCCATTTTTGTAAAGCAGTGTGCCAACTGGCACATCACCGCATCGCGGAGGCCAGCCAAATGGAAATTGTAAAATTCCAGTGTTTCTCCATGATAATGGTGCATCACTCCATAGACCCAGTTCATAATTATCAATTTCCTTTGAGGCACGCTATTCCACCGCATCACGCCAAGGGCCAAATTCCCATCCAATGAGGCTCCGCGATTCCACCATATTACGCCAAGCTTCTAGGTACCAGTTGTCATTTTCCAGTGGCACAATGCAATTGCACCGCGACATGCCAAGGCCAAAAATTGGTATTTCCACTCCGCGATTTAAAATTCCAAGGGTCATTTGGTCTTTTACCAAAGTTCCTAATCCATTCTAACACATGATTTAAGCCCAAATAAAGAAGTATTTGCTCATTTTTACATTATTCTCTCAAATGAAATCAATTCTCTTCAAGAAAAAAAACCCTAACCTTCAAAATTCAAGGCCAAATCTCAAGAACTCACCATCAATCCTCACGAATTCGTCAATCCAGGTATGTTAAGTATTCATCCATGGGTTCCTTTCACCCATTGAGTCCAAGTACCCAATTTAATTATGAAAGTTATAATATTTTCAAGATTTATGATATTAAATTATGATTTAAACTATGAGCCTCCATGAACCTCCATGAATATTGATTTTACACCATGTTTCAATGAAACTATTGTTGTTGTCAAATCCCACATATTGTATTATTATTATTCATCGAATTAAGTCATGATTAGGTGTTATTGATCTTGAAATCATGCTGTCACTTCAAGTTTAATACTATTCCCATGATTTACTTAAGTTGCACATACAAGTGTTTGATGAAATGCCTACAAGAATGAATATTTGCTAAGAGCTTTCTTGTTATGTCCTCTAAGCTTGGGATTATTTTACTATTATTGCTTTAAAGTCCTAGGGGTTTTGAATACCCGAAAACCATAGTTTTTTACTTAGTCTCATTTCAGTATCTACAGAATAGCTTCAGAATATATTATGAGTATTATCAGATCAGTCAGTTAAACTCAGAATAGTTTAGTAATCCAGCATAATTCAATTGGGAGTAGGATTTAGCTCTGAGCGAGTGCAGGGATAACAGTTTCCCTATCAGATTGGCAGATTTGTTAGTATTAGTCCCTGTACTCTAGAACTATGTAGCCAAAGTAGGATATGAGAAGTCACCCATCAGTTAGGCTTGACTATCTCGCAGGGGTCACCCATCAGTTCAGGCTTGCCACTCTTAATCCTTTGGGACAATATAGTACAAAAGTTTAGTGGATCCACACAACCAGCATTAGTAGCCATGGTAGTATCAACACCCTTCTAACTGGGTTTATGGGTTGGACCTCAAACTTGCTCATTTGGGCATGTCGGTTAGATGATAACTCCCACAGTCTCAATTATAGTCTCAGTTCAGTTATTCAGTTTTAGTTGCTTGACCATAGCATACAGTTACCAGTAACTCAGTTATCAAATTATAATATTACAATTTTTATTCATATCATATTATATGTTTGGTCATGCATCCCCAATATCTACAGATTTCATGTATCATCAGTACTTACAGTTTTCATGCATCCTCAGTATTTATAAATTTCATGTATTCTCGACATTTACAGACTTTATGTACCCTCAGTGTCAACAGATTCTATGCACTCTATTTAGTTTTACATGTTATATATCTACGTGCATGCATACAGACAGTTATTATTATTCATATTCATAAAACCATGAATATCAGCCTACCTCATTTAGCATACCAGTACATTCAAAGTACTGATAGCATTCTCTTTTTTTGCACTATAATGTATCATATCATAGGTACGGACATGCAGTTATCAGATCATGCTTAGACTTCTTAGTCTCTTAGCAGTAGCAGTGGTGAGTCCTCATATTTTGAGGAAAAACTATTTTATTTTATACTTTTAGTTTAGTAGTTAGTTGGAGTTAGTTGGGGCCTGTCCCATCAACTCGTATTCAGTCAATTAGAAGCTTTCGAACATGTTAGTTAGTTATTTAGTTTATCTTTATATTATCAGATTCAACAGTTGTTCCTCTAAATTCTTATTTTAGTATTGATTCAGTTGATAAAACCTTATGGATAATCAGTTGTTCTTCCATATATTATTAATATATTATTCAGTGCTCACAGTAGGTACCAGCTCATGGGTTAGCTTGTGGTCCCTTGGGACTGTAAGTATCTTGTGATGCCTAGGGTGTACTCTTGGGGTGTTACAAACTTGGTATCAGAGCCTAAGGTTTTAAAGTGTCCTAGGAAGTCTGAAAGTTGCATCAAGTAGAGTCTTGTGCATAGGTGTGTAGTGCGCCACACGTATGGGCAAGAGGCTACAAGGCGTTTAGGAAAAGTTTCCCTTCTTTCAGTATTCATGTCATTCGACTGAGAAAGAGCTCATTTTAAACTCTATGTCTAATCTAATCTTGCTTTCATTTACAAAACATGACTCTCGAAAGACTAAATAAAAGAAGAAACAGGAACCAACCAGCACCTCCACCAATTCAGGAAGATCCCCTGAATGAGCACATAACTCATGTAGAGTTCAGAGCTATATTCACTACTCTATCCCACTCTATAACAATTCAAAAGGCTCAGCCAACCACTGTTCTAGCCAACAAGTGGCCAATACTGTTGTACCTAGGATTTGGGACTTCACCCGAATGAACTCTCCTTCCCTCATGGGATCCAAGTCTAAAGAGGATCCACAAGAATTCTTAGATATAGTTTAGAAGGTAACAAATATTATAGGGGTCTCATATAGTGAGAGTGCTAATTTGGCTACATATCAGTTGCAGGATATAGCCCATACATGGTTTAAGCAGTGAAAGGTAGATAGAGGTGCAGATGCATGGCCTGTAGAATGGGAAAAGTTTTATACAACCTTGTTAGATAGATTCTTCCCATTGGAGTTGAGGGAGACCAAGGTGTTAGAATTTATTAACTTGAGGTAGGGAAGCATAAGCATGAAGGAGTATTCCCTTAAGTTTACTTAGCCAGATATGCTCCTCATGTAGTAGCTGACAGCAGTTCTAAGATGAGTAAGTTTGTGTCTGGTGTATCTGATAGTGTGGTCAAGGAGTGTAGGACCACAATGCTGATTAGGGAGATGGACTTGTCTAAGTTTATGGTCCATGCTCAACAGATTGAGAAGAAAAAGACCAAGGAGACAGAGAGAGGGAGAATAGAGGGCTAGAATGAGTAGTTTTAATTTTAGCCAACCAAGGTCAGAAGGTAGTAACCTCCCTTAGTTTCATTAGAGATCTTAAGCCCTGGTACCCTTTTTATCCAATGCCCCAGTGCCTAAATTCATAAATTATAATCGAGATACGACACCAGGCTCTAAGTCCCAAGGCAGTGTGAACAGTGCCCGTACGAATCCTCTATGTCATAAATATGGTAGGAACCATCAGGCTGAGTGTAGAACTGGCAGTGATGTGTGCTTTGGGTGTGGCAACCCAGGACATCTGATTTGGAAGTGAATGGTAGTTTCTCAGAAAGGTAGGAAGTTGCACCAACAGGGCCAGTCCCATCAGTCATCAGCTCTAGCCTATCGCCCAACTCAGCAGGGTATCGCTTCTAGTGCTACCAGTGGTCAGCGTCCAAACTGATTATATGCCCTTGAGTCCCAACAAGATTAGGAAAATTCTCTTGACGCAGTTACTGATACAGTGTAGGTCTTTCATTTACAAGTTTATGATTTATTAGACCTTATATCTTCTCTTTCTTTTGTAACCCCTTATATAGTCGTCAACTTCGGAATTAGTCCCAAAATCTTAGCAGAGCCTATTTTAGTGTCTACCCCAGTAGGTCTTTCCATTGTATCCATGCAGGTATATAGGAACTATCCGGTCACAATATCTCAAAAAGTTTCTTTAGTTGATATTGTGGAGTTAGATATGATGGATTTTGACGTCATTCTCGGCATGGATTGGCTCCACTCATTCTATGCTTTAGATAATTGTAGAAATAGAATAGTTTATTTCCAGTTCCTAGATGAACCAGGATTATAATGGAGGGGTAGTACTACAACATTCAGGGGTCAGCTTGCTTCATACCTTAGAGCAAGAAAAATGATATCCAAGGGATGTGCCTATCATCTTGTGCGATTCAAAGACTCTAGTTCGGAGACTCAAACCCTTGAGTCAGTTTCAGTAGTCAGGGAATTTCTAGATGTGTTCCCTGAAGATCTTCCTAGAGTTCCTCCCAAAAGGAAAATTGACTTCAGAATATACCTTCTCCCAAACACTCAGCCTATCTCTATTCCGATATGCAGAATGGCTTCAGCCAATCTTAAGGAATTAAGAGAACAGTTAAGGGATCTACTATATAAGGGATTCATCAGACCCAGCATCACCCCATGGGGTGCACCAGTTCTATTCGTGCATAAAAAGATGGTTCTCTCAGAATGTGTATTGACTGCCACCAGTTGAACAAAGTCACCACCAAGAATAAATACCAACTTCCTAGAATAGATAACTTGTTTGACCAACTTCAGGACGCCATTTAATTTTATAAGATAGAACTTAGATCCGACTATCATCAGCTCAGAGTCAGAGAGTGTGACATTCTAAAAATATCTTTCCAAACCCGGTATAGTCACTTCAAATTTCTAGTTATGTCATTTGGTCTTACTAATGCTCCAGCAGCTTTCATTGACTTAATAAATTCTGTATTCAAGAAGTACTTGGACATGTTACTTATAGTCTTCATCAATGACATTCTTTTCTATTCCCGTTGTAAGAATGATCACGCAGATCACCTCAGAATCGTACTTCAGACTCTCAAAACACATTAGTTGTTCGCAAAATTCAGTAAGTGAAAATTTTGGATAAGGCCAGTAGCATTCCTTGTCCATATCATTTCCAGCGATGGAATTAGATTTGATCCTAAAAAGACTGAGGTGGTGAGAAAATGGCCAAGACCCATCTCTCTATCAGACATCAGGAGTTTTTTGGGTTTAGCTGGCTATTACTGTCAGTTTGTTGAGGAGTTTTCATCTATTGCATCCCCTATGTCCTGATTGACTTAGAAGAAATTCAAGTTGCAGTGGTCCATTTTTTGTGAGAAGAGTTTTAAGGAGTTGAAGACTTGACTCACTTCAGCCCCAGTTTTAATCTTGCCAGCTGGTTCAGATGTGTTTGTTGTGTACTGTGATGCTTCCAGAGTTGGGCTGGGTTATTTTTTGAGGCAAAGAGGTGAGGTCATAGCCTATGCCTTTAGACAACTTAAGTCCCATGAGAAGAATTACTCCACCCATGATCTTGAATTGGCAGTTGTAGTGTTTGTCTTAATGATTTGGAGGCACTATTTGTATGGGGTACATGTGGATGTATTTATAGACCACAAAAGCTTGCAGCATGTGTTTTCACAGAGGGATTTGAATCTATGCTTGAGGAGATGGTTGGAATTGTTGAAAGATTATGATATGAGTATTTTGTATCATCCAGGCAAGGCCAGTGTAGTGGAAGATGCTCTCAGTAGATTGTCTATGGGTAGTGTTGCTCATGTTGAGAATGGTAAGAAGAAGTTAGTTAAAGAAGTTCATCAGCTTGCCCGACTATGCATCCACTTAGTCGGTTCAGCAGAGGGTAGTGTATGGGCATAGAATAGTTCAAAGTCATCTCTAGTTTCCAAGGTAAAGGAAAAGTACGATAGAGATCCCAATCTATTAAAGCTGAAAGAGTCAGTCAGAGATCAGAAGGTAGAAGTTTTCTCCCAAGGGGGATATGTTGTGTTGCATTGTCAGGGTCGGCTATGTGTACCAGGTGTAAATGACTTCAGGTAATGAATTCTTACAAAAGCGCATGGCATGTGTTACTCTATTCATCCAGGGTCCACTAAGATGTACCATAATTTGAGGGAAATCTATTGGTGGAGAGGGATGAAGAGGGATATTGCAAAGTTTGTGGCTAAGTGCTCAATATGTCATAAGGTTAAGATTAAGCACCAGAAGCCTAGTGGGTCCATGTAGGAGTTCATTATTCATACATGGAAATGGGAAGAAGTGAACATAACTTTGTGACGGGTTTGCCTCGTACTCGTAATCAACTTAATTTGATTTGGGTTATTATAGATAGGATGACCAAATCAGCTCATTTCTTGCTAGTTCATACCTTTTATTCGGCCGTGGACTATGAAAAACTCTACCTCAGAGAGTTGGTTAGGCTGAATGGTGTTCTCTTATCCATCATCTCAGATAGAGGTACTCAGTTTACCTCTAACTTCTAGAAGTCATTCCAAAAGGGTCTCAGTACTCAAGTTCACCTCATTACAGCCTTCCACCCTCAGACATACGATCAAGCAAAAAGGACCATTCAGACTCTAGAGGATATGTTAAGAGCCTAAATTGTTGATTTTAAAGGTAGTTGGGATGACCACTTGCCTTTGATTGAATTTGCGTACAATAACAAATATCATTCCAGTATCCAGATGGAACCATTTGAGGCTCTTTATGGTAGGAGATATAGGTCTCTGATTGGTTTGTTTGAAGTAGGTGAGGTTGCAGTAGTAAGTCCTGACTTGATGTTTTATACTTTAGAGAAAGTCTAGTTAATTAGAGAAATGCTTAGGGCAGCCTAGAGCCGACAGAAATCGTATGAATATGTATGGAGAAAGGATCTCGTGGAGAAAGGATCTAGAGTTTGATATTGGTGATTTTGTGTACTTGAAAATCTCTCCCATGAAGGGAGTGAAGAGGTTCGACAAGAAAGGGAAACTCAGTCCCCGATATATCGGTACTTATAGATTTCTCAGTCATTTTGGAAAGGTAGCTTACGAGCTTGAGTTGACTTCAGATCTAAATTTATTACACCCTGTGTTCCATGTCATATTGTTGAAGAAGTGTATTGGTCACCCAAGTGTATTTGTTCCCTTAGAAAGTATAGATGTTCTGAATAGTCTTTCCTATGAGGAAGTTCTAGTCGAAATTCTCGATCATCAAGTTCGTAGACTAAGGAACAAAGAAGTTTCACTAGTTAAAGTTCTTTGGCGGAATCAGTCCGTTGAGGGAGCTACTTGGGAAGTAGAAGCAGTTATGTGGACCAAGTATCCTCACCTCTTTTCCGCAACCTCAGATTCAACTTGAGGTATCAACCTTCAGTAGCCTTGATTAGTTCCATGCTCAGTTACAATTACAAACTTGGTATCCATTACCATAGCATATTAGGTCATGCATTCATGAATCAGTTCAGTCATGTACTCATGCATTAGATATGCATGTTCATATGAAAAACTCATCTTATCAGTGATTTCAGTCATGCAATCATGTTTCAGTTGTGCATGTTCAGTGTGTATACTCAGTCTATCAGTGTTTCTCAGCCTAATCAGTCTTATTCGAGGATGAATGTTCCTGAGGGGGAGATATTGAATACCCCATATTTCCCTAGTTTAATTTAGCTCTAATTATAGGATTTATCCTATATAAATTGTTCTAAATACTCAGTATTTTTAGGTTTAGAGCTTACCATTGCGTAGGAAATTTAGCTAGCTATCCAATGATATAAAATTTTTGCAAATCTAATACTCGGGTGAAGAGTTAGAGCCATTTTTGTAAAGCAGTGTGCCAACTGGCACTTCACTGCGTCGCGGAGGCCATCCAAATGGAAATTTTCAAATTCAAGTATTGCTCCGTGATAATGGTGCATCGCTCCATAGACCCACTTCACAATTGTTAATTTCCAGTAAGGCAAAAATTCCAGGTCCCAATTGTCATTTTCCAGTAGCACGATGAGATTGCACTGCATCACGCCAAGGCCAAAAATTAGGATTTCCAGTTCGCGATTTAAAATTTTTAGGGTCGTTTGGTCTTTTCCCAAAGTTCCTAATCCTTCCTAACATGGGATTCAAGCCCTAATAAAGAAGTATTTTCTCATTTTTTACATTATTCTCTCAAATTAAATCAATTCTGTTCAAGAACAGAAACCCTAACCTTTAAAACTTAAGGCCAAATCTCAAGAAATTGCCATCAATCCTCAAGAATTCGTCAACCCAGGTATGTTAAGTGTTCATCCATGGGTTCCTTTCACATATGGAGTCCAAGTACCTAATTTAATTATGAAAGTTATGATCTTTTCAAGATTTATGATATTAAATTATGATTTTAAACTATGAGTTTCCATGAACCTCCATGAATATTGATTTTACACCATGTTTCATTGAAACTATTGTTGTTGCCAAATCCCACTTGTTTTATTGTTATTATTAGTCGAATTAAGTCATGATTAGGTGTTATTGATCTTGAAATCATACTGTCACTTTGATGTGTGCTCAATTGCGAACACATTTAAGGACTTTAACCTAGAATAATTGCGAGGCCTTAAGAAACTTTTGTTGTTTTTCTAATGTGTTTATGTTAATTTTACAGATTAATCTAATGGGATAGAGGACCAACAATAATGGAGGCAAAGAAGTTGACATCTGGAGAAATCTAAATAAAGGTGTGGCTGACAACATCTGTGACAAGTCGTCATCCCTGTGATAGGAGATCATAGTTGCCGTCAAATATAACCAGGGAGTTGTCATGAAGTGAATGTTGTGACGACATCTGCTGATAAGACGTCAAAAGTGTGACAAGCCGTCAGAATCATTGTCAACCTTAGGCAGAAATTGTCAAAATGGAGGAGGAGATGACGACATCCATAACACGCCGCCAGACACCTGATAGGCCATCATCATCGTCGCCAGCCTGAGATAGCAAAATCCAACATTAAAGAGAATCTGACAACGTCCGTGATAGGCCGTCAGTAACATGATAGGACATCACGGGCACCGTCGTCTATTTCGAGGAAAATCTAAAACTTTTCATTTTATTTCCTTATTTAGGGTTGACTATAAAAAGCTTTGATTAGAGGGTTTTTATTATTATGGGGAGAGGAATCTATCTTACCACATACGACTTTTCTCTCTATCTATCTTAACAACAATATTTTAGAGTTTTGCCTTGTGATTCAAATACAAGTTCACTTTTGATTTCATTCAGCGTTGTAAGTTAATCCTTTCAATTATGAATTAAACTTGTGTTCTTATTTCTTGCATCATGAGTGGCTAAACATCTTTAACCTGGATTATGGAATCTAGCGTTAGGTCATGATAAGGTGCTAATTAATTACTCAAGGTTTAATAAGTGTTAGGATTTCTTAGTAATTCTGATATTATACCTTATGTCTTTTGGTTGCAAACAATAGGCGTACCTACTTTGGTTTGCTTGAGAAATAAATCATAAACAGTAGGAAGCGAATTATCAACAGGGACTCAGAAAGGATTCGTTTAATAATCAGAACTGTAACAAGGTTGATTAACCTGAGGCTAAATCTAGGCAGTGAGTTGCGATTCCTTAAATCCGAGAGGATTAGGAAATTAGATGCTTAAATAGGTCAAGAGATATTTGAGCAAACCATCGATAAAGATAGCTTGTTATCCTAACCACCATGAGAACCTTGGGTTAATTTTAGCATCTGTCATGTACCGTAAGCCCTAGTGAACATAATCCTGGTTATTTCACAAAATATTGGTTACAAACATTAAATTCAAATTGACTAACAAGTTTCTGAGAAATTTAAACCCCCATTTTAGGAAACAGTAAACTGCCAGTGAATTATTTCGTAAGCAACTTGAGTTCACACCCTATTCCCTTTGGGATTTGACCCCTACCTAGTTGGGTTTTATATTGATAACGATCGCTTACACCCATTCAAGAGTGTAGTTTGAGTGTTATCAAAAATGGAGTCGTTGCCGGGGAATACGGTTGTAAAATAAAAGTTTGTGTGCGCTAATTTGCTGTTAGCTAAGTTTTTCTAGATTTACGGTCGGTTGTTATTTTTGTTCATTTGTAGGATCTTTAGAGGTTACGCTAAGAACCACTCAATCCAGAACTCCACCGCATAAGTAGAATGGCAGAACAGCTGCTGCAGTATGAGTTTGATGATGACGATGTGGATGGAGCAGGTGCAATGAGTGCAATCATTCCTCCTCCGTTGGCACCTTGAGCAAAGTTCAATATTACAAGCACGATGATCCAACTCCTGAATCTGAAAGGGTTGTTTGGAGACCTTCCTGGAGATGACGCCAACCTACATTTGGAAATTTTTTTAACCATTTGCACATCTTTTAATAACCCAAGAGTGAGCCAGAACGCTATCCGGTTGAGGCTGTTCCCGTTGTCTCTTTCTAGGGAGGCAAGATTGTGTCTAAATGAGATGACGCTCGATTCTATAATCAACTAGAGGAATTTGAAAGTAGCTTTACTAGAAAACTTCTTTTCGCCTTCCATAAGGGTACAGTTGAGGGATGAGATCAGCAATTTTAGATAGCTCCCGACTGAGGCCCTGCATGAAACTTGGGCTGTGATTTCTCAGGACCATTTTGATGAGGATCCTGAAGAAGAAGCTAATTATGTTAATAATCAGGGGGGATTCCAAGGCAATAGCTACGGAAATCAAAGTCAGAACATTTATGACAAGCCTGGTTACAGAGACAGGGAGCAGGAAAACTGGAGAAGCAGCAATGATAGGAGTGGGCTATATATTCTTCCTGAAAATTGGGAGGCTGCTGCAACTAGATCAGGGAAGATATCTATGGAGGATATGATAGAGAAATTTTTAAAGCGATTTGAGGCTACCAACTCAGGGGTACTTACTATTAATAGTGAATTTTCTACTCTGAATTAGTTGGTTAATTGACACTCAACTTCTATTAATTAGTGGGAGCAATAGATGAACTAACTTTTTGCAACACTGAACCAAGGAATAAGTGGCAACCTACCTAGTGAAACGGTTTAGAGTCAGCAGATTGATCGCTCATGTCTGGAGATTACCACTAGGAGTGGAAAGATCCTATCTGGTCCTTCTGTGGGAAAGTCTGTGAATCGAGAGGTAGTTTTGGATGAACCATAAGAAAATAACCCAGTGGAGTTTGAAAAGCCGGATAGCTCTGTTGATGCATCGGAGAAGGTGAAGGAGAAGGAAGAGGAAGTTGTGTTGAAAACCATCCCAAGACCACTACCTCCCTTTCCTCAACGATTGAGGAAAAATGCCGATGATGCCAAATTCAGGAAGTTCATGGCAATGCTCAAGCAATTGACAATAAATGTACCTTTGATTGAGGCACTTGAGCAAATACCAGGATATGCAAAATTCATGAAGGGCCTTGTTACCAAGAAACAAGCAGTGAGTTTCAAATTGGAGGAAGATCTCCACCTTTGCAGCGCTATTTCTAAAAGGACCTTAATGCAAAAGAAGTCGAATCCAGGTGCAGTCACTATACCCTGCACAATTGGAACTATGGAGTTCACTAAAGCACTGTGTTATCTGGGAGCAAGCATTAATTTGATGCCATTGACTATTTATAAAAGGTTTGGTCTGGGGAATTCCACACCCACCAACATGAGACTGGTGATGGCGGACAGGTCAGTAAAGCGACCTGTTGGCATTCTGTATGATGTGTTGGTAAAGATTTCAAATTTCATATTCCCTGCAGACTTTGTCATTCTGGACTATGAGGTGGACTTCGAGGTACCCATAATCTTAGGTCGACCTTTCCTCACAATCGGAAGTATGTTGATCGATTTCAGAGCGAATGAGCTCTTATTCCGGGTGAACGATGAAGTGGTACAGTTTGTTGTGGGAAAATCAATGAAATAGCATGAAGAAATGAGTATGTTCTCAGTAGTTGATGTGTATTTTGAGGACGAATAGGATGTGCCCAGAACGGAACAACTTTGTTATCAAACCTTTAGCCGCGGTCATGATGAACTATCATAGTAAAGGCATTGAGGAGTATGAAGAGACAGTTTGTGCCTTGACTAGGATGGGGTCATATCTTTATGCTCCTAAAAAGCTGGACCTTGACCTTGCTAATTGACCAATGCCACCAGCCAAGCCATCTATTGAAGAACCCCTAGTGTTGGAGTTGAAGTAGCTGCCTGGACACTTACGATATGTGTTTCTGGGCAAAGGGCGTACGCTACCTGTTATTTTTGCAGCTGATTTGAAAGAACAACAGGTAAAGGCACTTATTTCAGTCCTTCCAAAGCACATGAGAGCAATCGGATGGACCATCAAAGATATTATTGGTATTCCCCTTGGCATCTGCACACATAAAATTCAACTTGAGGAAGATTGTATTCCAACCATAGAGCATACCCACCAATGCAAGAGGTGGTTAAGAAGGAGATTATGAAGTGGTTAGATGCAGGAGTGGTTTACTCGATTTCTGACAGCAAGTGGGTGAGTCTAGTTCAATACGTGACCAAAAAAGAGGGTATGACGGTGGTTGCTAATGAAAAGAATGAGTTGATTCCACTCAGGCCAGTAACTGGGTGGAGAGTTTGCATGGACTACCGCAAGTTAAACTCTGGGAATCTGAAGGACAACTTCCCAATACCTTTTATGGACCAGATGCTTGATCGATTAGACAATAGGGGATGGTATTGCTTCTTGGACGGTTATTCTGGATATAACCAAATCTGCATTGCTCCTGATGATCAGGAGAAGATGACATTCACATGACCATATGTCACATTTGCATTTAAAAGGATGCCATTTGGTCTATGCAATGCACCTGCCATTTTTCAACGGTGCATGATGTCTATCTTCTCTGACATGGTGGAAGACACCATAGAGGTGTTCATGGATGATTTCTCTGTGGTGGGTGTTTTATTTGAAATGTGTCTGGAGAATCTGAATGTAGCCTTACAAAGATGTGTTGAATTTAACCTAGTTCTTAATTGGGAAAAATGCCATTTCATGGTAAAGGAGGTTATCATTCTTGGCCACAGAATTTCCGAAAAAGGGATTGAATTTGATCGAGCAAAGGTGGAAGTTATCGAGAAATTACCGCCTCCCATTTCAGTGAAGGGAGTGCATAGTTTTCTTGGTCATGCAGGATCTTATCAAAGGTTCATAAAAGACTTCTCAAAAGTTGCAAATCCACTTTGCAAACTTTTGGAGAAGGAAGTGAAATTTTTCTTCGATAACGAGTTCTTGATCAAGTGGTAAAGAATAAAATCAGTATTGAGCATCAGCATAGACTAAATCCTCCTATGTATAAGGTGGTAAAGAATAAAATTATCAAGTGGTTAGATGTTGGTGTAGTTTACTACATTGCATATAGCAAGTGGGCCAATCTTGTACAATGCGTCCCAAAGAAATACAAAATTATTGTAGTGTTGAATGAGAGAAATAAGCTCGTGCAAACTAGTCATAGGTTGGACAGCGTGTATAGACTACAGAAAACTAAATACATAGACTCAAAAAGGACCATTTTTATGCCATTTGTGGAATAGATGCTGCATAGGTTAGCAAGCAGGGGTTGGTATTATTTTCTTGATGGGTATTCTGTTTATAATCAAATCACTATTGCACCTGAAGACCAATAAAATATGACTTTTACCTTCCCTTATGGGACTTTTGTGTTCAACAGAATGCTATTTGGGTTGTGCAATACTCCCTCCATCTTTTAGAGATGCATGATGTCGATATTCTTGGATATGGGGGAAGACACCATTGAGGTATTTATGGATTATTTTTCTATGGTTGTTGATACTCTTAATGATAGTTTGGTCTATTTGTCTAATGCTCTTCGTAGATGTAAGGATGAAACTTTGTTATAAATTAGGTGAAGTACCATTTCATGGTGAAAGAAAGAATTGTGCTTGTGAACAAGATCTCTAAAATAGGAATAGAGGTGGATAAGGTGAAAATTAAAGTAATTAATAAGCTATCACCACCAGTCTTGGTGAAGGGTATTTGGAGATTTTTGGGCTATGCTCGTTTTTACAGGCATTCATCAAGGATTTCTTGAAGAATGTAAACCATAAGTGCAAGATTCTTATTAAAGAAGTGAATTTTTAGTTTGATTATGCATGTTAGAAGGCTTTTGAGTGCCTGATGAAGCGGTTAGTGTCAGCTCATATTATAGTGTTCCCAGACTGGTCCTTGCCATTTGAGATCATGTGTGATGAAAGTCGTGTGGCCTAAGGTGTTGTCCTAGGACAATGAAGACAAAAATACTCCACCTAATTTACTATGCCAGCATATCATTAAACCTTGCTAAAAAAACCATATTGTTACCGAGCAAGAGTTGCTAGCAGTGGTTTTTGCCTTCAAAAAATATCTGTCCTATTTGTTTGGAATGAAGGTCATTGGTCATGCAGATCATGCATCCTTAAGATACCTAATGGCACAGAAATATGCTAAGTCAAGGTTGATTTGTTGGCTACTCTTGCTGCAGGAGTTTGATTTTGAGGTAAATGACTGAAAAGGCACGCCAAATCAAGTTGCAAATTATTTGTCTAAACTTGAGGAATAAGCAATGCAGAAAATGGGAGATGGTCTTGAAATTGATGACACTTATCTATATGAATAGATTTTGGCAGCATCAAACCTAATCTCCTGGTTTGCTTATTTTTCCAATTACTTGGTAACTGATATTGTCCCAGAAGAATTGTCCTTCCAGCAGAGAAAAATATTTATGCATGAGGTAAGGAATTTTTTCTAGTATAAGCCTTATTTATTCAGGAATTGTGTAGATGATATGATTCGTAGATGCATACTTAAGATACAGATGATAATTATTCTAGAGACTTGTCATGCTTCACCTTTTGGGGTCAATATGGAGGAACCCGTACAGCCCATAAAATCTTGCCATGTGGGTATTACTGGCCTACAATCTACAAGGATGCTCATGACTTTCCTATGACCAATGTCAATGCCATGAACTCCCCTTGACCCCTATTCTGGAGCTAGAACTGTTTGATGTATTAGGGACTGACTTCATATGTCCGTTTGTAAGCTTCTATAGTATGAAATATATTTTGGTTGTGGTTGAATATGTGTCTAAATGGGTGGAAGAGGTACTGATCCCCAATAATAAACGTAGAAATGTCACTACTTTTTTGAAGAAAGACATCTTTTCTCTGATTGGCACTCTGCGTGCAATAATTAGTAATGGTGGGTCCTATTTCTATAATTGTCTGATCCAGATTATACTAGAAAAATATGGCGTGAAGAATAAGGTGACAACACCTTACCATCCTTATACGAGCAGATAGGTTGAGGTTTCCAATAGAGAGATCAAGTCCATATTCCTAAAGACTATGAATGCGAACATGACTGATTGGTCGAGAAAGTGTATGATGCATTATGGTCCTACCGGATAGCTTATAAGTCACACATATATGCCTCTCTGTACCATCTTATGTATGGAAATGTGTGTCACTTTCCTATTGAACTTGAGCGTAGGGCATTATAGGCGCTAAAAATATTAAATTTTGAGTGGCATAATGCAGTAAAGCTGAGAATTAGCAAAGTGAATGAGTTGGATTTATTTTAAATCTGGGTTTATAGGAGTTTTTCTCTGTACAAGAAGAATATGAAGCTATATCATGATAGAAAAATTGATAAAGAGTATTTGATCCCGGTGATCAGATATTGTTGTATAATTTGAGACTTCGCTTGTTTCTAGGCAAGTTGAACTCTAGGTCGTATAGGTCGCTCATTGTGCTGAGGGTGTTCCTATATAGATCTATAGAATTAAAGCGTGATGGTGAAGTCCCATTAAATATGTATAGGAAAAGTTTCAAGAACTATATGTATAATATTGAAAAAGTATAAGAGGTTGATGATTTGAGACTTAGTGAAGTCTGACTAACCAAGGCAATTAAGTCGTGCCTCAGCATTAAATTAGGCACTGCATGGGAGGAAATCCATGGTACTTGTTGTTGAAGACTGAATATCCAACCTAGCCATGTCGTACTGCGATGTTAAATCAAGCGTTGTGTGGGAGTCAACCCATGTTTTGTACTTATTTGATTATAGGGTAAAGTTTGTAAATTAGGCACTAGTTGCAAATATGGAGAATTGAATAGGCCAATTTTTGTCTAGGGTTGCATTTCTCCGAGTTGCTAGATTTTTGGCTACCACTAGTATGATTTGTAGCCTTGGTGAGTTCTTGGGTAAGTGTTGATGATTCATGCCCTCTAATAGATATGGAGTTGATTGTTGTGTTTCTAACCCGTGATGATTTTTCTCTTTGGTTCCTTTTTTATTTTGGCTCTGGCATGATTCAATGGTGATAACCACGGGATAAAAGCACAAATACAATCTATGCCAATGCTACAATTGCTTTCGATGACCCTCGAAATTCATAGCCAGGAGTCAGAAGCACAAATACTCATTACTAAATGATCCTCTCCAGGATGTCCCATCATCCGAGGATGAAGCCATGTTGAATCCAACATGAGCATACTACTACTGCTGAGTAGATCATCCAAGAATTTTGGTAAAAATTGAAAACTGAGGTAAAGACAGAAAGAAACCATCCTCAAGTGCCAATGACACAAACTGACATGTATCAACCACAGCCCCTCCAAACCTAAGGAGTCTAAACCAGTAGCTAAAGAATAGGATTAGCCACTCATGCTTGTGAAACAACCCATGGAATTCATATTTGAAAGCATTAAAGTAGTATAACAATAATCAATGATAAAAACCCAAAGTTGGAAATTGAATTATCAACCAATATCTCAAGTACTAGAATACCAAAGATCACAATGTGTTATAGTTTGTAAAATAATATCAAAGTACGCAACCTTTACTAAAAACACATAAAGGGTATTTATAGTACATAAGGAAACCCTAAAAATCAACGCCCAAATGAATAAGGAAAAATAAAGTCGGTGGCCAATTACTTGGGTCACTTACGGCCCGTAAGTACTACTTATGGTCCACAAGTGGACCCAAGTAAGTGCCAGAAAATTTTCCTGCAGCTTCGCAATCTGTATTTCTGGATTTCTGGCACTTACCTTAGCCACTTATTGTTCATAAGTAGGACTTACGGTCCACCAGTGGAGCTAGGTAAGTGCCAGAGTCTTTAAATTCCTGCAACCAAGCCTCTGAACTTCATGTTCTTGTACATGCTTTGGTCACATACGCCCTGTATGTGCCATATACGCCCAAAAATTCTCAAGTAAGTAGCCAAAAACCTTATTTTTCATCTTTTTCTTGAACTTAGAATCCAAAACCTAATTTTCTACAAAATATACCCAAAACACATCATCTAACAAAATAACCTAAGAATCATGCCTATTTTCATAGTTTTAAGCATCAAAAGCGCTATAAATACATAGAACATCAACCCCCTTAACTTAAAATATTGCATCTTATCACAGGATGCTTAAAGCATCTTCTTTCTGGAAATATCAACATATAATCTTGCGATTTATAACCCATGCATCAAGTTCATGTCAAAACATCATAAAGTTCATGCTTGATATTGAGAATAATGATAATTCAATTCAAAATCTGAAATTTACCGCAATAGGTATGAAAATAGGAAAATAGTCCTGCAATTCAACTTCAAAATCTCTCAACAACTCATAATGTTGCAAATAATAACATTGGGTATGAACCCTAATTCAAATCTCATGTAATTTCAAAGAAAATCATGTAAATTTGTAGTTAAAAGCTAGTTTTAGATGAAGAAACTTGAATTTTTTATTCCTATTTGAGCTTTTGAAGATGGCCTCTTGATTATCTTGAATTGGGAACACTTAATTTAGAGCTTTCTTGGAGAAACAATGGAGGAAATTAATTTCTTGGAGAGTAAGTTTTTAAGCTCTAGGATTTCTCTTTGAGAGAGAATGGATGAAAATAAGCATAAAGTACTTAGAATAGGCTTAATTCCTTGTTTTTGACGAATTGAGGGCTTGGGAATTAACTATAGTATCCTTTTTTAACTTTTAATAGGAATAGAAAAAAGGGAGAAATTCTCGATTTTACATGCCACTGCGACGCTCCACTATTGCAGTGGTTCACTGGAAAAGGACAACTAGGAAATTGGCCATCAACGCAATGCGGGGCTATCGCGGTGAGCCTATGGAAAAGGGACGAATCCCATTTTGGCCATCACCGCAATGCGTCACCATCGCGGTGAACCATTGGAAAATGACATTTGGGACCTAGAACTTTAACACGATTCGGGGCAATCGCGGAGGTCCATTGAATTTTGAAGAATGCGAATTAAACCTTCACTGTGACGCGGTGCTTGCCTAAATGGCACACTGCTTTACTAAAAATGCCGTAACTTCTCAACCGAGTATCGAATTTAGGTGAATTTGGTATTGATGGAAAGCTAATTTAATTTCCCACACAATAGAGGGTCTGAATCTGGAGAATTCTACATGTAACACAAGTTATCCATTTTTTAAGCTAGTTTTTGACATTCTAGGGGATAAATTAAGCTAGGAAAAGTGCGGGGTATTATAATATCTCCCCTTTGGGAACATCCATCCTCGAATGTGGCTAGTAAATCTAAAAATAATAAAGATTTTGAGGCTAAAAGATATCATACACAACTGAAATATACTGCATGTATGATTCTAAAACATACTGAGCTACTAAAATGATCTGCGAGTGCATGAATTTACATAAAAATAGCTATATGGCTGAATCTGGGGCTAGAAAAGAACTGAAGGATGGAAGACTATTACCTTCAACTGAATTTGAGTCCGTGGAGAAGAGATGATGATACTTGGTACGCATGTCTGCTTCTGTTTCCCAAGTAGCACCCTCAATGGACTGGTTTTGCCACAGAACTTTGACCAAGGGAACTTCTTTGTTCCTTAATCTACGAATCTAACGGTCAAGAATCTCTACTGGAACTTCTTCGTATGAAAGGCTATTCTGAATATATGTACTTTCTAGAGAAAATGTAACGACTGAATCATCCATGCACTGCTTCAACAAGGACACATAGAATATTGGACAAACTAAGGATAAATCTGTTGTATCTCAAGCTCATACGCTACATTTCCCACGCGGCTCAAAATCCGAAAGGGACCTACATATCGGGGACTAAGCTTCCCCTTTTTGCCAAATCTCTTCACTCCCTTCATGGGTGAAACTTTCAAATACAAAAGGTCATCAACCTCAAAGTCAAGATCTCTTCTTCTTATGTCTGCATAATATTTTTGATGACTCTGAGCTGCTTACAATCTTTCTCGAATCAACTAAACTTTCTCAATGTCCTCAAACACCATGTTTGGCCCAATCAAAGCGGCCTCACCTACTTCGAACCAACCAACTGAAGATCTACATCTCTGCCTATAAAGAGCTTCAACCGAATCCATCTGAATACTAGCATAGTAACTGTTATTATAAGCAAACTCAATCAATGGAAAATGGTCATCCCAACTTCCTTTGAAATCAAGAAGACAACCCTCAGCATATCCTCTAGAGTCTAAAGGTCCTTTCTTCCTGACCATCTGTCTATGGATAAAAAGCTTAACTAAGATAAACTTGGGTACCAAGACCCTACTAAAAGGCTTTCCAAAACTGAGAGGTAAACTGAGTACCCCTATCAGAGATGATGGACAGAGGAAGATTCTAACCACATTTACTGACGAAGATTTAACTCCCTCTGAGTAAACACATACTGCAAGCTTTTGTGGTTTGTGAACACATCAACATGCACCCCATAAAGATAGTTCCTCCGAATTTTCACAGCAAACACAACAGCAGCTAATTCAAGATCATGGGTAGGGTAATTCTTTTCATGAGGCTTAAGTTGTCTAGAGGCATAGGCTATGACCTTACCTTTTTGCATTAAAACACAACACAAACCAACTCTAGAGGTATCACAATTCACAACAAAATCATCTGTACCCTCAGGTAACGCTAAAATTGGGGCTAAAGTGAGTCGAGTCTTTAACTCCTGAAAACTCTTCTCGCAGGAATCCAACCACTAAAACTTAAATTTCTTCTGGGTCAATCTAGTCATAGGGGATGCAATAGAAGAAGAACCCTCAACAAAACGTCTGTAATAGCCTGCTAAACCTAAGAAAATTCTGATGTCTAACGGAGAGGTAGGTCTAGGCCAATTTCTTACTACTTCTATCTTTTGGGGATCAACTCTAATACCATCTCTGGAAACAATATTACCAAGGAAAGCTATTAACCTTAGACAAAATTCACATTTTCTGAATTTGACGAACAACTGGTGATCTTTAAGAGTTTGCAATACAATTCTAAGATGGTCTGCATGATTACCCTCACTACGAGAGTAGATAAGAATATCATCAATTAGGACTATGACAAACATGTCCAGATACTATTTGAACTCGTTGTTCATCAAGTCCATGAAGGCTATTGGGGTATTTGTTAGCTCGAAGGACATGACTAGAAACTCAAAATGACTATAATGGGTTCTGAAAGCTATCTTTGGAATATCACACTCCCTTGATCTAAGCTAATGATAGCCGGATCTAAGGTCTATCATGGAGAAATAACTTGCACCATGGAGCTGGTTGAATAAGTCATCAATTCTAGGAAGAGGATATTTGTTTTTTATTGTAACTTTATTCAGCTGATGATAGTCGATGCACATTCGCAAAGAACCATCTTTCTTTCACACTAATAGGATGGGAGCGCCCCATAGAGAAACACTAGACCTTATGAAACCTTTATTTAAGATATCTTTAAGCTACTCTGTTAAATCTTTAAGCTCGGCTGGAGACATACCCTAAGGAGGAATAGAGATAGGCTGAGTATCTGGAAGAAGGTCAATACCACATTCTATTTCCCTATCCGGAGGTACCCCTGGAAAATCTTTGAGAAAGACATCAGGAAACTCATTAACTACTCTGACTGACTGAACTGTCAGAGTCTCAAACTTTGTGTCTTTAACTCAAACTAGATAATAGATACACCCTTTGGAGATTAACTTTATGGCCTTAAGATAGGATATGAAATAACTCTTAGGAGATACCAAATTGCCATCCCACTCAAAGACTGACTTATCTGGAAACTAAAACTTCACAACTCGGGTGCGAAAACCTATAAATTCATAATAAGAATGGAGCTAATCCATACTAAGAATAAGATCAAAGTCAACCATATCTAACTGTATTAGGTCTTCTAATATGATTTTATGAAGGAAAGTGATAGGAAACTTTCTATAGATCTGTTTAGCAACAAATGACTCACCTACTGGGGTAGAAACCAAAAAGGGTTCAGGGATCTTTTCAGGACTTATTTCAAAATTCATTGCAACTAGTGGGGTCATATAAGAGAAATTCAACCCAGAGTTTAACAGTAAATAAACATCAAGATGAAAGGAACAAGCATACCTGTAACAACATCTAGTGAATTATTCTACTTCTCACGAGATGGTAAAGCATAAAACCAATTCTGGCATTGACCGCCACCGGTACTGGATGACGCACCCTGGGGAGAGACTGGGCAACCTAAAGGAGCTGGTGCACTAGTACTTTGAGTCTGGGGATGAATATCTCTGTTCACCTACTTAGTATGCGGACACTCTCTAATTCCACCACCCAACTTACCACAACTATAACAACCCTTCTGTCCTATCAAATACTCACCAGGATAATTCTTACCACACTTAGCACATGAAGGATAACTGGGTCTTTCACTCATACTATTCTGAGATCTGGACATAGAAGACTTATCCCACTGCTCCTATCTAACTTTAGGAGTGGGAGTACTAGCTGAAGATGGTGCTGACATAGATGAATGATTTTGAAACTATGAATGATTTCCCCCTTTAAACCTAGTCTAACCATACTCAAACTGCCTGGTTCTAGCCTTCTTATTTCCCCTCTCTCTTTCCTTCAACTTCTCCACCTCAATATGTTGAGCATGAATCATCAATATAGAAAGATCCATGTCTCTAATAAGCATGGCAGTCCTACATTTCTTGACTACCAAACCAGATACTCCAGTAACAAACTTACTCATACTTTCCCTAGGATCAGCCATCGTATCAGGGGCATACTTAGACAACAGGTTGAACATAAGGTAGTACTCCTTCACTGTCATTGAGCCCTACCTCAAATTCACAAATTCGTCTATCTTAGCTTCTCTTATCTCATGCGGAAAAAAGCTATCTAGAAATGCATTCTGAAATACTTGCCAACTCATAGGAGTTGCATTCTCACCTCTACTACTCTTCCACATGGCTACCCAATCATGCGCCACATCCTTCATCTATAGGATGCCAACTCTACACTCTCTTCTTCAGAAATATGCATAATCTGGGTGATTTTTTCACCTTATCTATAAAAAGTTAAGGGTCCTCACTGGCTTTTGACCCAAAGAACTTTTGCGGATTCATTCTCTTGAAGTCTCTGATTCTGGATACTGCTAAGTCCCTATTCTGCTGAGGTAGGACTGTCTCCTGATGGTTTCCCTAAACATCAGTAGTCACAGCTTAGACCAACGCCTGAAAGGCAGCCCTGAATTCAGCATGGGATACATTCTCATTCGGAGGGTCAGCAGGCTTGGGTGGCTAGTTATCATTTCTACGGGCATTAGCTCAATGAGAAGGCATATTTAACTATCACATTAAAGAATAAGTTAAAAACAGGTAGAAATAATGTAAGCACAATAGACCATGAAAGAAAGAGATGATTTCCTAAGAACATCGCATAGCCTCTTGCTCATAAATGTGGCGCACTTCACACCCATAATCAAGACTCTACATAACGCGGCTTGTCTGACTCCCTAGGGATCTTATAAACCTTAGGATCTGATACAAGGTTTGTAACGCCCAAAAACCTGGTCCCGGGATGTCACACGGTGCTCAAGACTATGAGTAGTCTTAAGCTAACCCTGTCTACCTTCTACTAAGTCTGAATCTCATAATAAGGGAAATATAGACATAAAAGTCATGCTAAATGCGGAAAAATATCTAAGTTATTTAAGAATAATTTGATTATAATGTCTGAAAAACCAATACCGTAAGTCTGAATCATATCTAGCAGCCTGACAAGCCTCTACTACTAATAACTAAAGAGCCACTGGGACAAACCTCCAGCTGACTCGAACTGTCTGAAAAGAATACTGAATCATCTAAGCTGTAAATCTGAATAACTATGTCCCCAAACTATGAGGACTTACCAACTTTTGGGATATAGATGGAGATGCATGAAATCACTCTCGCTGCTGAAACTGAGCACTTGAACCTACATTATGGGATAATGTAGCACATAGACATATATGTGGATCAGTACTTTGAGAATGTACTGAGTATATAGGGGTGAATAATAAGTAAAACATCATCTCAATATTTATATCAATTTGCAAATGAATGCATGCTAAATGTAAATGACTCACATAAGATGGAATATCTGAAATATTGAAATCTGTAATCATGAATAACAAATTATACTTTGTAAATCTAGTGAGTCATAACATTTAGTTCTAAAAGCTATACTAGTGTTTTGTATGTAAATCATGTTGTCTAAGTGTTGAAAGGACTCACTTCTATATCTAAAATCTGAAAGTTGAAATCTGTAACTAATGTTTTTCTATGAGAAAGTATCTGAGTAATGTAGTGAGCCTTTCCACTTAGTTTTTCTAAAAGCTTTTTCTGTTATTCTTTTTTGTTATGCTGTAATTTTATAACTTTAGGGAGGTTCTTCTAACCGACATAAACCATGTAAGCTAACTTAGAGTCCAACGTCTTGTTCCCCTAAGGGGAAAACTTCACGATAGGGGGAGGTGTCATACTCTTGCCAAGGTGTATAACCTAATCTAAGTGATCAAATTTGTATCTTTCATCCATTTAGAAATGGGAATAATCTGATAATATGTACCTACATTGGCCACATAGTTCTGTGGAAGATAGGGCATACTAATCCCACACTTCCAGCTCGGTGTTTACTACTACTCCCTTTTAATCTGTATGCTCATTCTGTTCGAAATTCACTTTAAAAGCTAGCATAAGTGTTATTACGAAACCAACTATGCATTTATCTGATTCAATCTATGAATAAAACTATTATGATTTTTGAAATCTGTAATAAATCTGTAAGGTGGATTCCAAATCTTATCTGAGGATCAAAAGATCAAAACTTTGTTGAAAATCTATAAATAATCTAATCAAGGGATGCTTAAAGAATATTCTTTTTGGAAATATCAACATATAATCTTGGGCTTAATAACCCATGCATCAAGTCCATGTCAAAACATCATAAAGTTCATGCTTGATATTGAGAATAATGATAATTCAATTCAAAATCTGAAATTTACTGCAATAGGCATGAAAATATGAAAATAGTCATGCAATTCAACTTCAAAATCTCTCAAAAACTCATAATCTTGCAAATAACAACATTGGATATGAACCCTAATTCAAATCTCGTGTAATTTCATAGAAAATCATGTAAATTTGTAGTTAAAAGCTAGTTTTGGGCACAAGGATGAAAGAGGATCCTTGTTCATAAACTCCACATACCTTAATTAATGATTAGATGAAGAAACTTGAATTTTTTATTCCTATTTGAGCTTTTGAAGATGGCCTCTTGATTATCTTGAATTGGGAACCCTTAATTTAGAGCTTTCTCGGAGAAACAATGGAGGAAATTGATTTCTTGGAGAGTAATTTTTTAAGCTCTAGGGTTTTTCTTTGAGAGAGAATGGATGAAAATAAGGCTTAATTCCTTGTTTTTGATGAATTGGAGGCTTGGGAATTGACCAAAGTGCCCTTTTTAAACTTTTAATCTGAACTAAAATAAGGGAGAAATTCCCGAATTTACATGCCACCGTGATGTGCCACTATCACGGTGGCTCACTGGAAAAGGACGACTGGGAAACTGGCCATCACCGCGACACGGGGCTATCGCGGTGAGCCTCTAGAAAAGGTATGAATTCCATTTTTTCCATCACCGCAATACGCCACCTTCGCGGTGAGCCACTGGAAATTGACAATTGGGACCTGGGACTTTAACGTGACGTGGGGCAATCACAGAGGTCCACTGTATTTGGATGAATTCAAAGTAAACCTTCACCGCGATGCGGTGCTTGCCTAAATGGCACACTACTTTACTAAAAATGCCATAACTTCTCAATTGAGTATCGGATTTAGGCGAATTTGGTATTGATGGAAATATAATTTGATTTCCCATACAATGGAGGGTCTATATCTGGAGAATTCTACGTGTAACAAAAATAATCCATTTTTGAAGCTGGCCTTTGACATTCTAGGGGCTAAATTAAGCTAGGAAAAGTGTGGAGTATTACAAAAATCCAAATAAACTATGTGATACCTAAACTGACAGTTCTGGTAAGTCAGGAATGACCTATAACTACTATGTAAAAGCTCAAAATTCCATAAATACACACCAATCAAGGAAATGACCTAGAGGGTCATTACATAGAATTTACTTGAGTCAATAAACTAATGCGGGCACCACTTATTCTTGTCAACTTGTGTCACCCATACTGCCTTCTTAATTGAACGATTTCTCTACTGAAACTTTACACATGGAATAAGCATGTACATAACTCCCTCATATATTTATCTGGAGTAGCAATCGACTCCTCTTCATAGGATAATTCCTTATCGAATATTTTTGGGTCGTAATGAATAATATAGTCACCATCTCTATGGTACTTCTTTAACATGGACAAATGGAATATAGGGTGGTCCCTATAATACTAAGGGGTAAATCCATCATATATGCTACCAATACCACTTCCTTCAACACCTTAAAGGATCCAATGTACCTTGGACTCAACTTGCCCTTCTTATCAAATTGCATTACACCCTTTATGGGTGGCACCTTCAAAAGTACATTCTTTCTCGTTGTAAACATCATGTTTTTTACCTTTTTGCTAGCATACTTCTTCTATATACTTTTAGCCATTTTGATTTTCTCCTTTATGAATCTCACTTTTTATATAGAGTCCTTGAGTATATCAATGCCCCAAGTGCTCACCTCAAATGCAAAAAACCACCTAATTAGGGACCTAAACCTTCTACCATATAAGACATCAAAAGGAGCTATGTCAATACTATGGCAGATATTGTTGTAGACAAATTCACTCAATAGTAAGTATTGGTCCCACTAACCACCATAGTCCAAAAGACAAGACCAAAGCATATCCTCAAGCCCTTGGATAGTTTACTAAAATAAACCATCCATTTGCAAGTGGAAACTTATGCTTGAGTCCAATGTAGGACACAACTCAGACTGAAATCTCTCAAAGAAATTGGAAGTGAGATGCGTACCCCTATCTAGCACAATTAAGACTGGTAGACTATGTAGCCTTATAATATTATTCCCATAAATATTGGCTAATGTTTCCACTTTATAATCTACTTATATTGGAATAAAGTGAGTCAACATAGTCAACTAGTCAATAAGAAAAAAATGAAGTTGCATTTCCTCAATGTTTTTTGAAGGCTAACCACAAAATCCATGGTATTCCTTCCTACTTCCATTACAAAATGAGCATTCGATGATGAGTACCACTAGGTTTCCAATGTTTGTATTTGACTTGTTGATACTTAACCACAAAATATACAATGTCACACTTCATGTTTCAACATAAGTGGTATTGCTTAAGTATCTATACATCTTATTGGCACCCGTATGTAAGGAGTAGTAAGAATTATGAGCCTCTTCCATAATGGTTGGAATCAAGTTACCTACATGATTTATGCACAACTGACCTTGAATTGTCAATCCCCCTTCATCATTAAGAACGAACTTCTTTGCTTCCCCTTGTAACACCTTTTCTCTGAGGTTGTTCAATTTCTTATCTTCAAGCTGTCTACTCTTAATCTCATCCTAGAATATGGTCCTATCCTCCATATTTTCCAACACCATTCCTTTTCTAGTTTCCTGTAATCTTAGAAAAGTGTTGGCCAAAGATTGTACCTCTCTCACAAATGGACTATCACAACCCTATTCTCGAGTCATGATGGCACCTAGTTATCCCACCAGTAGGTAACCCAAACCATATCCAGGGCTATAAGAAATGGACTAATTTGGTTGAAAATTACATAAATGCCAGAATATAAAAGTAAAGACTTACAAGCAAATAAACCATAGAATCATAATAATAACATAAGATAAGTAAGAGAAGTAACATATCATATGACCTAGTAGAGTAGGTACAAGAGTCATAAACAAAAAGAATATGAGTATTGTAATAGTCAAATGCACATCAATCACAAAATGGAAAGACAAACCTAAAATAGAAGAAGGAGAAAGGATAACTCTAACTTTAAGAGCTCACCATGTCTCCAAAATCCAGTCACCACGATGGCAGCGACAATGATAACAACTAGTTCTCGAACCTGCACCAAAGAGGTACAGAAGTGTAGTATGAGTAACAAAGCCACGGGTACTCAGTAGGCATCATTGATCGACTAAGCTAAATCATAATACTAATATAATAAAGATGCAAGGTTAATAATGCTAAGTCAAGGTAAGAGGGCAAACCTAGAATAATGATCCAAATACTGTAAATAATTAACCAAAAAAAATATTAAAAAAAACATAGCTATCACTACGATACTGGCCCCCATAAGCCAGTAAGTACAGAAAAGTAAATAACCTAAAGCGGTCCACTATAATCTAAGAAGGTGTAATCAAAGATAAGTAATTATTAGAATTACACCAAATAATCGTATCTCAAAACCATAATCGTTGATCCTTCCATACCTTAACCACCAGACTCAAACCTATTTACTAACCATCACAAATAACCTCTCAATCCCAGATTTGAACCAGACTCATGTAATAAATTTCCAGAATTAAAACTCATATATCAATTTTTTGTCTTAAATTGGAACTCATATAATCAATTGACGGACTTCATTATGAACTTAAGATCCTAAATTGTTGGACTTGAACTGAAACTAGTAGTATCTCCCAAGTAGCAACCTAGAATAAGAATTGTATATAATTGTATATCTAACCTTCTCAAGTTCTAATATATACATTTAGATGATATGCACGTCAATTAAGTCTACAAAGAGCTCGAAATAGTATTGGAATAAAGTGGGCTAGAGGGTCCCACTTCTAAACCCCAAAATCCATTCTATGGATATTTCCACCTGAACTAAGCTAAGGCATCTAATGTTATTACCTGATATTAAATAATCCATATTTCATCCTAAGATAGGAATTCTACCCAAATAATGAGTAACTATGTCAATTATACATAATTTCGGTTCCTCAATAGGGTAAATAATCCAAATTATACTAAATGTAACTTTAAGACCTAATTACATACCATATCAAGAACATTATCATAAATACACTACTATTTTCTCCAATCTAAAATAAGGGTAGGCGTAGTTAGCTAGATGCCAAAGAAAGCCCGGTGAAATACACTAAATCGATGATTTCTCCTTTCAAGAAGCTTTTGCACGATGCCACGCAATCAAAATTATAATATAAGCACTAATATGAGAAAATTGGTATCCATATTATATTTTTATGCTTTGGGCCAAAAATTCATTAAAAAATCCCATGTGGAACCCGCTTGTGGAATCGTACTTTTGAGACCGTCAATATGTCCCTCTTTTCTTCAGAAAAATTTACGCTCAAGAATGGATTCGAGAACAAATGATTCTAAAACCAATCCAACAATAATCTAGGGATTTTGAAACTAAATTGAGAAATTAACCACAAATTTGATCAAAACTTATAAAGATTTCGGCAAAGAAACGAGTAATACAAGCTCATAAACACTCTGAAATCACCTATTAATATTTCTTTCAAGTTTCCACACTCTCTAGGGTTATTCATTCTTGAACTTGTGCAAATAAATAAGGAAAAAATTAGGTAGGTGGGGGATTTAATGTCTCCTAGGTGCCGCTTAAGCAAACACTTATCCGGTGAAGCAGTCAGTGCAAAAGAGCCCAAATATCTCTAAAGTGGTACCCACCTAATGCCTGGTTTACCGCTTAAACGGACAAGACGATGCTAAAGCAGTATGCACTTTAGCGGTAGCTTGATGCTAAAGAAGCTCGCTGGGAAATTCCTGAGCCACTTAAGTGCCTAGCTGGATGCCTTAGCAGATGCACCAGCTGAAGATTGTGAATTTTTCCAAGTCTTCATCGGTCCCTCGATATTTGTTTAGAATCTCATATACTCAAGCAAACTATGCTACCCTATAATATTTGATGTTCCATACTCAATGGAGCGGTTGAAATTTTCATTCGATGTTGTTTTGATGAAAAGTGGGTCCCACAGCAAATTGTCATTTTTATCAATTGTTGGGTTATAGCCTGGAATATGTCCAGAAGCATTCGGACTAAAACCAAAGGTCCCACAGCCTTAAATAAATGTTTCAGAGATGGAACTGTTATAATTGGCATACAAGTCCATTTGACTAATGTTTTTGCCCAGTAGCCAATTCTTACCAAAAAAGAGATCAAAATAGGGTATTGGCTCTAAAACCAAATGAGTTACCCAATAACTCAGCACCAATATGTCATAAGTGATATGGGGAATCTATAGGAAAGATCTAAATGGTAAAAATATGTGGAACTATAGTAAATGACCTGGATGGTGTTTACATAGGAGTCTGACAGCTCCAACAATACTAAACTCCCATGATCACTAGTTTTTGGCTTAGTGCATCCTCCACCCTATTAGCCTTACTTGGGTGATACATAATTAAGATGATATAGTGTATAATTAACTTTATCCATCTCCAGTATATCATATTCCAAATCATTCTAGGTTAACACATGTTGTAAGCTATGATGATTTGTGAAAGTCTCACACTTCACTGTGTAGAGATAAGTCTCTAAAGTTTTAAAGTGAACTCTTTGATTGCAAATTCTAAATAGTTTTAAAGTGAACTCTCTGATTGCAAATTCTATCTCTTGTATGGGGTAGTTTTTTCAAAGGGATTTATTTTCTTGAAGCATAAGCCATAGAATTTTGATTCTGCATTTAAAAAAACACCTAAACCCAAATGTAAGGCATCACAAAATACAATAAAATCCTTACCATTGATAGGTAAATCTAGCGCTAGAGCTAAAATCAACAATGATTTGAGCTATTGAAAGCTCTCCTCATACTTGTCATCCCATTAAAATGGAACTTAATTCTGAGTCAAAAAGGTTATGGGTGAAGCAATAGTAGAAAACCCCTTAACAAACCATCTATAGTAACTAGCCAGCACCTTAAAAATATAGATTTTTATTGCTTTTATTGGTCTGGCCAAATTTTTAACAACCTCAACCTTTTGCGAGTCCACTATAACCCCATCTTTATAAACTATGTGCCCCAAGAAAGATACAAAAGAAGCTAGAATTCACTTTTAGAGTACTTAGAATACAATTGTTTCTCCTTCAACAACTTCAACGCAGGATGCAAATGTGCTTCATGCACTTCTTCGCTCTTAGAATAACAAGTATATCATATATAGACACAAAAATGAACAAATCCAAAAAGGATTTAAACACTCTATTCATCAAGCTTATAAAAGTTGTGGCATTAGTCAAGCCAAAAGACAAAATGATAAACTAATAGTACCTATAATGAGTTCAAAAAGAGGTCTTCAAGATGTCCTCTGCCCTGATTTTTAGCTGATGCTAACCCGACGTCAAATTAGAGAATACTACAGCTACTTATAATTGGTCAACCAGATCAATTATTTTAGGAAAGGGATATTTGTTACAAATGGTCACCTTATTTACTTGTGGTAATCTATGCACATCCTCATACTACCATATTTATTTTTCACAAACTACAGTGGAGAACCCCAAGGAGAGACACTTGGGAAAACAAAGCCCTTTTCTAACAATTCTTGCAATCGGCATGTTAACTCTCTCAGCTCCTACATATGCCATATTATATTGATGGATAGAAATGGGTCAAGTCCCCTACTCAAGGTCTATACAAAATTTAACTTCCTAATTTGGAGGCATAATCAGAAGTTCATCCAGAAACACTTCTAGGAATTCACATACCGCTGGAATTAATGTTATGGGAGGGACTACGATTTTACTTCTTGGAGGTGGGTTAAAACCTCCCTACACCTCTTCCTTACTAATTTCTAGGCATGAATTACGGATGCAACCTTATAAGATTAGGCTTAAAACGACCCCTCCAGTCTAACTTCTCTCTCTCTCTCTCAGGCATCACTATAGTGACAATTTTTCCATAGCAATTAAGAATAAAATGATAAGGGGACACCCAACTCATCTATAAAATAATATAAAATTCCTTTATGTTCAATATGACTTAGTTTACCTAGGTTTAAACCCAATAAAGATCAATAGAACACATATAATAAATGTTATCAACACATACAAAGACCCTAACATTTGTAAACACTTACATAGGAGCTTTAAGTTATTCACAGTCTAAGTGCCACCCCTTAGAAAATTTCACAGATGATACGCCCAAATTACAACTCTCGTTAGAAAGTGTAAGCGGTCGCTGTCAAATATAGAACCCAACTGGGTTGGGTGTCGAATCCCACAGGGAATACTATGATCACTAAGTATTGCGATTATTATTAGACTGTTGGTCGAAGGTTCCAAGATAAGGGGGGTTTGGTTTAAGTGCACAGTAATATTATCAGTGTAACAATGAGATGATATGTGTAATTATATTTGATCACAGAGAATGACAAGTTAGGGTTATGTCCACCTTGTAGCTTCTACTTCTCTATTAACTATGGGTAATATGGATTTTATACATGCATGCACTTATAGAGAGGCATATTCTAATTCTAATCCAAGTGTTTTTCAACCATCAAGGATTTATTCACCTTAGTTCTCTCGAACCCAAAGTGTACAACAAATTATACGAACTCTCCAAGACGTTAATCCTGCTAGGGCATTAACGTGTAAACTAGAGGTTGGAAACCCTAATTTCTGGTCACACTCTCTTTTCCAAACAGTAACTTTTCTATCAAACAAATTATTGCTATAATGGCATATTCCCTATGTTTGCAACCACGAGAATTCAATCAAAATGAAGAGAGTAATGATATAAGTGGGTTATACATCATAGATTCACAAACCCATAGCAATAGAGAGTATACTACAAGGTTTCCATAACCCTAACAGATAAGCTTAGCTACTCATGAATAAAACAGAAATCGACATAGAAATATTCATCATACCAAAACTTAGCACGATCTTGGTGATGAAGATGATTAGCGAAATCAAGAGAGAAGCACATTTCTCTCTCTCTCTCCTCCAGCTACGCTGTGTTTTTCTGTGTTGCCTATATTACAGAATCTGAATTCCCCATAAAAATTCAGCAATAAGGTTTTTAATAACATCCTTCTCTAATAAATTGCTACTGTATCCTTAACTATTTAAAAATACTGAGTTTGCCCGGGAAAAAGTTCCCATGCATCACATTCAGTCCAAAAGCTGCTTTCCCTTTTATGTGAAGTTTTCCTTTGCTTTCCACAGACCTCATTGAAAGTCACAAAATAAAGTCGCACCGCGAAACTTTTTGGGTCAAATCTACATAATTCGAGGCGCGACTCTAATGCAAATCATACTTGAGCCTAACACATTTGACCACTCCAACTTACCTGTAATGTTCCCATCACTCCTAAACTTACCACCATTGACATGTCTCGCTTCCAAATCAAAATTGGTACTAATATTCTCCTTAGTACTTCGTGCACCTACACTTAATCAAAAACAACAAAAATGATTAGAAAGATGGGTTGCCTCCCATGCAGCGCCTAATTTAACGTCGCGGCACGACTCGATTATCTTGACTACTCAGACTACGTCAAGATACATCGATGATACCATTTGTACCTCATTTGTTGGATCAAGACAATGCTTTATTCTTAGTCCAACCACTTTGAAGTCACTCACATCCTTGCTTGCAAGTTTAACCAAACCAGCTATGGTCTCCACAAAAGACATATCCTTAACTGGTACATCTCGCTTATCTTCATAGAATACATCAACTATCGAGAAGACACTCATCTCTTTTTGTTGTTTCATAGGCCGACATACTTCAAAGCTAACTTCTTTCTCATTGAGCCTAAATTTCAGCTCATTCAGCTCCATGTCAACTAACACCCTTCCAGTTTTTAAGAATGGCCTACCCAAAATTATGGGTACTTCAAAGTCCACCTCACAATCAAGAATTACAAAATCGGCAGGAAATATAAAATCAGTAACTTTTACAAGTACATCATGTAGAATCCCAATCGGTCTTTTTACTGATCTATCCGCCATTAGAAGCCGCATATTAGTGGGCGTAGGATCTCCCAAACCCAATTTCTTGAAAACCGTCAATGGCATAAGATTGATACTTGCCCCAAGATCACAAAGGGCCTTTTCAAACTTTAGCAATCCAATCGTACATGGAACAGTAAATGCTCCCGGATCAGCTTTCTTCTGGACAATAGATCTTGTAGAAATAGCACTACAATGATGAAGATTGTCTACCATTTCATAGCTCACAGTCTTTTTCTTTGTCAACAGGTCTTTCATAAACTTAGCATATCCGGGCATCTATTCCAGTGCTTCAACTAAGGGCACATTCACTGTCAACTGCTTCAACATAGCCATGAATTTGCTAAACTTGCCATCATCTTCTTTCTTCTTTAATCGTTGTGGAAATGGAGGTGGCAGCCTTGGAATTTCAGTTGGAGCAACTTTTACCTCCTTTCTTATGCCTTGCTCCACATCACTAACATGCTTTGGCTTAGTTGGTTGTTCAACTTCCACACTTTTCTTTTTCAAACCTCCCAACTCCACAGGCACCACTAGAGATTCATCAACCATCTCCCAATCTATTTCAACCTCATCAGTATAAAAGGAAGCTCCCAAACCTGGACTAGATAACATCTTACCGCTCCTAGTGGCAATGGCCATACACGATCCATCAGTCCTCGAATTTTGAACTGTATCACTTGGTAGAGTCCCATTCTTTCTTTGGTTGAATGCTGCGGATAATTGGCTCATCTGCTGCTCCAATTGTTTAATAGCAACTGAGTGCGAATTTACAAGTTGACTTATGGAAGATACGTCACTCTTTATTGTAGTCACCCCAGAATTTTCCGCCTCAACTCCCTTTAATACTTTCTCCATCATGTCCTCCATAGACATTTTGCCTGAACTGGTAGTAGTATTATCACGGCTTCCAGGAGGTACATACAGTCCACTCCTGTCACTTTCATTCTTCCAATCTCCTTGATGTTTCCAACCTTGGTTTCCTTGGCCACCACCTCAGAAACCCATCTGATTGTTCAAGTAATTGGCTTCTTCCTCAGGATTGGAGTCAGCCCTTCCCTGTGATGCTACAGCTTTAACCTTCTCTGTCTTTCCTGATAATAAATGCTTAGTGAGAAGGTCCATCTGTGTTTTTATGTGAGCCATATCCTGGTCACGTCCCTCTTCTCTTCGCCTCTGTTCTGCTGTCATGCCAATAGATACAGTAGATCTTGCTACCTCAGAATCCCTGGTATGCCAAGCTCTACTTTGCTTTGTCATACGATCCAGCATGTCACATGCCTCAACAAAAGTAAGGTCCATGAATGACCCACCTGCAGCATTATCTACCACTGGCTTAGTCACCGAGTTCAAAGCCCTATATAATATTTCCATCAAGTGGACATTGGTCATCTAATGATTTGGGCACCGCATAAGCTTTTTCTTGAACCTCTCCCAAGTCTCGTGGAGAGCTTCAGTTGGAAGCTGTCTGAAATTGCTTATCTCATCTCTTAATTGTGCTCTCTTGGATGGCGGAAAGAATCTTTCTAGGAAAGCTTCTTTCAGTTGCCTCCAATTGGTAATAGAGTCAGGAGTTAGCCCGTTTAACCATAGAGTTGCCTCTCCAGATAGAGACAATGGAAATAAGCGCAGCCGGATCGTATTCTGTCCAACCCCTAGATTGTCAAACAATTCGCATGTTGAGATAAAATTAATCAGATGCATATTCGGATCGTCGCCTGCAAGTCCACCAAATAACCCTTTGAGTTGCAATAGCTGGATCATGGTGCTAGTGATATTGACCTTGGCTCCGGGTGCCAAGGGCGGAGGAATAATAGCCCCTGTGGCACCTGCCCCATCCAAGTCATCATCATCATCATCAAAAGCAACTTGCACAGCTCGGCGTTCGGATCTCATCCTAGCTTGACGATCTCTGTTGACATTCCTGTTCACTGGTGCAGCCACATCATCTGCACGCCTTGGATTTAATAACTCATCATCACCCAGGTCCTCATTATCAAGATTTGGTACCCGACTTGGGTTATCAGCATTCTGTTGATTTACTTGCGCAGCTGCCAATGCAGCTAATCTAGCCTGCTTGCGCATCCATTCTACCAATGAGATGTGGTTCAGGATTTATAGGTAATAATGGCTGACCCGATCTCCGTGTATTTGGCATGAAATCCACTAAACCTGAACAAACAAAAACAATAAACAAAATTGAGAATCTTTGACCAAAGGGTCTATTAACTATCACAAACTTAGTTGACAACCGTATTCCCCGGCAACGGCGCCAAAATTTGATACACCCAAATTACAACTCTCGTTAGAAAGTGTAAGCGGTCGCTGTCAAATATAGAACCCAACTGGGTTGGGTGTCGAATCCCACAGGGAATACTATGATCACTAAGTATTGTGATTATTATTAGACTGTTGGTCGAAGGTTCCAAGATAAGGGGGGTTTGGTTTAAGTGCACAGTAATATTATCAGTGTAACAATGAGATGATATGTGTAATTATATTTGATCACAGAGAATGACAAGTTAGGATTATGTCCACCTTGTAGCTTCTACTTCTCTATTAACTATTGGGTAATACGGATTTTATACATCCATGCACTTATAGAGAGGCGTATTCTAATTCTAATCCAAGTGTTTTTCAACCATCAAGGATTTATTCACCTTAGTTCTCTCGAACCCAAAGTGTACAACAAATTATACGAACTCTCCAAGACGTTAATCCTGCTAGGGCATTAACGTGTAAACTAGAGGTTGGAAACCCTAATTTCTTGTCACACTCTCTTTTCCAAACAGTAACTTTTCTATCGAACAAATTATTGCTATAATGGCATATTCCCTATGTTTGCAACCACGAGAATTCAATCAAAATGAAGAGAGTAATGATATAAGTGGATTACACATCATAGATTCACGAACCCATAGCAATAGAGAGTATACTACAAAGTTTCCATAACCCTAACATATAAGCTTAGCTACTCATGAATAAAACAGAAATCGACATAGAAATATTCATCATACCAAAACTTAGCACGATCTTGGTGATGAAGATGATTAGCGAAATCAAGAGAGAAGCACGTTTCTCTCTCTCTCTCTCCTCCAGCTACCCTGTGTTTTTCTGTGTTGCCTATATTACAGAATCTGAATTCCCCATAAAAATTCAGCAATAAGGTTTTTAATAACATCCTTCTCTAATAAATTGCTACTGTATCCTTAACTATTCAAAAATACTGAGTTTTTCCGGGAAAAAGTTCTCATGCATCATATTCAGTCCAAAAGTTGCTTTCCCTTTTATGTGAAGTTTTCCTTTGCTGTCCACAGGTCCCCAAAGTGCTGAAATCTTCTTCATTAGTACCTGAAAAGCATGCTAATCACATAGGTCAGCTCACCTACTTAAAAATGGACTAAAAGTGCAAGACTTATGTATTTTATCCTCAAAACTTAGCTAAAACATGGGTAAGTTATGGTGCTTAGACGTATAAATACGCCCAACATCAACAGACACATAAGATAAGGTGGAACTTGGATCAAATAATATAGAAGACATATGATCACAAATAAGAACAGTACATATGATCACCGCATTCGAAGATTCCGCCTCAAGACAAGCTTGAAGGGCATAATGATTTGCCTTATCACCACCTTAACCACCACATCAACGACCCTGATCTCCATGTGTACTAATATTTTCTCCACTTGGATTGGCTTGGTTGAAACCCCTAGCTTCACCACCACGCCTACCTTATGGATGACCCTTACTATTTTCTCTCCAACCATGACCTGTTAAAACTATAGAAGTAGAAGTTGGTTGCTGAGTCAACTGTCCTATAGATAAAAAGTTAGGACAATACCTTTTGACATGTTCTAAACACCAAACTCAAAGAATTTGGGTCCCAAAGTAGGACTCTAACTGTAGTGGATAAAAACATATAGTTGTCATCTCGATAAGGATAATGGTTGACCTCAGACAGGCCCTTTATTGATATAGCATAGCTGAATGGTAAGGATTTGAAGAACCACACCCCTTTAAGCAGATACCATTGAATTTTCTTGAGGTTCGAGACTTCTTCTCTTCTTTCATTACCTCTCCCAGTTTCTCAAGTTGTTTAGCATTTTTCTAAAATTCAACCTCCTAAAGGACTTATAAGACACAACTATAGATGAATTAGCAACTAAATTCCCAAATTTAGACCCTTGACAAAGTGTCTGGTATGCTCATATAGTGCATAGTGAGACAAGGCATGAAACTTGGCTTCAAATGGCGCCATAGACATGTTGCCCTGCCCCAACCTCAAAACTTCATCGTTCTTCTAGACACAATAAGTATAAGAAACATATTTCTTAAGGTACATATTCTTAAATTGAGATTAAGTAAGTGAAGGTGAGTCCTCCCTGCACTTCACAATTGCTTGGCTTTGTTACATAAGTTAAAAAAATAAACTCCAAACCAAACTTTTCAATAATACCCATCTTATGTAGAAATTCATGACAATCTATTAAAAACATAAATCATCTTTGAACTCTATACCTTGGAATACTAGGGGCTTTATTTTTATGAACTTATAAAACATCACATGCTCATCATGAATTATCACATATCCAAGTACAAATTGGGGATACTCTCCTATTTTATATCCTTCATGCATCCTTGGTGCTACATATACAACATATTGCAATGCTAAAGGGAGAGCATTTGGAATCACTAGAGTGAAGTTGATACAAGCAAGCTACGCAAAAAACCCCACCACTTGTTGGATCACCTTTGCATACAAGGCCACATAAGCTGCACAATTTGGTGGTAGTGCCATATTTTTTAAGGCTATGTCACAACCCAAACCAGGACCTGACCGTGATAGGTATCTCAAGTCCATCGAGGATCAGAGACCACCCCCCTTCACCTAGCCAAACGGAAACATAACACACCTAACAATGGCTAAATTCCAGACTTATAACAAGATAAAATAGATAAAACTCAAAGTCTATAAAATGCTAGCTAACTATACCCAACCACAACAATATCCACAAAGCCTCTAATAAAATTAAAATCCAATCAAAGTTGGGACATGTGATGAGTGGTATATTTACCACTCATTGACATCCAAATTTGTGCACACTAGTATGGTTAAATTGTGTAAATAAGGAAAAATCATCATTTGAATGCACTAATTCCTATGGTTTGCAGGTTTACAGGTAATTGGAAGAAAATAAGTAAAGTGAGCTTAAAAAAGAATAAAAAGGGCAGGGTTAGTGAAAAAGAAGGAAAATATAGAGCAGGGATTGACCTCAATTACCACGATCATGGTTCGAGGGCTGCGATCGCTACCATTCAAAGCCATGTCAAGGCGTGGCGATCATAATTAGCTTACTATGATTGCAGGAGTCTCGGTCGCGATCAGCTACTGGCAATAGTGATGGTGTGGAATTCTTTTAGGGATAGATTTGTAAATTTATACAACTGGTTCTAACTCTCAAGAGGGCGAAACCCTTACACTTTTGAGGTATTTTTTCAACTAGAATTCAAGTTGTGTATGGTGTGAAACCCTTATAAATTAGTAAAGAACAATTATTATTGAGATTTCAAGAGATTTTAGTTACAATTTTGAATTGGATTTGATATTATTCTTGCTTTACATCAATGGAGCATTGAATACCAACTTGGGTATAATTCTTTTCTCAATTTTCATGAGTATCAAAATAGTATTCTTAGGGTTATGTTGAAATAGGGTTCTCATGTGTATGGGTAATGATTTATATTTCCAATTCTTAGTTAATGATGCTGGGTTTCACTAATACTTGATTGGTAAATTGGAATTTATGGGTGAAAAGCCCTAATTTCCTTAAACCTCGTATCACCCTTGAAAGAGGAATGTGGGTATATCCCATGAAAGAGAGGTATGGATTATGGGTATTAGTGAACAATAAAGTAGTAGATTGTATCTTACTTCTTGACATTGTCTTAGAAATAAGGATGGTTTGTGGGTTTTTTATGCATTAGGCATCAACCTAGAAATAGGGATGCCAAATTGAGGTTTTGGGTTGAGTATTTTGACACACCCATGAGGTATTCTAAAGAATCTATGGGTGAAATTTTTGGTGTTTTATTGAAAGACTAATACTATAACCTCTAACCTAGCCAACCCATGGAGTCATTAACAAGAATTAGAATCGAACTCTCATGCACCCATACACTAATTGCCCCTCGAAAAGAATGACCCCAAGACTCTTCTCACATTTGATTGTAATAAAAAATTATTGTCCTCATTTAGTTTATCACAAGTTAATTTGTTTCAAACACATTTCAATTCATACCCCAAATTTAATTTATGTCTTTTTTTAAGTGTGAATTATGGGCAAACACTTAGTAACTTTCAACATACATAGGATTCAAAAACTAGTCACAGTTCTCATAGATTCGACCCCAACTCAAGTAGGGTTATTATATTGACAATGATCGTTTTACCCCAAAATAATGGAGTAAGTTGAGCGTGACAAAATGGCACCATTGTCGGTGAGTGAAACTTTGTTTTTGCTTGAGTTGTGTGGATAATAACTTTGGGTTCACCCGTAGTGTTCGTTATTTACTTTGTTTGTTATTTTTGTTTAATTTTAGGAGATTTCAATAGTTTCCATGACATAATGAGTGATCATGGAAGCAATGCCGGGACCTTTGATGGTCCCCCTAATGATGAGGATAACCTCCATGATGCAGGGCATGCAAGTGCCATCCGTATCCGACCGAATAAAAGGAATGGGGTATTCCATGCCCAAGTTTAATGTTACACATACTTCAAATGAAAGGTTTCTTTGGGGGTCAAGCTCATGAATACCCAAACATACACTTGAAAAATCTTGAGGATGTGTGTTCCTCGTTCGACATTGCTCATATCTCATAATAGTCCATATGGTTATGCCTCTTTCTATTCTCTCTAATGGTTGAGGCAGTGTTGTGGTTGAGGTATCTTCTCACCGGGTCCATCACTTCATGGGTCAAGCTTACCGATGCTTTAATAGATCATTATTTCCTACCATCAAAGATGTTACAATTACGGGATGAAATCATTAATTTTGTCAACTCAATGGAGAGCCTCTACATAAAGTTTGGGAAAGTTTTAATGAAAAACTTATGCAATGTCCTAAACATGAAGTATCAAATAAGATGCTCCTATAAATATTCTATAGGATGTTGGACCAACTCAACAAGACCGTGGTGGACAACGCGGCAGGTGGATCACTTATAAGGATGTCATATGGTGTGGCTTTGACTTTGCTTTATCAAGTCATAAAGAAAAAATGGGGAGGCACACCCAGGATACTGAGGTAGCCACAGGTTCTCCTGCCACTTCGATTGTGAACAAGGTGCAAAGAATGAAAGAAGAAGGGAATGAGGAAAATATGGCAAAAATGATGACATAATTGGATCTACTTACAAAGCATGTGATGGGTGCACCCACAAAAAGGTAAAGGTCATGGCATATAAGGGGTATGATGAGTATGAGGCAAAGGCCCCAGATGAATAAATTATATACTTGGCAAACTATCTAGGGGGTCCTGCTCTGCCTATCAAAGGCAAAGTGGGAGCCAAGGTTGGAACAATCGTGATCGAGAAAAGAAATGGCATGATAGATATAGTGATCTTCATTAGAGGGATAAGGAAAGGGAGTATGATAGATATGTGCTCCCCATGACCGAGTGAAGAGTAAGGAGTCAAATTTTGTGGATCCCAAAAAGTCCAAAGCCGAGGATGTGCTTGCTAGAATCTTGATGAGAGTGGAAGGGATAGACAAGATGGTCCGAGAATTGAAAGGACACTTTTCTCAAATCAACCAAACGATTGTATCACATTCCGGTTCAATCAATAAATTGGAGACCAAAATTGGCCAAATCTCAACTGCACTTAATGTTAGGCCTAAGGGTGGCCTACTTAGTAATACGGTGACAAATCATAAAAAAATTTCTCATGTCTTAGCAATTGTCACCTAAATCAGTAAGGAAATTTTTGCATAATAGGTTGAGGTAAAAGAAATTTCTCTTAATGATCAAATGAACACTAAGAATAAACACTTGGATGATCCGAACAATGAGGCTCTAAACTCTCAAAAAGGGGCTAGTGAAGAACCAATGATAATTGAAGAGATGGTTGACGAGGATGGAGCTCCTAAGTAGTTAAGGGTGATGAACCTTAGTATGAACCCTTGTCTCCAATGAAAATACTTCCTCCATTTCCTTAAAGACTCAATAAAAAGAAGGAGAATGTGAAATTCAAGAAGTTTCTCGCTAAGCTTAGTAATCTTTCAGTCAATATCCCGCTACTAGAAGCCATTCAAGAAATTTCTTGATATGATAAGATAATGATGATATTGATGTCCAAAAAGTGCCTTGTGGGTGGTTAAACCATTGAAGTTACCCATGGTTGCAGCGCTATCAGGACTAGTGCTATGGTGAAAAGGAAAGAAGACCCGGGAGCCTTCACAGTCCCTTGCACCTTTAGGACACACAAATTTGAGAAATCCTTGTGTGACCTTGGTACAAGCATCAATGTAATGCCATCTGCAATCTATCAAAGAGTTGGTTTAGGCACTCTTACTCCCACAACAATGAGGATCTTAATGGTGGATCGTTGTATTAAGAAATAAGTTGAAGTCTTGTACAATGTCTTGGTAAAGGTAGATCATTTTATTTTATTGGCGGACTTTATTGTCCTTGATTGTGAAATCAACCAAGAAATCCCTAATATTCTTGGGACACCAGTTTTGGCAACCGAGAGAGAAATTATCAATATAGAGCAAGGTGAGATAGAATTCTGAGTACAAAATGATAAGGTTTCTTTTCAGGTGCGTAAAATCAAGAAATAGCCAATTGAACTACATGTAGTGTCCTTCATTTATGTGGTTGACATAGAAGTGGATGAAGTGTCCCTCAAGAATCCAACTTGAAATTTAAAGATTATTGTGCCACGATGTTAAATAAGGCGTTGGATGGGAGGCAACCAACCATGCTACTAAACTGTCGCGTATTCTTTGATTTTTCATTTTTAGAGTAGGTTATGCTTGTATGATTAATCCATGCAAATTAGGTGCCCAAAGGGGTTGCATTTTATTATGTTGGGTATTGTAAGTTGTAACGACCCAGAGCTGCGCATAGTCGTAACAAGGAACATAAATCTACGAGTGACCCCAAGCTAACCCATGATCTGGTACCTATTGTGAGCACTGAATAAAATAGGAATAGGATAACATGCGCGGCAGATAATCTGATGAAATGCAGGTATGATGTAATATTAAAATATAATTAAACATGTCTAAAACAACTAACTAGACTGAAAACCAACTGACTGTCTATCTGTCTAAAATCCTCTAAAAATCATAAGGAGTTGATGGGAAAAACCCCAACTAACTCCAACTGACTGAACATAAAGAGATACTAAAATAACGGTAATACCATGCCATGTCCTCGATAGATGAGGACTCACCACTACTGATGCTGGGTAATGATGAACTATCTAAGGATTGTCGGGGAACTGAGCATCCAAACCTATGTTATAAGACACCATAATGCAAGAGAAAAGTAAGTGGTCAGTACTTTGAATGTACTGGTACGTGAGATAAGGACTAACTAAAATACATATGGCAACTGTACATGGATGCATGAACATGTAAAACTAAGAATGCAAGACCAAGAAAAGCATGAACTAAATTTAATATGTAAAACTGACCGACTAAATAACTAAAAATTTGAATACTTGGTCAAGCAAACCTAAACTAATATAGACTGAGTACTGACTAAAACTATGGGAGATATCATGTAACCGACATGCCCCAATCTAAGTTAATTGAGGTCCAACCAGTAACCCTAGTTGGAAGGGTGTTAGTATCTTGCCACGGGTACCAACACTGGTTGTGTGGATCCACTAAACTAGTGTCTCGAAGGACTAGGGAGTCACCCTCTACTGGCAGGTGCCCCTAAGAGAATGTCAACCCTCAATTGGCAGGAAGACCTCTTAAAACCTACGTAGGCTATGTAGTTCTGGAACTCATAGATTGTTACTAAAGGCACACCCTCTACTGGCAGGTGAGCCCCTAACCCCTGGTTTTATCGGTGCTAAATCCTACTCCCAACTGAACTGACATTGTTTCTGACTAAGGTCAACTGAATATCCCAATCGATAGCACTCAACACGATCATAACAAACTAAGTATGACAATAAAATCATGAATGGACAGACTCATTACTTGAGAAGTCTAAAACGTAAGTAAACACATAGGTATCGGATGTTCATAACCCGCCAACACAGAATAATTATGAAATTCAATAACAACGCTTGAAATGGTGACATAAAGACCCAATTCAAAGACCTAAAACATAATGCGTGTCACCAAACTGATAAAGTCTAGGAATTTTAATAGATGAAAGTATTAAACTTGGGAGGATAACAATTTCACATGGTTTAATTCATAATTTGATAATTTGACATGGGAGAAATTGAATATGACATGAGTAGTTGAAATTCAAAGCATGAAATAATCTATTTTCATGGGGAAAACATGTTGACATGGCTTGAATTCAAATTTCTAAGATGACATGGACTAAATTCATGATTTACATGGATAATTTTATAAAAGAAGATTAAAAATCCATACTTGAACAAAACGTGATTTTTCGGACTCAATGGGTTGAAGAAACCTATTGATGAATACCCTACATACCAGGAATTGTTTGACATGTGAAGAGAGCTTAAATTTTTGAGACTAGAAAGATGACTCTATGAGAGAAACCCTAATTTTATGATCTTGAAGATAGGAGGAGAAAATTGTTGTTAATTGACTAAAAGTGGAGGAAAATAACGCTCCTTTTTAGGTTATAAGTTGTGGGTGGGGATTTAATAGTAGGGAAAAGACCAAAAGACCCTTTAACTAAACATTGTAGAAATTGATCGCCAATCTATACGAGTCAACCATATGACTCATATGGTAAAGGTACGACTAGGCCTCCTAACTCGTAAGCTTGGCAGGATCTAAGAGAGTACACGCTGGTCAACATACGGGTCTAAACCTATGACTAGTAACATCTCCATACAACTAGTAGCCCCACATTCATAACTTGGACAGAATCTTAGGGATCCTACACTGATGAACTCACAACGTCACATCATACGACTCGTATGTTTTATGTACAACTCAAAGGAAAGAGTCGTACCTAGAACTGAATGTCAACTAATTCATACTGTCTTGGATATGACTACAACATACGAATTGTATTTTTTATGTACGACTCAAATGCATGAGTCATATGTAGTAGTACAGTGGCATTTAGGTGTGGGGTATTATAATATATCCCCCTTGGATACATTTGTCCTCGAATATAACTAGTTAGCCTGAGAGTACTAAGGATACTGAGATCGTGTACTGAATGCTTATGAACTGAAACATGGTCAAACAACTGAGTCTGAGTCACGATACATGGATTGAATCAAATTCATGAATACATGTTATGACATGAGGATGACTATATGAGTGAAATAGAAAATGAGAAAGTCAACTTATGTGTAATCATTACCTCCAACTAGATGTAAGTTCGTGAAGAGTAGATGAGGATATTTGGTTCGCATATCTGCTTCTTCTTTACAAGTAGCTCCCTCAATGGACTGATTTCTCCATAGAACTTTAACCAAGGGGACCTCCTTATTTTTAACCTACAAATCTGTCGGTTAAGGATCTCAACTGGAATTTCTTCGAAGGACAGACTATCTTTCACCACCATACTCTTTAAGGGCAAGACTAAAATTGGGTCGCCAATACATTCTTTAACAAAGAGACATGAAACACCGGATGCACTAATTCCAAATCTGCAGGCAACTCTAATTCATAAGCCACCTTCCCAAGACGGTTTAAAATTCAATATGGGCCAACATCGTGGGGACTGAGTTTTCCCTTCTTGCAAAATATCTTCACTACTTTCATAGGCAAAATTTTAAAATAAACTAACTCACCAACATCAAACTCAAGATCCTTTCTCCTCACATCTTCATAGGATTTTTAGCGACTTTAGGATGTCCTCTCTCAAATTAGTTGGACTTTCTCCATCGCCTCAAACACCAAATCTGTCCCAATAAAAGCAGCCTCACAAACTTAAAACCAACCAATATCAGACCTAAATCTCCTCATATATAGAGCCTCAAACAAAGCCATCTGAACACTGGAGTGATAGTAGTTGTTGTAGGCAAACTCAATCAAAGGTAAGTGGTCATCCCAACCACCCTTAAAGTAAATAAGACATGCTCTTAATATGTCCTATAAAGTCTGAATGGTCCGTGCTTCCAAACCATATGTCTGAGGATGAAAAGATGTATTGAGATATACTTGGGTACCATGGCCTTTATGAAAAGCCTTCAGAAAGTGAGAGGTAAAATGAGTACCTCTATCTAAAATGATAGACAGTGGAACTTCATGCAACTTCACTAACTCCCTAAGATAGAGTCTAGCATAATCCTGAAATGAAAATGAAGTATGAACTAGCATGTAATGAGTTGACTTGGTTATTATACCTATAATGACTCATATCGAATCATGCTAACGACACGTACGAGGCAATCTTATCACAAAATCCATGTTCACCACCTCCTACTTCCATGTGGGGATGCTAAACTCCTGAAGTGTACTACTAGGCTTTTGGTGTTTTGCCTTAACTTGGTAATAGTTTGAACACTTATCCACAATCTCTACAAAATCTATCTTCATACCACTCTACCAATAGATCTTTCGCAAATCACTATACATCTTAGTGTCACCTGGGTGAATAGAATACCATGCGCTTCACCTAGTACTCATTGTCTCAGATCATCCACCCACGGAACACATAGTCTTCCTTAATAATGAAGCACACCATCTCCCCCTTGGGAGAAAACCTCCATCGTCTGATCTTTAAACGTCTCCTTCAACTTGACCAAAATAGGATCCCTATCTTGTTTTTCTTTTACTTCGTCAACCAGTAAAGATTCTTAACCATTCTAAACACATGTACTACCTTCGGCTGAATCAACCAACCGATCTCCTAGCCTAGAAAGCTGGTGAATCTCACGGACTAACTTCTTCTTATTATCCTCAATATGAGTATTACTACCCATAGACAATATACTAAGGGCAGGCGCTACTAAATTAGCCTTTCCTAGATGGTAAAACACAGTCATATCATAGTCTTTCAATAATTCAAGCCACCTTCTCTAACGAAGATTCATGTCTTTCTTCATTAACACATACTGTAAACTCTTGTGATCCATGAACACATCAACATAAACCTCATATAGGTAATACCTCCAAATATTTAAGGCAAATACAACAGCTTCCAACTCAAGATCATGGGTTGAATAGTTCTTCTCATGGGGGCTTAAGCTATCGAGAGGAGTAGGCTATGACCTTACCTCTCTATATAAGTATACAACCAAGTCCAACTCTAGAAGTATCAAAATACACTATGAACCCATCTGTGCCATATAAAAAAGTCAAGATGGGAGAGAAAGTGATTCGAGCCTTCAACTCCTAAAAGCTTTTCTCGCAGAAATCTGACCACTGATATTTTTATTTTCTTATGGGTTAGAATAGACATTGGAGAAGTAATAGAAGAAAACCCTTTGACAAACCATCTATAATATCCAGATAAACCTAAGAAACTCTTGATGTCTAATGGAGAGATAGGTTTAGGCTAGTTTCTTACTGCTTCGGTCTTTTGAGAATCAGCTCAAATGCCATCACTGAAAACTATGTGACCAAGGAAAGCTACTAATATCAACAAAAAATTTCACTTACTAAACTTAGCAAATATCTGATGATCTCTAAGGGTCTGTAAAATAACTCTCAGATGGTTTGCATAATCATTCTCACTACGGGAATAGACAAAGTCATCATCAATAAAGACTATGACAAATATGTCCTAGTTCTACTTGAACATCCTATTCATCAAGTCCATGAAAGCTACAGGGGAATTTGTTAGTCCAAAATACATAACTTGGAATTCGAAGTGACCAAACCAAGTTCTGAAGGTTGTCTTCAGAATGTCACATTCTCTGACTCTAAGATGATGGTAACCAGATCTGAGGTCTATCTTAGATAAGTAGCTTACACCGTAAAGTTGGTCGAATAAGTCATCAATCCTAGAGAAAGGATATATATTATTGATTGTGACTTCGTTCAAATAATGGTAATTGATGCACATTCTGAGAGAACCATCTTTCTTGCACATGAAAAGGACTAGAGTGCTTCATGGGGAAATACTAGGCCTAATGAAACCCTTATCTAAGAGATTCTTCAACTGTTCTTTCAATTTCTTGAGCTCAACTGAAGACATTCTATAAGGGGGATAAGTATAGGCTTGGTAATTGGAATGAGATTTATCTCGAAGTCAATCTCCCTTTCGGGAGGAACCCCAGGGTAATTTTCAAGAAACATATTTGGAAATTCATTTTGTATAGAAACTGACTGAAGACTCAAAGTTTTAAAGTTTTAGTCCTTAACTCGAACGAGATGGTAAATACACCCCTTGGATATCATCTTTCGTACATTAATATATAAAACAACCTGACCCTTAAGAACTAAAGTACTAACCTTCCATTCACTAACTGGTTCATTAGGAAACTGTAACTGGACGATTCTATTTCTGCAAGCAATTGAGGCTTAGCAAGAGTAAAGCTAGTCCAAGCTGAGAATGACACCAAAATCAGTCATCTCTAAGTCCACAAGGTCAACTAATGTAACTTTTTGGTACACTGTGATTGGGAAATTTTTATAAACCTGTCTTGGTATAATAGAATTATCCACTAGGGTAGACTCTAAGAAAGGCTCTATTAATATTTTAGGACCGATACCAAAGTCTACAGAATTATGAGAAATCATAAAGGAAAGTAAATCTCTGGCATCTAACAATGCATAAATATGATGATGGAAGACTTGTAACGTCCCCGTAACCACATCAGGAGAACTTTCCTAATCATGTTGAGTATGGAGAGCATACAGTCTGTTCTGTCGGGGCGCACTAGTGGCATTAGAAGTGGTACCCTGCTGAATTGGGCGACATGTTGGAGTTGAGGAAAAGTTGGATTGACCCTGCTGAAGAATGCCATTACCCTTTTTTTCAACCCACGAGAAATACTTGATCTTGTGGCTTAGTTTTCCACATCAAAAACACACATCACTACCTGCTCTACATTCTCCCTAATGATTCTTACAACACTTCCTACAGAGCAGATTGGTACGCCTACTATTTGCACTACTCTGTGACTTAGAGCATGTGCTCTATCCTAACTATCCTACCTGAACTTAAGCACTAAACCACTGGCTGAAGATTTAGTTGGAGACAAAAAATTTGGGTGAAATTGAGAACGGTTACCGTCTTTCGACCTTGGCTGAGAAAAGTTGAAACTACCTATTCTGGCCCTCTTATTCTCTCTTTCCTTCTCTTTGAGCTTCTTCTTATCAATCTATTGAGCAAGAACCTTCAGTCTTGAAAGGTCCATCTCCTTAATCACCATGGTAGTCCTACACTACTTGACTATACTATCCAATACACCTGACACAAACTTACTCATACTGGACCTAGAGTCAACCACCATAGTCAGAGCATGCCTCGCTAATTGAGTGAACTTTAGTAAGTACTCCCTCATACTTGTGCCTCCTTGCTTCAAATTTATAAATTTCTTAACCTAGGCTTCTCTCAACTCTAGTGGGAAGAACCTGTCTATTCAATTCATGGCTAACTCTTCCTACTCTATAAGCCCTGCCTCACCACCACTGTCCTTCTTTCACTACTTAAATTAGGTGTGAGCTACTCCGTACAACTGGTAAGCATCTAAGTCTTCACTCTCGCTGGTTAAAATACGAGTCTAGAGCTATGATTAGTAATATTTCCATACAACTTGTAGCCTCCCACTCGTAACTTAGATAGAATCTTAGGGAGCCTACACTGCTGAACTCATGACTTCACTTCATACGACTCGTATGTTATATGTATGACTCAATGGAAGGAGTCCTCCTAGAATAGAATGTCAACTAATTCACACTATCTTGGATATGACTACAATATACAACATGTATGTTGTATCTACGACTCAAGGGCATGAGTCATATGTAGTACAGTGGCATTTAGGCATGGGGTATTACAATATATCCCCCATGGAAATATGCATCCTCGAATGTGACTGGTTAGTCTGAGAGTACTAAGGATACTGAGATTGTGTACTGAATGCTTATAAACTAAGACATAATAAAATAACCGAGTCTGAGTCATGATAGATGGACTAAATCAAATTCATGAATGAGTGTTATGACCTAATGATGACAATATAACTGAAATAGAAAATGAGAGAGTCAACTTAAGATAATCATTACCTCCAACTAGATCTGAGTTTGTGAAGAATAGATGAGGATATTTAGTTTGCATATCTACTTCTGCTTCCCAAGTATCTCCCTCAATGGATTGATTTTTCCATAGAACTTTAACCAACAGGACCTCTTTATTCCACAACCATGAACCTGTCAGTCAAGGATCTCAACTGGAATTTCTTTGAAAGATAGACTATCCTTTACCTCCACACTCTCTAAGGGCACGACTGAAGCTGGGTCTCTAATATATTTCCCGGACAAAGATACATGAAACACTGGATGCACTAATGCTAAATCTGTAGGAAACTCTAACTCATAAGCCACCTTTCCAAGATGGCTCAAAATTCTATATGGTCTAACATAGTGGGGACTGAGTCTCCCCTTCTTGCCAAATCTCTTCACTCCAATCATAGGCAAAATTTTCAAATATACCAAGTCACTAACATCAAACTCAAGATCCTTTCTCCTCACATCTACATAGGATTTCTAGCAACTTTAGGTTATCTTCAGCCTCTCTCGAATTAGCTAAACTTTCTCCATCGCCTAAAATACCAAATATAGCCCTATCAAAGCAGCTTTACCTACTTCAATCCAACTAATATAATACTTATATCTTCTCCTATAGAGAGCCTTAAATAGATCTATCTAACTACTGAATATTGGAGTGATAATTGTTGTTGTAGGAAAACTCAATCAAAGGTAAGTGGTCATCCCAGCTACCCTTAAAGTCAATAACACAGGGCCCTCAATATGTCCTCTATAGTCTGAATGGTCCATTCTTCCTGACCATCAGTCTAAGGATGAAGATTTATACTGAGATGTACTTGGGTACCAAGGCACTTCTGAAAAGCCTTCCAAAAGTGAGAGGTAAACTAAGTACCTCTATCCGAAATGATAGACAATGGAATTCTATGCAATTTTAATAAATCCCTAAGATAGAGTCTAGCATAATCCTTAGTTTAAAACAAAGTATGAACTAGTAAGAAATGAGATGACTTGGTCATTCTATCAATAATGACCCATATAGAATCATGCTGATAATGTATGAGGTAATACTATTGTAAAATCAATGTTCACTACCTCCCACTTCCATGTGGGGATACTAAACTCCTGAAGTGTACCACTAGGCCTTTGGTTTTCAATCTTAACCAGCTGATAGTTCAAAAACTTAGCCACAAACTTTGCAATATAATTCTTCATACCATTTCTCAAATCATGATAGATCTTATTGGCCCCTAGGTGAATAGAATACTATGCACCATGCACTTCAATTAGTACTCACAGTCTTAGATTATCAACACATAAAACACATAGTCTGCCTTGACAATGAAGCACACCATCTCCCTCATGGGAGAAAACGTCCATTTTTTTATCTTTAACTGCCTCTTTTAACTTGATCAAACTAGGATCCCTATCTTGTTTTTATTTTACTTTGGAAACCAGTGAAGATTCTAAACCATTCTGAACCCATATACTACCTTCAGTCGAATCAACTAACTGATCCCCTAACCTAGGGAGCTGGTGAACTGCAAGACTAACTCCTTCTTATTATCCTCAACATGAGTAGAACTACTCATAGACAATCTACTAAGGGTATCCACCACTACATTAGCCTTTCCTGGATGGTATAACACACTCATATCATAGTCTATAAATAATTCAAACCACCTTCTCTAATAAAGATTCAGGTCTTTCTTCGTGAACACATACTGTAAAAAAATCTTATGATTTATGAACACATCAACATGAACCCCATAATGGTAATGCCTCCAAATCTTTAAGGCAAAGACAACAGCTGCCAACTCAAGATTATGGGTCGGATAATTCTTCTCATAGGGCTTAAGCTATCTAGAGGCACAAGCTATGACCTTACCTTTCTACATTATTACACAACCAAGACCAACTCTAGAATCATCACAATACACTATGAAATCATCTGTATTATCTGGCAAAGTCAGGACTAGAATGGAAGTAAGTCGAGGATTCAACTCCTAATCTGACCACTAAAATTTGATTTTCTTTTGGGTTAGTATAGACATGGGTGAATCAATAGAAGAAAACCCGTTGAAAAACTGTATTTAATAGAGAGATAAACCCAAGAAACTCCTACTGTCTGATGGAGAGATGGGTCTAGTCCAGTTTTTCATAGCTTCGGTCTTTTGAGGATCAACTCAAATACCATTACCAGAAAATATGTGACCGAGGAAAGATATTGATCTCAACCAAAATTTGCACTTACTAAACTTAGTGAATATGTGATGATATATAAGGGTCTATAACATAACCCTTGGATGGTTTGCATGATCATTCTTACTACGGGAATAGACAAGGATGTCATCAACAAAGACTATGACAAACATGTCCAAGTACTTCTTGAACACCCTATTCATCAAGTCCATGAAGCTGTAGGGGTATTTGTTAGTCCAAAAGACATAACTTGGAATTAGAAGTGACCATACCAAGCTCTGAAGTATGTCTTCAGAATGTCACATTCTTTGACTCTAAGATGATGGTAACCGGATTTGAGGTCTATCTTAGAGAAATAGCTTTCACCATAAAGTTTGTAGAATAAGTTATAAATCCTAGAGAAAGGATATATATTCTTGATTGTGACTTTGTTCAACTACCGGTAATTGATGCATATTCTAAGAGAACCATCTTTCTTGCACACGAAAAGGACTAGAGTGCTCTATAGGGAAACACTAGGCCTGATAAAACCCTTATCTAAGAGATTCTTCAATTGTTCTTTCAATTCCTTGAGCTCGGCTAGAAATATTTTGTAAGGGGGATAAAGATAGGCTGGGTATCTGGAAGGATATCTATCCCGACGTCAATCTCCCTTTTGGGAGGAACCCCAGGGATATCTTTAGGAAATGCATCTGGAAATTTGTTTACTACAGGAACTTACTCAATACTCGAGGTTTCAAAATTTGAGTCCTTAACTCGGATGAGATGGTAAATACACCACTTGGATATCATCTTTCGTTCATTAAGATATGAAACAACCTGACCCTTAAGCACTGAATTACTACCCATCCATTTAATAACTGGTTCATTAGAAAACTGGAACTAGATGATTCTATTTCTTCAATCAACTGATGCATAGCATGAGTGAGGATAGTTCATTCTAAGAATGACACAAAATCAGTCATCTCTAACTCCACAATGTCAACTTAAGTAACTTTCTAGGACACTGTGACCAGGCAATTTATGTATACCTGTCTAGATATAATAGACTTAACCTCTGGGGTAGACACTAAGAAAGGTTCTACTAATATTTTGTGACTGACACCAAAGTCTACAGAGATATAAGGAGTCACAAAGAAAAATCAAGCTCTGGGAGATAACAATGCATAAACATGATAATAAAAGACTTGTAACGTACCCATAACCACATCAAGAGAACTTTTCTGATCATAGAGACTGTTCTGGCATTGCCCAGTGGTGAAATTAGAAGTGGCACCCTACTAAGTTGGGTGACCTACTGGAGCTCAGGAAAAGTTGGACTAACCCTGTTGATGAACATCCTTACCCTTCTTGCCAACCCATGAGCAATCACTAATCCTGTGGCCTCATTTTCCATATCCAAAACACATATCACTGGCTACTCTACATTCTCCCTGATGATTCTTACTATACTTCCTACAGAGAGAATTGGTATGAACACTATCTGCACTACTCTTGGACTTGGAGCCTAGTGATCTATCCCAACTATCCTTCTTGAACATAGTTACTAGAGCACTAGCTAAAGATGGAGTTGGGGCTAAAAATTTTGGGCAGAACTAAGAAGATTACTGCCTTTCGACCTTGGATGATAAAAGTTAAAACTACCTATTTTTTCCCTTTTATTCTCTCTTTTCTTCTCTTTTATCTTCTCCTCTTAAATCTGTTGAGCATAAACCATCAGTCTAGAAAGGTCAGTCTCCTTGATCAGCATGACAGTCCTACACTGCATGACTATACTATCTGAAACACCAGACAAAAACTTACTCATCCTGGACCTAGAGTCAGCTACCATAGTCGGAGCATACCTCCCTAATTGAGTGAACTTGAGCGAGTACTCCCTCACACTCATGATGCCCTGCATCAAATTTATGAACTTTTGAACCTTATCTTCCCTCAACTCTAGTAGGAAGAACCTATCTGAGAAAGTCATGAAAAACTCCTCCCACTCTATAGGCCCTTCCTCATCACCTTTGTTCTTCTTCCACTTCTTTAACCAGGTGTGAGCTACTCCCTTCAACTGGTAAGTAGCTAAGTCTACACTCTCACTTGAAGTGACACCCATGATGTCTTCCACTTTCTCTACCCTATCCAAAAACTCCTGTGGATCCTCCTCAAACTTGTATCAAGAAAACAAAGGAGGGTTCATCTGAGTGAAATCCTGAATTCTAGCTGCAGCTATATTCACCACTTGATTTCTGGGGCAATAGCCTATGGGTTGTTCTGAGCAGCTACAAAATGGGCTAAGTCCATAATAGCGGCCATTAACTCGGCGTAAGAGACATGATCGTTCATGGGATCTTCCTAAATATTTGGTTTTGTAGGCTGATCCTCGTTCCTTCTTCCATTATTTCTTCTCGAAGACATTATCTGGAAACAGAATGAAGGACGAGTTACAAAAAATAGGAATTCAATAGAGCTCATGCTCTTTCACACGACATAAATACTGAATGAAGGGAAACTTTCCTAAAAACATCTAGTAGCCTCTTGTCCATAAGTGGGGGGCACTTTAGACACATGTACAAGACTCTACTCAACGTGGTTTTTAGAAATCCTAGGAAACTTTAAAACCTTAGGCTTTGATACTATGTTTGTCACGACTCAGAGCTTTCCCTAGTCGTAATATGATGCTTAAGGCCACGATTGACCCCAAGCTAACCCACGATCTGGCACCTATTGGGAGCACTAAATAAAATAGTAATGGGATAACATACGCCTAAGATAATCTGATAAAATACTAGTATGATGTAATATTGAAATATAACTCAACATGTCTAAAATAACTAAATAGACTAACGACCAACTGACTGTCTATCTATTTGAAAGCCTCTAAAAACATAAGGAGTTGATGGGACAAACCCCCAACTAACTTCGATTGACTGAACATAAAGAGATGCTGAAATAACAGTAATAACATGCCATGTCCTTAATGGATAAGGACTGACCACTACTACTGCTGGATAATGTTGAACTGTCTAAGGATGGTCGGGGAACTCAGAGTCTAAACCTATGTTATAATACAATATAGCTCAAGAGAAAAGTATCCAGTCAGTACTTTAAATGTACTGATACATGAGATAAGGACTAACTAAAATACATATGGCAACTGAATATCAATGCATGAACATGTAGAATATGAATGCAAGACAAAGCAAAGCTGAACTGAATTTAATCTATAAAACTAACTACTGAAAATCTGATTACTTGGTTAAGCAAACCTAAACTGATATAGACTGAGTACTGACTGAAACTATTTGAGATATCATGTAATTGACATACGCCAATCTAAGCAATCGGGGTCCAACTTGTAGCCCCAGTTGGAAGGGTGCTTACCTTACCACAGGTACTATCACTGGCTGTGTGAATCCACTAAACTGGTGTCCTATAGGACTAGGGAGTCACCCTCTAATGGTAGGTGCCCCTAAGATAATATCAACCCTTAATTGATTGGAAAACCTCTCAAAACATATGTTAGCTACGTAGTTCTGGAACTCAGGGGTTGCTACTAAAGTCATACCCTCTACTAGTAGGTGAGCCCCCATTCTTGGGTTCTCTTTGTACTAAATCCTACTCTCAAAGGAACAGACACTATTATTGACTAAGGTCAACTAAACATCTCAACTAATAGTTATCAACATGATCATAACAAATTGAATATGACAATAAAATCATGAATAGACTGACTCATTACTTGAAAAGTCTGAAACATAAGTCAACACATAGGTATCAGGTGTTCATAACTTGCCAACACTTAATGATTACAAAATTTGATAACAATACTTGAAATAGTGACATAAAGTCCCAATTCAAAGACCCAAAACATAACATGTGCCACCAAACTAATAAAGTCCATGAATTTTAATATATAAATGTATTAAACTTGGAAGGATAACAATATCACATGGTTTCATTCATAATTTAATAATTTGACATGGGAGCAATTGAATATGACATGAGTAGTTGAAATTCAAAGCACGAAGTAATCTATTTTTCATGGGGAAAACATGTTGACATGGCTTGAATTCAAATTTCTAAGATGACATGGATTAAATTTATTATTTACATGGATATTTTTAGAAAAGAAGAATGAAAATCCATACTTGAACAAAAAGGGGATTTTTGAGACTCAATGGGTGGAATGAATTGATGAATACCCCCACATACCGGGAATTGCTTGACTTGTGAAGAGAGCTTGAATTTTTGAGACTTGAAAGATGACACTGTTAGAGAAATGCTAATTTTAATGATCTTGAAGATGGGAAGAGGAAAATGTTGTTAATTAATTGAAAGTTGAGATAAATAACACTCATTTTTAGGTTATATATTGTGGGTTATGAGTTAATATAGGGGAAAAGACAAAAAGTCCCTTTAACTAAACATTACAGAAATTGGTCGTTAGTCAATATGAGTCAACCATATGACTCGTATGTTGAAGGTATGACTAGGACTCATAACTCGTAAGCTTCTCAGGATATAGGAGAGTACAAGTTGGTCAACATACGAGTCTAAACCTATGACTAGTAACATCTCCACATGACTTGTAACCCCTCACTTATAACTTGGACTGAATCTTTGGAATCCTACACTGCTGAACTCATGACTTTACTTCATACGACTCATATGTTGTATGTACGACTCAAGGAAAGGAGTCATACCTAGAAAAAAATGCCAACCAATTCACACTACTTTGGATACGACTACTACATATGACTTGTATGTTCTTTGTATGACCCAAGGGCATGATTCGTATGTAGTACAGTGGCATCTAGGCGTGGGGTATTACATAAGTGTGATGAAATTAAGTTGGGGGTTGAATTAGCTGAAAGAGTAGAAGAGAAGATACTACTCCCAGTTATTGCGATCACGATGGCGCAGGGTCTAAAATCACAATCACATAGGTTTCATGATCATAACTCGTTGCCCACAATCGTGACCAGAGTAGTTTTTTAAAGGAATCGTTCCTTTCCTCCCAACACAATTCCATTCACATTCCCTCTAAAAAATACTCAAAATACAAATATTTATAATTGTTTGGGGGTATCCAAATGTGCATAATCATCATCCCTGTATTTCTTCATCTAGTATGTGTTTAAATTATTTCCCACATGCGTATGTGTAGGCCTTAGAACTCATGTCTTAGGAATGGGCAAAAATTATTATTTGCATGCTAAATCCTTGTTCAATTATGTTTGTTTAGTATGGTTGGTTGTAGTTATTGGTATGCACATAATTGGAGAAGTCCTGAGTACTAAAATAATTCAAAATTATAATATATTGCTTGTGCACTTCAAGTGTTTGGTGAAATGCCAAAATAAATTTTTTGATTTGTTTTCACTGATTGAAGGGAAGGTCTAAATGCTTAAGTGTTGTGTTCAATATTCATATTAGCGTTTACTAGTGTTGAATATAAGTTGGGAGAAAATTGGACTTGTTCTGATAGTTGAGAGATTTTTTAACGTCTCAAGTACCACGATCGTGGTACTCATAGTCGCAATTGTAGCATTGCAATTGCAGCTCTGCCCTCACGATCACGATAACTATGGGCATGTTTTGATTAAACTCTAATATATCACGATCACAATCTAGATAAGTCGCAATTGCGATACCCGAGACTAGTCTAACAGACTGGTCCAATTCTCATAACTATTATTTTAAAGCCTATCCATGCCCTATAAATGCTTCCTTTAGCTCAATCAAGTTGAATATATTTTTTTAATCACATTAACCTTGATGACTAATGCCCTCTATGTGTGAATCCCAAGTACTAAATGGCAGGCCATGAAACCAATCGCTTTATAGCCCCAAAATGTTAAGACTTAAAATTATGAGGACCTCATAAGAAAGAAGCTACTGCCCGATCGAGGGATTTCCCTAGAGAATATGATCGAGAAACTCCCGACATTATATTGGAGGCTAGAGTCCATGGGATACTTATGCTTTTCCCCAGAACCATGTCGGGTAAATGAGCATTAGATGAGAGAATTCTATGCAAACCTAAGCGTAGTAGATTGATAACGCTCAAATTACACTCTTGAATGGGTGTAAGCGATCGTTGTCAATATAAAACCCAACTAGGTTGGGGTCGAATCCCACAGGGAATAGGGTATGAGCGTTAATTTGTTTACGAAATACTTTACTGGTAGTTTATCGTTTCCGAAAGTTGGGGGTTTAAAGTTCACAATGTATCAATCTTCACTTTCTAAATTTTTAGAGTTGTTATCAATATAAATGGTAAACCAGGGTTATGATCACCAAAGGTTTCGGGTATTGACAGATACCAGGTAATGCTAGATATCCTTGGAATGAATAGAACAACAGAATATCCCTAATTATGATACTATCTGACTTATCTGTCGACCTCACCAGACAATTTATTATCTAATTCTCTCAAACTTAGATAGTTTATCTATATCCAATCGGATGTTATCTCAGGTAGATTAATCCAGTTATGGCATTAATCATTAAACAGAAGGTTGGTAGCTTCCGAGTCCCTGTTGATAATTCCCGTCCTCTAGTCTATTTATCCGTTAGAAGCAAATAAAACCTAAGGCATAATCTAATGTTTGCAACCACTAGATTTCAGTTAAAACCACAGAATTTCAAGATGTTCTACTACTCTTTGAATCCGTTAAACACCTAGCATCATATCAAACCCTTATCCTTGGATCCCATAACCACGGCTAATGAAATTAGCCGCTCATGATTTGACGAAGGAAATCACAAGTTGAATTCATGATGATAATGATAAACTTACGTATAGATGGAAAACAACGAATAATTTCTTCAATTAAAGCCCAAGTTAGAAACCCAAGAATAGTTGATAAGAAAGAAACTAAAAATAATTGGCAAAAGAGAACAATGTACGTGTTTCTCCCTCCAAAATTCTTGTTCTGAATAATGAAAACTTCCTCTCTTAAAAACCCTAAAAACTTCTATTTATACTAAAGCCTAATTAAGGAAATAAAATAACAAAATCACAGCTGGGCTCGGATTTAGGTGACGCCATATTGGTGTTGGTCGTCAGGCTTCTGGCGGCGTCTCAGATATGTCGTCAGAATTCATGCCATCTTGACCTGTTCTGCCTCACTCTGACGATGTCCTATGATGGCTTACCACACTTATGATGGCATGTAGCAAATATCGTCAGACCTTCAGTTTATTTCACCATGTTCTGCCTCACTCTGACGGCTTACCACACTTGTGACGACATATTGAGAATGTTGTCACTCTCATCCAGCAACTCTTCTACACTGTTCTTCTTGATGCCTTTTTCTAGTAGCTTGCCACATCTCTAACGGCTTGCAAGAAATGCCGTCAGACTCATATAAGCTCACTTGTACCAGATTTTACTTATTTTGTTCATCTTTCGTATATTTTCCTCCCATCCTTGCTACAATTGCAATATCACAAGAAAATGATCAAAAACAACCAAAAGTTGCTTAAGACTTTGCAATTATTTAGAGTTAAAAGCCTCAAATATGTTAGTATCTGCTCACACATCAACACCCTCAACTTAAAATAATTTCTTGTCCTCAAGTTACCAAAACACAACTAAGAGAATACAACGAACATTCAGCAGTCAACAACTAATTCTTAGCTCAAAACTTAGTTTACCACCTCCAAGGTCAACCAACTCAAACTACTGGGCAATTTATTAAAAAGCAACAATGTAACACAAAGGCTTCTACCCATGGCATCACTAAGTGCCAACAATCATGCATGTAATGTACACTACCCAAACAAGCAAGTAACTTAGCAAGATACTAGTGTTACCTCACAACAAAGAAATTCCCCTTTTCTCTCATTATTAGCAATCAAGGTATAATCATGGGGATAATCACAAAGACTCTCGCACTCAGAATGAAGTTGAACCAGTGTATGCCAAATACCATATGCTTGCCCTTATCGTCATTACCGAAGTGTCTAGACAGGTAAGCTAGGATCACTATAGGACTTTCTCAGGCTTATAACGTAGGCTAGGGGATGGTATGGTATTAAACGACATTTAAAGTGACTAACCTCCTTGGCCCTACCTTATCTTATGGGGTCCACTTATTAACCTCTTTTTCTCTCTTTTTCTTTTTTTGATCACACTTTCAGGATGGGTGCACTTCTTTTTATTCCAACAAATTTTCTTTTCCTGCTCTTTCTCACCAACACCCAACCTTTTATTCTTTTTCTTTGATTCTTTCTCTTCTATTCTACCCTTCTTCATACCCAACTTATATCACGCACCCCTATGATAGCCACCCTCAACTTAGGTTGTTTCCCTACGTTGAGGTGTACAGTATCCAAGGAGGACCAAGGCCAAAACAGGTTCATTATGATTTAAAAAGGAAGGGTGATGGGTTTCATAGAAAGAAAATGGTCAATTTAGGCTCAAACAGGGATCAAGGGATATAATGCAGTATAGGGAAGGTCATTTAGGCTAAAAGTAACTTAAATTCAAAAACGGCCTATGATCCTTTCCGAACCCCTATCTCTCAACCAAGGCAAAACAAACTGGGAAAGCTCTAGATTCAGCAATACCACAGGAAACATAGTAAGATCTCACACACACTTGGCACACAAGCATTTCACTAACTACTACTTATCTGGTTCATGCATTTATTCAGCTGTGATTGTTAAGAACAAAACTAATGCCCTAACCAGATGCTCAATAGTCATAATTTGAGGCAATTCACACAGTCATTCAAAACAAACCTTTGGAGAGGTATTCAAAATCAAAAAAAAAATTAGTTGACTACCTACAAAACTTGCACTACTCCTAGTTATTTGTAGAATATGCTACAACAACATGCTACCCTACACCCTCAACTTAAAATCAAAACAAAATGAAACTAAGGGTTTAGGGCGTACCTAGTAGAGATCAAGTACGAGGATCATGGGGTTTTACCCCCACATCAGTATCTCCAGTTGGGACATTATATATGGAGCCTGCTACTGCGTTGGATCAGCTACCACTGTATCTGAAGGAGGTGCACTGGATGAGCCTCCTACGGATCTAGCTCGGAGTGCCTCCTCCTTTCTCAAGTGGTCCTCTAGGGACGCTTGTATTGCCCGTTTAAGGTTCTCTTTGTCAGTGGATGCTACCTCATCACTTGCTTGCGTCGTCTCTTCTGCTCCTATTTTCTGAGCCTTCTTCTTCTTCTTTTCCTTTTTCTCGGTTTTGCCCTCATTCTCATCATCTCCTTGTCTCTTTATCTTTCCTTTTATTTTTTTATTTTTCTTTTCTTTGTTTTTCTTCTTCTGCACAGGCTCTTCAGTAAGATCAAGCAACTCTAATTCACCTTTGGGCTCCTCAGCCACATCTTCTGTTACTGTAATGCACTGGAGGTGTCTAATCACTCCAAACTCCATCTTCATCTGCTTAAACTCAGATCTGAACTGTTTAAGCTCTGTACTCAAAATTTCTCTTTCTCACACATCAAACCGATTCTCCAAGTCAAAAAAACTAGCAGGAAAGGACTCATGAGGCTCAAGTACAGCTCTGATTCTCTTATCTACTGCAGTTGCAAACTGCTTCAGCTGAGCCTCACACCATTGAGTTTGTCTAGAGATTTTTCTGAAGTTTGGAAAGTTGAAAGCAAGTCCTGCTGGTGCTGCAGAAGCTGATGGAGCTGACTCAGTTGCAGGCACTGAACCTGCCTGTGTGTAAGGTGGTGGTGCTACTGCTGCTGCCTTAGGAGCTTGTGCCTCCACAGTAGGCACTGAACTAGAATCTAGAATAGGAGGCTCAACTTCTACCTATGCTCCCCTCTCAAGCCTCAATGTAGGTGGATTTTCCTCACATCTGATCAGGTTGTGCATCTTTCTAGCAGCGACATCCTCATCCACACCTGCGATCTTGAGCACATTTGCTGCTCCACATAGCTTAGTGATCAAACACGTGAATGGATATGCAGTGTCAGGCCTAGACACCCAAATTTTTATGTCCTCAGCAATAATTTCACCAAAATCCAGGGACATCCCAGTCACTAGACTAGCAACTAGTACAGCCCTGTCATCTCCCAGTAGATTATCATTTTCTGTAAGGATCAAGTGCGTGCGCACTACGCCCCACCAGAACTTTGCCTCAGGTGTCAAAGAAGCTTTGTAGATCCTTTCATTCTTATTGGTCAACCAAATAGGCTCTCCCTCCGCTATGTGAGTAGCCAACCATCTGCGCTAATTCGTCTTATCTTTTAAACGGGCATAGAATGTGGGTGAAGTATCCTGAACATTGAAGTTCGGCCCATGATGAAACCGGTTGATTATTGTGTCCGAGATACTCACCATCACTCCCCTCACTGCAATTTTCTCCAGTAATGGCATGTTCGATATTCTCTTACCTTCCTTGCATCTATTTTCTAGGTCCACTTGGTAGTTTGCATAAAACTCCCATACTACTGCTGGACTGTAGAAATCTTCTGTTCTAGTAGTCCACTCTAGGCCATAATCTTGGAACTTTTTCTTCACCTCTGGGTAGTTGAGAAACCCTTTGGTAATGATTTATTTTTCTTCAAAGATAGGTCTCCAAATAGGTCTCTGCTGAGTTCTACGCAGACCATCAAGATATACCCTCTCAGCTCCTGGAATGATCCATCTGACATTATCTTTAACCTCTGGGTTTTTGCATCTCATTACAGCTCTTTGAATTAGAGAATCATCATCACTTTTCTTTTCTGAGGATGGTGGTACCAATTCTGTCTCCTCAGACCCCTGCTCTTCTGATTCATCCTTCTCAGACTCAGGTTGTTCGGACTCGGTTTGCTTGGAACCCTCTTGCTCAGAGGACTCACTCTCAGGTGGGGTAGTAGTTTCAGTATCATTACTATCCTCCACCTGAATGGGTTTAGGTGGAGGAAATGCCTTTGGGCTTGGTTTCTTTCTCTTCCACCTGAGAAGTGGTTCGTCATCTTCATAGTCGGAGTCCTCATTAATAAGCTTCTGAACCACTTTTGGCTTCGCTACTTTCTTTGAAGTGTTAGGACTCTTTCTCTTGGGTATCATTTTTATTCCTGCAGCAAGTTAGAGTCAATTTTCGGTGTTCTAAATCATATAAATAAACAAGATGCATCAGTGTTTGCTTAGAATCCCTGAAAAGGGTTCAATTTAGTTTTAGTTCAAAGGCTTGATGGCATCTCTGGTAAGTCGTCGTATTTCTAAAGGTTTACCATAGACGTCGTCATCCTCAAGCAGTGACTACTGAAATTTCTCAACTTTTGACGACATTGTCTGGTAAGACGTCACACCTGTGATGACGTATCAGCTATGTCGTCAGACCTTAACAGAACCTCATCTTTTTTTCTCTAACTTATGATGACATTTGTGGTAAGCCATCACAGATGTGATATCCTACCATAAATGTCGTCAGCTCAGAACACAATCCTTCAACTCTCTTTTTTATTAATTTTTTTACTTCAATTTCGACTTGATTTTAACTTAAGTTAAGTTCTTGAGCTGCTCTTTAGATCTTCTTCTGTTAGAACCCAGCAAAACCCTAGATTCAAAGTAGCTTGTAGTTCATTACTCCGCTTAAGCTCCTTTGAACCAAGGTTGAACTTCTCCTGTTTACATACCCAAAAGAAAGAAGAGTTTTAAGCATCGAGCATACCTGATTGTCGACTTGCACACTTCCTTAACAATGGAGCTTAGTTCGTATGAAGTGTGAGCTTGAGGTGAGAGAATTTGGATGAGAGAAGAAAGTTTGTAACTTTGCTTTCTATCCAATCTCTCAAGGGAAAGGTTTTCTTGCTTAGTTGTGATCAAGTTGGAGAAGGAAGGAAGATATTATGTATTCTAGCTAAGGAAGGAAATAACTAAACATGGAAACCAAATAAACTACCGGGAAGGTGAAGAGTTTAAGCCTGGGCCGGGTCATATCCAACTTAACATCTAGGCCCGTAATACCTGACGACATAGAAAAATGCCGTCAGAGTTGTGGTAACTCATGAGGCAATCTCGTCAGGGTTAGGCAGACATTTCTTCATACTAGACCTCTCTGACGTCATTTTCTGGTAAGCCATCACATGTGTGACGTCTTACCATAAAGGTCATCAGGGTCCTTTTTAGCAGATAATATTGATTTCACCTTCCAGGTATTAAAAACCTAACTATAAGAATAAAAACTAACCTAAAAATGAATGAAAATAAAATTTTGGGTTGTCTCCCACTAGCGCCTGATTTAATGTCGTGGCATGACTCAGTTATCTTGGCTACTCAGACTTTGACAAGACATCATACCGATACCTTTTGTCATCCACATAGAATACATCCATGACTGCGAATACACTCATCTCTTCTTGATTCACTATGGATGAGTGCATTTTAAACTTTGCTTCATTTTTGCCAAAACGAAACTTGAGCTCATTGAGCTCCAAATCAACTAGCACTCTCCCTGTGGCCAATAATGGTCTTCCCAGAATAAGAGGCATCTCAAAATCAACATCACAGTCTAGAACCACAAAATCCGTAGGGAGAATGAAGTCGGCCATTTTCACCAACACGTCATGTAGAATACCCACAGGTCTTTTGACTGACCTATCTGCCATCACGAGTCGCATGTTTGTAGGAGTAGGTGCCCCTACATCAAGCCTCTTATAGACAGCCAGTGGTATCAAATTAATACTTGCGCCAAGGTGACACAAAGCTTTCTCAAATTTCACGGGTCTTACTGTGCACGGAATAGTGAAAGCACCAGGATCAGGCTTTTTCTGTACTAAAGACTGTGACGAAACATCACTATAATGGTGGAGATTGTCCACCATCTCATAGCTTACTTTTTTCTTCTTCGTCCGTAGATCCTTCATAAATTTAACATAGCTCGGTATTTGCTCAAGTGCCTCCATCAATGGCACCGTCACTATCAGTTGTTTCATTATTGCCATGAACTTGCTAAATTTTTCATTATCTTCTTTCTTCTTCAACCTCTACGGAAATGGAGGTGGTGGTCTTGGCATTTGTTTCCATACCACTTCCTCTTTCTTGTCATCTTCTTTCTCTGACATGTCAACAAAGCCATCCACCTTCTCAGACTCCACTGGATTTCTTCCTTCTGATTCACCAACACTTACCTCCTTCTCCACAGCTTTGCCCATAGAAGGGATAGATAACATCTTACCACTCTGAGTGGTAATCTCCAAACAAGAGCCATCAGTCCGCTGGTTTTGAACCGTATCACTAGGTAAAGTGCCCACTTTTCTCTGGTTTAGAGTAGCCGAAAGTTGGCTCATCTGTTGCTCTAACTTCTTAATAGAAGCAAAGTGTGAGCTAACTAACTGACTGAGGGTAGAAAACTCACTTTTCATATTAGTTACCCCCGAGTTAGTATCTTCAACTCCCTTCAACAGCTTTTCCATCATGTCCTTCATGGACATTTTGCAAGAACTAGTAGATGTAGCATCCCGACTTCCAGGAGGAACATACAAACAACTCTTGTCATTATTGTTTCTCCAATGTCCCTGATCCCTATCTTTATAATCAGGCTTGTCATAGAAAGTACAACCTTGGTTCCCTTGGCTATTGCCTCGGAAACCCCCCTGATTACTCACATAGTTGGCCTCAGCATCAGTATCTGCAGATACGGTACCTTGAGCATCCACAGCCTTAATCATTTCAGCCTTGCCTGATAGCAAGTGCTTAGCCAGCAAGTCCATCTGCGTCTTCAAGTGGTCCATATCCTGATCTTGCTCCTCATCCCTTCTACGCTGTTCTGCAGTAATACCACCAGCAATCGTAGGGCTAGCCACTACAGAATCCATAGTGTGCCAAGCTCGACTTTGCTTGGTCATTCTATTTAGCATGTCAGAAGCATCCAGAAAAGAGATGTCAATGAACGAACCACCTACAGCGTTGTCGACTATTAGCTTTGTCACAGAGTTGAAAGCTCTTTACAAGGTCTCCATCAAATGCAAGTCCCGTCATATTGTGGTTCGTACATTATGCAAGTTTCTTCTTAAACCTTTCCCAAGTATCGTGCAGTGCTTCAGTCGGAAGCTGTCTGAAGTTGCTAATCTCGTCCCTCAACTGTACCCTTCTTGAGGGTGGAAAGAACCATTCTAGGAATGCATCTTTCAACTGTCTCCAGTTGGTTATAGAATCAAGTTTTAACTCATTCAACCACGTTGTTGCCTCTCCAGACAGAGACAATGGAAACAACCTAAATCTGATTGCATTCTGACTCACTCCCAGATTGTCAAAGGATTTGCAGATGGTGATGAAGTTCACAAAATGCATGTTATGATCATCACCAGGCAAGCCTACAAATAACCCCTTCAGATTCAAGAGTTGGATCATGGTACTTGTTATGCTGCACTTTACACCTGGTGCCAACGGTGGTGATATGATAGCACTCGTTGCACCAGCTCCGTCTATTCCTTCATCATTATCATCAGCCTTATAGTGCATAGGCTGTTGACCATATCTACCTCGAGCTGGATAATTTCTATTGATGTTTCGCTGCACTGGTGCAGCAACTTACTCCACTCTCCTTGGGTTTTGAGGATTCAGCAATTCCTTATCACCCAAGTCCTCATCATCAGGGTTTTAGTGATGTGCTTGTTGACCCAAATTTTGCACATTCACCTGAGCCCTGGCTAAAGCAGCTAATCTTTCTGCTTCCTGTTGTTCAGCCATTCTTCCAATTAGTTGAGGTTCCGAGTTGATTGGTAATAGTGTTGTGCCATAACTTCTCATTTTTAGCATAAACAACACAGTACCTATAATAAACAAAACCAAAAAATAAATGTGAATCAAGGAAACTTAACTATCAGCAAATTTTCGCGCACACAATTTTCAGTCTACAACCGTATTCCCCGACAACGGCGCCATTTTTGATAACGCTCAAATTACACTCTTAAATGGGTGTAAGCGATCATTGTCAATATAAAACCCAACTAGGTTGGGTCGAATCCCACAGGGAATAGGGTGTGAACGTCAATTTGTTTACGAAATACTTTACTAGTAGTTTATCGTTTCTCAAAGTTGGGGGTTTAAATTTCACAATGTATCAATCTTCACTTTCTGAATTTTTAGAGTTGTTATCAATATAAATGGGAAACTAGGGTTATGATCACCAAAGGTTTCGGGTATTTACAGATACCAGGTAATTCTAGAGATCCTCGGAATAAGTAGAACAGCAGAATATCCCAGACTATGATACTATCTAACTTATCTCTCGACCTCACCAGACAATTTATTATCTAATTCTCTCAAACTTAGATAATTTAGCTATATCCAATCGGATGTTATCTTAGGTAGATAAATCCAGTTACGGCATTAATCATTAAACAGAAGGTTGGTAGCTTCCGAGTCCCTGTTGATAATTCTCATCCTCTAGTCTATTTCTCCGTTAGAAGAAAATAAAACCTAAGGCATAATCTAATGTTTGCAACCACTAGATTTCAGTTAAAACCATAGAATTTCAAGATGTTTTACTACTCTTTGAATCCATTAAACACCTAGCATTATATCAAACCCTTATCCTTGGATCCCATAACCCCGGCTAATGAAATTAGCCGCTCATGATTTGATGAAGGAAATCACAAGTTGAATTCATGATGATAATGATAAACCTACGTATAGATGGAAAACAACAAATAATTTCTTCAATTAAATCCCAAGTTAGAAACCCAAGAATAGTTGATAAGAAAGAAATTAAAAATAATTGGCAAAAGAGAACAATGTACGTGTTTCTCCCTCCAAAATTCTTGTTCTGAATAATGAAAACTTTCTCTCTTAAAATCCCTAAAAATTGCTATTTATACTAAAGCCTAATTAAGGAAATAAAATAACAAAATCACAGCTGGGCTCGGATTTAGGTGACGCCATATTGGTGTTGGTCGTCAGGCTTCTAACAGCGTCTTAGATATGTCATCAGAAGTCATGCCATCTTGACCTGTTCTGCCTCACTCTGATAATGTCCTATGACGGCTTACCACACTTGTGACGGCATGTAGAAAATGTCGTCAGTCCTTCATTTTATTTCACCATGTTCGGCCTCACTCTGACGGCATATTCTGATGGCTTACCACACTTGTGACGACATATTGAGAATGTCATCACTCTCATCCAGCAACTCTTCTCCACTGGTCTTCCTGACTCCTTTTTCTGGTAGCTTACCACATCTCTGATGGCTTGCAAGAAATGCCGTTAGACTCATATCATCTCACTTGTACCAGATTTTACTTATTTTGTTCATGTTTCCTATATTTTCCTCCCATCCTTGCTAGAACTGCAATATCACAAGAAAACAATCAAAAAAACCAAAATTTGCTTAAGACTTTGCAATTATTTAGAGTTAAAAGCCTCAAATGTGCTAGCATCTGCTCACACGTCATAGATCACTCTAACCCTATAATAAAAAATAGGGGCAAAGAAGTTCATTTCAAGGCCAAGAAGATTAATGGAGTTTATGGGTTACAAAATATGGACATAAGGGACTACGAGGCCAAGGATTGTGCTCCTGAGAGCTAGTTGTTTGAGCATCTATGCCTGGGAAGGAAGGTCCTATGGTCCACCACTAAAAGTGGGATACTTATGAGTGACTTCACCACTGAAACTAGGATCTGGTTGACCATTATTTATAGCAGGGTCTCTCCCACCACCAACCTGACAAATGTTCCAACTATGCATGCTTAGATGGTGGCATGCCTCTTAGAAAACATTTCTTAAAATGTTGAACGCTTTGTTCTCATGGAGATTTGGCATTACAGAAATAAAGGTGGTCCCATTTTTATATTCCCATCCTTGATCACGAAGTTGTGTAGGCGAGCCGAGGTTGATGAGTACTCGTAGGATAGTTGGATATCTCCCAAGACTCTAATTTACCCATTAAAGATCTGAGGAGAGGGAGCCTTAGAAAGAGCAAAAAGAGGAAGGTTGAGAAGTTAGAGCATTTTTAAGTTGACAGTATGCCACTTGGGCACCCACCACATCGCGGTGGATGGTAAAATGACAATCGTCACATTTTGGTGGACCTCCACAATAACAAATTTGCCCAAATCCGATATTTGGTTGAGAAGTTAGAGAATTTTTAAGTTGACAGTGTGCCACCTAGGCACCCACCACGTCGCGGTGGAGGGTAAAATGACAATCGTCACATTCCTGTAGACCTCTGCGATATTGGTGAATCGTACAGAAGTCCCATTTCCTATTTGTCAATTTCCAGAAGTCCAACGCAATATTGCCGCATCGCGCCAGTGGCTAAAATGGCATTCCAAAGGGGCACCGCGATGGCTCCGCATCACGAAGTCTGCCCAGTTCCCAATCATCCAAATTCCAGTGAGCCACCACGATAGTGGCGTGTCACAGTGGCCTGCCAGTTTGGAAAATTATGTTTTTCCAGCTCTAATTAAATATTAAATAGGGGTATTTTGGTCAATATCCAAGGCCCCAATTCATCCAAAACAAGGAATTAAACATATTTCTAGCACTTTATGCTCATTATTCATTTTTCTCTTCAAAAGCAAAACACTAGAACCCAAGAGCTTCTTATCCAAGAAATCAAAATCCACCATTGATTCTCTAAGCAAGCTTTAAATTGAGGATTCTCAAGACAAGATAATCAAGAATCCATCTCCAACAACTCAATTAGAAATCAATAATTCAAGATTCTTCATCTAACTATCTACCAAGGTATGTGGGGTTTATGAACAAAGATACTTCTTTCATCCTTGTGCCCGAAACTAGTTTTTAACTACAAATTTATATGATTTTGAATGTCTATACATGAATTTTAAATTAGGGTTCATACCCATTATTGCTAATTGTAAGATTATGAGATTTTCAATGTTTTAGAAGTTGAATTGCATGTCTATTTTCATTCTTTCATGCCTATTGCAGGAATTTACAGATTTTAAGATGAATTATCATTGTTTTCATTATTAACCATGAATTTGATGTATTAATTATTAAGCTCAAGTTTGTATGTTGATGTTTTAAGAAAGATGATGTTTTATACATCCTATGATCAGTTTATTCACAGGTTTTCAGAAAAGCTTTGATCTTTTGATCCTAATTTTAGATAAAGAGTCCATATTGTTTATACAGTTTAAGATTAAACCCTTGTGCTATTTTAAGGTGGATTTCCTAAAAGTCTGAGCGATAAGTATGGGAGTAGTATTTAGCACCGAGTTGGGTATAATTCCAAGGTCTCATTCCCCAGAACTACGTGCCACTATAGGTTTATGATTTGCCCATAGTGGTCTAAGATAGTGATTACTTAAGTTAAGGTTCTATTCTGATTGCAAGGGAAGAACAGCTCTCCCCAACGTGGGTAAGACGTTGGACTCCATGACAGCTCACATGGTTTAGAAGCACCTCCCAAAGTTCCTAAGTCCTAAGACATAATGACGGAAAAGCTTTTAGAAAAATAAGCTTAAAGGCTCACCAGTTTATTCAGACTATGCTTTACAAAAGGATATTTAACGAAAGTTTTCATCTTTCAGATTTTATATTTAAGAGTGAGTCCTTTCTATACTTAGATAATATGATTTAAAGAGAGAATACAAGTACAGCTTTTAGAACTAAATGTTATGACTCACTGTATTTATAAAGTTTGATTTGCTATGTATGATTTCAGATTTCAATTTTTAGATATTCCAGCTTATGTGAGTCATTTTGATTTAGCATGCATTATTTTACAAATTATGATAATGAGATAATGTTTTACTTATGCACATCACCCCCCATATACTCAGTACATCCTCAAAGTACTGATCTACATATACGTCTATGTGATACATTGTCTCATAATGTAGGTTTGGGTGCTCAGTATCAGCAGCGAGAGTAGTTCGAGCATCTCCATCTATATCCAACAGTTGGTGAGTCCTCATAGTTTGGGGACTTATTCATTTATATTTTGCAGCTTATTAGTTCACATTATTCAGTATTCTTTTTAGACATTTTGAGTTAGTTAGGGGCTTGTCCCAGTGACTCTCTAGTTATTGGTAGTAGAGGCTTGATAGACTACTAGTTTGCAGTTAGATTACTCAGTTTTGATTTTCAGACATCATATTCAGATTATTCTCGGATATTTCATTCAGTTTTATGTATTTAGTATGACTTTTATGTCTACATTTCCATTATTATGAAATTCAGATTTAGTAGAAGGCAGACAGGGTTAGCTTAAGGCTACTCGTAGTCTTGAGTATCGTGTGACGTTCCAAAGTCAGATTTTGGGGCATTACAGTTGACTTGGGGAGGTCATGGGAGGATGATCTAGATTCATGTAGGCCATCCACAATAGAGTCTTTTTATGAGATCTCAATTGAGATAAGGACAATTAGGGATCTAGTATCCAAGCTACCTCAGGGGTCGAGAGAGCCTTCTACCACCTATAACTCTTATGTTACTCAGTTCGACTATGAGAAATACATGAAGGACCAAAAAAAGTAGGGGCCACTATTTCTAGGCTTGAGACAGCCTACTCGTATTTAACGTATTTACATTGAGAGATCAAGAATTATCATGAGAAAAGGGGGAAGAAGAGAGATAAATTATTCATGAAGATATGGCAGAGGGTGAAGGACCTTTGGAAGATCCTGAAACCCAAAAAGAGAATTCCTTTTCCCAGGGCTGAGTATGATGAAGTTCTAGCAGCATGGTCAGACTCAGATGATGCTGGGGATGATACTGATACCGAGAGTGATTGTAGTCCTTGATGCGGGTACAGTGATCACCTCTTACTCTTTTTATATTTTGATGATTATGCAGTGAGGTAACTGCAAGCTTTTAGTTGGAGGTACCCATCTCTTTTGTTTCCATAGTTATTTGATTGGTCTGTATTATTTAGATATCATCTTGGATGCTTTTATTTTGTTTTTTGATGATTTGGATGATCATATTTTTATTTTGTATTATAATATTTGGGCACCTTGATGGTGCCTACATTTCATAGATTAGTTGTCTGTTTTCATTCTTAGATTTTTATTTTATTCTTATTTTTTTCATGATTATTTTGGATGAGCCTTTCCCTATGATAGATTGAATGAGGACATTCTTAAAGAAAAATCATCATGTTTGAGTTGGGAGCCATAGTTGCAGGGGAAGTCTAAGTACCCATAGCATTGGAGTTTTGGGATCACCTTTATAACTATGATGAAGTCAGAGTAGGCATATGGTTTGCCCTTATGAGAGCCGAAAGTGACACGACTGCTTGGTTTAGTACCATTAATAGCAAATTTTAGGTTGTGTGAATGCGAAATAATCACCCCCACCATCTAAAATTTTTTTTGAAAACCAAGGGAATGGATGTGAACAATTTTGATAAAATGCTTTCCCTCTTTTTTTGACTATTAATTCCTTAGTTGGTAGTATATGGTAAATACCTCCTTTTTTCTCTAGTATGAAATGCAACTGATCTTTCTTTAAAAGTTTTCATGTCACATGTGGTGAGCGTAGTTGTTTAACTCTCGTGCTTACTTGTATCATCTAGAACTTGTCCCGTTAGTATCTCAATGATAATTGTGATTATGCTTGGTTGGATAAATGATCTTAGGCCTTCTATGTCAACTTGGAAACCTACTTTAGCCTAAAGAAACTACCCGTACATATAATAGTATCCCTAGTCACCCATTTTGAGCCTTCAAACCTTTCTTTGGCAGCCACATTACATGCCTTGAACCATTTAAAGTTTACCCCTCTTTTGAACCCTACCCTCCTCGAACTTGAAAATAAAACTTGAGGAAAAAAGCCTAAGTTGGGGGTGGTAAGTCTTGGAAGAGGTGGCCTTTGGCTATGGTATTGTAAGTGGATGCCTAAAAGCTAAGCAAAGAGAGTAAGGAAAAAAGTTAAAAAGAAATAAATCATCAAAAAAAAAGGAAAAGCATAGATTATACAAAAGAAAATGCTTTCAAAGAAATAGGTCAGTCAAGGTAGTAAAAGTAGGCATATGTGTGAAATAAAAACAAATGAAGTGGCCCATAGTCTAAAGTTTGATTTAATAGTATGATGTAGATGTTCAAGGAGGGTGTAGTCACTTTGTTCCCAAATTATATTATATCCATTCCCGAGCCTATATTACAGGCTTGAAAAATCCCTTCGAGATCTCCAATAAAGTGTATTCAAAGTAGTGGCAATTGAAAATATGGGAAAGCATATGGTATGATACTTGTTCTTATTGCGAGAATATTTATGAGGGCGAGCGCTTGCATTTTAATCCCTTGTTGTATGTAGATATTTTTTGTGAGGGATTTCTTTTCATGGGGAGGCATGTAGACTAATTAAGGCGGTTGAAATTGTCATCTTTTGAAAAATGAAGCAAACGAGTGTAGTTGAGTCGCTATCAATGGAGAGTCACTTCTAGAGAGTTATTGATTGTTGTTTGATTGTTCTTTAAAGTCTTTTGCATCCTTGATTGTGTGGTTTAGTTTGAGGGGAGTTGTGAGAATAGTTTTTCTCATGCTTGAGAGATACTTGTTGGTGCTAACCAAGTTCGAAATCATTGTGATCATTTGGACATATGAATGGTTTTATAATTACATAGCCTCATCAAATAAGAAGTAGTGTTTCTTGAGGACAAACAAAGCTTTAAGTTGGGGGTGTTGATGAGTTGTGGTTGGTAAATAAGGATCAGTTTATTAGCAAGGTACAGAATGTATCGTCAAATATTCAATATAATTCAACAAGATCATGTTTCATTTAAGTAATGGATTCTAGCCAACTAAAAGGATCTTCTAATCAATCTTAAGATCATTTGAGGCTGGTACCATTTCGATGTGTTTCAATTATTTTGAACAAGAGATGTTTGATGCTATTGAATCCATGGTATTAATTCTACTTTCTACTTGAAGTGAAGAATCAAAAGTCATCATTCGATAGACAAGGCCCACGTGATGTGCATATCTATTGTTCTACTCGTGGGGAAAGGGATGCAGGATCTTTTTCCAATAGGTTAGCTGCCTATTACAGGAGTTCCTGGCCTGAAAGGATAGCTCACCAATTAGGATGTGTTACTGACACATCTTTTTTTTCAAATAATCTAGGCATTTTCCTTTGGGCTGTGAGGGGTTCCACTAGGGAAAGGCACCTACTTAAGTAATTCTTTTTATTGTTCTTGAACTGCAATCATTGAGTTCAGATTCAGATCTCGAGTCCAGGTTTTTTAACATAAAATAAAGAAAAATTAACTTACTTCTTTCTTGGTTTGGTGGGTTGCTTCTTGATTCAGTATTTGTACTTGATTTCTTTTCTGATTTAACATACTTATGCGTAGAAAATGTGACACAGAAAACTAGGGCTGGAGTATTAGACTTGTTCTACTTCGATAGAGGCATTGTAACCATAAGTAGAATAAGAATTTTCTTACATGGGAAGAACATATAGACCAGTCATACAACACAACATTACAAAGGGAAGAATTAGTGATACATATACATCAAAGACACTTTCGAGCCTGCAAACAGCAAGCAACAACGGCTTTTCAGCCATTGAATGCTAGCTTGTACAGGAGTTCCTTACTTGAAAGGACACCAGCAAGCTGCTACTGATTGTGAACAAAGCCAAACAAATATGATATTCAATAAGCCCACTTTTTTAGAGGCCTGTAATTTATCCAATAGAAAATCTAGTAATAAGAAGATTGTTTACTGGCACTATTGCATCCAAGTGCAGACGCAAGTGTATGTGGTCTCACCAAGTAATACAGTGTCCTTATAAAAAGCCAAATATTGATCCCTCAGAGATTCGTTTTAACAATAATTCAATTCTAGTTCACAATTGAGATTAAATTAGTGCAATCGTAACCAAAAGAGTTTTGAAAGTTTTAAACCTAAAAGTAAACTAAAATAATTCAGAAAAGTAAAGACTTTGGACAATCAATGGATGAAAACCCAGGGTTAAAGCACTAAAAACAATCATACTAAGATCTTGAACTTCATTTATTAGATTACTTATCTTGGTTGATTCGCAGGATTTATCGTATGATCATGGTCTCCCAACCTCTAATCTTCTACCTAACTGGACATTACAACTACATCGTTGAGCGGGGATGTAATAATCCATTTGGATGCATTAAGATGTCATCCTGAAAGTGAACCAAATAAGAATTATAGGTATATCCCTATCCTAGATGCTAATACAAATTTCTTATTTTATAAAATAATAAGAACCTTACTCTACTTATCCCCACGTTCTATCTTTTTATTCCCCCTCCTGGGCTCACAAAGTAGAAAATTGATGTATTTTAAGGGTAGAAAATCCTTAAAATAGTTATAATAAGTATAAATAAAGAACCAAATACTATATGCAATCCAAACAAACTCAATTCAAAGCAATAGTAATCATGTTTTTGGCCTTAACCCCGAAAAGGGGCGTCTAGCCACTAATGCACATAATCGTAATCACAAAGTATGAATATATGATATAATCCATGAATAAACTAAAGTAGGAGAATAAAACCCCTAATTTAAGTGTTTTTCATCCCCTCTCCAAGCTCAAAGACGTCCAAAAGTGAATAACAATGTGATTAAGTGATGTATTTATAGTAGGACTCATGGCCGTGTGGGATTGCGGTCCGCAACGCGCCAATCACTCCATGGTAGTAGAGGTAGCAATGTTCCACATATTCCACTGGAATATTTTTTGCAACGCGTTTCTTGCTCCATTAGTCTAAGGGTCGCTCTGCTCCTCCATCGTGAGCCTTCACTGGAATTGAGCATTTGACGTCTACACTTTGCCTTGGCCATTTGTCTTCCATCCGAAGCCTTTTGGTGTTGTTTCCACTTGATTTCCAGCTTTTATATACTCCATATATCATTAAAATCAACTCACTAAGAATACTATAGCATCAAACACCACGTATTAGAGCTCAAAACAACACAACATCAAGAACGGTAAACTAGAAACTCAAGCTAAGAACTAGTGTCGTCCTATTAATCTTTAGCTTAGTTTTTTTACTCTTGGGTTATTTCAATTGAACTTTGAACACTATAAACTAGTTTTTCCACACATAATTACACAATATAAACATTAGGAACTCATTAAACACGTTAGAATACATTGCGATCAACTAGAACAACACCTAGCTCAAGCTAGTAACACTAGTTTTCTCGTTTAAACTCTAAGTGACCCAATTTAAGTCCGGACTTGTTTGAAAGACACATTAAATATTGTAATTAAGTACTAAAATACATTGATGATAAATTTTATCATCATTAACATACTAATAACACAAGTTTTCCTCAAAACAAACCTAAATAAGCAAGGATAACAACACTAAGGAGCATAAAACCACCTCACCACCCCATACTTAAAGCCTTGTTCGTCCTTGAACAACTTTTCACTCTAATCATCATAAGATGAGGAAAATATACACTTCTACTACAATAAAGATACTCAAGCTAGTACTACAATGACTACATAGAATGCAAGTTTCTACACTAAGCATGTTACATACATAATTGAAAGTTCAAGAATACTACTCCAAAACAAACCTAGCCTCAATAATTGGCTCACCTAGTTGTAAAACTCATACATATTTTTAAATCAAAGACATCATATAATTCACCCAACTACCATCAAACATGTACCCTCACAAAAAGAGAGTTTCCCATAATTTGAAGTTGGCTGCCGCGACTGGACCGGATGCGGTGTTCGAGGCCATGTAGAAGGTTAAGTTTATTTAGGAAAGTTTGAAAAATTCCCAAAGTCATCAAAAATCATACGCAGATGTAAGGAGGAAAGACCTTGAATTTGATGTTGGTGATTTAGTGTACTTGAAAGTTTCACCCATGAAAGGGGTGAAGAGATTTGGGAAGAAAGGGAAACTAAGTCCCCGTTACATTGGTCCCTATAAGATTGTGGATCTCATTGGGAAGGTAGCGTATAAGGTTGAATTGCCCGCGGAGTTATCTAACGTCCATCCGGTTTTCTATGTTTCTATGATTAAGAAGTCTATTGGTGATTCTGTTGTGATTGATCCTTCCGAAAGCTCGAGTATTCAAGATAGTCTTTCATATGAAGAGATTTTGGTTGAGGTTTTTGACTTTCAAGTTCGTAGGCTAAGAAACGAGAAAGTTCCTTTGGTTAAAGTGCTTTGGCGAAATCAATCCATGGAGAGTGCTACTTGGGAAGCCGAAGCGGATATGCGCGCCAAATATCCCCACCTCTTTCCTATGAATCCTGAGCATGTCAAAGGTATTGTTCTCTTTTAATTTAATCCTTATTGCTATGTTTATCTTGGCTTGTGTGTTTTCTACGATATCCAAAAAAATCTAGAATGGAGTATATGCTTGGGCAAGATGATTTTTCTCTATATACTGATTTTCATAGTATTCTTGACCTACCTATCAACATTCTAGGATGAATGTTTCCAAGGGGGAGATAATGTGATGCCCCAAAAAAAATTTCCGTTAAGATCTTGGACGAAAATGTGTTGAATTCTGTTCTTTATCATGATTAATAATTTTTCTGTGTGGAATTTCTGGATATGTCACCCGTCATCGCGTAAATCATCGAATAATATTTCCAACGATATGTGGATCATCCAAAATGGACACACGAGCGATGAGTTATGATCATTCTGATCTAACCGTGAATAGTGGTGAACAGTAAATGTGCAGGACAAAAATACTGAGGCCAGGCAAATTTTAGGGTCAAATTAAAATGATCATAACTCCTTGTACATAATGATCTGGGTGAGCTACCATATATCAACAGAAATCTCTGAAAGTCCTCTTTCCAATGAAATTGGTTTCATCCAATTTGTCTATCGGATCAAAGAGTTATGGTCGATCTACTTCAGCCTATCAAAACAGTCCACCAAAGGACAGATTTGACATTATTTGATTTTTAAGGGTATTTTGGTCATTCCCACTCAATCCATCCGGGTAAACCATGGATTTAAGTCCATTAAGAGAATTCAATAGCTCATTTTTCTCCAAAATTTCCTAAGGCTCAAACCCCAACCCTACTACTCCAAATTTCATCATTCTATGTCTCTTGATTGAACAGTAGAAATTTCAAATTGATTTGGGATTTGAGTTGATCATGTTAAGAGCTTCGAGAAGCACCCTTTATTTTCGTGAATAAAGTTCCGGAGTCGGGAGTTCATATTCATCTTCCATTTTTAGGTATGTGGGGCTTTGAACAAGATTATCATTTCGATCTTGTGCCCTGTATTTTTGTTGAATTACATTGACATGAGATTTTACATGTTTTACCATGAATTGGAAATATGGTTTTATATCTTATATTATTGTCCATGAGCTATGGGATTATGTCATCCGATATGTGTATGATGTTGAGATGGAATTATGTCCAAAAAGTATTTGATTATGAGAGTATGATGATTTAATTTGTGAAGCCTTGATTTATACTATCATTCCACTATTTCCTTATTATGAATTTATAATTGATATTGGAAATTCCATATCCCTACTATGGGTTGATGTCTCAAGTACCTTTAAATGAGAGTTGGATGGCAAATTGAGAAATGTTGATATTGAAGTTGCAATGAGTCTTGGTATTTTTCGGATGGTTTTGATGAATTAAATTATTGAAAATATTATGTATTGAGTCTTCATAGCCTTGTCCAAATGTCGAGTCGGTTATGGTTCAACGCATTGATACCTTGTTGATGTTGACGAAGATTAAAATGTTTTGAGCTAAAATGTGTTGAGTTAGGAATCCACAAATTGATATGATTTGCTAAATGAGAAAGAGATTTGATTTGGTCTTTATGATAGACCCTTGTGATGTTGCGGTGGATTTCCTAACGCGTTCTGAGCTTGTCGGGGAGTAGTACTTAGCACCGAGAGGGAAATTTGGTATTTCCCAAACCTATGTGCCACCGTAGGGTTGTTTAATGATGATCTTATTGGCCAGAGATCCCGATTGTGATTATTGTAGTTTTAAGGTCATACTCCCTAGCAAAGAGTATGACGCTCCCGCTAACGGCGGTTTCAAACCTTGGTATTCCACGTAGCTCACGTGAAGTTGTCGGTTATAGGAAACTCCCCTGTCTATAAGAGTCATGTTTATTGAAATACCGAGTCACTCCGAGTTTTGATGTGGTAAGTCAAGTTGCTTACGATGATCTATAATGATTTATGAGGTTTTTCTCCTACATTTCCTATCTAAGATGTTATGAGTTACATGATTTAATGTCACTCAATCCAGGTGTGTCATTAAGGTCCGTATGTACGCTTTTACAAAATTTATGATATTATTTATATTTTGCATGCGCTGATAACGCCCAAACTATAGCTCTCGTAAGAGTGTAAGCGGTCGCTGTCAAATATAGAACCCAACTGGGTTGGGTGTCGAATCCCACAGGGAATACTTGGTCACTAAGTGTTGCAATTATTAGTAGACTGTTGATCGAAAATTCCACGGAAAAGGGGGGATTGGATTGTGGCGTGAATTAATGCTATCAAAGTAACAACAGAATGCTTTGTTTAGTAAGATTTAATCACAGAGAATAATAAGTTAGGGTTATGTCCACCTTATGAGTTCTACGTATCTATTAACTATGAGTAATGCAGAATTCAGACATACATGCACTTATAGAGATTCGTATTCTAATGGTAAATCCTAGTGTTTCTCAACCATCAAGGATTATTTCACTTTAACTCTCTCGAGCCTAAAGTGTATAACTAACGGTACAAATTCTCCAAGAAGTTAACCCAGTTACGGCACTAACGTGTAAATAAGGGTTGGTAGCCCTATTTCCTTGTCACCCTCTCTTTTCCAAACATGTAACTTTTCTCTCGAACAAGTTAATGCTATAATGGTGTATTCTATATGTTTGCAACCACAAGAATTTAATTAAAACAAAGAGAGTAATGATATAAGTAGCATACACATCAAGAATTCACAAACTCATAGTAATAGATAGTATATCATAAGGCTTCCATAACCCTAACAGAGAAGTTTAGCTACTCATGAGTGCAACGGAAATCACAATAGATATAATCATCATACCACAACCTAGAATAATCTTGGCGATGGAGATGGTTTAGGCGTCCACTAGGGTTTGACGTTTTTCCTTCTCCGTTGATCACAAGAGCCGTGCTTTCTCTGTAGAAATTCTCACATGAATAGTCTAAAAGTGTCGACTGAATAATGACAATGAATAATGAATGAATGAATGAATAATAAAAAGCTTGAATTAATTGAAAAGCATGAATGCTGAAAAATTCAGCAAAATAGGGTTTTTATAACATCCTTGTCCTAGTCCTACTGAAATAGGGTTTTTATAACATCCTTGTCCTAGTCCTACTGGGTTACTGCTGCACCCCTAAGTATTAAGAAATACTAATTTTTCCCGGGACGGATTCTCCATGCATCACATTCAGTCCACAAGCTTCCAAAAGCTGCCTTCCTTCTTACGTGAAGTTTCCCTTGCTATCGAAAGGTCCACAAAGTGCTGAAATCTTCATCATAAATACCTAAAAACATGCTAATCACATTGGTTAGCTCACTTACAGGAAAATGAACTAAAAGTGCAGGAATTATATATTTTGTCCTTAAAACTTAGCTAAAATATGGGTAAATTATGGTGCTTTAGGCGTGTAAATACGCCCAACATCATGCGCCCCCACATACTCAGTACGTATCTTGTGTTGACCCACATATTTCTCTATGGTCTACATTTTTACCATGATGTAGGTTCAGGTACTCATCCGCAGCCGCGATAGTGATATCCGAGTGCAGCATCTACGTTCCTTCAGTGGTGAGTCCTCATGGTTCGAGGACCAAGTTGCTAGTTTTCGTGTTGTTGTTATGTGATCCTTTTGGTCTGTAGAGTCAGTTGGGGGTTTGTCCCAATGGCTCGTTGATTTTGCTATATAGAGGTTATTTCAGACTAGTGTATTATTGGGTTGGTTTGTGTATAGACATTCCATATATGTACGGTCTAATGATATGACGTGCCATGTGCGATGTGATATGATATGTACTTATATATATATCCTTAGCGTAGCATTTATGTTGTTGTGTTGGAACCCAAGGGTAGTGTTTTGGCTTAAGGGGTTAGCTTAAGGCTACGTGTAGCCTTGGGCATCGTGTGGGATCTCGGGATGATATTTTGGGGCATTACAAACTTGGTATCAGAGCGCCTAAGGTTGTGAAGAGTCCTAGGGAGTCTGACAAGCGCGTTACGTAGAGTCTTGAGCATAGGTGTGTAGTGCGCCACACCTATGATCAAGAGGCTGCGGGGCATTTTAGGAAAAGTCATTTTTTTCTTTCTACAAGATTCTATCATGCTTAGAACTATTTCCTTCTACTGTTAATTCATGCGTTCTTATGACAGAAAATGCCTCCACGGCGAGCTCGCGGAAACAACAACCAACCTCAACCCGTTGATCCGTTACATGAGACGGTATTCCATGCCGAATTTCAGGCAGCTTTTCAGATGCTAGCCCAGGCAGTTATCGCCAATACTCAGGCCAACGCTCCATCTCCGCAGGAAAATAATTCGGCAGCAACACGAATCCGTGACTTTATACGGATGAATCCGCCAGAGTTTCATGGGTCGAGAGCAGGTGAGGACCCGCAGATGTATGTTGATGAAATGAAGAAAATTACACAGATTATGCACGTGACCGAGGAAGAAAGTGTGGAGCTGGCTTCTTATCGGTTGAAGGATGTTGCCTATGACTGGGTGCAGATGTGGAATAAGGGTAGAGAGAAAGATACCGCTCCGGTGACTTGGCAATTGTTCCAAGATGCTTTCTTGGATAGATTCTTTCCTCTAGAGTTACAGGAAGCTAAGATACAGGAGTTTATGAATTTGAGACAAGGCTCCATGTCGGTTAAGGAGTATTGTCTTAAGTTTAATCATCTATCGAAGTACGCTCCCAATATAATGGCTGACTCGAGGACTAGTATGAGCAAGTTTCTAACTGGGGTGTCGAGTTATGTGGTGAAAGAATGTAGATCTGCTATGATCAACAGGGAGATTGATCTTCCTAGGTTAATGATTCATGCCCATCAGATTGGGTCAGACAAGATAAAGAAAAGAGAAAGAGTAAGAGGGATTAAGAGAGTCAGATCGGAGCAACAGGGGTCTGGTCAAACTAGATTCTTTGGAGGGAGTCGCCCTCAGTTTCAGAGACGTCCATTTATACCTGGACCTTCCTCAGCTAGTGCTCCCGTATATCGAGGTAGGCAGGAGCCCGGGAATAGGCCGGTACCTTCCAGGTCTCAGGACAGTGTAAGCAACCGGCCTCATCCTTCTTCGTGTGCTAAGTGTGGTAAAGACCATTTTGGGGAGTGTTATATGGGGCAGCGGGGCTATTTTAGTTGTGGGAAGTTGGGCCACGTACTTAGAGACTGCCCGTATGCCAGACAGCAGAGTTGTGATACCCATCCCCAGAGTCAGGCTACCAGTACCCCACAGCCCGTCCAGTTCCTCCTTAGGGTGCTTCATCTAGTACTGCTGGCGGTCAACGCTAGAATTGTTTCTATGCTATACCTCCTCGTCAGGAGCAGAAGGACTCTCCCGATGTTGTCACTGGTATGCTCCGTATTTTTTATTTTGATGTCTATGTGTTGATGGACCCCGGTTCGAGTTTTTCTAATGTGACACCTCTGGTCGCTGTAAATTTTGAAACGGATCCTGAACTAATTTCTAAGCCTATTTTGGTTTCTACTCTGGTAGGAGAGTCTGTCATTGCTAAGTGGGTGTATAAGAAATATCCCATTACTGTCCTTCATCGGGTTATGTATGCTGATTTGATTGAGCTAGATATGGTTGACTTTGATATCATTCTGGGTATGGATTGGCTTCACTCATGCTATGCGTCTATTGATTGTCGTGCCTGTGTGGTAAAGTTTCAGTTTCCTGATAAACATATCCTCGAATGGTCCGAGAGTTCTGTGATTCCTAAGGGTCGTTTCATATCCTATCTCATAGCTAGGAAGTTGATTTCCAAGGGTTGCATCCACCATTTGGTTTGGGTTAAAGACACAAAGTTTGAACCCCGACCATTCAGTCAATTAATATTGTTAATGAGTTTCTTGATATCTTTCCGGAAGATCTCCCTGGAGTACCTCTTAATAGAGAGATAGAGTTCAGGATTGACCTTCTTCCCGATACTCAGCCTATTTCCATTCCTTCGTATCGCATGGCTCCCGCGGAACTTAAAGAGTTGAAGGATCAATTGAAAGATCTTTTAGACAAAAGCTTTATCAGACCTAGTGTGTCCCCGTGGGGTGCACCTGTCCTGTTTGTGCTTAAGAAAGATGGTTCTTTGCGGATGTGTATTGATTACTGGCAGCTTAATAGGGTTACTATCAAGAATAAATATCCGCTTCCTCGAATTGATGATTTATTTGATCAATTGCAAGGTGCGAGCTACTTTTCGAAGATAGACCTCAGATCTGGTTATCACCAACTTAAGGTTAGGGAATGTGATATCCCCAAGACAGCCTTCTGAACTTGTTACGGTCATTTTGAATTTCTAGTGATGTCTTTCGGGTTAACTAATGCTCCAGCGGCTTTCATGGATCTTATGAACCGTGTATTCCGGCCATATCTGGATTTATTTGTAATAGTGTTCCTTGATGATATTCTTATTTACTCCCGAAGTGATTGTGATCATGCGGATCATCTCCGAATCATGTTGAAAACTCTTCGAACTCATCGGTTGTATGCTAAGTTCAGTAAGTGTGAGTTCTTGCTGAAATCTGTAGCCTTCTTGGGTCATGTTGTTTCTTCCGAAGGTATTAGAGTTGATCCTCAAAAGATAGAGGCTATAAAGAGTTGGCCTAGACCTATTTCTCCTTCTGATATCCAAAGTTTCTTGGGTCTAGCTGGTTATTATCGTCATTTTATTGAAGGGTTTTCATCTATTGCATCTCCTATGACCCGTTTGACCCAAAAGAAAGTGAAGTTCCGTGGTTCGAATCTTGCGAGAAGAGTTTTCAGGAGTTGAAGACTCGACTCACTTCAGCCCCTGTGTTGACTTTGCCTGACGGTGTTGATGGTTTTGGGTTGTATTACGATGCTTCCAGAGTCGGTTGGGTTGTGTATTAATGCAAAAGGGCAAGGTTATAGCTTATGCTTCCAGGCAGCTAAAGCCTTATGAGAAGAATTATCCTACCCATGACCTTGAATTAGCTGCCGTGGTTTTTGCTTTGAAAATCTGGAGACATTAATTGTATGGTGTCCATGTCGACGTCTTCACGGACCATAAGATCTTGCAATATGTATTCACCCAAAAGGAGTTGAATCTTAGGCAGAGACGATGGTTAGAACTATTGAAAGATTATGATATGATCGTGCTATATCATCCGGGCAAGGCCAATGTAGTAGCAGATGCCCTTAGTCGGAGGTCCATGGGTAGCGTAGCACATGTGGAGATTGGTAAGAAGGAGTTGGCCCGTGAGGTACATCGTTTGGCTAGATTGGGGGTTAGGTTGTTTGGTGATGCTGAGGGTAGTATAGAAGTGCAAAGTGGTTCCGAATCCTCTTTAGTTTCGGAAGTGAAGGAGAAGCAAGACAGGGATCCTACCTTGGTCAGGTTAAAAGAGTTAGTTAAAGACCAAAAGGTGAAGGTTTTCTCCCAAAGGGGAGATGGCATTTTGAGACTCCGAGAAAGATTATGTGTTCCTGATGTTGAAAACTTAAAGAAGAGGATTATGGCGGAAGCGCATGGTACGCGATACTCCATCCATCCTGGTGCTACCAAGATGTACCATGATTTGCGGGAAATCTATTGGTGGAACGGTATGAAGAGGAATATAGCAGAATTTGTGTTGAAGTGTTCCACATGTCAACAGGTTAAAATAGAGCATCAAAGTCCCAGTGGCGTGATGCAAGAGTTTAGCATTCCTACTTGGAAGTGGGAAGAAGTGAATATGGACTTCATAGTTGATTTGCCTCCTTCTCGTCGCCATCATGATTCGACTTGGGTTGTCGTAGATCGGCTGACAAAATCAGCTCATTTCTTGCCTATGCATTCATCGTATACAGCTGAAGATTATGCTAGAATATATATTCGGGAACTCGTCAGACTTCATGGAATCCCTTTGGCTATTATTTCTGACAGAGGTACCCAGTTTAGCTCTCAGTTTTGGAAATCTTTCTAGAAGGGTCTCGGTACCCAAATTCGTTTAAGTTCTGCTTTCCATCCGCAAACAGATGGTCAAGCCGATCGGACCATTCAGACTTTAGAAGATATGTTGAGGGCTTGTGTACTTGATTTTAAAGGTAGTTGGGATGATCACTTAGCATTAATCGAATTTTTCTTACAATAACAGGTTTCATGCTACTATTGAAATGGCCCCGTTTGAAGCTTTGTATGGTAGAAGGTATAGATCACCCATTGGTTGGTTTGAAGTTGGTGAGGCTACCGCGACTGGACCGGATGTGGTGTTTGAGGCCATGGAGAAGGTTAAGTTAATTCGGGAAAGGTTGAAAACCGCCCAAAGTCGTAAAAAATCATACGCAGATGTAAGGAGGAAAGACCTTGAATTTGATGTTGGTCATTTAGTGTACTTGAAAGTTTCACCCATTAAAGGGGTGAAGAGATTCGGGAAGAAAGGAAAACTAAGTCCCCGTTACATTGGTCCCTATAAGATTGTGGATCGCATTGGGAAGGTAGCGTATAAGGTTGAATTGCCCGCGGAGTTATCTAATGTCCATCAGGTTTTCCATGTTTCTATGCTTAAGAAGTTTATTGGTGATTCTGTTGTGATTGATCCTTCCAAAAGCTCGAGTATTCAAGATAGTCTTTCATATGAAGATTTTCCTGTTGAGGTTTTCGACTTTCAAGTTCGTAGGCTAAGAAACAAGGAAGTTGCTTTGGTTAAAGTGCTTTGGTGAAATCAATCTGTGGAGAGTGCTACTTGGGACGCCGAAGCGGATATGCATGCCAAATATCCCCACCTCTTTCCTACGAATCCTGAGCATGTCAAAGGTATCGTTCTCTTTTGATTTAATCCTTATTAATATGTTTTTCTTGGCTTGTGTGTTTTCTACGATATCTAAAAAAATCTAGAATGGAGCATATGCTTGGGCAAGATGATTTTTCTCTATATACTGATTTTCATAGTATTCTTGACCTACCTATCAACATTCGAGGACGAATGTTTCCAAGGGGGAGATGATGTGATGCCCCGGAAAAAAAATTTCGTTAAGATCTCGGACGAAAATGTGTTGAATTCTGTTCTTTATCGTGATTAATAATTTTTTTGTGTGGAATTTCTGGATATGCGATCGGTCATCGCATAGAGCATCGAATAATATTTCCAATGATATGTGGATCATCCAAAACGGACATTCGAGCGATGAGTTATGATCATTCCGATCTAACCGTGAATAGTGGTGAACAGTAAATGTGCAGGAAAAAAATACTGAGGCCAGGCGAATTTTAGGGTCAAATTAAAACGATCATAACTCCTTGTACATAATGATCTTGGTGAGCTACCATATATCAACAGAAATCTCTGAAAGTCCTATTTCTAATGAAATTGGTTTCATCCAATTTGGCTATCGGAGCAAAGAGTTATGGTCGATCTACTTCAGCCTATCAAAACAGTCCACCAAAGGACAGATTGACATTATTTGATTTTTAAGGGTATTTTGGTCATTCCCACACCAATCCATCAGGGTAAACCATGGATTTAAGTCCATTAAGAGCATTCAATAGCTCATTTTTCTCCAAAATTTCCTAAGGCTCAAACCCTAACCCTACTACTCCAAATTTCATCCTTTGATGTCTCTTGATTTAACCGTAGAAATCTCAAATTGATTTGGGATTCAAGTTGATCATTTTAAGGGATTCGAGAAGCACCCTTTATTTTCGTGAATAAAGTTCCGGAGTCGGAAGTTCATATTCATCTTCCATTTTTAGGTATGTGGGGCTTTGAACAAGATTATCCTTTCGATCTTGTGCCCGGTATTTTTGTTGAATTATATTGACATGAGATTTTACATGTTTTACCATGAATTGGAAATATGGTTTTATATCTTATATTATTGTCCATGAGCTATGGGATTATGTCATCCGATGTGTATGATGTTGAGATGGAATTATGTCCAAAAAGTATTTGATTATGAGAATATGATGATTTAATTTGTTAAGCCTTGATTTATACTATCATTCCACTATTTCCTTATTATGAATTTATAATTGATATTGGAAATTCTATATCCCTACTATGGGTTGATGTCTCAAGTACCTTTAAATGAGAGTTGGATGGCAAATTGAGAAATGTTGATATTGAAGTTGCAATGAGTCTTGGTATTTTCCGGATGGTTTTCATGAGTTAAATTGTTGAAAATATTATGTATTGAGTCTTCATATCCTTGTCCAAATATTGAGTCGGTTATGGTTCAACGCATTGATACCTTGTTGATGTTGAGGAAGATTAAAATGTTTTGAGCTAAAATGTGTTGAGTTAGGAATCCACAAATTGATATGATTTGCTAAATGAGAAGGAGATTTGATTTGGTCTTTAGGGTAGACCCTTGTGATGTTGTGGTGGATTTCCTAACGCATTCTGAGCTTGTCGGGGAGTAGTACTTAGCACCGAGAGGGAAATTTGGCATTTCCCCAAACCTATGTGCCACCGTAGGGTTGTTTACGGATGATATTATTGGCCAGAGAGCCCGATTGTGATTATTGCAGTTTTAAGGTCGTACTCTCTGTCAAAGAGTATGACGCTCCCGCCAACGGGGGTTTCAAACGTTGGTATTCCACGTAGCTCACGTGGGGTTGTCGGTTATAGGAAACTCCCCTGTCCATAAGAGTCATGTTTATTGAAATACCGAGTCACTCCGAGTTTTGATGTGGTAAGTCAAGTTGCCTATGATGATCTATAATGATTTATGAGGTTTTTCTCCTACATTTCCTATCTAAGATATTATGAGTTGCATGATTCAATGTCACTCAAGCCAGGTGTATCATTACGGTCCGTATATACGTTTTTACGAAATTTATGATATTATTTATATTTTGCATGCGCCCCCACATACTTAGTACGTATCTTGTGTTGACCCACATATTTCTCTATGGGCTACATTTTTACCATGATGTAGGTTCAGGTACTCATTCTCAGCCGCGACAGTGATATCCGAGTGTCGCATCTACGTTCCTTCAGTGGTGAGTCCTCATGACTCGAGGACCAAGTTGCTAGTTTTGGTGCTGTTGTTTTGTGATCCCTTTGGTCTGTTGAGTCAGTTGGGGGTTTGTCCCAATGGCTCGTTGATTTTGCTATATACAGGATATGTCAGACTAGTGTATTGTTGGGTTGGTTTGTGTATAGACATTCCATATATGTACAGTCTAACGATATTCTGTGCCATGTACGATATGATATGATATGTACTTATATATATATCCTTAGCGTAGCGTGTATGTTGTTGTGTTGAAACCCAAGGGTAGTGTTTTGGCTTAAGGGGTTAGCTTGAGTCTACGTGTAGCCTTGGGCACCGTGTGGAATCTCGGGATGATATTTCTGGGCGTTACAAACTTGGTATCAGAGCGCCTAAGGTTGTAAAGAGTCCTAGGGAGTCTGACAAACCGCGTTACATAGAGTCTTGAGCATCGGTATGTAGCGCGCCACACCTATGATCAAGAGGCTGCGGGGCGTTCTAGGAAAAGTCATTTCTTTCTTTCTACAAGAGTCTATCATGATTACAACTGTTTTGAGCTAAAATGTGTTGAGTTAGGAATCCACAGATTGATATGATTTGCTAAATGAGAAGGAGATTTGATTTGGTCTTTATGATAGACCCTTGTGATGTTATTGTGGATTTCCTAACGTATTCTGAGCTTTTCGGGGAGTAGTACTTAGCACCGAGAGGAAAATTTGGTATTTTCCTTAACCTATGTGCCACTGTAGGGTTGTTTAATGATGATATTACTGTCCAGAGAGCCCAATTGTGATTATTGCAGTTTTAAGGTCGTGCTCCCTGGAAAAGAGTATGACGCTCCCGCCAAAGGGGGTTTCAAACGTTGGTATTCCACGTAGCTCACGTGGGGTTGTCGGTTATAGAAAACTCCCATGTCTATAAGAGTCATGTTTATTGAAATACCGAGTCACTCCGAGTTTTGATGTGGTAAGTCAAGTTGTCTATGATGATCTATAATGATTTATGAGGTTTTTCTCCTACATTTCCTATCTAAGATGTTATGAGTTGCATGATTCAATGTCACTCAAGCCAGGTGTGTCATTACGGTCTGTATGTATGTTTTTACGAAATTTATAATATTATTTATATTTTGCATGCGCCCCCACATACTTAGTACGTATATTGTACTTACCCACATATTTCTCTATGGGCTACATTCTTACCATGATGTAGATTCAGGTACTCAACCGCATCCGCGACAGTGATATCCAAGTGTCGCATCTACGTTCTTTCAGTGGTGAGTCCTCATGGTTCGAGGACCAAGTTGCTAGTTTTGGTGCTGTTGTTTTGTGATTCCTTTGGTCTGTTGAGTTAATGTGGGTTTTTCCCAATGGCTCGTTGATTTTTCTATATAGAGGCTATGTCAGACTAGTGTATTATTGGGTTGGTTTGTGTATAGACATTCCATATATGTACAGTCTAATGATATTCCATGCCATGTGCGATGTGATATGATATGTACTTATATATATATATATCCTTAGCGTAGCGTGTATGTTGTTGTGTTGGAACCCAAGGGTAGTGTTTTGGCTTAAGGGGTTAGCTTCAGGCTACGTGTAGCCTTGGGCACCGTGTGGTGTCTGGGGATGATATTTCAGGGCATTACAGATGGGCTATGGTCTGGTCTGCCAATTGTAGTAGCACAGAACTCGATTTCAACTTCCCCAAGCCTAAAGTGTTAAACAGGGATTGGGGCATCAAGTTGATACTTGCCCCTAAATCACTAAGTGCGTGGAGCACCTCACTATTGCTTATTTGAATAGGGAGATTGAAACTCCCAGGATCTTTGAGCTTTTTGGGCATCTTCTACATCACCACAAAACTACACTCCTCAGTGAGTAGCTTTACTTTGTTAGTGACCACATCTTTCAAGTACTTAGCGTACTTGGGCATTTCCTGCAAAACATCTAAAAGAGGAAGGTTAATGTAAAGCTCTCTGAACGTGTCAAAGAACTTCTAGAAGCATGCATCCTCCTTCACTTTTCTAAGACTCGAAAGGTGGAGGTGGTCTATTCTTTACCTATTCAGCAACCTTGGTTTTAGAGTACTTAGACTTCCTCAAATTTTTAGCAATCTTGTCATCTACCGATTGGGGAACTATCTCTACATCTACCTCCTTAGTTGTCTTTTAAGGTTCCTTATTCAGCTCTTTGCCACTCCTCTAAGTGATTGTCATTACTTATTTAGGAGTTTCATTAGTACTTGGCAAACCCCCTTGAGGACTTGCATTTTGTGCCTTTTGCATTTGCCCAGCCTGTATCTCCAAGTGCTTTGTAACCACTTGCTAACTCTTTATATCTGCTGGCAATTGTGCTTAAGCATCTAAAAAATTTTCTGGCATCTCTTCCATACTTCTAGTGGCATATTTCCCTTGAACCTACTGCTACTGAAACTGTTACTATTAGTTGTTCCATGATGGATTTAGTGGCTGAGTCTGCCACTTTAGATTGCAGGCGTTCCCATAATTTGGCCTTTGAGTATTATCCAAAAACATCATTGATTCAGGATTTGCACCACACGTGGCTACATAATAACCACTGTTGCCACAAATCTCACACCACGTACTCATTTGATGAATTGCATTAGTTGTTGCTGCAGGCTGTGTAACCCCTAATTTCATATTGCTGAGTTGAGTAGTTAACTGGTTTTATAGTACAACAATCTGAGCGGATATAGTAGTAAATTGGTCCACCTCCAACACATCTACAACCTTCTATGTAGAAATTTTTAAGTTAGAATGCCTCTCAAGATTTCCTTGTGCAATCCGATTCAACAAGTTGTATAGCTCACCAGACGTCAATTCCAACGCTTGAACACCCGCAGCTGAATCTAGCAAAATTTTTGTGTTGTGATCAAGTTCCTCAACAAAAGTGTGATCTGGTACCTCATTGGATTGCTGACCATGTAGACAGTCCCGAAGAACTTTAAACCTCTCATACGCATGATATAGTTCTCATCTGGCTTCTGTTTGAAGCTCACAATCTCACAGTGTAGTCTTGCTAGATTGAAAGAATCGAATGAGGAATTTTTGGGCTAACTCATCCTAGGTTGTGATTGAACTTGTTGGCTCAGTATTCAACCACTTCTTCTCTTCCCCTAACAGTGAAAAGGGGAAAAGTGTCAGCCTAACATAGTCAGTTGACACACCCGTAGGGATGAATGTGTCATTGATCTCCAAGAAATTCCGTAGATAGACTTGTGAATTTTTATGTGAAAGCCCCATAAACTGTCCACTGCTGATCAAAAGTTACACTGTGTTCTGTTTTAACTCAAAGTTACCTCCAGCAACTAGTTTCTGAAAAGGGAAGGTCAAATTTATCGAAAGTGGGATTGCCACTTCGCGAACTGTTCTGCGGGCTAGTTGATCTTCATCCATAAGAGAAGGATTGTGTAGTTACTCTTGAATTTGTCGGGATATTATAGAGAAGGACTTCTTCTCTCCTCAATTGATGAAAGCATTGCTCGGGTTCGAGGCTGGATTCAACCAATTCCCTATCTCTTGCTATCTTATTAGCCAGTAAACTTGTTTCCTGCAAATTCAATACCAAGACTAAGTGTAAAGCACCAAAGATATCTAAGAAGTTAAATTAAAAATGAAAAAGTTGTCAATTCACAAGTCCCCAGCAACGGTGCCAAAAACTTATTGCGCTCAAGCTCACATGCAAGTGTACATGGTCTCACCAAGTAATACAATGGCCTTATAAAAATCTGAATATCAATCCCTTAGAGACTCGTTTTAAAAACTATTCAATTCTAGTTCACAATTGAGATTAAATTAGTGCAATCGTAACAAAATGAGTTTTGAAAGTTTTTAAACTAAAAGTAAACTAAAGTAATATGGAAAAGTAAGGACTTTGGACAATCAATGGATGAAAACCCGGGGTTAAAGCACTATGAACAATCATACTAAGCTCTTGAACTTCATTTATTAGATTACTTATATTGGTTGTTGATTCGCAGGGTTTATCGTATGATCAGGGTCTCCAACCTCTGATCTTCTAGCTAACTGGACATTACAACTACATCATTGAGTTGGGATGTAACAATCCATTTAGATGCATTAAGATTTCATCCTACAAGTGAGATAAACAAGGATTATAGGTATATTCCTATCCTAGATGCTAATTCAAATTTCTTATTTTATAAAAGAATAAGAACCTTACTCTACTTATCCCCACGTTCTATCTTCTTATTCCCCCTCCCGAGCTCACAAAGTCGACAATTGATGTATTCTTAGGGTTTCAAATCCTTAAAATAGTTATAACAAGGATAAATAAACAGCCAAATATGATAAGCAATCCAATAAAACACAATTCAAAGAAATAGTAAACATGTTCTTGGCCTTAACCCCGGAAAGGGGGCGTCTAGCCGCTAATGGACATAATCATAATTACAGTGAATGAATACAAGATATAACCAATGAATAAGATAAATTAAAAGAATAAAAACCCTAGTTGAATTGTTTTTCATCCCATCTCTAAGCCTCAAGACGTCCAAAAGTGAATAACAATGTGTTTAAGTAATGTATTTATAGTAGGAGGGCTCATGGTCGTGCGGGATTGTGGTCCCGACGTGCCACTCACTCCATGGCATTAGAGGTCACTAATCACCACCTATTTCACTATGGTATGGGTTGTGATACGTTTATTTCTCCACTAGCCTAAGGTTCGCAAGGTTTCACTGAAATTGCATTTGACGTCTACACTGAAATTGCATTTGACGTCTACACTTTGCCTTGTGCATTTTTCTTCCATCCCAAGCCTTTTGGTGTTGTTTACACTTGATTTACAGATTTTATATCCTCCATATATCATCACAATTAACTCACCAAGTATCCTATAGCATCAAAAACCATGTATTAGAGCTCAAAACAACATAACATCAAAAACAATGAACTAGAAACTCACGCTAAGAACTAGTGTTGTCCTATTAATCTTTAGCTTAGTGTTTTGACTCTTGGCTTATTTCAATTGCACTTTAAAAACTATAAACAAGTTGTTCCATATATAATTACACTATATAACCATTAGTAACTCATTAAACATGTTAGAATCCATTGGGATCAACTAGAACGACACCTAGCTCAAGCTAGTAACACTAGTTTTCTCGTTTAAACTCTAAGCAACCCAATTTAAGTCCGAACTTGTTTGAAAGACTCCTTAAACATTGTAATTAAGTACTTTAACACTTAGATTCTCAATTATATCATGATTAACACATTAAGAACACAAGTAGTCCTCAAAATAAAGTTAAATAAGCTAGGATAACAACACTAAGGAGCATAACTACCTCAAATCAGGCACCTTCTTAAAGCGCCTACCCGACTTTCAGGTCACTTGTAAATGGAGGGATAGGCTAATCATCATACTACACTATAATAGGTCAATCATTGGAGACAAGACAGGGTGCTATGCTAATCCCTTGTTCAGAGAAAGAGAGGACTTTCTTTTAGCTGAAGGAACGAAAAGAACAGGCGGCAGAGAAAAAGAAAAGGAGAAAGAAGGGGGCACTTTAGGAAGAGTATAAACCGTGGTAGTTAAGAAATTTAAGCCTCCCAGAGTAGAGCTTGAAGCAAGGGTCAGAACTTTAGGTGGGGTCCTTTGGCTCAAGATCAGGTGAGGGCACTGGAGGGGGTTTTCTATTTTAGAATTACCAATGTAGAATCTTTTTAAAAAAATCTCTCAGGCAAAACGCAATTCATCGAGGAAGGTTGGGAAATAGTATGCCCAATTCACCAGGTTCTACCACTGTAGGGCCTGATATATCAGATAGAGAACGAACGAATAACAAGTGACTTTGATCTCATGTTGTCCTTTACTTTGGCTACTAATAAGAGGATTGGGATTTTCTTCTTGTGTATGTGTTATATACCTTAGCTCTAACGCCAACTCCTTGGTAAAAGGTGCTTACTTCCATTTTAGAAATCAGATTAGATTTCCAATTGGTGCTCAACATAAGGGTTCCAAACCTCTGAAAGGTGAGACAGATTTAACTGTTCATCGATAGAAGAAGCTCTCTCTTTATCATCTTATGCCAGATGTAACATAATTTTTCCTTCTTGCAAACCACAAGAGCGCCTACTTCCTAGAGGAGCAACGCTCATTTTCCTTTTAGGGTAAAGCAGCGCATAAAAAAAAGGCTGACCTCTGTATAACAACTTCGCTATTCTTCCTTTCAAATAAGGGTTTAATGGAAAGGGAAGTTGTAACGCCTCGATTTTCTGAACCGGAATGCGACACGATGCTCATGACCCCGAAGGACCACAAGTAAACCCATGACTGATATCTATACCTTTATACTATATAATATATGTATACAAATGCAGAAATATGAACTAAAAGGCCATAAGGTTCAATACTGAACGTAATCTGAATAATAACAATGTTTGAATAAAGTGGTATCACAATACCAAAACAAAATTGAAATACTGAAGTCTGAATCTAGTATGTAATCTAGTCTGAAAGCCTCTAACCATCTAAAGTAGGGAGTGGAAGGAACATGTCTCCAACTAACTCCCGACTACTGAAAGCCTAACTGAAATACTAAAGTAATAAAGTAGTAATCATGTCCTCAAAGAATAAGGACTCACTCCTAACTCTGATTGCTGAAATATGCAATGCTACTACTGCTCTGGAACTCGTGCCTCTGAACCTAAGGTATAAAATAAAACACCATAGAGAGAATGCGTCAGTATGACTAAATGTACTGAGTATACGAGTGAGGTAGGCTAAATGCAAAGGGTTTATATGCATGAACAATGCTGACTGAAATGAACGTGAGAATACATACATGCATAAGTAACTACAAGTGAACTCGTGGTGATACTAACTACTGAGTTTGAATGCTGACAACATGAGTGTACTGATACTGAGATACTGAATGACTGAGTTCAATGATATTAATATGTAATTCACTACTAAGTGAGGAACTGATACTGAATTGCTGAATAGATGAACGACTATTTCTGACAGTTCGAATTATAAAGAACTAGTCTGATTGAGTGTGTCTCACAGTCCTGAAACTGAATACTCATAATGTGAGTTATGATGACTGATATAACTGATATGACTGTGATGATCGGCATAATCGATGTAACGGATACTGAGCGACTGTATCTAACAGTCTAAGTTCTGATGGAACTATCTGAGTTTCGTTCTGTATGGAGTAACTAAATTTGAGATCAGTCCTATCTAGCGGGTGATCTCTAAGTATAATGATAATAAAGATGATTTGACTTAGTCTGAGATCAGTCCTACCTAGTGGGTGATCTCTAAATCTGATTATACTAATACTAATTGACCATAGTTGAGGTCAGTCCTATCTAGTGGGTGATCCCGGAGTCTATTGATAATGATAAGGATTGACTGTATCTGACAGTCCTAAATCTGTAATTGAAACTTTGGGATGAATTCATCTAATCGACATGCCCCTTTCTAGCTAGTCTGGGGTCCAACCTGTAACCCTAGTTGGAAGGGTGTCAGTACCGCACCACTGGTAAAGAAAAAAGCTGTGGAGTCTGTCCTAATCTAGCGGGTGACCCCTGGGATCAGTCCTATACATTTAAATGTGCTAACGGGTGATCCCTGAGTATGTCAGTCCTATCTAACGGGTGATATCTTGTACCTATGCTGGCTACGTACTTCTGGAACTTAGGGATTGCTTCTAGAGATCTCAATCCTATCTAGAGGCTAAGTCGCCATCCCTAGGCTCGCTCGGTGCTGAATCCTACTCCCATCTGAAAGACACTGAACTGATTAATTGAGCTGAGTTGATTAACTGAACTAAACTAATTAGCTGAACTAAAATGATTAGCTAAACTGATACTAGTGGTATTATTTAGAGGAGCTAAACTGAGTTTACTGAGTTCCGTTGACTGACGGAATGTACTGATGTCTGAGGACTGACTGAGAGTACTGTAGTTACTATGATTTTACTTGGAATACTAAAATCACTGAGATTACTAAACTTCTAAGATTTTTGAGATTTTCTGAGTCACATGGTTGACTGAGTTCTATGGATCATGGATTGACTGAGAGTATCTTGAAACATAACATGGCTCTAAGCACACAGCTAAATTATTGGGTACAAGTACCCTCAGGACTCGATGGAAGGAAACTGACAAAACATGACTTTGCTCTTCTTGAACACATGACCAATATTCATAATTCAAAATACCATAAGTTGGGGATTTCATACTATACATAGTTCTTAAAGTCTTATACATGGAAGGGAATGCACATAACAACATGCCATAAGTCCATCAATCTAGTTTCATGAACATTCCATCAACAATCATGATACATAACAATATCATAGAAGTCATTATTTTCATAAGGGTGTAGCATGCATTTGTCATTTAGGTCACAATTCAACTATAATACATGACTTCTAGTCTTTTAGGCATTTTATCAAACACCTTACGTGCACACTTCGTGGCATAGGTGTATTCATCAATTTACCAATCTTGAGTCACCCAAACTCATGGATTTCAACTAACATGCTCACATATTTCCTGAAAATACATTAATATTCCATCTTGAAACTCCAATAATAACCATCAATATGAACATGATCACACCATAACAAGAAAATCACAATTTATTATTTAAAACTTGATTCTTGGACCCCATGGATGAAAGGGATCCATGGATGAACACTACGCATACCTTAGGGATTGAATCTTGAAAGAAAATTTACCTTTCTTAAATGTTCTTGGATAGGGAATCTTAATTCTTGAATATCTTGTGGAGAGTATGATGGGATCTTGTAGTTAATTGAGAAGAAACCCTAAGTTTGTTCTTGGGAACAAAGAGGGTTAAGAGCTTTTGAAACTAAATACCAATAGCTAAATAGGTGTTTTTGGTGTTTTATGTCGTAGGGTAAGGTTTAGGGTAAGGGAAAAAGACCAAAATACCCCTACGAACTTAATTTCTAGTTGCTGAAATCATCAGCTGACGACATGGGCTGATAAGCCGTCAGGTCTATGATATCCCGTCAGCCCAGGTCGTCACCTAGGACCTGAAATTGATGGGCTTCTGCCTAAGGCTGACGACATTAGCTGCTAAGTCATCAGAAATATGATAAGCTGCTAGAAAGGTCATCAGAAATGTGATAAGCCATCAGACAGGTCGTCAGAAATGTGATAAGCCGTCAGACAGGTCGTCACTCAATTTCCAGGCTGACATGCTGGAATAAAATGGGTATAACTTTTTGCTCCGATATCGGATTTGGGGAAAATTGGTATATTTGGAAAGATAATTCAATTATCTATATTTTGGTAGGTCATGAACTCAAAAAATCATAGTAAAACTAGATACATGCTCATTTGAAGTTGACTATAGCAATATCCTTCCCAAGAGTTCAATCGGTAAGGAATGTTTTGATTCGTCTGATAGCTGGGAGTTATTTGAAGCCTTAATATACATCTATCTTACTCATAAAGCTATAAAATAATCATGATGTACTATTCATGAGATTGAAACATGTCTCTAATAGTGGTTTGGATTTTTCGGGCTATTACAGAAGTCCGGGGTAAAAGCGCTATTTTCTGTTATCAATGAAACCAAAAGAAAGAAAAAAAACAATTTCTTTCGTATAGATTGAGACTTGTAACATGATTATTTACTCATTCCCTTATCATAGGCATGCCTACCAATGCCTATCAAAGTCTTCGGCTTGCACAACGTCTCCTTCTATTTGCTCCAGCTATGAAAAAAAAGAATGGGCGCAAAAAATTATTATTTCTTATCACTCTTTGTTTAATTTTGGCCTCCCGAACTCCTACAAAGAGGGAGTCAGAGCCAACATCTATCTTATTTATTTTCTGATCCTACTTCAGATTCTCTTTCAGTTGTTAAAACAAGCCCCTATTCCTATCGGTTGAGTAGCCTGGTAAATTTACCACTCATTGACATCCATATTTGTGCACACTACTATGTTTAAATTGTATAAATGAGGCAAAATTGCCATTTGAATGCACTAATTCCCAGGGTTGGCAGGTTTACTGGTAAGATTAAAAAAACAAGTGAATTGAGATAAAAAGGGAACAAAAAGATCAAACTTAATACAAAAGCTGGAAAATCCAGAGTAGGGATCGACCTCAGTTACCGCGATCATGGTCTGAGGGCCGCAATTATGAGCAGTCAAAGCCTGTTCAAGGTATGGAAATGGAGTTAGGCTCACTATGATCGCGAGATTCATGATCGTGATGGTGTAAAATTCTTTTAGGGACAGATTTGTAAATTCATACAGTTGGTTCCAACTCTTAAAAGGGCAAAACCCTTACAATTTTAAGGCACTTTTTAAACTAGAATTCAAGTTTTGTATGGTGTAAAACCCTTCTAAATTGGGAAAGAATAATTATTTTTGATATTCCAAGAGATTTTAGTTACAATTTGAAATTGGATTTGATATTATTATTGCTTTGCATCAATGGAGGCATTGAATGCCAACTTGGGTATAATTTTTTTCATAATTTTCTTTACTAGCTTAATTGTATTCCTGAGGTTATGTTGAAATAGGGTGCTAATGTGTATAGGTAATGATTTATATTTCCAAATCTTAGTTAATAATGTTGGGTTTCACTCATACTTGATTTTTAAATTTGAATTTGTGGGTGAAAACCCCAATTTCCCTAAACCCAACACCGTCCTTGAAAGAGGGATGTGTGTATGTCCCTAGATCCCACACCATCATTGAAAGAGGGTTGTGGGTGATTAGTATTAGTGAACAATAAAGTATATTGTATCTTACTCATTAACATTGTCTTAGAAATAAGGATGGTTTGTGGGTTTTCTATATCTTGGGCATCAGCCTAGAAATAGGGATGCCAAATTTAGGTTTTGGGTTGATTATTTTGACACACCCACGAGGTATACGAAAGAATCTATGGGTGAAATTTTAGGTGTTTTGTAGAAATACTAAGACCATAACCTCTAAACTAGCCTACCAACATAGTCATTAACTAGAATTAGAATTTTACTCTCATGCACCCATACACTAATTGCCCCTATGAAAGCATAGCCCCAAGACTCTTCTCTCATTGGATTTTTAATTAAAAAATTGTTGTTCTTATTTAGTTTCACAAGTTAATTTGGTTCAAACATATTTTAATTCATACCCCCCAATTTAAATTATGACTTGCTTTAAGTTTGCATTACAGGTAAATTCTTAGTAACTCTCAACATACATAGGATTCGAAAACTAGTCACACTCCTAGTGGATTCGACCCCAACTCATGTTGGGTTATTATATTGAAAACGATTGTCTTTTCCTAAAATAATTGAGTAAGTTGAGCATGGTAAACATGCCCCCGATCTTGACAATGACAATGTTAACAAAATGATAATGTGAACTATTCAATTCTAGTATAGAAAAAAAGGAATTGATGAAATGACCAAGTCTTCCAGAGAATGGAAGCTCACCACTTCACCACTAACGATAGATGAACCGAGCTGATCCACCTAACTCTGCATAGGAAAAGCAGAAGTATCTCTGGTGCCTGCATCGTATGGGGATACAACGTCTAAAGACGGTTAGTGGGTTGAGAACTAGCATATAACTCAGGGATAGGGGATAAAATAAAGCCAAGTTAAATCTAATTCAAAACCATTTGAACATTTTCATGTACGTATTTAATTAATATGCTGGGTAGGGAACAACTCTTGTCATGTTCTTCAAAATCATTAACCCGGATTGTGTAGCATGACCACATAACAAGGCAGCCACGGGCTATAAGGGTCCATCTCTTCCCTAGATGGAAGGGCCCTAGTGTGTGTGGCCACACAAACCAGTGAATAATCATATGTATTATATGCACTATGTGGCACTCGAACCTCCCGACATATATCAAGTGTGACTTAAGCACTCAATCATATAACATGCGGTACTCAAATCTCCCAATCATTAAATAAGAGTAACTCGAACCTCCTGCTCATTTATATCCCTGCGTTGACAAACACGATTTCTAGTATTGGTCTATCGGGACCTCCACTTTCACGGCACAGCTACATAACCCTCTTTTAAGCCACATTAAAACACTTATCACACATTCCCATTCATTGAACCATAATACACAATTAAGCATATACTATTCGTATTGTCATACCAACTATACTTGCAAGGTAACATCAACATGTCAAATCAATTATCATCACTTGAGGGAATTCATAACCCCTTTGGTTTAATTATACATTAGATTGGGGAATTATACAACCCCATAAGGTTTAATTCAAAATCATTATGCTTCATTAGCTTTTCACATTATGCAATAGTTTAAGAGTAGTTCAATATGCATACTTTTCATATTCAAAATCAATTTAAAAATATGGGTTTGAGGTCATGATCAATTCAATGGTCTATATCCACAAATTCAAGGAAATCACAATCCCCTAGTTTATTCGTCATACCCATGCACGCCACAAGTTCAAAACAATGAATAAAGCATGAACAATGATATGTAAATGATTGGAAAACATTGTTCAAAAACAAACATTCAAAACCCTCAACCCATGTTCCGAAACCAACATCAAAACCGCAGGAATAACTATTTAAAACACTTTTTTTTACAAACTAATAGATAGGGAAGAGAAACATGCCTGAAGGATTCTCAATTATGGAGAAGAAACCTTGAATTGACCCCTAGATGCTCAACCTTAAGAAAACCCTAGCTTGCTTTGCTTGAAGGAATTTGAGAGAGTAAATAGGGTTTTTAATTTTTTAAACTGTTAAAATAATACCCGAAAGGTGTTTTATGGGCGTGGGGTTTAAGTGGGTAAAGAGGAAAATGTCCAAAGTATCCTCAATCTTAAAAGATGAAAAATTATTGCCAGTTGTTACGGTTGTCATGATGACTCATTCTGACACCTTATGACTCGTTACCATGAGTCGTAGTCAAAAACAGTGCCATGGGGAACAAATATTGTTGAACCTACGACTCATATCATACGACTCATATAGTGACCCTACGACACGAAGGGTCCAAGTCATATCCAAGACAGAACCATTTAGGCCTCACACTGGCCACCCTATGATTTGTACTATGCAATTCATATAGAGTCTTTACGACTTGTTTGGATCCACTTGTAACCAGGACAGAAAACTTAGCCACTCACACTGGTCAGGCTACGTTTTGTGTCCTTTGACTCGTTAAGACTACCTACGACTCATAAGGGAGTCGTATTCTGGGCAGTGAGGATAAAATTTCAGCAATTTGCAAGGACCAAGAATTTGGGGTGTTTCATACTCCCCCCTCCTTTTGGATCATTCATCCTCGAATGAAAGGGAAAGGAATTTACTAGCAATATTTGACTCCAAACATAACCACAAACATGTTAAGGAATACGCATACTTCATGTGCGATTATCCGAAGCAGGAAACAAGAATTGGAATTTGGACTTCATGTTCTCCTCGGCTTTCCAAGTACGTTCTTCACGCTTTTGGTTTCTCTATAGAACCTTTATCGAAGTCACGTACTTTGCTCATAATCGGTGGGCTTGCCGAGCCAAAATCTCAATTGGGACATCCTCATATGACAATTCAACAAACCCACACTCTCAAAAGGAACAACAAAAGAAGGATCACCTATGCACTTCTTCAACACCAAAACATGGAAGACCAGATGAATAGAACCCAAACTTAAAGGCAAATCCAACTCATAAGCCACATTGCCTACTTGCCTCAAAATACGATATGGACCAACATAATAAAGATTGAGCTTCACCTTCTTTCCAAACTACAACACTCCCTTCATGGGAGACTCCTTCAAGAATACCAAATCATCCGTATCAAACTCCAAGTCTCTTTACCTTATATCCATATAGGACTTTTGGTGACTTTGGGTGGTGTTAAGCCTATCCCGAATCACCTTCACCTTCTCCATAGCTTGATGAACCAAGTCTGTACCATAAAACTTATTCTCTCCAGCCTCAAACCACCTAACGGTAGACCTACATCTCCTACCATACAAAGCTCTGAATGCAGACATTTCAATACTCGAGTGATATCTATTATTGTATGCAAACTCTATGAGAGGCAAATGGTCGACCCAACTACCAAAATCAGTCACACATGACCTTAGCATATTTTCTAAAGTATGAATCGTCCTCTCCACTTATCCATTCGTCTGCGGGTGAAAAGTGGTGCTAAGGTTCACCTTAGTCCTCAAGACTCTCTTAAAGGAATGCCAAAAGTGATATCAGAACTGAGTACCTCGATTAGATATGATGGAGACTGGATCACCACGCAACTTTACAATCTCCTTAATGAAAAGGTTAGGGTTATCCTCTGCCCAAAAATTCGTCTTTACTGTCAAGAAGTGAGTAGAATTAGTCATCTTATCCATGATGACCCAAATGGAATCAAACTGATGGAGAGACCGCGGAAAACCAGTAACAAAATCCTTATTAATCAATTCCCATTTCCACACGGGCAATTTAATCTCTTGAGACAAACCACTAGGACTCAAGTGCTCAACCTTCACTTGTTGGCACACCATGCACATAGCCACAAAATTGTCCACATCCTTCTTCATGTTATTCCACCAATAAACTTATCTTAAGTCATGATACATCTTTGTGGAACCAGGATAAATAGTGTACCTCGACTCATGAGCTTCAGCAAAAATTCTCTCTCACATCCCATCAACATTAGGAACACATAATATACCTTGGTATCTTAAGATACCATCACCATAAATCTCAAAATCCATCACGTTCAGGTGGCCTACGTCATCCTTGATCTTCATCAAGATAGGGTCCAAATCTGTTTCTCCTTCACCTTAGCACCAAGAGATGACTTCACTACCTCCTGCACCACCACCCTCAGAGTCCAAGAGATAAACTCCAAGATTAGATAAATGGTGAATATCTTTCACCAACTCTCGCCTCTCCTCATCCACATGAGATAAACCTCTCATAGATATCCTGCTAAGAGCATCAGCAACCATATTGTCTTTACCTGGATTATAATGAAGACTTATGTCATAGTCCTTAAGCATCTCAATCCATCTCCTTTGCCTGAGATTCAACTCCTTCTGGATAAACACATACTGCAAACTCTTATGGTCCAAAAAGATATCAACATGAACTCCAGACAAATAGTGATGCCAAATCTTCAAAGCGAAGACCAAAATAGTTTTTCTCATGCACCTTCAACTACCTAGAAACATATGCAACCACCTTACCATGCTTCATCAAAACACAACCTAGTCCGACTCGAGACGAATCACAATAAGCAACAAAACTTTTGGTTCCCTCGGGTAAGGCCAAAATCAAAGCCAAAGTTAACTTATCTTTCAACTTCTTGAAACTACCTCACAAGCATCGGACAACATAAACTTTACCTTCTTCTGTGTCAACTTGGTCAATGGAGCAGCACTAGAAGAGAAACTTTCCACAAACCTGCTATAATAACTAGCTAAGCCCAAGAAGCTCTGAATATCGATTTGAGTCGTGGGCTTAGGCCACATCTAAACCACCGCAACTTTCTATGGATTTACCATGGTCCATTCACAAGAAGTAACATGACCCAGATAGGTCACAACATTAAACTAGAAATCATACTTAGAGAACTTCACCTACAATCGCGGATCGTTCGAGGTTTGAAACACAGGGTGGAGGTGATCGGCATGATCTGCCTCACTCTTAGAATAAACAAAAATATCATCAACATACACAATTACAAACAAATCCAAGAACTGACAGAAGACCCGGTTCATAAGATTTATGAATACCACTGAGGCATTAGTTAAACCAAAAGACATGACTAAAAACTAAAAATGGCCATACCGGGTTTGGAAGGATATCTTAGGGATATCCACCTTTGTAATTTTTAACTGATGATAACCCGACCAAAGATCAATCTTGGAAAAATACTTAGCACCCTGAAGTTGACCAAAGAGATCATCAATCTTAGGAAGTGGATACTTATTCTTCATAGTCACCTTATTCAACTGGCGGTAATCAATACACATTCGAATGGAACCATTCGTCTTATGCACGAAGAGAACCAAAACACCCCATGGAGAAACACTAGTGTGGATAAAACCCTTATCTAGAAGTGTCACGACCCAATTTCTCAGATCATGATGGCGCCTACCATAACCCACCAGTAGGCAAGCCAACCCGTAGTTCAGAACATCTAGTAACGGACTACTCAACAATATAAGAAAGAGAAGGCGGAATAAATGAGATAAATATCAATACATCAATAAAATCCCAAAACCAGGTGGTATCAGTACAAGAGCTTCTAATATATTAAGAGTACAAAGTGAAACAACAATGGAACTATACTGATACAACTTATCTCTAAACACAATATAGAGATTAGTCTAATACATAAGAGAGAGAAGTAATACTACAAAACTCAGGAGCTTACTCTAAGTCTCCGAACCACAGCTCTTTCGCACGATACACACATCAACGGTGATATACCGTACTAGAATCTACAGGCTGCAGAAGTGTAGTAGTAGTACCAAATGAATGGTACATAGTAGGCAACTGCCAACTGAGCTCCGAAGATAAAGCACACATACATAACATATAAATTGAATGGAATCTACACCCAATGGTCTAGAGTTCATATAACAAAACAATGAGAATAATAAGGAACAACTATCTTACTCAGGTCAAAAAGTCCAACATAACAAAACTAAGGAAGTATGAGGGTGAACTATCTTATTCCAGCCACAATCAATAGACGTTAATGCTATATCGCATATCCCAGGCCAATTCACGAATAAAGGGTGAAGGAAAGATATATATATATATATATATATATATATATCAATATACAAGGCAAAGAAACAACTACACAATATTAACAAATGAAGGACAAGATATATGATAGTACATAGCTGCATATAGCTAGATATATGTATATATACATATAAACCTGAGGTCATCTCAAAGCATAACAAAGATCATCATATTCTCATTCTAAGACCTTATTATAATACTACCCAAGATTAAATACTATCATACTCAGGGTTTCTAATCCACATGGCAAGATATGATATAATCATGCATAGTAATGTCATCATAAGGTAGAAGAGGTTGTAGACATACCTCAGATTTTGATACTGGATCAATAACCAATCTATCATAATCTAGCCATAATAATGATTATAACAATGATAACAATAATATTAATAACAACGTAACTAATCGGCTACGCTAAAAAACCAAATACCTTGCCAAGCCTATGCATACCCCCACCGCCCCAGACTCGAAAGGCTCAATCGATATACAACAACATAAGGCATACTTTTCTCCTATAAGTATGCAACCGTTCTATACCCACTGATAGACATAGGTGCATACTGGTGATAGGCATTGAACATGCCAAAATAAATGCAACATACACAATCAATATCTCAATCTTATCATCATAACCATCTCCATCATAATTGTTATCATCATTACCATCTTCATCCTATTCAACCTCTGGTTTTATCGGGTATCAATATTATCATCACAATATCCTCCGGCCTTGCTGGGTATCAATATATTATAACAGTATCCTCCAAACTTACTGGGTATCAATACCATCCAACCTTGCCAGGTATCAATATATCATCACAGTATCCTCTGTCCTTCCCAAGTATCAATATTATCATCATAATATCCTCCGGCCTTGTTGGGTATCAATATATTATCGCAGTATCCTCCAGCCTTGTTGGGCATCAATATAATCATAAACATCAATATACATACATTTATAGACATATAATAGGTGCACAGGCTCAAGACCTGGCAAAAGGAGGGTAAATCAACAATCTTGCTAGTATACTCATAATCATAATCGTATCATCATAACAATATCAAACTTGTCAATACTTCCCAACTATTCATTATTAACTAACAAATGCTTACGATCATTAAACCACTAATTCACTAGTCATCACATCACCTCTAACTATTAGTCTAAATATTATACTTCACATAATCCTTATTCGTGTGACAACAACTAACCATCATTAATTAAGAAGCCAATACCTAATATCTAGTCAAGATTTATCACAAGACCATAATCATCATTTATCCACTAATCATCATTATCAACTAATCAACCTATAGCCATTAATTATTTTTAGCAGACACATTACCCTTTTTCGTCTAACCATTCTTTATTAACTAACACCATTCGTTAACTAACCATCATGTACCAACAATTCCATGTTTACTAACTATTCAGCATTATAACCAAGTCATCTCCTATCCCTAACATCTCTTATTATCTAGCCTTATTAATATACAACTTCTCATTTAATAAATAATCGACAGCATAAACTAAGTCACCAAGTGTTATAGTCACCTAATAGACAACTAAGGGATTCTTACCTTAAATTTAAAGATAATCATGATAAAAGATGATAATCAAGCTCCCAAGTCACCCACCATGACCAATATGTGACTAGCATACCATATTAGGATTTCTAAGTCTTGATGGAGGACGAAGATGGCCGATTCTCATCCAAAATAAGTATTTAAATAGCCCTTTCTATGCCCTCAGCTAGGGCAATTGCGAACCCACGCGTGCCACGATCATGATCACGGTCCTTTGCGTCACTATATAATAGCTAAAACTTTAAAGTTTTGGCCAATGCCTCAGGTTGCATCCGGAATCCAATTTTCGCAAATAAAATAGATAACCATACTAAATTCGACATTTCAAACTCATTGGAAAAGTTGAATTTTCAATCTGAGGTCGTTTTGACCAAATATGGGTCCCACACCTAAAATTTTAAATTTTCAACTTTCTGATAGATAGATTGGAAATGCGCTCGGGTGCATTGGGACCCAAACCAAAGGTCTACCTAGCCTAAAATTGATATTTTGTATATGTTGGCACAGTCGGAATTCACATCTGAGATTGTTTCCCTGAAGTTTTTGCTCCATGGCCGTTTGGAACCAGTAAAGACTTCTAAATAGGGAATTGGTTCTAAAATCAAAACAAACTACCCGGTATCCAAACCGCTGGTCCCAGTAAGTCATAAATGACTTGGGGTGGCAATGGAGAATCTCAAATGGCGAAAATAAGTAAAAATATGGAAAATAACCTGTAGGGTCATTACATTATCCACTACTAAAAGGACTTTCATTCCCAAAAGTCAATCGATAGAAAGAATCTCAAAAGCTTGAAGGGATGAGATACTGGGCTCGTATGCTCAAAGCATTACTTCTTAGATAACCTCAGTATAGAGAAAAATTACTAAAATTCAACTTCAACCGCTAACTGAGCTCCAACTAAACTGAAAAGACTGATATGTACAAACTGAACCACAATACGCTGATACCGTCTCTATGTCCGCATAAATCAACAAAGGCTCATCCGAGCTAAATTCAACCCAAGTCATGAGTCATGCCACCTAATCCAAATCTAAATATACACTCTCTTAACTATTTTCCACCTGCTATCACTCCAACCAGGAGGAAATCACCTAAGTCTCGCCCACACAGTCTCATCATGGAGAACTTAAAGAACTGGAGCTGGCCTGCTGAAAGTTCATATGGCAAACATGAGAATAAGCTCATAAGGCATTGTCAGGGCACACCAATGGAGATAATCGAAGAATGAAATCCATACCAATGCTGGAACCAGTCCAGATTAATATCAGATTGAAATCTCAAGATCTAAGGTGTCACTACTCATCACTAAATATTCCACTTCAGGATGTCTCATTTACTGGGAATAAAGCCATACTGAATCCAACTCCAGTATATTACTTTCACTGAGTAAATCATCCAAAAAATTCCCCAAAGAAAACTAAAACTTGAGGTCAAAACTGAAGTAACCAATATGGGGCACATGGGCTATCATTTGTATACTTATCAACCATATTCCCTCTGAATTCAAGGAGACAGAATAGGAAATCACGAGTAGGCTTAACCAGCCTATGATTGAAATATGAGCAAGGACAAGTCTAAAACAAAAGTTGCACACAAGCTCAACAATACCAAGCTGAAATCTCAATTCCAAGGTTGAATCTCTCAATCTCAAATATCTAAACCAAAACTAAAAATGTGTAGGCATTAATGCTCCAAATCTATCATGCTTCCAAATTCCCATTCTAATGCATCAACCCCAAAACTGAGTCACTAGGACTATATCAATGATAACTATCCCAACTCAACTCTAGTATCCAAATCTGACATCCTTGAGATAAATCTTCCTAAGTCACAGTCGAGACAAATCTGAAGAGCAAAATTGTCATAAAGATAACCACTGACTAATAACGTAATCAATCAAATCTATCTCATCTAGAGGGTACAAAATATAGCCACAAAATAAGAATTATGCCAAGAGACAATCACTAGCCAAAAATGCAAATAACTCACTCCATAACCACTGGAGGGCATGAACTATCCAAACATACTCAAATACTCCCTAAGGCTGAAAACCACACCAGGAATGCTAATAACTCTAGCAACTCAAAGAAATGCAACTTTAGCCAACAACTATTCACTCTAATGCTCCACCTAACCAAAGAACAACCTCTGACATATATCACCAAGGAAAAATACTCCACTAAGCCTCATTAGGCTAAACCAACTCTAAAATAGGGATATCCCAAATCCATCTCATAACCACATCATCAAAGAAGAATATACCAGTCTTGAAACCAAGGTCAAATTTAAGACCACCATCAAAGAACCAACAACTCAGGCTAAAGAGTTTCTAATTTCCAACATAAGAAGTGATCAATGGAAAGGACACTTGCCTCTAACTATTCAACTCCAATAGATAAAGCCACATCACAATAATAAAAGAGTATCTGATCCCCACATAAACAACAGGGCAAACCACCCCAAGGGGATGAACACAACAAACCTACGAGATGAATCCATGATATCTCAACATCAATATCAAAATTGCTATTAGACGATGAACTAACCACAAATAAAGAACGGACCTCCAACTGGTCCCTCTCACAAATGGGTTATATTAGAAGGGACAGCCAAAACAAAAGCCTTCGCAACCCAGGAAGCATGTCTAAGAATCTTGAACTCAATAATGGATAACATAACTAAATTGTCGACTCAAAAATCATATAGAAACATGGAAGGTAAACTTACCTTCGATACCACATACATCCACGAATCAATCTAATATAGCTAACCAAGAGGGAACACAGTCAACCTCGCCGCGCTAGGGGAATGAAATCATCAAATTGGGCTATATCTACTCAAGCCATTGAATAATATCAAAAGAAAAATGAAAATCTAACTAGATAACACTAGTCTATACAGCTACCCAGCAAGGATCAAATTCATCAAGTAACAACATCAAATAATAATATCAAGTAATATCAGTAACCTTACGCAGTGGTAGCAATAGTAACAATAATATCATAATGTATATACTGAACAAGCGGGTACCAAAATAAACATCAATATCATGTACCACTCAAGGGCCACAATAGGGCTAATGTGTACAGATAAATGGGACTCGAACCCAAAAACCACACCCATAGGGGAAAACACAAATATAAATCTGATCCATAAACAACAAAAAGAAATACACCACGGAGTAGTAACATAATCATGAATTCAATAATAAGGCACATAATGATTGATATCAATTCATAAAGGCATATAATCATCAATGGATATGAAAACCCCAATACATATAATAAGAGATATATGCAGGAAATAAAAGGACACCAATCGTAGTGACATCTACAACAAAATGCCTAATGGGCATAGGGAAAAAAATAAATCTGAATGGGTCCAACTTGGACTGATAGACTGGATCATCCACTAAGGTGCCACACATACTACCTCTAACTGAAGATGCAACCATATCATGAGGTTGATTTAAATTAGCTAAATGAATAGAAATCCCATGTCAGAGACACTCTCTAGACTAGTAATCGATCTCTCTACAGCTGAATCAAACTTCTGAAGCACTAACATGGTGAGAACATAAATTAAGCCTAAATGGTTGGCCAACTGACGCTGAGAGAAATCTATAGAATTTTGTCCGTACTTTTTAAATCATAGCCTATCTCAGGAACTCTAGGCTGATGAGGTGTACGTGCTAGTTCTAGATGATCATCTAAACTTTGTGAACTATTTTGGGTATTTTCTGCACTTTTTAGTCCTGCACACTGAACAAACATATTAACCTATAACTAAATAAGCACAAGAACATAGAATGCCTCCCACGCAGTGCTTGATTTGACATCATGGCACGAGGTAATTTCCTTGGTTACTCAGTCTTTACCAAGGTCAATTCAAAAAACTTATTCACTTTTTCATAAGCTTTACTCTTTGCCCATTTACCTTAAATAGGGATTTATCATTCATCTTCAGCTCTAAATAACCATAGGGATAAACTTTTGTAACCATGAATGGACCATACCATCTAGATCTAAACTTACCTGGACACAGTCAAAGCCTTGAGTTGTGGAGCAATGCCTGGTCACCTTTTTCAAAGATTTTTTTCCTAATTTTATGATCATGATGCATCTTTATCTTTTCCTTGTAAAGTGCAAAACTTTCATACGCCCAGAGTCAAAATTCATCTAACTCATTCATACTTGAAACACCCAAGAATATGGCCTTGCAAAAATTTTTGGTTGATTGGTAATGATCATGATATGTGTTGTGTTATATCCTTATTGTGTGTTGTTTCCAACTTGTGTCAATATTTCCTTGGTATATAATAAGGTGTTAACTTGTATATATACATACCTATAAAAGTGTGAGAGGATTGAAACACCTAGACCTTGGACCATTGAGAAAACTATAACTTTGGATGACTCTGGAGTGGTCACAATTGAACGGCTTGAATTATACCCTTGGGCATGACTCATAGCCTTCCCCCTCTTCCCTTTCATATCCTAGATAGAATGCTAAGGTATTTTACTGATTTATATATGATTTAACCATCCATTGGTCGTAACCAATGCATACGAGTTGTATGCTACTCAATCGTGAAGAAAGAAGCCTCAAACCTAGTGGACTATTTTGGTTACGATTTAGGTCACGAGTAGTACCCTTTGGATAGGACTCAAGGATGCCTAGTCATATCCTAACCAGTGTGGTTGATCTAGGGAAATACTAGGGTACGACTTAGGGTACCACTCATACCCTAGGTCATGATTGCTAAGTATTCCATAAGATGGAGTCGTACCCCTGCACATATGGGCTTTCCAGCTTTTAACCAAGGACCTTTTGGTTATTTTCCATGCCTAAAAACCTAAACCCTCTCACTATATATGGGATAGTAGCCTCCTAAGTCTTTATTTTTCAATACTTAAATATCCTAAACACCCTAAAGGCTCTTAAAGCAAGAGTTGGGGATAGGGTTTGGAGGTGTTCATCTAGTGTAAAGGAAGAGGTCAAGTTTGTTGGTGTTTCAAGTTAACTAAGGAATGTATCTCTTCCCCTATTTAAATAACTCTAAAACCATGTATTTCACACTTGAATTAGTAAGCGTACATGGTCGTTCTGAATCAAATGAAAAAGGGTTTCACTATCTAACAATGAATAAGGATGATTCCTGATTATACTTGTGTTGATATATGATATTGATGGTAGATTGTATATGTGGGTGCTTTTTGTGTGTTTTTTAACATTAGGGTATTGAGTAACCCTAATATTGATGATTTCTACCATCAAAATGACCTTGTTAAAGGTATGCTCAAGGTGTTTGTGAAAATGTCTAAGTGAAATGACAAGTTATATGTTGATAGTGTATTGAGTTAAGGCAATGGCCCAAATGAGTATGAATGATTGATAAATGATGTTGTAAAAGATATTGTAAGCCTTGTATTATGAAATTAACAACGTTATCGATTAATGGTTAATGAGAGGATGAAACCCTAGGCAAGATAATGAGCTTAAGTTGTGTATTGAACCAAACGGGGGTGAAAATGTGATTTAACATTGCTAATTAAAGGTTAATAGTTTGTGTGGGTCATGATGACCATAACTTGAATTGTGTGATGAAATTAATGAAGGCATTGTCCTATTAAAATGGTTGAGCAATGAAGGCCCCCATGAGAGCCATATGATCATGTAAAGTATTGAATTTGGTTAAATGTGTTAAAACCCTTATGTGTGGAATTGAATGCATGTGAATGTTTGGAAAATAGTTAGTAAAGGCCTTGTTGGCCACATTATAACTAAATGCATATCCTTGATGATTGGTTGACTAAATGGCCATAGTCCCTAAAGTATGAACTCAAATTGTGTTTGAATAAAAAGTGCATATAGGATTAACAAGTATGAATGATTATTGGTAGGAGTATTGATGACCATGAAGGAACTTGAATTGTGTTATGAACTGAGGCCTTGGGCCTAGCCATATGATCAATGGCTAAATGAGCTAGTAGGAATCATGTGATGGGCCAGGGTGTCGATGTGTAGCCTCGATGGCTTGAACGCCTTGAGATGGGTTGAATTCATATGTGATGTATTAATGGTTGTTAGTATGTGCGTAGAGATGTATTGGTTTGTGGTCCAAGTCCACTTATGATATAAGGCATGTTGGTTTGTGGTCTAAGTCCTCTTACCATATACGGTGTGTTGGTTTGTGGTCTAAGTTTGCTTGTCATATAAGGCGTGTTGGTTTGTGGTCCAAGTCCGCTTACCATATAAAACGTGTTGGTTTGTGTTCCAAGTCCGCTTACCATATATGACGTGTTGGTTTGTGGTCCAAGTCTGCTTATCATATACGGTGTGTTGGTTTATGGTCCAAGTTTACTTACCATATACAGCGTGTTGGTTTGTGGTCCAAGTCCGCTTACCAAATACGACGTGTTGGTTTATGGTCTAATTTTTCTTACCATATAAGGCATGTTGGTTTGTCGTCTAAGTCCTCTTACTATATACAGTATATTTGTTTGTGGTCCAAGTACGCTTACCATATAAGGCGTGTGGGTTTGTGGTCCAAGTTCGCTTACCATATACGGCGTGTTGGTTTGTAGTTTAAGTTTGCTTACCATATAAGGCATGTTGGTTTGTGGTCCAAATCCGATTACCATTTAAGATGTGTCGGCTCGAGGCTCATGTCCCCTTGCCTATTGTAGCGTAAAGGATCCTATGTTTCTAAGATATAAGGGTAGAGGTTAGTAGTCCTTCACCCCATGTCTCATGAATAAATGTATCATAAATGCATGTTACGACTTGCTTCACAATTTGACTTGTTGTGTCACTATACATATATATGTCTTCAATATGCCTATTCTTATGTGAATATGATCGCCTATGATAAATTGACATGGATTTGAACAAATGTACTATTTTCTCCTTATCCTTGAGTTACATGATAGCGTTCCAATCACTGACAGTCCCTGGATGCTATTGCCCCATGCGACGTAGGGCCCAGAGCTTTTTTTTCTCTTCCCACGCAGTGATTGGGTGATTGAAGTGGATCGTGCATTGACTTGAAGTGGTGAGCTTACTTTCTCCGGAAGACATTTATCTCTTGGTCTCTTATCTTTAAACTTAGTCTCTTTTGGACTTGGTATGGCTATTTTCGGGGGCTTATCCTGACATATACTTTTATTGACATTGATTTTGTATAGAGGCATTATGAATGGCTGTGGACTTAGGTATATTGTTTAGTTTGATGAACCTAATAAAATGTGTAGACATATCTAAGCTATGAATTTTGTCGTTGTTGTTTCCACTACCTTTACTTGTGAGTTGGGGTTCCTTCGACTCCTATATATTGATGAGGTATTTAGGTTGGGTTACGGGGTGACCTCCGGCACATGTGTGCTTGAGGTGCCCATATGACATCGCCCAAAGTTCGAGGTGTGTCAATACTCTTCATCCTTGACTTGGTTGCATCTTTAAGGCCCACGGTGCTTTATGTTTGAGCTCAATAGGCAAGTGACAAGCCTTGCCATACACTAGCTGATAAGGTGAAGCACCTATTAGATTCTTGAATATTGTTAGATAAGCCCATAATGCATCGTCTAATTTTTATGACAAATCAGTCCTATTGGCATTTACTGTCTTCGACAAGATAGACTTAATTTATCTATTACACTTCTAACTATCCACTAGTCTGTGGATGATAAGATATTGCCTCCTTGTGTTTCACTCCATACTTCTCTAGTAGACCTCTAAATAAACGATTACAAAAATATGACCCTCCGTCACTAACTGTAGCACGGGGCAAGCTAATTTGAGAAAAGATATTTTTTTCAAGAATGTAGTAACACTACGTGCTTCATTGTTGGGAAGCGCAACTGCTTCCACCTATTTTGAAACATAATCCACCGCCACTAGTATGTACTTCATGCCAAATAAACTCATAAAAGGTCCCATGAAATCTATACCCCATATATCAAACAATTCTAATTCTAAAATAAGAGTCATAGGAAGTTCATGGAGTTTAGAGATATTACCTTATCATTGACATTGATCACAAGTAGAAGAAAAATCATGAGCATCTTCGTAGATTGTTGGCCAGTAATACCCATATTGCAAGATCTTGTGGGTTGTGCGGGTTCCACCATGATAGACCCCAACAGGAGAAGAATGACAAGCCTCAAGTATGCTCATCATCTCTACCTCAGGTATGCATCTACGAATAATCCCGTCTGCATCCCAGAAAAATTTCTGAACCTCATGCATAAACTTCTCTCTGCTGAAAGAAAAGATCTTCTAAGATTAGATCATTTGCTAGATAATATGTGTAGTCTCTAAACCATGGAATTAGATCTTGGGAAACTTCAAGTATTTTCTTATTTGGAAAACTGTCATCAATCTCAAGCCCATCTTCAACATTCTACATAGCTTCCTCTTCTAGTCTAGACAAATGATCTGCAACTTGATTCTCAGTGTCTTTTCTGTCCTTGACCTTGAAATTAAATTCTTGCAGTAATAGCACCCACCAAATTAGTCTAGACTTCACATCCTTTTTCACCATTAAGTACCGCAACGATACATGATTAGGGTGCACAATCACCTACCAATCAAATAAGACCTAAACATCTCAAATGCAAAAACCACTACCAAAAAATCTTGTTCTGTCACAACGTAGATTGTTTGAGTAGGATCTAGTTCCTTGATAGCATAGTAGATGGGATGAAAGATCTTCTCTTTTTGTTGACCTAGTACAGCCCCTAAGACCAAATCACTTGCATCATACATGATTTTAAAAGGCAAAGATTAGTTTGGAGATACAATGATCGGAGTAGTCATCAACTTCTCTTTCAGACATTCAAAATCCTTCAAGCATGCTTCCCTAAACTCAAATTTCACCTTATTCACAAGTAACCTTCAAAGAGGGTTGGCTATCTTTGTGTCACGCCCCAAATTCCGTTGGGGCGGACAGCACCCATTTTGGGAGAACCAACTCGTAACCCTGTACTTTTTATGCATGTAACTATGGCATTCAAAGGTTATGCTAGTATGGATATGATGCATTGATAAAACAAACTACATAAGTAAGTCCAAACCTACATATACAAGACTTAGCCATTGGGGCCATAATGTTAAAAGAACACAATACTACCACACTTAACTTCACATTAGTCTGCAAAGCCTCTAAAAGACACATTGACTTAGTTAAGGTCGGGGCAAACCCGCGCCTTGCTCATAACTACTATACAATATGAAAAATACATATAACAAACTCATAAAGGTCCGAATCAACTTAGAGCTCACCAACAGCAGTCGGATGTCCTGTGCTCCTACTGGGTGGTCTACTAGCTGGACTACCTGTAATTGTGGTATGAAACATAGTGTCCCCCCACGAGGGGTGTCAATACAAATAGTGCACTGAGTATGTACAGCATGAAGTGATTATAAATAAGACAAGAGCTCAACAAAATCAATTATCAATATATAACTATAAAGATAAGGATAGAATACCAACTTTGCTTGTACTTATGGGATCATGTACATTACATCTTTTACTTTTATTTCTTCTTCTTTACTTTATAAGATTATAAGGCATAATATAAATGACCAGTTGATCAGTGGTAAAAGAGGATGACCCATGCTAGGCATTTTAACCCTGGGATACGTTCCTCACAAGTACACAAATCGGGATCGACCCATTCTAGGCTTTTCTTTCGCCCCTGGGATTCCACCCGTAATGTTAGGATCGACCCATGCAAGGTGTTTCTTCCACCCCTAGGATACCGCCCAAAAATATATACAGAATCACTTCAGATCATTCTTTTTATTTTTAAAGTTGTTGTTTTGGTGGTTATGTATTAGATTTGGAACTTTGGACCAGTAGCAAAAAGTATGCAAATATGCACTAGATGCAGTAGAAATGAGGTAGAATACAACAATAATAGAAATATAACATATAGAAGCTTAACTAACACCATGGGTCATGTTGACTAAGAGAACAACTCGTAAGGCTTATTTCTTAAAGCACCCATATCATACTAGTATTTAGAAGGAAAAATGGACAGATCTAATAACAAACACATCTTTAGGTGTTTTAACAACCTAACAAGTTAGAATAAGGTTGTTAGCCACCTTGGAGGTTGTATGCTACAGTTATGCATAACTTGAAAGGAAGAACGCTTAGGAAGATTACTTTGTAACAAAGGAGTTAGATTCATTCCAAAGAGTAAAGGATCGATGAACTATACATACCTTGCTGCACAATTGATCACACTTTTACTTAACGTCTTCCCTTTTAGATTACTAATCTACAATAGCATAAGACTAGTATTAGTAGCTAATTAACATATTCACGCCATTTAAACTTACTAAAACAGTAACCGGGTAGTAACCCATAATCAATTAATCTAAGGGTGTTCTCTCAACCTCGTTCTTCTCCACTTACATTCACACGCAATGTAACTTCTTATAAGATCCCCTTAACAGATTCATCTTTATTGTACTTCTCAAAATAGTATATCAAGTGATGTGGGTAGTAAACTTATGCGATATTCAATTTGATGGTGTACCATTATACCATTCTTCTACCTTTCAATGGAGATTATTCACACCTTTGCCCCAACGTCAACCAAGCAGCCCCCAACATAAATACATAAAACAGATCCAAATCAACCCCAAATATCCCTTAATATGGCAACAAAAAATTGAACTCACCATCCCTTGAGTTCTTAACAACAATATATACACAATCCTCTACTAAGACATGTATATAGGAAAAGGGAAAAAAATGGATAGTAGCCATACCTTAATTTCGGTGGTAGTTTATTCCCTTAATGTATATCTCTTTAATAGCTTGATCCCTTTACTCACAAACCAAAAGTGAAAAGAAAAATCTCTTAATAATCAAGGATAAAGGGACTGCCAAACTTAAAAAGGGATATCTTATAGTTTAATCATGGAGAACATAACTCTTATAGTATTCTTAAGATGTGCTCATGATTTGCTCACTTACCTTTAACTTGGAAGTAAGGTTTCCAAAAAAGCCTAGTGGAATTTTAGGGCTGCTGCATAGCTAAGAGAGAACAAGAGAGAAAATCTTAAAAGCTGTTTTGTTTTTTTTTTGTCTCGTTAAAATGAGCTATAAGGGCTGGTTTTAATCCCTTTAAAAAGAGCTGCTCTTGGCCGAATTTCTTGGTCATTTTGGGCCATAATTTATCAAGTAGGTGATGCACCTACTTGCCCATTATATTGGGCCTTTGTGGATTAAAAACTATTGGGCCTTGGCTGCCCATTCTCCTTCTTTTTTTTTCTTTAATTTGGGCCAGAATTAACTTAAGTAGGTGGTAGTATATTTGGCCAAATAAGCTAGTCAAGGGAGACTTAATAGGTGATGCACCTACTTAGTTCTTAGGTTGGTCAAAAGGTCAAAGCAGGTGATTCTCCTACTTGCTTAAATAAGTCAAGCAAGCACCTCAATATTTTATTTCATTTTAAGATTAAAATGCTTATAGTTAAACTTAAAACTTATGTACACTTGGTCACTTCATCCTTTAGATTCAAATACCAACTTAAGGGCCCAAGTTTAGATACTCTCATCGATGGTAACTTAATCATACCACGTTTTGATATATGTGGGAATTTCCTCAACCCTATCTTACTACCGCTTACCACATAGGATATCTGAGCCCATAACCTACCCCATAAGTCCATATCAAATGCCACATGAGTAGAACTAGTACCCGCGAAATATAGGGTGTTACATCCTAGCCCCCTTAGAAACATTCTTCCTCGAATGCTAGCATAACTAGCTAGCCTAAACGAATATAAGACTAAGTTTAAACTCGTATATATCCACATAAAACTTGTGTAGTCATACTTACTTGTTTATGCCCCAAATCAGCATCCTTGGACCAAGTCTTTAGATTCAAATAAATAAGGGTACTTTGACTTCATTGCTTCTTTGGCTTCCTATGTGATTTCTTCTACATATGGGCTCCTCCAAAGCTTTTTTACCGAAGCTACTTCTTTACTTCTTAACTTCTTAACTTGTCGATCTAGTATAGCAGTAGGCACTTTTTCATAGGTGAGTTCTTATGTAACGTGCACATCTTTAGTAGGAGTAATATAAGATGGATCTCCTATGCATTTGCGGAGCATTAAGACATGAAACCCGGATGCACCATTGAAAGCTCTTGGGGTAGGTCTAACTCATATGCCACTTGTCCAAATCTTTGAATAATTTGATATGGCCCTATGTAGCGAAGACTTAATTTTCCCTTTTTACCAAACCTCATTACCCCTTTCATTGGAGACACCTTCAAGAACATTCAATCTTCTATAGAAAACTCTAACCCTCTTCTTCTAGTAGCCACATATGATTTATGTCGGCTTTGAGATGTTTCTAACCATTGTTGTATCACTTTACCTTTTTTCTATGGCTTGATGAACAAGATCTGGCCCAAATAAGGTAGTTTCACCCACTTCAAACCACCCAATTGGTGATCCACACTTTCTGCCATATAAAGCTTCATAAGGCACCATTTTGATACTTGAGTGATAACTATTGTTGTATGCAAACTCAATTGTGGAAAATGATCATCCCAACTACCTTTAAAGTCCAATACACAAGCACGCAACATATCCTCTAGTGTTTGGATTGTACGTTCAGCCTGGCCATCTGTTTGAGGGTGAAAAGTTGTTCTTAAGATCACTTGCGTTCCCAAACTCTTCTGGGATGACCTCCAAAAATATGTGGTAAATTAAGCTCCTCTATCAGATATAATAGAGATTGGGACTCTATACAGCCAAACTATCTCATTAATATATAATTTTGCATACTATTCAGCTGTGTACGTTCTTAACCGATAGAAAGTGTGCTGATTTAGTGAGTCTATCAACTTTTACCCATATAAAATCAAACTTACGAGATGAGCGAGGTAAACCAGTGATGAAATTCATGTTGATCATATCCCACTTCCAAGTAGGGAGCTCCATAAGCTGCATATAACCTCCTGGCTTTTGGTGATCCACTTTGACTTGTTGATAATTTGGACATTCAGCTATAAATTCTACAATGTTCTTCTTTATGTCGCCCCACCAATACACTTCTTTCAAGTCATGATACATTTTAGTTAAATCATGATAGATAGAATATCTTGAATGATGTGCCTCTGTCATAATCTGCTTTCTTAGCCCATCTACATTAGGTACACATAATCTGTTTTGGCATCGAAGTATTCCCTCTTCTGTAAGCTCAAATGTCTTTGTCACACCTTGTTGTACATTTTCCTTAAGCTATAAAAGAATAGGATATAAGTATTGCTTCTCTTTAACTTCAGCTACTAATGAGGATTTTTCTGCATTTTGCACAATAACGCCTTTGTCTGAAGTTCAATAAGGTGAACCCCCAAGCTAGCTAATTGGTGTAGATCCCTAGTTATCCCTTTCCTTTCCATGGGATACCTATAATTACTTGCAATCACCTTACGACTTAGTGCATCGGCTACCACATTTTCTTTGCTCGGATGATATAAGATATCAACATCATAGTCTTTTAACAGCTCAAGCCATCTTCGCTGCCTCAAATTTAGGTCCCTTTGGTTAAAGAGGTACTGCAAACTCTTGTGGTCGATATATATATCAACATGTACCCCATACAAGTAATGGAGCCATATTTTTAAAGCAAATATAACTGTTGTTAGCTTAAGATCATGTGCTGGATAATTCTTCTCATGTGGCCGCAATTGTATTGAGGCATAAGCTATTACTTTACCATGTTGCATAAAAACACATTCTAAGCCAACTCCTGAAGCGTCACAATATACTGCATAGCCTTTCGGGCCATCCGGAAGTACCAATATGGGTGTAGAAGTCAACTTATTCTTCAAATCTTGAAAACTTCTTTCATATGTTTCATCTCATTGAAACTTAGCTTCTTTGTGTGTTAAATTTATTATAGGTGTAGAAATAGAAGAAAACCCCTCAACGAACCTTCTATAATAACCTGCCAAGCCTAGGAAACTACGAACCTCCATAGGCATCATGGGTCTTGGCCAGTTCTTCACTGCCTCTATCTTTTGAGAATCAACTTTTATTCCTTCATCAAATATAATATGACCCAAGAATGCTACCGATTTTAACCAAAACTCACATTTGGAGAACTTTTCATACAACTTACGATCGTGAAGGATTTGTAACACTTGTCACAAATGATTAGCATGGTCTTCTTTCAATCTTGAATACACCAGAATATCATCTATAAATACGATAACAAGTACATCCAAGAATGGCTTAAACACTCTATTCATCAAATCCATGAAAGCTGCTGGTGCATTAGTTAGCCTAAATGACATAACTAAAAACACAAAATGACCATATCGCATTCGAAAAGCCATTTTAGGTATATCTTTCTCCTTCACTCTCAGTTGGTGATAACTTGACCTCAAGTCGATCTTTGAGAAACACTTAGCACCTTGTAACTGATCAAACAAATCATCAATTCTAGGAAGGGGATATTTGTTCTTAATTGTCACCTTATTCAATTATTGATAATAGATACACATTCTTAAAGTGCCATCTTTCTTTCGTACAAATAACACTGGTGCGCCCCAAGGAGAAATACTAGGCCTTATGAAACCCTTTTCCAATAAATCTTTTAATTATTCCTTCAATTCACATAATTCTGCAGGGGCCATTCTATATGGGGGAATAGAAATCAGTTGAGTACCTGGGATCACATCAATACCAAACTCTACTTCTCTTTCTGGAGGTAAACCCAGAAGCTCTTCAGGAAATACGTCAAGAAATTCATTTACCACTGAGATGGATTGAAGAGTCGATGACTCCACCTTTATATATTTCACCCTTAATAGATGGCATATGTATCCTTTGGACATCATCTTCCTTGCTTTAATATAAGAAATAAACTTACCCCTTGGTGCCCCTATATTACCCCTCCACTTAAGGACTGCTTCCTTTGGAAAATGGAAATGAACCATTTTGGGTCGGCAATCCACAATGGCATAACAAGAAGATAGCCAATCCATACCCATCATAACATCAAAATCTACCATTTCAAGATCTAGAAGGTCAGCCAATGTATCACGATTACAAACAGTTACTATACAATTACGATAAACTCTTCTAGCTATAATAGATTCGTCAATTGGTGTAGACACTTTAAATGGCTTAGCTAGCGACTCCGGTGTTCTTATGAACTTTCCTGCAATTAATGGGGTGACATATGATATTGTAGATCCTAGATCAATTAATGCATATACCTTATGTGAAAAGATGGACAATGTACTTGTAACCACGTCAGGAGAAGCCTCCAATACTCGGGTGAGAAGTTATGTCACTTTTAGTGTAGAACAATAGCCCAATGATATAAGGTCGTATCACGGTGATGGCCAAATTCACATTCATCCTTTTCCAGTATGTCATCGTGATAAGCGTTGCATCGCGCCAAGGGGCATTTTCACAGTTGTTAATTTTCTGTGAGGCACCGTGATTACCATCGCGTAGCGCTAAAGTTCCAGTTCGGGATCATCTCTTTCCAGTGGCGCAACGCAATAGCACCGCATCGCGTTGATGGACAAACTAAGGATTGTCCCTTTTCCAGTGGCTCGACGTAATTATACCGCATCGCGCCGTAAGTCAAAATCGAGATTTTAAGTCATTTTTAAGTTTTAAATTTCAAGGGTATTTAAGTCCTTTTCCCTCACCCCAATCAGTCTAAACACAAGATTTAAGCCCTAAAAAGGCACTAATTTCTCATTATTTCATAAATTATTCAAATCAGAATAGCCCTATTCAAGAACTCACCATCAATTCTCACGAATTCATCAACCCAGGAATGTGAAGTGTTCGTCCATGGGTTCGTCCACCCATGGAGTCCAAGTATCCTCTTTTAAATATAAAGTTGTGATCTTTACAAGTTATTATAATTTTAAATTGTGATTTTAACCATGAACTCCCATGAATTGAAATTCTATACCATGTTTACATGAAATTATTGTTATTTATCAGACACCACATGTTCTAATGTTGTTATTCACTGATTTAAATCATGATTAAAAGTTATTGATGTCGAAATCATGCCATTACTCCAAGTTTCATACTATCCCCATGATTAGTTTAAACTATGAATATCAAGTGTTTGATAAAATGCTTACAAGAATGAATATTTGATAAAAGCTTTCATGTTATGTCCTCCAAGTTTAGTATTATTTTACTATTATTGTTATCGAGACCTAGGGTTATGAATACCTGAAAGCTTAGTTGTTTACGTAGTCTCAGTATCTTTAGAATAGTTTCAGACATGTTATGAACAATATCAGTTCAGTCAGTTATCATGATCAGTTAAATTTAGAATAATTCAGTCTTTCAAGTCAGTTCTGTTGGGAGTAGGATTTAGCACTGAGCGACCCCAGGGATGGGGATTACCTGCCAGATGAGGATGTGACCATTAGTAGCAATCCACTCATTCCAAAACTACGTATCTAGTGTAGTTTGAGATGTTAACCTACCAGTTAAGGGTTGATCTCCTACGGGTATCTGTCAGTTGAGGGTAACCCTTAGTCCTTCGGGACAACACTTTAGTGGATCCACACAGTCAGTATTAGTACCCGTGACACAGTACTAACACCCTTCCAACTGGATCATAGGTTGGACCCAAAATTGCTCATTGGAGTATATCAGTTAGATGATACCTCCCACAGTTTTAGTCCAGAAATCAGTTCAGTAATTCAGTTTCAGTTGCATGACCATAGCATACAGATATCAGTTATTCAGTTATCAGATTTCAGTATTTTAGTTTACAGGTTATATTCAAAACATGTTTATGCTTGGTCATGCATTCTCAATATTTACAGATTTCACGCATCTTTAGTATTTACAGATTTCATGCGTTCAATTTAGTATTTCATGCTATCTATTTATTCAGTCAGTTATTATTCATGCACATGAAACCATGCATATCAGTCTACCTCATATAGCATACCAGTAAATTCAAAGTACTGATAGCATACTCTTTTTTTGCGCTATGATATATCATATCATAGGTTTGGATGCTCAATTCAAAAATTGCACATAGACTTACTAGATTATCAGCCGTAGCAGTGGTGAGTCCTCATATTTTGAGGACATGATTTATTTAGCTTAGATTACTTTACCAGTTTCAGTCATTTTAGTTCAGTAGCTAGTTTGTGTTAGGTGGGGCCTGTCCCATCAACTCTCATTTAGTCAGTTTAGATGCTTTCAGATATTTCAGACAGATAGTCAATTCTCAGATTTCAGTTGTCATTGTCAGATATTTTATTCAGTATTATTAGTTTTGCTTATAGATTTTATTAGCTTTATTACTTAAAACCTTATGGCATTCCATAGTTAAATTTTGTATATGACTTTTGTTATCAGTTTTACTCAGTGCTCACAGTAGGTACCAGCTCATGGGTTAGCTTCTGGTCCCTTGGGACTGTATGCACGGTGTGGCATCCAGGGTGTACTCTCGAGGCATTACAAACTTGGTATCAGAGTCTAAGGTTTTAAAGTGTCCTAGGAAGTCTAAAAGTCATATCAAGGAGAGTATTGTACATGGGTGTAAATTGTGCCACACTTATGGATGAGAGGCTACGAGGTATTTTAGGAAAAGTTTCCATTCTTTCAGTATGCATGTCGTGTGACTGATTATGAGTTCATGTTAAACTCTCTTTCTAATCTATTCTCCCTTCTATTTACAGAACATGCCTCCTAGAAAGACAAACGAAAGAAGAAATGTGAACCAGTCAGTACCTCCGCCCGTTCAAGAAGATCCCCTAAATGAGCATATTTCTCACGCAGATTTCAAAGATGCATTCACTACTCTATCTTACTCTGTAGTGGCTCAGACTGCTCAGTCAACCGCTATTTCAACCAACCCATCTGCTAATACTGCCCTAGCTAGGATTCGGGACTTTACCCAAATGAATCCTCCTCTGTTTTTAGGATCCAAATTTGAAGAAGATCCGTAGGAATTCTTAGACATGGTCCAGAAGGTAATAGACATTATGTGGGTAAGTGCTAGTGAGAGTGCTAAATTAGATGCCTACCAGTTACAAGATGTAGCTCATACAGAAGGGCGTACAACCAGTTTGGACGTTGACCACTAGGAGGGGAAGTACTACAGCTCTTAGGGGTTAGCTTATTTCAAACCTTAGGGACAGGAAAATGATATCCAAGGAGTGTATTTATCATCTTGTCAGAGTCAAAGACTCTAATTCTGAGACTCCAAATCTTAAGTCAGTTTATGTAGTGAGGGAATTTCTAGATGTGTTCCCTGAAGATCTTCCTGGAGTTCCTCCCTAATGGGAAATTGACTTCGGAATCGACCTTCTTCCAAATACCCAGCCCCTCTCTATTCCGCTATATAGAATAGCTCCAGCTGAACTCAAAAATTTGAAAGAATAGTTGAAAGATCTCCTAGATAAGGGATTCATCAGGCCCAGCATCTCCCCGTAGGGCGCACTAGTCCTATTCGTACGTAAGAAAGATGGTTCTCTTAGAATGTGTATCGACTACCATCAGTTGAACAAAGTAACAATAAAAAACAAATATCCACTTCCTAGAAATGATGACTTGTTCGACCAACTTTAGGGTGCCAGTTAATTTTCTAATATAGATCTCAGATCCGGCTATCATCAACTCAGAGTCAGAGAATGTGACATTCCAAAAATAGCTTTCAGAACTTGGTAAGGTAACTTCAAGTTTCTACTTATGTCCTTTGGTCTCACGAATGCCCCAGTAGCCTTAATAGACTAGATGAACAGAGTGTTCAAACAGTACTTGGACATATTCGTCATAGTCTTCATTGATAACATCCTTGTCTACTCCCGTAATGAAAATGATCATGCAGACCACCTCAGAATAGTATTGCAGACTCTTAGAGCCTATTAGTTGTTCGCTAAATTTAGTAAGTGCAAATTCTGGCTAAGATTAGTAGCTTTTCTTAGCCATATTATTTTTGGTAATGGCATTAGAGTCAATTCTCAAAAGACCGAGGTGGTGAGAAACTGGCCCAGACCCATGTCTCCATCAGATATCAGGAGTTTCTTGGGTTTGGCTGGCTATTACTGATGGTTTGTTGAAGGATTTTTGCCTATTGCATCCCCTATGTCCAGATTGACTCAGAAGAATGTTAAGTTTCAGTGGTACAATTCTTGTGAGAAGAGTTTTCAGGAGTTGAAGACTCGACTCACTACAATCCCACTTTTGACACTGCCAGATGGTTAATATGGGTTTTTTGTGTACTGTGATACTTCGAGCATTAGTTTGGGATGTTTTTTTATGCAGAGGGGTAAGGTTGTGGCTTATGCCTCTAGACAGTTTAAGCCCCATAAAAAGAATTACCCTACCCATGATCTTGAGTTAGCAGTTGTTGTTTTTTCCTTGAAGATTTGGAGGCACTATTTGTATAGAGTGCATATTGATGTGTTCACAGATCACAAAAACTTGTAGTATGTATTTTTGCAGAAGGAATTGAATCAGCACTAGAAGAGATGGTTAGAATTGTTAAAAGATTATGATATGTGTTTTGTATCACCTGGTCAAGGCCAATGTAGTGGAAGATGCCCTAAGTAGATTGTTTATAGGTAGTGTTAGTCATGTTGAGGATAATAAAAAGAAGTTAGTTAGAGAAGCTCATCAGCTTGCCAGGTTAGGTATTTGTTTGGTTGATTCAGCTGAGGGTAGTGTTTGGGTTCAAAATATTTTGGAATCTTCTTTGGTTGCCGAAGTAAATGAAAAGCAGGATATGGATCCTAGTCTAGTGAAGTTGAAGAAGTCAGTCAGAGATCAGAAAGTAGAGGTTTTCTCCCAAGGAGGAAATGGGGTGTTGTGTTACCAGGGTAGATTGTGTGTGTCATGTGTTTATGAGTTGAGACATCAAATTTTTGCAGAAGCGTATGGTACGCGCTACTTTATTCATCCAAGGGCCACAAAGATGTACCAGGATCTACGAGAAATCTATTGGTGGAGTAGGATGAAGAGAGACATTGTAGAGTTTGTATCTAAGGCTCCACTTGTCAGCAGGTTAAAATTAAGCATCAAAATGGGTCTATGCAGGAGTTCAGTATTCCGACTTGGAAGTGGGAGAAAGTGAACATGGATTTTATGATAGGTTTGCCTCGTACTCGTCAGCAGCATGATTTGATTTGGGTCATTGTAGACAGGATGACCAAATCAGCCCATTTCTTGTCAGTCCATACTTCTTATTCAGTCGAGGACTATGCCAAGCTCTATATTAGAGAGTTTTTTAGGTTGCACGGTGTTCCATTGTCTATCATCTAAGATAGAGGTACTCAGTTTACCTCTTACTTCTGGAAAGCTTTTCAGAAGGTTCTTGGTACCCAAGTTCACCTCAGTACAGCCTTCCACCCTCAGACATATGGTGAAGCAGAAAGGACCATTCAGACCCTTAAGGATATGTTGAGAGCATGTATAATTGACTTTAAGGGCAGTTGGGATGGATATCTGCCTTTGATTGAATTCGCATATAATAACAGCTATCATTCTAGTATTCAGATTACTTCATTTGAGGCTCTATATGGAAGGAGATGTAGATGTCCTATTGGTTGGTTTGAAGTAGGAGAAACCACTTTGGTAGGGCCTGACTTGGTGTTTGATTCTTTAGAGAAAGTACAATTGATCAGGGAGAGGCTTGAGGCAGCCCAAAGCCGATAGAAATCATATACAGATGTGAGGAGGAAAGATCTTTAGTTTGAGATTGGTGATTTCGTATATCAGAAGTCTCTCCCATGAAGAAGTGAAGAGGTTTGGTAAGAAGGGAAAGCTTAGTCCCCGATATGTTGGTTCTTATAGGATTTTGAGCCATTTTGGAAAAGCGGCTTATGAGCTTAAGCTGCCTGTAGACTTAGCATCAGTGCACCCAGTATTCCATATCTCTTTGTTAAAGAGGTGTATTAGCGACCCAACTGTAGTTGTTCCCTTAGAGAGCATAGATGTTTAGAACAGTATTTCTTACGAGGAAATTCCAGTTGAAATTCTTGATCGACAAGTTCGTAGACTAAGGAACAAAAAAGTTCCCCAAGTCAAAGTTCTTTGGCGGAATCAGTCCGTTGAGGGAGCCACTAGGGAAACAGAAGCAGATATGTGGACCAAGTACCCTCATCTTTTCTCCATAAACTCAAACTCAGCTTAAGGTAACAATCTTCTTAGAATTTCTCTCTCCATGCGACTCAGCTTAAGGAAACAATCTTCATAGAATTTCTCTCTCCATGCTCAGTTTCGACTGTATATCATTCTCACGACAGTCATGCATTCACAGAACCAATTCAGTCATGTGTCATGTTTCAAACTCAGTTATGTAATCATGTTTTTATCATGTATATTCAGTATGTAATCTCAGTTCCTCAGTGTTTTCAGCTTAACCAGTCTTATTCGAGGACGAATATTTCCAAGGGGGAGATATTATAATACCCCAAAAATCCAAACCCATGTTAGCGCCATGTTTCAAGCTTATGCATAGTACATCATAGTTCTTTGGTAGATTTATGAGTTAGTTTGAGGTATATTAAGGTCTCAAATAACTCCCAACTATTAGACGAATCAAAATAATCCTTATTGATTGAAATTTTAGTAAGAATGTTGCTTTAATCAATTTCAAATGAGCATATCTTTTGCTCTACTTAGAATTTTCCAGATCAAGACCCACCAAACTGTAGGAAATTGAATTAACTTTCCAACGGTACCAATTTCACCCAAATCTAATACTCGGGTGAGAAGTTATGCCACTTTTAGTACAAAATAGTAGCCCAACGCGATAAGGCTGCGTCGCAGTGATGGCCAATTTCACGTTCGTCCTTTTCCAGAGTGCCACCGTGATAAGTTTTGCATCACACCAGGGGGCATTTTCATAGTTGTCAATTTCCAGTAAGGCACCACGACTGCCATCGCGTCTCGCTAAAGTTCCAGTTCGGGATCGTCTATTTCCAGTGGCGCAACGGATAACAACGCATCGCGCTGATGGACAAAATGAGGATTGTCCCTTTTCTAGTGGCCCGACATGATTACACTGCATCGCGTCACGTATCAAAATTGGGATTTCCAGTTAGTTTCGAGTTTTTAATTCCAAGGTCATTTAAGTCTTTTTCCCTCACCCCAGTCAATCTAAACACAGGATTTAAGCCCTAAAAAAGCACTAATTGCTCATTATTTCACAAATCATTCAAATCAAAATAGCCCTATTTCAAGAACAAAAACCCTAGCCTCCATAATTCAAGATCAAATCTCAAGAACTCACCATCAATTCTCACGAATTTTTCAACCCAGGTATGTGAAGTGTTCATCTATGGGTTCCGTCTACCCATGGAGTCCAAGTATCCTCTTTTAAATCTAAAGTTGTGATCTTTACAAGTTATTATGATTTTAACCATGAACTCCCATGAATTGAAATTCTATACCATGTTTACATGAAATTATTGTTATTTATCAAACCCCACACGTTCCAATATTGTTACTCACTGATTTAAATTATGATTAAGTGTTATTGATGTCGAAGTCATGCCATTACTCCAAATTTTATACTATTCCCATGATTAGTTTAAACAATGAATATCAAGTGTTTGATGAAATGCCTACAAGAATGAATATTTGATAAAAACTTTCATATTATGTCCTCCAAGTTTAGTATTATTTTACTATTATTGCTATCGAGTCCGGTGGGGGTAATGAATACCTGAAAGCTTAGCTGTTTACTTAGTCTCAGTATCTTCAAAATAGTTTCAGGCATGTTATGAGCAATATCAGTTCAGCCATTTATCATGATCAGTTAAATTTAGAATAATTCAGTCTTTAGAGTCAGTTCGATTGGGAGTAGGATTTAGCACCGAGTGAACCTAGGGATGGGGGCTCACCTGCCAGTTAAGGGTATGACCTTTAGTAGTAGTCCACGCATTCCAGAACTACATAGCCAGTGTAGTTTGAGATGTTAACCTGCCAGTTGAGGTTTAATCTCCAACGGGTACCTGGTAGTTGAGGGTAACCCTTAGTCTTTTGGGATAACACTTTAGTGGATCCACACAGCCAATGTTAGTACCTGTGGCACGGTACTAACACCCTTCTAACTGGGGTCATAGGTTGGACCCCAAATTTCTCATTGGGGTATGTCAGTTAGATGATACCTCCCACAGTTTCAGTCTAAAAATCAGTTTAGTAATTCAGTTTCAGTTACATGACCATAGCATACAGATATTAGTTATTTAGTTATCAGATTTTAGTATTTCAATTTACAAATTATATTCAAAACATATTTATGCTTGGCCACATATTCTCAATATTTACAGATTTCACACACATTCAGTATTTACACATTTCATGCGTTCTATTTAGTATTTCATGCTATTTGTTAATTCAGTCAGTTCTCAGATTTCAGTTGTCATTGTCACATATTTTATTTAGTATTATCAATTTTACTTACAGATTTTATCAGCTTTATTACTTAAAACCTTATGTCATTCCTCAGTTAAATTTCGTATATGACCTTTTTTTATTAATTTTACTCAGTACTCACAGCAGGTACCAGCTCATGGGTTAGCTTGTGGTGCCTCGGGACTGTAAGCACTGTGTGGCACCTAGGGTGTAATCTCGGGGTGTTAAAGTTAGGGGTGAACGCTAGCATGTAACTCTGGGGTAAAGATAAAATAATGTCATGATCAACGATTTCATATAATTCAAATTCAATGCATATAATCTAATGTATATACGTATGCTTATATATGTCGGGACAGAGAACAGGGCTTAACATGCACTTTAAAACCTTAACCTGGATTGTGTAGCTCAAGCGTCATATAATAGTACCCACGAACTACATGGGCCCCAATTCTCACCCCCTGGTCGGGCCCCAGTGTGTGTAGCCGCACAAACTGAAGAATAATATCATATATATACACGAGGGACTCAAACCCTCCAATTATATACTAAGGTGACTTAAGCACCTGATTATAAAATATGATATGGAGGACTCAAACCCTCCAACTATAACAATAACAATAAGGTGGAATCAAACCATCTAGTCACAGGCAAGGGGACTCGAACCCTCAAGCCATAACAACCCCAGCACCGGCTAGCGTGATTTCTAGTATTGGTCACTTGGACCTCTACTTTAACGACTCAACGACACAACCCTTATTAGATCCCAATTAAAACATTTATAACATAATCCCATTCATTAACCATATTTCACATTAAGGAATACATTGGTGGTATCGTCATACCAACTACACTTGTAGGTAACAGCACATGCCAAAACAATTTCCATTAACTTGGGGAGAACAACTCTCTTTATTCATTAATACAAGGCAGGGGATACTAACTCTTTTTGTTCATTAAATCAGGCCATTGTGTTTCAACACCTCTTTACATCATGCAATAGTTCAAGACTAGTTCAATTTTACAAATTTCCACATTTCTCATAACTCAAAACCAATTTCACACTACGGGGTTGGGTCCATAACCACTTCAAAATGTATATTTTTGGGAAAAATCATAATTCCCTAGTTCATCGATCGTACCCATACACCCACATTTTCAAAACCATATTTAAAGCATGAATAATCATAATTAAACCATAGGAAAACATTGTTCAACAATAAGCATTCAAAACTCCCAGCCCTTATTTCAAAACCATCATAAATATCTCATGAGAAATATTTTAAATAATATATTTTTACAAAATTAACAATGAGGGAAGAGTAACATGCCTGAAATAGTAAGATGTGTGGAGAGAAATCACCCGTGAAAGCCCTAAGTGATCAACCTCTAAAAAACCCTAAGTTTTCTTAATCTTGAGGATTTGAGAATAATTGAGGAGTTACTTTGATGTGTTTTTTAGGGCTAATGATACCCTAAAGGAGTTATAAGATGTGTGTTTTAATTTGGGTAAGAGAGGAAATGTCCAGAATGCCCTTTAACTTAAAAGATGAAAAAGGGTCGCCTTTGACTATGAGTCAGCCATTGACTCATAATCACTTCTTATGAATCATCACCATGAGTTGTAACCAGGACAGTCTCTAGGACACCACCCACTACTGACCTTACGTGTAATACCCCGTACTTTTCCTAGCTTAATTTCTCTCTTAGAATATCAAAGATTAGCTTAAAAAATAAATACTATTTTATGCATATAGAATTTTCCAGATTTGGACCCTTTATTTTGTAGATAATTGAATAAGCTTTCCATCGATACCAAATTTGCCCAAATTCAATACTCGGTTGAGAAGTTAGGGCATTTTTAGTAAAGTAGTGTGCCAACTGGGCAGTCACCGTGTCGCGGTGAAGGACAATTTCATAATTGTTAATTCCAGTGGACCTCCACGATTGTACCGCATCGTAGAGAGGTCCAATTTTCCAGTTGTCCAAATCCAGTAGACCAACGCAATAGTGGCGCGTCGCGCCGCGTCAGTGGCCAGAATGGCATTCCAAAGGCACGCCGCGATTGCTCCATGTCGCGGAGGAGGTCCAGTTCCCACTCGTCCATTTTCCAGTAAGCCACCGCGATAGTGGCGCATCGCGGTGGCCAACCAAATTAGGATTTATGTTCCCTTTTCTAGTTCTGTTTAGAAGTTTAAAAGGGGTATTTTGGTCAATTCCCAAGCCCCCAATTCGTGAATAACATGAGATTAAACCCATTCTAAGCCTATAATGCTCATTATTCATCAATTCTCTCTCAAATAAAAACCCTAGACCCTCTTCTTGAAACCCCTATGTATGGATGCTTGAGAAACTTAAGAGAGAAGAAAGAATATTTGGAGTGTGTTATCGATGAAAATAGGGCCCCACATATGTTTATAGGCCGTGGGTTATTATTGGGATAAGAGGAAAATGTCTAAAATACCCCTACTAAAGCATAAAAATAAATCGCCAGTCGTTACGGGTCTCATAATGATTTGTCACGACTCATTACGACTCATCCCCATGAGTCATTGTCAAGACATTGTCACCAGACACACACATTGTTGACCTTACAACTCGTATACCATGGCTCGTAATGGGACACTATGACTTGTGGGGTCCATTCGTAGTCAACACAAAAACCATTTGGGTATACATTGTACATCCTACCATTTGCACACAATGACCCGTAATGAGTCCTCACGAATTGTAGTGAGCCACTCGTACTTAGAGCTAAAGACTTAGCCACAAACACTGGTCAAGCTATGATTTGGGTCCAACGACTCGTCATGACTCCCTACGACTTATGTATATATATATATAAAAAACACCGCAGGTGTTGATCTCTGAGGAATTTCTGAAATTTTATATATATATATATATATATATATATATATATATATATATGTATACTAGTTTAAACGCACGTGCCTCGCACGTGTAACATTTGATTATTTAAAATTAAATAATCTTATTTATTGTATAGATTTTTAATGAAGTGTAAAAGTTTAAATCACTTTTCAAAGATTCTTCACACTTTAATATAATAATGTAAATATAAACATATATTTTAGTATAAGCACATACATACTTTACCACCAAAAGTTATAAGTGGTTGATGGATCATCACTTTTGCGTTTGTCATGCAGTTTTTTTCTTGCTAATAGAGGCTAAGAGAAACACATCAATTTAAACCATATTTGTCGTATGATTATTTTACATTCTTATTAAGTGCTTACAGTTTGTGGTATTTGGGGTATAAATGGGATCAAACGCATCTAAAAATTCGAAGGGGGACATAGTCAATAGTGAGGCCTAACATACTCATGTTATCAGTGTTCATCACTCAATATGTGGAACCAACATCCTGCCACTTGACAATCATGGAAGCAGTTGTCTCAGCAACTTCCACTGCCCATGCTGAAATAATGTACCCAAATTCAATATGCGAGAAAGCAAATTGTCAAAAAGTATGCATGGAATGGTGCACTTATATTCTTTCTACAAGTGTACGCTAGTCGAATTGTTTAGCAAGATAGTAGAGAAAAGTAGTAGCCACCCCCACCCCACAATTTTTTTCACTTATTAAAAACATACTAAAAAATAGCAAAAAAGAAAATGAATATCCAATAACTTAAGTTTTTGCAAGAATACTAACATAAATTAGAGTCATTCCAGAAACCAACTGAATTAAAGAGGGCAAATATAAGACCAAGAAGAAGGATGCAGTTAGCAATTCAAAAAGGTATTTCCTACTATCAGTTATAGAACTGATCTTTAAAAAACATTGAAGTACTTTCCATTCTTTTTGAGGAAACAATTTTGAAGCCATGTACAAAAGGGGAAGCAATTCAACACTGGTATTATTAAGAATATAAGCTAAATTACTGGCATAGCAATTAAGAATATAAGCTAAATTGTTGGCATAACAATTAATATTATGTTTAAATTATTAAAGAATTTTCTTACAAATAAGCCAAAGAAAGATAAGGAGGAGAACCTAAAGAAGAGAACCCAGAGAAGAGACAAAATTGAGAGAATTATCGATGAAAGAAAAGTATGTTTTTTTATAAAAGTTGGTAAAAGGTATGTGAAAGTCTATTTTATATGGGATAGGAATTATTGTTTGTTGGTTTTGGGGCTTTTTTCATCTTATTTTGCATGGGAAAAGTTCACTTAGATCCTATGTTAGATGGGGATTGTTTTTTGTTTTTTGGGCAAAAATTGGATTCGACGTTGGAAGATTTTTTATTATATTTTTTGGATTTGATGTTGGGAGAGAGGGGGTATTCTATTTTTTAATTATTTTTTGATTTATGAATATTCTATTTGGAGTTTATGAGTTGTCCTCTTTTGGTTAGGAATGGTAAGTTTTCTCTAGATGGTGGAAAAGAAACCCCCCTAAATGGTGGAAAAGAAATCATATTTTTGAAGGTATGTTAAAATGTATTTTATATATGATAGGAATTGTTGTTTGTTGGTTTTGGATTTTTGCATGGAAAAGGTTCACTTAAATCCTATGTTAGATGGATATAGGGATGGGGATGGGGATTTTTTTTGTTTTTATTTGGGCAAAAAATTGGGTTTGACGTTGGATTTTTTTTAATTATATTTTTTGGGTTTAATGTTGGAAGAGAGGGGTATTTTATTTTTTAATTATTGTTTTGGTTTATGAATATTCTATTTGGAGTTTTTGAATTGTCCTCTTTTAGTTAGGAATGGTAAATTTTCTTTAGATGATGAAAAATAAATTCTATTTTTGAGAAGAAAAGTTTTTTTTTATTTGTAATATAGTAAATATTTAATATTATTAAAATAAAAGGGGTAGATGAAAAGACAATTTTGTATAAAGTGGAGACTTCAAACAATATTTCTAATATCCTTCACACTTTTAATTTTGGCCAAACCCATCGGTGGCCCCCTAAACTTGACACCATCTTTCACTTAGGAACCTTAATTGGACCATGTTCATTTTAAACACCTCAAGTAGATAAAAGTGTCTTACTTTGACACTTTTTGCCCTTATTAAAATTAAGTTGAGGCGCGTGTGGGTCAAACGACCCACGTGGATTTTATAAGTCCTTCAAAACCTGCCACAGAGGAAACTACTTTACACATCAGCAAATCAACATTTAAGGGGTAAAATCCCACAAAATTCCCATTTCCATTTAATTTCTCATACCCGATTTCAGAGCTCTGGTAATTTATTTATTTTGACTTTTGATTCGATTTTCGTTGATTCGTAGAGAGATATAGCTAAGAATGCTATTTTTTGTAGGTACAATGCATGCAATGAAGTGTTGATTAATGTTCATCGACGAAGTTGAAGATTTTTTTAAAAAAATTGACGAAATTGAAGAAATTTGAGGTACAACTAAAGTTGTTCTATGTTTTTTTTCTATTTGCCTTATTGTATGGATATTTTACCCCAATAATTTGTAGTGTTTTTGCTGAATTTTGTTATTAGGGTTCTTTTAGGGATTTCAGTGACAAAGTTAGGGTTTTGTGTGGGTTTTTTTTGGGATTTGACTAATTTATGTGTTATTTTCCAGATTTCACTATAAATACAAGGTTATTTTGGTACTTTTCTTGTTCAAGGGTATTTTGGATATTTTCTTTTGTTGAGAATCTTCTGGGGGCTGTTAAGGAAATATATGGACAACTATATTTTGACCTATTTTCATCACGGGGGAAATGTTGTAGCCGACCCTAAGCTTAGTTATAAAGGTGTGGTTGATGCCTTTGCTGTTGCTATTGATAAAGATCACTATAGTCTTTTTGAGTTTCTTTCCTATGCCAAAGATCTTGGGTATTCAAATATTGAGGAGTTCTATTGTCAACATGCATATGGTGAAGAGTTAGTTCCAATTAATTCTGATTGGGAGTTACTAGACTTTGTGAAGGACTTGAAAGATAGTGATGAGCTTGATGTGTTTCTTCATGATGGCATTGATGAAGATATTGAGGTTGTGTCAAAGTCTTCTCTTCTTTTAGAAGGGCCACCCACGTGTATTGATGAAGATGATGTAGGCAGTAATGGTAATGAGGGTAGGGGTCTTGATGAAGATCTGAATGGTATTGAATCAAATGTTCCTAGTACTGATTCAGATATTGAAATCCCTGATGAGGATGGTTCAGACATTGATGAAGAGTTGAGAGCCCTTAGGGCTAAAAATAGAAGCAAAATAAATAAAAAAAAAAAGCAAAAGCTAGAGAAGAAATACTTGTAGGTAAAGCTGGTATTGACAAAGTTTTTCAGGACATTTTCAAAAAAAAAAGATAGATATATGGATAGATTAGGAGATGATGAAGAGTTCATTGATAGTTCAGACTGTGATAGTATTGATAGCACTGATTTGGTAGATGAGGATGTTGTTGTAGGTGCTGACTTACGAAGGAGAAGAAGAAGTAGTAAAATCAGATTTGATGATGATTGTGGTATTGTTGTTTTTGAACTTGGGATGATTATGCAGTACAAAACAGAGTTTAAATTATTTTAAGACTTAATGAGACTCATAGAGTGAGGGCTAAGTGCAAATTTAAGTCAAAATGCAGTTGGTTGTGTTATGGTGCAATTGATAGGTATTTTGGTAATTTCATGATTAAAAACTATAATCCAGTGCATAAATGCACTACATCAAACAAGAACAAGATGTGCACAACTAAATTTGTTGCTGACAGATTTAGAGATAACATAATTAAACAACCATCTTTGAGGATTTGGGAAATACAAGAACTGTACAGAGAAAAATTGGGATTATATGTGGGTAGAACAATCTGTTATAAGGCTAGATTACAGGTTCTAAGAGAGTCCATGGGAGACTGGAACTTGGAGTTTGCAAGATTATGTGATTATACTGAGATGATAAAACAAATCAATCCTGGTAGTTATGTTTGGCTGAGAATGGATACAGAAAATGTCCCTGGTAAAAATTTATTTGTGTATTTCTATGTGTGTCTTGATGCATTGAAGAAAGGGGGGTTGGAAGGATGTAGAAAAATTATAGGATTTAATGGATATTTCTTAAAGGGTGCTTGTAAGGGTGAACTTCTAGTAGCAGTTGGGAAGAATGGTAACAATAAGATGTTTCCTATAGCCTGGGATGTTATGGTCAAGGAAACTAAGCATAGTTGGACTTTTTTAATCAAGTATTTGAAAGATGATCTGCAGTTGGGTACTGGAGCAGGTCTTACTGTGATGGCTGATATGCAAAAGGTAATTTTTTTTGTTTTTTTAACTGTCAATAATAGAAATACTTGATTTCTCTGTCTAGTACTTTGTAACGCCCCGAGATCCCATCCCGAGATGTCACACGGTTCTTATGACCCTGAAAGACCACAAATTAACCCTTTACTGATATCTGTACCTATATACTGCATAATATCTGAAATAAATGTGGAAACTAGCCATAAGGTTCAACACATCTATAATACTCATAATACAGAAAAATTGAATACTAATACATCCGTCTGAAAATCCTCTAAACTGTCTGAACTGCAAAGTTGATGGGACAGGTCCCCAACTAACTCCGTCAACTGAAAATAAATAAAGTCTGAAGCAATAATAGTAAACTGAGATTCGTCCTTGAAAGAAGAGGAATCACTGCTACTTCTGCTGACTGGGACTGAACTGTTGAGGATACTCTGGATCCTGTGCCTCTGAACCTATGGTGTAAAATAAAATACCACAGCGCAAATACGTCAGTACAAGAATGTACCGAGTATGCAGACGAGGTAGGCTAATGCAAGGGCTCATGCATGCACAATATCTAAACTGAATAATCATGAAGATGTCGCATTAGAACACATACATGAATGCACAGAACATGGACACAATCATCGCAACTCTAGATACTGAAACTCGGATACCACCTTACTGCAGACTGAACTCACTACTAAAACTGAGATACGGAATTACTGACTATTCTGATACTGATAACTGAGGATTTGGATGTACTTACATCAAGGACTGAACTTTGAGCTTACTATTTTTGACTGACAGAATTAGAGATCAACTTTTCTAACAGATTATTTCGGAGCGATTCTCAATGATAAGAAGTATGATCATATCCGAATCTGACAACATGAATACTTAATAGAATCTGAGATGGATATCATGCCTCTCTGACAGAAGATCTCTAGATATGATAATAAGAATACTCAACATGGTCTGAGACTGAGATCAACTTTTCTAACCAATTACTTTGGAAGCTTTATCAATGATAAGAAATATGATTATATCTGAATCTGACGACAAGAATATTCAATAGAAATCTGATACTGTGACCAAGCCTGTCTGGCGGCATATCTCTGAATATGATATCAAACAACTGTATATGAGACCAAGCCTATCTGACGGGATGGTCCATAAATCAATGGAACTATCTGAGTTCCTCATAAAAATAGATGACTGTATCTGACAGTCCTGACTTTTAAAGATTGATTCTGAAACTGAGACTGAATCTGACATTGAAACTATGGGAAGTGGTCATCTAACCGACATGCCCCAACCTACCACAGGTTGGGTCCAACCTCTACCCCCGGTTGGGAGGGTTCCAATACTATGCCACGGGTAAAGATATTATCTTTTCTCTAAGGTTAAGCTCTCTGGCGGTGACCATCAACAGGACGTCAGGCTTGCTTGACAGGTGACTCATTTTCCTGTGCTGGCTATACAGTTCTAGAACGCAAGGATTGCTTCTAAGAATCACACCCTCTACTAGCCGGTGAGTTCCCATCCTTGAGTTTTCTCGGTGCTAAATCCTACTCCTAACTGAAAGACTCTGGGTTGATTCTTAGACTGTACTAGGCAAAGCTGAAGCTGATACTGATCATGTTTCTCAAAAGATCTGACTGAGTTACGCTGAGATTACTTAGTTCTGTATCTGACGGAAAAGATATCGAATCATGGTATTTGACTGACGATACAGAGCTTGAATAGATTTCTCGAATCGCTTCTGAGATTAGAATTAAATCACTTGAATACTATTAGAACTGAGCTGATTACAGGACTGAGGCTAGATTACTACTGATACAGAGATTACAGAGATAACTGAGATTACTGAGCTTTCTTAAATTCTGCCCTTGTATGAGGATACTGAGTTCTATAATTCACTGAGTTCTGAGAATCATGGCTCGACTGGAATTATCGAGAAACTAATACGGGCTCTAGACAACAACTCTATTGTCGGGTATAAATACCCCCAGGACTCGATAGCATAAAAGTAAAGAATAATCATTCATTCATCATTACAAGCATTCGTTCATCATCACAATCATTCATGTCTCATCACAATCATTAAAACACCTCATAATCATTAAAGCATTTTCACAGTCGCCGAGAGGTCACTTTAGGCATCTCGGAATCATAATTATATAATAATGTAGGGGAAACATGCTACTAAATCGTACTCCATTCAACAAGGTTTTTACCTCAGCTATTTCATACCTATATAAATCTTGACACGTGTTTGGATATCACATGGCTTGGGGAAACTTCATACTATCACGTTATAACTTACTTGCTAACCACTTGGCATATATTAAAAGCTTAACATATATCAAGAGCACATAATTGGGGAATTTACTACTATCACCTCTCCACTTGTTCACTAAGGTCCTTCAACAAAACACTAGACATGCACGGGTTCACAGTTATTTGGGAATTTCCTACGATCATGGAATAATTCATTCACTTGGGCATTTTATCAAACACTAAGCACAACTAACTCACAATTTGGGGTTTCCTATTCAACATGCTATAATGGCCCTTATGCTTCTCCTAAGCTCTTTATCAAACCTATGGGGGACAAGCTTTGCTTATTCAACCATTTCTACACCCAAAAGTCATGAACACATCGCATGGAAAAACAACTTCAAGAGGTTCTATCACATGAGTTCCACATACTAGGGTTAAAGCTCATAAATTTTGTAGAAAAACATAAATCAAAACTCAACAACACATTGAACATCCATTTTAACTCATACAAATCATTAACAACTCATAAACATAAAAATCTTTGAATTTTAAAAAGGGTGCTTAAGCTTCTTGGATGAAAGGGAACCAAGAATCAACATCTACATACCTTAATCTTTGAAATTGGATGAATTCTAATTCTTGAGACTCTATCCGCACTTGTAACAAATGATTCTCGAAGCCCACACTATGAGGAACTTGATTCTTAAAGAAATCTCGAAGAATTTATGGATGAATTTTTGGAAGATTAGGGTTCTTGAGGAAACCCTAGATAGATATTCTTGAGAGAATTGGAAGAGAAAATGACGAAATTAAGGTTTTGGAAGAGGTTTCCCATATTTATAGAGGCTTCCAAAAGGTGGTAAAAGACCAAAATACCCTTGCAAAAACGTTCTAAAATTGCTGGAAAAATATTGCTAACGACATCCGTGACAAGACGTCAGGTCTGTGAAGGGCCATCACGAATTGTCGTCACAAAAAGGGTGGATTTTGTGACTTTCTGCCTTAAGGTGATAACATTTTGTGATGGACCGTCAGGCTTGTGACAAGTCGTCACAAAAGGTCATCACGGATTTTCCAAGCGGACACGCTGGAGTATAAGCATAACTCTTTGCTCCGATATCGGTTTTGGACGAAATTAGTATCGTTGGAAAGACAATTCAAAGAGATTTCATTTGTATATAGTAGGTCCTCTAATTAGATATATACAAGGAGTTATGGTCGATTAAAGTTGACCCAAATTTTGACGGTCACTAAAACTTAAACGATAGGAAAGCTTTCAACTCGTCCATGAGTTAGGGGACCTCTATGATCTTAATTCATGCTCAAATAGATTCCCACACGATTCAAAGTATTTCATACTTGGGAGGATATTTCTGAAACATTTTGACTCGGATTTTCGCTTTACCAAATACGCTCTAAGGCTCAGACTGGAAGAGGATTTTGCGGGGCATTACATACCTTAACTGTTTTCTGTATGTAGGGCTTTCTTGCTGTTGTTTTTGACTTGCTACCAAATATTGAAGTAAGAAGATGTGCTAGACATATTTGGTCCAATTGGAGTCAACAGTGGAAGGGAGAAGAAAGGAGAAAACAGTTCTGGAAATGCTCAAAGGCAAGCTTTGAAGTGAAGTTCAAAGAGGAACTTGATTACATGAGCCAACTTGGTATGCAAGGTAAGGATATTGTTGGTGATTTATTGCATTATCCTAGGCAGTCATGGGTTAGGGCATTCTTTAAAGAAGATTGTAAGTGTGATGCTGTTGAAAATAACATGTATGAGACCTTTAACTCATGGATCTTAGTTCCTAGACACAAATCTATCATTACCATGTTGGAGGACATTAGGAGAAAAATCATGACTAGAACTGTGGATATGATTAAGTTTGCCAATACCTGGATATGTGATATTGCACCTATGGCTAGACTTTTATTGGAGGAGAATAAGGAAAGGGCTAGGGCTTGCAAGGTTCTTTGGAATGCTGATGTTGGATTTGAAATTGGAGAAGGGGATTTTAGGCATACAGTGGACTTGAGTAATAGGATTTGTAGTTGTAGAACTTGGCAGTTAAGAGGCATTCCCTGCCAACATGCTATTTGTGCTTTGTATCATGTAGAACAGGAGCCTGAACCTTATGTGGAGCATTGGTATAAAAAGGAAACCTTCATGAAGGCTTACAATCACTTTATAAAACCAATCTCCAATACGAAGATGTGGCCTGAGACAAACAATCCAAAGATTGAGCCTCCTGAGCCTAAGAAAATACCTGGCAGACTTGCAAGAAATAGAAGAAGAGGTAAAGGTGAACCAAAGAAGAAATATGGAAAGCTGTCAAAACAAGGGGTGAAAATAACATGTTCCAAGTGTCATCAACAAGGCCATAACAGAAGGTATTGTAAGGTAAAACAATGACTTTTAATTTAATTTTAGAAGTTGATTTCATATTGATTTAACTGTTGTGTATGTGTTTATAGATTCCTGATCCAAATGAACAAGTTCCTAGCTAAGGATTCCAGCCTAGTGGTCATAGTTCACAAGCAAGTTGCCATCCTAAAAGCTCAAGCCAACCTGCACCTTCAACCTCAAAAAAATCAGCAAAATACAGCTCAAGTAAGTCTTCACCAACAAGCTCAAGTCAAGCTGCAACTTCAACAACAGTTTGTGCTGATACAAGCAGAGTTAGGAGGTTTAAGGCAGCTGCAACATCTACATCTTGTGGTGATACTAGGATCTCTGTTACAGAAGGAATAAAAAGCCAACTACCTCCTAGAAATAGAAAAAATGTTAGGCACAAGAGAGGTAGAGTTGAAACAACAATAAATGCTGATTGTGGTGGATCTAAAAGGTTAAAGAATGCTGGATTTGGAATCTACACAAGTCCAAGGGGAACCCAAATATTGAATGTAAGTTAAAGCAAACATTGATTTTTTAACAAGAAAGTACATATATATATTTATTAATTATTGTTCCTTCTTAAAAAAAAAAAACGGGGACATCAAGCCAAAAGATCCTACAAAGTGGTACAACTTACAAGGATGCAAGTTCTAAAGGTGTTGACTTGGTTATAAGCCAAAAGGCTTGAAATGGAAAAGTAAAGATGCTGTCACCACCGATCAATTGCAGCAAATGGCAAACAAAAAGAAGAAGAAGTAGTTAAGAAGAAGTAGTATATTTTGATGGTGTTTTGTGTTTTTGTTGTGTAATATATTGTACCAAACAATTTGGTAGTTTAAATCTGGTACTGTATAGTAGTTTAAATATGCAAACGTATGAAGTAAACAATTGGCCTAAACAATTGGGCTGTTTGAAGCATGTTTTGAATGCACATTACTGTGACTTTGAGCTCAAAATGGAGCATAGTTATGAAGTTATTATTGGTGTTGCTTTGTGAAGTTGTTGTTGGAGTTGCTTTGAGCTGTATTAAGTTGTTGTTGCTTGTCTTCTTTGACAGTTGTTATAAATGTGTGATCAAAAGTTAACGATAAACATTTTATTTCAGCAAATGTAAGAAATATTACAAGGCCAACATTACATCAACAAAACTACACGTGTAAGAAATATTACAAGGCCAACATTACATCAACAAACTACACCTTACAAGTCCTAATGCACATCACAGCTATACACCTAAACGGCCAATTTACAACATCAATACTAGTTGAATCAGTTGAATGAGTTCAACGCAAAACTTCAGCAATTAGGTTTCAACATCCATATTCCTAACAACAGTAAAGCAGTAGCAATAACACCAATAATATATAATCTTCTTGCTCGATTTTGATTTTCTTCAAACACCTTTACTTTTTTCAGCAAACCCCAAATCACCCTATTTACTTGTGAAGGGTGTCATTCTTTATACCAATGAAAATAATCACCCCGCCCAATTTCTACAAAATCAATTACAAAATCGATGAAGAAATCATAATTAATTAACTAATTTAATTAAGAAGTCAAAAACATTACCTTTGAAAGTTTACAAGTAAAAAATCAACGTCCTGGATTTTGTTGAGTCCAAGAAGTCTTCAGTAATGCTTGATGACCACATTTATAATAGCGGTAATCATTTTCAGAATAGGTTATGAACGGCGAGCTCGACATTGTCTAATATAATTCGAGAAAATTTAGAAAAAGTTTAAACTTTTGAGAAATTGAAGAATAAATTTTCCGTTGAAAATAAAATCTAAAATTAATTTAAGGCCTAATTTAAGGAAGTTGAGAAGAATGAAGAAATTTGAGAAATTAGGGTTATTTTTGGATGGTGGAATGAAGAAGAAAGTAATATAAATAGTGGAAAGAGAGATATAACCGTTGGGGGCTGATTTTTATGCCCAATCAGCAAAAAATGAGGCTTGGATGCGCCTCAGCAGCGTGTGAAACATGCATTTTGCCAACATGGCAAAAAGTGTCAAAGTAACACACTTTTATCTACTTGAGGTGTTTAAAATAAACATGGTCCAGTTAAGGTGCCTAAGTAAAAGATTGTGCCAAGTTTAGGGGCTACCGGGTTTGACCTATAATTTTAGTATACATACATACATATATATATATATATACATACATATTCAACATCAAGGGTATTTTCGTAATTATACTACAATCAATAATGAGGCTTCTGTGGTAATGATATTGCCGCGTGTCTTTTTCCTTCACTTTTTAACTTTCCCAATATCATCTCTTTGATGTACATTTTCTCTTTCCTTTTCCCTTTCCCAAATTTCAGTCGTGTGACCATTCTTCTTTATTTTTCTCTTTCTATCTTGGTTCTAATTTGTTAATGGTATGTGATGTCCTTAAAGTTTTGGTAAGTTTTTTCCCACTCTTTCTTCATGTACCGAACCTCTGATTTTTGATAATGAGAGGTGTTATCAATAGCTTTTATTAATATCTGATAATTTTTTGTTTGTATATGAGATTTTACTTGCATGTTTGAAAATATATAACTAGATTCATGATATTGGATATTTAATGAATATGAAGTTGGTTGCCTTCTTTCGTCCAAATTCTTTGGTGATGTGATATTGATATAAATGATTCCAACTGCTATTACATTATGCATTCTGATGCACCCAAAGTGTTTGATCATATGCCTCTGTCAACCGAATAATCGTTCAGTTATTCATTGTATTTCTTTTTTCACAGGTGTTCTTCAAGTTTCTCATCTATAAAGTATAATGTTGGTGTATTGTTCACTTCTACTGGTCGGTATTTATGATCATTATATGCGTGGTGTGAACATTATGATTCCTTCTCTCCCTGCCATCCGCTCTCGAGATTCATATTGGTCAATAGATCTCCGGGCCCTTCCAGTTCGCTAAGTAAACTCACTCAACCGAGGGGCAACAAAGGCTGGAACTCTTCCTTCCAAAAACAGGGGACCTACTTCTCATTCTAGGAGTTAAGAGGTATGAAAAAGTTCCCTCTCTGTTTGTCTCTCCGAGTTTCTACTATTAAGTAGCAGTTCTGCTATTCAATCATAGAATCGATTTTGCTCAAGCTAAAAAAAGTCAGTCCTATATATGTTTGTTATTAGTAAAATGCTAAGGTCCTATCTATATAGTAAGGGGCCTTAATGTGTTCTATAAGAGCGAAAATAATATGGTACTAGCGATTACACAAAGTATACCATCAGTTCTGGTTGGTTTTGCCAAGTCGTAAGACCATGTATGGGGGCTGACGCGTGCCCAGTGAGACTAAATGATTCCCTCAAATACAGCTTAACTCCGTGTCTGCTGCGGATGTTTCCTATGGTGTCTTCTCTGTTTCCACCTACTTCACTCGACTTTGATTGCTTTGGAATGAATTTGACGCCTTACTGCCTCCACCTTCATGTCGTTACGATAAGTCTAAGGCTATTGTGAATCATCTGCTGTATATGAGATTATTTGAGTAATCTATGGCAATACTTTATTGGAAAAAAAAAAAATACTATTGCAGCGCTTTTTTTTTCCCTCTCCAATATTGTCAAAAATTAAAGAAATATAAACATTGTGTCCCAATTTCACTGATGTTTCATTGTGCTCCGACGACCCAATTTCACTGTGCTCTGACTGATTCACTCTCAAATCGACCGCCAAATTTGGATCGTTCTTCTTCTTCTTCTCTACATCATCAACTTCACTCTCATCCTTCTAGAAACGTGGGTTCTATGAACAAGGATGAAATTTTCAAGAACATTTATTTTGATTCTTACCCTTTTGTTTCTGAACCCACCGCTACCTTCACCGTCACCGTTGCTGCCGCTGTTAATCCTGTTGCCGTGGCCGCCGGTCTTGATTTTTAAACCTTTCAGGTTTATGAATAAGTACAATTTTTCCTTTTTTGGGTTTATCTGTCTTTGAATAGGTTTTGATGATGAGTAGATGTTTACTGGCACATCAATAGAGATGTTTTGTGTTTTATATCTCCTAAAATCACCGTCAGAGCTGATATGTTTGTTATTTTAAACAAATATCTCTGAAATAATTGTCCATGGATCAGTTGTGGAAGGCATCAGATTTTGCCCCTTTGTATTTAGGAAAAAACAATAAGTAGCAGCAGAACAGGGGTTAATCCATTATGATATTTAATTCCTCTTAAGCTGTTAAGTGATTTGGCAACTTCTTCTGAATTGACTACTGAATTTCCAGGTAAGAATAGTCTATTCATAGGCTTATCTTCTGGCATGTATTTCCTGAGGAATGTCTAATCTTATACGAAATCTAGGGTCATTCAGTATTTTGCTGGTTCATGGATTTTGTGCATAAAGTTGACATTTGGATCAACCTACAATTGATCTATTGATTCCTTTAGCTCAGACTATCTCTGTGTGGTCTCATGCATTTGGGTCAAGGCTACAAAATCCTGGATTGATTCATTTATCCAGACTTGTAGGAGTTAATCTTGTTTTGTTGTGTGTGTATATATGAGAATTTTCAGTCATATGTTACCTGGATTCAGGTATGGATATATTTGGAACATGTGTCAGTAAGTGTCCATTTAGCTGGTCCAAGTTGGCAAGTTTTTAAGTGTATCTCGAAGGATTTGGATGGACTAACACCAAGTTTTCAGTCTAGGTATGTCAAGGCAATTGAAAGTTCATAGCTTTATTTAAAATATGAAGGTTAGCATGGAGACAATGCCTATTATATGTTAGATTTCTCTGCCGTCTTTTTTAATATCTTGAAATATTTCTCTGTACCTTGGTTCTCTTAGAGATAGTTGTTATGTCATTATAAGGTTACAGGAAATGTCCATCATACATGCAGAATTAAGATGATAGCTTAACCACCAAACAAAAGATGCAGGATTGATGTGACTTTCTGAGTCGTTCTATACAATTATAGGATGTCTCTCTCCTTCAAGTATTTGTTAGGTTTACTTCGCTGAGCTGTAGGTACCAACCCCTTAAAGGCTTTGTTATATCAATTGTCATGGAATAGTACCCACCCCTTTTAATTTAACAAGGTATTGTATCATTTATTTGAAAGTTGTGGAGTTTGTGTAGCATTAAAATAATCAACTGATATCAGATATCCTGTTGTCTGAATCCAGTTAGCTCCTTTTCTTTTGTGCGCTAAAGAGTTTGGGAATATCATAGTTTATAAGTGTCAATGGCTGGCACTCTTTGAAAAATACTTGTCACCGAATTAATGATGTATATGACGTGATTGCTAAAAATTCTAATGCACGACTGTGAAATTGTAAATCACAGGTTAGAGTTTTCTGTACAATCATTTATGATGGTCTGGGAGTGACCAAAGTCCAGGTTTTGCTTTCTCACAAATTCTGAGACATTGAAAGAAAATGTCTTACAACTCTCCTTGTCAAAGTCATAATGGTAAATTACAATTAAGTAGCCGCTTCTGAAATTTGGGAAAGGGAGAAGGAAAGAGAATATGGACATGGAAGAGATGATATTGGGAAAGTTAAAAAGTGAAGGAAAAAGACACGCGGCAATGTCATTACCACAGAAGCCTCATTATTGATTGTAGTATAATTACGAAAATACCCTTGATGTTGTTTTTATTTACCAAAATGCTCTTCTTTGTCACCCAAAACTTCCACTTATATATAAGTTAAAATTATCAATACTATCTTGCCGCATATATATATTGTTTCTGGGATTGACCATCAAGTGTCAGTCAACTTACTCAACAAAGCAGTGAAAGTGTTTATAAAGTGGCAGTAACAGCAGCAACTAAAGAAGAAATGGAGCAGAAGGAAACTTTCGTCGCCAAACGTGTCCGCTGCATCGTCAAACTCGGTGAACTATTCTTTTCTCTTGCTGTTGTAAATTTTATTAGAGTTCCCAGTTTGCTTTTCCAACCAATATTAAAGATGTTGAGCATTCACTACTAGAAATAGAGGTTTTTCCCACAGCATTCAGTGGGTAATTTGAGCTATGAAACATGGGTTTTACTCCCAATATCCGTGATAGCTTCCTCCACCTCTTCCAATGACTGGTCTACATTGAACTGTAGCTGCCCTTTCTTGATAACTGTCACATTAAAACCATTTGCTTTGGCGTCCCGATAAGCTTCCTGCACAATAGGCAATAATAGAATAACAAAATGATCTTTCCACAACAATGAACAATTCTTAACAGTATTTTTGATCTTTAATATGACAGGCTAAGAGAAGCAAAAGAAAGTAGAAACAGACACAAATCGTCAGCTATTTCAGTTTCCACACAAAGTAAGTATTAAAAGAATAACGAAATAGAGAGGAAATAGAATTTATCTGGTTAGCACATTAAGCATTTAAATAATAAAGAGTGGCATTAATGGAATATCTAGCTCGGGACATCAAGAAGGTTTAACACATTCATACAATTTGGGGAGCTTGACAGAACATTTACACAACTTAAAGTTTTCTAGGAACTTTATTAGAAGAGTAGGAAGGAGATTTTGTTTTAAAAAGAAACGCAGATCCATAAATGTTCCAAAAATGTAATATACATGCTAATCAATATGCATTCTGACAGTTATAGGAGCTCAAAGAAAAAACATTAGCACCCCACCTCTCTATCCCCCCAAATATTCCTCTGACGCATTGGGAATTTATCCACCTTTGATGTCTTGTTGTGTTTTCGATCAGCTTTGCTATATCTTATATCTAGGCGACGAATCACTTGAGGGAAAGACGCTTAGGTTAAAACAGCAATACACACTATGTCATGCTTCTCTTCAAGACATTATTGCACGGTTGCAGGCATGGGAAATTACTCAAAGGTTCTTTTTTTTCTGTTATTTCATCCGATATTGTCTTCAGTGATTGTTAAAGCATTTGAATCTTTACATTCAAACTTGCAGTGTTAAATTGGGGATTTTCAACTGTTTCTACCAGTTTTGAAGCAATGGGTATGCGTTTCTTCGGATTTTTCCTTTCACTGCATATTCCTGTTTTTCATTCATCTATTTTTTTTGTTCTCTTTCCGATTCTTTTTATGTCTTATTCATACTATGCTATACTTTCTCCTGGTTGTGTAGTTGTGTAATCTCTGTCTACCTTGTGTTGTGTTAAAAGCTCTTAAAATCTTGAATTTTCCTCAAATTTTGTGTTGGGTAGCTCTGTATTTTCTCTATTTTCTTAAAAAAGGTGTCCAAAACTTGATTTTCCCTTCAAATTTGTTGATCCAAGTACACTATTTCCTCCTTATTTATGTTGGGAAGCAAATCAATCCCACATTGGAGAAATAGAGAATACATGTCCAATATTTAAGAATCTCGCCTAACTCAACTAGTATGAGGCCTTTTGGGAGGTGCCCAAAAACAAATCCGTGAGGGCTTGGCCCAAAGCGGACAATATCATACTTGTGCGGAGTTACACGCGGTCCCAACAAGTGGTATCAGAGCCCAGGTTCGGGTGTATCAGAGTAGTGGACTGCGTTTGGTGAGAAGTTCCCGGTGTGACAACAAGACTGGAGATCTGTAGGTGGTGCCTTGTGTCGAAAGTCTTCCTGGCAAGTGGTGGTCAGGCGGCGTGTCCCGTTGGGTGATAATGGCGGTACAAGATGTTTGGCAGATCATGTGAAGTGACCCAATAGATGAGATCTACGGTTGATGCCTTGTGTCGAAAGTCTTCTTGACAAGTAGTGGTCAAGCGGCGTGTCCCACTGGTTGGTAGTGGCGGTACAAGATGGTTAGCGAGATCAAATGGATTATCGCTGAAGGGGAGGTCACAAGTGATGTGGTCTTGGTTTGAGGGGAGGATTGTTGGGAAGCAAATCAATCCCACATCGGAGAAATAGAGGATACATGTCCAATATTTAAGAGTCTCACCCAACTCAACTAGTATGAGGCCTTTTGGGAGTTGCCCAAAAACAAATCCGTGAGGGCTTGGCCCAAAGCGGACAATATCATACTAGTGCGGAGTTACACGCGGTCCCAACAATTTAGGCTGCCTAGCTTCATTTTTTGAAAAAAAAAAAAAGAAAAAAAGTGTTGAGGGGTGGCCAGATCTTCGGTTTTTTTCCTTAAAAGTTGTTATTAGAAACTTATTGTTACTGTAACTTTACTCTACTTCCTTTATCATGCATCAATAAAAAATAGACAAACAAGGAGAAGGCAGTAGTACTAGCAGTTCTCATTTTTCTATGGCTAGATTTTTGGTTGGCAGTTGCAGCACATTAACGTATTTGTTTTAGATATTTTTCTTGAGTCAAGCGTCTATCAGAAGTAGTCTTTCTACCTTTACGAGGTAGGGGTAAGGCTTCATACATATTATCTTTCCGAGACTCCACTTATGAGCTGTACTTGGTATGCTGTTGTTGTCAATACTGATTTTGTGTTTTTTTTTTTGGGTCAGTAGATTATGTCTGTCAGACTAATTTGCTTCAAATAAGTAGAGAATTTGCCTAGGTAGAGTATGTTTGTTAGACGAGGAAATTGAAGAATTAATAGCCTATCTTTTGGACTAATTTGGTACAGTTCTATTTGGGTGTTTCGTACTTGGGCTTTAAACATGATGTTTTTATTTCATTGAAATGGAAGTTTGAATTGAGTTAATTGATTGATATAGCTAATCTGGATATGGGTGTTATAGGAAATTTCTTAGGGTATCATGCAAGCCTGCTTGCTATTGATCCAACCTTTCTAGAGGCACTTCCTGAAGATCTTTGGGCAGGGGTTCTTGCATCGCAGCAGGCTCTGGCTCAACCTCCAAGTTATACAGCACCGACAGCTGAAGATATCGATCCAGAATTCTTAGCTGCTCTCCCTCTAGATATTCAAGCAGAAGTTCTTGCCCAACAACGTGCTCAAAGAGTCGTGCAGTAGGCTGAAGGACAGCCTGTGGAAATGGATAATGCTTTAACCATAGCCACATTTCCAGCTGCTCTGCGTGAAGAGGTCTGTATTTGGAGTATTTTACGCCTGCCCTCTGAATATTTTAACATTTTATTTATACTTATTTTGGGTGTTTGTTAGGTTCTGTTAACGTCAGCAGAAGTTGTTTTGTCAGCATTGCCATCTCCATTACTCACTGAAGCAAAAATGCTTAGGGACAGAGCTATGAGTCATTACCAAGAACGCAGTTTGTTTGGAGGCAGCCACAGGCTTCATGGTCATAGAAATGGTTTGGGATTTGACAGACAGAAGTTATGGAAGAAAGGAGCTTATGTCTTTTCTCAAACGTAGAAAGTACAAAGAGATGGTGCTGTCTTCTCTGAAAAAGAAGCGCCTTAGACTCTCTCCACTCGAACTGAGGTTTCATCTCAGAGATTCGCTAGGATCCGGCCACCTCAAAACTATCGAGGCACCCACAGGTTTGCTTGTTAAGGTTGTGAATGATTAACTTAAACTTTATTCTTATTAGACAGAATTTCTCCACGATGCTATATTAACAAGAGCTCGGATTTCACGCGTTGCTGTCATCTTAGGTTGGAGCAGAAGTGGATTGAAATTTCAGTTAACACATTCCAAATGTTTCACATGTTATTCAGGTTTGTTTTTTGTGTATATACATTGCTTCTTATCTCAATCAGTTTCTGGTTGTTCTTTGATGCCTGATATTGTGGTTTAAATAATTAAATGTACGACATCGTTTTCCTTTATGATTTTGTACCTAATACACACCTTATCGGTGTTACCATTCAGTAAAGAATATTTCTGCATTTTTACTACATTGCTGGGGTTAATCGGCTGCTTGTGCATTGATTATATTAGAGTTACATAAATGTACTTATGGAGATCAATAATCGAAACATCTCAACCTAGAGGTTGATAAAAATCGAAGTATCAGAAAGATTTTATCGTCTTCACAACTTATGCCTCGCTTTCATAAAGTGAGCATGCCCTTTCTAAAGAGTACCAACATTGTTCATATATTGTGTATGTTGTCGTTAATCGTCATAGCCATTCTTGTTGCTTACAGGGAAAACAAGGTTCTGTAGAACACATCTTCAATGGAATTGTTTTTATTAATGATCGCCAGCAACTTGATCATGCTGGTTTTATTTGTTCCAAAACTCGATCTTGTGAATTGATTGATGGCTCACGGGCAAATGGTGACAGAAATGTATGTATATCTGTATGTTGTTGCTTTTGGATGTTTGAGTTATTGTTTTTGCAATTATATCATAACTATACTATTGCTGTCTGAAAATTTTGCTTTTAGGGTAACCCTTATTCGTCAAGATCTGCACCTCACAACTCCATCCTGTGTTCCAAAATCTCCAATGAAATCGTCTATAGTTGGCCTGCGTATAAGCTGTGAGTTTCTGATAATAGTGCTATGTAGATGTTCTTAATTGTTCCTTTTCACTGGTAGAGTCCTTTTTATGATCATTTGTCTTTTACATTAATGATACTTCTCACATTTGTGATCTGTATTTTCCTGCTTTCCGTTAAATCATTATTCTCTCGACTTTTATGCTTGTGCTCTACGTGGAGGCAGTCATAAAGATGGAAGAGGACATGGTACTTTAGCTGGAGTGGACGTGAACATTCGCCTTGGACCCTTCAAAGGTTGTAAGAGGCGTGTTCGTAATATCAAAGGAACTTCAGTCTTTGTTGAACTGAAAGCGCGGATGAAAGTTGTCTCAGGCAAGTTTTTCTTCAATCTGGGTGCCCTCTTACTTTTTTTTCTACTTGGGTTGGGAGACAGGTTGAGCCAAAAGTGATTCATTAAAAACATAGGACCGTCGTCTTTGTATTTTTGTGAAGGGAGCTTAGTTGAATACTCTTATGATTGCTCTTATCCAAATTTATGCATAAATTTCCTTTTAGAAGTTATTGTTTTTCCAATTTTTGATTGCTTAACATTCATTGCTACATGCAATATTTCTTGCAGTTGATCGCAATCATATTTTGGATAATGTCAATGTGTCCACACCAATCCGGTAAGTGTACTTCTGCTGCAAACTTTGAGTTATTGAGGGCTTGAGTCTAATTATTGGGGCTCTCTTGAGATCAAGTTGAGACGTCTAGATGTGCACTCTCAAAATTAGAGTGCCTACTTGCCAACAAATTCATAAAAGTATCATATTTTCTTATTTATGATTTTTGTCGAATCATAATTATTTATATACTTATCTTCAAAAATTATTTATCTTCAAGAATTATTTATCTAATTCTCTGGAAATATATTTATTTCTCAAAAACAATATTCTACCACTTACCTTCTCCTTTTGGACTGCCGGTCATGTTAGCTCTGGTATGGTACCGGATCCATTTTGCCTCCAGTTAGATGTAGTAGTTCACTCTTTAGCTTTTTCGTAGCTCGTTGATTGTTCTTAAGGTGTTGGTGTGTTGTGATTCCCTGTTAGCTTTTACTCGAGAACTTATGTTGAGAAAATGGTGCTATGACCGACCAATCTATAACTTCTGGATTGATAGATATTAACTTGGCTTCTGAGATGATGGATCCAGCTTTGCCGCCAAATCCCAAGAAGGCTGTTATTTACCGTCCTTCTGTTCCACTCTTGACTTCTGTGAGTTCGGTTGCGTTAACTCTGTGGTGCCTTTCAGATTAATCTATATCTAAGGAGTCCTGTACTGAAATATTGCTTCATATTAAGGAAAAGGAAATTTAGAAATTAATCTTGCTGGTTGATTTGTTGGTTTAAGTTCTTGGTTCCCTATTTTGGGAACTGATTGGTTGGATAAGTAAACCTGAAGCACTTCATACCATGTGGGAAGTAAAATTAGAAGTCTCACTCTTGTTGCTTATGTTGCCCACTGTATGTTGCCTGAATGCTCGATGTTAATAATGATTTCTTTGCACCTGAAGCCACACAATAGACATTTAGAATAATCTATTTCAGTTTGAATGCTGCCCAAGTGCCCATATCTACTTCAATTATGGCTAATACCTGATCTGAGTGATTGCTTCTGACACTCCTTTACAATTTTTGACGCTTCTAATGTGTATCCTTACTCAATCATTTTGTTCTGGCGCCCACAGGTCGTTGCTACGATGTGCGAGGAGCTCTCTCCAGAGAGTGTGGTATTATTATATATTTCTGCATCAGGTTAGCAACTTTAAAAAATATTTTTTCCTAACCAAAACATCAGGTTAGCTACTTCATTGGTGAATATGAGCTCCACATATGCTCATTGTGGCTAAAATCACCATTCCGTGATGTACTCCCAGGAAATACAGTTCAGAGTACCTCGTCGCACACAGAGAGCTCTTCAAGTTCTAGAAAATCTTCAAAGAATAGCGCTCTCTCTCGTCATGAAAATTATATTAACATCAATGGAGATACAAGTCAATATTTCGAGAATTGTTTGTGTGTAGGTCCTAGCAGAAGTGGAAGTAGAGTCTCAGAACTTGATTTATGTGTAGTTCATAAAATGGTTCATGATTCAAATTGTTCTAAATCTAACTGCATGATTTTTACTATTTGGATTTTTGCAGGTTTAAATAATCTCTATCCAGGCGATCTAATTCCTTTCACATGAAGACCTCTCTTCCTAATAATTGATAGCGACAAAGCAATGCATTCAAGGTAGGTTTGTCAAAACTGACTCATTGAATCATGATGATCTATCCCTTAGTAAAACACAGATTCCAAAGTGTTTGGGATTCTACTTGTCTAGAAACTGTGTAAGGCTTTTGAGAGAAAATGATGAGATATTTTAGTTATCATTGTCCGTGAAAGACAGAGTTTGAGATGCAATTCGTGACAAATCATCTAGGTATACACTGACAAACTCGGTAACAGCCATTTTTGTTAGATAGAAGAGTATATGAAGTTGACCATAGTAAAACAAGAAAATAAAAAATACATTACAGGAAAGTAACTTTCATAGAAGAGAAGCAAATGAAAGACTTCCATAGTAAAGTTTCGTACAATTGATATACATTTTGGGTGGAAATTGATCTTATTTTTGTGTTATTATTTACAAGTCACTTCTACTTGACTAATCGTCTTCTACACAAAATGAAGGAAACTGCAAAATCTACTGTTATTCAGGATAGAATTGTGAACTTGTCATCAGTAGCTCACGGATGCCCTTATAAAGGAGGAACAAATTTCACAAGATCAATAACAAGAGCAGGTATAGTACGGTCCTATGTTGCCGGGCTCTACAAAAATGTTGTCACACCTGTCTCCGAGCTAATGCAGAGAAGTTTTAGTTCCAGGCTGAGGTCTCTCGGCTTATGGACATCCTTATTAACTCCCTTTACAGTAACAAGGACATCTTCTTGACAAAGTTGATTTCCAATGCTTCTGATGTATGTTTGAATTTCAGTTTTGATGTCTGTTCCATGTGTGAGCTGTAAATTTTTTTTTCTGAAATTGTTTGCTGTTTGATTCAGGGACTGGACAAGATCAGTTCCCTCGCACTCACTGACAAGGAAATTCTTGGTGAAGGTGATAATGCTAAGCTCGAGATTCAGGTTAGTGATTAATACCTTATTGACTTACTCTTATCTCTGTTGGTTACCCATTGAGAATTTCTTTTTGAGCTCATTCAATTGTGGTTATTTCATGGATTGCAGATTAAACTCGATAACAAAATACTTTCCATTCGTGACAGAGGTGTTGGTATGATTAAGGAAGATCTAAGAAAGAATTTGAGAACAGTAGCTAAATCTGAAACTTTATGAGATTTCTAACATAACATTCAAGAGAGATTTGTTTCCTTTATAGATTTCTTAAGTTGAAGAGAAATTTGTTTTTTTTATAGATTTCTAATATTCAAAAGAAATTCGTTTCCCTTATAAATTTGTAACATTCAAGAGAAATTTGTTTCATGTATGAAAGAATACTGTGGGTGTGTACATTATATGCAGTATATATAGTTAATTATTTAATCATCTTGATTATTCTAAAGTTGTATCGATAACAGAAACAACGATACAAGTATGCCCGTGCGGGGCACTGGCCATCTAGTATATATATATGGGAAATGATTCAGACCGTGCAACGCACGGGCACTGGCCATCTAGTATATATATATATATATATATATGGGAAATGATGCAGAAAAATTTGAGGGATAATTGAGTCTTTAATCTTGCTAATGCATGCACTAGATCCATTGCATTATTAGTGCAATGGATTTTGAGGTATTAGAAATACACATCAATATACAATAGAGTGTATAACTAATATAAGACATTAGTTATACATAAGCTAAAAAATGTACCAAACAAGGTATTAATAATACATAAGACTAATACACACATTATTCTTTTTAATACACTCTACAAAACGACTCAAAGCTTTTCTTAACTTGGCAATCATCGGGAAGGATATATTAATATTACCACCCATGTTTTTTTCTTCTTTTTTTTTAGAATAAACCCTGTCATGGCTTTAATGACTTTTAATAAGTTGTGAATTGATGAAAATCATTTATAAGAGTAATGTTGTTGTAGGGATAAGTACTCATTATTTCTTAATCAAAGATTTCACGATTGAGCTCGAGTATGAAATTATTTTTGTTAAAAATTACTTCTCCCCTTAGTGTGAATTGTTTCAACACAAATACAAATTTAATTAGGTACTAATATGAACGTTAAATATCAAATGAAAAACAAAAATAAAATGAATAATTGATAATCATTTTTTTTACAATAATTTCAATGACATTAACTAGATTCCTTTTTATTTAATTATTTTGTTACATGATCTTATCTAAATTATAGTTTAATTTGATAAATTAGCCAAGTGTATTATGAATTAGTTGACAAAATAATAATCTTAATTACTTTTTAGTTTAAACAAAATAAATTTAAGAATCGACAATAGAAGAGTTGTGAAGTTAATTGGATTTTATGAAATGTTATTTTCTAAATATATTTTAATATTTTTTTTTTTGCGTAAAGCGGCTATGTTGACTAGTTAATATAGTAATAGAGGTACATGAAACAATGGGTATTTAAGCTGGCAAATATGATTAAATGTTAAATACAACCCACAGAAGTGGCTACGTGGTGTAAATTCTCGGAAATATTGGTTGTGACCCATCAAACAAACAATCCCTGAGGATGAAACAATGGGTATTTAAGCTGGCAAATATGATTAAATGTTAAATACAACCCACAGAAGTGGCTACGTGGTGTAAATTCTCGGAAATATTGGTTGTGACCCATCAAACAAACAATCCCTGAGGAGCAACTAAATAGGCCTAAATCCGGGAAAGTATAAAATGCGCAGCCCAAGGAGGCAGTCTCGGTGACGGCGACGAGTTTCTGTTGCAGTACCGTAGGAATCCAATTCTGAATTCTCCTCTCACAAATTGGGTATTACGGCTTGATTTATTGATTTTTCTCTACTTCCTCTGAATATATTAGTGAATTAATTTTTTCTCAAATAACCAATTTTGTTTTCAGTTCGTTGTGTTTATACATAGGCGCATCATGGGTTCTCCGTCGACGGATGCTTTTCCCCAAATTCAGGTACCCTCTAAATATGTTTCTATTGTACCGCAACACCTTTTTTTCATTTTGCAAGTCGCTACTTATGCTATAAGGTATTTCGCTAACGAGGTGGAGATATAGCCTCTTCAAAGGTATTAGGTTAAAAATGTGGTCCAAAGGTGTGGCCGGACTCTGTTAAATGAGAGTTAAGCAGCTGACAAAGAAGTAGGTTGTGAGTCAGTTTTGCAACTGAGGATGGCTGCCAACACTCCTAAGTTGGGAACTTCATTAACGGGATTAATTTAACTTTAAGCATGTTGATATGCAAGCCATAAATATATTAAAAAACCATCAAGGTGATGTTGAGATAATGAACTTGCTGGCTCTCTGCTCCACAAAAAGTCGAAAGTATCATCTGCATAAAGCAGATGAAAAATAATGACAGTAGTAGATGGATTTCTGTCCACCTGAAACAGTTTAATCTATTGGACCTCTTTGACCCTTGCCAACAACTGAGTGAGTCTTTCCATTGCTAAAATTTTAAAAAGGGGCGAGTGGATCTCCCGGCCTGAAACCTTTTTGAGGAGAGAAAAACTAACTGGACTTCTATTAATCAACACTGATAACTTAACAGCTGAGATACATAAAAAGATCCACCTTATTCATTAATCTCCCAGAGCTCATCTTCTTCAATAATTCAATTAAACAAGTTCAATTTAACCGATCAAAAAGCCTTTTCTAGGTTCAGCTTACGTAGAATGCCAGTTTCTCCACTTTTGAGCTTCTGGTCAAGGACCTCGTTGGTGATCATGAAGGAATCACTCATCAGTGATTTGCCTGTTTTTCATGAATGCACTTTGTTGACCTTAAACCAACTTGCTCGCCACATCTTTTTTAGCCTTGCCTATCAGGCTTGTTGGCCTGAAATCTCTGAGCTCTAAGGCACCTTTCTTCTTGGAATTAGAGAAATGAAAGAGGCATTGCAGGACCTTACCATTTGGCAAAGTTGAAAGCACTCATCATGTTTGCTTTGATAAAACTCTAGGATTTTGGGAAAAAAGGCCATTTTAAATCCATCAGGTCTGGGGCACAAGACTTGAGTGTTGTGGAGATCTCAAGTTCACTAAAGGGTAGTTCCAATTCCACTATTTCCTCAGAGCTTAGGGTAGAAAGATTCCAAACTCAGCTGAAGATCTCCAGGGTTCTGACTCTTTGTATAGCTTCTGGTAAAACTCCAGAATGCCTGCCTTGATCAGCCCCTTATCATGTGAGTTAGCTATTCTTTGAGAGAACTTTGAGTTTTTGTGACCCTCCTCAACCAAAGGCATCTGGATTTTGGTTCCATGAAATTTCTTTTCGCAATTGCTATCTACTTCAGCTCCAATGTCAGACTTAAAGGTTTCAGTTTCTCCTTCGTTGTGTGAACTCTATGGTCTGCAATCTGCTCTAAATATCCCAGTTCTACTATAGCCTTTCTTATTTGATTTTCAAGATTGCCTTACACCTTTCTGATCCATCTGCCTAATGTCCCTTTTGAAGCTCCTTAGCTTTTGTGTGAGCACAAAATCAGGGGTGACCAAGATTGTGTGTGAGTTCCACCATTTCTTCGCCATATCTAGAAACCGTCAGAATCAAATTAATATTTGAAGGTGTTGCCTCCCCGTCCTGGTGTCCTCACAACAGTTCTTGCAAATTTAGTGCCTGATTTCATGTGAAAGCAAGGAGAATTGGGTATTCTATGTAAATTATATCGTTTGAAGACAAATGATCATGTTAGTTTGACTTCACTATGCTGAACATAGGCTGTGGAGTTAGGTGGAGAAAGTGATGTAGCACAATGTTTAGAGGAACTCTCTAATGTGCTAAATAAAGTAAACCACACAATTTGTTGAAGGAACAACTTCAACGTATTGTAAGATAACGCTCTAAAGATAATCCGAATCCACGGATAACAGGAGCTTAATCCAAAGCCCTTAAAATACAAGATCTAATCCAAGATCTTAAAAGAAAACACAAAGTTTCATTAATAGAAGAGTTGAACTAAAACTACATAGCTAGACGTCATTGCCTCTATTTATAGGCTTCAAAAGCCTTTGTACAACTCATTGACAACTCATACACAACTCATTGACAACTCATACACAACTTATTGACACCTCATAGTTGACAATTCATTTTCTTAATAGCTAAGTATTCTAGAATTATGTAAAAGATAACTTGACAACTAGTAGCAAAATTCAAATTGACTTTCTCTTTCTATAAGTAGCAAAATTAATTTTTAATTCATGAAGGTTCTGAACTAGGTTTAGAATTTCAATGTTCCTAATCATTCTCCTCTACTTCTTTGAAACTCGACCTCGAGTTTTCTTCGTAAAGTGTTTGCTCTGGATGATAGGGTGATAGGTCAGCCACATTAAAAGTATTTGAAATATTCATCTCACTTGGCAAATCTACCACATAGGCATTGTCGTTGATCTTCTTTAGAATAGTGTATGGGCCATATTTCTTTTGCCTTAATTTTCCGTGAACACCAGTAGGCAATCTCTCCTTTCTAAGGTATACCATTACTTGGTCACCAACTTGGAATGACATTAGCCTCCTATTCTTATCTGCCAACTGCTTGTATTTCTTGTTTGATGCTTGTAATACATCTTGAACCTCTTTAAATAATTCCGAATATTTGTCACCAAAGGTCATAGCTGATCTTGAATTCTCCCTTGTTGGTAGCTTCACTAAATCAACCACATGTCTTGGAACTCTAGTGTACACAATGGAGAAAGGGCTACGACCCGTAGACCTATGCTTAGAATTATTGTAGGCAAACTCCGCAAGGGATAAAGCTAAACCCCATTGTCCTTTCTTATCTCCACAGATGCATCGAATTAAATTTCCTAGAAATTTATTCACCACTTCTGTTTGGCCATCTGTTTGTGGATGGGCAGTGCTTGAAAACTTCAATTCTGTGTTGAATTGTTTCCCTAAAGTAAGCCAAAATGCAACAAGAAATTTGCTATCTCGATTTGAAATAATTGATCTTGGAACACCATGTAGTCTAACTACTTCTCTGAAGAAAAGATTAGCTACATGATTGGCATCCATTGTCTTACGACAAGGGATAAAATGAGTCATTTTAGAAAATCTGTCTACTATCACGTAAATAGCATCATGTCCTCGCCTTGTCCTTGGTAAGCCAAGTACAAAATCCATTGATAGGTCTTCCCAAGGTGCACTTGGAACGTGTAATGGCATATAGAGTCCGGTGTTTTGAACCTGACCTTTGTATGTTTGGCAAACGGGACACCTTTGCACAAATTTGCCGGCATCTCTCTTAAGTTGTGGCCAATAGTAGCGTGCTTCCAAATTAGCAATAGTTTTATCACGCCCAACATGGCCGTTAAGATTACATGAATGCATCTCTCGAATCAACTTGTCTCGTAGAGAACCTCTGCGAATACATAAGCGGTTTCCATTAAAGAGATATCCATTTTGTACCACAAAATTCTCTTCTAATGGTAAACCTTTCGTTTGTTTCACCCAGATTCGCCCGAGGTCTTCATCATTTTCATATAGTTCTTTTATTTGGTCTACTCCTGGTAACTCAGCTTTAAAAGAAACCATGAGACTTGCACGTCGGCTTAAAGCATCTGCCACTCGATTAGTTACTGCGGACTTGTGGACAATAAGATAATTGAATCCCTCCAGGTATGCTGCCCATCTTGCTAACATGCGATCCACATGCTTGACTTCTAAAATGTTTCAAGGATTGATGATCAGTGTAGACAATGAACTCTTTAGGCATTAAATAGACCTCCCATGTCTTCAATGCTCTATAAACAGAATACAGCTCTTGCTGGTAAGTACTCCAGTTTTGTCTTGCTTCGCTTAGCTTCTCACTGAAGAAAGCAACAAGTTTCATTTCTTGTGATAAAACAACCCCAATGCCTACTCTACTAGCATCACATTCCAACTCAAAGGTCTTGTTGAAATCTGGTAACACTAATACAGGAGCTTGTGACAGCTTTTCCTTAATCTCCATGAAACTAGCTTCAGCTTTTTCATCCCATTTGAACTTCCCTTTCTTTAAACATTGAGTGATTGGTGCCATGATAGTACTAAAGTTCTTCACAAATCTTCTATAGAAAGTGGCTAAACCATGGAAGCTCCTCACTTCAGAGATATTGGAGTTGGCCATCCCTTTATTGCATCTATTTTAGACTCATCAACTTGAATCCCCTCACTTGAGATAATAAAGCCTAAGAAAACTAGTTTTGTTTCAAGGAATACACACTTCTTCAAGTTAACGTAGAGCTTATTCTCCTTCAATACATCCATCACCTTTTTGACATGTTCAAAATGTTCATATTTTTGCTATAGATCAATATGTCGTCAAAATAGACAACTACAAACTGTGACAAAAATGGACGAAGAACCTGATTCATTAGGAGCATGAAAGTACTAGGAGCATTAGAAAGTCCAAATGGCATAACTAGCCATTCATACAACCCCTCTTTTGTCTTGCATGCAGTCTTCCATTCATCACCTGGTCTAATTCGTATTTGGTGATATCCGCTTTTTAGATCAAGCTTCGAAAACACCTTTGCTCCACTGAGTTGGTCAAGCATGTCATCCATTCGTGGGATAGGAAATCTGTACCTTGTAGTGATTTTATTGATAGCCCTACTATCCACGCACATCCGCCAAGATCCATCTTTCTTTGGCGTGAGTAGTGTTGGTACAACACATGAATTTATGCTTTCTCTAACATGTCCCTTACGCAATAACTCTTCTACTTTCTCCCTTGGAATTGCATGCTCTTTTGGGCTCATCCTATAGTGTGGTAGGTTAGGAAGACTAGCACCTGGAACAAAATCTATTTGATGTTGAATATCCCTCATAGGAGGTAGATGTTGAGGCTCTCCAAGTATGCTTTGGTATTCAGATAACAGACTTTGCATCTCCACTGGAATATCTTTTGTTGGTTGCTCATCTCCTTTGACGACTAATGCGGCACATAATTTTGATTTCTTCAAGTCTTGAGCAAATTCTTTTGGATTTTGAGTGATGGTTAACATACTCTTCTTCTCTACTTCAGAGGCATTATTAGTAGTCTTGTTTGGAAGTATAATGATTTTTCATTTGTTCCAAATGAAAGAATACCAATTGTCTCTTCCTCTATGTGTGGTGTTCACATCATATTGCCAGGGTCTTCCAAGAAGAACATGACATGCATCTATATCAACCACATCACATAGAACATTTGATCGATAATACTTACCCAAAGAAAGTGGTAACCAACATTGTTTGGTGATCTTGATCTTCACTCCTTTCTTGAGCCATCCGATAGTATATGGATTCGGGTGATCGTGTGTCTCAAGATTTAAGTGTTTAACCATGTTTTCAGAAACTAAATTCTCACAGCTACAACTATCAATTACCAACTTGCATACTTTTCCATTCACAGTGTATTTGCTTTCGAATATCCTCTTTCGTTGTCTCTCTTCAGGTTGCATGGTTGAGCATAGAAGGTGTTTGACCACACATACTATTTCTTCTCCCTCTTCTTCACATAGTTCGGGTTCACCTTCACTTTCATAGTTGTCCACCTCTTCATCACTTTCATCACGTTGAGTGGTGTTGACAAACTTCCTTCTTGGATAGTTGCTTGATATGTGTCCCTCTTCGCGGCACTTGTAACACTTGATCGTATTAGATGGTTGCTTATCATTATTTTTGCTAGAAGATGGTGCCTTTTCATCTTTCTTAGCTTTAGATGGAATAAACTTCCCTTCCTCTTGGCGTGGAGAACTTTTTGATATACTTTCTGGGCAAGAATAAGACGCGGCTTTATAAAACTTCTTGGTCTTTATATATCTCTCAGCTTTCAAGGCAAGAGTTTGAGCTTGATCTATTGACCAAATTTGTTGTATGCCAAGACGTTCTTGGATAGAATCATTGAGACCATTGATATACCTTGCGACTTGTTGGTCTTCATTTTCAGAAAGATTGCACCTTACTTGTAGTCTTAAGAACTCTTTTGTATAATCAGAAACAAATTTATTACCTTGAACACAGTTATGGAACTGTAGGTACAAGAGGAGTTCATAATCCGTTAGGAAGAACCTAGCCTTTAGAAGTGCTTTCATTTATGGCCAATATCTTACACGATTTTCACCCCTCAAACGAAGCTCTTCTTGATGACGATTCCACCAAGCTCCAGCCCCTCCTTTCAATTTATATGCCACCAATGGTACTCGACGTTCTGGAGGGATGTTCATAATCTCACAGAATGTCTCCACCTCATAGATCCAATCAAGAAACCCTTCAATGTTTACATTACCATTGAAAGTTGAGATTTCAGCCTTAATCTTGTACAAATCTCCACCATTTGCATGACCTCTTCTTGGTTGTGCATAAAGATCATGTTCTTCCACATCATCTTTCTCTTCCACATATTGAGTTCGATGTTGTCTCCGGTTTCTGGCAACACCTCCTTGATTGTTTCTCATTAATACAACAAGTTCTTCAATCCTCCTAGTGAGTTCTTCACGAAGAGTAGCGATTTGTTGATCCAATCTTTCTTCTAGGTTATTCGCCCTCATTGTAAGATCCTCCATTGCTCTGATACCAAATTGATGTAGCACAATGTTTAGAGGAACTCTCTAATGTGCTGAATAAAGTAAACCACACAATTTGTTGAAGGAACAACTTCAACGTATTGTAAGATAACACTCTAAAGATAATCCGAATCCACAGATAACAAGAGCTTAATCCAAAGCTCTTAAAATACAAGATGTAATTCAAGATCTTAAAAGAAAACACAAAGTTTCATTAATAGAAGAGTTGAACTAAAACTACATAGCTAGAGGTCATTGCCTCTATTTATAGGCTTCAAAAGCCTTTGTACAACTCATTGACAACTTATTGACAACTCATAGTTGACAACTCATTTTCTTAACAGCTAAGTATTCTAGAATTATGTAAAAGATAAACTTGACAACTAGTAGCAAAATTCAAATTGGTTTTCTCTTTCTATAAGTAGCAAAATTGATTTTTGATTCATGAAGGTTCTGGACTAGGTTTAGAATTTCAATGTTCCTCAGAAAGTGAGAGTCAGACAGGATGATTGATCGAACTGTGACAACTGAATACTTGAGTGGCTTCCCTGTAGTGGTTGGAAGGCGAAGTACTGTGAGGGCGTCACATCAATAGAATATGGTAATTTAGTTTTTATAGTGCTGATTCGATATAGTTGGTAAACTTGAGACAAGTTCTAACATGGTTCCACATGGGTCAGGGGCCTAAATATTAATCTCTAAAAATGCGTTATCATTCTGTTAGTGAGGTGGAGAATATAGAGATCTTAGCATTGGTGTTACATTGCAAGGTCGAGTCTCTTTCTACTACCTATCTTGGTTTACCACTAGGAACACCTAACAAAAATCAAGCAACTTGGAATTCGGAAATAAAGAGGGTCGGAAAGAGGCTAACTGGCATCCAAGGGTGTGGCCGAGTGGTTTAATGAAGTTGGGTTGAGCACGATGAGATCTCAACTTTAATTCCCAACAAAGACAAATACTAGGTGATTTCTTCCCATCTATTCTAGCCTTTTGTGGATGGAGTTACCTTGTACTCGTTGCTGGTGGGAGGTGACAAGTACTCCGCGAAATTAGTCGAGGTGCACGCAAACTGGCCTGGACATCACAGTTATCTCGGAAAAAAAAGAGGTTAATAGATTGACAAAGGAGATTTCCGCCTGGAGGAGGAAATGAAGTTTTGAGTAAGAGTTGGTACAAAAAAAAGTAGTGTTGATTAAGAATACACTATCAAGTATCCTTCTCAAAAAAAAAAAAAAAGAGAATACACGATCGGGTGTTTTCACATATTTTATGTCCTTATCACACGCTTCAATCAGTTTAGTGAAGTTGGAAAAACTCCAATGGATTTTCTAAGGGATTCGACAAATGAGATGAGAAAGTTTTATATGGTGAAGTGGGAGACTATTACAATAGGAGTGTTCCAAAACTCCAATGGATTTTCTAAGGGATTCGACAAATGAGATGAGAAAGTTTTATATGGTGAAGTGGGAGACTATTACAATAGGAGTGTTCGTGGTTCCGTTTTCTATTTTTGCTTAAAAGGAAACCAAACCAAGTCGCTTTATTAAATACTCAAACCAAACCGAACTAAACATACCTTGCATTTTATCAGTTCCCATTTCTTTTTTGATTATTTCGGTTTAGCACTTTATTTTTGGTTCATAAAAATTTTTTAGTGAAAAGACTAAATATTCATAAATATTAGTTATTTATTGTTAAAGAATTACCAATAATTAATATAATGAAGGAAACCTTATATATAATTGACTAGTTGTATTAGAAACATTAGCCTTAAATCTATTCAGAAGTATACTTTTCATTACTTCAATACTTATAGAACATGAATAACTTTCAAAAGATTGATGCTAAAAGTTTTTAGGTTTGTGAATTTCTTCATCAGTATCGGAGCAATGTGTATCATGTTTAGTGAGACCAAATCCAGAATGTTGGTGTTAAAATAATAGTACTACGTTTCTTTCTTTTGTTTTTTCAAACTCTTGACAAGTGTATATAGATTATAAAATCTACAAAACAGAAACTCAGTAACAAACTTACAATTGACCAAATCCATAAGTCCCAAAAGGGCCAAAGGCTAAAAAAGAGCAATTTGGAGCGTCAGGTGAAGGACTGTAAAGCCAAGGCCACATCAAATCAAAATCCAAAAGTATATTATGAAAGAAAAAATATATCTTATCCTTAAAATATCTTTTTCATCCTTTAAAAAGTATTTATTGATATATAAATAAATTATAAATAGGTATGTATGTTATGTCGGCTTGGTTTGGTTTTATTCATTTTTTTCCTTTGATACCAAACCAAGCTATATGCTGCCAGTTTGTTTTTAAAATTAATTCCAAACCAAACCAAGAAATACATTGGTTTATCTAGTCGGTTTGATTTGATTTGATTGTTGGTTTGGTGCATTTTTTCAGTTTCCTTTGAACACCCCTTGTTACTATACAGTAATCTTGGGGCGAGCTTAATCAAAGATCTAAAGGTTTTTAACAAGGCTCTACTAGGAAAGCATGGGGATTTAGGGTAGAAGAGAATGCAGTTTGGAAAGAGGGGTATCAGAAGGGGAATGAAGGTTTAAAAATGTCGCACTTTCTTATGGGTACAGTATGGAGGAATATTTTGAAGGGTTAGTAAGAGTTCAATGGGAATGTTCCATTCAGGGGTGGATGATGATATTGAGGATACCATTTCGTAACATGGACACGACTTCATGCCCAAATGATATGCTGATCCAACGGGTATGGAGGCTACAAGGTGCAAACTTTCAAAGTTTGATTGAGTTGCTTCAAAAACAAAACACTTCAAAGGGTAAACATGATATAAAAATCGGGGAAGGGGGAGTTGTGTGTTTTATGTTAATTTCCATTATGAGAAGCTTCTGGTAAGGGAGGAGGCAGGTTTTCCATATCTCTCGGTATGAATTCCTAGGGTAAAGATAAAGGGAGTGATCTTAATGGTTGAGAACTCGAGCAAGAGGAAGATAAATTATTTCAGTTGTGTTTTATGTGTAGAAGTTTGAGTTGAGATGTGGACATCTCCTTTCACATTTCCAGCTAGCATCTTGTGGTGGGAAATATTGACATGCTTTGGACTCCGGCGGGTGATGCTAGACACTATTAAAGAAGTGATGTTTATCTGGATCTTTAGCAGATGGAAAAGAAGTGGCGTTGGGGATGGAGTGTTGCTCCATGAGCTGTCACAGAGAGAGAGAAATAGGAAAAGTTTTGGAGTAGAAAATTATTTGTACACTTGAGGAATATTTTCTTATCCCTTAATTTCTTTTCGGTGAACAAGCGTTATTCCTATCTATATTTTGATTGGGTGCCACTTGTAGAAAACCATATCTTTTGAGGAGGTTTTCTACTTTCAGGTATCCTATTTATATACAAGGGGTTTTTCCCATCATTAATGAACTTCATTTACTGTGTTAGAAAGAACGTGTTCATTTATTTTTGGTCAAAAGTCACTTATGACTCTAAATCTGAAATAGTATAACTAGTCTGCCTAAAATCGTATAAATTCTTAATCTACCAATCAAAGCAGTAAAGCACAATATTTTTCTAAAAGAACTCAGAATAAAGCTGTATGGTTGCAAGCTGAGCTGCAAATTGTAACCTTGTTGCTTCGGTAACAACTATTCTCTTACTCTTTTCTCTTCCACCTGGCTTGGTTAACCATAGGAAGCATTTGAGCATTTGTTCTACGTGTTTGACTGAAGCAAAGTACTCTACTCATCACTTTTCTCCAAGATCCTCCTGGCATCTGTTATTCTCTTTGATGTTGTGAATCCTCCAAGTAAAAATGAGTTCCTTTTTTTTTTATAATTAATAAAGGAATTTATATATAGAAAACATGCAATAAGCCAGTTCATCAAGTCGTAAGTCGACATTTGTGCAAGTCTATCATTACATCTACACCATGTACAAAAACCATATTGCACCAAAAAGACGGCAACAACAAGTATGTATATTTAGACTATGCATATTTCTTTCTCTTTTGGTTATCAAAAGAAAATGGCTATGTGTATTTCTCCTATTGCCTTCAAATATTCTGCTATTCCTTTCAAGCTAAACGACCCACCAAATGATATGATGTGTAGTATTGCATTTTTCGAGATCTCTTGCTTAACCCTTCTTTTTATTGCAAAAACTCTAAGGGGGTGTTTGGATTGGCTTTTAATAAGTAACTTATAAGCCAAAAGCCATAAGTTGGTACTACCCTACTTTGGCTTTTGGCTTATTTTGAGACTTTTTAACTTAAAAATAAGTGCTTAAAAGCACTTTTTAACTTTTCCAAATACCACCAAAACTAAAAAAGTGCTTAAAAGTCAAAAACACCTAAAAATAAGTCAATCCAAACACCCACTAAAATGGACATTGAAATGGTTTGATTCATGCCAAGAATTGCCATAAACTTGATCCATAGCTCATTTGTGACCTTGCAAAAGGATGATAAAGGAGGTGACATTCGAATGTACATCTTTTCCTTTCATTCAAAAAAGTGGTGGTGGAAAGGAATGTACAATACAGAACACTAGGTGGAAACTGGAAAGCTATCACTACTATAAGAAGGTACTGTACAGAAAATTAAGTGGAAAGCTATCACTACTTCAGGTTTCTGGTGTAAAGAACAGGATATAGAAGAGGAGATCCAATTAGTGGGTGGTAGAAAGGAATGTACAATACAGAACACTAGGTGGAAACTGGAAAGCTATCACTACTTTAAGAAGGTACTGTACAGAAAATTAAGTGGAAAGCTATCACTACTTTAGGTTTCTGGTGTAAAGAACAGGATATAGATGAGGAGATCCAATTAGTGGATTTCATAGGAACTTTGCAAGTATTTTTTCAGTCTTTCTCTTCTCTCTTTTGTAACACTTTTTTGGAAGTAGCCAGCATAGCCTTAATGCTGACTAATACAACATGTTACCAGTTCTCCCAAAAAAAAAAAAAGAAAAGGAAGAGGTGGCACACTTCTTCAGAGTGAAGTTCACGAAAAGGGCATCTGCTGCAAAGCTGAAATAACTTCTTTTAGAGCCACAATCCATGAGAAGCAAGAAACCTTCTGAGGTGCATCTTCCAAGGCCAAAACCATGTTGTTTTTGGTCCAAAGTTATTTTGCTCAACTGTTGAAGCAAAAAGCATAACATTTGCACTTCTCAGTCATTAATATTCCTTCTAAGAAAGAGATTCCAGCCTTATGTTGAGCAAAACTTTGTGATTACGATATTGTGGTGAGAAGATAAGTTGCAAATTTCCATGAATTGATCTTTTAGAGTGTGTGTTCCAACCATGCATTTTCTCAAAATATGATTTTACTTCTATTTCCAAGCAAAAACCCATAATTCGACTCAAATTTGTTCGCATACGCTCAGAATATGTTTCCATACTCTAGAGCCACGAGGTGCTGTATAGACTTTGGTGCATCATGGACTCCTGTATGATTTTTTACCACCCGTGTTCTCCAGATTGCATTTTCCGTGTTGAATCTCCAACTCAATTTCATCAAAAGACTTGCATCAGAAAAAGTCTTAGCGCAGTTTATCAATCATTTTACACTAGGGGAAGGTGTTGGGAAGAGGAACACGGTAGTGATCCGACAACTAAATAAAGATAGTGTCACTGATGTTATGTTTATCCTCCCAAGTTAAACGTTGGTACTTTGCTGGAAAATATTCGATTTGCTATGCCAAATGTTGTCAAGTTTGCTAATATGGTGCAATGTCCCCTCTTTTCTTGTTGGACTGGGCTTATCACCCATCATGGTCCCGAGGATGTTATGTTTGAAAAGCACAATAACACCATCATTGGGTGTCATAAGAGTACCGATTATACATTGATGGTGATAAGAATGGTACAACTTTATGGCGTATGAGGGGACATTTGGAAAATTGGAAGGGGCCCTGGTGTGCATGGGACAGGTTGGTAAAATTCTTGTTTAATCTGCCTTTGAAGAGGAAGGGGAGGAAGAAGAGGAAGGGGTGGACTTCCTCGTAGAGTTTGTCTGGTTACTTTATGTTATTAACTTGGCATTTTTTCTCATAGATTGTTGCTTGTTTCCCAACTTGAACAGTAGAAAAATTTTAGAAAGAGGAAGACCTTCATAAAGTGGTGCTCTTGTGCTGAAATACTGGATCCTTATGGTACATCGCAATGTGTCATCAGTATTGTAGAATAAGTTAGCTTGGTTATTCCTGGATGAGCCAAGGAGCTTACAACCAGTTGGAGTGGTGGAAGAGAGGAGATGGGCATAGTGTCAGATGATCCATCCCACACGTGGAAAGATTTGAATAGGAAGGTATTCGAAGAAGTCAAGGATGCCACTTATCTGATGGAAAATATGCAAGCATCTTTTGTTCATCTCGGAGTCCATAGGACATCCAATATTCCAATTTGTATGCACAGATTAGATGACAGTCGCAGAGAGCTCTGCTTTTTATTCTTCTTTCCTTGATAGCATTACTCTCTTACTCTTGTACATGCACTTTCTGATTTTCTCCGTTAGAAAATTGTCAGTTGTCAAAGATAAGTAAGTATTGTTTTGCTGTTTTGTCCTGTATTATTATTCAATCGTTTTCCTTGTTAATAAAAAATCAAAATTAGCAAAAACAACCGCCGCATACATGTATCCCATCGAAATGTTAAATATTTTTCTGTTCATAATCATTTGACATTTGATTGTTTCTTAATGGTGATGTAAATGATGTATTGGCATTATTTTGTTCAGGAAACTTTGATGGAATTTCGTGCCGGTAAAATGCACATGGAGGGAAAAAAGGTTAACCCTGATTATCGGAAAGGACTTGTTCGTATAGGCAGGGTATGAGAAAAGAAATCATATTTGATTTCGTTTATCATTTTTTGTGCTCACCTAATTTCATTTGGTTTACATGGTGTTGATCTTACAAAACTGTTGCTTGACAATTGTCTAAATATCTATTGTGAAATTAAGATGATATTTTGATATCTTAGGGTGAAGAGGGACTACTCCATTTTCAGTGGCTTGACCGTAATCTCAATATTGTTGAAGATGTATCCTTGTTCCAGCCAAATATTAGTGAAGTTTTGTCTTTAATATTGCTTCACTTTTTTTTAATTGATCATTGCTCTTATTCTGGACATGCTACCATCCACCGTTATTAAACTGAAAATCTGAAAGTTGTTCTTGACAAAAGTTGATCATAGGATCAGATTGTTTTCCCAGAGGAGGCAGTTTTTGAGAAGGTATTTCTATTCCCCGTTGCTTGATTACTTAGATCGCCAAAAAACTATTCAATTGCAACAGAAAAAAATTCTGTGATGATTAAGATGAAGTTCACGACATACAGAATCAATAGTGTCTAGTGACTAACGACTGTCTCTAAACATGATTGCCAATCTAAATATTCATTATTCACTTGCAAGAGGTTCAGACTTCCTCACATTTAAATTTTTTTTCTTAAATTGTTGTTTAGAGGTTCTCACTTCAATTAATATCTGATTCTAATTCATTGTTTTTTTTTGATACTCTTCAGGTCACTCAATCATCTGGAAGGGTTTACATTTTGAAGTTCTCTACTGATAATAGAAGGCTTTTCTTTTGGATGCAGGTCATATCTGTTGCCATAGAAATTACTTTATGCTTTTGAGTTACATGCTTTGAGTTTCTAGTAATTTTTTCCCTTCTTTTTTTGCCAGGAGCCAGCATCAGACAATGATGCACAGATATGTAGCTCAGTCAACCTCTACTTGAATCAACCACTGGGTAATCAAGATTTATTCGGTGCTTCTCTTTGTGGGTTTTAATTCTTACGATTTTGTTTTCGTTTGTCTTCACTTTTAACTTGCTTTATTTCCTTTCTGAAACTTGATAACCTGAAAGTTGATTGTTAAAAGAACAATAACTTCTCTTACCAACCTAGTTTAGGATTACTGTCACACCCCAACCTCGGGAGGCGCAACTGGCCGACCCTGCTATCTCTTGTCTGTCGAGACCTGCAGGCATGAGTGCAGTGTCCCAGGCTTAGGGCGGCGGTACGAAATAATGTTCTGAGTATGTAAGGCAGCTGAAAGTTGAAATTGAAGCTGCCATCATATGTACGGTAAGTAATCAGATAGGAGATTCAATAGAAAATCTAAGCACCTGCTACATGCTATACAATTAATAAATAAACAAGAACCTAACTCGACCCCAATAAGCTTGACAAGTATAAACAACAGTCAAACAACCTACTCGAGCCTCCATAAGCCCAACAGGTACATGTCAATCTAACTACCTCTATTAGCCACCACCAGGGCCTATGGGTCATCATTACTGTCTAGTTTGGAGACTATCTGCATCACTGGCTAGTTCGTAGACTCTATATATCTGTCTAGCTCGGAGGCCTTGTGTGTGTATCTAGCCTGAGGAGCTTTGTATCTGTTGGCCCGTAGGATTTGTATCTCGCTTTCTGAGCGATTTGGATAGCCCGTGAATGAACATGCTAAAAATTGGCAGTATGGCTATTAGAAGAACCTGCCAGTTCTATATAACTGGACAGTGCAGAGGCTCTGAGTAATTGAGCACAGAAGGCTCGCTTTATCTATATTTGAGCACAGAAGGCTCATGTATCTGTATCTGAGCACAAGGCTCCTTAATAATATCAGAACATACAAGACTCTTCTATATGTATCTGAGCACACAAGGCTCCTTATATGTATCTGCGCACACAACTCTTGTATCTGTATCTAAGTGCACAAAGCTCCGGTACCTTGTATGTGTGTAGGCGCAAAGTGTGAAGTAACCACCGCAATCTTAAAAGCAACAACAATCAAACAAGTAGCCCAAAAGTAAGTGGGCAAGTTATAAGCGGCCTATACGGGTAATTCTTGGTGTCACTATCTATAGAATAAGAGTCGCGACAAAGGATAGATATACCTACTCAATCAACCAACACTACTCCGTCTACGAGTAGCTCCACGCTAACATACTAACCTTATCGCACTTGGTTTGGTGGACACTCAATCAACAAAGAAGGACAAAAAGTGCTGCGATGATCCGACAAAAGATATGGATTTTTGTTGTAAAATACTATTTAGGGTCTAAGATAGCTATAAGCCGGTAAAAGAAGGTTCTTACCCCTCTTTACACACACTCAGAATGTTGTCCCAAACTCACTATGTATCTAAGACTCATCTACCACAACACAATAGATCGACGAGGCAAACTATAAGAAAAATGACGGGCTTAATGCGTAGAAAAACTTCCGTCAAGGACCCAAGCTAAGATAATCAATATCTATTAAGGATTTTTGTTCATAAGCTCGTTATTGGGTTTTAGGATGAAAAAATGAGATCAAAATGAAGACTGAGATTTTTAAGTCTCCACCGACCTAGGGGCCCACCTCACCTGTTTGTTTGTGCAGTCTCGCAAAACCGCGAATATCTCTCTATTATGACGTCGTATTGGCGAACGGTTTAATGCGTTGGAAATCAAACTCATGGACCTTCAATATGATAGGTAGTAGGCCCTCTAACACTTCATAGATTGGGAGATATGCTCGTTCCAAGTCAGATCATATACGAGATTATTTCAAATACTTCCCCGTAATAAAACCTTCAACTAGAATTTTTGCTTCAAGCCACCTTTTGACCTCCAACTTACGCTAGTGTTTGACCATAAATTTGGGTGAAATTTAGATTGAAGTTTCAACATGTGTTTGGTCATAATTTTTGGAAAACATGTTTCACTCTTTCTTTTAAAAAAACATGAAATATGATTTATACTCACAAGCTCTAAGCTATTAAAAATACCCTTAAGTTTGACACAAAATTATCATTTTACAGCGAGCTAGATAATACATTATCCAAAAATCATAACGACATTTAATAGAAATAATAATACAATTACCAACTACGACAATTTGTCGAATTAGACTTAGTTATGAAGATTTATCATGCAAAAAGATAAATAGTAACAATGGTAATAACTAGTTATTCTTTAATATATATATAATTTTCTCATATTCTACTAACAAGGGGTTGGTAGATAGAATTATAGTCGGAGACATAATTGAGGTTTTTTTTTTTAAATAAAATATAAAGTTTGGGGTAAGTTCTAAAATTTCAAATGAACCCCAAAACTAGAATTTGGCCTCAAAAACCACTTTTTCCTAGATTTTGGGATCTTGAGATTTTTGCCAAAACTTGACAAATTTTATGGCCAAAACAAATCTTGCCAAAATTTTTCCTAGAAACTACTTGCAATATCTATATGGCCAAACAAGTCTTTGGTCTAACACTTCAAGTGACTTAATATAAATGTTCCTCGGTATAATCACCTATTTACAACCACTTTCCCGACATCCTATCTACGGGTGACGTAAAGCTATTAGACTTGTAAGTCTTTGGCTGCCTAAGCTAATTACTCCAAACGTGCAGGGTGTTACAACTACATGAAAGCTCAACACATATTAAGAGTTTTCAAGTTCTCAAGGCCAATATATTGTTTTACTCTCTTTGTTTAAGTTCCTTTCTTTCCTCTGCCTATTGTCGATCCTGCATACCTGAATGTATTATCTGTCGACTAGCCATCCCTTGTTTGTTTCTTTGCGTCACAGACCTGCAATGTAACAAGCTCCTCTTCACCCTTGTTTATGTTTCGTGGTGTTTTTTAAATTGTTAGATTGATTTCAATTCATAAAATTATTCGTCATGTGTCATGTTTGGTTCTTGACATTTTCGATTTATTGATTATATGCAATTCTGTGTGAAGCGTGAAGTTTGTTACCTTTAAGAACTTTAAGGGGCTAGTTTGGTTGTAGTTGACTAGTTGTAACAACATAAAGGAGCTGAAAATGGAATTCTAATTTTGGGAATGCACTCCAATATGTTGTTCTAGTAACTACATTTAGATGATGTTAATGGGCGTTTCATCTATATAACTTCTATTATTCCCCTGAGTGGAAGTTTATTTAAGATTCCTGTTTTAACTTTGGTAAATTTGTACTTGTTCGAGTAGAATTTCCTGGTGAAGATGAGCCTGAAGCTTCAGCTCCGTTACCAACTTCTGAAGATATGGTAGAAGAGGATCTTTCATCAAGGTACTAATATCATTGAGAAGTATAAGATCTATTTTTGATGTTGCATCTTGTTACAAAAATGGGGAAGATTTACATGCTAACAATGATTTTTAAGAACTCGTGCAATTCACTCTTACTCAAGAGCATGAGCAACTTAGTTCGAGGTTGAGTCATAGTTGATTACACCAACTACTACTGAGCCTCAGTCAGAATCAAGCCAGGTCGGCTATATAATTCCTCACTAATCATGCTGCTACAGTAATGAATTCCTGTGACATAGTTGATTAATTTCTTTTCTTTTCTTTTTGTGCATTCCTTTTTAGTACACAACCATCTTCATTTATATGTATTGCTAGAGGATGGATAATCATTTAAATGTCTGGCTGACCTCTTTCAGGGCGGGAAATTTGGTTAGTGCAAGCATGAATACTGAAGCAAGCAGCGATGTAACATCTTCAGGCCCAGTAAAGTTGTCTGATCTTCAAAGAATATTGAGTAACATAGGGTCCACAGGTTCAGTTGACTACTTCCCTTCAAATTTGCTAAGTGTAATATCTAACATTTAATCTTTATGTGGACATAATGTTATTTCTTGTAGTTGATGCAGATGAAGTTGTAGATCCTGATGCAGGTAGGCATTTGATTGACTCATACTATTTTGTTGGTAGCTTTTTATGCTTGGCCAGCATACCATAGTTCACTAGTTGTAGTTAAAAGGATTTTGATGAGGTTAAACTGTTGGTGAGATGATTAAAATAAGAGTAAATAATATTTTGCATTTTTTTTGGTACAAAGGGTCTAAAGGCTTGATGTCTAATCTGCTTCCTTTTTTATTTCTCCGAGGACATGACCCTCTAGATAGGAAGTTGTGAGGAGGCGGATTAGGATAGAAGGTTAGTATGAGTTTAGGATGTTGTATCATTTGTTGTATTACTTGGTGTATCTTGTATATGGTATTATTGGATGTGTTGATTTCTATTGTATCTTGTCCTTTTACTATTCCTTGTCTAGAGTGTTTTATTTTGAGGCGGCACAAGTTGGGTCTGGGACAAGTTGGGTCTGTGGAGGAGGCAGATTAGGGTAGAAGGTTAGAGAGGTTGTTTCTGGTAGATCCTTGGCTCAAGTAATACATCAACAAATAATATGATAACCGATGACAAGGAGACAACATGTAATGCTAAAATCGAAGAATAAAATTGTAGAGGAGTAATAATAACTATCCTGGCACGGAATCTAGACAAATGCTTGACTACCTACTGACTTTCTATCCCAATCCTCAACCACTATATGTTCCTACTAGGGTTATATCCTCGGTAAGGTGCAGGTATTCCATCTCCTATCTAATCATCTCTTCCTACTACTTTTTCGGCTTTTCTCTACCTCTCCTTGTACCCACCATTGTCAACCTCTCACATCTCACTGGGTCATCTATGCATCTCCTCTTCGGTCGGTCTTCACATGCCTGAACCATCGTAGCCTCACTTTCCTCATCTTGTCTGCCACGGTGACCACTCCCTCCTTGTCTCGGATATCATCATTTCTAATTTTGTCTCTCCTAGTATGCCCACCCTTCCATCTCATCCTCCTCATTTCCACTCCTGTCATCTTCAGGACGTGCGCCTTCTTGACCGGCCAACATTTCGCCCCATACCACATAGATGGCCTGACCACCACTTTATAAAAATTACCCTTAAGACTTGGTGTCACATTCTTATCACACAAGACACTGAGTGCGAGCCTTAATTTCATCCACCCCGCTTCAATATGATGTGTAACATCCTTGTCAATCTTTCCATTTCCTTAAATGACCCCAGTTACTTGAAACTACATCTCTTGGAGATCACGTGTGTTAATCCTCACTTTCACATCCACTTGAGTTATTTCAAATAAATTGCACTCCAAATATTCCGTCTTTGTCTTGCTCAACGTGAACAGTTTGGCTTCTAGGGTCGCCAAACCTCCAGCCTATCAAAGGCTCTGTTGCATGTCTCGTCGACCAAAACTGTCATGCAAATAGCTTACACCATGGCACTTCTCCTTTTAAATGACCTAACCCCATAACAACAAGGGAAGTGCTCCGAGTCTCCTCCCATTGTCCTCACCGGGCCCCATCATATAGGGCTGGGCATAAGTACTGAAAACATAAAAAAAAAATGACCAAACTAATTTGGTTTTTCAATTTGGGTATTGTTTTATTTTTTCCAGAAGTTTGGTGTTCGGTTTAAGAATCCCGGTTCTTCGTTCTTCGAACTTGTTTTACATGTGTTTAAAAGAATATACTAATACTTGGGACTTGGGCCCAAAGATTAGTGATCCAACCCAACTGCCCAAATCTATCCCTAATTTATTTCCTATTTTTATTTTCAGTTCAAATATGCCCTAATTCTTGTCCATTGTCCAAAGCAGCAGCCAACACCCTATTTTTTTTTTTATAATGTGAGCATAAATGAAATTCCTACACTTAAATATACTCACGAAAGAGGACTTTATTGAAATGTTGAGAAATTGTCTTGGTTTCTCCAAATCTAAACAATTTCACCATTAGCAAGAACTTCTGTGATCCAGCATTAACTATTAAGTATAAATCTGTATATCCATGCATGCTTCCGAAATGTGATTAATCGACTCTAGATCTGCTAGTGCTAGTTTGGAAATGTCCCTGCATATAAGTCTTTCTAAAGTACTGCTAATGCAGGCACTAGCTGTACATTGTGAGTTTGTGACCATCGGAGTTGAGTAATTCTTCTTATTTGGGCTTTAGGGGCGTCACCCGTGGAGATTGGAGAGTTGAGTGTTTTCTATTTGATTTGGGGTTCATTTTATTCCTACACATTTGCACTGGGAAAAACCGTTATAGATATACCGAATTGAATCAAAACAAATTTGAAAAAAATCGAATTGAACCAAACTAATTTGATTCGGTATTTGGTGCACACTTTTTCATGACTGAAAATCGAAGAACCGAAGCGAACACCAATCTTACCATCGTAAATGTCATGAGTCGACCTAATGTAAGCTACATGTACACTCTAGTCTTCAAGCTTCTCCATAGAACCTCCATAGGGACTTTGTCTATGTAAGTCCCGCTTCCTCTCTCTATACTACTGCATCAATCTCCTCGCAAGATGTATGACTTGTAGTTGAGCGCCCTGGCATGAATCCAAATTTGTTCTCGGTAATAGACGCCCCCCTCCTCATCTTCATCCTCATCTCCACCACACTCTCCTGAATTTTCATAGTGTGGATTCGCATCTTGATACCCCCATTGTCATTGCAATTCTGAATATCATGCTTGTTCTTGTTCAACGGGATTATTGCACTTTTTTTTTCATGCATTTAGACGTCCTAAAAGTTAAATTAAACAACCAGTTAGCCACTCCATACCCACTCGATACCTGCTCTATTTGCGTTCTTCCAAAATTCCACCTGGGTCTCATCTGTCCCAGTCTCCCTTCCCCTTTTCATCTTACGAGTAACCTCCGTAACCTCCTCAACCATTACATCCCCTACGAAACCAATCTGGCTATTGGAGAACATCATCTACAATTTTTAAAGCCAAACACGTATGAGTACAGCAATACTCTCTCACTTGAATGAAGCCCAGATCTGGTCATTCATGTAATACCAAAAATATAGCACATACAACGTTTACTTTTAACTTCTTATCTTGCTGATGTATCAGGATTGGGATTGGGAGATATTTTGAGGCCTGAGCTCATATTACCACTGATTGAGGAAATACCATTGGAAGGACAACTAGCTTCACACTTGCCTGAGGTAAAAAGTTGGCTCCTATTAGCGGAACTATAAGGATTACAGTACTGATGTTATCTTTAAAATTCTCATGTTTACAGGGCCATTGGACACCATATGAATTAATGGAGTTGCTGCAGAGTCCTCCATTCCGCCAGCAACTAGACTCATTTACTTATGTGAGTCATCAAAATCTCATTCTCCCATTTTGGTTTTTAGGTATGCTTGCAGATCATGTCTGTAAATTTGACTCATTTCTCTTTGCAGGTTCTTCGAACTGGACAAATTGATCTGACTCAGTTTGGAATTGATCCAAGTCAATGTAAGCAAGGATTGTGTGATAATTCATCTCAGTAGCTGAAAGAAATGAAACACACTAATTTTCAATCGTTACTTAATTTATATGCTCGATATTTTGTCTACTCTCTTTTATCTGTTTTAAAACTTAATCAAGTTTGCTTGTGAGATGATGCTTATAATCACTGGCCCGAAATACATCACTTGATTCCTTTCTTTGGGCCTGTAAAAGATATTGATCTTTTCTTTAATGGAAAATTCTTCTCCCTGCAACAATTTTAAGTAATAATCTTTGATGATCCAAATATAATGTGATATCATCCAAATATTTCTATATTGTAAATTTTAAACCACTCTTTAACTACTGCTGTACTATATTTTGTAATCCTGCTATAATTGATTTAAGTATGAAACCTTCCCCTTTTGGCAGCTGGAGCTCCTGCTCATGTGAAGTGTACTCTGTTTATCTAGTTCAGCTCTATTATTATTATTATTTTTTTTTTAAATCTAGTTCAGCTGGTTATACCTCTATTAAGCATGAAAAAGGTCCCTGCTAATGTAGTGAATTTTCTATTTCATTTCTGATGCACTCTATCATGCTGGGATAACTTAATTATCGGTGTTGTTTTAATTTTAAAATTGGTTAATTTTCATATATCGTTGCTGGCAGATAAGTTGACAGTTCCATCTTTTCTTGAGGCCCTGGAAGATTCTGTTTCTCGAGCATCAGGATCCAATGAATCAAGGCAGGATGATAAGGATTTAAGATCTCAAACGTGTAACAGAAGTGATCCCATGGATGAAGGCCATTAAGCTAAACAGTGCAAATCAGTACAAGATGCTGTTGTGAAGTGGTAACTATGTTGATTCCCCTTGTTTATTTTTAGATTAAAAGAACTATTTCCAGATGATGTGAACATGTTACAAACACTGTAAAGAAGTATCGATTGGGGGTGCCATTTCCTTTGATTCTTATCTTAGTTTCATGTAAACAAAAGTTGTGTACTGTTGAGTTGATGAGACATTCAAGTCATTCAATTATGAGTCCATGTATGTTTCAGCACCAAGATTGAGGTTCCATTACCTTATTCATGGAATCTCGAAATCGTCTTTCTCTACTATTTTTGGAGAACATATTTATAGCATGTTTGGCCAAGCATCTCGATAACTAAAAAAGTATGTATGTGCGCGTGTATGTATGTGTGCGTGTGTATGTATATATATTAGTTGAGTTGAGGTCCTTGGTCTAAACTTTTAGGAAAAAGCTAGTGTAATGCTCTGCTCGGTTGCTAACAAAAAATATAATTGTTCAATAAGATCATTATGGGTCATCAATTTGGATAAGAAGGAAACTAAAAAAAAGAGTAAAAGTAGTAATGTTAAAATCTAATGAGTAAAGCTTTTCTTTTTGTATTTCTTTAAAGTTCCATGTAATGCAACCTTAATTTGGCAGAGGCTTTCTAAAAGCTGATCAAGCAAGATAATATTTGTAATGGGTACTGATAAATCTAAAGAAAAATTATCTAAGAATAAGTTCTTACTTCTCATGTACTGGTTTTAATGACACATCCCTCCATGATTTTGAAAAAGAAATAAGATACATGGAAATAGCTTCTGCAAGCTATGTGCTCCAAATCCAGTTTCGATGAAATGACAAAGTAAAAAATCATTCCAAACTCACCATGACAAGAAAATACGTCTCAATAAAAATCATCTTTGACATTCCTCTTTTTGCGTGTATATTATTTTAATTTTAGAATCAATACCATGATGGAGAAAAAATAATACTAGGCATCATTTAGTAGGAGTTTAGACATGAAAATAAAAAATATGTTCACTTTACTTGAAGTTTTTGAAGTTGAAAATAGAGTTGGAGTTGTGTTTGATATTTGAAGTTAATATTTAGAATTTTAATATATTTTTTAAAAAAATATAAAAAGTGAAAATAAATTTAAAAAGTTTTAGAATTTTATGAAAATGGGGTTATTTTATAAAAATAAAATTATTTTTTTAAAATTAAAAAATGAAAAAGTGAAACTCAAGCAAGGATATTAGTGATATGAAACCTCACCATTCACTCAAATTATTAGAGTACATGATTCTAAATTAGTGAATGTTAGCAGTTACTGGTCCCCTCGGGTACATTGGATAAAACAGGTTAGCAGAGTTACTAGGATGATAATCTTGAATTGAAAGCTAGATTGTTAATTTGTAGTTAACAAAATTTGTACTTAAAATATGTTTTTTTTAAAGCATATTTTGGTATTTTATTAATTCAATCCAAATAAAATTACAAAATTGGCCAAATGGTCCAAATAAAACTAAATTAAAACCTAAGCTATAGGCTGACCAGCACTAACTGGTGGCCCAAAACCAAAAAACACAAAAAATAGCCCAAATCGGTGTAACCCGATGGACCAACTAACCTATTACATATACCCTTTGTTTTAGGGCTTTCTAATCCAATCTTCATTTCCCCTAAACACCTAAGCTCTGAAGATGCCACCTCACTTCAACAGTGACTTTCTGCTCCTCCTTCTATGAGTGACTTTCTGCTCCTCCTTCTATGGGTTGTTAATGGAGTTGCTTTGATGTTGCAGCTCATTTCTCATCAGCTTTCAAGAGTAAGTTGTTGTCTTCATCTTCCACTTGCTTATTTACTTCGATTTTCTGACCATTGAGTTGTTACCAGCTGTGTTCTCCGGTGGGTGGTATGCTTCGTTGTTACCAGCTGTGTTCTCCGGTGGGTGGTATGCTTCATCTTTTTGTTAGAGGTTCCATCATGGTTGAAAATTGGTCTATTGGGTAAGTTTGGTTAACTCAGCTTCTTTTATACCACTTTACCTGCTTACAACAAAACTGAATCTTTGTAGGTGGATCTGTGATTGAGTGCATGGGAAGCTTAATACTACCACCCCATAGTAGACTTCTTATCATCCAGATTTCAATTTTCAATTCGATCCTGAATCTCCCCATTTTGCCGAGTCCTCTTTTGAAGGCTGTAATAGATAGGCTAGCATTTCACTTTATGTAATGTAAATATTAGTCAAGTGAAAACTATATGCTGTAGCCTAGCCTTATGCCCTTTATCCCCTTCCAGGTGATACTCTCAAGTATGGACACTTTAATTTGTCACTTTGAATAATGCTTTTCCCTCTTGTTTCCATGCTGTTAATGTGAATATAACTGCATTCTCCTGTTTCTATAGCCATATTAGCTATATAATCTGCTAGTTTATCACCTTCTCTCAATAGGTGCTGGAACTCTACCTGTTTTCCTCAAAGATTGCTTTTGATGTCTGCTATGATGTTTGTGATGCTACAAGGACATGACCATTGTTCATGTAGAACTCTTTTTAGTACCATTGAATATGTTTGAATGATGACTTTACTGTATTGTGAGGCTTTACAATGCTTATTAGCTTCTAGGATGACTGTTTCTTCTGCTACTGAATTAGTAGTATCCTCTATTTTCTTTCCTTTTGCATATACCAAATCACCTTTTTCGTTTCTTTGACAGAGAACATAGGAACTCACCCCTGGGTTTCCTCTTGAAGCACTATCGGTATTATATTTGACCCATCCCTTAGGTGGTAACTCCCAACTGACTCTGATGACTTTGACTTGTGGTGTAAAGTCTTCTAACTTTTCCAATATTCCTGACCAAGTACCTGGAAATTCCATTGTAGGTCTTCTAACTCTGAGCAGCATATGTAGATTCTCACCACATTGTAGATAAGTCTTTGCACATTCATCCTTTTTTCCTCATGCTTGCTAAGGTTCCTGAACTTCCATAATTCCCATACTATAATGCTAGGAATAGCCTTATAGTATGGTTTTATGTGCTGCTTAAATCTAGTTCCCCACCATAGCATGATTACTTCCCTTAAAGAAAGCCCTTGACTTTGTAAACCTGCAAAAGAGCAAAAATAGGACCAAGTCTTTTTAGCAATGTTGGATCTTAAAAACACATGAGATTGTGTTTCTTGATCTGGGTTTGTGCAACACCAACATCTAGAAGGACCTTCCATACCCCATCTTCTAATCCTATCATCCACCGGAACTTTAAATTTTCACATTCTCCACATTAAAAAAGCAATTTTAAATGACACTCCTTTGATTTATATTCATTTATAAATCTTGTAAGGACTTTCTTTTGTACCTTATTACTGCCAAGCTGTTTTAATTGTGAAGTGTCCATCTGTACTCAGCATCCAATAAGGTTTATCATCTTCGGCCAATGCATCTGGAGGTTTCACATTGTTTACAATATGTGTTACTATCTCTTGACTGAATCTTTATTCCAGAATTTGCATAGTCCATTCTCCATTTCTATGCAAGTCCTTTGTAGTATCATAAGCAGCATCCCATTCTCATCCTCCCCCGTGAATGTATATAAATCCCCCAAACCTGTCTAGTTATCATGCCATACTTTAGAATTTCCTTTTTTGGTATTCCACCAAATTTGGTGCTCTATCAGATCTCTAGCTTGCAATATCTTTTTCCATGCCTGAGAACCTCCTCCTCCTTTTTCCATATGACTAGATTACAATGTTCCTTTCTGCAATATTTATTCTGCATGTAATCCCTCCAAATTGAATTTTTTGTTATAAAGTTCCACCATAATTTACAAAATAGAGCCATAGATACATCTTGCAAAAGTCTAAAACCCAAACCTCCTTCTTCTTCTGGTAAGCATAGATTTCTCCACTTTGCCCTGCCTTTTCCTCCAATGCAACTACTACAAAAAAGCTGTGCCATCATTTGATGTATATGATTTAATACATTCTGAGGAGGGTTCATGACTGATAAGCAATGAACTGGAATGCTTTGAAGCACATGCTTTATCAATACAGTTCTTCCTCCATAAGACAAAAACTTACCTTTCCATGCTTGTAACGTTGAGCAAATCCTATGAATCATCTGACTATAGAATCCTTTTTGCTTTCTCTTGTAAGAAATGGCACAACCTAAATTCGTGAAAGGGAATTCCTTCCTCAATATTCCAATAGGCACTTCTGCCAATATTACATCACATGCGGATGGACTATGATGCATATAGATGACACTTTTTTCTTTATTAATTTTCTGCCCAGATATTACTTCGTACTTCTCTAAAGTGTCAGCTACCATTCTCATAGTTCCATGTTCAGCTTTACAAAGAATGATCATATCATCAGCAAAAGCTAAATGATTAATTGCTGGACTTCCCCTAGGCATTCCAAACTTCTTAAAATCCGTTCTTAATTGCTGGACTTCCCCTAGGCATTCCAAACTTCTTAAAATCCGTTCTTTGAATTAATGAATTAAGTGTTCTAGATAACACTTCAGCAGCTATAATAAAAATAATTGGAGATAAGAGATCCTTCTTCTTCAAACCTCTAGATGAACTGAAAAAACCTTTTGGCTATCCTACTTAACTGCCTAAAGATCACGTCAATAATTCTTTCTCCAAAATCGAATTCTCTCAATACCTCCATAAGGAAAGACCATTCTACTCTATCATAAGTTTTCATCATAACAAGTTTAATCACCAGATTAGGGGGTTTACCCCTTTTTCTAATTTCAGCAATAATTTCGTGAACCAATAGAATATTTTCTACAATATTGCCTCTTTTCACAAATCCTGCTTGCTTCTTTGATATAATCTTTGGCAAAACTTCTTTGATTTTTTCATGTATTATCTTGGAGAAAATTTTATTGATAAAATTAATCAAAGATATAGGTATCACATCAGAGAAATTTTGCGCCATTACTTTCTTAGGTAGCAATACTAAATTTGTATAGGTTACAAATTTAGGCAATTCAACTCCACCAAAGAAATACAGAATCATCTTATAAATGTCATCCCCCACTATTTCCCAAGCATCTTGATAAAAGGCCCCTGTCATCCCATATGGTCCACTAACACTATTTCTATTCAAGCCCATTACTGCTGAATACACTTCCTCTTTGCTTGGAACTCTCTACATAATTTCATTATCTTCTTCAGTTATGACTTTAGGTAAGTCTTTCAATATACCAAAGTTAGTTTGAGCAGGTTGTTTATGAAATTGGCTTTTATAAAAAGCTACTGCTGCATCTGCAATTTCATCCTGCTGTTCTAGCCAATCCCCATCCTGATTTTGAAATCTTGAGTCTCTTCCTCCTCCTATTTACCATCATATGAATTTTTTTTACATTTCTCTCCCCATCCTTAAACCATTCCATACCTGCTTTTTTGCTTCCAGAATTCCTCTTTTCTATGTAAAAATCTGTTTAATTTAGCCTGAACTTCATGCACTTTCTGTCTATTTTCAGCTGAAAGGTCAATTCAAATTATACTTCCTGCACTTTAATAACCTCCCCCAAAGTCACAACCTCTTTAAATATGTCACCAAAAGTAGATCTACTCCATTGTGAAATAACTTTCTTTACTCTTTTTAACTTAGCCTGATAAATCATGAATGGATTACCTTCAAAGTCTGCTTGATAACATCCATAAAAGAATCCACTTTTAGCCAAAAATTTAAAAATCTAAAGCTCTTAATAACTACTTTATATTCTTTACTGAAAGTAATTAATAAGGGTGCATGATCAAATCCGTTCCTTAATAGATGTTCCACTTCCATCCTAGGAAAAGTTATTTGTATCAATGGATTTGCCACAGCTCTATCCAACCTCTTAAAAATACATTCATCATCAGTTCTACCATTCCACCATGTGAATTTTCTTCCTCTAAAACCTAAATCTGATAAGTTGCAGACATTCAAACATTGATTAAAATCTTCAACTTTATTTTCAGTAACAAGGAGTCCTCCAAATTTTTCTTGTTCATTAGAAATTACATTAAAATCTCCTCCCACCATCCAGGGTTTTGGAAAATACCTAGATACATCATATAATTGTTCCCATAATTGTCTTATTTCTACTTGAGTACATTTAGCATAGACGAGATATTACCAGATCCACTGCATTTTTTTGATCTACACCCTCAATGTTAGAAGCTGTGCCTCATCCCTCAAAATTTCTACTTCTATACATTCATCTACAAAAGCCCATATTTTATTATTGGTATTTGCAACAACATGCTTAAGTCCCAATCTTCCCGATAACTCTCCAAATTTTGTCTATCTTGAAAAGGTTCCATAAGCCCCAGAAAATAAAATTTGCATCTCCTTTGCATATTTATAAGTCGGGTAAATGCTTTTTGAGTATTTACAGATCTAATATTCCAGATCAAAGCATTCATGGTGACTTATTTCTCTTGGTAACTGTACTTCTTGTTTGTCTTGAATGTGCTTGTTAAGCCAGATAACCTGCTCCTCCTTTCTTTTTGATTTTTGTGTGACTCTCCTTTAATATATCAATTTGCTTAGGAGATAAGTCCTCTTCCCTTGCAGATTTGGTAATGTTTTTTTCTATACCAATTAAATCCTTGCTTGCTCTTTCTGAGGACCCCTTATTACTCACTTCTGATTGTATTGCTAGAGGTAACACTTCATCATTATCCACCTCCGATACTAAAATTGCATTTACCTCTTTACTTGTCTTGTCCTGCTTGTCATCACTCATTGTTGCTGCAGTATTAATGGATCTTTTCTCCATCCTGTTAAGCTCAGCATTCCCCTGACTTTCTCCTTGTTTTGCCTTTAATTTCTCATTAATAGATTTGGGTGATTCAATTGTGCTTTGCTTGTCCTCACTTTCTTCCTCAGTCTTCTCCTTTTCTCTGTGTTGATCTGTTTGCATGTTTTACTAAAAGCTTGGTTCACCCAATCTTCAGTACTTTCCTTTGGGTCTTTCTCTACCTGCTTACCTATGTTTGCCTGCTTTTCTTCATCCACACTTTGTAATGCATCAAAGGGGTTATCATCAGAATATTTAATTTCCCCTTGAATATCATATTGATCTTTTTTATATTTGTTTCTCCGCCTAGTCATCCATTCGTGTTTGTTGTTGTTGATGCTAGAACCATTCCATTTTTGTCTCCCTTGCTTGAATTCTTTTCCACCTTTTTATTCCTTTTCTACTGCCTTCCATGTAGTATTCTCCTCACCTTTCTGCTTAAACAATTCTGGATGAATGTTCCAGTAATTAGCTTCCTCATGTCCTTGTAAGCAATATTCTTTACACTATTTGGGCATGTAATCATATTGTATTTGTATCCATTTAGATTTGATCTCTCTTACAGCATCGTCTTCTTCATTAATCTTAACTCTTTCAGGGAGTTTTGCTACTAAATCCACCTCAATTTTAACTTTAGCACAACTAGGTCGAGTCTGATTCTTTGTTGCTATGTCTTTTGTAAGTGGTTTCCCCTACTGCTGAAGCAATAGAGAATATCACATCTTTAGCAAAAAATTAGGAGGCAAATCTGGTAACGAAACCCAAGCCACTCCTATTGTTGTTTCAACTTCAGGTTCAAACCATGGATCCCACTTAAAGGTTCTCATCTCCCAATACATCTCTTTTGTTTTCACGTAGAATGTTGTTGCTGATAACATGTGCACATAATCTTCCAATGCAGATAAACACATTAGAATATGTCTTGTATCCAATATTCCTCTTGTGCATGCACTTTTGATTCCACATTGAGTTGGTATAACATATCTCAAATCATCTATGTTCGGCTTACCATAGGAAAACTTACCCACTACTGCAAATCGTAAATTTTCTGTATGATTAACGATTTTATTTTAAATTTCTTCCATGTTATATTAGGTTCTCCTCGAATCATCACCACTAGGTTGGGGGGGAACAATAGAAGTATGTCGAATTTTAAGTTTGAGCAAATTCGAGTATTGAGTTGCAAGAGGAGTAACGTTAGATTTTGTTGGTAAAGCTGGAAATTCCTCCGGTGGGATTGCCCCACCGGTGGGCGTACTGGCCATGGTATCCATCGGAAATAGGGTTTAGGTTTTTTCATAGAGGAGGGTATAATTTTTTATAATATAATATGAACTTCAACAAGCATATCAAATTTTAGAACAACAAAGAACTTTAACCTATTTTTAAAAAATAGTACACCAAACTTATAAAAAGAGATCAAGATTAGAAGATTCAAGTCCGCTGAGTTCACAGTGTATCCTTAAGGAAATTATTCCACTCAAGTACCCGAGGTTAATCAGGATAAAATGAATCATTTTAGCAGAATGACGACTCCTCAAACTTTACCGAACAACGAACTCACTCAATGTTAGCAAATCACACTTGAGTTTTGCAAGAACGATGATATTTTAACGTCAATATTTTGTGCCAATATTTGAGAAAATATTAGATATTTATAGGAAAAAGATATTTCTTCAGAAAAGAAGCAATGATTCGTAAAGAGTTGCACCATTTTAGAACGTTGGGTCCATATGCAAATTCATGTGCATCCGCACATGATGACATGCGACCACATGTCAATCATTGCATAAAACAAAAAGAAAGGTTTGAGCTGACTTGTGTTGGCATCTGTGTCTACAGATGGCTAGATGTTCCGAAACACTCCTTTTTTGTAATTTAAACAGTGAACTAAAGGATCACGTCCCTTCAGTGTGCATTTTGGTATGTGTCCGCACATATTCCTATGCGTCCACAAATGGGTAAAAATTTAAAAGTCATTAACAGTTAAGTTTCAAATGATTTTTTTTTTTAGAAAGATAGTCTTTCAATCGATTATTTTTCAAATTCGAATTCAAATACAAATTCAAAGTTGAGCGAGCGAGGACAACGACAACGCGAGGCTTGCTTTTTTCTTACCTCACTAACAACATGGAGTAATGCTTCTATATTTAAGTATAAAAAAAGGTTCTTTCTCCCATCAATGTGGGAGGACACTTTTTTTTATAAAGTGAAGGCACATTTTACTTTCCCTCCATTTTTATTCACATTTCACTATAACCCAACAATCTCCCACATGAACGGGGAATGACTATTATATCAAAAAATGTATAGACAAGTGTGTGATTTACAAGTAAAGTTTAATTGCATCTAGCTAAGTATGTTCCATTTGAACTTTTCGTATTGACGCTTATATTGGATGTATTCCGTCAATCGATAAATGTGACATCTTTGAACCGTCAAACTTTATTGTATACCTAGATAATACAATTCACACAACTATTCTTTTATCATTTATGATTCTCATGCTTTTATTTGTTTCACCCTGAATATTATCTAGTTTAATAATGCTTAGAAAATAGGCCTGTACTATTACTCTCCTTAAAGATGCTTCAGTTTCACACTCACATACGTGATTCATAAATGTTCAGTCTTATAGATAAACTATTTGGTCATACCTTTCAAACTTAGAAACAATGAAAAAGTTTTAACCTATAAGCCTTATCCTTATTTCATGAACATTGTCTTCATCATGATAATGTAATGACCCTCCAGGTTATTTTTCATATATCCGCTTATTTTTGTCGTTAAAGCTTTTTCATAGTTGCCCTAAGTCATTTATGACTTCTTGGGACTGGCAGTTTGGTTACCAAGAAGTTCATTTATTTTTTAGAGCCAATTCCCTATTTATAAGTCTTCGTTGGTTCCAAATGGCCACCAGACAAAAAATTCAACAAAACGATCTTGTATGCAAATTCTAACTTTGCCACCAGCTTTGGAATATCAATTTTAGGCTAGGTAGACCTTTGGTTTGGGTCCTGATGCACCCAAGCTCATTTTGACCCATTGGTTGAAAAGTTTAAAAGTTGCATATATGGGTGTGGGACCCACCTTTGGTCAAAATGACCTCGAATGGAAAATTTGACTTTTTCATTGCATCTGCAACATTGAATTTAGTGTGGTTACATAGTTTATTTGCGTATATCAAATTTTAAATGAATCCCGAGGTCTTAGCGGATCTGGTGTGGCCCGCGATCGCACATGATGCGCATAGAGTAGTGCGATCGCACTAAGAACTATGGTAATTGCCACATCTGCTTCTGAGGTCACATAGTGCGATCGCACCTGATTACCTGGAAGGGGTATAAAAAGACCCCTTAGGTTGCGAATGACACATTTCCACCCATTCTCTTGAGAGCAAAAATCCTAAAGAGTGTGATAACCTTAAATTGAGTCTTGGGGGTGACTTGAGAGCTTGATTAACTTCTATTTTCGAGATTATCTTCGAATTTAAGGTAAGAATCCTTCAAATTCATGCATGAATTTCTTTATCATTTGACCAAAATCCCAAAAACTTGAGGGCTTGATTTTAGACCCAATTTAGCTTGGTTTTCTCCCATTCTTGAGGGTTATGATTCCTTGGTCATGTATGAATGTTGGGTTGACCTCGAAAGCGTGATTTTAGTAAGTAGGGCCCACTTGGGGTTTTTGATGTCGTTTTTGGACCCGAAGCACAATGGTGTGTTATGAGTATCGTTATTCTCATATTGATGAGTAGATTACAATTCTGATAGTGTGATGGAATTTTGGGATTATGAAGTGAAGACGAACGTTTGGTGAACTACTCAAGGATTTATGATTCGTCTTTGAGGTAGGCTTCTGTCTACTCTTCTTCGTAAGATGATGCGTGTTATATATTGCATGTGAATGTGGATGTTAAGATTGATTATAGGTAGATTAACTTTGTATTGATTATTGAAGTTTGGAGATTAGATAAGGGTTTTTGACCCGTAAGGTGAAATGCTTATTGCACTTTTAGAATTCTATTGCCTTCTCCTTAGATTGAATTAATTCGTAGAATGGATATGATATGATGCTAGGTTTGGGATATGGTTTAAATATGGGAAATATGGTTAGTATGATTAACCTTATTTGGACTATTTTAGTGATCTTGAAACTGTAATTTAGGTGGAGTTGACTAAATTGTTTCTAGGTGGAATTCCTATCTTAGGATTGATTATGGTTTATGTGCCATCAAGAAGTGGATTTAGATACCTTAGCCTAGTACGGGGTATAAATTTCCTAAATATGGAATTTGAGGATTAGAAGTGGTTTCTTCCAGTCCACCTTAGGCCAAAGCTTGTGCTAGCCTATGTGGACTTATTTACGGATATTAGGCATAGTTAGACTAGCAAGCCTTTAGTGTAAGGTTACTTCGCAACTTGTTATATCGTGATGGTATTTCTCCCGGATAATGATTAATGGCTCATGTCCATGATGTTCCTTATAGATGCGATTTTTGGCCTATGTCGATATTCCTCATAGTCATGATATATGACCTATGGATATGAGATGCCTTATAGATGTGATATGCCTCATAGTTATGAGTAAGGCCTTCTTGATATATTATGCCTCCTAGATGTGAGATGCTTATTGATATCATGACTCCTAGATACGAGATGCCTCCTAGATGTGTGATAATTATAGATATTCTTTATCGATTATAGAGATGTTATGCCTCATAAATACGCTATGGCTTATAGATATGAGATGATTTACAAGGTATGATTATTAATATGGTTTCCAGATATGTATATGGGTCCAAGGCCGGGATTATGATGTTGTAATTATTCCAGACATATTTTGGGACCAAGGCCGTGTTATGATATGAGCTGGCCATCCGGGAAGTGTTTATCCTTGTAAAAGATGTGGCTGTAGTTAATTGATATATTAATGCTTATGGTTCCACTTTTTGAATACTGGTGATGGTATGAAAAGATTTGGTACATTCATGATTGTTGCATCGGTGCTTGATACGATTCCAATTAGATTGTAATATTATTACTGTTGTTACTAAATAAGGATTTAAGCCCACTTTCTACCTTAAAAATGGATTTTTTCCATAATAATAAATGCCTGTCCTAATGAATAACATATATGTAAAAGAGATTAATAATGATGTTTAAAGGGCGTGACGGAGACAAATTCTGGTTTATGATTTGATACTATTAATTACTTCAGTCGTGAGAAATTTTGACCGTTTCTACACTTTTATAATGATTTATTCCCCAAGTTCACTTCGGGTAATGGACTTATGAATTTACACTCTTTTTAGTCATGACTTGAGTCCATGCACCTACTAATCTAAATATACATCTCTTCGATAATGGACGAAAGATGTTGTATTGATGATATAATTTCTAGGTAAAACCCAATGGCCAATTTTAGTATTGATGTTATAGATGTGTTGATGATAATGATTATATATTGAGCAAGGTCAGAGGATGACTATGATGATACACTTATATACCTGGCAAGACCAAAGGATATTGTGATGATATATTGATACCCACCAAGGTCGGAAAATGACTATGATGAAATACCCAGCAAGGTCAGAGGATGATTATATTGATATACCTATGTGTACATCTACCGATTCGAGTTCTGCTAGCCCTATGTATGGCTATTGTATACCCGACAAGGCTGGAGGGTGATTATGATGATGATGGTTATGATGATGATTATGATTATGATGGTTATGATGATGATGGTTATGATGAGGATGGTTATTATGGTGATTATTACATTATGATACTTGGATTGGTTATGGTATTATGGATTCTATTGCATTCATCCGTGCATACGCATCACGTATCACCAGTATGCGGCTATATCAATCAACTCATATGGGGGTAGGGGGTAGGTTCCATTGGTATATGTGATGTCTTTGACTTATGGTGTGTTGTATGTTGATTGAACCTTCCATGCCTGGGGTGATGGGGGCATGTGATAGGCTCGACTAGGTATTGGTTGTCTGGACTAACCGGTTACTCGCATTGTCATTGATATTGTTATTATTATTGTTATGGCTAAATTATGATAGACTGGTTATTGATTCAATATCAAGAATTGATGTATGATTCTAGCCTCTTTTATCTTACGATTTCATTATGATGCATAATGAACTTATGATTAGACGTATGAGTTAGAAACTCTGAGTATACTAGCCTGCTATGATTATGAGGTCTTAAAATGTTAGTCTGATGACTTAGGTTGTACTTCGAGTTGACCTTGTTTATATGTATTTATATCTAGCCATAGGTAGATATGGTATTATCGTATATCCCTTTTTTCCTTCATTTATTCAAATTATATACATACATTTCTTGGCCTTGTATACTATTATATACCCTTCTTTGCCCTTTTTATTCGTATATTGGTCGGTGATATATGGTATAGTATTGAGATTCCTAAGTATGGCTCGGATAAGATAGTGCATCCTTATTACTTCCTTAGCCTTATTATGTTAATCTCTTGGACCTGAATGAGATAAATTATCCTTATTATCTCATTGGCTGTCTTATTCGGTTGCTAGACATTCGGGTGTGGTTTTCCATTTCGTTTATATGCTATATGTATATGCTTTATCTTTGGAGCTAAGTCGACAGTTGCCTACTAAGTATCACGTGTTTGATACTCATACTACACTTCTGCAGTCTGCAGATCATAGTACGGGTTTTCATTATTGATGTGCATATTGTGAAAAGTAGCCATGGTTTGGAGACATAGAGTGAACTCCCGATGTTCGGAGTATTACTTTCCTCCCCTTTATGGACTAGACTAGTCTCTATGTTGTGTTCGAAGATGAGTTATGATAGTGTAATTGTAATACCCCATATTTTTCTAGCTTAATTTAACTCTCAATACATGAGTATTCATATATAAAATTTTCGAAATACTCAGTATTTTTCAGTTTAAAGCTTATCATTGTGTAGGAAATTCAGTCAGCTTTTCAATGATGTAAAATTTTCCCAAATCCAATATCCGAGTGAAAAGTTATAGTAATTTTTGTAAGACAGTGTACCACATGGTACATCAACGTGTCGCGGAGGCATGCCAAATGAAAATTGTCAAAAATCAGTGAGCCAACGTGATAAGCCCGAGTTGTTGTGATGCCCCGGAAAATTTTTTTTCGTTAAGATCTCGGACGAAAATGTGTTGAATTCTGTTCTTTACTGTGATTTATAATTTTTTTGTGTGGAATTTATGGATATGCGACCCGTCATCGCGTAGATCATCGAATAAGCTTTCCAACGATATGTGGATCATCCAAAACGGACACTCGAGCGATGAGTTATGATCATTCCGATCTAACCGTGAATAGTGGTGAACAGTAAATGTGCAGGACAAGCGAATTTTAGGGTCAACTTCAAACAATCATAACTCCTTGTACATAATGATCTGGTTGAGCTACTATATATCAACAGAAAGCTATGAAAGTCCTCTTTCTAATGAAATTAGTTTCATCCAATTTGGCCATCGAAGCAAAAAGTTATGGTCGATCTACTTCAGCCTATCAAAACAGTCCACCAAAGGACAGATTTGACATTATTTGATTTTTAAGGGTATTTTGGTCATTCCTACTCCAATCCATCCGGGTAAACCATGGATTTAAGTCCATTAAGAGCATTCAATAGCTCATTTTTCTCCAAAATTTCCGAAGGTTCAAACCCCAACCCTACTACTCCAAATTTCATCCTTCTATGTCTCTTGATTGAACCGTAGAAATTTTAAATTGATTTGGGATTCGAGTTGATCATGTTAAGGGCTTCGAGAAGCACCCTTTATTTTTGTGAATAATGTTTCGGAGTTGGAAATTCATATTTATCTTTCATTTTTAGGTATGTGGGGCTTTGAACAAGATTATCCTTTCGATCTTGTGCCCGGTATTTTTGTTGAATTACATTGACATGAGATTTTACATGTTTTACCATGAATTGGAAATATGGTTTTATATCTTATATTATTGTCCATGAGCTATGGGATTATGTCATCTGATATGTGTATGATGTTGAGATGAAATTATGTCCAAAAAGTATTTGATTATGAGAGTATGATGATTTAATTTGTTAAGCCTTGATTTATACTATCATTCCACTATTTTCTTATTATGAATTTATAATTGATATTGGAAATTCTATATCCCTACTATGAGTTGATGTCTCAAGTACCTTTAAATGAGAGTTGGATGGCAAATTGAGAAATGTTGATATTGAAGTTGCAATGAGTCTTGGTATTTTCCGGATGGTATTGATGAGTTAAATTGTTGAAAAAATTATGTATTGAGTCTTCATATCCTTGTCCAAATGTCGAGTCGGTTATGGTTCAATGCATTGATACATTGTTGATGTTAAGGAAGATTAAAATGTTTTGAGCTAAAATGTGTTGAGTTTGGAATCTACAAATTGGTATGATTTGATAAATGAGAAAGAGATTTGATTTGGTCTTTATGATAGACCCTTGTGATGTTGTGGTGGATTTTCTAACGCGTTCTGAGCTTGTCGGGGAGTAGTACTTAGCACCGAGAGGGAAATTTGGTATTTCCCCAAACCTATGTGCCACCGTAGGGTTGTTTGATGATGATATTATTGGCCAGAGAGCCCGATTGTGATTATTGCAGTTTTAAGGTCGTACTCCCTTGCAAAGACTATGACGCTCCCGCCTACGGGGGTTTCAAACGTTGGTATTCCACGTAGCTCACGTGGGGTTGTTGGTTATAGGAAACTCCCCTGTCCATAAGAGTCATGTTTATTGAAATACCGAGTCACTCCGAGTTTTGATGTGGTAAGTCAAGTTGCCTATGATGATCTATAATGATTTATGAGGTTTTTCTCCTACATTTCCTATCTAAGATGTTATGAGTTGCATGATTCAATGTCACTCAAGCCAGGTGTGTCATTATTGTCCGTATGTATGTTTTTACGAAATTTATGATATTATTTATATTTTGCATGCGCCCCCACATACTCAGTACGTATCTTGTGCTGACCCACATATTTCTCTATGGGCTACATTCTTACCATGATGTAGGTTCAGGTACTCTGCCGCAGCCGCGACAGTGATATCTGAGTGCCGCATCTACGTTCCTTCAGTGGTGAGTCCTTATGGTTCGAGGACCAAGTTTCTAGTTTTGGTGATGTTGTTTTGTGATCCCTTTGGTCTGTTGAGTCAGTTGGGGGTTTGTCCCAATGGCTCGTTGATTTTGCTGTATAGAGGCTATGTTAGACTAGTGTATTGTTGGGTTGGTTTGTGTATAGACATTTCATATATGTACAGTCTAACGATATTCCGTGCCATGTGCGATGTGATATGATATGTACTTATATAAATATCCTTAGCGTAGCGTGTATGTTGTTCTGTTGGAACCCAAGGGTAGTGTTTTGTCTTAAAGGGTTAGCTTGAGGCTACGTGTAGCCTTGGGCACCGTGTGGCATCTCGGGATGATATTTCGGGGCATTACAAACTTGGTATCAGAGCCTAAGGTTGTGAGGAGTCCTAGGGAGTCTGACAAGCCGCGTTACGTAGAGTCTGAGCATCGGTGTGTAGCGCGCCACACCTATGATCAAGAGGCTGTGGGGCGTTCTAGGAAAAGTCATTTCTTTCTTTCTACAAGAGTCTATCATGCTTAACACTGTTTCCTTCTGCTGTTAATTCGTGCGTTCTTACGACAGAAAATGCCTCCACATCGAGCTCGCAGAAATAACAACCAACCTCAACCCGTTGATCCGTTACATGAGACGGTATCCCATGCCAAATTTCGGGCAGCTTTTCAGACGCTAGCCCAGGCAGTTACCGCCAATACTCAGGCCAACGCTACATCTCCGCAGGAAAATAATTTGGCAACAACACGAATTCGTGATTTTATGCGGATGAATCCTCCAGAGTTTCATGGGTCAAGAGCAGGTGAGGACCCGTAGATGTATGTTGATGAAATGAAGAAAATTACACAGATTATGCACGTGACCGAGGAAGAAAGTATGGAGCTGGCTTCTTATCGGTTGAAGGATTTTGCCTATGACTGGGTGCAGATGTGGAATAAGGGTAGAGAGGAAGATACCGCTCCGGTGACTTAGCAATTGTTCCAAGATGCTTTCTTAGATAGATTCTTTCCTCTTGAGTTACGGGAAGCTAAGAGGAGTTTATGAATTTGAGACAAGGCTCCATGTCGGTTAAGGAGTATTGTCTTAAGTTTAATCAACTATCGAAGTACGCTCCCAATTTGATGGCTGACTCGAGGACTAGTATGAGCAAGTTTCTAATTGGGGTGTCGAGTTATGTGGTGAAAGAATGTAGATCTGCTATGATCAACAGGGAGATTGATCTTCCTACGTTAATGATTCACGTCCAACAAATTGATTCAGACAAGATAAAGGAAAGAGAAAGAGTAAGAGGGATTAAGAGAGTCAGATCGGAGCAACAAGGGTCTGGTCAGAGTAGATTCTCCAGAGGGAGTCGCCCTCAGTTTCAGAGATGTCCCTTTATACCTGCGATTTCCTCAGCTAGTGCTCCCGTATATCGGGGCAGGCAGGAGCTCAAGAATAGGTCGGTACCTTCCAGGTCTCAGGAAAGTGTAAGCAACCGGCCTCATCCTCCTTCGTGTGCTAAGTGTGGTAACGACCATTTTGGGGAGTGTTATATGGGGCAGCGGGGCTGTTTTGGTTGTGGCAAGTTGGGCCACATACTTAGAGACTGCCCGTATGCCAGACAGCGGAGTCGTGATGCCCGTCCCCAGAGTCAGGCTACCAGTGCCCCGCCTCCGCAGCCCGTCCAGTTCTTCCTCAGGGTGCTTAATCTAGTACTGCTGGCGGTCAACACCAGAATTATTTCTATGCTATACCACCTTGTCAGGAGCAGGAGGACTCTCCCGATGTTGTCACTGGTATGCTCCGTGTTTTCTTTTTTGATGTCTATGTGTTGATGGACCCCGATTTGAGTTTTTTTTATGTGACACCTCTGGTTGCTGTAAATTTTAAAATGGATCCTGAACTAATTTCTGAGCCTATTTTGGTTTCTACTCCGGTAGGAGAGTCTGTCATTGCTAAGCGGTTGTATAAGAAATGTCCCATTACTGTCTTTCATCGGGTTATGTATGCTAATTTGATTGAGCTAGATATGGTTGACTTTGATATCATTCTGGGTATGGATTGGCTTCACTCATGCTATGCGTCTATTGATTGTCGTGCCCGTGTGGTCAAGTTTCAGTTTCCTGATGAACCTATCCTCGAATGGAGCCTATCCTCGAATGGTCCGGGAGTTCTGTGATTCCTAATGGTCATTTCATATCCTATCTCAAATCTAGGAAGTTGATTTCCAAGGGTTACATCCACCATTTGGTTCGGGTTAAAGACACTAAGTCTGAAACCCCGAACATTCAGTCAATTAATGTTGTTAATGAGTTTCTTGATATCTTTCCGGAAGATCTCCCTGGAATATCTCTTGATAGAGAGATAGAGTTTGGGATTGACCTTCTTCCCGATACTCAGCCTATTTCCATTCCTCCGTATCGCATGGCTCCCGCGGAACTTAAAGAGTTGAAAGAGCAATTAAAAGATCTTTTAGACAAAAGCTTTATCAAACCTAGCGTGTCCCCGTGGAGTGCACCTGTCCTGTTTGTGCGTAAGAAAAATGGTTCTTTGCGGATATCTATTGATTACCGGCAGCTTAATAGGGTTATTATCAAGAATAAATATCCGCTTCCTCAAATTGATGATTTATTTGATCAATTGCAAGGTGCGAGCTACTTTTCGAAGATAGACCTCACATCCGTATCATCAACTTAAGGTTAGGGAATGTGATATCCCCAAGAAAGCCTTCCGAACCCGTTACGGTCATTTTGAATTTCTAGTGATGTCTTTCGGGTTAACTAATGCTCCAGCGGCTTTCATGGATCTTATGAACCGTGTATTCCAGCCATATCTGGATTTATTTGTAATAGTGTTCCTTGATGATATTCTTATTTACTCCCGAAGTGAGGGTGATCATGCGGATCATCTCCGAATCATGTTGGAAACTCTTCAAACTCATCGGTTGTATGCTAAGTTCAGTAAGTGTGAGTTCTGGTTGAACTTTGTAGCCTTCTTGGGTCATGTTTCTTCCGAAGGTATTAGAGTTGATCCTCAAAAGATAGAGGCTATAAAGAGTTGGCCTAGACCGATTTCTCCTTCTGATATTCGAAGTTTCTTGGGTTTAGCTGGTTATTATCGTCATTTTGTTGAAGGGTTTTCATCTATTCCGTCTCCTATGACCCGTTTGACCCAAAAGAAAGTGAAGTTCTTGTGGTCCGAATCTTGCGAGAAGAGTTTTCAGGAGTTGAAGACTAGACTCACTTCAGCCCCTGTGTTGACTTTCCCTGAAGGTGTTGATGGTTTTGTGATGTATTGCGATGCTTCCAGAGTCGGTTTGGGTTGTGTATTGATGCAAAAGGGCAAGGTTATAGCTTATGTTTCCAGGCAGCTAAAGCCTCACGAGAAGAATTGTCCTACCCATGACCTTGAATTAGATGCCGTGGTTTTTTCTTTGAAAATCTGGAGACATTATTTGTATGGTGTCTATGTCGACGTCTTCACGGACCATAAGAGCTTGCAGTGTATTGACCCAAAATGAGTTGAATCTTAGGCAGAGACGATCGTTAGAACTGTTGAAATATTATGATATGAGTGTGCTATATCATCCGGGCAAGGCCAATGTAGTAGCAGATGCCCTTAGTCGGAAGTCCATGGGTAGCGTAGCACATGTGGAGATTGGTAAGAAGGAGTTGGCCCGTGAGGTACATCATTTGGCTAGATTGGGGGTTAGGTTGTTTGGTGATGCTGATGAGGGTAGTATAGGAGTGAAAAGCGGTTCCGAATCCTCTTTAGTTTTGGAAGTGAAGGAGAAGCAAGACAGGGATCTTACCTTGGTCAGGTTAAAAAAGTCAGTTAAAGACCAAAAGGTGGAGGTTTTCTCTCAAGGGGGAGATGGCGTTTTGAGACTCCGAGAAAGATTATGTGTTCCTGATGTTGATAACTTGAAGCAGAGGATTATGGAGGAAGCGCATGGTACACGATACTTCATCCATCCTGGTGCTACCAAGATGTACCATGATTTTCGGGAAATCTATTGGTGGAACGGTATGAAGAGGAACATAGCAGAATTTGTGGTGAAGTGTTCCACATGTCAACAAGTTAAAATAGAGCATCAAAGCCCCAGTGGCGTGATGCAAGAGTTTAGCATTCCTACTTGGAAGTGGGAAGAAGTGAATATGGACTTCATAGTTGGTTTGCCTCCTTCTTGTCGCCATCATGATTCGATTTGGGTTGTCGTAGATCGAATGACGAAATCAACTCATTTCTTGCCTGTGCATTCATCGTATACAACTGAAGATTATGCTAGAATATATATTCGGGAACTCGTCAGACTTCATGGAATCCCTTTGGCTATTATTTCTGACAGAGGTACTCAGTTTACCTCCCAGTTTTGGAAATCTTTCCAGAAGGGTCTCGGTACCCAAATTTGTGTAAGTTCTGCTTTCCATCCGCAAACAAATGGTCAGGCCGAGCGGACCATTCAGACTTTAGAAGATATGTTGAGGGCTTGTGTACTTGATTTTAAAGGTCGTTGGGATGAGCACTTAGCATTAATCGAGTTTGCTTACAATAATAGTTTTCATGCTACTATTGGAATGGCCCCGTTTGAAGCTTTGTATGGTAGAAGGTGTAATTCACCCATTGGTTGGTTTGAAGTTGGTGAGGCTACCGCGACTGGACCGGATGCAATGTTCGAGGCCATGGAGAAGGTTAAGTTAATTCGGGAAAGGTTGAAAACCGCCCAAAGTCGTCAAAAATCATACGCAGATGTAAGGAGGAAAGACCTTGAATTTGATGTTGGTGATTTAGTGTACTTGAAAGTTTCACCCATGAAAGGGGTGAAGAGATTTGGGAAGAAAGGGAAACTATGTCCCCGTTACATTGGTCCCTATAAGATTGTGGATCGTATTGGGAAGGTAGCGTATAAGGTTGAATTTCCCGTGGAGTTATCTAACGTCCATCCGGTTTTCCATGTTTCTATGCTTAAGAAGTCTATTGGTGATTCTGTTGTGATTGATCCTTTCGAAAGCTCGGGTATTCAAGATAGTCTTTCATATGAAGAGATTCCGGTTGACGTTTTTGACTTTCAAGTTCGTAGGCTAAGAAACAAGGAAGTTCCTTTGGTTAAAGTGCTTTGGCGAAATCAATCCGTGGAGAGTGCTACTTGGGAAGCCGAAGCGGATATGCGCACCAAATACCACCACCTCTTTCCTACGAATCCTGAGCATGTCAAAGGTATCGTTCTCTTTTTATTTAATCCTTATTGCTATGTTTATCTTGGCTTGTGTGTTTTCTACGATATCCAAAAAAATTTAGAAAGGAGTATATGCTTGGGCAAGATGATTTTTCTCTATATTCTCATTTTCATAGTATTCTTGACCTACCTATCAACATTCGGGGATGAATTTTTTCAAGGGGGAGATGATGTGATTCCCCGGAAATTTTTTTTCGTTAAGATCTCGGATGAAAATGTGTTGAATTCTGTTCTTTATCGTGATTAATAATTTTTCTGTGTGGAATTTCTGGATATGCGACCCGTCATCGCGTAGAGCATCAAATAAGCTTTCCAACTATATGTGGATCATCCAAAACGGACACTTGAGCGATGAGTTATGATCATTCCGATCTAACCGTGAATAGTGGTGAACAGTAAATGTGCAGGAAAAAAATACTGAGGCCAGGCGAATTTTAGGGTCAACTTCAAACGATCATAACTCCTTGTACATAATGATCTGGGTGAGCTACTATATATCAACAGAAATCTATGAAAGTCCTCTTTCTAATGAAATTGGTTTCATCCAATTTGGCCATCGGAGCAAAAAGTTATGGTCGATCTACTTCAGCCTATCAAAACAGTCCACCAAAGGACAAATTTGACATTATTTGATTTTTAAGGGTATTTTGGTCATTCCCACTCCAATCCATCTGGGTAAACCATGGATTTAAGTCCATTAAGAGCATTCAATAGCTCATTTTTCTCCAAAATTTCCTAAGGCTAAAACCCCAACCCTACTACTCCAAATTTCATCCTTCTATGTCTCTTGATTGAACCGTAGAAATTTCAAATTGATTTGGGATTCGAGTTGATCATGTTAAGGGCTTCGAGAAGCACCATTTATTTTCGTGAATAAAGTTTCGGAGTCGGAAGTTCATATTCATCTTCCATTTTTAGGTATGTGGGGCTTTGAACAAGATTATCCTTTCGATCTTGTGCCCGGTATTTTTGTTGAATTACATTGATATGAGATTTTACATTTTTACCATGAATTGGAGATATGGTTTTATATCTTATATTATTGTCCATGAGCTATGGGATTATGTCATCCGATATGTGTAAGATGTTGAGATGGAATTATGTCCAAAAAGTATTTGATTATGAGAGTATGATGATTTAATTTGTTAAGCCTTGATTTATACTATCATTCCACTATTTCCTTATTATGAATTTATAATTGATATTGGAAATTCTATATCCCTACTATGGGTTGATGTCTCAAGTACCTTTAAATGAGAGTTGGATGGCAAATTGAGAAATGTTGATATTGAAGTTGCAATGAGTCTTGGTATTTTTCGGATGGTTTTGATGAGTTAAATTGTTGAAAATATTATGTATTGAGTCTTCATATCCTTGTCCAAATGTCGATTCGGTTATGGTTTAATGCATTGATACCTTGTTGATGTTGAGGAAGATTAAAATGTTTTGAGCTAAAATGTGTTGAGTTAGGAATGCACAAATTGGTATGATTTGATAAATGAGAAAGAGATTTGATTTGGTCTTTATGATAGACCCTTGTGATGTTGTGGTGGATTTCTTAACACGTTCTGAGCTTGTCGGGGAGTAGTACTTAGCACCGAGAGGGAAATTTGGTATTTCCCCAAACCCATGTGCCACCGTAGGGTTGTTTGATGATGATATTATTGGCCAGAGAGCCCGATTGTGATTATTGCAGTTTTAAGGTCGTACTCCCTGACAAAGAGTATGACGTTCCAGCCAACGGGGGTTTCAAACATTGGTATTCCACATAGCTCACGTGGGGTTGTTGGTTATAGGAAACTCCCCTGTCCATAAGAGTCATGTTTATTGAAATACCGAGTCACTCCGAGTTTTGATGTGGTAAGTCAAGTTGCCTATGATGATCTATAATGATTTATGAGGTTTTTCTCCTACATTTCCTATCTAAGATGTTATGAGTTGCATGATTCAATGTCACTCAAGCCAGGTGTGTCATTATGGTCCGTATGCACGTTTTTACGAAATTTATGATATTATTTATATTTTGCATGCGCCCCCACATACTCAGTACGTATCTTGTGCTGACCCATATATTTCTCTATGGGCTACATTCTTACCACGATTTAGGTTCAAGTACTCAGCCGCAGCCGCGACAGTGATATCCGAGTGCCGCATCTATGTTCCTTCAGTGGTGAGTCCTTATGGTTCGAGGACCAAGTTGCTAGTTTTGGTACTGTTGTTTTGTGATCCCTTTGGTTTATTGAGTCAGTTAGGGGTTTGTCCCAATGGCTCGTTGATTTTGCTGTATAGAGGCTATGTCAGACTAGTGTATTGTTGGGTTGGTTTGTGTATAGACATTCCATATATGTATAGTCTAACGATATTCCGTGCCATGTGCGATGTGATATGATATGTACTTATATATATATCCTCAGCGTAGCGTGTATGTTATTGTGTTGGAACCCAAGGGTAGTGTTTTGGCTTAAAGGGTTAGCTTGAGGCTACGTGTAGCCTTGGGCACCGTGTGGCATCTCGGGATGATATTTCGGGGCGTTACAGTTGTGATGAACTTCCAGGTCCCAATAGTCAGTTTCCAGTGGCATGGCGCGATTTCACCGTGTTGCGCCAAAGGCCAAAATGTAATTCGTCATTTTCCAAAGTAACAACGCGATCCCACCGCGTCGCACCACTAGCCATTTTTCCAGTTGTCAATTTCCAGTGACATGGCGCGATAGCGTCGCTTTGCACCAGGGTCCAAAATCGGGTTTTTCAGTGATGAATTTTACATTATTCCCAGGGGTAGTTTGGTGTTTTTTCCACGGCCCTAATTAGTCCTAAACACGAAATTTAGCCCTAAAGGAGCACTAATTGCTCATTATTTCATTATTTACTCAAGGATTAAAATATTCTCTCTCAAAAGGCAAAGCCCTAGCTTCAAGAATCAAGACTAACTCTCAAGAATTAAGAACCTTCAAGAATTAATCTTCTCAGGTATGTTAGGTGTTCATTCATGGGTTCCTTTCACCCATGAAGTCCTAGACCCTTTTTAAACTTACAAGATCTCAGATTTATGAATTTCATGCTTGAAATTGATTGTATTCATGTTCATGACAGTAATTGGGTTTCAAATCATGATTGATTATAAGTTTCCATGAAATTAAAATCATTTATGTGATGAGTTATATGAATTGCATGCTAAACCCTTGAATTTACAATTGACTATTGTATCCATGATGTTCATGTGTTGACTAGTATAATGTGAAATAATCCATGCTCACCAAGTGTTTGATGAAATGCTTATATGAAGTAAATAGTGGAATCATGACATGTTATTATGTGGTCCCAATCATGTACAAGCTCATGTATATCAAGTGTTTGACAAAATGTCTAGATGAATGCATTGTTAACAAGCAAGTAATAACATTATGCTTTCATGATTCTGCCATTCTTTATTTTCAATGCTATCGAGTCCTGGGAGTATTCAATACCTGAAAATCTAGCTGTTTACCTAGAGCTATAGTAGTTTCAGAATAGTCTCAGTCATGTCACGAAACAGTAGTACTCAGCCAGTTAATAGAACTTAGTGAACTGAGTCAGTCACATAGCTCAATGAAACTCAGTCCAGTTAGTTAGGTATAACAGTCAATGTCTATTCAGTTGGGAGTAGGATTCAGCACTGAGTGAACCCAAGGATGGGGACTCACCTGCCAGTTGAGGGTGTGATCCTTAGAAGCAGTCCTTGCATCCAAAAACTACGTAGCCAGTGTAGGTTGAGATATCAACCTGCCAATTGAGGGTTGATGAGGTGTTTTAACATGGCAGTTGAGGTTTCCACTGTTCTCATTAGAGTACCAGCCAGATGAGGGTAACTCTTCATCTTGTCTTTACCCGTGGCACGGTACTGACATCCTTCCAAATGGGGTTACAGGTTGGATCCCAGTTATCTTATTTGGGGCATGTCTATTAGATGAATACCTTCCACAGTCACAGTTTCAGTCTCAGTATAGAACTTAGTTTAGTTCTACAGAATCAGGACTGTCAGACATAGTCACTCAGTTATTAGTAATTCAGTTATCAGCAATCTTAGATATCAGTTACTCAGTATCAGAAATTAGTTTCAGCTTCAGTAAAATCTCAGATACAGTATACACGTATATGCACAGTGTTGCATACTCAGTATTTACAGCATTCTCAGTAATTTTTGTACTCTTACTCAGTTATTCCATATCATTCAGTCAGTTATTGTTCATGCATATGAACCTTTCCATTCAGCCTTACCTCATATAGCATACCAGTACATTCCACGTACTGATGCATACTTTTTCTTTGCACTATGATGTCTCATATCATAGGTTCGGACGCTCAGGTTCTTGACCGTGCTTAGCCAGATTTTGTCAGCAATATCAGATTCAGTAGTGAGTCCTCATCTATCAAGGATATGCTTTTATTTCAGTATTTTCAGTAGCTTCAGTCTTTCAGTAGTCAGAGTTAGTTGGGGGCTTGTCCCATCAACTCTACATTCAGACAGTTTAGTTAGAGGCTTTTCAGACTAGACTAGTTCAGACAGTATTTCAGATTCAGATGGTTTATCATATGTTATTATTTGCCAGTATTTCAGATTGTGAACCTTATGGCATTTCAGCCTATTGTCTGAATTATTATAGTATTAATGTTTCGTACTCATAGCAGATATCAGTCATGGGTTAGCTTGGGGTCCCTCGGGATTGTAAGCACCGTGTAGCATCCGGGGTACAGACATGGAGAGTTATAGTAATTTCCTTGGTATTTCATTTTTGTACTCTTATTATATTAGAAGTTCTTGTACTAATACCACAAGGGTTTTGGACTATATTATGTATTATTCTTTTAGTTCACTTATTCCGCATTCTTTTCTTCATTCTTGTAATAGTTTGTTACTAGCAATTTCGGACTATGGGATTGGCTTGCCTACTGGTGGGTTATAGTAGGTGCCATCATGACCCGATAAGTTGAGTTATGATAGATAATAAGTTGAGTTATTGAAAATATTAAACCGTTAGTCACAATTTCGTTTGATCTCCTTGAACTTAATTCTTGGGATCTCCAGTCTATTAGGTAGAGTTATCGTCATGTTGACTTGTCCTAAGCCTTAAATCCTTTTTTTTTGATGATATTTTGACTCCCTCTCTAGTTAGTCCTTTTATAAGTGGATTCGACATATCATCTTTTGACTTCACATGGTGAATCGTGATAATTTCACTAGAGATTTCTCTAACAATATTATGTCTCCCTCTGCTTATGTGGTGAAATTTTTTACTATATATCATTCTTTCTATATTATCGATTATATCTTGGCTATCACACTATATGCATACTGGTCTCAAAAGTTTGGTCCAAAAAGAAATAACTTCCAAGAAATTTCAGAGTCATTCAGCTTCTTCACCGGGCTTATCTAAAGCAATACATTTAGATTCCATTGTAAAACGAGCGATACATGTCTGTTTGGATAATTTTCAAAGAACTGCTCCTCCACCAAGAGAAAATACATATTCATTTGTGGATTTTAGTTTATTTGACTCGTTGATGCAATTTGCATTACTATATCCTTCAATTACTGTTGAATATTTGATATTATGCAAAGCATGGTTTTGAGTATGTTTTTGATATCTGAAAACTCTTTTCACTGCAATCTAATGAGTTTTATTGGGATTACTTGTGAATTGGCATAGTTTACTAATAGCACATACTATATATGATCGGGTATAATTCATGATATACACTCCCAACACTCTTGCATAATTCAGTTGTGAGCCACTTTTAGCTTCATTCTTCTGAAGTGCAAATCTCACATCTATAGGTGTCTTGAAAAAATCAAAATCTAATACTTAAACTTATTAAATACCTTTTTGATGTAATGAGATTGTGATAAAGCTAAACCTTGTGGACTTACCCTTAAGATCATATCAGCAACTCCAAGGTCTTTATATCTTTGCTTGCTAGCATTCGCTTAGTAGTATTTATGTCAGAAATGTCTCTAATGATAAGTAACATGTCATCAACATACAAACAAATAATGACTTTTTGATTGTGTTTAATGCAAACACATTTGTCATACTTCTTAAATCTGTTTCTCAATATGGTTTGGTCAAATTTTTGCTTGCCACTATTTAACTACTTGTTTTAGTCCATAAAGTGACTTAATAAGTTTGTATACTTTTATTTGTTTATAGGGAACTACAAAATCCTCAGGTTGTTTCATGTAAATTTCTTCTTGCACTTCTCCATTTAAGAAAGTTTTTTCACATTTATTTGATGGATTTCAAGACCATATACTGCAGCTAATGCAACCAATATCTGAATGGATATAATTCTTATTACAGGCGAGTATGTATCAAAATAATCAAGGCCTTTTGTTTGTCTAAAGCCTTAAACAACTAGTCGCTCCTTGTATTTGTCAATAATTTCATCAACTTCTATTTTCATTTTGAAGATCCATTTTGAACCTAAAGGTTTATTTCCCGTACGAATATCAACCAACTCCCTAGTATAGTTGTTCAAGATTGATTCAATCTCACTATTTGTAGCCTCTTTCTAAAAGGATGAGTTCACAAAATACATGGCTTCTTTGAATGTTTGAGGCTCAATTTCAAGATGGAATATTACAAAATCTGATCTGAAGGAAGTAGATGTCCTTTGACATTTACTACACCTTGAATTCTCTTTATTAAGTACATTCTCCTTTGATTCTTTTCGAGGCCGTTTAGACTCTTCACTAGACATTTCATATCTATTTTTATTGGGATAAATATGTTCAAAGAACTCAACAATAACTGATTCAATTACCATATTTTCATGAATATCTATATGTTTGGATTTGTGAACCAAAAATTTACATGTTTTTACTGTTTTTCATATCCAATGAAAATACAGTCCATATTTTTTTGTCTTATTTTGACCCTTTTCGGTATAGGAACTTGGACTAGGCATGTACACACTTGAAATATTTCAAGTTGAGTTTCCTTTCTTTCCATTCCTTATATGAAATAGATTGTGTCTTGCTATGGGATACTTTATTGAGTATTCGATTTTCTGTAAGGATAGCTTCCCTCACAAGTTTTGTGGTAAACCTGAACTTATAAGTAAGACATTCATCATCTCCATCAATATTAATTTTTTTCCACAATTCCATTAGATTGAGGTGAGTTAGGGGCAATAGTTTGATGGATAATTCCATTTTTCAAACGTATCTCTGCAAAAGAAGATTCATACTCTCTGCCCTATCACTTCATATCTTTTTTATCTTTTTATTCAATTGATTTTCAACTTTAGTTTTATATGGCATAAATGCTTCTATTGCTTCATCCTTAATATTCAACAAATAAACACAATAGTATCTAGTGCAATCATCAATACAAATTATGAAATAATTTTTCCCACCACGAGATGGTGTTGACTTTATATCATAAATATAAGTGTCAATCAATTCTAAGGAATTGAAATTCCTTTTATAGATTTATAAGGATGTCTAACATACTTATATTGAACACATGTTTGACATTTTGATTTATTACACTCAAAGTTAGGGTAAAAATTCTAAACTAATCAGTTCTCGTTAGGTCTTATAATTGACATATCCTAAACATTTATGCCATAATTCATTTAGCTCAAGTAAGTAAGAAGAACCCTAACTTTTATTTATATTAATAGTTATTACATTGATATTAAAAGGCCCTCGATAATGTAAACTTTTTCTATATACACTTTATTCTTGCTTATTAAAATTTTATCAAAAATAAAGACACCTTTGAATTTATTCTTAGTCAGAAGTAATGTTGAAACTAAGTTCTTTTGCAACTCCAAAATATGAAGGACATTATTTAGTGTCACCTCCTTGCCAAATATCATCTTTAAACAAATCTTGACCATCCCTTCAACTTTTGCAGTAGCAGAGTTTTTCATGAATATCTTCTCATCAGGTTGAGCTGAAATATATGATGCAAAAAAATTTTAATTGGCACAAATGTGGCGGGAGGCACCAAAATCCATCCACCATTCTCTTGTATTACCAACCAGGTTGCATTCTAAATATGACATAAAAGTTGTCAGTTTCTTCTTTGGATTCAACCTTATTTGTTTGGTCTTTTTTCTTTCCCTTCTTTGGATCCTAACAATCAGGAGCCTTGTGACCAAATTTTCCACAATAGAAATAATTTCCTTTGATTTTCTGCTGTTGAGGATTGTTTTGTTGTCCAGATGTGTTCTTTCTTTTCTTTGATATTGTGATATCATCTTCAATAAAGTTTGCTCTAGATATTGTTTAATTATCAAGTGATCTCTTTTCCATAACCTTGTTATCATTTTTTATTCTAAATCTTACAATGAGATCTTCGATTGTCATCACTCTGCGTTTGTGTTTCAAGTAATTTTTGAAGTCCTTCCACAAAACTAGTAACTTCTCAATTATGGTAGCCACTTGAAATGCATCATTCACAATAAAACCTACTTCAAAGGTTATGTGAGTGTTAAGAACAAACTTAATATGTTCAATAAAGGTATAATATAAGATTATACCTTCAACAAAAATATCATAGATTAAGACTTGCAACTGTTGAACTTGGATAACAACAACTTTACTAACTACCATTTTGAAGTCTATTAATTTGGCAACTATGATTTTCTTTATTCCAACATCCTCTACTTTTACTTCTTTTCTAAAGCATCCCATAGTTCGTTTGAGGTCTTCATGTTAGTGTACACACTGTACAAATCATCTTGTAGGCCACTCAAAATATAGTATTTAAACAAAAAAATTGAGTGCTTTCAAGCTTCAGTTACTAAGAAATGTTTACCCAGAGTTGATTCCAGAAAGATGACGATGTACCATAGTTTCATGGCACTTTTGATTATTAAAATTGGAAAATATGAAAGTACTTAGGTCATTTTGTTAGATATGATGTGCATTTATGTGTATGTTACAGAAAAATAGGTGGCAGAGCATGTGTCAGAGAAGCTGAGAAACAGAGATTTAAATGCTGAAAATTAGACCTTGCTACCCATGGAGGGCACCTACGATCCGTATGTGCCAGAAGTTGTCTAAGAAGATCAAAAGTATAAAGAGTATTCAAAATATTTTGAGGCATGGCACCTATGTGGGACCACCTATGGTCTGAAGGTTCTACCTGTGACCCATAGGTGGCCCAGTAAGTGGCCACCGACCACAGTTTTCCTTATTTGTTCAGGAGCTATTTCCTAAGTTTTTTTGGTATTCTATATATACCTTTTTGTCATTTTTTGGTTAGGTTATGCACTCTTGATACTTACAAACATATATTTGATTCCAGGATTCGATTTTGATCTTGGAATTGTTTTATTCTTGATTTTGGTTGATTATTCAGTTTGAAACTTTGGGTTTTAATTAGTAATTATTGTGACATTGATTTAATGCATTCAAATATAAATTCCATTACTTGTTTCACAACGATGAGATGATAATTCCTTAGCTAGGGTTGTGGGAACCCTAGCATAATAGCAAAGTTGAGGAGGTGTTCAGTCCATTAAGATTATTGTTGTTGTATGCATTGGGGTTTCCTCTATTCTTATTGATTTCTTAATAGTTACAAATGTTAGAATCCAACCTGTATTCACTACGAACCTGAGAGGGAGGTAGAGATTGAGAAAATAAGATCACAATAGTGATTTGGAGTTAATTGCCAAAATAATATAATCCATTTTATCTATTTAAGATAATAAAATTTCCTGTAATCAACTTGAGATCGAGAGGAGATAGTTAAAATTAGGGTCTAGGGCAAGGGTTAGTAAGGCGACACTCTCAGATCGAGAGAAGATGAGTGAAATTTACCAAAGTATGCTTAGAGAAGATTGGTGATACACAACTTTCCAGATTTACATACACAACAGTCTTATAGTTGGATTGTTCATGAGAAGCCTACAGAGAAAGAAGCGAGGGGGAACACTAGCCTAGTGTTCATTTTTGACTGTTTACAACCAATATATTTGAGTTCGATTACTGTTTACAACAACAAACCCTTTATTTACATTTTTGTACTATTCTTTGATTTAAGCAAACCAGAGAGATAATTCACGTATTTTTGTTGGTTTGACCCCAACCTGAGTTAGGTTACTATATTTTATTTCAACTGCTTTATCTTTAATTGAAGGTGTAGTTTGGGCGTTATCAAGATAGAGACAGGAAGTAGACCATCGAGTAGAACTCGATGGAGGTAGAACATATAGAGCTCAAGCGCTCTCAACTTTTCAGTACTTGTAGCATATGATGTTCCAAAGGATGACCTGGGGTATGTTGAGCCTATCTAGGCAGGAGACATCATTCCTCCTGAATTGCCCTAGGGGGTGAAGTTCGATATTACACATACTATGATTCAACTGCTTAATCGTAAGAGTATATTTGCGGGTCCGCTGATTGATTGTGCAAACATGCATATCATGAATTTTGTTGGGATTTGTACTTCGTATAATATACCTAGGGTGAGTGAGGAAGCTTTGAGACTCAGGGTTTTCTCATTCTCTCTAATTGGTAAAGCGTAATTATGGTTAGGGAAACTACCTCATGGGTCCATTACTAATTGGAATATATTATATAAATAGTTCTTAGACTGATTCTTCCTACCTTACAAAATGCTGGGTTGAACGTAGAAATCTATAATTTTAGGAAATCGTATTCTGAACCATTGTATGAGGCATGGTTGAGGTTTAAGAAGAAGTTTATGATGGTTCCCAACCATAAAATTTCAGGGAGAAATTTGCTTGAAATACTCTATTAAGCCCTGAGTTTGAATGCCAAAGCTGTTATGGATACTATCATTAGTGGAGCTTTCATGAGCCTACTTTATGATTTAGCGTGTTGAAAACCTTAGATCGAGACTTTCTTACCAACTGAGGGTGGCATACTCGGGAGGTTGAAATAGGTGCTGGTATTTATGCTATTGGTGCTTCCATTGAGGGAATGATCGTAGATGATACAATGGCTCAAGAAGTTGTGCAGCTGAGGACAAAGATTGGGTTACTAACTGTAACGCCCCAAAATCTCATCCCGAGATGTCACACGGTACTTAAGGCTACAAGTAGCCCCAAGTTAACCCTTTGAGCCTGCTACTGAGTTTTAGAACTTACTTTAAGGAAAAATAGAGCAAAACACTTGTATTGTCATACCATGTCTAAACTGAAAGAACCGAAAATACTGTTTCAACAACCATTACTGAAATCTAAAACATCAACTAATAGTCTGACAAGCCTCTACTTACTAAAACAAAACTAGAGAGTCATTAGGACAAACCCCCAACTGACTCGAACTGAACTGAAAGGAAATAAACCAATTACTATAAAGACTAAAATCAGGTAAAATAGGTCCTCAAACCATAAGGACTCACCAACTGCAAAAGTGTAGATAGAGGTACTCGGGGATCACTGTCACTGCTATGACTGAGCACCTGAACCTACATTATGAGATAATGCAGCACATAGACATATATGTGGATCAGTACTTTGAGGATGTACTGAGTATATGGGGGTGTATGCAATAAGTAAATAATATCATCAATCTTTATAAAATCGTGCATGCTGATATAAATGACTCACATAGCTTAAGTAAAATTGAAATATGAATCTCATAAATCATGTATAATAAAGCATATAGCATAAATCTCGTGAGTCATTACACTTAGTTAAAAAATCTGTATTCTCCATCTTATTCTCAAAACTTGTAAGCAAGAGGAATCTTAAAACAAAAGATTTCAAACTTATACTTTTATCTTATGGAGAATAAGGGACTTCTTTGAAACCTAGAGATTATAGGACTTTGGGACTGAGGGAGTTTCTTCTAACCGACATAAACCATGTGAGCTGACATGGAGTCCAACGTCTTGCCCACGTTGGGGAGAGTTGTTATACCCTTGCCATCGAAATAGAACCTTAACTTTAGTGATCACTATCTTAACCCGCCTGGGGTAAATTATCATCCTATGGTGGCTCGTAGTTCTGGGGCATGAGACCTTGGAATCAAGCCCAACTCGGTGCTAAATACTACTCCCATACTTAGGCTCAGAACTTTTAGAAAATCCACCTTAAAATATAGTATAATGCTTATCTTTGCTTTAAATTATATGAATAATGTGGATTCCTATCTTAGCTTAGACCTAAAAGGTCAAATATTTACTTAAAATCTGAAAATAATCTAGCCATGGGGTGCTTATGGCACAAACAATCTTAAAACAACAATCTTTAAATGGGGTCTATTGACCCAAACATCAATCTCATGTCAAACATCTCAAAATTCATGCCTGATAATGCAAATATTCATAAATCATCTTAAAAATCTGGAAATTTCATCAACAGGCTTGGAAATATAAGCATAATCATGTAATTCAACATTTAATCCATGGAAAATCTCATATTCTTGTAAATAAGGAAAATGGGTATAAACCCTAATTTAAATTTCATGGAAAATTGCATAAATCATAGAAATTTGTAATTAAAATATGCCTTTGGGAACAAGGGTGAAAGAGTTACCCTTGTTCAAACCCCACATACCTTATTTGGCTTGATTCAACGAGGCAAGATGACTTTTGAAGCCTTGAGAATGTTCTTGGAGGCCTTTTTTGAAATTTTTTTTGGATGGTAATGCTTGACTCTTGAGTTTTCTTGAAGAAGGATTTGTATCTTGTTCTTGGGCATTGATCTTTTAGAGAAACCCTAATTTGGTGTTATAGATGAATAATGAAGTTGTGAGCTCTGGTCTGATATAACTAGATGTTAAAAAGGGTGGAAAAAAACCCAAAAACCCTTTTAAAAAGGCTAAAAAAAATTGCTGAACGAAGGTTGCGAGACGATGGTCCATCGCTAGCGCGATGGTCCGTCGGACTTCCCGTTGCATCATGGCCAGAAAAAGGCCTCATTGTCTCAGTTGCGATGGCTTGGGTGATGGTCCATTGCTAGCGCGATGGTTCATAATACTGAACGTCGTACTTAGTCCAGAACATGGACTTACTGCCTTAGTTGCGATGGCTTAGGCGATGGTCCGTCGCTAGCTCGATGGTTCGTCAGCCTAACCGTCGCACTTGGCAATTCGGACAGCTCTCTGTAAAACGTCTATAACTTTTTACCCCAATACTGGATTTGGACAAAATTGGTATCGTTGGAAAGCTCATTCAATTTCCCACATGATAATAAGTCGAAATTGGGGAAATTCTATCTGATTTAAACATTATTAACTTAGGAGGTCATCCCTAAATCTTCTGGAGACTAAATTAAACTTAAGGAAAGTTTGGGGTATTACACTAACAAAGTAATTTGCAACTATGAATTTTGAGAAGGTGAATGTTGTAGGTGCAAAAGCTAAAAATCCTAGGTAATATGAATCTGATATGGATAAAGATATGAAGTATCTAGATAGATAGCTGGTGGGTTTCTGAGCCAAGGGAAAAGGGTCCACTCAAGACACTTGGAACTCGAGGCAAGAGAATCAAGGTTGGAACTATTTTGGGGATAGATATTGGGATCAAAGTAGAGAGAGAGATGGTGAATGGAGGCATAAGATTGATTATAAGAAGAAGAGTGGTGCATATGTTCAACTGAATAACTGTAATACTTATTTGAGGATGGAGGTGCTGCTTACTAAGTTGGTTAAGGATTTAGAAAATCAAGATAGTTTCCTTAAGGCGATTAAGGTAGATATTTTAGGTTTGAGACAGAAAATGGAATCACATGCTACTGTGCTCAAGCAACTTGAGAAAAAATTTAGTTAGATATTAGCTACTTTGAATCACCAACAACCAGATACCCTTCCGAGTAATACTATGCAGAATTCGAAGAATGACAGTCACTATTTGGTGAACACCACTCGGAGTGGTAAGGCTACTATTGATCCTCCTATACTTGTAGTTGATGAGGTTTAGGATGATGTTAATGATGCATCAAAGTGGAACCTAAAATACTGGTAACTAGTGGTGAGTCATCACAAAAATTAATGGGTGTTAAGAAAAGAGTTAAAAAGGATAAAAGAAAGAGGAAAGAAGTCAAGCCTATAGTAAAGACTATTCCACAACCTCCACCATCTTTTTCTCAAAGATTGAAGAAGAAGTAAGAGGGAGGAAAGTATCAGAAAGTCATATCAATGTTGAAGGAACTGTCTGTTAATACTCCTCCTTTGAAAACATTGAAGCAGATGCCAGGCTATGCGTTCATGAAGGATTTGATTACTGTGAAGTGGATGGTGACTTTTGGGTCCACTAATAATATGCAATATTGTAGTTCTATTACTTCTCAATATTTAGTAGAGAAGATGGAGGACCCAGGAGCCTTTACTATTCTATGTACTATAGGGTCCTTCAACTTCTCTCGAGATTTATGTGATTTGGGAGTTAATATCAATATTATACCATTGGTGGTGTACAAGTTGTTGTGGTTTGGAGCATCCAAACTGACATCTATGAGGTTGTTGATGGTCAATCACACTGTGAAAAAATTAGTTGGTATCTTATGTGATGTTTTGGTGAAGGTGGCATCCTTTATATTTCTTAATAATTTTGTGATCCTTGACTATGAGGTGGACTTTGAAGTCCCTATTATTTGTGGAAGGCCATTTCTATCTATGGGTAGGGCATTGGTTGACATGGAGATAAGGAAGATAAATTTCAGACTCAATGACGAACATCTGACTTTTAATGTGTGTCAGTCGATGTGGTAGCCGAAGGATATGCAGGTGGTGTCTGTGATAGACACTATGTATGATGATGCATTGATTTTCCCTATTAAGGAGAGACTTGAGGTTGAGGCACTAGCAACAGTTATCATGAACTTTGATAGTGATGGTATCGACTAAAATGATGAGATGTGGATGCACTGTATGGTAGATGTCCTTATTCTTATGCTCCTAAAAAGTTAGATCTTGACTTAAAGAATAGAGCCACTCCACCAGCTCGTCTATCTATTTAGGAGCCACCTGTCTTGGAGTTAAAAGTCCTCCCATCTCACTTGCGATATGCATTCTTGGGGGGCCGAGAATATCTTGCCGATTATTATTACTGCTAATTTATTGGATTCACTGGTTGAGGCATTCATTTCAATCTTACAAAGATTTAAGAGGGCCATTGGATGGACTATTACAGATATTGTGGGGATTCTACCCAAGATTTGTACTCATATAATCTAGCTTGAACCAAATTATGTTCCCAACATCGAGAACCAGTGTCGTTTGAACCCACCTATGCAAGGGTGGTGAAGAAAAAAATCATAAAGTGATTAGATGTGGGTGTGGTTAACCCTATTGCAGTAGCAAGTGGGTCAGCCTAACTCAATGTGTACCTAAGAAGGGTAGGATCACTGTTGTCCCAAATAAAAAGAATGAGTTAGTGCCCACGAGACCGGTTACCGGATGGAGAGTGTGCATGGACTATAGAAAGTTGAATACTTGGACACAAAAGGACTATTTTCCTATGCCGTTCATGGATCAAATTCTAGACAGACTTGCAAGTAGGGGTTGGTATTGTTTTCTTGATGGTTATTCAGGGTATAATCAGATTTCCAATGCCCTTGAAAACCAAGGAAGACTAATTTTACTTTCCCTAATGGTACTTTTATGTTCAAGAGGATAAAGTCTGAACTAGGTAATGCTCCTACCACCTTTCAATGTTGTATGACGTCGATATTTTCCGATATGGTGGAGGGCACTATAGAGATCTTTATGGATGACTTTTCGGTTGTTGGGGTCTCTTTTGATGACTGTTTGGCCCATTTGGCCAATGCACTCCAGAGATATGATGAGTGCAACCTAGTTTTGAATTGGCAGAAGTGCCACATTATGGTGAAGAAGGGGATTATTCTCTAAAACAATATTTCAAAAAAGGCTATTGAGGTTGATAAGGCGAAGATAGAGGTGATTGAAAAATTACCTCCTATGGTTTTAGTTAAAGGTATTAGAAGTTTCTTGGGTCATGCTGGGTTGTATAAGAGGCTCATGAAGGACTTCTATAAAATTGCTAATCCATTATGCAAGCTTTTAAAGAATAAGGTGAACTTTGTGTTTGATGATTCTTGTCTCAAGGCCTTTGAGTGCCATAAAGAGCGGTTGATATCGACTTCTATTATTGTGTCTCCTGATTGATCCTTACCTTTTGAGGTGATGTCCGATGCTATAGGCATGGCCTTTGGAGATGTCATAGGCCAACGATGTAAAAATATTCTTCACCCCATCTACTATGGAAACAAAAAATTAAACCATGTACAAAAACATTATATAGTTACTAAGTAGGAGTTACTCTCAGTGGTTTTTGCTTTTGAGAAATTCTGGTCTTATTTGAGAGGGACCAAAGTTATAGTTCATACTGATCAAGCAACATTGAGGTATCTTGTGTCAAATAAAGATGTTAAGCCGATGCTAATTCAATGGGTAATCTTGTTGCAAGAATTTGACTTTGAGGTGAAAGACCAAAAAGTCACTAAAAATCAAGTTGCAGATCACTTGTCCTAGCTTGAGGAGGAGGCAATGCTGAAATCAGGGGATGGACTTGATATAGATGATACTTTTCTAGATGAGCGGGTCTTGGCAATATATCAAGACTTAATCCCCTGGTTTGTAGATTTCACCAACTTTTTGGCAAGTGATCCTTTGCAGGAAGATTAAACATTTCAGCAGCTTAAGTGATTCATGCATGAGGTGAGAAAGTTTTTCTAGGATGAACCTTATATTTTTTGGATTTTTGTGGATGGAGTTATTTAGATATGTATTCCTTAGGTGGAAATTATGAGCATCCTTGAGGCTTGTCATTCATCACCAGTTGGGGGTCATCATGGTGGTACCCATATAACCTATTAAATTCTGCATTGTGGGTACTATTGGACGACTATTTACAAGGATTATCATGATTTTTCTCGAGCCTGTGATTAGTGTCAGCGGCAAGGTAAGATTTCACAAAAACATGAACTCCCAATGACACCTATGTTGGAGTTAGAGTTGTTTGATAAGTGGGGAATTGATTTCATGAGCCAGTTTGTGAGATCTTATGGGATGAAGTATTTACTAGTGGCAGTTAACTATGTTTCTTAATGGGTGAAGGCTGTTGTGCTTCCCAACAATGAGGGTAGAAGTTTCACCACATTTTTAAAGAACATATTTTCTTGATTTGGCATTCCACTAGCTATTATTAGTGATGGCAGGTCTCACTTCTATAATCGTCTATTTAAGGCCCTACTGAAAAATATAGTGTGAAGCATAAGGTGGCAACACCTTACCATCCATAGATGAGTGGGTTGGTTGAGGTCTCCAATCGTGAGATCAAATATATAATGGTGAAAACTGTGAATGCCAACTAGACTAATTGGTCAAGAAAGTTTGACGATGCTTTTTGGTCCTACCATACAACTTTTAAGACCCCCATAGGTGCCTCTCCATATCAACATATGTACGAAAAGGCATGCCACTTGTTGATTGAACTTGAGCACAAGGCACTACGGGCGTTGAAAAAGCTTAATTTGGAGTAGAGTGATGCAACAAATATGAGAATGAGCAAGGTGAATAAATTAGATGAAGTTGACTTCGAGCATGTGAGAGTTCAACTCTGTACAAGGAGAAAATGAAGCTGTATCATGATAAGAAGATCGAGAAAAGGATGTTTGAGCCTGATGATATGGCTTTATTATATAATTCAAGACTTTGCTTGTTTCCTGGAAAGCTGAAGTTTAGATGGTATAGACCATTCACTATGGTTAGAGTGTTCTCATATAGTGCTATTGAGCCGAGTCATGATCCGGCGCCTAGTGCACCAGGTATGTCTTCATTCCTTGTTTTAATTTATATATATGCACTTGGGATAGTGCCTAACCTTTAATTTAGGGGTGGGGGTGTACCACAACCGAGGATTTTTCTTACCATGTTTCTTTTCTCTTCGGCTACGCTATCATAGTAGAACTGGCATGTTTAGTTCATAACATATTTTATTTTGTGTTGTTTTTTTTTGTTTAGGTTTAACTAGGATAAAAGTAAGTAACCTAAGGGAAGTTGATGCATTTTTTTTGTTTCCAAATTCTTTGAGAAAAAGGATACCCCTATAAAAAGGTGTTTTGAACTGTGTGATGTGTTTATATGTGTGATCACTGCGAATCTTGTTATGGAATTAGGACTTAGGGATAAAATAATCATAGCTAGCTTTTGCATGAACTAGATAGGTAGTAGATGGTAATATAACCTTGTACTCTATGTGTGAGAGATATTTACCTAGTTCCCTTTATGCATTTAATCTAGAACTTGCTCGGTTAGTCTTGCCTAAGGTTGTAGGATAGTCAGTTAGGGAAGGATTATAGTTTATTCTTGACTTAGTCCACTCTGAGCCTAAATGACCATCCAAACGAGAAGAAGTACCCCTTGATCCCTATTTTGAACCTGCATAGACCTACATTTTTATTGTTTTCACCTTTAACCGTCCCAGTTTATCTACAATGAACCTATTATGGCTCTGGTCCCTCAAACATTTACACCTCAACTCAGGTAAATTGCCTAAGTAGAGGGTGGCTACCATACGGGTGTGTAGTTAAAAATTAGGTATTAAGAAGGGTTTGAATAAGAGAAAAAAATTCGAGTTGGGTGAGGTTAAAAATTAATAAAATAAAATAAAAAAGACAGAAAAAAGTGAAAAAGAAGAAAAAGAAAGAATAAAAGAACCACACTCAACCTGAATAAGTAATAAGGAAAAGAAGTGGACCCCAAATGTAGTTGTAGTTTCAAGGAGGGTTAGTCACTAATTCTCAAATGTACAATACCATCCCCAAGCCTACGTTGCACGGTGAATAAATTCCTATAGTGATCCTAGTTCGACTGTTCAAAAAATTAAGGGAAAGAAAATTAGGTCAAGCCTATGGTATTCTATGCACATTGACTGAAACTTCTTTTGTGAGTATGGATGTCTCTATATCGTCCTCACATTGACATGTATGATTATATTGTGAGAGGGGAACTTCTTTATTGTGAGGGTACATGGGTTGTGTTGCTAGCTGTTTATCTGTTCGGGTAGTGTAACTTATGTATCCCTTTGGTTGTTTGTTGCTAATGTAATGAATAGCGTGATTTGTTTGTGTTGAATTATTGGGATAAATAGATCCTCATAGTTGGTTTTGAAAAGTAAAAAAAATAGGAGGGGATGACATGTTTTGAGCTGAAATTGAGTTGACTGCCATAGGTACCTTAGTTTTCTCATGGTTAAGCATCATCGTACTATTTTGTTATGTGTTTGTTGCTTGAGGACATGAAAACGTTCTAAGTTGAGGGTGTTGATATGCCATGATTCATGGCACTTTCGATGCTTAAAAACCAAAAAATATGCAAGTACATAGGTCATTTTGTTTGATATGATGTGAGATTATGTGTTTGTTATAGGAAAACAGGGTTGGAAGTGAAGTGGAATAAAATGAGAAAGAAAAGATCCAAAAAAATGTAGTTCTTGAACAGAAATTGGAATGCAGGTAAATAATTTTTGTCAAATAACTTACAAGTTAGCATTCTCAAGCAGTGCAGGTTTTCTGGTCCTACAGTTGGGAGCTCTACCAATTCTAATAGCATTGCTTATAATAGCAGAACCTAAAGCTTTTCTTATGGCATAACCATTCCTCTTGGACAATCTACATTTTGTTTTGCAATCCAAAAGATGCTGTATGTGACACAAAACAAACCAACAATGTGCAATAGAAAAACTAAGAAAAGACAACATGCTGCTTACACCTCAAGCAAGTCAAATTTTTTAGATAAGAAGAGGAAATGCCAAGACACAAAAAGGAAAAGTAGGTTATCAATCATTTTGTGTCCAACAATGATGTTTCAACTAGTAAGAAGCCCGAGAGGTTTCTAAATATAAAGGGTGGGATAAAATTGATCAAGAAATAGAATCTAGCACAGGTTTATTTGAATGTCTAGTTCAATCGACTACTGAAACATTAAAAATGCGTATTGAAAAAGGTAATCTAAGTAGATTAGAAGTGAAAAATTATACACAATTATTGTTAAGATAATTGATTTCCATGTTCCCATTCTTAGCTTCATGGACTAGGATGCTATAATGGGCAGCTTTTATTGCAATTTGATTTACTTTTGTGTAGACTATAGAGTTCGAGCTAGGATTTTGAGTTTAAGTTTTAGATGTTAGAAAATATAGCTTATTAAGTTTCTTGATAAATTATGTATACATATTAAGTGGATCTTCAAATACAATTATAGAGTTTAAGTACAAGCTATTGGGTTGCAAATTTATAGCTCCATCCCTATCATATACTTAGAACTTGATTCAACAACTATTGTTATCTAAGATGCTTATATTCTTCAAAAATGTGAACGGGTACATGTCAATTTCTATCACGACTTGACTTCGAGAGTCATGATGGCACCTACTTTACCCCACCAATAGGTAAGCTAAATCGTAGCTCCAAACTATAAGTAATGGGTTAGTGGGTGGAAAATGAAATAACTATCAGAATTATACAAGTAAATAGAATACTAGTCATAAAACATAAGGAAATTAATATGACTGAAGAGGAATAATGAAAATAGTAATAACATCCCATGACCTAGTATGGCCGGTATAAGATCTTGTTATCATAAAAATACGAGTAATATCAAAGTCAAATACATAACAATCTTGAAACAGAAAGACTTTCCAATAATGGAAGATGGAGAAAAGGTCAACTCTAGCTCTGAGAGCTCACCCTGCCTCCAAACTCTAAGTAGCATAATCACAACGTCAACAACAGCAAAAAGTACTTAGATCTACACCAAAAAGGTACAATAGTGCAGTATGAATACCAAAGCCATGGTTACTCAGTAGGCATCATCGTCCGCTCAAGCTAAATCATAATATAAATACAATAAAATGAGAAATAAATAAGATAAGTCAAGGGAAAAAGGCAAACCCAAAATAATGCCCCAAATATTGAAAGTAAACTACAGGAGTAATAATAGTAAAGAGGACATAACTATCTCTAACATAACTGGGCCCATAAGCCTAGAAGACACAAACAAGGTAAATAACCTAATGTGGGCCGCCATAATCCCTGTGGATGCAATCAAGAAGAAGTAATAATAGTAATTAAACCAACGATCCATATCTCGATACCATAACCTTGGGTCCTTCCATGCTGTAAAAACCAATCTCGAACTGGTCTCATAATCATCATAAATAACCTCACAATGTCGGAATTGAATAGGAAATAGTGTGTCATAAGATGGACTTGAACCAGAATTAATATCATGAATACCAGACTTAAAATGGATGTTCAGACTTGAACCAATCTTAATATCATAATTTAGCGGACTTGAACCTATATCTCTCAAGCACAATTCTAGAATAAACCATCATATGACTAAGTCCTCCTCGGGCTCAAGAATATAATCAAATTAATGCATAAAGGCCTATTGAGTCTACAAGAAGCTAATAGTAATCTTGGCCTAAGGTGGGTTGGAAGGGCCCACTTCAAACCTCAAAAATCCACTCTTAGACAAATTCTATCCAACGAGTCTAGGGTGTCAAATTTTTCAAAAAGGTAATAACTAATCCTTATTGCGACCTGAGATATTAAATTCACCTAAGGAATGGGTAGGTAATTCAATTACGCCTATTTATGGTTCCTTAACTGGTTAAATAATCCAAATGGCACTAAATGTACCTCTAAGTCCTAATTCCCAATCCAAAACTAGCACAATATTATATCAATACTATAATTAATCCCAATCTAAGAGAAAGTAAATATATCCTACCTGTATGCCGAATAAAGCTCGATAAAGCTTGCTAAATTGGCGATTTACCTTTTTGAGAAGCTTTCGAAAGATGCCACACTATCAATATAGTAATCTATGCATTAATATGATAATAATGATACCTATATTGTATTTTTATGCTTCGAGTACAAAATTAAGTCAAAGTCCCATATGGGGCCTGCTTCCAAAATATCACTTTTGAAACTGTCGACACGTCCCTCTACGCTCAAGGATCATTTACTCTCAAGAATGGGTATGTTTTGAGATTAAATTATACTAAAATCAACCCAACAAGATTCTAAGGATTTGGGTCTAAATTGAAGAAATAATCCAAGGACTAGATAGAAACTTACAAGAATTTTGATGAGGAAATGAGTATTTCAAGATCTCCAATGCCCCAAAATCTCCCAATGATCGCTCTCCCAATTTTCCATACTCTATAGGGATTTAATGCTCTTGAGACGTGAAAAATAGGAGAAAATTGGGTAAAGGGATGAATTTAATTCCCTCAAAAGTGTCGCTTAAGTGGCCATGACAGCATAAGCAGTCATCAGTAAAGCGGCATTGGACCGCTAGCGGTACCTAGCTAGTCTGGTCTTCCACTAGAGTGGATAAGCTGCTTCTTTAGTAGCATCTACTTTAGTGGATAGACTTCCACTTAAGCGACTTTTCTGGGTCATCCATGGCTGCTAAGTGGCCACTTGGACACTGAATCGGCCTCCACTAAAGTGACCAAGGGTCTACTTTAGCAAATGCACCAACTGAAACTTGGAATTTTCCTAGTTTCCACCGACCTTCGGGATTCATTCAAAATCTCGTGAATGCAAATGAACTATTATACCCTATCAAATTCTTCAATCCAGACCCAATGGCGCCATAAAAATTTCCATCTGCGGTTATTTCAATGAAATGTGGGCCCTACACCTAAGGGCCACTTTTACCTACTTTCGGTTAATAGCCCAAAATGAGTTTGGAAGGCTTGTGACCCAAACCGAAGGATCCTTTAGCCTAAAATCAAAGTTTTAGAGCTAATGGAACTGTTAGAATCGGCATATGAGGTTGTTAAACAAAAGTTTATGCCCTATAGCCAATCCTTACCAGCGAAGACTTCAAAACAAAAAATTAGCTCTAAAAATCAAATGAACTGCCTGATAATTGAACTGTCAGCTCCAACAAGTCACAATTGACTTGGGGTAGATATAGGAAAGCTCTAAATTGTTAAAATATGAGGAAATATCGAAGATGACCTATAGGGTCATTATATATCCACTACTAAAAGAACTTTTATCCGTGAAAGTAAAGGATTAGGATATGCTTAAAGGCTCAAACAGGTGGGGATTCTGGGCCGACATCTCATTCTTGATCTCCCAAGTAGCCTCCTCTATGGGGTGGGTGTCTCCATTCAACCTTAACTACTAGAATATCCCTAGAGTGCAACCGACTGACATCCCTAGTTAATATGACAATTGGCTCATTCACAAAGTTCAACCTCTCATTCATCTTAACCGAGTCAAAACAAAGCACATGTGACTCATAGGGAATGTAATGCCATAACATAGAAACATGGAAAACTAGATGGATAATGTCAAAATCTAGGGGCAAGGATAAATCATAAGCAACCTCTCCAACTATGCAAAGGATCTTAAAGGGTCCAATGTATCTGATACTGAGCTTGCCTTTCCTCTCGAACCTCATCATGCCCTTCAAGGGTCATACTCGAGGGAGTACACGGTCTCTAACTCCAAACCTCAAGGAATGAAGTCTATGATCTACATAAGCCTTCTGCCTACTCTGAGATGCCCTCAGCCTATCCTAAATAACCATGACTCTATCCAATGACTCCCGAAGCAAGTCAGTACCATGAGGACTAATATTAGAGGTATTAAACAACCCAATTGGAGATCGATAATGCCTACCATATAATTTCTTTGAATGGTACCATCTCAATTCTCAAATGGTAGCTGTTATTATATGCGAACTTTGCTAATGCTAAGTGTTGCTCGCACTAACCTCTAAAGTCCATAATACAAGCCCGAGGCATATCCTCAAGAACCTGAATAGTTTGCTCCTCTTACCCATCAGTCTGATGGTGAAAAGTGATGGTAAGATCCACATGAGTACCCAAATCCTCATGAAAATCTCTTTAGAAGCTGGAAGTGAATACTGAGCCTCTATCTCAAATAATAGATATGGGTACCCCATATAGGTTAACTATCTCACGAATATAGATACAGGCCAACCTCTTGGCACTAAAGAACATTTGAATAGGAAGAAAATATGCTGATTTGGTCAACCAATATATAATGACCCAAGGGAAACCACTACCAAAGTCCACGGTGATCTACTCCCACTTCCACTCGAGAATGGGAAATCTCTGAATTAGGACACCAAGCCTCTAATGCTAAGTCTCTACCTATTGATAACATAGGTAACAAGCTACAAAGTCCACCATATTTCTCTTCATGCCAGTCCATTAATAGTGCTTTCTTAAATCACGCTAAATCTTAGATGTCCTAGGGTGGATAGAGTACCTGGAGCTATGATCCTTATGCAATATCGACTGAATCAAGTCACCAACCCTTGAAACATAAATACAACCATCATATCTTAGAATACCCTTAGAATATATTATAGCCTTCCTAGACTAATCACTCAACACCTAATCACGAATGACATAAAATCTTCTATCCTCAAACTCTTTAATCTCAGCAGGATCCATATAATAAGGTGCCATAGAAATAGGTTGAGTGCCTAGATCAAGATTAATAATAAACTTAATACCACGCTTAGGAGGAAGACTAAGTAGATAGATAGGGAAAACATTAGGAAAATCACCGACTGTAAGAACAGATTCAAGTGAGAGACTTGCCACTCTAACATACGAATATAAGAAATATAGACTCGCCACCTCTTGATATAAGTCTTCTAGCCCTAACATAAGAAATAATCCCATCGATGCACGGGTAAAAAATACCTTCCACACAAGCTAAGTTATGCCAGACATGGATAAGTTAATGATCTTGGCAAAAGAATCCAAGACCGCATAATACGGAGATAACCAATCTATGCTAGAATCACATCAAAATCTACCATATCTAACACAATAAGATTAGCCTGAGTATCAAACTCTCAAACAGTCATGATACATGATCTATAAACTTGATCCACTACTAAAGAATCACCCATGGTAGTAGATATATGTAATGACATAGATAAAGAATCCCAAGATAACGCTAACTACAGTGCATAATAAACAAATACATAAGAATAAGTGGATCCTGGATCAAATAAACCAAAACTTGACTGATGGCACACTGAGATCGTACCTATAATAAAATCATTCAAAGGCTCTACCTCTGGTCTACCAGGTACAACATTGATCTTGTCCACCACCTACCTAAGCGCTTGATTGATCACCTATCCTACTTGCCTTTTCATGAACCAATTTCTCAAGTCATGATGGTAACTATGACAACCCCCCAGTAGGTAATCCAATCCTAATCCAAAACTACTAGTAACATACTACCAATAGAAATGTAGGGAAAATGCAAAATATAGTAAAAAGGCTAAAATACACAAGATAGTCCCAAAATTTGGTGGAATTAGTACAAGAGCTTCAAATATAATGGAACTACAACATGAAGTACTAAATGAATATACTGATATAACTCATCTCTAAATACAACATAGAGTTTAGTCTTATACATAAGAGGGAGAATAGTATTACTCTGAATGCTAGGATCTCACTCTACGTCTTCGAAGCATAGATGCTTCACATGAAAAACAAAACAATAAAGAGAATGTATACTATGATCTACAAGTTGCAAAAGTATAGTATAAGTACCAAACATGTGGTACTCAGTAGGCAACTGCGAACTGAGCTCCAATGATAACTAAAATATATATAACTTGCAAGCAAGAATTTAAAATATGCTCAAACATCTAGGGAACTAACATAGCAAAGATAAGAAGACCATAAGAATAAACTCTTCTATTCTAGCCATACTCTGGGACCTAAGTACTATACCATATATCACTGTCCATTATGCAAATAAAGAGTAGAAGAAGGATATATATAATAGTATAAGAGGCCAATGAATGGACATATATCATGAATGAAGGAAGAAAGAGATATACGATAATGTCCTAGTCTCCTAATTAAAGTAGGAACTAGTGAAAACACAATCAGGGTCTAAAAGCATAATGCCTAACCATGGGATAATCATGCGTAATAAGATAATCGTAAAAGAAATCAAAATGATACCTCAAATCTCAATACCAATCTAATAATCAACCTATCATGAACTAACCATAACAACAATAACAATATAAGGTAATCGGCTAGCACATAACTCGGAGGTACAATTAGCATATAACACATAAAAAATAATACTCATAACCTGTACCTATGATAACCTCCATAAGGCTGATAAATATAGACGTATAGTGGTTATAGGCAATGCGCATGCAAGGATAAATGAAAATTGAATCCATAATATCCTAACCAATACAAGTACCATAAAAAACCCAGTATATACACCTCCTCCAGCTCAGTGTCTTGCAAAGGTACCTACAATGACCTCTCTTCTCTGGCATGATAGCTTGCAGACGTATGGGCCCCTAGGGGGTTCGAGAGTACCCATTTACATTGACCTAGTCTTGATCAAGGATTTACAATAACCATTATTATCATCAATATACTCCGTCCAGTACCAAAGATATATATAAAAATACATAAGGTAGTGGCGTGGCTAAAAGAGTGTGAGCTCGTAAATCCATTGTCCAAGGTAAAATCCGAGACTAAATCATCATAAAAGTGTAGAAAGGGTCAAAATCTCTCTCGGCCGAGGTAAACAATATTAGAAAAAATGTTGACTAGAATTTATCTTAATCGAATCTCTAAAACATCATTTTTAGTCTCAAAGGATCAGTAGTTATTCATTAAGATGGTACGATTCCAGTTATGAAAGATTTTTTTAAAAAAATGAAAACTGGGAATAAATCCCTTATTAGGAAAAATAGTAGTAAAACCGTATTTTTAGTTGGAACCATACCATTTACTATTTTAATGAGCATGAATGTACCAAATCTATGCATTCCATCACCAGTATCGAAATAATCTGATCAGAAGCATCAAAGCATCTATAAACTATGACCACGTCTTTTACAAGGATAAATTACTTCTCAAAATCCAACCAATATCATAATTACGACCTTAGGATCAATAATATATATATATATATATATATATATATGAGTGTATTTATATGGCATAACCATAATATCATAATCCAACAAAACCATCACAAGCCAGAGTATCATAGTAAAGATTATAATAACGGATCATTAGTCCCAACTATGCCTAAAATTCTAGCAACATAGGGTAATAGGATCCTAGAAGCATAATAAGTAGTTCACCTTAAGGGTCGATACACCCATCTAATCCCTAAAAGTCATAATTTAGGTTAAGTCATGGTGTTCTACCCAATATTACATGCTAACATACCTATATAGAATGCAACATATATATTTATATATAATAGACCATATCATGAAAAGGAGTAGGCAGAAGCCTAACTCAATGCTAAACCACAAATCCTTGAATAAACAACAAATCATTTTCTTTTACTCCACAATTCAAAAATACCGCCACACTATCAAAATTGTAATCTATATATCGTTATAAGTAAATGAGACCTATATTGATAGATTAAGGGTCGGGTTAAAATTTGGGTCAAGGAAGAGTCTGTGGGGACTGCAAATAGAATCTAAAGTTGAATCCATCAAGAGACCCCTCAAGGACAAGGAACGTGTGCTAAAAAGTTAACAATAAGAGGTGAAGGAATTGTGTAATACACCAAGAATCCAAATCAATAAGAACCACCGTTGTATAACATTCATCAATGAATGCCGCTTATCCTTTTTAGAAGACGGTATGCCGCCACTCGGACTCAGTACTATGCTTCATGCTCATAAGAAATAAATTTTAGTTCTTTGGTAGTTTTATGAGTGATTTTTACGTCTATTAAGGCCTCAAATAACTCCTAGCCATTGGACGAATCAAAATATCCCTTACCAATTGAGTTCTTGAGAACGATGTTGCTATAGTCAACTTCAAATGAGTATATCATTCATTTTACTAAGATATTTTGATCTCATAACCTACCAACAGATATATAAGCAAATATGTTTTCCAATGATACCAATTTTTCCTTAATCCAATAACAGAGTAAAATGTTATGCCCGTTTTACCAGAGAGTTGTCTGACTGTCGAGGTGCGATAGCCAGGGTGACGGACTGTCAAGCCAAAGATGGACCATCAAGACAAGCCGTCAACCTCAGGTAGTGAGCTCATTTTCTGGCCATTAACTAATGGTTTGATTGACGGTTTGTCAAACAGACCCGTTCAATGACTTAATGATGATTTTAATGAGATTTTTTGGATTTTTTTCCACCCTTTTTAACCCTTAATTCCATCAACTTAAACAACATAACTCTTCTTTCATAATCAACATCATATTTAGGGTTTTTATCAAGATCATTCCCCAATAACAATATTCAAGCCCTTTCTTCAAGAAAACTTAAGAATCCAAGCATCACCATTCAAGAACCTTCAAGAAAAGTTATTCTCTTTCAAGATTTAAGCTTTTCAAGCATGTTAGATATTCATCCATGGGACCTTTTCATCCTTGGAGTCCAATAATCCAATTTCAAATTCAAAGTTATGATTTTTACAAGTTATTATGATATTAACCATGAATCCCCATGAATTTTGATTCTATACTATGTTTACATGTAATTGTTGTTTTCATTAATCCCCACACGTTTGAATGGTGTTATTCACTGAGTTAAACCTTAATTGGTGATTTTAGTAGTGAAATTATGCTATTACTACAAGTCTTAAAACTATTCCCATGCTTAGCTTAAACCATGAATTGCAAGTGTTTGATGAAATGCCTACAAGAATGAGCTTTGAATAAATGCTTACATATTATGTCCTTAAAGTTTTAGTATGATCCTGCTATTATTACTAATGAGTCCTGGGGGTTTGAATACCCAAAATTTAGCTGCTTACCTAGTTTATTTTTATATATATAGAATGATTTTAGAATAGTTATGAGCCCTATCATTTCAGTCAGTTACCATAAAACAGTAAACATAGTTCAGTCCAGTATCTAGTGTTGTTCAGTTAGGAGTAGGATTTAGCACCGAGCGAACCCAGGGATGGGGGCTCACCTGCCAGTAGAGGGTGTGACTCTTTTTAGAAATCCTCGTGTTCCATAACTATGTAGCCAATGTAGGTTGATACGTTAACCTGCCAGTTGAGGGTTGACACATATCTCATAAGGGTACCTACCAATTGAGGGAAACCCTTAGTCCTTCGGGACAACACTTTAGTAGATCCACACAACCATATATTAGATCCCATGGCATGGTACTAACACCTTTATAATTGGGGTCACAGGTTGGACCCCAATTATCTCATTGGGGAATGTTAGTTAGATGATAGCTCCCACAGTCTCAGTCCGGTATTTAGTTCAGAAATAAGTTTTAGTTTTGCTGACCATAGCATACAGATGTCAGTTATACATTTATCAGTATTTAGTATTTCAGTTTATAGATTATATTCAAATAATGTGTCATGCTTGGTCATGCATTCTCAGTATTTACATATCTCATGCATTCTCAGTCTTTACATATCTCATGCATTCTCATTCCTTATAGATCCCATGCATTCTACTCAGTACTCCATGTTATTCATTCAAATAGTTATTACTTATGCACATGAAACCACGCATATTAGCCTAACCTCATTTAGCATACCAGTATATTCAAAGTGCTGATCGCATACTCATTTCTTGCTCTATGATGTCGTATATCATAGGTTCGGACGTTCCAGTTCCTGATCGTACTTAGACAGATTAGCCTATCTTTAGCAATCAACAATTGTGAGTCCAGATAGTTAATTTTTAGTTGTTATTATCAGCTATTTTATCAGTATTACCAGTGTTGTTTTACAAACATTATTAGAACTATGATTTAAAACCTTATGGTATTTTTCAGTTAAATTCCGCAATTACTCTTTTGTTATCAGTTTTATTCAGTGCTCATAGAATGTACCAATATCATGGGTTAGCTTGTGGTCACTTGTGACCGTAAGCACTATGTAAAGCCCAAGGTGCACTCTTGAGGTGTTACAAACTTGGTATTAGAGCCTAAGGTTTTAAAGTGGCCTAGGGTGTCTAAAAGACGCATTGAGTAGAGTCTTGTGCATGTGTGTGAAATACGCCACACTTATGGATAAGAGGCTACAAGAAATTTTAGGAAAAGTTTCCCTTCTTTCAGTATTTATGTCGTGCGATTGAGAATGACCTCTAATTAAACTTCATTTTGACTCATACTTCCTTCCGTGTATAAACAATGCCTCCCAGAAAGAATAACAGAAAGAGGAGTAAGAATCATCCCACACCTTCGCCTGTTCAGGAAGATCCCTTGAATGAGCATGTCTGTCACACCGAATTCAGAGCTTCCTCCACTACCTTATCTTATTAGTAGTTGCTCAGAATAATCAGCAGGATGTTGTCCTATCTAGGATCATGGTTTATGCTCAGCAGATTGAGGAGGAGAAAGCTAAGGAGAATGAAAGAGAGAATAAGAGGGCTATGATAGGTAGTTTTAATTTTTCTCAGCCAAGGTGATAACGCTCAACTTACACGTCAATTTAGTGCAAGGCGGTCGTCATCAATATATTTACCCAACTTTGGAGTCGGGGTCGAATCCACGAGGAACAATGTGAGTGACGATTAAAATAATTTGAAACTATAGCTATAAGTTGAATTTAAACAAATGATACAAAAAGATAAAATGGGGGTTTTTGATGATCAAACAAATGTTAAAGTTTTAACTTGCTTCAGAGCTCAAAACTAGAATTTCAAAGGTTCAAATCAGTGATAGAGAGGAACTAGGGTTATGATCACTATGATTATTAACCCCTATTAAATAATAACTGTAGTATTGGGTTCTCATGAATTGTGGGAAACACCAAATTATCAGTTTCGACAGTCCATATTAGTGTTTCTCAACCTACTTAGATGTTGAACTCCCTAATTCTCTCGAACTTAGGATATCATTCTATTCATACTGATTTTATCTCAAGTTGATCAATCTTGTTACAACATTAATCATTAGATGAGAGCTTAACCTTCCCAAATCCCTGTTCATAATTCACTACCTTTAGTTTATTTCTCAGTTCGAGCAAATCAACATAAGGCGAGATCTATTGTTTGCAACCAATAAATAACAATCATAACAAAGGAATTATCAAGATGTCTCCACAATCACTCAAACCCTAACTAACTATTAAATCCATAGAGGAATAATCATAGATCCCACAACCCTAGTTGTGGGTTTTTGTGCCACATGAAAAATAAAGAGATAGCAACAATTATATTCATCATTCAAAGTAATTAAACTTACAAAAGATGAATTCTGAAGTTGATTCTCTTCTAAGTTCAAGAGAAAATTCCCACAACCAAATCAAAAAGTTGAAAATTGAATTCTAAGTTAAAAGAGCCAAAAAGAAAAGTAAACTCCCTTTGAATAAGTTCCAGATGTTCAGCCCCCTCAATGAAAACCCTAACATATACTTTAAATACTTCAGCCTAATTATGGAAACAATATCATAAATCACATTATTTTCTCAGACAGGCGACGATGTGTGAGACGGCTTATCAGGAGTCTGACGATTTATCAAGAATGTAATCAACTTCTCTTCACTTTTGACAATCTCTGCCTTAGGTTGACGATGAGATGTGATGGCTTATCAGACATGTGACGACTTATCAGAATTATTGTCGCTTCTTCACTTCAAATCCCATTCCTTGCCTAAGCCTAACGAGGAGCCTGATGGCTTATCACACTTCTGACGGCCTATCACAGATGTCGTCATGAATTCCAGCTAAAACTCATTCTCTGTCTAAGGCTGACGACAACTCTGATAGCTTATCACAAGGCTGACGGCTTATCAGATAAGTCGTCAGCTATACTTCCCTCTCTACTTGATTAGAAATCAACTTTTTTACTTCCATTATTGCTGGTTCTCTTGCATCTTCACTTTTACTGCATTGTCAAAGAGAAAACAATAAAAATGAAAAAAGTTACTTAAGACTTTGCAATTATTCTCAGTTAAAAGCCTCAAATGTGTTAGCATCTTCTCACACATTAACACCCTCAACTTAAAACAATTGCTTGTACTCAAGCAACTAAAACACAACCAAGAGGATACAAGGTACATTCGGTAGTCAACCATCCATATTATCTCAAAACATCTTCACCATCTCCAAGGTCAATTAATTTTACAAAAACAACTATGCATATTATTGAAGAACAACAATGTGACATACAAGAATCAAGATCTGACATAAATTAAGCAACAATAACCATGCATGTACCAAGATTATACTATCTAAATAAGTTAGCAACTAGCAACGTAACCAATGTTCCCTCACTACAAAGAAGTCCCACTTCACTTATATCAGACATCACATATGTAACCATGGGGTAAATAAAAAGACGCTCACTCTCAGAATGAAGTTCCAATCAATGTATCCTAAATACCATAGGCTTGCCTTTATTTTCATTACCAAGATTTTTAGACAGGTCAGCTAGTATCACTATAGGTCTTCGCTTTGGCTTGTAATGTAGTCTAGGGGCTGGTATGATACTCGATGATATTTAATGTGAATAAGCCTCCTTGACACTACACTAGCTTCTGGGGTCTCACTTATCAACCTTTACCTTATTTCTCCCTTTCTTGATTAAAGCACATTCAAAATGGGTGCAGTTTTTATTCATTCATTTTTTTTCACAACTTTTTTGTTTCATTCTTTTTCTACCACACCCAGTCTTGCATATTTTTTTTACCCTTCTTCATACTCACTTTACACCACGCACCCCTATGATATCCACCCTCAACTTAGGCTATTTGGCTAAGTCAAAGTGCACAATGTCCAAGGAGGACCAGGGCCAAAACAGGTTCATTGTGATAGAAATGGGAAGATGATAGGTAACATAAAAAGAATAGGCATTCAAGCTCAAAATTAGGATCAAGGGATATTATTCATAAATGGAAGGTCATTTAGGCTAAAAGTGGACTAATATCACAACGGCCTATGATCCTCTCCTTACCGCTATCTTACAACTAAGTAAAGACTAACCGGGCAAGTTTTGGATTTAACACACAATGGGAACTAGGTAGTATCTCACACACACATGGCACAAAGGTACATCACAAACTACTACCCATTCGGTTCATGCAATTGTTTAGCAATGGTTATCATGTCACTAGTACTAATGCCATAACAAGATGCACAATGGTCACACATAAATTCATATCACACAGTTATAAAATAGACCATTGGAGAGGTGTTCAAAATCAACAAAAACATGTTAACTGCCTAAGGTACTTGTATTTCTCCTAGTCAACTACAATATTTTACAACAAATCACAATACGTCTAAACATGACGGATCTACTGGGAACAAGAATCTGGGGAAAAGTGGCACGACAACAAAAACCCCAAGAGGACATCAACACCCACAGGTAGCCCCACCCTCAACTTAAAATCATGCAATATCCCCAATGCGTCAAACCAAAACAAGAGAGTTAGAAACATACCTGTGATACCATGGGTGCAAAGATCTTATGTCAATCACATAATACGAATACAAACAACAAAATACCTTGGGTTGCCTCCCAAGCAGAGCCTGATTTAGTGTCATGGCATGACCCAACTCAGATTTTTTCTCCACCTTGAGGATATGAATTTCACCCCCAACTTAGAATCCATCTTCTTACCTCAATCATAGGGGGTGGTACAAAAATTAAGAAGTTAAGTAATTGATTGAGCGTGGTAAACCACTCAGCGTTAAAGTGAGGTGTGTTTTTATGTTGCTTGTCTAATGTAAAATCAAGAATATAAGATTCTTTTTCCTCATCTTCACACTCTTCTACTATTTTAAATGATTCCACATAAAAGATATCATCTAAACATAATGTAGAAAAGTGCTTTGAATGAGGCCCAATCAATCCTACTTCAAAATTTACACTATCTACTACACACTCACTTTTATTCACCTTCTGGACATCTTCACTTCAAATTGGGATAGAGTCTTTATTAGAGATTTTCTTTGTTTCTCCTTTTGCCTCTAGCACCATATCCTTAATCTTGGCATCATCTCTCATGGTTGGTTTGGTTGGTTGGGAAATCACTAAGGGTTGCTCAACATCAAGCTCAACATCAATATAGGGTTCTTGCTCCTCATCTTCACACTCTTTCATTATTTTAAATAATTCCACAGACAAGATATCATCTAAACATAATATAAAAGAATGCTTTGAATGATTGACCTCTATATCCATCTCCTCATGAATGATTGGCTTCATGTCTTGATATATATCACATACGATATCATACGTTTCTTTCTAGAGATCAAACATTCATTGAAACATATCTTTAATGCCACTCTTCTCAGTGCTTCGTTCTTCCTTTTCTTGACCATAAGACCTAGCAAACTTATAAGAAGAACTAGAATTTGGGTTAGCATAATAGGGGGAGGGGTTATTTGGGCAATCACTCTAATGTCCATCTTGACCACCACATAAAGAACAATCATACTCCTAGTAGGAAGGAGATGGTGCAGACATCTCTCTCCGGGTAGCATATCTACATTCTTGCCAAAAGTGAGGTCCATCACAATATGGACATGGATCATCAAGATAAGATTTTCAACCACCAAACTCATGTTCATTCACGATGCCCTAGTTATAAGTAAGCTAAACTAAAAATCTTCCTAACACAAGAAATAAAAGAAAACTAAAAATAAATATTTATAAGTTTGAATTCAAGCAAATATGCTAAAATTCCAAACCAACTCAATACGCCAAATTATTCCCCGGCAATGGCACCATTTTTTGATAACACTCAACTAACACGTCAATTTAGTGCAAGGCGGACGTCGTCAATATATTTACCCAACTATGGAGTCAGGGTCAAATCCACGAGGAACAATGTGAGTGGCGATTAAAATAATTTGAAACTATAGCTATAAGTTGAATTCAAACAAACGATATAAAAAATGGGGGTTTTTGATGATCAAACAAATGTTAAAGTTTTAACTTGCTTCAGAGCTCAAAACTAAAATTTCAATGGTTCAAATCAGTGATAGAGAGGAACTAGGTTTATGATCACTATGATTATTAACCCCATTAAATAATAACTGTAGTATTGGGTTCTCATGACTTGTCGGAAACACCAAATTATCAGTTTCGATAGTCCATCTAAGTGTTTCTCAACCTACTTAGATATTGAACTTCCTAATTCTCTCGAACTTAGGAAATCATTCTATTCATACTGATTTTATCTCAAGTTAATCAATTTTCTTACAACATTAATCATTAGATGGGAGCTTAACCTTCCCAAATCCTTGTTGATAATTCACTACCTTTAGTTTATTTATCAGTTTGAGCAAATCAACATAAGGCGGGATCTATTGTTTGCAACCAATAAATAACAATCATAACAAAGGAATTATCAAGTTGTCTCTACAATCACTCAAACCCTAACCAACTATTAAATCCATAGAGGAATAATCATAGATCCCACAACCCTAGTTGTGGGTTTTAGTGCCATATGAAAAAGAAAGAGATAGCAACAATTATATTCATCATTCAAAGTAATTAAACTTACAAAATATGAAGTTGAAGTTGATTCTCTTCCAAGTTCAAGAGAAAATTCCCATAACCAAATCAAAGAGTTGAAAATTGAATTCTAAGTTAATAGAGCCAAAAAGAAAAGTAAACTCCCTTCGAATAAGTTCCAGATGTTCAGCCCCTTTAATGAAAACCCTAACATATGCTTTAAATACTTCATACTAATTATGGAAACAAAATCATAGATTACAGTATTTTCTCGGACAGGTAAGATGTATGTGACGGCTTATTAGGAGTCTGATGACTTATCAGGATTGTCGTCAGCTCCTCTTCACTTTTGACAATCTCTGCCTTAGGTTGAAAATGAGACTTAATGTCTTATCAGACATGTGATGACTTATCAGAATTGTCGTCGCTTTTTTACTTCAAATCCTATTCCTTACCTAAGCCTAACGACGATCCTGACAACTTATCACACTTCTGACAGCCTATCACAGATGTCATCACAAATTATAGATAAAGCTCATTCTCTATCTAAGGCTGACGGCTCATCAGACAAGTCATCAGCTATACTTCCCTCTCTACTTGCTTATAAATCAACTCTTTTACTTCCATTATTGCTGGTTCTCTTGAATCTTGACTTTTAATGCAATATCAAAGAGAAAAAAATGACAAAAGTTACTTAATACTTTGTAGTTATTCTTAGTTAAAAGCCTCAAATATGTTAGTATCTGCTCACACATCATAAGGTTAGAAAGGGGTAACCGTTCTGAGTTCAGTCAGAAGTTTTTTGCCCCAACTTTATCTTCAACTAGTGTACCAGTACCAAAGTTTAGTATTGACAGTCGGGATGGGGCATTAGGCTTTAAAACCTGGGTAGTATGAGAGTGGTCATGCCATTCATTTTGTGGAGAATGTGGTAGAAATCACCTAGGTGTGTGTAGAGATGGAAGTAATATATGTTTTGGACTTGGTCATCTAGGCCACAAGATGCGAGTACGTAGAGTAATGTCTCAGAGGGGAAAGGATTTGCACCAACAGGGTCAGTTCAACTGTCCTCCAGTTCCATCTGGTTGCCCGACTAAGGAGGGCGTCACTTCTAGTGCTACCAATGGTCAATGCCAGAACAGACTTTATGTACTCTAGTCTCGTCATGATAAATAAAGGTCTCCTAATATGGTCACTAGTATGTTACAGGTCTTTAATCTTCGTGCTTATGCTTTATTAGACCCCGGAGCCTTACTTTCTTTTGTAACACTGTATATAGTTGTTAATTTTGGTGTCATTCTCGATACTCTAGTAGATCCTTTATTAGTGTCTACTTCAGTAGGTAAACCAATTCCAACTAGATGGGTATTCAAAAATTTCCCAAATACAGTATTCCAGAAAATTACTTCAGCTGATTTTAGAAATAGAGTCGTTCATTTTCAGTTTCTTGATGAACTAGTCATTAAATAAAGGGGTAGTACCTCAATGCTTCATACATGTTTTCAGATTCCTTCTCAGAATCCTATGATAGCATATGATCTAGAATTTAAAGCATGAAACCAGGAGTTCAGCAATAGTAGTAGAGTTGGGATGGTGTTATCTAAAATTAGGCTGATGATATTTCATGGGGCTAGTTGTATGAAAGGTGAATCAGTAGGCTTGAAGTAGTGTATGCAAGAATTTATGTTTGTTAATTCAAAAAATATGTTGTGGATGTGATATTTGTAGGCTATGATGAAAGTAGTATGGTTATTAAATATTTGGGGATATCCATGTTATATGTTAGAATTTATGTTTGAATCTTTAAAGGTTGAGCTAATAGAAAGAGAAGTTGAAAATTCTAATTTAGTCAATTTTAAGTTGTTACATGATATTATTGGGGCTATAGAGGGTTAAGAGTTGTATCTCAGAAGAAAGTACTAGCAGTGAGTTTTACATTATCAGGTATAGTCTATCAGGGTAAGTATAGTGTTTAGGTGCATTATTCTACCCCATATGCTAGAGTAAAGTGGTGACAGTTTAGTTTAGAGTTATTGATTAAGTGGTTCATAGACTTAGAATGATGACTTTAAGCTAAGAGGGAGATGGTAGAACAAGTAACCAAGTCAGGCTCTCAGATCCTAGTTGTGATGCCAATATGTGTAGAAGAGCAGTAGGAGAGGATGATACCCAACCCATGCTTATCTCAATACAAGGTTTTTCAGTTATCATGATATCTACTCATGCCTTACATCTCAGCTACATGATCATAGTTCATGTTCATGAACATCATAGAGAATTATATACACTTTCAGTTCCTAGTATGAGGAGTTCTAGTTCACCCAGCTGTCCAAATCATATTCCATGAATTTATGAACTCCAAACTCAGATCATGCAACTCATGACTCATGTATTCATGTTTTATAGTATGCTCAGTTCCCATGACTCATGCTACACCACTAATGATCAGTAAAATTCAGATTATGTCATGTATATCCTTAATTTAGGTCTTTTAATGAATCCATGATATTGATATTCTATTCCTCGGGCCTCTTTTAAGGGTCAAGTTCTGTATAGTGTTCATGCATGCTTCAGGTCCTCAGATTTTAACCTTTCAATAATCTCTCCTAATAAAATAATGTAGTGATGATAAATTACTTAGGTGAGAGAGCGTAAATGTTTTATATTAAGGAAAGATTGTTGCATGCTTGTTTTAAACGAGGCTATAGTTATGAAGATAGGCTTAAATGTCATGTTGGTGTGAGAGTGGATAAATGCATTACGCATTAGTGAATGGCTAGTAAGAGGTTTATTTAGTTGTTGAAAGGGAAATCAAAATTATTCAGGAGATGGGAAGTTATGAAATACATAGTGTATTGAATTCATGACTCAGACTAGTATTATAGTGTTATGTGTGCATTTTGTAGATTTATGTAGGCTTGATCATAGTGGGAGAATTCAGTCCAGCTCAGACTTTAGTAGGTAGAGTTATTATTGCCCATGTGAATATTTTCAGTAGTATCAAGTGAAGTGCAGTATTTAGGTGGAAGGTATAGTTGAGGAAGTATTCCAGGAGTATGTGTAGCTTAAAAGTAGAAGTTGCATTGTCTAAGTCATAGTAATTCTATCCTAGCTTGGGTTTCATAGGCCTATGTTCCGTGTTACAAAATTGTAGCCTTGATGGGATTCCTTATGCAGATGTATTATTCAGATCATACCCAAGATTCTCTGCTCTCTAATATTATTAGAACTTCATAGAAAGAGCATTGAAGAAATGCTTCAGTTGAGTATAAGTTTTCAGTATGAGTTAGTCCGTAAAGCCAACAATTCAGTTTAGCAGTTAGACAAACAAGCTCCTATGGTTTCCCATCTTTCCATCTAGTCATACTATATGAAGTCTCATGAACATAGCTATTCCATGAGGTAAAACATTCAAACCTCTAAAAATTCCGAATTCAAATCAGTTTAGTTTATGCATCAGTTTCAGATTCTAGATATCAGTCATAATTCAGTCTGTAAGTGTCCCGTTCTCAGTCTTTCCTCAGTATTTAAACCAAGTCAGTATTTTTTGAGGGATAATACATCCCAAAGGTTAGATGTATTGTATTCCCCCAAGCTTTTATGTCATAAACCTTCCATCTTCTCTCCATGTAACAAGATCCATCTTGAAGCAATGGGTACTCATAAGTTGACTCTCTTATTTCTATCTCAGCCTTATAACCATTCTCATGTCATTGCATGTATTCACAAAATCACTTTAGTCATGTATCATGTTTCAAAATCAGTCATAAAATCATATTCCAGTCATGCATGTTCAGTATATGCTCTCAGTTACCTTAATACAGTACTCTCAGTCTAACCAGTCTCATTCGAGGATGAATGTTCCCAAGGGGAAGATATTGTCATACCCCGAGAATCCAGACCAATATTAGAACCATGATTCAAGCTCATGAGAATAAATTATAGTTCTTTGGAAATTTTATAAGTGAGTTTGACGTATATTAAGGCCTCAGATAACTCTTAGCTATTGGACGAATCAAAATATCCCTTATCGATTGAGTTCTTGAGAAGGATGTTGCTATAGTCAACTTCAAATGAGCATATCTTTTGTTTTAGTAAGAACTTTTGATCTCATGACCTATCAATAGATATATAATCAAATTATCTTTTCAATGATAACAATTTTGACTTAATACGATATCGGAGTAAAATGTTACGCCCATTTTACTAGACAGCTGTCTGACTGTCGGGGTGCGATGGCCAGGGTGACGGACTGTCAAGCCAGTGATGGACTATAAATCCATCCTGTCAACCTCAGGTAGTGAGCTCATTTTCTGTCCATAAACTGATGGTTTGAGTGATGGTCAGTCACCAGAGTGACGGTCCATCAACCAGACCCGTTCAGTGACTTAATGGCGATTTTAATGAGATTTTTGGGTCTTTTTCCACTCTTTTAACCCCTAATTCCATCAACTTAGACAAAACTCTTTTATCCTCAAAATCAAACTAAGGTTTTCTATCAAGATCATTCCCCAAGAACAATATTCAAGCCCTTTCTTCAAGAAAACTCAAGAATCCAAGCGTCACCATTCGAGAACTTTCAAGAAAAGTTATTCTCCTTCAAGATTTAAGATTTTGAGGTATGCTAGATGTTCATCCATGGGCCCTTTTCATCCATGGATTACAAGAATCTAATTTCAAATTCAAAGTTATGATTTTTACAAGTTATTGTGACATTAACCATGAATCCCTATGAATTTTTATTCTATACCATGTTTACATGTAATTTTTGTTGTCACTAATCCCCACACATTTGAATGGTGTTGTTCGCTGAGTTAAACCTTAATTGGTGATTTTAGTAGTGAAATCATGCTATTACTATAAGTCTTAAAACTATTCCTATGCTTAGCTTAAACCATGAATTGCAAATGTTTGATGAAATGGCTACAAGAATGAGCTTTGAATAAATGCTTTTATATCATGTCCTTAAAGTTTTAGTATGATCCTGCTATTATTGCTATTGAGTCCTGGGGGTTTGAATACCTAAAATTTAGCTGCTTACCTAGTTTTCTTTTTATATAAATACAAAATGATTTCAGAATAGTTATAAGCCCGATCATTTCAGTCAGTTACCATAAAACATAAAATATAGTTCAGTCCAGTATCTAGTGTCATTCAATTGAGAGTAGGATTTAGCTCTGATCAAACCCAGGGACGGGGGCTCACCTGCTAGTAGAGGGTATGAACCTTAGTAGAAATCCCCACATTCCATAACTACGTAGCCAACGTAGGTTGAGACGTTAACCTGCCAGTTGAGGGTTGACACATATCTCATAATGGTACCTGCTAGTTGAGGGTAACCCTTAGTCCTTTGGGATAACACTTTAGTGGATCCACACAACCATGTGTTAGTACCTGTGGCACGGTACTGACACCCTTTCAACTGGGGTCACAGGTTAGACGCAAATTAGCTCATTAGGGCATGTCAGTTAGATGATAGCTCCCACAGTCTTAGTCCGGTATTCAGCTCAATAATAAATTTCAGTTTTTTTGACCATAGCATACAGATGTCAGTTATCCATTTATCAGTATTTAGTATTTCAGTTTATAGATTATACCCAGATCATGTGTCATGCTTGGTCATGCATTCTCAGTTTTTACATATCTAATGAATTCTCAGTCTTTACTTTTCTCATGGATTCTTATTCTTTATAGATCTCATGTATTCTACTCAGTACTCCATGTTATTCATTCAGATAGTTATTACTCATGCACATGAAACCATACATATTAGCCTAACCTCATTTAGCATACCAATATATTCAAAGTACTGATCGCATACTCGTTTCTTGTGCTATGATATCCTATATCATAGGTTTGGATGTTTGGGTTCCTGACCGTACTTAGACAGATCAACCTATCAGCAATAGTCAATAGTGGTGAGTCCTCAAATTATGGGTTACCTTGTGGTCATTTGTGACCGTAAGCACCGTGTATCGCCTAGGGTATACTCTCGGGGTGTTACAAATTGGGGCCCAAATCAACCCTAAAAAATTAGGAATTTAAGACCTAATTTCTAAGAATATACCATTAATTAGGATAGAAATTGAAGGAAAAATTAATGGGAAATGATCAAGGAGTGTTAGGCTAGCATTCCTTAGCTTCGATGGGTGATTTCCCTCTTGTTCCGCTCATTAAGTTCTCAACTTTGTATGAAAATAGTGGAAAATCGGGTGGGGAGATACAGGATAAAAAGATACAAGTGCCGCTAAAGTAGACACCTGGGCTCTAAAACACCTATTGCTAAAGTAGAAACACAATTACTCTAGAAGTATGGCAATAACAACAGGTTCTACTAAAGTGGCCCTAATAATGCTAAAGTGAGCACTGCTTTAGTGGCCATTGACTGCTTAAATAGACTCTGACCATTAGGCCAGGGATGCTAAAGTAACCTATGGGTGCTAAACTGTGAAGTGCTAAAGCACTGAGCACTAAAACAACCCAATAAGTGCTTAAGCAGACCAATCAGGTTCTATGCATCAGATTTTTACCAAGTCTAAAACAAACTTTGATCGGGTCCTTGGGATTCATTTATGGGTTTTGACTCTTAGCAAATTTCTTGGTTTTGGCTTCTAGACATCATATGAGTTGGGGTACTTCTCATATGATAAGGTATGACTAGGTTGGGTTTAGTTGTATGGTGATCAGTGTGTATTGGATGGTTTTTGTCCAAGGTATGATTTGAACATACAGGTAGCATGTTAGAGTACAAATGGTAAGGTGTCAATTGTATGTTGCCCTAAGTTTGGTCTAGGTGATTCTATTCTACCTAGGGTACGATTTTATGGTACTAATCATATGGTTGGGTACGGTTTGGCATGGGTGGTCATATGTTGGATAGTGTTGGGGTCCAAGGAAAGGCCTAGGGTACGTGTGGTCGGTCCACTCATATGATAGTGTATAATTGGTATGGGGTGGTCGTACCATACTATGGGAATTTTAAGAAGTTTAAGTTGGGGGTAATATGGACATTTGCCCTCTTAACTTCTTAAGGCCACACAACTTATAACACTCTTGGGATATTGTTTAACCTATTTACAATCTCTCAAACTCTCTTAAAACACTCTGAAATTCTGTCAAGGCTCTTGGGTCAAGGACGGCTAGGGTTTTATCAATAGGATCAATTTGGGGCTTACAAGTGTGATTTCTCTCCGTTATCTTCATAATATAAGGTATGTTACTCCTCTCTCATTATTAGTTCCAACTAAAGGCATGTTTTATGAATTGTTTTCATGTCATAAATATTGTATGGTTTTGGGTTTCAAATATATGTTAGGGTTTTGGGTATAATAGTTGGTTATGGTTTTTATATTATTGTGGTGGTTTTAATATTTGGTTGAATGAGAATGGTTAATTGGTACTTGGTTCTGGTTTTGAAAATACTAGGCCCTCAATATGTTTGATAAAATGCCTATGAAAATGTTTTTAGTTAAATTGTTGGACTTTTATTGAACTATGCATGGTATAACATGGTAATGGAACCTTAAATGGTATAAATGGTTTAGAATGGTAAAATTATAAGGTTTTGGTGGTTATGATTGGTATAATTGAAAGCCTTGTAGGGTTCAAGGGAATCACCCAAGCAAGCATAATAATGATCACTTGTGGGGTACATGGGATTCTCGTAAGTCAATTTAATAATGTAATCTATGGTTACACGGGAATCACTTCTTCTTAAAAAGGATGGATAAAGGCATTTCTTACAAGATATAGTCAGTATGACGATACCACTACTTATACCCCTGGTTAATAATAAATGGAATGGTGGTTTGGTTGTGTGGTAATGTTTTTAATCGGGCAATAATGGCGAGGTGTGATAGCTAACCATGAAGGTGTAAGTCCAATGGATAAACACTGGAAACTCATATTTACCGACATGAGGATCGGTCATGGTGACCATATATGATACTTATAGGGTACACGAGAATCCCCTAAGTACAGTTGTACAAATATATCATAGAGAGCGAAGGGTACGCGAGAATCCCCTACTCCTATGGTATCTATGGTTAGTGAAACAACATATATCGAGGCCCGTTTAGGGGTTACACTGGACCCATATAGCTAATGGGTGGTTCTAGGAAGATTAAGCAACACATACCCAAGTTAATTGTTTTAAAGGTATGCTAAACCCGATTCCCTTTCCCAGTATGGTTATATATATGTATGTATGGTTGTGAGTGCCTATGGTTGCTTTAATTTGTTTTAAAGGTTGGCATTATTTTATCCTTATCTTGAGAGCATGCTAGCGTTCACCCGCTAACTCATTTTTGGGCGATTGTATCCCTATGTGATGCAGGAATCGTCCATTCTACTCTTCCTGCTTAGTGATCAAATTCAGGATCAGTTCAGTTGGATTGAAGTGGTGAGCTTCCATACTACGGAAAGCTCCATTTTATGTCATGGAAGTTTTTACATACTTTTGTTATTTTATTGACATTGGTTTTGGCTATGGTTGGGGGTGTGTCCTAACCAGATATTGTTTTACTTTTGGTTAGAGGCTTTGTGGAACTTCTATGGGTTGGTATGGGCGGTGTCAGTATTGGTATTAGCCTTAGTATTCGTATTGGTATTGGGGCTGATACCGTTTGACTGTATTTATGATTGTTCTATCCTTTTATGCTATGGACTCATACTTGGTTATTGTTATGGTTTTAGTATGGTTATTGGTTGGGTATTGGATTGTTGGACTTTCTAGGGTTGGTTATGGTTATAGACCTATCCAGAGTCTGGAATGGCATAAAATGCTATCTTATTATATGTTATAAATTCATCTGACTCAGGGCGTGCATTTGGATGGTTGGGTTGAGTAATGAGGGTGTTCTCCGATCCTGGTTGGACTTGGGAATGCCATTACGATGAGGCCTTGTTTCGAGTCATGTCAAGTTGGTATCATAGCATTAGGTTCATGATTAATTGGGAGTCCACAAAGCCATGTAGAGTAGAGTCTCTTTTAAGGGCGTGTAGTGCACCACACTCGTAAGATAAAGGCTACAAGGAATTTAGAAATTTTTCTCTTTCTTTGTATTCTATTTTTAAGCTTGGAGTCTAAGGTCTTGGATTCTTCGGATTTTTGTTTGTTTGTATTTCAGATAATGCCTCGATGATTTGATATGCATGAAAACTCCTCTATCCCAATTGGGGATGTATTAATGGGACACACTCTACTCAGGGGATCCATACTCGGTCTAGGGGTCCTATCCCTAATATTTGTGAGTTCTACCAGTTCCATCTAGTCCACCTTAGGCAGACGTGACGAATGTGGTATTTTTTCAGTTGATTCATATGATTGTTCAGTTTGTAGCTTCTCAGGTTGAGCATGGTGCATATGGTGTTGCATCTTATGAGGCTACAAGGGTTGGACAGTTCATGAGGTTGAATCCTCCAACATTCACCAGTGTTAAGGTAGAGGAGGATCCTCAGGGTTTTCTAGATAAAATGGAAAATATCTTCAGGGTCATTAAGGCCATATGCTCAGAAATTGTCCGATTGTTAAGGTTTCTTCGGGAGAGAATAAGGTTCCAGTTGCCTCTTCATCTGCTTCTGTACAAAAAGATGCTACTTTTGTATCTGTTTTTGCTTCTGGTGTCGGTATAGGCCAAAATTGGTTATAGGCACTCACTATCCGACAGGAGTCCGAGGCATTGCCTGATGTCGTGACTGATACATTACAAATCTTTTCCCATGGTGTGTATTGTTCACTTGATCTGGGGTTCACTCTCTCTTATGTGACCTCATTTGTGGCTGTGTATTTTGGTTTTGATTTCGAGGTTATTTTGGATCCTTTTTCTGTTTCTTCCCTGATAGGTGACTGTGGTTGCTAAATGGGTTTATAGAGGGTGTGTGGTATCCGTTGTATTAAGGAAACTTTAGTGGATTTGTTCGAATTAGATATGATGGATTTTGATGTCATTCTGGGGATGAATTGGTTACACTCATGCTATGTATCTTTAGATTGTCGGATTCGTAATGTTGTCTTTAAATTCCCTAGTGAATCGGTTATTGAATGGGAGGGTTGTTCCCTAGCTCTAGAGAGGAGGTTTATAGCATATCTTACAGCTAAGAGATTAATCTCTAAATAGTGTCTCTATCATTTGGTCTGAGTTAAAAACTCTGACTCGGAAGGTCCTTCTTTGCATTCAGTTTTGGTGGTGAATGAGTTTCCAGAGGTCTTTCCATATGATCTTCCTGGTGTTCTTCTGGAGAGGGATATTGAGTTTGGGATTGATTTGGTTTCGAACACTCATCCAATATCTATTCCTCCTTATAGAATGGCTCTGGCTTAGTTGAGGGAACTCAAGGAGCAACTTAAGGATCTTTTGGATAAGGGTTTCATACATGCTAGTGTGTCCCCATGGGGTGAACCGGTGTTATTCATACGTAAGAAGGATGGTTTCTTTTGGATTTGAATTGACTATCGGCAGTTGAATAAGGTGATGGTCAAGAACAAGTGTCCTTTTCCAAGGATAGATGACTTGTTTGATTAGTTGCAAGGTACTAATTCTTTTCAAAGATAGATCTTTGTTCTTGGTATCAATAACTTAAGATTAGGTAGGTGGATATCCCTCAGACGACTTTTTGTACTCGGTATGGGCACTTGAGTTCTTGGTTATGTCATTTAGTTTGACCAATGCCCCAACGGTATTCATGGATTTGATGAATAGGGTCTTCCATCAGTTTCTGGATCTCTTCGTCATTGTGTTCATAGATTACATTCTGGTGTACTCTAAGAGTGAGATAGATCATGCCAATCACCTTCGTGTGGTGTTGCAGACCTTGAAAGAGAAGCAGTTGTATGCCAAATTCTCGAAATGTAATTTTTGGTTAAACGCTGTCACTTTTTTGGGTCATATTATTTCTAGTGAGGAGATCATGGTGGATCCACAAAAGGTGGCAGTGGTTAAGATGTGGCCTAGACCCACAATTCCAACCGACATATGGAGCTTCTTAGGTTTGGCTAGGTACTATAAGAGGTTTGTGGAAAGTTTTTCTATGACAGCTGCCCCATTGACTAAGCTGACTCAGAAGAAGGTAAAGTTCTCTTGGTCGGATGTTTGTGAGGGTAGTTTCGAGAAGCTGAAGGATAAGCAAACTTCGGCTTCAGTTTTGACTTTTCCTGAAGGCAATGAGGGGTTTATGGTTTACTGTGATGTATCCTGGGAGGGACTTGGATGTTTTTTGATGCAGCATGGTAAGGTGATTGCCTATGATTCTAGGCAGTTGAAGGTGCATGAGAAGAATTATCCTACTCATGATTTGGAGCTTTTAGTGGTGGTGTTTGCATTGAAAATCTGGAGGCACTAATTCTATGAAGTGAACGTGGACATTTTTTCTGATCATAAGAGTCTACAACATGTGTTCACTCAGAAAGAGCTTAACCTCAGGTAGAGAAGATGGATTGAACTTCTCAAGGGCTATGATATGTGACACGTCCCGAACTTCGGGCCATGTCGTATGGGCATCTTTAGCACACATATACCGGAGATTTCCCCGTAACCAAACCTAATCATCAACAAACGTCCACACGGGTCGGAGAAATTCTGACCGTAAAATAAGAATATCAAAAATATACGTATATAACCAATGCTAGAAAATATCTACCATTTTATTTATAACAAAAGTCTAGCCAATATGCCCAAGTCCACAGTCATCCCCAAAATCTCTAAACAACCGAGTCAAAGATATTTCGGGACATGCCCCCGACGATAGCCAAGTACGAAACCTATACAAGCCTATGATATAAAGTAACATTACTATGAAAGGTGGTCTTCCGAAGAATGAATGCTCACAACTTCAAGGTCAATACACGAATCTGCTGGAATACCTGATCACTGCGTAGAAGAAGAAGAAGATGCTCCAGTGCCTAAGTTGCGTGAGGACGTAGCGTCTGAAGACAGTTAGTGCCTGGAGCACTAGTATTTAACTCAAGGACAAGGAGAAAATAGTACATTTATTCAAATCCATGACAACCCATCATAGGCGATCACATTCTCATAAGAACAGGCTTATTAAATACACATATACATATAAAGAAACAAAAAGTCAAATCATGGAACAACCCGTAACATGTATTGGTGATACATGCATTCATGAAACATGGGGTGATGGACTACCAACCTTCCAACCTTATATATTTAAACACAGTGAGCTCCTATAATATATTAAACAAGTATCTCAAACCAACTACCATATATGGTAAGTGGACTGGACCTTGAACCAATGGTAAGTGGACTGGGACCTCCAACCAATGGTAAGTGGACTGGGACAACGAACTGACACATCTCATATGGTAAGTGGATAGGACCTCAAAACCATTTCTAATTGGACTGGGACTTCCAACCAATGGTAAGTGGACTGGGGCCACGAATCGATACATCTCATATGGTATGTGGACAGGACCTCAAACCATTGGTAAGTGGATGGGGACCTCTAACTAATGGTAAGTTGACTGGGACCACGAACTGACACATCTCATATGGTAGGTAGATGGGAAATCAAACCATTGGTAAGTGGAATGGGACCTCTAAGCAATGGTAAGTGGACTGGGGCTACAAACTGAGATATCTCATATGGTAAGTGGACGGGACCTCAAACCATTGGTAAGTGGACTGGGACCTCCAATTAATGGTAAGTGGACTGGGGCCACGAACCAACTCGTCTCTACACAAATACTAGCACCCATTCAATTCATCACATAGGGACCGACTTAACTCAAGGCATTCAAGCCATCGAGGCCACACATCAAAAGATAGATGACCACATGGTGTTTACCAGCCCATATGGCCATTGGTAACATGGATAGTCCCAAAGCCTTAGTTCACAACACAATTCAAGTTCATTCATGGTCATCAAGACCCACACCAACAATCCTGCATATGTCATTAGCAACATCATATCACATTTTTACCAAACTTGGTCCCACAAAAAATTCAAGTTCAAGTTTAGGGAATTGAACTTCTATTCTTAGCCATCAACCAATATGGTCATAGTATAAGAAATTACATGGCTAACCACACCAACACAATACCAATTAATAAACATTTATACAAAAAAGACCATTGCCACATTTAAGTCACAAGATAACCCTTTACATGCTTAACAAGGTTTATATCAACCATTTCAAAGCATTCATGATTATTATAACTCAATACATGGACAACTAGGCCTTAACCAACCATCTACAAGTATTCCTATCCATTTAGAAATTATCATGACTCATTCATGTCCACTTGGCTAATTCAATAGATACACATTTGACCTTCACAAAACTATTTAAACATTGATCATTTAAATAGGCCACATGCTTTTATTAAAAAAATCATTACTACCATTTATGGTCACCAAGACCCACATAACTATTTATAATTCATTAACAAGCTTTCACCATATTTAGGCTCAACACACACACGACAAGTTTATTTTCATGATTAGGGTTTCAATCCCTTATTAGTCATTTTCCCAACAATATCATCAAATACACAATACATAACTCACAATAACTTTAACATACCATTTACAAATCATTCATGCTCCTCAGGCCATTGCCCTTACTCAATATATCACCCACATGCAACTAGGCATTTCATTTAGACATTTTCACAAACACATTTTGTGCATACTGATATCAAGGTTATTTTCATGGTAGATATCATAAATACTAGTATTAATCAAGGAACTCATGTTAAACAACATGGAACAAGTATCCACATAATCAATCTACCATCAATAACATGTTTCAACACAAGTATAAACAAGAATCATCATTATTCATTGTTCATTTGATTCAAAACCACCATATACACTTATTAATCCAAGTGTGAAATACATGTGTTTAGAGTTATTTAAACCGGGGAAGAGATACATGCCTTAAATAAATTGATTCACCAACAAACTTGACCTCTTACTTGACACTAGATGAACACCTCCAAACCCTAGACTCCAATCTTTCTTCCAAGAGACTTGAGAGTGTTTTGGATGTTACTTGGGAGGCTACCAAGACTTATATAGGTCAAGGACTTAGGTTTTTAGGCAATGGAAATGACAAAAAGGTACTTTTTAAAAGCTAGAAAGCACACACGTGCATGGTTACGATCCCCCCTTGCGGTTCACTTGTGTCCTATGCTATCCACATTCTATGGTTCCTTTATGTCCCATTTGTCTCTTTTACACCTGAAATCATGGTAATCATATAGGTTAGCTCATTTACATAAAAAAAGAATAAAAACATATGAATCCAGGCACTTTGATCTCAAACTTATCTAAAAGATGGCTAAATTATGGTACTTAGGCGTATAAATATACCCAAGATCCCCACCCCACACTTAAAGCTTTGTTCATCCTCGAACATATTATACACTTATGCACACTACGCAAGACTCAAATCCCATAAATTAGAAATAAAATGCTCAAGTTAGGCTCACACAACAAATATGGATAACAAGTAGATTCATGAATAATTACTAGAAACATCCTACCCTTAAGAATAGACTCACCAAGTTGGAAAACTCATGCATATTGTTCAGTCAAAGAGATCATACAAATCACCCAAATATCATTAATTATGTTCCCTCGCCACAAGAAAGTTACCCATACTCACTCACATAGATGCATTTTACCACAACATGGGTGTAAGAGTCAAATTTCGCTCACACTCTAAGAAAAATTCACAAGTTTTACAAGATTAACCATATGCTTGCTCTTAGTGTAATACTCCACTAATGTCAGAGTTTTAAAGTTTAGGATCGAGTAGGTCTTTAAGGGTTGTAATGTAGGATAAGGGACAAGTAGGAACTATTTTGGTTAAGAATAGTGACTATTTTCCCTAAGAACTTTAATACATCACACTTTTCATTCAGTTCACTTTTAACAACCAATTTCCACCGCTCATGCCTACCACATCTTTTGTTTTTCCCCATTTTATTATGCCTACTCACATACACTTTGGTAGGAGTATTTTATATATACATCTTATTCAATTTGAGCAGTCTTTATTCTTTTCATTACACAACTCCCAACCACAACACACATCAATTTTCAACACCAAAAGCTATTACTTTGGGGCTTTAATTTCACCTTTTCCCTACTTGAATTTCAAACTCCTTAACTTAATTAATTTTCAACTAAAGTCCTTAGGAGCTTTGGATAAAATTACGGCCAATCAAAGAAAGGGATACAGGCTACATGCATGGTTGCCAACAAAAATAAACTAAAGGCTCAATGGGGTTAACTCGGATTATGCTCAAGGGTAGGTAAAAAGGGGTATGAAATATGGTTATCAAAGAAGTGTCTATATTACTCCTAAACCCACACTCTTTATTTCACTTTGAATATACACTAGGCAGGTTCTAGACATCATATTTATCAAGGAACACACAGAACCTCACACACATATGGCACATTCTCAACTCAAATAGGATCATTATAGAATCTCAACCAAACAATCATATGAATTCAGCATTAGACCAACAATGGTCAAGAGTCGTAAATTAGAGACTAGGCATCTCAAAAGTAATGATTCACCTCATGCTTTTTTCAAAACGTATATCATGCTTGTGTTATAATGCAATGTGACCCACAAAAACACCTACATTCAATTTCACGAAAGAGGGATTCCACTTGTTAATCACTACACATGACCAATTTTCTCTTAAGACGATCGTCATCCATCCATTATCGAGAAAAACACCTAATATGACTCAAATAAAAGAACAAAATAGTAACAAACCAAAAGAACAAAATGGTTAATCCTACCAAATTAATGAAGTCTACTAAGGTGAAGGAACTAATTATTACAAAACAAAATAGTAAGACAGTTTATCCAATGTAGTAGCATAAATACATCCAAGAAGCACTTTTTACCCATCCACCCCACACATAAGCATAACACTGTCCCCAGTGAAAACAAAAGGATAAAGAACCTGGGCTAATAGTACTCCTCATCTACATCAGGGGTCATACCACCTGCATCAGAATCACCTTCACTAGACTTGACCTTCATATCATAATCCACTAGCCTCCGATCCTCATCATTCAGCACATCATCATCCACGGGCTCCTAAAAAGTGGGCCCCACCCTACACATGGATCTCATATGCTCATTCAATGGGTAGTCATAATCCAACTGGCGTAACTCCTCAACAGTAGGTGCACGAACACCACACAACATGTTTAGCTTTATCATGCCATAGAAATGGCAGAAGAATCTGTCATCCATGCATGTCTTTAAGCGGTAGTGAGAGCTGGTCTTTGGCTCGCGTCTGGCCCCTTAACCTTTGTAACGTCAACTCTCTTTAGATTTTGCGACAGCTTATGATCAGCTAGATTTTCCTAAATCCCATTATCTTTCAAGAGTTTAGTCAACAAGTATCCAAAACTGAATCTTATACTTTTGTGTAGCCTGGCTTTGTGCATAGAAGCATGGATCACTGCACAAACATTAACAGGGGTATCATTCATAAGAGGAAAAACAAAACATACCCGATTATGAGAGATTTTATTGTATTATGACCCTGGAATCAGACAAGCATTGACAATCCTCAACCAAATATGCGCTTTCTTGTTCGGGAATGCATAAGAAAAGGTGTTGTGGTAACCCTTTTCTTTGTGATGTGTCCATCGAGCAGTGGAATGTGATCCATACAAGATGTGTCTTATGGCTCTTTAAGAAGGCCTTCTATAAAGTTCCTTCAGTTTGGAGTGGTCTACCTCTAGAGTACCAAGAGTGGAGTTCAATAACTCAGCTGTCAACTTTATGATCTGCTTTTGAATCTTCACCTTATCCCCTTGAGTATTGGGGAACTAGTTTGCAAAAAATTCACTTGCCCAATCCAGGTTGCATTCGCCAAAGTCCTCAAAGATAAAATAAAGTTTCAGTTGAGTGATCCAGGTAAAGATACGAGGGTAATATTTTGCCAAACTCACTATGTTGATGACCTCCACTAGTTGGTACTAATGTGCTTTATTGTCTTTGTAGTATTGAACACCCTCCCCGTCGACTTATTTTATTCCAAAAGTATGATGGGGAACTTGAAGAGTGGACGAGGCAATATGGTTGGCTTCTGAAGAGTTCCCTATTCGTGACCTTTTCTGCCCTTGATGAGAGATATATGCTATTCCCTTACCTGTGCTTACCTTAGGAGCTATTTTTCCTGTAATCATCATAATACCAATGTTAGCCTAGTGATAATGCTCAACTTACACGTCAATTTAAGTGCAAGGTGGTCGTTGTCAATATAATAACCCAAGAAGAGTTGGGGTTAAATCCACGAGGAATAATATGAGTGGCGAATGGGTAAGTTCAAAATAAAAGTACTTACTAAATTCAAATTTAAGATAAAAAGATTTGGGGGTTTTAAAAGTTTTCAAAGATATGATTAATTTTGGGCTTCTAAAAAACTAATTCAAGACTAAGAATAATTAGAGTATAATCAATTTGGCATGGATCTTGGGATTATGCTTTTCTAGGGGAAAGTTATGCATGGGAACATGTTGATTCGATGCAAATTCTAATCGTTAAAGATATGGTAGGCTAGGTTGAAAATCCTTGAGTCTAGTTTGTCAATAAAGTCTCAAAGATGTCACTCATTGACCCTTTCGAGTACCTAATGAGTGTGTTAATTAAAGATACCCAACACCTCAATTGGGCATCCATATTTCTAGGAAGATGCCTAAAATATAGCCTACTCTCTATTCACCCTTATTTCTGAGAAAGAAAAAAGATAGTAATCTACATCCATTATTATCAACTATTGCTTTGTCCCCCATAGACCTCTTTCAAGGATGTCATGGGTTCCAAAAGTTCACCCAAAGCCCTTTTTCAAGGATGGTTTGAGCTTTCAAGAGTTGGGGTTTTCACCTACAGACTCTTTTTGAGTATTTGGGGCTTTCACCCACAAAACCCAACAAATTTACCCAAGCAATAGTAGAACCCATCATAAACAAACTAGAATATACACAAATACATCACAACCTACACACAAATTGCACCCTATCCTACCATAATCCGAAGAGGAAAAACTAGCAACTCATAAGGATAATAAACAAAAATATACCAAAATTTCCATCAATTTGATTCATGAAAAATAAAGAGAATGCAAAACACACTTTAATTTCCAATGGATCCTCAATGGGATTTGCCAATTCTTTACTTTGGAGTTTCTCTAATTAATTCTTTCCTCAAATTAGTATAAATTCAAAATCCAAGCTCCAAGTGATAAAAACAAAACTAAGGATAGGATAATATGTATATCAAAGATGGGGTGAAAAATGAACTAAAAAATCCTATTTAAGCCTTAATTCCACATTTGCCAAATATTACAAAACTGCCCTAGAAAATTTTCCACTCTACCGCGACTGCCATCTTTGGACCGCAATCGCGACACCTGTGATCGCATTAGTCATATCGGAATCGCATTCCACTTGACTGTTGACTGATCGAGATCGCTACCTTCAGTCTGCGATTGCAATAACTGAGGGTTAACTCCTGGGCCTGCAATTTCAACTTTTATTCGTTTTGCTCACATTTCTTCTCTTTTACCTTTTCCTTAGCTCATTTTATCAAGTTTCCTTGATTATCTTCTCATTTCACCTTTACCTACACAAATGAGCATTAAGTTAAAAAGTAACAATAAATCAATGAAAAATCATGATAATTTTGGCTTAAAAGATGCTAGTAAGTTGTCAAATTAACGACTTATCAATGCCCCCAAACTTAAACTATAACTTGCACTCAAACAACCAAGAGTAATTTAATAAGATAGAGTATTTAACTCAAGTCCACCCAAAAGAAAATTATACTAAAGGAATAAGCTAACAAAGGTCTACAAAAACTTACCAAATATGTCATGGCAAGAAGTAACCTAAGATTTCCCAATCAACACATATTTATGAAGCAAGGATGCAAGTTTGTATCAAATAAATCTTCCAAATCAACAAAGTATCTTATGAGGAAACACAAAATCTTCAAAATTTTTCTTAATCTTCACAGTGCAACTTAGTTCTCCCATATACCCAAACTGAGAGTAAGACTTCACCTTCTACCCCAAAGTATTGATGCGGCTAACAAGAAAAATTTAGCTCCACACATACATAAGACATTGAAATTTCTGAAGGAGCTCAAATAATGAAAAAATTCACACTCACTCTTGCAAAGAAATTCAAATACAATGAGTAGAACCATAGGCTTGCCCTTCGTATTTTTCGCTACTAATGTAGACTTACCTAGTTTGGAATCACCAAGGTCTTGCGGGTCAAAATGAAGGTTTAAGGTGCATAAAGGAATATATATGGATCAAGTGACTAAAATACCCACTTCAATACAATTTCTCAACCCCTTATACCCCAAAATTTTCAAACTATCCACCTTATTCTCCTTCAAATCATTTCCCATATTTCCCTACTTTTTTTATCTGCATTTACAAAAATATTCAAAGCCACCATTTTATTTCTTCATTTATTTGGATTTTTAAAGAGACTTTCTAACTTTAAGCATTTCTTAGCCCCCTCATTTGCCTTATTTCTCTTCACATTCTATGGGCTAGGCTATACAACTTTACCATTAAGTATTTCTCTTGTCTCTTAAGAGCATGATTTGACCACCTTACATACATATTTCTTGGCCCGTCTTAGCATGTCACATTAATCCTTCCAAACTTGGAGTTTGAACCACCCTTACATTATTCTCCCAATAACACAAACCCCCCAAACTTAGGCTTTCACCTATATTTCATTTCTTAGAATCATGCGATGCATCAAAGGAGATTAAGTGCCAAAATTTATATTTTAAAAAGGGCTTAGGTGTTTTAGCAAGTTTATCATTGTACAAAGATAGAAAAATAGGTAAAAAGGCTCAAAGGGGTTAACTAGGGAAAAATTTTAAGGTGGGAATTTAGCTAGTGACAGGTCAAAAATGGCCTTGGGTCATTCTCCAAACCAAGCTTGTCTAGGATTTTTCTTTGAACACACTCGGGTCAAGTTCTAGACTGCATATATGTACAAGAATTATTCAAAAATCTCACCACACATAGCATCGTACTCATAGAGAAAAATGTCAATCTCCCAACCAATTTAAGCAATTTGAGCTTAATAAGTTACTCTGAGTCAATGACTCATCCTTGTAAAGAGAGAGCCAAAAATTAAATTTAATGGTCTCACTCAAAATCATTTCATTTCTTGCCAATGACATTTTGAAAGAATTTATTGAATTTTTGCCTCTTTCTAAATAATTAATAAGAAACTTAGGTGAATGCAAGATAACATTATCATTAAACTTCATGGGATTCTTTGCTCACAAATTTGCATATCGCCCATTTAGATCATAACACGCTCATAACACCAATAGAAACAAATGACCCTATGCCCTTAAGAATTGTGTCACCCAATCTATCATAGGGCAAGGAAAGCATTCATATCTCTTGGGTTACTTAGACTTCACCCGGAGATACTATGATAAGAACTCTAATCGATCACACCATGGCACAATATTCATCAACAATTTCAACAACCACCACCGGTTAGCCCACTGTTGTATTCAAATGCACACGTAAGTGCATGTGATCGTACAAGTAATATAGAGACATAGATAGTCAGATATCATTCCCACGAGGACCAAGCAACTAGCAATTTAACCAATCTTTAGTTTTAGAAAAAGAGGTATTAAGTATTGTAAAGTATCAAGATAATTATGAAAATGTGAATAAAAATGTAAATTAATAAATAAGAAAGAACAAATTGAGACAATGGTAAAGCAAACAACAGTTGTAAACACTAATGATGAGAATTCCAGGGTTGAGGCACATCTAATAATCATACAATTTTATCCTCTTATTGCATTCTAGTTGGTTATCAGGTTATTGATTCGCAATGTTTATAGTACGATGTTGGCCCCCCAATCTCAAATCTTCTATCTATCTAAATATTGCAACTACATCTCCTACAGAGATGCAATAATTCATCTAGATTCATAAAGTTATCTTCTTGCAATTGAACCAAGCAAGGCTTCTAGGTATATTCCTATCCTAGATGCTAATTCAAACCCCTTATATCATAAAAGGATAAGAACCTTGCTACTTAATTTCTTTGTTCTATCCTACAATTCTCCTTCTGGATTCACTTAGAAATATGTATTTATTTTAATGGTGGCCACTCATCGAAATAGTAAGCTCAAGAAATTAAGAACAACCCAACAGATAATCCAAAAATAAACTACCATAAAGAATATCAAAAAGTAATCATGTTCTTAGCCTCAACCCCAGAACAAGGGTGTTTAGCCACTCATGTTTGAATTCAACATCAAAAATAAGTTATTAATCATACCAAGAATTAATCTTGAAGTAAAGAAGTTCAAAAGAATGTCTACGAACCCTAAAGAGAGAATTTTATGCTTTTCCACCGCTGTTGTGCTTTCCAAAAAGTAATTAAAATTGTGTTCACGTGTTCCTTTTATACTAGGCCAAAATTAGCCTGGGTGGAGTGGAGCCCGCGTTGCCTTGTTTGTATCCCCGCTCCAAGTGAGGCTCCGACCTGGCTGTAGTGCCGCTCCAACTGAGGCATCACGGGCTTATTGTCTTGGTCCACTAAAATTCACTTGGAGAAATTTCTCTAAGTCCTGGGAGCCCGAATTCAGAGCCTGCATTACGGTCTTATCGCCCTGTACCACTGCAAATTCATTTTCACTATTTTTTAAAGGCATAACACTTGTTCCTTTCAGCTCATTGCTCCACTACCTGATCCAACCTTCTAAGCTTTCTCTCTAACTCCTTCCCATGTCCATGATACTCCATATAATCAACTCATAACATCAATCACCACTTGCTTCATAATATTTATCCAATTTTTGTCCAAATTCATTAGAAATATAGCCTGCATCACTAATCATGCTGGTTAGATACAAAACACAATTAAGGTTTAAATACAATAAGAATAGCACATTTTGTCTCTCAAAACAAGTCCAAATATGGGTGAATATTGGTGATTGGGCATATAAATACTCCCAAGATCACCACCCTGCACTTAAAACCTTGTCCGTCCTCGAAAAATCACAAACATACTACCTAATTAAGCTCCACATTACAACCTAAGAGTTATGTTTGCGTTGGGCACTTACAATTTATATCAATGACTCTTCATCTAAAAAAATATCAATAATACTTTTATGCTCATGAACAAATTATTTCAAACCTCATCATCTCAATTGTGACATTCGATTTGTTGGCAAACTTAATCAAAGCACTCAATAAAACAACACAATAAGTAATTCGGACTTTAATCCGCATGCACCCTCACAACAAAAAAGTTTTCCAAACCACTCACAATTTTTTCATTATTTCTCATGAGGGGAATATCAAAATTCAATCACTCACTCTAAACAAAGAATTCATACATGATAGATAATGAACCATACGCTTGCCCTTAGTGTACTACTCCACTAATAGTCGAATATTGAAATGTAGGATCAATTAAGTCTTCTATAGTTGCAATGTAGGCTAAGGGATGTGTAGGAACTATTTAGTAAATAGTGACTAATCTCCCTAAGTGCTTTAATACATATCAATATTCAATCGAAATCACATTCTATCAACCTAATTATACTTTATTACCTTTCCACATCCTTTGTTTCACCCTAAATCTCATTAAGTACATTAACATAAACTATGGTGGGAATATTTTTCTTTTTCATCATGATTCAATTTCTAGCTCTTCTTCACATCCATTTACTGTTACGCACCCCTTTAATAGAAACCCTCAACTAAAGCTATTCTCCTTGGTTGAGATGCACAGTATTCGAAATGGACCATGGCCAAAACAGGTTCATTGTAACCCAACTAGGCAAAATAAAAACTGAACTTCTTTTTGAACAATTTCTTTAACTCCCAACCACAACAATTTTACACCAATAACTAAAAATTTTGGGGCTTCACTTTCACCATTTTCCTATTCAATTTCACACTTCTTATTCAATTACTTTTCAATACTAAAACGCTTAGGAGATTTCGATCAAATAAAGGTCTATCAAAGAAGAGATTAGGCTAATTACAAAGCTACCAAAAAATTCAGGCTACTGGCTCAAAGAGGCTCACTAGGGAGATGCATAAGGGTAGGTCAATTAAGTCTCTACAATTCGGATAACAAAGAAATGCCTAAATCACTTCCTACACCCAACACCCTTTGTTTCGCTTTATAAACACATCAGACAAGTTCTAGACATTAATGTACATGTAGAATACAACCAAATGCTCACACTTTCGGTACATGCTAGGAATCAAGTCGGATCCTTAAGGTTCCCGATCTCGTTCTTTGTCAAATTCAACACTAAGCCAACAAATCATATTACACCTATTGAGATTTAGCATTTAAAAATAACTCATTTTTCCTTTTGTTTCAACACAAATTTGTTCAAAGTCACTAAAGGAATGACCCAACACAAAGCATTTATCAAAAATCATAATTGGGTTCTTATCAATTCTCAGCTTCTAAAGACTAACTCCCCTTAAAACGATTGTCATCCATCTATCATGGGGGAGGGCAACTAACTATGACAGAATTACCAAAAAGGGAAAAAATAAATACTTTAAACTAAAATTGCCAAAGAGGGAAAAAATAAACACTTTAAACTAAAGAAATACACGAAAAGTGCCTTGAGGGCAAATTGCAACAATACTTTCAACTTATGAGCTAAGACAGACATAGTGTTTCGAATCTCTAGAATGCTAAATTACACATCCAAATAGCAAAATAAAACATCCTAAGGAAAAAATTAAAGTTGTCCAATAGAAATAAAGACATAAATAAGTAGAAGGAATGAGACTTTCACCACCCCACACTTAAAAGGAAGCACTGTCCCAGTGCTTGCAAAATAAGCATAGTATGAGGTGGGGAGAGACTCCTTGATCACATGCCATCCATGCCATCATCAGCATCATCATCTCACAAGTCTATATAATCACCAATATCCTTATCCTCCTCTGATTCATCATCTGAATAATGTAGTCTCCTCTCTTCATCTATGGGAACATCATCATCAATAGGCTCTACAAAATCAAAACCTATCTGTAACATGGTCCTCGCGTGATGACCAAGAGAATAGTCCATCTCTAAATCTCTAATCTCCTACTGGGTAGTTTCACACCCACCAACCCACAACTGAGGCATCTGTAGCCCCTACATCCGAGCAGCGATATCATCGTACCGAGCTTGAAGCTCAGGCATAGTCAATGTAGAACCATAAGCAGGACCCCCCTTAGTGTGGGATACATCAATAGGGCTAGTGATCACAGGAAATATATAGTCTAGGTCCTCCTCATCTACTCCCCAATCTCGCAAAAATCATGTCAGTAAACCCCCCAAACCAAACCTATTCTCTGGACGAAGACGTTTCTTTTTCATAGTTGAGAAAATCACTGCACCTATATTCACATCAAGATCATCATGCATTAAGTCATAAATAAGGTATACCTATTTGCATGTCACATCAGTTAGGTGCGTCACCTGTATGAGACAAGTATAGATGATCTTAGCCCAGATTCGAGCCTCCTCGTTTATTTGACTGAAGGTTAATGTGAGGTGAATGCCATTTTCTTTATTGAGGGTCCATCTTGTTGTCGAAGGGTTTCCACACAGCAAATGGTGGATTTCAGCATATGGTAGTTCTACATACATTAGCTTCAGGGGCTCAACATTAACTTTAGGTGCCCCGAGAAAAATATTCAATGAATGAGCATTGAAAGTGATAAGTTTTACTCATATTTTGATGTCTGCGTCTCAATCTCGTGGGTCCAAATTGGCATAAAATTCTCTTATAAGGCTCATATTTCACTCATAAGGCTGTGTAAAAAAGAAGTCCATATGTAATTATTCTATCCGGTGCATAATATGGGGAAATTCTCTCAGTAGATTTTCCCTGTGAATGAATTGTTTAGCTATATACTTTGACTCATCATACTTTGTATACCATTTTCGGCCAGCATCCAACACCCATCCAATGCCATACATCTTTTTTTGCCCATGTAGTATAGTCGGGGGCTGAGATGCACTACCACTTGGTCTGTTTCTTTTTCTGGTTGGCTCAAAAGATCCTACCTTGTCCTTGCCCTTCTATTGTCGACCCGACATATTTCCTGTTAAAGAAGAACATACAACAACCATATATAACATATATAGAAAATTTTGAACAAGCAACCAATAAGTGTGTTGGTGTTGATACACCCCACACTTTGTTGTTAGTACAAGTGTTTTGATAGAAAAACTAGGGTACTCAAACTTCCCCTCAATTATCAATCAGTAGAAAAAAAAATTCCTGCAAGCATTGTACCAAATTAAACTAGCTTTCGTTAAATATATTATTCATGCAATGGTCCACATTTCATCAAATTTATATTACAAGAAGAATTCATCAACATGTACTCACATATATCCCAATTCAACAATTGGACATGATTCCACATGAAGTTAGTTCAACAACACACATATGTAACAGTTTAATAGGAACTAACCGAATGTAACATGGTTGGAGCACCCACCACTTAACAAATATCATGGTTGTAGATCTGCTCACCTTAAGGTACTCAGACTTCCCTCAATATCAAAGTACAACAGACAAACTAGTGCAAATATCTTGACCAACCCATATAATTTTAACACAAATTTTCCTCAACCTTCCAAATCCCACAACAAATTATGGCTAGCCGATTCTCACATCAATGAATAAGCACAACCTAAAGGCATTATCTTAATTCAAAAGCAACATCACATGCCCAAAGCAGAAACCACACTAAATCTTTAATCAAAGTACTAACATAATTATTTCATGCATCTTATCAATTAAAAAAATAAAGAAATAAGCACTTGCCTCTTAACTGATGAAGAAGATAAAGATGTAGTACTTCTTTATTTGAGAGAAAATCCCTGATTCGAAGAAATTTGGCTTAGGGAATAAGAGGGCGGCGCAGGCTAGGGTTACAAATGAAAGGGAATTGGATGAATAAGGTTGTATTTAAAGGTGTAAAGAATTAGATGGGCCGCTCTATGTAGGGCACTGTGGGATCCATAACACCGTTATAGGTGTGGCGCTGCGGGATTCATAGTTCTACTATAGGTAAGGCTTCATGGGCAGATTGCCTTAGCTCACTGGAATGCCAAAATTTTTGGCCTAAATTTTAATCATCTAGGAAATATCTCATTCCCCCAATTCTTTTTCACCCTGTACCATTCCATAGGGATTATGTTACTTACCTAAACATTTCCCCAACATTGTTTCAATCAAATCTTATTTACCTTCATGCTCTCATATTTCTCATTCCTGCATACTAACCAAAAACAACAAACTAACGTAAGAAAAAGTGGGTTGCCTCCCATGCAATGCCTTAGTTTTTGTCGTGGAACGACTCATTTTTTTTTTGTATTTTTGATTTCTTTTTCCTTCCTAACAACTAAAATACAAAAAGGAACTATGTTATTACATTATATTCGTGGGTTGCCTCCCATACAATGCCTTAGTTTACGTCATGGCAGGACTCAATTCAGTCTCACTCATCATCAAAAGTGATGGACACATTTTTCTCATCTCCATTAGCAACCCAATAATGCTTCACACATTGTCGATTCATCAATAACTTCTCAGTCTTTTATTTATTCCACAATTCAACTGCACCATGAGGCGTCAGTCGTACCACCTCAAAAGGCCCAGACAACTTCGACCGCAACTTACCTGAAAACAACTTTAACCTTGAATTGAATAGCAAAACAAATTGTCCGGGTTCAAACACTCTGTTCTGAATATGCCTGTCATGCCTCTCTTGGTCTTTTCCTTTTACAATTTGGCATTCTCATAAGGATTGAGATGAAACTCGCCACATTCAACCAGCTGTAACAACCTCTTATCTCCAGCGGCATTCATCTCAAGATTCAACTTTTTAACTGCCCAATAAGTTTGATTTTCCAGATCTACAGGAAAATGGCATGCTTTCCCATAAACCAAGCGATATAGAGAGGTCCTTATGGGTGTTTTATAAGCTCTCCTATAAGACCACAGTGCATCTTCTACCTTTTCAGCCCAATCCTTCCGTTGACCATTGACAATGTTGGCAGTATTTTCTTTATCTCTCGGTTGGATACCTCAACTTGACCACTTGTTTATGGACGGTACGCAGTGGCCACCTGTTTCCTAACACCATATTAAGCTAAAAGATTTTTAAACCATGTGTTAATAAAATGCATACCTCCATCACTGATTATAGCTCTAGGAGTTCCAAATCAGGAGAATATATGTTTCTTCACAAATTTCAATAACACTCTCACATCATTAGTTGGACAAGCTACAACTTACACCCACTTGGATACATAATCAAATGCCACTAAGATATATAAGTTGCCATTTGATGGTGGGAATGGTCCTATAAAATCTACCCCCCAAAAATCAAACACTCCAACTTCAAGAATATTGTTTAGTGGCATCTCATGACACCTTGAAATTGTACCTAACCTCTAGCACTGATCACAACTCTTCACTAAATCCACTGCATATCTAAGCAATATTGGCCAAAAGGAACTGGATTGCAATACTTTTTGGCTGTTCTTTCACCCCCAAGATAAGCACCATAAGGAGATGAATGACACTTTTGTATCACTTGTGTAAATTCAACTTCTGAAACACATATACTTATAATACCATCAGGACCCTACTTGAAAAGATATGAATTGTCCCATATGTAAGCACGAGAATCATGAAGCAATTTCTTTCTTTGTTAAGTGGTAGCTTCTGGAGGATAAACCCCACACACTAACAGGTTCATAATTTCTGCATACCACGGAAGCTCACTCACAACAGGAGCCAATAATTTTTCATCTGAAAACTCTTCCTGAATGTGGAAAAAGTCATTAGCAATATGTTCATAAGTCTATAGCCTTGACAAATGGTCTGCAACTTGATTCTCTGCCACTTTTCTATCACGAACTTCTAGGTTAAATTCTTGAAGCAATAAAATCCACCTGATATATTAAGTCCTGCATCCTTTTTGTTGAAGAGATACTTGATGGAGGCATGGTCAGTGTGAACAATTACCTTGGTGCCCAGCAAATATGCTCTTAATTTTTCGAATGCACAAACCAGTTCTAACATCTCCTTTTCCATAACTATGTAATTTATTTGGGCATCATTCAAGGCTTTACTAGCATAATAAATAGAGCAAAATAACTTGTCTTTTCTCTGCCCCAAAACTGCTTCCATAGCTACGTCATTTGCATCACACATTAGCTCAAACGACAACTCTCAATCTGGAGAAATCAAGATGGGTGCTTCTGTCAGTTTCTTCTTCAGCTTCTTAAATACTTCTTGACAATCAGCCACAAGATCAAATTTAGCTTCTTTTTCTAACAATTTACACATAGGGCTAGCAATCATGGAAAAATCTTGAATGAACCGCCTGTAGAAGCCTGCATATCCTAAGAAACATCGTACTTCCTTCACTTTTACCGGATGTGGTAGCTTTTCAATCACTTTAATTTTGGATCTATCTACTTTAAGTCCTCTACATGACACTTTATGGCCAAGGAATATTCCTTTCTTAACCAAAAAATGACATTTTTTTTTATTCAACATAAGATTTGTCTCTTCATAACGAGCTAGGACTCGATCTAGGTTCTGCAAGCATACATCAAAAGAATTAACATAAATAGAGAAGTCATCCATGAATAACTAGACAAATTCTTCAACCATGTCATAGAAAATTGCCATCATGTATCTCTAAAACATTGCAGGTGCATTGCAGATGCCAAAAGGCATGCGTCTGAACGCATATGTGCCATATGGGCAAGTAAAAGTAGTCTTTTCTTGGTCTTTAGGTGCAATGGTGATATGATTATAACCTAAGTAACCATCAAGAAAATAGTAGTACTCCTACCCTACCAACTTATCCAACATCTGATCAATGAATGAGATAGGATAGTGTTCCTTTCTTGTGGCTTCATTCAGCAGTCGGTAGTCAATACAGATTCTCCATCCAGTCACTATGTGAGTGGGAATTAGATCATTAGATTTATTGGTAACCATAGTCATCCCACCTTTCTTTGAGATGCAATGTATTAGGCTTACCCACTTGCTGTCTGAAATTGGATAAACAATCATATTATCGAGCCACTTGATGACCTCTTTTTGCACTAAGTCCTTCATCACCAAATTCAATCTACGTTGTTTCTGCACCCTTGGTTTGAAACCTTCTTCCATGTATATCTTGTGCATGCAAAAATATGGATTTATCCCTGTAATGTCAGACATCTACCACCCAATTTCCTTCTTTCTTCTTTTCAAGACTACCATTGCTTCCCTTACTTACATATCAGATAAACCTGCAGACAAAATAGCAGGCAAGGTATCATTGTCACCAAGGTAGACATATTTCAAGTGAGGATAAATAACCTTAAGTTCCAATTTTGGAGCTTCATTAATTGAAACTTTGGGAGATGGGCCAATGGTCCTATTCAATGGATCAAAAGACAACTTTCTCATTTAAATCGTTGCCAAATTCATGACTTGGACTAATTCCAGTGCTTCTATATCTCTATAAATATCATGAACCATCAAATTCCCCTCTAGTAGATTATAAAAAACAATAGATGTATCTCAGATGCAAGGTCAATAACTGATATGGAAGACAATTCTTCATATATAGCCGGCAGTTTCAGTGCCTTGTATACATCAAAAACCTCCACTTTATCAAGCGCTTTCATTGTTATCTTCGATATTGCTACATCAATTAATGACTTCTCTGTTTCTAGGAAGGGGTATCCCAAAATAAATAGAACAACAAAATTAACTTCAAAGTCAAGAATCACAAAGTCTACTGGAAAGATCAATGATCCTACTTGTACTAAAATATCTTCAATAATTCCATCTGGCCTAGTAAGGGACCCATCATCCAACTACAAAACAATAGTCACGGGCTTGGGAATCCCAATACCCATCTTTCGGTAGCAAGATATGGGCATAAGATTTATGCTATCCCCCAAGTCACATAATCCACGAGCACTAATAGTCTGCCCAATAGTGATCAGTAAAGTAAAACTACCTGGATCCTTCAGTTTCATGGGCAGTTTGTTTTATATCTTAGATGTGCACTCCTCAGTAAGTGCAATGGTAGCATACTCTATCAACAGGTTCTTGTTTGCCACTATGTCCTTCAGGTATTTTGTATATTTTGGAACACTCTATAGAATATCAATAAGGGGAAGATTTAGATGAACCTACTTTAAAAAATCCAAGAACTTCTTATAACTGGCCTCCTCTTGATTCTTCATTTGCCTTTGAGGAAATATTAAAGTTAAAGTCTTCTTCTCCACATGAGTTTAATCATATGCAATTTTTTCTTTGACTCCTTTCTCCTCATTAGCTCTAGGATCATCATAAGTAGCTATGGGACAACCTGCTCAGATACCGCCTCCTTTAACTGTAAACCACTCCTTGTTGTAACTACATTTACCTACTTTGGATTTGCCTCTATATCACTTGGTAATCTTCCTTGAGGTCTTGTATTTTGTGCTCCCATAATTTGACTGATTTCCAACTCCAAGTTCCTTGTGATCAACCGTTGACTCTTTAAATATGCTGCAAACTGCGCTTGATTTGCCAAAGATGCTTCATTATCTCCTATATATTACTTGTTTAAGTAGTAGCTTGATTATTCCAAACTTGCTGTTGGTTCTGTTGCATTAGCCCCTTATACTGATTATTGTTCTGTGCCTGATTTCTACCCCATGAGAAATTAGGACGATTCCTCTTGTTTGGATTATATGTGTTACCAAAGTTTTTTTCCCTGGACGATTTGCATTCCCCACATAATTCACAGAATCTGGATTAACCGCACAAGAATCCGCCGCGTGTTCACTACTTCCATAAACTTCACGCCAAGAATTCACCTATTGGACTGCATTAGCTGTAGCTGCTGCTTGCTAAACCCCCAATGTCATGCTGTTCAACTGAGTAAGCATCTGATTTTTCATTGTTGCAAGTTGGGATGTTAACGCTATGAACTGATCTACCTCTAACACACCAGTAACTTTCTTAGGAGCACTCCTTGAATCAGCATGCCATTCAGGATTCCATTGTGAAATCTGATTTAGTAGTGTGTATAATTTGTCATAAGTCTTCTCAAGAGCTTGCCCACTTGCTGCTAAATCCAAGAAAATCTTGGTATTTGGCTCTAACCCCTCAATGAAAGTATTAACAAGAACATTATTAGACTAATGATGGTGAGGGAAATTTCTGATCATACTTTTAAATCTCTCCCAAGCTTGGTAGAGATTCTCTGCTTCTTTATGTCTGAAACTCAGAATCTCACTTCTCAAACGTGCAGTCTTCCCAGATGGAAAGAATCGAATAAGGAATTTCTGAGCTAGATCTTCCCAAGGAGTGATGGAGAGTGGTGCTTCAATATGTAACCACTTCTTCGTTTCCCCAATTAAAGAAAAAGGGAAGAGTGTTAGTCTGACATAATCAGTACTCACCCCTGTAGGAATGTAAGTATTACTTATTTCAAGAAAGGTCTGTATGTGCTCCTGTGGGTCTTCATGTGAAAGGCCAGAAAATTACCCAGTCGAATTCAGCAATTGCACCATATTCTGCTTAAATTCAAATCGACCACCTGGCTCGGGCTTGCGAATATTATTAGTAGCATGGTTCATGAGTAGGATTGCCATATCACAAATAGGTCTAGCAGCTGGTTGAGCAGGAATAGCTGGGATAACTAGAGCTGGGACATGTCCGGCATTTGGATAGACAGGATCATTTGCATCAAATCTTTCAGCCATTTGAACCTGTTTAATGGGATATTGAGCTCTTCTTCTTATTGAAATATCAGTTTTGGTTATGCAAAAGACTTTACCAACTCTTTATCTCTCGCCAGTACTATATTCAGCTAAACCTGCAAAAATTTAGTAGCTAAGATCAAGTTGTTAACACTTAAACGTATTATCAAAAACTAAATATTTAGCAAAGTACTAATTATACTGGTCCCTGGTAACGGTGCCAAAAACTTATTGCGTTCAAACGCACACACAAGTGCATGTGATCTTACAAGTAATATAGAGACTTAGAAAGTCAGATATCGTTCCCACAACGACTAAGCAACTAGAAATTTAACCAATCTTTAGTTTTAGACAAGGAGATATTAAGTGTTGTAAAGTATCAAGATAATTTTGAAATTATGAATAAAAATGTAAATTAATAAATAAGAAAGAACAAATTGCGACAATGGAAAAGCAAGCAATGGTTGTAAATAGTAATGATGAGAATTCTAGGGTTGAGGCACATCTAACAATCATACAATTATATCCTCTTATCACGTTCTAGTTGGTTATCAGGTTGCTGATTCACAAGGTTTATAGTACGATCTTGGTCTCCCGACCACAAATCTTCTATCTCAATATTGCAACTACAGCTTCCACAGAGATACAACAATTCATCTAGATTCATAAAGTTATCTTCTTGCAATTGATCTAAGCAAGGGTTCTAGGTATATCCCTATCCTAGATGCTAATTCAAACCCCTTATTTCATAAAATGATAAAAACCTTGCTCCTTAATTTCTTCGTTCTATCCTATGATTCTCTTCTTGGATTCACATAAAAATATAGATTTATTCTAATGGTGGCCACTCATCAAAATAGTAAGCTCAAGAAATTAAGAACAACCCAGCTGATAATCCAAAAAGCAACTACGATAAAGAATATCAAAGAGTAATCATGTTCTTAGCTTCAACCCCAGAACAAGGGTGTTTAGCCACTGATGTTTGAATTCAACATAAAAAATAAGCAATTAATCATACTAAGAATTAATCTTGAAGTAAAAAAGTTGAAAAGAATGTCTAAGAATCCTAAAAGAGAGAATTTATGCTTTTCCACCAATGCTGTGCTCGCTAAAAAGTAATTGAAATTGTGTTCATGTGTTTCTTTTATACTAGGGCAAAATTAGCTTGGGTGGAGTAGAGACCAAGTTGCCTTGTCTGTAGCCCCGCTCCATATGAGGTTCCTCTCTGGCTGTAGTGCCGTTCCAATAGAGGCGTAACAGTGTTATTGCCTTGGTCTACTAGAATTCACCTAGAGAAATTTCTCTAAGTCCTGGGAGACCTGATCCAAGTGAGGTGCCGCCTTCTCTTCAGCGCCTTTCCAACTGAGGCGCCACCCGGGCTGTAGCGCCGCTCCAACTGAGGCATCGCGGGCTTATTGCCTTGGTCCACTGGAATTCACCTGGAGAAATTTCTCTAAGTCTTGGGAGCCTAAAATTGGATCCCACATCGCTGGCTTATCTCCGTTCACCACTGGAAATTTATTTTTCACTATTTTTTAAAGGCACAACACTTGTTCCTTTTATCCCCTTTCTCTGGTACCTGATCCAACCTTCCAAGCTTGCTTTATAACTCCTTCCCGTGTCCGCGATACTCCATGTAATCAACTCATAACATCAATCACCACTTGCTTCATAATATGTATACAATTTTTGTCCAAATCCATTAGAAATCTACCCTGCATCACTAATCACATCGGTTAGATACCGAACACAATTAAGGCTTAAATGTAATAAGAATAGAACATTTTGGCTCTCAAAATAAGTCCAAATATGGGTGAATATTGGTGATTAGGAATATAAATACGCCCAAGATCACCCACATTTAAGACCAATTGGACTCAAAGCTATCCTCTAAAAATGATCACACAATTCCCTAAGAAAGTTTACATTAACCTTTACAAGCATATAAGGCATTTCTCTCTTATTGACAATTTAACAAACATGTGGTGTGCATGAAAAGTAAGAGATTGAATAAATAGAATAACAACTCATGTGAACAATCCTAATGCACCAATTCATCACCAAACACACTACTAGCAATCATACTAACCAAATTAAATCACCCACCACTCAATTAAGCAAAAAAAGATCAATGGGTATTTCATTAAGTACATGGTGTGTATTAGTGTATAGAAAATCAAGAAAAATTCTTTGGGTTGCCTCCCAAGAAGCGCCTTAGTTATATTCGCGGCACAACATCTTTTGCCTATCATTTATGTCTCCATTTAAAACATTTGAATAGGTAGCCCAACTTTAGATGAATACATCTTTGAGGTACTTTGGGAAAAGGTTAGGACACAATAAAATATTTTCTATCTCGCCACTTTGAAAACTTAAACATTTTACCCAACTTCACATCAAACTTTCTAATAGGTTCGTTGGGTATCGATAAGAGCATCAAGAATTCAATTGTTACACACCTAATTTTGCATTTATTGGCCTTCAAGTTAGGGGTTTAATTTTTCCCTTTTGGAATGAAAAACTCCAAAATGTAGGGATTTTCCTCCTCATCTCCAAAATTCATCATTTGCTTGGGTGGTTCAACTTTCATCATATCCACCAAGCATAATGTTGAAAAGTGGTTCGTGTGAAGTATTCTCCCTACTTCTGGAGTTGTATTATTCTAGGAATTCTACCTGCGAAATGTACTAGAGCCTTAACAAAGATTTGTTTGGCTTTTTATTTTGACTCTAGTACCATTTTCTCAATCTTGGCATCATTTCTCCTGTTTTGTTCGGTTAGTTTCGAAATCACCAAGGTTTTATCAATATTGAGCTAATTTGGAAGAGTGGTCATACCCATGGTATTTGAAAAATTAGTCTCCATACCCACTTCCTCTATCCTTTTGATTTTTGTTTTTACATACCCCCACGGCTTGATGCATGAGATGTATGTTATCCCCTGTTGTTTCCACCCGATGTAAGATAAGTTGAAGCATTGCTTCAAACTATTGTATCTGGGATGTTGTTCTTCCTTTTTCTCACCATAGTTCCTATCAAACTCATAAGAAGAACTAGCATTTGGGTTCGTATAATGAGGGGAAGGGGCATTTGAACAATCACTCCATTGTCCATCTCGACCACCACATAAAGAACAATCATACTCCCAAGAGGATCGAGATGGTGCACACATCTACTTACTGGGAGCATATCTACAATCTTTCCAAAAGTGGGGTCCACCATAATATGGACATGGAGTATCAAGACAAGATTTCCAACCACCAAACTCATATTTATTCAAAGATGCCATAGTAACAAATAAACAAAACTAAAAATCCACCTTACACAAGAAATAAAAGAAAATAACAAACAAATATTTACAAGTTTGAACCAAAGCAAGTAAGCTAAAATTTCAAACTAACTCAATATGCCAAATTATTTCCCGACAATGGAGTCATTTTTGATAACACTCAACTTACACGTCAATTTAAGTGCAAGGCGATCATTGTCAATATAATAACCCAACAAGAGTCGAGGTCAAATCCATGAGGAACAATATGAGTGGATAATGTGTAAGTTTGAAATGAAAGTACTTATTAAATTCAAACTTAAGATAAAAAGATTTGGGTTTTTTAAATATTTTCAAATATGTGATTAATTTTGGGATTCTAAACAACTAATTCAAGACTAAGAATAATTAGAGTATAATAAATTAGGAACGGATCATAGGATTATGCTTTCCTAGGGTCAAGTTATGAATGGGAACATGATGATTCAATGTAAATTCTATCGTTAATGATGTGGTAGGCTAGGTTGAAAATTCTTGAGGCTAGTTTGTCAACAAAGTCTCAAAGATATCACTCATTAACCCTTTCAGTACCTAACGAGGGTGTCAATTAAACCCACCCAACACCTCAATTAGGCATCCCTATTTCTAGAAATATGCCCAAAATATAGCTTACTCTCTATTCACCCTTATTTCCAAGATAGAAAAAAGATAGTAGTCTACATCCATTATTGTCCACTATTGTTTTGTACCCCCTATACCCCTCTTTCAAGGATGTCTTCGGTTCCAAAAGTTCACCCAAACCCATCTTTCAAGGATGATTTGAGCTTTCAAGAGTTTGGGGTTTTCACCCACAACCCCATTTTGGGTATTTAAGGCTTTCACCCACAAAACCCAACTAATTTAACCAAGCAATAGTATAACTCATCATCAATAAACTATAATCAACACAAATACCTCACAACCCAACACAAATTGCACCCTATCCTAACATAATCCCAAGAGAAAGAACTATCAACTTATAAGGATAATAAAAAAATATACAAAAATCTCCATCAATTTGATTCATGAAAAATAAAGAGAATGCAAATCACACTTTAAATTCTATTGAATCCTCAATGGGCTTTTCTAATTCTTCACTTTGAAGTTTCTCTAATTAATTCTTGCCTCCAATTACTATAAATTCAAGCTCCAAGTGATAAACCCTAAACTAAGGATAGGATAATATGTAAGATCAAAGATGGAGTAAAAAATGAACTAAAAACTCCTATTTAAGCCTCAATTCCATACTTACCAAATATTACAAAAATGCCCATAAAATTTTCTGCTCTACCGCAATCGCCATCTTTGGACTGCAATCGCGACTCCTGCGATCGCTATAGTCATATCGCAATCGCACTCAGCTTGACTTGTTGACTGATCGCGATCGTGACCTTCATTTCATGATTGCGGTAACTAAGGGTCGACTCATGGGCTTGCAATTTCATCTTTTATTCTTTTTGCTCACATTTCTTCTCTTTCACCTTCTCCTTAGATCATTTTTATCATGTTTCCTTGATCATATTATTATTTCACATTTATCTACACAAATGATACTATCGGGTGCTCAGACTTTGCCGATGTACACTTTGACATGGCGCACCAACATTATTCACAATATTATTCACACACTATTGGTGGCCTTCGCTTTCTCAATATTATTACCTAATTCACACTTTTACTCTATACACCAAATAAATTTCACAACAATTGGCAATTCAGATCAACTATGTCTTAATGCACCATTATTTCACAAAATCAGTCTATTAAGGCCCCTAATTCCACAAAATTATTTCAATGAACCATTATTCTAATAACATCATGCCTTGAAGATTCAACATATCAATACACATACCACACCATTAACTATAACAAATCAAACAACACCATATTTAGTGAGAAATTAGGATATGAGACAATAGCCACAAAACTAAATTATGTTAATCATGAGCAATTAAATCACAACCACAAGCTCAAATATCCACAACAATGGTGTTCATCCTCCTAGGATTTCCAAGAATTAACTTTGGTATAGTAATGGAAAGCACTCACACACAATCCACAAGAATTTAAGTAAAGTCTACAAATAAATTAATGAAAACAAGAGAATAAGAAAAGAAATCTCACCTTCAAAGTGAAGAAATTTAAGAAATAAGGTGGAAATTCTTGTGACATGTACATTTTGATAAAGATTTGAGGGTAATGCTATGCTGAGACATCGCTTTGTGATAAAATAGAAGAGAATTTAGGATTTAGGGTATTGGGAGTATTTATAGAGGGGGAATTGGGTTGGGTTGACCCAATTTTGATTTGGGAGTTTTGATGGATATGCGGCGCATGAGCATCGCATAGGGCTTCATGTGCATCACATGGAAAACACACAAAGGTAAGTGCTGCTGCATTCTTAATGCCAAGTTATGGCAATGTTGGTGTGCAATAAAAGTGTGTTGTATTGACATAACACAAGGGTTGTTATACGCTGCATGCCAACGGCCTAAGAAAGGAAGTGTTGGTGTGCGATGGATGGGTGCCACATTGACATAACACATGGGTGATTGTATGCTGCATGACAATAGTACGTGCATGGTAGTGTTGGTGTGCAATTGGTGTACGTCGCATTGAAATATAACAAGGATGATTGTATGACGCATGATCAAAGCCAAGTAGCATAATGGGATTGCATGGTAATCCCACCATCTAGGCTGTTTTGGTTTGCCTTAGGGATGCGATGTGAGCCAAAAGAAATACTGTATTTTTGTAACACAAACAAGACTGGGGACGAAAATTTTATAACCTAAACTTACCTATAAATCTCCCTTAACTCCAAAGACTTACCACATTTAATTGAGCTTACTTGTAAGAAAAATTTGTACCTATCACACCTCCTTATCACTTCACACACCAAGAATAAATCAAAAGCATATAAAAATTATTAGAAGGGTGGGTTTCCTCCCACCAAGTGTCATAGTTTTGGTCGTGGCTCGACTTTTATTTTTGTATCTTTGTTTTTATAATTTTATGTTGTTTCTCATGTTATAATACTAACTAAAATACAGGGTTGCCTCCCATGCAACGCCTGATTTAACGTCGTGGCACAACCCAATTATCTTGACTACTCAGAATTCATTAAGATACATCATTCATACCACTGTTACCTCATTCATTGGACCAATGTAATAATTGATCCATTGTCCATTTACCTTGAATACATTTTCATTTTTGCTCTCAAGTTCAACCATGCTTGATTAAAAGACTTGAGTTATTTTGTATGGTCCCAACCACTTTGATTTCAACTTTCCAAGGAAAATCTTTAATCACGAGTTGAAGAGAAACAACCAATCACCCACTTGAAATTCTCTCTTTATAATTCATTAGTTGAAGAGAAACATTCTACCTCTTTCTTGCCGATTCCGATTTTCCAGTATAATATTTTTAGCACATCTCATGTTCATAGGATCAACCAACTCATCATCACCCAAATCCTCATCATTTGCATTGGGTACACACCTTGGTAATCCATCATTTTGTTGGTTAACTTGAGCATTCGCCAAAGTAGCCCATCTTGCGGCCTGCTGTTTTTAGACCATACGCCCGATTCTTTGAAGCTCTGGATTGAAAGGTAATAATGACCCTCCCGATATTTGGGTATGTGAGATGCATAATATATAGCCTGTAGATATAAAAACAACAAATAAAAGTAAAATTAGGAAAATTGACCAAGAATTAATTAACACAAATATACTTAATTGAAAACCGTATTCCCTGATAACAGTGCCAAAATTTGATACACCTAAATTATAACTCTCTTATAAGAGTGTAAGCGGTCGTTGTCAAATATAACCCAACTAGGTTGGGTTTGAATCCAACAGGGAATAAGGATCTAATTAAGTCGTATGTTGATTATTTGACTTTTAATCATCTGTTTCCGCAAAATAAAGGGGGATTTGGTTCAATTCAAAAATTAATGGTTTTGGTTGAAAATGATGAAACACATCTAGTAGAGTTTGAATACAGAGAAAGAGCAAGCTAGGGTTATGTTCACCTTGTAATTTCTATTCTTTTTAACAGTGAATTTAATAAATTCATACATGCAACATACTTATTGAGAAATGTATTTAAAAGTTCAATCCATGCGTTTTTCAACCTTCAAGGAAAGATTCACTTTAGTTCTCTTAATCCAAAAGTGTTTACAAGAATTATATGGATTCTCCAAGTTGTTAATCTGATTAATTCATTAACTTATAAGCTAGAGGTTGAAAACTCTACCTCCTTGTGACTACTCTCTTTCCCTAATAATAACCTCTCTATCTGAGCAAGTTGTATTTTATGGCACACTCTCTATGTTTGCAACTATGAGAATTCAATATAATTAAATAAAATAGGATATAGGAAACAAATGTATAATGAATTCAAAAACCCATAGTGTAGATTGTAAGTTACAAGGATTCCATAACCCTAACTAAGAAGTTTAGCTACTCATGAATAAAAAATACATCAAATTAGTCATACTAATCAGACCAAATGTAAATGATGTTTTGGAGTAATTGCAAGATTACACAATAAAACCTCTCTCGCCAAAGTGTATTAACCACCATCTTTCTACTAAAAATTATAGAACAAATCATTCAAAATTAGCTTGGGGTATTTTCAATAGTTTTTCTCTCTAATTACCCTCCAAGTCCGTAGACTTAATTTATATGACTAAATAGACTTGGGTAATAGTTTATGGTGCCACATTGCATCCATCATGCTTCTTTACTTGTGTACTATGCTATCTGCATTCCATGGTTCTTTTATGTCTCAATATACCTCTTTTACACCTAAATTCATGCTAATAACATAGGTTAGCTCATTTATATAAAAATCAGAATAAAAACATATGAATCTAGGAACTTTTCTATGAAACTTAGCTAAAAAATAGGTAAATTATGGTACTTAGGCATATAAATACTCCTAATATCACGAAGGGATAAGAGTGGATCCACAGAAGGTTGCAGTGGTGAAGAAGTGTCCTAGACCCATGACTCCAATTAATATTCAGAGCTTTTCAATTTAAATGGATAATACAGAAGGTTTGTGGAAAGTTTCTTTTCTATAGTTTCTCCATTGAATAAGTTTACTCAGAAGAAGGTGAAGTTCTTATGGTCGGATGCTTGTGAGGGTAGTTTTTAAAAGATGAAGAATAAACTGACCTCAGCATTCGTTCTGAATTTGCCTGAAGGCTTTGATGGTTTTGTAGTCTATTGTCATCCCGTGTGGGTCTTGGTTGCATTTTGATGTAGCATATCAAGGTGATAACTTATGCCTCTAGATATTTGAAGGTGTATGAGAAGAATTATCTGACCCTTGACTTGGAATTATTGGTTGTGGTATTTGCATCGAAAATCTGGTGTCACTATCTATATGGCGTGTATGTGGATATCTATTTCAATCATAAGAGCCTACTATATGTGTTTACTTAGAAATAGATCAACCTCAGGCATAGGAAGTGGCTTGATCTACTTAAGGATTATGACATGAGTCTTCACTACCATCCAGGTAAAGCTAATATGGTTGCTGATGCTCTTAGCAGGTTATCCAAGGGAATTCTGGGTCAAGTGGATAAAGGCAAACTGGAGTTGGTGAAAGATATTCATTATTTGGCTAACCTTGGAGTTCGTCTCTTAGACTCTAAGGATAGTGGTGTGTTTGTGCAGAAGGTGGCACAGTCATCTCTTGGTGCTAAAATAAAGGAGAAATAAGTGTTGGATCCCGTCTTGATGAGGATCAAGGGAGATATAGGTGCGCATAAAGTAATGATATTTGAGACCAGTGATGATGGTACCTTGTGGTACTAAGGAAGATTATGCGTTCCAGATGTGGATGGATTGGGAGAGAGGATCTTGCCTGAGGCGCATGAGTCTCTCTATGCTATTCATCTTGGTTAGATAAAAGTGTATCACAACATCAAGGAAATATATTGGTAGAACAACATGAAGCGAGATGTGGCTAGTTTTATGGCTAACTTCACGGCGTACCAATAATGGAGCACATGAGGCCCGAAGGATTGTATCAAGAGATTTAGTTACTTGAGTGGAAGTGGGAGGTGATCAACATGGATTTCATTACCAGTATTCTTTGGTCTCAGAATCATATTGATTAAGTTTGGTTAATCATAGATAGCATAACAAAGTCTACTCACTTTTTTTCTGTGAGGACTAATTTCTCTATTGAGGATTATGCAAGGTTGTATTTCCAAGAGATTGTGAAGTTACATAGGGTATTCATTTATATCATATTGGATCTCGGTACATAGTTTTCATTACACTTTTCATGGTTGTTTTATATGGGTTTGGGGACTAAGGTGAGTCTTAGTACAAATTTCCACCCACAGTCGGATGAGCAATAAAAAAGGACTATTCAGACATTAGAAGATATGCTTTGTGCTTGTGTGATTGACTATGGTGGTAATTGGGTTAAGAATTTGCCTCTTTTGGAGTTTGTATATAATAATAGCTACCACTATGGCATTAGGATGGCCCCATTTAAAGCTTTTGTATGATAGTAGATGTAGGTCTCCGATTGGGTGGTTCGAGGATGGTGAGGCAGAGATGTTTGGATCGAATTTGTTTAACCAATCAATGGAGAAGGTGAAGGTGATTAGGAATAGGCTTAAAGATTCTCAAAGTCATCCAAAGTCATATGGGGATGTAAGACAAAGGAAATTAGAATTTGAAGTTAGAGATAGGGTGTTCTTGAAGGTGTCTCCCATAAAGGGAGTGATGAGCTTTGGGAAGAAGGGGAAGATCAGTCCCTGATATATTGGTCCATAATTGTTTTTTAGAAGGGTTGTCAATGTTTTTTATGAATTGGAATTACCTTCTAGTTTGAGATCCATTCACCCGATATTCCATGTTTCCATGTTGATGAAATGTGTGGGTGATTTTTTGAAAATTATGCCTATCAAGGATATTGGTATTTTAGATTCTTTATCTTACGATAAAATCCCTATTGAAATCTTGGATCGGCAGGTTTATCGATTTTTGACCAAGGACGTAGCTTCGGTAAAGGTTTTGTGGAGGAACCATAAGGTTGAAGAGGCTACTTGGGAAGCCGAATAGGTCATGAATTCCAAGTATCCATTCTTGTTTCCTGTTTTAGAAAATCGTGCTTAAGGTATATGTAGATCTTACCATCCTTATTTTCTATCCTAAAGGTAAGAATGGATTGTGAATTCCTTGGTAGTATATTTTATGTCTTAAAGGTAAACATAGGGGTGTTTGGGGGTTTAATCATGCTAGTCACTGCTTTATCCCATTATTTGAGGATGAATAATCCAAGTGGGAGAGTATTGAAACCCCCTGGGTTTTGGCCTTTGGAAATTTACTGAGTTTTGAACTTGCTATCCTAGTAATGACTCACCATACGAGTCGTATAGTATAGGTATGTCTTAAACCCTTGTCTTAGGGAGTCCACTAGGTGGTGGTTGGGATTCTGCTATGGTTACGATTGGGGTGGTGTGAGTCATTAGTGGTTGTGACTATTCATTGGGGCGATCCTTTAATCAAATCAGTAACTTAGTAACTTGACTTGGCTCTGAGTACGAGTGTCTCACTAAGAGTCATGAGCATATGGTACGAGTGGTATAGTTAATTCATATTTTGTCCAGTGTCAATCCCTCTAGATTCTTTCTTGCATATGACTAGGCCATATAAGTTGTATGGATTGGTAATGAGTAGGATCAGGGAGTCTTATATTGAGCCATTTATAGGTTTCTAACTCACTGTATTGGTGAATACTAAATGGTACAAGTCATATATTATGGTCACGATTCACGAGATCTACTTGTAACCACCTGAGGTATTTTTACAGTTTTAAGTTGGGGGTATTTTCGACATTTCCCTTTTTAACTCCCTTTCATACCATGACATAAAAAACCTTTAGGGACTTCATTAACCTATTATTCCCAATCATACACTCTTAAAATCTCACTCAAACTCGCGGTTCAAGCAAAGGCTTGGGTTTTATCAAGATAATCAATTAAGGCTTTTAAGGGTGGTTTCTCTTCGTCTTCCTTGGTTTCTAAGGCATTTTACTCCTCCTTCATTGTTATTTTACAAAGAGAATGTGTTTTAATGTATGCTTTCATGATATTATTATGTTTTGAAATAATGGTTGGTGGTTTTTGATGTTTATGGTTGAATAATGGTTCTCATGGTTTAATTATCTTTTTTTCATGCTTTTATTATGATTTTGACATTGTGGGTTGCATGCTAATGGTTAATGGATTTTGGGGTATTATGAATTCCCCAAATTACTTGGTTATGGTTTTGATACTTATGTGCCCTCAACTTGTTTGTTAAAATGCTAATGAGAAGGATTTTTTTCACATTGTTTGACCACTCTTGGTATCTTTACATTGCATAAATGGTAATGGAACATAAATTGGTTTGGTTGATTTTAAATGGGTTGTAAGGGCCTTAGTGTCCATGGTTTTGGCTTAACTAGAAACTTTGGAGTCAAATTAGTTTAATGGTTTTGGTATGACATTAAAGGATAGACTTGCAAGCTCTAATTTTTGTATGATGATACCAACGGTTAATGCCTAAGCAAAATAATCCTTGGTAAATAGTTGGAAAGTATAATTTGTTTTAATATGGTCTTAAAGAGGGTTATGTTGACAAAGTTACGAAAGGTGGAGGTCCTGGGGGGACCAATACTGGAGACTCATGTTTACCGGTGTGAGGTTTGGTCATAGTGACTGTGTGCATGATGTCACACTTTATATTTTGGGAGTTGTACTAGTCATCTCAGGCTTTTTACTCCAATTCATATGTCTAACATGCACCAAGGCTCTTTCAGTAAGGGAAGCTGAACCCATATAGCCCATGGGTGGACATTTAGAATGGCAGAGCTACACTACAATGATTAAGGTTTTGAATGCATGATAAACTCAGTTCCCTATCCCGACAAGATATATATATATATATATGTATACCTATGACTGCATATGGCCATTTGATTTGGTTTTGAATAATGACATTAATTTATCTTTATCCCAGAGTATATGATAGCATTCACCCTAATAACCATCTTTGGGTGCTGTATCACCATGAAATGTAGGAATCGACCATACTGCCATTTTTCTTGCTCAGTAACTTGGATTTGGGGACACCTTTGAGTCATATTGAAGTGGTGACTTCCATACTCTGAAAGACACCATTTCATGCTATGGACTTTCCTTCTTTATTTTTTTTCTTGGATTTTGATTTTGGATATGGTCTGGGGCATGTCCCGATCGAATATTACTTGATTCTGGTTAGAGGCTTTATCACACTACTATGGGCATGAACGGTGTCGATATTGATGTCAGCCTTAGTATTGGTATTGACATTGGATTGACACCGATTGGATATTTTGTTGAGGTTGTTGGATTATGATTATAGACTTAATTTAATGTCTTTGAATTTTTATTTAATTATCTTGTTATATGTTTGGAAAATTCATCTGACATTGGGTGCAGGGAAGTTATGGTTAGGTATTGGGTGTGGTCTTCAATCTTGGTTGGACTTGAGATGCCCGACACGACTAGGTTCTGGTTTGGGTCATGTCAGGTTGGTATCAAAACCCTAGGTTCATGGTCAATTGGGAGTCTACAAAGCCCTGTCGAATAAAGTCTCTTTTAAGGGTATTTAGTACGCCACACTTATGAGTGAGAGGCTATGAGGCCTTTAGGAATGTTTCTCTTTCTTGTGTTCTATTTTTGAGATATAGAGTCTAAGGTCCTGAATTTTCCTTTAATTCTCATTTGTTTGCCTTTCAGATTATGCATCCCCGATGATATTAAGATCATGGAAACTCCTCTATCCCACTTGGGGATAATGCTAATGGGACACACTCTACTTATGGGGTCCAGACTTGATCTAAGGGTCTAGTTGCTGATTGTCCTCCTGGAGTTCCACATGTCCCTTCCAGCCCTTCTCGAGCTCCTCAGGCAGATATGACTAATGTTGAGTTTCGTCAGTCTATCTATATATTAGCTCAGTTAGTAGCTTCTCAGGCCGAGTGTGGTGTTTCTGTTACTCCATCTTCTGAGGCCATAAGGGTTGGCCAATTTGTGATATTGAGCCCTTTTGTATTCACTGGTGTTATGTGTAAGGAGGACCCTCAGGGTTTCATTGATGAGATGGAAAAAATCTTCCACGTTATGAATGCTACTAATGTGGAGGGTTGTTGAATTTACTACCTACCAACTAAAAGATGTAACATACCAATGGTATGAGGAATGAGAGCAGTCAAGGGCTGACGAGGCTAACTCAACCCCATGAGATGATTTGTCTAGTGCTTTTCTGGACTGCTTATTTCCTTAAGAGTTGAGGGAGGAAAAAGTGGAAGAGTTTGTAAATCTAAAGCAAGGCAAAATATTAGTCAAGGAGTATGCCTTGAAGTTTCACCAGTTATCGCGGTATGCTTTGGAATTGGTTTCTAGCATGAGGGCTAGAATAAGAAAGTTCACTTTTGGGTTGTCTCGAGACTTGATTTTGGAGAGTAAGGCTGCCTTATTGAACAAGGATATGAAAATCTCTATACTGGTTATTTATATGCAGTAGGTCGAGGAAAGAAAGAAGAAGCAGGTCAAAATTGGAGAGAGGCAGAGTAAGAAGTTTAGATTTTTTATCAAGGTGGTGGTCAATAGCAGAGTGGAAGGGATGGTAGAAAGTGTCCAAGAATATATGAGGCAATTCAGGTTCTCACTCGACAGCTAGTGCTCCCTACCCAAAGTCGTCCAATGATAAATGTTTTAAGAGTAAAGACAATTTTAGGGCACAGGGTGCCCAATCTCAGGATAGTGGGGCCCAATTAGCTCTATCCTATCCTCCCTGCAGATTTTGTGGTCAATTACATTGGGGTTACTGTGATGAAGGAAAGGAAAAGTGCTTCAACTATTGTCTGCTAGGGCACATAATTAGAAACTATCCTATTGGTAAGGTTGCTTCTGGGGCAAACAAGGTTCCTGTTACCTCTTTTTCAGCTCCAGCATCAAAGGGTGCACCATCTATCTCCGGCACTATCAGAATCAACTCTATGCTCTCACTACTCGTTGAATTGCCTAATGTCATTACTGGTATATTGAAACTCTTCTCCCATGATGTGTACTATTTAATTGATTTGGGGTCTATTTTTTCTCATATGACCCGCAGCTGTGCATTTTGGTTTTGGTCCTGAGTGTATTCTGGATGCTTTTTCTATTTCTATCTCGATGGGTGATTCTATAGTTGCTAAAAGAGTCTATAGGTGCTGTGTGGTGGCTGTGGGTGGTCGGGAGACCTTGGTGGATCTAATTGCATTAGACATGGTGGATTTCAATGTCATATTAGGGATGTATTGGTTAAACTCGTGCTATGTTTCTTTAGACTGTAGGACCCATAAGGTTGTCTTTAAATTCCCTAATGATCCAGTTATTAAGTGGGATGGTGGTTCCCTAGCTCCTAAGGAGATGTTTATATCATATCTCAAAGCTTCAAGATTAATCTCCAAGAGGTATCTCTACTATCTGGTCTGGGTTAAAGATTCTAACTCGGAGGGTCCTTCTCTATATTCCATACCGATGGTGAATGAATTTCTTAAGGTTTTCCCTAATGACCTTCCCGGTGTTTCTCTAGATAGGAAGATTGATTTTGGGATAGATCTTGTTCTGGAAACTTGTCCTATTTCTATTTCCCCTTATAAAATGGCTTCAGCTGAGTTGAAGGAGCTTAAGGAGAAATTAAAGGATTTTTTTGATAGGGGTTTCATCCGTCGTAGTGTATATCTGTGGGTGCACCAATTTTATTCATGCGTAAGAAGGATGGTTCCCTTCAAATGTGTATTAAATATCGGCTACTGAATAAGGTGATGGTAAAGACTAAGCACCCTCTTCCAAGGATAGATGATTTGTATGATCACCTTTAGGGTGCTAAATTTTTCTCCAAGATTGATCTTCAGTCTGGGTATTATAAGCTAAAGATTATGGAGGTGGATATCCCTAAGACTACTTTTTGTACCCGGTATGAGCATTTTGAGTTTCTAGTTATGTCTTTTAGGTTGACCAATTCCCCAACGACATTCATGGATTTGATGAATAGGTCTTCCTATAGTTTTTGGATTTGTTCGTCATTGTGTTCATAGATGATATTTTGGTGTACTCAAAGAGTGAGTGGACCATGCTAAACTTTCATATAGTGTTGCAGACCTTGAAAGGGTAGCAATTGTATGCCAAATTTTTGAAATGTGAGTTCTGGTTGAATTCTGTTACTTATTCGAGTCATGTCATTTCTAGCGAAAGGATCATAGTGGATCTGGAGAAGGTTGCAGTGGTTAAGAAGTGGCCTAGACCCATGACTCCAACTGATATTTAGAGCTTCTTGGATTTAGCTGGCTATTATAGAAGGTTTCTGGAAAGTTTCTTTTCTATAGCTACCCCATTGACTAAGTTGACTCAAAAAAAGGTGAGGTTCTTATGGTCGGATGCTTGTGATGGTAGTTCTGAAAAGCTGAAGGATAAACTAACCTTGACACTAGTCCTGACTTTGAATGAAGACACTAATGGTTTGGTAGTCTATTGTGATGAATCTAGTGTGGGGCTTGGTTGCATCTTGATGCTGCATGGAAAGGTGATAGCGTACCCCTGTAGAAAATTGAATGTTCATCAGAAGAATTATCCGACGCATGACTTGGAATTACTGGCTGTGGTATTTTTGGTTGAAGATCAGGCGTCACTATCAATACGGAGTGCATGTGGATATCTTTTTCAATCATAAGATCCTGCAAGATGTGTTTACTCAGAAAGAGGTTAACCTTAGGCAAAGGAGATGGCTTGAGCTGCTCAAGGATTATAACATGAGTGTTCGCTGCCATCCAGTTAAAGCTAATGGGGTTGCTGATGCTCTTAGAAGGTTATCGATGGGAAGTTTGGCTTATGTGGATAAAGGGAAAAAGGAGTTGGTGAAAGATATTCACCATTTGGCTAACTTTGAAATTTGTCTCTTGGACTCTGAGGATGGTGGTGTATTTATTTAGAAGGTGGGACAATCATCTCTTGGTGCTAAAATAAAGAAAAAACAAGTGTTGGATCTCATCTTGATGAGGGTTAAGGGTGATATAGGTGGGCATAAAGTAATGGCCTTTGAGGTTAGTGGTGATGGTACATTGCGGTACCAATGGAAATTATGTTTTCTAGATATGGATGGATTGCGAGAGAGGATCTTGGATGAGGCACATGAGTTGCGCTATGCTATTCATCTTGGTTCAATGAAAATATTTCACAACCTCAAGGAAATTTATTGGTGGAACAACATGAAGCGGGATGTGGCTAGTTTTGTGGATAAGTGCATGGCGTGCCAACAAGTGAAAGTTAAGAACACAAGGACCGAAGGATTGCATCATGAAATTGAGTTGCCTGTGTGGAAGTAGGAGGTGATCAATATGGATTTTGTTACCATTATTTCTCGGTCTCAGAATTAGTTTGATTTTGTTTGAGTCATCATGGATAGGATGACAAAGTCTGCTCACTTCTTGCCAGGGAAGACTAATTTCTCAGCTGAGGATTATGCAAGGTTGTATCTCCAAGAGATTGTGAAGTTACATGTGGTACATATTTCTATCATCTCGTATCATGGTACGTAGTTTTCATTGCCCTATTGGTGGTCATTTAATAAGGGTTTGGTGACTAAGGTGAGTCTTAGTATGGATTTCCACCGGAAGTTGGATGGTCAAGTAGAAAGTACTATTCTAACATTAGTAGATATGCTCTGTGCTTGTGTGATTGACCATGGTGGTAGTTGGGTTGAGCATTTTCCACTTATAGAGTTTACATATAACAATAGCTACCACTCTGGTATTGGGATGGTCTCGTTTGAAGCTTTGTATGGTAGGAGGTGTAGGTCTTCTATTGGGTGGTTTGAGGATGGTGAGGAAGAGATGTTTGGCCCAAATTTGGTTCACCGAGCAAAGGTAAAGGTGATTCGAGATAGGCTTAAAGCTGCCCAAAGCCGTCAAAAGTCTTATACAGATATTAGGTGAAAGAAGTTAGAATTTGAGGTTGGAGATAGGGTATTCTGAAAGGTGTCTCCCATGAAGGGGTGATGCAGTTTAGGAAGAAGGGGAGGCTCAGTCCCTAGTATATTGGTCTGTATTTGGTTTTGATAGAGGTTGGCAATATTGCGTATGAGTTGGAGTTGCCTTCTAGTTTGAGCTCCATTCACGCGGTATTCTATGTTTCCATGTTGAGGAAGTGTGTGGGTGATTCATCGCAAATTGTGCCTATCAAGGATAATGGTATTTCAGATTCTTTATCTTATGAGGAATTCCCTTTTGAAATCTTAGATTGGTAGGTTTTTCAGTTGCGGACCAAGGACGTAGCTTCGGTTAAGGTTCTATGGAGGAACCACAAGGTTGAAGAGGCTACTTGGGAAGATGAAGATGACATAAAGTCCAATTATCCATTTTTATTTCTCGTTCTGAAAAATCGTGCTTAAGGTATGTGTTGATCTTAACATCCTTGTTTTTTGTCCTAAAAGTATGAGTGGACTGTGAATTCCTTGGTAATTTATTTTCTATCTTAAAGGTAAGCGTAGGGGTGTTTGGGGGTTTAATCGTGCTTGTCACTGCTTTGTCCCATTATTTGAGGATGAATGATCCAAGAGTTGGAGAATTGAAACACCTTGGGTTTTGGACCTTGGAAATTTCCTAAGTTTTGAAATCGTTGTCCTAGTAATGACTCACCATACGAGTAGTATGGTATGGGCATAGGTCAAGTGACCCTTGTCATAGGGAGTCCAGTAGGTGGTGGTTGGGATTTTACTATGGTTATGATTGGGGTGGTGCTAGTCTTTAGGGGTGGTGATGGTTCATTTGGTCGGTCCCTTAATTAAATCAATAACTTAGTGACTTGACTTGGCTTTGAGTACGAGTGGCTCATTAATATCCATGAGGATAGGGTACGAGTGGTATAGTTTAATTATATGTTGTCCAGTGTCAATCCCTTTGGATTATGTCTTGGGTATGACTAGGCCATCGGAGTCATATAGTTTGGTAATGAGTGGGATTAGGAAGTTGTATGGTGGGAAGTGTATGGATGCCCAACTCACTGTATTGGTGACGACTCAATGGTACGAGTCGTATGTTATGGTCACAAGTCACGAGCTCTACTTGTAACCACCTGAGGTATTTTTACAGTTTGAAGTCTGGGGCATTCTAGACATTTCCCTTTTTAACTCCCTTTGATACCACGACATAAAACACCTTTTGGGACTTCATTAGCCTATTATTCTGATCAAACACTCTTAAAACTCTCTTAAACTCCCAGTTCAAGAAAAGCCTAGGGTTTCATCAAGATAATCAATTAAGGCTTTCAAGGGTAGTTTTTCTTCGTCTTCCTTGATGTCTAAGGCATATTATTCCTCCCTCATTGTTATTTTACAAAGAGCATGTGTTTTAATGTATAATTTTTTCATGATATTGTTATGGTTTGAAATAGTGGTTGGGGGTTTTGGATGTTGTTGGTTGAATAATGGTTCTCATGGTTTAATTATATTTTTTTCACGCTTTTAATATGATTTTTACATTGTGGGTTGCATGCTAATGGTAAATGGATTCGGGGTATTATGGATTCCCAAAATTACTTGGTCATGGTTTTTAAACTTATGTGCCCTCAAGCTACTTGTGAAAATGCCAATGAGAAGAATTTTTGTAACAGTGCTTTACTACTCTTGATATCTTTGCATTGCATAAACGGTAATGGAACATGAATTGGTCTGATTGATTGAAAATGGGTTAGAAAGGCCTTGGTGGCCATAGTTTAATTGGATACTTTGGAGTCAACTTAGTTTAGTGGTTTTGGTATGCATAATAGGATAGACTTAGAAGATATAATTTTGGTATGACGATACCAACAGTTAATGCCTAAACAAAAGACTCCTTAGTAAATGGTTGGAAAGTGTAATTGGTTTTAATATAGTCTTAAAGATGGTTATGTTAGAAAATCCGTGGAAGGTGGAGGCCCCTGGGAGACTAATACTGGAAACTCATGTTTGCCAATGTGAGGTTTGGTCATGGTGACTATGTGCATGATGTCACACTTTATATTTTGGGAGATTTATTTGTCATCTCAAGTTTTTATTGGGTTCATGTGGCTAACACATACCGGGGTCCTTTCAGCAGGGTGAGATGAACCCATATAGCCTGTGGGTGGATATTTAGGATGGTAGAGCTACACAACCCAAATTAAGGTTTTAAATGCAAGATAAACCTGGTTCCTTATCCCGACATGATATATATATGTATATGTGTGATTGCATATGGTTATTTGATTTGGTTTTGAATAATAGTATTATTTTATCTTTATCTTTGAGTTCATGCTAGCGTTCACTCTGCTAACCATCTTCGGGAGCTGTATCCTTACTCGATGCTGGAACCAATTATCCTACCATTCCTTCTGCTTAGTGACTTAGATTCGGGGACAACTTTGAGTCAGATTGAAGTGGTGATCTTCCAAACTCCGGAAGACTCCATTTCATGCTATGGACTTCTTTTCATTATTTTTGTTTCTTGGATTTTGGTTTTGGCTATTATCGAGGTCATGTCCCAATCGGATGTTACTTGATTCTTGTTAGAGGCTTTATCGAACTACTATGGTCATGGGCGGTGTCGATATTAGTGCCAACATTGGTATTGGTATTGGAATTGGGGTTGGCACCGGTTGGATATTTGGTTGAGGTTGTAGGATTATGATTATTTACTTGATTAATGTCTTTGAATTATTATTGAATTATCTTGTTATATATTTGGAATCCGACATAGGGTGCAGGGCGGTTACGGTTGGGTATTGGGAGTTGTCTACAGTCCTGGTTCTTGTCGTGTCACTAATCCACTGAAAATCCATACTGGCAAGCGTGAGAATAAATCCATAAGGCGCTACCTTGGCATAAAAATAGAATTAATCCAGGTCTGGAATCTATGCCGATGCTACAACTGGTCTGGATGCCCCTAAAAACCAATAGATCTACTGCCCAAGCGCATATGCAAGTGTACGTGGTCCAAACAAGCAATATAGTGGCCTTATAAAAGACAAGTATCGATCCTACATGGAATTGTGTTAAACAATGGTCTGATTATAGTTTCACTCTTAAGATTATACAAGTGCAAACGTTTCACAAAAGTATTTGAGAGTTAAAGAAACTAAAAGTAAACTTAACAATATGATAATGTCAACAACTTATACAATAATGGAGAGAAACCTAGGGTTAAGGAACTACGAATAATCCTACTTACCTACAAACAAACCCATTATCTTGGTTGTTGGTCCACGGGGTTCATATCATGATTATGGTCTTCCAAACCTTAAACCAATTATGTAACTTAACCTTACAACTACATCGTTGAGTAGGGATGCGAGAACTAAGCTAACTATCATTGTATTCTTCCCGTATATGAACCTATTAGGGCTAATTAGGTATATTCCTACCCTAAAAGCAAATCATAACTACAATTCATTGAAATATTATGATCCTATTACATGTATCCCACGTTCTATTCGATATTCCTCTTTTGGGATCATGATAGAATTATGCATTTATCCTAGGGGTTGTAAATCTATATAATAGTTAAAAAATGAACATATTAACAACCAACAATGATAATCACATCAACCAACTCAATTAAAATCAAGAATAATCATGTTCTCGGCCTTAACCCTAGATTAGTGTGTTTAGCCACTCATGGACATACAAAGAATCATAGTATTATGATTCATATAATAATCCAAGAATAAACTAAAGTAAAAGAATAAAAACCCTAATTGAATCCTCCTCAATCGTGTTTCAATGCCCCCATGACGTCCAAGGTGGATATAAAACAAGGTAAGTGTCCAATTTATACTAGGCCAACATTGGTCAATTTGGACTTACCTCTGTACCACGGCCCTATCGCGGTGACTAGGCAGAGTGGCATGCTGCTATCATGCCTAGCTACTGGAATGGACTTCTTAGATTGTAACCAAGGGTATGCCACATCCTTACAGTAGTGGCTAGACAGCGTGGCATGCTAGTGAGTCCACAAATTCCAATTTTTTTTGTTCTTTTCTCAATGTATTTGGTCTTCAAGTCCTTGCTTTGTTGTTGTATTTCCTCTTCCAAAATAGATTGTAATTCATTCCAATAGCATGTTAATCATCTCATCTATACCAACTCGGGTTCTTGGTTCTTGATTTTTTTTTTAAATTTTATCCACACTGTCCTGACTATGACTCACCCTATAAGTCATAGAGTGTCTTGACATGTTATATGACCCTATTTGTAAGGTTTTTAATAAATGGTGCTTGAGTTGCTGTCCTGAGTATGACTTAGGGACACGAGTTGTAAAGATCCATGATGAGTCATTAGACTAAAATCGTAGCCTAAACAGTGTGTGTGTGGCTAAGTTTTGCTTTTAGTTCAAGTGGTTCACTAAGAGTTGTAAGTACTCATTACAAGTCATTTGGTGCAAATCGTAGGATGTCCAGTGTTTACCCCAAATGGGTTTGTGTTGATTACGACTGGACCCTATGAGTCGTAGGGTCCTATTACGCATTGTACCAGTTGAGTTGTAGGGTCAGTAGTGTGTGGGTACCCTAGAAACTGTCTGGGCTACGACTCATCGTTCCAAGCTGTAATGAAACCTTACGAGTCGTTTAGTGACCCGTAGTGACTAATAACTAAATTCCAATTTTTAAATTAAGGGCACTTTGAACAATTCCCCTTCACCCAATCAAAACCCTATGTTCATAAAGCACTTAATGGGGTTATTTCTCATTCATAACATAATCAAACACTTCCAAAACTCTCTTAAGTAGCCATACTTAAGGTTTCCAAGAAGTAGGTCATCCAAGGGCTCAAGGGTGGAATTCTCTCCATAAAATTTGATAATTGAGGGATGTTACTCTTCTTTAATAGCTAATTTGTAAAAATATCTGTTCTAAAGTGTTGTTTATAGGGTATTGATGTTGGTTTTGAAACATGGTGTGAGGGTATTGAATAATTGTTTTTTATGTGTTGTTTCATGCTTGTCCCTTGATGAGTTACATTTAAACTGTGGTTTTCAAATCAATTTGATGCATGGTTAAAGTGAATAAACTAAGGGATTGTGATTTCCTCAAACTTGTGACTTTTGAAGTGGTTATGACCTCAGCCCAATATTGTAAAATTGTTTTTGAATATGAAAAGTATGCATATTAATCTACTCTTGAACTATCGGCAAAGTTGAAAAACTAATGAGTCATAATTATTTTTAAATTAAACCAAGGGGTTTGAGAATTCCCAGAGTGATGATAATTGGTTGGGCATGATTGATGTTACCTTGCAAGTGCAGTTGGTATGACGATACTAACATTGTATGCCTAAATGTGTGTCATGGTTCAATGAATGTGAACGTGTGATAATTATTTTAATTGGTCTTTAAAGAGGGCTGTGTAGCTAAATTGTGAAAGTGGAGGGCCCAAGGGTCCAACACTGGAAACTATGGTTGCCGATGCGGGGGTCTAATGACAGGGTAGTTTGGGTCCCCCTTATTATTATCATATGATTGGAAGGTTCGAGTCCCCCACATTATATTACATAATTTGGTGCTTGTTTCATTTCTATATCTTGTTTTAATGATAAGTATATTACAACAAGGGACCAGGTCCCTGGAACTTCAAGACTAATGTATAGCTGGCACATGCCTACATAATTATGTCATCCGGTGTAACAAACTGCGTAGTGCTTCTTGCACTATTCAGGACACTTGGTCCAACTTCCATTTTACCCTAATCATTACTCTAATATACAAGGAAAAAGATTCTTCTTAATGGATAGTTTTTACAAAATCAGAAAATCTGAACAGAGCAAACACCCAACTTTCAACATTGCTTAAGTTCTTATTTCTTGTATGTGCTGAAATAGAGAGTGTTCTTGAGTTAAGCTTGAGTCTATAATTGAATTATTCATTCTATAAGTGTAATGCTTTGTTTTTCTTGCTTTGATAGTGGTTAGAGTTAATCAGTGTTGAGGGTGTCTTAGCAGAGTTGTCAAGGTGAGGTTGTTGTAGAGTTACTACAAGCAGAAGGTGCCTAGTGTTAGGTTCAAGTTTGAGTCTTTAATCAAGAGGTTAGTTATAGTGAACTTTTGAAGAACTTGTGAGGGAAATCCGTGGTTTTTCCTCCCTTGAGTAAGAAGTTTCCCATGTTAAATTTTGTGTTCTTTAAGTTTCCTGCCTTGTTTTGTGTTCTTGGTTAATTTACTATTTTATTGATTGTGAATGATTTTGAGGGACTTGGTCCCTCACTGTGTGGTGCAACCCCAAGGTTTCAACAATTGGTACCAGAGCCTTTTCACACTAAAAGTTTCACACCTAGAGTGTTTTGGTTATCATGACTACTCCAGCTAACCTCGAAGAAGTGCAATCTACCACTAGGCAACCTAGATTTAATGGGTAGTTTTTTCGGTGATGGAAAACTAGGATATTTGACTTCATTATGGCTGAAGATAGTGAGATGATGGATATAATACTTGATAGTCCTCACATTCCAGTTATAGAAATAACTAGAATGGTTGTTAAAAGCATAAGAGAGTATGATGATGAAGATAGAAAGAAAATTGTGAAGAATTATAAGGCCAAGAAGTTAATAGTTTGTGGTATAGGGCCTACTAAATACAACATGATTTTTGCATGTTAAAATGCTAAAGAAATCTGGGACTTCTTGAAACCAGCTCACGAGGGAACTACAAATATGTAGAATTCCAATGTTGACATGTTGACCACCTTTATGAAACCTTTACCATGAAAGAAGGAGAGACAATATAGAAAATGCATAAAATATTCACCTCTATCACAAATGAGCTACACTGCTTAGGAGAAAAGATTCCATTGTATAAGCAAGTGAGGAAGATTCTTGGGGGTCTGCCAAAACCCCGGGAAAGAAAAGTAGATTCTAGTGGTGAGGAAAGGAACCTGAAAACTATCCTTATGGATGAGATTATTGGTAATTTAAAGAAACATGAACTCAAGAAGCAACAAGAACAAAAGAAAAAGGAAAAAAAAGGAAAAATCTCAGGCACTGAAGGCATCGAAATATGACTCTAATGAAGAAGACACTGATGTTGCCTATTTGGAAAAAATAATTGTTAGAGCTATGAAAAAAGTGGCTACTTTCAAAGAAGTGGAAGTAACAGCAAAAAGGAAGGCACTATGAAGGTTTGTCACAAATGTGGAAGTCCTGAGCATTTCACTAAGGAATGTCCAATTCACACAATGGACAATTAGGAATATATATAGACTGGAGGAGACAAAGGAAAGAATATGGATCAAGTCTCTATAAAATTAAGCAGAAGGGTTATAGCTAATTTTTTAGTTAAGCAAGCCTTAGCTGTCTGGGGGGATTCCTCTAGTGAATCTGTGAATATGGAAAACATGAGGATGTTTCTATGATGGTAGTGGAGGATGAGAAAGGGACCTTTGATTCCTTGTTTTCTTTTATGGCAATCACTGAAGATGAAGAAAATAAGGTAACACTTTCTAACATTAAAGAAAACTAGAAAAACTACTCTGTTATAAAGATAAAAAAGCTTGCAAATGTGCTGATTGATTCTCTTTGTGAAATGACTGCAAAAAAATTGCTCTAGAAGAAAAGGTAGAAAGTCAAAAGCTTGGGTAAATTTCTTTAAATTTTCAAATATTTGAATCTGAGGAACAAGTTACTAAGTTAAAATCTTAAAATCTAAATTTAGTAAGTCAACTGGAGAAAAGAGATGATGCTTGTGATAAAAAAAAAGAATAATGCTCTAGAAGATAAAATAGAAGATCCTAGCTTAAGTTGATTGCTTTGATTCTCCAGATATCTAAATTGAGGAACAAGTTACTAATTTAAAATATGAAAATTTTAGCTTGGTGAGTTAACTTGAGAAAATAGATGATTCAAATGGTAAAGGGAAGAAAGAAGCCTCAAAGTTTCAAATTGAGCTTAAAGAAAAATTGATGGATTACCAAAAACATCTCATGACTGCACTCCAAAAGAATGAGGAGTTAGAAAGGGACCTGGTCCGTCTGAGGGCAGAACCTAAGAAATCCTATAATGGATTTTATCTTCACAGATCCTTTCTAACTTAACTGGTCAAGGAGTTAGTAACAGTAAAGGCCTTGGGTATCAGTAGAAAACTCAATCACCTGGGTATCAAGGAAAGGTTGTTCAAGATGTCAGAAACAAAGTTCACAAACCTTTATGCACTCATTGTGGAAGAGATGGACACATAAAGAAAAACTGTCAAAGTTGGAATAGATCAAGATTGATCAATGTTAGATATATCCAGCAGGAGAATACCTATCATAAAGTTTTTGTACCTTTGAAAAATGTGAAAAAGATCTCATTACCTAGATGGGCAAAGAAGGATTTGATCACACCTCTATCCTCCTATTGGGAACTCAAACTCAGGTGGGTTCCCAAATTTAACAAATGAATTTGTTTGTAGGAGGGAGAAAGGGTTTGCAGTTAGAACTATTTTCTTAATATGTAATTGTTCAAGGCTATGAATGGAAGGTCTGCTTGTATTCTATATCTCCATACACTCCAAAATATAGATGTATTATGTGGAAAAGGTATAAACGATCAAGAAAAGCTATATGTGTGGGCTATATATAAACAAGGAAAATATTGACGAAGATGAGGGTCAAGGATAAATTTGATACAGAGGGGATTAATGATAGTGATGGTGATCCAAGATTCCAGTCACAAACATCAGCTCAAGTAGAAGAAGCTCAAGAAATGTTTAGTCAATATTTCACAAGGACTTGGTCCTAGTATAATTCATATCAGAAGCATTCCTATCCCAAAACTGAGCTAAAAAGGGTGAAAAAGATTTTGAAAGATGTTGGTTGGTTCAAAGTAATGTAGAAGGAACCTCTAATATTTGAAGGATGCTAAGTTTGGTGCCTGGTCCTTAGACCTTTTTATGAACAAATTTTGGCATGAAGTGGTGTATTGAAACTAACAAGCCGAGGTTGGGATTTATCAAATTAATCTGACCTACTAGATGAATCAATTTCTCTCCTTAAAATTAGCTATGATAAGGAGACAAGTATCCTTATTAAAATAGATGCATATTGGTTTAACTTAGTATCATACCTTTTATCATTCCTTTGCAGGTATACACCCATGGGAACAACTTTGGAGGAGGAAAATGTGACATCCACAAAGTCAAGGATCCACTCAAAAAAAGAGAGGGACCTAGTCCCATCTCTCAGGTTAGTATCATGAATATGTAATTTTTTTGTTCAGATAAAAAATCTACTTTCTCTAACCGTGTCAGAAATTTGTCCTATACTTAAAAAAAAGGATGAGTCACCCAAAAAAATTGAATTTGATAATATCTCATTCTTTCAAAATGTCCCTCACTATGCTTATTAGTCTCTAAAGTTCTGCTCTATCAAAAACCCTCTCTTGTCAAAAAATGAAATCTATCCTCAAATAGTCTTCTTGTGTTAAGAATCTCCAAATGGACACAAATTGTCCATTCTCATGCCTTTCCAAGGAATCTGAGCTAAGCCTAGATAAAAATCCTCTCATAAATCTTCTAGAATATTAACTCCCATCATCTACCCTTTCAAAGCCAAACTCTTTCTTGACTTAACTTGTTGATAAAGATTCATCCATGAAGCCTCACAATTTTTCTGGTAGTATGTCAATGGATGATGCCTGGGTTGGTAAAAATCTCATCTTGATGTCAAATAGCCCTGTAAAGAGCAAAATTAGTCCTAAGGACCAAACTATTAGTAACATAACAAGAATTTCAGGGAAGAAGTTGGGAAGTTTTGCTGAGACCTAATAGATTTCTAAAGGACCTGGTCCTATGATGAGGAAAAAGACTAAAGTAGAACCCATTAGTGTTTTTGAAAGAAGTAAACTGAAGAAATAAGGAAAGGTTATGTCTAAAGAAGTGAGAAACAGGTTCTTGAAAAATCAAAAGATGTTAATGTAATACCCCATCTCAAAATATTTTTGTCCATCATACGACTCACCTCTTGAGTCATATGAATAACATACAGGTCATATGTGATACTCGTACCTAAGACAGTATAGAATGGTGGAATTTTAATTAAAGGTACGAGTCAACCCCTTGAAGTGGAATTTTGATTAAAGGTACGAGTCAACCCCTTGAAGTCGTTAAGAAGCATATGAGTTATATGAAGCTAAGTGTAAGAACATCAGTGTAGACTCTAAGATATTCTATCCAAGGTATGAGTATAGCATAAAGGGTCGTACGAAGAGGATATATATGACCCTAATGGAGTTCCATCGGTTCCCCTGTCCCTCCCCAGGAACCTCGAGCTGATATGTTTAATGCCAAGTTTCGCCAGTCGAATAATGTGCTTACCTAGTTGGTAGCCTCCCAGACTAAGTAGGTTGCTTCTGTTACTCAATCCTCTAAGTCCACTCGAGTTGTAAAATTTATGAGGTTGAGCCCTCCTATTTTCACTGGCTCTAAAGTTGAGAAAGATCCTAAACATTTCATTGATAAGATAGAAAAGATCTTTTGTGTGATGCATGCTACGAATGTGGAGGGTGTAGACTTCGCTGCTTATTAGTTGAAGGATGTTTCATACCAATAGTATGAAGAGTGGGAGCATCTTAGGAGATATGATGCAGAGTCCCCTTTGTGGGATGAATTATCTAGTGCTTTTCTTTATCACTTCTTTCCTCAAGAGCTTAGAGAGGTGAAGGCTGAGGAATTCGTGAATTTAAAGCAAGGTAATATGACAATAAAGGAGCATGCCTTAAATTTTTATCATATATTAAGTTATGTCCTGAGTTGGTGTCTTGCATAAGGGATAAAATGAGAAAGTTTGCTTCTGGGTTGTCCCGTAAGTTTATATTAGAGAGCAAAGCTACCTTGTTGAGCAAGGATATAGACATCTCTAGACTTGTGGTGTACATGCAATAGGTTGAGAAGGAAAAGAAGAAGAAGGTTGAGATGAGTGAAAGGAAGAATAAGAAGTTTCACTACTCAAATTAGGGTAGACATCAAAAGCAGAATGGTAGAGATGGTGGAAAGTGGTCTAAGTAGAAGAAGGGCAATTTTTGTTCCTACTCTGCGGCTAGTGCTTCTTATCCAAAGCCATCGGGTGATCATCATTCTCAGTATAATAGTGGGTTTAGAACACTAGGAGCCCAGCCTCAGGCTAGTAGGGCTCAGTTAGCTCTATTGTATCCTTCTGGTAGATTTTATGGTGACGTGTACTGTGGTGTTTATGAAGAAGGGAGGAACAAGTGCTTTAAATGTGGTCAGATTGGTCATATGCATAGATATTGTCCTTTTATGGTTGCTTCTAGAGCAAATAAGATTCCTGTTACTATTTCATCTACTCTTTCACCAAAGGGTTCTACTTCTGCTTCTAGCTCTGAAACTGGATGGAACCGATTGTATGCTCTTGCCACTCGCCAAGATTCTATGGTGTCCCTCGATGTTGTTACTGGTATGATTAAACACTTTTCTCATGATGTATATTATCTACTTGATCCCGAGTCTACCCTCTCATTTGTGACCCCTTATATGGCTATTCATTTTTGTTTTGACCTAGTGGGTATTTTGAATCCCTTCTCTATGTCCACCTCAATGGGTGTCTCTATTAAGGCTAGAAGGGTCTATAGGGGTTGTGTCATGTTGGTTTTTGGTAAGAAGACCTTGGTGGATCAGATAGAGTTGAACATAGTAGACTTAAATGTGATTTAGGGATGGTTTGGTTGTATTCATGCTATGCATCTATCGATTGTCTGACCTGAAGGGTTAGTTTCCATTTCCCTAATGACTTGGTGATTGAATGGGAATGTAGTTCCCTAGTGCCTAAGGTAAGGTTTATTTCGTATCTTAGAGCTCAAAAATTGGTTTCTAAAGGGTGTCTCTATCACTTAGTACATGTTAAGGATTATATATATGAAGGTAAGTTTTTGTTGAATGCTGTGACTTATCAGGGACATGTTGTTTCTAGTGAAGGAATTATGATAGATCCACAAAAGGTTACGGTGGTTAAAAAGTTGCCTAAACCCATAACTTTAACCAACATTTAGATCTTCTTGGGTTTAGCCAATATTATAGTAAGTTTGTGGAAAGTTTCTCTTTTATTGCTGCCCCATTGACTAAGTTGACTCAGAAGAAGGTGAATTTTTTATGGTCTAATGCTTGTGAGGGTAGTTTTAAGAAGTTGAAGGATAAGTTGACTTCGGCTCTGGTCTTGACTCTTCCTAAGGATACTGATGGTTTTGTTGTCTATTGTGATACATTCTGGGCAGGATTGGGTTGTGTGTTGATGCAACATGGCAAGGTGGTTGCTTATGATTCTAGGTAATTTAAAGTTTATGAGAAGAATTACCCGACTCATAATTTGGATTTGTTGGCTTTGGTATTTGCATTTAAGATCTGGAGACATTATTTGTATGGGGTCCATATTAATATTTATTTTGATGATAAGAGAATGTAATACATGCTCACTTAGAACATGTAATACATATTCACTCAGAAGGAGCGAAATCTCAGGAAAAGAAGATGGCTTAAGTTGCTCAAGGACTATGACTTGAGTCTTCACTATCATCCAGGTAAGGCTAATGTGGTTGCTGATGCTCTTAACAGGTTGTCCATGAGAAGCTTATCTCATGTGGACGAGGAGAAATGGGATTTAGTGAAGGATATTCACCGTTTAGCTAATCTAGGAGTTCGTATCTTGGATTTTGAAGATGATGGTGTGATTGTTCAATAGGTGGAGAAGTTATCTTTTGGTGCTGAGGTGAAAGAGAAGCAAATGTTGGACCCTATCTTGATGAAAATCAAAATGATATGGGTAGGAAGAAGGTGATGGTTTTTGAGATTGGTGGTGATGGTATCTTGTGGTACCAAGGAAGATTATTTGTTCCTGATATTGATGGGTTGAAAGGAAGAATTTTGTAAAAGTTCATGAGTCGCGTTCTACGATTCATCCTAGTTTGATGAAAATTTATCAAGATCTTAAGAAAATTTATTGGTGGAATAGTATGAAGTGGGATGTGGCCAATTTTGTGTCTAAGTGCATGGTGTGTCAGCTAGTGAAGGTGGAGCACTTGAGGACCAATGGGTTGACTTAAGAGATTGAGCTGCCGGTGTGGAAAGACGTGACAATTAATATGGATTTTGTTACCGGTCTTACGCGGTGTCGCCGATAATTCAATATTATTTGGGTCATCGTTGATAGGATGACTAAGTTTGCTCACTTCTTGTAGTGAGGTAAAGTTTCTCTTCTGAGGATTACACAAAGATGTTTATTGAGGAGATGGTGAAGTTGCATGGTACTCCAATTTCCATCATATCTGATTGAGGTACTCAATTTTTTTCTAACTTTTGGAGATCCTTTCATAGAGGTTTGGGGAATACGGTGAGCCTTAGTACCGATTTCCACCCTTAGACAGATGGGCAAGTGGAAAGGATAATTTAGGCATTGGAATATATTCTTCGGACTTGTGTATTTGATATTGGTGGTAGTTGGGTTGGCCATTTGCCTCTTATAGAATTTTCCTAGAACAACATTTATCACTCTAGTATTGGTATGGCTCCATTTAAGGCCTTATATGGTAGGAGGTGTAGGTCTCCTATTGGTGAAAATAAGTTATTTGACACTGATTTGGCTCACCAAGCCTTTGAGAAGGTGAAGGTGATTCGGGATAGACTTAAGGCTGCCCAAAGTCACCTAAAGTCCAACTTGAATGTGAGGTGAAGGGAGTTGGAGTTCAGTATTGGTGATTGGATGTTCTTGAAGGTGTTTCCCATGAAGGAGTGATGTGGTTTTGTAGAAAGGGGAAACTCAGTCCCTGTTATTTTGGTACGTACTTGGTTTTGAAAAGGGTTGGTAATGTTGCTTATGAATTAGAGTTTCCTTCTTGTTTGAGCTCTATACATCTGGTGTTTTATGTTTCGATGTTGAGAAAGTGCATAAGTGATCCTTTGGTGGTTGTTCCCTTGGAAAAGATGGGCATTCTAGATTCCTTATCCTGTGAGGAAGTCGCGATTGAGATTTTGGATAGGAAAGTACGTCGGTTGCGGAAGAAGGACATAATGTTGGTAAAGGTTCTTTGGAGGAACCCAAAGATTGAGGAAGATACTTGGAAAGCTGAAGAGGACATGAAGTCCAAGTATCCATTCTTGTTACCCATCCCAGATAATTGTGCTTGAGGTATGAGTATTCCGTAACATTAACACCCTGGGTTTTTGGTCTTTGAAAAATTTCTAAAATTTTAACCTCACTATCCCGATGACGACTTACCCTACGAGTTGTAGGGTGTCTTTACGGGTCATATGACCCTAGTCGTATAGTGTTCATTGAATGGTGCTTGAGTTGCAATCCTAAGTATGACATGGGGACATGAGTCGTAAAGAACCATGATGAGTCATCAGACTCAAATCGTAGCCTAACTGTGTGTGTGGCTATGTTCTTCTCTAAGTACAAGTGGCTCACTAAGAGTCGTAAGGACTCGTTATGAGTCGTTAGGTGCAAATAGTAGGATGTCCAGTGTTTACCCCAAATGGGTTTTGTGTTGACTACGACTAGACCCTACGAGTCGTAGGGTCCCATTACTAGTTGTACCAGTTGAGTCTAGGGTCAGCAGTGTGTGGGTGCCTTGGAAACAGTATTGGCTACGACTCATGGTGCCGAGTCGTAATGAAACCTTACGAGTCATATAGTGACCCGTAGTCACTGACGACTAAATTTTAGTTTTTAAATTGAAGGCATTTTGGACAATTCCCTACTCACCCAATTAAAATCCCACATTCATAAAGATCTTAAGGGGATTATTTCTCATTCATGACGTAATCAAACACTTCCCAAACTCTCTCAAGTCTATCAAGCAGTCATACTTAGGGTTTCCAAGAAGTAGGTCATCCAAGGGCTCAAGGGTGGAATTCTCCCCATAAACTTGGAGTTTTAGGGATTTTATTCTTCCATAATTACTAATTTGTTAAAAGAATATGTTTTTAAGTGTAGTTCATATGGTATTGATGTTAGTTTTGAAACATTGGTTGAAGGTATTGAATAATTTTTTTTTATGTGATGTTTTATTTTTGTCCCTGTATGGGTTACATTTAAACGGTGGCTTTAAAATCAATTTGATGCATGGGTATGGTGAATAAACTAAGGGATTGTGATTTTCCAAAACTTGTGACTTTTGAAATGGTAATGACCTCAGCCCCATATTGTGAAATTGGTTTTTGAATATGAAAAGTATGTGTATTGAACTACTCGAGAACAATTGTCAATGGTGAAAAATTAATGAAGCATAATGATTTTTAAATAGAACCAAAGGGGTTGTGAATTCCCCCAAGTGATGATAATTGGTTGAGCATGATTGATGTTACCTTGCAAGTGTAGTTGGTATGACAATACCAACAATGTATGCATAAATGTGTGTCAAGGTTCAATGAATGGGAATGCGTAATAATTCTTTTAATTGGGCTTTAATGAGGTTGTGTAGCTGAGTTGTGAAAGTGGAGGTCCAGAGGGGCCAACACTAAAAAATGCGGTTGCCAATCTGGGGGTATAAATGGCTGGGTGGTTCGAGTCCCCCTATTAATAACATATGGTTGGGAGATTCAAGTCCCCCACATTATATTACATGATTTGGTGCTTGTGTCACCTCGATATTCCGGGAGGTTCGAGTCCTCTATAGTGTATATGTATACCCTCTGGTTCATACGACCACACACACTTGGGTCCTACCAGCTGGGGAGAGCCCCATATAGCCCGTGGATGCCTTCTTATGTTATGATGGATGAGCTACACAATCCAAGTTAAGGTTTTCAAAGTTCATGTTAAACCTTGTTCCCTTTCCCGACATATGATATTTATATGTATATGCATTTGTTCATGTGCACTGGATTTGAATGATTTTGAACTGTTGATCATGACATTATGTTATCCTTATCCCGAGTTACATGCTAGTGTTCACTCCACTATCGGTCTCTGGATGCTATAACCCGACGCAATGCAAGCACCAGAGACACTGCTACTTTTCCTGCACAGAGTTAGGTGGATCGGCACAGTTCTTCAGCTTTTTGTGGTGAAGTGGTGATCCTCCATTCTCCGGAGAGCTTAGATATTTCATCAGTTTGTAGATTAGATTAGAATTGAGAGTTTTCATTATCATTGTCATTGTTAGAGTCGAGGAAATGTCCCGACCAAAACTGGTATTTAATTCTTTGTTTTGAAGGCTTTGTTGGATTACTGTGGACTTGGGCGATGTTGGTCGGTTGTTTGGGCCGGTTATTGGTTATAGGTCATATACTAATCTTTTATTCTTGAAATTTTGTTTTATACTATCTTGTTATATGTTCAGAATTCATCCGACCTTGGGGATGATGTGTTCGCTTGGTTAGGTGCAGAGGGTGGTCTTATTTTTGGTAGTGACATCACCAAGCTTCCTACAACATTAAATACCACGAATTAGACTCTTAATCACACTGGAATCCATCGAGAAGAAGTCGAATCGCACTTAGCTCAAGCTAAGAGTACTAGTTGTTTGAATTCTAAATGTACATTTTGCTTCCAAGTTTGGTTTGCACTCACCTTAAACATCAACATTACATACTTAACACTTAGATGCTTATTTATATAAAGGTTAACTCATCACGCACATGAGAAGTCCTTAAAACTAAGCTAATTAAGGCCGGATAACAACACTTAGGTGCATAAATCCACCAAAGATCAACAACCATAAGCCCAAAGTACAAGTGCTCACCAATAAACGATCCACTCCAGGAAATCCCACCAATTGAGAAATAAGCCATGCTGAATCCAACTTAGGCAAACTACTCCTGTTGGTTAGATCATTAAAAAATTTCAATGTAAACTTAAACCCGAGGTCAAGACTAAAGGAACCAATACCGTACCTACGGACTATCATCTGAACATCTATCAACCACAATCCATTTGAACTATAGAAGATCGAGTAGGCAGACACGAGGTAGGCTTAGCCATCCTATAGATGAAATCCCAATTGAGAGTAATTTGGGAATGATGGCTGCACCCAAGCTCTACAACTCCCAACTGAATCTCAACACCAAGGTTGAACCGCCCAATCTCAACTATCTAAATGAAAACTACAGATGGGTAAGCATCCATACTCCAATCCATCATAACCTCTAAATCATCATTCCAAGGCATCAAATCAAAAACTAATCTAACAAGTCTGATCTAAGTCCAAATAGCAATCAACCTTAATATCCAAATTAGAGATATCCTTACTGAATCATGGAGGAATGAAAACCAAAATGTGGCTGAAGGATAAAATCACAACAGAGGATAATACCCAAGCTAGAAGCACAGTAATCAACTCCACATCTGCTCGAGGGCATGAATAATCAAAGCTTACTCAAGACCTCACCAAGGCTGTAAGCAATAGTAATAACTAAAACTCTAACAACTTGGAGAAATGCAACATTAGCCAAAAACTTATCAATCCAATAATCTACCTCAACAACGAATACACAATGCACCAAGTTAGGAAACGGTCACAGGAAAGATCACCTATTTATAACTCTCTAATTCCACTAGAAGAAGAAACACATTGTAGCAAGAACGGAGTACCCAACTCCACACAAATACTAAGATCAAAGCTTTTATAAGGAGATAGACTTAACAAAATTGAAAGACAAGCCCAAGATCTCTTGACATCAACATCAAAACTACTACCGGATGAAAAAATAGTCATACCAAAAGAACAGACCCCAAACTAGTCAACCTCAAAATAGGCTATGCAACCCAATCAACGACTCTAGAACCATAATAGAACCATAGAAGGTCAACTTACCTTCACTACCCGAATCCATTGAACAATTATCTAGAATACCCAACGAAAGAGAAAAAAATCAACCTCACCTCGCTAAAACAAAGAAATCATCCAATAAGTCTTGCCACCCAAGCCAATATTCTAGTCATCTACCAAGTGAGGATCAATAAATATAAAACAATGATAGTAATAACAACCAAAATATAAATTTCAATATAAGGAATAGGTGGTACCCAAAGGAAATTGACAACAGGTACATCTATAGGGATACAAGATGGCCAACATGACAAGGTAAATGGGACTCAAACCCAAATTCTACACCCCAAGGAAATATCAATACTAATCCATTCCATCTACTACAAAAAGAAATAATCTATGGGGGTAGTCCTACAATCATAAATTCTCTATAAAGGCACACAACAATTGATATAAACCTACCAAAGCATACAATCATCAACGGGTACAAGAACCCCGATACACACAAATGAGAAGGAAAAGATAAGGAAACAAAAGTACACCTATCACAGTGGAATCCTAAATCACATGCCTGACATACTCGAGAGAGAATAAATTCGAGCATACCCAAACTCGAACTGAGCGCTCCAATCATCAACTGAGGCACTAATCACACTGCCTCTAACTAAAGGTGTTATATCTCTAAGAAACTGATCTGAGTAAGTTGAAGAGTAATAATCCCACTTAGGGGACACTCTCTGGATTAGTTACTGGTCTCTCTATAGTCACAGCAAACCCCTAAAATCGTAGCATGGCAAGAAATATGCATTGACCCCAACTGGCTAACCAACTAATGTCAAAGTCACTCCTTACTGAAATGACCATCCACCCCACAGTCAAAACATACCTCAGCAACTCTTGGTTGGAGAGAAACATATGCTAACTCTATCTGAGAAACCAACTTACTTCTGGGGCACTCTCTAAGCCAATGAACAATCTCGCCACAATGGTGGTAAACTCCTAAAATACTCCAAGGTGTTGACCCTCCTTATTGAAAACAACCTCCACGACCTAAAGACCCATATCGAAAACTCTATAAGGTTGAACAAGAACTCTGCCCATAGTGATCACCATGAGTAATCTTAAATCTACCCATAGTCTCAAAACTACTAGTGTAGAATGGATAGGCTGCAATCGATTCTAACCTCCACTTAGAGGATCCTCACTCCTTGATGAAATACAAATAACACTATACTAATCACATGGACTCTTACCACCACCTCCATAAGTATTAATACATGATTTTTCTATGGCCTTTATATGATCAACAACCTGAGTGAAGGAAGACCTAGCTGCTATCAAAGGCTCTAACGCCAGAAGGATTTGCAAGGCTAATCCTCTAATAAATCCCCACACCATATCATGTTCTAACAAATATTAAATATAAGTATGCCTAGCCCACTCAAAAAACCCAATATCATACTCTGAAACTAACAAAGAACCCTACTTAACCCCAACAAACCCAACTCTTACTGGAGAACTTCCCGATGTGCCAGACATTATCTCTGACTGTGAGGTATCCATAGAGAGGATCAGAATCCTTAATATTAAATCTCAAAGGGATGAAGCAATTGTAAACTTCTCAGAGCTTATGCTGGCTGCAAATCCTTTGATTGACGCTCAAGATCTTTGACATCAATCTCTCAATCCCTGGTTCGATGCGATACTGAAGCTCTGGGAACGCATGCTAAAGTTTCTTCCACATATATCAACAACCTTGCATAGCCCATCTGGGACAAAATAGAGTCAAAGAACGTACTTAATGGTCATAGAATTATAGATACAAGACAAGGATTCAAGAAAAAATTTCCTATGAATGCCATGTAGCCTTCTGAAGATAGGTTATAGACGTCTCCCTAATGATCTGCAAGACTATACTCAACGTGTAGCTCTTGTACCAATACACCGATAAACTTGGATCTGATACCAATTTTTCATGAACCACTTTCTTAAGTCATGATGGCACCTACTATAACCCATCAATAGGTAAACCAACCAGTAGTGAAAATATTAGTAAAGGATTACCAAGAGAAATGATGGAAGAATGCAGAATAAATATAGTAAAAAGGCTAAAATAAATAAGATAGTCCTAAAACCTGGTGAAATCAGTACAAGAACTTCTATTAGAATGATACTACAATATGAAGTACCAAATAAATATACTGATACAACTCATCTCTGAATACAACATAGAGATCAATCTAGTACATAAGAGGGAGAATATTAATACTCTAAATGCCAGGAACTAACCCTATGTCTCCAAACCATAGGTACACTTCATGAAATAGACAAAAATGGTGAGAACTCGTACTATGATCTACAAGCTGTAAAAGCATAGTATAAGTACCAAACATGTGGTCTTCAGTAGGCAAAAACCGACTGAGCTTTGAAGATAATGGAAATATATATAACATGTAAGAAATAATATACACTACACTCAAACATCTAGGGAACTAACATAGTAAAGTTAAAGAGACCTTAAGGATATTCTAATCTATTCTATCCTTACTCTGGGACCTAAATACTATCCCGTATATTGTTGGACATTATAGAAATAAAGAGTAGAAGAAGGATATATATAGTAGTATATGAGGACAAGGAATGGATATATAATCACGAATAAAGGAAGAGAAAGGTATACAGTAATTCCATAGCTATATATATACATACATACAAACAAGCCTAACCCAAAGGTACAACCTAAAATAGTCATACTAGCATCTCCAATCCTACTAATCATAGTAGGAACTAGTGTTATCATAATTAGGTTCTAAAACAATAATGCCTAATTGTAGAATAATCATGGATTATAAAATAACCATAAGACAAAGGAATTAGAATCATAATTTGAATCTCAATACCAGTCCAATAATTAACCTATCACAAACTAACCATAGTAATAATAACAATATAAAGTAACTGGCTAACCCAAAACAATAATACCTAAATCGAGCCCCATAACTCAGAAGGTCCATTTTGCATACAAAACACCATAAAAAAAATACTCATTAGCTATACCTATGGAACCCCTACTAAGGTAGATAGATATAGGTGCATACTGGTGATAGGAAATACACATGCAATGATGAATGCAAAGTGAATTCATAATACCATAGCCGATCTAAGTACCTTAATGAACTTAGTGTATACACCTCCTCTAGCTCGACAACTTGTAATGGTAGGACCTACGGTGACATATCTTCTCCGAAATAATGGCTCATTGATGAAGGGTCCCCTAGGGGGTTCGAGAGTACCTACATACACTGACCTGTTCCCGATCCAAGATTTCCAATAACCATCACCATCATCCATCTACTTCATCCAGTTCCAGAGATATATTTAAAAATGCCCGGGCTAGAACTGTGGCTAAAAGAGTGTCTGTAAATCCATTGCTTAAGGTAAACTCCAGGACTAAATCATCATAAAAATATAGAAAAGGGTTAAAATCTATCTTGGCCGAGGTAAATAGTTGTAGAAAAATTATGAGTCGAAATCTATCTCAATCAAATCTCTAAAACATCACTTTTAGTCTCAAAGATGCACAAGTTATTCAGTAAGATTGTACAACTCCCGTTATAAAAGAATCCATTTTAAAAGAGCAAACTAGGAATAAATCCCTTTATAAGAAAACAATTGACAAACCATATTTTTAGTTGGAATCGTACCATTTACTATTTTAGTGAGCATAAATGTACAGAATGTATGCATGCCATCACTAGTATCCAAATAGTGCAATCATAAGCATCAAAATATCTATAAACTATGTCCACATACTTTAAAAGAATAAATCACTTACCAGATCAACTAGTATTATAATCAAGGCCTTGACACCAATAATATATATATTACGACATAACCATAACATCATAATTTGGGAAAACTATTGAAATCCACTAAGTATCATAATAAATATTATAATAAAGGTTCATTAGTCTCAACTATGCCTAACATGCTATCAAGCTAGGGTTATAGGATCCTAAAAGCATAATAGGTATTTCACCTTAAGGGTCGATTCACCCATCTAATCCCCAAAAGTCATAATTTAGGCAAAGTCATGATGTTCTACCTAATATTACATTCTAACATCCCTAGCTATCATAAAACATATATATAATACACTATCTCATGAAAAAGAGTAGGAATAAGCCAACATTGATGCCGAACCGCAAATCCTTGAATCACCCACAAATTGTCCCCTTTTGCTCCATGATCCCAAAATGCTACCACACTATCAAAATAGTAATCTACACTTCATTAGGAGTAAAATAAGACCCATATTGATAGATTAAGGGTCGAGTCTAAATTCAAGTCAAGAACGGGTCCACAGGGCCCATAGATGGAATCCAAGACCGAATCCGTCACGAGAACCCTTGAAGGAAAAGGAATATATGCTCAAAGGTTAAGAACAAAAGGTGAAATAATTGGGGACCAAATCAACCCTCAATGTTTAGGAATTTAATACCTAATTTCTAAGAATATACCATGAATTAGAATGGAAATTGAAGGAAAAATTAATGGGAAACAACCAAGGAGTGTCAGGCTAGCTTACCTTAGCTTTTATGTATGGTTTCCCACTTTTTCATCTCTTTGAGTTCTCAAATTTTTATGAAAATGGTGGAAGATATGGTGGAAAATTAGCTGGGGAGAAATAGGATAAAAGGCTACAGATGTCGCTAAAGCGGACACTTGGGCGCTAAAGGGCCTACCACTAAAGCGGTAACTCAACCACTTTTGCAGTCTAGCAATTGCAGTGGGTGTTGCTTAATCAACCCAAGTGGTTCTAAAGCTAGAACCATTTTAGCGGTTATTGGCCACTCAAGAAGACCCCTACCATTAGGCTAAGGCCGCTAAAATGACGCATGGGCGCTAACGTACTAAGTACTAAAGTAGCCAAATAGGCACTTAAGTGGACCTATCAGTGCTATGCCCCTGATTTTTACCAAGTCCCAAATGATCTTTGACCGAGTGCTCGGGATTTATTCAGAACCCCGGGCATGCAAACAAAATATGCTACCATACCAAATTTAATGTTTCAGACTCAATAGAACCATCAAAACTTTCATCCGAGATTGTTTTGAATAAATGTGATGCCTACTCCTATTATTCTATTGTTTTACATAATCCATCCAATAGCCCAAAACAATTTCGGAAGCCTCAGAACATGAACCAAGGTCCCCCAGCCTAAAATCAATGTTCTAAAGCTAATGGCATTGTTGAAATTCTCAACTGAGGTCATCATCTAGGAGTTTGGTCTGGGACAAAATCCTAATAGTGAAAGCTCCAAAATAGGGAAATAAGCCTAAAACCTAAATATATTTTTTGATAACCAAATTGATAGTTCCGACAAGTCATAAATGACCTATAGCCATGTGAGAAGGCTTAAAATATTAAAAATGCATGCAAATTGATAAAATGACCTAGAGGATCATTATATGTTTAAGGACCTCCATGAGAACCCTAGGGACTACCACGATGACCCTGCATACTACCTCTATCTAGGGAAGGCACTGCCTTAATCGGTGGAGCACTCTAGACTACAGGTAAAATTGGCTCATGTTGGGGACACTAGTTAGAGAAGTGGCCAAACGCACCACACTCATAACATTCCCGGCACAACACTATATCTAAAAGATCTTCCTAACCCATAATAGCCACCTTGGATAGAAAACCAAGAATATGAACCTTTCGAAGGAAGATCACTAGTCTTGGCCGGATGGTCATTATAGCTAGGATGTCCCACGTTAGTAATATTAAGTGTGCCATGAGTGGGGTACAAGGGAATCCTTTTACTTGGAGTACCCAAGAATCCCCCAAGTAACCTTAATAATGTAATGTAAGGGTACAAGAGAATCATTTTAATGGCGGGTTATGATAGCTAACTATTCAGGTGTGAGTCTAATGGACAGATAATGGAAACTCATGTTTTACGACATGAGGATTGATCATGGAGATCATGTACTATACTCATAGGGAATATGGGAATCCCCTAAGTTATACTTGTATATATGTATCATGGAGGGTAAAGAGTACATGAAATCCCCTACCCCTGTGGTATCTATGGTTCATATGGCTACATGCATCGAGGCCTGTTCAGGGGATAACACTAGATCCATATAGCTCGTGGGTGGATCTAGGATGGTTAATCTACACATACCAAGGTTTATGGTTTCATAGGAATTTTAAACCCAATTCCCTTTCCTAGCACAAATTATATATATATATATGTATGGATGTGAATGCATATGGTTGCTTACTAGTTTTAAAGGTTTGCATTATTCTATCCTTATCCTGAGTGCATGGTAGCGTTCACCCTCTAACCCATATCCGGGCACTGTATTTGCATGCGATGAAGGAACCAACCATACTACTCCTCCTACTCAGTGATCGGATTCAGAATCAACTTATGTAGGATTGAAGTGGTGAGCTTCCATACTCCGAAATGCTCAATTTTATGTCATGGATTTCTTTACATACTTTGGTAATTTTATATACTATGGTTTTGGCTAAGGTCGGGGGCATGTCCTAAATGGATATTATTTTACTTTTGGATAGAGGCTTTGTGAAACTACTATGGGTTGGTATGGCGGTGTCGACATTGGCATTGGTATTGGTATTATGGATTATACCAATTGACTGTATTTGATTTATGTTTTTCCTATTTTGTTTTGTATTATAGTTACATATTTTTGGAACTCATCTGATATAATATATGGGGCAGTAGTGGTGGGGTATTAGGAGTGATCTCCAATCCAGGTTGGGCTTCAAGCACCCGACATGACTAGGCCCTGGTTTAGGTCATATCAGATTGGTATCAGAGACCTAGGTTCATGGTCTATTGGGAGACCATAAAGACATGCCGAGTAGAGTCTCTCTCAAGGGTGTGTAGTGCACAACACTCATATGAGGGAGGTTACAATATATTTAGGAATGTTTTTTTTTCTTGTGTTCCAATTTCAAGCTGTAGAGTCTAAGGTCTTGAATTATTCTCTAATTCCTATTTTATTGCTTATCATGCCTCAGCGATTTGATATGCACAAAAACTTCTTTGTCAAAATTGGGGATGATGTGGATGGGACAAACTCTACTCATGGGATCCACACTCGGTCTAGGGGTCCAATTCCTGATTGTTCTGGAGTTCCACCCCCTTTCTCCAGTCCTCGTTAGACCAACATGATGAATGCAAAATTTCGTCAGTCGATTCATATGATTGTTCAGTTGGTAGCTTCTCAGGATGAGCGTGGTACATCTTCTACTCCAGATTTTGAGGCCACAAGGGTTGGCCAGTTCATGAGGTTAAGCCCTCCAACTTTTAATGGTGTTAAAGTGTAGGAGAATCCTTGGGGTTTTCTGGATGAAATAGAGAATATTTTCAGGGTTATGCATATCATGAATATGGAGGGGGGTAGAGTCTGCTACCTACCTGTTGAAGGATGTGCCGTACCAATGGTATAAGCAATGTGATATGGTAATGGGTGAGGTTGAGGAATCATCTCTGTTGGATTCTTTTTCTAATGCATTTTTGGACCATTTCATTCCTCAGGAGTTGAGGGAAGCGAAAGTTGAGGAATTTGTTAATTTGAAATATGAGAAGATAATGGTCCAGGAGTATGCCTTGAAATTTCACCAGTTATTTTGGTATGCTTCAGAGATGGTGTCAGTTATAAGTGCCAGGATGAGAAAGTTTGCCTCAAGACTATCTCGTGATTTGATCCTTAAAAGTAAGTCTACCTTGATGATCAAGGACATGGACATCTCTAGGTTGGTTCTTTATATGAAATATGTGGAGAAGGAAAATAAAAAGTAAGATGAGATAGGGGAAAGTCAACATAAAAAGTTTAGGGTTTCTTAGCAGGGTGCTGGCCAATATAAAAGTGGTAGAGATAGTGGTAAGTGTCCAAAGAAGAAGTGGGGGAATTCTGGCTCTTTCTCTACAACTAGTGCTCCCTATCGAAAGCCATTGAGAGGCAGACATCAGTAGGGTGGCGATAATATTAAGACACACGGTGCCTAATCTAAGGCTAGTGTGGCACAATTTACTTCATCGTGTCCTCCTTGTTAGTTTTGTAGTTGTTTTCATTGAGGTTCTTGTGATAAGGAGAGGGATAGGTGCTTCAAGTGTCGTCATCCAGGCCATATTCTTAGAAACTGTTCGATTAGTAAGGTTTCTTCAGGGGAAAATAAGGTTCCAATTTCTTTATATTTAACTCCGACACCAAAGTATGCCCCATCTAATTCTGGAACTGGTTGTAACCGTTTATATTCACTCACTACCCGATAGAAATCTGAGGTATCATCTGATTTTTGACAGGTACATTGCAAATATTTTCTCATGACGTGTATTGTTTACTTGACCTGGGGTCCACACTTTATTATGTGACCATATTTATAGCTGCCAATTTTGGTTTTGACCCCGAGGTTATTTTGGATCCTTTTTCTGTTTTTAGCCAGACGGTGACTCTGTGATTGATATAAACTTTAAGAAAGTAGATGACACCTACCAATTCCCACTAGTAGGTAAGCTAATAACATACATTGAAGCTAACACAGTGGGTTAGTTTGGTAAGAAAATCCCAACATAGGTAAAATTAGAGAGCATAAATTACTAACACGAGCATTCTAGATAGAATAAGAAATCATACAAATACCAATCCCTAAACATGGTAGAGCTAGTACAAGACCAACTAATAGTATTAATATAACTCCAAGTCTAGAATATTTAATATATCTATCTAGGATACTAAAGATTGAATAGAAAAGTTGGAAGTAAATAAGGTGACTCAAACTCCAAGAGCTCACCCTATCTCCAGAAATCAGTCACTGCACAAACCACAACCAACGATGATGTATAACACTAGAATCTACACCATAAAGCTACAGAAGTATAGTATGAGTACCAAAATAACAGGTACTATGTAGGGATGAGTACTCAATAGGCATCACTAGATGGCTCAGCTAAATCATGATATATGAATAATAAAGTGCAAGATAATCATAACTAAAGGTACAAAATCAAACTTGAATCATCTCCGTCATCACTGTATATAATAAGTAAGCAATTCAAAATAATAGTAAAACATAAGGCATCAACAAATGCCAATATTTTCGCACATAACAAGCATGGAATATCGAAAATAACAATATAATATAAGGTATCAATGCATGCCAATACCGTCTAGCATAAGGAATAAATGATTCAAAATCATAAAGTAACACAAGTTCAATCACAAACAAGCACAAGTAAAAGTTGGCAGCCATACACCAACTAGTGCATAAAGTAAAGAACACATCACGACGTCCCATACCACCGGAGAGTAAACCCAAGAGAGCATAAAGTAGATAATCAAATCGCCAACATATATATATATATATCCAACTCCCTCATTATCCATAGTTTTCCACAATTTCCATCAAACGTCCATTTGCCAATATTCATAATCTTCACCAATAATCATAATTCAAAAACATATACCAATATACTCATAACATTAACCATACCACCATATAGGCACCTATCTCATCATTATATCCTATTCACTCGTTATTATCTAGCCAACACTTATTACTAAATCAATTACTTACTAGTCATCATATAACATCTAATTATTATCCATCCACTATTCATTACATAGTCGCTAATCATGGATCAATGACTAACCATTATTTACTTACTATCCAAAAGTAGCATCTAGTCAAGATTCACTATTAGACTGTATTCTACAATTGACCAATATTCATTTCTAGTCAACATAATCCCACTAGTCACCATTTAACAAAAGACCACTAATAACCATAAGTACATTTATTCATCTCTCAACTAACATTTCTTATTAACTAGCATGGTTAATCCACAAATCTTTATTAAATAATTAATCAACATCATAAACTTAGTCATCAAAAGAAACTAATCAACACCATTGCTAAACCCATTATAATTAACCATCATCATGAAATAACCATCCCTACTAATAGCCATCAATGTCACTAGTCCTCTTTACCACTAAGGTTCATAAATCTACTAGTCACTATTAGAAACTTAAGTAAAATCCACCACTAAGCATATTTTATCCTTAAATCAACAAGTATACCACTTCATACCTCAACACATTAGAAGACTATAAATGATACCTTTAATATCAATATTATAGCAAACTATATTAGAGCATAAATAAACATATATTTGGCCTACATAGAGCTATCCGAATTCAACCGGTAGGTGCACACATAGGAACAACAATAATCATATCCTCCGGCCTTGCTGGGCATCATTATGTCATCATAAAATCCTCTAGACTCAAATGGGGTATCAATATATCATCATAGTATCCTCCAACTTTGTCTGGGATCAATATATCTTCATAATATCTTTTGGCCTTGACGGGTATCCATACATCATCATAATATCCTTTGGACTCAAACCGGGTATCAATATCATCAACATATCCTCTGAACTCGAACCGGGTATCAATATCATCAATATATTCACCGGACTCGAATCGGGTATCAATATCATCAATATATCTTCCAAAATATAATCGGGTATCAATATCAGCAACATATCCTCTGGAATCAAGCGGGTATCAATATCATCATCATATTCTTTGGACTCGAACCGAGCATCACTATCATCAACATATCCTTGAAACACAAACCAAGTATCAATATCATTAACATATCCTCTATCTTTATCAGGTATCATCATATCATCACAATATCATCATAATAGGCAATCAATATCAATTATAAAGAATAGGCCCTACAAGGGCCAAAGTAAATGACAAGCCCTACAAGGGCTAAAGTAAAGTGCAAGCCCTACAAGGGTTAAATCAAATGACAAGTAAGTATATTACAAGACCTACCAGGGCTAAAGTAACGTGCAATCCCTACAAGGGAAAAAGTAAAAGAGAAGTAAGAAGGAGCATACCTTTATATCTCATCATTCGTTATAGATGACAATTTATCCATACTATGTGATTGTGTATATATATATAAAATATGAATATTATAAAGCATTAACGGGTTCAACATGGCTAGTAGCATAACTTCTTATCTAGTCAATAAATATACCTTTTAGATCCCTTAGTATCATAACTCATAATATTAGCAACACGAAGACTTTGTAACATAATCACTAATTGGGTTACTATACAAATCATAACATACATCCAACATAATATATAGAGTATCTTTATGCATAGTCAGTAAGCATGCCTTCTAACGCCATTAACATAATCATTTCCAATATAGAGAATAGGGAAGATTTCCAATATAATTTATTAGCATAATTATTAAGCATGATTATAACTTGGGCAATAGTATAGTTAACGGTCTGAACACTAGACTAAATGATGGTTTAATCAAGAGTATAGTCAAGGACTCATTATTACAAAATCAATAATTTAGTCATTTAGACCTTGGGAATAACCATAAGCTATATCAGGAAAAAAATGGACCATTAGTAGCATATTCATTTGCCTACTATTGGCCTAAAGATATTTCATCATTAGTATGAACAATGGACAGAGCATTACATGATCCATAATTTATTCATAGCGTGGTCAATAATATCATTTATTACTTAGGCTATATTATAGACAAGGGCTCATTTAATAGAACATTCATTAGCTCAACCAATAGATAATCGTAATAACATAATTAATATCTAGACATAAGCTTTAGCCAACAAGGCATACAAAGGCATAATTACTTGGGCATCATTCTCAATGCCATTCGACATAACCAACAACTACCAAGAATCATCAATATTTCCTCAAAAGGGCACTCATTAGTCAATTACTAGGTGTAAGGATTCAAGGGAACTAATCACAAGTCTTGTCTTAAGGTGGGTCAACAAGCCCACATCTAAATCCCCATAATATATTTTAAGTCAATTTCACTTCTTACTAGGCTAAGGTATCTATATCAACTCTTATATGTAGAGCAAAACACCATAATACTTAAGGTAGATATTCGACTCAAGCAACTTTACTAAGTCCAATGGAACCAAGACAACCTTCCCTAGTATAAACAACTAAGGTGAATTTACTCTAAGTATGAGAAACTAGAGAATTATATCTAAGATTGAGTTTTCTAAGACATTCTCATGCTAAATATGAGTAATGAAGTCTATTCCACCTAATAGAATGGGAAACAAGTCAATCTTTCCATTTTCTAAAATTCATATAGCTTAATTAATCCAACTAGCTTAAATCTTACATTTCTTTAATCCAATACTTAAAACCCATCCCAATCTAACACGATATCACAATTATATAAAAAATATTTCGCAATCTAACAAGGAGTAAGCCAAACCCACCTCAACTTTAAAAAAGCCCACGAACTACTAAACCTTTTCTTTTTCTTTCTGAGAATCTTCTTCGAGGTGAAAAGATATCCAAAACCCAATCTACACACCATTATGATAATTTCGATACCCATATTGCACCATTGTGCTTTGGGTCCAAAAATTACACCAAAACCCCTCAAGTGGGTCCCATATATGTAAAACACATTTTCCAGACCAACCCAATATTCATACACCAATAGGAAATTATAACCCTTAAGAATTAGGCAAAAACCAAGCATATTTGGGCTAAAATCAAGTCCTCAAGTAATTTGGGGTTTTGGTCAAAATTCAAGAAATTAAAGCTTAAACAAAGGAAGGATTCATACCTTTAATCCATTTTTAATCACAAAAATATATGTTAATCAAGATTGTAACTCACGCAAAAGAATCAATTTGAATGTAATATATCATTCTAGGGCTTCTATGGCTCAATGGGGAGTGAAAATGGTCAATTTTGTGACCAAGAGGCCTATTTATAGTACCTTAGTCGTGGTTAAATGGGGTCTGCAAGGTCAAAAAAACTATGTAATCCCACTAAATTTTTTGTTCCAGACACATTGGTGAAGTTAGATTTTCCATACAAGGCCTTTTAGACCAATTGTGGGCCCTACACCCATGTCTACCAATTTTCTCACTTTCAAACCAATTGGTCAAAAATAAACTAAGGTATATTGGGACCTAAACCAAGGGTATTTCTAGCCTAAAACCAATAACAATGAGTTATTATTGTAGTTAAAATTTTTATCCAAGGACATTTAACTGAAGTTTTTGCTCGATGGTCATTCAGAACTAGTGAAGACTTCTAAATTGGGAATTGGTCCTAAAACCAAAAAAACTACTTGGTAACCAAATTATAAGTTCCAAAAAGTCATAAATGACTTGATACAACTATGGAAAAGCTTTTACAGTATGGAAAATGACTTGAAGTGTCCAAAGAAGAAGTTGGGGATTTTTGGCTCTTTCTCCACAGCTAGTGCTCCCTACCCAAAGCCATCGAGAGGCAGACGTCAGTAGGGTGATGATAACATTAGGAAACATGGCACCCAATCTCAGGCTAGTGGGGAACAATTGGCTTCATTGTGTCCTCCTTGTTGGTTTTGTAGTAATTTGCATTGAGGTTTTAGCGATAAGGATCGGGACAGGTGCTTCAAGTGTGGTCATTCTAGGCCATATGCTTAGAAATTGTTCGGTTAGTAAGGTTTATTTGAGGGAAAATTAGGTTCTAATTTTTTCATATTTAACAATGGCACCAAAGGGTGCCCTGTCTAATTCAGGAACTGGTTGTAACCGTTTATATGTACGCACAAACTGATAGAAATATGAGGCATCGCCTGATGTCATAATAGGAATGTTGCAACTCTTTTCTTATGATGTGTATTGTTTGCTTGATCGGGGGTCCACTCTTTATTATGTGACCGCATTTATAGCTGTCTATTTTGGTTTTGACCCCAAAGTTATTTTCGATCCTTTTTCTATTTTTACTCAGACTGTAACTCTGTATAGCCATATGAATAGGACATCTCAATCCTTAAACAAAACACCAAATTCGATCATACTCGATTGACATGATTTATGTAGAATGCTTGGACAACTCTTAAAATCGAGACTCATACTCTAAAATGGTCATAGATACCTGCTCCAATCTCGAGAACTAATCTATAAGGCACTCTCTAAGGCTACGAGGCATATACTTCTCCAAGAAAACCTTAAAGAACTATGTCCATGTAAATGAGGGAGATATAGCTAGCCTAGAATCAAGATAACCTCTTTACCAATGATGAGTTTCCATATTCAACTGATAAGTAGTGTAGTCGACCCTATAAATATCAAATAAGCTTATATTTTAGAGATAATACTCACAGGCAACAAAGAACTCATATGCATGCCTACCCAATGCCCCAGAAAACCTAGGTACAACCAATCTTAATAATCTACCCAATATCTTCAGCTCGTCAAAAACATAGCAGTCTGGGCAACTACTGGATAAGCAACTAATAATGCTAGAGGGATCTCAAATTTTAGAGTCCCAGCTACAGGCTACGCCCCTTCCTTAATACCACTTTGATCTCTAGAATGAGCACCATCAAATAATACACCACTAACTAAACACAATATCTAAACCAAAGTATCTATGAGAATTGACAAAGAAATAAACCCTAGTAAATCCTGGGCTACCCCTGGCCCACCACTGTTTGGGGTGGAGGGATCTTTGATATGACAGTAGGAATAGGTTTTTGTTAAGGTTCTCTGTCTTGATCTCTAGTTGGGACTAAATATATCACCTTCCTCGACCTCTAGGTCTTCTACGTCCTATGGTAGGATCCCTAGATAAGACTCGGGGTCCTTGTTTTTAGTAGCAGTAGCTCATATACTAGCTATCTATGAAGGAGTAAAACCAATTAAATCTTAGAAACCAACATAAACTCTTAGAATAAAATGAGTGAAGAAAGTGAAGATCTCTTAAGAATGTCCTATAGCCTCCAAAATATTAGTAATAGACGTCATTGTTTTAATGTACAAGACTCTACTAAACACTTGCTCTTGAACCAATAATATCAGTGAAACTAGGCTCTAATACTAATTTGTCATGACCCAGCTCTAAGAGTCGTGATAGCGCCTACTTTACCCCACTAGTAGGTAATCCAAACCATCTCCCAAAACTCTGAGTAATGGGATAGTTGGTGGAAATTGGCATTTTAAAATTATGCAAGTAAATAAAATACATGTCGTAAAACATACGGATAATAATATGACTGAAGAGGAATAATGAAAATAGTAATAACATCCCAATATCTAGTATGGTCGATACAAAAGCTTCTTATCATAAGAGTACAAGTACTATCAAAGTCAAATACACAACATCCTTGAAACGAAAAGACAATCAATAATAGAAGATTGAGAAATGGTCACTTCAGCTCTGAGAGCTCACTTTGTCTCTGAACTCTGACCAGCATAATCATAGAGTCAATGGATGCAACTAGTATTTTGATCTGCACCAGAAAAGGTATAGATGTATAGTATGAGTACCAATTCCATGGGTACTTAGTAGGCATTGATGTGGGGTGTATTTATGCACTCTAAGCATTGTTATTCTAGCTTATTAAGCTTTGTTTTGAGGATAATTCGTGTGATTTATTTGTTGATGTGATATAAACAAGAATATAAGTGTTCAAGGACGTGATTTCAATGGTTAAAGTGTTTTCAAACAAGTTTGTACTTAATTGAGTCATTTAGAGTTCAATCGAGGAAACTAGTTTTACTGGCTTGAGCTAGTTGTGTATATAATTGGTTTCATTATTCTAATGTGTTAAAGGAGTTCAAATTTTTTGTATGTGTAATTATATGTGGAACAAACTTTTGGTGATGTGAAAAGTTCAAATTGATTAAGCCAAGAGTCGAAACACAAAGTTGAAGATCATGGGAACTAGCCTTATCTTAGCTCTTGTTTTGATTCATCGTTGAGGATATTGTGCTGTTATGATACCTAATTCTTGGTGTGTGACTATTTAGGAATCCTTATAATTTTACTATGGCGATATATTGGTGATATGAAGGCTGGAAATTCATTGGAAATACACTACAAAAGGCATGGGAAAAATATAGGACGTTCAACACTTAGTATTTATTTTTTAGGCTAATTCCAGTAAGCCGCCGTGATATGGACGCGATGCACCACTCCCATGATAATGTTACCAAGGATACATTCTGCTACTACCAACAATATACAAAACACGACATGTTGATCATTTTAAGAGCGTCCAAAAATTGTCTCCTTGTCCTACACGACTTTGGCTTACCCTTTTTGCAATAAATACATCATTCTACACATGATTTGTTAATCTTGGACCGCTGGGAACGTGAGTAAACAATTGTGGAGGATGCTGTACTTCATATTTTAGGTTTTACATTATTTCTTTAGCTTTATTTTAGCTTATATCATGCATTAAACCTTTTGGATCATGATTATGAATATGAGTGGCTAGAAACTACCTTTCCGGGGTTAAAGCCAAGAACATGAGTACTATTATTTTAAATTGATTTTATTTAAATTTTTTTTTATCATTATTGGTTGTTTGTTTATTCTTGATTTAATTATTTTGAGGATTAATCACCCTTAGAATACATCTATTGTCAACCTTGTGATCTCGGGAGAAGGAATATGGAGACAGAACGTGGGGAATGAACAGAGTAGGGTTCATATTCTTTTATAAATAAGGAATTCGAATTGGCTTCTAGGACAGGGATATACCAAGAATCCTTACTTGATTCACATGTAGGATGATATATTTAAGATCCTAATTGGATTATTACATCCCCACTCAATGATATATTTGTAATGTTCAAGTTAGGTAAATGATTAGAGGCCGAGAGACCGCGATCATGCGATAAACCTATGAATCAACAACCAAGATAAGTAATCCAATAAATGAAGTTAAATAACATATTATGATTGTTCGTAAGACTTAACCTTGGGTCTCTATCCATTGATTGTCCAAGCTCATTACTTTTACGCATTAGTTACTTTACTTTTAGTTTACAACACTAAAACTCTCTTGGTTATTTTAGCTCAATAGTTGAACTAGAATTGGATAGTTGTCCATACAAGTCCTTGTGGAATTGATATTTCTCTTTATTAAAGTCCTCTATATTACTTGGTAGACCACGTACACTTGCGTGTGAACCTGGGCGCTGCCAAGTTTTCGGCGCCGTTGTCGGGGACTTATAATTTGGCAATTGTTTTGTCTTTAGTTTTGCTTTTTAAATTTCTTTAGTGTTTTTATGCTTGGTCTTGATTGTGTATTTATAGAAATTGGTTTACAAAGTAGTAAGATGGCAATGGATCAGTACTTGGTTAAACCAAACTCTGAACCCGAGTAGCTTTTCCATCAACGAAGGAGAGAAGCAATTCTTCTCCCCCGTATTCCTCAAATCATAGAAGATCAATAAAATCCTGCTCCAATGTTTGAAGAACAAGCAGCCTATAGGACAATTGGGGAAGTGGCATTACCACATCCAATCAGTTTGACCTCCCCATTTCAGAAGCCAGCAGCAGGAGGCAATTTTGAGCTTAAGAAAAATATGGTACAACTTTTTATTAGCAGTGAACAGCTTACCGGGTTTTTACATGATGATCCACAGGTCCACTTGTAAAAATTTTTGGAAATTAGTGACACATTCATCCCTATGGGTGTGAATAAAGATTATGTGAGGATGACTTTGTTCCACTTATCACTGTTGGGGGAAATAAAAAAGTGGTTGAATGCGGAGCCAAAAAATTTAATCACATCATGGGATGACATGGCTCAAAAATTCCTTTTCAGGGTTTTCCCATCTGGAAAGACTACGAGACTTCATAGTGAGATAGTGTGCTTTAATCAAAAGACAGACGAGAATCTATACATGCCTGGGAGTGCTTCAAGGCACTTGTTCGGGATTGTCCACACTATCAACAGTCCAATGAGGTACCTTCTCATACTTTTGTAGAGGCTCTTGATCAAAATACAAAAATATTGCTATATTCAGGTGTAAGTGGTCAAGCTTTTGAGACGACATATGATGAGCTGTACACTTTATTGAACCACATAGCTCAAGGAAATCCAGAATAGCATTCAGATTCAAGAAGTGCTACAAAAAGAGTTGCAGGTGTATTAGAGGTTGACCAATTCACTTCCATATTTTCTCAAATCTCCGCTTTGTAAAATCAAATAAGCAGTCTAAAGTTGGGAGTAGCACAACCAGTAGCTACCGTAAATGCAATTCAACAAGCTGCAAGTTGGTGTGCAGTTTGCAGCAATATTGGCCATTTAGCGGCTATGTGTGCGGCCAATCCAGAATCGGAAATGTATGTGGGTAATGTTCAAAGGCCTATTTATTGTAAACCCTATAAATGAAGTGGCAAAATCAGCCACCAATTCAGATATGGAATGCCCCACAACAACAAAAGGTCCTCCAAATCAGTCAACTAGCAATATGGAAGAGATTATGAAACAACTTTTAGCTGGTCAAGCACAAATGGCTGTGGATATAAAAAGTCAACAGGGAGAATTAAAGAATCAACAAGCAACCACAAGAACCTTAGAGTTGCAGTTGGGGTAGTTACAACAGACATTGAATACAAGGCCTCAGGGTGGTTTGCCAACAGAGACTGAAAATCCAAAACAAGTAATGGCAATCAGTTTGAGGAGTGGTAAAGAGCTCAATGACAAATCCCCAGAGTAAACTAAGGAGGTAGATGCTGATTTAACTTCCCCACAAGTATCCAAAATAGTTGCTGAAAATTTGAGAAAGTCTGCATACTCAAAAGAAAAAATAGTTGCAGAAGTGGAGAAGTAGTACCACAACTTCCTTTCCTTCACAAGCAAAGAAGGATGCATGTTTTAAGAAGTTCTTTGACAAGTTCAGAGAGCGTTACATTAAACTTCCTCTGTTAGATGTTTTGTAGGGTATGCCAAAGTATTCTAAGTACTTGAAGGATGTGGTTCCAAATAAGGTGAAGTTGCAGGATGTGGAGACGATATCACTCACTAAGGAGTGTAGCTCGATGTTAACATACAAGATTCCCAAGAAGCTTAAGGACCTAGGAAAGTTCACTCTCCCCTTTCAGATTGCGAATAGTGAGGTGGTCCACGCCTTGAGTCATTTAGGGGCAAGTGTCAACCTGAGGCCCTTTTCTTTGTTCAATACATTAGGCTTGGGTAAGCCTAGACCGAGCTCGATGTTACCACAGTTGGCAAACGGGAGCATAGCCCATCCCTAAGGAGTGATAGAGGATGTCCTTATAAAGGTTGGTAAATTCATTATTCCTACTGACTTTATTGTTCTAAATTTTTAAGCAAACAGGTACCAATCATCTCGAGGCGTCTATTCTTAGCAACTGGAGGAGCGTGGATTGATATTAGAGAGGGTACGCTCACTATGAGGTTGGAGAATGAAGAGGCAGTCTTCAAAGTATACAAACTTCTAAACATACTATCCTACTATAAGGACTTATGCATGATTATTGTTATTGAAGGGGATAAGTATGGGCTGGTTAGTCCGCCAAAGACCTTTTCTAACACCTTCATTGAGAACCCTAAGTCACAACCACCTAAGCCCCGACATGATACAAGCGAATGATCCTAAAAAGGGTAAAGTTGAAAATACTGTTGACCTTGAGAGTGCACACTCAAGAGGTCAGAAATGAATAAGAATACTCCTAGTGTGAGGAAAAGGATGCAGTAACTTTGTTAAGTTTAGTTGGGTCGTGTCGCGACACTAAATCAGGCGCTGCTTGGGAGTCAACCCAAGTTAAGTAGGTATGTTTTATTTTCATTTTGTTTTAGTTTTTACTTCTCATAGTTTGTGTTTTATTGAGTCAAAGATTGATGGGAAGTCTGAGTACCGAAAACCTAATCTAAGGAGCATGGCGGAGACTAAGTGTGGGGTCCTAGAACCCTCTTGATATTTAAAGATTCTAATAGCTAGGCCTAGAGGCCTCAGGAGTATTTCTATCTCTATTTTTAAATTATTCATAGGGGACAAAGTAGATTTTTAAATGTGGCATGGGGGAATTCCCAAATTTTAGTGTACAAATTATAGGGTAAATTTAAAATTTTTAGGTTAGGAATAAGTGAGATATTCTTGTTGGTGCTGTAGTTGATTGCATAGTGCAAGTGTTTTTGTTGTAAAAGCATGTGATTGTGTGAATTGCTACAGTTGAGACTCCCAGGCTCATGATTATGACTCTTTTTCTTGTTGTCTTAAACTTTGAATATGTTCTATTATTTGGTTGGGATTCTATGATGATCCTATTGAGTTGAGCATGTTCCATGTGCATGTGAGGTGTTGTATATTCTTTGTTGCATGTGATATCTAGAACTTGCTCGGTGTGTGTGCAAAGTGAAATAAAGAGTGTGGGTTTAGGAGATGATAAAGGAATTTCTTTTATAACCTTGCTTTATACATTCTTCTTGACCTACCTTTGTGAATAATGTAGTGAGCCCCACTGAGCCTTTACCTTTTTATTTAGTTGCCTTATATGTAGCCTAATCCTTTTTTCATAGAGCTGAATTTGATCCGAAAAGCTCCTAAGCGCTTTAATGTAAAATTGAGTAAGGAGTTTGAAAAATAAGAGGAGAAAAGGTGAAATTGAAGACCCAAAGAGATAGTTATTTGTAAGACCCCGCAAAGTTCCATCGTCGTTAGAGCTTTCAAAATGAGTCACATGGAGCCTAACACTAAGAACTTTAGCTAAGTGTTCAACACTTAGTTTATTTTGAACCTTCGAACTTCGGGGAATTAATTCAAGACCTTTCCGACATTAATTTTCAATTTTCAAGTTGTGTTACGATCGAGCAAGCTCATAGTACATATCAGATGAGTTTGGAATTTTTTAGAATGCATAAGGCCACGTTTGAATTTCAAACCAGTAGCAAAAACGCTACTTTTGCCCAGTTTTCAGCATTTCAGGTTCAACTTCCAACGATCATAACTTCCTGTATTTAACGAACTGGGTGAGCTACTATATATCAAATGAAATCTATTTGAGTCTTCTTTCCAATGAAATTAGTTTCATCAAATTTTATTATCGGAGTAAAAAGTTATGATCAATTTACTTCAGCATATCAAACCAGTGACTGAGGGACAAATGTGACTTTATTTGTTTCCTTAGGGGCATTTTGGTCATTTACCATCCCCCAATCATGCTTTAAAACGGGATTCAGCTTACATTGGACCAAAATTTGGTCATTTATCTGAAAATTCTCAAGAACCAAACACATGAGCTTCAACCAAGAATTCAAGATCTCTAAAAATTCAACCGCAGGAATTCAAAAATAATTTAGGAATCATAATTCTCAAGTTGAGATCTTCAAGAAGCACCTATTATTTTACGAGTAGAGTTCTGGAATTGCAAGTTCATCCAAAGTCACAAATTTGAGGTATGTGGGGTTTGAACAAGAATAATCCTTCCGGTCTTGTGCCCAAAACTTGATTTTTTTAAAGATTACGTGAATTTTTATGTTGAAGTTTATACCAATTTATCTTATTTTGATTTTATGTAATTATCCATGAATTGAGTATTTGAAGGCATTATATTTTATCTTGATGTTATTTGAGTTGAGATATATATATTTTGATTTATATTTTCTTATTAAGAATTGATGTTGTTGAATTTATTTGAAATGAGTATTGAATATGAATTTACGGAATTTGTGATATGAATTTTGAGTTGTTGAAATTATGATATTTATGTCATGAATTTATTCCTAATATTTTAATTGAGATAAGTGAAGATTTTCGAGATGATTGTTGAGTATGAAATTTAGATATGATTTTGATGTATTAAATCTTTATATTTTGGATTTTAAATATATGTGATGAAATTATAAGGAGATTTTGATCTCGAGTCGTGGACATGATTTTATAAGTATTTCCCCAAAGCAAAGATTGTTGTTTTGATATTGAACAAGTATGGAATTTGAGATGATATTTTGGAAGATGGAATCTTTATATTTATGTCAAGGTTGAAATTGAATTTTTATGATATTACGATTTGGAGTTTTCCTTTATCAAATTATTTACCTAGATTTGAATTGAAATTTATATCATGATTTTTGCGTTGAAAATAGGAATCCACAATTTATTATGATTCAATTATGAGAAATATGATTTGGCCTTCATTATAGGCCCTTGAGATTATTTTGAGGTGGATTTCCTAAATGAGACTGAGCTTGAGTACGGGAGTAGTATTTAGCACCGAGCGAGAGGTGTGGGTGAGCGTACCCTACTTCCCTAGAACTACGTGCCACCATAGGATTGAGATTTGTGGGCCTAAGGCCGAGTTTGTGATCACTGAGTTGAGCTTATACTCCCTGGAAAGAGTATGGCGCTCCTTCCGAACGTGGGATTTCTTCCTTAGGAGGAAAAAACTTTGGACTCCATGATAAGCTCACATGGTTTATGTCGGTTATAAGAAACTCCCATGGTGTGTGTGTGTCTCTGCTTTATCTAATATAAGTGTGTATGGTTTGAAAACTATGATTTGTGAGAAAGTTCCTTGTTTCCGAAAGATTGAAATGTTGTGTTCTAAAGAGAGTTGTTTTAAGACTTGATTACTTTACAAGTTGAAACCGAGCAGAAAGTGAATTTGGAACTTATTGTAATGACTCACATGATTTATTTTACATGTATTATTCATCCATGATTTTGATGATTTAATTCGAGCTAAGTGAGTTATTTATATCAGCATGCATAATTTTATAAACTGTGATGATATTAAGATATTATTTTATATATGCATTGCACCCCCATAGGCTCGGTACATTTCCATGGTACTGACCCACATATTCGTATGTGGGCTACATTTTCTCGGAATGTAGGTACAAGGTATAGTATGCACCTTCATAGCCAGTCAGTACATGGTATCCAGTCAACAGGTGATGAGTTCTTTTGATTCAAGGGCTTGGGTCAGTTATGCAGAACTAATAGTGTTGTATTTTCTTTATTCGGTCGTATTGAGTTGGGATAGTCGGGAGTCATGACCTGACTACCTACAGTCAATACTAGCAGAGGGTTCATTGACAGTCAGTAGAAGTTGATGTATTCCATTTCAGTTTTGGTTGTAAAAGCAGAATTGTAATATTGTAAATTTAGTTTTGTATCGATTAGATTCAGAAAAGAGTTATTTTCTGCAGATTTGTATAGATTTATACTTTTTGTTCAGTTGCTTATGAGTTATGCCAGTAGAAGGGTTAGCTTGGGGTCACTTGTGACCCTAAGCATGGTGTGACGTCTCGGGACCCGATTTTGGGGCGTTACAAACTTGGTATCAGAGCGTAGAGTTTAAGTGTCCTAGGGTGTCTGTGAATTCGTGTCTAGTAGAGTCTTTCGGAATGGTACAAAGACGTCTGTACTTTATTTCGAGAGGCTACGAGGCATTTAGGAAATGTTACCATTGTTTCAAGTCTCAGATCGTGCTACAAAAAAAAGAGTTCTCTAAGAAACTTATACAGATTCTTATCTTACTCTATTCAAGCCATCTCTGCCTTATTTTCAAGATATCAAAAACAGTCAAGCTCGAATCTTTATTGATAATGCTTTCTCGGATACTCTCCACAGATAGTCATGGGATTATAAGCGAGCTAGAAAGTACCCCCTCAGTGCCTTTGAGTTTCAAAGATTGAAGTGCTTTATTCGTGATTCATAAAATTCACGCACTGAGCCCAAGTCAGATGTTCTTCCATATTCCTCCTTATAGTCCATAATGATAATCTATACTTCCCTATCTATGTATTATTCTTGAGATAACATGATCAACAAGTTCCAGTTCCTCTCTTGATAATGCTTTCAGATTTGCTAGCGAGAAGTTTCAAAAGTTTCATAAAGCTGCTTGAGAGGAGCCTTCTAGTGTGTTATAAGTCCCTCATATTTAAAGTTATACCCTCATTTTTATGAGTTTCTCAGTTAAGAAAGAATAAGACGTGTATCCTTAGATCATTGAATATTGTGTGTTAAGTTTCTATATCTTGTAACCTTGTTATTATTGTTTTGCTCAAAATTAAAGTCTAGTGAATCCGTGTGAGGCCTATTTCGATTCACTTGCATAGTTTCTTCATGATTCATCATATTTTTTTTTCAAAGCTCAAAATCAAAGTCTAGTGAAGCCGTGTGAGGCCTATTTTGATTCACTAGAAACTTGTTGTTCATCTTGTTATGCTTGCGTTAGTTGAAAGTATGGGTTTAGAGGTGTAGTAACAAAAAAATGGTAAGGGCGATTTATTGAATATAAGTATAGCTGAATCTTTTGGCATGAGAATGAGTCAGTAATGCAGTGATATGTCCTGGTGTGTTAGTTTAGTATAAGGTAGAGAAGGAGTTATTATTTAAGGTGAATTATTGAATGCTTAAAGTATGAAGAGAGTTGTTGACAGGGTTGTTGTGCAAGAAAAGTATAGGTTATTGATGAAGGTACTTGGTGGATGAGTGCTGTTAATTTAGGCGTCCCTGAGATTGCAAAAAAGGGAGTTGATTTAAACTTATAGAGATATGAAAGAAGTTAGGTGTATAGATGAGTGAATAGTAATGATGTGTAGAAGGAGGATGTGTTGATGGATTATAAATATGATAGATCGTAGGATTACAACTGATTATTATTGTTATGAGGTCTTAGCATACTAGTGTTTTTCGAATGATTGGCATGTAAGAATGATTGTGAAGATGTGGTTAATCATAGCTAGAACAAGATACTAAATTTGAATAGTAGATAGTGATCAAGGTGAGTATAATAATTGATGTGTTATGAATATTAGTTGTACAAAAGGTGAACTAGTAGGCTTGAACAGTGTATACAAGAATTTAAGTTTGTTGTTTCAGGATTTTGTGAGATGATAATTGTAGAAGCGAAAGAAAGTTTAGTATATTCTATGGGAGTTCAGTGGTCATGTGTATTATTATATCCAATATCCTAAAGTGATTGAAGTTCATTTTAGAGTTTATTAAGTGGTTCATGGACTTAATGATGATTTATTAAAGCTAAGGGGGAGATGATAGAACAAGTAACCAAGTTGGGATCTCAGATTCTTGTAGTAGTGTCATTATGTGTAGGAATAATGTAAGGGGAGAGGATTCCCAACCCATTCTCTTGTCAGTGCATGTATTCAAGAAATTAATTTATTTTATATTATTTAATTCAAGTATCCATGCTTCCCACGTGGTTGATAAAACGCCTTCAAGAATTATCTTTGAACAAAGGATTACATATCATGTTAAACTAGTTTCAAGATAAATCCCCAAGTTATGAGTTTTGCTATATCCAATTTCAATAGAATTTCATGTAAATCACCAATTCATGATTTTCTCTATGTATTATACTTTATGCCCCAAAAATTTGAATTTTATAAAGGATTACATGACTTACAAGTTGGGTTTATGCCAAAATTATCATGTTTTGAGTTTATAAAGTTATAAGTGATTTAAGCCTTGAATTACATGACTATTTTCATATATCTATGCATATAAAGTGATTTTCCAGATTTTTCTCAATTAAGTTTAAGCATGATATTGAGATTATTGATCTTATTATTTTGATGGTATTGAAGTATTTTCAAGAAGCAGGTTGAGCTTGTTGTTTTGCTATGAATTTAAATGTTTATACATGAAGTGTAAATTGGGATTCATACCTATTATCACTATTTACAATATTATGAATTTTGAGAGACTTTGAATATAAATTTCATGAGTTTGTTCATATTTTCATGCACATTTCTGAGATTTTCAGATTTTAAGATGAACTACGAATGTTTATGTTATCAAGCATAAATTTTGAGATGTTTTGGCACAAGTTTGAAGCATGGGCTTTAATCCCTAAGATTGAGTTTTGATATTTCAAGAAGCTTGTATTTTTTTTTTACATACTTTGATACCCTATTCCTAAGGCCTCGGTAAAGAGAGTCAAGTTATTTACAGTATCCCTTCATGTTTTTAGGTCTCCATATTCTAATCTTTCAGTGACCTTTTCATTTAGTCGAGATGGTGATGATGAGCAGTTGTCTAGAGGGAAGAGAGTAAATATTTCTTGTTGATGAAAGATGGTCATGTGCTTATTTTAGCTAAGTTGGTAAATATGAAGTAAGATCGAGGCCACGTCTTCGATACATGTCATGGTTAGTTGAAGTTTTATGCGTTATGTAAGTCCATAAGTTTGAAAGAATTTTGAGGTGATATTTTGAGTATGGCTGGGTTAGTCGAGAATATTTTATGTGTATCATCTTAAGAATTGAATAATACATAGAAATTGTTATGAGTAAGGTGTTAGGGAATATGAGAAAAATGCTTTATGAGTGTCTGTTTAGAGGTGTGTATGTGGGTATGAAGGTAGGCTTGAATGTTATATTTGTATATATGTGGAAGGGTGCATTGCACATTAGTAAATGTCTAGTACGAGGTTGAGTGTGGTTGTTGGAGTGGTAATGAGAATTTTTCAAGAGATGAGAAGTTATGAAATGCAGGGTGTGTTGAATTCATGATTCAAACTAGTAATATAGTGTTATGTGGTGTATCTTGTGACTTCGAGATTAGGCTTGAACATGGTGATAAGATTTTGTTCCGACTAGACATGAGTGGATGGAAATATCAATGACCATGTGAGAATTAGAAGATGAACCAATGAGTATGGTCTTTAAGGGAAGGGAATGGTTGAGAGATTATTTTAGAAGTGTCTAGTTTTTAAATAAGGTGTTGTGAGGCCTAAAGTTCAGAAATTCTATCCCAGTGTATGATTCAGTTTCAGCATCCAGTAATCCAGTTTAACAATCAAACGGATAGATTCCTTTAGTTTTTCATTTTCCAAACTAGTCTGGTCTTACTACCTGAAGTTTCATAAGTACGGTCATTCCAGAAAATAGTTGTTGACACCCATGAAAATTTTGAATTCAGCTTAGTATATTTATCAGGTATCAGTTTCAGAATTCGGACATCTAGTCATGATTCGGTTCATAAGTATTCACTGAACGATCTTTATTTTCCAAATATTCTAGCTCAGGCAATGTGATACTCAGTGCGTAATCTTAGCCTCATTTTTTCTCAAGATTTAAGCCTGCATAAACTATCGCTTCGTCGTCTATAAGTATAATCGCACCTTGAGCACATCAAGCGAATTCTGAACTCTCAGCATGAGTCATCTCTTTATAATAAGTAAAGGCAAGTCAGCTCAGACTCAATCGAAGATAATAGCCTTCCCTCATTCAGCTCCTCTCTAATCAAAGATTCAGCTATATAGCTATTCTTATCATGAGTAAATATATTCATCAAAGTGTAGCAAAGTTGAGAAGGATATAGGTCCGGTTGAGCAAGTTATTTCAACTTTGAATCCTTAGTTTCTCGGTATCCTTAGCCTGTCTAGCTTCATTCGAGGACGAATGTTCCCAAGGGGGAGATATTGTAAGACCCCGCAAAGTTCCCTCGTCGTTAGAGCTTTCAAAATGAGTCACATGGAGCCTAACACTTAGAACTTTAGCTAAGTGTTCAACACTTAGTTTATTTTGAACCTTCGAACTTTGGGAAATTAATTCATGACCTTCCCAACATCCGTTTTTTGATTTTCAAGTTTTTTTACGATCGAGCAAGCTCATAGTACATATCGGATGAGTTTCAAAATTTTTTAGAACGTATAAGGCCGCGTTTGGATTTCAAACCAGTAGCAAAAATGCTACTTTTGCCCAGTTTTCAACATTTCAGGGTCAACTTCCAACGATCATAACTTCCTGTATTTAACGAACTGAGTGAGCTACTATATATAAAATGAAAGCTCTTTGAATCTTCTTTCCAATGAAATTCGTTTCATCAAATTTTATAATTGGAGTAAAAAGTTATGATCAATTTACTTCAGCATATCAAACCAGTGACTGAGGGACAAATGTGACTTTATTTGTCTCCTTAGGGGGATTTTTGTCATTTACCATCCCCCAATCATGCTTTAAAACGGGATTCAGCTTACATTGGACCAAAATTTGGTCATTTATCTGAAAATTCTCAAGAACCAAACACATGAGCTTCAACCAAGAATTCAAGATCTCTAAAAATTCAACCGCAGGAATTCAAAAATAATTTAGGAATCATAATTCCCAAGTTGAGATCTTCAAGAAGCACCTATTATTTTATGAGTAGAGTTCCGGAATCGCAAGTTCATCCAAAGTCACAAATTTGAGGTATGTGGGGTTTGAAGAAGAATAATCCTTCCGGTCTTGTGCCCAAAACATAATTTTTTATAAAGATTACGTAAATTTTTATGATGAAGTTTATACCAATTTATCTTAATTTGAGTTTATGTAATTATCCATGAATTGAGTATTTGAAGGCATTAAATTTTATCTTGATATGATTTGAGTTGAGATATACATATTTTGATTTATATTTTCCTATTAAGAATTGATGTTGTTGAATTTATTTGAAATGAGTATTGAGAATGAATTTACGGAATTTGTGATATGAATTTTGAGTTGTTGAAATTATGATATTTATGTCATGAATTTATTCCTAATATTTTAATTGAGATAAGTGAAGATTTTTTAGATGATTGTTGAGTATGAAATTTAGATATGATTTTGATGTATTAAATCTTTAAATTTTGGGTTTTAAATATATGTGATGAAATTATAAGGAGATTTTGATCTCGAGTCGTGGACATGATTTTATAAGTATTTCCCCAAAGCAAAGATTGTTGTTTTGATATTGAACAAGTATGGAATTTGAAATGATATTTTGGAAGATGGAATCGTTATATTTATGTCAAGGTTGAAATTGGATTTTTATGATATTACGATTTGGAGTTTTCCTTTATCAAATTATTTACCTAGATTTGAATTGAAATTTATATCATGATTTTTGAGTTGAAAATAGGAATCCACAATTTATTATGATTCAATTATGGGAAATATGATTTGGCCTTCATTATAGGCCCTTGAGATTATTTTGAGGTGGATTTCCTAAATGAGACTGAGCTTGAGTACGGGAGTAGTATTTAGCACCGAGCGGGAGGTGTGGGTGAGTGTATCCTACTTTCCCAGAACTACGTGCCACTGTAGGATTGAGATTTGTGGGCCTAAGGCCGAGTTTGTGATCATTGAGTTGAGGTTATACTCCCTGGCAAGAGTATGATGCTCCTTCCCAACGTGGGGTTTCTTCCTTAGGAGGACAAAACGTTGGACTCCATGATAAGCTCACATGGTTTATGTCGGTTATAAGAAACTCCCATGGTTTGTGTGTGTCTCTACTCTATCAAAGATAAGTGTGTATGGTTTGAAAACTATGATTTGTGAGAAAGTTCCTTGTTTCCGAAAGATTGAAATGTTATGTTCTAAAGAGAGTTGTTTTAAGACTTGATTACTTTACAAGTTGAAACCGAGAAGAAAGTGAATTTGGAACTTATTGTAATGACTCACGTGATTTATTTTACATGTATTATTCATCCATGATTTTGATGATTTAATTCGAGCTAAGTGAGTTATTTATATCAGCATGCATAATTTTATAAACTGTGATGATATTAAGATATTATTTTATATATGCATTGCACCCCCATATGCTCGGTACATTTCCATGGTACTGACCCACATATTCGTATGTGGGCTACATTTTCTCCGAATGTAGGTACAAGGTATAGTATGCACCTTCAGATCCACTAATAGTGTTGTATTTTCTTTATTCGGTCGTATTGAGTTGGGATAGTCTGGAGTCATGACCTGACTACCTACAGTCAATACTAGTAGACGTTTCATAGACAGTCAGTAGAAGTTGATGTATTCCATTTCAGTTTTGGTTGTAAAAGCAGAATTGTAATATTGTAAATTTAGTTTTGTATCGATCAGATTGAGAAAAGAGTTATTTTCCGCAGATCTGTATAGATTTATACATTTTGTTCAGTTGCTTATGAGTTATGCCAGTAGAAGGGTTATCTTGGGGTCATGACCCTAAGCACCGTGTGACGTCTCGGGACCCGATTTCGGGGCGTTACATTATTGGTGTTCAAAAGAGAATTGTTATGCGTTGGGGTGGGGAGTTGAGTAATGAAAAGAATATAAACTTGTTCAAATTGAATGAGTTGTGCGTAGAATACTCCCACCATAGTGTATGTAAAAGAGATTAATAAGATTGTGTGAAAACAAAAGGGTGGGGTAGGCGAAATTGGTGTAATTTGTTTTTTGGAGATTAGTTTTAATTGTAAAAAGTTATATATTAAAGCGATTAGGGAAGATAGTCACTATTATTCAAAAATAGATCCTACCCATCCCTTAGCCTACATTACAACTCGAAAAAGACCTAATTGATCCTAAGTTTAATATTTTGATAATAGTGGAGAACTACACTAAGGGAAAGCCTATGGTTCATTATGTGTAACTTGTGAACTGCCTGGTAACAGAACTGTCAGCACCAACAAGTCATAATTGACTTGTGGCAGCTATAGGAAAGCTCCAAATGGTGAAAAAGTGTGGAAATGTAGAAAATGACCTATAGGGTCATTATAGATTCTCCAAAAGTCTTGTTTTTTTTAGAGATTCTAAATGGATGTGACATCTCAAGTGAAGCCGCACACCTTAGGTTGTCAGTGAATTCTTGCAGAGATGAAACTGAATATTTGTTGAAGGATATACTAAAGAATAAACATGAGCAATTTTTCTTTTCATATAGTTTAACCAATGAATCATATAATTGGATGAATTTTGAAAAAACTTAAAAAAGGGAGAAAAACACAAATTATTTTATGATTAGAAACTTTATGCATGAATTCATGCCAAGTCTTATATATTCACTTAATTAAATAAACTAATATGATTTAGTGTAAATATTCAATACGAAACATAATACATGATGGCTAAGCTGTAATCTAGAGAACTATTTTCAGATGAAAATGTGAGAGAGACTAAGAAGTATTTAAATGAATAAGCCCATAACAGACATAAAAATGGTGGTTTCATTGGAGCAACCCATCAAGCAATACTAAACTTGGTAAGCATCGACCCTTTATCCTTCCACTGCATACAACAGGAACTATTCATTAATCCATGAAATCGACCTTATGAAGTCCACCCTACTTTAGGAATTAAGCGACCCATTCTTTTTATAGGGTTACATGATTGATCCAACTCTAAGCTTTGGTATGCCAGGCTAGAAATTAGCCCACCAAGACAAATGTCATGACACGATTTCACGAGTCATGATAACACCAATTTTATTCCACCAGTAGGTATGCCAAATCATAGCCCAGAACAAGTAATAGTCTAGTTGGTGGAAAATAACATAAATTCCAGAATTGCGCAAGTAATTGGATTACAAGCCATAAAACATAAGGATAATATCAAAATTGAAAATAAATTTGGAAAAGATTAACAACATCCCATAACCTAGTAGGTTTGTACAAGAGACTTTAGCAAAAGAATAAGTGTACTATAAGTAGAAAATACATAATAGTCACAAACAGAAAGACCATGTAAAAATAGAGGAAGGATGGTACGTTGTTAGTCTCATTCTGCTCTCATTCCTGGTCAATGTAAAATTCTTTCTTAAAAAGTAGGCATTCACAGGGTATGAAAATTCAACTCCGGCTCTAAGATCTTACCTTATCTCCAAACTTTGACTAGTACTAACCCAGTGCCAATGAAAGCATCTAGTACACACATTTATATCAGAAAAGGATGCAGGAGTGTAGTATGAGTACCAAAGCAACTAGTACTCAGTAGGCATCATCGACCGACTGAGCTAAATCATAATATAAATACAATAAGTTGTGAGATAATAAACTAAGTTAGGGTAAATGGGAAAACCAAGAATAGTCCACACAATATTGAAAGTAAACAATCGAATTAATAACATGAAAGAGAAGATAACTATCTATAGTATAACTGGGCCCCTATAAGCCCAATTGATGCAAATGAATGTAAATAATCCAATGTGAGCCCACATAAGCTCGGTGGATGAAATCAAGAAGTAGTAATAACAATAAATATTCAAACCATTCAAATCTCGAAACCATAGCCATAGATCCTCTGTTACCATAAACACCAAACTTGAATTGGTTCTATAACCATCATAAGTAGCCTCTTAATGTCGAACTCAAATCGGATATAGTATCTCATATTCTGGACATGAACTAGAAATAATATCATGAATACAGGGCTCAAATTAAAAGTAATATCATCATGGTTGTCGGACTTGAATTGATCTTAATATCATAGTCTTGCCAGACTTGAACTAGTCTTAATATATCCTAAGAACAAGACTAGAACAAGTTAAAATATGTCAAAATCCTCATTTGGCTTAAGAATGTATATTAGAAGACATAAAATTTTTATTAAGCCTACAAGGATATAATAGTAATCTTGGCCTAAGGTGGGCTAGAGGGCCCCAGTTCTAACCCCATAAGTTCATTCTAAGGAAAATTCTACCCCAAACTAGACCAAGGTTCCAAATCCTACAACAAAGTGTTGAATAAGTCTCATTAATTCCTAAGATAGAAATTTAACCTAATGAACGACAAATCCACCCAAATACGGCTAGACAACTTGATAAATAATCTAAATTCAGTAATTATTCAACGAAGATGAATTTACCAATCAAAAACTAGCATAATATCATATCGATACTATAATTAAGCCAAATCTTAGAGAAGAATAAGCCTAGCCTACTAGGATGCCAAAGTACGCCCAATAAATCTAGTAAATTAGAGATTTCCCATCCCAAGAAGCCTCTGAATGATGCCACACTATCAAAAAAATGATCTATGTATTAATATAAGAATGATGATACCCATGTTGCATTTTTATGTTTTGAGTCCAAAATTTAGTCAAAATCCCATGTAGGGCCTGCTTGTGGAATCATAGTTTTAAATTTTTTAACGCATCCCTCGGTGCTCAAGTATAATTTACCCTCACGAATGAGTAAATTCCAAGCTCAAACGATACTCAATTTAACCCTTCAATGTACTAGGGAATTATGAATAAATTGGAGAACTAAACTGAGAATTAGACAAAAATTTACAATGATTACAATGAGTAAATGACTTTCCAGAGCATACCAACACCCTACAATCACCCAAGAGTAAATCTCCCAATTTTTGAAGCTCTTTAAGGCTTTGTGATCTTTGGATTTGGAAAAAATGGGAGATAATAGATGGGGACTAAATTACCCGCAGTTACTGCTTAAATAGTCACTTAACCACTTAAGAGGTTGCCGTTAAAGTGGCATAGGATCACTTAATCGGTCCTCAAAATTTGGCTAACCTCCACTAAAGTGGAAAGGATGTCGCTTTAGCAGTCAGGTCCTGCTAAAGTGACATGGATGGACCAGCCTCGACCGCTAAAATGACCAATTTGATACTGAAGAATCCACCACTTAAGAGATCAAAGGTCTTCTTAAGCAGTTGCGCCAGTTGAGTCCATGCACTAGATGAACTTAAATTTTGCCAAGTTTCCACTGATCCCTCAAGATTTATTTAGAATCTTGTAAATGCAAATGAACTATGCTACCCTTTAAAATTCGACATTCCAGACTCAACGACGCCCTTGAAATTTTCATTTGAGGTCATTTAGATGAAATATGGGGCCCACACCTTAGGGCCACTTTTACCAAAATCTGTCCAATAGCTCAAAATGAGTCCAAAAGCCATGGCACCCAAATTAAAGGTCCTCCTAACCTAAAATCAATGTTTTGGAGCTGATGAAACTTTCGAAATTGGTATACAAGGTTGTTGGCTTGAAGTTTATGCCCGATAGCCAATCCTTACCAGTAAAGACTTCAAACTAAGGATTGGCTCTAAAAATCAAACGAACTGCCCGGTAACTAAACTGTTAGCTTCAGTAAGTCAAAAATTACTTGGGGCATCTATAGGAAATCTCTAAATGGCTAAAAATTGTGGAAAATTAGAAAATGACCTAGAGGGTCATTACATTATCCACTACTAAAAGGACTTTCTTCCATAAAAGAAAAAGGTTAGGATGTACCTAGAGGCTCAAACAGGTGTGGTTACTAGGCCCACAGATCATTATCGATCTCTTAAGTACCCTCCTCTACTAGGCAGTATCTCTACTATACCTTGACTACAAGAATCTCCTTAGAGTGTAACCACCTGACATCCCTGGCTAATATGAGAATTGGAAGGTCAATCTCTCATTAAACTAAACCAAATCCCACCGAAGCACATATAAATTATAGGGGATGTAATGCTGCAACTTAAAAACATAAAAAACTTGATAAACACGACAAAATCTAGGGCAAGGCCAAGTCATAAGCCAACTTTCCAATTGTGCAAAGTATCTCAAAAGATCTAATATATCTGGGGCTGAGCTTTCCCTTTATCTCAAACCTCATCACATCCTTCATGGGCGATACTTAAAGGATTACCCAGTATCCAACTCCAAACCCAAAAGCACAAAGTCTAATGATTTACATAATCCTTTCGCCTACTCTAATCTGCCATCAACCTATCCTAAATCACCATGACTCTATCCAACATCTCTCAAAGTAAGTAGTACCATAGGGCCTAACCTAGGATGTCACAAAACACCCGATTTGAGATCAACAACACCTACTGTATAGTGCTTCAAATTGTTCCATCTCAATACTTGAACGGTAGTTATTATTATATGCAAACTTCAATAATGCTATGTGTTGTTCCCACTGACCTCCAAAATTCATAAGATACACTCGGAGCATATCCTCAAGAATCTTAAAAGTCTAGTTTGACTATCCATCGATTTGAGGGTGAATAGCGGAGCTAAGATCCACCTGGGTACCCAATTCTTCCTAAAAAGACCTGCAGAAGCTTGTAGTAAATATCGATCCCCTATCAAAAATAATGGATGTGGGTACTCTACTTAGGCAAATTATCTCACAAGCATAGATATGGGCTAATCTCTCAGTACTGAATTACATTAGAATATAAAAGAAATATGCCAATTCAGTCAATCAATCTATAGTGACCCAAAGGTCATCAGAGCCATATGAGGTGTGAACCAATCTCCTAACAAAGTCCATAGTGATCCGCTTCCACTTCCACTCGAGAATAGGCAATCACTGAATTAGGCTACCCGATCTCTGGTGCTCAGCCTTCACCTACTGACAACATAGGAAATAATTACAAAGTCAGCTACATTTCGCTTCATTCCACTCCACCAGTAGTATTTCCTCAAATCCCTATACATCTTACCTGTCCCAAGGTGAATAACTTATCTGGAGCTGTGAGCCTCATGCAATATCAGCTGAATCAAGTCTCCAACCCTCAAGACATAAATGAAACCATCATATCTCAGAATATCCTCAGAATCTATGGTAGAACTCATTGACTCACCCCTTAGTATCTCATCATGGACGACACAAAGTCCCCTATCTTTAAACTGATGACTCAAAATCTACTCAAATAAGGTAGACCTAGCCACAACACTAGCAAGGATCCTTCAGTAGTCCAAAATGTCAAGTTGCACTATCAAGTTGGCTAAGGATTGAATGTCTACACCAACGTCCTCATAGAAATTAAAATATAAGCTAAGCTACTCATACTCACCACCTTTTGTATCAAGACATTCACTACCATATTTACCTTGATCGGATGGTATAGAATGGCGATGTCATTATCCTTCAGAAACTCCATCCATCTATGCTGTCTAGAATTTAGCACTCTCGAAGTCATAAGATGTTAAAGACTATGATGATTGATGTAAATATCACAATAAATTCCATATAAATTATGCCTCTAAATCTTAAGTGCAAAAAATATTACTACCAACTCCAAATCATGAGTAGGGAAGTTGCGCTCATGCACTGTCATTTTCCTCAACACATAAGTAATAACTCATTCCTACTGCATTAACACACAACCCAAACCAATAGGGAAAACATCACAATATAAGATAAACCCCTTGGTTTCAATAGAAGAGCCAATATAGGACCTGAAGTGATAAAACCCTTAAGCTTCTAAAAGCTCAACTCACACTTTTTAGACCACCGGAAAGGAACCTCCTTCCGGGTTAATCTGGTCATCGACACTGCAGTAGTAGCAAAACCCTCAATTAACCGCCTATAGTAACCTACCAAACCAATAATGCTATAAACCTCAGACAAAGATGTAGGTTTGACCTTATCTCAAATAGCCTCAATCTTTGTCGAATCCACCATAATCCCATCATAGGACACCATATGTCCTTGGAATGTAACCGACTCTAACCATAACTAAAACATTTACAATTTATTAACAAGCCTATGATCTCTCAAAGTATATAGCACAACACCCAAATGATGCCTTTGCTCCTCCATACTCCTTAAATACACAAGAATGCAATTGATGAACACAATCATAAAGGAGTCCAAATAAGGTATGAACACGTAGTTTGTCAAATCCATGACATTCAACCAATCAAACAACCAGGGATTTATGAATAAATCAGAGAATTAAATCTAGAATTAGATGGAAACATACGAGGATTACGATTAGGAAATGACTTTTCCAAGCTCACCAATACCCCACTATCACCCAAGAGTAAATCTCCCAATTCTCCAAGCTCTCTAGATCTTTAGAGCTCTTTGGACTTAGAGAAAATAGGAGAAACATGGGTTGGGGATGAATTAAAATCGCTGTGATTACTGCTTAGGTGGTCGTTGCTAAAGCAACATAGGATCACTTAAGTGATCCCCGACATTTTTCCAACCTCCATTAATGCGAACAAGATGTCACTAAAGTGACATCTGCTTTAGCTATCAGATCTCCTCTAAAGCGACATGGCGGGACCATCTTCGGCAGCTAAAATGACCACTCAGCTAATAAGGCAACCAATTGTCCACTAAAGCGGCCACCACTTGAGAAACCAAAGGTCCGCTAAAGTGGTTGCACTAGCTAAGTTCATGCACTAGCTGAACTTAGATTTTGCTAAGTTTCCTTCGACCCCTAATATTTATTCAACACCACGTGAATACGAATGAACTATTCTACCTATCAAATTAGAAATTTCAAACTCATCGGCTCTATTGAAATTTTTTGATTAATTATGGGCCCTACAACCAAGGGACGCTTTTACCAAATACTATCCAATTGCCCAAGATAAGTATGAAAGCCTTTGGACCCAAACCAAAGGTCCCTATAGCCTCAAATCAACACTCTAAAGCTAATGAAAATGTTAAAATTGGCATACAAGGTCGTTCACCTAAAGTTTATGTCTGATAGCTAATTCCTACTGGTAAACACTTCAAAACAAGGCATTATCTCTAAAAAGAAAATAAACTACCTGGTAACTGAACTGTCAGCTCCAACAAATCACACATGACTTGGGACATCTATAGGAAAGCTCTAAATAACAAAAGGTATGGAAAAGTAAAAAATGACCTAAAGGGTCATTACAACCAACCAACCATCCGAGATAACCTGACTTTGCACTATAATAATTCCCCTACTTAGATTACAAATCCTCACTACCAAGCTCAACAATTATGTATTATTTCTCATGTAAATATATAGAACTAAAATTTTATTTGAGTCTCCAATGTTGGACTTACAAAGATAACAGAATATTTACTTTATTAAATAGGTTTTTGCTAGAGGACATAATACAAAATAAAGAAGATCTTTGAGAGTATTTATTGGTAACGATGATTAAGGTTACCAATTTTCAGTGGATACGGAGCCAAGAAGATCTTTAATTAAAGATTATCTTGTTTACTAATGATGAAATTTTACAAATACTTATGTCTTATGGATCCAGCCAAACATAAATTCTCAAACATCTATCAACAAAGTTTATCTGCTCATAATTATGCATAAACCTCAAATAAGGATAAATTATATAAATTACCCCTAATCATATTTATTTCAATTTAAATTAAATATCAAGCTAATATCATACAATATTAACTACATTTTTTTCTATGTGAGTTGGAATCAACTATATGAATCATTAATAACTATGTTTTTTCCATTTAAGCTAAATTCATGTCATATATATTATATGAGGATTTTTTCACCAATTGAGAAGTTTTATGTCAACCCCTATCACACTAGTACTATTAATCTCTTGCTTTATTCAACCTTGAGAGTGATTGTATTAGCAAGCTCACAGTAGTAAAATTAATCTCAATAGAACATTATACTGGTTAAAAATCATTTAAAGTTCTCAATTTTTTTTATTTTCTTAAGAATTAATACTCATAGGACCTAGAATAATAGAAAATATAACTAGACCAGAACATTATACTGGTTATTGCTTTTCGCTCTTATTGAGGATTTCCACTAAGTTCACCCATTGCATTTAGCTTCGGGTTATGATTTGGCTTACCTACTGGCGGAATAGAATAGGTGCCATCATGACTCATAAATTAGGTAGTGGCAAATTGGTATCAAAGTCTAGGATACACCAGTATTATTGGTAAAAGAGCAAGTATCTAGCAAAGTCCTACAGATCAAAATGATGATGTAAATTTCCTATCTTTGGGAGGCTATGGGACATTCTTTAGAGTCTTTAAATTCTTTCACTCACTTTGTGCTAAGAGTCTAAGTTGGTTTATAGAACATTCCCTTGACTATACTCTTCTACAGATAACTAGGACACTCGCAACCGATACTCGAGATGAGGGTCCCAAGACTAAGACTAAAGATCCCACTCCTATTTATGGATGATATATGGGTTGTGGACAACCTCGAGATGTGTCTCATGTAGGGACAAAAATAGGGGGCTTCCACTATACCCTATTACTGATCCTAAGCTAGAGATTCTTCCACCTTAGCTAGCAGTAGGCCAGGGACCAGCCCAGGCTACACCAAGATTTATTTGTTCTTTAGTGCTTAGAGATGCTTTAGTTAAGCTTCTGGGGTTAGTTGCTGGTGCACCATCTGATGGAGAACAGTATACAGATCAGAGTGGTACCGAGGCTCCTAGAGTTGAGGTTTTTCTTATGCTGATAGTTTCTTAGCCAGTGGTTTCTTATCTTGTTATGTCTGTCGAGAAGCAGATGACGTTGGGTAGATTCTGAGATTGTCTCCAACTAGTTTTCTGGTGCTCTAGGTGAAAATGCATGAGTTTCTGATTGCTTGTGAGGATAGGATCTATAATTTATACTTTGTTGAGACTAATAGTATGGATTACACCATATTTTAGTTGTACTTAGATGCTCGACATTGGTGGAGAGGTTATCTTAACTCTAGGCCAGCTGTATCTTCTTCTGTAACGCCCTAAGTCTGTACCCCAGACGTCACATGGTGCTCATAATCCTGAAGGACCACAAGCTAACCCATGACTGGTGCCTGTTGTAATCACTAAACAATAATACTGTATAATGTAGAAATTAGGCAAAAATTTCCATAAGGTTCAAAACTAAAATCAAAATACAAAATACTAGAAATCAATATAGAAAATATGAACATCTGTCTGTAAATACTCTAGTTTGAAAAGCCTCTAACTGAACTGACTAAAAGTGGAGTTGATGGGACAAGCTCCCAACTAACTACAACTAATGAGTTAATTATAATTAAAAGTAATACTTTGTTCTCAAACTATAAAGACTCACTACTAAATCTGCTGCTGATAATCTGGGCTGTTAAATATGGTTAGGAGCCCGTGTATCTGAACCTATGATATAAAATATCATAGCGGTAAAAGAAAAGGTATGCGTCAATACTTTTAATGTACTGGTATGCTAAGTGAGGTAGGATGATATGCAAAGGTTCATATGTATGAACAATAACTGACAGAATTGCATGAATACAACTGAATGAGAGTACATGTAGAACTGAAACTGATCAAACACTGATTATGTAGTACTGTGCATATATCTACATATGGTGTATCATAGTAACACTGGATACTGAGTTCTGATAACTGAATGACTAATATCTGAGTTTATTGATAACTGTATTACTAATAGCAGGGTGACTATTTCTGATAGTCCTAATTTTGTAGAACTGAACAGAGTTCTATAGTTAGTTGGGTGACTATGTCTGACATTCCTGATTCTGTAGAACTGAACTGAATTCTCTACCAGGACTGAAACTGAAACTGTGGGATAGTAAGATTCACTTTCTTCATGATTAGGTATTAAGTGGTGAGTCCCAGAGGATCACCATATATTTTGAGGGTGTTTTGAGGTTTGATAGCCGCATTTTTGTTTTAAGGATCGATGACTTGATTAAGCTAATTTTGCATGAGACTCACAGCTCTAGATAGTTTATTCACCCGGGTACAACTAAGATGTATAGAAATTTGAGACAACATTATTGGTGAAGTGGAATTAAAAGAGATGTGGTGGACTTTTTAGCTTGTTTCCCTTGTTGTTAGTATATAAAGGCCAAGTATCAGCAACCAGGTGGTTTTATTTAGAGATTTCCCAATCCTAAGTGGAAATGGGAGCAGATTACCATGGACTTCATTAGTGATTTGCCTCACACTTCCCATGATTTTGATTGTATTGGGGTCACTGTAGACTGGTTGACTAATCCATCATATTTTATTCCTATTTAGATGTCCTTCAACATGAGGATATTGGCTCATATCTATTTTAGTGAGATAGTCTATATGCATGGTATGCCTTTATTTATTATTTTAGACTGTGGTTCTGTATTCACTTCTAGCTTTTGAACATATTTTAGTAGGAGTTGGGTACTCAGGTAGATCTTAGTATAACCTTTCATCCTTAGAAAAATGGCTAGTCCGATTGGATTATTCAATTCATGCTCCATGCCTCCATTACAGATTTTTGAGGTCAGTGTGAGTAGCACTTGGCATTGGAAGAATTTGCATATAATAATAATTATCATTTGAGTATTGAGATGGTGCCTTTTGGGGTTTCTATAAGGTAGGAGATGTCGTTCTCCAATTGGATGGTTTGAGACTTCTGAGATTAGACCCCGTAGTATTGTTTTGCTTCAAGAGTCGTTTGATAGAGTTATGGTGATTTAGGACATGCTGAGAGTATCTTATAGTAGATAGAAGGCCTATGCAGACCGTAGGATTCGTGCCTTGAGATTTGGAGTTGGTGATCAAGTATTCCTCCGTGTGTCCTCCATCAAGGGTGTGATAAGATTTGAAAGAAAGGGAAAGCTTAGCCCCAGCTATACTGGAACTTTCGAGATTCTTTGCACAGCTTGTGAGGTGGACTATGAGTTAGCTTTACCTCTAGATTTTGTTGTTTTCCACCTATTATCCCATGTTTCTATGTTATGATGATATATTCTTGATACATCTTATGTGCTTAGAAGGGATTCAGTTTTGTTGGATGAGCATTTGACCTTTGTGGAGGAGCCTATGCTCATTTTTGTTAGTGATGTCAGGAAATTGTACACTAGCGAGATTCCAGTAGTTAAGGTTCAATGGAGGTACCGCCTAGTATAGAAGGCTACTTGAGAGATCCAGAGTGAGATGTAGACACAGTATCCTCACCTGTTAGAGGCTTCAGGTATATTCTAATCTTTAACTTTTGCTAACAAAAGTTCCTTTAGTAGTGGATATTGTAATGACCCTTCAGGACATTTTCCACATTTGAACTTATTTTCCCGGTTAGAGCTTTTCTATAGTTTCCTCAAGTAATTTATGACTTGCTAGAGTTAATAGTCAATTACCAGGCAATTTGTTTATTTTTCTTAGAGCCAATTTCTTATTTTGATGTCTTCGCTAGTTCTAAATGGACACCGAGCAAAAACTATAGTCAAACAACCTCGAATGTAAATTCTAACTATTCCAGTGGCTTTTGAATATCAATTTTATTCTAGGTTGAATCTTGGTTTGGGTCCTAAGGCACCTGGGCTCATTTCGACCTATTGGTCGAAAAGTTAAGAAAATGGAAATTAGGCGTGGGACCCACTTTTTGTTGAAATGATCTCAGATGGAAATTTAGACTATGTCATTGAGTCTAGAACATTAATTTGGTATGGGTACATAGTTCATTTGTGTATACAAGATTTTGGATAAATCCCGAGGATTTGGTGGAGACTTAGAAAAAATGTATTTGGTGCATTGCGATAGCGATGGTTTAGGACACAATTGTGACTTATCAGAGCAGGGCAGTAGATGCCGCAATTGTGAGGATAAGTTCCACAATTACAAATCCCTCATGTAGCCTAAAATTATGGTGATCTCGAGTCTCAGGTCATGATAGTGACACCCTAGAACTTGGTATGGGTATAAATAGATCCTTTTTGCACAATTTTGCCAATTTTCATCCATTCCAAGAGAGCTAAAACCCTAAATAGTGATTTAATCATGTGGGTGGTTTGAGAAGCTTGATTACTATTTGTTTCTTGATTCTCCCTTGGATTTGAGGCAAGATTCCTCTAATTTCATAGTAGATTTTCTCATGTCTCATTAAAAAATCCCAAAATCTCGGAGGCTTGATTTTATCCCACAATTTACTCGTATGTCACTCATTTTTTAGGATAATAATTTCTTGATCATGAAATAATAATGGGTTGGTTATGGAAAGGAAACTCCACAAGTGGGACCCACATAGGATTTTGGTATGGTTTTTGAACATGAAGAACAATGGTCAAATATGGGTATCATTATTCTCATATTAATGAGTAGAATATGATTTTGATAACTAGGCATCTTGCGAAAGCTTCTCAAAAGGGAAAAATGGTGATTTAGCGGATCCTTTGATCCTTTTTCAGCGTCCAGGCAGGCTAGGTTTTGCCTCTTGTTAGATTGAGCTAATTCATAGTATGTTTATGATATTGTGTTAGAATAGGAATGGGTTTTAGGTGTTGATGTGATAAAATGAAATACTTGGAATTAGTTAGATTATTTTGGCTATTTTGGATATTGGTTTGGGCATAATTAGTCTAGTTGAATATTACCTAAGTTGTAGTTGACCTTTTAGGCTCCTTTAAGTTGGAAAGGCTTTAGTTACTCTTCTAATGAGTAGATTGCCTCAGTCACTTGAGTTTAGGGTGGAATTGACCCTAGTGCCATTTCCTTAGGTGGAATTAACTTAGTTGTTTTCTATTGGGAGAGATTACTATCCTAGGGCTAGTATGGCTTACTCAACATCAAATAATGGATTTAAATGCCTTAGCCTAGTCTAGGGTAGACATTGCTTGATAAAGGATTTCGAGGATTTAAAAGTGGGTCCTTCAACCTACCCTAGGCCAAGATTTATATTAGTTATTAAAGACCTTTTATACGCTTGTGTAAATCTAGGAGATGTTTATTGCGGTAATATTGATATGCTTGGTACTTGATGGTTATGATGGGTTGACTTTGGGAGTGACAATTATTAGTTACACTATGAGTGACTTATTGATTTAGTAAGTGATAATCTAATTGATTATGCTATTTAATAAGGCCTTGATTATGATATTGACTAAGCTATTGATTAGTCTATATTTATTGCCTATATTAGCAATTATTGATTTTACTAGCAATTATGCTATTGATTATGCTAGAGATAATAGTTATTGGCTATATAAGCAATTACGCTATTGATTATGTTAAAGCCTATGCCTATTGATTATATTAATGATTATACTATTGGTCATGAAAATGATGAGATGATTACCGATATAAGTTTGGATATTGATTAAGCTATAGATTATATATATACTGGTTCGAGTCTGGATAATGATAATGATTATTTACCGGTTTGAGTCAGGATGATGATGGTGATATTGGCGATTTATACTTACTAATTTATGCACAACGATGATAGTACGATTATCAGGTTTTCCACTTTACCATGTCTTAGTTATCATCTTGCAGTTTATCATGCTTATATTATGATTTATCTCAACCAACTGATGATGCCTACTGAGTACCCATTGTTTTTGTACGCATACTACACTTTTATATCTTCTTGGTGCAGATTCAAGTACTAGTTGTTGTCGTTGGTCGATGTTCGTGTTGTGTTGAGTTCCGTAGATAGGTTACTTATGTCCAGTCTTTTGTTTCAAGACAAATTGTATATACTATTTGAGATACTTGAATTGTATTTCTAGATGCTTTTTGTCATGACCCGATTTACGAGTCATGATGGAACCTACCAATTCCTACCAGTAGGTAAGCTAATAGCATAACCCGAAGCTAACACAGTGGGTTAGTTCGGTAAGAAAAGTCCAACATAAGTGAAATTAAAGAACATCAATCGCTAACATGAGTATTCTAGATAGAATAATAAATCATGTAAATACCAATCCCTAAACCTGGTAGAGCTAGTACAAGACCAACTAATAGTATTAATACAACTCCAAGTCTAAAATAGTTAATATATCTTTCTCGGATACTAAAGACTTAATAGAAAAGTTGGAATTAATAAGGTGACTCAAACTCCAAGAGCTCACCCTATCTTCAGAAATCAGTCACTGCACAAACCACAATCAACAACGATGTCTAATACTAGAATCTGCACCATAAAGCTACAGAAGTATAGTATGTGTACCGAAACAACAGGTACTAAGTAGGCACGAGTACTAAATAGGAATTATCGACTAACTCAGCAAAATCATGATATAAGAATAATAAAGTGTAAGTAATCATAACTAAGTCAAGTTATAAAATCAAACCTGAATCATCTCTGTCATCACTGTATATAATAAGTAACCAAATCAAAATAACAGTATAACATCAGGCATCAACACATGCCAATATTTCCGCACATAACAAGCAAGGAATATTGAAAATAACAATATAATATAAGGTATCAATGCATGCCAATACTGTCTAGCACAAGGAATAAATGATACAAAATCATAAAGCAACACAAGTGCTACCACAAGAAAGCACAAGTAAAAGTTGGCGCCCATACACCAAATAGTGCGTAAAGTAAAGAACCCATCACTACGTCCCATACCCAATAGAGCATAAAGTAAATAATTAAATCGCTAATATATATATATATATATATATATACATATATATATCCAGATCCCTCATTATCCATAGTTTTCCACATTTTTCATCAAACGTCCATTTACCAATATTCATAATCTTCACCAATAATCATAAGTGAATAACATATACCAATATACTCATAACCTTAGCCATACCACCATATAGGCACCTATCTCATCATTATACCCTATTCACTCATTATTAGCTAGACAACACTTATTACTAAATCAATTAGTTACTAGTCATCATATAATCTCAAATTATTATCCATCAAATATTGATCACTTAGTCACTATTCATGGATCAATGAATAACCATTATTTACTTACTAGCCAATAGTTTCATCTAGTCAAGATTCACTACTAGACCGTATTCTCAAATTAACCAATATTTATTTTTATCCAACATAATCCCACTAGTAACCATTTACAAAAAGACCACTAATAAACTTAAGTACACTTATTCATCTCTCAACTAACATCTCTTATTAACTAGCATCATTAATCCACAAATCCTTATTAAATAATTAATCAACTTCAGAAACTTAGTCATTAAAATAATCTAATCATCACAATCGCTAAACCCATTATAATTAACCACCATCATGAAATAACCACCCTATTAACAGAAATCAATGTCACTAGTCCTCTTTACCACTAGGGTTCATAAATCCACTAGTCACTATTAGCCATTTAAGTAAAATCCAGCACTAAGCATCTTTCATCCCTAAATCAACAACTATAGCACTTTATACCTCAACACATTAGAAGATGATAACCAACACCTCTAATATCAATATTATAGACAACTATATTAGAGTATAAATAAACATATATTTGGCATACATAGAGCTATCCGGATTCAACCAGTAGGTGCACACATAGGAACATCAATAATCATATCCTTCGGCCTTTCTTGGCATCATCATGTCATCATAATATCCCCCAAACTCAAACCGGGTATCAATATATCATCATAGTTTCCTCCAGCCTTGCCAAGCATCAATATATCTTCATAATATCTTCTAGACTTGTCGGGAATCAATATATAATCATAATATCCTTTGGACTCAAACCGGGTATCAATATCATCAACATATCCTACAAACTTGAACCAAGGTATCAATATCATTAACATATTTACCGGACTCGAATAGGGTATCAATATCATCAACATATCATCCAAATTAGAATCGAGTATCTGATACGCCCAAATTATACCTCTCTTACGAGAGAGTAAGCGATCGCTGTCAAATATAGAACCCAACTAGGTTGGGGTCCAATCCCACAGGGAATATGGTGCTAATTAAGTTGTATGCATATTAGTTGACTTTTAATCATTGGTTTCCATAAAACAAAAAGGTGGAATTTGATTCAGTTCACAAATTAATGGTTTCAGTTTAACAAGATGAAATATGTGTAGTAGTATTCAAATTCAGAGAAATAGCAAGCTAGGGTTATGTCCACCTTGTAGTTTTCAATACTTTCTAACTATGGGCTTTATGAGTTCATACATGCATCATGCTTATAGAGAAATGTATTGTATTTAATACCATATTCCTAGTGTTTCTCAACCATCAAGGACTAATTCACTTTAGTTCTCTCAAATCAAAGTGTTTACTAAAACAATATGAAATCTCCAAGTAGTTAATCCTGTTAAGGCATTAATATATGAAATAGGGGTTGGAAATCCTATTTTCTTGTCACTACTCTCTTTTCCAAACGTCAACCTTTCTACCAAACAAGTTGAGTTTTAAGGCACATCCTTTATGTTTGACAAAGAGAGTATGATATAAGCAGGTCAATACATGATGAATTCAAAAACCCAAAGTAATAGATTGTATGTTACAAGCTTCCATAACCCTAACTAATAAACTTAGCTACTCATGAATAAAACGGGAATCAAAATAGAAATATTCATCATATCAAAAACTAGAAGATGATCTTGATGTGCGAATAGTGAAAACAAGAGAAAAAACATTTTTCTCTCTCTCCTAAGCTAAGCGTTCCTTCTCCTCTTAAAAAATCTAATACAGAATAATGAATAGTGAAATAAAAATTTAGCATCAAGTCTTTTAATAATCTCTTCTCTCATTATTTCCTTCTAAGTCCCCAAACTGATTATAACTGACAAATAAGTCTTGAACATAGTTCTTAGACGTCACATTTGATCCAACAAGCAACTTTTCCTCTTGTGTGATTTGTCATCCGCAATCCACAATCCTATCATGTATTTATCTACCTCATTAACATCTAAAATCATACTAATCACATAGGTTAGATCAATTGCATCAAAGTAGAGTAAAACATAAGAAACTAGGCACTTTTGTTATCAAAACTTAGCTAAAATATGGGTAAGTTATGGTTCTTAGGCATATAAATACACCCAAGATCACCACACCACACTTAAAGCTTTGTTCTTCCTCGAACAAAGTATCCAGTTGCACATACACAAGATTTAAAACCCACAAAAGAAATACAAGATGCTCAAATAGGCTCACATATCGAATATAAAACAAGAAGTAGATTCATGAACCATTACTGAAAACTAGCTATCCTCAAGAATAGACTCTTCGAGTTGGCAAATTTATGCATACCATTTAAGCAAAGAAATCATATAAATTACCCAACTTTTCATCAAATATGTTCCCTCACAACAAAAGAGTTACCCATTATCACACGCAATAATTTAATTTTTAGCACAATGGGTTAGAAGAATCAAGTTGCACTCACTCTCACAAAGAATTATTTAATTATAAATGATAACCATATTTTTGCCCTTAGTGTACTACTCCACTAATATCAAAACATGAAGATTAGGACCATATAGGTATTTACGGGTTATAATGTAAGCTAAGGGATGGGTAGGAACTATTCTGGCCAGTAATAGTGTCTATCTTCCCAAAATGCTTTAATACACTACATTAGACAATGAATACCAATCTCTAACAACTGATTTTCAACTCTACCAACTTTACACATCAGTTTTCTTTCATCCCATTTCAAGGATCACTCACATAACTTATGGCGGGAGTATTTACCATGCTCACATCATATCATTTTAACAACTTTTTATGCCTTTTCTCTTTTTTTATATATATCTCACTCCAAACCAATCATATCAGATTCACACCAAAAACTACTACTTTAGGGCTTTATTTTCACCATTTTCTCCTTCTATTTACAAGTCCTTACTAAAATTTTTTTTTACAAAAGCGCTTAGGAGAATTGGATCAAGTTAAGGTTAATCAAGAAAGGATTAGGCTACACATGAGGTTACCAAAGAATAAGTTAAAGGCTCAACGGGGCTAGCTAAGATTATGCACAAAGTTGGTTCAAAAGGGGGTATAAAAAAGGCTATCAAAGAAGTGCCTAACTCATCTCCTAAACTCACATTCTTTATTTAGTTTTGTACACACACCAGGAAATTTCTAGCATCAATATGCAAATACCTTCACACACACATGGCATAAGCTAACTTCAAAAAGGATCATTATAGACTCTTAACCAAATAGTTATATGAATTTACTTTTAAGCCAACATCACCACACTATTCATAAAATAGAACTTAGGCGTCTCAACAGTAAAGATTCATCACATACTTATATTGTGGTATGTCCCACTAGAACAAATTACATTCACTTGTTTGGTCCTACACATGAATGATATTCTCTTAAGATGGTCGTCATCCATCCATCATCGAGAAAAATGGCAAACTAAAATGCAGTAAAGAGAAGACAAAATAGTAAGAAATCTAGAAGCACTTCAAGCCACCCCACACTGTAAGCAAAACACTATCCCCAGTACAAAGACATAAACAAAAATGTCCCCGAGAAAAAACATGGCTAGTAGGACTCTTTTTCCACATCAGGGGTCATGCCATCTGCATCAGAATTATCCTCAGAGTCCTCCTCACTAGAGTCATCCTCCATGTCATAACCTAACAGTTGGCGATCCTCATAAGTTGGTATGTCATCATCCAATGGTTCCTCAAATCCATTCCCATTCCACACATAGCTTTAGCATGGTCATTAAGTGGGTAGTCAAAATCCAGCTCTCGTAGCTCTGCATCAGTGGGCACATGTCCTCTACTCATCATCGTGAGCCTTATCATGCCATAAAGATGGCGAAAAAAGCTCTCATCTCGTGCGTGACATTCAACAGTGGTAAGAATTTGCCTTGGCTGGTCTCTGGATCCTTCACCTTTGTGACATCCACTCTCTTTGGGTTCTGAAGAAACTTGTGATCCGCTGGCTCTACTTCAATGTTTTATTTTTTAAAATAGCGGTCAGTAAGCTTCCAAAGCTAAATGGTGTCCCTTTTTGCATCCTTGCTTTGCGTATAGAAGCGCATATCACTGCACTAATATTGACAGGAACATCAGTCATCAAAGCATAGACCAAACATACCCGATCACGAAAGACCTTGGTGAACTGCTTTCCCAGAATCAAGCTAGCATTGACTATCCTTAGCCAGATGCGAGCTTCTCTATTCAGAAAAGCATATGGGAATGTAATGTGGCGGCCATTGTCCTTGTGATGGATCCACCAAGACATAGACCTTGAACCTCACAAAGTATGTCTGATGGCTTTATAGGGAGGTTTGTCGTACAATTCTTTTAACCTGGAGTGATCCACGTTCGGAGTACCCAAGAAAGAGTTGAAAAAGTTGGCCGTCAGATGTAGGATTTGCCCTCGAATTTTCACTTTACTTCCACGAGTCTTTGGGGACCAATTAGCATAAAACTCCTAAGTCCAATCTAGATTGCACTCACCTATATCTTGGAAGTTGAAGTTAAGTTTTAGTTCTGTGATCCTAGCCATAATACGAGGGCAGTGCCTCTCCAAACTCTCTTTTTGGATCAGCTCTAGTTGCACATATCTATTTACTTTATTATTCATGTACCACTCCTGACCATCCTCCTCTAAGACCCATTTAATACTAAAAGTGCATCGAGGCACTTAAAGAGAGGAAGAAGTAGATTTCTCCTTTCTTGTTTTTTTCTGTCCCTTATGAGATGTGGATACTTTATCTTTTCCCTGGTTTTCTTTAGGAGCCATATCACCTGAGTTCATCATAAAATCATGTCAACCACACTTAACAAAACTCACTACAATTAAGAAGGGGATAGTGAAATCACCACCCCACACTTAATTTGTTCACATCACTCAATGTCGGGTACTCAGACTTCGCCGACAAACACTTTGATCATAGGATTTGACATTATTCACACATTCTTAACACATGTAAAACTTACATGGTGGCTTTTCTTTTTCTTTTTCAACTCACAATTTCATTCCATCAACCCCACAACCCATAAAAGATTTTTAATTCAACTTTTCACATGGCATAACACAATTGTTTCACCAAATCAATTCTTTCACCACACCAATTTTAGAAATTTCATTTCAATAAAGTCATTGTTGAACAAAATTATCCTTTGCAACTTCCCCAATCTTAATACAAAGATATCATGACATTTGTACACTTCTGTCACTATCATGCTGAACAAAATAAGATGGATTCAAAAACTCAATACCCACGATACACCATGACTCATACAAAACCACCAGCAACAAATTCAAAGGTCCAATAAAAATTCCCAACAATGGTGGTTTCTACAATAATAGTGTTCCTTATCCCAAAGAGTTTCAAAAGTACTTTTACAAAGCTATGGTAAGAGTTTAATCTATAATCCTCAAAAAATCAATTAACTATAACAATAAAGTCACAACATCTAAGAATTAAGAAAGAAAAACTTACCTTAAACTTGGACGTCATGCGCCCCATTCTCCATATAAGCCATGACTCGAGTCACAACTCTAACAAAAATAATGAATCGATCCTTACATTTTGACCACTCCAACTTACCTATGATGATTTTGACACTCCTAAACTTACCACCTTTGACATGGCGCACTTTCAACCTAAGTTTCGAACCTACCACCTCTTTAGTTCTTTGATCATCTACACATAATAAAAAATAATTAAAATTATTAGAAGGGTGGGTTTCCTCCCACCAAGCACCTTATTTTTTATCGTGGCTCAGGTCTTGTTTTTGTATTTTTATGTTGTATGTAAAAATCAAAGTAAAATCATGGGTTGCCTCCCATGTAGCACCTGATTTATTATCGCGACATGACTCGATTATCTTGATTACTCAGACTTCATCGAGATATATAGTAGCAATACTTTTTATCGAGTCTTTTGGACAGATATAAAGTTTGACTCATTGCCCGTTGACTTTTAAGATGCGTCCGTCTTCATTTTCAAGTTCAACTACTCCAGATGAGTAGAATTGACTAACTTTAAAAGGTCCTGACCACTTGGACTTAAGTTTACCTGGGAACAATTTGAACTTGGAGTTGAATAGGAGCACCAAGTCGCCTTTCTGGAAGTCTCATTTTTCAATCCTTCGATCATGATACTTCTTCATCTTCTTCTTGTATAAGTCTACTCTTTTATAAGCTCCGAGATGGAATTCATCTATCTCATTCAATTGCTCCAGTCTTAGCTCCGCTGCCTCCCTCCATTCCAGATTTAATCTTTTGAGTGCCCATAAACCCTTGTACTCCAGCTCTATCGGTAAATGACATTCTTTTCCATAGACTACATGATATAGTGACATACCAATTGGTGTCTTAAAAGCAGTCCGATACGCCCACAAAGCATCATCAAGCTTCCGATACCAATCTTGCCTACTAGCGTTTACCGTTTTAGCTAAGATGGCCTTAATTTCCCGATTCAAAGACTCTACTTTCCCACTAGTTTGTTGGTGGTATGGGTTCTCCACTCTATACTATTTCACCTCATATTTCGCCAAATCCGTTCGAAACACTTTGTTGCAAAAATGAGATCCTCCATCGCTTATAATAGTATGTGGTACTCCAAAGTGAGAGAAAATGTTATTTTTTAGAAATGCAACGACTCTCTTTCCTTTATTATCAGACAAAGAAACGGCTTCGACCCATTTTGTTACATAATCCAAAGAAACTAGAATGTACTTCATCCCGTATGAGCTTACAAAAGGGCCTATGAAATCGATGCCCCATATGTCAAACAATTCCACTTCTAGCATCTTAGTCAAAGGCATCTCATGAGATCTACCCCTGCCTTTGACATTGGTCACACTTTAGCACAAACTCGTGAGCATCCTTGAATAGCGTAGGCCAATAGTAGCCACTCTGCAACACCTTTCTAGAAGTTTGGTTACCTCCATGGTGACCTCCAACCGGGGAAACATGACATGCTTCCAATATACATAATACATCCACTTCTGGCACACATCTCCTTATATATTGTAAGTGTATCGTCGAAAAAGATACGTCTCATCCCAGAAGTAGAGTGTCACATCAGAAAGTAATTTCTTTCTTTGATGGAAAGAGAGATTTTTCGGAATGACTTCGCTCACAACATAGTTTGCTAAATTAGCGTACCAAGGTATTTTCTCCATAGAAGAAGCCAAGATCTCCTCATCAAGAAATACATCATTTATCTCCATTTCATCACTAACTTCTTGCTCATCTTTTATCCTAGACAAATGATCTGCAACTTGATTTTCACAACCCTTTCTATCTTTGACTTCAAAGTCAAATTCTTGGACCAGAAACACCTATCTAATCAACCTTGGTTAAGCATCCTTGTTAGTCATCAAATAACTCAAGGCTACGTGGTCAGTGTGGACCACCACCTTGGTTCTGGGCAGGTAAGCCCTAAATATCTCAAAAGCGTAGACTATAAGAAGATCCTGTTCGGTGATGGCTTAGTACTTTTGATCTCCATTCAGTGCTTTACTGGCATAATATATTGGATGAAAGACTTTGTCTTTCTTTTATCCCAACACAACTCTAAGGGCAACACCGCTTGCATCACACATGATCTCAAACATTTTTGACCAGTCTGGTGCAACAATTGTAGGGGCCTCAACCATCTTATTTTTAAGGAATTCAAATGACTTCAAGAAATTATCATTAAAGGAAAACTTAGCTCCCTTCTCCAAAAGTTTGCAAAGCGGATTTGCAACCTTTGAAAAGTCCCTTATAAATCTCCAGTAAAAGCCAGCATACCCAAGGAAACTTTGCACGCCCTTTACTGAGATGGGAGGAGGTAGTTTTTGTATAACTTCAACCTTGGTTCTATCAACGTCTATCCATTTTTCTAAAATTTTGTGCCCGAGAACAATACCCTCCTTCACCATGAAGTGGCATTTTTTCCAATTGAGCACCAAATTGAATTCCACGCACCATTGTAGAGATCTACTCAAGTTATCTAAACACAACTCAAATGAATCTCCAACCACAGAGAAATCATCCATGAACACCTCCAGGGTGCCTCCACCATATCTGAAAAAATAGACATCATACACCTTTGGAAATGTTGGTGCATTACATAAACCAAATAGCATCCTCTTGAAAGAAAAGGTGCCATACGGGCATGTAAATTTCATCTTCTCCTGATCTTCAGGTTCAATAAAAATCTGATTGTAGCCTAAATAGCCATCAAATAAGCAATACCACCCCTTCCTGCAAACCGATCAAACATTTGATTCATGAAAGGCATAGGGAAGTGGTCCTTTAAGGTCCATGAGTTTAGTTTGTGATAGTCTATGCAAACTCTCCACCTAGTCACCGGCCTGATAGCAATTAACTCATTCTTTTTGTTTACAACAACATTCATGACCCTTTTTTTGGGAACACATTACAATGGGCTTACCCATTTACTATTGGAAATAGGATAAACCACTCTTGCATCTAGCCACTTAATAATATCCTTCTTAACTACCTCTTGCATCGGTGGGTTAAGTCAGCGCTGATGTTCGATGGTTGGAATACAGTCTTCCTCAAGTTGTATCTTATGAGTGTAGAAGCCAGGGGGAATGCTAATAATATCAGCAATAGTCCAACCTATTGCTCTTTTGTACCTTTGGAGCACTAAAATAAGTGTTTCCACCTGCTGCTTGACCAAATCAGCTTAAATAATCATGGGTAGCGTGTTTCCATTACCCAGAAACATGTATCTTAGATGCCCTAGGAGTTCTTTCAATTCCAACATCGGTGGCTCTTCAATGGATAGCTTAGCCGGTGGTGTTGGTCGATTAGCAAGATCAGGGTATATCTTTTTAGGAGCATAAGAGTATGAACCCATTCCTATCAAAGAACAAGCAGTCTCTTCGTACTCCTCAATGCCTTTATGATCAAAATTCATAAGCACTGTAGCTAGAGTCTTTACAACAAATTTTTCCTCTATTGGTACCTCCTGCTCATCCTCATAATAAATATCAACAATCGAGAACACACTCATTTCTTTATGCTGCTTCATTGATTGGCATACATCAAATCACATCACTTAATCATTCAGCCTAAATAAGAGCTCATTAGCTCATAGATCAATTAATATACTTCCGGTTGCGAGGAAAGGTCGACCCAAGATTATGGGTAACTCAAAGTCCACCTCACAATCCAGAATAACAAAATCCGCCGGAAATATGAAGCTAGCAACTTTCACCAGCACATCATACAAAATACCAATAGGTCTCTTAACCGACCTATCCACCATCACCAGTCGTATGATGATGGGCATGGGGTCTCCCAAACCCAACTTTTTATAGATGGCTAGCGGCATCAAATTAATGCTCGCTCCTAGATAACATAAGGCCTTAGCAAATTCTAGCGACCCAATCATACAAGAAATAGTGAATGCTCCTGAGTCAGCCTTCTTTTGCACCAAGGATCTTGTGGAAATAACACTATAATGATGGAGATTATCTATCGGTTCATAGCTTACCTCTCTTTTCTACATCACCAGATCCTTCATAAATTTGCACATCCTTGCATTTTCTCAAGTGCCTGTAACAAGGGCATATTTACTGTCAACTTCTTTAAGATTTCCATGAACTTACTAAAATTTGTGTCATCAGCCTTCTTTTTCAATCTCAGAGGAAATGGGGGTGGTGGTTTTGGGAGAGTATTCACCACTACTTCCTTTTCCTCCTCTTTCTTTTTTTCTAACTCATCAACCTGCTGATGATTAGAAGGGATATCAATGGCATCCAATTTCTCAGACTATACTGGATTACCTTCTTCAATCTCAAAATCTTCTTCAATCACGTCATCATTGACAGCTTTGCCCAAAAAAGGGCCTGCTAAATCTTACTACTCCGTATGGTAATATCCATGCACAAACCATTATTCCAAGGGTTCTGAATTGTATTACTTGGCAGCGTTCCACTCTTTCTTTGATTCAACACTTCAGAAAGTTGGCTCATTTGTTGTTCCAACCGTTTGATCAAAGTGGAATGAGAGTTTACTAACTGACTCATAGAAGACAAATCGGTCTTCATGGTAGTCACCCCAGAGTTGGTAGCCTCAACTCCCTTTAATAATTTCTCCATCATGTTGTCCATGGACATCTTTCCAGAGCTAGTTGCAATATTATCTCTGCTTCCGAGTGGTACATACAACCCACTTCTATCATTCTTGTTCTTCCATTTTACTTGATCCCGATCCTTATATCTAGACTTTTCATAATAAGTCCGACCTTGATTTCCTTGGCTATTGCCTCGAAAACCCCATGGTTATTCAAATAGTTTGCCTGTTCTTCCAAATCAAAATCATCTCTACCTTAGGATGCAACAACTTTTACCTTTTCAGTCTTTGCAAATAATAAGTTCTTGGTCAACAAATCTATCTGCGTCTTTAAGTGTGCCATGTCTTGATCATGTTCTTCCTCTTTCTTCCATTGTTTTGCAGTCATGCCAATAGACATAGTAGGGCTTGATACCACAGAATCCCTGGTATGCCAAGATCTACTTTGTTTAGTCATCCGATCAAACATCTCTGAAGCTTCCTGAAATGAGAGATGCTCAAATGATCCCCTTGTAGCATTATCAACAACTGTCTTTGTAATAAAGTTCAAATCCCAATAAAGTGTCTCCATCAGATTAATATCCATCATATTATGGTTCGGACACTGCATCAACTTCTTTTTTAACCTGTCCCATGTCTTGTGAAGGGATTCAGTAGGGAGCTGCCTAAAGTTGCTGATCTCATCCCTCAGTTGTACCCTCTTGGAAGGCAGAAAGAACCTTTCTAGGAAATCCTCTTTCAACTACCTCCAGTTGGTTATAGAATCGGGCGTCATCTCATTAAGCCAAAATGTTACTTCCTAGATAGAGACAATGGAAATAAATGCAAACGGATGGCATTCTGTTCCACTCCTAGGTTATCAAAAGATTTACAAATGGTGACAATTCACCAAATCATATTGGGATCATCTCCCGAGAGTCCACCAAACAACCCCTTCAGGTAGAGGAGTTGAATCATTATACTGGTAATATTGAACTTTTCTCCTGGTGCTAGAGGTGGAAGAATAATAGATCCAGTAGAACCAAATCCATCCATTCCATCCTCTTAATCATTAAGCTCAAATTGAACAGCTTGGCGATCAGGTCTAGCCCTGAAAGGACAGTTTCTGTTTACATTTCTGTTCACTGGTACAGCTATATTCTCTGCACGTTTTCAATTTTCCAGTCCCAATAAATCATCATCTCCCAGGTATTTTTCATCTGGATTTGGTATTCGATATGGGTTATCTATATCTTTTTTGTTTAGTTGAGCATTAGCTAAAGCGGCTAATCTATCAGCTTCTTGTTGATTTGCCATTCTTTCAATGAGTTGAGGTTCAGGATTGAATGGAAATAATGGTTCTCCTAAACTTCTGGTTCATGGCATAAACAAAAATAAGCCTGTAACAAACAAAAACAAGAAACAAAATTAAAATTTGGGAAACTTGACCAAAGGTCAACTAACAAACACAAACTTAATTGACAACCGTATTCCCCGGCAATGGCACCAAAATTTGATACGCCCAAATTACACCTCTCTTATGAGAGAGTAAGCGGTTGCTATCAAATATAGAACCCGACTAAGTTGGGGTCAAATCCCACAGGGAATATGGTGCTAATTAAGTTGTATGTAGATAATTTGACTTTTAATCATTCGTTTTCATAAAACAAAAAGGGAGAATTTGATTCAGTTCACAAATTAATGGTTTTAGTTTAACAAGATGAAATATGTGTAGTAGTATTCAAATTCAGAGAAATATCAAGCTAGGGTTATGTCTACCTTGTAGTTTTTAATACTTTATAACTATGGGCTTTACAAGTTCATACATGCATCATGCTTACAGAGAAATGTATTGTATTTAATAACATAATCCTAGTGTTTCTCAACCATCAAGGACTAACTCATTTTAGTTCTCTCGAATCAAAAGTGTTTAAAAAAACAATACGAAATCTCCAAGTAGTTAATCCTGATAAGGCATTAACATATGAATAGGGGTTGGAAATCCTATTTTCTTGTCACTACTCTCTTTTCTGAACCTCAACCTTTCTATCGAACAAGTTGAGTTTTAAGGCACATCCTCTATGTTTGTAACCACGAGAATTCAAGATAAACGAAGATAGTATGATATAAGTAGGTCAATACATGATGAATTCAAAAACCCAAAGTAATAGATTGTATGTTACAAGGCTTCCATAATCCTAACTAATAAACTTAGCTAATCATGAATAAAATGGGAATCACAATAGAAATATTCATCATACCAAAAACTAGAAGATGATCTTGGTGTGCAAATAGTGAAAACACGAGAAAAAATATTTTTCTCTCTCTCCCAAGCTAAGCCGCCCTTCTCCTCTTCAAAAATCTAATACATAATGAAGAACAATGAAATAAAAATTCAGCATCAAGTATTTTAGTAATGTCTTCTCTCATAATTTCCATCTAAGTCCCCAAACTAGTCATAACTGACAAATTACTCTTGAACATAGTTTCTAGACGTCACATTTGATCCAACAAGCAACTTTTTCTCTTATGTGATTTTTCATCCACAATCCACAGTACTATCATGTCTTTATCTACCTTATTAACACCTGAAATCATGCTAATCACATAGGTTAGCTCAATTACATCAAAGTAGAGTAAAACATAAGAAACTAGGCACTTTTGTTCTCAAAACATAGCTAAAATATGGGTAAGTTATGGTTCTTAGGCGTATAAATACACCCAAGATCAGTATCAATATCATCAACATATCTTCCCGAATTGAACTGGGTATCAATATCATCAAGATATTATTTGGACTCGAACCGGGCATCACTGTTATCAACATAACCTTTAGACTGGAACCAGGTATCAATATTATTAACATATTCTCTGGCCTTATCAAGTATCATCGTATCATCAAAATATCATCATAATAGGCAATCACTATCAATAATAAAGAATAAGCCCCACTAGGGCGAAAGTAAAGTGCAAGCCCCACGAGGGCTAAAGAAAATGTCAAGTAAGTAAATGACAAGAACTATGAGGGCTAAAGTAAAGTTCTAGTCCCACAAGGGATAAAGTAAATGATAAGTAAGGAGGGGCATACCTTTATAGCTCATTATTCATTGTAGAGGACAATTTATCCTTAATATGTGAATGTGTGTGTGTGTGTATATATATATAACATAAATATTACAAATCATTAATGGGTTCAACATGGTTAGTATCATAACTTCTCATCTAGTCAATAAATATACCTTTTATATCCCTTAGTATCATGACTCATAATATTAGCAACAAGAAGGCTTCCTAACATAATCACTAATTGGGTTACTAGACAAAGCATAACATGAGTCCAACATAATCTATAGAGTATCTTTACACATAGTCAATAAGCATGCCTTCTAACATTATTAACATTATCATTTCCAATATAGAGAATAGGGAAGATTTCTAACATGATTTATTAGCATAATTATTGGGAAGGATTATAACATGGTTAATAGTATAGTTAACGGCCTAAACACTAGCCTAAATGATGGCTTAATCAAAAGTATAATCAAGGACTCATCATTACAAAATCAATAATTTAGTCATTTAGACCTTCGGCATAACTATAAGCTATATCATAAACAATGGCCAACTAGTAGCATATTCATTTGCCTACTATTGGCCTAAAGATATTTCATCATTAGTATGAACAATATCCAAAGCATTACATGATCCATAAATTATTCATAGAGTGGTCAGTAATATCATTTATTACCTAGGCCATATTACAGACAAGGACTTATTTAATAGAATATTCATTAGCCCAACCAATAGATAATTGTAATAACATAATTAATAGCTTGACATAAGTTTTTGCTAACAAGGCATACAAATGCATAATTTCTTGGGTATCATTCTCAATGCCATTCCACATAAACTAATAACTACCAAGAATCATCAATATTTCCTCAAAATTACACTCATTAGTCAATTACTAGGCGTAAGGATTCAAGGGAACTAATTATAAGTCTTGTCTTAAGGTGGGTCAACAAGCCTATACCTAAATCCCCAAAATGCATTTTAAGCCAATTCTACTTCGTATTAGGCTAAGGTATTATATTAACTCTTAGATGTAGAGTAAGCCACCATAATACCTATGGTAGATATTCTACTCAAGCATTTTTACTAAGTCCAACGGAAGCAAGAAAACCTTTCCTAGTATAAGCAACTAAGGCAAATTTACTCTAAGTATGAGAAACTAGAGCATTATGTTTAATATTGAGTATTCTAAGACATTCTCATGCTAAATATGATTAATGAAGTCTATTCCACCTAATATAATGGGAAATAAGTCAAACTTTCCAACTTCTAAAATTCATATAGCTTAATTAACCCAACTAACTCAAGTCTTGCATTTCTTTAATCCAGTACTTTAAACCCATCCCAATCTAACAAGATATCACAATTATATCAAAACATAGCTCAATCTTATAAGGAGTAAGCCTAAGCCACCTCAACTCTAAAGAAAGCCCATGAACCACTAAAACTTTTCTTTTCTTTTTGATAATCTTCTTCAAGGTGAAAAGTTATCAAAAACACAATCTACACATCATTATTATAATTTCGATACCCATATTGCACCATTGTGCTTTGGGTACAAAAATGAAACCAAAAACCCCAAGTAAGTCCTACATATGTAAAACAAGTTTTCCAGACAAAACCAATATTCATACATTACTAGGAAATTATAACCCTCAAGAATTAGGTGAAAACCAAGTATTTTTGGGCTAAAATCAAGCCCTCAAGTAATTTGGGGTTTTAGTCAAAATTCAAGAAATTAAAGCTTGAAATTAATCCATTTTTAATCACAAAAATATATGTTAATCAAGCTTCTAACTCACCCCCAATAATCAATTTGAAGTTAATCTATCATTCTAGGGCTTCTATGGCTCAAAGAGGAGTGAAAATGGTCAATTTTGCCACCAAGGGGGCTATTTATAGTACCTTGGTCATGGTTAAATAGGGTCCAAGAGGATAAAAAAACTATCTAATCCCACTAAATTTGATATTCCAAACACATTGGTTAAGTCATATTTTCCATACAAAGCCTTTTAGACCAATTATGGGCCCTACACCTATCCCTACCAATTTTCTCACTTTCCAACCAATTGGTCAAAAATGAACTCGGGTATCTTGGGACCCAAACCGAGGGTATTTATAGCCTAAAACCTATATTCATGAGTTATTGGTATAGTTAAAATTTGCATCCAAGGTCTTTTAGCTGAAGTTTTTGCTTGATGGTCATTCAAAACCAGCGAAGACTTTAAATTGGATATTGTCCTAAAACCACACAAACTGCCTGGTAAACGAATTATAAGTTCGAAAAAGTATTAAATAACTTGATGCAGCTATGAAAAATCTCTTACAATAAAATCAAATAAACAGTATAGAAAATGACTTGAAGGGTCATTGTAATATCCACTACTAAGGAACTTTTATCCCTAAAAGTTAAGGATAAAGAAGTATCAGAAGCCTCAAATAGGTAAGGATAATGGGTCTATATCTCTCTCTCGATCTCCCAAGTGAACTTGTTTACTAGAAGGTGTATCCACTGAACCTTAGCAACTGGAACTTATCTAGGGCGCAATCGCCTCAAATCACTAGCCAAAATGAGTATAGGTGAAATACCCTAGGTTCTGGTCCTTGGAAATTTCATACGTTTTGAGCCTTATGTACATCATAAACTTTGTGTAATTTTCATATAATAGGGTACATTTTATGGTCCTCATCTCGTATGTTCATCAGTGTGGCTTGGTTGGTTTCTATCCAAGGTTTGAATGTATCATACTAGTTATATGTTCGGGGTACTAGTGGTATGATATTAATCATATGATTCCCTATGTCTAGACTAGGTGATTCTATTCTGCCTAAGGTACAGTTCTAGGGTACTTATTGTATGGTTGGATATGATTTGGCCTTGGTGGTCGTATGTTGAAAAATGTTGGTGTCCAATGTGAGGCCTAGGGTAAGAGTAGTGGGTACTACTCATATGGTATGGAACGGGTTGAGGGGTGGTCATACCCTCCCGCGGGAATTTTATACAGTTTAAGTTGGGGGTATTCTAGACATTTCTCCTCATAAGCACATATGATTCCATGACTTAAAACTCTATTGGGACTTCATTTACCCATATTATTCTAATCTTAAACACTCAAAAACTCTCTCTTAACTCGCTCAAGCTCTTGGTCTAAGCAAAGTCTAGGGTTTCCTTCATGGTGGTCAATTTAGGGTCTAAAGGGTGATATCTCTTTGTCATCATCGTAATATAAGGCATGTTACTCCTCTATCATTGTTAGTTCAACTAAAGGCATGATTTAATGTATTTTCATGGCATAATTATGGTATGGTTTTGTGTTTTTAAATATATGTTGGGGGATTTGGTTATAAATAATTGGTTATGGTTTTCTCATGTCTTAATTATGTTTTTCCATGTTTTAATGGTGGGTTGATCATGTGGTTGCATGGCAATGGTTAATTGGTACTTAGTTTTGGTTTTGGTAATTATATGCCCTCAACATGTTTGATAAAATGCCTATGAGAATGCTTTTGTTACATTGCTGAACTTTCTTTGAAAACTTTTCATGGTATGATTTGGTAATGGAACTTAAACTTGTTTGGATTTTTTTAGATGGTTAATGGGTAAGGCCTTGGTGGCTATGAAATTTTTTTAAATGAAAACACTTGTTGGGTACATGAGAAACCCCGAGCAAGCTTAATAATGAGACACTTGTGGGGTAGCAAGGAATCCCCCAAGTAAGCTTAATAATGTAATAAATGGGTACAAGGGAATCCTATTAATGGCGAGCTACGATAGCTAACCATAAAGGTGTGAGTCTAATGGACGGACAATGGAAACTCATGTTTTCTGACATGAGGATTGATCATTGCGAGCATGTAATATACTCATGGGGTACATGGGAATCCCCTAAGTTATACTTGCATATATGTATAATGGAGGACGAAGGGTACATGGAATCCCCTATCCCTATGGTATCTCCAGTTCATGTGGCTACATGCACCGAGGCCTACTCAGAGGGTAACACTAGACCTATATAGCTCGTGGGTGGTTCAAGGATGGTTAATTTATACATACCCAAGTTTATGGTTTTATAGGCATCCTAAACCCAGCTCTCTTTCATGGCATAGATTATATATATATATGTATGGATGTTAATGCATAGGGTTGTTTACCTTGTTTTAAAGGCTTGCATTATTCTATCCTTATCCTGAGTGCATACTAGTGTTCACTCGCTAACCTATCTTTGGGCACTATATCCCCCTACAATGCAGGAACCAACCATACTACTCCTCCTTCTCATTGATCGGGTTTAGAATCAACTTGTGTTGGATTGAAGTAGTGAGCTTCCATACTCCGAAAGGCTCCATTTTGTGTAATGAATTTCTTTACATACTTTGGTAATTTTATAGACTATGGTTTTGGCTATGGTCAGGGGCATGTCAAAATCTGATATTATTTTACTTTTGGATAGAGGCTTTGTGAGACTACTATGGGTAGGTATGGCGGTGTCGACATTAGTGTCATCCTTGGCATTGGTATTGGTATCATGGATGATACCAATTGACTGTATTTGATTTATGCTTGTTCTATTTTGTTTTGGATTATATTTACATATTTTTAGAACTCATCTTATATGGGATGTGGGGCAGTAATGGTAGGTATTAGGGGTGGTCACTGGTCCAAGTTAGGCTTGAAGCACCCGGCATGACTAGGCCCTAGTTTGGGTCGTATCAGATTGGTTTCAGATCCCTAGGTTCATGGTCAATTGGGAGTTCATAAAGACATGTTGAGTAGAGTCTCTCTCAAGGGTGTGTAGCACGCCATAATCATATAAGTGAGGCTACAAGACATTTAGGAATGTTTTTTTTCCTTTGTTCTGATTTCAAGCTATAGAGTCTAAGGTCTTGAATTCTTCTGTAATTCCTATTTTTCTGCTTTTCATATCATGCCTCGACGATCTGATATGCACAAAAACTCTTCTGTCCTAATTGGGGATGATATGGATGTGACACACTCTACCACACTCAGTCTAGGGGTTCGATTCCTGATTGTTCTGGAGTTCCACCCCTCCCTTCTATCCTCCTTAGGCCGACATGATAAATTCAGAGTTTCATCAGTCGATTCATATAATTGTTTAGTTGTTAGCTTCTTAGGCTGAGCGTAGTGCATCTGCTACTCCATCTTCTTAGGCCACAAGGGTTGGCCAGTTCTTGAGGTTGAGCCCTCTAAATTTTACTAGTGTTAAGGTGGAGGAGGATCCTCAGGGTTTTTTGGATGAGATGGAGATTATTTTTAGGGTTATGCATGCCATAAATATAGAAGGGATGAAAGTTTCTACCTACCAGCTGAAGGATGTAGCATACAAATCGAGAAGGAATGGGATACGGAAAGGGGTGATGTTGAGGAGTTATCTCTGTGGGAGACTTTTTCTAATGCATTTCTGCACCGCTTTTTTCCTCAAGAGTTGAGGGAAGAAAAAGTTGAGGAATTTGTTAATCTGAACTAGGGGAAGATGATGGTCAAGGAGTATGCCTTGAAATTTCACCAGTTGTTTCGGTATGCTTCAGAGATGGTGTCAGTTATGAGTGCCAGGATGAGAAAGTTTGCCTCAAGACAGTCTCATAAGTTGATCCTTAATAGTAAGTCTGGCTTGCTGATCAAGGTCATGGACATCTCTAGGTTGGTTCTTCATATACAATAGGTAGATGAGGAAAAGAAAAAGAAAGATGAGATAGCAAAAGGCAGGGTAAGAAGTTTAAGTTCTCTTGCAGGGTAGTAGCTAATAGAAAAGTGGTAGAGATGGTGGTAAGTGTCCAAAGAAGAAGTGGGGGAATTCTGACTTTTTCTCTATAGTTATTTTTCTCTACCCAAAGCCATTGAGCGACAGCCGTCAGTAGCGTGGAGATAACTTTAGGACACGAGATGCCGAATCTTATAATAGTGGGGCATAATTTGCTTCATCATGTCCTTCTTGTTGGTTTTGTAGTTGTTTGCATTGAGGTTCTTGTGATGAGGAGAGGGATAGGTGTTTCAAGTATGGTTATCCAAGCCATATTCTTAGAAACTGTTTGGTTGGTAAGGTTTCTTCAGGGGAAAATAAGGTTCCAATATCTTCAAATATAACTCCGGCACCAAAGGGTGCCCCATCTAATTTTGGAACTATTCATAACCATTTATATGCACCCACTACCCGATAGAAATCTGAGGCATCGCCTGATGTCGTGACAGGTACATTGCAACTCTTTTCTCGTGACGTGTATTGTTTACTTGACCGGGGGTCCACTCTTTCTTATGTGACCCCATTTATAGTTGTCTATTATGGTTTTGGCCTTGAGGTTATTTTTAATCCTTTTTTTGTTCTTACCCAGACGGTGACTCTGTGATTGCTAAAAGAGTCAATAGGGGGTGTGTAGTATCTGTTATAGTAAGGAGAGTTTGGTGGATTTGTATGAATTTAATTTGGAGGATTTTGATGTTATTTTTTGTATGGATTGGTTACACTCCTGCTGTGCATTTTTAGACTGTCAGACCCGTAAGGTTGTCTTTAGGTTCCCTAGTGAGCCGTTATTTAATGGGAGGGTGGTTCCCTAGCTTCTAAGGGGAAGTTTATAATATATCTTAGATATCAGAGATTGATCTCCAAGGGGTGTCTGTATTATCTAGTACGGGTTAAAGATTCTAACTCGGAAGGTCCTTCCTTACATTCAGTTGTGGTGGTGAATGAATTTCCTAAGGTCATTCTTGATGAACTTCTTGGTGTTCCTCCTGATAGGTAGATTGAGTTTGGAACTGATCTTTTTGTGGTCACTCATCCAATTTCTATTCCCTTTAATAGAATGGCTCCGACCGAGTTAAAGGATCTTAAGGAGAAACTTAAGGATCTTTTGGATATGGGTTTCATCCATCCTAATATGTCCCAGTGGGGTGTATCAATATTATTCATGCATAAGAAGGATGGTTCCCTAGTATCCTATTACAAGGATAAATGACTTGTTTGATCATTTGCTAGGTGCCAAATTCTTTTCTAAGATTAATCTTTGGTCTGGGTATCAATAACTTAAATTAGAGAGCCGGATATCCCTAAGACTTCTTTTTGAGCTCGGTATAGGCACTTTGAGTTTCCAGTTATGCCTTTAGGTTTGACCAATGCCCCAATGACATTCATGGATTTGACAAATAGGGTTTTCTATTAATTTTTTGATCTATTTGTCATTATGTTTATAGATAACATCCTGTTGTATTCTAAGAGTGAGGTGGATCATTCCAATCACCTCTGTGTTATGTTGCATACCTTGAAGGAGTAGCAGTTGTATGACAAATTCACGAAATGGGAATTCTGGTTGAACACTGTCACTTTTCTTGGTCATATTATATCTAGTGAGGGGATCATGTTGGATCTACAAAACATTTGGTGATTAAGAAGTGGCCTAGACCCACGAATCCAACTGATATTTGGAGCTTCTTGGGTTTGGCTGGCTACTATAGTAGGTTTGTGGAGAGTTTCTTGACTATAATGCCCCATTAAATAAGTTTACTTAGAAATAGGTGAAGTATTCTTGGTTAGATGCTTGTGAGGCTAGTTTCAATAAGTTAAAGGATAAGCTAACTTCACCTCTAATTTTAGACTTTACCGGAAGGCACTGAAGGGTTTCTGGTTTACTGTGATGCATCCCGGGTGGGACTTGGTTGTGTTTTGATGAAACATAGTAAGGTGATAACCTATGATTCTAGGAAGTTGGAGGTGCATGAGAGGAACTATCCTACTTATGATTTGGAACTGTTAGCTGTGGTGTTTGCATTAAATATCTAGCGACACTATTTGTATGGGGTACACGTGGATATCTTCTCAGATTATAAGAGTCTGCAGTATATATTCACTTAGAAAGAGCTTAACCTCAGGCAAAGGTGATGTCTTGAGCTTCTCAAGGACTATAATATGAGCCTTCACTACCACCCAGGTTAAGCTAACGTAGTTGCTGATGCTATTAGCAGGTTGTCCATGGGGAGTTCAACTTATGTGGAAAAGGAGAAGCGGGAGTTGGTGAAGGATATTCACCACATAGCTAACCTTGGAGTTCATTTCATAGACTCCGAAGATGGTGGTGTGTTGGAATAGTAAGTGGTACGGTTGTCTCTTGGTATAGATATCAAGGAGAAACAAATGTTAGATCCTATTTTGATGAAAATCAAGGGTGATGTAAGTGAGCAAAAGGTGATGGAATTTGAGGTTAGTGGTGATGGTACTTATTGTTCCTAATGTAGATGGTTTGTAAGAAAGGATTTTGGCTGAGGTACATGAATCGCGCTATGTTATTTATCCCAGTTTGATGAAATTGTATCATGACCTCAAAGGGATGTATTGGTGGAATGGTGTGAAGAGGGTTGTGGCTGATTTTGTGGCCAAGTGTATTGTGTATCAACAAGTAAAATTTGAGTACATGAGGCCTGGAGGGTTGTATCAAGAAATTAAGTTGCCTGAATAGAAGTGGGAAGTGATCAACATTGAATTCATTACTGGTCTTCTTTGGTCTCAGAATCAATTTGATTTTTTTATGTCATCATGGATAGGATGACAAAGTCATCTAAATTTTTATGAGTGAGGACTAACTTTTCGATTGAGGATTATGCGAGGTTATACTCCAAGAGATTGTGAAACTGCATGAGGTACCTATTTATATTATCTCTGATTGTGGTATGCAGTTTTTATCTCACTTTTGGTAGTCATTTCCTAAAGTGTTGGGGACTAAGGTTAGTCTTAGTACTACTTTTCACCTGTAGATGGATAGGCAAGTAGAGAGGACTATTTTGATATTGGAGGATATGCTTCATGCGTGTGTGATTGCCTATTGTGGTAGCTGGGTTGAGCATCTACTTGTTGTAGAGTTTGATTACAATAATAGTTACCATTCTAGTATTGGGATGACCCATTTTGAGGCATTATATGGTAGGTGGTGTAGATCTCCTATTTGATGGTTCGAACTTAGTGAGGCGGATAAGTTTTATGCAAAATTGGTCTACCAGGCTATGGAGAAGGTGAAGGTGATTAAGGAAAGGATTAAGGTTGCCCAAATTTTCCAAAAGTCCTATGTAAATTTAAGGCAAAGAGACTTAGAGTTTGAGGTTGGGGATAAGTTATTCCTAAAGATGTCTCCCATGAAGGGAGTAATGCAAAGGGGAAGCTCTATCCCCAGTATTTTGGTTCGTTTATGATCTTGAGGTAGGTTGGTAATGTTGTATATGAATTAGAGTTAACTTCTAGTTTGATCTCCATTCATTCAGTGTTCCATGTCTCTTTGTTGAGAAAGTTGTAGGTGATCCTTCATCGGTTGTTCATTTGGAAGGATTGGGTATTTTGGATTATCTATCTTATGATAAAATCCCTATTGAGATCTTGGATCAGCAGGTTCATTGATTGCGGACCAAGGATGTAGCTTCAGTTAAGGTTCTATGGAAGAACCACAATGAGAAAGAGGCTACGTGAGAGACGAAAGAGGACATAAAGTCCAACTATCCTCACTTTTTTTCCAATTGGATATTCGTTCTCAAGGTATGTATTCTTCATCACATCTTTGTTTTCTAACTTGGTTAAAGGAAGTGTTGATTCCTTGCATCTTTTTTTCAAACTTAGTTAAAGTTGGAATGGAGGTGTTGGGGTGTAAATCGTGCTTATACTACCCTGTCCATCATTCGGGGACATGATCCAAGTAGGGAGAATTGAAACACCCTTGGTTATGGTCCTTTGAAAGTTTCTATGTTTTAAGCCTTATGGACATCATACGACTTATGGTAATTGTCATATGATTGGGTATAGTTTAGGGTCCTTATCTCGTATGTTCATCAGTATGATTTGGTCATACTAGTCATAAGTTGGGGTACTAGTGGTATGATGTCAACCGTATGATGCCCTATATCTAGCCTAGGTTATTCTTTTCTGCCTAAGATATGATTCTAGGGTACTTATCATATGCTTGGATACAAGTTGGCCTTGGTGGTCATATGTTGGATAGTGTTAGGGTCAAAGGTGAGGCCTAGGGTATGAGTGGTGGGTACCACTCGTATGGTATGCTACAGTTTAGGGGGAGGGGAGGTCGTACCCTCCTACGGGAATTTTATAAAGTTCAAGTTGGGGGTATTCTGGACATTTTCTCTCTTAACCTCTTATGATTCCACGACTTAAAACTCTATTGGGTCTTTATTTACCCTATTATTCTAATCTTAAACACTCAAAACTCTATCTAAACTTTCTCAAGCTCTTTGTTTAAGCAAAGGCTAGGGTTTTCTTCAAGGTGGTCAATTTAAGTTCTTAAGGGTTATTTCTCTCTATATTCTTTATAATCTAAGGTACGTTACTCCTCCCTCTTTGGTCGTTCAACTAATGGCATGATTTAATGTATGGTTTTCATCACATAATTGTTGTATTGATTTAGGTTTTGAAATATATGTTGGGGTTTTGGTTAGAAATGGTTGGTTATGGTTTTTCCATATCTTAATTATGTTTTTTCATATTTTAATGGTGGGTTGAACATGTGGTTCTGTGGGAATGGTCAATTGGTACTTGGTTTTAGTTTTGGAAACTATATGCCCTCAACATGTTTGATAAAATTCCTATGAGAATGCTTTTGTTACATTGCTGAACTTTCTTTGAAAACTTTGCATGGTATGGTATGGTAATGAAGCTTAAACTGGTTTGGATGGTTTAAAATGGTTAAAGGGTAAGGACATAGTGGTTATGAAATTGGTTTAGATGAAAACACTTAAGGGGTACATGGGAATCCCCCAAGCAAATTTAATAATTAAACACTTGTGGGGTACACGGAAACCCCCCAAGTAAGCTTAATAATTTAATGTATGAGTACAATTGAATCCCTTTAAAAGGTTGGCTAAGGACATTGCTTTCGAGTTATTGTCGGTATAACGATACCACTTCTTATAACCTTGGTTAATATTGAGTGGAATTGGTGGTTTGATTTTGTTGTAATGGTTTTAACTGGGAAATATTGACGGGTTGTGATAGTTAACCGTGAAGGTGTGAGTCCAATGGACGGACACTGGAAACTCATGTTTGCCGACATGAGGATTGGTCTTGGCGACCATGTACAATACTCATAGGGTTCACGGGAATCCCCTAAGTTATACTTTTATATGTGTATCATAAAGGGCGAAGGGTACACGGGAATCCTCTACTCCTATGGTATCTCCGATTTGTGCGGCTACACGCATCGGGGCCCGTTCAGGGGGTAACACTGGACCAATATAGACCGTGGGTGGTTCTAGGATGGTTAAGCTACACATTCCCAGGTTAATAGTTTTACAGGCATACTAAACCCAGTTCCCTTTCTCGGCACAGATTATATATTTTTATATATATAAATATATAAATATTTATAGGTATGGATGTGAATGCATATGGATTTTTTACTTGGTTTTAAAGGTTTGCATTATTTTATCCTTATACTGAGTGAATGCTAGAATTCACCCACTAACCCATCTTTGGGAACTGTTACCCCGCGCAATGCAGGAACTGGCCATACTACTCCTCATGCTCAGTGATCGGATTCAGGATTAGCTTGTGTTGGATTGATGTGGTGAGATTCTATACTACGAAAGGCTCCAATTCCTATCATGTATTTCTTAACATACTTTGGTCATTTTATAGAGAATGGTTTAGGCTTTGATTGGGGGCATGTCCCGATAGAATATTGTTTTACTTTCGAATATAGGCTTTGTGAGACTACTATGGGATGGTATGGGCTGTGTCGGCACTGGTGTCAGCCTTGGCATTGGTATTAGTATTATGGCTGATACTGGTTGACTGTATTTAATTTATGATTGTTTCATTTTTTTAGGGATTAAATATACATATTTTTGGAACTCATTTGATATGGGATGTGGGGTGGTAATGGTGGGGTATTCGGGGTGGTCTCCGGTCCAGGTTGGGCTTGAGGAACCCGACACTTCTAGGCCCTGGTTTGGGACTTGTCAACATGATCTTAAACAAAGGTCGAATGATCATCCAGCTGGGATGAGCCCCATAAAAACACATGATAGGGATTAGTACTAAGTCTCCACAACATGGAGACACAAAAAACAAGATTTACTGCAGCAAAATCGATAGGTAAAGCTAACTCATAAGATACCTCACCAACGATGCGGAGAATATCAAGGGTCCAAAATGTCTCAAACTGAGCTTACACTTTCTTCCAAACCTAATCAAAATCATCATGGGAGAAACATGGAGAAATACACGGACACCGACTCCAAATCTCATGGCACGAAGCTGATGGTCTTCAAAGGCCCCATGCCTAATCTGAGTCGCTCTTAGTCTATCTTGAATAATCCTGACCCTATCAAACGGGTCCTGAAGCAAATCTGAACCATGAGGTCTAACCTCAGAAGTATCAACCCATCCAACTAGAGAACGATATCTACTACCATACAAAGCCTCTAATCAAACTCAAAAAACACAGCTTTATCTTGAAGTTGGTCAAACAAATCATCAACGAGAAGCAAAGGATAAAGGTTCTTCACCGTCACTTTACTAAGCTGCCTATAACTAATACACATACGCAAAGATCCATATGATAAGGTTCCATAGAAATAGGTCGGGTGCTAGGCTCGAGGTCAATAGCAAACTCAATCTCCCTGACAGGGGGAATACTAGGAAGGTCAGTAGGGAACACATCAGGAAACTCACAAACAATAAGGACTTAGTCAAGCGATGGACTCGCAACAATAGCATCACAACATAAGTGAAATAAGACACGTAACCAAAGAAATAAGTCCCCTATCACAAACATATGATATAATCCTCACTGTCTTATGAATCACCGCTCTTAGCCACATGACTGGGGGTACATAGGCATATCTAAGGAAAAAATCTAGGCAAAATAGTCCATGACTTCACGATAGTGGGATAATTAGTCCATGCCCAAAATCATATCAAAATCCACCATAATCAGAATAATAGGTCAACATAAGTACCAACATCACTGACAGTCACAACACCTGATCAACATACATGAATTCACTCCTAAAGAATTACCCATGGGAGTAGATACTTGCAATGACACAAATAATAAATCAATAGAAAACTCAAGCCATGGTGCATAATAAGAAGATATATATATATATATATATATATATATATATATATATATATATATATATAAATAAGTGGATCTGGGATCTAATAAATAATGGGCCGACTGGCGGTACATCAAAATCACACCTACATCTATAGTATCCAAAGTCTAAGCCTCGGGTCTATCAGGTAATGCATATAACTGGCCATGCTTGCCACTTGGATGGACACCTAACCGACCTCCTGCCCTACCTGTCTAAGGAGAACCTCGAGCACCCTGATAACTACTCCCGCGACCGCGATAAGTATCTCTAACTGAAGAGGGGTGATTGCTCTAATAGAGGAGAACTATAAGCTGAACCAACCATAACACCGCGACTAGTGAGATCATAAAAATAATGATTAGGAAGTCCACAGTTAAATCTAGAAATCTGAGAAGAACCAGAATCAATTAATACGGCTAACTAGGAATGATAACCACATCTAGACAAATCATAAAATGAACCCCTCGAAGACTTACCACGACCCTTACTAGCGCAATATTATAGCAACAGAATAACCTCTATTAATAATCTAAAGAGCTGTCAAAATAGGTCGACTCGGCTGACTCAAAGGTTGAAAGGATGAACGTTGAGGATACCTACTCTAAGGAGACATGCAAATGGAAAGACTCAACTCTCTCACAATGTAATAAGCTATATCATACACAACAACTGTCATGGAGACCTAATCCAATTTGGGGAACTGATCCCTCAATCGATCTCTAAGGATGCAAGACATATACTCCTCCAAGAACATCTCAGAGAACTAAGTCAAGGGCAAAATCCAGTTGGTCTAGAATCCATAAAATCTCTCAACTAATAAATAGAAGACAATTCCAACTAATATATGGCGTAATACTTACCAAGAGTATCAACAAGGTCTAAACCATGAAGCCTATCCTTATACACAGTCAGGAACTCATGTGCATCCTTCCCAGGAGCACTATAAAATCTTAGCAGAGCTAATCTCAGGAATCTGCCTAACACCTTCTGCTCCTCGAAGATGTAGAAGGTTGGGCAGCCACTGACTGGGCCACTATCGGTGCAGGATAAATCTCCACTCTAGGAGCCGCAGTTACTAGCTGCGCCCTTACCTCAATACTACTCTAATCTACAAATTTTGCACCATCCAATGACACACCACCAATACTACTCAATAACTGACTAATATGTCCTTGAGAACTACTGGAGAAATGGCCCTGGTGAAGCCTAGGCTAATTTCTAGTCCATTGCTAGCAGTGGCAAAAGAATCTATAGCTCCGGTGTAGGAATAGAGTCTGGAGAAGATGGACTATCTTGGACATTAACTGGGGACATGTCTCTAGGATGTCCATGATCTCTAGGTCATCCACATTCAATAATAGGAGTAGGATACCTGGCTTAATCTCGAGACCCTCATATTGTGTAATGGTAGCACGTGTCTTGGCCTTCTATGGAAGTGTAGCGTCAAGTGAATATTATACAAACCAACTCAGATTCTCGACACAGTATGAGTGAAAGAGGAGAAGAACTCCTAAGAATGACCCTAGCCTCCCAAAAATAGGAAATGGACGTCAACATTCTGATCTGCAGGACTTTACTAGATACTTGCTCTTGTACCAACAAAACTAGTGAAACCTAAGCTCTGATACCAATTTATCATGACCCAGTTTATGAGTCATGATGGAACCTTCCAATTTCCACAAGTAGGTAAGTCGATACAATAACTCGGATCTAATGCAATGGGTTAATTCCGTAATAAAATCCCAACATAGGCAAAATTAAAGAACATCAATTTCTAACACGAGGGTTCTTGATAGAATAAGAAATCATATAAATACAAATCCCTAAACATGGTAGAGCTAGTACAAGAGCAACTAATAGTATTAATACAACTCGAAGTCAAGAATAGTTAATATATCTATCTCGAATACTAACGATTGAATACAAAATATGGAAGAAAATTGGGTGATTCAAACTCTAAGTGCTCACCCTATCTCTAAAAATCAATCATTGCACGAACCACGATCAACGACAATGGCTAATACTCATATCTACACCCAGAAGGTACAGAAGTATAGTATGAGCACCAAAACAACGGGTACTTAGTAGGCATCATTGGCCGACTGAGCTAAATCATGATATAAGAATGATAAAGTGCAAGATAATCATAACTAAGTCAAAGTACAGAATCAAACCTAAATCATCTCCAGCATCACTATATATAACAAGTAGGCAATTCGGAATAACAGTACAATATAAGGCATCAACACATGCAAATATTGTCGCACATAACAAGCATGGAATATCGAAAATAACAATATAATATAAGGTATCAATCCATGCCAATATCGTATAGTATAAGTAATAAATGATTCAAAATCATAAAGAAACAAAAGTGCAATCACAAGAAAACACAAGTAAAATGTTGGTGCCCATACACAAACAAGTGCATAAAGTAAAGAACCCATCGCGGCATACCATACCACCAAATAAAAAACCTAAGTGAGCATAAAGTAAAGTATCAAATTTCCAATATATATATAACCAACTCCCTCACTATCCATAGGTTTTCCATAATTTCCATCAAACGGCCATTTTCCAATATTCATAATCATCACCAATAATCATAATTGATTAACATATACCAATATACTTATAACCGTAACCATACTAACATATAGGAACCTATCTCATCATTATACCCTATTCATTCATTATTATCTAGTCAACACTTATTTCTAAATCAATAGCTTACTAGTCATAATATAACCTCTAATTATTAGACATCCACTGTTCATCACTTAGTCACTATTCATGGATCAATGAATAACCATTATTTACTTACAAGCCAAAAATAGCATCTAGTCAAGATTCACCACTAGATCGTATTCTCCAATCAACCAATATTCATTTCTAGCCAACATAATCCCACTAGTCAGCATTTAGCAAAAGACCACTAATCACCATGAGTACACTTATTCATTTCTTAACTAACATCTCTTATTAACTAGCATCATTAATCCACAAATCCATATTAAATAATTGATCAATATCATAAACTTAGTAATCAATAGCAGCTAATCATCACCATCTCTAAACCCATTATCATTAAATACTATAATGAAATAATCATCTAACTTAATAGCCATCAATGTCACTAGTCCTCTTTACCACTAAGGTTCACAAATCCATTAGTCACTATTATCCACTTAAGTAATATCCACCACTAAGCATCATTCATCCTTAAATCAACAACTATACCAGTTTATACTTCAACCCATTAGAAGACTATAACTGACACCTCTAATATCAATATTATAGATAACTACACAAGAACATAAATAAACATATATTTGGCATACTTAGGGAAAGCCAAAATCCATCAGTAGGTGCACACATAGGTATATCAATAATCACATCATTCGGCCTTGCCAGGCTTCATCATGTCATCATAATTGTCGGTCTCAAATTGGGTATTAAAATATAATCATAATATCCTCTAGGATTGTGGGGTATCAATATATCATCGTAATATCCTTCGGCTTGGTCGGGTAACAATATATCATCATATATCCTTCGGCCTTGCCGGACATCTATATATCTTCATAATATCCTTCGAACTCAAACCGAGTATCAATATCATCAACATATCTTCCAAACTCGAATTGAGTATCAATATCAACATATCCACGGGACTCGAACGTAGTATCAATATCATCAACATATCCTTAGAACTCAAACCATGTATCAATATCATCAACATATCCTCCAAACTCAAACTGGGTATCAATATCATTAACATATCCTCCGAACATGAACCAAGCATCAATATCATTAACATATCCTCCAGACTCCAACCAGGTATCAATATCATTAACATATCCTATAGCCTTCCCGAGTATCATAACATTATCACAATAACATCATAATATGCTATCAATATCAATAATAAAAAACAAGCCCCACAAGGGCTAAAGTAAATGAGAAGCCTCACAAGAGTTAAAGTAAAGTGCAAGCCCAACGAGGGATAAATTACATGACAAGGAATTAAATGACAAGCCCCACGAGGGCTAAAGTAAAATACAAGCCCCACGAGGGCCAAAGTAAAGTAGAAGTAAGGAGAAGCATACCTTTATATTTCATCATTTATCATAGAGGACAATTTATCCATAATATGTGAATATATATATATATATATATATATATATATATATATATATATAACATAAATATTATAAAGCATTAGCAGATTCAACATGGTTTGTAGTGTAGCTTCTCATGTAGTCAATAAATATACCTTTTAGAACCCTTAGTATCATAACTCATAATATTAGCAACAAGAAGGCTTTCTAACATAATAAATTATTGGGGTACTAGACAAAGCATAACATGAGTCCAACATAATTTATAGAGTATCTTTATGCATAGTCAATAAGAATTCCTTCTAACACCATTAACCTCATTATTTCCAATACACAAAATAAGAAAGATTACCAATATAATTTATTAGCATAATTATTAAGCATGATTATAACTTGGGCAATAGTATAGTTAACGGCCTGAACACTAGCCTAAATGAAGGCTTAATCAAGAGTATAGTCAAGGACTCGTCATTAGAAAATCCATGATTTAGTCATTTAGACCTTGGGTATAGCATAAGAACTATCATAAATAATGGCCCATTAGTATCATATTTATTGGCCTTCTATTGGCCTAAAGATATTTCATCATTAGTTTGAACAATGGCCAAAGCATTACATGATCCATAATTTATCAACAGCGTGGTCAATAATATCATTTATGACTTAGGCTATATTATAGACAAGGGCTCATTTAATAGCACATTTATTAGCCCAACCAATAGATAATTGTAATAACATAATTAATAGCTTCACATAAGCTTTAGCCAACAAGGCATGCAAAGGCATAATTACTTGGGCATCATTCTCAATGGCATTCCATATAACCAATAACTATCAAGAATCATAAATATTTCCTCAAAAGGTCACTCTTTAGTCAATTACTAGGCATAAGTGTTCAAGGGAACTAATCACAAGTCTTGTCTTATACTGGGTCAACAAAACCACATCTAAATCCCCAAAATGTATTCTAAGTCTATTTATACTCCAGACTATGCTAAGGCATCTATATCAACTCCTAGATGTATATCAAGCCACCATAAGACCTACGGTAGATATTCTACTTAAGCACCTTTACTAAGTCCAATGGAACCAAGGCAACCTTCTGTAGTATAAGCAACTTAGACTAATTTAGTCTAAGTATGAAAAACTAGATCATTATATCTAAAGATGAGTATTCTAAGACATTCTCATGCTACCACGAGTAATGAAGTCTATTCCACCTAATATAATGGGAAACAAGTCGAGATTTCCAACTTCTAAAATTAGTATAGATTAATTGGTCCAACTAACTCAAGTCTTGCATTTCTTCAATCCAATACTTAAAACCCATCCCAATTTAACAAGATATCACAATTGTATCAAAACATAGCTCAATCTAATAAGGAGTAAGCCTAACGTACCTCAAATCCAAAGAAAGCCCACAAACCGCTAAACCTCCGCTTTTCCTTTTCAAGAAGCTTCTTCAAGGTGCCAAGTTATCAAAAACACAATCTACTCATCATTATGAGAATTTTGATACCCATATTGCACCATTGTGCTTTAGGTCCAAAAACTACACCAAATACCCAAGTGGGTCCCACAGACGAAAACACATTTTTGAGACCAACCCAATGTTCATACATTACTAGGAAATCATAATACTCAAGAATTAGGTTAAAACCAAGCATATTTGGCATGAAATCATGCCCTCAAGAAATTTGGGGTTTTGGTCCAAATTCAAGAAATTAAAGCTTGAACTAAGGAAGGATTCATACCTTTAATCTGTTGTTAATCACAAAAATATATGTTAATCAAACTTCTAACTCACTCCCAATAATCATTTTTAAGTTAATCTATCATTCTAGGGATTCTATGGCTCAAAGGGGAGTGAAAATGGTCAATTTCGCAACCAAGGGGGCTATATATAGTACCTTGGTCGCGGTTAAATGGGGTCTACGAGGTAAAAACTAGTTTTTGACCTACCAAAATCATTCAGACTCCGTTTTTCATAAACAAACTTTGTAATCCCACTAAATTAGATGTTCTTGGCGCTTTGGTGAAGTTGGATTTTTCATTTAAGATCGTTTAGACCAATTGTGATCCCCACACCCATGTCTAATGATTTTTTTACTTTTCAACCAATTGGTCAATATGAACTCGGGTGCTTGGGACCCGAACCAAGGGTATTTCTAGCCTAAAATAGATATTTAGGAGTTGTTGGAAATGTCAAAATTTGCATCCAAGGTCATATCGCTGAAGTTTTTGCTCGATGGCCATTCCATACCAATGAAGACTTCTAAACAGGAAATTGGTCCTAAAACTAAACGAACTTCCTGGTAATGAACTATCGGTTCCGTTAAGTCATAAATGACTTAAGGAAACTAAAAAAAATCTCTAACAATGAAAATAAGAGGAAAGTACAAAAAATGACCTGAAGGGTCATTACACTCTTGTACTGGTTCTACCAGGTCTTGAGATTTGTTTTTTTATGATTAGCTACCCTTGGATTATTTCTATGTCTTTTTTGTTTATAAATTATGTTGTTGATTTTTGCTCTTTTTGAGTTTTTCCACCAAATTAACCCATTACATTTTGCTCCGTGTTACAGTCTAGCTTATCTACTTGCGGGATAGAGTAGATGCCGTCATAACTCATAAATCAGGTTGTGACAAAGAGACTCAAGAAAAAAAAAAAGAATACTAGTAGTATCAAATATAAAAGAGTACTAAAGTGTGACACAATCCAAAATTAAATAAGGAGAGAAACTCAGGTTTAGCTCTAAAAGCTCACCTTGTCTCCAATCTCTGACTAGCACTAGTACGGACGTCAGTGATAGTAGCTAGTACACGGGTCTGCATAAAAAAGATGCAAAAGTTTATTATGAGTACCAAAATAATGGGTAATCATTAGGTATCATCGACTTATTGACCTACATCATAATAAAAGAACTATAAGATGCGGGATAGTAAACTAAAGTCAGGAAAAAGGCAAAACTAGAATAATTCTCCAAATACTAAGAATAATAACTCAGTATATAATATAAAAAAAGGAACTAACTATAGCCTAACTGGGCCTCCGTCAGATCATAAGGCAAAAACCAAAGTAAATAATACAATCGAGGCCCCATAAGCTCGATAGATGCATGTAAGAAGGAAATACCGACAATAATAATCCTAAAGTATTCAAATCTCAAAATCATAATTGTGGACCCCCCCATACAATAAATGTTGGACCTGAAATGGATCCTTAATCATCATCAGTAACCTATAAGTGTTGGACTCAAATCGGAAATACTATCATAAATGTCGAATTTGAACTGGAGATAGTAGAACCATAATTAAGTAACCATTTCTGGGCTCAAATTGATTGTTAAAGTAAATCCAATGTACAAGTTTAGTAAAAAGTTGAAAAGTTGCCTAAAACCCTCTTAAGACTCAATAATATAACGAGGATGACGAAAGATGGCCTCTTGGGTCTATAAGGAGCTAAGGTCTATAAGGATCTAATTATAACATTGACCTAAAGATGGTCGACGGGGCCTACTTCTAACCTTAAAAGTCCATTCTAAGTCTATTTCTATCCCAAGATAGACTAAGGTTCCAAATTCCCGCTACAAGGTTCTAGATAAGTATCATAAAGTCCTAAGGAAGCAATTCAACCCAGGAAACAGATAGATAGATCAAATTTTCCTAAATACGACTCACTAACCAGCTAAATAATCCATATTTTTCTAAATATACAATCAATTCGTAATTTCCCAACCCAATAATAGCATAATATCATACCAATAGCATGATAAATCTTAATTAATGAGGAAAGTAATCTTAGCCTACCTAGTTGTTGAAGAATGTCCTTAAAGTCTGCTAAATTATAGATTTTCCCTTTCGAGAAGCCTCTGTATGATGCCAAACTAAAAAAGTAAGGATCTACACATTCATACAAGAATAATGATACCTATAGTGTATTTTAATGATTCAAGTCCAAAATTGAATCAAAATCCCATATGAGGTCCACTTGTATAATCATAATTTTGAAATCGTCAACATATCCCTCTCAGCTCAAGGATCATTTGTTCTCAAGAATGAATAAATTTCAAGCTCAGACGACACCAAAATCAACCCCTCAAGAAATAGGGGATTTAAGACTTGATAAAATAATTAAATCAAGAATTAGATAAAAACTTACAAGGATTACGATGTGGAAATGACTTTCCTGATCTTATCAATACCCCACAATCACCCAAGGATCAATCTCCTAATTTTTCAAAGATCTCTAGGGTTTAATGTCTTTAGGATTTAAAAAAAGAGAGAAAAATTGGTGAAGGGGAATTAAATGCCTATGTTGTTTCTTAAGAAGCCATTTGACTACTTAAGAGATCGCGGTTTAAGAGACTTATGCCCCAGACTGACCTCTTCTAAAGTGGACAATACACTACTTAAGCAATGTCCGCTAAAATAGTTAGGTCTCTACTAAAGCGACTGGGAAGGGTCCCAGATTGGCTGCTAAAGTGCCCCCTCCCTTAGTCACTTAAGTTACCACCACTTAAGAGACCAAAGGTTAAATTAAGTGGTTGCACCAGCTGAGTCTATGTACTTGATTAAACTTGGCTTTTGTTAAGTTTTCAATCAGGCCTTCAGAATTCGTTGGGAATCTCATAAACACAAATAAAATATTCTACCTTACTAAATTTGACATTACATACTCAACTATGCCATCAAAATTTCTATCTGGGGTTATTTCTATGAAATGTGGAAACCTCACCCAAAAGGTCACTTTTATCAAAATCCACCCAATAGACCAAATGAGTTTGGAAGCCTTGGACCCGAGCCAAAGGTCCCCCTAGCCTAGAATCGATATTATGAAGATTATGGAACTATTAAAATTAGCATATGAGGTTTTTAATCTAAATTTACAACTGATAGCCAATCCTTAACATCAAAAAATTCAAATACTGAATTGGCTCTAAAAATCAAACGAACTTCCTAGTAATAGAAATCTCAGCTCCAACAAGTCATGAATGACTTAGGGAAACAATAGGAAAGCTCTAAATAGTGAAAAAGTGTGTAAATGTAGAAAATTACTTAGAGGGTCATTACAATAAAGATGATGATTTTCAAATATCTCGTCTCAAGGTGAAGGAGAGTGTAATTGTCCCTAAATTGTCAAGAATAGAATGATGTGGTATTCCAAAGAAGGTTTTGGTAAATAGATCAAATAGTTGATGAGAAGAAAGGATAATAAAAGAGTGATAAGATTAGAAAGGTATTGTTGTTGCACAAAATGACAGTCTAATTCAACATGTTTTGTCCACTCAGAATATAGGATTTTGGGCTATGTGGATTGCTACCTTGCTATCAGAGTATAACATAATAAGAAGTAAAATTGGTGACAAAATATCATTAAGAATATAAACAATCCAAGTGAGCTCAGTTGTGACTTGACATACAGATTGATACTCAACTTTAATAGACTATAAAGAGATTGAGATCTATTTTTTAGGTTTCCAATACATTGGTCCTTTTCAAGAGTGAAAATGAAACCACTTACTAATCAGCGAGAGTCCTTGCAAGTGGCCTCATTTGCATTATAAAAAGAAATAAAAGAGAAAGAAGGATTAAAGGAAATAAGGATTCCATGGCTCAAATTTAAACTCAAATATTACAAAACTCTGAGAGAAGTAGACTATTGACCAAAAGAGGATTTTGCATATGCTGACTCAACACAAGAATAGGAAAAGAAAGATTCGATCTAGTATGCATCAAATAGTATATCTTGACTTTTGGATATCAATAAAGAGTTGGATTTTCCATTAAGGGATTATCATCTGCTCGATGTTTTGAAAAAAGGTCTGATGTGCCATGGTTTCATGGATCTTTTAGTACTTAAACAAGAACAATATGCAAGAACATAGGTATGTTTGGTGATTATGATGTGTTTTTACTGCGCTACGTAAGAGAATAGGATTTGGAGACAAAAAAGGAAAGAGGATCAAAATTAACCAAGTAAGAAGGAAGTCTGACATCCATGGTTGTGGTCTACAACTCGTAAATTGAGTTCATGACCTGTGGAAGGATTTCTTTAATGAGAAGTTGCATGTGGTGATAATTTTGATTCTTATTAAGTGACCTATGACTTTTTTATATGACCTATGGATCGTGATCCAGGTACTTAAGTGACAAGAATAATCTGATTTCCATTAGTTGAACCTATGATTGATAAACTGATCTACGACTCCAGCCAACGAGTCATAGGAAGTTGCCAATCTATTTCTCCTACTTGGTTTAGGATATGACTCTTTTTGTATCTATAAATACTCTTTTATATCTTGTTTTGATGAGGAGAAGTTAACAATAAGGGACCAAGTCCCCGGGTCTTTATGAAAACATACAGTTATCATTGTCATGAGCAGTTTAGTATGTTAGTGTAACAAACTACAAAGGTGAGTTGTGTATCTATTAGGACACCTGGATTAAACAAAATTCTATCCTAATCATTATCCTACTATAAATAAAATAGAATGCTTCTCAATTTATAATTTTTACAATTTGGCTATTCAAAAAGAGAAATCGGCAAAAACTCAAATATTGCCCAAGATCCAAAATTTTGTGTACTGAGAGAGTGTTTTTTATTGAGTAAAGTCTTGTTATATAATTGAATTACTCATGCTATAAGAGTAGAGATTTTCTTGTGCTTGATGAGTGATTAGGTAGAGTTACCTGAGTTTGATATTGGTTAGAGTTAATCAATATCAAGGTGAGATCTTGACAGAGTTGTCAAAAAAAGTTTGTAATAGAGTCGTTACAAACTAGTTGAGCCTATAGTTAGGTTATAATGGAGTCTGTAAGCAAGATTTTTATTATAGTGTATTTATGAGTTATTGTGAGGGCAAGCTATGGTTTTTCCACCCTTTAGCAAGGAGGTTTCCATGTTACACCAAGGTGTTCTTTACTTTCCTACAAATTGTTGTTTACTTACTACTTTACTGTTTTATTGCTTGTGTCTGACTTTAAGGGACCCAGTCCCTCGTAGTATGGTGCAACCCCCCATGTTTCAACATACTCCTACTTGGTTTTATGATTATTCGGTGCACTATTACATTATTGTAAAGTTCTTAGACACATTCTTGGTCTTAGAATCATAAACATTGATTTTTAGGGTTTCAATTCAAAGTGAGATTTTGAAACTTTTCATCTTATTATTACAAGAGGATGATTATGATTTCTTATTAGAATTCTTATTGTTTTCTTTCAATTATGAGTAGCTAAACATAACAACTGGGGTTGTGGGAACTATGATGGATTAACAAAGTAGTGTTCAAAGTACAAGATGATTCTTGAAGGGTAGTTGGGCATGTATTGTTGTTTCTTCTGGTTTGATTGCTTCTCAACGAGTTCACACATTGTGACTTATACCATCTCTATCCCATACTGTAGCAATGGTATACAGATCAAAAGAGCAAATCAATAATAGTACATGAAGTTATCTTCATTTAATTAGCCTTGAGCCGGTAAACAAGAAATACTATATTGGGATCACAGTTAGGATCAAAATTGCAATAGCCATGGCAAGTTAACCTTTGTTCTTGGTGATAATGATCTACAAAGGGGCATAACATAATCGGTTAGATGATACTTAGCCCATCGATTCTGCATGCCGAATACCATAAGAGATCACTAAAGTATAGAGAACCTGTGGAGTTATGATGTTATTAGGGAACACGGTTCTAGTGCCTTTCTCATACAAATTTCAGATCCAACAAATCAACATTTATTACAACTAATACTTTGTTTCACAAAACACCCTCTTTTACTTACTTTCTAATTACTTAGACAAAGACATAAAAAATATTTTTCCTATTTTCTGTGGGATCGACTCAATCCTAGTTACGTTATATTTTTGATCAACGACCGCTTTATACTTCTGTGAGGTGAAATTTGGGCAGCATCATCCATTAGGGAGGAAACTATTGGAAAATGAGAGACATAAAATTCAACAAATAGATCCTAGGTAAACTTTCTTTGTCTTACTATAAATCCCTTACATTCTTGTAGGATTTCCATACCAAGAAAATAGTGAATATTGCCCAAGTTCTGGACTTTTAATTTAGAATTTAGAAAATTCTTGATGGCTTCAATTTCTAAAAGATTATTCCCCATTAAGAGAATGTCATCAACATTAACGACAAAAATTTAAATGAGATCCCTTTATTTCTTGTAAAATAAAGATTAATCATTCATAGACCAACTATATGATTTATAACTTAATGATCCTACTAATCTAGCATACCACTACCACGAAACTTGCTTATGGCCATATAAAGATTTTATTAGTAGACATATAAATTTATGACTAGGAGCAATCAATCTTGGTGGAAATTTCATAATGACCTCCTCATTTAAGTAACCATATACGAATACGCTATTGAGATCTAATTGATAAACACACCAACCCCTTTTAGCTGCAACAATGAGTAAACATCTAATGGTATTCATTTTCACAATGGGTGAAAATGTTGCTGTGTAATCTATACCTTTCCTTTGAATATCCCTTATTACTACCAGCTGATCCTTGAGTCTTTCAATACTTTCATCTAATAAATGCTTCACCTTGTAAACATATTTACAATGTAGTGTTCTCTTTCCATCAGGTAATTAAAACTCTTTCCATGTTTGATTATCTTGTAATTCTTGTATTTCCAAATCCCTTGCATCAACCCATCTTGGATGTTGGGAAGCTTAACTATAATTTCTAGGTTCTGTGAGAGTAGAGAGGGATTATAGAACAATTTGATTATTAGATGATAAGAAGGTGAATAAGAAGACTTGTGGTTTATCAGTACAACTAAAAAATTCACTATCCAAATCAGTAAATATGATACTGTTGCATATGTAGTCCTTCAAGTAAACTAGTTTGTTTAAAACCTTATTGTCCTCATAGATATAACAAGATAAAGTGAAGGAGGGAGAATAATTTATGAAATAAAGGGAATGTTCTGGTAAGGTAGTGATGTACGTGGCACAATGGAAGAAGGACTAGATAGTGTCAAACAAGAGAAATATCTATAAGGAGCAAAGATGTTAGATTATGAAGAATGAATATCATCAATAGGTGAATAAATGGGATCCGAGGACATTAATTGATAGGAAAATATGGTGTATGACATGATTTAAACACAACAAAAGGTTTGTAATCTTCATCGAACTTAACATTTCTGGATACAATATTTTTCCTTGTGTCTAGCTCTAACAACTTGAATCCTTTTTTATGAAGTGGATATCCCAGCAATACACAAGACTTTACCCTTTCATTAAACTTATTCCTTCCTTGAGTGTGAGTAGATTTGAAGCATAGACAACAAAAATTTCTCAAATAGTGAGAAACAGTTGGTTGATTAAAAAGTACCTCATACGGAGTCTTTCCTTAAAGCACGTTAGAAGGAAATCTATTGATTAAGTGTATGGTAGTCAGAATACATCACCCCAGTAGGACATGGTAACTTTGGATTGAAACATAAGATCTCTTGAAACTTCCAAATGATGTATATGTTTCCTCTCGATAATTCATTTTATTGAGGGGTTGCTGCACAAGATATCTGAGGGACAATTCCTTCAGATGCTAGGAAAGTTGTTTCCTATGTATCTTTTCTAATTCTAAAGCATTATCAGACTTTACAATTTGAACTTTCATATCAAATTGCCCGTCAACCATAGATAGAATGATCTGAAGCATGAGAAAAGCATTACTCTTAGAACTTAAAAGAAAATTCGAAGGACCTCTACTAAAATCATCCACTACAGTGAGAAAAACATATTTAAAGTCATTATAAGTGAAATATTTATAGAGACTCCAAGTATCAATATGGATAAGTTAAAATAATTATTTTAGATTTGATAGTACTCACATGAAAAAGTAGTTTAGTTTGCTTAGATTTGGGACAAATATCACAAAAAACTCATAATCTTAAACACAATATAGAGAGTATAAATGTTTCATTATTGAGAAAGGTAATGACCTATAACATGCCAAAGCTATGTATCTGTTACAACTTTGGCATTTGCTGAACTAGAAATAGGAATCTAAACAAACTGTTCACTAGAAATAATTCTTTTTGAAAAAAGAAAATATATTGACATTGAATAAAGACTTAGACCTAGGACTAATGGTTCAAGAAGGTGGAGACCTTTTCAATCTTTGCCTAAAACTTATGGACTCTTTATTAAAAATCCCTTCAATAGGCACCAACCCTATACAAACAAAATGTCAAATCCAAATTGATCGCACATCTTATGCACAAACAGTAAGTTATGTTTAAAATCTGGTACATAGAGGACATTCAAGAAAACTAATCCAGGCAAAACGGAAATTCTCCTCGTGTGAATAATATTTACCTTTAAAGAATTAGGTAGACTAATGTTCAAAGGTACATGGAGTGTAGTTAAATACAAGGGAGAATTGGAATTATAAAACATGCATTTAGAAGCTGCTGAATCTATAATCCAGGTACTTGACTTTAAAGTAGGAAAACAATAATTTGAATATTTTAAAATAGTATCATCAAGTGCAGCATGATTAATTCCTACATTTTTTGAGGTTCCCATCTTACATTGCTCGTAAAGAGTTATCATATCTGAGACTTGCTTTTTGTTGTATTATTGTGATGGATTGTTTTTATTATTCTCAACTGATCTCCTTTACATCTGTTAATCCTCTTAAAGCATAGAAACTGCATTTCCCTGAAATTCCTTAGGATTAAAAAATATAAAATCATCTGAAAAACCAATTATTGTGAAACACTCCTCTTGGATATGTTTTGTTTATCCATAATAGGGGCAATTGAAATTATGATTGTACTTGTTTTTTCCCTTAAAACCTTGTGTTGCTTGACAAATTTTTGATTAGTATTCCCACATTTCTGAGTTGAAACTACTGGCTTAATTTGTAGGTTCTTAAACCTTTGATTACCTCTTCCTTGACCTCTTTCCATGAATGATACAAAATCTGCCATGAATGGATTTAGATGTTTTCTTGCCCAACAAACATGAAGGAAGTAGAGTCCCTATTGAACTGTGCATTTATATAAACCTATTTTTAATTTTCATCCAATAACAAAAGATAGTATGTAAAATCCATACTAGGAAAAGGGTTTATTATGAGTATATTGCCTCTTGCCTACCCATAAGCATCATTTAAACCTATAAAAAATTAAATTACCCTTTGGTCTTTATGAGACTTACTCAATTTTTCCTTTTCTTTACACACATACTCACAGGTGCAACATACAAGCAAATCAAGTGAATCTAATTCATTGAAGAAACATTTAAGTTTTGTAAAATTACTAGATATGTCACTATTACCTTAGACTAACTCTAAAATTTCTTTCTACAGATGGTATTACTTTGCACCATTAGATTTCCTTAAATGTCGCTCTAAGATTTCCCAAAGCTCCTTCCCAATCTTAAATTAAATCACACTATCACCAACCTCCTTGGTTAGGGCATTTAAAAACCAAGATATGACCATATCATTGTAACAACTCTACTGCTCATAATCTACAACAGTGAGATTTGGAGGTTTGCACACTCCATTGATAAGACCAACTTATTTTTTGTAGACATAACTATGAGAATAGATCTTCTCTATCCAGGATAACCACTTGACTTGACCCGATCAGGGTCCTTATCGTAATGGGCATCTCAAGTCCAACCAGGGATGGAGACCACCCCCGATTCCGAACCCAACCATCCAACATATACCCTGAGTCAGTTGAATTCCAAACATATAACAAGATAGAGTGTAATTGTACAAATCCATACTTTGGGATAGGTTATGACCGAGACTGACCCAAATGAGCCCAATCATCCCATATCCAACCAATAACCATAACCAAACCAAAACCATAAACCAAAACCATAACAATAACAAAACCAAGTTCTATAACATAATGTAAAAGGATAGAACAGTGAGAAATTTATTCAACCGGTATCAACCCCAATACCAATACCAATACTAAGGCTGACACCACTATTGATCCCGCCCATACAAACCCATAATTGTCCTACAAAAGCCTCTAACAAAAAGAAAACCAATAATCGGTTGGGACATGCCCCAAACTATAGCCAAAACTAATATTCATAAAATACTCTAAGTATGCAAGGACATCCATGATATGAAATGGCGCCTTCCAGAATATGGAAGCTCACCACTTTAATCCAACCGAGTTGATCCCGAAATACGATCACTAAGCTGGAGGAGTAGAATAGTCGATTCTTGCATCGCTTTGTGATACAGCCGCCAGAGGAAGGGTTGGAGGGTGAACGCTAGAAAGTACTCAAGATAAGGATAAAACAATGCCATCCAGTAAAACCAAGTAAAACAAGCATACAAACCATACATATATATATAACCATGTCGGGAAAGGGTACCGAGTTTAGCATTCATTTAAAACCATTAACCTGGGTATGTGTAGCTTAACCTTCCTAAAACTACCCACGGGCTATACAGGTCCAGTGTAACCCCATGAACGGGCCAAATCCGTGTATCCACATGAACTGGAGATACCATAAGAGTAGGGGATTCCCAAGTACCCTTCGCTCTCCATGATATATATGTACAGTGTACTTAGAGGATTCCCATGTACCTCATAGTATCATATATGGTCTCTATGACCAATCCTTGGCAAACATGAGTTTACAGTGTCCACCCATTGGACTCAAACCTTCACAGTTAGCTAACACATCCCGCTATTATTTCCCAATTAAAATCATTACCATCCAACCAAGCCATTTATTCCATTAGTATTAACTAAGGCTATATGGTGTTATCGTCATACCGACTATAGCATGCAAACAATGCCCTCAGCCAACCTTTTTATGTAAAGGGATTCCCATGTACCCATAGATTACATTATCAAGTTAACTTGGTGGAATATCGTGTACCCCATAAGTGTTCCATTATTAGGTTTACTTGGGAAATCCCATGTACCTCACAAGTGGTTCATTAATAAATTTACTTGTGGGATTCCCATATACCCCCCAAGAAAGTTTAATTAACCATAACCATTACCACCAAACCTTACCATTTAACCATTCAAAATCATTTAAATCATTTATACCATTTAAGGTTCCATTACCAAATCATACCATGCAATAGTTCCATTAAAAGTCAAATAATATAGTAAAATCATTATCATAGGCATTTTATAAACCATGTTGGGGGCATAATGTTTCCAAAGCCAATTCCAATTACCAATTAACCAATCCCATGCAACCAACTATCCAAACTACCATTAAAGAATGCTGAAAAATAATTAAAACATGGGAAAACTATAACCAAACATTTAATACCGAAACCACAACATATATTTGAAAACTCCAAACTCATACAATAATCATGCCATGAAAACATTGTATAGACCATGCCTTTAGTTGGAACTAACAATGAGGGAGAAGTATCTTTCCTTAGTTATCAAAGATGATAGAGAGAAATCACCCAAGCAAGCCCCAAATTGCTCCTCTAGATGAAACCCTAACCTTCCTTTACCCAAGAGCTCTAAAAAGAATTAAAGTGTATTTCTAAGTGTTTTAGATTAGACTAATAGGGAAAATAACCTCCCAAGTATGATATAAGTCATGCGGTCATAATAGATTAAGAGGGGAAATGTCCAGATTAGCCCTAGCTTAACTGCATGAAATCCTTGCAGGTGGATCCAACTCAACCATATAGGTCGTGTCCTCCAATACGAGTGGTACCCGCCACTCGTACCCTAGATCCTCCTCAGACCCCCACACTGGTCAACATACGAACATGGAATACAAATCGTATCCAAGGGTATGACTAGAACCCTCGACCTGTACCTATAACAAAACAAAGAGGATTTGACACTGTCCAATGTACGAGTTTGACAATGTGACTCATACCCTATCTTACGACCCACGGTGAGCCACTTGTACTCAGATCCAAGTTACTTTATTAAGTGACTCGACCCTCTCTAGGGCCTTGTCGTAATGGGCATCCCAAGTTCTACTAGGACCGGAGACCACTCCCATTACCCAACCCAACCTTCAGCTGCCTGCCCTGTGTTGGCTGAATTCTGGGCATAAAACATACTATCGTAATAGCACATACAAAGACCCTGAGAATAAATCATAACCGTGACTAAGCCAATCGAGTCCAACCATCCCATACCAATAGTCAAACCATACCAAACCACACGAAACAAAGACATAAACAAGGCCATAACCAAAAAGAATACCAAAACATAATATTATAATCAATCCCAAAATGTAATACGATGGACCAGTCAGAAATCCTGTGATGTGGTGTTAGCCCACCAACCTATTCCAATGCCAAGGTTGACACTAATACTGATCCCACCCATTCCAACCCCCATAAGTACCACAAATACTCTATCCAAAAAAGTAAAGAAATTTGGTTGGGACATGCCCCCAACTATGGCCAAAACTTATATCCAAAATAAAATAAAAATATCTAACAATATCCATAACATAAAATGATACCTTCCAAAAGGATGGAAGCTCACAACTTCAGTCCAAATATGATCCCCAAGTCAATCACCATGTAGTAGGAGTCGAACGGCCAGTTCCTACATAGCGTGGGTATACAACCCCAGTAGACACGTTAGCAAGTGACCGCTATCATGAATCTTAGGATAATGATAAAATAATACCAGTTATAAAACCAAGGAAAACCATCCATAACGCATACAACCATACATATATAAGTGCTTGGAAAGGGGATATGGTTTAGCATGCATTTAAAACCTTTACCTGGGATGTGTAGGTTGGCCATCCTAAACCACTCACGGGCTATACGGGTTTAGATCCCCCTGCTGAAAGGGCCCTAGTGCATATAGCCGCACGACCAAGGAAGTATCCCATGGGATGACTAGTACATCCCCCAATAGAGTGAAATCATACACACGGTGCACCAAGATAAATCCTCTTATCGGCAAATACGAATTTTTAGTTTTTGTCTTCTTAGGACCGTCACCTTCCACGGCTTTGATACACATCACGCCATTAATCCTAATTAAAAATATTTACAAATAACCAACCAATCTATTTGCCATTTTATTAACCAAGGACAATATTAGTGGTATCATCATACCACCCATTACTTATAAGTAATATCCATAGCCAAACCATTTAGTCTAAGAGGACATTCAAGTGCCCTTCCATATACCATATTTTATAAACAACTTGGGAGACTTCCATGTTCTCCACAAGCATAACCATTTAACCTTTATCCTTTTCAAACCATTTAAACCATGTATGATTCCTTTACCAAGCTTAAAACATGCAAGAGTTCCATTAAAAGAAGTCAATGCAATGAACATATCTTTATAAGAATTTTTATCAAACACATTGGTGGCATAATATAACCAAAACCAATTCCAAAGACCATTAAACCATTAACATACAATACAATTGTCCAAATCCACCATTAATGCATATAAAAGCATAATTAAAACCATAGGAAACCATAACCAATCATTTAAGATCAAAACCCCCAAATAATAGTTTAAAACCATAATAAAAAATAGTAAAATCATGAAATAAATCATATAAACCATGTATTTAGTTGAAATTATAGTGAGGGAAGAGAATTATGCTTTATATCAAAGAATTGATGGAATGAAATCACCAAGACAAGCCCCAAAGCAATCCTCAAAATGAAACCCTAGCCTTCTTTCCCCAAAAGCTCTTGAGAGAATTATGGAGTGTTTTGGAATAGTTTCTAAGTGTAAATTAATAGAATAAGAGGGTAAATAACCTTCTAAGTATATTAGAAGTCATGGGTCCTAATTAGGGTAAGTAGGGAATATCCAGAATACCCCCACTTAGGCTGCACAAAATCCCGTCACAGGAATACGACTGACCCATATGATTCATACCCTCCCAATATGATTGGTACCTACCACTCGTATCCAAGACTCAACCCTGGGATTAAACACTGTCCAGTATACGACTCATCCAGCCAATCCATAACCACAACATACTTTCTATATCCATAACCCGTATCCCTGGTAAAATAAAATACCAGGAGGATCATACACTGCCCACCTTAGAGTCCTTAGTACGACTCTTACAAAGCCATACGACTCATACCCCTTAGTATTACCCTTTCAAGTGACCAAAAACTTCCCACCAACTAACACTGGTCAGCATACAACTGGACCATACGCATCGTACCCCAACATACGCATCGTACCCATGAGTCATATTGGGTCTGGAGAACGGAAATTCTAAGAAATTTTCTAAGGGTCAAAATCTAGGATGTTTCACTAAGTCTTATATTAAGTGAAGGAAAACCCAAACCATACGACCCATCAACCACCTTATGACTCGTACAACCCTAGTCGTACCCATTTTAGAAATCAATCCAACCCACCAACAAACACTGATTAGTATACGACCAAGCCTTAAAATTTGTACCCCAGCATACGACCTGTAACCCCTAATCGTTTCTTGTACAGAAACCAGAAATCCAGGAAATTTACTAAGATTCCAAATCCCAGAGTGTTTTTGTCTCCCCCACTAGGATCATTCATCCTGGAATGATGGAAAAGGTAGGTCAAACACAAGAACCATTCATTTTCATTATCAAATATCAATCCAACCTATAAAAAAGTTATAAAATAAATATACAAGGATCTATTCTAATCCTTAAAAAAGTTAGAAAATGAAGATGTGATCAAGAACAAATACCTTCTACACGAATTTGTTGAGAAGAAAACAAATGCGGATATTTGGATTTCATGTCTGCCTATGCTTCACATGGATCCTCTTCCACCTTGTGGTTTAGCCATAGAACCTTAATCGAGGCCATATCTTTGGTCCGTAACTGATAGCGCCCAAGCACACACGCAAGTGTATGTGGTCTACCAAGTAATATAGTGGCCCTAAAGAAAGTTGAATATCAATCCAACAAGTACTAGATCTAACAACTATTCAATTCTAGTTTAAATTTTAAGATTAACTTGATGCAAAGTAACCAAAAAGAGTTTCGAATATTTGTAAACTAAAGTAAAGTAAACAATGCGTAAAATAAAGATGAAAGACAACCAATAAAGTAAAACACAGGATTAAAGAACTTAGAAAAATCATACTATACTATTGAAAGATTCGTAGGGTTTATTGCATGATCATGGTCTCCTAACCTCTAATCATTTGCGTAACTTGGACATTACAACTACATCAATGAGCGGGGATGTAATAATCAAATTGACCATGCGTCACAGGCTGTTGAGCACCGGACTAAGGCATGCATAACGGGCACTATAGCACCACTCCACAGCATACGTCGCTGGCACCACAACATGGCTCCAAAGCATGCGTCGCGGGCATATCGCATAAGCTCACAGGAAGTGGCTTTAATAAATTTGGTGAAGTGGTCATTGTCCTTTCTTTAATCCAGCCCTTGTGATATTATTTTACCTACAATTGAAGAATTTTCCCCATCAAATGTGTTGTCAACATCAACCCTCCAAGCATCCTAAACATCAAACACCAAGTATTAGAGTTCTACACATTAAATCGACAAGAATCGTCCTTAAAACAAGGCTAAATAGGCAAGGATAACAACACTAGAGTGCATAAAGACACTCGATATCACCATCCCACACTTAAAACCTTGTTCATCTCGAGCAACTCTTATCTCTAAGCATCATAAGCTGAGGAGACTCTACCTTTCTACTACATGCAAGACACTCAAGCTAGTACTACTATGACTACACAGAATAAAAGTTTCTACACTAAGCATGTTATGTACACAATTGACAGTTCAAGATACTACTCCAAAACATCCTAGACTCAAGAATTGACTCACCATGATGGAAAACTCATGCTCACTGCTCAATAAAAGACATCATACAAATCATCCACATTAAAAAAAAATGAGCCCTCACAATAAGTGAGTACCCATACTCACTCATATAACTGTAATTTAAAAAACAATGGGTATACAAATCAAGTTACACTCACTCTCACAAGGAATTCATGAGTTACACATAATGAACCATAGGCTTGCCCTTAGTGTAGTAGTACACTAATATCAGAATGTTAAGGACTAAGATCAAATAGATCTTCAAGGGTTGTAATGTAGGTTAAGGGATGGGTAGGAATTATTTTAGTTTAATAGCGACTATCTTCCCTAAGCACTTCAATACATCATTTTATACATTCAATTCAACTATAACAACCAAATTACATCACTTTCATCTACGCCATTCCTTTTTGTTTTCACCCCATCTTATTAAGCTTATTTACAAATACTATGGTGGGAGTATTATATGCTTACTCATTTAATTTGAACAAATTTTTATTCTTTTCGTTACTCAACTCCCTACCACAATGTATATTACTTTTTTAAACACTAATAGCTAATACTTAGGGGCTTCAATTTCACCTTTTCCTTCTCGAATTTCAAACTCCTTACTCAATTAATATACACTAAAGCGCTCAGGAGCTTTTGGATCAAATTAAGGTCTATCAATAAAGGGAATTAGGCTACATATGAGGCTGCCAAAGAAAAAGCTAAAGGCTGAATGAGGCTTATTAGGATTATGCATAAGGGTAGGACAAATGAAGGTATAAAACAAGTCTATCAAAGAAATTCCTATATCATCTTCTAAACCCACACTCTTTATTTCTCTTTGCACACACACCAGACACGTTCTAGTCATCACATGTAATAATAAATATACAACGACCTTACATCACACATGGCACATGTTCAACTCAAGTAGGATCATCATAGACACTCAACCAAATAATAGCATGAATTCAACATTAATCCAACAAGTACAAGAGTCATAAATATGAGCCTAGGAGTCTCAAAAGTAGTAATTCACATAATCAACATGCTTTTACAACCAAAACACTTGCATCATGCAGTCAAATATACAACCAACAAGAATATCCCATTTATTCCTAACACAAAAAAATTAAAATTACCCTAAAAACTGGGAATTTCCCCACCACACACTTAAAATTCTACTTTGTCCTCAAAGTATGTTTTAAAAGTAGCGATAGAAATACTCCCTGAGGCCTCTAGGTATATCTAGTAGCATTTATACACATCAAGGGGGTCTGGGGACCCCACACTCAGTATTTTCCATGCTCTTTAGCTTAGGTTTTCCAGTACTCAAACTTCTCATCAACCTGTGGCTCAACAAAACCAAAATTCGTGAAGTTAAAGCTAAAACACTAAAAATAAAACATACCTACTTAAGTTGGGTTGCCTCCCATGAAGCGCAGATTTAGTGTCACAGCACGTACCAACTACGACTCAACAAAATTCCTTCTTCCTTTTCCTCATACTCGGAGGCTATCTTTTTATTCATCTCTGACCTCTTAAGTGTGAACTCTCAAGGTCAATAACTTTTTCAACTTTAGCCTTTTTAGGATCATCATTCTACATCCTATCAGGCTTAGGTGTTGGAGGCTTGGGCTGCTCAATGAGGGTGTCCAAGGAGGTTTTTGATGGAATCACCACCCCACACTGATCCCCTTCATCTACAATAATCATGCATAAGTCTTTATAATGGGATAGTGTGTTAAGCAGTTTGTACACTTTAAAAAATGCCTCTTCATCCTCCAACCTCATTGTTAGAGTGCCTTCTCTTAAGTCAATCAAAGCTTCTCCATTCGTTAAGAATGGACATCCCAAGATGATCGACACCTGTTCATCAACTTTAAAATTTAAAGCATTAAAGTCAACAGGAATAATAAACTTACCAACCTTTATGAGAACATCCTCTATTCAAGATGGGATATGGTGCCGTTTTCCACCTGCAGTAGCATAGAGCTCGGTCTAGGCTTTCCCAAAACTAAGGTATTGAACAAAGATAGGGGCATCAAGCTGATACTTGCCCATAAATCACTAAGTTCCTGAACCACCTCGTTGTTGCCAATATAAATAGGGAGTGTGAACTTCCCAAAGTCCTTAAGCTTTTTGGACATATTTTGAGTCACCACAAAGCTACACACCTCAATGAGTGTTGTCACCTCCACATGCTGCAACTTAACTTTGTTAGCAACCACATCCCTCAAGTACTTAGCGTACTTGGGTATTCCCTACAAAATATATAAAAGGGGTAATTTAATGTGTAGCTCTTTGAACTTGTCAAAGAACTTTTGAAGAACATATCCTCTTTTGCCTTTATATGCTTCTGTGGTAAAGGTAGTTGTGGGATCTTCTTCACTTCTTCAACAACTTTTTATTTTTAGTACTCAGACTTATTTGCCTTTTCAGAAACTTGGTCATTTACCTATTTAGGACTTGAATCAACATCTACCTCCTTAGTTTTCTTTGGAGGTTCTCCGTGAAGCTCTTTACCACTCCTCAAAGTGATTACCATAACTTATTTTGAATTTTCAGTATCACTTGGCAATCCACCTTGAGGATTGGTATTTTGTGCCTGCGGTATTTGACCTAACTATAACTCTAAGCTTTTTGTAATGGTCTTCTGATTCTTCATATCTCTTGCCAATTTTGATTAGGCATCTAAAATCTGTTTCATCTTCTCCTCCAAATTGATATTTGTGATCTAATTTACTTAAGATTGGGGTTGTTGAAAATCCAGATACTAGGCGTTCCATTTCTGATTTAATGGCTGAGTCTGCCACTTCATGTTGTAGGCGTTCCCATAGTTAGGATTATTAACATTTCCAACAAAAATAATGGACTTAGGATTGGCAAAACACATATCTGCTGAATGACCACCATTTCCACAGACCACCCACCATGTGTTCATCTGCTGGATTGCATTCACTTTGGTTGTAGGCTGTGTGGCACCCAATTTTATATAGCTGAGCTGCGTAGTCAACTGATTTTTTTATGAATCAATCTGGGTAGATATTGCTGTAAATTGATCCACCTACAAAACACCAACAACCTTCTTTGTAGCATTCCTTGAATCTAAATGCCACACAGGATTACCTTGTGCAATTAGGTTCAATAAAGTATACAACTCATCACACGTCATCTCCCGAGCTTGACCACCTGCAGCTGAATCTAACAAAATCACTGTGTTATGGTCAAGTGCCTTAACAAAAGTATGAGCTAATACCTCATTGGACTGTTGATGGTGTTGATAGTCCCCAAGAAGATCATTAAAATGCTCCCAAGCATGATATAAATTTTCATCTGGCTTCTGCTTGAAGCACACAATCTCACTGCAAAGTCTTGCAATCTTGCCAGATAGGAAAAATCGGATAAGGAATCTCCAAGCAAAGTAGTCCCATGATTTGATTGAATTTGCTGGCTCAGCATTCAACCACTTTCTTTCTTCCCCCAATCGTGAAAAAGGGAATAGTATCAGCCTTGCATAGTCACTTGACACATCCTTAGGGATGAATATATCACTGATCTCCAGAAAGTTATGTAGGTGGACTTGTGGATCTTCATGTGAAGGACCAGTGAACTGTCCACTGCTGATCAGAAGCTGCACCATATTATGCTTCAGTTCAAAATTAGCCCTAGTAGCCAATTTTTGAAAAGGTAAGGTCAAATATGTTGGAAGTGGGATTGCCACTACATTATCTATCCTGCGGGCTACTTGTTCTTCAGCCATGGGAGCCAGATTCTCTTGATCTTCTTATATTTGCGGAATATGGGATGAAGGATTTCTTCTCTTCTTTGCCGATGGAAGCGTTGCGCTGATTCGGGCCTTAGTTCAACAATTCCCGATCCCTTGCCAACTTACTACTTTAAAAACCTATTTCCTGCAAATACAAAACCAAGACCAAGTGTAAAGAACCTAAGTAATCCGAAAAGTGAAACTAAAAATAAAATAGTTTCCAAATTACAAGTCCCCGACAACAGCGCCAAAAACTTGCCATTGCCCAAGTGCACACGCAAGTGTACGTGGTCTACCAAGTAATATAGTGGCCTTAAATAACACTGAATATCGATACCACAGGGACTAGATCCATTGACTATTCAATTATAGTTTAACTTCAAAGATTAACTTGATGCAAGGTAACCAAAAAGAGTTTTAAATATTTGTAAAGTAAAGTTAAAGTAAACAATGTGTAAAATAAAGACTAAAGACAATCAATAGAGTAAAACCCAGGATTAAAGAACTTCGAACAATAATACTACACTATTGAACTTCATTCGTAAATTGCTTATCTTGGTTGTTGATTCATAGGGTTTATTGCACGATCATGGTCTCCGGACCTCTAATCGTTTACCTAACTTGGACATTACAACTACATCGTTGAGCAGGGATGTAATAATCCAATTAAGTTGTTGAAGATTTCCTCCTACATGTGAATCAAGTAAGGCTTCTAGGTATATCCCTATCCTTGATGCTAATTCAAATTCCTTTTTTCATAAAAGAATAAGAACCATACTTTGTTTTTCCCCACACTCCATCTTCCTATTCCTCCTCCCGAGATCACAAGGTCGACAATATATGTATTCTAAGGTTAGCTACTCCTTAAAAAAATTAAAACAAGGATGAACAAGAAACCAAATATGATAAGCAATTCAAACAAAATCTATTCAAAATGATAGCAGTCATGTTCTTGGCTTTAACCCCGAAAAGGGAGTTTTTAGCCATTAATAGTCATAACCCTCATCCAAATAATTGTATGATTGATCAAAACCAAAAAGAAACTAAATTAAAGAATAGAAAACCTAAAAGAAAAGTTGCAGCAGCCTCCAATGTTGTCCAAGACGTCACGAAGTCTTTTAAAACAAAGTGTACAAGAGTGTATTTATATGTGGAAGTAAAATTAGCCGTGTAGGAATTGACCATGGGTCGTGAGCTGTTGAGCACCGGACTAAGGCATGCATCATGGGCACCACAACACCGCTCCACAAAATGCATCACTGGCACCACAACACAGCTCCAAAGCATGCATCGCGGGCATATCACATGAGCTCACTGGAAGTTGCTTCAAAAAATTTGGTACAGTGGTCATTGACCTTTGTTTTATCCAAGCTTTGTGACATTATTTTGCCTTCAATTGCAGCATTTCCCCCATCAAAAATGTTATCAACATCAACCATCTAAGCATCTTATAAAATCAAACACCAAGTATTAGACTTCAACACATTAAAACGACAAGAATCGTCCTCAAAACAAGGCTAAATAGACTAGGATAACAACACTAGAGTGCATAAATACACCCAACATCAGCAACCGACAAAACTGCCAATCTAATATCTCAACCAGGACCTCTTCATAAGACAGAGAATCCGAGATATCCAATCCTTACAAAGGAACCACCGAGGAAGGATCACCAGGACACTTTCTCAATATGGAGACATGAAATACTGAATTAATGGAGCTCAAACTAGAAGGCCACTTAATTCATATGCCATATTACCAACCCTCCGCACAACCACATAAGGACAAATGTACCGGGTACTAAGATAACCCTTTTTACAAAACCGCATCACTCCTATAATGGAAGATACCTTTAGGAATACCTTATCCCCAACGTTAAACTCTAAGTCTCTATGCCTCACACCCGCATAGGACTTTTGGTGACTTTGGGCAGCCTTAAGCCTGAATCACATTTACATTCTCAATACCCTGATAAACCAAGTCCGGGACAAACATATCCACCTCAACAAGCTCTAATCATCCAATTGGAGATCTATACCTTCTACCATACGATGCATCAAAAGGGGCCATCCAAATGCTAGAATGTTAGCTATTATTGTAAACAAACTCTACCAAAGGTAGATGCTCAACCTAATTTCCACCATGATCAATCACATACGAACAAAACATGTCCTCCAATGTTTGAATAGTCCTCTCTGCTTATCCACCCTTCTGTAGATGAAAAGAAGTACTAAGACTAAACTTAGTACTCAACCCTTTCTGGAAAAAGTATAAGAAGTGGGATGAAAAATGCGTACCACGATCAGAGATAATTGAAATAGTTACCCCATGCATCTTTACAATCTCATGAAGATACAACCACTATAGTCCTCAGCCAAAAAGTTAGTCCACACCGGCAGGAAGTGAGCATACTTGGTCATCCTATCCACGATGACCTAAATTAAATCAAATAAATTCTTAGACCAAGGAAGACCAGTAATGAAATCTATATTGATTACCTCCTATTTCTATTTTGGCAAATCAATCTCTTGATATAACCCACTAGGCTTTATGTGCTCAACTTTGACTTGTTGGCCACCATACACTTGGCCACAAAATCAGCCACATCCCTCATCAATCTAATCCACCAATACACCTCCATGAGATCATGTTACATTTTTATAGAACCGGGATGAACAAAATAACATGATTCATGTGCCTCGGCATAAACCCTATCGCAACACATCGATGTTAGGAATATATAATTGCCCTTGGTACATCAAGGTACCATCACCATGGATCTCAAACACCATCACCCCTTGCCCACTAATATCACTCTTAATTTTCATCAAGATAGGATCTAACATTTGTTTCACCTTGATATCTGCTCTATGAGATGACCGAACCATTTCCTGTACCATCACACCACTATCATTGGAGTCTAAGAGATGAAATCAGAGATTAGAAAAGCAGTGAATATCCTTCACCAATTCCCTGTTCTTCTTTTCTACATGAGCTAAAATCTATATGACAACCTTCTAAGAGCATCAACAACCATATTATCTTACCAAGGTAGTATTAAAGACTCATATCATAGTCCTTGAGAAGCTCCAACTATCTCTTCTGCCTGAGATTTAGCTTCTTCTGAGAGAACACATATTGTAGATTCCTATGATCAGAAAAGATGTCCATGTGCACTCCATATAAGTAATGCCGTCAGATTTTTAAAGCAAAAAACCACTGCTAAAAGATCCAAATCATGAGTAGGATAATTCCTCTCATGTACCTTTAATTTCCTGGAAGCATAGGCATTCACCTTCCTACATTGCAACAAAACACAACAAAGTCCCACCCAGGATGCAGAACAATAAACCACAAACCCCTTATTACCTTTAGACAATGTAAAAACTGATGTTGAAGTAAGCTTATCCTTCAGCTTCTCAAAAATCCCCTCACAAGTATTCGACCAAGAAAATTTACCTTCTTCTAAGTTAACTTAGACAATGGGGCGGCTATTGATGAGAAAATTTCCATGAACCACCTATAATATCAAGACAAACCCAATAAGCTTCGAATGTTCGTTGGACTCGTGGGTCTAGGCCACCTTTTAACTACAACCACCATTTGCGGATCCACCATGATCCCCTCACTAGAAATAATATGACCAAGAAAAGTTATAGCTTTAAAAAATAAACTGACACTTTGAGCAGTTGGCTTACAACTGCTGCTCTTTTAAGGTCTGCAGCAACTGACAGAGTGATTAGCATGATCCACCTCACTCTTAGAATACACCAAGATGTCATCAATGAATACAATGAAAAAAATATCCAGAATTTACCTAAAAAACCTATTCATCAAATCCATAAATATCGCCAGGGCATTAGTTAAACCGGATGATATAACCAAGAACTCAATGTGCCCATATTGGGCACAAAAAGCCATCTTAGGATATCCTCCTCCCTAATTTTAAGCCGATTATACCAAGACTGAAGATCTATCTTAGAAAAGAACTTGGCACTCTGCAATTGATGAAATAAGTCATCTATTCTTGGGAGATGATATTTGTTCTTAATCGTCACCTTATGCAATTGCTGATAGTCAACGCACATCCGAAAGGAATCATTCTTCTTGCGCATGAATGAAACCCGTGCACCCCAAAGGGACACATTAGGACGAATGAAACCCTTATCTAAAAGATCCTTAAGTTGCTTCTTGAGTTCCCCCAACTCAGCCAAAGCCATTCTATAAGGAGGAATATATATTGGACGAGTGTCCAGAACAAAATTAATACCAAACTTAACTCTCCCTATCTGGAGGAACACCAGGAAGATTGTCTGGAAAGACTTCAGGAAATTCCTTCACCACCAAAACAGAATAAAAAGGACCTTCCGAGTTAGAATCTTTAACCCAAACCATATGATAGACACACCCTTAGGAGATTAACCTCTGAGCTCTAAGATAAGAAATAAACTTCCTCTAAGAAATAATTGGTTCACCAGGAAACCTAAAGTCAACCTTATGGGTCAGACAATCTATGGACGTGTAACAAGAGTGTAACCAATACTTCCCCAGAATAGTGTCAGAATCCAGCATATCAAGTTCAAACAAATCCACAAAAGTATACCTACTACCAACACATACCACATACTCCATATAGACTCTTTTAGAAATCACAGAGTCTCCTACTTAGGTAGAAATAGAAAAGGGATTCGAAATAACCTCAAGACCAAAACCAAAATACACAGCCACAAATAGTGTCATATAAGAGATAGTGGATCCAATATTAAGCAAACAATGTATGTCATGAGAAAAAACAATAACATATCAATCACGACATTAGGTGATGCCTCAAATTCCTACCGAGTAGCAAGAGGATACAACCTATTCTGACCTACGTCAGTACTAGAAGTAAAAACTGATACAGAAGTAGCGCTATTTGGTGAAAAGGCAGAAGATAAAGCAATCAGAGCCTTAATCTCTACTGAAGCACCCTTACCAACTAAACAATTTCTAAGCATATGGCCTGGTTAGCAACACATGAAACACCTGTCCCTCCCCTCACATAGAAAACCCCATTCAACATACCACAGAACAGATAAGGAGGCATGATAAAGCCAGCTGTGCCTCACTTGATTGAGATTGGGCACCCCATGCTCGGAAATTATTGCCACCCTGCTGACGCTTATTACTCGACTACTTCGAGTAAGGAGCACTAGATGTAGAGAAAGAACTAAAACTCACCTACTTCATCTTTGGCCATTTACCACCATCTCAACCACCTTTCTTTTGCCCACCACTTTGTTCTGAAGACCTGAAATTTTTATCCTTTCATTTACCCAAATTCAACCTACTTTTTCTTTTGTTTCTCAACACGTTGCATATGAACCACCAACCTAGACATATCCATATCCTTTATCAGTAAAGCAATCTTGCTTTCAAGGATAAAACCTTGAGATAGTCCAAAAGTGAACTTTCTCATCCAGGCCCTAATATGAAATACCAATTTTGGAGCATACATTGACAGCTGATGAAACTTCAAGGCATATTCCTTGACTGATATTTTCCCCTGCTTTAGATTGATAAATTTCTCTGCCAGAGCTTACCTCAAATCCTGAGGAAAGAAACAGTCTAGAAAATTAATTGAGAAAGTCTCCCACAACGTGGACTCCTCAACATCACCACCCACCCTATCCCACTCCTCATACTATTGGTACTCCACATCCTTAAGCTCGTAAGAAGAAAAATTCACCCCTTCAACATTCATTGTCTGCATGACCCTAAAAATTTTCTCCATTTTATCCACAAAACCTTAAGGATCCTTCTCCATATTTACACCAGTAAAAGTAGGAGGATAAATCTTCATAAACTGGACAACCCTTGTGGCCTCAGTAGATAAAACACCAGATGTATTCCACTCAGCCTGAGCAGTAACCAACTGAGCAATAACATGAATCGATTGGCGAAATTCCACATTAGTCACCTCATCCTGAGGAGTACTAGTAGCAACTGGTGGAACACCTGAAATATCAGGGACTGGATTTCTAGACCAAGTATAGATCCCCTGAGTAGTGCGTGTCCCTTTAACAATGTCCCTAGTTGGGATAGAGGAGTTTTCTTACATCTCAAATCGTTGAGGCGTGATCTGAAAAGCGAACAAACTAGGATTAGAGAAGATTCCAGGACTTAGACTCCAAGCTTGAAAATAGAATACAAAGAAAGTTAAACATTCCAAAATGCCTTATAGCCTCTCCCTTATGAGTATGGCGCGCTACATACCCTTAAAAGAGACTCTACTCAATACGACTTTGTGGACTCCAAATTGACCATGAAACTAATGCTCTGGTATCAATTTGACATGACCCGACCAGGAGGCTTTTCATAATGGGTATCTCCAGTCCAACCAGCGCTGGAGACCACCCCCGGTACCCTACCCAACCATCCAAAATATACTCTGAGTTGGATAAATTTTGAAAACATAACAAGACAGTGTGTAATTGCACCAATCTAGACTCTGGGATAGGTCTATGACCGAGACTGACCCAAACAAGCCTAATCATCCTAAATCAAACTGATAACCAAAACCTAACCAAAACCATAATAGTTACCAAACGAAGTTCCATAACTTAATATAAAAGGATGAAATAGTGAGAAATTTAATCAACTGGTATCAGCCACAATACCAACGCCAATACGAAGGCTGACAACACTATCGATCCCACCTATATAGACCCATAGTAGTTCCACAAAAGCCTTTAACCAAAAGAAAACCAATAACCGGTTGGGACATGCCCCCAACAATAACAAGAACTAATATTAATATAATATTCAAAGTATGTGAAGACATCCATGATATGAAATGGAGCCTTCTGAAATGTGGAAGATCACCACTTCAATCCAACTGAGATGATCCCAAAATCTGATCACTAAGCAGGAGGAGTAGAAGGGCTAGTTCTTGCATCACGTGGGGATACAACCTCCCAAGGATGAGTTAGCGAGTGAACACTAGAAAGTACACAAGATAAGGATGAAATAATGCCATCAAGTAAAACCAAGTAAAACAACCATATGCATACAAACCATACATATATATATATATATAACTATGTCGGGAAAATGTACCTAGTTTAGCATGCACTTAAAACTATAAACTTGGGTCTGTGTAGCTTAACCTTCCTAAATCCACTCACGGGGTATATGGGTCAATTATAACCCCCTGAACGGGCCCTGATACATGTAGCCACATGAACAAGAGATACTATATGAGTAGTGGATTCCCAAGTACCCTTCACTCTCAATGATCCATATGTATATTATACTTAGAGGATTCTCATGAACTTCATAGAATCATATACGGTAACTATTACCAACCCTCATGTAGAGAAATATGAGTTTCTAGTGTCCATCCATTGGACTACCACTTCACGATTAGCTTTCACACCCTGCTATTATTGCCCAGTTAAAACCATTACATCCAAGTAAACCGTTTCTTCCATTAGTATTAACCAAGGCTATAAGTAGTGGCATCGTCATACCGACTATTATTTGAAAGTAATGTCCTTATCCAACCTTTTATGTGAAGGGATTCCCATGTACCCATAGATTACATTATCAAGTTAACTTGGGGGAATGTTTTGTACCCCACAAGCGTTCCGTTATTATGCTTTGTTGGGGGAATCCCATGTACCCCACAAGTTGTTCTTCAACATGTTTACTTGGGGGATTCCCTTGTACCCCACAAGGAAGTTTAATTATCCATAATTATGACCACCAAACCATTCCAAACTATTTAAACCATTAACACCATTTAGGGTTTCTTTTCTAAACCATACCATGCAATAGTTCCATTAAAAGTCCAATAATATAGTAAAAGAATTATCATAGGCATTTTATCAACCATGTTGGGGGCATAGTATTTCCAAAAATAATTCCAATTACCAATTAACCATTCCCATGCAATCAATTATCCAAAACACCATTAAATCATGCAAAAACTTAATTAAAACATGGGAAAACCATAACCAAGCATTTAATACCAAAATCCCAACATATATTTGAAAACTCCAAAACCATACAATAATCATTCCATGAAACCATTGTACAAACCATGCCTTTAGTTGGAACTAACAACGAGGGAAAAATATTTTACCTTAGTTCACGAAGATGATGGAGAGAAATCTCCCAAGCAAGCCCCAATTTGCTCTTCTAGATAAAGCCCTAGTCTTCCTTTACCCAAGAGCCCTAGAGAGAATTAAAGAGTGTTTCTAAGTATTTTAGACCAGAATAATAGGTAAAATAACCTCCCAAGTATGATATAAGTTGTGGGGTCATGATGGGTTTAGATGGGAAATGTCCAATTACCCCTAGCTTAACCACATGAATTCCCCGAAGGTGTGTACGACTCAACCATACTGGTCGCACCCTCCAATATGATTGGTACCTGCCATTCATATCATAGACCCTCCTTGGACCCCACACTTGTCAAAATACAAATATGCAATACAAACCGTATCTAAGGGTACGACTAGTACCCTCAACCCATACCGATAACAGAACCAAAAGGAGTTGACACTGTCCAACATACGAGTTGGACAATATGACTCATACACTATCTCACAACCCATGGTGAGCCACTCGTATTCAGATCCAAGTTACTTAACTAAGTCACAAATTAAGTGAAGGAAAACCCAAACCATACAATACGTCTACCAACATAAGACTCTTATTAACCCTAGTTGTGCCTATTCTAGAAACCAATCCAAACCACCAACCAACACTGGTTAGTGTACGACCAAGCCTTAGTAACCATACCCAACATACGACCTATACCCCCTAGTCTTATATTATCCAAAAACCAAAAATCCAAGAAATTTTCTAAGGTTTTAAAACCCAGGGTGTTTCACCATGACCATTAAAATAGAATTCCTATATTCATTCTTAGTGAATCAAATAGACTCAAAAAATAAGAATGGTTATTATTTCTTTTTCCACTCCCATTTGCAAGTATTGTTATAGCTATTGTGTTAGCTCCAGTTATCTTATTGAAAGATAATGATTCATAAAAGGAGTTTGAATCATGCTATTTCTCTAATACAATGAAAGAGAAGAGAAGAAATTAGTTTTGTAAAATTTTATGATACCTTTGAATGTCTTGTGAAGAAAGTCTTATATCAATTACACGAGGAGAAAAATGTAGAAAATAAAACTTGCGAGCAACCTATAGCTATATAATTGACTTTATACGCCTATACTTTCTGTCCAAGAATATATATTATGTACATGTAGAAAAATCTTATTTTTGATTGATTGGGCCTATTGCAGACTTGTTTTCTTGACCAAATATTGAGAGATTTCCTTGACTTGCACCATCCCTTTTTGTAGGCCCAATTTGATCATAAAATGAAGAATATGATTTTCCAACATCATTTCATAGATTAGTAGTATTCAAAATAAAATATACTGCATTGAAATGGTCCATTTTATGTGCCTTTAGTTTTAACAACTGTTAACAAGATTTAGATGGTCATATAATATTTTTTTACCAAAAAACAAATTTTAAATATAATAATATGTTATTAAGTGTAAAGTTTGCATAATTGATTTCATGTACTATTTGTAACTTTTTGCATAAAAGAAATAATGTAATAATGAGCTAGCCTCTAAGAGTCTAAGTTGTGTATATTTTTCGCTATTTTTTGCTTCATAAAATGAATGTAATACCTTAGACTAAAGAGGGTGAGAATTGTAAATTATCTCACCACATTCCTTGATGATATTCATTATTAAAGTTTACACATTTTAAGGAATAGTTCAGGAATAGGAATGTTTGCAATTAAACTGGTTAGATACTCCTTCCTTCAAAAAATAAGTATCCCCTTACAAAAAAATTATTCCAAAAAAAGGGTGGTGGTTTAATTGGAGTATCCCATTGGACATTATTAAAATTCAAAGTAAAAGTTACATAAATACCAATCCTTTCGGAGATAAATACTTCCTATTCCAAATTTTTACATATTACAATAAACCCCTAATTTAGCACACATGGATACTGATAACGCTCAAACTACTGCTCTCGTAAGAGTGTAAGCGGTCGTTGTCAAATATAGAACCCAACTGGGTTGGGTGTCGAATCCCACAGGGAATACTCGGTCACTAAGTATGCAACGATTAGTAGACTTTTGGTGAAAGTTCTGCGGAAAAAGGGGGGATTTTATGCGTGAAGTAAAATTATCAAAATAGAAAGGTAAAAACGGAATGTTTGTAAGATTTTAATCAATGAGAATTGTAAGTTAGGGTTATGTCCACCTTATGAGTTCTACGTATCTATTGGCTATGAGTTATGCAGAATTCAGACATGCATGCGCTTATAGAGATTCGTATTCTATGGTAAATCCTAGCGTCTTTCGACCATCAAGGATTATATCACTTTAACTCTTTCGAGCTTAAAGCGTATACTAATGGTACAAATTGTCCAAGAGGTTAATCCAGTTACGACACTAACTTTTAAACAGGGGTTGGTATCCCTATTTCCTTGTCATTCTCTCTTTTCCAGACATGTAACTTTTCTTTCGAACAAGTTAATGCTATACTGGCGTATTCTAAATGTTTGCAACCACAAGAATTCAATTAAGATGAAGAGAGTAATGATATAAGCAGCATACATATCAAGAATTCACAAACTCATAGCAACAGATAGTATCTCATAAGGCTTCCATAACCCTAATAGAGAAGTTTAGCTACTCATGAGCGCAACGTAGATCACAATAAACATCATCATCATATGAAACTAGAATGATCTCACGTTGGAGAGGAGTGTGGCGTCACAACAAGGTTGACGTTTTTCCTCTTGGTGTTTCCCACGAGTTAGCGTTTTTCTCTGTTAACAATTGTAACGTGAATTAGGAGCAAAAGTCGAATGAAAAAGTCTTGAATTAATGAATGAGTGAATAATAAAAAGCTTGCTGAAAAATTCAGCAAATAGGGTTTTTATAACATCCTTGTCCTAGTCCTACTGAAATAGGGTTTTTATCCTTGTCCTAGTCCTACTGGGTTACTGCTGATCCCCCAAGTCTTTAGAAATGCTGTTTTTGCCCGGGACAAGTTCTCCATGCATCACTTTCAGTCCACAAGCTTCCAGAAGCTGCCTTCCTTCTTTCGTGAAGTTTCCTTTGGCGTTCAACGGTCCATAAAATGCTGAAATCTTCATCATAAATGCCTGAAATCTTGCTAATCACGTTGGTTAGCTCACTTATAGGAAAATGGACTAAAAGTGCAGGAATTATATATTTTGTCCTCAAAACTTAGCTAAAATATGGGTACATTAAGGTGCTTTAGGCGTGTAAATACGTCTAACATCAACACCCCACACTTAAAGCTTTGTTCGTCCTCGAACAAAATATCATGTCCTTATAAACATCTACTTAGGGTTTCACAGTAACAGGACAAACTATTCATCAAGACAGGCACGACAATTATTAACAAAGAGTAGTTTTCTAATCACTTCTAGAAATAATTCAACCTCCAACATAGACTCGTGATGATGGTTAATTCGTATTCAAAAGTTAAGGCACAAAGAATCATACAAGACTAACCAAAACTCATCAACCATGTGTGTCTCACATAAGATATTACCCATAATCACTCACAAGTATTGCATTTTTCAGAACATGGGTATAAGATTATCCTTTCTCTCACTCTCACAAAGAATTCATATGTTGTAACTGATGACCATAGGCTTGCCCTTAGTGTAATGCTCTACTAATATCATAATGTTAAGCTTAGGATCAAATAGGTCTTTACAGGTTGTAATGTAGGCTAAGGGACGGGTAGGACTATTTTGGCCAGAAATAGTGACTAAGTTCCTAAGCGCTTTAATACATCACATTATGCCATTTACACTTTCTTTCAAACGACCTTTCTACTTTCTTTTAATCTACCACCCCTTCTCACCTCTTTTGTTATTCAATTTTAAATAGAATCAACTTTGTCTTTATTTTTTTTTCATTTCATTTTTCATTCATTTTTTTTATAACACACCTCTATAATAGCCATTCTTTTTCATAACAAATTCAAGTACCAATTCACTTTAAGGCATCACTCTCACCCAATTTCCTTTTATTTTGTCACATGACTTTACAATTTAAAGCGCTTAGGAATTTGGATCAAATTATGGTCTTAAAAAAATGGATTAGGCTACATATGAGGCTGTCAAAGAAAATGGCTAAAGGCTCAAAGGGGTTGACTAGGATAATGTCCACGGGTAGGTAAAAAGAAGGTAAACAATCACAGGCTGCCAAAGAAATGCCTAAATCATCTCTTAAACTCACACTCTTCATTTCGCTTTACACACACACCAGGCAAGTTCTAGAATCAGTCACAACACAGAATATACTATATCCTCACACACACAAGGCACATGGTCAACTTTATTTGGCATTCGGCGATCATCATCGGTTGGCACATCGTCATCGAGAGGTTCCTCAAAATATACACCTACTCCACACATAGCCCTCGCATGCTCATTCATTGGGTAGTCATAATCTAACTGTTGGAGCTCTGCAGAAGTTGGAACACGACCCCCGCTCATCATGGTAAATATCGTCATGCCATATAAGTGGCGGAAGAAGCTTTCTTCGCGAGCATGTCTTTCTGCAGTGGTAAGGTTGACGCCATGCATAGATTCAGCATCTTTAACCTTTGTGAGGTCAACCTTCTTCGGGTTGTGTGGAAGCTTATGATATGCAGGTTCCTCTTCGATGTCCTCCTTCCTCAATATTGCAGTCAACAGATTGCCAAAGCTGAAGTGGGACCTCTTGTGCAGCCTAGCCTTACGCATTGAAGATCGAATAATCGCCCCAATGTTGATGGGGATGTTTGTCATCAAAACGTATACCAAGCACACTCTATCACATGTGATCTTTGTGTACTGTGACCCTGGAATCAGGCAAAAATTGACTATCCGCAACCATATCCGAGCTTCTCTGTTCAAGGAGGCATACGGGAAGGTATTGTGCCGACCGGTATCCTTGTGAAGACTCCACCGTGCCATTGATATTATTCCGCATAGTGTGTGTCTGATTGCCCTGTATGGAGGTCTGCGATAAAGCTCCTTGAGCGGTGATGGATCCACAGATGGAAGACCCAGAAAAGAGTTGAAGAACTCCGCATTCAGTTGCAAGACTTGGCCCCGAATCTTCACTTCACTTCCGGTAGTCTTTGGGGACCAATTGGCATAGAATTCTCGCGTTAGATCAAGATTGCATTCTCCCATATTTTGGAAAATGAAATCAAGATGTAGCGCCATGATTTTAGCCAAAATGCGGGGTTCTTTCTTTGCTAGGCTCTCCTTTTGTATCAACTCCACATGAACATCTTTTTTTACTTTATTGTTCTTGTACCACTCGTTTCGTTCCTCCTCTAGGACCCATTTTATCCCGTACATGCGTCGAGGTATTTGCAGCGAGGAGGATTCAGCTTGCTCTTTTCTTCCCCTTTTCTGGCCTTTCTGTGAGGTAGATGTTTTTTCTTTTCCGGGTCGACTCTTTAGTGCCATTGTACCTGCGACTAAAATAATAGTCATGTTAGCTTCATCTCGGTAGATACAATCGACAAACAAACAGTAGTGATACCGCCCCACACTTAATTTGTTGTGACAAACTAATTAAGTGAAAGATGTCGATTACTCAGACTTCATCGATATACGTTTAGGTGTTATGTTCCAATAATATAATCAGTGCAGTCATACTTTTCTTGTCATCTTAACTATCCTTTTTTTTTTATTCTATTTCATTAAATCTTGGCAATACTTTCATGTTTGGATTGATGTACCTTTTGAGAAAGACTACTACATAGAGATTGAATCAAGTTATGGCATTAGAAATAATCACAACATCGTATGTTTGTAGTCAACCATGATTTTCATCTTGATGAACAAGTCATTCGAACATATAAGCTTTCTAGTTACAAGATTATGCAATTTTCTTGACCATGTCAATTCCGTAAAAGTATGACAGTGTGTCAAAATCAAATTCAGGTTGGAACCAAGTCTAGAACATCCTTACGTATTCTTTCACTCACTTAGTTGTATCACAACAAATCAACCATATTCAAATCACCAACACTACTTCAAGATTTAACAATTTATTATAGGCGTAGTGGTGTAGTACTTTACGGAATATAAAAGAAGAGCAAAGAAGTACTTACTTGGTTGATGGCCTCGGAAGATGTTCTTGCAAAGTTAAAAGAGCAAAAAGAAAATTTTTGAGAGATTTTGGAGAGGTAGGCGGCGCTTAGGTTGAGTTTGCAACAAAATTTTGTTCTAAGACTAAGGTTCAATTTATAGGACAAGCTTGGGTCGGGTTTTGACCCATTTGGAATCGGATTAGGAGACCAAGAAGTGAGCATAGGCGGCGCCTAATGCTTTGCCTATGCTTGGCATAGGCGGCGCCTTTTTCAAAGCCTAGTTGAGCATAGGCGGCGCCTATGCTATGGCATTGTTAGGCATAAGCGGCGCCTATGCCATGGCATTCTAGATTCAGAGACAAAAGGCTTTTACATAGGTGGCGCCTATGCTATGGCATTGGTAGGCATAGGCGGCGCCTATGCCATGGCACTCTAGATTCAGAGACAAAAGGCTTTTGCATAGGCAGCGCCTATGCTATGGAATTGTTAGGCATAGGCGGCGCCTATGCCATGGAACTCTAGATTCAGAGAGCTTAGGCCATAGAATAGGCCTTGCCTTGTTCGTTGCCTAGATTTTCATAGGCAATGCCTAACTCATAGCCTTTTGCTTCTTCATTCCCAACTTACCACCTTCAACATGCAATACTTCCAAATCAAAATTTGAAACCAATCTCCTCCTTTACACCTCTTGCACCTACACTTACTCAAAAACAAGGAAAACAATTAGAACGATGGGTTGCCTCCCATCAGGCGCCTTAGTTTTGGTCGTGGCTCGACTCTTCTTTTTGGATTTTTATTTAAAAAAAACAAACTCTTAGTAAAACAATAAAATAAAAAAAAATGAAAAACGATGGGTTGCCTCCCATCTAGCGCTTGATTTATTGTCGTGGCACGACATAGTTACCTCGAGTACTTAGATTTCGTCGAGATAGATGGTGGTCATGCATTTTATCGAGTCAAGAGGACCGATATATGGTTTTACCCGTTGGCCATTCACCTTAAATACAACACCATTATTGTCTTCTAGCTCAACTACTCCCGACGAGTAGACTTGGCTAATTTTGTATGGACCAGACTATTTGGACCTTAACTTACCTGGGAATATCTTCAGTCTAGAATTGAAAAGAAGTACCCTATCACCTTTTTGAAAGTTTCGTTGAACAATCCGTTGATCATGATACTTTTTCATCCGCTCCTTGTAGAAGTCTGATCTTTCATACGCATGTAGACGGAATTCATCCATCTCATTCAGATGCTCCAATCTCATATTCATGGCATCATCCTAATTCAAATTCAGTCGCTTCAACGCCCATAATGCTTTATGCTCGAGCTCAATGGGCAAGTGACAAGCCTTCCCATAAATTAGTTGGTACGGGGACATGCCAATTGGCGTTTTGAATGTAGTCCTATAAGCCCATAGTGCATCGTCCAGCTTCCGAGACCAATCCTTCCTATTAGCGTTTACAGTGTTAGCAAGGATCTGCTTGATCTCTCGATTAGAAACCTCTACCTGTCCACTAGTTTATGGGTGATAAGGCGTGGCTACCTTATGTTGCTTGACCCCATATTTCACCAACACGGATTTGAACAGCGTGTTGAAAAAGTGTGATCCTCCATCGCTTATGATGGTACGTGGTACCCCAAAACGGGAGAAGATATTTCTCTTCAAGAATGCTACAACACGCTTTCCTTCATTATCGGCCAGCGCTACTGCTTTGACCCATTTGGATACATAGTCGACAACAACTAGCATATATTTCATCCCAAACGAATTTACGAATGGGCCCATGAAATCAATACCCCACACATCAAACAACTCTACTTCAAGAATTTTTGACATGGGCATCTCATGGTGCTTCGAAATCGTGCCTTGTCTCTGACATTGGTCACATCTTCTCACAAATTCATAGGCATCTCTAAATATCGAAGGCCAATAATAGCCGCTTTGCAATACCTTCCTTGTTGTTCGACCACCTGCATGATGTCCCCCAACTTGGGAAGCATGACTTGCTTCCAAGATACTCGGCACTACCACATGAGATATGCATCGCCTGATAACACCATCCGCGCATCGTCGAAACAAATATGCTCATCCCAGAAGTAGTGTTTTACATCATGCATGAACTTCCTCTTTTGATGAAAAGACAGATGTGCAGGCATCACATTACTTACCACATAGTTTGCAAAGTCTGCGTACCATGGTAATTCTTTCACCATCGTGGCTAGGATATCTTCATCGGGGAATGCATCATTAATCTCAAGATCGGGATGCGCTGTGTGCTCATTCTCAAGTCTAGATAGGTGATCAGCCACTTGGTTTTCACAACCTCTTCTATCTTTTACCTCGAAATCAAATTCTTGCAGCAATAACACCCATCGAATTAGCCTCGGCTTTGCATCCTTCTTCGTCATTAGGTATCTCAGGGATGCATGATCGGTATGAACCACCACTTTAGTCCCCAACAGGTAAGCACGAAACTTTTCAAAAGCATAAACAACTGCTAGAAGCTCTTGTTCCGTGACAGTATAGTTCTTCTGGGCTTCGTTCAAGACCTTGCTCGTGTAGTAGATTGGATGAAATAACGTTTCTCTTCTCTGGACAAGTACAGCACCCAAAGCTACTTCGCTTGCATCACACATAACTTCCAATGGTAGGGACCAATCGGGCGCTACAATGTTAGGAGCTTCAAATAGCTTCCCTTTGAGGCATTCGAATGCCTTCAAACAATCTTTACCGAAGTCGAACTTTGCATCCTTCTCCAAAAGCTTGCATAACGGACTAGCAATCTTGGAAAAGTCTTTAATGAACCTTCGATAAAAACCTGCATGCCCGAGGAAACTACGAACTCCCTTTACAGAGATTGGAGGTGGTAGTTTCTCGATGACTTCAATTTTAGCTCGATCCACCTCAATTCCTCTTTCGAAAACTTTATGCCCAAGAACAATACCTTCTTTAACCATAAAGTGGCACTTCTCCCAGTTTAGCACCAAGTTGAATTCAACACATCTCTGTAACGCCATACTTAGATTCGCCAAGCACGATTCAAACGACTCACCCACAACTGAAAAATCATCCATGAATACCTCCAAGGTGTCTTCAACCATATCAGAAAAAATGGACATCATACAACGCTGAAAAGTGGCGGGTGCGTTACATAGCCCAAATGGCATACGTTTGAAGGCAAACATACCATATGGGCATGTAAACGTTGTCTTTTCTTGGTCTTCGGGAGCAATACAGATCTGATTATAGCCGGAATAATCATCTAAGAAGAAAAACCATCCTTTCCCTACCAATCGATCAAGCATTTGGTCCATGAATGGAATTGGGAAGTGATCCTTAAGCGTCCATGAATTCAGCTTCCGGTAGTCCATGCATACTCTCCACCCTGTGACAGGTCTGAGTGGAATTAGCTCATTCCTTTCGTTTGCAACTACCGTCATGCCCCCTTTCTTGGGTACACACTGTACCGGACTCACCCATTTACTGTCAGAGATTGGATACACTACCCCTGCATCTAACCACTTAATAATTTCTTTCTTCACCACCTCTTGCATAGGTGGATTCAAACGTCTTTGATGCTCAATAGTGGGTATGCAATTTTCTTCAAGCTTAATCTTGTGCATACATATCCCAGGCGGAATACCAATAATATCAGCGATGGTCCAACCGATGGCTCTCATGTATTTCCTTAGAACAGCGATGAGAGCTGCAACTTCCTGCTCACCTAAGTCAGCCGCCACAATAACCGGGAGGGTGTTTCCACTTCCCAAGAATGCGTACTTTAGATGACTGGGTAGCTCATTCAATTCTAACATTGGTGGCTCTTCAATGGATGGTTTAGCTGGTGGTGTAGGCCGATTTTTGAGATCGAGGTCCATCTTCTTGGGAGCATAAGGATACGACCCTATTCCTGTTAGAGCACAAATAGTTTCTTCATAATTTTCAGCATCCTCATGCTCAATATTCATAAGCACAGCCGCCAATGGATCAACAATAAGCTGCTCATCTACGGATAATTCTTTCTCATCATCAAAATAAACATCAGCTACCGAGAACACGTTCAGATCTTTGGGTTGCTTCATTGATTTGCATACATCAAAGCGGACTACTTCGTCATTCATCCGGAATAAAAGCTCATTCGCTCTTAAATTAATAAGCACACTCCTTGTTGCAAGGAAAGGGCGCCCCAAGATTATGGGAACTTCAGAGTCCACCTCATAGTCCAGAATAACGAAGTCTGCCGGAAAGATGAATGAAGAAACCTTCACCAATACATCATATAAAATACCAACAGGTCGTTTTACCGACCTATCTGCCATCACGAGCCTCATATTGGTTGGAGTAGGATCCCCCAAACCCAAATTTCTGTAAATAGATAGCGGCATCAAATTGATGCTGGCTCCTAAATCGCATAATGCCTTGGAAAAATTCAAAGATCCGACAGTGCAAGGAATAGTGAAGGCACCAGGGTCAGCCTTCTTCTGAACTAGTGATCTGGTAGCGATTACACTGCAATGATGAACAGTATCCGTCAACTCATAACTTGCTGCCCGCTTCTTTGTCAAAAGATCCTTCATGAATTTTGCGTACCCAGGCATTTGTTCCAGTGCCTCGACCAAAGGAACATTAATAGTTAGCTGCTTCAACATAGTCATAAACTTATTGAACCTGATATCGTCAGCTTTCTTCTTCAATCTCTGAGGAAAAGGTGGTGGTGGAAGGGGAATAGTTTTCTCCACCGCTTCCTTTTCATCTTGCTTCAGTTCGGCGATCTTTTCAGGCTGTGGACGTTGAGAGGTGACGTCACGAACAACCTCATCAGCTGCTTCGGCATCCTTTGGTTCTGCAATGATCTCATTATCTTCTATATCATCAACCACCTGCTTGCCTTTGGATGGATTTTCCAACACTTTACCACTTCGGGTGGTGATAGCCATACCTGATCCATCATTCCTTGGATTTTGCACTGTGTCGCTAGGTAGTGTTCCAGCTTTTCTTTGATTTAATGCCGCTGAAAGTTGACTCAATTGCTGCTCTAGTTGCTTTATTGCAGTAGAATGCGAGTCAACCAATTGATTTATTGAAGACAAATCGTTCTTCACCTCATTCACTCCAGTATTAGTTGCCTCTACTCCCTTCAACAGCTTCGCCATCATATCTTCCATCGACATCTTCCCAGAGCCAGATGCCACAGCCTCACGATTTCCAGGAGGAACATACAAACCACTCCTGTCAGTCTTATTGTTCCAACCACCTTGATCGCGGTCCTTGTATCTAGATTTATCATAATAGTTCCGACCTTGGTTTCCTTGGGAATTGCCTCGGAAACCCCCCTGATTATTCAAGTAGTTGGCTTCTTCCTCTGAATCGGATTCGTCTCTTCCTTTTGACGCAACTGCTTTGACTTTTTTGGTCTTCCCTGATAATAAATGATTGGTAAGAAGATCCATCTGCATTTTCATGTGCGCCATGTCTTGATCACGTTCCTCTTCTCTTCGCCTCTATTCTGCAGTCATGCTAATCGATATAGTAGAGCTTGCTACCTCAGAATCCCTGGTATGCCAAGCTCTACTCTGCTTTGTCATACGATCTAGCATATCACTTGCCTCGAGAAAAGTAAGGTCCATGAATGACCCACCTATAGCATTATCAACCACTGGCTTTGTCACCAAGTTCAAAGCCCTATATAATATTTCCATCAAGTGGATATTCGTCATCTGATGGTTTGGGCACCGCATAAGCTTCTTCCTGAACCTCTCCCATGTTTCGTGGAGAGCTTCAGTTGGAAGCTGTCGAAAATTGCTGATCTCATCCCGTAATTGGGCTCTCTTGGATGGCGGAAAGAATCTTTCTAGGAAAGCGTCTTTCAGTTGCCTCTAATTAGTAATAGGGTCAGGAGTTAGCCCGTTCAACCATAGAGTTACCTCCCCAGAAAGAGACAATGGAAATAAGCGCAGCCGAATTGCATTCTGCCCAACTCCTGGATTGTCAAACGACTTGCATGTTGAGATAAAGTTGATCAGATGCATATTCGGATCATCTCCTACGAGTCCACCGAATAAAACCTTGAGCTGCAATAACTGAATCATGGTGCTAGTGATATTGAACTTAGCTCCGGGTGCCAAGGGTGGAGGAATAATATCCCCTGTGGCACCAGCTCCATCCAGATCGTCATCATCATCATCAAAAGGAGCCTGCACAGCTCGGCGGTCAGGTCTCATTCTAGCTTGACGATCTCTCCTGTGCATAGGTGCTGCCACTTCATCTGCACGCCTAGGATTCAGTAACTCATCATCACCCAGGTCCTCATCATCAAGATTTGTTGCCCGACCTGGGTTATCAATATTCTGTTGATGCACTTGAGCAGCTGCCAGTGCAGCTAGTCTAGCCTGCTCCTGTTGAGCCGCCCTTCTGTCAATGTCACGTTGTGCATCCATTCTGCCAATAAGTTGTGGTTCAGGATTGATAGGTAATAATGGTTGACCTAAACTTCGCATGTTTGGCATGCACTCAAGCAAACCTGAATAAAACAAAAACAACAACTAAAAGTAAAATTCAAGAATCTTTGACCAAAGGGTCTAGTAACTATCACAAACTTAGTTGACAACCGTATTCCCCGGCAGCGGCGCCAAAATTTGACAACGCTCAAACTACAGCTTTCGTAAGAGTGTAAGCGGTCGTTGTCAAATATAGAACCCAACTGGGTTGGGTGTCGAATCCCATAGGGAATACTCGGTCACTAAGTATGCAACGATTAGTAGACTTTTGGTGAAAGTTCTGCGGAAAAATGGGGGATTTTATGCGTGAAGTAAAATTATCAAAATAGAAAGGTAAAAACAGAGTGTTTAGTAAGATTTTAATCAATGAGAATTGTAAGTTAGGGTTATGTCCACCTTATGAGTTCTACGTATCTATTGGCTATGAGTTATGTGGAATTCAGACATGCATGCGCTTATAGAGATTCGTATTCTATGGTAAATCCTAGCGTCTTTCAACCATCAAGGATTATATCACTTTAACTCTTTCGAGCTTAAAGCACATACTAATGGTATGAATTCTCCAAGAGGTTAATCCAGTTACGACACTAACTTTTAAACAGTGGTTGGTAGCCCTATTTCCTTGTCATTCTCTCTTTTCCAGACATGTAACTTTTCTTTCGAACAAGTTAATGCTATACTGGCGTATTCTAAATGTTTACAACCACAAGAATTCAATTAAGATGAAGAGAGTAATGATATAAGCAGCATACGTATCAAGAATTCACAAACTCATAGAAACAGATAGTATCTCATAAGGCTTCCATAACCCTAACAGAGAAGTTTAGCTACTCATGAGCGCAACGGAGATCACAATAAACATCATCATCATATCAAAACTAGAATGATCTCACGTTGGAGAGGAGCGTGGCGTCACAACAAGGTTGACATTTTTCCTCTTGGTGTTTCCCACTAGTTAGCGTTTTTCTCTGTTAACAATTGTAACGTGAATTAGGAGCAAAAGTCGAATGAAAAAGTCTTGAATTAATGAATGAGTGAATAATAAAAAGCTTGCTGAAAAATTCAGCAAATAGGGGTTTTATAACATCCTTGTCCTAGTCCTACTGAAATAGGGTTTTTATCCTTGTCCTAGTCCTACTGGGTTACTGTTGATCCCCCAAGTCTTTAGAAATGCTGTTTTTGCCCGGGACAAGTTCTCCATGCATCACTTTTAGTCCACAAGCTTCCAGAAGCTGCCTTCCTTCTTTCGTGAAGTTTCGTTTGGCGTTCAACAGTCCATAAAATGCTGAAATTTTCATCATAAATACCTGAAATCTTGCTAATCACGTTGGTTAGCTCACTTACAGGAAAATGGACTAAAAGTGCAGGAATTATATATTTTGTCCTCAAAACTTTGCTAAAATATAGGTACATTAAGGTGCTTTAGGCGTGTAAATACGCCTAACATCAGATACATCACATAATTTCAGATAGATTACAAATCCAAATACATTACTAACTAATGAAGAAAATTAAAAAAAGGAAAATAATGTAAATCTCTTCAACTGGAGAGGAAATCATACGTCAAATGATTTTTTGGCTTCTGTGGTATCTCAAGCAATGAATAAGTGATTCAAATTTCAAATTCTATCACCAGATCATGATAGTTTAAGGAAAAAAATTATTGATACCCTTTTTCTCTATTTTCAATTTTGATTTTTTTTCACGACACTTCATGAATAACTTTGTGCTATTAAGGTTCTAAAGTGTTTGGATTTCAGATATCACATACGAATATTACAAAAGTAAAGGAATTATGATTAGAGAGAATATAACGTATAGAAATTTGATTTCAGTAATTGTTGTTGAATCAAAAATTGATGCATCCAGGGAAAAAATTAAAGCAAGATACATTACAAAAGGAAATGCATCACCAATGGTGATTCATAACGATATGGGAGTGAAGTTTTATCTAGAGGTATAAAAATTATAAATTCGAAATTATCAATTGTGTATTATTAATATTGATAAAGATGCAAGAGGTAATGTTTAAGGAAGGTACTGCAACCGTTGTTTGTGTAGAAGGTATGGAAATGGAAGGCCAAGCACTAGCTGTTGTTGATTCAGAAAATATAGAGTCATTGTCTAGATATTAAAGTTGTGAAGTTAACCAGTGATTGCAAAAGTATTTTAGTTAAGGAGAAACATATTTACAAGGACAAAGTTACTTGTGATGACCCTATTTCTTAAGTCATGATGTCACCACCATAACTCACCAGTAGATATGACAACCTATTGTACGGAACGAGCTAGTAGCAGACTACAAAGAAAAATGGAAGTAAAACTAAATAAGAATGAGAAAGAAGACAAAAAAAGAAAATATTCCATCATACTTGTTGCGATCGGTATAAGAGCTAGTAACAAGAAAAGAGTAAAAGGTAAGCATAATAAATATATGTACAGAACTATCTTTGAAATTTGAAAGAAAGATTAGTAAAACAAAGATAGAGAGCAGGAATGACCCTAAGTTCCAGAAGCTCACCCTGGAAGCTCCACATATTGTACACATCAGTGGTGAGAACTCTTACTATGATCTGTATGGTGTAGAAGTGTAGTATGAGTACCAACACAATGTTCTCGGTAAGTATCGACTGATTGAGCTCCAAAGATAATGCAAGTTTAAATAACATATAAACCAGGAGTATGCGTAATAGTCAACTACTTAAGAAATGAAACATAATAATGCTAATGAGGTAGTAAGGATAAACTATCTTATTCTACTATCTTATTCTACCAGGGACGAAAGCATGATACGATGAGTAACTAGTCTATATACAATAGTATAGTGAAGAATAATAGTAGGAAGGAAGGGAATGATATAAGAAGAGTAGCTAGAGGAGGATGGATATACAATCGCTATATACAAATAACTAAACATAAAGATACTATTAAGATGGAGCTAGTCTAACATCAAAAGGAACATTAAATAATATGGAACAAACTTTTAACATAATCAAGGCTTCTAATCGGAGTATGAATATCCATAAGATGGTCTAATAATAATTTAGCTCTTCAATATGGTAAAAGGAATCAGAAGTGCATTGACAACTTCCAGTACTCGTCCATAATCAACCTACCATGAACTATATAGTAATAACCAACTAATAATGTCAATAGCTATCCCAGACAAACAATAATCTTAGGCACCCAAAAATCAGCGAGGTATAATCAATCACTCAGCAAATAATAAATATAACTTATACCTATTCATCCTATCATAAGACTGATAGATACAAATGTTAAAACAATTATACTAGTGAAAGGTGTGCATATGAATGGAAGTCTTGAAAAGAGCCTGATGCTACAGAGTAAACTAAGTGTCATCTCCAACACAAGTGTACACACCTCCTCTAGATCAGATGCTCATAAAGCCAGGACTTATGATGATGAAACTTCCATGGTACTATGGCTCATTGGATGTAGGGGCCCATAAAGGACTCAGGATATCCGTATACACTACTTGGTCTCAAACAAGAACATCTATAATCCATATCCATAACAACAACAATAACAAGAACCAGAATTGAATCAAAATTAGTGGATAATAAAAGGCCAAATAATCCATAACTATATGATAACAATAGCTGAGTTCAAATTAGAACCAGTAAATAATATCAAGATTCTAGAAATCCCAAGTAATAACCACAAATAAGTTCCATAGCTCATAAGTCGTAACCATAAACAGATGTTAGACTCAAACCAAAACTCATAAAAATGACATAACTAGCAATAATCTAGGTGTTTGAAGCCCATCACTTATCTATTTATTTATAAAATTTAGTCTTGGGAAATCATATCCTCATAGACCAGGAGGGTTCTAATTATTAGATTAAGAGGTGTGGTCAAAGGTCAGTTATTGCCCTCCCCTAGGGTAAAGAATCTAAATAAGAATGCAATTAAGTCTAAGTGAACCGATACCCAAGGTAATAGCCTAAAAAGTAGCCATCACCCATCTAAGCCTAAGTGAGAGTCATTTGAATCATTCTATCTAAAAAGGAAAGTAAAGACCACTACTAGACCACGTTAATCAACCTAAGGCAGGCACCTATCCGAACCTAGGTTAAGGTTTCTCAATCCTGTACCAACACTCTAAGAGGGCTAAGTCTAGTCCTAAAGGCGGATCATATACTAGCCTAAGGAGAAATGGTCTAGGGTGCTGCCAAAAAGGGGCCTTAACCAACTAAAATAAGTGTAGGAATACAGATAATGTATACATGCCATCACCAATATCCAAGCTAAGAAAATGTAAGTTCCTAAGCATCTATAAACTAAGCGACAACTCTTTTAAAGTATAGAGAACTAACTTGGTGTCTATGGTCACATAAGAAAGTCTTCGGGCACTTTTATACACCGTACCAGGATAACAACATTATAACTTAGAGAAAATAAAGTAAATACAGTTGCCAGGCTATTGGAATTGATCAAATAAAAAGATATATCAAAAATTACTAAGTGTCACGATACGATTTATACTATGGAGTCCTTCATGTCAACCTAAGGTTAAATAAGTCAATAATCAGGCATACTAGACTCCATAACTATAGCAGGTATTCTAGGCTAAGTCTCAATTTACGTTTCTAATTTGAATCTCTTAAATAGGTCAAATACTATTATTGGAATACAAATGGACATAACTCTAGCTTATAACCCTACCTATCATGCAATCAACACGATACACCATCTCATAGGGAAGAGTTGATCGAACCCAACCTCATACCTGAACTGCAGTCTTAAACCATCCACGATCTGCTCATATTCACTATATGATATCTGAGTGATGTCACGCCATCAAAATCATAATCTATATGTTAAGACAAGTAAACAAGACCTATCTTACAATATAAAATTTTGGGCTAAGAATTTGGTCAATAAAAGGCCTATAGAGCCTACTAATTGAATTCAAAATTGAATCCATCACCAGGTACCTTGATGGATAAGAAATGCATACTTAAGGTTTGAACAAAAAATAATGTATCAGTTAGGGCTCAAATCAACCCACGCAGTTAAGAAATTTAAGATCAACTTTTTAGGAATCTATAGGGAAATAGTGGAATTTGATGGGGGGAAACAATTGAAAATGATCAAGAGGTGTTGATTTGGCTTAGCATAGCCTTAATCGATGATTTACCGTAACTTTCCACACTTCTAGCTCCAATAATGGTAGAAAATACCATAAAAAATAAAGGAAAAAATCAGGGAAAAAGAAATATTTAAACACCAACAGTGACCACTAATGTGGCTACTTAGCCTTTAAAATGGCTACCACTAAAGCTGCAGCTGACTACTAAAATGGTAGGCAAAGAGGAGAGAGGTGATACTAAAGTGGCACCCTTGTCACTAAAGTGTCGTACGCTGAAATGACCCTTAGCTAGTCAGCAATGCCACTAAAGTGACTCAAGGTTGTTAAAGCAACCACCACTAATGTCATGACCAAAACACCAAGATTCATGATGGCACTTGTTGCGAAAAGCCTTGAAAAGTAATCCTTTCACCCAAACTGATATGAAATGAAAGATAATACAAAAACCCAAGGCAAGACTCTTAAAATAGAGTCGAACAACACAAATATGATACTACCGTAAAAATACAATCAAGATACCCAACCAAATCCCCAAAGCCAGTTATCAAAGTATACAAACTAATTACTAATATAACTTAAATTCAAAATATACATAACATATCAAAAAAGGAACAACTCTATCTTTGAATAAAAGAAGGACATAGTCTAGATAAGGAAAAGGTAGTAGTCAACTCTAGATGCGTAGATCAACTTCTACCTCGAATAAACTCCAAGTATCGCCTGAATTAACTGTCGTGGGGTGACTCATACCTAGATCTACTTTGAAAAGGCATAGTAGGGGTGAGTACGATCCACTTGTAATCGGTAGGGATCATAGGACAAATGAGTAAAGTAGAATATAAAGCATAAACATACATAATAGGGGCATGTCACCTAGAATAAAAAAATATCCCAAACAGTAGTCCACACTGTCTCCACTAATAGTTCAACCGTATTTATATATACCATATACAAATATGAGAAAGGAAATACAAGTATACAAATATAGAACCTATAGATATGGGAGGACATACACATGGACAAGTATCACATCAAAGACAATAATGCTACGCAGAATGAGCACAATATACATATGAAATGTAATGAATATGATGATGATGATGACAATAATGATGTAATATGATGCACGAGGTTGTCGTACAACACACCTACCGAGTTATTCTCCCAGGTAGGACCCATAGGTGGTTTGCTAACCCATATATAATCCAATAACCAATATCAATATCCATGACTTCTCTATGGCACATCCTTCGAAGAGGGTCTATAATGATTTCATAAACTAGTGTTTCCAGTATTTCCACAGTGATATCAATGTTTCATGAATGAGTATGATATTGGGATGCAATTCTCACAGCCAACCAAAAAAGAATTTCCAATTCAAACCAATATACGAAGTGTGTGAGACAAAATCCACTCACTAAACTAGTCATTCATGGTCCAACATAATCCACATACCAATGGAGTAAGATATACCATATTTGATACCACACAATCACCAATTTAGAATTTTTTTTACCAAGGATAACAACCAATTATTTAAATACTAGGTCAATGTCATCATATAAGATCCGACATGATCACACATAATATATAATGTCTAAAAACCACCAAATAAAAGCAATACATGCCCTACACGGGCACAACACAGTAACAACATCATTTTCATGATTGGTTTCCATACCTATAACATCATTTTATACCAATATTTGTTGTCCATCCCAGTCAGAAGGAAGTTAATCCATAAGATACCTCAAATGCCAAAAATCGGTATGAACAATCCTTCAGCCCGAGCTTACACCTCATGTTTGGACACAAAATAAACTAAAACATACAAATATAGAACCTATGCATCAAAAGAAAGTCAACGATACCCATATTTCTATTGTTGAATTAAAATCAAAACGAACCCCCAAAACAGGTTCACAAAACAAGGGTAAAATGAGAACTTTTGTCTAAAAATATATTTTCAATGATTAAAAGAATTCATTGGGCAATATCAAAGAAAATATGGTTTGGAATTGTGGTGTAAATAAAATAAACATTAATTAAGGCCTTTCAGGCTAAAATTCCCAATTTCCATCTTTGAGTTCATATTTTAACGAGGTTATAATGATAAAAATAGAAGGAAAATAATAAAAATGGGGATTTGGAGCTTACCCAAGCTTAAAAATGGAAGACGTATCTCAAAAACTCAAAACCCCAAGATCCAAGTCTCCAAAATGCTGAATAAAACAAGAAAAAAAAATTATATACCCATGTGCCAGGTATCACTAAAGTAGTCAAATAGCCGCTTTAGCGATACTCGCCATTGTAACCCGACCCACTAAATTAAACAAGGGTGGATTTAGTGCCTACCTCTAAAGCATATAGGGCACTTCTAATGTGCCCTTGACCAGCTGGAGCTGACCGCTAAAGCAACCAAGTGACACTTTAGTGCCTGTGGTTAAAGCAACCAAAGTGGTGCTTTAGCAGCTACACCAGCAGAGTGGTGCACCAGTTGTGGAGACTTAGAACATTCTAAGTCTCCATGGATCCCTCGGGATTCACCTAGGATTTAGATAAAGGAAACGAACTAAGCTACCCTATCAAATTCAATGCTCCAGATTCAATGGTGATATCAGATTTTTCTAAAAATGTCAGTTTCACATAATTAACCCTCAAGACTTATTTTTACCACTTTCCAAATAGAGGGTGAAAATGAGATATATAAGATATAAAACCACAACAACCATGTTACCAACCTAAAATTGGTTTTCTAGTTCTGTTGGCACAGACCCTTTTGCCATCTGACGTATAAATTAAAAAATGTTGACCGAAGTCAACTAATAAACTTTTAAGACCATTAGAACCACAATCTCCCACAAATTGCACGAAAATGTTTTAGGAACTATTTCTATCATCCCCACGCCCAAGAAATACCACAATTTAACAATGGGGAGTGGTAAAATGGTCAAATCACATTGAAATATTTTTTTTACACAAATCACCAAAAATTAGGTTATTGCATCATACACCACTAAAAATCTAGCTCTTCCTCAAACTAAAGATAAGAGAAATACATGAATGAATAAAAAACTGGGGATAACTACTTCACATATCAAGCTTGATCTCCCAAGTAGACTCATCTGCAGGTCAATTCCTCCGCTAGACTTTAAACATGGAATTATATCTAGAATGCCACCAAATAACATCTCTGGCTAGAATGGAGATAGGCTCCTCAACAAAAGATAACCACTCATCTAATTAAACTGAATCCCAATGAATAACATGTGACATATCTGGGATGTAAGGCCAAAGCATAGAAACATGAAAAATTAGATGAAAAACTAATAAACTTGGAGGTAATTCTAACTCAAAAGCCACATCCTTAATAGTCCAAAGGATTTCAAAATGTACACTATACTTGGGGCTAAGCTTGCCCCTCTTCCAAAATCTCATCATGCCCTTTATAGGTGACATATGAAGAAAGACATGATCACCAACACTGAATCTCAAGGCACAAAGTCTATGGTCTGAATAGTACTTCTGCCTACTTTGAACCGCTGGAAGTCTATCCTGAATGGTCTAAACTCTATCCAAGGACTCATAAAGAAAGTACGTACCTCGAGGTATAATCTCAAAATCTTCAAACCAACCCACTGAAGAGTGAAAATGCCTACCATACAAAACTTTGAAATGAGCCATCTCAATACTGGAATGGTAGCTATTATTATACATAAACTCTGCCAAAGCAGATATTGCTCCCATTACCTCAAAAGTCCATCACAAAAACATAGCGAATATCCTCTAAAACCTGAATAGTATGCTCCAACTGACAGTTGGTTTGAATAGTATGATCCAACTGACAGTTGGTCTAGGGTGAAATACGGTGCTAAGATCAGCCTAGGTACCGAACTCCTCCAAAAAAGTCATCCTAAAGTTAGATGTGAATACTAGACCTCAATATCAGATGATAGACACTGGCATACCATGAAGATGAACTATATCATAAATATAGATACATGCCAATCTCTCAGCACTGAAAGAAACAAAACTAAAATAAAATGAGTGAATTAGGTCAATTGATCCATGATGTCCCAAAAACTATTAGAAACATGCAAAGTTCGAGGCAACCCAGTCACAAAGTCCATAGTGATCCTCTCCCATTTCTACCTGGGAATGGATAATCTCTGAAGAAAACCACAAGGCTTCAAATGTCCGGCCTTCACTTACGACAACATAGGTCACACGTGAGGCTATCCAAACTATACCTTTAAAAAAATACTATACAGTCAAGCCAAATATATTAACCTAACTTGGTTGGGGTCGGTCCCATAGGAAATAAGTTGAACTTTTATCTCAAACTTGCTGAAGTATTCGAATGTATGGGAAAATAAATGGGGATTTGTAGTAATCAGTAAAAGTAACCATTTGAGAATGATTTTGGTTGTAAACAATTTGAAACAAACAATATGAATATGTTCCCCTGGCTTTCTAACTCCGTAAGCTTCTCATGCTCAACCCAACTATCTTACCATCGCACATGTAGAATTTTTCAAGCTTGGTAGTACCAACTATCTTATGGACTCATAGGTAAACCTCATCATTTACCTGATGAGTCTCATGGTGTCTCTTTAATATCCTTTGTCATTGATCCTAGTTTAACTATCACCTTGTTGGTCTCAAGTTATTAGGCGAGGGTTGGTAGGCTCGAATTACTGTCATAATCCTCTTTTCCCAATCTCAATTTCTTTTGTGAAGACGATCACAAATATAGGCTTGTTATTAGAGTTGTCCACCACTAAGAAAATAATCAACTTTAAGGAAATCAAAATACACGTGTAAATATTGATCTAGCCGAATCTTACACTTCCCCTACTTTGTTAATTTTCCAAGGTTCCCACAACCCTAGTTAAGGAAGTTAGCCGCACATGGTTATACAACAATAAAAAAAATTTGATAAAGAAAGCATAAAATTTATTGCACAAGAACGAAAGAGTAAAATCCAAAGTCTCAAATTGAATATTAATCTAAAAACCAAGAACAAGAGTATAAAATGTGTAAAGTGCATAAACTATTACAAAGGTACCTTAAGGATATTTGTAAAGTCTAAAAATAACAAAGGAAACCTAACAAAAAATGAAAAAACTAGTTCGGCAGTGGTCATGCCTCTAGCAATGAGTTATTAGGACTGACAATGACTCGTTGCTTTCTATCATAACTCTCTTCTGAAGTTAGTGGTCACGACTTATTGTGATACATAACAATTTGATGGCTAGGACTCATTATGACTCCTGTGAATATCAACTTTTAGTACTTTTTCTCCATGCTCAACATGATTCCTCAACAAGAGTTGTTACCTGTCATCACAACTTATGGGCTTCACTCATTTCCATTGAATCAGCCTTCAGGACTTTTAGCTAATGTACTCAAAATAATTCAAACTATATCTTCTTGTTAGTCATAATGAGTCATAGTCAGCCTCCACTTTGCTCGAAAAGTCAACCTCCATTTCTGTCCACATCATGACTTAGGTCATAAGTTGTTAAGTGACTAAATGACTCATCGCCTAGTTAACACAGATTTTTCATCTTTTTTTATCCAAGCCACTTCTAACCTAATTTACGTATAGCATACACAAAACACACATCATATCCAACGAAAAGGCCTAAGCATTTGCATATTTTCACCGTTTTAAGCATAAAAAGTTCCATGCAACCATGGCATATCAACACCCTCAATTAGAACATTTGCATATACTCAGGCAACAAAAACAAAAAAACACATACATAATGGTTAACTAGGAATAACCTAAGATACCTACGACAGTTAATTTTACTTTTATGATAAAAAACATTACCCTATCCAGCTTTTACTTTTCAAATCTAAAACTGTGTGACTTTATGAAGCATAATAATATGACACAAAGGAATCAATCTATGATATTACATTATCAACAGATAACCACACGTATATTCAAATTGTATTACCCAAACAAAGAAGCAATTAGTTACACAATCCTTGTGCCCTTACATCAAAGAAGTCCCCATTACTCAAATAAACTATGCATTTTAATGCAAGGATGGTCACGAGACACTTATACTCATAAAAAGTTCCACAATATGTATAGAATACCATAGGATTTCCCTTATTTTCTTTACCTTTGTTTTCAGACAATCGGGTTAGGATCACTGTAGGTCTTTACTTGGATTGTAAAACAGGCTTGGTGGATGGTATGATATATTTGGGAAATTTAGTGACTAAGCCTTCTTTTCACTACAATTATTTTTTTGGGATCCACCTCTTAACCAATTTTCTTTTATTTCAGCCTTATTTCTCCTACTTTATTCTCTTATTGGACATTCATGTTGGGTGTAGTTTCCTTTATTTTTTTATTCTTTTTCTACCACACCAAACCCTCCTTTTTTTTCTCTTATTCATCCTCCTTGTTCATACCCATCTTAAATCACGTACCCTTATGATAGATACCCTCAACTTAGTCAATTTTCCTAAGTTAAGGCGCATAATGCCCAAGGAGGACCATGGACAAAATAGGTTGATTGTAAAAAAATAGGAAGGTGAAATGTTGTAACCAAGAAAATAGGTCTTTAAGGCTCAAAATCGGGATCAAGGACTTCTGATTCTTATTTTTAAAGGACATTTAAGTCTACAAGAGCAATATTTTGAAGAACGGTCTATGAACCTTTTCTAAGAAACTGTCCCAAAACCTAGGCAAGACTAACCATGCAAGTTTTGGATTCCACACATATAGGGAACTAAGTAGTATCTCCAAAAACTTGGCATAGAGTTGTATCACACACTTCTGTCTGTTGGTTGATGTAAATGGTAGCTACGGTTTTCATGTTCCTAATCCTAATGCCATAACTAGACTCACAGTGGTCATATATATCTCTATCACACAGTTCAAAACAAATATTTTTGAGGGGTATCTCAATTAAAGCATAATCAAATAGAACATCTCAACTTCCTTAGGTACATATTTTTTCTTAGTTAAACAAAAATACAAAACAAGCCTAAACAAAACACAACACAAAACAAAAAAAGAACAACACTAAATAATCTTATCCTAGACATAACAGTTCTATAACCATACCATGATCCATAGGAAAAGAAGAACGGCCAAAAAATCCCGCGGTGGCATGGGACACCACCACCCTCAACAAAGAAACTGTGCACTATCCCTAGTGCATATATAATGTAAAAGCAAGAGAAAAAGACAAACTTGGATTCTTAAGGCACCAACACATGTAGTGTTACTATGGAGGGCCTCATAATGGGTCCTACACTCATCAACCGTGGTCCTAGTAGTGTCTGAGATGCTTACATCAATAGTGCTACCAGCAGTGGCCTGTACGCTTAATGGTGCTTGTTGGGTTGGAGCAGTATTCCCTATTAAATCGGGTGTATTTGGATCTATCTCAACAGCAACCTGAGAGATACCAGGTCCAATCACGATCTCATGAGTTCTCGTCTGATGGTCTTGCTCATCTTGAATACTGTCTATCTTTGTAGCCTTAATATTCTCTTTTCACGTTTCTTACTTTTGTTTCTCTTTAACCTTTGCCTATAACCATCATCAACTCCAGCAGCTACATCTACTTACCAACTCCCCATATATAGGGCACTTCCTTCTCAATAATCTCCCCAATAATAGGCATTGAGGGTAAAGGTATGTCATGTATATCCTCAATAGTAGCTCAAAGTTCTACCTACTCTTCATGTATACTCGAAAAATTTAGGGAATAAATATATTCCATCTTCTGGCTGATCCGACTCTCTAATCTATCAAACTGGGTCACATACCTCTCAAGTCTATATGGACCTGTCTCTTCACCACTGGATAGACCCCATCTTTAATATTCTTCACCTTCTTGTCAACTATGCCCAACCTCTTGAGAACATCATCTATGAAAGCCTATGGTACTAAATCATTGCTAATGAGGCAAATCTAAATGTAAATGGTCTCTTTGTAGGAGGTGGTGTTAGAGTCTTAGCGATACCTGCTGCATCTGAAGCCTGAGGCTCATACTGGGTCATCTCAGCGGGGGTATCACCCATCTCAATAAACTATAAAATATTAATACTGCGCCTTCTTTCCTGAAATGCCTCTCTAAGAAATTTGGCTCCCATATTTGCAGCCATGGATATGGGATTAGCAACATCACGAATCAACCCCAAGTCTATAGTACTCTATGAGTGGGTGAACTGATCCACTCTTGGGACCTCTGGCACTCTCTTATCCAACCAAATCTGTGTTATAAAACATAGGAATGCTAGGGTTTTGTCTGTGCTTACTGCTCGATCGTGGATCTCACTCTCTATCCACTTAGCTACATCAATCTCGTAGCCCTCTATGAAACCTGAGATCAAGGCTGCTCTGTCTAGACTCATTACATTGTCCCCATAAGTTGGACTCAACCTATGACACACAAGCATCCACTAAGCCTTTATTGTGAAGTTTTGGATCCCCTTCGTAATCCAAGATGAAGATCTAACACCTCCAGCTATCCAAGTAGACTCATTTAACTCTGTAGCAATAATAGAGACCATACACCTAAAGTGAGTCAGCTGAAACAATCTATTTTACCTTAATATTCCACATCTCTTCTATGCGGTAGTCAATCTCTGTAGTGTTCGTTGGTAACTGGAACTCCAGCCCATGTAGGAATCTAGAAATGGTCATTGTAGAGATGTTCACTCAAACACCTCTAATCATCAGTTTCACCAAAAGGTCAAAAACCTTACATGAATGCCCTTGTGGATATGTCCTCTTAATCTCCATATGATATGCTATATAGTACTCTAGTACTAATGCAGGACAACACTGTCCAGGAGCTGTGGTCATCCACTCAAAGTGGTACTGTCTGAATCGAGCATCGAATTCAGTCATCTCAGACATGCCTATAGTGGACAACTTGCTCTCTAAGTAAATCCCTCTCTTTGGTTTTCCTGTAGAAGGGTTGAGGGTAATGTCTTTCTCATATAAATGATGCATCCCGAGGTACCCCCATCAATTAACGGTAGGCACCACCATAGACTCTATCTATAGTGGTGTAACAGGTGGAGAAGGAGGTTGTATCTCCACTTAGGTATTACTCGACTCACTCTCACTCTCTTTCTCATTTTTAGACTCCTCATTCTCAGACTCGTTATCTTCCTCCTTAGGGTAACTCCTTATCTTTACCATATTCGCTGTCCTCTTCATACTGGGCCGGTTAGTGGGATGGTGACTGGAAAGGATTTTTCAACCTTGGCCTATCCAGGGGTGGTGTGATTTTCACTGGAACAACTTTAGCACCTCTGGATAATTTCTTCCTTAGCTCCACCGCCCCTCCAATAGGGTATTCCACCACCGACTCGCTTGATTCTTTGTCATAGTTAGTTTATTTCAGAGATGACGAGTTGGGGTGGGGGATTGCTTCTAGGGAGATTTTCTTATTCATGGTTTCATTCTTTGGATCCATTTGTACTTGGAAGAATCGCACACATTAGTAAATCCTAGGAAAAGTAAGGAAAAATAGAAAAAATTAACATAAGTGTTGCAGTGTCTTAGAACCTAATGAGTCAGGTCATGACTCGTTGACAGTGCCCAAGTGCACACACAAGTGTACATGGTCTTATCAATTAGTAAAGTGGCTTCAGGAAAACCTAAGTATCGATCTCTAAGGGACTTGCGTTTGCCGACTATCTAATTCTAGTTTACCCAATTAAGGAGAATAACAAATAGAGTTTTAGAATTGAAAATTAAAAATAAAATAAACAATGCGTAAAATAAAATCTTGGAACAACCAGTAGGAGAAAAACCTAGGGTTAAAAAACTCCGAACAATCATACTATGCTATTAAATTTCATTCATCTATTTGCTTATCTTGGTTGTTGATTCATAGGGTTAATTGCATGATCATGGTATCCCAACCTCTGATCTTTTTCCTAATTTGGATATTACAACTACATTGTTGGGCGGGGATGTAATAATTCAATTAGGTTAATTATAGCTCTCATCCTACATTTGAATCAAGTAAGGCATCTAAGTACATCCCTGACCTAGATGCTAAGTTTAATTCTTTATTTTATAAAAGAATAAAAACCTGAACTTTGTTTATTACCATGTTTTATCTCCCTATTCCCTCTCTCGAGATCAAAATGTCGACAATATATGTATTTTATGGGTGATCAGTCCATAAAATAATTAAAACAAAAATAAAAAAACAACCAAATATGATAAGAAAAATTAAATGAATTTAATCCAAAATAATAGTACTTATGTTCCTGGCTTTAACCCCGAAAAGAGGAGTTTAGCCGATAATATTCATAATCATGATTCAATTAATTTAATACATGATATGAAAAATTAAAATCTAAATAAAAAAAATTAAAACCTAATTAAAAGTAGTAGCCGCCTCAATTTTCTCCCCAAATTGTCTCAGGTAACTGTCCAAAGTCTTAATCCTCCTTTTTATCAAAACCATGCCCACTCTATTCGTATATCCAGCTATCCATGCAATTCAATATATATATATATATATATATATATATATATATATATATATATATATATATATCCTAATCCCACAAAAAGTGGGATTAAGGAATTGCACGGCTACAAAAATATTTCCACATTTGACCAAATTAATGTCCAGCCGCCTTTTCAATTTTTCCCAATTTGCCGAGGTTGATCATAGTGATGTGTTGCATCACTGAATGTGTCTCTGAACTGGGAGCATTGAAAATGTCGACGCGACGCGTCTACTTCGCATCAACACACTGGAATTTACTTCTAAAATTTTGGTTAAATGTTGAACGTCCTATCCTTTGTCCATGTTTTTTTGTTGTGTATTTTCAACGAAATTCAAGTCTTTTTATCATCAATTTATCACTGTATTTAGCTCACAAATCCTCATAAAATATTGCACACCACATATTAAAGGTCAAAACAACATATTAATCCCAACGACAAATCAAAACAAGAGCTTGGATAATGCAAATTTCCAATGCTCTTCCACTTATTATTCTGACTCTTGACTTAATCAAATTGAACTTTACACATTAAAAACAAGTTATTCCACTCATAATTACACATTTAAATTATTTGGAATAAACTAAACACAATAGAATCCACCGAAATCAACTAGACAAACACCTAGATCAAGCTAGTAAATCAACTAACACAATTGAAAAACACTTTGAACATTATAATCACACACTTGGACACTTAAATGCTTATTTATATCTATATTAACATGTTAAGCAAATGAATTTCTCTTAAAAAAGGCAAAATAATCTAGAATAATATCTAAGACCCCGCAAAATCCTAATCTCAACTCAGTCTTTTAAGCTTGCTAAGGGGTCCCAGACTTAGAAAATTCTAGCAAAGTATTCAGACTTAGTGTCATTTTGGCCTTCGTAAGTTGGAAAATCTAGTTCACGACCACTATGACCTTAAAGTGTCAATATTTAGGTTAATTCATGATCAGGAATGTCAGTAGGTATTCCTGGATGAGTTTCATATTTTCCGGACCTCATTTGAACCATATTTGGCAATCCAAAACAGTGCATCAATGCGACCTTGCCGTGACGCGTTTGCCATCGTGTCTATCAATATTTTTTCCATGGATCCCATAGAAATTTCTAGTGAATCAAAACAGACTAGATGCGGTGAATTGGCTATCGCATCGATGCCAATGACATGGTGTATCAGTCTACGCGTCGACAGTTCAGTTTTCTGTCATTAAAAAGTTGCGTCCTCAAGGGTAATAGGGTATTTTTCCCATGTTTATTAGCCCCCAAAACACGAGATTAAGCACCTTTAGAGGCTAAATTCATTCATTATTCTCAAATTTCTCAAGAAGAGAAACCCTAGGGGGATCAATTTCAAATTAAGAACTCAAGAAACCACCACCAATCTTTTAGAATTCTGGTACTAAGCTATGTGAAGTGTTCATCCAAGGGTATCCTTCCACCCTTGGAGTCCAATAAACTCTTTTAAAATTTAAGTTAATTGATTTCATGGATTTCTTTTTGGATATTGAATGTATTCATGATTATGATGTTAATGGTGACATAACTACATGATTTGTCCCAAGTTTCATGCAAACTAGTTATTTGTGAATTGAACTTTGTGAACTTCATGTTAAAATCTTGAGTTGCAAGATGAATGTATATTTTATGATAGTACTACATGTGTATTGATATGTGAAATACCCATGCTTCTCAAGTGTTTGTCAAAATACATATGTGAATTGACTAGCCTAAGCATAACATGCTATTATGTGAATTTAATCTTGCACATGCCCAATGTATATCAAATGTTTGACAGAAATGCCTAAGTGAATGTATTGTTAGTAAGCTAGTACCATTATGCTACTAAAGTCATGTAGTGATTTACTTTTCATGCTACTAAAGCTAGTAACCCGTGGCATGGTACTACACCTTTCTATCTGGGGTTACATGTTGTACCCCAATCAGTTCAGAGAGAGGCATGTCGGTTACATGATTACTTCCCATAGTCTTAGTTTCAGTTCCAGTCTCAGAATAGAACTCAATTCAGTTCAAAAGATTCAAGACTGTCAGATACAGTCACTCAATTTAGTATGGAACACAGTATAGTTCCATAGAATCAAGAATGTCAGATACAATCATTCAGTTATCTTGAATTCACTATCAGTATGCTCAGATATCAGTTAATCATTATTCAGACTCAGTATTAAGTGTTATCACGACCTCAGTTACAGTTTATGTATCCATGCAAGTACTCTCATTCAGTTATATTTATTTCATTCAGTCAGTAATGTTCATTCCTATGAACCCATACATTTCAGCCTACCTCATTTAGCATACTAGTACATTCAAAGTACTGACGCATACTTTTCTCTTGTGCTATGATGTTTTGTATCATACGGGCTCCCGAGCACCCTTAGCAGTTCAAATTTTCAGCAGTCAGAGTTAGTGGTGAGTCTTCATAGTTCGATGACATGATTATTACTTCAGTATTTTAGTTATTTCAGTAGATTGGAGTTAGTTGGGGAATTGTCCCATCAACTCCCTATTTCAGACAATTTAGACGCTTTCTAGACTAGAGTATTTTCAGACAGATGTTTTCAGTTTTGGTATTGTTATACCATATTAAGTTTTATTACAGTATTGAACCTTATGGCATGTTTTTCGCCTAATTTCCTCATAATTGCAATATTACTATTCAGTTATTCTAACATGTACCAGTCACGTGTTAGCTTGTGGTCCTTCGAGATTATGAGCACCCTGTAGCGTCTGGGGTACAGACTCAGGGCGTTACATAATGATACAAAAGTGTATAAAACAACCTCAGATCATCACCGTACACTTAAACTCTTGTTCGTCCTCAAACAACTCTTTACTCTAAGCATAAAATCTGAGGTGACGCTACACTTCTACTAAATGCAAGACGCTCAAAGTAGTACTACAATTATTACACAGAATTCAAGTTTCTACACAAAGCACGTTATTTACACAATTGAAATCTCAAGAACACTACTCAAAAAACATCCTAGCCTCAAGAATTGACTCACCTTAGTGGAAAACTCATGCATATTTCTCAATCAAGGACATCAAACAAATCACCAACATTCATCAAACATGTGTCCTCACAATAAGAGAGTTATCCATAATCACTCACAATAATGTAATTTATAACATAATGGGTACAAGAATCAAATTGTGCTCACTCTCACAAAGAATTCACAAGTTACACACAATGAACCATAGGCTTTCCCTTTGTGTAATGCTCCACTAATAGTTGAATGTAAAGCTTAGAATCAATTAGGACTTTTTGGGTTGTAATGTAGGCTAAGGGACGGGTAGGAACTATATGGGAATAGTGACTAACCTCTCTAAACACTTTAATACACTACATTTTACATTTAAAACCAATCTCCAAAAACCAATTTACACTTTTTTCTATCCACCCATGACCTTTATTTTGCCCCATTTCTTTTAAGCATTTTCATAAATATTTGGTGGACACATAGTTTACTACCACAAAAATCATTTTTTCTCCTCTTTCACAATTATGGCAATATTTTTATCATAAATTGTATCACAACCATCCACCACATATAAACTATACATCAATAACTATTACCTTGGGGCATCAATTTCACCATTTTTATTCTTCAATTTCTCAAAGCCCTTACTAATTTAATTTTTCAGTAAAGCACTTAGGAGCTTTTTGGATTAAATTATGGTCTATCAAAGAAAGGATTAGGCTACTTATGACGTTGCCAAAGAAAAAGATAAAGGTTCAATGGGGATTAACTTGGATAATTCACTAGAGTAGGTAAAAAAGGTATAAAACAAGGCTATTAAAAAAATGCCTAAATCATCTCCTAAACCCACATTCTTTATTTTACTTCACACACACACAGGGAAAGTTCTAGACATCATATGCAAAAAGGAATATACAAAACTTTACAGGCACATGGAACATGCTCAACTCAATAGGATCATCATACACTCTTAACCAATAATATCATGAATTCCAATTTAATCCACCAAATACAAGAGTCACAAACATGAGCCTAAGAGTCTCAAAAGTAGTAATTCACTCATTCCACATGCTTTTACCAAAAAAACCCACTTGCATCATGTAATAAAAAACAACACCAATAAGAATATCTCACTTATTCCTAACCTATTTTTTTTAAATTGAGCCAAAATTTGGGAATTTCCCCACCCCACACTTAAAAATCTACTTTGTCCCCACAGTGAATTTTAAAGTAAAAAGATAGAAATACTTCCTAAGGCCTCTAGGCCTAGCTAGTAGCATCTTCACACATAAATGGGATTCATAGGACCCCACACTCAATATTTTCCATGCTCTAAGCTCAAGTTTATGGTACTTAGACTTTCCATTAACCTGTGACTCAACCAAAAATAACACAACGTGAAATAAAAACCAAAAAAAATGAAAAGAAAACATACCTAATTATCTTGTGTTGCCTCCCAAGCAGCGCTTGATTTAGTGTCGCAGCACAACCCATATCAATTCAACCATATTCCTTCACCCTTTACTTTCCTTTGGGAGCCATTTTTCATTCATTTCAGACCTCTTGTTTTTGCAATTTCAAAGTAACCATCTTTCATCACATCAACCCTTATCATGTTTGGACCCAGTGGTTTCATCTTTGGCCGCTCAATTAGGTAATCTGAAGAGGTCTTTGGTGGACTAACCACCCAAAAATTTTCCCCTTCAATAACATTGATCATACATAAATCTTTAACTTAAGACGAAATTGTGGGTGCATTGTATACATCAAACACCACCTCTTCATCCTTAACCCTTATTTAGAGCGTGCCTTCTCTAATATCAATTAATGCTCCTCCGATTGCTAAGAATGGATGCCCTAAAATAATTGGTACTTGTTCGTCCGCCTCAAAATCAAGAACAATAAAGTTAGAAGGAATAACAAATTTACCAACCTTAATGAGGACATCCTCAATTATTCCTTCCGGATATGCCATGGAACCGTCTGCTAGATTTAAAACCACGGTGGTTGATCTAGGCTTTCCCAGGCTCAATTTTTCAAATAGATATAGGGGCATCAAGTTTATACTCGCCTCTAAATCACTCAATGCATGGACCTCTTTGCTTCCAATTTTATTAGGGATAGCAAATTTCCCTTGATTTTTTAATTTTTTGGGGATTTTTTATGTCATAACCGCACTATAATATTCAGTGAGGGTTATTGCTCCCATATCTTGCAATTTCACCGTCTTTGCCACCATATCCCTCAAGTAATTTGCATACTTAGGCATACTATGCAAAACATCTAGCAAAGGTAAGTTAATATGAAGCTCTTTGAATGTATCAATGAACTTTTTGAACAGGGCATCCTTCTTTGCTGTTATTTTCCTTTAAGGGAATGGGAGTGGCAACATCTTTTTCTTCTTCGTTTCAAAAACTTTTTCTTTCAAGTACTCAGACTTTCTTGAATTTTCAGCAACACTGTCATTTACCTGTTGGGTCACTATATCAGCATGTACCTCCTTTTTTACCTTGGGAGGTTCTCCTTAAATCTCTTTACCGCTCCTCAAGGTGATTGCCATGACTTGATTTGGATTTTTTGTATCATCTAGTAAACCACCTTATGGAATAGTATTTAATGCTTGTTGTAACTGGCCAACATGCAACTCTAAGCTTCTCTAGGCATCTTTCTGATTCTGCAATTCTGTCTGTTAATTTTTCATATCCGCCAACAGTTGTGCTTGCCCAACTACGAGTTACTTCAACATCTCTTCCATGTTACTAGTTGACTGATTTGATTGGGCCTGTGGATGTGAGATTTGATGTTGTTGCGCGTTCCAAGGATGAGTTTGGCACTCCATGTTGTAGGAATTAGCATAATTTAGCCTTTGAGCATTTCCTACATACTTCACAAATTCCAGATTTGAATCACACATGGTAGCCGCATGACCTCTATTTCTGCATACCTCACACCAACCTGCATCTTGTTGAATAGCATTGAATTTGGCTGTAGGTTGTGCTGCTCCCAACTTCATGCCATTGAAATGAGTGTTGATAAAGTTTTATAAGGCAGAAACCTAGGCTGATAAGGCTGTGAAATAGTCCACCTCTAATACACCCACAATTCTTTTTGCGGTACTTCTAAAATATGAATACCACTCTAGATTTCCTTGTTCTATGCGATTCAGTAATGTGTACCTATCATCATAAGTCAATTCCAGTGATTGACCACCTGTGGCTGAATCTAGAAAAATCACTATATTGTGATCAAGAGCTTCTACAAAAGTATGAGAAAGTACCCTATTCAACTATTGGAGATGTGGACACTCTCAAAGAAGAGTCTTAAATCATTCCCAAGCATGATAGAGGTTTTCATCAGGATTCTATTTGAAAATGATTATCTCACTGCGAAGTCTCGCAGTCTTGCCTGATAGAAACAATCTAATGAGGAACTTTCTGGCTAAGTCATCCCATGATGTGATTGAATTGGCCGGCTCCGCATCCATCCACCTTTGAGCTTCCCCCAGAAGTGAATGGGGAAACAATGTCAGCCTCATATAATCTAGAGTCACCCCAGTTGGAGTGAATGTATCTGTAAGCTCAAAGAAGGTCTGGAAGTAGATTTGTGGATCCTTATGTGAAAGCCCTGCAAACTGTCCACTGCTAATAAGAAGCTGCACTATATTGTGTTTCAACTAAAAATTGCCCCTAGCTGTCGGTCTTTAAATTTGGGAAGTCAAGTTCGTTGGAAGTGGGACTGCCACTTTCCTAAACTTCTTACCAGCTGCTAGTTGTTCAGCCATAGGAACAGTATTCTCTTGTCCTTCTTGGATTTGAGGAATACTAGGGAGAAGGATTGCTTCTCTCCTGCAATGATGGTAAAGTTCCTCAGGTTCCAGGCTTGGTTCTACCAACTCCCAATCCCTTACTAGCTTATCAACTTAAGAACCCATTTCTTGCAAAAACAAAAACAAGATCAAGCGTAAAAACACCAAATAGATCTAAAATTAAAACTAAAATAAACAATTTCCCAAATACAAATCCCCGGAAATGGTGCAAAAAACATGAAAGCACCCAAGCACACACACAAGTGTACATGGTCTCATCAAGAATTAAAGTGGCTTCAAGGAAGACCAAGTATCAATCTCTCATGGACTTGTGTTCACCGACATTCTAATTCTAGTTTAACAGTTTGAGAAGAATAGCAAATAGAGTTTTAGAATTGTAAATTAAAAATAAAATAAGCAATGCATAAAATAAAATCTTGGAACAATCAGTAGGAGAAAATCCAAGGTTAAAATCACTCTGAAGAATCATACTATGCTATTGAATTTCATTCGTCAATTTTCTTATCTTGGTTGTTGATTCGTAGGAATAATTGCATGATCATGGTTTCCCAATCTCTAATCTTTTACCTAATTTGGACATTACAATGAAATATTTGAGCGGAGATTTAATAATCCAATTAAGTTAGTTAAAGCTCTCATCCGATGTTTGAATCAAGTAAGGCATCTAAGTGCATCCCTGTCCTAGACACTAAATTTAATTCTTTATTTTATAAAAGAATAAAAACCCAAACTTTATTTCTTCTTATGTTCTATCACCCTATTCCCTCTCCCAAGATCAAAAGGTTGACAATATATGTATTTTATGGGTGATCAATCCATAAAATAATTAAAACAAGAATAAACAAACAACAAAATATGATAAGCAAAATTAAACAAATTTAATCCAAAACAATAGTACTCATGTTCTTGGCTTTAACCCCGGAAAGAAGGGTTTAGCCGATAATATTCATAATCACGATCCAATGTATTGAATACATGATATGAAAAGTTAAAATCTAAATAAAAAAATTAAAATCCTAATCAATTGTAGTAGCCGCCTCAATTTTCTCCCCAAACCGTCTCAGGTAATTGTCCAAAGTTTTAATCCCTTTTTTTCCAAAACAGTGCCCACTCTATTGCTATATCCAGCTGTCCATGCAATTCAATATATATATATATGTATATATATAAATATATATATATATATATATATTTACATATATACATATACATCGATATATATATATCTCCTAATCCCACAAAATGTGGGATAAAAGAATTGCACGGCTACCAAAAATATTTCGACATTTGACCAAATTAATGTCCAGCCGCCTTTTCAATTTTGCACAATTTGCCAAGGTTGATCACAGCGACGCAATCCGTTACTGAATGCATCGCTGAACTGGAAGAAATTAAAATGTCGACGCGACATGTTGACTTCGCGTCGACACACTGGAATTTGGTTCTAAAATTTTGGTTAAGTGTTGAACATCCTATCCTTTGTCCATGATTTCTGTAGTATATTTTCAACAAATTTAGAGCCTTTTTATCATCAATATATCACCATATTTATCTCACAAAGCCTCTTACAATATCACACACCACATATTAACGATCTAAACAACACAATAATCCCAACGACAAATCAAAACAAGAACTTGAATAAGGCAAATTCGCAATGATCTTCCACTAATTATTTCGAATCCTGACTTAATAAAATTGAACTTTACACATTAAAAACAAGTTATTCCACTCATAATTACAAATTTAAATCAATTGGAATAAATTAAACACAATAGAATCCACCAAACTCAACAAGACACACACCTAACTCAAGCTAGTAAAACTAGTTTTCTGGGTTGAACTCTAAAGGACACAATTAAGCAAAAACTTGTTTGAAAAACACTTTGAACATTGTAATCACACACTTGGACACTTAAATACTTATTTATATCAATATTAACACGTTAAGCACACGAATTTCTCACGAAACAAGGAAAAATAAGCAAGAATAATGATACAAAATTGTATAAAACTACCTCAGATCACTTGTTACAACTGGTAACGAGTTATTATGAGACTCATTTGGTAAGACTGTGCATATGAAATAGTCACTAGTCAGGTAACGAGTCCTTCTAATGAGTTATTATGTTAGATAATGACTCATTACCAACACTTGTTGTATGACCAGAACTATTCTTTTTTGTGCCTTACCCTTCCCAGTCACCATGAGTCGTCACAACAAGACATTAGTTCGACAACGACTCATTGTGTGAGCTTTTATGATAACAGAGACCCAACATCTTCTTCCACCTATGTCCCCAGTTATTATGGGTCAAGTAACAACTCATTAGGTGACCCTATGAGTCGTTACGAGTACCTTAATCTCTGAAACATGAACGTTCAAAGGGTTACATTTCAAATAACACTTTCCCAAAACATCTACATGACTTTAAATTGCATTAGAAAATCCAATATTACCCCCACACATAAATCATAGCACGTTTTATTTTAGTCTTAATTTTATTTTTGTAATTCAAGTTGCTCAAGAATAAGGTCAATTTCTATTTTCAGACCGTAGTGTAATCAAGGAATCTAAAAACTTTTGCACCATATCGAAGTACCAACTTAAGCAATTTACAAAATTTAACTTACTTTATTTGTTGTATTTGGATTCCTTGAAAACAAATGCCTTGAAGTAACTTTGCCATAGTTCTTGAGAATTTTAACTTTGGGAGAGTTTGATTCTTTGAATGTGATGATGGGGGATGAATTTGGAGTGCTTTTTATGGTGTAGTGGTTAGTTTTAGGAATTGAGGGAGTCTTAAATATTTCAAATGGAAAGAGAATCAATAATGGGAGTTAATGTCCCATTTAAAATGTCAATTTTGGATTAGGTCGGCCCATCAGGCCCGCGATATCAGGCCTAGTAACGAGTCATTCATAAAGACTCGTTATCACCGTTAATGAGTCATTGACTTCCCTCATTATAACTGGAACCTTACCTGGGTCTCCAGTCAAATTGACTTAGTGTGATGAGTCGTTGTCATTGAAAATGACTTGTTTAGAGAGTTGTTATAACTCTAGAGATAAATTACCCGAGAGTGGCCTAAGATCTATCTCCCTATAACTTTGGTAACGAGTAGTAGGGCCTGTCACTAAAAAATTTTTATGGTCTTTTATTGCAATCTCCATACCTGCACACTGAGCACACAAGTTACCCTATTATGAAATAAGTACAAAACATGGGTTGACTCCAACACAGCCCTTGATTTAACATTGTGGCACTATGTGGCGGGTTTGGATACTCAGACTTTACCAACCATCCCTATGGTTTGCCTCCTATTCATTGCCCAATTTAACGTCGCGGTACGATACAATTTCCATGGTTACTCAGGCTTCTCCAAGGTTCATATCAACACATACTTTCACCTCATCTGGGTTTGCTATATAATGCTTCACCTACTTCCTATTCACCTAAAATGGGGCTTCACCATCATGCTGAAGCTCAATAGCACCATGTGGGAATACCCAAACCACGGTGAATGGTCCATAACACCTAAACTTTATCTTGCTAGTAAACATTCAATGTCTTGAATTATACAACAAGACCAAATTATCAGGCTCAAATACCCTTTGTTCGATTTTATTTTAATGATGCAACTTTATCCTCTCTTTGTATAAAGTAGAACTCTCATAAGTATGGAGCTAAAATTCATCCAACTCATTTACCTTCATCGACCTCAATGTAGCTGCATAATGCCACTCGAGATTTAGCTTTTTCAATACCCATAATACTTTATGCTCAAGGTTAATTGGAAAGAGACATGTCTTTTTGTACAAAAAATGATATAGGGAGGCACCTATGAGGGTCTTAAAAGTTGTTCAATTGGCCCAGAACGCATCATCTAACTTTTGAGACCAGTCAGTCCTATTGGCATTCACAGTCTTTGCCAGTATAGAGTTGATCTCTCTAATGGAGACCTCAACCTTCCTACTCGTATGAGGATGATAAGGTGTTGCCACCTTATGCTTTACACTATATTTCTCAAGCAGGGACTTAAACAAATGATTAAAGAAGTGAGACCACCATCACTAATGATCGCACATGGAGTATCAAATCAAGAAAAAATATTTTCCTATTCTTTTATTGTAGGGAGATCTACTGCCTCCATCCATTTATATACATAGTCAACCCCTACCAAAATATACTTCATTCTGTAGGAGGTCACAAACAGCCCTATGAAAATACAACGACGTCCCATACGGCTAGTAAGTACATGAAAAAGAATACACCAAAGAACTCATCACGGCATCCCATACCACCAAAAAGTTTACCAAGGAATACAATACAAAAACAAATCATGACGTCCCATATAACCGAAGAGTACATCAAAAGTTCAACCAATAATAAGTGGTAGTACAACTACTAACCATTAATCGGAGCCACAGGTAGCACGACCCCACCAAGGATTATACCAAGGTCAACAATCATTATCCATACCATAATTTAATCACGACAAAACTAATATTTTTATAGCGTAATCATATAATTACTTATCCTCCAATTTGCCACTAAACTCCATGTGAGGTTTAAACTAGTTAACCTCTATTTCCATAAGCCTCTATCTTACAAATCTTATAGTTACTAGCTATCAAATAGAGAAAAGCTACAAATTACCACTACTATCAATGATTTGCCTATTACAAGGCCATTTTCTAGTTAGCACTCTCATTATAAAGTCATCCACTAAGCCACCACGACATTACATATTAGAAGTGAACCTAGTTATTCATCATACAATATTAAGCCTATTATCTTTAAGCATGTTATAACCTTAAGGAATAGTTCCCATATTTTAAGCAAGTAAGGTCCACCAACTAGTTCTCTAGACTTCTAGTATTCAAGTCATAGTCATTTAATAGAAATAACTAGTTATCGCATAAGCCACTTAACTAGGAAAAATTCCATAACATAATGGTTATTCCAAGTCGAATAGATTTTCTAGGCAAGCCTTTGGTTCTACACAAGGTTTCATATACAAATTAGCCTTAAACCATTAATAGGCATAAGTTACTTCTGGTTATCAAGTAGGGTCAACAAGGGGCACACCTCTAATTTAGAGAATAAGGACAAGGAATGAATGACCATTTACCAATGAAGACATTATGTCCCACGTACAATGGTGGTTTTGCCCCACATAAGCGGTTTGGCTTGACACGGCCCAACCTTACAAGTATCAATGCATTTAAGTAAATTTTTCTCACACGGCATCATAATATCTTTGCCTAATCCAGATTCACTGGGTATCAACATAACATAAACATATCCTCCGGATTCACTAGGTATCAATCATAACATTATCATATCCTCTGGATTCATCGGGTATCAACATATCCTCCAAATTCATCGAGTATCATCATATACTCTGGATTCACCGGGTATCTTTATAAAAACATCACCTCTTCCAAATTTACCAAGTATCAATATCAAATCAACATATCCTCTGCATTCACCAAGAAACATCATAACATCGATATATCCTCCGAATTCACCAGGAAACATCATACATCATTACCTTTTCTGGATTCACCGAGTAATTTCATCAAGTCAACTCATCTTCCAAATTCACCGGGCATTATCATATTCTTTCACATTCTCAAGGCAACAACATACATACACGTACATAGCCAAATTAATAAGCAAATACAAGCTCACAATAATAGAGTAATAAGTATGTAAGAGAATATGTATCATCCTACTTTGCTATTAAGCATTACCACTTAACATGAGTATAAACATGAGCAAGACTATTCATATAATATATATAATCATCACTTTCCCAAGGCTATCCATGTCATGACCACTAGATAATCCATCAAGTATACACATTAACAAACCATTATCCACATGTATAACATAACAACTGAGGTTTAATCATTAATAATCTCAACAATATAATTTAGACATTCATCTAGAATCTAGGTCTCTATGGGATTTCATAGTTCAAGCTTAAGATGGGTCAAGTCCAACTCCTAAATTCCAAGAATGACAAAGTCCATCATCACAAATCTAACATCTACCCAGATTAGGCTATGTTATCTAAATCATATCATAAGGTTTTATCAATCCTTACTAAGTCTATCAGGGAAATATTCTTCAAATACTCCTCCTAAGTCAACCAACACCATGGTCATTTCCTAACTAAGAACTAGCAACGTCAACATACTCCTAAGGTTAGGGAGCAACTTCATTCTTATCTATAAGAGAAACTAGAGTATTATCATACTATTCATGAGACTACAAGTAGACTATCCAAGGTTCTAGGCTAAGGGTAAAGCATCACAACTTGCAAGTTCAATAACCTATAAGAATCATCGAATCCCAATTATTACCATTCAACCATTTATCATCTAAACCCCACCCAATCTAACAAGATATCAACAATGATACTATAATCAATCTTAATCTAACTACAAGTAAGCCTAACCTACCTTAAGTCCAAGCAACTCATGAGCCAACAAGCTTTTCCTTTCCTTCTGTTAAAGCCTCTTCCACGAGCAAAGCTATCAACAATACAATGTAAGCATTACAAAAAAAATGACAAAACCCATTACGACACCATTGTAGTATGGGTTAAAAAGGACACCAAACCCCAAGTGGGTTTCACGTTTGTAAATGAGTTTCCAAGACAAACCCATTGTTCAACTACCTTTAGGAAGTTATAACCCTTAAGAAATATGAGTCAATCAATAAAATTTGGGGCTACACTTGAGCCTCAATTATTTAGGGGTTTTGAGTCAAGAAATCATGAAATCAATACCAAACTAGAAGAGATTTTACCTTGGATTGTAGAAATATTCAATTTCACAAGTTGTTTAATCTCCAATTCAACCCACATAACTTATCTAGAAGATTTCACACCTCATTAGGGTTTGTAGGTTAAGAGGCAGGCACAAAATGGCAAAAATATTTGAGAAAACATCCTTCAAATAGGTTCCCTAGCACTCAGGTCTCGCTGTCGCACAATGCACCTAGCCACGATCACACCTTAGCCATCACGGTCGTGGAATCTCAGTCAACACAAGGCTTGCCTGAAGCTTAGAACTTGGCTCCGAGCTTTTCCTAATGCCTCGAGATGCATCCGAGGTCTATTTCGAACTAACAAGATATGTATCTCTATATTTTGTTATGTTCTGGACGTGTCAGCGAAGTCGAATTTTGCATATAAAAATGTTTTACCATGTTTTTCTCTTAGGAGTCAATTAGGACCAACTAAAACTTCGAATTTAAAAAGTGGTTCAAGGTAACAAATGAACCACTAGGTAAGCGATCTATCGGTTCTAGCAAGTCACTATTGACTTGGGGCAGCGATGGAGAAACTCTATCATTGAAAATAAGCAAGAACACAGAAAATAACCAGAAGGATCATTACAACATCCACTACTAAGGAACTTTCATTCACGAAAGTTAAAGACAAGCAAGTACCTGAAGTCTCAAATAAGTTAGAGTACTGAACTCGTATTTCACTCTCGAACACCCAAGTAGCCTCTTCTATTGGGTGATGCCTCTAATGAACCTTAAATATCTCCCTATTACGCAGTCGCCTTACATTATTAGCCAAAACAAGAACGACCTCCTCCATAAAGCACAACTAATCATCCAACTAGATTGAGTCCCACCTAAGCACATGAGAAGGATCTGGAATATACTTCCACAACATGGAGATGCGAAAAACTGGATGAACAACGGTGAAGTCAAGAGGTAAAGCCAATTCCTAGGCTACCTTACCAACTACTTAGAGAATCTCAAAAGGACCAATATAGAGAGGGCTAATCTTACCCTTCCTCCTAAATCTCACCACACCTCTCATAGGTGATACACGAAGGAACACATAATCACCAACTCCGAATATAAAGAAATGGAGTGTACAATCGGCATAGGCCTTCTGCCTACACTGGGCCACTCTTAGCCTATCATGAATCACCCTGACCCTATCAAACGAGTCCTAAAGAAAATTTATACCTTTAGTGTCTAACCTTAGAACTCTCAAACCATCCAATAGGGGAAAGATATCAGCGACTATATTAAGCCTCATAAGATGCCATCTTAATACTCGAATAATAGTTGTTCGTGTAGGTGAACTTTGTAATTGCTAAGTGTTGATACCACTAACCTCTAAAGTCCATAACACAAGCTCAAAGCATATCCTCAAACAACTAAATAGTCTTCTCAGATTGACCATCCTTCTGTAGATGAAAGGATCTGATCAAATCCACTCGATTACCCAACTCCTCCTGAAATTCTCTCCAAAACCTCAAAGTAAACATAGAACCATGATTTGATATAATAGACACAGGGACCCCATGCAAATAAACTATCTCCCAAACATAAATATGGCTTAATCTCTAAGCATTGAAGGTCATCTAAATAGGAATAAAAATAAGCCGACTTGGTCAAACAATCCAAAATAACCCAAATACCATCATGACCATGTGAAGTACGAGGAAATCCACTAATCAAATCCATGGTGATTGTAATACCCCATACTTTTTCCTAGCTAATTTCATTTTAAGAATGTTTAGTATTAGATTCTAAATTGAATGATGGTTATTCCATGAGGAATTTTAAAGATTTTCACTTTTGGTTATGTGGGAAATTTAATAAGATTTTCATCGATATAAGATTCTCCCAAATCCGATTACCGGGTCAGAAGTTATGACTATTTCAAGTTCCCTTCGTAAAACAGCGCCATATTAGTCAGTGGCGCACCACGACACAAGAAGAAATGGCATTTGGAAAATTTTAGTAAGGGTCCGCGATTATGGCGTGTCGTGCCAGGGCCCAAATTCAGAATTTTCCTTTTCCAGTGTCTTAGCGCTATTTCCTTCACGTCGCGCCAAAGTTCCAAGTCGCAAAAAAGGGGCAACGTGATGGCTCCGCATTGTGCCATCCCTCAATTTCCCAATTGTCAAATTCCAGTGACATAGGATGATAGCACCACGTCGCGCCAGGGGTTCAATTCGGGAAATTTTAACTAAAATTAAATTACACGTCCAGGGTTAAAAGGGTCAACTTCCCACCCCTATTTAAGCCCTTTAACACGTGATTCAACCATTTTTCACCCAAAATATACTAGTTACTCTCAAGTTTCTCTAAAGAACAAGCTAGGATTTTCATAGAAGGTCCAATTTCAAGAGGTTTTCACCATCAATCTTCACGAAATCACGAACTAAGGTATGCATAGTGTTCATTCATGGACTCTTTTCATCCATGAAGTCCAAGAATCCCTTTTCCAACTACAAGTTATGGATTTTCTGTATGATTTATGATTGGGCTGTTCTTTTTCATGTTGATAAATGAGAAATTAAATTCTACTCCATGTTGGGTGATAATTTCCACGTGGGTTTAATTATTATAGATAAAGATTCATGCAAACCTATGACTAAACCCTTGAATGATGAAATTAGAATATGACCACGATGTTTAATTGTTGTACAATGATGTTTACATGTATCACGCCTACTCTAGGTTTGATTTAATGCTTAAATGAAGGGAAAGTTCCTAACTAGCATGTTGTCATGAAATCCCCATATATGTACAAGCTTATTCCTATCACATGTTTGATGAAATGCTTCAGTAAATGCATTATGGTGATTATTATGTATTCAAGAAAGTCATGCTTTGTCAGTTTCCTTCTATTGAGTCTTGGGGGTACTTGTACCCAAAACATTAAATTTGTTCCTATAGCCATGTCATGTTTTCATGATACTCTAAGTAAAGTTATGATCCTTACACTTCACACAGTCTTATGATTCAGGAAATCTCCATGATCTTATGAACTCAGTCAGTTGTCAGATATCAGTAGTATTTCGTCAATCAACAGAATTCAGTAACTCAGTCCATGTTCAGTTCAGTAAATGATGTTCGGTGTCTATTCAGACGGGAGTAGAAATTAGCACCGAGTAAACCCAAGTATGGGAACTCACCTGTTATATGAGGGTGTGATTCTTTGAAGTAATCCTTGCATTCCAGAACTATGTATCTAGCATAGGTTCAGACATCATAGCCTGCTATATGATGGTAGATGAGGTAGCTTAACCAGCTATATGAGGGTTCCCACCATTCTTATTAGAGTTACTTGTTATAGTAGGGTCACTCACATATTGTCCTTACCAGTGGTGCGGTATTGACACTCTTCTAATCAGGGCACATATTGGACCCTAATTCAGCTATAATGCATCATTTGGGGCATGTCGGTTAGATGAATACCTCCCAAAGTCTCAGTATCAGTCTTAGTAAAAGAACTCAGATAGTTCTTCAGAATTCAGGACTGTCAGATATAGTCAACTCAGATACAGTACAGAACTCATCTAGTTCCATCAGATTCAGGACTATCAGATACAGTCACTCATGTTATCATTTATCAGAATTCATTCATTAGTTATGTTAGTCATCATTATACTCATGTTATCATGATTTTCAGATATAGTTACTATGTCTGCATGCATGTATTCTCACATTCATATTAGTTAGTTAGCCAGTATTGTTCATGCATATAAATCCTATGAATTCAGCCTACCTCACATGCATACCAGTATATTCAAAGTACTGATACATTTGTGCTCTGGTGTCTTATACCATAGGTTCAGAGACACGAGCTCTAGATTAGCAGTAGATTCTTGTTTTAATAGTTAGAGTTTGAAGTGAATCCTCATCATTCTAGGACATGATTATTCCCTATTATCTCATTAATTAGTTTATTAGTTGGTGTTAGTTGGGGACATGCCCCATCAACTCCTTACTCAGACAGTTCAGTCAGTTAGAGGCTTTCCAGACTATCTTGTTTTAGACTTCAGTATGTTCAATTTTTGTTTTGGGTATTGTATTATGCCACACAGATTTTATATCATTCAGATCATGTTTAGTATTGAACCTTATATCCTTTCAGTTCATATTTTTGCATTATAAATATTTTATGCAGTATACAGGTACAAATATTAGTCATGGGTTAGCTTATGGTCCTTCGGGGTCATGAGCACCGTGTAGCATTCTGGGTACAAGATTCGGGGTATTACAAACTTGGTATTAGAGCCTAAGGTTCAATAGAGTCCTAGGAAGTCTGAAAGCCACATCTAGTAGAGTCTTGCACATGGGTGTGTTGTGCGCCACATTTATGTACATGAGGCTATAAGATGTTTTAGGAAGTGCTTTCCCTCTTTCTGTATTCATGTCATGCCAGTGAACATAATATCAAGTTAACCTCTCAGTCTAATCCATTATCCCTTCCCTCAACAGAATATGCCTCCTAAAAGAAAAAAACGGAAATTAGTCAGCCCCTCAGCCCAAAGATCCTTTGGGCGAAGATGTTTCATATGCGGAGTTCAGGGCGCATTCACTACTATTGCTCAGTCAGTTGTCACTTAGAGTAAATGGCCAATAGTCATTCCAGCCAACCTAGTGGCCAACTCAGCCGAAGCTAGGATTTGGGACTTCACCCAAATAAATCCTCCATCCTTCCTTGGGTCTAAGGTAGATGAGGACCCTTAGGAATTCATTGATCAGGTTAAGAAGGTGAGAGACATCATGGGGGTGACTACTATTGAGAGTACTGAGCTAGCTGCATATCAGTTATAGGATATGGCTCATACTTGGTTCAAATAATGGAAGTCAGAGAGGTCAGATGATGCAGGTCATATAGAGTGGGAAGAGTTTATCACTGCATTCTTAGACAGATTCTTTACCTAAGAGATTAGGGAGGATAAGGTGCTAGAATTCATCAACCTCAGGCAGGAAAATATGATGGTGAAAGAGTATTCTCTTAAGTTTAAACAATTAGCCAGATATGGCCCTCATGTGGTTGCAGACAGCAGAGCCAATATGAGTAGGTTTACTTCAGGGGTAAATGATAGCATGGTAAATGAGTGCAGATCTGCCATGTTGGACAGTGACATGACTTTAGCCAGGCTTATGACTCATGCTCAGCAGATAGAGGAGCAGAAGATTACAAAGAGGGAGAAGAAGAATAAGAGAGCGAAGATAGGTAGTTTCAACTTCGCTCAACCAAAATCAGAAGGAGGAAACCATTCCCAGTTTCATCCAAAGTCATCAGCTCCAGCCCCTTCTTTAGCCAGTGCTCCAGTTCCTAAGTTCAGAGAGGGTAACAAAGATAGAGCACCAGGCTCTAAGTACCAGGGCAGTGTTAACAGTCCCCACACCTATATTTTTTTCTAGACTTACGGCAAGCACCATCAGGGTATTTGCAGAGATGGCAGTGGTATTTTTTCCAGATGTGGCAAGCCAGGCCATAAAGTCAGAGACTGTCCTCAGCCAGGTCCTCTGGGTCAACAAAATTGCTCCTCACCTCAGTTCGGTCGCCTAAATCAGTAGGGTGCCACCTCCAGCGCTACTAGTGGGTAATGCCCAAATCATCTCTATACTCTTCAGTCCCGAAAATATTAGCAAAATTCTTCTGATGTTGTTACTGGTACGTTACAGATCTTTCATGTGCATGTTTACGCTTTGCTAGATACAAGAGCTTCTTTATCTTTTGTTACTTCTTATATAGCAGTCGATTTTGGTGTCAGTCCTGAAATCCTAGCAGAGCCCTTTTCAGTCTCTACCCTAGTGGGTAAAACCATCATAGCCCGACGATTATACAGAAACTGCCCGATTATGATATTTCAGAAAGTCACTTCAGTAGACTTAGTCGAATTAGAAAAGACTAATTTTGATGTCATTCTTGGCATGGATTGTCTTCATTCTTGCTATGCCACAGTCGACTGCAGAAATAGAATAGTCCAGTTTCAGTTTCCAAATGAACCCATCCTTGAGTGAAAGGGTAGTGTATCCACTTTCAGAGGTCAGGTTGTTTCCTACCTTCAGGCAAGGAAAATTAAATCTAAAGGATGTGTCTATCATCTTGTTTGAGTTAAGGACACTAGTTTTGAAACTCCCAAAGATCATTTAGGAATTCCTCCCGAAAGGGAAATATACTTCAACATTGATCTTATTCTAGATACTCAGCCTATATCTATTCCGCCACACAGAATGGCACCAGCAGAACTCAGAGAACTAAAAGAACAATTGAAGGATCTCTTAGATAAGGGATTCATCAGGACCAGTGTTTTCCTGTGGGGCGCACCAGTATTATTCGTGTGCAAGAAAGATGGTTCTCTTAGGATGTGTGTAGACTACCGTCAACTTAATAAGGTCTCAATCAAGAACAAGTATCCTTTTCCCAGAATCAATGACTTTTTTGACCAACTTCAGGGTGCCAGTTATTTCTCTAAGATAGGCCTCAGATCCAGCTATCATCAACTCGAAGTCAGAGAATGTGACATTCTGAAAATAGCTTTCTATACTCGATATGGTCACTTCAAATTCCTAGTCATGTCATTTGGTCTTACCAATGCCCCAGCCGCTTTCATGGACTTGATGACCGTGTGTTCAAGCAGTACTTGGACATGTTCATCATAGTCTTCATAGATGATATCCTGTTCTATTCCCGCGGTGAGCGTGATCATGCAAAACATTTCAGAACAGTACTTCAGAATCTCAGAGATCATCAGCTATTCGCCAAATTCAGTAAGTACAAATTTTGGCTAAGGTCAGTAGCATTCCTTGGTCACATCGGTTCTGGTGATGGTATTAGATTAGATCCTTAAAAGACCGAAGCAGTAAAAAAACTAGCCTCGCCCTATCTCTCTATCAAATATTAGGAGTTTCTTGGGTTTGGATGGCTATTACAAATGATTTGTTGAGGGATTTTCTTCTATTGCATCCCCTATATCTAGATTGACCTAGAAGAAAGTCAAGTTTCAGTGGTTAGATCCTTGCGAGAAGATTTTTTAGGAGTTAAAGAATCGAATCACCTTCGCTCCAGTCTTAGCTGTCCCAGATGGTTCAGATGGGTTCATAGTGTATTGTGATGCATCCAGAGTGGTCTATGTTGTGTCCTCATGCATCATGGTAAGGTCATAGCCTACGCCTCTAGAAAGCTTAAGCCCCATGAGAGAAATTATCGTACTTATGAACTTAAGTTAGCAGCCATAGTCTTTGCCTTGATGATTTGGAGGCATTATCTAAACGGTGTTCATGTATATGTGTTTACTTATTATAAAAACCTTTAGTATGTCTTTTCTGAGAAAGATCTCAATCTTTGTCAGAGAAGGTGGTTAGATCTCTTTAAAGATTATGACATGAGTGTTCTTTATCATCCGGGAAAGGCCAACATAGTGGAAGATGCTCTCAGTAGACTGTCCTTAGGTAGTGTTTCTCATATTGAGGACAGTAAGAAAAAGTTAGCTCAGGAAGTCCATCAGCTTGCCAGACTAGGCGTTCACTTAGTCGATACAGATGAGGGTGATATATAGGTTCAGAGTAGTTTAGAATCATCTCTAGTTTCCAAGGTAAAATAAAAGCAAGATAGAGATCCCAGCCTTGTCAAGTTGAAAGAGTCAGTTCAGGATCAGAAAGTAGAGGTTTTCTCCCAAGGGGGAGATGGTGTTTTGCATTGTCAGGGTTGTCTCTGTGTTCCAGGTGTAGATGACTTAATGAAGCGAATTCTTGCAGAAGCAATGGTGTGTGCTACTATATTTATCCAGGGGACACAAAGATGCACCGCGACTTATAGGAAGTCTATTAGTGGAGTGGGATGAAGAGAGGTGTTGCAGAGTTTGTGGCTAAGTGCTCTACATGTCAGCAGGTTAAGATAGAGCATCAGAAGCCTACTGGTCCTATGTAGGAGTTCATTATTCCTACTTGGAAGTGGGAAGTTGTGAACATGGACTTCGTGTTGGGTTTGCCTCAAACTCATCATCAGCATGATTCAGTCTGGATCATCGTAGATAGAATGACTAAATCAGCTCATTTCCTTCTATTTCATACCTCTTATTCAGCCGAGGATTACTCCAAACTCTACATCAAGGAGTTGGTCAGATTGCATGGTGTTTCGTTATCTATTATCTTAGACAGAGGTACCCAGTTCACCTCTCATTTCTGGAAAGCATTCCAAAAGGGTCTTGGTACCTAAGTTCATCTTACTATAGCCTTTCATTCTTAGACAGATGGTCAACCAAAAAGGACCTTTCAGATGTTAGAAGATATTCTAAGGTCATGTGCAAATGATTTCAAGGGAAGTTGGGATGACCACTTACCTTTGACTGAGTTTGCATACAAAAACAGCTATCATTCCAGTATTCGAATGGCTCCATTCGAAGCTCTCTATGGTAGGATATATAGATCTCCAATTGGTTGGTTCGAAGTTAGTGAGGCCTTAGTTATAGGTCCTATCTTGGTATTCGATGCCTTAAAAAAAGTCCAGTTGATTAGAGAAAGACTCCAGGATGCTCAGAGCTGACAGAAGTCTTATGCAGATATTCGTAGAAAAGATCTTGAGTTTGAGATTGGTGACTATGTCTATCTAAATATCTCTACCATGAAGGAAGTGAAGAGATTTGGCAAAAAGGAAAGCTCAGTCCCTGATATGTTGGTCCCTTTAAGATTCTCAGTCTCTTTGGCAAGGTAGACTATGATCTTTAATTACCTTTAGATCTAGACTCTGTTCATCCAGTATTTCATGTCTCTTTGCTCAAGAAGTGCATTGGTGACCTATTAGTTTTAGTCCCTATTTAGAGAATTGATACTCAGAACACTCTCTCTTGTGAAGAGATTCCAGTCGGAATCTTAGACTATCAGACTCATAGATTAAGGTACAAAGAAGTCTCTCTAGTTAAGGTTCTTTGGAGAAATCAGTTCGTCGAGGGAGATATTTGGGAAGCAGAGGCAGACATGAGTACCAAGTATCCTCACCTCTTCTCCGTCAAGTCAGATCAAGCTTAAGGTAACAGTTCTCCTTAACCTTACTCAGTTTCATGTTCAGTGTTTATCACAAACTTGGTATGCAGTTTCATGCTCATGTTCCCATTAGAAACTTGATATCAAGTACCATTGCATATTCAGTAATGCACTCATGTATTAGTTCAGTTATGTAATTATGCTTCAGACATGCATTCTCATTGTGAGAAACTTAGTTCTTTAGAACACTCAGTCATGCATTCATGAATCAGTTACACATACATCAGATATGCATGTTCAGTATTATATGTTCAGCTTGTCAGTCATGTCAATCATGAGATCGTGTTCCAGTTATTCATGTTCACCATGTACGTCAGTTGTCTTTTCTCTTCTCTTAGTCAGTCTCATTCGAGGACGAATGTTCTCAAGGGGCAGATATTGTAATACCCCATACTTTTTCCTAGCTAATTTCATTTAAAAAATGTCTAGTATTAGCTTCTAAATTGAATGATGGTTATTCCATGAGGAATTTTCAAGATTTTCACTTTTTTCATGTGGTAAATTAAATAATCTTTCCATCGATATAAGATTCTCCCAAATTTGATAACCGGATCAGAAGTTACAACTATTTCAAGTTCCTATCGTAAAACAGTGCCATATTAGTCAGTGGCGTGCCGAGCCACAAGAGGAAATGGCATTTGGAAAATTCCAGTTGGGGTCCGCGATTATGGCGCAACGTGCTAGGGCCCAAATTCAGAATTGTCCTTTTCCAGTGTCTTAGCGCGATTTCCTCTGCGTCGCGCCAAAGTTCCAGGTCGCAAAAGAAGGGGCAACACGATGTCTCCGCGTCGAGTTATCCCTCAGTTTCCCAATTTTCAAATTGCAGTTACATGGCGCGATAGCGTCGCGTCGTGCCATAGGCGTAATTCGGGAAATTTTTACTGAAATTAAATGATGCGTCCTGGGTTAAAAGGGTCAACTTCCCACCCTTATTTAAGCCCTTTAACACATGATTCAGCCACTTTTCACCCAAAATATACTAGTTTCTCTTAAGTTTCTCTCAAGAACAAGCTAGGGTTTTCATAGAAGGTCCAATTTCAAGAAGGTTTCACCATCAATCTTTACGAAATCATGAACTAAGGTATGCATAGTTTTCATTCATGGACTCCTTTCATCCATGAAGTCCAAGAATCCCTTTTCCAACTTCAAATTATGGATTTTCTTTATGATTTCATGATTGGGCTGTCCTTGTTCATGTTGATAAATAAGAAATTGAATTCTACTCCATGTTGGGTGATAATTTCTATGTGGGTTTAATTATTATAGATATAGATCCATGCAAACCTATGACTAAACCCTTGAATGATGAAATTAGAATATGACCATGATGTTTGATTGTTGTACAATGATGTTTACTTGTACCATTCCTACAATATGTTTGATTTAATTCCTAAATGAAGGAAAAGTGCCTAACTAGCATGTTGTCATGAAATCCCCATGTATGTACAAGCTTATGCCTATCACATGTTTGATGAAATGCTTTTGTAAATGCATTATGGTGATTATTATTTATTCAAGAAAGTCATGCTTTGTCAGTTTCCTTTTATCGAGTCCTGGGGGTACTTGTACCCGAAACATTAGCTATATGCCTAGAGCCATATCATGTTTTCATGATAATCTCAGTCAAGCTATGATCCTTAGACTTCAGATAGTCTTATGACTCAGGAAATCTCCATGATCTCATGAACTCAGTCAGTTGTCAGATATCAGTAGTATTTTGTCAATCAACGGAATTCAGTAACTCAGTCCATGTTTAGTTCAGAAAACCAGGTTCAGTGTCTAGACAGATGGGAGTAGAAATTAACACCGAGCGGACCCAAGGATGGAAACTCATATTAGTCTGTTAGCTAGTATTGATCATGCATATGAACCCCATGCATTCCGCCTACCTCAATGCATACCGGCACATTCAAAGTACTGACACATTTTCACTATGGTGTCTTATACCACAGGTGCAGAGACACGAGCTCCAGATCTGCAGTAGATTCCAGTTTCAGTAGACAGAGTTAGAAGTGAGTCCTCCTCATTCGAGGACATAATTATTCCCTATTATCTCATTAATTAGATTTTTAGTTGGAGTTAGTTGGGGACATGTCCCATCAACTCCTTACTCAGATAGTTCAGTCAGTTAGAGGTTTTATAGACTATCATGCTTCAGACTTCCGTATGTTCAATTTTTGTTTTGGGTATTCTATTACCCCACACAGATGTTATATCATTCAGATCATTTTTAGTATTGAACCTTATGGCCTTTCAGTTCATGTTTCCGCATTATAAAGTATTTTATGCAGTATACAGGTACATATATCAGTCATGGGTTAGCTTATGGTCCTTTGGGGTCATGAGCACCGTGTAGCATTTCGGATACCAGATTCGGGGCATTACAGTAATCCTTACCCATTTCAACTCAGGAATGGGAAATCTCTGAGTCAATCCGTCTGGACGTTGATGCTTGGCCATAACCTGCTAACACATAGGCAATGAGATACAAAGTCTTCCACATCCTTCTTCATACCATTCCACCAGTTCAACTGCCTCAAATCTCTATACATCTTTGCTATATTGGGATGAATAAAATATCTAGAACTATGAGTATCATGCAAAATTGACTGAATCAAGTCATCAAGTCGAGGCGAACAAATACGACCCTAAAATCTCAAGATACCCTCCGAATCCATGGTGTGTCTTCCAGAATCACCACTTACCACCCGATCTTAGAGAAGGCACAACTTACTATCCTCGAACTGACGGTTATGAAACTACTCAAACAGGGAGGACCTCGCCTCCACACAAGCCAAAATCCTCATAGGATCTAAAATATCGAGGAAAACTATCAAATTGGCTTAGGACTGGATATCTCGTACCAAGGGCCTCTAAGAAATTCAAATAAAAGACAAACTACCCATACTCACTGCCTTTCGACTCAAAGCATCCGCCACAACATTCGCCTTACTGGGATGATACAATATAGATATATCATATCCCTTTACAACTCCATCCACCTACACTGGAGGGCATTAAGATCACACTAGGTTATAATATGCAAAAGACTACGATGATCGGTGAAAGTCTCAAAACATACACCATGCAAGTAATTATTCCAAATCTTGAGCACAAAAACTATCGTCGCCAGCTCTAAATCATGAGTAGGGTAATTGCGCTCATGCACCTTAAGCTGTCTAGAAGCATAGGCAATGAAATTACCCCGCTGCATCAAAACGCAACCAATACTAACACTATACGCATCACAAAACAAAGTAAATACTACACCCAGATCAGCAGTAGATTCCAGTTTCAGCAGTCAGAGTTAGAAGTGAGTCTTCCTCATTCGAGGACATAATTATTCCCTATTATCTAATTAATTAGTTTTTTAGTTGGAGTTAGTTGGGGACATGTCCCATCAACTCCTTACTCAGATAGTTCAGTCAGTTAGAGGCTTTCTAGACTATCATGCTTCAGACTTGAGTATGTTCAGTTTTTGTTTTGGGTATTCTTTTACCTCACACAGATGTTATATCATTCAGATCATTTTCAGTATTGAGCCTTATGGCCTTTCAGTTCATGTTTCTGCATTACAAAGTATTTTATGGAGTATACAGGTATATATATCAGTCATGGGTTAGCTTATGGTCCTTTGGGGTCATGAGCACCGTGTAGCGTTCCGGGTACCAGATTCGGGGCATTACAGTAATCCTTACCCATTTCAACTCAGGAATGGGAAATATCTGAGTCAATCCGCCTGGACGTTGATGCTCGGGCATAACCTGCTGACACATAGGCAACGAGATACAAAGTCTTCCACATCCTTCTTCATACCATCCCACCAGTACAACTGCCTCAAATCTCTATACATCTTGGCTATATTGTGATGAATAAAATATATGGAACTATGAGTCTCATGCAAAGTTGACTGAATCAAGTCATCAAATCGAGGCGAACAAATACGACCCTAAAATCTCAAGATACCCTCCGAATCCATGGTGTGTCTCCCAGACTCACCACTCACCACCCGATCGTAGAGAAGGCACAACATACTATCCTCGAACTGACGGTTATGAAACTACTCAAACCGGGAGGACCTCGCCTCCACATAAGCCAAAATCTTCATAGGATTTAAAATATCGAGGCGATCTATCAAATTGGCTAAGGACTAGATATCTCGTACCAAAGGCCTCTAAGTAATTGAAATAAAAGACAAACTACCCATACTCACTGCCTTTCAACTCAAGGCATCCGCCACAACACTCACCTTACTCGGATGATACAATATAGATATATCATAGTCCTTTACAACTCCATCCACCTACACTGGCGGGCATTAAGCTCACACTAGGTGATAAGATGCAAAAGACTACGATGATGGGTGAAAGTCTCAAAAGATACACCATACAAGTAATGCTTCCAAATCTTGAGCACAAAAACTATCGCCGCCAGCTCTAAGTCATGAGTGGGGTAATTGCACTCATGCACCTTAAGCTATCTAGAAGCGTAGGCAATGACATGACCTCGCTGCATTAAAACACAACCAATACTAATACTATAAGCATTACAAAACATAGTAAATACTATGCCCTGAACTAGAAGAGCTAATACCAGGGATGAAGTAAGAAAATCCTTGAGCTTTTCAAAGCTTAACTCACATTCCTCAGACCATCGAAAGGGAACTTCCTTCTGGGTTAATCTAGCCATAAGGGCTAATAAGGTAGCAAAGCTCTCAACAAAGCGCTTATAATAACCAACCAAATCGATAAAACTGAGAACCTCAGTCGAAGACGTAGGTCTGCCCCAATCACAAATCACTGAAATCGTAGTCGAGTTTACCATAATACCCCTCTTGGACACCACGTGTCTGAGAAAAGGTACTGACACAAGCCAAAAACCACACTTGGAGAACTTGGCAAAAAACACATGCTCATTGAAAACCTGGAGAACAATCCTCAAATGTTGCGCATGGTCCTTACTACTTCTTGAATAAACAAGGATATCATCAATGAACAGAATAACAAAAGAGTCTAGATAAGGTCTGAACATATGGTTCATCAAGTCCATAAACGCTGCTGGGGCATTAATCAACCCAAAATACATAACCAAAAACTCATAGTGATGATAACGGGTCCTAAAGGCTACTTTCAAGATGTCCTCAGCCCGAATCCTCAATTGATGATAACCGAACCTCGAATCTATCTTAGAGAATATAGCTGTGCACCGGAGCTGGTAAAAAAAATCATCAATGCGAAGCATAGGATAATGGTTCTTCACCATTACCTTATTAAGTTGTCTATAGTCAATACACATCTGCATCGAACCATCTTTCTTCTTTACAAACAAAATAGGGGCTCCCCACGGGGACACACTCGGTCTAATGAACCCTTTGCTAAGAAGATCCTGGAGATGAAAGTTCAGCTCCTTAAGCTTTGCAGGAGCCATATGATAAGGTGCCGTAGAAATTGGTAGAGTACCAAGCTTTAGGTCAATCACAAACTCAATCTCACGGTCAGGAGGGATACAAGGCAGATTGTCAGGAAAAACATCAGGAAACTCGCACATAATTGGAATATAGTCAAGCAACAAACTCTCAACATAGGTATCATATACATAGGCTAGATAAGACTCACAACCCCTCGACATGAGCCATCTAGCTCAAATATAAGAAATAATCTCTGTCAGCTCATGGATAATCACTTCTTACCACATGATTGGGAGTACACAAGGCATGGCTAAGGTAACCATTTAGGAAAAACAATCCATGACCGAGTGATAGTGGGATAACCAGTCTATGCCCAGAATCACATAAAAATCCAACATATCCAGAATAATAAGATTAGCATAAGTATCAACATTACTAACTATCATGACACAAGATATGAATACCCCATCCACTACTAAATAATCACCTATGGGAGTAGATACACGCAATGGCATAGATAATAAATCACTAGACAACTCCAACTGTGGTGCATAATATGCAGATATATAAGAATAAGTAGATCCAGGATATAATAAAGCAAGACCCAACTTGCGGCATACCAAAATAACACCTGTGACTACTATATCCAAAGTCTAAGCCTTGGGCCTAGCAGGTACTGAAACAACTGACCATGCCCGCCACCTGGTTGGGCACCTGAATGACCAACTGCCCTACCTACATGAAGACCACCTCAAGCACCCTAGTAACCACCTCTACGACCTCGCGCACCACCTCTACCTGAGGGACCACCCCTACTTGAAGGCTAAACTTCCTTAATGAGAGTAGCACACTGGGCTGAAACAACCATCGCCCCTCGACTAGGGCACTCTCTAGAGAAATGACCAGAAAGTGCACAAGTAAAATTTGACTCACGAGACAAACCAGAACTCACAAATCTGGCTGATTCGGCATAGCCACCATGCCTAGCATGACCCAAAGATGAATCCCCAATAGGTTGATTACCACCCCTACTAGGGTGCCAAAAATAAATAAATAGATCCCCTTCGGCTATCGGAAGAGATGCCTACACGGGTCAACTAATCTGACCCTAAGGCTTAAAAGATAGATGCGAAGGATGTCCAGCATATGGAATACCACCTCTGAATCAAGAACTACTACGGCCCCCACCAAATCTTCCCTGATACTTGGGCCTCTTATCACGGCCTTCACGCTGCATGTCCTCCATCACTCTAGCATGGTTATCGACCTCAACAAAGGTCCTACCAGAACCAACCAAACTCTGAGTAGCCATATGAATAGGAAATCTCAATCCTCTCATAAAGCAGTAAACTCTATCATACTCAGTATCCAATATAGAAGTCGCATGTCTGGCCAACTCATGGAAATGAGCCTCATACTCAACAACTGTCATAGAACCCTACTCCAACCTAGAGAACTAATCTCTCAAATGATCCCCGAGACTGCGCGACATAAACTTCTTCAAGAACATCTTCGAGAACTGAGCCCAAGAAAGAGGGGAAGATCCAACAGGTCTAGAACTCATAAAACCCTTCACCAATGTCTAGCAGACAAGTCAAACTAAAATATTGCGTAGTCTACACCATGAGTCTCAACAAGGCCTAACCCACGAAGCCTATCCTCACAAGTACTCAGAAACTCAAATGTATTGCACCAATAAATCTAGGTGGCGGCAATCTCAAGAACTTACCCAACGTCTTTTGCTCTCCAGGAGAGATAGCAGGCTGGGTCACAACTGGAAAAACAATAGTCGGCTGAACAACAACCGAAATATGAGGAACCTAAACTGATGGAGCTACAAGACTGTGAACTATCAACAATACCCAACAGCTAAACTAAAGCATCCCTAAGAAAAAAGGAGGGGATGGACCTAGTAGAGACTGGGTTGTCCCTGGCCAACCGCTGGCTGAGGTGGAGGATTCTCCGGATCGGGTGTAGGAATATGATCCTTGGGAGGTACACCCGGATCCCTAATTGGGAATAAATCATGAGTCAGGGTCTCGACACCCTGCTCACGTATCACTAAAGTGTGACTCCTTGGCATTTGAAAAAGAGTAAAGTCAACAAAATATCCTACAAACCAACTCAGACTCCTAGTACGATATGAGTGAAATAAATGAAGGACTCCTAAGAATGTATCATAGCCTCCCGAAGATAGGAAACTAACGTCAACGTTCTGATTTATAGGAATCTATTAGGCACTTGCTATTGCACCAATAATATTGGTGAAATCTAGGCTCTAATACCAATTTGTCATGACTCAATTTCTGAGTCATGATGGCACCTACCACATCCAACCGGTAGGTAAACCGATATCGTAACCCAAAGCTAATGCAATACGTTACCTTGGTAAGAACGTCCAACATGGACCCAATATAATGATACGATTTATAAACAACAATGTTTCACAACAAAAGACAATTGATGTTGAAACACAAATCCCATGACCTGAAAGTATTAATACAAGATCTTCTAAGCATGACAATAGGAATTTACAATCTCAAAGTATAAATTGTCTTTGATAGTTTCATACATTAGTCTCAAAAGTAAGAGACAAATAAAGATAGCGGGGAAAGAGGGAAACTAGAACTCCAAGAGCTCACCCTATCTCAAAATACTCAACGCAACATGAACTAGCTCAACGATGGCAACTAGAACTTGGGTCTGCACCAAAATAATATTGAAGTGTTGTATGGGTACCAAAACACGAGTACTCAGTAGGCATCATTGGCTGACTGAGCTAAATTGTAATATAAAGATGATATAAAGTAGACAATAACTTAAAGTCTAGGTATAGGATCGAACCCGAATCTCCTCCAGTATCACTATAACAATATCTATACTACTAAGGGAATAACACAATGAACTATATCAATATACTCCATAATCGCCATACCAACTGAGTATCATTTTCGAAGCGTTAAGTCACATGTACAATAACAAGCATTTTTCGACAATAATAATCACCAACCATGTTTATAACACAAAGCACAAGAACTTACCATGATATCCCATATCACCAGGAAGTACACAAAAAAGAACACAACGAAAAACTCATCATGGTGTCCCATACCACCAGAGAGTACACAAAAGAATATAATACAAAAAATCATCACGACGTCCCATACCACCGGAGAATACACCAAAAGTTCAAAAAATAATATGTCAAAGTACAACTACTTTACCATTAACCGGAGTTGCGCGTAGCACAACCCTGCCATGGCTTATACCAAGATCCACGATCATTATCCATATCATTATCCATACCATAATTTAATCACAATAACACCAATATTGTTATAGCATAATCATATAATTACTTATCCTCCTATTTGCCACCAAAATCCATGTGAGGTCTAAACTAGTCAACCATTATTTCCATAAGCTACTAGGTTACAAGTCTTATAGTTACTAGCTATCAAATACAGAAAAGCTACAAGTTACCACTACTACCAATTATTCGACTATTACAAGGCCATTTTCTACTAGAACTCTCATTATATTAGTCATTAAGTAAGCCTCCACAACATTATATAGCAGAAGTCAAACTAGTTATTCATCATGCAATACTAAGCCTATTTTCTTAGGCATGTTATAACCTTAAGGACTAGTTCCTATATTTTAAACTAGAAAGGTCCACCAACTACTTCACTAGACTTATAGTATTCAAGTATTAGTCATACGTTAGAAATACAAGTTATTGCATTAGTCACTTAACTAGGCAAAATTCCATAACATAACCATTATTCCAAGTCGAATTGATTTTCTAGGAAAACATTTAGTTCTACACAAGGTTTCAAATTACAATTAGCCTTAACCCATTAATAGAAATAAGTTACTTCTAGTTACCAATTAGGGTCAACAAGGGTCACACCTCTTATTTAGTGAATAAGGACAAGGAATGAATGACCATTTACCAAAGGAGACATCATGTCCTACGTACATAAGTAGGTTGGACCCACACGGCCCAAACTCACAAGTATCAATGCATTTATGTAAATTTTCCCCACACACCATCATAACATCTTTACCTCTTCCAAATTCACCGGGTATCAACATAATATTAATATATCCTCCAGATTCATCGGGTATCAATCATACTATTAACATATCCGGTGGATTCACCGGGTATCGACATAACATCAACATATTCTCTAGATTTATCGGGTATCATTATAATATTATCACCTCTTCCAAATTTACCAGGTATCAACATCACATCAATATATCCTCCGAATAGACCGAGCAATATCATAACATCAATATATCCTATGAATTCACCGGGAAACACCATACATAATTAACTCTTCCGAATTCACCGAGTATTATCACACATCAACACATCTTTCAGATTCATCGGGCATTATCATGCCATTCCATATTTCTCAAGACACCAACATACATACATTGTCATAGACAAATCAATAAGAAAATAAAAGCTCACAATAATAGAGTAATAAGGATGTAAGAGAACATGTATCACCCTACTTTTCTATTAAGCATTGCCACTTAACATTAGCATTAACATGAGCATGTGTATCCATACGATATAAATAATCATAACTTTCCCATGGTTATCCATATCATGACCACTAGATAATCCATCAAGTATACATATTCACTAACCATTATCCATATGTATAACCCAACAACCGAGGTTTAACCATTAATAATCTAAACAATGTAATTTAAACATTCATCTTATATCTAGGCCTCTAAGGGATTTCATACTTCAACTTAAGGTGGGTCAAGTCCCACTCTTAAATTTCAAGAATGCCAAAGTCCTCCATCACAAGTCTAACATCGACCCAGATTAGGCTAAGTTATCTAAATTATATCATAAGGGCTTATCAATCCTTACTAATCCTATCGGGGAAATCTTTTTCAAGTATTCCTCCTAAGTCAACCCAACACCAAGGTCATTTCCTAACTAAGCACTAGAAAGGTCAACATACTCCAAAGGTTAGGGAGAAACTTCATTCTCATCTAATAGAGCAACTAGAGTATTATCATACTATGCATGAGACTACAAGTAGACTATCCAAGGTACTAGTATAAAGGTCAAGCATCAAAACTTGCAAAATCAATAACTTATAAGAACCAACTAATCCCAATTATCACCATTCAACCATTTATCATACAAACCCCGCCCAATCTCATAAAATATCAATAATTATACTACAATCAAGAACAATCTAACTACAAGTAAGCCTAACCTTCCTTGAGTCCAACAACTCACGAGCCAACAAACTTTCCTTCCTTTTGTTGAAGCCTTCTTTTCCATAAGCAAAGCTATCAACAATAAAATCTAAGCATTACAACAAGAATAACAATACCCATTATGGAACTATTATTCCATGGGTTCAAAAAGAAACCAAACCTCTAAGTGGGTTTCACCTTTGGTAATGAGTTTCCAATACCAACCCATTGTTTAACAACCTTTAGGGAGTTATAAACCTTAAAAAGTTTAAGTCAATCAATAAAATTTGGGGCTACACTTGAGCCTTAATAATTTAGGGGTTTTGAGTCAAGAAATAATGAAATCAATACCAAACTAAAAGAGATTTTACCTTAGATTATAGCAAGATTCAATTTCACAAGTTGTTTAAGCTCCAATTCAACCCACAAGAGTTAATTGGAAGATTTGACACACCATTAGGGTTTGTAGGTTAAGAGGGAGGCACAAAATGGCCAAAATTTTAGAGAAAACATCATTCAAATAGGCTTGCCTAGACCTCAAGTCTTACGGTCGAGCCACCTACCTAGACGCGGTCATGCCTTAGCCATCGCGGTCGCGGTATCTTGGTCAACACAAGGCTTGGCTGAAGCTTAGAGCTTGGTTCTGAGCTTCGGCAAATGCCTCTAGATTCATCTGGGGTTCATTTTGAATGAGGATTTTTTCCCAAGGTTTTCTCTTAGTGGTCAATTAGGACCAATGAAGACATCAAATTGAGAAACTGGTTGAAGGAACCAAACGAACCGCCAGGTAATAGATCTATCGGTTCCAATAAGTCACTAATGACATGGGGAATCTATGGAAAAGCTCTATCAGTGAAAATAAGAAAGAACGTGGAAAATGACCTGAAAGGTCAATACAAAATCCTTCATTAATTTAGCATAGCCTGGCATATTCTCCAATGCTTCTACAAGAGGAATATTTATAGATAATTCTTTCAACCTTGATAAAAACTTTGATATTTTCATTCCTCTTGTTTATTTCACAATCATTATGGAAAAGAAGGGGAAGGACGTTGAACGGTATTCAACACAGGCTAAACCATCTTCCCCTTTTCTTTATACTTCTTAACACTTTTATCACTACCTATTGATTTCCCTATCTCTGCCTCAGGTATCGCATCAATATCAACACTATCAGTCTTTAGATCATCAACCTCAGACATAAAAGGATCAATAATTGTCTTACTACATTGAGTGGTGATGGTAATACACAATTGTCATTTTTAGGATTGTAAACTCTATTGCTAGGGAGAGTGTTGGGCTATCACTAAATTCAAAGTTGCTGATATTTGGAAAAAATACTGCTCCAACTACATGATCGCAGTAGCATGCGATTCAACTTTTTGCGTCAAACCTGAGATGTCTACCTTAGGGCTCATTTGTTTACACTTAATAGAGGTCTGAGTCTGAATGATTAAGACTTCAGACCATTAAGTTAATTTGTTTTTTACTAAGATTTTAGATCTTAATAGGTTTGAATAGGTCTTAATCATTAAGATCTAGAATCAAGTCTTAATAGGTCTGAATAGGTATTCTGGTGTTGGATAATATTTACCGCCACTATATTTATTATCATCAGTCACCACCTCTGCCACCGCTATCATTGTCAACCACCACCTACCACCACTAACCACCTCCACCACCACCAACAAATATCACTACCAACCACTATTGTCAATCTCCACTATACCTACTATCTCTATTATTATAATTATATTTACTGACACCACCGTCGTCAATAGAACCTCCATCATCAACCACTACATCCACTCTCTACTATCGACCAACTCATCTATCACAACTAGAACCACCGCTAACTACCACTAATATATCACAACCTCTACATATTCTTCGACAGCCACCACCATTGTCACTACTAACACCATCTTTACCATCACTTCAATCACTATCATCGCTACAATTTATATTAACTAACAGCCATCTCCACCATCACAACTAACATTTCCAACTAGCACCAATACACATCGTTAATCATCATGTATTCATTTTTCATTCATCACAATCAGTACCTCTAACTACAAACATCAAGCAACATCACATCACAACTACCACCACCACTATCAACTGCCACCATCATAACAATCACTATAATACAAATCATCACAACTATCTCCACTAACATTACTAATCACTAACATCAATTAAAGTCACCACAACCACCATTATAAACCATTCTACTATCACTAACAAACAAAAAAATATTTTTTTAACCAATAACAGTTTTGTTGTATTCAATTACATACTTTTCTGATATATAATTAGTTTTTTAATTGAATTGCATTTTTTATTTTATTATATATACAAATAACTTTTTTTGGCATATTCAGATGTTGAAAAACAAATAGTCTTAATCATTTAGTTTTGAGATCTAGAGACAACATCTTAATCAATCAGATGTGCATTGAGATTAAGACATCTAAATCTTAAAAAAACAAATGCAACCTTAATCTCTTTAAGGAGAGTTTCCTAACTTTCCTGACTCTTTACTAGCTTGGATAACATAGCCTCCATGCTTGATTGACTGTCACGGTTGCCTTGTGGAATGTATACACCACCCTTCTTTCTATAATTATCTTTACATCTCTAATCACCATATTTATCTATATTCTATCTTTATACCGATCCCTATAGTATTTTTGACCTTGGTTTCCTTGCCCATTAGCTCAGTAACTCGCTAATTCTCTATCCAGATATTTTTCCTCTTCTTCTAAATCAGAATCATATGATCTAGAGGCCTTTACCTGTGAGCCCAATGTATATACCTTCTCAAAATTCATTACTACAAACTACTTTGTCAACAACCCAACCTCAGTCCTTAATTGAGCAACCTCTTGTGACACTATGTTATCAATAACTTTGTGCTTGCTGAAGGCACCAATTACATATGTTTTAGCACCCCTCTCTGCCTTGCGAGTATGCAAACCTTGGTTTGTGAGAGAGATATAATTTAATAGATTCGATGCTACCTCCCAGCATAAGTGAACAAATGGTCCATCAATAATCATATCTGCCATAGCTCTGGAACTGGACTTCAGGCTTTGGTAGAATATTTCAAGTAAATTAGTCCCTAAAATTTGATGATTGGGTACCTTAATTAAATTTTTCTTAAATGGAAAGCATTCCTCATACATTGACTCAAAATGTAACTACTAGAAATTATAAATCTCATCTTTCAATCGCAACATATTTTTGAGGGATGAAATAATTTAAAATTGCCTCCGCAACTCATTCCATGTAGTAACCAATCCTCAAAAAAGTTCCCCTAACTACAATATAGCTTCACCAATTAGAGAGAAAGGGAATAACCCGAGTTTGAGAACCTTCTGATATACCCTTGGTATAGTGTATGAAGTACAAATTCCAATAAAATTCATGACGTGTATGTTTGCATCATCAGTCAACATGCCTGCAAACACACCCTTTAGATTTAATAATTGGATCATGGAACTAGTGCTATTAAACTTCATATTAGGTGGCAGTACAAGAGAAGTATGGATCATATGTCAGTAGGCTAATTGTACCCTAGATATTTCTCCAAATCTTCATATGGTTAAAAGTACTGATATGCTGGGAGTACTTAAGCTCTATCACTTCTATCTTTGTCTCTATTTCCATCGAGTGCTGCTCGATGATCTACTTTTTTTCTCTATCTAGATATCTCTGCCTCACCTATTACACACTAGTGTGAGGCCCCGAAAAAAATTTCCATTAAGATCTCAGACAAAAATGTATTGAATTCTGTTCTTTATCGTGATTAAAATTTTTTCTATGTGGAATTTCTGGATATGCGACCTGTCATCGCGTAGAGCATCGATTATGATTTCCAACGATATGTGGATCATCCAAATCAGACACTCGAGCGATGAGTTATGATCATTACGATCTAACCGTGAATAGTGGTGAACAGTAAATGTGTAGGAAAAAAATACTGAGGCCAGGCGAATTTTAGGGTCAACTTAAAACGATCATAACTCCTTGTACATAATGATATGGGTGAGCTACTATATATGAAAAAAAATCTCTGAAAGTCCTACTTCCAATGAAATTGGTTTCATCCAATTTGGCCATCGGAGAAAAAGGTTATGGTCGATCTACTTCAACCTATCAAAACAGTCCACCAAAGGACATATTTGACATTATTTAATTTTTCAGGGTATTTTGGTCATTCCCACTCCAATCCATCCGGGTAAACCATGGATTTAAGTCCATTAAGAGCATTCAATAGCTCATTTTACTACAAAATTTCCTAAGTCTCAAACTCCAACCCTACTACTCAAAATTTCATCATTCTATGTCTCTTGATTGAACCGTAGAAATTTCAAATTGATTTGGGATTCGAGTTGATCATGTTAAGGGCTTCGATAAGCACCCTTTATTTTCGTGAATAAAGTTCCGGAGGCGTAAGTTCATATTCATCTTCCATTTTTAGGTTTGTGGGGCTTTGAACAAAGATTATCCTTTCGATCTTGTGCCCGATATTTTTATTGAATTACATTGACATGAGATTTTACATGTTTTACCATGAATTGGAAATATGGTTTTATATCTTATATTATTGTCCATGAGCTATGGGATTATATCATCCGATATGTGTATGATGTTGAGATGGAATTATGTCCAAAAAGTATTTGATTATGAGAGTATGATGATTTAATTTGTTAAGCCTTGATTTATACTATCATTCAACTATTTCCTAATTATGAATTTATAATTGATATTGGAAATTCTATATCCCTACTATGGGTTGATGTCTCAAGTACCTTTAAATGAGAGTTGGATGGCAAATTGAGAAATGTTGATATTAAAGGTGTAATGAGTCTTGGTATTTTCTGGATGGTTTTGATGAGTTAAATTGTTGAAAATATTATGTATTGAGTCTTCATATCATTGTTCAATTGTCGAGTCGGTTATGGTTCAATGCATTGATACCTTGTTGATGTTGAGGAAGATGTTTTGAGCTAAAATGTGTTGAGTTAGGAATCCACAAATTGATATGATTTGATAAATGAGAAAGAGATTTGATTTGGTCTTTATGATAGACCCTTGTGATGTTGTAGTGGATTTCCTAACGTGTTCTGAGCTTTTCGGGGAGTAGTACTTATCATCGAGAGGGAAATTTGGTATTTCCCCAAACCTATGTGCCACTGTAGGGTCGTTTAATGATGATATTATTGGCCAGAGAGTCCGATTGTGATTATTGCAGTTTTAAGGCCGTACTCCCTGGAAAAGAGTATGATGCTCCCGCCAATGGGGGTTTCAAACATTGGTATTCCACGTAGCTCACATGGGGTTGTCGGTTATAGGAAACTCCCCTGTCCATAAGAGTCATGTTTATTGAAATACGAGTCACTCCGAGTTTTGATGTGGTAAGTTAAGTTGCCTATGGTGATCTCTAATGATTTATGAGGTTTTTCTCCTACATTTCCTATCTAAGATGTTATGAGTTGCACTATTCAATATCACTCAAGCCAGGTGTGTCATTATGGTCCGTATGTACGTTTTTACAAAATTTATGATATTATTTATATTTTGCATGCGCCCCTACATACTCAGTACGTATCTTGTGCTGACCCACATATTTCTCTATGGGCTACATTCTTACCATGATGTAGGTTCAGTTACTCAACCGCAGCCGCGACAGTGATATCCGAGTGCCGCAACTACGTTCCTTCAGTGGTGAGTCCTTATGGTTTGATGACCAAGTTGCTAGTTTTGGTGCTGTTGTTTTGTGATCCCTTTGGTTTGTTGAGTCAGTTGGGGGTTTTTCCCAATGGCTCGTTGATTTTGCTGTATAGAGGCTATGTCAGACTAGTGTATTGTTGGGTTGGTTTGTGTATAGACATTCCATATATGTACAGTCTAATGATATTTCATGCTATGTGCAATGTGATATGATATGTACTTATATATATATATCCTTAGCGTAGCATGTATGTTGTTGTGTTGGAACCCAAGGGTAGTTTTTTGGCTTAAAGGGTTAGCTTGAGGCTACGTGTAGCCTTGGGCACCATGTGGCATCTCGGGATGATATTTCGAGGAGTTACAAACTTGGTATCAGAGCCTAAGGTTGTGAAGAGTCCTAAGGAGTCTGACAAGACGTGTTATGTAGAGTCTTAAGCATCGGTGTGTAGCGCACCACACCTATGATCAAGAGGCTGTGGGGCGTTCTAGGAAAAGTCATTTCTTTCTTTCTACAAGAGTCTATCATGCTTACAACTATTTCATTCTGCTGTTAATTCATGCGTTCTTACAACAGAAAATGCCTCCACGTCTCACGTAAACAACAACCAACCTCAACCCATTGATCCGTTAACGGTATCCCATGCCGAATTTTAGGTAGATTTTCAGATGCTATCCCAGGCAGTTACCGCCAATACTCAAGCCAACGCTCCACCTCCGCAGGAAAATAATTCGGCAGCAGTACGAATTTATGATTTTTTGAGGATGAATCTGTAAGAGTTTCATGGGTCGAGAGCAGGTGAGGACTCGCAGATTTATGTTGATGAAATGAAGAAAATTACACAGATTATACACGTGAATGAGTAAGAAAGTGTGGAGCTGGCTTCTTATCGATTGAAAGATGTTGCCTATGACTGGGTGCAGATGTGGAATAAGGGTAGAGAGGAAGATACCGCTCTGGTGACTTGGCAATTGTTCTAAGATGCTTTCTTGGATAGATTCTTTCCTCTTGAGTTACGGGAAGCTAAGATAGAGGAGTTTATGGATTTCAGACAAGGCTTCATGTCAGTTAAGGAGTATTGTCTTAAGTTTAATAAGCTATCCAAGTACGTTCCTAATATGATGGCTGACTTGAGGACTAGTATGAGCAAGTTTCTAACTGGAGTGTCGAGTTATGTGGTGAAAGAATATAGATCTACTATGATCAACAGGGAGATTGATCTTCTTAGGTTAATGATTCACGCCCAATAGATTGAGTCAGACAAGATAAAGGAAAGAGAAAGAGTAAGAGGGATTAAGAGAGTCAGATCGGAGCAATAGGGGTCTGGACAGACTAGATTCTCTAGAGGGAGTCGCCCTTAGTTTCAAAGACGTCCATTTATACCAGCACCTTTCTCAGCTAGTACTCCCATATATCGGGGCAGGTAAGAGCTCGAGAATAGGTCGGTACCTTCCAGGTCTCAGGACAGTGTAAGTAATCGACCTCATCCTTCTTCGTGTGCTAAGTGTGATAAAGACCATTTTAGGGAGTGTTATATGGGGCAGCGGGGCTGTTTTGGTTATGGCAAGTTGGGCCACATACTTAGAGACTGCCCGTATGCTAGACTGCAGAGTCGTGATGCCCATCCTCAGAGTCAGAAGACCAGTACCCCGCCTCCCGCAGCCCATCCAGTTCCTCCTCAGGGTTCTTCATCTAGTACTGCTGGCGATCAACGCCAGAATCGTTTCTATGCTATACCACCTCATCAGGAGCAGGAGGACTCTACCGATGTTATCACTGGTATGCTTCGTGTTTTCTATTTTGATGTCTATGTGTTGATGGACCCCGATTTGAGGTTTTCTTATGTGATACCTTTGGTTGCTGTAAATTTTGAAATGGATCCTGAACTAATTTCTGAGCCTATTTTGGTTTCTACTCTGGTAGGAGAGTCTGTCATTGCTAAGCGGGTGTATAAGAAATGTCCCATTACTGTATTTCATCAGGTTATGTATGTTGATTTGATTGAGCTAGATATGGTTGACTTTGATATCATTCTGGGTATGGTTTGGCTTCACTCATTCTATGCGTCTATTGATTGTCGTGCCCGTGTGGTCAACTTTCAATTTTCTGATGAACCTATCCTCGAATGGTCCGGGAGTTCTGTGATTCCTAAGGGTCTTTTCATATCCTATCTCAATTCTAGGAAGTTGATTTCCAAGGGTTGCATCCACCATTTGGTTCGGGTTAAAGACACTAAGTATGAAACCCCGACCATTCAGTCAATTAATGTTGTTAATGAGTTTTTTGATATCTTTCTGGAAGATCTCCCTGGAATACCTCTTGATAGAGAGATAGAGTTCGAGATTGACCTTATTCCCGATACTCAGCCTATTTTTATTCCTCCGTATCGCATGGCTCCCACTGAACATAAAGATTTGAAGCAGCAAGTGAAAGATCTTTAAGACAAAAGCTTTATCAGACTTAGTGTGTCCCCGTGGGGTGCACCTGTCCTGTTTGTGGGTAAGAAAGATGGTTCTTTGCGGATGTGTATTGATTACCGGTAGCTTAATAGGTTACTATCAAGAATAAATATCCGCTTCCTCGAATTCATGATTTATTTGATCAATGGCAAGGTGAGAGCTACTTTTCGAAGATAGACCTCAGATCCGGTTATCACCAACATAAGGTTAGGGAATGTGATATCCCCAAGAAAGTCTTCCGAACCTGTTATGGTCATTTTCAATTTCTAGTGATGTCTTTCGAGTTAACTAATGCTCCAGCGGCTTTCATGGATCTTATGAACCGTGTATTTCGGCCATATATGGATTTAATTGTAATAGTGTTCCTTGATGATATTCTTATTTACTCCCGAAGTGAGGGTGATCATGCGAATCATCTCTGAATCGTGTTGGAAACTCTTCGAACTCATCGGTTGTATGCTAGGTTCAGTAAGTGTGAGTTCTGGCTGAACTCTGTAGCCTTCTTGGGTCATGTTGTTTCTTCTGAAGGTATTAGAGTTGATCCTCAAAAGATAGAGGCTATAAAGATTTGGCCTAGACCAATTTCTCCTTCTGATATCCAAAGTTTCTTGGGTCTAGCTGGTTATTATTGTCGTTTTGTTAAAGGGTTTTCATCTATTGCGTCTCCTATTACCCATTTGACCCAAAAGAAAGTGAAGTTCCTGTGGTCCAAATCTTGCGAGAAGAGTTTTCAGGAGTTGAAGACTCGACTCACTTCAGCCTCTGTGTTGACTTTTCCTGACGGTGTTGATGGTTTTGTGGTGTATTGCGATGCTTCCAGAATCGGTTTGGGTTGTGCATTGATGCAAAAGGGAAAGGTTATTGCTTATGCTTCCAGGAAGCTAAAGCCTTACGAGAAGAATTATCCTACCCATGACCTTGAATTAGCTGCCATGGTTTTTGCTTTGAAAATCTGGAGACATTATTTGTATGGTCTCCATGTTGATGTCTTAACGGACCATAAGAGCTTGCAGTATGTATTCACCCAAAAGGAGTTGAATCTTAGGCATAGAAGATGATTAGAACTATTGAAAGATTATGATATGAGCATGCTATATCATCCGAGAAAGGTCAATGTAGTAGCAGATGCCCTTAGTTAGAAGTCTATGGGTAGCGTAGCACATGTGGAGTTTGGTAAGAAGGAGTTGGCCCGTGAGGTACATCGTTTGGCTAGATTGGGGGTTAGGTTGTTTGGTGATGCTGAGGGTAGTATAGGAGTGCAAAGCGGTTCAGAATCCTCTTTAGTTTCGGAAGTGAAGGAGAACCAAGACAGGGATCCTACCTTGGTCAGGTTAAAAAAGTCAGTTAAAGACCAAAAGGAGGAGGTTTTCTCCCAAGGGGGAGATGGCGTTTTGAGACTCCGAGAAAGATTATGTGTTCCTAATGTTGATAACTTGAAGCAGAGGATTATGGCAGATACGCATGGTACGCGATACTCCATCCATCCTGGTGCTATCAAGATGTACCATGATTTGCGGGAAATCTATTGGTGGAACGGTATGAAGAGGAACATAGCAGAATTTGTGGCGAAGTGTTCCATGTGTCAACAGGTTAAAATAGAGCATCAAAGGCCCAGTGGCGTGATGCAAGAGTTTAGCATTCCTACTAGGAAGTGGAAAGAAATGAATATGGACTTCATAGTTGGTTTGCCTCCTTCTCGTCGCCATCATGATTCGATTTGGGTTGTCGTAGATCGGCTGACGAGATCAGCTCATTTCTTGCATGTGCATTCATCGTATACAACTAAATATTATGCTAGAATATATATTCGGGAACTCATCAGACTTCATGGAATCTGTTTGGCTATTATTTCTGACAGAGGTACTCAGGTAACCTCTCAGTTTTGGAAATATTTCCAGAAGGGTCTCGGTACCCAAATTCATTTAAGTTCTGCTTTCCATCCACAAACAGATGGTCAGACCAAGCCGACCATTCATACTTTAGAAGATATGTTGAGGTCTTGTGTGCTTGATTTTAAAGGTAGTTGGGATGAGCACTTCGCATTAATTGAGTTTGCTTACAATAACAGTTTTCATGCTATTATTGGAATGGCCCCGTTTGAAGCTTTGTATGGTAGAAGGTGTAGATCACCCATTGGTTGGTTTGAAGGTTGTGAGGCTGCTTCGACTGGACCGGATGCGGTGTTCGAGGCCATGGAGAAGGTTAAGTTAATTCGGGAAAGGTTGAAAACCGCCCAAAGTCGTCAAAAATCATACGCAGATGTAAGGAGGAAAGACTTTGAATTTGATGTTGGTGATTTAGTGTACTTGAAAGTTTCACCCATGAAAGGGGTGAAGATATTTGGGAAGAGAGGGAAACTAAGTCCCCGTTACATTGGTCCCTATAAGATTATGGATCGCATTGGGAAGGTAGCGTATAAGGTTGAATTGCCCACGGAGTTATCTAACGTCCATACGATTTTCCATGTTTCTATGCTAAAGAAGTCTATTGGTGATTCTGTTGTGATTGATCCTTCTGAAAGCTCGGGTATTCAACATAGTCTTTTATATGAAGAGATTCCGGTTGAGGTTTTTGACTTTCAAGTTCGTAGGCTAAGAAACAAGGAAGTTCTTTTGGTTAAAGTGCTTTGGCGAAATCAATCCGTGGAGAGTGCTACTTGGTAAGCCGAAGCGGATATGTGCGCCAAATATCCCCACCTCTTTCCTACGAATCCTGAGCATGTCAAAGGTATCGTTCTCTTTTGATTTAATCTGTATTGCTATGTTTATCTTGGCTTGTGTGTTTTCTACGATATCCAAAAAAATCTAGAATGGAGTATATGCTTGGGCAAGATGATATTTCTCTATATACTCATTTTCATATTATTCATGACCTACCTATCAACATTTGAGGATGAATGTTTCCAAGGGGGAGATGATGTGAATCCCCGGAAAAAAATTTTCGTTAAGATCCGGACAAAAATGTGTTGAATTCTGTTCTTTATCATGATTAATAATTTTTCTGTGTGGAATTTCTGGATATGCGACCCATCATCACGTAGATCATCGAATAAGATTTCCAACGATATGTGGATCATCCAAAACGGACACTCGAGCAATGAGTTATGATCATTCCAATCTAACCGTGAATAGTGGTGAACAGTAAATGTGCAGGAAAAAAATACTGAGGCCAGACGAATTTTATGGTGAACTCCAAACGATCATAACTCTTTGTACATAATGATCTGGGTGAGATACTATATATCAAAATAAAGCTCTGAAAGTCCTCTTTCCAATGAAATTGGTTTCATCCAATTTGTCCATCGGAGAAAAAAGGTATGTTCGATCTACTTCAGCCTATCAAAACAGTCCACCAAAGGACAGATTTGACATTATTTGATTTTTCAGGGTATTTTGGTCATTCCCACTCCAATCCATCCGTGTAAACCATGGATTTAAGTCCATTAAGAGCATTCAATAGCAAATTTTTCTCCAAAATTTCCTAAGGCTCAAACCCCAACACTACTACAAATTTCATCCTTCTATGTCTCTTGATTGAACCGTAGAAATTTCAAATTGATTTGGGATTCGAGTTGATCATGTTAAAGGCTTCGAGAAGAACCCTTTATTTTCGTGAATAAAGTTCCGGAGTTGGAAGTTCACATTCATCTTCCATTTTTAGGTATGTGGGGCTTTGAACAAGATTATCCTTTCGATCTTGTGCCCGGTATTTTTGTTGAATTACATTGACATGAGATTTTACATGTTTTACCATGAATTGGAATATGGTTTTATATCTTATATTATTGTCCATGAGCTATGGGATTATGTCATCCGATATGTGTATAATGTTGAGATGAAATTATGTCCAAAAAGTATTTGATTATGAGAGTATGATGATTTAATTTTTTAAGCCTTGATTTATACTATAATTCCACTATTTCCTTATTATGAATTTATAATTGATATTGGAAATTCTATATCCCTACTATAGGTTGATGTCTCAAGTACCTTTAAATGAGAGTTGGATGGCAAATTGAGAAATGTTTATATTGAAGTTGAATTGAGTCTTGGTATTTTCTGGATGGTTTTGACGAGTTAAATTATACAAAATATTATGTATTAAGTCTTCATATCCTTGTCCAAATGTCGAGTCGGTTATGGTTCAATCCATTGATACCTTGTTGATGTTGAGGAAGATTAAAATGTTTTGAGCTAAAATGTGTTAAGTTAGGAATCCACAAATTGATATGATTTTATAAATGAGAAAGATATTTGATTTGGTCTTTATGATAGACCCTTGTGATGTTGTGTTGGATTTCCTAACGCGTTCTGAGCTTGTCGGAGAGTAGTACTTAGCACCGAGAGGGAAATTTGGTATTTCTCCAAACCTATGTGCCACAGTAGGGTTGTTTGATGATGATATTATTGGCCAGAGAGCCCGATTATGATTATTGCAGTTTTAAGGTCGTACTCCCTAGCAAAGAGTATGACGCTCCCGCCAACGGGGGTTTCAAACATTGGTATTACACGTAGCTCACGCGGGGTTGTCAGTTATAGTAAACTCCCCTGTCCATAAGAGTCATGTTTATTGAAATACCGAGTCACTCTGAGTTTTGATATGGTAAGTCAAGTTGCCTATGATGATCTTTAATGATTTATGAGCTTTTTCTCCTATATTTCCTATCTAAGATGTTATGAGTTGCATGATTCAATGTCACTCAAGCCAGGTGTGTCATTATGGTCGGTATGTACGTTTTTACGAAATTTATGATATTATTTAAATTTTGCACGCACCCCCACTTACTCAGTACGTATCTTGTGTTGATCCACATATTTCTCTATGGGCTACATTCTTACCATGATGTAAGTTCAGGTACTCAGCCGCAGCCACAACAGTGATATCCAAGTGCCACATCTATGTTCCTTCAGTGGTGAGTCCTCATGGTTCGAGGACCAAGTTGCTAGTTTTGGTGTTGTTGTTTTGTGATCCCTTTGGTCTGTTGAGTCAGTTGGGGATTTGTCCCAATGGCTCGTTGATTTTTCTGTATAGATGCTATGTCAGACTAGTGTATTGTTGGGTTGGTTTGTGTATAGACATTCCATATATGTACAGTCTAACGATATTTTGTGCCATGTGTGATGTGATATGATATATACTTATATATATATCCTTAGCGTAGCGTGTATGTTGTTGTATGGAACCCAAGGGTAGTGTTTTGGCTTAAAGGGTTAGCTTGAGGCTACGTGTAGCCTTGGGCACCGTGTGGAATCTCGGGATGATATTTTGAGGCGTTACAACTAGGCTTCGACATCCCTTCTATGGTTTGTAGCTTCATCTGCTAATAATTTCTCTATTTGTTGATCAATAATGTCCTGTACTATTTTGGGGGAAAGGAGAGAAAATCCAATACGATCATCCCTAACCCCTTTAAAATGGCATTCACATAATTTATTCATCCTCATTCAATTCGGCTGTAGGATTCTCTCTGTGTTAGGCTTAATTAGTAGTAAGGGAATGCCTTGACTTCTAGTGTTTGGCATACACCAGCGCACATCCAAAGAAGCACAAAAATAATACCCAAAATATCTACAACTTTAATCAACAACTACATAACCTTACTCCCCAGCAACAACACCAAAATTTGATGTCGCCCAAACCATACCTATAAAAAGTTACAAATACGATCGAAGTCAAATATAGTAGCCTAAATAGACTGGGGTCAGTCCCGCCAGGAATAGGTCAAACTCATTTCTCAAACTTTCTGATGTATCCAAAAGTACGAGAAAGTAAATGGGAGATTTTTAGTAATTTATGTGTCGTGGTTTCATGGAACATTCGATAATTAAAATGGTGAAAATATGGATTAACTTAGGTAGTTTTGTTGTATATGGTGTGTATTTTATTTGTTTTATAGGTAAAATAGATTGGAAGTGGTGTTGTACTAAAAAGGAGAAAATAAAGTTCTAAAAAGTTAAAGTACTGGTCAAGCTACGAGTCATTAAGTCACATTATGACTCATAGATAGACTTATCAGGATACTAGTAGCTAAAGCTGAATTGAAGAAACCAAGTAAAGACTAACCATGACTCATAAAGAGTGACTACGAGTCATGGTGTACAACCCTTAAAGATAACATTGAGCAAAGATGAAGCCCCAAAAAGAAGTAATATAAGGCTAAGAGTCATAAGGATAGACTACCACTCGTAGTGAGAAGTCGTAATGTGACCAGTGTATGAAGTTTTGAATATTGATGCTCCAGTGGAAATGAGAGAAGACCACAAGTCATAAGGACAAACTTTGACTGGTGGTAAGGAATCATAAGGATAACAAATTCAAGAGACCTAAAGATTAAAAGCTACTAGACTAAGGACGATTAGATGCATACGACTTGTAAGGTGACACTATGATTCATAACCACTGATGCATGAAGAGAGCTACGACAACAGGAAGTGAGTCATAATCATATCTAACGACTCATTGCTATAGGCATAACCACTGCCAACAAAGTTTTCCTATTATGTTTTAATTAGGTTTCCTTTGTTAATTTTAAGCTACTATAAATACCATTGAATTATGTATTTATTATGTTATGTACTTATAATACTTTTTGGAGATACTTTGACTTGGAGATAATCAATATTTCTATTCTTAGGTTTTTGGTTTCGTATTTAATTGGAGACTTTGAATTTTACTCTTTCATTATTGAGCATTTAAATATATATCTTATTTATTGATTTCTATAGATTTTTGCATAAGAATCAGTGGCTAATTTAGTTGTCTAGGGTTGTGGGAACCCTTGCTGATTAAAACCTTAAAGAAAGTGGGAGATTCATCTATTTTGCTTTGGATGCGCGTATTGTGATATCCTTCATATTAATTGTATCCCAAGCTATTGCAGAAACTTACAAATTGCCTGTATTCAAGATCATCCCTACAAGATGGTTTAAAATTAGGAAAAAGAGGTTATGATAGTGATTCGAGGCTATCAACCCATGTATAATAAACTTGACACCAAAAATGTGATAGTTGTACTAGGGTCAAGGACAAAGGATAGTAATATGATGCCCTAGTACTCAAAAGGTAAAGGGTGAGACTTATCAATGCATTCACAGGATAGTTGATAATATTTAACTTATCAAACTTCTCATACAGAGCAGTGGAATAGGTGATTTAACAAAAAAATATTATGAAGTTTGATGCTAGAGGGAACATAGTCCTGGTGTTTGTCTTCTATTGTTTATAAAATTAAGCATTCAAGTTCGGTTACTTGTTACGATTGACTTCAAATCCCCTTATTTACTTTTCCACACTTCCCATGATTTTCGCAAGTTTGATATATAATTCCATGTGTTCTATGTGGGTTCTACCCCAAACTAGTTTGTGTTACTATATTTTACATCTACCACAACATACTTCTTTGGAGATTAGTTTTGGGTGACACCAAATTTTGGCGCCGTTGCCGGGGAATAAATTGTTGAGTTGTTAATTGGATTTGCTGAAGTTTTGGGTTGTTATTTTCTATTTTAGTTGATTATACACCTGTGCATGACTAACACTAGGAGTAAATTCAATCCCTTACTCCTATTGAAACATGAACTAGAAAGACATGTATAGCCTAATCACCCGATGACTGAACTAATACGTGTAGGCAATTTAGAAGGGGTTTGGGATGATTCACTTAACATACCTCCTGCTACAGGCGATCCACATAATGTTTATAACAAAGAGACTAAGAAGATACTAGCTGAGGTAACTGAATAATAGAGAATAGTGGCTAAGAAAAATCGGTTAGATCTATAAGAAAAACTAGCTAGGACAAGGCCGGTAGAGGGAGTGTAATATGGAAGAGCTCGAGTGATCCCAACATATTAGTATATACAGATGTATGATGAAGATGAGTATATATAATATGTTGAGCCTGCTGAGATAAGAGTCATTATTCCTCTGACTTTACCTCAAAATATTAAGTTTGATATTACCAGTGCAATGATCCAACTACTAAATGTAAAAGGTGTATTTTTGAGGTTGTCAATAGACGATACAAACATGCATCTTGCCAATTTTACTGGGAACTACACTTCGTATATAGTTCAGGGTATGGATATGGGAGCATTGAGATTGAGGTTGTTCCCATTATTGTTGACTGGAAAAATATCATTGTAGTTGGGGGAACATCCTAGAGGCTCAATCACGACTCGAAATGAGTTGCATTTACAATTTTTGAACTATTTCTTTCCGCCTTCCAGGATGCTACAACTGAAAGATGAAATCTACAACTTCAAGAAGTTTCCCTCTAAGTCCATGTATGAGGTATGATTTTAGTTCAAAAAAAAGTTAAGCATAGTACCTAATCACAAGATTATAGGGTCAAATTTGCTGGAGATATTCTATCAATTCTTGAATATCAGCTCTAGGGCAATCGCAGACACTATATCTAAAGGAACATTTATACATCTGCATTGGGATATGGTACAGGAAACGCTAGATGAGATCTCTATCAATAATCGAGAATGGCATACTCAGGAGGCTGATAGAAGTGCTGACACTTATTCCATTAGAGTTTCTAGTGACTGCAAAGTTTGGTGATAATTCGGTAGCACAAGAATTTGCTCTACTCGGAATGGATATTGGGCTGTGTACAAAATAATTTGCAGCGATGACTTTGGAAAAGGTGAACGTAGTTTCGGTACAATGATCTACTTCTAAGACTTATGAGTTAGACATAGATGAGGAAGTTAAGTATATGGTTAGAGAATAGGAAGGTTTTTAAGCCAAGTGGCAAGGAAAATATGGTCATAACTATTATAGAGATAGTTATCAAGACATAAGTAGAGAGTGAGATGGTGATTGGAGGAGTAAAGATGATTATCAAGAGAAGAGTGACAGATATATTCCACTGGGTAGCTGAGATACTGAGTCGAGAATGGAAGCAATGTTGTCCAAACTGGTGAAAGGCCAAGAGACTTAAGAGAGATTCCTTAATAAGATTAAGGTAGACATATCAGCCTTGAATAAGAATGTTGAGTCATATGCCACCGTTATAATACAATTGGAGCAGAAGTTTGGCCGAAGGTTGGCCACATTAAATCAAAAGAAACCTGGCACTCTTCCAAGAAATACAATACAAAATCCAAAAAACTATAGTTATTTCCATGCCATTACCACTCGTAATGGTATGAAAACCTTCAATCCATCCATGGTGACTGATATTGAGTGAAAGAACAATGGTGATAATGTTGATATTGAGGAAACTCCTAAAGTTAAAGTTGGAAAATCATTAGGTGTTCAGTATAGTAATAAGAAATATAAAGGTAAAGAGATGGTTGATGAGCAGGTGTTGAAGGATATTCAAAGAACTCTCTCATTTTTTCCCTAAAGACTAAAAATGAAGGAGGAAGAAGGTAAATATCAAAAGTTTCTATCAACATTAAAGGAATTTTCTGTTGATACGCCTAAATTACAACTCTCTAACAAAAGAGTAAGCGGTCGCAGTAAAATATAGAACCCAACTGAGTTGGGTGTCGAATCCCACAGGGAATATTGTGTTCACTAAGTATCATGGCTGTTATTAGACTATTGATTTAAGGCTTCGAAATAAAGGGGGTTTGGAAATATTAATAGTGTTCTTTTGTATTGGCGTTACACAAAAGCCCAACTACTGAGAGTAAATGTAGATGTAGTTCCAATGTGAATAAATTAACTAGAGTTATGCTCACCAAGATGTTCAAACAATTAGGGTTGTGAGTTTGTGCTCTAATTCTAACTTATGTATCAAATTGCAAGAATTATTGAATTCTAAATATTACCCACATGTTTCTCAACCTAATGAGGATTTCACCCTTGACTTCTCTCGAACATAAAGGGTCCATGCATTATTCAATAACACTCTCATAAGGGTTGATCCTATTAAGACATCAACCTATTAACACAAAGGGTAAACCTATGGAGTTCATGTGAATTACTTTTTTTACCAACATCCATTTTCTTGTAAGACAAGTGGAGTTTATGGGCTCACTTCTCAAGTTTGCAACCAAGATATGTCATTAAAATGAACAAAGATTCATGCAAATTCATAGGATGTTAGAGAACAAACCCATTCACAACCCCAAAATAGTTCTCTACATCAAGGCTCCCATAACCCTAGTTATGGGACTTTAGCTACTCATCTCCCTGTCAGAAATAAAAGTTATATTCATGTTCATAAATAGCTTCAAAAGAGTACTTACAAAAGTTACAATATTGTTCTTCTCAATCTTTGATGGATAATGTGAAAACTAATAATAGCTTCTCAATCTCTAGATTCCAATCTCAATGATAAGTAGTACAAAGCTCTTAATAGAAGAGAAAGTATGAAACTGAAGACAAAAGATACGGAATAAACCCTAATACTTGGTATTTATATGATTACAGAGCCGGGGTTTTAAAATTAAAACCTAGATTCTCCGCGGTTTGGTCAACGGGTCAAGCAACAGTCCATCGCAGGTCCAACGATTCGTCGCCTGCACCATTGCAGAGTGTCAAGTGACTCCATGTTCTGCTTCTGGGTGATGGGTTAAGCGACGTTCCATCGCATGTCTGATATTCCGTCACCTGCATCATCATAGGGTGTCCAGTGACTCCATGTTCTACTTCTGGATGATGGGTAGTGCGATGACCCATCGGAAGGTCGACGGTTCATCTCCTGCATCATCGTAGGACTTCCAATGATTGTGCCTTCTGTATTATGGCGATGTTTCATACCAACAATTCATCGTAGGTCCAATGGTCCATCGCCTGGACCGTCGCAGGCCATCCAAAGTCTATGCCTTCTGCTTTTTATCAATGGTTTAGACCAATGGATCGTCGCAAGGTTGACGATCCGTCGTATGTGCCGTCGCTGCTCAATTTGCCTTTATTTTGCTCAGATTGTCCAAGTTATCCTTTATACTCAATACTTACTCTGAAAACACTAAAATACCATGTTAAATACAACAATGGTTGCTTGAAAACACACAAATATTCTAAGGAAAAGGCCTAAAATGTTCCGTCAAAAGCCGGAAGATCAAACACCCTTAACTTAAATGTAATTGCTTGTGCTAAGGAAACTCAACACCGGGATACATATATGTACAACATTATGATGGGCAGTTTGTAGTAAAACCAACACAATCATAAAATCATTCCACTACCCATTTGTTTATGCCATTTCAACACACATGGATCCACTATTGGCATTAACTACTAATTAGCACATTTATAGCTATAGATACAATACCCCAAAGAACTAAATAGCACATATATAACTCAACATGCCCTTACAGCTAAAGAAGTCCACCTCACATCACATAGTTAAAGACAAAACTAAGCTTCTCACTCTCTGCAAAGAACTTTCCAAGATAGTGTTCACCTATAAACTTGCCCTTATCATCTAATGTTCACTTATGATTGACTCGCTAAAATCATGTAGGACTTGCTAAGGGTTGTACTGATGTTTTAGGCTCGGTGAAGGTTATTCATTTTGGTAAGTGAATTAAAGTACAAGAATTTCATTATCTTTACCCTATTTGGTAGTTACTTACAAGAATTAAGGACCCTCTTTTTCAATCATAGTTATTCTTCAGCGCTCTTGTCATAACCCATTTTTTTTTAGACGCAATATCAGCCACCCTTAACTTATGTGGATGCAGAATATTGAGGTGCACAATATCTATTTAGATTACTAACTAGACCAAGGTCGGATGCTACTCTTCACATTACTTTCATCTCAACCTCCTAGGCTACTAACAATCCAGAAGTAGCCACCCTCAACTTAGGTGATTTTCCTAAGTTAAAGTGCACAATGTCCACTATTGGACCAGGGACAGAGCTAAATGCTTAACACCTTCTGAACAGTGAATATAACTTATTTGGACAGAAAAACACTACCACAACTCAAAAGGGTTGACAAAGGGAACACAATATTTTTGGTGGGTCAATCATTTGGCTAAGTGGACTAACAATACAAGAAGGCCTACTATCCTCTCTTATTAAGACAAAATACACGATAACATCTGATGAACCGGGAAATTTCTAGGTTTAACACTTATGTCTGAATTACAAAAATACTCACCCACACAGGCAGTGAGTTAATTTTTATCCTACTTATTTTCGGGAACCTGATCACATAGCTAGGCCTTTCTTTATTACTAACTTCTAAAGATATTAACAGAGTCACACATGGTTGCATAGAACTTTGACACTTGGTAAGAGGAATTAATTATACAAAAAATGAAAAACCTAATTTTTCTCTACCAACAGTTGCCATCCCCATATGTACAATAAGGTGCCAACAGGAATGGAACTTTTATTTCATGCAACCATATTACCAACCAAACATGAAACTAAAAATTCACAAACAGAACATGGAAATGAAAAAAAATATAACACTTAGACATGCCGATAATATCGGCAACACAGCCCTCCAAAAAGCACACCCACCCCATACAAAAAATGATTTGTCCTCAAATGCATAAAATTTTAAGTGAAAAATACTTTTTGTGCCTCTTATTCAATTTGAGGCATCATTGAAGTATGGGGAGGTGCCAGCATCCTCACCAGGTTCAATGTTGACTCCCATGGTAGAGGGAGTACTCAAAAACTCTCCTTCCAGAGTCCGAGGTAGCACATATCTGATAGGGTCTGCAATTTGCCCCTGACTAGGGCCGAACTAGTGGATACTCTAGTTGCTTCGTCTTGAAGCCTTTTCTATTGGTTATTTTCCTCTTTCCTTGACTTCTTTACTTCTCGCCGCATCTGGTAATCTTTGAATTATTCAGGTGATATAGATGCCAGTGTTCGCTTCTTCTCTTCTTTCTTAGCAGCTTTTTCAGTCTTCTTGTCTGATTCTGCTACTCTCTTACCTTTGTCCTTGATCGAATGCCTCAATATGTCCACAAGACCTTCCTCATCATTACTAAAAACCTGGACTAAATCGAATATGGTCTGCTATGGCTGCTAAATTATCTTATCGACATCTACCCGGAGCCGTCTAACCTCCTCGATTACTTTAGCAAAATTAGGAATGGACATTTCATCCAGCTTTTTTTTATGTGATCTTCTATGTTTTCCATGCGTATCTGGAAATTTTTGAAGGGGCACAATACATCCTCCATAATTTTCCCCACAAAGTGTCTGAAATCTTTCCCCCAAATAGCTATCTTCTTTTCGACCTTTATGATGGTTCACACAGTCTTTGTAAAGTTATCAGGGTTCAGCCTATACTCAGAAGTTTGGGGTGGGATAGACGGAGTGTCTGGGACCCTGCCTCTTAGCATAGAAGCTAAACCTGTAGAGGTGGTAGGAGGCACATACATAGTCAAAGAAAACGGTATAGTTGAAGAAAAATCTAATGGTTTGGGCACCGATGCTGACTGAGTTTGTTGGGCTGTTGATTCGGAAATCAAATCTCGAGACATCCTTCATATTTTCAATGTACCACTTGTGAAGTGTTGGGATCTCATTGTCTACTCCACTGTTCAAAGGAACTTTGGCCTTTATGCACAACTCAATGATAAGGCATGGAAACGGCAGTGCAGTATGAGTCTTGTGAGCACGAAAAAACAACTCATTGAAAATGATGTGCCCAAAATCTACGGTTAACCCTTCAATCAAAGCGGAAATAATCATAGCTCTGGTTCTCTCTAAATGATCATCAACACCTATTGGCATAATACTCAATTACACAATCGTCCAACAGAACTTGGCCTTGTAACTTAGTGATTTTTTGATAGTTTTTCATAGGAGTAAAGAAAATATGCAGGCTCACCCCCATCTATCATTATTCTGGCTAACCATGGACTTTGTTCAGTTAGTGAAAATATCCGATGCTCCTACTCCGGAATAGCCCCTGGTGTCTGATAGTTAGGCCCAAATAGAAATCTATTCAAAGTTCTCTCTAAAATATCAATGTCGACTACTCTCATAGGAACCGCATCAAGCTTGTTCATATAAGCAACCAACGAACCTTTAGGGAAGTCATTCTCTAGCAATGCCAAATAGTTGGCGAAAAATTTGTGAACCATGTTTAGTTGGTAAGGTTAAAGTGGCTTGCTCATCCAGGCCAACTCATATGCATTGAAACGGCGCTCAAGGTTTGGATACTCATGCAGGGTTGTTGTGATGATTTGGTGCTCCTAAAAAATTGTCCTTTTGATAGGTAACCTATTCGTTGGTGCCATCCCTTTGTAGAATATGTCACGAGCACCCTCTACATGCCATCTTATGACTTCCCTTAGTTGCTGATCCTTGCGTCAAATCACTTTTGGATCCTCTTGTTCTGGGACCTTTTCTTGAGCGGGTTTAGAAGTTTTAACCCCCACCTCAAGTGGAACTGAAATGGAGGTACTACTGCTGCTACTTTCCACTACCTCATCAGACGAGGAGGATGAATAAACCACTCATTGACTTCACCGAATGTTATGGGCTGGTGTGTCATTCCGGGCTGCTTGGACTCTACCTCAGCCTCTGATTTGTGGTAATTTGGGAACCATGGTACCTAAAAATTCAGCATTTATCAATATACAGTTTTAAACCAGAGAAAAGAAATTTTTTTGACCAGCGATTATTAAAGGCGACGGTCCGTTGAGTATGCGACGGTCCGTCGACCCCAACCATTGGGAATGTTCCAGTAGATCCTTTTCTGTAAAATGTGCAATGATTCAATGCGACATTCTATTGAGTATGCAATGGTCCATCGTGTATACTATTGACTGTAACTGCAAGATGCAACTCTCATTTCGGCATTTTGTCAAACACCTTGCGTGCATCTCATGTAAGAGTGATTTTTACAACATTTTAATCGATAACATCTTACCCTAACTTGCCATTATTGGTCCATGGGTTACTCAGACTTTCCCCAGGATAGTATATGCAATGCTTCGACTAACATCAACAACATACCAATAAAATTTGTAAATGAAATGACTTTGATGCACTGGGTTGTTTTCACCTCTTTAATTTCTCATCATATTGAAGAAAAGGAAAGGAGAATTCATACCTGATTGTTGCAGTATTGCATTACTACTTGGTCTTGAACAATACACTTTGAACATTTGGATGAAGATTTGATTTAGTGAAGTGAACTTATGACTTGTGATGAGAAAATGAAAAAGGAGGGAGTAGCGTTGAAATAGAAAGGGAAAAAGGGGAGTTGAGAAGTTAGAAGGGAGAATGAAAAGGAACAGGTGCATAGAACAGTTGGGAGTTACTTAACTCTTCAAATTATCGATCTCAAACCATTCGGATCAGATAAAAATAAAAAAATTCAGCTATTTAAACTTATCTGACTCGACCCGCATAACTAGGGTTAAGGGCGACGGTGAAATCGACGGTCCATCGACTAAGCGATGGTCCTTCGGATATCCCGTCATGACTATCCAATGAACTAACCTTGGAGACAAGCTACGACGGTTCAAACGATGGTCCATCGAGAATGCGATGGTCCGTTGGATAATTTCGTCGCTACTTTTCTAGATTCTTGGTTTCTGGACATGGTTGCGACGATTGTCCGCGACGGTCTGTCAGCTTGCAATGGTTTGTGGGGTGATCCGTTGGTCATGCCAAACTCCTTTAGCTTCTTTTTACTCTGCATTATTGTACCTACATACTTCCACATCCCTTCAACTTGCATAAATCAACAAAAAACAACAACTAAATAACTTAAATAAATGCTATACAACAACTCAATGTGGGTTACCTCCCACTAGCGCCTGATTTATCATCAAAACATGACTTAGTTATCTCGATTACTCAGACTTCATCGACATAGAAAGTATTGATGCTTTTTATTGAGTTTTTTGGACCGATATAAAGTTTGACTTGTTGCCCGTTGACTTTGAAGACACTTCCATCTTCATTTTCAAGTTCAACTACTCCAGATGAGTAGACTTGACTAAATTTAAATAAGCCTGACCACTTGGACTTAAGTTTACCTGGGAACAGTTTGAGCCTGGAGTTGAATAGAATCACCAAGTCACCTTTCTGAAATTCTCTCTTTTTAATTTTGTGATCATGGTATTTCTTCATTCGTTGCTTGTATAGGTCAGCTCTCTCATATGCTCCGAGATGGAAATCATCCATCTCATTAAGCTGCCCCAATCTTATATTTTCTGTCTTATTCCAGTTTAGATTCAGACGCTTCAGCGTCCACAGTGCTTTATGCTCTAGCTCAATCGGCAAATGGCATGCCTTGCCATAAACCAATTGGTAAGGCGACATGCAAATAGGTGTCTTGAAAGTTGTTCAATATGCCCATAATGCATCGTCCAGTTTCCTAGACCAATCCCCCTTGCTAGCATTCACAGTCTTGGAAAGGATAGCCTTGATTTCTTGATTGAATATTTCTACTTGCCCACTTATTTGTGGGTGATATGGCATAGCTACCTTATGCTCCTTAAATCCATATTTTGCCAAGACAGCTCTGAATATTCTGTTGCAGAAGTGCTATCCTCCATTGATTATGATGGTACGTTGTACCCCAAAGCAAGATAAGATGTTTCTCTTTAAAAATGCAATAGCCCATTTTCCATCATTATCTGCCAGAGCTACAACCTCAACCCATTTTGACACGTAGTCAATAGCAACTAGTATGTACTTCATTCCAAATGAGCTCATGAAGGGCCTCATGAAATCTATGCCCCACACATCAAATAATTCTACCTCCAGAATTTTAGACATTGGCAACTCATGGTGCTTTAAGATGGACCCTTGCCTTTGACATTGGTCACATCTCGTCACGAACTCATAAGAATCCTTGAACAAAGAGGGCCAATAGTAGACACTCTAAAGTACTTTCATTGCAGTCCGATCACCTGCATGGTGACCTCCAACTGGGGAAGCATGGCTTGCTTCCAATACACTCAGCATTTCTACTTCTGGGATGCACCATCTAATAATACCATCTGCACATCACCGAAAAAATACGGCTCAACCCAGAAGTAATGGGTCACATCATGAAGAAACTTTTTTTTTTTATGAAAGGAAAGATTTTATGGTACCACCTCACTTACCACATAATTTGCGAAGTCATCATACCAAGGGACTTTTTCGAACACTGCAGCCAATACTTTATCATCAGGAAAGGAATCATCAAACTCAAGCCAGTCTTTTACTGCTTGACCTCCTTCGAGTTTAGATAAGTGATAAGCCACTTAATTCTCACATCTCTTACGATTCTTAACCTTGAAGTCAAATTCCTAAAGTAGCAATACCCATCAGATCAATCATGGTTTAGCATCCTTCTTTAAAATTAGGTACCTCAAGGTAGCGTGGTAAGTGGGTACCACAACCTTGGTACCTAGCAAATATGCATGCAACTTCTTAAAAGCATAAACCGCTGCTAGAAGTTCCTGCTCTATGACAGTATAGTTTTTTTGAGCTCCATTTAGTGCTTTGCTGGCATAATAAACTGGATGAAATAATTTGTCCTTCTTTTGCCCCAACACAACTCCGAGGGCAACACCTCTTGCATCACACATTATCTCAAACAATTTTGACCAGTCCGGTGCAACAATGATAGGGTCCTCAACCAGCTTCCTCTTAAGGCATTCAAATGCCTTAATTTAATCAGTGTCAAAGAAGAACTTAGTTTCCTTCTCTAAAAATTTGCAAAGTGGATTTGCAATTTTAGAGAAGTGTTGTATAAACCTTCGGTAAAAGCCAGCATGTCCAAGGAAACAATGCACCCCTTTTACTTAGATGGGAGGTAGTAGCTTCTCAATAATCTCTACCTTGGCTCGATCAACCTATATCCCTTTTGCTGAAATTGTGTGCCCGATAACTATGCCCTCCTTCACCATAAAATGGCAGTAGCTTCCAATTAAGTACAAGATTGAATTCGACACCCTCTGCAAAGCCTTACTCAAGTTCTCCAGACACAACCCAAATGAATCTCCAACCATAGAAAATAATCCATGAACATCTCCAAGGTTTCCTCAACCATATCCGAGTAAATAGACATCATACACCTTTGAAAGGTAGCAGGTGCATTACATAACCCAAACGCTATTCGCTTGAATGAAAAAGTGCCATATGGACATGTGAACGTTGTCTTCTTCTGATATTTAGGAGAAATACAAATTTGATTGTAGCCAGAATATCCATCCAAGAAGCAATACCACCCTCTTCCCACCAACCGATCAAGCATTTGATCAATGAATGAAATTGGGTAGTGGTCTTTTAAAATCCATTAGTTTAGCTTGTGGTAGTCTATGCAAACTCTCCAACAAGTCATAGGCCTAAGAGGAATCAAATCATTCTTTTCATTTGCAACAACAGTCATGCCCCCTTTCTTGGGCACACATTAAATCGGGCTTACCCATTTACTATCGAAAATAGGATAAACCACTCCTGCATCTAGCTACTTAATAATTTCCTTCTTAACCACCTCTTTCATTAGTGGATTAAGTTAGAGTTAATTCTCAATGGTAGGAGTACATTCTTCCTCAAGTTGTATCTTATGAGTACAGATGCCAGGAAGAATGCCAATAATATCATCAATACTCCATCCTATTGCTCTTTTGTATCTTTGATGCTCCAAAATAAGTCCTTCCACCTGCTGCTCACCCAGGTCAGGCATAGTAATAATAGGTAGTATATTCCCAATGCCTAGTAATAGATAACTTAGATGACTGGGTAATTTTTTCAGCTCCAAGATAGGTGGTTCTTCTATAGAGGGCTTAGCAGGTGGACTAGGACGATTTTGTAAGTTCAAGTACAACTTCTTGGGGGCATATAAGTAATAACCCATGCCCGTTAAGGCACAAACTGTCTCCTCATAATCTTCTATACAATCCTAATCAAAATTCATCAACACTGCAGCCAAGGTTTCAACAGCAAATTTCTATTCTATCGGCAATCCCTGCTCCCCCTCATAATAGACAATTACATTGGAAAATACAATCATTTATTTCTACTAATTCATTGATTGGTATACATCAAATTGCACCACTTCATCATTCAGCTTGAATAAGATCTCATTAGCTCACAAATCAATCAGCACACATCCGGTTGTGAAGAAAGGTCAACCCATGATTATGGGCACCTCAAAATCCACCTCGCAATCTAGAATAATGAAATCCATAGGAAATATGAAACTAGCAACCTTCACCAACACATAATACAAAATAATAACAGGTCATTTGACTAACTTATCGGCCATTACAAGTCGCATGTTAGTGGGTGTGGGATCTCCCAAACCTAACTTTTTGTAAATAGCTAACGACATCAGGTTGATGCTAACTCCCAGGTCACACAAAGCTCTTGCAAAGTCAAGAGGCCCAATAGTGCATGAGATAGTAAATGCTCCTAGATCCACCTTTTTCTGCTTTAGATACCTTGTGGAAATAGCACCACAATGATATAAATTATCCATCGGCTTAAAACTAACCGGCCGCTTCTTTATGATGAGGTCTTTCATGAACTTTGCGTACCATGGAATTTGCTCTAATGCCTTCACCAGTGGTAGATTAATTTTCAACTGCTTCAGCATAGCCTTAAATTGTCTGAACTTAGTATCGTTGGCTTTCTTATTCAATCGATGAGGAAATAGAGGAGGTGGCTTTGGAAGAGTCGTAACCACCAATTCAGACTCCTTTTCCTTATTCTTCTTCAACTCATCAACCTACTGACTGTTGGATGGTGTGTCATAAATAACCTCATCCAATTTCCCAGACTCTACCGGATGATAAATCTCTACTTCTTCAACATCATCAGCTACAATATCAACCACAGGCTTACCCACATGAGGGCCTTCTAATACCTTTCTACTTTTAGTAGAGATAGACATGCAAGAGCCATTATTTCGTGGGTTCTAAATGGTGTCACTTAGCAATGTTCCAGTCTTCCTCTGATTTAAAACTACCGAGAACTGGCTCATTTGTTACTCTAAATACTTGATAGAGGTAGAGGGCGAGTTCACCAACTGACTCATAGAAGATAAATCACTCTTCATGGTAGTCACTCCATAGTTGGTAGCTTCAACTCCCTTTAATAATTTCTATCATGTTCTTCATGGAGATCTTGCCATAGCTAGTTGCAATACTATCTCTACTTTTGGGAGGTATATATAATCCACTTCTATCATTCCTAGTCATAGTAGTTTTGACCTTTATTTCCTTAGATATTGCCTCGAAAACCCCCTGATTATTCTAATAGTTAGCCTATTCTTCTGAATCAGAATCATCTCTAACTTTTGCTGCAACAGCCTTCACTTTTTCAGTCTTCGCAGATAATAGATGCTTGGTCAATAGATCCATCTGCATCTTCAAGTGTGCCATGGCTTGATCATGTTATTCCTATTTCTTACTTTGTTCTGCAGTCACGCCAATAGAAAAGTAGGGCTTGTTACCAAAGAATCTCTAGTATGCCAAGATCTACTTTATTTGGTCATCCAATCAAGCATCTTCGAGGCCTCCTATAAAGTGAGATCCACAAATGATCCCCCTACAACATTATCAAAAATTGGCTTCATAATAGTGTTCAAAGCCCGATAAAGAGTCTCCATTAGATGAATATCTATCATATTATGGTTTGGAAACTATGTTAGCTTCTTTTTGAACCTTTCCCATGTCTCATAAAGGGCTTTGGTTGGGAGCTGCCTAAAGTTGCTGATCTCGTCCATTAACTGTACCCTTCTAGAAGGCGGAAAGAATCTTTCTAGGAATTCCTCTTTTAATTACCTCTAGTTGGTTATGTAATCGGGCATCAGCTTATTAAGCCATAATGTTGCCTCCCCAGATAGAGATAAAGGAAATGAATGCAGCCATATGGCATTCTTTCCTACTTCTGGGTTATCAAAAGACTTGCAAATAGTGATAAAATTCACTAAATGCATATTGGGATGTACTGGTAATATTAAAATTTGCTCCTGGTGCTAGAGGTGAAGGAATAATAGCTACAGTAGTACCATCTCCTCCATTCCATCTTCATCATCATTAAGATCAAATTGAACAACTTGACGATCAGGTCTCGCCTTAAAGGATAGTTTCTGTTCATATTTCTGTTCCCTAGTGCAGCTATATTCTTTGTACACCTTCGATTAGAAACATCTAACAAGTCATTATCCTCTAAATCATCATCATCAGAGATAGGATGACGTGCCTGCTGGACATTATTTTGATGCTTTAGTTGTGCTCTAGCCAATGCAGCTAGTCTCTCAGCATCTTGGAGTTTTGTCATTCTTCTAATAAGTTACAGTTTAGATATATTGGTAATAACGGTACAACCAATCTCCGTGTACTTGTCATACACAACAATTCCCCTGAACAAACAAAAGTAGAATTTGGGAAACTTGATCAAAGGTCAATTAACAAACACAAACTTAATTGACAACTGTATTCCAAGGAAACGGTGCAAAAATTTGATACACCCAAATTACAACACTCTTATGAGAGAGTAAGAGGTCTCTATAAAATATAGAACCCAACTAGTTTAGGTGTCGAATCCCATAGGGAATACTGTGTTCACTAAGTATTGAGGTTGTTATTATACTGTTGATCTAAGGCTCCGAATAAAAGGGGTTTGGAAATGTTAACAATGTTATTTTGTATTAGGGTTACACAAAAGCCCAGCTACTGTGAGCAAATGTAGATGTAGTTCTAATTAGAATAAATTAACTAGGGTTATGCTCACCAAGATGTTCAAACAATTAGGATTGTGAGTTTGTGCTCGAATTCTAACTTTTGTATCCAATTGCAAGAATTATTGAATTCTAAATATTACCCACATGTTTCTCAACCTAATGAGTATTTCACCCTTTACTTCTCTCGCACTTAAAAGGTCAATCCATTATTCAATAACACTCTCATGAGGGTTGATCCTGTTAAGGCATCAACCTATTAACCCAATGGGTAAACCTATGGAGTTCATGCGAATTACTTCTTTTCCCAACATCCACTTTCTTGTCAGACAAGAGGAGTTCATGGGCTCACTTCTCAAGTTTGCAACCAAGAGATGCCATTAAAATGAACAAAGATTCATGGAAATTCTATAGATGTTAGGTAACAAACACATTCATAACCCCAAAATAGTTCTCGACATCAAGGATCCCATAACCTTAGTTATGGGAGTTTAGCTACTCATCTCCATGTTAGAAATCAAAGTTATATTCATGTTCATAAATAGCTTCAAAAGAGTACTTAGAAATGTCACAATATTGTTTTTCTCAATCTTTGATGGAAAATGTGAAAACTAATAATAGCGTCTCAATCTCTAGATTCCAATCTCAATGAAAAGTAGTAAAAATATCTCAATAGAAGAGAAAGTATGAAACTGAAGGAAAAAAATACTGAATAAACCCTAATACTTGGAATTTATGTGATTCCAGAACAGGGGTTTTAACATTCAAACTTAGATTCTCCGCATTTTGGTCGATGGTTCAAGCAACGGTCTGTCGCAGGTCCGACGGTTCATCGCCTGCATTGTAGTAGAGTGTCCAGTGACTCCATGTTCTGCTTCTGGGCGATGGATCAAGCGACGATCTGTTGCATGTCCGATGTTCTATTGCTTGCATTATTGCAGGGAGTCCAATTACTCCATGTTCTGCTTGTAGACAACAGGTAGTGCGATGGCCCATCGCAAGGTCGATGGTTCATCACCTACATCATCGCAGGACTTCCAATAATTTTGCCTTCTATATTAAGGCAACGATTCACACCGATGATTTATCGATTCACACCGATGATTTATCGCAGAGCCGATGGTCTGTCGCCTGGACCATTGCTGGACATCCAGAGTCTATACCTTCTTCTTTTTATTGACGGTTTAGACCGACGGATCATAGCAAGGTCGACCGTTCATCGCATACGTCGTCGCTGCTCAATTTTCCTTTGTTTTGCTCAAATTGTCCAAGTTATCCTTAACATTCAGTCCTTACCCTAAAAACACAAAAATACCATGTTAAATATAACCATGGTTGCTTGGAAACACATAATTATCCTAAGGAAAAGGCCTAAAATGTTCTATCAAAAGCTGGGACATCATCTGTCAATATTCGATTTGTAGAGGCATAGCAGATTCCTGGATATGCAAAACTCATGAAAAGATTTGTTACTAAGAAAAAGACTGTGAGTTATGAGCCCTCTAATAATGCGTACAATAGAAGTGTTGTTTCTAGATTATTAGTAGAGAAGAAAGAGGACCCCGAATATTTTACAATTCCTTGCACCATTTGTTCCATTAACTTTTCTCAGGCTTTATGTGATCTAGGAGATAGTATTAATCTTGCCACTATTATTCTTAAGCAGTTGGGGTCGGGGGCACCCAAATTGATATTAATGAGATTATTGATGATTGACCGCATGGTGAAGCGGCCAGTCCGTATTCTTTGTGATGTGTTGGTAGAGGTAACATCCTTCATCTTTCTTGATGATATCGTTATTCTTGATTGTGAGGTGGACTTCCAAGTCCCTATCATCTTGGACCGACCCTTCCTAGCTATTGGTACGCCATCAGTAGAGATGGTGTTGGGATAGATAAGGTTCAAACTCAACAATGAACAAGTGATATTCAGTGTGTACCAGTCAATGAAAAAACTTAATGGTATGCATGTGGTGTCTGTGATAGACACCATTAATAACAAGGTTGATGCAATGAATATTCCAATTGATGAGAGGCTGGGTGATAAAGCATTAGCAGTGGTGATTATGAATTTCGATAGTGATGGAATTAAGGAATACGGCGAGATAATGGGAACTCTGTATGGGAGAAGTTCTTAAACTTATCCTCTAAAGAAGCTTGATCTGGATCTAAGAAATAGAAACACTCCTCTCGCTAGATCATCTATGAGGAGCCACCGGTCCTTGAGTTAAAGGCCATCCCGTCTCACTTGCACTATGCATTTTTGGGGGGTTACAACACCTTACCAGTGACTATTGCAAATGACTTTGTTGAGATTGAGGTAGAGGCATTGTTATCAGAGTTGGAGAAGTTTGAAAGAGCTATAGGGTGGACCATTGCAGACATTGTGGGTATTCTGCCAGGCCTTTATACTCACAAGATCTAGCCTGAACCGAAATTCGTCCCAAGTATTGAGAATCAACTTTGGCTAAATTGTCCTATATAAGAGGTAGTAAAGAAACAGATCATCAAGTAGTTAGACACTGGTATAGTTTACCCAATTGCGGAGAGCAAGTAGGGCAGTCATGTTCAATGCGTAGCAAAGAATAGAGGAATTACTGTAGTGCTGAATGTTAACAATAAGCTGGTGCCAATGAGATCGATAACTGGTTGGAGGGTGTGCATGGACTAAAGAAAGATGAATACATGGACTCAGAAGGACCATTTTCCCATGCAATTTATGGATCGGATCTTGGACAGGTTAGTAGGCAGGGTTAGTATTGTTTTTTTGATGGGTATTCAGGATATAGATAGATCACTGTTGAACCCAAAGACCTAGACAAGACAAACTTTACCTGGCCTTATGGTACTTTTGCATTCAAGAGAATGGCATTTAGGTTGTGCCACACTCCTTCCACCTTCTAAAGATGCATGATGTCGATATTCTCTGATATGGTAGAAGAAACCATTGAGGGATATATGGATGATTTTTCTATGGTAAGTGATACTTTTGATGACTATTTGGTAAATTTGGCCAATTATATTCGTAGATGTGAGGAATACAATTTGGTGCTAAACTAGGAGAAGTGCAACTTCATGGTGAAAGAAAGAATCATGCTTGGGCAAAAGATCTAAAAAAGTGTAATAAAGGTGGATTAGAAAAAAATTTAAGTAATTGAAAAGCTGCCACCACCATTCTTTGTGAAGGTTATTTAGAGTTTTTTGGGATATGCTAACTTTTATAGGCATTTAATCAAGGATATCTCAAAGATTTCAAACCCATTATGAAAGTTATGTCTCCTAAAACAAACCTCCAAAGAAGTATGTTGCGGTCGATGCAAAATATAATAATCGAACTTAGGTTGGGGTCGAACCCACATGGAATACAGTAAACTGCTTCTCAAACTTGACAAAATTCATGAGCAATGAGTAAAGTAAATGGGGGTATTCAAAAGTCAACAGTAAAATTTAGAGAACTTGAATTATTAAGCTTGCAAATAATGGAAGACGAACACTAGGACTGTGTTCCCCCTCGTTTCACAACTACGTAAGATTCTCGTGTTTGAACCACTTGTCTTACTTTTATACATGCAAAGTTGACAAGCTATGTACTATCAACCATCTTATAATGTGTTGATATATATCACCCTTTACCTTGTGAGTTTTAGGGAATTTCCTTGTTGTCCCTTGTCTGTAACCTCAGTACAACTCTCACCTTTTGAGTCTCGAGTTGATTAGATGAGGGTTGATAGCCTCAAATTAATGTTATAACCTCCTTTTCCTAATCTTAAACTCCCTTGTAAGGATGTTCTCAAATATAGGAAATTCCCAAGCTTCTACAGTAGCTTGGCAATAATTAATACAAAGAAGATTGCAATACACAAAAATCCAGTAAAATAGATAAATCTCCCATTTCCCCTACGTAGCTAATCTGTCAAGGTTCCCACAACCCCAGTCATGGAATTTAGTCGCTCATGCTTATGCAAAAAACCATTATAGTCAATAAAGAAGGAATGTAATTAATTGCACACTAATGGAAGATTAAAATCCGATGTCTCCAATTAAAGACAAACTCAAAATCTAAAGAACAAAATCAATGATTAAAGTATGTGAAAAGTATCAAAAGTATTGTAAAACTGCATCACCTAATAAAGGAATAAACCTAAGGTATTTATAGTATCTTAAAATAATAAAGAGATTTTAATAAAAATGGAATAGGAAAATTAAGTCGTCAATTATTATGACTTGTAAGGTTTCCTTACGAGTCGTAAGCTGCTAGTCGTAGGCATTCCAGTAAGCTTTCATCTACAAGGATTCAAGCTTCTGTTACCATTATGATTCCTCACCATGATTCATAGTCAGTCCTTTGGACTCATGGTCTTCACTTGTTATCACTTGAGCCTCAAACTTTAGGACCTTGCACACTGGTCTCATTATGATTTCTCTCTACGTATCGTTGTCTGTCCTTACGACACGTTGTTTTCTTATACTTAGCCTCTACAACATAGATTTAGCCATTGCAATCCTTACGAGTTAGTGCTACTAGTTATATATTTTCTTAACGACTCATAGCCTGAGTAATACTTCAATTTATTGCAGAGATTTTTCTTCAAATTGTTATCTCAGCCATTTTTTACCTGATTTCCCTGTAATAATACAACAAACACATTATACCCACCAAAATGAACTAAGTCTAAGCATATTTTCATTGATTTAGGGATCGACTATGCCATGTTTACAAGGCATATCAACACTCTTAACTTAAACCTTTTGCATGTCCTCGGGAAAAACACAAAATCATAACCCATAAGAACACGATGCTTAAGAGTCTAGAGTCGGTGAAATATTTGGCAGTCAACTTATCAGTCAACGCAAAACATTTTATCCCCTCTCCTATTTCATTTTCCAAATACTTACTAATATTATGATTTAGTACAATAATGTGACCCACTGGAATCAAATAATGGAATTACATTAGCAATGAGTAACTAGGCCTAAGTAAGATATCCTACCCGGACAAATACATAACCTGATATTTTGACCCATGAACCCTCACATTAATGAAGTATTTATCACTTGGTTTGATTCATACTATTATTCCAGGAATGGTCTAGAGACGCTCACACTTATCAAGAAATTCCAATCATTGAACACAAAATGCCATACGTTTTCCCTTATTCTCTTTATCTATATTTTTAGTCGGTAAGCCTAGGATCGCTATAGGACTTTGTTGGGATTATAATGTATGGTTGAGGATGGTTATGGCATATTTGGGAACTTTTAAGCGACTCAATCTCCTTGGAACAATGATTTCTTAGGGATCAATTTTTCCACCGTCTTTCTATTCAATCCGCCCTTAACTCTCCCTTTTATTCCTTTTCATGCCTATTTTTGGGTCGGGTGCAAGTATCTTTTCTCATTCTTTTTTCCTTTTTTTTTCTCTTTCTTTTTCTTTTATTTTCAACATACCCACCCTTATTCATTTTTTTTATCTATACCTCTTTCTTCATACTCATTTTTTCCTATGTACCCCTAAAATAGCCACAACAACTTAGGCGATTTGCCAGCGTTAAGTTACATAGTTTCCAAGGAGGACCAAGGCCAAAATAGGTTCATTTTTTCCAAACGAGAAGGTGAAATTGGTGTAAACAACAAAAATAGGTCAATTAGGCTCAACTTATGGATCAAGGGATTCATATTTCATTTGGTTTGGCATTTTAGGATCGAGTGAACTATTCTAAAAAAATGTACTATGATCATCTCCTAATTGACCATCCTAGAATCTAAGAAAAAGCAACCGGGCAAGTTTTGGACTCCGTATACTCTAGGAACTAAGTAATGCCTCACACTCGAGTTGTACCGAGTCACATTGTCATTCACTACCTTTCTAGTTCATACACTTATAAATCATAGTTATCTTGTCTCTAACTTTAATGACTTTAGGGGATTCTCAGTAGTCACACGTACACACAGATTACATTGTTTATCAAAAAAAATTTTTGGAGGGGTATCAATTTTGTTTTTAGCCAGAATATGAATTATGCACCATTTTCTCAAATAAAGATTGCATAACAACTCAAACATGCACCATTTTCTCAGTTAAGTATTATGCAACACCAACATGCTGGTTTATCATTCAAATCATGGCCTACAAGTATTTAAACACAGCAGCCATAACACAGGGAGACTGTGGTACACCCCCATACCTAACTAAATCTTATGCAATGTACTAAGTTCATATATCAATATAAATAGGGATCGAGGACATACCTGGGTTCCCTAGGCACCAGCTCATACTAGATTAGCATGGGGACCCTTAAATCAGGCCCCACTCTCCTCAGTAGTGGTCCCACCAGCTGTTAAGACTATCTCTGCAGTAGTAGCACCGATTGTGACTGGTTCACATAGTGATATATCTGGTGTCAGGGTTGTGTCACTGCCCCTCTCGATAGCCTCAAATGGTTTCAAACTACCAGCTTCTACCACTATCTCTTGTACCCTTACTTGCCAGTCCCTGTCTCTTATAATGTTGTTGCACACCACTATCTCAACTTATTCACTATTTTCTCTTTATCTCTTTATTTTCTGGCTTTTCTTTACCTTCTAAAAAAATTCTTAGGGTTTCATCATCAACAACCCAAATATTTTCAATAGCTTCCTCTAGCTAGATCTTTGTAATACAGGCATTGGATAAACTGACTTCTCATGTAATTCATTAACAAGCTTTTACAGCTCTGCTACCTCAGCCTTGACTTCCGTATGTCAAGGGATTAAATACCTTCAAGCTCATGAGTGACCATCAACTCAAAACCATCTAATCTCTCCTATATTTTCGTGCTTTGTTCTTCAAGTATTTTTTCTACCCAGGCTATTACGCCCTACTCCATCAACCTCACCTTTGTCTCCATGGTTCTCAAACTTTTCATGACCTCATTCCACACTGCCTGCGGTACTATTATATAGCTAGCTAGAGTTAATCTGGCCATAGATGGATATGATGCTATAATCAGGAGTGTAGTAGGAGTACTAGATGTACCTGCTGCAAATGAAGGTTGGGTCTCATACGATCCACCCTTAACTAGAGTGTCATCTACTTCAGTAAAGCAAGTAGCCTTGATACTGGTATACTGGTTCCGGAGAGCCTCAGCTAGCAATGTTTTTCCTTGTTTGTATATTTCGACATGGGATTTGCTGCATCCTAAATCAACCCTAAGTTAGTGGTGTTCTTATGCTTAATACACTAATCAATATTTGAAAGTTCTATAAGCCTTGACTCCAAGCATATTTGAGTTAACAAGCATAGGAAGAGTTAACAAGCATAGGAAATCAAGAATTACATCAGTACCCATAGCTCAGTCATGTAGCTCTATGGTAGTGAATTGTGCAACATCAAAATCATACTCTGCCTTGAGTCTAGCTATTAATGTTGCACGGATTATACTAAGCATGTTGTTCCAGTGGTGATACATAACCTATGTCGAGCAAGAGTCCACCATACCTTTTCTCCAAAGTTGAAGGTGATTTTGGTAATCTTCTATGAATTCACTCTCGGACCACCAACTGCCTATCTGGTTGGTTCTCCATCCATAGCGATAATATTCACCATCCACTGAAAATGCATCATCTTATCAGCAGTGCCCATTTGTTTCCTTGTTATGTTTAGAATTTTCTCCATGCGGTAATAAATTTCAGTAGTATTCACTGGAGGTTGGAAATCTGGTCAATGCAAGATTCTTGAAATAGTCCTTAGGGAGATATTCACCCAAACTCCTCGAATTGTCAATGAAGTAATTGTCTTACCACCTTTCCACAAGTTTCCATGTGGGAATAGCCTCTTAAAATCCCCTTTGTAAGCTGTATAGATCTCTCATACTTATGTAGGACTGAATTTCCAGAGAGTTATGGTCATCCATTGAAATAGATATTATTGGAATCGGTCCTCAAACTCAGGCATCTCAGACATGCCAGCTGTAGTCAACCTTTTCTTTAGATATATACCCCTGTTTATTTTTCCTATGGATGGCTTTAGATATATCCCCTTCCCTATCTTTATCATGTATGGTCTTACTTCTATCCCCTTATTATATGTAGTCTACATTCCAGGGTAACGATGGGAACTTGAGCATCTTTAATAGATAATGGAATTTGAGGTGGTGGTGGTGGTATCAATGTGAGTAACATGTTTCTCACTCCCATTCTAAGCTTCTTCATCATAGGAGCTTGATTCTTCCTCACCTGCATCATCAGTATTTTCTTCTCCATCATCATCATCATTATTGTTTTCATCAGAAAATGATGGTAAAGCAGTGGGAAAGTGCTGGGATGATTTATTATCGGGTTTTTCTAGGTGGTGTGGCCTCCTTCATACTTTTTTTCCCTTGAGGTATTTTCTTTCATGGCTTCACCTTCCCCTTTACTGGGTATTCTTTGAGGTCACCCCTTGACTCATTGGTGTCCTTATTTCTCAACCGGTAATCAGACTTTGGGGTAGGTTTCTTCTTTGTGTTCTCCTTTGGTTTTTGTATCAATGATGAATCACCCTTAGGATCCATGAGTAACTATTTTCACAAGACCAATAGTGAATTCAAAGAGAAAGAAAGAAAAAAAATAATGTTTGTTGATAGTGTACATGTATTGGACTCTATACGACTAAGGGGTATGTGTCATAACCACTAGGTTCGACTCGTTTGACCAAGTCATAATGTAGATATAGACTAGATCAATAGTTGCTGGTTAGATTAGGAGTCCTTCTAAGGAGTCATAAGGTTAGGCCACGACTCGCTACCAACACTCGTATGCTGAACACAAACTTTTCATATTATGCGTAAGCTTCTTCAGTCATTACGAATCCTGACTAGAAGTCATAGGGATTGATTATGACTTGTTTATTTGAGTCATAGTGATTCCCTGCACTCTTCTATCCTCCATGCTATCAGTGGTTACGAATCTCGTAAAGACTTATTAAGTGTATTTACGAGTCATTAGGATCCCCGTATCTACTGTAACACGGGGGCTTAGACTTAGTTTGTTCCAATATTTAATTCCAAAACACAATATACATTCTCATATTTAAGATAGGTCCACACAACTCCTAGTACATTCAAACATTACGTTTTTAGGTACAAAAATTCAAGTTACACCCGATTTCGATTTCTATCTTCAAGAAAACTAGGATTTTAGCCTTAAGCACATACAAATTAGCAAGGAACCCTAGTTACTTTTTATAATTTTTAGCATTTATCATAATAAGTAAATAATTTAAACCATACACTTACTTGACTTGGAACTTTTGATCACTGAAAAAAAATATATTGTAGAATCTGAACCTAATGCTCTTGAGAGATCCTTTAGTTGGAACTTGAAATTCTTAGACTTTGATAATTGGGATGACTTGTGGAGTGTGTTTTGCATTTTTGGTAGCCAAGAAAAGTGGAGGGAGTCCGGGAATTGACAAATCGAGTGCCCAATTTGATTTCTCTTTTGTTTTAAATTGTGACTTGGACCAATTTTGACACGTGATGGTTGATCTATCAACCTTGGTTATGATTCTTAATTATGACTCATAACCATTGCTTATGGTTTCAACTCCTTCCGTAAAGACTGGAACCTTACTTGGGTCTCCCTTCATTATGACTCAAGGTGACGAGTCATAGTCATGGACTACGACTAGTTCTGAGAGTCGTAATGTCTCCATAGACCAATTACCTAAAAGTGCTCTAATTTCCAGGTCCTTATGACTCATGCTCACTAGTCGTAAAATTTAGTTACGACTTATAGTGAGCCCATTAAGGCTTGATAATTGCCAAATCAAGTCCTGCGCACTGAAAACACACATGTTACCCTATATTTTAATAAGTGCAACACATGGGTTTTCTCTCACAAAGTGCATAATTTAACACCGTTGCATAACGTTTCTAGGTTGGATTCTCATACTTCACCAACCAACCCCATGGGTTGCTGTAATACCCCGTACTTTTTCCTAGCTTAATTTCGCTCCTAGAATATCAAGGGTTAGATTCAAATATTAATAACAATTGTTGCATGTGAAATATTTTAGATTTAGACCCTCTATTATGTAGATAATTGAATAAGCTTTCCATCAATACCAATTTCTCCCAAATACGATACTCAGTTGAGAAGTTATGGCAATTTTATTAAAGTAGTATCCCAACTATAGAAGCATCGCGCTGCGGTGACATGCAAAATGACAATTTTCCAATTCCAGTGGACCTCCATGATAAGCCCACATCACGGTGAAACCTTATTTCCCAATTGTCAATTTCTAGTGGCTCACTGCTATAGGGGCGCATCATGGTGTTGGCCAAAATGCCACTTTAGTAGTGCATCGTGATAGCTCCACATCACGTAGAATGTACAGTTACCAACTGTGGAATTTCAGTGAGCCACCGCAATAGTGGGCATCGCGGTGGCATGAAAATTCAGAAAATTTCTCTTGTTTCTAGTTCCGATTAAATTTTAAAAGGGGCACTTTGGTCAATTCCCAAGCCCCCAATTCGTCCAAAACAAGGCATTAAGCATATTATAAGCACTTTATGCTTATTTTCATCCATTCTCTCTCAAAGCAAAAACCTTAGATCTCAAAATCTTACCCTCCAAGAAATCAATTTCCTTCATTGTTTCTCCAAGAAAACCCAAAATTTTGGATTCCCAAATCAAGATAATCAAGAGTTCGTCTTCAAGAGCACAAATAGCTATTCAAGTTCATGCCTTCTTAGAAATTTCATCAATTAAGGTATGTGGGGTTTATGAACAAGGATCATCTTTCATTTTTGTTCCCAAAACTATCTTTTAACTATAAATTTACATGATTTTCTATGAAATTACATGAGATTTGAATTTGGGTTCATACCCAATGTTGTTATTACAAGATTATGAGTTTTTGAGAGATTTTGAAGTTGAATTGCATGACTATTTTCATATTTTCAAGCCTATTGCAGTAAATTTCATATTTTGAGATGAATTATCATTATTTTCATTACCAAGCATGATTATTATGATGTTTTGACATGAGATTGAGGCATCGATTAGTATCTCAAGATTGAATATTATTATTTCAAGAAAGATTATTCTTTAAGCATCAAATGATCAATTTATTTTCATATTTTTAGTAAAGATTTGATCTTTTGGATCATTAGATAAGAGTTGAAATCCACTTTACAAATTTATTAAAGATTACATAAATCAGATTAGCTTTACTTACATATTGAATTAGATAAAAGCATAATTGATTTCATAATAAACACTTATGCTAGCTTTTAAAGTGGATTTCCAATATAATGAATATACAAATTAAAAGGGAGCAGGATTTAGCACCGAGATGGAAGTGTGGCATTAGTGTGCCCTATCTTATACATAACGACGTGGCCAATATAGGTACAAATTATCTGATTATTCCCATTTCTATATGGATGACAGATACATATGTGATCACTTAGATTAGGTTATACTCCTTGACAAGAGTATGACACCTCTCCCCATCGTGAGATTTTTCCCTTAGGAGAACAAGACGTTGCACTCCATGTTAGCTCACATGGTTTATGTCGGTTAGAAAAACCTCCCTTGCAAAATAGTTTTTAAGAGAATTCCCTACTAGTAAATAAAAGCTTTTAGAAAACTAAGTGTAAAGGCTCACAAATTTATTCACATTATGCATTATAGAAAAATATTAGCTACATCTTTTAGCTTTCAGATTTCAGATATAAAAGTGACTCTTTTCTACACCTAGACAGTATATTTTAAAGAAAGAACATAAGTACAACTTTTAGAACTAAATGTTATGTCTCACTAGATTTATAAAGTACGATTTACTACTCATGATTATGATTTTTCAGCTTTCAGATATTCCAGCTTATGTGAGTCATTTACATTTAGCATGTATTCCTTTTGAAAATTGATTTAAATATTGAAATAATGTTTAACTTATGCATTCACCCCCATATACTCAGTACATCCTCAAAGTACTGATCCTCTCATAATGTAGGTTCAGGTGCTCTATTTCAGTAGCGAGAGTAGTTTCGAGCATCTCCATCTACATCCCGATAGTTGGTGAGTTCTCATAGTTCGGGGAATTAGTCATTCAGATTTTCAGCTTAGATGATTCACTATTATTTTAAGATAGTTTGAGTCAGCTAGGGATTTGTCCTAATGGCTCTCTAGTTATTAGTAGTAGAGTCTTGTCGGACTGCTAGATACTATTCAAACTTACAGTATTGGTTTTTCAGACATTATATCGTGATTATTCTTAGTTAACTCAGATAGTTTTCCGCATTTAGCATAACTTTTATGTCTATATTTACCTTATTATAAGATTCAGATTTAGTAGAAGGCGGACAAGGTTAGTTTAAGGCTACTCGTAGTCTTTAGCACCGTGTCACATCCCGAGACCAAATTTGGGGGTGTTACAAACTTGGTATCAGAGCCTAAGGTTTATAAGAGTCTTAGGGAGTCAGACAACCCATGTTACATAGAGTCTTGATCATGGGAGTGAAGTACGCCACATTTATGAGAAAGAGGCTATGGGACGTCCTTAGGAAATCATCTCTTTCTTTCATAATCTATCGTGCTTACAATATCTCTACCTACTTTTAACTTATACTTTTTCGAGACATTTGAATATGCCTCTTCGTCAAGCTAATGGCCTCAGAAATGATAAGCAGCCACCCTAGCCTGCTGACCCTCTGAACGAGAATGTATCCCATGCTGAATTTAGGGTTGTCTTTCAGGCGTTGGCCTAAGCTATGATTGCTAATGTTCAGGGCAACCATCAGGCGACAGTCCCACTCTACTAGAATTATGATTTAGAAGTAGTCAAAATTCGTGACTTCATGAGAATGAATCCGCTAGAGTTCTTTGGGTCAAAAGTAGGTGAGTACCCACAACTTTATTTAGATGAGAAGAAGAAGATCACCCAGATTATGCATATTTTTTAAGAAGAGAGTGTAGAGTTGGCATTCTATAGGTTGAAGGATTTAGCGTTTGATTGGGTAGTTATGTGGAAGAATACTAGAGGTGAGAATGCAACTCCTATGAGTTGGAAGGTATTTCCAGATGCTTTTCTAGATAGATTCTTTCTGCGTGAAATAAAAGAAGCTCAGATAGAGGATTTTATGAACCTGAGGCATGGCTCGATGACAGTGAAAGAGTACTGCCTTGAGTTCAACCAGTTGTCTAAGTATGCCCCTGATATGATGGCTTATCCTAGGGCAAACATGAGTAAGTTTGTTATTGAAGTGTCTAGCTTGGTAGTCAAGGAGTGTAGGACTGCCATGCTTATTGGAGACATGGATCTTTCTAGGTTTATTATTCATGCTCAACATATTTAGGAAGGAAAGTTGGAGGGAAGATATAGAAGTAATTGGAGGGCTAGAACAGGATATTTGAGTATAGCAGTCTAGATATGGAGGGGGAAATCCTGGACAGTTTCAGAATCGTTCATCTATGCCAGTACCATCTTCAGCTAGTGCTCCCGCACCCAGAGCTAGACAGGAGCAGTGGGGTATGTCTTCTATTTCTATATCTAAGAATAGTGCAAGTTGAAGACCCAATTATCTTCCATGTTCTAAGTGTGGTAAGAACATCCTGGTGAGTGTTTGAAGGGACAGAAGGGTTGTTATGGTGATAACACTCAACTTACATGTCAATTTAGTGCAAGGCGGTCATCGTCAATATATTTACCCAACTTTGGAGTCGAGGTCGAATCCATAGGGAACAATGTGAGTGGCGATTAAACTAGTTTGAAACTAAAGCTACAAGTTAAATTCAAACAAATGATACAAAAAGATAAAATGGGGTTTTTTGATGATTAGCAAATAATTGTTGGTCAATTTAGTTTTAGTGTTTGTAATCAAGAGTTTATGGAAACCCAGAATTATGTTCACTATGGGTTTTAGAACTTGACAGATGCTAATAGTGATTCAAGATTCTCACGATAGGTTGGAACAATAGATTGTCTTTATCGAAGTTATGCCTAAATGTCTCTCGACCTACTTAAGCATTTAATTACCTAATCCTCTCGGACTTAGGGAATTTATATTCACTGATCAGACTTTACCTGAGGTTAATTAACCTTGTTACATCGTCAATTATTAAACGGAAGATTGGTAGCTTCCAAGTCCCTGTCAATAATTCACTTCCTACTATAGTTGATTTATTATCTCAAGCAAATCAAAGTAGGTACTATCTATCGTTTGCAACCAATAGACAGTAATTAAAACCTCGGAATTATCAAAGAGTCCTATTACCTTTAGAATCTTGAACACTTAGAAACTTACCAAGACCTAACCCATATATCCTATAATTCGGGTTAAAACATTTAGCCATGCATAATGTAATAATTGATACAAAAAGTTGAATTCATAATTTGAAAGATGAACTTAGAGCAAGATGAATAGCAACGTGTGTTTCTCAAATTATATCAAAGTAGAAATCCCAAAGTAATGATTAAAATCTCTTCAAAGTAATTTCTTTTTTCAAGCCAAGAAACTAGAGAGAGAAAATAACAAAAATATGTGTCTCAAAACTCAGGTTCAGAACCCTTCAAAAAACCATAAACAAGGCTTTAAATAGTTCACCCTAATTATGGAAACAAAATAATAAAATTCAGAAATTCCTCGGATTAGGTGACACCATTTGTGATAGCCTATCAGGAGGCTGAAGACTGATCACAAATGTCGTCAGCTTCTTTTATGACTTTGGTACTCGCTGCCTAACGCTGACAACAAACGGTGACACCCTATCAACTCCTTGACAACCTATCACAAATGTCATCAAGGCTTTTCCTCAGCTCTCATGTTCTGCCTTAGGCTGACGACAATCATGATGACTTATCAGCTCCTTGAAATCCTATCAAAAAATATCGGCGCATCTTTCAACTAAGGCCAATTCTCTGTCCACTGCTGATGATGAAATTGATAGCTTATCACAGGGATGATGACTTATCACAAATGTCGTCAGCCACACTTCGTCGTTATTTACTTCAGATTTCAGATCATTTGCTTCCATTCTTGTTTGTTCTCTAGCATCTTAGCTTCTACTGCAAAATCAAACATAAAGCAATCAAAAATGACAAAAGTTGCTTAAGATTTCGCAATTATTCTTAGTTAAAAGCCTCAATGTGTTAGAATTAGCTCACACATCAACACCCTCAACTTAAAACAATTTCTTGTCCTCAAGCAACTCAGCACAACTAAGAGAATACAAAGAACATTTGGCAGTCAATCATCCATATCATCTCAAACACTTTCACCATCTCCAAAGTCAGTCAATTTAAGTATAATGAAGAACACCAATGCAACACACAGGAATCAAGATATGGCATCAATTCATTTATAACAACCATGCATAGACCAGTATTACACTACCCGAACAAGTTAGTAACTAGCAATGTAACCAGTGCGCCCTCACAGCAAAGAAATCCCCTTCATCTCATATCAGGAATTATATATGTACCAATGGGGACAATCAAAACACTCACTCTCAATACAAAATTCCAATCAGTTTATGCAAAGTACCATAGGCTTGCCCTTATTTTCATTACCTAGATCTTCAGATAGGTTATCTAGGATCACTATAGGACTTCTCTTAGGCTTGTAATGTAGGCTAGAGGATGGTATGATACTCGATGGTATTTAAAGTGACTATTCCTCCTTGACACTACACTAGCTTTTTTGGGTTTTCACTCATTAGCCTTTTTTGCTCTTCTCTTTTCTTGATCATAATTATTTAGGAAGGGTGCAGTCTTTTCTCAATTACTTTTTTTTTTCACAACTTTTCTTTTTCTTGCTTTTTCTACCGCACTCAACTTTTTATTCCTTTTTTACTCTACCTTTCTTCCTACTCATTTTGCATCACGCAACCTTATGATAGCCACCTATAACTTAGGCCATTTGCCTACGTCAAGGTGCATAGTGTCCAAGGAGGACCAGGGCCAAAACAGGTTCATTATGATATAAACTTAAAAAGTGATAGGTTTCACAAAAAGAAATAGGCTAATCATTCTCAGAGCAGGGATCAAGGGATATTCTACATATAGGGAAGGTTATTTAGGTTAAAAGTGAGCTAATATCAAAACGGCCTATGATCCTTTCCTAACCTCTATCCTTCAACCAAGGTAAGACTAACCGGGCAAGTTATGTATTTCAACGTACAACGGGAACTGAGTAAGAACTCACACTCACTTGGCACATAAGTATATCACAAGATACTACTCATTCAGTTCATGCAGCTGTTTAGCAATGATTACTGCATCACGAAAACTAATGCCATACAAAGATGCATAGTGGTCACAATTAGATGTAATTTACACAGTTAAATACTCAGTCCATTGGAAAGGTGCTCAAAAATCACAAAAACATGTTAACTGCCTAAGGTACTTGTATTTCTCCTAGTTAATTACAAAATTTGACAAAAATCACAATACACCTAAACATGCTGGCTCTACTAGGAACAAGACTCCGGGGAAAAGAGGCACGACAACATAAACCCCAAGAGGACATCAACACTCACAAGTAGTCCCACCCTCAACTTATAATCATACATTGTCCCCAATGCATCAAACTAAAATAAGAGAGTAAAAAACATACCATTGTCACCATAGGTACAAAGATCTGATGTCAATCACATAATACGAATAAAAACAACTAATTACCTTAGGTTGCCTCCTAAGAAGCGCCTAATTTAGTGTCGCGGCACGACATCATTCAGATCATCCTTTATCCCTCCCCTTAGAAGATTTGAATTGTCGGCCTATTTTTTGATATTTACTCCTTTTAGGTCCATTGAGCAAAGGTGAGGGCATGATAAGGAGTGTTCTATCACGCCACTTCGAAGACTTGAACCGCTTGCCCAATTTTGCATCAAAATTTTGTGTGGGCTCATTGGGAAGCAGTGTGGATGTTAAAAAGCAACTAAATGGACATCGATCTTTAGGCTTCTTGAATTTTATGATTGGGGTTGTTGTATACCCTTTTGGAAAGATAAACTCCAAAATGTAAAAATTTTCCTCCTCATTTTCAAAATTCATCATTTGCTTGGGTGATTCGACTTTCATCATATCCACCAAGCATAATGTTGAAAAGTGGTTTGAATGAGGACTACTTCTTAATTCTAGAGTAGCATCCCAATTAGTGTCTTTACTCTGAAGTGGACTAGAGTCTTCACAAGGATTGTGTTTAATTTCTTCTTTTCCCTCTAGCACCATTTCCCTAATCTCGGCATCATCCCCCATAGTTGGTTCGGTTGGTTGGGAAATATCCAAGGGATTATCAACATAAAGATCATCATCAGTATAGGATTCTTTCTCTTCATATTCACAATCTTCGATTAGTCTAAATGATTTCACTGACAAGATATCATTTAAACATAATGTAGAAGAGTGCCTTAGATGATTGATCTAGATATTCATCTCCCCTATCCTCTCTTTCCTTGTTAAATTCCCTAATGTATTGACGTGTATCACATATGATATCATTCGTTGTGTCCATACGATCCAACATTATTTGAAGTATAGCCTTAATGCCACTCTTTCCGGTGCTTCATTCTTCCTTTCCTTGACCAAAAGACCTATCAAAATCATAAGAAGAACTAAAATTTGGGTTAGCACAATGGGGGGAGGGGGCATTTGGGCAATCACTCCAATGTCCATCTTGACCGCCACGTACAGAACAATAATACTCCCGATAGGATGGAGATGGTGCACACATCTCTCTCTGGGGAGCATATCTACAGTCATGCCAAAAGTGAGGTCCATCATAATATGGACATGGATCATCAAGATAAGATTTCCAACTGCCAAGATCATGTTCATTCCATGATGCCATAGTAGTAAGTAAACTAAAGCAAAAATCTACCTAACACAAGAAATAAAAGTAAACTAAAAACAAATATTTACAAGTTTGAATTCAAGCAAGTAGGCTAAAATTCAAAACAAACTCAATACGCCAAATTGTTCCCCGACAACGACGCTATTTTTGATAACGCTCAACTTACACGTCAATTTAGTACAAGGCAATCATCATCAATATATTTACCCAACTTTTGAGTCAGGGTCGAATCCACAGGGAACAATGTGAGTGGCGATCAAACTAGTTTAAAACTAAGGCTACAAGTTAAATTCAAATAAATGATACGAAAAGATAAAATGGGGTTTTTTGATGATCAGCAAATAATTGTTGGTCACTTTAGTTTCACTTTTTGTAATCAAGATTTTATGGAAAACTAGAATGATGTTCACTATGGGTTTTGGCACTTGACAGATTCTAATAGTGATTCAAGATTCTCATGATAGATAAGAATAACAGATTGTCTTTATCGAAGTTATGCCTAAATGTCTCTCGACCTACTTAAGCATTTAATTACATAAACCTCTCAGACTTAGGGAATTTATTTTCACTGACCAGACTTCACCTCAGGTTAATTAAACTTGTTACAATGTCAATTATTAAACAGAAGGTTGGTAGTTTCCAAGTCCCTGTCAATAATTCACTTCCTACTATAATTGATTTCTTATCTCAAGTAAATCAAAGCAGGTGCTATCTATCATTTGCAACCATTAAAACCTCGGAATTATCAAGGAGTCCTATTATCTTTAGAATCTTTAACACTTAGCAACTTACCAAGACCTAACCCATAGATCCCATAATTTGGGTTAAAGGGATTTAGCCACATATAATGTAATGATCGATACAACAAGTTGAATTCATAATTTGAAAAATGAATAGCAACAAGTGTTTCTCAAATTAGATCAAAGTATAAATCCCAAAGTAATGATTAAAATCTCTTTAAAGTAATTGCTTTTTTCAAGACAATAAACTAGAGAGAGAAAATAACAAAAATATGTGTCTCAAAACTCAGGTTCGGAACCCTTCAGAAAACCCTAAACAAGGCTTTAAATAGTTCTACTTAATTATGGAAACAAAATAAAAAAATTCAGAAATTCCTCGGATTAGGTAACGCTATTTGTGATAGGCTATCAGGAGGATGATGACTTATCACAAATGTAGTTAGCTTCCTTTATGCTTTCGGTACCCGCTTCCTAACGCTGATGATAAATGGTGATGCCCTATCTGACCCTTGACGACCTATTACAAATATCATCAAGTTTTTTCCCCAGCTCTCATGTTCTGCCTTAGGCTGACGACAATCTTGATGACTTATCAGCTCCTTGTCGTCCTATCACAAAATGTAGTCACAACTTTCAACTTAGGCCAATTCTCTGTCTACTGCTGACGATGAAGTTAATAGCTTATCACAGGGCTGACGACTTATCAAAAATGTCCTTAGCCATACTTCGCCTTTATTTACTTCAGATTTTAGCTCATTTTCTTCCATTCTTGTTGGTCTCTATCATCTTAGCTTCTACTGCAAAAATCAAACATAAATCAATCAAAAATGACAAAAGTTGCTTAAGACTTCATAACTATTCTTAGTTAAAAGCCTCAAATATGTTAGCATTATCTCACACATCATATGGTTGTGGTAAGTTGGGTCATGGAATTAGAGAATATTTGTATACTAAGAAGGGGAATAGAGATGATCGTCCCTAGACTCAAGATACTAGTACACCAGCTCTTCTAGGTCGCCCAGTCCCCCATTTGGGTGGGTCAACCAGTACCGATGGCGGTCAGTGCCAGAATTAGTTCTATGTTTTACCCTCCCATCAGGAGCAGGAGGATTCACCAGATGTTGTTAATGGTATGCTTTATTCGTTTCATATTTATGTTTATGTGCTATAGACCCTTGGTCAAATTTCTCCTATGTGACCCCACTAGTTGCAGTGAATTTTGAAATAAGTCCTGAAAAGATCCCTGAGAACTTCTTGGTTTCTACATCAGTAGGTAAGACAGTAGTTGTTAAACAGATCTATAGAAAGTATCCTATCACTGTACTTTATAAAATCATATTAGTAGACCTAATGAAGTTAGATATGGTTGACTTTGATCCTATTCTTGGCATGGATTGGATCCATTCCTGTTATGCATCGATAGATTGTCGCACCCGAGTAGTGAGTTTCAGTTTCCAGATGAGCTAGTCTTTGAGTGGGAAGGAAATTTTTTATCTCCCAAGAGTCATTTCATATCCTTTTTTAAAGCCAGAAAATTGATTTTCAAAGGGTGTATCTATCATCTAGTTAGAGTCAAAGACACTAAATCTTAGACTCCAATAGTTCAATCAGTCGGAGTAGTCAATGAGTTCCCTGATGTCTTTCCCAAAGATTTACCAGGGGTACCTCCTGATAGGGAAATAGAATTCTGTGTTGACCATCTTCCAGATACTCAGCCTATCTCCATTGCTTCTTACCGTATTGCTCCAGTCACTCTTAATGAGTTAAAAGAGCAGCTTAAAGATCTGTTAGAAAAAGTTTTCATAAGGCCTAGTGCTTCTCCTTAGGGTGCTCCCATCCTATTCGTTCTATAATAGATCATCTACCACAGTCGTAGGGCCTGACTTAGTATTTGATACCTTAGAAAAAGTTTAGTTTATTAGGGAAAGGCTTAAGATAGCTCAGAACCAAAAAAAATCATATGCAGATGTGTATAGAAAGGATCTCGACTTTGATATTGGCGACTATGTGTATTTCAAAATCTCTCCTATGAAGGGAGTGAAGAGGTTTGGAAAGAATGGGCAACTCAGTCCCCGATATGTCGATCCTTACAAAATTGTCAACTGTTTTGAAAAGGTAGCTTACGATCTTAAGTTACCTTCAAACTTAGCTTCAGTGCACCTATTGTTTTATGTCTCCTTCCTAAAGAAGTGCATAGGTGACCCAGAAGTTATAGTCCCTATAGAGGGTATAGATGTTCAGAACAACCTCTCTTATGAGAAAATCCCAGTCAAAATTCTTGATTTTCAAGTACGCAGACTAAGGAACAAAGAAGTTCCTTTAGTTAAAGTTCTTTGGAGGAATTAGCCCATTGAGGAAGTTACTTGGGAAGAAAAAGCAGATATGTGAACCAAGTATCAACACGTATTCTCCGCAAACTCAGATTCAGCTCAAGGTAATATTTTTCCTTGAATTTACTCAATCCCATTTTCAGATTCCTTTATGAGTTTGATATCAGTTTAGTTGCATAATATTCTCATATCATGCATACCTTCATGAAATAGCTCAGTCATGTGACATGTTTTTAGAATTTAGTCATGCTTCAGTTATGCATGTTCAGTATTAAATCTCAGTACTTTCAGTTATGTAATCACGCATCAGTTGTGCATGTTCAATATATAAATTTAGTCTATCAGTATTCTCAGCTTAGTCAGTCTCATTCGAGATGAATATTCCCAAGGGGTAGATACTGTAAGACCCCACAAAATTCTAAGCTTAACTCAGTCTATTAAAGCTTGAAAAGAGGTCCCATACTTAGAAATTCCATCTAAGTATTTATACTTAGAATTATTTTAGCCTTCATAAGATGGAGATCCTATTTTATGACCCTTATGACCATAAAAGATCACATTTTAGGTTGATTCATGATTAGGAATGTCAGTAGGTCACTTTAGGTGGGTTTCAGATTTTTCAGACCTCGTTTAAAACATGTCTAGGTGACCAAAATAATTGGTCGATGCAATCCCAACACATCGCGTTGCCCATAGTGTTGATAGATAATTTTTCCCCAGCTTTCAGTGCAATTCCAGTGAACCAACGCGAACTTGATGTGGCACGTTGGTCTGTGTTGATACCATCAACGTGGTGCATCGGTCTGTGCACTACTAGAAACATATTTAGTCATTAAAATCCCGCATCCATAGGGGCAATTGGGTATTTTCCAGCCTTATTTCAACCCCAAAACACGAGATTAAGCCACTTTAGAGGCAAAATCCATTCTCTATTCTCAAAATTACTCAAGAACAAAACCCTAAGGATTCCAATTCAAGATTCAAGCTTCAAGAAATTCTCCACAACTTTTAGAGAATTAACAACCAAGGTGTGTTAGGTGTTCATCCAAGGGTTTCCTTTCACCCTTGGAGTTCAAGAACCCCTTTTAAATTACAAATTGGCTTCTTTCATGGAATTTAGGTTGAATGTGATTATATTCATGATTATTTTGTAGTTGGGTTTATAATCCATGATTAATTGTAAATTTCTTGTGAAACAAATAGCATGTGTATTGTTATATGGTTTCATGTTAAGAGCCCTTGAATTAGTGAGTTTGGACTTCGATCATGATGCTTACATGTTGTAGTATATCCATAGGCATAGGTTATGCTCCCCAAGTGTTTGATGAATTGTTCATGTGAGTTTAGTAATGAAATAATATCATGTTAGCATGTATACAAGTTCATGTCATGCAAGTGTTTGCTAAAATGCCTAAATGATTGAATGGTGACTAGTTATCTATATTCAAGATTGTGCTATGTGTTATAATTTATGTTATTGAGTCCTGGGGGTATCTAATACCCAACAATCTAGATGTTTACCTATATTTACAGTAGTTTCATATTAGTATCAGTGATGTCACATATAGTGTATTCAGTCAGTTACAGAACTCAGTGTATTCAGTTAGTTAATAGAATTCAGAGTACTCAGCTAGTTAATAGCACTCAGTAAACTCAGTTCAGTTCAGTTAGACAGTTTGATCAGTAACAGTTCAGTCAAGCCTAGAACAATCTAGAAATCAGTTTAGTACAGGTCTATTCAGTTGGGAGTACGAATCAGCACAGAGCGAACCCAGGGATGGGGGCATTCCTGTCAGTAAAGGGTTTGACCCTTAGCAGTAATCTCTACATTATAGAACTACGTAGACAGTGTAGGTTGATATGTCTTCCTACCAATCTAGGGTTGATACATCTCATACGAGTTTTCTTGCTAGCGAGGGTTGGCAAAAGAGCTTCCTGCTAGAGAGGGTTAACTCATAGCCATTGTTAGTATCCCTTGGAAAGGTGCTAAAACCCTTCCAACTGGGGTCATAGGTTGGACCCCAACTCAGCCATATGCAGGGTATGTCGGTTATATGAAAAATCCTACAGTTCCAGTTTCAGTTTCAGGCTCAGTATAAAACCTCAATTCAGTTCTACAGAATCAGGTCTGTCAAAAATAGTCACTCAATATACAGTAATTTAGTATCAATAAACTCAGATATCATTCATTTAGTTATAAGAATTCAGTACTCAGTGTTAACATGCTCTCAGCTACAGTATGCGTAATTATGTGCATATCATTGTATAATAAGTATTTACAGTAGTTTCAGATATACATGTACTCTTATTCAGTTATATTTATGTTATTTAGTCAGTTATTTTTCATGCATATTAACCCATGCCTATTAGCCTACATCACTTAGAATACCAGTAATGTAAAGTACTGATGTAAACCTTTCTTTTATGCTATGATGTCTTATATCATAGGTTCAGATGTTTGGGCTCCTGACCGTACCTAGTAGCACAGATTATCAACAATAGATTTAGTGGTGAGTCCTCATAGTATGAAGAAAGAGTTGTTATTTTAGCATTTTCAGTATATTTTCAGTAGTCAAATTTAGTTGGGGACTTGTCCCATCAACTCCACCTTCAAACAGTTAGAAGCTTTAGGACTAAAGTATATACAGATAGATGTTCATTTTTTAGTATTGATTTTTAGTATTTAGTATTTTGATTTTAATTTTGAACCTTATTACAATTTCTGCCTAATTTTTGTATTATTACAGTATTATTATTCAGTGATTTTCAGCAGGTATCAGTCAAGGGTTATCTTGTGGTCCTTTGGGATTATGATCACCGTGTGGCATTTTTGGTACAGACTCAGGGCGTTATAGGAAATTTTGCTTATGTGGATAATGATTAGAGAGAGTTAGTTTGGGAAGTTCACCGGTTAGCAAGATTAAGTATTAGTTTGGTTGACTCAGCTGAAAGAAATGTTTGGGTTCAGAATAGTTCCGAATGTTCTCTAGTTTTGTAAGTGAAAGAGAATCAAGATAATGATTCTAAGTTTGTTAAACTGAAGGAATTAGTTAGAGACCAAAAGGTAGAGGTTTTTTCCCAAGGGGAAGATGGTGTGTTGATATACCATGGTAGATTGTGTGTGCCATGTGTTGATGATTTGAGGAAGAAGATTATGGAAGAATTGCATGGTGCACGTTATTCTACTCATCCAGGTGCTACCAAGATGTACCACGACTTACGGTAAATTTATTGGTGGAGTGGTATGAAGAAAGATATAGCAGAATTTGTAGGCAAGTGTGCAACTTATCAACAGGTTAAGGTAAAGCACCAAATACTTAGTGTGTAGAAGTTTAGTATCCCTACTTACAAGTGGGAAGAGGTGGATATGGACTTTGTGACTGGATTACCCCATTCACGTCATCAGCATGATTCGATTTGGGTGATAGTGGAAAAATTGGCTAAGTCAGCGCATTTCTTACCAGTTCAGACATCCTACACAACTAAAGATTATTTTGTACATAAGAGAGTTAGTCAGATTGCATAGAGTTTATTTATCTATAATCTCAAATAGGGGTACTCAGTTTACCTCTAATTTTTGGAAAGCCTTTCAGAAGGGTCTTTGTACCCAAATTCATCTTAGCTAAGCTTTTCATCCGTAGATAGTTGGTCAGACAGAAAGGACCATTAAGACTCTATAAGATATATTTAGGTCTTGTGTTCTTGATTTCAAAGGCAGTTGGGATGACCATTTGTCATTGATTGAGTTCGCTTATAATAAAAATTACCATTCTAGTATTTAGATTGCTCCGTTTAAAGCTCTTTATAGGTAGAGATGTAGATCTCCAGTTGGTTGGTTCGAAATGGGTGAGGCTACTTTGATTGGTCAAGACATTGTACTTGAAGCCATGTAGAAATTTCAGTTGATTAGAGAAAGATTGAAAGAAGCCTAGAGTCATCAGAAATCTTATGCAGATGTAAGAAGAAGAGATCTTGAGTTCATGGTAGATGATCTTGTATATTTGAAAATTTCATCCATGAAAGGGGTGAAGAGATATGGCACAGAGATGAAGATTAGTCCACGATATGTAGGCCCCTTCCGAATTTTGATCTGCGTGGGAAAAGTAGTGTATGATCTTGAGCTACCCGTAGATTTATCCTTAGTTCATCCAGTATTCCATGTGTCCTTGTTGAAGAAGTTCATGAATGATTCAACCATTATAGTCCCTCAAGAAAGTATAGATATTAAAAATAGCCTCTTATATAAAGAAGTTCTAGTAGAGATTCTGGATTATCAGATCTGTATATTAAGGAACAAAGAACTTCCCTTGGTCAAAGTACTGTGGAAAAACCAGTCTGTTGAGGGTGCTACTTTGGAAGCAGAAGCATACATGCGTATCAAGTATCCTCATCTCTTCCCCACGAACTCAGATTCAGCCGAAGGTAATAGTCTTCCTTCATTTAGTTCTTTTCTAGTCTTAGATTCATCTATATAGTTGTCCTCATTTAAATTCATGCACTTGCAGATCAGTTCAGTAGCTCAGCATGTTTTTTATTTAGTCATACAATTATTTAAGTTGTGCGAGATAAGTTATAGCCTCAGATTCCTTAGTGTTCTCATCTTAACTAGCCATATTTAAGGACGAATGTTCCCAAGGGTGAGATATTGTAATACCCCGTACTTTTTCCTGGCTCAATTTTTCTCCTTGAATGTCAAGAGTTAGCTTTAAAAATGAATAACAATTGTTACATGTGAAATTTTCCAGATTTAGAACCTCCATTATGTAGATACTTGAATAAGATTTCCATCGATACCAATTTCGCCCAAATTCGATACTCGGTTGAGAAGTTATGGCATTTTTAGTAAAGAAGTATCCCAACTAGAGAAGTATCGCACTGCGGTAACTTACAAAATGGCAATTGTTCGATTCCAGTGGACCTCTGTGATAAGCCCGCATCACGGTGAATCCTTATTTCCCAATTTCTAATTTCCAATGGCTCACCGCCATAGTGGCGCGTCGCCGTGATGGAAAATAATGGAATTTAAGTAGTGCACCGTGATAGCTCTGCATCGTATAGAATTTCTAGTTTCAAGCTGTTCAATTCCAGTGAACCACCGCGATAGTTGCGCGTCGCGGTGGCATGAAAATTTAGAAAATTTCTCTTATTTCTAGTTCAGATTAAATTTTAAAAGGGGCACTTTGGTCAATTTCCAATCCCTCAATTCGTCCAAAAAAAGGAATTAAACATATCCTAAGCACTTTATGCTTATATTCATCCATTCTCTCACAAATCAAAAACCCTAGAGCTTAAAAGCTTACTCTCTAAGAAATCAATTTCCTTCATTGTTTCTCCAAGAAAATCCAAAATTTAGGATTCCCAAATCATGATAATCTCTTCATCTTCAAGAGAACAAATAGTGATTCAAGTTCAATCTTTCTTAGATTTTTCATCAATTAATGTATATGGGGATTATGAGCAACGATCCTCTTTCATCCTTGTGCCCAAAACTATCTTTTAACTACAAATATTACATGATTTTCTATGAAATTACGTGATATTTGAATTAGAGTTCATAACAATTGATGTTAATTTCAAGATTATGAGTTTTAAAGGGATTTTGAAGTTGAATTGCATGACTATTTTCATATTTTAAGCCTATTGCAGTATATTTCATATTTTGAGATGAATTATCATTATTATCATTACCAAGCATGATTATTATGATGTTTTGACATGAAATTGAGGCATGAGTTAGCATCCCAAGATTGAATATTATTATTTCAAGAAAGATTATGCTTTAAGCATCAAATGATCAATTTATTTTCAGATTTTCAGTAAAGATTTGATCTTTTGGATCAACAAATAATATTTGAAATCCATTTTATAGATTTATTACAGATTACAAAAATCATATTAGCTTTACTTATAGATAGAAACAGATAAAAGCATAATTGGTTTTATAATAAACAATTATGCTAGCTTTTAAAGTGGATTTCCAACAGAATGAGCATACAGATTATAAGGGAGTAGTCTTTAGCACCGAGTTGGAAGTATAGGATTAGCATGCCCTATCTTCCACAGAACTACACAGCCAACATAGGTACAAATTATCAGATTGTTCCCATTTCTATATGGATGACAGATACGGATGTGATCACTTAGATTAGGTTATACTCCTTGGCAAGAGTATGACACCTGTCCCCATCGTGAGGTTTTCCCCATTGGGGAACAAGACGTTAGACTCCATGTTATCTCACATGGTTTATGTCGATTAGTAGAACCTCCCTTGCAAAATAGTTTTTAAGAGAATTCCCTACTAGTAAAGAAAAGCTTTTAGAAAACTAAGTGTAAAGGCTCACAACTTTATTCAAATTATGCTTTATAGAAATATATTAGCAACAAATTTTAGCTTTCAGATTTCATATATAAAAGTGAGTCCTTTATACACTTAGACATTATGTTTTAAAGACAAAAAATAAGTACATCTTTTAGAATTAAATGTTATGACTCATTAGATTTATAAAGTATGATTTACTAGTCATGATTATGATTTTCATCTTTCAGATATTCTAGCTTATGTGAGTCATTTACATTTATCATTCATTTTTTTGTAAATTGATATAAATGTTGAGATAATGTTTTACTTGTGCATTCACCCCTATATACTCGGAACATCCTCAAAGTACAGATCCATATATACGTCTATATGTTACATTGTCTCATAATGTAGGTTCAAGTGCTCAGTTTCAAAAGTGAGTGTAATTTCAAGAATCTCCATCTACATCCCAACAGTTGGTGAGTCCTTATCGTTAGAGGACTTAGTTATTCATATTTTTAGCTTAGATGATTCACTATTCTTTTCAGACAGTTTGAGTCAGTAGGGAGTTTATCCCAATGGTTCTCTAGTTATTTGTAGTAGAGGCTTGTCGGACTTCTAGATACAATTCAGACTTACTGTATTGGTTTTTCGGACATTATATTTAGATTATTCTTAGTTAACTCAGATAGTTTTTTTCATTTAGCAAGATTTTTATGTCTATATTTCCCTTATTATGAGATTCAGATTTAGTAGAAGGCAGATAGGGTTAGCTTATGCCTGCTCATAATCTTGAGGACCGTGTGATATCCCGGGACCAGGTTTCATGGTGTTATAGTTGCCTCCCATGTAGCGCCTGATTTAAAGTCGTGGAACGACTCAGTTTCATAGGTAACTCAGACTAACCAAGGATCAAATCATCCATTACCCTTACTTCCTCCGTGTTACTCATAGTGTTTGGCCCTTTGCCCATTTACTTTAAACGGGGCTTCACCATTTCTATATGTAATTTTGATGATGAGAAGATGACTAAAATGGACCATGTCCTAGGATTTTCATGGGTACAGTATAGCTGGCATATGTGTCTGCACAGTTTTGTCCTCTTATATAAAAAATTGGCGGGTGTTGCTTATACTGATTAGGACTCCTGGTCCAATGACATTTCAACCCTAATCATCACTTATCTATAAAATAAAAAAGATGCCTCTTCATTAAATGGATTTTACGAGATCAAATGTATGAGCATAAGAGAGAAATAGGTAAAAACTCAATTTTATAATAGTGATCAAGTTCTTAATTCATGTGTGTGCTAATATAGAAATATTTCTTAAGGGAAATATTTATCTGTAACCATACTACTCATGATATAAGAGTAGTGTTTTCTTTTGTTGTGAGAAGTGCTTAGGTAGAGTTGCCTAAGATTAAAACTGGTTAGAATTAGCCAGTATTGATGAGTCTTAGTAGAGTTGGTAAGGAAGGCTTGTAGTAGAGGTATTACAAGTAGGAGGAACCTAGATTTAGGTTCAAGTTCGAGTCTGTAATCAAGAGGTTGATTATAGTAAAACTTTTGGGTGCTTATGAGGGAAAGTAATGGTTTTTCCTACTGGATTAAGGGGGTTTCCATGTTAAATCATGTGCTCTTTATCTTTCCTGCACTATTTTATGCTCCTAGTTGTTTTAATATTTGATTGCCTGAAATTGACTCTGAGGGACCTGGTCCCTCATAGTGTGGTCCAACCCCCAAGATTTCTTCAATTAGTATCATCTTTGGGTCCTCCTAAAAGTTCAAAACCTAGGAGAGGTCCTACTAAAATGGTTGCTCCACCAACTGATGAAAAAGGTCAGTTAAATACTAGAAGGTCTAATATAGTTTTTGGACAAAATAGTAATTTTCCTAAAAAGGTAAAGATAAGCAAGTGCCTAAAGAGAAATGACTGTTGCTATAAGTGTGGGAATCCAGATCATTTAATTAAAGACTATCCAATCTGCAAGATTAAATATAAGGACTAAATCAAGAATAATTCATGGAAAGCGAGGAAAAAGGGTGTGATCCTTGACGAATGCAAAAGAAATAAAAGAGACTCTACAGAGACTTCTATAATGGTGGTTGAGGTTGAATCTTCAACTTTTGATTCTCTAATTTCTTTTACACATGCTTCAGAAGATGAAGATGAAGAAGAGAAGAGTCTTCTTAATATCCAAAGAACCAAAAAAACTACTCAAAAAAGGAACTAAATGTTTTAGCTGATGAATTTCATATTCTGTTTAAAGAAAAGGAGTCTCTAGTTTGTTCTACGATGTCAAGTCATATTGTCGATCAGTAACAAAGTAATATTGAAATCGAGAAAATGTCAGTCCTGATTAATGAAAAGGACTCTAAACCAATTGGTACAAGCTACACAAGGAATAGGTAAGGGACTAGGTGTCTCAGACTATCTTCTTATAGAAAATACTTAGCTCAAAGCTGAAAATATTAATCTCAAGAAGAAAGTTATTGACATGACTAAACAAAAGATCAATTAACTTGTTGTTGAAGCTGAAGCTGAAAAATCCAGCTATTCAAACAAAATTCTTGAGCTAGAAGAAAAAGTCCATCTCTTATCATCTAAAAATAACATTTTGAATGAGAAATTAAAGGTTGTGTCTCAAACTGGTCATAAAGGAAAAGGACTTGGTGGTAACCTTCCGTTTGAACTTGATACCAAATTAAACCGGTCCAAACTAGATCTCATAGCCTCATTAGAGAGGAACAGAGAACTTGAGAGAAACCTATTTCTAATCAAAGATGAGCTTGAAAAATCACTTTGCTGGATAGCCTCTAAAGAAAATGTTGCTCATCATGCTAAAATATGGTCTAGCACTAAAATTTCATCTATGGAGAGGTGTCAAAAATATGTTGAGACACAACGAATTTCAAGAGGACTTGTTCTTTTATTTAAAATAAAAACTCTTCGTCTTGCTAGAGTATTTGGTATTAGAAATTATAAGAACCATGCTGAGATAGAAGAGAAATTAAGTAAACCTAGTCCTTAGTCTAAAAGAATCAAGTTGCCAGCTTGGGAAAAGAAAGTTTTTATTCTTCCTCATTTCGATTTTTGGGTACCCAAGTTAAAATAGGTTCTCAAATCTAACACCAAAAATGCTAAGAGGGAGGGGGGGGGGGGTGAGAAAAGACAACTAGAACATGTTTACAGATAATAGTTTCTCAAGGCATATGAATGAAAAAACAAAGAATTTTCTCTCTCTTAAGTCATTTTAAGGGAGAAGTGCCTCTCTCCCAAAATTAGAAAAAAATGGCATAGTATTGGTGTTTGAAGTGTTTGCAAAACCCTTGGTCATGAAATTAAGAAATGTGTATTATATAGATGGGTCAAAGTGAAATTTGTCAATTGAGACACGGACATGTATCAAAGAAAATGAAGTGGTTCAGATGGTGATGCCGATTTAAGGCTCAGAGTAGTCGGGCATACCAGCCCATCTCTCCTACAGAATTTGATTTAAAATAACCTAGTCCTTGGAATGCCAATGCTAAAATTTGTTGGTATCAAATCCCAATTAAAAGAGAAAAGAAACTAAAATGAAGTTTCACTTGAGTGCTAGAACTCATCAAACTTACCATGCAGAGTTTTCAACAAGAATAAACTCAGAGTATTGAAGAAAGAATACATGTTATCCTTGATGAGTCAACAAAGTTTGGGAATCTAAGTGATAAGGAATATTCTTAGATTGAAGAATTCAGCTCTGTGCAAAGGATTGATATTGCTTAAGATGATGGGAAAAAGACTAAAAGATGCATATAAGAATGGTAATGATTCTACACTCCAATAACCGATACCTGCTGAAGTAGAAATTCAATAAGAAGGGGTTATAAGTCTCAGAAACCTGATCCCTAAGAAACTTATCTCAAAAGAAGAAGCTTTAGTACCTTGAATAAAGTTAAATCTGGGACCTAATACCCAGACCTGATATGGGAACAAGTTCTGAGATAAAAGGAGTGTGCAGAGGTTAAATCATGATACTAACTTAACCGAATATGTGAATCAATTCTCTCAACAAAATTGGCAATGATAAGGAGACATGTATCCTTGATATGGTAAGTGTATAATAGTCTAACTCAGTACCATATCTTTGCAGGTATATACCATCAGAACAACCTTAAAATTTGACAAATGTGACTTGCACCAATTTGAAGATTCACTAAAAAAGAAGAGGGACCTTGTCTCATATCTAAGGTTAGTATCACTATAGTATTCTTTAATAATCATAAAATATTGTCTAGAAAGCCATGTGTTTTTCCTTCTCTAAATAAAAGATGTCAATTCTTTTACAGAATGAAGAGTTGCTCTTATTAGGATCAGACATGTCATTCAAAAGGAATATCTTTTGACGACAATAATCACCTCTTCAAATTTCTAAATTGGGCTATTTCTCATTCTTAGTCTCAACTTATCACTCTTTGCCTTCTCTAAACCAAACTGGTCCCTCTCACTCTCTTTCACTTTCAAAGCCAAATGAATGGCATTACTATTTCCTTAAACCCAGCTAAGAACCCTGAAATAGATAAAACTCAAAAAAATTAAATTGAATATGCCCTCATCGAATACCTTGATTCTTCAGCAACTAAAGCCATAGAAAACTTTACCTTTGGCCCTCTAAGTCAAAGTATTGTAACCTTGATGGAATGAGGTAGAAACATATAGATTTTAAGAAAATAAATGACTCTGAGAGACCTTATCCTAAGAAAAGAAAAGTTTGGATTAAAAAGGAGGAGGCAAGTAATGAGACCAAAGAAAGAGATGAAGAATGTGTCTAGTTAAAGAAGGGAAAAATTATTGATGACTCAGAAGGTTCTATCAGGAAGAACTTTTGATCCTAAGATATGTGTAAATCCTAGAATGATGGAGTTGGTAGAGTATGTCAAGCACCAATAATGTCTACATCTTTTTGAGGAAATAACACCAGTGGGTTTTGGAAATAAGGTAAGGAAATTTATTACACCATAGAATTCTCAAAAGATGGGATAAATTTGAATGCCAGGTGCAGGGGAAGCTTATAAATCAAGATGAAGAATCATTGGGAAAGATCTTTGATGTACCTATAATAGGAGTACGGACAGTTGTAAAGTAGTATCCCTCATCTGAGTTCATGATCAATGCATCAAAGGTAGAAGGGACTTCCATATTTACAATGAAAAAAAATTCCTGATAAGTGAGTATTAGCTAGTGTTTGAATTCATTAATAAGGCCCTGTTGACAAGATATGAAAGATGAACAATTTCTTTTGGTGTTTACCTATTTTCTATTGAAAGCTTGGGAAAGTTTCAATTAATAAGTCTTTCTATTATAATTATAGAGCATACGCATAAAGTGATTCATAAAAAGGAACGTATAAATGGAATTCCATATGGATATCTCTTAAACAAGGTGTTTGAACATTATGATGTGGATGTAAATAAGGGAACACCTAGAACAACCAAGTAGATATTCAGTCTGACAATACTTGTGGAGAATAAATGCATAGAGGGCAAAGCTAGATTGGTGTCTCAAGTATCTAAGTTGCTATCTGTTCAAGAGATGTTTGGAATGGAACTGGAGGAGTTAAGGATCAAGTTGGCTGCCAAAGATGTTGAATTAGTGCACCTAAAATTGTAAAATCAGAAGTTGTCTTCTGAGGGACCAGGTGCCACTGATGTACATACATATCAAAATGCAAAACTGCAGGTAAAAATGGTAGAACTCACTAGCGAAGTTCAAGGATTGAATGAGTAAGTGAAGGTTCTCACCAAACAGTTGTTTGATGCCCACATTGCTAAAAAATCAAGAATAGAGATGCTTCTTAAGTCCTTTTCCCTCGATCCTCCCTCTATCTGAGCCCTATTATCCTTATTTTCTCATTAAAATTGTGTCTATTTCATATCGTGGTTCTTATAATGGATATTTAAGATAGTTATTTTTATGGTGATTATTTTAGATTGCTATACTGGTGCTGACTATTATGAATGAATGCATCATGTTTTATGTGTTACATTTGTTCCTTCTGTAAGTTTTTCTTCATGTTAGTGTTACCCTAGTAGCCTTGAGTTAACTAACCTGTGCTTATTTTACTCTTGGTTTACTATTATTCCTTTTAAATGATGCCCAAAGGGGGGATATTTACCAAGTATGTGTGTTTAAGGAATAAGGTACCATGTGCAGATATGAATATTATGGCATGTTGACTGGGGGAAGTATGCAAAATGAACTAAATCACCAATGGTGCATGATGACAGGGGAAAGTATGCAAAACACACTAAATGACAGGGGGAAGCATGATGACAGGGGGAATAAATTAAAGTTGATAAGAAAATGACAATAAGGGACCAAGTCCTTGTGTTGCAATATGGAGGAAGCATAATGATAGGGGGAACATTCATCTTCAGACTAGTAATCACAATGATTGAATATGATTGATGTGTATTGATGCTCAAACAAATATGGTTGGTTTGTCATCATAAAAAGAGGGGGAAATTTCTATATGTAGTTTTGATGATGAGCATATGACTACAAAGCACCAGGTCCCTGGATGTTCATGGGTACTGTATAGCTGGCCCACGTGCAAGCACAATTTTGTGTTCTTGTTTAACAAACTAGTGGTTTCTACTCATACTTATTAGGACACCTGGTCCACTGATATCTCATCCCTAATCATCACTCATCTATAAAAGGAAAAAAATGCCTCTTCCTCAAATGATTTTTGTGAGATCAAATAAATGAGTTGAAGAGACAAATAGGAAAGAACTCAATTTTGTGATAGTGTTCAAGTTCTTAATTCCTGTGTGTGATGATATAGAAAGTGTTCTTGAGACAAATATTGATATATAACAGAACTACGTATGATATAAAGGTAGTGTTTTTTTTTTGTGAGAACTGATTAGGTGGTGTTTCCTAAGCTTGAAACTGGTTAGAGTTGGCCACTATTAAGGAGTCTCAGCAGAATTGGTAAGGTAGGCTTGTAGTAGAGGTATTACAAGTAGGTGAAACCTAGAGTTAGGTTCAAGTTCAAGCCTGTAATCTAGAGGTTGATTATAGTGGCACTATTGGGTGCTTGTGAGGGAAAGGTTTGTTTTTCCTCCTAGATTAAGGGGGTTTCCACATTAAATCTTGTGTTGTTTAATATTCCTGCACTGTTTTATAGTCCTGGTTGTCTTACTATTTTATTGACTGAAATTGACTTTAAGGGACCTGTCCCCTCACAGTGTGATGCAACCCCTAGTGTTTCTTCAACCATCATGTTTTAATTATAAAACACCATATGGAAACTCTCTTACCATAGTAAATTTCCCATACTATCTAGACTTCAACTTGCTTGGAAACAAGCAAAGTCTCGAATTATGCAACAATACCTGGCCACCTAGCTCAAATACTCTTTTCTAAAATTTTTAATCATGACGCAACTTCATCTTCTCCTTGTATAGTGCAGAACTTTCATAAGCCCAGAGTCAGAATTCATCCAAACTCATTCACCTTACTCATTCTTGCCTTTGCTTCATCATGCCTCTTAAAGTTCAACTTCTTCAACATCTATAATACTTTGTGTTCAAGTTTAAAAATCAAGTGACATGCCTTACCATACACCAACTGATATGGGGAAGCACCTATGGGAGTCTTTAAGTTGTTCGATAGGCCCATAATGCATCATCTAGCGTCATTGACCAATTAGTCCTATTGGCATTAACTGTCTTCACCAAAAATGAACTTTATCCCTCTGTTGGATACTTCAACCTGTTCGTTAGTTTGAGGATGATGAGGTGTTTCTACCTTATGTTTACACCATACTTTTCAAGTAGATTTTTGGACAGGTGTTTGCAGAAATATGACCCACCGTCACTAATAGTTGCATGTGACATGCCAAATTGAGAAATTATGTATTTGTTTAGGAAGGTGGTGACACTTCTACCTTCATTATTAGGTAGTGCAACCTCTTCTACCCATATATACACATAGTCCACCGCCATAAAAATGTACATCATATTGATGGAGCACAAAAATGGAACATAAAGTCCACAACCAACACATCAAAGACCACCAATTACAATATATGGGTCATAGGAAGTTCATGGAGCCTCGAGATATTACCTTGATGTTGGCATTGGTCATAGGATATAGAAAAGCCATGAGCATCCTTGTAAATTTTTGGAGAGTAGTACCCACATTGTAAGATCCTATGGACTGTGCAGGTTCCTCCTTGGTGACCCCCAACTAGTGAAGCATGACAATCCTCAAGAATTCTCATCATCTCCACTCCAGGGATGCATCTTCAAATAATCTCATCTGCATAGATTCTGAAGAGAGAAGGTTCATTTATAACACTCATCTTACACATCAATTTGAGTGCAAGGCGATCATTTTTAATATATTTATCCAACAAGATTCGGGTTCGAATCCACGAGGAACAATGTGAGTGGTGATTGAGTAGGTTCGGAATGAGAGTTACTAACAAAACTAAAACCTATGGTACAAAATGGTTGGGGGTTTTCAATCGTGACAAATGTGAATGCAAATCTTGGGGTTCTAAGGTACTTATTAGAGACTAAGAAAAATTAGAGTGTAATCAATTAGAACGGATCCTTGGATTATACTTTCCTAGGGGCAAGATGTGTATGGGAACATAAAAATTTGATGCAAATTCTAATTATTGATGATATGGTAGGCTAGGTCTAATGTCCTTGAAGCAAGTTTTTAAACAAAACCACAAGGAATTCACCCATTGGATCTTTCGAGCACCTAACAAGTGTGTCAATCATAGCCACCCAATGCCTCAATCAAGGCATCCTTATTCCTAGGATTAAACCCATGGTATAGTTAACGTCACAACCACCTTTATGTATAAGATAGTGATAGATTAGCAAACTATACACATATTTGTCTATCATTGTTTTGGTCTCCACATCCCTCTTTAAAGGATCATATGGAATCCTAAAGTTCACCCAAAACCCTTCTTTTGAAGATGTCCTTGAGCTTTCTAGAGTTTGGAGCTTTCACCCATCAAACCTATTTGGGTATTTGGGGCTTTCACCCTTCAAATCCTAAGCAATTTAATCATGCAATAATAGAAGCCAACATTAACAAACTCAAATCTACACAAAAATATCACAACCCACACACAATTGCACCCTAATCAAGCATAATCCCAAGAGGTAGATCTAGCAACTCATAATGATAATAAACATAAATAAAATAATATTTCAAACAAAGTTATCCATAAGAGAGTAAAGAGAGGGCAAACCACACTTTATAATCCAATGAATCTTCAATGGGTGAAGCAAAATATACACTTAAAAGTCACTTTAATGTCTTGTTAGCTCAAAATTAGTACAAGTCTTGGTTCAATCTCGAAAAATTTACAAAAACCATGAACTAAGGATGGGAGATAGGTGATAGAATAATGGACGATAATATAAATAAGGGTTTTGAGCCTTTAAATGGGAATTTGGGGTCAGCTGGCCAAAATTATGTTTCTGTCCTTGGGCCATTTTTTCTCTCATGCGATCGCTGCAGCTTGATCGCGATTGCACTCACTGTAATCGCGGTTAGGCCATCGCGATCGTAGTTAGTTGACTATATTGACTCGCCACGATCGCTATCTAGATCGTGATACTGATTCAACTTGTCCAGCTCTCTCACTTCAATTCCTTTTTTGATCTTTTTTACCAAAAGTTTGCTTCTTTTCTTTTCGGCACTTGTACACTTGGAAAAAATGGGAATTAGTATATTTAATAGAAAATTTGTCTCATCTAGTCATTCAACTCATAGTAGAGTGCATGAAAGTGAACTGCAAATGACTGGTAAATTCCCCACTCATCATTTATCCCAGAAGAACTTCCTTAACTTATGCATAAATCTCTTTCTCTACTGGAAAGACAGTTCTTCTGGAATGAGATCACTTGCCTTGTAACTTGCAAAGATAGTAAACCAGGGAATTAGGTCTTGCAATTCTTCCAAATCTGCTCGTCTAGAAAAGTATCATTGATCTCAAGGACATTCCCTACTTTCTGCATTGATTCATCCTCAAGTCTGGACAAATAATTAGCAACTTGATTTTTTTTAACCTTTCGGTCTTTTATCTAAAAATCAAACTCTTGCAGAAAAAGAACCCAATGGATCAATCTACGCTTTACATCTTTCTTTTCCAGGAAGTATATTAGGGATGCATGATCTGTATGCACAACAACCTTAGTTCCAATTAGATCAGACCGAAATTTCTCAAAGGAAAAAACCACTACTAGTAGCTCTTGTTTAGTCACAGTATAATTCTTTTAAGTAGGGTTTAGTGCCTTGCTAGCATAACATATTGGGTGCAGAACCTTTTCTCATTGTTGGCCCAGGAAAACACGTAGGGCCACGCATCTTGCATAACTTATGATCTCAAATGGCATAGACTAGTCAGTAGACACAATAATAGGAGCCTACAATAGACACTCCTTCAAGAACTCAAAAGCTTTCAGATATTCCTCATCAAAATCAATTTTCACCTCTTTCTCAAGAAGCTTTCATAAAAGGGTTAGTAATAGTTGAGAAATCCTTGATAAATCGACTATAAAAGTTAGCATAGCCTAAAAATCTTTGAACTCCCTTAATTAAAATTGGCAGTGGCATCTTCTCAATAACTTCAATATTTTCCTTTTCAACTTATATGCCTCTTTTAAAAATTTTGTGCCCAAGCACAATTCCTTCTTTCACCATAAAGTGGCACTTCACCAAGTTAAGTACCAACTTTCATTCTTTACATCATCTCAGGGAATTTTCCAAGTAAATCAAATAGTCATCAAAAGAATCATCAACTAAAGAAAAATCATACATAAATACCTCAATGGTGTCTTCTACCATGTTAGAGAATATGTACATCATGCATCTCTAAAATGTTGCTGGAGCATTGCACAACCCAAATGGAATTATCTTGAATGCAAAGGTCCCATATGGGAAGGTAAAGGTTTTCTTCTCTAATCTTAAGGAGGAATCGTTATTTGATTGTACCCTAAATAGCCATCCAAAAAATAATACCAGCCCCTTCACATAAGTCTATCAATATTTGGTCAGTGAAGGGCATTGGGAAGTGGTCCTTTTGGGTTCATGTATTTAATGTTTAGTAGTCCATGCCCACTCTCCATCCAGTTATTGGTATCATTGTCATGAGCTCATTCTTCTCATTTGTCACTACTTCAATGTCGCCTTTCTTAAGGATGCATTGAACAGGGCTGACCCATTTATTATCAGCAATAGGATACGCAACACCAGCATCAAACCACTTGATTATCTCTTTCTTCACCACCTCCTACATAAAGGATTCAATCATCACTGGTGTTCAATACCTTTGATGTAGTCTAGTTCAAGTTGGATTCTGTGAGTATAGATCCTAGTGGAATACCTATGATATCTATAATAGTCTATCCTACATCTTGTTTGAACTTCTGCAACATGAAAAATAATGCCACTACATCAGACTTCATCAAATCTGCAATAATAATCACTGGAAATGTGTTGTTGGCCACCAAGAAAGCATAACCCAAATGGGATGAGAGGGTTGTCAAATCTAATACTGGTGGCTATTCAATCGATGGACTAGCAGGAGGAGTGGTTCTATTCTTTAGATCCTAATCAAGATTCTTTGGAGAATCGGGATATGAACCTCTCCAATGCAAAGCACCAAACATCTCATCATATTCATCAATTCCATCACTGTCAAAATTCATAATCACTGATGCTAATTCTTCAATACTCAGGCTCTCTTCAATTATAATAATTAATGCATCAACTTTACCATAAATGGTGTCTATTACAGACACAACACTCTTATCGTCTTCTACCTCATTGACTGATATTCATTTAAAGTTAACTATTCATCATTGAGTTTGAACCTTATTTATACGAACTCCATATCAACGAACGCCTTACCTATATCTAGGAATGGTCTTTCCAAGATGATAGGGACTTGGAAGTCCACCTCATAATTAAGGATCATGAAATCGGCTGGAAAGATTAAGGATGTCACCTTTACCAACACTTAAAAAAGAATACCAACTGACTTTTTCACAGTTCGGTCAGCAATCAACAATCTCATTGATGTTGGTTAGGTTCTCCTAATCCCAACTGTTTAAAAGTAACCTATGACACAAGATTAATACTTTCTCTTAGATCATATAAAGCCCGAGCAAAGTTGAAGGACCCAATAATGCATGGAATTGTTAAGGCTTCAAGTCCTCGTTCTTCTCTACTAATGATCTAGAGGCAACATCACTACAGTGATGAACATTAATAGTTGGGTCATAACTTACTGTCCATTTTTTGGTTAATATATCTTTCATGAATTTTGCATAAACAAACATCTTTTTGAATTCCTCTACAAAAGATATGCTTACAAACAGCTCCATTAACATAGATAAGAACTTCTGATATTTTCCCTTTTCCTGCTTCTTTTTCAAACTATGTGGATAAGGTTGGCGAGGTCTTGGAATAGTCTTCAAAGTAGTTTCATCAACCTTACCCTTACCTTTGTCCTTATTTCTACTACTTTCAACATTTGTCGCTCTCTCAGCTTCAACATAAGGTGCTTTCTTAACGTCAAAGGTATCAACATCATCTTTTGACTCATTTATAGTAGGCACGAGCAAATCCATGGTAGATTTACCACTTAAAGTGGTTGATAATGCTAAACTTACACGTTAATTTAAGTGTAAGGAAGTCGTCGTTAATATATTTACCCAACTTTGGAGTTGGGGTTGATTCCATGAGAAACAATGTGAGTGGCGATCAAATTAATTTGAAATGAAAAATACGTGTTAAATTAAAACCAATGGTACAAAAAGATAAATTGGGGGAGATAGGATCCTACGCTAGTATTTATTTTATGTTTTTCCTAGTATAAATTTGGGGCTACGAATAATTAAAGTTTTATCAATTAAGCACGAATATTGGGAATATGCACTACTAAGAGAGTGACATGTGGGTGTTAATCATCAACATCAATTTAGTAAATCAAATATGAGTCAGCTTGGTTATAGATTTCGATGCTAGTCTTTCAACAAAACACCAAACTTTGATCCATTGATTCTTTCGAATACCTAATAGGTGTGTTCAACAATTGGTAACCCCAACCACAATCTAGGCATCCTATTTCTAGGATGATACCCATGGCATATTCAATCTCACATTCACCCTTATGTCTAAGATAGTGAAAATTTAGCAAAATACACACATAATTTTCTATCTTTGCTTTTATCTTCACATTCCTCTTTCGAGGATGATATGGATTCCGAAAATTCACCCAAAACCCTTCTTTCGAAGATGACCTTGAACTTTCTAGAGTTTGGAGTTTTCACTCATCAAACCCATGAGGGTATTTGGCTCTTTAACCCATCGAATCCCTAAAAAAATACATAGCAATGATAAAACCCATAAACATAAACTACCAAATAGATTCTAACAATAACAACCCACATACACTTAAACCCTTATTCACACATAACTCCAAGAGGGAGATTTAGCTACACATAAGATAAATAAGAATAGATATACCCATAATCTCCATTGAAATAACTTGCTGAATATCTAAATGAATGTTACTTCAAACTTAGCTCTCCCACAATATCAACAATGGAAGTGAGCAAATCTTTCACTTTGAAAGTCTCCGATATATTCTTCACCCAAAATTTATACAATATTTTCTTCTCCAAAAATGGAGGCTATGAAGTCTAGAGTTAAAACCTAAAGGAAAGGGGAAAATGGAATGTCTCCCACTTAAAGATAGGGTTTGAGTCTTTTTGTCAAATTGGGATCAACATGTGTAATTACTATTTTGCCCTTGGGATGAATACTTTAGCTGAGCCGCAATTGCGCAAATCTAACTGCAACCGCGGCTATTCTAATGTGTTTTAAATCAGTAACAACAATCAATTGACCATCCTGGAATGCTGTAACTGCGGTCAACAAACTGCGCCTACGATACCTGGGACTCTTTTGTTGCAGGTCTTCAGCTGTACTTTTCCTTCTCCCTTTTGATCATTCTAAGATCCAATCCACATCTTTCTATCTTTTCAACCTATACCTGTAAAGAGTGGATATTAGTGTATTTACTCATAAATATGTCTCATTTATTCCTTCAAATCATGGTAATGTACATGAATGTTGAGCGAGAATAAGTGGTAAAATCACCACTCATCACCACCCCCAACTTACAGCATTTACTTGTCCTCAAGAAACACTGTCTCTTATCATGAGACAATCATTTATGCCCAAACTTTATGCGTTAAAGGTGATAATGACTACAACTTTAGTCGTAACCACAAGTAGATCATTGCATATATGCTAGGATAATTTCACTACGCCCCTCATTATAAAATCCAATACTCAAGAATGCATAAGACTTTAAAAAGTAACTAAGAAACAATGACCAATACTCTAGAGGTGGCTCCATTTTTGCCTCAATTAAGCTATACTTCATTTGCCTGATTGCTTGGGAGGTGATAAAAATCACCCATCTTAACTTATTTGTATGCCATCCTCATAAAAAATAGAATTTCCACCCACCAAACTACCAAATATATAACAAGAAATTTTAAGTACACAAACCCTCCCTCTCTCACAAAAGAAATCTCAATGCAACAAGAGTCATACCATAGGCTTTCCCCTATATTCAATCGCCACTACAAAGAAAGTAAATGGTCGGAGATCTCAAAGAACTTTTTAATCTTGTAATGTTTGTATGGGTTTGGGTAGGATACCATTTAGGAACAACATGGCTACACCCTTTCTTGACCGCCTACATCACCCTTTACAATTCTTTCTTTTTTTACTAAGGGACACTCTTCTTTGTTTTCTTTCTTTTCTTATGCCTACAATTTTCTTCCTTTGTTCACCACTTTTCTTTCATTTCCTTTTCTTTCAAATTTCACGCACTTCCATTCTTTGAAGGAATCATTCCTTTTCTAATAATTTATTTTCACGGTTTAGGCGTATAAGGTATTTCACTAACACTTTCTAGATCCAAACTTCCTTCCATCAATTTTCACCACCCCAAATTAGGCTTTAAGACTCAAGTTAAATTTTCAAGTACAAGGAGGGTACGGTTCAAAAGAGGGATAAAAAGAATGGAACCCGACTTGTAATGAGTTTGCTAACGATAGGTCTAAAGGTCAAAGTGGGTAACTAGGGATTGCAATTATTCATGGGTAGGATTTTTAGGCTACGGTGGTTTCCAAAATCACAAAGATGGCCTAAGATCATTTCTCCAACCACATAGAATCAAAATTAATTTTGAAAGACTACCGTGGCAAGTTTTAGATAACACAAGTACACATGAGATGAAAGCTAATAGCTCACCACACATGGCATACAAACTTAGATAAGGGATCTAAAATGTCCCTCTCACTAGAGACACAAGTGAAGTATTTATCATTATTCACAAGCCAAAAATATACGGAGCCATAAGATGAGAAAAAGTTTTGTTACAATATTGTTCACATCCATGCCCTCGAATTTTTCAAAAATTTTGGATGGAGGCGGGGGGGGGGGGGAGGGAGTGATGGAGGGGGTCATTCATTTTGCATTAGTCTCTCTCATATTTTGCTAAACTATGGCTGTAATCAAAGCCTTAGTCTCACATTTAGGGTCAAAACGGGCAAACTACCCATATGGCTATTCAAACTTTGCCAATGGTGTAAAAAGTGACCCCAACTATACAAAATCCAATGCCATAGGTACTCAAACTTTCCTTGCATCATAGATATTTATACTATGGGTACACAAAATTCCCCTGTACCTTTGTCTCAATCAAAATCAAACTAAACGCTAAGGTAAAAAAGAAAGAAAATGAATACTAAAAGACATAATAATCCACAAAACAAGGGCACCGATCGGGTATCCAAAAATATTGAATCCATAACACAAGATAAAAATATCATCCAAACATTATCCCAAAACAACCATAAAAATATATATCTAGCAACACAACAAGAAAACAATATAAATAAATTTGAGGCCACCCCTTAATAAAAGAAATGCAGTGTCTGCACTGCATGTGCAAGAAGACAAGAGTAAAAGGGTCTCCCTGTATCCATATCACAAGCTATCTTCACCTGCTAACTCAGTGTTACTACCACCCACATCATCAGCTGACCACTTTATGAGTACCTAATCCTCACTATCAAATCTCAATGAAGGTAGTGGATGTTTGGGTTTGAGCACCTTGTAGATGCATTTCACCTCTTCCACAACTTTTTGAAAAATTTGTCTCTCTTCTTTTATCTCTTTACCATCTTCTCATACGAGTCTTTGAGGTCTCTATGAAAAGCACCTAAGGCTGAATAGGCTCTCTCTAGATTGTCCACTATGGCACTCTACTTCTTCTTATCCACCATGTACTCCTTATAATCTGACCGAGCCACATATGTATCTCGAGCTATGGAGAAATCTCCTGATCCATGAGGCAATCTAGACAATAAGTCCCTCACATCTTACATCTGAATATATATATCAGAGAAGGTAGTGGCTAATTAGGGTCTGCAAGATTTGGACTAATTTACCTATGTCTATGTTCCTCTTCTTACTCTGACCTAGGCTGCCCTCGCCTCTAAATTTGAATGAACAAATGAGGGAGACAAGGTATACCAAAGTGTCTGTAGCATATTCCACCACTTTTTCCCTCCTACATAACTCACTGATAAGGGAAGGAAAGATAATATAAGTACCTCTATGGTTCTTAAAGTACCACTACTTAAAGAGGTAAATCTCACCCACATTCAAAGAAATTCCAGATAGGATGCAGGCTACCATCCGACCACTCATGTCTATGATAATGGTCATGTGAGTGCATGGCGAAACTCTGATACAAATGATGTTCATCCATAGCCTGGCTTCAACCTTGAATTCCTTCATCAAAATATCTAGTTTGGTTGTATCCTAGGGAACTACTTTTCTTGGGCATAATTTATCAGCAATACAAGTCCCTGGCTCACATCCCTTGGCACAAAGCTCCCCATGTCAACATTTGGGAGCCCATACACTACATTAATCTTCTCCACTCCAAAGTTCACTAGCTTAACCCAAATTTTCAATACTGGGTTTGCGAGGGAGACTACGCTGAGGTTTGTGTAGAAGTCACTCACCCATTGCTCATTAGAAAAGAAGGGTTCAGAGGAAAAAAACATTCATCGGGTTGCTGTGAGCCTGACATAGAATTCTAGGAACTTCTCTTCCACTTTGTAAAGGTTGATACCTCTTTTAGGGAGTAGCTTTGTTTTGTGGAAGTCTACATCGTATTGTTATTGGCATTCTGCGGCCATGAATTGGGTGTCGTCTAAGTCTCCCTTTTTTTAGTGACTTAGAACTTGTAAGTAATGAAACTCAAGAAGATATTAGAATTATCAAACCAAAAACCATGCTAGAATAAACAGATAAGTAAATATGGTAGTGTTATGGAATGTTCTGGGGTAGTTAAGGATGTGCCAAAATTTTGATGTCAGCCTAAATTTTCCCTTAGGTATGGTGATCACAGAATGTTTACTGCAACTGTGGTGACATGATCGCAGTCATCGGGACCGTGACCGCGGTACCTGAGACTAGAATTGACATCTTCTGTGTTGTGCTCAAAATGAGATTATAACCCCATTTCTTTGTTTCTTCTAGGCACGACAACATTATAAACGCTTAACTAAAGCCTAGAATGTATGATTGTAGCCCTTAAACTTTAAAAGAATTAAAACTAAATTCATTGGGGGCATTCAATAAAAAATATAGAGTACACCATTGTTTCAGCCTTTTAAAGCTTAAATTTGGGTGCTCAAGTCTTCCCCATCAACGTGCACTCCTACTTTAAAATTCAACCACAATAAAAATTTCAACAAGGCATGTCTTAGCAATTAAAAATACTAATTTAGGCTAGTTTCTACACTATGGGTTCTAAGCATGTGGTTATAACAAAGAACGGGAAATTGAGACAACTTACTAGATTAGAGAATGCACGAGATGAGTTGGTACTTGAAAATTCAAAGCAAAGCCAAAAATTTGAGAATGATTTGAGTAAAAAAATGAAAAAATTACGTGGGGGAAATGACATTTGAATGGTTTTTAAAATGATAAATCCATGATCAAGGTCATAGGTTTGCGATTACGGTTACGCGGCCTCCGCAATCGCAGAGGCACGAACCGCGATTGCTGGAACTGAGACTAGACAACTGTGGTTCCTTCCTTTTTGGCTCAGTCCAAACTTACAAATTTCATACTTTTCTTTCTCATATTCAATCAAAATTCCCCGTAGCACCATATTTTATGGATTCTACATGTCCAAAAATATAGAAGAAATCTACTCTAGCATGCTCAATTAAAAAGGATAAGTGCCACTTTTAGTGACATAATGGTTTGCCTCCCATCGAGTGCTTAGTTTAACATCACAACACGATGTATCTACTATTTCCTTTTATATTTCCACTTAGAAAAATTGAATTTCTATCCCAGCTTTCATTCAATATGCATGAACGGCAGAGAGATGGAGAATTCAAATCTTCCAAGATGAAACCTGGAAGATGTGATAAAATGGGAACCAAGTTTCGATCTTCCTATATTGAACACTAGAACCTTTTACCCATTTTTACATCGATCTTACGGATTGGATTTATGGGTAGAAGTGTGTACATCAATAGACCATTCCTTGTACATATGAAATTAAACTCATTTTCCATTAATGGATGGGGTTCCATGGGCTCCCTTGGAATGACAAACTCCAAAATATAAGAGCTAAACTCTGCCTCCCCACAATCCTCCATTTGTTCAAAGGTATGGATCCTCATCACATCCTCTAAGCCTAATGTGGAAAAGTGGGTTGAACGAGGTCCAACACCTAATTTTGGGTTAGCCTCCATCGAAGCATATTCACCCTTAAATGAGCTAGAGTAATTAAATGAGATTTTCTTTGATTCTTCTCTTGACTCTAATCTCATTTCTTTTATATTGGCTTCTTCTTCCTCATATGAGTCGGATGGTTAGGAAGCCGTTGAGGATCCTTCGCTACCAAGATCATAATCATAGCCTAGTTTTTCTTCTTGACATACCTCCTCTTAGGTAATAGGCATGGTAATGATAGTTTCAAGCTTTACTTCTTTGCCCATTACCTCCTTATTGACACTTTTCCATTCTTAATGTATGTGTTCTAGATTCTCCCCCATTGTATCTAACCGATCCAAAATGGCTAGTAGCCTTGGGTCACAACTATTGAAATCATTGTGTTTCTCATTCTTCTTCTTATCATAAGACCTATTAATCTCATAAGATGAACTAGCAGTTCGATTAGCATAATATGGGGGAGGTTCCCTTGGACAATCATCCCATGTACATTTCGACTACCACACAAGGGACAACCGTACTCCCTACCAGATCGAGATGGTGATTCTGTCTCTCTCCTAGCAGCATAATTACAATCTCTCCTGAAGTGTGATCCAACACAATATGAACATGGATGGTCAAGATAGGACCTCCAACTATCCAACTCATATTTGGTCAAAGATGCCATAGAGAAAAGTAAAAATAAAATAAAATCAACCTAAAAAGAAAATCACAAACACTTATATAAAATATTGAATTCAAGCAAGTAAACTAAAATTTCAAACTAACCTAATACGCCAAATTATTCCTCGGCAACAACGCCATTTTTGATAATGCTCAACTTACACATCAATTTAAGTGCAAGGTAGTCGTCGTCATTATATTTTCCCAACATTGGAGTTAGGGTCGAATCCACGAGGAACAATGTGACTGGCGATCAAATTAATTTGAAATGATAGATATAAGTGAAATTCAAACCAATGGTACAAAAAGATAAAATGGGGGAGATAGGATTCTACACTAGTATTTCTTTTTAGTTTTTTCTAGTATAAATTGGGGGACCCGAATGATTAGAGTTTTATCAATTAAGCATGGATCTTGGGATTATGCACTACTAAGGGAGTGATATGTGGGTTTTAATCATCAACATCAATTTAGTAAATAAAAAATGTGTAGGATTTGATATAGGTTTTGTGCTAGTCTTTCAATGAAACACCAAACTTTTACCCATTGATTCTTTTGAATACCTAATAGGTGTGTTCAACAATTGGTAACCACAACCTCAATCTAGGAATCCCTATTTCTATAATGATACCCATGGCATAGTCATCCTCACATTCACCCTTATGTCTATGATAGTTAAAATTTAGCAAACTGCACACATAATTGTCTATCATTTCTTTGGTCTCCACATCCCTCTTTTGGGGATGATATGGATTCCTAAAGTTTACCCAAAACCCTTCTTTAAGATGGTCTTGAACTTTCTAGAGCTTGGATCTTTCACTCATCCAACTCGTGTGGGAATTTGGGGATTTCACCCATGAAATCCCAACAAAAATAGCATAGCAAAGATAAAACCCATAAACATGAACTACCAAATAGATTCTAACAATAACAACCCACACACACTTAAACCCCTATTCACACATAACCCCAAGTGGGAGATTTAGCTAAACAAAAGATAAATAAGCATAGATATGCCCATAATATCCATTAAAATATCTTGTTGAAGATGTTAGTGAATGTTACTTCAAACTTGGCTCTCCCACAATATCAACAATTGAAGTGAGCAAATCTTCTACTTAGAAAGTCTCCAATGTATTCTTTACCCAAAATTTATACAAAATTTTCTTCTTCAAAAATGAAGGTTATAAAGTCTAGAGCTAACAGCTAAAGGAATGGGGAAGATGGAATGTCTCCCCTTTGAAGCTATGGTTTGAGTTTTTTTGTAAAATTTGGATCAGCACATGGAATTACAGTTTTGCCCTTGGGCTGAATCCTTCCGCTGAACCACGATCGCGCAGTTTTGGCTGCGACCACGGCTATGCGACTGTGGTATACATCCACGACCATGATCAATTGACTATCCTTGATTGGTGTGACCCCGTTCAGCAGACCACGACCGTGGTACCTGAGGCTTTTTTTTACAGGTCTTTAGCTGCACATTTCCTTCTCCCTTTTGATCCTTGTAAACTCCAATCCACATATTTCTATCTTTTAAACTCTATACCTTCAAAGAGTTGATATTAGTGCATTTGCTCATGAATATGTCTTATTTATTCCTTTAAATCATGATAATGTACATGAATGTTGAGCGATAAAGAGTGGTAAAATCTCCACGCATCAGTGGTAATGGTATCACAATGATTAATATTTTTCGAGTTTCGTAATGTATTACTTGGAAGATTGCCAGACTGCCTTTGATTCTATGTGGCTGAAATTTAGCCGAACTACTACTCCAGTTGTTTGATCGTGGTAGAATACTACTCAAATTTTTTATTCAACTCTGAAAGGCTGAATGGTCTACCTTAATCTACTTAAGACAACTCTCTTGACTTTCTTAGCCTTTTACTAATTTAGACAACATTGCTTCCATTCGGGACTTGATATCTTAGCTACTTGGTTGAACATATCTGTTGCTTTTCTCTTTATACTTATTCTTGTGCCTCCAATCACCATCGTATTCTCTACTCCTGTCTTAGTACCTATCACTATAATAGTTCTGACCTTGATTTCCTTGCCCTTTTGCTCGAAAACTCGCCACTTTGTGGTACAAATACCTTATTTCCACATCTGCATCAGACTCATAAGCTATGGAAGTAGATCTCTATGCCCCCACTTCATTTACCTTTTAAGCAATTATTGTTGGAAATTATTTTCAAAGTATCCTAATATCAATACTGAGTTGTGCTACCTCTTGTGCTATCATATCATCATTAGCTCTATAGTTACTAGCAACTCTAATAGCATATGTATTAGCTCCGTTATAAGTCTCAAGAGTGTGCCATCCTCGGTTAGTGACAGAGATCTTATCTAGCATCTATTGGGCCATCTCCCAATGTAGATGCATAAATATACCTACAGATATTGTGTTTTCCATTCCTTAGAGCTATCATTCAAGGACTTATAGAATATTTCCAATAGGTTTTAGGCTGGAATCTTGGGATGAGGTACCACGCTTAATTTTTTTGGAACAAAAATGTTGCTTCATACATAGACTCTGCAGGTAACTATCGGATATTATAGATCTAAATTTTAGTTGTAGCATTCTGGAAGAGGGAAAGGATTTGTTTAAAAACTATTTGCAAAGCTCGTGCTAAGTCGTGATTGAGCTTGTAGGAAGTTCCCCCAGCCACAATGATGCTTCACCTGTCAGTGAATAAAGGAATAACTATAACCTCAATTCTTCCTAATCCACCCCTAGGTGTTATATGAAGTGCATATCCTAGTAAATTTTGCGAGATGCATGTTCACATCATCTGTTGTTGCCCTCGAGAATACAAGCCTTAGATTTAGCTGCTAGATCATCGCACTGGTAATGTCTAACTGGAGGTAATGAAAGTAGAAAAATGGCTCAAGTATCAACTGTCTCTACATAACCAATGTATTCATCTTTATCATATGGTGGTAGATACTGATAGGCTAGGACTACTATGGCTTTGCCACAACGCCTTCTATCACGATTAGCATAGAGTAGTGCTCGACGATTATCTACCGGCCTTGGAAAAGCTTGATGTTCTTGTTGATCTAGTCAGGCCTCATCGACTTCTCTTCTCTCTTTAGTTGTTAATTCTAAAAATTTCTCAATGTGTCTATTAGCAACATTATATAGATTAGTAGGTATAGAAGGAGGTATATTCTGAGAATCTCGGACCCCAAGAAGAACACCATTATGAACTTGCTCAAACATCCTTTGTGGTGTTTGTAAAATTCTTTCTGATTCAAGATCAATAGAGAGTAAGGGATTTCCTTGAATCTTAGTTCCATACATACACCAGTATATAGACAACTAGAAATAGGAAATAAAAACTCACGATCTTTACCAACTTTAATCAACAATTCACAATGATTTCCCCAAAAATGATGCCAAAATATGATGTCACACAAAACAAACCTCTAAAGAAGTATGCAACAGTAGATTCCAAATATAGTAACCCAACTCAGATTGGGATCAAACCCACAGGGAATACACTGAACCATATCTCAAACTTGAAAAAATTCACGAGTAGTACGTAAAAGTAAATGGGGGGATTTGGAAGTCAACAATAACAAGTAGCAAACTTGAATTCTTGAAATTGAAAACAATGAAAGACGAACACTAGGACTGAGTTCCCCATGGGTTCACAACTACGTAAGATTCTCGTGTTCGAACCACCTGTCCTACTTTTATACATGCAAATTTGACAAGCTTTGTACTATCAACTGTCTTGTGAATGTGTTGATAGATCTCACCCTTTAACTTATGAGTGTTAGGGCATCGCCTTGTTGTGCATTTTCTATAACATCAGTACAACTCTTACCTTTTGAGTCTTGAGTTGATTAGACGAGGGTTGATTGCCCTGAATCACTGTTGTAACCTCCTTTTCCCAATCTCAAACTCCCTTGTAAGGATGTTCTCAAATACAGGCAATTCCTAAGCTTCCTTAGTAGCTTGGGCACAATTAATACAAAGAATATTACAATACAAGCAAATCCAGTAGAACAGATAAATGTCCCACTTCCCCTACATAACTAATCCACTAGGGTTCCCACAACCCTAGTTAAGAAATTTAGCCACCTATTCTTATGCAACAATTCATGATAGTCAATAAATATGGCATGTAATTTATTTCACAATAATAGAACAATAAAATCCTAAGTCTCCAATTGAATACAAACTCAAAATCTCAAAGATCAAAGTATGTGAAAATTATCAAAAGTATTGTAAAAATGCATCACCAAATAAAGGAATAACCCTAAGGTATTTATAATATCTCAAATTAATAAAGAAATAATAATAAAATGGAATAGGAAAATTAAATCGGCAATAATTAAAACTCATAAGGTCTCCTTACGAGACGTATGCTGCAAGTCATAGGCATTCCTGTGAACTTTCATCTTCAGGGTTTCAAGAATCTGTGGTCATTACGATTCCTCACCATGATTCATAGTTAGTCCTTATAACTCATTGTTTTCACTCGTTATTACTTGAGCCCCAAAATTTAGGACCTTGAACAATGGCCTTGTTACAATTGCTCACAATGAGTCGTAGTCAGTCCTTACGACTGGTAGTCTTCTAATACTTATCTTCTCCAACATAACTTTAGCCACTGCCATCCTTATAATTTTGGTCTATGATTCTTATAGTGTCTTAAAGACTTGTAGCATAAATAGTACTTCAACTTGTTACAGAGATTTTTCTTCTAATTATTAGCTCAGCCATTTTCTACCTGATTTCCTGCAATAATGAAACAAAAACATAATAACCACAAAAATAACCTAAGTCCAGGAATATTTTCATTTTTTAGGCATCAAATATTCAATGTTTCCAAGGCACATGAACAAACATCATGAGAAAGAGGTGAAGTTTCATTTTGATGAGGCATGTCTTAGGGATTTTGAGTGCTTGAAGGAGCGGTTGGTGTCAACCCCTATTATAGTGTCCCCGAACTGGTCCTTGCCATTTAATATCATTTGTGATGCAAGCTATGAGGATTTTGGGCAAAGAGGATAAAATATACTTCACCCTATGTACTATCCTAGTAAAGAATTAAATCATGCTCAAAAGAACTATACTATTATCGAGCAAAAGTTACTGGCACTGGTTTTTTCCTTTGAAAAGTTTTAGTCCTATGTTATTGTGACTAAGGTTATTTTTCATACATACCATGCAACATTGATATACCTAATGGTGAAGATAGTTGTAAATCCAAGATTGATTCATTGGATTCTCTAGGTACAATAGTTTGATTTTGATGTGGAGGATTGAAAAGGCATAGAAAATCAAGTTGCAGATCACTTGTCCATACTTGAGAAAGAAACTATGAATAAAGTAAGGGATGGTCTTAAAATCGATGATACTTTTCCAGATGAACAGATTTTGGCAGCATTACAAGACCTATTTCCCTGGCTTGCTAATTTTGCCAATTACTTGGTAAGTTATCTTGTCCAAGAAGACTTGTCCTTCCACCAGAGAAAGAAATTTATGCCTGAGGTAAGGAAGTTCTTCTGAGATGAGCCTTATTTGATTAGGATTTGTGCAGATGGTATGATTCGTAGATGTAATCCAAAGGTAGAGATGATAAGTATTTTTTAGACTTGTCATGGCTCACCTGTTGGGGGTCACTATGGAGAAACCACACAACCCATAAAATCATACAATGTGGGTATTACTGGCATATGATCAACAAGGATTTTCATGACTTTACACTCACCTATGACCATTATCAACGTCAAGGAAACATCTCACGATGGCATAAACTCTCTTTGACCCCTATTTTGGAGTTAGAACTATTGAATGTATGGGGGATTGATTTCATGGTTCCTTTAGTGAGCTCATATGGTATGAAATATATTCTAGTGGAGCTGACTATGTGTCAAAATATATGGAAGTTGTACCGCACCAATACTGAAGGAAGAAGTGTCACTACTTTTCTGAAAAAACATACCTTTTCTTGGTTTGGCACTCCGCGTGCAATAATTAATGATGGTGGGTTGCATTAATATAATCATCTAGTCAAGAGTCTTCTATAGAAATATAGAGTAAATCATAAGGTGAAAACACCTTATCACCCTTAGACAAGCAGACAAGTTGAGGTCTTCGATAAGCAAATCAAGTCCATATTGGCAAATACTGTGAATGCCAACAAGACTAATTGGTCGAGAAATTTGGATAATGCATTATGGACCTATCGAATAGCTTATAAGACACCCATTTTCCCACTTCATACCATCTTATGTATGGAAAATTGTGTCACTTGCCTATTAAACTTGAGCCCAAGGAACTATAATCACTGAAAAAGCTAAATTTTGAGAGGAATGATACAGCGAATCTGAGGATGAGCAAAGTAAATGAGTTGGATGAGTTCCAACTCTGGTATTATGAGATTTATGCTTCATATAAGGAGAAGATAAAGCTATATCATGACAGAAAAATTGAGAAATGAGTATTTGAGCTCGGTGACTAGGTGTTGCTGTATAATTTAAGACTTTGCTTATTTCTAGAAAAGTTTAAAGTCTAGGTAGAATGGGCCATTCACTGTGATGAGGGTGTTCCCATATGGTGCTATTGAATCAAAGTGTGATTGTGAAACCCCATTCTATGTGAATAGGTAAAGTGTCAAGCACTATATAGGTAACAATGAGGAAGTAACAATGGTTAACAATTTGAGCCTTGGTGAAGTCCGAGTAACCAAGGCAACTGACTTATGTTGCAACGTTAAATCAGGCACTGAATGGGAGTCAACCCATGTGGCTGGTTGGGGAAGTATGAGTATCCAACCTTGCCACATCTTGCTGCAGTGTCAAATTAAGCATTGCATAGGAAGCAACCTATGTTTTGTATTTATTTAATTGTATGATAACTTGTATGTTCAGTATGCAGTGATGGAGATTTCAGGATTAAACCAAAAAATTTTCTGATGCCAGGATATGTAAGGTTCATTATGAGTCGTAACCTGATATTACGACTCATGACCATAAGTCGTAGGGACCTGGAACCCAGTCCGCCTTCAGATAATTGGTCTTTTGAGTCATTATGACTCTCAAAATGAGTCGTAGTCAGTGACTATGACTCGTTACCATTATTCATAGTTACTGGAGACCCAAGTAAGGTTCCAAAATGAAACACCCTCGGTTTTGACCCTTAGATAATTACTTCTCGTATGATGCCGTACGATTTGGTTGGTCTTGGTCATATGGTAACCAGTGTGGGTTGGTTGGATTATGTCCAAGGTATGGTTGGGTAATACTAGTCATATCTTAGGGTACAAGTAGTATTTTTCCAATTGTATATTTCCCTATGCTTAACCTAGAGGATTCTATTCGGCCTAAGGTACAATTTTAAGGTACTGGTCATATGGTTGGGTATGGTTTATCCATGGTGTTCCTATGTTGGATAGTGTTGGGGTCCAAGGGGAGGCCTAGGGTATGAGATAAGATTACGACTAGTACCCGAGGGCATAGTTCGGGGGAGGGTGGTTGTACCTTCCTACCGGCATTTTGTGTAGTTTAAGTTAGGGGTAATGTGTACATTCTCTTCTTAACCTCTTAAGTCCCCATGACTTATATCACTCTTCGTAAATTATTTACTCTATTATTCTAATATTTAACACTTAGAAGAAACTCTCTCAAATTCACTCAAGGCTCTCAGGTCAAGGAAGGCTAGGGTTTTATCAATAGGATCAATTTGGGGATTGGAAAGGGTGGTTTCTCTCCATCATCTTTCTAATATAAGGTATTTTAATCCTCTCTCATTGTTATTTCAACTAAAAGCACGTTTTATGTATGGTTTTCATGGCATAATTTGTATGGTTTTGGGTTTTCAAATATATGTTAGGGGTTTTGGTCATAATGGTTTTTTATGATTCCCATGCCTTTTACTTATGGTTTTTATGATTATAATGGTGTTTTTGAACATTTGGTTGCATGTGAATGGTTAATTGGTACTTGGTTTTGGTTTTGGAAACTATATGACCCCAATATGATTGTTAAAATGCCTATGAGAATGCTTTTATTACATAGTTTGGGTTTCAATGAAACTATTGCATGGTATAACGTGGTAATTGAACATAAAATGGATTGGATGGTTTTAAATGATTAAATGGTAATACTTTAGTGGTCATGGTTCGGTTAAATTGAAAGTATTGTGGGGTATAAGGGAATCCCCCAAGAAAACATAATAATGAACTACTTGTGAAGTATATGCTAATCCCCAAAGCAAATTTAATAATGTAATCTATGGGTACATGTGAATCCCTGTTCTTTAAAAAGGTTGGGTAAGGACATTATTTGCAAGATATAGTCGGTATGACGATACCACTAATTATAGCCTTGGTTAATAATAAATATTATTCGCAGTTTAGTTGTGTGCTAATGGTTTTAATTCTACAATAATAGCGGGATATGATAGCTAACCGTGAAGGTTTGATCCCAATTGATGAACACTAAAAGCTCATGTTTGACGATATGAGGATTGGTCATAGCAACCATATACTTATACGGTACATGAGATCCCCTAAGTTACACTTATATAAGTGTATCATGGAGAACAGAAGGTACACGGGAATCCCCTACTACTATGGGATCTTTATTCATGTGGCTACACGCATCGAGGCACGTTCAGTGGGTAACACTGGACCCATATATCTCGTAGGTAGTTCTAGTATGGTTAAGTTACCTATACCTAGGTAAATGGTTCTAAGGCATGTTAAACGTGAATCGCCTCCCCAGCATGGATATATATATATGTATGGTTGTGAATGCATATGGTTGTTTACTTGATTTCAAAGGTTGGCATCATTTTATCTTTATTTTGAGTGCATTCTATGGTTTACCCGCTAACCTCTCTTTGAGTATTGTATCCCCACGCGATATAGGTATCAACCATTCTACTAGAAAAGATGTTTTCCATCTCATCTATAAAACCCTAAGGATCATTCACCCGCTAACATCTCTGGTCAATCCCCATTTGTAGCATACATAAACCATCTTATTACATGTTTAGAATTTATTTGACTCAAGGTATATGCTTAGAGGTTGGGTTGGGTATAAGGGGTGGTCCCCGATCCTGGTTGGACTTGGGATTCTTATTAGGACAAGGCCCTAGTTTGGGTTGTGTCAAGTTTGTATCAGAGCTTTAGGTTCATGGTCAATTAGGGAGTCCATAAAGCCGTGTTGAGTAGAGTCTCTTTTAAGTTTTTGTAGAATATCACACTCATAAGGGAAAGGTTATATGGCATTTAGGAATGTTTCACTTCATTGTGTTCTAATTTCAAGCTTGGCGTCTAAGTCCTGGAATATTCTCTAATTCCTGTTCATTTACTTTTCAGATCATGCCTCGACAATATAACATACATGGGAAATCCTTTATTCTAATTAGGGATGATATTGATGGGACACACTCTTCTCATGGGATTCATACTCGGTCTAGCGGCCCAGTCCCTAAATTTTCTAGAGTTCCACTGACCCCCTCTTGTTTTATTCATGCTCCTCAGGACAATATAACAAATGCTGAGTTTCATTAGTTGATTCCTATGATTTCCAAGTTTGTAGCTTCTCACGCTGATCATGGTACATCTCTACTCTATCTTTTGAGGCCACAGGGGTTAGCAAATTTATAAAGTTGAGTCCTCCAACTTTCACAAGTGTTAAGGTGTAGGAGGATCCTCATGGTTTTCTAGATGAGATGGAAAATATCTTTAGGTTGATGTATGCCACAAATGTGAAAAGGGTGGATTTTGCTGCCTACCAGCTGAAAGATGTGGCATACCAATGGGACGATGAATGGGATTGGGAAAAGGGTGATATTGAGGAGTTATCTTTATGGGAGACTTTTTCTAATGCAATTTTAGACCGCTTCTTTCCTCAGGATTTAGGAGAAGCCAAAGTGGAAGAATTTGTTTATCTAAAGAAGTGAAAGATGTCGGTCAAGGAGTATGCCTTTAAATTTCACCAGCTATCTAGGTATGATCTGAAGATGGTGTCAAATATAAGGGCCTAGATGAGAAAGTTTGCTTTAGAACTATCTTATGAGTTGATCCTTGAAAGCAAGACTGCATTGCTGATCAAGGACATAGATATATCTAGGTTGGTTGTTCATATGTAATAGATGGATGAGGAAAAGAGAAAATAGGTTAAGAGAGGGAAGGAAGTTTAGGTACTCTGAGTAGGGTGGTGGCCAATAGTAAAGTTGTAGATATGGTGTTAGGTAGAAAAAAAAGAAGAGGGGGATTGTTGGTTCTTTCTCTATAGCTAATGCTTCTTACTAGAAGTCGTCAGGTGGCAAGTATCCACAGGGTGGTGATAACTTCAGGGAATAGGGTTCCTAATCTCAGGCTAGTGAGGCACAGTTGGTTTCGTCATGTCCTTTTTGTAGGTTCTATGATCGATTACATCGAGGTTTTTATGATGAGGGGAGGGACAGGTGTTTCAAATATGTTCAGCCAGGCCTTATGCTTAAAAACTATCCGGTTGGTAAGGTTGCTTAAGGAGCGACCAGGATTTTAATTTTCTTTTCATCTACTTTTGCACCAAACGGTGCTTCTACTACATCTAGTTTTGCTTCTAGTGTCGGTACTGGCTGAAATTAATTGTATACACACACTACTCGATAGGATTCTGAGGCATCGCCTAATGCCATGACTAGTATGTTACAACACTTTTCTTATGATGAATATTTATTACTCGATCTGGGGTCCACACTCTCTTATGTGACTCCATTTATGGTTGTGTATCTTTGTTTTGATCTCGAGGTTATTTTAGATCCTTTTCTATTTCTACCCTAGTAGGTGACTCTCTTATTTCTATAAGAGTCTATAGGCGGTGTCTGGTATCTGTTGGTAGGAAAGTGACTTCAGTGGATTTATATGAAAAATATATAGTGGATTTCGATGTTATTTTGGGGATGGATTGGTTATACTCGTGCTATGCGTCCTTAAATTTTTGGACTAGTGATGTTGTCTTTAAGTTTCTTGTTGAACAAGTTATTGAGTGGGAGGGTGGTTCCCTATCTCCTAAGGGGAAGTTTATATCATATCTTAGGGCTCGAAGATTAATCTCTAAGTGGTGTCTCCATCATTTTTTCTTGATTAAAGATTCTAACTCGGGGTATCCTTCTTTACATTTGATTTCAGTGGTGAATGAGTTTCATGAGGTCTTTCCTAATGACCTTCCCAATGTTCATCCGGATAGAGAGATTGAGTTTGGGATTGATGTTTTTCTGGACTCTAGTCCAATTTCTATTCCCCTTTATAGAATGGATCCAATTGAGTTCAAGTCGCTTAAGGAGAAATATAAGGATCTTTTGGATAAGGCTTTCATGTGTCCTAGTGTGTCCATGTGGGATGCACTGGTGTTATTCTTGTGTAAGAAGAACGGTTCCCTTCAAATGTGTATTTTCTATCGACTTTTGAATAAGGTAATGGTAAGAACAAATATCCCCTCTCAAGGATAAATGATTTATTTGATCAGTTACAAGGTGCAAAATTCTTTATAATATTGATCTTCTATCTAGGTATCATCAGCTTAAGATTAGCAAGGTAAAAATCCCTAAGATGGCTTTCCAAACTTGGTATGGAAACTTTGAGTTCTTGGTAATGTCTTTTGGATTGACTAATGCCCCGGTGACTTATATGTATTTGATGAATAGGGTCTTCCATCAGTTTTATGATTTGTTTGTCATTGTGTTCATTGATGAAATTTTGGTAAACTCTAAGAGCGAGGTGGATCATGCCAATCACCTCTGTGTAGTGTTACAAAATTTGAAGGATAAACAGTTGTATTCCATGTTTTCAAAATGTGAATTCTGGTTGAACGTTGTTACTTTTTTGGGTCATTATATTTCTAGTGAAGGGATCATAGTGGATCCTCAAAAGGTTGCATTTGTTAAGAAATGGCCTAGACCCACGACTCCAACTGACATTCAGAGCTTCTTTGGTTTGGCCGGGTATTATAAGAGGTTTATGGAATGTTTTCGACTATAGCTTCCCTATTGACTAAGTTGACTTAAAATAAGGTAAAGTTCTCTTGGTCGGATGCGTGTGAGGGTAGTTTTGAGAAGCTGAAGGATAATCTAACTTTTTCTCTGGTTCTGACTTTTATGAAAGGTACTAAGGGGTTTGTGGTTTACTATGATGCATCCCAGGTGGGACTTGGTTGTGTTATGATGTAGCATGATAAGGTGATAGCATATGCTTCTAGGAAGTTGAAGGTACATGAGAGGAATTATCCAACTCATGATCTAGAGCTTTTAGCCGTGGTGTTTGTAATGAAAATCTGGCGGCACTATTTGCATGTGGTGCATGTGGATATCTTCTCAGATCATAAAAGCCTATTGTATGTGTTCACTCAGAAAGAGCTAAATCTCATGCAGAGGAGATGGCTCGAGCTTCTCAAGGACTATGACATGAGTCTTCATTACCATCCAAGTAAAGCTAATGTAGTTATTGTTGCTCCTAGAAGGTTGTCCATGGGAATTTTAGCTCACGTGGATAAGGAGAAGAGAGAGTTGGTTAAGGATATCCACTGTTTTACCAATCTTGGAGTTCTTCTCTTGGACTTCAGGGATGGTGGTGTGTTGGTAAGGGAAGTGGTGTTGTCACCTCTTGGTACAGAGATCAAGGAGAAGCAAATGTTAGATCCTGTCTTAATGAAAATTAAGGGTAATGATGGTGGGAAAAAGGTAACGGTATCCGAGATTAGTAGTGATGGTACCTTGTAGTACTTAACAAGGTTGTGTGTTCCTAACATCGATGATTTACGAGAAAGGATATTGGCCGAGGTTCATGAATCATGCTATATGGTTTATCCTTGTTTGACTAAAATATATCTTGACCCTAAGGAGATGTATTGGTGGAATAGTATGGAGAAGGCTGTGATTGATTTTGTGTCCAAGTGCATAGTGTGTCAACAAGTAAAAGTTGAGCACATGATGCCTGGGGAGATTATATCAAGAAATTAAGTTGCCGAAATTAAAATGGGAAAGGATAAACATGGATTTTGTTCTCGTTCTTACACGATCTCAGAAATAATTTTATTAGGTTTGGGTCATCATTGATAGGATGACAAAGTCGGCTCATTTTTTGCCAGTGAGGACTAAATTTTTGGCTGAGGATTATGTGAGGTTGTATCTTCTTGAGATTATGAAGTTGCACGGAGTACCTATTTCTATTATATCTAATCATGGTATGCAATTTTCATCTCACATCTGGCGGTCATTACAGAAAGGGTTGGGTACTAAGGTTAGTCTAAGTATTGCTTTCCTCCTGCAGATGGATAGAAAAGAAGACAGTACTATTAATATGTTGGATGTTATGCTTCACACATGTGTGATTGACTATGGTGGTAATTGGGTTGAGCATCTACCTATTGTAAAGTTTGCTTAAAATAATAGCTATCATTCTTGTATTGGTATGGCCCATTTTGAGGCATTTTATGGTAGGAGGTGTAGACTCTTATTGAGTGGTTTAAGCTTGGTAAGGACGATATGTTTAGACTGAATTTGGTTTACCAGGAAATAAAGAAGGTAAAGGTGATTTGGGATAGGCTTAATACTACCCAAAGTTGTCAAATGTCCTATGCAGATGTATGGAAAAGGGACTTAGAGTTTGAGGTTGGGGATATGGTGTTCTTAAAGGTGTCTTCCATGAAGGGAGTAATGCAGTTTGGGAAGAAAGAAAAGCCAGTCTCTAGTACGTTGTTCATCATGTAATTTTAATAAGGGTTGGTAATGTTGCATATGAATTGGAGTTGCCTTTTAGTTTGAGCTTCATTTGTTTAGTGTTCCATTAATCTTTTGAGAAAATTTGTAGGTGATCCTTCATCGGTTGTTCCTTTTGAAGGATTGGGTATCTCGTATTCCTTATCTTATAAGGAGGTCCCAGTTGAGATCTTAGACTGGCAGCTTCATCAGTTATGCACAAAGGAAGTAGCTTCAATTATGTTTCTATGGACAAACCACAAGGTGGAAGAGGCTACTTGGAAAGTGGAAGAGGATCTAAAGTCCAAATATCCATTCCTAATTTTTGTTCTTGGAATTCATGCGTAAGGTATGTGTTCTTCTTCATACTTTTGTTTTCTAACATTGTTAAAGGAAAGATTGATTCCTTGAATCTTTGTTTTCTAACATAGTTAAAGGTTGGAATGGGGGTGTTGGGGTGTAAATCGTTCTTATACTACCTTGTCCATCATTCGTGGATGAATGATCCATTTGGGTGAGAATTGAAACACCTTGGGTTTTGACCCTTAGAAAATTTCTAGGTTTTTGGATTATAGACGTCATATTACTTTGGGTACTTCTTGTAGTATATGTTATGGTTTGGTTGGTCTTGGTCGTATGGTAACCGGTGTGTCTTGGTTGGTTTCTGTCCAAGGTACGATTGGGCCATACTAGTCGTATCTTAGGGTACTAGTAGTATGCTGCCAATTGTATGTTGCCCTATGTTTAACCTAGATGATTCTATTCTTCCTAAGGTATGGTTTTAGGGTACTGGTCATATGGTTGGGTATGACTTGGACATGGTGGTTGTATGTTGGTCAGTGCCGTGGTCGAAAGAGAGGCCTAGGGTATAAGATAAGGGTACAACTCGTACCCTAGGGTACGGTTTAGGAGTTGGTGGTCGTACTTTCCTGTGAGAATTTTATATTGCTAAAGTTGGCGGTAAACTAGACATTTCCTCTATTAAACTTATTAGGCCCCACAACTTATAACACTCGTGGGACATTAATTACCCTATTATTCTAATCTTTAACACTTAGAAACTTTCTCAAGGATCTTGGGTCAAGGAATTCTAGGGTTTCATCAATAGGATCAATTTGGGGCTTGCAAAGGGTTGTTTCTCTCCGTCATCTTCGTAATCTAAGGCATAATACTCCTCCCTCATTATTAGTTCAACTAAAGGCACATTTTATGTATGATTTTTATGGCATAATTATGGCAAAGTTTTGGGTTTTAAAATATGTGTTGGGGTTTTTTGTTATAATGGTTATTTATGGTTTTCCCATGCCTTTTACTTATGGTTTTCATGATTATAAAGGTGCTTTGAACATTTGGTCGCATGGGAATGGTTAATTGGTACTTGGTTTTGGTTTTGGAAACTATATGACCCCAATATGATTGTTAAAATGCCTATGAGAATGCTTTTATTACATAGTTTGGGTTTCAATGAAACTATTGCATGGTATAACGTGGTAATTGAACATAAAATGGATTGGATGGTTTTAAATGATTAAATGGTAACACTTTAGTGGTCATGGTTCGGTTAAATTGAATGTATTGTGGGGTATAAGGGAATCCCCCAAGAAAACATAATAATGAACTACTTGTGAGGTAAATGGAAATCTCCAAAGGAAATTTAATAATGTAATCTATGGGTACATAGGAATCCCTCTTCTTTAAAAAGGTTGGCTAAGGACATTGCTTGTAAGATATAGTCAGTATGACGATACCACTACTTATATCCTAGGTTAATAAGAAATGGAATTGGTGGTTTGTTTGTGTGCTAATGATTTTAATAGGGCAATATTAGTGGGGTTTGATATCTAACCATAAAGGTGTGAGTCCAATGGACGTACGCTGCAAACACATGTTTGCCGACATGAGAGTTGGTTATAGAAACCATATACTTATGGGGTACTCGAGAATCCACTAAGTTACACTTGAATATATGTATCATGGAGAGTGAAGGGTACATGAGAATCCCCTACTCCTATGGTATCTCTAATTCGTACGGCTACATGCATCGAGGACCGTTCAGTAGGTAACACTTGACACATATAACCCATGGATGGTTCTAGGACTGTTAAGCTACACATACCCAGGTTAATGGTTTTAAGGCATGCTAAACCCGGTTTCCCTCCCCGGCATTGATATATATATATATATGTAAGGTTGTGAATGCATATGGTTGTTTACTTGATTTTAAAAGTTGGCATTATTTTATCCTTATCCTGAGTGCATGCTAGAGTTCACCCGCTAACCCATCTTCGGGCGTTGTATCCCCACTCTAACCTGCCATTCTACTCCTCCTGCTTAGTGATCAGATTCGGGATCAATTTGTGTTGGATTGAAGTGGTGACCTTTAATATTCCGAAAGTCTCCATTTCATGTCTTGGATGTTTTTACATACTTTGATAATTTTATAGACTATGGTTTTGGCTATGGTTGGGGGGAATATCCCAAACAGATATTGTTTTACTTTCGGTTAGAGGATTTGTGGGACTACTATGGGTTGGTATGGGCGAAGTCGGTATTGTTGTCAGCCTTGGCATTGGTATTATGGCTGATAGAAGTTTACAATATTTGATTAATGATTGTTCCATTTTGTTTTGGATTATATATATAAAAATCTTGGTTTGGTTCGTTATTGGACTTATTGACTTAGTTGGGATGGTCTAGGATGTAGACATATCCCAAAGTCATTATATCTTCAAATACGCTATCTTCTTACATATTCGGAATTCATCTGACTCGGGGTATGTTCTTGGAGGTTGGGCTGCGTATTGGGGGTGGTTCCCGATCCTAGTTAGACTTGGTATGCCCATTATGATAAGGTCCAAGTTTGGGTCGTGTTACTGACCTCACGGGGGGAGTCTATGCCCATACTTAATGGTTATGAGTCATAGCTAAGATTCATAGCCAGGCTTGACATTGCGGACCTAGCAGGTCGACCTAGTCAGATTTAATTAACTAAAACATGGGAATTGATCCAAATGATTGAAATTCCCAAATTTCAAATGAAGTGACTCCCTCCACTGCTTTAGTCAGCTACCATAACACAAAATCACTCTATCTTTATCCCGTAGAAACAAAAAACTCAACTAAGACAAAGCTACCAAAAGTCGAAACTCTCATGATTCAGGGAACAAATTTATTGGAGTTAAGAATTCTAAGTTTCAAGTAAACAAGTAAGTATTTCGTGCTTAAAAGTTCTATATAGTAAGTTAGTTTTTCAATAGCTACTTGAGTTTCTTGATTGAACTAAGTGTGCCTAAAAATAGTTGAGCCCTATTCTTGAGAATTTTGTGAAGTAATGTGGTAATGGGAGTAAAAAATGAACTTTGTGCTTTAAAATAATTATTAGGGATGATAGTATGAAGTGCTGATGATTGCTTAAATGTTTGATTTTGTATTGGGATTAAGCATCGAAACCAACAACTCTAAACATGCATGTTACACAGGCTACGAGACTCGTTACGAATCATAGGGAAACCTAACGAGTTGTTAGGTGATGTGTGAGATAATGCTAACACATTTGAATCTTTTAATTAAGAATAATTGCAAAATCTTAATCAACTTTTGTCGTTTTTGATTGTTTTATGTTTGATTTTGCAGAAGAAGATAGTATGTTAAAGAACCAACAAGAATGGAAGCAAATGAGCTGAAATCTGAAGTAAATAGAGGTAAAGTGTGGCTGACGGCATTTGTGATAAGTCATCAACCCTATGATAAGCTATCAGCTTCATCGTCAGCCATAGATAGAGAATTGTCCTAACTTGAAAGTTGTGACGACATTTTGTGATAGGTCGTCAAGGAGCTGATAAGCCGTCAAGAATGCCGCCAGCCTAAGGCAGCACATGAGAATTGAAGCAGAGACTTGATGACATTTGTGATAATTTGTCAAGTAGCTGATAGGGCGTCACCATTTGCCGTCAGCATTAGGTAGCAAGTGTCCAAAGCAAAGAGGAAGCTGACGACATTTGTGAGAAGTCGTCAGCCTCCTGATAGTCTATCACAAATGGTGTCAACTAATCCGAACAATTTCTGAATTTTATTATTTTGTTTCCATAATTAGGGTGAACTATTTAAATCCTTGTTTAGGGTTTTCTTAAGAGTTCCGAACCTTGAGTTTTGAGACACGATACTTGGATATTTTCTCTCTCTTACTTCTTCGCTTGAAAAAGCAATTACTTTGAAGAGAATTTAATCATTATTTTGGGATTTCCTTTGTGATTTAATCTGAGAATCTCTAGTTTCTATTCATCTTGTGGTAAGTTTATATTTCAAAGCATGAATTCATCTAGTTACTTCGATTATTACATCATGAGTGGCTAAATTCCTTTAACATGAATTATGGGATCTAGGGTTAGGTGTTGATAAGGTGCTGAGTGTTTAGGATTTGAAAGGTTTTAGGACTTCTTGATAATTCTGATGTTTTAATTATTGTCTGTTGGTTGCAAATGATAGATAACAGCTGCTTTGATTTTCTTGAGAAAGAATTCAAATATAGTGGGAAGTGAATTATCAACATAGACTTGGAAACACTAAACTTCTGTTTAATAATCAGCGTTGTAACAAGGTTGGTTAACCTGAGGTAAAATCTGGGCAGTGAATATAAATTCCCTAAGTTCAATGGGATTAGGTAATGAAATGCTTCAGTAGTTCGAGATACATTTAAGCATAACTTCGATAAAGATAACTTGTTCTCCTACCTATCGTGAGAATCTTGAACCACTAGTAGCATCTGTCTTGTACCAGAATCCATAGTGAACATAATTCTTGTTTTTCCATAAACTCTTGATTACAAACTAATTAAAGTGATTACCAATTACTTTTTCAACTAAAAACCCTCATTTCAGGAAACATCCAACTATTAGTTGATTAAATCATAAACGACTTAAGTTCACACTATATTCCCTGTGATTTTCGACCCCAACCTAATTGGGTTTTATATTAACGATCACTTACATTCTCGATTGAGAGGTGTAGTTTGAGAGTTATCGAAAATAGCTCCATTGCCGGGGAATACGGTTGTAAACTGAAGTTTGTGTGCACAAATTGACTGTTAGTTAAGTTTGCTAGTGTTACGTTTTCTTGTTGTTTTTTTTATTGCAGGGGGTTTTGTTTAGGTCTGACGACATTCATGATAACCTATCACATCTGTGACGGCTTATCAAGAAATGTCATCACACCTGGGATTTGAAGCATGAATAAGCCCTTTTCTAGGGGTGTGAAACTTAAATGATTGATGTGTTTGTGTTTATACTCTTGAGGGTCGACTAATGGTTTTTCTCATGCTACAGGTTTTAAAATGTCACCCAAATGAAATAACTCAAAATCCACAAAGAAAGTGACCAAAGGAAGTTTACCTCGGAGACTTTTCAATTAAGAGTATGATTATGAAGAGTAAGAGCCTCTTCTTAGGAAGCAAAAGAAGAAGCAATGCCCTAAAAATACTTCACCACCTCCTCCAATTGAAGTGGAGGAAAGTGAAGAGAGTGATACTGAGACAACAACATCTGAGCATACATCTTCTGACCAGATGGTCTTTCAGAAACAAGATTCTGAAGAGCATGATTCATATTGTCCTGATTCTGAGGAACATGACTCTGGGTAACCTGAATCCGAGTGACCATCAATTGAGTCCCCTTGTGCTAAGCCACAAGATAAGGAAGAATCTCTTATTCTGGGAACGACTGTCAAATCCAAGAATCCTGAAGTCCGAGATGGCACTAGATGGCAGATTCCTAAACCTCAGAAAATCTTCTTTGATGGGCTTCGCAGAACTAACAGAAGGGATGTTACGAGGCCAATCTTCGAAGAGAAGAGAATCATCATTAAGGGGTTGAGCAAGTATCCGAAGGTGGAGCGGAAATTTCATGACTATGATCTGGGATTGACTACATGAGGAGGAAATTTATTCTGTCCTACACTAGTTAGTAGAGAAGGAGAGAAAGCATCTGAACAACCTTTGTTGGATAAAGTTCCGGTACGGGGCGTAATTGTAGATATTTCTGAAGCAACAATCAACAGGTTCCTTCATGGCTAGAACTTCACTCCTCAGGACACTTCACCTACTTTCTATGTCCGGTTGAAGCATAGGGAAAATCAGCGAACTTGGTTAGCCACACTCATAGCCGATGGAAAACCGGAATGGCTGACCAATCCGAGTGAAATGATCTTCAAGGCCTCCCTGAATTTAGAGGAAAGATTTTGGTGGGGTATTGTACTTAGGTCGTTGATTCCCATAGATGGTGATAATATTCTCGGGGATGACAGAGCCATATTAGTCACAAGTTTTGTGATTATTCACAAATTGAACTTTGGAGAGATCATTGTCGAAGAGATAAAAATTCAAGTTTCGAGGTCTGATACAGCATATCCCATCCCTTGTTTAATTACAAGGTTGTGCAGGGCAACCAATGTGCCTAAGATTGTCGGGATAGAAGAAGAACTCCTTGCCAAGAAGACCCACAATCCGATCCGAAATGAGGAAAATTATCTGAGGCTAATACTTGATAGAGGCACATAGATTACCACTGATCCACTGGTTACAGGTACTAGTTCAGTGCCTATTGCAGAGATGCCATAATCTGAAGCTGTACCTCCAACATCTACAATAATGTCAGAATCATAAATGCCCAGAACCGAGACAAATTCTCCAGCTACAGTGCATACAACAGAATTTTCCTTTAGTCCTATGAATTTCTGAAGATCTGCAAAGCAGTCCAAGTGGTGCGAGGCTCAGCTTAAACTATTTACCAAGCAATTTTCAACTGTAGTGGAAAAAAGGGTAAAGGCTGCACTTGATCCCTACAAGGCTCTACTAGGTAGGATAGATGAATTGGAGAACCGCTTTAATTCGCGGTCGAAGGAGAGGTCAGATTTAGAGATGGCACTATTTAGATCAGACCTAGCCAAGGTGAAAGCGAAGGTTGGAAAGCTACAACAACACCAATTTAAAGTGTCATCTGATCTAGCAGTTGAGGAGTCTGAGGGAGAAATCCCATTGTTTGATCTCACCGAGGAACCAGTAAATAAAAAGAAAAAAAAAGGTGAGAAGAAAGGAAAAAAAAAAGATTGAGCCCCGATAGTGATGAAGAAAGAAAAGCAAAAAAGAGGTCAAGAAAGAAGTCTGAAAAGAAGGAGATGAAGAAGGCGAGGATTGAGTCCTTAATGGATAATGAGAGATGGGAGGTAGCCATCCGAGTGAGAGCTGCAGGGGCCTCTACTGGTAGGCCTTCAGAGACTGATAGACCAGCTGCACCAGAATAGAGCAAGGCTCTTGATGGAGATAGGGAAGCTAAGGATGCGGCAGCAGGGTCAGGAACCCATGACCCCCGAGATTGATCTATTCCAGGTATACTCTAACACTAAGTTTAGATTTTCTTTGATTTTAAGTTGAGGGTATAGGGTAAATTGTTGTTGTAAATTTTGTAGTCAACTAGGAGAAGTACTAGTACTTGATGCAGTTGAATTGTTTTTGTGATTTTGTACACTTCTTAAAATGGTCTACTTCTTTAATTGTGTGATTTGCATTTAAGTGTGAACACTATATATCTTTGTATGGCATTAGTTATAGTGACACAAAGATTATTGCTAAACAATTACATGAACTGAATAAGTAGTAGATTGCGATATACCTATGTGCCTAGTGTGTGTGAGAAACTACTTAGTTCCCTTTGTATGCTAAAGCCAAAACTTGTCTGGTTAGTCTTACCTAGGTTGAAGGATAGGGGTTAGGAAAGGATCATAGGATATTAGCTCACTTTAGCCTAAATGACCTTCCCTATGTGAGTAATATCCCTTGATCCTTGTTTTGATCCTGCTTAGCCTATTTATTTTTATGAGACCTATCACCTGTTTTGGCCTTAGTCCTCTTTCGACACTGTGCACCTTGACTTAGGCAAATGGCCTAAGTTGAGGGTGGCTAGCATAGGGGTGCGTGATATAGAATGAGTATGAAGAAATGTAGCATTAAAGAAAAGAATAAAAATTTGGGTGTGGAGGAACAGAGAAAGAAAAATAAAAATTGTGAAAAAGAATAAGTGATTTTGGAAAAGACCGCACCCATCATAAATAAGTGTGATCAAGAAAAGAGAAGAATAGAAAAGGCTAAAGAGTGAAAACCCAAAAATCTAGTGTAGTGTCAAGGAGGCTTAGTAAGTTTAATTACCATCGAGTATCATACTATTCCCTAACCTATATTACATGCCTAAGAGAAGACCTATAGTGATCCTAGCTGACCTATCTGAAGATCTGGGTAATGAAAATAAGGGCAAGCCTATGGTACTTGGCATACATTGGTTGGAACTTCGTTCTGAGGGTGAGTGTTTTGAATGTCCCCATGGTTACATATATGATTACTGATATGATATGAGGGTTATTGTTTTGCTGTGGGGGCACACCAGATATACTGATAGTTGCTAACTTGTTTGAAGAGTGTAATACTGGTCTATGCATGGTTGTTATAGCTGACTTAATGTTGTATTTTGATTTCTGTGTGTTGCATTGGTGATCTTCACTAATATACACAGTTGTTCTTGAATTGACTGACCTTGGAGATGGTCAAAGTGTTTTCAGATGATATGGATTATTAACTGCCAAATATACTTTGTATTCTCTTAGTTTTACTAAGTTTCTTGACGACAAGCAATTGTATTAAGTTAAGGGTGTTGATGTGTGTGCTAATGCTAACACATTTTAGGCTTTTAATGAAGAATAATTGCAAACGCTTAAGAAACTTTTATCGTTTTTGATTGTTTTATGTTTGATTTCGCAGAAGAAGCTTATATGTTAGAGAACCAACAAGAATGGAAGTAAATGAGCTGAAATCTGAAGTAAATAGAGGCAAAGTGTGGATAACGGAATTTGTGATAAGTCGTCAGCCCTGTGATATGCTATCAGCTTCATCGTCATCCATAGAAAGAGAATTGGCCAAAGTTTAAAGATGTGACGACATTTTTTGATAGGTCGTCAAGGAGATGATAAGCCATCAAGAATGCCATCAGCCTAAGGCAGCACATGAGAACTGAAGCAGAGACTTGATAACATTTGTGATAAGTCGTCAAGGAGATGATACGGCGACACCATTTGTCGTCAGCGTTAGGCAGCAAGTGTCTAAAGCAAAGAGGAAGCTGATGACATTTATGATAAGTCGCCAGCCTCCTGATAGGCTATCACAAATGGCATCACCTAATCCAAAGAATTTTTGAATTTTATTATTTTATTTCCATAATTAGGGTGAACTATTTAAAGCCTTGTTTAGGGTTTTCTTAAGAGTTCTGAACCTTGAGTTTTGAGACACGATACTTGGATATTCTCTCTCTCTTACTTCTTCGCTTGAAAAAGCAATTACTTTGAAGAGAATTTAATCATTATTTTGGGATTTCCTTTGTGATTTAATCTGAGAATCTCTAGTTTCTATTCATCTTGTGTTAAGTTTATCTTTCAAAACATGAATTCATCTAGTTACTTCGATTATTACATCATGAGTGGCTAAATTCCTTTAACATGAATTATGGGATCTAGGGTTAGGTGTTGATAAGGTGCTGAGTGTTTAGGATTTGAAAGGTTTTAGGACTTCTTGATAATTCTGATGTTTTAATTATTGTCTGTTAGTTGCAAATGATAGATAACACCTGCTTTGATTTTCTTGAGAAAGAATTCAAATATAATGGGAAGTGAATTATCAACATAGACTTGGAAACACTAAACTTCCGTTTAATAATCAGCATTGTAACAAGGTTGGTTAACCTGAGGTAAAATGTGGGCAGTGAATATAAATTCCCTAAGTTCAATGGGATTAGGTAATGAAATGCTTCAGTAGTTCGAGATACCTTTAAGCATAACTTCGATAAAGATAACTTGTTCTCCTACCTATCATGAGAATCTTGAACCACTAGTAGCATCTGTCTTGTACCAAAATCCATAGTGAACATAATTCTTGTTTTTCCATAAACTCTTGATTACAAACTAATTAAAGTGATTACCAATTACTTTTTCAACTAAAAACCCTCATTTCAGGAAACATCCAACTATTAGTTGATTAAATCATAAACGACTTAAGTTCACACTATATTCCCTGTGAGTTTCGACCCCAACCTAATTGGGTTTTACTGGATGACTACAGCTTCTAGATAATCAAGTCCTGCATTAGCACGTCAGTTCTATGTAGCATACCAGATGGAGATCAAGAGATTATATCCTTAAGGGAAGTTCTGGAAGGGTGGTGAACCGTTGAATGCTGTGATGATCAAAGGTGTTCGTGTGAACATTTTCCCGAGGACCATATACAGAATACTTTATGGGCTAGATTTCCAGCCACCAGTAAATGTTGTCGAGATTGATTATAGCATGGACAATATGCGAAAGATAACAAGAAAAATAATATGCACTGAGGACAAGTTGGTTTAATTTTGGTGGATAGTCAGACTTATTTCTTCCAATAGAGAAGAGTCCAGTTAGGTAGTTGGTGGACCAAGAGTTAACCCATAGTAGATTACAAAGCATACCCTAAATTTCATAGTAAAGGTATGGTGGATGCTTGCACGACATAGGTTATTTCCTACATCTGGGGATAACGTACTCAGTAAAGTCTGCGCGGCCTTGATAGCTATAATAATGGTTGGCTATGATTTGGATATTGCATAGTTTATTGCTAGGGAGATTCATAATTGGGCGATAGGAACTGACACAGTTCTTGCATTCCTTTGTTCATTGATGTGGATATGTATAGATATAGGGGTGCTAGAAATTTCTAACGTTGACTAGTTCATTTATCCAAGGAACACCACAAAACTGCGGTTGATCCGTGACACTGTAAATCCCATATCTAAATAAGCATAAATAGGAGCAACATTGCTTGCTGAGGCATTTTAGAATTGAGGACCTAGGATTGACACAAAAGAATTTAGCGACAAGGTTGATACCCCTACTGAGATGACACAGTCTAAGCCTTATGCAATAGATAAAGCAGGGACTTCGCAGACACCGACACCACCTACTGTGACACCGAGATTATCTGCATCTAGGCCTTCCCTAACTAGTTATGACTTAGTGTCGCAGTCTTTCTATCATGACTCAAACTAGGGCCTAGCTGTGATGGGTATCTCAAGTCCACCTAGAACCAGAGACCACCCCTTTTTCCTAACCAAACAAAACAGAACACCTAGAAGATGCTTAATCCCAAACCTATAACAAGATATGAAAGATAATATTCTCAAGGAATACTAAGAATGCCAAAATAAAAAACCCAACCCACAATAATATCCGTAAAGCCTCTACTAATTTAAAAACAACCAATATCGGGACATGTCCCCGACTATGATAATGACAATGAAATAAAAATGTTTTGTGAAGTCTTAAATTCTAATTTATGGAAGGAAACCGATGAAATGACCAAGTATTCCATAGAATGAAAGCTCACCACTTTACCATAAACGACCAACAAACTGAGCCAATCTACCTAACAATGTGCAGAAAAAGTAGAAGTATCTTCGGTGCCTGCATTACATGGGGATAAAGCGTCTGGAGAAGATTAGTGGGTTGGGCACTAGAATCTCACTCAGGGATAAGGATAAAGTAATGAAAATTCAAAAACGAGTTCAAGTCAATGTACATGTTCACATATATGTGTGCATACATATATACATATATAAAATGCTGGGAAAGGTAATAACAATACCCAAAGGCTAAATAGGCCCCAACTCTCACCCCCTGGTCGGTCCCCAGTATATGTAGCTGCACGAACTAGAGAATAATCTTATATATATACGGGGGAATCGAACCTCAAAATCATATACTAAGGTACCTTAAGTACCCGATCACGTGATATAAAATGGGGGAATCAAACCTCTCAATCATATAATAAGGTGGACTCGAACAACCCAAACATAAGCATGTGGTCTCGAACCCTAGTCCATTTAGAGCCCCACGCAGGAAAATATAGTTTCCAGTAGTGGTCCCTCGAGAACACTAATTTCACAGCCCACCTACACAACCCTTTTTTAATACCCATTAAAACATTTAACTCATATTCTCTTTTATAGAACCATACTAAACATTTAGGCATACATTGTTGATATAGTCATACCAACTACACTGGTAAGATAACATCAACATGCCAAAACCAATTATTATCACTTGGGGGGGATTCTCAATCCCCTTGGTTCACTTTTGCATTAGCTTTGAGAGTTACACAATCCCATAAGGTTCAGTTCAAAATCATTATGCTTCATTGTATTTTCATATTATGGAATTGTTCAAGAATAGTTCAATGTGCATACTTTTTATATTCAAAACCAAATTCGCAATATTGTGTTGATGTCATTACCCCTTTAATTTTTTACATTTGCAATTCTAGGAAAATCATAATCCCCTAGTTTATTCACCATACCCATGCACCCCATCATTTCAAAACCATGAATAAAGCATATATAATCATATGTAAACATGGGAAGTATTATTCAAAAATAAACATTCACAACCCTCAAATTATGTTCCAAAACAAACATCAAAACCAAATGACTAAATATTTAAAACACATGTTCTTACAAAATAATAGTTGGGGAAGAGTAACATGCCCGAAGGATTCTCAATTATGGAGAAGAAACCTTGATTTGACCCCTAGATGCTCAAAATTAAGGAAACCCTAGCTTCCTTTGCTTGAGATAATTTGAGAGAATGCAAAGGGTTTTTGATTTGTTAAAGTTTTAAATTAATGCCCCAAAGATGTTTTATGGACATGGGTATAAGTGGATAAAGAGGAAAATATCCTAAGGCCCTCAACTTAAAGCTGAAAAATTATCGCTAGTGACTACGGGTCACTATATGACTCGTAAGGACTCACTATGTATCGTTACTATGAGTCTTAGTCAAGGCAGTAGCTGAGAGACCCCACCTCTAGTAACCCTAAAACTCACACCCTGTGACTCATTTTAAGACCCTATGACTCATAGGGTCCAAGTTATAATCAAGACAAAATACTTTGGGTATCATACTCATTTGGTTACAGATGGGACTAGATGTGTAACGCCCCGAGCCTGTACCCCAAATTCCACACGGTGATTATGTCCCCGAAGGAACACAAGCTAACCTATGACTGATATTTGCTATGAGAACTAAATAATAATACTGCAATAAATACAAAAATAGGCTGAAATTCCATAAGGTTCAAAATCGGAAATACTAAATAAGAATATCTACTATAATAATCTGTAAAATTGAATACCTTATGAAATTCTAGTATGAAAAGCCTCAAACTAAACTATCTAAATGAAGAGTTAATGGGACAAGCCCCCAACTAACTTCGACTACTGAACTACTAATAAACTGAAATACTGAAATAAAAGCATGCCCTCGATAAATAAGGGCTCACTATTGAAACTGTTGCTGATAATTGGATTAGTCTATGAACGGTAAAGAACATGAGCGTCCGAACCTATGATATGAGACATCATAGCACAAAGAAAGAGTATGCATCAATACATGGAATGTACTGTTATGCAAGATGAGGCAAGGCTGAATATAAGGGTTCATATGCATGAACAATAACTGTCTGAATAATATAGAGTAACTAAATATAAGAGTACATAGATAACTAAAACTCATATAAATACTGAGTATGCAATATTATGCATATACGTGTATGCTGTAATTAAGCTTTTACTGAAGCAGAGTTTTGAGTTCTGATAATAGAGTTACTGAAACTGATTTACTGTATCTGACAGTCTTGATTCTGTAGAACTAAACTTAGTTCTATAATGAGATTGAAAATAAGACTGTGGGAAGTAATCATCTAACCGACATGCCTCTTTTTTGAATAAATTTGGGGTCCAACCCGTAACCTCTGCTGGAAGGGTGTCAGTATCGTGCCATGGGTAGAGATACTGAAGAGTTCCCCTCCTATGGAAGGTACTCTAATGAGAATGGTGGAACCCACAAATAACAGGATAAAACACCTCATCAACCCTCAACTGGAAGATTGATGTCTCAACCTACAATGGCTACATAGTTCTAGAATGCAAGGACTGCTTCTCAGGATCACACCCTCTATTGACAGGTGAGCCCCCATCCTTGGGTTTACTCGGTGTCGAATCCTACTCCCAACTGAATAGACCCTGAACTAATTATATTGAACTAGAATGAACTTATACTGAGTTCTGTTGTTGACAGAGTACTACTAAGTTCTGTAACTGACTGAGGTTTACTGATCTTCACATGACTAATACTATTCTGTAACTACTATATCTCTAGGTAAACAACAAGATTTTTGGATATTAAATACCCCCAGGACTAGACAACATAAAAAGTAGAGCATAGCATGATCTTGGGAAACATAACAATGTACACTTGTCCATAATTCATTGATAGAGACATTTTATCAAACACATGTAAAGCATAAGTTGTACATATACTAGTATGTCATGATTTCATAATTTAATTCTCAAGAAAATTCTCGCAAACACTTGGGGAGAACAACTTAATGCGTATAATCATGTATATCGTATAAACATTGCAACTATAATGCTCAATCTTGTAAATTCAAGGATTATAACATGGAAATTACACAATTCAATATACACGCTATTTCAATTTCATGGAAACCATAATTAATCATGGATTGAATCTCAATTAATTTCATGAACATGAATACAATCCAATTTCAAGCATGTAAATCATAACTCAACAATCTCGTTGTTTTAAAAATTGATTCTTGGACTCTATGGGTGAAAGGAACCCATAGATAAACACCCAACATACCTTGGAATGTTAATTCTTTAGGGTTCTTGGAGAAATTACTGATTTTACTTTTTTTCTTGAAGTTAGGGTCTTACCCTTCTTGAGAGAAAATGATTTGATTTAGGAGAAATTGAGTGAATAATGATGTAATAGGTTATTTAGGGCATTAATATCGTGATTAGGACTTACTGAGGTAAGGGAAAAGTACTTAAAAGACCTTGGAATTTAAAACTTAGAATTAACTGAAAAATCCTAATTTGGCATACTGGCGCGATGTGGCGCTATCGCACCGTGTCACTGAAATTTGATAATTGTGACCTGGAAGCTTGGCTCAACATGGTGGAATTGTGTTGCTTCACTGCATGGGAATTTAGCCCTTGGCGCGGCGCGGTGGAATCGCGTTGCCTCACTGGAAATTTACAATTAGGAATTTGGCTGGTGGTGTGACATGGTGGTATCCCGTTGGCTTACTGGAAAATTACCATTACCATTTGGCTGGTCTATGCGATGCGCTGAAGTGCTAGTTGGCACACTTCTTTACAAAAATTACCTTAACTTCTCACTCGAGCATTAGATTTGGGCAAATTTTATATCATTGGAAAGCTGACTAGATTTCCTACACAATGGTAGGCTCTAAACTGAAAATTACTTAGTATATAGAATAAAATACGGGGTATTACAATATCTCCCTCTTGGGAACATTAGTCCTCGAATGAGACTGATTAAGATGAGAAATACTGATAGCCTAAGCTAACCCACTGAACATGAATATCTAATGCATGGGTATATGACTGAAGCTACTGACAAGATGAGTTTTCATACTAAACATGCATACCTGATGCATGAGTACATGTCTAAACTGATTCATGAATGCATGACTAAATATGCAATGGTAAGGAATACCAGAATTATAACTATAACTAAACATGGAATTGAGCAAAGCTAAGGAAGACTGTTACCTTGAGATGAATCTGAATTTATGGAGAAGTGGTAAGGATACTTGGTCCGCATATCTTCTTCTGCTTCCCAAGTAGCCACCTCAATAGACTGATTTCGCCAAAGAACTTTGACTAAGGGAACTTCTTTGTTCCTTAGTCTGCGAATCGGATGATCAAGGATCTGGACTGGAAACTTTTCGAAAGAGAGATCATTCTGAACATCTACGCCCTCTAAGGGAAATATGACTGTTGGATAACCAATGCATTTCTTTAGAAAGGAGATGTTGAATAGCTTGTGTACTGAAGCTATATCTAAAGGCAACTCGATCTCGTAAGCTACCTTTAAAAAATAGCTGAGAATTCTATAAGGACCAATATATCAGGGACTAAGCTTTCCCTTCTTGCCAAACGTATTTAGCCCCTTCATGGGGGAGATTTTTAAGAACATAAAATCACCAATCTCAAACTCGATATCCTTTCTTCTCACATCTATATACATGTTCTATCGGCTCTGGGAAGCCCTAAGACTTTCTCTGATCAGCTGAACCTTCTCTAAGGCATCATATACTAAGTCAGGCCCTAATACTATGTCCTCACCTACATCAAACCAACCAATTGGAAATCTACATCTCCTACCATAGAGAACCTCAAATGGAGCCATCTCAATACTGGAATGATAGCTGTTATTGCATGTGAATTCGATCAAAGGCAAATGGTCATCCTAACTACCCTTAAAATTGACAACGCAGGATCTTAGCATATCTTCTAGATTCTGAATGGTCCTTTCTTCTTTACCATCTGTCTGAGGGTGAAATGCTGTACTGAGGTGAACTCGGGTACCAAGATACTTTTGGAATGCTTTCTAGAAATGAGAGGTAAACTGGGTACCTCTATTTGAGAAGATGGATACTGGGACTCTGTGTAACTTGACCAACTCTCTAATATCGAGTTTGGCATAGTCCTCGGCTGAATAGGAAGTATGAACTAGAAAGAAATGAGCTGATTTGGTCATCCTATCTATGATAACCAAAATAGAATGATGATGATGACGAATATGAGGCAAACCCGTCAAAAAGTCCATGCTCACTTTCTCTAATTTCCATATGGGATACTGAACATCGACATGGACCCTCTAGGATTCAGGTGCTCAATCTTAACCTGCTGACATGTAGAGCACTTAGCTACGAACTCTGCAATATCCCTCTTAATCCCACTCCACCAATATATCTCCCAAAAATTATGGTACATCTTAGTGGCCCCTGGATGAATAGAGTATCGCGCATCATGCACTTCTGTATGAATTCGTTGCCTTAAGTCATCTACACCTGGCCCACTTAAACGACCCTGAAAATGCAACACACCATCTCCCCCTTGGGAAAAAACCTCTATTTTTTAATCTGTGACTGACTCCTTAAACTAAACCAGACAGGGATCTCTATCCTATTTTTTCTTCACTTCGAAAACTAGAGATGATTATGAACTAATCTGCACCCATACACTATTCTCTGTTGAATCGACTAAAAAGGATACCTAGTCGGGCAAGCCGATGAACTTCCTAAATTAACTTTTTCTTATCATCCTCAAAGTGAGAAACACTACCCATAGAAAATCTACTGAGAGCATCAGCCACTACATTGGCCTTTCCCGGATAATACAGAACACTCATATCATAATCTTTCAACAACTCTAACCACCTTATCTAACACAAATTCAAATCTTTCTGAGAAAAGACATACTATAATCTTTTGAGATCTATGAACACATCAACATGAACCCCATACAAGTAATGCCTCCAAATCTTTAAGGAAAACACTACAACTGCTAACTTGAGATCATGAGTCGTGTAATTCTTCTCATTGGGCTTAAGATGTCTGGAGGCATAGGCTATGACCTTACCTCTCTGCATGAGGACATAACCCAATCTTACTCTGGATGTATAATAGTACACGACAAACCCATCTGAACAATTTGGTAGAGTCAAGACTAGGACTGAGGTGAGTCGAGTCTTCAACTCCTAAAAACTCTTCTTGCAAGAATCTGACCAGTGAACCTGGACTTTCTTCTGAGATAATCTGGACATGGGTGATGCAATAGACAAAAACCAATAGTAATAGCCAGCTAAACCCAAGAAACTCTGGATATCTGATGAAGAGATGGTTCTAGGCTAGTTTCTCACCACCTCAATCTTTTGTGGATCAACTCTAATGCTATCACCCAAAAAAATATGATTAAGGAATGCTACTGACCTTAGCCAAAATTCATACTTACTGAATTTGGCGAATAATTGATGAGTTCTGAGAGTATCAAGTACGGGCCTGAGTTGATCTTCATGATCATTCTTTCTATGAGAATAGACAAGAATGTCATCGATGAAGACTATAATGAATATCTCCAAGTACTATTTGCACACGCGATTCATTAAGTCCATGAAAGTTGCTGGTGTATTTGTAAGACCAAAGGACATGACTAGAAAATCGAAGTGACCATATCGGGTTCTGAAAGCTATTTTTGGAATGTCGCATTCCCTAACTCTGAGCTGGTGATAGCCTGATCTGGGGTCTATCTTAGAAAAGTAACTGGCTCCCTGAAGTTGATCAAATAAGTCATCGATTCTAGGAAGTGGATATTTATTCTTGACTGTGTAATTATTCAATTGACGGTAGTCTATACACATTCTAAGAAAACCTCTTTCTTACACACGCATAAGACTAGTGCACCCCACAGGGAAATGCTGGGTCTGATGAAACCCTTATCTAAAAGGTCCTTTAACTGTTTCTTCAATTCTTTAAGTTTTGTTAGTGACATTGTATATGGAAGAATGGATATAGGCTGAGTGTTTGGAAGAAGGTTTATTTCGAAGTCTATTTCCCTTTCGGGAGGAACTCCGGGAAGATCTTTAGGAAACATATCAGAGAATTCACTTACTACTGGAACTGACTCATGACTAGAAATATCTGAACTATATTTTTTGACTTGCATAAGATTATAAACACATCTCTTGGATATCATTTTCCTCGTTCTAAGGTATGAAATCAACTGACCCTTAAGAGCTATAGTACTACCTCTCCATTCAAGGACTAGTTCATTTGGAAACTAAAAATGAACAATTCTATTTCTACAATCAGCTGAGGCATAGCATTAATAGAGCCAATCTATGCAAAGAATGATATCAAAATCTGCCATCTCTAGCTCTACCAGGTCTACTGAAGTAACTTTCTGAGATATCATAACCTGACAGTTCTTGTATACCCGATGGGCTATGATAGATTTTCCGATAGGGGTAGAAAGTGAGAAAGGTTCTGCTAGGATTTCTAGACTGACTCTGAATTTAACATCTATATAAGGAGTTACGAAAGAGAAAGAAGCTTCTAGATCTAGCAAGTCATAAACATGTAAATGGAAGATCCGTAACGTACTAGCAATCACATTAGGAGAATTTTCCTAATCTTGTCTGGAATGAAGTGCATAGAGCTTGTTTGGGTGTTTCCCACAGATGGCACTGGAAGCTGTACCCTGCTAATTCGGGTGACCTGACTAAGTTGAAGGACAATTATACTGACCCTGAGAACCTGACTGAGGACAATCTCTGATTCTGTGGCCTAGCTTACACTCCTGAAAAAATATCACTACCAGCTCAGCAGACACCCTAATGGTTTCTGCCATATGTTTGACAAAGAGGATTTGTTCAAGCACTACTGAAACTACTTTGAGATTTAGATCCTGGCTCCCTATCTTTGTTACCATTTCTGAACTTAGGTACTGGAGCACTGGCTAAGGATGGAGCTAGAACTAAAAATTTCGGGCAAAACTGGGAGTGGTTACCTCCCTCTAACTTAGGATGATTGAAATTAAAGCTACTTGTCCTAGCTCTCTTGTTCTGCCTCTTTCTCTATCTTTATTCTTAGCCTCTTCTATCTTGTACGTATGGACTATGATCCTGAATATGTCTATCTCCTTAATCAACATCGCAGTTCTGCATTCCTTAACCACACTATCTAACACCCCAGATACTAACTTGCTCATTTTGGACCTACTGTATGCTACTACATGGGGAGCATACCTAGATAATTGAGTAAACTTGAGGGAATACTCTTTCACACTTATACTGCCCTGCCTAATATTGATAAACTCTAACACCTTGGCTTCTCTTAGCTCTAAGAGAAAGCATCTATCTAGGAAAGCAGTAGCAAACTCTTTCCACTCTATGGGTTCTGCAACTGTGCCCCTATCTACCTCCCACTACTTAAACCATGTATGAGCTACATCTTGTAGATGATAGGCAGGGAACTCATCACTATCACTGGAAGTCACTCCCATAATATTTGTGACTTTCTGAACATGATCGAGGAACTCCTGTGGATCCTGTTCTAACATAGATCCTAAGAATAGGGAAGGATTCATTCGGGTGAAATCCTGAATCCTGGCTGCAGCAGTATTGGCCACTAGGTTAGCCTGAAAAAAAGTTGTTCATTCATTCTAAACTATTACAGAATTGGCTAGACTAATGAATGCATCTCTAAATTTTTCATGGGAGACATACTTGTCCAGGGGATCTGCCTGAACGGGCTGAGGTGCTGACAGATTTCCAGTCCTTCTTCCGTTAGTCTTTTTGGAGGAATGTTCTATAAACATAAGGAAGAAATGAATTAGACTGAGAGTTTAACTTGAGCTAATGCTTGCTCGAACGACATGAATACTTAAAGAAGGGAAACTTTTCCTAAAAACATCTCATAGACTTCTGTCCATAAGTGTGGAGCACTTCACACACATACACAAGACTCTACTAGATGCAGATTTCAAACTCCCTAGGACTCTGTTGAACCTTAGGCTCTGATACCAAGTTTGTAATGCCCCGAGTCTGTACCCCGAATGCCACACGATGCTTACGACCCCGAAGGACCACATGCTAAACCATGACTGATATCTGCTATGAGCACTGAATAATAATACTATAATAAATGCAGAAAATAGGTTGAAATACCATAAGGTTCAAAATCTGAAATACTAAATAAGAATATCAACTGTAATAATAATCTTTAAAACTAAATATTATCTGAAAGTCTAGTCCGAAAAGCCTCTGACTGAACTTTCTGAATGTGGAGTTGATGGGACAATCCCCTAGCTAACTCCGACTACTAAACTAATGATAAACTTAAATACTAAAATAAAATCATGCCCTTGATAGATTAGGACTCACTACTAAAACTACTGTTGATAACTTGACCCATTTATGCGCGGTCAGGAACCTAAGCGTCCGAATCTATAATAAAAGACACCATAGTGCAAAGAAAGAGTATGCGTCAGTACGTGGAATGTACTGGTATGATAGATGAGGTAAGGCTGAATGCAAGGGTTCGCATGCATGAACTATAACAGACTGAATGATATAGAGTAACTGAATATAAGAGTACATAGATAACTGAAACTGCTCTAAATACAGAGTATGCAATACTGTGTATATACGTGTATGCTATAACTGAGCTTTTACTGAAGCTGAATTATGAGTTCTGATAACTAAGTTACTAAACTGATTGACTATATCTGACTGTCTTGATTCTATAAAACTAAACTGATTTCTATAATGATATTGAAACTGAGACTGTGGGAAGTAATCATCTAACGAATATACCCCTTTTATGAATAGATTTCGGGTCCAACCTATAACCATGGTTGGAAGGGTTCTGTATCATACCACGGGTAAAGACACTAAAGAGTTACCCTCATCTGGCAGGTACTTTAATGAGAATTGTGGAACCCTCAACTGGCATGTAGAAACACCTCATCAACCCTCAATTGGCAGGTTGATGTCTCAACCTACGCTAGATACGTAGTTCTGGAACACAAGGACTGCTTCTAAGGATCACACCCTATACTGGAAGGTGAGCCCCCATCCTTGGGATCACTCGGTGCTGAATCCAGCTCCTAACTGAATAAACCATGAACTGATTATACTGAGCTAGACTGGACTGATTCTTAGTTTTATTGAGTTCTATTACTGACTGAGTACTAGTGAGTTCTGTGACTGACTGAGTTCTACTGATCATGACATGACTGATACTATTCCGTAACTACTGTAGCTCTAGTGAAATAGCTAGGTATTCGGGTATTAAAATCCCTCAGGACTCAATAGTATGAAAAGTAGAGAATAGCATGATCTTGGGAAACATAACAATGTACAATTGTCCATAATTCATTCATAGAGACATTTTATCAAACACATGTAGAGCATAAGCTTGTACATATACTAGCATGTCCAGATTTCACCATTTCATTCACATGGACATTCTTTCAAACACTTAGGGAGCACAACTTAATGCGCATAATTATGGGTATAATATAAACATTGCAATTACAATGCTCAAACTTGCAAATTCAAGGATTATAACATAGAAATTATACAATTCAATATACATGCTATTTCAATTTGATGTAAACCACGATTAATCATGGATTAAAACACAATTAATGTCATGAACATGAATACAATCAAATTTCAAACATTTAAATCATAACTCAACAATCTCGTGGTTTTAAAAAGGAATTCTTGGACTCTATGGGTGAAAGGAACCCGTTGATGAACACCTAACATACCTTGGAATGTTAATTCTTGAAGATTCTTGGAGAAATTCTTGATTTTACTCTGGTATTTGAAGCTAGGGTTTTGCCATACTTGAGGGAGAATGATTTGATTTAGGAGAATTGACTGAATAATGATGTAATAGGCTTTTTAGGGCATTAATCTCGTGTTTAGAACTAACTGAGGTAAGGGAAAAGTACTTAAAAGTCCTTGGAATTTAAAATTCAAAATGAACTGAAAAATTCCAATTTGGAATGTTGGCACGACGCGGCGATATCACGCCGTGTCACTGGAATATGACAACTACGACCTGGAAGCTTGGCGCGACGCGGTTGAATCGCATTGCTTCAGTGCATGGGAAGTTGGCCCTTGGCGCGGCGCGGTGGAATCGCGTTGCCTCACTGGATATTGACAATTGGGAATTTAGCCAGTGGCGCGACACGGTGGTATCGCGTTGGCTTACTAGAAAATGACCATTGCCATTTGGCTGGTCTCCGCGATGCGCTGAAGTGCCAGTTGGCACACTGCTTTACAAAAATAGCCATAACTTCTCACCCGAGTATCATATTTGGGCGAATTTTATATTTTTGGAAAGCTAACCGAATTTCCTACTCAATGGTAGGCTCTAAACTAAAAATTACTGAGTATTTTAAACAATTTATATAGAATAACTCATGTACTGAGGGTTAAAATAAACTAAGAAAATATGGGGTATTACAATATGACTCATTTAGAGTCACTATGACTCATAATCTTTAGTCATATTCATAACAGAAACTCAAGGAAAACATATTCTCTAGGCTACGATTGGGTCCTTAAGGTCCGCAATGACATGTAACAACTCGTTGGGAGAGTCGTAGTCTAGGCAGTATTTTGAGGTGTTTTATTCTCCCCCCTTTAGGATCATCCATCCTCGAATGATGAAACACGGCATCCTTTAGCATGATTTAACAAAGAGTACAACCACACATACCATTAACAAAGACAAAAAACAAAGATGTTAAGATTAACACATACCTTCGGTGTGATTGTCTGAAATGTGGAACAAGAATAGGTGTTTGGACTTCATGTCCTCTTCCGCTTCCCAAGTAGCTTCTTCAAACTTTTGGTTCCTCCAAAGAACCTTCAACAAATCCACATCCTTAGTATGAAACTAATGGACTTGGCAATCTAAAATATCAATGGGGATTTCCTCATATGACAAGGAGTCTGAATCACCAATACTTTTCAACAAAACCACCAAGAAAGGATCATCCACACACTTCCTCAACATTGAAACATGAAAGACTGGGTGAACGAAGCCCAAACATGGATGCAACTCTAACTCATAATCCCCATTACCCACTCTCTTACAATTCAAATGCACACCCACATAACGTGGACTAAGCTTCCCTTTCTTTTCAAACCGCATCACTCCATCCTTGGGTGACACCTTCAAGAACACCTAATTGTAAACTTTGAATTCAACCTTCCTTTGGCTCATGTCCACATAGTAATTTTGGCGACTTTGGGTGGTATTAAGACTATACCAAATCACCTTAACCTTCTCCATAGCTTGATGAACCAAATCAGGACCGAACATCTCAGCCTCGCCAACCTCAAACCACCCAATAGGAGAATTATATCTCCTACTATATATAAAGACTCAAATGGAGCTATCCCAATTCTAAAGTGATAAATATTATTATAAGTGAACTCGATGAAGGGAAAATAATCAACCCAACTACCACCAATATCAATCACATAAGAACAAAGGATATACTCTAACGTCTAAATGGTCCACTCCATTTTCTATCTGCTTGAGGGTAGAAGATGGTGCTAAGGTTTACCTTAGTTCCCAAATCTCTTTACAAGGAACACCAGAAGTGAGACAAGAACAGTGTACCGAGATTAGGTATAATAGAAATCGGTGCATCATGCAACTTGACGATTTTTTGAATGAACAACTTTGCATAATCCTCAGCAGAGAAATTAGTCCTCATTGGTGAGAAATGAGTAGACTTAGTCATCCTAGCCATGATGACCCAAATAGAATCAAATTAACTACTCGATCATGAAAGATCGGTAACAAAATCTATATTAATCACCCCCACTTCCACACATGCAACTTAATTTTTCGAAACAATCCACCTGGCCTCAAATGCTCTACTTTTACTTGCTGACACATTATGCCTTTAGCCAAAAAATTGTCCACATCCCTCTTTATGTTATCCACCAATAGATCTATTTCAAGTCATAATATATCTTCATCAAATGGAAATGAATTTTGTACCTCGACTCATGAGCTTCAACAACGTCCTCTCTCTCATCCCATTAACATCAGGAACACACAACCTATCTTGGTACCTTAAGATACCATCACCACCAATTTTAAAAGCCATCATTCTACTGACGAACATCATCCTTGATCCACATCAAGATAGGATCCAAAACCATTTTCTCTTTCACCTCAGAACCAAGAGATGACTTCACCACTTCTTGAATAATCACACCTCCATCCTCGGAGTTCAAAAGAAGAACCCAATATTTGCCAACTGATGAATATCCTTCACCGAACCTCGTTTCTCCTCATCAACATGAGATAAGCTCCGTATGGACAAGAAGCTAAGAGCAACAGCAACTACGTTAGCTTTTCCTGGATTAAAATGCAGACTCATATCATAATTCTTTAACAACTCAATCCATCTCATCTGTCTGAAATTCAAATCCTTCTAGGTGAACATATACTACAAGCTCTTATGATCAGAATAAACATCAACATGAACTCTATATAAGTAGTTGTGCCAGATCTTCAATGCAAACACCCCAACCAACAACTTCATATCATGAGTTGGATAATTATTTTCATAGACCTTCAACTATCTAGAAGCATACACTACCACTATACCATGCTGCATCAAAACACAACCAAATCCTACATGGGATGCATAACAATAGACCACGAAGACATCTGTACCATCAGGTAGGGTCAAAATATGAGAAGAAGTCTACATCTCTTTTAACTTCTTCAAACCCCCTTCACAGGCATTACAAAAACTTCACCTTCTTCTGAGACAATCTAGTCAATGGAGAAGTAATTGAAGAGAAGCTCTCCACAAACCACCTATAATATCTGGCTAAACCCAAGAAGCCCCAAATATTGGTTGGAGTCATAGGTCAAGGGCACTTCTTAACCACCACAACTTTTTGTGGATCCACCCTGATCCCTTCACTAGAAATAACATGACCCAGAAAAGTGACAGCATTCAACCAAAACTCATACTTCAAAAAATTGGCATACAAATGCTAAACCTTAAGGGTCTGCAACACTATACAGAGGTGATTGGCATAATCCTCCTCACTATTTAAATAAACATGTATATTATCAATGACTAGAAAGTCTAGAAACTAATCGAATACCCAATTAATGAGATCCATAAATATCGTCATGGCATTGGTCAACTCAAAAGACATAACCAAGAACTCAAATGGCCATATCTGGTTTCAAATGCAGTCTTAGAGATATCCACCTCCCTATTCTTCAACTAATGATAACGCGGCCAAATATCAATCATGGAGAAATCCTTAACAACCTAATAAAATAGATCATCAATCCTAGGAAGAGGATACTTATGCTTCATCATCACCTTATTCAACTAGTGGTAATCTATACACATTCGAAGGGAACCATCTTTCTTACACTCGAAGAGCATAAGCGAACCTCATGGGAAAACACTAGGACAAATGAAACCCATATCTAAGAGGTCTTTCAACTGCTACTTAAGCTCATTCAACTCAACTAGAGCCATTCTATAGGGAGAGATAGAGATAGGACGAGTTTCCAAAAGAAGATCAAACCCAAAATCAATCTCCCTATCCAGAGAAATACCAAGAAGATCATTGGGAAAATCTTTGAGAAACTCATAGACCACAAGGACAGATTATAATGAAGGACCCTCCATATTAGAAACTTTAACTTAGACCAAGTGATAGAGACAACCCTTGGAAATCAACTTTTGGGTTCTAAGATAAGAAATGATCCTTCCCTTAGGAACTAAAGAACTACTTTCCCACTTAATCACTGGTTCATTCAGGAATTTAAAAAGGACCATACATGTCCGATAATCTAAAGAATAATAACATTAATGAAGACAAGTCATCCCTAGTATAACATCAAAATCAACCATATCCAATTCTATCAAGTCTACCAAGGTTTCCCTACCACAGATAGTTATCACCAGCCCCTAAAACTCTTCTAGCAACCATGGATCCATAATACACTCTGGACCAAAACTAAAATAAAAACAACAAAACGGATCACATAAAAAAGAATAAACCCCGGATCAAGAAGACAATATGCATCACGAGAAAAGAGTTATAACATATTAGTGACAGCATTCGAAGATACTTCAGATTCCTGGTGACACTACCCAAACCAAGGCCTCATCGTAATGGTCATCTCTAAACCAACAAGGATAGGACATCACCCCGTTACCCAAGCCAACCAACCAATACATACCCTGAGTGGAATAAATCTCAAACATAAAACAAGATAGAGTATCTCATAACTCAAAGACTTTGGGATAGGTTCATGACCATGACTAACCCAAATAAGTCAAACCATCTAATACCAAACCAATAACCATAACATAATAACTAAATCCTTATCCATTCCATAACTTACTCAAGTCCACAGTTGGTCAATACAAAGCCTTTAAGAATAAACCAAGAATATCCAATTGGTACATGCCCCCAACCATAGCCAAAACCAACATCAAAGTCTAAACCAATAAAGACATAAGAAAACTCAAGCAATAAATTGAGCCTTCCAATGTATGTAAGCTCACCACTTCAAGTCAATACATGCTATTCTCGAGCCAATCACTAAGTAGAAAGTGTAGTATGACCAACACATGTATCCCGTTGGGATATACATCGAGGATGATTAGCGGTGTGAATGCTAGCATGTAACCCAAGAATAAGTAAAAGATAGTGCCAATAGTTCAAAACCAATCAACCAATGCATATACCAATGTAACACATACATAAACATATAAAAATAGAGATACCATGTCGGGATAGGGAACAAGATTAACATGATCTTTGAAATCATTAACCTAGGCTTTGTAGTATAATCGTCAAGCAATAAGGCACCCAAGAGTTATATGGTCCCAACTCTCCCCTAGCTGGCAGGGCCTTAGTGCGTGTAGCCGTATGAACCAAAGAATATCCATTACCGTATATGCCTTTATGAGGGACTCAAACCACCCAATCATAAAGATAACCGCACCAGCTAGCATGGTTTCCAGTGTCAGTCCTTCGAACTCCAATTTCACAGCCCTGCTACACATTCCACTTTAAAGCCCAATTTAAAACCTCCATTTCACATTTGGAACCATTTAACTAATTACTTACCAAAGGCACTTCGTTGGTATTGTCATACCAACACCACTTTTAAAGCCCAATTTAAAACCACCATTTCACATATGGAACTATTTAACCAATTACTTACAAAAGGTACTTCGTTGGTATTGTTATACCAACACCTTTTACAAGTGTACAACATGTCATTACTATTATCAATCAACCATCCATTAATTTGACTTTGGGACTTGAACACATCATCTAACAAAGACACCAATCATTTCAAAGTTAGGGACTCAAACCCACTGTCTAACAAAGACATAAATGAATTTCATGTTTAAGGACTCAAACCACATTTAACAAATTAAACCACCTAGATTACCATTTATATTATTACATGGAAAACAAGGCTTTTACCAAACCATTTACCAACCATTGATATTCATTAGGCAAATGTCTTAGTTAAAAACACCCTTAACATGTGACTAGTTATTTCTCTTAGACATTTTCACAAATATCTTGAGGGGATACCTTTACCAAGACCAAAATCAAAGAAAAATCATCAAGTTTAGGTTTAATCTAACCCATGTAGTAAACCACCATTACGAAGCACCCACGTGTGCACACCACAACCAAAAATATGTATAAACATAATTTAAATCAAGAGTAAACAATATTTAATAATATGCATCAAAACCCTCAACATTGGTTTTCAAAACCACCATTTAAGAATCTTAATCAATGTTTAAAACACATGATATTTTTGAACTAACTATGAGGGAAGAGTCACATGCCTTATTCATGAAGGTTCATAGAGAGATACTAGACTCTTGAGCCTCTAGATGAACACTTGTAGAAACCCTAGCCCCAATCTTTAAGAGGAGTTAATGAGTGTTTTTGGAATGTTTTGATCCTCCAATGTGTATTATGAGAGACCACAACTTGTTATGAAATATGCGGACTTAAGGGTTTTGGGGTGGGTAATATCTAAAATACCCTTAGATTAAAAGTTAAAAACTTAGCCGCATGAGGGTACAACCACTCCCCCTAAACCGTAACCTAGGGTACGAGTGGTACCCTTATCTCATACCCTAGGCCTTACCTTAGACCTCCATACTAACAAATATACAAATACAATAGACTAAGTCGTATCCTATCATACGAGAAGTACCCTTAGAATCGTACCTTGGCCAAAATCACCAAGACCAAAATTAGGGCATCACTCAAATTTACAACATACACCTCGTACCTTATCATATAAAAAAACTATACTGACTACCATATGAGAAGGGGACCCTAAACCATATCTTAGAATACGAAAAGTATGCTCAAATCATATGTTACCACAAACTAAAACACAAAATTTTTCTAAGGGTCCAAAGGAAAGGTGTTTCACCTTGAGAGTGGAAAGAGCATAAAGGAAATTCCAACCAATGACAGAGCCAAAAGTACCACCCTTTGGTGCAGGAGATGAAGAAGCAGTAATCAAAAACTTATTAGCCACAATAGCAACCTTAACTGAGGGATAATCCCGCTGCATGTGAACCAATTCACCATACTTAAAGAACTTATTTCTCTCCTCCTCGTAAAATCCAAGATACACTTGCCCACAGAATCGACAAAAGGGATAAGATAGGGATGACTGAGCCCCACTAACCTAAGACAGGGCACTCGATGCCCTAAATCCACTATTTCTCTAAAAATGATGGTCTCTACATGATTTAGAATATAGGGTACTCGTCATAGAATAGGAACAAGAATTACCTTACTTCTTCTTAGACCATTTTCCACTATCTCTACCACTTTTCTGCTGAATCACACCCTAATATGAATATAAAAACTTCTTACTTTGTCTTTCTCTTATATCTTCTTACTTCTTATTTTCCTCCTTAACCGATTAAATATAAACCACAAGTCGAGAGATATCCATGTCCTTGTTCAACAAAGCATACCTAATCTCCAAAATCAGATCTCAGGATAATAGAGAAGCAAATTTGCTTATTCTATCCCTCATGCTAGACACTAGCTCAAGAGCATAATGAGAAAACTAGTGAAATTTTAGGTCATACTTTTTCACAATCATCCTAACCTATTTAAAATTCATGAACTCCTTAACTTTAGCCTCTCTCAACTCCTGAGGAAAGAAAAGATCCAAAAAGGCTCCCAAAAACTCATCCCATAATGCCAACTCTGTATCAACACCCTTAGACTAATCCCACACCTCATGCAACTAATATACCACATCCTTCAGCTGATACGCTACAAAAGGAACACCCTCAAAGTTAGAAGCATCTGTCACACAAAAAATCTTTTCCATCTCATCAATGAAATTATGAGGATACTCCTCAACCTTTGAATTGGTTAAAGTCAAAGGACATAACCTAATAAACTGACCAACTCGAGTGACCTCAATATATGGAGTAACAAAAGCAACACACTCAGTTTGAGTGGCCACCAACTATGTAAGAAAATAGATCAATTGGAAAAAATCAACATTAGACACATCAGCCTGAGGTGTACGAGGAAGGCTAGGAGGAATCAGTGGAACTCCACGAGGGAAATCAGGAGCTAGGCCCCTAGATCGAATCTAAACTCTATAAGCCAGACAATCTACGTCCACATTATCCCCTAGCAGGACTGAAGAGTTTTCACGAGCATCAAAACTTTTTGGAGGCATGATCTGAAATACAAATAAATAGAGATTAGAGGAAATTTAAGACCTTAGTCTCGATAACCAGAAATAGAACAACAAGAAAGAGAAACATTCCTAAATGCCTCATAGCCTCTCTCTTATAAGTATGGCACACTACACGCCAATAAAAAAAATATACTTTACATGGCTTTGTGGACACCCCATGACACAAAACCTAGGCTCCGATACCAACTATGTTATGACCCAAACCAGGGCATTTCCATGATGGGTATCTCAAGTTCACCAAGGTCCAGAGACCACCTCATTTTCCTAACCAACCAGAACATAACACCTAGCAGTTGATGAATTCCAAACATATAATAATATAGGAAAGATAATAATTTTAAGGACATCTAAGAATGCTAACATCTAAACCTAATACACAATAAAAGCCATAAAGCCACTACTAATCAAAAAACAACCAACGTCGGGACATGCCCCTGACTTGACAATTACAATAACAATAATAATTTTAATGTAAAGTCTTCAATTCTAATTTATGGGAGAAAACCTGTAACGCCCTAAAAATTTGTCTCGAGATGTCACACGGTGCCTAGGACCACAAGTGATCCCAAGCTAACCCATGAAATGGTATACTGTTAAGAAATTGATAAAATATGTGTAAAATGACTGAGCTTGCTGTGTGGAAACATAAAAAGAATGGATTCTGTGAAAAAATACAATAATGATACTATTTTACATTCTGATAAAGTCTAAAAAAATTGGAAATAAATTACATAACTGACTAATATTGACATTTGTGAAGCCTCTACTATGCTGACTATAGATAGCTGGGGCACGACTCAAACTACCACTAATCAATACATATGAGTAAGAATGTAAAGTACATAAATAACATCTAACTAAAGTCCCCGAAGTAGGAGGACTCATTAGCTGCTGTCTAGAATCTACAACATTCGATTTCGTCTGCACATACTATAACTTGTACCTACATTATGAGACAATGTATCACATAGATGTGGATCAGTACTTTGAGTATGTACTGAGTATATGGGGGTGAAATGCATACGTAAAATATCATCTCATAATCATCATTTATAAAATAATGCATGCTAAATGTAAATAACTCACAAAAGATGGAATATCTGAAATACTTAAATAATAAGAAAAAAATCATACTATATAAATCTAGTGAGTCATAACATTTAATTCTCAAAGTTGTACTTGTATTCTCTCTTTAAATCTTACTGTCTAAGTATAGAAAGGACTCACTCCTAATTTAAAAATCTGAAAGCTGAAGTCTGTATCTAATATCTTTTTGTAAAGCATAATCTGAGCAAACTTTGTGAGACTTTACACTTAGTTTTCTAAAATATGTCCTTTTCTAAAAGCTTTATTTTAAATTCAAGAACTTCTAAACTATAGAGACAATACTTTATCTTAGGGGTTTAGAAATCTGAAAACCTATTCTCCATGGGAAAATACTTTATCTAAAGGAAATTCTTTCAAAGATTTTCTGTATTAGTAGGGAGGTTCTTCTAACCGACATAAACCATGTGAGCATTCATGGAGTCCAACGTTCTTCTCCCCCTAAGGAGGAATACTCATGTTAGGAAGAGGAGTCATACTCTTGCCAGGGAGTATAATATATCTAAGTGATCATATATCTATCATCCACGTAGAAGTGGGAACAATGTAAATCCTACGTTGGCATGTAGTTTTAGGGTATGAAACTATAGTAAGGTACCAATATCGGTGATAAATACTACTCCCATTAAATTTGTATGCTCATTCTAAGGGAAATCCACTTCTAAAATAGTATAATGGTTTATAATGAAAACCAACTATATATCTGTAAAGATAAATCTGTAATCTGAATCTGTAATGTGGATTTCATATCTATTCTAATACCAAAAGGTCAAATCTTTATCAATAATCTGAAAATAATTTAGTCAATAAATGCTCATAGCACAATCAATCTTGAAATAGCAATACTCATTAGGGCTTAATGACCCATGATTCAAACTCATGTAAAATCATAGAAAAACATCATGCTCAATATGCTTTTTGAAAATACTTCAACAATATCGAAATAATAAAATCAAGAATCTCAATATCATGCTTAAACTCAATTGGGAAAATCTGGAAAATCGCATTATACACATAATTATATGAAAATAGTCATTCAACTCAACATTCAATCACTTGAAATCTGATAAGCTTGAAAATAACAATAATGGGTATAAGCCCTAACTTGAATTTCATGGAAAATCATATATAATTCAGTAAAATTGAAATTAAAATAAGTTTTGGGCACAAGGACGAAAGGATTATCCTTGTTCATAACCCCACATACCTTAATTGATGATCTTAGATGAGAAGCTTGAATCTTGGATTCCTATAATGCTTTTGGAGATGAATTCTTAGAGTTCTTGTATTGGGAATCCTTAATCTTGAGATTCCTTGGAGAATTAATGGAGGAATTTGGATTTCTTGGGGAGAAAGTTTGATGATCTAGGGTTATTTTTTAGAGAGAGTAGATGAAATAAGCATAAAGTGCCTTGGAATGTGTTAAATCTTATGTTTTGGATGGATTGGGGCCTTGGGGATTTACCAAAATACTCCCTTTAAACTTTTAAATAGAACTAAAAACGTGACGTTTTTCTAAACTGGGTGGCCACCACGATGAGCCAATATCGCGGTGGCTCACTAGAAATTGACAAATGGGAACTTGGAATACAACGCGATGCGCCACCATCGCGGTGCCCTATAGTTTTACCATTTTGGCCACCAAAACAATGTGGTAAGATCGTGTTAGGATACTGGATTTTTGCAAATGGGAAAATGGACCACTCCGCAATGCGGTAAGATTGCTATTTTTCCTTCTCTGTGATGCGCTAAGAGTCCAGGTGGCACACTGTCAACTTAAAAATGCTCTAACTTCTCAACCGAGTGTCGGATTTGGGCGAATTTGGTATCAATGGAAAGCTTATTCAGTTTCCCACACAATTAAAAGTAGAAATCTTAAAAATACCATATGAAATAAAAGTTATTCATTTTTTAAGATAATCTTTAACATTTTAGGGATGGATTTGAGCTAGGAAGAGTGTGGGGTTTGAGCTAGGAAGAGTGTGGGGTATTATAATATCTCTCCCTTGGGAACATTCGTCCTCGAATATGGCTAGTTAAGCTGATAAAACTGAGGAATCTTAGGCTATATGATATCATGCACAACTAAAATAAACTAAATAACTGATTCTCAACATATTGAGCTTACTGAGCTAATCTGAGAGTGCATGAACTCTTGTGAAAATAGCTACATAGCTGAGATAGGAATGAGAGAGTCAACTTATGAGTAACAATTTCTTTAGGATGAATATGATTTCATGAGAAAAGATGATAGGTTTATGACATAAAAACATGGGGTATTTCAACATCTCCCCCTTGTGATTATTCGTCCCCGAATGATACTGATTTAGTTGAAATAAAAGGAAAAGACTGAGATGATACACAGAATACTTATGAACTGAATCATGACTTAATATCTGAATCTGAAACTAATGCGTTATGCATGTATTGAGATGAATTTTGCAATTTACCTGGATGCGTACAAACTACCTCTTGGAAAGGGCTATACTCATGAAATTTCAGGCAGAGAGACTAGGCTAAATCGGAAGATGGAAAAACTATAGAAATTTTTTTGTCTGACTGTTAAGCAGAATTGCTGGCTATACGAACCGAATTATTGAATTCTCAAATCCAAATAGGGTATTTCTTCAACACTCTTTTAGGAAGTTCTAACAATAGTAGGGAGTAGGATCTCCGAGCATGATCTGAACAAGACCTCTGGTTAAGAGATTACAACATTGCTACCACTCTATAGCATGGAACCTAGATCCATAAATCATAAGCTAGAATGGAATTGCTAGTCTTAAGTGACGGGACTTCTTACATTAAAGCTTAGCAATACTTTCTCGAATACACTCTTAACTATATTATCCCCTTAAATACCATAATCACTTGATTTAAGTTATAATCCTCACAAGGGATTGATAAACTCTTCTACTGAAGTTTAACTAAACAAAAAAAAAATCTCTCATCATGGTGAGGCCAAATCCTGAAATCACAAGGTTCTACACGTATAACCATACCATAGCACTAATCTAAACCATGAATTCAATATCCAAGCAGTGTCATGATTACTCACTTCTAGAATAATTATTCTTATCACTTCTATAATGAAATTAAACCTCTTACTAGAGAATCAAAGTCATTATCGCACAACATGCCCATCCTACCTATATACCAATATAACATTGAAGCCTATCTTCATAACCACATATGCACTTCAAAGAAAATACCCATAAGACCATCTTTCATAAAGCCTACATACCTCTCTCAAGAACAACTTCCATTTATTGTCCTTAAGAACTAAAACATAAACTTTCAACTACCCATGACATACATCAAAGACTTGGCCTCAATATTAATTCACACTTATAGCCTTAGCTAAAATAACCATATAACAATCTTTTATCAATAAGAAACATTTACTCACTCCCATCCACACAATTGATCAACATTACTATCTTGACTTTGAAGAGGTCATTGAAAGGTTGGAATGTCAGGATCCAGAACATGAAGGGATACTAAGCATAGCTTGACACTCTGTTGCATTCTGAGGAATAGAGCATTCACGACATGGATTTATTAAAGAGATCTAATCTGAGGGATTACATGATATAAATCTAGATTTTTCTTGATCATTAAAAGCATTGCAAGAGTACTGAAACTGAACTTACTATAAAGCATAGGTACATGAGTCATGAGCTGCATGAACTGAATTTTGGAATTCACAACTTTATGGAATATGATTCCAACTGCTGAATAGACTGGAACTCTTCATACTAGGAACTGGGGAGTACATAGTTCTCAATTATGGGCATAAACATGAACTATGATCAAGGAGTTAACACGTAAGGCATGAGTAGTCATCATGATGATTAAAGTACTAATACTAAAATAAGAGTGAGTTGGGCATCTTCCTCCCACACTGGCAGCCCTAGTAGAACCTGAGAATCTGACTTGGTTACTCATTCTATAATTTCCCCCTTAGATTTAAGCCATCAATCTATTTCTAAGGAACCCTTTACTAAACTCTAAACTGGACTTCAATCACTATACCCTAGATCCCGAAACACAACAATACACTCGAATAATAAACTTACTCTGAAAGACTACACCTAAAAGTGTAAAACCCACTTCCAATATTTCCTTTTGAGGTACAACTCTTTCTTTCTATAGCCCTACTTGTCATCACATAATACATTGAACACTTACTAACTTAGAATCTTGATAAGTATCACCACATCCTCAGTTCACACCATCTAGAGCCTCAACTCTTATTTTTATTTGCTCAATCTTCAAGGATTTAAACTTAGATTTTGCCACTTAACACGGATAACTTCAACCTTTAATAAACTATACTGCTTCAGTCATAGCCTACCAATATCGCATCTCTAAACTTATATTTCTAAACCATGAGAATTAAGATCATACCAATAAGTTCAACATCATCTATCCCTACTCAACTCCTTAACTAGGCTATTAAGAACACCATATACTATATAACTAGTCTTCTTCCACATAGCAACTCAATGGTACTACTAAAACTAACCACTCACATTACGTAATAACCTTAGAAAATATTGAAACCTCATATCACCTTGGGCATACTTCTTCATCGTACATACAACATCATGCTTAATTACGAACAACTGAACTCAAACTCTTGCACATACTATTCAAGCCTATTAGATCACTTTCATACAACTAGCATCACTAACCAAGAAGTCATTACATCCACTTTGATGGCCATCACCTGTTGAAACATAATGTCTAATGCTAAACATAATTTAACCAACCACCTTGTATATAATTTTCACTTGAAAACTATAAAATAAAATATTAAGAAACACTAACCCTCTAGAATCTCATAACAACAATAATCAATCATAATCATATGGTCCATCTTATCATAATCCGTTAACACATCCTCATTCTACACATCATTACTATCTACCCTTCTACACAACACATCTAAATTACTATCACCGCTCTTTAAGTTTCAGCTAAACTAGAAGCATAAATTAATGATACTAAACTACCAAACACTTCATTAATATCCTATACTTTTCCATCACAATATTTACCATCAATAACTCCCTCCGTACTTCAAGCAAAAAACAATTCTTCTTAACTATTATTTCCTTCTCTATCATCCACCAAAGTAACACACAAGGACATAATATCTTAATACAACTCGATAACATGCATAAGTTTACCTCTATACTTTCTACCAGTTGCCATTCCCACTTTTCTTGGCACTACTCCTCTATACCTATACTTACAACTATAATAAGGTTCTACTATTCATAAATCATAACACTGAAGTTCATAGTATCCCTCGAATGCACACTATATTTAACAATTTAGGTTCATACTATCTCCTCTCATGAGTACTATCTATATGGAAAAGAGTCAGTGGGGAATCTGAACAAATATCTAATTCTGTCTCAACTGAAAAACTTATAAGGGTGATGACATAACTTTCATTTTTGAAAGTAAAAATATTAAAAATACCACACAAAATAAAAGGTATTCATTTTTAAGCTAATCTTTAAAATTTTAGGGATGGATTTGAGCTAGGAAGAGTGTGGGTTATTATAAAACCAATGAAATTACCAAGTCTTTCAAAGAATTAAAGCTCTCCACTTCACCATAAGTGACCGACGAACTGAGCTGATCCACCTAACACTGCACAGGAAAATTAGAAGTATCTCTAGTGCCTGCATTGCGTGGGGATATAATTTTTGGAGATAGTTAGTGTGTTGAGTACTAGCATGTACCTAAGGGATAAAGATAATGTAATGATAATTCAAAATCCAGTTCAACTCAATGTACTTATCCACATATATATATGCATACATATATAATTATATTAAATATTAGGATAGGGAACAATGATTAACATCAAAACTTTATCCTGGATTGTGAAGCTTAACCTTCATATAATATTACCCATGGGCTATATGGGCCCTAGTTGTCACCTCCTGGTTGGGCCCCAGTGTAGCCGTACAAATCAGTGAATAATCTTTTATATATGTTTGAGGGACTCAAACCTCCCAGTCATATACTAAGGTGACTTAAGCATCCAATCAAGTAATGTAATATGGGGGACTCATACCTCCCAATCATATAATAAGGTGGACTCAAAGAACTCAGTCATAAACAAAAGGACTCAACCCCAGGATATTTAGACCCTTATGCCGGCAAAAGCGGTTTTCAGTATTAATCATTCAAGAACGCCACTTTCATGAACCAGCTATACAACCCTCTTTTAAGCCCCATTAAAATGTTTAGCATACAATCCCTTTTATTAAACCATATTACACATTTAGGCATACATTGTTGGTATTGCCATACAAACTACACTTGTAAGGTAACATCAACATGGACAAACTAATTATCATCACTGTGTGGAATTCACAACTTCCATGGTTTAATTACACATTTTCTTAGGGATTTACACAATCCCACAAGGTTCAATACAAAATCATTATGCATCATTAGCTTTTCATATTATGAAATAGTTCAAGAATAGTTCAATGTGCATACTTTTTATATGAAAAACCAATTGCACATTATGGGGTTAAGGTTATTACCACTTTAATTATCAATATTCATAATTTAGGGAAATCACCATACCAATTGTAACGCCCCGAATCTAGTACCCGAAATGCTACACGGTGCTTATGACCCTGAAGGATCAGAAGCAAACCCATGACTGATATCCATACCTGAACATTTCCTAAGATACTGTATAAATGAGGAAATAAAGGATGAAAGGCCATAAGGTTCAAAACTGAGACATAATATCAGATAAAATATAACATCTAGGTAGGGTATGAAATCCCCAAAACAACTGAAGTAATTGTCTAATCAAGATAGTCTGAAAAGCCTCTAACTATCTGAATAAAGAGTTGATTGGACATGTCCCCAACTAACTCCAACTACTAAAATAAACTAAGTACTAAAATGATAAAATAATTCTAATGTCCTCGAAGGATGAGGACTCACTGCTGACTTTGACTGTTGAGTACTAGAATGCTACTGATGCTCTGGAGCTCATGCTTTGAAACATATGCATAAAATAAAATATAATAGAGCAAATACATCAGTATGATTGAATGTACTAATATGCATGTGAGGTAGACTGAATGCAAAGGGTACATATGCATGAACTATACTAAATGATAGTATAACATGAACGTGAGAATATATGCATGAATAAGAGACTATAACTGAATTCATGATAACATGAATACTGATTATGAGTACTGATAACATAAGATACAGATAATTGTATAACTGAAATAACTGATACTGAGCAACTGTATCTGTCAATCTAGGTTCTGATGGAGCTAGCTGAGTTCCATACTGTTCTGAGTTTATTGTATCTGATAGTCCTGAAATCTGAAGAACTATCTGAGTTCTATTACTGAGACTGAGACTGAAACTGTAACTGTGGGAAGTAGTAATCTAACCAACATGACCCTAATATGGCATTATGGCAGAGTTGGGATCAAAATATATATCCCCAATTGAAAGGGTGTCAATACCGCGCCACTGATTAGGACAATCTGTGAGTGACCCTCATATAATAGGTTACTCTAATGAGAATGGTGAGACCCTCATATAACAGGTTAATCCACCTTATCTACCCTCATATAACTTGTTATGATGTCTTAAGCTATGATGGATACATAGTTCTAGTGTGCAAGGATTGCTTCTAAGAATCACACCCTCTAATAACATGTGAGTTCCCATCCTTGGGCTCACTCGATGCTAACTCCTACTCCCATCTGAATAGAAACTGAACATGATTAACTGAACTGAACTGGACTGAGTTCATGGAGTTCTGTTGACTAACATAATACTACTGAAATTACGGAATTACTAAGCTTTCTGAGATTTACTAGGATTATTGAGTTTACAGAATTTTCATGAGTCATATGACTGGTTGAATTCTAATGAACATGGCTTGACTTAGGATACTGTGAAAACATGACACTGGATCAAGGCATATAGCTAAATTGTCAGGTACAAGTACCCCCATTCTTGAGTACATAAACAACATCAACAATCCATAATGCAATAAGTTGGGGATTTCATGAAGTACATGGTTATCACAAACTTATACATTAATAGGATTGCATGCAAACATGGTATAATTTCATAAGGCTAATTCATGAGCAATCCAACAAGCATTTACAAGTCACATTTATAGCATGGGAGTTCTTTGAACATATGGGTAAAACATGAATCCATCACTTAATTCACAATTGAACTATATTACATGATTTCTAGTCTTCTAGGTATTTTATTAAACACCTTACATGCACCACTTAGGGCATAGGTATAATTATCAATTAACACATCATAAACCACTCAATTTATGGATTTAAACTCATATACTAACGTAATTTCATAAAAACATATTAAGATTCAAACTTGGGATCCATACAACAAAAATCACATAAACATAATCAACCCACAACATAATATTCATAATACATAATTTAAAACTTGACTCTGGGGATTCATGGATGAAAGGAATCCATGAATGAACACTATGCATACCTGAGTTAATAAATTTGGAAGGATTGATGGAGAGTTCTTGTGATTTGGCCGTTGAATTTAAGAGCTAGGGTTCTTGTTCTTGTTTAGAGTTGATTTTAATTTGAAAGACTAATGCAAAAGTGAGTAAATAATGCACTCTTAGGGTTAAATCCCATGATTGGGAAAATATTGAAGTCATGGGAAAATACCAAACGGCCCCTTGGATTTAATATCACAAAAATGGGAAAATTCCTGATTTTCATCCTTGGCACGATGCGCCACTATGGCGCCAAGCCACTAGAACGGGACAATTGGGAATCTGCATGGTGGTACGATGCGAAGCTATCGTGTTGCCACTTTCTTTTTGACCTGGAAGTTTAGTGCGATGAGGAGATATCACGGATATTCACTGGAAAAAAGACAATTGCCACTTAAGTTTGCTCCGCGATGCGCTGATGGCTTAGCTGATACACTGTCTCACTAAAAAGGCTCTAACTCTTCGCTCGGGTGTCGGATTTGAGAGAATTTGGTATCTATGGAAATCTTATTCAATTTCCCACATGATAAAAAGTGAAAATAATGAAAATAGAACATGTATAAAAGTGGATTCATCTTTAAAACAAGTTTTTTACTTCTTTTGGACAAATTTAAACTACGTAGAAGTACGGGGTATTACAATATCTCCCCCTTGGGAACATTCGTCCTCGAATGAGACTGATTGAGATGAGAGAAACGATAATCTAAAGTACATACTGAACATAAGAAACTGAAACATGACTACATGACTGACATTTCTGAGATTCATACTGAGCATGCATATCTGATGCATGATTTCATGACTAAACTGACTCATGAATACCTGACTGAGATTTCTGATAACTAAGTTTCTCATAAGGAGAATGCATGTCTGATGCATGAACACATGACTGATCTGATACATGAGCATATGATTGAATATGCAATAGTATATGGATACCAAGTTTAAGATGGGAATCCGAGCATGAAACTGGTTTATAACTGGAACTTGAACATGAAACTGAATAAGCTTTAAGGAAAGCTACTTTCTTGAGATGAGTTTGAGTTTGCGGAGAAGAGGTGAGGTTACTTGGTTCGCATATCTACTTCTTCTTCCTAAGTATCTCCCTCAACAGACAGATTTCGCCAAAGAACTTTGACTAGCGGGACTTCTTTATTCCTTAGTCTATGAGTCTGGTAGTCAAGGATTTCGACTGGAATTTCTTCGAATGAGAGATCATTCTAAACATCTATGCTCTGATAGGGACTACAACTGTTAGTTCACCTATGCACTTCTTGAGCAAAGAGACATGGAATACTGGATGAACTGAGGCTAGATCTGAAGGAAACTCAAGCTCATAAGCTACCTTACCAAAACGATAAATAATTTTAAAGAGACTGACATATCGGGGACTGAGCTTTCCCTTTTTGCCGAACCTCTTCACTTCCTTCATAGGATATATATTAGATATACATAGTCACCAATCTCGAACTCGAGATCCTTTCTGCGCACATCTACATAAGACTTCTGTCAGCTCTGAGCAGCCCGGAGTCTTTCTCTGATAAAATAGACTTTTTTCTAAGGCATCGAATACTAAGTCAAGCCCTATAACTGAGGTCTCACTAACTTAGAACCAACTGAATGGAGATCTACATCTCCTACCATAGAGAGCTACGAATGGATCCATCTGAATACTGGAATGATAGTTGTTGTTGTATGCAAACTCAATCAAAGGCAAGTGGTCATCCCTACTTCCTTTAAAATCAATTTCTCACGCTCGCAACATATATTCTAGGGTCTTAATGGTCCTTTTTTCTTGACCATCTGTCTAAGGATGGAAGGTTGTACTGAGATTAACTTGGGTACCAAGACCCTTTTGGAATGCTTTCAAGAAATAAGAGGTAAACTAGGTACCTCTGTCTGAGATAATAGATAGCAAAACACTGTGCAATCTGACCAACTCTCTGATGTAGAGTTTGGTATAATTCTCTGTTGAATAAGAGGTATGGACTGGAAGAAAATGAGCTGATTTGTTCATCCTATATATAATGACCAAAACTAAATTGTGAAGATGACGAGTATGAGTCAAACCTATCACGAAGTCCATGTTCACTTTTTCCCACTTCAAAGTAAGATTATAGAACTCCTGCATCGACCCACTAGGCTTCTGATGCTCTATCTTAACCTGCTGACATATAGAACACTTAGCCATAAACTCTACAATATCTCTTTTCATCCCACTCCCCTAATAGGTGTCCCATAAGTTATGGTACATCTTAGTGGCTCCTGGATAAATAGAGTAGCGCACACCATGCGTTTCTACAAGAATTTACAGCCTCAAGTCATCTACACCTGGAACACACAAGTGATCCTGACAACGCAATACACCATCTCCCCCTTGTGAGAAAACCTCAACCTTCTGATCCTTGACTGACTCTTTCAACTTGACTAGACTGGGATCTCTATCTTGCTTTTCTTTCACCTCAGAAACTAGAGATTATTCTGAACTACTCTGAAACCGTATATCACCCTCCTCTGTATCGACTAGGTGAACACCTAGTCTAGAAAGATGATGGACTTCCTGAGCTAACTTATTCCTATTGTCCTCAGCATGAGAAACACTACCCATAGACAGTCTACTGAGAGCATCGGTCACTATGTTGGCCTTTCCCAGATGATAAAGGACACTTATGTTATAATCTTTCAAGATCCTTAACCACCTTATCTGACGAAGATTGAGATATTTCTGACAAAAGACATACTGAAGGATCTTATGATCTATGAACACATCTACATAAACTCCATATAGATAATGCCACCAAATCTCTAAGGCAAATAGTACGGCTGCTAACTCAAGATCATGAGTAGGATAATTCTTCTCATGGGGTTTAAGTTACCTGGAGGCGTAGGCTATGACCTTACCATGTTGTATGAGTACACAACCCAAACCTACTATGGATGCATCACAGTATACTAAAAACCCATCTGGACCGTCTAGAAGAGCCAAAACTGGTGCAGAGGTGATTTGAGTCTTCAACTCCTGAAAACTCTTCTAGCAAGGATCTGACCCATGAAACTTGACTTTGTTCTAAGTCAATTTGGATATAGAGGATGCAATAGACTAAAATCCCTCAAAAAATATCTGTAATAGCTAGCCAAACCCAAGAAACTCTTGATATCTGATGGAGAGACAGGACAAGGCCAGCTTATTACTGCTTCGATCTTGTGAGGATATACTCTAATGCCATTACTGGAAATGATATGACCAAGGAATTCTATTGACCTTAGAAAAAATTCACACTTACTAAATTTGGCGAATAGTTGATGATCTCTAAGAGTCTGAAGTATGATTCTGAGATAGTTTGTGTGATCACACTCACTACGGGAATAGACAAGGATGTCATCGATAAAGACTATGATGAACATATCCAAGAACTGCTTGAACACACAGTTCATCAAGTCCATGAAAGCTACAGCGACATTGGTAAGACCACAGGACATGACTAGGAATTCGAAGTGACCATACTGAGTACAGAAGGCTATTTTTGGAATGTCATGTTCTCTGACTCTGAGATTATGATAGCCTTACCTGAGGTCTATTTTTGAGAAATAACTGGCACCCTAAAGTTGGTCAAAAAAGTCATCAATTCGGGGAAGTGAATACTTGTTTTTGACCATGACTTTATTGAGATGACGGTAATCAATGCACATTATAAGAGAACTATCTTTCTTGAATACGAATAAGACTGGTGCACCCCACGGGGATATACTGGGTCCGATGAATCCCTTATCTATGAGATCCTTCAACTGTTCTTTCAGTTCTTTGAGTTCTTCTGGTGCTATTTTATATGGCGAAATAGATATAGGCTGAGTATCTAGAAAAAGATCAATACCGAAGTCTATTTCCCTTTCTGGAGGATTTTCTGGAAGATCTTCTGGAAAGACATCTAAATATTCATTCACGATTGGGACTAATTCAAGACTGGGAGTTTTTAAAATAGTGTCCTTAACATGAAAAATATGATAGAAACATCTCTTAGAAATCATTTTCCTTTCCCGAAGGTAGGAAACAAGATGACTTCTGAAAGCGAAAATACTGCCCCTCCACTCTAGGATAGGTTTATTCAGAAACTAAAACTAGACTATTCTATTTCTATAGTCGACTGTGGCATAGTAGGAATGAAGTCAATCCATGCCAAGAATGACATCAAAATCATTCATCTCTAATTCTACTAAGTCTGCTGAGGTGACTTTTTGAAATATCATAATCGGATAGTTCATGTATACCTGTCGATCTATGATAGTTTTTCCCACTGGGGTAGAGACTGAAAAGGGCTCTTCTAGAATTTCAGGACTGACTCCAAAATCAACTGCTATATAAGTAGTAACAAAATACAAAAAAGCTCTTGGATCTAGCAAAGCGTAAACATGCAAGTGAAAGATCTATATCGTACTAGTAACCATATCAGGAGAATTTTCCTGATCTTGTCAGGACTTAAAAGCATAAAGTTTGTCTGGGCATTGACCACTAGTAGAATTTGAGGTGGCACCTTGCTAATTTGGGGGACTGGACTGAGCTAAGGAATATTCTTCTAACCCTGAGAACGTGGCTGAGGACAGTCTCTAACTCTGTGTCCTGGCTTGCCACATCCGAAACAAATACAACTTCCATCTCTACAAGTACCCTGATGGTGCTTGCCGCAAGTCTGGCAAAGAGTATAGGTGCGGGAACTACTAACACTGCCCTGAAACTTAGAGCCTGGCCCTCTATCTCAATTACCATCCCTAAACTTAGGAGCTGGAGAACTGGATGAGAAAGGAGCTGTAATGGATGACTTAAGACAGAATTGAGAATGATTCCCTCCTTTTGATTTAGGCTTAGCAAAGATGAAACTACCTATCCTTGCTCTCTTATTCTACTTCTCCCTCATCTTAATCTTTTGCTCTTCTATCTTTTGAGCATGGATCATAAGACTGGCTATGTTTATGTCACTATTCAACATCGCAGGCCTGTACTCATTGACCACACTATCATTCACCCCAGAAACAAGCTTACTCATCTTGGCCCTGCTATCTGCCACTACATGGGGAGCATATCTGGCTAATTGAGCAAACTTAAGATAATACTCTTTCACCGTCATGTTGCCCTACTTGAGGTTAATAAAATATAACACCTTAGCTTCCCTCAGCTCTTGGGGAAAGAATCTATCTAAGAATGCGGTGACAAACTACTTCCACTCTATGGACTCTGCATCAACTGACCTCTCTGACTTCCACTAGTTGAACCAAGTGTGAGCAACATCCTGCAACTGATATGCATCTAGCTCAGCACTCTCACTAGAAGTAACCCCCATAATGTTTGTAACCTTCTGAACTTGGTCAAGGAATTCCTGAGGGTCCTCATCTGACTTAGACCCAAAAAATGATGGAGGATTCATTTGGGTGAAGTCCTAAATCCTGGTTGCAGCTAAATTGGCCATTGGGTTGGCTGAAACGAAAGATGGTCATTCATTCTGAGCAGCAACTGACTGAGCAAGAGTACTGAATCCAGCTCTAAATTCTGCATGAGTAACGTGTTCGTCCAAGGGATCTTCTTGGACGGGCTGAGGGGCTGATTGATTCCCATTTCTTCTTTTGGGAGGCATGTTCTATAGAAGAAGGGGAGAAATTAGACTGAGATTTGAATTTTACCTCATGCTCACTGACACAACGTGAATACTGAAGGAAGGGAAACTGTTCCTAAATTATCTTATAGCCTCTTGTACATAGATATGGAGAGTAACACACCCATCTATAAGACTCTATTAGATGAGGCTTTTAGACTTCCTAGGACTCTATTGAACCTGGCTCTGATACCAAGTTTGTAACGCCCAAAATCTGGTACCCAGAGTGCTACATAATCCTCATGACCCTGAAGGACCACAAGCTAACCCATGAATGATTTATGTACTGGAACATTTCATAACATACTATATAAATGCTGAAATAAATGCTAAAAGGCTATAAAGTTCAAAACTAAGACACAATATCTGATAAAATATAACATCTGGGTGGGGTATGAAATCCCTAAAACAACTGAAATAACTATCTACTCATGATAGTCTGAAAATCCTCTAACTGTCTGAATAAGGAGTTGATGGGACATGTCCCCAACTACTGAAATAAACTAAGTACTAAAATGATAAATTAATGCTCATTTCCTAGAAGGATGAGGACTCACTGCTAACTCTAATTGTTGAGTACTGAATGCTACTAATGCTTTAGAGCTCGTGCTTTAAAACCTATGGCGTAAAATAAAAAACCTTAGCGCAAATGGGTCAGTATGATTGAATGTACTGGTATGGATATGATGTAGGATGAATACAAAGGGTACATATGTAAGAACTATACTAACTGATTGTATAACATGAACGTGAGAATATATGCATGAATAAGAGACTGTAACTAAATTTGTGATAACATGATTACTGAGTTTGTGTACTGATAACATAAGATACTTATAATTGTATAACTAAAATAACTGATATTGAGCGAATGTATCTGATAGTCTAGGTTCTAATGGAACTAGCCGAGTTCCATACTATTTTGAGTTGACTATATCTGACAGTCTTGAAATATGAAGAACTATCTGAGTTCTATTACTGAGACTGAGACTGAAACTGTAATTGTGGGAAGTAGTCATCTAATTGACATGCCCCTAATATGCAATTATGGCTGATTTGGGGTCCTATCTGTAACCCCAATTGGAAGGGTGTCAATACCGCACTACTAGTAAGGACAATCTGTGAGTGACGCCTCATATAACAGGTTACTCTAATGAGAATGGTAGGAACCTTATATAACAGGTTAAGAAACCTCATCTACCCTCATATAATAGGTTATGATGTCTAAACCTACACTGGCTACGTAGTTTTGGAGCACAAATATTGCTTCTAAGAATCACATCCTCTAATAACAGGTGAGTTCCCATCCTTGGGCTCATTCGGTGTTAACTCCTACTCCTATCTGAATAGACACTGAACATGATTAACTGAACTAAACTGGACTGAGTTCATGAAGTTCTGTTAACTGAAGAAATACTACTAAGATTACTGAATTACTGAGCTTTCTAATATTTACTGGGATTACTGAGTCTACTGTATTTTCCTGAGTCACATGACTGGTTGAATTCGACTGAACATGGCTTGACCGTGGATACCGTGAAAACATGACACTAGCTCTAGGCACACAGCTAAATTGTTGGGTACAAGTACCCCAAGACTCAATATAGTAGGAAACTGACAAGGCATGACATTCTTGAGTACATGACCAATATCAACAATCCATAATACAATAAGTTGGGGATTTCATAAAGTACACGATTATCACAAACTTATACATTAATAGGATTGCATGTAAACATGGTAAAATTTAATAAGTCTAATTCATGAGCAATCCAACAAACATTCACAAGGCACATTTATAGCATGGGAGTTCTTTGAACATAAGGGTAAAACATGAATCCATCACTTGTCACAATTGAACTATATTACATGATTTCTAGTCTTTTAGGCATTTTATCAAACAGCTTACATGCACCACTTAGGGCATAGGTATTATTATCAATTAACACATCATAAACCACTCAATTGATGGATTTAAACTCATATACTAATTAATTTCTTGAAAACACATTAATATTCTAACTTGGGAACCATAAACAAAAATCACATAAACATAATCAACCCACAACATAATATTCATAATACATGATTTAAAACTTGATTTTGGGGATTCATGGATGAAGGGAGTACATCAATGAACACTATGCATACCTGAGTTAATGAATTTGGAAGGATTGATGGAGAGTTCTTGTGATTTGGTGCTTGAATTTGAGAGCTAGGGTTCTTGTTCTTGAGTAGAGTTGATTTTAATTTGAGAGACTAATGAAAAAGTGAGAAAATAATGCACTCTTAGGGTTAAATCCCGTGATTGGATGGAAATTAAAGTCATGGGAAAAGACCAAATGGCCCCTGGGATTTAATATTGCAAAAATGTGAAAATTCCCAATTTTCATCCTTGGTGCGACGTGCCACTGGAACTGGACAATTGGGAATTTGTATGGTGGCGCGACGTAGAGCTATCGCGTTGCCACTTTGTTTGTGACCTGGAAGTTTGGAATGATGTGGATACATGGAGATTAACTTGAAAAAGGACAATTGCCATTTAATCTGGCTCCGCAACGCACTGAGGGCTCAAGTGATGCACTGTCTCACTAAAAAGGCTCTAACTCTTCGCCCGGGTGTCAGATTTGGGCGAATTTGGTATCGATGGAAAGCTTATTAAATTTCCCACATTATAAAAAGTTTATTCATCTTTAAAACTAGGTTTTTATATCTTTGGGATGAATTTAAGATAGGTAGAAGTACGGGGTATTACACCCATCCACCTCGCAAGCTTAAAACCATGAATAAAGCATGAACAATCATATGTTAACCATGGGAAACATTATTCAAAGACAAATATTCAAACCCTAGACCCGTATTCCAAAACCAACATCAAAATCACATGAAAAACTATTTAAAACACATGTTTTTACAAAATAAAAATTGGGGAAGAGTAACATTCCTGAAGGATTCTCAATTATGGAGAAAAACCTTGATTTGACCCATAGATGTTCAATTTTAAAGGAAACCTAGATTGCTTTGCTTGAGAGAATTTGAGGGAGTAAAGAGGGATTTTGAGATGTTAAAGTATTAAAATAATACCCCAAAGGTGTTTTATGGACTTGGGGTCTAAGTAGGTAAAGTTGAAAATGCCCAAAGTACCCTCATCATAAAATCTGAAAAATTATTCCCAGTGACTATGGGTCACTATACGGCTCATAAAGATTCACTACAACTTATCACCATGATATTAGTCAAGTAAGTAGCTCAGGGACTCTCCCCCTTCTTATAACCTTGTAGGTTCCAAGTCGTAGTCAAGACAGAATACTTTGGGAATCACACTATTATGGTTAAAGATGGGACTATAAGACTCATTTAGTGTCATTACGACTCGCAACCCCTACTCTTAGTCACAACATAAACTGTAGGACAACATACTGTCTAGGCTATTATTGGGTCCTTAAGATCTGTATTGACATATTATGATTCGTTAGGAGAGTTGTAGTCAGAGCAGTGAGTTTAAAAACTCAAAAAAATTTCAAGGAGCAAAACCCAGTGTGTTTCACTTTCCTGGTTGAGTTATAGAAGAGATTAGGTACAATGTAGGTAATGGTAAAACTGATTGAGAACAGTGTTAAGACATGGATTGATAGTAGAATTCAAAAGGAGACACAGACCATGCAAACCTGGTATGATGGGTTTGAATAGCGTATCAGTTGGCAGCTTGAGAGGGTATAATCCCTAAATTTATAAGAGGTAAATGCTGAGTTGGTTGAGCTCAAGAAGCCAGTCGAAGAGATTCACACCAAATCATTTGAATTGATGTCTATTACTGAGGCGATCTCTCTAGAAGAGGAGATACCAGATATTTAGGTTGTACCATCGACCACAATGAATAATGTTGAGGCTAGTGAGAAGAGTAAGAAGAAGAAAAGAAAGATAAAGAGAACAAAAGAGGAGAAGATTGAGGTTGCGAGATTAAAAAGTATACAGACTGAATGAGATTGCCAGAATAGGATCTGATAGATAGAGATAGAGGATATCAGTTCTCATCACACTAATGTTGCTAAGTTGAGCAGTAGTACAACCTCTCCACCTGAGACACCATTAAGTGAACCAGCCATGTCTAGTGCTACTGTTGTTGAGAGCATCCCAACTACTATGGGGACCACTAAATTTGAGATCGAGCTTGGTCTGAGGTCCCACCTACTGATCCTACTTGATCTGGTGACTAGGGCACCTAGGTGTATCTTTGCCCCTTTGTTTTATATTTCTAGATACATTAGGGGAAATGCATAGGTATTTAGTTAGTGGTGGGGATGTACCACATTTCCACTATGGGTTATTGTTTTCGGGTTTCTTTTCTTGTCAATTGTGGTTTGAATGTGGAACCGACATGTTTTGTTATGTTTTATGTGATTTGATATTTTTTGTGTGATGTTTATTTGGGAAGAAAATATAGATCTAAGTGTTGGAACCCTTGGGGGTTTCACTACATAGTGAGGGACCAGGTCCTTCAAAGTCAATCACAGACAATCAAATAAGAAAGTGCATGAAAACTAAAGGCAGTGCAAGAAGAGCAAAAACATAATATTTTTTGTGGAACCCCCTACTCAAGGAAGGTAAAAACCACGGCTTGCTCTCATAATCACCTCAACCAAATCCACTATAATCAACCTCTTGATTACAGACTTGATTTTTTCCTAACTCTAGGCTCTTTTCGCTTGTAATAACTCTACAACAAGCTCATCATTGCAACTAAGCCAAGGATCCTCTCCACTGATTAACTCTAATCAGCAACAAGCTTCATCAACTCAATCTAATCACTCTCGATCATGAACAAAACATAACACTACTCTTATAGCAAGGTTAGTTCAATTAAAAATAAGCACTCAAGAATACTCACTCACTCTTTAAGCATACTACAAAGATAAGAACATGAGAAGTGCTTGAGAAATCTTGAAATAGAGTTTTTGCTGTGTTACTTCACTCTTTTGATTTGTGCAAAAAATTGTTTGATGAAGAATCCTTTTTTTTATTTCAGAGATGAGTGATGATTAGGGCAAAAATTTCATTGGGCCAGGTGCTCTAATTGGAACAAGCAACACCTGCAAGTTTGTTACATAAGAGGACCAAAATATTCAGACATACACGCCTACTATACTTTACCTTGAACATCCAGGGACCTGGTTCTTTGTAGTTAGCAGCTCATCATCAAAACTACACATAACGATTTTCCCCTTTTTTGATGATGACAACCCAATCATACCACTTTGAGCACATCTATCATGGTTAATCTATGTTATTACTACTCTAAAGATGAATGATCCCCCGATCATCGTGCCTCCCCTTATCATCATGCAACACAGGGACCTAGTTCTTTATTGTCATTTGCAGCAAAACACTTGTTTGCTTCCCTCTGTAATTGTGCCCTAATATTCACTTAGCACATCACTTCCTTCCCCCTATCAAAATGCTATTCATATTTACCTAGAACACCTAGTACCTAGTGCCGTACTATATGTACTTAGTATTCACCATTTTGGCATCATTGAAATGTAAAGGAAGTAAACCAAGAGTAAATAGTACAAATTATTTAACTCATGGCCACTAGGGCAACACTAACACGAAGAACAACTTTTCAAGTTAAAGGTATCTAACTTAACTTAGAAAGAAAAGATTCATTGATGATTAGAGGATAAGTATAATTATAGTGCATAAATTAAATATTTTTAGGAGAAAAAGACACATAAATCAGGAAGAATTAACAAGTGAAGGACTAGAAAGTATAGTTTAAAGGAGTAGGGTCAGGTTGTCATTGAGATGCCTTATCTCTTCATTTGACCTAAGGACCTCACCATCAGCCTCTTCTTCAATTCATCATTCTCAGTTCTAAGTATTTCATTATCACATGGGCTTCCTTTGGAGAGTTTCTGAATTTTATCCTAAACCTTGCTAATTTTTTCATCCTTGGTAGTTGAATTGCCCTTTAGTTCCTCTACTTCCTTCCTTCTCTCTCTTTGATAAATGCTACTTGATTTGACACATTCAATTTTGAACAATGTCTGTATGCCAAGCATTTAAAGCACAGTACCTTGGGTTCCATTCTTACAGACAATACCAAATTTTTTAAATACCATGTTCAACAAAAATCCAGAAGGCATGCCATACTTTCCATTTTTTCCAAGAACCACTTTGTCGAAGTGTTCTATTATCAATGCAGGTAGATTAAAGAATTCAAAGCTACTAAGGTATACCATTACATATAAATCAATTGCTGGGGCAATGCTTTTCTTTTGTGATCTAGGCAAAATCACTTTGTTCACAAAGTCAAAGACCAATTGAAACTCACTCTTGATTTATTCACTATTCACTATAGCCACAGATTTTCCTTCGATCTTGGATGCATTTGCTAAGAATTTTATTGAAGGAAACTGCTTGGAGACAGTTCTCACCCTATATATAGGAACTTCCAAAATTCTTTCCAGTGTTTTTATATTCAGCTTTATTTTCTTCCCTTATACATGTGCAGTAAAATTCATCCCATCTTCTGAGAATTCCAAAGTAAAATAGAATTCCCTGACTATCTCATAAAAACAGTGGGAACAGGTCCTTCCATGAGATGCATCCAACTTTGATGTCTAACCAGCTCAATTAATTCAACCATACCAGGTTCTGTTAGCACATTTAAATCAAAAATATTTCAAGTTAACACTTTTTTATTCTTCAAGAACCTATTTCTAATATCCATGCATACAACCATATTTTTCTCCCTATTTATTCTTTTGGTATAAGTGATCACAATTTTTTTTCATCTACTTTTCTCTTCTTGGAACTAGGTCCCTCAAGAATCAACCACTTCTTAGTAAAACTTCTAGACCATTTTCTAAAAATTCTTGGTTTTTTATTGACATAGTTTTTTTTGTAATCAACTATGCTCTTTCCTAGGCTATTTGACAACAAGATAAGATTCTTAGCAAGAAAGGTTTCATCTATCACAACATCATCAGAACAGTTTTAAATATTCATGAATGATACTTCATTGACAGGCTGAGTGATGAAGGAGTTAAGCTTTGGAAGAGTAAGAGAAGAAGGATGTTTTTCAAGAAGATTTGTTAAGGGACTTGTAACTTTGCTAAGCTTAGAATCCTTTGAAGGACATGAAATAGGAAGATCTAAAGACATTAAGAAGGTCCTTTTTATAGAAGGGCTATTTGAGATTTGGATTTTCCTCTTAATGGGAGAACGAGTGGTTGCAACTAGATTTAAGAGTATAATAGGCACAAGAAAGGGTTTTATATGGGAATAATATATGATCCATTTTAGACTTTTAGGTGACTTACCTTCAGTTTTAGAATAGGACAATATTTTTATGACACAAATACAAGGGGGACACGGCTTTCTCTTAATAGAACAAAAAAAATATGCACATACAAGATACTAACCTAAAAGATAGGACCAGGTCCCTCTCTAGTTTCTGGGAATCTTCAACATTGTGCTTGTCACATCTGTCCACCACTAAAGTTGTTCCCTTAGATGTATACCTACAACGGTATGGTACTGCTTTAGATTAATATGTACCTTATTTACCAAGGATAACTGCCTCCTGAACATAACTAATTATGTGAAGAGAAGTTAATGCATCTAGTAAGTCAAGTTGATTTGATGAATCCCAACGACAGCTTGTTTGATTCATTACACCACATAATATAACAATTTGTTCTAGAAATAGGCCTGAGGATCATGTCCTAGACTTGGAATTCTTCAAATGTCTAGAGTTCCTTCTACATTTCTTTGAACTTTCCAGCCTTTTTCACATCTTTGTTAGCTTATTTTTGGAATAGAAATATAGAAAATGCCATGAGATTTCTAACATAGACTCATGTTTGCACTCTTCCCTCCAAATTTGAAGTTAGAATGTCTTGGGGTATAAGAGGATATGTGCTTCAAGTTTGATTCTTTAAGATCAATTCCACTGGACCAGGTCCTTGCGAAATCTTGACTAGACACTTCTTGGAATTCATTCGATCTTATGTTTATGATTAAGATCTTTGATCATTATCCATTATTTTCTTTTGCATTATTAGGCTCTTGACTATTCCCATCAAATACATGAAATTTTTATAATTTTACTGATTCCCACATGACACCTTCACATTAAAATGCTTAGGAAAGAGAATACAATCAGACCTTTCATTCATTGCCTTGAAGAATTACATATATAGAAGATTGTTGTGATTTCAAACCCTTTCTCCCTCCTACTCTTACAATTATTTATAGACTTGGGTACCCATTTGAGCTTGAGCTCCCAGTAAGAATATAGAGGTGTGATTAAATCCTTCTTTGTCAATCTCGGTAATAGAGTTTCTTCATGTTTTTCCAAGGTTTTACACCTTTGGGATAGGTACTCCCCTAGTGAACATGTCGAAAATTCATTATTCTTGTTTTGATTTAGCTTTGACAATCCTCTATAAGGTGTCCATCTCTTCCATAGTGAGTGTACTAGGGTTTATATGCTTTTATTTTAACATTTTGAACATTCTTACCTTTTGACCTAGAAGATTGAGCTTTGTACTGATACCTAAGTCCCTTACCTTTATTGACTCCCTGACCACTGAGGCTAGAGAGGATTTGTAAGGATAAAGTCCAATGAAGAGATTTTTTGAGTTCTTTCCTCAGATGGACCAGGTCCCTCTCCAACTCCTCATTCTTCTAGATTGCTGGCATGAAATGCTTTTGAGAATTCTCCAACTTCTCTTAAATCTCAATTTGAAGTTGTGGGGCTTTATTCTTCCCACTACTTTTAGAAGCTTCTTCTTTCTTCAGTTGGCTCAGCAAACTCAAATTGTTAAATTTTAACTTAGCACATAGTTCTTTTATTTTAGAAATCTGGTGAGTCAAGTCAATTAATTCAAGCTCCTAATTCTCTATATTTTCTTCTATATCATTTTTCTCTGTACTCAGTTTGAACATTTTATCAATCAATACATTTTCTAGCTTCTTTATCTTCCTGTCGCAATAATTTCCATGCTTCTTCTTAATGTCAGAGATATGTACCTCATTTTCTTATTCATTTTTAATGTTTGCTATGAAGTAAAATAAGCAATCAAAGGTTACTTTCTCACCCTCCACTATAAGCATGGAAACAGTTGTAGACTTCTCAAATTTATCAGATTCACTGGAGGAGTCACCCCAACCAGCTAAGGCTTGTTTAACTGAAAAATCAGCTACAACTTGTCTTCTTGATTTTAGAGGGACCTGGTCCCTATTTTTTTCTTTTTCATCTCCAACGTTGAGATACTCATGATGTTCCATTTTGTTTATAAGACAATATTTTAGGAAATTCTCAAGATTGCCATATTTGAGACACACCTCCATAGTGACACCCTTTTTTGCTGCTACATCCACTTCTTTGGAACCAACCAATTGTCCTCATAGCTCTAACAATTCTTTTTTCCAAGTAGGAAACATCAGTGTCTTCTTCATTTAAACCTGACCTTGAAGCTTTTAGTGCCAGAGATTTTTCCTTTTTGACTTTTGTCTTCTCTTCTCCTTGTTGCTTCTTGAGTTCATGGGTTTTCAAGTTCCTAATAAGTTCATCCATAGTGAGTGTCTTCAGGTTTCTTGCCTCAGTTATGGCATCCACTTTGCTTTCCCATGACTTGGTAAGAATAGTCAAAATCTTCTTCACTTGTTTATACAATGGAATCACTTCTCTTAAGCAGTGTAGCTTATTTCTGATGGAAGTGAATCTTGTATGAATTTCTTGTATTGTCTCTCCTTATTTCATAGTGAAGGTTTCATATTTTTTTCTCATCATGTAAACTTTAGAATCCTTCTTACTTGTAGTTCCCTTATAAGCAGTTTTAAAGAAGTACCAAATTTGTTTAGTATTTTCACATAAAAAATCCTATTGTATTTACCTGGACCTATACCGCACACTAGCAGTTTATTTTCCTTGTAGTTCTTCTCTTTTTTTTCTCGTCTTTATCATTGAACTCCCTCCAACTTATCCTGACCATTCTTGTAATATCTCCTTATTTGACTTCTTTTATTGGAATATTAGGACCATCAAGGATTATGTGCATCAGTTCACTATCTTCAGCCATAATGAAGTCAAATATCCTGGTTTTCCACCACCCATAGTACTACCCATTGAATCATTGTGGCCTAGTAGTAGATTTCCCTTCTTATAGATTAGATACAGAAACAATGTTAACTAAGACACTGTAGGTTTGAACCTTTTAGAGTGACTTGTCTCTGATACTAATTATTGGAACCATTGGGGGTTGCACCACACAGTGAGGGACTAGGTCACTCAAAGTCAATCACAGGCAATCAAACAATAGATTGTAGGAAAACTAAAGGCAGTGTCGGAAGAGTAAAAACACGAGAAATTATGTGGAAACCCCCTTTCTTATGGAAGGTTAATACTATGGATTTCCCTCATAAGCACCTTAAAAATATCAACTATAATCAACCTCTTGATTACAGACTAGATTTCTACCTAACTCTAGGCTTCTTTGTCTTGTAAAAACTCTATTACAAGCTCATCTTGGCAACTCTGCTAAGGACCCTCTCCAATATTTAACTCTAATTATAAATAACCTTTGGAAACTCTACCTAAGAACTCTCGATCATGAAGAAAATACAACACTACTCTTATAGCATGAGTAGTTCAATTACAAGTCAACACTCAAGAACTATCACTCACTCTTTAAGCATACTACAAAGACAAGAACATCAGAAACGCTTGATCAATCTTGACATGGAGTTTTTGTTGTCTCATTTAACGTGTTAGATTTTTGTAAAAAACTATTTGATGAAGATGCCTTTTTATTTTTTATTGTTGAGTGATGATTAGGGCTAAAATCTCATTGGACTAAGTGTCCTAATTTGTAGTAGCAGCACCTGCAAGTTTGTTACACAAGGGGACAAAAATATGTAGACATGCATGCCAGCTGTACTGTACTATGAACATCTAGGGACCTGGTCCCTTGCAGTTAGCTGATCATCATAAAAACTACATATAGCACTAAGGCAGTTGACATTTTTTGTATGAATGTGATAAATTTGATAATGTTTAGGAAAATAGTACCCCCTCCTAAAATATTGACAATTGTGTGATTTGTGTATGTGTGTGATTGTTGTGAATCTAGTAATAGCATTATAGTTACGAGCATAATAATTGTGGTAAAAATAACTATATGAACTAGATAGGTAGTAACTAGAAATGTGATCCTATGTTATGTATGTAAGTCTTTACCTAGTTCCCTGTGTGTATGAAATCCCGAACTTTCCCAATTGCTCTTGCTTAGGCTGTAGGGGAATCGGTTAGGATATGATCATAGGACATTTATTTTTATTAGTCCACTTTAATCTAAACTGCCCAACCAAATGAAAATATGAATTCTTTGATCTCGACTTTGAGCCGTAACAGACCTATTTTTATGATTACACCAATTCGCCTTATTGTTTAGACTGCAATGAACCTGTTTTGGACCTGGTCCTCCTTGGACACTGCGCACCTCAATGTAGGAAAATTGCCTAAGTTGAGGGTGGCAATTATAAGGGCGTGTGGTATAAACCGAGTATGAAGAAAGGGTGTGGATAGAGAAAATAAGTAGGATTGGTTGTTGTAGGAAAATGAAAAAAAAAGAAAAAGAAAGTGAAAAATAGAAATATGCAAAAGAAGAAAATGAATGGATAAAATAAACCACACCCAGCCTCAATAAGCAGTAAAAGAATAAGAAGTGAGAAATAACAAAAGACTAAATAAAAAGTTATCAAAAGAGTGGATCCCAAAGAAATTGTACTGTCAAGGAGGCTATGTCACTAAAATCTCCTTAAATGTACCATTCTAGCCCCAAGCCTACGTTAAAAGTGATCCTAACCCACTTGTTCAAAAATTTAGGTAAAGAACATATGGGAGAGCCTGTGACATTCTGTGTACATTGATCGGGATTTGTTTGTTAGGGCGAGTGTCTCGTGACCATCCTGATATGAATATATTAATCTAATTAAGTGATACGGACTTCTTAGACTATAAGGGTCCGTGAGTTTCATTGTTAGATTGCTTATCTGTCCTAGTAGTGTACTCTATTTAATCCTAGTTGTTTGTTGCTAATGTAATTCATTCACCTGATTCTCGTATGTAACTCTGTTTTACCTAATCAATACACAGTTGAGTTTGAAAAGTTAAAACCAGGAGGGGATACCTGGTTTTGAGAAAAGATTGAGTAGTCGAATGCCTATGGTATCTTAGGATCTTCCTAATTAAGCATCCTGTGTGTTTTTCTTTTATGCTTTTGATTGAGGACATGCAAATAGTCTAAGTTGAGGGTGTTGATGTGTCGTGGTTTCATGGCATATCTGATGCTTAAAACGGTGAAAATATGCATTGACTTAAGTAGTTTCATCAGATATGATATATGTTTTATGTGTTTTGCAGGTAAACTAGGTCAAAAGTTGTGTTGGACTAAGAAAGAGAAAATAAAATCTGAAAATTTAAAGTAATGTCAAGCTACTAGTCGTTAAGACACATTAAGACTCATAGTTAGACTCATAAGGATACAATTAGCTAAAGCTGAATGAAGAAACCAAGTAATGACTGGACACGACTCGTAAGGAGTGACTACGAATCGTGGTGTGCAACCGTGAAAATCACAGTAAGCAAAGTTGAAGCCCATAAATGAAGTAATAGAAGGCTACAAGTTGTAAGGAAAGACTACAACTTGTAGTGAGAAGTCTTACTATGACATGTGTATAAAGCTTTTAAGACTGATGTTCCGTGGTAATGAGTGAAAAAAATGAGTCATAAGGATTGACTATGAATGGTAGTGAGGAGTCGTAAGGATAACAAATTCAAGATCCCTGAAGATGAAAATATATTTGAGTAACAATGATTAGCTACATAAGACTCGTAAGGTGACGCTATGATCTGTAACCACTAAGGCCTGAAGAGAGCTAAGACCACAAGAAACGAGTCAGAACCAGAACTAACAACTCATTGCCAAAGACGTAACCACTACCGATATTTTTTTTCCTATTCCATTTTAATTAAGTTTCCTTTGTTATTTTTAGATACTATAAATACCATTGGTTTATGTCTTTATTATGTAATGCACTCTTAATAATTTCTCGAGATACTTTGTCTTGGAGATACTCAATATTTTTTTCTTGGATTTTTGGGTTTCGTATTCAATTGGATATTTTGAATTTTGCTCTTTCATTATTGTGCAATTGAATACAAGTCTTCTTCATTGATTTCAATGGATTGTTTCATAAGGATGAGTGGCTAATTTCCTTGAATTGGGTTTTGGGAACCCTGGAGGATTAACAATCTAAGGGAAGTGGGAGAATCATCTCATTCATATTAATTGTATCTCAAGCTACTGCAAAAGCTTGGAAATTGCATGTATTCAAGATCATCCTCACAAGCGAGTTTGATATTGGGAAAAGGAACTTATGATAGTGATTTGAGGCTATCAAATCTAGTCTAATCAACTTGAAACCCAAAGGGTAATAGCTGTAATAGGGTTAAGGACAAGGGATAGTAAGACAATTCCCTGAGACTCAAAAGGTGAAGGGTGAGATTTATCAATGCGTTCACAATACGGCTAATTATACATAACTTGTCGGACTTTGCATACAGAGCAGCGGGATAGGTGATTTGAACACAAAAAACTTAATGAGTTAGATTCAAAGGGAGATACGGTCCTAGTGCTCATCTTCTATTGTTTACAATCACAAGCACTCAAGTTCGTTTACTTGTTACTATTGACTTCAAATCCCCCCATTTAGTTTTCTGCACTACCCCATGATTTCAGCATGTTTGAGCAATCTGGTTTGGGTTACTATATTTGACATCGATTGCAACATAGTTCTTTGGAGGTTAGTATTTGGAGATATCACTATTTAGTAAAAGTAACAAATTTAGAGCAATTTTGGTCCTAAATAATCTGTAACAAACACTAGGACTGTGTTCCCCCGGCTTCCTAAATCTATAAATTTTTCATGCTCAACCAAATTATCTCACCATCGCACATCTAGAATATGACAAGCTCGGTATTACCATCTATCTTATGGATTTTTTGACAAATCTCACCCTTTACCTTATGAGTCTCAGAGTTTCACTTTACTATCCCTTGTCTTTGATCCTAGTTTAACTATCACCTTGTGTCTCAAGTTATTATATGAGTGTTGATAGTCTCAAATCACTGTCGTAATCCCCTTTTCCCAATATGGATCTCTCTTGTGAACACGAACTCTAATACAAGCTAGTTATTAGAGTTGCTTATCACTAAGAAAACAATTAACTTAGACGAAATCACGATACACGTTAAAACGTCGATCTAACTAAATCTCATACTTCCCCTACATTGCTAATCCGTCGGGGGTTCCCATAGCCCTAGTTAAAGAAGTTAGTCCCTCATGGTTATGCAAGAATCCATGGAATTCGATATGGAAAGCATAGAATTAATTGCACAAGAATGAAAGAGTAAAATCCAAAGTATCATATTGAACAATAATCGAAAAACCAAGAACAAGAGTATAAAGTGTGTAAAAATATGTCAAAGTATGTAAACTATTACAAAAGTACCTCAAGGGTATTTATAGAGTCTAAAAATAACAAAGGAAACCTAACTGAAAAAAATAGGAAAACTAGGTCAGCAGTGGTCATGCCTCTAGCAACGAGTCGTTCGGACTGACAATGACTCGTTGCCTGCTATCATAGCTCTCTTAAAAAATAAGTGGCCACGACTCATTGTGATACATAATGATTCATTGGATGAAACTCGTTATGACTCCAGTGAATTTCAACTTTCGTTACTTTTTCTTCACACTCAGGACGATTCCTCATCCTGAGTGGTTATCTGTCATCACGACTCACTGGCTTTCCAATGGAACCTCAACTTGTCAAACTTCAGGACTTAGGGCTAATGTTCTCAGAATTATTCACACTATGACTTGTTGTCACCTATAACGAGTCAGCCTCTTTGAAAGTCAGCCTCTTCGAAAGTCCATATCATGACTTAGGTCACGAGTTGTTAGGTGACTAATCGAATCGTAGCCCAGTCAATACTTTGATTTTTTTGGATCTTTTTTCATCCATTTATGATCCATGCCACTTCCAACCTAATTTACCTGCAACATACATAAAATACACATCATATCCAACCAAAAGGCCTAAGTATTTGGATATTTTCACTATTTTAAGCATCGAAAGTTCCATTAAACCATGGCATATCAAATAGCTATAAAATTTGCTTTATTTTTCCTCGTACCACCGCACCAGTAATGCTGTCTGAAATCATGATACATCTTAATCACTATTAGATGGATGGAATATTTTCAACAATGAGCCTCCTTCAAAATCAGACTAATCCAATCACCCACTCTCGGCACACAAACTCGATCACAAATTCTCAAGACACCATTCACATCCAACGAGGCTTTCTTAGCCTGACCACTCAACACCTTATCTTGAATCACCCTCAGCCCAACACCATTGAATTGCAAAGCCCAAATCTGCTACATCAAGGAAGACTTAGCCTCAACGAATTCCAAAACACACCCAGGTGTTGAAATATCATGCCTAACCATTTGGTCAGAAAAATACTGAACCTCCAAGGCCAATGGCCTCTCCTGGAACAAAAGATACACCAAGATACCCATGCTAGTCGAGTCCTAGCTCAAGGCATCTGCAACCGCATTAGCCTTTCCCATAGGATAGAGAATAGTATGATTATAGTCCATAAGGAACCCAAGCCAACGACGCTACCTTATATTAAGATCTCCCTAGATAAAGAAGTACTGAAGGCTATAATGATCCAAGAAAATCTCACAATGAAATCCATACAAGTAGTGCCTCTACAATTTTAAAGTAAATACAACCACACACAACTTCAAGTCATAGTGGGGTAATTCCTCTCATTGGGCTTCAACTTATGATAAACATAAGTAATCACCTTACCCTCCTACATCGACACAACACCTAACCCAACACCACAGGCATCACAAAAGACTATAAAAGCCCACGCCCTTCTTGGGAAAAGACATGATAGCAGATGAAATAAACGAACCTTTGAGATTTTGAAAGCTCGCATCACAAGCATTGACCCACTAAAAGGAAATCTTCTTCTGAGTCAACTTGGTCAACGGAGCTCCAATAGATGTAAAACCCTTAATAAAATGCTAATAGTAACTGTCTGAACCAATAAAACTCTAAATCTTGATAGGAGAAGTGGGCCTATCCCAATCACAAACCATTGCAATCTTGGCCAGATCGAGCATATTTCAATCCTTGGTCAGCAAATGACCTAAGAAAGAAATAAACCATCAAAGGTGATACACTAGGTCTGATAAATCCCTTATCCAACAACTCTTACTACTGATCTTTAAATTCCTTCAACTCTACTGGGCCATCTTATAAAGAGAAATAGAAATAGGCTTGGCTAAGATTAACATCAATAACAAAGTCAATATCATAATTTAGAGGTATACTAGGTAACTCTGTAGGAAAACATCCACGAACTCACAGAAGACATGAATAGAATCCTAGAAAGGAGGGAAAACAACACTAGTATCAAGAATATGGCCCAAATAAGACATACATCCTCTTTCTACCAAATGCAGAGCCTGAAGAAAAGAGTAACTCTCTTTCGACCTAAATGAGAAATACCCTTCAAATCTATCCTTAACACAGCCAAAGGAGCTAAACTCATGGTCTTAGCATAACAATAAAGGACAGTATGATAAAGAGTTAACCAATCCATACCTAGGATAACATAAAAATCTACCATATCTAATACAATTAGATCTACCCAAGTCTCACACACAACAAAAGTCACAACACAAGAACGGTGTACCCGATCCACTACAAAAGAGTCTCCTATAAGGGTAGATACACGGATTAGCACATCAAGAGGCTCATAAAAAGAATCAAAACCCAAAGAAAAATATGCAGACACATACGAGAAATTTGATCCCATATCAAATAGCATAGTTGCAGATATGAAACAAACAGGGACGATACCTGTAATGATGGCATTGAAGCCTCTACCAATGGTCTGGCAGGTATAGCGTAGCACTTTCCATGACCACCACCTGATTGGGTCACCCCACGACCACCACCACCAGTACCACTACCTCTAACTTTCTTACCTCTAGTAGAACCTCTACCTCTCATAGCTGATATATGAGTAACACTAAAAACATAAAGGGTATAGTCCTTTGCCACAAGGATAGCCTTATCATACACAAACCAAGCTCTGTGGCTAGACTAAATAGGAGAAGGCACGACTAAGCTAGAGCGGCCAACCAAAGCTACAGAACAAGAAGACCCACTATCTGAACTCTATAAGGCTACCTACACGGGTCAACCCTGATACCCACCAAAACTAATAGAATCTCTCTCGAGAAGTATGACCTTTGAACTCACCCTAACAGCGCACCTTCTTGGTGCCTCCCTGAAATCCTTAAAGAATAGAATCAATCATCCTAGAATGATCTACTATGCTTAGATACAATCCTCTATACACTACCATTTGAGTCATAGGTCTATAAGGAGAAACATACAACCGCTCCATAAACTTACAAATATTCTTAAACTCAATGGCAATTTTGGAATAAGAATATCTAGGTAAGGCATGGAAACATGCCTCATACTCTATAATAGTCATAAAGCCCTACTCCAGATGATCAAACTTATGTCTCATATTATGTATAAGAGTGTAAGGCATAAACCGCTTGCAAATGGCCTCAGCAACCTAATTCCATGTCATCTTAGGAGAATCGATAGGTCTGCAACCAATAATTGACCTCCACCAATCTCTATCGGCATCTCTAAATTGATAAGTAGTATAAGAAACCCTATACAACTCAAGAGAACCAAGATTATAAAATGTCTTATGATAGTCAATCAAGAACTTAGAAGTATCCTCGTATGTAACACCACTGAACCTAGAAGGACCCGAATTAGTGTATCTCTCAAACCTCTTCTGATCCTCACAAGAAATAACTATAATCGCAATAATAGGAGGCATAGCAGATCCAACTGGCTAATATTCCCACCCAAGGAGGGTACATAGACAAAGGGTGATCTCCAGATATCAGAATACTATACTTAGATATAGGTGCTAAAGGATAAATAATAGTCAAAGTCTATGAAGTATGATACGTTGATATCGGTGCCACCATAGGATCTATACTTTGGATCGAAGGAACACTATAAGAACACTCTGTCACAGAAGATGGTACAATACTTAAAGCTAAAGGAACACTAGGTGCACTAAAAAAGCACCCTCTAATCGGGTCAACAAGAAAATCAGTAACCCCTCCAAAACTAGTGTAGAAGAACTCGTTTGGATCGGGGTAAGCCCGATAACTCCAATATACTCAACCTAAGGCTCAAGGAAGATTCCTCTAGTGCTACCTTTAGACAGGGAAGATCCTCGCACCCTCTCACTACCTCGATCCTATCTACAACTAGCAACTCACCTTCTACTCTTGACTTACACGTCAGATTAAGGCTCTATTTCTCAAACCTCATGAGATTTAGTCATCACCATCTATGTGAAAAAGAGTTAAATTCAATTAATAATACAAGGTATAAAGAATCTGCATGATGAGGAACAAATAAGGAAAGTTTGATAAGAAATATATTATTTCCTCTCAAAGATAGATACAGACGTCTACGTACTAATCTATGAGACTCTATTAGACACCCTATTCTTACACTATTGAGACCAATAAACTTGGCTAAACCAATAACAATTCGTCATGACCTTAAAAACCAAGGATCATAATGGCACTTGTCATGGAAAGCCTTGACAAGTAATCCTATAACCCAAATAGATATGAAATGAAAGATAATACCAAAGCTCAAGGCAAGACTCTTGGAATAGAGTTGAACCACACAAACATGATAATTGTGGAAAAACAAAATCAAGATACCCAACAAAATCTACAAAACCTGGTGTCACAATATAAGAACTAAATAATACAACTCAAAGTCAAAATATACCTAGCATATCCAAAAAGGAACAACTCTATATCAAAATACAAAAAGGACATAGTTTAGATAAGGAAAAGGTAGTAGTCAACTCCAGATGCATAGATCAACTACTACCTCAAATAGACTCCAAGTATCACCTGAATCAACTATCTTATGGTGCACTCATACTTGAATTTGCATAAAAAGGGCATAGTAGGGAAGAGTTTGTTCTAGTTGTAATCTGTAGGTATCATAGGCCATCTAAGCAAAGTAGAAAATAAAGCATACAAAATACACACTAGGGGCACAACACCTGCAATTAGAAAATGTCCCAAATGGTAGCCCACACAATCTCCGCTAACAGCTCTACCATATTCACGTAGACCATACATAAATGCGATAAATAAAATACAAGTATATAGATATAACACCTATAGTTATGGGAAGATGTACACATACATAGATATAGCATCAAAGACAAAAAATCTACACAGAATAAGCACAATATACATATGAAATGCAATAAATTTGATGATAATGACAATAATGATGATGTAATATGATGCAAAAAGTTGTCGTACCACCTCTATATGCACCTACCAAGCTATTCTTCCAGGTAGGACCCGTGAGAGGTTTGTCAACCCATATACAATCTAATAACCAATACCAATATCCATGACTCCTCTCTAACACGTCCCTCGAAGAAGGTCTATAATAATTTCTAAACCAGTGTTTGATACTAATGTTTTATAAATGAATATTATATGGGATTGCAAATCTAACAACCAACCAAATAAGAATTTCTAATTCCAACCAATATACCAAGTGAGTGAGCCAAAATCGACTTAATAAACTAAAACACCCTGAAAATCCAAGACACTATTAGAACCATGCTTCAAGTTTATGCAAAATAAAACCTTATGTTTTGGTAGTTTTATTAGTGATTTAGACACATATTTAGGTCACAAATAGCTCCTAGCTTATGGACAAGTCAAAACATCCCTTAGCAATTAAATTCTTGTGAAGAATATGACTATAGTCAGCTTCAAATGAGCATAACTTTTGGGTTACTAAGACTTATTTGAGATAAAGACCCACCATCAGATAGATAATTTAATTAGCTCTCCAACTCCACAAATTTTTCCTTAATCTAATATCAGAGTAAAAAGTTATGACCAAATTACTGATCACTATTAATGCTGCAAATGACAACGAATCTGATCATGACTCATGATCAGACATCACGAGTCATTAGGAGAGAGTCGTAATCTAGGAAGTAGAGACTGAAATTAAGTTCCTGACCATGACTCAAGTCATTACTTGTGGCTAGACCTCACGCGTCATGAACTAAGTCGTCGGGACTGCTTCTAAGGGGTTTATAAGAGTTTTTTGGTCTTTTCCCTCTCTTTTAATGCCAAAACTATGTAGTTTAAGATATTCTAAGGATTATTATAAATCCAAAACAACCCAGAATCCCTTATTATCAACACAACATACAAAATACTCCAATAAACATGCGATTTTCACTTCTTGAAAGTAAGAAATTAGGAATTTTAATCTTCCAAGTTCAAATCCTCAAAACATCAATTCAAGAATCGAAAGTAATCAGGTTTGTAGGTATTCAATGAGGATATCCTTTAATCCTCATGCCCAAATTATAATTTGTTCATGAACTTTATGATTTTCATAAGCTAGGGCTTTTACCCAATTGTTATTCTAAGCTTAAATTCAATGCTACGTGATATAATTTTCACTCATAAGCATGTTTAACATGATATTTTTGAGATTTCAAGCATATGATCATGATACATGAATTTTCCATAATTTCTTTATTATATTTGAAATTAAACTATGAATACATATTTTCCCATGAGAGTAGTATCCTACCATACTCAAAATCATGAATTCTCCTTTTTATTGATAAATCATTGAGCTTTTTCTTAAAGAATGAAATTTTCTATTATGATAAGCTTTTAATATCATCATATTTAGTTGCATTAATTGAGTTGGTGGGTTATGAACACCCGATGTCTAGGATTTCATATATGAACCAATTGACATGTTCTTGAGTATTCAAAATTATGCATGTAGTGTTACGTTCAAAATACCATGAATAGAGCATATTTATCAGTTATTTTTCAGTTATACTCACTATCATTCAGTTGGAGTAATACTTACAACCCAGCGAAGGCAGGAACGATGGCTCCCTCATCAATTAGGCATATGACCACTAGTAGCACTCCCTAAGTTCTAGAACTACTATGTCATTATAGGTTATAAGGGGTCCCCCATAAATAAAAGGCATGACACCCTTGTCCTTTAAGACATCAGTTTAGTGGATCGACGCCCACCAATGTTGGTACCCTTGGCTAGGTACTGACACCCTTCCAACTAGGGTTACAGGTTGGACCCTAATTTTCTCAAGTTGGGGCATGCCAGTTATTGTTGGCTCCCACGGTCCTCAATTTATGTTCATCTTATGTTTTAGTTCAGATATGCATGACCTTGTATTCATTTATTAAGTTATTTAGTTTTATACAATACATATTTATTCTTCATCATTGCATCAATTCACATCCTACAGTTTCAAAATCATTATTCATAAATGACCCTCAATGTAGTTTTACATCATATTCAACATTATCTTGAGATTAAATATAATAGTTATGTTTCTACAACTTCCCAATTTACAGAAATATTGCAGCTCATGATTTAGAAATTTCACTATGCCATACAACTTTTACGTATAAATATATTTTAAATGTGTATTTCGGAAAATGGATTATGTCCTTAGTTTAAAAGTATGTTTTAAGTATTTTCAGGACTAATGCATATCTGACTTACTATGTACATTCCAAAGTACTAATAGCATACCTCTTCTGCCAATATTTTTCATGTGGTGTAGATTCCGGTGCTTACTCTTTGGATCATAGCAAAGTAGATTACAACATTCAACCTGTAAGTGATGAGTTCTCTTATTTCAAAAACTCAAGTCTATTACAGTTCTTTTTTTTTTATTCATATGTATTGATTAGGGACAGTTAGGGGTCAGGTCCCTCTTACCTATTGTTAATATTAGTAGAGGTTTCATAGATAGTCAGTTAGAGTTAGTGTATGTAATTTCAATTCCCGATTCTTTCAGATTTACAGTGTTGTAAACTTTGAACAGTAATGTACTAAAACAACTTATTTCATGATTATGATTTCACTAAACATATCTCATTATTATGTTTTCATTCAGTAAATTAGGTTTTATATACATTTTGATTCAGTTGCTCAAGCATTAAGGCAGTACATAGGTTAGCTTCGAATCATTTATAGTTTTAAGCAATGAGTTACGACTAGGGTATAGTCTCGGTTCGATACATAAATCAAACATTCATGGTCTAATATAATTCATATACCAACAACGTAAGATATATCAAATTTAATGCACATAATTACTAATTTAGAAAATTTTCCACCAAGGATAACAACCAATTATTTAAATACAAGGCCAATATCATTATATAAGACCCTAGACTGTCACACATAACATATAATGTCTCAAAACCACCAAATAACAATAATACAGGACTTCACAGGTAATAACATAGTAACAACATCATTTTCAGGATTACATTCCATACCCATAACATGATTTTATACCAATATTTTTTACCCATACTAGTCTGAAGAAAGTTAAGATATAACCTACCTTAAATGCCAAAAATTGATATGAACAAGACTTCAACCTGATATTACACATCATCAATGGACTGACAATCAACTAAAACAAATAAATATAAAATCTACGTGTCAAAAAAAGCCAATGATACAAATGTTGCCCATTTTTGGATAGGGGTCAAAACGGATCCCCAGAATGGGTTCACAGTAAAAGAAGGGTAAAACCAAAAGTTTTGTCCATTGATATATCTTCCATGATTAATGGAAATCATGGGGAAACCCCAAGAAAAATGATTTGGAATAAGGGATTAAATAAAAAATTCATTAATTTAAGACTTTCAATCCAAAATCCCCAATTTCTATCTTTAAATTTATGTTTTAACAAGGTTTAAATGATAAAAATTGAAAGAAAATAATTAAAATAGGGATTTGGTGCTTACCAAAGATTAAAATAGAAGAAGTGGCTCAAAAATGGAAACCTCAAGCTCCAAGTCTCAAAAATGGTGAAGAGAATAAGAAAAGAATTTATATATGCAGGTGCTAGGTGCCTCTAAAGATGGTCAAATGGCCAATTTAGTAGTCACCGCAAAAGCAGTCAAGTACCACTTTAGCAATACTTTCCAATGCAAGACAGTTAACTAAAGAGGACAAGGGTTGCTTTAGTGCCTACCGCTAAAATGGACACAACCCTTGACCATCTAGATTTGGTCAAAAAAAATGACAAAGTTGTGCTTTAGTGTCCGCCTCTAAAGCGGCAAAAGTGGTGCTTTAGTGGCTACACCAGCTGTGGAGACTCAGAGAATTCCAATTCTATGCAGGCCCGTCGGGATTCATTTGGGATCCCAATAAAGAAAACAAACTATGCTACCCTATAAAACTCAATGCTTTAGATTCAATGATAATACTAGATTTTTGAAAAAAATGTCATTTTCACAAAATTGACCCCTGAAACCTATTTTTAAAACTTTCCAAATTGAGGGTCAAAATAAGATATATAAGCCATAAAAACAAACCAACCATGTTACCAACCTAAAGTTTTAGATTGGCTAGAATAGTCCATTTTCCCATTCGATTCATAGATCAAAAGATGTTCACTAAAGTTGACTAATTAACCTTTAGACCATCAAAACCACAATCTCCCATAAACCACATCAAAATGCATTGGAAACCATGTCAATCATATTCATACCCCATAAATACCATAATAAAACAATGGGGAGAGGTAAAATTATCAAATCATATATAAATTAATATTCCATACAAATTATAAAAAATTAGGTCATTATAGCTAAAGCAACTCTCTGACTGCTAAAGTGATTGCACTGAATATCAATAACCAACAAAATCTCAAAGCCCTAAAAAACTCTAACTGGATGCTCGAGATTCATTTTAGATACTTGGGATTCATTTGGAACCTCATGTGTGCAAACAAACTATTTTATCATACCAAATTCAACACTCTAGACTTAATGAAAACATTGAAATATCCATCCAAGGTAGTTTCAATAGAAAGTGGGCCATGTATTTACAATTTTAAAATTCATCAAATATACCCAATTGCCCAAAATGTGTTTAAAATCCTTGAACTTGAACCAAAGGTCCCCCTAGCCTAAATTAAACATTCTAGAGATAACAACACTGTTGTAATTCTCATCTGAAGCTATTTACTAGGAGTTTTGGTCCAAGACCAATTTCTCAACTTTAAAAACTCCAAAATAAGTAAATAAGCGTAAAATCTAAATGAACTACCCAAAAATTAAATCGATAGTTTTTACAAGTCATAAATGACCTGTAGTTGATATGAGGTAGCATAAAATGTCAAAAATGTACAAAAATTGAGAAAATGACCTAGAGGGTAATTATAATATGCACTAGCAAAATGACTTTTGCAATTGAAAGTACATGGAGAGAAAGAGACTGGAAGTTTTAAAGGATACGGTACGGGTCTTCCCCGAGAAAAACTTCCCAGATAACCTATAAGGAAAACCATTATTTCCAAGGAATTTTTCTATAAGTATCCCTTTTTTATTCACATCCTTACTTCACTTTATAAATAACTAAATACTCATCCTTAACAACCAATAGACCACTAATTGAATCTACATGCAAACCTAAACCACAATATATTGACATCACATTTATTCAAGCATAACTAAGTAGATACTTAACTAAACTAAAGAAGACCAAATCATGAATTATACAACCAACTCCAAACTCAAAATCTAACATTTTCTTACCTTTCCAAACCCGTCTTCTAGTTTGAACTATACAGTATCTCCCAAAATTATCCAATCTATATTAGCATAAACACATCGAAACCCACCTCAAGGGAATAAATAAATCCTTAGAAGATCCACTTATACTAATATTTAAATAATTCCCCACAGATGAAATACCTTGGGTTTTGATTCTTAGAATAATTCTTCAGTTTGATCTTCTAGACATCATATGATTGGGGGTACTTATCGTATGATGGGGTATGATTTAGGTTTCTCAACTCGTATGTTGATCACTGAGGTTTGGTTGGTTTCTGTCCAAGGTACGAAAGGACATAATTCTAGTCGTATGTTAGGGTACTAAAAGTATAGTGTCAACCATATGATATCCTATATCTAGCCTAGATAAATCTATTCTGCTTAAGGTATGGTTCTAGTGTACTTATCATATGCTTGGGTACGAGTTGGACTTTGTGGCCCTATGTTGGTTAGTGTTAAAGATCAAGTTGCTACCTATGGTATGAGTGGTGGGTACCATGATATGTTAGGGTACGGTTTGGAGAGGTGTAGTCGTACCCTCCTATGGGAATATATACACTTTAAGTTAGGGGTATTCTGGACATTTTCCCTCTTAACACCTTATGCCTCATGACTTAAAACATTTTTGCAACATCATTTACCCTATTATTCTAAATTACAAGCACTTTAAACACTCTCAAATCTCTCTCAAGCTTTTAGTTCAAGAAAGACTAGGGGCTTTCAATAGCAAAATCTCTTAGTCTCCTATGGTATCTAAGATAGGTTATTCCTCCCTCATTGTTAGTTCAACTATATTCATGTTTTATTGAATGGGTTTCATGATTTGATTATGGGTAATTTTTGGTTTTGGAATATATTTTGGGGGGGTTTGTTACTAACGGTTGAATAATGTTTTCCCATATTTTACTTATGGTTTTAGAAATTATAATGATGGTTTGAATATTTTGGAATGTGTCGTGATGGTAAATGGGTTTAGGGGTACTTTGGATTCCCTAAATTACTTGGTTTCAGTTTGGGAAACTATATGCCCTCAACATGTTTGATAAAATGCCTATGAGAATGGTTTTGTTACATAGTTGAACTTTCATTGAAAACTTTGCATTGCATAACTTTGTAATGGAACCTCAAATGCTTCAAAATAGTTTTAAATGAGTTGGTAAGTCCTTGGTGTCCATGGTTTTGGTAAATTGGAAATGATGTAGGGTACATGGGAATCCTCTAAGGTTTCTCTAATGATATTTCTTGCAAGATATAGTCGGTATGATGATACCACTACATAATGCCTTGGTAATTAATATATGTAATTAGTGATTTGGTTGTGAGCTAATGGTTTTAATTAGGCAATAATAGTGGGTTGTCATAGCGAATCATAAAGGTGTGAGTCTAATTGACGGACACTAGAAACTCATGTTTGCCGACATGAGGGTTAGTTATGGTGACCATATACTTGTAGGGAACATGGGAATCCCCTAAGTTATACTTGTATATATGTATCATGGAGGGCGAAGGGTACACGAGAATCTCCTACCCATATGATATCTATGATTCATACGGCTACGCGTACTTGTCCTCTTTAGGGGGTAACACAAGACCCATATAGCTCATGGGTGGTTTGAGGACAGTCAAGTTGCAGTGCCCAGGTTAATGAGTTAAATGTATGCTAAACTCCGGTTCCCTTTTTGGCATGCATTATGTATGGATGTGATTCCATATGGATATTTACATGGTTTTAAATATTTGTATTATTTTATCCTTACTCTTGAGTACATGCTAGCATTCACCCTCTAACCCATATTTGGGAGTTGTATTTCCATGCGATGTCGGGACTGGCCATACTACTTCTCCTACTCAGTGATTGAATTTGGGGACAACTTGGTGTTGGAATGAAGTGGTGAGCTTCCATACTCTGGAAGGCTCCATTTATGTTATGGTATTCTCTACATACATTTGTTACTTCTTAGACTTTGGTTTTTTCTATGGTCGAGGGCATGTCCCAAATGGATGTTTTTTTAATTTTTGTTAGATGTTTTGTGAGTCTACTTTGGGTTGGTATGGGTGGTGTAGGTATTGGTTTCACCCTTGGTATTGGTATTGGTACTAGGGCTGACACCATTTGAATATATTTGATTTTTGATTGTTCTATTTTGTTAAGTTATATAAAATCAGAATTTAGTCAACATATGGTGTAGGCTGGTTATGGTTGGGTATTGGGGGTGTTCTCCGGCCCATATTGGGCTTGAGTCACCCAACACAACTAGGCCCTATTTTGGGTTGTGTCAGATTAGTATCCAAACCCTAGATTTATGGTTACTTGGGAGTCCACAAAGTTGTGTCGAGTAGAGCCTCTTTTAAGGACGTGTATTATGCCACACTCATAAGGGAGAGGCTACAACGCATTTAGGAATATTTCTATTTCTTTTGTTCTATTTTAAACATATAGAGTGTAAGGTCCTGAATTCTCTTCTAATTCCTATTTTTTGCTTTTAAGGTCATACTTTCTCGATGATTTGAAACTCACAAAAACACCTATGTCCCAATGGGGGACAATATTGATGGAACACACATACTCATGGGATCCATACTCAATCTAGGGGTCCAATTCCAAATTTTTCTGGAGTTCCACCCATTCTCTCTAGTCCTTCTCAGACTCCTCAGGCTAAAATGACGAACGTTGTGTTTCATCAACCTATTCACATGTTGGCACAGCTTGTAGATACTCAGTCTAAGTGTGGTGTTCTTATTAATCCATTTTCTAAGGCCACAAAGGTTGGCCAGTTCATAAGGTTAAACCCTCTGACCTTTATTGGTGTTACTGTGAAGGAGAATCCTCAAGGTTTTCTAAAGATAGGGAAAAGACCTTTTGTGTTATGTATTCCATAAATGTGGAGGGTGCGGAGTTTGCCACCTATTAATTGAAGAATGTGGCATACCAATGGTATGAGGAATGGGATCAGGAAAGGGGAAACAATGATGAGTCATTACTATAAGAGGATTTCTCCAATACTTTTTTGGACCGTTTCTTTACTCAGGAGTTGAGGGAGGAAAAAACAGAAGGTTTTGTTAATCTGTGGCAAGGTAAGATGTCATTCAAGGAGTATGCCTTGAAGTTTCACCAGTTATCTCAGCTTTTTCCAGAGTTGGCTTCCAGCATGAGAGCCCAGATGATTAAGTTTTCTTTGTGATTGTCTCGTGAGTTGATCCTTGAGAGTAACACTACCTTGTTAATAAATTACATGGATATCTCTAGGTTTGTTGTGTACGTGCAATAAGTAGAGAAAGAGAAGAAGAAGAAGGCTTAAATAGGGGAGAGGTAGGGCAAGATGTTTAGGTTCTTTGAGCAGGGTGTTGGTCAGCAACAGAGTAGCAGGGATGGTGGGAAATGGCCTAAGAAGAAGTGGGGAAATTCAGGGTCATACGTGATGTCTAGTGCTCCCTACCCAAAGTCATCGGGTGATAGAAGTTTCAAAGGTGGTGACAACTTTAGGGAATAGGGTGCCCAATATCAGGCTAGTGATTATATTCTCCCTTCAGGTTTGGTGGTAAATTGTATTGGGATTTTTGTGATGAGGGGAGGGACAGGTGCTTCAACTGTTGTCAGCCAGAACATATGCTTAGAAACTTTTGTTTAGTAAGGCTGCTTTAGAGATGAACAAGATTCTAATTGCTTCATCATCAGCTCCAGCACCAAAGGGTGCACTATCTAGTTCTGGCATTGGTCTGAACCATCTTTGTGCTCTCACTACCTAACAGGAGTCTGACACATCTCCTGATGTTGTGACTAGTATGTTTAAACCTTATTCTCAAGATACATATTGTTTACTTGTTCCAGAGTCCTCTCTCTATTACATCACCCAATTTATGGCTGTTCATTTTGGTTTTGGTCCAAAGTGTGTTTTGAACCCTTTTTCTATTTCTACCCGGGTAGGTGACTCGATGATTGCTAAAAGTATCTATAAGGGGTGTGTGGTATCTGTTGGTAGTAAAGAGACTTTGATGTATTTATTTAAATTAGATATGGTTTGATTTGATGTTATTTTGGGGATGGATTGGTTACACTTGTACTATGTGTCATTAGACAGTTGAACCCATAAGGTTTTCTTTAAATTCCTTAATGAGCCGGTTATTGAGTGGGAAGGTGGTTCCTTATATCCTAAATGGAATTTTATAAAATATCTTAGCGATCAAATATTGATCTCCAAGGGGTCTCTCTATCATCTGGTTTGCACTAATGATTCTAACTTTGATGGTCCTTCTTTGCATTTTGTTCTGGTGGTAAATGAATTTCCTGAGGTCTTCCCTGATGCCTTCTTAGTGTTCCTCCTGATAAGGATATTGAGTTTGGGATTGATCTTGTTTTGAACACTCATCAAATTTTATTCCTCCATATAGAATGGCTCTGGATGATCAAAAGGAGCTTAAGAAGCAATTAAAAGATCTTTTGAATAAGGGTGTCATCCATCCTAGTGTGTCCCTGTGGGGTGAACCTGTGTTATTCATGCATAAGAAGGATGGTTCCCTTTGGATGTGTATTGATTACCGACAGTTGAATAAGGTGACAATAAAGAATAAGTATCCCTTTCCAAGGATAGATGATTTATTTGATCAGTTGCAGGGTGCTAAGTTTTTCTCCAAGATTTATCTTAGATTCGAGTATCATCAGTTAAATATTAGGGAGGTTGATATCCCTAAGAATGCCTTTCGTACCTGGTACTGGCCTTTTGAGTATCTGGTTATGCCTTTTGGGTTGACTAATGCCCCTACAACATTCATGGATTTGCTGAATAGAGTCTTCCATTAGTTTCTGAACTTATTTGTCATTATTTTCATAGACAATATTCTGGTGTACTCTAAGAGTGAGGTGGATCATTTGAATTACCTCTGTATTGCATTTCAGACCTTGAAGGAGCAGTAGTTGTACACTAAGATTTCAAAATGTGAATTCTGGTTTAACATTGTCACTTTTTTGGGTCATGTCATTTCTAGTTAAGGGATTATGGTGGATCCGAAGAAAGTTTTAGTGGTTAAGAAGTAGCCTATACCCATGACTCCAACCGATACTCAGAGCTTCTTAGTTTTTGCTGGTTATTATAAGAGGTTTGTGGAAATTTTTTCAACTATAGATGACCATTGAATAAGTTGACTTGGATGAAGGTAAAGTTCTTGTGTTCGGATACCTGTAAGGGTAGTTTTGAGAAGCTGAAGGATGAGCTAACTTTGGCTTCGGTCTTCACTTTTCCTGAAGGCACTGATGGGTTTGTGGTCTACTGTGATGCATCCTATGTGGGACTTATTTTTCTTTTGATACAACATGGGAAGGTGATGGCTTATGCCTATAGACAATTGAAGGTGCTTGAGAAGAATTATCCAACTCATGCCTTGAAATTATTAGATGTGGTTCTTTCATTGAAAATCTAGCGTCACTATTTGTATGGAGTGCATGTGGATATCTTTTGTGATCATAAGAGCCTGCGGTATGCGTTTACTCATAAAGAGCTTAACCTCTAGCAAAGAAGATGGCTTGAACTTCTCAAGGATTATAATATGAGTCTTCACTAACATCATAGGATTGTGGGGTGCTTTTCTTGGAAGTGATGCAACCATCTCTTGGTACTTAAATCAAGGAGAAAAAGATGTTAGATCCTTTCTAGCTGAGGATCAAGGGTGACGTTGGTGGACAGCAGCTGATCGCCTTTCAGATTAGTGGTGATGGTACCTTGCGGTACCAATGGAGATTATGTGTTCATGACATTAATTATTTGTGAGAAAGGATCTTGGTTGAGGCGCATAAGTCACGCTATGTTGTGCATCCTAGTTTGACAAAAATGTATCATGACCTCAAGTATATGTATTGGCGGAACAATATAAAGCGGGATGTGGCTAACTTTTTTGCCAAGTGCATAGTGTGCTAACATGTCAAAGTTGAACATATGACTTTCTGTAAATTGTATCAAGAAATTGAGTTTCCTGAATGGAAGTAGGAAGTAATCAAAATGGATTTTGTTACCAGTCTTCCTCGATCTCGAAATAAATTTGATTCGGTTTGGGTCATCACGGATAGGATTACCAAGTTGGCTCACTTTTTCTAGTGAGGACTAACTTCTTGGTTGAGGATTAAGATATGTTGTATCTCCATGAGATTGTGAAGTTGCATGGGGTACCTAGTTTGATAATATCAGATCATGGTAGGCGGTTTACATCTCACTTTTGGCGGTCATTCCAGAAAGGTTTGGGGACTAAGGTTAGTCCTAGTACTGTTTTTCACCCACAATCGGATGGGCAAGCAGGAAGAACTATGCATACATTAGAGGACATACTTCATGCTTGTGTGATATACTATGGTAGTAGTTAGGCTGAAACTTGCCTCTTGTGGATTTTTCTTATAACAATAGCTACCACTGAAGCATTGGGATGGATCTATTTGAGACCTTATGTGGTAAGAGGTATAGGTCTCTTTTTAGGTGGTTTGAGGTTAATGAGGAAGATATTTTGGCCCAGATTTGGTTCACCAAGCCATGTTGAAGCTGAAGGTAATTCAGGATAGACTTAAAGATTTCCAAAGTCTCCAAAAGTCTTATGCGGATGTGAGATGAAGAAAGTTAGAGTTTGAGGTTGAGGATAGGGTGTTCTTGAAGGTATCTCCCTTGAATGGAGTGATGCGGTTTGGTAAAAAGGGGAAGCTCAGTCCCCGATATATTGGTCCTTACTTGATATTTACAAGGTTAGCAAGGTTGCGTATGATCTAGAGTTTCCTTATAGTTTGAGTTCCATTCACCCAGTATTCCATGCTTCTGTGTTGAGGAATTGCATGGGTGATCTATCTCAAGTTGTGCCTATCAAGGATATTGTATTTCGGATTCCTTATCTTATGAGGAGGTCTCGATTGAGATCTTGGACTGATAGGTTCATCGATTGTGGACCAAGGATGTATCTTCAGCTAAGGTTCTATGGAGTAACCACAAGGTTTAAGAGGCTACTTGGGAAGCGGAAGAAAACATGAAGTCCAAGTATTTGTTACTGTTTTCTGGTCCAAAAATTCATGTGAATGGTATGTGTTCTTCATAACGTCTTTTATTTTCAAATATTGTTAAAGGAAAGATTAACTTCCTTGCATCTCTATTTTCTAACTAGGTTAAGGGTTAGAATTGAGGTGGTGGGGTGTAAATAGTGCTACTCGTGCCTTGTCCCTTCATTTGAGGACGAATGATCCAGGTAGGGGAGAATTGAAACACCCTAGGTTTTGATCCTAAGAAAATTTCTTGAGTTTGAACTTCTAGACATCATACGATTGGGGGTACTTTTCGTATGATAGGGTACATTTTGGGGTCCTTAACTCGTGTGTTGATCAATGAGGATTGGTTTGTTTCTATACAAGGTATGAAGGGACATGATACTATGTTGTATGTTAGGGTACTAGAAGTATAGTGTCAACCCTCTGATGTCCTACGTCTATCCTAGATAATTCTATTCTGCCTAAGGTATGGTTATAGGGTACTTTTCATATGCTTGGGTACGAGTTGTCCTTTGTGGTCATACGTTGGTCAGTGTTGGAGACCAAGTTGCTAACTTGGGTACGAGCGGTGGGTATCACTCCTACTTTAGGGTATGGTTGGGGGCGGTGTAGTCGTACCCTCATGTGGGAATTTATACAATTTAAGTTGGGGGTATTTTGGATATTTCTCCTCTTGACCCGTTATGACCTCACGACTTAAAACACTTTTTGGACATCATTTAACCTATTATTCTAAATCAAGATCACTTTTAACACTCTCAAATCTCTCCCAAGCTTTAAGTTGAAGAAAGGCTAGGGTTTCTTCAATACAATCAATTAAGGGCTTTCAAGAGCAAAATCTCTCTATCTCTTATGGTATCTAAGGCATTTTACTTCTCCATCATTGTTAGTTCAACTAAATTCATGTTATATTGAATGGTTTTGATGATTTCATTATGGGTATTGTTCCGTTTTGAAATATATGTTAGGAGTTCTTGTAACTAAAGGTTCAATAATGTTTTTCCATCTTTTACTTATGGTTTTATATATTATAATAATGGTTTGAACATTGTGGAATGTGTGGTGATGGTAAATGGGTTTATAGGTACTTTGGATTCCACAAATTTCTTTGTTTCGGTTTTGGAAACTATATGCCCTCAACATGTTTGAGAAAATGCCTTTGAGAATGGTTTTGTTACATACTTGAACTTTCATTGAAAACTTTGCATTGTATAACTTTGTAATGGAACCCTAAATGATTTAAATAGTTTTAAATGATTTGTTAAGGCCTTGGTGGACATGGTTTTTGTAAATTGGAAATCATGTGGGGTACATAGGAATATCATAAGGTTTGGCTAATGACAATGCTTTCAAGCTATAATTGGATAACGATACCACTATATAATTCCTTGGTAATTAATACAAGGAATTGATGGTCTGGTTGTGTGCTAATTGTTCTTAGTGGGCAATAATGGCGGGTTGTCATAGTTAACTGTGAAGGTATGCGTCCAATGGATGGACAATGGAAACTTATGTTTGCTGACATGAGGGTTAGTCATGGTGACCATATACTTATAGGGTACACGGGAATCCCCTAAGTTATACTTGTATATATGTATCATGGAGAGAGAACGGTAACGGGAATCCCCTATCCCTATGATATCTCCGATTCGTATGGCTACACTTACTAGGTCCCATTCAGGGGGTAATACTGGACCTATATAGCCCATGGGTGGTTTCAGGACGATCAAGCTACTGAGACCAGGTTAACGATTTAAATGCATGATAAACTCGGTTTCCTTTCCCGGCTTGTATTATGTATATATGTATGGATGTGATTGCATATGGCTATTTACTTGGTTTTAAATGTTGGAATTATTTTTTCCTTACTCCTTAGTACATGCTTGTGTTCACCCGCTAACCCATCTTCGGGTGTTGTATCCCTATGTGATGCAGGAATCGGTCATACTACTATTCCTACTCAGTGATTGTATTTGGGGACCGCTTGATATAGGATTGAAGTGGTGAGCTTCCATACTCCAAAAGGATCTATTTGATGTTATGGTCTTCTCTACATTCTTTTGTTACTTCTTAGACTATGGTTTTGTCTATGGTCGGGGGCATGCCCCGATCGGATGTTGTTTTAATTTTGTTTACAGGCTTTGTGAGACTACTTTGGGTTGGTATAGGCAGTGTCGATACTGGTGTCAGTATTGGCATTGGTATTTGTATAGGGGCTAACACCATTTGACCATATTTGATTTGTGATTGTTCCATTTTGTTATGTTATATAAAATCAGAATTTATTCACCATATGGTGTAGGGCGGTTATGGTTGTGTGTTGGGTGGTCTCCGACCTTGGTTGGGCTTGAGGAACCCAACACGACTAGGCCCTGATTCGTGTTGTGTCAATAGGGTTCTAAAGGAATACTCAAATAGTGATGACCAATATCTACAATTTCTACCAAGCCATTAACTTTTGCCAATGACCCTCGAAACCAATACTTATGAGTCCAACACACAATCTCTCAAAAATGAATAATCCGCTCCAAAATGCCCCACCGACTGTGGGTAAAACCATGTTAAGCCAAACTTTAACACAATTTTTCCGTTGAGTAGATAGTTAAAATTCTGACAAACACTGAGAATCATGGTAAAAAATAGAAGAAGCCAACACCATGTGCCAATAGACTATCTCTTCAATATCTATCGAAGTCAATCTATCTAAACCAAAAAAAATTAAATTGGTAGGTAAAAAGCAGGCCTAGTCATCTATTCAACAAATGCTCAACTAAATCAAACCTCAAAATGGGGCATCAACCATAAATACCGACCCTGTTAGCGAGTAAAACTCTACACGCTAAAATATATCATAGCTCTTAAGTCGTTCTTCAAATAGTCAAAAATCACAATTGGAGTCAACAAGTCTTCACTAATGTCAAATACCCAAACTGATCTCACTATCAAACATCAAACATATACCCCAAACCCATCTCATCTTCAGAGAATAAGTATAAATCCAACGCCCCCTACAAGGGTTGAAACTAAAATATTGCTAAATAACATTACCATAATTGAGGAAAATCATTGGATAAAGATACAAGAAGTCATATATTTATCTGTAGAGGGCATAATATACCAAATCATAACTAAGGATGTACAGGGACTACCAAGAGTTATGATGATAGCCAAATCTTGAGAAACATAAAAAATACTATCGTAGCTTGAATCTGGTCAAACTAATACTCTATATATGACATCAAATACTCACTCCCAAAAGATAACTACTTTGGTTACCAACAACTGAAGCATAAGAACGTATCACCAAGAAGAAGCATCGCATCAACTGATAGTAGGCCGAACAAATCTCAAAATGAGAAACTTTTTAATTCACCCATTTAAGACAATCTAAAAAAAACTATATCTTAAACCAAATCATAAAGAATGGAGCACCTAAATCAACACCAAAACCACGATCAAAACTACTATCGAGTAATGAACCAACCAAACTAAAAGGACAAACCTCAAACTTACCAACCTTAGCAATGGACCATAGAAATGAATTGCCAATACTAGAATCATAACAAAAACAAAAAAGTAAGAACCTACCTTTACACAATGCCCCATACAAACTGATCTAACCTTGCTGATAGAAGGGAAAACCAACCAACCAAGGTCCTAAGCAAAACGAACAAGAATCACAAGAAGGGAACACTAAAAAAATAATGCTAGTGTAGTTGTCAATCCAGTAAGGATGTATTAAAGTTCAAATAATCAATAATAATAACAATAACATAAAGTGTAGGTGGATCCATAATGCAAATCACAACCAATACCACTTTGAGATCACCTTAAGGCTATTATACTAAAGGAAATAGGATTTACCTAAGTGCTACACCTTAAATCAAACACAATATTGATCCACTACTAAAAGAAAATATTTACATGGGTAGTCAAATATGAATAAAATCTACACAATCGCTTACAAAAACTAATATAGTAATAGTAAGGCAGGTGGACATCGATTGGTGTGAACACTCCAATTCAATTCTTACAGAAACTAAAACATATAAAATCAAAATCCACCTATAATGATGGAATCTGAAGTGATTGTCTCTGACCTATCCAAACGAGTACTAATATGAATGTGTCCAGACATGAATAGAGAACTAAATGACCAACTTAAATACTAAGTGCATTGCCTCTACACGAAGGAGACACAACTCTAAAAGATTGATCTGGTTGAATTGACTACTTAATAATCCTATGTTTAGGACACTCTTTAGACCAATGAACTGTCAATCTATAGTGGTAACGATGAATGGTGAATTTACCACTTATTTATGTCTATATTTTATGCACACTACTATGATTTGAAGGTATAAATGAGATAATATTATTTGTTGAATGCACTAATTTCCATATTTTGCAGGTATACAGGTGGTAAAAAGAAAAGATTTGTAATTGAGATTAAAAAGGATCAAAAAGAGAAGAGAAGTGCAACTAGAAGACCCTGAACAGGAACTGGTCTTAGTTACCGCAATCGCGGTCTGAATGCCACAATCACAGCTAGTCAAGTTTGGTCAAATGCCCGTGATCACGATAATCCTAAGGAAGCCGCGGTAGCCGTAATTGTGGACAAGCTGTAGCGATTGCGGCTTAGCAGGTTTATGATCAGGGGTAATTTTGTAATTTTTCATAGCCGACCACAAATCCCTTAAAACACTAAAAGACTTTCTCATTTTGTATTCCTCAACTTTGAAACTAGAAATTGGAGACTTTGTAAACCCTACCGAATTGGGGAAATTTAATTTGGTTAATATTTCAATTAGTTTTTTCTTGCAATTGAATTTGGATATTGGATTAATCTTGATTGCAAAGTTTAATGGAAGCATTGAAAAATCAATTTGGAAAGTTTCTTTTTCCTAACTTCATAAGTAGTTAACCAATTTATCTTGGGATTATGTTGAAATAGGGTGAAAATATGTGTGGGTTATGATTTATTAGTGTATATTCTTGGTCATGGATTGTGCACTATTTCTTTCTTAATTTAGTAGGGATCTATGGGTGAAAACCCCAAATTCTCAAAAGCTTACATCATCCTTGAAAGAGGGATATGAGTGAACTTTTAGATCCTATATCATCCTTGTAAGAGGGATATGGGTGACAAGGCAATAGTGAACAATTGTAGATGTAGTTTGTTCTCTTTTCACTATCTTAGAAATAAGGGTGAGTTGAGAATTATCTAAGTCTTGGGCATCTTCCTAGATATAGGGATGCCCAATAGAAGTATTAAATGGATTTGATAGCCACATCTATGAGGTATCCAAAAGGGTTCATGGATGATAATCTTGAGATTTTGTTGACAAACTAGTCTAAAAAAATCCTAACTTATCCTACTCACGTAATTAATGACTAGAATGTGCACTCAATTATCATGATCCATGTATTATTTGCCCCTAGGAAGGCCTAATCCCAAGACATATCCCAGATCAAAATCTTAACCATAATCTTTGCTTTAAGTTAGTAGTTTGAGTTGATTTTGTTCGAAGAACTTTCAAAACCAATTCACCCATTTTAATTCATGCATTTTACTTTGGTTAAACTAAGGGCATACACTTAGATGATATTAACACCTATAGGTTTTGAGGACTAGACTAACTCTTCGATGATTTAACCTCAATGTGAGTTGAGCTTTATTGACAACGACCGTCCTATATCCAAACTATGGTATAGGTAAGCGTAACAAAAATAGCACCATTGCTGAGGAATGAAACTTAGTTTTCACTTGTATGGTGGTAGTTCTATCTTTGTGTATACCCGTGGTGAGTTTGATGTACTTTGTTTGTTATTTTTTTTTCTTTGTAGGTGTATTGAATAGTTTCCATGACATTATGAGTGACCACGTAAGTAATGTCGGGACTTTTAATGGTCCTCTTGATGATGAAGAGAAACTCCATAATGTTGGACGTGTGAGTGTCATCCGTATCCCACCTAATCAAGGGAATAGGGTATTCCACGTTATGAACGTCACGTTGTATATGCTCCAAATAAAGGGTCTCTTCTTTGGGCAAGCTAATGAGGACCCCAATTTGCATTTGAAGAACTTTGTAGAAGTTTGTGCCCCCTGTGATATTGCACACATCTCACAAGAATCAATCTGGTTGTGCTTCTTCCCATTTTCTCTGATGGGTGCGGCACTATTGTGGCTTTGATATCTTCTAGTCAGGTCAGTTACTTTGTGGGATGAAGTTATTGTGGAATTTTTAGTCCGATACTTCCCACCATCTAAGATGCAACAATTGCATGATGAAATCATAAACTTTTTTCAATTGAATGTAGAGCCTCTATACAAGGTGTGAAGGAGATTTAATGGGAAGCTCATTTAATTTCCCAACCATGAGGTCTCGAATAATATGCTTCTCCTAATCTTTTATAGGCTATGGATCAACTAAACATAATCATGGTGGATTATGTGGTCGGGGGATCACTTTTGAAGTTATCTTATAATATGGCTACAAACTTGCTTGAAGAAGTCATAAAACAAAATCGAGGATAGCATACCTGAGACATCGAGGTAGCTAAAGAGTCCCCTAATACCTCTCATGTTGATAAAGAACAAAATAAAAGAGATGAAGAGAGAGTGGAGAACATGGAAAAATTATGATGCAATTAGAGTTACTAACGAAGCATGTGATAGGTACAACCACAAAAATAGTAAATGTCATGGAATCCAAGGGCTATGATGAAGAAGAGAAAGAGGATTGATGAAGAGATTTGGTATTTGTCTAACTATCTGGTGGGTTCTTTCCCGGCCTATCAAAGGCATGGTGGGAACAAAGGTTAGATGGATTGTTAAAGGGATTAAAATTAGAGTGATCGTGATAGAGATCACAATTAGAGAGACAATCAAAGCGAATATGATTGATATGTTTCTCCCCATGATTGAGAAAAGGGTAAATAATCCAACTCCATTGATCCCAAAAAATTCAAGACCGAAGATGTGTTAGCAAGGATTTAATGAGGGATAGGGTAACGGATAAAATGGTTCGTGAATTAAAAGGAGACTTTTTTGCAAATCTACCAAACTGTTGTATCACACTTTGCCTCAATCGACTAATTGGAGACTCAAATTAGGACAATCTCTGCTCAACTTAATACTAGACAAAAAGGAGGTCTTCCTAGTGATATTATTGTAAATCTAAAAAATGATGCCCAAGTGTTCGCTATTATCATTAGGAGTGGGAAAACCCTCGTGATCTTTTGGTGGATGTTAAAAAGAGACCAATGTTGTACAAACAAATATGAAGAAAATTCTTGTGAATGATTCAAATGAGGAGACTACGAAGTCTCAAGAAGGGAATAAAAATGAACTGGTATTAAATGAAGAAGTGGATGATAAAGACGGAAACCCAAAGGTAGTTGAGAATTATGAAGTGTAAAGTGATCCGACGCATACAATAAAGGTTCCTCTTCAATTCCCTAATAGGCTAAAAAAATAGAACAATGCTAAATTTAAAAAATTCCTTTCTAAGCTTAGCAATCTATCAATTAATGTCCCATTACTAGATACAATTCAAGAGATCCCACGGTACTCTAAGCTTATAAAGAATTTGATGTCGAAAAAGAGGCTCACTGAGGGTGACACTATTTAAGTTACCCATGGGTATAGTCCTATCATGACTAGTGAGATAGCAGAGAAGAAAGAAGATCTCGATGCCTTTAAAATTCCGTGCACCATAGGGACACATAAGTTCGAAAAAGCATTGTGTGACCTTAGTGTAAGCATCAATCTCATGGGCTATGAAATCTTTCAATATTTTTTTTAGGCACTCCTACACCAACAAAAATGAGGATTTTTATGGTGGACCGGTCTATCAAGAGACTGGTGGGATTTTTGTTTGATGTTTTGGTGAAGGTGGACTGCTTCATTCTTCTAGCGAATGTCGCAGTGCTTTATTATGAAAATGACCAAGAGATTCTCATTATCCTTCGCCGACCGTTCACTGCAATTGGATGATCTATTGTTGATATGGAGTGAGGAGAAATAAGATTTTGGGTCCATAATGATGAAGAGTCCTTCTGGGTGTGCAAAATAGAAAAACAACCAATGGAGCTTCAAATGGTGTCAGTTATCGATGTTGTGGATGAGGAAGTGAATTATGGGTCCATTGAGGATCCAACTTTAAAAGATAAAGAACATTTTTCCACGATGATAATTAAGGTGCTACATGGGAGACAACCCACAAATGCCATGAAAGTGGCTCGTATCCTTTATTTTTTTTTTAGTAGAGTAGATTTCAATTTTGTTGATGATTAATCCATGTATTTATGGCACTATGGGGTGTTTGAATGTAGAAGAATAAGGGAAAGTGTGAAATTTTTTCACAGTGGACAGAGCAGGGGAAAATAGAGGACCAAAAATGGCCTCAGGTACCACGATCGCGGCACCCATGCTACCGTTACCATGATAATTGTAATGCCTATGTTAAGAGGCCATACAACTGCAAATTTCCCTCACACTCCTTTTACAATTTTACTCTCAAATTGATCCAACTGTGATTTCATATTAAGTATCCCAATAGCATTGTAGCATCTATCTTGCACCCTTAATTCGATATGTACTTTGGATTCTCTTTTAAATGTTCTATGACAGGCCTTACAATGGATGAAATAGGAAGGGCCTAAAATTGTTCTTTTCATTGCTAAATTATTGCTTATTTGTAGTTGTGTGGTATGGTTCTCTATCAAAAGTGGTGTGCACACATTTGGGGAAGTCTTGAGTACCCAATTTGTGTTTAAATTGAAAGAGATATAGTATGCACACCAAGTGCTCGATTAAATGCCCAAATGAATGCATAGCTAATATTTCAATGTTCTAGGGGAATAATCGAGTACAAAGGAACCTTTTTGAATGTTCATGATGCTAATTTTTTCTTTGTACCATGAATTTGAATTTAAATTTGTCGTTTTGAGCCTAGTGGAATTTTTGTTAACCTTACCACAGTTACCGAGATTACGGTCTCTAAAGAATGATCATGGCCCATATTCCTGTGATTGCGGCATCTGAGGCTGATTTTCAGCTTGAACCAAAATTTCTGCAGGGCCATTCATGCCCAAATCTTATCAAGTAACCATCCCATGAGCTTAATTGGACAACATAGCATAGTTTTTGCATGAAAATGTTAATGATAAGTGTTGTTTTGTTGTTATCATGTTTCCCACATTTAAATAATGGTAGTTTATGACCAAGTCCAATTTATGCCCCCTAAAGGCTACAACTAGTACTACAGTGATCTCTTAAAGACAAAGTTACTTCTAGAGAGGGGCATATATTTCGAAAGGGTGCCCGAAAAATCTTTGGATATTTCATGATAGACTCATAGCCACTGGGTTGAGATATTTTTCCCTGGATCCTTATTGGGCAAACGAGTAGTGGGTATGGGAGTTCTATGATAACCTTAGCATAGTATGTCTCTCTGACCCAGTCATCACAATCTAAGTGAAGGAGTTACAATTTGGAGATAAATGTATAATTAATTTATATGGGATCTCAAATGCATAAATGGATCAATTTGAGGTAAAGAGGTACCGGTAAGATGGATGGCTGAGAAGTTGTGCCCTGGAAAGGAGAATCCTTGGTTGTTTACCAAGAAAGGGATATCTATGAATGATTTCACATCAGAGGTAAGGATATAGTTGCACAATATTTATAGCTGGGTTTCTCCATGCACACACATAACTGTTGTTCCAGATATGAGAGCGTAGATGATTTCCTGTATACTAGACAACATTCCTTTGAATGTTGGTGAGGTTATGATCTTAGACATGAAGATTTTCAAGACCCATGGTGGTATACATCTCTTATTCCCTTCTTTAATTACTGAGTCATGTAAGAGAGCTAGGTTAAGTTATACCCTAGAGTCACTTCAGTACGCCTAAGGACCCCCATTTATTCTCTCAAGTTCTAGGGTAAGGTATTACCGGTCAAGAGCAAAAAGAGAAAGATTGACTTGGGTAAGTCAACATTTGAGGATATAGAGTCTTGCAGGCCATCCACAACTGATCCATTTGATGAGAGCTTAGTTAATTTGGGGAAAATAAGGGATCTTGTAGCTAGGTTGTCTCAGGGGCTAGGATAGCCTTGCACAACCCAACACTCTTATATGGCTCAGTCTAATAATGAGAGGTACTTGGAGGATCGAAAGGCGCAGAGAGCCACCATTGCTAGGCTTGAAAGGGCCTATTCAACTTTGGCAGAGTCTGATATAGAGATCAGGGACTCACATGAGAATATGAAAAAAAGGGAGACGAATAGGTACAGGTTCTTCACCAAGATGTGGAAGGGGGTGAAGGTCCTTTGGAAGGTCCTAAAACCCCAAGACAGACATCTTTCTTCCAGAGTTGGGAGTGATAACGAGGACCAAGATGAGTGGTATAATTCTGATAATGCTAGAGATGATGAAGAGTCTGAGGTCGATAATTGCTCTTCATACGATTAAAGGGAGTACCATTTTTCTCTTATTATAATTTATTAATTTCTGTAGTAAGGTCAGTACAAGTTTCTTAGTTGGGAGTTCATGTCTCTGTATTCATACATATTGGCTTGTGTTATTGAGATATTTTTGGATGTTCTTATGTTATTTTTAATGATTTTTATTTTTATGGGTTGAAATATTCAGGCACTCTGATGGTGCCCACATTTCATAGATTAGTTGTTTGTTTCAGTTTTAGATTTTCATTTTATCTTTATCTTATTTATGGTGATAGCGGATGATCCTTTACCTATGATATATTGAGTGACAACATTCTTAAGGAAAAATAATCATGATTGGGTTTCAAGCCATGAACCCAGGGGAAGTCTGAGTACCCATAGCATCAGAGCAATAAATGCAAGGGAAATTGAAGTACCTATGGCATTTTGTATATAGTATCTCACTTATACCTATGGTGATGTCTGAGTAGACATATGTTTTCTCTAATTAAAGCCAAAACATAATATGATGGCTTGGTTTAGTACCACAAATAGCAAATTATGTATGGTGCAAATGCGAAGAAAACACCCCCATTTATCCAAAAAAAAAAAAACAAAGGGCATGGTTGTGAACGATTGTGTAATAATTCTTTTCCTCTTTTTCTGACTTTGAGAATGATAGCTTGCAAAAGTTGGTAAATACTCTATTTTATCTCTATTTAGAAGTACAGTTGATAATTCTTGAGGAGTTTGCTTGCCATGTACAGTAAGCATAATTGTTAACTCTCATGTATACTTGTACTATCTAGAACTTACCTCGTTAGTCTCTCAATGCTAATTGTGACAATACATGGTTGGTGAGAAGATCATAGGCCTTCTTTGGGGAAAAAGGAACCCACTTTAGCCTAAATAGCATACCCATACAAAGAACAGCACCGTTAATTACCTATTTTGAGCCTTCAAGCATTTATTTGGTAACCATATTACAAGCCTCATACCATTCAAAAAATTTCCTCTTTCGAACCCTACCCTCTTTGATCTTGGAAAATGAAAATTGAGGCAAAATGCCCAAGTTGGGGGTGGTATGTTTGGAAGGGAAGACCTTGGGCCATGATAATGCAAGTGGATTCCTATGATGCTTAGAAAATAAATAAAACTAAAAAACTTAAAAAGAAAGGACTAATAAAATGAAGAAATAGTATGAGATAGCAAAGGAATTAGTTGAATAGAAAATGCTTTCAAAGAATTGGGTAAGACAAGCTGGCAAACGTAGGCATGTGTGAATTTTTAAAACAAATGAAGTGGTCCATGGTCCAAATTTTGGTTAAACTAGTGTGATGTAGATGTTCAAGGAGGGTGTTTTCACTTTTTTCCAAAATGATACCATACCCTTTCCCCAAACTTACATTACAAGCTCAAAAAGTCCTTCGAGATCTCCAACCAAGTGTAGTCACTATAATGGCGATTGAAAATAAGGGCAAGCCTATTGTATGACACTTTTTAGCATTGAGAGAGTATTTTTGTGTAAGAGAGTATTTTGCACTAACATCCCTTGTTGTATATTAGATAATTTGGTGTGCGGGATTTCCTTATTGTGAGGTGGCATGTAAATGAATTGAGGTAGGTGAAATTGTTAATTTCCCAAAAAAAAAAAAGGTAAAGAAGTATAGTTTAGTTTATTTCTATAGGGAGTCACCTCTAGAGAGTTGGTTAGTGTCACATTATTGTTCCTCAAAGTCCTTTTCATCTTGATATTGTGTTTCATGTTGAGGGGAGTTGGGAGCATAGCTTTACCCATGTGGAGAGCTACTTTTGGTGACAATCAAGTTTAAAGTCACTGTGATCATTTGGTTGTATAAATGAGCTTAAATTTGCATTGTCTCATTGTGTAAGAAGTAGTATTGCTTAAGGACAAGCAAAGGTTTAAGTTGGGGGTGTTGATGAGTGGTGAATTTACCACTCATTTACGTCTAAAATTTGTGCACACTACTATGATTTGAAGGTATGAATGAGACAACTTTGTTAGTTGAATGCACTAATTTCCACGTTTTGCAGGTATACAGGTGATGAAAAGGAAATATGTGGAATTGAGCTTAAAAAGGATCAAAAAGTGAATAGAAGTGCAACTAGAAGACCTTGAGTATGAACTGGTCTCAGTTACCGCGATTAAGTTTTGAGGGCCACGATCGCGGGCAGTCCAGATTGGTCAAATGGTCGTGATCATGATAATCCTAAGGTGGTTGCGGTAGCCGCGACCGCGGACAAGCTGCAGCAATTGAGTCTTAGTGGGTTTATGTCAAGGGTAAATTTTGTAATTTTACATAGCCGACCCCAAATCCCTTAAAAGGCTAAAACAATTTTCCAATTGGTATTCATCAACTTTGAAGCTTGAAATTGGAGACTTTGTAAACCCTACAAATAGGAGATATTTAGTGTGGTTAATTTTTCAATTAGTTTTGTTTGTACTTGATGTTGGATATTGGATTACTCTTGATTGCAAAGTTTAACGGAAGCATTGAATAATCAATTTGGTATATTTATTTTTCTAACTTCATGAGTAGCTAAATAATTTATCTTGGTGTTATGCTGAAATAGGGTGAAAATATGTGTGGGTTGTGATTTATTAGTGTAGATTCTTGGTCATGGATTATGCACTATTTCTTCCTTAATTTAGTTGGGATCTGTGGGTGAAAACCCCAAATTCTCAAAAGCTCACATCACCCTTGAAAAAGGGATGTAAGTGAACTTTTGGATCCTATATCATCCTTGAAAGAGGGATATTGGTGACAAGGCAATAGTGAACAATAGTAGATGTAACTTGTTCTCTTTTCACTATCTTAGAAATAAGGGTGAGGTGAGAATTAGCTAAGTCATGGGCATCTTCCTAGAAATAGGGATGCCCAATTGAGGTATTAAGTGGATCTGATAGACACATCTATAGGGTATCCGAAAGGGCACATGGATGATAATTTTGAGATTTTGTTGACAAAGTAGCCTCAAGAATTCCTAACTTATCCAACCCACGTAGTTGTTTACTAGAATGTGCACTCAATTATCATGACCCATGCATTATTTGCCCCTACGAAGGCATAATTCCAAGACTTATTACACATCAAACTCTTAACCAAAATCTTTCCTTTAAGTTGGAAGTTTGATTTGATTTTTATTGAATAACATTCCAAACCAATTCCTCTCATTTTAATTCATGCGTTATACTTTTGTTACACTATGGGAATACACTTAGACGCTATCAACACCTTTAGGTTATGAGTACTAGACTCATTCCTTGAGTATTCAACCACAACGTGAGTTGAGATTTATTGACAATGATTGTTCTATATCTAAACTATACTAGAGGTAAGCATAATTAGTAACAAACCCATAAATCTCTAACCTAGAAAGAAGCATGGGATGAACCCAACAAGAAGACCAACTCCCGCCTAGTCACTCTCTAGACTATTGACCAATATCCCTATAATCAAAACAAGCCCTTGGAACTCGTGGATGTAATATACCAGTACATCTAGGAAGGTTGTATTGTGACCCAATTTCTCAGGTCGTGATGGCACCTATTTTAACCCACTAGTACGTAAGCCAACCCAAAGTCCGAAATACCTAGTAACAGACTGTCAAAAAAATGAAAGGAAACAAAGGAATAAATATGATAAAAGAACTATATATATAAAGTGATGATAGTACAAGAGCTCCTAATCTTAGGCATATATATATGTCCAATAACCAATATTCCCCCATATTTGGACTTATTTCAAGAGCTAAATATGTTATTCTTATTGTGTTTAGGCCTTAATTGTGTTCTGTATCTAACCAATATGATTAGTGATGCAGGGTGAATTTCTAATGGATTTGGACTACATTGGGGACATAATATAAAGTAAGTGGAGACTGATGTGGTCAAATTGATATTCTTGGTGAGGAAAGGCACTTTTAGTGAGTCAAAAAGCATACGGAGAAGAGCTGGAGTAAATATTGAAGAAAAGGACCATGCCTTATCCAAAATTCTGAAGTGAAGTTCTATAGAGTCAACGCGATAGCAACACGTCGCGTCGCTTCTCAACATAGCAGACAATGTGATGCTTTGGCCGTCTCAATGTGATACATGACGTGATATGTTGGATTCATTAACATGATAAGCAATGTGGGGCATCGTTTATTCCTGTATAGGCTAAGTTTTTCCAGCTATATAAGGAAAATGTGAACACAAATTAAAACACTTTTAGGAAAGTACAACAGCGGCAGAAAATCACAAAAATTTCTCTTTTAGGGTTCTTAGAATTTCTTTTGAATTTCTTCACTTCAAGATTAATTTTGGATATGATTAATTGCTTATTTTGGATGTTGAATTCAAACATGAGTGGCTAAACACCCTTGTTCTAGGGTTGAGGTCAAGAACATGATTACTCTTTGGTCTTATTTATCGTAGTTTCTTGTGGGATTATCGTATGGGATATTCTTAATTTCTTGAGCATACTTTTTTTATGAGTGGGCACCATTATAACAAATCTATATTTCTATGTAAATCTGATAGGAGAATCATGGAATAGATTGAAGAAATTAAGGAGCAAGATTCTAATCCTTTCATTAAATAGAGGATTTGAATAAGCACCTAGGGTAGGGATATACCTAGAAGCCTTGTTTGGTTCAATTGTAAAAAGATGGTTGTATGAATCGAGATAAATTGTTGCATCTCTGAGGGAGTTGTAGTGACAATATGAAGATAGATAGAAGATTTAAGATTGGGATACCAAGATCATACATTAATCTTGCGAATCAATAACCCCATAACCAACTAGAATGCGATAAGAAGATAGAATTGTATGACTGTTAGATGTGCCTCAACCCTGGAATTCTCTTTGTGATTGTTTACAACTGTTGCTTGATTTGCTATTGTCATAAATTGTTATTTGTTATTTATTAATTTACATTTTTATTCACTCATGAACCATGTGACTAATAGTATTCTTGTCTAAAACTAAAAGTTAGTTAAATTTCTAGTTGCTTAGTCATCGTGGGAACAATATCTGACTGTCTAAGTCACTATATTACTTGTACAATCACGTGCACTTATGTGTGTGTTTTAAAGCAATAAGTTTTTTGCATCATTGCTGGGGACTAGTACAATTATTAATTTGCTAAATTTTTGTTTTTTGCTAATAAGCTTAAGTGTTAACTACTTGATCTTAACGGCTGAATTTTTGCAGGTTTGGCTGAATACAGGACTGGTGAGAGATAAAGAGTTGGTACAGCCTTTTGCATAACCAGAAATAATATTTCAACAAAGGGAAAGAGCTTAATATCCCATTCAACAGGTTCAAATGGATGAAAGAAGAGATCTGAATGTGGTTGATCCAAATGATCCTATTGATCCATATGCCGAACATGTCCCAGCTCTAGTTATCCTAGTTTTTCCTACTCAAGCAGCTGCTAGACCTATTCGTGAGGTGGAAATCCTACTCATGAACCATATGACTAATAGTATTTGCAAGCCCAGGACAGGTGGTCGAGTTGAATTAAAGAAAAACATGGTGCAATTATTGAATTTAGCGAGGCAATTTCTGGCCTTTCACATAAAGACCCACAGCAGCACATACAGACCTTCCTAGAAATAAGCGATACTTACATTCCTTCAGGGGTGAATACTGATTATGTCAGATTGATGCTCTTCTCTTTGTCTTTAATTGGGGAAGTGAAGAGGTGGTTAAATGTTGAACCACCACTCTCCATCACTTCTTGGGAAGATCTATCTTAGAAGTTCCTTATTTCATTCTTTTTATCTAGGAAGACTGCACGTTTGAGAAGCGAGATTCTAAGTTTCAGACAGAAAGAAAGAGAGAATCTCTACCAAGCTGTGGAGAGATTTAAAATTATGCTAAAAAATTACCCTCACCACTATCTGTCTAATGATGTCCTTGTTCAAACTTTCATTGAGGGGTTAGAGCCAAATACTAAGATTCCCTTGGATTCAGTAGCAGGTGAGAAATCTCTTGAGAAGACTTATGAGGAATTGTACACACAGCTAATTGGACTTCACAAGGGAATCCTGAATGGCATGCTAATTCGAGGAGTTCTTTAAAAAAAGTTGCTTGTGTGTTAGAGGTAGATCAGTTCACAGGATTATCATCCCAACTTACAGCAATGCAAAATCAGATGCTTACTCAGCTTAACAACATGAAATTGGGGGTTCCACAAGCAGCAGCTATAGCTAATGCAGTCCAACAGGTAAATTTGTGGTGTGAGGTTTGTAGAAGTAGTTAACACGCGACAGATGCATGTGTGGTTAATTTAGATTCTTTTAATTATGTGGGTAATGTTAATCGTCCGGGAAAACAAAATTTTGGTAACACCTATAATCCTAACTGGAGGAATCATCCTAATTTCTCATGGGGTGGAAATCAGGCACAGAATAATAATCAGTATAAGGGGCCAGTGCAACAGAATCAAGAACAAGTTCAGAATAATCAGGCTACTACTCAAACAAATAATATAGAGCAAATGATAAAGCAACTTTTAGCTAATCAAGCGCAGTTTGCAGCAGATTTGAAGAGTCAACAGTTTATTACTAGGAATTTAGAGTTGGAACTCGGTCATATTGTGGGACCACCAAATAGAAGACCTCAAGGTGGATTACCTAGCGATACAGAGGTGAATCCAAAAATGATAAATGTAGTTACAACAAGAACTAGACTGCAGTTAAAGAAGGTGGTACCTGAGCAGGTTAGTCCCACAGCTAATGATGATGATCCTAAAGGTAATGAGGAGAAAATGGTCAAAGAAAAAACTAAAAGTGATGAAATACAAGTGGAGAAGAAGACTTTACCTATACCTTTTCCTCAAAGCCAAAGTAAGCATCAAGAGGAGGCCAGTTACAAGAAGTTCTTGTATCTTCTAAAGCAGGTTCATGTAAATCTTCCCCTTGTTGATATTCTACAGAGTGTTCCAAAATATGCAAAATACCCGAACGACATAGTGGCAAACAAGAATCGATTGATAGAGTATGCTACAGTGTCACTCACTGAGGAGTGCACATCCAAGATACAAAACAAACTACCCACGAAGATAAAGGATACATGTAGTGTTACTTTGCAAATCACTAGTGGGAAGACCATCAGTGCTCGTGATTGTGTGACTTGGGAGCTAGCATAAATCTTATGCCCACATCTTAGTACCTAAAGATGGGTCTTAGAAGTCCTAAACCCATGACCATTATTTTGCAGTTGGCAGATAGGTCCCTTACTAGGCCGGATGGAATTATTGAATATATTTTAGTGTAAGTGAGATCATTGATCATTCATGTAGACTTTGTGATTCTTGATTTTAAAGTTGATCTGGGTGTTCCATTTATTTTGGGACAGCCATTACTAGCAACAGAGAAATCACTAATTGATGTGGCAGTAGGGAAGATGACAATGAGAGCGCATGATAAAGTAGAGGTTTTTGATGTATACAAGGTGCTGAAATTATCGGTTATATACGAAGAATTACCGTCCATAACAGTTATTGACCTTGTATTAGAGTTATATTTGTTGTTATCTGATGATCCACTAGAGCGAGATTTTATGGGTCATGATATTTATGGAGATGTCGAAGCACTAGAATTGGTCCTAGTCGTGAATTTAGCAGTTGTGGAAATGAGAAAGCTGCCTTTTGAGCCATTGAACAGGCGAATTGGCCCATCGCCCAAAGCTTCAATTAATGAAGTTCCATAATTAGAGCTTAAGGTTCTTCCTCCTCACTTGAAATAGGTTTACCTTGGTGACAATGATACCATTGACTACTATTTTATCTGCAGGTTTATCTGATGTGTAGGAAAGGAAAGTTATGGTAGTTTTGTAAAAAAAAGAAGAAATTGATGGGGTGGCAGATGTCTAATATTACTGGGATAAATCTAGCTTTTTGCATGCACAATAATACATGGAAGAAGGTTTCAAACCAAGGGTGAAACAACAATGTAGACTGAATCCGGTGATGAAGGACATGGTGCAGAGAGAGGTCGTCACGTGGCTCGATAATGAGATTATTTATCTAATTTCAAACAATAAGTAGGTAAGCCCGATACATTGTGTCACAAAGAAAGGTGGGATGATTGTCGTTATTAATAAAGCTAATGAGTTGATTCCCACTCGCATGGTAACTGGATGGAGAATCTGTATTGACTATCAGATACTGAATGAAGACACAACAAAATTTCACTATCCCAATCCATTCATTGATCAAATGCTGGATATATTGACAAGGCAGGAGTACTCCTTTTTTCTTGATGGTTACTCGGGGTACAATCAGATCACTATCGTTCTAGAGGACCAAGAAAAGAACATATTTACTTGCCCATATAGCACATATGCATTTATACGCATGTTTTTTGGCCTCTGCAATGTACCTGCAATGTTTTAGAGATGCATGATGGCAATTTTCTATGACATGGTTGAAGAATTTGTCGAGGTATTCATGGATGACTTCTCTATTTATGATAATTCTTTTAACGTATGCTTACAGAATCTAGATCGAGTCCTAGCTTGATGTGAAGAGATAAATCTGGTGCTGAATTAGGAAAAGTGCCACTTTTTGGTCAAGGAAGGAATAGTCCTTGGTCATAAAGTGTCATGTAGAGGACTGAAAGTAGATAGATCCAAAATTGAAGTGATTGAAAAGCTACCACATCCGATAACAGTGAAGGGAGTGCAAAGTTTCTTGGGGCATGTAGATTTCTCCCAGAATTTTATTCAAGACTTTTCAAAGATTGCATCCCGATGTGTAAATTGTTTGAAAAAGAAGCCAAATTTGATTTTGGGGAAGATTGTCAAGAAGCTTTTGAAAAGCTAAAGAAGAAGCTGACAGAAGCAACTATCTTGATTTCTCCAGATTGGGAGTTTCCATTTGAATTGATGTGTGATGCAGTGGCAAGGCTGTGGGAGCAGTTTTGGGGAAACTAAAAGACAAGGTAATTTGTTCTATTTATTATGCTAGTAAAGTCTTGAATGATTCCCAATTAAATTATACAGTCACTGAAAAGGAGATGTTAGCATTGGTTTATACATTCGAAAAAATTATAGCGTACTTGGTGGGAACCAAGGTAATTGTTCACACTGACCATACCGCCATCAAGTATCTATTCAACAAAAAGGATGCCAAGCCTCGATTGATCATATGGATTTTAATGCTACAAGACTTAGAGGTTCGTGACCAAAAAGAAGAAGAGAATCAAGTTGCAAACCATTTGTCAATGCTAGAGACTCATGAACATACTATTAATGACTTTTTCTACATTTGGGAAGAGATTTTTGATAAAAAAAAATTTAGTTCTTGGCTCATGTAAGCTTTCATGGTATGCAAATATTGTGAACTTCTTAGTGTGTGAGGTTTATGCTTCCAAAGCTACCACTCAACAAAGAAAGAAATTGCAACATTATTCTCTTGCTTATATATGTGACTATTCATATCTTTTCAAGTAGGGCCCTGATAGTATTGGTATTGTATGCAGATGTGTTCAGGAATCTGAATTTACATAAGTGCTACAAGTGTGTCATTCATCTACTTCGGGTGGCCATTATGGGGGTGAAAGAACAGCCATAAAAGTGTTGCAATAAGGTTTTTTTAGCCTACCTTATTCAACGATGCAATTTCTTTGGTGAGGAGTTGTGATCAGTGTCAAAGGTTAGGTACAATGTAAAGACGTCATGAGAAGCCCCTAAACAATATTCTTGAAGTTGAAGTATTCGATGTTTGGGGGATAGATTTTATGGGACCATTCCTATCATCTAATGTAAACTTGTACATCTTAGTGGTGGTGGACTTTGTATCTAAATGGGTGGAGGCTGCAGCCTTACCAACGAATGATGCAAAAGTAGTACTGAAGTTTGTGAAGAAGCACATATTCTCCCAGTTTGGTACTCCCAGAGCAATAATCAGTGACGGAGGTACGCATTTCATTAACACTTGGTTTAAGATTATTTTAGATAAATATGGTATTAGGCACAAGGTGGACACTACTTACCATCCATAAACAAGTGGTCAAGTTGAGGTATCCAATCAAGAGATAAAGCAGATACTGCAAAAGACTGTCAATGGTCAGCAAAAAAATTGGGCTAAAAAGCTAGATAATGCACTATGGGCTTATAGGATAGCTTATAAGATGCCCATAGGGACCTCTCCATATTGCTTGGTTCATGATAAATCTTGCCATTTTCCTATAGAGCTTAAACATCAAGCTTATTTGGCCGTAAAAAAGTTAAATTTTCATATGAAGACCGCGGGAGAGAAGAGATTGTTGTAGCTTTTTGGACTTGATGAGTTTCATCTCCACGCTTATGAGAATGCCAAACTATACACATAGAAGACAAAGAAATTGCATGATAAGCATATCCTTGACAGATTTTTTAAATCGGGACAGCTTATTTTGTTGTTCAATGCGAGGTTGAAATTTTTCCTGGTAAGTTGCAGTTGAAGTGGTATAGGCCTTTTGAGGTGGTGCAAATGACACCTCATGGTGCATTTTAATTATGGAATAAATAAAAGAATGAGAAGTTCTTGGTGAATGGACAACGTGTGAAGCATTATTGGGTTGATCATGGAGATAAGCACAATGTGTCCATCACCTTTGCTGATGAGTGAGACTGAGTTGAGTCATACCATGACGTAAACTAAGGTTCTGCGTGGGATACAAACCACAAATGTAATGTAATAGCATAGTTCCTTTATGTTTTTAGTTGTAGGAAAGAAAAAGAAATCAAAAATACAAAAAAATGAGTCGTGCCATGAAAAAAAATAAGGCACTGAGTGGGAGGCAACCCACTTTTTCTTATGTAGTTTTTTGTTTTTATTGACGTGCAAGAATGAAAAATTTAGTGGTGGACGATTTCAACTGAGATCCCTGGAATAATTGACATAAGTTCTATGAGGTGAAAAAGGTAAGGGGGAATGAAAAATTCCCCCAACTAATAAAAATTTTGCCTTAGAAAATTTTTTAGGGCAAATTCTAGTAGCCCAACGCGTTACCCAAAGCATCGCGTCACTAGGCCCATGCATAATACGTAGAAAAAAATCAAGGGGAAAAAATTTCAGTGGATAAATGTGATTTCATCATGTCACATCGCCTGCCATCGTGTTCACCAATGCATCACGTCACCATGCCCGTGCCCAACACTTAGGAAAAATTCAAAGGGGAAAAAATTCCAGTTGATCAATGTGATTTTATCACATCACGTCATTGCCCGAAGCATTTACCAATGCGACGCGTTGATGGTCCAAAATCCTACACTTAGCAAAAATTTTAAATACCAAATCCAATGGATCGATGCTATTTTATTGTGTCGCGTCGGTGCTCAACACGTTTAGCGATGCGACGCATTGATGGTCCCAGTCGTGTTACATCTATAAATACCCCTTAAGGCTACACTTTTCCTTTTCCTTAGAAACCCTAGCCGCCGCCCTCTTCTCCCTTAGACTAAATTCTCTCTTCCAAATTTCTCAAGCAACAATTCAAGATCTCTAAGGTAAGCCTTCTAATTTATTATTCCCTCAATTGATTTAAAGTCAACTAGTGTAGTATTAGTAGGCATCTTTAAATTTTGTAAGTTCTTCATTTACTACTTAGTGAGATAAATTGAATTCATAAAGGATGATTATGCTAATTTAGTTTTCTTATAATACTACTATTGCTTTGATTGTTCTATTGTATGGAGATGGTTTAATGTAGTGGGTGATTAAGTAAATTTTTATGCATTTGAGTAGTGTGTATGCTTGAAAATAAGTATTGATGGGTTGTGTGCTTAGTTATACTATCATAGGAATAAGTAAGTGTGGATGGCGTGTAATCGTTGCCAACTCAGGTATAAAATGGTGGTCTGTTACTATGGGTTTATTGCATTGCTAGTTATTGTGCGTCAATTTATGTACTGATGCCAATTTGGGACTGTATATGAATGCGTGCTGATTTGATTTAATTTAAATACTGCTACAACCTGCACCAAGAGTTGTTTGAGGAACTGTAAAGGGTTTTCTATGTCATGTGAGGGAATGTTAGCTAAAATTCATGCTTAATTGATATTGCAAAGTGTAACGATTATGCTAATGGTATGTTGAACAAGGGAAGTCTGAGTACCTTTGTTCACTGACTTGTGTGCCTATTCTAGAAACTAAGTGTGGGGTGGATTTCATACTTAGTGTTTGCTAGTTCAGCCAAGGTGCCATTTTTTATGTGTTAGTTGACTGCTGGAATTAACAGGAGAAATGTCTAGTCAACCAAGAAAGGGTAAGACTGTGGCTAGATTCTCTGAGTCAGGACATAAAATGAGCAGGTCAGCTGATCGTGTGCCTCAAGCCCCAACTATACTACATGGGAAATTCAGGAGGTAAGGAAAGAAAGGGGTCGTGGAAGAATGAAAGAAATGGTATTTATTACACAAGGAGTTAAAATATTCGGCAAACCAATTCATTGATCGACTCAGCTTGATGAAAGAGTTCCCAATCATGGTGCGCAGACTAGAGGCACTGCATATGCACTTCTTGTTTGGGCATCACACTGAATGTAATCTGAGCCTTGTACGCAAGTTTTATGCAAACAGGAACACGCACCACAGAGACTCAGAAGTTAAGATAAGGGGTAAGGTGGTCATTTTTATTGCTAACACTTAGAATGTCCTCATAGGTATGCCCGAGGTTGATTCTAAGACACTGAAGCTTATAAATATTGAGCCACCCTATTCACATATTTGACATTTATTATGTAGTACCTGTGCGACTTCCCGAATGGAAACGTCATAGGGATAACAACACTCACGTGTATCTACCCTTTCCTCACATGAATAGGGAGGCCCGCTTGTGGGCCAAGATTATCTATAGTTGCCTTGTCCACGGGACACATTTGACTGAAGTGACATGCGATAGGGTATGTCTCATTTATGACCTTATGCGTGATGATGTTGATGTGAATGTGGGTGCGATCATCTTCTCTGCTATGAGGAAAGCACGGGTCCAGGGAACTCATCGGTATGGTTTTGGTGGACTGTTGACACAGTTTCTGCAGGAGCATGGTGTTAAGGAGGACCTTGATTATAGACCAGCGGTAAACACTAGACCATTAGATTGGTCCCTTACTAAGGGGAGTGCACTTTATGGTACTACATTGATTATGCCTAAGCGCAAGTCATGGAATGATGAGATCACTGCCCGGATATATGGGCTTTAGATGTTGTAGTTGCAAATTAGTGGGCGTCCTGCTACCCAACAGGAGATTCGATCAGTACAGTCAGACTATCTACTCAGGCATCATGACCAGACTATGCTAAGGATAGGTACCAATTTTATAGAGCCTTCTGATGATGATATTCCCACAAATGAGAAATGGATGTTGTGTTATTCAGATAGTGAGTTAGAAAAAGAGGATATTGGTGATGATGTAGACTCGAGAGTTGGGGATTCTGATGCCGACATGGATGACGTGGATGACATATGATCAGGGAGTCCCTCACCACTTCATACTATGCTTATTTTTGCAAGCACTGGGACAGTGCTTCCTTTTAAGTTTGGGGTGGTGAAATTCTCATTCCTTCTCTTTTTCTTATGTTTATGTTGGTCAGACAATTTTATATTTATTTCTGCTTTGGGATGTTTTCATTTTTTTGTTTGGATGTTACTTTAACTATTTGGAACACTATGTCTGTAATAGTTAGTAAGTTGAAAGTATGCTGCAATTTGCCCTTAAGGCAATTTTTGCGTATTGATTTAGTTTAAAGTTTTAATTTTTTGCCCTCTATGGCAATTCTTGTTTTTCCCTCAAGGTGATGTGATATAAATTGCCATAGTTAGTTGCCCTCCCCTATGATAGATGGATGACAACCGTCTTAAGGGGAGTTAGTCTTTAGAAGCTGAGAATTGATAAGAACCCAATCACGACTTTTGAGAAGTGCTTTGTGTTGGGCCATTTTTATAGTGACATTAAACAAATTTGTTTTTAAACAAAAGGAAAAGGGATTTAAATTTTAGATGCTAAATCTCAATAGGTGTAATATGATTTATTGAGTAATGTTGAATTTGACAAAGTATAAGATCTGGAACCTTAAGGATCCGACTTGATTCCTAGCATGCACTGAGAGTGTAAGTATTTGTTTGCATTCTACATGTATAGGAATGTCTAGAACATGCCCGGTGTGTTTATAGAGCGAAATAAAGGGTGTTGGGTATAGGAAGTGATTTAGGCATTTCTTTATTAGCCGAGTTAAAAAGACTTTATTTACCTACCCCTATGCATGTCCCTAGTAAAACCCTTTGAGCTTATAGCCTGATCTTTTTGGTATCCTTGTACTTAGCCCAATCCCTTCTTTGATAGACCTCAATTTGATCCAAGGATCCTAAGCGCTTTAGTATTGAAAAATAAGTGAGTAAGGAGTGTGAAATTGAAGTAAGAAAAAGGTGAAAGCGAATCCCCAAAATTATAAGTTATTGGTGCAAAATTGTTGTGGTTGGGAGTTAATGAATTGTTCTAAAGGAAGTTTAGTCATTTTGATTTCCTAGTTGGGTTACAATGAACCTGTTTTGGCCTTGGTCTATTTCAAACACTGTGCACCTCAACCAAGGCGAATAGATTTAGTTGAGGATGGCTATTATAGGGGTGCGTAGCAGTAAATGGGTGTGAAGAAGAGCTGGAAATCGAATCATGATATAAAAGGAAAAAAAATACTACCATCATAGATTATGTTAATGTGCTTAAAGAGATCGAGGTGAAACAAATGATGTATAGAGATAATAAGGTGAAAATTGGGTTGATAGAATGTGATTTTGATTGAAGATTGACATGTATTAAAGCGCTTCGGGAGATTAGTCACTATTTCCTAAATAGCTCCTACTCATCCCTTAGCCTATATTACAACCATGGAAGACCTAATTGATCCTGCATTTCAACATCCGACTATTAGTGGAGTTGTACACTAAGGGAAAACAGATGGTTCATTGTCTATCATGTATGAAATCTTTGTTGAGAATGAGTGAGTGAATTTTGATATTCCCCTCATGAGAAATATAGAAAAATCATGAGTGGTGTGGGGATACACTGGTTTTTTGTTGTTGTATGAGTGGTGTGGGGGAACTTTCTTGTTGTGAGGGTGCATGTGGATGAAATTCCGGATTACTTATTGTGATGCCCCGGAAAAAATTTCCGTTAAGATCTCGGACGAAAATGTGTTGAATTCTGTTCCTTATCGTGATTAATAATTTTTCCGTGTGGAATTAGTGGATATGTGACCTGTCATCGTGTAGAGCATCGAATAATCTTTCCAACGATATGTGGATCATCAAAAACGGACACTCGAGCGATGAGTTATGATCATTCCGATCTAACCGTGAATAGTGGTGAACAGTAAATGTGCAGGAAAAAAAATACTGAGGCCAGGCAAATTTTAGGGTCAACTTCAAACGATCATAACTCTTTGTACATAATGATCTGGGTGAGATACTATATATCAAAATAAATCTCCGAAAGTCCTCTTTCTAATGAAATTGGTTTCATCCAATTTGGCCATCGGAGTAAAACGTTATGGTAGATCTACTTCAGTCTATCAAAACAGTCCACCAAAGGACAGATTTGATATTATTTGATTTTTAAGGGTATTTTGGTCATTTCCACTCCAATCCATCCAGGTAAACCATGGATTTAAGTCCATTAAGAGCATTCAATAGCTCATTTTTCTACAAAATTTCCTAAGGCTCAAACCCCAACCCTACTACTCTAAATTTCATCCTTCTATGTCTCTTGATTGAACCGTAGAAATTTCAAATTGATATGGGATTCGAGTTGATCATGTTAAGGGCTTCGAGAAGCACTCTTTATTTTCGTGAGTAAAGTTCCGGAGTCGGAAGTTCATATTCATCTTCCATTTTTAGGTATGTGGGGCTTTGAACAAGATTATCCTTTCGATCTTGTGCCCGGTATTTTTGTTGAATTACATTGACATGAGATTTTACATGTTTTACCATGAATTGGACATATAGTCATATATCTTATATTATTGTCCATGAGCTATGGGATTATGTCATCCGATATGTGTATGATGTTAAGATGGAATTATGGCCAAAAAGTATTTGATTATGAGAGTATGATGATTTAATTTGTTAAGCCTTGATTTATACTATCATTCCACTATTTCCTTATTATGAATTTATAATTGATATTGGAAATTCTATATCCCTACTATGGGTTGATGTCTCAAGTACCTTTAAATGAGAGTTGGATGGCAAATTGAGAAATGTTGATATTGAAGTTGCAACGTGTCTTGGTATTTTCCGGATGGTTTTGATGAGTTAAATTGTTGAAAATATTATTTATTGAGTCTTCATATCCTTGTCCAAATGTCGAGTCGGTTATGGTTCAATGCATTGATACCTTGTTGATGTTGAGGAAGATTAAAATGTTTTGAGCTAAAATGTGTTGAGTTAGAAATCCACAAATTGATATGATTTGATAAATGAGAAAGAGATTTGATTTGGTCTTTATGATATACCCTTGTGATGTTGTGGTGGATTTCCTAATGCGTTCTGATCTTGTCGGGGAGTAGTACTTAGCACCGAGAGGGAAATTTGGTACTTCCCAAAACCTATGTGCCACCGTAGGGTTGTTTGATGATGATATTGTTGGCCAGAGAGCCTGATTATGATTATTGCAGTTTTAAGTTCGTACTCCCTGGCAAAGAGAATGACGCTCCCGCCAACGGGGGTTTCAAACGTTGGTATTCCACGTAGCTCACGTGGGGTTGTTGGTTATAGGAAACTCCCCTATCCATAAGAGTTATGTTTATTAAAATACAGTCACTCCGAGTTTTGATGTGGTAAGTCAAGTTGCCTATGATGATCTATAATGATTTATGAGGTTTTTCTCCTACATTTCCTATCTAAGATGTTATGAGTTGCATGATTCAATGTCACTCAAGCCAGGTGTGTCATTATTGTCCGTATGTACATTTTTATGAAATTTAGGATATTATTTATATTTTGCATGCGCCCCTACATACTCAGTACGTATCTTATGCTAACCCACATATTTCTCTATGGGCTACATTCTTACCATGATGTCGGTTCAGGTACTTAGCCGAATCCGCGACAGTGATATCCGAGTGCCGCATCTACGTTCCTTCAGTGGTGATTCCTTATGGTTCGAGGACCAAGTTTCTAGTTTTGGTGTTGTTGTTTTGTGATCCCTTTGGTCTGTTGAGTCAGTTGGGGGTTTGTCCCAATGGCTCGTTGATTTTGCTGTATAGAGGCTATGTCAGACTAGTGTATTGTTGGGTTGGTTTGTGTATAGTCATTCCATATATGTATAGTCTAACGATATTCCGTGCCATGTGCGATGTGAGATGATATGTACTTATATATATCCTTAGCATAGCGTGTATGTTGTTATGTTGCAACCCAAGGGTAGTGTCTTGACTTAAGGGGTTAGCTTGAGGCTACGTGTAGCCTTGGGCACCGTGTGACGTCTCGGGATGATAATTTTGGGGCGTTACAAACTTGGTATCAGAGACTAAGGTTGTAAAGAGTCCTATGGAGTCTGACAAGCCTTGTTACGTAGAGTATTGAGCTTCGGTGTGTAGCGTGCCACACCTAGGATCAAGAGGCTACGGGGTGTTCTAGAAAAAGTTGTTTCTATCTTTCTACAAGAGTCTATCATGCTTACAACTGTTTCCTTCTGCTGTCAATTCGTGCGTTCTTACGACAGAAAATGCCTCCACATCGAGCTCGCGGAAACAACAACCAACCTCAACCCGTTGATCCGCTACATGAGACGGTATCCCATGCCGAATTTCGAGCAGCTTTTCAGACGCTAGCCCAGACAGTTACCACCAATACTCAGGCCAACGCTCCACCTCCGCAGGAAAATAATTCGACAGCAGCACAAATTCGTGATTTTATGTGGATGAATCCGCCAGAGTTTCATGGGTCGAGAGCAGGTGAGGACCCGTAGATGTATGTTGATGAAATGAAGAAATTTACACAGATTATGCACATGACCGAGGAAGAAAGTGTAGAGCTGGCTTCTTATCGGTTGAAGATGTTGCCTATGACTTGGTGCAGATGTGGAATAAGGGTAGGGAGGAAGATACCGCTTCGGTGACTTGGCAATTGTTCCAAGATACTTTCTTGGATAGATTCTTTCCTCTTGAGTTACGGGAAGATAAGATAGAGGAGTTTATGAATTTGAGACAAGGCTCCATGTCGGTTAAGGAGTATTGTCTTAAGTTTAATCAGCTATCCAAGTACGCTCCCAATATGATGGCTGACTCGAGGACTAGTATGAGCAAGTTTCTAACTAGGGTGTCGAGTTATGTGGTGAAAGAATGTAGATCTACTATGATCAACAAGGAGATTGATCTTCCTAGGTTAATGATTCACGCCTAACAGATTGAGTCAGACAAGATAAAGAAAAGAGAAAGAGTAAGAGGGATTAAGAGAGTCAGATCGGAGCAACAGGGGTCTGGTCAGACTAGATTCTCCGGAGGTAGTGGCCCTCAGTTTCAGAGAAGTCCATTTATACCTGCGCCTTCCTCAGCTAGTGCTCCCATATATCAGGGCAGGCAGGATCTCGGGAATAGGTCGGTACCTTCCAGGTCTCAGGACAGTGTAAGCAACAGGCCTCATCCTCCTTCGTGTGCTAAGTGTAGTAAAGACCATTTTGGAGAGTGTTATATGGGGCAGCGGGGCTGTTTTGGTTGTGGCAAGTTGGGCCACATACTTAGAGACTGCCCGTATGCCAGACAGTGGAGTCGTGATGCCCGTCCCCAGAGTCAGGCTACCAGTGCCCCGCCTCTCCCAGCCCGTCCAGTTTCTCCTCAGGGTGTTTCATCTAGTACTGCTGGCGGTCAATGCCAGAACCGTTTCTATGTTATACCACCACGTCAGGAGCAGGAGGACTCTCCCGATGTTGTCACTAGTATGCTCCGTATTTTCTATTTTGATGTCTATGTATTGATGGACCCCGGTTTGAGTTTTTCTTATGTGACACCTCTGGTTGCTGTAAATTTTGAAATAGATCCTGAACTAATTTCTGATCCTATTTTGGTTTCTACTCCGGTATGAGAGTCTTTCATTGCTAAGCGGGTGTATAAGAAATGCCCCATTACTTTCTTTCATAGGGTTATGTATGCTGATTTGATTGAGCTAGATATGGTTGACATTGATATCATTCTGGGTATGGATTGGCATCACTCATGCTATGCGTTTATTGATTGTCGTGCCCGTGTGGTCAAGTTTTAGTTTCCTGATGAACCTATCCTCGAATGGTCCCGGAGTTCTGTGATTCCTAAGGGTCATTTAATATCCTATCTCAAAGCTAGAAAGTTGATTTCCAAGGGTTGTATCCATCATTTGGTTCGGGTTAAAGACACTAAGTCTGAAACCTCGACCATTCAGGCAATTAATGTTGTTAATGAGTTTCTTGATATCTTTCTGGAATACCTCTTGATAGAGAGATAGAGTTTGGGATTAACCTTCTTTTCGATACTCAGCCTATTTCCATTCCTCCATATCACATGGCTCTCGCAGAACTTAAAGAGTTGAAGGAGCAATTGAAACATCTTTTATACAAAAGCTTTATCAGACCTAGTGTGTCCCCGTGGGGTACACCTGTCCTGTTTGTGCATAAGAAAGATGGTTCTGTGCGGATGTGTATTGATTACCGGCAGCTTAATAGGGTTACTATCAAGAAAAAATATTCTTTTCCTCGAATTGATGATTTATTTGATCAATTGCAAGGTGCGAGCTACTTTTTGAAGATAGACCTCAGATTCGGTTATCACCAACTTAAGGTTAGGGAATGTGATATCCCCAAGATAGCCTTCCGAACCCGTTACGGTCATTTTGAATTTATAGTGATGTCTTTCGGGTTAACTAATGCTCCAGCGGCTTTCATGGATCTTATGAACCGTGTAATCCGTCCATATCTGGATTTATTTGTAATAGTGTTCCTTGATGATATTCTTATTTACTCCCAAAGTGAGGGTGATCATGCGGATCATCTACGAATCGTGTTGGAAACTCTTCAAACTCATCGGTTGTATGCTAAGTTCATTAAGTGTGAGTTTTGACTGAACCCTGTAGCCTTCTTGGGTCATGTTGTTTCTTCCGAAGGTATTAGAGTTGATCCTCAAAAGATAGAGGCTAAGAGTTGGCCTAGACCTATTTCTCCTTCTGATATCCAAAGTTTCTTGGGTCTAGCTGGTTATTATCGTCGTTTTGTTGAAGTGTTTTCATCTATTGCGTCTCCTATGACCCGTTTGACCCAAAACAAAGTGAAGTTCCTATGGTCTGAATCTTGCAAGAAGAGTTTTCAGGAGTTGAAGACTCGACTCACGTCAGCCCCTGTGTTGACTTTGCCTGACGGTGTTGATGGTTTTGTGGTGTATTGTGATGCTTCCAGAGTCGGTTTGGGTTGTGTATTGATGCAAAAGGGCAAGGTTATTGCTTATGCTTCCAGGAAGCTAAAGCCTCATGAGAAGAATTATCCTACCCATGACCTTGAATTAGCTGTCGTGGTTTTTGCTTTGAAAATCTGGAGACATTATTTGTCTGGTGTCCATGTCGACGTCTTCACGGACCATAAGAGCTTGCAGTATGTATTCACCCAAAAAAAGTTGAATCTTAGGCAGAGAAGATGGTTAGAACTATTGAAAAATTATGATATGAGCGTATATATCATCCGGGCAAGGCCAATGTGCAGATGCCCTTAGTTGGAAGTCCATGGGTAGCGTCGCACATGTGGAGATTGGTAAGAAGGAGTTGGCCCATGAGGTACATCGTTTGGCTAGATTGGGGGTTAGGTTGTTTGGTGATGCTGAGGGTAGTATAGGAGTGCAAAGAGGTTCTGAATCCTCTTTAGTTTTGGAAGTAAAGGAGAAGCAAGATAGGGATCCTACCTTGGTCAGGTTAAAAGAGTCAGTTAAAGACCAAAAGGTGGAGGTTTTCTCCCAAGGGGGAGATGGCGTTTTGAGACTCTGAGAAAGATTATGTGTTCCTGATGTTGATAACTTAAAGCAGAGGATTATGGCGGAAGAACATGGTACGTGATACTCCATCCATCCTGGTGCTACCAAGATGTACCATGATTTGCGGGAAATCTATTGGTGGAACGGCATAAAGAGGAACATTGTAGAATTTGTGGCGAAGTGTTCCACGTGTCAACAAGTTAAAATAGAGCATCAAAGGCCCAGTGGTGTGATGCATAAGATTAGCATTCCTACTTAGAAGTGGGAAGAAGTAAATATGGACTTCATAGTTGGTTTGCCTCCTTCTCGTCGCCATCATGATTTGATTTGGGTTGTCGTAGATCGGCTGACGAAATCAACTCATTTCTTGCCTGTGCATTCATCGTATACAGCTGAAGATTATGCTAGAATATATATTCGAGAACTCGTCAGACTTCATGGAATCCCTTTGGCTATTATTTCTGACAGAGGTACTCAGTTTACCTCTCAGTTTTGGAAATCTTTCTAGAAGGGTGTCGGTACCCAAATTCGTTTAAGTTCTGTTTTCCATCCGTAAATAGATGGTCAGGCCGAGCGGACCATTCAGACTTTAGAAGATATGTTGAGGGCTTGTGTGATTGATTTTAAAGGTAGTTGGGATGAGCACTTAGCATTAATCGAGTTGGCTTACAATAACAGTTTTCATGCTACTACTGGAATGGCCCCATTTAAAGCTTTATTTGGTAGAAGGTGTAGATCACCCATTGGTTGGTTTGAAGTTTGTGAGGCTACCGCGACTGGAGCGATGCGGTGTTCGAGGCCATGGAGAAGGTTAAGTTAATTCGGGAAAGGTTGAAAACTGCCCAAAGTCGTCAAAAATCATACGCAGATGTAAGGAGGAAAGACCTTGAATTTGATGTTGGTAATTTAGTGTACTTGAAAGTTTCACCCATGAAAGGGGTGAAGATATTTGGGAAGAAAGGGAAACTAAGTCCCCGTTACATTGGTCCCTATAAGATTGTGGATCGCATTAGGAAGGTAGCGTATAAGGTTGAATTGCCCACGGAGTTATCTAACGTCCATTCGGTTTTCCATGTTTCTATGCTTAAGAAGTCTATTGGTGATTCTGTTGTGATTTATCCTTCCGAAAGCTTGGATATTCAAGATAGTCTTTCATATGAAGAGATTCCGGTTGAGGTTTTTGACTTTCAAGTTCGTAGCTAAGAAACAAGGAAGTTCCTTTGGTTAAAGTGCTTTGGCGAAATCAATCCATGGAGAGTGCTACTAGGGAAGCCGAAGCGGATATGCGCACCAAATATCCCCACCTCTTTCCTACAAATCCTGAGCATGTCAAAGGTATCGTTCTCTTTTGATTTAATCCTTATTACTATGTTTATCTTGGCTTGTGTGTTTTCTACGATATCGAAAAAAATCTAGAATGGAGTATATGCTTGGGCAAGATGATTTTTCCCTATATACTCATTTTCATAGTATTCTTGACCTACCTATCAACATTCGAGGATGAATGTTTCCAAGGGGGAGATGATGCGATGCCCCGAAAAAAAATTTCGTTAGGATCTCAGATGAAAATGTGTTGAATTCTGTTCTTTATTGTGATTAATAATTTTTCTGTGTGGAATTTTTCGATATGCGACCCGTCATCGCGTAGAGCATCGAAAAATATTTCCAGTGATATGTGGATCATCCAAAACGGACACTCGAGCGATGAGTTATGATCATTCCGATCTAACTGTGAATAGTGGTGAACAGTAAATGTGCAGGAAAAAAAGTACTGAGGCCAGGGAAAATTTAGGGTCAACTTCTAACGATCATAAATCCTTGTACATAATGATCTGGGTAAGATACTATTTATCAACAGAAAGCTATGAAAGTCCTCTTTCCAATGAAATTGGTTTCATCTAATTTGGCCTTCGGAGCAAAAAGTTATGGTCGATCTACTTCAGCCTATCAAAACAGTCCACCAAAGGACAGATTTGACATTATTTAATTTTTAAGGGTATTTTGGTCATTTCCACTCCAATCCATCCGGGTAAACCATGGATTTAAGTCCATTAAGAGCATTCAATAGCTCATTTTTCTCCAAAATTTCCTAAGTCTCAAACCCCAACCCTACTTCTACAAATTTCATCCTTCTATGTCTCTTGATTGAACCGTAGAAATTTCAAATTGATTTGGGATTTGAGTTGATCATGTTAAGGGCTTCGAGAAGCACCCTTTATTTTCGTGAATAAAGTTCCGGAGTCGGAAGTTCATATTCATCTTCCATTTTTAGGTAAATGGGGCTTTGAACAAGATTATCCTTTCGATCTTGTGCCCGATATTTTTGTTGAATTACATTGACATGAGATGTTACATGTTTTACCATGAAATGGAAATATGGTTTTATAGCTTATATTATTGTCCATGAGCTATGGGATTATTTCATCCGATATGTGTATGATGTTGAGATGGAATTATGTCCAAAATGTATTTGATTATGAGAGTATGATGATTTAATTTTGTAAGCCTTGATTCATACTATCATTCCACTATTTCCTTATTATGAATTTATAATTGATATTGAAAATTATATATCCCTACTATTGGTTGATGTCTCAAGTACCTTTAAATGAGAGTTGGATGGCAAATTGAGAAATGTTGATATTGAAGTTGCAATGAATCTTGGTATTTTTCGGATGGTTTTGATGAGTTAAATTGTTGAAAATATTATTTATTGAGTCTTCATATCCTTGTCCAAATGTCAAGTCGGTTATGGTTCAATGCATTGATACCTTGTTGATGTTGAGGAAGATTAAAATATTTTGAGCTAAAATGTGTTGAGTTAGTAATCCACAAATTGATATGATTTGATAAATGAGAAAGAGATTTGATTTGGTCTTTATGATAGACCCTTGTGATGTTGTGGTGGATTTCCTAATGCGTTATGAGCTTTTCGGGGAGTAGTACTTATCACCGAGAGGGAAATTTGGTATTTCCCCAAACCTATGTGCCACCGTAGGGTTGTTTGATGATGATATTATTGGCCGGAGAGCCCGATTGTGATTATTGCAGTTTTAAGGTCGTACTCCCTGGCAAAGAGTATGACTCTCCCGCCAATGGGGGTTTCAAACGTTAGTATTCCACGTAGCTCACGTGGGGTTGTCGGTTATAGAAAACTTCCCTGTCCATAAGAGTTATGTTTATTGAAATACCGAGTCACTCCGAGTTTTGATGTGGTAAGTCAAGTTGCCTATGATGATCTATAATGATTTATGAGGTTTTTCTACTACATTTCCTATCTAAGATGTTATGAGTTGCATGATTCAATGTCACTCAAGCCAGGTGTGTCATTATGGTCCGTATGTACGTTTTTACGAAATTTAGGATATTATTTATATTTTGCATGCGCCCCCATATACTCAGTACGTATCTTGTACTGACCCACATATTTCTCTATGGTCTACATTCTTACCATGATGTAGATTCAGGTACTCAGCCGCAGCCGCGACAGTGTTATCCGAGTGCCGCATCTATGTTCCTTCAGTGGTGAGTCCTCATGGTTCGAGGACTAAGTTGCTAGTTTTGGTGTTGTTGTTTTGTGATCCCTTTGGTCTGTTGAGTCGGTTGGGGGTTTGTCCCAATGGCTCATTGATTTTGTTGTATAGTGGCTATGTAAGACTAGTGTATTGTTAGGTTGGTTTGTGTATAGACGTTCCATATATGTACAGTCTAATGATATTTCGTTCCATGTGCGACGTCAGATGATATGAACTTATATATATCCTTAGCGTAGCGTGTATGTTGTTGTGTTGGAACCCAAGGGTAGTGTCTTGGCTTAAAGGGTTATCTTGAGGCTACGTGTAGCCTTGGGCACCGTGTGGCATCTCGGGATGATAATTTCGGGGCGTTACACTTATTGTGTTGTTTGATTGAGTGATTTGATTAAGTTTTCCAACAAATCGTATATCACCATTGAGATGATGAGGTTTGAAAAAATTTGTTCATATGCATAAAAGTATTCTTGACATGTTTTGAGATGAAAAGTCATTGTTATATATTGTAAGTGCCCAATGCAAGAAAAACTCTTAGGTTGTGATATGAATCTTCATTAAGTATTATGTTTGTGATTGTTCGAGGAAGAACAAGGTTTAAAGTGAGGGTGGTGATCTTGGGTGTTTATATATGTCCAATCACCAATATTCACCCATATTTAGACTTGTTTCTAGAGATAAAATATGCTATTCTTATTGTGTTTGAGCCTTAATTGTGTTCAGTATCTAACAATTGTGATTAGTGATGCGGGGTGAATTTCTAATGGATTTCGACTACATTGTGGACATGATATGAAGAAAGTGGCGAATGATGCGGTGGAATGTATATTCTTGATGAGAAAGGCACTTTTTGTGAGTCAAAAAGCATGCGGAGAAAAGCTGGAGCAAGTATAGAAAAAAAGGACCACGCCTTGGCCGAAATTCTGAAGTGAAGTTCCAAAAAGTCGACGAGATAGCGACGCATCACTTCACTCCTTAATGCGGCAGACAATGCGATGCTTTGGCCGTCTCAATGCGATAAACGACGCAATGCATTGGCTTCTTTAACGTGATAAGCAACGCAGCTTGTCGTTTATTCCGGTGCAGGCTAAGTTTTTCAGCTATATAACGAACACGTGAACACAAATTAAAACACTTTTGGGCAAGCACAGTAGCAGCTTATGTGGGCCATTAGAATAAATCTAAATTTCTATATGAATTTGGGAGGAGAATTATGGAATAGAACGAATAAATTAAGGAGCAAGGTTCATTAAATAGAGGATGTGAATTAGCACCTAGGATAGGGATATACCTAGGAGCCTTGTTTGGTTTAACTGTATGCATCTAGATGAATTATTGCATCTCTGTAGGAGCTGTAGTTGTAATATGCAAATAGATAGAAGATTTAAGGTCAAGAGACCAGTATCGTACCATTAACCTTGCGAATCAATAACCCAATAACCAACTAGAATGCGATAAGAAGATAGAATTGTATGATTGTTAGATGTGCCTCAACCCTAGAATTCTCATTGTTACTATTTACAACCGTTTCTTGTTTTGCGATTATCACAAATTGTTATTTCTTATTTATTAATTTCTATTTTTATTCACAATTTAACAATCATTATGATACTTCACAACAATTAATACCTCCTAGTCTAAAACTAAAAGTTGGTTAAATTTCTAGTTGCTTAGTCCTCGTGTATCTGACTGTCTAAGTCACTATATTACTTGTACAATCATGTCAACTTGTGTGTGCATTTGAATGCAACATCTCCTAATAAACTAGGAGTATGAAGTGAAATGTAAAGTAAATATAAGTACAAGCCATCTCTGAATGCTACATAGAGACCAGTCTAATCCATAAGAGAAAGAGTAGTAATGCTTCAAATTCTAGGAGCTCACACCGAATCTCTAATCTATTATTGATCCTCATAATGCACATAATAACAGAATGAACTCGTATTATGATCTGTAGGGTGCAAAAGTGTAGTATGAGTACCAAACACGTAGTACTCAGTCGACATCAACCGACTGAGCTCCAAAGTTAATGCAAGCACAAATAACATGTAAAGCAGGAATAAAATCAATAGACAATTATCTAAGAAACTAATCACAATAATACTAAGGGGAAATAAGGATAAGTTATCCTATCATAATAGTGATCAAAGACTAAGGTGTAATATTGTATATCTCTAGCCAATATTTTTAAAAAGAGTGAAAGAAGGTTATATAACATAGTAGTAAAGTTAGTGCTGGTATAATTATGACTCTTAATCATAATTTCTACCCCTGAGATAACCATCCATAATGTAATTTTACAAAAAAAAGGAATCGTACCTCCAACCTTAGTACCAGTCAAAAATCAACCTGCCACAAACTAACTATAATAACGATAATATAGTAATCGGCTAGTCTGAAAAAACAATACCTAATTGGACCAGTATTAGCTTGGATAGTTCATTAAACACTTAGCAGCAAAAAATTATTGCCTATACCTGTGCAACCCTCAAAAGGCTGATAGATATAAGCACCAAATAATATAATGGTGATAAGCAATACATATAAATGAATGGATTCAAAGTAAATCCATAGTACCTTATCTGATCTAACATCCATAACATACTAAGTTTTTACACTTCCTCCATCTCAATATCTCACAAAGGTAGGACCTACAACGACTTCTCTTCTCCGATACGATGGTGATGTGTTATTAATTTATAGCACTTTTGATGGTTAAAACTATGAAAATATGCATGATTCTTAAGTTTTTTTTTAGATAAAATATGTTTCTTTGTATATTTTATAGGAAATTAGGTTTTGAATGCTAAGTTCAAGAAAAAGATGAAAAATAAGGTTTTTGGCTACTTACTTGAGCATTTTTGGGCGTATATGGTACTTACTGGGCATATGTGACCAAAGCATATACCATAACTTGAAGTCCAGAGGTTTGGTTGAAGGAATTTGAAGACTCTAGAACTTAGCTAGGTCAATTTGAGGACCTTAAGTCCTACTTACAAACTGTAAATGGCTAAGGTAAGTGCGAGATTTCCAGATCCTGAGAGTGAGAGTGAAGCTGCAGGAAATTTTTTTGGTACTTACCTGGGTCCACTTTTTAACCATAATTAGGACTAACGGTCCGTAAGTAACCCAAGTAAGTGGCCACCGACTATTTTTCCTTTTTTTCGGACTTTGATTTTTAGGGTTTCTCATGTACTATAAATACCCTTTATGTGTTTTTTTTAGTAGAGGTTACACCCTTTGATATTAATTTACAAACTATAACATATTGTGATCTTTGGAATTCTTGTATTGGAGATTTTTGTTCATAATTCTATTTTCGACTTTGGGTTTTGAACATTGATTATTGTGATACTACTTTACTTCTTTCAGTTATGAAATCCATGGGTTATTTCACAAGCATAAGTGGCTAAAACCATTAGCTAGGGTTGTGGAAAACTTGTCAGATTAATGAAATAGGTGAAGTGTGAAGTTTTTCTAAACCATTACTCATGCATGTATTGTATTATCTTCAGTTTAATCATTTTCTTAGGGATTTTAAACATTAGGATCACGCCTAGATATTCCTATTCACTCTAAAAGGGGAGTAGGGACTAGTAAAAGATAATGAGAACAGTAATTTGGAGTTAATTTGCAAAATAAGCTTACATTTACTATCTTTTTAAGACAGTTAGTTTCATCTAATAACTTGGGACCCACAAGATGATAGTTAACTGGGATCTAGGAAAAGGATTAGTAGAGTGACACTCCGAGACTCAAAAGGTAAAGGGTGAAATCCACTAATGAGTCCACAAGACAATTAATGGTACATAACTTATCAGATTTTGCATGCAAGGTACCGAGTTGGTTCTGTTGACCACAATAATCCTATGGATTTGAGATGCCAGAGGGAACACAATACTAGTGTTCATCTCCCATTGATTTAAACCAAATACAACAATAAGTTACTTAATGTTACTCTTGACTAAAACCCCCCTCCCCCACCCCCTCCCCTCATTTACTTTCTGTACTAGCCCGTTGATTCCAACAAAAGACAAATATAACACATGTAGTCCTCATAGGTACAATACCAACCCTATTTGGGTTACTATACTGATTACAAATACTTTATCCTCCATTTGGAAGTGTTCTTTGGGCATGGATCAAAATTTTGGCGTCGTTGTAGGGAAGTACGGTGCTGAGTAGATTGAAGTTACTGAAGTTTATGGGTTTGTTTTTTTTATCAGTAGGTTGTATGCCGTTGTATGCCCAATACTAGGCGTCAAGGCAATCCCATACTCCAAATTTATTCAGAGCCTAAGAGAATACTACACAAGAAATACAAGATGATTGAAGTAGTGTGTGATGGTGTTCCAGTAGGGATTTGAGACACTAATAATGTACCTCCTCCTCTAGATAACCCACAGAACATTTCCAATTGACAGACTGAGCAGTTTTTTGGAGATGTTGGAAACTAGAGGAAAAAATTGGAGGCAGGCTAGATAGCTCATCATGCAGGGCTATCTAGGCAGTGATAAGATGGAGATCACAGAGCAGACCTCGATAGAGATAGAGACAGAAAGGGTAGAGTTAAGATATTTCTAGCTTATTAGTATTGACCACTCTATGAGAATGAGAAAGATATAGGCGATGTTGAGCTTGCAGAGATAGGGGCCATTATTCCGCCTACCCTACCTCCGAATATAAAATTTGATGTAACTAGTGCTATAATCCAGTTTTTGAACCTAAGAGGTGTATTCGCGGGCTTACCAAATGATGATGCAAATTTGCACCTTGATAATTTCATAAGGATCTTCACTTTCTATAATATTCTGAGGGTACACCAGGAGGCTTTGTGGTTGAGTTTCTTCCCCTTATCATTATCTGGAGAAGCTTCACAATTGTTGGGGGAACTTCCTCGAGGCTCAATAACAACCTGGAATGAAATACGCAGGCAATTCTTGGATTTATTCTTTTCATTTTTTTGGATGTTGCAGTTAAAGGATGACATTTATAACTTCAGACAGCGACCTTCAAAATCTATGTATGAAGGTTTTTATTCATGAAGAAGATAATTTTGGTGCTTGGTCATTGAATTCCAGGGATGAACTTGTTAAAAATATTCTATAGACAATTAGTTCTAGAGAAATGGCGGTGACAAACCTCGGCTTTGGATCCTTAGAAAATTTCCCAAGTTATGAGGTTCGGGTTGGGTACGGATTGAGCATACCATTTGTATGATAGGGTACAACTAGTACCTTCCCCTCTCGTATAAAGATTAGTTTAGGTTTATAATATACTTTCCAAGATACGGTTTAGTACCTCCCAAGTCGTATGTAAGGGTATGGGTCTTACACAACCTAGTTGTATGAAGTGTTAGTCTTGATCTAGTAGTCACTGACTTAGGTACGGGTTTCTTGGTACCTCTCGCACCTTTGGGTATGAGTCATTTATGTATGGTCGTATGTTGGGTAGATTAGGGGTCCATGGTAAATCCTAGGTTATGAGTTAGGGTACGATTGGGACATAGAGTCGTACCATCCTCGGAGTTCAGTCTTACTGTTTTTAGCTGAGGACTTTTTAGACATTTCCCCACCACTAAACCCTTAAAACCCTCACCATATAACATCTTTTGGACCTTAATTCCTCACATATACAAAATCAAAAAACTCCTAAATCCTCTATAAAATTCCTGCAACAAAGATTGGGGCTAGGGTTTACCAAATAGGCCATCTAGAGACTTGAAGGCCAAGAATCCTTTCGTGAATCATCTTGTGAAAGGCATGTGACTCTTCCCCTATTATTATTTCTAAAATATAATGTTATTTAAACATTGTTTATGAATATTTAATGATGGTTTTTGAAACAAATTTTGAGGGTTTTGATGTATAGTTATGGGTAATGTTTTCTCTTGTTTAGACTTGTGATTATACATGTTTTTGGTGTTTGTTGATTGGGATTTAACAAATGAGTCAAGATTAACCCTAATATTGATGGTTTTCACTTGGTGTTTGGTCATGGTAAGAGTATGCCCTCGAGGTATTCGTGAAAATGTCTACTAGAAATAACTAGTTACATGTGAATGGTGATTGACCTAAGGAAATGGTTTAATGATTAAGAACGATTGGTAAATGATATTGTAAGGGCCTTGTTGACTATGTAATGAGTTAAATGGTTCCATTGGTGGTTTGATTTATTATAAAGGGGTTCGAGTCCCTAACATGAAATCGAATTGTGTTTGAACTAAAGTTTGGTGTAAGAATGCTAATGAGTGATTTGATAAAGGTCTTGATGAACATAATTTGACTTGAATGATAGTTGGAACTAATGTATTGGATTATTAAAGTTATCAATTGATATATGATTCATGAAGATCGTGTGGTCATGTATGATGTTCATTTGTGGCCTTGATGGCTTAAACCAGTTAAATGGGTTAAAGTCCCCAATTATGAATGGTGTGATGTGAATGCATGGACAAAGGGTTAGAGTCAATGCTAGATATTAGTATTTTTTCGATGGCTGAAGTAGTCAAAATGTAGTCAGAAAACAAGGTATTTCCGACAAATTTCTGACTTTTTTAAGGTAGTCGGAATATAGCTTGTCGAAAAAATATTTTCAACTACAATAGTCGGAATTTTCTGACTACTGTAGTCACAGATTGTAAATTATAAAATGACCAAATTAAGAAAAGATTCTAACTACGGTAGTTGGAAGATTAATAAAATAATTAAAAATAATTATTTAATAATTATAAATTTTTCGACTACTATAGTCGAAAATGTAATAAATAATTATTTAATAATTATAATTATTCTAACTACAATAGCCGGAAAAGTAATAACTAATTATTTAATAATTATAATTATTTCGACTACTGTAGTCGAAACTTTAATAAATAAATATTTAATAATTATTGTTCCGATTATAATTATTTCGACTACTGTAGTCGAAACTTTAATGAATAAATATTTAATAATTATTGTTCCGACTACTTTAGCCAGAATTTTAATAAATAAATACACTTATAAAATTTCTGATTACTATGGTCAGAAACTAATAAAATAATTATTTAATAAAATAACTATTCTGTCTACTGTAGTAGGAAATGTAATAAATAATTATTTAATAATTATGATTTTTATTACTACTGTATTCGAAACTTTAATAAATATTTATTTAATAATTATTCTCTCGACTACTTTAGTCAGAATTTTAATAAATAAATACACTCATAAAATCTTTTTGATTATTGTGGTCAGATCCTAATAAAATAATTATTTAATAAAATAATTATTCCGACTACTGTGGTCGGTATATTAAATTGTTCAATCTTAGTTCCGGTAGGTGTCTTCGAAAATCTTAATTTGTTTTTCAGAAAAGTATTTAAATTTATTTTATTTTGCCAGCAACACTGCTCTTTCATAAGCTTACACTACTCTCGGACTATAAACAAAATAACTAATGTATTTTTCACAATAAGATCAAACACGACAAAAATTTAAAAATTCAACCACTTTAAAACATCCAAAACAAACATCAAGTCAAATAGTTTAAACATCTAAATGTCACAACCAAAAACAAAAACAACAACAACAATGTAATTATCATCAAGTTCACTCTCTTCCCCATCATGAAATACTTGAGGCATGTGCTTCTTGACCAACTCCTCAAATTTAGCAAACTTAGCAAACTTAGCATCATTAGCTGCACATTGTTGCGTCAAATCTACAATTTGTTTTCTCATCGCTTCCATTTCTTCCATAGTTTGCAAAGTAGAAGAGGGATTGGGAAACAACGAAGAACTACTAGAAGATTGGAGAACCCCACACCTGTAGGTTCTGCCTTTTTTTTGGACCACCTACCACAGCTTTCCATATGTTAGTCATATCAATAGGTGATGGTTGGACCATGGTACCATCCTCTGAAGTAGGTTGGGTTTGACGCCAATTTTCTATGCTTTTTTGAAATCCTTCCAGAAAAAAAAATTAGTTGTCAGTATGTAAACAAGCTAAGTTGAGTAATAATAAAACAATGTATGTAAAAGTTATTATCTTACATATGCATCCTTAGCACGCGTTTCGACCCAATCTTCTCCTGTACCGTCCTTCTTTTTCTTCTTATGCGTTTCTTCGATGACCTCAAAAAAGTTAGCTCTTTTCCCCCATTTAAGTATTCCTACAAAATTTTAGAAAAGAGATAAATAAACTCTGAAAGCAAAATTGATATGTAAGATCAATTTGAAGCCACCATGTATAAGTTATGCATAATTACTTTCCATAAAGTGGATACTGAAGACCAGTGTATTACCACATATGAATTGAAAGACAAAAGCAAATCATAGACACAAAAACTCTCTGCACCATTCATCAGGTTTTATCCTTATTAACATGCATGGAAATAACTTCAACTGTCCAAATACAGAATAGATGTAAACACTGACCAGTACAAACTAACAAAAGCTTAGCATGAAACTCATAGGGATGATCCAGTACACTAGCAGTCTAGTTTGTCATTAGTGAGTGTTGATAAAATAGATAATATACCAGCTTCTTTAGCATTATGTCTGGTGCAGTAGAGCAAAGAATGTGCAAATTTAATCACAATTATATGTGCTACCATCTGTTATTTTATTTCGAGTTATTTTTGCTTCTTCATTCCACTCATGTCAGAAGAATAAGTTAGAAAGGGGAAACAACAAGCAGGTCTAGTTGAAGGTGTTCAATGACTAGGAAACTGCTGTCACCTTCATCTTGGTATTCCCATCATTCTCCACCGCAATCTAGTGAGCTGTGAGTACTTAGTCTCACCTAGGACAAAATAATGGGAAATGTACAAATTGAAAAGTATACTTGTTGCAGCTAATTTGGTTGATGTCCTTATGGGTCATGAATTTAGTTCCTGTTGAAGCTAAGGTTAACACACTTGGTGTTATCTATGAATTGTAATTTCACTATACAAAAATTACAAACATGTAAATCTCAATCCCAAACAAGTGAGGGTCGATAAGTGGCTTTTAAAGTAATCTATCTGTATACAACAAGGAGATTATGAAGATAATTTTGAGAGTGCATATGTGTTATTACAGATGTGAAATGGAGGATATATTACTTGAAATGGACTAATATTAACTATGATCCACTTGCCTCTTTCACTACAAATTTCATTATCTTTTCCATCGATACGATTTACTCCTAAAATAATAAAAGGCTAAAAGCACGCACAATCAAAGGACTACATAAAAGATCAAGAGAATTTCAAGATGAGATTGAACTAAAACATATCTATCCATTTCGGTTTTGATTATCCTAATTAACCTCGCACTTAGTCTTTATTCACAAAATATTAGCCTGAAGTTGACAATTAACTTATTATGAGCAGGAGCCTTAACACAATGATAGAAGTTGCAGAAACAGTTTCTTTGAGAAATGCAAGGTAAGATTGCGTACAATAGAAACCCAACGTGATTAATTTTTCCCTTCAAAAATCCTACATATAACTTGAGCTTAGTGTACTAAAATGCCATTTATCAAAAGATAATTTATAATAACCTAACAAAATATGAAAGTAAAAGAAGAAAACATACACTCCCTATTTGAGGAATGGCATATTCCTTGTAGTAATATTTAACTTTAACTTCAAATAGTAGTAGAACATTGAGCTCCTTGTCTAAAACTAAGTGGACCAGATGGCAACGAAGGCCCAAAAGGCATAACAGCAACACAATCTACATTAAACCTATACCTCCCAGAAACCCAAGTTCCAACTTTCCATCTTAACCTCCCACTTCCTTTAAAATTCATTGTCAATTTTCCAATACTTTGGTCACGTTGCACCTCATAACCAAAATAATGATCAACTGGAAATCCATTCCCAATCAACAAAGCAGACAAAAATTTACTATCTTCATGGCCTTGATAAAATGGAGGAAGAGAAGTATAACGAGTAATCTGTTGTCCTTTATAAGAAGCATACACTTGCAATTCATCGTAGTAAATTCCAAATTTTTTATTCAGATTCTTCGATACGAATGTGAGTGGAATGGAGAAGTTGAGAAGTTGGCGTGGACCTGAGAGATTGAGTTGATAAATATCAGCTTCTCTTAGGGTGAAATCTCATTTTTTCAGGTGGAGTGTGAGATAAAGAAGAAAGATAAATGATAGAATATAAAGGGAAATTGTATAACTTGAAATGGAGGATAATTTGAAATGAATTAATTATGTCTAGCTAGATCTGGGAATTGTTCAAAATGGGATGGAGAAAGGAATAGGCTATACTCATTGCTAACTTGCAGAATGTAGCTTCACTATTTATTCACTTTGAGTACTTGGAAAATATAGGGTAGTTCCTGTAGGACCTATCACAGGGCTATAGTATATGAGTTAGAAAGTGAAGAATAAATCAGTTATTTTTCCAAAATTCCACCCTCACATTCATTTCTCTTCAATTCTACTTACCAGTTAATCACTCTTTTTTACTCTTTATCTTTCTATTGGTTTTCAAGAATACTATGAATTCTTTTAGAATATGGTCCAAGTCTTTCAATAACTTAGTTGGGAAATTTCTTGGACAATTCAAATACTTAAAGAAAGGGAAAAAAAAAACAAAGAGAACACTTTATGATTTCAGTTGGTTATCGGGTTTTGCAGCTATGGAGATGTCTAGTCAACTGAAATTAGTCTTTAAATTCATTGATGCAAATGGAGATAGAAAGATATCTCCTCTAGAGCTAAAAGAGATTTTGTGAAGTCTTGGACATCATCAAGAATTGAAAGCTGCTGAAGAATTAGCTGAAGTAATGGTAAAAGAAATGGATGGTGATGGGGATGGATTTGTTAATTAGTTGAGGTAATGGTAAAAGAAATGGCTGCTGGATGCATTATTTAGCCCACATAATATTTTTTTACCATTCTTTTTGTTTATGGAGCAACATAGACAGTGAGGATTAAACCAAGACTAATTAGTTTGTCTCCTCTTTATGGAGCGACATAGATAGTGAGTAAACTCATCAGCCTCATCCATTTGCATATTATAAGGACATACTAGTAAAGTAGAGTTATCCCCTGTCACTATAAAAGATAGTAATTAGCATATCTACAGATAATGAATCCAAAGCGTATAACAACAATGCTAGCAAAAAGAAGCCCACCAACAATTAATAATCTTAATCTCAATTCAAGCACTCTAGTACTAAACCAGCCTCAAGTTGTCTCCCAAGAGTTACACTAAACCAGGGAAAACACTACGACTAACCAAAGATACCAATACTTTTTCATAACACCTCGCCATATACAAATCCCGCGTTTATCTGATGGAAATTCTGCTCCTGCAAGGTGCAGGACAGTGTATTAAGGTTTTGGTGAAAATGGTGAAAACATTGACATAGACAAGGTTTGCAGGAAATTTTTTTGCACCACATTCAAGTGGTGTCGCTGAATCAGGGAATATTGCGAACAGACAGAGTGGAGTAAACACTTCAGTGGCTAATAATTCTCATGCTCGAGGCATAGGGGAAATATCAAGCAGTCATGAAAGAAACATGACCAGTCAGTAGTTTTGGGTAAAAATTACTCCCTCATGTTCTAAGAAACAAAAAGATTATACAGCAACATAGAATCGCTAGCATAGATGTTAATAATTTAAGCTAATATTACTAGTCTTCATCGGTGGGTAGCGAAACTCATTGAACCTCCAGTGTGCAATGAGCCACCCATTTCAGAAGCTCTATTTGTCTTTGCCCATTCCCTCCTCCCCTTATATTCAGGAGTATCCCATTTTTCCAAGAACTTGACCCACACATCATCTCTCAGCCAACCAGGATTTTTCAAGTTTTTCCAAACCTCATACAAGTGTTCTTTGATCCATAGAGCTTCTTTCAACTTGAAAATGACTTGTATTTCATTTTCATGACAAGACTTCCATGCACACTTTGTTTGCAAAATAGTTTAATATAAAGTCATAAAATGAGTTGATGGATACAAAGGTAAATTCATCATTGATGATAGCATACTAAAATGGTAAATTCTTTGAATTTGATTATATTGTAAACTGTTTGCACATAAGAATTCTGATGTGGAGTCGAATCTCATTCCAACTATGCCACAGCTCCATGCTAAATGGTTTAATTGCTTTTATAACCATATGACCGACGCTATATGCGAGATTGAACCTGCAGTAAAATTATATTAAATCATCTTAGCTTTCAAAAATTTTAAAAATTAAGGAAAAACATAAGGGTTACTTATGCATTACCACCAGAGATGATAATTAACCTCCTGTTCCTTTCATATTCTACTACCTCTTTAAATTTCAGATTCTGGGAAACAACTCTTGTATCACTAGACACTATAGCACTATCAATGGATGGCAATGTTAATGTTCTAGGACCTCCAATTCTCAATCTAGAAAGGCTAGTTATGGATGATGTCGAAGGTATAGATGAGGAGCTACTATGCAGGCTATTATGGGAAGAAGAGGTGTGGAACAGGTTAGATGGTGGAGGCATGAAAAAGCATTTGTTAGTGAAATAGTTGACCTTGGAGGAGGAAGAACAGTTGTAGTAGCTGGTTGAAGAGTTGGGGTAATAGGTGGTGGTGGTGTTGTATATTGACCTGCAGGAAGATTATCAGGTCCTTTCTTACCTTTCTTACTTCGTCCATTACCATGACCTTTTGATGCCACTGATTTTCTTTATTAACAACCTAGAAAAAAAAGAACGACCAAATTGAACAAAATAGAAAACACACATATACTCTAGAGTAAGAAACTTGCATAAATTACTGCACTCAGTAAGAACATTGAATTACCAGAAAAAAGGAACCTTTGACCTCTAAAAATCAACAGCTAATATCCAATTACAATCTATTGAAACAAAACATGAAGTTCAACTCATCAATCAATGGTTGCAGATATACATCAATCATAACTTTTGGATTATGAGGACCTGGAATAATGCAAGTTAGAAATATATACGAACTTCTCATACACAATTCAGGCAGGATATTATAAGGAGTCACAAACACTAGCCAATATGAATATAGTGTAGCTGAGACAGAAAAGGGAGTGAATCCATCAGTAGATAATCCCAACTTAATGTTTCTTGGTTCACTAGAAAAATTCAGATATATACTATCAAAATCCTTCCATTATTCTCCATATGATGGATGACATAAAACACCAGGTGGTTTTTTATTTTCATAGTGCCATCTCATGGGAGGGGCAGAGCTCATTTATCCACACAACCTCTTTAACTGTGGTATAAGGGGTAAGTAATGCATTGACTTAAATGAAACCTTGTTTCATTTGGCATGTGTGTCTTCCTTATAACGAGGTTGGTTAAAAAATTTGCATTTTTCTTATAAAATAACATGCAATCTTTCTCGCAACAGTGAATCCTCTCTGATGAAAGACCTAATTTAGAAATCAACTTCTTTGTTGTGTAGAAATCTTTGGGTAAGTTAAGTTTATATTTGTTAAGTTCATTCATAAGTCCAATGATAAAATTCATTCCCTCTTGTGAAATAGAATAACTTGACTTAATACGTAGTAACCGAACTGCAACTGATAACTTAGAATGCATTGATCCTATATACAATGGATGACTAGTTTCTTTTAACTGTTTATAAAAGTGTTTGGCCTCATCATTCAGTTTATTTTGAGCCCCTGAGTGTGTCCCAAAAGCATCTCTGACCATCTCACTATATCGAAAACTTTCATCATTATTCTATCTTATTCAACTTTCAACATAATTCTGAAAAGCAAAATTATTAGCAGCACTACTCTCTCCATGAGATGTCCATACAATATAATTCAACATAAATCCCTTCTTATAAAGATGAAATGTAACAACATCTGGACTCAATAACTTGATATACTTGTCTTTCCAAAAAGGACACTTAATTATCCATTCAGTAAGAAAATCATCTAGAGTTATTGCTTTTTCAATAAATCTAACTACCCCATCTACATATTCCTCCCTCAATCCCTTATGGTTAAATAAGTTCTATTGTACATCCATGTACGGTCTCTCGAACTCGAAGGATGGTGATGTATTTGTGGATCCAGTATCTCAGCCGTCTCTTGTGGTTGAGATAAAGGAAAAACAAATATTGGATCCAGACTTGATGAATATTGAGATTAATGTGGGTCAACAAAAGTTTGTCGACTTTGTGATAGGTGGTGATGGTATCTTTAGGACCAAGGTAGGCTATGTGTTCCCGATGTCGATGGATTAAGGGAAAGGATTATGGCCGAGGGTCATTGGTCTCTGTATGCTATTCATCCCAATTCTATGAAGTTGTACCATGATCTTAGGAAGTTTTCTTGGTGGAGTAATATGAAATGAGATGTGGCTAGCCATATAGCTAAGTGTATGATGTGTCAACAAGTAAAAGTTGAGCACTTAAGACCCGTTGGTTTGTATCAAGAGATCGAGTTGCCCGGATAGAAGTGGGAAGTGATTAATATAGATTTAGTCACTAGTCTTCCTCGGTCTCAGAATCAATGTGATTCTATTTGGGTCATTATGGATAGAATGACCAAGTATACTTATCTGTTGCCGGTAAGGACTAGTTATTCAGTGAAGGATTATGCTAAGTTGTATCTTACGAAGATTGTGAAGTTTCATGGTCCTCCAGTTTCTATCATCTCAGATCGTGGTACTCCATTTTCATCTCATTTTTAGAAGTCATTTCAAAAAGGTTTGGGAGCTAAGTTGTGTCTTACTACCTCTTTCCACCTAAAAATGGATGGACCAGTGAAGAAGACTATCCAAATATTGAAAGATATGTTGCATGATTATGTGATTAATTATGGTGGTAGATGGTACGACCATTTTCCTTTGATTGAGTTTGCTTATAGCAATAGTTACCACTCTAGAATTTTTATGACTCCCTTTGAGGTGTTGTATGGTAGGAGATGCCGATCTCCTATAGAGTGGTATGAGGTTGGTGACGGTAAGCTGTTCAGCCCCAGTTTTATTCACAAAACTAAGAAAAGTTTAAGGTGATTTGTGATACGTTGAAATCCATTCAAAGTTGCCAAAAGTCCTAGCGGATGTAAGGCATAGAGATTTAGAATTTAATGCTGGTGATTAGTTATTCTTGAAATCTCCCATGAAGGGAGTGATGCGGTTTGGCCAAAAGGGAAAGTTGAGTCCTCGGTATGTTGGCCCATATTTTATTTAGAAGAGGGTTGGTAATGTTGCTTATGAATTGGAGTTGCCCTCCAGTTTGAGCTTCATCCATCTAGTATTTCATGTGTCTATGTTGCAGAAATGTATAGGCAATCTTTTGTTAGTTGTTCCTTTGGAGGATGTGGGTATTTTCAGGCATTTTTCCTATAAGGAAGTCACGGTGAGGATCTTAGATTGTCAAGTTTGCCGGCTGCAAACCAAAAAGGTGGCTTCGGTGACGATTCTATGGAGGAACCAAAATTCCAAGGAAGCTACTTTGGAGGCGGAAGAAGACATGAAGTCCAAGTATCCGCATTTGTTTTCCATTATGGAAACTCATGCTTGAGGTATGTGTTAAACTTAATCTTCTTTACTTGATTTATGTCTTTGATAGGCCATGGTTTCAAGTCCCTAAACATTGAATTGAGCAAGTGTTTTCATAGATAATGGGTTAGATTCCAAAAGTTAATTGAAAGAATAGATGATTGATATTGATTATATCTTGTGTTTTATCCTTATTGTATGTCTTTATGTTCTAACTTGGTTAACAGTTAGTTTGACGTGTAATAATGTGTTAAGAGATGCTTCTGCATCCCTAACCCATCATTCGAGGATGAATGATCCAAGTGGGGGAAAATTGAAACACCTAGTCTTTGGATCTCTAGAAAATTTCCCAAGTTGTGAGGTTCTGGGTTAGGTACGGATTGAGCATACCATTCATATGCTAGGGTAAGACTAGAACCCTCCCCTCTTATATAGAGATCAGTTTAGGTTGATAACATACTATCCAAGATACGGTTTAGCCCCTCCTAAGTTATATGTTAGGGTATGGGTCATATACAAACTAGTCGTATAAAGTGTTTGTCTGGATCTAGTGGTCACTGAATTGGGTATGGGTTTCTTAGTACCACTCATAACTTTAGGTACGAGTAATGAATATATGGTTGTATGTTGGGCCGATTAGGGGTACATGGTAAATCCTAAGGCACGAGTTAGGGTACCACTCGTACCCTAGGGTACGATTGGGACATGGAGTCGTACCCTCCTGGAGTTCACTTTTACAGCTTTTAGCTGAGGACTTTTTAGATATTTCCCCACCCCTAAACCCTTAAAAACATCTCCATATAACATCTTTTGGCCCTTTATTCCTCACATATTCAAGATCAAAACACTCCTAAATGCTCTCTAAAACTCCTTCAACAAAGATTAGGGCTAGGGTTTATCAATGAGGCCATCTAGAGACTTGAAGACCAAGAATTATTTCGTGAATCATCTTGTAAAAGTCATGTAACTCTTCCCCTATAATGATTTCTCAAATATCAGGTTATTTAAACATTGTTTATGAATCATTAATGATGGTTTTTGAAACAAATATTGAGGGGTTTGATGTATAGTGATGGGTAATATTTTCTCTTGTTTAGACTTGTGATTACATATTTTTTTTTTTGATGGTTTTGAAATATGAGTTCTTGTTATTTGGGATTTAACAAATAGTTCAAGAGTAACCCTAATATTAATGGTTTTCACTTGGTGTTTGGTCATGGTAAGAGTATTCCCTCAAGGTGTTTGTGAAAATGCTACTACAAATACCTAGTTACATTTTGATGGTGATTGACCTAACAAAATGGCTTAATGAGTAAGAATGATTGGTAAATGGTCTTTTTAGATATATAATGAGTTAAATGGTGCCCTTTGTTGTTTGATTGGTTAAAAAAGGGTTCGAGTTCTTAACAAGAAATCGAATTGTGTTTGAACTAAAGCTTGGCGTCAGAGTGCTAATAAGTGATTTGATAAAGGTCTTGATAACCACAATTTGACATGATTGATAGTTGAAACTAATGTATTGGCTTATTAATCTGATTGATTGATATATGATTCATGAATATCTTATGGTCATGTATGATGTTGAACTGTGGCCTTGGTATCTTAAATTGGTTAAATGGGTTAAAGTCCCCAAATATGAATGGTGTGATGTGAATGCATGGACAAAGGGTTATAGTTCCAATATCAGCTAGTAATGGACGCAATGGTTTGTGGTTAGATTCCACTTGTGTAATGAAATGTCTTGTGGTTAGAGTCCACTTGCGTAATGAAATGTCTTGTGGTTAGAGTCCACATGTGTTATGAAATGGATTGTGGTTAGAGTCCACTTGACTAGTAAAAGGCTTGTAGTTAGACTCCACTTGCTTAGTAAGTTGGCTTAAGGTTAGAGTCCTCTTGCTTGATATAACCTAAGCGGTGGAAGTTAGAGTCCTCCATTTTATGTTTCCTGTTTGAGTACTTTGAAATTCATGCTAAGGCCTTGTAATTTTTTGACACTTGATGTATTAATATGTATTTACATATCTATATTTATAAATGTGGTGGCTTATTATGGTTTGACTTGGTATTGAATTATGACACTATTTTATTTTTACCCTTGAGTTACATGCTAGTTCTCTAACTACTAACCATCTCTGAATGATGTGTCCCCATACGACATAGGTTCCGGAGCATCTTCTTCTCTTCCTGTGTAGTGATAAGGTGTTTGGCCAGTTTGAGTGTTGACGTCAAAGTTGTGAGTGTCCATCCTATGCAAGGCACCCATTTCATGGTCTTCTTAGCTTATGTCATAGACTTATTTTGCATTCGGGTTTGGTTATTGTCAGGGGCTTTTCCTGATACATTATTGACTCTAGATTTATAAAGGCTTGTAGATGACTGTGGACTTGGGTATATTGGATGTCAAATGCTGATATTAATGAATGAATAGCTTTCTTAAGTCATGATTGTTAGTTTGTTTCAACTATCTTATTATATGTTTGGAGTTTATCCAACACTTTTAGATTGATGTGATAGTTAGGTGGGTTAATGGGGCAATCTCCAATCCTTGTTGGGCTTGTGATGCCCACACGACAAAGGCGGATTTTAGGCCATGTCAGGTAGAAACTATCACTGGAGGTGTATTTTTGAGACTATGCTGGGAGGTAATTTGGATATTTTAGACTAGATATCTATCATAAACCGAGGATGGCATACTCGAGATACTGTAAGAGGTGTTGGCACTTATGCCATTGGTTAATATAGTGATAATAGCCCGATTGACGATATAGTAGCACAAGAAGTAGCACAACTTAAAATGAAGATTGGGTTTTTTACTAAGCAGTTTGTAACAATGAATTTCAAAAAGGTAAATGCAATAGGAGCACAGGGTTCGACTTGCAGTGTTTACGAGTCTGACTTGGAGGAGGAAGCCAATTATCTTGATCGTAAGTTGGCGGGTTTCCAAGCCCAAGCGAAAGAAAATTGAGGTCAAAATTATTATTGTGATAGATTTAGAGATGACAATAGAAAACGAGATGATGATTGGACAAAAAAGGATGACTACAGAGAGAAGGGAGATAGGTACATTCCACCAGGCAGCCGGGATACAGAATCTAGAATAGAAATGATGCTGACAAATCTAATCAAGGGTCAGTAAAATTAGAAGAGCAAACTTAAGGACATTAAGGCTAACATTTCAGGGTTGACCTCGATGGTCGAATCTCATGTGAGTGCTATCAAGCAATTGGAGCACCAGTTAGGACAGATGTCGAAAATTCTGAACCAGAGGCAGCCGAGTACCCTTTGGATCAATATTGTTCAAAATCCAAAAAATAATGGTCATGTTCTTTCTATTATCATACAAAGTTATATAAGTATTGTGGATCCTCCTTTACCTATTACAGAAGTGCCAAGGAATAATGAGGTTGCTATTGATAAGATGCCTGTTGTAGAGTCAGAAAAGGCAACAAGTGGTGATGGTAAAGTTAATGAGGGTAAAGGTACGGGCGATGTAAGAAAGCTAGTAATCATGTCGATCCCAAGACCTCCCCTAGCTTTTCCTCAAAGGTTAAAATAGAATCAAGAGGAAGAAAAGTTCAAGAAGTTCATTGAAACACTTAAGGACTTGAGCTTGGACATTGTTTTTCTTAAAAACCTGAAGGAGATGCCTGGGTATGCCAAGTTTATGAAAGAGTTAGTAACCAAGAAGCGGATTGCAAGTTTGGAGGACGTAGGTGTACTGCACCATTATAAGTGTTGTTACTTCTAGATCTTTTGCTCAAAAAAGTGTGATCCTGGTGCATTTATAATTCCATGTTCAATTGAGACCTCCTAATTTGCTAAGGTTCTTTGTGACTTAGAGGCCAACATAAATATGATGCAGTTGGTCGTATTCAAACAATTGGGTTTGAGTCCTCTCATCCATCTACTATATGACTATTTGATGTCCGATCGCACTGTCAAGAAGCTCGTTGACATTTCCTATGATATGATGGTAAAAGTATATTATCTTATCTTTCCAACTAACTTTAGGATTCTGGATTCTAAGGTTGATTTTGAGATGCCCATAATTTTGGAAAGATCATTTATGGATACAGGTAGAGGAATGGTTGATATGAAAAAAGGGCAACTAAAACTTAGAGTCAAGAAAGAAGAAGTCATATTCTATGTCTGAAAAACAATGAAGCAACCGACCAGCATGAGCGTGGTTTCGGACATTGATTATATGGATGACACAAAAAGGTATTCTATTGGGTATCTTGATGAATTCTGAGAGTTAATATACCCATGTCATGCCACGACATTAAATTAAGTATTGCATGGGAGGCAACCCATGGGCTTGTTGGTGTTGTCTGAGTAACCAACATGGCCACATCGTGCCGCAACATTAAATCAAGCATCGGAGGAGAGGCAACCCACTATTTTAGTGTTCGCTTAATTTGTTCTATTTTTGTAGGTTTATAGCTTTTGGCCTGACCTGGAATACGATAATGTTGTATAATGACCCTTCAGGTCATTTCTCATGATTTTGCTTACTTTCACTATTAGAGCTTTTTCATAGATGCTCCAAGTCATTTATGACTTGCTGGAACAGACAGTTTTGTTACCGGGCAGTTCGTTTGGTTCTTAGAATCATTTCTCTATTTAGATATCTTTGCTAGTTTTAAAGGGAAACAAAGCAAAAACTTTAATAAAACAAAGTCGAATGCAAATTTTAACTGCACCAGCATCTCCAAAATATCAATTTTAGGTCGGGTTAACCTTTGGTTTGGGTCCCGCTACACTTGAACTCATTTTGACCTATTGGTCAAAAAATTGATAAATTGATAAATTGAAAATTAGATAAGGGTTCCACATTTGATCGAAACAACCTCGAATAGAAAATATGACTTTGCCAACGCATCTGGAATGTCAAAATCAGTATGTTTGCATATTTAGTTTGCTTATAGTGGACTCCAGATGCATCCCGAGGCATTGGTCAAAACTTGGAATTTATTCCAAGTTTTAGCTATCATATGATGCAACAAGAGTACTTCAATCGCGTAGGATGTATCACGATTGCGGCCTACATGTTCACGATAACGTGAACCGAGATCCTAAGAAGGGGTATTTAAATGCCTTTTTAGTTGAGAATTGGTTATTTTCTCTCTTGCTTTGAGTTCCATAAACCTATAAGGGTGTGTAGTCTACAAATTGAGTCTTGAGTGTTGATTGGGAGCTTGAATAACTTGAATATTCATAATTAACATCGAATCTAAGGTATGTATCCCTTATTATTAGTGTTGAATTCTTGATTATTTGACCCAAAATCCCAAATGGATTGAGGCTTGATTTTAGCCCAAATATGATTAGTTTGTACCAATTTCTTGAGGGATGTAACTCCTTAATGGTATTTGAACTATGGGTTGGTCTCAAAAACTCATTTCTCGTATATATGATCCACTTGGGGGGTTTTTTGGGTTGTTTTGGACCTGATCACAATGGTGCAATATATGAATTGTATTCTCATAACAATACTTAGATTGTGTTTTTGATAGCTTGGCTCGTTGAAGAAGCTTCGAGAAAGAGAAAAGCGAAGATTGTTGGTTCGTGAGCTATATTTGGATTCGAGGTAGGTAAGGCTTACTTATTGTTAGATTGAGCTTTATTATAGTACGACTTTGATATCTTGATATGATTTGGAAGGGTTTTAGGTGTTGAAATAGTAGATCATAAAGTTGGGATTAGTTGGACCATTTAGGCTATTGAACTCATAAAGTGTGGTACTTGACATATAGTATAGAACCTTGGTTAGTTGGACTTGTTCTCTCATGAATAACATGAGAATGCTCTAGTTTATCTAGTTAAACGGGAGTGACCTTGTCACTTATATTAAATAGTAAGTTGACCTTTTAGTTAGACAGGAGTGACTTTGTCACTCATATCTAATAGTAAGTTGACCTTAGATCTGCATAGTTGTGGAGATTTCCCTAGTAGCTTGGGTGTATTAAGAGTAATACTTGTGGAAGGATTTCACCATAGGACTAGTGGGGAATGATAAACCCTTAAGACATGATTTAGAGGGCCTAGCTTAGTTTTGGGTAGAAGTTAGACTTGACGAGTGATGTGGGTTATTAAAAGCAGAGCTTGACCCACCTTAAGCTTGGGCTATGTAGCTTCATAAGTGACCTAGATATATGTTAAATACATAAAATATGCCTTGGGTAATAGGATGGTTATCCGGGTAAATGATTTACTCATGATGTTTGTATTGGAAATGATGTGCATGATTGGTTGCTAGATTATTAATAATGCATGGATAGCAATGAATTTTCTTATGGACTGAACCCAAAAATATTCTACCACTTAAATCATTGACTAAATTACCATGTGGTCCTTGGATTATGCTATTACTCATATTATGTTCATATCTAGTGACTAAGCTAATGTTTGTACTAAAGAGCCTCTTGTGCTAATAATGCAAATCATGCTTATAAAGAGGGGCTTTAGAATATAAACTATGGAATGTATTTGAAAATACTAATGATTATATTGAGATCGATGAAGTATTTAGTATTCATACCATTTGAATATACTTGGTCATGCTCCTAATAATATATTGTGTTGATAATGAATGATGTGGTACGAAGGTATGTCTTTCCATATGTGTCTTTCACTCTATCCCTCGTGGGATTGCATTTATTATAGATCTATTTCATATATATATATATATTAATGTTATGATGAATATTGATGTTATGATGAATATTGATTCTATAGTGAATATTGATGATGTGATGATGCCTGGTAAGTTCGGAGGATATTTTTATGATATGATAAAGAGTGGTATGTCTGGAAGATATATTTAAAATATGATGTTGCCCGATAAGTCCAGAGGATATATTAATGATATGATGATGCTCGATAAGTTCGGAGGATATAATGATGATATTTATGGTAAGCATGTAAATATATGTTGTGAGTGTGACAGTGCTTTTATATGATAACATTTGTATGTAATTTGAGGGTATGATGTTATTCTTGGTATTGTCGGTTATAGTTCGCTAGTGCTAATCACTTGTTAAATGGTGTAGTTCTTGCTAGTGCTAAATAGTGAGTAGTAGTAGTATATGCCGCATAATGTACTAGGAAAAGTTGGTAATCGGGATATTGTATGGTATTTGAGGATCCACCTAGTGAGTTTAGATAGCATTGGATAAGTGGATTAATTAAGGAATATTGCGTATAACAATGGGTTATGTGGTAACTAGTTGACTACTAATTGGCTATCTTACTTGATGACTTAAAGTCTTGAATTCTAGTTGTTGAACCTTGTTTGGTTAAAATGAGGTAACTAACATTTTTTATTGTTATGTGGTTAATGATCATAATAGGTTAGCATTGGTGATGATTCATGACATTGATGTCTATGTTATGATGTCGATTAACTATTAATTAAATATTTGTATATTAATGTTTCTATTTACTAAAAGACGCTAATGGTTAGATATATAAGTATTTGATGATGATTAGTGGTCTTTTTCTAGATGATGGCTAGTGCGATAATGATGACTATGATTGTGCTTAGGTGAAATGACATCTATGGTCTAGTAGTGAACCTTTAATAGATGTTGGATGTTGGTTGTTTAGCAGATAATGGTTAGTTGCTATCCCGTGAATAAGGATTTTGTAAAGTATCGGTTAGTCTAACAATTAGAGGTCATTGTTTCCTAGTAAATGGGTGATTCATTAATAATCATTGGTCAACTAATAATTAGTAAGTAAAGTATATTGATGAGATATATATCTATATGATGATATGCTTATGGGTATTAGTACCTTGATATATGTTATTTAATTGTGGTAATGGTGGATGGTTAAAATTATTTGTAATTGGCCGTTGATGTGAAATGTGGATAACCATGGAAGTTGAGATGTAGGTTGTATATCTATTTACATTGATGAACTAATCCATTGATGCACTCTCCGATGGTATGGGATGCCATGATGGGTTTATTACTTTATGTTTCTTTTGGGTGTACTCCCCCGTCATATGGGATGCCATGGTGAGTTCTTTTGCTTTATGCTCTAATAGATGTATGTGCGTTTATTTGGTACGTATGCGGTTGTGATTGTATTAATGTCGAACTATTGTTCTAGTAGATAATTTATTTATATAGTGATGATGAAGATGATTCAGGTTTGATTTTGTACCTTGACTTAGAGTTATTGTCTTGCTTTATAGCATCTTTATATCATGATCTAGCTTAGTCGGCCGATGATGCCTACTGAGTACTTGTTGTTTTAGTACTCATGCTACACTTTTGTACCTTTTTGGTGCAAAATCGAGTACTAGTTGCCGCCGTTGAGTTGAGATTGTGCAATGTTGGTCTTCTGGAGACGGGGTGAGCTGTTGGAGTTTCGAGTTGCCTATTTCCCTCTATCCTTGTTCAGTCTTTTGTATTAAAGAAAGAATTGTTGACTATTTTAGAGTTATTAGTTGTATTTCCTATTATCAAACATAGATGCTCTTGTACTGATATTACCAAGACATGGGATTGGTATCCGTATTTTTACTGTCTTCTTTTAGTGGAAAATTGTTGATTATAATTGTATTCGTGTATTTAGGTCCGGTTGGGCATTTCTACCGAAGTAACCCATTGCCTTAGCTCCGAGTTACGGTTTTGGCATACCTAGTTGGGGGTATTAGCAGGTGCCATCATGACTCGTGAATCGGGTCATGACAAGTTGCTACATTCATGATCTTCTAGGTAAGCTGGAATGCGTGACCAATCCACAATGTCACAAGTCCCACTGGGGATAGGTAAAGTTGTGCATTATTAAAAAGATGAAATTTTGAGGATGTTAATGGGAAATTTTGAACTTTGACACATAATCCTACTAACAGGGTGAGTATGAGAATACAATGTCCAGAAAGCAGGAAAGTAGGCCAAAAATTAAGGCCCACTTACTGACCATATGTACTATATACAGCCCGCATGTGGCAGGCATAAGTGGCCAATATGTGGGCGCAAATTTTATTTAAAATTTTGGGCCCACCCATGCTTAAATAATACCCAAACCGCTCCCCTTACTATTTAAGCCATTTTAACTCATTTTTACCTATCATATCCTCAAAATTTCATTCATTCCCTTAAATCATTAGTTTCCCTCTCAAAGTATAAACTTATCCCATTTTCAGAAAAAGGTTAAATTGACACTTTTTTAGGGTACCAACTTGTCTAAAAGTGTCATACACGTGTTCCTGCTACAGTTTACTTTACTTCTTCATAGTACACTTCAAATTTTACATCAAAAAGGTAATGTTCTTCTCACCTACTTGTAGTAGTACATGTTAAAATTGAAACTATTAGTAGGTGTGGTTATTTACATGCAATATATGTTGTTACCAACAAAATGTTAGTTAGAAGCCTTGAACTATACTAGAATCTTGGATTAAACACTAAAATTATACCCTATCCAGAAGTGGTACTTGACGAACTAAAAGGATACTAAGAGTTTGGAATGAAGTTAATAATGATAAAAATAATCTTTGATGTATATATTAATATTGGACTTATTCGGACTAAATTCAAGTTGAGGGATGTGAAAATTGAAGAAAAATTCAAAGTTGACAAATTTGGAGTTTTTCTTTGAATTTTGCAGTCCCTCATTCTCTGTTTGAACCTAACACGTGGTTTTTTAGGTACACATGGCTCCTAAAGCAGCAAAGAAGAAAGTTTCGTCATTGATGAGATGGGATGAGTCTCTAAAGCCTAGTGGTTCGGTGGAGGAGTATCCTATTTCACAGCTTAGAGAAGCTGCGGGCAGAGTGACACACCAAGTGATTAGAGGGTGGATACGTAAGGCACCTGAGACTATTATTTTGGGCACCATAGGCATACAACTGCTAGATGACTCACAGTGGGGAAGAGGGCCAGCATTTACTAGGCCTAAGACATAGACGGAGGCCATTCAAGAATTTCAAGCAGCCCAGGCATGTCAAGCTCGAAAAAGGATGAAGCCAGGCCAGAGATCACCCACACACTCTCCTCCGCCGGATGATAATGATGATGAGGATGCGGAGTCCGATCCAGCTCTTCTAGTTGATACCTAGGACCCCCATTTGAAGAGGGGTCTAAGGATGAGTCTGAGTCTACATACCAGGAGGAGTCATCAGCAGTACCCAACATGAAAACTTGAAACTAAAAAGTTGCTAAAAAGGAAATGGATCATTCTTTTTTAAACAGACTAAAAAGGAAAGTAGTTTATTCTTTTTGAAATGGAGGGAGTACTTGATAATAATAACCAAGCTGACATGTCAGAGTTGACTGCTAACACAACAGGGTGGTTCCTTATACACCAAAGTTGGATGTGCAATAGTGTTTGTGGTGGTGCTTCAGGTTTTCAATATATATACATCTATAGTTGAAATGAGTTTGTAGGAGGATCACTACCATCTCATAATTGAATGTGCTGGATTGCAACTATTTTATTCACTAAACTAGTTAGAAACTATCGCTTCAGGTCAAAGCACTAAAACAAAAACACTATCCCCTACTAGTAAAGGGAAAATGAGAGTTCACTCTTTTGCAACAGCTAAAAAGGTTTTTTCCTTCTTATAATAATAAGGTAAGTTTTATAGCACAAACCTAGTCAAGAGTCTTTCATTTTTATTTGTATTGATTGGGTTGTTGGACACCAGATTTTGTAGTAGGATGGATCAAGATCTAGTGAAATGGTAGTCTTTAGAAATGACATATTGGAAAAGTAAGAGTACCCTTCATGCTTATTTTCTTTATGCTCTAGAAGTAGCACAAAAAGATGATTTAGCATTATTAAGCCAATGATAGAGTAGTAGCAACTTTCTTAGGGGCTCCACACACTAAAAAAAAGGTTGACGTAATAAAAACTGACTACTAAATACAAACTCCAATAAGACATTGAGAGGGCTATCATAGTCATGTGCAAATTTCTTAATTGAACTTGTAAACAACCCATATTCCTTTTAAAGAAGTTGAGGTGAAAAATGACTTGATGAACCATTCTCCATACATAGGTCAGATACACTTGCTTATCATATAGGATGTATGTACACGGTGAATTGCATTGATATGAGAATGACTTTAGATAATATAAAGTAGACAAAAATTCTATGCAAATAAGAAAGTATGTGATATTGAGTTTGTGAAGGATAAAAAAATCATTTCAAGGTAAACCTATGAGAGGATACATAAGATTTGATTGAAAAGATAAGTTTAGGCCTATGCGTATGAAATTCAAGAGGGGGAGGGTGAACTAAAATTTTTTGTGAGTCAACTATTGACTCTTCTCAGTCGACTCGTCTACAGATCAGTACAATTCACAAAAAAGATTAAATATAAAATAATTAAGAAAATAAATAATTGAACATAAAGTAAATACACAAAAATTTATCCTACTTTGGAACACCAACGTGGTGCCTACTTTCAGTCCCCTTGGGTTTCAAAGTTTTCTTAGATCGTTCAATGTCGGGCTCGAGTACAGTGATGGGAAACAAGTTCTGAAGACTTATTTTGCTCTTTATATCTTGTGACACAGCTTCAATTGATATTACGAAGTTGAATCTATCCTATTTTTTATATAACAGTTGTAAACTAAAAGTTACAAATCCTTGTGAGACTAAGATTGAGACACTTTGATATTCTTCTTTGAAGTTGTTTAGTGTCTTCTTTCTTCTGTTTGGGACTTTATAGTCTTCTGTTGTATATGTTTTTTTTTCTTCATAAGAAAACCCAAGAGATTTCTTCTCAATCAAGGATTTGAATTGATTCCTTGATTGGGGAAGTTTGCACTTTATGGTATGTCCATATAAGATATGTCCATACTTGGTAAAATTTTTCTCTCTCGCGTCTATACATGTCCATACTAGATATGTCAATGTAAGTAGTGAGATCTTCTTTCTTCTCTGATCTTGTTGTAAGGTGCATCCAATTGCCTTGTCTATTGGGATCTTTAGTTGATATGATTTTTGTTTCCTTGTCAAGCGATATCCTACTTTTGATGTGGATTTATATTTAGCAGGATATTCTGTGAGAGAATTTTCTTTACTTGTGCGAGATATCCTCCCATAATTTGAGATCTTCAATGTACTTTGTGTGAGATATCCTTCCATCATTAGGGATCTTCAATATCTTTGATGTGGCTCCATATTTAGCACGATATTCTTTGAGAGAATATTCCTTTCCTTGTGCGAGATATCCTCCCATGATTTGAGATCTCCAATGTCCTTTGTGTGAGATATCCTTACATCATTAGGGATCTTCAATATCCTGAAAAGTTTACTTATTAGTTTTTCATTATTAAAACATAAAACATAAATATAGAAGACTAATAATCTCCCCCTTTTTGATAATGACAAACAAGCATAAACATCAGTTGACATCCCTGTCTTTCACTGTAGTCGGCTTGCTCCCCCTGACTTGTAGGCACTTCTAATTTCCTGTCTTTCTTCTCCTTTTGTCATAATAAAAAAGAACCACAGAGTAGCGAAAAAAGCAGTAGACAGATAGCAGAGATTTAATCTATTAAGTAACAAGTACTAGACGAAATAAATAGTGTGGCAGATAGTGTATTAAAAAAATTTTACAACCCAACAAAAAGCAAGGGACAAGACCCTCTTTTGAAAACCAATTTTTTGGTTAAATACTGATGAGGAAATCAGAATAAGTAAACAAATTTTTTTTCCAATAATAAGACTCATAATTCATTAATATTGAGAATTCTAAGTCTTTTTCTAAGGTAACAAAATCTTTCTTCTAGCAGGGGTTTGTAAAAATATCTGCCAGTTGATTTTCAGAGTAAACAAATGTTAACAAAATATCACTATTTTCTACATGATCCCGAATAAAATAATGCTTAATATCAATGTGTTTTTCCCTGGAATAATACATAATATATTTAGATAAACTAATAGCGCTGGTGTTATCACACAATATGGGAATAGATTCAAAGACAAATTAAAATCAAGTAGTTGATGCATAATCCATATAATTTGAGTACCACAATGTCCAACAACTATATATTCGGCTTCAGTTGTTGAAAGAGCAATTGAATTTTGCTTCTTGTTCTGCCATGAGATCAGGACATCACCAAGAATTTGACATGTTCCACAAGTGCTTTTTCTATCACTTTTATCACCTGTAAAGTCAGCGTCTAAATATCCAAATAAATCGAAATGGGAACAACAAGGGTACCATAGTCCAGAGTCTTGAGTTCCTATGAGGTATCAAATGATCCTTTTAACGGAAGTCAGATGAGACTCTTTGGGAGTCGACTGGAACCTGGCACACTTACATACACTGAACATGATGTCTGGTCTACTGTCTGTCAAATAGAGTAGTGATACAATCACTCCCCTGTATATCCTTTAATCAACATCCTTTCTAGATGAGTCTGAATCACGACTTGTGGATGTACTCATCGGAGTTTCATAGGCCTTTTCTTTTTTTATACCGTATTTTTTTATGACTTCCTTTGTGTACTTAGATTGACTGATTAAGTTACCTTTGGAAGTTCGTTTAATTTGTAATCCCAAGAAGAATATGAGCTCTCCCAAAAGACTCATTTCAAATTTTCCTTTCATCAAATTATCAAAATTGTCACAAAAAGAGATGTTAAGACTACCATAAATGATATCATCAACGTAAATTTTTACAATAAGAAGATTTGAATCAAGTTTGTTTATGAACAAGGTTGTATCATTTTTACCTCTTTGAAAATTGTTATTTAGTAAGAAAGTACTCAATATCTCATACCAAGCCATTGGATTTTCATTGAGACGTAGAGTGCTTTTGACAATTTGAAAATATGATTTATATAAGATGGATTTTCAAACTATTTAAGATGGGTTGGATAAGATAAGATGGGTTGTTTTACAAAAACTTCCGCATGAATGAAACCATTTAAGAAGGCTCTTTTGGAGTCCATTTGATATAACTTAGAATATTTGAAAGCAGCAAAAACTAATAAAATTCAAATAGAATTTAACCTTGCCAAAAGAGCAAAGGTTTCATCATAATCAATACCTTCTAGTTGGGAGTAGCCTTGAGCTACAAGTTTGGCTTTGTTTCTGATAACCTTACCTTCTTCATTCAATTTGTTTCTGTAAACCCATCTAGTTCCAATTACTGAGCAATTCTTGGGTCTAATCAACCTGAGTCCAAACTTGATTTCATTCAAACTGGTCCAATTCTTCCTTTATTGCTTCGGCCCATGGTTCATATTTGAGGACCTCATCGGTCTTCTTTGGTTTAATTTGAGATAAAATCTCAATAAATGCTTACTTTCTCAATGATGCCCTTGTTTGCATTCTATCATATGGATTATTGCTGATAAATTTATTTGGATAGCCAGCATCGTGTTTTAATTCTCTTGGAATAGTTGGTTTGACTATTTCTACTTTTGGAGTTGACTCTTGAGGGGGTATAGTCGAATCGTCTTGTGATGGATCAAAGGTTGTGCTAGCATTGGCTCTAGATTGTAGATCACTCACATGTTCTTCATCAACATTCAAAATCATGTGAGGGTGATTAGATTCATCAAATACAATATTCAAAGATTTTTCAACTCATAAGGTTCTTTTATTATAATCCCTACAAGCGCGACTAGTGGGAGAATACTGATAAGGCTTAACTTATACGTCAATATGAGTGAAAGACAGTCATCATCAATATATTTACCCAACTTTTGAGTCGGGGTCGAATCCATAAGGAACAATGTGAGTGGCGATCAAATTAATTTGAAATGATAGTTATAAGTTAAATTCAAACAATGGTACAAAAAGATAAAATAGGGGACATGAGTTCCAACACTAAGGTTTCTTTTTGGGATTTTCTAGTATAAATTTGGGGCTATGAATAATTAGAGTTTTAACAATTTTGCATGGATCTTGGGATTATTCATTACTAAGGGAGTGACATGTGGGAGTTAGTCATCAACATCGATTTAGTAAGTAAAATATGGGTAGGCTTGGTTATAGATTTTGATGATAGTCTTTCAATAAAACACCAAACTTTCACCCATTGATCCTTTGAATACCTAATTGACATGTTCAACAATTAGCAACCACAACCTCGATAGAGGCATCCCTATTTCTAGGATGACACCCATGGCATAGTTAACCTCACATTCACCCTTATGTCTAAGATAGTGAAAATATACCAAACTACATGTATAATTGTCTATTATTGCTTTGGTTCCCATATCCCTCTTTTGAAGATGATATGGATTCCTAAAGTTCACCCAAAACCCTTCATTCGAAGATGGTATTGAACTTTCTAGAGCTTGGAGCTTTCACTTATCAAACCCATGTGGGTATTTGGAGCTTTCACCCATAAAATCCCAACTAAAATAGCATAGCAATAATAGAACCCAGAAACATGAACTACCAAATAGATGCTAACAGTCACAACCCAAACACACTTTATTCTCTATTCATAGGTAACTCCAAGAGGGAGATTTAGCTACACATAAAATAAACAAGTATAGATATACCCACAATCTCCATTGAATCAAAGTTGTAGAAGATCTAAGCGAATGTTACTTCAAACTTGGCTCTCTTACAATATCAACAATGGAACTGAGAAAATCTTCTACTTAGAAAGTCTCTAATGTATTCTTCACCCAAAATTTACACAATATTTTCTTCTTAAAAAATGGAGGCTACAAAGTCTCAATCTAAACCTAGAAAAATTGGGGAAGAAGGAATATAGTAGAATTGAATGATACATGAAATTAGAGTTTGAGTCTTTTTGTTCAAATTGGGATCAGCGCATGCAATTACAATTTTCCCCTTGGGCTAAACATTTCTGCCAAGTCACGATCGTGCAAGTCTGGCTGCGACCGCGGCTACTCGACCGCAATTAACTTCCGCGATCGTGGTTGATTAACCATCTTGACTGAGCGCGACCGCGGTAACTGAGGTTATTTCACTACGGGTCTTCATCTGCAATTTTTCTACTACCTTTTTCATCCTTTAAAGCTCTCACATCTCTTTGTCTTTCCAAATCCTATACCTACAAAAAATGGATATTAGTGCATTAAATCACAATTATGTCTCATCTACTCATTCAAAACAAGGTAATTTCCATTAATAATGAGTGTAGATGAGTGGTAAGATCACCACTCATCAACACCCCTAACTTAAAGCATTTTCTTTTCCTCAAGCAACACTACCTTTTACCCCAAGACAAATATTTATGCCCAAATTTCATGCCTTAAGGGCCATAACGACTTCAACTTGAATTACAACCATAAGTAGCTCATTGCACATATGCTAGAATAATTTCACAACACCCCTTATTATAAAATACAATACTCAATGAATGCATAAGACTTTTAAAGAGAAATCAAACAACAAAGACCAATACTCTAGAAATGGCTCATCTTTGACTAGAACACACCCATACTTCATTTGCCTCATTGTTTGGGAGGTGACAAAGGTCCCACACCTCAACTTGTTTACATGTCGTCCTCACAAGAAAGAGAATTATAAACACCACACTACCGAATAGGCAACAAGGAAATTTAAGGGCAAGAACTCTCCCCTCACAAAAGAAATTTCAATGCAACAAGTGTCATGCCATAGGATTGCCCCTATTTTCAATCACCACTACAAAGAAGGTAAATTGTTGGAGATCTCAAAGGACTTTCTAAGATTGTAACGTATATTTGGGTTAGGGTAGGATATAATTTAGGGAACTTGGTTACACCCTACCTTGAACATCTATATCACACTTTACAACATTCCTCCTTTCGACTAAGGGTCACTCTTCTTCATTTTATTTCTTTGTTCATGCCTATCTTTTGCCTCCTTTGTTCCCCACTTTCCTTTTACTTTCACTTTCTTGCATTTTTGTGCAAGTCATTCTTTTATGAGATTCTTTTTTTTTCTAAACATTCATTTTCAACACTTAGGCACATTTGACATTTCACGAATACTTCGTGACCTTAAACTTACTTCCGTCGATTCTTACCACCCCTAACTTAGGGATTTAACCTCAAGTTGCATTTTTTTTAAAGTTCAAGAAAGGTATGGTTCAAAAGAGGGATAAAAAGAATGGTCCACGACTTTTAACGTATTTTCCAAGGAAAGGTTGAAAGGTTCAAAATGGGTATTAGGGATTACAATTATGCACGAGTAGGCTTTATAGGCTAGAGTGGATTCCAAAATCACAGAGTGGGCCAAAGATCTTTTCTCCTACCAAATACATTCAAAATTAGTTTTGAAAGACTAATGGGGCAAGTTCTAGATAACAGAAGTATACAAGAGATGAATGTAATATTCTCACCACACATGGCATGCAAAATTCATCAAGGGAGCTCAAATGTCCATCCCGATGGAAGCAATCATGGAGTGTCTATTTCTTATCTACTAGTCAAAAAATCAATAAAGCCAAAAAAATTGAAAAAGTTTTGTTGCACATTGCTCACGTCCATTCCCTTGATTTTTTCAAAAAGTTTAGAGACGGAGAGGGGGGGGGGGGGTTCTTGATTTATAATAGCACCACACACAAATTGCTAAACTATGGCTGCAATCAAAGCCTTAGTCTCATATCTTATCTCAAAATAGGCAAACTAACTATATGGCTACTCAGACTTCACCAATGGTGTCTAAAGTGATCCCAATTTTACAAAACAAAATGCTACAGGTACTCAAACTTCCCTTGCATTATATGACATTTATGTTATGGGTACTCAGAATTCCCCTGCATTTATGCCTTAAACCCAAATACAACGCTTTACCCTTAAGACTATAATCGCACAATCCGTCATCGGGCAAAGCTAGTGATGCATCAGCAAAATCAAAATAAAAGTAAATCAACAGAATACTAAAAATAAGAGGAAAGCATGATAATGCATAAAATGAAATAATATCCAAAACATCATCCTAAAAAATTACATAAAATAAATAGTATCTAGCATTAGGTCATCAAAACACCATGATTCCAGGGGCAACCCAAACAAGATAAAATGCAGTGTCCCCACTGCACGCACACTAAATTAAGAGTAAGAAGTGTCTCCCTAAATCTGCCTCAAGAGATGCTCTCCCTATCTGAATCTGTGTTGGAACCACCAGTCTCGTCAATCGACCAATTAGCAGGGGCCTCATCTTCACTATCTAGCTTTGAAGAAGACAACTTGTCATTTGGTTTCTCTTATTGATAACACTCCTCTTGAGTATTGGGAAAGGTAGTGATAGTTTTAAGCTTTTATTTGTTGCCCAATAGATCTTTCTTCACACTTTTCCATTCTTTGTACATATTTCCATATTCTCCCCCGTTGCATCTACCCGATCTAAGATTTCTAGTAACCTTGGGTCACAGCTATTGAACTCGGTGCATTGTTCTTTCGGATTCTCATAAAACTAGTCAAGATCATAAGAAGAACTAGCAACTCAATTAGTATAATAGGGGGAGGGCGTGTTTGGACACTTTTCCCAATGTCCTTGTTGACGTCCACATAGGGAAACCATACTACCAATTGGATTGAGATGTTGAAATCTCTCCCTAGGGAGAATACTTACAATCTCTCCTGATGTGTGGTGCGTAACAATACGAACATGGGGGTCACGCTCAACTTACACGTCAATTAAGTGCAAAACGGTTGTCGTCAATATACTTACCCAACTTTGGAGTCGGGGTCGAATCCACGAGGAACAATGTGAGTGGAGATCAAGTTAATTTGAAATGATAGATACTAGTTAAATTCAAACAAATGTTACAAAAAGATAAAATGGGGGAGGTGAGGTCCTAAACTAATATTTCTTTTTGGAATTTTCTAGTGTATATTCAGGGCTACGATTAAGTAGTGTTTTAACAATCATGCATAGATCTTGGGATTATACGTTACTAAGGGAGTGACATGTGGGATCTAATTATTAACATCACTTTAGTAATTCAAATATGGGTAGGCTTGGTTATAGGTTTTATTGTTAACCTTTCAACAAAACACCAAACTGTAACCTAATCATTTTTTCGAATACCTAATGGGTGTGTTCGACAGTTAGCAACCATAACCTCAATCTTGGCATTCTTATTTCTAGGATGACACCCGTAGCATAGTTAACCTCACATTCACCCTTATGTCTAAGATAGTGAAAATTTAGCAAACTACACACATAATTGTCTATCATTGCTTTGGTCCCAATATCCCTTTTTCGAGGATGATATGGATTCCTAAAGTTCACCCAAAATCCTTCTTTCAAAGATGGTATTGAAATTTATAGAGCTTGGAGCTTTCACTTATCAAATCCATGTGGGTATTTGGAGCTTTCACTCATCAAATCCCAACCAAAATAGCATAGCTATAATAGAATCCATAAACATGAACTACCAAATAAATGCTAACAATCACAACCCACATACACTTTTATCCCTATTCACACATAACCCCAAGAGGGAAATTTAGCTACACATAATATAAACAAGCATAGATGTACCCATAATCTCAATTAAATCAAAGTTGTAGAAGATCTAAGCGAATGTTACTTCAAACTTGGCTCTCCCACAATATCAATAATGGAAGTGAGAAAATATTCCACTTAGAAAGTCTCCAATGTATTCTTCATCCAAAATTTACACAATATTTTCTTCTCCAAAAATAGAGGCTATAAAGTCTTAAGCCAAAAACCTAGAAAGAGGGGGAAGATGGAATAGTGATGGATTCGATTATGAGATAAATGCTAGTTTTGAGATTTAAATGGGAATTTAGGGTCATCTAGCCAAAATTACTTTTTGACCTTGGGTCATTTTTTGCTCTCACGCGATCTCACTCTACGATCGCAATTAGTCCATCATAATCGTAGTTGGTTGACTAGCTTGACTCACCACGATTATGGGCATTAGCCCGTGATTGCGATAACTGTGGTCTAGATCTTTATCCTACTTTAGCTTGTCCAGATCTTGCACTTCAATTCCCTTATTGATCTTTTTTAGCTCAAGTTTGCTTCTTTTCTTTTCAGCACTTGTACACCTGCAAAATATGGGAATTACTACATTTAATAGTAAAGTTGTCTTATTTAGACATTCAAATCATAGTAGTGTACGCGAAAGTGGACTGTAAATTAGTGGTAAATTCCCCACTCATCAACACCCCAACTTAAATCTTTGCTTGTCCTCAAGAAACACTACCTCTTATTATGAGACAATGCACTTTTATGCCTACTTAGATGACCCAATGATCACAATAATTTCAAGCTTAGTCACTACCACAAATAGATCATCAAACATGGGAAAGGCTATTCTTATGACACCCCTCAACATAAAATGCAATAGTCAAGGGTGCAAAAGACTTCAAAGAGAAACCATGAAACAATCGCTAATACTCTAGAAATGATTCCTTTTTGACCTCAACTACATTATACTCCTTTTGCCTTATTTTTTGGGGGATGACAAAATCACCCACCTCAACTTGTTTACATGCCTTCTCACAAGAAAGAAAATTCCACACACCAAGTTATCAAGTATGCAACAAGGAATTTAAGTGAAAACCTCTCTCTCTCTCAAGAACTCTAGATCTTAACAAGTACCATGCCATTGGATTTCCCCTATTTTCAACCGCCACTATAATGAATACACTTGGTTGGAGATCTCAAAGGACTTTTTAAGCTTGTAATGTAGGTTCAGAGAGAATGGGTAGGATTTCATTTAGGAATGAAGTGACTACACCCTCCTTGAACATGTACATCACTTTTCACACTATTCAATCCAACTTTTGATCTTGGGCCACTTTTTTTTATTTTTTTATGCATGTGCCTATTTGTGGCTTCCTTGGTTTACCCACTTTTCTTTCATTTCTTTTATTTTCTTGTACGTTTCATGCATTTCTTTCCCTTGTTAGGTCCTTTCTTTTTCTTCTATACTTTTTTACAATGCTTAAGCTCTTAGGCACTCACTTACAACTTCGTAGATCAAAGTTACCTCTGCCAAACATCACCACCCCTAACTTACGATTTTAGCCTCAATTTGCACTATTATGTTCAAGGAGGATAGGGTTCAAAAGAGGGTCAATAATTGAAAGGCTCATGGCTTGTAATGTGTTTGCCAAGGAAAGGTCCAAATGCTCAAAGTGGGTTACTAGGGATTACATTTATGCATGAGTAGGCTTTTTAAGATAAAGCGGCTTCCAAAGTCACAAAAATAGCCTAGGATCATTTCTCCAACCAAATACAATCAAAATTAGCTTTGAGAGACTAACGGGGCAAGTTCTAGATGGTAAAAGTATACATGAGATTCAAAAAAAAAACTCACCACATATGACATGCAAATTTTCCAAGGAGGCTCAATTTTCTCCCTCTAGAGACAAAGAAGGAATATCTACCAATTTTCACAAGTCAAAAATTTAGAGTCACCAAAAAGAGAAGAAGAATTATTATAATGCCTCTCACATCTATGCCTTTCATTTTCAAAAAGTTTTGGATGGAGGGGGTGTTTACTTTGCACTTACACCATGCATAATTTGCAAACCATGGTAACAAACTAAGCCTTTGTCTCATAGTTGGATTTTATATGGGCCACCATGTGGCCACTATGATTTCACCATGGGTATACAATACGATCCCAACTTTACAATGCCACGGGTACTCAAACTTTCCTTGAATTTATGACATTGATGCCACGGGTACTCAGAATTCCCCTGCATCTATGGCTTAAAACCCAAATACGATATTTTCTCTTAAGATCGATGTCACTAAATCTATTATAGGTAAAGGATCGTCCAACATTAATATTAAAAGAAATAAAAAGCAAAAAGTGAAAACAATCTCCTTCACAAAATTTTTATGTTTCGCATCAACTAAGATCAAGTATTGCAAGATAATATATACACACAAGGGTAGGTCCACACCTCCAACTATAAGACTTGTAGTGACCATACTACATAATTTAAAAGAATAAGAAGGGTTAAAGAGATTTTTGAAACCCATTAATAACTATAGTGAAATTTGGATAGAGAGGTACGATCGTGGTCTAATTGGTGTGATAGCGGTGTAGTGATAGCAACCTGTGGTCCACAATTGCGGTACTTGAGGCCATCTGCTCCTATTTTACTGCATGGTTTCCACACATCTAACTTGGTTTTCCCTTATTTTTTGGCTTCCGATACTATCCAAAGCACCTATAAAACTATAAGGTCCTGGAAAGTTCTCTTGTAGTTTGAGCCTTAGGGCGTGTCGAGTGAGGCGTGATTCCAGCCTTAAAAGATTAAGAAGTGGCTTCCTATGTTAGTATCATGTTAAACATATAGAATTTCCCTAATTTAGACTTTCTATCACGTGGTAAATCTGATAAGCTTTTCGTCCATATAAGATTCACCCAAATCCGATACACGGGTAAGAAGTTATGGCTAATTTAAGACCTAGTCGTAAAACTGTGTTATTTTAGTGTTTGACGCATAACAGAGAGGGTCGATTTGACAATTGTCAAATTCCAGTGGAAATCCACGATATTGGCACGTCACACTGTTTTTCCAGGTTCCAACCAGTGGGAAAATATGATGGCTCCGCATCGCGGTGACTCCCATATTGCCAATTGTCAATTTCCAGTGAGCCACCGCAATAAGTGGTGCGTTGCGGTGACCCCTTAAATTGGGTTCCCAGTTCAATTTTTCCAGCTTCGTACAGATGTTAAAAGGGCTATTTTGGACTTTTTCCAAGCCTATAAAACCGTTCAAACACCAAATCAAAGTCATTTGCAAGCATCCTATGAGGTTTTTTTTCAAGTTTTCTCTCATCAGAAACCGTAAGTATCCAAAACCTCATCCAAAAATCTCAAGAATCCACCATGGATTTTCTAAATTGAGTCAAGATTCAAGGTTCCCAAGTCAAGGTCCTCAATAACCCTCATTCAAGAATACGAATAGAGTTCCAAAAGTGAGAGTTCATCCAAAGCTTCTAATTCAAGGTATGTGGGGTTTTGAACAAGGTTAACCCTTTCACCTTTGTGACTAAAAGTCTTATTTATATCATGAATTTCCTAAAATTTATGAGGTTTTTACATGAATTTGAATTGGGGGTTTTCACCCATTATTATTGAATGCCTTACCTTGATATTTTCCATGAATTAAGAGTCAAATGACATGATTTCTGCATATTTTATTGAGAATTTTCAGCTGGGTATAAACCCCATGATTTTACTCCTTGATAAGCTAATATTTGCAATGTTTGAGGTGGTGAAGCATATGACTAAATTGAGATTTTGAGATATATTGCTGAAATTCTCAGATTTCTACATGATTTATGAATCTATACGATTTATATATTATGCTTTTGATAAGGTTTGACTTGAGATTGAACTAGGGGTTAGTAAGCCCCATTTGAGACTAGTGAAATTATGAACTCTTATTCTATAAGCACCCCTATTTTGAGTATTTTGAGATGATTGAGAAATGAATTGACCTAATGGTCCAAAAGCTTGGAAATCCACTTCTTCTTATGAGATTATCGATTTGATTATTGGGTTCGTGGTGAACCATGAGATTATTCTAAATATAGATTTTTATAAGATGAGTGCAGATAATATAAAGAGAGTAGTATTTAGCACCGAGTGGGTAAGTTACTACGGTTTCTTACCCCCAAAATTACGTGTCACCGTAGGTTGGGCCTGAGACCGGGTTTATGATGATTATGTTTGGGTCTGAGGCCAAGTTTCATTTAGTGATCACTAGACCTAGGTTATACTCCCTGGCAAGAGTATGACGCTCCTTCCCAACGTGGGGTCTCCTTCTAAGGAGGATAAAACCTTAGAATCCATGTAACTCGCATAGTTTATGTCAGTTACGAGAACCTCCTTTACCCTTTTTAACTTCGAAATTTGATCCTTATTTTCCCTTTCTATGAGATATTTTCCTAAATGGTGGAATTGTAAAGTTGTTCCCTAATTAAAGTGCTTCCTTGAGGTGGGTTATTTCCCTAAATGAAAGTATCTTCTCTTTATATAGTACTTTTCATAAAGCTTTGAGATAAGTTATTTCCTTGATCTAGAATACTTTTCCATTTGAGATAGAATGATTTTCCTAAAGCTTGAAATGATATATTTTCCTAAGGTAAATGAAATGCCTTCAAATATGTTTCCAAGTCATATGATTCTGAATTCCAAGTATATGAGTTCTAAATAATTATGAAATATTGAGCATTGGAGATGTTTTACTCTCCATGAGACATATGCATGAGTTGAAAGTATTGTTCAAAGTCCCTTAGCCTTTGGGTATTGAGAATAAGAGAAGATTTCTGATTTTAAGGTTAAAAAGCGATGACTCACGAGATTTGTGTTGCATGCCTCATTCTACATGATTTATGAGATTTATATTTTATACTTGTTCAAGCTATATGAGTCATCTCATTTTGCATACATGATTTGATTGAAGAAGATCGGTACTATTTTTATACATATGCATTCTCCCCAGCATACTCAGTACATTCCAAAGTACTGATTCACATATATGTCTATGTGCTATATTATTTTATAATGTAGGTTCAGGTGCTCAGTCCCAGCCTTATCCGTGATTCTTCGAGTACCTTGCCAACGTTTTCTGCAGTGGTGAGTACTCATGGTTTGAGGGCCGATCTTTAGATATTTTCTGTACTTGAGAGCCTATGTTTTATCTTCAGTTCATTTTGAGTCAGTTGGGGACCTATCCCAACGGCTCTCTAGTTTTTGATTCATAGAGGTTTTGTCAGACTCGTATCATACTTGTGATGTGTCGAGGGTTTGGTATTGCGGTTTTGTTGAGGTTTCTCTGTATTGTGGTCATATAGACCGAGTATCTATCCCTTATTATCTTTAATGTGATATGACTATTCATGTGTTGATTCTATTTCATCTTGAATTGAGTGTTATTGGTAGAAACCGGCTCTACGGGTTAGCTTGGGGCTACTTGTAGCCTTAAGCACCGTTTGACGTCTTGGGATATGATTTTGGGTCGTTACAAACTTGGTATTAGATCCTAAGGTTTCTAAGGAGTCCTAGGGAGTCTTACAAGCCACGTTGAGTAGAGTCTTGATCATCGGTGTGTAGCGCACCACATCAATGAGCAAGAGGCTACGAGACGTTGTAGGAAAAGTTGTTTCTTCTTTCAGATTCTATTGTGCCTACAGTTGTCCCTCTTATCTAATGATCTGTGATCTTCTATTTTTAGAAAATGCCTCCTCGAAGAGTGAATGTCCGCGGAAACAATGATGAGCAACCCCCACCTGTTAATCCTTTGAATGAGACGGTGTCCCATGCTGAGTTTAGGGTGGCATTTCAGGCATTAGCCCAAGAGGTCACCGCAAATATTTAGTCCAATAACCAGGCCCCAGTTGATAATCAGCAAGGTGGTGATGTAGCTGCGACTAGGATTCATGACTTTATGTGGATGAATCTGCCTGAGTTCTATAGGTCCAAGGCGGACGAGGACCCCCAGTTGTACTTGGAGGAGGTAAGGAAGATCACTGATGTTATGCAGGTTTTGAAAGAAGAAAGTGTTGTGTTAGCGTCCTATAGACTGAAAGACATTGCTTATGATTGGGTTGTATCATGGAAGAAGGGTAGCGGTGAGAATGTCGCTCCTATGACTTGACAAGTGTTCCAAGATGCCTTCTTGAACCTGTTCTTTCTGCTCTAGATAAGGTAGGCAAAGATTAAAGAATTCATAAACTTGAGGCAGGGCTCCATGATTGTTAAGGAGTACTGCTTGAAGTTCAATAAGTTGGCCAAGTACTCTTCTGATTTGATTTCTGACACCCAGGTTAGTATGAGTAAGTTTGTGACCGGTGTTTCTGGGATGGTACTGAAGGAGTGTAGGGCTGCGATGTTGCATAAGGATATGGATCTGGCTAGGTTGATGATGCATGCCCAACAGATAGAGATGGATAAGCTTAGAGAGAGAGAGAAAGAATGAGGGGTAGCAAAAGGGCTAGATTTGAGCAGCATGAGTATAGTCAGCCTAGGTTCCATAGAGGGGGCCGCCCTCAGTTTAGAGATGTCCGTCGGTTCCAGTTCCTTCATCAACTAGTGATCCCGCAACTAGAGGCAAGTAGGAGCAAGGGAGTAGGCCTTTCATGTATGGTTCGCAGAACAGTGTTGGTAACCTGACCCATTATCCTTCTTGTGCTAAATGTGGTAGAAATCACCTTGGGGAGTGTTTTGGAGATTTAAGGGGTTGTTTTGGTCGTGGAAAGCAGGGCCACAGACTTAGAGATTGTCCCCATAATAGTGAGGGGAACAGAGATGCCCGACCTCAGGCACAGGCTGCTAGTGCACCAGCTTCGGTACTCTATCCTACCCCTTCTCAGGGCGCTTCTTCTAGCACTGCTGGCGGTCAGCGCCAGAATAGGTTCTATGCCTTGCCGCCCCATCGGGAGCATAAGGACTCTCCTGATATTGTTATTGGTATGCCCCGGGTCTTTTGTCTTGGTGTTTATGTGTTGTTGGACCCCGAGTCAAATTTCTCTTATGTGACCCCACTTGTAGCTGTGAATTTTAAAATGGGTCCCGAAAGGATTCTCAAGCCTTTCCTAGTTTCTACTCCAGTCGGAGAGTCAGTTGTTGCTAAATAAGTGTATAAAGGTTGCCCTATTACTGTGCTTCATTGAGTCATACCCGCTGATTTGATAGAGTTAGACATGGTAGATTTTGACCTTATTCTAGGTATGGATTGGCTTCATTCTTGCTACGCGTCTATAGATTATCGTACCCATGTGGTCAGGTTACATTTTCCTGATGAACCAGTGATTGAGTGGTTCGGGAGTTTGGTATCTCCCAAGAGTCATTTTATCTCCTATATAAAAGCCAAAAAACTAATATCCAAAGGTTATATTTACCACCTAGTTAGAGTCAAAGACACTCAGTCCAAGGCTCCAACTATTCAGTCAGTCGATATTGTTAATGAGTTTCCAGATGTCTTTTCGGAAGATCTCCCAGGGGTACCTCCCGATAGAGAGATAGAGTTTGGAATTGACCTTCTTCCCGACACTCAACCTATTTCTATTCCGCTATACCATATGGAACCCACAGAGCTTAAGGAATTGAAGGAGCAACTCAAATATCTCTTAGATAAAGGTTTCATTAGGCCAAGTATTTCTCCTTGGGGTGCACCTGTGTTGTTTGTGCGGAAGAAGGATGGATCTTTGTTTATGTGAAATGAATACCATCAACTGAACAAGGTCATAGTAAAAAATAAGTATCCTTTTCCAAGAATTGATGACCTGTTCGATCAGTTACAAGGTGTAAGTTATTTCTCCAAGATAGACCTTAGATCCGGCTATCATCAACTAAAGGTGAGGGAATGTGATATTCTAAAAATGGCCTTCCGAACCCACTATGGTCACTTTGAGTTTCTAGTCATGCCGTCCGGGCTAACCAATGCCCCGCAGCTTTCACGGACCTTATGAATCGAGTGTTCAAGCAATACCTTGATATGTTTGTCATTGTATTCATAGATGATATCCTTGTGTACTCCCGTGATGAGAATGACCATACGAATCATCTTAGAATTTTCTTGCAAACTCTTAGAGATCACCAGTTGTTCTCCAAATTCAGTAAGTGTGAATTCTGGCTAAGGTCTGTAGCCTTTCTGGGTCATGTTGTTTCGGCCGAAGGTATTAGAGTCGATCCCCTAAAGACAAAAGTTATGAAAAATTGGCCTAGACCTATCTCTCCATCCGACATTAGGAGTTTCTTGGGTCTAGCAGGCTATTACCATCGTTTTGTTGAGGGTTTCTCTTCCATTGCGTCTCCTATGACCTGGTTGACCCAAAAGAAAGTTAAATTCCATTTGTCTGATACCTATGAGAAGAGTTTTCAAGAGTTGAAGACTCGACTCACTTCAGCCCCTGTGTTGACTTTGCCTGATGGTACTGATGGTTTTATGGTGTTTTGTGATGCCTCTAGAGTTGGTTTGGGTTGTGTGTTGATGCATAGAGGTAAGGTTATAGCCTATGCCTCTAGACAGTTGAAGCCGCATGAAAAGTACTACCCGACCCATGACCTTAAGTTAGTTGCTGTGGTTTTTGCTTTGAAAATCTGGAGAAACTATCTTTATGGTGTCCATGTTGATGAGTTCACTGATCATAAGAGCCTACAGTATATGTTTACCTAGAAGGAGTTGATTCTTAGGCAGAGGAGGTGGTTGGAGTTGTTGAAAGATTATGATATGAGTGTATTGTATCATCCGGGAAAGGCCAATGTAGTGGCGGACGCCCTTAGTAGATTATCAATGGGTAGTGTTATGCATATTGAGGAGGGTAAGAGAGAGTTAGCTCGTGATGTTCACTGTCTTGCTAGGTTGGGTGTTAGATTGCTTGATACGTTGGTGCAGAGTAGTTCGGAATCCTCTTTAGTTTTTGAAGTGAAGGAAAAGCAAGGTAGGGATCCTAGTTTGGTCAAATTGAAGGAGTCAGTTAAGGACCAAAAGTTAGAGGTTTTCTCCCAAGGATGAGATGGTGTGTTGATATTGTGTGGTAGGTTGTGTGTCCCGTGTGTTGATAACTTGCGATAGAGAATTATGGGTGAAGTGCATGGCACACGTTATTCCATTCATACCGACACTACCAAGATGTACCATGACTTTTGGGAAATCTATTGGTGGAACGGTATGAAGAAGGACATAGCCAAGTTTGTAGCAAAGTGTACAACGTGTCAATAGGTTAAGGTAGAGCACCAAAGATTAGGTGGTGTGATGCAATAGTTTAGTATACCCACTTAGAAATGGGAGATGGTGATATGGACTTCGTGATCGGGTTGCCTCTTTCGCGCCATCATTATGATTCCATTTGGGTTGTTGTGGATAGGTTGACTAAGTCCACAAATTTCTTGACAGTGCATACTTCTTACACGGCTGAGGATTATGCTAGATTGTATATCCGAGAGTTGGTCAGGATTTATGGATTTCCCTTGTCTATTATTTTGGATAGGGGTACTCAATGTACTTCTCAGTTTTGGAGGGCGTTTCAGTGGGGTCTTGGCACCCAAGTTCTTTTGCGTTCCACATTTCCGTAGATAGATAGTCAGGCTGAGAGGACCATTCAGACTCTAGAGAATATGTTGAGGGCGTACGCTCTTGATTTCAAAGGTAGTTGGGATGAGCATTTTCCATTGATGGAGTTTGCCTATAACAATAATTTCCATGCTAGCATTGAGATGGAACCATTTGAGGCTTTGTATGGTAGGAGGTGTAGATCACCCATAGGTTGGTTTGAAGTGGGTGAAGCTGCCGCATGTGGGCCAGATGCAGTGTTTGAAGCTATGGAGAAAGTTAAGTTGATTAGAGAAAGGTTGAAGACCGCTCAGAGTCGTCAAAAGTCTTATGCAGATGTGAGGAGGAGATATCTTGAGTTTGGGGTGGGTGATTTTGTGTACTTGAAGATTTCACCTATGAAAGAGGTGAAGAGGTTTGGTATGATGGGAAAGCCTAGTCCTCGTTATATTGGCCCGTATCGAGTCTTGAGCCGTGTTGGTAAAGTGGCCTACGAGGTTGAGTTGCCCTCGGAATTGTCCGCCGTTCATCCTATCTTTCATGTCTCCATGCTCAAGAAGCATATTGGTGATTCTGTTATGGTTGATCCTTCAGAGAGTGCTGAGATTCAGGATAGTCTTTCCTTCGATGAAATTCCTATTGAGATCCTAGACTTTCATGTTCGTAGGCTAAGGAACAAAGAGGTTCCCTTGGTCAAGGTGTTGTGGCGTAACCAATCTGTTGGGGATGCTACTTGGGAGGCAGAAGAAAACATGCGAGCCAAGTACCCTCACCTCTTTTCCACGGGTTCAGACGAAGCTGAAGGTACTATTCTTCCTTAATTCAGCCCTTCTTGTCTAAAGTTCAGCTATGCATCTATCCTTGTATGAGTTCTTGCCTTTTTCGGAGTATTCATGAGTTTAGAAAGATCTTGAACCATTTAGTAATTGTTTCAGCTATGTGTACTCTGTTTCTCCTGTATTCATAGCCTAACTCACGACATTCGAGGATGAATATTCCCAAGGGGGAGATATTGTAAGGTCCTACAAAGTTCCCTCGTAGTTTGAGCCTTAGGGCGTGTCGAGTGAGGCGTGATTCTAGCCCTAAAAAATTGAGAAGTGGCTTCCTAAGTGAGTATCGTTTTAACCATATAGAACTTCCCTAATTTTGACTTTCTATCACATGGGAAATCTGATAAGCTTTCCGTCAATATAAGATTCGCCCAAATTCGATACCCAGGTAAGAAGTTATGGCTAATTTAAGACCTAGTCGTAAAACTGTGTCATTTTAGTGTTTGGCACGTCGAGGAGAGGGTTGATTTTACAATTGTAAAATTCCAGTGGAATATCGCGATATTGGCACATCGCGCTGAGGTTCCAGGTCCCAACCAGTGGGAAAATCCGATTGCTCCGCATCGCGGTGACTCCCATATTGCCAATTGTCAATATCCAGTGAGCCACCGCGATAAGTGGCGCATCGTGGTGACCCCTTAAATCGGGTTCCCAGTTCAATTTTTCCATCTTCGTACAGATGTTAAAGGGACATTTTGGTCCTTTTCCAAGCCTATAAAATCGTGCAAATACCAAATCAAAGTCATTTGCAAGAATCCTATGAGGTTTTTCTCAAGTTTTCTCTCATAAAAAACCCTAAGTACCCAAAACCTCATCCAACAATCTCAAGAATCCACCATGGATTTTCTAAATTGAGTCAAGATTCAAGGTTCCCAAGTCAAGGGCCTCAAGAACCCTCATTCAAGAGTACGAATAGAGTTCCAAAAGTGAGAGTTCATCCAAAGCTTCTAATTCAAGGTATGTGGGGTTTTGAAAAAGGGTAACCCTTTCACCCTTGTGCCCAAAAGTCTTATTTACATCATGAATTTCCTGAAATCTATGAGGTTTTTACATGAATTTGAATTGGGGTTTTTCACCCATTATTATTGAATGCATTACCTTGATATTTCCCATGAATTAAGAGTTAAATGACATGATTTCTGCATATTTTATGAGAATTTACAGATGGGTATAAACCCTATGATTTTACTCCTTGATAAGCTAATATTTGCAATGTTTGAGGTGGTGAAGCATATGACAAAATTGAGATTTTGAGATATATTGCTGAAATTCCCAGATTTCTACATGATTTATGAATCTATATGCTTTATATATTATGCTTTTGATAAGCTTTAACTTGAGATTGAACTAGGGGTTAGTAAGCCCTATTTGAGACTTGTGAAATTATGAACTCTTGTGCTATAAGAACCCATGTTTTGAGTATTTTGAGATGATTGAGAAATGAATTGACCTAATGGTCTGAAAGATTTGAAATCCAATTCATCATATGAGATTATCGATTTGATTATTGGGTTCGTGGTGAACCATGAGATTATTCTAAAAGTGAATTTTTATGAGATGAGCGCAGATAATCTAAAGGGAGTAGTATTTAGCACCGAGCGTGTAAGTTACTATAATTTCTTACTCCCAAAACTACGTGCCACCGTAGGTTAGGCCTGAGGCTGAGTTAATAATGATTATGTTTGGGCCCGAGGCCGAGTATCGTTTAGTGATCAGTAGACCTAGGTTATACTCCCTGGCAAGAGTATGACGCTCCTCCCCAACGTGGGGTCTCCTCCTTAGGAGGACAAAACATTGGACTCTATGTAGCTCGCATGGTTTATGTCGGTTATGAGAACCTCCCTTTTCCTTTTTAACTTCAAAATTTTATACTTATTTTCCCTTCCTATGAGTTATTTTCCTAAGTGGTGGAATTGCAAAGTTGTTCCCTAATTAAAATGCTTCCTTGAGGTGGGTTATTTTCCTAAATGTAAGTATCTTCCCTTGATATAGTGATTTTCATAAAGCTTTGAGATAAGTTATTTCCTTGAGCTAGAATACTTTTCCATTTGAGATAGAATGATTTTCCTAAGCTTGAAATGAGATATTTTCCTAAGGTGAATGAAATGCCTTCAAATATGTTTCCAAGTCATATGATTCCGAATTCCACGTATATGATTTCTAAATAATTATGAAATGTTGAGCATTGAAGAGGTTTTACTCTCCATGAGACATATGCATGAGTTGAAGGTATTGTTCAGAGTCCCTTAGCCTTTGGGTATTGAGAATAAGAGAAGATTTCTGATTTTAAGGTTAAAGAGCGATGACTCATGAGATTTGTGTTGCATGCCTCATGCTACATGATTTATGAGCTTTATATTTTATACTTGTTCAAGCCATGTGAGTCGTCTCATTTTGCATATATGATTTGATTGAATAAGATCGGTACTATTTTTATACATATGGATTAACCCCCACATACTCAGTACATTCCAAAGTACTGATTCGCATATAGTTCTATGTGCTACATTGTCTTGTAATATAGGTTCAGGTGCTCAGTCTCAGCCTCATCCGTGATTCTTCGAGTACCATGCCTACATTTTCTATAGTGGTGAGTCCTCATGGTTCGAGGACTAATCTTCAGATATTTTCTATATTTGAGAGACTATGTTTTATCTTCAGTTCATTTCGAGTCAGTTGGGAACCTATCCCAATGGCTCTCTAGTTTTTGATTCGTAGAGGTTTTGTCAGACTAGTATCATACTTGTGATGTGTTGAGGGTTTGGTATTGTGGTTTTGTTGAGGTTTCTCTATATTGTGGTCATATGGACCGAGTATCTTTCCCGTATTTCCTTTCATGTGATATGACTATGCGAGTATTGAGTCTGTTTCATCTTGAATTGAGTGTTATTGGTAGAAACCGGTTCTAAGGGGTAGCTTGGGGAAACTTGTAGCCTTAAGCATCGTGTGACGTCCCAGGAGATGATTTCGGGTCATTACAAACACAATCAAAATTATGTGACCTATTCCAAAAATATATAACTAAGAATATGAAAATGATGGATTTCTGTAATACCCCGAACTTTCTTTAAGTTGAATTATCTTTCCAACGATACCAATTTCGTCCAAATTCGGTATCGGAGTAAAAAGTTATGGACATTTTACAGAGAACTGTTGGAACTGCCCAGAAGCGACGGTTAGGCCGACGGACCATCGAGCTAGCGATGGACCGTCGCCCAAGCCGTCGCGACTAAGTTAGTGAACCTGACTTCTGGTCAAGTGTGACGGCCTGGACCGACGGACCGTCGAGCTAGCGACGGACCGTCGCCAAAATCGTCGCAGACGAGGCAAAAAGTTCAGGTTCTGGCCAAGTGCGACGGTCAGGACAGACGGACCATTGATCCAGCGATGGATCATCGACCAAACCATCACCATTTTGGATCAGAGTTTTGAAGCCATCTTTAAAAGGGTATTTGGGTCTTTTTTCACCCGTTTCGACCCCTAATTATACCAGACCAGAGCTCATAACTTCACTATTCATCTATAACACCAAATTAGGATTTCTCTCAAAGATCAATCCCCAAGAACAAGAAACCCTAGGTGTTTTATTCCAAGTTAAGAATTTAAGCTTTCCTCCACCAATCTTTAAGAAATCATCCACCCATGTATGTCAAGTGTTGATTCATGGGTTCCTTTCACCCATGAAGCTCGAGAAACCCTATATGAAATATAAACTTTGGATTCCATGGTATGAATTAAATTATATCCATGTTTATGTTGTTGTTTGATTTTCAAGTTGAAGTCTTCAATGACTATCATGAAAATATGTTAGCAAGTGGTTGAAGTTCTTGCATTGGAAGTGTAAAATGTTTCCATGATATATTATTTCAATATTCATGCATAAGCCTAAAGATATGCATGCAAGGTGTTTGATAAAATGCCTAAGAGAATAAGAATTATGCCTTATGACTCATTTTTGACCAAAATTGATGAATCCATGTTTCTCCCTTATGTTCGATATGACTCCCACGTTATTGTTATGCTTTGTAATGGATTTACGTAATGCTCATGAGATTAGGCTTATGAAATTATGATATGTTTACATGCATTCCTATTCATGTGTAAGCTTATAGTATATGAATACTTCATTAAAATCCCTAATGATTGTACTATGAATTGTTAACTATGGTCATGTGTCAAGAAGTGTCGTGTCTTGTCAGTTTCATGCTATCGAGTCCTGGGGATACTTTTATCTGACAATTTAGCTGTGTGCCTAGAGCCAGTGTCATTTTTCAAGATACTCTCAGTCAAGCCATGTTCAGTAGAATTCAGTCTGTCTCATGACTCAGAAAAACTCAGTAATTTCAGCTAGTTATTAGACTTAGTAATATTCCGTCAGTCAATGGAACTCAGGGAACTCAGTCCAATCAGTTCAGTATAATTAGTTCAATGTCTAATCAGATGGGATTAGGATTCAACACCGAGTGAGCCCAAGGATGGGAACTCACCTGCGAGTAGAGGGTGTGAGTATAAGAAGCAATCCTTCCGCTCTAAAACTACCTAGCCAGCATAGGTTGAGACATCAAACCTTTTAGATGAGGGTAGATGAGGTGGCTTAACCTATTATATGAGGGTCCCACTATTCTTCTTAGAGTACTTGTTAGATGAGGGATTACTCACAGTTTGTCCTTACCAGTGGCGTGGTATTGACACCCTTCCAATTGGGGTTATAGATTGGACCCCAACTCAACTATAATAGCTTATTAGGGGCATTTCGGTTAAATGACTACTTCCCACAGTCTCAGTCTCAGGTCTGAGTAATAGAACTCAAATTGTTCTACAGAATTCAGGACTGTCAGATACAGTCACCCAGCTCAGTACGGAACTCAACTAGTTCTAACAAAAATAGGACTGTCAGAAACAGTCATTCAGATAATAGTATATCAGTTATATAAAAACTTAAATTATTAGTATTCAGATTCTGTGATGTCATGATCTCAGTTACATTTCACGTATTCATGCATGTGTTCTCACGTTTATGTTAATCAGTCAGTTAGTATTGTTCATGCATATAAACCCCTTGCATTCAGCCTACCTCACTGTGATACCAGTATATTCAATCGTACTGACGCATTTGTGCTATGGTGTTTTTATACCATAGGTTCAGAAGCACAAGCTCCAGAGCATCCTTAGTAGATCAGATGTTCAGCATCCATACTAGAAGTGAGTCCTCATCATTCGAGGATAGCATGATTATTTTATTACTTTATTATTTCAGTAGTCCGAAGTTAGTTGGGGACATGTCCCATCAACTCCATATTTTTTAGACAGTTTAGAGGCTTCTAGACTATAGCATGTTTAGACAGTTATTTTAGTTTTGTTTTGGGATTGATATATCGTATTCCTATACGTTATGTTTTATCAGATATTTGAACCTTATGGCCTTTCAGCCATTTTCCTCATTTATATAGTATATTATGCAGTGCCCAGTTACAGATATCAGTCATGGGTTAGCATATGGTCCTTCGGGATCATGAGCACCGTGTAGCATTCTGAGTACCAGATTCAGGACGTTACAGTTTCCTCCCATCAAGCTCTTGGTTTAATGTCATGCACGATGCCTTTGTAATCCCCATTTGTGTCTCCACTTAGAGGACTTAAATTTCCTGCCCAATTTTCTTTCATTAAATCTTTGAGGCGCGTTGGGTAGTTGTGAGGGCATGATGATGAATGTTCTATCATGCCACATTGAAGACTTAAACTATTTGCCCAATTTAGCATCAAACTTTCGTATGGGCTTGTTGGACAACAGTGATAATCTTGGAAAGCCATTAATTAAACATCGATCTTTAATCTTTTTGGGCTTCAAGATTGGGGTCTTAGTATACCCTTTTGGAAAGACAAACTCCGAGATATAAGGAAATAATTCATTTTCACCATCATTCAATATTTTCTTGGATGGATTGATTGTCATCAAATCCACCGCACTTAATGTTGAGAAATCATTAGAATAAGGTATTTTCCAAAATTTTGGAGTTATCTCCATTCTGGTATCCTCACCACAAAATGGACTGAGAGTTTACATAAGGGATTTACTTGGCTTCCTCGTCCGACTCTAGTACCATTTCCTCCTTTTTGGCATCATCTCTCATGTTTGGATTGGTTGGTTGGGAAATCATCAAGAATTCGTTAATATAATACTCATTAGAAGAACGAGCATGGTTGTGGTGTTTGAAGTATTAACTTCTATGCGCACATCTATCTTCTTGAATTTCTCTCCGAATTTCTTGTGTATAATGGTTGTTTCCTCCTCCGTCATTATTGTCAATTCCAATATAAATTGAAGTATCGCTTTAACTCCACTACTTTTCGTGCTTCATTCCTTTCTTTTCTTTTCATAAGAACTATTAAAATCATTAGAAGAACTAGAAACTGAGTTAGCATAACGGGGGAGGGGGAATTCGTACAATGGTTCCGATGTCCATCTTGACCACCATATAAGGAACAATCATGCTCCCAAGAGGGTTAATATGGTGCACACATCTCTTCCCGGGGAGCATATCTACAATCTCATCGAAAGTGGGGTCCACTACAATATGGACATGGGTCATCGAGGTATGACTTCCAACCAACAAATCCATATTCATTCCATGATGCCATATTAACAAATATGCAGAACTCAAAATCTATCTAAAACAAGAAATAAAAGAAAATAACTAACAAGTATTTACAAGATAAAATTTAAGCAAGTAAGCTCAAATTCCAAACTAACTCAATACACCAAATTGCTCCTCGGGAATGGCCCATTTTTTATAACGCTCAACTTACACGTCAATTTTAGTGCAAGGCGGTCGTCGTCAATAGATTTACCCAACTTTTGAGTCGAGGTTGAATCCATGAGGAACAATGTGAGTGGCGATCAAATTAATTTGAAATGATAGTTACGAGTTAAATTCAAACAAATGATACAAAAATATAAATGGGGGAGGTGAGTTCCTACACTAATGTTTCTTTTTGGGATTTTCTAGTATAAATTCGGGGCTACGAATAATTAGGGTTTTAAAAATTATGCATGGATCTTGGGATTATGTATTACTAAGGGAGTGACATGTGGGAGTTAGTCATCAACATCGATTTAGTAAGTCAAATATAGGTAGGCTTGGTTATAGATTTTGATGCTAGTCTTTCAACAAAACATTAAACTTTCACCATTCCTTTCGAATAACTAATGGATGTGCTCAACAATTAGCAACCACAACCTCAATTAAGGCATCCCTATTTCTAGGATAACTCTCATGGCACAGTTAAGCTCACATTCACTCCTATGTCTAAGATAGTTAAAATTTAGCAAACTACACGTATAATTGTCTATCATTGCTTTGGTCCCCATATCCTTCTTTCAAGGATGATATGGATTCCTAAATTCCACCCAAAACCCTTCTTTCAAAGATGGTATTGAACTTTCTAGATCTTGGAGCTTTCACTCATCAAACCCATGTGGGTATTTGGAGCTTTCACCCATCAAATCCCAACCAAAATAGTAAAGCAATAATAGAACCCATAAATATGAACTACCAAATAGATGCTAACAATCACAACCCACACACACTTTAGTCCTTATTCACACATAACCCCAAGAGGGAGATATCGCAATTAACTTCCGTAGTGGTGGTTGATTAACCATCTTGACTGACCGCGACCGCGATAACTGAGGCTATTTCACTGCATGTCTTCAGCTGCACTTTTTCTGCTACCTTTTGATCCTTTCAAGCTCCAATTCACATATCTTTGCCTTTTCAACTCCTATACCTGTAAAGAGTGGATATTAGTACATTAAATCACAATTATGTCTCATCTACTTATTCAAAACAAGGCAATATCCATTAATAATGAGTATGGATGAGTGGTAAAATCACCACTCATTAAATACCTAAAGAAAATACCTTTGTCACTTGTGGATTGAATTTTCCCAAGTTATTTTTACCATTGTTGTTGATATAGTATTTGCATCCAAAAGGATGAAAGTATCTAATGTTAGGCTTTTTCCCTCGCCATAGTTCATAAGGCATTTTCTATAGAATAGGTCTGATCAGGCATCTGTTAATGATGTGACATATTATACTTACTGTTTTTGCCCAAAAGTGATATGGGAGATTATGTTCTAACAGTATGATCTGGCAGTTTCTTGGAGAGACCAATTATTTTACTCCACCACACCATTTTGCTGAGGAGACTGAGGTGATGAGAAGTTCTGAGAATATCCGTTCTGAGCACAATATTTCTTAAATGCCTTATTTTTAAATTCTCCTCTATGATCACCGTAAACATAGGTGATAAAGTGTCCAACTTCTCATTGTACTTTTTGATGGGAGAGATTTCTCTTTTTTCATGTTTTATTGAGAAGTTTTCATCTTTGAAAAAAACTCCTAAATCGACATCACACAATTGACTGATGCTAAGCAGATTATGTTTGAGGTAGTCCACTAGATATACTTCAGTGAATTCATATGATAAGCTGAGTTTTACCGAGTCGACTCCGATGACGTTTTCTCTAACATTGTCACCAAATCTAAATGATCTCCTATCTATTTTCCTTAGAGTAGAAATGTTTTCTTTCTTTTTGGTCATGTATCTAAAACTTCCACTATCAATGACCCGCATTCCCCTTTTATAGCTCTTACGGACCTGTTCCTACAAAATAAGAAGATTAATTCTTCTTATGTACCCAAGTGTTATTGGGTCCTTATGGGTCAGACGTTCTTTCTTTAGGTTTCCAAACCCACGTGCTACCAGACTTGTGCCTATAGCTGTAGAATCTTTCCCTTTATTTCTGCAGACAAAACAGGCTGGTTCTTGAGAGATGAAAGAGGTCTTGGCTGATTTAAACGATCCCGATGAGGAACTTGAGTTGTTTTTAAAGGAATTTGATCTTACAAAACTGTGAATTGAGGATTTCTTAAAACTTTTTAATTTTATTTTTACATCATCAAACTCTTCATGAAGCAAGTCAATTTTAATTTGACATGCTTCAATTTCTTTTTGAAAGTTTCTTTGTTCCTCTTTGAGTTTTTGTTTAAATCTTGCTTTACAACTTTTCTTCACTTGAGCGAGCTTATTATATTCATCTATGACATTTTGAAGCTCATCGATTATCATATCTAAATTAGATTTAAGAATATTACAGTTATGACAGTCGTGAGGTCTTACATCACTAAGTTCACCCGTTGCCATGAAGCACCTATTGGAAGCTTCTACTTTTTCTTTAGTTTTATCTTAATCACTCTAGGCTCTCAAGATTTGATATTTCTTGATTGTATTCTTCTTAACTCTGGATAGGTTTGTTTGAAATGGACACACCTTCCACAGAGATAACAACGATCATCATTTCTGGTGGAGTCATTATTTTTGGCTTCTTGGGATCTTTGTTGTCTTTTTCTTATGATCTACCTTACTCCATGATTAATAAGGTCCTTCTTTCGCTATTAGCATCTTTTAGAATGTCCTCTTTTCAGTTGGAGCAACGTTTTAGGCTATTGGCTTTTTTCTTTTCATCCTTATGGTACCTGTTGATATAATTTCTCTCATATGCAATGAGGTTACCTCATAGTTCATCATATGTCATGTTGTGTAGATCTTCATCTTCTAGAATGGCAACCTTGGTTTCCCAAATCCTTGGAAAACTTTGGACCAGCTTCTGGACGTGCAGGCTATGTGGATAGATCATCACCAGTGATTTCAATTCGCATACGATCTTATTGAATCTGGAAAATATTGTTTTAATGTTCTCATTCTCTTCAATTTTGAATAGTTCCTATTCATTGACCAGGGTAGCAATTTTTTACTTTTTGACTTTGGTGATTCATTCATAGGTTATCTCCAATTTATCCCACATTTCTTTTACAGTTTCGCAAGTTGATATCTTTTCGTATTCTTCTTCACTAATTGCACACAAAAGTAAACTTATAGCACATGCATTAGTTTGGATTACCTCTTTTTGTTCCTTAGTGACCTCGAAACTTTCAAGGTCTTTTATGTTGACACTGCTGGATTTTTAGTCCTCGTCCTTTTGCTTTTCTTTAAGTCCTAGAATTGGCTTTGGACCATTCTTGATGATGACCCAGGCTTGAAAGTCATTTGATTGGAAAAAGATTCTAAATAAATTTTTCCAGTATGAGTAGTATTATCCATTAAAGTATGGCGGTCTTATGGAGGAGTGACCATCTTGAAGAAGAGCACCGGGAATTTGATAATTTTCCATTTGGTCTTTGCTCACTTGCGGTTAAGCAATACTATTGGTGAGACCTGCTCTTATAACAATTGAAATTCAAGAGGGGGGTGAATTGAAAATTTTCTGTGAGTCGACTATTGACTCTTCATAGTCGACTCGCCTATATATCAGTACACTTCACAAAACAGATTAGATTTAAAACAATTAAGCAAATAAATAATTAAATATAAAGTAAATACACAAAATTTTATCCTAATTTGGAACACCAATGTGATGCCTACTTCCAGTCCCCTTGGGTTTCAAAGTTTCCTTAGATCATTCAATGTGCGGGCTCAAGTACAGTGATGGGAAACAACTTCTGAAGACTTATTTTTCTCTTCAGATCTTGTGACACAGCTTCAGCAGATATTACAAAGTTGACTCGATCCTACACTTTATATAACAATTGTAAACTAAAAGTTTGAAAGCCTTGTAAGACTAAGATTGGGACACTTTGATATTCTTCTTTGAAGTTGCGTAGTGTCTTCTTTCTTCCGTTTTGGACTTTATAGTCTTCTGTTGTATATGCTTTTTTTCTTTATAATAAAACCCAAGTGATTTCTTCTCAATCAAGAATTTGAGTTGATTCCTTGATTGAGGGAATTTGCACTTTATGATATGTCCATACTTGGTGCGATTTTTATTTCTCATGTCTATACATGTCCATACCAGATATGTCCATGTAATTAGTGAGCTATTCCTTCTCCTTTGATCTTGTTGTGAGGTGCATCCAATTTCCTTGTCTATTTGGATCTTTAGTTGATCTTGACAAGCGATATCCTACTTTTGATGTGGATTAATATTTAACAGGATGTTCTTTGAGAGAATATTTCTTGACTTGTACAAGATATCCTCTCATGATTTGAAATTTTCAATGTCCTTTGTGTGAGATCTCCCTCCATCATTAGGGATCTTCAATATCTTTGATCTGGCTCCATATTTAGCATGATATTCTTTGAGAGAATATTTCTTGCCTTGTGCGAGATATCCTCCTATGATTTGAGATCTTCAATGTCCTTTGTGTGACATCTCCTTTCATTATTAGGGATCTTCTATCATGTATACACTTAAAGTCTCACTTAGAAGCATCACTGATCCTTAATCATCCATAGATATATGATTTTATTTAAAAAATACTAAAATTATTTAATATGTGATTTATGATGTGGCATGACTTTATGCTACGAAATTGGGGCATTTGATATCATTCGGTCATTGTCGTGATATATTTACTAGGAGCATGCATACGCGACTGTAACTTCTTAGGAGTACACATATGCCATCATATGTTATGAGCCTATATATGCTATAATAATATATTATGAGCCTATATATAATGACGTAATATACTTCTAGGGCATTTTATATATTGTCATCGATTCATCAAATTATTGTGTTGATTTTCTTCACTGTTGTTTATAACAATTCTGTAGTGTAGATTGTGTTGAAATATATAATGTTGTTGCTGAACATTTGTTTCGAGATTACTAAGAATTATATTTGTAAAATATTTTTCTTGCATATTTTTCTTTGCTTGTTGTGTGTTTTGATATTCTAACACTTATTTTAGGAGTATTTAGGAGTGGTGATGGGGGTGGGGGATCAAGGATTTATAGATTTATGTTTATGTCTTTATGTATGACTCGCTCCTTATCCACACATGCAAGTATTATTGTTAATGAAAAATCTAGTCTCGAATGACCTTGTTCGGGATGATTTTGTTGGTCAAATATTGTCACGATTCAATAACGAGGTCATGATGACAGTAATCATGGCTCATCCTTGATAAGTAAGTCAATCACCCAAAAAGGAAAGAAATCTTCAATAAGTAATAATAATAATAAGATGAGACTTCTAGAATGAAGTCAGGCCAACACAAAACATAAATAAAGCAAAAATCTAAAAGAAATAACATAAATCCCCAAAAATCTGGTGTCATAAATATAAAGCATCTAATACATCATTCAAAAATAGAAAAGGTATAATGTTTGTCTCAGAAAATAAGTAAAGGCATAATAAAAGTAAGAGGAGGTCTTGAAGTCAATTCTGGTCCCTAGAGCAACCTAGTACCTCAATCACAGTCTCTAGGATGAATGATCAACCATCCTGGTTAGTACTTCAACTAGAATATGCACCGATAGAATATAATAGGAGTGAGTACGGTGCACTTGTACTCAGTAGGTATCATAGGTTGACTGAGAAAACCAAAAAATAAAATAAGTAAAAAAACTATGAGCACACCACCTACAAACAAAAAATTCCCAAACGGTAGCTCATGCCGTCTCCAATAACAGTTTTAATATAAATATCAAATAAAACAACACAAATAAATACGGAAAGTATACGGAAGCTAAAACACAAGCCGAGGAAAACTAAAGGATCAAGAAATATGCATATGCAATGCAATGCTATGATGATGGAATGAATAGTGAAAGTCACCGCATGACTTTTTGTATACACCTATCGAACTCGCAACTTCTAAGATAGAACACATGGGGGTTCACAACCCATATGCTATAACTCATATCTCAAATTTCAATCCACCTCTACGGCTCGTGTCCATGGAGAGAATTTTTATAAAAATATCTCATTTTCTTTCAACAAAATAGTATTTCTCAGTGGTATCAGTATCCCATGAATGTATATGTATGCGATGAGGATGTAATGCTCACCATCAAATCAGTAGGAAGATATCCAATCCATTTAATATGTATATAAGTTAGCCCAAAATCCAACTCAATATATCTACAATTTATGATTATCAACTCTAATTAGGCACCATTGAAATAAATATGCATGTAAGACATCATTAACATCATATCAACCCCTAACACGAACATTTCTATCATGATAAAGGCAAAGAATGCTCAATAAGTCTAATAATAACAATTCAAGCTCAATAAGTCTAATAATAACAATTCAAGCCCCCACACGGGCATTATATTTAGAATAAAGATATTTAAATTCATATATAAGACTAATGATATCAAATAAAGACCCAATACGGGTAACACACAATATCAGATATCACAAGTCAACAAAATATAAGCCCCTACTCAGGAACACAATAGTAATAATAATCTCAAAATATAAACCGCATAGTTATTTTTCCCAACCCATAGCATGCTTTAATTATTTATTGACTACCCAACTAAATCTAAAAGAAGTTGTCATAACCTACCTCAAAACGATAAAATATAAGCCTAAAGTGTTTCAACACAGAACTTTTCCCTCTGACAACCTTGCAGTCAACTACAATCAAATATAACATCTATGCATTAAAAGAGAAATAATAATAGAATATTGCTCATATTTGAGCCACGTCCAAAATGGATCCAAAAAAATGAGTTCGAAAATAAATGGGTAAAACTGGATACTCTTTTGGAAATGCATTCAAAAGGTTTAAACAATCTACAGTTGAAAATTCATGTGAAAATGAGTTTAAAATGAAGCCCAAATCAAAGAAAAATCATTTTAAAGATTTTTCAAATTTTTTTATCAAAATCCCATGTTAAAATCAAGATAAAGAGTGTTTCAAGGATATAAATAATGAAAACTAATGAAATTAATGTTCTGTATCTTAACCAAGCTCAAATGGTGATGAAAATTCTAAAAATACCCTAACTCGAAGTTCAAAGTCCAAAAATAATAAAAATCACAAAAAGGAAAAATTTATATTGTTCAGTGAATAGTTCCTCGTGAACACAATCACCCTTCACGTTCACGCGGGTCAACGATGACCAGGACACTAAAATAGCCTTTGCATCTTGGAAGACTGGAAATTCAAGCATGTGCTTTCGCGACAGACTCATTGCATTCGTGAAGAAACGATCTTGTTTTGTTCCACAATTGAAATAGAGATGTCTGAAACAATTGGAGAAACACTTTGATAAGCAGTGACTGATTCAATTAGGGTATTAGTGTTTGATCTATTATAAAACAAATATCGCATTTTTTTCACTTCGTTCAAATAATAATTTTACCGCTAACCGATCAAGACCCAAGTTTCTTTTGCAAACGCGACCTCTTACCTTGCGTTCACAATAAATGAAAATATCGTTATCCGCATTCACAGTCAGAGGCCCACATTTGCGAAGAAGGATTTGGCTTGAACCAGATATCAGCAAAAATGATGATTTTGCATGATTTTGAATCCTTAGAATGGATCGTCAAGATTCATTTAGGACCCCACAACAAACTATATATGCTACCAAACTAATTTCAACATTTTGAACTCAATGGCGATCTCAAATTTTTGAAAAAAAAGATCATTTTTAATAACTTATCCCCTGGGATTCCTTTAAAGGCATATTTCACTAGTTTTCAAATGGAGGGTCGAAATATAAACTAAAGGCTCCAAACCCAAACCAAACCCATCCTATTTGATATTTTGAGACTTATAAAACTATCCAAATTGTCATTTAGAACTCAAAATATCATATGTTAACTAAAGTCAACTATATGGCTTTAAAGCCTCTAAACTCATAAACTCTCCCAAATCACTTCTGATCACATCAGAAATTGTGTAACCATCCCCATACCCTAAAATCAATATATAGAAACTACAAAGAAGGGAAAATGGTCAAAATAGCTAAAAAGCAAGATTTCACACTTCAGGTCATTGTAGTATCCACCACTAAAACTCTAGTTCGTCCTCAAACTAAAAGGCAAGGAAATACCTAAATCAGTAAAGAGTTGGGGATAACTACAATGCATGCCAGACTTGACCTCCTAAGTAGACTCCTTAATAGAATGGTGCCTCCATAGAATCTTAACCATAGAAATATCTCTAGAACTCAACTGTCTAATATCCCTGGCTAAAATAGACATTGACATCTCTACAAAGATCATTCTATCATCCAACTGAATTGAGTCTCAACGAAGAACCTAAGGCTTATTTAGAATATAGAGCGGAAACATAGATACATGAAAGCTGAATGAACAACTAAAAAGTCTAGAGGGAAGGACAACTCATAAGCAACCTTCCCTATTGTTCGAAGGATCTCAAAAGGCCCGACATACCTAGGTCTAAGCTTTCCCTTTATTCCTAACCTTATCACGCCCTTCCTAGGAAATACACAAAGGAAGACTCAATTACCAATCACAAACTGTAAGGCACAAAGCCTACAATCTTCATAACCTTTTTGACTACCCTAGGCTGCCAGAAGCCTATCCTAAATCATCCAAACCCTGTCCAAGGACTCACAAAGCAAGTTGGTACCACCGGGTCTAACCTTTGAAGTCTCAAACCAACCAATAAGAGATCAAAAATGCCTACCAAACAACAACTTAAAAGGTGCCATTTTAGTACTCGAACGGTAGCTATTATTATAAGCAAACTCTACTAAGGACAAATGCTTCTTCCACTAACTTTTGAAGTTGTCACAATCCTAAATTTAAGGGTCATGATGGAACTTGTCACGACGTACCTTGACAAATAAACCTATCATCCAACCTGATACACAAAGGGGAAAAGATAAAAATACCCTCGCGGTAAGGCTTCTAGAATGAAGTCGAATAATATAAGTATAATAAATGCGGAAAGAATATAATCAATAATACATTCATAAATCCCAAAACCTGATGTCAATGGTATAAGAACGTATCTAGTACAACTCGAATCTAGATGAAATACATAAGAAAAATACAATAGATACAAATCTGTCTATGAAATTATTAAAGACATAGTCTAATGATATAAAAGATAGTAGAAGACATCTAAATGCCTGAAAATCATCCATTACCTTGAAAGCTCCAACAATTGCCCGAGTCAAGTAATGTGGGGTGAACTCGAACTTAAATCTGCACTAGAAGGGTATAGTAGGAGTGAGTACGGTCAATTTATACTCATTAGGTATCATAGGCCGACCAAGCAAAGTAGAAAATAAGAAATAAAAAATACACATTAAGGGCATGTCACCTACAATCAAAAAATGTCCCACAATGGTAGCCCACACCACTTGCACTAACAATTCTAATATATCACATATATTGCAACAAATGTCGAAAAAGATGACAATTATATAATATACCACATACATGTAGGACAAGGAATGGCAATATACATACAAGATTATTGAGTGCAAGTATTAGAAGATAGAACAATTAGATAACTAATAAGTCAAAGCAAAAGTAAAATCACATCACAAACAAAATAAAGTAAACACAATAAGAATGATGATGGTGATGATTATTATGATAATCATGATGATGCATAAGCTTGTCACACAACCTCCAAGATTATTGCACAGTCTCTGTATACATCTACGGAGCTAAAGGTTCCTGATGTAGGATCTATGGGGGGGGGGTCATAAACGCATATACAATCTATATATCATAATCCTCCTCGCTACATTCCTTGGGGATGGTTTTATAAGATAGTATAATATCTTTTCCCCGGCAAATCCCTCGAGGAGAGTTTTAAAAAAGTGTTACTAGTTTTTCTTAGGGTTTTCCACGATGGTACTAATGTTTCATTAATGAGTATGCTATGAGGATGTAATTCTCATAACCAATCACAATAAATATTTCCACAACCAACCACATGATGTATTTCCAAAACCAACCACACTGATATATTTCCACAACCATGTGAGCCAATATCCACTCATTATTTCCAACAATCCATGAATTTCCATATGTTTCATATGCCAGTAAAGTTTGAATATATCATAATACATACATGGTACCAAAACACACTTTTTCATCAATATGATATAATTTATTCAAATGTATATAAGGCAATCAACATCACAAAAGACCCAACGCTGTCACACATATCACATAATCTCTCAAAACCAACCATTATATCACATATAGGCCCTTTCACAGGCACAACACATTAAGATAGTCAATTTCATAATTATTTCCCATCCTCTTAACATGCATTTTGTATACAAATTAACTACCCAGAAAAGTTTAAAAGAGTTAAGCCATAACCTACCTCGAATGCCTAAACTGATCTACTACACTTCGATCCCAAAGCCCTTCTCCCCATGAATAGACCTAAAATCAACTAAAATATCAAATATAAAATCTATACATCAAAAGGAAGCCAATGACACCTATATTGACTATTTTGGATTCAGGGTCAAAATGAACAAATGAGTTTTTAAAAAAGAAGGGCAAAATCATAACTTTATTTCAAAAATGTGTTCTCCATACTTTTAGGAACCTTCAACTGAAAACCAAAGTCCAATCGAGTTAAAACTGAGGTCCAAATCAAAGAAAAACCATTTTTAAACAATATCGGGAAAATCTTCAAAATGCATCTTAAAATTAAGATTAGAAGTTGTTTTGAAGATGAAATTGAGGAAAAACTAGTAAATATAGAATTATGAACATTATTCAAGTGAAAAAGGAGTAAAATTAGGGTTTAAATTGGTGAAATACAATTTTAGGCCTCCAGGGCCGAAACCCCCAAGTTTTCACTTTGAAATTTGAATAAAAACAAGAATCTAATGATAAAGATGGAAGAAATTAGTTGAAATGAGTGTAATGGAGCTTACCCAAGCTTAGGAGTTAAGTAAATAGATCGAAACCATGAAACACTAAGCTCCAAGTCTCAAAAATTATGAAAAATGATGAGACACGAGTATTTATACCCAGTACTCGTGATCGCGAACAATGGGTCGCGATCACAACACCACGACTGATAGGCCTATTACGATTGTGAAAGATATATTGTGATCGTGACACCTCATCTGGTGGACCTACGGCGATCGCGGCCCAAGGCTAGCAATTGCAGATGCACCAGCTATGGTTCACCAGCTTGGGATTTAGATTCCGTCCAAGTCCATGCGGGCCCCTTAAAATCCATTCAGAATTCTGTGAACGCAAACAAACTATGCATCTTTATAAAATTCGACGCCCTAGACTCGATAGAGGTATCAGAGTTTTGAAAAGACGTTGTTTTCAAAAAGTTGACCTCAGAAACCCAAAATCACACTTTTATAAACCAAGGGTCAAAATGAGATTTAAAACCAGACTAAACATGTTCCACCCTAAAATCGACATTCTAAATCTGTTGGCTCAGTCCGTTCATTCATTCATCACACGGATCAACAAATAACCACAGAAGTTCATAATAAGGCTGTCAAATCCACCAAAAATCACAATATTGCACAAATAACACCAAAATGTATTGGGAACTATGCCAATCAACCCCATACCTCATAAATACCATAATGAAACAATGGGGAGGGGTAAAATAGTCCAATCACTCAAAAACACATTTTTCACATATAACATCAAAACTTCAGGTTATTACATCATCCACCACTAAATATTTAGTTCCTCCTCAAACTAAGGCAATGAAACACTTGTATTAACAAAGAGCTGGGGATAAGGACAATGCATATCAGACTTGACCTCCTAAGTAGCCTCATCTACAGGTTGATTTCGTCACTGAACCTTAACCACATGTCTAACTCTAGAGTGTAACCATCTAACATCCCTAGCCAAAATGGAGATCGGCTCCTCAACAAAAGACAACCTCTTATCTAACTGAACCGACTCTTGATAAATGACAGGAGACTTATCTGAAATGTAACAATGAAGCATGGAAACATGAAAATTGGATGAACAACCAATAAAATTAGGACAAAGCTGACTCATAAGCCACATCACCAACAGTCCAAAAAATCTCAAATGGACCAATATACCTAGGGCTAAGCTTTTCCCTCCTCCCAAACCTTATCACATCATTCATGGGTGAAACTCAAAGAAAACTAAGATCACCAACACCAAATCTCAAGGCACAAAGTCTATAATCAACATAACACTTCTGCCAACTTTGAGTCACTCAAAGTCTATCCTAAATGATTTGGACTTCATCCAAGGACTCGCGAAGCAAGTCCGTACCTAGAGGTCTAACCTCAGAAACATCAAAACAAACCATTGGAGAGCAGCAACGCCTACCATACAATGCCTCAAAGGGAGACATATCAATACTTGAATGGTAGCTATTATTATACGTAAACACTTCTAAAGTGAAATACTCCTCCTACTAGACACCAAAATCCATCACACACGCGTAGATCATATCCTTCAAAATCTGGAAAGTCCGTTATAATTGACCATTAGTCTGGGATGAAATGATGTGCTAAAGTCAACCCAAGTACCCAACTCATCCTTAAGAGTCTTCCAAAAGTTATAAGTGAACACAGAACCTCGATCTGAAATGATAGACACCGGCACACCATATCATCAAATAATCTCATGAATATGGGCTAGCCTTTCAGTACTAAAAGAGAATTGTATAGGACTGAAATGCACAAACTTGGTCAATCGATCTACAATGACCCAAAAACTATCAGATCCATGGAATGTACAAGGCAACTCAATCTTAAAATTCATAGTGATTTATTCCCACTTCCACTCTAGAATGGGTAACCGCTGAAGCAATCCACCAGGCCTTAAATGCTCAGTTTTCATCTACTGGAAAGAAAGGCAATGAGCTAGAAAATTTGCTATATCCTTCTCCATACCACCCCACAAGTAATGTTGCCTCAAATTATGATACATCTTAGTCACTCCCGGATGTATGGAATATCTGAAACAATGGGCATCCTCCAAAATCAATCTAATCCAATCAACCACTCTTGGCATACAAAATTGACCTCCAATCCTTAAAACTCCATCAAAAACAAGTGGGGATTCCTTAGTCTTACAACTGAACACCTTATCTCAAATTGATCTTAATCCAACATCATCAAACTTCTAAGCTCAAATATGCTCTATCAAAGAATACCTAGCATTCACAAAGGCCAAAACAATGCCCAGGTGTTGAAATATTAAGCCTAACCATCAGGTTAGCTAAAGACTGAGCTTATATGGCCAAAGGACTCTCCTGGGTCAAAAGGTGCACCAAGATACCCTTGCTAGTCAACTTACAACTCAAGGCATCTGCAACCATATTAGCCATACCTTAATAATAGAGAATAGTCAAGTCATACTCCTCAAGCAACTCAAGAAAACAATGTGGCCTCATATTAAAATCTTGCTGGGTGAAAAAGTACTGAAGGCTGTGATGATTTGAGAAATTCTCACAACGAACTCCATAGAAGTAGTGCCTCCATAACTTTAAAGAAAAAAACAACCGTGCGTAATTCCAAATCATAGGTAGGGTAATTCTTCTCATGGGACTTCAACTGATGAGAAGTATAGGAAACTACCCTTCTGCATCAGCACAGTACCTAACTCAACACCTGAACCATCACAAAAGATGGTAAAACCCACGCCCTCCTTGGGAAAAGTCAAGATAGGATCTGAAGTCAACAAATTCTTGAGATTTTGAAATTTTACCTCACAAGCATCAGACCACTGAAAATATTTCTTCTGAGTCAACTTGGTCAATGAAGTTGTAATGGATGAGAAACCCTCAACAAAACACCTATAATAACCTGCCAAGCCAATAAAACTCTAAATATCGATGGGCAAAGTAGGTCTAGCCCAATCACAAACTATTGTAACCTTTGATGGATCAACCATAATACCCTCCTTAGTCACTACATGACCCAATAAAGAAACAGACTCCAACCAAAACTCATACTTAGAGAATTTGGGATACAACTTCTCATCCCTCAATCGCTGATGCACAATCCATAAATGTACCTCATACTCAGCCTCACTCTTATAATAAACCAAAACATCATTTATAAATAAAGTAAAAAGGAGTTGAGCTACAGTTGAAACACCCGGTTCATCAAATCCATGAATGGGGAAGGTGCATTGGTCAACCCATAACCATGAACTTATAATGACCATATCGAGTCTAACAAGTTATCTTTGGTATATCCAAAGCTCTAATACTCAACTGGTATGTAATAACCCGAAAAATCCAAACCACTATTAGAGCCATGTAACAAGCTCATGCATAGTACATCATGGTTATTTCATAGTTTTATGAGTAATTTAGATGTATATTAAGGCTTCAAATAACTCCCAGCTATCAGAAGAATCAAAACATTCCTTACCGATTGAATTCTTGAGAAGGATATTGGTATAGTCAACTTTAAATGAGCATATGTATAATTATACTTAGAATTTTTGAGATCATGACCTATCAATAGATATATAATTGAATTATCTTTCCAACGATACCAATTTCGCCTAAATACAATATCGGAGGAAAGAGTTATTGTTATTTTACTTCAGCATGTCAGGCTGGAAACTATGTGACGACATTTGTGGTAGCTTACCACATTTGTGACGCCCTACCACGAAGGTCGTCAGCCTTAGGTAGAATCCAACTCTTGTGTCATGACATTCGTGGTAGCTTACCACATTTGTGATGCCCTACCACGAAGGTCGTCAGCCTTAGGCAGAATCTAACTACTGTGTGACGACATTCGTGGTAGCTTACCACATTTGTGACGCCCTACCACGAAGGTCGCCAGCCTTAGGCAGAAACCAACTCCTAAGTGATGAAATTCGTGGTAACTTACCATATTTGTGATGCCCTACCATGAAGGTCGTCATACTTAGACAGAAACCATCCGTTCCAGCTCCTGTGTGACGACATTTTTGACGGCTTACCAAATTTTTGACGCCTTGTCACAAATGTCGTCAGCAATGATTTTCAGCAACTGGGAATTTATTTCATAAGGGTATTTTGGTCTTTTTCCTTCACTTCCCATGACTTATAACCCTCAATTAACGTATTATCTTCCATTCTCTTTAGTTAAAACATCTCACAAAGCTCTCTTATACACTTTCTACCACAAGATTAGGGTTTCCTCTCAAGATCATCTCCTCAGGAACAAGAACATTCTTTCCCAAAGGGGTTAAACCCTAGTCAAGAAAAATCAAGGGCAATCCTAAGGATTTCTTCAGGAACCTTCAGAAACCTTAGATCTCTTTCAAGATCAAGCTTTAAGGTATGCGTAGTGTTCATCTATGGATTCAATTCGTTCATAGAGTTCAAGAACCATGCTTTTAAATATTATTTTATATACTTTTATGGTGATATAAGCATGTACATGTTGATGATTGTTATTCAAGTTTCAAGATAATATCTAAGGATGTTTTTCATTTAATATATGTGATTGTTGGTCAAAAATCAAGAACTTTGGGTGGGTTGAACTAATACAAGTATGAAATCCACCTATTACTTAAAGAATGAATGTAAGGTGTTTGATAAAATGCCTATGATGTTAGAAGTTCATATTTACATAATTTCATGATATCTAAATGATAAGTCCATGTTAGAGATACACTTCAATATGAATGCTCATACTATTTATGTATTCTTATGGTGATGGCATGAAGTATGTAAGATGATGGAAATATGAATTTTATGTGCGAATTATATCCATGCTTTCCCTACCATGTTTGAGGTGTTGATTAAATGCATGAAGTATACTATCCCCTACTTATGATATAGCGAATTGTGGACTCCAATCTTATGATTAAGTCATGTCATGTGTGTCAGTTTTCTTCTATCGAGTCCTGGGGGTATTCGTACCCGAAAAACATAGCTATGTGCCTAGAGCCATGTCATGTTGTCATGATAATCTCAGTCAAGCTATAATCTATAGAACTCAGTCAGTCATTTGACTCAAGAAACCTTAGAAATCTCATGATCCCAGTTAACTCTCAGATAATAGTACTACTCCATCAATCAACGGAAGTCAATTAATTTGTCCATGTACAGTCATATGAATCATGTTTAGTCTCTTTAGATGCGAGTAGGAGTTAGCACCGAGTGAACCCAAGGATGGGAACTCACCTGTATATGAGGGTGTGATTCTTAGCAGTCATCCTTGTGTTCCAAAACTATGTAGCAAGCATAGATTGAGACATCGCAACCTATTATATGAGGGTAAATGAGGTGTCTTAACGTATTATATAAGGGTTCCCACAGTTCTCACTAGAGTTACCTGTTATATGAGGTTTGCTCACATGTTGTCCTTACCAGTGGTGAGGCATTGACACCCTTCCAGTCAGGGCAGTGACTGGACCCCATCTTAGCTATAATGGCACATATGGGGCATGTCGGTTAAACAACTACCTCCCACAGTTTCAGTATCAGTCTCAGTAAAAGAACTCAGACAGTTCTTCAGATATCAGTATACCAGGACTGTTAGATACGGACAAATTCAGTTATATTACGGAACTCAGAGAGTTCAACCAGATTCAGGGTTGTCAGATACAGTCATCCATGTTATCAGAACTACGGTTCCAGCCATGTATTAGCGTACAGATTTAGCCATCACGTACTCATGATCTTAGTTACTATGTAGGTATGTTTGTACTCTTACATTCATATTAGTCAGTCAGTAGTATTATTCATGCACGTAAACCCTTGCATTAACCTACCTCACTCATATACTCAGTACTCTAGTTGTACTGACGCATTTTTGCTATGGTGCTTTTTTTTCGTGTTACACCATAGGTTCAGAGGCACGAGTCCCAGACCAGCAGTAGCAGTCGGATTCAGCATACAGAATTGCAGTGAGTCCTCTTCATTCGAGGACGACATTATTTGATTTATTCATTTATTTCTTCAGTTCAGTTTATGGAATTAGTTGGATACATGTTCCTTCAACTCCTTATTGCAGACAGTACTTAGAGGCTTTCCGATTTACACTCAGATTTATCTTTCAGATTCAGTTATCAGTTGTTTTGGGTATCTTTCATCCACACGGATGTTACTATTTTACAAATTCTTTATTCAGTTGAACCTTATGGCCTACAAGTTCATGTTTTACGCATTATTATATTTTATATTGCAGTGCACAGGTACAGATATCAGTCATGGGTTAGCTTGTGGTCCTTCGGGGTCATAAGCACCGTGTAGCATTTCGGTTCAAAAAATCAGGGTGTTACAAACATGGTATCAGAGCCTAAGGTTCAATAGAGTCCTAGGAAGTCTGAAATACGCATCTAGTAGAGTCTTGTGCATGGGTGTGTTGCGCGTCACATTTATGTACAGGAGGCTATAAGATGTTTTAGGAACAGTTTCCCTTATTTAAGTATTTATGTCGTGCTAGTGAGCATAATCTCAAGTTAAACTCCCATTCTAATCCGTTCTTCTCTTGTTCCAGAATATGGCCCCAAAGAGAAGAAACCAGCCAGCTCCTCAGCCCGAAGATCCTTTGGGAGAACATGTTTTCCATGCGGAGTTTAGAGCCGCATTCACCACACTTTCTCAGTCTGTGGCTGCCCAAAATGAAAGGCCACCAGCTATTTCGGCCAATCCAGTGGCAAATTCAGCAGCACCTAGGATTCAGGACTTCACCTAAATGAACCCTCCGTCCTTCTTTGGGTCTAATCCAGACGAGGATCCTCAGGAATTCATTGACCAAGTCCAGAAGGTCATTGATATCATGGGAGTCACTTCTTATTAGAGTGCTGAGTTAGCCGCATACCAATTGGAGGATGTCGCTCACACTTGGTACAAGAAGTGGTTAGCAGAAAGGTTAGAGGATGTAGGTCCTGTTGAGTGGGAAGAATTTGTCATGGCTTTCTTAGACAAATTCTTTCCCCAAGAGCTGAGAGAGGCCAAAGTTCTTGAGTTCATCAATCTAAGGTAGGGAAATATGACAGTTAGAGAGTATTCTCTTAGATTTACTTAGCTATCCAGATATGCCCCTCATGTGGTTGAAGACAACATGGCTAAGATGAGCAAGTTCGTGTCAGGGGTGAATGATAGCGTGGTAAATGAGTGTAGGTATGCGATGCTGAATAGTGATATGACTTTAGCCAGGCTCATGACCCACACTCAATAGATAGAGGAGAAGAAGGTTAAGAATAGGGAGAGGCAGAACAAGAGAGCAAGAATAGGAAGTTTCAATTTTGCTCAGCCCAAATCAGAGGGAGGAAATCTTTCGCAGTTTCATCCTAAGTCAGCAGTTCCAGCCCCTTCCTCCGCTAGTGCCCCAGTGCCGAAGTTCAGGGAAGGAAACAGAGACAGAGCACCAGGCTCTAAATCTCAAAGCAGTGTTAGCAGTGCCCATACTTATCCTCAGTGTCAGACCTGTGGTAAACACCATCAGGGTGTATATAGAGCAGGTCAAGGCATTTGTTTTAGTTGTGGGAAGATAGGCCACAGAGTTAGGGACTATCCTAATCCAGGTCCTCAGGTTTAGTAGAATCGTTCCACAGCTCAGTTCGGTAGCCTGAACCTGCAGGGTGCCACTTCCAGTGCTACTAGTGGGCAACTCCCAAACAGACTCTATGCTCTTCAGACCCGACAGGATCAGGAAAATTCTCCTGATGTCGTTACTAGTACGTTATAGATTTTCCATGTTTATGTTTATGCTTTTCTAGACCGAGGTGCATCCTTGTCTTTTGTCACTTCATACATAGCAGGCAATTTTGAAATCAGTCCCAAAATTTTAGCAGAGCCCTTTTCAGTCTCTACCTCTGTGGGTAAAACCATCTTAGCTCGAAGGGTAACAGGAACTGCCCGATTATGATATTTCAGAAATCCATGTTTGCAGATTTAGTAGAGTTAGAGATGATTGATTTTGATGTTATTCTTGGCATGGATTGGCTTCATTCCTTCTATGCCATAGTCGACTGCAGAAACAGGATAGTTCAGTTTCAGTTCTTGAATGAGCCCGTCCTAGAGTGGAAGGGTAGCACTTCGTGTTTTAGAGGTTAGCTTGTTTCCTACCTTCGGGCAAGGAGAATGATTTCTAAAGGCTGTGTGTATCATCTCGTTCATGTTAAGGATTCCAGTTCCGAATCTCCCAATCTCGAATCAGTCCCATTGGTTAATGGATATTCAGATGTCTTTCCTGAAGATCTTCCAGGCATTACTCCCGAAAGGGAAACAGACTTCGGCATAGACCTTCTCCCAGATACTCAGCCTATTTCTATTCCTCCATACAGAATGGCACCCGTAGAACTCAAGGAACTGAAAGATCAGTTGAAGGATCTCTTAGATAAGGGATTCATCAGGCCCAGTGTATCCCCATGGGGTGCGCCAATATTATTCGTGCGCAAGAAAGATGGTTCTCTCAGAATTTGTATTGATTATCATCAGCTCAACAAAGTCACGGTCAAGAAGAGGTATCCGCTGCCTAGGATGGACAAATTGTTTGACCAACTTCAGGGTGGCAGTTATTTCTCTAAGATAGACCTCAGATCAGGCTATCATCAGCTCAGAGTTAGAGAATGTGACATTCCAAAGATAACTTTTTGTACTCGGTATGGTCACTTTGAATTTCTAGTCATGTTCTTTGGTCTTACCAATGCCCCTGTAGCTTTCATGGACTTGATGAACTTTGTGTTCAAGCAGTACTTGGACACATTCATCATAGTCTTCATAGATGATTTTCTGGTCTATTCTCGCACAGAATATGATCATTCAAACCATCTCATAATTGTTCTTCAGACTCTCAGGGATCACCATTTGTTCGCCAAGTTCAGTAAGTTCGAATTTTGGATAAGATCAGTAACATTCCTTGGCCACATTATTTCTGGTGATGGCATTAGAGCAGATCCTCATAAAACTGAAGTAGTAAGAAACTGGCCTCGTCTTGTCTCTCCATCAGATATCAAGAGCTTCATGGGTTTAGCACGCTATTACCGATGGTTTGTCAAGGGATTTTCTTCTATTGCATCTCCTATGTACAGATTGATTCAGAAAAAGGTCAAGTTTAAGTGGTCAAAACCTTGCGAGAAGAGTTTTTAGGAGTTGAAGACTCGACTCACCTCAGCTCCAGTTTTAGCATTTCTCGATGGTTCTGATGGATTCGTAGTATATTGTGATGCATCCAGAGTAGGTTTAGGTTGTGTCCTCATGCATCATCGTAGATTCATAGCCTACACCTCCAGACAGTTAAGGCCCCATGAGAAAAATTATCCTACTCATGACCTTGAGTTAGCATCAGTTGTATTTGCCTTAAAGATTTGGAGGCATTATCTATACGGTGTTTATGTAGACGTCTTCACAGATCATAAGAGCCTTCAGTATGTCTTTTCCCGGAAAGATCTCAATGTTCGTCGGAGAAGGTGGTTATATCTCTTGAAGGATTATGACATGAGTGTCCTTTATCATCCTGGCAAGGCCAATGTAATGGCCGACGAACTCAGTAGACTTTACATGGGTAGTGTTTCCTATGTGGTGGATAGTAAGAAAAAATTAGCTTAGGAGATTCATCAGCTTGCCAGTCTAGGCATTTGCTAAGTCGAATCTGCAGAGGGTGGTGCAAGTGTTCAGAGTAGTTTAGAGTCATCTCTAGTTTCCGAGGTGAAAGGGAAGCAAGACAGGGATCCTAGCCTTGTCAAGCTAAAAAAGTCATTTCAGAGTCAGGAAGTAGAGGTTTTATCCCAAGGGGGAGATGGTGTTCTTCCTTGTCAGGGTCTTCTGTGTGTTCCCATTGTAGATGACTTGAGGTAGGTAATTCTTGCAGAAGAGCATGGTGCGCGATACTCTATTCATCCAGGGGCCACTAAGATGTACCTCAACTTGTGGGAGATCTATTCGTGGACTGGGATGAAGAGGGATGTTGTAGAGTTTTTGGCTAAGTGCTCTACATATCAGCAGGTTAAGATAGAGCATCAGAAACCTAGTGGTTCCATGCAGGAGTTCACTATTCCTACTTGGAAGTGGTAAGAAGTGAACATGGATTTCATGACGGGTTTGCCTAGAACACGTTATCAGCATGATTCAGTTTGGGTCATTGTAGACAGAATGACCAAGTCATCTCAATTCCTTCCAGTTCATACCTCTTCCTCAGCCAAGGATTATGCCAAACTCTATATCAAGGAGTTGGTCAGATTACACGGTGTTCCACTATCTATCATCTCAGACAGAGTTACCCAGTTCACCTTTTACTTTTGGAAAGAATTCCAAAAGGGTTTTGGTACCCAAGTTCATCTCAGTACAGTGTTTCATCCTCAGATAGATGGTCGAGCAGAAAGGACCATTCAGACTCTAGAAGATATGCTAAGGGCATGTCCAATTGATTTCAAGGGAAGCTGGGTTGACCACTTGCCTTTGATTGAGTTTGCATACAACAACAGCTATCACTCCTGTATTCAGATGGCTCCATTCGAAGCTCTCTATGGTAGGAGATGTAGGTCTACGATCGGTTGGTTAGAAGTTAGTGAGACCACAGTCCTAGGGCCTGACTTAGTATTCGATGCCTTAGAGAAAGTTCAGTTGATCAGTGAAAGACTCCAGGCTGCTCAGAGCCGACAGAAGTCTTATGCGGATGTTCGTAGAAAGGATCTCGAATTCGAGGTCGATGACTATGTCTATCTCAAGATCTCTCCCATGAAGGGAGTGAAGAGATTCGGCAAGAAGGAAAAGCTCAGTTCCCGATATGTCGATCCCTTCAAGATTCTTAGTCGCTTTGTCCAGGTAGCCTATGAGCTCGAATTGCCTTCAGACCTAGCCTCAGTTCATCCAGTCTTCCATGTCTCTTTGCTCAAGAAATGCATAGGTGACCCTGCAGTTGTAGTCCCTATTCAGAGAGTTGACATTCAGAATAGCCTCTCTTATAAAGAGATTCCAGTCGAAATCCTCGACTATCATACTCGTAGGCTGAGGAACAAAAAAGTCCCTCTGGTCAAGGTTCTTTGACGGCTTACCACACTTTTGATGCGTTGTCACAAATGTCATCTTCTATGATTTTCAGTAACTGGGAATTTATTTCATAAGGGTATTTTGGTCTTTTTCCTTTACTTCCCACGACTTATAAACCTCAAGGAGCATATTATCTTCCATTATCTTTAGTTAAAGCATCTCAAAAAGCTCTGTTATACACTTTCAACCACAAGATTAGGGTTTCCTCTCAAGATGATCTCCTCAGGAACAAGAACATTCTTTCCCAAAGGGGTTAAACCCTTGTAAAGAAAAATCAAGGGCAAGCCTAAGGATTTCTTTAGGAACCTTAAGAAACCGTAGATATCTTTCAAGATCAAGCTTTAAAGTATGCGTACTGTTCATCTATGGATTCAATTCGTTCATAGAGTTCGAGAAACATGCTTTTAAATGTTATTTTGTAAACTTTTGTGGTGATATAAAAATATACACGTTGATGATTGTTGTTCAAGTTTCAAGATGATATATAAGGATGTTTTTTGTAGAATATATGTGATTGTTGGTCGAAAATCATAAACTTTGGGTGGGTTGAAATAATGCAAGTATGAAATCCACCTATGCCTTAAAGAATGCATGTAAGATGTTTGATAAAATTCCTAGAATGTTAGAAGTTCATATTTACATGATTTCATGATATCTAAATGACAAGTCCATGTTAGCGAAACACTTCAATATGAATGCCCATGCTATTTATGTATTCTTATGGTGATGGCATGAAGTATGTATGATGATGGAAATATGAATTTTGTGTGCGAATTATATCCATGCTTTCCCTACCATGTTTGAGGTGTTGATTAAATGCATGAAGTATACTATCCACTACTTATGATATAGCGAATTGTTGACTCCAATCTTGTGATCAAGTCATGTCATGTGTGTCGGTTTTCTTCTATCGAGTCCTGGGGGTATTCGTTCCCGAAAAACATAGTTGTGTGCCTAGAGCCATGTCATGTTGTCACAATAATCTCAGTCAAGCTATAATCTATAGAACTCAGTCAGTCATGTGACTCAAGAAACCTCAGAAATCTCATGATCCCAGTTAAATCTCCGATAATAGTACTACTCCGTGAGTCAACGGAAGTCAGTTAATCTGTCCATGTACAGTCAGTTGAATCATGTTTAGTCTCTTTAGATGCGAGTAGGAGTTAGCACCGAGTTAACCCAAGGATGGGAACTCACCTGTATATGAGGGTGTGATTCTAAGCAGTCATCCTTGCCTTCCAGAACTATGTAGCCAACATAGGTTGAGAAATTGCAGCCTGTTATATGAGGGTAGATGAGGTGGCTTAACCTGTTATATGAGGGTTCCCATCGTTCTCAATAGAGTTACCTGTTATATGAGGGTTGATCACATGTTGTCCTTACCAGTGGCGCAGTATTGACACCCTTCCAGTCAGGGCAGAGACTGGACCCCATCTTAGCCATAATGGCACATATGGGGAATGTCGGTTAAACAACTACCTCCCACAGTTTCAGTATCAGTCTCAGTAAAAGAACTCAGAAAGTTCTTCAGATATCAGTAGACCAGGACTGTTAGATACGGCCAAATTTAATTATAGCACGAAACTCAGAGAGTTCAACCAGATTCAGGGCTTTCAGATATAGTCATCCATGTTATCAGAACTACGATTCCAGCCATGTATTAGCGTACAGATTTAGCCATCACGTACTCACAATCTTAGTTACTATGTATGTATGTTTGTACGCTTACGTTAATATCAGTCAGTCAGTAGTATTATTCATTCATGTAAACCCTTGCATTAGCCTACCTCACTCGTTTACTCAGTATTCCACTTGTACTGACGCATTTGCACTATGGTGCTTTCTTTTCATGTTACACCATAGGTTCAGAGGCATGAGTCCCAGACCAGCAGTAGTAGTCACATTAAGCATACAAAGTTTTATTGAGTCCTCTTCATTCTAGGATGACATTATTTGATTTATTCATTTGTTTCTTCAGTTCAGTTTTATGGAGTTAGTTGGAGACATGTTCCTTCAACTCCTTATTTCAGACAGTACTTAGAGGCTTTCGGATTTACGCTCAGATTTAACTTTCAGATTCAGTTTTCAGTTGTTTTGGGTATCTTTCACCCACATGGATGTTACTATTTTACAGATTCTTTATTCAATTGAACTTTATGTCCTACATGTTCATGTTTTCCGCATTATTACATTATATATTGCAGTGCACAGGTACAGATATCATTCATGGGTTAGCTTGTGGTCCTTCGGGGTCATAAGCACCGTGTAGCATTCCGGTTCAGAAAATCGGGGTGGTACATGGTAATACTTGAACCTCAAATCAATCTTGAAAAACACCAAAGAACCCTGAAGTTGATCGAATAAATCATTAATACGAGTAAGGGGATACTTATTTTTAACCATCACCTTGTTCAACTGCCGATAATCAATACACATATGCATAGACCTATCCTTTTCCTTACAAACAATATAGACGCACCCTAAAGTAATTCACTGGGATGGATAAATCCTTTATCAAACAACTCCTCAAAAGATAGGCCACTAAGTTATCTTTCAAATGCTGCAAATCTCACCTTGATCCGATATCGTGGCAAAAAGTTATGCAAAGTTTCCCTTAAGTATCAGTTAGCTTCCAGTGACTACAATTTAAGTGATGACCCTTAATTAGATGTTAAAAGTCATTACAAGTAGTTGTAGTCACAACAAAAAGGACCTTCAACTTTAGCCCAAACACTACGATCCTACGAGTCATTAGAAAGGACTCATAGTCATAATAGTGTATAATCAAGAATCAATGCTAGTGGTAATGAGTCCAACACATGAATTATAATCAGACATTATTAGTCATTATATGGACCCATAACCTGAACATTAAGTGATCCAAAATCCAAGACTCAAACTATGACTCTACCTAACAACTCATAGTCAGTCATAACGAGTCGTTAGGAGAGAGTCATAGTCATAACAGTAAGGACCCAAGATCCCAGGACCTCAGGTTATTATTCATACTATGACTCGTAACCAGTCGTGATGAGTCAAAGAGTGAGTCATAACAACTGGGAACCCAAATTGCCGCACGTTTTAACAAGGGCTCTTTGGTAATTTCCACCCCTTCTTAGCCCAAACCCGCGTAATTTAATCTTCTAAAATATAAGTTATTTAGGGTAAGTACTTCCTTAACCCCTCATAAGTTCAGAAACCACTTAATACATAGCAAGAGAAGTGATTCCTTTCTCTCCAAAGCGAATTAGGGTTCATTAAGCAAGTTCAAGTTTTAAGAAGATCTCTTCAAGGGGTTGATTTCAGGTATGTGGGATTTCATCAATGGGTACCTTCCACCCGTTGAGCCCCAAAAATTCCCTAAATTTATAAATATAAATCCTTTTTCTCTTTTTATTAGGTTTTCAAGTTAAATATAAATTTTATCAACTCTCTCTCTCTCTCAGTTGTTTTGGTTGTGTACCATGAAAATATATTCGCTCATGAGAATTGTGTTTCCATATTTTTGATAATCTCCATTGTCCATATCACAGTTAGTTATTGAAATATTGAGTACTATTCATAATTTTCCATACTATGGTCAGTTTTACCATTTTCATGATCAGTTGCATTAGTTTGTGCTGGTGGGTTATGAACACCGGATACCTAGGAACTCATACATATATCAGCTTACCGTAATTAATGATTTTAGATTGTACATGTATTGTATTTTTCTCAGAATCCCATGACTTGACATATCAGTTATCAGTTCATATTTTAGTTAAATTTTAGAGTCATTCAGTTGGGAGTAACACTTAGCACCGAGTGAACGTAGGGATGGCGGCTCACCCATTAGTTAGGCATGAGTTGTTAGTAGTAGTTCCTAAGTTCCAGAACTATGCACCACCATAGTTTATAAGGGTTCCCCTGTCAGTAGAGGCATGACACCTTAGTCCTTTGAGATGTCAAATTAGTGGATCCAGGATAGACAGTATTGGTACCCTTGGCAAGGTACTAGTACCCTTCCAACTGGGGTTATAGGTTGGACCCCTATTTTACTCAGATTGGGGTATGTCGGTTGTAGTTAACTCCCATAGTTTCATTTCAGTATTCAGATTATGTTTAGTTTTGGTTTGCTTGACCAAGTGTTCAGTATTCAGTCATTCAGTTATTTAGATACACAACATATATTTATACTTGGTCTTGCTTTCGATTTTCATGTTCATGTATTCATGCTCAGTAAATATGTATATCAGCTAACTTTCATCTCGCATGTTAGTACATTAAAATTACCGATCGCATACTCTCTTTTATGCTATATTGTCTTATAATATAGGTTCAGGCGCTTAGTTCCCAGATCACACTTAGTTCTTTCCTGTGCCACTCAACTACAGCATTGGTGAGTCCTCATCAGTCGAGGACTTGTTATTTTATTAGTTATTAATCCCAGTATTTTTATTTCATGCTATTTCATTTAGTCAGAGTTGGTTGGGGATCTGTCCCAACAACTCATCATGTTTAGAGGCTTTCAGAAAGTTGACATGTTTTTCAATGATGTGTTTTAGTTACCATTGATATTTTTTTTATTATCAAATACTTTAAACAACTTCCGCACAGTATTTTGTTACCTTCCTTTAGTATTTATAGCTTATGCCACATCATCGGCTAACTTGAGTAACTTGTGACCTTAAGTACCGTGTTAAGACTAGGGGCAGTCTCGGGTTGTGACAATACTTATTCTTAACCATCACCTTGTTCAACTACCGATAACCAATATACATACGCATAGACCCATCCTTATTCTTTACAAACAAGATAGGTGCACCCCAAGGTGATACACTAGGTCGGATAAATCCCTTATCCAACAACTCCTTCAACTGTTCCTTTAATTCCTTCAACTCGACTGGGGCCATCCGATAAGAAGGAATAGAAATGGGCTTGGTACCCAACTCAACGTCAATAGAAAAATCAATATCATGATCTGAAGGCATACCAGGAAAATCCTTCGGAAACACATCCATGAACTCACGAACAATATGAACAGATTCTAGGAAAGAGGTGAAACAATACTAGTATCATGAATATAAGCAAAATAAGATAAACATCCCTTCTCAACAAATCTATGAGTCTGAACATAAGATATAATCCTCTTAGGACCTGAATAAAGTCACCCTTCTAAGCTATCCTTAGCTAAAGTCATGGTCTTAGAAAAACAATCTAAGACGGCATGATAAGGATCCAACTAATCCATACCCAAAATAATATCAAAATAAACCATATTTAACACAAGAAAATCTACCCAAGTCTCACGGTAAGAAAAAGTCACAACGTAAGATATGTACACCCAATCCACACTGAAGAATCTCCTACGGGGGTAGATAAATGAATAGGCATGAAAAAAGGCTCACTAACAAAATCAAAACCCAAAGCAAAATATACAAATATAAGGGAGAAGGTCGATCCAGGATCAAATAACATAGATGCAGATCTGAAACAAATGGGATAGATATTTTTTATCACAGCATCAGAAGACTTTGTCTCTGGCATGGCGGGTATAGCATAACACTGACCATAACCACTAACTGGATGAGTAGTCGCACGACCACCAACATGGGCTCCACTACCTCTACCCTCGTACCTGTAGTAGAACTCCTACCTCTCACAGCTGAAATAGAAGTAACTCTAATTGCACGATGGGTTAGCCAATCTTATCACATAAAAAGCAAACTCTATGGCCCGCCTTAACAAGAAATAGTACCATTGGGCCCGAACGGCCACCCTAAACCACTGAACCAGATGATCCACTATCTGAACTCTGTAAGGATTCCTGCACTGTCCTACCATGATACCCACAAGAACCTCTAAAATCTCTGCCTCAAGGAGTCTGGCCCCTAAACTCACCAAAATGACATACCTTTTTGGCGACTCCCTGAGATGCTCTAAGAATACCCTCAGTCATCTTCGCATGAACAACAATGCTCTGAAAGGACGCTCCACATACAACCATCTGAGATATGTCTAACTGAAGTAAAACATCTAAACCATCTGAGGCATGAAAGTGTGCCTCATACTCAGCAACGGTTATAGAACCCTGCTCCAGGAGAACAAACTCATCACGCATCCGATCTTACAAACTGTAAGGCACGAACCTCTCCAAAAAAGCATCCACAAACTAATCCAAAGTCATCTCAGGAGCATCAATAGGTCTACAACTAACAAATAATTTCAACCAATCTCTCGTTGTATCTTTTAACTGATTATAGTATAAGCCACTCTATGCGACTCAAACGAACCCAAATTATGCAACTTCTCACAACAATCAATCAAGAACTTGTAGGCACCCTCACCTATAACACCACTGAATCTAGGAGAACCCAAATGAGTGAATCACTCAAAGCTCTTCTGATCCTTAGAGGACATCACCGTACTAGTAATAAAATGATGCATGGTGAATCTGGCAGGCTGAGATCCGTTCTGGGGAGGTAACATAGATAAAGGCTAAACTCTAGATCTTGGAACACCATACTCGGATTTCGATGCTAAAATAAGAATAGTACTCGGGGTCTAAGGAGTACCCAAAATAGAAGCAGGTGCATCTGGAGGATCCACACTCAAAACTAGAGGAATACCCGACATAACCAAAGGAGAACCTTCTAAGTAGGTCAACAAATGCACCAAGAACCTCTCCAAGACTGGGGTAGACAAACTCTGAGGAATTAGAGCTAAACTTACACCCCAACATGCTCTACTTGAGGCTCAGGGGAGAGTCCCCTAGAACTTTTTGTAGACGATATTGATGTACGAGCCTGTCCACTTCCTCAAGTTCATCTATGACTTAAGGTTTTCCTTTTGGATAAAGGCTCCATATCTCTACTCTCACGGGACCTAGTCAACACCATCTACATAAAAAGAGTAAAACACAACCCAGAACACAAGGTATACAGGAAATTCACACACTAAGGAATAAAATAAAGGACGTTTCCTAAAGAACCAATATCCTCTTGAAGATAGATACGAACATCTACATACCAATGCATTAGACTCTATTAGACATTCGATTCTTACACCATTAAAACCAATTAACCTACCTCTAATACCAATTTGTCACAATCTAAAATTTAAGGGACATGATGGCACTTATCGCAGCGTACCTTGACAAGTATGCCTATCATCCAACCTAATCCACAAAGTCGTTAAAATTTGTTTTGCAAAAATCTTGAAGACAATTTTCCTTAATCGTTTTCTTTTCAAAAATCAATTTTCCTTTTTAAAGTTAGTCAAAAAAGTTATTTTCAAATAATCCAGATAACCGTAAGTTAGCGGATACTCTTGGTGCCTTAACAACCTTCCAAGAGTATTAATAGGAACCGCTTACTCAGAATTTCTAAACTTAAAAGTTTTTTTTTGTTTTGAATCTTTTAAGTAATATTTTTAATTTTTACTTGATATTTTCTCAAAAATCAAGTGACAACTCTGTAATTTCTTAAATTGTTTAAAACTTTTCTTTAAGGTTTTGAAATAGTTTAAAAAATCAAAAATAACATTTTCCAAATCCTTCAAAATTGAAAAAAGGACCAAAACAGTACATGCATAGTCTAATGATAGAGAAAGATAGTAGAAGACATCCGGACGCTTGAAAATCATCCACTGCCTTGAAAGCTGCAATACGAGTTAAGCAATGTGGGGCGCACCTGTACCTAAATCTACACCAAAAGGGTACAGTAGGAGTGAGTATGATCCACTTTTACTCATTAGGTAACATAGGCCGACCGAGCAAAGTAGAAAATAAGACATATAAAATAAATAGAAGGGCATGTCACTACAATAAAAAAATGTCCCACAATGGTAGCCCATACCACTTGCACTAATAGTTCTAATATATCACATATATTGCAACAAATGCCGATAAATATCACAAGTATCTAATATAACACATACAAGTAGAACAAGGAAGGGAAATATACATACAAGATCATTGAGTGCAAGTATTAGAAGATAGAACAATTAGATAAGTAATAAGTCAAAGCGAAAGTACAATCACATCGCAATCAATTACAATGAATATTTCCCTAACCAACCACATCACATATTTCCACAACCAACCACAATGATATATTTCCACAGCCACGTGAGTCAATATCCACTCATTATTTCCAACTATCCATGAATTTCCACATGTTTCATATGTCAATAAAGTTTGAATACATCACAATCCACACATGGTACCACAAAACACCTTTTCATTAACAAGATACAATTTATTCACATGTAGATAAGGCTATAAATATCACAAAAGTCCCCACACGGTCACACATATCACATAATCTCTCAAAACCAACAATTATACCACATATAGGCTCCCACACGGGCACAACACATTAAGATAGCCAATTTCAAGATACGTTTCCATCCCCTTAATATGCATTCTGTATACAAATTAACTACCTAGCCCAGTCTAAAGAGTTAAGCCATAACCTACCTTTAATGTTGAAATTGGTCCGCTGAACTTCGATCCTGAAGGCCTACTCATCACGAATGGATCCAAAATCCACTAAAACATCAAAAAATAGAATTTATTCATCAAAAGTAAGCCAATGACACTCATATTGCCTATTTTGGATCGGGGTCAAAACAAACCCCTGAAATGGGTTTTTGAAAAAAAAAAGCACAAAATCGTAACTTTATTGAAAAACTTGTTCCCCATATATTTAGGAAGCTTCATCTAAAAACCCAAGTATAATTGAGTTGAAAATGAGGTCCGAATTGAAGAAAAACCTTTTTTAAACCTAACTGAGGAAAATCTTCAAAATCTATCTTAAAATCAAGATTTACAGTTGTTTTGAAGATGAAATTGAGGAAAAACTAGTAAGTATAAAACTAGGAACATCATTCAAGTTTAAATAGTAAAATTGAGATTTAAATTAGTGAAATATAATTTTAGGCCTTCGAGGCCAAAACCCCCCAAATTTCCACTTTGAAATTCGAATTAAAAAAATGATAAAAATGGAAGAAATTAGTTAAAAAGAGTGTAGTTTAGCTTACCCAAGCTTAGTAGTGAATAAAATAAATAAAATCCATGAAAACCTAAGTTCTAAGTCTCAAAATGGTGGAAAATAACGAGATATGGGTATTTATACCCACTACTCGCGATCACAGACCACGGGTCGCGATCGCAGTACCGCGATTGGCAGGCCTATCGTGATTGCAGAAGGGTTATCTCGATTGCAACACCTCATTTGATGGCCCTATATCGATTGCGTTCCAAGGATGGTGATCGCGGGTGCACGAGATGGGGATATGGATTCTATCAAAGTCCCCGCGGGCCCCTTGGGATTCATTCAAAATCCCGTGAACGCAAACAAATTATGCAACCCTATCAAATTCGACACTCCAGACTCAATGGGGATATCAGATTTTTGAAAAGATGTCGTTTTCACAAAGTTGACCCCCAAAACCTGAAATCACAATTTTTCAAACCGTGGGTCAAAATGAGATTTAAAAGCCGTAAAATCAGACCAAACATGTTTCCACCCTAAAATCGACGTTTTGGATTTGTTGGAGCAATATATTTAGCCATCCATCACACAGATCAACAAATAACTACAAAAGTCCATAATAAGGCTCTCAAAGCCACCAAAAATCACATTATCGCATAAATGACCCCAAAATGCATTGGGAACCATGTCAATCAACCCCACATCCTAGAAATACCACAATGCAACTATAAGGAGGGGTAAAACATTCCAATCACACAAAAACACATTTTTCACCTATAACATAAAAAATTTATGTTGTTATAGAAGTCCATAACACATACTGAAGCATATCCTTCAAATCCTGAATAGTCCACTCCGACTAACCGTCAGTCTGGAGGTAGAAAGTTATGCTTAGGTCAACTTGAGTACCCAACTAGTCCTAAAACTTCTGCCATAAGCTAGAAGTGAACATCGAGCCTCTATTTGAAATAATAAACATATGTACCTCACAAAGACAAACTATCTTACAATCATAGATACAGGCCAACCTCTAGGCACTAAAAGAAATCTGAATAGGTATGAAATAGGATGATTTGGTCAAACAATCCACGATGACCCAAATACTGTCAGAACCATGAGAAGTATGAGGCAACCCACTCATAAAGTCCGTAGTGATACACTCTACTTCTACTCTGGAATGGGCTATCTCTAAAGTAAACTACGATATCTTTAATGCTCGGCTTTCACCAGCTGACAACATAAGCAATGAGCTGAAAATTCCACTACATCTTTCTTCATACCACCATACCAATAATGTTGATTCAAATCAGGATACATCTTATTCACCCCTAGATGGATAGAATATATGGAACAATACACCTCTTTGAGAATCAATATCACCCATCCACCAACTCTTGGTAAACAAACTCGACCTCTAATCCTTAGAACACCATCGAATCAAAAGATGTCGTCTTAGTCTCGCCACTCAATACCTTATCTAGAATTACCCTCAAACTATCATCATCAAACTGGTGAGCTCAAATCTACTCCATCAAGAAAGATCTACTATCAACAAATTTTAAAACACACCCAGGTGTCGAAATATCAATACTAACCATATGGTTAGATAAAGATAAAACCTCCAAATCAAAAGGGAACTCTTGGGTCAAGATATAAGCTAAACTTCTCATACTAGTCGACTTTCGGCTCAAGGCATCTACAACCATATTAACCTTGCCTGAATAGAAAAAAATAGTGATGTCATAATCCTTAAGAAATGAAAACCAACATTGTTGCCTCATATTAATATCGAACTAGATAAACAAGTATTGAAGGCTATGATGATTTGAGAAAATCTTGCAAGGAACTCCATACAAGTAATGGCGCCACAATTTCAACACAGATACTACTACTGCCAACTTAAATCATGGGTATTTTTTTTCTTTCATGAGGCTAATTGAGGAGAGGCATAAGCAATCACTTTACCCTCCTACATCAACACTGTACCCAAACCAACATCAAAAATATCACAGAATATGGTAAAACCCACACCCTCCTTGGGGAAAGTCAAAATAAAAGTTGGATTTAACAACTCCTTGAGCTTTTGAAAGCTCTTCTCATAAGCATCCGACTACTGAAATACCATCCTTTTCTAAGTCAACTTTGTCAAAGAAGTCGTAATATATGATAAATCTCTAGAAACACCAATAATAAAATGCCAAACCAATAAAACTCTGAATCTCAGTAGGAGAATGTGATGCCCCAAAAAAAAAAATTCTGTTAAGATCTCGGACGAAAATGTGTTGAATTCTGTTCTTTATCGTGATTAATAATTTTTCTATATGGAATTTCTGGATATGCGACCCGTCATCATATAGAGCATCGAATAATATTTCCAACAATATGTGGATCATCCAAAACAGACACTCGAGCGATGAGTTATGATCATTCCGATCTAACCGTGAATAGTGGTGAACAGTAAATATGCTGGAAAAAATACTGAGGCTAGGAGAATTTTAGGATCAACTTCAAATGATCATAACTCCTTGTACATAATAATCTGGGTGAGCTAATATATATAAACAAAAAGCTCTGAAAGTTCTATTTCCAATGAAATTGGTTTCATCCAATTTGTCCATCGGAGCAAAAGGTTATGGTCGATCTACTTCAGTCTATCAAAATAGTCCACCAAAGGACAGATTTGACATTATTTGATTTTTAAGGGCATTTTGGTCATTCCCACTCCAATCCATCCAGGTAAACCATGGATTTAAGTCCATTAAGAGAATTCAATAGATCATTTTTCTTCAAAATTTCCTAAGGCTCAAACCCCAACCCTACTACTACAAATTTCATCTTTCTATGTCTCTTGATTGAACCGTAGAAATTTCAAATTGATTTGGGATTCGAGTTGATCATGTTAAGGGCTTCGAGATACACCCTTTATTTTTGTGAATAAAGTTCCGGAGTTGGAAGTTCATATTCATCTTCCATTTTTAGGTATGTGGAGCTTTGAACAAGATTATTCTTTCGATCTTGTGACCGGTATTTTTGTTGAATTACATTGACATGAGATTTTACATGTTTTACCATAAATTAGAAATATGGTTTTATATCTTATATTATTGTCCATGAGCTATGAGATTATGTCATCCAATATGTGTATTATGTTGAGATGGAATTATGTCCAAAAAGTATTTGATTATGAGTGTATGATGATTTAATTTGTTAAGCCTTGATTTATACTATCATTTCACTATTTCCTTATTATGAATTTATAATTGATATTGGAAATTCTATATCCGTACTATGGGTTGATGTCTCAAGTACCTTTAAATGTGAGTTGGATGGCAAATTGCGAAATGTTGATATTGAAGTTGCAATGAGTCTTGGTATTTTTCGGATGGTTTTGATGAGTTAAATTGTTGAAAATATTATGTATTGAGTCTTCATATCCTTGTCCAAATGTCGAGTCAGTTATGGTTCAACGCATTGATACCTTGTTGATGTTGAGGAAGATTAAAATGTTTTGACCTAAAATGTGTTGAGTTAGGAATCCACAAATTGATATGATTTGATAAATGAGAAGGAGATTTGATTTGGTCTTTATGATAGACCCTTGTGATATTGTGGTGGATTTCCTAACACGTTCTGAGCTTGTCGGGGAGTAGTACTTAGCACCGAGAGGGAAATTTGGTATTTCCCCAAACCTATGTGCCACCGTACGGTTATTTAATGATGATATTATTGGCCAAAGAGCCCGATTGTGATTATTGCAGTTTTAAGGTCGTACTCCCTAGGAAAGAGTATGACGCTCCCGCCAAAGGGGGTTTCAAATGTTGGTATTCCACATAGCTCACGTAGGGTTGTCGGTTATAGGAAAATCCCATGTCCATAAGAGTCATGTTTATTGAAATACCCAGTCACTCTGAGTTTTGATGTGGTAAGTCAAGTTGCCTATGATGATCTATAATGATTTATGAGGTTTTACTCCTACATTTCCTATCTAATATGTTATGAGTTGCATGATTCAATGTCACTCAAGCCAAGTGTGTCATTTTGGTCCGAATGTATGTTTTTACAAAATTTATGATATTATTTATATTTTGCAAGCGCCCCCACATACTCAGTACGTATCTTGTGCTGACCCACATATTTATCTATGGGCTACATTCTTACCATGATGTAGGTTCAGGCACTCAGCCACAGCCGCGACAGTGATATTTGAGTGTCGCATCTACGTTCCTTCAGTGGTGAGTCCTCATGGTTCGAGGACCAAGTTTCTAGTTTTGGTGCTGTTGTTTTATGATATGTTTGGACTGTTGAGTCAGTTGGGGGTTTATCCCAATGGCTCGTTGATTTTGCTTTATAGAGGATATGTCAGACTAGTGTATTGTTGGGTTGGTTTGTGTATAGACATTCCATATATGTACAGTCTAACGATTTTCCGTGCCATGTGCGATGTGATATGATATGTACTTATATATATATCCTTAGCGTGGCATGTATGTTGTTATGTTGGAACCCAAGGGTAGTGTTTTGTCTTAAAGGGTTAGCTTGAGGCTACGTGTAGCCTCGGGCACCGTGTGGCATCTCGGGATGATATTTTGGGGCGTTACAAACTTGGTATCAGAGCCTAAGGTTGTGAAGAGTCCTAGGGAGTCTGACAAACTGTGTTATGTAGAGTCTTGAGCATCGGTGTGTAGCGCGCCACACCTATGATCAAGAGGCTGTGGGGCGTTCTAGGAAAAGTCATTTCTTTATTTCTACAAGAGTCTATCATTCTTACAACTGTTTCCTTCTGTTGTTAATTCGTGCGTTCTTACGACAGAAAAGGCCTCCACGTCGAGCTAGCGGAAACAACAACCAACCTCAACCCGTTGATCCGTTATATGAGACGGTATCCCATGCCGAATTTTGGGCAGCTTTTCAGATGCTAGCTCAGGCAGTTACCACCAATACTCAGGCCAATGCTCCACCTCCGTAGAAAAATAATTCAGCGATAGCACGAATTTGTGATTTTATGCGGATGAATCCGCCAGAGTTTCATGGGTCGAGAGAAGGTGAGGACCCGCAGATGTATGTTGATGAAATGAAGAAAATTACATAGATTATGCACATGACCGAGGAAGAAATTGTGGAGCTGTCTTCTTATCAGTTGAAGGATGTTGCTTATGACTGGGTGCAGATTTGGAATAAGGGTAGAGAGGAAGATACCTCTCCGATAACTTTGAAATTATTCCAAGATACTTTCTTGGATAGATTCTTTCCTCTTGAGTTATGGGAAGCTAAGATAGAGGAGTTTATGAATTTGAGACAAGGCTCCATGCCGTTTAAGGAGTATTGTCTTAAGTTTAATCATCTATCGAAGTGCGCTCCCAATATAATGGCTGACTCGAGGACTAGTATGAGCAAGTTTCTAACTGGGGTGTCGAGTTATGTGGTGAAAGAATATAGATCTGTTATGATCAACAGGGATATTGATCTTCCTAGGTTAATGATTCACTCCCAACAGATTGAGTCAGACAAGATAAAGGAAAGAGAAAGACTAAGAGGGATTAAGAGAGTCAGATCGGAGCAACAGGGCTCTGGTAAAACTAAATTCTCCGGAGGGAGTCTCCCTCAGTTTCAGAGACGTCCATTTATACCTGTGTCTTTCTCATCTAGTGCTCCCTTATATCGGGGCAGGAAGGAGATCGAGAATAGGTCGGTACCTTCCAGGTCTTAGGACAGTGTAAGTAACCGGCCTCATCCTTCTTAGTTTGCTAAGTGTGGTAAAGACCATTTTGGAGAGTGTTATATGGGGCAGCGGGGCTATTTTGGTTGTGGCAAGTTGGGCCACATACTTAGAGACTGCCCATATTCCAGACAGCAGAGTCACGATACCCGTCCCCAGAGTCAGGCTACCAGTTCCCCGCCTCCCACAGCCCGTCCAGTTCCTCCTCAGGGTGTTTCATCTAGTACTGCTGGCGGTCAACGCCAGAACCATTTCTATGTTATGCCACCTCATCAGGAGCAGCAGGACTCTCCCGATGTTGTCACTGGTATGCTCCGTGTTTTCTATTTTAATGTCTATGTGTTGATGGACCCCGGTTCGAGTTTTTCTTATGTGACACCTCTGGTTGCTGTAAATTTTGAAATAGACCCTAAACTAATTTTTGAGCCTATTTTCGTTTCTACTCCGGTTGGAGAGTCTGTCATTGCTAAGCGGGTGTTTAAGAAATGTCCCATTACTGTCTTTCATCGGGTTATGTATGCTGATTTGATTGAGCTAGATATGGTTGACTTCGATATTATTCTAGGTATGGATTGGCTTCATTCATGCTATGCGTCTATTGATTGTCGTACCCGTGTGGTCATGTTTCAGTTTCCTGATGAACCTATCCTCGAATGGTCTGGGAGTTCTGTCATTCCTAAGGGTCGTTTCATATCCTATCTCAAAGCTAGGAAGTTGATTTCCAAGGGTTGCATCCACCATTTGGTTCGGGTTAAAGACACTAAGTCTGAAAGCCCAACCATTCAGTCAATTAATGTTGTTAATGAGTTTCTTGATATCTTTCCGGAAGATCTCCCTGGAATACCTCTTGATAGAGAGATAGAGTTCGGGATTAACCTTCTTCCCAATACTCAGCCTATTTCAATTCCTCTGTATCGCATGGCTCCCGCGGAACTTAAAAAGTTAAAGGAGCAATTGAAATATCTTTTAGACAAAAGATTTATCAGACCTAGTGTGTCCCCGTGGGGTGCACCTGTCCTGTTTGTGCGTAAGAAAGATGGTTCTTTGTGGATGTGTATTGATTACCGGCAGCTTAATAGGGTTACTAACAAGAATAAATATCCGCTTTCTCAAATTGATGATTTATTTGAACAATTGCAAGGTGCGAGCTACTTTTCGAAGATAGACCTCAGATCCGGTTATCACCAACTTAAGGTTAGGGAATGCGATATCCCCAAGATAGCCTTCCAAACCCGTTACGGTCATTTTGAATTTCTAGTGATGTCTTTCGGGTTTACTAATGCTCCAGCGGCTTTCATGGATCTTATGAACTGTGTATTTCGGCCATATCTGGATTTATTTGTAATAGTGTTCCTTGATGATATTCTTATTTACTCTCGAAGTGAGGGTGATCATGCGGATCATCTCCGAATCATGTTGGAAACTCTTCGAACTCATCCGTTGTATGCTAAGTTCAGTAAGTGTGAGTTTTTTCTGAACTCTGTAGCCTTCTTGGGTCATGTTGTTTCTTCCGAAGGTATTAGAGTTGATCCTCAAAAGATAGAGGCTATAAAGAGTTGGCCTAGACCTATTTCTCCTTCTGATATCCAAAATTTCTTGGGTCTAGCTGGTTATTATCGTCATTTTGTCGAAGGATTTTCATCTATTGCGTCTTCTATGACCCGTTTGACCTAAAAGAAAGTGAAGTTCCTGTGGTCCGAATCTTGCGAGAAGAGTTTTCAGGAGTTGAAGACTCGACTCACTTCAGCCCCTGTGTTGACTTTGTCTGACGGTGTTGATGGTTTTTTGGTGTATTTTGATGCTTCCAGAGTCTGTTTGGGTTATGTATTGATGCAAAAGGGCAAGGTTATAGCTTATGCTTCCAGGCAGCTAAAGCCTCACGAGAAGAATTATCCTACTCAGGACCTTGAATTAGCTGTCGTGGTTTTTGCTTTGAAAATCTGGAGACATTATTTGTATGGTGTCCATGTCGAAGTCTTCATGGACCATAAGAGCTTGCAGTATGTATTCACCCAAAAGGAGTTGAATCTTAGGCAGAGACGATGGTTAGAACTGTTGAAAGATTATGATATGAGCGTGTTATATCATCCGGGCAAGGCCAATGTAGTAGCAGATGCCCTCAGTCGGAAGTCCATGGGTAGCGTAGCACATATGGAGATTCGTAAGAAGGAGTTGGCCCATGAGGTACATCGTTTGGCTAGATTGGGGGTTAGGTTGTTTGGTGATGCTGAGGGTAGTATAGGAGTGCAAAGAGGTTCCGAATCCTCTTTAGTTTCGGAAGTGAAGGAGAAGCAAGACAGGGATCCTACCTTGGTCAGGTTAAAAGAGTCAGTTAAAGACCAAAAGGTGGAGGTTTTCTCCCAAGGGGGAGATGGCGTTTTGAGACTCCGAGAAAGATTATGTGTTCCTGATATTGATAACATGAAGAAGAGGATTATGGAGGAAGCGCATGGCACGCGATACTCCATCCATCCTGGTGCTACCAAGATGTACCATGATTTACGTGAAATCTATTGGTGGAACGGTATGAATAGGAACATAGCAGAATTTGTGGCAAAGTGTTCCACGAGTCAACGGGTTAAAATAGAGCATCAAAGGCCCAGTGGCATGATACAAGATTTTAGCATTCCTACTTGGAAGTGGGAAGAAGTGAATATGGACTTCATAGTTGGTTTGCCTCCTTCTCGTCGCCATCATGATTCGATTTGGGTTGTCATAGATCGGATGACGAAATTAGCTCATTTCTTGCCTGTGCATTCATCGTATACAACTGAAGATTATTCTAGAATATATATTGGGGAACTCGTTAGACTTCATGGAATCCCTTTGGCTATTATTTCTGACAGAGGTACTCAGTTTACCTCCCAGTTTTGAAAATCTTTCCAGAAGGGTCTCGGTACCCAAATTCGTTTAAGTTCTGCTTTCCATCCGCAAACAGATGGTCAGGCCGAACAGACCATTCAGACTTTATAAGATATGTTGAGGGCTTGTGTTCTTGATTTTAAAGATAGTTGGGATGAGCACTTAGCATTAATCGAGTTTGCTTACAATAACAGTTTTCATGCTACTATTGGAATGGCCCCATTTGAAGCTTTGTATGGTAGAAGGTGTAGATCACCCATTGGTTGGTTTGAAGTTGGTGAGGCTACCACAACTGGACCGGATGCGGTGTACGAGGCCATGTAGAAGGTTAAGTTAATTCGGGAAAGGTTGAAAACCGCCCAAAGTCATCAATAATCATATGCAGATGTGAGGAGGAAAGACCTTGAATTTGATGTTGGTGATTTAGTGTACTTGAAAGTTTCACCCATGAAAGGGGTGAAGAGATTTGGGAAGAAAGGGAAACTAAGTCCCCGTTACATTGGTCCCTATAAGATTGTGGATCGCATTGGAAAGGTAGCGTATAAGGTTGAATTGCCCACGGAGTTATCTAACGTCCATCCAGTTTTCCATGTTTCTATGCTTAAGAAGTCTATTGGTGATTCTGTTGTGATTGATCCTTCCTAAAACTCGGGTATTCAAGATAGTCTTTCATATGAAGAGATTCCGATTGAGGTTTTTGACTTTTAAGTTCGTAGGCTAAGAAACAAGGAAGTTCCTTTGGTTAAACTGCTTTGCCGAAATCAATCCGTGGAGAGTGCTACTTGGGAATCCAAAGCGGATATGCGCGCCAAATATCCCCACCCCTTTCCTACGAATCCTGAGTATGTCAAAGGTATTGTTCTCTTTTGATTTAATCATTATTGCTATGTTTATCTTGTCTTGTGTGTTTTCTACGATATCCAAAAAAATCTAGAATGGAGTATATGCTTGGGCAAGATGATTTTTCTCTATATACTCATTTTCATAGTATTCTTGACCTACCTATCAACATTCGGGGATGAATATTTCCAAGGGGGAGATGATGTGATGCTGGAAAATAAAATTCCGTTAAGATCTCGGACGAAAATATGTTGAATTCTGTTCTTTATCATGATTAATAATTTTCTGTGTGGAATTTCTAGATATGCACCCCGTCATCGCGTAGAGCATCGAATAATATTTCCACCGATATGTGGATCATAAAAAACGGACACTCGAGCGATGAGTTATGATCATTCAGATCTAACCGTGAATAGTGGTGAACAGTAAATGTGCAGGAAATAATACTGAGGCCAGGCAAATTTTAGGGTCAACTTCAAACGATCATAACTCCTTGTACATAATGATATGGGTGAGCTAATATATATCAACAAAAATCTCTGAAAGTCATTTTTCTAATGAAATTGGTTTCATCCAATTTGGCTATCGGAGCAAAAAGTTATGGTCGATCTACTTCAGCCTAACAAAACAGTCCACCAAAGGACAGATTTGACATTATTTGATTTTTAATGGTATTTTGGTCATTCCCACTACAATCCATCCGGGTAAACCATGGATTTAAGTCCATTAAGAGCATTAAGTAGCTTATTTTTCTCAAAAATATCCTAAGGCTCAAACCCCAACCCTACTACTCTAAATTTCATCCTTCTATGTCTCTTGATTGAACCGTAGAAATTTCAAATTGATTTGGGATTCGAGTTGATCATGTTAAGGGCTTCGAGAAGCACCCTTTATTTTTGTGAATAAAATTCCAGAGTCGGAAGTTCATATTCATCTTCCATTTTTAGGTATGTGGGGCTTTGAACAAGATTATCCTTTCGATCTTGTGCCCGGTATTTTTGTTGAATTACATTGACATGATATTTTACATGTTTTACCATGAATTGGAAATATGGTTTTATATCTTATATTATTGTCCATGAGCTATGGGATTATGTCATCCGATATGTGTATGATGTTGAGATGGAATTATGTCCAAAAAGTATTTGATTATGAGAGTATGATGATTTAATTTGTTAAGCCTTGATTTATACTATCATTCCACTATTTCCTTATTATGAATTTATAATTGATATTGGAAATTCTATATCCCTACTATGGGTTGATGTCTCAAGTACCTTTAAATGAGAGTTGGATGGCAAATTGAGAAATGTTGATATTGAAGTTGCAATGAGTCTTGGTATTTTCCGGATGGTTTCGATGAGTTAAATTATTGAAAATATTATGTATTAAGTCTTCATATCCTTGTCCAAATGTCGAGTCGGTTATGGTTCAACGCATTGATACCTTGTTGATGTTGAGGAAGATTAAAATGTTTTGAGCTAAAATGTGTTGAGTTAGGAATCCACAAATTGATATAATTTGATAAATGAGAAGGAGATTTGATTTGGTCTTTATGATAGACCCTTGTGATGTTGTGGTGGATTTCCTAACGCGTTCTGAGCTTGTCGGGGAGTAGTACTTAGCACCGTGAGGGAAATTTGTATTTCCCCAAACCTATGTGCCACCGTAGGGTTGTTTAATGATGATATTATTGGCTAGAGAGCCCGATTGTGATTATTGCAGTTTTAAGGTCGTACTCCCTGGCAAATAGTATGACGCTCCCACCAACGGGGGTTTCAAACGTTGGTATTCCACGTAGCTCACGTGGGGTTGTCGGTTATAGGAAACTCCCCTGTCCATAAGAGTCATGTTTATTGAAATACCGAGTCACTCCGAGTTTTGATATGGTAAGTCAAGTTGCCTATGTTGATCTATAATGATTTATGAGGTTTTACTCCTACATTTCCTATCTAAGATGTTATGAGTTGCATGATTCAATGTCACTCAAGCCAGGTGTGTCATTATGGTCCGTTTGTACGTTTTTACGAAATTTATGATATTATTTAGATTTTGCATGCGCCCCCACATACTTAGTACGTATCTTGTGCTGACCCACATATTTATCTATGGGCTACATTCTTACCATGATGTAGGTTCAGGTACTCAGCTGCAGCCGCGACAGTGATATCCGAGTGCCGCATCTACGTTCCTTCAGTGGTGAGTCCTCATGGTTCGAGGACCAAGTTTCTAGTTTTGGTGTTGTTGTTTTGTGATCCCTTTGGTCTGTTGAGTCAGTTTGGGGTTTGTCCCAATTGGTCGTTGATTTTGCTGTATAGAGGCTATGTCAGACTAGTGTATTTTTGGGTTGGTTTGTGTATAGACATTCCATATATGTACAGTCTAATGATATTTCGTGCCATGTACGATGTGATATGATATGTACTTATATATGTATCCTTAGCGTGGCGGGTATGTTGTTGTGTTGGAACCCAAGGGTAGTGTTTTGTCTTATAGGGTTAGCTTGAGGCTACGTGTAGCCTTGGGCACCATGTGGTGTCTCGGGATGATATTTTGGGGGCGTTATAGAGAAGTAGGTCTAGCCCAATAACAAATCTCCGTTATCTTGGCTGGACCAACCATAATGTCATCCTTAGATACCACATGACCCAAGAAAGAGATAGAATCCAACCAAAACTTACACTTGGAAAATTTGGCATACAACTTCTTATCATGCAATCTCTGAAGTACAACCCTCAAATGTTTCACATAATTAACCTCATTCTTGGAATAAATAACGTTGTCATCTATAATACAATCACAAAGGAGTCTAGATACAGTTGGAATACCCAATTCATCAACTCCATGAAAGTTGTAGGAGCATTGGTCAACCCATAAGACATGACCAAGAACTCACAATAATTGTATCGAGTCTAAAAGCCATCTTCGGTACATCCAAAGCTCTAATCTTCAAATGGTGATACCCGAATCTCAAATCAATCTTGGAAAACACCAAAGAACCTTGAAGTTGGTCAAAAAAATCATCAATACAAGGAAGAGGATACTTGTTCTTAACCATCACTTTGTTCAACTACCTCAACTCCCAATAATCAATACACATACTCATTGAACTATATTTTTTTTTTCACAAACAAGATAGGAGCACCCCAAGGAAATACACTAGGTATAATGAACCCTTTACTCAACAAATCCTATAACTTCTTCTTCAATTCATTTAACTCAGTCGGGGCCATCCTATAGAGGTATGAAAATAGGCTTGATTCCCCTCTCCACATTAATAAAAAAATTAATCTAATGATTCAGAGGCATTCCAGGAAAATCATAAGAAACACATCTATGAATTCATGAACAACTCTAGGGTCTGACTCAATTTAAGAAGGAGTGGATAAACTAGAACGATCGTTTAGCCTGAAGAATTGATCTTGGAGCCTCCACTTCATTTGAAACCTAACTACCAGAAGCGATAGAAACTGAATATATACCATCTAATCCTAGAAACATGACCTAAACCAGCCTATTATAATAACTATAGAAACCTTTACCAGATAAATCTCTATCTTAAGAGGCATGTCCACTAAACTCGCCTGACAACTCACCTTTTTGCTGCCTCTTTGAGTATCCTGGCTAATAGATTCGATCATCTTGGTATGCTCATAATACTCCAAAAAAGAATCCCTTGAAACTACCATCTGGGCTGTAGCGACATATATGAACCATATAACCCCTTTACAAACTTTTGAATCCTTTCATACTCGATGGAGATGCTAGCAACTAAATAGATGGATCAAGTGTGAAAGCATGAATTATACTCTGCAATAGATAAGGAGCCCTACTCCAAGTGATCAAATTCATCCCTCATCTGGCCTCTCAAGCTATATGGTACAAACCTCTCCAAGTAGGCCTCAAGAAATTAAGTCAAAGTCATAGCAGGTAAACCCAAAGGGCTATAACTGGCAAGCGACCTCCACCAATCCTTACCCATATATGTCAATTGATATGTGTATATGCAACTCCATGAGACTTAAGGGATCCATGATTATGTAACTTCTCTTAGAAATCAATCAAAACTCATAGGACTCCTTGCCAATATCTCCACTAAACTTGGGCGAATCCAAGTGAATAAACCTCTAAAATCTCTTTTGATAATTAGAAGACATAGTTGTACCCAAAGTAATCAAAAGGATAGTAAGTTTGGAAGGCAAAAATTCCACACATGGGGGTACCATAGATGATGGTTATATCTCAAAAGTATGAATACCATAAGTAGATATTGGCACTAATGCTGTAATATCTACCATAATATAAGGATGAGGTAGGATGATTCAAAGATGAGGTAAGAAGCTCCTCATTCTCGTCTTTACCTCTGGGTCGATCATGACTCCTACCTCATCCTTGAATCGAGGCTCCCATATCGGGTGTTGTCTTAGCATATCTAGTCTCTCTAGACCTAGTTCTCATAATCTCCATAGAAAAGAATGGAATACAAGTTTAGAACATTAGGTATGAACAACCCACACAACAAGGAATCAAATTAGAGAAGTTTTTCCTAAAGATATCTTATAGTCTCTCGAAGTAGATACAGACGCCTATGTACTGATCCGCTAGACTGTACTAGACATCTTGCTCTTATACTTATGAGACCAATGAACCTTTTGCTTTGATACTAATTTCTCACAATTCAAATATAAAGTCATGAAGTCAGTAATCATGGCCCAATCTTGATAAGTAAGTCAATCACCCAAAAAGAAAAGAAATTCTCAACAAGTAACAATAATAATAAGATAATACTTCTAGAACAAAGTCATGACAACAAAAAACATTAACAAACATGAAATATCAAGGAAATAACATAAAATCTCCAAAAATTTGATGTCATAAATGTAGAGCATCTAATACATCATCCGAATACAGGAAAGGTACAATATCTGTCTCCGAAAATAAGTAAAGGCGTAATAAAAGTAAGAGGAGATCCAAAAGTTCACTTTGGTCCCTAGTGAAACTCAATACCTCGATCACAGTCTCTAAGAAGAACGATCATCCACCACAGTTCGTACTCGAACTAGAATCTACACAAAAGGGCATAGTAGGGGTGAGTACGATCCACTTGTACTCAACAATTATCATAAGCCGACTGAGTAAAACATAAAATAATATAAGTAATGAAACTATGAACACGTCACCTACAATAGAAAAGTTTCCAAATGATACCTCACACCATCTGCAGTATCTATTTTAATATAAATAGTGAATGAAACTATACAACTATACACAAAAAGTATACGAAAGCTAAACATAAGTTAAGAAAAACTAGAAGGATCATGAAAGATGTCTATGCAATGCAATAGTGATGGAATGAATAGTGAAAGTCATCACATGACTTTCTGTATACACCTACTGAGCTCGCATCTCTCAATATCGAACCCATCAGAGCTTCTTTAATTTTTATGATAAAGTTTTGATCTTTGCTTAAAATATGTACTCATGCTTTGTTTAAATTCATTGTTGGCGTATATGTTCGTTTTTACCATGTAAAGTTGTTTTCTTTATGTTTGAAAAGTTTAGTTAATATTGATTTTTTCACCTTTTAGCTTTATTATTTGATTATTATTGATAAAGTTTTGATCTTTGCTTAAAATATGTACTCATGCTTTGTTTAAATTCATTATTGGTGTATTTATTTGTTTTTAGCATGTAAAGTTGTTTTCCTTATGTTTGATAAGAATAGTTAATTTTGATTGCTTCGCCATTTGTCTTTATTCTTTGATTATTATGGATAAAGTTTTGATTTTTTCCTTAAAATATGTACTCATGTTTTGTTTAAATTCATTGTTAGCAGATATGTTTATTTTTAGCATGTAAATTTGTTTCCTTTACATTGAAAAAAAATAGTTAATATTGATTGGTTTTCCTTTTGTCTTTATTTTTTTATTATTATTGGTGGCGTTTTGATCCTTGCTTAAAATGTGTGCTCATGCTTTGTTTAAATCCATTATTGGTGGATGTGTTTGCTTTTAGTATGTAAAGTTGTTTCCTTTATGTTGAAAAGGAAAGGTTACTATTGTTAAGGGTTTGTGAAATTGTTTCTCAATTTGAAGTAGTGAGTTACTCATTTTCCTGGTCAAAACTATCTTTGATTTTCTCTTGTTTAGATTGAAAAGTTGTTAGGGTTATAGGTTTTGTTGAAATGATGTAGAACTAAAATAGGAGTTGGCATAATTGGACACTTTTTTTTAAAATTAATCTTTTACTATTCCTCCTATCTTGTCTGAATATAATTTCTCAAGTATGCTTAATATATGTTATTTGTTTCACTTCGCTTATTGCTTTACTTCTTAAAGTGGTTTTATTCATTTAGACGTCCCATTGTTATTCACATGATATAGTGATTTTTTATTCTTCTAAGTTATAGATATGTTAATTGCTCCACTTTGTACTAAAAAATGTTATTGCATTAGTATGTCTTGTATTTCATATTTGAGGTGCTATGAAATATTTTCTCATCTCTTGCTCATTGTCCTTTTATTTGCTTAATAAAAACATGCCTTAGACTTTATCATATCATAGTATTTGGAGAAAATATGTTTTAATATATTTGTCCAAATTTTAAGCAACTATGCTTGTGGATTTATGTTTTCTTTTCAACGGCTAGTTAATTATATTGTGCTAAATTCAATTTTTTGTAAGATTATTTAGGGGATGGGTTAATTTCCATTTTGTTGGATAGTTTGGCTTGGTTTGATGTCATAGCTTACTATTTCTTTATGCTTGAAAAAGTTATTTTTTCCATATCATTATTTTTCGATTAAGTGTAGAATTCTCAAACAGATATTATGTAATACCCCGAGTCTGCACCCCGAACGTAACACGGTGCTATAATCCCAGAGGACCACAAGCTAACCCAAGACTGGTACCTGCTGTAATAATTGAGTAATAATACTATAATAATGCGGAAATTAGGCTAAATTTTCCATAAGGTTCATAACTAAATCAAATACTGATAAATAAATACTGAAAATTGAACATCTGTCTGAAACAATCTAGTCAGAAAGCCTCTAACTGTCTGAAGAGAGAGTTGATGGGACAAGTCCCCAACTAACTCTGACTACTGAAATATACTGAAAAAATGAAATGATAACTTTCTCCTCGAACTATTAGGACTCATAACTATATCTGCAACTGATAATACGAGCTGCTAAGTACGGTCAAGATCCCGTGAGTCTAAACCTATGATATGAGACATCATAGCGCAAAAGAAAGAGTATGCATCAGTACTTTGAATGTACTAATATGCTAAGTGAGGTAGGTTGATATGTAAGGTTCATATGCATGAACAATAACTGACTAAATAATATGAATATAACTGGATGAGAGTATAAATATTACTAGACTGTTGAAAATATTGATGATGCATTACTGTACAAACATCTATATACATATATACTCTAACTGAGATTATGCTAAACTGAATGTTGAGTACTAAAAATTGGGTTACTGGTAACTGGGTGACTGTTCTTATAGTCCTGATTCTATAGAACTAACTGAGCTCTATACTGAGCTAGGTGACTGTCTGACAGTCTTGACTCTGTAAACTGATCTGAGGTTTTATACTAATTCTGAAACTGAAACTGTAATTGTGGGAGTGTTCATATAAATGACATACCCCAATTATAAACTGAGTTAGGGTCCAAACTGTGACCCAAGTTGGAAGGGTGTTAGCACTTTGCCAAGGGATACTAACAATGGTTATGAGTTAACCCTATCTGGCAGGAAGACATTTCATCAACACTCACTGACAGGAAAGCTCGTACAAGATGTATCAACCCTTATCTGGTAAGAAGACATCTCAACCTACGCTGGCTACATAGTTCTGTAACACAGGGATTGATACTAAGGGTCAAACCCTTCACTGATAGGAATGCCCCCATCCCTGGGTTCGCTCGGTGCTGATTCCTAGTCCCAACTAAATAGACACTGAATTGATTTCTAGACTGTACCAGGCTTGACTGGACTATTACTGATCACGCTAACTGACTGAACTGGACTAATTTCACTGAGTTCTTTTAACTAGCTGAATATACTGAGTTATGTAACTTACTGAGTACTACTGTACGTGACATTGCTGAGACTATTCTGAAACTACTATAAATCTAGGTAAACAGCTAGATTGTCGAATATTTGATACCCCCAAGACTCGATATCATAGATATAACAACATAGCACAATCTTGAGAGCAAGATAACTAGTGACTTTGTCACAATTCATTCATTGAGTCATTTTAGCAAACACTTGCATGGCATGAACTTGTACACATACTATTATGTCATGATTTCACTATTTTACTCACATGTACATTATATCAAACACTTGGGGGCACAGTTTATGCACATAATACTAGTCAATATGCAAGCATCATGATCACAATTCCAAACTCACAAATTCAAGGGTTTCCAACATGAAACTACATGGTACTACACACATGATTTTTAATTCACATTAATTTTGTAATTAATCAGGGATTAGAACCCAAATAAATAACCATCATGAATACAACTTAACTCAACATGGAATTCAGGAAAATAATCATCTTAAAATTTTAAAAGAGGTTCTTAAACTCCAGGGGTGGAAGGGAACCCTTGGATGAACACCTAACATACCTTGATTGTTAATTTTGTGGAGATTGGGGTGAGTTCTTGAGACTTTATTCTTGAACTTAATGAAGCTAGGACTTGTTCTTGAGAGGATTTTATAAAAAAAATGAGAAATTATGTTATTTGGGTCTTTAATCCCGTGTTATGGACCTATTGGGTGAAGGGAAAATGACCTATTTGCCCTTAAAAATGCAGAACAAAACTGCAGAAATTACCCTATCGAACTGGCCAGGGCGCTGCGGGCTCGGGAGAGCCGCCCTGGGCAGGGTGCCACGGTCTACATCGTGGGCTCCCCCCAGCACCAGACTGGGAAGGGCGTTGCGGGCTAATCGCCATGAGCCATTGTTTTGGAGTTTCAAACACGCCCTTACACTTATCTAAAAATTCTGAAACTCACCCGAGATGTACTATTGACTTCCCCGATCATGAATCACCTTAAAAACTAACTTTCTTATGTTAGGAAGGTATTAAATAAATTCCTTAAAGTTTGAGGGATTTAGAAATGACTAAGTCCTAACACTTAGCTGAAAGTTTCTAAGTCTGGGACCTCTTTTGGCATGATTTAAAGGACTCAAACGATTAGGATTTTGTGGGGTCTTACAATATATCCCACTACGAATATTGATACGCCCAAATTACACCTCTCTTATGAGAGAGTAAGCGGTCGTTGTCAAATATATAACCCAACTAGGTTGGGGTCTAATCCCACAGGGAATATGGTGCTAATTATGTTGTATACAGATTAGTTGACTTTTAATCGTTCGTTTCCATAAAATAAATAGGAGGGATTTTATTCAGTTCACAAATTAATGGTTTCAGTTTAACAAGATGAAATATGTGTAGTAGTATTCGAATTCAGACAAATAGCAAGCTAGGGTTATGTCCACCTTATTGTTTTCAATACTTTCTAACTATGGGCTTTACGAATTCATATGTACATCATTCTTACAGAGAAACGTATTGTATTTAATAACATAATCCTAATGTTTCTCAACCATCAAGGACTAATTCACTTTAGTTTTCTCGAATCAGAAGCATTTACCAAAAACAATATGAAATCTCCAAGTAGTTAATCCTGTTAATGCATTAACGTATGAAATAGGGGTTGGAAATCCTATTTTCTTGTCACTAGTCTCTTTTTCGAACATCAACCTTTCTTTCGAACAAGTTGTGTTTCAAGGCATATCCTCTATGTTTGCAACCACGAGAATTCAAGATAAGCGAAGAGAGTATGATGTAAACAAATCAATGCATAATGAATTCAAAATCCAAAGTGATATATTGTATGCTACAAGGCTTCCATAACCCTAACTAATAAACGTAGCTACTCATGGTAAAACGAAAATCACAATAGAAATAATCATCATACCAAAAACTAGAACGATCTTGGTGGAGAAGATGAAAAGCATTTTTCCCTTGGTGTAAGTCGCCTCTCTCCTCTCTCAAAATAATACAGAATAATGAATTATGAATAAAAATTCAGCATTAAGCCTTTTAATAATCTTCTTTCATAATTGCCTTCTAAGTCCCTGAACTAATTATAAATGACAAACTAGTCTTGGACATAGTTTCTAGACGCCATATTTGGTCCAGACTGCTACTCTCTCTTGTGTCTTATGCCATCCACATTCCATAGTGCCATTATTTCTTCATCTATTTCATTAATACCTGAAATCATGCCAATCACATCGGTTAGCTTAATTACATAGAAGTAGAGTAAAAACATAATAAACTAGGCTCTTTACTCTCTTAACTTAGCTAAAATATGGATAAGTTATGGTGCTTAGGCGTATAAATACACCCAAGATCACCAGCCCACACTTAAAGCTTTGTTCGTCCTTGAACGACTTATTAATTTATGCATACTACATAAGCCTTAGCACCTACAAAGGAATACAAGATGCTCAAATAGGCTCACACAACAATTATGAACAAGAAGTAGATTCAGGTATCATTACTAGAGACAACCTACCCTCAAGAATAGACTCATTAAGTTGGTAATTTCATGCATACCGTATAAGAAAAGAAATCATATAAATTACCCAACCTTCATCAACCATGTGACCTCACAACAAGAAAGTTACCTATAATCACTCACAATCATGCAATTTCTAACAAAATGGGTACAAGAATCAAGTTGCGCTCACTCTCACAAAGAATTCTCAAATTACAACTGATGGCCATATGCGTTCCCTTAGTGTAATACTTCACTAATAGCAGAATGCTAATATTAGGATCAAATAGGTTTTTTACGGGTTGTAATGCAGGCTAAAGGATGGGTAGGAACTATTTTGGCCATAAATAGTGACTATCTTCCCTAAGCGCTTTAATACACTACATTATGCAATTAATACCAATCTCTAACAACCAATTTCCACTTCTGCTATCTTCACAGATTTGCTTTTCACCCCAACTCGTTAAGCTCAATTAATAACACTATGGTGGGAGTATACAACCCTTTCAAATATTTTTTTACACCCTTTTCATGTTACGCACCCCTATAATAGCCTCCCTCAACTTAAGCGATTGGCCTTAGTTGAGGTGCGCAATGTCCAAGAAGGACCAGGGCCTAAACAGGTTCATTGTAACATGTCTGGGATAAAATTTAGAACTTTTTAACAATTCTTGCTACTCCCAACCACATCAATTTCACACGCCAATAACTAGTTTTTGGGGCATCAATTTCACCTTTTTCCTCTTATTGTCAAACTCCTAACTCAAATTGATTTTACAGTAAAGCGCTTAGGATCTTTTGGATCAAATTATGGTCTATTAAAGAACGAATAAGGCTACATATAAGGCTAACAAAAGAACAAGATAAAGGCTCAATGGGGCTAGCTAAGATAATCTTCAAAGGTAGTTCAAAAGATGGTATGAACAATGGCTATCAAAGAAATGCCTAAATCATCTCCTAAACTCACAATCTTTATTTTGCTTTGTGCACATACTGGGCAAGTTCTAGCATCAACTGCAATAAGAAATATACAACAGTCTTACATACTCATGGCACGTGGTCAACTCAATTAAGAGCATTATAGATTCTCGACCCAACAATCACATGAATTCAAATAAAACCAACAATCACAACAAGAGTCACAACTAGAGCCTAGGTGTTTCAAACGTAATGATCCATTACATACTTATGTTATAATGTCATCATGTGATCCACAAGAACAGTTACATGCAATTAAATGACTAATTTTCTCTTAAGGTGGTCGTCATCCATCAATCATCGAGGAAAACACCTAATTATGACTAAATAGAATAAACATCAAACAAGAAACAAAATAAACAAAATAAACAAAATAACTAATCCTATCACAGAAGAATGCTAAGGAGAAGGTACTATTTTCTTACAAAACAAGTAGCTACGTAACCAGCCACCCCACACTTAGGCTAAGCACTATCCCCAGTGCAAATAACAAGATAAAGAACCTGGCTAGTAGTACTCCTCATCCTCATTAGGAGTCATGCCACCTACGTTGAGATCATCATTAGAGCCATTTTTCTTGTGTTTATCATATCATCCCGTCAGCCACACATAATGAAACTAACTATAATTAAGATGAGGGTGGTGAAGTCATGACCCCACACTTAATTTGTTAGTATCAACCAATTAAGTGTTGTTGTCAGGTACTCAGACTTCGCTGACATACACTTTGACATGGTGCATCAACATTAGTGACAATACAATTCACTCACTTTAATTCCCCCAATTCTATTTCAATGAAGCACTTTTTTAACAGAATCATGCTCTACACTTTCAACCATATCAAAATATACAAAACACCATCACTTTCAAAACATCACCATGGCAAGAATTTAATTCATAATCCTTAAGAAATCCATTAGCTATAACATAGAGTCACAATAACTAAGGATTAAGAAAGTAAAACTTACCTTGAAGATGGAAGATTAGTAAAGGACAAAGAGAATGTTGGGAGCTCAATATTGTACGGATTAAGGGTGAAATAAGGATGAATTTGGGCATTTAGGGTGTGGATTCTATTAAAGGGTGAAATCCAGATCGGATTGACCCAATTAGAAGTCGGGTACTATGCTAAATAGAGAAGGGTATGCAACGCACAAGGGAAGGAAAAAGTTTAAGTGTGCACCGCACAAGTTATCTCACACATTATAAGGTATGCGGCGCATTGGGCATCGCACAGGTGGGGCAGTGGGAATGTCCATTTAAGTGTGTGTCGCATATAGTATCACACATGGGTAAGTGTGAATCGCATAAGTTATCGCATAGATTAGGTTGTGTGCCACATTGGTTATCTCACAAGTGAAACAGTGAGGGTGTGCGGTTGGGTGTGCGACGCACAAGCCATCGCCAAAGTTAAGGTGTGCGACGCATAAGCTATAGCATACGTGAGGGTGATCTTAGTCTATGTCTTAGGCGATGCCTTTTCTATGGCCTATGTAATATTGGGCCCACACACCCTTTAGTACACTTAAACTTGGACGCCATGTACCCCATTCTTTATATAAACCATTGAGAAAGGTCCGTACCATGGGGCTTCGCCCCCGCACCCTTATTGAGGTCAGTGGTGGGCTTTGGGATCGGATTAACATAAATCGGGGCATGACTATAAAATGAATCATACTTAAGCCTTACATAATTGACCACACCAACTTACCTGCAATGTTCCTATCACTACTAAACTTACCACCATTGACATGGCTCAATTCCAAACCAAATTTGGTACTAATCTTCTCCTTAGTACATTATGCATCTACACTTAATCAAAAACAACAAAAATGATTAGAAGGATGGGTTGCCTCCCACCAAGTGTCGTAGTTTTTGTCGTGGCTCAACTCTTATTTTTGCATTTTTGTATAAAATGATAAAATAAAAATAAAATCATGGGTTGCCTCCCATGCAGCGCCTGATTTAATGTAGCGGCACGACTCAATTATCTTGACTACTCAGACTTCGTCAAGATACATCGATGATACCATTTGTACCTCATTTTCAGGATCAAGAAAATGCTTCATTCCTAGTCCAACCACTTTGAAGTCACTCACATCCTTGCTTGAAAGTTCAACCAAACCATCTATGGTCTCCACAACATACCTATCCTTAACTGGTACATCTCGCTCATCTTCATAGAATACATCAACAATCGAGAATACACTCATCTTCTTTTGTTGTTTCATAGACCGACATACTTCAAAACTAACTTTTTTCTCATTGAGCCTAAATTTCAGCTCATTCAGCTCCATATCGACTAACACTTTTCCAGTTGCTAAGAACGTCCTACCCAAAATTATGGGTACTTCAAAGTCCACTTTGCAATCAAGAATTATAAAGTTGGCAGGAAATATAAAATCCACAACTTTTACAAGTACATCATGTAGAATCCCAATCATCTTTTTAACCGATCTATCTGCCATTAGAAGCCGCATATTGGTGGGTGTAGGATCTCCCAAACCTAGTTTCTTAAAAACCGTCAATGGCATAAGATTTATACTTTCCCCAAGATCACAAAGGGATTTTTCAAACTTTAGCAAACCAATCGTACATGGAACAGTAAATGCTCCCGGATCAGTTTTCTTCTGGACAATAGATCTTGTAGCAATAGCACTACAATGATGAAGATTGTCTACTATTTCATAGATCAAAGTCCTTTTCTTCGTCAACAGGTCTTTCATAAACTTAGCATATCCAGGCATCTATTCCAGCACTTCAACTAAGGGCACATTCACTGTCAACTGCTTCAACATAGCCATGAATTTTCTAAACTGGCCATCATCTTCTTTCTTCTTTAATCATTGTGGAAATGGGGGTGGTGGCCTTGGGAATTTAGTTGGAGTAACTTTTACCTCCTTTCTTATGCCTTGCTCCACATCACTAATATGCATCGTCTTAGGTGGTTGTTCCACTTCTGCACTCTTCTTTTTTGAACTTTCCAACTCCATAGGCACCACTGAAGATTCATCAACCATCTCCCAATCCATTTCAACTGCATCAGTATGAGAGGATGTTCCCAATGCTGGACTAGACAACATATTACCGCTCCTAGTGGTAATGTTCATACACGATCCATCATTCCTCGGATTTTGAACTATATCTCTTGGTAGAGTCCCATTCTGTCTTTGGTTGAATGCTGCGGATAATTGGCTCATCTGCTGCTTCAGTTGTTTAATAGAAATTGATTGCGAGTTTACTAGTTGACTCATGAATGATATGTCACTCTTCATAATAGTCACCCCAGAATTGGTCACCTCAACTCCCTTTAATAGTTTCTCCATCATGTCTTCTATGCATATTTTACCTGAACTGGTAGTAGCATTATCACGGCTTCCAGGAGGTACATACAGTCCACTCATGTCACTTTTATTATTCCAATCTCTGTGATGGTTCTAACCTTGGTTACCTTGACCACCGGTCCAGAAACCCCCTTGGTTTTGCAAATAGTTAGCCTCTTCCTCAATGTTTGATTCAGCTCTTTTACCGTGGGACCCTACAGCTTTTACCTTTTCTACATTCCCTAACAGTAAATATTTCATGAGCAGATCCATCTGGGTTTACATGTGAGCCATATCCTAATCAGCTCTTCTTCTCTCATACGCTGCTCTGTTGATATTACACTATACCTAGTATTGCTTGCTACCACAGAATCTCTGGTATGCCAAGATCTACTTGTCTTAGTCATCGTTTCTAACATGTATGCAGCCTCAGTAAAGGTGATCTCTATAAAAGCTCCTCCTGTAGTATTATCCACTATTGGCTTTGTAAGTGAGTTCAAAGCTCTGTAGAATATTTCCATCAAGTGTTCACCGGTCATCTTATGGTTTGGGCATTAAGTCAACTTCTTTTAAAATCTTGCCCAAGTCTCATACAAAGCTTCATTAGCCAATTGCCTAAAGTTTTTGATCTCATCCCTCAACTGTAACATTCTAGAGGGTGGAAAGAACCTTTCTAGGAAATCTCCTTTCAATTGCCTCCAGTGTGTTATAGAATCAAGTGTCAGCTCATTCAACCACATATTTGTCTCTCCAAACAGAGACAGTGGGATCAATATTAAATGAATAGCATTTTGTTCCACTCCAGGATTATCAAACGACTTACAAATACTGATGAAATTCACCAAATACAGATTTGGATCATCACTAGGTAATTCACCAAAGAGTCCTTTCAGATTCAGTAGTTGAATCATAGTACTGGTGATGTTGAATTTAACCCCAGGAGCTAGTGGTGGTAGAATGATTGCCCCTGTAGATCCATTTCCATCTAAATCGTCCTCATTATTGTGACATCAAATTGTGCATCTTGGCGGTCTAGTCTTCCTCTGAATGGATGATTTCTATTTACAGGTGCAACTACCCCTGCTGCACGCCTCCTATTAGTCGGGTCAATTAAATCATCATCTCCTAGGTCCTCTTCATCTATATTAGGTACTTGACCTGGGTTATCTAAATTCTATGGATTTAATTGAGCATTATCCAAAGTGGTTAATCTTTCAGTTTCCTGTTGGTTAGTCATTCTTTCAATGAGATAAGGTTCAGGATTGAAGGGTAATAATGGTTCGCCTGAACTTCTAGTTCATGGCATAAACATCAATGATCCTGTAACGAACAAAAACAATAAATAAACATAAAATAAGGAAACTTGACTAATAGTCAATTAACACACATACACTCAATCGACAACCGTATTCCCCGACAACGGCGCCAAAATTTGATACGCCCAAATTACATCTCTCTTACGAAAGAGTAACAGGTTGTTGTCAAATATATAACCCAACTAGGTTGGGGTCGAATCCCATAGGGAATATGGTGCTAATTAAGTTGTATGTAGATAAGTTGACTTGTAATCGTTCGTTTCCGTAAAATAAATATAGGGGATTTGATTCAGTTCACAAATTAATGGTTTCTGTTAATGATGAAATACGTGTAGTAGTATTCGAATTCAGAGAAATAGCAAGCTAGGGTTATGTCCACCTTGTAGTTTTCAATACTTTCTAACTATGGGCTTTACGAATTCATACATGCATCATGCTTACAGAGAAATGTATTGTATTTAATAACATAATCCTAGTGTTTCTCAACCATCAAGGACTAATTCATTTTAGTTCTCTCGAATCAAAAGCGTTTACCAAAAACAATACGAAATCTCCAAGTAGTTAATCCTGTTAAGACTTTAACATATGAAATAGGGGTTGAAAATCCTATTTTCTTGTCACTACTCTCTTTTTCAAAGATCAACCTTTCTTTCGAACAAGTTGTGTTTTAAGCCATATCCTCTTTGTTTGCAACCACGATAATTCCAGATAAGTGAAGGGACTATGATGTAAACAAATCAATGCATAATGAATTCAAAACCCAAAGTTATATATTGTATGATAAAAGGCTTCCATAACCCTAACTAATAAACTTAGCTACTCATGGGTAAAACGGAAATCACAATAGAAATATTCATCATACCATAAACTAGAACGATCTTGGTGGAGAAGATGAATAGCATTTTTTCCTTGGTGTAAGTCGCCTCTCTCCTCTCTCAAAATAATACAGAATAATGAATTATGAATAAAAATTCAGCATTAAGCCTTTTAATTATCTTTTCTCTCATAATTGCCTTCTAAGTCCGTGAACTAATTATAAATGACAAACTAGTCTTGGACATAGTTTCTAGGCGCCACATTTGGTCCAGACTTCTACTCTCTCTTGTGTCATATGCCATTCACATTCCATAGTCCCATTATGTCTTCATCTACTTCATTAATACCTAAAATCATGCTAATCACATCGGTTAGCTCAATTACATAGAAGTAGAGTAAAAACATAAGAAACTAGGCACTTTGTTCTCTAAACTTAGCTAAAATATGGATAAGTTATGGTGCTTAGGCGTATAAATACACCCAAGATCAAATATTCATCCCTAATGAGACTGACTAAGCTGAGAATACTGATAGATTGAGCTTACATACCGAACATGCATGAATAAGTCATGATTACATGACTGAAGATACTGATGTACTGAGTTTTTATACTAAACCTGCATAACTAAAGCATGACTGGATTCTGAAGACATAATGCATGATTGAGTTGTTTCATGAAGGTTTACATGATATGATAATGCTATGCAACTGAACTAATACAGTGCATGATATGAGAATGTCATACAACTGAACTGATATAGAGTTATAAAAGAAATCTGATCATGGAATAAGTAAATTCAAGGAAAACTGTTACCTAGAGTTGAGCCTGAGTTTGCGAAGAAGAGGTGAGGATACTTGGTCTGCATATCTGCTTCAGCTTCCCAAGTATCTCCCTCAACGGACTGATTCCGCCAAAGAACTCTGACTAGAGGAACCTCTTTGTTCCTCAGTCTGCAAACCTGAAAATCAAGAATTTCGACTGGAACTTCCTCATAAGAGAGACTGTTCTGAACATATATACCCTCTATAGAGACTACTACTGTTGGGTAACCTATGCACTTCTTTAGCAAGGAGACATGAAACACTGGATATACTTAAGCTAAGTCTGAAGGCAACTCAAGCTCGTAAGCTACCTTTCCAAAATGGCTGAGAATTTGGTAAGGGCCGACATATCGGGGACTGAGTTTTCCCTACTTGCCAAACCTCTTCAGTCCCTTTATAGGAGAGATTTTTAAATACGCATAATCACCAATCACAAACTGGAGATCCTTTCTTCACACTTCTGCATATGATTTTTGTCGGCTCTGAACTGTCTTAAGCCTTTCCCTGATCAACTGAACTTTTTCTAAGGTATCAAATACCAAGTCAGGACCTACCACTGTGGCTTCACCTACTTCAAACCAACCAATGGAAGATCTATATCTCCTCCCATAAATCGCCTCAAACAAAACCATCTAAATGCTGGAATAATAACTGTTATTATATGCAAACTCAATCAAGGGCAAGTGGTCACGCTATGCAATCTTAGGGTAGAAGGTTGTACTAAGGTGAACTTGGGTACCAAGACCCTTTTGGAAGGCTTCCAGAAATGAGAGGTGAACTACGTACCTTTATCTGAAATGATGGTCAACGGAACTTTATGCAATCTTACCAACTCTCTAACATAGAGCTCGGCATAATCCTCAGCTGAATAAGAGGTATGAACTGGTATGAAATAGGAGGACTTTGTCATCCTATCCACAATGACCCAAATAGAGTTGTGCTAACAATGAGTGCGAGGCAAACCCATCACAAAATCCATATTAACCTCTTTCCACTTCCAATTGGGAATACTGAACTCCTACATAGCTTCACTAGGCTTCTGATGCTCAATCACCTACTGCCATGTTGAGCACTTAGCTACGAATTCTGCAATGTCTCTCTTCATCTCACTCTACCAGTAGACCTTCCGCAAATTACGAAACATCTTAGTGGACCTTGGGTGAATCAAGTAATGCACTCTATATATCTCTGTAAGAATCATCATTCTCTGTCATCCACACATGGCACACAAAGTCTAGCCTGATAACGCAACACACTATCTCCCCCTTGGGAGAACACTCTACCTTCTGATCTCTGACTGACTCTTTAGCTTAACTAAATTGGGATCTCTTTCCTACTTTTCTTTTACCTTGGAAACCAGAGATGATTTTGAACTATTCTGCACCCATTCGCTACCCTCTGCTGAACGACTAAATAGACAACTAGTTGGGAAAGTTGATGAACTTACTGAACTAATGTCTTCTTACAATCCTCCACGTGAGCAACACTACCCATATACATCCTACTGAGAGCATCAGCCACTATATTGGCTTTGCTCGGATGATACAAAACACTCATGTCGCAATCTTTCAACAACTCCAACTACATCCTCTGACGTAAGTTCAAATCTTTCTGAGAAAACACATACTGCAGGCTTTTATGGTCTGTGAACACATCAACATTTACCCTATACAAGTAATGCCTCCAAATCTTTAAGGTAATCACAACAGTTTCTAACTCACGATCATGAGTATGATAATTCTTTTCATGGGGCTTAAGATGTCTAGAGGCATAGCCTATGACCTTACCTCTCTGTATCAAAACACATCCCAAACCAACTCTGGAAGCATCGTAATATACCACAAATCCGCCTGACCTATCTAATAAAGTCAAAACTGGGGCTATAGTGAGTCGTGTCTTCAACTCCTGAAAACTCTTCTCATAAGAATCTGACCACTGGAATTTTACTTTGTTCTGAGTCAATCAAGACATAGGGGATGCAATAAATGTAAACCCTTCAAAAAACCTTTGTTAATAGCTAGCCAAACCCTGGAAACTCCTAATATTTGATGGAGAGATAGGCCTAGGCCAGTTTCTTACTACTTCGGTCTTTTGAGGATCAACTCTAATGCCATCACCGGAAACTATGTGACCAAGGAAAGCTACTTACCTTAGCCAAAATTTGCACTTACTAAACTTGGCAAACAACTGATGGTCCCTGAGAGTTTGTAATACTATTCTGAGATGGTCTGCATGATCATTTTCACTGTGGGAGTAGACAAAAATGTCATCAATAAAGACTGACAAACATGTCTAAGTACTTCTTGAACACGCGATTCATCAAATACATGAAGGCTGTTGGGGCATTAGTAATACCAAATGACATGACTAGGAATTTAAAGTGACCATACCGAGTTCTAAAATCTATTTTTGGAATGTCACATTCTCGGACTCTGAGCTGGTGATAACTTGATCTGAGGTCTATCTTAGAAAAGTAACTGGCTCCCTAAAGTTGGTCAAACAATTCATCGACTCTGGGAAGTAGATACTTGTTCTTGACTGTGACTTTGTTCAACTTACGGTAGTCAATACACATTCTGAGAGAACCGTCTTTCTTACGCACGAATAGAACTGGTGCACCCCAAGAGGATACGTTGGATTTAATGAATCCCTTATCTAAGAGATCCTTCAACTATTCTTTTAAATCTTTGATTTCTGCTGGAGCCATTCTATATGGAGGAATAGATATGGCCTGAGTGTCTGTAAGAAGGTCTTTTACAAAATCAATTTCCCTTTCGGAAGGAACTCCAAGAAGACCTTCGAGAAACACATCTGAGAATTCATTTACTACTGGAACTGACTCAAGACTAGGAGTCTCTAAACTAGAATCCTTAACTCGAACAAGATGGTAGACACACCCCTTGGATATCATTTTCTTGACCTTAGGTAGGAAAAAAGTTGACCCCTAAGTTATGAAGTACTACCCCTCCACTCAAGGACAAGTTCATTCAAAAACTAAAAATGGACAACTTTATTTGTTCAGTCAACTGAAGCATAGCATGAATGAAGATAATCCATGCCGAGAATGACATCAAAATTTATCAACTCTAATTCTACTAAGTCTGCTGAAGTGACTTTCTGAGATACCATACCCGGACAGTTCTGTATACCCGTCGGGCTATGATAGATTTACCTACTGAGAAGGGCTCTCCTAGGATTTTGGGACAGACTCCAAAGTCAATAGCTATAGAAGGAGTTACAAAGGACAAAGAAGCTCCTTGATCTAGTAAGGCATAAATATGTAAATGATAAAATTGTAACGTAACGGTGACCACATTAGGAAAACTTTCCTGATCTTGTCTGGACTAAAGTGCATAGAGTCTGTTTGGGCGTTGCCCACTGGTGGCACTAGAAGCGGCATCCTGCTACTTCAGGAGACTGAACTAAACTGGTGGGATGATTATGTTGACTCTGTGAACCAACCTAAGGACACTCTCTAACCCTATGGCCTGGCTTGCCACATCTAAAATATACATCACTGCCAGCTCTGCAAATACCCTGGTAGTTTCTACCACACTTATTGCAAAGGGAATTTGTTCGAGCACTGCTTACACTACCCTGAGGTTTAGGGCCTGGTTCCCTATCTTTATTGTCATCTCTGAATTTTGGCACTGGAGCACTGGCTGAGGACGGAGCTGGAACTGAGGATTTCGAGTAGAACTGAGAATGATTACGACCCTCTTAGGCTGAGCGAAGTTAAAGCTACCTGTTCTAGCTTTCTTATTCTCCCTCTCCTTCTCCTTATTCTTAGCCTACTCTATCTGTTGAGCATGGACCTTGAGCCTGGATATGTCCATCTCCTTAATCAGCATTGTCATCCTGCACTCCTTGACTACACTGCTAGACACACCTGACACAACTTACTCATCTTAGATCTGCTATCTACTACCACATGAGAGGCATATCTGGCTAACTAAGTGAACTTGAGGGAATAACTTTCACTGTCAGGTTGCCCTATTTCAGATTAATAAACTCCCAAACCTTAGCTTTCCTCAACTCCAGTAGAAAGAACCTATAAAGGAAAGAAGTAGCAAACTCTTCCCATTCTATGGGCCCTGCATCAGCACCCCTATTCACTTTCCGCTGCTTAAACCATGAGTGAGCCACATCCTGCAACTGATATGTAGACAACTCAGCACTCTCACTAGCAGTCACCCCCATAATATCTGTGACTTTTTGCACCTAATCAAGGAATTCCTATAGGTCCCCATCTAACTTAGACCCAATAAATGATGGAGGATTCATTCGGGTGAAGTCCCAAATTCTAGCTGCAGCAATATTAGCCATTGGGTAGCCTAGACGGTAGTTGGACGTTCATTCTGGGATACCACAGAATGAGCTAGAGTGGTGAAAGTTTCTTTGAATTTTGCAAGGGAAATATGCTCATCTAGGGGACCTGGATGGACAAAGGATATGCTAGCTGGTTTCCCATTCTTTTTTTGTTAGTCCTTTTTGGAGGCATATTCTGTAAATGGAAGGAAACACTGGATTAGGCAGAGAGTTTAACTTGAGCTCATGCTCACTTGCACGATATGAATACTGAAAGAAGGGAACTTGTTCCAAAAATTCCTCATAGCCTGTCATCCATAAGTGTAGAGCGCTATACACCTATGAACAAGACTCTACTAGACATGGCTTTCAGACTCCCTAGGACTCTATTGAACCTTAGTATATGATACAAAGTTTGTAATGCCTTGATTTTGCACCCTGGATGTCACACGGTGCTTATAATCCTGAAGGACCACAAGCTAACCCATGACTGGTACCTGCTATAATAACTGAGTAGTAATACTGTAATAATGCAAAAATTAGGGTGAATTTGCCATAAGGTTCATAACTAAATCAAATAATGATAAATAAATACTGAAAACTGAACATCTGTCTGAAACAATCTAGTCTAAAAGCCTCTAACTGTCTGAAGAAGGAGTTGATGGGAAAAGTCCCCAACTAACTCCGACTACAAAAATATGCTGAAATACTGAAATGATAACTTTGTCCTCAAACTATGAGGACTCACCACTATATCTGCCACTGATAATTCAAGCTGCTAAGTACGGTCAGGGGCCCGTGTGTCTGAACCTATGATATGAGACAACATAGTACAAAAGAAAGAGTATGTTTCAGTACTTTGAATGTACTGGTATGCTAAGTGAGGTAGGCTGATATGCAAAGGTTTATATGTATGAACAATAACTGACTGAATAATATGAATATAACTAGATGAGAGTATATGTATTACTAGACTACTAAAAATACTAATGATGCATTACTGTACATACATCTATATATATATATATACTCTAACTGAGATTATGCTGAACTGAATACTAAGTACTGATAACTGGGTTACTGGTAACTGGTGACATTTCTGATAGTCCTGATTCTGTAGAACTAACTGAGTTTTATACTGAGTTGGGTGACTGTATCTGACGGTCCTGATTCTAAAAACTGATCTGAGGTTTTATACTGAGTCCAAAACAAAAATTGTAATTGTAGAAGTGTTCATCTAACCGACATACCCCAATTATAAACTGAGTTGGGGTCCCAACTGTGACCCCAGTTGGAAGGGTGTTAGCTCCTTTCCAAGGAATACTAATAATGGCTATGAGTTAACTTTATCTGGCAGGAAGATATTTCATCAACCCTAATAGAAGGAAAACTCGTACGAGATGTATCAACCCTTATTTGGCAAGAAAACATCTCAACCTATGCTGGTAATGTAGTTCTGTAATACCGGGATTGCTACTAAGTGTCAAACCCTTCACTGACAGAAATACCTCTATCTCTGGTTTCGCTCGGTGCTGATTCCTACTCCCAACTAAACAAACACTAAATTGATTTCTAGACTATACTAGGCTTGACTGGACTGTTACTGATCATGCTAATTGACTGAACTGGACTGAGTTCACTGAGTTATGTTAACTAGCTGAATATACTAAATTATGTAACTGACTGAGTACTACTGTACGTGACATCGCTGAGACTATTCTTAAACTACTGTAAATCTAGGTAAATAGCTAGATTGTCAGGTATTAGATACCCCCAAGACTCGATATCATAGATAGTAACAACATTGCATAATCTTGAAAGCATGATAACTAGTCACTTTGTCACAATTCATTCATTGAAGTATTTTAGCAAACACTTGCATGGCATGAACTTGTACACATACTATTTTGTCATGATTTCACTATTCTAATCACATGTACATTATATCAAACACTTAGGGGCTTAGTTTATGCACATAATACTATTTAACATGTAAAAATCATGATCACGATTCCAAACTCACAAATTCAAAGGTTTCCAATATGAAACTACATGGTACTACACACATGTTATGTAATTCACATGAATTTTGTAATTAATCATGGATTAGAACCCAAATAAAGTCATAATCATGAATATAATTTAACTCAACATGAAATTCAGGAAAACAATTATCTTGAAATTTGAAAAGAGATTCTTGAACTCTAGGGTGGAAGGGAACCCTTGGATGAATACCTAACATACCTTGATTGTTAATTTCATAGAGATTGGGCTGAGTTCTTGAGACTTGATTCTTGAACTTAATGAATCTAGGGCTTGTTCTTGAGAGGATTTTGTGAAAAAGATGAGAAATTATGCTATTTGGGGTTTAAATCCCGTGTTATGGACCTATTAGTTGAAGGGAAAACGATCCATTTTCCCTTTAAAATGTGGAACAAAACTGCGAAAAATTGCCCAGACCGAACTAGTCAGGGCATCGCGGGCTCTGGAGCGTCTCTCTAGGTAGGGCACCACGGTCTGCACCGCGGGATCTTCCTAGTACCGAACTGGGCTGGGCGCCGCGGGCTAATCTTCCTGAGCCTCTGTTTTGGAGTTTCAAACACGCCTTTACGCTTGCCCAAAAATTCTGAAACTCACTGGAGATATACTATTGGCATCCTCAATCATGAATCAACTTAAAAACTAACTTTCTTAGGTCGGGAAGGTCATAAATAAATTCCTCAAAGTTTGAGGGATTTAGAAATGACAAAGTCCTAACACTTAGCTTAAATTTTTTAAGTCTGGGACCTCTTTTGGCATACTTTAAAGGACTCAGACAATTAGGATTTTTCGGGGTCTTACAAATTAATTTTTTTCTATTATCTTTTCCTTTGCATGAATCTATTTTGGAGTTCAAATGGACTTATTTCCTCTTGCAATTTGTAACTTACCCATAAGGCCTATCTCTCCTAGTCAAGTCAAAAGTTTTAAACCTAAAGTCGATTATATGGAGTGTGGGTGTAAGAAGATGATAGAAGAAGGAAAATGGGTCAAAACCCATTGATGAGGTCACTGAGAGACTTGAAAAGTCTCAATTTTTATAATTGTCTTATTCTTTATTTATTTATTTATTAATCTATTTGTTCATTCATTTGGGACTCGAATCAAAAGTTGTAATTTTAGTACAGGTGAAGCAGATTTTTGGGCCTTCAAGGTTCGAAAATTAGCTTAGGACTGGTTATGGGATAAAAGATCAAGTATTTAGATTAGGACATGTGAAGATGGGTCAAAAGCTCAAATTTTCTTAGGATAGGTTTTATGATTTGGACCTAATGGCCTAAGTCCTATAGTCTCCCCCTTTCTCCTTTATATGCTAATTGTTCTTAGTTTTCTTAGACTTAGTTAAAATCCTCGCTAAGTCGTCAAAATTTGTTTTGCACAAATCTTGAAGACAATTTTCCTTAATCATTTTTTTTCACAAATTAAGTTTTCTTTTTAAAGTTAGTCAAAAAGTTATTTTCAAATAGTCTGAATTACCGTAAGTTAGCGGATACTCTTGATGCCTTAACAACCTTCCAAGAATATTAATAGGAATCGTTTACTCAGAATTTCTAAACTTAAAAGATTTTTTCTGTTTTGAATCTTTTAAGTAATATTTTTCATTTTTTCTTAATATTTTTTCAAAAACCAAGTGGCGACTCTATAATTTCTTAAATTGTTTCAAACTTTTCTTTAAAGTTTCAAAATAGTTTAAAAAGTCAAAAATAATGTTTTTCAAATCCTTCAAAAATGAAAAAGAGACCAAAACTGAAATGGCGACTCTGCTGGGGAACTTTAACTAAGTTCTAACCAAAATTTTGAATTAGCTTCTTTGACTAATTATTAAATCATTTATTTTCTTAAATGTTTAAATTTTGTGAAATTTAACTATTGCATTGCATAGCATAATCCCGCATGATGATTATTAAACTATTTTGTTGTTTTGTGAATGTCTCGACCCCTATTGATCAACTCCAAATCAAGTGTTTGGAATACGATGGCTTACCGGCACGTTAGGCGGTCAGAGGTTGTTCGTATTTCCAAATCCAAATTGTCCACTTGGGAACCTGTGTCCAAACCCACTCTAGACACCCAGGATATAGCTAAACCAAAACCCTATTTTAGGCATGAGCCTAGGATGACTCAATACCCGAGGGTGTATTGGGATCATTAGAAAACCTGTCTTACATCTATTTGACCACGACTCATAACAGATAATCATTCTTTATGTGTTAAATTAAAGGATATAATGTCGGATATTATGGACCATTGTCCCTTGAGTTTGAGGGTTTTATTTAGATAGTTTTGTTTAATCAAAAGAAGGTCTTCATCAGAAGGATATGTAGACATTTTGAGATGTTCAAAGATTGAAGGGCTTCCTAGGAGGCTTAGTATAGATTTGGACCCCTGTGTGGGATTGATATCATGTATTTTCCTTTTCCCTTATTTTGTATCCTAGTTTAATTTATTAATGAAGTTTGTGTAATATCTTGGGGGAAATGGAACGTCTTACAAATGATATATATATACTTCAGACGTTAGGCTTACCTTTGGCTTAAAAGGTACCAAGTATGTTTGGACGTGTTAAAAATTATTTATGTTCTTTGACTATGTTTTTTTGATTTGTCTCATTACTTTGGTTAATTACTTTGGTTAATTATTATAATTTATGAACTAACATTTTACTCTGTAAGTGTTTTTCCTTTTCTTTTAAATAGAGGCTGATTTGTGTTGGTAAGCAAACTTGCTTGCTACACAAAGGCTAAAAGCAAAGTGATCGCTGACAGAACATCAGTATTTTACCCGGTTTAAGGTCAAGAGAGAAACTATCGACTCATCAGTTCTTACTTGGACTAACAAAAAGACTCATTCAACTATGGATCTTAGTTTAATCAACACTTCATCTGAGTCAGTTCCCACCTTGTTTATGGCAATGGACCCTAGTCCCTCAATAGGAAGCGAAATAACCCTAGAGGTCGTTGTTGGTTTAGAAAAACAAATTGCAGAAGTAAGTTTCATGTTGATGCAAATAAATCCTTCTTAGAATCCTTCAAACATGACTCTGCCTCTTGATGCTCGACAAAAAGGTCTTATGTTTCCGACATCGGACGGAATTGATCTGGGTGGTCATTTTTCCACTTCTGAAAATGTTATTCTCCTTATAATGCTCCTTTGGTGTATGAATTTGTTCCTTTAAAGGTTCAAAATGTAACACTATCGCATCACACTCCGCCAGTGTACACCTATCCTACCACCCCACCGATGACACAAGCTCAGGGGTTATACCGCCTAGATGTTGATCATTATGTAAAAATTTAAAATGATCCAAAGGTGTGCACTAATGAGAGGGGGAATAGAAATATCAAGGATTTAGAATAATCAAAGAGAAGACTTAGAGGGCTTGGAAGTAATCAAAGTGTAAAGTATAAAGAGTTGTGTACATTTCCCGAGATTGAATTGCCTCCTGGTTACAAGATCCCAAAATTCAAAAAGTTTGATGGGTTTGGAAATCCCTTTTCTCATTTGAAAACTTATTGCAAAAAGTTGATTGGTGTGGGAAAAAATGAGAGAATACGAGTTAAGATATTAGTCAAAGTTTGAGTGAAAAGGTATGCACAACAAGATGTGACTAAGTGGCATACTTGGGATGACTTGACAAATGCTTTTATGGATCATTACAAGTTTCACACCGATATTATTCATGAAAGGATCTCTATCACAAAGCTAAGGCAGAAAACAAATAAGAGTTTTTGTGAATATGCCATACGGTGGAGAGAAGAGGCAACTAGGGTCCATCCTCCTATGGAGAAAGATGAAATTATCAGTTACTTCATTCATGCACTAAGTCCCAAGTATTTTGATCGCATGGTGATGATGAATGGAAAGACATTTACTAAAATTGTCAAGACTAGGGAAATGATTAAAGATTGCCTAAAGACATGGAGGATAATAAATTTAACGTAGCTGTAATCCACTCATAAGAGTTTCCAGACGTGATCTTTTGGAAGTGGAAAAAAAAAGTGATGGGAGTAATGACTTAGGGAGGTTCATCCAACTATAACTAATCCCCATGATACCAACCCAATGCTCAACATGTTCACTATCTGTTCTTCAATACACAAGCAACATATTATGCTCATTCTCTACCATAAAACTATCAAAATAATGATCCTCGTGCTAATTATGAAAGGAGTCTCCCAGAATTTTCACACCATTGGCAGAATCTCTTACTCAACTTTTCAAAAGGTTGAAAGAAGCAAAACTACTTCATCCAGTGGAAGCAAGGCCTGTGAACACTTCTTCTGATTGGTATTATCCAAACAAGAGATGTGCTTACCACTTCGAGTCGTTGGATATGATACCAAGAAATGTATGACTTTTAAGCACAAAATTCAAGACTTGATTGACAAAAAGGTGATAACACTTGCAGAAGCTCCATCCAATATCCACAACTATTAGTTGCCTATTTACAAGAAGTAGTCATTGAAATCATTAGTCGCAACGAACAATGGAGTTCCCTCCTAGGCGTACTTTTGGCGTTCTTCTGTCTTAAATTTATCATTTTATTTTCTAGTAATCGTACTTTATCGTGTTTATTTCCTTGTAATCATACTTTATGTTTTTATTTCCGTGTAGTTGCACTTCGTGATTTCATTGTAATACTTTCTAGTTGTAATGAACTACGTTCGACCTGATTTCCTTAGTGGAATACATATGCGGTCTATGTTGGATTCAGTCACATTGTCAAAAATATTAAATCTCTCTTTTTATTTTATATGAACTATGTTTAACCTGAATTTCCAAGAATGGAATACGTAGGCGGCATATGTCGACTTTGGTCAATCCCTTAAAAAATTTATTCTTTTATCTTATGGTGGAACTATGTTTGGTATGATGCCTACCTCAATGGAATACGTGAGCACTACACTGACTCGATCATATTCCCCATAGGATTTTCATACAAACTGGGGATAATTTTTTAGAGGATCTCAAAAATTCTTTAAGACGATCTTCTTACAAGTTACATAGAGAAAACGTTCAAGCATGTAACAGGGGAAGAAATTTTTAAGAAGATCTCAAAAATTTCACAAGAACTTGACAATTGCTACAAAGTTAGACACCAGACACTACTAAAGTTAGACACCAAACATTGCTACAAAGTTGTGTCGTTACTCCGTTCAAATTGGCATACTGCATTTAAATTGGGTTTTTCACACTTCAATGATACATGTTGTACCGTCAATCCATTCAAATTGGCATGTTACATTTAAATTGGGTCATCGTCCATTCAACGAGACATGTTTGACTGTCACTCCATTCAAAGTGGCATATTATATTTAAATTGGGTCGTCCACTTTCAATGACACACGTTGGACCATCACTCCGTTCAAAGTGGTATGTTACATTTAAATTGCGTCGTCCGCCCTTCAATGCCTTCAATGAGACACGTTGGACCGTCACTCCATTCAAAGTGGCATTTTTTATTTAAATTGGGTCATCCGCCATTCAATGAGACACGTTGGACAGTCACTCCATTCAAAGTGGCATGTTATATTTAAATTGGGTCGTCTGCCCTTCAACGAGACATGTTGGACCTTCACTCTGATTAAAGGTGAATGTTACATTTAAATTACGTTGTCCACCTTTTAATGAGACACGTTGGATCGTCACTCCATTCAAAGTGGCACGTTTTATTTAAATTATGATGTCAGCCTTTTAATGAGACACGTTGGACCGTCACTCCATTTAAAGTGGAATGTTATATTTAAATAGGGTCGTCCTCCTTTCAATGATACACGTTGAACCGTCACTCCATTCAAAGTGGCACAATATTTTTAGAACAGGTAGTGCAACTTGGTTTATTAACTATCTCAGCATAGCATGTTCAAATAGATTTGCGCTAATATACATTTGGGTAATTCTATATTTACAACTAATAATTTGTTTTAGTTGTTTTCTAGAGCATCCAAAAGGATGAAATTCTCAAATCAAAGCCACGGATGTGGATGACTCCAAAAAGGACGCAACACAACGTGGAACTTTCTTTTTAGCAACAAAATGGGATGTAGTCTAAACTGGGATGTCAAACTCTTTGGACACGACCTAAAAGATGTTTTTCACTACCCTCAAACCACACCCCTATTAGAAGGTGTGTGGTCACCTTGGGATGTTCTGGTTTCAGCTTCACCTTCGGGATATATCTACACTCATAACGAGGTAAACCTTCTCTTTCCTTAAATCGAGTGATAGGACACATAGAGCTGTGGAAATTATGTTTGGGTAAATTCTTGTTGATAGATGCAAAGGATCTCACATTCATGATTAAGAGGTTACAAGCCTCTTTTTCATAACTCGAACAACTTTTCACTCATTCTGAGCTAAAGATTGTCTAAAATAAAAGACTATCTTTTCTACCGATCGAGTCAAACTACAATTAGTTTGATTCCCTAAGTCTCAATGATATGTAGGGTAGGATCTTTATTGAAAACTCGACTTCATTCCAACCTCCCCCCCCCCCAATCCGTTTACTGCCCAGCTTTCTGAATTTACTAAACTTCAAAATCGAGATAGCTTGTGATTTCTTTAAAAATCGTGCTTTAAGTCAAGGTTTATGAACTACAAGTGGCCTGAATTCTCATGTAACCTGAGATATGTAGGAAACCTGATACCGGGGTACGGCCATAAGTCCATGCAACTCATGCGAAAACTAATCAATTTCATAAATGAATTTGTCGTCGGGCAAAAATTAGGAATGTCAAACTCCCTTTGCTCAAGGTTACTTGCATCCACCATACCCAAAGGGAGGGGGCAGTTGTTGACACCTAATTTTTGCCCTCCACGACTAAATTTAATCCTGGATTTCATTAATTTTAATAAAATTGAAATATTTATTTCATCCAGATAAATGCACTTTAAAATATATATATTTGAGTTAATTTTATTATTTAATTGATAATTATACGTTTTCTTATTTACATATGCAAAATTGTATAAAAATTTTTTACTTATATGAAAACTTTTATCAAAATTGAACTTCTACTGATTAAAATTGAAAATTAATCTAAACAGATAAAGTGTTGATTCAAATAAAATTTGCTCTCAAAATTAATTTATTTGGAGAAATATTTATTTGATTTTATTAAATCAAGAAGCTCAGGATTAAAAGAGGTATTAATTAGTATTGAATTTTTAATTCAATTTAGCTAATCTGATATATTTGGCCATAATTGCAATGCAAACGGACAATTGATTTTTAATTTGGTCAAAATTAAATATATTTGGCTAAATTTTAAATTTCAATTGGGGTTATATTTTAAACAACCCTAAATTCCCAAAAACTCTCATAATTTTTGCCCAATTCCCACCAAAATCAAATCCAAATCTCAAATCCCAAAATTCAAATTTTGAAATTCAAAAATTGTACTACATTATACAATTTCACCTCAACCTTGTCCTTTTTCCTATTTTGAAATTCAAAAATTGTATTCAATTGTACAATTCCTCCTCAAGCTTGTCCTTTCTTCAAATTCAAATTTTGAAATTTAAAAAAAGAACTACATTGTATAATTTCCCCTCAACCTTGTCCTTTTACCAATTTGAAATTCATAAATTGCACTACATCGTACAATTTCCCCTACCTTATCTTCCACCTCACCTTATCTTCAATTTTAAAATTCCAAAAATGCCCCTAATTTTTTTCTCTCACATTTGTGGATGAGAAGAATTGAATTCACATCCTTTCCTATACATACTACCACTATTTTGGTAGAAAGATCAAGTCTCAAGGTTTAGAGAAAAATCTTCGAGAAAAGAAGAGTTTTTTATATTTTAGTAAAAATTTTCCTTTTTCGTGAAATTTATGGGGTAATCGAAGTTATCGAGTTGAACGCTTTTCGATGGTGATCAAAACTCCAAAGAAAGCTTGTAGTTCCATTTTGCTGCCCCAAAAAGGGTAAACACTTTTTTTCCTTTTTTAGTTTTATTATCGTGTTCTTCTTTATCTTTTTCTTCTTCGTAGTTCATAGTTGTAATTTGTTTGCAGGGATTGTTTGCTATAGATGGCCTTGAAGCTCATAGGACGTTATGGTATTGATATTATGACTATTTTCATATTCATGGTATAAAAAATGAGTTAGCAATAGTTGAACGCTTTTTTTTTGTTTTATTCTTTGATTATTATGGATAAAGTTTTTATTTTTGCTTAAAATATGTAATCATGCTTTGTTTAAATTCATTGTTGGCGTATATATTTTTTTTAGCATGTAAAGTTATTTCCTTTATGTTTGAAAAGCATAGTTAATATTGATTGTTTCGACTTTTGGCTTTATTCTTTAATTATTATGGATAAAGTTTTGTTCTTTGCTTAAAATATGTACACATGTTTTGTTTAAATTCAATGTTGGCGTATATGTTTGATTTTAGCATGTAAAGTTGTTTCCTTTATGTTTGAAAATAATAGTTAATATTGATTTTTTCGCTTTTTGGCTTTATTCTTGGGTTATTATGGATAAAGTTTTGATCCTTGCTTAAAATATGTACTCATGCTTTATTTAAATTCATTGTTGGAAGATATGTTTATTTTTTGCATGTAAAGTTGTTTCCTTTACGTTGAAAAGAATAGTTAAAATTGATTGTTTTGCCTTTTGGCTTTATTCTTTGATTATTATGAGTAAAGTTTTGATCTTGGCTTAAAATGCAAATTCATTCTTTGTTTAAATTTGTTATTGATGGATGTGTTAGTTTTTATTATATAAAGTTGTTTCATTTATGTCGAAAAGTAATGTTTACTATTACTAAAGGTTTGTGAAATTGTTTCGCAATTTGAAGTAGTGAATTATTCATTTTCATGGTCAAAATTGTCATTGATTTTCTCTTGTTTAGATTGAAAAGTTGTTAGGGTTATAGGTTTTTTTGAAATGGTGTAGAACTAAAATAGGAGTTAGCATAAGTGGACACTTTTTCTTAAAATTAATCTTTTACTATTTCTCCTATCTTATCTTTGAATATCAGTTCTCAAGTATGCTTAATATATTCTATTTGTTTCACTTCGCTTATTGGTTTACTTCTTAAAGTCGTTTTATTCATATAGATGTACCATTGCTATTAACATGCTATAGTGATTTTTTCTTCTTCTAAATTATAGATATGTTGATTGATCCCCTTTGTATTAAAAGATGTTGTTGCATTAGTATGTCTTGTATTTCATATTTGAGGTGCTATGAAAGATTTCCTCATCTCTTGCTCATTCTCCTTTTCTTTTCTTAATGAAAACATGCCTTAGACTTTATCATATCATAGTATTTGGAGCAAATATATGTTAATCTATTTGTCCAAATTTTAAGCAACTATGCTTGTGGATTAATGTCTTTTTTTCTACGGCTAGTTAATTATATTGTGCTAGATTCAATTTTTAGTAAGATTTTTTTGGAGGGGGGTTAATTTTCTTTTCATTGGATAATTTGGCTTGCTTTGATATCATAGCTTACAATTTCTTTATGCTTGAAAATGCTATTTTTTTCATCTCATCATTTATCTATTAAAAGTAAAATTCTCAAACACATATTAATTCTTTTTCTTTTATCTTTTCCTTTGCATGAATCTGTTTTTGAGTCCAAATAGATTCCTTTCCTCTTGCATTTCGTAATGGGCCCATGAGGCCTATCTCTCTGAGTCAAGTCCAATTTTTTAAACCTAAAGTTGATTATATGGCATTCTGGTGCAAGAAGATGATAGAAGAGGAAAAAATGGGTCAAAACCCATTGATGAGGTTGCTAAGAGACTTGAAAAGTCTCAATTTTTATTATTGTCTTATTCTTTATTTATTTATTTATATATTTGTTCATTCATTTGGGATTCGAAGCCAAAGTTGTAATTTTAATGTAGGTGAAACGGGTTTTTGGGCCTTCAAGGTCCGAAAACTAGCTTAGGGTAGGTTATGGGCCAAAATCCCAAGTATTTATATTAGGACAAGTGAAGATGGCTCAAAATCCCATATTAGCTTGGGTCAAGGTTTATGATTTGGGCCTAATGGCTTAAGTGCTTTAGTCTCCCCCTTTCCCCTTTATATGCTAATTGTTCTTAGTTTTCTTAGACTTAGTTAAAATCCCCGCTATGTCGTCAAAATTTATTTTGCACAAATCTTGAAAACAATTTTCCTTAATCGTTTTCTTTTCAAAAATCAATTTTTCTTTTTAAAGTTAGTCAAAAAAGTTATTTTCAAATAGTCTGAATAACTGCAAATAGAGGATACTCTTGGTGCCTTAACAACCTTCCAAGAGTATTAATAGGAACCGCTTACTCAGAATTTCTAAACTTAAAAGATTTTTTCTATTTTGAATCTTTTAAGTAATATTTTTAGTTTTTTCTTGATGTTTTCTCAAAAATCAAGTGGCGACTCTATAATTTCTTAAATTGTTTTGAACTTTTCTTTAAGGTTTTGAAATAGTTTAAAACGTCAAAAATAATATTTTTCAAATCCTTCGAAATTTAAAAAGGGACCAAAAGAGAAATGACGACTCTGCTGGGGAACTTTAACTAGGTTCTAACCAAATATTTAAATTAGCTTCTTTGACTAATTATTAAATTGTTTATGTGCTTATATGTTTAAATTCTGCGAAATTTAACTATTGTATTTTATGGCATAATCCCGCATGATGATTATTAAACTATTTTGGGATTTCGTGGATGTCCCGGCCCCTGTTCATCAATTCCAAATCAAGTGTTGGAAATATGACAGTTTACCAGCACGTTAGGCCGTCGGAGGTTGTTCGTATTTCCAAACCCAAGTTGTCCACTTGGGAACCTGTGTCCAAACCCACTCTAGATAACCAGAATAGAGCTAAACCAAAACCTTATTTTAGGCATGAGCCTAGGATGACTCAATACCCGAGGGGGTATTGGGCCCATTAGAAAACCTGCCTTACATCTATTTGACCACGAGTCATAACAGACAATCATTCTTTAAGTGTTAAATTAAGGGATATAATGCCGAATATTACGGACCATTGTCCCTTGGGTTTAAGGGTTTTATTTAGATAGTTTTATTTAATCAAAAGAAGGTTTTCAGCGGAAGGATATGCAAATGTTTTGAGAAGTTCAAAGATCGAAGGTTTTCCGAGGGGGCTTAGTTTAGATTTACTCCACTGCGTGGGATTGATATCATGTATTTCCCTTTTCTCTCATTTTGTATCCCTATTTAATTTATCAATAAAGTTGGTATAATATCTTGGGGGCAATGAAATATCATACAAATGACATATATATCCTTGAGACGTCAGTCTTACCTTTGGCTTAAAATGTCCCAAGTTTGTTAGGACGTGTTAAAAATTATTTATGTGTTTTGACTATGTTTGTTTGATTTTTCTCATTACTTTGGTCAATTATTACAATTTATGAACTAACATTTTACTTTGTGACTGTTTTTCCTTTTCTTTTAAATAGAGGCTAATTTGTATTGGTAATCAAACTTTCTTGCTACACAAAGACTAAAAGCAAAGTGATCGTTGGCAGAACATCAGTATTTTACCTGCTCTAAGGTCAAGAGAACAACTATCAACTCATCAGTTCTTACTTGGACTAACAAAAAAACTCATTCAACTATGGATCCTAGTTTAATCAATACTTCATCTGAGTCAGTTCCGACCTTATCTGTGGCAATGGGCCCTAGTCCCTTGATAGGAAGATAAATAACCCTAGAGGTCGTTACTGGTTTGAAAAAACAAATTGTCGTACTAAGGTTTATGTTGATGCAAAGAACTCCTTCTCGTACTCATCCAAACATGACTCTGCCTCTTGATGCTTGAAAAAAATGTCTTATGTTTCCGACATCGGAAGGAATTATTCTGGGTGGTCATTTTTCCACTTCATAAAATATTCATGCTACTCAGAATGATCCTTTGGTGTATGCATTTTCTCCTCCAAAGGATCAGAACATAACACTGTCGCATCACACTCTACCGGTGTACACCTATGCTACCGCTCCACCGATGACACAAACTTAGAGGCTATACTACCTAGATGCTGACCATTATGTTGAAGTTGAAAATGATCCTAGGGTGTGCACTGATGAGACGGTGAATAGAAAGCTCAATGCTTTATAAGATAAAATAAGAAGCCTTAGAGGGCTTGGAAGTAATCAAAGTGTGAAGTATGAAGAGTTGTGTGCATTTCCTGAGATTGAGTTGCCTCCTGGTTACAAGATCCCAAATTTGAAAAGTTTGATGGGTCTGGAAATTCATTTTTTATTTGTAAACTTATTGTAATAAGTTGATTGGAGTGGTAAAAAATGAGGGAATACAATTTAAGTTATATAGTCAAAGTTTGAGTTGAAAGGCTCTAGAATGGTATGCTAAGCAAGATGTGACTAAGTGGCACACTTGGGATAACTTGACAAATTCTTTTATGGATCATTACACTTTTCACACCGATATTATTCCTGAAAGGATCTCTATCATAAAGCTGAGGCAGAAAACAAATAAGAGTTTTTATGAATATGCCATATGGTGAGAGAAGAGGCAACTAGGATCCATCCTCCTTTGGAGAAAGATGAAATTATCAGTTACTTCATTCATGCACTAAGTCCCGAGTATTTCGATCGCATGGTGATGATGGTTGGAAAGACATTTACTAAAATTGTCAAGACTAGGGGAATGATTTAAGATTGCCTCAAGACATGGAGGATAATAAATTTAACGGAGTTGCAATCCACTCATAAGAGTTTCCATACTTGATCTTTTGGAAGTGGAAAGAAAAAGAAAAAATAAGTGATGGGAGTAATGACTTAGGGAGGTTCATCCAACTATAAGCAATACCCATGATACCAACCCAATGCTCGACATGCTCACTATTCGTTCTTCAATGCACAAGCAACATATCATGCTCATTCTCCACCACAAAACTATCAAAATAATGATCCTCGTGCCAATTATGAAAGGAGCCTCCCAGAATTTTCACACCATTGGCAGAATCTCTTACTCAATTTTTCAAAAGTTTGAAAGAAGCAAAACTACTTCATTCAATGGAATCAAGGAATGTGGACACTTCTGCTAATTGGTATGATCTAAACAAGCGATGTGCTTACCACTCTGGAGTCATTGGATATAATACCGAGAAATGTATGACTCTTAAGCTCCAAATTCAAGACTTGATTGACAAAAAAGTGATAACACTTGCATAAACTCCATCCAATGACCACAAAAATCCACTACCTAATCACAAGAAGTAGTCATTAAAATCATCAGTCGCAATGAAGAATGAAGTTCCCTCCAAGGCGCACTTTTGTTGTTCTTCTATCTTAAAGTTATTGTTTTATTTTATAGTAATCATACTTTCTCGTGTTTATTTCCTTATAATCACATTTTATGGTTCGATTTACGTAGTAGTTGCACTTTGTGGTTTTCTTGTAATTGTACTTTTTAGTTGTAATGAACTATGTTCGACCTGATTTCCCTAGTGGAATATGTAGGCGTCCTGTTTTGGCTTCGGTCACATTATCAAAATTATTAAATCTCTCTTTTATTTTATATGAGTTACATTTGACCTAAATTTCCAAGAATTGAATATGTAGGCGACCTATGTCGGCTTCGGTCAATCCCTTCAAAAATTTATTCTTTCATCTTATGGTAGAACAACGTTTGGTATGATGCCTACCTCAATGGAATAAGAACCACACTGACTCAATCATATTCCCCATAGAATTTTAATACAAACTGGGGCAAATTTTTGAGAGGATCTCAAAAATTCTTTAAGAGGATATTCTTACAAGCTACATGGAGATGACGTTGAAGAATGTAACTGGGGCAGAAAATTTTGAGAAGATCTCAAAAATTTCATAAGAACTTGACATTTGCTGCAAATTAGACACCTGACGTTGCTAAACCTGAGATCGGGGCATATTTTTTGAGAAGTTCTTAAATTTCAAGCTACATTGCATCAGAAAGAACTCAAGACCAGGGCAGAATTTTTAAGGAGATCTCAAAAAATTGCATATTGTCATAAGTTACAAGGAAATTCGAGAGTTTCTTTTTTATAAACTGGGGTAGAGTTTTTGAGGAAAACCCTCAAAATATTCCACAGAGACTGCACTTCAAGCTTGAAAATTCATGATCAACAAGGAGCACTAGGAGAGCAAGTAAAACCCAACACAGTCAGTCTCTCAAACTAAGAATATTTCTTTGGATGCAGGAACGGTGAAATCACAATGTTGACAACGTTAAGCATGACTTAGAGCATTACCAATCCACTATTCAAAATAATCTAGAAAACTTCTCTTCTCTTATTTTCTCATGATTTATGTTTCTTTTACTTCGTTATGATCTCTAACACTTCTTTTAATTTTATAGGAAAATGATCGGACATAACGATTAAGATATGAGGATATCATTCAAAATATTATATCCAAATTATCACAAGTGACATTATGTAAGACCGCCTTGGATTGTCACTCCATTCGAGGTGATGTATCTTATTATATTTGGGTTATCCATCCTTTCAAGAGGACATAACATATTGTCACCCTATCTTATTATATTTGGGTCATCCACCATTTCAAGAGGACATACCCAATCATCACTTTATTCGAGGTGACACATCTTATTATATTTGGTACATCCTCATTTTAAAAGGGCACATCTTATTATATTTGGATTTTTTACCCTTTTAGAGGGTGCATCATGTTATCTCTATATTTGAGACAACAGGTTATTACATTATGGATCATCATCTCCTTCAGAGTGACATGTTATTATGTTATAGATCGTCACTTTCCTTAGAGTGACATGTTATTTTGTTATGGATTGTCACTTCCTTCAACGTGATATGTTATTATGTTTGGATCATCACCTCCTTCATAGTGACTTGTTATTATGTTATGGATCGCCACCTCCTTCAGTGTGATATGTTATTATGTTTGGATCGTCACCTCCTTCAGAGTGACATGTTATTATGTTATAGACCGTCACCTCTTTAAGTGTGACATGTTATTATGCCATGGATCATCACCTCCTTCAAAGTGACATGTTATTATGTTATGGATTGTCACCTTCCTTAGAGTGATATATTACTATGTTATGGACCGTCACCTCCTTTAGCATGACATATTATTTATGTTATGGAGTCATCTCCTTCAGAGTGATCTATTATTATGTTATGGACAATCAACTCCTTCAGAGTGATAGATTATTGTATTATGGATGGTCGCCTTTGTCAGAGTGACATGTTATTATATGGACTGTAACCTCCTTCAACATGACATGTTATCATGTTAAGGAATGCTACCTCCTTCAGATTTACAACTTATTATGTCATGAACCGTCACCTCCCTCCGAGTGATATATTATCATGTTATGGATCATCACCTCCTTTAGAGTGACATGTTATTATATTATTAGATTTTCACTTTCTTTAGAGTGACACATTATTATATGGATTGGCATCTCCTTCAACATAATATATTACTACATTATGAATTTTCACCTCCCTAAGTGTGGCAGACTAAATCAAGGTATGGACGATTGCCCTCATATTGCATTTGATACTAATAAGTTTAGTGCAGGTGATTAATAGATAGGTTGGACCGTCACTCCATTCAATGTGGCATGTTACATTTAAATTCAGTCATTCACCCTTCAATGAGACATGTTGGACCATCACTCCGTTCAAAGTGGCATGTTGTATTTAAATTGGATCGTCCGCCCTTCAGTGAGACACGTTGGACTGTCACTCTATTTAAAGTGGCATGTTGCATTTAAATTGGGTCGTCTGCCCTTCAATGATACACGTTAGACCGTCACTCCATTCAAAGTGACATGTTACATTTAAATTGGGTCATCCGGCCTTCAATGAGACACGTTGGACCGTCACTCTATTCAAAGTGGCATATTACATTTAAATTGGGTCATCCGCCCTTCAATAAGATATTTTAGATAGTCACTTCGTTCAAAGTGGCATTTTTCATTTAAATTGAATTTTCCGCCCTTTAATGAGACACATTGGACCGTTATCTGTTCAAAGTGGCATGTTGTATTTAAATTGGATCGTCTGCCCTTCAATGAGACAGGTTGGACCATCACTCCATTCAAAGTGGTATGTTGCATTTATAAAGGGTAGTCTTCCCTTCAATGAGACACGTTGGACCGTCACTCTGTTCAAAGTGGCATGTTGTATTTAAATTAGGTCGTCTATACTTCAATGAGACACGTTGGACCATCACTCCATTTAAAGTGGCATACTACATTTAAATTAGGTCGTCCGTCCTTCAATGAGACACGTTGGACTTTCACTCCATTCAAAGTGTCATGTTACATTTAAATAGGGTCGCCCTCCCTTCAATGTTACACGTTGGACCATCACTTCGTTCAAAGTGGCATAATATTTTTAGAAGAGGTTGTGCAACTTGGTTCATCAACTATCTCAGCATAGCATGTTCAAATAGATTTGAGCTAATTTACATTTGTGCAATGTTATATTTATAACTAATCATTTGTTTGAGTTGTTGTCGAGAGCATCCGAAAGGTAAAATTCTCAAATCGAAGCCACAGGTATGGACGACGCCAAAAAAAGATGTAGCACAATGTGGAACTTTTTCTTAGCAGAAAAATGGGACATAGTCTAGAGAGGGACATCAAACTCTTTGGATGCGAGCTAAAGGATGATTGTCACCACCCTCAAACCACACCCTTATTAGAAGGCATATGGGTACCTTAGGATGTTTTGGTTTCAACTTCACATTCGCGATATTTCTACACTCATATCGAGAGTAACTTTCTCTTTCCTTAAATCAATTGATTCGACACCTAGAGCTGTGAAAATTATGTTCGGGTAAATTCTTGTCGATGGAGGTGAAGGAACTCACATTATGGTTAAGAGGTTACAAACCTTTTTTCATAACTCGAACGACTTGTCACTCATTCCGAGCCAAAGATTATCTAAAATAAAAGACTATTTTTTCTACCGATTGAGTCGAACTACAAGCAGTCTGATTCCCTAAGTATCAGGGATATATTGATTGGGCACTTTGTTGAAAACTCGACTGCATTCCAACCTCCCCCCAATCCGCTTACTCCCCAGCTTTTTTATTTCACTAAAATTCAAAATCGAGATAGTTTGTGATGTCTTTGGAAATCGTTCTTTAAGTCAAGATTTATGAATTATAAAGGGCCTAAATTCTCAAGTAACCTGAGATATGTTGAAAACCTGATATCGGGGTCCGACCATAACTCCATGAAACTCGTGCGAAAGCCAATCTCTCTCGAAAATGAATTTGTGGTCGAACAAAAATTAGGAATGTCAAACTCTCTTTGCCCAGGGTTACTTGCATTGACCCTACCCAAAGGGAGGGGACGGTTGTTGACACCTGATTTTTACCCTCCACAACTAAATTTAACCCTGTTTTTCTTTAATTTTTAATAAAATTGAAATATTTATTTCATCTAGATAAATGCGCTCTAAGTTATTTATTTGGGTTAATTTTATCATTTAATTGATGATTATACATGTTCGTATATACATATGCGAAATTGTACAAATTTTATTACTTAAATGAACACGTTTATTAAAATGGAACTTTTACTGATTAAACTTGAAAATTAATCTAAACGGTAAAGTCTTGATTCAAATAAAATTTGTTCTCAAAATTAATTTATTTGGAGAAATATTTATTTGATTTTGTTAAATCAAGAATCTCATAATTAAAATAAATATTAATTCATATTGAATTTTTAATTCAATTTAGCCAATCTATTATATTTGACCATAATTGAAATCAAATTGGTCATGATTGTAATGCAATTGGCCGATCGATTTTCAATTTGGTCAAAATTAAATATATTTAGCTAAATTTTAAATTCCAATTGGGGTTATATTTTAAATAACCCTAAATTCCCAAAAAATCTCATAATTTTTACCTAATTCCCACCAAATTCAAATTCCAAAATTCAAAAATTGTATTACATTGTACAATTCTCCCTCAATCTTGTCCTTTTTCCAATTTTGAATTTTAAAAATTGTACTCAATTGTACAATTCCACCTCAATCTTGTCATTTTTTCAAATTCAAATTTAAAATTTAAAAATAGTACTACCTTGTACAATTCTCCCTCAACCTTGTCCGTTTTCCAATTTTAAAATTTAAAAATTGTACTACATTGTACAATTTCCCCCACCTTATCTTTCACCTCATCTTATCTTAAATTTTAAAAATCCAAAAACACCCCTAAATTCTTTCTCCCACATTGGTGGATGAAAAGAATTGAATCCCCATCCTTTCCTATAAATACTACCACTATTTTGATAGAAAGACCAAGTCTCAAGGTTAAAAAAAAAAGCTTTGAGCAAAGAAGAGTTTTTTTATTTTAGTAAAAATTTTCCTTTTCCATGAAATTCGTGGGCTAATCGAAGTTCTCGAGTTGAATGCTTTTTGGTTGTGATCAAGACTCCGAAGAAAGCTTGTACTTTCATTTTGCTGCCCCAAAAAGGGTAGACACACCCTTTCTCATTTTTAGTTTTATTATTTGTTCTTCATCTTTTTCTTCTTCATAGTTCGTAGTTGTAATTTTATTTGCTGGGACAGTTTGCTGTAGATGTCCTTGAAAGCCAATAGGACATTATGGTGTCGATATTTTGGCTATTTTCATATTCATGGTATAAAAAATGAGCTAGCAATAGTTGAACATTTTTTTGGCTTTATTCTTTGATTATTATGGATAAAGTTTTGATCTTTGCTTAAAATATGTACTCATGCTTTATTTAAATTCTTTGTTGGTGTATATGTCTATTTTTATCATGTCAAGTTGTTTCCTTCATGTTTGAAAAGCATAGTTAATATTGATTGTTTCGCCTTTTGGCTTTATTTTTTGATTACTATGGATAAAGTTTTGATCTTTGCTTAAAATATGTACTCATGCTTTGTTTAAATTCATTGTTGGCGTATATGTTTATTTTTAGCATGTAAAGTTGTTTCCTTCATTTTTGAAAAGAATAGCTAATATTGATTGTTTTGCCTTTTGGCTTTATTCTTTGATTATTATGGATAAAGTTTTGATCTTTGCTTAACATATGTACTCATGCTTTGTTTAAATTCATTGTTGGTAGATATATTTGTTTTTAGCATGTAAATTTGCTTCCATTACATTGAAAAATATAGTTGATATTGATTGATTCGTCTTTTGGCTTTATTCTTTCATTATTATGGGTAAAGTTTTGATCTTTGCTTAAAATGCATGCTCATGCTTTGTTTAAATTCGTTATTGGTGGATGTGTTTGATTTTAGTATGTAAGTTATTTTCTTTAAGTTGAAATGGAATGGTTACTATTGTTAAGGGTCTGTGAAATTGTTTCTCAATTTGAAGTAGTGAGTTACTCATTTTCGTGGTAAAAATTGTCTTTTTTTTTTAGTAATCAGGACATATTATATATATATATATATGTAAGTTCTTAACGTATTACAGGGAGATTATCTGTGGGCTAGCCACTGTACAAGCACTGGTCAAAATTATCTTTGATTTTCTCTTGTTTAGTTTGAAAAGTTGTTAGGGTTATAGGTTTTGTTGAAATGGTGTAGAACTAAAATAGGAGTTGGCATAATTGGACACTTTTTCTTAGAATTAATCTTTTACTATTTCTCCTATCTTGTCTTCGAATATCATTTCTCAAGTATGCTTAATATATGCTATTTGTTTCACTTCGCTTATTGGTTTACTTCTTAAAGTGGTTTTATTCATTTAGACGTACCATTGTGATTCACATGCTATAGTGATTTTTCTTCTTCTAAGTTATAGATATATTGATTGATCCACTTTCTATTAAAAAATATTGTTGTATTAGTATGTTTTGTATTTCATATTTGAAGTGCTATAAAAGATTTCCTCATCTCTTACTCATTCTCCATTACTTTGCTTAATGAAAACATGCCTGACTTTATCATATCATAGTATTTGGAGCAAATATGTGTTAATCTATTTGTCCAAATGTTAAGCAACTATGTTTGTGGATTCATGTCTTCTTTTCAAGGGTTAGTTAATTATATTATGCTAGATTCAATTTTTTGTAAGATTGTTTAGGAGATGGATTGATTTCCATATCGTTGGATAATTAGACTTTCTTTGATATCATAGCTTACTATTTCTTTATGCTTGAAAATGTTATTTTTTCCATCTCATTATTTATCTATTAAGTGTAGAATTCTCGAACACATATTAATTCTTTTTCTTTTATTTTTTTCTTTGCATGAATCTATTTTGGAGTCCAAATGGACTCCTTTCCTCTTGCATTTTGTAAAAGGCCCATGAGGCCCATCTCTCAAAGTCAAGTCCGAAGTTTTAAGCCCAAAGTCAATTATATGGCGTGCGGGTGCAAGAAGATGATAGAAGAAGGGAAAATGGATCAAAACCCATTGATGAGGTCGCTAAGAGACTTGTAAAGTCTCGATTTTTATTATTGTCTTATTCTTTATTTATTTATTTATTTATATATTTGTTCATTCATTTAGGCCTCGAAGACAAAGTTGTAATTTTAATACAGGTGAAGCGAATTTTTGGGCCTTCAAGGTCCGAAAACTTACGTAGGACAGGTTATGGGCCAAAATCCCAAGTATTTAGATTAGGATAGGTGAAGATGGGTCAAAAGCCCAAATTAGCTTAAGACAGGGTTTATGATTCCGGCCTAATGGCTTAAGTCATTTAGTCTTTCCCTTTCCCCTTTATATGCTTATTGTTCTTAGTTTTCTTAGACTTAGTTAAAATCCCCGCTAAGTCGTTAAAATTCATTTTGCACAAATCTTGTAGACAATTTTCCTTAATCGTTTTCTTTTCAAAAAATAATTTTCCTTTTTAAAGTTAGTCAAAAAAGTTATTTTCAAATAATCCGGATAACCGCAAGGTAGCGGATACTCTTGATGCCTTAACAACCTTCCTAGAGTATTAATAGGAACCGCTTACTCAGAATCTCTAAACTTAAAAGATTTTTTTTTTTTGAATCTTTTAAGTAATATTTTTAATTTCTTCTTGATATTTTCTCAAAAATCAAATGGCGACTCTGTAATTTCTTAAATTATTCCGAACTTTTCTTTAAGGTTTCGAAATAGTTTAAAAAGTTAAAAATAGTGTTTTCCAAATCCTTCGAAATTGAAAAAAGGGACCAAAACAGTACATACATAGTCTAATGATAGAGAAAGATAGTAGAGACATCTGGACGCCTGGAAATCATCCACTACCTTGAATGCTCCAATACGAGTTAAGAAACGTGGGGCGCACGCGTACCTAAATCTTCACCAAAAAGGTATAGTAGGAGTGAGTATGGTCCACTTTTACACATTAGGTATCATATTAGGAGTGAGTATGGTCCACTTTTACACAGTAGGTATCATAGGCGGACCGAGCAAAGTAGAAAATAAGAGATATAAAATAAACACAAATGGCATGTCACTACAATCAAAAAATGTCCCACAATGGTTGCCCACACCACTTGCACTAACAGTTCTAATATATCATATATATTGCAACAAATGCCGATAAAGATCACAAGTATACAATATACCACATACAAGTAGGACAAGGAAGGGCAATATACATACAACATCATTGAGTGAAAGTATAAGAAGATAGAACAATTAGATAAGTAATAAGTTAAAGCGGAAGTACAATCACATCACAATCAATTACAATGAATATTTCCATAACCAACCACATGATATATTTCCACAACCAACCACGATGATATATTTTCACAACCACGTAAGTCAATATTCACTCATTATTTCCAACCATCCATGAATTTTCACATGTTTCATATGCCAACAAAGTATGAATACATCACAATCCACAATGGTACCACAAAACACCTTTTCATTAACAAAATACAATTTATTCACATGTATATAAGGCTATCAATATCAGAAAAGTCCCCACACGGTCACACATATCACATAATCTCTCAAAACCAACAATTATACAACTTGTAGGCCCCCATACGGGCACAACACATTAAGATAGCCAGTTTCATGATACATTCCCATCCCCTTAACAGGCATTTTTTATACAAATTAACTACCTAGCCCAGTCTAAAGAGTTAAGCCATAACCTATCTTTAATGCCGAAATTGGTCCGTTGTACGTCGGTGTTGAAGGCCTACTCCTCACGAACGGATCCAAAATCCACTAAAACATCATAAAATAGAATTTATTCATCAAAAGTAAGCCAATGACACTCATATTGCCTATTTTGGTTCGTGGTCAAAACGGACCCCTGAAATGGGGTTTTGAAAAAAAACCCGTAAAATCGTAACTTTATTTAAAAATGTGTTCCCCATATATTTAGGAAGCTTTAGCTGAAAACCAAAGTAAAATTGAGTTGAAAATGAGGTCCAAATTGAAGAAAAAACTTTTTTAAACCTTACTGAGAAAAATCTTCGAAATCCATCTTAAAATCAAGATTTGCAGTTGTTTTAAAGATGAAATTGAGGAAAAACTAGTAAGTATAAAATTAGGAACATCATTCAAGTTTAAAAAGTAACATTGGGATTTAAATTAGTGAAATATAATTTTAGGCCTTCGAGGACAAAAACCCCCAAATTTCCACTTTGAAATTCGAATTAAAACAAAATCTAATGATAAAAATAGAAGAAATTAGTTAAAAAGAGTGTTGAGCTTAAGCTTAGTAGTAAAAGCCATGAAAACCTAAGTTCCAAGTCTCAAAAATGGTGGAAAATGATGAGATATGGGTATTTGTACCCTATACTCGCGATCACGGACCACGGGTCGCGATCGCAGTACCGCAACTAGCAGGCCTATCATGATTGCAGAAGGGCTATCTCGATCGCAACACCTCGTCTGATGGACCTATCACGATCAATTTCCAAGGCTGGCGATCGCCGGTGCACGAGCTGGGGATTTGGATTCCATCCAAGTCCCCGCGGGCCCTTTGAGATTCATTCAAAATCTCGTGAATGCAAACTAACTATGCAACCCTATAAAATTCAACGCTCCAGACTCAATGGAGATATCTGATTTTTAAAAAGATGTCATTTTCACAAAGTTGACCCCCAAAACCCAAAATTATAATTTTTCAAACCAAGGGTCGAAGTGAGATTTAAAAGCCGTAAAATCAGACCAAACATGTTACCACCCTAAAATTGATGTTTCGGATCTGTTGGTGCAATCCATTTAGCCATCCATAGAACAGATCTACAGATAACCACAAAAGTCCATAATAAGGCTCTCAAAGACACCAAAAATCACATTATCGCACAAATGACACCAAAATTCATTGGGAACCGTGTCAATTAACCCCACATCCATGAAATACCACAATGCAACTATGAGGAGAGGTAAAACAATACAATTACACAAAAAAATATTTTTCACATATAACATAAAAAATTCAGGTCGTTACAGAAGTCCATAACACATGCTGAAGCATATCCTTCAAAACCTGAATAGTCCATTCCGACTAACCATCAGTCTGTAGGTAGAAAGTTATGCTTAGGTCAACCTGAGTACCCAGTTCATCCTGAAACTTCTGCCATAAGCTAAAAGTGAACATTGAGCCTCTATTTGAAATAATAAACATGGGTACCTCATGAAGACAAACTATCTTACAAACATAGATATAGGCTAACCTTTAGGCATTATAGAAAATCTGAATAGGTATGAAATAGGATGATTTGGTCAACCAATCCACGATGACCTAACTACTGTCAAAACTATGAGAAGTACAAGGAAACCCACTCATAAAGTCCCTAGTGATCCACTCCACTTCTACTCAGGAACGGGTAATCTCTGAAGTAAACTACAATGTCTTTAATGCTCGGCTTTCACAAGCTGACAACACAAGCAACGAGCTGTAAATTCCACTACATATTTCTTCATGCCACCACACCAATAAAGTTGAGTCAAATTAGGATACATCTTATTCACCCCTAGATGGATAGAATATCAGGAACAATGCACCTCCTTCAGAATTAATCTCACCTATCTACCAACTCTTGGTACACAAACTCGACCTCTAATCCTTAGAACACCATGGAATCAAAAAATGTCATCTTAGTCTCGCCACTCAATCCCTTATCTAGAATTACCCTTAAACTATCATCATCAAACTAGTGAACTCAAATCTGCTTCATCAAGAAAGATCTAGCATCAATAAATGTTAAAACACGCCCAAGTATCGAAATATCAATCCTAACCATCTGGTTAGATAAAGATTAAACCTCCAAATCTAAAAGGCACTCTTGGGTCAAGAGTTGAGCTAAACATCTCATACTAGTCGACTTTTGGCTCAAGGCATCTACAACCATATTAACCTTGCCTGAATGAAAAAGTGTGATGTCATAATCCTTAAGAAATGCAAACCAACATCACTGCCTCATATTAAGATCTGACTAGCTAAACAAGTATTGAAGGCTATGATGATTCGAGAAAATCTTGCAAGGAACTCCATACAAGTAATGGCGCCACAACTTCTACACAAATACTACTGCTGCCAACTTAAATCATGGGTATTGTTTTTTCTTTCATAAGGCTTCAATTGAGGAGAAGCATAAGCAATCACCTTACCCTCCTACATCAACAACACACCCAAACCAAAATCGAAAGCATCACAGAACATAGTAAAACCCACACCCTCTTTGGGCAAAGTCAAAATAAAATTCGAATTTAACAACCCCTTGAGCTTTTGAAAGCTCTTCTCACAAGTATCCGACTACTAAAATACCATCTTTTTATAAGTCAACTTGTTCAAAGAAGTCATAATATATGATAAAACCTCTACAAACACCAATAATAACTTGCCAAACTAATGAAACTCTGAATCTCAGTAGGAGAAGTAGGTCTAGCCCAATAACAAATCTCCACTATCTTGGCTGGATCAACTATAGTGTCATCTTTAGTTACCACATGACCCAAGAAAGAGATAGAATCCAACCAAAACTTACACTTGGAAAATTTGGCATGCAACTTCTTATCACACAATCTCTGAAGTACAACCCTCAAATGTTTCACATGATTGAGCTCATTCTTGGAATGAACAAAGATGTCATCTACAATACAATCACAAAAGAGTCTATATACTGTTGGAATACCCGATTCATCAACTCCATGAACGTTCTAGGAGAATTGGTCAACCCATGAGACATGACCAAGAACTCATAATAACTGTATCGAGTCTGAAAATCCATCTTCGGTACATCCAAAGCTCTAATCTTCAACTGGTGATACCCGAATCTCAAATCAATCTTGGAAAATACCAAAGAACCTTGAAACTGGTAAAAAAGATCATCAATGCAAGGAAGAGGATACTTGTTCTTAACGTCACTTTGTTCAACTACCTCAACTCCCAATAATCAATACACATACACATAGAATCGTCTTTTTCTTCACAGACAAGATAGGAGCACCCCAAGGAAATACACTAGGTATAATGAACCCTTTACTTAACAAATCCTGTAACTTCTCCTTCAATTCCTTTTACTCAGTCGGGGCCATCCTATAGAGGGATGAAAATAAGCTTGATGCCCCTCTCCACATTAATAAAAAAATTAATATAATGATTCGGAGGCATTCCAGGAAAATCATAAGAAACACATCCATACATTCATGAACAACTCTAGGGTCTGACTCAATTTAAGAAGGTGTGGATGAACTAGAATGACCATTTGGCTTGAAGAACTGATCTTGGAGCCTCCACTGCATTTGAAACCTAACTACCAAAAGTCACAGAACCTGAAGATATACCACCTAATCCAAGCAATAGAACCTAAACCAGCCTATTATAATAACTATGGAAACCTCTACCGGAGAAATTTCTATCTCGAGAGGCATGTCTACTAAACTTGCCTGACAATGCACCTTTTTGGTGCCTCTTTGGGTAGCCTGGCTAATAGAGTCGATCATTTTGGTATGCTCATAATACTCTAGAATAAAGCCCTTGTAACTACCATCTGGGTTGTAGCAACTTATATGAACCATATAACCCTTTTACAAACTTTTGAATCCTTTTAGACTCGATAGAGATGCTAGCAACTAAATATATGGATAAAGTGTGAAAACATGAATTATACTCAACAATGGACAAGGAGCCCTGCTCCAAGTGATCAAATTTATCCCTCATCTAGTGTCTTAGTTTTATAAATTATAATAATTAAAAACTTAAATTATTTAAAGATATATAATTGACTATCAATGCCACAAAAGTTTGGACAATGAGAGTAACCTATATTATTTGAAAATTACATAAAAAGTATTATCAACTAAAATAGTTAACGCTTAAAATCGGTAAAAAAAATTTTAATCTATAATATTTCAAAAAGATACGTAAAAAAACTATAAATCACAATAATTATCAACTTAAAAAATTTCAAAAATATAAAATATTTAACCAACTCTCGAAATTATATCAGTGTCACTTAAATTTGAATAGAAGAAAAAGTATTATACATCACAATAATTAAAAATTTAAATTATTTTAAAAATATAATTGAATATCAATGCCACAAAAGTTTGAACAAGGAGAGTAACATATATTATTTAAAAAATTACATAAAGAGTATTATAAATTACAATAGTTAACAACTTAAAATATCTACAAAATAATAATTTGTTATATATTTAAAAAAATACATAAAAATACTATAAATCACAATAATTAAAAATTTAAAATATATAAAATATTTGGTTGACTTTCGGAATTATATCGGTGAGACTTAAATTGGAATAGAAGAAAAATATTATAAATCACAATGATTAAAAACTTAAATTATTTTTAAAATATAATTGACTATCAATGCCACAAAAGTTTAGACAAGGAGAGTACCATATATTATTGAAAAATTACATAAAAAGTATTATAAATTACAATAGTTAACAACATAAAATATCTAAAAACATATTAAAAATATGATGGATTATTTAAATTCTATTTGTGTCACATAAACTGAGATTAAAAATAATATATACACGAGCCCCCTCAACATCTAATATTAATATACTTGTGAAATTATCCACACTTAATCTTTTACAGAAAACTTAAAGGTGGCAGCGCATGCAACTTCACTAAATCTTGAGTATTTTTCGATTGATATGGCTACTACTTCCGGTGGGAGCAAGCCACCGGAGAGATCTATGACACAGATTACAAAAGGTGAAATTAATCACAAAAAAAATGCTCCTAAATATGCTGATCCATTAAAACCTAAAGTCCACGTGCATGAGAATGTTAGGATTACTCTTAAGCCGGTGGTAATGATGCATGGGGAACCAAGCATAACATGGACAGCTTCAGAAGTACAAAGCATGATAATTTAAGAATATTTACAGTATGCAATTGTAGGTAAATTCTCATATGGTAAACCAGTTGTTAATGAATTGAGAAAGATGATTCCAAATCAGTGTGGGATCAAGTAAGATTGCATGATTGGTGTACTAGATGAGAGGCACATATTGATAACATTGAATTAATTGGAAGATTACGTTAAGTTTTTATCAACCATTGCATACTATATCAAGGCTAATGGCAGATTATGGCAGATGAGAACACTTAAATGGGATCCGTGGTTTGAGCCTGATATTGAAACTATGATTGGTGTTGCTTAGATCTCTTTACCGAATTTACCTCTGAATTTCTTTACAAAGGAGGCTATTTTTTCAATAGCTTCAGCAGTAGGTAAACCTTTATCAATTGATATGGCTACTAAAAATCATACAAGACCAAGTTGTGCACGATTAAAAATTGAGGTAGACTTGGTAGCTAAATTACCCTATAGGGTGAAGATTAATGATGAGAATGATGTCATAGAGGAAGTAAAATCAAAATGGATATGTATTTAGCATGATCATAAGCCAAAATATTGCAAGGAATGTTGTATACATGGACATGATGAGGATTCGTGTTGGAATATACATCCAGAGTTGTTTGAGCAGGAACAAAAATAAAGGGTAGAAAAAGCTTTTGAGGAAAAAGAAATTAATGTAAGGGGAAAGAAGGAAGGAGCAGATGCAGTAGAGGATAATAGTCATCTGTGGAAAATGAGAAAGAATCAATATAAGAAGGATAAATTTGGGCACATTATAGGAGAAATTTAAAAAGAGGCTGCAATCCAGACTTCAAATGCATTTGATGCCTTAGAACATGGAGAAGTAGAAGGGCAACAAATTATTAGTAAAACACCATTACAGAAAAGTACAAAGGACTGGATCAGTAGGAGTTTTGTAAAAGATGAAAAGGAGTCAGTAGCAGAACAAGTTCCGAATGGAGAAGCTACCACTAATCAAATTAGAAGGATTGTAGTACCAAAGAACGGATAGAAGATGAAGAGAAAAAAAAGCAAGTACAAGAAGAAGCTAATCACAATAAAGAATAGGATAAGGACCAGACTAAACAAGTTAGTCAAAAGCTAGTTGAGCAACAGAATGAGACAAGAGAGCTTATGATAATACAAGAAGAAGAAGAGGGAAAGCAACAAATAATATTGAAGGATATCATTCCTCTGGAAATTGAAGTAGGAAACATAATGGAGAATTTGAATAAAAAGTAGGAAGATATGGATGATGAAGACGTAGGGGATAGTTTTAAAAATACAGCAATTGGTGGAGATTTTCTACCAAAGTAGGTGGATTCTATTAAAGATAAATAAGGAAGAAATAAGAAAAAATAAAGGAGCACAATACAGCAGCAGTGGTAAATTCAATAAGGACGAAAAGCAACATTTCTAAATCTATGTCCAAATAAATGCATTAATCTGGAACATTAGATCTGTGAACACACAGAAAGAATTTACTTGACTAATAACTATGCACAGGAGATATCATTTTGGTTTCATTGGTCTCATGGAACCATTTTAGGAGAGTCATAATATAGAAGATTACAAAAGAAGACTTAGGATGCAGCATACAATAGCAAATACTTTAGGAAATATTTGGGCATTCATGGACTCAAATTTGACCTATAGTGTAGTTTCTGATGAAGAGCAACAAATTACTATTAAGGTGGAGAATCAGTAAGCTAGAGGAATAGTGGTGGTGACTTTAGTGTATACTAAGTGTAATCAAAATGATATGTTAAGATTGTGGGAAGCTTTGGAAAAAATAACAGATACTATGCAAGATCCTTGGATGGTGGGAGGTAACTTTAATGTCATAAGAAGAGATAAGAAGAAACTAGGAGGTCTTCCATTCACTTTTGGGGGAATAGAAGATTTCAATCATTGTATAAACATTTGTAATTTAGAGGAAACAGGGTTCAAGGGTAGCAAATTTACTTGGCGGAATGGCAGAATAGATGGTAACTGTATTTTTAAAAGATTTGATAGAATCCTTGTCAATGAAAAATGGAAAGTATTATTTCCAGTTACTGGGGTGGATAATTTGGTTAGAAGTGGTTCGGATCATACACCTCTATTATTGCAATGCAGCACAAATCAGAAGCAGGTGGTAAAGCCATTTAGGTTTCTAAACTATTGGCTGAAGGAGAAATCTTGCATGGAGGTTATCAGGAAAAATTGTAATATGGATATAGAAGGGAATCCTTTTAGTATTGTAAGACCCTGCAAAGTTTCCTTATAGTTTAAGCCTTGAGCGTATCAAGTGAAGTGTAATTTTGGCCCTAAAAGATTGAGAAGAGACTTTTCAAGTGATTAGTGTTTTATTATTATTTAATTTTCCAGAAAATGACTTCCTATAGTGTATATAATTGAATTAGCTTTCCAACGATACCAATTTCGTCCAAATCCAGCATCGGGGTGGGAAGTTATGGCTGTTTTACCGAGAGTTGTCGGAACCGCCCAGGTCCGACGGACAGGCTAACGGACCATCGAGTGTGCGAAGGACCATCACCCGGACCATCAAAAACAAGGCAGTAACTCCCTTTTTTGGCCCAAGTGCGACGGCCAGGACGACAGACCGTCAAGCCTGCGACGGACTGTCACTGAGACCGTCACCGCTGAGGCAGTGTGGCCTCATCCTAGTCAACGTGCAACAGATGATCCGACGGACCATCGATTTTGTGATGGACCATCACTGAGATAGTCAAATCGATGTAGTGTATTCTTTTTCTGACCGACGTGCGACGGACGATCCGACGGACCGTCAAGCTAGAGATGGACCGTCACTTCGACCGTCGCAAGCCCCATTCAGTATTTTAAGTCATTTTTAAAAGGGATTTTTTGGTCTTTTTACTCTTTTATCAACCAGATATATTCCAAACGAAGAAAATGACTTCATTCATCATCCAAATTATAAGAGATTTAGGGTTTCTCCCTCAAGATCAAATCTAAAACCCTTCTCCAAGAAATCCAAGAACTCACCATAGATTCTACAAATTGAGCTGAGATTTAAGTTTCCCAAGTTCAAGGGTTGCAAGAACTCTCTCTCAAGAGTAAGAAGAAAAGTTTGAAGCAAGCTTGTTCATCCAATTTTATAATCTAAGGTATGTGGGGTTTTGAACAAGGGTAATCCTTTCACCCTTGTGCCCAAAGGCTTATTTAAACTATAATTTTCTACAATCTATGAGATTTTACATAATATTGAATTAGGGGTTTTCACCCATTGTTATTGATTGCAATATCTTGATGTTTTCCATGAGTTGAAAGTCAAATAGCATGATTTTGCATATTTTCTTAAGAAATTGAAGCTGGGTTTATACCCTATGTTGTTACTCCTTGAGAATTTAAGAGTTTCAATGTTCTAAAAATTGAAGTATATGAGTATGTTGATATTTTAAGACAAATTACTGTAACTTCCAAATTTCTACATGAATTATGAATCAATATGCTATCTATTATGCATAATGATGAGTTTTACTTTATATTGACTTATGGGTCAATAAGCCCTACTTGAGACTTGAAATTTTATGAACTATTGTTCTATAAGCACCCATGATTTAAGTACTTTGAGATTATTGAGAAATGTTTTGACCTAATGGTCCTAGATTTTGAAATCCACTCTACCACATGAGATTACAAATTTAATTTTTGGGTTCTTATGAACCATGAGATTATTTTGTAAAGTGGATTTCCATGAGATGAGAGAGATAAACTAAAGGGAGTAGTATTTATCACCAAGTTGGGTAAGTTAGCACGGTTTCTTACTCCAGAACTACGTGCTACTGTAGGTTTGAGATTTTAGGCCTGAGGTCGAGATGATTGGGCCCGAGGCCGAGATAAGTGATCACTGAGTTGAGGTTATACTCCTTGGCAAGAGTATGATGCCTCTCCACAACGTGAGATTTCTTCCTTAGGAGGACAAGACGTTGGACTCCATGTATCTCGCATGGTTTATGTCGGTTAAGAGAACCTCCCTAAACTAAAGTATTTGCTATTGAGATAGAATATTTTCCCTAAAGCTTTGAGGTGAGATATTTTCTAAAGTTAATGAATTGATTTTGAGTATTTTCCAAAGAAGGAAGTAGTTTTCTCTACTAATAAGATTTGATCATCAGTTACTAAACCAAAGTCATATGATTACGAGTTCCAAGTGTTTTAGTTCAAAAGAGTTATAAGTTTATGAGTAATAAAGAAGTTTTACTCTCCATGAGATATATGCATGAGTTGAAAGTATTGTTTAAAGCTTCCTTCATCCTATGAGTAATGAGAATAAGAGGAGAGCACGGATTTTAAAGTAAAAGTATAACGACTCACGAGGTTTGTGTTACATGCTTCATTCTACATAATTTATGAGCTTTACATTTTTAGACTTATTCAAGCCATGTGAGTTATTTCTATTTGCATGTATGATTTGATTAAAGAGTATTGATATTATTTTATGTAAATGTATACACCCCCATATACTCAGTACATTCCCAATTGTTGATCCATATATACGTATATGTGCTACATTGTCTTATAATGTAGGTTCAGGTGCTCAGTCCCAGCCTCGTCAGTGATTCTCGAGTACCTTCATCTACATTTCTACAGTGGTGAGTCCTCATGGTTCGAGGACCTATCTTCAGACATTTCAGTATTCGAGTGCTTATGTTATTACTTTCAGTTCAGTTTGAGTCAGTTGGGGACCTATCCTAACGACTCTCGAGTTCATAGAGTAGTAGAGGCTTTGTCAGACTAGTTATCAGACTATGGTTGTGTTGAGATTTCTAGTATTATGGTCATTTGGACTGAGTATTACCTTAGTACTCCCTTTTATTTGATATGACAGTGTCAGTGTTTTGTGTATTCCTTCTTAAATGAGTTATTATGAGAAGTAATAGGCTCAAGGGTTAGCTTGGGGCTACTTGTATCCCTAAGCACCGTATGACGTCCCTGGAGGTGATTTTGGGTCTCTACAAACTTGGTATCAAAGCCTAAGATTTTAAAGGAGTCCTAGGGAGTCTAACAAGCTGCGTTGAGTAGAGTCTTGATCATCGGCGTGTTGCACGCCACATGTCTTAGCAAGAGGCTACAAGATTTTTTGAAAAAGTTATTTCTTTCTTTCAGATTTCATCATTCCTGCAGTTGTCCATCTCATCTAATAATTTGTGCTCTCTTATTTCAGAAAATGCCTCTCTGAATAGCGAATGCCCACATAAATGATAATGAACAAACCCCACCTGTTGATCCTTTGAATGAGACCGTGTCTCTTGTTGAGTTTCGGGCGGCCTTTCAGGCATTAGCCCACGCAATCACCACTAATGTTTGGGCCAATAACTAGGTCGCAATTATAAATCAGCAGAGAGGTGATGTATATAATTCTAGGATTTTTGATTTTATGCGGATGAATCTGCTAAAGTTTTATGGGTCCAAGGCAGGTGAGGACCCATAGTTGTACCTTGAGGAGGTGAGAAAGATCACGTAGGTGATGCATATTTCTGAGAAAGAAAGTGTTAAGTTGGCATCTTACTGGTTTAAGGACATAGCTTCTGACTGGGTTGTATCATGGAGGAAGGGTAGAGAAGAAAATATTGCTCCTATGACTTGGTAGGTATTCTAAGATAAATTCTTGGATAAGTTCTTTCCTCTTGAGATGAGGGAAGCAAAGATTGAGGAGTTTCTGAACTTGAGGTAGGGCTCCATAACTCTCAAGGAGGACTGCTTGAAGTTATACCAGTTGACCAAGTATGCTCCTGATTTGATTTCTAACACCCGATGTAGTATGAGCAAGTTTGTGACAGGTGTTTTTGGTTTGGTTCTGAAAGAGTGTAGGACTGTGCTGCTGCATAGGGATATGGATCTATCTTGGTTGATAACACATGCTCAGCAGATAGAGGCGGATAATATTAGAGAGAGAGAGAGATAGAGTGAGGGGTAACAAGAGGGCTAGATCTGAGCATCATGAGTATAGTCAGCCTAGGTTTCATGGAGAAAACCGCCCTCAGTTTTAGATACATCCGTCTATTCCAGCGCCTTCATCAGCTAATTGTCCCGTGCCTAGAGGCAGGCAAGATAAAGAGAGTAGGTCTTTTATGTCTAGGTCGTAGAATAGTATTGGTAACAGGCCCCGTTATTATCCTTGTGCTAAGTGTGGTAGGGATCATCCCGATGAGTGTTTCACAGATTTGAGGGGTTGTTTTGGTTATGGAAATCAGGGCCACAGACCTAGAGATTGTCTGCATTCTAGGTAGGGGACCAGATATGCCCGACCTTAGGCACATACTACTAGTACACCAGCTCCTATAACTCATCCCGCCCATGTTCAGGGCACTTCATCTAGCACTGCTAGCGATCAGCGCCAGAACAGATTCTATGCCTTACCATCTCATCAGGAGCAGGAGGACTCTCCTAATGTTATTACTGGTATGTTCCAAGTATTTTGTTTTGATATTTATGTGTTGTTGGACCCTGGGTCAAGTCTCTCCTATGTGACCCTACTTGTGGCTGTGAATTTCAAAATGAGTCCCGAAAAGATTCCTGAGTCTTTCTTAGTCTCCACGCCAGTAGGGGAATCAGTTGTTGCTAAACAAGTGTATAGAGATTGTTCTATTACCGTTCTTCATAGAGTCATACTTGCTAATTTGACAGAGTTAGACATGGTGGATTTTGACCTTATTCTGGGTATGGATTGGATTCATTCTTGTTATTTATCTATAGACTGTCGTACCCGTGTGGTCAAGTTTCAGTTCCCTGATGATCCAGTTTTTGAGTGGTCCGAGAGTTCGGTATCTCCCAAGAGTCTTTTTATCTCCTATCTCAAAGCCAAAAAACTAATATCTAAGGGTTGCATCTATCACCTATTTAGAGTCAAAGACACTAAGTCTGAGGCTCCAACTATTCAGTCAGTCGATATTGTTAATGAGTTTCCAGATGTTTTTTCGGAAGAACTCCCAGGGGCACCTCCCGATAGAGAGATAGAATTTGGGATTGATGTTCTTCCCGACACTCATCCCATTTCTATTCTACCATACCGTATGGAACCTGCTGAGCTTAAGAAGTTGAAAGAGCAACTCAAAGATCTTTTAGACAAAGGTTTCATAAGGCCCAGTATTTCTCCTTAAGGAGAACCTATTCTATTCGTGCGGAAGAAAAATGGTTCTTTGCGTATGTGCATTGACTATCATCAACTTAACAAGGTCACAGTAAAAAATAAGTATCTTCTTTCAAAAATTGATGACCTGTTTGATCAGTTGCAAAGAGCAAGTTATTTCTCCAAGATAGACCTTAGATCCGGCTATCATCAACTTAAAGTGAGGGAATGTGATATTCCAAAGACAGCCTTCCAAACCCTCTATGGTAACTTTGAGTTTCTAGTCATGTCTTTCGGTCTAACCAATTCCCCAGCAGCTTTTATGGACCTCATGAATCAAGTGTTCAAGTAATATCTTGATATGTTTGTCATAGGGTTCACAGATGACATCCTTGTCTACTCCCACAGTATGCATGATCATGCAGATCACCTTAGAATTGTCTTGCAAACTCTTAGAGGTCACCAGTTGTTTGCCAAATTAAGTAAGTGTGAATTTTGGCTAAGGTCTCTAGCCTTTCTAGATCATATTATTTCAGAAGAAGGTATTAGAGTTAATCCGTAAATGACAGAAGCTGTAAGAAATTGGCCTAGACCTATCTCTCTGTCTGACATTAGAAGTTTGTTGGGTCTAGTGGGCTACTACCGCCGTTTTGTTGAAGGTTTCTCCTCTATTGCATCTCCCATGACCCGGTTGACCCAAAAGAAAGTTAAGTTCCAGTGGTTAGATTCCTTTGAGAAGAATTTTTAGGAGTTGAAAACTCGACTTACTTTAGCCCTTATGTTGACTTTGTTTGATGGTACAGATGGTTTTGTGGTTTATTGTGATGCCTCTAGAAATGGTTTGGGCTGTGTGTTGATACAAAGAGGTAAGGTTATAGCCTATGCCTCTAGACAGTTAAAGTCGCATGAAAAGAATTACGCAACCCATGATCTTGAGTTAGCTGTTGTGGTCTTTTCTTTGAAAATCAGGAGACACTATCTTTATAGTGTTCATGTTGATGTGTTTACTGATCATAAGAGTCTTCAGTATGTGTTTACTGAGAGGGAGTTGAATCTTACGCAGATGAGGTGCTTAGAGTTATTAAAAAACTATGATATGAGTATGTTATATCACTCAGGCAAGGCCAATGTAGTGGCGGATACCCTTAGCAAATTGTCAATAGGTAGTGTTGCTCATGTAGGGGAAGGTAAAAAAGAGTTAGCTTGTGATGTGTATTGTCTGACTAGATTGGGTGTTAGGTTTCTTGATTCAGCTGAGAGAAGTACTTTGGTGCAAAGTAGTTCCGAATCCTCTTTAGTTTCTGAAGTGAAGGAGAAGCAAGATAGAGTTCCTAGTTTAGTCAGACTAAAAGAGGCAGTTAAGGACCAAAAGGTAGAGGTTTTCTCCCAAAGGGGAGATGGCGTGTTGAGATTGCAGGGTAGATTGTGTGTTCCATGTGTTGATGATCTAAGGTAGAGGATTATATTAAAGCGCATGTCACGCGGTATTCTATTCATCCCGACACTACCAAGATGCACCGCAACTTGTGAGAAATATATTGGTGGAATGGTATAAAGAAGGATATAGCTGAGTTTCTAGCAAAGTGCGCAACGTGCCAACAGGTTAAGTTAGAGCACCAAATACCTGGTGGTGTGATGCAAGAGTTTGGTATCCCCACTTAGAAGTGGGAGGTAGTGAATATGGACTTCGTGATCGGGTTACCTCTTTCGCGTCGTCATCATGATTCTATTTGGGTTATTGTAGATAGGCTGACTAAGTCTGCGTACTTCTTGCCCGTGCATACATCTTATACAGCTAAGGATTATTCTAGATTATATATCTGGGAGTTAGTCAGTCTGCATGGAGTTCCCTCGCCTATCATTTCGGATAGGGGTACTCAATTTACTTCTCAGTTTTAGAGGGCGTTTCAGCAGGGTCTTGGTACCCAAGTTCTTTTGAGTTCTTTTTTTCATCCGCAGACAGATGGTCAGGCTGACAGGATTATTCAGACCCTTGAAGACATGTTGAGGGCGTGTGCTCTAGATTTCAAAGGTAGTTGGGATGGGCATTTTCCATTGATAGAGTTCGCTTATAACAATAGTTACCATGCTAGCATCGGGATGGTACCATTTAAGGCCTTGTATAGTAGAAGATGTAGATCACCCATAGGTTAGTTTGAAGTGGGTGAAGCTGTTGTGATTGGGCCTGATGCAGTATTTGAAGCTATGGAAAAAGTTAAGTTGATTGGAGAGAGTTAAAGACATCTCAGATTCATCAAAAATCATATGCTGATTTGAGGATAAGAGATCTTGAGTTTGAAGTAGGTGATTTGGTGTACTTGAAGATTTCACCCATGAAAGGGGTAAAGAGGTTTTGTAAAAAGGAAAGCTTAGTCCCCGGTATGTTGGCCCATATAGAGTTTTGAGACGTGTTGGGAAAGTAGCCTATGAGGTTGAGTTGCCTGCGGAGTTGTCAGCCGTTCATCCTATTTTTCATGTCTCCATGCTTAAGAAACATATTGGTGATTCTGCAGTGGCAGATTCTTCTGAGAGTGCTGATATTCAGAATAGTATTTCATTCGATGAGATTCCCGTTGAGATCCTAGATTTTCAGATTCGTAGACTGAGGAACAAAGAGGTTCCCTTGGTCAAAGTGTTGTGGCGGAACCAGTCAGTTGAGGGCGCTACTTGGGAGGCAGAAGCGGACCTACGAGCCAAGTACCTGCACCTCTTTTCCACGAGTTCTGATTGAACCGAAGGTATTATTCTTCCTTAATTCAGCCCTTCTAATCTAAAGTTCAGCTATATATCTATTCTTGCGTGAGTTCTTGCAATTTTCGAGGTATTCAAGAGTTTAGAAAGATTTTGAGCCCATTTAGCAAATTGCTTCAGCTATGTGTACTCTATTTTTCCTGTATTCCTAGTCTAACTAGCGGCATTCGAGGACGAATGTTTCCAAGGGGGAGATATTGTAAGACCCCGCAAAATTTCCTTGTAGTTTGAGCCGTGAGCGTGTCAAGTGAAATGTAATTCTGCCCCTAAAAGATTGAGAAGAGACTTCCCAAGTGATTAGTATTTTAATCTTGTTGAATTTTTCAGAAAATGACTTCCTATAGTGTAGAGAATTGAATTAGCTTTCCAATGATACCAATTTCGTCCAAATTCGGCATCGGGTGGGAAGTTATGGACGTTTTATTGAGAGTTATCGAAACCACCCAGGTGCGATGGACAGGTTGACGGACCATCGAGTGTACGATGTACCATCGCAACCAAGGTAGTAACTCCCTTTTCTGGCCCAAATGCGACGTCCAGGACGACGGACCGTCAAGACTGCGATGGCCCATCGCTAAGACCGTCGCCGCTGAGGCAGTATAGCCTTATCCTGGCCAACATGCGACGGACGATCCGAAGGACCGTCGAGTTTGCGATGGACCGTCGCTGAGACCATCACATCAAGGTAGTGTGTTCTTTTTCTGACCAAAGTATGACGGATGATCCGATGGACCGTCAGGCTAGCGATGGACCGTCGCTTCGACCGTCGCAGCCCCTGTTCAGTATTTTAAGTCATTTTTAAAAAGGAATTTTTGGTCTTTCCACTCTTATATCAACCAGATATATTCTAAACGAAGCAAATGACTTCATTAATTATCCAAAACACAAGAGAGCTAATATTTCTCCCTCAACATCAAATCTAAAACCCTTCTCCTAGAAATCCAAGAACTCACTATAGATTCTACAAATTGAGTTGAGATTTAAGTTTCCCAAGTTTAAGGGTTGCAAGAACCCTCTCTCAAGAGTAAAAATAAGAATTTGAAGAAAGCTTGTTCATTCAGTTTCATAATCTAAGGTATGTGGGGTTTTGAACAAGGGTAATCCTTTCACCCTTATGCCCAAAGGCTTATTTAAACTATAATTTTCTGCAATCTATGAGATTTTACATGATATTGAATTAGGATTTTTTACCCATTATTATTGATTGCAATATCTTGATGTTTCGCATGAATTGGAAGTCAAATAGCATGATTTTGCATGTTTTCTTAAGAAATTGAAGCTGGATTTATACCCTATGTTGTTACTCCTTGAGAATTTAAGAGTTTTAATGTTCTAGAAATTGAAGTATATGAGTATGTTGATATTTTGAGACAAATTGCTGTAACTTTCAGATTTCTACATGAATTATGAATATATATGCTATATATTATGCATTATGATGAGTTTTAACTTGAGATTGAATTATGGGTCATTAAGCCCTACTTGAGACTTACAATTTTATGTACTATTGTTCTATAAGCACCCATGATTTGTGTATTTTGAGATTATTGAGAAATGTTTTGACCTAATGGTCATAGAGTTTGAAATCCACTCTACCACATGAGATTACAGATTTGATTGTTGGGTTCTTATGAACCATGAGATTATTTTGAAAGTGGATTTCCATGAGATGATCATGATAAACTAAAGGGAGTAGTATTTAGCATCGAGTTGCGTAAGTTACCACGGTTTCTTACCCCAGAACTACGTGCCACCATAGGTTTGAGATTTTGGTCTTAAGGCCGAGATAAGTGATCACTGAGTTGAGGTTATACTCCTTGGCAAGAGTATGATGCCTCTACCCAATGTGAGGTTTCTTCCTTAGGAGGACAAGATGTTGTACTCCATGTAGCTCACAGGGTTTTTGACGGTTAAGTGAACCTCCCTAAACTAAAGTATTTTCCATTGAGATAGAATATTTTCCCTAAAGCTTTGAGATGAGATATTTTCTAAAGTGAACAAATTGCTTTTGAGTATTTTCCAAAGAAGGAAGTAGTTTTCTCTACTAATAAGAGTTGATCATCAGTTTTTAAACCAAAGTCATATGATTTCGAGTTTCAAGTGTTTGAGTTCAAAAGTGTTATAAGTTCTTGAGCAATAAAGAAGTTTTACTCTCCATGAGATATATGCATGAGTTGAAAGTATTGTTTAAAGCTTCCTTCATTCTATAAGTAATGAGAATAAGAGGAGAGCACAGATTTTAAAGAAAAAGTATAATGACTCATGAGATTTGTGTTATATGTTTCATTCTGCATGATTTATGAGCTTTACATTTTAGACTTATTCAAGCCATGTGAGTTATTTTTATTTGCATGCTTGATTCGAGTAAAGAGTATTGATATTGTTTTATGTAAATGCATACACCCGCATATACTCAGTACATTCCCAAGTGTTGATCCACATATACATCTATGTGCTACATTTTCTTATAATGTAGGTTCAGGTGCTCAGTCCCAGCCTTGTCAGTGATTCCTGAGTACCTTCGTCTACATTTCTACAGTGGTGAGTCCTCATGGTTTGAGGACCTATCTTCAGACATTTCAGTATTCCAGTGTTTATGTTATTACTTTCAGTTTGGTTTGAGTCAGTTGGGGACCTGTCCCAAAGGCTCTCGAGTTCATGGAGTAGTAGGGGTTTTGTCAGACTAGTTATCAGACTGTGGTTGTGTTGAGATTTCCAGTATTGCGGTCGTTTGGAACGAGTATTACCTTCGTACTCCCTTTCATTTGATATGACAGTGCCAGTGTTTTGTGTATTCCTTCTTAAATGAGTTATTATGAGATATGATAGGCTCAAAGGGTTAGCTTGGTACTACTTGTAGCCCTAAGCACCGTGTGACGTCCCGGTAGATGATTTGGGGTCATTATAAGTATATTTCATCAAAAGTTAAAAAAGACTAAAACAGCTTTGACACAGTGGAGTAAGCAAACTTTTTGAAAGATATTTCAAGATATAGCTACTCTTGAAGAGGTAATTAGAAGATCCTTCATGGGTAAACCGAGGTAATCTATTTAAAGCATAAGTTGAATTAGCTTTACAGCTTAAAAGGGGAGAGGAATTCTGGAGGCAGAAGGCTAGCTTTGATTGGTTTAAGGATGGTGAAGAAACACAAGATTTTTTCATGATGTGGTAAGAGAATGAAGGGCAAGACTCAAGATCCAGAGAATTCAGAATGATAAAGGAGACTGGTTGGATATTCAAGAAGACATTGCTGAGGCTGCAACCAGTTTTTATCAAAGTCAATTTAAAAAGCAAGAAGATGCTGATGATTTCACTATGTTGGATGGGTGTCCAAATGTAGTAACAGAAGATCACAATGTGAAATTGAAGAGCAGAAAAACTATTGAGGAAGTGAAATTTGTAGACATGGGTCTAAATAGAGACAGTGCAGCTTGTCCTGATGGTATAACAAGTGTTTTATTTCAATATGCTTGGCACATACTATCAAATGACCTTCATCAGATAGTAATTGCTTTTTTCTGTGGGTATGAACTTCCTAGATTTATCACTCATACTAATTTGGTGTTGTTACCAAAAAATTTAGTGGTAAATACTTTCTCAAATTTAAGACCTATATCTCTTAGCAACTTTGTGAATAAGATTTTTTCAAGAATCATACATGAGAGGTTAAAAAGGATGTTACCAGATATTATATCTGAGGAACAAACAGGTTTTGTTCAAGGGAGAAGCATTGCTAAGAATATCTTAGTAGTTCAAGAGATAGTCTCTGAAATTAGAAAGAGAGGTAAAACTCCTAATATGGTAATAAAGTTGGATATGATGAAGGCTTATGATAGAGTTGAATGGTTATTTCTGACTAAGGTTCTAAGAAGAATAAGTTTTTGTGAAGAAATCATTGACATGATCTTCAGGTTATTATCTAATAATTGGTATTCTATACTAATGAATGGACAACCTAAAGGATTTTTTAAGTCCTCAAGAGGACTTAAATAAGGGGATCCTTTGTAACCTACTCTATTCATCATTGCAGCTGAAGTGTTATCTAGATGTCTCAAGGAATTGATGAGGAAGAAAGAATTCAAGTTGTTTGGAATGCCTAGAGGGAGTCCAAAAATTAATCATCTTTCTTTTGCAGATGATATGATTATTATGTGTAAAACTGACTTGCACACATTGCAATTAGTGACATCAATATTGGATAGGTATGAGAGGGTCTCAGGTCAGAAGATCAACAAGGAAAAAAGTACTTTATATTTGCATGGAAGGGTTTCTAATGGAGTAATAGTTATGGCTAAGGTTTCTATAGGAATATTGAGGCAAGAATTTTCATTCAATCACTTAGGATGTCCTATTTTCTACATGAGAAAGAAGAAGGTTTATTATCAGCAGCTAATGAATAGAATAAGTAACAAATTGCAGGATTGGAAAGGTAAACTTTTATCTTTTGGGGGAAGGGCTGTTTTAATCAATCATGTGTTGCAGAGTATATACATACATTGTTTATGATTGATGAATCCACCTAAGAATGTACTAGATGCAACTCAGAAAAGTTTTGTAAAGTTCTTTTGGAGTAGTACAGTGGGAGGTAAAGGCAGACATTGGGTATCTTGGCCCAAATTATGCTTGCCAGTAGAAGAAGGGGGTATGGGTTTTAGGCAATTGCAAGATATATCCACAACTTTATTTTGTAAATTATGGTGGAATTTCAGGACCAAGAAAACTATTTGGAGTGATTATATGATGATCAAATATTGCATGGAATATCACCCAAAGAAAATTGAGTGAAAAATAGGAGGAGGTTCCCAAGTATGGAAGAAGATGCTGCAAGTGAGGGATCTTACTGATCATCTAATAAAGTAGAGGCTTATAAGAGAGGATGTTCATATATGGTATGATAATTAGAGTGGCATAGGGGATTTGTACTCTGTAATGGAAGATAGTAAAGAATGGGATGATAGGTACAAGTAAGTCAAAGATTTGGTAGTGAATGGTTAGTGGAATGAGGATGTATTAGCAAAGTTGTTCACAGAGGATATTGTGGATCATATTAAACAAAAGGTGAAATCACCTCAGTAACCAGGACAAGATGATGTAGCAATATGGAGCATAGAGACAAGAGGAAAGTTTACTGTGAAATCAATTTGGCAGTATGTGAGACATAAGGAAAACACCATTGATTTTTATAAGCAAATGTGGATAAAAGGATTGCAACTCAAAATATGTTTTTTCATGTGGAGGATGTGGAGGATGTGGAGAGGTAAAATTGCAGTAGATGATACTATCAGAAGATGGGGAGTAGAGGGACCATCAAGATGTTGGTGCTGCCAAAACCCAACACAAGAGATTATGTCTCATGTGTTGTTGAGATCCCAAATAGCTAACAGGACTTGGTCCTATTTTTCTTCTTTTGCAGGTATACACATACAAGGGATGAGCCTAAGAAATACTATTTTTGCTTGATGGGAAGCTATAGTCAAGGCAAGGGAAAAAAGCATACTATAGAGCAATTCCAGGAATCATAATGTGGGAGTTGTGAAAGAGAAGAAATTCTCTGAAGCATAATGGCAAAGGAATTGCAGTACAGAGGTTGATTTATAATATGACTAGGCATATAAGAATGTTGCTTAAAGTTAGAAAGCCAGCATTAGTGTTTCTTTATGACTGGCCTGATATCTTAAAGCAGTTCAATCAATTGAAGACTAAAATTTCAGCTATACCAGTTCTATGAGAGGTACCAGCACATGATTGGGTAAAATATAATACTGATGGAGTATCAAAAGGAAATCCAGGAAGAAGTTCATGGGCATTCTGTTTAAGATACACAAATGGAAATCTGTTATATACAGAAGGAGCAGCTATAGAGGAAACAAATTCTATAGAGGCAGAGGCAGAGGACATTCTATAAGCAGTAAGACACAGTAATAGCACACAGCAAAGTAAGGTAATCATTCAAACTGAATCATTACTCATGCAAAAAAATTATTGACAAAGGAGTGGGAAATACCATTGCAAATAGCAGATAAGATCATACATATATGGTAGTTACTAGCAATAAAACAGGTATAGATACAACACATTTACAAAGAGGGCAATCAATTAGCAGATCATCTAGCTAATATTGCATTGGAGCAGCAGTTCATATTCACAGGTTTTAGTCAACTACCAACTATAGCTAAAAGGATCCTAAACAGTGATAAACAGCAACGTCCACACATAAGGATTGCAGTAATCAAGAAGACTGGTAAGGCTAATGAAAAGAGGTTTTCATTCTACTAATTTACAAGTAGAACACTTACACAAAAAGAAGAAGAGCATATCTAGCCTATTTACACCAGCCAACAAAAAAGCTTTCTCAGTAGATTTGGGGGTCACTTTGTCGGATCTTCAATGCATACAGCTGAAGAAATTGGTTACATCCAATTACCCGTGCGTTCGAGCATCTCTCAATCTTCATCCCTTTCATAACTACAAATCCAAAAGGATACAGTTAGTGGTAAGGACAGCTCAAAAGGTTAAATTCAGTAGCAGAAGAAGGATACCTGGATGCAAAATCAACTCTCAGTGAACAAAACCCAAATGTTTAGCACCAAAAATCATATAGTACTCTTTTCTTCTGAGGAACACAGCTGAAATGGTTGAAAGAGCATCAATTGCAAGCACTAATGCAGTATTTAAGTCTAAGTCAGACAAGGAAGAGAGGACTTACTCTTGCAAGCTGGACATGAATCTGAGCTCATCCATCCAAGGTTTAGTGTTTATCACCCTCAGGAAAAGCAGCTTGAAGGTTTTATTCACAAAAGCAAACATGGTGATAGTGGTGGAGGCGGTGGAAGAGTGCTTAGAGTGGAGCTGTACTTAGCTCATTTTAGAAACCCTACTCTCCCTTTTATTATTTTCTAGGACAGATCAGGTCGAAGTAGTTGGGCCGGTCCTTTTATATGTGTGTTGTTGATGCTATATTTTATTGGATGGGTTGGTCCATTTATTGTGGACTGAGTTAAAATTATTTATAAAATTATAAATTAAACCAAAAAAAATAAAAAATTATCCGCACTTCCCCCGATCAATAGCTACATCAATCAATTTACAATCATATGACATTTTATAATTTTATTGAGATATGTAATATCCTTTGTCATTGAAGTAATTAAAGAAATGACTTATCGATTTATGTTAAGAAATACATGGAATAGTATAAATCTACAATTAAATTTCATCTTCATAAGAAAATGGAACCAAACTCAAAACCTTCAGGAATTAAAAAAAAAAAAGAAGTCATATTTTTTGTAATTTAAATTCACTTAGGTAAGCAAAATTAGAACTTATACCTAAGCCGTCCTCCGTTCTCTTTTTTGTCGTCCCAATTCATTCTCCAGCTTCATGTATATAAAGATAAATAAATGAATATGATAAAAAAAAAAAAAAAAATTATTTTAAACTTTAAATTTCTATAACATCAACAAATTCTGTCAATTATTCAAATAACAATTTCAATATTTTACAATCACATGGAGTAACTTTCTTAAATTTCTCATACTATCGTCCATTTAAATATAACTTGTTAAAGTTTAAATTCGTACTATATAGAAGAGCGAGGAAACTAGCACCTTTTTGTGGACATGTGCTTGTTTCGTAATTTTACTATATCACCTCTAATTAATTATTATATGACATTTACGTATTAAAAAATTTATAATATTTAATTAAAAAAAATAGACATTTATGACATGTCTGCTTTAGCTGTTTTAACCGTAATTTTACTATTTCATCCCTAAATAATTATTATAAGTCATCTAAGTATTAAAAAAATTAATAATATTTAATAAAAAGTTAAATAAATAAATAAATAAGATAAATTAACCATTGACATTTTAAATTAACTTGACGTCTTATATTAAGATGAAGTCTGCTTAAATTTTTTTCGCAATTATTTTTTATAGTAATTTTGTTATATCACTTATAATAAGTTATTATGACTCATTTAAGACATGTCAGCTTCGCTACTTCAATCGTGGTATTTGGTTGATTCTCGAAATTATATCAGTATCACTTAAACTGGAGTAGAAGAAAAAATATAATAAATGACAATAATAAAAAATTTAAATTATTTTAAAAATATAATTGACTATCAGCGCCACAAAAGTTTAGACAAGGAGAGTATTATAAATTATAATAGCTAACAACTTAAAATAGTAAATTATAATCTCAAAAAATTATTATAAATTACAATAACTAACGACTAAAAATATCTAAAAATATATTAAAAATAAAATTAATTATTTAAATTTTATTTATGTTACATAAATTAAAATAAAAATATAATATATATTGAGCTCGTTCTAACACGACCTCTCGATATCTAGCTCTTCTAAGAAGTCAATACTAAAAAATATCATGACACTTGATATTCAACCATCAGAAAATTGAAAAAGTGAACTCTTGACCATTCATAGTTATCAAAGACTTCATAATTTTGCTTTAACTAACAATAGAGCTTACCCAGCAAACTTTTAAAATAACTAGTTCATTGCACGTGTTTTGGACGTGTATATTGCATCAGATAATATATAATAATAAGAATAATAATTTATTTAAAAAAAACTAATTAATGTTGCACGAATGCAATATTTGATTAAATAGTTAAAACTAATGTTATTATACCGATACAATGATTGAATCATCTTTTGAATGTGTAAATATGACATGTTTACCTTGGGATGTAAGATTTTATGTTCCCTTCTTTATGAAGTTTTTTCATCAATTAACAATATATTTTAAGATTTGGTGCCTCTACAATTATCTATTCCTACTTAATATATTTAGTAGTCACAACTATAATTAGCTATATAAATATGGATATGTTTATATAAACATAGAACAAATTTTGAAATTTGCAGGTTCGTATAAAAATTTTAAATTAAGAGTAAATACATAATTACCCTCCTGATGTTGGTCGAGATTTTAAAAAGACACCTAAACTTTGAATTCGACCTATTACCCCACGATTCTTCTTTATTCCTTTCCAAATACATCATTTTGGACCTCTGCGTGTATACACGCGCCACAGGCACGTGAAAGGGCTCAAAATTGACTTTTTTTACCAATAAAAAGTTGTCACGTGTAAATAATTAATATAGAATTTATATTTATTTTTTTAAAGGAAAAAATTATTTTTTTTTAAATTACCCGGTACCCCCCTCTCCCCCCCCCCCCCAACCCACCCTTTCTTCTTCAACACCTTCAACACCATTAAAGTTTCATTGAAGGTTTTTTTTTAAAATATCATTAAAACTCCATTAATGTCCAACACAATGTCTTCTTCAACACAATATCTTCTTCAACATAATTAAAGCTACTCCATTGAAGGTCCATTGAAGCTTCTTTTTTTTTTTTAATATCTTTAAAACTCCATTAAAGCTCCTCCATTAAAGCTCCATTAAAGCTCATTTAACTATCTTTAAAACTCAATTCAATCATTTAACTATCCTTAAAACTCAATTCAATCATAAAACAATTTTTGAATTGATTTGAACAAAAAAAAAAGGATAGGAAGAGAGATTTTGACGGAATGGTTGGGGGGGGGGGGGGGGTAGGGGGAGATGTTGATAGGGTGAGGGTGCTGAATGGGGTTGGGGTGAAGGGGAGCTGCAGGACGTCGGGGGGGGGGGGGGGCTGGACGCGGGGGGAAGAGGGGGTGGGGTGGGTGATAAATTAAATAAAAAGAAAAGATTTATTAAAAAAAATATGAAATTAAATACATTTAACACGTGGCAGCACTTGATTGGTGCGTGTGTTCAATCTCTTTGTTGTGACTGAAATTCAGCGAAAAATGGTGTATTTGCAACGAATTAAGTAAGAATCGTGGGGTAATAGGTCGAATTCAAAGTTTAGGTGTCTTTTAGAAAATTCCGGCCAACATCAGGGGGTAATTATGTATTTACTCTTAAATTAATATAATTATAATACATCATCACATTAATAATTAAGGAGAAAATTAAACATAGTGAACAAAATTTCGTTACTAATATTAAAAGTTAAAATTATATTGGTCTTGATGCACGGAAATATATTCTAAATAATAAAGTTACATTATATATGAGTATAATAATATAACATAACTACTTATAACAAGAATAATAACAAAAAAATTATAACAAAGTAGAAGCAGAACGAATATCGATGGCGAAGAAAAAACAATAAAGTAGAAGAAGAACCAATATAGATGCCGAAGGAAAAACAAATATTTAAATTTTTATGTTATGCAATTAATTTTGAAGGGAAAACAAATATCTTGAATCTTGAAAAAAAAAAGCGTAAAATTCACCGAACAAACAAAATGCTCGAGATTAGAAGCATACCTCGAGAACTTTGTGATGTTGGCATTTTCTATCTCTATCTATGAGAGAGTTCTAAATAAATAAAAAATTAATATATAATATTAGTCGGTTTGAAAGTTCTAAATTTCATAACTCAAATAAAAAAAATTAATAAATTATTTTAGTTGATTTAAAAACCATTAGAGAAATAACTAAATTACGCAAATTTTTTATACCAAACTAAAAAGACACATGAGTGATAAATTTAATAACATATTTAGTTGCTTTTGATTTATTTATATGGTAATAAGTTTTTAGTTATTTTATTAATTTTTTGTCTTTTTAAACTTTACACAATGTTAACTTCTTTAAAAGGAAGTTAACGTATAATGTCTTTTTCATCGAAAAAAGAGTATTTGTTATGAAAAATAAAGTAGAGAAGAACAAGAGTGGAGAGATAAAAGAGAGTAGTTTTTATTTCTCTTGATGGATTCTCTTGGGCTATTTTACAATGAAGAAAACGCTTCTATTTATAGGATGAATTACTCCTAATTTCTCTCTAAAAGATAGATATCAAATAGATCTTGATAGATTTTATCTATATTCATGATAGAAATTCACTATAATGTAAATACATTTATAACACCCTCCCCCCTTGAATGTCTAATTGATAGATAATATGCCTCGTTAAAACCTTACTAGAAAAAATCCAGTGAAAAAAATTTAGTGAAGGAAAAAGAGTACACATCTCTAACAATACGCACATAGGCTGCCTCATTAAGAACCTTACAAGGAAAATCCTGTGGGAAAAAACCCCGTAAGAAAAAAAGAGTACAACGCGTATTAACTCCCCCTAATGAGAACATCCTTGAGCCTTTGCATTCGGTCTTGTACATCATCTTCTTAAAAGTTGCAGCCGGAAGAGACTTGATGAATAAATCAGCCACATTGTCTTTGAACGAATCTATTGCACGTTAATATCACCAATCTTTTGTAGCTTGTATGTATAGAAAAACTTTTGCTGAAGTGTGCTTCGTTCTATCTCCTTTTATGAATCCTTCATTAAGATATGGCATATTTCATTATCTCCATATAAAATTATAGGTACATTGTCATATTTCAAACCATATTTTTCTTGAATGAGATGTATCATGGATTTCAATCATACATATTCTCGACTTGATTCATGAATAGTTATTATCTCAGCATGATTTGATGAAGTGCCAGATAGACTACTCTGTATATCTCCAAGATATGGCAGTGTCCTCACATGTGAACACATAGCCTATTTGAGATCGAACTTTATGCGGGTCAAATAAGTACCCAACATCAGCATAACTAACAAGATCCGAACTACAAAAATAAGTCCATATAAGTAGTCTCTTTTAGATACCGTAATATGTGTTTGATCTCATTCCAGTGTCTCCTAGTAGGAGCAGAACTATACCTTGTTAACAAATTAATCGAAAAAGATATATTAGGCCTTGTAGTATTTTCAAGATACATGAGTGTACTAATTTCACTAAGATATGGTACTTCATAACTAATTCAAATTGATATATTTCTCATTTCAGCAAATAATTTATTGCTTTTGAAAACTCTCCAAGAGTTTCAATGATTTTCAAGTTATAAACTTATATAGTATAAGGATTATAAATAAGTTTTTTAGAAACTTGTATATGCTTCAAACATTTTGAATCCTTAAAAAAGTTTTCATATAAATTTTGTCAAGTGACAATATTCAACATTTCATTTGTGACATCTTCAACATTTCATATGTGACATCTTCAAGTATTTGGATTTCAGATCAAATAAGTTTTATACTTATCAAGATTCATCCTTTCACGTCACTTGATAAATACTTTTATGTCAACATGCTTAAATAAACGTAGAATTCAGATTCTCATAATCATTTACAATATTGTGTCAATATTATATCAAAGATATCATCGACGGTTTTTTATTTTGTATCGATTCACAATGTGACATAACATTTTGAGATCTCATCACTTCATTATTTTCAAGTACCTGAACCTCTCATAAGGTTTTATAAAAAGTGTTGTGTCGTAGGCTCTTCAAGAGCACATTGTCTTCTTATTATGATTATTTGCTCCTTATCCTTTTCAACGATCATTTCATTTGGAATCGATTGGTCTACCACGCTTCACGCATGCATAGGTATTGTTATTTAGGGATAAAAAATAGGAGCACTTGCGGCTTAAATATGAGATGCTTTTAGCATTTGACTTGAATTATCTTTTGAATGAGGATCTGATGATATTTCTAACATATTTCATAGCTGCTTATAATCTCCCCCTTAATTAGGAAAACTAACATACATCTTTCATATTCTTTGAGGAATCCATTTTATGCGTCATGGTATATTCATTAATCGTATACCGCACATCAAACATATTAGATGGATAACGTGCGGTTCCTGACTTAGAACCAACTTTGAGAGAAAATTAATCACAATTTATTGATTTGATGCATACAATTGTTTTTGTATATAATATTTCAAATCAACACATGAAGATTTTGTTCTCATTAGCAGTGATTCAGCTATTTATCGAAGGTATTAAATGCCAAACTGGCATTATCAAGATGAATTGTCTTGATTACACAATTTGAAAATTATGTTCTTAGCTTAATTAATATTGAACAAGTAACTTTATGAATGTCAAACTATAGGTTGACATAAAAGTACAAATGATCATCATATATCGATGCATCTTAATAGATCACATGACAAGTGAACGGACTCATATTCACCTTTTATACTTTTCAGATTTTGAGGTATCAAATCCCAACTTTAGTTGGTCCAACCAGCTTATCATGAGAACAAGCAACATTAAAAGTTCATGAAGAATTTTTATAGTTCTTCAATATATGTTTAATACTCATTATGCACGTCTTTGAAATGTCGTAATCGTCCATATCAATTTATGAAGTTTTATACTAGTAACTCCATGTTTACCATGACATGTACTTTTCTTTAGTAAATTTCAAATTTACTATTACATAAATAAATTTCATATTTACTACTTCAGAAGTAGATTTAAAACAACCCTTCTCAATTATTCAGCATCTTTCGGAGGTGAGTTGTGATAGCATCATAATCAATTGCACGTTTGTATTAATAAGCTTTACTAAATATTATCACATGCACCCCGGGGAATGGATCTGTGCTTATAACAATAAAAATTCTCATTTTTCATGAATGAAAAATAGTCATGCCTAAGCCTATCAAATTATGATAGTTTAGAACCTCTTTCAAGATATAGCTACTACAAGAGCAAATCAAGGCATACATATGATATATTGCTGCCACATTCACTTATGAGAATAGAGCATATTCAATGAGACAAATTTCAAGTCTTTCACCAAAAAAGTATTGGTTTACCTTAGCCATCATTATATCATCAATATGGTGCATTGAGATTCAGACTCAATGTCTTATCCATATAAAGGAGTCTTAGACATAAATCGATGAGACTTGAACCCAATATTTTATTAACATGGTGCATCGGAACTCTAACCTAATGACTTACCTTTTTGATGCGATAGTACTTAAATCTACCGTCTTACACATTCAACGATACAATAGGCCAAAATTTCATGGGACTCAAACTGTATCTTTTATAGCATTTCATACTTCAAAACAAGTACTACTTAATTTTATGAAGTACAATTAATTTTAGTCACTTCTGATGATCAAAATAAATAAATAAGTCAATAACGAAAAGAAAATCATACCTGATAAATATGAACACAACTTTCAAAGTTTACAAGAAACTTAAGATTTAAATAGAAACAAAGAATTGACCATGTATATTTAGTTGTTATACGTGTACTCGGACATCTCGTATCATTAACCATATATCATTGGAACATTCATATATAAAAATAATAATCAAGCAAAAGACATGCTAATTAAAATGAAGAAAATTATTCTATTAATAGGGGAAATTACTCCTAATATCAAATAGATCTTGATATATCTTTATAGATTTTATCTATATTCTTGATAGACATTCATTACAATATAAATACATTTATAGCAGTATTATTAATTTTCTTAATAATTCTTACCATATCCTTTAGTACTCCTTAATTTATAAAATTTACTATATAATTTAGGACTCTTTACTTTAAATTATAATAAATATAATTAAAATAATAATATTTTTCTTAAAAAAAGATGATTTTATTTATTGCAGAATATTGACAAAATATTCAAATCACGTTCCTAAAATTCAAAATGGGTAAAATATGGGTATCCATTTAAACATAGAGATCACCCACCTATGCTTAAAATTTTAATTTTTTTTTCTTTTTCAATTTTTTTCTTTCCTTTTTCGTTTAATTTACTTTTTTTCTTTTTAATTTTTTCCATTTTTTTCCTTTTCATTTTTTACTTGTCTCTTACATTTTTTTCTTTCTTTTTTTTTTTTTACTTTCTCATTTTTTATAATTTGAATATTAACATGATACTTGAGTCTGTAACTGGAACATAGACTGAACCAAACTCATGAATGCATGTTATGACATGATAATAATTGGGTGACATGAAATAGAAATAACTATTTAAGAGAAAACTATTACCTCAAGTTGGAACTGAGTTCAAAGAGAAAATATAAGGGTACTTATTCATCATATTTACCTCTACTTCCCAATTATCTCCCTTAACTAGCTGATTCCGCCAAAGAACCTTAAAAAAGAGACCTCCTTATTCCAAAACTTATGAACCTGACAATCAAGGATCTCAATAGAGTCCTCCTCGTAAGAGAAACTATCTTTCACACCCATATTCTCCAAGATCACAACTGATGTGGAATCGCCAATGCAATAAGGACACATAAAAAACTGGATGTCCTGATGCTAAGTCTATAGGAAAATCCAACTCATAGGCTACATTGCCATAGTAACCCACAGTTTTATAAAGATCAATATAGTAGGGACTAAGCTTCCCTTTCTTAATGAATCTCTTCACCCCTTTTATGGGTGAAATTTTCAAATATACAAAATCACCAATAATAAGCTTAAGTTTCCTTCACCTCGCACATGTATAAGACTTATGACAGCTCCAAGCTGTTTTTAGCCTCTCTCTAATCAACTGAACTTTCTTAATAATCTCATGAACTGAATCTAGACCTATCATCAACTTCAAACCAACTAATTAGAGATCTACACAGCCTACCATTAAGTTCTTCACATGGGTCCATCTAAAAATTGAGTGATAGCTGTTAATATAAGAAAATTCAATCAATAGCAAATGATCATCACAACTATCCTTGAAATTTATCACACATGCTCTCCATATATCATTTAAAGTCTGAATAGTCCATTCTACCTTACTGTCTATCAAAAGATAAAAATTCATACTTAGATGAATTTGGGTACCAATACTCTTCTAAAAAGTCTTCCAAATCGAGAGAGGTGAACTGAGTATCCCTATTAGAAATGATAGACAACAGGACTCCCCACAATTTTACCAACTCTCTAAGGTAGAGTCTAACATAATCCTCAATTGAATCTAAAGTGTTGATTGGCAAGAAATGGGTTGACTTAGTTATTTCGTCCATGATAACCTAAATGGAATCATGTCATTGACGAGTACAAATGACACGACCCAAACCAGGGCCTAGTCGTGTCGGGCATCTCGAGTCCAACCAGGACCGAAGACCACCCCCAATACCCAACCATACCCGCCCTCACCATATGTCGGATGAATTTTGAACATATAACAAGATAAAGAAACAATAATTGAAAGACATTTAATAAAGTCTATAACCATAACCAACCAAATGTCCGAAAAAATATCAAACCGGTGTCAACTCCAATGCTAATACTAATACCAAGGCTGACACAATTACTGACACCGTCAATGCCCATAGTTGTCTTACAAAGCCTCTAACTAGAGTCAATAACATCTGGTTGGGACATGTCCCCGACCATAGCCAAAACCAAATGAAGGAACTAACAAAAAAAGAAAAATCCATAGCATGAAATAGAGCCTTGTGAAGTATGAAAGCTCATCACTTTAGTGTGACTCAAAGCTGTCCCCAAATCCAAGTCACTAAGCAAGAGGAATGGTAGTATGGCCGGTTCCTACATCATGTGGGGATACAACGCCTGAAGATGGTTAGTAGAGTGAACGCTAGTATGTACTCAAGAATAAAATAAAATAATGCCCGTAATTCAAAATCAAGGTAAATAACCATATGCAATCACATACATACATATATATCATGATGGGAAAGGGAACTGGGTTTATGATTCATTTAAACGTTTTACTTGGATTGTGTATCATCGTCGTCCTAAAACCACCCACAGGCTATGTAGGTAAAGCTCCCCTTACTGAAAAGGCCCGGTTCGTGTTAGCCGTATGAATCGGAGAATAAAACCTGAGATGACTAGTACATCTCCCAAAATATATATATGAGATCATGCACACAGTCACTAAGACCAACCTCACATCGAAAAACATGAGTTTCCAATTTCGGTTTCCCCGGGACCTTCACCTTCCACGGCTTTGCTAACACAACCCTTTTTAAGCCCATACTAAAACCATTCACACATAACTAACCATTTACCAAGGAGTCTTTTTAATTAGTCATTACCATTGGTATTGTCATACAAAAATTAGAGCTTGCAAGTCTATCCATTTATGATATACCAAAACCATTAAACCAAGTTGACTCCAAAGTTTCCAATTTCACCAAAATCATAGCCATTAAGGCCTTTCCATACCATTTAAAACCAACCAAACCAATTTAAGTTCCATTACCATATTATGCAATGCAAAGATTTCAAGGAAAGCCATACTATGTGACAAGCATTCTGATTGGCATTTTAACAAACATGTTGAGGGCATATAACTTCCAAAACCAAAACCAAGTATCAATTGACCTTTCGCATGCAACCACATGTTCAAAAGAAAAATATGGGAAAACATTATCCAACCATAATCAACGAAAACCCCCAACTTTTATTTCAAAAGCAAAAAAATTACCAAAGCCATTCATTAAATCATGCTTTTAGTTGAACCAACAATGAGGGAGGAGTAACATGCCTTAGACACCAAGGTAAACAGGGAGATTAACTCTTGAAATACCCTAATTGATTACCTTGTAGAAACCCTAGCTTTTTCTTGAACCAAGAGCTTGAGAGGGATTTTAAGAGTGTTTGAATGAGAATAATAGGTTAATGTAGCCCATTAAGGTGTTTTATGTCATAGAGTCAAAAGAAGTTATGAGGGAAAATATCCTGAATACCCCAACTTAAAATTGTAGAAAAATCCTAGGTGGGTACGAGTGGACCATTCAAATTGTCACCACCACATATGAGCGGTACCCTCAAGTCGTCACTAGGTCAAAAAGTTGGACACCGCATTCTGTTCAACATATGACTCCCTTGCCCAATCCATCACCTTACCATATGACTAGTACTATCTAGTTGTACCCTAAGAAGAATATCAAGGGCTAGATACTGAACAAAATATAGATCCACTAGACCATCGTACCTTATCCATATGGCTCTTAGTGATCCACTCATACTCTGAGCTAAGTCAAGTCACTAGGTTTCAGATTAAGTAAAGGATCAACCCAACGGCCGTCACCACACCATATGACTCGTACCCACTAAGTCATAACCACAATAAAAAACTAACCATTACTCACCAGATACCTTACAAGTTGGGTCACCGACCCTACCCTCATCAAACGACTCGTATGGTGGGTCGTTATAAGGTCAGTGAGCTCAAAGCTCTGAAATTTTCTAAGGTCCAAAACCCAGGAAGTTTCAATTCTCCCACGCATGGATCATTCATCGCCGAATGAAGGAACAAGGCAGTGCACGTACGATTTGGACCCCACACGTCTCTACTCTTACCTTTAACTAAGTTAAAAAACAAAGATACCAAGGAAATCAATCTTTCTTTTAACAAAGTTAGAAAACAAAGATAGTAAGATCAACATATACCTTATGCACAAATTTCTGAAGTAGAAAATAGGAATGGATATTTGGAATTCATGCCCGGAGTCTATCGAAAACAACCTCTCTACTTCTTCGGAGGTAGTGGTATGGACTGCGTACATTTTACCTTCCCCAGACCCCACTTTGTGGGAATACACTGGGTTTGTTATTGTTGTTGTTGTTGTTGATATTTGGACTTTATGTCCTCTTCATCTTCCCAGGTCACCTCTTCGACCTTATGGTTCCTTTATAAAACCTTTACCGAAGCTATATCCTTGGTCTACAACCAATGAACCTACCTATTAAAAATCTCCACAGGGACCTCTTCATAAGACAGAGAATCAAAAATACCAATATTCTTGATAGGAACAATCTGCTATGAATGACCCACATACTTCTTCAACATAGAAGCATGGAATACCAGATGAATGTAGCTCAAACTAGAAGGCAACTTCAACTCATACGTAATATTACCAACCCTTCTCAGAATCAACTATAGACCAACATACTGGGGACTGAGTTTTCCCTTCTTCCCAAACTGCATTACTCCCCTCATGGAAAATACCTTCAAGAATACCCTATCCCTAACCTCAAACTCTAACTTCATATACCTAATATACACATAGGACTTTTGGTGACTTTGGATGGCCTTGAGCCTATCCCGAATCACCTTTACCTTCTCGTAGCTGGGTGAACCGAATTCGGTCCAAACATATCTGCCTCATCAACATCGAACCACCCAATCAGAGACCTACATCTCCTACCATATAAAACTTCAAACGGAGCCATCCCAATACTAGAGTGATAGCTATTATTGTATGCAAACTCTACAAGAGGTAAGTGCTCAATCCAATTACCACCATAGTTAATCACGTAAGCACGAAGCATATCCTTTGATATCTGAATAGTCCTTTCTGATTTACCATCCGACTGTGGGTGGAAAGCAGTACTCAACTCATCTTAGTCCCCAAACCTTTCTAAAACGAACATCAAAAGTGATATCAAAATAGCGTACCATAATCCGAGATGATCAAAATAGGTACCCCATAAAATTTCACAATCTCTTAGAGGTACAACCTCGCATAGTCCTCAGCTGAGAAATTTATCTGCATAGACAAGAAGTGAGTAAACTTTATCATCCTATCCACGATGACCCAAATCAAATCAAATTAATTACGAGACCGAGGAAGAGCGATAATGAAATCCATATTGATCACTTCCCACTTTAACTCCAGTAACTTAATTTCTTGGTACAATCTTTGGGGCCTCATGTGCTCAACTTTCACTTGTTGGCACAACATGAACTTAGCCACATCCCTCTTCATATTGTTCCACTAATATATCTCTTTAAGGTCATGATACATTTTTGTCAAACCAGGATGAACAACATAGCATGACTCATGCGCCTCAGCCAAGATCCTCTCTCGCAAACCATCTATATTAGGAACACATAACCTTCCTTGGTATCGCAAGGTACTATCACCACTAATCTCGAAGGCCATCACCTTCTGACCACCTAAATCACCCTTGATCCTCATCAATACAGGATCTAACATCTGCTTCTCCTTTATTTTAGCACCAAGAGATGACCGTGCCACCTCCTATACAAACATGCCACCATTCTCGAAGTCCAAAAGATAAACTCCAAGATTAGCCAAACAGTGAATATTTTTCACCAACTACCATTTCACTTCATCCACATGAGCCAGACATCCCATGGATAATCTATTAAGAGCATCAACAACCATATTAGCTTTACCTGGGTGGTAGTGAAGACTCATGTCATAGTCCTTAAGCAGCTCAAGCCATCATCTTTGCCTGAGGTTAAGCTGTTTCTGAGTAAATACATACTGCAGGCTTTTATGATAAAAAAAATATCCACATGCCCGCCATAAAGATAGTGATGCCAAATTTTTAACGCGAACACCACAACTAATAGCTCCAAGTGATGAGTCGAATAATTCTTCCCATGCACCTTTAACTGTCTAGAGGCATAAGCTATCACCTTGTCATGTGTCATCAAGACACAACCAAGCCCCATATGGGATGCATCAAAATATACCATAAATTCATCTATACCTTCAGGCAAAGTTAGCACTGGAGTCAAAGTTATCTTATTCTCCAGCTTCTCAAAACTACCCTCACAAGTATCCGACCATAAGAACTTTACCTTTTTCTGAGTTAACTTAGTCAATGGGTTAGCTATAGAAGAAAAAATCTCCGCAAACCTTTTATTGTAACTAGCTAAACCCAAGAAGAATCGAATATCGGTTAGAGTCGTGGGTCTAGGCCACTTCTTAACCACTGCAACTTTCTGCAGATACACTATGATTCCTTCACTAAAAATAACATGACCGAGAAGAGTGACATCGTTCAACCAGAACTCACATTTCAAAAATTTGGCATACAATTATTGCTCTTTTAGGGTCTGTAACACTATATAAAGGTGATTAGCATGATCCATCTCACTCTTTGAGTACATATGATATCATCTATGAACACAATGATGAACAAATCTAGAAACTGACAGAAGACCCTATTCATCAAATCCATGAATACAGCTAGGGTATTGGTCAACCCGAAAGACATAACCAAAAACTCAAAATGCCCATACCGGGTTTGAAAAGCAGTCTTAGGGATATCCACCTCCCTAATATTTAACTAATAATACCTAGACCAAAGATCAATTTTAGATAAAAACTTAGCATGTTGCAACTGATCAAACAAATCATCTATCCTTGGAAGAGGGTACTTATTCTTTATTGTCACCATATTCAGATGCCATTAATCAATACATAGCCGAATGGAACCATCTTTATTATGCACGAATAAAATTGGTGCACCTCACGGGGACATACTAGGATGGATAAAACCCTTGTCTAAAAGATCCTTGAGTTGCTCCTTAAGCTCCTTCAACTCATCTGGAGCCATCCTATACAAAGGAATACAAATCAGACGTGTGTATAGAATAAGATCTATCACAAAATCAATCTCCCTATCAGGAGGAACACCAAGAAAGTCATCAGGGAAGACCTCGGGAAATTCATTCACTACCAGGACAAAATGTAAAGAAGGACACTCCTAGTGAGAATCTTTAACCTAGACCAGATGATAGATATACCCCTTAGTGATCAATCTCCGAGCTCTAAGATACAATATAAACCTACCCTTAATAGCTAAAGAACCACCCTCCCACTCAATAACCAGCTTATTAGGTAATTTACAGACAACCTTACGGGTCCAACAATCTAGAGAAGCATAAAAGAGTGCAACCAATCCATCCCTAATATTACATCAAAATCAATCATGTCTAATTCAAATAGATCCACCAGAGTCTCCCAACCACCCTCAGATACCACATAATCCCTATAGACTCTTTTAGTCACCACAGAGTCACCCACCGGGGTAGAAATAGAAAAAGGATTAGAAATACACTCGGGACCAAAACCAAAATAAACATCCATAAATAGGGTCATATAAGAGAGAGTGGATCAAAAATCAAGTAAATAGTACACATCACGGGAAAAGAGTTTCAACATACCATTCATAACATCAGTGATGCCTCTAATTCCTGGAAGGTAGTGAGAGCAAAGAGATGGTTCTGACCAGTGCCAGGATTAGATGGTGCACCCTTTGGTGCTGAAGCTGGAGAAGAGGCAATAAGAACCTTGTTTTCCCAAGAAGAAACCTTACCAATAGGATAGTTTCTAATTATGTGCCTTGGCTGACCATAGTTGAAACACTTGTCGTTTTCTTCATCATAGTAACCCCGATGCAATCGACCATAAAATCTGCATGGAGGATATGATGAAGCTTACTGGGCCCTGCTATTCTTAGATTAGGCACCTTGTGCCCTATAGTTATCGCCACTCTGAAAAAGCTAGTCACCCGACAGCTTTGGGTAGGGAGCACTATCAATCTAGTAAGACCCAGAATGGCCCCACTTCTTCTTGGGCTACTTCCCACCATACTTGTCACCCTGCTTTTGGCCACCACCATGTTCAGAAAATCTAAACTTCTTGCTCTTCCTCTCTACTATCTCAACCTGCTTCTTCTTCTCTTCCTCTACCTACTGTATATACATAACCAACCTAGAAATATCTATGTCCTTGTTTAACAAGAAAAACTTACTCTCTAGAATCAAGTCCCGGGACAACCAGAAGAAAACTTCGTCATTCTAGCCCTCATGCTAGAAACTAACTCCGGAGCATACCGAGATAACTGGTGAAACTTTACGGCATACTCCTTGACTGACATCTTGCCTTGCTTCAGGTTAACAAACTCTTTTGCCGTTGCATCCCTCAACTCTTTAGGAAAGAAGTAATCCAAAAAAACACTAGAGAAATCATCCCACAGGGATGACTCAGCATCGTCACCCCTTGACTGCTCTCATTCCTTATACCATTGGTATGCTATATCTTTGAATTGATAGGTAGCAAATTCTACACCCACTACGTTAGTAGCATGCATAACATGATAAAACTTTTCCATCTCATTAACAAAAGCTTGAGGATCCTCCTTAACCTTAATACCAGTGAACATAAGAAGGTTTAACCTTATGAACTGGCCAACCCTTGTAGCTTCAGAAGATGGAGTAACAGAAATACCACGCTCAGCTTGAGAAGCTACCAACTGTACCATAATGTGAATAGATTAGAAAAACTTAGAATTCATCACATCAGCCTGAGGAGATCGAGAAGGACTTGAGGGAATTGGTAGATCTCTAGGAGGACAATCAGGAACTGGACCCTAATCGAGCCTGGACCCTATAAGTAGAACGCGTCCCATAAACATTGTCCTCGGGTGGGACTGAGGAGTTTCTATGAGATTCATATCATCGAGAAGGCATGATTTAAAAAGAAAACAAGCAGGAGTTAGAGTAGAATTCAGGACCCTAGACTCTACATGTAACAATTAGCTTTTTCATAAAATATGTAAACTATGTGTTTTTATGTTATTTGACTATTTTACCCCTCCCTGTAGGTGAATTATAGTATTTATAGGGTGTGGGGTAATTGTAAAAACTTTCGATGCATTTTGGTACCATTTATGCAATATTGTGATTTTTGATGGCTTCGAGAGCCTTATTTTGGACTTATGAGGATATCTTTTGATCCATGTAACAAATCGCCGAACAAACTGTGCCAATAGCTATGGAATATCAATTTTAGTCTGGGTAAACCTTTGGTTTCGGGTCCCGATGCACCCGAGCTCATTTCGACCTATTGATCGAAAAGTTGAAAAATTAGAAATATGGGAGTGGGACCCACATTTGGTCGAAATAACCTCAGATGGAAAATTTGACTTGGCCAATAGATTTAGAAATGTTGATTTTAGGGTGTTAACATATTTGGTGTGATTTTACGGATTTTAAATCTCATTTCGACCCTCGGTTTGAAAAATTGCGATTTCGGGTTTCGGGGGTCAACTTTGTGAAAAGGATATTTTTTAAAAAATATGATATTGCCATCGAGTTTAGAGTGTCAAATTTATTGTGGTTTCATAGTTCATTTGCATATATCGAACTCTGAACGAATCTAGGACACCCGGTCAAAGTCCGAATTGGACTTAAGAAGAAAAAAACAACTTTTTCTGCTATAACAGTGCAAAAAATCTGCTCTATTTAAGCAACTTTTTGGGCCCATTTTGTTCATTTTTTATCTTGCCTCTTGAGAGTTAAACCCTAAAATAGTGTGAGAGCTTAAAAGTGAAGCTTGTGGGAGCTTGAGAAGCTAGATTAACATATATTTCTTGATTTTATTACTGTTTATTATGGATTTAAGGTAAGAATTTACTGTTTTCTTAGTAATTTCTTGATTATTTTTCAAAACTTAAAATTCTTAAGGCTTGATTTTAAATCCCAATTTCACTTCTTTTCACTTGAATAATATTTTTATCTTATAATTATTAGTTTTTCATAAATTTAATCTTCAAAATAACTCTAATTTTTTATTTTAACCCGAATTACAAATATTTTAACCAGTAAAGCTTAAAAATGGTTTTTCTTTGATTTGAACCTCATTTTTACTCGATTTAACCTGGGTTTTCAGCTGTAGGTTTCTAAAAATATGGGGAACATGTTTTTGAAGTAATGTTCCAATTTTTCCTTTCTTTTTTGAAAACCCTTTTTGGGGGTCCATTTTGACCTCAAATCAGAAATAGTCAATATGAGTATCGTTGGTTTTGTTTTGACGCATAGATTTCATATTTGATGTTTTTAGTGGAGTTTGGGATTGTTCATGAAAATTAAGGTCGTGGGTTCGAAGTGTAGCGGACCAGTTTCGGCATTCGAGGTAGGTTATGACTTAACTCTTTCAGAATGGGCTGTGTAGTAAATGATGGTACAAAATGCATTTTAAGGGTGGAAAATAATTATGAAAAATGGATATCTATGTGTTGTGCCTTTGTGGGGGCCTATATGTGATGTAATCGTCAAAATTGAGATATTATGTGATATGTGTGACCTTTTGGGGTCCTATGTGATATTGATAGTCTTGAATACATGTGAATAATTATATTGTATTGTTAAAATTCTTAATGTGGTACCGTTTATGTATTGTGATTATATTCATACTTTATTGACATATGAAACATTTGGAAATTCAGGGATAAACATGAATAATGAGTGGATATTGGCTCATCTGGTTGTGAAAATATATCATTGTGGTTGGTTGTGGATATATATCATATGGTTGGTTATGGAAATACTCATTGTGATTAGCTGTGAGCATTACATCTTCATATCATACTCATTCATGAAATATTAGTACCACCGTGGCAACACCTGAGTAACATTACAACTCCTTTTTAAAAACCCTCCTCGAAGGATGTGCTGGGGGAGATATTGTAACACCTTATAAAACCCTTTTTGAGAGATGTGCCGAAAAGGAGATATGAGATATGTGGATTGTATAAGGATTGACGAACTCCCCATGGGTCCCTACGTCGGGAAGCTTTAGCTTCATAGGTGTATACAGGGATTGTCCAACAATCACGTAGGTTTTGTGATGACCTCTTGCATTATTATCATCATCATCATAATAATAATAATAATATACATTGAACTTACTTTGTTGTGTTTATATTGTGTTGTATTACCACATTCACTTGTCATCTATGTAATTATCTTATCTTCTTTTACTTGTATTTGTTGATCTTATATAAGCATGTTCCCCTCGTTCTTCTTATATTTGATATAATGCATACTTTTGTTCTATCTTTGTGTGATGTTATAATAGATGTGATATATTAGAACTATTAGTGCAAGCAGTGTGGGTTACCATTGTGAGACATTTTCTGATTGCAGGTGGTGTGCCCTTAGTGTATATTTTTTATGCTTTATTTACTACTTTGCTTGGTCATCCTATGATACCTACTAAGTACAAGTAGACCGTACTCATACCTACTGTGCCCTTTCAGTACAGTTCCTAGCTCGAGTGCATCTCAACTTACTTGACTTGAGCGATTATTGGAGCTTTCAAGTTAGCGGTTGGACATTCACACATTCTAAGTTCACCCTTATCTTTCTATAGTAGTTATGTCTTTATTAGTATTAGAGACAATAATTATTCCTTTGTAGTTATTTTTCTAATTTATTTGACTCTCAGATTGTATTAGTAGTTCTTACATAATTGATACCTGGTTTTGGCCATGATTGGTATTTTGGATAAGTTCTTTCTGCATTGTTATGATTACTTTTATGGTTTGTCTTCGTTCTAAAAGCCTTATCTTAGGATATTTCTATCTTTTACTCTTTTTGTATTAGTTTGGGTGATAGGCTTACTTGTCAAGGTACACCGCGATAATTGCCATCATGACCCTTATTTTTAGGTCATGACAAATTGGTATCAGAGCAGCCAAGTTTCATTGGTCTCAATGGTGTAAGAATGAAATGTCTAATAGAGTCTCATAGATCGGTATGTAGACATCTGTATCTATCTTCGAGAGGCTATAAGATGTCTTTAGGAAAATCTCCTCATTTTATTCTTTATCGTGCAAAGTTTTTTCATACCTTGTGTTCTGAGTTTCATTTCACTCTTTCTGTATAGATGGTGTGGATTATACTACTATCAGTTGAGAGATGTTGTGAGAAATTGATGGAGATTTTTTATCGGTTATAGGCCTGTTGATGCTTCTGAGTTGTTATGGGATCAGTTTATTGATGCCTTTCTGGTGAGATTCGTGCCTTATAGTTTGAGGGATCAGATGCAGGATGAGTTTAATCATTTAGAGCAGGGCTCTATGACAATTGCTGAGTATGAGGCACGCTTCCATGCTCTGTCCAGATATAGCTATGATATTATTTCCACTATGTCTATTAAGATTTGTTAGTTCGTGAAGGCTTTTGATGTTTGTCTTTAGTTGGATCCATCTTATATAGTTGTGTTTGAGGGGGTTTTTCCAAAGTATAAATGATCATGCTAAGATGACAGGGGGCATTCTTAGTGCATCTCAGGGAGGCACTAGGAAGGCATGACATTTTGGTGAGTTCTGGAGTCAGACCTCTCGAGACAAAGATTTTAGAGGTTCTTGTGGATACCATGGTAGGTTCGTGGCAGTTTTGAAGAGTTCAGGCGGTGTATCTTCTAGTTTAGCAGTTTAGGGTGGTCGTTTAGGTTCAGTTGTACCTTTTCCTGTTGAGGCCGGTCATAGAGGTTTCTATATGTGTGATGGGATTGGCTATGTGTCCAGGGGCTGTCCCCATTGGGTGATTCGAGCTACTCCTATTTTAGCTGTAAGAAGTATGAGTTCTACTAGAGGTATGAGAGGTAAAGATAGTGGATCCTATGTTGGTGGTTATGGGGCCACCCAGGTTGTTGGTGGTCTTGGTCAGTGTTATGCTATACCTGCCAGACCTGAGGTAAAGGCTTCTGCTTCTATTATTATAGGTATCATCCCCATTTATTTCAGACCTGCATATGTATTATTTGATCTTGGATTGACTTTCTCCTATGTATCAGTATATTTTTCTTTGGGTTTTGATTTTGTTAATGAGCCTCTTGTTATGCCTATTCGTATATCTACCCCGATAAGTGATTTTTTATTTGTGGATCGGGTGCACGAATCTTGGGTTGTGACTTTTGCTGGGAATGAGACTTTGGTAGACTTGCTTCTATTAGATATGGTCAATTTTGATGTTATTTTGGGTATGGATTGGTTGGCTCCTTATTCTGTTGTCTTAGATTGGTTTGCTAAGACTGTGACTTTAGCTTCGTCAAGTATGCCAATAATAGCTTAAAAGGGTGCACTTCATTGGATCCTAAGAGGATTATATTGACCATGTGTCCAAGGACTTTCCCCATTGGGTGATTCGAGCTACTTCAATTTTAGCTGTAAGAAGTACTGGTTCTACTAGAAGTGAGAGAGATAAAGATGATGGATCCTGTGCTAGTGGTTGTTGGTCCACCCAAGAAGTTGGTGGTCGTGGTCAGTGTTATGCTAAACCTGCCAGACCTGAGGCAGAGGCTTCTGATGCAATGATTATAGGTATCATCCCCTTTTGTTTCAGACCTGCATCTATATTATTTGATCCCAGATTGACTTTCTCCTATGTATCGGTATATTTTGTTTCAACTTTTGATTCTGTTAGTGAGCCTCTTGTCATGCCTATTCATGTATCTACCCCGATAAGTGATTCTTTAGTGGTGGATCGGGTGCACAGATCTTGTGTTGTAACTTTTGCTGGGAATGAGACTTTGGTAGACTTGTTTCTGTTAGATATGATCGATTTTGATATTATTTTAGGTATGGATTGGTTGGCTCCTTATCATGTTATCTTAGATTAGTTTGTAAGACTATGACTTTAGCTTCATCAGGTGTGCCAATAATAGCTTGGAAGGGTGCAATTCATTGGATCCTAAGAGGATTACATCTTATATTTAGAATTGTAACTTGGTTGAGAAGGGATATTTATCTTACTTGGCTCATATTCGTTACACCAGTGTTGTATCGCCTCCTTCCTTGGATTCATTTTGTATTATTCGTGAGTTTATGGATGTGTTTCTTATGGACTTTCCTGGTATGCCTTCAGATCGAGATATTGATTTAGCTATTGATGTTAAGTCAGGAACCAAGCCTATTTCTATTTCTCCTTATAGGCTAGCCCCAACAGAGTTGAAAGAACTAAAGGAATAGTTGTAGGAGTTATTGGATAAGGGATTTATCTGACCAAGTATTTCACCTTGGGTGCGCCTATTTTGTTTGTGAAGAAAAAAGATGGGTCTATGTAGATGTATATTGATTATCGATAGTTGGATAAGGTGATGGTTAAGAATTAGTATCCTTTTTCTCATATCAATGATTTTTTTGATCAACTTCAGGGTGCTGCGGTGTTATTGAAGATTGTTTTAAGGTTCAGTTATTATCACTTGAGGATTAGAGCTTTGAATATTCTGAATACAACTTTTTAAACTTGATATGATCATTATGAGTTCTTGGTCATGTCCTTCGGGTTGACTAATGCCCTTGTCGCGTTCATGGAGTTGATGAACCAGGTGCTTCGACTGTATCTTGAGGAATGAGAAGTTGTATGCTAAGTTATCTAAGTGCGAGTTTTAGTTGGACTCTATTTCTTTCTTGGGTCATGTGGTGACTAAGAAAGGTATTATGGTTGATCTATCCAATGTTGTAGCAGTTCGTGATTGGGCTAGACCTACTTTGCCCATCGAGATTTGGAGTTTTATTGGCTTGTCAAGTTATTATCAGTATTTTGTTGAGGGTTTCTCTTCTATTGTAGCTTTATTGATCAAGTTGACCAAGAAGAAGATTTATTTTTAGTAGTTCGATGCTTGCGAGGTGAGCTTCCAAAAGCTCAAGGATTTGTTGACTTCAGTTCCTATCTTGACTTTGTCCAAGGAGGGTGTGGGTTTTACTATCTTTTGTGATGTTTTATGCGTTGGGTTTGGTTTTATGTTAATGCAGGAGGACAAGGTAATTGATTATATATCTCATCAGTTGAAGCCTCATGAGAGAAATTATCCTACCCATGATTTGGAGTTGTGCGCAGTTATGTTTGCCTTGAAGTTTTGGAGGCACTACTTGTATGGAGTTCGTTGTGAGATCTTCTCAGATCATCTTAGTCTTCAGTACTTCACCCAGCGAGATCTTAATATGAGGCAGCGTCGTTGGCTTGAGTTCCTTAAGGATTATGACTTGACTATTCTCTATCATTCGGGCAAGCTAATGTGATTGCGGATGCCTTGAGCCAAAAGTTGACTAGCATAGGTAACTTGGCATATCTTTTGACCCAGGAGAGGCTTTTGGCCTTAAAGGTTTAATATTTAGCTAACCAGATGGTTAGACTTGATATTTTGACACCTGGGCGTGTTTTGGCATTTATGGAGGCTAAATCTTCTTTGATGAAGCATATTCGAGCTCATCAGTTTGATGATATCGGATTTAGGTTGATTCGAGATAAGGTGTTCAGTGGTGAGGCTAAGGAAGCCTCACTTAATTTAGATGGAATTTTGAGGATTGGGGGACGAGTTTGTATGCCGAGAGTGGGTGATTATATTAGGCTGATCTTGGAGGAGGCCCATTGTTCCAGGTATTCTATCCATCCAGGTGTGACTAAGATTATCATAATTTGAGGCAGCATTACTGATGGGGTGGTATGAGGCAAGATCTAATGGATTTTGTGGCTTGTTGTCTATGTTATCAGCAGGTGAAGGCCGATCATATGAGACCTGGTGTATTGGTTTAGAGGTTACCTATTCTCGAGTGGATGTTTGCCTTGTACATCTCATGATTCGGACAGTGTTTGGGTCATCGTGGATCGATTGACCAAGTCAGCTTATTTTATTCTGGTTCAGGTCTCATTCAGTGCTGAGATGTTGGCTCGTATCTATATTCGTGAGATTATGCGTCTGCATGGTGTGCTGGTGTCCATTATTTTAGATCGAGGTTCTGCATTCACATCTCACTTTAGGAAGACTTTTCAGGATGAGTTAGGTACTCGAGTTGATCTTAGCATAGTGTTTTACACCCAAACTGATGGCCAGTCAGAACGGACTATCCAGGTTTTAGAGGATATGCTCCGCGCTTGTGTGATGGATTTCGGTGGCCAGTGGGAGCAACATTTGGCTTTAGCAGTGTTTGCATATAATAATAGCTACCATTCCAATATTGATATGGCTCCTTTTGAAGCGTTGTATGCTAGGCGTTGTCGCTCCCCAGTGGGTTGTTTTGATGTTTCAGAGGTGAGACCTCGAGGTACGAACTTGCTTCGTGAGTCTTTGGATAGAGTTTGGATCATTCAGGATAGACTTAGAGCGGCTCAGAGTAGGCTGAAGTGCTACACTGATCACAGACTTTATGCCTTGAGATTTGGTGTTGGTGATCGTGTTTTCCTTGGAATTTCACCCATAAAGGGTGTGATGAGGTTTAGAAAAAGGGGCATGCTTAGCCTCAGGTATATTGGTCCATTTGAGATTCTTTAGACTGTTGGTGATGTGGCTTATGAGTTGGCTTTTCCCCCTGATTTATCAACTGTTGATCAAAACTTTCATGTTTTTATGCTTCGCCGCTATATTCCAGATGAGTCTCATGTCATGCGTTAGGAGTCAGTTCAGTTAGATGACCAGTTGTCTTTTGTAGAGGAGCCAGTCTTTATTTTTTTGGCTAGGGTATTTGGAGGTTGCACTCTAGAGTTATCCCAGTGGTTAAGGTTCAGTGGCGACATCGACCTGAAGATGAGTCTACTTGGGAGGTTGAGTCTGATATGCGTAGATTTCATCCCCATCTCTCTATTGTTTTAGGTTCTTTTTTTGCCTTTAGATTGAGGATGAACTAGATTTTTAGCGGTGGATGATGTAACAATCAGCTTTTTGATAAATTATGTGAAATATGTATTTTTATGTTAATTGGATGTTTTACCCCTCCTCGTAGTGTGGGGGTGATTGGCACAACTTTTGATGCATTTTGGTATCATTTATGCAATATTATGGTTTTTGATGGCTTCGATTTTGGACTTTTGAGGATATATTTTGATCCGTGCGATGGATGACCGAACGGACTACACCAGCAGCTCCAGAATATCAATTTTAGACTAGGTAGACCTTTGGTTTGGGTTCCGGTACACCCGAGCTCATTTCGACCTATTAGTCAAAAAGTCAGAAAATTGGAAATATGAGTGCAGGATTCAGATTTGGTCGAAACAACCTCGGATAGAAAAACAAATTCTCCAAGAGATTCGGAATGTCGATTTTAGGGTGCTAGCATATTTGGTGTAATTTTACGGCTTTTAAATCTCATTTCCACCCCCAATTGAAAAATTACGATTTCGGATTTTGGGGATCAACTTTGTGAAAAAGATATTATTTTTTTGAAAATATGATATGGCCACGCATCCGAATTATCAAATTTACTATGGTTGCATAGTTTGTTTGCATATATCGGACTCCAAACGAATCCCGGGCACTCCGTCAAAGTCTGGATTGGACTTAAGAAGAAAAAAGCAGCTTTTTCTGCTATAACAGTGCAGAAAATATGCACTATTTAAGCTACTTTTTGGATTCATATTGCTCATTTTTCATCTTGCCCCTTGAGGGTTAACCCCTAAAATAGTGTGGGAGCTTAAAAGTGAAGCTTGTGGGAGCTTGGGAAACTAGATTAGCATATATTTCTTGGTTTTATTACGGATTTAAGGTAGGAATTCACCCTTTTCTTAGTAATTTCTTGATTAATTTCTCAAAACCCCAAAAATCTTAGGACTTGATTTTAAATCCCAATTTCACTCCTTTTCACTTGAATAATGTTTTTATCTTATAATTACTATTTTTTCATCAATTTAACGTTCAAAACAACTCTTATTCTTTATTTTAACTCGGATTTCAAAGATTTTACCTGGTAAAGCTTTAAAATTGTTTTTCTTCGATTTGAACTTCGTTTTTGACTCGATTTAACTTGAGTTTTCAGATGTATGTTTTTAAAAGATATGGGGAACATGTTTTTAAAGTAGAGTTCTAATTTTTTCCTTCTTTTTTGGAAATCCATTTTGAGGGTCCATTTTGACCCCGAACTAAAAGTAGTCAATATGGGCTTCGTTGGTTTTGTTTTGATGCGTAGATTTCATATTGATGTTTTTAGTGAAGTTTGGAATTGTTTGTGAAAAGTAAGGTCGTGGATTCAAAGTGTAGTGGACCGATTTCGGCATTCGAGGTAAGTTATGGCTTAACTCTTTTAGACTGGGCTGGGTAGTAAATGATGATACAAAATGCATATTAAGGGTGGAAACTTATTATAAAAAATGGCTATCTATGTGTTGTTCCCATGTGGGAGCCTATATGTGATGCATTCGTTGAAATTGAGATATTATGTGATATGTATGACCGTGTGGGATCCTATGTGATATTGATAGTCATGAATACATGTGAATAATTGTATTGTATTTTTAAAATGCTTAATGTTTTACCATTGGTGTATTGTGATTATATTCATACTTTATTGACATATGAGACATGTGAAAATTCATGGATGAACGAAAATAATGAGTGAATATTGGCTCACATGGTTGTTAAAATGTATCATTGTGGTTGGTTGTGGATATATATCATATGGTTGGTTGTAGAAATACTCATCGTGATTGGTTGTGAGAATTACATCCTTATATCATACTCATTCATGAAATATTGGTACCACCGTGGCAGCACCTAAGTAACATTGGCAACACCTTTTTAAGAACCCTCCCCAAGGGATATGTCGGGGAGGTGATATTGTAACACCTTATAAAAACCTTTTTGAAGGATGTGCCGAAAATGAGATATGACATATGTGGATTGTATACAGGTTGAAGAACCCCCCATGGGTTCTACATGAGAAAGCTTTAGCTCCGTAGGTGTATACGAGGATTGTACAATGATCCTAGAGGTTGTACGACGACCTTATCCATCATCATCATCATATACATTGCACTTACTTTATTGTGTTTATATTGTGTTGTATTGCCATGTTGACTTGTCATCTATGTAATTGTCTTGGCTTCTTTTACTTGTATTTATTGATCTTGTATATGCATGTTCCCCATTGTTCTACTTATATTTGATATAATGCATACTTATGTTCTATCTTGGTGTGATGTTATAATATATGTGATATATTAAAACAATTAGTGCAAGTGGTGTGGGCTACTGTTGTGAGATATTTTTTGATTGTAGGTGACATGCCCTTAGTGTATATTTTGTATGCTTTATTTACTATTGTGCTTAGTCGGCCTATTATACCTACTGAGTACAAGTGGACCATACTCATGCCTACTGCGCCCTTTCTATGTAGGTCCTAGTTTGAGTGCACCTCAACTTACTTGACTTAAGCGATTGTTGGAGCATTCAAGGTAGTGGCTGGACATTCATAAATCTGAAGTTCAACTTTATCTTTCTATAATTGTTATGTCCTTATTAGTATCAGAGATAGATATTATTCCTTTGTGGTTATTTTTCTAATTTTTTTGACTCTCGGATTGTATTAGTAGTTCTTACACTATTGACACCTGGTTTTGGGCATGATTGGTATTTTGGATAAGTTCTTTCTGCATTGTTATGATTACTTTTATGGTTCGAATTTGTTATAGAAGACTTACCTTGGGATATTTTTGTCTTTTCCTCTTTTTGGTATCTGTTTGGGTGATAGGTTTTCTTATCAAGGTACGCCGCGACAAGTGCCATCATGACCCTTGTTTTTGTGTCGTGACACTACTGCTCGAAATGAGAACACAAGAAAAAGAAATATTCCTAAATGCCTCCTAGCCTCTCCCTAATGAGTTTGGCGTGCTACACATTCCTAATAGAGTCTCTACTTGACACGACTTTATCAGACACCCCATTTGACCATGAACCTAGCTCTCTGGTACTAATCTAAAATGACCTAAACCAAGGCCAAGTCATGTCGGGCATCTCGAGTTTAACCAAGACCAGAGACCACCCCCAATACCTAACCATAACTTTCCTACACCCTATGTCGGATGAGTTATGAACATATAACATGATAAAGCAACAGTAATTGAAAGACATTTAATAAAATTCATAACCATAACCAACCAAATATCCAACAAAATGTCCAACCAGTGTCAACCTTAATGCCAATACCAATACTAAGGCTGACACTAATACCAACACCACCCTTGCCCATAGTTTTCTGACAAAGCCTCTAACCAGAATCAATAATATTTGGTCAGGACATGCCCCCGACCATAGCCAAAACCAAAACAAAGAAATATTAAAAATAAAAGAAGTCCATAGCATGAAATGGAACATTCTGGAGTATGGAAGCTCACCACTTCAGTTTGACTCAAAGTTGTCCCCAAATCCAAGTCACTGAGTAGGAGGAATGATAGTATGGCCGATTCCTGCATCGCGCGAGGATACAGTGCTCAAAGATGGTTAGTGGAGTGAATTCTAGCATTTACTTAGAAAGAAGATATAATAATGTTTGTAATTCAAAACCAAGATAAATAACCAAATGTAATCACATACATACATATATATTGTGCCGGGAAAAGGAACCGAGTTTAGCATGTATTTAAAACCTTTTACCTAGGTTGTGTAGCTTTGCCATCATGAAACCACCCACGGGCTATATGGGTTCAGCTCCCCCTGATGAAAAGTCATCGGTGCGTTTAGCCGCACGAACTAGAGAATAAAACCTAAGATGAATAGTACATCTCCCAAAATATATGTATGACATCATGCTTATGGTCACCAAGACCAACCTCACATCGAAAAACATGAGTTTCTAGTTTTGGTCCCCTCAAGACCTCCACCTTCCATGACTTTTCTAACATAACCCCCTTTAATTCCATATTAAAATCATTCACACATAACCAACCATTTACCAAGGAGTCTTTTTTAATTAGGCATTACCATTGGTATCATCATACCAAAATTAGAGCTTGCAAGTCTATCCATTTATGCCAAACCAAAACCATTAAACCAAGTTGACTCCAAAGTTTCCAATTTCACCAAAACCATGGCCATGAAGGCCTTTCCATACCATTTAAAACCAACCAAATAGATTTAAGTTCCATTTCCATAGTATGCAATGCAAAGATTTTAAGAAAAGCCATATTATGTGACAAAATCATTCTCATTGGCATTTTAACAAACATGTTGAGGGCATATAACTTCCAAAACCAAGACCAAGTATCAATTGACCATTCCCATGCAACCACATGTTCAAACCATAAATCTAACATGAAAAATCATAAGTAAAACATAGGAAAATATTATCCAACCATAAACAACCAAAACCCCCAACTTCTATTTCAAAACCAAACAATTCCATAAAAATACCATAAAACCCTTTCATTAAAACATGCTTTTAGTTGAACTAAAAATGAGAGATGAGAAACATGCCTTAAATACAAAGGAAGACAGAGAGATTCACTCTTTAAAGCCCCTAAGTACCTTGTAGAAACCCTAGCCTTTTCTTGAACCAAGAGCATAAGAGATATTTTACGAGTGTTTGAGTGAGAATAATAGGTTAATGTATCCCCTAAAGGTGTTTTATGTCTTTGGGTCAAAAGAAATTAAGTGGGTAAATGTCTAGAATACCCCCATCTTAATATTATAGAAAACTCGTAGGTGGGTACGAGTGGACCTCTAAATCATCACCATCACATACGAGTGGTAGCCCAAAGTCATCACTAGGTTAGAAAGTTGGGCACCACATTCTGTTCAACATAAGACTTCCTTGCCCAATCCGTCACCATACCATACGACTAGTACCATTTAGTCGTACCCTAAGCAGAACATCAAGGGCTAGATAATAAACAATATGCAGCTCCACTATACCACTCGTACCCTATCCTCACAGATATTAGTGAGCTCCTCATACTTAGATCCAAGTCAAGTCACTAAATTTCAAATTAAGTGAAGGGTCAAACCAATGGCCCGTGACTCAACCATACGACCCGTAACCACTTAGTCATAACCATAATATAAAACTAACCATAACTCACTGGACACCTTACGAGTTGGGTCCCCTGACCCATACCCATACCATACGACTCGTATGGTAGGTCGTTACAAGGTCAGTGATCTCAAAGATCAAGAATTTTGCAAGGGCCAAAACCTAGGGTGTTTCAACAAGGTAACCTAGCATGAAGTCCATGTTCACCACTTTCCACTTCTAAGTAGTAATACTGATCTATTAAATCATACTACTAGGTCTCTGGTGCTTCAACTTTACCTTCTCATAATTTTGACACCTATCCACAAATTCCATGATATCTTTCTTCGTGCCATTCTATCAATAGACTTTCCATAGATCATATTACATCTAAGTGGTTCTTAGGTGAATAGAATATAAAAAATTGTGAGATCTATTAGCATCCATTGCCTCAAGTCATACATTTCTGGAACACATAGTCTTCCTTGACAATGAAGAAAACCATCTCTCCCTTAGCATAAAATCTTAACCTTTAGACTCTGGGCCATTTTTTCCAACTTAAGCAAAATAGGATCATTGTCCCATGCTAATAGTGAGGATTCTGAACCATTCTAGCAAAAATATTACCTTCCACTGAATCAACCAACCAAACTCCCAATCTAGAAAGATGGTGAACCCTGTGAACTAACTCTTTCTTCTCATCCATAATATGAGCAAAACTTCCTTTAGATAACTTGCTAAGAGCACCAGTACTACATTGGCTTTACTTGAATAGTATAAGACACTCATATCATAATCCTTCAAAAACTCTAGTCATCTCCTCTAATAAAGTTTAGATCTTTTTGACTGAACACATACTGAAGTCTCTTATGGTCGGTGAATACATCTACGTGAACACCATAAAGATAATGCCTCTAAATTATAAGTCAAAAACCACCGTTTCCAACTCAAGATCATGACTTGGGTAATTCTTCTCATGAGGCTTGGGATGTTCAGCAGTATATGTTATAACCTTGCCATACTATATCAACACACAACCAAGGCCACCTTTAGAAGCATCACAATAAATCACAAACCCATCTGAACCCTCTAGCAGATTCAAAATTGAAGTAGAGTTAAGTCGAGTAATCAACTCTTGGAAACTCTTCTTGCAAGAATAAAATAACTAAAACTTGACTTTCTTCTGAGTCAATTTATACATAGGGTAAGAAACTATTGAAAATCCCTCAATAAACCACCTGTAATAACTAGCTAAATCTAAAAAAACTCCTGCTATCTGATGGAGGGATGGGTCTAGGCCAATTTCTAACATCTTTAATTTTTTGAGGATCAACCTGAATTCCCTTACCAAAAATAATATGACCAAGGAATTCTATTTATTTCAACTAGAATTCACACTTGCTAAGCTTATTAAATAGCTGGCGATCTTTGAGAGTTTGCAAGACATCCTCAAATGAGGTATGCATGGTCATCCTCACACAAAGAATAAATGAGCATGTCATTAATAAAGATAATGACGGACATATCCAAGTAATGCTTGAACACCCCGTTCATCAAGTTCATAAAAGTTGTGAAAGCATTTGTAAGTCCAAAAGACATAACAACAAATTCAAAGAGACCATATCGAGTTCTAAAGGTTGTCTTTGTAATTTCATATTCTTTAAATATAAGTTGATAATAGTTGGATTGGATGTCTATTTTAGAGACGAAATTGGCACTATGAAGTTGGTCAAACAAGCCATCAATCTTGGAAATTGGATACTTATTCTTGATTGTGACTTTGTTCAACTGATGGTAGTCGATGCACATTTTGAGTAACCATATTTATACTTTGAAAAAAAACTGAAGTACCCTATAGAGAGACATTTATCTTAATAAAACCCTTGTCTAGGAGGTCTTTCAATGGTCTGTTCAACTTATTAGGCTTGTTTGGAGCAATTTTGTAGGGTGGAATTGAAATAGATAGGGTATCTAGAATGATATATATTCCAAAGTCAATTTAACACTCAAGATAAACTCTAAAAAGAGCTCCAGGAAATACTTTTAGAAATTTATATACCACAGAAACTGACTTACGAGTAGGATCTTAAATTTTAACTCCTTAACCCAAATAAAATGATAAATGTATCCTATAGAACTCATTTTTCTTGTCTTAAAGTAAGAGATGAATTGACCACTAGGCACTAATATACTACCCTTCCACTCTCTAACTGACTCATTTGGAATTAAAACTAGACTACTCTATTTCTACAATCAACTGAGGCATAGAAAAAGTGGAGCCAATCCCTTCTAAGAATAACATCAAAATCCATCGTTCCTAACTCTATAAGATCAACTAATGTGACTTCCTAGGAAACTATGACTGGTCAATTTTTGTACAACCATCTAGCTGTGACTGAAACACCAATTGGAGTAGAGAATGAGAGAGGTTCCGACAGGATTTTGGGACTGAAACTGTAATGACCCTCTAGGTTCTTTCCTCAATATATATGCATTTTATGCCTCTCCACAATGGCTATAGTTCATTTATGACTTGTCAAAATTATCGATTTGTTTGTCCGACAGTTCATTTGGATTTGACGTTCATTTCCTATTTTGGAGCTTTTGTTGTTAAGGATTTGGTCTTGGGCCAAAACTCCTAGTATATGAACTTGGATGATAATTTCAATAGTTCCATCTACTATATGTAGTTTTGATGATGAGATTCTAACTACGAGGGACCAGGTCCCTCAACGTGCAAGGTACAGTACAGCTGACACGCATTGTTTGCACAGTTTTTTCCTTTTGTGTAACCCACTTGCAAGTTCTATTTTGTAATAATTAGGATAGCTGGTCTAATGATTTTTCATCCCTAATCATCACTGAGCTATAAAAGGAAAGAGATTCCTCTTCATTAAATGGTTTTTGCACAATTCCAAAGAGTGAAGAGAGGCAACAAAAACTCAGTTCCAACACTACTCAAGTTATAGCTTTTTATGTGAGCTTAAATTGAAATTGTTCTTGAGTATGTAATGGTTTGTAATTAAACTACTCATGTTATAAGAGTAGTGTTTTCTTTTATTGATAGAGGTGTTTAGGCAAATTTGCTTAAGCATGTGTCTGATTAGAGTTAAATAGTGGAGAGGGTCCTTGGTAAAGTTACCAAGATGAGCTTGTAGTAAAGTTGATACTAGAGAAATGAGACTAGATGTAGGCTGAAATCTAAAATGTAATTAGGAGGTTGATTATAGTGGATTTCTGTGGTGCTTGTGAGGGCAAGTCGGGGTTTTTCTCTTCCTGTGATTCCACGTAAAAATCTCATATTTTGACTCTTCCTGCACTATCTTTAGTTCACTTGCACTCTATTATTTGATTTCCTGTGATTGACTCTAAGGGACCTGGTCCCTCACTGTGTAGCTCCACTCATTAGGGTTTCTACAATTGGTATTAGAGATAGGTCACTCTAAAGCGTTTACACCTAGAGTGTTTTGGTTATCATGGATACTCTATCAAACTTGGAAGAAGGGCAATATACCTCTAGATCACCTTGATTGAATGGACAATACTATGGACGGTGGAAAACAAGGATGTTTGAATTTTATTTTGGATGAAGATAGTGAACTGATAGACCTAATCATTGATAAACCTCAAGTTCCTGTAAAAGAAGTCAAAGAATGAGATGTTACAAAAATGGTTATCAAAAGCAAGAGGGAATTCAATGGAGAAGATAGAAGGAAGATTGAGAAAAACTACAAGTTCAAGAAATTGTTAGCCTGTGGAATAGGGTCTGACGTATATAACAGGATCTCAGCTTGTGAAAATGCAAAAAAGATCTTGGATTGCTTGAGGACTGTACATAAAGGTACTACTGATGTGAAGGATTCAAAAGTAAACATGCTGACTACTCAGTATGAAACCTTCACCATGAAAGAAGAAGAAATTATCCAAGAAATGCATAAAAGATTCACTTCAATCACAAATGAGCTTCATTGCTTAGGACAGGAGATTCCAGTGTATAAGCAAGTAAGAAAGATTCTTGGTGTTCTTTCTAAGTTATGGGAAAGCAAAGTGGATGCTATAATTGAAGCTAGAAAGTTGAAGAACCTCACTACGGATGAACTAATAGGAAATTTAAAAACCCATGAGCTCAAAAAACAACAAGAGCTAGAAAAGAAGGAAGTTAGTAGAGAAAAATCTCTACATTAAAGGCTTCAAAATATGACCCAAATGAATAAAACATTGATGTTGCATACTTGGAAAAAGAATTGTTAAATCTATGAGGAAAAGTGGTCAGTTCTAGAGAAGTGGAAGCAACAACAAAAAAAGATGCACTATGGAAGTTTGTCATAAATGTGGAAGTCCTGAGCACTTCATTAAGGATTGTCTAATGAAAAAATTGTACTATCAGGAATATCTCAAGACTAGTGGTGAGAAAGGAAATAACAGGGACTAGGGCCCTATAAAATTAAGTAAAAAGGCTACAGGTGATTATGTAGTAAGTCATGCTCCAGCAAAGTGGGGAGACTCCTCTAGTGATTCTGAGGAAGATGTTTCCATGTTGGAAGTGGAGGATGAGAAAGTGATCTTTTATTCCTTATATGCTTTTATGGCAAACACTGAAGATGAATAAGAAAATATGGTAACATTTTTTGACATTAAAGAAAACTTAGAGAATTACTCTACTAGAAAAATAAAAAGGCTTACCAGTGTATTGATTGATTCCAGGTGTGAAATGACAAATGAGAAAAATGCACTGGAAGGAAAGGTTGAAAGTCAAGAGCTGGAATTTATAGCTTTGACTCTTTGGATATCTGAAACTGTGCAATAGGTTGCTAAGCTCAAATTTGAAAATCTGAGCTTGCTGAGTCGACTGGAGAAAATAGATTCTTCTGAGAGTAAAGGGAAGAAAGAAGCATCAAAGTCTCAGGTTGAGCTTGAATAAAAATTAGAGGATTTCTAAAAGCATCATATGGCTGCACTCTAGAAGAATGAGGAATTGGAAGGGGACCTGGTCCATCTGGAGGAAGAACTTAAAAAATCCCTACAATGGACTACATCTTCTCAAATCCTTTTTAATTTAACTAGTCAAGGTTCTAATAATAGGAAGGGTCTTGGTTATTAATAATGAATCAAACTTTACAGGTCTCAAAGCAAGGTTGCTCATAATGCTAAGAAAAAGGTCCACAAGCCTCTATGTACTTATTGTGGAAGAGATGAGCACATAAAGGAAAATTATCAGAGTTGGAAAAGAGCTAAAGTGAATGGTTCTACGTATATTCAGCAAGGGAATGCACACTTTATGGGTTTATTCCGCAAAAAATTATGAAAAGAAACTCTCTACCTAGATGGGCCAAAAGGGATTTGATCACACCATTGTCCTCCTACTGGGAACTCAAACTCAAGTGGGTTACGAAATTTAACTTGTGATTATAGATCTATGAATGAGAAAAGGGATGGTAGTCAGAAATGGTTCATTGATAAGTGCTCAAAGTTTAACTCTAGAAGATTTGGCTGACCTCTTTCTAGGATACTTTAAGTGAAAGTGTCACATATTGAAATGGTTGATTTCAAAGGACCTATTCCTTGGCAAAAATAAAATCTAAAACTATCAAAGTAAGAAGTGCATTATCAGCAAGAAAATATATTGATCACTATTGGCAGTAAAATTGAAGGAGTCATTTATAGTGATAGTAAAAGGATGAAAGGTGCAGATGATTGTGATTTTAACTTAGAATGACAAGTTTAGGATCTGCTTCTTATACCTATTCTCAGAATAATTCACGGTATCATGGGGTGTAATAAACTAATAAGCTGATGCTGGGATTGATCAAATCAGCCTGACCTACTATCAAGTGAAGTAATATCTTTTTATAAAATGGTTATGTTTAAGAGGAAGCTATCCTTGGTAAAATAGGTACATATTGGTCTAATTCAGTACCATAACCTTGCAGGTATACACGCATAGAAGAATCTTTAGTAGTGGACAGATGTGACAAGCACAAAGTTGGAGATTCACTCAAACTAGAGAGGGACCTGGTCCCATCTCTTAGGTTAGTATCTTGTAAGTGCAAATTTTGTCTATTCTGCCAAGAAAAAAATGCTTCCTCACTGTCTTTGTGTCAGAACAAGTTGTCCTATTCTAAAAGAGAAGGTGAGTCACCTAAAATCTTATATTAATCATATCTTATTCCCCAAAAAAACCCTTTTTGTGCTCATTATTTCTTAAATCGTGTTGCATGCACTTCTTCTCGTATCAAAAAATGGAAAATCTAAATTCCAAATGGCCCTTCTAAGAAAAATACCTTCTTGATGGTTGTAGCTCTCCCAGTCTCTTGTCCTTCAAAGGATTCTAAGCTTAGCATTGTGAAAAATCCCTTTCCAAACCTTTCTGAAAAACATCCCTTTTCTCCTTCTCTTCCTAAGCTTAACTCCTTCATCACCCAACCTATCAATGAAAAATCATTCCTGAATCTTCAAAAATGTCCTGATGATGTTGTGAGGGATGAAACCTGGGTTGCTGAAAATCTCATCTTGATATCAAATAGCCCAGGAAAGAGCTTAGTTCATCACAAGAACACCGATGTCAGTAAAATACCAAAAGTTTTTGGAAAATAGTCTATAAGTTTTACTGAGAAGCTGCTGACTATTAAGGGACCTGGTCCCAAGAAGAGAAAAGTAGCTACAAGAGAATCTGTGATCACTTATACTAGAAGAAAATGTTCTTTGGGAAAAAGCCACAGGAACCAAGAAGGATTAACAAGTGAGGACTGGGAAAAATATTTTAAAGTAGTAGGGTCAGGTTATTGTTGAGATACATTATCTCTTTATTCAGGCTAAGGACCTCATCAGTTAAGATTGACACCCCCCTCTTCAGTTAAGCATTCTCAGTTCTAAGCATTTTAGTGTCACATGGGCTTCTTTTGGAGAAATGCTAAATTATTACCTAAATCTTGTTGATTTCATCCTTAGCAGCTAGTTTGAACTTCGGTTCCTCTATTTCCTTAGTGTGAGATCCCTTTGATAAATACTACCTAGTTTGACACATTCAGTCTTGACCAGTGTTTTTATGTCAAGCATGTGAACCACAAATCCTTGCATTAAAGAATCATAGGCAATGTCGTAATGATTAAGTACTTTGTTCAGCCAAAATCCATAAGGCATGCCATGCTTCCCATTCTTCCCAAGAACCACTTTGTGAATGTGGTCTATCATCAATGCAGGCAGATTAATAAATTCAAAGCTACTCAAGAATTCCATTACATACTAATCAAAGGATGAGGCAATGCTTTTCTTTTATGGCCTAGGTAGAATTACCTTGTTCACAAAGTCAAACACCAATTGGAACTCACTCTTGAGTGATTTCCTATTCACTGCAACCACAAATTTTTCTTTAATTTTGGATGCATTGGCTAAGAATTTTGTTAAAGGAATCTTCTTGGAGATATTTCTCACCCCATATATAGGAACTTCTAAAATCCTTCCCAGTGTTTCCTTATTTAGCTTAATTTTCTTTCCTTGGACCTGTGCAGTCAATTTCATTCCATCTTCTAAGAATTCCAAAGTGAAATAGAATTCCCTAACTATCTCATCAAACACAGTGGGAATAGGTAATTCCATGAGATCCATCCACCCTTGATGTTTAACCAACTCTACTAGTTCCACAGACCAGGTTCTGTTAGCACATTTGAATAAAAAATCCTTCCAGTTAACACCTTTTGATTCTTGAAGAACCTGTTTCTTTCTTCCTTTGACACAACCTTATTTTCTCCCTATTCTTACACTGCAATAATGCTTATCCTACTTATGAAAGAATCTTTTCTTTGTGTGTTACATTTATTCTCTTTAAATTGTAAAGTTATTCTTCATGTTGTGTTTCCCCAGTGGCCATGAATTAATTAATTTGTGCTTGATTTACTCTTGGTTTACTGTTCTCACTTTCTAATGATGCAAAAAGGGGTAATACTGAGTTCATATAGTAGGAACTAGGTACCAGTAATTTGAGTTATAGATTTAAAGGGAGTCATATTAAAAAGGGGAAGTATGCAAATAGACTAAATAAAGATGCATGATGACAGGAGGAAGAAATTAGAGTTTTTTGCTGCAAAATGACAACAAGGGACTAGATCCCTGTGTTGATAATGGAGAAAGCATGATGATAGAGGGAACATTTATCTTCAGGTGGTAATCGCACTTATTAAAAGTGATGAATGTGCATTGATGCTCAAAATTGTATGGTTAGTTTGTCAACATCACAAAGGGGAAAAATTATGATATATAGTTTTGATGATCAGCAACTAATTGCAAGGGACCAGGTCACTCGATGTGCAAGGTAGTACAACTGGCTTGCATTGCCTGCACAGTTTTATCCTCTTGTATTACAAACTTAAAGGTGCGATTTTAGACTGATTAGGACAATTGGTCCAATGATCTTTCAACCCTAATCATCAATCATCTATAAAAGAAAAGAGACACCTCTTCATTAAATTATTTTTCCACAATTCTAAAAAGTGAAGAGATACAGCAAAAACCCAGTTCTAACACTGCTCAAGTTCTTAGCTTTTTATGTGAGATTAAATTGAAATTGTTCTTGAGTGAATAATGGTTTGTAATTGAACTACTTATGTTATAAGAGTAGTGTTTTATTTTATTTAGAGAGGTGCTTAGGTAGAGTTGCCTAAGCATGTGACTGATTAGAGTTAATCAGTAGGGAGGGTCCTTGGTAGAGTTACCAAGATAAGTTTTTAGTAGAGTTGCTACTAGCGAATGAAGCCTAGAGATAGGCTGAAATCTAGACTGTAATTAGAAGGCTTATTATAGTGGATTTATTTGGTGCTTGTGAGGGCAAGTTGTGGTTTTTCTTTTCATGGGTTTCCACGTAAAAATCTCATGTTCTTACTCGTCCTGCACTATCTTTAGTTCACCTTCACTCTATTGTTTGATTGGTTGCGATTGACTTTGAGGGACCTGGTCCCTCACTGTGTGGTGTAACCCATCAGTGTTTCTACACCATCAGCTCCAAAATATTGATTTTAGGATAGGGGACCCTTGGTTTATGTCCCAATACTTCAAAACTTATTTTGGGATAATGAACGAATTATATGAAAAATAAAACTATAGGTGTGGGTTCCACATTTAGTTTAAATGATCTTTGATGAAAGTTTTGATGATTGCATTGAGTCCTGAACACCAAATTTAGTATGGTAGCATATTTTATTTGTATGTACAGGATTTCGAATGAATCCCGAACACCCGATCGATATTCATTTTGGACTTAGCAAATCTGGTACATCAGGTCACTAATGTGACCGCTTATGTGATAATATGATTGCTTATGCAGTCATCGTGTATGCACTATTTTTTTCTTATATGACACTGTCCATATGGTCAGTGTTCGCGTACGCGATGCTTATCTGCTTAAGAGGGCATCGTGTAAGAGATAAGCAATACCCGGCCCCGCTGATAGATTGAGTGATAGCTGAGACACTTAAGCAACTATCATGTAAGCAACTGGTTTATCACTTAAGCGACACCTGGTAGCTAAAAATACCCTCTTCCCCACTTGATTTTCTACCATTCCTCCCACTATTTTTACTCCAAATTGAGAGCTCAAAGAGTGGAAAAAGTATGTGATCATCAAAATACATTGAGGTACACTATCCTAACTCTTGTTCGACATTTTCCATCAATTTTTCCTTTCATGTCGATCCTAATTCATGGTAAAATTCTTAGAAATTAGGTCTTTAAATTCCTGCATTCTAAGGGTCGATTTGAGACCTAATTTCTACTCTATTTGTGCTCAAGTTTTGACCATGAATTTTTTATCCTTTGAGGTATCTCATGACTGGTTCAATTTTAAATTTCATTTTCAAGCCCTGTAGGCCCTTTCTTGACTCAAAATTTGACCCTACCCTTAATATACCAATATGGGTCTTGTTTTACTCCTAGCAATATGTAAATTACTATTTTGATAACGTGATAACATTTTGGGATTGTGGAATGAAGATGGACGATTTATGGATGGTTCAAGGATTTTGGTTCGACATCGAGGTAGGTTCCATCTACTCTTCTTCACGAGATAATTTATTTTATATATTGCATGTTAAATAGGGTTGTTAGGATGTAATATTGGGTATAACATCGTGGCTTAGTCTAGTTGATGAGTTTGGGGCGGACAAGGATAATTGCCCTTAAGTTGAAAAACTTATTACGCTTTTAAGATCCTATTATTTTAGGTTGTTAGCATGTTAGGTGTAGTTGAGATTAATGAACCTTAGTATAGGGTAACTATGATACTTAGTGGATTTTTATGGTTTTCTTGGATTATGATGTTATGGTTATGTCGGACGTATTTATACCTATTATTTGGGAACAAGATCATGATTATGTTATTGGTTGAATTCCAAAAAGTAGTTTATCCTTGTAATGGAGGTGGCCATAGTTTATAGACATTTTGATGCATATGATCATATTGTTTAGATATTGGTGGTGGCATATATAGATTTGGTACATTCATGATCACTAGGATGGTAAATGGTACAATTCCAACTAAAAATCTGGTTTTATTATTGTTTTTCCTAAAAGAGATTTAATCCCACTTTTCATTTTTAAAATGGATTTCTTCATAATGGATTTCCTAGCATTCCGATTGAAAATGATATTTTAAAGATTTGGCCAAGATAAATTTTGGTCCACGATTTTATGACTATTATTTACCTATATTGAGAGAGATTTTCAACCCTTTCTATACTCCTATGATGATTTTATCTCGGAGTTTACCTCAGGTAGTGGACTTACAGATTTATACTCTATTAGCCACAGTTTAATTCATATATTTTCATATATATATATATATATTTGTGTGTGTGTATTACTAGTGTTGGACTTGATTATGATATTGATGATATGAGCACCGATTTAAGTTTGACAATTGATTAATATGATGTTGATAATATGAGCACTAATTCAAGTCCAATGATTGATGATGTATTGATGATGTGAGATGATACACTAGGTTACATTATAATACCTAGATCAGTTATGTTATAGTGGATTCGGTTTGCATTCATCTTTGTATGTTCATTGCTTATCACCAGTATGCCCTATATCTATCAGCCTTATAAGGGGTTGCATAGGTATAGGTATAACGGTTTTGTGTTGAGTGTTGATTGACCATCTGAGCCTATGTTAGTGGTGGTTATGAAAGGCTCGGTTAGGTATTGTTTGTCTGGACTAGCTGGTTACTCGCAGGGTTGTTGTTAATGTTATTATTATGGCTGGTTCGTGACTGATTGATTATTGTTTTACTACTGGTATTTGAGGTATGATTCTGATTCTTTTCTCTTATAGTTATTTTATTATGGATAATTATGTCATATTTAGACGTGATGCTAGTATCACTACTTTAGACCATACTTTTGGGTTAGCCTTGTTTATATACATACATTTATATATGTAGTTATAGTATTACCATATATCCTTCCCTTCCTTCATATGTTCCTATTGTATATTCATTCCCCGGCCTTGTATACTATTACATATCCCTTATCTACTCTTTACTTGTATATGGTCTAGTGATATATTATATAGTGATAAGGTTTCTAAGTATGGACAAAATAGGATGGTTTATCCTCATTGCACCCTTAGCTTTACCATGTTACTTCCCTAGATATTTGAGCATAGTTTACATTTTTTCTTGCATTTGATGTATAGTTGCATTACCTTTGGAGCTTAGTCGGCAGTTGCCTACTGAATACCATATGTTTGTAACTTATACTTTATGTAGAATATAGATCATAATACGGGTTCTCGTCATTGTTGTGTGTGTCATACGGAGCAGCTATGATTTGGAGACATAGATTGAGCTCCTAGTGTTCAGAGCATTGTTATTCTCCCTCCTATGTATTGAACTAATCTCTATGTCATATTCAGAGATAGGTTACATCAGTATATTTATTTCGTACTTCATTTTGTAATCTTATTATATTAGAAACTCTTGAACTGATTCCACTAGGTTTTGGGACTATCTTGTGTATTTTAGTCTTTTATTTTATTTAGACCACATTCTTCTATCATTTTTCTTGGTAGTCCATTACTAGTAGTTCCAGACTATGGGTTGGCTTGCCTACTAGTAGGTTATAGTAGGCGCCATCATGACCTGATAAATTGGATCGTGACAGACATTGAAGTCGATAGCTATATAAGGAGTCATGAAATATAGTGTGGCTCCAAGATCTAATAATGCATAAATATGGATATGAAAGATCTGTAACATACTAGTGACCACATTAGGAGAACTCTCCTGATCCTTTAGAGTCTGAAGGGCATAGAACATATTATAACGTTTTCCACTACTACACTAGATGAGGCACCCTACTAGGGCAGGTGACCGACTAGAGATACTAAAGAGGTATCCTGAGTACGTCTACCATTATTACCCCCTTGTATATTGGACAATATCTAAGCTTGTGATCTAATTTCCCTCAACCAAAACACCCATCCTTACCTATCAAGAACTCTTTGATATGTTTTCCCCTATATTTCGTCTAAGTTAGGAAGGTCTGACCACTACAAGCACTAAAATGAAACTTAGATCTTGGCGCTCTACCTTTATGATTTTGCCTAGGCCTAGGAGATAGAACACCAATAGATGATGGTGCTGGGGTGGATGACCTCTGCTAAAATTGAGATTGATTAACACCACTCGACTTTTTCTTAGAATAATCAAAGTTCCCTCTTCTAGATCTCTTATCCATATTTATCCTTTCTTTTTTCTTAATTTTCTCCTCCTCAATTTGTTGGGCGTGAACAATTAACCTAGAGATATACATCTCCTTGACCAACATCATTGTTGTACACTCCTTGACCATATCCTAAGAAATACCTAACACAAACTTACTCATTTGGTCCCTAGAGTCAGCAACCATAACTGGAGCATACTTCAAAAATTGAGTAAGCTTTAGAGAATAGTCTTTCATACTCATGCTACCCTGCTTCAAATTTATGAATTCCTTTACCTTGTCCTCCCTTAGCTCAAATGAAAAGAACCTATCCAGCAATGTAGCAATAAACTCATCTCACTTTACCAATTCTGTATCTACACCTCTATCATCTTTCTATTGCTTGTACCAAGTATGAGTCACTTCTTGCAACTGATAAAAAGCTAAGTTAGAACTTTTAGTTGGATTGACACCCATGATCTCAGTAACTTTGTGGATATTACCCAGGAACTCCTATAGATTCTCTTCAGGCTTAGACCTAAAGAATACTAGAGGATTCATTTCAGAAAAGTCTTAGACTCTAACTACTGTCGTATTCCCTGTCGAGGTGGCTAGTTCCAAAATCTACAAGTTATGCTAGGTGTTCATGGACTAAGATAATGCTGTGAAATGAGTCCTAAATTCAGAGTGAGAGATTTGCTCATTCAAAGGGTCCCCTAGAACTGGTGGTGCTTGTTGGTTCTCACTCCTGTTACCATTTTCATTCCTTCTTTTATTGGCTCTTCTGGGAGGCACTTTTTGTACATGCGTAGAGCATAATTTAGAAGAGGATCTTAATAGAGTTCACACTCCATCTCATAATATGAACATGAAACAAGTGACATTTTTCCTAAAATATTCATAATCTCTCATTCATAAGTGTGGCCTGCTTCACACCCATGAATAAGACACTACTTAACATGGCTTTCAGAAACCCTAGAAGACTTTAAACTTGATGCATATATACAAAGTTTTCATGACTCTAGATAACCCCCTAGTCCTCACACAGTGCCTAGAGTCATAAGTAACCCCAAGCTTCCTGGCATGGCACTAGGAATACTGTATAAAAATGAATAACATTGTTTGGAATCTAAAGTCTGAATGATGTATGAATAATCAAAACCACTATCATTGTTTAGAATAAAATGGAAAATAGTGAACCTAATATAAAACTAAATCTCTATTATCTGTTTAGAAGCCTCTACTAAAATGATTTGCTGGGACAAGACCCTATCTAACTCCAACTATCTGAAAATAAAATGAAGATAAAATAAAAATACTGATACTAGACCTTGAATAACGAGGATTCACCAAACATTGTTGTTGAAGTAATGTTGGATCAATCAACTATGATCAGGAAGTTGGATGAACCTATATTATAAGACAACATATCACAAAGAAACTATGTCATCAGTACATTGATTTACTGAGCATGTGAGATATAAATTACCCTATGTGAGATCAAAATGCTAAAAATAACACCTAAACATTGCACTAAAATCTATAAACTAATGCTATAACAAAGTAATAGATACATAAAACTCTACAATGCTGAATAAAGTGAATACAAGGTCAAGCAAGGTCTAAAACTAAACTGTGGGAGGTTTCTGCAATCGACACAGAACATGTAAGCAACATGGAATCCAGCCTGCAACTCAAGTTGGGAAAGTGTTCTATACCTCACCAAGGGTAAGAACTATGATTGGGGTGAATTTAACCATAAGACCATTAAGGGCGAGGGAGACACTCTTAACTAGAGAGGGACCATTTTACCTATGGTGTCACGTAGTTTGGGACTTGGGTTATCTAAACCATTATCCTCTCGGTGCTAAGTACAACTCCCAACTGAAGGTAAACTGACATACTAAAATGATCTACAATAATGATGTCCTAAAACTGAAAGATAAGTGTTTTATCTGAAACCATTCTAAATAATGAAAACTAAATGACTAAGTATAAACCTGAAATTCATGATATCCTAGGTCACCAGGTATTCATAACCCGTCATCTCAAAAGAATGCAACTACTAATGGTAATTCTATTAACTGAACGTAATAAAGAATTTCATAACTCAAGCTCAAAATCAAAAATTTATCAATATTATGAGGGTTCATAGTCATGAGTATGTAAATATGCTTAAATTTATGGGAAAACATATATTCATGGTTTACTCAAATAAAAAAATTATAACATATTAGAATTCATTCTTTTCATGGAAACCCTAAGCTTGAAGGGTGAATTAAACTTGAAGAATTGAGTTAACTTTGAGATTCAATAGGTGAAACAAAACCCATTGATGGAATTCCACATACCTAAAGATAAGAATCTTGAAGAAATCTTTAAACTTGGACCTTAAATAAGATAAACCCTAGTTTTCCCTGAAGAAGAGAAATTGCCTCTTTTTTTTATTTTTGATATGTGTCAAATGATTTCTAAGTTTTGAGTGAATCAAGGTAATATTAATCTTAATAATCAGCTTTTAGATAGATTAAATGACGTAGTTTAGCTTAAATAATATGAACCCTAGTTTGATCGTGGTTGGTGGCTGATTTGAGGCTCCTAGAATTCATCATACCAACCATGGTACAATCAAGGGACCTACCTACGATCGTACCTTGGTAGTCTAAGATGGATGAACTTTAGGCACAACGATCATGGTTCTCTTTTGTCGTTGGATGGTATACTTTTCAAATTTCAGCTTTTTGGATTGTTTCATACAGACGAGACCACTGTATGATCATGGTTTCTAAACCATGATCATTTTGCTTTTGTAATATCTTAATGCTAGACAGTGCTTTACTAAAATGGCCATAACTTTTTACTCTGGCATCAGACTAAGGCAAAACTGGATGTCTTGGAAAAATACTCAAGGACCTTTCATTTAGTGGATCTCAAGCTCAAAAACACTTCATAATCTAGGATTTATACACATTTGAAGTTAGCTATAGTAGGATTCATCATAAGAAATCGATCGACAAGGAATGCTTTAACTTTACTATGAGCTAGGAGTTACTTGTGGCCATAATACATGCCTAAATCACTTCTCATACAACCAAAATGTGATGTTTGATTTTACATGTAATTGAAGTTTGGTTTTAATATTATCTTGTATTTTTGAAGTGTTACAAAATAAGTAACTCAAAAGTAAATTATAGTTTAACTATGACCTAACTAGGTCCCATAAGCTCAGAGGCGCAAATAAGAAGAGAAATAATCCAACCGATCCCTCATAATCTCGATAGATGCAAACAAAGATTAATATATCTATAATAATAACATAGACTAAACCATAGGTAAACATACCTGAACCTTCTCCCTGATCACAGTCGAATTTGAATTGGGACTAGAGAATAGGATCATGATAAAAAATATCATGTATAGATCATAATTGCCAAAATTGAAATAAAACTAAAAATTGCTATTAAAGTAGTGAAAATCTAAGATTTTAGCTTATCTTAAGTCCAATTAGTACTAAACTCTCAGCTGAATGATCAAATCTATAAATAATGTGGGTTTTACTCATTAAGTCTAAGGATAAGGTTTTAAGGGTTAAATACTATCCTACCCCAGGTATCAAGCCAATCGAAATTAACTAAATTGACTAAGTCATTATAAAGATCAAGATATAGTCTAAGGTGATAAATAAAGGCCTCCTAGATCTAAAAGGTGCTAATTTTGGCAATTGACCTAAAGAAAGGGCTGATTGGCCCACTACTAACCCTAAAACTTCATACCAAAGCAAGAACCTACCTAAACCTAGAATACAACTTTATGAATCATTCTCAAGGTACTAAGTAAGTCAAAAATAGTCGTAAGGTATTGGCATAACCAATATTAATAAAGACTAGGTCGAACTCTAGTTAAAAGGCCCCTAATTGGCTAACTTAATCAATAAATACTAAATCATCAACTGAGATGTAAATACCTGCCCATAGCTAGAATAATACTAAGCTAATACCATAGTAAAGCTCAATCCAGAAGAAAAGTAAGCCTAGCCTACCTAAATGACGTCGAAAGCTCTCCCAAGTCCTCTACTCCAGAGCTTTTTCTTTCCCCAAAACCTCAGAATATTGCCACGCTATCCAAATAATAATATATGTATTAAGATGATAACATTGATATTCATATTTAGTATAACAACTATGGGTCAAAAATCAAACTAAAAATCCCTTGTAGGACTTACTTGCGGAATCACAATATCAAAGTCATCAATGCATCCCTCTCAGATCAAGAATAATTTACCCTGAAAAATGGGTGAAATATTAGCACAAAGTGACCCAAAATAGACTATAGAGTAAAGTAGGGATTTAAAGTGTAACACCCTAAGTTCATGGACTCTAGACCCTCCATGAGATGAATAACTGAATTATCTAAGTTATTGAAGTGATGTCAAAACTACTAGTGATAACAACCCTGACCACGACTCGTTATCAAACATAATGAGTCATCAGGAGGAATTATTACCACGCTAGTAAGGAATCCCAGGTTTTGGTACCTTGAAAATAAGTCCAGGGAATAACTCATTGTGATACATAATGAGTCATTAGGAGGGACTCATTGTCACCACCGAAAGATACCCAAGAGTTCAACCCCTAACTATGATTCTTCATGACGACTCGTGATAAAAAACAATGAGTTGTCGTAAGGGGCTAATTGTCATAACAGTGAAGGGCTAGATTTTCAATTCTTGAGTAATGACTCCAGGACACGACTTGTGGTCAGACCTCATGAGTTGTTACCTAAGCCATGACGATTGTTCTCAGATTTTTCCTACTTATTATAATTAGGGTCTTTCTAGTCTTTTCCTCCCTTCACACTCTTTTCCATGACTTAAAAAACTTTAATGATCCTTTTTCCTATCAGTTATCAAAATCAAAACCTTACTTTTTATTTTTTACTCCCAAGGTAAGGTATATTAGGGTTTCACAGAGAATTCATCATTCAAGCTCCAAGCTTTGATTTCTCTTCAAATTCTATGATTTTTTAGGCGTTTTTCGCATCCTTAACATGAATTTTGCATTGTGGCATTTATTTAACTATTATTCATGTGATTTAATTAATGGGTTTGAAATGGGGTTGAGGGCTTTTGATTGAATATTACTTAAATTATTTTTCCCATGTTTAAATGTGTATTTCATGATTTTAATTGATGGTGTTGGGACTAAATTGATGCATTATTTTAATGGCTGGAATGGGGGACATGGATTTCCCTAAATTAGATGAATTCTAGCTTGATAATGGTATTAACCTCAATCCACTTTAAAATTTTGGTTTTAAATAAGGTTGGTCACACAATTTAACTTATTTTGAATCCATTATATTGCATTAAAGGATAAATGGATAATAATGATTTGGAAGGCCCTTAGTGGCCATGGTTTTGGGTTTTAAATAAAACTTAGGAGTCAAATGGTTATATGAATTGGTTTGGCATGAATGAATTAGCTTCCAAGCATATTGATATGATGATAACATGTTGGAAAATGCCTTAATAAACAATCCTTGGTTAATGGTTAAGTTTATGTGTAAATTGTTTTAATTTGGGCTTAACGAGAATTGTGTAGCTCACCGTGAAGGCGTAGTCCCGGGGGGGGGGGGGAGGGGACACTGGAAACCACATTTACTGACATGGGGTCTATATGATTGTGTGTTTGGTGCACACTTTATACTTTGGATGGCTATCTCCTACGAGTATTTATCCTTTACTTAGTTTCCTTGGTACGTGCGACTAACACACTCTAGGGCCTTTTCGATAGGGACAGTCAGACTTATATGGATCATGGGTGCCTTTAAGATGGAGCGAGTTGCACAGTTTAGGTTAATATTTTAAACTCTCATGTTCATGACCTTTGTCCCTATCCTAGCATCCTATATATGTATATATAAATGTTATGCATGTAGTTTTGATTGGTTTTTGGCAATGACATTATTTTATCCCTTTATCCTAAGTTACATGCTAGTATTGACCCCACTGATCATCCCTAGATGCTGCATCATTTCTTGATGTAGGTTCCAAGGGATTTTCTGTAACTTCTGTGAAGCGTTAGGTGGTGTGGTACGTTGGTTGAGTTGCTGTGAAGTGGTGAGCCTCTATTTTTTGGAAAGCCTTTCCATTTCATTAGGTTTTTTTTCATATTTTGGGAATTGTGAATTTTCTTTTGTCATGGTCGGGGGAATATACTGACCTAGTTTGGTATTTCTAGTTTTAGAGGCTTTTATGGATAGTATTAAGATAATTGGTTGTATTTTTTATACTCTTAAATTTCATTTGGTTCATCTACGTTATTTACTATTTTGGTTAGCTTTCGATGTTTCTTATATTGTGCTCTGGAGGTTAGGCTAAGAGAGTGGTCTCCGGCCCATGGTGGACTTGAGATACCCATCATGACTAGGCCCTGCTTTGGGTCATGACATAAATTTAAATCAAAAAATTAAACCAGACAATAATAAAACTTACAAAAATAAAAATGAGGAAATGACCACAATGATGTCTCCAACTCGCCTCCAACATCCATTAATCTCACCCATAATTCTAAGCTTTCTAGGATCTTTAATGATGTTTGGGCTTGGAAAATGAGTTTGATACAAAGATAAAGTGAATTACATATAATGGTACTAGTGATGGACGCCTTAGCATATAAATGATAAAGTGGCCTAGCCTCAAGGTTGGCCTCCACTAAAGTGGCTTAGCCTCAAGGCCGGCCTCCGCTAAAGCAGTCTAATACCATAAAAGAAATCACTACTTTAGAGGTCTCTTGGCTGCTAAAGAAGTTGTACCAAATAGAACAGGAACCATCAATTGGCCAAGTTTCCAAGTTTTTGATTGGGTCCTTAAGATTCGTTCAGAACTCTATCAATGCAAACAAACTATTCTACCCTACTAAATTCAGTATTTAGGACTCAACGGTGCCCTCAAATTTCTATTCGAGGTTATTTCAATTAAAAGTAGGATCCACACACAAAGGGTTGTTTTAACCAAAATCCATCCAATAGACCAAAATGAGTTCAAAAGCCTCAAAACCCAAACCAAGAAATCCTCCAGCCTAAAATCAACATTTCGAAGCTAACAAAACTGTCAGAATCGGTATTCGAGGTTGTTTACATAAAGTTCAGGCCTGATACCCTTTTCTTAACAGTGAAAGCTCTAAAATATAAATTGGCTCTAAACACCAAACGAACTGCTTGGTAACCATACTAATAGTCCCACCAAGTCATAAATAACTTGGGATAACTTTTTGAAGGTTATAAGCATAGAAAAATCATTAAAATAGAGTAAATGAATTGAAGGGTCATTACAATTCAGTTACTAACTAGTAACCCTTATACACAAGTCATAACTAAGTTCAAAATACTATCTCCTTTAGACAATTATTTAATCACAACTCTATTCAACTTACAATTCTAGTTATTAGAGTCATCCACCGTTCCATATCCTACTTTCTAGCACTTAGGAAAACTTGAATTTAGGTTCTTAACTTTTATTGTCAAATCCTCTTATAACAATCAATCCTCCTTACTATCTTCTCACAAGATTCTCTCTTATTTTAAACATACATAATATCGGGTTCACCCCTTTTAAGGTATTAAATATTAGTTCTATGTATTAGAAGGTCACTTTATTCTTTTGTTATTGTTATTCACGTTCACATATTAAATTCCATTAAACATTAAGTAAGTCATAAAAATACAAATACCCATCAACAGATCCGCATAAAACAACATAAATATATTATTATTACTACATTATTCTTATATTTTATCCATCCAAACTCCATGCTCGTAGGCTTAGACATGAAATATCCCATCAACAACAATTATTACTAGCAACTAATTTAAGTCTACTACACATTAAACCATAGCCTACCTCAATCAAAGATCATAAAATAAGAAAACCACACCAATATTGCTTTTTTCTTTTTCTTCATGCTTCCATTAGCCCAAATATATAGAAATCACACAATTATAAGAGTAATTAAGCAATTACTCTTGAATAACTAATTTCATAATTCAACCCACTAATTCTACTCTTATTCATGGTTTAAATTATTATCAAAGGCCAATTAACCCTTAACTAGCTCTATTGTTCTCAAACGCACCTTTATTAATAGAGTTTCAAAGTTATAGGCTCCATTTTTATTGAATTTAAGGTTCCCAAGAATCAATTTACATGTTTTAGAATTACTAATTCAGTTTAAGAATCATTAATTAATATTTTAAAGCTATTCTAAGGGATATTAACCCAACCTATATGTTTTCCCCAAAATCTCATGAACTTAGGGTTTAAATTTCCAAGGATTTCACCATTACAGATCATTCTAATGATTCTAGGATGATAAAGGATTTAAAAATGAAGATGATGATGAAAGAAACTTACCTCAATGAAGAATTTCCACCCAAGAAGTTGGAAAATCGCACCTCTAGGGCTTTGGGATGAATTTTTCTAGTTAAAACTCCAAAAACCGTCAAAACCAACCTTAGGTATTGTCTCGTTACCACTATAGCGGTACCATAACAATGATTAACTTTGTTCAGTAAAATGGCGATAATGTTTTACTCCTGAGGTGGATTAATAACCAATCAGATGCATTGAAAAGAAGAGTCAAAGATCTTTCATTTTATAGGTATTTAACCACATAGCTTTATATATTCTAGGAGATATACTCATTTAAAGTTGACCCTAGTTTAAAATTAGCTCAAAACTCAATCAATAAGAACACTTTCAACTTAACTTTGTGCTAGAGGTATTGTATAACCTTAGTACATGTACAATGCACTCCCATACTAAGGAATTGATCTGATGACTGATGGTGAAAGAGGTTCTCATGCTCTTACCATAAATATTTTCAGTAACAACGGAATAGAACGTTAAAAAAATGTTAATATTACAAAAAAAAATGACACCTAAATTATGTCTAAACAACACATTGAAAGGAAGGAAATTATTGAACGAATTCTCCATGGCAGTGATACGCCCAAATTACACTTCTCTTACGAGAGAGTAAGCAGTCGTTGTCAAATATATGACCCAACTAGGTTGGAGTCGAATCCCACAGGGAATATGGTGCTAATTAAGTTGTATGCAGATTAGTTGACTTTTAATCATTCGGTTTCGTAAAATAAATAGGGGGGATTTGATTTAGTTCACAAATTAATGGTTTTAGTTTAACAATATGAAATAGGTGTAGTAGTATTCAAATTCAGAGAAATAGAAAGCTAGGGTTATGTCCACCTTGTAGTTTTCAATGCTTTTTAACTATGGGCTTTATGAATTCATGCATGCATCGTGCTTACAGAGAATCGTATTGTATTTAATAACATAATCCTAGTGTTTCTCAACCATCGAGGACTAATTCACTTCAGTTCTCTCGAATTAAAAGCGTTTACCAAAAACAATGTGAAATCTCCAAGTAGTTAATCCTGCTAAGGCATTAACTTATGAAATAGGGGTTGGTAATCCTATTTTCTTATCACTACTCTCTTTTCCGAACCTCAACATTTCTTTCGAACAAGTTGCGTTTTAAGGCATATCCTCTATGTTTGCAACCACGAGAATTCAAGATAAGCGAAGAGAGTATGATATAAACAAATCAATGCATAATGAATTCAAAACCCAAAGTGATAGATTGTATGCTACAAGGCTTCCATAACCCTAACTAATAAACTTAGCTACTCATGAATAAAATTAAAATCACAATAAAAATATTCATCATACCAAAAACTAGAAGATGATCTTGGTGTGCGAATAGTGAAAATAAGAGAGAAGACACGTTTTCTTTCTCTCTCCAAGATAAACCACCACTCTCCCCCTTCAAAAACTAATACAGAATAATCAATCATGAATAAAAATTTAGCAATTAAGTCTTTTAATAATCTCTTCTCTCATAATTTCCTTCTAAGTCCCTGAACTAATTATAAATGACAAATTAGTCTTGGACATAGTTTCTAGGCGCCACATTTGGTCCAGATTGCTACTCTCTCTTGTTTCATATGCCATCCGCATTCCTTAGTCCCATTATTTCCTCATCTACCTCATTAATACCTGAAATCATGCTAATCACATCGGTTAGCTCCATTACATAGAAGTAGAGTAAAAACATAAGAAACTAGGCACTTTGTTCTCTAAACTTAGCTAAAATATGGATAAATTATGGTGCTTAGAAGTATAAATACACCCAAGATCACCACCCCATACTTAAATCTTTGTTCGTCCTCGAACAACATATCTATTTATGCATACTACACAAGCCTTATCACCCACAAAGGAAGACAAGATGCTCAAATAGGCTCACACAACAATTATGAACAAGAAGTAGATTCATGGATCATTACTAGAGACAACCTACCCTCAAGAATAGACTCATTAAGTTGGCAATTTCATGCATATCTTTTAAGAAAAGAAATCATATAAATTACCCAACCTTCATCAACCATGTGCCCTCACAACAAGAGAGTTACCCATAATCACTCACAATCATGCAATTTCTAACAAAATGGGTACAAGAATCAAGTTGCGCTCACTCTCACAAAGAATTCTCAAATTACAACTGATGACCATATGTTTTCCCTTAGTGTAATACTCCACTAATATCAGAATGCTAAGATTAGGATCAAATAGGTTTTTTACGGGTTATAATGCAGGCTAAAGGATGGGTAGGAACTATTTTGGCCAGAAATAGTGACTATATTCCCTAAGCGCTTTAATACACTACATTATGCAATTAAGACCAATCTCTAACAACCAATTTCCAATTCTGCTATCTTCACAGCTTTACTTTTCACCCCAACTCGTTAAGCTTAATTAATAACACTATGGTGGGAGTATGCAACCCTTTCAAATATTTTTTTTTGCACCCTTTTCATGTTACGCACCTCTATAATAGCCACCCTCAACTTAAGAGATTTGCTTTAGTTGAGGTGCACAATATCCAAGAAGGACCAGGGCCAAAACAGGTTCATTGTAACATGTCCAGGATAAAATTTAGAACTTTTTCAACAATTTTTGCTACTCCCAACCACATCAATTTCACACGCCAATAACTAGACTTTGGGGCATCAATTTTAACTTTTTCCTCTAATTGTCAAACTCCTAACTCAAATTGATTTTACATTAAAGTGCTTAGGAACTTTTGGATCAAATTACGGTCTATTAAAGAATGGAATAGGCTACATATGAGGCTAACAAAAGAACAAGCTAAAGGATCAATGGGGCTAGATAAGATAATGAACAAAGGTAGGTCAAAAGAAGGTATGAAAAATGGCTATCAAAGAAATGCCTAAATCATCTCCTAAACTCACAATCTTTATTTCGCTTTGCACACACATCAGGCAAGTTCTAGCATCAGTTGCAATAAGGGATATACAACAGTCTTACACAGTCATGGCACATGGTCAACTTAATTAGGATCATTATGGATTCTCGACCCAATAATTACATGAATTCAAATAAAAACAACAATCACAACAAGAGTCACAACTAGAGCCTAGGTGTTTCAAACGTAATGATCCATCACATACTTATGTTATAATGTCATGTGACCCACATGAACAGTTACATATAATTAAATAACTAATTTTCTCTTAAGACGGTCGTCATCCATCCATCATCGAGAAAAGCACCTAATTATGACTACATAACTAAAAAAATAAACAAAATAATTAATCCTATCACAGAAGAATGCTAAGGAGAAGGTCCTATTTTCTTACAAACAAGTAGCAAAGTATCCAGCCACCCCACACATAAGCTCAGCACTATCCCCAGTGCAAATAACAAGATAAAGAACCTGGCTAGTAGTACTCCCCATCCACATTCGAAGCCATGCCACCTGTATAGAGATCATCATTAGAGCCATTTTTCCTGTATTCATCCTATCATCCATGTCAGCCACACATAATGAAACTAACTATAATTAAGATGGAGATGGTGAAGTCACCACCCCACACTTAATTTGTTAGTATCAACCAATTAAGTGTTTTTATCGGGTACTCAGACCTCACCGACATACACTTTGACATGGTGCATCAACATTAGTCACAATACAATTCATTCACTTCAATTACCCCAATTCTATTTCAATGAAATACTTTTTCAATAAAATCATACCCTACACTTTCAAACATATCAAGATATACAAAACACCATCACTTTCACAACTTAGCCATGGCAAGAATTTAATTCATAATCCTCAAGTGATCAATTAATAACTACAGCATAAATTCACAATACCTAAGGATTAAAAAAGAACACTTACCTTGAAGATGAAGGATTGAAGAAAGTGAGTTGATGTTCTTGGGTTTTGAAAGTAGTGAGGAGCTTGTGGGACAAAGAGTGTGTTGAAGGCATGGTTTTGTGGTGAAATAAGAGAAAATTTGGGGATTTAGGGTGCTATAGCTATTTAAAGGATGAAATTTGGGTTAGGTTAACCCAATTTAAGGTCGGATTTATGTTGTTTGGACTAAGTGTGCATCGCATAATATATCAAACACTTGATACAGTGGGAATATGCGAAGAGGTATGCGACGCATACCCTATCGCACAACTTTAAGAGTGTGGCGCATAGGGTATCGCACACTTGAGGCAGTGAGCATATACGGAGAGGTGTGCGACGTAAAGGTTATCGCACATGCTAAAGAGTGCGGCGCACATATTATAGCACACATCAAAGTGTGCGTCGCAGATGGTATGACAGACCTGGACCAGTGAACATGTGAGACTAGTTGTGCGATGCATTCTTGATCGCACACATCAAGGTGTGCGGAGCACAAATGCCACTGGTTTCACTTGTGTTTGAGCAATGTACTTAGGCAGCATGTTAAGTGATGCCCATACCATGGTCCAAGTAAAATCTATTTCCATGCCCTATTGTACACTTAAAATCGGACACTATGCCCAATATTTTCCATATGAGGCAGTGGGAAAGGTCCATACCGTGGGGGCTTCACCCCCGTACCCCCATCAAGGTCAGTGGTGGGCTTCAGGATCGGGCCTATCGGCCCGATCCCTATGCTACCACCACAGACCTCATTGAAAGTCAAAAAATAAAGTCGCACCACAAAACTTTTGGGTCGGATTAACATAATTCGAGGCACGACTCTAATGCGAATCATACTTGAGCCTTACACATTTGACCACTCCAACTTACCTGTAATGTTCCCATCACTCCTAAACTTACCACCATTGACATAGCTCAATTCCAAATCAAATTTGGTACTAATCTCCTCCTTAGTACTTTATGTACCTACACTTACTCAAAAAAAAACAAAAGTGATTAGAAGGATCGGTTACCTCCCACCAAACGCGTAGTTTTGGTTGTGGCTCGACTCTTCTTTTTGTATTTTTGTTTAACATGATAAAATAAAAATAAAATCATGGATTGCCTCCCATGCAGCACCTGATTTAACATCGCGGAACGACTCGATTATCTTGATTACTCAGACTTCATCAAGATACATCGATGATACAATTTGTACCTCATTTTCTGGATCAAGAAAATGCTTCATTCCTAGTCCAACCACTTTGAAGTCACTCATATCCTTGCTTGCAAGTTCAACAAAACCATTTATGGTCTCCACAACGTACCTATCCTTAACTGGTACATATCGCTCATCTTCGTAGAATACATCAACAATAGAGAAGACACCCATCTCCTTTTGTTGTTTCATAGAACGAAATACTTCAAAGCTAACTTCTTTCTCATTTAGCCTAAATTTCAGTTCATTCAGCTTCATGTCAACTAACACTCTCCCAGTTTCTAAGAATGGCCTACCCAAAATTATGGGTACTTTAAAGTCCACTTCAAAATCAAGAATTACAAAGTCGGCAGGAAATATAAAATTCGCAACTTTTACAAGTACATCATGTAGAATCCCAATCGGCCTTTTTACCGATCTATCCGCCATTATAAGCCACATATTAGTGGGCGTAGGATCTCCCAAACCGAGTTTCTTGAAAACCGTCAATGGAATAAGATTTATACTTTCCCCAAGATCACAACGGGCCTTTTCAAACTTTAGCAATCCAATCGTACATGGAACGGTAAATGCTCCCGAATCAGCTTTCTTCTGGATAATAGATCTTGTAGCAATATCACTACAATGATGAAGATTGTCTACCGTTTCATAGCTCACAATCCGTTTCTTTGTCAACAGGTCTTTCATAAACTTAGCATATCCAGGCATATGTTCCAGTGCTTCAACTAAGGTCACATTCACTGTCAACTTCTTCAACATAGCCATGAATTTCCTGAACTTGCCATCATCTTATTAATTCTTTAATCATTGTGGAAATGGTGGTGGTGGCCTTGGGATTTCAGTTGGAAAAACTTCTACCTCTTTTCTTATGCCTTGCTCCTTATCACTAACATGTTTCTTCTTAGGTGGTTGTTCCATTTCTTCACTCTTTTTTTCTAAACCTCCCAACTTCACAGGCACCACTGGAGATTCATCAACCATCTCCCAATCCATTTCGACCTCATCAGTATAAGAGGATGCTCCCAAACTTGGACTAGATAACATCTTACCTCTTCTAGAGGTAATGGCCATACACGATCCATCAGTCCTCGAATTCTGAACTGTATCACTTGGTAGAGTCCCATTCTGTCTTTGGTTGAATACTGTGGATAATTGGCTCATCTGCTGCTCCAGTTGTTTAATAGCGATTGAGTGAGAATTTACTAGTTAACTCATGGAAGATATGTCACTCTTCATAGTAGTCACCCCAGAATTGGTCGCCTCAACTCCCTTTAATAGTTTCTCTATCATGTCCTCCATGGATATTTTGCCTGAGCTGGTGGCAGCATTATCACAGCTTCCAAGAGGTATCTACAGTCCACTCCTGTCACTTTTATTCTTCCAATCTCCTTGATGGTTCTAACCTTGGTTTCCTTGACCACCGGTCCGGAAACCCCCCTGGTTATGCAAATAGTTAGCCTCTTCCTCAGTGTTTGATTCAGCTCCCTTACCATGGGACCCCACAGCTTTTACCTTTTCTAGATTCCCTAATAGCAAATATTTTGTGAGAAGATCCATCTGGGTTTTCATGTGAGCCATATCCTGATCACGCTCCTCTTCTCTCCTACGCTGCTTTGTTGATATTACACTAGACCCAGTATTACTTGCTACCATAGAATCTCTGGTATGCCTAGATCTACTTGTCTTAGTCATTCTTCTAACATGTCCGCAGCCTCAGTAAAGGTGAGCTCCATAAAAGCTCCTCCTGCAGCATTATCCACTACTGGCTTTGTAAGTGAGTTCAAAGCTCAGTAGAGTATTTCCATCAAGTATTCATCAGTCATCTTATGGTTTGGGTATTGAGTCAACTGCTTTTTAAACATTGCCCAAGTCTCATGCAAAGCTTCATTAGCCAATTGCCTAAAGTTGCTGATCTCGTCCCTCAACTGTAACATTCTGGAGGGCGGAAAAAACCTTTCTAGGAAAAATCCTTTTAATTTCTTCCAGTTTGTTATAGAATCAGGAGTCAGCTCATCCAACCACATAGTTGCCTCTCCAGACAGAGACAGTGGGAACAATATTAAACAAATAGTATTTTGTCCCACTCCAGGATTATCAAATGACTTACAAATACTGATGAAATTCACCAAATATAGATTTGGATCATCACCAGGTAATCCACCAAAGTGTCCTTTCAGATTCAGTAGCTGGATCATAGTACTGGTAATGTTGAATTTCACCCCAGGAGCTAGTGGTAGTAGAATGATTGCCCCTTTAGATCCAGTTCCATCTAAATTGTCCTCATCGTTGTCAACATCAAACTGCGCAGCTTGGCGGTCTGGTCTTCCTCTAAATGGAAGATTTTGATTTACAGATGCAACTTCCCCTGCTGCACGCCTCCTATTAGCCGGGTCAATTAAATCATCATCTCCTAGGTCCTCTTCATCTAGATTAGGTACCCAACCTAGGTTATCTCCATTTTGTAGATTTAATTGAGCATTAGCCAAAGCAGCTAATCTTTCAATTTCCTGTTGGTTAGCCATTCTTTCATTGAGATGAGGTTCAGGATTGAAGGGTAATAATGGTTCTCCTGAACTTCTACTTTGTGGCATAAACAACAATGAGCCTGTAACAAACAAAAACAATAAATAACGTAAACTAAGGAAACTTGACTAACAGTCAATTAACACACATAAAATCAATTGACAACCGTACTCCTTAGCAACGGCGCCAAAATTTGATACACCCAAATTACACCTCTCTTATGAGAGAGTAAGAGGTCGTTGCCAAATATATAACCCAACTAGGTTGGGGTCGAATACCACAGGGAATATGGTGCTAATTAAGTTGTATGCAGATTAGTTGACTTTTAATCGTTCGTTTCCGTAAAATAAATAGGGGGGATTTGATTCAGTTCACAAATTAATGGTTCCAGTTTAACAATATGAAATACGTGTAGTAGTATTCAAATTCAGAGAAATAGCAAGCTAGGGTTATGTCCACCTTGTAGTTTTCAATACTTTTTAACTATGGTCTTTACGAATTCATACATGCATCGTACTTACAGAGAATCGTATTGTATTTAATAACATAATCCTAGTGTTTCTCAACCATCGAGGACTAATTCACTTTAGTTCTCTCGAATTAAAAGTGTTTACCAAAAACAATGTGAAATCTCCAAGTAGTTAATCCTGCTAAGGCATTAACTTATGAAAGAGGGGTTGGTAATCCTATTTTCTTATCACTACTCTCTTTTCCGAACATCAACCTTTCTTTCGAACAAGTTGCATTTTAAGGCATATCCTCTATGTTTGCAACCACGAGAATTCAAAATAAGCAAAGAGAGTATGATATAAATAAATCAATGCATAATGAATTCAAAACCCAAAGTGATAGATTGTATGCTACAAGGCTTACATAACTCTAACTAATAAACTTAGCTACTCGTGAATAAAACGAAAATCGCAATAAAAATATTCATCATACCAAAAACTTGAAGATGATCTTGGTGTGCGAATAGTGAAAATAAGAGAGAAGAAACGTTTTCTCTCTCTCTTCAAGAGAAGCCACTACTCTCCCCCTTCAAAAACTAATACAGAATAATCAATCATGAATAAAAATTCAGCAATTAAGTCTTTTAATAATCTCTTCTCTCATAATTTCCTTCTAAGTCCCTGAACAAATTATAAATGACAAATTAGTCTTGGACATAGTTTCTAGGCGCCACATTTGGTCAAGATTGCTACTCTCTCTTGTGTCATATGCCATCCATATTCCATAGTCCCATTATGTCTTCATCTACCTCATTAATACCTTAAATCATGCTAATCACATCGGTTAGCTCAATTACATAGAAATAGAGTAAAAACATAAGAAACTAGGCACTTTGTTCTCTAAACTTAGCTAAAATATGGATAAATTATGGTGCTTAGGCGTATAAATACACCCAAGATTAGGCAGTAGTGGCGTCTTCTCCACAATTGTTGTTGGGGCAGAAAAAGGTAAATGCCATAAAAGAGTATACATATTTAGAGGAGAAGATGGAAGTAAGTTGATGAGACATGTTATTTAAGTAGAGATACAAATAGTTAGAGGTTTTATTTTGTAACTCATAATATATAATTAGATATAACAAATATAATAAATTATCTAATTATTAAACAAATTGATTGATTATGTATTTGGATAATTTGATCTCTTATCTATAAATTTAATCTCTTAAATATGTAGTTGGTCTTATGTGATTCTTCTCTGTAAAAAAATAATAATAAGGTGTATTTCAACCTAAAGAAAATTAAACCAACAAACGTAATTATCTCCATTATACTATCACTACATTTTGACTAATATATTTATTCCAATAGAGGAAATGAAATATAACAATATAAATATGCATAAGAAGTATAACAATGAGAAGTAGTCGATTCAAATGAAAATGAACAAAATCAATGACCAAGTACTACTAATGTCAACTCTCATTTTAAAAGAGTGAGTTTAGAGCTAGATTGACATATGTGCTTAAAAGGTAATATATTTTGATTTAAGGGTAATTCAAACTTTCAATTCTATACCAAATTTCAATGTGTCCTTCTTTTAAAAATTGGAGAACCCCGACATCAATAAATTAGCCTCTATTTAGAAATTTCTCAATTCTAACTCAACATTTTTTTTTGGCCCTTTGTTTGTTGAATTTTGTTGAGGTTAAGATGGTATCTACAGAAATAAATTAATCAAAATCAAGAATTTTTTTTGAATTTGGGAACAAGAAATTCATAAATTTCATTTCCCTTCTATTCAGAATGAATGAATTCATCTTCCATTCATCCTGATACTTCTTCTTGTATTTATTGATTTTGCTTTTATATAGTCTACTTTTTTCGTTTTATGATTTCCTTTCTTTAATTTACTTGTACCTAATCATTCATGCTTTGTTGTTTGTTTTTTATCATTGGGAAATGTGTGCTTATTGCTTAATAGATAGATGTAACAGTGGTTGCGTCGTAAATAATGGAGATAAAAAATCTGTTGGACGGTGCAACTGCAACCAAACATTGTATTATTTGCCAAAAATTACTGTTTTCTTCAACAATGATGGAGATCTATTCATGCCCAAGTAAGTGTAAGTCTTTGATTTATTTTTCATACATTATCTGCTGCAAACTTTGATTTCTTATTCATATTGGTGCAGGCATGGGATTAAGTACTGAAAAGTTCTTTCAATTTTTTTAGTTTCTCACTCTCAGATTGTCACAACCCAAAAGATCATGATAGGCACCCGCCCTGACATATGGCTAGAGAACCATAGTACACTCAATTTTACTTAAGTGTTATTCTTACTTTCATAGTATTATTAGCTCATTCTTTGAAACAAGTTCTAAAAATATTTCATTCCATAACGATTAATTATTCTTACATATTATCAGTCATAAAAATGAAATAGAGTGTGAAAACCTCTATTTATTACAATCCTCGAGATTTGAATCACCGTATAAGAATATCTAAAAGTAACTGAGTCTAGAAATAGCAAGAATATACTAAATAAAATAAAGGAAATCATCTTTGTTACAAAAACAAGGAACATCAACATCACAAAAAGATCTTAAGGTTGCCCGGATATGCTGGTCACCCTCAAAATCAAGTCTAAACCAATATCTAGAGCTGAGGTCATGTGTCAACTGCTGGAAGATATTCTGCACTCGACAAAGAGAAGATTACAAATAGAATTAGTACATCAACAATTGTAAAAATCATAGATCGACTAACTCAATAATGTACAAGTAATCAAGCCAAACAAATATAACAATGATTATACCAAAACTCATAATCAATGATATTATTTAGGTCAACGCATCATATTTCATCACATAGTTACAACTCACAAGTCTACTTCAGGTGCTTTCACACTTAATCGTTTCATCAACACTTTTCATCATGTAAAATCATCAATAAGCACCCAAAGTATATGTATGAGAGCATGTATTCAATAACTGTGCATCATCTCTTACCCTTCTAAATCTCATCATCAACATAACATCATACCGGTGTGGTATTCAACCCATATAAAATTTATATCGATGTGGTACCCGGCCCATCATCTCAATATAGCATCACCATGGAAATAAAATGCAATGCAATCATTAAATCACAAGTCATGTTCAAAAGCAATCATAAATGTCAAGTTCATAAGCAAGCACGAAGCTAAGAAAGTCTAAGCTGCTACAACAAAATCATAGCCTACCTCAACTCTTTTGCTCAAAGACACCTTTAAGCCATATTTTTGTATTTTTGTTTATAGTAAACTCGATATTGATCTATACAACAATAAAAATACACCACCATTTTAACAATTCATTCTCTTTTAATGGTTAGAGATCATAACTATTGATTTTAGCCACTAATTTACCATATTTTGTCATCTTAAGATTCTTTTTATCATTTAAACCTTATGAAATTTACTTGAAGTAGCATAAACAACTATAATTCTAGTCCCATTAGTGTTTTACAACATCCTAGGGTCATTACATACTAAAATTATAAGTAATCTCTCCATTTTTCATTAATTTCTATAAACTAGGACTAAACTCCAAAATCCACCATTAATCCATTTTCTATTGATTTTCTAAGGTTAAAGAAAGAGAATTTAGTTCTAGAACATATTTACTTACCTACAAAGATGAACAACTCCAAAATCCCTTAAAAATTACCTTTCCAGTGTGCTCTAAAGCATTTTTCAGAAAAGGTGAAAAATGAAAATATTTTCTAACTTTTAAAAACTGATTTTTTACTATAAGTAGTTAAAGTTCTGCGGCAGTGGTTTGCATCCTTTTTTACGGGAAAGCTACTGTAGTTCTGGTTACTATTGCAGTGGTTAATTTTTTCAATAAAGCAGACTGAGGTAGAAACTCAAGACCCCTCCTCAATTTTTCTTATATTACAATACACACCATGATTTTTATAATGCGACCAACCCTTGCATGATAAACACTATAACTGAAGTTCTATAACTCTGTTTTAGATGTCAAAAGTTGATATGACTTCATATACTCGTTGGATATCTATGTATCATGTCAAATACTACCATTACAAACAACATTAATACCAGATTTCATTCAATTATCACACCTTCACAACTAACTCAATCCTAAGCCAGCCCTAAATTTCTCTAAGTCTAGGTGCAAACTTTACATCTCATTTTAGCATAACGACATTTTCTTTCATACATCAAATACTAATTTACCACTTGTTCATTACTACTCAAAGAAAACATTACTACTCAAAGAGAAAGTACCTATATCAATAAACAAGTGCGGGTACTGATGACGTATATCTATTTCTATCTCCCCTGTAGCCTTTTTCTATAGTATGGTTCCTCCTATGGACCTTCACACATGGGATAACTAGTGTGCTCAACTTCCTCACATATTTTGCCATAATAGTAATTGGTACCTCTTCATAGGAAAAATCATTATCAAATGGTTTTGGATCCCAATGAATAATATAGTTACCATCTCCATGGTACTTTTTTAATATTGACACATGGAATGCAAGGTGAACCCTGTACATACTAGGGGGTATGTCTAGCTTGTATGCTACCTACCCTACTTTTTTCAACACCTCAAATATTCTTATATTTCTTGGGATCAACTTGCCCTTCTTGCTGAATCGCATCACACCTTTCATGGGTGACACCTTTAAGAGTACCTTCTCTGCCTTCTCAAATATCATATACCCCACATTTTTATCGATATATTCCTTCTATTGGATTTGAGACACTATGAGCTTTTCTTGTATGAATCTCACATTCTCCATAGAGTCCTTAAGTATATATATGACCTTAGACCTCGCCTCAAAAGCATCGAACCACCTAATTAGGGACCTACATCATTTATCATATAAGGCATCAAAAGGAGACATATCAATTCTAGAATGGTAGATATAAGTAAATTCACACGATAAAAAGCATTGGTCCCACTAACCCTTAAAATCCATGACACAAGCCTAAAGCATTTATTCAAGCACTTGTATAGTCTATTCCGATTTATGGTTGATCTGTGGATAAAAAGTTGTGCTCAGGTCCAATCTAAATTCCAACTCAGACTAACACCTAATCCAAAAATTAGAAGCAAATTGAGTACCCTGGTCTAACATAATAGACACCGATACCTCATTCAGCCTTACAATTTCCATCACATAAATCTTGGCCAACATGGCTGCAAAATAATCAACTCTTACTCGAATAAAGTGAGCCAACTTAGTCAACCTGTAAACAATGACCCAAATGGAGTCATATTTCCTCAAATTTTTCAAAAAACCAACCACAAAGTATATCATTATATGTTCCCACTTCCATTTTGGAATGTGCATTCTCTTAAAGATACCACTAGGCTTTCGATGTTTGTATTTGACTTGCTAGTAATTTTTCTATTTTACTGTAAAGTCTATAATGTCATGCTTCATCTTTTGCCACTAATAGTGTTGTCTCAAGTCTCTATGCATCTTGTTGGCACATAAATATATAGAGTACTTGGAATTATGGGCCTCTGCTAGAATTCTTGGAATCAAGTTACCTACTCAAGGTACATACAATTGCCCTTGGATTCTTAAGGCCCCTTCATCATCTAGAATGGCCTATTTTTCCTTTCCTTGTAACACTTTTTGTTTGAGGTTGCTCAATTTCTTATCTTCAAACTTTCTAATTTTAATTTTGATCATAGAATGTGGACTTAGACTCAACATATGCCCACACTTTTCCTTGGCTAGTTTTCTACAATCTTAGAAAATCGTTAGCCAAAGATTGTACCTTTCTCACAAATTGGCTCCTGGACACCTACAAAAATGCTAAGCTCCACATGCTCACTGGGTTCCGACTTAGTGCATCCACGACCATATTAGTTTTACCTAGATGATACAAGATTGAGATGTCATAGTCTTTAATCAAATCCATCTCCTCAGTCTCAAATTTAATTATTTCTAGGTAAACACATATTGTAAGATACAATGGTCTGTGAACACCACACACTTTACCCCATAAAGATAATGCCTCTAAATTTTTATTGTGATCACAACGGATTCTAATTACAAGTCGTGTGTGTATTAGTTCTTCTCATTGGGCTTTAGTTATCTCGAAGCATAAGGAATCATATTCTAATCTTACATCAACACAACACCTAAACCAAATATGAGGTATTATGAAACACAATAAAATTCTTTCCCTCTATAGGCAGGGTTAGTAATGGAGCCAAAGTCAACAAAGTTTTGATCTTTTGAAATATCTCCTCATACTTTTCATCCCATTCAAAAAAGGCTTACTTCTGAGTTAGGTGGGTTATATACAAAGCAATGGCCACAAACCCCTTATCAAGTTGGAGTAGTAACTGTGGCGAATCCCATAAAACTATGGAATTCTGTCATGTTTGTCAATCTGGCCTAATTTTTAACAGCCTCAAATTTTGCGAGACCATCATAACACATTCTTATAAACCACGTTCCCCAAGAAGGACATTGAAGAAAGCCAATATTGTCACTTAGAGCACTTCACATACAATTGTTTCTCCTTCAACAACTTTAACACAATACACAAATGAGATTCATGCTCTTTTTCACTCTTAGCATAAAAGGCATATCATCAACAAACACAATAACAAATGAATCTTAAAAGGACTTAAATACTTGATTCATCAAGCTTATTAAAGAAGTTGTAGCATTGGTCAAGCCAAAAAACATAATGAGAAACTCGTAGTGCCCATAATGAGTTTGGAAAATAGTGTAATTACCCTTTCGTTCATTTTTCATATTTTTGCTTATCATCACTATTTGGGATTATTCATAGATACCCCAAGTTATTTATGACTTGGTAGGACTGACATTTTGGTTACTAGAAATTTTGTTTGATTTTTATAACCAATTCTATGTTTAGAAGTCTTCGCTGGTTCCAAATGGCCACTGGGCAAAAACTGTAGTAAAATAATCTCAAATGCAAATTTTTACTATACCAACAACTCTGAAATATCAATTTTAGGCTAGTTAGTCCTTTGATTTGGGTCCCATGCACCCGAGCTCACTTCGACCTATTGGTCAGAAAGTTAAAAATTAGGAAATATAGGTGTGGGACCTATATTTGGTAAAAACAACCTTGAATTGAAACTAAAACTTTTCCAATATGTCTAGAGTGTCAAACTTAGTTTGTTTACATAGTTCATTTATGAAAAATAGATTCCAAATAAGTCCCGAGGCGTTGTTGCAAACTTGGAAAATTTTCCAATTTTACTGATATCTGGTGCTTGGCAATTGCGTAAGGTGGATGTAGATCACACTACAGAGATTGTATATAGTCCATAGAGATTTGCGGTATGGCGGTTTCATACCAAGGTGTGGTGATTGCCACATCTCTGTACCTGAAGGGGTCTATCATAGTCACGATTTGGGTTATTTTACCTTCACCCTTGAGAGTCAAAAACCCTAAATGGGTGTGATAACTCAAAATTGAGTATTAGGGTGTCTTTTAGTCTTTATTATCATTTTTTATCATGAATATCTTTGAATTTAAGGTAAGAATCCTTTGAATTCATGCTTGGATTTCTTAGTTTGGACCCAAACCCCAGTTTAACTAAGGGCTTGATTTTAGCCCCAAATTAGCTTTGTTTTCACCCTTTTCTTGAGGTTTATGATTCATTGTTAATGTATGAACATTGGGTGGTCCTCAAAAATTCATTTTCCATACGTCGGACCCACTTGGGGTTTTAGTATCATTTTTAGACCTGAAGCACACTGGTGCAATATGGGTATCGTTAGACTTGTATTAATGAGTAGATTATGATTTTGATAGTTTGATATCATTTTGGTGATTGTAAAGTAAAGACGAGCGTATGGTGATTGATGTAAGTTTTTGCGGTTTGTCTTTGAGGTAGGCTTCTGTCTACTCTTCTTTGTAGACGATGTGTGAAATATATTATGTGTGAATATGAATGTTATGATTGATTATGAGTAGGATGACTTAGTCTTGGTTATTGAATTTTGGGGATTAGATGAGGATTTTGGACACATAAGGTGAAATGCTTATTACCTTTTAGAATCCTATTGCCTTCTCCCTAGATTGAACTAGTTCATAGTATGAAATTTTATGATGCTAGGTTTGGGATGTGATTTAAGTTTTGGGACCATGGTTAGTATTCTTAACCTTAGTTTGGCTAGCCTAGTGATTTTAAAATTGTGATTTGGATAGAATTAACTTTAATGCACATGTATTTAGTCAAAGTTTCTATCTTAGGATTGGTTATGGCTTACTTGACATCTAGTAGTTGAACTAGATAACTTAGACTAGTTTGGGGCATAGATGGCCTAAATACGGATATTAAGGATTAGAAGTGGGTTCGCCTGGCCCACTTAGGCTAAGACTTATGTTAGCTATTATGGACTTAGTTATGGATGTTAGGCTTAGTTGAGACTAATAAGACTTATTTATGAGAGTTGCTTGGTGAATTAATAGATAACAGTGTATTTTTCCCTGGGATAGTGACTAATGGCTTATTGCCATGATATTGGGCCTCTAGAGATATTATTTCCTCTTAGATATGATATTGGGCCTTTAAAGATATTATCCCTCTTAGATATTTTATTTGGCCTATAGAGATGGCATTTCTCTTAGATATGATAATTGGCCTAGAGAGGCGATATTTTTCTTAGTCATGATATATGACCTATAGATATGAGATGCCAGATGTGCTATAGAAATATAGCACTTTTGATGCTTAAAACGAGGAAAATATGCATGTTTCTAAGGTTGTTTTGTTAGATATGATTCATTTTAGGTGTGTTTTGCAGGAAATCATGTTTTGGATGCTAAGTTTATGAAGATGAAAAAGGTGTTATTGGATACTTATGGGAGCAATTATGGATATTCAAAACATTTTCCAGATTGATCGTGATCAAAGCATGTGCAGGAATTGAAGATGAGCTAAAAAATGACTTTCAGCACTTGCTAAGTCAACATGCGGGCCACATGTAGTATATATGGACCGCATGTAGGCAAAGCATATGCCAGAAGCCCAAAATCCTAAGAGCAAAGCTACAGGATTTTTGGGTCTGGGCACATGCGGTAATTACATGCGCCCACCCTGCAGGACGCATGTACCATATGTGCTCGAGGTCAGGGCGCATGTAGCGACCATAAGTAGCCACCGATCCTTTTTTATCCTATTTCATTTAGGCTTTGGTTTTAGGGTTTTCTCATGTACTATAAATACCCTTTATGTGTTTTTAGTAGAAGCTATACACTCTTGATACTCACAAACATATTTTAATTCTGAGATTTGATTTTTGTCTTGGAATTCTCTTGTATTGACTTTGGTTGATTAATTCAGTTATAGTTTTAGGTTTCTTATTTCTTGTTATTTTGATTTCATTTTATGCTTTCAATCATGATTTTTTTTTATTACTTCACAAGCATGAGAGGCTAAAAACCCTTAGCGAGGGTTGTGGAAAACCTAGCGGATTAATGAAGTAGGGGAAGTGTTATTGTTATTCTAAATTGATACCCATGCATGCATTGTAGTATATTTACTTTAATAGTTATCTTAGCGGTTGCAAACATTAGGATCCCGCCTAGATTATTGCTACTTACTCCAAAAGAGGAGTAGTGACTAGCAAAAGATAATGACAAAAGTAATTTGGAGTTTAAATGTCGATCCATGCTGCTAGGTATTATCTAAGTAAGATGGTTAGATTTTATCTAATAACTAGAGACTCAAAAGGTGATAGTTAATTGGTATCAAGATAAGGGTTAGTAAGACGACATCCTTAAACTCAAAAGGTAAAGGGTGAAATCTTTCTACTCATCCAAAAGGCTATAGAAAGTACATAACTTATCAATTTTGCATGCAAGGTATCATATTGGTTCGAGTAAACATGATAAGCCTACAAAGTTGAGAAGATAGGGGGAACATAATCCTATTTTTCACTCACAACTGATTACAACCTGAAGTTGATATTTGTTACTTGTTCGATATTGCTACTCAAACCCCCATTTAATTTTCTAGTTCTTCCCTTTGATTACAACAACTAGAGCTAGGATTCCATGTATTTCCTTAGGATTCGAACCAAACCTTTGTTGGGTTACTATATTTGGTAGCGACTGTATCATCTTCTGATAGAAGTTGTTACTTGGAATCACCTAATTTTGGCACCATTGTTGGGGACTATGGTATTGATTTGTGATTTAAAGTTGTTGTAATATTTAGGTTTTATTTTTGTTTTTGTTCTTAATTAGGTTTACGCCGGTGTATGCGTAACACATGGATTACAGGCAATCCCTTACTCCCAGTGAATCTGAATCCAGAGAGGATCCTACAAACACCTAGTAGGACAATGGAACAAAAAAAAGATGATATTCTTATAATGGTTCATGATGTCGTACCTCACCCTCCTCTCGAAGGGTTATAATATATTGTTGACCGAAAAATTGGTGAGCTTTTAGCTTGAGCTAAAAATAAGAGGAGGGCAATAGAAGAAGCTCAGCGGGTAGCTAGGGAGGTTGATCTAGATGAGCAGAGACAAGAAGTCGACCACCGAGCAGCACGTAGTGGAAATCAAAATAGAGCTAGAGGTGCCCGTGTTTATGTTATCCCAGCATATCAGTATGTGCACCCATATTTAAATGATGAAGCAGATCTGGGACACGTTGAGTTGGCAAAAACTAAAGCCATTATCCCTCCCATTTTACCCTAGGATGTCAAGTTTAATATCTTAATTGCTATGATCCAACTCTTGTACTTGAAGGGTGTGTTTGTGGGGTTGCCTACAGAAGATGCAAACATGTATCTGGAAAATTTTATGGGGATCTGCACTTCATATACCATACCTGGGGTAGATTAGAAGACACTTATACTGAGGTTGTTTCCCTTTTCTCTTACTAAAGAAGCATCTTTGTGGCTAGGGGAACTGCCAAGAAGATCTATCACAACATGGAACGAGTTACGCAGACAATTCTTGGATAGGTTCTTTCCTCCATCCAGAGTATTACAGCTCTAGGACAAGATTTATAATTTCAGGCAGCTGTAGTCAGAATCTATGTAATAGCAGCAGTCAAAGTCTATGTGTAAGGCATAGTTACGGTTCAATAAGAAGCTTAGCATGGTGCCCAACCACTGGATTTCAGGGACAAGCTTGTTAGAGATATTCTATAGATCCCTGACCATAAGTTCCATAGCAATGGAAGGCACTATCTCTGATGTAGACTTTATGAGATTACGATGGAGATAGCTTCGAGTATTATGGATCAAATCTCATTAACTAACTGAGGATGGAAAACTCGAGAAGTTGATAGAGGTATAATACTTATACTATTGGATCTTCCAGTGAGCGGAGAGTAACTGAGGGTGCGGTATCTTAGGAGATTTCACTATTAAGGATAGATATTGGAAAGTTAGCCAAATAATTTACAATAATAAATTCTACAAAGGTTAATGCAGTACGGGAATAATAGAGTATAGCTTCTAGGGTATATGAGTCTGAGTTAGAAGAGGAGGCAAAGTATGTGGATCATCACTTGACGAGTTTTGAGCCCAAGAGAAAGGGAATCAAGGTCAAAACTATTATGATGATAAATACAAATACATTCCATATGGAAGACGAGTTGCGGAATCAAGAATAAAAAAAATGTTGACTAAACTGATAAAGGGTTAAGAGAGCCAAGAAACTTGCCTTAAAGAACTCAAGGCCGATATTTCAGGATTGGACAAGAAGGTTGAGTCACATGCAACTGCTATCAAGCAGTTGGAGCATTAGTATGGGAAAGTCTCTGCCACTTTGGCCCAACGACAGACCGGTGCCCATCCTAGTGACATTGTGCAGAATCCAGTGACACTTGTCAAGAAATTAACACTAAGAGTGACTCCTCACCTGATGGACATTTTTTGCCTACTAATAATGAGCCAAACAATGATGATATTGTCACGGATGAGCCACCTGAAGCTATGTTTGAGAAGCTAACTTGTAGTGATAATGATTTTGAGAGTGATGATGGTGATGACTAGGTTTCAAAAAAACTCTAAAATATAGTGCAGAAGTTTAGCACAAATTCTTATGCACCATCAGTAGAAAAAAAGGGGATTCGGGTGCAGTCACATGACATTAATTAGCACAAATTCTTATGCACCATCAGCACAAATTTTTATTGGGACTTATGACATTAATTAGGCTCTATGTGATTCAGAAAAGGAATAAATGTAATGCCACTAGTGATATACTAGGTGTTGGGGTTAAGAGAACTCAATTCTTCATCTGTAAGGATGTTGATGGTTGATTCATCTGTGAAAGAGCCAGTAGGTATTTTGTGGAATGTAGAAGTAAGGGTGGCATCCTTTATGTTCCCCATTAATTTCATGGTTCTTGATTGTGAGGTGAATTCTTAAGCCCATATTATATTAGGTAGACTTTTTCTATCCACTGGTAGGGTGTTGATTGATATGGACTTGGGGGAGCTCACCGTCAAACTAAAGGATGAGCAAGTAGTTTTTGATATGTGTATGACAGTCAGCCAGATAATATGCGAGTGTTGTCTGTAATAGACACTATTGGTAAGGATATTATTGTAGAGGTCAGTATGCCGGATATACCAGGTATTAAGGAAAAAATAGAGGTGACGAACACTTGGCTACCAATTATTGAGACCGAGGTGGCAACATTATATACGCAGATCTAACCATGGGTCTGGACTACACTAGAGATCGTTGAGGCTAGACTGTAATCTGCGCACCAGGCTGTGATGTTAGATCTACAAACTAAGTTTCACTTACACATAAATGCTTTTGAGGATTGAATATTGGCCCAGTTTAGCAGGATTGATATGTTGGATCTAGGAGACATTATGGAGGAGGTGGACCTACTTAGAGAAAAGGTACGCTCTCTGAATGAGAGCCACATATCAGCTATCCCTCCAGTTGTATCCCCAGTTGTTCAACCATTACCTTCACATGATCCCTTATACTTTGATTTATTTGTGGAGGATGTTGTAGCAGTCCCCATAGTTGGGACCAAGACAGGCTAAGAGGGGGACCTGCAGAATCTAGTTAGTCCATATGAGCAAGCCCTGAAAAAGGCCACCCATGATTCGATGGAGACTGCATTTGTTGATAGGCAGAGGTGTAACAAGCTAGCTGTGGGTGTATCTTCTCATAGTGCACCGCCTCCACCATGGTCTCCTCCAGTGGATATACCCCTATCTGGGGAAAATCATGATAGGACACTTAGTGCGTCCTAGGTATGTTCTAACTTTTCTCTATTTTATATTATTTTAGTACATAAAGGATAATGCAAAGTTTTTTTGTTAGGGTGGGATATACCATAGCCGCTGTGGGTTTTTTTTGTTGTGCTTCTTTTCTTGTCGGTCGCAGTATGATTATAGAGCCGGTATGTCTAGGATAATCTGTGTCATATTGTGTTTTGTTTCATATTGTGTTGTATTTTTGTGTTAATAGGATATTTTTTTAAGTATTTAGGAAAGTTGTCATATTTTTCATTGAACTTTGAAAAAAATAATATCCCTCCAAATTGAGTTTCAGAACTGTGTTAATGTATATATGTGTAAATATTATGGTTCTTGTTATAGCATTAGGATTAGGGACGTGATAATCACTTTCTAATAGTTGCATGAACCGGATAAGTAGTAGCCTTTAATATTGACTCTATGCTATTGATGAGTGGTGATTTTACCACTCATTCACACTCATTATTAGTGCACATTAACTTGTTTTAAATGAGTAAATGAGTAATGATTGTGATTAAATTCACTAATATCCACTTTTTGCAACTATAAGAGTTGAAAAGACAAAGAGATGTGGATTGGATCTTGAAGTAATCAAAAAGAAGCCAAAAAAGTAAAGCTAAAGACCTGCAGCTAAAGAGCCTCAGTTACTGCGGTTGCGGTCCTTTGGTAATGGTTGTGGTCAGTCAAGATGGTCAATCAACCGTGACCACGGAAGTAAATCACAGTAGTGTAACTGTGGTCGTAGCCAGACTTGCGCGATCACGGCTTGGCGAAAATGTTCTACCCAAGGATAAAGCTGTAATTGCACGTGTTGATCCCTATTTGAACAAAAAGACTCAAACCCTAGTTTTAGGATTCATTCTATCATATTCCTTCTTCCCTAATTTTCAAGGTTTTAGATTTAGACTTCGTGGCCTCCATTATTAGAGAAGAAAATACTATATAAATTTTGGATGAAGAATATATTGGAGACTTTCCAAGTGGAGGATTTTCTCACTTCCATTGTTAAGGATTTTGGGAGAGCCAAGTTTGAAGTAACATTCACTTAAATCTTCGACAATCCATTTCAATGGAGATTATGGGTATATCTATGCTTATTTATCCTATGTGTAGCTAAATCTCTCTCTTGGGGTTATGTGTAAATAGGTGTTAAAGTGTGTGTGGGTTGTTATTATTAACATCTATTTGGTAGTTCATGTTTATGGGTTCTATTATTGCTATGCTAACTTGGTTGGGATTTGATAGGTGAAAGCTCCAAATACCCATATGGTTTTTATGAGTGAAAGCTCCAATCTCTAGAAAGCTCGAGGCCATCTTTGAAAGAAGGGTTTTGGGTGAAGTGTAGGAATCCATATCATCCTCGAAAGGGGGATGTGGAGACCAAACCAATAATAGGCAATTATGGGTGTAGTTTGCTAAATTCTCACTATCTTAGAAATAAGGGTGAATATGAAGTTGACTATGCCATAGGTCTCTTCCTAGAAATAGGGATGCCTAAATTGATGTTGTGGTTACCAATTGTTGAACACACCTATTAGGTATTCAAAAGAATCAATGGGTAAATGTTTGGTGTTTTGTCGAAAGACTAGCACCAAAATCTATAACCTAACCTTCCCATATTTGACATACTAAATTGATGTTGATGACTAGCTCCCATATGTCACTCCCTTAGTAATGCATAATCCCAAGATCCATGCATAACTGTTAAAAACTCTAATTATTCATAGCCCCAAATTTATACTAGAAAAACCCCAAAATAAATATTAGTGTAGGAGCCTATCCCCCTATTTTATCCTTTTTACCACTTGTTTGAATTCAACTTGTATCTATCATTTTGAATTAATTTAATCTCCATTCATATTTTTCCTCGTGGATTCGACCCTGACTCCAAAGTCGGGTAAATATATTGACGACGACTGCCTTGCACTTAAATTGACATGTAAGTTGAGCTTTATCAAAAATGGCATCGTTACCGGGGAACAATTTGGCGTATTAAGTTTGTTTAAAATTTTATCTGACTTGATCGAATTCAAGCTTGTATATATGTGTTTGTGATTTTTCTTTGTAAGTAGATTTTATTTTATTTTCATTTTCCCTAATGGAATATTCTAACAAGTATGGGTTGGATAGCTGGAAGTCATATCGTGACCCCCCATGTTCATATTGTGATGGACTACATTTCAGGAGTGATTGTAACTATTCTTCTCGGATTGAGATAGAATCACCATCCCAATCCTATTGGGAGTATGGTTGTTATATGTGTGGACGCCTATAAGGACATTGGGATGAATGTCCAAACATCCCTCCCCTTATTATATTAATCGAGTTACTAGTTCTTCTTACGAGTTTGACAAGTCTTATGATGGAGGAAAGAAGGAGAAATATACCGAGTACAATAGATGTGACCCAAGGTTACTTGCTATTTTGGACCAAGTGGAAGAAACGGGGGAGAACATCAAAGACTTGCATAAATCCAATGAGGTATTTCAATGGGCAAGTGTCAAGGAAAGGGAATCGGGCGAGGACATAATTCTTGCAAATATTATTACCACGCATATTTCCCAATAGGAGATATGTCAAGAAGAGAAACCAAGATATGATGATAAGCTTGGTAGCAAAAATTCCTCAGTGGCTTCCCAACAATCCAATTCATATGAGTAACAAGAAGCCAAAATAAATGAAATGATTCTAGAGTCAAGAGAAGAATCAAAGCAAACCTTTTATGATGAAGCTAGCTTATTTCGGGGTGACAATGCTTTGGAGAAAGCTAACCCAAAGTTAGGTGATGGACCTCGTTCAACCCACTTTTCAACATTGGGCATAGAGGATGTGATGAGAAACCATCCTTTTGACCAAATGAAGGATTGTGGGGAGGTGGAGTCCGACTCTTTCATTTTGGAGTTTGTCATTCCGAAGGAGAAAATGGAGCCCCGTCCTTCAACGGCCAAGATTCTCAACTTCCAAAGTACAAGGAATGGACTATTGATGAGCACTCTTTTACCCATAAAACCAATCCAGAAGATTCATGTGAAGTTGGGTAAAAGGTTCAAGTCTTCAAAATGGTGAGATCGAAGCTTGCTTGCCATTCTACTACCTCTTCCAAGTTTCCTCTTGGAAGATTTGAATTTTTTATACCTCTGCCACTCATCGAATATTGAGTGAAAGCCTGGACAGAGATTCAAAATTTCTAAGTGGAGACACAAAATAAGGGAGTGGAAACGTCGTGCTACTACATTAAACTAAGTATTCGATGGGAGGCAACCCATCACGCCACGAAAAGTGGCCCGTATCCTTTTATTTATGCATGCTAGGGTAGATTTTGATTTTTGATGTTGTTTGTATGCATAATCCATTAAATAGTGGTGCTTAGAGAAATTTTGGTTGAATTTGAAAAAGGAATGTGTGGAATTGGCAAATTGGAACGAGCAGGAAATGCAGAAACCCAGTTATGTGGTCTCAGTTACAGCGACCGCGGTCCGTACCTCCACTACCGTGGAAGCCATGTGACTGCTATCGTAGTACTAGGAATGTGACCGCGGTCATGTCAGTTTTAAAAACTATCTGACTGCCAAATTTCCCCCACAATCTTCTCTCAAAATTCTCCCAAATTCCTCTCCACTTGTTGGTATTCCATTGAATATCTGAGTGTCAAGTTCTCTTTTTTGCATCATCTAAGTTGGTAAGTTGTTGAACTTTTGTTGGTTTTTGATACATAAGGCATGTTTAGAACTCGTAGAGTAGAAAAAGGCCTGAAATAGCATTTTCAATGCACAATGCATGCTTTTTGTTGCCTATTGTTGTGGTTAGGTGTTGTAAAACTGGCGAAGTCTTGAGGACATAATTGATTCATAAGCCGCTTAAATTGAAGTGCTCACCATGTGTTTGATTAAATGCCCCTATGATTTCCTTGATAAATTATGTTGCGTTTGGGGCTATGATCACACACTCTAGGCTCTAATTCACTTTTTATAATAATTAGTTTGCCTAGTTATAATAAGGGATTGTGATACGCCCAAACTACAACTCTCGTTAGAAAGTGTAAGCGGCCACTGTCAAATATAGAACCCAACTAGGTTGGGGTCGAATTCCACAGGGAATTATGTGCGAACTAAGTGTTATGGTTGTTAACAGACTGTTGATCGGAGGTTTCTGAATAAAGGGGGGTTTTGGATTGTTAGCAGTATTTAAATGGTTGTAACAAGTAGCGCTCCAGCTAGTGAGTTTTATTGCAAATACTAATTCAATGAGAACAAACAAACTAGAGTTATGTTCACCAAGATGTTCAAACAGATAGGGTTGTGAATTATCTTAAATTCCCAATTTACAACTTCAATTGCAAGAGTTACTGAATTCTAAAGCTTACCCATTTGTTTCTCAACCTAAATGGGTAGTTTACCCTTTAATTCTTTCTAACTCAAAGAATATATGAATTTATTCGACTATTATCTCATGTGAGTCAATCCTTGTTTAGGCATCAACTCATAACCCAAAGGTTAAGGCCTTTAGACTTCATGTAAACTCCTTCTTTACCCAACATATACTTTTCTTCTCAGACAAGTAATGTTCTTGGGCTCACCCTTCAAGTTTGCAACCATGAAAGGTCATAAATGTGAAGAAGGGTTTATACAATCTCAATTATGTATGGAAATTAAGTATTTTCACAACCCCAAACATTTATTCACATCAAGGCTCCCATAACCCTAGTTATGGGAGTTAATCCACACATCTCAAGAGAAGAAGAAGATAAAATCATTGTGTTATTCATAAATGTATTCAAAGAATTACTTACAAAGGTTACAATAATTTTACTTGAATCTTCAATGAGAATATGAATAAAGATAACTAGATCCACAATTCTAGCTTGAATCCCAAAGAATAATACATACAATAAGGTTTCTAGATGGAAATTCTGATAAAAGATATATAAATAAAACCTAAATTGGGTATTTATATGTTCCCAGGTACAGAGGATTTAAAGTTTGAATTCATTAAAGCTGCGTCAAAGTTGACGACCACGTTGATGGCCCGTCGAAAGCCTGATGGTCCGTTATGTGGACCGTCGATAAAGGTCCCAATTTTCTACTTTCTAGTTAAGTGGTGACGGTAAGGTTGGAGGACCGTCGCTGGCCTAGTGGTCCATCGCACGAGCCGTCTCTTGATCCTCTGAAAGTATATTCTCTATTTTAGACTGACGGCCAAGTAATGGTCCATCAGAGATCTGGCGGACCGTCGTAGGGATCACTAAATTTGTCCTTTATGTTTAACTCTGACGGTTCGTTGCATATATGATGGTCATCCAGTTCGACCGTCAGTGGCCTTTTTCTGCTAGTTTTCTAAGTTTCTTCTTCAGCTAACTCTTTGACCTGAAAACACTAAAATCCAGTATTAAATACAACATTAGTTGCTTGGAAACGTATAATTATCTCTAGAAAAAAGATGTAAAATATTTCGTCAAAAGGCAGAACATCAACCCCTCAACTTAAGACAATTGTTTGTCCTTAAGCAACTCAGCACCAAACTACATACATGAACAGTATAATGACAGGAACTCGACTACTAAACTAGATTTCGCACAACCATTCACTTGCCATCTGACCCATAAGAGCTCTCTACATCAGGATCTACAACCGGTATTGTTTATAATTCATCACACACACAAAAACATAGATATAATATCCTACAGAGATTAGCAAAACTAGGTGTAACTCAAGTTTCCCTCACAGCCAATGAAGTCCACCACTCATTATATCTTATGGACGAAAATCAAGAATCTCACACTCATCAAAGAAGTTACAAACATAGCATATACACCCATAGGATTGCCCTTATCATCTAATGCTCCCTTATGGTTGATTTGCAAAGATCAAGCTGGTCTTTTTCAGGCTTATAATAATGTTTCGAGTCTAGGTGAGGATAAATTTTTAGGAAAAGTGATTCAATGTTCAAACTTAACTCTCTTTTCCCTTGAATTCTACTCACCAAGGCTACTGCTTTTTCAGCTCACTTACAATCTCTATCATTCATTCATACTTTGCCATAACCCTCCATTTTCTTCTTTCTTTTTCTTTTTTTAAATAAGCATCAGCCACCCTCAACTTATTCTGATGCGATCAGTTAAGGTGCATAATATCTTAAATAGATTAGGGTCAAATGCTTTATTTAGCTCTAAATCACTCTTTCGTTAAACCGCTAACGTCCTGACAGTAGCCACCCTCAACTTAGGTGTTTTTCCTAAGTTAAGGTGCACATTGTCCAATATTAGACCAGGGACAAATTTAGGTGTTAACAACCTAAAGAGAGTTAATTAGAGTTATTGGGAATGAAGAAAAAATAACATAAGCTCAAAAAGGATTCAAAATGGAAAAATCTTTTTGGTGGGTCAGTTATTTTGGCTAAGTGGACTGAAAGTACAAGTTGGCCTGCTATCATCTCTTATTTAATCAACCACAAAACAACATCAATGAACTGGGTAAGTTCTAGGTATATAACTATGCAAGAACTGAAACAAACGCTCACACACACAGGCACATGAGTTACACTTATTCTATCAACTCTTGGGACTTACATCACATAGTCATGCACACTTTACATCATAATTCCAACTATTGAATCACCAATAGTTGTTCAATATATGCTAAATAATAAGAGGAAATAGTCATGCAAACATGTTCACGGTCTTATGCCACAGTCATTCATCATCCATATATATAAAAAGGTGCAAAAATAAAAGACACTTTATAAATAGTCATCAACAAATGGATATTTACATCACAATCCTAAGAAAATAAAATGCAATCCTAGACATGTCGATTCTACTAGATAGCACACGGGAGGAAAAGAACACAGGCAACAAAAACCCCCATGGTACAAGTACACCCATCCCAACATAAAATAAATATGTGGTCCTCAATGCATATAAATAAAGTACATAGAAGGGAAATACTTATAAATCCTCTTATTCAGATGAGGCATCAGTCAAATATGGTGAGGCTTCATGAACCTCACTTACAGCAATGTTGCCCCCTAGGGTGGTAGGGGTACTCACAATATCTTCCTCCAAAATCGAAGGTATATCAGCACGAACTAGGTCTGAAATGGGCCCCCTAGCTGGGGCAGAACTGGTGAAAACTCCTGCAGCTTCATCTGCAAGCTTCTTCTGACTTCTCTCTTTATCTTGCTTTGATCTTTTTACAGCTTTCCTCATGTTTTGCTCTTTTCTCTCTTTTAGTGTCATCATTTGTCTCCTTCTTCTTTTAGCAGTTTTCTTATCAGCATTTTCATCAACTTGCTTGCCTTTTCATACTACGGCATCCCCATCAAATCAAAAATACCTTCATCTTCATCACTTATCACTAGAGCAGGGTTAAAAGTGGGTTGCTGCTATGTTTGTCTGTTCTTTTTTTAATTATTCCATGAACTTCGCCAAATCTGGAATAGACATCGCATCCATCCTTTTGGTGATACGCTCCTCCATAGGATCCATCCTAGTCTAAATGTTTTGAAAGGTATGGATTGCTTCAGCTACAATACGGTTAACAAAAGGTTTGAACTACGAAGACCATGTGTCTAGATGCTTTTGGAACTTTTTCTGTAACTTATTAGACTTGGCAAAATTTTCCTTTGTTAACCTATACTCAGAATACTAGGGTGGGATAGATGTAGAGTCTAAATTTCACCCATTGGTGGCATAGATTCTGATTCTACAGAGGTACTAGATGGCATATAATCAGGGGTTACATAAGTAGTGCTAGGAAATGGAACATCTATGGGAATTTTAGATGTATCAGGGGCTGGAGCTGACTGTGTCTGGTAGGACAGAGGTTTGTTGACTTGCATCTCAAACTTTGAGTCATCTTTTGATTTCTCTATTACCTACCTATGAGTAGCCTAAACTTCTTTGTCAACTCCTCAAATCAAAGGCACATTGGCCTGCCTGCATAACTCTATGATCAAACATGGGAATGGTAGTGTGCTTTCCACTTTGTGTGCCCTCACAAACATTTCATCAGCAATAATTTGTCCAAAATCAATATTCTACCCTGTTATTAGACTATCCACCAGCCTATCCTATGACTATTCAAGTTGGCACCACCCCCTGTTGGCATCAACCTTAATCAAACAATGGACCACCAAAACTTAGCTCTAAATCTAAGAGAAGCCTTAGCAATGCGCTCTTGCGGGGTTGGTTTCCCAAGAGGGGTTGCCATCATCAGTAAGTAGCCCAGACAACCAAGTTTTTTGAGTGGATACAGAGGTCAATCGATACTCAAGATCTGGAACTGCAACTGGTGCTTCATAGTCAGGCCCAAACAACATCATGTTGATTGTTTGAGCCAATATATTCAATGTTAACTCCTCCGATCGGAACTAATTCCTTTTTGGGCAAATCTAAAATCTTTGAGCCCTTGGGACAATCTTTCTCTATGCCAGTGCCAAATAATTAATGAAAAATTCCCTCACCAGATTCGGTTGGTATGAACCAAGAGGCTTACTCATCCAGGCTAACTCATACTTATTGAATCGCCGCTTTAGCTCTGGATATTCATGGAGCTCAGTTATTACTATTTGGTAGTCTTCGGAGATTTTCCTCTTGATTTGCCTACTCATCGTTGGTTCCAGTCCATCAAGGGACTTATCCTTCATTCTTTCAATTTTCCATCTGAGTGCCTCCCTTGTTTGAGGATCTTATATTTTGATCACATTGGTCTACTCAGTTTCTGCCTCAGCTGGGATGGGGCTAGATGTATTGACCTCTTCCTCGTTGGGGCTCGAACTAGTGCTACTAGTGTTGTTGTCACTCCCTTTGTCAGACTGGGAGAGTGTGTGGGGTGCCTTATCTCATTGGCAAGTATTGAAAGCAGGTGCCTACTCACTCTGTACCGGCTTGCCTCTTTCCCTTTGTGCTCTACCACCACCTCTAGTTAGGGGTAGTTTTTGTGCTATAGTGCCTAAAAAAGGAACACGGAATTAGTTTGTAATTCAAAACCAGTCAAAATAGTGAAATTTGTGCTTGACGGAAGGTCTGACGGTCCGTCGGGACTGTGATGGTTTGTCGAACTTACCGTTAGGCCTTTACCAGTATGTCCTACATCTCAGAGCCTTGTAACGATCGACCCGGTGGTCCATCAGGTTATTGATTGTCCGCCAAGTTCTTCATCGTAGCTTAACCAGTAAACTTCAGATTCAATGTCATTACGACGGTATACCTGACGGTCCGTCGGGGTGCTGATAGTCCATCAAGGTGACCATCAACATCACTTTTTACCCTCAAACATCACCTTGATATTTTGTTGAACACCTGGTGTGTTGTCACTCATTATGCGTATAATTTTGGCCTTAATTTAGTGTTTAAAACCAATTTTTTGCCACTTTTGATTTATGGGTTACTCAAACTTCACCCAGAACAATACACACCAGGGTTTGACTTAGAATTAGATTGACACAAAATAGAAACAAGATGGAATTTCTTTCAAGTAACAACAACTTCCATAACATAAGTTTAGCAATTCACAAAGAAGAGTAAGGTTGTGATCATACCTTGATGTTTCAGTAAACTTGACTATTCTGACTTGCAAACTTGGAATAAAATAAACTCAAAGCCTTTATCAGAGATTGTTAACTTATTTTCTAATGTGAGGAAAAGAGGGATGGGGTTGTTTAAATATGAGAGAAACGAAGAGGGAGAGTCCTGAGTGGAGATAACTGGCACTGGGTGCTTTGAATACAGAATAAGTTGAACATTTTTAGGATTTTGAAAGGGTGGCAACGTATGAAACCTCTTGTTTTTATATTTTTAAAACCATTTGGGTCATATAGGGACAATTAAATATTCCTTTAACTTAAAATGAATTGACCCGTCAACTATGGTTAGCTTAACGGTTGACCTGATGGTCCATCAGGGAACCGACGGTCTATCATGGTAACCACCATGACTTACCAGAATGATCTCAAGCCTTACTTGCTGCGACGGTTAATCCGACAGTTCATCAGTTATACAATAGTCCATCGAGTAATCCGTCAGTCCATTCTAGACCCCTCAAATTTTAGCTTCTGGTTGACGGAGTCCTTGATGGTCCATCAGTCAGTTGATGCTCCATCAACCTGACCGTCAAGACTTATCCAGTATGTAAACTTTTTGAATATGGTCTTGACGGTTCCATAGACGGTTCGTCGAGACCATGACGGTCTGTCAGCTTTCTTGTCACCCTTCATCAACTGGAGAAATTCTTTCTTACTGCATTCTCATTCCTTCATACTTCACAAACACAACAAATTCCACAAAAACAACAAACAAACTCTAACTATGGTTACAAAAACACTTTGTGGGTTGCCTCCCACTTGTGCCTGATTTATTATCCCGACACGACTTGGTTATCTCGACTACTAAGATTTTATCGAGATACACAGTGGACAATAGCTTTGCATCATCGGTTTAACCAACATAGGTCTTGAATCTTTGCCTATTACTTTGAACAGACTTCCATCTTTACCTTCAAGTTCCACCACACCTGATGGAAAAACTTGACTTACTTTGAACAGCCCAAACCATCTTGATTTCAATTTTCCTAGAAAGAGCCTAAGTCAAAGAGTTGAACAATAACACCCAATCACCAGCTTGAAAATCTTTCTTCTCTATTCTTTGGTCATGGTAAATCTTCATCCTTTCTTTATACAGATCCGCTCTTTCGTAAGCTCCGAGACGGAATTCGTCCATCTCATTTAATTATCCCAACATTATGCCAACTGTTTCTTTCCAGTTCATGTTCAATTATTTTAGATCCCACAAAGCCTTATGCTCTAGTTTGACCGGAAGGTGACATACTTTGCCGTAGACAAGATGATAGGGTGACATCCTAATAAGTGTTTTGAAAGCAGTTCGATATGCCTACAAGGCATCATCAATCTTTTGAGACTAATTTTTTCTGCTCACATTCACTATTTTAGCCAAAATTTCTTTTATCTCCTAGTTCAAAAATTATACTTGCCCACTGGTTTGTGGGTGATATGGAGTAGCAACCTTATGCTGCTTCACACCGTATTTCAACAAAGAATCCTGGAACACTCGGTTACAAAAATATGATCCACTGTCACTTATTATGGTACGTGGTACCCTAAAGTGAGAGAAAATATTCTTTTTAAGTAATGCAACCACTCTTTCCTTCATTATCGGACAAAGCAATAACTTCAACCCATTTTGACACATAATCAACGGCGACCAATAGGTATTTCAACCCATAAGAGATCAAAAAGAGCCCCATGAAATCAATGCCCCATACATCGAACAACTTGACTTCCATTATTTTGTCATAGGCATCTCATGGTGCTTTAAGATTGACCCTTGTCTCTGGCATAGGTCATATATTCATGCAAACTTACAGGCATCCTTGACTAAGGTCGGCCAATAATAACCGCTATACAGCACTTTCCTCGTAGTAAGGTCACCTATATGGTGACCCCCGTTTGGAGAAGCATGACAAGCTTCCAGGATATTCAACATATCCATCTCTGGAATACACCATCTGATGATATTGTTCGTACACCACCAAAATAAATACGAATTATCCCAAAAGTAGTGTGTAACATCATATAGGAACTTATTCCTTTGATGAAAAGACAGATTCTCTGAGATGACTTCACTTTCCATATAATTTGCAAAGTCAGGGTTCCAAGGCACTCAAGTGCAGCAGCTAGGACCTTCTCATCTGGGAATGTATCATCAATTTCAAACTCATCCTCGACTACTTAATCACCCTCAAGTCTTGACAGGTGATCCACAACTTGATTTTCACATTCTTTTTTATCTTTGACTTCAAAGTCAAACTCTTGTAGTAGAAGCAGCCATCTAATTAACCTTGGTTTTGCATCCTTATTTTCCATCAAATATCTCAAGGAAGCGTGGTCTGTATAAACCACCACCTTGGTTCCCAACAAGTAAGCACGGAACTTCTTAAAAGCATATACAACTGCGAGAAGTTCCTGCTCAGTAACAGTGTAATTTTTCTGTGCCCTATTTAATACATTGCTTGCATAATAAATGGGGTAGAACAATTTTTCTTTCTTCTGGCCAAGCACATCACCCAATGCTACTCCACTTGCATCACACATGATTTTAAAAGGCTTAGATCAGTCTAGAGAAACAATAATAAGGGCAGCAACAAGCTTCTCCTTAAGGCATTCAAATTCCTTCTTGTACGCATCATCAAATACAAACTTAGCTTCCTTTTCCAACAATTTGCATAGTGGATTAGTGATTTTAGAGAAATCCTTAATAAATTGATGCTAGAATCCAGCATGAACCAAGAAACTACGCACTCCCTTCACAGAGATAGGAGGGGGTAATTTCTCTATCACCTCTACTTTTGCCCTGTCAACTTCAATCCCTTTGGCAGAAATTTTGTGACCAAGAAGAATACCCTCCTTTACTATGAAGTGGAAGTTCTCCCAATTAAGCACAAGATTAAATTCCTCGCACCTCTGCAATTCTGTACTCAGATTCACCAAGCATAGTTCAAAAGAATCACCCACTACTGAAAAGTCATCCATAAACACCTCCAAGGTATCTTCCAGCATGTCGGAGAATATAGACATCATGCACCGTTGGAACGTGGCGGGTATATTACATAAGCCAAATGGCATCCGCTTGAAAGTAAAAGTACCATACGGGCAAGTGAACATCATCTTCTCCTGATCTTCTGGAGCAATAGAAATCTGGTTATAGCCCGAATTTGCATCCAAGAAATAATACCAACCTCTTCCCACCAACCGATCAAGAATTTGATCCATAAAAGGCATTGGGAAGTGATCCTTCAAATTCCATGAGTTGATCTTATGATAGTCCATACAAACTCTCCACCCAGTCACAGTCCTGAGGGGAATCAACTTATTTTTCTTATTTGCCACAATAGTGATGCCCCCTTTCTTGGACACATATTGGACAGGGCTTACCCACTTACTATCAAAAATTGGGCATACAACTCCTGCATCCAGCCATTTAATAATTCCTTCTTAACCACCTCTTGCATTGGTGGATTAAGACGACGTTGATGCTCAATAGTTGGTTTGCAATCTTCCTCAAGCTGAATCTTGTGAGTGTAAATACCTGGAGGGAAATGAATGATATAGGCAATAGTACAACCTATAAACCTTTTATATCGTCTAAGCACAGAGATAAGTTCCTCAACCTAGTTCTCACCCAAATCAACAACAATAATCATAGGCAAAGTGTTTCCACTGCCTAAAAACTCATACCGTAAATATCCTGGCAACTCCTTCAACTCCAACACCAGTGGATCTTAGATAGATGGCTTGACCGGAGGTGTTAGTCAATTTTTTAGATCTAAGTCCAGCTTCTTAGGAGCATATTAATAGGATCCCATTCCCGTCAAAGCATACACTATCTCTTTGTACTCCTCGATACCTTCACCATCAAAATTTATCAAGACTACAGCTAAAGGTTCCACAACAAATTTCTCCTCGATTGGAACCTCCCGTTCTTCTTTATAATAAATATCAATGATGGAAAATACAATCATCTCCTTTGGTTTCTTTATATCTTGGCCCACATCAAAGAAAACCACCTCATCATTAATCCTGAATAGTAACTCATTAGCCCTCAAAATAATATGGACACTCCCGGTTGTGAGAAAAGGTCTACCCTAGATTATGGGTACCTCAAAATCCACCTCGCAGTTTAAAATACGAAGTTCACAAGAAATATGAAATTGGCCACCTTTACTAGCACATCATACAATACCCCAACTGGCCATTTCACAGATCTATTCGTCATTAACAATCACATATAGGGTCCCCCAAACCCAACCTCTTATAAATAGCAAGTGGAATCAAGTTAATACTCACTCTGATATCACATAAGGCCTTAGCATAATCAAGAAACCCAATAGTAAAAGAAATGGTGAACGTTCCTGGGTCTTCTTTCCTTTGAACCAAGGATCTTGTCAAGATGGTGCTACAATGGCGAAGGTTATCCACCGGTTCATAGCTAACTATTCTTTCTTTCATCATGAGATCCTTCATAAACTTGGCATATTCGAGCATCTGCTCTAGTGCCTCCACTAAAGGCACATTCACTGTCATCTGCTTCAGCATTGCCATAAATTTACTGAACTTTATGTCATTAACTTTCTTCTTCAATCGATGGGGGAAGGGAGGCGGTGGTTTTGGGAGAGTAGTAACCACTGCATCCTTCTCCTTTTTCTTTTCTTACTCTAACTCATCAACCTACTGATGGTTAGATGTACCCGCATTACCATCCAGCTTCTCAGACTCAATTGGATGGGATCTTCTATAATCACATCCTCAATCACAGCTTTGCCCACATAAGGTCCAGGTAATACTTTACCACTCCAAGTGGTAATTTCCATGCAAGAGCTATTATTCAAAGGATTTTGCATTGTATCACTCGGTAATGTACCACTCTTCATCTGATTAAATGCTTTCGAGAGTTGGCTCATCTACTGCTCCAACTATTTGATAGAAATTAAGTGTTAATTTACTATCTTACTCATGGAAGATAAGTCACTCTTCATTTTCGTCACCCCAGCATTGGTCCCCTCAACTCCCTTTAATAGTTTCTCCATCATGTCCTCCCGGACATCTTGCCTGAACTGGTAGCCGTATTATCCCAGTTTCCAGGAGGTACATACAGTCCACTCCTATTATTTTTGTTCTTCCAACTCCCTTGGTCCCTATCTTTGTTATCAACCTTGTCATAACTGTTCCGACCTTGATTTCCTTGTCTATTGCCTAGGAAACCCCCTGATTATTTTGATAGTTTACCTTTTCTTCAGAATCAAAATCAGCTCTACCTTATGACCCAATTACTTTTAGCTTCTTAGTCTTCCCAGATAATAAGTGTTTAGTAAGTAGATCCATCTGGGTTTTCATATGTTCCATATCCTAGTCACGTTCCTCCTCTTTTCGATGTTGCTCCGCAGATATACCACTAGACATAGTAGGGATTACTACCATAGAATCCCTGGTATGCCAAGATCTACTCGTCTTAGTCAACTGCTCTGACATATCTGCCACCTCAGTGAATGTAAGCTCCATGAATGCTCCTCCTACAACATTGTCTATAGTTGGTTTAGTAATGGATTTTAAAGCTCTATAGGATGTCTTCATCAAATGTTCATCAGTAATCTTGTGGTTTGGGCAGTGTGTAAGCTTCATCTTGAATCACATCCAAGTCTCATGTTGTGCCTCATTCGGTAACTGTCTGAAGTTGTTAATCTCTTCCCTCAACTGTTACATCCTAGAGGGTGGAAAAAACCTTTCTAGGAAAGCTCTTTTTAGTTGCCTCCAGTTTGTTATTGAATCGGGAACCAACTCATTCAGCCATATTGTTGCCTCCCTAGACAGAGACAACGGGTATAACCAAAGATGAATTACATTTTGTCCAACACCTGGATTGTCAAAGGACTTGCAAATATTGATGAAATTCACCAAATGCATGTTCGGGTCATCTCCTGGAAGTCCTCCAAACAACCCCTTGAGATTGAGCAGCTGTATCATGGTGCGAGTGATATTAAACTTCACCCTGGGTGCTAATGGTGGTAGCATGATTGTTCCGATCACACCAGCCTCATCTAAATCTGTGTCATCATCCTTATTAGGTGCAAACTGCACAGTAGGTTGACAGTTTGCTCTGCCTCTAGCTGCTCGATTTCTATTTGTAGGCACCTCTACATTCTCTGCACGCCTCCCGTTTGCTGGGTTGATCAAATCATCATCCCCCAAATCCTTCTTATAAATATTAGGGTCACGGTCTGGTTGACCATCATTCTGCTAATTAACCTGTGCTCTAGCCAAGGCAACTAGTCTATCAGCTTCTTGTTGTTCTTCCATTCTACCAATCAGATGTGGTTCAGGATTGAAGGGTAATAGCAGTTCTCCTGAACTTCTGGTGTGTAGCATAAACAAAAATAAGCCTGTAATGAACCAAAAACAACAAATAAAGGTAAAATTTGGGAAACTTGACCAAAGGTCAATTAACAATCACAAACTTAATTAACAACCGTATTCCCCGGCAACAGCGCCAAAATTTGATATGTCTAAACTACAACTCTCGTTAGAAAGTGTAAGAGGTCACTGTTAAATATAGAACCCAACTAGGTTGGGGTCGAATCCCACAAGAAATACTGTTCAAACTAAGTGTTATGGTTGTTAACAGACTATTTATCAAAGGTTCCTGAATAAAGGGGGTTTTGGATTGTTAGCAGTATTTAAATGGTTGTAACGAGTAGCGTTCCAGATAGTGAGTTTTATTGCAAATACTAATTCAATGAGAACAAATAAACAAGATTTTTGTTCACCAAGATATTCAAACAGATGGGGTTGTGAATTATCTTAAATTTCCAATTTACAACTTCAATTGCAAGATTTATTGAATTCCAAAGCTTACCTATTTTTTTCTCAACCTAAATGGGTAGTTTACCCCTTTAATTCTTTCGAACTCAAAGAATATATGAATTTATTCGACTAATAACTCATGTGAATCAATCCTTGTTAAGGTGTCAACTCATAACCCAATGGTGAAGGCCTTTAGACTTCATATGAACTCCTTATTTTCCCAATATATACTTTTCTTCTCAGACATGTAATGTTCTTGGGCTCACCCTTCAAGTTTGCAACCAAGAAAGGTCATTAATGTGAAGAAGGATTTATACAATCTCAATTATTTATGGAAATTAAGCATTTTTACAACCCCAATCAGTTATTCACATCAAGGATCCCATAACCCTAGTTATAGGAGTTTAGCCACACATCTCAAGAGAAGAAGAAGAAGAGGAAATCATTGTGTTCTTCATAAATGGATTCAAATAATTACTTACAAAGGTTACAATAACTGTTCTTGAATCTTCAATGAGAATATGAATAAAGATAAGAAGATCCATAATTCTAGCTTGAATCCCAGAGAATAATACATACAATAAGATTTCTAGATGAAAATTATGATAAAGGATACCTAAATAAAACCTATACTGGGTATTTATATGTTCCCAGGTATGAAGGATATAAAATTTGAATTCATTAAAGCCGCGTCGAAGTTGAGAGCCACGTTAAAGGCCCGTCGGAAGCCTGACGGTCCATCACATGAACCATCGCTAAAGGTCCCAATTGGCTACTTTCTGGTTAAGTGGTGATGGTAAGGTTGGAGGACCATCGCTGGTATGGCGGTCCATCGCATGAGCCATCGATTGATCCTCTGAAAGTACATTCTCCGTTTTTGCCTGACAGCTAAGTTGAGATCCGTCAAAGATCTGGCGTACCATCCTTGAACCGTCGTAGGGATCACTCAATTTGTCCTTTTTGTTTAACTCTAACGCTCACCCTAACGGTCCATCGTATATCTGACGGCCCGCCAGTTTGACCGTCAGTGGCCTTTTTCTGCTAGTTTTCCAAGTTTCTTCTTCAGCTAACTCTTTGACATGAAAACACTAAAATCTAGTATTAAATACAACATCAGTTTCTTGAAAACATACAATTATCTCTAGAAAAAGATGTAAATTTTTTCGTCAAAAGGCGGAACATCAGATTGGGATTAAAATCAAAATTTGAACAAATGTTCAGAAACTGTCAAAACTGCTCTCGGGTACTGCAACCATAGTCTCGATGACTGCACTCGCATCACCACAATCATGGTCACTACTCCACGATCTCCATAACTGAGAGAATACTTTGCCAGGAGTTAAAAAAATTTCTCATCACCTACTACCCATGAAACCTCTCATAACATTACCACATGAGTTTATATACTTGTTTTAGCATGTTATCGGTGTAATAATCTGAATAATGTCCTGAGTTGCATTATTTATAGGTTTAGAACTACACAGCAATGGGATATTACAACAACGTCTGATTCATAGCCCTGGAATGTCAATGAAAGTACGAGGATGACATCCGAAGATGCAAATTATTAGTAGAGAGAGGCATCAGCATCGAGGGGGTCCTAGAATAGTATCCAGGATTTTTCAAAAGTATTGATACTTTTGAATGGATATGCTCGATCTCAAATCCTTGTTAGGAAAATAAGCAATGAGTGCAAGAGTTTTACGCAAATTTAAGCGTTATCTCTCTTACAAACCCAGTGATAAAAATTTGGGAAAGGCGGGTGCATTTTGGAGTGCAATGGGTTAGTGAGGTACAGTGCTTTAGGATACTGACATGTTCGATTTCCTAGCAAAGTTTCACAAGCCAGGCACCTTGATAGTTAACTTTCTTTGCCCAGACAGAGAGGTTTCCTGGGCTTCTACCAAAAGAGGGATCACCACAAATAAATTATCTGTAGAGGCTAAGATTTGGTTGCATATTATCTGTAGCAGAGTCTCACCATGCACCCACATGACATCTATCACCGAATTGTGAGCTCTCATGGTATCTTGCCTGATGATTGGGATTAATCTAAATGTGGGCCAGATTATACTTGAGAAATGGAAGCAATACAAGATTCAGGGCGGTACCCTTCTTTCTTTCCCTTCTTTTATTACTGAATCGTAAAGAAAAGAAGGGGTAGAAGAGAATCCTTTAGATACCAGGGTAAAACAAAATCCCCAAATCAATCCACTTAAAATAAAGAGGAAAGGTGCACCTGGGCATAACAAGAAATGAAAAGTTGATTCAACTAGATCAACAACTAAAGAGCCCGAATCTTATAGGCCATCCACCACTGATCCTTTGGATGATGTGAATATTGATACTAGAGCCATCAGAGAGCTGTTAGTAGGTTTTCCTTAAGGACCAGGGGAGCCACCAACTAGGCGTCATTCATATGTGTCTGTTGCAGATTATAAGAAATACAAATAGAAATAGGAAACATAGAGTGCTACAGTAGCCAGCCTAGAGAGAGCTTATTCAGCCCTAGCCTTATCACACAGGGATCTCAAGGCCTCATATAAGAAGATGCTAAAGTAAGAGAATAAAATGGATAAATTTTTCAACAAACTGTGGAAAGGGGTTAAGGGTCTGTGGAGAGGCCTGAAGCTTGATTCCAAACTACCTTCTTCCAAGATTAACAGTGATGATGAGGCACCTACTGAGTGGTCAAATACTGAGAATGGTGGTGAAGATTTGGAGTCAACAGAGGAGAGCAACTCATGATGCATATCCAGGGAGACTTTTTTTTTACTTTCACTTGATTGCACTTGCAGTGAGGACACTACTTTCTTATGGTTGGGGGTGCCCCCAGGTATTTACTTTGCTTGTTTTAAGATAATGTTTTAGGATGATATTTTCATTTTATGTTTTGAGATGCTACATTATTGAGGCACTCTAATGGTGCCCATGTTTTATGGATTATCATGCTTTTCTTCTATTTTTAGTATTTTTTTGATTTAATTTTATTTTTATCTTATTGATGCATGACTATCGTTGTCCTATGATGGATTGAGTGACAACATTCTTGAGGGTAAAGGGTTGTGTTTGGGTTTGAGGCATGGATGCAGGGGAATTCTGAGTACCCGTAGCACAAATGAAAAGAATGCAAGGGAAGTCTGAGTACATATGGCATTTTATTTTGTTAAAATTGGGGTCACTTTATACACCATTGGTAAAGTCTGAGTATCCATATGGTTAGTTTGCCCATGTTGATCCTAAATGTGATCTTAAGGCTTTGGTTGTAGCCATAGTTTAGCAAATTGAGTGGGGTGCTAATTTAAAACAAACAACCCCCTCCATCCAAAAATTTTCAAAAATCAAGAGCATGGACGTGAGCGACTTTGTAACAAATCTTTTTCTCTTATTGTGGCTCCAAATAGTGTTGACTAGTAAATAATATTAAATACTCCAATTTTGTCTCGCGGAAGAAAGGGGTGTAGCAAAATTAGCTTAGCCCTTGTGCAATAAGTTATTTATGGTTTCAATTAAAGTCGAGGTCATTGTGATCTTTAAAGTAAAATAATTGGGCTTAAATAATTGTGTCTCATGGTAAGAGGTAGTGTTGCTTGAGGATAAGCAAATGCTTAAAGTTGGGGGTATTGATGAGTGGTGATTTTACCACTCATTCACACTCATGATTAGTGCACATTACCTTGTTTTAAATGATTAAATGAGTCATGACTGAGATTATATATACTAATATTAACACTTTGCAGATATAAGAGTTAAAAAGACAAAGAGATGAGGACTGGAGCTAGAAATAATAAAAAAGGAGCATAAAAAGTGCAGCTAATGACCTGAACAAAAGACCCTCAGTTACAGCGATCGTGGTGCATTGGTCGCAGTCGCAATCAGTCAAAATGGTCAATCAACCACGACCACGGAATTTGATTACAGTCGTGTAGTCGCGATCGCAGCCAGAATTGCGTGATCGCGGCTTGGCAAAAATGTTCAGCCCAAAGTCAAAGCTGTAATTGCACGTGTTGATCCCAATTTGAAAAAAAAAAGACTCAAATCCTAGGTTTAGGATTCATTCTATCACATTCTTTCTTCCCCAATTTTCTATGTTTTAGCTCTAGACTTTGTAGCCTTCATTTTTTGGAGAAGAAAATATTTTATAAATTTTGGGTGAAGAATATATTGGAGACTTTCCAAGTGGAGGATTTGCTCACTTCCATTTCTAAGGATTGTGGGAGAGCCACGTTTGACGTAACATTCACTTAATCTTCAAAAAGTCACTTTAATGGAGATTATGGGTATATCTATGCTTATTTATCTTATGTATAGCTAAATCTCCCTCTTGGGGTTATGTGTGAATAGGGGTTAAAGTGTGTGTGGTTTGCTATTGTTAGCATCTCTTTGGTAGTTTATGTTTATGGGTTCTATTATTGCTATGCTAACTTGGTTGGGATTTGATGGGTGAAAGCTTCAAATACCCACATGGGTTTGATGAGTAAAAGCTTCAAGCTCTATAAAGCTCGAGTCCAACTTCTAAAGAAGGGTTTTGGGTAAAGTGTAGGAATTCATATCATCCTCGAATGAGGGATGTGGAGACCAAAGTAATGATAGGTAATTATGGGTGTAGTTTGCTAAATTCTCACTATCCTAGAAATAAGGGTGAATATGAGGTTAACTATGCCATGGGTATCATCCTAGAAATAGGGATGCCTAGATTGAGGTTATGGTAACCAATTGTTGAACACACCTATTCGGTATTCAAAAGAATCAATGGGTAAAAGTTTGGTGTTTTGTCGAAAGACTAGTACCAAAATCTATAACCAAGCCTACCCATATTTGACTTACTAAATTGATGTTGATGACCAATTCCCACATGTCACTCCCTTAGTAATGCATAATCCCAAGAACCGTACATAAGTGTTAAAAACTCTAATTATTTATAGACCTGATTTATACTAGAAAAAACCAAAAAAAATATTAGTGTAGGAGCCTATCTCCCCCATTTTATCTTTTTGTACGACTTGTTTGAATTCAACTTGTATCTATTGTTTTAAATTCATTTGATTTCCATTCGCATTGTTCCTTGTGGATTCGACTCTGACTCCAAAGTTGGGTAAATCTATTGACGACGATCATCTTGCACTTAAATTGACGTGTAAGTTGAGTGTTATCAACTATGTGTATGTGAGATGCTACTTAGTTTCCTTTGTGTGTTGAATTCAAAACTTGCCTGGTTAGTCTTGCCTATGTTGAAGGTAAGTCAGTTAGGAATGGATCATTGGCCATTTTTTACTTTAGTCCACTTTTAGCCTAAATAGCATTCCATGTGTGAAATAGTATCCCTTGATTCCTCTTTTGAGCCTTGTAGCCTGTTTCTTTATTTTTACCTTCCACCTTTTTATTTGTGTTACAATGAACCTATTTTGTCCCTGGTCCTCCTTGGACATTGTGCACCTCAACTTAGGCAAAATGCCGTAGTTGAGGGTGGCTATCATAGGGGTGTGTACTATAAAATAGGTATGTAAAAGGGTAAAATAAAATTAAAAAATAGGGTTGGGTGTGGTAGAAAAAAAAAAGAAATTTGTGAAAAAGAAAGAAAAAAAGACCATACCCAACCTGAATGTGCATGAAAGAATAAAATGGGAGAAATAAGGGTAAAATAAAAAGGAAATTGGCTAGTAAGTGAGACCCTAAGGTTAGTGTAGTGCCAAGGAGTCTTAGTCACTTGATATGTCCATATGTACCATACCAGCCCCCAAGACTACATTACAAGCCGCTAAATGTCCTATAGTGATCCTAACTTGACTGTCTGAATGCTAAGGTACAGAAAATAAGGGAAAGCCTATGGTATTTGATGCACATTGATTGGAACTTCTCTTCTGAGAGTGAGTTTCTCTTGACTGTCCCTGCATTGACATGCATTATTTCATATGAGTTATTTGGTACTTCTTTGTTGTGAGGGCACTTGAGTCATATTGCTTGCTATTTGCTTGTTTTAGGTAATGTAACTTGTACATATGCATGGTTGTCTGTTGCTAATGTAATGTCATACCTTGATCCCATGGTGTCACATTGTTATGCGTCATATTTGTAAATAGTTGGTTTTGAAAAGTAAGATAGGAGGGGGTGTTATACTTTGAGCTTAAAGTGTTGACTGGCTGCCTTAAATAACTTAGATTCTCCTAGTTAAGTGTCGTATTTAGTTTAGTTTTGTTTTTTTGTATTTTGTTCCTGAGGACATGTAAAAATTCAAAGTTGAGGGCGTTGATGTGCTATAGAAATATAGAACTTTCGATGCTTAAAATGAGGAAAATATGCAAAGTTTCTGAGGTTGTTTTGTTAGATATGTGTACTTTGGGTATGTTTTGCAGGAAATCATGTTTTGGATGTTAAGTTCATGAAAAAAGGTGTTTGTGGATACTTATGGGAGCAATTATGGATATTCGAGACACTTTTTGGATTGATCGTGACAAAGCATGTGCAGGAATTGAAGATGAGTTGAAAAATGACTTCCTGTACTTGCTAAGTCAACATGCGGACCGCATGTAGTACATATGGACCACATGTAGGCAAAGAATGTGCTAGAAGCCCAAAATCCTGAGTGCAAAGCTGAAAGTTTTTTGGTTCTGGGTATATACGGTCACTATATGCACCAACCCTGCAGGCCGCATGTACCACATGCGCTTGAGGCCAGGGCTCATGTGGCAACGACAAGTAGCCACCGACCCTTTTTTTTATCCTATTTTGTTTGATCTTTGGTTTTAGGATTTCCTTATGTACTATAAATACCCCTTATTATTTATTTAGTTGAAGTTACACACTCTTGATACTCACAAACATATTTTGATTCCAAGTTTTGATTTTGGCCTTGGAATTCTCTTGTACTGGCTTTGGTTGATTAATTTCGTTATGGTTTTGGGTTTCTTACATCTTCTTATTATGATTTCATCTTATGCTTTCAATCATGAATATTGTTGATTACTTCACAAACATGAGATGCTATAAACCCTTAGCTAAGGTTGTGGAAACCTTGGTGGATTAACTAAGTAGGGAAAGTTCTATTGTTGTTTTGAACCGATACTCATGCATACATTGTATTAACTTCACTTTAATAGTTATCTTAGCAATTTCAAATATTAGAATCCCGTATAGATTAATGCTACTTAATCCAAAAGAGGAGTAGTGACTAGGAAAAGATAATGAAATAGTAATTTGGAGTTTAACTTTGGATCCACACTACCGGGTATTATCTAAGTAAGATGGTTAGATTTCATCTAATAACTAGTGACTCAAAAGGTAATAGTTAACTGGGATCAAGATAAGGGTTAGTATGGCGACATCCTGAGACTCAGAAGGTAAAGGGTGAAATCTTTCTTCTCGTCCAAAAGACTGTAAAAGGTACATAACTTATCAATTCCGCATGAAAGGTATTAGATTTGTTCAACAAAGAACGATAAGCTTGCGGAGTTGAGAATCAAGGGGGAATACAATCCTAGTGTTCACTCACAATTAATTACAATCGAAGTTGATATTTGTTACTTGTTTGATATTGCTACTCAAAAATGCCTATTTACTTACCCAGTTATGCCCGTTGATTACAATAAATAGAGCTATGATTCCACGTATTCCCTTAGGATTTACCCCAACCTTTGTTGGGTTACTATATTTGGCAGCGACTGTATCATTTTCTAAGAAGAGTTGTAGCTTGCACGTCACCAATGCCTCATAGGTATGTTGTGCCTCCTAGTTATGTTTTATGGCGTAGTGTTATGTTATATCACCTGGATGTGTGATGCCTTACTTATAATATGCCTCCTAGATTTGTGATAATTACAAACATGCTTTACGGCCTATAAATATGTTATGCCTCATAGTTAGGCTATGGTTGATGGTATGAGATGGCTTGCTAATATGATTATTGATAATAATTCCAAACACATGATTAGGCCAAAGGCCGCATTATGATGTGAGTTGGACATCCGAGAAGTAATTACCCTTGAAAATGATATGGTTGTAGGTTATGAATACGTATATATGTTTTCATATGTTTATATACATATCTCTCCGGTATGTATGGAGAAGATATAGTATGATTCTTGTGGTTTCATTAGTTTGGATACTGGTGATGGCATGCATAGATTTTGTATATTCGTGATCATTATAACTGTAAAAGATGTGATTCTAGTAAACTATGATCTTATGACTATTCTTCCTAAATAAGGGATTAAAACCCACTTTTCATCTTAAAAATAGATTTCTTTACAATAATAACTACCTAAATAAATGGATAATCTATATACATAAAAGAGGTTAATAATGATGTTTTAAGGATTTGACCGAGATAGATTCCGATCCATGACTTGACACTATTATTTACTACGATCGTGAGATATTCTGATCCTTTCTATACTTGTGGTTTAGTCCCAAAGATTATACGAGGCAATGGATTTATGAACTTACACTCTTTTAGGCACGGCTTGAGTCTGTGCCCCTATTTTATATATATATATATATATATATATATATATATATATGCTTATGGATAATGTGATATTAATAATGAACAATGAATTATGGAAATATACTCTACCTTGCTTCTCTTCTCATGATAATTTATTTTAGCCCTGGTGGGGCTTGTCATTTACTTTAGCCCTTATAGAGCTCGCTCTTTATTATTGATATTGATTTATGATATTTTGATGATATGATGATATCTGACAAGGCCAGAGGATATTATGATGATATGATGATGCCCGACAAGACTGAAGGATGTTTTGATGATATGATGATACCCAACAAGGCCAAAGGATATTATGATGATGTGATGATGCCTGGAAAGGCTGGAAGATATTTTGATGATATGATCACTCCCGACAAGGGTAGAGGTTATTATGACGATATGATGATACCTGGCAAGGACAGAGGATGTTATGATGATGGAATTATTGTATTGATTGTGTACCTTGCATTTCATTCTTGCATGTGCATTGCCTATCACCAGTATAAACCTATGTCTATCAGCTGGTATGGGGCGGTTGTATAAATATGGGTGAGGACTATGCCTTGTGTTGTTGAATACTGATTGAACCTTCCGAGCTTGGGACGGTGGGGGTACGCATAGGCTCGGGTATGTATTTGGTTATCCGAAATAGCCGATTACTCGCTTTGTGATTGATATTGTCATTATCATTGTTATGTCTAGCTTATGACAAAATGGTCATTGATTTGGTATCGAGATTGAGGTATGATTCTGGCCTCTTCTATCTTATGATTTCATTATGATAATATTAATTCATGATTATATATATGGATTAGATACCCTGAGCATGTTAGTACTAAATCCTGATATGATTATAATATGTCCTTAAATTAAGATATGATGATCTAGGTTGTATCTCGAGTTGACCTTATACCCATATACAAGTATATCTAACTATATGCAGCTATGGTATTACTGTATGTCCCTTCCTTTCTTTGTTCATATTGTATATTCACTCCTTGGCCTTGTATATAACTATATGATCTTCTATCATCCTTTATTCGTATATTAGCCTGGGATATACGATATAGTGTTAAGACTTCTTAATATGGCTAGAATTGGATAGTTCATCCTTGATACTTCCTTAGTCCTATTATGTTAGACTCTTGATCGTGAATAGGATAGTAATTTCTTACTATCTCACTGTCTTGTTATATGATTTCTGAACTCTTAGGTGTAGTTTCCATTCTATTTATATGTTATATATATATATTTGTTTTATCTTTGGAGATCAGTTGGAAGTTACTTACTGAGTACCATTATTTTGGTAATCATACTACACTTTTGCAGCCTGTAGATCATAGTACGGGTTATCGCCATTGATGTATATGTCGAGCGGAGTAGACATGGTTCGGACACTTAGAGTGAGATCCTGATGTTCGGTGTATTACCTACCTCCATCTTACATAATAGATTTTTCTTCATGTTATATTCGAAGATAAGTTGTAACAGTGTAATTCCCTTTTTATTCCACTCTTATACTCTTGTTATGCTAGAAGCTCTTGTATTGATATCACCAGTTTTGGGACTTTTATTATGTAATTTCTTCTTTATTTATCTATTCCACAATTCTTTTCTTTATATATTTTGTAATCTGTTACTAGCCGTTCCAGACTACGGGGTGGGGTTGTCTACTGGTGGGTTATAGTAGGTGCCATCATAACCGAAGAAATTGAGGTGTGACAAGAAGTCTTTGGGATATCCTCTACCCTTATTTTTAGTTGATGATAACTTGACATCAAATCGATCTTAGAGAACACTACTCCCTGCAACTGGTCAAATAGGTCATCTATCGTGGTCAAGGGATACTTGTTACGAATTGTCACCTTATTCAACTGGGGAAAATCTATGCACTTTTTCATACTACTAGCTTTATTCTTCACAAGCAAAACTGGGGCTTCCTAAGAAGAGACACTTGGATGAATAAAGCCCTTTTCTAACAAATCATGTAATCATAATTTTAACTCTCTCAGCTCTATAGGTTCCACACGCTATGGAGGAATAGGAAGGGGTCTAGTTCACGGTTGTAGATCTACACTAAAAATCAACTTCCCGATCTGGAGGCATACCCGGAAGATTGTCAGGAAACACTTTTAAGAATTCACATACCACTAAAACTAACATTATAGGAGGTACTATAGATTTATCTTCCCAAAGATGGGCTAAGAACGCCCTACACCACTTCTTTACTAATTTTGAGGCAAGAACTGCGAACATAACCCTCACCAAATTAGGCTTAATGTACCCTTCCACTCTAACTTATTTTTCTCAAGCATTTCTAAAGTGATAGTTTTTGCATAACAATCAAGAATAGCATGATAAGAGAACAACCAACTCATTCCCAAAATAACATCAAGTATCTCCATGTCTAAAATGACTAAGTATGTTAGGGTGTTAAACCTTATGAATATCATAGGACATCCACAATATACCTTATCAACATATATAGACACCCCAACCGGTGTAGACACATATATGGGAGCATCAATATATTCATAGTCTAAGTCACAATCGATAGCAAATTCCATAGACAGTAGAAAAAGGGAAACAAAGATCAAACAATACAGAATCCATATGATCATAGACAAGAATAGTACATGTGATCACCGTATCAGAAAATTCCTCCTCATGATGACTTGTAACTGCATACAGATGTGTCTTTTTACCACCTTGACTGCCACTTCTACCATCTTAAGCTTTATTTCTACCAACCTGTCCTCCACCTCAGTTAGACTGGTTTCCACCATTGCTTGGACACCACGCCCACCTTGTGGACGAACTCTATTGCTTCTTTCACCATCTCGACCTACCAGAATGAGAGTAGTGGAATTTGGTTGCTGAGTCAACTAACCCACAATAAGAAGTTAGGGAAATACCTTCTTATGTTTCCCAAACCCCCACACTTAAAGTAATTTGGTCCTAAAAGTAAGCCTATGAACTAAGTAGAAAGAAGGCATATAACTGTTGGCTCGAGAAGGCTGATAACTAACGCTAGACAAACCCCTATAAATACTGGTATAGCTACATGGTAGGGATTAGAAGAGCCACGCCCTTTTAATAAAGTACCATTGAATTGGCCTAAGTTTCGAACCTTGTTATTTTCTTCCTTTACCTCTCTCTGTTTCTCAAGTGCTTCGGCCTTCTTAGAAAATTCAAAAATATCATGGAAGGACTTATTAGTCACTACCACAGATAAGGTAGCAAACTGAATCCCTAAATTTAGACCCTACACAAAAAACCTAATATGCTTCTTTTCTGAAGTAACCACTTATATTGCATGGTAGGACAATGTATGAAACTTGGCCTCATAGGCTTCCACAGACATGTTATTATACTCCAACCTTAGAAACTCATCCTTTTTATTGTTATGATAAGTGTACAGAACATATTTTTCAAGGAATACATTCTGAAAGTGTGCCCAAGTATGGAGGGGTAAGGCATCAATGCACTCCACAATGACCTCCACTGTTGCTTAGCTTTTTTGTACAGCTGGCTGAAAACAAACTCCACCTCGTACTTTTCAAAAATACCCATTTTGTGCAGAATTCATGATAATATATTAGAAACTCATCATCCTCAAAATCTATACCTTAGAATACTGAGGTCTTCATCTTCATAAACTTACATAATAAATCATGTTCATCATCAATCATTACTAGTCCAAGTACCTATTAGGGATATACCCCTATTTTAGAACCTGTATCCATCCTTGGTGCTACAGCAGCGGTATGTTGTAATGTTGGGGATGGAACAATTGGAATCAATAGAGTGTATCTAGTGCCTTCCAGGCTACCCAAGAATCACAGCACTTATTGGATCACCTTTGTAGACAAAGACACCTGAGCTGCACTATCTGGTGTGGGCACCATATTCTCTGGAGTTGGCATCTCGTCTTTCTTAACTACCTCTTCTTCATCCTAAGCATGGCCTAGAGCATCCTATGGTGGGAGAGGATATGGTTATCTCTGTCTTATTTGTCTCTCTATGGATTATGATCCACCCTAACAGGCATTAAACCTCATCCTTTCCTTCTTGCTCTGCCTTTAACTGGAGGCCTGCCCCAGAATATGGCCCCAATGATTGATACGGGTGTTGTTGTAGGTGGTGCCCTGGGTTTTGCTATTCCAGCACTGGTGGAACTAGCATTTACCATCTACAAATAAGAGTGAAAGAATTAGATACCAATTTGGATCACCAGATACCAATTAAAATTAACTAATAGCATGAAAGGAAGAAAGAAAAAGGGAATTCTTTTCCTAAAGTCATATAGCTTCCAGAAGAAAACTAAAGACGTCTTCGTACCATTTTGAAGGACTCTACTAAATTTTTATTTTGTAATGAGAGCTACAAATCCAATGCTCAGATACCATCTCTATCATGACTCAAATAGTCATGATTGACACCCGCCCTAAGCTATGGCAGGAGAACCATACTGTACTCACCTTTACTTAAGTATTATTCTCACTTTCATGGTAATATTAGATCATGCTTTTAAACAAGTTCTTAAAATATTTCATTCCATAGCTATTGATTATTTAGAAATATCATCACTCATAAGAATAAAATAGTATGCGAAAACCTCTATTTATTACAACCCCCAAGACATGAAGTCACCACACAAAACATCTAAAGATAACTAAGTCTCAAAATAGAGAAAATATCCCAAAAACAATAAAAGGAAATCATCTTAGTCCTAAAAATAAGGGATGTCAACATCACAAAAGAATTTGAAGGTTTTCCGGACATGGTGATCACCCTCAAAATCAAGTTTGAACCACTATCTAGAACCGAGGTCGTGTGTCAACTGCTGGAAAATACTTTGCGCTTAGAAAAAATAAGAATACATATAGTATCATTATATCAGCAAGTACTGGTAAAAACATAGGTAGACTAACTCAACAATGAACAAGTAAGCAACAAAAAAACCATACCCAATATATTTCCACCAAGTGGGGTCAGGGTGGGTAAGTGTACGCAATCCATACCACTACCTCAGATATGAAATAATGAACAAGTAAGAAAGACAAACAAATATTATAATGATCACAATAAAACTCAAAACCAATGATAGCATTCAGGTCAACACATCATATGCCATCACATAGTTACAACTCACAAGTTTACTTTCATATGCTTCACACTTGATCATTTCATCAACACTAATCATTATGTAAAATCATTAATAAGCACCTAATGCATATAAATGAGGGAATGTATGAAAGATGTGTGTATCATCTATTACCTTTCTCAACCTCATCATCAACATAACATTGTACCAGGGTGCTACCCGACCTATATCAAATTCATAATGGCATGGTACCCTACCCATTATCTCAAAATATCATCACCATGTAAATGAAATACAATGAATTCATTAAATCACAAGTCATGTTATAATGCAATCATAAATGTCAAGTTCACAAACAAGTACAAAGCCAAGAAAGTCTTAAGTGTTATAACAAAATTGTATACTACCTCAACTTTTTTCCTCAAAGTCTCCTTTAAGCTACATTTTTTCCCTTTCATTCTCATTCAATTCATTCTTAATCTATACAACAACAAGAATACACCACCATTTTAATAATTCATTCTTTTTTTAACCGTTAGAGATCATAACCCATTGATTTTAGCCACTAATTTATCCTATTTCATCATTTTAGGGTTTTCTTATCATTTAAACCTCGTGAATTTTACTTAAAGTAGCGTAAACAACTATAAGTCTAGTCTCATTAGTATTTTTTAACACCCTATAATCATTACATACTAAAATTATAAGCAATCTCTTCATTTTTCATTAATTTTCATAAACTAGGATTAAACTCCAAAACCCAGCATTAATCCATTTTATAGTAATTTTCTAAGGTTAAAGAAATTGAATTCAAGACTTGTACGTAATTACTTATCTCCAAAGATGAACTACTCCAAAAATCCTTTGAAAAATGCCTTTCTTAGGAGCTATAGCATTTTCCAGAAAAGTTGGGAATACAACATTTTTTGACTTTTAAAAACTAAAATTTTACTGTGGATTACCGATGCAGCGGTTTGCATCTCTTTTTATGGAGGTTGAAACTGTGGTTTGGTTACCATTGCAGAATTACCACTGGAGCGGTTACTTTTTCTTCTATAGCGGTTCAAGGTAGAAACTCGGTACTCCTCCTCAAGGGTAATTAGGTATTTTCTCTTTAGAGATAATACCCAATTACCCCCCTGAACTATACCCAAAAAGGCTATGACACACCTCAACTTAAAGGGGGTTCTATTACCCCCCCTGAACTATTTAAAAGTGTAATTCTGACACTCTTAGTGCCTACGTGTCCCATACGTGGCACAACACATTGAAGTGTCCACGTAGGCATATGTGTGTGCTACGTATGTGCCACATAAGCACTAATGGTGTTAAAATTACAATTTTAATTAGTTCAGGGGGTAATAGGACCCCCTTTAAGTTGAGGTGTGTCATAGAATTTTTGGGTATAGTTTATGAGGGTAATTAGGTATTTTCTCTTTAGAGATAATACCCAATTACCCCCCAGAACTATACCCAAATTATGAACCATGAATTTTGAAAATCACAAACCAATCCCTCCATGAAAAGTTTTATAATCGGAGTCTATTACTCTATTTCAGGTGTCGGGAGGTTTTACGACTTCCTATGCTCTTGGTATCTAGTTAACAGCTCAAATCTCACCGCTACAAACAATATTAATTCCATATTGCATTCGATTATCACACCCTTACAAATAATCCAATCCTAAGCTAGCCCTGAATTTCTCAAAATTTCTCTAAGAAAAGTCTAGGTGCAAATTTTACCTCTCATTTCAGTGTAACAAAATTTTGGATCATTACACAGATTCATGAGTATCGTATAAAAATATAATATAGGTACCCTTCACTACTGGAATATAGTTTCTTCCAAAAGATACTAAAATACTATACTAGAGTTTAGAGAAACTTCATAAAAGATATCTTTAAAAAAAGTATAAGTTGATAACTTAGTTAAGCTGATTGTATAGAGTAATAATAGTTTTATTAATGAACTTCAACATAATACATAAAGTGTCCTTTAATTTGGCTTATCTTGAAATGGCATCTATGCACTCCAACTTTGTATATGCACAAACACACACTTAAATATCATAAAGTTTAAAAATAGACACACACATCCTACATGGCAAATCATATTCCATGACCTTTACCTTCATCAATTTGTTCATTGTTTGGCTCTGAAATAGATTTTAAGGAGAATTGGTGGCTATTTATTTTGGTAGAAGGCTATGAATTCTACTAAGTAGAATAATTTGCCATTTTTTTAGAAAATTCTTGGGTGCATATTAAATCTTGAGTTCATAGATCTTGTAGAGTTTATCGAAGTAACATCCAGTGTTAATCTGTGTATCTAATGATGAAATGTTGACTCTTCTTGTTTGTATGGTGGCTAATGAAAGTCCTTATATATGACACTGCTAAAGTTTGATTTATGGGAAGTCTTTTGTAAGAGAATGACATGATGCTTTAACAAGGTATGTGACACAACTAATCACACTTTATTCTTATTACACTTTACATCTAAAAAATAAATCACGTCAACACATAATAGTAATAGGAATTTTGTCAACTGTAGAGTCACATAGTCACATCAATAATTAAGAATGGTAATATGACTTCAACCAATATAGCAACTGACTATGTTATTAATTTTGCTTTTTTGGACCCATCTTTCATAAAAACATGTAAATATGTAAAAATATGTAGATGGAATGCGATGGTGAAGCCAAAATTGTGCTAAATGGAATTTAATGGTGTTGTGATCAAGGAATGCACAACTTTAAAGTTGAATTGGACTCTGTATTAATTTTTCAGATAATCCAAGGTACTTGAAGTATTTACTAAAATCTGATCCCCATCATTAAGGATATCAAAGATAGATTTCGGGAAAGAAAAATTGAGATTTCCAATTATTACAGAGAAGGAAACTCTGTGACAGATAAGCTTGCAAAGCATGCCACCACTTTATCTCAAATTGCTATTTATTTTAAAGAAAATTGGCTACCAAGGGGGGCTAGGGGAGCTCTTAAAATAGACAAGTTGAACCATCTCCAAACGAAAGTGGTGAAACAATCATCTTGGATATTTGATCCACCTTAGGCAGAAGATTTTTTCGTTGATAAGGTTTACTTTAGGTTCTTGAGCAGGATCATAAAGGCCAATGTTATGATAGGTAGTGAGATGTTGGAACCCTTAGGGGTTGCACCACACGGTTAGGGACCAGCTCCTCAAGGTCAGTCTCAAGTGATAAAGCAGTAAAGCAACTAGGAGGTGCTGAAAATTTAAAGGCAATGCAAGAAAGTAAGAACACAAGATTTTTACGTGGAAACCTAAAATGAGAAAAAACACGGCTTTCCCACACAAAAAACTAAGAAATCCACTATAATCAACCTCCTGATTACAGTCTATATTTCAGCCTACCTCTAGGCTCCTTTTGCTTATAGCAACTCTACTACAAGCTCATCTTGGTAACTTTACTACTCTCTCTACACTGATTAACTCTAATCAGCAATAATGCTTAGGTAACTCTACCTAAGAAGCACTCTCAAAAGAAAAATACTACTCTTATAACGTGAGTTGTTCTTTTATAAATCAACACTCAAGAACACTTTCAATTTAAGCTCACATAAGCAGCTATGAACTTGAGTAGTTTTGGAATGGGTTTTGACTACCTCACTTTACTCTTTAGAATTGCAAAAACCAATTGTTGAAGAGGCATATATTTATTTTTATAGTTCGGTGATGATTAGGGATAGAATATCATTGGACCAGCTTTCCAAGTCGGTTCAAAGTAGCACCTGCAAGTTTGTTACACAAGAGGACAAAACTGTGCAGATACTGTGTGCCAGTTGTACAGTACTTTGCACATCCAGTGACCTGGTCCCTTGCAGTTTAGAAAGTTTCCCCCTTTTTGATTATGGCAAACCAAACCATATAATTTGAGAATCAGTGCACATTCATCATATTTAATCGGTGCCATTACAACCTAAAGATAAATGTTCCTCCTATCATCATGATTCCTCATCATGCAACACAGGGACCTGGTCCCTTGTTGTTATATACAACAATTCTTCCCCCTGTCATTATGCACCTTTGTCATTTAGTGAATTAACATACTTCCCCCTATCGACATGATTCCCACCAATTTAGCACTCCCACACGTCTAGTCCTTACATATGAAGATATGAAGTCAGTATTCCCTCTTTTGGCATTATTGAAAAGGATTGATAGTAAACCATAAGTAAAGATAAGTACGAGTTAATTAACTCATGGCCACTAGGGCAACACTAATATGAAGAGCAGCTTAAGGTAAGGGAAATAAATGAAGATCCCAAATAAAGATTCATTCATAATTAATTAGGATAAGTAACAATATAATATACTAAAAATAAATTATAAAACTACTGCTTGTAAAGGCCACAATGGAACCAAGGACTAGAAACTAGCACACTAGGACTTAGGTGGAAGGGGGATTGGGAGAAAATGACTTTAGAACCATGTCCAATCTATTAGGTGCTGCAGCATGCACATCGAGCAATTGTTTGGTGAGAGTTTTTACTTTATTATTTAGTCTTTATACTTCACCAGTCAATTCTATAATTTTTTTCTTTGAGCTTTGCATTCTCTGCTGCAAGTTCTTCTGTGGCACCTGGTCCCTCTGAGGACATCTTTTGAATTTGTAGTTTCTGATTCACTATTTCAGTGTCTTTTACTACTAGCATAATCCTCAACTCTTCCATTTCTTTGGAAAATCTTTCTTGAGCATCCATTAGTTCAGACACTTTGGATATAGTCTCCACTTTTCCTTCAATGCACCTATTTTCCATCAGTGTGGTTAAACTGATCAGTTTTTAATTATCCCTGGAGTTCTTTTAGTCCCAATCACTCCAAAAAAATTAAGGAATTTGTTCAGCAAGTAACCATAAGGAATCCCATTCCTTCCTTCCTTTTCTTGGATAACCTTTAGCATATGCTCTATTATTAGAGAAGGAAGACTCATTAACTCAAACTTACTCAGACATTCGATTAGAAATAGATCAATGCCAGAAGCAATGGTTCTTTTCTCTTGTCTTGGCAGCAGGACCTTATTAATAAACTCAAAAACCAACTGGAACTCACTCTTTAAAAACTTCTCCAAACCATCCTTTTCCATTTCTATTTGCTCTTCCCCACTAGCAAAATTTTTGGGGATCATTTCCAAGTAATAGCAAGTTTTCAGCTACCAAACTCATGCAACTGAGAGAATTAAATTTGTTCATCGAAATCTCATCATCAACTAGATTAGAAAATATAGAGTTTGACTCTGAAAGGGTTGAAGAACCAAGATTTTGTAATTTGTCTGAAGTTTCGACACCTTTTAATTCATCAAAGGGAACCTAAATTTAAGGGGCACTGGGGGATTCTAGTTTTTCTGAGGAAAGAGGTCCTTCAATTTGAAGAATCTCTTGTTCAATTTGGGAGCCAGAATATTTATTTAGGTCATCCATTTGGACAGAACATTCATTGGGATTTAAAGTTTCAACTGGAGAAATTTCAACTGGGGTTTCATGAGTCTCATGAGAAAAACTGACAGGTGATTCTTTTTGTGGCTCTTGAGAATAATCTGAAGACAAATTTTTCATGGGGTTTGAAGATAAGGGAATTTTAGACATTTTTAGGTTGAGAAAAATAGAATTTGTGAGAAGGAGACAAAAAGGACCAATTTCAATAGAGTTTTGAGTTAATTGTGAAAATAATGAATTGATAGGGTTTGAATTTATAAGTAAAAAAATGGTCATTTTACATTTAAGACACCTTTTTTTAACAGACACATCTAATGACAATCGTTGTGACTTTTTACTTCTGAATGAATTTGACAACTTTTGTTCATATAGAATTAAGCAAGTGGCCTTTTCCAATAGAAATTTTATACACATTCAAGGCACATCATTCTGGTACTCACCTGAGAAATGGGACCAGGTCTCTCTCCTTTTTGAGTGAGATCACAACTTGTGTTTGTTACAATTGTTTCCTTCTGAAGTTGTTCCCTTGGGTGTATACCTGCAAAGGTATGATACTAAATAGATTTGCGTACACCTACTTTATCATAGACACTTGTCCCCGTGTCATAGACAAATTTGGAAGAGACACTTTTTCACATGTTATTTATTCTGTTAAAGCTTCCTCTGATATTAATTTCTTAGGGATCAGGTCCCTTGAAATCATCCATTTCAAAATAAGATACCTCTATCTTCTAGTGTCTTGGGAAAGAGAACACAGTCAGCCTTTTTATTATGAAGCCTTAAACTGTTTCAGTTGATGAGATATTCTTGACTACAATCCCCTTTCCCACACCTAAGATCATGACCACAAGATGGATTTGGGAACCCACTTGAGCTTGAGTTCCCAGTACGAACACAACGGTGTCATCAAATTCTTCTTAGCCCATCTAGGAAGTGATAGCTTCCTCTTTGATTTTTTCAGAGATTTTAAGCCCTAAGAAAGTGCATTCTCCTTCTTAATACATTCAGTACATCTCAATTTAGCCATAGGTAAGTGTTGACATCCCCTTTTTAGAAGCACATCTCTTCCATAGTGAATACACATGAGTTCATACTCTTTGCTTCCAACATAATAAGCATTCCTTTCTTTTGACTTAACAGGTTGACTTTGTTCTTGATAGTTGATAACGCCCAACTTACATGTCAATTTAGTGCAAGGCGGTCGTCGTCAATATATTTACCCAACTTTGGAGTCGGGGTCGAATCCACAGGGAACAATATGAGGGGCAATTAAACTACTTTGAAACTAAAGCTACAAGTTAAATTCAAACAACTGACACAAAAAAAATGGGGATTTTTACTGGTTGAACAAGAGATTATTGGTAATTAAGAGTTTATGGAATAACCGGAATTATGTTCACTAGGGTTTACGGTACATAACAGATTCTACAAATAACTCAAGGTTCTCACGGTGATTAGGAAGACAAGCTATATTTATCAATGGTATGCTCAAATTTCTCTCGACCTATTCATGCGTCTAATTTCCTAATCCTCTCGGACTTAGGGAATCGCAACTGACTGCCCAGATTTTACCTCAGGTTAATCAACCTTGTTATAGTGCTGATTATTAAACGAAGCCTTTCCACGTCCCTGTTGATAATTCACTTCCTACTGTTCATGATTTCTTTATCAAGCAAACCAAAGTAGGTACACCTATTGTTTGCAACCAACAGACATAAATTATAATCTCAGAATTATCAAGAAATCCTAACACTTATTAAACCTTGATTATTTACCACCTTATCATGACCTAAACCTAGATTCCATAATCCAGGTTAAAAGAGTTTAGCTACTTATGACGCATGAAACAAGCATGCAATTTGAATTCATAACTGAAAGGATCAACTTACAATGATGAATGAAATTGAAAGTGAACTTGTATTTGAATCACATGGCAAAACACTCAAATATTGTTCTTGAGATAGGGAGGAAAGAATATTGTTTGTTCTCCTTAATAATAGATGAATTATGCTCAAAACCCTAAAAGTGCTATAAATACTTAATTCTAAATAAGGAAACAAAAATTAAGGTTTCAATTTTCTCTTCGGAATAGACGACGGCGATCTTGACGACGTGTCAGACGTCTGACGGCGTGTGCAAGATGTCATTAAAGATTCCAATGAATTTTTATCTTTTGATTACTTTGATGGAAAATCTGATGGTGTGTCAAATATGTGACGGCGCGTGAAAAATATCATCACATCTTCATTGGAAATCAGCATGATCTGCTTCAGGTTGACGGCAATTTTGACGCCTCATCACAGATTTGACGGCGCTTCCTAAATGTTGTCACATTTCATCTCAACTCCTCAGGTTCTGTCTAAGCTTGAAGGCAACTTTGAAATCCTGTCACATGTCTGACAACGCTTCAGAAATAGCGTCAGCTACACTTTAGCTTATTCACACCAGATTTCAGCTGATTTATTCTTCTTTTCTTTGGTTTCCTCCCCGATCACTTGTATCTGCATTAAAACAATAAAAACAATCAAAAATAACAAAAGTTGCTTAAGACTTCACAATTATTTAGAGTTAAAAGCCTCAAATGTGTTAGCATCTGCTCACATATCAACAACCTCAACTTAAACCAATTGCTTGTCCTCAAGCAACCAAAACATAACTTAGGAAGATACAAAGTGCAATTGATAGTCACTCATTCACTTAATCTCAAACACACTTTACCTTCTCCAAGTTCAACTATTTCAAACTCAACTGTGTTTACTATTGAAGAACAATAATGTGACACACAGGACTCAAGATATGGTATAAATTCAGCAAAACAATCATGCATGCACCAACATTGCACTACCCAAACTTGCAACATACCTAGTGTGCCATCACAACAAAGAAATCCCTTTCTCACTCATATCAAACATCAAATGTTTAGCATAGGGATAATCCACAGATCCTCACTCTCAGAATAAAGTTCCAATCATTGTATGTCATTTGCCATAGGCTTGCCCTTATTTTCATTGCCAAGGTCTTCAGACATGTCAACTAGGATCACTATAGGACTTTTTCTCGGCTTGTAATATAGGCTAGGGGTTGGTATGATATTCAAGGGTATTTAAAGTGAGTACGCCTCCTTGACACTACACTAACCTCTTGGGGTTTTACTTCTTAATCTTTTTCTCTTCCTCTCTTTTATTAATCACACATGCTCAAAATGGGTGCGGTCTTTTCAATAATCAAATTATCTTTTTCTCATCTTTTACACAGTTTTTTATTTTCTTATTCTTTTTGCACTACACCCGGCTTTTTATTCTTTTCTCTTGTTCTACCTCTCTTCATACTCAATTTTCATCATGTACCCCTATGATAGCCACCCTCAACTTAGGTTTTTTACCTAAGTCAAGGTGCATAATGTCCAAGGAGGACCAGGGCCAAAACAGGTTCAATATAATGTTAATGTAAAGGTGATAGGTGTCTCAAAAAGAAATAGGCAATTAAGGCTCAAAGTAGGGATCAAGGGATCTCATGCACACTGGGAAGGTCATTTAGTCTAAAAGTGGACTAAATAAAAAAAATGGCCTATGATCCTTTCCTAACCCCTATCCTACAACCTAGGCAAGAAAAACCGGGCAAGTTCTGGATTTAACACACAAAGGGAACTAGGTAGTATCTCAAACACATGTCACAAAGGTACATCATAAGCCACTACCTATCCGGTTCATGTAATTGTTAACAATGATTGTCATGTCCCCAGCACTAATGCCATAAAAATATTCACAGTAGTCACATACAGATGCACATCACACAGTTAACACAGACAATTGGAGAGGTAGTTATCATTCCAAGAAAATTCAACAAAAATATGTCAACTGCTATAGATACTTATTTTTCTCCCAGTTAACCACAACACATCACAACGCAAAAATAATACGCCTAAACATGCTGGCTCTACTAGGAACAAGACTCCGGGGAAAAAAGACACGGCAACAAAAACCCCAGGAGGACATCAACACCCACAAGTAGCCCCAACACCCTCAACTTAAAATCTTGCAATGTCCCTAATACGTCAAACCAAAACAAGAGAGTTAGAAATATACCTGTGGCACCATGGGTGCGAAGATCTGATGTCAATCACATAATACGAATACAAACAACAAAATACCTTGGGTTTCATCCTAAGAAGCGCCTAACTTAGTGTCGCAGCATGACAACATCCAGTCATCCTTTATCCCTCCACTTTGATGATTTAAATTGTTGGCCCATCTTTTGATCTTTACATTTTTTAGGTCCGTTGGAAAAATGTGAGGGCGTGATAAGGAATGTTCTATCACGCCACTTTGAAGACTTGAACCGATTGCCCAATTTTACATTGAACTTTCGTGCGGGCTCATTGGGCAATGATGAGGATCTTAAAAAGCCACTAAATGGATATCGATTTTTAAGCTTCTTGGCCTTCAAGACTGGGGTTGTAGTATACCCTTTTGGAAAGATAAACTCCAAAATGTAAGAATTTTCCTCCTCATTTTCAAAATTCATCATTTGCTTGGGTGATTCGACTTTCATCAAATCCGCCAAGCATAATGTTGAAAAGTGGTTCGAATGAGGACTAACTCTCAATTTTGGAGTAGCATCCCTATTAGTATTTTTACCCTAAAATGGACTAGAGTCTTCACAAGGATTGTTCTTGATTTCTTCTTTTGACTCTAATACCATCTCTTCGTCTTTGGCATCTTCATTGATAAATGGTTCGGTTGGTTGGGAAATCACCGAGGGTTGCTCAACATCAAGCTCATCATCAATATCGGATTCTTTCTCCTCATCTTCACACTCGTCCATTATGTTAAATGATTCCACAAATAAGATATCATCTAAACATAATGTAGAAATGTGCTTTGAATGCTTGACCTTTATATCCATATCCTCTATCATTCTTCTTTCCTCGTTATTTGCCCTTATGTCTTGATGTATATCACGTATGATATCATTCATTGTGTTCACACACTCCAACATTACTTGAAGCATAGCTTTAATGCCACTCTTTTTGGTGCTTCGTTCTTCCTATTCTTGACCATAAGACCTATCAAACTCATAAGAAGATCTAGAATTTGGGTTAGCATAATAGGGGGAGGGGATATTTGAGCAATCACTCCAATATCCATCTCGACCGCCACATAAAGAACAACCATACTCCTGGCAGGATGGAGATGGTGCACACATCTCTCTCCAGAGAGCATATCTACAATCTTGCTAAAAGTGAGGTCCATCACAATATGGACATGGATCATCAAGATAAGATTTCCAACCACCAAGCTCATGTTTATTCCACGATGCCATAATAATAAGTAAACTATAATAAAAATCTACCTAACACAAGAAATAAAAGAAGACTAAAAACAAATATGTACAAGTTTGAATTCAAGCTAGTAGGCTAAAATTCCAAACCAACTCAATACGCCAAATTGTTCCCCGGCAACGGCTCTATTTTTTATAACGCTCAACTTACACATCAATTTAGTGCAAGGCGGTCGTCGTCAATATATTTACCCAACTTTGGAGTCGGGGTCGAATCCACAGGGAACAATGTGAGTGGCAATTAAACTACTTTGAAACTAAAGCTACAAGTTAAATTCAAACAACACAAAAAGATAAAATGGGAGTTTTTAATGGTTGAACAAGTGATTGTTGGTAATCAAGAGTTTATTGAATAACCGGAATTATGTTCACTAGGGTTTATGGTACATGACAAATGCTACAAATAACTCAAGGTTCTCACGGTGGTTAGGATGACAAGCTATCTTCATCGATGGTATGCTCAAATGTCTCTCGACCTATTCAAGCGTCTAATTTCCTAATTCTCTCGGACTTAGGGAATCGCAACTGACTGCCTAAATTTTACCTCAGGTTAATCAACCTTGTTACAGCGCTGATTATTACACAAAGCCTTTTCGAGTCCCTGTTGATAATTCACTTCCTACTGTTTATGATTTCTTTCTCAAGCAAACCAAAGTAGGTACACCTATTGTTTGCAACCAACATACATAAATTATAATATCAGAATTATCAAGAAATCCTAACACTTATTAAACCTTGATTATTTAACACCTTATAATGACCAACCCTAGATTCCATAATCCAGGTTAAAAGAGTTTAGCTACTCATGACGCATGAAACAAGCATACAATTTGAATTCATAACTGAAAGGATTAACTTACAATGATGAATGAAATTAAAAGTGAACCTGTATTTGAATCACACGGCAAAACACTCAAATATTGTTCTTGAGATAGGGAGGAAAAAATATCGTCTGTTCTCCTCAATAATAGATGAATTATGCTCAAAACCCTAAAAGTGCTATAAATACTTAATTCTAAATAAGGAAACAAAAATTAAGGTTTGAGTTTTCTCTTCGGAATAGACGACGGCAATCTTGACGGCGTGTCAGACGTCTGACGGCGTGTGTAAGATGTCGTCAAAGATTCCAGTGAATTGTTATTTTCTGATTCTTTTGATTGCAAATCTGATGGCATGTCAAATATGTGACGACGCGTGAAAAATGTCGTCACATCTTCACTGGAAATCAGCATGATCTGCTTTAGGTTGACGGCAATTTTGATGCCTCGTCACAGATTTAACGGCGCTTCCAAAACGTCGTCACATTTTATCTCGACTCCTCAGGTTCTGTCTAAGCTTGACGGTAACTTTGATAGCCTGTCCCATGTCTGACGACGCTTCAAAAATGGCGTCAGCTACACTTTAGCTTATTCGCACCAGATTTTAGCTGATTGATTCTTTTTTTCTTTGGTTTCCTCCCTGATCACTTGTATCTGCATTAAAACTATAAAAACAATCAAAAACAACAAAAGTTGCTTAAGACTTCACAATTATTTAGAGTTAAAACCCTCAAATGTGTTAGCATCTGCTCACACATCAATAGCCCAACCCTTTATCATTATTAATACCTTGACTAAGTAGATTAGAAAGAGTTTGTGAAAAAGCAGTCCATTTAAGAGATTTGTTCAAATCTTCTCTTAAGCAGTCCAGGTTCCTTTCCAATTTTTCATTCCTTTGAAGTGCAGCCAGAAGGTGTTTTTTAGAATCCCTCAATTTTTCTTCAATAACAATTTGAAGCCCTGAAGCTTCTTCTTCTTTTTTTTCATCTAAATCATTTCCCTTCTTTAGTTGACTCATATAACTCAGATTCTCAGGTTTAAACTTAGAGAATATTTCTTCTATTTTTTATATCTGAAGATTTAAGGAAATCAACTCATGTTCTTGATACTCTATTTTCTTATCTAGTACATTCTTCTTAGTGGTTAATTCACGTACAGTGTCTATCAACACGCTAGCAAGATTTTTTATTTTCATAGCAGTGTAGTTACCGAGATTTTTTTTAAGATCAAGGAGTGTTACCTCCTTTCTTCTTCATCCTTTATGTTTTCCAAAAATGCAAACATGGAGTCATAGATAACTGGATAGTCTTCCATTGCTAGTATAGAGACATCTCCTCTCTTCTCATCTTTACTTGAATTACTGTAGGAGTCTCTCCATGCCGCCATTTGAGAATACCAGGAACCTGGGGTTATTTTATTATCATCTTGTTTCAGCATGAAATCATCTTCATACTCTTTGTCTTTCCCAGATTTAATGAACAAGTCTTCCCAAGCAGCCAACACCTTTTTTACTATTTAGCTAGCTCCAGCTTTTCTTCTTGATATTTCAGGATTTTGATTCTTCTTTTACACTGGTAGTTTCTCGTGAATTCTTCAAAGCTGCCACATTTGTGACAACCTTCAATTTTACAATTTAATTTGCTAAGCTGACCAGCCCTTTTTATAGATCTAACAATCCTTGTCGCAAAGAGTGCACATCAATGTCCTCATCTCCTGAGTCAGATTCTAAAGCCTTCAAGATCAGTAATTTTTACTTCTTTTCTCTCCTAGTTCAGCTATACCAGTCATGATGACCAGAAAACTTTAGGTATGAACCTTTTAGAGTGAAACTGCTCTGATACCAATTGTTGAAATCCTTGGGGGTTGCACCACACAGTGAAGGATGAAGTCCCTTAAGGTTAGTCTCAAGCGATAGATCAGTAAAGTAACTAGGAGTTGCTAGAAATTTAAAGGTAATACAAGAAAGTAAGAACACAAGATTTTTACGTAGAAACCCAAGATGGGAAAAAACACAACTTGCCCTCACAAGTACCTAAGAAATCTACTATAATAAAGCTCTTAATTAACGTCTAGATTTTAGCCTACCTCTAGGCTCCTTTCGCTTATAGTAAATCTACTATAAGCTCATCTTGGTAACTCTACCAAGGACTCTCTCTACACTGATTAACTCTAATCAGAAACAATGCTTAGGTAACTCTACCTAAGCAGCTCTCTTAAAAGAAAAACACTACTCTTATAATATGAGTAGTTCTTTTACAAATCAACACTCAAGAACACTTTCAATTTAAGCTCACTAAGGAGCTATGAACTTGAATAGTTTTGGAACTGGGTTTTTGCTGCCTCACTTCACTCTTTAGAATTGCAAAAACCAACTATTGAAGAGGTGTCTCTTTTCTTTTATATCTAGGTAATAATTAGGGATGGAATATCATTGGACGGGTTGTCCAAGTCGGTACGAAATAGCACCTGCAAGTTTGTTACACAAGAGGACAAAACTGTGCAGATATCGTGTGCTAGCTGTACAGTACTTTGCACGTGCAGGGACCTGGACCCTTGCAGTTTAGCTGCTTATCATCAAAACTACATATAGCATGAGATAATCTCCAGACTTCTTTAGTCATATCTTTGTCAAAGAGTGGTGAATTAGCTATGTGTGTTTGGCATAAAGGCTAATTAGCCATAACTTTAGAAGTTTAAAATTTTATTCAGGTGATTTATTCTTAGAATAAAAGTAACCATCCCCCTCCTGTTGTATTACATTGACTGGTTTGGATGAAATGAATATTAAAATCTTTGAAGTATAATGTATAAATAACATATGTATATTTATATATTACCAACCTTTTAGTAATTGTTGCTTTATCACTATTTGTGAAAACTTTTAGCAATTGTTATCTTTTCAGTAGTTTTAACAGCTGCCACCTAGTATATAAATATTAGGTCCATGCGTGTACGGGTAATTTCTATCTAGTGACTTTTCAAGTTAGCAGTAGAATTATAGCAATGTCATACTTTCGGCAGTCATAGGAAATAATTCACTATTTCTTATTATTACTCAATATTTAATTTCAATAGCTTCTTAAATAGAAATTGTCACCTTAAATTCCAATAAGCTAGAATAAACACTTGCAACTTGCATGGCTTCATTTTTGGAGTTTCTTTCTAGTTTCTAAAAACTCAAGGAAGGAAGAATTCGATTTCTGTGACAACTTTATCTCTTCATGAAGATTAAAGAAAATGACTGAAAAATAATAATAGGGATCAATATCCATGGACTTAGATCATACATTCAAATCAACACCTGTAAATTCTACCTATGTATATAAACTAATGCATAATAATCTTTTTCCTCATCTCACTATTTCCACGGAAAGTACAGAGATGTTGTATGAAATTACTCTGTCACGCTCCAAAATAAATTTTATTTCTATAACAGCTGCGGATAAAACCAGATTGTACTTGTAACAGCCCGGAAGTACCCCCTGGACATCACACGGTACTCAGGACTACGAGTAGCCCCAAGATAACCCATGATATCGTTACAGCTCAGAACTCACACAGTAAGGATGGAAAACATCAGCAGAAAACAAAAGATAAACAATCTCATAAATTCAAGTGATTCTTTAACTTAGAAATTTTTACCCAAACTTCTTTAACATAAGCTTACACGTAGTCTAACAAGCCTCTACTATAGACTAGAGAGCCACTGGGACAGACCCCAGCTGACCCGTATAAAAACTAAAATCAATGTCTAAAATACTTCCATCAAAGAAAACACAAATCTAAAAACTGGGTCCTCAGACTATGAGGAATCACCAAATGTCGGGATGCAGGTAATGATGCCGAAGTCACTCGTGCTACTGGAAATGGGCACCAGAACCTACATTATAAGACAATGTAGCACACAAAGGTATATGTGTATCAGTACTTCTTGAATGTACTGAGCATATGAGGATGAATGCATAAATAAAACAATGTTGAATACATGTATATAAGCTTTCAAAATAAGCATGCTAAACTTAAATGACTCACCTTGGACTTGAGTAAAACTTAACACTACAAATCATAAACATAGAGTATAAAGCATATGAATAAACTTAGTGAGCCATAACGCTTAGTTTCTTAAAATCCTAACTTTTAATCTTGTTTATGGGATATTCTTCTAACTGACATAAATCATGTGAGATATCATAGAGTCCAACGTCTTACCCATATTGGAGAGAGTTGTCCTACCCTTTCCATCAGAATAAAACCTTATCTTAGTGATTATTATAATTAACTTCATCTATATTGGGAAAAAGCTTAACCTACATTGGATCATAGTTTTTGGGAACTTTAGATACACTCATCCGCATTTCCATCTCGATACTAAATACTACTCCCAGAATACTTATGTGCTCATGCTAAAAGAAATCCACCTTAAAATAGCATAAGAGTTTATATACTGAAAACCAGTTATGCCTTTCTTTCTTTAAATCATTATCAAAATGAACAATTATGGATTTCATATCTTGTATTAGGATCAAGAGATCAATCTTTTCTTTAAATCATAGTACAAACTTATTGATGGAGATTAAGAGCATAATTTTTTTTGTAAGATCAATACTTGTACTTAAGACTTATAATACATGCTTAAATTCTTAGAAATTCATGATAAAACTTTATACTCAATAATCATCTTAAATTACTTCAACAATTCCAGTCAGGATAGGGAAATTCAAATCATAATATGAATCTTATAAACCAAAACATGGATGTAAGTAAACCTTAATGCACTTAAAGCTATTAATCTCATGGAAATATCATAATTCAAGAATATGGCTATTTGGGTATGAACCCTAATTCAAAATAAAGAAATTAAATCGTAAAACTCATGTATTTTGGGCATAAGGATAAAAGAAAATCCTTATTCATAAACCTCACATACCTTAAAGTTCTTGGATTGTGAAGGAAACTTGAATCTTGTCACTTGAAAGATGAACTTAAGAAAGAAACCCTAGTCTTGATGATTCTTGGAGATGAGAGAATGTAAGCATTGTTATTTTATTGTAATAAGTGGGGAAATAACGCCTCTCTGAGGGTTATAGGGCATGGATAGGAAGTTATAAATGAGGAAAAGACTAAGAAATCCTTAGCTAAACTTTACAGAAAAAGCTCGTCGGTCTATACGGGTCTACCATACGACTCGTATAATAGGGTATGACCTAGCTCCTCCACTCGTAATCATAAAAAACTCAAAGGGACACATACACTGGTCGACATACGAGTCCCTCATACGACTTGTATCCTCTTCGTACGATCCTTGACCCTATACTCATACCTTGTATAGGTTATCTTGGAGTCTACACTGATGTTATTACGATTTGGCTTCATATGACTCGTACGCTTCTTAATGAATTTAAAGGATATAGTAATCATACTTGTAGCAGGTGTTGTAGAGGATGGATAAGTAAACTCTAAAGATACGCCAACCGGCTCTGAGCTCAAAGCTGAGGCTGATGAAGAAGTGGCATGTGTCCCCTCGCCCTTCCTACTTAAATTTGGAGCCTCTTTCTTATCCCCTATCTCCATATCAATACTAACACCCACATCACTTACATGTGCATCACCAATATCTATAGAAATTATTAGACCCTCAATATGGGATCTAGGAACTACTACAGGCTTTGTAGATCTCCTAGAAAAGACTGGGTGTGTCGTATCCTTCATACGCTTTTTATGTACAATAGTCATCGGACATACCCTCTGATCTACTCCCGGTATCTCAAGTATACTAGCCTCATTGCATAGTCTCTGAATTATGTAAGGAAAAGGCAAATTATCCATCTCCCTAAATTTTCTGTCATGGATCTCATGTCGTAGGATAGCTAAAAAATCAATAGAATATACGGCCATCATACTAGCAACCAAGGTTGCTCCCTTCCAAGTAAACAAATTATCTGAAGCAGTGGGGGACAGTCGATATCTGATGAGAAACCACAAAAACTTATCCTCAAATGTCAACAAGACCTTTTTTATCACACCCTGACCCTCAATCCATGGGGTAGCATCACCCAGTGGTGAAATATAGTTGGTTATCCACCTATTAATCTCAACCCTCTTTCGTCTATACTCAGGCTCCCGTATAATGTGTCGATCATGTGTGAATCTCAATTTTTAGTCACACTCAACTGTAGATGAGGGAGCGATATAATTTGGACCAAATATAACCCGGCGGATAGTCTCTGCTGAAAGATCAAATCTGATCCCTCTCACAAGTGTATGATTAAGTTGTGGCTGCTCTGTGAATTTCACCAGTCCTGGAGATCTGCGCATAGGAAGAATTATTGTAGCTCGGTAAGATGCATTAAACTCGTGTACCATGGTCAGACTATAAAAATCGGGTGGGCTGGTCATCCACTCTAACTGATATCGATCGAATACAGCCCATAATTATGTTACTCGACTCATCCCATATAAATCAATCTGGTGCTCCTCATAAATAAGACTCTTAGGCTGGCCTACCTCTAAAATACGACTATCCATATCAAATATGTCCCATATATCCTCTATACACCACCTCGGAGGTACCTCCGTGGCATGTGTGGGTGCAGGACTCTACCCCTGCTATATTGGTTCATCGTGGGAAGCCGTTTCTGTACCCTCTTCAGACTGGGTTATATCTGCTTGTTGTACATGTGTGGCGGTACCCTCTTCAGACTGGGGTATCGCTGATGACTCCTCCTGCTTAGCATTCTCAGATAAATCCTGGAACCCCTCCTCAGACTGGGGGTCATAAGTTGCAACCTGTAGAGTAGACTCAGAATTTGTCTCATCCTCATCATCATCATCTGGTGGAGGAGTATGTAGGGGTGATATCTGTGTTGACTTTGTCTTTATGTCACTACATCGGGTACTCCTCCACTGAACCACTAGGCTCGAGAGACTCTGCCCGTCTCCTCGAGGTATAAACCTTCTTTTTCTTAGTAGCTTTAGGTGTCATATGTACTTGAAAAAATAGTTGTTAGCTTCCAATAAAAATGAGGGATACAAAAAGTTGAAGAAAAACTAAAAGTTTGAAAAGTTTGAATTTTTCCTTAATTTTCACACCCCTACAACTTATTTGAAATCCCAACAAGTCCAATCTACACACATATGTCAAGAATCATGATTTTCAAGGCAAACTAAACATGCTCAACTTGTGTATTACTCTACTCCTTCAAGTTAAACTTCTGGTTATGGCCTAACCTTAGAATTAATTCAAAACAAGGCCCTACATTATGATTTTAGGCTACTTCAAGGTTCCTACATACAAGTATGATAGAATCTATATATTTTGCATGATAATACACATATCAACATGTTTATACGATAAATAAATTAATACATAACCATTAGGAGCCAAAAAATTACCTCTTTTATGATGAATCGGAAGTGAACAAAGAAAAACTCTAGAAAAATCAAAGTTGGAACGTGTTTTCGGTGTGTTGGGACAAGTTGGTATCTCAAACAAGTGTCAATTTAGCCTTTACTTAAGTGTAGGGTTAGTTTATGTTTTAAGAGGGAAGTTTAACTTTAAAGAAAAAAGTGTAGTTTTGAGGACTTGAATGAGTTAGAATGAGGTTAAAAGTGTTTAAATAAGGATGGGGGCTATTTTAGGTCATATATATGTGTTGGTGGGCCTGAAATTTTTATTAAAATTTGGGTCCACTCATGACCTAGCCACGGCAGCTACTTGCGTCTGCCACCTGCGGCCAAGCATGAGGCGCAAGTGCCACCTGCAGCCAGCAGGTGTAGGGAAAAAAATTTATGCCCACTTTCCTGCACTCCGAACTTGGTTTTTTACTATTTTTCTAGCTACTAATGGTCCCTAATGTAAAGTTACAGTCCCAAAAGTATGAATAGGTGCCAAAGTCCATAACTTTCTATTTTTCCTCCTCAAAATTTTGACTTTTCAATTTATTATTCAACTGACCTGGCCCATATAGGACTTGTGACCATGATGGGTTAGTCACATAGTCCCCTTACCTGGAAATTAATGAATGTAGAAATTTTACCATATTTCGAGTAAGTCTACGAGCTAAAAACGTACAAAAAAAACAATAAAAAGTGAACACTAAAATAGTGGGTTGCCTCCCACTCAACGCTTGATTTAACGTTCCAGCACAATACGGTTGTGTTGGTTACTTAGACTTCACCAACAAGCCCATGGGTTGTCTCCCATGCAGCACTTGATTTAACATCACGGTACGACGCAGGTATCTCAATTACTCAAAATTCATCAAGATACCCATAGGAGTACCCTCTAGGGTCATCAATACAATTAATCACTAGCATCACCCTTATATTGGTAGGCTGCTTCATCCATTTCTGAATGTTGAATGTGGCTTACCCACCATTGACTCTGAATTTCAACTCTTATTTATCCATGTCAACCATCGCTCTACCTATGTCCATAAATTATATCCCTAATATAATGGGCATCTCGGGGTCAACCTCACAGTCCAGAATGACAAAGTCAGCTAGAATATAAAATTATCCACTCTCACAATCACATCAAAAGAGATTCCCACAGGTTTCTTTAACGTGTGGTCAACCATTAATAGCCTCATTGACATTGGTTCGGGAGGATTCAAGCCCAATTGCTTGAATAAAGCCCACCTAAGTAACATAAGGCTCTGGCAAATCGAGATGACCCAATAGTACATGGTATAGTAAATTTTATGCGTCACCCTTTTCTGAGCCAAAGACCTCGTAGTGACTGCACTACAGTGGTGCAAGCCATCAACATCCTCGATCATAGCTCATTTCTTCTTTGTGACCAACTATTTTATAAACCTGACATACCCAGGCATCTGCTCCAATGCCTCAAGAAGAGAAATATTCAAGCTTAATTCTTTCAGCTTCTCGATAAATTGCTTGAATTTTCCTTCCTCTCTTTTTTTATTTAGTCCCTGAGGACAGGGTGGGGGTGGTTTCAGAATCTATCTTATTTTCTGCTCAATAATTGAGCCCTTACCTCTTTCCTTAGAAACTACTTCATCACCAACTGTGGCTTTTTCTGACTCCACAATATGTGTCTCATCAATAGCAACTTCCACAGCAGGCAGTGGAGTATCTATAGTAGTCATACCACTCCTTGTTGTAATGGAAAGAATATGACCATTATTTTTCAAATTTTGCATAGTTTTACTCGAAAGGGTACCTAGTTGTCTCTGGTTCAGAGTTACAGACATCTACCCAAACTGGTGCTCCAACTGCTTGATAGCAGTGGCCTGAGATTCAACCTTTTGGGTCAATCTTGAAATGTCGGTCTTAATCTCTTTAAGGATGATCTCTTGATTTTCTTTTCCCTTTACCAGTTTAGTCAGCATCTCTTCCATTCTTGATTTTGCATCTCTTCTGCTAGGGGAATGTACCTATCTCACTTCTATGTATAGTCATTTTTTTCCTTCAGTGACCATCTCGCTCTCTACTATGATCTTTGTATCTGTCATAGTAGTTTCAAACTTGGTTCCCTTTCCCTTGGACTCGAAAATCCGCCAACTGGTGATCCAGATGATTTGCTTCCTCATCTATTTCTAACTCATAAGTTTTGGAAGACGACCTATGTACTGCTACTGCATTTACTTTCTCAGAAGTTGTTGCTACAAATTGCTTTGCCAGTACCCCTAGATCAGTTCTTAGCAGTATAATTTCCTATGCTACTGAATTGTCATCTACTCTCTGGTCACAGGAGCCACCAATAGCATACGTGGCATATCCTCTCTCAGCCTTCTGAGTTTTCCACCCTCGGTTAGTGAGTGAGATCTGATCTAACATCTCCGAAGCTACCTCTCAGCATTGTTTCATAAAATCTCCTCTAGAGATGGTGTCTGCCATGTCTCTACAGCTGATGGTCAAGGCTCGATAAAATATCTCCAATAATCTTGTCCCTAACATCCGATAGTTGGGCATCATGTTTAGCTTCTTCTTAAACCTGAACCATGCCTCGTACATAGATTCTAACTATAGCTGCCTGAAATTATAAATATCCTCCTTAAGCTGTAGCATCTCAGATATAGGAGAGAACCAGTTCAAGAATTGCTTGCGCAACTCATTCTATATAGTGATAGAGCCTCTTGACAGTTCTCCTGACCATAAAGATGTTTCTCCTATAAGTGAGAAGGGGAACAGCCTCAGTCTAAGCATTTTCTTATTTACCCCTGAATTTGTATACGGACTGCAGATCTCAATGAAATTAGCAAGGTGCAAATTTGCATCATCTGTAGGCAGACCTGAAAACACACCCTTCATATTTAGGAGCTGGATCATTGTGCTCGTTATGTCAAACTTGATACCTGTGGGTAAAACAGAAGGAATAATGGATCCAGTCTCTATCGGATCAATGTATCCCAGATCTTCTTCATCATCTATATATGGCTGCACATACTGATATATTAGGATCACTTGAACACGGGAACCTCTCTCTCTATTTTGATTTCCACGGAGTGCTGCTCGGCGGTTTGCTTCTTCTCGCTGCTTAGCTAGCTCTACCTCCCTAGCTACCCGTTGAGCTTTTTTCATTGACCTTTTTCTCAGCTTGAGCTAAAAGTTGACTGGTCTATCAATCAATAATATCCTGCACTCTTTTGGGAGGGGAGGGAGGTACAACATTACAAACCCCTTCAGGATTATCATCTCTTTTCTGTTCCACTATCCTACTAGATGCTTGTAGCATCCTCTCTAGATTTGGATTCATTGGAAGTAAGGGATTTCCTCTACTCCGTATGCTAGACATACACCAGTGTATGACTAACTAAGAACAAAAACAAAAAAGAAAAACCCAAAAACTGACCCAACTTCAATTCACAAATCAACACCGTATTCCCCGCCAACGACACTAAAATTTGGTGGCGTCCAAGCTACACCTCCTCTCAAAAAATGATACTGTCTCTACTAAATATAGTAACTCAACAAAGGTTGGGGTCAAATCCCAAGGGAATATGTGAAATCATGGCTTTCATCTATTGTAATGCTGGAAAAATAAATGAGGGGTTTTGAGTATCAATGTCGAACTAGTGGTAAATAGCAACTTCGGATGTAATCAGTCATAAGTGAACACCGGGATTGTGTTCCCCTTGTCTTATCAACTCCGTAGGCTTATCGTGCTTTGTTAAACCAACCTGATACATTGCATGCAGAACTGAAAAGTTATGTACCTTCTACAGTCTTTTGGAAAATCAAAAGGATTTTACCCTTTACCTTTTGAGTCTCAGGATGTAGCCTTACTAACTCTTATCTTGATCCCAGTTAACTATTATCTTTTGAGTCTCTAGTTATTAGATGAAATTTAACCATCTTACGTGGATAAAAACTAGAAGCGTGGATCGATAGCTAAATTCCAAATTAGTATTGTTTTTATCTTTTCCTAGTCACTACTCCTCTTTTGGAGTAAGTAGCAATAATATAGGCGGGATCCTAACGTGTGCACCCATTAAGAAAAATATTATATTAAATATAAAGCAATACATACATGGGTATCGGTTCAGAACTACAATATCATTTCACCTACTTCGTCAATCCGCCAGGGTTTCCACAACCCTAGCTATAGGTTTTTAGCCGCTCATGCTTGTCAAGTAATCAACAATGTTCATGATCGAAAGCATAGATGAAATCACAATAATAAGAAGTAGAAAATCCACAACATTAACTAAATTAATAAACTGAAGTTAATATAAGAGAATCCCAAGATCAAAATCTAATCTTGGAATCAAAATATGTTTGTGAGTATCAAAAGTGTGTAACTTTCACTAAAAACACATAAAGGGTATTTATAGTACATGAGGAAACCGTAAAATCAAATCCCAAATAAAATAGGAGAAAAAATATTTGGTGGCCACACATGGTCTCTACTTGCGCCCTGTCCTTGGGAGCAGTACTTGCAGCCAGCAGGGAGGTGCAAGTGGCGACTGCAAGTGCTAGACCAAAATTTCCTGCAAGTCAGCTCTCGAAATTTTGGACTTCTGTCACTTGTTCTGCCCACATGTGGTCCATAAGTACTACTTGCGGTCTACATACTGACTTAGAAAGTTCTGGGAGTCATCTTTTTAGTTCTTCTTCAATTTCCGCACATAGTTTGATCACAAATAAGTCGAAAAGTGTTCCGACCATCCATAATTGCTCCAATAAGTAGACAAAATACCTTTTCTCATATTTTTCACAAACTTAGCATTCAAAACATTATTTTATGTAAAACATACCCAAAACGCATCATATCTAACAAAACAACCTCATAAACTTGCATATTTTTCTCGTTTTAAGTGTCGAAAGTGCTATATTTCTATAGCACATCAGGAACAAATAAGTTGCCAGATGCAATGGCAAGGTTAGATATATCTACTACTACAATGTTGATGTAGGAGCCTCCACCATCCATAATGAATATTTTTAAAGCTGACAAAAATGAAAGTTTATCACGTCAGAGAGCTAGGATAGCGATATCTACCTAATCTCTGTATAATGTTAATACTCCTAATCATCAGGATGTAAATACTAGCCATAGGGTAACTATTTTTGTTGCAGTGTTTGTAGAGTGGCTCTACCACAAGTTATTTCCCTTTGGACTTTAACTTATATATAATAAACGTGTCATTTTGACAAAAAAAAAGGCTTCATTTTTTACAAGCTAAAGCTTTTAAACTAATCTTTAAGCAAAGAAATATGGTGCTTACCGGTAGTTGTATGATGTAGCTCAGTGACCACCATGGGCACTTACCGGTAGTTGTCTGATGCAAGCTTAGTGACCACCAGGGCCTTCCTCTTGATTATTCACATTATCAACTGTCCCATCAGTTCCAAATTAGTTATTATTTTTATGTTTCATTTATGTGAGTCAATCTAATTAATTCTCAATAAATAAATTATATAGATCAACATAGTAAAAAATATTATAAATTATAAGTTTTATTATAACAATATAATAATAAAAAAATAATTAGTCAAAATATAGTCTTTGATTACAAAAACATAACAATTAACTTAAGATAGGAGTAATTTGTATTACTGCCACAGAAGGTTGACTCTCTCAACAATCAGATTTGTTCATTATATATTTTTGTCGAACTTGTTGGTTGTGGAGCTTTATTTCTAAGTCAATCTTCAACTAGTTAAAGTTAAAGAATATGAACAGACAACAGCTTTGAAGAAATGAAACTTGCTAATCTCTTTTCATGGAGAAACTGCCCTCCCCATAACTGAGTAACTAGAGAGTTTGATCGCGCTTCGCACAACCATAAAATACCTATTAACAAAATAATTTTTAAAAATATTAAGCGCTCAATATTCTAAAAAGCTCTTGATCTAATTTATTATTAGTACTTAAATTTTATTATTGTTATATTTTTGAGAAAATAAAAATTATTAAGAAAAGTTTCATATATCAAAAGGTTAAGACACAATTTTTTTAATTTAATACAATTCAAATATATGTATTTAAGTATTTTATTCTTCTTACTTTCATTAAACGGTAAAATTTTATTATTTTTCTTTAATGCTATATCTTTTTTTGACATTTTATCCTTTCATAGTTCATATTTATCTTTTTTATTTTTAACTTTTCATCATCTAAATACTTTTCTATTGCTAATTTTGTCTCTATCCTCTATTATAATATTTTTTTATATTTGCTTATTACTTTTTTCTTTTCCTTCCTCTATATATTCTACCTTTACTCTAAAAGATGTAAGCTTATGAATCTTTATTTTTCATTTCTAACTTTCTGACATCTCCAAAAATTTTGTTATTTCAATATTTACATCATTTTACAACTAAAAAAATGCATCTCAAAATAGAGAGAGAGAGAGAGAGAAACATATAAGTAGAAAAAACAGAAGAAAGTATCTTACATTTTTACACAGTTTATATTAATATTTTAAGAAAAAATATTTAGTATTATTTTTTAATTGTTTCTTTGGATCTCATGACATGAAAATGGTAGTTTATAATTGCTTCATGATCTCAACTGCAATCAAGAATTACGTGAAGCTATTGTAGATATTTTTATAAATGTGTTGTAGTTTAATTTATTAAAATGAATATGATTAACTCAAGTATTTATACTTATTATGATCATTTTTTTTTGAGTAGTTATTTCTTATTTTTAGATACTTAAGTATTGTCCTGGTATGTCATTTTGACACTGTAACTGACATGGCAAAGTGAGTGTATCATTCTTGAAGCGCGCGGAAAACTTATTTGGATGATTTTTGTTTCATATGTCTCTTCTTCTTCCACATTTTTTCTTTCCACTATTGTCCACTAGTTTTAAAGCTTAAAAATCAAATATGTTCATCAATGGTCTCTCAATTATTGAAATAAAATGAGTTTCTTTGATCAGAGTTAATTGTACAATTTTATTTTAGCACACAAAGAAGAGCAATTTACTCAAAAATTGAATCATATCTAATTCATACTCACATTCCAAACCAAGCTCGAACACCCTTAAATTTACACTTGAAAAGGTGAATCAGATGATTCATAGAGATTGTAACACACACATATTAAAATCAAATAAAATGATTGTTACAATATTTTTCTTGTTCCGATTATTAGTTTTTCGGTCACAAATTTTATTATCTAACATGCCTACCTAGGTGGAGCCGTAAAGGTCAAGATATTGAGATATATTATTCTCTTATCTAATAAATATTTTTAATGATTAGGAAATTACAAACTTATGTATTTAATTATTTATTCAACTCACCAAATTAAGTTAGGCCTTGATTTGTTTTCATGGGACATGCACGCGAAAATTCTTTTGTTAATAAATAGCGGTAGACTCCCGGAACCTCTATCTACTTTGTTAGTATGTTAAAGTATATGAAGATTTCATCTAAAAATTCAAAATATTAAAATTAATTGAGTTAAATAAATTAGATATATCAACATGATAAAAAGTGTTAGAAATTATAAGTTTTCTTATATAAATATAATAAATAAAAAAAATTAGTCAAAATATAATTCTCGATAAAAACAAAACATAACAACTAACTTGAGATAGGAGTAATTTGTATTACTGCCACGGAAGGTTGACTCTCTCAACAATCAGATTTCTTCATCAACTATTTTTGCCAAACTTGTTGGTTGTGGAGCTTTATTGCTAAGTCAATCTTTAACTATTTAAAGTTATAGAACATGAACAGACAACAGTTTTGAAAAAAAGAAACGTGCTAACCTCTTCTCATGGAGCAACTTCCCTGCCCATAATTGAGTAATTATTTAGGCACTTTTACATTTTACAAATTTAAGATAAATAGATGAAAAATGTCATAAAAGGGAGACTGGAGATAAATATGAATGGAATTCATACAGAGGTGCTACGTCACCTTATTTATGACCTTCCTTTATATAAATTATTACAAAAATATACCTAGTGTATTCCCATAAAGTAAAGCCTAGAAAAGATGGGGTGGATGCATTACTTTATCTATGCCTTAAGGATGAGGTAGAGAGACCATTTGTGATAGACACTAAATTTAAGAGAAAAAAGTCTAAAAAATAATTTTTGAAATGCTATTCAGAGATTATGATATAAGAGGAATGCTATTTAATTACCAATAGTTATTGACACAATAGCATGTCAGCAATGAAAAAAATTGGACTATATTTTACTGCAATGCTATGACTACCTTAACTATATATTGTTATAAATAGTGTATTTGGGTACAGGGATCTGTATACATGCAACACAAACTTTAATTCTAGTTCAAGTCTAAGACAAGAATACTTTTGAGGTTACTTAACACCTTCAATCCTAGATTATGAATAATCTATCTAAGAAGTGTGTTTATTTTCAGAAAATAGATGAAATAGAATTTGTAAGGCCAAGTCCCTCGACTTCATGAAGTGTCCTTAAGGAATAACTCCCCTCACTGTACCCGAGGTTATGGAATCTTCCTCCCAGGATTAAATTGCCTTCAATCCGAACAATAGCGGTACCTCAAATTGTTGGATTCAATGAACTCACTCTACAGTTTGATTGATCACACAGATTGTTTTGAAGACAAGAAGCGAGTTTGTAATTCAAAAAATTTGTATCTAAACCTGTGGATGAAAGCAGATTTATATAGCCTTCATATGCCTCTTCTGAAAAGTGGCAATGGTTCACTTAAAAGGTGTGACCTTTCCTGAAAAATCATGTTTGTTAGTCCAAAGATTGCATCTTTTTCGAACAGGCAAACCATTTCATGAATCAGTGTGTCATTTCATTAAAGGATTGCTTCATTCTGAAGCATCAGTTCGAAATAGTGCATCCTTCTGAAGCATCAGTTCGAAATGCTGCATGCATGAAAAATTTACTGCATTTTTATTTTCCCTTCTGATTAAATTTCTTTCAAAATTTAAATTTTATCCAAAAAGATAGATCTCATCGATCGATCCAAATCCGAAGCCGAGCGAGCAACGATGACGCGAGGCATCTCTTATTTCTTGCCTCACTTACCAAGTGAAATAAGTGTTTCTTAATATAAACACTTGAAAGTCACATTCTCCCACCAATGTGGGAGAAATAGTAGACTTTCCATTTTAGAGTACACTTTCTATTTTAGTGTTTTCTTCTCTATTTTTTTCTTCCACCAGGTTTCCTCCATTTTTCATTCTCACTTTTCATATAATTTGAACCCAACATATATTACTCCACAAAATAACATCAACTAATAAGAATTGCATAAGGTCAAAATAGCAACAATCAAATTGGTGTCCAAAAGTGATGAAAAATTAGGATGTATGAATATTACAACATGCCCAATGTATTTCGGATTCGGGGAAGCATAAATATTACAAGAGAATGAAATTTAAAGAATTTTAAATATTACAAGAAAAACAAATTTAAACAAATTAGGAAAAATGATGAGAATAGATTGAAGAGAGTTGGACAAATTATTCTTCACCGCTTCACTTCCACAGACATAAAAATGTAACTTTTCCCCCCAAATCTCGTTCATTTACCTCAAATTCCTATAATCACAAAGAAACTCCAAGTATCAAAGCTTTGAAACAACAAAAAGAGATAAGAAAGTGAACAAATTTTTTGAAACTGTCTAATTTGCTTTAACTATTTCATATCTAGTGAAAACTCACAAATTAAAAGAACAAAAGTACCACTATCTCTATTCTATCATGAAGTTTCTTACAAACCCCATTACTTTTAGAAATGAAGTTGAAAAGAAAATCATGCCGAAGGAAAAGAAATAAAGAAAGAAAGGGAAGCTAAGTTTACCTTCAAAATAATGATTTTGACATGAAAACACTAACGTGAGCTTCCATGTAAAATGATTTAATCATTTGGTTATAGTTAAACACAATAATTGGTGTACTTAAAAAGTAAAATTTTCAGTCGTTACAATATTAATTCAGGAAATAAATTACCATAGAGATGTCGGGAGAAGGAAGAGCCTCATGTACTTTTTAAGAATTTAATAAATAGAAATATGTTGTGGGCTATGAAATATAGTAAGTGGGGATTTATTAGGGAAAATTGATTGAAAAAATTACGAAAAGTAACAAACTTAAGACTATAATTATGATAAATAATAACGTTTTTATAAAATTATATTTTATAGCAAAAGTAACATTTTTTTAGACTTACACTCCACACATGTGTGTTTCTTGGCAACCTTTCCTATTTTTGCTCCAATACTTTACGTCTCTCCTTTTTCATATATTACTCTTATTTAAAGCAGTAGATTTCTTTTTCATAAATTATTCTTATTTAAAGTAGTAGATTCTCTTTTCAAATCAACTGAATATTATTATCTTCATAATCTTCAAAATGTCAAAATAAAGTATCATTGATGTTATAGGTATTGAATCATAAAATTAATTTCGTACATGAATTTCGGCAAATTAAGATGACTTAATCTGAAGATTATGTTGTTCGAAATTTCAAATCATACTGTGCGAAATTATTTTTTATGTTTGGTCATGAAACAAAAAGGATTGAGAAAATTTTCATCTCCAAACCCCCAAAAAATGCAAAGATTTGAGAAAAAAAGAAAGTCAAAAAAAATGGGAGAATCAAGTAAAATTTCAAGTCCTGTTGGTCAAAATTCTTCTGAATATGATTCGGAAGAAGATAAAGTCAAAGAGATATTTGTATTTGTATTATATTAGCTTATGGGTCATGTACATGTATTTCTATCTTTTATATACATATGAATCTGCATATGTATTTTTTACACAATGTTGAGTTTACCTCTGGACTGTTCTACGTCTTTTTTAGAGGTAACATATGTATTTTTGTATTTTGTAATGTTTAAGATATGTATGCATTTTTTGGTTAGTTATATGCATATGTATATTGTTGTATTTTGTTACTGTTTAAACTATGCATTTATGTTTTTTTGTTTACGATGAGCTATACCTGTATTTCGCAAATACATATGAAGATATATAGTATAGTTAGATTTGTTACTGTTTAAGATATGCTTTTATATTTTTTTTTTGTTTAATATAAGTATGATATGTATTTCGCACATACATATGAACATATATATGTATTTATTATGTGGTAATATACATATGGGTCAGACATGTCTTCTGTAAATACATATGCAGGGATATATGTATATTTTTGTTGTAATATATATTCTGCAAAAAAAAAAGTATGTAGACTATGTATTTTGTATTGATCTCGACAACCATTCAAATTACAATGATAAAGATAAGTTGGAGCTTTTTGATGTGTGTTATGTGATTTGCTCCAACAACCTAGTGGTAGCTTTTAAGTACTGTAATATATATATATATATATATATATATATATATATATATATATATATATATATATATATATATATATATATATATAATATATTTGTAAGTTCATTTAGAATACATACTAATTCATTATTTTATGTATTGCAGGAATTGTGAATTGTATATGGTATCATATGTTGAGTGTCTTACTTATGGTGAAGGTGTTCCTTCGGTTGACTTCAAGTCCGACTTGCTTCACACAAGATATGCTTCAATTATGTGGGATTATGGTTTGAGAAAACAACAAACTGATGCACAAAGTGACGACGAAGCATCAATAAGGCTGGTTAGGAAAAAAGGATAACAAAAGCACCGATGTCCTTGAAGTTTGATTTTTTTTTTGTATTTTGTATTTGACAACATATAATTGTAGGATGTCAGTAACGTAGTTGAATAGTTGTTAAGTTTAATATCTTACTTTCAGGTTTCATGTGGAAAGTTATTTAGGACTTGACAGTTATATTTTGACTATTGATGCTCAATTAAATTGAATTGAAGGTTTTTAATTTTAGTTTTACTTTTAATATTCAGTTTTTAATAGTTGAATTTGTAATTATGTATGTATTAATAGGTGATTATATATTTTTATGTTCAGATCTTACATATATATTACTTAGTTGAACAGTTGTATATTTTTATTTATATGTATTTAAAGAATCAATATCAAATACATATATGTAACTGTAAATGTATTAGTTACCTGTAATGTAATTATATCTATTTTTGTGATTGTATATGTATCCAAATATGTATTTGTTATTTATATGTATGTTTGTGATTAAATGACCAGGATATGTATTTTACATGTAAATATGTACTATCTGAAATAAAATGTTTAACTTCAAAAATGCTTTATTTTACTGTATTTTTTCACATTCATTAAATACATATAGAATCAATCACATTCATTTATTCATAATTTTTTAAAAAAAAGTTGAAAGTATGGAAAATGTAACTGTAATATATTCCAATACATGAAACATAATTGTCAATGAAGAATTATTCACATATTTTTGTAAATGAGTTCAACTTTATGAAAAGCGAGAATTGTTTTGATTGAATACAACAACAAACATATCATTTACAAAATTTCCTACATAAACGCCTATTGTGACCCTTAAACCCACAGGCACTACAAGAATTGATGCTTCTCTTTACGAACATATCTCTTCTTGATTTTCCACGATCTTTCTTTGGAGGTCTGCCAGGAGGCCGCTTATATTTTGAGGTACTTTATGAAATTACCCAATCGTCTTTGTATGATAAAAGATGAATTGAAACATTATATGTTTTCAATGCTGTTTTGGCTTGTATAAATTAGAGCAATATGGTCCTTTTGTAAAATTCTTTCTATCCAGGACTGCACAAGCATGTGCACAAGGTGTCTCGTCAAATTGAAATGCGTGATAAGAATATTTTTTCTCTTGAGGCAAACAATAAAATACTTTTCTTTGTCATGTATTGTATAGACTATAGACATACTTTGTGGCTGATACAACCTGATTTTAAAAAAAATAGCTAAATTTAGTTAGACATTAGTATTATTTTATGCAAAGTATGATGTATTTTCATTCACAGTCAAAAATACATTTATAGGTTTGTATATGTATTTTTCAAACATAACAGCAAATACATCTTTTACAAAACTATACATATATCTTTCAAGCATTAGCAACAATTACACATTTTTAGAGAACTGTATATATATAGATATTTGTATTTTTTTTTATGTCAAACATGATGTATTTTTATTAACGGTTGAAAATACATTTACAGGTATATAATTATACTATTAAATATACAAATGCAATTAACATATACAATTAAACTCCCAACCTACACATATTATTATTAACAATTATTAATGTCACAAATTCAATGAAAATATACAACTAAACTCACTGTCCAGAATATACAATTACAATAAACTAATACGAATGACACTCAAATGATACAAACACAATCAAAATATACAATTTCAGATAAAATATACAAATCAAATTTATATATTCAAATAAACTCAAAATTCTCAATATAGCCAATAAACACAATTACACATTGCAGAATATACAAATATATTCAAGAGAAAAATAAAATCGAGACTGCTAAATACCTACGTAGCAAAAATGATTTTGATCAAGTATTAACTAAGATTGAATAGCGGCGACATTGGACAAATAATAGATTTCGATCGATTTTTACAATACACACCGAGAAGAATAATTTTTACATTGAAAAAAATAATTTCGCACAAAATGATCTTAATTTCTCAGACTAAAAAGCAAAAATGATTTGTTGAAATTCATATACGAACTTAATTTTGTTATTCAATACCTATAATAGTAGTGGTATTTTATTTTATTTTCTTGAAATTTGAAAGCTCATCAATAAAAGAATCTTCAATCTGATTTTGACATTGATTTGAATTGCTAAATTTTGTTCAGTAAAAACAAATTTGAATTTTAGTTTCAGTAGTTGAATAATAACAACACAGAGATCAGGAGTCATTTATGAAAAAAGAATCCTCAAAATTAAATACATGACATAATTTAAGGGTCTAATTCCTTTTTTAACTCAACTGATTTGAGTTAAATAAGGGTTTGTAATTTCTTTTGTAAATCTATTTATCTAGTATATTTTGCCTAAAATACAAAATACAACTTGCTATTTTATGTAATTATGAAATAGTTGCTATGAAAGTCCTAGTTATGATCATACGTTTGCTACTTATGAAATTTTTCCAAATTGATTAGCTCAACAAATTTTCGAGAATTTCTTTTCTTTAAAATGAAGAGAGAAAATTCCAACTATTTTGGCGCCGAAGTAACTATTGAAATTTTAATTAGAAGAAGACAAATACAAAAGTATGCCTCCGTTTTCCTTTCCATTGTGTCAAATAAATTGAATAATAAAAATGGAAGAAGAAATGAAAAGGTTAAAAGAATTAAATGAGGAATTTTTGAATTTTGTTTCATAATTAAGAGAGTCAAAAGGATTGTTTCTTCAGTTTTTCAATATAGTATATTTATCATAATTAAGAGAATTAAATGAGTGATTTTTGAAGTCTTTTAACATATTAAATAAATGAAAAAAGTAGAAAAACACCAACAAAAAGGAGAAAATGGAGGTGATGAAAAGGTGTCACATCACCTTGTCTTTGACTCTCTTTTATATTATATTAGTGAATTTATTCGCGCTTCACGCGGTTATAAAGAAATATAGAATAAAAAATATAAGACAAGCTTCCGACTTTTGATTTTTTGAATCATTTGATAGATAGTTTTGTAGTAATTCTCACATAAGCTTATCTTATTTTTTAATCAAAGAAAAGATGAAAATAACCTTTGTTCAAGAAAAAAATAGATAAAAAGTAAAAATTAATACTCAAACATCGATTGACTATAATTAAAGTATCCTTAAATTTTCGATAATCATATACAATTCAAATTAATTATGTCAATAATCATCCGGAATAATATTTTATTTCAAACATCCACATGATCAATAAATATTGATTGAATATTATTTTAATCCATTAGAAAAGCTATTATATAGTTCTTTTCATGCATTATTATCATGGACATTTGGCAGCTATAATGATTCGAACCACTCCATCCGCGAATGAAAAATAAGTTATTACTCCCTCCGTCCCATTTTATCCATTCCAAATTTTTTAATTTGATGTCCCATTTTACTTGTCCTTTTTTACTTATCAAGACAAGACAAATTGTTTTCTTTCATTATACCCTTAGTGTAATTGATTAGTCTTGTAGGGGGTGCGGATAACTTGGGTAACTTAAATAGATCTATTATAACTCTAATTGATATATTTTTATTTGTGCGTGGATATTTCTTAACTTTTCTAAATATTTTTATTTTTAATTTATTTATTTTAGTTTTATTGATGTTCATATGTTGGGGGTGATTAAATGGTTTTTGATTAAATGTTTTACTGTAATATTCTTTAGTTTTTTCTCTTAGTCTTTGTAATTCTTGTATATTATTTTGAAGGTATTCTAAATATTCTATATCTTTTGTTCTAAAATATTCAATTAAATTCTCTTTCATAAGTATTTTTGTTAATCTTATTTCTTCCATATCTTGTCTCCAATATTTTAAATATTCATAGTTTATCATTTTATCCTAAAGTAGTTGTAATACTGTAATTTTCTTTGTAATAATTTATTCTAATTATACTATATCTGATATTAAATTCTAGGTTATCTATTTCGTTAATTATCCTGTCTTTTTCTTCTATGAATAATTCTATGTCTAAATCATATTCTAAACTGTCTTTTAATTCTAGTTGTTTCATGTTTTTATTTATCCAAATTAATCTTTCTTTTAATTGTTCTCTTCCTCTTCTAAGCTGGTTTCTATAATTAATTTCTTCGTATAGCCAACTTTGTTTTTCTCTAACTCTTTCAATATATTCTAACATTTTTAATCTGTATAATATTCATTTGAATAATCACTATTATTATCTGAGTAATAACTATCTGAATAATATAAGCTAAGATCATGCATATCTTCTAACCATTCTAGACTTAATGATTCTTCATTAAATATTTTTTCCCATATTATTTTCTTTATGTCTTCTATTTTCAAGTCTTTAATGGCATATAAAATAAGTATCTTAATTTCATCAGATATATAGCTTGTCATATTGTTCATATGATGCTTAGGTTTTATGGGTTATTAAATGCTTTATCATAATATTTACTGGTTGTTTGTTTTAATCTTAATAATTCTTGTATGTTTTCATTAAGGAATTCTATATATTTTATATCTTTAGTTCTCATATATTTTTCTAAATTTGTTTTCATTAGTTTTTCTATTAATTGTATATTTTTCATATCCATTTTTCAATATTCTAAATATACGTTATTTATCATTGTTGATGTGTAGGTTTGGTATGTAGGTATTTGTAAGAGTAGTTAGGTAGGTGTGGCATATAATTTATTCTAGTCAAAAAATATTTGTCAAATATTCTTTCCCATATGATTTTTCTTATATCTACAATTTCTATATCCTTAAGTACATACAAAACAAGTATTTTAAATTTATCTACCATTTCGTCAGATAAATAAGTATTCATTTTTCATATGATGTTTTTTTCAAAATATTCTCTTCAATCATACACATAACAAAATATGATCATTTTAGATTACTATATACTAGATTATTCTTAAATAACATGTTCTTCGGTCACTATTAACATGATAATCTGGATACTTTTCCCTTAAACAGTGGCTCTACTCTGGCTACTCCCCTATCACGGCTTTCTTGCCTCACCAGTTTTACCTTTAGGATGGCATAGTTCTTAGGAATTTTTCTCCTTTTCCACTTTGCTAATAAACTTCTTAACATGCTATTCTTCGAATAATTCTACTATAAAGTAACTAACATGAACTTATTTTATCATATCATGATTGTCAGAAATTTATGAATTTAGCTATTCATAATCGTAAATAAATATACATGTTATGGTAGGTTTTATAATTCTGGGCTTTGTTTATCCATAGCTTTTCCTTAGAAATATATCTGTTTTTATTAAATATTCAAAAAGTTTTTTGTGTACAAGAAGGAAGGCTTGCTTTCAACACATGAAAATCTTGCCTTTAACTTTGCCGAAGGCTTACATATTTATAGAATAAAAAGAAAACGTGTAAACTACTTTATACTATTCCTACTTTACATCTGTCAAGAAAATAAAAGATTAATAATGATCTTAAAAAGTAAAATGGCAAGTGCCAAAAAACAAGAAAAGTCAAAAAGGCTATAGGCTAGTCTAGCCTACATAATAAGAATAGTAAATGTTTACATAATTTACGTATTTCACATTTCTCAAAGTCATATGTCATTTTCATATTTCAATGTTTTGTCTTCTTATCTTTCTATTATTGCTCCGTGTCTTTCTATCTTTTATCGTGTATCTTCCAGTTGTCGTCCTTATCTTCTTCTATTCCAGTTGAACTTCTGGGATGATATTATCTTCTCCATTACATCTTGAACATAGATGTTATGGATATTTGTGTCCTATCATTTTGCAATATCTTGTTAATAATTCTTCTGAAATAAATCTCTTCTTAATTCCTCTTGCAGTTGGTTGTTTCTCTGGGTTGAGTAATGTTAGAATCCATTGTCTAGCATCTTCCATATCTATTTGTCGTAGTTCTCTTGAATTGGAATAAATCATTTGATGATCTCTTGAATGATAGCTTCTTATAAGATTTCCATTGATATAATTATTTGCTAATTCTTGAACAATTGTAGATATTCCAATAAGTCATTTATTTTCATAAAAATCAGCTATCTTGATTTTAGGTATCTTTGGATGTTGAACCATATCTTTCGGTATAAGCATATATCTGGTTAATCCTATTTTTACAATTTGTATAACTGGTTTGATCTCGTCATATAATATCTCTACTGGTGCAGTATAAAACTTTATAAAAAATAGATTTCCTTTGGTTATTATTTTATAAGTGGTGAATGCTCTATATAATTCTGATATATCTGTTGGTTCATTTCCTTCATGGGTATATACGATATTTAATAATCCATAACTGAAACAAGTTTTAACTAAGCTTGGGTTGATTTTCGATAGTGCGATTAACTTGTTGTAACCTTGTAATTTTTGGGTTATATAGTTTGTGTTTGGTTCTTGGATATCTGTGGTTCTGGGTTTAAGGTTTAGATAAGTCTGTATTTTGTGGATATTTTCTATGTATGCTCGGGTTATGTGGTTATAGGCTTTTTTATCTTGGTTCAAACTTTCTCGATATGTGGTAATTTGTGGGGGTATGTACAAGGGGTCTTTTTGTGTTTTTGGTATAAATGATTTTTCAAATATCTTATTCATGTTCATGTTCTGATATCTTTGTCCACTAACTCCTTTGCTTGTACCTGCAATTGTAGATTGATAAACGTTATGGATTTTATGGAGTGTCCCAACGTCTCCTTTTAGCTCTGGAATTTTGATGTCTTCCGATCGACATAGTTCTGCACACTGCTGAGTTAGCTGATTCATAGCTTTAGACTTCAGTTTAACTTCATTAGTCTTTAGATTTTCTATTTCATTACCCATATTGTCCACTTTCATTGAAAGCATAGTTAGGGTTTTGAGTATTTTTTCTAAAGCATCATCTTCTATTATATCAGTCTGTGTAGCTTTGTCTTGATATGTAATCTTCAATAACATTTTTGTTATTACTAATCACTTCAATTGTAAATGTAAAATTTAATATATTTAATACTAGTCTCTGAATCTCTTTCGTTGTAACTGAATTTTGTATTTTCTTTGTTAACCACCAGCGTACCTGTGTATTATCTGTTTGCACAATAAACTTGTTATATACAATATATGGCTCAAATACTAATAAACATTTATATAATGAACATAATTCTTTTTCATTTATTTCCCATTTTATTTCTGTTTCATTAAACGTACCTGAGTAGTATCTACAATGAAGTTCTAATTTTTCTTCTTCATATCTATATTTAAGTACTCCTCCATAACTATATTCACTAGCATCTGCTTCTACTATATATATAAATTTTTTATTTTCGTGTGGGAATTGTAATTTTCGTAACTCTTTACAAAGTATTTTTATTTTCTAAACTTGTTTTTATCTTCTTCGTTGTAATTATATTCTATATCCTTTTTTAATTTTTTTTTGTAATGGTTTTAGGTTTTCTGCTAATTTTGGTATATATTCTCTTACTTGGTTTACTAATCCTAAAAATGATTGTAATTTCTTTTTTGTATCTAATTCTTCTTTTGAATTTATTATTTTTTGTACTATATGTTATTGCATTTTTACTCCACTTTTATCTATTTGTATTCCTAAAAACTCTATCTGGTTTTTCATAATTTTGACTTTCTTTTCACTTAAACTTATTCCCGATTTTTCTATTATATCTGTAAATTGTTCTAATAGCTTTAAATGTTCCTCTTTAGTTTTTGTATATAGTAGTATATCATCTATGTATACTATACAATTAGGTAATTGTTTAAAATAACTATCCATAAAGTGTTGGTATCTACCTGGTGCATTTTTATATCCAAATGGTAATACGTTCCATTCATAAAATCCTTGTAGTACCGTAAATGCGGTTAATTCCTTAGAATTTTCATCTAACTTTAAGTGGTAAAATCCTAATTTACAATCAAATTTTCTAAAGTAGTTATATCCTTGTAATTGTCTTATTTTTAATATTTTATTTGGTATTGGATAATTGTATGTCATGGTTTTTGCTTTTAAATTTCTATAGTCAATAACCATTCTACTTTTTCCTCTTTTTTGTTCACTATGTTTATTTACTATAAATGTCGTGCTATTATGTTTACTTTTACTTTTTTGTATATATTGTTTTTCTAATAATTGATCTATATGCATTTTAAATTCTTTTAAATCGTCAAAATTATATGTTAATGGTTTTTGAGTTATTATGCTATTTTTATCTATTAATTCAATTTTTATAGTAGTTTTATGTTTTTTCCATCCTTTTAATGGATCTTCACTGTATAATTGTCTTAATTTTTTCTTTATTATTTCTACCTTATCTATTGAAAATATAGTTATTTCTTTTTTGTTTATCGAAAATACAACTAGTTCTACTATGTCTTCTGTATTTTTTATATTTTTTAACTTTTGTGTAATTTTTTCACTTCCTTTTATCCAATCAGTTTTCTTTCCTATTTTATTAATAACTCTTTTTGCTCTTACTTTTTGTTTACATGGTGTTGTAAACCACCAATCTATTTTAGTTATTATATGTGGGTATAATTTATCTAAAAATGACATTCCTAAAAGCATATCTTTTGATGTTAGTTCATAATTATAGATTTCTTCTATCGTTATTATTTTATCCCATATCTGTATTTTTACATTTTTAGCTTTATATGTAATTAAACTTCCTTCATTATTAAATCCTTTGACTACTATTGGTGTTTTTAGTTTATCTCATTTACTTTCTGGTAAACAGTTGTATATACAAAAGTTTGCTTCTGCTCCTGTATCTATCATAGGTGTATAATACCTATTATAATATCCTTCTGCTATTATTTTTATAAGTACATATATTTTCATGTCAAAGCTCTTTTTATTAATAATTTTTCTTTATTATATGTTATAGATAATTGTGTATGTTCTATATTGTATGGTTTTACTTGTTCTAACCATTTTATTCCTAATATTATGTCTGACTTTTGCATTTCTTCCTTTATTTAAAATTCTATTTTTATTTTTCTTACTCCTATTATTATTTCCTTTTCTGTCGTATCCTTAATGTTTATTAGACTCCTTGGTAGATCTGGGCATATATTACTATTAGATTTTATTTTTTCACTTTTTACTAGATATTTTGCTATATAATTATCTTCTTGTCCTGTGTTTAAGAGTATTAAATATTCTTTTTCATTTATTGTTCCTGTTATGTAATATTGATTTAAATTAACTGTTAAAGTTGTTTCATAACTTGTTCTTTTTGGTGAGCTTGTTGATTCTGTTTTTTCATGAGCTATTCTTTTTGTTGTACTTATTCTATCATTTGTTATTTCTAAATCTTCTTCTATATCTATGTCTTTGTAACTATAATCATTATTATCAATTGTTTTTACATTGTTCGAAAGGACTTACTATTTGTATTTTATTAATTTTATTTTTTCCTGTTATTTTATATTTTGTTGTTAATACATATAGATTTTTACATCTTGCTGTAAATATTTTACTTCCTGGGGTTAGTTCTGTTCCTGATATTTTCCAATATAATACTAATAATTTATCTATATTTTTATCTGTTATTGCTACTGAATAATTCGCAGTTATTATAAACTTAAATTTTTGGTATATTAAATTTCCTTTTATGACAGTTATTATACTTTTTTCTATAGGTTTTATAATTCTATCATCTGCTAAATATAATTCTATTGGTGTATCTATTCCTTCTCTAAAACATGTTTTTATCAATATCTCTGTTCCTCCAAGGTGTACATATTTTATTGGGTCTTTACTTTTTATATCGTTTATTTCTTTATTAATTATTCTTTTTGTTATTAGTGGTATACTAGCTCTACCTTTTGCATATCTATAGTCTATTACATATTCTTTTTGGCTTACTACGTAGTATTCTTCCTTTTTTCTACTAAATATATTTTTTATTGTTGGTATTTTGAATATTTTTTCTACACTTAGGTCTAACTCTTTTCCTTTTATTTTGTCAAATATATTATTATCAAATATTATTTTTTGATCAGTTCCTTCTACATTTAAATATTCTTCCTTTGTTATTATTTTTATATCTTCTTCAGTTATTTGGTTCATTTTTATATCTTCTTCAGTCATTTGATTAATCTAAATCACTATTTATTTCATTCTCCGAAATTTCATATATACTATATTCACTTTCTAATTCATAATCTATATAATCTATCTGCATATATTCTGTATTTTCTATTTTTATTTCTGATATTTGTTTCTTTTTTGGATTTTTAGGCATTTTACAATCTCTAGCTAAATGTCCTAGTTTTCCACAATTATAACAAGTACATTCTTTTATAGATTTCTTTTTCCTATATGGTCTTTTATATTTATAATTTCTTACATAATATCTTTTTCTTGGTTTCTTATATTTATATTTTGATTTTTTGTATTTCTTATATTTCTTGTGTCTTTTTCTTTTCTTATAATATCGTTCTTCACATCCAAATTGAGGTGTTATTTTATCTTTGCAACATGCTAAATTTCTTATTAATGTTTTTTTCCATTTTTATTTCTTCTCTATATTTTTCACATAGATTTCTATATCATTGTTGTAAAAATTTTATTCTTGCTCCTAGGGTATCTACTATTTTTACTTCATCCCAACTCTTTATTATTTTTGAACTAAATGGTTCAGGTAATTTGCTAAAATACAATCTTCTTATTTCTTTACTTTCTTCTGTATTATATGTTCCTTTATAGTAGTATTTTTTAAATGCGCACCTATATTCATCTATATAGCACATGTTACATGTTTCTAATTTTAACATTAAATTCCTATTCGTATCTTTTCTTCATTTTGTTCTTCTTCTTCTTCTGTTGTTATACTGCTAAATTCATCTCTTATAGCTACTTCATATTTTTTCAATATTTATGTTGGTGATATTTTAGTAGTTGTTGATGTTCCTTCTGTTTTATTATCAGATTTTAATACTTTTTTACTTGCTTCGGCTAGGTTTAAAAACCATAATTTTACTGTTCCTATTAACGTCCTTTCTATATATTCTGGTGTATTTGTTGTATCTATATTATTATCTAATAATTGTTTTGACATATATCATGCCCATAATTGTATTGTTTTATTTGTGTCTATTACACAGTCAAAATCTAAAAAGTTATAATTTTTATTAATTATTTATTTTGGTGTCCATTTTTTATATTCATTTGTTAGGTTATATTTTTTAAACTTATTTTTATAATAATATGTTGGTTTTCTTATATCTGATGTACTAGATATTATGTTTTCATCGTCTTCTTTATTAAGAGTATTTATTTCTGTGTTTGTATTTTCTAAGTTTTCTTTATTAATTACTTCTTGTTTTTCATTAATTTTTAGTTTTCTTATGTTTTCTAGAATTTTTGTATATGTTTCACTACCTTCCGAATCATAATTATCTGTTTCTTCAGCATCTATTGTATTTATTTCTTTTCACTGGTTTCTGATTCTTTATTTTTTATTTCTAATTTTTCTTTAAATTGATTTATCTCGTCTAATAATTTTTGTTCTTTATCTTTTTCTTCTTTTTCTTTCTGTCCTTTTTCATACAGGTCTTTTAGTATTTGTAGTTTTTTTTTCTAATTCAGCAATCCTACTATTTTTAGTTTCTTCTATTTTTCGTATTTCTTCTGTGGTTTGTTGTTTTAATTTAAATGTATATAGGTTATGTTGATATATATATTCTATACTATCTATTGTTGATTCTAAATTTGATATTTCTTCCTTTTGTGCATTTATTGAGTTTTTATTAACTCCGACAACTATGTTATACTGTAGTCTTTCTATCCTTATTTTTAATTCTTTACGTTTTTCAGATATTATTTGTTTTAATTCTTTATATTTTTGTAATTTTTGTTCGTTATTAATCTAAGCAATATTTATAATATTTTGTTGAATATCTAAATCTAATTTTATTATAATTAATTAATAAATTAATTAAATAAATCTAAATATATACTACTTCTGTAACCTTAAACAACATAGGCTCTGATACCAAGTGTAGGGGGTGCGGATAACTTGGATAACTTAAATAGATCATATTTGGATTTATTTGATTAATTTATTAATTATGATAAAATTAGATTTAGATATCCATAAAAATATTATAAATATTGCTTAGATGAATAACGAACAAAAATTACAAGAATATAAAGAATTAAAACAAATAATATCTGAAAAACGTAAAGAATTTAAAATAAGGATAGAAAGACTACAGTATAACATAGTTGTCAGAGTTAGTAAAAACTCAATAAATGTACAAAATGAAGAAATATCAAATTTAAAATCAACAATAGCTAGTCTAGAATATATATATCAACATCACCTATATACATTTAAATAAAATAAACAAAGAAGAATTTATAATAGATGAAAAAATATATGAAAATCATGAAGGATTAAAAATAAAATAGTATTCTCTAATTTCGGAAGAAGATATAAGAAAATAGGTGAACATTTATAATTAATGTTAGAAAAAGAAGAATTAAAATTAGAAGATAAGTTGGCAGCCATAGTAAGAATAGAAAGAGAAAACGAAGAAATAGATAGGAAAAAAGAAATAAATAAAATAAAACAACAAACCACAGAAGAAATATGAAAAATAGAAGAAACTAAAAATAGTAGGATTGCTGAATTAGAAAAAAAAAATACAAATACTAAAAGACCTGTACGAAAAAAGGCAAAAAGAAAAAGAAGAAAAAGATAAAGAAAAAAATTATTAAACGAGATAAATCAATTTAAAGAAAAATTAGAAATAAAAAATAAAGAATCACAAACCAGTGAATTAGAAATAAATACAATAGATGCTGAAAAAATATATAATTATGATTCGGAAGATAGTGAAACATATACAGAAATTCTAGAAAACATAGAAAAACTAAAAATAAATGAAAAACAAGAAGTAATTAATAAAAAAAACTTAGAAAATACAAACACAGAAATAAGTACTCTTAATAAAGAAGACGATGAAAACATAATACCTAGTACATCAGAACTAAGAAAACCTACATATTATTATAAAAATAAGTTTAAAAAATATAACCTAAAAAATGAATATAACAAATGGACACCAAGATAAATAATTAATAAAAATTATAACTTTTTAGATTTATACTGTGTAATAGACACAAATAAAATAATACAATTATGGGCAGGATACATGTCAAAACAATTATTAGATAATAATATAGATATAACAAATACACCAGAATATATAAAAAAGACATTAATAGGAATAGTAAAATTATGGTTTTAAAACCATAATTTTACTATTATATGTTGTTCAGACCATATAAAACAAAATGGTACTCCTCTTAAATAACATTTTTCAAGAATGCTAATAGATCATAACCTTAAACAACATAGGCTCTGATAACAAGTGTAGGGGGGTGCGGATAACTTAAATAGATCGGATAACTTAAATAGACCTATTATAACTCTAATAGATCTATTTTTATTTGTGCGTGGATATTTCTTAACTTTTCTAAATATTTTTATTTTTAATTTATTTATTTTTGTTTTATTGATGTTCATATGTTGGGGGTGATTAAATGGTATTTGATTAAATGCTTTACTGTAATATTCTTTAGTTTTTTCTCTTAGTCTTTGTAATTCTTGTATATTATTTTGAAGGTATTCTAAATATTCTATATCTTTTGTTCTAAAATATTCAATTAAATTCTCTTTCATAAGTATTTTTGTTAATCTTATTTCTTCTATATCTTGTCTCCTTTATTTTAAATATTCATAGTTTATCATTTTATCCTAAAGTAGTTGTAATACTGCAAATTTCTTTGTAATAATTTATTCTAATTGTACTATATTTAATATTAAATTCTAGGTTATCTATTTCGTTAATTATCCTATCTTTTTCATCTATGAATAATTCTATGTCTAAATCATATTCTAAACTGTCTTTTAATTCTAGTTGTTTCATGGTTTTATCTATCCAAATTAATCTTTCTTTTAATTGTTTTCTTCCTTTTCTAAGCTGGTTTTTATAATTAATTTCTTCGTATAGCCAACTTTGTTTTTCTCTAATTCTTTTTATATATTCTAACATTTTTAATCTGTATAATATCCATTTGAATAATAACTATTATTATCTAAGTAATAACTATCTGAATAATATAAGCTAAGATCATGCATTTCTTCTAACCATTCTTCATAAAATATTTTTTCCCATATTATTTTCTTTATGTCTTCTATTTCTAAGTCTTTTATGATATATAAAACAAGTATCTTAATTTCATCAGATATATAGCTTGTCATATTGTCCATATGATGCTTAGGTTTCTACGAATAACTTGGATAACTTGGAATTGGATTTTAGTAATTTATGGTTTATTAAATGCTTTATCATAATATTTACTGGTTTTTTGTTTTAATCTTAATAATTCTTGTATATTTTCATTAAGGAATTCCATATATTTTGTATCTTTAGTTCTCATATATTTTTCTAGATTTTTTTTCATTAGTCTTTCTATTAATTGTATATTTTTCATGTCCATTTTCCAATATTCTAAATATACGTAATTTATCATAGTTGATGTGTAGGTTTGGCATGTAGATATTTGTAAGAGTTAGTAGGTAGGTGTGGTATGTAATTTATTCTAGTCATAAAATATTTATCAAATATTTTTTCCAATATGATTTTTCTTATATCTACAATTTCTATATCCCTAAGTACATACAAACCAAGTATTTTAAATTTATCTACCATTTCGTCAGATAAATAAGTATTCATTTTTCATATGATGTTTATTTTAGATTACAATATATTATATTATTCTTAAATAACATGTTCTTCGGTCACTATTAGCATGGTAATCTGGATACTTTTTCCTTAAACAGCGCCTCTACTCTGGCTTCTCCCCTATCATGGATTTCTTGCCTCACCAGTTCCACCTTTAGGATGACATAGTTCTTAGGGATTTTTCTCCTTTTCCACTTTGCTAATAAACTTCTTAACATGCTATTCTTCGAATAATTCTACTATTAAGTAACTAACATGAACTTATTTTATCAAATCATGATTGTCAGAAATTTATGAATTTAGCTATTCATAATCGTAAATAAATATACCTTTTCTGGTAGGTTTGATAATTCTGGGCTTTGTTTATCCATAGCTTTTCCTTAGAAATATATCAATTTTTTATTAAATATTCAAAACGTTTTTTGTGTACAAGAAGGAAGGCTTGCTTTCTACACATGAAAGTCTTTCCTTTAACTTCGCCGAAGGCTTAAATATTTATAGACTAAAAAGAAAACGTGTAAACTACTTTATACTAGTCCTACTTTACATCTGTCAAGAAAATAAAAGATTAATAATGGTCCTAAAAAGTAAAATGGCAAGTGCCAAAAAAAAAGAAAAGTCAAAAAGGCTATAGGCTAGTTGATACGAGAAAAACAACGAAAACACGAAATCAGTTCAAAAATAGTCCACAAAATGGAAGAAATCCGTGAACCCTTTTGGAGACAAGTCTCAGCTTTCCAAGAACACAATAACAAGAAGATAACAAGGTATTTATTACACCAAATCAGCGGACAACAAACTAGATTAAGAACATAAGATGATGAATAAGAAGACACAAGATTCGGATTTAACAATAACAACAAGAACACAAGATTACAACACAAACACTAAATAAGATTACAAGAAGGTAAAAAGGATAAATAGTTAGACAAATTGAAGGTATAATCTTAAAACCCCAAAAGCCTATTCCACTTTTATACCTTTAACATCACACACAACAAATACCTAACTCTTACGTTGGCACAAGAGTGACCTCGATCTCCCAAGCATCCAACGTTTCCAAGCTTGAGTCCAACACGAGTGAATCCACACTCAATGTTGATTTTCCTAGTTACAAGTTTCGGCCATGGGGGCCTTTCTCACAAGAGAGAGAGTTTCAAGTGTTACAACTTCAATATTCAACAAAAACTAATGACTAAAACCTTACATCATTCTATTTATAGTGTATTACAAATAATAGGTAAAATGACCAAAAGGTCCCTTTAATGAAATGTGACCAAGGACGCTTTTGGAGTGCAAGTTTAGGGTTGGTTTGGTGTGATCCAAGGTCTTCTCCACATTTTACTTGGACACTTTATTGGACGGGTCCAATGCATTCTCACATACGTGCATCCTCGTAGTCGTATCATCCTCCCCTTCTTGAAAAAGGATTCGACCTCGAATCCGTACCTTGCAAAATCAAGAGAAGACAACAAGCACACATCCTCAAGATATGAGGGGTTATGGTTAGAAAAATACGCAGATCATATTCCAAGCCGGGGGGGGGGGTACAAACTTGGAGTATATCCATGGGTCCTTTGTGTTGAACATAAAAAGCTTAGTACAAAAGATACAAAGGAAGTGGTCATCATCCACAAAAAGAGATAAGGAAGAAATTTGTCTTCCTTCATTAGTACCCACAACCAAACATTGCTGGTCGTCTTGAACAAGCATTAAGTGAGGAGTGTAGAGATTTCCACATTCTAAGAGGGCGCCGGGATCAAATAAAAAAATTAGCCAAGGGCCTAAGACGAGGCTAGCACTCCCTTTCCCTAGAATGTCACTCCTACACTCATACAAAAAAACATTTTCATACACATGGTCTCTATGAACAAAACTAATTGCAATGCTTTTACCACACAAGATGTTCAAAAAGTCATGTGCATTATCAAGATCAATTCTATAGAGATCATCACTAACTTGAGAATTTTTAATCACACTATTCACATGCTTGAGTAATGAACTACATTTAAGAGTAAATTGATCATCATGCACACTAAGTGTACTTATTTCCGAGACTACACATTCCTTGCCCATAAGAGTACTCTCATCTTCCAAGAAGAGATTTCCATCTTTAGGAGGAATGTTGTCACACCATAGTGGGTTAGCATATCGGCTATAGCCTTCAAGTCAAGCTATACTATCATTTTCACCACTAGGTTCATTAGGAGTGTTTATATCATCTTCAAACAAAACACTCAACCTAAAGAGAGCATGATCTATCTCACAGACAGATTTGGAACTAGCAAGTGCTTCGCTCTCTATAAGTTCACTATCAAGTACCAAAGATGTTTCAATCTCCTCTTTACCTTGGTGTGGGTCGGGGTAGCCCACCTCTTCCTTCGGGAAGTTCTCGGCACAAGGTGTTTGGACAAGGGAAGTTGGATTTTGTGGGATAAGTTTAGGTAACAATTGGCGTAGCCTTTCCACGTGCCATTTCATTTCTTCAATATCATCATTGATGTGATCAAACGTGGCATCAGAATTAGTAGCAGCCATGGTACCTAAAACAAAGGACAACAACAAACAAAAAAATAAACTTGTTAGTTCAAAATGCCTCACCACACTCTCACTCTCGGTTTTACCTCACACTTGGTTTCACAAGTGTTGAAAGCCGGCTTGTACTTCGTGGGTGATTGAGGGTCGAGTCTACTCTTGTTCGGAATGGATTTTCGTTTGAGTTGACTCAAAGAAAATTTATTTACGGACTTGAACCAACAAGAGACAACGAATTCACAAAAGAGAAAAGCACACAATAAACGTTTAACACGAATGAACTAACACAAAGACTAACTAACAATCTAGTATATGAGTACTAGTTTGCCAATTAGTATTGGAACCAACGAAATTGAAACTAAGGAACAACAAAAGGAAACTAAGAAATCTGAAATTTGGGCTTAAATATGTTGCGTGAATAGTAACAATGATGATGTGGCAGCACGTAATTGGTTGCGGTTTCTAACAATTTTTTTTTTATTGTCCAATTTCAAGTCTTGGTCAATTTACAATTTAGGAATTGGTGGAATTTATTTTAAGGAGAAAAATTTAAACAAGTCTTGGAGCCTTTTCAAAGTCAAGTTTCCAAGACTTTGACTTTCTTGTACTTCTCCTTATAACATGGACCCTTGTTTTATGGAAAGTTATTGGAAAGTGGTTGAGATGTGATTGACTATTTGATGAGTGATGGGAAGTCTTTCAAGACTAACAAAGCTTCACCTATTTTTCCTTCACCTTTATAGATCTAATGTTCACTTTATATTAACAAGCTATGAAGGTTGTGAAGAACTTCAAGAACAACATCAATAATGACCAAGAACAACCAACAACAATCTCCAAAAATACCACAATTTTCACACAACCAACTTCCAATTTTCATAATACAATATCTTCAACACTTGGACAAGACAACTACAATTTCAACAAAATGGTTCTTAGGACACCAATGAATAACAATATCACGTGTCCAAGCTTAGAACAACAACAAGATGAAGACCACAGGGCCAAAACAGTCCACCACAACAATATTTAAACAACAATTCGGCCAAGCTTATGTTCACGAAAACAACACCAACAATGTAAGCTCAAACTTAGATTTAGACTTGAGAGTGTTAGATATGAATAAAACTAACACTAGAAACAACAAAACAAGTAAAAATCTTGGCCAATACACAACAATAACACAATTTCGGCCAAGAACACAAAATGGACAGATTCGCTTCATTTTGATTTTTCAGTTTTCTAACACTTTTTTTTTTAATTTTCTATCAAGCAAGACCAAGATTGATCTTGTAGGAACAAGATCAAGCCATGCTCTGATACCAAGTGATACGAGAAAAATAACGGAAACACGGAATCAGTCCAAAAATAGTCCACAAAATGGAAAAAATTCGTGAACCCTTTTGGAGATAAGTCTCGGCTTTCCAAGAACACAATAACAAAAAGATAACAAGGTATTTATTACACCAAATCAGCGGACAAAAAATTAGATTAAGAACATAAGATGATGAACAAGAAGACACAAGATTCAGATTTAACAATAACAACAAGAACACAAGATTACAACACAAACACTAAATAAGATTACAAGAAGGTAAAAGGATAAATAGCTAGACAAATTGAAGGTATAATCTTAAAAATCCAAAAGCTTATTACACTTTTAGACCTTTAACATCACACACAACAAATACCTAACTCTTACGTTGGCACAAGAGTGACCTCGATCTCCCAAGCATCCAACGTTTCCAAACTTGAGTCTAACACGAGTGAATCCATACTCAATGTTGATTTCCCTAGTTACAAGTTTTGTCCATGGGGGCCTTTCTCACAAGAGAGAGAGTTTCAAGAGTTACAACTTCAATATTCAACAAAAACTAATGACTAAAACCCTACATCATTCTATTTATAGTGTATTATAAATAATAGGTAAAATGACCAAAAGGTCCCTTTAATGAAATATGACCAAGAGCTCTCTTGGAGTGCAAGTTTAGGGTCAGTTTTGGTGTGATCCAAGGTCTTCTCCACACTTCACTTGGACGCTTTATTGTAAGGGTCCAATGCATTCTCACATACGTGCATCCTCGTGGTCGTACCCGTATCACTAGTCCAGCCTACATAATAAGAATAGTAAATGTTTACATAATTTAGGTATTTCACATTTCTCAAAGTCATATGTCATTTTCATATTTCAATGCTTTGTCTTCTTATCTTTCTATTATTGCTTCGTGTCTTTCTATCTTTTGTCGTGTATCTTCCAGCTGTCGTCCTTATCTTCTTCTATTTCAGTTGAACTTCTGGGATAATATTATCTTCTCCATTACATCTTGAGCATAGATGGTCAATCTCGTCATATAATATCTCTGCTGGTGCAGTATAAAACTTTATAAAAAATAGATTTCCTTTGGTTATTCTTTTATAAGTGGTGAATGCTCTATATAATTCTGGTATATCTGTTAGTTCATTTCCTTCATGGGTATATCGGTATTTAATAATCCGGTAGTGCGATTAACTTGTTGTAACCTTGTAATTTTTGGGTTATATAGTTTGTGTTTGGTTCTTGGATATCTGTGGCTCTGAATTTAAGGTTTAGATAAGTCTGTATTTTGTGGATATTTTCTATGTATGCTCTGATAAACAGAAAAAATTCTTGAAAATATTTAGGCATATTTTCTATTATATGCTCTGATACCATGTTCTATTTCCTATGTATCCGATCTATTAGCATTCTTGAAAAATGTTATTTAAGAGGAGTACCATTAAGAGTACACCATTATGAGTATAAATAGTGCTTTGGTATTAGCCATCCATCAATATTGGAACTAATAACAAGACATAATTAAGAGGGGAAAAATGGTAAAGTTACATCACTAATCATTATTTTCTTAATAACTGTGCCATCTCAATTTGGGACGGATAAAATGGGACGGAGGGAGTATATCTTAAGAAGAATGAAAATAAAGAATGATAAAAGATAATTACTATATACCAAATTAAATAAAGGAAAATAAATATCACATATCAAAATAATGAATAAAGTGAATTAGAAGATCAATAAATAACAAAGGAACTCCTTCATTGTTGGACTTCTGCAATGGATCGAGGAAAAGACAAAATGATAATGTTAAGCCAAGAACAAATATGTCCCAATTCTAACCTTTAAGAAATCAACAATAGAATTAACCTTCTTAAACTAGAAGGATTTTGGTCTCATAGCCATTTGCTAAATTTGAGAATTCATTATCATAGTGTTACTTCTGATCAAATAACAAACTTAGCCTTTTTCTCCCCCCTATCTTTTTTTGTCATTTTTTTCCTTTTAGTCTACCTCTATATTGTGTATAAAGTGCTTATGGAAAGAATATCTATCTTATGTAGCTTATCTCTCAATTTAAGACTACCTCTATATTGTGTATAAAGTGCTTATGGAAAGAATATCTATCTTATGTAGCTTATCTCTCAATTTAAGACTTTTCACCAAAAGTTAGAGAGATAAAAAATAAAGAATTATAATTTAAAATAAATTAAAAATATATTAATAAGAAACTAAAAATTGAAAGTTCAGAATTGAAAAAGTTAAAAAAGCAAATACAATTAAAAAATGCCAAAAAAAAAGTTGTAAAAATAATCTGAATGTCAACTCTTTGTTGTCCTGTAGGTCTATATATACAAATATCAAGCATTTAAATTCCTAATAAATGCCATATTTAATATATACATTAAAATCATGGAAAGTGAAGTGAAATAAGAATGCAAGAGTAATTAAAGGGATTAAGAAAGTGATCAATTATTGAATTGATAATATGTTGTGTAACTACACACAATAATGTACTATTTTATCAAAGATTAAAAAAAAACTGAAAAAAAAGAGAAGGTAAGATATGATTTATTAGAAAAGAAAATGACTTTTGAAATTTTTTATTTTATTTATTAAGAGCACTTAAATAAGAGGGTAAATGAGTAACATTGATTAACTACAATAGATTAGCTAGCATGTGTTGCTTTTAATACCTGAAAACACAATAAGTTAACCTTACCAACAAAAAAGAAAAACAAATGAAGCTCCATATGAAAATAAAAACGTCAAATGATAGTTATTTATGGGTTAAAGTGAAAAGAAGAATCTTATTATCAACGTAACATAATCAAATTTTATCAAAACTAGAATCAAAGAAAAAAAATCAAATTCTTTAAAAACTATAAAAGAAGCAAAGAGAAAATCAAATCATTTTTTAAGAAACTATATCATCAAGAATATAAATTAAGAGGGAAAAGCCTTATTTTCAATATCACATAATCAAAATCTCCAAGAACTCCAAAGAGAATAATAAATAAATTTTTTTTTTTTTTAGTTTTTCATCCGGTGTACGGTACCCGCATTGGAGCCCGACTAATTCGGATTTGTGCTGGGTAGGGCCCTATTCGAGGGATAGCGCTCCCAACAAAGTTTTCTCTATGCCCAGGGTCAAACCCTCGACCTCTGGTTAAGAGTGGAGCAGTCTCATCCGCTGCACCACAACCCATGTTGATATAAATAATAATCAAAGTCTATAAAAACTACAAAGAGAAGCAAAGAGAAAAAAATCAAATCATTTTCTGCGAAACCATATTATCAAGAATTCAAAGAAATAATATTAAATATATATAACACAACAAAGAAAGAGTTATGATTATATTAGGCATATCAATTCATTTACCTTGTAAAATTGACCTATGCCAGAATAAAAAAAATTTCATTATAATATCTCCTTGTAATTTGCAAATTAGATAAAATAAATTTGAAAATTAACCAATCAAAGAAACAAAAAAAAAACAACCTGGAGAAATGAAAATAGAGTACCCAACATATATAGCTCAACATATTATTTATTAGCGTGATTTCAATGTGTTATAAACTTGTAAATTAAATAATTGAAGGTTATGAATATGAAAGGATTGAGAGTTATGAATATAACTAAAAGTATCATTTAAGGAGATAATTTTGTAAAATTAAATAACTGAAGAAAAATGAGAAAATATATAAAAAAAAAAAACGTATATATATATAAAAAGTGCTTAGTGTACGTACTTTGCACGTATGTTTAATGTCAATTAATAAAATAATATATAAAAATTTATTAGAAAATATCAGTTAACGTTGAAATAAATGTTATATCTATTCAAATAGGACTTTGGTCATGCAAAAAACACGAAAGCTCTCAGTGATTATGGACCAATAATAAAAAATAAAATAATAGCTCAAATTTCATGTATCTCTTGAAAGCTAAAAAATAGGTATTCTTAGTACTTAAAGTTGTTTCAAATAACCTGAGTCACTTGATCAAACTCCTAAAAAAATAACTATAGCAAAATTATTAATTTACATTAAAAATTTTTTTTAGAAAACACATTCTGTCCCTATTTTTTCATTTCCCTTTCTATAGCAGAACACAACTATAAGTTGAGACAAAAACTCATTTTGGACAATTCTTTTTATAGAGGCAAGAAACATATTAAGTTAAGATATAAGGAAAAGTCATCATTTCCATCCTAAACTATACCCGAAAAGTCGAAGACATACCTAAACTATTGAAGTGACCTAATACACACCTAAAATGTGTAAAAGTGAATACTTTTACACCCTAACACACATACAACCATTCTTATGATGGGAGGTGTTCTGCACTCGCCACACATCATCAACATGTCACTGCCACGTCAGATAATGTGTGAAAATTACAATAAATAAATTTCATGTCATTATTATTGCTTCTTCTTCATTATACACCACCAATTCACCATTGAAGAACCACCATTGAAGCTATCATCACCCACATTTTCATCACAAATATTTTCACAAAATACCATCAAATTCAAAGTTACACCAAAAAAATTGTTACTATTAAAAACTGCAACGAGTTTTTACTAAATTTCTTAGTTTGTGAAAAATTTTCGTTTTGAACATAGTTGTAGATCTTTCATGGGAGACAACTTGTTCCTATTTATTTTTCTCCTGTTGTTAATAAATTATTTATTTATTGTTCCACCACAAGCACACAAATTTACTTAACAACTCTCATCTCCACTATAATAATGCTAAAAAAAACTCAAATTTTTACAAGAAAATTTTAAGATGATCCACAAAAAATTGAGATCAAAAGTCACATATTCACCTCAAAAATTACACTACCACCATTGTTATTGTCGAAATTCACAACAACAATCACCACAAATTTTTACATTCACCGTTAAAATTACAACATTATCATTTTCAATCATCAAAAACAAAAAACATACCCACTACTAATTTTTTCATGAATCACCAATTTCATCATCAAATAGTGAAGAATAAGCACTTAATTAGTGAAAAAATAGATCTAAAGAAGCAAAATGATATTGAAAAGAAAAGTGGAGAAGAGAAGAGGGACAAAATGAGAAAAAAAAAGAAACAGAAGAACAGGAAAGATATTAATGGAGGAGAGGAGACTATGATTTTTTTTATTTTTTTGTTTTGATTTTATTCAAATAGGAATAAACAATGTTCATGAAAGATCTGCAACAAATACTCTCTAACAATATCTATTAAACAATAAAGAAATAAAATTTCAATTGAGCTTAAATTGATTTTCTTGTTTTGTAGCAGATGAACTTTATCTTACAACTTCTTTAAATTATTTTTTATTGGTAAAATAGTCTAGTGGCTATATTTTAAAATAAAAAAATAAAAAATGCACTTGTTTTCTTTTTCTTTTTAGTTTGTTGCCACATCAGCTTTTGGGGTGTAAATAAATTCACCTTTACATACTTTAGGTGTGTATTAGGTCGTTTCAATAGTTTAGGTGTGTCTTCGACTTTTTAGGTATAGTTTAGGATGAAAATGATGACTTTTCCCTAAGATATGTGGATGTCATGTGTAAGGCATGTGGCTTCCTTTTCTTTGGCTTCTTGCCAAGTAATATACTCCACCTCTTAAGATGGAATATATCGTGTATTTTTGGCTACTATAAATAGCCTTAGTTTTCAAAGAAATAGAATTAGAAGACTACAATTTTCTTCATTTTTTTATATTATTGATTACTTATATATAATTTTATAGCACGTTATCAACACTAGTCTCTACCATTCCGAGAAAATACAAATAATAAAGGTAAGTATTTATTTTTCTTAAATAATATCAAATATATCCAAACGCGAATTTGTTGCCCTAGATATATTGGGAAAAACTTACATGTCTTGGGCACTGGATGCTGAAATACATTTAGATGCGATGGGTCTGGCAGACACCATCAAAAACTAAAATCAGGCATCAAATCAAGACAAGGCCAAGGCCAAGGCCATGATATTTCTCCGCCATCATCTTGACGAAGGTTTGAAAAGGGAATACCTCACAATTAAGGATCCATTTATATTGTGAAATAATTTAAAAGAAAGATATGATCACCTGAAGATGGTCGTCCTTCCACAGGCAATTTTCGTGGTGCCTAGTCCCTACTACATGAACTCTGTATTCCCCATTTTGGCATCATTGAAAAGGATTAACAGTAAATCAAGAGAAAAGATAAGCATATATTAGTTAACTCATGGCCACTAGGGCAACACTAACATATAAAATAGCTCTAAAGAAAGGAAACAAATGAGATACACAAACCAAAGATTCATTCCCTCGAAATAGTCACTACCAGTACAGTAGGCTAAAATAATCATCATAAGATAACTGTCTTTAAAAGCCATTATGAGAACTGGGATATGAAACTGACACAAGGTTGATGAGGGAATGAGTATAATAATGATCATGTGCAAGAAGGATTGGGTGAAAAGGACTTAAGCAGTACTCCATTTTTGCATCTATAGTAATGTGAGTATCCACCAACTGTTTGGTAAGGATCTTCATTTCAGCATTCAATTTGGCCATTCTTTCCTGGAGTTTTGCATTTCCAGTTGCATGTTCATTAGTGGCACCTAGTCCTTTAGAGGATAGCCTTTGATTCAGCAATGTCAAATATATTTAATCCAGCATTTTTGACAGCTGACTTAATTCTTAACTCCTCCAATTTCATTCCCAACTTCTCCTGAACAACTAGCAATTTAGATACTTGATATACATTCTCCACAAGTTTTGTCCAAACTAAATATCAATTTGGTTGTTCCATGTGATCTCCTTTTCTCGAGTACTCCAAAGTGATCAAATATTTTCTTGAGTAGGTACTCGTATGGAATTTCATGTCTCCTTTTTTCTTACATAGTTTGGGATCAAAAGTTCTTTCCTGGGAAAACTTTTTGAGTCACCAATATTTTAATCCCCTTTTAACCACCCATATTTTTCATCTCATCCTTTGTTCTCATTACTTGCCTCTATCCTTTTAATAGAAACTTTTTCTTTCTGGGACCAGGTCCCTCAGAGGCTTTCTACCGTTTCACAATTTATGTGTTTCTACCTCATTCCAGTAGGGTTACCGAACTTTGACTTAGAGGACCTAAGTTGAAGTTTACTATGGCTTTGGTTTCTGAAGGATCAAGATATTTGATGAGGGCATATTCAATTTAATTTTATGGAGGAAGGAGAATGAGAATGATCCATTTGGTTTAGTGGAGGCAATGAGTGATGAGTTGAGACTTTGACTGGGAAGTATCCTATTTTAGAAATTTGAAGAGGTAACCGTTGTCATCAAAGAATGACATATTTGGTTTTGATAAAAGAGACTCTTCATTTTGCAAACAAATTGATAGCTTTTATGAGAGAAGGAAAAAATACATGGCTTTCTCTGACAGTATATTTTATGATTCTTAAAGTATACTGTAGTGATACTAGCATGTGAGATAAGACCGGATCCCTCTCCTTTGAGTGAATCTTTAAGTTTGTACTTGTCACTTTTATCCACTTCCTAAGCTCTTCCCATGGGTGCATACCTGCAAGGGTATAGTACTGAGCTAGACTAAGATGCACCCACTTTATGAAGGATACATGTTTCATGAAACATAGACAATTTTGTAAAGAAACATTGATTTACATATTAGGTTAAGTTAGTATCATGCTTTAATCATTGCATACTCCTTTTTTGCTCAGAACTTGTTCCCAAAGCAGGTCTGGGGAACATGTACCATACTTGACTTAATTCAGACTTCTGAAGCTTCTCCTTCTGAGATGAATTTCCTAGTGACTGGGTTCCTGAGAATCAGATCTCATCTGCATCTTGAATCCTCATTCTCATAATCTTTAACGCCGCCAAGTATCAATGATTTTCCTAATAAATCAGGAGCTACATGCACTCCTCTTATCAGTCCATAGACTTTTTTTTCACATACTTGCTTATTGTATATCATATTTTGTCAATAAGACACCTTCACTTGAAATGTCGAGAGAGAGATAAAGAACAAGTCAAATGTTTCATCAATAAGCTTTTCCTGATTGTAACCCCCTTCTCACGCCTAGAATTATGATCACTTGTCAAATTTAGGAACTCACTTGAGCCTGAGTTCCCAGTAGTAGGTCAATAGAGTGATAAAATCCTTTTTGGCCCATCTAGGTAGAGTTCCCTTTGACCTTTCTCAGAGGCTCGTAGCCTTTAAGATGAGCACTTTCCTGCTGAATGTATTCAACATTCCTTAATTTTGCCTTAATCTAGTGCTGGCATCTTTTCTTTAAATGTCCATCTCTTCCATAGTGAGTACACAAGAGTTAAAGCCTATTGCTTCTATCATCGTGAGCAACCTTTCCTTTAGACTCACAGGGTTGGAGTTTTCCTTGGTAGCCTATACCTCTACCATCATTATCACTCTGACTAGTTAAGTTAAAAAGGATTAGTGAGGAAGTAGTCCATTTAAGAGACTTGTTCAACTCTTTTTTTAGGCAAACCAGATCCATCTCTAATTCTTTATTTCTATGAAGTACTGCCATAAGGTATTTTTAGGAGGCTTTTAATCTTTCCTCAAGATCAACCTTAAGACTTTATGCTTCCTTCTACCATTTACCATCTACACCATTTACTTTCTTCAGATTATCCATTAGACTCAAATTTTTAGAGTTCATCCTAGTGAACAACTCTTCAGGTTCAAAAGTTTTTAGAGTTAAAACAATTAACTCATGCTCTTAATTTCCTATTTTTTCTTCTAGGGCATTTCTTTCAGCTTTTAGTTCATATACAGAGTCTATTAGCATACTTGCAAGTATTTTTGTCTTCTTAACAGAGTAATTTTCTAGATTCCTTTTAATATCAGAAATTGTTACCTTTTTTTCTTCTTCATCTTCTGATCTGGCCATAGAGAAAAACGTGGAATCATAGATAATATAATTGTCTTTCTCAACTAGCATAGAGACATCTCCAGAATTCTTATCTTTATCAGATTCACTGGAAGAATCTCCCTATGCAGCCAGAGCTTACTTCACAGCATATTCAACAACTGCCTTCCTTCTTAATTTTTAGGGATGTGGTCCCTGTTTCTTTCTTTATCATCTCCAGTTTTGAGTTACCCCTGATAATCCACTTTGAGCAATGGACAATCCTTAATGAAGTGCTTAGGACTTCCATATTTGTGACATACTTCTATACTACCTCCTCTTTTACTGCTGCTTTTTTTTCTTTGGAACTGATCATTCATTTTCATGGCTCTAATAATCCTACTTGCCAAGTAGGCAATATCTGTATTTTCTTTGCTTGATTCATGTTTTGAGACCTTCAAATCCATGGATTCTTTTTTCACTACTTTCTTCTCTATCTCTTGATGTTTCTTGAGCTCATGGGTCTTTAGATTACCAATGAGTTCATCCATGGTGAGAGTTGAGGTTCTTTGCCTTAGTTATAACATCCACTTTTCTTTCCCAGGACTTTGGAAGAACAAGAAGAACTTTTTTCAATTGCTTATACACTGGAATTACTTCTCCTGAGTAGTGAAGCTTGTTTGTGAAAAAAATGAATCTTGTATGCATTTCTTGGATAATTTTTCCTTTTTTCATGGTAAAGGTTTCATACTGATTGGTTAGCATATCTACTTTAGAATCCTTACCAGCAGTAGTGCCTTCACGAGCGGTCCTTAAATAGTCCCAGATCTCTTTAGCATTTTCACAAGTTGAGATCCTATTGTATTCGTCAGGTCCTATCCCACAAACTAACGGTTTCTTGTCCTTATAATTTTTTTTAATTTTCCTTCTATATTTATCATTGAAATCTCTCATATTTTTGATAACCATTCTCGTCACATCTTGTAATGCCCCGAGTCTGTACCCCAGATGCTACACGGTGCTTACGACCCTGAAAGACCACAAGCTAACCCATGACTGATATCTGTTGTAAGAACTGAATAGTAATACTGTAATAAATGCGGAAAAATAGTCTGAAATACCATAAGGTTCAAAATCTGAAATACTGAATAAGAATATCGACTGTAATAATAATCTATAAAACTGAATACTGTCTGAAAGTCTAGTCTGAAAAGCCTCTAACTAAATTGTCTGAATGTGGAGTTGATGAGACAAGCCCCCATCTAACTCCGACTACTAAACTACTGATAAACTGAAACACTGAAATAAAATCATGCCCTTGATAGATGAGGACTCACTACTGAAACTGCTGCTGATAATTGGATCAGTCTATGCATGGTCAGGAACCTGAGCAATCGAACCTATGATATGAGACAGTCTAGTGTAAAAAAAGAGTATGCGTCAGTACGTGAATATACTAGTATGCAAGATGAGGTAAGGCTGAATGCAAGGGTTCTTAAGCATGAACAATAACTAACTGAATGATACATAGTAACTGACTATGAGAGTACATAGATAACTGAAATTGCTATAAATACTGAGTATGCAATACTGTACATATATGTGTATGTTGTAAATGAGCTTTTACTGAAGCTGAGTTCTAAGTTCTGATAACTGAGTAACTGATATCTGAGATTACTGATAACTGAGTTACTGAAAAAGATTGATTGTATCTGACAATCCTGATTCTATAGAACTGAACTGAGTTCTTTACTGAGACTGAAACTGAGACTGTGGGAAGTAATCATCTAACAAACATGCCCTTTTTCTGAATAAATATGGGGTGCAACCTGTAACCCCAGAAGGAAGGGTATCAGTACCATACCATGGGTAAATACACTGAAGAGTTGCCCTCATCTGGAAGGTACTCTAATGAGAATAGTGGAACCCTCAACTGGCAGGTTAAAACACCTCATCAACCATTAAGTGGTAGGTTGATGTCTCAGCCTACGCTGTCTACCTAGTTCTGGAATGTAAGGACTACTTCTAACGTTTACACCCTCTACTGGCAGATGAGCCCCCATCCTTGGGTTCACTCGGTGCTGAATCCTACTCCCAACTGAATAGACCCTAAACTGATTATACCGAACTAGACTAGACTGATACTGAGTTTTACTGAGTTCTATCGCTGATTGAGTACTACTGAGTTCTGTAAATAGCTGACTTCTACTGATCGTGACATGACTGATACTTTTCCATAACTACTGTAGCTCTAGATAAACAACTAGATTTTTGGGTATTAAATACCCCCAGGACTCGATAACATGAAAAGTAGAGTATAGCATGATCTTGAGAAACATAACAATGTACATTTGTCCATAATTCATTCATAGAGACATTTTATCAAATACATGTAGAGCATAATCTTGTACATATACTAGTATGTCATGATTTCAGCATTTAGTTCACATGGACCTTCTATCAAACACTCGGGGAGCACAACTTAATGCACATAATCATGGATATCATATACACATTTCAACTACAATGTCCAAACTTACAAATTCAAGGATTATAACATGGAAATAACACAATTCAATAGACATGCTATTTCAATTTCATGGAAAACCACAATTAATCATGGATTGAAACTCAATTAATGTCATGAACATGAATACAATCCAATTTCAAGCATGTAATTCATAAATCAACAATCTCTTGGTTTTAAAAATGGATTCTTGGAATCTATGGGTGAAAGGAACCCATAGATGAACACCTAACATACTTGGGAATATTAGTTCTTGAAGGTTCTTGGAGCAATTCTTGAGTATGCTCTTGTTTCTTGAAGCTAGGGATTTGCCCATCTTGAGAGAGAATGATTTGATTTAGGAAGAATTGGGTGAATAATGATGTAATAAGCTATTTAGGGCATTAATCTCGTGTTTAGGACTAATTAGGGTCATGGAAAAAGATCTAAATACCCCTGGATTGACTTAAAAATTCATATCTGAAAAACCCGATCTGGACCCTCGGCGCGACATGGCACTATCGCGCCGTGTCACTGGAAACTGAAAATTGCAAACTAGATCATCAACACGACACGGTGGAATCGCGTTACCCCTTTGTATGCGAATTTCACCCTTGGCGCGATGCGCCCTGATCGCGATGGAACACTGGAAAATGACAATTAGGAAATTGGCTGGTGGCGCGATGTGGTGGTATCACGTTGGATTACTGGAAAATGATCATTCCCATTTGTCTGGTCTCCACGATGCGCTGAAGTGCTAGTTGGCACACTGCTTTACAAAAATGGCCATAACTTCTCACCCGAGTATCGAATTTGGGCGAATTTTATATCGTTGGAAAGCTGACTGAATTTCCTTAATTGAAAATTACTGAGTAACTAGAAAAATTTATTCCACGTCTCCTTGCTAAAGAAATGCATTAGTGACCCAGCAGTCATAGTTCCCATAGAGAGTGTAGATATTCAGAATCATCTCTCTTTCGAAGAGGTTCCAGTCCAGATCCTCGATCGTCAGATTCATAGACTGAGGAATAAAGAAGTTCCCTTAGTCAAAGTTCTTTGGAGGAATCAGTCCGTTGAGGAAGCTACTTGGGAAGTAGAAGCAGATATGTGGACCAAGTATCCTCACATCTTCCATGCAAATTCAAATTCATCTCAAGGTAACAATCTTCCTAATCTTTGCTCAATTCTATATTCAGTTACAGTTATAATCTTGGTATTCCTTACCATTGCATATTCAGTCATGCATTCATGAATCAGTTAAAACATGTACCCATGCATCAGATATGCATGTTCAGTATGAAAACTTAGCTTATCAGTAGCCTCAGTCATGTATTCCATGCATTAGATATACATGTTCAGTGTGTAAACTCAGTCTATCTGTATTTCTTAGCTTAATCAGTCTAATTCGAGGATGAATGTTCCCAAGGGAGAGATATTGTAATACCCCATATTTCCTTAGCTCATTTTAACTCTCAGTACATAATTTATTCTATATAAATTTTTCTAGTTACTCAGTAATTTTCAGTTCAGGAAATTCAGTCAGCTTTCCAACGATATAAAATTTGCCCAAATTCGATACTCGGGTGAGAAGTTATGGCCATTTTTGTAAAGCAGTGTGCCAACTGGCACTTCAGCGCATCGTGGAGACCAGACAAATGGCAATGATCATTTTCCAGTAATCCAACGCGATACCACCGTATCGCGCCACCAACCAAATTCCTAATTGTCATTTTCCAGTGTTCCATCGCGATCAGGGCGCATCGCGCCAAGGGTGAAATTCGCATACAAAGGGGTAATGTGATTCCACCGTGTCGTGTTGATGATCTAGTTTGAAATTTTCAGTTTCCAGTGACACGGCGCGATAGCGCCATGTCGTGCCAAGGGCCCAGATCTGAATAGATTTGGGGTGCAACCTGTAACCCCAGTTGGAAGGGTATCAGTACAATACCATGGGTAAAGTCACTGAAGAGTTACCCTCATCTGGCAGGTACTCTAATGAGAATGGTAGAACCCTCAACTGGCAGGTTAAAACACCTCATCAACCATCAACCATCAACTGGCTGGTTGATGTCTCAACCTACGCTGGCTACATAGTACTGGAATGTATGGACTGCTTCTAAGGTTTACATCCTCTACTGGCAGGTGAGCCCCCATCCTTGGGTTCACTCGGTGCTGAATCCTACTCCCAACTGAATAGACCCTGAACTGATTATACTGAACTAGACTGGACAAATACTGAGTTTTACTGAGTTCTATCGCTGACTGAGTACTACTGAGTTCTGTAACTGGCTGAGTTCTACTAATCGTGACATGACTGATACTTTTCCATAACTACTGTCGCTCTAGATAAACAACTAGATTTTTGGGTATTAAATATCCCCAGGACTCGATAACATGAAAAGTAGAGCATAACATAATCTTGAGAAACATAACAATGTACATTTGTCCATAATTCATTCATAGAGACATTTTAAACACACATATAGAGCATAAGCTTGTACATATACTAGTATGTCATGATTTCAGCATTTAATTCACATGGACCTTCTATCAAACACTCAGGGAGCACAACTTAATGCACATAATCATGGATATCATATACACATTTCAACTACAATGTCCAAACTTACAAATTCAAGGATTATAACATGGAAATAACACAATTCAATAGACATGCTATTTCAATTTCATGGAAAACCATAATTAATCATGGATTGAAACTCAATTAATGTCATGAACATGAATACAATCCAATTTCAAGCATGTAATTCATAAATCAACAATCTCGTGGTTTTAAAAATGGATTCTTGGAATCTATGGGTGAAAGGAACCCATAGATGAACACCTAACATACTTGGGAATATTAGTTCTTGAAGGTTCTTGGAGCAATTCTTGAGTATGCTCTTGTTTCTTGAAGCTAGGGATTTGCCCATCTTGAGAGAGAATGATTTGATTTAGGAAGAATTGGGTGAATAATGATGTAATAAGCTATTTAGGGCATTAATCTCGTGTTTAGGACTAATTAGGGTCATGGAAAAAGATCTAAATACCCCTGGATTGACTTAAAAATTCATATCTGAAAAACCCGATCTGGACCCTCGGCGCGACATGGCACTATCGCGCCGTGTCACTGGAAACTGAAAATTGCAAACTAGATCATCAACACGACACGGTGGAATCGCGTTACCCCTTTGTATGCGAATTTCACCCTTGGCGCGATGCGCCCTGATCGTGATGGAACACTTGAAAATGATAATTAGGAATTTGGCTGGTGGAGCGATGCGGTGGTATCGCGTTGGATTACTGGAAAATGATCATTGCCATTTGTCTAGTCTCCACGATGCGCTGAAGTGCCAGTTGGCACACTGCTTTATAAAAATGGCCATAACTTCTCACCCGAGTATCGAATTTGGGCAAATTTTATATCGTTGGAAAGCTGACTGAATTTCCTGAACTGAAAATTACTGAGTAACTAGAAAAATTTATATAGAATAAATTATTTACTGAGAGTTAAAATGAGCTAAGGAAATACGGGGTATTACAATATCTCCCCCTTGGGAATATTCGTCCTCAAATTAGACTGATTAAGCTAAGAAATACAGATAGACTGAGTTTACACACTGAACATGCATATCTAATGCATGGAATACATGAATGAGGCTACTGATAAGCTGAGTTTTCATACTGAACATGCATATCTGATGTATGGGTACATGTTTTAACTGATTCATGAATGCATGACTGAATATGCAACGGTAAGGAATACCAAGATTATAACTATAACTGAACATAGAATTGAGCAAAAATTAGGAAGACTGTTACCTTGAGATGAATTTGAATTTAATGATAGAGGATCTAGACTGGAACCTCTTCGAAAGAGAGATCATTCTGAATATCTAAACTCTCTATGGGAACTATGACTGCTGGGTCACTAATGCATTTCTTTAGCAAGGAGACGTGGAATACTGGGTGTACTAAAGCTAGATCTGAAGGCAACTCAAGCTCATAAGCTACCTTTCCAAAACGATTGAGAATTCTGTAAGGACCGACATATCAGGGACTGAGCTTTCCCTTCTTGCTGAACCTCTTTACCCCCTTCATGGGAGAGATTTTCATGAACAAAAAATCACCGATCTTAAACTCTAGATCCTTTCTTCTCATAGCTGCATACGATTTCTGTCGGCTCTGGGCAGCCCAAAGCCTTTCTCTGATCAGATGAACCTTCTCTAAGGCATCAAACACTAAGTCAGGCCCTACTACTGCGGACTCACCTACCTTGAACTAACCAATTGGAGATCTATATATCCTATCGTAGAGAGCCTCAAATGGGGCCATCTAAAAACTGAAATGATAGCTGTTAGTGTATACAAATTCGATCAAAGGAAAGTGGTCATCCCAACTACCCTTAAAATCGATAATGCAGGCTCTTAACATATTATCTAGAGTTTGAATGGTCCTTTTTGCTTGACCATATGTCTGAGGGTGGAAGACTGTACTGAGGTAAACTCGGGGAACAAGACCTTTTTGGAATGCTTTCAAAAAATGAGAGGTAAATTGGGTACCTCTATCTGAGATGATGGATACTGGGACTCAGTGTAACTTGACCAACTCTCTGAAATAGAGTTTGGCGTAGTCCTTGACTGAATAGGAAGTATGAACTAGCAAGAAATAAGCTGATTTGGTCATCCTATCTACGATAACCAAAATGGAATCATGCTGATGACGAGTACGAGGCAAACCCATTACAAAGTCCATGTTCACTTCCTCCTATTTCCATGTGGGAATACTAAACTCTTGCATGGACCCACTAGGCTTCTGGTTCTTAATCTTAGCCTGCTGACACATAGAGCACATAGCTAGAAACTCTGCAATATCCCTCTTCATCCCACTCCACCAATAGATCTCCTACAAATTGCGGTACATCTTAGTGGCCCCTAGATAAATAGAGTATCGCACACCATGCGCTTCTGCAAGAATTCATTTTCTCAAGTCATCTACACCTGGCACACATAAACGACCCTGGCAATGCAACACACCATTTCCCCCTTGGGAGAAAACCTCTATTTTCAGATCTCTGACTGACTTTTTCAACTAAACAAGATTGAGATCTCTATCTTGCTTTTCGTTCACTTTGAAAACTAGAGATGATCCTGAACTACTCTGCACCCACACACTACCCTCTGCCGAATCAACTAAGTGGATACCTGGTCGGGCAAGATGATGAACTTCCTAAACTAACTTCTTCTTATTATTCTGAACATGAGCAACACTACCCATAGATAATCTACTGAGAGAATTAGCCACTACATTGGCCTTGCCCGGATGACACAGAAAACTCATATCATAATTTTTCAATAACTCTAACACCTTCTCTGATGCAAATTCAAATCTTTTTGAGAAATATATACCGCAAGATTTTATGATCTGTGAACACATCAACATGCACCCCATACAAGTAATGCCTCCAAATCTGTAAGGCAAACACTACAGCTGCTAACTCGAGATCATGAATCGGGTAATTCTTCTCATAGGGCTTAAGTTGTCTGGAGGCATAGTCGATGAACTTACCTATCTGCATAAGGACACAAACCAAACCTACTATGGATGCATCACAGTACACAATAACCCATCTGAACTATCTGGTAGAGTCAAGACTAGGGTTGAGGTGAGTCGAGTCTTCAACTCCTAAAAATTCTTCTCACAAGAATCTGACCACTGAAACTAGACTTTATTATGAGTCAATCTAGACATGGGGGATGCAATAGATGAAAATCCTTCAACAAACCAATGGTAATTTCCAGCTAAATCCATGAAACTCTGGATATTTGATGGAGAGATAGGTCTAGGCTAGTTTCTTACCACCTCGATCTTTTGAGGATCAACTCTAATGCCATCACCAGAAATAATATGACTAAGGAATTCTACTAACCTTAGCCAAAAATCGCACTTACTAAATTTGGTGAACAATTGATGAGTTCTGAGAGTCTAAAGTATGATCCTGAGGTAATCTGCGTGATCATTCTCGCTATGAGAATAGACAAGAATGTCATCGATGAAGACTATAATGAACATGTCCAAGTACTACTTGGACATGCGATTCATTAAGTCCTTGAAAGTTACTGGGACCTTTGTAAGACCAAAGAACATGACTAAAAACTCAAAGTAACAAAATCGGGTTCTAAAAGCTGTTTTTCGAATGTCCCATTCCCTAACTCTGTAGCCTAATCTGAGGTCTATCTTAGAAAAGTAACTGGTTGTAATTCCCCAAATCTGGTACCCAGAATGCTACACGGTGCTTATTACCCCGTAAGACCACAAGCTAACCCATGATTGATATCTGTACTTGTATACTGCATAAAATACTTAATAATGTGGAAACATGAACTGAAAGGCCATAAGGTTCACATAAATGAAGTAAAATATAAAATCTAAACGGGGTATGAAATACCAAAAAAAAACTAAAAATACTGAAGTCATAAACATGAGTCTAGAAAGCCTTTAATTGACTGAACTGTCTGAGTAAGGATTTGATGGGACATGTCTCTAACTAACTCCAACTAATCAACTGATTAATGAGAGAAGAGAGAAATAATCATGTCCTCGAATGATGAGGATTCACTTCTGATGTTGGGTGTATTTATGCATTTTAGCATCACCATTCTAGCCTTTTTAGCCTTATTTTGAGAATGGTCCTTATGATATATGTGCTTATAATGACATAAATGAGCATTCATGTGTCCAAGTATGTGCTTACAATGTTTAATGGTGTTTTCATGTGAGTTTTAATTCAATTTAAGCATTTAGAGTTCAACCGAGAAAACTAGTGTGACTAGCTTGAGCTAGGTGTTTGTCTAGTCTATTGTGTTGGGTTCTAATGTAATTTAATGAGTTAATAAGGTTTTTATTATGTATTTATATGTGAAAAAACTTATTTATAATGTTCAAGGGTCAATTAGATCAAGAAAACATGCAAAACAAAGAGCTAAAACTCAAAGTGAAATTAGCCTATGCTTACCTCATGTTTTAAGTTCATCATGTTAGATGTTGTGTTGTTTTGAGCTTTGAATTGTTGTGTTTAATGTTATAGGATTCTTTTTTAATGGATCATGATGATATATTAAGGATATAAAAGCTTTAAATCTAGTGTGAACAACTCAATAAGGCTCAGAATGACTCAACGAAACCGAAATGCAGATTTTGACTCTATTTGGAGTCCTGAAATGTCATGGCTCATTGAGGGCGCGTGAACAGTTAAATAGACACTTTAAAAAGACCATTGAATTCATAAAAGTATGAAGTTTAAGTAACTTGGCGCGTGTATGAAGTTATGGAGTGTAAGGAGTCTCTACAATGCGGTGAAATTGCAATGAAATTCTGGAAATTAACTGATCATTGAAGGTCGAACTGGTGGACCACCAGTCTTGTGACTGACCACCAGTTCGACCACCAAGCTAAACCAGAATGCATGATTTCAGGACACTCTATGAAGGCGAAGATGGTGAACCACCATCTTTGTGACTAACCACCAAACAGACCACCAGATTCAAGATTTCAGAAAATTCATTGGTGGCCAAGATGGTGAACCACCAGCTTTGTGACTAACCACCAAACTGACCACCAGACCTCCAAAACAGAATCCAAGATTGTAGAGGAGCCAGTGAAGGACAAGATGGTGGACCACCAGTTTTGTGGTGAACCACCAACTTGACCTTCAACTTTGACAAAATTTTTTTGAATTTAATTTTTAATCCTTTTTTGCTTGGGAACATATAAATACTAGTTTAGGGTTTTATTAGGGGAAAATTTTCAAATTCATCATTAATTTTTTCTCTCTTTTTCATAGCCTCCATTCTTGAAACTCTTTGGAAGAGTATTTTTGGGAAAATAAAGCAAACCTTGTGGATTTAATTATTTCATCTCCATTGAAGATTCAAGAGCAAATTCTTGTAACCTTTGTAAGTAAATCTTGAATTTATTTATGAATTACACAAATATGCTTCCTATTTCTTCCATGGAAATGTATGATTAATCTCCCATAACTAGGGTTATGGGAGCCTTGATGTGAAAAATGAAATTTAGAGTGTGAATCCAATTGAACTTTATGAGGAATTGACATTGTATAAATCTTTCTTCATTTTCATGATTCTTCTTGGTTGCAAACTTGAAGAGTGAGCCCTTATACAATCACTTGTTCGTATAGAAAAGTGTTTATTGGGAAAAGAAAGGGTTTATACAAATCTAAAGGCTTTAACCTTTGGATTGAGGGTAGATGCCTTAATCGGATCAACCCATGTGAGAATACAATTGAATTATTAATCCATTCCTTAAGTTTGTGAAAATTAAGGGATGAGCTACTTATTTAGGTTGAGAAACTAATGGGTAAGCCATAGATATCAATTACTCTTACAATGAAAATCGTTAACTAGAGCTCATAAGTGATTCACAACCCTAATTGTTCAAGCATCTTGTAACCATAGCTCTGGTTTGTTTAACATCATTGAATTACTACTTACAAAATGAATCAATCATTGGAATACTCTTGTTACAATTAAATAGGACATAATTCACAAATTAAAAACCGCCATTTTATCTTTTCATATCATTTATTTGAATTCAACTTGTAGCTTTAGTTTCAAATTAGTTTAATCGCCACTCACATTGTTCCCTGTGGATTTGACCCCGACTCCAAAGTTGGGTAAATATATTGACGATGACTGCCTTGCACTAAATTGACGTGTAAGTTGGGCGTTATAAAAAATGGAACCGTTGCCCGGGAACAATTTGGCGTATTGAGTTAGTTTGGAATTTTAGTTTACTTGCTTGAATTTAAATTTTTAAATATTTGTTTAGTTTGTTTTTTTTCTTTTATTTTTATTATTCTCATACCTTTTTGAGATGTCAACCTGGATAGATGGTTTTTGGAGTGATGGCGATTCTTGTGATTATTGTATGAGACCACATTATGAGGCTTACTGTCCATATTTAGATGGAAATGTAACTTGGTGTTTAACTTGTGGTCAAAGTGATCATTCTAAAGATATGTGTGCTGCCACGATTCAAGCGGAAAAATTGATGAAACGAATTTTAGAGAATCAAGAACAGCTGTGGGAAGAGCTAAAAGAGTTACCACTCCCATCATGTTTACAGTGGCTAAACAAAGAAGAATATGAGGAGGACATTAGACAATTTAAGGAGAAAACTCAAGAATCACAGTCACTCGATTGCCATCTTCATCTTGAGACTGACATTAAGAAGGTGAATAAAAGTGAGTGTGTAGTAGATAGTGTAAATTTTGAAGTAGAATTAGTTGGTCCTCACTCGAAGAATTTTTCCACATTATGTATAGATGATATATTGTCTATGGAATCATCTAAAATAATGGAAGAATGTGAAGACGAGGAACAAGAATCCTATATCCTTTATTTTACACTTGATAAGCAACATAAAAATGCACCTCACTTTAAGACCGAGTTTTTTACCATGCATCATCCATTACTCGGCTTCTTAAATATTTGTACCATCCCCTTATGATAGAGGGAAAAAGATGGATGATAAGTTGGGGGTGAAATTTATATCCTCACGGTGGAGGAAAAAGTTGATTTGGGTCGAGCCGCGACACTAAATTAGGAGCTTCTTGGGAGGCAACCCAAGCTAAGGTATGTTTTATTTTCAGTTTTGTGTTAGTTTTTATTTCACGTAGTTTTTGTTTTTGGTTGAGTCACAGGTTAATGGGAAGTCTGAGTACCATAAACTTGAGCTAAGGAGCATGGCATCAAATAAGTGTGGAGTCCCAAGGATCTCCTCGATGTGAAAATGCATCTAGCTAGGCCTAGAGGCCTCAGGGAGTATTCCTATCACTTCAGTTAACAATTCACTTTGGGGACAAAGTAGGTTTTTAAGTGTGGGGTGGGGAAATTTCCAAATTTTGGCTCAACTCAAAAATTTTAGGTTTGAATAAGTGAGATATTCTTGTTGGTGCTATTTTTGATTACATGATGCAAGTGAGTTTGTTTGTAAAAGCATGTTGATTTGGAGAATTTCTACTCTTGAGACTCTTAGGCTCATGTTTGTGACTCTTGTATTTGTTCAGTCTATGATAATCCTTTATGAATTAAACATGTGCCATGTGCATGTGAGATTTTTGTATATTCCTTGTTACATGTGATGTCTAGAACTTTCCCGGTGTGCATGTACAGAGAAATAAAGAATGTAAATTTAGGAGATGATTTAGGCATTTCTTTGACAGCCTTATTTTTACCCTTTTTTTATCTACCCTTGTGCATTATCTTAGTTAACCCCATTGAGCCTTTAGACTCTTCTTTGGTAGCCTCATGTGTAGCCTAATCCTTTCTTTGATAAACCATAATTTGATCCAAAAAGCTCCTAAGTGCTTTAATGAAAATTTTGAATTAGTAAAGAGTTTGAGAAATTGAAGAAGAAAAAGGTGAAATTGATGCCCCAAGGTGAGAGTTATTGTTTGATAATTGATGTGTGGTGGATGGTTGTGATATAAATGATGTTAGATATATTTCCATGATTGTGAAAAAGAGACATTCATTCATATGGTAGTAAAATTTGTGTCCACCAAGTGTTTATGAAAATGCTTAAAAGAGATGGGGCAAAAATAAAAGAGATGGTAGAAAAAAATGGTGTAAATTTGGTTGTTGGATATTGGTTTTAAATGCTTAATGTAGTGTATTAAAGCGCTTAGGATTGATAGACACTATTCTTGGCCAAAAAAGTTCCTACCCTTCCCTTAGCCTACATTACAATCCGAAAAAGACCTACTTGATCTTAAGCTTTACATTCGACTATTAGTGGAACATTACACTAAGGGCAAGCCTATGGTTCATTATGTGTAACTTGTGAATTCTTTGTGAGAGTGAGCATAATTTGATTCTTGTACCCATTGTTATAAAATGCATCATTGTGAGTGTTTATGGGTAACTCTCTTGTTGTGAGGGGCACATGTTTGATGAATATAGGTGATTTGTAAGATATCTTTGACCGAATAATAAGCATAAGTTTGCCAACAAGGAGAGCAAATTCTTGAGGCTAGGATGTTTTGGAAGTAGGATTCATGAGCTTTCCTCTATGTTTGTGACATGCTTAGTGTAGAAACTTGAATTTTGTGTAATTATTGTAGTACTAGCTGAATGTCTTGCGCATAGTATAATATTAGATTTCCCAGCTCATGATATTTAGAGTGACGGGTTGTTCGAGGACGAACAAGATTTTAAGTGTGGGGTGTTGATGTTGGGTGTATTTATGCATTCTAGCATCACCATTCTAGCCTTTTTAGCCTTATTTTGAGAATGTTTCTTATGATATATGTTCTTATAGTGACATAAATGAGCATTCTTGTGTCCAAGTATGTTCTTACAATGTTTAATGGTGTTTTCATATGAGTTTTAATTCAATTTGAGCATTTAGAGTTCAACTGAGAAAACTAGTGTGACTAGCTTGAGCTAGGTGTTTGTCTAGTCTATTATGTTGGGTTCTAATGTATTTTAATTAGTTAATAAGGTTGTTATTATCTATTTATATGTTAAAAAACTTAGTTATAATGTTCAAGTGTCAATTAGATCAAGAAAACATGAAAAACAAAGAGCTAAAACTCAAAGTGAAATTAGCCTATGCTTAGCTCGTGTTTTGAGTTCATCGTGTTAGATGTTGTGTTGTTTTGAGCTTTGAATTGTTGTTTTTAATGTTATAGGATGCTTTTTTAATGTATCATTATGATATATGAAGGATATACCAGCTTCAAATCGAGTGTAAACAACTCAATAAGGCTCAGAATGGCTCAACGAAACCGAAATGCAGATTTTGACTCCATTTGGAGTCCTGAAATGTAATGGATCATTGAGGGTGCATAAACAGTTTAATGGACACTTTAAAAAACATTGGATTCATAAAAGGATGAAGTTAAAGGAACTGTGGCGCGTGTAGTAATTTATGGAGTGTAAGGAGTCTCTACGATGCGGTGAAATTGCAATGAAATTCTGGAAATTGACTGATCACTGAAGGTCGAACTGGTGGACCACCAGTCTTGTGACTGACCACCAGTTCTACCACCAAGCTAAACCAGAATGCAGGATTTTAGGACACTTTGTGAAGGCCAAGATGGTGAACCACCAGCTTTGTGACTAACCACCAAACGGACCACCAGATTCAAGATTTCAGAAAATTCACTGGTGGCTAAGATGGTGAACCACCAGCTTTTTGACTAACCACCAAACTGACCACCAGACCTCCAAAACAGAATCCAGGATTGCAGAGGAGCCAGTGAAGGCCAAGATGGTGGACCACCAACTTGACCTTCAACTTTGACAAAAATTTTCTGAATTTAATTTTTAATCCTTTTTTACTTGGGAACATATAAATACTAGTTTAGGGTTTTATTAGGGGAAAATTTTCAAATTATTCATTAATTTTTTCTCTTTTTTTCATAGCCTCCATTCTTGAAACTCTTTGGAAGCGTATTTTTGGGGAAATAAAGCAAACCTTTTGGATTTAATTATTTCATCTCCATTGAAGATTCAAGAGAAAATTCTTGTAACCTTTGTAAGTAAATCTTGAATTTATTTATGAATTACACAAATATGCTTCCTATTTCTTCCATGGAAATATATGATTAAGATCCCATAACTGGGGTTATGGGACCTTGATGTGAAAAACGAAATTTAGAGTGTGAATCCAATTGAACTTTATGAGGAATTGACATTGTATAAATCTTTCTTCATTTTCATGATTCTTCTTGGTTGCAAACTTGAAGAGTGAGCCCTTATACAATCACTTGTTCAAACAGAAAAGTATTTATTGGGAAAAGAAAGGGTTTACACAAATCTAAAGGCTTTAACCTTTGGATTGAGGGTAGATGCCTTAATCGGATCAACCCATGTGAGAATACAATTGAATTATTAATCCATTCCTTAAGTTTGTGAAAATTAAGGGATGAGCTACTCATTTAGGTGGAGAAACTAATGGGTAAACCATAGATATCAATTACTCTTACAATGGAAATCCTTAACTAGAGCTCATAAGTGATTCAAAATCCTAATTGTTCAAGCATCTTGGTAACCATAACTCTGGTTTGTTTAACATCATTGAATTACTACTTACAAAATGAATCAATCATTGGAATACTCTTGTTACAATTAATTAGGATATAATTCACAAATTAAAAACCCCCATTTTATCTTTTCCTATCATTTATTTGAATTCAACTTGTAGCTATAGTTTCAAATTAGTTTAATCGCCACTCACATTGTTCCTTGTGGATTCAACCCCGACTTCAAAGTTGGGTAAATATATTGAAGATGACCGCCTTGCACTAAATTGATGTGTAAGTTGAGCGTTATCAACTTCCAACTCTGATTGTTGAAACTGGAATCTTCTGCTGATCTGGAGCTCGTGTCTCTAAACGTATGGTATAAGACACCATAGCGCAAATGCATCAATACTTTGAATGTACTAGTATGCATGTGGGGTAGGCTGAATTCATGGGGGTCATATGCATGAACAATACTGGCTAACTGACTAATATGAACGTGAGAATACATGCATGCATACATAGTAACTATATCTGAAATCGTGATAACATGAGTACTGAATCTGAATACTGATAACATGACATACTGCTAACTGATATAACTGATAACATGAGAGACTCTATCTGACAGTACTAAATCTGGTGGAACTATCTGAGTTCCGTACCGTGTCTGAGTTGACTGTATCTGACAACCCTAAATTCTGAAGAACTATCTGAGTTCTTTTACTGAGACTGATACTGAGACTGTGGGAGGTAGTCATCTAACTGACATTCCCCAAATGATGCATTATAGCTGAATTGGGGTCCAATCTATACCCTGATTAGAAGGGTGTCAACACCGCTCCACTGGTAAGGACAACATGTGAGTGACCCTAATATAATAGGTAACTCTAGTGAGAATGGTGGGAACCCTCATATAGTAGGCTAAGCCACCTCATCTACCCTCATATAGAAGGCTATGATGTCTCAACCTATGCTGGCTACATAGTTCTGGAATGCAAGGATTACTTCTAAGAATTAAACCCTCATATAATAGGTGAGTTCCCATCCTTGGGTTCACTCGATGCTAATTTCTACTCCTATCTGAATAGACACTGAACATAATTTACTAAACTGAACATGGACTGATTTACTGAATTCTGTTGACTGATAGAATATTACTGATATCTAACAACTGATTGAGTTCATGAGATCATGGAGATTTCCTGAGTCATAAAATTGTCTGAAGTCTAAGAATTCATAGCTTGACTGAGAGTATCGTGGAAACATGACAGGGCTCTAAGCACACAGCTAATGTTTCGGGTACAAGTGCCCCCAGGACTCGATGGAAGGAAACTAACCAAGCATAACTTACTTGAAAATATATCTAACATCATAATCCATAATACATTTATAGAAGCATTCCATCAAAACATGTGATAGACATAACTTGTACATACATGGGGATTTCATGATATCATACTAGTTGGGCATTGTTCCTTCATCTAGGCATTTAAGCAAACACATGGTAGGCATAGAACATGTAGACAACATTATACAAAAATTAATCATCATGATTCATCTCTAATTTCATCATCCTAGGGTTTATTTATATGTTCATGAATATACATCTATACAAATCAATTCCACATAAAATTGATTACCCAACATGGATTTGAATTCAATTGATCATTCTCAACATAAACAAAACTAACCCAACATGAAATTCATAAAGAAATCCATAAACTTAAACTTAGAAAAGAGATTCTTGGGCTTCATGGACGAAAGGAGTCCATGAATGAACACTATGCATACCTTAGTTCGTGATTTCGTGAAGATTGACGGTGAAACTTTATTGGAATTGGATCTTCTATGAAAACCCTGGCTTGTTCTTGAGAGGTTTTTGAGAGAAGAGAGTGTATTTTGGGTAAAGAGTGGCTGAATCACATGTTAAAGGGCTTAAATAGGGGTGAGAAGTAGACCCTTAACCTTGGATACGTCATTTCATTTCATTAAAATTTTTGCAAACTGAACCTCTGGCGCGACGCGGTGCTATCGCGCCGTGTCACTGGAATTTGACAATTGGGAAACTGAGGGATGGGGTGATGCGGAGCCATCGCGTTGCCCCTTATTTTGTGACCTGGAACTTTGGTGCGATGTGGAGAAAATTACGCTAAGACACTGGAAAAGGACAATTCTATATTTGGGACCTGGCGCGATGCGCCATAATCGCGGACCCATACTGGAATTTTCTAAATGCCGTTTCCTCTTGTGGTGCGGTGCGCCACTGACTAATATTATGGGAACTTAAAATAGTCGTAACTTTTGACTCGGTTATCGAATTTGGGAGAATCTTATATCGATAGAAAGCTTATTAAATTTCCCACATGACAAAAGCTGAAAATCTTGAAAATTCTTCATGGAATAACAATCATTCAATTTAGAAGCTAATACTAGATATTCTTGAGATGAAATTTTCTAGGAAAAGTATGAGGTATTACAATATCTCCCCCTTTAGAATATTCGTCCTCGAATGAGACTGACTGAGAGGGGAGAAAAGACAACTGACGTACATACTGAACATGAATAACTGGAACATGATCTCATGACTAACATGACTGACAAGCTGAACATATAATACTGAACATACATATCTGATGCATGTGTAACTGATTCATAAATGCATGACTGAATATGCAATGGTACTTGATACCAAGTTTATAATGGGAACATGAGCATAAAACTGCATATCAAGTTTAAGGCAAATACTATGACTGCTAACTCAAGATCATGAGTAGGGTAATTCTTCATATGGGGCTTAATCTTTCTAGAGAAGTAGGCTATGACCTTACCATGTTGTATGAGAAAACAACCCAAACCTACTCTGGATGCATCATAATACACTACGAACCCATCTGGACCATCTGGAAGAGCTAAAACTGGAGCTGAGGTGAGTCGAGTCTTTAACTCCTGAAAACTCTTCTCGCAAGGATCTGACCACTGAAACTTGACTTTCTTCTGAGTCAATCTGGACATAAGGGATGCAATAGAAGAAAATCCCTCAACAAACCATCTGTAATAGCTAGCCAAACCCAAGAAAATCCTAATATCTGATGGAGAGATAGGTCTGGGCCAGTTTCTTACTTCTTCGGTCTTTTGAGGATCAACTCTAATGCCATCATCGGAAATGATGTGACCAAGGAATGCTACAGACCTTAGCCAAAATTCGCACTTACTAAATTTGGCGAATAGCTGATGATCTCTGAGAGTCTGAAGTACTATCCTGAGATGGTCTGCATGATCACGCTCACTTTGGGAATAGACTACAATATCATCTATGAAGACTATGATGAACATATCTAAGTACTGCTTGAATACATGGTTCATCAAGTCCATGAAAGCGGCTGGGGCATTGGTAAGAACAAATGACATGACTAGAAATTTGAAGTGACCATCGCGAGTTCGAAAAGCTATTTTGGAATGTCACATTCCTTAACTCTAAACTGATGATAGCCAGATCTGAGATCTATCATAGAGAAATAACTGGCACCCTAAAGTTGGTCAAACAAGTTATCAATTCTGGGAAGAGGATACTTGTTCTTGACCGTGACCTTATTGAGTTGGCGGTAGTCTATACACATTCTGAGAGAACCATCTTTCTTGCACACAAATAATACTGGAGCGCCCCCCGGGGAAATGCTGGGCCTGATGAATCCCTTATCTAAGAGATCCTTCAATTGTTCTTTCAGTTCTCTGAGTTCTACTGGTGCTATTCTATATGGCGGAATGGATATAGGCTGAGTATCTGGAAGATGATTAATACCGAAGTCTATTTCCCTTTCGGAAGGAATTCCTGGAAGATCTTTAGGAAAGACATCTGAATATTCACCTACAACTAGAACTGATCCAAGGATGGGAGTTTTGGAACTAGTGTCCTTAACTAGAACAAGATGATAGGCACATCCTTTAGATATCATTTTCCATGCCCGAAGGTAGGAAATAAGTTGACCTCTGAATGCTGAAGTACTACCCTTCCACTCAAGGACGGGTTCATTCGGAAACTGAAACAGGACTATTCAATTTCTGCAGTCGACTGTGGCATAGCAGGAATGAAGCCAATCCATGCTGAGAATGACGTCAAAATTAGTCATTTCTAATTCGACTAAGTCTGCTAAAGTGACTTTTTGAAATATCATAACCAGGCAGTTCTTGTATACCCACAGGGCTATGATGGTTTTACCCACTGGGGTAGAGACTGAAAAGGGCTCTACTAGGATTTTGGGACTGATTCCTAAATCGCCTGCTATATAAGGAGTAACAAAAGACAAAGAAGTTCCTGGATCTAGCAAAGCGTAAACATGTACATGAAATATATGTAACTTACCAAGTTTGTAACGCCCCGAGTATGGTACCCAGAATGCTACACGGTGCTCATGACCCCGAAGGACCACAAGCTAACCCATAACTGATATCTGTACCTGTATACTGCATAAAATACTTAATAATGCAGAAACATGAACTGAAAGGCCATAAGGTTCACATAACTGAAGTAAAATATAACATCTAAATGGGCTCTGAAATACCCAAAACAAAACTAAAAATACTAAAGTCTGAAACATGATAGTCTAGAAAGCCTCTAACTGACTGAACTGTCTGAGTAAGGAGTTGATGGGACATATCCCCAACTAACTCCAACTAAAAAACTAATTAATGAGATAATAGAGAAATAATCATGTCCTCGAATGATGAGGACTCACTTCTAACTCTGACTACTGAAACTAAAATCTACTGCTGATCTGGAGCTCGTGTCTCTAAACCAATGGTATAAGACACCATAGCGCAAATGCATCAGTACTTTGAATGTACTGGTATGCATATGGGGTATGCTGAATGTATGGGGTTCATATGCATGAACAATACTGGCTAACTGACTAATATGAACGTGAGCATACATGCATGCATACATAGTAGCTATATCTGAAATCAAGATAACATGAGTACTGAATCTGAATACTTATAACATGACATACTGATCACTGGTATAACTAATAACATGAGTGACTGTATATGACAGTCCTGAATCTGGTGGAACTATCTGAGTTCTGTATTGTGTCTGAGTTAACTGTATCTGACAGCCTTGAATTCTGAAGAACTATCAGAGTTCTTTTACTGAGACTGATACTGAGACTGTGGGAGGTAGTCATCTAACCGACATGCCCCAAATTATGCATTATAGCTGAATTGGGGTCCAATCTATGCCCTGATGGGAAGGGTGTCAATACCGCGCCACTGGTAAGGACAACATGTGAGTGACCCTAATATAATAGGTAACTCTAGTGAGAATGGTGGGAGCCCTCATATATCATGCTAAGCCACCTCATCTACCCTCATATAGAAGGCTATGATGTCTTAACCTATGATGGCTACATAGTTATGGAATGCAAAGATTGCTTATAAAAATCACACCCTCATATAATAGGTGAGTTCCCTTCCTTGGGTTCACTCGGTGCTAATTTCTACTCCCATCTGAATAGACACTGAACATAATTTACTGAACTGAACATGGACTGAGTTACTGAATTCTGTTGACTGACGAAATATTATTGATATCTGACAAATGACTGAGTTTATGAGATCATGGAGATTTCTTGAGTCATAAGACTGTCTGAAGTCTAAGGGTTCCTAGCTTGACTGAGAGTATCGTGGAAACATGATAGGGCTCTAAGCATACAACTAATGTTTCGGGTACAAGTACCCCCAGGACTCGATGGAAGGAAACTAACCAAGTATAACTTACTTGAATATATATCTAACATCATAATCCATAATACATTTATAGAAGCATTCCATCAAAACATGTGATAGGCATAACTTGTAAATACATGGGGATTTCATGATATCATACTAGTTGGGCATTGTTCCTTCATCTAGGCATTTAATCAAACACATGGTAGGCATAGCACATGTAGACAACATTATACAATAATTAATCATCATGATTCATCTCTAATTTAATCGTCCTACGGTTTATTCATAGGTTCACATGAATATACATCTATACAAGTCAATTCCACATAAAATTAATCACCCAACATGGATTTGAATTCAATTGCTCATTCTCAACATAAACAAAACTAACCCAACATGAAATTCATAAAGAAATCCACAAACTTAAACTTAGAAAAGAGATTCTTGGGCTTCATGGATGAAATGAGTCCATGAATGAACACTACACATACCTTAGTTCATGATTTCGTGAAGATTGACGGAGAAAATTTCTTGGAATTGGATCTTCTATGAAAACCCTAGCTTGTTCTTGAGAGGTTTTTGAGAGAAGAGAGTGTATTTTGGGTAAAGAGTGGCTGAATCATGTGTTAAAGGGCTTAAATAGGGGTGGGAAGTTGACCCTTTTAACCTGGATGCGTCATTTAATTTCAGTAAAAGTTTTCTGAACTGAACCCCTGGTGTGACGCAGCGCTATCATGCCGTGTCACTGAATTTGACAATTGGGAGACTGAGGGATGGCGCGATGCGGAGCCATCGCGTTGCCCCTTCTTTTGTGACCTGGAACTTTGGTGTGACGCGGAGGATATCGCGCTAAGACACTGGAAAAGGACAATTCTAAATTTGGACCCTGGCACGATGTGCCATAATTGCGGACCCATACTGGAATTTTCCAAATTCCATTTCCTCTTGTGGCGCGGTGCGCCACTGACTAATATGGCATTGTTTTACGAGAAGAACTTAAAATAGTCGTAACTTCTGACTCGATTATCGGATTTGGTTGAATCTTATATCGATGGAAAGCTTATTGAATTTCCCACATGAAAAAAGTGAAAATATTGAATATTACTCATGGAATAACCATTATTCAATTTAGAATCTAATACTAGACATTCTTGAGATGAAATTTGCTAGGAAAAGTACGGGGTATTACACTGGTGCCCTAAAGTTGGTCAAACAAGTCATTGGTTATAGGAAGTGGATATTTATTCTTGACTGTGACTTTATTTAACTGAAGGTAGTATATACATATTCTGAGAGAACCATCTTTCTTCCACACGAAAAAGACTGGTGCACCCTACGGGGAAACGCTGGTTCTGATGAACCACTTATCTAAAAGGTCCTTTAACTGTTCTTTTAATTTCTTAAGTTCTGCTGGTGCCATTCTATATGGCAGAATGGATATAGGCTGAGTGTTTGGAAGAAGGTCTATTCCGAAGTCAATTTCCCTTTTGGGAGGAACTCCGGGAAGATCTTCAGGAAACACATCTGAGAATTCATTTACTACTGGAAATGACTCAAGACTAGGAGTCTTTGAACTAGAGTCTTTGACTCACACAAGATGATAGTCACATACCTTGGATATCATTTTCCTCGCTCTAAGGTATGAAATTAACTGACCCTTAATCACTGTAGTACTACCTCTCTATTCAAGGATTGGTTCATTTGGAAACTGAAAATAAATAATTCTATTTCTACAATCAAGTGAGGCATAGCATGAATGGAGCCAATCTATGATGAGAATGACATCAAAATCCTCTATCTCTAGCTCTACAAGGTCTGCTGAAGTAAATTTCTGAGATATCATAACCGGACAGTTCCTGTATACCCGTCGAGCTATGATAGATTTACCTACTGGGGTAGAAACTGAGAAAGTCTCTTCTAGGATTTCTGGACTGAATCCAAAGTTAACAGCAATATAAGGAGTTACGAAAGATAAAGAGTCTCCAGGATCTAGAAAGGCATAAACATGCGAATGGAAGATCTGTAACGTACCAGTGACTACATCAGGAGAATTTTCTTGATCTTGTCTGGACTGAAGTGCATAGATCCTGTTTGGTCGTTGCCTACTGGTGGCACTGGAAGTGGTACCCTGCTGATTCGGGCGACCTGACTGAGCTGAAGGACAATTATACTGACCCTGAGAACCTGACTGAGGAAAATCTCTAACTTTGTGGCCTATCTTGCGACACCCTAAACAAACATCACTACCAGCTCTGCAGACACCCTGATGGTTTCTGCCACATGTCTGACAAAGGGGATTTGTTCGAGCACAACTGGCATTACCTTGAGATTAGAGCCTGGCGCCCTATCTTTATTACTATTTCTAAACTTAGGTATTGGAGCACTGGCTGAGGACGAAATTGGAACTGAAGATTTTGGATGAAATTAGGAATAGTTACCTCCTTCTGACTTAGGCTGATTGAAATTGAAGCTACCTGTTCTAGCTTTCTTATTATGCCTTTCTCTCCCTCTATTCTTAGCCTCTTCTATATGCTGATCATGGACCATGAGCCTGGATATGTCTATCTTCTTAATTAGCATCGGTGTTCTGCACTTCTTAACCACACTATCTGACACCCCAGACACAAACTTGCTCATTCTGGACCTACTGTCTGCTACTACATGGGGAGCATACCTGGATAACTGAGTAAACTTGAGGGAATAATCTTTCATACTTATACTGCCCTGCTTGAGATGGATGAACTATAACACCTTGGCTTCTCTCAGCTCTAAGGGAAAGAATCAATCTAGGAAAGTAGTAGCAAACTCTTCCCACTCTATGGGCTCTGCATCTGTGCCCCTGTCTACCTTTCACTGCTTAAACCTTGTATGAGCTACATCTTGTAGCTGCTAGGAAGATAACTAGCACTCTCACTGGAAGTCACTCCCATTATATCTATGACTTTTTGAACCTGATCGAGGAACTCCTGTGGATCCTCTTCTAACTTAGATCCTGAGAATCGGGGAGGATTCAATCAGGTGAAGTCCCAAATCCTAGCTGCAGCAGTATTGGCCACTGGGTTGGAATGAACAACATCTATCCGTTCATTCCGAGCTGTTGCAAAATTGGGTAGAGTAGTGAATGCAACTTTAAATTCTGCATGGGAGACATGCTCGTCCAGGGGATCTGCCTGAACGGGATGAGGTGCTGACTGATTTCTGATCCTTCACTCATTAGTCTTTCTGGGAGGCATATTCTGTAAATAGAAGGAAGAAATGAATTAGACTGAGAGTTTAACTTGAGAACATGCTCACTCGCATGATATGAATACTAAAAGAAGGGAAACTTTTCATAAAAATGTCTCATAACTTCCTATCCATAAGTGTGGTGCGCTACAAACATATGCACAAGACTCTACTAGACACGACTTTCAGACTCCTTAAGACTCTATTGAACCTTAGGCTCTGATACCAAGTTTGTAATGCCCTGAGTCTGTACCCCGAATGCTACACGGTACTTACGAACTCGAAGTACCATAAACTAACCCATGACTGATATCTGCTGTAAGTACTGAATAGTAATACTATAATAAATATGGAAAAATAGGCTAAAATTCCATTAGGTTAAAAATATGAAATACTGAATAAGAATATCGACTGTAATAATAATCTATAAAACTGAATACTATCTGAAAGTCTAGTCTAAAAAGCCTCTAAGTGAACTGTCTGAATATGGAGTTGATGGGACAAGCCCCCAACTAACTCTGACTACTGAACTATTGATAAACTAAAATACTGAAATAAAAGCATATCCTCGATAGACGAGGAGTCACTACTGAAACTGCTACTAATAACTGGATTTATCTATGTGCGGTCAGGAACCTGAGCATCTGAACCTATGATATGAGACATTATAGCTCAAAGTAAGAGTATGCGTCAGTACGTGGAATGTACTGGTATGCTAGATGAGGCTAGTATGAATGCAAGGGTTCATATGCATGAACAATAACTAACTGAACGATAAAGAGTAACTAAATATGAGAGTACATGGATAACTAAAACTGCTATAAATACTGAGTATGCAATATTATGCATATACGTGTATGCTGTAACTAAGATTTTACTGAAGCTGAGTTCTGAGTTTAGATAACTGAGTAACTGATATCTGAGATTATTGATAACTGTGTTACTGAAACTGATTGACTATATCTGACAGTCCTAATTCTGTAAAATAGAACTGAGTTCTATACCGAGACTGAAACTGAGACTATAGGAAGTAATCATCTAACCGACATGCCCCTTTTCTGAATAGATTTGGGGTCCAACTTGTAACCCCAGCTAGAAAGGTGTCAGTACCGTGCCAGGAGTAATGACACTCAAGAGTTACCCTCATCTGGTAGGTACTCTAATGAGAACAGTGGAACCCTTAACTGACAGGTTAAAACACCTCATCAACCCTCAACTGGTAGATTGATGTCTCAACCTACACTAGCTACGTAGTTCTGGAATGCAAGGACTGCTTCTAAGGTTCACACCCTCTGCTAGAAGGTGATCCCCAATCCTTGGGTTCACTCGGTGCTGAATCCTACTCCCAATTGAATAAACCCTGAACTGATGTAAGGCCCAGCAAAATTTCTAAGCTTTATTCAATCATTTAAGCTTGTCAAGGGTTCCCAAACTTTAGTTAAGTTCCCAGACTTAAATTATTTTTGACCTTTGAAAGTTGGAAATCTTATTTCGCCACCTTAATGTCCTTTAACGGTTCATAAGTTTGTTACTCATGATCAGAAAGGTCAATAGGTGTTCCAGGATAAGTTTTGTACTTTTTGGACCTCGATTAGACCACGTTTAGTGTCCCAAAATAGTGGACCAACGCAATCTTGGCGTGCCGCATTGCCATCGCGTTGGTTAACATTGTTGCAGGGACTACCAGTGAAACTACTGAGGCTTGGTGCGATCATGGCGTGATGCATTAGGTATAGCGTCGATGCCCAATTTCAATCACTAAATATCTACATTTTTAAGGGCAAAATGGTCAATTTCCCACCCCTATATAAGCCCAATAACACGTAATTCAACTATTTTTCACCCAAAATATACTAGTTTCTCTCAATTTTCCTCAAGAAAAAGGTTAAGATTTTCAATTGGGGATTCAAATTTAAGAAAAGTCCACCTTCAAACTTCGTATAATCAAGAACTAAGGTATGCATAGTGTTCATTCATGGATTCCTTCCATCTATAAAGTTCAAGAATCAAGTTTTAAATCATGTATTGTAAATATTTTGTTGTGGGTTGATTATGTTCATGAGATTATGATAATGTGATTCTCAAGTTGAAATCTTTATGTGTTGTTCATGAAACTATGTTAATGTATGGCCGGAAATCTATAAGTTTAGTCGATTCATGGAGTTTTGAAGTGATAATGTGATGATTATGCCTATGCCTTAAGTTGTGCATGCAAGGTGTTTGATAAAATTCCTAAGGGACTAGAAATTATGCATCATAGCTCAATTATGACCCAAATGATAAGTACATGCTTTACCCTTTGATCACAATGACTTCTATGATATTGTTGTGAATTTTAAATGTTTTATGGAATGCTCATGAGACTAGTTGATGAAATTATGACAGGTTTATATGCTTTCACATTCATGTATAATATTATGATAATCATGTACTCCATGAAATCCCCAACTTATTGTATTATGGATTGTTGATGTTGGTCATGTATTCAAGAATGTCAGGCCTTGTTAGTTTCCTTCTATCGATTCATGGGGGTACTTGTACCCGACAATTTAGCTGTGTGCCTAGAGCCAGTGTCATGTTTATCATGATATTCTCAGTCAAGCCATGTTCAGTAGAATTCAGTCAGTCATGTGACTCAGGAAAGCTCAGTAATCCCAGAAATATCAGAAAGCTCAATAATTCAGTAATCTCAGTAGTATTCCATCAGACAACGAAACTCAATGAACTCAGTCCCATTCAGTTCAGTTAATTATGTTCAGTGTCTATTCAGATGGGAGTAGGATTTAGCACTAAATGACCCAAGGATGAGGACACACACTGATAGTTGAGGGTGTGATCCTTAGGAGCAATCCTTGCATTCCAAAACTATGTAGCCAGCATAGGTTGAGACATCAACACTGACAGATAAGGGTTGATGAGGTGGATAAACACTGTCAGATGAGGGTCCTACCATTCTCTTTTAGGGACACTGCCAGATGGGGGTCACCCACAACTTGTCTTTACCAGTGGCACGGTATTGACACCCTTCCAATTGGGGTTACAGATTGGACCCCAACTCAGCTATAATGCATTATTTGGGGCATGTCGGTTAGATGACTACTTTCCACAGTTACAGTCTCAGTATCAGTAATAGAAGTTAGATAGTTCTACAGAATTCAGGACTGTCAGCAATAGTTAATTCAGTATAGTAAGAAACCTAGCTAGTCCCATCAGAATCTAGACTGTCAGACACAGTTGCTCAGTATCAGTTATATTAGTCATCAGTAACTCATGTTATCAGTAGTTAGACCCAGTAGTCAGTATCATCACGAATTTAATTACAGTCACTTATTCATGTATGTATTCTCACATTCATGTTATACAGTCAGTTAGCTTTGTTCATGCATTTAAAACCTTTGCATTTAACCTACCTCTCTTGCATACCAGTACATTCAATCATACTGACACATTTGTGCTATGGTGTTTTTATATCATAGGTTCAGAAGCACGAGCTCGGGAGCATCAGTATCATTCCAATCTCAGCAGTCAGAGTCAGCAGTGAGTCCTCATCCTTTGAGGACATTATCATTACCTTATTTCTTTATTATTTAGTTTATTTCAGTAGTTGGAGTTAGTTAGGGACATGTCACATCAACTCCTTTAAGACAGTTTAGAGGCTTTCATACTAGTATGTTCAGACAGTAATTTTAGTTTTGGTATAGTGATACCGTATTATTCAGATGTTACATGTTATCCGATATTTGAACCTTATGGCCTTTCAGTCTTTTATCCCGCAATTATACAATATATTATGCAGTGCTCAGGTACAGATATCAGTCATGGGTTAGCTTGTGGTCCTTCGAGGTCATGAGCACCGTGTAGCATTCCTGATACCAGATTTGGGGTATTACAAACTTGGTATCAAAGCCTAATGTTGAATAGAGTCGTAGGAAGTCTAAAAGCTGCATCTAGTAGAGTCTTATGCATGGGTGTGTTTCTCGCCACATTTATATACAGGAGGCTATGAGATATTTTAGGAACAGTTTCCCTTTTTTCAGTATTCATGTCGTGCCAGTGAGTAAAATCTCAAGTTAATCTCTCAGTCTAATCCTTTTCTCTTCCACTTACAGAACATGCCTCCCTGGAAGAGAATTGGAAATCAGTCAGCCCCTCAGCCCAAAGATCTATTGGGCGAACATGTCTCTCATGCGGAGTTCAGAGCTACATTCACTACTCTTGCTAGTCAGTTGCTGCTCACAATGAATGACCATCTGTCGTTCTGTCCAACCCAGTGGCCAATTCAGCTGCAACCAGGTTTTAGGATTTCACTTGAATGAATCCTTCGTCCCTTTTAAGGTCTAAGTCAGATGAGGACCCTCAGGAATTCCTTGACCAGGTTCAGAAGGTTACGGACATCATGGGGGTTACCACTAGTGAAAGTGCTGAGCTAGATACATATCAGTTGCAGGATGTAGCTCACACTTTGTTTAAACAATGGAAAGCAGAGAGGGCTAGATATGCAGGGCCTATTGAGTGTAAGGAGTTTGCCACTGCCTTTCTGGATAGATTCTTTCCCCTAGAGTTGAGGAAAGCTAATGTGTTAGAATTTAACAACCTCAGGAAAGGCAACATGACAGTGAAAGAGCATTCTCTTAAGTTTACTTAATTAGCTAGATATGCTCCCCATGTAGTGGTAAACAGTAGGGCCAAGATGAGTAATTTTGTTTTTGGGGTGAATAATAGTGTGGTTATTGAGTGTAGATATGCAATGCTGATTAGTGAGATAGACATAGCTAGGCTTATGATCCATGCTCAATAGATAGAAGAAAAGAAGATTAAGATGATAGATAAGCAGAATAAGAGAGCAAGGACAGGTGATAACGCTCAAACTACACCTCTCTAATGAGAATATAAGAGATCGTTGTCAATATAAAACCCAACTAGGTTGGGGTCGAATCCCACAGGGAATATGTTGAGAACGGAAGTTGTTTTCGATTTAATCAATTGATAGATGGATGTTTCCAGAAAAGGGGTTATTTAGTTTAACAAGTAATTGCTGGTTACTTTAGATTCAGTGTTCGTAATCAAGAGTTTATGAAAACTAGAATTATTCAGCATACATTGATTGGAACTTCATTCTGAGAGTGAGTGTCTTTTGATTGTCCCCATGGTTATATATGTGATATCTAAAATGAGAAAAGGGGGATTTCTTTGTAGTGAGGGCACACTGGTTACATCGCTAGTTACTGACTTGTTTGGATAGTGTAAACTTGATGCATGCATGGTTGCGTTGCTGAGTTGGTACCATATCTTGATTCCCCTGTGTTGCATTGGTACTCTTCATTGTACTTGAATTGATTGAATTTGGAGATAGTCAAAGTGTTTTGAGATGATATGGATGATTGACTGCCAAATGTGCTTTGTATTCTCTTAGTTGTGCTGAGTTGCTTGAGGACAAGCAATAGTTTTAAGTTGAAGGTGTTGATGTGTGATCTAATACTAACACATTTGAGGCTTTTAACTAAGAATAATTGCAAAGTCTTAAGCAACTTTTGTCATTTTTGATTGTTTTATGTTTGATTTTGCAGAAGAAGCTAATATGTTAGAGAACCAACAAGAATGGAAGCAAATGAGCTGAAATCTGAAGTAAATAGAGGCAAAGTGTGACTGACGACATTTGTGATAAGTCGTCATCCCTATGATAAGCTATCAGCTTTATCATCATCCATAGACAGAGAATTGGCCTAAGTTGAAAGCTATGACGACAGTTTGTGATAGGTCATCAAAGAGCTGATAAGCCATCAAGAATACTATCAGCCTAAGGCAGAACATGAGAACTGAAGTAGAGACTTGACGACATTTGTGATAAGTCGTCAAGGAGGTGATAGGGCATCACCATTTGTCGTTAGAGTTACGTAGCAAGTGTCCAAAGTAAAGAGGAAGCTGATGTCATTTGTGATAAGTCGTCAGCCTCCTGATAGGCTATCACAAATGGCGTCACCTAATCGAAAGAATTTCTGAATTTTATTATTTTGTTTCAATAATTAGGGTGAACTATTTAAAGCCTTGTTTAGGGTTTTCTTAGGAGTGACGAACCTTGAGTTTTGAGCAATATACTTTGATTTTTTCTCTCTCTAACTTCTTGGCTTGAGAAAGCAATTACTTTGAAGAGATTATATTCATTATTTTGGAATTTCCTTTGTGATTTAATATGAGAATCTCTAGTTTCTATTCATCTTGTGGTAAGTTTATCTTTCAAATCATGAATTCATCTAGGTGTTTCGATTAATACGTCATGAGTGGTTAAATTCCTTTAAACTGAATTATGTTCACTAGGGCTTTTGGTACTTGACAGATGCTATTAGTGGTTCAAGATTCTCACGGTAGGTAGGAAAACAAGTTATCTTTATTGAAGTTATGCTTAAATGTCTCTCGACCTACCTAAGAATTTAATTACCTATTCCTCTCGAACTTAGGGAATTGATATTCACTGCCTAGATTTTACCTCAGGTTAACCAACCTTGTTATAGCGCTAATTATTAAACGGAGTATTTCCAAGTCCCTGTTGATAATTCACTTCCTACTGTATTTGATTTCTTTCTCAAGCAAATCAAAGCAGGTGGTATCTATCGTTTGCAACCAACAGACAATAATTAAAACATCAGAATCATCAAGGAGTCCTACCACCTTTCAAATCTTGAACACTCAACACCTTATCAAGACCTAACCCTAGATCCCATAATTCAGGTTAAAGGAATTTAGCCGCTAATGACGTAATAATAGAAATACCTAGATGGATTCTTGTTTTGAAAGATAAACTTACCACAAGATGAATAGAAACTAGAGATTCTCAGATTAAATAACAAAGGAAATCCTAAAATAATGAATATAATCTCTTCAAAGTAATTGCTTTCTCAAGCCAAGAAGTTAGAGAGAAAAAAAATCAAAGTATATTGCTCAAAACTCAAGGTCCGACACTCCTAAGAAAACCCTAAAAAAGGCTTTAAATAGTTCACCCTAATTATGGAAACAAAATAATAAAATTCAGAAATTCTTCGAATTAGGTGACGCCATTTGTGATAGCCAATCAGGAGGCTGATGACTTATCACAAATGTCGTCAGCTTCCTCTTTGCTTTGGACACTTGATGCCTAACACTGACGACAAATAGTGATGCCCTATCAGCTCCTTGATGACTTATCACAAATGTCGTCAAGTCTTTGCTTCAGTTCTCATGTGCTGCCTTAGGCTGACGGCATTCTTGATGGCTTATCAGCTCCTTAACGACCTATCACAAAATGTCATCATAGTTTTGAACTTAGGCCAATTCTCTGTCTATGGCTGATGATGAAGCTGATAGCCTATCACAGGGATGACGACTTATCACAAATGTCGTTAGCCACACTTTGCCTCTATTTACTTTCGATTTCATCTCATTTTCTTCCATTATTGTTGGTTCTCTAACATATTAGCTTCTTCTGCAAAATCAAACATAAAACAATCAAAAATGATAAAAGTTGCTTAAGACATCGCAATTATTCATAGTTAAAAGCCTCAAATGTGTTAGCGTTAGCTCACACATCAACACCCTCAACTTCAAAATATTGCTTGTCCTCAAGCAACTCAGCACAACTAAGAGAATACAAAGCACATTTGGCAGTCAAATATCCATATCATCTCAAAACACTTTCACCATCTCCGAATTCAGTCAATTCAAGTACAATGAAGAACACCAATGCAACACAAAGCAATCAAGATATGGCACCAACTCAGCAGCACAACCTTGCATGCATCAAGTTTACACTATCCAAACAAGTCAGTAACTAACGATGTAACCAGTGTGCCCTCACTACAAAGAAATTCCCCTTTTCTCATATCAGACATCACATCTATAACCATGGGGACAATCAAAAGAGACTCACTCTCAGAATGAAGTTCCAATCAATGTATTCCGAATACCATAGGCTTGCCCTTATTTTCATTACCATGATCGTCAGATAGGTCAGCTAGGATCACTATAGGTCTTCTCTTTGGCTTGTAATGTAGGCTAGGGGCTGGTATGATCCTCTATGGTATTTAAAGTTACTAAGCCTTCTTGACACTACACTTGCTTTTTTTGGGGTTTCACTCATTATCCTTTTTCTATTCTTCTCTTTCTTGATCACACTTATTCAGGATAGGTGCGGTCTTTTCTACAATCACTTTTTTTTCATAACTTTTCTTTTCCTTGCTCTTTTCTACCGCACACAACTTTTTATTCTTTTTTTTTACTCTACCTTCTTCCTACTCATTTTACATCATGCACCCCTATGATATCCACCCTCAACTTAGGCCGTTTGCCTAAGTCAAGGTGCACAGTGTCCAAGGGGGACTAGGGCCAAAATAGGTTCATTATGATATAAACTGGAAAAGTGACAGGTGTCATAAAAAGAAATAGGCTAATCAGGCTCAAAGTAGGGATCAAGGGATATTCTACATACAGGGAAGGTTGTTTAGGCTAAAAGTGAGCTAATATCAAAATGGCCTATGATCTTTTCCTAACCCCTATCCTTCAACCAAGGTAAGACTAACTGGGAAAGTTCTAGATTTCAACATACAACAGGAATAGAGTAAGATCTGACACACACTTGGCACACAAGTATATCACAAGCTACTACTCATTCAGTTCATGCAGCTGTTTAGCAATGATTACTGCGTCACTAAAACTAATGCCATACAAAGATGCACAGTGGTCACAATCAGATGCAATTCATACAGTTAAATACTCAGTTCATTGGAGAGGTGCTCAAAAATCACAAAAACATGTTAACTACCTAAGGTACTTGTATTTCTCCTAGTCAACTACAATATTTTACAATAAATCACAATACGCCTAAACATGCTGGCTCTACTAGAAACAAGACTCCGGGGAAAAGAGGCACGACAACAAAAACCCCAAGAGGACATCAACACCCATAAGTAGTCCCACCCTCAACTTATAATCATACATTGTACCCAATGCATCAAACCCAAACAAGAGAGTCAGAAACATACCTGTGGCACCATGGGTGCAAAGATCTGATGTCAATCACCTAATACGAATACAAACAACAAAATACCTTGGGTTACCTCCCAAGAAGCGCCTAATTTAGTGTTAAGGCACGACATTATTCAGTCATCCTTTATCCCTCTCCTTAGACGATTTGAATTGTCAGCCAATCTTTCGATGTTTACTCCTTTTAGGTCTGTTGGGCAAAGGTAAGGGCATGATAAGGAATGTTCTATCACGCCACTTCGAAGACTTGAACCGCTTGCCCAGTTTTGCATCAAACTTTTGTGTGGGCTAATTGGGAAGCAGTGCGGATCTTAAAAAGTCACTAAACGGACATCGATCTTTAGGCTTCTTGGATTTTATGATTGGGGTTGTCGTATACTCTTTTGGAAAGATAAACTACATAATGTAAAAATTTTCCTCCTCATTTTCAAAATTTATCATTTGCTTGGGTGATTTGACTTTCATCACATCCACCAGGCATAATGTTGAAAAGTGGTTTGAATGAGGACTAACTCTTACTTTTGGAGTAGCATCCCTATTAGTATCTTTACCCCGAAATGGACTAGAGTTTTCACAAGGATTGTGCTTGATTTCTTCTTTTGCCTCAATCACTATTTCCCCAATCTTGGCATCATCCCTCATGGTTGGTTTGGTTGGTTGGGAAATCTCCAAGGGCTGATCAACATCAAGCTCATCATCAGTATAGGATTCTTGCTCCTCATATTCATACTCTTCGAGTAGTCTAAATGATTCCATAGACAAGATATCATCTAAAAATAATGTAGAATAGTGCCTTAGATGATTGACCTCAATATCTATCTCCCCTATCCTTTCTCTTTCCTTGTTAAATGCCCTTATGTCTTGACGTATATCAAATATGATATCATTCATTGTGTCCATACAATCCAATAGTAGTTGAAATATAGCTTCAATGCCACTCTTTACGGTGCTTCGTTCTTCCTTTTCTTGACCAAAAGACCTATCAAAATCATAAGAAGAACTAGAATTTGGGTTAGCACAATGGGGGGAGGGGGTATTTGGTCAATCACTCTAATGTCCATCTTGACCACCATATACAGAACAATCATACTCCCAATAGGATGGAGATGGTGCACACATCTCTCTCCGGGGAGCATATCTACAGTCTTGTCAAAAGTGAGGTCTATCACAATATGGGAATGGATCATCAAGATAAGATTTCCAACCACCAAGATCATGTTCATTCCATGATGCTATAGTAGTAAGTAAACTAACATAAAAATCTACCTAACACAAGAAATAAAAGTAAACTAAAAATAAATATTTACAAGTTTGAATTCAAGTAAGTAGGCTAAAATTCCAAACCAAATCAATACGCCAAATTGTTCCCCGACAACGACGCCATTTTTTATAATGCTCAAACTACACCTCTCTAATGAGAATGTAAGCGATCGTTGTCAATATAAAACCCAACTAGGTTGGGGTCGAATCCCACAGGGAATATGGTATGAACGTAAGTCATTTGCAATTTAATCAACTGATAGTTGGATGTTTCCAGAAAAGGGGGTTTTTAGTTTAACAAGTAATTGTTGGTTACTTTAGATTCAGTGTTCGTAATCAAGAGTTTATGAAAAACCAGAATTATGTTCACTAGGGCTTTTGGTACTTGACAGATGCTACTAGTGCTTCAAGATTCTCATGGTAGGTAGGACAACAAGTTATCTTTATCGAATTTATGCTTAAATGTATCTCGACCTACCTAAGCATTTAATTACCTAATCCTCTCGGACTTAGGGAATTGATATTCACTGCCCAGATTTTACCTCAGGTTAACCAACCTTGTTACAGCGTTGATTATTAAACAAAGTATTTCCAAGTCCCTGTTGATAATTCACTTCCTACTATATTTGATTTCTTTATCAAGAAAATCAAAGCAGGTGGTATCTATCGTTTGCAACCAACAGACAATAATTAAAACATCAGAATCATCAAGGAGTCCTACCACCTTTCGAATCTTGAACACTAAACACCTTATCAAGACCTAACCCTAGATCCTATAATTCAGGTTAAAGGAATTTAGCTGCTCATGATGTAATAATCGAAACACCTAGATGAATTCATGCTTTGAAAGATAAACTTACCACAAGATGAATATAAACTAGAGATTCTCAAATTAAATCACAAAGGAAATCCCAAAATAATGAATATAATATATTCAAAGTAATTTCTTTCTCAAGCCAAGAAGTTAGAGAGAGAAAAAATTAAAGTATATTGCTCAAAACTCAAGGTACGACACTCCTAAGAAAACCCTAAACAAGGCTTTAAATAGTTCACCCTAATTATGGAAATAAAATAATAAAATTCAGAAATTCTTCGAATTAGGTGATGCCATTTGTCATAGCCTATCAGGAGGTTGAATACTTATCACAAATGTCATCAGCTTCCTCTTTGCTTTGGACACTTGCTGCCTAACGCTGACAACAAACGGTGATGCCCTATCAGCTCCTTCATGACTTATCACAAATGTCGTCAAGTCTCTGCTTCAGTTCACGTGTGCTGCCTTAGGCTGATGGCATTCTTGATGGCTTATCAGCTCCTTGTGACCTATCACAAAATATCATCACATCTTTCAACTTAGGCCAATTCTCTGTCTATGGATGACGATAAAGCTGATAGGTTATCATAGGGCTGACGACTTATCACAAATATCGTCAGCCATACTTTGCCTCTATTTACTTCAGATTTTAGCATATTTGCTTCCATTCTTATTGGTTCTCTAACATATTAGCTTCTTCTGCAAAATTAAACATAAAACAATAAAAAACAACAAAAGTTTCTTAAGACTTTGCAATTATTCTTAATTAAAAACCTCAAATGTATTAGTGTTAGCTCACACATCAGCAGGTAGTTTCAACTTTTCTCAGCTTAAGTCTGAAGGTGGTAATCATTCTTAGATCCGCCCAAAGTCATCCGTTCTAGCTCCTTCCTCAGCCAGGTCTCCAGCTCCTAAGTTCAGGGATGGTAATAGAGATAAGATGCTAGGATCTAAGTCTCAGGGTAGTGTTAGCAATGCCCGTACCCATCCTCTTTAACAGATATGTGGCAAGCACCATCAAGGTAATGGCAGAGCTAGTAGTGATGTTTACTTCGGATGTGACAAGCCAGGCCACAAAGTTAGAGATTTTCCCCAGTCAAGATATCAGGGTCAGCGTAACCATTCCTCAACCCAGTTCGGTTGCCCAAATTAGCAGGGTGCTACTTCCAGTGCTACTAGTGGGCAACACCCAAATAGACTTTATGCTTCTCTTTCCCAACAAAATCAGGAAAATTCTCCTGATGTGGTCACTGGTATGTTACAGATCTTTCATGTACACGTTTATGGTTTTATAGATCCGGGAGCTTCCTTGTGTTTTGTTACTCCTTACATAGTAGTTGATTTTGGAGTCAGTCCTAAAATTCTAGCAGGGCCCTTCTCAGTCTCTACCCTAGTGGGTAAAACCATCATAGCCCGATGGGTATACAAGAATTATCTGATTATGATATTTCAGAAAGTCACTTCAGTAGACTTAGTCGAATAAGAGATGACTGATTTTGATGTCATTCTTAGCATGGATTGGCTTCATTCCTACTATACCACAGTTCACTGCAGAAACGGAGTTTTCCAATTTCAATTTCCGAAGGAACCTATCCTAGAGTGGAAGGGTAGTACTTCAACTTTCAAAGGTCAGCTTGTTTCCTACCTTCGGGCACAAAAAATGATATCTAAGGGATGTGTCTATCATCTTGTTTTAGTTAAGGACACTAGTTCTGAAACTCCCATTCTTGAATCAGTCTCATAAGTGAATGAATATTTAGATTTCTTTCCTGAAAATCTTCCTGGAATTCCTCCCGAAAGGGAAATAAACTTTGGCATTGAACTTCTTCTAGATACTCAACCTATATCTATTCTGCCATATAACATGGCACCATCAGAACTCAAAGAATTGAAAGAATACTTGAAGGATCTCTTAGACAAGGGATTCATCAGACCCAGTGTGTCCCCATAGGGCGCACCAGTATTATTCATGCGCAAGAAAGATGGTTCTTTTAGAATGTGTGTTGATTACCGTCAGCTCAATAAAGTCATGATCAAGAACAAGTATCCACTTCCCAGAATTGACAACTTGTTTGACCAACTTCAAGGTGCCAGTTATTTCTCAAAAATAGACCTCAAATCAGGCTATCATCAGCTCAGAGTTAGAGAATGTGACATTCTGAAAACAACCTTTCCTACTCGGTATGGTCACTTTGAATTACTAGTCATGTCCTTTGGTCTTACCAATGCCCAGAAGCTTTCATGGACTTGATGAAACGTGTGTTCAAATAGAACTTAGACATGTTCGTCAATTTTTCATAGATGATATTCTTGTCTATTCCCGTAGTGAGAGTGATCATGCAGACCATCTTAGAATAGTATTGCAGACTCTCAGAAATCATCAGTTGTTCGCCAAATTTAGTAAGTGCAAATTTTGGCTAAGATCAGTAAAATTCCTTGGTCATATCATTTTTGGTGATGGCATTAGAGTTGATCCTCAAAAGATCAAAGCGGTAAGAAACTGGCCTCGCCCTGTCTCTCCATCAGATATCAGGAATTTCTTGGGTTTAGCTAGCTATTAAAGATGGTTTGTTGAGGGATTTTCATCTAGTTCATCCCCTATGTCTAGATTGACTCAAAATAAAGTCAAGTTTCAGTGGTCAGATCCTTGGGAGAAGAGTTTTCAGGAGTTGAAGACTCGACTCACCTCAGATTCAGTTTTGGCTCTTCCGGATGGTTCATATGGGTTTGTAGTATATCGTGATACATACAGAGTAGGTTTGGATTGTGTCCTCATGAAGCATGGTAAGGTCATAGCTACGCCTTTAGACAACTTAAGCCCCATGAAAAGAATTATCCGACTCATGATCTTGAGTTAGCAGGCGTAGTTTTTACCTTAAAGATTTGGACGCATTATATATACGGTGTTCATGTAGATGTGTTCATAGATCATAAAAGGCTTCATTATGTATTCTCTCAGAAAGATCTCAATCTTTGTCAGAGAAGGTGGTTAGAGTTCTTGAAAGATTATGACATGAGTGTCCTTTATCATCCGAGCAAGGCCAACGTAATGGCCGACGCTCTCAGTACACTGTATATAGGTAGTGTTTCCATGTTAAGGACAGTAAGAAGAAGCTAGCACAGGAATTCCATCAGTTTAACAGACTAGGTGTCCTCCTAGTTGCTTTGGAAGAGGGTAATTTATGGGTTCAGAGTAGTTTAGAATCATCCCTAGTTTCTGAGGTGAAAGAAAATTAGGATAGAGATCTCAGTATTGTTAAGTTGAAAGGGTCAGTCAAAGATCAGAAAATAGAGGTTTTCTCCCAAGGGGAGATGGTGTTCTATATTTTAGGATCGTCTGTGTGTCCCAGGTGTATATGAATTAAGGCAATGAATTCTTGTAGAAATGCATGGTGCACGCTAATCTATTCATCCAGGGGCCACTAAGATGTACCGTAACTTGTGGGAGATCTATTGGTGGAGTGGGATAAAGAGAGATATTGCAGAGTTTGTGGCTAAGTGCTCTACATGTCAGCAGGTTAAGATAGAGCATTAGAAGCCTATTGGGTCCATACAGGAGTTCAATATTCCTACATGGAAGTAGGAAGAAGTGAACATAGACTTCGTGATGGGTTTGCCTCATACTCGTCATCAGCATGATTCATTTTGGGTCATTGTAGATAGAATGACCAAGTCAGCTCATTTTCTTCCAGTGCATACCTCTTATTCAGCTGAGGATTATGCCAAACATTAGGGAGTTGGTCAGATTGCACAGTGTTCCATTATCCATTGTCTCAGATAGAGGTACCCAGTTCACCTCCCATTTCTGGAAAGCATTCCAAAAGGGTCTTGGTACCCGAGTTCATCTCAGTACAACCTTTCATCCTCAGACAGATGGTCAAGAAGAAAGGACTATTAAGACCTTGGAAGATATGCTAAGGGCGTGTACAATTTATTTCAAGGGTAGTTGGGATGACCATTTGCCTTTGATTGAGTTTGCATACAACAACAGCTATCATTCCAGCATTCAGAGAGCTCCATTCAAAGCTCTCTATGGTAGGAGATGCAGATCTCCAATCAGTTGGTTCGAAGTTAGTAAGGCCTAAGTTATAGGTCCTAACTTAGTATTCGATGCCTTATAAAAAGTCCAGTTGATCAGAGAAAGACTTTGGGCTGCTCAGAGCCGATAGAAGTCTTATGCAAATGTGCTTAAAAAAGATCTCGAGCTTGAGATTGGTGATACTGTATTCCTAAAAATCTCTCCCATGAAGGGAGTGAAGAGATTTAGCAACAAGGGAAAGCTCAGTCCCCCATATATCGGTCCCTTCAAAATTCTCAGTCGCTTCGGCAAGGTAGCTTATGTGCTTGAATTGCCTTCAGATCTAGGCTTAGTCCATCCAGTGTTCCATGTCTACTTGCTAAAGAAGTGCATAGGTAACCTAGTAGTTGTAGTCGCTATATAGGGCATAGGAATTTAGAAAAACCTCTCTTTCGAAGAGATTTCAGTCGAAATCCTCGACTACCAGACTCGCGAGAACAAGAAAGTTCCTCAAGTCAAAGTTCTTTGGCGGAATCAATATGTTGAGGGAGCTACTTTGGAAGCAGAAGAAGACATACAGACCAAGTATCCTCACCTCTTCTCCGCTAATTCAGACTCAGCCCAAGGTAATATCTTTCCTTAAAGCTTATTCATGTTTTATGTCCAAATTTTAGTTACAACTTGGCATTCATTTTCATGCTCAGATTTTCATTATAAACTCGGTATTAACTTACCATTGCATATCCAGTCATATGTTCATGCATTATGTCAGTTACGTATTCATGCATTAGATATGCATCCTCATTATGAGAAACTCATCTTATCAGAAATCTCAGTCATGCATTCATGAATCAGTTATGCATGCATCAGATATGCATGTTCAATATGATACATTCAGTTTATCAGTCATGTAAGCTATGTAATCATGTTACAGTTATTCTTGTCCCATATGTACTTAAGTTATCATTTCTCCCCTCTCAGTCAGTTTCATTCGAGGATGAATATTCCCAAGGAGGAGATATTGTAAAGCTCCGCAAAATTTCTAAGATTAATTCAGTCCTTTAAGCAGGTCAAGGGGTCCCAAACTTTAGCTAAGTTCCCATACATAGATTATTTTTGGCCTTCAAAAGTTGGAAATCTCACTTCTCCATCTTAATGTCCTTTAATGGTCTGTATGTTTTTTATTCATGATCAAAGAGGTCAATAGGTGTTCCCGAACAAGTTTTAGATTTTTTGGACCTCGATTAGACCACGTTTGGTGTCCCAAAATAGTGGACCAACGCGATATTGGCGCGCCACATCACCCATCGCGTTGGTTAACATTGTTGCAGGGACTGCCAGTGAAACTACTGAGGCTTGGCACGATTATGGTGCGAGGCGTCCGGTATCGCGACGATGCCCAATTTAAGTCATTAGATGTCTGCATTTTAAGGGCAAAACGGTTAATTTCCCACCCCTATATAAACCCAATAACACGTAATTCAGCCATTTTCACCTAAACTATACTAGTTTCTCTCAATTTTCCTCAAGAATAAGGTTAGGGTTTTCAATTGGGTATTTAAATTCAAGAAAATTCCACCGTCAAACTTCATAGAATCAAGAACTAAGGTATGCATAGTGTTCATTCATGGATTTCTTCCATCTATGAAATTCAAGAATCAAGTTTTAAATCATGGATTGTGAATATTTTATTGTGAGTTGATTATGTTCATGAGATTATGATAATGTGATTCCCAAGATGGAATCTTTATGTGTTGTTCATGAAACTATGTTAATATATGGCTTGAAATATATAAGTTTAGTCGATTCATGGAGTTTTGAAGTGATAATTTGATGATTATGCCTATGCCTGAAGTTGTGCATGCAAGGTGTTTGATAAAATGCCTAAGGGACTAGAAATTATGCATCATAGCTCAATTGTTACCCAAATGATAAGTGCATTCTTTACCCTTATGATCACAATGACTTCTATGATATTGTTGTGCATTATAATGTTTTATGGAATGCTCATGAGACTAGTTGATAAAATTATGACAGGTTTATATGCTTTCCCATTCATGTATAAGATTATGATAATCATGTACTCCATGAAATCTCCAACTTATTGTATTATGGATTGTTGATGTTGGTCATGTATTCAAGAATATCATGCCTTTTTAGTTTCCTTCTATCGAGTCCTAGGGTACTTGTACCCGATAATTTAGCTGTGTGCCTAAAGCCAGTGTCATGTTTTTCACGATATTCTCAGTCAAGCCATGTTCAGTAGAATTCAATGAGTCATGTGACTCAGGAAAACTTAGTAATCCCAGTAATCTCAGAAAGCTTAGTAATTCAGTAATCTCAGTAGTATTCCGTCAGTCAACGGAACTCAATGAACTCAGTCCAGTTCTGTTCAGTTAATCATGTTTAGTGTCTATTCAAATGGGAGTAGGGTTTAGCACTGAGTGAACCCAAGGATGAGGACACACACTGACAGTTGAGGGTGTGATCTTTAGGAGAAATCCTTGCATTCTAGAACTATGTAGCCAGCATAGGTTTAGACATCAACATTGACAGATAAGGGTTGATGAGGTGGATAAACACTGTCAGATATAGGTCCCTCCGTTCTCTTTTGGGGACACTGGCAGATGACGGTCACCCAAAGCCTGTCTTTACTAGTGGCGTTGTATTGACACCCTTATAATTGAGGTTACATATTAGACCCTAACTCAGCTATAATACATTATTTGGGGCATGTCGGTTAGATGACTACTTCCTACGGTTACAGTTTTAGTCTCAGTAATAAAACTCAGATATTTCTACAGAATTTAGGACTATCAGCTACAGTCAATTCAGTATAGTACGGAACCCATCTAGTCCCATCAAAACCTAAACTCTTATACATAGTCGCTCAGTATCAGTTATATCAGTTATTAGTAACTTATGTTATCAGTGTTCAGACTCAGTAGTCAGTATCATCATGAATTCAGTTACAGTCATCATTCATGTATGTATTCTCACGTTCATGTTAAACAGTCAGTTAGCATTGTTCATGCATTTAAACCCTTTGCATTCAGCCTACCTCACTTGCATACCAGTACATTCAATCGTACTAACGCATTTGCGCTATGGTGTTTTTATACCATAGGTTCAGAAGCACGAGCTTTGGAGCATCAGTAGTATTCCAGTCTCAGCAGTTAGAGTTAACAGTGAGTCCTCATCCTTCGAGGACATGATCATTACCTTATTTCTTCATTACTTAGTTTATTTTAGTAGTTGGAGTTAGTTGGGGACTTGTCCCATCAACTCCTTATTTTAGACAGTTTAGAGGCTTTCAGACTAGTATGTTCAGACAATTATTTCAGTTTTGGTTTGGTGATACCGTATTATTCAGATGTTATGTGTTATCAGATATTTTATCCTTATGGCCTTTCAGTCTTTTATTCCACAATTATACAGTATGTTATGTAGTGCTCAGGTACAGATATCATTCATGGGTTAGATTGTAGTCCTTTGGGGTCATGAGCATCGTGTAGCGTTCTGGGTACCAGATTCGGGGCGTTACAACTGATTATACTGAACTAGACTGGATTGATACTGAGTTTTACTGAGTTCTATCACTGCCTGAGTCTACTGAGTTCTATAACTGATTGAGTTTTACTGATCAAGACATGAGTGATACCATTTCATAACTACTATAGCTCTAGATAAACAACTAGATTTTCGGGTATTAAATACCCCCAGGATTCGATAGCATGAAAAGTAGAGCATAACATGATCTTGAGAAACATAACAATGTACATTTATCCATAATTCATTCATAGACATATTTTATCAAACACATGTAGAGCATAAGCGTGTACATATACTAGTATGTTATGATTTAACCATTTAATTCGTATGGACCTTCTGTCAAACACTTGGGGAGCACAACTTAATTCACATAATCATAGATATCATATACACATTTCAACTACAGTGTCCAAACTTGCAAATTCAAGGATTATAACATGGAAATTACACAATTCAATATACATGCTATTTCAATTTCATGGAAAACCATAATTAATCATGGCTTGAAACTTAATTAATGTCATGAACATGAATACAATCCAATTTCAAGCATGTAATTCATAAATCAACAACCTCATGGTTTTAAAAATGGATTCTTGGACTCTATGGGTGAAAGGAACCCATATATCAAAACCTAGCATACCTGGGAATATTAGTTCTTGAAGGTTCTTGGAGCAATTCTTGAGTTTGCTCTTATTTCTTGAAGCTAAGGTTTTGCCGTTCTTGAGAGAGAATGATTTGATTTAGGAGGAATTTAGTGAATAATGATGTAATAGGTTATTTAGGGCATTAATCTCATGTTTAGGACTGATTAGCGACGTGGAAAAAAACCCAAATACCCCTAGAATAACTTAAAAATTCATAACTGGAAAACCTGATCTGGGCCCTTGGCGCAATGCGGTGCTATCACGCTGTGTCACTGGAAATTGACAATTGTGAACTGGGTCATCAACTTGACAAGGTGGAATCGCGTTACCCCTTTGTATACGAATTTCACCCTTGGCGCGATGCGCCCTGATCGCGATGAAACACTGAAAAATGAAAATTGGGAATTTGGCTGGTGGCGCGATTGGGTGGTATCACATTGGCTTACTGAAAAATGACCATTTCCATTTGGCTGGTCTCCGCAATGCCTTGAAGTGCTAGTTGGCACACTGCTTTACATAAATGGCTATAACTTCTCACCCGAGTATCGGATTTGGGTGAATTTTATATCGTTGGAAAGCTGACTGAATTTTCTATGCAATGGTAGGCTCTACACTAAAAATTACTAAGTTTTTAGAAAAATTTATATAGAATAAATCATGTATTGAGGGTTAAAATGTTCAAAGGAAATTTGGGGTATTACATATCTCCTTCTTCTTTTACAGGAACGTGAGGACCATCAAGAATTATGTCCATCAGTTCACTACCTTCAGCCATAATAAAGTTAAACATCCTAGTTTTCCACCACCAATAATACTTTCAATTGAATCTTGGTGGTTTAGTTGTAGATTACTCTTCTTCTAGATTAGGTGGAGCAGCCATGCTAACCAAGACACTCTAGGTGTGAACCTTTTAGAGTGACCAGGCTTTGATATCAATGGTTGAAACCCTTTGGGGTTTGTCTGCACAGTAAGGGACCAGGCCCCTCAAAATCAAACACTGTCAACCAAATAATATAGTGCAAAAAACTAAAATAGTGCAGAAAGAGTAAAAGACACAAGGATTTTTACATGGAAACCAGTATGGGAACAACCACGGCTTGCCCTCACAAGAACCAATGAAATCCACTATAATCAACCTCCTAATTACATTCTAGATTTCAACCTAACTCTAGGCTCCTTGCGCTAGCAACAACTCTACTACCAGTTCATCTTGGTAACTCTACCAAGGACTCCCCCTACACTGATTAGATCTAATCATTCTTAAGCTTAGTCAATTCTATCTAACCAACAGTCTTAATAAGAAAGCACTACTCTTAAAACATAAGTAGTTCTTTTACAAATCAACACTCAAAAAGACTCACTCACTCTTTAAGCAAAGTACAAAGTTAAGAACATAAGAAATACTGAAGCAGTCTTGAAATGGAGTTTTTGCAGCCTCATATCTCTCTATTTAGAATTGGCAAAAATTGATTATTGAAGAGGCATCTCTTCCCTTTTATAGTTGGGTGATGATTAGGGATGGAATATCATTGAATTAGCTGTCCAAGTCGGTACAAAATAACACCTGCAAGTTTGTTACATAAGAGGACAAAACTGTGAAGATAATGTGTGCCAGCTATACAGTACTTTACACGTCCAGGGAACTAGTCCCTCATAGTGTAGCTTCTCATTATCAAAACTACATATAGCAAGTTCCGTTTCTCCTTCAACACCAAAATTTTCAGATTTACTATTGTTACGACTCAGAAGCACACGCAAGTGCACGTGATCTTACAAGTAATATAGTGATTTAGACAATTAGATATCGTTCCCACGAGGAGTATGCAACTAGAAATTTAACCAACTTTTAGTTTCAGGTGATGAGTATTAGGTGTTTTATAGTATCAAGATGATTTTGAAATTGAGAATAAAAATGTAAATTAATAAACAAGAAATAAAATTTGATGACTAAAGCAAAGCAAGCAACGACTGTAAACAGTTATATTAAGAATTCCAGGTTTGAGGCTTCTTGAACAATCATACAAATCTCTATTCTTATAGTAGTCTAATTGGTTATCGGTTTGATGGTTCACAAGGTTTAGGCAACGATCTTGGTCTCCTGACCTAAAATCTTTTATCTATTAAATATTGCAGCTACAACTCCCGCAGAGATACAACAATTCTTCTAATTTCATAAAGTAATCTTCTTGCAATTGAACCAAACAAGTCTTCTAGGTATATCCCTATCTCAGATGCTAATTCAAAATCCCTTATTTTATAAAAAGGTAAGAACCTTGCTCCTTAATTTTCTCGTTCTAATTTATGATTCTCCTTACCCATTCACATAGAAATATAAATTTATTCTAATGGCGGCCAAGCATCAAAATAGTAAGCTTAAGAAATTAAGAACAACCTAGATGATAATCCAAAAAGAAACTACTACAATGAATATCAAAGAGTAATCATGTTCTTGACCTCAACCCCAGAACAAGGGTATTTAGCCACTCATGTTTGAATTCAACATCCAAAATAAGCAATTAATCATACCAAGAATGAATCTTGAAGTAAAGAAGTTGAAAAGAATATCTAAGAACTCTAAAAAAGAGAACTTTTTGCTTTTCCGCAGCTGCTATGCTTGCCAAAAAAGTCTCCAAAATTATCCTGGATTTTTCCTTTTATAGCTGAGACAAAACACTAAAAATCTTCCCAATTTTCCCAAGCGCGCGTCACGCCATGCCTTCAAATGCCATTTCCTATCAAAATTTGGTCAATCGTGGAATTCAATTATTTAGTGAAAATTTTTGAAATACACCCTCACCGCGGCGCACCACTATCATGGTGAGCCACTGGATTTAGACAATTGTGAAATATCTTTCCTCCGCTACGCGCTAAACTTTTAGGTTGCACAAATTGACAATTGGGACTGCACCATGACGTGGTAGTATCGCAAACCTACACTGGAAAGTGACATCTGTGACTTCCTTTCTCTCTGCGATGCTCCATAATCACGGACCTTCACTGGAATTTGACCAATGTCATTTTGTTGGTCAGCGCGATGCGGAGTCTCTCCAAATAAGAATTCCTGACTTCCAGCTTGCCTTTTTGAGCTATATTTTAATACCTTGTATTCCTTCCATAATTCCATATCTTTACTGTATCCAATTGCGTAAAATTCTTCAAGATTTTAGCCTGAAAGCGCTAATCATATCCATTAGGTACGAAACAGAAATAAAGCTGAAATATACTTAGGAATTTATACAAAAGTTCTCGAAGTAAGTCTAAATCTAGGTGCATATTGGTGCTTTGAGCATATAAATATGCCCAATATCACCACCCCACACTTATAACCTTGTTCGTCCTTGAATAATTTAATTTAAAAGCACAATCACTTCCTCTTTACACCACAATCTCAAAGTTATGTTGCAATGGGCACTTACACTTTTCAATATTGTATTCTTACCTAAGTATGTCATAACAATTTTAGCACATGGGACAAGTTAGTTCAATTTTTTCTATCTCAATAATGGATTTCTAATGTGTCGGCAAACTCAATCCAAAAAAAACACAATAAGTAATCTGGCTTTCATCCGCATGCATCCTCACACAAAGAAAACTTCCCCATATTAACTCATAATGATATCTATGCAAAAATAGGGGAGTATCAAAATCAAATCGCTCTCTCTCAACAAAGAATTCATACATGCTAGTGAACGAACCATAAGCTTGCCCTTAGTATACTACTCCACTAATAGTCAGATGTTGAGATAAAGGATCAGCAAGGTCTTTTCGGGTTGTAATGAAGGCTAGGGTACAGGTAGGTACTATTTAGGAAATAGTGAATATTGCTCCTAAGCTCTTTAATACAAGAACTATCAATTAAATCGATTCTCCGTCACCAATTTACCCTACTATTATCTCCCCATTGTTTTTTTTTTCCAACTCCTCTTTCAATTAGCTTATTCACTCAAACCATGGTGGGAGTATTAAATTTTTATTCCAAAATAATTTTCTTTTTTTCAAACCAATTTTATGCTATGCACCCCTATTATATCCACTCTTAACTTAAGCAACTTACCTTCATTAAGGTGCATATTATCCAACTGGACCAGGGCCAAAACAGGTTCATTTTAACATTTCTGGCTGCTCAAATTAGAAACTTTTTAATGTACAATTTCTTTTTTACTAACTCCGAATCACACTAAGAACTTTCAAAAATCAATAGCCACTACTTTGGGGCTTCAATTTCACATTTTCCTTCTTTTTTTTCAAACTCCTAATCTCCTCTTAATTTTCTATTTAAAATGCTTAGGAGCTTATTTGGATCAAATTAAGATTTATCAGCAAAAGGATAGGGATACATATACAGTGTAACACCCCACAAAATTCTCTCCTAGTCTGAGCCTTAGAGCACGTTAAGTGAAGCATAAATCCGATCCCAAAAGTTTTAGAAGTGCCTTCCCAAGTGATAAATATTTTTAACCGTGTAGAATTTCCCAAATATCAACTTGTTTTCATGTAGGTAATTGAATAAGATTTCCATCGATACCAAATTAGCCCAATTCCGACACTCGGGCAAAGAGTTAGAGCCATTTTAGTGAGACAGAGTGCCACCTGGCACTTTAGCGCATCGCGGAGCCAACCAAAATGGTAATTGTCAAATTATAGTGAGCCTCCGCGATTTCCTCCATGTCGCAGTTCTTTTCCAGTTCGCAACCAAGGTGGCAACGCAATTTCCACCACGACGTACTGTCAAGCAGTTTCCAATTGTTCAATTTCCAGTGAGCTGGCGCAATTATGGCGTGTCGCGCCAACATGAAAAATCAGGATTCTCCCAGTTTCAAATTTTAATTCCAAGGGCTTTTTGGTCTTTTACCATTATTTTTCAGCCCCTATATATACCCGATAAAAGGCTCTCAACCTCATTTATCTTCTTCAACATCAAAAATAGGGTTTTACAAAATCAAAACCCTTATTTTTTCTTCAAGAAAAATCAATAGAGATCAAGAGAAATCAATAAATCAAGAATATCTCCAAGGTCTTTCAAGAAAAATAGTTTCCCCAAGGTATGTAGATGTTGATTCTTAGGTCCTTTTCACCCAAGAAGCTCAAGAACCCTTTTTTTCTAAAATTCAAAGATCTTGTATTTATGGGTCTTAATGATTCATGTGAGTTGAAATTGATGTTCCTGCTATGATTGAGTTGTGATTAATGTTATTTCCAAGGTTATCAAGCTTTGACCTTAGTATGTGATACTCATATGATGTTCATGATAAATCCTCTTCAAGTTGCTTGTTAGATGATGCGTTCATGTCAATTAAGTGTAGAAATAGTTGAATAAGCAAAGCATGCTCCCCATATGTTTGATAAAATGCTTATGTGAAGAAATTAGGGCCATTATAGCATGTTGATTAGGAAACCCCCAATTGTGTGCAAGTTCATGCATGCCTAGTGTTTGTTGAAAAGCCTTAGTGAACCAGTTAAGACATGATAGTATGAAATTCCCCAATTTCGTGCTCTTTGATATATGGTAAGCCTCTAATATATGCCAAGTGCTTGACGAGTAAATGGTGACATAATAGTATGAAGTTTCCCCAATCATGTGTTATCCGATACTTGCCAAGACTAACCTACATGCGAAGTACTTAATGTAAGACCTTGTTGAATGGAGTATGATCCAATAGCATGTTCCCCCTACGCTATTACATGTTTATGATTTCTAAATGCTTGAAGAGATGCTTTAGTAATTGTGATGATGAATGAATGACCGTGAATGGTTATGTTTTACTTTTATGTTATCAAGTCCTGGGGATATTTGTACCCGAAAATTTAGCTGTTTCTAGAGCCTATGTCAGTTTTTACGATAATCCCATTCGGGCCATGATTCTCAAAACTCAGTGAATTATAGAACTCTGTATCCTCAGACAAAGACAGGACTAAAGAAATCTCAATAATCTCAGTAATCTCCGTGATCTCAGTATCGCTTATAAAATAGCCTCAGTTCTGTACACAACTCAGATTTAATAGTAGTAAATTGTTCAGTTATAATACCTATAGTAAACAAGTACTCTATTAAAACTCTGTATCATCAGTCAGATACCGTGATTTAGTAGTATTCCATCAGCTATGGAACCAAGTAAATTCAGCTTAACTCAGTCAGATCATTTTAGAAACGTGAACAATATCATATTTAGTTCAGTTTATGTTCAGTTGAGAATTCAGTTTAGAGTCTTTAAGTTGGGAGTAGGATTTAGCACCAAGTGAGGGAAGGGATGGCGGCTCTCCGTCATAGAGAGAGGTGCCGAGTCGTTAGGAGAAATCCCTAAACTCCAGAACTGCGTAGCCAGCGCAGGATGTAGGAGTCACCGTCAGTAGCGGTTGTCACCCGTAGAAAGAGGTTTGACTATTATATTGCCTTAGGCTGACTTTCCGTGAAGGTCAACAACCACAGAGGCTTGACCAGAGCGGTCTTTACCCGTGGCACAGTATTGACACCCTTCCAGCTGGGGTTATAGGTTGGACCCCACCAATGGGAGGTTGGGGCATGTCGGTTAAGTAACTACTTCCATAGCTGCAGTTTTAGTATCAATCTTCAGAAATTAGGACTGTCAGATACAATCATCTATCTCAGTGAGGAACTCAGATTGTTCCATTGATTCATAGACCACCCGTTAGATAGGCTGGGTCTCATATACAGTTATTCAGTATCATATTAAGAGATCACCCGATAGATAGGCTTGACCTCAGTTTCAGAATCAGTTGAGTAATCTAATTATCAGATCTAGATATCACCCGATAGATAGGCTTGATCTCAGTCTCAGATTCAGTTGAGTATTCTTGTGGTCAGGTTCGGACATGATCATTTTCTTATCATTAATAATAGATTCCAAAATCATCTGTTAGAGAGGTTGATCTCCGATTGAGTCATTCGAGAGCAGTGAGCTTAAAATTCAGTCATTGATGTGAGTATATTCAGTTAATCAGTTCCAGTATTCTCAGATTTCGAGATCACTCGCTAGATAAGACTGATCTCAACTTCAGTACTCAGTTAGCAGTATTATATGATTAAGTGATTCAGTATCTCAGCGTTAGTAGTGAGTTCAGCTGATAGAAAAGTGGTACCCAAGTTTCAGTATTTAGAGTTGTGATGATTGTGATTATGGTTTGTGCATTCATGTATGTGTTCATGATTATTCAGTTAAGTAATTGTTCATGCATGAACCCTTGCATTTAGCCTTACCTCATCTTCATACTGGGTACATTCCCGTACTGACGCATTTGCACTATGGTGTTTTTAATTGACACCATAGGTTCAGAGGCAGGAGATCCAGAGTTCCCTCAGCAGTTCAGTCCTAGTCAGCAACAGTAGACGTAGAAGTGAGTCCTCTTTATTCGAGGATGATCCTTGTTTTATTATTTCCTCAGACTTTGTTTATTTACAGTAGACAGAGTTAGTTAGGGACATGTACCATCAACTCCGTAGTTCAGATAGTTTAGAGGCTTTTCGGATAGGTGTATCAGTATTCAGTTTTCAATTTTGAGTATTTTTAGAAGTTTTGAACCTTATGGATAGTTTTCGCATTTATTAGCTATATTATGCAGTGTTCAGGTACAAATATTAGTAGAGGGTTGGATTGTGGTCCTTCGGGATCATGAGCACCATGTGACATTCCGGTTCCAGAAAATCAGGTCTTACATACGGCTACCAAAGAAATAGGCTAAAGTTTCAACTGGGATGACTAGGACTATGCACCACGGTAGGTATATTTAGGCTAAAACCATGGCTGTCAAAGAAATGCCTACATCACTTCCGACACCCAACACCTTTGATTTCGCTGTATAAACATACCGGGTAAGTTCTAGACATTTCTATTCATGTAGAATATACGCAAATCCTCACACTCACAGTGCATGTACGGAATCAAATCGAGTCCTTAAGTCTCTCAATCTTGTTCTTTATTGAATTCAAAATTAAGCCAACACATTATATTTCACTTATCAAGATTAAATCATTTGTACTTAAATCCCTTCTTAAAATCAAGATGCTTTTATGTTTTTTAAATCCAATTTAATTCACATTACTGCAAAGATGGCCCATTCCACATACTCCTCTAAGATAGTGATTAGGTTCTTGTTTATTCTTTACTTCCTACGACCACTCCCCTTAAGACGACCATCATCCATCTATCATAGGGGATGGAAACTAACTATGACTTTTTATTCCTAATCGCCAAAGAAGGCAAAAGTAAGTACTTAAAACTAAAACTTGTCAATGAGGGCAAAAATGGCAATAAAAACATACTTTGAACTAAAAGCAACATCCGATAAATGCCAAAGAGGGCAAATTGCAATCCACAAAGTTACTAACTATTACAGACCAGTGTTCCGAATAGCTAGAACTTGCAAAAATCAACAAAACAGAAAATAAAAATTGTTCATCCAGAAAAGAAATAAGATGAAACAACAAAATACGAACCCACCACCCCACACTTAAATAAAGCACTGTCCCTAGTGCTTTCAAATAAGCCTATGGTAGGGTGGCAGTATACTCCTTGGTCACTCGAATGGAACTATGGCAGTCATGTCCTCAATAGTCCCATCCATGTCATCAGCATCATCATCATCAGCTGCATCATCAGACTGGTCCTCCTCCTCCAACTCCATATCTGAATCCCTGTACCTCCACTCTTCATCATTCGGTATATCATCATAAATCGGCTTAGCAAAATTTGGGCCAATCCGCAATAATTCCTAGCATGGTGACCGAGTAGGTAATCTAGCTCTACAACATGGAGCTCCTCTGGTGTAGCTGGTTTGCCTCTCATAGTCAGCTACAATATCTGAAGGCCATACATCCTGGACAAAATCTCATCAGCCCGAGTTTGTCGCTCAACCATGGTCAAAATGGGGCCATTTTCCCCAGATGCACTCCTAGCGGTAGTGATATCCACAGATCGAGTAATAACCTCGGGCTTATAGTCTAGCTCCTTTTCATCCACCCTGTGCCTTCGCAAAAACCTAGTCACCAATCCTCCAAAACCAAAGCTATACCCCGCCTGGGTACGCGCCTTCTTCATAGAAGAAAAAATTACATGCCCCACATTAATATTAACATCATCACACATCAGTGCATAAATCACGCATACCCTATCCCGAGTAACCTCGGTCATATGCTTGCCCTGAATCAAGCAATAATAGACAATACAACACCATATCCTGGATTCTTTGTTCATCTGAGTATAAGGAAAAAAAGAGTGTAGGCCAGTGACACGATGCCTAGTGTAACGAGCTGAGGAACGGGTACTACACAATAGAAGTATGATATGCGCATAAGGGGGAAGAATAATGAACTGCCTTAAGAAATTTGGGTTTGCCTCGGGTATACCCAACAATTCATTAATATCAGCAGCAGTGAAATGAATTAACTTCCCGCGAACCTTCAACTCATGATCAGGGTCACTTGGGTCCCAGTTGGCGTACAATTCCTGAACTGAGTGCAAATTGCACTCAGTAGGCTGATGGAAGATGAAATTCATATTTATTGCCTTAATCCTTCGTACCATGGATGGACATTCTCTCAGTAGACTTGCACAATCAATAAATACTTCAGGAATATACTTGACATCCGTATGCTTGGAGTACCACTGCTTCCCAACCTTCCTAACAGCTTTGAATCCAAATTTTTGAACTTGCCCACACTGAAGTGGTGGAGCCTGAGGTACCCTAGTGAGTTGACTTTCAGATGGCCTGCTCCTTTTTCTTGCCGGTGCAGAAGTACTGGCCTTTGACTTTTCTTTGACTGGTTGGGGCTCCTTAATACCTGTATCAAACCACGGATGCAACACATAATTAAGTGAAATAATAGTGAGACTAGCTTTAACTAATTGTGGAATGGGGGTAAATGACCACCCCACACTTAGTTGTCAGCTAGGGCATATGTATCAAAATACAGGGTACTCAGACTTCCCCATTTTGTAACACTAATTGCACTCACTACGAGTAATCAACTCAAATGCAACACAAATATGCAGTCCAGTTATAATTAATTCCAAATAAAGATGGCACCTATACTTTAAGGCAATAATCATTTCCTGACTACACAATACTTTCACATCTATTCAAATTGAATTACTAAGGATGGGGCTATGAACATTACTAACTTGAAAAATCATTTAACATATAGAGGTATTCGCATAAAATTTAACTGAATCAACACAATTCCAACATTCCCGAAATTGAGGTGCTACAATGCAAGATAAATCAGAAGAAATTTTAAAATACAAGAGCCAGCCCCCACCTTGTTATGCATTAGTATGCATCATGACGATTCAAATCAGCAAAAAACCCATAATAATGTAATGAAATTTCTGCCATAATTAGTAAATCAAATAATATACATCCACACTCAAAATGTTAAGTGTAATCAACAAACATTCATTCTAAAAATCCTAAATCGAAATACCCATAATTTTTTACCTTCATTGCTTCATACATCTACTGACACACACCCCTCCATTCACACACCTCTCAACAATTACTCGACCTATTCAATAAAAATCTCCCAAATCACAGCTGAATATACCCATACTTTACCTATTCCATCCTCAGCTTACCCATTCATCAAATAAACATGAGATTGTCAAAACTATAATGAAGAATTCACAACAATTTTAAGAAAAATTAGAGCATGCTCGGCTATTGTACAAGAATAAAATCACAAAACAAAATTTTTGTCGCAAAAATATCAAATATGCTCAGTACAATGTAAGAAAAATTTAAGCATGGACACACTTACCTTAGTTGGTGAAAGGAAAATCAAAATTCTTGAGCTTATTAAGAGAATTTAGAGAGATTTTAGAAGAGGGAATTAAGGGACGGTGCTAATGAGAAAGAGATAATAGGGTTTAGGGTTTAGGAAAGGTATATATATAGAGGCGGGTTGTGTTAGGCCACATAGAAACTTTATACCCAATTTTTACTTACACCGTGATGCGGTGGTATCGTGTCATCCCACTGGAAAGTGCCAATTGCCAATTTACCATCCATCACGGTGCTGTGGTATCGCGTCAAGTCACTGGAATCGGACAATTGTCAATTTTCCAGGTAACACGAAGCGTTGATATCGCGCTAGTCCAATGAAATTTGACGATTGTCAAATTACCCATTTCTACATCGTGATGGAAATCACGGATCCTGACTGGAAATCGACAATCGTCAATCCACCCAATTCCGCGACGCGCCATTCTCACAAATCAGATTTCCAGTATATATTTCCAACTCTTTTCTTACCTGAGGAGAACCCCAACTTACACACATTGTTTTGCAAACCTGATTGCTCTCCTTAAACGTGGTAATCTTCTTATTTTCAATTAGCAAATCCCTGCATCTCAAATAAAGACAACAAATATTATAAGAAAAAAGTGGGTTGCCTCCCACATAGCGCCTTATTTTTGGTCGTGGCACGACTCATCTTTTTGTATTTTTATTTACTTTTTGATTTTACAAGATAAAAATTAAACTACCTATTACAATACAAGTGTGGGTTTCCTAACACATAGCGCCTTATTTTACGTCGTGGTACGAATCAACTCAGTTCTACTCATCGGTAAAGGTGATAGATTCCTTGTGCTTATCCGGATGATCCACCTTATAGTGCTTTACACACTGTCCATTACCAAAAACTTTTTCATCTTCTCTTTATTCCACAACTCCACAGCTCTATGAGGTGTCATTCGCACCACCTCAAAAGGTCCAGACCATTTCAATTGCAATTTACCCAGAAACAACTTAAGCCTTGAATTGAACAACAAAATAAGTTGTCCGGGATCAAATCTCTTTCTTGAATTTGTTTATCATGCCCTCTTTTGGTCTTTTCCTTGTATAGTTTATCATTTTCGTAGGCATGAAGCCTAAACTCATCAAACTTATTCAGCTGCAATAATCGTTTCTCCCCTACGGTTTTCATCTTAAAATTTAACTTTTTCACAGCCTAGTATGCTTGATGTTCCAGCTCCACAGGTAGATGACATGCTTTATCATACACCAAGCGATATGGAGACATTCCAATGGGCGTCTTGTAAGCTGTTTGTTAGGCCCAAAGTGCATCATCTAACTTCTTAGCCTAATCTTTTCGCTGCCTATTCACAATCTTCTGCAGTATCTGCTTAATCTCATGGTAGGAAACCTCAACTTGTCCACTTATTTGGGGATGATACGTCGTAGAAACCTTGTGCCTAACACCATATTTAGCAATAAGAATTTTAAACCAGGCGTTGATAAAATGCGTACCTCCGTCACTAATTATCGCTCTAGATGTACCAAATCTGGAAAATATATTCTTCACAAATTTCAACACCACTCTTGCATCATTAGTTGGACTAGCCACAACTTCTACCCATTTAGAGACGTAGTCAATCGATACCAGAATGTACAGATTGCCTTTTGAAGGTGGGAATGGGCCCATGAAATCGATCCGCCAAACATCAAAGACTTCGACTTCTAAAATATTTTTGAGGGGCATCTCATGACACCTAGATATATTACCCAACCTTTGATATTGATCACAATTTTTCACAAAAGAAATTGCGTCCTTAAACAACTTAGGCCAGAAAAAACCTGATTGCAGTACTTTTTTGGCAGTACTCTCACCCCCATGGTGTCCATCATAAGGAGATGAGTGGCAATCTTTAAGCACCTTTGAAAATTCAACCTCTGGGATACACCTACGAATGACTCCGTCTGGACCCTACTTAAAGAGATACGGTTCATCCCAAATATAGGCACGTGAATCATGGAGAAATTTCTTCCTTTGTTGTGTGGTGGCATCAAGAGGGTACACCTCACAAGCTATCAAATTCACAATATTAGCATACTATGGGAACTCAACTGCATCTAAAGACAACAACTTTTCATAAGGAAACTCTTCCTTAATACTAAGAGAGTCATCAATAATATGGTTTCGACTTTCCAGCCGTGACAAGTGGTCAGCAACTTAATTTTTAGCTCCCTTCCTATCTTGCACCTCAAGATCGAATTCTTGGAGTAGCAGAATCCACCTAATCAGTCTAGGCTTTGTATCCTTCTTGTTCACAAGATACTTAATGGAAGCATAATTAGTATGAACAATGACCTTAGTGCCGACTAAGTAAGATCTAAACTTGTCAAATGCGTACACCACTACCAACATCTCTTTCTATATAACCGTATAATTAAATTGAGCATCATTCAACACATTGCTAGCATAGTATATTGAGTGAAATACTTTGTCATTTCCCTGACCCAAAAACGCTCCCACAACAATATTACTAGCGTCACACATCAGCTCAAATGGTAACTCCCAATCTGGTACAATCAAAATAGGTGCTTCAATCAACTTCTTCTTTAGTTTTTCAAAAGTCTCTTGGAAATCATCACCAAACTCAAACTTTGCCTCTTTCTCCAATAATTTGCACATGGGGCTTGCAATCTTTGAGAAATCTTGAATGAACCGCCTATAGAAACCTGTATGTCCCAGAAAGCTTCACACTCCTTTGACTGTGACTGGATGTGGAAACTTTTCAATCACTTCAACCTTTGACTTATCTACTTTGTGTCCTTTACATGACACTTTATGGCCTAGGACAATTCCTTCCTTAAACATAAAGTGGCACTTTTCCTAATTTAGCACCAAGTTTGTCTCTTCGCATCGAGCTAGAACACTGTCAAGATTCTGCAAGCACTTTCCAAAAGAATTACCATACACAGAGAAATCATCCATGAAAACCTCCACAAAGTCTTCAATCATATCGGAGAATATAGCCATCATACATCTCTGAAATGTAGAAGGCGCATTGCATAGGCCAAAGGGCATGCGTCTGAACGCGTATCTGCTGTAGGGACAAGTGAAAGTAGTCTTTTCCTAGTCTTCCGGTGCTATGATTATTTGATTTTAGCCGGAGTACCCATCTAGAAAACAATAATACTCTTGTCCCACCAATCTATCCAGCATTTAGTCAATGAAAGGAATCAGATAGTGATCTTTATGAGTAGCTTCATTCAACATCCGATAGTCAATACATATCCTCCAACCGGTCACCATGCGTGTGGGGATCAACTCATTATCATCATTAGTTACCACGGTCATCCCTCCCCTTTTCGGTACATAGTGAACTGGACTCACCCATTTTCTATCAAAAATTAGGTATACAATACCACCATCTAACCACTTGATCACTTCTTTTCTGACCACCTTCTTTATCATAGGATTCAACCTTCTTTGTTGCTACACTCTTGGTCTGTAACCCTCTTCCATGTAGATGTTGTGCATGTAAAATATTGGATTAATTCCTGTAATATCGGATATTTTCCAACCAATCACCTTTCTTCTCCTCTTTAGGAATGCTATAGCTTCCTTTACCTGCACACCTGTTAATCCTACAGACAAAATAATAGGGAAAGTATCTTGATCACCAAGAAAAACATATTGTAAATGAGGAGGAAGTCCTTAAGCTCCAAGTTAGGAGCTTCTTCAACTGAGGGCTTGGGCGGTGGACCGATTGGCCTATTCAATGGTTCGATAGGCACTTTAATCGTCTCAACCACTACCAAATTCATAACCTAGACCAATTCCAATGCTTCTATATCTCCATAAAGATCATGACCCATTAAAGCTTGCTCTAATAGATTATTAGACAACATCAGCTGCCAATCAGAAGCAGGTTAATAACTGATATAGATGACAACTCCTCATATATAGATGGCATTTTCAACGCCTTGTACACATCAAAGACTTCTACTTTATCATGCATTTGCATTGTCATTTTCCTGGCTGCTATATCAATTAGTGACTGCCTTGTTGATAAAAAAAGTCATCCCAAAATAAATGGAACAACAGGATCAGCCTGAAAGTCAAGAATTACAATATCCACCAGAAAGATTAAGGATCCCACTTGCACCAAAACATCCTCGATAATACCATCCTGCCTAGCAAGTGATCTATCCGCCAGCTGTAAAATAATAGTAGTGGGTTTGGGACTCCACGACCCATCTTTCGGTACCACTATGTGGAAATAAGATTTATGCTAGCTCTCAAGTCACACAATCCACGGGCATAAATAGTTTGTTCAATGGTAATCTGCAAGGTGAAACTACCCGGATCTTTAAGATTTATGGGCAATTTGTTTTGAATCTTGGACGTGCACTCTTGAGTAAGTGCAACTGTAGCATACTCGGTCAACCGGTTCTTATTCTCAACTGTATCCTTCAAGTATTTTGCATATTTTGGCATACTCTGTAACTAGCTTCCTCTTGATGCTTCCTTTCCCTTTGAGGAAAAGGTAAGGGAAGAGTCTTCTTCTCCACATGAGTTTTTTCACTTGCGAAATTTTTCCTTGATTTCTTTCTCTGCATTGTCTTTAGCACCCTCATCATTAATTATGGGACTAACCTACTCCTGAACTGTCTCCTTAGTTTGCAGCCCACTCCTTGTTGTAACCACATTTACCTGCTCCTTGAGGTTTTGTATTATGTGCCCCTACAATTTGACCCAACTGCACCTCTAGATTTCTTGTAAGAAATTGTTGACTCTTCAACTCAGCTGTAAACTGTGCCTGTTGAGTCTTAATTTCAGTTGCAAATTACGCTTGTTGAGCCATAAACTGCTTCATTAATTCCTCCATATTGATAGATTGAGTAGTCACCAGACTATTCTGAGCTGGCTGTGGATTTGGTTGCACTTATGCCTTATACTGATTTGCATTCTGCGCCTGATTTCCACCCATAAGAAATTAGGATAGTTCCTCCAGTTGGGATTATAAGTGTTACCAAAATTTTGTTGTCCCTGCCGATTTGCATTACCCACATAGTTGACAGAATCTGAATTAGCCATGCAAGCATCAGATACATGCTCACAACTTTCTCAAACCTCACACCAAGAATTTGCCTGTTGGACTGCATTCGTTGTAGTTGCTAGTTGAGTAACACCCAACTCTATGTTATTAAGCTGAGTAATCATATGATTTTGCATGGCTGTAATCTATGCCTGTAATACAGTGAATTGATCTACCTCCAATACACCTGTAACTTTTTTAGGAGTACTCTTTGAGTCTGCATGCCAGTCAGGGTTCCCTTATAAAATCCAATTTAACAGTATGTACAATTCATTATATGTCTTCTCAAGAGCCTGTCCACCTATTGTTGAATCTAAAAGAATCTTCGTGTTTGGCTCTAATTCTTATATGAAAGTATGCACAAGAACATCATTGGATTGATGATGGTGAGGGAAAGTTCTGAGCATACTCTTAAATCTCTCCCAAGCTTTGTAGAGATTCTCTCTGTCTTTCTGTCTAAAAGTTAAGATTTCACTCCTCAAGCATGCCGTCTTCCCATATGGAAAGAATTGATTAAGAAACTTCCGATCTATATCTTCCTATGTAGTGATGGAGTGTGGTGGTTCAGCATGTAACCACCTTTTTACTTCCCCTATTAGAGAGAAGGTAAAGAGTGTCAACCTGACATAATCAGGATTCACCCCTTCAGGAATGTATGTATTGCTGATTTCCAAAAAGGTCTGTATATGTTGCTGTGGATCTTCGTGTAAAAGTTCATGAAATTACCCCGCTGAATTCAGCAATTGCACCATATTCTGCTTCAATTCAAATCGATCTCCTAGTTCAGGCTTTAGAATACTGCTCGTCACATGGTTCGTGAGTGGGATTGCCACCTCACGAACAGGTCTAGCAGCTTGTTGAGCAGAATAACTAGAATAATAGGAATGAAAGGAGGTGGAACATTCTCGGCATTTGGTTCAACCGGTTTATTTTATTGTTCAACCATTCTTCGCCTTTGTTGAAATATTTGCTCTGGTTCTGCAAAAATCTCTCCCAGTTCTTTATCTCTCGCAAGTCCTGGATTCAGCTAAACCTACAAAAATTCAGCCGCTAAGATCACGTTGTTAACACCTAAACTTAATATCAAAAACCAAAATTTTAGCAATATACTAATTTATATTAGTCCCCGACAATGGCGCCAAAAACTTATTGCAACTCAGACGCACACGCCAGTGCACTTGATCGTACAACTAATATAGTGATTTAGACAATCAGATATCGTTCCCACGAGGACTAAGCAACTAAAAATTTAACCAACTTTTAGTTTCATATGATGAGTATTAGGTTTTGTATAGTATCAAGATGATTTTAAAATTGAGAATAAAAATGTAAATTAATAAATAAGAAATAAAAATTTATATATAATGCAAAGCAAGCAACGGTTGTAAATAGTTATAATAAGAATTCCAGGGTTGAGGCTTCTCGAACAATCATAAAAATCTCTATTCTTATAGTAGTCTAATTGGTTATCAGGTTGTTGGTTCGCAAGGTATAGGTAACAATCTTGGTCTCCCAACCTAAAATCTTTTATCTATTAAATATTGCAGCTACAACTCCCGCAGAGATACAACAATTCTTCTAGATTCATAAAGTTATCTTCTTGCAATTGAACCAAACAAGTCTTCTTGGTATATCCCTATCCTAGATGCTAATTCAAAACCCCTTATTTTATAAAAAGGTAAGAACCTTGCTCCTTAATTTCCTCGTTCTAATCTACGATTCTCCTCCCAAATTCACATAGAAATATAAATTTATTCTAATGGCGGCCAAGCATTAAAATAGTAAGGTCAAGAAATTAAGAACAACCCAGATGATAATCCTAAAAGAAACTACTATAATGAATATCAAAGAGTAATCATGTTCTTTGCCTTAACCCCAGAACAAGGGTATTTAGCCACTCATGTTTGAATTCAACATCCAAAATAAGCAATTAATCATACCAAGAATGAATCTTGAAGTGAAGAAGTTGAAAAGAATCTCTAAGAACCCTAAAAGAGAGAACTTTTTGCTTTTTCCCTGCTGCTATGCTTGCCAAAAAAGTACCCAAAATTATCCTGGATTTTTCCTTTTATATCTGGGACAAAACACTAAAAATCTTCCCGATTTTTTCCCGGCGGCGCGTCGCGCCATGCCTTCAAATGCCATTTCCTATCAAAATCTGGTCAATCGTGGAATTCAATTATTCAGTGAAAATTTGTGAAAGATACCCTCATCGCAATGCGCCACTATCATGGTGAGCCACTGGATTTAGACAATTGTGAAATATCCTTCCTCTGTGATGCGCTACACTTCCAGGTCGCGCAATAGTTAGGACTGCACCACGATGCTGTAGTATCGCAAACCTACACTGAAAAGTGACATCTATGACTTTCTTTCTCTCTACGACACGCCATAATCACAGACCTTCACTGGAATTCGACCAATGTTATTTTCTTGGTCGGCGCGACGCGGAGTCTCTCCAAATGAGAATTCCTGACTTCTAGCTTGCCTTTTTGAGCTATATTTTAATACCTTGTATTCCTTCCATCATTCCATATCATTACTGTATCCAATTGCGTCCAATTCTTTAAGATTTTAGCCTGAAAGCACTAATCATATCCATTAGGCACGAAACAGAATTAAAGCTGAAATATATTTAAGAATTTATACAAAAGTTCTCGAAGCAAGTCTAAATCTGGGTGCATATTGGTGCTTGGAGCATATAAATATCCCCAAGATCAACTATACTCCACACAATTGTTGTTTTGGAGGATTATCTTAACTAAATTTGGAAACTCACTCATACACCAACTCTGGTCCAATTAAAAATTCACAGTCCGTTAATATACTAATCTTCATATATTCTGAAAATAGTTAGTACCTCCTTTGAAATGTAGATGGTTGTACTGGTTGTAGATTTTATTAAATGAGAGTATGTGCATATGTTCGAGCAGGATCATGTTTGGTCCTTCTACATAAAGTCAATTTTAGCCAAACAAGGATTAACTATGATTTAATGTTCTGCTTATAGGAATGGAAAGTATCTAAGGTATAAATGAGTTTATTTATTGAATTTAGGTGTTGGATTAAAGTTATAATTAATTTGATTAAAGTTAGTGTTAGTATTGAAAGCTGGTCCGGATATCATAGTTATTAAAAATAAAGTTTGTGCTAGTATTGGGAATAAATAGTTGCTGATGGTTCTGATAGTCATAATTGAATATCTTTTATTTAATTTCTATTGGGGTTAATCTGGAAATCTTTTGTATATGATGATTTGAATCCAGTGGTGCAAAATATTTTGTATTAGTAGTAATAGTAGTTTTATATCTAACTGGTTAGTTGTACGTTATAATAGAAAACTTGGTTGAAACCTATTGAAGTGGAAGAGAAAGGTTCAATTCATATGCTATATAGTGATCTTATACATAGTGGTATGGAATTTGGAGTAGAGAGATGGCTTGGATCTCTTCAGAGAATGTGTGAGAGATATGCTTGTCTAATGTTTAGCAGCAACTATTCTCGTGAACTTGGAGGAAGTACATGCACTAATTAATATTGCATCCAATACAAGTTTAATCAATATATCAACTAGGAGTAATTTTCAAATTAGTAAGGGTAGTTAGTTTGACTCTTTTTACATGAATTATCCACTTACTACAACCTCTCTTATATTCGAGCTTGAGACTAAATATACTAGCAAACATACGGAAGTTGTTTCTCAAATACAAAGGAAAATTGATTTGCTTAAAACTAATTTGTATCTGATGCAATGGTGGCAAGGATTCCATCACTAGAGGGGAAGGATATCATGATGACAAAGAATGGTGTGCAGTTGTGCCAGCATAAATCCATCCAATGAACACCGGTGGAACAACAATTCTACATTGGATGAGCTTGAAGCCAGAGCCATCCTTCAAAAGTGCACCGATCCCGGCCAGCCCAATAGCGTAGTTATTAGTGCAACCTCCACAATTTGGCTCCTAGTTCCTCCACAACATGTCTTTAACTTTCTTAGGGACGAAAGGACTCAATTTCAGGTTTGCAAAAATTTACTAAGCTTCTTGAATTTGAAACGAATATCATTATTATTGTTTATTTTGTAGTGCATATGGAGGGTGTGCATATTTCACATTGTTCTAATTCAACATATTCATGATTTTGAGGAACTCTTGTATTGTTTTTGATAGCAATTAATGCAATGCAATATTTATAATCCTAATATAAGGGAAATGTTTTCAAAATATTGAAAGAAAATAATTAGCAATATAGTACTACATTAACTTTTCTATTTCATTCTTTTTCAATTATCATAATAAATTTATTCTTTACTCTTTAAAGAAAATCATAATATTTTTTAATAATTCCTATATCAATTTTCTAGTTTATCTTTTCTTGAATATAGAAACAATTTCTTTTTGAATGTTAAAATAATATATTTTTACAATTTTTTTTGTTTTAAATTCACATTGAAAAGATATATATATATATATATATATATATATATATATATATCCCTTATAAATATTAGTATTTCTATGGATTTCATATATGGCTAATCATATAGCTTATAGAACTGATTATGGATGAGACTTGTGGTTATGATTCTTGGTCCGATGTATAAAAATGAGGAAAGGGATGGGTTAACGCTATGATTATTGTCATAATCTATTGAGTTTATATTATTGAAATGGATCACTAAAATAGTTCATTGGTATGGTTTATAATTATCAATTCTGGTTCAAGTCCGGCAAAATTGCTAATAATAATGATGATGCTATTGAGTTTTGGTTCGAGTACGGCATAGAGGATTGTTTATGATGTGATAAGGGATGTATGGATTCATGGTTATGGCATAACAATTGGCACATTTTGGTTACTTGGTTGTTGGTTTCCTTGATTGTACCCTCTAGGCTTATGGGGGCCTGGTTGAGTTATTTAATTTTTCGCTCCTATTGGCTTATAGGGACCAATCTTTTTGTTAATGGTATGATCTTTTTATGTTATCATTCTCGTATGTATTTATTTATCTATGTACAGCGGTGTCAGAGCATATTTTCAATTTTGCGCTTTTTATCTTTTACTTAGCTTATATTATCTTGTATCTTATTGTATTTATATCATGATTTAGCTCAGTCAACCAATGATTCCTACTGAGTACCCATGGTTTGGGTACTCATACTACACTTTTATACCTTTTTGGTGCAGATCCTAGTACTAGTTAATGCCGCTGAGTTGACGTTCGTGCAGAGTTGATTCCAAAGATTGGGTGAGCTCTTGGAGTCGGAGTTACCCTTTTTCCTTCTTTTTATCTACATCTAGTCTTTCATCTTCAAGATGGATTGTATTTTACTATTCAATACTCATAGTTCATGTAGTAGCACTTGTACCGACATTACTGAGTTTTGAGATGTTTGTTGGTTTCTATCTATCTATTAGACCTTTATGAATATATTATTGTTACTTGAATCTTTAATTGTTAATTTTCAATTTTTAGGCCATTTTTCCACCAAGTTAGCCCATTGCACCCAATTTTGGGTTGTGGTTCAGCTTAACTATTGGCGGGAAAGGGTAGGTGCCATTATGACTCGTAAATCGGGTTATGTCACTAAGGAAATATTAGTAAGGATTAGGTAAATATGGTGGTGTTAATACTATTTTTTAATTAAATAGGATGATAAGAATTCCATAGAAATTTTTGGAATTGAATTCGAGTAAGTCGAACTCCCAGAATGGACCTCGATGTGAAAGGAATTTTTCATAATCTCTTATATTTAAGGTGTGTTATGAAATAGGAAAATTCTGAAAAAATCAGGCTTTCTACCTTTTCTATGTTGCTATAGTTATGTTCATGTCTCTATAGCGACATGCGTAAAAGAAAAATAAATCCCACTATAGCGACCTGTCAACATGGTTAAGGGATACAATAGTTACGCAAATTATTGTATTATTCCAAATACTCTAAAAAATGTTTATTTTTCTAAAAATATTTTTGGGCCTTCAACTGTGGTGATTTGCGTGAAAATCATTATCTTTTCATCATTCTTCTCCATTAAGGTAAGGATTTCATCCCCGTTAACTAGTAAACTAATAATATATCCTTAGAATCGCTAGTTTACATAGTTTAGAGAGGGTTAAGGGCTAGTTTTAGTTGGTTTTTGGTGTAAGGGAGTAATTTAGGTATAAAATCATTGAGTTTTGATTAATGATCGTTAAATTACCCTTGCGCGTTGTTAATTCACTATATTATCTATGATGTAGGTAGTTTTATATGAATTATAGTGAAAAGGCCCTAAAATAGGGAGGAAATGAATATGAACTTGGTCTTAGGGGTTAGGAATGAATTCTTATCCCCAAGGGGGGTAGGTCATTGCAGTGATTATGCGTTTTGTATTTGTCTCTAGACTGAAAGCAAGAAAAAATCGTAAAGAAAGGAAAAGTTCCGGCTTAGTTGAGTTGTGCAAGCTTGGATTAGGTTAGGTGATGGTTAAGTAGTTTAATCTAACTTGTGTTATGTGTGCATGTTAACTATTTCCTAGTATTGCTTATTGATGCATGTTGTTAGGTGTGATCACATTTCACTGAACTTATATATAAAGCTTATGAATATTACAAGTGGTGATTGTTATTATTGTGTTATGTGATTTCTTATGCATACATACCTATGTTAATTGTGGGGTGTTTCGATATTTGTACATTCTCACAGGATCTTGGTGGATTAAGGTTGGCGGGCGCTTGTATCTGAGATTTTGTATATTAACAAGATTGTCCCCTGCAAGTCATGGCTAGCAGGTGATTATAAGACCCTTGGCGTGTATGTACAAAGGTAGAGGTGAGTTTGATGGTTTCATGAGTGAATTTACTTGACTTGATTGCATATTTGTTGATCTCTTTTGAATTGTTGCTAAGGTTACTAAAAGTGTTCTAAGTGTAGTTTCTACATTAAGGTATATTAAAGGTGAGCATGTATTAACTTACTATACTGTATTATGGTTAAGTGCTCAAATTTCTCATCTTGGGTTGGCCAAATGACCCTACCAGTACACCGTTGTTTTCTTGTACACCCGCTCTTACTTTTGTTGACTAAAACGTATATTCTAGTGGCTCCTTTAAAACCTCACTTATGATTTTAGCATTGGAGTACGAATTCAAGGGTGAGTAGCATATTTTTGGCTACCATGGATCCTTCTTAGATGATATAGTCCTTTGTTCTATACTTATGCTTTGTATTTTAGTTTTTTGGTTGCATACCCTTCTCGACAATCTTTAGTAGTTTTAGGTCCTAGGAATGGTTATTTATTTCAGTATTATGTTTTGCACCTCTTTAGTTTTGTGTTAGACTTGAATACGTTGAACTATTAAGGGGATAGTTCCTTTATTTTCTCTAGGTGTTGGTTAATGTTTTCGAGGTAATTGGTTCTCGGATGAGTGGTAAATTTGCCACTAATTTATGTCTAAATGCGTGCACACTACTATCATTAATGGTATGAATAAGACAACTTTGTCATTTAAATGCACTAATTCCCATATTTTGCATGTATACAGGTGATGAAATGAAAAGAAGAGAAGTAAGATAAAAAGGATCAAAAGGGGAAAAGAAGTGCAAAGGCTGAAAAAATAAGAGCAGGATATGACCTCAGTTATTGTGATCGCGGTCTGAGGGCTGCAATTGTGGCCAGTCAAGATTCATCACAACCAACAATCGCGAAGGACTCATCGCGATTGCGGGAGTCACGACCGTGATCAAGCTGGCGCGATTGCAGCAGCACAGGTTTATATGAAGGGGCAGATTTGTAATTTCATAAAATCGACCCCAAATCTCGTATTGAGCAAAAACCCTAGCTTTTTGGGGGATCTTCCCAACTAGAATTAAATTTTTAACATTTTGAAACTCTACCAAATTGCGAAACTTATTGTGGTTAATTTCTCAAGTAGTTTTGGTTGTAACTGAAGTTGGATATTGGATATTGGATTACTCTTGTTTGCATCATCAATGGAAGCATTGAATGATCAATTTGGTATATTTCTTTTCCCCAACTTCATGAATAACTAAACATCTATCTTGGGATTATGTTGAAATATGGTGCAAATATGTGTGGGTTGTGATTTATTAGTATCGATTCTTGGTTAATGATGATGGGTTAAACTAATGCTTGCTTAATTGAGTTGAAATTTATGGGTGAAAACCCCAAATTCCTAAAACCTCACATCATCCTTGAAAAAGGATATGAGTATGCTTTTGGATCCTATATCATCCTTGAAAGAGGAATATGAGTGAAAAGGTATATGCTTATGAATCCTATATCATCCTTGAAAGAGGGATATAGGTGACAAGGTATTAGTGAACAATAGTTAGATGTAGCTGATTACTTTTTCATTATCTAACAAATAAGGGTGAATTGAGAATTAGCTAGATCTTGGGCATCTTTCTAGAAATAAGGATACCCAATTGATATATTGGGTGGTTTTATTTATCACATCCATGAGGTATCTGAAAGGATCCATAGGTGATAGTCTTGAGGTTTATTTGAAAAACTAGCATCAAGAACCCCTAACCTAGCCTACCTATGAAGTTGTTAACAAGAACTTGCATTCAATTATCATGAACTGATGCATTATTTGCCCCGAGGAAGACATAATCTTAAGACTTGTCTCATATTGAAATTTTATCCACATTTGTTGCCTTTACTTGGTAAGTTTGAGTAGATTATGGTAGAACAACTCTTCCAACCCCCCTCCCCCCAATTTTAAATTATGTATTTCATTTTGTTTATACTACGAGTATATATTTAGACACTCTCAACACCCATAGGATTTGAATGCTAGATTCGATCATCAAGGATTCGGCCCTAACTCACGTTGGGTTAATATACTTGAAAATGATCTCCTTACCCATTTATCATGGAGTAAGTTGAGCATGATCAAAATAGCATCGTTGCTGTAGAATAAAACTAGTTTTTGCTTGTGCGGTGTTGATAGTAGCTTTGGGTTTACCTATAGTGGTTGTCATTTATTTTGGTTGTTGTTTTTGTTTCTTTTTAGGTGATTTCAATAGTTTCCATAATACCATGAGTGACCATGTAAGTAATGTCGGTACCTTTGATGGGCCCCTTGATGATAAGGAGCAACTCCATGATGTTGGACGTGCAAGTGCTATCCGTATCCCACCTAATCAAGGGAATGGGGTATTCCACGTCACGAGTGTTATGTTCCACATGCTTTAAATGAAGGGCCTCTTTGGGGGGGGGGGGAAATCTCATGAAGACCCCAATTTACACTTGAAGAATTTTGTGGAAGTTTGTGCCCCCTTCGACATTGCTCACATCTCCTAAAAATCCATACAATTGCGCCTCTTTTTGTTTTCTTTAATGGGTGAGGCAGTATTGTGGCTACGGTCTCTTGCCTCCGGGTTATTCTCATCGTGGGATAAACTTACCATTTCATTCTTAGACCGATACTTCCCACCATCTAAGATATTGCAATTGCATAATAAAATCACTATTTTTTTGTCAATTAAATGGAGAACCTCTATATGAGGTATAAGAGAGATTCAATGGGAATATCATGAAATGTCCCAACCACGAGGTCCTGTAGAAGATGCTTCTCCAAATCTTCTACCAGGCTTTGGATCAACTAAACAAAATTGTGGTGGATAATGTGGCCGGGGGTTCATTTGTGAAGTTATCTTATCATGTGGCTACAAACTTGCTTGAGAAAGTCACAAAGAAAAATAGAGGATGGCATAAACGAGACACCGAGGTAGCCAAAGGGTCTCCTACCACCTCCTATATTGATAAAGAGCAAAGTAAGAGAGATGAAGAGAGAGAGGAAAACATAAGAGAGATAAAGACAGGGAGGAAAACATGGATAAAATAATAACATAATTGGAGTAGCTAACAAAACTTGTGATGGGTGCACCTATAAAAATGGTAAATATCTTGGTATCCAAGGGTTATGATGAAAAATAGGTCAAAAAGCTAGATGAAGAAATTGGGTTTTTGGATAACTATCTGATGGGTTCTCGCTCGGTCTATCAAAGGAAATATGGGAAACAAGGTTGGACCGATCGTGAAAGAGAATGGGATTAGCATGATAGGGATAGGGAATATTATTGGAGATATAAGGAAAGGGAGTATGATCGATATGTGCCTCCCCATGATCGATTAAAAGGTAAGGAGTCTGATTCCATTGATCTTGAAAAATTTAAGACCGAGGATATTTTAGTAAGGTTCTTGATGAAGGTGGAGGGGACGAATAAAATGGTATGAGAAATAAAAGGAGACTATTCACAAATCAACCAAATGACTGTATCACACTCCACCTCAATAAAACAATTGGAGACTCAAAGTTTCCAAATCTCCACTAAACGTAATACTAGACAAAAAAGGGCCTTTCTAGTGACTCCATTGTGAATCCAAAGAATAACGCTCAAGTATTGGTAATCGTCATAGGAGTGGCAAAGACCTCGGTAATCATGTGGGTGAAGTTGACAAAGAGACAAATGTTGAACAAACAAATGTGAAGAAGAAGCATGTAGTTGATTCAAATGAGGAGGCTTCAAAGTCATAAGAAGGGGATGAAAAAGAACCAATTATAATGGAAGAAATGGTTGATGAAGAGGGAGATCCAAAGTTACTTGAGAATGATGAACCGTAGAGTGATTTGATGCTTATCATGAAGGTTCCTCCCCCATTCCCTCAATAGCTCAAAAAAGAAGGAGGACAATGCAAAATTCAAGACGTTCCTTGCTAAGCTTATCAATCTATTAATTAATATCCCATTGCTAGTGAAATTCAAGAGATACCGGGATATGCTAAGCTTATGAAGAAGTTAATGTCAAAGAAATATATTATTTATGGTGAAACCATAAAAATTACCCATGGGTGTAGTGCTATTACGACTAGCGCTATAACGGAAATGAAAGAAGATCCCGGGGCCTTTACAATCTCTTGCACCATAGGGAAACACAAGTTTGAAAAAGCTTTGTGCGACCTTGGTGCAAGAATCAATCTCATACCCTATACAATCTATCAAAAACTTGGTTTGGACACTCCTACACCAACAATAATGAGGCTTTTGATGGATGACCGGTCTATCAAGAGATCGCTTAGAGTTTTGTTTCATATTTTGGTGAAGGTGGACCATTTTATTCTTCCGGAAGAATTTTTGTGCTTGATTATGACATTGACCAAGAGATACCTATTATCCTTGGTTGACCTTTCCTTGCAATCAAAAGAGCTATAGTTGATATTGAGCTAGGAGAAATGAAATTTTGGGTCCAAAATGATGAGTGTCCTTTTGACTTTGCAAAACCGAGAAACAACCTATGGAACTACAAGTGGTGTCCATAATTGATGTTATGGACACAGAGGTGAATGAAGGTTTCCCTGATGATCCAACTTAAAAAGATGTACACCGTCGTGCCGCGATGATAAATTAGGTGCTAGGTGGGAGGCAACCCATTAATGCCACAAAGTGGCCCGTATCTTTTATTTTTGATTTGTTGAGTAGATTTTATTTTGTTGGTAATTGATCCTTGAAATTGTGGTGTGATAAGGTGTTTTGAATGAGGTTGAATAGGGGAAAGTGTGAAATATTTGTGTAGTGGACTGAGCAGGGGGAAATAAAGGACCAAAAATGGCCTCATTTACCGTGATTATAGCGATAGCCGCGTAAACGTGATCGAGGAACTTGGATTGCGATAACGGAACTTGGACTACGATTGTGGTCATGACTGGTTAAAAAAACAGTCAACTGCCCATTTACCACCACACTCCCTTTTCAATTTTCTCTCAAATTATAATGGATTTTGGTTGAGTTTTGGCATCCAGTTTGTGCATCAACAGCCCCTTTGAATCCTCAATCTGGTATGTGGTTCACATTCCCTCTTTTATGCATATATTTAGTCCTTAGAACTCATGTTTATGAATGAACTAGAATTGTGCTTTTCATGCCAAATATTTGTTGAGTTATACTTTTTTGGTGTGGTCCGCTGTTATAATTAGTGTGCATACATACAGGGAAGCATTGAGTACCCAAATTTGCTTAAATTTGATATAATTAGTTGTGCACACCAAGTGTTCGATTGAATGCCCAAATGAGTTCAATGTTAGTTTTTCCATGTTTTGAGGGCATAATCGAGTACCTAGGAACTATGTTCTTTCTTCTTAATGTATGTTTTTTATTTGGAACACAATTTGGTATTGAAATTAGACAAATTGAGTATTTGAAAATTTTGGTTAAAATAGCCTCTGTTACCTCGATCGTGGTCACATAATTGCGATCATCGCTCGATGGCCCGCGATCGCGATATCTGAGGCTATTTTTCATCCTAGATAAAAAATCTGCTAAGTCCATTTCTTGCCCAAAGATTGTTGAGTCATCAACCCATTGGTTTAAATTGATAACATAACATAGTTTTCATATGTAAATATTGACGATTAATGCTATTGTGTAATAGGTTTTCAAGGCTCAATATGGACTAATATGATCAAACTCGATTCATGGCCCCAGAATGCGACAATCAGTTCTATGACAACCTCCCTAAAACCAAATTACTCCCTAAGAGAGGCATTTGTTTCGACAGAGTGTCAGAGAATCTCTCGACATTTCATGCCTGCTTGGTAGCCACCGCATGGAGTTTTTTTTCCCCGAATCCTTACCGGGAAAACAAGTATTGGGTAAGGGAATACTACACTAACTTTAGCATAGTATCTTTCTTTGAACAAGTTGTGCGGATTTGAGGGAAGAATGTTCACTTCGGGGATGAATAGATTAATGATTTATATGGGCTTCTGGATAAGGACATGAGCCAATTTGAGGCAAACGGGTGTGAACCGGGGAGCTAGATGGCTGAAAAGTTGTCTTTGCAAGGAGGTTCCTTGGGTGTCACCCAAAAGAGGTATATCGATAAATAACTTCACAATGGAGGAAAAGATATGGATGAACATTATCTTTAGATGGGTTTCTCCATGTACGCACATGACTGCTATTCCAGATATACGAGCCCAGATGGTTGCGTGTTTACTAGACAACATTTCTTTGAATGTTAGTTGGTTTTTGATCTCAGACATGAAGCATTTCAAGATCCACGGTAGTACACTCCTCTTATTCCCTTCTTTAATTATAGAGCTGTCCAGGAGAGCCGGGGTTGAGGAATACCCCAGAGACACTTGGGTTCTCCTAAATACCCTTATTTATCCTCTTAAGATTTGGGGTAAAGGAGCATCGGGCAAGAGTAAGAAGAGGAAGATCGACTTGGTTAAGTCAATATTTGTGGACACAGAGTCACGTAGTCTATACAGAACAGGGACTTTTGAGGAGATCTTTGTAGAGATAAGGGTGATAAAGGATCTTGTAGAAGGATTACCTCAGGGGTCGGGAGTGTCTCCCACCACCCATCATTCCAATGTGGCTCAGTTTGAATATGAAAGGTACCTGGAGGATCATAAGACGTAGGGAGCCGCTATTGATTGACTTAATAGGTCCTATTCATCTTTGGTAGATTCTCACAGAGAGATCAAGGACCCACATAAGAAGATGAAGAAGAGGGAGAAAAAGAGAGACAAATTTTTCACCAAGATGTGGAGGGGGTGAAGGGCCTTTGAAAGGTCCTGAAACCCAGAGACAGGCCTTCCTCTTCCAGATTTGTTAGTGATGATGAGGCCTCAGCTGAGTGGTCTAGTTTTGATGATGCTAGAGGTAATACAGAGTTTGAGAGTGAAAACAACTCTTGATGCAGTTACAGGGAGCACCCTTTTCTTAATATGCTTTATTGATTATGCAGAGAGTTAACTGCAGACTCTTTAGTTGGGGGTGCCTGTATCCATGTTCATTAATTTGTCTTGTATTATTGAGATATTTATGGATGTTTTGATGTTGATTTGGATTATTTTTATTTTATTTTGGGTTGTAATATTAGGGCACTCTGATGGTGCCCATATTTCATGGATTAGTTGCTTGTTTTATTTTTAGTTTTTTATAGTTCTATCTTATTTATGATGATATCGGGTGAGTCTTTCCTATGATAGATTGAGCAATGACATTCTTAAGGGAAAATTGTCATGATTTGGTTTTGATCCATGGTTGCAGGGGAAGTCTGAGTACCCATATCATTGGAGTTATAAATGCAAGGGAAATCTAAGTACCTGTGGCATTTTGGATTCGGGATCACTCTTATACCTATGGCGAAGTCTGAGTATCCATATTATTTGCCCTGATGAAAGCCAAAATATGAGACGACAACTTGGTTTTGCACCATTAATAGCCAATCGTTTGTGGTGCAAATGAGAAGCAAACACCCCCTCCATACAGAAATTTTTGAAAACCAAGGACATGAAAGTGAATAATTTTGTAACAAAACTTTACCTCTTTTTGTGACTCCGAAGTTTTTAGCATGTAGAAATTGGTAAATACTCACTTTGGTCTCTAGTAGGAAGTGCAATTGAGCCTCCTTGAAAGGTTTTCATATCATGTGTGGTGAGCGCAATTGTCTAACTCTCATGCATACTTGTACCATCTAAAACTTGCCCCATTAGTCTCTCAAGGCTAATTGTGATTATACTTGGTTGGTGAAATGATCTTTGACCTTCTTGGTGAACATTAGGAACCCTCTTTAGCCTAAATAGCCTACCCATACATAGAATAGTATCCTTATTTACCCATTTTGAGACTTCTAGCCTTTCTTGGCAACCACATTATAAGCTTTGAACCATTCAAAGTTATCCCTCTTTTGAACCCTACCCTTCTTAAACTTGGAAAATGAAAATTGAGGCCAAATGCCTAAGTTGGGGGTGGTATGTTTGGAAGAGATGACCTTGGGCCATGATAATGTAGGTGGATGCCTATGATGTTAAGAAAAAAATAAATTTAAAAAGTGAAAAGAAAGGAATCATCAAAAGAAGGAATAGCATGGAGTGCAAAAGAAATAGTTAGGAGAAAATGCTTTTAAGGAATTGGGTAAATCAAGGTAGCAAAAGTAGGCATGTGTGAATTTTTGAAACAAATGAAGTTGTCCATTGTCAAAATTTGGGTTAAATAGTGTGATGTAGATGTTAATGGAGGGTGTAGTCACTTTGTACCCAAATGGTATCATAGCCTTTCCCGAACCTATGTTACAAGCTTTAAAAAGTCCTTCGAGATCTCAAACCAAGTGTATTAATTGTAGTGGCGATTGAAAATGAGGGCAAGCTACGGTATGGTACTTGTTAGCATTAAGGAATTCTTTGTGAGAGTAAGTGTTTGCACTTAAATCCCTTATTGCATATTATATAATTTGGTGTGTGGAATTTCGTTCTCATAAGGAGGCATGTAGACTAATTAAGGTGGGTGAAATTTTTATCTTCTTAAAAATAAGGCAAAAGAGTATAGTAGAGTTGCTATTGATAGGGAGTCACCTCTAGAGAATTGGTGAGTGTTGCATTATTATTCTTTAAGAGTCTTTTGTATCCTTGAAAATTGTGTTTTATGTTGGGGGAGTCATGTGAATAGCTTTGCCTATGCTTGAGAGCTACTTGTTGGTGCGAATCAAGTCCGAAGTTATTGTGATCATTTTGTCATTTAAATGGGATTACAATTGCATAGTCTCATTGAGTAAGAAGTAGTGCTGCTTGAGGACAAGCAAAGGTTTAAGTTAGGGTATTTATGAGAGGTAAATTTATCAATCATTTACATGAAAATGCATGCAAAATACTATGATTTAATGGTATGAATGAGACAACTTTGTCATTTGAATGCACTAATTCCCATATTTTGCAGGTATATAAGTGATGAGATGTAAAGAAGTGAAGTGAGATAAAAAAAGTAACAAAAAGTTAAAAGAAATACAAAATCTGGAAAAGAAGGAGCAAGATCTGACCTCAGTTACCGCGATCGCGGTCTAAGGGCCATGATTGTGGCTAGTCAAGATTCATCAGAACCAGAAATCGTAAAGGACTCATCGAGATCGCGGGAGTCGCGATCGTGGCAATGAGGGTTTATGCCAAAGGGAAGATTTGTAATTTCATTGAACCGACCCTCCTGACATTTCCCACCTTAAACCCTTTTATCCCAATGTTATATAACCCTTGGTGGCCTCTCATAACACCACTTTCAAGAATAGAAACACATCAAAATACTCTCTCAAACTCACTCTTGAAGATTGGAGGCTAGGGTTTCTACAAGTGTCCTTCAAAGGGCTCAAGAATCAAGTTTCTCCCCAGAATCTTCTTGTATAAGGGATGTACTCTTCCCTCATGGTTAGTTCCCACTAAATCCATATTTTAATGTGTTTTAAACATTGATTATGAACCATATATGGTGGATTTGAAAACTTATATTTAGGGTTTTGGTGCATATTGTTGGGTATTGGTTTAAACTATGTTTTCGTATATTTTTGGTGATGGTTTGCATATGTGGGAACTTGTTGGTTATGGTTTAACAAATGGGTCATGTTTAACCCTAAATTTGGTGGATTATACTTTGGTTTTGGTCTTGGTAAGGGTATTCCCTCAATGTGTTTGATAAAATGCCTAAGAGAATATTTTTACTCTATTGTTGAACTTTCATTGGAACTATTGCATGGTATGGTTTGGTAATGGAACCCCAAATATATTTGGATGGTTTTGCATTGGTTTAAATGGTTTTGAATGATATAAAAGTTTTAAATGTTTGGAATGGTTTAAAATGACGTGAATGGTGTGAATGGTCGGAATGGTTAAATGGTAAGGCCTTAGTGGCTATGAAATTGATTTGAATGAAAACCTTGTGGGGTACATGAGAATTCCCCAAGATAATGAAATGATGAAATTGGTTTTAATGTTGAATGTCTTGTGTGGTACAAGGTAATCCCCCAAGTAAAGATTAATAATGAAATACTTGTGGGGTATACGGGAATCCCCTAAATAAGCTTAATAATGATGTACTTGCGGGGTATGTGGGAATCCCCCAAGTAAACTAAATAATGCAACCAATGAGGTACCTGGGAATCCCCTAAGGTTGGATAAGGAAATTTATTGCCAGCTATAGTCGGTATGACGATACCACTTGTAATAGCCTTGATTAATATTAAATGGAGTAATGGTTTGGTTGGATGATAATGGTTTTAATTGGACAATAATGGCGGTGTGTGTTAGCTAACCATGAAGGTGGGAGTCAAAGGGACGAAAACTAGAAACTCATGTTTGCTGACTTGAGGATAGGTCATGACGACCTAATATATAATACTTATGGGGTACACGGGAATCCCCTTGGTACACTTGTGCATATGTATCATGGAGAGCAAAGGGTACTCGGGAATTCCCTACTCCTATGATATCTCCGATTCGTGCATCTACATGTATTGGGGCTCATTTAGGGGAATACACTGGACACATATAGCCCGTGGGTGTATTATGACTGTTAAGATACACATACCCAAGTTAATGGTTTTAAAGGCATGCTAAACCCGGTACCCTTTCCCGGCATGAATGATATATTATATATGGATATGTATATAGATATGTATGGTTGTGAATGCATATGGATTGTTTACTTGGTTTTAAAGGTTGGCATTATTTTATCCTTATCCTGAGTGCATGCTATATTCACCCATTAACCCGTCTTCGGGTGGCTGTATCCCCATGTGATGCAGGAACCGACCATACTACTCGTCCTTCTCAATGATCGAATTCAGGAATAGTAGGTGTTGGATTGAAGCGGTGAGCTTCCATAGTTCAAAAGGATTCTATTTCATGTCTTGGACTACTATATATATAATCTTTTGTATTTCATAGACTTGGTTTTTATTGGTTATGGTCGGGGGCATGTCCTGACTAGGTACTCTTTTGTTTAATTTAGAGGCTTTGTGTGGACAACTGTGGACTTGGGTATGGATTATTTGTGTTATCTATATATACACATTAGATTATTGTTTTGGTTTTGGTTTATGGTTTGGCTTGGTTATTAGTTGGATATTGGGTGGTTGGACTTGCTTGGGTTGGTCATGGTTATGGACCCATCCCAAAGTCCTGGATTGTGCATTATACTATCTTGTCATATGTTTGAAGTTCATCCGACTCTGGGCATATTTATATACGAGGGTTGGTTTTGTCAGGTATTGGGGGTGGTCTCCATTCCTGTGACACGACCTGAACTGGGGCCTTATCGTAATGGGCAATCTCAAGTCCAACCGGGACCAGAGACCACCCCCAATACCCAACCCAACCAACCAACACATATACCTTGAGTTGGATGAACTCAGAACAAATATCAAGATAGAGTGATTACCATGTAATGACTTTGGGATAAGACTATATCAGAGGCCAACCCAACCAAGTCAATCCATCCATATAACCAAAAACACTAACGAAACCAAAACAATGAACCAAAACAAAAATGATAACCCAATGTTTATGTATATATATATATATATATATATATATATATATATATATATATATATATATATACATGATCAATCCATACCCAAGTCCAAAGTTTTCCATACAAAACCTTTAAACCAAAACCAATATGTAGTCAGGACATGCCCTCGACCATACCCAAAAACCAAGTCTATAAAAAGACGAATATATGTAAAGTAATCCATGACATGAAATAGATGCCTTTAGAACTATGGAAGCTCACCACTCCAATCCAAAATCGACTGTCCCCAAATCTGATCAATGAGGAGGAGGATTAGTATGGTCGGTTCTTGCATTACGTAGGGATGCAGTCACCCGGAGACACTTTAGTGGGTGAACGCTAGCATGAACTCAAGATAAGGATAAAATAATGACAACATTTAAGACCAAGTAAATAAACCATATGCATACAAACCATATATATATATATATATATGTAACCATGTAGGGTAAGGGAACCGGGTTTAGCATGACTTTAAAACCATTAACCTGGGAATGTGTAGCTTAACCATCTAGAACCACCCACGGGCTATATGGGTCCAGTGTCACCCCCTGGACGGGCCCTGATGCGTGTAGCCACGAACCCTAGATACCATAGGATTAAGGGATTCCCATGTACCCTTCACTCTCCATGATACATATTTACAAGTATTAAGGGATTCCTGTATACCCCTCAAGTATAGGGTCACCATGCTCAATCCTCATGTCAGCAATCATGAGTTTCCAGTGTCCGTCCATTGGACTTGCACCTTCACCGTTAGCTATCCCATCTCGCCATTTTTTCCCAATCAAAACCATTACCATATAGCCAAACCATTATTCCATTTATTACCAATCAAGGATATTGCAAGTGGCATCGTCATACCGACTATAGCTTGCAAGCATTGTCCTTAGCCAACCTGAGGGGATTCCCATGTACCCCGCAAGTACATCTTTATTAGGCTTACGTGGAGGATCCAAAATAGCCCAAAAGTATTAATTATTAAGATTTAATTGGGTGATTCCCTTGTACCCCACAAGACATTCAACATTTCAAACCAATTCCGTCATTTCATTAACTTGGGATTACCGAGTACCTCACAAGATTTTCATTCAAATCAATTTCATAGCCATCAAATCTTTAATAATTAACCACTCCAAACCATTCATACAATTTAAAACCATTACAAAACCTTTAAAAATTTATACCATTCAAACCATTTAGGGTTCCATTACCAAAAAAGACCATGCAATAGTTCCAATGAAAGTTCAACAATAAAGTAAAAACATTGTTCAACAATAAAGTAAACATTGTTCAACAATAAAGTAAAAACATTCTCTTCGGCATTTTATCAAACATGTTGAGGGCATACCCTTATCAAGACCAAAACCCAAGCATAAACCATCAAAATAAGGGTTATCCAAGACCAATTTGTTAAACCACAACCAATAAGAACCCACAGGTGCAAACCATCACCAAAAATATGTGAAACACAATTTAAACCAACATTCAACGATATGCATCACAACCTTCAATATATGTTTCCAAAACCACCATTTATGATTCACAAGTCAATGTTTAAAACACATTAAATCATGTCTTTAGTTGGAACTAACAATGAGGGAAGGAGTACATGCCTTATAAAAGAAAATTCTGGAGAGAAACTTGACTCTTGACCCCTTTGAAGAACACCTGTAGAAATCCTTGCCTCCAATCTACAAGAGTGAGTTTAAAAGAGTATTTTAAGGCATTTCTATTATTCAAAGTGTATTATAAGTTTCCACCAAGGGTTATATAATGTGGGGAAATAAGGGTTGAGGTGGAAAATGTTTGTACTACCCTAAGCTTAAAAGATGAAGATCAAGACCTAGGAAGGTACGACCCCAACCCTTAGCCGTACCTTAGGGTATGAGTGGTACCCTAACTCGTACTCTAGACCCCATAAGGGTCCCCTATTCTGACCAATATACTACCATCTAGGTATAAGTCTATCTTAGGGTACGAAAAGTACCCACAAATTATATCTTGGAAAGATTCCATCAGACTAGTCCACAAGCTTCAAACGACTTGGCATCATACACCTCGTATCCTTCCATACAATTAGTATGATTTTGAGTCGTATCTTGGCTGAATCCAACCCAAAACCCACTGCCTAGTATATGAGAGAGGCATACCAAACTGTATTTTAGGGTACGATTGATACCCTAGAGTCGTACTATAGATAGAATGTCCAAAACTCATGATTTTTTGACAGGGCCAAGGTTTAGGGTGTTTCATTCTCCCCCACTTTGGGTCATTCATCCTCGAATGACGGGTAAGGGTTAGAACAAGAACGAGATAACACATTAACACCAACCAACTTCCCTCCAACAGAATTAGAAAAGAAATATGCAAAGAAATCATTCCTTTCCCATTAACTAGGATGTGACGATGAACACATACCATATGCATGAGTTTTCAAAATGAAGAACCAACGTGGATACATGGACTCCATGTCCCCTTCCGCATCCCAAATAGATTCCTTAGACTTTTGGTTTCACCATAGAACCTTCACCGAAGCCACACCTTTTTGTTTGCAATCTGTGAACTTTCCGATCCAAGATCCTCACCAGGACCTCCAAAAAGAACAAAGAATCCGAGATACCAATACCACCCAAAGTAACCTACCAACAAATGACCACCCACTACTTATTCATACACAAACACATGGAATATCGGATGAGTGGAACTTATACTAGAGAGAAATTAAACTTACAATTTCCTAAAGACACATCATTATGAGAGCTTGAGTCTAGCCATACACCATCCCATGTTCAAGTCTATCCAAAACTAAAAGGACTTAACTTAGGCCACCGAGCTCTATTCCTTACATATATCCCAAAATACAACTCTGCTCCATCATTATTATAATATGAAAACCATAAGTAAAAGATATGGGAAAACCATAACCAACCATTATAACAAAAACCCCCAACATATAGTTGAAAATCGAAAACCATAACACAATTATACCATGAAAACAATTCATAAATCATTCCTCCCCAAGCATCTTAAGTACCCACCACAACAATTGGTATATCTACCAATACAACATTCAATCCTACCACCTATATACTCGTGGTATGATTTATCCTCCCAAAGATCTAGAACCCCCTATAACTTTCATAAAGGTTTTCACCATTTATTCCTTTCCAACCCATTTTGCATGACAACCTTACATGGCCTTCAAAAACCTTAACTCTAGTAGTCACCCTAGACTCTCCCCCACTTAGGGATTTATACCTTCTATATTTTCAAAATATCACCATGCTTCCCAATCCACTACCACCCTAACCATAGGAAGGGTCATTAAGGAACCAAATTAAAAGAATTATCCATGGCACTCTAGGCAAGACCCCCGATATAAGACACGACACCATTGGCACTAAGTACTTCATAGCAACCACCTAGACCATAATGAAGAACCATCTTGTCATAACCATACCATAAAAAAAATCTTTAGGACTGGACACCGAAAGAAACACAACCGCATTTAACATAGGTAATGTAATGTAAAGTCAAGACTCCTATCTAGGGAACAAGGCGAAGGCAAAATGCAAACCTTAGGCATAAGTTCTATAAGAATGTATGCAACACTAGTAGAGTATCCTCTTAACCGAGAGAGAAGAGAATCACTGGAATATGCAACCCGACCTTACCTTAGAGTTCACTGCCAAAAGAAAATTTTTGATTAATCCTTGACCTTCATCCCATGACACCTATAAGCACAACACTCCGCTCTAATGGGTATCTAAAAGGATATACATTAGGGACAGTTGGTTCTCTTATATCTAAAACCTCATCCAACCAAATGCTACCTAGAGTCCAGTAGTCATACAAACTCCATGCTCTAATCCATCCAATGACTAGAACCCCAATCCATCAGTTTAACCTGGACCCCTGGACTATAAGTCATAACTTTCCCACCATTGTATTCCAAAAGCTATTCAACTTACCCTTTCCACACACCTCATCCAACCTACCAACTTACCCCCATAATTCTCACAATATTATTCCCGATCTAACGTGCTCCCTTTACCAAGATCAAGTTTCTACTTTCAAGCCTAGTATTTATCACCCCCCATGTACTAACAAAAAAGTACCCCATATAATGTACACATATGGTCCACCACACAAGGAGGACACCTTAAAATTTCTATTCACTGACCTCCAACCTATTCATTTCCAGGGAATCTATTCCCCTTTGCTTCTTTAACTCAAACAAAACCATTCTATAAGGAAAGAATAAAAATTGGACAAGTGTCCAAAATAAGACCAATCCCAAACTCAACCTCCCTATTGGAATAACACCACAAGGTTCATCAGAGTGGACCCCAAGAAATTCATGCATAACCAAAACCAAATGCAAAGAAAGACCTTATAAGTTAGAACCTTTAACCTAAACCAAATGGTAGAGATACCTCTTGTAGACCAATCTCCGAGTGCTAAGATATAGTGATACCTTTACCTTAATAGTTAGGGAATGAGACCATCCTCTCATTCCGTAACTAAATCATAATGAAGTCTAATGAAAACCTTATGTATCCAATAATCTAATAATGCATAGCACGAGTATAATCACTCCATCCCTCGAATGACATTGAAATCCATCATATTTGAGTTAAACCAATCCAACAAGACCAAAAGATACCACACACCCCTATAGACTTTTTTAGCAATCGCTGAGTCACCTATCAAGGTAGAAATAGACAAAAAAGAATCCAAAACAATCATGGGACCTAAACCAAAATATACAACCACAATTGGGGTGACAAAAGAGAGTGAGACCCCAAACTAAGCAAACTATGTGTTAGCATCAGAAGATTCCTCAGACTCCTAAAGAATAATGAGAGCATTGAGATGATCTCAACTAATGTCGGAGATAGAAGCAACACCCTTTGGTGAAAGAGCTAGAGAAGTGGTAACCAGTGTTCTATTTGCCCAAGTGGAAAGAATTATGGGACACTCCTTTTGCATATGACCCAATTGACCATAATTAAAATAGTAATTCCTCCCATCCTCACAAAAACCAAGGAGAAACCGACCATAATATCTACAAGGAGTATAGGATGGTGCGGATTAGGCCCCTATGGCCCGAGATTGGACACCTTGTCCCCTAGAAGCATTACCACTCTAAAAATGTCTGTCTCCCAACGAATTTGGGTAGGGAGAACAAGCCATAGAATAGGATTTAGGACCCACCCAACTCTTTCTCTTGGAACACTTACCACCATAATGTTGGCCTCCCCTTTATCTAGAAAACTGAGACCTCTAACCTTGCCTATTTCCCGACCTTTCTTAATTCTCCCCCGTAATAATAAGATCGGACTGGCATGACAGAGTTGTCACTATATGGGTCAATAGATTAATAGGATGAAGAAACTAAATTTTTTTAACCTCTTCTTGATGTAACTGAGAATGAGTTCCACGTTCTGAATTAGGGTCACTGGAGATCGGCGGAACTCCACGGGGAAAATCAAAACTGTTCACCTTGATTGGGTTTGTGCCCTATGAGCTAGAATAGATCTATCCATGTTGTCCTCAAGTAGAATAGGTGAGTCTCCATAAACTTTGGATCGTTGAGAGGACATGATCTAAATGATGAACCAAAAGAAGATTTAGGGAAAAGTTCAAGATCATAGACTCTATAGCCCAAAGATAGAACAACAAAAAAGTGGAACATTCCTAAATGCCTCGTTGCCTCCTGATTATAATTTTGGTGCATGACACACCCATAAGCAAGACTCTACTCGACACGATTTTGAGGACACCCCATGACACCGAAACCTAGGTTTGGATACCAACTTGACATGACCGGAACTGGGGCCTTGTTGTAATAGGTAATCTCAAGTCCAACCGAGACCGGAGACCACCCTTGATACCCAACCCAACCAAATGACAAATATACCTTAAGTCAGATAAACCTCAAATATTGTAATTCCCCGAGAGTACACCCTGGGTGTAACACGGTTATTACAGTTCCGAGGGACCAAAAGCTAACCCATGACTAATATCTGCTGTGAGCACTGAATAATAATACTGAAATAAATGCGAAATTAAGCTGAATTGATATAAGGTTAAAAAATCTAAATACTGATAAATAATAATATCTGGTAGAAATATCTGAAAACTAAACACTTGTATGAATTGGTCTAGTTTGAAAGCCTCTAACTGAACTGTCTAAATATGGAGTTGATGGGACAAGCCCCCAACTTACTCCAATTAATACAATATTAAAACTACTAAATTGCTAAAATAAAAGAATGTCCTCGATAGATAAGGACTCACTACTAAATCTGCAACTACTGAATGGATCCATCTAAGTGCGGTCGGTAACCTGAGCATCCAAACCTATGATATGAGACATCATAGATAAAAAAAAGTATGTGTCAGTACGTGGAATGTACTGGTATACTAGATGAGGTAAGGCTGAATGCAAGTGTTAATATGCATGAACAGTAAATGACTGAATGATATAGAGTAACTAAATGCAAGAGTACATGAGTAACTGATACAATTAAAATCACTGAGTATGCAATACTGTGGACATACATAAATATATACTGTTTCTGAGTTTTTCTAAAGTTAAGTACTGAGTTATGATAATTGAGTAACTAATATCTGAAGTTACTGATAACTGATTTATTGATACTGATCTACTATGTCTCACAGTCCTAATTTTGTAAAACTGAACTGAATTCTAAACTGAGACTGAAACTAAAACTATGAGAGGTAATCATCTAACTGACAAACCCCAAATTAAAGATGATAGGGGTCCAACCTGTGACCCAAGTTTGAAGGGTGCGAATACCGTGCCATGGGTACTAACACTGGAAAACTAGGATACCAAGCCTAACAGATGAGTGACACCTGGGCGGAGCCAAGCCTAATGTAACGGGTGACCCCTGGGAGGTAATCAAGCAGAGTCTGATGAATGATTCCCCTTCCTGCGCTGGCTACACAGTTATGGAGTACAAAGACTGCTACTAATGACTCTGCCTCTCTAACGGGGAAGTTGTCATCCCTGCACTAGCTCGATGCTAAATCCTACTCCCAGCTGAAAGACATTGAACTGAGTATATGGAACTGGAATGGACTGGTACTGAGTTTTTTTGAGTTTTCTTGAGTTCATTAACTAACCGGATTCTATTGATTGGGACATGACTGATACTATTCTGTAACTAACACTAGTTCTAGGTACACAGCTAAATTGTCGGGTATTAAATACCCCCAGGACTCGATAGCATAAAGAGAAAGACATAACATTATCATAAAGGCATAACAATACTTGCTTTCTAACAATGCACTCATTTACACATTTTGTTAAACACTTGATATACATGAACTTGTACATGAATGGGATCGCATAATAACATGTCATGCTTTCACTAGTCAATTCACATAAGCATTTCATCAAACACTTGTAAGGCATAAGCTTGTACATGATTCAGACCACATAATAAAATGTCATGATTCCACTATTTACTTCACATAGGCAATTTAGCAAACACTTGGGGCACATGGATTATTTACATGACAATAGCCAACACATGAGCATCATGTTACATTAATTAATTTATAAATTCAAGGGTTTTTCACGATAATCAGATATTCATCATACATGCTATTCAATTTTCATGAAACTTGCAATTAAATCATGGATTGAAACCCAACTAATATCATGAACATGAATTCAATCTAATTCAAACATAGAAATCTTGAATTTGCGATCTTGTATGTTTAAAAAGGGTTCTTGGACTTCATGGGTGAAAGGAGACCACGAATGAACCCCTAACATAGCTGATAAGAAGAGTTCTTGAAGGTTCTTGGAGGATTTCTTGAGGATTGATCTTGATTCTTGAAGCTAGGGTTTTTCCCTCTTGAGAGAGAATGTTTTAAATCTAGAGAAAAGTGAGTGGATAATGAGATATTAGGTTATTAAGGGAATAGATACCATGTTTAGGCATATTAGGGGTTTTGAGAATTGACCAAACAACCCCTAAAATTAAATAATGGAAGTTGGAATTCTCAATGTTTCACCCCGGCACGGCGCGATACAATCGCGTCGGCTCACTGGAAAGTAGACAACTGGGAGCTAGGCTAATGGTGCAACGCGGCACCATCGTGGTACCTCACTAGATGGGATACTGGGCCTTGGCGCGACTTACCATTATCGCAGAGCAACACTGGAAAAGTTATAATTAGGAAATTTGCTGGTGGCACGACTCGGTGGTTTCACGTTGGCTCACTGGAAAATGACAATTGCTATTTGGACTGCCTTTGCGATGTGCTGAAGTACCAGGTGATACACTGTTTCACAAAAATGGCTCTAACTCTTCGCCCGGGTATTGGATTTGGGTGAATTTTATATCGTTGGAAAGATGACAGAATTTCCTACGCATTGGTGTGATCTAAACTGGAAAATAATAAATATTTCAAATTTTTTAGATTGGCTAACTCGTGGACCGAGAGTTAATTTTTTCTAGGGAAATAAGAGGTATTACAATATCTCTCCTTTGGGAACATTCATCCCCGACTGAGACTGATTAAGCTGAGGAACAATGATAGACTGAGTTTGCACACTGAACATACATATATGATGCTTGGAATACATGACTAAAGCTACTGATAAGCTGAGTTTTCTTATAGAACATGCATATCAGATGCACGAGTACATGGTTGAACTGATTCATGAATGCATGACTTAATAAGCAACGGTAATGGATACCAAGTTTATAATTGTACCTGGACATGGAATTGAGTAAAACTAAGAAAGACTGTCACCTTAAACTGAGAAAACTAATGAACCTTAGATCATTTACTGAACACGCATGAGTGGGATTATAAGAAAATGGCTGAGTCTGAAACATGATACATGAACTGACTATTGTGAACTAAACTAATTTCCTTGAATACATGTCATGCCATGGAATGGTCATACGACTGAGATTGGAACAAGAGAGTCAAATTATGAGTACCCATTAACTTAAAATGGATCTTGTCACATGAAGAGAGAATAAAAGGTTTAGGATATGAAAGCTTGGGGTTTATAGTGCATCTCCTCCTTAGGACATTATGACTCTCAAAGAATGCTGAATTAGCTGAGATTCTGAGGAAAATTTGAGATGATGCACATGGCACCAATGAATTGAATCATGACTGAATATATGGGATCTGAAACTGAGGCATAATACATGAACTAGGCTGAATTCGTAACTACTAGGATGCTAAATCTTGGAATGGGCATATTCGGGAGACTTTGGATAGGGCAACTAGGCGAAAATATGAAAGCCATACTAACTTGTCCACCTGACTGCTAAACTGAATTCCTGGATTTACGGACTAACTCATCCTAAAAATTTATACTCAACTGAGGCATTTCTTCATACTTTCTCTATACAGTTCTACTGACTTTAGGGAGCAAGGGATCTTGGCATGGGATGAATAAAACATCTAAATAAAAATCACAACATGGCTAAAATTATGTAAAATGAGGCAAGGCCTATGAAACATCAAGCAAAATAGAGTGACTAAGCCTTATGAGCTGCAACTAAAAATTTTCAAGCTTAGACATATCCCTCTACTACTCTCTAACTATACTCTCCACCTAAGTGCGACACTTCCCCTGAAACTACTGAATAATATTCACATAGGCGTTGAACAAAAATGTATAAACCAACTAACTTATCTGGCTAACTGAATGGCTGACAGCTGAATGTAGGTAATGTAAGATTGAACTACACTTAGTCTGGACTGAAACTGTAGAGTATTATGCATATGAGGTAAGGACTGACTGAGCAACATGAGATACAAAGCATGAATGCTTGTAAACTGTATTATCTGAGAATGCTGGACCAAGCGTATAACATGATTATGGTAACTGACTAATTAATAAACCTGAGACTGAACTTAGCTTTGAACTGAATGCTGAACTGAGACTGTGTCTGAGTTCTGATAACTACAGATGGAGGCTGACATAAATCAAGGATTTGAATAGACACACACACTCTACATTCTCTAAACTTCTCATATCACAAATTTTTTTTATTTCCCGTCCCTCCATCAACTAAATAGAACTTTTTTTGAGCCATTTACATGCACACTAACTTGATATTCAAGCCTATCTTTATAAATAAAGCCTCAGGTAAAATAAGCATGTAACAAACTTTTCTTAACATGAAACATTTACTCTCTCCCTTCTAAGAAACTACTCATCACTACATCATTTCATAAGGAGAGTTCACTGAAGGTTAAAACATGAGGACCTGAAGCATGCATGACACTATACCAAACTTGACACGTAACTGAGACCTGAGGAATAGAACATCAACATCTTGGATTTTATCAAGAGATCTAGACTGAGGGTATACTTGACATAAATCTGAATTTAACTGATCATTAGGAGTATAACATAGGTCATGGAAACAGAGCATATTGTAAAAGCATGACTACATGAGTTATGAGCTGCATGACCTGAGTTTGGAGTTTCTGTATTCATGGAACATGATTCATAACACTGAGTGAACTAGAACTCCTTATACTAGGAACTACAAGCGTACATGATTTTCAATAATATGCAAAAATAGGAGCTATGATCATACATATACTACGTGAGTAGATATCGTGATAGCTGAAGAGCAAAAATTTATACTGAGGTAAGGACGGGTTGGGCATAAACCTCTGCCTATGCTTTTCTACGCATACTGACATTACTACTAAAATCTGTAAGTCTGACTTGGTTACTTGTTTTTCCATCTCCCCTTTAGCTTAAAGCCGTTATTCTAAGTCTGTGAACCCCTTAATAAATTATAAATTGAGCTAAAACCACTTTACTCTAGAGTTTGAGAGATGACAATGCACATAAATACTAAACTCATTTTGAAGGACTGCTCCTGATAATGTAAGGTCCACTGCTAGTACTTTCTTATGATACATGATTCTTCACTTTCTATTGCCCCAACAATCATCATATCGCAACCTCATTACTGACTAACTTAGAATTCTTAACTTCTCTTTCTACTAGTTTAATCTTAAAAGATTCAAACTTAAATCATCTGATGCTGAGGTACTACCCCTTCATTCAAGGACTGGTTCATCAAGAAACTGAAATGGAATAACTTTATTACTGAAATTAACTGAAGGGATTTTCTGAAATACTGTAATCGAGAAATTCCTGTATACTCGTTTGGCTGGAATAGATTTTGCCACTGAGGTAAGAACTAAGAAAGGTTCTATTAAGATTTTTAGTCTGACTTTAAAGTTGATTGCTATGAAAGGAGTTACAAAAGACAGAGAAGATCCTGGATCTGATAAGGTATGAATATGTAAATAGATGATCTATAACATACCAGTGACCACGTCAGAAGAGCTTTCCTAATCTTGTCTAGACTGACGGTCATAAATCCTATTTGGGCATTGCCTACTGGTGGCACTGGAAGTGGCACCCTGTTGGTTTGGGCGACCGGACTGAGCTGAAGGATGGTTGGACGAATTCTGTTGGTGCAAATCCCTTACCCTATAAGCCATTACTCTACACTCCCTCATACTGTGGCCTGTCTTACCACATCTAAAAAATACATCACTGCCAGCTCTACACACACTTAGGTGATTTCTACCATATTATTTGCAAAGCTGATGGGTATGACCACTACTCACACTACTCTGGGTTTTGAATCCTGGTGTCCCATCTCCACTGTCATTCTTGAACTTTGATACTGGCGTAATAACTGAGGATGGAGCTGGAACTGAAGACTTTAGGTAAAACTGGGAATGGTTACCGCCCTCTGACTTAGGCTGATTGAAATTGAAACTACTTATTCTAGCTCTCTTGATTTCTTTCTCCTTCTTCTTAAGCTTCTTCTCCTTAGTCTGTTGATCATGGACCATAAGCCTAGATATGTCTATCTCCTTAATCAACATCGCAGTTCTGCACCCTTAACCATACTATCTGACACCCCAGACACGAACTTGCTCATTCTGGACCTACAGTCTGCAAATAAATGGGGTGCATACCTGGCTAACTAGATAATCTTAAGGGAATACTCTTTCACACTCATACTTTCTTGCCTGAGATTGATGAACTCTAACACCTTGGCTTGTCTCAGCTCTAAGGAAAGTAATCTATTTATAAAAGCAATAGAAAACTCTTCCCATTCTACAAGCTCTTCATCTGTGCCCCTGCCTACCTTCTACTACTTAAACCACCTATGAGATACATCTTGTAGATGATAGATAGATAACTTAGCACTCTCATTAGAAGTCACTCCCATGATATCTGTGACTTTCTGAACGTGATTGAGAAACTCCTGTGGATCCTCTTCTAACTTAGATCTTGAGAATAGGGGAGGATTCATTTAGGTAAAGTCCCAAATCCTGGCTGCAGTAGCGTTGGCCACTGGGTTGGCTGGAACAATAGTTGGTCTTTCATTTTGAGCTTCTACAGAATTAGCTAGAGTAGTGAATGCAGCTCTAAATTCTGCATGGGAGACATGCTCATCCCGGGGATCTTACTAAATGGGCTGAGGTGCTGACTGATTTCCAGTTCTTCTTCCGTTAGTCTTTTTGGGAGGTATGTTTGTAATCGGAAGGAAGAAAATGTTTAGACTGAGAATTTAGATTGAGCTCATGCTCACTCGCACGACATGAATACTAAAAGAAGGGAAACTTTTTCTAAAGCATCTCATAGCTTCCTGTCCATAAGTGTGGCGCGCTACATACCTATGCACAAGACTCTACTAGATGCGGCCTTCAAACTCCCTAGGACTCTGTTGAACCTTAGTCTCAGATCCCAAGTTTGTAATGCCTTGAGGGTACACCCTGGGCGTCACACAATGCTTATTGTCCTGAGGGACCACAAGCTAACCCATGATTGATATCTTCTGTGAGCACTGAATAATAATACTAAAATAAATGTAAAATTAAGTTGAATTTCCATAAGGTTAAAAAATCTAAATACTGATAAATAATAACATCTGGAAGAAACATCTGAAAACTAAACACTTGTCTAAACTGATCTAGTCTGAAAGCCTCTAACTAAACTGTCTGAATATGGAGATGGGATAAGCCCCCAACTAACTCCAAATAATACAATACTGAAACTACTGAATTTCTAAAATAAAAGCATATCCTTGATAGATAAGGACTCACTACTAAATTTGCGACTGCTGACTGGACTATCTAAGTGCAATCAGGAACCTGGGCATCCGAACCTATTATATGAGACATCATAGCGCAAAGAAAAAGTATACGTCAGTACGTGGAATGTACTGGTACGCTAGAAAAGGTCAGGCAGAATGCAAGGGTTCATATACATGAATAGTAACTAACTGAATGATATAGAGTAATTGAATGTAAGAGTACCTAAGTAACTGATACTACTAAAATCACTGAGTATGCAATACTTTGGATATACATAAATATATACTGTATGTGAGCTTTTCTGAAGCTAAGTACTGAGTTTTGATAACTGAGTAAATGATATTAGAAGTTATTGATAACTGATTTACTAATACTGATTGACTGTGTCTGACAGTCCTGATTCTATAAAACTAATCTAAATTCTAAACTGAGATTGAAACTTAAAATATGAGAGATAATTATCTAACCGACATGCCCCAAATCTAAACTGATAGGGGTCCAACCTTTGACCCCAGTTGAAAGGGTGCTAATACCATGCCACGGGTACTAACATTGGAAAATCAGGATGCCAAGCCTAACTGATGGGTGACACCTGGGTGGAGCCAAGCCTAATCTAATGGGTGACCCCTGGGAGGTAGTCAAGCCTAGTCTAATGGGTGACTCCTCATCCTATGCTGGCTACACAGTTCTGGAGAACAAGGACTTCAACTGATGACTTTGCCTCTCTGACGGGGAATCTATCATCCCTGCAGTCTCTCGGTGCTAAATCCCACTCCCAACTAAAAGATACTGAACTGAGTATAAAAAACTGGACTGGAATGGCACTGAGTTTTTCTGAGTTTTCCTGAGTTCTGTAACTGACTGGCTTATACTTAATGGGACATGATTGATACTATTCTTTAACTGACACATGATCTATGTACAAATCTAAATTATCGGGTATTAAATACCCCCAGGACTCGATAGCAGAAAAATAAAGACATAACATGATTATAAAGGCATAACAACACTTGCTTGCTAACAATGCACTCATTTAGACATTTTATCAAACACTTGATATACATGAACTTGTGTATTAATGGGATCGCATAATAACGTGTCTTGCTTTCACTCGTCAATTCACATAAGCATTTCATCAAACACTTGTAGGGCATAAGCTTGTACATGATTGGGACCACATAATAACATGTCATGATTCCACTATTTACTTCACATAGGTAATTTAGCAAACACTTGGGGATCATGGATTATTTATGTGATAATGGCCAACACATGAACATCATGATACATTAATCAATTTGTAAATTCAAGGGTTTATCAAGATAATCACATATTCATCTCACATCATATTCAATTTTCATGAAACTTGCAATTAAATCATAGATTGAAACCCAACTTATATCATGAACATGAATTCAATCAAATTCAAACATGGAAATCCTGAATTTGAGATCTTGTATGTTTAAAAAAGGTTCTTGGACTTCATGGATGAAAAGAGCCCACGAATGAACACCTAACATACCTAAGAAGAAGAGTTCTTGAAGGTTCTTGGAGGATTTTTTGAGGATTGACCTTGATTCTTGAAGCTAGGGTTTTTTCCTCTTGAGAGAGAATGTTTTAAATCCTAAGAAAAGTGAGTGAATAATGATATATATAGATTATTTAGGGTATAAATACCATGTTTAGGCTGATTAGGGGTCTTGAGAATTTACCAAACAAACCCTAAAATTAAATAATAGAGGCTGAAATTCTCAATTTTCACCCCAGCGCGACATGGGACAATCGCGCCGGCTCGCTGGAAAGTGGACAACTGGAAACTGGGCTGATGGCGCGATGCGGCGCCATTGCGGTGCCTCACTGGATAGGAAAATGGGCCTTGGCGTGATATGCCATTATCGTGGAGCAACACTATAAAAGTGAGAATTGGGAAATTGACTGGTGGTGTGATGCGGTGGTATCGCATTGGCTCACTGGAAAATGACAAGTTCTATTTGGGCTACCTCCTCGATGTGCTGAAGTACCAGGTGGTACATTTTTTCACAAAATGGCTCTAAATCTTCGCCCGGGTATCGGATTTGGGCGAATTTAATATTGTTGGAAAGTTGACTGAATTTCCTACGCATTGGTTAGCTCTAAACTGGAAAATACTGAGTATTTCCAGAATTTTACATTAGATAACTCATAGACTGAGAGTTAATTTTTGCTAGAGAAATACAAAGTCTTACAATATCTCCCCCTTAGGAACATTCTTCCTTGAATGAGACTGATTAAGTTGAGGAACAATGATAGACTGAGTTTACACACTGAACATGCATATCTGATGCATGGAATATATGACTAAAGCTACTGATAAGCTGAGTTTTCCTATAGAACATGTATATTTGATGCATGAGTACATGGATGAACTAATTCATGAATGCATGACTTAATATGCAATGGTAATGGATACAAAGTTTATAATTCTAACTGGACAAGGAATTGAGTAAAGCTAAGAAAGACTATCACCTTAAGCTGAGAATACGGATGAACCTGAGATCATTTACTAAACACGCAAGAACGGGAATATAAGAAAATGACTGAGTCTGAAACATGATACATGAACTGAACTGATTTCCATGAATACATGCAATGCCATGGTATGGTCATACGAGTGAGATTGGAATGAGAGAGTAAACTTATGAGTACCCGTTACTTCAAACTTAATCTTGTTACATGAAGAGAGAATGGAAGGTTTAGGACATGAAAGCTCAGGGTTTATAGTGCATTGCCCCCTTGGGACATTATGTCCCTTGAAGAATGTTGACTTGGCTGAGATACTGAGGAAAAGCTGAGACGATGCATAGGGAACCTATGAGTTGAATCGTGACTGAATATCTGGGATCTGAAACTGAGTCATGATACATGAACTTGGATGAATTCGTAACTACTAGGATGCTCCATCTTAGAATGGGAATATTCAGGAGACTTTGGATAGGGCGACTGGGTGAAAATATAGGAAACCATACGAACTTGTTCGCCTAACTGCTAAACTGAATTCCTAGGTTTATGGACTAACTCATCCTGAAAACTTATACTCAACTGGGGCATTTCTTGACACTCTTTCTATAAAGTTCTACTGACTTTTGGGATCAAGGGATCTTGGCATGGGCTGAATAAAATATCTAAATAAAAATCGCAACATGGCTAAAATTATGTAAAATGAGGCGAGGCCTACGAAACATCATGTAAAATAGAGTGACTAAGCCTTATGAACTGCAACTACAAATTTTCAAGTTTATACATATCCCTATAATACTCTCTAAACTATACTCTCCACCTTAGTGTGATACTTCACCTGAGACTACTGAAAAATATTCACATGGGCGCTGAGCACGAATGCATAAACCTACTAACTTATCTGGCTAATTGAATGGCTGATAGCTGAATGCTGGTAATTTAAGATTAAAATGCACTTAGTCTGGGATGAAACTGTAGAGTATTATGCATATGAGGTAAGGACTGACTGAGCAACATGAGATACTGAGCATGAATGCGTGTAAACTGTCTTATCTGAGAATGCTGGACCAAGCGTATAACATGATTATGATAACTGACTAAATGATAACTATATGCTATGGTCAAGCGAACCTAAGACCGAACTGAGCTTTGAACTGAATACTGAACTGAGACTATGTCTGAGTTCTGATAACAACATGATGGAGGCTGACATAAATCGAGGATCTGAACAGACACTCACACTCTGCATTCTCTTAATTTCTCATATCATGAAATTTTTTGATTTCTTGTCCCTCCATCAACTAAATACAACTTCTTGCTAGCCATTTATGTGCACACTAAACTGATATTCGAGCCTTTCTTCATAACTAAAGCCTCATATAAAGAAAGCATGTAACAATATTTTCTTAGCATGAAATATTTACTCTCTCCCTTCTAAGCAACTGCTCATTACTACATCATTTCATAAGGAGAGTTCACTTAAGGTTAAAACATGCGAACCTGAAGCATGAATTACACTATACCAAAATTGACACGTAACTGAGGCCTGCAGAATAGAACATCAACATCCTGGATATCAAGAGATCTAGACTGAGGGTATACATGACATAAATCTGAATTTAACTGATCATTAGGAGTATAGCATAAGTCATGGAAACTAAGTATACTATAAAGAATGATTACATAATCCATAAGCTGCATGACCTGAGTTTGGAGTTTCTGTATTCAAGGAACATGATTCATAACACTGAGTGAACTGGAACTACTTATACTAGGAACTACAAGCGTACATAATTTTCGATAATGTGCACGAATAGGAGCTATGATCATAGAGCTGACATATACTGTGTGAGTTGATATCGTGATAGTTGAAGTGCAAAACTTTGCACTAAGTTAAGGACGGGATGGGCATCAACCTCTCTCACTGCTTTTCTACATATACTAACATAACTTCTAAAATCTGAAAGTCTGACTTGGTTACTTGTTTTGTCATCTCCCACTTAGCTTAGAGCCGTTATTCTAAGTCTGTGAACCCCCTAATAAACTCTAAATTGAGCTGAGACCACTTTACTCTAGAGTCTGAGAGATGACAATGCTCATAAATACTAAATTCAATCTGACGGACTACTCCTGATAATGTAAGGTCCACTGCTATTACTTTCTTCTGATGCATAATTCTTAGCTTTCTATTGCCCCAACAATCATTATATAGCAACCTCATTACTAACTTAGAATTCTCAACTTCTCTTTATACTAGTTCAATCTTAAAAGATTGAAACATAAATCATATGAAACTGAGGTACTAGCACTTTATTCAAGGACTGGTCTATCAAGAAACTGAAATAGAATGAATCTAATACTGTAATTAACTGAAGGGATTTTCTGAAATACTGTAACTGAGTAATGCCTGTATACTCATATGGATGGAATAGATTTCCCACTGAGGTAAGCACTAAGAAACGTTTTGTTAAGATTTCTAGTCTGACTTTAAAGTTGACTGCTATGCAAGGATTTACAAAACACAGAGAAGCTCCTAAATATTATAAGGAATGAATATGTAAATAGAAGATCTGTAGCGTACCAGTGACCACATCAGGCGAACTTTCCTGATCTTGTCTGAACTGAAGGGCATAAATCCTATTTGGGCATTGCCCATTCGTGGCACTGAAAGTAGCACCGTGCTGGTTCGGGCGACCGGACTGTGCTGAAGGATGGTTGGACTGACCCTATTGGCGCAAATCCCTTCCCCTCTTAGCCATTACTCTACACTCCCGTATCCTGTGGCCTGAATTACCATATCCAAAGCATACATCACTGCCAGCTCTACATGCACCTTGATGATTTCTACCATATTCTTCGTAAAGCGGATAGGTACGACCACTGCTCACACTACCTTGGGTTTTGAAGCCTGGTGCCCCATCTCAACTATCATTCCTGAACTTTGGTACTGGTGCACTAGCTGAGGATGGAGCTGGAACTGAAGACTTTGGGAAAAATTGGGAATGGTTACCACCCTCTGACTTAAGCTGATTGAAATTGAAACTACCTATTCTCTCTTTTTCCCTTTCTCCTTCTTCTTAAGATTCTTCTCCTCAATCTGTTGAGTATGGACCATAATCCTAGATATGTCCATCTTCTTAATCAACATAGAAGTTCTGCACTCCTTAACTACACTATCTAATACTCCAGATACGGACTTGCTCATTCTAGACCTACTGTCTGCTACTACATAGGGAGAATACCTGGCTAACCAGATAAAATTAAGAGAATACTCTTTCATACTCATACTCCCTAGCCTGAGATTGATAAACTCTAACACCTTGGCTTTTCTCAGTTATAAGGGAAAGAATCTATCTAGAAAAGCAGTAGCAAACCCTTCCTACTCTACAGGCTCTATATCTGTGCCCCTGTCTACCTTTCACTTGTTAAACCACGTATGGGCTACATCTTGTAGATAATAATCAGATAACTTAGCACTCTCATTAGAAGTCACTCTTATGATATCTGTGACTTTCTGAACCTGATCGAGGAACTGTGGATCCTCTTCTGACTTAGATCCTAAGAATAGGGGAGGATTCATTCGGGTGAAGTCCCGAATCCTGGCTGCAGTATTGTTGGCCACTGGGTTGTCCGGAAAAGTAGTTGGCCGTTCATTCTGAGCTGCTACAAAATTAACTAGAGTAGTGAATGCAGCTCTGAATTGTGCATGGGAGACATACTCGTCTAGGGGATATATCTCAACGGGAAGAGGTGCTAACTGATTTCCAGTTCTTCTTCAGTTAGTTTTTTTGGGAGGCATGTTCTGTAACCGGGAAAAAGAAAAAGATTAGACTAAAAATTTATCTTGAGATCATGCTCACTCGCACGACATGAATACTAAAAGAAGTAAAACTTTTCCTAAAACATCTCATAGCCTCCTATCCATAAGTATGGCGTGGTATACACCCATGCACAAGACTCTACTAGATGCGTCTTTTAGACTCCCTAAGACCCTGTTGAACCTTAGGCTCTGATACCAAGTTTGTAACGCCCTAAGAGTACACCCTGGGTGTCACACAGTGCTTACAGTCCCGAGGGACTACAAACTAACCCATTACTGATATCTTCTGTGAGCTCTAAATAATAATACTGAAATAAATATGTAATTAAGATGAATTACCATGAGGTTCAAAAATCTATATACTGATAAATTATAACATCTGGTAGAAACCACTGAAAACTAAACACTTTTCTGAACTGGTCTAGTCTGAAAGCCTCTAACTGAACTGTCTGAATATGGAGTTGATGGGACAAGCCCTCAAATAACTCAAATTAATACAATATTGAAACTACTGAATTGCTAAAATAAAAGCATGTCCTCGATAGATGAGGACTCACTACTAAATCTGCGACTGCTGACTGGATCTGTCTAAGTACGGTCGAGAACCTGAGCATCCGAACCTATGATATGAGACATCATAGCGCAAAGAAAGAGTATGCGTAAGAACGTGGAATATACTGGTATGCTAGATGAGGTAAGGCTGAATGCAAGGGTTCATATACATGAACAGTAACTGACTAAATGATATAGAGTAACTGATACTACTGAAATCACAGAGTATGCAATATGTGGAGATACATAAATATATACTGTATCTGAGCTTTTTTGAAGCTAAGTACTGATTTATGATAACTGAGTAATTGATATCTAAAGTTATTTATAACTGATTTACAGATACTGATTGATTGTGTCTGACTGTCCTGATTCTGTAAAACTGAACTGAATTCTAAACTAAGACTGAAACTAAAACTATGGGGAGGTAATCATCTAATCGACATGCCCCAAATCTAAGCTGATAGGGGTCCAATCTGTGACCCCCGTTGGAACGGTGCTAATAACATGCCTGTAACGCCCCGATTCTCGAGAACCAGAATGCCACACGGTGCTTATGATCCCGAAGGACCACAAGCTAACCCTTTTTTCTGATATCTGTACCTGTTTACTGCATAATATAATAAAATACATGCGAAAACTGGCTAACACTTACCATAAGGTTCAAACATCTAGAAATATACAATAACTTAAACCACACACTAATACATCTGTCTGAACTGTGGAGTTGAAGGGACAATTCCCCAACTAACTCCGTCTACTAAAATCAAATATTGTAATAACAACATCCTCGGATGATGAGGACTCACTGCTGCACCCACTGCTTCTATACAAGTGACTTCTAAGATGCTCCAAGTTTCACTCCTCTGAACCTATGGTGCCCAAAAATAAAAGAACACCATAGCGCGAATGCGTCAGTACTAAGATGTACCGAGTATGCAAGCAGGGAAGGCTTAATGCAAGGGCTTATGCATGAACATTTAATCAACAGAATAATCATGAGAATAACAAACGAGTACAATATATGAATGCACAGTTCACAACCACTATAACAATTATAACGACTCCAGATACCACAACTCGGATACCACTTTACTGTCCTCGGAACTCACTACTGTACTGGGGTACTGCATTACTGAAATAAGGATACCAACACTGATCAATCGAATACACTCACACCCCTAACTTCTGAAGATTTATACTGACACAGAAACCGTGGGAAGTAGTTACATAACTCACCATGACTCCTCATAAGCAACTGAATATGTGGTGGTGCACACAATAATTTGAATAATATCTTTGATTTTGTAAAACATGCGTACGGAAAATGAAGACTCACATGGCTTGAATTTCATTATCCATACTTCTCATAATATTATAGAGAGGAAAACATAAGTAAAATCCCATAAATCATCATAAAATCATCAATATTCATCATAAATTCTCATGACTTATCATAGACAACCAAACTCATTAACTCAATACTCGGAGCGACTCGATAGTTCAAGAAACATACTCTTATGGACATCGGAGTTTCCTATAACCGACAACCCAACGTGAGCCGCGTAGAATACCAATGTTTTACCTCCTAGGGAGAGAACTCCCATTGGCGGGAGTGTTGTACTCTTGCCAGGGAGTACAACCTTAAAGCTTTCATAATCATAATTCGGCTCTCTGGCCAACAATATCATCATCAACAACCCTACGATGGCACATAGGTTTGGAGAAATACCAAATTTCCCTCTAGGTGCTACGTAATACTCCCCGACTAGCTCAGAATACATTAGGAAATCCACCACAACATCATAAGGGTCTATCATAAAGACCAAATCAAATCTCTTTCTCATTTATCAAATCATATCAATTTGTGGATTCCTAACTCAACACATTTTAGCTCAAAACATTTTAATTTTCCTCAACATCAACATGGTATCAATAACAAAAGCATTTCGTCTCTGCGAGCTTAAAATCAATATAAATCATCCCGACTCTGCAGATGGAAATCAATATTCTCAAATGATCATTCTTTCATTTCAATATTCAAATCATGACAATAGCTTTTGAAAAGCATTTAAGATCTTAATGAAGAAGTAAGATTTTGTATGTCGTAATGTAACTCAAATCATGACTCTTATATCAAGAATCCTCAAAAAAATAATTTCATAGTAGTGGTATGCAATTTATGGCATAAAATCTCAATTCAAGAAAACAAGATAATAAGGTTATTATGTATACCAATATTGGATGATTCAAAGTTCCATAAATCATATCTTGAAAACACTTGAATTATCAACTCATGGTAGAAATATGAAATTCACCATATCAAATCATAACTTAGGAATAATAAAGTAATCATGTACATCAAAGCTTAAACAATTATATTTTCATAACCTCATAATTTGTCATTAAAACATCTTAGGTATTTACCCACTTTACAAAATCATGAAATTCCAATGATAAAATCAATTCTTTAGGCACAAGAATGAAAAGATATTCTTGTTCAAAACCCCACATACTAAGTTCTCACGGAATTCATTTTAAGTTCTCAAATCATCAGAAATTCATGATCGTAGCACGACTAAGATTATCGCGGAACTGACTCAGCTCTTGACCAGCAGACTATTTCGGGCATACGTACCCCCAGCAATCAATAACATAAGTAATACGTAGTATACAACAACGCATACTCACATGCCCACAGGCCATCATGCACCATGCATTCAATAACACCTCACACCAATCATTTGAAGATCATATTCATATACAAGTATTGGGATCTCATGCCATTACATCGTAGATCATTCAACAAGGATGCATATGGTTAAGGAAGAATAAATTATAACATAGTTCATCCAATCGTGATACACACAAATAACATACATTCAACACATCATGGTTCACTTCTCAACGTTCTTTCCTTTAAGATCTTGATATATGCAATTCGACCCATAATTAGACATTTCAGACTTAGCGTGGCCTAATGGCCTTATCATTTCCCTTAAGCATCATAGTAAACACGTAGCATGCAAGTATGGTATGAACTCATCACTTCGATCACAAGGGGTCATACGATCCATTCTTCTTCAACTAGGCATTTCTACAATTACCTTGCATGCACCATTTAGGGCATAGGTCAGTATGAGCAATTACATGTGCTACAACACCATCATTCATCTTAATTCCACCAAATAAATCCCTCTTCCGCACTTACAACCATATCATAAGCCTTCCACACAACATCCCCAATTTTAGACAATAACATGGAGTTCATGTTGAACTTATACATAGAAAGTAGTCTAGTCATTTAGAACTTATTATATCCTAAGAATGTAAATTTATAACCTCTTAGACAATTCCACAAACACCTTACATGCACTTTTAGGCATTGGTGAATTCGTCAAATTCTCATGTTTTTCGCCACCCCATATATCTTATCCAACACACATAATCATCACATGCATGTATCAACCAACATACACCATCACCACACATATATATATATATATATATATATATATATATATATATATATATCAATCAACATGCATAATTATCATATATATATATATCAAGTAACATACATAATCCTCATATGTATCTCAACCATCAAATATCAATCAACATATATATATATACATCATCAAAGTCTAGAATATATATATATATATATACATAACTTGAACTTTCAAAAAGGGATTCGTGGACTCTATGGACGAAAAGAGTTCATAGATAAACACTTGCATACCTGGATATTGAAAATCCCTTTGAAACTCTTTAGACTTGCAACTTGATTTCTTGAATTTTGGAAGAGAAATAAATTGGAAACCCTAACCTAAGCTCTCTTATTGTTTTTGAGAGAAAGAGAAGAGAGAAATGAGAGGAAAATAATACAAGTTCTCAGCTGAATGGGGTATTTATAGAGGTTTAAAAGAGTGGTGAAAGACCAAAATGCCCCTAAGAAATAAATAAAACCCGAATCTGTCCATGGGGGACTGTTTTGATAGGCTGAAGTAGATCGACCATAACGTTTTACTCCAATATCCAAATTGAATGAAACCAATTTCATTAGAAAGAGGACTCTCAGAGCTTTCCGTTGATATATAGTAACTCACCCATATCATTATGTACAAGGAGTTATGATCATTTAAATTTGGAGAAAAAATACGCCTGGCCTCAGTACTTTTTCCTGCACGTTTTACTATTCATCACTATTCACCGATCGATCGAAATGTTCGTAACTCATCGCTCGGGTGTCCGTTTTGGATGATCCATATATCGTTGGAAATATTATTCGATGCTATTCGCAACGGTGGGTCTAACTCTAGGAAATTCCACACGAAAAATTATAAATCGTTCTAAAAGATAGGACTTAATACGTTTACGCATAAAATTTCAACGAAAAATTTTCCGGGGTATTACAATGCCATGGGTAATAACACTGGAAAATTAGTATGCCAAGACTAACTGATGGATGACACCTGGGCGGAGCCAAGCCTAACCTAACGGGTGACCCCTGGGAGGTAGTCAAGCCTAGTCTGACGGGTGACTCCTCATCCTGCGCTGGCTACGCAGTTCTGGAGTACAAGGATTGCTACTAATGACTCTGCCTCTCTAATGGGGAAGATGTCATCCCTGCACTCGTTCGGTGCTAAATCCTACTCCCAACTGAAAGACACTAAATTGAGTATACAGAACTGGACTAGACTGGTAATGAGTTTTTTTGAGTTTTTTCTGAGTTCTGTAACTGAGTGGATTATATTGATTGGGACATGACTGATACTATTCTGTAACTTACACTGGATCTAGGTACACAGCTAAATTATCGAGTATTAAATACCCCCAGGACTCGATAGCATAAAAAGAAAGACATAACATGATCATAAAGGGATAACTACACTTGTTTGCTAACAATGCACTCATTTAGACATTTTGTCAAACACTTGATATACTTGTACTTGTGCATGAATGGGATAGCATAATAATATGTCATGCTTTCACTAGTCAATTCACATAAGCATTTCATCAAACACTTGTAGGTCATAAGCTTGTACATGATTGGGAACACATAATAACATGTCATGATTCCACTATTTACTTCACATAGGCAATTTAGCAAACACTTGGGGAGCATGGATTATTTACGTGATAATGGAAAACAAATGAACATCATGATACATTAATCAATTTGTAAATTCAAGATTTTATCAAGATAATCACATATTCATCACACTTGCTATTCAATTTTCATGAAACTTGCAATTAAATCATGGATTGAAACCCAACTAATATCATGAACATGAGTTCAATCTAATTCAAACATGGAAATCCTAAATTTGAGATCTTGTATGTTTAAAAAGGGTTCTTGCACTTCATGGGTGAAAGAAGCCCACGAATGAACACCTAACATACCAGAGAAGAAGAGTTCTTGAAGGTTCTTGGAGGATTTCTTGAGGATTGACCTTGATTCTTAAAGGTAGGGTTTTTTTCTCTTGAGGGAGAATGTTTTAAATCTTGAGAAAAGTGAGTGAATAATGAGATATTAGGTTATTTAGGGTATAAATCCCGTGTTTAGGCTGATTAGGGGTTTTGAGAATTGACCAAACAGACCCTAAAATTAAATAACGGCAGCTGGAATTCTTGATTTTTCACCCCAACGCGATGCAGTACAATCGCGCCGGCTCACTCGAAAGTGGACAACTGGGAACTGGGCTGATAGCACAACGCGACGCCATTGTGGTGCCTCACTGGATAGAAAATTGGGCCTTGGTGCGATGAGCCATTATCGCGGAGCAACACTAGAAAAGTGATAGTTGGGAAATTGGCTGGTGGCACGATTTGGTGGTATCATATTGGCTCACTCAAAAATGACAATTGTCGTTTGGGCTGCCTCCGCGATGCGCTGAAGTTCTAGATGGTACATTGTTTCACAAAAATGGCTCTAACTCTTCGCTCGGGTATAGAATTTGGGTGAATTTTATATCATTGGAAAGATGACTGAATTTCCTATGCATTGGTAAGATCTAAACTAGAAAATACTGATGTAATACCCTAGAAAATTTTTTCGTTGAAATTTTGTGCGTAAACGTGTTGGGATCCTATCTTCGAGAATGATTTATAATTTTTCTGTGTGTCATTTCTTGGATTTCGACCCACCATTTCATAGATAATCGAATAATCTTTCCAACGATATGTGGATCACCCAAAATGGACACTCGAGCGATGAGTTGCGACCATTCCGATCAAACTACGACCATTCCGATCGAACTGCGAACAGTAAAATGTGCAGGAAAAAAATACTGCAGCCAGACGATTTTTTTGGTCAACTTCAAACAATCACAACTCCTTGTACATAATGATATGGGTGGGATACCATATATAAACGGAAAGATCTTCAAGTACTCTTTCCAATGAAATTGGTTTCATTCAATTTGAATATTGAAGTAAAACGTTATGGTAGATCTACTTCAGCCTATCAAAACAGTCCCCCATGGACAGATTCGGGTTTTATTTGTTTCTTAGGGGCATTTTGGTCTTTCATAACTCTTTTAAACCTCTATAAATACCCCATTCAGCTGAGAACTTGTATTATTTTCCTCTCATTTCTCTTATATGTATATATATATATATATATATATATATATATATATATATCAAGTTAGGGTTAGAGTTTTGAATTGGGAGAAATTAATTGGAGGCTTTGATTCAAGAATTCCTTCCGTCAATCTCTTCCGGCTACGGAGTCTAAGGTATGAAAGTGTTTATTTATGGATCCCTTCCGTCCATAAAGCCCAAGAATCCTATTTTTTCAAAATATGAACTTGTGGTTTCTATGTGTTGATTGAATTTAATTGATGACAATATTGTATTGTGACTTCTAAATTGATAGCATGAATATTATTGTGGTGTGTGTGATTGGAAATTATGTTCTTACTGTGGATGAGATATCGGGATCATAAGCACCGTGTGGCGTTCTGGTTCTCGGGAATCGGGGCGTTACAACTGAGTATTTCAAAAATTTTACATAGGATAACTCATGGACTGAGAGTTAATTTTTGCTAGGGAAATACGGGGTATTACAAACATGTAGAAAGATAAAGTGATTTCCATGTAATGACTTTGGGATAAGCCTATATCCGAGGCCAACCCAACCAAGTCAATCCATCCTTATTATCGAAACCACTAACGAAATCAAACCATGAACCAAAACAAAAATGATAACCCAATGTTTATGTATATATATATATATATATAACATGATCAATCCATACCCAAGTCCATAGTTATCCATACAAAGCCTCCAAATCAAAACCAAAGAGTATCGAGTTGGGACATGCCCTCGAACATAGCCAAAAACCAAGTCCATGAAAAAATAAATATATTTAAAGTAATCCATGACATGAAATAGAAGCCTTCCAAACAATAGAAGCTCACCACTCCAATAAAAGATCGACTGTACCCAAATTCGATCAATGATCAGGAGGATTAGTAGGGCCGGTTCTTGTATTGCATGGGGATACAGTAGCTTGAAGATGGGTTAGCGGGTGAATGCTAGCATGCACTCAGGATATGGATAAAATAATGCCAACCATTAAAACCATGTAAACTAACCATATGCAAACAAACCATATATATGTATATATATAATGTAACCATACCGGGAAAGAGAACCAGATTTAGCATGCCTTTAAAACCATTAACCTGGGTAAGTGTAGCTTAACTATCCTACAACTACCCACGTGCTATATAGGTCTAGTGTTTCCCCCTGGACAGGCCCAGGATGCGTGCAGCCACACGAACCAGAGATACCATAGGAGTAGGGAATTCCCATGTACCCTTTGCTCTCCATGATACATAGGTACAAGTATTAGGGGATTCCCATGTACCCCTCAATTATAGGGTCACCATGCCCAATCCTCGTGTAGGCAAACATGAGTTTCCAGTATTCGTACATTAGACTCGCACCTTCATGATTTGCTATCACACCCTGCTATTTTTTCCCAATTAAAACCATTACCATCTAACCAAACCATTATGCCATTTACTATCAATCTAGGTTATTACAAGTGGTATCGTTATACCGACTATAGCTTGCAAGAATTGTCCTTATCCAACCTTAGGGGATTACCATATACCTCATGGGTTACATTATTTTGTTTACTTGGGGGATTCCCATGTACCTCGCAAGTACATTATTAAGCTTACTTGGGGGATTCCCATGTATCCCACAAGTAATCATTATTAAGCTTTTCTTGTGGGATTCCCTTGTACCCCACAAGACACTCAGCATTTCGAACCAATTCCATCATTTCATTCACTTGGGGGATTCCCGTGTACCCTATAAGGTTTTCATTCAAATCAATTTTGTAGCCATCAAGGCTTTACCATTTAACCACTCCAATCCATTCATACCATTTAAAACCATTCAAAAACCTTTAAACCATTTATACCATTCAAATAGTTTAAACCATGCAAAACCATTTAGGGCTCCATTACCAAACCATACCATGCAATAGTTCTAATAAAAGTTCAACAATAAATTTAAAACATTCTCTTAGGCATTTTATCAAACTTGTTGAGAGAATACCTTTACCAAGACGAAAACCCAAGAATAAACAATCAAAATAAGGGTTACCCATGCCCCATTTTTTAAACCACAACCAACAAGCACCCGCATGTGCAAACCATCACAAGAAACATGTGAAAACATAATTTAAACCAACATTCAACAATATGCATCAAAATCCTCAACATATGTTTCCAAAACCACCATTTATGATTCATAAGTCAATGTTCAAAACACATAAAATCATGCCTTTAGTTGGAGCTAACAATGAGGGAAGGAGTACATGCATTAGACAAGAAGATTTCGGAGAGAAACTTGACTCTTGAGCCCTTTGAAGAACACTTGTAGAAACCCAAGCCTCCAATCTTCAAGAGTGAGTTTGAGAGAGTATTTTGAGGTGCTTCTATTCTTCAAAACGTATTATGCGAGGCCACCAAGGGTTATATAACGTGGGGACATAAGGGTTTGAGGTGGGAAATTTTTGGGGTACCCTCTGCTTAAAAGTGGAAGACCAAGTCCCATGAGGGTACGACCCCAACCATTAGCTGTACCCTAGGGTAGGAGGAGTAGCACCCTAACTCGTACCCTAGACCCCACCATGGTCCCCTATACTAACCAATATATGACCACCTAGGTCTAAGTCTTATCTTAGGGTATAAAAAGTAACTATAAACCGTATCTTGGATAGATTCCATCAGACTAGTCCACAAACTTCATACGATTTGGCATCATACACCTTGTATCCTTCCATACGACTAGTATGATGTTGAGTCATACTTTGGGCAGAATCCAACCAAAAAAGCACCGCCTTGTATACAAGAGAGGAATTCTAAACCATATCTTAGGGTACGATTTGTACTCGAGAGTCGTACCATGAATAGAATGTTTAAAACTTTTGAATTTTTTCTAGGGCCAAGGCTTAGGGTGTTTCCTTCTCCCCCACTTTGGGTCATTCATCCTTGAATGTAGGGTAAGGGCAAGATAAAGCATGAGATAACAAATTAACACCCACCAACTTCCCTCTAACCAAATTGGAAAACAAAGTTGTAAGAGAAACTATTCCTTTCACTTTAACCAAGTCTGATAACCAAGATATGATGATGAACACATAGCTTACACATGAGTTTATGGAATGAAGAGCCAACACAAATACTTGGACTCCATGTCCCCTCCCATATCCCAAATGACTTCCTCAAACTTTTGGTTCCACCATAGAACCTTCACCAAAGCCACACCTTATTTTTTGCAACCGGTAAACTTACCAATCTAAGATCTTCATCGGGACCTCCTTAAAGAACAAAGAATCTAAGATAACAATACCACCCAAAGGAACCAACCAAAGAAAGACCACCCACTCCTTACCCAATACAAACACATGGAATACCCAATGAATAGAAATCATGCTAGAGATCAAGTCCAATTCAACTTACAATTTCCCAAAGACAGATCACTATGAGATCTTGAGTCTAGCCATACACCACCCCACGTTCAAGTCTATCCAAAACTAAAAGGAGTTAACTTAGGACACCGAGATCTACTCCTTACATATATCCCGAAACACTACTCTTCTTCATTACTATTATAATATGAAAACCATAAGTAAAAGACATGGGAAAACCATAACCAACCATTATAACTAAAAACCCCAACATATAGTTGAAAATTGAAAACCATAACACAATTATACCATGAAAACAATTCATAAATCATGCCTCCACAAGCCTCTTAAGTACCCACCACAACTATTGGTATATCTACCAATCACAACATTCAAGCCTACTGCCTATATACTCGCGGTATAATTTATCCTCCCAAAGATCTAGAACCCCCTATAACTTTCACAAAGGTTTTCACCACTTATTCCTTTCCAACCCATTTAGCATGACAACCTTACCTTGCCTTCCAAAAACTTAACTCTCGTACTCACCCTAGACTCTCCCCCACTTAGGGACTTCTACCTTTTGTATTTTCAAAATATCACCATGCTTCCCTAGCCACTACTACCCTAACCATAGGAAGGGTCATAAGGAACCAAACTAAAAGAATTATCCATGGCGCCCTAGGCAAGACCCCCTAATACAAGACACGACACCATAGGCACTAAGTACTTCATAGCAACCACCTAGACCATAATGAAGAACCATCCTGACATAACCATACCATAAAAAAATCTTTAGGACGGTACACCGAAAGAAACACAACCGCATTTACCATAGGTAATGTAATGTAAAGTCAAGACTCCTATCCAGGGAGCAAGGCGAATGCAAAATGCAAACCTTAGGCATAAGTGCTATAAGAATGTATGCAACACTAGTAGAGTACCCTCTTAACTGAGATAGAAGAGAATCACTGAAATATGCAACCCGACCTTCCCTTAGAGTCCACCACCAAAAGATTTTTTTTTATTAATCCTTGACCTTCATCACTGACACCTATAAGAATAACACTCCACTCTAATGGGTATCAATAAGGATAGACATTAGGGACACTTGGTTCTCTTATATCTAAAACCTCATCCAACCAAATGCTACCTAGAGTCTAGTAGTCATACAAACTCCACGCTTTAATCCATCCAATGACTAGAACCCCAATCCATCAGTTTAACCTGGACCCCTGAACTATAAGTCATAACTTTCCCACAATTGTATTCCCAAAGCTATTCAACTTACCCCTTCCACACACCTCATCTAACTTACCAATTTACCCTTATAATTCTCATATTATTATTCCCAAGCTAACGTACTCCCTTTACCAAGATCATGCATCTAGGTTTAAGCCTAGTATTTATCAACCAACATGTACTACCACCAAAGTACCCCATATAGAATGTACACATATGGTCCACTCCACAAGGAGGACACCCTAAAATTCCCTATTCACCTACTGATAACCTATTCATTCCCAAGGAATCTGTTCCCCTTATGTTTCTTTAACTCAACGGGAACCATTCTATAAAGAAGGAATAGAAAGTGGACAACTGTTTGAAATAAGACCGATCCCAAACTCAAAATCCCCATTGGAAAGACACCACTAGGGTCATCAGAAAAGACCCAAAGAAATTCATACATCACCAAAACCGAATGCAAAGAAAGACCTTTCAATTTAGAACCTTTAACCTAGACCAAATGGTAGAGACACCTCTTGGAAACCAATCTTTGAGTGTTAAGATATAATGTAAACTTTCCTTTAATATTTAGGGAACGAAAACATCCTCCTATTCCATAACTGACTCACCATGAAGTCTAATGACAACTTTACGGATTCAACAATCTAATCATGCATAAAATGAGTATAATCAATCCATCACCCGAATGACATCAAAATCCACCATATTCGAGTCAAACTAACCCACCGAGACCAACAGATACCAAACACCCCCATAGAATCTTTTAGTAATCGCAAAGTCACTTACTAGGGTAGAAATAGAAAGAAAAGAATCTGAAATAGCCATGGGACCCAAACCAAAATACACAACCACAAGTGGGGTCACAAAAATGAGGGGACCCCTGAACTAAGAAAACCATACACATATCACAAAAACGTGTTTTTTAAATGTACTAGTGTCAGCATCAGAAGATGCCTTGGACTCCTAAGGAATATAAAAGAATTGAGATGATCCTGACCAATATCATAGCTAGAAGCAGCACTCCTTGGTGCAAGATCTAGAGAAGTGGTAATCGGTGTCCTATTTTCCCAAGAGGCAACCATTATGGGACACTCCCATTGCATATGACCCAATTGACCATAATTAAAATAATGATTACTCCCTTTTTCACAAAAACTATGATGTGAATGACCATAAAATCTATATGGAGGATAGGATGGGGTGGATTTGGCCCCAATTAATCAATATTGGGCACCTTGTACCATAGAAGTACTACCACTATGAAAACATCTTCCTACCAACAGATTTGGCTAGGGAGCACAAGACACAGAATAGGAGTTAGAACCTACCCAACTCTATCTCTTGGACTATTTTCCACCATAATATTAGTTATTGCACCCTAGCTCACATGCAAGTGTACTTGGTCTGACCAAGTAGTAAAGTAGCCTTAAATAAAGCCAAATATTGATACCTCAGAGACTAGTGTTGCCGACTATCTAATTCGAGTTTAACTATTGAGATTAAATTAGTGAAATTATAACCAAAAGAGTTTAAGAGTTTATAATTAAAAGTAAACTAATGTAATAAGGAAAAGTAAAGACTTTGGATAATCAATGGGTGAAAACCCGGGGTTAAAGCACTATCAACCATCATACTATGCTATTGAACTTAATTGGTTAGAAAATTATCTTTGTTGATGATTCGCATGGTTTATCATATTATCATGATCTCCGACCTCTAATCTTCTAGCTAACTGGACATTAAAACTACATTGTTGAGCGGGAATGTAGTAATTTATTTAGATGCAATAAGATATCATCCTACAAGTAAACCAAAAAAGGCTTCTAGGTATATCCTTATCATAGATGCTAATTATAATTCCTTAATTTATAAAAGAATAAGAACCTTGCTCTATTCATCCCCAAGTTCTATCTTCTTATTCTCTCTCACCACCCTGGGCTCACAAAGTCAACAATTCATATATTCTAAGGGTTATGAATCCTTAAAATAGTGATAAAAAGATAAATAAACATCCAAATATGATAATAAATTAAATCTAATTCAATTCAAAGTAAGAAAAATCATGTTCTTAGCCTTAACCCTGGAAAGGGGGCTTTTAGCCGCTAACAGATATAATCGTAATCAAGATCAATGAATACATGATATAATCCATAAATAAACTAAATTAAAAGAATAAAAACCCTAATTGAAGTGTTTTCCATCCCCTCTCCAAGATCCAAAGACGTCCAAGGTGATTAACATCAAGTTCAAGTGTCCTATTTATAGGAAAATGATTTTAGCCGTGTTGGGAGTAGGGGTTGCCCCATGATGGTTAGTCTACTGGAATAGGGGTCGCTCCATGATGATTAGTCCAATGGAGAATGGGTCGCACTGTGATGGTTAGTCCACTAGAGTAGGAGTCTCCCCACCCTTCTATCGCGAGGACACACTGGAAACACCATTTTGACTCCTAAACTCTTCTTGTGCATTCTTCCTTCAACCCCGAGCCTTGTGGTGTTGTTTACACTTGATTTACAGATTTTTCATAATCCATATATCATAAAAATCAACTCACCAAGAATACTATAGCATCAAACACCATGAATTATAGATCAAAATAACAAAACATTTAAGACAATGAAATTGAAATTCAAGCAATGACTAGTCTTGCCCACTTTGATCTATAACTTATTGTTTGACTCTTGGCTTGATTAAATTGAACTTAGAACACTATAGACTAGTTTTTACACACATAATTACACAATAATAACCTTAGGAACTCATCTAACACATTAGAATCCATTGCGATAGACTAGACAACCACCTAGCTCAAGCTAGTAATACTAGTTTTCTCATTTGAACTTTAAGTGGCCAATTTAAGTACCAACTTGTTTGAAAGACACCTTAAACTTGTAATCAAATACCTAAAAACTTATTTTCTTAATTATATCATTGTTAACATATTACGCATACTAGTTTTCCTTAAAACAAAGCTAAATAAGCTTGGATAACAACACTAAGGTGCATAAAACCACCTCAAATCACCACCCCACACTTCCCCAATACCAAAGTGTTGAACAAAGAGAGGGGAATCAAATTTATGCTTTCCCCTAAATCACTAAGTTAATAGACCACCTCACTGTTGCTAATTTGAATAGGGAGAGTAAAACTCCCAAGATCTTTGAGCTTTTTGGGCATCTTCTGCATCACCACAGAACTACACTCCTCAGTGAGTGCTACTGTCTCAATATCCTATAGCTTAACTTTGTTAGTGACCACTTCCTTAAAGTACTTAGTGTACTTGGACATTTCTTGCAAAATGTCTAAAAGAGAGAGGTTAATGTGAATCTCTCTAAACGTGTCAAAGAAATTCTTAAAGCATGCATCCTCGTTCGCTTTTCTAAGCCCCTATGGGAAAGATAGCGGTGGTCTCTCCTTTACCTGTTCAGGAACTTTGGTTTTTGAGTACTTAGACTTCCTTAATTTTCAGCACCTTTTTGATATACCTGCTTAGTTTCCTTTGGAGGTTCTTTATTGAGATATTTACCATTCCTTAAAGTGATTTCCATTACTTGCTTAGGAGGTTCAGTATTACTAGGCAAACCACCTTGAGTCCTGACATTTTGTGCCTACTACATTTGCCCAACCTGCTTCTTTAGTTCTTTGTAGCCATATACTGGCTCTTCATACATGCTGCCAACTGTGTTTGCGAAGATAAAATTTGTTTCAGCATCTCTTCCATATTTCTAGTGGCTTGATTTCCTTGAACCTGCTATTGCTTTCGTTTGTTCTATGATGGAATTGGTGTCTAAGTCTGCCATTTTTTATTGTAGGCATTTCCATAATTCGGCCTTTGAGCATTGCCCATAAACACACTAACTCAGGATTTGCACCACACATGGCTGCAAAATAACCATTGTTGCCATAAATATCACACCAATTTCATATTATTGAGCTGAGTAGTCAACTGATTTTTCAGTGCAACAATCTGAGTGGATATAGAAGTAAACTAGTCCACTCCAAACATACCTGCAACCTTCTTTGTAGCACTTCTTGAGTCACCATGCCACTCAGGATTCCATTTTGCAATATAGTTCAACAAGTTGTATAGCTCATCACACGTCAATTCCAGTGCTTGACCACCTGCAGCTGAATCTAGCAAAATTTTTGCATTGTGATCAAGTGCCTCAACAAAAGTGTGAGCTAGTACCTCATTGGACTAATGATGATGTGGAAATTCCCAAAGAAGAGCTTTGAACCTCTTCTATACATTATATTAGTTCTTATTTGTCTTCTGTTTGAAGAACACAATCTTATTGTGTAGTCTCACAGTCTTTCCAGATGGGAAAAATTGGATGAGGAATTTCCAGGCTAAGTCATCCCAGGTTGTGATTGAACTTGCCGGCTCAACGTTCAACCATTTTTTCACTTCCCCTATCAGATAAAAAAGGAAAAGTGTCAGCCTAACATAGTCAGTTGACACACCCGTAGGGATTAATGTGTCACTGATCTCAAGGAAGTTCCGCAGGTGAAATTGTGGATCTTAATATGAAAGCCCCATAAACTGTCTATTACTGATCAAAAGTTGCACTATGTTCTGTTTCAGCTCAAAGATACCTACAGCAGCTGGTTTCTAAAAATAGGAGGTCAAATTTATCAAAAAAGGGATTGCCACTTCACGAACTGTCCTGCGGGTTGGTTGATTTTAATCCATGAGAGAAGGATCGACTTGTTCCCCTTGGATTTTCTAGATATGATAGAGAAGGACTGCTTCTCTTCTCAATTGATGAAAGCATTGCTTAGGTTTGGGGCTTAGTTCAACAAATTCCCTATCCCTTGCCAGCTTACCATTCTGCGAACCTGCTTCCTACAAATTCAATACCAAGACCAAGTGTAAAGCACCAAAGAAGTCTAATCAGTAAAACTACAACTAAAATAGTTACCAATTTAAAAGTCCCCGGCAATGCACAAAAAACTTGTTGCGCCCAAGCGCACACGCAAGTCTACATGGTCTCACGAAGTAGTAAAGTGGCCTTTTATAAAATTGAATATCGATCCCTCATAGACTTTTGTTGACAAGTATCTAATTCAAGTTTGACTAATGAGATTAAATTAGTGCAATCATAACCAAAAGAGTTTGAGAGTATATAATTAAAAGTAAGCTAATAGAATGTGTAAAAGTAAAGGCTTTGGGCAATTAATGGGTGAAAACCCGAGGTTAAAACACTATAAAAAATCATACTAAGCTATTGAAGTTCATTAGTTAGATTACTTATCTTGGTTGATGATTCACAGGGTTTATCGTATGATCATGATCTCCCAACCTCTAATATTCTACCTAAATGGACATTACAACTACATCGTTAAGCGGGAATGTAATAATCCATTTTGATGCATTAAGATATCATCATACAAGTGAACAAAACAAGGATTCTAGGTATATCTCTATCCTAGACGCTAATTCAAATTCCTTATTTTATAAAAAACCTTGCTCTATTCATCCCCTTGTTGGGATCACAATGTCGACAATTGATATATTGTAAGGGTCGAGAATCCCTCAAATAGTGATAACAAGGATCAATAAACATCCAAATATTATAAGAAATCAAATCTAACTCAATTCAAAACAATAACAATCATGTTCTTGGCCTTAACCCCGAAAAGGAGGCTTTTAACCGCTAAATGGACATAACCGTAATTGAGATCAATGAATAAATGATATAATACATAAATAAACTAAATTAAAATAATAAAAAACCCTAATTTAAGAGTTTTCCAACCCCTCACCAAGCTCCAAAGATGTCCAAGGTGATTAACATAAAGTTCAAGTGTCCTATTTATAGAAAAACGATTCTGACCGTATTGGGAGTAGGGGTTTCCCCGTGATGGTTAATACACTGGAGTAGGGGTCTCACCGTGATGGTTATTCCACTGCAATATGGGTTTCTCCTCCCTTCTATCATGAGAACACACTAGAAACTCCATCTTGACTCCTAAACTCATCTTGTGCACTTTTTCTTCAATCCCAAGCCTTGTGGTGTTGTTTCTACTTGATTTCCAGGTTGTTCATCATCCATTTATCATCATAATCAACTCACCAGGAATTCTATTGCATCAAACATGACGGATTAGATCTCAAAACAATTAAACGTTCAAGACAATGAACTAGAAATTCAATCTAAGACTAGTCTTGCCCACTTTGATCTTCAACGTATTGTTTGACTCTTGGCTTACTTCGATTGAACTTTGAACACTATATATGAGTTTTTACACACATAATTATACAATAATAACCTTAGGAACTCATTTAACACATTATAATTCATCGCGATAGACTAGACAAACACCTAGTTTAAGCTAGTAACACTAGTTTTTTCATTTGAACTCTAAGTGACCAATTTAAGTACAAACTTGTTTGAAAGACACTTTAAACATTGTAATCAAATAATTAACACTTACATGATTAATTATATAATTGTTAGCACATTTCACAAAAAAAATTTCCTCAAAATAAATCTAAATAAGATTGGATAACAACACTAAGGTGCATAAAACAACCTCAGATCATTGGCCTCCCCTTTGTCCAAAAAATCGAGACCTCTCACCCTGCCTATTTCCCGATCTTGCCTTATTCTCCCCCATACCAATAGGACCGGACTGGCGTGATGGAGTTTTTACTATTTGGATCAATAAATTAATAGAATGATGAAACTCAACATCGGTAACCTATTCTTAAGGTAACCGAGAATGAGTATCACCTTATAAAATATTGTTAGTGGAGTCCGACGGAACTCCATGGGGAAAATAAGAATTTGCATCCCTTGACCGGGTCTGTGCCTCATGAGCTGGACTAGATCCATCTATGTTGTCCTTAAGTGGGAAATGTGAGTCTCCATGAACTTTGGATCATTAAGAGGACATGATCTGAAATATGACCAAAAAGAAGATTTAGAGAAGAGTTCAAGATCATAGACTCCAAAGCCCGAAGATAGAACATCAAGAAAGCGGAACATTCCTAAATTCCTTGTAGTCTCCTAATTATAAGTGTGGTGCACAACATACCCATAAGAAAGACTCTACTTAATATGACTTTGTGGACATCCCATGACACTAAAACCTAGGCTCTGATACCAACTTGACATGACCCAAACTGGTTCCTTGTCGTAGTGGGTAATCTCAAGTCCAACCAGGACCAGAGACCACCCCTATACCCAACCCATCTAACCAATACATATACCTTGAGTTGGATAAACTCTGAACATATAGAAAGATAGTGTGATTACCATGTAATGGCCTTGGGATAATCCTATATCCGAGGTCAACCCAATCAAGTCAATCCATCTATATAACCGAAACCATTAACCATACCAAAACCATGAACCAAAATAAAAATAATAACCCAATGTTTATGTATATATACATAACATGATCAATCCATACTTAAGTCCACACTTGTCTATAAAAAAAATCAAAATGAAAACCAAAGAGTATCTAGTAGGGACATGCCCCGACCATAGCAAAAAACCAAATCTATGAAAAGACAAATATATGTAAAGTAATCCATGACATGAAATGAACTCCTTACGAACTATGGAAACTCACCACTCCAATCCAATATTGACTATCCCTCCAATCAATGAGATGGAAGAGTAGTATGGTCAATTCTTACATTGCATGGGGATACAACCTCCCGAAGATGGGTTAGCGGGTGAACGCTAGCATGCACTCAGGATAAGGATAAAATAATTAAAACCTTTAAAACCTAGTAACCAACCATATATATATGTATATATATGTATATATATGTAACCATGCTAGGATAGGGAACCGGGTTTAGCATACCTTTAAAACCATTAACCTGGGTATGTGTAGCTTAACCATCCTGGAACCACCCACAGGCAATATGGGTCCAGTGTCACTCCTTGGACGGGCCCCGATCGTGTAGCCGTATGAAGTGGAGATACCATAGGAGTAGGGGATTCTTATGTACCTCTCAAGTATAGGGTCTCCATTCCAAATCCCCATGTTGGCAAACATGAGTTTCCAGCATCCGTCCGTTGGACTCACACCTTCACAATTATCTATCACACCCTGCTATTTTTGCCTAATTAAAACCATTACCATCCAACCAAACCATTATGACATTTATTATCAATCAAGGCTATTAAAAGTGGTATCTTCATATCAACTATAGCTTGCAAGCATTTTTCTTATCCAACCTTAGGGGATTCCCATGTACCCCGTAGGTTGCATTATTTAGTTTACTTGGGGATTCCCATATACCCCATAAGTATATCACTATTAGTCTTACTTGGGGGATTCTCCTGTTCCTAATAAGTATTCATTATTAAGATTTGCTTTGTGTATTCCCTTGTACCCTATAAGACATCCAGTATTTCAAGTCAATTTCATCATTTAATTTACTTAGGGGATTCCTATGTACCGCACAAGGTTTTTGTTCAATTCAATTTTTGTATCCATCAAGGCTTTACCATTTATACACTCCAAATAATTCATATCATTCATACTATTTAAAACCATTCCAAAACCTTTAAACCATTTATACCATTCAAACTATGGAAAACATCCAAAACCATTTAGGGTTCCATTACCAAACCATATTATGCAATAGTTTCAATAAAACTTCAACAATAAAGTAAAAACAATCTCTTAGGTATTTTATCAAACAAGTTGAGGTCATACCTTTACCAAGACCAAGACCAAAACCCAAGTATAAACCATCAAAATAAGGGTTACCCATGACCCATTTGTTGAACCACAACCAACAAGTACCCACATATGCAAGCCATCATCAAAACATGTGAAAACATAATGTAAACCAACATTCAACAATATGCACCAATACCCTCAACATATGTTTCCAAAACCACCATTTATGATTCATAATTCAATGTTTGAAACATATTAAATCATGCCTTTAGTTGGAACTAACAATGAGAGAAGGAGTACATGCCTTATACTAGAAGATTTCAGTGAGAAACTTGACTCTTGAGCCATTTGAAGAACACTTGTAGAAACCCTAGCCTCCAATCTTTAAGAGTGAGTTTGAGAGAGTATTTTGAGGTGTTTATATTATTCAAAGTGTATTATGAGAGGATACAAAGGGTTATATAACATGGGGACATAAGGGTTTTAGGTGGGAAATATCTGGACTACCCTCAGCTTAAAAGATGAAGACCAAGTCCCAGGAGGGTACGACCCCAACCCTTAGCCGTACCCTAGGGTAAAAGTGGTACCCTAACTCATACATTATACCCTACCATGGTCCCATATACTGGACAACATACACCCACATAGGTCTAAGTCGTATCTTAGGGTATGAAAAGTACCCATAAATCATATCTTGGATAAATTCCATCAGACTAGTCCATAAGCTTTATACGAATTGGCATCATACACCTCATATCCTTCCATACGATTAGTATGATGTTGAGTCATACCTTGGTCAGAATCCAATGCAAAACCCACTATTAGTATATGCGAGAGGCATCCCTAACCATATCTTAGCATACGATTGGTACCCTATAGTTGCGCTATAGACTGAATGTCCAAAACTTATGAATTTTTACAAGGGATAAGGTTTAGGGTGTTTCATACTGGCTGGACTTGGGATCTCCCATTATGACAAGGCCTTGGTTCAGGTCGTGTCAGGTCTCTGCTGTCTCTATTTCAAGATCTACCTTATTGATTTATAAGAGCCATTTCTTTACTATTGGATTCTTCCAGGAAGTCTTCTTCTTTAGTTGAAACAATATTGAAGGCTACTGGTTCCTTCCTTTCTTCCTTATTGTACCTATTGTTATAATTCATTCATAGGAAATAAGATTATCTCATAATTAATCATATATCATATTGTGGAGGTCTCCGTCTTCTAGAATGGTAACTTTGGTTTCCCGTACTTTATGGAGGCTTCTTCCAAGCTTCTATACTTATAGGTTGTGCGGATAGATCATCCCTAATGATTTCAGCTCACATAAATTTTTGCTAAATCTAAATAACATTGATTCCACATTTTTATTTTCTTCTATTTTGAAAAACTCGTATTCATTGACCAGAGCAATGATTTCTGCCTTTTTGACTTTGGTGGTACCTTCATAGGTTACTTATAATTTCTCCCACATATCTTTTGTGGTTTCACAAGTTGATATCTTATTGTATTATTCTCTTCTTACTACACAAAGGAGTAACCTTATAACTCATGCATTAGTTTGAATACTTTTTATTCTTAGGTGATTTCAAAATTTTCCAGTTCCTCTATGTTAGTACTGCTTGATTCCTTGACCTTGTATTTTTGTTATTCTTTGAGTCTTAGAATGATCTTTGGTCCCTTCTTAATGACAACCCATGCTTGTAAGTCATTTGTTTGAATGAAGATTTTGAATCTTTTCTTCCAATAGAAATAGTGTTGTCCATTGAAATAAGGTGGTCTTGTGGAGGAGTGACTGTCTTGAAGGAGAGCTCCTAAAATTTAGTATTTTACTATTTGATATTTAATTATGTATGGTTAAGAAACACTACTGGTAAGACCTGCTCTGCTAGCAATTGATATTCAAGAGGGGGGCGGAGTGAATTAAAAAATTCCTATGACTCAAATGACAAGCCTTCATAGTCGACTTACCTGCAAATCATTATACTTAACAAGGCAGATTTGATTTAAGAAAATAAGCAAGTAAATAAGTAATTTTGAAATAGAACGCGAAGATTATCCTGGTTCAGAACACCAATGTGGTGCCTACTTCCAGTTCCCTTGGGTTTTAAAGTTTCCTTAGATCTTTTCAAAGTGGAATCTAAGTACAATAGTAGTGAACAAGTTTTGAAACTTATTTTGATTTTCAGATCTTGTGACACAACCTCAATCGGTATGACTAAGTTGACTCAATCTTACTCTTGTGTAACTATTGTAAGCTTAAGAATTACAAAGCTTTAATGAGTCAAAGATTGAGACACACTAAGATATTGCCTTGAAGTTGAATGAGTGCTTCGACCTTCAGTTTTTTTCTTTTATATTCTTCATATGCTCCGTCTTCTTTTTTTTATAAGGAAACCTAAGAGATTTATTCCCAATCAAGGATTTGAATTAATTTCTTTATTGAGAGATGAAAACCATATGATATGTCTATACGTAGTGCAACTGTCTTATCATAACCATACATGTCCATATCATATATGTCCATGTAGAAGGTATGGTCTTATTTTCTTTTTCTTTAGTGAAAATTAATTCATCTTCCTTATATTTAGGGAGATGGTAAAATCAATGATTTATACTATTCCCAAGTTTATCGCCGATCATATTGTGAGTGGATGCTTGCTTTCTTTTGCGAAGTATTCTCGAATATCCAAGATTGATTCCTCAGGGATCCCGAGATCCCTTTTGATCTTTTGTATCTTCAGTGTATCATGCAAGATATTTGTTTATTAGTTTGTTATTATTAAAATGTATAATGAAAATGTGAGTCTAACTTGAACCTCTAATTGTAAGTTCACTAAGAGAAACACAGTCCTCCAAAATAAAAAACACAAGAACCACACAATTTGTAAACAATGACTTTATAAAATAAGCCACCACTTGATCTTTAGTTAGACTTGGTGATCTGAAGCATTATTGATAGCATCCATACTATTCCACTAGCATTAAGATTGATGGGCTTTAATGTGAATCAAGAAGATGCTTATGATGGAAGAAGTGCCCAAGAATGAATCCAAGAATTATGGAGAATCATAGGTTACGTGCCACACATATTTCATGATTCAAGTACAAGTCCAAATGCAGATGATTGGGCCCATATGATTTTTGATAAAATAAAAAACTTTTGCATTCTTAGTTTAAAGTTTCCTAGTTTAAAAGTTACCTAGCTTAAAGATTCCTAGTTTAAAAGTTTCCTAGTTTAAAGTTTTCAAGATTTATTTATTTCCATAAAAGTACAATTCGAATTCCATGTTATTTGGAATAGGTTTTTTTCCTGTATATAGGGATGAATTTTGTTATTTTCAATCAGAAAACATTATTATTAATTGAGAGTTTCTCTTATTTACACCTTTGTGTGTGGCTACTTAGGATTTATCTTGCAACCTTATAAGAAGGAATCTTTAGGGGGTAAGATTAATTCTTAATTTGATATCTTTGGTTTCTATTAAAGTTAATTAAAGAAGGTGATTAGTATTATACTAATTGTTGTCTTTAATTTCTTCGAAATAGGGTTTTAGATTAACTTTGGATCTAAGTTCTTGAATTGACTCAATTATTATCATTATTAGTATTAATCTACTAATTTTGAATACTCAGATCAATTAGGGTTCGTAGCACTTAATCTCAAAATTGAGAATTTGTTCTCAAATTTCATCTATCTTTAATTTCTTATCTTTAATCTTAGAGTTTTTACTTTCGCATTATTTTTCTTGTTTATCAACAAAACCTGATTCTTATCGAGTGGTATTAGAGAAGTTCTATCAAGTTTCTATTTTTGATAATCTTGGGAGTTTCAATAAAAACACTCAAAAATATTTTTTTCATTGTAAAGCTACATAGCAAAAAATAAAAAGAAATAAAAAAGAGAGAAAATTCATCTATTTGAGAATTAAGGTATTATAAAAAAAAAACTCCAGATTTTTTTGTGTTTCTTGATTTCCAACATCAAGAAGGAAAATCAAGAAGATGGGAAATTTGAAATTTTTTCTATTTAAACAAATTGATCTTTTTTCCTTGTCTCATCAAACCCAATTTGTCTAGGTATTGATAAATTCTTTTCTTTCTACATCTTACTTCTAAAAAATTATTGCTAATAGGATTGTATATTAATTCTAAAGGATCCATCCAAAGTTAGTAATTTGAGTGGGAAAAGGGCAAGAGAGTGTGAGATTAATAAGCGAAAAAAGGGCCAAAAGATCTTTGTTTTCTTTGATATTATTTATGAGATGTCCCAAATAGAAAAGAATATCGATGTAGGGACTCAAAACCACGACATAGTCAAGGAACTTAAAAAGATCTCAACACGACTTAATGCATTAAAGGTCACCAAAAATCCATCTAACTCGATGAATATAAGTGAATCGAGGAGAAGTATTTTTCATACAAGATGTTGGATAAAATATAATATTTAATCTATGATTATTGATTTTGAGAGTGGTGCTAATGTAATAAGTTCATACGTGGTGGAGAAGTTGGAACTTACATGCATCAAACACAATGGTTTTGGTGAACTTAAGGCGAATAAGCAATGCATGATTTCTTTTTTCATTGGGAAGTACTCGAATAATGTTCTTTGTGATGTAATTCTAAAGCAAGATTGTCATATCATTCCTGGGCATCCATGACAGTTTGACTGAAGCGCAATTTATGATAAGGGAAAGAATAAAGTTTGTTTTGAGCTAAACAAAAGAAAGTATAAACTTGTACCTTTAACTCCATCCCAAGTTTACAAAGATTATAAACGTATGAAAGAAATAATGAAAAATTTTAAGAGAAAAATAATGTCAAGAGTAAGAAAGTGCATGTTGATATTCCAAGAGAGGAAAGAACAAAGGTTGTGTTATGTGAAGAGAATAGGATATAAAGTGAGGTAGAGAGAAAAGAAAAGAGAGATGATCATGAGAGTAAAAAGGAGAGGGATGATCATGAGGTAGAGAGAGAAAAACAAGAGAGTTTGAATAAAGTTATATCTTATTCTAACTCTAACATTCCTACTTCTTCGTCTAGGTGTTTTGACTCTTTTGCCGATACTCATGGGAAAATTTGCATAAAAAGATCATTATTTAATAAACTTATTCCTAAGGTGGCCCAAACTAAATACCCCATTGAGAAAGTGCATGTTGATGATAAGTATAAAGGTAAAGAGAATTATGTTGGATTTTTCCAAGATAAGACTCGTAATAAAAAGATTAAAAATACAGTTGTGAATCTAACGCTCATGAAAAAGGAACAAGGTGTTGCTGTAATTTTGTCATATAAGACCAAATACAGTGTGTGTGATTGGTTTATTCATAATCTGGGATTCCAAGAACACCTAAGGTCTTTTTGGAGGTGATGAACTACACTCTTAATTCTTATGCTGATGTGAATAGGTTTTACGTGGAAAAATCTTTGGGAATTGTAATCAAGGATGCTTGGATATATTATAAAAGTGTTCAATTTGATGCATATTTTATAGATTTTATATCGTCTTTGGAAAGACCATTAGAGTACTTTATTGATAGAGTTAAATTGGAGAGGCACATATCATCTCCTATGTCATCCATACATGAATTTTGTTGTGCTCATACAAGGAAGAGAATTTTCTATTGGGATGATGATGTCTATATGCCTTATAAAGGTGTATTTATAAATGAAAGGATTAAGTGGACACATGGTCACTATCTTGTTTTATTCCTACCATTGTTGTTTTCAAGTAATGAATGTTGCTCACTATTGTATGTCTTCTTGATTTTTTGAGATTCAAATTTGAGGATGAATTATTTTCAAGAAGAGGGGAATGATAACATCTAAACTGGTCCACTTGCATTAAGATTGACTAACTTTAATGTGAATCAAGAAAGATGCTTATGATAGAAGAAGAGCCCAAGAATGAGTTCAAAAATTATGAAGAAGAATGAACTACGTTCTACACATATTTCATGATTCAAGTCCAAGTTCAAAAGCAGATGATTGGGCCCATATGAGTTTTGATTAAAATCAGAAACTTTTTCTTTCCTATTTTAAAGTTTCTGAGTTTAAAAGTTACCTAGTTTAAAGTTTTTTAGTTTAAAAGTTTCCTAGTTTAAAGTTTCCTAGATTTATTTATTTCCATAAAAGTACAATTCGAATTTCATGTTATTAGGGATAAGTTTTTTTCCCTATATATAGGGATAAATTTTGTTATTTTCAATCAAACAACATTATGATTAATTGAGAGTTTCTCTAATTTGCACCTTTGTGTGTGGCTACTTGAGAGTTATCTTGCAACCATATAAGAAGGATTCTTTAGGAGGTAATATTAATTCTTAATTTGATATTTTTGGTTTCTATTAAAGATAATTAAAGAAGGTGAATAGTATTATACTAATAGTTGTCTTTAATTTCTTCGAAATAGGGGTCTAGATCACCTTTGGATCTAAGTTCTTGAATTGACTTTATTAATATCATAATTAATCTTAATCCACTAATTTTGAATACTAAGATCAATTAAGGTTCTTAGCACTTCATCTCGAAATTGGGGATTTATTCTAAAATTTCATCTATCTTTTATCTCTTATCGTTAATCTTAGGATTTTCATTTCCACATTATTTTTCTTGTTTATCAACATAACTCGATTCTTATCAATCATGAACCTTTTATTTTTGTAATAGTTATAAGTTACAAAAGAACACTTTTAGACTCTAAAAAGTTTTGACATCGATATAATCAGAATGTTGGTGATAAAAACTTTCATCAATAGATTCAATCATATGTAGACCAAGCTCTTCTAGGCCCTTTGATGCAACATATATTCAATCCTTTAAAGAAGGCAAGTACTCTTGATTTGAGAATATAAAGTTGAAAATAAAGATTTTTTTGCTTATATAATTATTTTGGATATTGTTAAGAATTGGGATCTCTTCACTACCTGTCAAACCATAATTTATCTTAAGATTTCTATTAAACCAAAGATTATGTGCATATTACTATCTATTTAGAAATAATTTAGCAATAATATAAGAAAAAATATGCTTGATAGGTAAAATCTCGAAAATTCTATCAATAACATTATTAGGAAGATAAATACTAGGATTCTTGTTGGACTCACCATTACCGTTTGTTACCATAGTGTTTCTTTTAATTTTTTTGGCCATTGACATTAAAACTTGCTTTGTTTGAACTCTGAAACTTCTAGCACTAACTTTTTCTTAATTACAAAAAGAAACACTAATACAAGATGGAAAGAAAATATTAAGGCAAGATGTAAGAAACCTATGTATTTATAGGAGGAGAATGATAGAGATGCTTAGAATAGTTTAAATTCACTTAAAAAGTTACTTTAATGTACTTATTTTTGGAAAGTGAAAAAGAAAGAAATGAAAATATAATTAAATTTAATTTATAAAACAATCTAAGGATATGACAGAAACAACATTTGAAGATCATACTTTATGGTGTTTTTCTTGGATTCAGAGCCCCAAAACAATCAGATTATATAATTAAATATATAATTTAAAAACAATAAAAAAGGCAAAAATAATTTCATAAAAGTTATCTGTTGCTATTAATTCTTTCAAGTTTGAAGTTTGAAATTTGATTTAAGATGTAGTATTTGAGTATTCAGCATCCAATATAATCATTGATGACCTAAAATGTAAAATACACGTGATCTGATAAATGCACTAAAAACAAGATAAGTTTTTCATATGAACTCCGACTATATAAAAGAGAGAAAACACATAAAAATCCTATAACTTTATAACAACCTTCAGAATGATTTTTGATTTTTGGTATATTTTGATCATTTTACTCCTTTATATAATTGTAATATCGTACTTGTGATCTGTGGGTGTGGACGGAATGATTCTCGAGGTAGTTGACGGAAAGAGATTTTAATTTTAAATGATTTTGAAGTTGACATGGCTGAATTTGGTCATCATTTGGAGATTTTAAGATTGTGTAAGAATTCTATTAGCTCCAAACATTATTTTTAGATTAGTGGAACTCTTGCTTTGGGTCGCAAGATGTTGACATGGATTTTGCGTAGTAGAATAAAAAGTTGAAATTTTATGGTATGGAATTGACTTCAGTCAACATATATAGCTAACGACCTCCATTTGATAATCCAATGGTTCTATTGAATTGGAATGTCTTTGTTAGCCTAGTAGCATTGTCATATTGTGCTTATGAGATTCTGAATGAGTTTTGGGGGTTAGTTTGAGGATATTTATTGGAAGTTTGGTTTGCTGGTTTAGCCTCCAACCCTTGTTTGGGTTCACGATACCCCTTTCTCAATTTCAGAGAAGAAACTATGTTGTCCTTTATGATCACTTGGGGCTACCATGATGACATAGAAGGATGATAGGGATTTATGGAGGATCCAATCTATTCTTCACAAGCGTCATGGAGCCATCACAATTGTAATGAACTCAGGTCCATTGATGTCATGATCATGAGGTTCTGGTCGCGATCACGTCGAACAAAATTTCTGGCAGTAGTAAATATTTCTTTTTCGAAGCAATATGTCATAACTCCATTTTTGAAGTTTGAGAACACATTTTTGGGAGATTCAAAAGATTTTTTTGAGATATTTTCATTGAGTATGACCCTTTTACTATTCTTACACAATCTCCAATGAATACTTCATGATTACATCTTCAAATAATTATATTTAAATTAGAAATTTAGAGATTTTAGGGTAGAATTAATAAATTGATGATTTCAAGGTTAGTTTTATCTCCCTTTTAGATGAAATTTTAGTTTTGAACTTCTTAAGTTATATGTAGTATGATTTTTCAATGAAATTTCAGTTTTGTCTTTATAAGCTTGGAGTTGACTTTTTAGACTCAAATTTAAGTATAGTAATATCAGTATCTATGATATTTTTCTTATGTAGAATCTATTTTTGACTATATTGGACTTGTTCAGAGACTCTTCTGAAGGATAATGCTTTGATCTGACTTTTAGGCTTTCTTATGACAAGTTTAGACCTTCTTTCACTCTTTTGTAAAGTTCTTAAGTGTTAGTTGCTTGAATTTGGAGTAATGGAGATGCGTGGATCCCGTATATATGAGATGACATACATTATATAGGCACCAGTGTATTTGTGAAAGGTCTAAAAGAAATTAATTGATTTGGACTGTATTCTTGAGATTTTTGCTTATATGTTATGTCTAGTTGACAATTGAGTTCTTGGTATTTTTATTTCATTTATTAGTATGATGGAAGTATGGAAATATGTTCGAATATTGTTATTCTCATAGTGGAAATAAAAGGCCTATTCATGATATTGGTAGTGTTGGATTGGTATTAAGATATTCTATTGTATTGCTTTTCCCATCCCATATTAATATCATCATGATATTACTAACTCTTCTTTGATGGAACTAGGTAATATCAAAAGGTTCGATTACACTTGAGGCACCATGATTTTTGAGATACTCTCCAAGGGACCTAGAGGGCGAAGTCAGATGGAGTTATTACAGAATTATTATATGATAACCTTATGAGTGGATTCAGATGTTGTAGATGTTGTATATGGACTTAGCAAGTCCCCTATGGGTTCCATCTATCTCTGTAGAGCGGCAGGTATATATAGGTAGGATAGACATGCATCAGGTACATCATCCCTATTTGTTGTATTATTTTTATTATACTCATTATCCATTTTAATTTTTTCTTGATGTGACGTGTGATTAATTGACTGTGGTAGCGATGTTTTCTTTTTTGATGTATGTAGTTAAGAGTTATTGATCTACTTGATAGAGACTGTGTATCTGATTATGGATTTTTACTATGACACTAGGTGTGATCTTCTTGATCGTATGTTTGCATGATTGATTCAATGTAATAGTGTGGTTCTGTCCATCATTTTTAGGGCTGGTCAACGAGGCTAATGAGTACATGTGGTTTTTTTCTCACACTTATTTATTTTCTACACCTTACAGGTACTGAGCCAATGGTCCATGTATGCTTATTCTATATCATCTTCTAGTTGCATTCCATATATTCTTGAGATAGATTATATTGATCCCAGAGAATATCAGATATCCTCTATGTTTTTGTTTATACTTATTCCGTATCTTTGAGACATTTTGTACTCCATTATATTAATTTAGAGGCCTGTACTTTCCGACTTTCACTTCTTAAAATTTGTTTATGGTTTAGCTAAGATTTGTAATTATTGTTATTGTCTCCTTCATGTATTTGATTTGTTTATTATTATTAAGTATTGGGTTGTCTTATCTATAAAGAGAGAGGGTTATGATAGGTGCTGTCATGACTGATTTTTGGATTGTAAGAAGTTGTTAATAGAGTGTTGGGTTCATTGGTCTCACAAGTACAAGATGAGTCTAATAAAGTCTTACAGATCAGTGTGGAGACATTTGTTATCTATCTTCAAGAGGCGATGAAAGTTTAGGTAATTTTCTTTTTATTTATTATCACGTGGAGATTGAATTCACTAGTCACTAGTATTCTTATTACATTCTCTCACAGATAGTAAGGACTCATGCTACCGTAGATAGAGATCAGAAGCCCATTCTAGAATTCGAGTCTGCTGCTTCTGCTAGGACACATATATATGGTAGGGGATATGATAGGTCCTACGATAGAGGTCATGGGTAGTGGGAGAGATCAAACAATTGTTTGGGCCCCAATGAGAGTAGAGTCTCCTTAGGATATGTGATTGAGGGTGATGAAATTTTAATTAAGGAAGTGGTCCTAGATCAGGCTCTACCTAGTTTATAGCCAACATAAAAATGCAGGACACCCAGATTAATGTATTGGGTGTTCTGTAGAGCATGACTAAGGGTAGTAGTTTAACAGATACTCCATTAGATCAAAGACTAGAGTGGGGGACCAAACCCTAAATTATTACCCCATCCAATATTTTAGGGCTATTAGGTCATCTAATAGTTTCAACACCTAGATATAATGGTATGCTCTTTCTAGGAGTAGGACCCACATGTGTGTATAGACCAATAATATCAAATAAAGAACAACAAGTATAGTATTCGACATGTTTCTAAAGATGGATCCACCTTAATTTAGGGTGGACGGAGTGAGGAGCATGTGAGTTTCTAGTTATTTACCATGAGACTTAAGAGTGTGAGATTGGTATTGTATCATGAGGTTGAGTATACGACTTTGAAAAATGTATGGCCCCACCAAGAAGTAGTGGAATTCTTATGTCAATTCTAGATTCACATGATCTTCGCTTGTTACTTAGGAGTTATTTTCCTAGGTTTTCTGATCTTAGGTTTATTTATACACCTAAATGTCATTATCTACACCTATTTAGCTTAGTTTTAAGGATAAATTTATGTTCTTAATGAATTATAAAGTGTGAATTTTTGTGATAATTTTTATGTTTAGAGTGTTTGAGGTATATTTTAAACAAGTCAAGAGCCAAAATGGTCAAATAGAGTTTAGACGAGTAAACTAGTTAGGATAGCCTAAGCTATGCTTGTTCTAGTATAATTTGATGAGGTCTAGTGCATTTATGGACTTATGGTTGTTATGAGTTGTTATAGGAGACCGTTGGAGAATCTATGGAAGCTAAATAAAGCCTACACACAAGCTAAAATGAGTAGGGAAAGAAGGAACAAGTAAACGAGAAGAAGAGAGAAAAGATTGGATGAAAACTCAAGTTGTAGAGGCAACCATATGCTTCATACCCATGAAATGGGAGGGGTCTATGTGCCACAAACCCTAGGGACATGGAACATTGGTTTGGTCATAATATAGGCCATGCCTCGCACCCCCTCGTCCATGTGATGGGCTATGCGATGCAACCCCTCAAAAATGACTAGAACTTGGTCTTTTGCTTGGTTTAAGTTGAGGGTAAAGTGCTAAATGCATATAATTCGTTTTGGGAAGCTTATGGAAGACCTAAATGAATATATAAGGAGTAATTATCAATATTTACAAGACATCCTTTTAAAAATACATAATTGGAGAGAGGAGAAGGCATCAAGGGCTCTAGTTAGGGTTTTTCTTTCTTTAACTTTTAGTTTTCTTATAGTTTTTCATAAATCTTTCTTTAACTTTTAGTTTTCTTATAGTTTTAAGAATTCATTATTTCTGATTATTTGTATGATATGAGTGGATAACTTTATAGGGTTTAGACTATGAACATGATTTCTTAGCACACATTCAAGTTGTTTAAAGTTAATTATCATATTTGGTTATTCTTATCTTCTTGTGCTCAGTATTCTATTGACTGTAGAACTTTAGAATTCATCTATATTTCCTTTGTGATCCCGAAAGGACTAATATTAGATTAGAATGTAGAACATAAGGAATGATTTCTTGTCGTATGGATAAATTAAAGATAAGATTCAAGGTTAGGATAGGAGTATGCCTAATTAGTCTTGTTTGGCTCAAATATGAGATGAAATATAAATGCATTTGAATTAGTTCCCACATATCAACTCAACAATATAGTTGTGAGGCTAATATAAATATATTATTAGAGGATCAATAGCCAATAATTATGATATTAACTCTGTGAATTAATAACCAAGATAAATAAATTAATTATATTGCTATGCATGATTGTTCAAGATGCGTTGACCCTAGAATCTTCCTTGATATCATTTCAACCCCAAGTTTATCACCATTATTATATTTTATTTCCTTGTTTTACCTTTTAAATTTAATGCATCCTTGGTTCTATCACTTAATTAAATAATCAAGAACTCATTTAGTCTAGTGAATAGTAAATCAACAATTCCCTGTGGGTTCGACATCTCTCTCTCAAAGAGATCCTTTAGTACTTATAGGACCACACACACTTATGTGAGGTTGGACACAATAATTTTTTGGTGTCATTGCTAGGGACTTCAGTGTTAATTGTTTATCTATATTAGACTTTTTCTATTTATTTATTTGAGTTGTCTATAGTTTATTTTTGTACAAAATTTTGTTTTACTTTTCTTGATCTGTCAACCTGGGATAAATGATGACAATTATTGTTGTTTATGTAGATGATCACACTTGCATGAAAATTTCCATGATGTTTAAGAGGGAATTTTGTGTACACCTACACAATATTTTGAATTGAATATATGTCAAATGTATGGTGGTCAAGATGGCCGTTAGAAGGGCTGCCCTAATTCCCCTTCCCTAAAACCCTATTATGACCAGTCTATTATTTGTAAGGTTGGAAGGGATAATAGAGATAATGAGGAAAAACATGAGGCTCACCTCATAGATAGGCTGAATAATATACTAGATCTACAAGCACAACAACTGGAATCCTTGAGGGAAGCCACAAAGAAGATGAGCCCCCAAGCCAAAGAACTATAGGCTAGGACCGACTCTTTGTCAGGTCAGCAAAGTATAGTCTTATCCAACACTCAAGAGGAGCTCCTGATTGATGAAGAAAGGGAGGCACTGGTAAAAGAAAGTTGTAATAAAGTACACATAGTCAGCCAAGATTGGCTAATGAAACTAGAGCATCAAATCAAATTTTAAGAGTGTCTTCGAGATGGTCTCATAATCATTGCAACCAAACTGAAATAAGGGGGAGATGAGCTTAAGAAAGTCATAGATCATTTGATGTAAATATCCACAACTTGGAATTCCACTTAAATAAAGAGATTGTGACATATAATGTCCAATCACCAATTGTTGTGGATACTAGCCAACATATGGAGCAAATAGAAGAATTCCATCTATTCAACTATCATTTTTTCTTAAGACTGACATTGCGAAGGAGCGAAAAAGTGAGCATGCTGCATTGTAACGCCTCGGAAGTACCCCCTAGATGTAACATGGTGCTTAAGACTACAAATAGACCTAAGATGACCCATGATATCTATTTAGTTTGGGAACTCACACGAGGATTGACTAACAAATATAGAAGCTGAAGATAAACTATTTTGTATTTTATTGGAAATCTTTAACTTGGAAATATTTAACAAATCCTTTGAACTAGAAGCATAATCAGTCTGATAAGCCTCTTATAATTTCTAGAGAGCTACTGGACAGACCCCAGCTGACCTGAACATAACGAAAATCAACTACCTAAAACACAATCATCAATAAGCAGAAGTCTGATAAACTGGGTCCTTGAACTATGAGGACTCACCAAAAGTCGGGATATAGGTGATGATGCACGTAGTCAATCGTGTTGCTCGAAATGAGCACTCGAACCTACATTATAAGACAATATAGAACATAGACAAATATATGGGTTAGTAACTCTGGAATATACGGAGTCTGCGAGGGGAATGCATAAGTAAAATGATAACTAAATATGCATATAAGCTTTCAAATGATGCATGATAAGGGTAAATGACTAACGTTGAATCTGAATAAGACCAAAGACTACAAGATCATAAACATGAATTATGTAGCATAGAAATAAGCTTTGTGATCCATGACACTTATTTTCTAAAAGCTTTGCTTTTTAGTCTTTCTTATGAGGGATTCTTCTAACCGACATAAACCATGTGAGCTACCATGGAGTCCAAAGTCTTACCCACATTGGGGAGAATTGTTCTATCCTTGCCATTGAAATAGAACCTCAACTTAAGTGATCATTGAACTTCATCCATATTGGGAAAAAGCTTAAACTACGGTGGCTCGTAGTTTCTAGGAATTTAGGATACACTCATTCGCATTCCCTTCTCGGTGCTAAATACTATCTCCAGAATACTTATATGATAATACTTTAATAAATCCACCTTAAAATAGCATAAGGGTTTATAGAATGAAAACCAGTTATGATTCTATTTTATTTAATTCATAATAAAGATGAATAGTTTTGGATTTCATATCTTATCTTTAGATTAAAAGATAAATCTTTCATAAATCATGCTATAATGTATATGTATGAAGTTTCAAAAGCTTAAACTTTCTGGTAAACTTAATGCTTGTACTTGGTACTTTAAATTTATGCTTTATTTCATAGGATATAATAATAAAAAATCATGCTCAATAATCACCTTGAAATCTTTCAACAATATCCAGTCAAGATAATGAAATTCAAATCATAATATAAATCTTGCAAGTCAAAACAGGAATATATGTAAACCTTGATGCACTTAAAGTTTTCAATCACATGGTAGTATCATACTTCAAGAATATGGCTATTTGGGAATGAATGCTAATTCAAAATAAGTAAATTAAATATCAAAACCTTGCACTTTGGACACAAAAATGAAAGAATAACCTTGTTCATAAACCCCATATGCCTGGAATTGCTTGTCTTATGAGAGAGCTTGATCTTTGAGACTTGAAAGATAAATTTGTGTGAGAAACCCTAATCTTGATGTTCTTGGTGATGAGAGGAGGTAAGTGTTGTTAATTGAATGAGGAATAGTGGAAATAATGCATCTTTGGGGGTTATAGGTAGTGGGTTAGAGTTATAAGAGGGAAAAAGACCAAAAATCCCTTTAACTAAACATTACATAAATTTATTGTCAGTCTTCATGAATCAACCATACGACTCATATGCGAGGGTACAACTAGGCCCATCAACTTGTAATGTTGGAAGAATCAAGGATGGTATACACTAATCATCATACAAGTGGTAACATACGACTAGTATCATCTCCATACGACTTGTAGACCCTACTCGTATCTTGGACAAAATCTTAGGGAGTCTACATTGATAAACTTATGACTTCCCTTTATACGATTTGTATGGTGATCTTACGTCTCTAAGGCTCAAGTCGTACCTACAATAGAATATCCACTGTGCCATACTATCTTGTATACAACTACAATATACTTCTCGTATGTTGTATGTACGACTCAAGAGAGTGAGTCGTATGATGCATAAAAACTTCCAGACATGAGGTATTATAATATCTCCCCCTTGGAAATTTTTGTCCTCCAATGTGATTCACTTAGGATTTGGATTTTGGAAAAAGGATAAATATCTCCATACTGAATTTACAACCAAGCTTACTACTACAACAAGAATTCAATTTCTCACAACATAAGTGTTATATAGGAGCAATTAGACTGACTTTAAGCGAAAGAACTTGCTGGAAATAACATTTTACCTTAGTTAGAAACTGAAGTGGAGGAAAAGAGATGAGGATACTTGGTCATCATATCTGGTTAGACTTCCCAAGTGGCCCCTTCAACTAACTGGTTTCTCCAAAGAACTTTTAGTGACGCTACTTCCTTAATCCTTAGCCTTTGGACTTACCTATCAAGTATCTCTACATGAATCTCTTCATATGTCAAGTTATCCTTAACAACAATATTCTCTAGGGGAACTACTATGGACAAATTTCCAATGCACTTTTTAAACATTAAAACATGGAACACAGGGTGAACTGCAGCTAACTCCGATGGAAGTTTCAATTCGTAAGCAACCTCTCCAATTCATCTCACTATCTCATATAGACCAATAAATAGGGACTCAATATTCCCTTCCTTATTAATCTTATAATTCCCCTTATAGGCTACACTTTCAAGAATACCCAATCGCCCACTTCAAACTTGAGCTCTCTCCTTCTTACATCAGCATATGATTTCTAATGACTCTGAGCAGTTCTTAGTTTCTCACGAATCAACTGAACCTTTTCCATTACTTTAAGAAAAGAGTTAGAACAATCAAAGCCGCTTCACTGACCTCAAACCATCCTATAGGTGATCTTCACCTATGCCCATACAACGCTTCAAATGGAGCCATCTGAATACTTGCATGATAATTATTATTATAGGTGAACTAAATCAAAGGTAGGTTGTAATCCCTACTTCCTTTAAAGTTTAAAACACACTCCCTCAGTATGTCTTCTAATGTTTGAATTGTGCGTACATCCTGAACGTCGGTCTGCAGATGAAATGCAATACTAAGCTTAACCTTTGTACGAAGGCCTTTTTGAAAAGACTGCCAAAACTGTAAAGTAAACTAGGTTCCTCTATCTGAAATGATGGATAAAGGTATCCCATGAAGCCTTACTAACTTGCAGACATACATTTTGGAATAATCCTCCATGGTATCTGAAGTCTTGACAAGTAGAAAGTTGGCTGATTTAGTTATTTGGTCTACTATGACCCAAATTAAATCATGATGACATCTTGTATGAGGAAACCCTGTAATGAAATCCATATTCACTACCTCCTACTTTGAAGTAGGGATACTAATCTCTTATAACGTACCACCCGATCTTTGGCATTCAACCTTAACTTGTAGACAATTAGGACACTTGGCTATATACTCGTCTATATCCCTCTTAATACCATTCTACCGATAAATCTCCCGTAAGTCGAGGTACATCTTAGTAGTAACCAAATGAATGGAATACCTCGAACCATGGGCCTTGGCTAGTATCCTTTCCCTCAACCCATCTACATTCAAAAATAAAGTCTTCCTTAATAGCAAAGTACACCATCTCCCCCTTGGGAGAAACCTCAACTTTTTGCTGTTGGACTACTTCTAATATTTGGTTGAGTATAGGATCATTTCACAATTTCTCCTTCACTTCAACTACCAAAGATGATTTCAAACCATTCTAAACTACTACTCTCACATCATCCATATCGAGTAAATATACTCCCAAACGAGAAAACGTATGCACTTCTTTAGCCAACTCCCGCCTTTCTTCTTTCACATGGGACACACTACCCATAAACAACCTACTGAGTGCATCTTCCACTATGTTATGCTTGACCAAATGATAGAGAACATTCATATCATAATCTTTCAACAACTCCAACCACCTTCTATGATGAAGATTCAACTCCCTTGGAGAAAATACAAATAGATGACTCTTATGGTTAGTGAAAATGTTAACGTACACACCATAAAGGTAGTACCTCCAAATTTTCAAGGGAAAACCCACAACAGCTAACTCCAAGTCGTGAGTTGGGTAATTCTTTTCGTGATCCTCAAGTTTCCTGGAGGCATAAAATATCATTCTCATGTTCTGAATCAACACACAACCTAACCCAACTCTAGAAGTATCACAAAATACTACAAATCCATCTAACCCTTCCGGCAAGGCTAACACTGGTACCGAAGTCAATCTATCCTTCAACTCCTGGAAACTCTTCTCACACTTTCTTACCATATAAAATTCACTTTCTTTTGGATCAACTTAGTTAATGGAGCATCTATAGAGGAGAATACTTCGACAAATCTTTTATAATATCCACCCAAATCCAGAAAGCTCCTGATATTGGATGGAGTGATGGGTCTAGGATAGTGCTTCACTCTATTAGTCTTTCGAGGATATACATGAATTCCATCCTCTAAAATAACATGTCCTAAGAAGGTAACGGATTCCAACCAAAATTCACATTTACCAAACTTCACATATAGTTGATGATCCTTGAGGGTCTGGAGCACTATTGTTAAATAGTCTGCATGTTCCTCCCCACTCCTAGAATACACTAGTATGTCATCTATAAAGACAATGAAAAACATGTCCAAGTACTATTTTAAGACAATGTTCATCAAACCTATAAAGGCTACAGGAGCATTTGTTAGTCCAAACGACATAACCATAAACTCAAAATGGCCATACCTCATTCAGAAAGTTGTTATTAGTATATCTTTCTCCCTAACTTTCAACTGATAGTGTCCTGACCTAAAGTCAATCTTGGAGAACCACCGGGCACTCTGAAGCTGATTAAACAAATTATTGATTCTAGGAATAGGATACTTGTTCTTGATGGTAACCTTGTTTAGTTATTTGTAGTCTATACATATTCTGAGAGTACCATCTTTCTTGCGCTCGAACAGGATTAGAGAACTCCATTAAGAAACATTGGGTTTGATGAAACCTTTATCTAAAAGGTCCGTAAGTTTTTCTTTTAACTCCTTAAGTTTGGCTGGAGCCATACGATATGGATAAATAGAGATGGGTAGAGTATCAGAAAGAAGATCAATACCAAATTCTATTTCTCTATCCAAAGATATCCCTGGAAGATCTTTGGGGAAAACCTGAGGAAACTCATTGATTGCACAAACTGATTTAACTATTAGGGCTTTAGACTTAGTATCTTTGACTCGAACTAGATGATAAATATACCCTTTTGATATTAACTTTTTGGACTTAAGATAAGAGATGAAATGACCTTTGGGAGACACAAAACTACCCTCCTACTCAAAAAAATGCCTCATCAAGAAATTGAAACTTAACCATGCAGGTGCAACAATCTATTGATGCATAGCATGAATAGATCCAACCTATGCCTAGAATAATATTGAAATCCACCATCTCTAACTCTATTAGGTCTACTAGTATGATCTTATGGAGGAAGGTAATAGGACATTTCCTATCGACTCATCTAGAAACAACTGACTCACCCACTGGAGTGGAGATGAGAAGATTTTGGAGAGATTTTTAGGACCTATCCCAAAATTTACAGCAACCAATAGAGTTACAAAAGAGATATTCGATCTCGGTTCTAACAATATATATAAATCAAGGTGGAAGGCATGAAGAATACAAGTAAAAATGTCTAGTAAACTCTCCTGCTCCTGATAGGATAGTAAAGCATAGAACCAATTCTAGAACTGACCGCCACCTGTACTGGACGATACGCCGTGTGAAGGAACTGGGTGACCTGGATGAGATGGTGCATTAGTATCCTGAGTCTGAGGACGAACATCCCTACTTCCCTGCTTAGTATATGGAAACTCCTTGATTCAGTGGCCAACTTTCCACAACCATAGAAACTCCCCTTTCCCATCAAACACTTACCAGGATGGGTCTTGCCATATTTTACACATGTCAGGTGACTAGGACTCCCGACATTACTGTTCTAAGACATGGAGTTTGAATTACTACCCCACTTCTCCTACCCGGTCTTGGTTGCAGGTGCACTGGCTGAAGATGGAGAAGGTACTGATGAATGACCTTGAAACTGCAAACAGCTTCCCCCTCTATACCTTGGATGACTATAATCAAACTGTCCAGTCCTAGCTCTCTTATTTCTCTTCTCTCTTTCCTTTAACTTTTATACCTTAATATATTGAGCATGAGTCATCAACCAAGAAATATCTATATCCCCAATCAGCATGGCGGTCCTACACTTCTTGACCATCAAATTAGACACCCCAGTAACAAACTTACTCATACGAGCTCTAGAGTCAAATAAGAACTTGGGGGTATACTTTGATAACTAAGTGAACTGAAGGTAGTACTCTTTTATTGTCATAGAGCCCTGCCTCATGTTCATGAACTCTTTTACTTTAGCCTCCCTGATCTCACGCCAAAAGAACCTATCCAAAAAATCACTCTAAAACACCTGCCAACTCATAGGAGATGCATTCTCACACCCACATTCTTTATACATAACAACCCAATCATATGCGACATCCTTTAGCCTATAAGAGTATAAATCTATACTCTCCTCTTCAGTGACACACATAATCCAAGTAATCATTCTCACCTCATCAATAAAGAGTTGAGGATACTCATCCACCTTTGACCTATGGAACTTAGGTGGATTCATCCTCATAAGGTCTCAAATTTGAGCTATAGCTAAATTACCATTTTACAAAAATGGGACTGCTGCTTTTGGTTTCCCTGATCATTGGCATTCACAGCTTGGGAAAATGCTTAAAAGGCATCCCAAAATTCATCATGAGACATATTTTCATTCAGAGGGTCAACATACAGGGGTGGTTGATCATCATTTCTACATACGTTGGCTTAATAAGGAGGTATATTCTGTCACATAAAAGCTTGAGTTAAGAAAGATACAGACAACTGTCAGTACGATAGATCATGTAAGAAATTATGATTCCTAACTCATTCCATAGCCTCTTAATCATAAATGTGGTGTTCTTCACATCCATGATCAAGACTCTACATAACATGACTTTTCTGACTCCCTAGGACTGTTTAAACCTTAGGCTCTCATACCAAGTTTGTAATGCCCCAAAAGTACCCCCTGGACGTGATACGATGCTTAAGACTAAAATTCTATCTACTTAGGATGGGAACTCATATGAGAATATCTAACAACTATATAAACTAAAGATAAACTATTATTTATCTTAATGGAAATATTTAAACAAATTCTTTAAACTAGAAACCTAATCAGACTGACAAGCCTATGCTAATGTCGAAAGAGCCACTAGGACAGACCCTAGCTGACTCGAGCATAAAAAAAATCAAATAACTAAAACACTATTATCAACAAACAGAAGTCTGATAAACTAGGTCCTCAAACTATGAGGATTCACCAAATTTAAGGATGTAGGTAATGATGCCCATAGACAAATATGTTGCTGGAAACGAGCACTAGAACCTACATTATAAGACAATGTAGCACATAGACATATATGTGGGTTCGTACCTCTGGAATGTACTGAGCATACGGGGGTGAATGCATAAGTAAAATGATAACTAAATATGCATATAAGCTTTCAAATGTTGCACACTAAGTGTAGATGACTCACCTTGAATCTGAATAAGACCAAAGACTGAAAGATTATAAATATTAATGATGAAGCATAATAATAAAATTTGTGAGCCATGGCACTTAGTTTTTAAAAGCTTTACTTTTGTTTCTTTCTTATGGGGATTCTTCTAACTGACATAAACCATGTGAGCTACCATGGAGTCCAATGTCTTACCCTTGTTGGGGAGATCTGTTCTATCCTTGACATTAGAATATAACCTTAACTTAAGTGGTCACTGAACTTCATCCATATTGGGAAAAAGCTTAACCTATGGTGGCTCATAGTTTCTAGGAATTTAGGATAAAGCTTAACCTATGGTGTCTCGTAGTTTCAAGGAATTTAGTATACACTCATCCGAATTCCCTTTTTAGTGCTAAATACTACCCCCAAAATACTTATATGCTCATACTTTAAGAAGTTCACCTTAAAATAGCATAAAAGTTTATAGAATAAAAACCAGTTATGCTTCTCTTTTCTTTAAATCATAATCAAGATAAATAGTTGTGTTTTTCATATCTTATCTTATAGATCAAAAGATCAATCTTTCTTGAATCATGCTATAATGTATGTGAATGAAGTTTCAAAAGCTTATACTTCCTTGTAAACTTAATGCTTTTACTTGGGACTTGGAATTCATGCTTTATTTCATAGGATTTCATAATAAAACATCTTGCTCAATAATTATCTTGAAATCTTTCAATAATATCCAATAAAGATAATGAAATTCAAATCACAATACAAATCTTGCAAGTCAAAATATAAATATATTTAAACCTTGCTGCACTTAAAGCTTTCAATCACATAGTGGTATCATACTTCATGAATTGGCTATTTGGGTATGAACCCTAATTCAAAATAGGTAAAATAATTCTAAAAACCATGCACTTTGGGAATAAGAATGAAATAATAACCTGTTTATAACTCTATATGCCTGGAATTGCTTGTCTTATGAAGAGAGTTTGAACTTTGAGACTTCAAAGATGAATTTGTGTGAGGTTCCCTAATCTTGATGTTCTTGGTGATGGAAGAAGGTAAGTTTTGTTAATTGAATAAGGAATAGAGAAAAATAATGCCTCTATGGGGGTTATGGGTCATGGGTTGGAGTTATAAGATGGAAAAAGACCAAAAAGCCCTTTAACTAAATATTACAAAAATTAATCATCAATCTTCATGACTCAATCATACGACTCGTATGGTGAGGATATGACTAATTCCACAACTTTTATGCCTAGCAGAATAAAGGGCGATAGACACTGATCATCATATGAGTGGTAACATATGACTAATATCATATCCCTATGACTTGTAACACTCTACTCATATCTTGGAAAGAATCTTAGGGAGCCTATACTAACTTATGAATTCCCTTCATACGACTCATATGGTGATCTTACGACTTTAAGTCTCAAGTTGTACCTACAACAAAATTTCCACTATGCCACACTGTCTTGGATATAAGATCATATACTTCTCGTATATTATATATATGACTCAAGGGAGTGAGTCGTATGATTCACAAAAACTTCCAGACACGAGGTATTACATGTATATGGTATAGTTTTTGAAGTTAGATGTGTTTGAATTTATTTGAATTTCTTTTCCAGATTATGTTTAAATGATTTTATGCCTTTTAAGTCATTAAAATAGCAGAGAGTGTGTATATAAGGAACAAGAATCCTCCGTTATTCAATTTGCACCAGAAAAGAAACAAAAGAACATGCTTCACTCCAAAGACAAGTGGTTCTACATGCACCATCCTGTACTTGGTTCCTTTATCTTTTTACCACCACCTATGAGAATATAAAAAAGATGGATATGATGTTAGGGTGAAATTCATATCTCAAGGAGGAGAAAAAAATTATAGTTCATGCTATAACGTTAAATATGGAACTTGTGGGAGGCAACCCAACGTTTGTTCTTATTTTGTTTTTATTAGCATCACCTTTGATTTTATTTGTTATTGTTTTTAGGGTTTAGGAGAAGTCACATTTACCCTAAATTTGAGCTAACAATCATGGAAAATACAAAGTGTAGGGTCCTTCAAACTCGTGATAGAAATCGAAGAAAGTGACATGCTACTAGCTTGTCCTAGGGGCTTAGGAGGTATTTCTAATCCTTGTTCTTAATTTGATTTATCTATAAGTTTTTTATGAAATTTTAAAAATTATAATTTTTTTTATCTTGGTCAATTTTTAGTTTTTGTTGGTTTGTCTATTTCATAGAAGCATACTTCACCCACCCTTTTGCTTTTAATTTTGATTCTTTTTTTAGGGAGAACCCTTTTAACGCGGTATCCTTTTTGATTTTTAAGTGTAATTTTAAAATTTTTGTCACTTGGTAAAAAGAGATGCTCTATCTAGGTGCGACACATGATTTGTTTTGCAAGTGGTGTTGAATTGTAAGGCATGATGTGAAAAACTAAATGACTCTTGTGTGACACCTATGTTTTTTTATCTGATTTTTGTGTGATTTTGTCTTAATATTTCAATTCTTGTGATTTCTTTGTTGAGAGTCTGTAGGGATCTTTATTGTGTTAAACATGTGCCATATGTTTTGAGGTTTTTGTTATTTTTCATATTTGCATATTAGTGGCTAGAACTTGATAGTGTGTTTGCAAAGAGAAATAGAGAATGTTGAGTTTAGAAGATGATGTAGGCATATATTTAATAGCCATGTTTTATACCTAATTTATCTATCCTTTATGCATGACCTTAGTTAGACTCATTAAGTCTTTAGCTTATTCTTTAGTAGCCTCATATGTAGCTCATTCCTTTTTTTTCAGTTAACCAAATTTGATCTAAAACTCTAAAAGGATCCTTCAGGTTATTTTCCATAATTTTGCTTATTTTTGCTGTTAGAGCTTCTCCATAGCTTCACTAAGTCGTTTATGACTTGCTAGAGCTGGCAGTTCAGTTGCCGGGTAGTTCATTTGTTTTTTTGAGCCAATTTCCTGTTTAGAAGTCTTTGTTGGTTTTAAATGGCACCAGATGAAAATTTCAGCAAAACAATCTCGTATGCAAATTTTGACTATGCTAGAAGCTCTAGAATAAAAATTTTAGGATGAGTAGACCTTTGGTTCAAGTTCGAAGGCACCCGAGATCATTTCGACCTATTAGTCAAACAGTTAAGAAAATAAAATATGGGTGTGGGAGCTACATTTGATCGAAATGACCTCAGATGGAAATTTAAAGTGCGCCAATGCAATTGTAATATCAAATTTAGTGTGGTTATAGAGTTTGCTTGTGTATACGAGGTTCTAAACAAATGTTGAGCACCCGATCAGGCCCATTTTGGACTTGGAAAATTTGGTGCATCAACAAATCTGGTGCCATTACGATCGCGCCTTTTTGGACCACACTCATGAGTCCATGTGCAACAGAGGTGCTGTGATCATAAGGAGGTGTCGCGATTGTGATTTTTCTGACAGATGAGAGGTGCTGTGACTGTACACCTACTGGTCACGACAGCGACTTCTGATTACCTGGTCTAGGAATATAAACCCCCTTTTTCTAATGATTTTAGCTGATTTTCCATCTTGTATCTTGTGAGCTAAACCCTAATAAGAGATATTTTAAAATAGAGACTTATGGGTGACTTAGGAGCTTGGTTAACATCTATTTTCGTGATTATGAATCGAAAAAAAATAAAAATTCATCCTTTTCTTGGTGAATTTTTTTAGTTATTGCTCAAAACTCAAAAAACCTTTAGGGCTTGATTTTTAGCCCTAAATTAGCTTGATTTTTACCTATTTTTGAGGATAATGATTCCTTGAGCTTGTATGAAGGGTTGGTCTCAAAAATATGATTTTCATAAGTGGGACCCATAAGGGGTTTTAAGGTAATTTTTGGACCCAAAGAATAATGGTGCAATATGGGTATCATTATTCGTGTATTGATGAGTAGAATATGTTTTTGATAGCTTTGAATCTTGATGCTTTACGGAAGGGAAAAGCAAAGGTTTTGTGGTTCATTGAGCTTTCTTCGGCATCGAGGTAGGCTAGGTTTATCCCTTTCTAGATTGAGCTATGTCATAGTATATATATAATATCTTGTTATATTGGGATGGTTTTTAGGTGTTTTATTGATGATAAGCAAGATTTTGGGATAATTTGCACCGTTGAAGTCATTTGAAATCATAGAGTTAGAATACTTAGCTTGTTGCCTTGAACCTTAGCGAATTAGACTTCATTACTCATGCATAGCATGAGAATGCCCTAAATTACTCAATTTAGATAAAATGCTCTCGTTTCTCATGCTTAAGAAATATTTGGCCTTAGTTTCTTACACTAATGAGGGTTACCTTAGTTGCATTGTACTTAGTTAAATTGCTTGAGTAGAATCTCTACTTTAGGGCTAATTAAGGCTTAATATTTATCTAAGAGTGGATTTAGATACCTTAGCCTAGTCTAGGATAGAATTTGACTTGGATGTATTTTGGGGATATAGAAGTGGGATCTTTGACCCACCTTAAGTCAAGATTAATGATTAGTTCTCTTGAATCCTTATACATTTATTAGATTCTTAGAGAATTCCACTTTTGAGGTAACATTGAGGAACCTTGGTACTTATTAATTATGATGAATGGCATTGGAAGTAATGCCTAAGAGATCATGCTATATGTATACATTATTGGTTAAGCTTATGACGAACTATTGATTGTGTTATTATTTTGGCTATTGATTGGGATATTGAATATAGCATTAAATGAGCCTATGTCTATGATATTGTCTAAAAACAAATTATGTTGTCGACTATGCAATGAATAAGCTATAGATTATGCCATGGATTAGCTATTGCCAAGATATTGATAAGTTTTCTTTTATGTTAATGATAAGCCCTTGAATATACTATTAATAAGTCATTGCGCATGATATTTCTTATGATTATGATCAAGCTAAACAATTATGCTAGTAATCATGTTAGAAAACATTCTTGTTGATGAAATTAGCAATCGTATCATTAGTTGTGCTAGAAGTCATTATTATTGATTATATGGGAAACTATTCTATTAATAATGTTAGAAATCATGATTCTTGATTATGTTAGCACTTGTGACATTGATTATATACCCGATTCAATTCTAGAAGATGGTGATATTGATACCTGATAAGGACTGAGGATAACTATGATGATATTGATACTCGATAAGGTTAGAGGATGACTATGAAGATATTGATACCTCACCAGGACGGAGGATAATTATCTTGATATATTGATACCTGGCAAGGACGGAGGATATTATGATGATATTGACGCATGAGAAGGCCGGAGGATGATTTTGATTATTTATTGTAACCTGACAAGGCCAGGGGATATTATGATAATATTAATGCCCGATAAGGTAGGAGGAAAATTTTATTGATGTTCCTATGTGTACATCTACTGGATCTAATCTGGATATGCCTTAAGTATGACTTATATACATATATATATATATATATATATATATATCCTTATATGTAATTGAGTATGATGTTAATATTAGGAATGTCAGATATAGCCCGAATGTGGTATTATGATAATTAGTGGACTTGTGAAGATTAGTGATAAATGATTATAAAGTGGTATAGTTGATGATCAGGGATTAATGAGGATTAGAGGTGAATATTGGTTAAGTGACTAATTATGACTATTTGATGAACTAGGATTAGGTTGTAAGGGATGATTAGTTAATATATATTGGTTAGTTGATGATTATTGGGTAGTTGATAACCTATGATTTGTGGTTATGAAGTGAATACTTGTTAAATGAAGACTAGTTATTAAATTATTTAGTTAATAAGAGTTGGTTAGCAAATAAATGGTGGCTAGTGTGCACCGATGATATGATTGTTAAGTAATGGCAATATTATGAATGTGTGCACTTTAGCTAATATTGGTAAATTGTGAAATGTTGGTAAATGACCGTCTAATGGTGATTGAGGAATGATCGTTACATGACTATGAAGGCTAGTTATAATGATGATTGATGACTTTATTCTTCTCTTGAGTGTACTCTCTAATCGTATGGGAGACTGTGATGAGTTCATTACTTTTCTGCATAAATTGGCTTATAGGAGCCAATTTTGTAGTCTGTAGTTTCTTTTGATAATTCTTTATGTTATGTTACTATTTCGAATAATTTACTTATTATGATCAAGTGATGATTGGCAAGTGTTGAAACCTTATGTCAATTGTTATCTCGATTTAATTACTTATTATGTACAATAGTATTAGAGGTGATTCAGGTTCATTTCTGTACCTTAACTTAGTTATGTTATCTTGCATTTTATCATACTTATATCATGATTAAGATCATTCGGTCGATGATGCCTACTCAGTACCTATTGTTTTACTATTCATACTATACTTTTGTACCTTCTTGGTGTATATCCGACTTCTAGCTATCGCTGTTGATCATTATTCACACGGTGATTGATTTTTGGAGATAGGGTGAGCTCTTGGTGTTCGATCTCCCATTTATCCTATATCTTTTATATTTAAGATTTAGTTTTTCAGACAGATTTATTGACTATTCTAGACTTTTGAAGTTATATTCATACTATTAGATACTCTTGTACTGGATCTACCAGGTTGTGGGATTGGTATCTTGTAGTGACTGATTATTTTTTCTAGCACCTTTGTTATTTATAAATTATGTTATTAAATTTCACCTATGTTGGTCATTTACTTTTGAATTAACCCATTGAGCCAGCTTTGGGTTAAGTTACCTACTAGCGGAATTTAGTAGGTGATATCATAACTCATAAATAAGATTGTGATAAATTAATATTAGAGATTGGTTACACGAGTATTGTTTGTATAAGAAAAAGTGTCTAGTATAGTCTTATTGATCAGAATGATGACGTCCTTTTCCTATCTTTGGGAGGCTATGGGATATTTTTAGGAGTTCTTCACTTCTTTCACTCATATCATGCTGATAGTCTGATTTGGTTTATACAAGTATTCCCTTGACTTTACTCTTTTGCAGATGTCTAGGACAAGTGCTACTACTACACGAGATGAAGTTCCCAAAATTGAGCTTAGGGATCCTAATACTATTCATGGATGACCCAAAGGTCGTGATGGGTTACGAGATGTGTCCTCATCAAAGCCCAGATTGAGGTCCCCCACCAGACCATATTCCTGCTTTTGATCCAGAGAGTCATCCGCCACAACCAGTGGTGGTCCAGGGACTAGCCCAGGCTTTACTAAAGTTTATTTCTTCTTTATTGCTCATAGATGCATTGGTTTAGCCTTTGGGTTTAGTTGGTGGTGCAACGTCTGATGGTTCATAGCCTACAAATCAGAGTGGTACTGAGGTAGGGACGCAACCTGTAGCTGCGACTCCTAGAGTTGAGGTTCCTCTTAAACCGATAGTTTTTAGCTGGTATTTTCTCAATTACTGGTTGCTCAGCCTGCTATGTCTTCTGATCAACAAAAGATATTGGGTAGATTCTAGAAATTAGATCCACCTAGGTTGTTTGGTCCTCTAGGTGAGGATGTATATGAGTTTCTAATTTCTTGTGAGGATAGGCTCCGTGGTTTGGTCCTAGTTGAAACTCGTGGTGTAGTACACCATATTTTAGTTGGATTTGTTTGCTCAAAATTGTGGAGATATTTTATGGATTTTAGACAAGTTAGATCTTCTTCTTTTTCAGGGACTCAGTTCTCTGAGATTTTCTTAGAGTAGTACATGCCTCACAGCCTTAGAAACTGTTTGAGGGATCATTTCTCTAGATTGAAGCAGGGCTTCATGATAGTTGTAGAGTATGAGGCTCATTTCCATGAGTTGGCTACGTATACAACTTATTTTCTAGATACTGAGTATGAGAGAGTTTATTGATTCATTAGAGGGTTGAGACTCCCCATATTGTATGTCTACTTAGAGTTTAGTTTCTATGGGTATGTTATTTACTGAGAAATATTGTTACGGTGATGAAGGAGATGCACCATGAGTGTCGTGAGGGCTGTGATAAGAGGACTCAGGGAAGATTCAGTGGGAGTCAGAATAGTTCCCAACCTAGAGATGGAAGTTCTTAGAGTAGGCATCCTCTGTGTCCATCCTATCAGCCTCAAAGTCAACCTAGTTCATTGGTTCAGGCAATACTTTAGATTACTGACAGAGGTCAGTCTATTGCTAGTGATTTCCCTGGTAAGGGTAGTGTTCTGTCTTTGAGAGGTTCATCTTCTAGTTATTCTAGTCGTGGTGGTTATTTTAGGTTAGACAGATCTACTAGTTCTGGTTCAGCTCATGTTTCCTATTTTACTTGTGAACTTTTTGGTCACTATTTGCCAGATTGCCCTAGTTTTGGGGTAATTATTGTTTCAGCTTAGGGTGTTTCCCCTATTAGATCAGATCATCCCTCAGATAAAAGTGGTTCTCATGGTTGTAGGGGTGGTTTTCAGGGTACTCGAGGAGGTTCTCAGGCAGGCAAGATAGAAGGTCAGTCAGGTTCCTAGATAGGTGGAGGGTGTGGTCAGTTGTATGTATAACCTTCTAGACCCAAGGTTGATACTTTGGATATTGTATTTACAAGTACAATTTTGGTGTTCTGCTAGGCGACCCTTGATTTATTTGATCTTCGATCAACTTATTCTTATATTTTTTCTTATTATGCACCATGGTTAGAGTTGTCTTGTGACTTATTATATGTGCCTTTACGCGTTCCTATGGGTGATTCTTTAGTAGTGGATCGAGGTTTTATATCTCTTTTATGACTGCTAGATATCTTGATACTTACACTGACCTTATTATTCTAGATATGGTAGATTTTGATGTGATTCTGGGCATGGACTAGTTATCCCACTATCATGCGATCATAGAATAGTTTTCCAAGACCATTACCTTAGCCATGCCTGTTGTACCCTCAGTCGTGTGGTAGGGAGCGGTTAGTTATGAGATGATGGGGATTATTTTTTATGTTCATGCTAGAAGGCTAATTTCAAGGGGTTGTTAGTCTCATCTCTCTTATATTTGTAATACTAGTATGGAGAGTCTATCACTTGACTCTGTTCCTATTGTTTGTGAGTTTCCTGATGTGTTCCTTACCATCTTGCTTGGTATTCCTCCTGTCCGTGAGATTAAGTTTGCTATTGATTTGGAGCTTTGCACCTGACCTATTCCTATGGCACCTTACTATATATATCATTCCGAGCTTAAGGAGCAAAATTTTCAGCTTCAAGATCTTCTTGGTAAGGGTTTTATTAGATCGAGTGTGTCCCCTTTGGGATATCCTATATTATTTGCGAAGAAGAAAAATGGTTCTATGCAGATGTGTATTGATTATAGGAAGTTTAATAAGGTGATGGTGAATCATCGCTATCCTATGCCTCGGATTGATGATTTGTTTGACTATCTTCAAGGATCGGTGGTGTTTTCTAAAATTGATTTGAGATCTAGTTACCATTAGTTGAGGATTCGGGTAGGGGACATCCCGAAAATAGCTTTTAGGTCTTGTTATGGTCATTATGAGTTCCTTGTGATGTCTTTTTGGTTGACTAATGCCCAGTCATATTTATGGACTTAATGAATTGAGTGTTAAGGGCTTCTTTTTTATTTCTTTGTGATTGTGCTCATGATGACATCCTTGTGCATTCGAGGAGTAGAGAGGAGCATGTGCTGCATTTGAGCATTGTGCTCCAAACTTTAACAGATCATGTACTTTTTTCCAAATTCTCTAAGTGTGAGTTTTGTCTTGAATTAGTGATATTCCTAAGACATATGGTGTCTAAGGATAGGATTATGGTAGATCTAGCTAAGATTAAAGTAATTCATGATTGAGATGGACCTACATCTCCGACTGAGGTTCGTAGCTTTATTGGTATGGCCAGTTATTATAGATGCTTCATTAGGGGTTTTGCCACTATTTCATCCCTTATGACCAGATTTAAATAAAAGGAGGTTCCTTTTTGATAGTCCGAGAAGTATGAGTTAAGCTTTGAAAAGATCAAGGACTTTCTCACTTCATCTCCTGTTTTAGCTCTTCCTGCTGAGAGTGAGGGATTCACCGTGTTTTTTGATGCTATTGATGTTGGTCTAGGTTGTGTATTGATGCATCAGGGGTGTGTCGTTGCTTATTCTTCTTGACAGTTTAAGGTGCACAAGCGCAACTACCGTACTGATGATTTTGAGTTGGCGGTGGTAGTTTTTGCGCTTAAGATTTGGAGGCATTATATGTATGGCGTGCATTGTGAGGTTTTCGCCGATCATTGCAATCTTCAACATCTTATAACACACAGAGAGCTTAATTCTAGGCAGCGTAGACGGATGATGTTTCTTAAAGACTATGATATTTCTATCTTGTATCATCCAGCCAAGGCAAATGTGGTAGCAAATACCTTGATTCGGAAGGTAGTGAGTATGGGTAGCATGACTTGTATTTCAGTTTCTCAAAGGCCGTTGGAATGCAACATTTATTCCTTAACCAACTTGATGGTTTGCCTTGATATTTCTGACCCTAGGAGGATTCTTGCTAATGTTGATGCAAGGTCCTTGCTATTTAAGAAGATTTGGGATCGTCAGTTTGAAGATCGTCAGCTATTTAAGGGTGTTTAGAGAGTTGATGGTCGCATTTATGTTCCACAAATCGATGATTTGATTCAGCTGATTTTGCATGAGGCTCACAACTCTAGATATTCTATTGATCCCAGCACAACCAAGATGTATAGATATTCGAGGCAACATTATTGGTGGTTCTATAGGTAGTTTTGATGATGATCAGCTAACTGTAAGGGACCTGGTTCCTGGATGATCATGGTACAGTACAACTGGCACGCGTGACTGCACAATTTTGTCCTCTTGAGTAACAAACTTGCAGGTGCTGCTTGTACTAATTAGGATAGCTGGTCCAATGCTATTTCATCCCTAATCATCACTTATTTATAAAAGTAAAACGATGCTTCTTCATCAAATGCGTTTTTGGAAATTGCAAAAACTAAAGAGAGGCATCAAAAGCTCAATTTCAACACTGCTCAAGTGCTTAGCTATTTATGTGAGCTTAAACAAAAATTCTTCTTGAGTGAGTACGAATTTATAATTGAACTACTCATGCTATAAGAGTAGTATTTTATTTTTTGTAGAGAGTGCTTAGGTAGAGTTACCTAAGTTTAATACTGATTAGAGTTAATCAGTGAAAAGAGTCCTTGGTAGAGTTGCCAAGATGAGCTAGTAGTAGAGTTATTACAAGTGAAGGAACCTAGAGTTAGGTTCATTGAAGACTATAATCAAGAGTTAGATTATAGTGTTTTTGGAGGTGCTTGTGAGGGAAAGCCATGTTTTTTACCTTCCTTGATAAAGAGGGTTTCCACGTTAAAAATTCAGTATTCTTTACTCTGCCTGCACTGTCTTTTGATTCTTGGATACTTTACTATGTTTTTCCTATGATTGACTTTGAGAGACCTAGTCCCTCACTGTGTGGTGCAACCCTCTTGGGTTTCAATAATTGGTATCAGAGCTAGGTCACTCTAAAATATTCACACGTAGAGTGTCTTGGTTTGCATGACTGCTCTACCTAACCTGGAAGAAGTGAAATCAACCACTAGGCCACCTAGATTTAATGGACAGTAGTATGGGTGGTGGAAAACTAGGATGTTTGACTTTATTATGGCTAAAGATAGTGAAATATTGGAAATAATCCTTGCTGGTCCTCATGATCCTATTGAAGAAGTCAAGGAAGAGGAAATAACCAGAATTGTTGCTAAAAGTATGAGAGAGTATGATAATGAGGATAGAAGGAAAATTGAGAAAAATTATAAGCACAAGAAACTATTAGTCTGTGGGAAAGGGCCTGATGAATATAACAAGATCTCATCTTGTGAAAATGCTAAAGATATCTGGGATTCTTGAGGACTTCTCATGAAGGAACTACAGATGTAAAAGATTCTACAGTTGAAATACTGACAACTCAGTATGAAACCTTCACCATGAAAGAATGAGAAATAATCTAAGAAATGCATACTAGATTCACTTCTATCACAAATGAGCTTCACTGCTTAGGAGAAGTGATTCCATTGTATAAGAAAGTGAGAAAGATTCTTGGTATTCTTCCTAAGTACTGGGAAAGAAAATTGGATGCGATAACTGAGGCAAGGAACCTCAAGACCCTCAATATGAATGAACTCATTGGTAATCTAAAGACCCATGAGCTTAAGAAACAGCAAGAGCTGGAGAAGAAAGAAGTAGAAAGAGAAAAATCTCTGGCTTTGAAGGGCTTAAAACATGATTCAAGTGAAGTTTATACACATGATTCCTATTTGGCAAGTAGGAATGTTAGAGCCATGAAGATGAGTGGTCAGTTCCAAAGAAAAGAAAGCAGCAACAAAAGAGGAAGCAATATGTAGGTATGTCTCAAATGTGGAAGTCCTAATCATTTTATTAAGGACTGTCCATTGAACAAAGTGGATTAATAGGGGTTCCTCAAGACTGGAGGTGACAAGGGAAAGAACAAGGATCAGGTCCCTGAAAATTCAGGAAGAAAGGCAGCAACTGAGTATGCTGTAAAGCGAGCTTTGGGAGCATGGGGAGATTTTTCCAGTGATTCAGGTGAAGATGAGAAGATTGGAGATGTTTCTATGATTGAAGTGGAAGAAGGTCCAGTTATCTATGATTCCTTTTTTACACTCATGGCAGACACAAAAGATGAAAAAAAGAAGGTAACTCTATTTTATATTAAGGAGAATCTAGATAATTACACTTCTAGGAAGATTAAAAGGCTTGCAAGTATGTTGATAGACTCAGTATGTGAACTAACTGCTGAGAAGAATGCCTTACAAGAAAAAGTAGAGAATCAAGAGCATGAGCTGATTGCTTTAACTCTCCAAATTTTTGAAACTAAAGAGTTGTTCACAAAGATGAAATCTAAAAATCTGAGTTTGATGAGTAATTTGAAGAAAGTAAATGATGTATATGGAAAAGGGAAGAAAAATTATTTAAGGCTTCAAGTTGATCTTGAGGAATTATCGTGTGATTTCCAAAAACACCTTATGTCTGCACTTCACAAGAATGAAGAGTTAGAGAAGGACCTGGTACGCTTAAGAGAAGAGTTGAATAAATATCAAAAATAGACTGCTTCTTCACATATTCTTTATAATCTGACTAGTTAGGGTGCTAATGGTGGCAAAAGACTGGGTTATCAAGGATAACTCCAACCTGTTGGGCACACAAAGGGGTCGTTTGGTAGAGTTTACTGGAAAAAATAATGCATGCATCAATTAATGTGTATTACTAGTACCTTGTTTGGTATATTTTTAGCCTATGTATAACTAATGCAAGCATTAGTTATACACTCTGTTGTGTATTGAGGTGTGCATTACTAATATTTCAAAATCCATGGTATTAGTAATGCAATCGATCTAATGCATGCATTAGCATGATTAAAGACATAATTACTCCTCAATTTTTTTCCATATCCTTTTGAATATACATATGAAGGGGTCTTTTTACTAAAAAAATATTTTTTTAGAAATTATGTAATTCATATTATTTTTAATACTTCAATGCAATCACTGCATTAGAAAAATACAAGAACAACTAATGCAAGCATAGCTAATACAAGAATTACTAATAAAAGCATTATTAATACATTATGTTTTGCATTATTCTAATACTCTCTACACAATGACCCCTAAGGGGAATTGTCAAAGCTGGATAAGTGCTGGAATGAACAAATTATGATATGTTTAGTAGGAGTATACACTACCAAATGGATTCAAGTATTTGAATAAAATGAAGAAGAAATCTATACCTAGATGGACCGAGAAAGTTTTGATCACACCTTTGTTTTTTTAATGAGAACTCAAACTCAATTAGTTTCCCAAATCAAATAAGTGATCAGGGGTCCAAGTTGGAGAAAAGCGATTGCAGTCAGGAATGTTCATCAAAAGAGGGTGTTCAGAGCTTAATCTTAGAAGATCTGAATGTGTTCTCTCTCTCTCTGTCAAGGCACTCCAAGGTGGAGGTGTCATATTTTGAAATAGTTTAATTCAAGGGACCTGGATGGAAGACTCATCTTAGAAAATGAAGTTCCAACAAGTGTAACTCCAAGAATTAGCTATGTTTAGGAGATAGGTATCCATGATAAAGTAGGGGAATTATAATCTAACTCAGTTTCATACCTTTATAGGTATACACCAATGGAACAGGTTGGGAAGAAAACAAATGAAGCTAACACAAGCGGGTAATTCAACTAAAAAGAAAGTACCTAGTTCTATCTCTCAGGTTAGTACCTACAAGATGCTTAAGTAATCATAAAAATACTGTCTGAAAAACCAAACATTTTCCTAAGCTGTCAATTCCTTTGAAAAATGAAGAGTCGCACTTATTAGGTTCAAACCTGTCAGTTCAAAAGGAACATATTTAAATGACATTGGTCACCCTTAAAATTGCTAAATCAGACCATTATGTCAGTGTTCTTAAACTATTCCAAATTCATCTTTCCAAAACTAAAATCATCCCTAAACTAAACTAGTTCATCCCACTCTCTCAAAATCAAATAGATGGTATTACTACTTCCTAAAACTCTATAAGAAATCCAAAACCCCATAATCGAGTTAGTATTTATTGAACCCTTCTTAACCTTGGAAGTTTATGATCAACAAATTATGATGGATAATTCAAACAAAGGGTTTAGGTCACCAATAGGAAAAGAAATTTCTCAACCTAAAAATTCCCATTTTCCTTTGTTATTTGAAAAATCCAAAAAATGAATTCTCTAAAAAACAACAAGCACCGAGTTCTCCTACTTCCTTAGATTTAAATAATATTTTTGCTTAATTATTTGGTAAAGAAGTACTAGTTAAAAGGGTTGATATCTTTTGTAATGAGAATTGAGTGGATGAGAACTTATTTCTACTTACACATGACACCTCAGTTAGTGAAGTAGAATAGGAAGTATATGATAATGATGAAGTAAATGGAGAAAAATATATGTTGCTACCTCCAAATTAGGAAAATGAGGAAGATAAGGAGAAATTACCTCTGAGATGGACTGTGAAGAAACTTAAGGAAAAAGAAAAAGGAAGAATAAAAACACTAAGGTTATGGAGGCTGATAGAGGAGAGAAATTGAGATTAGAAGATGGTTTTGATTTCAAATAAGGAAGAAAGGATGTTCCTAAAACCAATAGGACCAGGTCATCTATGTCAAGGTCTAGCAGCTCTGCTGTAAGCAGGAAGAAATACATAGCTGTAAAAAGAAAGAAAATGTCTGAGGGACCTGGTCCCAAGACAAGAAAAACACAGATGCATGAGAAAGAAGAGCCATGTAGTGACCCTAAAATAAATAAAAAGAAAGAAGAAAAGAAGGAAATGTCTAGAGAAATAAGAATTAGAAACTTGAGAATTCAAAAAGTTTTGTCAGGATTATTTTTTTATCCTAGAATTTATGAGAAGCCTGGGATGGTAAAGTTGATAGGATATGTCAAGCATCAACGATGTTTACATATATTTAAGGAAACAACACTAATGGTTTTTGAAAATGAGGTAAGGGAATTTTATTACACTATGGAATTCTCAAAAGATGAGCTAATATTGAAGTCCTAGGTGCAAGGTAAGCTTATCAATATAGATGAAGAATTATTGTCCAAGATCTTAGATATTTCTATAATAGGTTTGAGGACAGTTGTGAACCAGCAGCCCTCAACTGAGTTTTTGATCAATTTATAAAAAGAAAGAGGGACTTCCATATCTGCAGTGAAAAAATTATTGATAAGTTAATATCAACTAGTATTTGAATTCATCAACAAGGTCTTATTACCAAATTTAAAGAAAGAACAATGGTCTCTGGTGTTGACATATTTTTGATTGAATAATTTAGCAATCTTGAATTGATAAGTCTTCTTGCTCTAATGATAGAGCATATGTATAAAGTGGTTTATTAAAAGAAAGGTAAAAATGGAATACCATATGGATAGATAATGAACAAGGTTTTTAAACATTATGGTGTGAATATAACTAAGAGAACACCTGGAACAACCAAACAAATGATCAGCCTAACAACTCTTATAGAGAATGAATCTATAGAGGGTAAAGCTGGATCTGTATGTTAAGTATCTGAGGTGCTAGCTGTTCAAGAAAGGTTGTGAAAGAAAATGGAAGATGTAAGGATCAAGTTAGCTGCTAAAGATTCTTAAGTAGTGCACCTGAATCAAAGGTTGTCATCTATGGGACCAGGTGCCACTGGTGAACTTGCAGCTGAAAATGTAAAACTCTAGGCAAGAGTGACTGAGATGACTGGTAAAGTTCAAGAACTGAATGCTAAAGTGTAGAATCTTACCAAACAGTTGTTGGATGCTCACAATACTGGAAATTCAAGAATGGAAAAGTTGCTTAAGCCCCTTTCCCCCAAACCTTCCTTTACTTAAGTCCTATTATCCTCTTCCTAAAAATCAGTCTAGTGTCAGTTCCATATTTTTCTTCTTGTGATGGCATTTGAAGATATTTCTCTTGAGTATTATTTTAGTATTATTTTACTGGTGCTAACTTCTATTTATAAAGTAATGATTTCTTCTTGTGTACCTCATTTGTTCCCTTCAGTTTGAAGATGTAATTCTTGTTAGTGTTGCCCCAGTGGCTATGAGTTAATTAGATTGTACTTATCTTTACTTTTTTTTACTGTTAATCCTTTTCAATGATACCAAAAGGGAGAATACTAAATTCATGAGTAAGGAACATATGTGTGTTTATGTGTGCTCATATGGGCATGCTGATAGGGAGAAGTATGCAAATGCACTAAATGAATGTGCATGATGACATGGGGAAGAAATCAGAGTTTTTGCTGCAAATTACAATAAGGGACCAGGTCCCTATGTTGCATAATGGTAGAATCATGATGATAGGGGGAAACATTCATCTTCAGAGTGGTAATTACACTGATTAAATGTGATGGATATGCTTAAAGCTGAATGGTTGGTTTGTCAAAGCTAGTATGTCATCTTTAAAAATAGGGAAAATTTCTATATGTAGTTTTGATGATGACCAGCTAATTGCAAGGGACCAGGACCCTGGATGTTCATGGTGCAGTACAACTAGAATGCCTGACTGCACAGTTTGGTCCTCTTGTATAACAAACTTGCAGGTGCTGCTTCTACTTATTAGGATAGATGGTCTAATTATATTTCATCCCTAATCATCCCTCATCTATAAAAAGAAAAAGATTCTTGTACATCAAATGGTTTTTGTAATTGAAAAATGTGAAGAGAGGCAGTAAAAACCCCATTTCAACACTGCTAAAGTGCTTAGCTATTTATGTAAGCTTAAACGGAAATTGCTCTTGAGTGAGTACTAATTTATAATTTAAATACTCATGTTATAAGAGAAGTGTTTTCTTTCATTTAGAGAGTACTTAGTAGAGTTATCTAAGTTTAATACTGATTATAGTTAATCAGTAAAGAGATTCCTTAGAAGAGTTGCCAAGATAAGCTTGTATTAGAATTATTACAAGCGAAAGGATCATAGATTTAGGTTTATTGAAGTTTGTAATCAGGAGTTTGATTATAGTGGATTTGGAGGTGCCTGTGAGGGAAAGACGTGGTTTTTACCTTTCTTGAGCCATAGGGGTTTCCACGTTCAAAATCCTGTGTTCTTTACTCTTCCTGCACTGTGATTTATTCCTGGATACTTTACTGTGTTTTGCCCGTGATTGACTTTAAGGGGCCTGGTCCCTTATTGTATGGTACAACCCCTTTGGGTTTTAACAGGTGGAGTGGTATGAAGAGGCATATAGAAGACTTGTAGCTTGTTGCCAATATTGTCAGCAGGTTAAGGTCGAGCGTTAGTGACCTGGTAGATTGACTCAGAGATTACTAATTTTTGAGTGGAATTGGAATGGATTACCATATATTTTATTAGTAGTTTGCCTTGCACTTCTCATGGTTCTGGTGGTATTTAGGTCATTGTAGATCGTTTGACTAAGTCAACACATTTCATGCCTATTTAAATGTCATTCTATGCTGAGATATTCACCCATATTTATGTTTGGGAGATAGTCCGTTTACATGGTGTGGCCATTTTTATTATTTCAGACAGTGGTTCTGGGTTTACTTTGAGATTTTGTATAGATTTTTGGGAGAAGTTAGGTACTTAGGTGGATCTTAGTACAACCTTTTATCCGCGGATTGATGTCCAGTCCGAGTAGATTATTTAGGTGCTTGAGGATATGTTTTGAGCCAATGGTATAGATTTTGGAGGCCAGTGGGAGGAACGGTTAGCCTTGATATAGTTTTCTTATAATAACAATTATCATTCGAGTATTAAGATTGCGCCATTTGATGCTTTGTATGGTAGGAGGTATCGTTGTCCAGTTGGATGGTTTGAGACTTCCAAGGTTAGGCCCTGTGGTACTGATTTACTTCAAGAGTCATTGGATAGAGTCAGGGTGAATAAGGATAGGTTGAGAGAAACTCAGAGAAGGAAAAAAGCCTATGCAGTTCATAGACTTTGTGCCTTGAGATTCAGAGTTTGTGATCTTGTATTCCTTCGTGTACAAGTCATGTTGACTTGTGTTTTTGGGAAATTCTTGATGGCTTACCATGAGTTAGTTTGACTTATGGTCTCATTGTATCTATAATATACCGTACCTTTTCCTATCTTGAAATCATCTCAAAAGTGTTAGGAGCTTTCTTTGAAAGATGACTCATGGGAAGCAGAAGCAGACATGCATACCAAGTATCCTCACCTCTTCTCTGCCAACTTAGATCAAGCTAAAGGTAACAGTCCTCCTTAAGCTTACTCGGTTTTATGTTCAGTGTTCATCACAAAATTGGTATCAAGTACCACTGCATATTCAGTTATGCATTCATATATCTGTTCAGTTATATAATTATGCATCAGACATGCATTCTAATTGTGAGAAACTTAGTTCCTCAAAAAACTCAGTTATGCATTCATGATTCAGTAACGTATGCATCATATATGCATGTTCAGTATTGTATTATATGTTCAGCCTGTTAGTCAAGTCAGTCTCATGCATTCATGAATCAGTTACGCATGCATCAGATATGCATGTTCAGTATTGTATTATATGTTTAGCCTGTCAGTCATGTCAGTCATGAGATCATGTTTCAGTTATTCATGTTCAGTATGTATGTTAGTTTATGTTCTTCCCCTTACTCTCAGTTTCATTCGAGGTCGAATGTTCTCAAGGGGGAGATATTGTAATACCCCGTACCTTTTCCTAGCTTGAAATCATCTCAAAAATGTTAGGATCTTTCTTTGAAATATGAATCCACTTTTGTACACATGGTATTTTTAATATTTTCACTTTTTATCATGTGGAAAATTCAATAAGCTTTCCATCGATATAAAATTTGCCTAATTCTGATAACCAGGTAGGAAGTTATGACTATTTCAAGTTCCCGTCGTAAAACAGCGCCATATTGGTCAGTGGCGCACCGCGCCACAAGCTAAAATGGAAATTGTACTTTTCCAGTGTAGCAGCGTGATTTCCTCCGCATTGATCCAAGGTTCCAGGTTGAAAAAGAATAGTCAACGCGATGGCTCCGCATCGCGCCATCCCTCAGTTTCCCAATTGTCAAATTCCTGTGATACGACGCGATAGTGCCACGTTGCGCCAGGGGTCCAATTCGGAAAATTTTTACTGAAATTACAAGTCATGTCCAGGGTTAAAAGGGTCAATTTCCCACCCCTATTTGATCCCTTTAACTTGCGATTCAGCCACTTTTCACCCAAATTACACTTTCTTCTCTCAAAAAACTCTCAAGAATAACCTAGGGATTTTCATAGAAAATTCAAAATCAAGAATTTCCTCTGTCAATCTTCGTGTATTTACAAACCAAGGTATTCATAGTATTCATTCATGGACTCCTTTCATCCATGAAGCCCAAGAATCCTTTTTCTAAATTCAAGTTTGGGGGTTTTCTTATGAATTTCATGATTGGGCTTCTTTTGTTCATGTAGATAATGAGAAATTGGATTCTACTCCATGTTTGTTGATAAATTCTATGTGGGTTAAATTACTATAGATATATATTCATGCAAACCAATGACTAAATCCTTGAATGATGAAATTAGAATTGAACCATGATGTTTAATTATTGTACAATGATGTTTACATGTACCATGCCTACAATATGTTTCATTAAATGCCTAGACGAAGGAAAAGTTCCTAATTAGAATGATACCATGAAATACCCATGTATGTACAAGTTATTCCTATCACATGTTTTGATCAAATGCTTCTATAAATATATTATGCATTATGATGTTAGTTATATGTTCAAGTAAGTTATGCTTGGTCAGTTTACTTTCATCGAGTCCTGGGGGTACTTGTACCTGAAACATTAGTTGTGTGCCCAGAGCCATGTCATGTTTTCATGATACTCTCAGTCAAGCTATGATCCTTAGACTTCAGACAGTCTTATGACTCAGGAAATCTCTATGATCTTATGAACTCAGTCAGTTGTTAGATATCAGTAGTGTTTCGTCAGTCAACGGAATGCAGTAACTCACTCTATGTTTAGTTCAGTAAATCATGCTCAGTGTCTATTTAGATGGGAGTAGAAATTAGCATCGAGTGAACCCAAGGATGGGAACTCACCTGTTATATGAGGGTGTGATTCTTAGAAGCAATCCTTGCATTTCGGAACTATGTAGCCAGCATAGGTTGAGACATCATAGCCTACTATATGAGGGTAGATGAGGTGGCTTAACCTACTAGATGAGGGTTCCCACAGTTCTCATTAGAGTTACCTGTTATATAAGGATCACTTGCAGTTTGTCCTTACCAGTGGCGCGGTAGTGACACCCTTCCAATCAGGGAGCAGATTGGACCCCAGCTCAGCTATTATAGCACATTTGGGGCATGTCAATTAGATGAATACTTCCCACAGTTTCTGTATCAGTCTCAGTAAAAGAACTCAGATAGTTCATCAGATTTCAGGACTGTCAGATACAATCAACTCAGTTTAGTACAGAACTCAAATAGTTTCGTCAGATTCAGGACTGTCAGATACATTCACTCATATTATCAGTCATATCAGTTACCAGTATGCCATGTTATCAGTATTCTGATTTAGTAGTCATGTATTCATGGTATCAGTGTCAATTATTATATCTCATGCATGTATTCTTATGCTCATGATAGTGAGTCAATTATTAGTATTGTACATGCATATGAAACCTATGCATTTAGCCTACCTCACATGCATACTGGTATATTCAGTCATGCTGACGTATTCACGCTATGGTGTTTTATACCATAGGTTCAGAGACATGAGCTCCAGATCAGAAGTAGATTCTAGTTTCAGCCGTTAGAGTTAGAAGTGAGTCCTCATCCTTCGAGGACATGATGTTTTCTGTATTATCTCATTAATTAGTTTATTAGTTGGGGTTAGTTGGGGACATGTCCCATCAACTCCCTACTCATTCAGACAGTCATGTTTAGAGGCTTTCCAGACTATCATGTTTCAGACTTAAGTATTTTCAATTTTGTTTTCGGTATTCTAATAACCCACATTGATGTTATATTATTTAGATTATGTTCAGTTTTGAACCTTACAGCCTTTCAGTTCATCTTTCCGCATTATTTATTATTTTATACAGTATACAGGTATAGATATCAGTCATGGGTTAGCTTGTGGTCCTTCGGGGTCATGAGCATCGTGTAGCATTCAGGGTACCAGAGTCGGGATGTTTCAAACGTGGTATCAGAGCCTAAGGTTCAATAGTGTCCTAGGAAGTTTGAAAGTTGCATCTAGTAGAGTCTTGTACATGGGTGCGTTGCGCACCACATTTATGTACAAGTGGCTATAAGATGTTTAAGGAACAGTTTTCCCTCTTTCAGTATTCATGTCGTGACAATGAGCATAATCTCAAGTCAATCTCTCAGTCTAATCCATTTCTCCATTTCTTCTACAGAACATGCCTCCAAAAAGAAGAAATGGGAATCAGCCAGCCCCTCAGCCCGAAGAACCTTTGGGCGAACATGTTTCTCATGCAGAGTTTAGAGCTATATTCACTACTTTTACTAACTCATTTGTTGCTCATAATGAATGACCAGCTATAATTACAGCCAACCCAGTGGCCAATTCAGCTGCAGCGAGGATTTGGGACTTCACCTTTCTCAGGTCTAAGACAGATGAGCACCCTTAAGAATTCCTAGATCGGGTGCAGAAGGTAACAAACATCATGGAGGTGACTATTTTTTAAAGTTCTGAGCTAGCTGCATATCAGTTACAGGATGTTTCTCACCCTTGGTTCAAGTAGTGGAAGTTAGAAAGGGCAGATGATGCAGGGTCAGTTAAGTGAGAGGAGTTTGTGTATGATTTCCTCGATAGATTCTTTCCCCTAGAGCTTAGGGAAGCTAAGGTGTTAGAATTCATCAACCTCAAGCAGCGTAATATGACACTGAAAGAGTATTCTCTTAAGTTTACTCAATTATCCAGATATGCCCCTCATGTGGTTGTAGATAGAAGGGTAGGGATGAGTAAGTTGTTTCAAGGGTGAATGATAGCGTGGTTAATGAGTGCAGATCCATCATGCTGAATAGTGACATGACTTTCACCAGGCTTATAATTCATGCTCAGTAGATTGACGAGAAAAATATTAAGATGAGGGAGAAACAGAATAAGAGGGCGAAGACAGGTAGTTTCAACTTTGCTCAGCCTAAGTCAGAAGGAGGAAACCGTTCTCAGTTTCATCCTAAGTCATCAGTTCCAGCTCCTTCTACAGCCAGTTCACCAGTTCCTAAGTTCAGAGAGGGTAACAAAGACAGAGCACTAGGCTCTAAGTCCCAGGGCAGTGTTAGCAGTGCCTGTACCTATCCTCTTTGCCAAATTTATGGAAAGCACCATCAGAGTATTTCCAGACCTCATAGTGGTATTTTTTCGGATGTGGAAATCCAGGGCACAGAGTTAGAGACTATCCTCTGTCAGGTCCTTAGGGTTAACAGAATCGCTCCTCAGCTCAGTATGGTCACCCAAATTAGTAAGGTTCCACCTCCAGTTCTACTAGTGGGCAATGCCCAAATAGTCTCTATGCTCTTTAGTCCTGACAGAATTGGGAAAATTCTCCTGATGTGTTTACTGGTACGTTACAGATCTTTCATGTGCATGTTTATGCTTTGCTAGATCCTGGAGCTTCTTAGTATTTTGTTACTCCCTATATAGCATTTGATTTCAGAGTCAGTTCCAAAATTTTAGCAGAGCCCTTTTTAGTCTCTACCCCAGTGGGTAAAACCATCATATTCCGACGGGTATACAGGAACTGCCCGGTTATGATATTTCAAAAAGTCACTTCAGCAGACTTAGTCAAATTAGAGATAACTGATTTTGATGTCATTCTCAGCATAGATTGGCTTAATTTATACTATGCCATAGTCGACTGCAAAAATAGAATAATCCATTTTCGGTTCCCAAATAAACCCGTCCTAGAGTGGAAGGGTAGTGTATCTACTTTCAGAGGTCAGCTTATTTCCTACCTTCGGGCAAGGAAATTGATATCTAAGGGATATGTCTATCATCTTGTTCATGTTAAGGATTCCCATTTTGAGACTCCTAATCTTGAATCAGTCCTAGTAGTGAATGAATTTTCAGATGTCTTTCCCGAATATCTTCCAGGAATTCCTCCCGAAAGAGAAATAGACTTCGGTATTGATCTTCTTCCATATACTCATCCTATCTCTATTCCACCATACAGAATGGCATTAGAAGAACTTAATGAACTAAAAGAACAGTAGAAGGATCTCTTAGATAAGGGATTCATAAGACCCACCATTTCCCCATAGGGCACACCAATCTTATTCGTTCGTAAGAAAGATGGTTCTCTCAGAATGTGCATTGATTATCGTCAACTCAATAATGTCATGGTCAAGAATAAGTATCATTTTCCCAGAATTGAGGACTTGTTTGACCAACTTCAGGGTGCCAGTTATTTCTCTAAGATAGATCTCAGATCCGGCTATCATCAGCTCAGAGTTAGGGAATGTGACATTCCAAAAATAGCTTTCCAAACTCGGTATGGTCACTTCAAATTTCAAGTCATGTTATTTGGTCTTACCAATTCCTTATCCTCTTTCATGGACTTGATGAACCGTGTGTTCAAGCAGTACTTGGACATGTTCATCATAGTCTTCATAGATGATATTCTGGTTTATTCCCGAAATGAGCGCGATCATGCAGACCATCTCAGGATAGTATTTCAGACACTCAGAGATCATCAGCTATTCGCCAAATTCAGTAAGTGTGAGTTTTGGCAAAGGTCAGTATCATTCCTTGGTCACATTATTTTTGGTGATGGCATTAGAGTAGATCCTCAAAAGACCAAAACAGTAAGAAACTATCCTCGCCCTATCTCTCCATCAGATATTAGGAGTTTCTTGGGTTTGGCTGGCTATTACAGATGGTTTGTTGAGGGATTTTCTTATATTGCATCCCCTATTCCTAGATTGACTCAGAAGAAAGTCAAGTTTCAGTGGTCAGATCCTTGCAAGAAGAGTTTTCAGGAGTTGAAGACTCGGCTCACCTCAGCTCCAGTTCTAGCATTACCAGATGGTTCAGATGGGTTAGTAGTGTATTGTGATGCATCCAGAGTGGGCTTAGGTTGTGCCCTCATGCAGCATAGTAAGGTCATAGCCTATGCCTCCAGACAACTTAAACCCTATAAGAAGTATTATCCTACTCATGATCTTGAGTTAGCAGTCGTAGTCTTTTCCTTGAAGATTTGGAGGAATTATCTCTACGGAGTTCATGTAGATGTCTTCACAGATAATAAGAGCCTTCGGTATGTATTTTCTCACAAAAATCTCAATCTCCATCAAAAAAGTGGTTAGAGATCTTGAAAGATTATGACATGAGTGTCCTTTATCATCCGGGCAAGGCCAACATAGTGGTCGATGCCCTCAGTAGACTCTCTCCATGGGTAGTGTTTCTTATATTGAGGATAGTAAGAAGAAGTTAGCTTAGGAAGTCCATCAACTTACCAGACTAGGTGTTCACTTAGTCGACTCTTCATAGGGTGGTGTATGAGTTCAGAGTAGCTCAGAATCATCTCTAGTTTCTAACGTAAAAGAAAAGTAAGATAGAGATCCCAGCCTTGTCTAGTTGAAAGAGTCAGTCCAGAATCAGAAAGTAGAGGTTTTCTCCCAAGGGGGAGATAGTGTTCTTCGTTTTCAGGGTCATCTCTGTGCTCCAGTTGTATATTACTTAAGGCAGCGAATTCTTGCAGAAGCACATGGTGTGCACTACTCTATTCATCCAGGGGCCACTAAGATGTACCGCGACTTGCGGGAGATCTATTGGTGGAATGGGATGAAGAGAGATATTACAGAGTTTGTAGCTAAGTTCTCTACATGTCAGCAGGTTAATATAGAGAAACAGAAGCCTAGTGGTGCTATGCAGGAGTTCATTATTCCAACTTGGAAGTGGGAAGATGTGAACATGGACTTTGTGATGGGTTTTCCTCAAACTCGTCATCATCATGATTCAGTCTGGGTCATTGTAGATAGAATGACCAAATCAGCTTATTTCCTTCCAGTTCATACCTATTATTTAGCCGAGGATTATGCCAAACTCTAAATCAAGGAGTTAGTCAGATTGTATGGTGTTCTGTTGTCCATTATTTCAGACAGAGGTACCCAGTTCACCTTTCACTTCTGGAAAGCGTTCCAAAATGGTCTTGGTACCCAAGTTCATCTTAGTACATCATATCATCCTCATACTGATGGTCAAGAATAAAGGACCATTTAGACTTTAGAAGATATGCTAATCGTATGTACAATTGATTTCAAAGGAAGTTGGGATGGCCACTTGCCTTTGATTGAGTTTGCATACAATAATAGTTATCATTCCAGTATTCAGATGGCCTCATTCAAAGATCTCTATGGTAGGAGATGTAGATCACCAATTGTTTGGTTCGAAGTTAGTGAGGCCTCAGTCATAGGTCCTGACTTGGTATTCGACGCCTTAGAAAAAGTCCAGTTGATTAGAGAGAGACTCCGAGCTACTCCGAGCCGACAGAAGTCTTATGCAGATGTTCATAGAAAAGATCTCGAGTTCGAGATTGGTGACTATGTCTATCTAAAGATCTCTCCCATGAAGGGAGTGAAGCAGTTCGGCAAGCAAGGGAAACTTAGTCACCGATATGTCGGTCCCTTCAAGATTCTCAGTCGATTCGGCAAGGTAGCTTATGAGCTCGAATTGCCATCAGATCTAGGCTCAGTTCATCCAGTCTTCCATGTCTCTTTGCTCAAAAAGTGCATAGGTGACCCAATATTTTTAGTCTCTATTCAGAGCATTGATGTTCAGAACAGTCTCTCTTATGAGGAGATTCCAGTCGAAATCCTAGACTATCAGACTTGTAGACTGAGGAATAAAGAAGTCTCTATAGTTAAAGTTCTTTGGAACCAATTAGTATGTCGAGGGAGATACTTGGTAAGCAGAAGTAGACATGCATACCAAGTATCCTTACCTCTTCTCTTCCAACTCATATCAAGCTCAACATAACAGTCCTCCTTAAGCTTACTCAGTTTCATGTTCAGTGTTCATCACAAACTTGGTATCAAGTACCATTTCATATTCAGTCATGCATTCATGTATCCTTTCAGTTATATAATTATGCATCAAGCATGTATTCTCATTGTAAGAAACTTAGTTCCTCAGAACACTCAGTTATACATTCATGAACCAGTTACGCATGCTTCAAATATGCATGTTCAGTATTGTATTATATGTTCAGACTGTCAGTCATGTCAGTCATGAGATCATGTTTAATTTATTCATGTTCAGTATATATGTCAGTTTATTTTCTTCCCCTCAACTTCAATTTCATTCGAGGTCGAATGTTCTCAAGGGGGAGATATCGTAATACCCCGTACCTTTTCCTAGCTTGAAATCATCTCAAAAATGTTAGGAGCTTTCTTTGAAAGATGAATCCACTTTTGTACATGTGGTATTTTTAATATTTTCACTTTTTTTCATGTGGGAACTTCAATAAGCTTTCCATCAATATAAAATTCATCTAAATCCGATAACCAGGTAAGAAGTTATGACTATTTCAAGTTCCCGTCGCAAAACAGCGCCATATTGGTCAGTGGCGCGCCGCGCCACAAGCTAAAATGGCAATTGTCCTTTTCCAGTGTATCAGCCCAATTTCCTCCGCATCGCGCCAAAGTTCCAGGTCACAAAAGAAGAGGCAACGCGATGGCTTTGTATCACTCCATCCCTCAGTTTCCCAAATGTCAAATTCCAGTGACACGGTGCGATAGAGCCACGTCGCGCTAGGGTTCTTATTCGGGAAATTTTTACTAAAATTAAAGACATGTCCAGGGTTAAAAGTGTCAATTTTCCACCCCTATTTAAGCCCTTTAACATGTAATTCAGCAACTTTTCACCCAAAATACACTCTCTTCTCTCAAAAACCTCTCAAGAACAACCTAGGGCTTTTTAAAGAAGATTAAGAATCTAGAATTTCCTCCATCAATCTTCGTGTCTTTATGAACTAAGGTATGCATAGTATTCATTCACGGACTCCTTTCGTCCATGAAACCCAAGAATCGCATTTCTAAATTCAAGTTTATGGGTTTTCTTATGAATTTCATGATTAAGCTGCTCTTGATCATGTGGATCATGAGAAATTGAATTCTACTCCATGTTGGGTGATAAATTCTATGTGGGATAAATTATTATAGATATAAATTCATGCAAACCTAAGACTAAACCCTTGAATGTTGAAATTAGAATTGAACCATGATGTTTAATTATTGTACAATGATGTTTACATGTACCATGCCTACAATATATTTTATTAAATGCCTCTATGAAGGAAAAGTGCCTAACTAGCATGATACCATGAAATCCCCATGTATGTACAAGTTATGCCTATCACATGTTTTGATGAAATTCTTCTATAAATGTATTATGGATTATGATGTTAGTTATAGATTCAAGTAAGTTATACTTGGTCAGTTTCCTTCCATCGAGTCCTGGGGGCACTCGTACCCAAAACATTAGTTATGTGCCTAGAGCCATGTCATTCTTTCACAATACTCTTAGTCAAGCTATGATCCTTAGACTTCAAATAGTCTTATGACTCAGGCTCTCATGAACTCAGTCAGTTGTTAGATATCAGTAGTATTTCGTCATTCAACAGAATTCAGTAACTTAGTCCATGTTTAGTTCACTAAATCATGTTTAGTGTATATTTAGATGGAAGTAGAAATTAGCACTGAGTGAACCCAAGAATAGGAACTTACCTATTATATAAGGGTGTGATTCTTAGAAGCAATCCTTGCGTTCTGGAACTATGTAGCCAGCATAGGTTGAGACATCATAGCTTGCTATATGTGGCTAGATGAGGTGGCTTAACCTACTAGATGAGGGTTCCTACCGTTCCTATTAGAGTTACCTATTATATTAGGGTCACTCACAGTTTATCCTTACCAGTGGCGCGGTATTGACACCCTTCTAATCAGAACATAAATTGGACCCCAGCTCAGCTATTATGGCATATTTAGGGTATGCCGGTTACCCAACTACTTCCCACAGTTTTTGTATAGTCTCAGTAAAAGAACTTAGATAGTTCTTCAGATTTCATGACTGTAAGATACAGTCAACTCAGTTTAGTACAGAACTCAGATAGTTCCATCAGATTTAGGATTGTCAGATATAGTCAACCCAGGACTGTCAGATATCGTCACTCATGTTATCATTCATATCAGTTATCAGTATACCATGTGATCACTATTAAGATTCAATAGTCATGTATTCACGGTATCAGTGTCAGTTATTATGTCTCATGCATGTATTCTTATGCTCATGATAGTTAGTCAGTTATTTGTATTGTTCATGGATATGAACCTCATCCATTTACCCTACCTCACATGCATACCGGTAAATTTAGTCGTACAAACGCATTTTCTCTATGGTGTCTTATACCATAGGTTCAGAGACACGATCTCCAAATCAGCAATAGATTCCAGTTTCAACCGTCAGAGTTAGAAGTGAGTCCTCATCCTTCGAGGACATGATGATTTCTCTATTATCTCATTAATTAGTTTATTAGTTGGGGTTAGTTGGGGACATATCCCATCAACTCCTTACTTATTCAAACAGTCATATTTAGAGGCTTTCCAGACTATCATGTTTCAGACTTCAGTATTTTCAGTTTTGTTTTGGGTATTCTATTACCCCACATACATGTTATATTATCAAATTATATTTAGTTTTGAACCTTACGGTCTTTCATTTTATGTTTCGGCATTATTAATTATTTTATGCAGTATACATGTACAGATATCAGTCATGGGTTAGCTTGTGGTCCTTCGGGGTCATGAGCATCGTGTAGCATTCTGGGTACCAGATTCGGGGTGTTACAAACTTAGTATCAGAGCCTAAGGTTCAATAGTGTCCTAGGAAGTTCGAAAGCTGCATCTAGTAGAGTCTTGTACATGGGTGTGTTGCGCGCCATATTTATGTACAGGAGGCTATAAGATGTTTTATGAATAGTTTTTACTCTTTTAGTATTCATGTTGTGCCAGTATGCATAATCTCAACTTAATCTCTCAGTCTAATCCATTTCTCCCTTTTTTCTACAGAACATGCCTCCTTAAAGAAGAAACGGGAATCAGCCAGCCCCTCAGCTCGAAGAATCTTTGGGCGAAAATATTTCTCATGCATAGTTTCGAGGTATATTCACTACTCTTGCTAATTTAGTTTCTTCTTAGAATGAATGACCAGCTGTCGTTCCAGCCAACCTAGTTGCCAATTCAGTTACAGCCAGGATTCGGGACTTCACCCGAATAAATCCTCCAACCTTTCTCAGGTCTAAGATGGATGTGGACCCTCAGAAATTCCTAGATTAGGTACAAAAGGTGACAGACATGGGGGTTACTACTGTTGAAATTTCTGAGCTAGCTGCATATCAGTTGCAAGATGTTGCTCACACTTGGTTCAAGCAGTGGAAGTCATAAATGGCTGATGATACAGGGTCAGTTAAGTGGGAGGAGTTTGCGTATGATTTCCTCGATATATTCTTTCCCCTAGAGCTTAGGGAAGCTAAGGTTTTAGAATTCATCAACCTCAGGCAGCATAATATGACAGTGAAAGAGTATTCTCTAAAGATTACTCAATTAGTCAGATATGCCCCTCATGTGGTTGTAGCTAGCAGGGCAAGGATGAGTAAGTTTGTTTCAGGGGTAAATAATAGCATGGTTAATAAGTGAAGATCCTTCATGCTAAATAGTGACAGTACTTTAGACAAGCTTATGATTCATGCTCAGCAGATTAAGGAGAAAAAGATTAAGATGAGGGAGAAACAAAATAAGAGGGCGAAGACAGGTAGTTTCAACTTCGCTCAGCCTAAGTCAGAAGGAGGAAACCATTCTCAGTTTTATCCTAAGTCATCATTTTCATCTCCTTTTACAGCCAGTACTCTAGTTCCTAAGTTTAGAGAAAGTAACAAAGACAGAGCGCCAGGCTCTAAGTCCCAGTGCAGTGTTAGCAGTGCCCGCACCTATCCTCTTTTCCAGATTTGTGGCAAGCACCATCAGGGTATTTGCATAGCTGGCAGTGATATTTGTTTTTAATGTGGATATCCAAGCCATAAAGTTAGATACTGTCCTCAACCAGGCCCTCAGGGTCAACAGAATCGCTCCTCAGCTCAGTCTGGTCACACAAATCAGCAAGGTGCCACCTCCAGTGCTACTAGTGGGAAACGCCCAAATCATCTCTATGATCTTCACTCCCGACAAGTTCATGAAAATTCTCCTGATGTGGTTACTGGTATGTTAATTATCTTTCATGTGCATGTTTACGCTTTGCTAAATCCTGGAACTTCTTTGTCTTTTGTTACTCCCTATATAGCAGTTATTTTCAAAGTCAGTCCTGAAATTCTAAAAAAGCCCATTTCAGTCTCTACCCTAGTGGGTAAAACCATCATAGCTCGGCGGGTTTAAAAGAACTTCCCGATTATGATATTTCAGAAAGTCACTTTAGCAGACTTAGTTATAATTAGAGATGACTGATTTTGATGTCATTCTTGGCATATATTGGCTTAATTTCTGCTATGCCACAGTTGACTACAGAAATAGAATAGTCTAGTTTCAATTCCCAAATGAACCCATCCTAGAGTGGAAGGGTAGTGTATCCGCTTTCATAGGTCAGCTAGTTTCCTACCTTCAGGCAAGGAAATTTATTTATAAGGGATGTGTCAATAATCTTGTTCATGTTAAGGATTCCCATTTCGAGACTCTCAGTCTTGAATCAGTCCTAGTAGTGAATGAATATTCAGATGTCTTTCCCAAAGATCTTCCAGGAATTCCTCCCAAAAGGGAAATAGACTTTGGTATTGATCTCTTTCAAGATACTCAGCCTATCTCTATTCCACCATACAGAATGGCACTAACAGAACTTAAAGAACTGAAAGAACTGAAAGAACAGTTGAAGGATATCTTAGATAAGGGAATCATCATACCCAACATTTCCTCGTGGGATGAACCAGTCTTATTCGTGCTCAAGAAAGACATTTCTCTCAGAATGTGCATTCATTACCATCAACTCAATAAGGTCACGGTCAATAAAAAGTAACCTCTTCCCAGAATCGATGACTTGTTTGACCAACTTTAGTGTGCCAGTTATTTATCTAAGATAGATCTCAGATCTGGCTATCCTCAGCTCAGAGTTAGGGAATGTAACATTCCGAAAATAGCTTTCTGAACTCGGTTTGGTCACTTTGAATTTCTTGTCATGTCATTTGGTCTTACCAATGCCCCAGCCATTTTCATGGACTTGATAAACCGTGTGTTCAAGCAGTACTTAGTCATGTTCGTGATAGTCTTCATAGATGATATTCTGGTCTATTCCCGCAGTGAGAACGATCATGCAGACCATCTTAGGACAGTACTTTAGACTCACAGAGATCATCAGCTATTGGCCAAATTCAGTAAGTGCAAGTTTTGGCTAAGGTCGGTAGAATTCCTTGGTCACATCGTTTCCAGTGATGGCATTAGAGTAGATCCTCAAAACACCAAAGCAGTAAAAAACTGGCCTCGCCCTGTCTCTCCATCAGATATTAGGAGTTTCTTGGGTTTGGCTAGCTATTACAGATGATTTGTTGAGGGATTTTCTTCTACTGCATCCCCTATGTCTAGATTGACTCAGAAGAAATTCAAGTTTTAGTGGTCAGATCCTTGCGAGAAGAGTATTAAGGAGTTGAAAAATTGACTCACCTCAGCTCTAGTCCTAGCGTTACCAGATGGTTCAGATGGGTTCGTAGTGTATTGTGATACGTCCAGAGTGGGCTTAGGTTGTGTACTCATGTAGAATGGTAAGGTCATAGCCTATGCCTCCTGACAGCTTAAACCCCATGAGAAGAATTATCCTACTCATAATCTTGAGTTAGCAGCCGTAGTCTTTGCCTTGAAGATTTGGAGGCATTATCTCTACAGAGTTTATGTAGATGTCTTCTCAGATCATAAGATCCTTCAGTATGTATTTTCTCAAAAAGATCTCAATCTTCATCAAAGAAGGTGGTTAGAGATCTTGAAATATTATGATATGAGTGTCCTTTATCATCCGAGCAAGGCCAACGTAGTGGCCGATGCCCTCAGTAGACTCTCTCCATGGGTAGTGTTTCTTATATTGAGGATAGTAAGAAGAAGTTGGCTTAGGAAGTCCATCAAATTACCAGACTAGGTGTTCGCTTAGTCGACTCTTCATAGGGTGGTGTATGCGTTCAGAGTAGCTTAGAATTATCTCTAGTTTCTAAGGTAAAAGAAAAGTAAGATAGAGATCCCAGCCTTGTCTAGTTGAAAGAGTCAGTCCAGAATCAGAAAGTAGAGGTTTTCTCCCAAGGGGGAGATAGTGTTCTTCGTTGTCAGGGTCATCTCTGTGTTCCAGGTGTAGATTACTTAAGGCAGCGAATTCTTGCAGAAGCACATGGTGAGCACTATTCTATTCATCCAGGGGCCACTAAGATGTACCGCAACTTGCGGGAGATCTATTAGTGGAATGGGATGAAGAGAGATATTACAGATTTTGTGGTTAAGTTCTCTACATGTCAGCAGGTTAATATAGAGCATCAGAAGCCGAGTTGTCCTATGAAAGAGTTCATTATTTCAACTTGGAAGTGGGAAGAAGTGAACATGGACTTTGTGATGGTCTTGCCTCGAACTCGTCATCATCATGATTCATTATGGGTCATTGTAGACAGAATGACCAAATCAACTCATTTCCTTCCAATTCATACCTCTTATTCAGCCGAGAATTATACCAAATTCTACATCAAGGAGTTGGTTAGATTGCATGGTGTTCTATTGTCCATTATCTCAAACAGAGGTACCCATTTTACCTCTTACTTCTGGAAAGCATTCTAATAGGTTCTTGGTACCCAATTTTATCTTAGTACAGCCTATCATCCTCAGACTGATGGTCAAGAAGAAAGGACCATTCAGACTTTAGAAGATATGCTAAGGGCATGTGCAATTGATTTCAAAGGAAGTTGGGATGACCACTTGCCTTTGATTGAGTTTGCATACAACAATAGCTATCATTCTAGTATTCATATGGCTCCATTCGAAGCTCTCTATGGTAGGAGATGCAGATCTCCAATTGGTTGGTTCGAAGTTAGTGAGGCCTCAGTCATAGGGCATGATTTGGTTTTCGACACCTTAGAAAATATCCAGTTGATTAGAGAGAGACTCTGGGCTACTCAGAGCCGACAGAAGTCTTATGCAGATGTTCATTGAAAAGATTTTGAGATCGAGATTGGTGAATATGTCTATATAAAAATCTCTCCCATGAAGGGAGTGAAGCGGTTCGGCAAGAAAGGGAAACTCAGTCCCCGATATATCCGTCCCTTCAAGATTCTCAGTCGATTTGGCAAGGTAGCTTATGAGCTCAAATTTCCTTCTGATCTAGACTCAGTTCATCCAGTCTTCCATGTCTCTATTTAGAGCATTAATGTTTAAAACAGTCTCTCTTATGAGGAGATTCCAGTCGAAATCCTAGACTATTAGACTCGTAAACTGAGGAACAAAGATGTCCCTCTAGTTAAAGTTCTTTGATGAAATCAGTCTATCGAGGGAGCTACTTGGGAATAAGAAGCATAAATGTGTACCAAGTATCCTCACCTCTTCTCTTCCAACTCAGATCAAGCTCAAGGTAACAGTCCTCCTTAAGCTTACTCAATTTCATGTTCAGTGTTCTCACAAACTTGGTATAAATTACAATTGCATATTCAGTCATGCATTCATGTATCCGTTCAGTTATATAATTATGTATTATACATGAATTCTTATTGTGAGAAACTTAGTTCCTCAGAACACTCAGTTATACATTCATGAATCAGTTACGCATGCATCAGATATGCATGTTCAGTATTGTATTATATGTCCAGCCTTCTAGTCATGTCAGTCATGAGATCATGTTTTAGTTATTCATGTTCAGTATGTATGTCAGTTTATGTTCTTCCCCTCACTCTCAGTTTTATTTGAGGCCGAATGTTCTCAAGGGGTAGATATTGTAATACCCCATACCTTTTTCTAGCTTAAAATCATCTCAAAAATGTTAGGAGCTTTATTTGAAAGATGAATTCACTTTTTTCCATGTGGTATTTTTAAGATTTTCACTTTTAGTCATGTGGGAAATTCAATAAGATTTCCATCTATATAAAATTTTCCTAAATCCGATAACCAGGTAAGAAGTTATGACTTTCAAGTTCCCGTCGTAAAACAGCGCCATATTGGTCAGTGGCGCACCGCGCCACAAGCAAAAACGGCAATTTTTCTTTTCCAGTGTCTCAGTGCGATATCATCCGCAACGTGGAAAATTTCCAGGCCATAAAAAAAGGGTCAACACGATGGCTCTACATCGCTCCATCTCTCAGTTTCCCAAATATCAAATTCCAGTGACATGGTAGCTCCGCGTCGCACCAAGGGTCCAATTCAGGAAATTTTTACTGAAATTACAAGACACGTCCCAGGTTGAAAATTCCAATTTCCCACCCCTATTTAAGCCCTTTAACATGTGATTCATCCACTTTTCACCTAAAATACACTCTCTTCTCTCAAAAACCTCTCAAGAACAACCTACGGCTTTTCAAAGAAGATTCAGAATCAAGAATTTCCTCTATCAATCTTCGTGTATTTACGAACCAAGGAATGCATAGTGTTCATTCATGGACTCCTTTCATCCATGAAGCCCAAGAATCCCTTTTATAAAATTCAAGTTTATGGATTTTCTTATGAATTTCATGATTGGGTTGTTCTTGTTCATGTGGATAATGAGAAATTAAATTCTACTCCATGTTGGGTGATAAATTCTATGTGGGTTAAATTATTATAGATATAAATTCATTCAAACTTATGACTAAACCCTTGAATGATGAAATTAGAATTGAACCATGATGTTTAATTATTGTACAATGATGTTTACATGTACCATGCCTACAATATGTTTCATTAAATGCCTAGATGAAGGAAAAATGACTAACTAGCATGATACCATGAAATCCCCATGTATGTACAAGTTATGCCTTTCACATGTTTTGATGAAATGCTTCTATAAATGTATTATGGATTATGATGTTAGTTATATGTTCAAGTAAGTAATGCTTGGTCAGTTTCGTTTCATCGATTCCTGGGGATACTCGTACCCGAAACATTAGCTATGTTCCTAGAGCTATGTCATGTTTTCACGATACTCTCAGTCAAGTTATGATCCTTAGACTTCAGATAGTCTTATGACTTAGGAAATCTCCATGCTCTCATCAACTCAGTCAGTTGTCAGCTATCATTAGTATTCCGTCAGTTAACGGAATTCAGTAACTTAGTCCATGTTCAGTTCAGTAAATCATGTTCAGTGACTATTCATATGGGAGTAGAAATTTGCACCGAGTGAACCCAAAGATGGGAACTCACCTGTTATATGAGGGTGTGATTCTTAGAAGCAATCCTTGCATTCTGGAACTATGTAGCTAGCATGGGTTGAGACATCATAGCCTGCTATATGAAGGTAGATGAGGTGGATTAACCTGCTAGATGAGGGTTCCCACCATTCTCATTAGAGTTACCTATTATATTAGGGTCACTCACAGTTTGTCCTTACCAGTGGCGCGGTATTGACACCCTTCCAATCAGGGCGCAATTGGATCCCAACTCAGCTATTATGCCATATTTAGGGCATGTCGATTAGATGACTACTTCCCACAATTTCAGTATCAGTGTTAGTAAAAGAACCCAGATAATTCTTCAGATTTCAGGACTGTCAGATACAGTCAACTTAGTTTAGTACAGAACTCAGATAGTTCTATCAGATTCAGGACTGTCAGATACAGTCAACCCAGGACTGTCAGATACAGTCACTCATGTTATCAGTTATCAGTATGCCATGTTATTAGTATTAAGATTCAGTAGTCATGTATTCACTGTATCAGTGTCAGTTATTATGTCTCATGCATGTATTCTCACGCTCATGATAGTTAGTCAGTTATTAGTATTGGTGATGCATATGAACCCCAAGCATTTAGCCTACCTCACATGCATAAGGTACATTCAATTGTACTGATGCATTCGCGCTATGGTGTCTTATACCATAGGTTTAGAGACACGAGCTCCATATCAGCAGTAGATTCTAGTTTCAGCCGTCACTGTTAGAAGTGAGTCCTCATTCTTCAAGGATATGATGATTTCTCTATTATCTCTTTAATTAGTTTAGTAGTTGGGGTTAGTTAGGGACATATCCCATCAACTCCTTATTCATTCAGACAGTCATGTTTAGAGGCTTTCCAGACTATCATGTTTCAGACTTCAGTATTTTCAGTTTTTTTTTGGGTATTCTATTACCCCATACAGATGTTATATTATTCAGATTGTGTTTAGTTTTGAACCTTACGGCCTTTCAGTTCATGTTTCCACATTATTCAGTAGTTTATGCAGTATGCAGGTACAGATATCAATCAAGGGTTAGCTTGTGGTCCTTCAGGGTCATGAGCACCATGTAGCATTCCGGTTACCAAATTTGGGGTGTTACAGTATCACTCATACAATAAGTCATACTAGTATAGAAAGTTTGATTTTCATGTGATTTTCTAGTCTAAGATTGGATTTAAGCATGGGAAAATTTTGGTGTTTAACAACATTTCCCCCTTAGGATCAGTTGTCCTTGAATAAAGACTAAAACTAAGCTGGATGGATAATGAAGGAGTTACAAACATGAAAAATGAATTATTGAATCTAAATAAATAGCCTAATTGGGACCGTTTAGTTAAAAGTAGGGACTCAGATGAAACATATAGAGCATGAATCCATACATGGAAATCACAATTAACTGAATAGAGAATGAAACATGTAATAGAAAGTAAAGAAGAAAATTTTCTACCTCATATTGTCTCGGTACTTGGAGGAAAACATAAGTGTACTTGGTCGTCATACATGTATTTGCTTCCCAAATAGCTCCATTAACCAATTAATTTCTTCACAAAATGTTTACTAAAGCGACCTTATTCCTCAAATTTTGAACCTACCTATCAAGGATCTTAATTGACACTTCCTCATATGAAAGCATATAATTCACACAAACCCCCTCCAAAGAAATAACCAAAGTCAGGTCACCCATACACTTCTTCAATAAAAATACATGGAAAATCAGATGCACTGCTACCAACTCTACAAGAAACTCTAAATCATAAGCCACATTGTCAATATGTCTCAAAATATTGTAAGGACTAATTTATTGGGGGCTCATATTCCCTTTCTAGCCAAATCTCATCACCCGTTTCATAGGCAAAACTTTCAAGAACACGCAATCTTCAAGAGAAAACTGAAGTTCTATTTTTCTTATGTCTATATAAGACTTTTGATGGCTTTTAAAGGTTTGCAATCACTTCTGAATCCACTAGACCATCTCCATAGCCTCATGTACTGAAACTAGACCTATTAAAGTAACTTAAACCACCTCAAACCTACCAATAAGATATCTACATCTCTGGCCATAAAGTTCCTCAAAAGAAGCTATTTGGATGCTAAAATGAAAGATATTATTAGATGCAAATTCTATAAGAGGTAAGTGATCATCCCAATTACCTTTGAAGTACATCACACAAACCCTCAACATAACCTCTAAGGTTTGAATAGTTTACTCTACTTTTCCATTTATAGGCGAAGAAATTTAATGTTCAGATCTACTAGAGTACTAAGACCCTTCTAGAAATACATATTGAACTAAGATATGAACTGAGTACCCTAATAAAAGATGATAGACAAGAGATTCCATGCCACCTCACCAACTCACCTATGTAAATTCCGGCATAGTCCTCTGTTGAATCTATTTGACATAGAAAAATTGAGGATAACTTAGTCATCTTATCTACTATTACCCAAATAAAATTATGTTGTCACTGCATGCTAGCTAAATATGTGATGAAATCCATGTTAATAATTTCCTATTTCCTAGTAGGAAAGCTGATTTCTTGAGTCATACCTCCTAATCTCAGATATTCTACCTACATATGCTGGTAACTAGGATAAGTAACAACAAAATTTACATGTCATTACATTAATAGAATTCCCATAGATCATGGCACATCTCTGACATGACCCAATTTCTCAGGCCATGATGGCACCTACTATAACCCACCAATAGGTAAGCTGACCCATAGTCCAAAAGCTAAGTTCTTGAGTTATACCTCCTAATCTCTGATATTCTACCTTCACATGTTTCTAATTAGGATACTTTGCCACAAAATATGTATGTTATTGCATTAATAGAATTCTCGTAGATAATGGAACATCTATGACACGACCCAATTTCTTAGGCATGATGGCACCTACTATAACCCACCAATAGGTAAGCTGACCCATAGTCTGAAATTGCTAGTAATGGATTATCCAAATAAATGAAAGGAAAATGAAAAATAAATATGGTACAAGGGATAATAGATATATAGCAGTCCTAAAACCTGGTAATGTTAGTACAAGAGATTCTAATACAATTAACGTACAAGATTCAATACTGAATAAATGTAAAAACAACCCATCTATGAGTATAATATAGAGATTAGTCTAAATTACAAGGGGGAGAATAGTAGAACTCCAAACGCTATGATCTCACCTTAAATCTCTGCATATCATTTGTATGATGCACACATCAATGGTGAGAACTCATACTATTATCTCCAAGTTCCAAAAGTGTAGTATGAGTACCAAACACATGGTACTCAATAGGAAGCTGCCGACTTTTCATGACCCAAACTAGGGTCTGGTCGTGATGGGCATCCCAAGTCTGCTAAGGATCGGGGACCACACCATTTTCCTATTCGTACAAAACACACATAAACATGTGACAGTGGATGAGTTCCTAATCTATAAAAACATATAGTAAATAGTGACCCAGAAGTCTATGAATGTCAATAGCCAAAGCCGTCTACAGTTATCACAAAGCCTCTCTACAATAAAAACAACTTACGTCGGGACATGCCCCTGACTCTGACAATGACAATGGCAATGATAATGTTAATGAGAAGCCTTTAATTATAATTCATGGAACGAAACTGATGGAATGATCAAGTCTTCTAGAGAATAGAAGCTCACCACTTTATCGCAAATGACTGAAAAACTGAGTCGATCCATCTATCACTACACAAGAAATGAAGGATTGCCTTTGGACCCTGTATCGCGTGGGGATACAGCATTCAAAGACGGTTAGAGGATTGTGCACTAGCATGCAACTTAGGGTAAGGGATAGAGTAATGCACACGATTTTATGTATATACATATATAATGTTGAGACATGGTACAAGGCATAGCAAGCACTTTAAAATCATTAAACCGGACTATGTAGCCTAACCTTCATAATAAGGAACCCATCGGCTATATGGGTCCGCTCTCCCCTAGCTGAAAGGGTCCCAATGCAGGGTCACATAAAGTAGAGAATAATCACATATACATATGAACTATAGGGACTCGAACACCCTAGAATGTATTAAGAGTGACTTAAAAACTCAGTCATATAAGATTAGGGACTCAATCAACCTGGCCATTTAGACCCTCGCATCGGCAACCGTGGTTTCCAGTATTGGTCCCTAGGGACCTCCACATTCACGAAAAAGCTACACAACCCTCATTAAAGACCAGTTAAAACACTTTTCAAACATTCCCAATAATCAAGCAAGGAGTCATTTTTTAAGGCATCATCTAGTGGTATCGTGACACGACTCGAACCATGGCCTTATTATAATGTGCAATCCCAAACCCAACTAGGATCAGGAACTGGCCCCATTACACAACCTAACCACCAAATGCATAGCTTGATTCGACTGATGTATGAACATATAACAAGATAGCGTATTCACCAATGTGGTGACTCGTGGATAAGTCTATATCTGAGACCAACCCAACCTAGTCCAACCACTAATAACCAACCCAAACCAATGTGGAAACCATAAGCCAAAATCATGATAATAAGACAATGTATGAATATATATATATAACATAAACCATCCATACCATACCCAAGTTCATAGTTACACAAACAAAACCTCTAGACAAAACCAAAGAATACCTAGTCGGGATATGCCCCCGACCATAGCCAAAAACCAAAGTCTATGAAAGACAAGTAATATGTAGAGTAACCCATGACATGAAATAAATGACTTCCGAACTATGGAATATCACCACTTCAATCCAACATTAACTTTCCCTGAATCAATTCACTAAGAAGGAGAAGTAGAATGGTCGGTTCCTTCATAGTATGGGTATACAACCGCTAATAGATGGGTTAGTGGGTGAACACTATCATACACTCAAGATAGGAATAAAATAATGCCATTTTCAAAGCCAAGTAAAACCATCCATAATGCATAAAACCATAAATATATATAACCATGCCAGGAAAGGGAACCGGCTTTAGCATGCTTTTAAAACCTTTATTTGGGTTTTGTAGCTTTGCCGTACTAAACCACCCACGGTCTATATGGGCTCATCTCTCCATGCTGAAAAGGCCCCAGTGCGTGAAGCCATATGACTAGGGAAGAAAACCTGGGATGACTTGTACATCCCCCAAAATATAATGTGACATCATGTACATGGTCACCAAGACCAACCTCATATTGGCAAATATGAGTTTTTAGTTTTTGTCCCCCCGGGACATCCACCTTCTACGGTTGTGCTACACATCCTACCATTAGTACCTAAATAAACAATTACTAAGAAACCAACCAATCCATTTACCATTTATTAACCAAGGCCATTTAGTGGTGGTATTATCATACCGACCATACTTGCAAGTAATATCCATAGCCAACCATTTATAGTTTAAGGGGACTTTCAAGTGCCCTTCCATTTACCGTATTAAAATACTTGGGGGACTTCCGTGTTCCCCACAAGAATAACCATTTAGCCTTTTACCTTTACAAACCATTTAAACCAATTCTATCAGTGCATTCACTTGAGGAATCTCTATGTATCCCGCAAAGTTTTCAAAATAGACCAACCATGACCACCAAAATATTTACCCTTTAAACCATTCCAAACCATTTTAGACCATGCAAAACATTTAAAGCATTTATAACATTTTAACCATTCAAACCATACAACACTATCCAAATCCATTTAAGGCTCCATTACCAAACCAAACCATGCAAGAATTCCAATGAAAGTTCAACAATAGAGTAAAAACATTCATTGAGGCATTTTATCAAACATGTTGAGGGCATACCTTTACCATGACCAAAACTAATGCATAAACCTCTCTAATTTGGGTTACTCAAGACCCATTTGTTAAACCATAACCAAAAAACATCCACATGTGCGAACCATAACCAAAGACATGTAAAAACATAGTTTAAATCAATACCAAACCATATGCATCAAGACCCTCAACATATATTTCTAAAACCACCATTCATGATTCGTAAATCAATGTTTAAAAAACAATACGCATGCCTTTCATTGGAAATAACAATGAGGGAAGGAGTACATGCCTTATAAATGAAGATTCACGGATGGAATCTTGACCTTTGAGCCCTTTCAAGACCACTTGAGAAACCCTAGCCTCTAATGACTCCAGAGTGAGTTTAAGAGAGTATTTAAGGTTTTTTAATCCTTTAACAACTGTTATATAAGGCTACCAAAGGTTATATACTATGAGGACATAAGGGTTTAGTAATAGGAAATGTCCAAACTAACCTTGACTTAAAGTTTAAAACAAGTTACGTCTAGCGGTACGACTCCCCCTTACCTTCCATATCCTGGGGTATGAGTGGTACCCAAACTCATACCCAAGAACATACCAAGACCCTACCTATTGGTTTCGATATGACTCACACCTCCCTAGTCATACCTTAAGGGTTTGAGTGACACCCCTGATCATACCCACAACTCGTATCATGGGAAGATTCCTCAAGACAACACCTTAGGCAACATATGACTAAGACTTACACCCCTCGTATCCCTCTATATGACTCTTAACATTGTGCCTTAGCTAAGCTAAACACACTATTGTAATACCCCATATTTCTATCTAGCTTTGATTTATCCCTAGAACATCAATGATATTGCTTCAAAGATAAATATATTTTATTCCATGTGAAATTTTTAAGATTTTGACTTTTATCATGTGGGAAATCAAATAAGCTTTCCGTCGACACCAAATTCACCCAAATTCGACACTCGAACGAAGAGTTAGAGCCATTTTAGTAAGATAATGTACCGCCTGGTACTTTAGCGTGTCACGGAGCCAGCCAAAATGGCAATCGTCAAAATCCAGTGAGCCTCCGTGATTATGGCGCATCACGCCAAGGCTTCATTTCCCATTCATCCGTTTCCAGTGAGCTGGCGCGATTTCACCACGTCGCGCCAGTATGAGAACTCGGGATTTTTAGGTTCCGTTATTTAAATTTCAGGGACCATTTAGTAATTTCCCAAAGCCCCTAATCAGCCTATATACGGGATTTAAACCCTTAATAGCCAAAATTGCTCATTTATTTTCACTATTCCTTAAGAACAAAAGCATTCTCTCTCAAAACTAGAAAACCCTAGCCCCCAGTTTCAAAAGCAATCTCAAGAATCCCTCCAAGAGTCTTTAAGAACTTCGAGAATCTAGATTTCCAGGTATGTTAGATGTTGATTCTTGGGTTCCTTCCACCCAAGAAGTTCAAAAATCCCTTTTTAAATTATAAAGATTGTTATTTATGAGTTTTCATGATATTCATAATAAACCCTACAAGATGTGTGTTGATTGATGTAACCATGTTAATTAGGTGTATTGAATGTTGTATGACCAAATTATGCTCCCCATATGTTTGATAAAATGCTTGTGTGAAGGAAATAGGATCATTATAGCATGTTGACAAGAAACCCCAATTATGTATAAGTTCATGCATGCCAAGTGTTTGTTGAAAAGCCTTAGTGATTGAATTATGATATGTTACATGCATTCCTATTCATGTCCATTCCTTGTTGAATGAGTTATGAGACAATAACATGCCTCCCTATATAATTATATGGCTATATTTCCAAGTGCTTAAAGAGATGCCTCATTGATTGTATTGTGAATAATAGACTATTGCCATGTTATGTACGAGTTGTACTATCTTGTATTATTTATGTTATCGAGCCCTAGGGGTTTTTAATACCCGACCACTTAGCTGATTGTCTAGAGCCAGTGTCAGTTTTATGATAACCTCAGTCAGGCCATGATCAATAGTACTCTCAGTCAGTTACAAAACTCAGTAGAACTCAGACAATTATAAAACTTAGGAAATCTCAGTAGTCTCAGTATCAGTAGCATTCCAGCTTCAGTTCAATAATAAATTCAGAACTCAGTAGTATTCCGTCAGTCAACGGAACTCAGTGAACTCAGCTTAGCTTAGTTAATCAATACGATCAGTAACAGATTCAGCTCAGCCTAGTACAGTCTAAGAATTAGTTTAGATTCTTTCAGTTAGGAGTAGAATTCAGCATCGAGCGAGACTAGGGATGGAGGCTCAACTGTTAGATAGGACTGAGATCCCTAGAAGGAATCCTTAAGTTCCATAACTACGTAGCCAGCGTAGGTACGAGATGTCACCTGTTAGATAGGACTAACATACTCAGGGATCACCAGTTAGATAGGACTGATCTCAGGGGTCACCTGTTTGATAAGACTGACTCCACAAAAGTTGTTTTTACCCGTGGCACGGTACTGACACCCTTCCAACTTGGGTTACAGGTTGGACCCCAAACTAGCTAGCAAGGGGTATGTCGGTTAGATGACTACCTCCTACAGTCTCAGTTTCAGAATCAGTCTCAGTAATAAAATTCAATTCAGTAGCACTGATTCAAGATTGTTAGATACAGTTGATTAGTATCATTATCAATAGATTCAGAGATCACCCACTAGATAGGACTGATCTCAGGCTTAATCAATCATCTTCATTATTAGTAGCTTCAGAGATCACCCTCTAGATAGGACTAATCTCGGATTTAGTCAATCATTTTCATCATCAGTATATTTAGAGATCACTCGCTAGATAGGACTGATCTCAACCTCAGTCAACTAGATATCAGTATCAGTAGACACAATTATCAAAAGTCCAGTTAGTAGAATTCAGTATTTAGTATTTCCATGACTTCATTTAAAGTTTATGCATTCATACATGTATCCTCATTCAGTAGTCTCATGATATTTAGTCAGCATTGTTCATTCATGTAAACCCTTGCATTCAACTTTAACTCATCTAGCATACCAATACATTCTCACGTACTGACGCATACTTTTCTCATGCGCTATGGTGTTTTATACCATAGGTTCAGAAGCACGGGATCCAGAGCACCCTTTGCAGTTCAGATTCAGCCACCAGTAGTAGACTTAGCAGTGAGTCCTCATCATTCAAGGATGTCCCTTATTTCTTTATTGCATCAGATTCAATATTTTGGTAGACGGAGTTAGTTGGGGGATTGTCCCATCAACTCCTTATTCCAACAGTTTAGAGGCTTTCATACTATAGTGTTTTTCAGACTAGTTGTTTAGATAGATGTTTTAGTTTTGATACTAGTAAACTTTATTTAGTTGTATTTTGTTTTGAACCTTATGGCAAATTTCCTCCAGTTTTCTGCATTTTTATAGTATATTATGCAGTGCTCAGTTACAGGTATTAGTTAAGGGTTAGCTTGTGGTCCTTTTGGATAGCACCGTGTAGTGTCTAGGGTACCAGAATCAGGGCGTTACAACTGTATAGGGTATGAGTGAACCCTCAAGGCAGCCCCTAACTCGTATCCAAAGGGTACCAAGCCTAGTGAGTCCAAAACCTTTGAAATTTCGCAAGGGTCTAAGACGGGGTGTTTCATTCTCCCCCACTAGAAACATTCGTCCTCAAATAATAGGTAAGGGTAGGAATAAGCACGAGATAACCCATTAAACTTTCCCTCAACCATTATAGGATGCAAGGACACACAACCAAGGTGAGAAGGTAACTACATAACCCAAACAAGATCTACACCCTAATACCTTCATTCCGACCTCTAACTAAGATAGAAAACAAAGATGCTCACTACATAACCCAAACACGATCTACACCCTAACACCTTCATTCCAACCTCTAACTAAGTTAGAAAACAAAGATTTAAGAGGAACCATTCCTCACCTTTAACCAAGTTAGAAACCAAGACATGATAAATAACACATACCCTACGCATGAGTTTCTAGAATGAATAACCAATGTGGATACTTGGACTCTATGTCCTCTTCCAGATTCCAATGGACTCTCTCGGACCTTTAAATCCACCATAGAAACTTTACCGAAGCCATACTTATTTTTTTACAACCGGCAAACTTACCAATCCATGATCCCCAACGGGACCTCCCCAAAATAAAAAAGAACCCGAGATACCAATAGAACCCAAAGGAACCAACAAACCTAGGACCATCCTTACCTCACCCCAATACAACACACAGATTACCAGATGAATGGACTCATGCTAAAGGGAAAGTCCAATTTGATTTAGAATTTACTAACATATGCCACTACGAGAGCTTGAGTCTAGATATTCACCCCCTCCATGTTCAAACCTATCCAAATCCAAAAGGAGTTAACTTAGGCCACCAGGATGTACTCCTTACATCTAACTCAAAACACCACTCTGCTTCCATCACCATTATGATATGGAAACCATGAGTAAAGGACATGGAAAAACCATATACAACCACTATAACTTAAACTCCTAACGATATCTCAAGTAACGAACACAATTATTGGTATATCTACCAGACACAACAATCAAGCCTACCGTTTATATACTCACGATATGATCTATCCATCAAAAGATCTAGCACCCTTTTCAACCTTCATAAGGTTTTCACCACCCATTCCTTTCCTAACCATTTCCCATGACAATAACCTAACCTCACCTTCAAGAACCTTAACTTTTAGTAGTCACCCTAGACTCTCCTTCACTTAGGGACTTTTATATTCCGCATTTCAACACATCGCCATACTTTCTAAAGCAATACCATCCTAACATATGAAGAGTCATTTATGAAACCAAATTACAAGAGTTATCCATGCCTCCCAAGGACATATCCCAGAGACAAGACAAGGTACTATAGGCATGAAGTACTTCACAACAACCACCTAGACCATAATAAAGAAAGATCCCGACTAGGCCATACCATAAGAGGAGTCCTTAAGACTTGACACCGAAAGAAAAACAACCACACAAACCATGAGTAACTTAACACAAGGTCAAGGCACATATACAGGGAACAAGGTGAATGCAAAATATGACCCTTAGTCATAAGTGCTATAAGAATGCATGCAACACTAGTAGAGTAATCTCTTAACCGAGAGAGCAGAGTATCACTAGAATATGTAACTCGCCCTTTCCTTGAAGTTCATCCCTAAAAGAAAACTTTGACTACCTATCATACTTCATCCCATTATACCTGCAAACACAATACTCTGCTCTAAAAGGTATCACAAAGGATGGACACCAATGACGCTTGGTTCTCCTATACCTAAAACCTTATTCATCCCAATGCTACTTAGAGCCAAACATAGAGATGTAAAAACCATTAGACCAAATAGACTCCAAGGTTTCCAATTAAACCAAAACCATTTAAAAATAAACCATGGCAACCAAGGCCTTTTTCAAAAGTCATTTGAATCCAACTAAAACCAATTCATGTTCCTTTAACTATTTATGCAATGGAAAGATTCAAGAATAGCCAAACCATATGAAAAAACTATATCCAATGGTAAATTCATAAATATTTTGAGGATATAAAATTTCCAAAACCAAAATCAAGTAATTGGGGAATCCATAGTACCCCAAAATCCATTTAACATTCCCATGCATCCCACAATGTTCATAAACATAAATAAAGCACGAATAATGCATCATAACCCATGAAAAATCGTTTAAATGAGCAATCATGTCAAAGACCTCAATTATGCCAAAACCCAATTTCAAACCCATGAATTTAATAATTAATTTCATGCCAACAATAAAGTACAAGTATAGGGACAAGGATACATGCAAGCTCTATGATCTAATCTGTCGAACGACTAGATCCTCAGTCCCTCCGTTCAACTTGAACTCCCGACCTATATGGTACAATTCCCCCAATATTGAATTTCCCTAATCATCAACCTAATTCAACCTACTAGTTTACCTTCATTACTCCCGCATTGCTATTTCCGAGCTTATCATACTTTCTTTTATCAAAAAATCAAGCATCTTGATTCAAGCCTAGGATCTACCAACCACCATGTACTACTAGAAAAGTGCCCTTATAGAATATACATAAGCATGGTCCACCCTAAAAGAAGGTCACTCTAAATTACTTATTCACCCACCGACAACCTATCCATTTCGAGGAAAAACCATTCTTCTTATGCATGAAAGAGAAAAACTCTCCACAGGGGAACATTAAGACTAATGATACCTTCATCTAAGAGATCCCTTAATTTTTCCTTAAGATCTTTTAACTCCATCGAAACCATTTTGTAAAGAAGGAATAGAAATTTGGACAAATGTTCAAAACAACCCCAACCCCAAACCAACCTCCCCGTTAGAAACACACCACGAGGGTCATCAGAAAGGACCCTAGGAAATTCATTCACTATCAAAACCGAATGCAAAGAAAGACCTTCTGATTTAGAATCTTTTGCCTGAGCCAAATAATAAAGACGTCCATTTTGAAACTAACCTCCGAGTTCTAAGATATGATACAACTGTTTCTTTAATATCTAGGGAACGAAACCACCATCCCACCCCTTGATTGGCTCACCATGGAGACTAAAGACAATTTTTTATGGATTCGATAGCCCAATTTCACATAGCACTAGTGTGACTAATCCATTCCCCTGAATGACATCAAAATACAGCGTACTTGAGTCACACATATCTACCCAGACCCTTTTACTCCCAAAAGATACCACACACCCCCATAGATACTATTGGAACCTGAAGAGTCATCTACCGGGGTAAAAATAAAAAAGAAAAGAGTTAAAGATAACCTTGAGACCAAGACCAAAATATGAAACCACCAAATGGGGCCCTAAAATAAAAAGGGCCCTGAACCAAGTAAACCATAACACCACAAAAAAGGAGTTCTTTATATACCACTTTTGGTATCAAAAGATGTCTTGGACTCTTAAGGAATAGTAAAAACATTCAGACAATCCCGACCATTGCTGGAGCCAGAGGTCTATCCAATACTCTATTGGACAAAGAGGAAACCCTGATGGGGCATCCCTATCGCATGAGACCCAACTGACCACAACCAAAACACCAATTCATTCCTCCTTGCAACAACCATGGTGTGACAAACCATAAAATTTATAAATAAAATAGGATGATGAGGATTGGGCTCCACTGGGAAAACCAGAAATTGTGGCCCCTGACCGGGTCTATGCCCCATGAGTAAGACTAAATCCATTCATATAGTTTTGAGTAGAATAGATAAGTTTCCATAACTTTAGATTATTGAGAATACATGATTTGAAGAGTAAACCAAGGAAGATTCAGAGAAGATTTTAAGACCTTAGACTTCATAGCCCGAAAGTACAATAACCAAGAAAAGGAAAAATCCAAAATACCTTGTAGCCTCTTGATTATAAGTGTGGTGCACACACACCTATAAGAAAGACTCTACTTGACACACCTTTGTGGACACCCCATGATACCAAAACCTAAAGATCTGATACTAACTTGACACGACCCAAACTAGGGCCCTATCATAATAGGTAATCTCGAGCCAAACCAGGACCAATAATTGCCCTTATTACCCAACCTAACCAACAAATACATACCTTGAGTCAGTTGATGTTCGAACAAATAACAAGATACCATATCACCAATGTGGTGACTCTTGGATAAGTCTATATCCGAGACCAACCACCAATAACCAACTCAAACCAATACGGAAACCACAAGACAATATCATGATAATAAGATAATGTATGAATATAAATATAACATAAACCATCCATACCATACCCAAGTCTACAGTTGTCCATACAAAGACTTTAGACCAAACCAAAGAGTAAATAGTCAGGACATGTCCCCAACCATAGCCGAAAACCAAATTCTATGAAAGACATATTATATGTAGTTTAACCCACGACATGAAATAGATGATTTTCAAACTATGTAAGCTCACCACTTTAATCCAGCATCGATTGTCCCCGAATCCAATCACTAAGCAAGAGAAGTAGAATGGTCGGTTCTTACTTAGCGTGGGTATAAAGCTGCTAGTTTACGGGTTAGTAGGTGAACACTAGCATGCACTCTGGATATAGATAAAATAATTCCATTTACAAAGCCAAGTAAAAAAATCCATAATGCATACAATCATAAATATATATATAACCGTGCCAAAAAAGGGAACAGGGCTTAGCATATATTTAAAACCTTTACCTGGGTTGTGTAGCTTTATCTTCCTAAATCACCCACGGGCTATATGGGTTTATCTCCCCCTGGAAAAGGACCACAGTGTATGAAGATGCATGACCAAGGAAGAAAACCTGGGATGGCTAGTACATCCCCCAAAATATAGTGTGACATCATGCACACGGTCACCAAGACCAGCCTCATATCAACAAATATGAGTTTCCAGTTTTGGTCCCCCCGGGACCTCTACCTTCCATGACTCTGCTACATATCCTACCATTATTTTCCAATTAAAACCAATACCAAACAACCAACCAATACATTTACCATTTACTAACCAAGGACATTTAGTGGTGGTATCGTCATACCGACCATACTTTCAAGTAATATCCATAGCTAACTATTTATAGTTTAAAGAGACTTTCAAGTGCCCTTCCATTCACTATATTAAACCACTAGGGGGACTTCCTTGTTCCCCACAAGCATAACCATTTAGCATTTTACCTTTCCAAACCATTTAAACCAATTCCATCAGTATATTTACTTGAGGAATCTCCGTGTATCCTGGATGGTTTTCAAAATAGAACAACCATGACCACCAAAACTTTGTCGTTTAAACCATTCCAAACCATTTTAGACTATGCCAAATATTTAAAGCATTTGTATCATTTAAACCATTTAAACCATGCAAAACAATCCTATTCCATTTCAGGTTCCATTACCAAACCAAACCATGCAAGAATTCCAATGAAAGTTCAACAATAGAGTAAAAACATTCTTTGAGGCATTTTATCAAACATGTTGAGGGAATACCTTTACCAAGAAAAAAACTAATGCATAAACCACCATAATTTTGGTTACTCAAGACCCATTTGTTAAACCATAACCAACAAACACCCATATGTGCGAACCATAACCAAGAACATGTAAAAACATAGTTTAAACCAATACCAAACCATATGCATCAAGACCCTCAACATATATTTTGAAATGCACTATTCATGATTCATAAATCAATGTTTAAAAATAAATACACATGCTTTTCATTGGAAATAACAATGAGGGAAGGAGTATATGCCTTACACATAAAGATTCACGATGGAAGCTTGACCTTTGAGCCCTTTGAAGAATACTTGAGAAATCCTAGCCTTTAATCTTTCAAGAGTGAGTTTGAGGAGTATTTAAGGTGTTTTAATCCTTTAACAAGTGTTACAGAAGGCTACAAAAGGTTATATAACATGAGGACCTAAGGGTTTAGTAGTAGGAAATGTCCAAATAAATCTTGACTTAAAGTTTAAAACAAGTCACGTCTTAAGATATGACTCCCCCTTACCATCTATATCCTGGGGTACGATGGTGCCCAACTCATACCCAAGACCATGACAAGACCCTTCCTATTGGTTTCTATACAATGCACACCTCCCTAGTCGTAAATTAAGGGTACGAGTGACACCCACAATTGTACCCACAACTCGTATCATGGGCAGATTCCTCAAGACAATACCTTAGGCGACATACGACTAGGACTTACACCCCTCATATAGCTCTATACGACTTGTTCCAAGAGGATTCATATCTTGGATAGTAGCCAAGTTAAACACACTACCTAAGGTATGAGTGAAACCTCAAGGCTTCCCCTAACTCGTATCTAAAGGGTACAAGTAGTATCCTTGAGTCGTAGCAAGCCTAGTGAGTCTAAAAACCGTGAAATTTTTCAACGGTCCAAGACTAGGGGTGTTTCATATAATCATACCAACTATGATTTGAAAGAACATGTCACTTTTCCAAATCAATCAATTTACCAATAGGACTCTAACCCAATTAGTTGATGAGACACAAAGTTCCACGTAGAAACCAAACCTATAGCCAAGTGAGACTCTAATCCAACTAGCCAATGGGAATCCAATGCCCCAAGTAGGAACCAAATCATCTAGACAAGTGGGACTCTAACCACTCAACCAATAGAACTCCAAAGTTTTCAATTAAAATTCAATCCATTTCCACTAAGCCCTATTTAAAGTTATTTCAGATTCCATTACACTTTTATACTGTGAAGGTTTCAAAATACTTTTCAACATGCATATTCTCATGTTCAAAGCCAATTTCACAAGATTGGGTTGAGGTGATTGTAAACTTCAAATCATTAACTCATCAAATATGGGAAAACCACATTCCCCATTCAATTCACACATCCATGCATCTAATTGGTTTCAAAATAATATTTCAAACATAAACAATGCATATGTAAACATGAAACATTGCATAAACAACAATCATTCAAAACCCTTAACTATTATCTAAAAACCAACAATTAAAACACATGGGTAACCATTTAAGAACATGCTTTTAACTAAATAAGTTTTGGAGAAAGAGGTAGCCTAAGAGGATCACTATTTGGAGAGAATTTTCCCTTGTAAGCTCGAGACAATCAACCTTGAGAAAAGTTGAATGCTCTTACTTGAGAGAATTTGTAAGAAGAGAGAATTTATTTTTTGTGTTTTAGGGATGGGAATGGGGTCCCATTAATGTTTTAAAGTCGTGGGTCATGTTTAGGGAAAAAGAAAAATGTCCAAAATGCCCTTAATTTAAGAGCTAAAAAAATATCGCCAGTGACTACAGGCCATTATACGACTCGTAAGGACTCACTACAACTCATAGGGTCCGAGCAATAACTAAGATTGAAACTTTTGGGTAAAAACTTGTCACCCTAAAATTTGTTCCTTACGGCTATAATAGATTCATTATGACACGTTGATTCTAGTTGTACTCAAGGCAGAATACTTTGGGCATCATACTAGTTTGGCTACGGAAGGGGTTGTACAACTTGTAATGAGTCTTTAAGACTCATGGCCTCAAGTTGTCACAAAAGAAGTAACTCAGGCAAAACTCAATGGACACACTATGATTTGGTTCCTACGACTCGTCGAGACACCTTTGACTCATAGGGTGAGTTATAGTCAGGCCAGTGATTTCAAAATAAAGAATTTTTCAGTGGCCAACTGCTGGGGTGTCACGTTCCCCCCCCCCCCTTAGGATCATTCAACCTCAAATAATGTATCAAGGCATCTATTAGTACAATTTAACACAGAGAACATCTACACTTACTTATGAAAAGACAAAAAATAAAGGTGTTATGGAATACACATACCTCTAGCACGATTACCCAAAGAAGGAAACAAGAAGGGATACTTGGACTTCGTGCCCTCTTTGGCTTCCAAGTAGCTTCTTCAAACTTTTATTTACTCCATATAACCTTCAACGAAGCCATATCCTTAGTCCTCATACGGCAGACCTTCATATAAAAAAATTTCACCGGGACTTTCTTAAAAGGAAAGAAACCCGAAACACTAAAACTCTCCAAGGAACCACCAAGGAAGGATCACCCACACACTTCTTTAATATAGAAACATGAAAGAATGGATGAATGGAACACAAACTTGAAGGATCAACATAACTGTAAGACCCCACAAAATTCTAAGCTTAACTCAGTCCGTTAAAGCTCGAAAAAAGGTTTTCAAGTGTTTATACTTGAAAAAAGCTTCAAAAATTTCAGCGAAGTGTTTATACTTAGAAGTATTTTATCCTTCGTAAGTTGGAGATCCGATTTCACAACCCTTATGACCTTAAAGTATCGATTTTTAGGTTTATTCATGATCAAGAATATCAGTAGGTCACTTTGGGTGAGTTTTGGATTTTTTGAACCTCGTTTGAACCATGTTCAGGTGACCAAAATAGTGGGTCGACGCGTCACGTCTCCCATTGCATCGACCGATAATTTTCCCCAGCTTTCAGTGCAATTCTAGTGAACCAATGTGAACTCGATGCGGCGCGTTGGTCATCACGTTTATGCCATCAACGCGGTGCGTTGGTCTGTGCATCACTGGGGACACTTTTAGTCATAAAAAAACGAATCCAGAGGGATATTAGGGTCATTTTACCACCCTTAATCATCCCTAAAAATACGAGATTCAGCCCTCAATAAGCAAAATACACTCACTTTCACTCAAATCCTCTCAAGAACAAACCCTAACCCATCAAAGTCAAGTTCAAGATTCAAGAAATTCACCATCAATCTTCAGGAATTCAAGCACCAAGGTATGTTAGGTGTTCATCCAAGGATTTTCTTCCACCCTTGGAGTTCAAGAACCTCTTTTAAAACTTCAAGTTTATTGAATTCACGAATTCAATGTTGGTCTTGAATGTATTTATGATGACAATATTAATCAGGTTTTTAATTAATGATTTATTACCAGATTCATATAAATTTATTTTACATGTGTGTAGTATTATGTGAATTCATGTTAAATCCCTTGAATTTGTAAGTTGGGATTGGAAATCATGAGGCCTACATTTTGAATAGTATTATGTGCATAGATTATGTTCCCCAAGTGTTTGATAAATTTCTCATGTGGATTAAATGGGGAAATCATAACATGCTAGTATATGTGCAAGCTTATATCTTACAAATGTTTGATTAAATGTCTCTATGAATGAGTTATGAACATTATAATGCTTTCAAGATCATGTTATGCTTTACTTTTCATATTATCGAGTCCTGGGGGTATCTAATCTAATACCCGACAATCTAGCTATTTACCTAGAATTATAGTAGCTTCATAATAGTCTTAATGATGTCATGTATAGTAGTATTCAGTCAGTACGGAACTCAGTATATCTAGTCAGCAAATAGAACTCACAACTCTCAATCAGTTACAGTACTCAGTGATCTCAGTCCAGTTCAGTAAGTTAACACGATCAGTAACAGTTCAGTATAGCCTAGAACAGTTTAGAAATCAGTTCAGTGTCTATTTAGTTAGGAGTAGGATTTAGCACCGAGTAAACCCAAGGATGGGGACTCACCTACCAGTAGAGGGCGTGATCCTTAGAAGCAGTCCTTCCATTCCTAAACTATGTAGCCTGCATAGGTTGAGACATCAACCTGCCATTTAAGGGTTGATGAGGTGTTCTACCTGCCTGTCGAGGGTACCACCATTCTCGTTCAGAGTACCTACCAGATAAGGGTGACTCACCACTTTTCTTTACCCGTGGCACGGTACTGATACCTTTCCAACTGAAGTTACAAGTTGGACCCCAAATCAGTTCAGAGAAGAGGTATGTCGATTAGATAATTATCTCCCATAGTTTTGGTTTCATACTCAGTATAGAACTCAGTTCATTTCTACATAATCAGGACTGTCAGACACAGTCACCCAACTCAGTAGAGAACTCAGATTCAGTTCTACAGAATCAGGACTATCAAAAATAGTCACCTAGATATCAGTAATACAGTTATCAGTAAACTTATATATTAGTCATTTAGTTATCAGAACTCAGTATCCAGTGATACTATGATCTTAGATACAATATATGTAGACATGTGCACAGTATTGCATAGTCAGTGTTTCATCAATTTCAGTTATACATATACTCTCATTCAGTCGTATTCATGTTATTTAGTCAGTTATTATTCATTCATATAAATCCTTGCATATCAGCCTACCTCACTTAGCATACCAGTACATTCAAAGTACTGACGCATACCTTTTCTTTTGCGCTATAATGTTTTTTATCATAGGTTAAGATACATGAGCTCCTGACCGTACTTAGTAGCCCAGACTATCAGCAGCATACCTAGTGGTGAGTCCTCATAGTTCAAGGACGAAGTTATCATATCATTTTATTATTTTAGTATTTAGTTTATTTCAGTAGTCGAAGTTAGTTGGGACTCGTCCCATCAACTCCATATTCAGACAGATAAAGTCTTTCAGGCTAGACTTTCAGACAGTATTAAGTTTTACAAATTATTATTACAATTGGCATTCTTTATCAGTATTTTAGGTTTTGAACCTTATAATATTTTAGCCTATTTTTCCGTATTTATTATAGTATTATTACTCAGTGCTCACAGCAGATATTAGTCATTGGTTAGCTTGTGGTCCTTCAGAGTTGGAAGCACTGTGTGGCATCTGGGTTATAGACTCGGGGCGTTACAAACTTGGTATCAGAGACTAAGGTTCAATAGAGTCCTAGGAAGTCTGAAAGCCACATCTAGCAGAGTTTTGTACATAGGTGTGTAGCGCACCGCACTTATGGACAAGAGGCTGTGAAGCATTTTCGGAAAAGTTTTCCTTCTTTCAGTGTTCATATCTTATGAGTGAGTATGAGCTCAAGTTACAGTCTCAGTCTAATCCTTTTCTTACTTTCGTTTACAGAACATGCCTCCCAAAAAGAACAATGAAAGATAAGCAGGAAATCAGACAGCACCTCAGCTCGTTTAGGCAGATCCCCTGGATGAGCATGTCTTCCTTGCAGAATTCAGAGACATTTTCACTACCCTAGCTAATTCCATTGCAGCTTGAAATGAACGGCCAGATATAGTTTAGGCCAACCCAGTGGCCAAAACTGCTACAACTAGAATTGAACCCTTCATCTTTTACCGGGTCTAAGTTAGATTAGGACCCACAGGAATTTCTTGATCAGGTGCAGAAAGTTACAAATACTATGGGGGTAACAACTAGCGAGAGTGTTGAGTTGGTTGCATATCAGTTGCAGGATATGGCTCACTCATGGTTCAAGAAGTGCAAGGTAGAGAGGGTTGCAGATGCAGTGTCCGTAGAATAGAAGAAGTTTTCCACTGCTTTTCTAGATAGGTTCTTCCCACTGGAGTTGAAGGAAGCAAAGGTGTTGGAGTTTATTAATCTGAAGCAGGGCAATATGATAGTGAAAGAGTATTCTCTCAAGTTTACTCAGCTAGCTAGATACTCTCCTCATGTGGTAGCAGATAGTCAATCTAAGATGAGTAAGTTTGTGTTTGGCGTGTCTAACAGTATGGTCAAGGAGAGTAGGACCGCAATGCTGAATAAGTTGATGGACATATCCAGGCTCATGGTTTATGCTCAGTAGATAGAGGAGGCTACAAAAAGGGATAAGGAGAGGTAGAACAAGAGAGCTAGAATAGGTAGCTTCAACTCGCTCAGCCTAAGTCAAAAAGTGGAAATCATTCTCACTTCTTCCTGAAATCCTTAGTTCCAACTCCTTCCTTAGCCAGTGCTCCAGTGCAAAAATTTAGACATGGCAATAAATATTGGGCACCTGTCCCTAAACCTCAGGGTAGAGTTAGCAGTGCCCGAACAAACCCTATTTGCTAGAAATATAGCAGAAACCACCAGGGTGTCTGCAGGGCTGGTAGCGATGTATATTTTGGATATGGCAAGCCTGGCCATAGTCTCAGAGATTGTCCTCAATCAGGTTCTCAGGGTTAGTATAATCGTCCTTCAGCTTAGTTCGATCGCCAAAATAAGCAGGGTGCCACTTCCAGTGCCACCAGTGGGCAGTGCCCAAATAGACTCTATGCACTTCAGACCTGACATGATCAGGAAAGTTCTCCTAATGAGGTCACTGGTATGTTACAAGTTTATCATTTATATGTTTATGCTTTGCTAGACCCAGGAGCTTCTTTTTCCTTTATAACTTCTTATATAGTTGTTAACTTTGAAGTCAGTCCCAAAATCTTAGCAGGGCCTTTCTCAATCTTTACCCCAGTGGGTAAATATATCATAGATCGACGGGTATACAGGAACTGTCTGGTTATGGTATCTCAGAAAGTCACTTCAGTAGACTTAGTAGAATTAGAGATGATAGATTTTGACGTCATTCTCAATATAGATTGGCTTCATTAATGCTATGCTTCAGTTGACTACAGAAATTGAATTGTTCATTTTTAGTTTCTGAATGAACCTGTCCTTGAATGGAGGGGTAGTACTTCACCACTTAGGGGTCAGCTTATTTCTTACCTTAAGGAAAGAAAAATAATATCTAAGGGATATGTGTATCATCTCATTCGAGTTCAAGACAATAGTTCAGAGACCCCTAATATTGAGTTGGTATTAGTAGCATGTGAATTTCCTGATGTGTTTCTAAAAGATCTTCCTGGGGTCCCTCCCAAAAGGGAAATTGACTTCAAAATAGACCTTCTTCCAGATACTCAGCCTATTTCTATTAAGCCATGTAGAATGGCTCCAGAGGAACTCAAAGAATTAAAAGAATAGTTAAAAGATCTCCTATATAAGGTATTCATCAAACCCAGCATATCTCCTTGGGAGCACCAGTTTTATTCGTGCGTAAGAAAGATGATTCTCTCAGGATGTGTATAGACTATCGTCTGTTAAATAAAGTCATGGTCAAGAACAAGTAACCACTTCCCAAAATCAATGAATTATTTGACCAACTTTAGGGTGACATATACTTCTCTAAGATAGACCTCAGATCTGGCTATCATCAGCTCAAGGTCAGAGAATGTGAAATTCCAAAAATAGCTTTTAGAACTTGGTACGTCCACTTAGAATTCTTAGTCATGTCATTTGGTCTTACCAATGCTCCAATAGCCTTCGTGGACTTAATAAACTGCGTGTTCAATTAGTACTTGGACTTGTTCGTCATAATCTTCATTGATGACATTCTTGTCTACTATTTTGCAGACCCTCTCAAAATAGTGTTACAGACCCTCAGAGCCCATCAGTTGTTTGTCAAATTCCGTTAGTGTGAATTTTGGCTAAGTTTATTAGATTTTCTTGGACATATAGTTTCCGGTGATGGCATTAGAGTGGATCCTGAAAAGATTGAAGGTATAAGAAACTGGCCTAGACCCATCTCTCGATCAGATATCAGGAGTTTCTTGGGTTTGGCTTGCTATTACCGATGGTTTGTCATGGGATTCTCGTCTATTGCATCCCCAATGTCCAAATTAACTCAGAAGAAAGTCAAATTCCAATGGTTATATTCTTGTGAGAAGAGTTTTCAATAGTTAAAGACTCGACTCACTACAGCCCCAGTTTAGACTCTACCAGATGGTTCAGACGGGTTTTTGGTATATTGCAATGCTTCTAGAGTTGTTTTGGGGTGTGTCTTTATGTAGATAGGTAAGGTCATATCCTATGCCTCTAGACAGCTTAAGCCCTATGAAAAGAATTACCTCACTTATTATCTTGAGTTAGTAGCAGTGGTGTTTGCCTTAAAAATTTGGAGGCATTATTTATATGGGGTATATGTGGATATGTTCACAGACCTGCAGTATGTGTTTTCTCAGAAAGATCTGAACCTACATCAGAGGAAGTGGTTGGAGTTGTTGAAAGACTATGACATGAGTGTCCTATTCACTCGAGAAAGCAAATGTAGTGGTTGATGCTCTAAGTAGGATGTCTATGGGTAGTGTTGCTCACGTGGAGGATAATAAGAAGAAGTTAGATCAGAAAGTTCTTCAGCTTGACCGACTAGGTGTCCTCTTAGTCGATTCAGCAGAAGGAAGTATATGGGTGCAGAATAGTTCAGAATCATCTCTGGTTTCCAAAGTAAAGGAAAAGCAGGACAGAGATCCCAATTTAGTCGAATTGAAAGAGTCAGTCAGAGATAGAAAGTAGAGGTTTTCTCCCAAGGGGGAGATGGTGTGTTGCATTTCCAGGGTTGGTTATGTGTGTCAGGTGTAGACGACTTGAGGAAACAAATTCTTGCAGAAGTGCATGGTGCGCATTACTCTATTCATCCAGGGGATACTAAGATGTACCGTAATTTATAGGAGGTTTATTGGTAGAGTGGGATAAAGAGAGACATTGTAGAGTTTGTGGCTAAGTCCTCTACATGTCAGCAGGTTAATATTAAGCACCAGAAACCTAGTGGTTCCATGCAAGAGTTCAGTATTCCCACGTGGAAGTAAGAGGAAGTGAACATGGACTTTGTGATGGATTTGCCTCGTACTCGTCATCAGCATGATTCACTTTGGGTCATTATAGACAGGATGACCTAATCAGCTCATTTCATACCAGTTCACACCTCTTATTCTGCCGAGGATTTTGCGAAGCTCTATGTTAGAGAGTTGATTAGATTGCACAGAGTTCCATTGTCCATCATCTCAAATAGAGGTACGCAGTTTACCTCTCACTTTTGGAAATCCTTCGAAAAGGGTCTTGGTACCCAAATTTACCTTAATACAGCCTTTCACCCTCAGAAAGATGGTCAAGCAGAGAGGAACATTCAAACTTTGGAAGATATGTTAAGAGCTTATGACATTGACTTTAAGGGTAGTTTGGATGTCCACTTGCCTTTGATTGAGTTCGGAAATAATACAGCTATCATTCCAGCATTCAGGTGGCTCCGTTTGAGGCACTTTATAGGAGAATATGTAGATCTCCCATTGTTTGGTTTGAAGTGGGTGAGTCCACTGTGGTAGGGCCTGACTTGGTATTTGATATTTTATAAAAAGTTCAGTTTATTAGGGAAAGGCTTAAGACGGCTCAGAGCTGACAGAATCATATGCAGATGTGCGAAGAATTGATCTGGATTTTGAGATTGGCGACTGTGTGTATTTGAAAATCTCTTCTATGAAAGGAGTAAAGAGGTTTGGCAGGAAGGGAAAGCTCAGTCCTCGATATGTCGATCCTTACCGAATTCTCAGCCGTTTCGAAGAGGTAGCTTACGAGCTTGAGTTTCCTTCAGACTTAGATTCAGTACATCCAGTGTTTCATGTATCCTTGCTAAAGAAGTGCATAGAATACCCAGTAGTTGTAATGCCTTTTGAAGGTATATATGTTTAGCACAGTCTCTCTTATGAGGAGGTCTCAATCAAAATTCTTGACCATCAAGTTCGTAGACTGAGGAGCAAAGACATTCCATTAGTCAAAGTTCTTTGGCAGAATCATTTTGTAGAGAGAGATACTTGGGAACAAGAAGAAGATATGCGTACCAAGTATCCTCACCTCTTCTCCACAAACTCAGACTCAGCTTAAAGGTAACAGTTTTCCTTGAATTTATTCAGTTCCATGCTCAGATTACCTTTATAACTCTGTATCAATTCAGTTGCATAGCATTTTCATATCATGCATACCTTCATGAAATAGCTTAGTTATGTGTCATGTTTTCAGAACTCATTCATGCTTCAGTTATACATGTTCAGTATAAAATCTCAGTATATCAGTACTTTCAGTCAAGTAATCACGCTTCAATTGTGCGTGTTCAGTATATAAATTTTGTCTATCGGTATACTCAGCTTAGTCAGTCTCATTCCAGGATGAATTTTTCCAAGGGGGAAATATTGTAAGACACTGCAAAATTCAAAGCTTAACTCAATCCGTTAATGCTTGAAAAGAGATCCAAAACTTAGAAATTTCAGCTAAGTGTTTATACTTAGAAGTATTTTAGCTTTCGTAAGTTGGAGATCCTATTTCACAACCCTTATGACCTTAAAGTATCAATTTTCAGGTTTATTTATGAGCAGGAATGTTAGTAGGTGACTTCGGGTGAGTTTCGGATTTTTCAGACCTCGTTTGAACCATGTTCAGGTGACCAAAATAGTGGGTCGACACGATCTCGATGTATCGCATCGCCCATCGCGTCGACAGATAATTTTCCCCTAGTTTTCAGTGCAATTCTAGTGAACCAACGCAAACTCGATGCGGCACATTGGTCATCGTATTGATACCATCAATGCGGTCCATCGGTTTGTGTGTCACTGGGCATGCTTTCAGTCATTATAAACCCGCATCCAGAGGGGTATTTAGGTCATTTTCCAACCCTAATCAGCCCCAAAAACATGAAATTCATCCCTCAATAAGAAAAATACACTCACTTTCTCTCAAATCCTCTCAAGAACAAACTCTAACCCCCCAATGTCAAAATCAAGATTCAAGAAATTCACCGTCAATCTTCAGGAATTCAAGCACCAAGGTATATTAGATGTTCATCCAAGGGTTTCCTTCCACCCTTGGAGTTCAAGAACCTCTTTTAAAACGTCAAGTTTATTGAATTCATTAATTCTATGTTGGGCTTGAATGTATTCATGATTATAATATTAATTGGGTTTCGAATTCATGATTTATTGCTAGATTCATGTAAATTTATTTGACATGCGTATAGTATTATGTGAATTCATGTTAAATCCCTTAAATTTGTAAGTTGGGATTGGAAATCATGAGGCCTACACGTTGATTAGTATTATGTGCATAGATTATGTTCCCCAAGTGTTTGATAAATTGCTCATGTGGATTAAATAGGGAAATCATGACATGCTAGCATATGTGTAAACTTATATCTTACAAGTGTTTGATAAAATATCTCTATGAATGAGTTATGAACATTATAATACTTTCAAGATCATCTTATGCTTTAATTTTTATGTTATCGAGTCTTGGGGATATCTAATCTAATACCTGACAATCTAGTTGTTTTCCTAAAATTATAGTAGCTTCAGAATAGTCTCAGTGATCTCACGTACAGTAGTATTTAATCAGTACAGAACTCAGTATATCTAGTCAACAAATAGAACTCAAAACTCTCAATCAGTTACAATACTCAGTGAACTCAGTCCAGTTCAGTCAGTTAACACGATCAGTAATAGTTTAGTCTAGCCTAGAATAATTTAGAAATCAGTTCAGTGTCTATCCAGTTGGGAGTAGGATTCAGCACCAAGTGAACCCAAGGATGGGTACTCACCTGCCACTAGAGGGTGTGATCCTTAGAAGCAGTCCTTGCATTCCAGAACTACGTAGCCAGCGTAGGTTGAGACATCAACCTGCCAGTTGAGGGTTGATGAGGTGTTCTACCTGCCATTTGACGGTACCACCATCTTCATTTAGAGCACCTGCCAGATGATGGTAACTCAGCACTTTTCTTTACCCGTGGTACGGTACTGAAACCCTTCCAACTGGGTTACAGGTTGGACCCCAAATCAGTTCAGACAAGGGGCATGTCGGTTAGATGATTATCTCCCACAGTTTTAGTTCCAGTCTCAGTATAGAACTCAGTTCAGTTCTATTGTATCAGGACTGTCAGACACAGTCACCCATCTCAGAATAGAACTCAGATTCAGTTCTATAGAATCAGGACTTTCAGAAATAGTCACCCAGCTATCAGTAAAATAGTTATCAGTAAACTCAGATATCAGTCATTCAGTTATCAGAACTCAGTATCCAGTGTTACTATGATCTCAGACACAGTATATGTAGACATGTGAACAGTATTGTATAATCAGTGTTTTATCAGTTTCAATTATACATGTATTCTCATTTAGTCGTATTCATGTTATTCAGTCAGTTATTGTTCATGCTTATGAACCCTTGCATATCAGCCTACCTCACTTAGCATACCAGTACATTTAAAGTACTGACGCATTCCTTTTCTTTTAAGCTATGATGTTTTATATCATAGGTTCAAATGCACGGGCTCCTGACCATACTTAGTAGCCCAGACTATTAGTAGCAGACCTAGTGGTGAGTCCTCATAGATTGAGGACGAAGTTATCATATCATTTCATTATTTCAGTATTCAGTTTATTTCAGTAGTCGAAGTTAGTTGGGGACTTGTCCATCAACTCCATATTCAGACAGATAGAGGCTTTCAGACTTGACTTTTAGACAGTATTCAGTTGTACAAATTATTATTACAGTTGGTATTCTTTATCAATATTTCAGGTTTTGAACCTTATGGTATTTCAGCCTATTTTTCCAAATTTATTACAGTATTATTACTCCGTGCTCACAGGAGATATCAGTCATGAGTTAGCTTGTGGTCCTTTGGGGTCGTAACCACCATATTGCATCAGAGGTACAGACTCGGGGCATTACAATAATGGGGACTGAGCTTTCCCTTCCTTCCACACTAAATCACTCCCTTCATGGGAGACACCTTCAAGGATACCAAATCATTCACATCAAACTCCAAGTTTCTTCACGTTATACTCGCATAGGACCTTTGGCGACTCTAGTTAGTCTTAAGCCTATCCAGAATCACCTTAACCTTCTCCATGGCTTTGTAAACAAAATCAGGACCATATAACCTATTCTCGCCAACCTCAAACCACCCATTAGGAGATCTACACCTCCTACCATAAAGAGACTCCAAAAGAGACATCCCAATACTAGCATGATAGCTATTATTATAAACAAACTCTATAAGAGGCAAATGATCAACCCAACTACCACAAAATTCAAGTACACAAGACCTTAGCATCTACTTTAAAGTCTAAATAGTCTTCTCCACTTTCCCATTTATGTTAAGGTGGAAATCAGTCCTAAGTTTCACCTTAGTTCCCAAACTTCTATTGAAAGAATGCCAAAAGTGTGATGATAATTGAGTATCCCAGTCAGATATGATGGAAACTGCAGCACCATGCAACTTTACGACCTCCTGAATGAAGAGCATAACATAATCCTCTGTCGAATAGTTAGTCTTTACTATTAGGAAATGAGCGGACTTGGTCATCCTATGCACAATAACCCAAATTGAATCAAACTAATGGCGAGACCATAGAAGACCAGTAATGAAATCCATATTAATCACTTCCTATTTCCATATGGGAAACTCAATCCCTTGAGACAAACCACCAGGACTTAAGTGCTCCACTTTCACTTGTTGACAAACCATACACTTGGCCACAAAATTGGCCACAATCCTCTTCATGTTATTCCACTAATATATCTCTTTCAAATCATGGTTCATCTTCGTTGAACCAGGATGAACAGTGTACCTGAACTCATGAGCCTCATCTAATATCCTCTCTCATAGCCCAACAACACCGGGAACACACAACCTACATTGGTATCTCAAGATACCATCACCAACCAATATCAAAAACCATCATTTTTTGCTGGCCCACGTCACCCTTAATCTGTATCAAGATAGGATCCAAAACCTGCTTCTCTTTCACCTCAACACTAAGAGATGACTTTACCACCTTTTGTATTATTACATCTCTATTCTCAGAGTCTAAGAAATAAACTCCAAGTTTATCCATCTAGTGGATATTCTTCACCAATTCTAACTTTTCCTTATCCACATGAGATAAGCTTCACATAGATTACCTGCTAAGAGCATCAACAACCACATTAACTTTACCTGGATGATAATGAAGACTCATATCGTAGTCTTGAGAAACTCAAGCCACCTCAATTGCCTGAGATTCAACTCCTTCTAGGTAAATACATATTGCAAACTCTTATAATTTGAATAGATGTCAACATGAACCCTATACACATAATGGTGCCAAATCATCAAAGGAAAGACCATAGCCAATTATTCTAAGTTGTGTGTCGGGCAATTCATCTTATGATCTTTTTACTATCTAGAAGTGTAGGCCACAACCTTACCATGCTGCATCAACACACAGACCAGTCCCACATAGGATGCATCACAATAAACAACAAAACCCTCAGTACCCTTGTGTAGAATTAAAACCGGAGTCGAAGTCAACTTATCCTTCAACTTCTCAAAACTACCTTCACAAGAATCCGACCATATGAACATTACCATTATGAATCAACTTAGTCGATGGGGCAATAATAGAAGAGAAACTTTTCACAAACCTCCTATAATACCCGACTAAACCCAAGAAGCTCCGAATGTCGATTGGAGTCGTAGGTATAGGACACTTTTTAACTGCCTCAACTTTATGTAGAGCTACTATGATCCCCTTACTAGACCCAACAAGTCCCAGATAGGTCATAATATTCAACATGAACTCAATCTTAGATTGTTTAGCATACAATCGTTGATCCTTAAGGGTCTCTGTAGCACTACCTAGATATCATCACTATGACCTTCCTTACTCTTAGAATACACCAAAATGTCATCAATAAACACAATAATGAATAAGTCCATAAACTGGTGAAAGACTCGGTTCATAAGATCCATAAATTCCCCCGGGGTATTAGTCAAACCAAAAGAAATGACCACGAACTCGTAATGTTCATACTAGGTACAAAAAATAGTCTTAGGGATATCCGCCTCCCTAATCTTCAACCCGACCGAAGATCAATCTTAGAGAAGTACTTATCACCCTGAAGCTGATCACACAAGTCATCAATCCTAGGAAGAGGATATTTATTCTTCACCAACACTTTATTCAATTGGTGGTAGTCTATACACATTCAAAGGGACCCATCATTCTTATGCACAAAGAGCACAGAAGTACCCCACGGGGATGTACTAGTACGAATAAAACCTTTATCAAGGAGATCTTTTATCTACTCCTTAAGTTCTTTCAGCTCAGCTAGAGCCATTTTATAGGGAGGGATAGAGATAGGACAAGTGTTCGAAAGAAGATGAATTCCAAAATAAATTTCCCTTTCGGCAGAAACACCAAGAAGATCATTGGGGAACACTTCAGGAAACTCATAGACCATAGGGACCGATTGCAATGAAGGACATTTGGAACTGGAATCTTTAATATGTACAAAATGGTAGACACCCCTTGGAGATCAACATTCGGGCTCTAAGATACGAAATGAACCTTCCCTTAGGAACTAGGGAACTACCTTCGCACTCAATCACCGGCTCATTTAGGAATTGAAAACTGACAATTTCGGTCTGATAATCTAGAGAGGCATAACATGAATGAAGGCAATCCATCCCCAGGATAACATCGAAATTGACCATATCAAATTTCATCGAGTCTACCAAGGTCTCCCTACCATAGATAGATACAACACAAACCATATAAAATCTTCTAGTGACCATAGAATCACCCACTGGGGTGGACACCAAAATGGGGTCTGAAATACACTCAAAACTAAAATGGAAATAAAAAGCCACATAGAGGGTCACATAAGAAAGAGTAGACCCTGGATCAAGAAAACAATACACATCATGGGAAATGAGTTGTAATATAATAGTGATATTTCCATGATCAACAGTTCAAAATCAATTAAAATCTATGATAAATATTTCAAAATCCATCAAAATCTAATGCACACAATTTCATACATATACATATATATCAAATGTTGATATAGGGTAAAAGGCTTAGAATTCACTTTAAACTCATTAACTGAGACTTTGTATCCTCACTGTCATAATAAGCCACCCATGGGCTATATGGTTCTAGCTCACCCCTAGATGTAAGAGCCCTAGTACATGTGGTCGCACGAACCAAAGAATAATCATATATACATATGCATTATGGGAGATTCAAACATCCCGGCCTATATCAAAAGTGAAATAAGCACTCAGACATATAACATGGGGGACTCAAACCACCTGGTCATTTGGATCCCCCTCCTCCCATCGGCAACCATGATTTATAGTATTAGCCCCTCGGTACCTCCACTTTCATGGCATAGATACACAACCCTAATTAAATACCAATTAAAAAACTTTTAATACATTCCCAATCATCAAGCAAGGAGTCATTTGTTAAGGAATCAACAAGTGGTATCGTCGTACCGACTATAACTTGCAAGCACATGTCACTTTGTCAAATTAATTAGTTTGCCAATAGGAATCTAACCCAATTAGTCGATGAGACTCAAAACTTCCATGTAGGAACCAAACTATGTAGCCTAGTAGGACTCTAACCCAACTAGCCAATAGGAATCCAAAACCCTAAGTAGAAACCAAATCATCTAGCCAAGTGCAACTCAAACCCCTCGGCCAGTAGGACTCTGAAATTTTTAATTCAAATTCTATCCATGGTCACCAAGACCTCTTTAAAGTCAATTAATATTCCATTACACTTTTATACTGTGCAAGGTTTCAAAATACTTTTCAATGTGCATACTCTTATGTTCAATGTCAATTTCACAAAACTAGGTTGAGATTATTGTAAACTTCAAATCATTAACTCATCAAACTTGGGGAAAATCACTTATCCTATTCAATTCAAACACCCATGCATCTAATTGGTTTCAAAACCACCATTTAAAATATAAACAATGCATATGTAAATATGAAACATCGCGTAAACAACAATCAATCCAAACCCTAAACCAATTTCTAAAAACCAATAATTAAACCCCATGGGTAACCGTTGAAGCACATATTTTTTACAAAAAAATATTTGGGGAAAGATGTACATGCCTAAAAGGATCATAATTTTGAGGAAATTTTCCCTTGGAAGCTCTAAACAATCAACCTTGTGAAAACCCTAATGCTCTTGCTTGAGAGAATTTATGAGAAGAGAGAAGTTATTTTGGTGTGTTATGGATGGGAATGGGTCCCAATACACAGTATACCTTAAGAGACAAAGTTTCTCTTGTATTTTGGACATCTTATTATTTCATTTGGATTCGAGTTGTACTAGATATGTTTTTACATTAATGACATCGGGTTTGGGAATGTATGGTATTTTGGTTTATTTATTTCCACATTTTTGTTATTGTTGAGTTTGAATTTATTTTAGAAGCCTTACATAGGGGTTATTATTTTCATTTTCCCCTTTGTGTATTAGTTTAGGTGATAGGCTTACTTGTCAAGGTTTCCCGCGACAAGTGCCATCATGATCTATGTTTTTAGGTCATGAAAAATTGATATCCGAGTAGCCAAGTTTCATTGGTCTCAATGGTGTAAGAACAAGATATCTAATAGTCTTGTGGATTGGTATGTAGACATTCATATCTATATTTGAGAGGGTGTAGGATGTCTTTGGAAAATTTCCCTCATTTTGATCCTTATCGTGCAAATTTTTCATACCTTGTGTTGTGGGTTATGTTTCATTCTTTCTGTGCAAATGGTGTTGACTAGGTCCCTCAAGAGTAGAAATGTGAAGTCTTCACCCAGAAGGCAAACCTTGAGTTATGGACGGACTCGAGGGAGTGAACGAGCTCGTGGTTCAGCCCCATCTAGGAGTGCTAGGGGACTCTCCCCTAAGCCTCACATTGAGTAGGTTGTAGGTTTAGTTCCAATTCCTTATAGTTCATCTACCCCAGTTTTGGAGAGGTTGTTGGTGAATTTGCTGACCTTCTTAGAGGGATCTCCTTTTGTTGTGTCAGGTGTTCCTCCAGTCTCGAGTGTAGATACTCAGTGCTGCTTTCTGAGTATGGTGTTTTAGGATTGGAGTTTTGCCTTCATCTATGTTACCTCCTCAAATGGGATCTCATCTTGCCAGATTCATAATGTCTCCTCTTGCTATGAGTGTTGTTATGCCTTCTGATTATCAAAAGAGGTTTGTGAGATTTACTCATTTGGGTCCTCTTAGATTCAATGGTGTTGTGGAAGAGGATGACTATGAGTTCCTGATTGATTATTGAGAGAATTTTAATAATTTGGGTTCACTTGAGTCACATGGGGTTGCTTATACTACCTATTAGTTGATAAATACATCTAGAGTTTGGTGGAGGTTATTGTTTGGTTATAGATCTCTTAATTCTCCTTAGATAACTTAGGATCAGTTTGCCAATGAATTTTTGGAAAGGTTTGCGCCTTACGGTATGAGGGATAGGATACAAAACAAGTTTGATCGCCTAAAGCAGGGCTCCATGACTGTCGAAGATTATGAGGCATGCTTCCATACCTTATCCAGATATTCTTATGCCAGCATTTCTGCCAAGTCTGAGAAGATTCAGAACTTTGTGAAGGGTTTAGATGTTTCCCTTTAGTTGGCTACGTCTCAGATGGTTGTATTTGGAGAATTATTTTGAAGTATAGTGTATCATGATACGATGATTGAGGGTATACTTCAGCATCTCTAGGAGTTGCTAAGTAGGTGCTAAGAAGGTATACTTGACTCCTTTTTGTCTTCTAGATGAGCACCTTCAAACCCTAGCCTTTAATCTTGCTTAAAGAAACTTTCAAAGTGCATGTGAGGGAGTTTAGGATGTTAGATCCACACAAAATGTGTTTAAGGAGGCCATATACACTTATGTAGTGAAGGGACTTAGGGTTTAGGGTGTAGGAAATGACCACAAGGTACTTATTTAAAAGCTGGAAATTGGACCCATATAGGGGTACGACTAACCATGCAACTCACTAAGGGAACCAAACCCTAGGATATGAGTGGTACCCTGACTCGTACCCTAGGCTTCTCCTAGGTCACACAGATTATTAAGGGTACAACCATACACCCTTGAGTCATATTCTAAGGGTACGACTCACCTCTAACTCGTATATACCCCTCGTAATAAAAATAGTCCACTCCAAACTAAGACCTCACTCCATACGACTCACCTAGGTACGACTCGTATACTTAGGGTATGATTAAGGAGATCTCATTCGTAAAGGGGACAAAATGCCACCCTTCTAGGTTACTCAAGGTACGAGAGGGGAAGGGAGAGTGGATACGACCCATATACAGGGGGTATGAATGGCTTGTCCAATAGTATCTTGGACAACATGCTCAAAAACAAAAAGTTTTTACAAGGCCAAGATCTTGGGTGTTTCAATTGATGCAGATCTAAAAGAAATAAGGACGATACCAGTGATCACAACATCTGAAGCCTCTGCCTCAGGTCTCGCTAGTATATCATAGCACTTTCCATGACCACCAACTGGATGAGTGTTCCTCAACCACCCCCACGGGTTCCACTACCTCTGCCCTTCACAACTCTGGTAGAACACCTACCAATCATAGCTGAAATAGGATTAGCTCTAATCACATAATGAGTATAGTCCTTGGACACATGGCCAGTCTTATTACATACAAAGTAAACTCTATTGCTCGACTTTATACAAGAAGGTACAACTGGGCCAGGATGAACACCCTGAACTACAGAACCAGATGATCCGCAACCTGAACTCTGCAAGGCCGCCTACACTGGCCTACCCTGATATCTACAAGAACCTATAAAATATCTGACACTAGAAACCTGAACTCACAAAAATGGCGACCTTCTTAAAACCTTCTAGAGATGCTCAAAGTATACCCTCGATCATCTTAGCATTATCCACTATACTCCAAAATAATTCACTAAATACAACCATCTGAGATGTAGCCAACTAAAAAGAAACATCTAAACCCTTCACAAACATCTGAATCTTCTCAGACTTTGTAGAAATGCTAGCATAAGAATATCTAGATAAGGCATGGAAGCATGCCTCACAATCTTTGATAGTCATGAAGCCCTCCTCTAGGTGATCAAACTTGTTTTGCTTCCTATCCCTCAGACTATAAGGCGCAAACCCTTCCAAAAATGCATTGGCAAACTGATCCCAAGTTACCTCAGGAGAATCAAGTGATCTATAACCAACCAATAACCTCCACCAATCTCTAGAAGCATCTATCAACTAATAGGTAGTCTAAGCAACCCCATGTGACTCAAGTGAACCCAAATTATTAAACTTATCTCGATAATCAATCAGGAACTCATAGGCATCCTCTTCCACAACACCTTTGAATGTAGAAGGACCCAAATGATTAAATCTTACAAACCTGTTTTGATAATCAGAAGGCATAATAACACTTATAACAAGAGGAGGCATTATGAATTTGACAAGCTGAGATCTTATTTGAGGAGGTAACATATATGAAGGCTGAACTCTAATCCTAAAACACCATACTCAGATATCGGTACTGAAATATGATTAGGACTCAGGGTTTGAGGAGTACCCAAAATAGAAGTAGGTGCAACTGGAGGATCCACACTCGAGATTGGAGGAACACCTGACATAACCAAAGGAGATCCCTCTGAAAAGGTCAGTAAATACATCAACAACCCCTCCAAAAATGGGGTAGATGAACTATAAGGAACTGGAGCTAAACCTACAACCTACTCAATGTGAGGCTTAGGGGAGAGTCCCCTAGCACTCCTTGTAGATGGGGCTGATCCACGAGCTCGTTCACTCTTTCAAGTCCGTCCATGACTCGAGGTTTACCTTCTGGGTGAAGACTTCACATTTCTACTCTTGCGAGACTTAGTCGACACCATCTGCACAGAAAGAATAAAACATAACTCTGAACACAAATGTATGAGAAAATTTGCACGATAAGGATCAAAATAAGGCAAATTTTCCAAAGACATCCTATAGCCTCTCAAATATAGATATGAATGTCTACATACCAATCCACAAGACTATTAGGCATCTTGTTCTTACACCATTGAAACCAATGAAACTTGGCTACTCATATACCAATTTGTCATGACCTAAAAACATAGATCATGGTGGCACTTGTTGCGGGAAACCTTAAAAGTAAGTCTATCACCCAAATTAATACACAAGGGAAAAAAACAATAATAACCCCTATGTGAGACTTCTAAAATAAAGTTAAACTCAACAATATAAAAAATGTGGAAATGAACAAACCAAAATACCATACATTCCAAAACCCAGTGCCATTAGTATAAAAACATATCTAGTACAACTCGAATCCAAATAAAATAATAAGATGTCCAAAATATAAGAGAAACTCTACCTCTTAAGGTATACAGTGTATTATGACTAGGGGGTTTGAGTCGTAACTACTTGGCATGACTCATATAACCGCATTGTATGGTATACAGTGTATTAGTCAATGTTTGCTGGTCAGCTTATGAATCCTCCTTACTGGTCGTAAGGAAAGTTTACGACTCGTTATCAACACTCGTAAGCAGATCAGAAGCAAATCCCTATTATTTCCAACCTATCCATTCATTACGACTCCTATTTACGAGTCGTAGGGATTGGTTACGACTCAGTTAGGTAAGTCGTAACATTACCAGAACCCACATTCTTTTAATATTTCATTGCAACATAAAAATTTAGATCACTTGGTTCTAATATTCAATCCCACAATAACAACACACACAAGAACACAACTTAACACTTCCTACCGCCACCTCTAATCTTCATTGTAAAGCTTAAAGCCTATTTTCACTCCCATAAGAATAATGTATAGATAAATCTTCAAGAATAGGGTTTGATAATTGTCATATGCATGTGTTTTGGTCAAGAAATACAAGATTCCTATATTATTTTTATGAATTAACTTACTAACTATAGGTGTTAGGAATGAACTCTTACTTTTCTATGGATTTCTTGACTTCAAATAAAGTTATGCCCTATTCTTGAAATTTTTTAGTTATGGGAGGAGTAAACTTTGATGATTTTGAGTTTGAGAGTGAATTTTGAGTTTTTGGAATGTTTTGGTGCTTTGTAAGCCAATAACAAGGGATGGAGTTTGAGTTTGGAATATACGGGTGCCTATTTTAGTGCCCCTTCTTAATTTAAATTCCATTTTAGATCAGGTCGACCCGCGATGCCTGAAACATCGAACTTTCTTATGAATCATTGGTACGACTCGTAAGCACACCTTATGGGTATTGCACTCCCACTGTAAAGACTAAAACCTAACTTGGGTTCCCCAATAATTATAACTCAAGGTGATGAGTCATAACCAGTGGATACAACTTATTCTAAGAGTCGTAATAACTACAGTGGCCAATTACCTGGGTGATTCAAGTTCCAAGTATATATTAATCTTGATCACGAGTTGTAAGGTGTAGTTATGACTAGTATGTAAGAGTCGTAAAGATGGATTTCTGTAATTTTCTGATTGATTCATTCAATAGCCAATCCTGCAAACTGAACACACATGTTACCCTATAATTTATTAAGTACAAAACATGGGTTACCTCCCACGTAGTTCTTAATTTAACATCACAGCACGACGTGGCTAAGTTGGACACTTGGTCTTTACTAACTAGACCCATGGGTTGCCTCCCATATAGCGCTTGATTTAACTTTACGGCACGACGCAATAGCCTTGGTTACTCAGACTTCACAAAGGTCTATTTCAAACACCACCTTAACTTCTTCAGTGCTACTGTGCTTTACCTTTTGCCCATTTACTTTGAACGGGGTTTCACCATCACACTTTAAATCTAAAGCACCATTTGGAAACACTCTCACCACAGTGAATGGCACATACCACCTGGACTTTAACTTGCCTGGAAATAAATGAAGTCTTGAGTTATACAGCAATACCTAGTCACCTTGCTCAAATATTCTTTTCTCAACTTTGGGGTCATGATGCATCTTAATATTTTCTTTGTAAAGTGCAGAACTCTTATAAGCTTGGAGTCAAAATTCATCCAACTTGTTTATCTTACCCATTCTTGCCTTTGTTGCATCCAGCCACTCAAATTTAAACTTTTTCAATGCACATAGTTCTCTGTGTTCAAGTTCAATGGGAAAGTGACATGTCTTTCCATACACCAACTGATATGGAGAAGAACCTATGGGAGTCTTGAAAGCTTTTCGGGCTCATAATGCATTATCTACCTTTCTCAACCAATCAGTCCTATTGGCATTCACAGTCTTTGCCAAAATAGACTTTATCTCTCTGTTGGACACCTCAACCGGTCCACTAGTCTGCAGATGGAAAGGAGTTGTCACCTTATACTTTACTACATACTTTTCAAGAAAACTATTAAACAGGCAATTACAGAAATGTGACCCACTGTCACTTATGATTGTCGTGGCATGCCAAATCAGGAAAATATATACTTCTTTAAAAAGGCGGTGACACTTGTTCCTTCATTATTGGGGGTGCAATTGCTTCCACCTATTTCAACACATAATCTACCACTACAAAAATGTATTTCATACCAAAGAAGCTCATAAATAGACCCATTAAATCAATCCCTCATACATCAAACAATTCTAACTCCAGGATGGGTGTCATGGGGAGTTTATGGCATCTTGAGATATTACCTGGACGCTGGCATTTGTCACAGGCTGAAGAAACGTCATAGGCCTTCTTGCATATTGTGGGCCAGTAGAACCCACATTGTAAGATCTTGTGGGTTGTACGAGTTTCTCCATGGTGACCCCCAACGGGTGAAGAATGACAAGACTCAAGTATGCTCATCATCTCCACTCCGGGGATGCATATATGAATAACCCCATCCGCATAGATTCAGAATAAGTAAGGTTTATCCCAGAAAGATCTCCTTACCTCATGCATAAATTTATTTCTTTGTTGGAAGAAAAGGTCTTTTGGGACTAGATCACTTGCTAGATAATTTGCAAAGTCAGCAAACCATGGAATTAAATCTTGAGAAGAAGCCAATATCTGCTCGTCTGAAAAACTATCATCAATCTTGAGCCCATCTTCTATCTTCAGCATGACTTCCTCCATTAGAATAGATAAGTGATCTGCAACTTAATTCTCAGTGCCTTTTCTATCCTTGACATTAAAATCAAACTATTGCAGTAAGAGAACCTATCTAATCAATCTAGGCTTTGCATCTTTTTTCACCATCAAGTACCTCCATGCTATTTGATCGGTGTTAACTATTACCTTCATCCAAATTAAATAAGACTAAAATTTTTCAAAGGCTAAAACCACTACTAACAACTCTTATTCAATGACTTTGTAGTTCTTTTGAGCAGGGTTTAATACCTTGCTGGCATAGTAGATGGGATGAAGGATCTTTTCTCTTATTTTTCCTAGGACAGCATCTAAGGTCACTCAACTTGCAATATACATGATCTCAAATGGAAAGGACCAATCAGGGGACACGATGATAGGAGCCGTCATCAACTTCTCTTTTAGACATTCAAATTCCTACAAGCATGCTTCATCGAAATAAAACTTTACCTCTTTTTCAAGAAGCCTACTGATGATAGGCGAATTTACACGCCTATAGCACTATATTTTGCCCATATTTTAGCCTAGTTTTGAGAACAAATTATATATTTCATGCACTTTTAGTCCATTTTCCTGTAAGTGAGCTAACGAACATGATTAGCAAAGTTTCAGGTATAAATGATGCAGAATTCAGCATTTCATGGATAACTTGACGCCAAAGAAAGCTTCACGAAAGGAGAAAAGCCAATCTTGGACGCCAAGGACTAAAGATGGCGCATGGAAATTCTGTCCTGGGCTAAAACAACATTTCTGAAGACTTTGGGGACTAGCAGTAACTTATTAGGATTAGGATAATGATACATTAACCTAGTACAATTGGGTTAAGTATTACATTAGCTTGTTAGGATTAGGATAATGATACATTAACCTAGTACAATTGGGTTAAGTATTTCATTAGCTTAGTAGGATTTGGTTAAGCATTTCATTAGCTTAGTAGGAATAGGATATGGGTATTATAAATACCCTATCTTGCTAGAGATTTTAGGACATCTTCTTACATTCAATTCTATTCTATTCTACTTCTAAGACATTCTAGTTCTAAACAATCATTCTTCCATTAATTCTATTTTTCTTCTTCTATTCATCTATTCTTAAATTCCACAACAAGAGAAACGTTACTTTGCTAAGGGATTCACGCCTAACGCCTACCACACCATTACAAACGTGAAATCTTTATTGTGGTATAACAACAATGTCAATTGTGATTTCCTTCGCACTCATGGGTAACTAAACTTCTCTGTTGGGGTTATGGAAGCCGAATGAGATACTATCTATTGCTGTGAGTTTGTGAGTTCGTGACACGTATGTTGCTTATATCATTATTCTCTTCATCTTAATCTAAATTCTTTGTGGTTGCAAATGCAAGAATACGCCAGTATAACATTTAACTTGTTCGAAAGAAAGGTTATCTGTCTGGAAAAGAGATAATGTCAAGGTAGTAGGGTCCTATCCCCTATTAAAAAATTAGTGTCGTAACTGGATTAACCTCTTGGAGAATTCGTACCGTTAGACACGCTTTAAGCTCGAAAGAGTTAAAGTGAAATAATCCTCGAATAGGTCGAAAGATGCCTTGATTTACCATCGAATACAATTCTCTATAAGCACATGCATGTCTGAATTCAACACACTCATAGTCAATAGACACGTATAACTCAGAAGGTAGACATAACCCCAACTCCTCAATTCTCATTGTTTCACAACCTACTAAACATTCTTTCTTTTTACTTTGCTATTTTCAGTTTTTGCTTTAATAATTTGGTTACACATTACAAACCCCTCTTCTTACGAGACTTGCACTAAAAGTCTAGTAATCGTTGCTTACTTGTTGACCAAGTTATTCCCTGTGGGATCGATACCCAACCCAGGTTGGGTTCTATATTTGCTAACGACCGCTTTACACTCCTACGAGAGCTGTAGATTGAGCGTTATCAAAAATTGGCGCCGTTGCCGGGGAATACAAGTGTCAATTAAGTTCGTAATAATTACTAGACCCTTTGGTCAAAGATTCTCGTACTTTTACTTTTAGTTTTTGTTTTTGTTTACTGCAGGTCAACCGAAGTTCTGGTCAACCGTTATTACCTATCAATCTTGAACCACAACGTATTCGCAGAATGGAGGCACAACACGCAATCGAAAGGATGGCTGCTCAACAGGAATAGGCGAGACTAGTTGTGCTAGCCGCCGCTCAAGTGCATCAACAGAATATTGATAACCCTGGGCGAGCAACAAATCCTGACGATGAAGATCTAGGTGATGACGAGCTACTAAACCCAAGGCATGCCGCCGAGATCGCAACACCTGCCAACAGAAGAGATCGTCAAGCTAGGTTTAGGCCCGAACGCCAAGCTATGCAGCCAGCTTTCGACGATGATGATGATGATCTTGATGGAGCCGGAGCCACAGGAGCCATTATTCCTCCACCATTAGCGCCTGGAGCCAAGTTCAACATCACAAGCACCATGATTCAGTTATTGCAACTCAAGGGATTATTTGGTGGACTAGCAGGCGGTGATCCGAATATGCATCTCATCAACTTTATTTCTACATGCAAGTCATTTGACAATCCTGGTGTTGGTCAGAATGCAATTCGATTACGTCTATTTCCATTGTCTCTGTCTGGGGAGGCAACTCTATGGTTGAATGGGCTGACTCCTGATTCTATTACAAATTGGAGGCAATTGAGAGACGCTTTCCTAGAAAGATTTTTTCCGCCATCCAAAAGAGCACAATTGAGAGATGAAATCAGCAACTTTCGTCAGCTTCCCACTGAAGCTCTTCATGAAACATGGGAGAGGTTCAAGACAAAGCTAGCGAGGTGCCCAAACCATCATATGACTAATGTTCACCTAATGGAGATATTATATAGAGCCCTGAATTCAATAACTAAACCAGTGGTGGATAATGCGGTTGGAGGATCCTTTATGGATCTCACCTTTGGTCAAGCAAGCAATATGCTAGATCGTATGACGAAACAAAGTAGAGCTTGGCATACCAGGGATTCTGAGGTAGCAAGCCCCACTTTATCTATAGGCATGACTGCAGACCAAAGGAGAAGAGAAGAAGAGCGTGATCAAGATATGGCGCATATGAAGACACAAATGGATCTTCTTACAAAGCATCTATTATCAGGGAAGACCGAAAAAGTAAAAGCCATTGCGTCAAAAGGAAGAGACGAATCTGATTCGGAAGAAGAAGCCAACTACTTAAACAATCAGGGGGGTTTCCGAGGTAATACCCAAGGAAACCAAGGTCGGAACTATTATGATAAATATGGAAACAAGGACCAAGATAGTTGGAAGAACAAGAATGACAAAAGTGGTTTGTATGTTCCCCCTGGAAGATGTGACGCCACCATATCTAGTTCTGGAAGTATGGAAGACATGATGGCTAAACTACTGAAAGGAGTGGAAGCAACTAGCGCGGGAGTAACGGAGGTAATAAATGATTTGTCCTCTATGAAGCAATTAGTTGATTCACATTCCACTTCAATCAAGCAAATAGAGCAGCAATTGAGCCAACTTTCAGCAGCACTCAATCAAAGAAAGACTGGCACCTTACCTAGCAACACTGTGCAAAACCCAAGAAATGATGGGTCATGCATGGCTATTACTACCCGAAGCGGTAAGGTGCTGGAAACTTCATCAAAAGGAAAGCAAGTGGTTGACGAAGTAGCAGACATTGATGACAAGGCAAAAGGAGAAGCTGCCGTAGAATCCACCCACGACGGTACACCGAGTATGTTGCAGCCTGAAAAGGCTGAAAAACGAAGGCAAGAGGAGAAGAAAGCCGTAGAGAGAACAATTCCATATCCACCACCACCGTTTCCTCAAAGATTGAAGAAGCATGCGGATGATACAAAATTCGGCAAATTCATGAATATGTTAAAGCAGCTGACCATTAATGTTCCTTTGGTCGAGGCGCTGGAACAAATGCCTGGGTATGCTAAATTCATGAAGGACCTGTTGACAAAGAAGCGGGCAGTAAGCTATGAGCCGGCAGATAATATTCATCATTGCAGTGCAATTGCCACAAGGTCCTTAGTACAGAAGAAGGCAGACCCTGGTGCTTTCACTATTCCTTGCACGGTTGGATCTATGAATTTTGCTAAGGCATTGTGCGATTTGGGAGCTAGCATCAATTTGATGCCACTATCCGTCTACAGAAAGTTGGGGTTGGGCGACCCTACACCAACCAATATGCGGCTCGTGATGGCAGATAGGTCGGTAAAACGACCTGTGGGTATCTTGAATGATGTGTTGGTGAAGGTGTCTACCTTCATATTTCCGGCAGATTTTGTGATTTTAGATTGCGAGGCGGATTCTGAAGTACCCATAATCTTGGGACGTCCTTTCCTTGCAACGGGAAGTGTTCTTATTGACATGAGAGCTAATGAGCTTTTATTTCGGTTGAATGATGAAGTGGTCCGCTTTGATATATGCAAAGCAATGAAGCAGCCCAGCGATATGAATGTGTTCTCTATAGCTGATGTTCATCATGAGGATAAGAAAGAATTATCTGTAGAGAAACAACTTACTGTTGAGCCATTGCCTACTGCGCTACTGAATGTTGAGCATGAGGACGATGAAGATTATGAAGAACTTATGGGTGCTCTAACAGAAAAAGAGTCCTATTCCCATATTCCTAAGCAACCGGACCTTGATCTTAAGAATCAACCGTCACCAACAGCGAAGACTTCCCTTGAAGAGCCACCAATGCTAGAATCGAAAGAGCTCCCCGATTATCTAAGGTATGTGTTCTTGGAAAGTATAAATATACTTTCGGTGAGTGCGGATGATTTAAGTAAACAGCACGTAGAGGATCTCATCTCTGCTCTGAAGAGATACATGAGAGCTATGGGTTGGACTATTGATGATATAATTGGTATCCCTCCTGGGATAGGCATGCACAAAGTTCATCTCGAAGAAGATTGCATGCCTACAAGTAAGACTCATTATCGTCTGAATCCATTCAGAAAACGATCAACCATCTATCTCGATGAAGTCTAAGTAATCGAGATAGCTATGTCGTGCCGCGACAATAAATCAAGCGCTAGATGGGAGGCAACCCATCGTTTATCGTTTTCATTGGTTTTGAACGAATGTAGGTGCAAGAGGTATAAAACGAGGAGATCGATTTCAGATGCGATTTGGACGTATGGCATGGTAAAGGTGGTAAGTTAGGAATTAAGATGCATAAGGCTATGGATTGAGCATTGCTCATGACAAAATAGGCATCGAGCAAGGCTAGGCCGAGGTAAAACTAGGCCACGAACAAGGCAAAGCCTATATTATAGCCGAAGGTCTCGGAATCTAGTGTGCTATAGCATAGGCGCCGCCCATGCTCAAGTATGCCATAGCATAGGCGCCGCCTATGCCAAAGCATTTTGTCTCTGAATCTCATAGGCCATGCTAAAGGCGCCGCCTATGGTCACTAAAGGCATTGCACTAGGCGCCGCCTATGCTCACCATAGGCTTTGCATTAGGCGCCGCCTATGCCAAGCATAGGCAAAGCTAAAGGCGCCGCCTATGGTCACTTTTTGTCTCCAAAACCGATTTTAAATGGGTCAAAACCCGACCCATTCTTTTCCTATATAAAGGAGACTTAGTCTTGAGGCACAAACACATTGAAAACCTAACATAGGCGCCGCACATAGCATCCAAATCTTCTCAAAACTTTTGCTCTTCCACTTCACAAGAACATCTCCAAAGGCTTCAATCACGTACAATGGCACCCAAAGAAAGACAAGGCAAAGATAAGGCTACCACTTCACAAAAAGGCAAGAAAAGAGGCCGAAAAGAGCAAGGAGAACCCTCCTCGCTGCAAATACCTCGACTCACTCTTGGAATTAAGTGGGATACTTATGAGGAAATTCTGAGGATGACGACTCTGATGATGATTCCGATGCAAGGGGTATGACCCCAGACATAGAGGATGAGTCCGACTAACCAGGTTCTTCTTATTTATTTTCCACTGAGGACAGTGTCCCGACTAAGTGTGGGGTGGTGGTATTGCATGCTATACTTCTCTACTCGCATCTATGTTTGTTTGCTTTGTTTTTGTTTCATTTTTTTTCATTTTTTTAAGTTTTTTTTAGTAGAAAATTTTATTTTTAGCTTCACATGAAATTATTTTGATAGGCAGCATGAGATTATGACAAGAGTTTGTGCTAAAATCATGACTACTGAGACATTTAGGCTCTAATTGTGACTCACTATGTGATATTGTTTGGTTTAATTCCTTCATCTGTTGGGTCAAGAGTCTATACTACTCCCAATAAAGTCGACCATGTGCCTTGTGTGTGTGAGATAATAGTATATTATGTGCTTGTGGCTGATGGTAGAACTTGCCTGGTATGTATGTAAAGCGAAAATAAATAGTGCAAGTCTAGGAGATGATTTAGGCATTTCTTTGGCAACCTATGATTATTTACCTTCTTTTTACCTACCCATGGACATCATCCTAGTTAAACCCTTTTGATCCTTTAGCCTATTTTCTTTGACAAACCTCGTATGTAAGCCTAATCCATTTTTTTCAAGACCATAATTTGATCCAAATTCCTAAGTGCTTTAAAGTGAAAAAGTCATGTGACAAAATAAGAGGAAATTGGGTGAGTATGATGCTTTAGAATGCATTGGTGATTGAATGAGTTATGAAAAAGAAAGTGCTATCATAAGAGGTATGTTATCAAAAGAAAAAGGAAAGGAAAACTGAAAAGTTAGTTATGTTTAAAATTGAAAAACAAAAGAGGAAAAAAAGAGTGGTAGAATAAAAGAAAGTAGAAAGGTTGTTTGAAAGAAAAGTGTTAATGATACAATGTGATGTATTAAAGCGCTTAGGAACATAGTCACTATTTCTGGCCAAAATAGTCCTACCTGTCCCTTAGCCTACATTACAACCATCAAAAGACCTAGTTGATCCTAAGCTTGGCATTCTGACATTTAGTGGAGCATTACACTAAGGGCAAGCCTATGGTCATCAGTTGCTTCATATGAATTCTTTGTGAGAGCGAGAGCAAGGATATTTTGATACCCATGTTTGAAAAATATGCTATACTTGTGAGTGATTATGGGTAATATATTGTGAGACACACATGGTTGATGAGTTTTGGGTAGTCGTGTATGATTCTTTGTGCCTTAACTTTTGAATACGAGTTGACCACCATCACGAGTCTATGCTAGAGGTTAAACTATTTCTACTAATGATCGAAAAACTACTCTTTGTTGATAATTGTTGTGCTTGTCTTGACGAATATTTCGTGTTGTTGCTGTGAAACCCTAAGTAAATGTTAAGAGGGACATGATATTTTGTTCGAGGACGAACAAAGCTTCAAGTGTGGGGTGTTGATGATAGGCGAATTTACACGCCTATAGCACTATATTTTGCCCATATTTTAGCCTAGTTTTGAGAACAAATTATATATTTCATGCACTTTTAGTCCATTTTCCTGTAAGTGAGCTAACGAACATGATTAGCAAAGTTTCAGGTATAAATGATGCAGAATTCAGCATTTCATGGATAACTTGACGCCAAAGAAAGCTTCACGAAAGGAGAAAAGCCAATCTTGGACGCCAAGGACTAAAGATGGCGCATGGAAATTCTGTCCCAGGCTAAAACAACATTTCTGAAGACTTTGGGGACTAGCAGTAACTTATTAGGATTAGGATAATGATACATTAACCTAGTACAATTGGGTTAAGTATTACATTAGCTTGTTAGGATTAGGATAATGATACATTAACCTAGTACAATTGGGTTAAGTATTTCATTAGCTTAGTAGGATTTGGTTAAGCATTTCATTAGCTTAGTAGGAATAGGATATGGGTATTATAAATACCCTATCTTGCTAGAGATTTTAGGACATCTTCTTACATTCAATTCTATTCTATTCTACTTCTAAGACATTCTAGTTCTAAACAATCATTCTTCCATTAATTCTATTTTTCTTCTTCTATTCATCTATTCTTAAATTCCACAACAAGAGAAACGTTACTTTGCTAAGGGATTCACGCCTAACGCCTACCACACCATTACAAACGTGAAAACTTTATTGTGGTATAACAACAATGTCAATTGTGATTTCCTTCGCACTCATGGGTAACTAAACTTCTCTGTTGGGGTTATGGAAGTCGAATGAGATACTATCTATTGCTGTGAGTTTGTGAGTTCGTGACACGTATGTTGCTTATATCATTATTCTCTTCATCTTAATCTAAATTCTTTGTGGTTGCAAACGCAAGAATACGCCAGTATAACATTTAACTTGTTCGAAAGAAAGGTTATCTGTCTGGAAAAGAGATAATGTCAAGGTAGTAGGGTCCCATCCCCTATTAAAAAGTTAGTGCCGTAACTGGATTAACCTCTTGGAGAATTCGTACCGTTAGACACGCTTTAAGCTCGAAAGATTTAAAGTGAAATAATCCTCGAATAGGTCGAAAGACGCCTGGATTTACCATCGAATACAATTCTCTATAAGCACATGCATGCCTGAATTCAACACACTCATAGTCAATAGAGACGTATAACTCAGAAGGTGGACATAACCCCAACTCCTCAATTCTCATTGTTTCACAACCTACTAAACATTCTTTCTTTTTACTTTGCTATTTTCAGTTTTTGCTTTAATAATTTGGTTACACATTACAAACCCCCCTTCTTACGAGACTTGCACTAAAAGTCTAGTAATCGTTGCTTACTTGTTGACCAAGCTATTCCCTGTGGTCGATACCCAACCCAGGTTGGGTTCTATATTTGCTAACGACCGCTTTACACTCCTACGAGAGCTGTAGATTGAGCGTTATCACCTACAAAGAACATTGGCCAACTTTGGAAAATCCTTGATGAATCACCGGTAAAAACACACATGTCCTAAAAAGCTATGAATACCCTTCACAGAAATTGGTGGAGGTAATTTCTCGATCACTTAAATTTTAGCTTTGTCTACCTATATACCCCTTTTTGAAATCTTGTTCCCAAGAACAATGACTTCTTTAACCATAAAATGGCACTTCTCCAAATTAAGTACCGAGTTGCATTCATCACATCTATGAAGAGTGTTTTCCAGATGAACCAGGCAGCCATCAAAAGAATCACCAACTACCAAAAAATCATCTGTAAATACTTTAATGTTATCGTCTACCATATCATAGAAAATTGACATCATACATCTCTAAAATATGGCTGGAGCATTACACAACCCAAATGGCATACGTCTGAATGCAAAGGTCCTATAAGGAAAAATAAAGGTTATCTTTTCTTGGTCTTCGGGTGTAATAGTGATATGGTTGTAACTTGAATACCCATCTAGAAAGTAATACTACCCTCTAACCCCAAGTCTATCAAGTATTTGATCCATAAAGGTCATAGAAAAGTGGTCTTTCTGGGTCCATGTATTCAATTTTTTGTAATCCATACACACTCTTCATCCTGTGACTGTCCTCATTAGAACTAGATCATTCTTCTCATTAGGAACAACAGTAATATTACCCTTTTTTAGAACACATTGTACCGGACTAACCCACTTTTATCAACAATGGGATACACTACACCAGCATCTAACCACTTGATTATTTTGTTCTTTACCACCTTCTGAATAGGAGTATTAAGCCAGTGTTGATGTTTTATCCTTGGAACACAATCCGGTTCAAATTGGATCTTGCAATTACAAAGACCAGGCGGAATACCCATAATATCTTTAATGGGCCAACCAATGGCTCTCTTAAATCTATGTAGCAATTATAATAAATTCTCCACTTTTGTCTACATCAAGTCATCTACAATGATTACCAACAAAGTGTTTTTAGCCCCAAAAAATACATATTGCAAATTAGAAGGGAGGGCCTTCAACTATAAGACTGGTGGTTAGTCAATAGACGGACGAGCAGGTAGAGTTATTCTATTTTTTAGATCCAGATCAAGCTTCTTTGGTGTAAAATTATAAGAACCATTCCCATCAAGTACACATACCATATCATAATAGTCATCAATACCATCATTGTCAAAGTTCATAATCCTCCTGCTAAGGCTTTAACATCCAGCCTTTATTCAATAGGAATAGCCACAGAAGTATCATCCTAATTAGTTATCGCATCAAGATTATAGAATGAGTCCATCTCCTTATTAGGAATGTCAATCACAGATATTACCCTTAACTAACCCAACTATCGCATGGACTGGCATATATTGAATATCATATTTTCCTCATTGAGTCTAAACATAAGATGTCCTAACTCCATATCAATCAAAGTCCTTCCTATATTTAGGAATGGCCTACCTAAAATAATCAAAACTTGAAAATTAACTTCTCAATCCAATATCACAAAATTAGTAGGAAAGATAAAAGAAGCCACCTTTACTAGTACAACATATAGAATACCAACTGGCTTTTTCACTATCCGATCTACTATCACTAGTCTTATAGATGTGGGTTTGGGTACTCCTAATTCCAACTACTTAAACACCACTAGTGGCATGAGATTTATACTAACTCTAAATCACATAGTGCTCGAGCAAAGTTAAAAGATCCAATGGTAGAAGGGATGGTGTAAGCATTAGGATCCTCCTTCTTCTCTACTAATGATCTAGTAGTAATAGTACTACTGTGATAAACATTGTCAACTGGCTCATAACTGACTGTCCACTTCTTGGTGACTAAATTATTTATGAACTTTACATAAATAGGAATTAGTTCCAATGCCTCTATAAGTGGAATGTAAACAGACAGCTCTTTTAACATAGATAAAAACTTCTGATATTTACCCTCTTCTAAATTCTTTTTCAACCTTTAAGGGAAAGGAGGGAGAGGTATTAGAATAGTCTTCAAAATAGGCTCCTCATTCTTGTCCTTCCCTTTATTTTGTTTGTTACTATTCTTATCATGAATGGGATCATTTTCATTCTTTGACTCGGTCACAGTGGGTACGAATAGATCTATGGTGGTTTTACAACTTCGAATGGTAATGGCATGGCAATGACTATCATTTTTTGGGTTCTTCACCATACTACTAGGAAGTGTGCCAGGCTACCTTTGATTTAATGTGGCCGACATTTAGCCAAATTACTGCTCCAGTTGTTTGATGCAGTAGCATATGACTCAAACCTTCTGATTCAGCCTTGATAGATCCGCCTTAATCTCCTTAAGATAGCTCACTTGAATTGCTGAGCCTTGACTAATTTTGACAATATTGCCTTCATTCTAGATTCTAAATCACGACCACCAGGTAGAACATACCTAAGACTCTTCTCTTGGTAGTCATCTTTTCATAGCCAATCACTATCTCTTTTTAATTTTATCTATTATTATAATAGATTCGAAATTGATTCCCTTTCCCTTGGGCTTAGAAACCCGACAACTGGCGATCAAGATACTTCATTTTCTCTTCAAACTTAGTCTCGTAAGTCCTAGAAGTACAACCATGTACCCCTACTACATTCACTTTCTCAGCACACATTGTTCTAAATTATTTTTAAGAAGTCCAATGTCTGTCCAAAGTTTAGCAACCTCTTGTGCTACCAAATCATGTCCAACTCCATAATCATTAGCTGCTCCAATAGCATATGTACCTGTACCTCACTTAGCATATCTAGTATGTCAACCTCAACTAGTCACTGAAATATCATCTAGCATATTTTGCGTAGTATCCCACTAAAGATGCATAAATGCACCTCTCAAAATCTATCTACCATTGCTCTAGAACTAATATTCAGGGATCTATAGAAGATTTCCAACAAATTAGGCCCTAGAATTTTGTGATTAGGTACCATGCTCAGCTTTTTTTAGAACCTAAACCACGCCTCATACATGGATTCTGTAGGTAGCTATCTAAAATTACAGATTTTATCTTTCAACTATAGCATCCTAGAAGGAGGGAAGAAACTATTAAAATATTTCTACACAACTCATGCCAAGTAGTGATTGAACCACTTGAAAGTTCCTCTAACCAAAGCGATGCTTCTCTAGTCAGCAAAAATAGGAACAACCTCAACCTTAAAGTTTCCTAATTCACCCTAAAAATAGTATACAATGTACGAATACCAGTAAAATTAGTAAGATACATGTTCGCATCATTTGTCAGGGATCCCAAAAACTTACTTTTTAAGTTCAACAGTTGGATTATTTCACTGGTAATGTCAAATTTAACATTGAGGGGTATATTAGGAGGAATGATGGACCGTATATTGGTAGGATCAACATATCCCATGTCCTCATCTTTATTATAAGGTTGTAGATACTGATATGCAAGGATCATTAGTCTAATACCCCAAAGTTTCCTAACTAATTTTGTCTAGAGAATGTCAAGTATTAGCTTCTAAATTGAATAATGTTTATTCCATGGGAAATTTTCAAGAATTTCACTTTTATTCATGTGGAAAATTCAATAAGTTTTCCATCAATATAAAATTTTCCTAAATCTAATAACCATATAAGAAGTTATAACTATTTCAAGTCCCCATCATAAAACAGCGCCATATTGGTCAGTGGCGCACTACGCCACAAGATAAAATGGCAATTGTCCTTTTTCCAGTGTCCTAGCACATTTCATCCACATCGCGCCAAACTTCCAGGTTGCAAAAAAAGTGGCAACACGATGTCTCTGCGTCGCACCATTTCCTTATTTCCCAATTGTCAAATTCCAGTGACCCGGTGCGATAGCGCCGCGTCGCGCCAGGGGTCCAGGTCGGGACATTTTCACCAATTTAAAAGACGCATCCAGGGTTAAAAGGGTCAATTTCCCACCCCTATTTAATCCCTTTAACACGAGATTCAGCTATTTGGAACCCAAAAAATACTAGTTTCTCTCAAGAACAAGATAGGGTTTCAATTGGGGATTCAATTTCAAGAAAATTTATCTATCAATCTTTATTAAATCAAGAACTAAGGTATGCCATATGTTGATTCATGGGTCTCTTTCACCCATGAAGCTCAAGAATATCTTTTCAAAATCAAAGATTTATATATTTACGAATGTTCATGATTTGATTGAATTGAAAAGTGCTGTTCATTTTGTTGTTTGGTTTCATTCTATGTTATAGACTATTAATTACAAGAATTGATTCTAGTATGTGAGGAATTACATGGTATTCTTGTTAAACCCTTCAATTCACAAGTTGATTGATGTATCCTTGATTATTAGATGTGTTGATTATTGTATAACCATAGCATGCTCCCCCCATGTTTGATTAAATGCCTATGTGAAGGAAAAGTTCCATTCTAGTATGATAATATGAAATCTCCATTCATGTACAAGTTATGTATGTCAAGTGTTTGATGAAATGTCTTAGTCAATGGATTATGTATTGTTGATATTGGTCCTGTACTCAAGAAATTCATGCTTTGTCAGTTTCCTTCTATCGAGTCCTGGGGGTACTTGTACCCAAAAAATATAGTTGTGTGCCTAGAGTCCGTGTCATATTTTTATGATATCCTCAGTTAAGCCATGATCCATAGAACTTGGTCAGTTATGTGACTCAGGAAATCTCAGTAATACAGTAATCTCAGTACTATTCCGTCAGTCAACGAAACTCAGTTAATTCAGTCCAATTTAGTTCAGTAATCCATGATCAGTGTCTATTCAGATGGGAGTAGAAATTTGCACCGAGTGAACCCAAGGATGGGAAAACACACTGTTAGATGAGGGTGTGATTCTTAGAAGTTATCCTTGTATTCCAGAACTATGTAGCCAGCATAGGTTGAGACATCAACACTGTCAGATGAGGGTTGATGAGATGGATAAGAACTGTCAGATAAGGGCCCCGCCATTCTCTCTTGGGGACACTGTTAGATAAGGGTCACTCACAGCTTGTCCTTACCAGTGGTGTGGTATTGACACCCTTCAAATTGGGGTTATAGATTGGACCCCAACTCAGCCATAATGGCGTATTAGGGGCATGTCGATTAGATAAGTACTTCCCACAGTTTCGGTTATAGAATCAGGACTTTTAGATACACTCATTCAGTCTCAGTAATAGAACTCAGATAGTTCTACAAAATTCAGGACTATCAGATACAGTCAACTCAGAACAGTATGGAACTCAGCTAGTTCCATCAGATTTAGGACTGTCAGATATGGTCACTCATGTCATTAATTATATCAGTCATCAGAATTCAATTATCAGTCATGTTAGTTAATAGTAAATTCATCTTATCACGATCTCGGATATAGTTACGATGTATTCATGCATGTATTCTCACGTTCATATTAGTCAATTAGCTAGTGTTGTTCATGCATATGAACCCCATGTATTCATCCTACCTTCCATGCATACCAGTACATTCAAAGTACTGACGCATTTGTACTATGGTGTCTTATACCATTGGTTTGGAAGCACGACCTCCAGAGCATCAGTAGCATTCCAGTATCAGCAGTCAAAGTTAGCAGTGAATCCTCATCTTTCGTGGAAATGATCATTTACTTATTATATCATTAATTAATTTATAAGTTGGAGTTAGTTGGGGATATATCCCATCAACTCCTAATCCAGACAGTTATGTTTTAGAGGTTTTTCATACTACAGTATGTTCAGATAGTATTTTAGTTTTGGGTATTCTATTACCCCTCTCAGAAGTTATATTTTATTAGTCATGTAGTTTTGAACCTTATGGCCTTTAAACCTCCATTTCTGCATTATATTTAGTATGTTATACAGTGTACAGGTACAAATATCAGTCATGGGTTAGCCTATGGTCCTTCGGGGTTGTGAGCACTTTGTAGTGTTCCGAGTACCAAATTCGAATATTAAAAACTTGGTATCAGATCCTAAGGTTCAATAGTTTCCTAGGAAGTCTGAAAGCCGCATCTAGTAGAGTCTTGTACATGGGTGTATTGCACTCCACATTTATGTACAGGAGGCTATGAGATATTTTAGGAACAGTTTTTTCTTCTTTCAGTATTCATGTCATGCCAGTGAGCATAATCTCAAGTCAATCCCTCAGTATAATCCATTTCTCCCTTTCTTCTACTGAACATGCCTCCTAAAAGAAGAAACGGAAATCATTCAGCCCCTCAGCCTGAAGAACCTTTGGGCGAACATATTTCTCATGCAGAGTTCAGAGCTGTATTCACTACTCTTGTTCAGTCAGTTGCTGCTCAGAATAAACGACCAGCCATCGTTTCGACCAACCTAGTGTCCAATTCAGCTACAGCCATGATTCAGGACTTCACCCGAATAAATCCTCCATCCTTCCTTGGGTCTAAGTCAGATGAGGAACCTCAGGAATTTATCGATCAGGCTCAGAAGGTTACATACATCATGGGGGTTACTCCTTTCGAGAGTGTTGAGCTAGCTGCATACCAGTTGCAGGATGTTTCCCATGCTTGTTTTAATCAAAGGAAGTCAAAAAGGCTAGATGATACAGCGCCTATTGAGTGGTAAGAGTTTTTCACTGCATTCTTAGATAGATTCTTTCCCCAAGAGCTGAGAGAGGCTAGGGTATTAGAATTCATCAACCTCAGGCAGGGCAACATGACGGTGAAAGAGTATTCTCTTAAGTTTACTCAATTAGCTAGATATGCTCCTCATGTGGTTGCAGATAGCAGGTCATACATGAGTAAGTTTGTTTCTAGTGTGAATGATAGTGTGGTCAATGAGTGTTGGTCTACGATGTTGAATAGTGACATGACTTTAGCTAGGCTTATGAATCATGCTCAGCAGATAGAAGATCAATAGGTTAATATGAGGGAGAAACAGAATAAGAGAGCAAAGGCAGGTAGTTTCAACTATACTCATCCCAAATTAGAAGGAGAAAACCACTCTCAGTTCCATCCTAAGTCATCAGTTCCAGCTCCTTTTTTAGCCAGTGCTCCAGCTCTTCAGTTCAGGGATAGAAATAGAGATAGGGCACCAGGTTCTAAGTCTCAGGGCAGTGTCAGCAATGCCCGAACTAATCCCCTTTGTCAGACTTGTGGTAAGAACCACAAGGGTGCTTGTAGAGCTGGTAGTGATGTCTGTTTCGGATGTGGCAAGCCAAGACACAGAATAAGAGAGTATCCTCAGTCAGGTTATCAGGGTCAGCAGAACCGTTCCTCAGCTCAGTACGGTCTTCTAAATCAGCAGGGTGCCACTTCTAATGCTACTAGTGGGCAACGCCTAAATAGACTCTATGTTCTCCAGTCCAGGAAAGATCAGGAAAATTCTCTTGATGTGGTTACTGGTATGTTACAGATCTTTCATGTGCATATTTATGCTTTTCTAGATCTAAGAGCTTCCTTATCATTTGTCACTCCATATATAGTAGTTGATTTCAAAATCAATCCTAAAACTCTAGCAGCCCAGTGGGTAAAACCATCATAGACCGACGGGTATACAGGAACTTCCCTGTTATGATATTTCAGAAAGTCACTTCAGCAGATTTAGTTGAATTAGAGATGATTGATTTTGATGTCATTCTCGGCATGGATTGGCTTCATTCCTGCTATGCCACAGTCGACTACAAAAATAGAATAGTCCAATTTCAGTTTCCGAATAAACCCATCCTAGAGTGAAGGGGTAGTACTTCAGCTTTCAGAGGTCAGCTTGTTTTCTACCTTTGGGTATTGAAAATGATATCTAAAGGAAGTGTCTATCATCTTGTTTGAGTTAAGCACACTAGTTCCAAAAATCCCAGTATTGAATAAGTCCCAGCAGTGAATGAATATTTAGATGTCTTTCCTGAAGATCTTCCAGGAATTCCTCCCAAAAAGGAAATAGACTTCGACATTGTCCTTCTTCGAGATACTCAGCCTATATCTATTATTCATACAGATGGCACCAAAAAAACTTAGAGAACTGAAAGAGAAGTTGAAGGATCTCTTAGATAAGGGATTCATCAGACCTAGTGTGTCCCCGTGGGGTGCACCAATCTTATTCGTGCAAAAAAAAGATGGTTCTCTCAGAATGTGTATAGATTACCGTCAACTCAATAAATTCACAGTCAATAACAAGTATCCTCTCCCCAGAATTGATGACTTATTTGACCAACTCCAGGGTGCTAGTTATTTCTCTAAGATAGACCTCAGATCTGGCTATCATCATCTCATAGTTAGAGAATGTGACATTTAAAAAATTGCCTTAACCTGGTGTGGTCACTTCAAATTCCTAGTCATATCCTTTGGTCTTACCAATGCCCCAGCAGCTTTCATGGACTTGATGAACCGTGTGTTCAAGCAGTACTTGGACATGTTCATCATAGTCTTTATAGATGATATTCTGGTCTATTCCTGCAGTGAGCGTGATCATGCAGACCATCTCAGAACTGTACTTTAGACTCTCAAAAATTATCAGTTGTTTGCTAAATTTGGTAAGTGCGAATTTCGGATAAGGTCAGTAGCATTCCCTGGCCATATCATTTCCGGTGATGGCATTAGGGTTAATCCTCAAAAGACCAAAGCGGTAAGAAACTGGCCCAGACCTATCTCTCCATTAGATATTAGGAGTTTCTTGGGTTTGGCTAGCTATTACAGATGGTTTGTTGAGGAATTTTCTTCTATTGCATCCCCTACGTCCAGATTGACTCAGAGGAAAGTCAAGTTTCAGTGGTCAGATCCTTGAGAGAAGAGTTTTCAAGAGTTGAAGACTCGACTCACCTCAGCTCTAGTTTTGGCTCTTCCAAATGGTTTCGATGGGTTAATAGTGTATTGTGATGCATCCAGAGTAGGTTTGGGTTGTGTCCTTATGCAGCATGGTAAGGTTAAAGCCTACTCCTCCAGACAGCTTAAACCCCATAAGAAGAATTATCCTACTCATGATCTTGAATTAGCAGCTGTGGTTTTTGCCTTAAAGATTTGGAGAAATTACTTGTATGGAGTTCATGTAAATGTGTTCAACGATCATAAGAGCCTTCAGTATGTATTTTCTCAAAAAGATCTCAATCTTCGTCAGAGAAGGTGGTTAGAGCTCTTGAAAGGTTTTGACATAAGTGTCATTTATCATCCGGGCAAAGCCAATGTAGTGGCTAACGCTCTCAGTATACTGTCTATGGGTAGTGTTACTCATGTTGAGAATAGTAAGAAGAATTTAATCCATCAGCTTGCTAGACTAGGAATTCGCTTAGTCGATTCAGAAGAGGGTGACTTATGGGTTCAGAGTAGTTTAGAATCATCTCTAGTTTTCAAGGTGAAAGAAAAGCAAGATAGAGACCTAGTTTAGTCAAGTTAAAAGAGTCAGTTAAGGACCAGAAAGTAGAGGTTTTCTCCCAAGGGGGATATAGTGTATTGCGTTGTTAGGGTCGTCTCTGTATTCCAGGTGTAGATGACTTAAGGCAGTGAATTCTTGCAGAAGCGCATGGTGCGTGCTACTCTATTCATCCAGGGGCCACAAATATGTACCGCGAATTGTGGGAGATCTATTGGTCGAGTGGGATGAAGAGAAATATTGCAGATTTTATGGCTAAGTGCTCTACATGTTAGCAGGTTAAGATAGAGCATCAAAAGCCTAGTGGGTCCATACAGGAGTTCAATATTCCTAATTGGGAGTGGTAAGAAGTGAACATGGACTTTGTGATGGTTTTGCCTCGTACTCATCGCCAGCATGATTCATTTTGGGTCATTATAGACAAAATGACCAAATCAGCCCATTTTCTTCCAGTTCATACCTCTTATTCAGCCGAGGATTATGCCAAACTCTACATTAGGTAGTTGGTCAGATTAACGGTATTCCATTATCCATTATTTCAGACAGAGGTACCCAGTTCATCTGTCATTTCTGGAAAGCATTCCAAAAGGGTCTTGGTACCCAAGTTTATCTCAGTACAACCTTTCATCCTCAGATAGATGGTCAACCAGAAAGGACCATTCAGACCCTAGAATATATGCTAAGGGCGTGTGCAATTGATTTCAAGGGAATTTGGGATGAACACTTGCCATTTATTGAGTTTACATACAACAATAGCTATCATTCCAGTATTCGGATAGCTCCATTCGAAGCTCTCTACAGTAGAAGATGCAAATCTCCAGTCGGTTGGTTCAAAGTTAGTAAGGCCTCGGTGATAGGACCTGACTTGGTATTCGATGCCTTAGAGAAAGTAAAATTGATCAAAGAAATACTTCAGGCTGCTCACAGCCGACAGAAGTCTTATTCAGATGTGTGTAGAAAGGATCTCGAGTTCTAGGTTGGTGACTATGTCTATCTAAAGATCTCTCCCATGAAGGGAGTGAAGAGGTTCGGCATGAAGGAAAAGATCATTCCTCAATATTTTGGTCCCTTCAAAATTCTCAGTTACTTTGGCAAAGTAGCTTATGAGCTTGAATTGCCTTCAGATCTAGCTTCAGTTCATCCAGTCTTCCATGTCTCTTTGCTCAAGAAGTGTATGGGTGACCCAGCAGTTGTAGTCCCTATTCAGAGCATAGATGTTCAGAACATCCTCTCTTATGAGGAGATTCCATTCAAAATTCTAGACCACCAGACTCGTAGACTGAGGAACAAAGAAGTCCCTCTAGTCAAAGTTCTTTGGTGGAATCAGTCCGTTGAGGGAGATACTTGGGATGCAGAAGCATACATGCATACTAAGTACCCTCAACTCTTCTCTGCTGACTCAGATCAAGATCAAGGTAACAGTTTCCCTTAAGCTTTTCAGTTTTCATGTCCAAATTTCAGTTACAACTTGGTATCAGCCTTATGTTCAGTATTTCATTTTTTAAAACATGGTACTAAGTACCATTGTATATCCAATTATATATTCATGCATCAGATTAGTCATATGTTCATGCATCAGACATGAATTCTCCTTGTGAGAAGTCTCAGTTATTAGAAATCTCAGTCATGTAATCAGTTCATTATGTATTCATGCATCAGATATGTGTGATCAGCTTATCAGTACTCTCAGTCATGTATTCATGTATCATCTCAGTCATGAAATCATGCACCAGATATGCATGCTCTGGATGAATCTCAAAAATGTTAGTTATGTAGTCATATTTCAGTGTTCATGTTCAGTATGTACTTCGTCTTATTGTTTTTCCCCTCTCAGTCAGTCTCATTCGAGGACGAATGTTCCCAAGGGGGAGATATTGTAACACCCCAAAGTTTCTTAACTAATTTTGTCTCAAGAATGTCAAGTATTAGATTTTAAATTGAATGATGTTGATTCCATAGGGAATTTTTAAGATTTTCACTTTTTATCATGTGGAAAATTCAATAAGCTTTCCATTAATTTTTTAATTCTTAAAGGTTCTAAGAGAGACTCTTGATTTTTGCTTTTGTTTCTTAAATCTAGGGTTTATACTTTTGAGAGAGAATGCTTTTTTTTGGGGATAAATTGAGTGAGTAATGACTTAAAACATTTTTAGGGATTAGATCTCGTATTTGGGCATGCTAAATTCGTAGGAAAAGACTGTTTTAACCCTGGACGAAACATTCAATTTTTATCAAAATTTTCCAAAATAGGCACCTAGTGCAACGCGGCACTATCGCGCCGTGTCTCTAGAAATTGCCAACTAGGAAAATGCATGGTGGCACCACACAGTGGTATCATGTTTCCTCTTTGATTGGGACCTGGAAGTTCACTACGACGCGGTGGAATCGCGTTGGTACACTGGAAATGGACAATTGTGAAAATAAGTTGTGGCGCGACGCACCGGTATCGCGGTACTTCACTGGAAACTGACAATTGCCATTTTGTCTTACTATGCAACATGCTACTGGCCTGAATGACGGTGTTTAACAACTGAAACTTAAAATATCCATAACTTCTTACCCGGTTATCGGATTTAGGTAAGTTTTATATCGTTGAAAAGATGATTCAATTTCCTAATCAATGGCAGGATCTAAATTGAAAAATACTGAGTGTTTTAAAAATTTATACTAGATAACTCATGAACTAAGAGTGAAGTTAAGCTTGAGAAATACAGGGTATTACAGAATCCTTCATTTTCAAGCTTTAATTTCTTGATTATTTGACCAAAACTCCAAATTTCTTGAGGTCTTGATTTTAGACTAAATATGCTTAGTTTTCACCTAATTCTTGAGGGTTATAATTCACTAATAGTGTATGAACATTGGGTTGATCTCGAAAATGTGTTTTCCATAGATGGGACCCACTTGGGATTTTTGGTATCATTTTGGACCCGAAGCACAATGGTGTAATATAGGTATCGATGTTATCTTTATGATCTGTAGATTGTGTTTTTGATATCTTGGCACCTTAAAAAAGCTTCTCGAAAGGAAAAAGTGAAGATTTAGCTAATTGCTGAGTATTCGTCGGATTTGAGGTAGGCTAGGTTTATCCCTTGTTAGATTAAGCTATGTATTGATATAATTGTGATATATTATTAGATTGAGATGGGTTTTAAGTATTTTTTTGATAAAATTCAACCCTTGGGTTAGTTGGACCAGTTAATCTATATGAATCTTAGATATTGAAAAGTTGACTTGTTTCCCATTTTTTTTAGGTGGAATAGACTTCATTACTCATGTTTAGCATGAGAATGCCTTAGAACACTTAACCTTAGGTGAAATTATCTTGTTTCTCATACTTAATATTAAGTTGGCCTTAGTTGCTAACACTAGTTAAGGTTGCCTTAGTTCCACTAGACTTAGTAAAGGTGCTTGAGTAGAATATCTACCTTAGGGCTTATGGTGGCTTGCTATATATCTAAGATTTTTTTTAGATACCATAACCTACTCGGGGATAGAAATTGACTTAGAATGCATTTGAGGATTTATATGTGGGCTTCTTGACCCACCTTAAGTCAAGACTTGTGATTAGTTCCCTTGAACCCTCAATAATGATGACCCTTGGTACTTGTTGGTTATGTAGAATGGAATTGAGAATAATTGCTAAGAGACTATGCCTTTGTATTCCTTGTTGGCTAATTCTTATGTCAAGCTATTAATTATGTTATTGTGATTATCTATTGTTTGGGCTAATGAAGGTGCCATTAAATAATCCCTTGACTATAATATGGACTAGGCCATAAATGATGTAATTGACCACGCTATAAATAATCTTTAGATCATGTCATGCTTTAGTCATTGTTCATACCAATGATGAATTAACTTTAGTCCAATAGTAGGCTAATGAATATGCTACTAATGGACCATTGTTCATGATACTGCTTATAATTATGTCCAAGGTCTAAACATCTAGATTATGGATTATATAAGATGGTTCATTGATTATACATTTGATTAAGCCATTGGTTAGGCTAGTGTTCAGTCTGTTAACTATACTATTGCCCAAGTTATGATCATGCTTAATAATTTTGCTAATAAATCACATGGGAAATCTTTTTTATTGTCGATATTAGAAACAATGATATAAATGGAGCTAGAAGTCATTCTTATTAACTATATACAAGAATGCCATATAGATTATGTTTGGACTCATGTTATGATTTTGTTTAGTAACCAGACTAGTGATTATGCTAGAAATCTTTCTTATTGCTAATATTTTGAACCTTGATACTAAGGGTTCTAAAAGGTATATCTATTGACTACATGAGAAGCTATGCTATAACCATGTTGAACCCATTAATGTTTTGTAATATTCATTCTTTATATATTCATATATTTATGGATAAACTATCCTTGATGATGAATTGTGAGATATAAAGGTATGCTTCCCTTTACTTCTCTTTTACTTAGCCCTTGTGGAGCTCTTGTCATTTACTTTAGTACGCGTGGGGCTTGCACTTTACTTTAGCCCTCGTGGGGATTTACTTACTTGTCATTTACTTTAGACTTTGTGGGGCTTATTCTTTATTTTTGATATATTGATGTGATGATGATTGCCAACAAGGCCGGAGGATATGATTGTAATATTGATACCCGATTTGATTCTGGAGGAGATAATTATGATATTAATGCACGGTTTGAGTCCAGAGGATATGATTGTGATATTGATTTTGAAGGATATGATTGTGATATTGATACCTGATTCGAGTCTGGAGGATATGATTGTGATATTGATACCTATTTCGAGTCTGGAGGATATGATTGTGATATTGATACCTAGTTTGAGTCTGGTGGATATGATTGTGATATTGATACCCAGTTTGATCCTGGAGAATATGATTAAGATATTAATACCCGGTTTGAGTTTGGAAGATATGATGATTATATAATGATGCCCGATAAGGATGGAGAACATGATTATTGATGTGCCTATGTGTGCACCTATCTGTTGAATCCGGATAGCATTGGTATGGCAATTATATGATTATTTGTGTTCTTGTGTAGTTGGGTTTAATATTGATACTAGATACATCAGTTATAGTCTTTGATGACATCCAAATTACACCTCATCTCAGAAAATGATACGGTTGTTGTCAAAATATAGTAACCCAACAAAAGTTGGGGTAGAATCCCAAGGGAACATGTGGAATTGTGGATCTCAATAGTTGTAGTTAGCGGGCAGAATAAGAAAAGTAAATAGGGGTTTTTGATGTAGTAATCTCGATAATGTAACTCTATTAACTCTGGTTGAAATCATTCGTAAGTGAACACTAGGATTGTGTTCCCCCTGGCTTCTCAACTTCATAGACTTATCTTGATCCCAATTAACTATTATCTTTTGAGTCTCTAGTTATCAGCTGAAATCCAACCATCTTACTTAGATAAAACCTAGAAGTATGGATCGACAGTTAAACTCCAAATTAGTGTTGTCTTTATTCTTTCCTAGTCATTACTCCACTTTTGGAGTAAGTAGCAATATCTTAGCGGGATCTTAACATGTGCACCCATTAATAAAACTATTATAATAAATATAAAGCAATGCATGCAAGGCTATCGATTCAAAACAACAACAGCACTTCCTCTACTTCATTAATCCGTCAGGGTTTCCACAACCCGAACTATGGGTTTTAACCGCTCATACTTATGAAGAAATCAATAACATTCATAGTAAAAATCATAATGAAATCACAATGATAAGAATAGTAAAAATCCACAATCGTAACTGAATTAATCACTTGAAGTTAATATAAGAGAATCCCAAGATCAAAATCAAATTTTGGAATCAAAATATGTTTGTGAATATCAAAAGTGCATAACTCCTACTAAAGAAACATAAGGGTATTTATAGTTCATAAGGAAACCCTAAAATCAAAGCCCGAACAAAATAGGAGAAAACAGGATCGGTGGCCACATATGGTTTGTACTTACGCCCTGACCCTGGGCATAGGTAGTACCTGTGGTCAGCAGGGTGAACGCAGATACAGGGCACCCATACTGGATGGAAATAAAGCTACAAGTCATCCCTTGGGATTTTGGACTTCTAGCATTTTCTCTGCCTACTTGCGGTCTGTAGGTTCTACATGTGATCCATAGGTTGACTTAACAAGTGTCGGGAGTCATATTTTCAAATCTTCTTCAATTCTCGGACATGTTTTGATCATGAACAAGTTGGAAAGTGTCCCGAATATCCATAATTTCTCCAAAAATCATCCAAAAATAACTTTTTCAGAAACAGAATCCAAAACATGATTTTCTGCAAAACATACCCAAAATGCATCATATCTAACAAAATAACCTCAGAAACTTGCATATTTTCCTTGTTTTAAGCACCAAAAGTGTTATATTTCTATAGCACATCAATACCCTCAACTTAGAATATTTGAATGACCTCAGGTAAAAACCACAACATAAATAAAAATAGCACGTAACTAGGAGAATCTAAGTTATTCAAGGAAGTCAGTCAACACTTTAAACTCAAAACACACACACCCTCCATCCTTATTTTTCAACACCAACTATATATGAACATGAAGCACAAAAATATGATATAATGGGATCAAGGTATGGCCATTATATTAGTAACAGATAACCACTCATAGATACAAGTTACACTACCCAAAAAAAGCAAATAGCTAGATGTGACTCAAGTTCCCTCATAACAAGGATATTCCACTCACTCATATGAAATAATGCATGTCAATGAAGGTACGGTCAAGAGGCACTCATAATCATAAGAGAAGTTCCAATCAATGCATGTCAAATACCATAGGCTTGCAAATATTTTCTTTACCTTAGCATTCAGATAGTCAAAATAGGATCACTATAGGACTTTTCTCGGCTTGCAATATAGGCTTGGAGGTAGGTATGGTACATATGGACATATCAAGCGACTAAGCCTCATTGGCAATACACTAACCTTGGGGTCTCACGTACTAGACAATTTCCTTTTATTCCACCCTTATTTCTCTCTTTTTAATCTTTATTGTACATTTAGGTTGGGTGTGATCTTTTATTCTTTCTATTTCTATTTTTCACATTTTTCTTTTTATTTTATTTTCTTTTCTTTTTCTACCACACCCATCCCTACTAACTTTTTCATCTTGTTTTACTCTTCTTCATCCCTATTTTATACTATGCACCCCTATGATAGACACCCTCAACTTAGACATTTTGCCTGAGTTGAGATGCACAATGTCCAAGGAGGACCAAGGACTAAATAGGTTCATTGTAATATAAATGGGAAGGTGAATGGTAAAACAAGAAAAATAGGCTTATAAGTCTCAAAACATAGATCAAGGGATACAATTCACACATGGAAGGTCATTTAGGCTAAAACTGGACTAAAATCAAAAATGGCCTATGAGAATTTCCTAACTGACTATCCTTCAACCTTGGAAAGACTAACCAGGCAAGTTCTGAATTTAACACACAAATGGAACTAGGTACTATCTCACATACACATAGCACAGAGTCAATATTACCAACTACTACTTGTCTGGTTCATACAATTGTTAGTAAGTGATTATCATGTCCCTAATTCTAATGCCATAACAAGAGCCACAATGTTCACACATATATATATTCACATAGTTCTAAAACACAAAAATTTTAGAGGGGTATCAAAAATCAATCAAAATATGACTACTTCCCTAAATACTTAAAAATCTCCTAATTATGCAAAATCAACACAATAAAAAGTAAAACACAAATATGAAATAAAATTATTCTAGACATGTTGATTCTACAATCATACCATGGATGATAGGAAAATAAGAACGATAATAAAACACCATAGTGGTATGGTATGCCCATCCCAAACTAAAAACTAAAACACTATCCTCAATATGCTAAAATAAAGTTAAATGGAGGGAAGTGAGAATATACCTAGGACGCAGTATCATGAGCATCCCTATATGGGGGTGGTGGTGGCGTTGCACTACTATATGATGCACCCGTTGCTATAGATACACGCTTCTACCTATCGACAAATGCAGACTCCATCAAATTATGTCTGGCCTTTTTAATGTACTTGTCATATAGAAAATTAGGATCCTACAAGATATCTATGTGACCTTTATTTGCCCCAACTGTTGGTACCTACTCATCACCCTCCGCAAAGAAGTCAAATTGACTCAGTTCACGCGGAGGTAATATCAAAACCACAGGGGTATAACTGAGGGAGTGGCTGCTACACGGCTTTTTGTGAGAGAGCGTACCTCTAATCATAATATATCAAAATCTCTCTTATTTGGCTAAATCCAACACATCTGTCTCTTTGAATCAAGTTATAACCTATCTCTCAAACTCATTGAGCCGTGTCTGGAAATCAACACGTAGCTCGGACAGTACAGCTCTAAGTGTGGCCTTTCATCCAGCCTCGGCCCGCTCAAATCTAGTTCTAATTCACTACAAGAAATGCCATTTTTTGTAGTTAACTTTAGTGGTGACTTTTCTAATTGCTACATAAGTAAGGTTTTTAGTGGCGACTAGAAATGGCTGCTACAAAAGATTATTCTTTTAGTGGCAAAACCTTTTGTCGCTGCAGTAAATTCTACTTTAGTGGAAACTTTTTTTAAGTTGCCACTAATATATGATAACATATTAATATAATTATTTCTAAAAACATATTAGCGGCGGATAACATAAAATTGACACAACAAATCATTTGCAGCGACGAGGTCGCTACTAAAGAGATATATTTGTGGCAATAGTTATGTCGCTGATATTACTTTTACTTGACATTATAAAATAATATTATATGTATATTGATATATTTTTTAATAATTGTATAGGTGATTACATATGTTTGGTACTTTATTTACTCTAAATGAGAACTTACATGTTTCGTCTATTTAAACACTCATTTTAATCAAATATTCATATATTGATTTTTTAAAATTAATTATGGAGTTTTTAAATAATCTTGCACGTGATTGCGCATATATTTATATTTTATTATAGTTAGATTGACTTATAATTAAAAGATTTTTGTATTTTTTGTAAATGTTCATAAATTGTGTGTAAGAATAAAGATATCTTATGTATAAAATTAAAAAAAAATTGAAATGAGACAAACACTAAAAGAAATTTATTAAAGACTAAATAACTACTTTCGATTGTATGTATAATGAAATCTAATATTTTAATTGTTCTTTATAAATTCTTAAAGTTTATTTAATTGGCTAAAAGTATCCACTTAAATTCTCCCCAAATATAAAGTAGACTAACTATTTTGCTTTTACTAATTTAATTATATTAAAGTTTTTTGTTTTACTATAACTAACATCATTTATGATTATTTAAGTTCCCAATATCTCATTCCCCCTCCCCCAAATATCTATTAGGTCATCCCAGTGAATTTGATGTCCCTCTACCCACAATTTCCTTGGCTCTTTCTTTTTTCTCTATTACCTCTTCTACTTCACTTTTCCACTCTGTCTTAACCTAAATCTACTAAACTAAATCTCATCGATTCAATGAGAAGTGGATTTTAAGAAAAGAACGTTATTTCTTCTCTTTTCCTCAAGGCTCGCACTCATTGATGTAAATGAGTAAATGAATTTCGGTGACAATTATTGGGTATCTATGCTTTTATTGAGTGATGTATCAAATGGGTTAGATTTTTTCTCTACTTCTTTATAACTATTGTAGTTAGGTAATTATTTCGATAGTTTATCGCAGCTTCATGGTGATATTTTCTAAAATTGTATGATTTTTATTTTCTAGGATTTGGTAGTGTTGGATTTAATTTATGTATACTATATTAAATTCCATTTACTAGGAGTATCTCATTTAAAAATATATATGGTTAAACTCTTTCATGAAGTATTTCCTCGAGAATTATTGTGATTTGTTTCACTTTAGTAGTTGTTCTCATATAGATTCATCGTATGCCATCTGTATTTACCATAATCTATGCTTGAAAAGAATTCATGTTTCATATTACTTCATTTGTTAGTTTTGTGAGCTCGAATATCAACAAATAAATTTGCAAATAATGTGTGAATTATGTGCTTTGGCCTGAAGAGAATCAATTGATCAATTGTATATTAGTAATTGTGGCAGCAAATGGAGAAAATGGGAGCTACTTGATTTTCTTATATAGTTTGGATGGATTCTCTCTAGAGAAACAGATTAACTTGACAATTATTCTTGTGCATAGTTACAATGGAATTAAAATCGACATTTAGGATTATATTTTCTCAAAATAAATTTCATTATCCTTAGTTGATACTCCGTTCGAACTCCTACCTTTATGTGCTAAGAAACAGATGAAGAATCTATGTTTATCTTATCCAAAAATGTAAATCTGGCTTTGTTAATCATTGTTAAAAGAGAGAAACTCTAAAGTTTGTTCTTCTCATAATTCACAGTTATTAGAAAACTTTTTTACTTGCAAATGCAAATGCTTTTAATTTGAAATTTTGATTTACAAGATATAGGTAAAGCTTGTTAAGCACAAAAATTAAGCTTCATTTTGTCATGAAAATCATAGTTTTTCGGAGTTGGAGTTGGAGTCGGAGTTTTGTTTATCCATGAATATAAAAATTGAACTTGTTTTGTAATTTTTGTGAGAGAAGTAGTTTTTTCAAATACAATTTCAAATTGTATTTCAAATTCTCATGGCCAAACAATACTATTTTTACTAAAGTGAAACAATTTTTTGGTAAAAACATAAAATTCTCATGGCCAAACAGCTACATAGGATCTTATGATTATTTGAAATAGGTACAGTATTATTGTTTTCATTCATCTTTTGGGTTATGCAGAGATAATACTTATTTTCTTAGTTTTCATCTATTTTTAGAGTGAAAAGCATGTAATGTGCCAATTGTTGGTGCTTAAGAAGTTGTCATAATTTCAGCCTAAATGTCTAACTACTTTATTTCTTACCATAATAATTGTTTATTCAATTGATCTACTTATCTTGCAATGACTATTATTCACAATGATGACTTGTTCAACTATTATGTAGCCTACAAGATTGAAATTTGTTGTTCGACATCTGTTTAAAGCTAATAGCTGCTACTCATAAAGTTTTCAAATTCTAGCAATATTGTCATCTATTCTTACTTCAATCCCCTAGTGCTCGATGGAAGAGTTTAACATTTATTGATAATGCTTTGATGATATAAAAGTTCTATACCTCGTTCTTACAGGTACATACAATTAATTATAGTAATAGTTCTAAGGTAGTGTTGAGAAATGTGTCTGCAACAAATACTATAGGTGTGTTTGAATAATTGAATCACCTATTTAGATACAATTAGTGTTAGTTATATCAACTTCTAAAAGTTCAACATAAAATTTTAATGTGCACATTCTTCTCTTTTCTCTTAATTTTTTTGTTAAAAATCTTCTCTTTTAGTACTTCTTTTTCTTGTTTGGGCAAGTTGGATAAAGTTTTTGGAATGCATAGATCATATGCTAGAGTACTTGTTTATTGTGGGATCCAGTAATCAAATACTCAACGTGATCTTTTTAAAAAATAATTTTTGCCATAGGGTTAATTTTATTTTATCGAAAAGCCCAAAGAGAGCATGTCCAACGAAAGGGTTTGGGCCCAATTGGATCGGTCCAAAACAAAACAAACAAATAGAGTTGAGTCATACATGCTTTGTTATGATGAATGTTGAACTCATTTTTGTCTTGTTGTCCTCTCTGACTGCTCGTAGTCGTTGTTTTCATTTCATATATGGTCGGTGCTTTAATGTTGTTGTGGACTATAGTAAGTTCTCTCCTCTGGCTTTTCATTCCTTAATTTTTATTCCTTTGTCTGATGATGGTCTATTTTGACTCTAGGGGATTGTTAGATATGGCCTATTGTGACTTGTTAAATTTGGACATATAGTCTTCCTATGGCTCCGATAAATTTCTATTACGGTTCTCCTACTTCTTGTGTAAACAGCTTGTGCCTTGATTATTCTTTGTAGTGGGGCCTTGATGCCTTATACTGAATATCCTTAAGAATAGTCTTCTTTATCGTTGGTTGTTTATGCTTTATAGTGGGGCCATGATGCCTATATTGACTATCTTTCCAATTAGTCTTATATAATAAATTTTTTGTCTCCTCTAGTCTGATCTGTAATTGTGTTTTCGTTTATCTTGTTCTCTTGATTTTTGATTGTATGTATGTCTCCCCTCTATGTTGCGTATGTCCTTTTGACATTAATATCTATAATAACTGAATTTTTCTTGTTCTCTCCCTAATCATATGGATTTGTGCCTTGTCTAGGTTAAGATGTCTCTTTTCTTAAGTTGGTAATTGTTGAAAGTTGTGATACTGCAAGTATGACTTTATATGAAATGATAGATTAGAAGGACCAATGTTTTGTTGTAGCATAGTCTTCTTGATACACCCAATCCTTTCACTTTCTAGTCACATTGCAAGATATTCTTTAGGACTAGTGCTGGAATCTCTAATCTAAGCTTACAACAGAAAAAAATCTACCACCATTTACAAACTAAAACAATTTGCATAACTCATAGAAAAATGGATAATCTAAAATGGCGCATAGCTCAAGATTGTGAAGAGGAAAACAAAATGAACAAAATTTACTCTCTTATTCCCTGCAGCAACTATGGTAACTTTCTCTAATTATCTACAACAAATACCTTCATTTTTGCTAAAAAGTTTGCTTGATAATATAATCATATCTTTTATTTTAAGTATTATAATATGGAATTGTCAAAGTAATCCTATTTTCTTACATTTAATATAGGGAAAAGATTATATAACAATGACAAATGGCATTGATGAAGGATGAGTCTGAAGACACTTGATGTTTCTTTTCTTGGTCATATATATGTATACAAAGACATTGAACAATAAAGTTATGAAGTATATTTAACTGACTTTTTGGGTTATGAAATATTTATAATATTCAGCTTGAGATTTTTTTTTGTGTTTGTCGAATAATATTTGATGCATTATTAGCTTCAAAATTAGGAAGCTCCGGGAAATTAATTAAAATTTTGGATATTGTACTGTTTGAAAAGATAGGTATACACAACTTTGTCCCAAAAAAAATTATTTATTGCAGCGACATAAGCTGTCAGTAAAGCTATATTAATTTTGGTGGCGATCATAAGTCATCACTAATGATCATACTATAGGGGTGACAATAGTTGTTGCCACTATATGTAAAACATTTTTGTAGCAGAAAATGTTGCCACTGAAAAACTTTTATAGGGGCGACTTATGTCCATATGTACTTTGTGAAACAACCATTTGTGACATCGTAGTTCCTTTTTTGTAGTGGATTATGTCACCGCAAAAGTATGTTTTAGTGGAGACCCGGTGTTGTCATCACAAATAACTTTTAGCTATAGAAGTACTTGCCGCGCACCCATAGTCGCCTCTAATACTATATTGTGGCGACTTTAAGGGCTTTTGCAGAAACTTTTCTTGCCACTAAAACTCAGATTTCTTGTAGTGATATAACTCCTGATCTCATCTGCTAATAGAAGGTAGACATCTCGGTCTCCACAAACCTCAACCTAGCATCAGTGGCCCTCTGGCTATCCACTAAGCTCTGGAAATGTCACAGCTCAAATCAGGGCCTAGACGTAATGGGCATCCAAAGTTCAACCATCACCGGGGACCGCCCCCATAACCCAACCCAACCGCCTATTACAACCTCAGATGAACTGAATTTCAAACATCTAACAAGCTAGCATTATTGTTCACATCAAGACTCTGGGATAGGATCACGACCGTGACTGGCCCAACAGAGTCTAACTGTACCAAACCCAACCATCCATATCATACCAAACCAAAGAGAATATCAAAACATAATATAATAATCAACCCCAAAATGTAATATGATGGAACAGTAAGAAATTATGTCTGATGATGCCAGCCTCCCAGCTTATTCTAATGCCAAGGCCGACACCAATACCAATCTCGCCCATACCAACTCTTAAAAGTACCACAAAGCCTCTATACAAAATAATACAAATATCCGGTTTTTACATGCCCCCAACCATGGCCAAATCTAATATCCAAAACAAAAGCAAAGTGTCTAAAAATGTCCATATCATGAAATAGATCCTTTCGGAAAGTTGGAAGCTTACCACTTCAATCCAAATGCTACCCTGAGTCAATCACTATATAGGAGGAGACGAACATTTGGTTCCTACATAGCGTGGGTATACAGTCTCCAGTAGACAGGTTAGTGAGTGACTGATAGCATGTATCTCAGGATAAGTATAATGTAATGCCATTTAAACAACCAAGTAAAACAATCCATGATGCATACAACCATACATATATATAAGTGTTGGGAAAGGGAATTCGTGCTTAAAATGCATTTAAAACTTTTACCTAGGCTATATAACCTTGCTGTATAACCATACCCATGGGCCGTATGGGTTCCGCTCCCCCTTCTGAAAGAGTCCCCCCCTTCTGAAAGAGTCCCAGTATGTGTAGCCGCACGACCATGAGATATCCCATGGGATGAATAGTACATCCCTCCAATATAAAACATGACACTCTCACGTGGCCATCAAGGACCCCTCATATCGGCAAATATGAGTTTCCAGTTTTAGTTCCCCCGAAACCTCAACTTTCTACGGCTTAGTTACACATCCCGCCATTAATGCCCAAATTAAAACCATTTACAAACAAATCCAATTACCATTTATTAACCAAGGACATTTATTAGTGGTATTGTCATACCAACCATACTTACAAGATTTATCCATAGACAAACAATTTAGGTTAAGGGGACTCTCAAGTGCCCTTTCCGGTTACCATATTAACCTCTTGGGAGACAACCATGTTCTACACAAGCATAAACAATTAGACTTTAACCTTTGTAAACCATTTAAACCATGTATAGTTTGATATATAAGCTAAAAACAAGCAAGAGTTCCATCTAAAGAAGTCAATGCAATGAACATATCTTTATAAGCATTTTATCAAGGCTTAAGTTATCGACAGGCCCTTAAACTTGTTTCAAAAATTCACTTAGACCCCTCAACTAACGCCTGTACCTATCAGGCCCTTAACCCACTCGAATTTTGATCCAATCAAGCCTTTTTTTGTCAATCACGTTAAAATCAAAGTGTGTGCAATACACACGTGATGATGTGGAAAAACTGACCAATTAGAAAAAAAACATGTGGCAAAAAAAATTATATGCTGATTTTGTCCATTTTCTTTTTAATTATCATTTAACAATAACTTTTTAATTAAAAAAAGAAAAAAAACACCCCCACCCATCCCAGTCGTCGTCTTCTCTTTCCCTCCCCCCCCCCCCCTTCATCTTCACACACACACATATAGTTATCATCTTCCATATATATATGTTGGTTTTAAATCCATATATATAAACTACAACATTCCTATTAGTCTAAGTTATAATCCATATAACTTCCACCCCACCCCACCCCACCCCACCCATCTCGTCGTCAATGGTGAAAAAAAGAACTGTGGTGGAAAAATATCAATAAAAGTTAATTGTTGTTAAATCAGCAACTCCATTAATAAATGAAAAAAGATTTCTTAATTAATTAACTGATTTTGTGAAAAAAAGAATTTTTTTCTACATCTTTGATGTTGGTGACAATGGTGAAGAATGGTTACTCATTTTGTGCTTAATGGAGTTTCTCCATTCTTTGATGTTGTCTTCAATGGTGAAAATTGATTAGTGATTTTGTATTTATTAATGGAGTTGCTATCGATAATAGAGTTTCTCTATTGTCTTCAGGTTTCTTGTTGCTTTAGAAGAAGAGACGGACAAGTGGGGGGGGAGGTTGGGGCTCTTTTAAAAAAAAATATTATTATTAAAAAAATATATTAATAAAATAATTTAAATATAATTTTTTTAATAAAAAAAGTAAAATATTTTTCTACTATTCATGCACCCAAGGAACACACTCTCCTTGCCAAATCAGCATTTTGTGCCTGATAGGTACCAATTTTAACACTTGAGGTGCCTGATAGGTACAAGTCTTAGTTGAGGGGTCTAAGTGAATTTTCGGGACAAATTTAAGTGTCTGTCGATGACTTAAGCCTTTTTTCAAACACCTTGGGAGCATAATATAACCAAAACCAATTCCAAAGACCATTAAACCATTACCATACAATCCAATTGTCCAAAGCTACCATTAATGCATATAAAAGCATAGTTAAACCATAGAAAACCATAACCAAGCCATTATAAACAAAACCCCCAATTAATAGTTGAAAATCATAAACCATGTAACATTGAAACCATAAAAACAACGATAAAATCCATGCCTTTTTAGAAATAAGAAGTAGATAAGAGACACATTCCTTAAACTGAGAAAGATGATGGAATAAAATCACCAAAGCAATCGCCAAAGCAATCCCTAAGTTGAAACCCTAGCTCTCTTACCCTAAAAGCTCTTGGGAGAATTGTTGAATGTTAAGGAATAGTTTTCTATGTGTTAATGAATAGAATAATGGGGTAAATAATCTCCTAAGTGTATTAAAAGTCATGGGTCATAATTAGGGTAAGTAGGGAAAAGTCTAGAATACCCCCACTTAAGTCCCTTAAAAACCCATCACAGGGATACGACTGGCCCTCTTACGAGTCGTACCCTTCCTTACAATTGGTTCCCACCAGTTGTACCCAGGCCTTAACCTTAGATCAGACACTGTCTAGTATACGACTCATCCAACCAATTTATAATCTCAGCATACGATCCGTACCCATGATCCGTATCCCTAGCAGAATGAATTACTAAGAGGATCAAACACTGCCCACCATACGAGTCCCTAATACGACTCGTATTTAAGCCTTATGACTCATACCCTTAAGTCGTGACCATTCCAGTGATCAAAACCATCCCACCAACTAACACTGGTCAGCTTACGATAGGACCAGACTACTTGTACCCCAACATATGGCTCGTATCCATGAGTCGTATTGGGTCCAGAGAATGATTTCCAAGGAAAAATTTCTAAGAACAAAACCCAGGATGTAACATTCTCCCCCACTAGGAACATTTGTCCTCTTCCACTTCCCACATAGCTTTTTCCACCTTATGGTTTTGCCACAGAACCTTAATTGAAGCCACATCCTTGGTCTGCAACCAACTAACGTGACTATCCAATATCTCAATCGGGACCTCTGCATAAGACAGAGAATCCAAAATATCAAACCCTTCCAAAGGAACAACCAAAGAAGTATCGCGAACACACTTCCTCAATATGGAAACATGAAAGACCAGATGAACAAAACCCAAATTTGCAGGCAACTCTAACTCGTAAGCAACATTGCCTACTCTCCATAAAATCCCATAAGGACCAATAAACTTAGGACTGAGTTTCCCCTTCTTTCCAAACCACACTACTCCCTTCATTGGTGACACCTTTAGGAACACCCTGTCCCAAACCTCAAACTCCAAGTCTTTACGCCTAACATCTGCATAGGACTTTGGGCGACTCTGAGCAGCCTTAAGCCTATCCCGAATCACCTTCACTTTCTCCATAGCTTGATAAACCAAATCGGGACCAAACATATCCACCTCACCAAGCTCAAACCATCCAATATGATATCTACACCTCCTTCTATACAATGCCTCAAAAGAAGCCATACCAATACTAGATTTATAGCTATTTTTATAAGAAAACTCCACCAAAGGTAGATGCTCAACCCAACTGCCACCATAATCAACAACGTATGCTCGAAGCATGTCCTCCAATATATGAATAGTTCTCTCCTCTTGCCCATCTGACTGCGGATGGAAAGTAGTACTTAGACTAATCTTAGTCCAGGAAAGACCACCAAAAATGATATGTAAACTACGTACCACGATTAGAAATAATCGAAATAAGCACCCCATACATCTTCACAATCTCTTGAAGATACAACTTCGCATAATTCTCCACCAAAAATGTAGTCTTTACCGATAAAAAGTGAGTAGACTTAGTCATCCTATCCATGATGACCCAAATCGAATCAAAATAATTCTAAGGTTGAGGATGACCGGTAACAAAATCTATATTGATCATCTCCCACTTCCATTCAGGCAACTCTATTTCTTGATGCAACCCACTAGGCCTCATGTGCTCAATCTTAACCTAATGACACACCATGCACTTGGCCATGAAATCAACCACATCTCTCTTCATACCATTCCACCAATAGATCTCCTTAAGAGAATGATATATCTATGTCAAACCAGGATGGACAATATAGCGCGACTCATGCACCTCATCCAAAACCCTATGTCATAACCCGTCAACATTTAGAACACACAAGCTCCCTTGGTAACGTAAAGTATCATCACTAATAATCTCAAACACCGCCACCTTTTGTCCTCCAACATCACTCTTGATTTTCATCAAGACCGGATCCAACACTTGTTTCTCCTTAATCTCTGCATCAAGAGACATCGAACCACTTCTTGCACCATTACACCACAATACTTGGAATCCAAGAGATGAACTCCAAGATTGGCCAAACGATGAATATCCTTCACCAATTCCCGCTTTCCTTCCTCTACATGAGCCAAACTGCCTATAGACAACCTGCTAAGAGCATCAGCAACCACATTAGCCTTACTTAGGTGATAGTGAAGACTCATATCATAATCCCTGAGAAGCTCAAGCCATTTTGTTTTCCTGAGATTAAGCTCCTTATGCATGAACACGTACTAAAGACTCTTATAATGAGAAAAGATATCTACGTTAACACCATATAGATAATGTCACCATTTTTTCAAAGCAAACACAACCGTCAACAGCTCTAACTCATGGGTAGGATAATTCCTCTCATGTACCTTAAACTGCCTGGACGCATAGGCAATGAGCTTCCCATGTTGCATTAAAACACAACCAAGCCCTACCTGAGATGCATCATAATAAACCACAAACCCATCATTGCCTTTCAGAAAAGTCAAAATTAAAGCTGACGTCAACCTATCCTTCAAATTCTTAAAAATCCCCTCACAAGTATTCGACAAAGAAAACTTAACCTTCTTCTAAGTTAACTTAGTCAAAAGAGTAGCTATCGGCAAGAAGCTTTCCACAAACCGCCTATAATACCTGGCTAAACCTAAGAAGCTCCAGACATCAAATGGATTCGTGGTCCTAGGCCACCCCTTCATCGCAGAAACCTTCTGAGGATCAACCATTATCCCCTCACTAGAAATAATGTGACCCAAGAAAGTCACAGCATTCAACCAAAACTTACACTTAGAGAAATTTGCAAACAATCATTGTTCTTTTAATGTCTGCAACACCACACGGAGGTGATTAGCATGACCCACCTCACTCCTCAAATACACCAAGATGTTATCAATAACACAATGACAAATCGATCCAAATACAACCTAAACACCCTGTTCATCAAATCCATAAACGCCACCAGAGTATTTGTCAATCCAAATGGTAACACGAAGGAGTCAAAATGCCCATATCGAGTATGAAAAGCCGTATTAGGGATATCTACCTCCCTAATATTGAGATAATGGTACTGATGTTGGGCGTATTTATACCCCTAAGAACCATAATTTACCCATATTTTAGCTAAATTTGGAGGATAAAATATATAATTCCTGGACTTTTAGTCCATTTTCCTTAAAGTGAGCTAACCTATGTGATTAGCATGTTTTTCAGGTATTAATGATGAAGATTTCAGCACTTTGTGGACCTTTGGGCAGCAAAGGGAAACTTCACATAAGAGGGAAGGCAGCTTTTGGAAGCTTGTGGACTGAATGTGATGCATGGAGAACTTGTCCCGGGCAAAATCAGTATTTCTAAATACTTAGGGATGCAGCAGTAACTTAGTAGGACAAGGATGTTATAAAAACCTTATTTGCTGAATTTTTCAGCATTGATTCGGTCATTATTATTGAGAACTTTTCATTATTCATTTTACAGATTCTGTAAGTTTAAGGGAGAGAAAAACGCTAAGGCTACACAAACGGCTAAAGGGAAGAAAAACGTCAACCTCTTGTTTGACGCCAAACTCATCCCCATCGTGAGATTATTCTAACTTTGGTATGATGATGATGTCTTCTTTGATTTCCGTTGTACTCATGAGTAGCTAAACTTCTCTGTTAGGGTTATGGAAACCTTGTAAGATACTATCTATTACTATGAGTTTGTGAATTCTTGATGTGTTATGCTACTTATATCATTACTCTCTTCGTTTTGATTGAATTCTTATGGTTGCAAACATAGAGAATACGCCATTATAGCATTAACTTGTTCGAGAGAAAAGTTACATGTTTGAAAAGGAGAGTGTGACAAGGAAATAGGGTTTCCAACCCCTATTTACACGTTAATGCCTTAACCGGATTAACTTCTTGGAGAATTTGTACCATTTGTTATACACTTTAGGCTCGAGAGAGCTAAAGCAAAATAAATCCTTGATGGTTGAGAAACACTTGGATTTAGAATTAGAATACGATTCTCTATAAGTGCATGCATGTCTAAATTCCGCGTTACTCATAGTTAATAGAGAAGTAGAACTTATAAGGTGGACATAACCCTAACTTATCAATCTCTGTGATTAAATCTTACTACGCAAATCGTTCCATTGTTAATTTGATAATATTAGTTCACGCCTAAACCAAACCCCCTTTTTTTTCCTTGGAATTTTCGACCAACAGTCTACTAATAATTGCAATACTTAGTGACCAGAGTATTCCCTGTGGTATTCGACACCCAACCCAGTTGGGTTCTATATTTGACAGAGACCGCTTACACTTTCTAACGAGAGTTTTTGTTTGGGCGTTATCAAATTTTGGCGCCGTTGCCGGGGAATACGGTTGTCAACTAAGTTTTTTGGTCAAAGATTCTCGAATTTTACTTTTTGTTTGTTGTTTTTGTTTTGTTCAGGTTTGGTAGAGTGCATGCCAAATACACAAAGATCTGGTCATCCATTATTACCCATAAATCCTGAACCACAACTTATTGGCAGAATGGATGCACAACGTGACATTGAAACAAGGGCTGCTCAACAGGAGCAGGCTAGGTTAGCTGCGTTGGCAGCCGCTCAAGTGCATCAACAGAATATTGATAACCCAGGTCGGGCAACAAATCTTGATGATGAGGACCTGTGTGATGATGAGTTACTTAATCCACGGCGTGCAGATGAGGTGGCAGCACCTGTGAACAGGAGAGATCGTCAAGCTAGAATGAGACCTGAACGCCGAGCTGTGCAGGCTCCTTTTGATGATGATAATGACGATCTGGATGGGGCTAGTGCCACAGGGGCTATTATTCCTCCGCCCTTGGCACCCGGAGCCAAGTTCAATATCACTAGCACCATGATTCAGCTATTGCAACTTAAGGGGTTATTTGGTGGACTTGCAGGCGATGATCCGAATATGCATCTGATCAACTTTATCTCAATATGCAAGTCGTTTGACAATCCAGGAGTTGGACAGAATACAATTTGACTGCATTTATTTCTATTGTCTCCATCTGGAGAGGCAACTCTATGGTTGAACGGGCAAACTCCTGATTCTATTACTAATTGGAGGCAACTGAAAGACGCTTTCCTAGAAAGATTCTTTCCGCCATCCAAAAGAGCACAATTAAGAGATGAGATCATCAATTTTTTACAGCTTCCAACTGAAGCTCTCCACAAAACATGGGAGAGGTTCAAGAAGAAGCTTATGCGGTGCCCAAATCATCAAATGACCAAAATCCACTTGATGGAGATATTATACAGGTCTTTGAATTCGGTGACTAAGCCAGTGGTTGATAATGCTGTAGGTGGGTCATTCATGGACCTTACTTTTATTGAGGCAAGTGATATGCTAGATCGTATGACAAAGCAGAGTAGAGCTTGGCATACCAGGGATTCTGAGGTAGCAAGCTCTACTGTATCTATTGGCTTGACGGCAGAACAAAGGCGAACAGAAGAGGAACGTGACCAGGATATGGCTCACATGAAAACGCAGATGGATCTTCTTACCAAGCATTTATTATCAGTGAAGACCAAAAAGGTTAAGGCCGTTGTATCACAGGGAAGTGATGAATTCGATTCTGAGGAGGAAGCAAATTATTTGAATAATCAGGGGGGTTTCCGAGGCAATGCCCAAGGAAACCAAGGTCGGAACTATTATGATAAATCCGGATACAAGAATAAGACTGACAGGAGTGGTTTGTATGTTCCTCCTGGAAATCGTGAGGCCGCGGCATCTGGCTCTGGGAAGATGTCCATGGAAGATATGATGGCTAAGCAGTTGAAAGGAGTGGAGGCAACCAACACGGGAGTAACGAAGGTAAAAAATGATTTGTCCTCAATAAATCAATTGGTTGATTCGCATTCCACTTCAATAAAACAGTTGGAACAACAATTGAGTCAACTATCAGCGGCACTCAACCAAAGAAAAGCTGGCACCCTACATAGCGACACCGTGCAAAATCCAAGGAATGATGGATCATGTATGGCTATTACTACCAGGAGTGGTAAGGTGTTAGAAAATCCATCCAAAGGCAAGCAGGTGGTTGATAATACAGAAGAGAATGTGATTGAAGCAGATTGTGATGATTCTGTAGAAGCTGAAAGTCAGAACGTTCATGACACTACACTTAGACGTCACCAGCCTGAAAAGATTGATAATCTGAAGCAAGATAAAAAGGAAGTGGTGGAGAAAACTATTCCCCTTCCACCACCACCTTTTCCTCAGAGACTGAAGAAGAAAGATGATGACACCAGGTTCAGTAAATTCATGACTATGTTGAAGCAGCTGACTATTAATGTTCCTTTGGTGGAGGCGCTGGAACAGATGCCTGGGTACGCTAAATTCATGAAGGACCTTTTGACAAAAAAGCGGGCAGCTAGCTATGAGCTGGCAGATAATGTTCATCATTGCAGTGCAATCGCTGCAAGATCGTTAGTTCAGAAGAAGGCAGATCCTGGTGCTTTCACTATTCCTTGCACGGTTGGATCTTTGGATTTTGCTAAGGCATTGTGCGATTTGGGAGCTAGCATCAATTTGATGCCGCTATCTATTTACAGAAAGTTGGGGTTGGGTGATCCTACACCAACCAATATGCGGCTCGTGATGGCAGATAGGTCGGTAAAACGACCTCTTGGTATCTTATATGATGTATTGGTGAAGGTTTCCACCTTCATTTTTCCTGCAGACTTTGTTATTTTGGATTGTGAGGTGGATTCTGAAGTTCCCATAATCTTGGGGCATCCTTTACTTGCAACAGGAAGTGTGCTTATTGATTTAAGAGCTAATGAGCTTTTATTTCGGATGAATGACGAAGTAGTCTGTTTCGATGTATGCAAATCAATGAAGCAGCCCAAAGATATGAATGTGTTCTTTGTAGCTGATGTTTATTATGAAGATGAGAAAGAATTATCTGTAGAGAAGCAGCTTATTGTTGATCCATTGGCTGCTGTGCTTATAAATTTTGAGCGTGAGGATGTGGAAGAGTATGAAGAAACTATTTGTGCTCTAACAGGAATAGGGTCATATTCTCATGCTCCTAAGAAGCTGGACCTTGATCTTAAGAATCGACCTTCACCACCAGCAAAGCTATCCATTGAAGAACCACCAGTGCTAGAATTGAAAGAGCTGCCAGCCACCTGAAGTATGCGTTTTTGGGAAGTGGTGATACACTTCCGGTTATTGTTGCGGCTGATTTAGGTGAACAGCAAGTAGCGTCTCTCATCTCTGTTCTAAAAAAATACAAGAGAGCCATCGGTTGGACTATTGCTGATATAATTGGTATCCCTCCTGGGATATGTATGCACAAGATTCAGCTCGAAGAAGATTGCGTGCCCACAATTGAGCATCAACGTCGTTTGAATCCACCTATGCAAGAGGTGGTGAAGAAAGAAATTATTAAGTGGTTAGATGCTGGGGTGGTGTATCCAATCTCCGACAGTAAATGGGTGAGTCTGGTACAATGTGTGCCCAAGAAAGGGGTCATGACGGTAGTCGCAAACGAAAAGAATGAGCTAATTCCACTCAGACCTGTCACAGGGTGGAGAGTGTGCATGGACTACCGAAAGCTGAATTCGTGGACGCTAAAGGATCACTTCCCAATGCCATTCATGGACCAAATGCTTGATCGATTGTCAGGGAAGGGATGGTTTTGTTTCTTAGATGGTTATTCCGGCTATAATCAGATCTGCATTGCTCCTGAAGATCAAGAGAAGACAACTTTTACATGCCCGTATGGTACGTTTGCTTTCAAACGTATGCCATTTGGGCTATGTAACACACCTGCCACTTTTCAGCGTTGTATGATGTCCATTTTTTTTTATATGGTTGAAGAAACCTTGGAGGTGTTCATGGACGATTTTTCAGTAGTAGGTGAGTTATTTGAATCATGCTTGGCAAATCTGAGTATGGCGTTTCAGAGATGTGTTGACTTCAACTTGGTGCTAAACTGGGAGAAGTGCCATTTTATGGTGAAGGAAGGCATTATTCTTGGGCATAAAGTCTCTGAAAGAGGAATTGAGGTTGATCGAGCCAAGATTGAAGTTATCGAGAAACTACCACCTCCAATTTCTGTAAAGGGAGTTCGTAGTTTCCTCGGTCATGCAGGTTTTTATCGGAGGTTTATTAAAGACTTCTCCAAGATTTCTAGTCCATTATGCAAACTTTTGGAGAAGGATGCAAAGTTCAACTTCGGTGAAGATTTCTTGAAGGCATTTGAATGCCTCAAAGGGAAGCTAGTTGAAGCTCCTATTATTGTAGCACCCGATTGGTCTCTACTGTTTGAAGTTATGTGTGATGCAAGTGGGGTAGCTTTGGGTGCTGTACTTGGTCAGAAAAGAGAAAGGCTATTTCATCCAATATACTATGCGAGCAAGGCCTTGAATGGAGCCCAGAAGAACTATACCGTCACGGAACAAGAGCTTCTATCAGTTGTTTATGCTTTTGAAAAGTTTCGTGCTTACTTCTTGGGAACCAAAGTGGTGGTTCATACAGATCATGCGGCTCTGAGATATTTAATGGCAAAGAAGGATGCTAAGCCAAGGCTAATTCGGTGGGTGTTATTGCTTCAAGAATTTGATTTCGAGGTAAAGGATAGAAAAGGTTGCGAAAACCAAGTAGCTGATCATTTATCTAGACTTGAGAGTGAGCACATAGCGAAACCCGACCTTGAGATTGATGATGCATTTCCCGACGAAGAGATCCTAGCCGCTATGGTGGAAGACTTACCGTGGTATGCAGACTTTGAGAACTACGTGGTAAGTAAAGTGATGCCTGAGAATCTCTCCTTTCATCAAAAGAGAAAGTTCATGCATGATGTGAAACACTACTTCTGGGATGAACCGTATCTTTTTCGATGATGTGCTGATGGTGTTATTAGGCGATGCATCTCTGATGTGGAGGTGCCTAGCATCTTGGAAGCAAGTCATGCTTCCCAAGTTGGGGGTCACCATGCAGGTGATCGGACAGCCAGGAAGGTATTGCAAAGTGGCTATTATTGGCCTTCATTATTCAAGGATGCTTACGATTTTGTGAGAAGATGTGATCAGTGTCAGAGGCAAGGCTCTATCTCGAAGCACCATGAGATGCCCATGTCTAAAATTCTTGAAGTAGAACTATTTGATGTATGGGATATTGATTTCATGGGCCCATTTGTGAGTTCGTTTGGGATGAAATATATCCTAGTTGTTGTGGATTATGTATCCAAATGGGTCGAAGCGGTAGCGCTGGCTGATAATGAAGGTAAGCGTGTTGTAGCATTCTTAAAGAGAAATATCTTCTCTCGTTTTGGGGTACCACGTACCATCATAAGTGATGGAGGATCACACTTTTGCAACAAGTTGTTCAGAGCCGTGTTGGTGAAATATGGGGTCAAGCAACATAAGGTAGCTACACCTTACCACCCACAAACTAGTGGGCAGGTAGAGGTTTCTAATCGTGAGATCAAGCTGATCCTTGCTAAGACTGTAAATGCTAGTAGGAAGGATTGGTCCCGAAAGCTGGATGATGCCTTATGGGCTTATAGGACTGCGTTCAAGACACCAAATGGTATGTAACCTTACCAACTAGTTTATGGGAAGGCTTGTCACTTGCCAATCGAGCTCGAACATAAAGCGTTGTGGGCGTTGAAGCGGCTTAACCTGAATTGGGATGATGCTATTAATCTGAGATTGGAACAGCTGAATGAGATGGATGAATTCCGTCTACACGCGTATGAAAGAGCAGACCTCTACAAGGAACGGATGAAAAAGTACCATGATCGGAGGATTATCCAACGAAACTTACAGAAGGGTGATTTGCTACTTCTTTTCAACTCCAGACTGAAGCTATTTCCAGGTAAGTTGAAGTCTAGATGGTCTGGTCCATTTAAAATTAGCCAAGTCTACTCGTCTGGAGTAGTAGAGTTAGAACACAATGATGGTGGTGTCTTTAAGGTGAATGGCCAACGAGTGAAGCCATATATCGGTCCACTTGACTCGATAAAATGTATAGCCACCGTCTATCTCGATGAAGTCTAAAGTAATCGAGATAACTATGTCGTGCCACGACAATAAATCAAGCGCTACATGGGAGGCAACCCATCGTTTTTAATAGTTTTGTTTTACTAGGAGTTTGTTTTTGTTAAATAAAAATCCAAAAAGAAGAGTCGAGCCACGACCAAAACTAAGGCGCTTGGTGGGAGGCAACCCATCCTTCTAATCATTTTTTGTTGTTTTTGACTAAGTGTAGGTGAAAGATGTATAAAGGAAGAGATTGGTCCCAAATTTTGAGTTGAAAGTGAGCCATGCTAAAGGTGGTAAAGTAGGAATGATGGAGCAAATGCTATCGGCTAGGCAAGGCCTCTACAAATCTAGGCAATAGACAAGGCAATGCCTATACTAATCTAGGCAATGGACAAGGCAAGGCCTATGCAAATCTAGGCAATGGACAAGGCAAGGCCTATACCATTGCCTATGCTTACTGCCTCACATAGGGAACGGACAAGGCATTGCCTATGCAAATCTAGGCAATACCGTAGGCGCCGCCTATGTAAATCTAGGCAATACCATAGGCGCCGCCTATTCCATTGCCTATGCTCACTGTTTCAACAAGGCATTGGCAAAGGCGCCGCCTATGCTAAGCATAGGCAAAGCATTAGGCGCCGCCTACTTATGCCTTTTTGTCTCCTAACCCGATTTTACATGGATCAAACCCGACCCATGGCTTAGTCTATAAATAGATCTTCAACCTTAGAACAAAATGCACTTGTTTGCTCAACCTAGGCGCCGCCTAAGCTTCCTAAATCTCTCAAAAATTTTCTTTTTGCTCATCTAATCTTGCGAGATCATAAGATCATCTTCCCGAACCATCACCAAGTAAGTTATTCTTTTATATTCCGTAGTTGTTGCAATACTACGTTTATAATGGTATTTTAGATTTTGAAGTGGTGTTTGGTGATAAGAATATGATTGGTTTGTTATGATACATCTAGATTGAGTAAAAGAATACGTGTGGGTGTTCTTGACTTTGTTTCGACTTGTACTTGATTGTTATACACTATCATATTTTTATGGAGTCGAAATTGTGAAGTTAATGCGTAATCTTGAAAGTTGAAAGCTTGAATGTTTGAATGACTCGTTCATCGAGATAACGATCATGATTGACCACGAGCATAAGATGTTATGATTATTTCTCTGCAATAACTTGATACGATCTCTATGTGGTAGTCTTATTCAAGAAGTGCATTAATCCAAACATGAAAGTATGACTGTGCTAAACATGTTGTTGGAACATATCGCCTAAATGTATGTCGATGAAGTCTGAGTAATCGACATCACTCATTTAATTAGTCTGTGCTAACAAATTAAGTGTGGGGTGGTGCCATTACTGTTTGTTTTTCGATTGAATCTTCCGAGATGAAGCTAACATGACTCTATTTTAATCTCAGGTAGAATGGCCCCAAAAGGACAACAAGGAAAAGAAAAAGTGTCCACCTCGCAGAAAGGTTAGAAAAGGGGAAGAAAAGATCAAGCTGAGTCCTCCTCTCTACAAATACCTCGACGCACTTTCGGGATAAAGTGGGTCCTAGAGGAGGAAGGAAAGGAGTGGTACAAGAACAACAAAGTGAAAAAATATGTTCACGTGGATTTGATGCAGAAGGAGAGTCTAGAAAAGAGAGAGCCCCGCATTGTGGCTAAAATCATGGCACTAAATCTTGATTTCATTTTCCGAGATATGGGGGAATGCAATCTTGATCTAACGCGAGAGTTCTAGGCCAATTGGTCCCCAAAGACTACCGGAAGTGAAGTGAAGATTTGGGGCCAAGTCTTGCAACTGAATGCGGAGTTTTTCAACTCTTTTCTGGGTCTTCCATCTGTGGATCCATCACCGCTTAAGGAGCTTTATCACAGACCTCCCTACAGGGCAATCAGACACACACTGTGCGGAACAAGGTCCATGGCCCGGTGGATTCGTCACAAGGATAACGGTTGGCACAATACCTTCCCGTATGCTTCCTTGAACAGAGAAGCTCGTATATGGTTGAGGATAGTCAACACTTTCCTGATTCCTGGGACACAGTACACAAAGATCACACGTGATAGAGTATGCTTGGTGTACGCTCTGATGACTAATATTCCCATCAACATTGGTGCGGTTATACGATCATTAATGCGTAAGGCTAGGCTTCACAAAAGGTCCCATTTCAGCTTTGGCAATTTGTTGACTACGATCTTAAGGAAGGAGCACATTGAAGAGGAACCTGCAGATCATAAACTTCCACACAACCCGAAGAAGGTTGATCTTACAAAAGTTAAAGAGCCTGAAACTGGTCATGGCATCAACCTTACCACTGCAGAAATACATGCTCAGGATGAAAGTTTCTTTCGCCATCTATATGGCATGACTCGGTTTACCATGATGAGTGGGGGTCGGGTTCCGACTGATGCAGAGCTTCAGCAGTTGGATTATGACTACCCGATGAATGAGCATGCGCGGGCTATGTGTGGAGTAGTGGTACATTTTGAGGAACCTCTCGATGATGACGTGCCGACTGACGATAATCGTCGACTGCCAGACTCAGACGTGGAGGACAACTCTGATGACGACAACTCTGATGATGATTCCGACGCAGGGGGTATGACCCCAGACATAGAGGAAGAGTCCGACTAATCAGGTTCTCCTTATTTATTTTCCACTGAGGGCAGTGTGTCCAGTCTAAGTATGGGGTGCTGGTATTTGTATGCTGTATAGTACTTCTTTTCCTACATTTATTTTTGTTTTTGCTAATTATACGTAATTAGTTAGTTAAATTTTCGAATTTTTTTTATATTTTGCATGAAATTGTTCTGATAGACGGCATGGTATTATAACAAGAGTTTGTGCTAATTCATTACTATTGAGACATTTAGGCTCTAAGTGTGACTCACTGTGTGATAATTGTGTGGTTTAATTCATTCATCTGTTGGGTCAAGAATCTATACTGCTCCCAATAAAGTTGACCATGTGCCTTGTGTGTGTGAGGTTATAGTATATTCTGTGTTGTGACTGATGCTAGAACTTGCCTGGTGTGTGTGTAAAGAGAAATAAAGAGTGTGAGTTTAGGAGATGATTTAGGCATTTCTTTGGCAGCCTGTAATTGTTTACCTTCTTTTTACCTACCTTTGTACATTATCCTAGTTAACCCCCTTTGAGCCTTTAGCTATTTTCTTTGACAGCCTCATATGTAGCCTAATCCTTTTTTTTTTCAAGACCATAATTTTATCCAAATTCCTAAGCGCTTTAAATTGTAGAGTCATGTGACAAAATAAGAGGAAATTGGGTGAGAGTGATGCCTCAGAGTGTATTGGTACTTGAAATTGTTGTTAAAAAGAGTGGCTATCATAGAGGTGTTTTATAAAAAAAAGATGAAATAATGAAAAAAAAAATAGAAAAATAAAAAGATAGTTGTGTTTATAATTGAATAACAAAATAGGTGAAAAGGGGTGGTAGATGAAAGGAAAGTAGAGGGGTTGTTTAAAAGAGAGTGTTAATGACATAACGTAGTGTATTAAAGCGCTTAGGGAACATAGTCACTATTTTTGGCCAAAATAGTCCTACCTGTCCCTTAGCCTACATTACAACCTGTAAAGACCTATTTGATCCTAAGCTTAGCATTCTGATATTAGTAGAGCATTACACAAAGGGAAAGCATATGGTCATCAGTTGCAATATAAGAATTCTTTGTGAGAGTGAGAGCAAGGAGAGTCTTATACCCATGTTTCGAATAATGCAAAACTTTTGGGTGATATCTTGTGTGAGACACACATGGTTGATGATATTTGGGTAGTGTTATATGATTCTTTGTGGCTTAACTTGTGGATACGAATTAACCATCCTCACGAGTCTATGTTGGAGGTTGAATTGTTTCTAGGAGTGATCAAGAAACCTACTCTTTGTTAATGATTGTCGTGCATGTCTTGTTGAACATTTTGTGTTGCTACTGTGAAATTCTAGTTAGATGTTTGCATGGACGTAATATTTTGTTCGAGGACGTACAAAGCTTTAAGTGTGGGGTGGTGATGTTGGGCGTATTTATACCCCTAAGAACCATAATTTACCCATATTTTAGCTAAGTTTGGAGGATAAAATATATAATTCCTGCACTTTTAGTCCATTTTCCTTTAAGTGAGCTAACCTATGTGATTAGCATGTTTTTCAGGTATTAATGATGAAGATTTCAGCACTTTGTGGACCTTTGGGCAGCAAAGGGAAACTTCACATAAGAGGGAAGGCAGCTTTTGGAAGCTTGTGGACTGAATGTGATGTATGGAGAACTTGTCCCGGGCAAAATCAGTATTTCTAAATACTTAGGGATGCAGCAGTAACTTAGTAGGACAAGGATGTTATAAAAACCTTATTTGCTGTATTTTTCATCATTGATTTGATCATTATTATTGAGCACTTTTCATTATTCAGTTTACAGATTCTGTAAGTTTAAGGGAGAGAAAAACTCTAAGGCTACACAAACGGCTAAAGGGAAGAAAAACGTCAACCTCTTGTTTGACGCCAAACTCATCCCCATCGTGAGATTATTCTAACTTTGGTATGATGATGATGTCTTCTTTGATTTCCGTTGTACTCATGAGTAGCTAAACTTCTCTGTTAGGGTTATGGAAACCTTGTAAGATACTATCTATTACTATGAGTTTGTGAATTCTTGAGGTGTTATGCTACTTATATCATTACTCTCTTCGTTTTGATTGAATTCTTATGGTTGCAAACATAGAGAATACGCCATTATAGCATTAACTTGTTCGAGAGAAAATTTACATGTTTGGAAAAGAGAGTGTGACAAGGAAATAGGGTTTCCAACCCCTATTTACACGTTAATGCCTTAACCGGATTAACTTCTTGGAGAATTTGTACCATTTGTTATACACTTTAGGCTCGAGAGAGCTAAAGCGAAATAAATCCTTGATGGTTGAGAAACACTTGTATTTAGAATTAGAATACGATTCTCTATAAGTGCATGCATGTCTAAATTCCGCGTTACTCATAGTTAATAGAGAAGTAGAACTTATAAGGTGGACATAACCCTAACTTATCAATCTCTGTGATTAAATCTTACTACGCAAATCGTTCCATTGTTAATTTGATAATATTAGTTCACGCCTAAACCAAACCCCCTTTTTTTTCCTTGGAATTTTCGACCAACAGTCTACTAATAATTGCAATACTTAGTGACCAGAGTATTCCCTGTGGGATTCGACACCCAACCCAGTTGGGTTCTATATTTGACAGTGACCGCTTACACTTTCTAACGAGAGTTGTAGTTTGGGCGTTATCAGGTACCCAGACCAAAGATATATCTTGTAAAAGAACTTGGCACCCTGCAACTGATAAAATAGATCATCTATCCTTGGGAGAGTGTACTTGTTCTTGACCGTTACCTTGTTCAACTGCCTATAGTCAATGCATATCCGAAGGGAACCATCCTTCTTGTGGACAAACAACACTGGTGCAGCCCACAAAAAAACACTTGGACGAATAAATCCCTTATCCAGAAAATCCTTAATTTGCTCCTTCAGTTACTTTAACACAGCCGAAGCCATTCTATACAGAAGAATAGATATTGGACGAGTGTCCAAAAGCTAATCAATACCAAACTCTATTTCCCTATCCGGAGGAACACCAAGAAGATCATCCAAAAAGACCTTTGGAAACTCATTAACTACTGGAACTAACTGCAAAAAAGAACCTTTCGAGCCAGAATATTTAACCCGGACCAAGTGATAAAGACACCCATTAGAGATTAACCTTCGAGCTCTAAGATAAGAAATAAATCTCCCCCTAGGTTCTAAAGAACAACCCTTCTATTTTATTTTTGGCTCACCGGGGAACCTAAAGAAGACCTTACGAGTCCGACGATCTAAAAATGCATAACAAGATTGCAACCAGTTCATACCTAAAATCACATCAAAATCCACCATTTCCAACTCAAATAGATCTACCAAGGTCTGCCTGTCACCAACAGATACCACACACCACCATAGACCCATTCAGCAATAATTGAGTTTTCTATCGAGGTATAAGCAGAAAAAGGATTCAAAATAATTTTCGGATCAAAACCAAAAGACACAACTATATAAGGAGTCACATAATAAAGAGTAGAGCTTGGATTAATCAAATAATATACATTATAGGAAAAGAGCTTTAACATACCAGTAACAACATTAGGTGATGCCTTGGATTCCTACCGGGACGCCAAAACATATAACCTGTTCTGACTGACACTAGAACTAAGAGCAGTAACAAAATCAGATGCAATACTGATAACACTCAAACTACAGCTCTCGTAAGAGTGTAAGCGGTCGTTGTCAAATATAGAACCCAACTGGGTTGGGTGTCGAATCCCACAGGGAATACTCGGTCACTAAGTATGCAACGATTAGTAGACTTTTGGTGAAAGTTCTGTAAAAAGGGGGGATTTAATTGTAGCGTGAATTAAGAGTATCAAAGTAAAATAGCAAAGTAAAAACGGAATGCTTGGTAGGTTTTAATCAATGAGAATTGTAAGTTAGGGTTATGTCCACCTTATGAGTTCTACGTATCTATTGGCTATGAGTTATGCGGAATTCAGACATGCATGCGCTTATAGAGATTCGTATTCTATGGTAAATCCTAGCGTCTTTCGACCATCAAGGATTATATCACTTTAACTCTTTCGAGCTTAAAGCGTATACTAATGGTACGAATTCTCCAAGAGGTTAATCCAGTTGCGGTACTAACTTTTAAACAGGGGTTGGTAGCCCTATTTCCTTGTCATTCTCTCTTTTCCAGACATGTAACTTTTCTTTCGAACAAGTTAATGCTATACTGGCGTATTCTATATGTTTGCAACCACAAGAATTCAATTAAGATGAAGAGAGTAATGATATAAGCAGCATACGTATCAAGATATCACAAACTCATAGCAACAGATAGTATCTCATAAGTCTTCCATAACCCTAACAGAGAAGTTTAGCTACTCATGAGTGCAACGGAGATCACAATAAACATCATCATCATATCCAAACTAGAATGATCTCACATTGGAGAGGAGTGTGGCGTCACAAGAAGATTGACGTTTTTCCTCTTGGTGTTTCCCACGAGTTAGCGTTTTTCTCTGTTAACAATTGTAACGTGAATTAGGAGCGAAAGTTGAATGAAAAAGAATTGAATTAATGAATGAGTGAATTGTAAGAGTTCAATGAATTATAAAAAGCTTCAGCAAAATAAGGTATTTATAACACCCATATCCTATTCCTACTAGGCTACTGCGTACTTATCCTAATCCTACTAGGTTACTGCATCCTTATCCTAATCCTACTAAGTTACTGCTGATCCCCAAAGTCTTTAGAAATGCTGTTTTTGCCCGGGACAAGTCATCCATGCATCACTTTCAGTCCATAGGCGTCCAAACGCTGCTTTCCTTCTTTCGTGAAGCTTCCTTTGGCGTCAAGTTATCCATAAAGTGCTGGAATCTTCATCATTTATACCTGAAAACTTGCTAATCACGTTTGTTAGCTCACTTACAGGAAAAAGGACTAAAAGTGCATGAATTATATATTTTGTCCTTAAAACTTAGCTAAAATATGGGTACATTAAGGTGCTTTAGGCGTGTAAATACGCCTATCATCAAATACCACCTAGTGTAGGAGCAGAAGATGAAGCCATCAAAATCTTATTCTCCCATGTAGAAACCTTATTAGCCGAGCAATCCTCGAGTTGATGGCCTACCTGACTATACTTAAAGCACTTATCTCTACCTTTCTCACAGAATTCTCGATTAGGACAACCACAAAACTGATAAGGAAGGCATGAAGAAATAGACTGAGCTTCACTCGCCTCATGAAGAAATAGACTGACCTTCACTCGCCTGATATTGGGCAACCTTAGCCCGAGAATTATTACCACCTTGGTGACGCCTGTCGCCCGACTGTTGTGGGTAAGAAGCATTGGAAGTACAGAAAGAACCAGAACTCCCCCACTTGTTTTTTTGCCACTTTCCACCATCTCTACTACCCTGAGACTGCGCACCTCCTTGATCAGAAAATATACCCCACTTTACCTGCCTATCCCTAAATTCTGCCTGCCTTCTCTTCTCATCATCAACCTGCTGCATATGAACAGTCAACCTAGAGATGTCCATATTCCTAATGAGCAAAGTAGTTTTGCTCTCCAAAATCAGATCTTTATTTAGCCCAGAAGCAAACTTTCTTATTCTTGGCCTCATATCAGCCACCAAATTAGGAGCATACCTTGGCAACTGATGAAACTTGAAGGTATATTCCCTTACAGACATCCTTCCTTGCATGAGGTTCACAAACTCCTCCATCCTAGCTTTCCTCAACTAGTGAGGAAAGAAATGATCCATGAAGGCATTAGAAAAGGACTCCCACAACCCTTCCTCTTCCATATCACCCTTATCTTTGTAGCACTCCTCATACCATTGATAAGTAACATCTTTGAGTTGATAAGCTACAAAGCTAACTCCCTCCACATCAGAAGCCTGCATAACTCAAAATATCTTTTCCAGATCATCCAAGAAGCCTTGTGGATCTTCCTCCACCTTCACTCCCATAAAAATAGGAGGACCCATCTTCATAAACTAGCCAACACTTGTTGCCTCAGCAGACAAAGCACTAGTTGTACCCCATTCAGCCTGAGCATGAACTATCTGAGCAATAACATAAATAGACTAATGAGACTACATTCATCATGTTACCCTGAGGAACCTGAGGAGCAGTAGAAGGAATAAAAGAAACTTTAACACAATCAGAAATATGACTATGAGATCGAAGATGTACTCCAGATGTGGGAGGTACCCCTTCAACATTATCCCCAGATGAGGCAGAAGGATTCCTTTGCATTCCAGATCTAGGAGGCATGATCTGAAAGAAAAATAACCAAGGATTAGAGAAGATTTAAGGACTGAGAATTTCAAGAAAGCAAAACATTCTTAAATGTCTTGCAGCCTCTCTCTTTTGAGTATGGCGGGCTAGACACCCCTAAAAGAGACTCTACTCGACACGACTTTATGGATTTCCCAATTGACTATGAACCTAAAGCTCTAATACCAACTTTTCACGACCCGAACTAGGGCCTAGATGTAATGGGCATCCCAAGTCTAACCAAGATCAAGCACCGCCCACTAAACCTAACCCAACCGCCTATTACAGCCTCATATTAGCTGAATTTCAAACATATAATAAGATAGCATTATTGTTCACATCAAGACTCTGGGCTAGGATCACGGCCATGACTAACCCAACCGAGTCTAATCGTACCAAACCCAATAATCCATACCATACCAAACCAAAGAGAATATCAAAACATAATATAATAATCAATCCCAAAATATAATATGATGGGACAGTGAGAAATTATGTTTGATGATGCCAGCCTCCCAGCTTATTCCAATGCCAAGGCTGACAAGAATACTGATCCTGACCATACCAATATCCAGAAGAACAACAAAGCCTTTATCAAAAAGAATACAAATATTTGGTTGCAACATGGCCCCAACCATGGCCAAAACCAATATCTAAAACAAAAGCAAAGTGCCTAAAAATGTCCATATCTTGAAATAGTGCTTTTTGAAAAGATGGAAGCTCACCACTTCAATCCAAATACTACCCCTGAGTCAATCACTCTATAGGAGGAGTCGAACGTCCATTTCCTATATAGCATAGGTATACAGCCACTAGTAGATGGTTTAGTAAGTGACCGCTAGCATGTATCTCAAGATAAGGATAAAGTAATCCCATTTAGACAACCAAGTAAAACCATCCATGATGCACACAACTAAACATATATGTAAGTGTCGGGAAAGGGAATCTATGTTTAACATGCATTTAAAATATTTACCTAGGTTGTGTAACCTTGTCGTTTATCCACACCGATGGGATGTATGGGTCTAGCTCCCCCTACTGAAAGAGTCCTAGTGCGTGTAGATACACGACCAGAAGATATCCCATGGGATGACTAGTAAATCCCTCTAATATAAAATATGAAACTCGCACGTGGCCATCAAGGTCCCCACATATCGGCAAATATGAGTTTCTAATTTTGGTCCCCCCAGAACTTCCACCTTCCACGGCTTAGTTACACATCCCGCCCTTAATGCCCAAATTAAAACAATATCCAAACAAATCCAATTACCATTTATTAATCAAGGCTATTTATTAGTGGTATCTTCATACCAACCATACTTGCAAGATTTATCCATAGCCAAACCACTTAGGTTAAGGGGACTCTCAAGTTCCCTTTCCATTTACCATAGTAATTTCTTGGGAGACTACCATGTTCTCTACAAGCATAACCAATTAGCTTTTAAACTTTGTAAACCATTTATAGCTTCATATATAAGCTGAAAACAAGTAAGAGTTCCATTTAAAGAAGTCAATGCAATGAACATATCTTTATAAGCATTTTATCAAACACCTTGGGGCATAATATAACCTAAACTAACTCCAAAGACCATTAAACCATTACCAAACAATCCAATTGTTTAAAACCACATTAATGCATATAAAAGCACAGTTAAATTGTAGGAAACCATAACCAATCCATTATAAACAAAACCCTCAATTAATTGTTAGAAAACATAAACCATGCAATATTGAAACCATGAAAACAGCCATAAAATCTATCCCTTTCTAGAATTAAGAAGTAGGGAAGAGACATATGCCTTAAACTAAGAAAGATAATGGAATAAAATCACCAAAGCAAGCCCCAAAGCAATCTCCAAGTTAAAACCCTAGCTCTCTTGCCCCAAAAGCTCTTGAGAGAATTGTTGAATATTTAGGAATAGTTTTCTATGTGTTAATGAATTGAATAATAGGATAAAGAACCTCCTAAGTGTATTATAAGTCGTGGTTCATAATTAAGGTAAGTAGAAAAATGTCCAGAATACTCCCACTTAAGTTCCTTCAAAACCCATCACAGGGATACGACTGGCACTCTTACGTGTCGTACCCTTCCTTATGATTAGTTCTCACCAGTCGTACCCAGGCCTTAAACTTGGATCCAACACTGTCTAGTATATGACTCATCCAACCAAGTCATAACCTCAGCATATGATCCGTACCCATGATTCGTATCTTTGACATAATAAATTACAAAGAGGATCAAAAATAGCCCACCATACGAGTCCCTGATACGACTCGTATCTAAGACTTACAACTCATACCATTAAGTCATGACCATTCTAGTGATCAAAACCATCCCACTAAATAACACTGGTCAGCTTACGACAGGACCATACCACTCGTACCCCAGTATACTACTCATATTCATGAGTCGTATTAGGTCTGGAGAACGGTTTTTAAGGAAATTTTCTAAGTCCAAAACCCAGGATATAACAGCAAAAACACGCTCAATATAGTAATCATACCTATAGCAGGAGCTGTAGTGGATGGGCTAGTAGGCTCTAAAGGTACACCCATCAACTTTAAGGTTAAAGTCGGGTTGAAGAAGAAGTAGTTGGTGTCCCCTCACCCTGCGTACTAGAGTCTGGAGCCTCTCTATACTTCCCCATCTCCATATCAATACTAATACCCACATCACCTTGATATGCGTCATCAGGCTCTGTGGAAACTACTGACCCTTAGTCTGGGCTCGTGGTAATGCTATCTACTGTCTCAATCTCCTAGAAAGGCCTGGACGTGCCAGATTCTTCATAGTATTTGTCTGTGTAGTCACCATCTCAAGTACCCTCTCGTCTACTCCCAGATTCTCAAGCACACTAACCTCATCACACAGCCCATGAATCATGCAAGAGAATGGCAGATTAGTTAACTCCTCAAGTACTCTATCATGTAGCTCATACCTGAGGATGGAAGCAAAATAAATAGCATATCCGACCATCATACAAGCAACCTGTGTTTCTCTCTCCCACATTAATGTATTATCTGAAGTAGTAGGTACCAGTCGGTAGCTGATCAGCAACTACCAAAACTTGGCCTCAAATATCAATGGGCCCTTTTTTATCACACCATGCCCCTCAATCCATAGGGTCGTATCACCCAAAGGATAAATATAATTGGCTATCCACATAGCCATCTCAACCCTCTCTCGTCGGTTCTCAGCCTCCCTCATGATATATCGATCACATGTAACCCTTAATCTGTGGTCACACTCAGTTGTAGATGCAGGAGAAATGTAATTTGGGCCAAAGATATCTGTGCAAATAGTCTCTGTCGAAATGTCAACTCTGACCCCTCTAACCAGTGTATGCTCAAGTTGTGGCTTCCTCACAAATCTTACAAGGCCTAGATGTCCGTCCATAGGAAGAACTATGGTAGCTCTCTAGGATACATAAAATTCTTATACCATAGTCGGGCTGTAAAAATCGAGTGGCCTAGTCATACACTCTTACTAATATCTATCAAATGTCACCTATAACTGTGGTGCTCAATCTAGCCCTAATAGGTCAATTTGTCGCTCCTCATAAATGCACCTCCTAGGCCTTCCTCCCTCCCAAACATGACTGTCAATAGTAAATATCTCCTTCATCCCTTCCATATACCACCTCAGAGGTCCCTCCTCGAGAGGTGCATCTGAGGCATGTGCGAGAGCAGGATTCTGCCCCTATTGTACTGATACATCATGGGTATCCTACTCTATACCCTTCTCAGACTGGGGTACATCTGTCTGTTGTACGTGAGTAGTGGTACCTTCCTCATACTGGGGCACTGTTGATGGATCCTTTTGCTTTACCTCTTCGGATGAATCCTGGGACCCTTCCTCAGACTGGGGGTCTGAGCAGCAACCTATAGAGTAGACTTAGAATCTGTCTCCTCATTTTCATCATTATCATGTGGAAGACTGTGTGGGAGTGACATCCTTGCTGAATTTATCCTTGGTCGGGCTACAACTATCTGAGTAGCCTAGCGTGTCTGTCCTTTCATAACTTTGTGTGTCACCTCAACTGCAGTGTCTCCACATTGCTTCCTCAGGTACTCCTCCACTGAACTACTAGGATCAAGAGTCTCTGTCCATCTCCTCAAAATATCAGCCTTCGTCTTCTTCATAGCTTTAGATTCCATAAGTACCTAAAAAAACAGTTGTTAGTTTCCAACAAAGTAGGGTATAGCAAAAGTTGAAGAAAAACTCAAAATTTGAAATTTTTGAATTTGTCCTTAATTTTCACACCCTTATAACCTATTTGAAATCCCAACAAGTCCAATGTGCACACATCTATCATAAATTTATTCATTCAAGTTCAACTTCCGATTGGGGCCTAACTTTACATTTTTACTTTGAAACAAGGCCCTAATTAATATTTTTGGCTACTTCAAGGCTCCTACATACAAGCATGATAGATTCTATATATTTTTCAATGGAATACATATATCAACTTATTTAAATAATAACTAGATCAATACATAACCATTAAGAGCAAAGAAAGCCATCTCTTATATGAAGAACCGAAAGTGAATAATGAAGAAGTCAAGCAAGACCAAAGTTGGAACCTATTCTTGGTATGTTGGGATAAGTTGGTATCTCAAATAAGTGTCAATTTATCCTTTACTTAAGTGTGGAGTTACTTTGTGTTTTAAGAGGGAAGTTTGAATTCAAAGAGAAAAGTGAATTTTTGAGTATTTGAATGAGTTAGAATGAGGTTAAGGTTATTTAAATATAGGTAGGGGATATTTTTCATATGTATGTGTTGATGGGCCTAAAATTTGAATTAAAAAATGAGCCCACTTTTTGACGTAGCCATGGCTTGTATCTCGCCTGCTACCTGAAGCTCGGAATAGGGTGTAGGTGCCACTTGCGGCCAGCAGGTGCAGGGCGCAAATGCTGGGCCAAAAATTTTATCCCGCTTTTCTGCAATTCATACTTGGCATTTCGATAATTTACCAAATACTTATTGTCCCGCAACCTAAGTTTGGGGTCCCAAAAGTAAAAATAGATGCCAAAAGTCCATAACTTTCAATTTTTCATCCTCAAATTTTAACTTTTCAACTTATTAGTCAACTTACCATATGGGACTTGTGACCCTGATGGATTGATCACATAGCCTCCTTGCATGGAAATCGATAATTGTAGCAAATTTAACCATATTTTGGGCAAGTCCAAGGGCAAAAAATCTACAAAAAAGAAAACCAACAAAAATGTGAACACTAGTAATAGTGGGTTTCCTCCCACTCAGTGCTTGATTTAATGTCACTACACGACTTGGCTATGTTGGTTACTCAGACGTCACCAACAAACCCATGGGTTTCCTTCCATGCAGCACTTGATTTAACATTGCGTCATGACGTAGGAATCTCGACTACTCAGAATTTATCAAGATACCCATATAAGTATCCTACAGGGTCATCAGTATAATCAATCACCGACACTACCCTTATGTCAGTTGGCTACTTTATTGACTTTTGGATGTTGAATATGTCCTCCTCGCCGTTGACTCAAAATTTCAGCTCACCTTTCTCCATGTCAACCATAAATCTACATGTGGCCATAAATAGTCCCCAATATAATGGGCATCTCAGTGTCAACCTCACAGTCCAGGATGATAAAGTCAACAGGAAAGATGAAGTTATTCACCCTCACGATCACATAAAAAAAGATTCCTACAGGTTTTTCACTGTGCGGTCAGCCATCAATAGTCACATCGAAGTTGGTTCTAGAGGGTTTAAGACCAATTGCTTAAATATGGCCAGCAAAATCAAATTAATATTGGCCCCTAAATCACACAAGGTTCTGGCAAATTGGGATGAACCAATAGTTTATGGTATCGTGAATGCTCCAAGATCACTCTCTCTTTACGCCAAAGACACAATCGTGACTGCACTGCAGTGGTGCACACTATCGATATCCTCAATTGTCTCTCCTTTCTTCCTTGTAACTAATTTTTTCACACAAACATGGCTTATCCAGGTATCTTCTCTAACACCTCAAGAAGAAGTATGTTCAAGATCAATTCTTTTAGCATCTCAATGAATTGCTTGAACTTACCTTTCTCATTCTTTTGCCTTAATGTCTGAGTAAAAGGTGGGGGTGGTCTCAAAATTTGTCTGATTTCTGGCTCAATGACCGAGCCCTTACCTTTGTCTTTGGTAGCTTTACCTTTATCACATATTACCTTATCGGACTCTACAGAAGGTTTCTCGTCATCGGCAGCTTCTACCGTAGATCGTAAGGGATCCATAATAATGATACCACTCCACGTTATAATAGCAAGTATATGACCATCTTTTTTCAGACTTTACATCATATTGATCGAAAGGGTGTATGGATGCCTTTGGTTCAGAGTTGCTGACATCTATCTGAACTGGTGCTCCAATTGCTTGATAACAGTGGCATATGACTCGACCTTCTGGGTCAATCCTAAAATGTCAGCCTCAATTTCCTTAAGGATGATCTCTTGATTTTCTTGACCCTTTACCATCTTAGCCAGCATCTCTTCCATTCTGGATTCTGCATCGCATCTGCCAGGTAGAATGCACCCATCTCCTTTCTTTTTATAGTCATTCTTCTTTATCCAGTCACCATCTCACTCTATGCTACAGTCTCTATATTTATCATAGTAGTTCCGACCTTGGTTCCCTTGCCCTTGGGCTTGAAAACCTACCAACTGATAATCCAGATAATTTGATTCCTTCTTCAATTATGACTCATAAGCTTTGGAAGTTGACCCCTGTGATGCTACTATTTTAATAGTACCCTAAGATCAATTTTTAGCAATGCAATCTCTTGTGCTACTATATCATCAGCTACCTTCTGGTCATTGGAGGCACCAATAGCATATGCACTAGATCCCCTCTTAGCCTCCTTAGTTTAACACCCTTGGTTAGTGAGAGAGATCTGATCTAACATCTCCGAAGGTGCCCCCAGTATAGTCTTATAAGAGCTTCTCCAAATATAGTATCTGTCATAGCTCTGGAGCTGATGGTCAAGGCTCTATATAATATCTCTAGTAATCTCGTGCCAGACAACCGATGGTTGGGCACCATACTCAATTTTTTCTTGAACCTGAATCATACCTCGTAATTAGATTCTAACAGCAGTTGCCTCAAATTATATATCTCGTCCTTAATCTACAACATCCTAGATACAGAAAAAAACCTATTCAATAATTGCCTGTGCAACTCGTTCTATCTAGTAATAGTGTCTCTTAGTTGTTCCCCTAACTATGAAATACTTCTATTATAGGTGAGAAAGGGAATAGCCTCAGTATAGGTCCTTCCTGATTCACCCCTATATTTGTATATAAACTGCAGATCCTAATGAAATTGGGAATGTGCAGGTTTACATCATTTGTAGGTAGACCTGTAAACACACCCTTCAGATTTAAGAAATAGATCATTGTGCTCATGATGTCAAGCTTGATGCTTGGGGTTAAAATGGAAGGAACTATGGATCTAGTCTATGCCAGCTCAATATATCCCAAGTCTTCTTCATCATCCATATATGGCCGCACATACTGATATGTTGGGATTACTTGAACACGAGCACCTCTAGTTCTATTTTGATTTTTATTGAGTTCTGCTCGGCGGTAAGTTGCTTGTCTCTTCTTAGCTAGATCTGCCTCCCTAGCTACCCATTGATCTTCTTTAATATCCCTTCTCTCGAATTTATCTTAAGCTAATAGCTTACCAGTCTAATTATCAATAATATCCTATACTCTTTCGGTAAGAGAGGGAGGACAACATCAAGTTCATCTTTTTTCTGCTCTAACATCCTACTTGGTATTTGTAGGATCCTCTTTGGATTTGGATTCAGTAGGAGTAAGGGATTAACTTACTTCATGTGCTAGGTATACACCGGCGTATGCCCAACTAAGAACAAAAACAAAAAGAATACCCACAAACTACAACAACTTCAAATCACAAGTCAACACTATGATCTCCAGCAACGGCTTTAAAATTTTGATAATGTCAAAAACACCACCTCCTCTTAAAACATGATATAATCTCTGTCAAAATATAGTAACCCAATAAAGGTTGGGGTCGAATCTCAAGGGAACACATGGAATCATAGATATCAGCAGTTGTAGTCAGCGAGCAGAATAAGAAAAGTAAATTGGGGGGTTTTGATGTAGTAATCTCGAGCAAATAACTATATAAACTTTGGTTGAAATAAATCATAAGTTAACACTAGGATTGTATTCCCCCTGGCTTCTCAACTCTGCAGGCTTATTGTGTTTTGAACCAACTCGATATTTTTCATGTAGAATCGATAAGTTATGTACGTTCTGCAGTCTTTTGGATGAACAGAAGGATTTCACCCTTTACCTTTTGAGGCTCAAGATGTCGCCTTACTAACCCTTATCTTGATCCCTGTTAACTATTACCTTTTGAGTCTCTAGTTATTAGATGAAATCTAACCATCTTACTTAGATAAAACCTAGAATCGTAGATCAGCAATTAAACTCCAAATTACTGTTGTCTTTATCTTTTCCTAGTCACTACTCAGCTTTTGGAGTCAGTATCAATATCTAGGCGGGACCCTAATATGTTCACCTATTAAGAAAACTATTATAATGAAGATAAAGCAATGCATGAATGGGTATCGATTAAGAACAACAACAAAACTTCCCCTACTTTATCAATCTGGCAGGGTTTTCACAATCCTAGTTATAGGTTTTAGCTGCTCATACTTGTGAAGAAATCAATAACATTCATAATTGAAAGCACAAATGAAATCACAATGCCTTGAAGTGTAAAAACCCACAACCGTAACTGAATTAATCACTTGAAGTCAATACAAGAGAATCCCAGGATCAAAATCTAATCTTGGAATCAAAATATGTTTGTGAGTATCAAAAGTGCGTAACTCCTACTGAAAACACATAAAGGGTATTTATAGTACATGAGGAAATCCTAAAATCAAAGCCTGAATAAAATAAGAGAAAATAGGGTCGGTGGCCACATATGGTTTGTACCTGTGCCCTGACCCTGGGTATAGGTAGTACCTGCGGTCAGTAGGGTGAGCGTAGATACAGGGTGCCGATACTGGATGGAAAAAATCCTGCAAGTCAACTCTCGGGATTTTGGACTTATGGCATTTGCTTTACCTACTTGCATTTTGTAGGTTTTACATGCGGTCCGCAGATTGACTTAGTAAGTGACGAGAGTCATCTTTTTATCTCTTCTTCAATTCTAGAACATGCTTTGATCACAAACAAGACGAAAAGTGTTCCAAACATCCATAATTACTCCAAAAAGTAGCCAAAAATAACTTTTTCACTTTTTTAATGAACTTAGCATCCAAAACATGCCCTGTAAAACATACCCAAAACACACATATCAAAAAAATAACCTCTGAAACTAGCAAATTTTCCTCATTTTAAGCATCGAAAGTGTTATTATTATATAGCAAATCAGTCTTCTAATTAGTTAAGGTATATGAAGTGGTATAGTTGTTAATTTAAGGTGGATAGATGCTTAGTGGTGGATATTACTTAAGTGTCTAATAGTGACAAGTGAATTTTAAACCTTAGTGATAAAGAGAACTAGTGGCATTGATGGCTATTAATAGGAATGATTATTTCATTATGGTGGTTAGTTATAATGGGTTTACCGATGGTAGTTATTAGTTCCTATTGATGATTAAGGTTTTGATGTTGATTAATTATTAATGAGGATTTTTGGATTAATGATGCTAGTTAATAAGAGAAGTTAGTTGAGAGATGAATAAGTGTATAAATGGTGATTAGTGGTCTTTTGTTAGATAGTGACTAGCGCAATTATGTTGGCTAGAAATCAATATTGGTTATTGGAGAATATGGTCTAGTGATGAATTTTGACTAGATGTTTGATATTGGTTAGTTAGTAAATAATGGTTAGTCGTTGATCTATGAATAATGATTAAGTGATGAATATTGGATGGATAAAAATTAGAGGTTATATGGCGATTAGTAGGTCAGTGGTTTAGTAATGAGCGTTGGCTAGCTAATAATGAGTGAATAGAGTATATTGATGAGATAGGTGCCTATATGGTGGTATGGTTAGGGTTATGAGTATATTGGTATATGTTATTCAATTATGATTATTGGTAATGATTATGCATATTGGCAAATGGTCGTTTAATGGGAATTATGGAAATCTATGGATAATGGGAAGGTTGGATATATATATATATATATATATATATATATATATATATATATATATATATATATATACATATTTTGATGATTTGATTATTTTATGCTTTCTTGGATGTGCTCTCCGGTAGTATAGGACGTTGTGATGGGTTCTTTACTTTATGCTCTCTTGGATGTGCTCTCCGGTGGTATGGGACGCCGTGATGGGTTCTTCACTTTATGCACTAGTTGGTGTATGGGCGCTAACTTTTTACTTGTGTCTGCTTGTGATTGCACTTGTGTTGCTTTATGATTCAGAATTGTTTATCTCTTATGCACGATGGTATGGGCATGCAATGATGTCTCATTTTACATTATAATTTTGGTATTTAATACTTTTTATGTACAGCGATACAGGCATGCATTGATGCCTTATGACATATTGTGATTCTGATATTTCATACTTGTTATGTACTTCGATATTGGCATATGTTGATGTCTTTATGTTATACTATTATTCTAAATTACTTACTGATTATATACAGTGATGATGGAGATGATTCAGGTTTGATTCTATACCTTGATTTAGTTATGATTATCTTGTACTTTATCGTTCTTATATCATGATTTAGCTCAGTCGGCTGATGATGCCTACTGAGTGCCCACTATTTTGGTACTCATACTACACTTATGTACCTTTTCGGTGAAGATTAGACTATTAGTTTTCGCCATTGATTGTGGTTTGCGTAGTGATTGATTTCTAGAGATAGGGTGAGCTCTTGGAGTTTGATTCACCCTATTTCCCTCCATATTTTGTATTCAGTCTTTAGCATTCGAGACAGATGTATTAACTATTCTAAATTTGGAATTCTATTAACGTTATTAGTTGCTCTTGTACTAGCTCTACCAGGTATTGGGATTGGTATCTTGTATGACTAATTATTCGATCTAGAACCCTTGTGTTTACAATTTATATCCTTAAATTTAGCCTATGTTTGGCCTTTCCTACCTAATTAAATCATTGTGTTATCTCCAAGTTATGGTATTGGCTTACCTACTGGTGGAAATTAGTAGGTGCCATCGTGACTAGTAAATCGGGTCGTGACAATCTTGGACAATATCTCGCTAAAATGCCCATAACATTTTACTCTGGTATCGTATTAAGGCAAAAATAGATGTGTTGGAGAAAAGAATCAAAGACCTATCTTTTGGTTGGTATTGAACACCTAAAATATTCAAAACCTAGGAGTAATACTCATTTGAAGTTTACTATAGATAGATTCAATACAAGAATTCAATCGGTATGAAAACTTTCAACTTCGCTAGAAGCAAGGACATACTTGAGGACTTAATTTATGTCTAAGGCTCTCCATAAACTAATAAATTGGTCTTAAATTCTACCTATAATTAGCATCATTAGATTTTCGTCTACACATATTCGATGAACGGTTTAGTTCTTAGCTCAGAAAATTCAGGGTATTACAATAGAAAACTTTTGAAATGTTACAGTATCTCTCCCTTCGAATCATTCGTCCTCGAATGAAGACTGAAATTGAAATGGACATATAAGGAAGGAGTTACTAACATAAAAAATTAAATTTTTGAATCTTAAAACATAGCCTGATTGGGATTGCTTTATATTAAGAATAGGGACTCAGCTAAAACGTACAGAGCATGAATGTATCCATGGAAATCACGGATAACTAAAAAGAGAATAAAAGATAAAGGAGTAACTAAAGATAAAATATTGCTACCTCATCAATATGAGTCAATGTACAACTCATAATATTATTCCATATTATTCCATGACTCTTGGTCTGAGTCATGGTGACGGAGTTTTGGGAAATTCTGTACAACTTACCATAAGTCATAGTATGAATCGTGGTCTCATTGTATGACTCTTACAATGAGTTGTACTCGTCTAAAAACTTTAATTTCCAGTTGATTTCTTATCTCTAAGTTTGGATTTAAGCACTATAAACTCTTGGGATGTTATAACAACCTCCTATCCCCCAAAGTTTGGAGCACATCTCTTGTTGCAGGGAATGTAGGGAATATATCCCTTCTTGTTACAATTAAATATTCAAAGGGTCACACTACAAAAGAGCTTGATTATGGTTAGAGCATCTCTATCATTTTTTGTCAAAGGCACAATATTCCAAATGTATTGTGTATTCATCACCTTCAATCTTTTTTCAAAAAAAAAATATAATCTCTTCACCACCTTGAACATTTTGCACCCTGAAATGTGCACCCGATAAGCCTCTTGTAAAATATCCATAAACAATGGTTGTCATGTCGATGTATTATAGTAAATAAAGGCTCTCCTAGTCCTGGCACAAGATGCTACAAAAAACACCGCAGTTGGACAGTGATTACTTATTCTCTCAAGAAGGAAGGAGACCTTACACTTTGGTTTTTATCCAATTCATAAGAACCCAATAAATTTTATGAACGCGTTTTGACCTCCACATTTTTCATTCTAAGTGTACATTTGTCCTTGTTGAGTTAGTTCCAATAGCTCACATATGTTCATACATTCCCAGAAGTTCACAACCTTAGGCCATGCCATTGGACTCCCCCAATTTTGTATTATATTTGAAGTACATAGTTGAAATCACCAAGTACCAATTATGGAGAATTACATACCATGTTATGTCAGAAAAGTCAATCCCAAAGTTCTTTTCTACCTTCTTTAGTATTGTAAGCGTAAACCACTAACGTTTGGTTGGGAATGTAGTTATGCTGCGATTAGTTATGCTGAGATAAGTTATGATGGGATAGGTTATACTGGGATTAGTTATGCTGGGGTTATTTTTTATTAAGTGTTTGGTTTGTTGTATTCAAAGTAATATGCATGGTATAATTTCTAAGAATAAATTAATTGATTACCAAAATACCTTCTATCTTATTTAACTTCTTTCTTTTTATATATTTCTTTTCAAACTTTAAATATTTATTCTTAAAAATAAAACTTTCATCTTATTTAGCTTATTTTGTGTGTGTGTGTGCATTTTCATGATTATATCATGCGTATTTTAAAAATAAAACTTTCATCTTATTTAGCTTTAATTTTTTTGCATGTGCCTTCCCATGATTATGTCGTGTGTGTTTAAAAAAAATCTTACTACATTTTATTTAGTTTGAAATAAAAACTTCCAACTTAAGTTTGTTAAAGTAAAAGAAGATTTGTTGTTTATATCACTTCATTTAAACACAAATCACTCGTATAATATAGAATATTAAAATTCATTTTAATTGATATATACAATATCAATTTTCAAGTGATTAAAAAACTATTTAATTTAAAATATGTAATTGAACAGTGGAGTCGATTGTGAAACGATAATGTGTATTAAAACTAGACAACGCCTTTGTAGTTGCTAAAATATTTTACAGATTACCAGTGAATGGTAATTATTATTATAAAATCTGCTTACTTTAATTAATCTTTTAATTGTGTAGTAAGAACTTTTTATGTTATCAATTCACAAAAATAACACTTGAAAGGAAAAAGTTGATGTTGAATTCCGTTTTTCTATGCTTAAAAAATTATAGTACCTAGTTTTGATCCTTATTATGTATGAATCTAACATATTTTGATTTTTAATTTGTTAATTGTGCATTTTGATCCTTTATATAAGAAAATAGCGTATAAGTTTATAAAATTCACAAGCAATGGGATGAAAAAAATATGCAAAGTTCAATTAATAAGAGGTTAATTTTTCTTAGTCATATATTTTCATCGTTCCAAAATAAGATATTTTAGTCTTTTTAATTTGTCATAAATAGCGCGTTTTAGATAATCAAGTAGATATCAATAATATTTTTTCAATTTCAAAAGCAATAATTAGAAATTGAAGAACTAAGAGGAGATGAAAAAGATTGGAGAAATGTGTTTGTAATGGGTTTGGGGAAAATCTTGTCATTTTATAGTTTTATCCCAAGTATAAATTATGATGGAATTGTTATCCCACCAAATGTGGGTATAACTTATCCTGGTACTATTTATTAGTTCCGAAATAAGTTATCCAGATTATTAGCAATCAAACAATGCATTAAGGGGTCGTTTAGTTTGAAAACAAGTTATACCGGGATTAGTTATGTTGGGATAAATTATGATGGGATAAGTTATACTGGGATTAGTTGTGCTAGGATTATTTTTTATTGAGTGTTTGGTTTGTTGTATTCAAAGTAACATGCATGGTATAATTTCTAGGAATAAATTGATTGATTACCAAAATACCCTCCATCTTATTTAACTTTTATTATATATATATTTCTTTTTAAGCTTTAAATATTCATTCTTAAAATTTTTTATTATTTTTTAGAGAATTTAAAATATATAAATAAACATAATTTATATATTTTACAGCCATTTTGAACGGTAAACTGTTCAAAATTTATTTATTTATGAATATATTATACGTTAATTAAACATAATTTATGTGTGTGAGAATATATTACGTTATATATTATGTTATATATAATTAAATTATATATAATTAAACATAATTAACATAATTTAACATAATATATTATAATTAAATATATTAACATAATATATATATATATATATATATAATTAAACATAATTAATGTATATATATATTCATAATATATTCATAATATTATACTTTATATATTACGTAATTACGTTATATATTACGAAATATATTATTTTCATAATTAATGAATATATTATACGTTAATTAAACATAATTTATGAATATCTAATTTATATATATTTATGAATATATTATACGTTATTCATAATATATATTTATGTTCATAATATATTATACTGTTCATAATATATATTATACGTTCAAAACATAATTATTATACAGTTTACCAGTTTACGTTAATTATTATTATATATATATAATTTATTTATGAATATATTATACGTTAATTAAACATAATTTATTATTTATGAATATATAATATATATATATATATATGTGTGTGTGTGTGTGTGAGAGAGAGAGACAGAGAGAGAGAGAGAGAAATGAAAATGAGGGTATTTTTGTCCTTGTATAATTTTATACCAAAGAAAAATAGTCTTGGGATTGTTATCCCACCATTTGGGTGGATAACTTATCTCGGGACTAATTATTAGTCCCAAGATAAGTTATCCCAAATATTTACAACCAAACGAGTGAGTTACATTTTTATCCCGGGATTATTATTTTATCCCAGAATTATTGACTCTAGTCCCGCAAACCAAACAGCCCCTAAAATTTTTATCCCGAAACTATTATTTTATCCCAAAACTATTTACTCTAGTACCTCACACCAAACTACCCTAACAAATCAAATATAAATTGAAGTTGAATTATCAAACCTTATATGTTATGACTTGAGCTATGATAACCAATGGAGTAATATGGTAATAATCAGGTCCCCATGTTATCCACACTCTTCCATTATAGTGAGCTTTCAAGTTTAAAATATAATACAAATCACCAAAAAACTTTCTCTACTACTTGTTATAGTCTGTTGCTTTTAGTTTTGTTCTCCAAAGTCCAACCAATCCTGCATTTTGTTCATAGAAAAAAAGCTTAACCTCTTTTTGCTTATTAGGGCCATTTAGAACCTAACATTCCAACATAAGAGTTTAACCATGGATAGGTTTGTCAATTATGGTGAAATTTTAGAACCTCCTTATCATAAAGGAGTTCTTACATGGACAATAAGTATTGTGAAAAGTTTCACCCTATTATTACTCAAGGAAAAAGATCTTCACATATTTTGAGGAAGGTAATTACAATATGGGAGGAATAGAGCATCCGATTTGACGGCAAACCAAGGCTAAAAATTCTAGTTTCTAGTTTGACAATTGGACTATCAAGGGCCATATACTATGCGGAAGAAGAACAAACAGGATACGAGGAAATAGATGTGAAAGATTTCATACCTAAAGAAGTTTGGAATATAATAAAATCTGTAGGAATATTTATCTGAGGACACGGTGTCACATATTTAGGAGGCATGCACCTAAAGCTGATTAATGTTGATAATGATAGACCTTGATGGATGGAAAATATTAGAGGGACTTTTGATGTTAAATATGCTTGGAGGATTTAAGATAGAAACTTGATTAGAAATTGAAGGTCAAGGATCACGTCTCGATCATAACACCCCCCCACCACCCCCCACCACCCGCCTTCCTTTTAAAATTAGTTCCTTTCCATGAAGAGCTAGAAAGAGAATAATAGCCATAGATGACAATTTGAAAATGATGAAAATAAATATTTCATCCAGATGTTGGTGGTGTGAGGACCACATTCAAGAGAACATGTCTCATATTTTTCCAACATCTTTTGTAGCTACTAAGTTATTGAAGCAGTTTACTTCTTGTGCTGGGTAACATAGAAAGATTGTAACTGCAATAAATAATAACTAAATGACGGACTCTGGCAGCAGCTCAAGAACTACGAATCGTTTTTAAAAGTAGTGTATGTTGTATTAATGTGGGATTTATGAAAAAGAAGTAACACAAGGAAGAATTGAACACAATCTACAACAAGATGATTTACCAAGTTCAGTTGATAATTAATCAGCTGATCAAGGTCAATTATCCTTAGCTCATAGGTATCCCACTAGACTGACCCTCTGTAATACTACTTCTAAGACAGTACAAGCCCAAGTTATGTTAGGATTTGTCCGAATTTCTTACCTTACTTGGATTCTACCATAATTGTGTTTTACTTCGGAAAGGATTTCTTAGTAGAAAAGGTTTCCTAAAAAGATATCTTTGAGTTTTGTAACTCTATAAATAGAGCAATTCTCTCTCAAGTCATAACACAATAGCATCCACAATATAGTCTGTTTAGGGGAGATTTCTCCCAATAGGTTTTAGGTTTTTCAATTTTATTTTTAATATGTAGGTCGTTTGGCCAAAACCATATCAATAATATGTCTTTTAGTATTTATTTTTTTTGTCGTCTAAATTATCACCATGATGGTTTGCAACTAATAGCTTTCGCATGACGCCCTCTCAATTTCGAACCCAACAAGTGGTATCAGAGCTTATGATTCAATGGTCCAATGGTGTGATGAGACGAGATTAAACAGGTTCAAAGTGGTTTCAAAATCATACTGCAACAGTTTGGCGATAATGAAGATTTTTGTCTACCTACATGTGGAGAAGAAGCTTAAAGCATATTTTCAACATTCCTACTGCTGTATCTTTAAAAATTAAAATAAGATATTTTTTAAACCATTTTAAACCCATAATATTTTAAACTTTATTTTTAACCATGACAAGCAGCAGTTATGAAGATTACACGAAGAAAAAAATGATGAACAATTTTGCCAGAAAATTCAGGCCAAGGGGAGATTTGTTAGGATTTGTCCTGAATTTCTTACCTTACTTGAATTCTATCATAATTGTGTTTTACTTCGGAAAGGATTTCTTAGTAGAAAAGGTTTCCTAGTAGGAAAAGATCTCTTTCCCATTAGATTTCTATTAGGTTTATTCTTTCTTAGAAGAAGGGTTTTGTAACTCTATAAATAGAAAAATTCTCTTCTCAAGTTATAACACAATAGCATCCACAATGTAGTCTTTAAAAAAAAATTATCTATGGGGATATTTCTCTCAATAGGTTTTAGGTTTTTCAATTTTATTTTTAATATGTAGGTCATTTGGCCAAAACCATATCAATAATATGTCTTTTAGTATTATGTTTTTTTTTGTCGTCTGAATTATCACCGAAATGGTTTGCAACTAATAGATTCCGCATGACGCCTTCTCAATTTTGAACCCAACAAGTTACACCACTGTATTGTAAACTGAAGTATGGCAACCTCTGTAATACTACTTCTAACACATTACAAACCTAAGTTACACCACTGTATAGTCAAATAGAGTATGTCAGATAAGGGAAGAATAAAGTGTCACACTAATGAAGGAAGTGTAGAAATTAGAGGATTTTCTTTTCTATATTCGATGAAAATGTATTACAAAGTATCCTATATATAACAGTGAGATGTGAAAACAACAAACCTACGCTACCTTTCTTGCAATTTACAGCCTCTAAGTTCTATTTTAGGTAAAAAATATGTAAAGATCCTATACAATATTTACCTATGAAATAAAAGGAAACAAATATGTAAAGATCCACTGCATGATTTATCTATGACATACAAGGAAACAATATAAATCATTGACTACTGGAGATCTTATTTCAACACCCCTCCTCAAGGTGGAGGGCACGAAAGTACACCCAGCTTTCCTAAAATGCGATGGTGAAGGGGTCCTGAGAGTGATTTCATAAATAGGTCGGCCAATTGTGAAGTAGAGCGAATAAATAAGAGAGAAATCAAGCCATCGAGAAACTTTTTACGAACAAAATGACAGTCGATTTCAACATGCTTTGTCCGTTCGTGGAACACGGGGTTCTTAGCTATGTGAATTACAGCCTGACTATCTGAATGAAGAGGAACAGGAAGTAGTATTGGAATTGATAAATCTTGAAATAGCCTCACTAACCAAGTGAGCTCAGCCACCACTCTTCTCATGGAACGGTATTCAGCTTCAGCCGAGCTAAGAGAATTTGAGGTTTGTTTCTTAGATTTCTAAGAAATTGGAGAACCCCCAAGTAAGATATAGAACCCGCTAACTAATTTCCTCGAGTTTGGACAGGTTCCCCAATCATAATTACAAAAATCAAGGAGATAATACGAAGTAGAGGGGTTGAAAAACAAACCCAAACCAGGGTCCTTTGATAGATAGCAAAGAACACGTAAAGCTGTCGTGAAATGAGGTAGACGAGGATCTTGCATTTATTAGCTTAAATGTTGGACAGTGAAAGCAATATCCGGTCTCGTATGGGTGAGGCAGTTCAATTTCCCCAATAGATGTTTGTACAAGGTGGGATCAGGAAGAGGATCTCCTTCACTTACCCATAGTTTAATATTTGGATCAGGAAGAGAAGTGACTGAGGGCTGGAGCAGAGCATCAAATTCTTGTAGCAAATCAAATGTGAATTTACACTGGGAAAGAATCAAACCATGAGATTCTCTCAATACTTCCATCCCTAAGAAGAAATGTAAATTCCCCAAGTCCTTAATCCAAAATTCTTTATGGAGAAATTTTTTTAAAGATTCCAACTCGGCATTATCATTACCTGTTAGAACAATATCATCGACATAAACTGCAACGACAGAGATCAAAGAATCTGATTTTTTGATAAACAAAGAATAGTCATTGAGAGAATGTGAGAATCTCTTGAAGTTGAGAGCAAAAGTTAGCTTCGCATACCATTTTCTAGAAGCTTGACGAAGCCCATAAATAGATTTTTTAAGCCGACAAACATGTGAAGCTGATGGAGGAACAGTACCAGGAGGAAACCTCATGTATACTTCTTCATTAAGCTCACCATGTAAAAATGCATTATTCACATCCAACTGATAGAGTCCCCATCCTTTCTTAATAGTTGAAGCTAAAATTCATCTGATAGTGGTCATTTTTATTACAGGAGAAAAAGTCTCATTGAAATCTATACCTTCCTTCTGAATGTCGCCACAGATTACTAACATTGCCTTCAATCTCTCGATGCTACCATCACTATGTTGTTTAATCATATAGACCCACTTGAAAGGTAGGGCTTTTCATCCGGGAGGAAGGTCAACCACTTCCCAAGTCTTGTTTAATTCAAGAGCCCGAAGTTCTTTGTCCATGGCTTCTTGCCAACCTTGATGCAAAGCTGTCTTTTTGTAACTTGCAGGTTCTTGTATTTTAGACAGTGAATTCAATAGGTTTTGGTTAGTGATAGAAAGATCAGTAACAGACAAAGAAACAGGAGAAATAGGATTTGTAAAACATCACGAGCTTACATCAGTTAGATGCACAACATTGCAAATATAATCTACGAGATAGGTAGGGACCTTTTATTCTCTAGTTGACCTTCTAAGAGAAGACGTAGGTTCGATACTTTGTGGTTTAGGAGGAATATCTTAGGTCAAACAATCGGAAGAAGTAGGTTCAATACTTGATTGAGGCACTAATATGGGATTCTCAGCAGGAGAGAGAGGATGATGTGCAATAATATGCTTATTAGAAAAAGTATCTGGAGCTGAGGTCATAGAATCTGAAGTGACACGAATAGGACGTGGATGTACAGGGAAGCCGACTGGCTCAGATGATTCATCACTTGAAATAATATGGATTTGCCCGGGGAAATATGAAGTAATTGGTGTAGAAGAAGCACAAGAAAAGTAGCCCTCATGGAAAACCACATCTCTTGAAATAAAAATTTTCGAAGTATTTAGACTTAAGACTTTATATCCCTTTTTTCCATGTGGATATCCTAAAAAAATGCAGGGTACAGCTCTAGGATCCAACTTAGATCTTTGAGATGGAAGAGTAGAAACAAAACACAAACAACCAAAATACTTGAGATTTGAATAATTTGGTTTTACTTTGAAAAGAACTTCAAAAGGTGTTTTGTTAAACAATATTCTCGAAGGAAACCTGTTGATTAGATAAGTAGCAGTTAAGAGACAATCTCCCCAATATTCAATAGGGAGTTGAGATTGATACAATAAAGCTCTAGAGGTTTCCAGCAAATGTTTGTGTTTTCTCTTCATAATTCCATTTTATTGTGGAGTGTAGACACAAGAAGTTTGATGTTGGATTCCTTGAGAATTAAAGTATTCCGATTGAGCAGTTCCACTTCCCAATTCAAAAGCATTATCTATTCTTACTGTTTTGACTTTGATTTGAAAATGTCTTTCAATCATGACTAGAAAGGATTTAAGGACTGTGAAAGCATTGGATTTGTTTTGTAATAAGAAAGTCCATGTCCCTCGGCTAAAGTTATCAACAATTGTGAGAAAAAATCTATGTCCATCATGTGTAGAATTCTTATATGGTCCCCCCGTTTCAACATGAATTAATTCAAAAATTCCATTAGATGAAATATTGCTAGTAGGAAAGGGGATTTTTGCTTGTCTTGCCATGGAGCAAATAGCACAAACTTCAATAAACTTTCTACAAGAGGAAATGGAATCAAAAGAAATATTTTTCATATTTCTCAAGGGCATATGTCCCAATCTATAATGCCACAACTTTTCCTTATTATTTGAATCAAATAAAGCAAAAAAAGAACTAGGAATTGAACTAGAATTGAAAATTTGCTTGCTAAAACTAAAACATGAATTGAAATTAGAATTCTTCTTGGCTTGACTCTCCAGTGGGGCATATGAGTGACTTGACTTGACTTGCCTTGAGTTGAGTAAGTAGAGTCCTCCTCATTCTCTACCAATTTCCAGTGGGCTCTTCAGTGAAGGGCTCTAAAACATAAAATAAGAAGTAGGAGTGAAAAGGATATACTTGTTAAGTTGTTTAGACAGCTTGTGTACTGACAAGAGATTGAACTTGAAACAGGGTATGTACAACACATTTTGTAACTCTAAATTTGGTAAAATAGAAATTGTCCCATAATGAGTTACCCTTACTCTATGAGAATTGGGAAGGTTTACCATCACTGGTTTAGATAGAGCTTTAAAATGGGGAAAAAAAGTTTTATTATATGTCATGTTTTGTGTGGCACCACTGTCTAAGATCCAAGAATTCCTGTCAATATTAACAATGCATGCATAAGAGTTAAAAAACCTTGATATACCTACACAACTCATGCTGGCAGAAGCCTCAGTACCAACACCATTCTGCTGGGCAGATTTGAGTTGCTGGAGTAACTGGAGAAGCTATCCCACATCATCTTGACTCAATCCTTTAGGATCTGTTCCTGCATTCTCCATTTTCTACTCCAAATTTGTTTCAAAGTTGTTGTTGACTTGAGCAGTTCCCTGAAACTTTCTCTGCTTTGTGAACTTGAAATCGGCAGGAAAACCATGGATCCTGTAACACTTATCCACAGAATGGCCTGGCTTCTTACAATAACTACAGCTCACAACATTTTTCTTATTATTAAAACCAGTTCTCTGTCCTTTGAATTCATTGAACTTTCTTCCACTTGGCTGATTAGTAATAAGAAAAGAAGCTGACTCACCTGGATAAGCTGGTGTTGTGTGGATTTCCCTTTGTTTTTGTCTTGGATTACAAGTGAATAAGCCTGTCCAATGGAAGGTAAAGAAGAACATAAAAGAATATTTCTTCTAACCCCTATGAAAACATCATTCAAACCCATCAAGAATTGCAACAATCTTTCATCTTGATGTGCCTTATGTACTCTTTATTTAGCACCGCATTCACAGTTGCACACGCAGAAAAAGTATTCAAGGCATCTAATTCATCCCAGAGACTTTTCATTTTAGTGAAATAAGTGGATACACTCGTGTTTACCTGAGTGACAGCACTTAACTCCTTTTGAAGTTGAAAAATCTTGGCTCCATTAGTATGACCAAACCTCTCTTCTAGGTCTTTACAGAGATCCTTTGCACTGTTAGAGTACAAAACACTTTCTGCAAACTCCTTCGAAAGTGAGTTCAACAGCCATGACAGTACCATGTCATTGCATCGAGTCCAAGCCTTTTGAAGTCCTGAATCGGGAGAAGGAATATCCAAAGATCCATCAGTGAATCCTAACTTATTTTTGGCCGAGAGAGCGATTATTACGGCTCTTCTCCAACCTCCATATCCCTTTCCATTAAAAATAGTAGACACAAAATTCATCCCCGGATAATCAGAGGGGTGAAGACAATAAGGATGTGATTGATCAACCATGTTGATAGCAGATGATTCAGAAGTCACTGCATCCTTTTCAGATCGAGTGGTTTTACCTACTGGATCAACAATTTGAGAACTGGTTGACATATTGAACAGGTAAATTGGAAAAATGAGACAAGATGAAAAGAAATCAACCTTGCTCTGATACCATGTAGAAATTAGAGGATTTCCTTTTCTGTATTCAATGAAAATGTATTACAAAGTATCCTATATATAACAGTGAGATATGAAAACAACAAACCTACGCTACCTTTCCTGCAATTTACAGCCTCTAAGTTCTATTTTAGGTAAAAAAAAATATGTATAGATCCTATACAATATGTACCTATGAAATTAAAAGGAAACAACTATGTAAAGATCCACTGCATGATTCATCTATGACATACAAGAAACCAATATAAATCATTGAATACTGGAGATCTTATTTCAACAGGAAGTAAGGTAAATTTGGGAATAATCTCCTATATATTTTTGTTTAAGTGGCCACGAAGGAGATCTAGACTATGCTTAGAAATGGGAGATAAGAAATCTAGCATGGAAGCAGAAACTATAGCAATTATGTCTCTAAGTCTTAAAAACATTTTACAAGAAGTATGAAAAATATCTTAGGAATTGATTCAAAAAATTGGGAAAATAAAAGATGACAAGGAATACAAATTACTCGTATATTTAAAGAAGGCAGTCATTTAGTAGATTATCTTGCAAACTCAACTTTAGAACACGAAGACATATATTGTTATAAAAATATTAGAACGAGGTATATTCTTTAGCTTGATGCATGTTTCTGTCAATGTCCTTGAGGATATTTCACCGATTAAGGTGTATCTTTCAAGATTCAATAAGCTCTTCTAGTAATAAACTAGGAAGCCATAAACTAACAAAGATTTTTAACTTAAAAGAAATAACAGTGTAAAAGGAATGAAAAGTATTTTATTTGTGATCTTTTTTCACACACCAAAAGAATCCAAACATATGATATATGGAATTACCAAATGGCCTGAGTAATTGCCAATAAATATGCTAAGAATTTATTTCAATAGTCATTCACAATTAGCCATTGGTGTAATTTATCATAAGTGACCATTAAGGCTATTCAACATAATTCCATTAAGGCTATCAAGAATAAGATTAAATCACTCTTACAAAGATATTATTATATTTTTGAAATATCATATTATTTTCTCAACATCCCCTATATATTTCAAAAATAATAATAATTATAAGTAGAAAGAAATTAAAAGTTTTGTTAGATTTATACATATAAATATAATGCATCGAATATGTTGTCTCGTAGACTATGAATCAGAGCTAGACAAAATAAGATTAGATTCACAGAACAATTGATGAAGTTTAAGACTTCTATGAACCAAGAATTCTTTTGTAAGCTCCAGGTCTTATTCTTTCACATTATACTCGCACAATCTTTTTCGTTATTGCAATTTTGGTCTAAGAGGCCATGTGTGTGTCTTGATATTCATGAGTGCTCTAGAAATCTGTCACAATTTTATAGAAGCGGCACCACTTCACACTCATATAGGTCCACCAATCAAGTGTATTCTGCAGAGCAATACACCACCTATAAAGGATATGGTAATGGGTTAAAAGGTCACAACTCAACCTCACTTTTCTTGTAGATTTGCACTATATGAACACCATAATAGATCACAAAGGGACAATATTCATAGTACAAAAGATCAAACAATGACTTGTTATTACCCACATGAACCTAATTCATGAAATTTTCAATCACATGGGTTGGGTTACCATAATATTTGATATACAACTTGACATAAGTCCCATCCTCACTGAAGCTTCATTTATAAATATTTTCCCACACAAATCTACTCAGAGCATTGTCCAAATTTACTTCTGACTTCACATAATTTATGGATGTCATTCCATCTCTAAACAACTATTTTATCATTGTCTCAAACGCATATCTATTTTACCGTTCAAAAGATTATTTTTTACTACAGCTAATGCTGCTTGGCTTCCACAATATGTATGTGTGTGTGTACGGGTGTGTGTGTATATACACACACATATATAACGCGCACACACACATATATATAGATGTGTGTGTGTGTGTGTGTGTGTATATATATATATATATATATATATACATACATATATATTCATTTATTAACACTTTATCATCAATACATCTTATCAAAATAATGCACTAAGATAAGAAGTAACATCATAATATATTTGAAGATCACTTATGTCAACAAGATAATTATAAAAATCTTCACCAAACAGTTTTTCTAATCGTATAGTCTTCTCCTCAATTTCTCATTTTCAAGATCATATTAAACAACAAAGCCACATAAGATATTATCAATTTCCAGTGAAAATATATTCTCAAAATTCTTTTCCTTCTATAAAGTTATTCACAAAATCAATCACATCACTATCAATAAACATAATTTATATGCAATACTTTAATTAGCATAACCGTACAACCCAAATTATTATATCATTCTTTTTGCTTCTTTCAAAATCAAAAGAATGATCTTGCACGCCTCCTCCATATTTTCAAATATTTCAAGATAAGCAAAAATGGCTTTTGTACATCCCCATACTTTTAAATATTTTAGAATAAACTTAATAATTTTCTCACAATTTATAAGAAATCGATTCACTTTTCATGTACATAAGGTATTCTAATATATCTTGCAAGCACATAAAGTAATTTCTCAAAAGATTATCGAATTAGGAAAAACTAATAAATATATAATTTACAAGAGCTAACACAAGCGCAAAACACGTTGAAAAGAAAAACTATTGATACGTTTCTATGCAAAATAAATAACTATTAGTTCTCCACATTTTATATTTCCATCACTAAAAGTTTATCAGAGAACTCTTAACCAATTCTATCATTAACAGATGAGTAGTTTATGTTAGGTTTGTAAGGGGTGTGAATGAAAAATGAATAGGTGTTTTTTTTCGAAAAGACGCCAAGAAAAAAAATGCAATTTGATAGGTACCTTTTCACTTTGGATGGTTATAACCTTTCTAATGGGTTCTGACTTTTTCGAAGAGTTGCACCTTTATGAGGAGATGCACCTTTCTGAAATATTGTTTCTCTTAATGAAGCAATACCTTGATGGATATAAATACCTCAATTTTTTCTTAGGTAAAGACACGAATTTGAGTGGAAAAAATATTTTCTTCTTCTAAAAACTCTTGTGTGATCATCAAATCATTGAGTGAGTTCGAAGTTTCAGAAAATTTAGGTATCACTATTTTCTAAAAGTAAATCATTTTATCCTAGAACGAAAGATTCCATTAACCTCGGATACTTGAAGGGAATAATTCCTTAAGGACACGCCATCAATTCGATAGACTTGATTCTAAAACTTTTTTCTGTTTCATCTTCATTTCTTAAGTTTATTTTACTGTTTCCTGAAAATAATAAAAACTTCACTTTGATAGTTCATTTAATCATTCATTTAAACTTGTGTTTGAAGTTGTTGAACTTCATTGTAGTTTTTGAAGTTGTTCTTAAACTTAGTGTTGAAGTTCATATTATTGTATACAGATTTTTGTACCAAGAATTAACAGTTCACACATCCATAAAGAAGTTTAACAATATACATGCCAGAATTGCAACAATTTTAAAGCAACTCACATTAATGTCTAAACCACGTGACTTGGAATTTCAGCGAGTTTATCGCAACTACAAAATTTAACATAAATTGAACCATAACACATTCAATATTTTCAACAATCAAAATTTGATTTTTATTTACACAAAGTATATCACATAGTCACTCGCATCACTCACACTGACCACAATTTTTCCTTGGAAATAACCCCAATAATAATATATCTGTTTCTGGTAAATTAATTTTTGATTTAGAAGGATTGTCAATTTTTTCAACTCTTTAATTGTCAACTTTCTTAACTCTTGAATTAAATAAACTTAATATAATTATATTTCTCAATATTAAAATAATAAAAATATAAACATATCGACATCCCTTATGACAATAGAAACCCAATTCACATTGACACATGAATTCGACGATATTACCTCCAAATTAAAGTAATCATATTAAAACACGCATTGAAGAACAATCTCATGATTTGTGACGCCCATGCAAAAAAATGATCAAATAATGGCCAAAACTTTTTCTTTTGTTGTTTTAACAGAATAATATCCAACCAATGGGAATTCCCTCAAGCTGGGCAGACAATTAACTATGGAGGAAGCTGCTTTGGATCCTCAAACTCCTTCCTTTGCTCTCCAATCCACTTGTTCAGAATAGTTGTAAAGCCAAAAGTAAATTTCATTTTTTTCTTGTGGGACTCAGGAGTCATGAACAATTATTGTTCCAGGAAATTTAAAGAATTTAAGGTTGCAGTTTTAGCTCCAAAAAAATTGGAAGTTGACACAAGAAGGAGGGTCTTCTTCTTGGATAGATGATTTCTTTTTCTCTTTTCGTGATTCACAAAAAATATTCTTAAGATTGCACAGAAATTCTCTAGCTTGAGGCGTGTATTTGTCACTGTCCTTAAAGATATTTTACCGATTAAGATTTATCCCTCAAGATTCAACAAGCTCTTCTAGTAATAAAATAGGAGCTAGAAACTAACAAAGATTTTTAACTTAAATGTAAATCCAACAAGTATAAAAAGGATGAAAAATATTTTACTTGTGATCTTTGTTCACTCAACTAAGAAGACATAAACAGAGTCCGAAATTAAAATGTTGACTTTTTAAATAGATAACCAATCTATGTCATAAAAGCGGAAAGTGACATAAATAGATTTTGTACACAAAATAAGTGAACAATATTTTTTTTAACGGTGTGGGAAAAATGCCGTGTAAATCAGATAGTGCACTTTTTTAGTGTGCTATCCATTTTTTTATGGATAGTACACGAAAAAAGTGCATAATGAATTATTTTTTTGTGAATAGTGCAAAGTGCACTTTTTTTGTGCACAAAAAAGTGTACTATTAATTTATATATATATGTGTATATATAGAGAGAGAGAGAGATAGATAGATATTGCACTTAACAGTGCACTACACGTTTTACCCTAAACCCAAGCTTCCTTCATCTTCTTCCCCAGACCTTCTCTCTAGAAAAAGTTAAAATCCTATGCCCCCCTTATCTCTCTAAAAAATCAAAATTCTAGTCCCCCACCTTGTCTCTAATGGTCTCTCCACCCTAATTCATTCATCTTGATAGAAAAAAAGTTCAACGACATGAGGGCCCTTTGATGTTCCACAAGTTATTCGTTCCTCTCCCGGTTAAAGTGGTATAAAAGAATTGAAAAAAGGTTAGTTTTAATCCATTGCTATTTGAAATTTAATTACTTAACTTTATTCTATGTTAAACTTTTTGGTTGTCTGTATTATGTAAAAGGTCTATTTTTTATATGGATTTTTTTGCTATATATCCAAAATGAAAAAGAAAATAGGTTGTTGTGATGAAATTTTTGACCAATTTGAAATTTCTCGGTTGTATGTATTTAAAGGTGAATTTTTCAAAAGGGTTTTGTTGTGTTTGTGATTTTGACTCCTTTTGGTAAGGAGTCCAGAAGCACAAAAATTTAACAATTATTAGGACTCCAAAAATGTGCACTCGGAGCTGTGGACAAATACTTAAGGGGTATCTAAATATAAAAATACTTAGGCATAAATTATGTCTTTGTAATCAAGAAAATGTTGTTGTGTCATACTAGAGCATAGAGCACAATGTTTACAGGAACAAGTTGAAAGCTACACTAAGATAAAAAGTTAATTGAGCTACAAAAACATGACCTAAAATATTTACAAACAAGAGATAATTATTTATATTTTCTAAGACACTGTCACCTAACTTCAAAGACAAAATTACGCATGCTTGGGTTTGATAGCCTAATGTCGTTTTCAAGTGTCAGTCTAGTTATCTGTCCATCATTACTTTTAACGGCCTGAATATAAAGAAGTTGAAAATAATAATTCAATGAAAGAAATTGTCATTGTCCAATTAAGAATGAAAAGAAGTTGTCAATTTTTTATTGTACTACTTGTAGTTGAATTCATGTTGATCCCTCCGTTTGTCTTGTTTAGTTGATTAAGTCTTAGTAACGTAGTTGAATATTGTACTCCTTATTTATATTTTGTTGATTAAGTCTTAGTAGCATATTTGTTTAGTTGATTAAGTCTTAGTAGCATATTTAAATTCTTGCCTAAAAATATGAACCAAACATTGAGGAACAACTAGTGTTAATGAAATAATTATATAATATAAAAACATGTTTTATGACGTTAATGAAATTTGGTGTACATGTCAATATAATGCAGCAGATCTTGCATTCTGGACTCATTGATGGGTAATTACTTACATTACAAGCGATTCACAAGTCGCAAAGTTTGTGGGATGAAAATTTTGATTGTAATGAGACTGTGGATCTAAAAATAAGTGATGTGGCATGGACAATTTTTGATAACCCCCCTCATCGGCGCGTCATATAGTATATTTCTAGGGCGGGGTTAAGGGATGTTATCAGGGTAGGTAAGATACAGCTTGACCATAAGCTCATCACGGTCATGATTGAGCGGTGCAGGCCAGAGATGCACACTTTTCACCTACCCTTTGGAGAGGTCACTTTGACCCTACAAGATATTCAAATTTTATTTGGACTACGTGTTGAGGGAAATGTTGTGGTATATCCAAATGTTACACACCGTAATTATGATTAGGCTTGGTTTTTATAAGTTCACTCTGGCTTAACTCCTGCATCAGAGGATTTGTCAAGGACTAGCCGTCTTAACATTAATATATTAGAAAAGTATACCCGACAGCAGGTAGTTCAACATCCCATTACAGATGACACTCCTGATGATATCGATATTTTAAGAAAATTTATATTACAGTAATCTCTTAATTAATAATTGAAGATTTGATCTTGTTAACCTTTCAAATTTTTATAAAAGAAAATTGTAAAAAAATTATTTTTGCTCAATTTTTAAGTGGTACTACTTCATAAGGAAGGGACGATTTGATTGTAAGTAAGTGTTGGTAGGAGATTATCCGTGAAATGGAGTGCTAAATAGCTAAAATTAAATAGGAGTTGTATACTCTATTTGTTTCTTTATGCTTACTTTAACATTGACTATTTTATTTTGATTTAGTTTATGTGGACACCTTATCGTGACATCCTTCATACTTTACCTCCTTGTTGCATGACTGGTAGCTGATCTGGCGGATGCAGGTGTCAATATTGTGTTTGGAAGTAATAAAGTAGCACCCAATAAACAGAGTGATGCGACAGTTCATTCTTTCACAACACATTCCAGAAGCTCCTCTATGGCGAGCTGACCATACTAGGCATGATGATCGATCTGCAGTCGATCAAGATTTTATTTTAGATCATAACCATTGTGTCGATATGTGATCCATTGGGAGTCTAGAGTTGTGGAGATAGATGACGATGCCAACTTATATGTACATATGGAATGGTATTTGTGACACGGTCGGTTATTATTGGGCAACCCCATTCTCAGAGGTTCTAGGTATGTCGCGATTGTGCCTTCATATGAAGCGATGCATAGAGGCCTTCATCAAATGTATGATAAGTCTTTAGTATGGATGGAGAGACCGGAGACTAGCGAGTGTGGAGCTGAGGTTGCTGCTGATATTAGAAGGGTTTTGACCAGGAAAATCAGGCCTTTCAAGGGCCTGCAGTTCTAAACGAACACTACGAACAACCACTCGGGATGCATGGAGGATTGAGAAAAGAACATAGATATGGTGATGCAGCTGTTCATAGAGAAGGATATGGTCGAGGACGTGGATGTAGACATAGTGTCTTCATACAGGAGGGCATTGGAGATGTTTCATTACGAGCCTCAGACAGTGGCAGATGTTGACCTAGTTGGACATCATGAGCCAGTTTATTCACCTTTATTTCATCCATCACCGTTCATGCAAGGTTGTTTATCTATGCCCGAGTTTCATAATTTCTCCATATTTGTTACACCTACTTGGGTTGATGAACCCAACTCATAGTCATATTGTGATATTCCCTCTCGATACTTGTCATGCACTCTACATTTAAGTTTTGGCTCGATAGAGTTTGGAGATGTGGCAGTTAATATTAACAACTACTTCATTAATTTTTATTTTTATTTTTTTATTATCTAATTTTTTATAATAAATTATTAATCAGTATCAGGATTTTCTTTGCACCTCGTCACCCATTCTGGTTCAGACCACCGACATGGTTTCCCAAATAGTCATTGAGTATCCCGTTGACACACAGATCAATAATTTGAAAAAATAAATTTTGAACGACTACTCATATTTATAATATATTAACGCATCATCTTTTCTGTATTATTTATAGATTCCAGATATAGAATCTTCTATTGTTCAGGATGCATCTCATGGACCAATGTATATTAAGGAGGAGACAGGGACAATTATTATAATATATCCACTAATATTCGTAAATTATTTAATATAATTAGCTTGAAATTATTTACTTATGTGTAATTGTTGTTTGTAGGTTTCGGCACATAAGAACAATCATAACAGAAAATATTGTGCTGATTTGGTTGCTGCTATAATGAGGAGTGACAACAGAGTGTAGACAATGATGTGCATGGGGTTCTTAGGCCGCGGGAGTCGATACAACAGAGGAGTTGTGGCATGTAGATGGGACTTTAATTTAAACATTGTTGATTTTTGGAAGGTGAAAAATTCTACCACTACGATGGCAATCACATTACTATTTAGTTCTTGTCCTGAAAATCCATCTTGAGTTATGGACTTCAATTCATGTGTTTGTGTGGCTAAAACTTTTGAAACGGAAAATCCTACTTCTACATGTTTACAGGGAAGTGATTGGAAAGTACAGTGAGGGAGAGAGAAAAGCAAGCTTGAGGGTTCTGGAGCTAATGTGTGAAGGATTAGGACTTGAAAAGGATTGTGGAGTTATTAAGAATTGGGAGGATTGCATGTGAGGCATCAGAAAGATGGATAGTGGTTTGCTGTTGAACCTATTTCGGGTGCATTGGTTTGCATCAATGGCATGGTTTTAAAAGTACGTATTTGAGTTATTGGGTTCTAAATTTAATAGATATATCTAAGTATATGAATGTTTTTCTTCTATCTATTTTTCTATCTATAGCCAAGTTTGTATTGATTCTAGAAAATTATAGGTCTTTCTAGATAACTTTGTGACTCTAATCTTGTGTTAACATTTTTCTTTCTTTTATCATTTTCGTAAAATTTTCTTATATGATCAGGTGAATCTTGTGGTTGTAACTCTCATTTCCATCCTCCTTCTTCTGTGTTTGGTTTTCTATAATGATGAGAACTGGACTACATCTGTCAAATATTAGTGAAGGGTAGTTTATATTTTCTTGAAGTTTGTTTTCAGATAAAGAAATAATTGGTTAAAGGTTAAATAAAAAAGAATTATAGTCACAAGTTCTAAAATAGCTTATGTTCTTGTCCATTTGGTTGAATCTTTTATCATCAGTGCCTGCACCTGGGAGCTGGAAACATGAACTAGAAGATGAAAACATCGTCCAAATCATCAAGAAAGTGTGATTGCAGAAATTTTATCTTGATTGTTCCAATTGATGCATCTCTCTAGCTCTAAAGGTCTTCATTGCATGTTGTGGTTTGTCCTTGTATGCAGATCTTGATTTTGTTTTTCTTTTTCTGATAGGTAGATTTAGTTTGAACAAAGTACAGCTTGATGTGTACGTTGTCACACACTAAGCTATATGGTGACTCTGCATGCTTGCGGTCGAGTCATCTTATTTATTATCTAAAGTATTTCGAACACGTTGACATATTCTTTCGTCAGATAACAGTTGAGAATGCTTCTGCTGAATCCCGCATCAAAAAATGAATTGATTTTGCCTTGAAAAATAATGTTAAGACGTTACATATTAGTTTGAAAATAAGTGATGATAAGCGTTCCGGCTTGTGTAACATTGCGTTTATAGCTGCTACATTGGTGGATTTAAGGATCGACTATTATCATATTTAAGGATTGAATATTGTCAGTCTATGTTCATTCTATCTAAGTTTATTCTACCTAGGTGTCAAATCCTACCCTGAAACTTTTTGAACTGTATCATCCTAGTTTTAATGGTAAAGTACTAAAAGAGTCAAAAAATCTTGAATCTCTTGAATTTAGTTTCTCCAGGAAGTTTATGTGGGATATAGAGATCACTTCCATAACTCAATTTGAGATTGTGTGGTGTTAATGATCAAGGTAGGATACTGACACATTTTGATAATACGACTATTTAATAATAACATTGATGCCTATGGTTACACAGTTCATTATACATTTTTCTTTCATGGACGACCCTATTTTGAAGATTACACCGGATATGTTAGGTATAGTATCAAAAACAACAACAGCATATCTGATGTGATCTCATAATATGAGGTCAGAAAAGATAGAATGTAGCTTGTATTCTTATCTTAAAGGTAAAAAAGTTATTTTCGATAGATTAAAATCCTCAGCTTAAATGTCATTTAGGTGAAATACATAAGTTTTTGTCTTTGCCTATGGACAAAGAGTTATCCTTATGACCTCTCTTCCATAAAATTTTCCAAAGAAACGTCTAAGAATTTGGAAATTAAAGTATTTAGTTTCTATAACAAACTCACATAATTATGAATAATATATACTCATATGGTTGTAATTTTACCAAGACATCTACTTTTTATGTTTACTAAATATAGCTAACTTACTACTATAGAGAAAAAAGTTTTACAAGAAAAATACTATTGTACAGTATTACTATATTCAATCATGAATATATCTATTGAAAAAAAAACACTTACTGGTTGAGGGAAAGACAGTAGTAATTCATATTTGTTGAAAGAGAAAAGTTTCTCATTCATTAAAGGCACTTCTCTATATTACTGAACGTACGATTGACTATTAACTTATTGATCTTGTTCTAACTTTTATTAAGTTTAAACTATTTGAATATTAACTTACCGATCCTGTCTCTATCCTGAGTGTTTATCCTGGGAGGACTACCTGAGTGTTTAGCCTGATCTTGTTCTAAATTTTATTTAGTTTGAATCTTTTGGATCAAACTTTTATTAGTTTGTATGACTAACGTCATATTGGTCTGAATTGATGAGATATATCTAACTAGTTAAAAGATTAATTGCATGCCATTCTTTTTTTTTATTATCAGTATTTACATGGTATTCTTTTGCTCAAGATTTTTTAGAAGGCCCCCATGATTACCAGGCTTCTTCTAGGTTCCCGAAGAAAGGGAAGAGAACCCAAAAAACTGGTAAGAGAACTGCTCTACTTCTATCCATTTCACCTTTTCTTAAGGAAGTCACAACTTTATAGTAATGTAGTAGGTGCCTTGGCATATGTAAATGTTTCTGGCCAAAATCTCTAGTGTATTGCTATTAGCTTCAGCTATTTTTGAATCTTGCAGGTCATCATCAGCTTCATAGCAAAGAGCCAAACAAAATTATAAAGATGTGAGAGAATGGAGTTATCGTGTATGTTTTGCTAGCGAGATAGTTGTCTACAGTGATCCTGCCCTAAAAGTTATCTCATGTCAAGTAATTTTTTCTTATATTGTAACAGAAGTTTTAGAAGAAATGTTGAAAAAGTCCAAAGTAGTGAATACGTCATTGGATAATCATAATATGTTAAGAACTTTCTTTGCGATAGTTTTAATTAATTTTTTCTTTTGGCTCTTCTTGTGGGAGTAGTTTCTGGGTGTCTTTTGCCTAGTCTACCTCAAATGTTGCACTTGGCCAAAGCTATGGGATTATCTGATCTCTCATTGTGCTTATATTAGTAATAAGTTAGTGGAAACATTTATCATTACTAAGTTCCTCGGTGTGGAATGAGTTGTAGTCTCTTTATATGATTTTGACAATCTTGTTCTCATGAGTTAGTTTTGGGGTTTTGACAATCTTTACTCAGTTGTGGATTTAGTATTTCTTTACTTGAATAAGCGTGATAAGCTTGTTTGTGTTTCATGCATGTTCAGAATAGTAGGATTATCCCAAAAGAAACTTATTTACATAAGTTTGTCCCTTAATCTTATTAGCAAAATTGAATTGAAGCATGGATAGTTGTGAACTATCATAGTGTAAAAATTTATAAATCCAAATAGAAAAATTGCCTAGGTTTTAAGTTAAAATAATTTTAATAATTTAATGTATTGACTTGGTCATCAGTATTAACAAAAATTATGTTGAATGATAAAAACAACATAAAACCACGTGACTTAAAAAAGGTTAAAGAATTAGAATGATAACTGCATATATATTGCTTTAATCAACATAGAAATACTATTATATTCGTCAAAATATAACATTATATGTAGATCAAATAAAAAACTTATACTAATTGTCCTTTCACCTAAGCGAGTCTTAACTTCACCATCAAACATGCACCAACGCCAAATTTTCTTTCAATGGCACAAAATGTAAATGAACATCATCACATTACATATCAAACTAATGCTCAAAATTAGCTTTACGATCCTTTTGGCCTTCAGTTCCTTTTGTTGTTTGTTAGTCTTCTTCAACAAGTCCAAAATCACAACATTTGCCTGGCGTGAAAATTCTGAATCATACAAATAAAAAAAGTTGTAAGGAGTATGAAATAGGGACTGCAGTTCATGAAAAACAAAGATGTAAGAATTATTAAGAATACAAAAATAAAGATAAAAAATAAAAAAATTACATACACCATAATGCATACAACCAAGGAATCTACGTCCTGGGTTGTCATCCGACCATGAAATTCTAACAATTGTAGGAGACCCACATGCACAAACAAGACGCCTATTAGAATTTATAGAGAACGAAATTGCAATTTAACTAGGCAAGATTTAGAAGCAATTGAAGGTGATAGAGGAAACTGAAGGAAAATTGTTTTGAGAAATTTTGAAACAAATAGATGAGAAGGGAGAATGAATACAAAGAGAAGATAGAGAGGGAGGTTTTGATTGACTGATTTCTTTGATTGACAACACAACTTTATATTACACATTTTTTGCAACTTACAAGCTACATAGTGCACATAGTATATGCACTTTGTACTGTGGACTGCTCTTTTGACTGACTAAATGACATCTTTGATTGACAACACAACTTTATATTATACATTTTCTGCAACTACAAGTGCACATAATATCTGCACTTTCTACTGTGGACTGTTCTTTTGACTGACTGGCATCTTTGATTGACAACATAACTTTATATGACACATTCTTCTACCTACAAGCTACATAGTGCACATAATCTATGCGTTTTCTACTGTACATTCCTCTTTTGGATGAATGACTGACGTCTTTGATTGATAACACAACTTTATATGACACATTATGCTACCTACAAGCTATATAGTGCACATAATATATGTATTTTCTACTGTGCATTCCACTTTTGAATGATTGACAGACATCTTTGATTAACAACACAACTTTATAATACTGCTCTTCTGACTGACTGACGTCTTTGATTGACAACATAATTTATTAATGCAATTTATGTGAAATTCATACCTTTATTCTTTATGTTATAAACACGTTATAAATATAAACAAAAACATTACATCTTACAACACATCAAGTGACAAATAAAAAGTTGGTTCGATGTTAGAAAAATAAAAAATGAGAGAATTTAAAAAAAACTGCAAAAGTATTTGGGTGTTCTCAGGAAAAAAGAAGATATGGTCGTATTTGTTCATTATAAAATAAACCTATTTCTATTTATTAGGATTTACAAATTGCTGGACACATCATTATTGGAGAAACATACTCCTCTAAGGCTGAATATTTTATTATTTGGGGAGAAACACTTCGACATTTCAGATATATAAGTTCAGGGATGAAGCACAAGTTATTGAACACTTGAACAAGGAAATATTAGAAATGGAAAAAGCATTAGAGCTTTTTCATGCATTAGATGATCTTATCTATCAAGGAGAAAATGAAGAAGAGCACTAGAAAGTACTTGAAAATCAGAGACAACACTGAGATTCTGCCTATTCGGTATATCCAATTGTTAACGAATGGATAGTCCTTCAAAAATATTTACCCCAAACATTAGATTTTGAAGTTCCATATTATTTCATAAATCAATTGAGTTTAGTTGAGACAACACAAAAAACTAGTTCAAATTGGTGTTTCGATCCTTGTAACAAACACGAAGTTGATGTAGTTCCAGAAATTGATGAAGAAGATATGTAATTATTTACATTGTATGTTATGTTGCACTTTGGTGTCATAAAAAATTTAAAATTTCATCTCACAATAAAACACCTACACCATTCATTAACATACAAATACGTAATACAATAACATATAAGACATACAATTAAAATCATCTCCTAGAAATACTAGCACCACCGGAGATATTTTCTTGCTTGATATGCATTAGCATTACGCTCTCTCGATGGACAATTGCGCTTATCATGTCCTGATTGTTTGCAAGTAGAGCATTTTTAGGAGAGAATAGTTTGTGAACATCCATTTCATTGGGAATGCATATGCTGGACGTGACCTTTACTGACATGATCCAAAATCAGGCCTTGTCGTATGGGCACCTATAGCCCAACAAGGATCGAAGATCGCCCCGTTAATCCAAATTAACCATCACATCAATCCATAAGTGTCGGATGAAATCCAGTTATAAAATAAGATAGCGGAAATAGGACTGCATTCATAGCTTAAGAAGCATCTAATCACTCTATCAATATCAATAACTAACCAACATACCCAAGTCCATATTCATCCATAAAACCTTTACAAAACTAATGTCTACAATATGTCGAGACATGTCCCCGACAATAGACAAAACCAAGTCTAAAACAAGTATGTGATATAAGATAAAAGACTATGAAATGTATGCTTTCCGAAGAATGAAAGCTCACCACTTCAATGTCAACACACGATCCGCTTGAACACCTGGTCACTGCACAGAAAGAGAAGAAGAAGCTTCGGCCCCTATGTCACGTGGGGACATAGCATCCGAAAATGGTTAGCGGTTGGAACGCTAGCATGTAACTCAAGGATATGATAAAATAGTGTCATTATTCAATACCAAGTCAAACTATCATAAGCCACCACATTCATACACATAGACAAGTAGACATATGCAAATACATCAAGTGTCAAGAGATAACAAGGCCATAGCATACATTTCAAAACACCCAATCATGAACCATGAAGTAGAGTACTCTAACCTTCCACTCGCTTAGGTTATATCAAGCAAAAGGACTCTAACCCCAAGATGTTTTATTGTGCAAGTGGATTCTAACCACAAGCCTTTTGCTAAACATGGACTCTAACCACAAGCCATTTTTGCTAGACAAGTAGACTCTAACCACAAGCCATTTTGGTAGACAATTGAACTCTAGCAACCCACTATCTTATCAAACAAGTGGACTCTAACCACAAACCATCTTATTACGCTAGTGGACTCTAACCACAAGCCATTGTGTCCATTACTAGTAGATATTGGAACTCTAACCTTTTGTCCATGCATTCACATCCACTCCATTCAACATTTAATGACATTAACCCGCTTATCAATTTTAAGCCATCACGGCCACAATTCAACACCATATATGACCACAAGGTCTTTATAAACCATTTATCAATAAATCACCTTAATAGGCCAATGCATTAGTTTTAATTACCATCCAAGTCAAGTTATGGTCATCAAGACCTTTATCAATCCATTCATTAGCATCCTTACACCAAGATTTAGTTCAAACACAATTCAGTTTCATGCTTAGGGAAAACCCCTTTTAACCAAACCAACCACCAAGGCCACCAATTAACTCATAAAATGGACAACAAGGCCATTACAAGGTTATTTACCAATAATTATTACTCATTAAGCCATTAACTTAGTTCAAAGCACCATTAATATGTGACTAGTTATTTCTAGTAGGCATTTTCACAAATACCTTGAGGGCACATTCTTACCAAGACCAAAATTAAAGTTGAAACCATCAAACTTAGGGTTAGTCATGACCCGCTTGTTGAACCACAATCAACAAGCACCCACATGTGAAAACCATCACCAAAAATATGTATAAACACAAGTTTAAACAAGAGTAAACATCACCCATCATTAGACATCAAAACCCTCATCATTTGTTTCAAAACCCACCATTTATGATTTGTAAACAATATTTAAATAACATGATATTTTAGAAATAACAATAAGGGAAGAGTCACATGCATTATACAAAATGATTCACAGTGAGATTCTTGGTCCTTAAGTCTCTAGATAGCCTCTTTGATAAACCCTAGCCCCAATCTTTGATTTGTAAACAATATTTAAATAACATGATATTTTAGAAATAACAATAAGGGAAGAGTCACATGCCTTATACAAAATGATTCACGGAGAGATTTTTGGTCCTTAAGTCTCTAGATAGACTCTTTGATAAACCCTAGCCCCAATCTTGTTAGAGAAGTTGGGAAAGGATTTAGGAGTGTTTTGGAATGTTTTTTAACTTGTTTATATGAAGAATAAATGGCCAAATAAGGTTATAAGTCGTGGGTTATAAGGGTTTATGGGTGGAAAAAGTCTAAAATATCCTCAGCTTAAAAACCTAAAAGGTGAACCTAAGTGGGTACGACTCACCATATTGACTCGTACCTTAGGGTACGAGTGGTACCCTAACTCATACCTCATAACTCACCTTGAACCCCTAAACTGACCAACATATGAATCCACATGCATAACTCGTACCCTAAGGTACGATTGGTACCCTACAACCCATACCCAAGTCAGAATGTTTTGACCAATACTTCAAGCATCATACGACCCGTACCCTAACATACAACTTGGGGGAGGCTAAATCGTACCTTAGACAAAATTCAACCCCCACTACACTGCCTAACATATGAGTGAGAGGAACCCAAGTCATATCCTAGGGTACAACTAGTACCCTTGAGTCGTACCTTGCAAAGAAAATTCAACCAAGGGAATTTTTCTAAGGTTCCAAAGCTTAGGTGTTTCATTTACTTTGCATAAAAAAAATTATTTGCAATCATGAAAAATGAACTTTCTGGACAATAATCCTCTTCACCAAGTGGAATCAACAAGCTAGAGTAAGCTCTTTTGTAACAAACCACAGAGAATTCTGATGCAATATAATCCCATGTAGGATTCCCAATAATTCAAACACCCTAATGGAATGAGAACATGGAAAGTGGTTTTGTAATGACCCAAAATCGCCTCCCGAGACGTTAAACGGTGCTTAAGGCTACAAGTATACCCAAGCTAACCCTTTGAGCCTGTTTTTAGTAATAACACTCATTTCAAGATGAAATAATTCAAACACTAGCATAGTCATATCATATGAAAGGAAATACGGAGAAAATACTCGATCCAAACGACCACAATATTGGAAACCTCAACACAACCACAATCTGATAACTAGTCTGACAAAGCCTCTACTAATTCATAAACTAGAGAGCCATTGGGACAGGTCCCCAACTGACTCGGGATGAACTGAAAGTAATAACATAGTCTCTCAAATACTGAAATGTCTGACGATAGGTTCTCGAACCATGAGGACTCACCACTGTAGGGATGTAGACAGAGGTACTCGGAAGTCACTGACGAGGCTGGGACTGAGCACCTGAACCTACATTATAAGACAATGTAGCACATAGACGTATATGTGGATCAGCACTTAGGAATGTACTGAGTATATGGGGGTGCATGCATTAATATAAAACAACATCAATACTCTTTAATCAAATCATGCATGCAATAACTAATGACTCACATGGCTTGAATAAGTATAAAATGTAAAGCTCATGAATCATGTAGAATGGAGCATGTAACACAAATCTCGTGAGTCATCATAGTTTTACTTTGAAATCGGTAGTTTTCTCTTATTCTTATTACCCATAGGCTAAAGGATACTTTAAATAATACTTTCAACTCATTCATATGCCTCATGGAGAGTAAAACTTCTTTAATGCTCAAGAACTCATAACTCTTTTGAACTCAAATACTTGGAATACGAAATCATATAACTTTGAAACATACTTGAAGGCATTTCATTCACTTTAGAAAAATATCTCATTGGAAGGGTATACTTTAGTTTTCAAGAAAGTAACTGATCTCAAAGTTTAAATGTCAAGGGAGGTTCTCTTAACCGACATAAACCATGCGAGCTACATGGAGTCCAACGTATTGTCCTCCTAAGGAAGAGACCTCATGTTGGGGAGAGAAGTCATACTCTGTCTAGGGAGTATAACCTAAGTCCAGTAATCACTAAACAAACTCGGCCTTGGGCCCAATATCAACTCGGCCTTAGGCTCAATAATAATCATAAACTTAGCCTCAGGCCCAACCTACAGTGGCACGTAGTTTTGGGGTAAGAAACCGTAGTAACTTACCCGCTCGATGCTAACTACTACTCCCTTTAGATTATCTGCGCTTATCTCATAAAAAAAATCCACTTTTAGAAATAATCTCATGGTTCATCACGAACCCAATAATCAAATTTGTACTCTCATATAGGAAAGTGGATTTCAAAGCTCAATGACCATTAGGTTAAAACATTTCTCAACAATCTCAGAATACTCAAATCATGGGTGCTTATAGCACAATAGTTCATAAAATTGCAAGTCTCAAGCAGGATTTAATAACCCATAATTCAATCTCAAGTTAAAACCCATCAAAAGCATAATAGATAGCATATAGATTCATAACCCATGTAGAAATTTGAAAATTTCAGCAATTTGTCTCAAAATCTCAACATACTTATATACTTCAATATCTCAAACATTTCAACTATTAACTTCTCAAGGATTAAAATCATGGGGTATAGACCCAGCTGCAATTTCTCAAGAAAACATGTAAAAATCATGTCATTAGACTCTCAATTCATGGGAAACATCAAAAGCTTGCAACCAATAACTATGGGTGAAAATCCCTAATTCAATTTCATGTAAAACCTCATAAATTGCAAAGAAATTGTAGTTTAAATAAGCCTTTGGGCACAAGGGTGAAAGGATTACCCTTGTTCAAAACCCCCACATACCTTAGATTATGAAATTGGATGAAAGAGCTTGCTCTAAACTCTTCTTCTTACTCTTGAGAAAGAGTTCTTGCAACCCTTGAACTTGGGGAACTCAAATCTCAACTTAATATGTTGAATCTATGGTGAGTTCTTGAATTTCTTGGAGAAGGGTTTTAGATTTGTTCTTGAGCGAGAAACCCTCGCTCTCTTACATTTTGGATGATGAATGAAGCCATTTACATTGTTTGGAATATATCAGGGTATAAAAGAGTGGAAAGGACCGAAAAGCCCATTTAAAAATGAGCTAAAAATACTGAACGAGTCTGCGACGATCGGAGCGACAGTCCATCGCAAGTCTGATGGTTCGTAGGGTCATCCGTCGCACGATGACCAGAAAAGGGACATAATACCTCGATGTGATGGTTGGATCGACGGTCCATCATAGGTCCGACGGTCCGTCGTATCGTCCGTTGCTCGATGGACAAGATGAGACCACACTGCCTTAGTGGCGACGGTCTCAGCGACTTTCCATCGCAGCCTTAACGGTCCGTCATCCTGGACGTCGCACTTAGGCCAGGAAAGGAAATTTCTTCCTTGGTCGCGATGGTCCATTGCTGACTCGACGGTCCGTCGAACCTGGGTGGTTCTGACAACTCTCAGTAAAACGGTCATAACTTCTCACCCCGATGTCGGATTTGGGCGAAATTGGTATCGTTGGAAAGCTAATTCAATTCTCTACATGAAAAAAAGTCAAATTTAAAACATTTCTATATGGTTTAAACACAAATCACTTGGGAAGTCACTTCTCAATCTTTTAGGCCCGGAATTACACTTCACTTGACACGCTCTAAGGCTCGGACTATGAGGGAACTTTGTGGGGTCTTACAATATCTCCCCCTTGGAAACATTCATCCTCGAATGTCGCTAGTTAGACTAGGAACACAGGAAAAACAGAGTACACATAGCTGAAGCAATTTGCGAAACGGCTCAAAACCTCTCTAAACTCTTGAATACCTCAAAAATTGCAAGAACTCATGCAAGAATAGATACATAGTTGAACTTTAGATTAGAAGGGCTGAATTAAGGAAGAATAATACCTTCAGATCGATTTGAACTCACGGAAAAGAGGTGCGGATACTTGCCTCGCATGTATGCTTCTGCCTCCCAAGTAACGCCCTCAACTGACTGGTTCCGCCACAACACTTTGACCAAGGGAACCTCTTTGTTCCTTAGTCTACGGATCTGAAAATCTAGGATCTCAACGAGAATCTCATTGAATGAAAGATTGTTCTGAATATCGGCACTCTCTGAAGGATCTACCACAACGGAATCACCAATATGTTTTTTAAGCATGGAGAAATAAAAAACAGGATGAACAGCTGACAACTCTGCGGGCAACTCAACCTCATAGGCTACTTTCCCAACACGACTCAAAACTCTATACGGACCAACATAACGGGGATTAAGCTTTCCCTTTTTACCAAACGTCTTCAACCCTTTCATGGATGAAATTTTCAATTACACCAAATCACCTACCTCAAACTCAAGATCTTTTCTCCTCACATTGGCATATAACTTTTGATGACTCTAAGTGGTCTTCAACCTCTCTCTAATCAACTTAACTTTCTCCATAGCCTCGAACACTGCATCAGAACCAATCACGGTAGCTTCACCCACTTCAAACCAACCTATGGGTAACCTACATCTCCTACCATACAAGGCCTTAAATGGTGCCATCCCGATGCTAGCATGGTAACTATTGTCATAGGTCTATCGATGGCAAATACTCATCCCAACTACCCTGGAAATCAAGAGCATATGCCCTCAACATATCTTCCAGGGTCTGAATGGTCCTCTAAGTCTGACCATCTGTCTGCAGATAAAAAGCAGAACTCAAAAAGACTTGGGTACCAAGACCCTGCTGGAACACCCTCCAAAACTGGAAAGTAAATTGAGTACCCCTATCCGAAATGATAGATGAGGGACTCCATGCAGCCTGACTAACTCCCGAATATACAATCTAGCATAATCCTCAGTTGTATAAGATGTATGCACGGTCAAGAAATGCGCGGACTTAGTCAGCCTATCCACAACAACCCAAATCGAATCATGATGATATCGCAAAAGAGGTAACCCAGTTATGAAGTCCATATTCACCACCTCCCACTTCCAAGTGGGTATACCAAACTCTTGCATCACACCACCAGGTCTTTAGTACTCTACCCTAACCTGTTGGCACGTTGCACACTTTGCTACGAACTCGGCTATATCCTTCTTCATACCATTCCACCAATAGATCTCCCGTAAGTCGCGGTACATCTTGGTAGTGCTGGGATAAATAGAATACCGCACACCATGCGCTTCAGCCATAATCCTCTGCCTCAGATCATCAACACACGGAACACACAATCTACCTAGAAATCTCAATACACCATCTCCCCCTTAGGAGAAAACCTCTACCTTTTGGTCCTTAACTTCCTCCTTCAGTCTGACCAAACTAGGATCATTATCTTGCTTCTCCTTCACTTCCGAAACTAAAGAGGATTTGGAACTACTCTGCACCAAAGTACTTCCCTCAGCTGAATCAAGAAACCTAACACCCAATCTAGCCAAATAATGCATATCATGAGTTAACTCTTTCTTACCTTCCTCTACATGAGCAACACTACCCATAAACAACCTGCTAAGGGCATCTGCCACTACATTGGCCTTGCCCGGGTGATACAGCACACTCATATTATAGTCTTTCAACAACTCCAACCACCTCATCTGCCTAAGATTCAACTCTCTCTGAGTAAAGACATACTGCAGGCTCTTATGATCATTAACACATCAACATGAACACCATAAAGATAGTGCCTCCAGATTTTCAAAGCAAAGACCACAGCAGCTAACTCATGATCATGAGTTGGGTAATTCTTCTCATGTAGCTTTAACTGTCTAGAGGCATAGGCTATAACCTTACCTCTTTGTGTCAACACACAACCCAAACCAATTCTAGAGGCATCACAATACACCACAAAACCATTTGTACCATCAGGCAAAGTTAACACAGGGGCTGAAGTAAGTCGAGTCTTCAACTCCTGAAAACTCTTCTCACAGGAATCTGACCACTGGAACTTAACTTTCTTTTGGGTCAACTGGGTCATGAAAGACGCAATAGAGAAGAAATCTTCAACAAAATGGCGGTAGTAGCCTGCTAGACCCAAGAAACTTCTAATGTCAGATGGAGAGATAGGTTTAGGCCAATTTCTTACAGCTTCTGTCTTTTGGGGATCAACTTTAATACCTTCGGCTGAAACAACATGACCCAGAAAGGCTACATACCTTAGAAAAAATTCACACTTACTGAATTTGGCGAACAACTGATGGTCTCTAAGAGTTTGCAAGACAATTTTAAGGTGGTTCGCATGGTCATTCTCATTACGAAAGTACACAAGGATGTCATCTATGAACACTATAACAAACATATCGAGGTATTGCTTGAACACTCGATTCATGAGGTCCATAAAAGCTGTTGGGGTATTGGTTAGCCCGAAAGACATGACTAGAAACTCAAAGTGACCATAGAGGGTTCAGAAGGCTATCTTTGGAATATCACATTCCCTCACTTTGAGTTGATGATAGCCGGATCTAAGGTCTATCTTGGAGAAATAACTTGCACCTTGCAACTGATAAAATAGGTCATCAATTGTCGAAAGAGGATACTTTTTTTACTGTGACCTTGTTAAGATAATGATAGTCAATGCACATACGCAAAGAACCGTCTTTCTTTCGCATGAATAAGACAGGTGCGCCCAAGAAAAAATACTGGGCCTAATGAAACCTTTGTCTAAAAGATCTTTGAGTTGCTCTTTCAACTCCTTAAGCTCTGCAGGTATCATACGGTATGGTAGAATAGAAATGGGATGAGTGTCGGGAAGAAGGTCAATCCCAATTCTATCTCTCTATCGGGAGGTACCCCTGGGAGATCTTCCAGAAAAACATCTGGAAACTCATTAACAATTTTGACTGACTGAATAGTTGGAGCCTCAGACTTAGTGTATTTGACTCTAACTAGGTGATCGATGCAACCCTTGGATATTAACTTTCTGGCTTTGAGATAGGAGATAAAATGACTCTTTGGAGATACCGAACTCCTGGACCACTCAAAAGCTGGTTCATCAGGAAACTAAACTTGACCACACAGGTACGATAGTCTATAGTCGCATAACAAGAATGAAGTCAATCCATACCCAGAATAAGGTCAAAATCCACCATGTCTAACTCTATCAAATCCGCAAGTATGACTCTATGAAGAACTGTAACAGGACAATCTCTATACACTTGTTTAGCAACAACTGACACCCCAACGGGGGTGGAGACTAGGAAAGGCTCAAGAATCTTTTCTAGACTCATTTTGAAATTCATAGCCACAAGTGTGGTTACATAGAAGAGACTTGACTCGGGGTCCAACAACACAAAGACATCAAAGAAAAAGACACGGAGCATACCAATAACAACATCGGGAGAGTCTTCCTGCTCTTGATGGTATGGTAAGGCATAGAATCTATTCTGGCGCTGACCGCCAGCAGTGCTAGATGAAGTGCCCTGAGCAGGGGCGGGACGGGGTGTAAGAGCTGGTGCACTAGTAGTCGGTGCCTGAGGTCGGGCATCTCTGTTCCCCTGTCTAGCATGAGGATAATCTCTAAGTCTGTGGCCCTACTTGCCACAACCAAAACAACCCCTCAGATCTACGAAACACTCACCGGGATGATCCCTACCATACTTAGAACAGGGAGGCCTGTTACCAACACTGTTCTGCGACCTAGATATAAAAGATCTGCCCCTTTCTCCTGCCTGCTTCTAGGTGCGTGAGTACTAGTTGATGAAGGCACTGGCATAGACAGATACCTCTGAAACTGAGGGCGGTTTCCTCCATGGAACCTAGGCTGGCTAAACTCATGTTGCTCAGATCTAGCCCTCTTGTTACCCCTCACTCGATCTCTCTCCCTAATCTTATCCGTTTCTATCTTCTGGGCATGTATCATCAACCTATCCAGATCCATATCCCTATGCAGCATCGTATTTCTATACTCTTTCAGCACCAAACCAGAAACACCTGTCACGAACTTGCTCATACTAGCTCGGGTGCCAGAAATCAAATCAGGAGCATACTTGGCCAACTAGTTGAACTTCAAGCAGTACTCCTTAACAGTCATGGAGCCCTGTCTCAAGTTCATAAACTCCTCAATCTTTGCCTCCTCATCTCAAGCGGAAAGAACTTGTCCAAGAATGCATCTTGGAACACCTGCCAAGTCATAGGAGTAGCATTCTCGCCTCTACCCTTCCTCCACGATACAACCCAGTCATAAGAAATGTCCTTCAGCCTGTAGGACGCTAACTCAACACTTTTTTGCTCAGAAATATGCATCACCTGCGTGATCTTTCTCACCTCCTCAAGGTACAACTATGGGTCCTCATCTGCCTTAGACCCATAAAACTCTGGCAGATTCATCCACATGAAATCATAAATCCTAGCCGCAGCTACATCACCTCCCTGCTGATTAGCAACTACAGCCTAGTTATTAGCCCGAACATTGACGATGACTGCTTGGGCTAAAGCCTGAAAGGCCGCCCGAAACTCGGCATGAGACACAGTCTCATTCAAAGGATCAACGGGTAGGGGTTGCTCATCATCGTTTCTGCGGGCATTCGCTCTTCGGAGAGGTATTTTATGAAATAGAAGAGCACAAATTATTAGGTGAGAGGGACAACTGTAGGCACGATAGAATCCGAAAGAAAGAAACAACTTTTTCCTAAAATGTCTCGTAGCCTCTTGTTCATAGATGTGGCGCGCTACACACCGATGATCAAGACTCTACTCAACGCGGCTTGTCAGACTCCCTGGGACTCCTTAAAACCCTAGGCTCTGATACCAAGTTTGTAATGACCCAAAATTACCTCCCGAGACGTCACACGGTGCTTAAGGCTACAAGTATCCCCAAGCTAACCCTTTGAGCCTGTTTCTAGTAATAACACTCATTTCAAGATGAAATAATTCAAACACTAGCATAGTCATATCATATAAAAGGAAATACGGAGAAAATACTCGATCCAAACGACCACAATACTGGAAACCTCAACACAACCACAATCTGATAACTAGTCTGACAAAGCCTTTACTAATTCATAAACTAGAGAGCCATTGGGACAGGTCCCCAACTGACTCGAGATAAACTAAAAGTAATAACATAGTCTCTCAAATGCTAAAATATCTGATGATAGGTCCTCGAACCATGAGGACTCACCACTGTAGGGATGTAGACAGAGGTACTCGGAAGTCACTGGCGAGGCTGGGACTGAGCACCTGAACCTACATTATAAGATAATGTAGCAAATAGACGTATATGTGGATCAGCACTTGGGAATGTACTGAGTATATGGAGGTGCATGCATTTATATAAAACAACATCAATACTCTTTAATCAAATCATGCATGCAATAAGTAATGACTCACATGGATTTAATAAGTATAAAATGTAAAGCTCATGAATAAGGTAGAATGGAGCATGTAACACAAATCTCATGAGTCATCATAGTTTTACTTTGAAATAGGTAGTCTTCTCTTATTCTTATTACCCATAGGCTAAAGGAGACTTTAAATAATACTTTCAACTCATTCATATGCCTCATGGAGAATAAAACTTCTTTAATCCTCAAGAACTCATAAATCTTTTGAACTCAAATACTTGGAATACGGAATCATATAACTTTGAAACATACTTGAAGGCATTTCATTCACTTAAGGAAAATATCTCATTGGAAGGATATACTTTAGTTTTCAAGAAAGTAACTGATCTCAAAATTTAAATGTCAAGGGAGGTTCTCTTAACCGACATAAACCATGTAAGCTACATGGAGTCCAACGTTTTTTCCTCCTAAGGAAGAGACCTCATGTTGGGGAGAGGAGTCATACTTTTACCAGGTAGTTAAACCTAGGTCCAGTGATCACAAAACAAACTCGTCCTCGGGCCCAATATCAACTCGGCCTTGGGCTCAATAATAATCATAAACTCGACCTCAAGCCCAACCTACAGTGGCACATAGTTTTGGGGTAAGAAACCGTAGTAACTTACCCGCTCGATTCTAACTACTACTCCCTTTAGATTATCTGGGCTCATCTCATAAAAAAAATCCACTTTTAGAAATAATCTCATGGTTCACCACAAACCCAATAATCAAATCTGTACTCTCATGTAGGAAAGTGGATTTTAAAGCTCAATGACCATTAGGTCAAAATATTTCTCAACAATATCAGAATACTCAAATCATGGGTGCTTATAGCACAATAGTTCATAAAATTGCAAGTCTCAAGCAGGGTTTAATAACCCATAATTCAATCTCAAGTTAAAACTCATCAAAAGCATAATAGATAGCATATAGATTCATAATTCATGTAGAAATCTGGAAATTTCTGCAATTTGTCTCAAAATCTCAACATACTTATATACTTCAATATCTCAAACATTTCAACTATTAACTTCTCAAGGATTAAAATCATGGGGTATAGACCCAGCTGCAATTTCTCAAGAAAACATGTAAAAATCATGCCATTAGACTCTCAATTTATGGGAAACATCAAAAGCTTGCAACCAATAACAATGGGTGAAAATCCCCAATTCAATTTCATGTAAAATCTCATAAATTGCAGAGAAATTGTAGTTTAAATAAGCCTTTGGGAACAAGGGTGAAAGGATCACCCTTGTTCAAAACTCCACATACCTTAGATTATGAAATTGGATGAACGTGCTTGCTCTAAACTCTTTTTCTTACTCTTGAGAGAGAGTTCTTGCAACCCTTGAACTTGGGGAACTCAAATCTCAACTCAATTTGTTGAATCTATGGTGAGTTCTTAGATTTCTTGGAGAAGGGTTTTAGATTTGCTCTTGAGGGAGAAACCCTAGCTCTCTTGCGTTTTGGATGATGAATGAAGCCATTTGCTTCGTTTGAAATATATTAGGATATAAAAGAGTGGAAAAGACCTAAAAGCCCTTTTCAAAATAAGCTAAAAATACTGAACAGGTCTGTGACGGTCGGAGCAATGGTCCGTAGGGTCGTCCGTCGCACGATGACCAGAAAAGGGACATACTGCCTCGATGCGACGGTTGGATCGATGGTCCGTCGCAGGTCCGACGGTCCGTCGGATCGTCCGTCGCTCGATGGCCAAGATGAGACCACACTGCCTTAGTGGCAATGGTCTCAGTGACGGTCCATCGCAGCCTTGACGGTCCGTGGTCTTGACCGTCGTACTTGTGCCAGGAAAGGGAGTTTCTGCCTTGGTCCCAATGGTCCGAGCGATGGACCGTCGCAGACTCAACGGTCCGTCGAATCGTCCATCGCACTTGGGAGGTTCCGACAACTATCCGTCGCAGACTCGACGGTCCGTCGGATCATTCGTTGCTCCTGGGCGGTTCCGACAACTCTCAGTAAAATGGCCATAACTTCTCACCCCGATGCCGGATTTGGACTAAATTGGTATCGTTGGAAAGCTAATTTAATTCTCTACATGACAAAAAGTCCAATTTATGAAAATTCTATATGGTTTAAATACCAATCACTTGGGAAGTTACTTCTCAATCTTTTAGCGACGAAATTACACTTCACTTGACACGCTCTAAGGCCCGGACTATGAGGGAACTTTGTGGGAGGTCTTACAGGTTTGATTTCCATTTACCACATGTACATATTCTGTGTCTCATTAACAATTTTTTTATTACCACCTTTTTCATGATGGGAGTTGAATGTCCTGATTTCAAATATGTTATCTGCCACAAGATAATTTTGAATATTGTGCATCGATGTTTTTTTCCTGTATTCCTTGAATTTTTTGAATGGATTTGGCATCCATTTTTGTTTATCAGTCAATTGTTGTTTTTCATATTTTGATCTTTGAACAAAACGATCCTCAACCATGCTGTAAGACATTTTGACTATTGCGGTCACTAGTAGGCCTCTAGCAGACCTTAGCAGTCCATTGAATGACCCGAATCTATTCGTTGTGAGCATGCCCCATCTCCTCCCGTCATCCTTGTGCATGGTCTATTTTTCTAAGTCGATATTCGTCAACCACTTGTATGTTGGAAAGTGTGTCTCCTTGATCAACTCAATTTGTAACAACAATTTTTTTTTCCTTCGTTGCAGTTGCAGCAACCCATAGTAGTTGTTCAGTCGGACACTTTTGCACGCCCTCTGATAAATGGCCTTCAAGTGCATTAAGCAATAACGGTGATAGGCAAAAGGAGATTGCCAGATACACTCTGTAGAGACACTTCCAAGTATGTCATGGTGTCTGTCAGATATCAATGTAATACCTTGATAACCATACACGACATGCTGATGTAAACACTAAAAAACTTGGTCCACATATCAAGGCTTTCATTCGTTTCTATTGCAAAAGCCAATGGAGAAATGGAGCGATTGTCATCTGTACCTACTGAAATCAACAACTTTATATCATACTTACCATATAAATATGTTTCATCTATCGATATCACTGGCCGACAATAATTAAAACCATCAACACATGGCTTAAATGTCCAAATCATATAGTTGAAAATGCGTTCATCAACTCCCTCATGTCGTTTGAATTGGCATTCGTCGACAAAGCTTGGATTGAAATGTTTCATAGTGTTGCAATCTAATGCACACACAAGTGCACGTGATCGTACAAGTAATATAGTGACTAGAATAGTCGGATATCGTACCCACAAAGACTATGCGACTAGCAATTCCACCAACTTTAGTTTTTTACAAGAATGTACTAAGTGTTTAAAAGTATCAAGATGATTGTGAAGATTCAAAGTAAAATATAAATAATTAAGAAATAACGATATGCAACAATGGCAACGTAAGCAGGGGTTGTAAACAATAATGACGAGAATTTAAGGGTTGAGACACTTAGGACAATCTTACAAATTTATCTTCCTATCGTGGGATTACCACTTCGCAAACTATCCTGTGGGCTGGTGGTATCCATGAGAGCAGGATTGTCTTGTTCCTCTTGAATTTGTGGGATATGGTAGAGAAGGATTGCTTCTCTCCTTCGTTGTAGGTAGCATTGCTCATGTTCGAGATTTGGTTCAACCAATTCCCGATCCCTCGCCAACTTACTAGTTTGTAAACCTATTTCCTGCAAATTCAATACCAAGACTAAGTGTAAAGCACCAAAGAAATCTAAAAAGTAAAACTAATACTAAAATAATTGCCAATTTACAAGTCCCCGGCAATAGCGCCAAAAACTTGTTGCACCTAAGCGCACACGCAAGTGTACGTGGTCCCACAAAGTAGTAAATGGCCTTATAAAATCTAAGTATCGATCCCACAAGGACTCGTTTTAACAACTATCTAATTCTAGTTCACTATTTCAATTAAAGTGGTGTAAAATTAATTGAAAGAGTTTTGAAAGTTATAACTAAATGTAAACTAAACAATGCGGTAAAATAAAAGTCTTGGAGAATCAATAAGGAGAAACCTAGAGTTAAGGCTCTACGAACAATCATACTAAGCTATTAAGCTTCATAAGTTAGATTACTTATCTTGGTTGTTGATTCACAAGGTTGATATTATGATCATGGTCTCCCAAGACTCTAATCACCTATCTAACTTAGCCCCGCAACTACATCATTGAGCAGGGATGTCAGAACTAAGATAAATACATTTATATTTCATCCCGTAGTGGACCAAATAGGTCTCGTAGGTATATCCCTATCCTACGTGCAAATTACAATTTTCATTCTATAGAAGCTTATAATCCTACTCAATTTACCCTCACGTTTTATCCTCTTATTCCCCCTCCCGAGTTTACAAAGACGACAATGGATGTATTTTAAGGATTGAGAATCCTTAAAATAGTTATAACAAGGATAAATAAACAACCAAATATGATAAGCAATCAAAACCTAATCAATTCAAAGCAATAGTAATCATGCTCTTGGCCTTAACCCCGGAAAGGGGGCATTTAGCCACTCATGGACATAGTCATAATCACTATAGATGAATACAAGATAAAATCCATAAATAAACTAAAGTAAAGAAAGAAAAACCCTATTTGAATTGTTTTCCAGCCACTCTCAAAGTTTCAAAGTCGTCCAAGCTATATAACATCAAGTTCAAGTGTCCTATTTATAGGAGGACAAAACTATTGATTTTTGCACTAGGTCCGCGTCGTGGAGCTCATAGCGGAGACTAGGGTGTGCGACGCGGCCTCATCGCGGAGACACACTGTTTTGGGTCCCTTATGAAGCTATATATTTATTCCATGCGCTCTATATCTATAGATTGGGTCAGATACGCGTCATGGACATCCAAAGTGTCTGTTTTACGTCAAATCTTGTCCCGTGCTTTTGTTGATCCACTCCAAGCCTTGTGGTGTTGTTTCTACTTGATTTCCAGCTTGTATATCATACATATATCATCATCATCAACTCACCAAGGATCCTATAGCATCAAACACGACGGATTAGAGCTCAAAACAACACACAATCCATAACGGTGAACTAAAAACTTAAGTTAAGAACTAGTTTCGTCCTATTACTCTTTAGCTTAGTGTTCTGACTCTTGGCTTGATTCGATTGAACCTTGAACACTATAAATAAGTTGTTCCACACATATACACAATCATAATATTAGGAACTCTTTGAACACACTAGAATTCATCGAGATCAACTAGAACAACAACTAACTCAAGCTATTAACGCTAGTTTTCTCATTTGAACTCTAAGTGACCGAATTGAGTACAAACTTATTTGAAAGACACCGTAAACATTGTAATTAAGTAATTAAACACTTTGATGCTCAATTATATCATCAATCACTCATTAAGCACACAAGTAGTCCTCAAAACAAGGTTAAAGAAGCTAGAATAACAACCCTAAGGTGCATAATTCCACCTCAGATCAACTATTAATTAATTTTCTGTGGATAGGTGCACTATCCATTTTCATGTATAGTGCACTTTGTACTATTCACAAAAAAATAATTAATAGTGCAATTTTTTGTACACTATCCATTTTTTTATGGACAGTGCACTAAAAAAGTGCACTTTGCACTATCCACAAAAAATTAATTTATAGTGCACTATTTTTATGAAATGCACTTTCCACTATTCACAGAAAATTAATTCATTGTGCACTATCCATAAAAAAATGAATAGTGCACTAAAAAAGTACACTGTCTGATTTAGACGAAATTTGCCCCACACCGTTAAAAAAAATATTGTGCACTTATTTTTCGCACAAAATCTATTTATGTCACTTTCCACTTTTATGGCATAGATTGGTCATCTTTATACAACGTAGGCACATACATACATACATATATGTGTGTGTGTGTATATGTACATACAGATATGAACATATATGTACATATGTACATATGTACGCACGTACATATATATATATAGAGAGAGGGGGGGGGGGGGGGGTTAAATCTCATATCATAGAATGATAGAAACTCCAACGATCACCATAACTAATTAAGGGAAATTATAGCTAATCAATTAGAATAATGACCAAATATATAATTTATTATAATTAAAAGTAATGTTAAAAGGTGTTAAAGAATGGTCAATTATGCTATTTAAGAAGGAAAATATTAAGGGTAAGGCAATTGTCATATTCTTACAATTAAAGCTAATTAAATGTAGGAATCTCTCAATGACTAAAACCATATTTTTGAGATAAAAACTATTTTTCCAACATATGTCAATATCGTAAATCCCAGCTCTCAATCATAGAGAGAACTTCTGGACAAGGAAAAAGCACAAGTATCATCAATCAGGATAAGAACCTGGAGGATTCAACAAGTTAAACACAAACAATAAACAACAAGAGAGAAACAAGTAGTTCAAGATACCATACCATACAACATAGCAGTGGCAAATGCACTCTATACTTTGATTCTAAATTACTCCAAACCATAAGAAAGATCTCTTTGTCAAGTCAGTTTGGTTCCGTTTCTAATTTGGTGCGTTTTTTAAACCCTACTTTTCAGGGCATGGTTGGGAATAAACTATTCCAAAACTAGTTATCCCAAAATTATCATTCCACTCGCAATGTGGGATAAAAATAATGTCATAATCTTAAAATACGGCCCCCCTCCCCCTCCTCCGACAGTTATCACTTGTCTCTCGTACCAAACGAGCCTAAGAGTACAGTAAAATGACGGAATCTAGAAGTAAAAAGGAATCACTTTTCTCAACAACAACAAACCCAGTGTATTCCCACAAAGTGGGGTCTGGGGAGGGTAAAATGTACGCAGTCCATACCGCTACCTCTGAAGATAGACCCCCGACACAAGATAAAGAATAGTAAACAAAGTCATGATGAAACATGAAGCAGGATGGATGGCTTAACAGGAGTAAAGAATAAGAAATAATAAAAATAGAAATCAGAGCAATACCGAATAAGAGAACTAATAGCCATATGCAATAAGAAATAAGAAATAAGAAATATGAAATAGGACACCCGCCTAGTAGTAACCTACACTCACAAACCAAAGACACCCACCACACCCAAACTCTCCTGACTAGAGGCTCCTATCTATGGACACAGTCCTAGAATTTCTAACCCGACTAAACAGGAGCTCTCCTAACTACTTGCTACAACCCACGCACTCTCCCTAGCCTTCTACCCTTATCCGCGACCTCCACACCTTCCTATCTAGGGTCATGTCCTCAATAAGCTGAAGCTTCTCCATGTCATGTCTAATCACTTCCCTCCAGTATTTCATCGGCCTACTTCTACTCCTCCTGAAGTCATCCAAAGCTAGCCTCTCACACCTACAAACTGGGGCATCCGTGCCCCTCCTCATCACATGCCCAAAACATCTCAGTCTTCCTTCCTGCATCTTGTCCTCCACCGAAGCCACTCTCACCTTCTCCCGAATAATCTCATTCCTAACTCTATCCCCCCTAGTAAGTCGACACATCCAACGCAACATTCACATTTCTGCCACCTTCAATTGTTGAATATGGGAGTTCTTGACAGGCCAACACTCCGCTCCATACAGCATAGCTGGACGAACTGTCACTCTATAGAATTTGCCTTTAAGCTTAAGGGGCACCTTCCTATCACACAACACTCTTGAGGCGAGCCTCCACTTCATCCAACCTGCTCCAATACGATTAGAGACATCCTCACCAATCTCGTCATTCCCCTGAATCATAGACCCAAGATACTTAAAACTATCCCTCTTACAAACATCCTGAGAGTCCAACCTCACCACCACTTTGTCCTCCTGCCTCAAATCACTAAACTTGCATTCCATATACTCCGTCTTGGACCTACTCAACCTGAACCCCTTAGATTCAAGGGTTTTCCTCCAAACCTCCAATTTTTCATCCCTCGCGTCTCATCAATCAGCACTACATCATCCGCAAATAACATACACCAAGGCACCTCACCTTGAATACTTTGCGTCAACACGTCCATCACCAACGCAAATAGGAACGGACTAAGAGTCGAACCCTGATGCAACCCTGTCTCGACCAAAAAAAACTAATAAAGAATGTCACTACAATACAAAATCAAAGAAGTATGTAATGGTGAAAATGTGCAAGTGATCTCCACTAACCAATACATTGTGCTCTCTTTTCCTTCTAAGTTATGAAGCATTCTTGTATCTTTAATGCGTATGATGTTTCAAGTCATTGTTTCATTTCTTTATTCAATTCTAGAACCTCTTTTTGTTGAAAATACTATGTTTTGGTTTCAACTATCAAGGGAAGAAGAAGAATCTAAGTTGCTTAATAAAAAGTTCCATTCCGTTTACATAGCTTTCAACTTGTTCCGTATCTTGGTAAACAAAAATCTGGGCCCTTACTAGTTACTCGATCATGAGCTAGCTGATATAACCATATCAAGTTCTATTTCACTATCTTTTTTATCACTATTTTCTATTTCACAGTGTTTTATAACTCTTTAAAACACTGAAGTGGAGATCAACCCAAACTATAAAGACAACGCTATAAAAGAATAAAGTACAAGAACTCAGATATGTAATACAAAATGATGGTCTCAGTTTTGGTTGAGAGGCTTGATGCAACCATCCAAAGTTCCAAGCTAAAACTGCTACATTACAATTAGAACGGAGACTAGAGAAAGAAAGATGTTGTCTGTTGGCACGTTCCTCATCTCATTTCCTTTGAGAAAGATAAATTACCATACTGACAACTCATCTGCCTTGTTTCTTTAAGGAATTAGGCAGAGACTTCTATCATAATCTGTATAACCCACGTCGACCAGGCAAAGACCATCAGATGGAGCAGGTGGAGCAGTGGCACGCCTGCAGGTGGCATCCATCAGCTTCCGCAAGGCATCATCACCGGCTCCAGCAGCTGCTTCCCTAATTACAGTTGCCACAAGAACACGAACCATCTGCATAGCGTAGCAAGTAATTATGAATGTTGCAACAGTTTAACGGACATGAACCCAAAGTTCCTATGGAATCAGGTTCTGTCTCCTCTTTGTAGATCTAGATAGAATCAAACTCTTATGTTTTCAATGAACTGTCATGTAATAAATAGGCAGAATTATCACTAAGCCGCGTCTATATTTATAGAAGAAAAGATAGAAATTTAATTATCACATTTATAAGTAAGATATTTGAACCATCTGTTCAGTGTGTGTGTGTGTGTGTATATATATAAAAAAAATTCGACGAACCGTTGTCGCTTGACACCCCTTCGCTCAAAGTGGGTCCGCCCCTATGGTAGATCATTACCGATACCTCTTGAGAACAAGTTAAGCAGGAACCACACAACCAGAGATCTGAAAGGTCCTGAAGCGACTTGAAGATCTTAGCCTCATATTTTCACTCTGCTTGTAAGATAACTTTAATGGCTGCACCATTAGTCATGATAAAGCAGTATGCCCAGTTTTCAAACTTAACAAAGTTAAGTTGTGCAAACAGTAAGCAGAGAAATTTACTTGCAAGCTTAATATAATTAGATTGACGAGGATGTCACGCACCGTATTGGTGCAGGGTGGTTGAAATAGAGACTCGCTTTGAGAGTCTTGTGTGAAAAGGTGTTTCCTAAGCTTAAAGGTAAGTTTTACAGAGTGGCAGTTCGACCGACTATGTTGTACGGTGTGGAGTGTTGGCCAATTAAGAACTCCCACATCCAAAAGTTGAAGGTGGCAGAGATGAGGATGTTGAGATCCAAAAGTTGAAGGTGGTAGAGATGAGGATGTTGAGATGGATATGTGGACTTACTAGGAAAGATGGGGTTAGAAATGAGATTATTCGGGAGAAAGTGGGAGTGGCCTTGGTGGAGGACAAGATGCGGGAAGTGAGGTTGCGATGGTTCGGGCATGTGATGAGGATGTGCACGGATGCTCCAGTACGGAGGTGTGAGAGGTTGGGTATGGACGGTTTTAGGAGGGGTAGAGGTAGGCCCAAGAAATATTAGAGGAGGTGATTAGGCATGACACCCTTGATAAGCTCGGATTAGGGTACAGGGTTAGTGGGTAGGAGTTCGGCCGTTATAGTAGGGAAGAGTGCTTAGTTTGTATCTACCCCTGGAGTTTCTTGTTCGTGATGTTTCGGTGATGTCTATAATTTTGGACAGATAATTTATAGTAGTACCTTGTGGATGTCTTGCTTCCTTTATTAACTAGCAGTGTGTGATCCCATTTTGTTGTGTGTTTTTATGTTTTTTGTTTGTTATATTGTTATCTGGCTGAGCCGGGGGTCTATCGAAAACAGCCTCTGCTTCAAATGAGGTAGTGGTATGGATTGCGTACACTTTACCCTCCCCAGACCCACTTTGTGGGAATATATTAGGTATGTTGTTGTTGTTGTTGCTTAATATAATTAGACCTCACGATACTTTTCTCTGGTCTTTCAGAGTTGATATCTAACAGGCAGCAACTTCGAAAAATGAAGGTCCAACTTTATTACATCACTTATTTACAAATTTGTGGAGGTTATAAGCTGCTCTTGGCTGAAATTGGTTGAGGCAGTTACCGAGGAAGAAAGCAGGACGGGCTCAGATGTCCCTTAAGGCAAGTTTTTAAGTGTTGTACAGCTTGTTTTTTCTGTTTCCTTCATTCAGTAGCTTCCTTATCATTCATTGGCCTGAGAGAGAGGCCTTTAGAAACTAGAAAGCAAAAAGGTGAAAAACTAGTTGATGCATCTTTGATTTTGAACTTTCGTAAACTACATATGCAAATGATAGAATAAAAATCATAGACATCATGCTTCAGAAATAGGGAACACTTTAATTAACTTATCTTTGTATCGTTTATCTGATATTAAAAACGAGGACTAAACGCCTTCTCCAAGGGCACAGACCAAAATGCATTCAGGGGAATGGCAACACAAAAAGGACCCATTTTCCTTTTTGGGGTCATTGTACAAATTGGCCAGGCTTGTCTTAGCTATGTTTTGGATTGGTTATAAATCATCATTACATGGCAATTTGTGTCACTATCTGTTGGTGCATTTTATTATTAAAATAGAAATATTAAAGTGCATGACAATTAGTAGACATAAAATGAAGAAAGTGGTGTATTTATTCTTGTAACTCACCACATTATCTTTTTGTGTTAGCCGGTATGAATTGTGGTAAAAGATCACCATTAGTCCTTGTAACTCATATGCCATTAGTTCTTGTAACTCTCAAGGTCATTAGTTCTTGTAACTCCAAGGTCATTACTATCATGTAACTTATGTAACATCAAGACCATTCATCTATCCACATTACTATCCCTCATTCATCCTATTCATTACATGAAAGAATTCTACACCTATAAATAGTGGTGTTTCTTCCTTAGCGTTCATAGATTAGAGATAAGAAAAAGATGATAAGTATGAAAAAATATTATTATGTGTAGTAGTGAAAAAGAGAGTTGAAACACAGAAAAATATTTTAAGTCTTCAACTATATTCACTATACAAAAGAGAGTAATTATATTAGTGAAAGAGAGAGTTGAGACAAAGAAAATATTCTAAGTCATTAACTATATTCACTGTACAAAGAGAGTTTTAATATGTTGAAGGAAGGTGTTCTTATGGTGGGGCTTTGAACTCTTCAACTAATCCAGAGTTGCTTGAGTTGTACATCGTTGATGAGTTGTTGTATCCTGAAGGGGACAAGTCAAGAGATATACTACTGGATCGGTGTAGATTATGCCGCAGTAGATTTGAATCTCCTTAAAGAGAACGAGATATCCGCGCCTCAGCCAAAAAGAAAATTATCTTATTTCTTCATATCTTTGTTCATTTTATTATTCCAACTGTAATTTATTATAATTGTGGTATATTACACCAACATTATCTGATGCCCATTACTGTCATACAATTATTCAGTTAAATATAGACTAACCTCAGGTATGGAAAAGAAGGAAGGAAAGATTAAACATGATTTTATCTGGCAACTTCTTCGTAAGCGTAACTGAAGTGGCAAACACCTTTCTTTATTTTATACCTTATTTCAAATAATTGTCGCAGTTGAGTTATACTGATGTGCCACATTGATTGTACAAGGATTTTCATTGCCTTAAGGTTTTGGTTGGATGTTTAAATTCTTTCACAGGGTATAAGAGCTAATCTTTTGCAAGACCATGCCCACACCCGTAAGTTCACATTAAAGTTCAAGTACGAACCAAAAAAAAAAAAATTACACATGTTGAAGGATGTTGAGTTATAGTGTTGTCCCATATAGGTTGTGTAAGGAACATTCAAAAGGTTTATAAAAGTCTTTGGGCCACGCTACACATTATCTTAATGTTTTGGGTAGATGTTCACATTCTTTCTTTGTCTACAATTGTTTTACTTTTTAACTTGCTAATCTATTTGATATGTGCTAGAATTGGAATAGGAAAATAATAGTATATCGAATCCTACTTGGAAAATGATGGGAATGTACCGTCTCAGTGTAATAATGTAGATACGCAATTCAAATAATATTATTTTCTTATATTTCTCACATGGATCAGAGCCTCTACGAGCTTGGTAGAGAATAAAAAAAGCTTTCGCAGCTAGCGGGCGGTTACATCTCATATAGCCGCCCATCAGGCCAATGATTATGTTAGCAAAAGTTGGGCTAATAATATACATGAAAAACAATCATGCTGAGAAGGACTGATTAGAGAAGCATCTGGGACAAAGAAAGTAGTCACCATGCTTCTCCCCGGTGGCTTCTCAGTTCTGATTTGCATTGCACAAGTGCATCTTTCTGGCGACTACTTTCTCACATAAATTTACGTAACACCGTGCATCTTTCTAGTGACTACTTTTTTATATCTAATTTGCGTAGCACCGTGCATTTTTTTCAGACTACTTTCTCATATTTGATTTGCGGAGCACCGTGCATCTTTCCAGACTACTTTCTCATATCTAAGTTGCATAGCACCGTGCGTCTTTTTGGTGACTCCTCAGATCTGATTTGTGTAGTTTGTGTGTCTTTCCGAATTGATCATTGTTGGTGATAATGATCTCATCAACATAAACCACCAAATAAATACACAAATTTGGAGTAGAATGCTGACAAAACATGAGTGATCACTGATCAACTTCATTGTGAGTCATGTCAAAATCCTAGATTACTATGTCGAACTTCCCAAACTAGGATCGAGGAGACTGTTTTAGATCATAGAATGAATGGCACAATCAACATACTAGGCTACTAGACTCTCCATGAACAACAAAATCGGGTGGTTGCTGTGTAAACTTCATCAAATTCACCACGGAGAAAAGCTTGCTTAATGTCCAACTTATAAAGAGGCAAATGGCAAACAACGTCCATGGATAGAAAATGACAACGGATGTTATTTTAGCCACGGGAGAGAAAGTATCACTATAATCAAGCCCAAATATTTGAGTATGTCCCTTGGCAAGAAGGCGACTCTTAAGCCGATCAACTTGGCTGTCGGAACCAACTTTAACTGTGTAAACCCAATGACAATCAACAACAGATTTACCTAAAGGAAGAGGAACAAGCTCCCAAGTACCACTCCATGTAAAGCAAACATCTCGTCAATCATAGTTAAAGAAAAGTGATTCATACCATGTGGGGACAAAGATGATAAAAAGGCATAAACAGGTGATGACTGACCATGATAACTGAAAAAAGGTATAACAAGGCTAGTATTAAGAGCGGTCGTATACCTTTTCAAAGAGCAACCAGTTGACTAGAAGGAAACAAGTTCACAACAGGTGCCGGGTCCAGGACGTGAATCATCTGGGCTTGATATTGGATATGAACGGCAATGATAAGCCAGAAGTGGTGGAGATTATAGAAGTCATCGTAACTTCCTCAGAAGTGTATATAGGCAATATATATATATACACACACACTAGCCCTGCCTTCGACATCCCCCTTTTTGTTGTTAAGGTAACAACTTCGGGCATGGCCAGCTCCCATAAAGTGACGGGCGGTGTGTACAAGGCTCGGGAACGAATTCAACGTCGTATGGCTGACCGATGATGTTGTATGGTTGACCGGCGATTACTAGCGCTTCCGGTTTTATGCAGGCAAGTTGCAGCAGCAATCCAAACAAAGGACGGGTTTTTAGGGTTAGCTCACCTATATATATATATATATATATATATATAGATATATATATATATCGAGTTGATTAATAGATGTAAAGTAAGGTCGAGACACAAAAGATGTGACATCAACTGACATAAGGTACCGACAAAGATCAGATGAGTACCAACGGTACCCGTTAGCTCCGAGAATAACAAAGAAAGACATATTTGAGAGAACGAGAGGCTAATCTATCTTTCCCAGGGGTTAAATTATGAACAAACATGTGTTCCCGAAGACACAAAAAGGTAGAGATGATTGAGAAAACAATACTGAATAAGGAATATTTTTGGAATTAGAGACATCAAAGCCGAGAGACATGATTGGATTGAGGAGAGATCTAGGAGGTTGTTGAAAATAATAAGATTGCAAAGTGGGTCTCGAAGGTTACACACTTCAGATGCTTGAAACGGCCTAAGAAGGGTAACAATTCTGCTGAAACAACGAAGAATCTAGAGAAAAATCAATTGTAATGCCGGAAAAAACTGCTCTGGCTACTGAAAATAACTAAATCGTGATTGGGTCGAGTCGGAATCACCAGACGCACCCCAAGAACAAAGAATCAACTTCAGAAGTCATCGGAATAGTCACTGAAAGTTGGAACAGTCACCTGAAAAGTAAAAACTAATCGGAACTTGAAGGAAATTGCATGGGTAAGCTTGGAATCACTGGGTGGCCTCGGCAAAAACGAACTGCTCGAAAAAAGTGACCGAAAATTGTGCGCATCGGTAAGTTTGCAGGGAAACTTACTGTCAGCAGCGCATGGGAGCAAATGACAGGTTTTCTGCCAAAGATTTGTTCCGGGGTTTGGTCTTCAGAGGCTGATTTACCTTACGGTTTTGGTTTTTGCACAACACCTCCAGAGCGGGATATTGACAGAGAGCTCTTAGGTCACCGAAAAATTGCACAGTGACTACAATATTATTTCCTGGAAGAAGCTAGTATTTTGCACAGCTATATTTTCTCATAATGCTATGATACCATGTGAGAAATAAGGAGAAGAGTACTATACATATTTTATGTATATATATCGCTCAGACCAAGTCTGTGTGCGGTTCTGCCCAAATACTATATCCAGCCATAATAGGAAGGGAAGTATTAGATATAAACAAGGCGACATTCCTTCTTTGGATGGAGTAGAGTAGAGGGAGATTTTACCCTATTATTGCATAAACTTGTTCAGTCACTCCAAAAAATGAAGGAAGAAAAAAAGTACCTCCTGTGTTGCATAGACTAGGGTAAGAGTAGATAATTGTGAAAGAATCTAAGCATCTAAAACAACACATGGAGAGAAAAACTTTGTAAATCCCTTTTGGAATTCTTAATACAATCCATATGGGACAAACATAGCTCAACACCCTATTGTAAATGTAACCTCGACTTTGGAGCTTACATGTGGACGTTAATGTGAATTACAAGTGCGAGGGAACATATACAGAATTTATGGAATACGACCATACCTTCCGCAAGAAACGGTTAGCAACTAACTCAATGCACATCGCCTTCATATGACTCCCATCCTAAAATTTCAATTCAAGAGGGAAAAAAAAAGGAGTCTAAGTGAATGAATAGATGTAATGGTAATCTAACTGCACAACTATCAGATCAGATATCCAAAGCACTTTGATTCCAACATCTTCAGCATAATTGGTTGAAGAATGGCAAAAGGAAGAAAAAGAATAGGTTCAGAAATGAATCTTAAAGAAGTAATTCTTAAGCTAATTTACATCTGTAGTCAACATGTAATTATTACTATCACATGGAACTTGTTTAGACATTTTTATGAAGTAGGAATGAAACTTTTAAACTCTTATACTCTTGAACACTGAAGAGTTCGAATGTATAGGTGAAATTAATAGGTTGTTGATATAAATGAGAAATCCCCCCATACAAGCTGTATAAAACAATACAATAGTAACATATCCAGTATAATCCCATAAGTGGGGTCTGGGAGGGTAGTGTATATGCAGACCTTACCCCTACCTTGGAAAGAAAAAAGATGTATAAAATAATATGATAAAAAAATGGATCTTGGCGTAACTCAACCCCAAAAATTAGCTCATGAGGGGAGACTTTCCCAAGACCATATAAGGAGACCAAGGACCTCTTAACCCGCCGATGTGGGAGTCCAACACCCTCCACATGCCCAGAACTAAACATCTTGGGATGGGTCTGGCTCCGACAACATGATACAGAACTGAATCTTGGGCCTAACTCAACCCCAAAAGTTAGCTCATGATAGGAAAGGATTGCCCAAAACCATATAAAGAGACCAAGAACTTCTTGTCCCACCGAATGGGACTCCAACACAATAACAATCTAAAAAAAAGATGTGCCCCTCTAATATACAGAAAGACAAAAAAGTTGCTACTATCTTAAAATGGATATTTCTAGTTTCTGCTGCTACGACATCAAGCAACAACTTTAGAAAGAAAAGAACAACACTAAGACAACAATTATAAAATGCATGGGGTCAAAGGGCTAGAGTATTATACAAGATACTAAAATGATAACTTCAATATGCAATATACTTTAGAAAATTGTTGTATTTAAATTCTAAAGTGATTATTATATAACTAGGGATAAAAATATAATTTTAATATAATCTTATTAGATTATCGAATTAACTGTTAACTAAAACCGAAAAAACGAAAAACGAACCAATAGCCCAATAAAAAAATTTACAAAGCCATTTAAAAATGTTATCCCAATAACCCGATATCAATAAACCAATAACATTTTTTTGGTTCGGTTATCTGTAAAACCGGTTTTTGCACACCCTTAATTAGAAGTTTGTGCAGAGAATATAGTCATTTTGTACAGTTGAAGCTGGGGAATGGTAATAATATCCAATTCTGGTCTGATTAAGGCTCGAAAATGGAAGTCACATCAAAATTTCCAACTTTATACAGATATCCCACTAATAAGAATGGTTGGGAAAAGAATTTTTACTCCAGTGAAAATTGGCAGCTGATCTTTAGAAGGGGACTCAATGACTGGGAAGTAGATGAATTTGCTCAGATTATACTCTGTCGCAGAAATAACAAGGGATGTATGTATCAGATTGGCCCTAGAAAGCAATATGAAAGTCAAAAGCATCTGTCAAAGTAGAGCATGGTTTGTTTGTTGGTAGTAGCAAAGAAAACTTTTAACCAGGGACAATCTACAAAAGAGGGGTATAATTTCAAGCAATAGATGATATATGTGAGAAGAAGAGTTAGAAACAGTCAACCATCTCCTCATTCATTGCAAAAGTGGCAAGACAGCGTCGGGGGCTATTCCTTAATATGTATGGTATTAAGTGAGTTTTGCAACCAAATGTAAAGAGTTTACTGGAGACATGGTAACATCAAAAAATCAGCACGCAGTGTGGAGAACAATCCCCCTACGATACACCGGGACACCGCGCATAGCGGTAGCTTTAGTGCACCGGGCTGCCCTTTTTATGGTTTGAGAGAAACAAGATTTGCTTTGAAGGGATAAGATAGCATGCATCCAAGATTAAAAATAGATGTCTTTTGAATTCGTTTTTTTAGTATAAAAGGAGTGTTACGGTGTATTTGGAACAGTATTTAGATTTCCTAGAGGAGGTGGGTAAGTTTTTATGCTTTTGGCCGTTGTTGGTTTGCTGTAACAGTACCTTCTTGATACCTTTATTAATAAAACTTTACAAATAAAACTATATTCACTGTATCCCTAAAGAGCCACACTAAAATAAAGGAGATTTCTAAAAGCTATTCAGATGAAGGAATATGGATCTTCAAGAATATGAAGACACGTGTTCTCAACATGAAGCATGTGACAATCCACAATTTGAAACAGAAAATCAACAAGCTTAAAAGTAACAGTTAGATACCTGTGCACATGGTATTGAAGTTTCAATAGCTCTAGCATGGAAGACAAAACATTCTGTTGGTGGACCACTGTAACATTCATAAAAGGTAAAAAAATTTGGTGATTAGCCTACCATAAAAGTAGAATACAACGTGAAATCTAACTTTATAGCTGAAGCATGCGACTTCTATGGCTTGATGCTGGAAAATCATGAAAGTACATTTTTTGTTTCTTTCTTCAGTTAGTTTATTTTATTTTTTCTAGGGATTAGTTTATTTTATTTTTTCTAGGGACTCTTCAGCACTTTTTGATGATAACGGTGATCATAATCTTCTAGTGACACTTTGGGGTCTTTTTTATTAAGTTATTATTCCCTTCTCCATGAAAGAGGATCCTCAACAACTGTAAACATAATCATCATCATAACCATATTAACAACTCCAATAATAATAGCACTAGTGTTACTAATAGTAGTGGTAATAATTTCAAATATTATTAACGGTATTATTAGAAACAATGAAGATGATGAGGATGATGACAACCATAGAAATAATACTACTATGCCTAAATACATGATAATATTTGTGTTGTTCTCTTTGTTACAACTGTATCAAGGAGAAACAAAATGATCATTAACCTTCTGTAGGATAGTAAAATCCTTTTGAGTTAAAATTTGGACATGTATCCAAGAATAGTATTGTAAAAGAACTAAAAAGCCAAAAGGATATGTGTCATCAACACCGTGAAAATAAACGTGAAATATTGATAACTAAAGACATCACAAAAGCTGCCTACACGGAATATTCTTAGGGAGTGACATTCATCATTACTAGTCATTCGTTAAACATCTAAAATGAGAGTGAGAAATAATAGAGGAAAAAATATGATTGAATTGCGTGTTTACATAATTACATCAAGACCCTATTTATAGACACTATAGTACAATCCTTTTTCAAATTGGATTTTTATATACTATTCTTATTTCTATTCATATTCTAACACTCCCCTTCAAGTTGGTGCATACAAATTATATGTACTTAACTTATTACAAATGTAATTAATATGAGTACAGGTGAGGGACTTGGTGAAGATATTTGCAAGTTGATCACTTGACTTCACAAATTTTGTAATAATATCTCCTGAGAGTATCTTTTCTCTGACAAAGTGGCAATCAATCTCTATGTGTTTAGTCCTCTCATGAAACACTGGATTTGATGCGATATGAAGGTTTGTTTGATTATCACACACAAGTTCCATCTCATCAGTTTCTCCAAATTTTAGCTCTCTCAGCAATTGTTTGATCCAAATTAGCTCACAAGTTGCTCTAGCCATTGCTCGATATTTTGCTTCCGCACTAGATTGAGCAACCACACTCTGTTTCTTACTTTTCCAAGACACCAAATTACCTCCTACTAAAACACAATATCCGGAGGTAGAACGTCTATCAGAGGGTGATCCTGCCCAATCAGCATCTGTGTATACAATGATATGCTCGTGACCTCGATCCTCAAAGAGTAGTTCTTTACCTGGAGCTGCCTTTATATATCGCAAAATACGAACAATTGCATCCCAATGACTATCACAGGGGAAGTCATAAACTGACTTACAACACTCACAGGAAAGGATATGTCAGGTCTAGTCACGGTGAGATAATTCAACTTTCCAACCAACCGCCTATACATTTCGGGATCAGTGGCTCCCCCTGTCCTGGCAGAAGTTTAACATTTGGATCCATAGGAGTGTCAATGGGTCTACATCCCATCATTCCCATCTCCTCAAGAATGTCTACGACATACTTGCGTTAAGAAATAACAATACCTGATCTGGACTGAGCAACCTCAATACCTAGAAAACATTTGTCTGCCGAGGTCTTTAGTTTGGAAATGCCGAAAGAGATGTTGCTTCAATTTTGTGATACAATCTTAATCATTGTCGGTGATAACGATATCATTAACATAAACCACCAAATAAATACACAGATTTGGTTGAGAATGTCGATAAAACACAAAGTGATCGGCTCCACTATGAATCATGCCAAACTACTGAATTACTATGCTAAACTTTCCAAACCAAGCTCGAGGGGACTATTTCAGACCATAGAGTGACCTATGCAATCGACATACAAGACTACTAAACTCTCCCTGAGCAACAAAACTAGGTGGTTGCTCCATCTAGACATCTTCTTCAAGATCACCATGCAGAAAAATATTCTTAATATCCAACTGATAAAAAGGCCAACGACGAACGGCAACAATGGATAGGAAAAGACGGACAGATGCTATTTTAGCCACTGGAGAGAAAGTGTCACTATAATCAAGCTCAAATATTTGCGTGTATCCTTTGGCAACAAGGCGAGCCTTAAGCCAATCAACCTGACCGTCTGGACCAACTTTGACTGCATAAACCCAATGGCAACCAACAGTAGATTTACCTGCAGGAAGGGAAACAAGCTCTCAAGTACCACTCGCATGTAAAGCAGACATCTCATCTATCATAGTCTGCTTCCATCCTGAATGAGAAAGTGTTTCACCTATTGTCTTAGGGATGGAAATAGAGGACAAAGATGATACAAAAGCATAATGGGGTAATGATAAACAATGATAACTCAAGAAAGTATAATGTGGGTTAGCATTACGAGTGGAACGCATACCTTTTTGAAGTGCAACTGATTGGGTAGGAGAAGGCAAGTTCGCAGTAGGAGAAGCATCCGACACATGACATAAATCATCTGGGACTAATGGTGGACGCGGACGATGATGATAAGTTAGAAGTGGTGGCACTGTAGCTGGAGATGTAGAAGTAACTGTTGATTCCTCAAAGGTTGGTGCGGGTAAGTCTGGAGATACAGGTAAGACCAAGAATGGTGCAGGTAAGACTAGAGATACGGGTAAAACCTCAGAGATATCAGGATGATCAAAAGATGTATAGTAAGGTCGAGATTCAGAAAAGTTGACATTGGCGGACATATAGCGACGAAGATCCGGTGAATAACAATGATACCCTTTTTGAACTCGAGAGTAACCAAGGAAGACACACTTGAGAGCACGAGGGGCTAATTTATCTTTTCCAAGGGCTAAGTTATGAACAAAGCATGTGCTCCCAAAGACACGAGAGGGGATAGGGTAGAGATGTGATTGTGAGGCGCGGCAAGACGAAGCAGACGAGAGAATAACTCAACAATTGTAGGAATCGTAGGACTAGCTAAAATTTGATCACGTACTAACTCATGGTCAGTAGAAAGTCCAGCAAGTGTAAGAACTAAAAACAACATCCGTCTATGCTCTTGTTGTTTTTCCATATCTGCAGTGATGGGCATCAATGTATCAAATTCTTCCATGACTGCTTGTACTTGTCCCAAGTAAGTAGACATATCGGATTCTTGTTTCTTCAAGTTGGTCATTCGAGATATCACATCATAAAAACGAGCTATGTCATTAGTGTATAAAGCACGAGCATTTCCCCAAACTAAATAACATGTTTGAAATGGACGAAACAAGGGCATCAACTTGGAATCAATAGATCGCCATAAGAGACTACATAATTGAGCGTCAACTTTCTCCCATTGTTCTTTGGCTTTCGCATCTTCCGTACTAGATTTTGCCTTTTCATCTACCACACTAGCCTTGTTCTTTAAGTGATCTTAGACACCTTGACCTTTGAACCACAACTCAACCGACGAAGCCCAGGCTAAATAATTTGAACTTCCCATTAATGGTTCAGAAGTAATCAAAGGACTTGAACTTCCAATTCCAATATTTTTGGAGCCAAAAATATCATATCAAAAAGACATCTTGGGAATTTTGACTTGAAAATGATGAGGAATATTAAAATTCTAAACCTAGTCCAGAACCTTCATGAATCAAAAAACAATTTTGCTACTTCTAGAAAGAGAAAGTCAATTTGAATTTTGCTACCAGTTGTCAAGTTTATCTTTTACATAATTCTAAAATACTTAGCTATTAAGAAAATGAGTTGTCAACTATGAGTTGTCAATGAGTTGTGCATGAGTTGTACAAAGGCTTTTGAAGCCTATAAATAGAGGCAATGACCTCTAGCTATGTAGTTTTAGTTCAACTCTTCTATTAATGAAACTTTGTGTTTTCTTTTAAGATCTTGGATTAGATCTTGTATTTTAAGGGCTTTGGATTAAGCTCTTGTTATCCATGGATTCGGATTGTCTTTAAAGTGTTATCTTACAACACGTTGAAGTTGTTCCTTCAACAAATTGTGTGGTTTACTTTATTTAGCACATTAGAGAGTTCCTCTAAAACTTATGCTATATCAGTTTGGTATCAGAGCAATGGAGGATCTTACAACGAGGGTGAATAACCTAGAAGAAAGATTGGATCAACAAATCGCTACTCTTCGTGAAGAACTCACTAGGAGGTTTGAAGAACTTGTTGTATTAGTGAGAAACAATCAAGGAGGTGTTGCCAGAAACCGGAGACAACATCGAGCTCAATATGTGGAAGAGGAAGATGATGTGGAGGAACATGCTCTTTATGCACAACCAAGAAGAGGTCATGCAAATGGTGGAGATATGTACAAGATTAAGGCTGAAATCCCAACTTTCAATGGTAATGTAAACATTGAAGGGTTTCTTGATTGGATCTATGAGGTGGAGACATTCTTTGAGATTATGAACATCCCTCCAGATCGTGGAGTACCATTGGTGGCATATAAATTGAAAGAAGGTGCTGGAGCTTGGTGGAATCGTCATCAAGAAGATCTTCGTTTGAGGGGTGAAAATCGTGTAAGATATTGGCCATAAATGAAAGCACTTCTAAAGGCTAGGTTCTTGCCTACGAATTATGAACAACTCTTGTACCTACAGTTCCATAACTGTGTTCAAGGTAATAAATCTGTTTCTGATTATACAGAGGAGTTCTTAAGATTACAAGGTGCAATCTTTCTGAAAATGAAGACCAACAAGTCGCAAGGTATATCAATGGTCTCAATGATTCTATCCAAGAACGTCTTGGCATACAACAAATTTGGTTAATAGATCAAGCTCAAACTCTTGCCTTGAAAGCTAAGAGATATATAAAAACCAAAAAGTCTTATAAAGCCGCGTCTTATTCTCGCCCAAAAAGTATATCAAAAAGTTCTCCACGCCAAGAGGAGGGGGAGTTTATTCCATCTAAAGCAAAGAAAGATGAAAAGGCACCATCTTCTAGCAAAAATAATGATAAGCAACCATCTAATACGATCAAGTGTTACAAGTACCGCGAAGAGGGACACATACCAAGCAACTTTCCAAGAATGAAGTTTGTCAACACCACTCGTCGTGATGAAAGTGATGAAGAGGTGGACAACTATGAAAGTGAAGGTGAACCCGAACTATGTGAAGAAGGGGGAGCATAAATAGTATGTGTGGTCAAACGTCTTCTATGCTCTAGTTTCTGAAAATATGGTTAAACACTTAAATCTTTAGACACATGATCACCCGAATCCATATACTATCGGATGGCTCAAGAAAGGAGTGAAGATCAGGATCACCAAACAATGTTGGTTACCACTTTCTTTGGGTAAGTATTATCGATCAAATGTTCTATGTGATGTGGTTGATATGCATGCATGTCATGTTCTTCTTAGAAGACCCTGGCAATATGATGTGAACACCACACATAAAGGAAGAGACAATTGGAATTCTTTCATTTGGAACAAACGAAAAATCATTATACTTCCAAACAAGACTACTAATAATGCCTCTGAAGTAAAGGAGAAGAGTATGTTAACCATCACTCAAAATCCAAAAGAATTTGCTCAAGACTTGAAGAAATCAAAATTATGTGCCGCATTAGTCGTCAAAGGAGATGAGCAACCAACAAAAGAAATTCCAGTGGAGATGCAAAGTCTGTTATCTGAATACGCCTCAACATCTACCTCCTATGAGGAATATTCAACATCAAATAGATTTTGTTCCAGGTGCTAGTCTTCCCAACCTACCACACTATAGGATGCGCCCAAAAGAGCATCCAATTCTAAGGGAGAAAGTAGAAGAGTTATTGCGTAAGGGACATGTTAGAGAAAGCATAAGTCCATGCGCTGTACCAGCACTACTCACGCCAAAGAAAGATGGATCTTGGCAGATGTGCGTGGATAGTAGGGTTATCAATAATGTTAGAATATGAGTAGGAATAGGAATAGCATATAATATCCTACTTGGAAAAGGATTGTAATGTAATGTCCTATTAGGAAAAGGGTTGGAATGTATTGTCTATAAATAAGGCCTCAATATAATAATGTAGTTACAACAATTCAATAATATTTTTCTCTTATATTTCTCACATGGTATCAGAGCTTCCACGATCTTGGTAAAGTATCAAAAAGTTTCCGCTGCCGGTGGGCGGCTATAATCCATATATGCCGCCCGTCTGGCCTATGATTATGTTAGCAAAAGTTAAGTCACTGACTCACTGTGTATCTTTCTAGTGACTATTTTCTCATATCTTTGCGTAGCACCATTCATCTGTCCGGTGACTACTTTTTCATATCTATTTTTCTTAGCACCGTACTTTTCGGTGACTATTTTCTCATATCTGATTTGCGTAGCACCGAGCATCTTTCCGGACTACTGTCTCATATCTGAGTTGCATAGCACCATGCATCTTTCAAATGACTCCTCAGATTTAATTTACATAGTTCCGTACGTCTTTCCGGTGACTTCTCAGATCTTTTTCAATAGGGTCGTGCCATCATTCCGACCCAGCCCACATAATTTCTCTTTTCCATTAGGATCGTGCCGTCATTCCGACCCTACTCATATAATTTCTATTTCTCAATAGGGTCGCGCCATCATTCCGACCCTACACATATTTCTCTTTTTCAGTAGGGTCGTGTCATCATTCCGACCTTACCCATAAACTTTTTTTTTCCTCGGATTGTAGTCACTTTTCAGCCATCAAATCTAATAATCCGGCGTGTGAGTGTGTTTCGGCTAAGTTTCCGGTGACTTTCATGTTCAAGATCTACTCGTCTCTTGATTTCGAGATGACCCGTATATTTTATACCAATTTTCGGCAATTTTCCAGCGACACATCGACTTTACGGCAATATTTACTACTTTTCAGATCATTTTTTTCAATTTGTTCCGTTTCAATTGAGGTGTCCCAGACGTCCAAAGCAGTCCTTATCAGTTTTCTTGCAGATATCTTCACCAAGTCCCTCACCGATTCTCATATTAGTTACATCCATAACAAGCTTGGTACATATGTCTTCTATGCACCAGCTTGAGGGGGAGTGTTAGAATATGAGTAGGAATAGGAATAGCATATAAAATCCTACTTGGAAAAGGACTGTAATGCAATGTCCTATTAGGAAAAGGATTGGAATGTATTGTCTATAAATAGGGTCTCAATGTAATAATGTAGTTACAACAATTCAATAATATTTTTCTCTTATATTTCTCACAAATAAAATCACTACAAGGTACGGATTTCCTATCCCACGAATGGATGACATGCTTGACCAACTCAGTGGAGCAAAGGTGTGCGGATATCACCAAATGCGAATTAGACCCGGTGATGAATAGAAGACTGCATTCAAGACAAAATAGGGGTTGTGTGAATGGCTAGTTATGCCATTTGGACTTTCTAATGCTCCTAGTACTTTCATAAGCCTAATGAATCAGGTTCTTCGTCCATTCTTGTCACAATTTGTAGTTGTCTATTTTGACGACATATTGATCTACAGCAAAAATATGGAGGAATATTTTGAACATGTCAAAAAGGTGATGGATGTATTGAAGGAGAATAAGCTCTATGTTAACCTGAAAAAGTGTGTATTCCTTGAAATAAAACTAGTTTTCTTAGGCTTTATTATCTTAAGTGAGGGGATTCAAGTTGATGAGTCTAAAATAGATGCAATAAAGGGATGGCCAACTCCAAAAACTATCTCTGAAGTAAGGAGCTTCCATGGTTTAGCCACTTTCTATAGAAGATTTGTGAAGAACTTTAGTACTATCATGGCACCAATCACTCACTGAATGTTTAAAGAAAGGGAAGTTCATATGGGATGAAAAAGTTGAAGCTAGTTTCATGGAGATTAAGGAAAAGCTGTCACAAGCTCATGTATTAGTGTTATCAGATTTCAACAAGACCTTTGAGTTGGAATGTGATGCTAGTGGAGTAGGCATTGGGGTTGTTTTATCACAAGAAATGAAACCTGTTGCTTTCTTCAGTGAGAAGCTAAGTGAAGCAAGACAAAAGTGGAGTACTTACCAGCAAGAGCTGTATTTTGTTTATAGAGCATTGAAGACATGGGAGGTCTATTTAATGCCTAAAGAGTCCATTGTCTACACTGATCATCAATTCTTGAAACATTTTAGAAGTCAAAAGCATGTGGATTGCAGGTTAGCAAGATGGGCAGCATACTTGGAGAGATTCAATTATCTTATTATCCACAAAATCGAGTGGCAGATGCTTTAAGCCGACGTGCAAACGAATGAAAGGTTTACCATTAGAAGAGAATTTTGTGGTACAAGATGGATATCTCTTTAATAAAAACCGCTTATGTATTCCCAGAGGTTCTCTACGAGACAAGTTGATTCGAGAGATGCATTCATGTAATCTTAGCGGCCATATTGGGCGTGATAAAACTATTGCTAATTTGGAAGCACGGTACTATTAACCACAACTTAAAGAGAGATGCCGGCAAATTTGTGCAAAGGTGTCCCGTTTGCCAAACATACAAAGGTCAGGTTCAAAACACCGGACTTTATATGCCATTACCCGTTCCAAGTGCACCTTGGGAAGACCTATCAATGGATTTTGTAATTGGCTTACCAAGGACAAGGCGAGGACATGATGTTGTTTACGTGATAGTAGACAAATTTTCTAAAATGACTCATTTTATCCCTTGCCGTAAGACAACGGATGCCCATCATGTAGCTAATCTTTTCTTCAGAGAAGTAGTCAGACTACATGGTGTTCCAAGATCAATTATTTCAGATCGAGATAGCAAATTTCTTGTTGCATTTTGGCTTACTTTATGGAAACAATTCAACACAAAATTGAAGTTTTCAAGCACTGCCCATCCACAAACAGATGGCCAAACAGAAGTGGTGAATAAATTTCTAGGAAATTTAATTCGATGCATCTGTAGAGATAAGAAAGGACAATGGGATTTAGCTTTATCCCTTGCGGAGTTTTCCTACAATAATTCTAAGCATGGGTCTACAGGTCGTAGCCCTTTCTCCATTGTGTACACTAGAGTTCCAAGACATGTGGTCTATTTAGTGAAGCTACCAACAAGGGAGAATTCAAGATCAGCTATGACCTTTGGTGACAATTATTCAGAATTATTTAAAGAGGTTCAAAATGTAATAGAAGCATCAAATAAGAAATAGAAGCAGTTGGCAGATAAGAATAGGAGGCTAATGTCATTCCAAGTTGGTGACAAAATAATGGTATACCTTAGAAAGGAGAGATTGCCTACTGGTGTTCACGGAAAATTAAGGCAAAAGAAATATGGCCCATACACTATTCTAAAGAAGATCAACCACAATGCCTATGTGGTAGATTTGCCAAGTGAGATGAATATTTCAAATACTTTTAATGTGGCTGACCTATCACTCTATCATCCAGAGCAAACACTTTACGAAGAAAACTCGAGGTCGAGTTTCAAAGAAGTAGAGGAGAATGATGAGGAACATTAAAATTCTAAACCTAGTCCAGAACCTTCATGAATCAAAAATCAATTTTGCTACTTCTAGAAAGAGAAAGTCAATTTGAATTTTGCTACTAATTGTCAAGTATATCTTTTACATAATTCTAGAATACGTAGCTATTAAAAAAATGAGTTGTCAACTATGAGTTGTGTATGAGTTGTCAATGAGTTGTGTATGAGTTGTCAATGAGTTGTACAAAGGCTTTTGAAGCCTATAAATAGAGGCAATGACCTCTAGCTATGTAGTTTTAGTTCAACTCTTCTATTAATGAAACTGTGTTTTCTTTTAAGATCTTGGATTAGATCTTGTATTTTAAGGGCTTTGGATTAAGCTGTTGTTATCCGTGGATTCGGATTGTCTTTAAAGCGTTATCAACACGTTGAAGTTATTCCTTCAACAAATTGTGTGGTTTACTTTATTTAGCATATTAGAGAGTTCCTCTAAAACTTGTGCTACTTCAAAAAACCAAGAAACAGAATCTGGATCTCTGAAAATTTGCAGGGAAAATATAAAGTCGTCGGAATTAGGGTTCCGGCGACCGTAATCTGGAAATACTTGACGGATTTGCAAAAAAGTAACTGGTCAGAGTCGGATTATCCGGGTCACCCAACAAAAAAAGAAACAACTGAAAAAAGTGGACCAGAGAAGACTCACACGCCGGCACGTGGTACAGATCTCACCAGAATTACATATTTCCGGCAGGCGCGTGGTGGCGCGTGGACTGTATTTTTTCGGCGATTTTGGTTGGGTTTTTTTGTCGCCTGAACTTTTCTATCCTCTTGGTGGTGGTGTATTTGGCACACAACCCACAAAAAAAATAATGACACAAATCGGTCACCAAAAATTGACACATGGTGACTGGATTTTTTTTTTTTCCTGAAATTTCTCACCAATACTCTGATACCATGTGAGAAATAATAGAGGGAAAAATATTATTGAATTGTGTGTTTACATAACTACATCAAGACCCTATTTATAGACACTATAGTACAATCCTTTTCCAAGTAGAATTTTTATATACTATTCCTATTTCTATTCCTATTCTAACAGAGAGATTTAGATGTCAAACTTACACGGTTTGACGATCAACAAAATTTAGCATCATCTGTGATTTGGTGTATATTGATATAAAGAATCATTGCTAAAAGAACCATAATGGAATATGAATTCTTACTTGTTCCTTGAAGCTTTAGTATCTCGTGCAAACATTTTGTAAGATAAAAGCTTTCCTTCAAGCTGACCTAAAAGCCGGTTAACCTTGCTTACTTCAAACTTGATTGGTTTATTTCCATGCACCAGCTCGTCATTGTCATCATCGGTTAAATTTCCATTACTTTCGTCAACAGCACTCTTACCACATTCATTCTGTTGATGAACATCAGTGCAACCGTCGATCCAGATTTGACCCCCTTGTTTTTCGCCTAATACATCATCAATAGGGAATATATACAAATAGCGTCTCCATTTTGCAGAGAAGTTGGGATGAAATTCCCGGGATACCTATTGACAAAAAATATATTTGCCGTCAGATAAAAAAGAAAAATGGAGAAACCAACAATATGCAGATGGCAGTACACCCTTTTTTGATAAGTAGACAAATATTCTATCGATTTCTATAGCAACAAGTAGATATTTTTTGTGTACAAAAAGGATGGACTGAATCCCTTTAACTATGTAGGGCGCCTAACAACCCGATTTGGTATCAAAATTAATTCCAAAAGCCATCCTACTCATAAGTTCAACAAGTAAAGACATCTAAATTTCTGGAAAGGCAGATGTTGCTTTTCCTTCAAACATACTGATTCTTTCAAACCAAATTGTCCGAAATATGCTATGTGCAAGTATGCCAAATCAACTCAAAAAGATTGCAGTAAAACTATAAGTTATTCACGAATTGAAAAATTCATTCCTACAATCATACTCCAAATCCTATTATCATTTATCTAACTAGAATAAATGATGAAGAGATCATCCAAGCTGTCGAGAAGAAGAAAACCGAAAAACAAAGACATAAATTTCAACTCAAAAATTCATTCAGAAAGCATAAAGCCTAGTAGAACAACCAGGGGTATCTTGGAAAAAGGATCTGATAGGTCAAGCACGGCAGATTGTGAAAATTGTCTCACAACAGAAGCTAAATAATAACATTCTTCCCAGCTTTCATTTGCTCTACATGGATAGAAATAACAACGTGACAAGGGTGACAACAGTTGAAAAGAGGAATTTTCCTTCAACTCCACTTCATCAGCGCCAGTTGAAAGCTTCTCGTTTTGTTGATCACCCCTTTGTCCATGCATGCATAAATGGCAAAAGTACTTCTGTTCTCACTTTTTCCCCTAGATTACATTATGCTCAGTCAGTTACCCACTTGATTTGGGCAGCTATTTAGCTAGAATGGGCTTTCCACGTGACTTTAAACTATATATGGTTTAAAGCAACTTTTATAACTTTCGTGGGCATTCACCAGATCAAAAGAAAAACCCATATGGTAACAGATGTATTTAACCAGAAAACATTGAAATAGATTTCCCCCAACAGATGACAAGAAAGCATGTTGCATCTTCAAGCTAGAAAAATCAACAAACCAAATGATCAGTTACCTTGGTGAGAGAAACTACCCTGATCTTTCCCGGGGCTGCCTTATCAAGTGCATCTTTTACATCTTCAATCTTAACATCCTTTCTCCAAGTGTCTAGACATAGAAGTGAACCAATATTCATATCTCAGAAAAAAGGGGGGATTCACAAGTTGAACATTAAGCTTTCTGGATACGCATGTGCACATGGTTTATGATAGGCTATATAACCATGACATCCACAGTCAACTGTACATAAGTATTTCAATTGGGGAAAAGTTAGCAACATATTCTTCATCGAGTCTAAGATACTGTATATAGAACACTAATGCATTATTGAAATATTGGTTAAAAAAGTTTAAAACTTTTAGACATTTTAAATTAGTAGGATTCTGCAGTTAAGCCACATTTTTCTGTAGAAGGACCCCAGAGAGAATAATCAGCATTTTACTCTGTTTCAGTATCCTTCAATCTCAGATAAATCTTTTGGCATGAATATCTTCAGATCTTTTGTTATTGTGTTCAACATATAATTTTTAGGAGAAACAATGAAAAGTCAATCCTCTTTCATCATTTACTCAAACTTATTGTTTAAGTTCTTTAATTGGTAGGCATTTGAATGAACCATCCAAAAAGTTGTTTATAGACCCACCCTTTAAAAAGAGGAATATTTGGCATCGTCTTCAATGGACTGAAAAATTCTGAATTTTCTCCAACTCGCAATGGGGCAGGGAGCATACAAAATGAAGATGTATGCTGCGGATGTTTCCTATGCTTTACAAGTGAAAAAGAGAACATCAGATCAAGTCAATATCAGCAGAAAGAGGTCCTTCTAACTAATTCGGTCTTATCCTTGAATGAACTACATTATCTTCGATCCCTTTCCAGAACCAGCCCTAAAGCGACATCTTAAAATAGTGGGACCAAAGTAACGTACTTCCCGAGTTGCTCTTGCACAAAACCCTCTTTTGTCTACTTAGTTAGAAATACCAACTCTAAATAGCTTAAGAATTTCTTGGGTTGAAAAAGGTATTTATAGATTCTAGAGCTCAAGAAAAGGTTAAGAACCCTAGTAGCAGAATGAAATAAGTTCTTAGGGAGCCAAACCTGTAGTTTAACGCATTGCTACCTCATACGGGCATTGAAAACTATTTTTTTATAAAAAGAAAAAACTTTTGAAAAACTATTCAAAGAGTTTTTCCTTAGTTTATGAATTATGTTCAGTATGGACCTGAACACATGAATTGTTTTTCCTCAACGTCAGACCATTTGATATGATGAGAAGGCGAGAAAGGACGGATCACCAGTCGGTATGCGATCAAAATGCAAAAAGAATATTTGGATATGAGGATTATTTTGGAGTTGAAAAAGACTCCATTATATAGTGCGAGGGTATTTTAATAAAAGTAGTAGTAGCAGTAGCATGAGACGGAACAATCCCAAAAGCATATGAATAGGCAACTTCACAGACGAGAGTCCCTTAGCTGGAAAGGAGATAGAAAAGGCAATTTCTCGGACATGAATTGCTACAAACTTCTAAGCGATCCATTGCCATCATTACCCATCGGCTTTGGAAGTGTATTTGGTGGATAAGCCACCATTGAAGGTGGATTACTGCACTTGGTTAGTCACTCATGGGAGAGGCCTAGTCTTCAAAAGAGGGGGATCAATCATCAGCATTTGCAGCAGATGCTCTTTGCGTGCAAGTCAAAATATGGACAGAAATCACCTCTGCTCATTTACCAAGCAAATCTGGGACTTCATTGATCAACATTGGTATCAACTAGACAATGCCGAGAACTGTTAGAATATGAGTAGGAATAGGAAAGGGAAAAGCATATAGAATCCTACTTGGAAAAGGATTATAATGTAGTGTTGTATCCTATTTGGAAAAGGATTGAAATGCAGTGTCTATAAACAAGGTCTCAATGTAGTCATGTAGATACAACAATTCAACAATATTTTTCACCTTTATTTCTCACATGATATCAGAACTAGGCCCACCCAATGTTTCCAATGTTGGGCCCTGTCTTATATTATCTATGCTCTATATGTCCAGTCGGGGGGTTCTCCGGTGAGTTAAAGGGTCTTGGTCTCCTTATATGATCTTGGGAAATCCTTCCCTCGTGTGCTAGCTTTCGAGATTTAGTTAGGTTCAAGGTCCATTTCTTTATCATGGTATCAGAGCCTCTACGATCTCGGTGGAGAACCAAAGAGCATCCACTGTAGGCGGACGGCTATAACCCATATATGCCGCTCGTCTAGCCAATGATTTTGTTAGAAAAAGTTAGGTCATTGTGTATCTTTCCTGTGACTACTTTCTTATATCTAATTCGTAGCATCGTGCATTTTTCAGATGACAACTTTCTCATATCTAATTTGCGTAGCACCGAGCATCTTTCCGAATTACTTTCTCATATCTGAGTATGTAGCACCGTGCGTCTTTCTAGTGACTCCTCAGATTTGATTAGCATAGTTCTGTGCGTCTTTCTAGTGACTCCTCGGATCTGATTTTTGTAGGGTCGTGCCATCATTTCAACCCTACCTATATAATTTCTCTTTTATGACCCAATCCATATAATTTTATTGTCAAAAAACAGTCTCCTCAAGCCTGGTTTGGAAAGTTCAAAAATTTCTCTTTTTCAATAAGGTCGTGCCATCATTCTAATCCTACCCATATAATTTCTATTTTCCAGTTGGATCGTGCCATCATTCCAGCCTCTACCCACATAATTTCTTTCTCAGTAGGGTTGTGCCATCATTCTGACCCTACTTATATAATTTTTTCTCAAATTGTGACCACTTTTCAGCCATCAAATCTACTCATGTTCCGGCCAGTTTTTCATTGACTTTCTTATTCAAGATTTACTCATCTCTTGATTTCGAGATGACCCATATATTTTATACCAGTTTTCGACAACTTTACAGCGACATGTCGACTTTCCGATGACGTTTACTACTTTTCCGACCACTTTTTCAGTTTGTTCCTTTTTAACTAAGGCCTCCCAGATGTCCAGAGAAGCCCTTACCAGTTTTTTTTTGCATATATCTTCACCAAGTCCGTCACTGATTCTCGTATTAATTACATCCATAACAAGCTTGATACATATGTCTTATATGCACCAGCTTGAGGGGAAGTGTTAGAATATGAGTAGAAAAAAGAATAGAACATAGAATCCTACTTAGGAAAGAATTGTAATGTAGTGTCCTATTTGAAAAAGGACTGGAACGTAGTGTCTATAAATAGTGTCTCAGTGTAATCATGTAAATATAACAATTCAATAATATTTTTCTCTTTTATTTCTCACAAGAACAACAAAGGATTTGTTGCAAGGTCGGTATATCAAAGTGATGGGAAAGAAAAAAAAGCAAAATTTTGAACACAATGTCCTCAGCTATCTGATGGCCATTTGGACGGAAAAGAAAGCTAAATGTAAAGAAATGAATCTTGGGCCTAACTCAATGTCAAAAGCTAGCTCATGAGGGGAGGATTGCCCAAGTCTGTATAAGGAAACCATCCATCCCTTTTCACCCAATGTGGGACTCTTCAACACCCTACCTCATGCCTAAGGCAAGGCATCTGGTGCGTGGGCATTAATATGGGGGCCCAACATCAATACACAACTATAGGGATGAGTTGGGCTCTGATACCATGTAATGAAATGGATCTTGGCCCCAACTCAACCTCAAAAGCTAGCTCATGAGGAGAGGATTTCGATGAGGGACACTTCCTACCAATTATCTTCTACAACACCCTACCCCTAATATTATCTTCTCTAACCCACCCCTCACCCCCTAAATTCCTAAAATCCCAAACTCCAAGAAAGCAAAGATGACGCCATTGATGACCTTGATTGAACGCGCATGCACACACACAATTTCTTTCCCTTTTTTGTGATGATTCATGTGTAGAATAATGGATTTTTTAATCAAATTAAAGCAAAAATGAGTTTTTTGTGATAATTTTTTTCTCATTCTCCGTTCGCGTATGTATGTGCATTGTCCAGTGTTTATAGCAAGTTTTGAAATAATGTTCATTCCTGCATAGCCTAATTGCACAATTACCATAGTCAAGAAAGGCAAAAAATCACTCCCCACTGTAAAATTTTAATTTCTTTTTCCTCTCCAAATTCACAACTTCTTGAGGAAACAAGAAGAAAACGAAAATGAAGAAAGAAGAGAAATGAATGAAAGAAAGGGAGATAAAAAAAGAAAATGAGAGCGTGAGAGAAGTAACAGGAGATAAAAAAAGAAAATGAGAGTGTGAGAGAAGTGTTTGTTATGTGTGATATTTTTATAAAAGGGTAGCCCAGTGCACTAAAGCTACCGCTATGCGCGGTGTCCGGGGAAGGGCCCCACCACAAGGGTGTATCGTACGCAGCCTTACCTTGCATTTCTGCTAGAGGTTGTTTCCAAGGCTTGAACCATGACCTCCTGGTCACATGGCAGCAACTTTACCAGTTACTCCAAGGCTCCTCTTCAAATGTGTGATATTTTTATGTACAATCAAATTGTGCAAAATTTAGTTGGAAAAGTGGTATATTGGATCAAATTGAGAGTCACTGAATTGGAAAGAACTGAAATTAATGGCATACTCAGCATATTTTGCAAAAATATGCAGTGTGTATTTTGCTTTGCATTGTAGTTGAAAATGGTGAAAAATTAATGGAAGTTAAAGAAAAAAAAATGGTGAAAATTAATGGAAGAAAAGGTAAGGAAAAAAGAGCTGAGAGACAAACAAAATTACAAAAATACCTTTCACACGCACTCAAAATGCATGTAGTACACGAGCAATGGTGACTCGGCAAAAAGTGTCAAAATGACACATCAAAATGCTAGTTGAGGTGCCAAAAATGAAAACCGTCTATTTTAAGTGCCAAAATTAAAGATCGCTTAAACTTTAGGTGCTTGTAGATGGGTTCCGCCTAGATTTTTTGAGTTCTTTCCATAGTCAATAGTGTTGCCCCTTCATACGTGTTCTACAGCACATTCTAGTTGCTAAATTATCAATGAAACGACCTTCTAATGATTAAGAAAAACATATATATGCGCAAGTGACCTTGTTGATTTGAAGTAGGAGGAAAGGCAATGTGAAACACTAAATTAAACCCTTACAAATTGAAAGAATGCACCATCAAAACTTCACATGACAGTAAACTACATTTTTTTAAGTTTAAAACTACTTAACAGTCAAATTAAAATCAATATCATATCCTTGATAGAGAAAACAAAAAAAAATGAAGCACAAAGCACACACAACAATACTGAGTCTGGGAGGGTAAACTGTACGCAGTCCATACCAATACCTCAGATGTACAGAGGTTGTTTCCGATAGACCCCTACTCTGGACAGATAATTGTATAATCAAACAAACAAACGCAAAAAAAAAGCACACAACAAAAATGGGAGACACGCCGCCAGATAATAGAAAAAACAAAACACCCACACGGTTATACTATAAACCATCTATTCGAAATCAAAGACATCACCAAAACACCACGAACAAGCAACTATTTACGGACGAACTCCTACCCACTAACTCCCTACCCTAGTTCGCTTCCTCCACACCTTCCTATCAAGGGTCATGCCCTCCGTAAGTCGTAACTGTTCCATATCATGCTTAATCACTCCTTCCAATATTTCTTCGGCCTACCTCTACCCCGCCTAAAACCATCCATAACCAGCCTCTCACACCTCTAAACTGAAGCATCCGTGCCCCTCCTCATAACATGCCTGAACAAATGCAACCTCACTTCCCACATCTTGTCCTCCACTAAAGTCACTCCCACCTTCTCCCCAATAATCTCATTTCTAACCCTATTACTCCTGATAAGTCAATACATCCATCGCAACATCCTCATTTCCGTCACCTTCAACTTTTAGATGTGGGAGTTCTTCACTGCCAATATTCAGCTCATAGCCGGTCAGACTGCCACTCTATAGAACTTACCTTTAAGCTTAGGAGGCACGTTTTTATCACAAAAAACCCCCTAAGTGAACCTTCATTTCAACCACCCTGCAGCAATACGGTGCCTGACATCCTCATTAATCTTGCCATTTCCCTTAATCATAAACCCAAGATACTTGAAACTTTCCTTCTAAATGGCCTGATAATCCAGCTTTACTACTACGTCAGCCTCTTGTGACAAATCACTAAACTTGCATTCCAAGTACTCGGTCTTGGTCCTGTTCAACCTAAATCCTTTAGACTCAAGGGTCTGTCTCCAAACCTCCAAAGTATCATTAACTCCTCTACGAGTCTCGTCAATCAGTAAACATCATCAATAAATATCATACACCAAGGCACCTCCCCTTGAATATGTCGCGTCAAAACATCCATCATCAAGGCAAATAAAAACGAGCTAAAAGTCGATCCCTAGTGCAACCTTGTCAAAACAGGAAAGTGCTTTGAATCCCCTCCTACCGTCCTCACACGAGTCTTAGCGCCATCGTACATGTCCTGAATTGTAATACCCCGTACTAATCTTAGCTCAATTCAGCTCTTAGTTGCATGCTTAAGGGGCTTAAGGCTTGAAATTTTCACTTAGTGTTGGGGACTTAGTCATCTTCAAGACCCCTAAACTTCGAGGATTTTTATTTTGACCTTCCCAACCCCGAGACGTTAGTTTTTGAGTTAATTCATGTTCAGGGATGTAAGAAGTATGTCTTGCGGGAGTTTCAGATTTTTCGGACAAGGTTTGGGGCATATTTGGATAACGAAACCAGTGGGTCACAGCGATAAGCCCGCGACGCGGCATTAGTCCCGATCGCATGCTGACTGCGTCGCGATGAAGGTGTTGTGTCCAGTTCTTGATTTATAATTGAAGACATGTGTCATGATTTTTATCCTAGTGTGTGAAGTGCTTTTGAGGTAAAAAATGTTCATAGGAATTACTTAGAACAAAGTTGGGCTAAGAGCCTTTAATTAGGCCAAATTTTGGTATTCGATTCTACAAGGGTAAACTTTGAACGTGTATAACTTTTTATATATATGGAATTTTTCAGCTCAAGACCCACCAAATTGTAGATAAAATTGAATTAGCTTTCTGATGATACCAATTTCGCCTTAATCCGATACCCAAGCGAAAAGTTATGATCATTTTCGTCAGAACCAGTAAGCTACCGCGTCGCGGTGACGTAGTTGCGTCCAGTTTTTTTTATTTAAATAATTGAGGGGCAATTGGGTCTTTTCTCCCCTCAACCCATTCGTCCATAACACGACTTGGGCATCAGTTAGGTATAATTTTGCCCTTCTTCTCCAATTTTCCTCTTAAGAAAACTATTCTCTCCCCCCAAGAACCAATTCAATTCCTTTCTCCCCAAGGAATCAAGAATTCAAGTTCCCCCAAGTTCAAGAACCTTCAAGAAAGCATCAAGAATTGTGTTTTCCTCTCAAGTTAAAGGCTTAAGGTATGTAGGTATTCATTTATGGGTCCCTTTCACCCATGGAGCCCAAAAACCCTTTTCTTTCAATTAAAGAGTGAATTTTCTATCATTATGATATTTTATATGTTAAATAAAGATTGAATTTCATGTTTTCATGGTGATTTTAATTCAATTCAGCCCATGTATGATCCCATGCAAGATTTTGAATTCCTCATGCTATGAATTTAAGTTTCTCATGTTTTATTCAAGTGAATTTCATGATAGATCCTAAACTCATGATTTTTAGCAACATTCTCCTGTTTTAAATTCATGTTTTCCCATGTTTGATGAAATGCCCATGTCTTGAGTTGAACCATGATTCAATACTACAGTTTGAGTTTAAATGTCATGTTTTAATGATCATTCAGTGCTGGTGGGTTATGAACACCCTATACTTATGTGTATTACATGATTTCCATTTTTCAAGTAAGAAGTCAGTCAGACCATGGTTTTAATGTCATATTCAGAACATTATGATCATGTTGAGAATTATCAGTTTATATGTTTGTGATTACCTCAGAATCCGTATGCACAGTTATTTTCAGAACACCATGACCTGAGCTTATCAGTTATCAGTGCATGCACCAGTTAGTATTTCAGTGTCTTTCAGTTGGGAGTAGAATTTAGCACCGAGCGAACCCGGGGATGGGGGCTCACTTGCCAGTAGAGGGTGTGACCCTTAGTAGCAATCCCTGAGTTCCAGAACTACGTAGCCAGCGTAGGTTTGAGATGTCTTCCTGTCAGTTGAGGGTTGACACATATCTCATGAGAGCACCTGCCAGTAAAGGGTGACTCCTTAGTCCTTCGGGACATCAGTTTAGTGATCACTACAGTTCAGGTTCTACTCCGATGGCAAGGATAGAACAGCCCTCCTCAACGTGGGTCAGATGTTGGACTCCATGATAACTCACATGGTTTATGTCAGTTATATGATAGCTCCCGCAGTCTCAGTACAGTATTCAGTGTATTTTCATATCAGGTTTGCTTGACCAAGTGTACAGATTCTCAGTTATTCAGTTATCAGATTTCAGTCTTTCAGTTTACAGATTATTTCAGAAATATGCTTATGCTTGGTCTTGCATTCTCAGATATTATAGTTTTCATGCATTTATGCTCAGTTATCTCATGTAGTTCAGTTAGTCCTTATCTCAGATGCACAGTACCCTACAATTTCAGTCCAGTTATTCAGACTAAATACAGTTCAGTTTTACATGATCAGTATTCATATATCCGCTACACACCATACCGATGTTATCCCTTACTTAAATTTCAGTTGTTCGATCACACAGACATCAGTCATTCAATTGATCAGATCTACTTAGTACATGTTATGTTGGTTTTGTATGTTTATTCATTCATGCTCAATATATTTGTATATTCAGACCCTTGAGTTAAGTCAATTTCCACCACATAGTTTCAGACCCAGTATTCATACGTCATCCTCAGTATAGCTTCTACAGCATATTCAGCCTTACAAGAGAATTGCTTATAGCATTTATGTTTCTACCGCCTCCAAGCTAACAAAATTATTTTCAGCTCATGATTTATAAATTCTCTATGATTTACAGTTTTCACGTATAGTCATGTTTCAAATGTATATTTCAGCAAATAACTTATACCCTCTGTTTTAAAACATGTTTGAAATATTTCCATGATTTAGTGCATGTCTCCATATACTCAGTACATTCCAACATACTGACCACATATGCGTTTGTGGCTACATCCTTCATAATGTAGGTACCATATGTAGCTCTTACACCAGGGTCAGACAGTTTGCAGCTTTCAGCCAGTAGGTGATAAGTTCTCCTATTTCGAGAACTCCAGACAGTTGTAGATCATGTACTATATTTTTTATTTTCCATATGTATTGATTAGTGGTAGTTGGAGGCATGTCTCAGCTATCTATAGTCAGTATAGTAGAGGCTTCATAGATGTCAGTTAAAGCCAGTCATGTAATTTGAGTTTTTTCTTTAGTTTTATCATGATGTAAACTGTATCAGCATTAACTTTATTCAGACTTTTCATGAGTATGCTTCCGCTCATCAAATTAAGTTTTGTTTTACATATTAAATCAGTTGCCCAACAGTATGCCAGTTCATGGGTTAGCTTGGGATCACTTGTGGGTCCAAGCACTGTGTTACCACTAGGAGGTAGCCTCGGGTCGTGACAAACTTGGTATCAGAGCCCAGAGTTCAAGTGTCCTAGGATGTCTATGAAGTCGTGTCTAGTAGAGTCTTGCAGAACGGTACGGAGACGTCTGTACTATAGGGCAAGTTTAGATAAACAACAATCAATAACAAGGACTATACTACCCACCAGAACTCTGGTCGGCTTTAGAAAGTAACACCAACAACCATATAAAATAACTACACGGACCCCAGTAAAATGATATGTTAGTCTGAACTAACTCCTACTAAGTAACAGCGAAACAGAAATCACTAATCCCACAAGAACCACCAAGATAATCAAACAAGAAACCAAGAGAGAAAGGATTGAAAATATACATAACAAAAGAGACAGGATGTATCTGACTCTGATTGACAGGAAAACTAGACCAAATAAACTACAAGAGATAAAACGAGTGCACCTGATCCGAGAAGAAGATAAAGTGAGGACGTTTTCTTGAACAGGTTCCTCGGGTTCCGGCAATTTGATGCAGAAATTGGTCCCCGAAATTGTAGTGGTCACCTTGACCTACTGTTGATACCGTCCCTGAACTTGATCGTCGGAAAATGCATTGTTCGTCAGAAAATGTATGCTGCGAGCTGGCGTAGAAGATGCACCAAACTTGAAGTATCTGAAAGGGGTTATAAAGCAAAGGAAAGAGAGCAGAGAGAAGAAGAAAGAGTGCAGATCTGGTCGTCGGAGAAGTTACCGGAGGACGCTTTACCGGTTAGATTTGGTCCTTATAGCACAAGAGATGAGAAGAGCACGACGAGATGGTCGAAATTATTCACCGGACCTATAAAATTTATTCCGATGGGATGGTCGGAAATTCTATTTAACATTAATCAAGATCAAACTTAGAAATTGATTTCGAGAAGCTAAGGTCGGAATCAGGCTTTATCGCCATACTAACCCACTATTACCCAAAGGGGGTATCAAGCAAACAAGTACCGCTCTAGAAAGATTGAGGAATAAGCTTTTCTTTTCTGAATCAGAACCTGCCAGCATAAAGCACACAGACATCAAGAAATAGTGTTTCAAAAGCAAAGCGTATAGAAATACAACTTAAGCCTTTATCATTCACACCTACTAGCTAGTGCACTCTTACTTGGTATATAAATGAATCATTCTCCCTGTTACGAGATTTCCTACTACCTCTATCTCCCTAGTTCGTTGTTTCTTTCATTAGTAAAGCAATTTCCCACAGTCAAGGCTAGCAGAGCTCCTGGTCCAACAAGACTAGCAAAGATGTTAGCAGGTCTAGTTACCATGAGAAAGGAAGGAAAGCTACGAACAGAGACCATTTTACAAGATCTTCAAGAATAGTGAATCGAATTAGCCGCGGGTGACTGAACTACATGGATTTCTATTGTTGAGCTGAGTGAGCTACCTTAACGGCAGCCTGGTATTCCTTATTATCGATAGGAGAGGAAAGATAAATCTGCCTTCTCCTTTGGTGAATTCGATTAGTTATTATTGATAGCAAAGGAAAGATAGCTCTGACTTCTCCTTCGGTGAATTAGATTAGTTATTATTGAATTAGATTAGTTATTATTGATAGCAGAGGAAAGATAAATTCGCCTTCTCTTTCGGTGAATTAGATTAGTTAGAAGACTTACCTTACTTCCTTTAGCTCTAAAATTTGGGATCTAAGGAATAGGTGGGAAATCCAGAAAGGCGAAAATCCCCCTCTTAGAGCCGAGATATGCTAGAGCTTTAAGCATGTACTATGATTGAAGTGCTGCTTTGTGATGAAAGGAGAAATGAAGAAATACTAAAAAAGTATATCTGCAAGGCAAGAAGAATACAAGAATGAACATACCCTAGAAATTTAAAATGCAATGATGAAGTTTAAGTTTCCAATTCTTATTTAATGACCAAATCACTATATCATATTCAACCATTACGTTTCTTTAACCATTGATATGTCGATTCTTGAGTTATATTTATTGTTTAGACTGCCCTGTTCAGGAGGAGTTCGTGGGGTGCTGACACTCTTGCGAAAACGCCTTGGTGCCTGCACAAAAGCACAACCAGAGCGCCCAGTGCACACTGCACCTAATTTCATGGCTTAATCGTGCCTTTAACAACAGTGATTATTAAAAGGTGAATATTTGAAACTGATTCATATAACTGAAAGGATGCAGACCAAGCTAGGTGCCTTACAGAAAGAACAAACTTGTTGGGAGGCTGAAACGCCCTTGTCTGTACGCCCAGCAACTACAGCACATCCTTCTAGCGGTAAATTCTTATCTTTTAATAATTGGGCCTTCTTCTCATCAACAAACTCACCGAGAGATCTTTCGATTAACCTGAATAAAGCAGATTACAAGCCACATGAAAACCATTCCAACAGAAGTTTTCTGTTGGAATTGGATTAGCCTCAAATAAAATCAGCTCTTATCACGTTAAAAAGAGAAATAGACAGAGATGAGAATTTTGCAGAAGATCCCTTTGGACCTAGTACCAATGATCCAATAGATGAACTAAGCTCCAAATACAGCAACCAGAAGTTCAGCACCACCTCTGTATGCTTCTGTGTGACCTTAATTCTGGAATTCTCCCAATGAATGTCTTCTATGAGGATCTATGATTTTACATTCTTTCATTTATATCATTAAATAATTCCATCATTATAACTCCACAGGGATCTGCCAAAAGAATCTAGTTTGACAAACAAGCTCTCAATATTGAGTATAGCATATCCATGTCTCCGTGAGATAACCACACAATGCAAAGTGAAGTCAACTACTGAAGATAAAGAATTGTTCATTGAAGATGTCAAAAGAAATCCATCAACTTGAACTTATTCATTGAGAATATCATGCACAACTATAAAGTAATTAAGAGCATACATGCTGCTAAAAGAATGTCATGTCCAAAACTATCATCAACTCAAGATAATTCACGTGAAAGGCCATAAAGCATATGACACTTCATTCATGATATGAATGGCTATGTTAGAAAATACTTACCCTTGGACAGTATTCATATCAGGCTGCTTCTGCCATCCATCAAAAGAACCTCCATGATAAGAAAGAACAATCTTGAAATTTATCCTCGCCCATCTTCCACCCCTTTTTTTAACTGGGAAACTCACAAACTCAGATTTCTCATGGTCCTCTCGAATTTCAGCATCTTCATGGTCAGCAGGTCTCTGTGGTGGAAATGTTCAAGATAAGTATAATAACAATAAGTGTACTGTACTGCACCCAAGGGTGTGGCCTAGTGGTCAATTAAAGGGGTTGAGAGTCTGAGGTCTCAGTTTCAAATCCAAGCGGAGACAAAAAACACTAGGTGATTCTTTCCATAGTCCTAGCCTTGGTGGACAGCTATGTTGCTCGGACTCGGCAACTTTGCCGCCGAACCCATCTCGACATAAGACTGGGATGGGTGCAGACGCTTCCGCCGTCTCCGATTCGGTCAAACGATTTCAGACTCGTTGGCCAAATTCAAGAAGAAATTTGAGGGAAAAAATTGGATAGGCCAGCGACTTACTTGGAAAAAATTCCGACCGACTACTCTGGCGAACTGTAAGGTTAACAAACAAAAACAGCGTGCCTTATCGACGTGCTGATGATCGACGACGACGACTGGGTGGGAATACAGTAACTATTTCTCGGCGACGGGACGGCGTAAGTATTTCTTGGCGACGCGTACGTATTTCTCATCGTCGGTCGTTGTGCCGGTTCAACCTTTTTTATTTAATATTATGTTATAATTTATTTTTAAAAAAAATAAAAATAACCAATACATCAGTTTTGGTTTTAGGTAGGTTTATATTTAGGTCGGTCGAGTACATGCATGTCGTTCTTGTGTTTTTATAGTTAAATTTTTTTTATGATATAAAAATAATTATATCAATATTTGGTAAACAGATGTAAGTTAAAATTTTGGGAAAAAGTTTCTAATATTAATATTATTCCTAATTGAAAAGAAAAATCAAAGACAAAAGTAACTAAAAATAGTAAATTAACTAAAATAAATAAATTCTAATCCCTATGTGTCAACGAAAATTAAATTGATTTAAATTGGGAAAAGTCTAAAATTGTCTTCATCAACAACAACAACAACAACAAACCCAGTGTATTCCCACAAAGTGGGGTCTGGGGAGGGTAAAATGTACGCAGTCCATACCACTACCTCCAAAGAAGTAGTAAAATTGTCTTCATCAATAACATTATAAATAGAACCTCTGTCAAAAGAAATTTTAACTTAAAAATTTGATTATTCTTTATCAAATAATATGGCATCATCCGCATCGGGTAGTCAAAAGGGAAAAGGTCCTATGAGACCAACAAAAAGTATAGGAGTAGATTTTGATGACAAACCATTATGGAATCATGTAAAGGTAATTTCAACTGCTCCCAATGGTGGTGGAAATAGAACATGGTCATGTAACTATTGTAATAAACAAGTTACTGGATCATATAATAGAGTTAAAGCACATCTCTTAAGATTATCGGGTCAACGAGTTCAAATATGTAGCAAAGTTCAAGGTAATACATTGAGAATTTTGAAGATGGAGCACGAACAAAATGAAAAGAAAAAATCTTCAATTCAAGTTAATGCAAGAAAAAAAACTGATTATTTATCTCTCCCGAAGGGCACTGATTTACTTCAACATAAAAAAAGAAAGAGTTCAGAAAGTAGAGCTATAGGAAAATCTTTCGGCATCCATGAGAGGAATACAGCCGACAAATTAACAGCTAGAATATTCTACGCATCAAGTTTATCGTTCAATTTTGCCAATTCTCCATACTTTAAAAAATATTCAAAGTTTTTAGCTGGAAATTCCATTCCCGATTATATTCCCCCATCATATAATAGGTTGAGAACAGCTCTTTTGGATCAAGAAAAGACTCACATTAATAGGAAGTTGCAACCAATTAAAGATACATGAAAAAAGAAAGGGTTGTCGATTTGTTCGGACGGATGGTCTGACACTAAAAGACGACCTTTGATCAATATATTGGCATCATCTAGTAGGGGTCCAATGTTTTTAAATTTAATAAATTCTAGTGGGTGCACGAAGGATGGAGAATATATTGTGTGAGAAGTATGAGAAGAATATTATTGAATTGTTGTAACTACATTATTACATTGAGGCTCTATTTATAGACAATACATTCCAATCCTTTTGCTAATAGGACACTACATTATAAACCTTTTCCAAGTAGGATTTTATATGTTATTCATATTCCTACTCATATTCTAACACTCCCCCTTAAGCTGGTTCATAGAAGACATATGTACCAAGCTTGTTATGGATGTAACTAATATGAGAATCGGTGAGGGACTTGGTGAAGATATCTGCAAGAAAACTGATAAGGACTGGTTTGAACGTCTGGAGACCTTAATTGAAACGGAACAAACTGAAAAAGTGATCCGAAAAGTAGTAAATATTGTCGTAAAGTCGATGTGTCGCTGGAAAATTGCCGAAAACTGGTATAAAATATACGGGTCATCTCGAAATCAAGAGACGAGTAGATCTTGAACATGAAAGTCACCACAAACTTAGCTGAAACATGCTCACATGCCGGATTATTAGATTTGATGGCTGAAAAGTTATTACAATCTAAGGAAAAAAAAAGTATATGGGTAGGGTCAGAATGATGACACGACCCTACTGAAAAGGAGAAATATGTGTAGGGTCGGAATGACGGCACGACCCTATTGAGAAATAGAAATTATATGAGTAGGGTCGGAGTGACGGCACGATCCTACTGGAAAAGAGAAATTATATGGGCAGGGTCGGAATGATGGCACGACCCTACTGAAAAAGATTTGAGGAGTCACCAGAAAAACGTACGGAACAATGTAAATTAAATCTAAGGAGTCACCAGAAAGATGCATGGTTCTATACAACTCAGATATAAGACAGTAGTCCGGAAAGATGCACGGTGCTACGTAAGTCAGATATGAGAAAATAGTCACCGAAAAGAAGTACGGTGCTAAGAAAAATAGATATGAAAAAGTAGTCACCGGACAGATGTATGGTGCTACGCAAAGATATGAGAAAATAGTCACAAGAAAGATACACAGTGAGCCAGTGACCCAACTTTTGCTAACATAATCATTGGCCAGACGGGCGGCATATATGGATTATAGCCGCCCGCCAGCAGCGGAAACTCTTTGATTCTTTACCAAGATCGTGGAAGCTCTGATACCATGTTAGAAATATAAGAGAAAAATATTATTGAATTGTTGTAACTACATTATTACATTGAGGCTCTATTTATAGACAATACATTCCAATCCTTTTCCTAATAGGACACTACATTATAATCCTTTTCCAAGTAGGATTTTATATGCTATTCCTACCCAGTTCATTGTTTCCGATGTTGGGCCCCCCGTCTTATATAGTCCACGCTCCAGATGTCCATCCCTGGGCATGCGGGGGGTGTTGGAGTCCCACATCGGTAGGTTAAAGGGTCCTTGGTCTCCTTATATGGTCTTGGGCAATCCTCCCTTCATGAGCTAGTTTTTTAGGTTGAGTTAGGCCCAAGGTCCATTTCTTTATCATATTGCTAATTTGTTTATTGAAGCAATAAAAAAAGTAGGTCCAAATAATGTTGTTCAAGTTATTACAGATAACGCAAGTAATATGAAACTTGTTGGTACTATGGTGGAGGAAAAATATCCTCGTATATTTTGGACTCCTTGTGTTGTTCATTGTTTGAATCTAGCTTTGAAAAGTATGTGCCAACCATCTGATACATCATCTCACTTTGCTAATTGCCAATGGATCTCAGAGTTACTTAGTGAAGTGAGTAATTTGAAAAACTTTGTTGTGAATCATGACATGGCACATGCGATTTTTCAAAAACATTCAGATTTGTGTTTATTGAAAGTTGGTGAAACAAGATTTTCCTCATATGTTATTATGACGACTCGTATTCGCAAAGTGAAATCTCCATTAGAGAAGATGGTCATGGATGATGAATGGAAGAATTATAGGGGGATAAGGGAATTGAAGCCAAAACTCGTGAAATAAAATCCTTTATAATGAATGATGAGAAGTGGGATAGTATTGACTACTTTTTGAAGTTTACGAAACCTATTGTAGATTTACGTAGAGATGCCGATTTAGATGGTCCGAAATTACATCTCATTTATGATATGTGGGACTCAATGATTGAGAAGTTTGCAAAACTAATCTTTGAGCATAAGGGGGAAGATCTCATTTCTGGCCAATCAAACTTTTTTTATTCCATTCATGGTGTTCTTGTGGCTAGGTAGAACAAAAGCAACACCCCTTTACATTGTATGGCACATTCTTTGGTTCCCAAATACTATCATGCATCATGGTTTCAAGGAGAAAATGGAATTCAACGGGTAGATCCTAATGAAGATTTAGAAATTGCATCGAATAGATTAAAGTGCTTTCAAAGGTACTTTAAAGATTCTAATCAAATAAAATAAGTCACATTGGAGTATGGAAAATTTTGTAGCATGAGTGGTTATTTTGGTGAGCCTCATATGATTAATGTTATGGACTATGAAGATCCTCTTTCTTGGTGGGGAAATCATGGTGTCTCGACTCCACTTTTGCAACAATTAGCTTTCAAGTTGCTTACGCAACCGGCTTCTCCCTCCTGTTGTGAAAGAAATTGGAGCACATATTCTATGATTCACAACATCAAGAGGAATAAGTTAGCAACTTCAAGAGCCGAAGATTTAGTGTTTGTACATTATAATCTACGATTGTTATCTCGCAAGAAAGAGAAATATATAAATGGACAAGCAAGTATTGGGATGTAGGTATGTCGACATTTTCTTTATTAGTTCCTCAATTATTTATTTTGAATGATAATTTTTTCTTTCTTTGTATAAAAACTTTTTAATGTATTCATTCTTTGTAACTTATTTAGGTGGAGATCAATTTGAAGTTGAGGATACAATTAATAATTTAACCGAGCTGTCAATAAATGAACCTCAATTGGAAGGAGTGGTTTTTGACGATGAATTTGAAGATTTGGAAGAAGTTGAAGAATATGCGGAAGAGTAGTTAACTTAACTTGATAGTGGACATTTTTTTTTGTTCTGTTAGTTTTGAATTGATGTCTTAAGTTGGGATGCTTTCTTGTGTTTGTTTAATAAAGTATTTTTAGAATATATTTATAACTCCATATTTATAATATTTAATTCTTTTTAGCCGAATCCCGGCACCCGTATCCACACTCAGATTCGCACCCCTGAATCTTAAAATTTATATGTTGACGAATCCGACTCTCGGATACTTGCACCCGAGTCTGAGCAACTTAGGTGGACAGAGTTACCCGATATCTATTGTTGGTGGGAGGTGGCAGGTATCCCTGGATTTAGTCGAGGTGCGCGAAAGCTAGCCTAGACACCATGGTTATCAAAAAAAAATAAGTGTATTGTATTGTTGATTTGTGAATATTTAAGATTTGATTTTGTAGGATCTTAATTGATTTGATAAAATCAGATTCAATTTGCTATATAATTTAGGTAATTTAGATCAAATAAGATCATATCTTGATTCTCATATCTGCTAGAATCAAGCGATTTGTATCTTCCGAAGATATCTGTTGATGCCTTCTGAAGAATTGCTCCCTGGCAAGCATGTCTGGCGACGGTGTAGACTTTTGCATAGTAGATATTTTGTCATCTATATTGGAGAAGAGTGATCAGCAGAAAGGCTAACAGATTAAGCTTGTTTGATTTGTGCACTAACTCGGTCATATTTTTTTAATAGGGTAATGAGCTCGGAGTTACGTAATGTTTGATAGGCTTGGTAGAGTCGGTTTAGATCACACGCTATGTAACTCCATGCTTATTAATTTATCAAATTGGTTGAGCAAGATGCATGGAGCAACGCTCAATAAAAGTGTGTTGTTCGACTGTTGGGACCACATCTTCAACGTGCATCAACACCTTTTGACCTAAAACAAACACAACGACCCTCCATGTATCCTTTAAGGCTTCTGAAGAAAGTGTTCTGAAGGGCTTCTAGAATGCCACAACTTTGAAGGTAGTGTTCCTGATCGAGCTCACAAGAGATGAGGAACTCCTTACCAACTTCGAAGACGGCAACGACCAGCTTGAATACAGAATCAGCAAGCTGGAGGCAAGCTTGAAAATTATCGGGATTCACATACTACAGCAAGCATTTGATCTTCTCCAAGGAATGTTGAAAGCATGCTAAGGCAAGAAAACACAATCAATTATAAACATATTGCTAAGGAAGTAATAATACTCTATTTTTCTTTCAATCTCGTTTATGGTTCCGATCAAGTCAACGGCAGTGGACCTGATCGGAAACACAAACAAGAAGGCATGGGATGAAATTTAAAATTCAGAAATTATCGCCTTCGCTTAGATTCCTTATTTTAACTGCAGTTGTTGTTGGCATAAGTTTTCTAGACTTGTTGTACATCATTTCAACCCTCGATGCCCGTGAGGCTGCTTTGTTGGTCTTCTCCTATTTTTTATCTAGGTGATAATCCCGACCACGCAGCTCCCTAGCAAAGTGTCCATCTGCATTATTTTTCTTTCAGAGAGACAACAGACGAAATTACATTCCCGGATACACTTTCATATTTGCACTTGATTCATATTTTGCATTTTTTAAGATAATTCCATCGGTCAGATTCGTTAGAAGTTACTTTCTACCCAATGTCTCTTCTTCAATTAGCTCTCAGATGATATAGCCTTCCATCAACCACCCATTTTCCCTCGACGGCATTCTCCTACCGCACCTTCTGGCATATAATCATCACCCCGAGCGAGCAACCCAACCATATAAACTTGGGCTAGGGGAATTTCTATTGGTTTTCCGTTCTTGTTTGATGCAGTGCGAGGCTTCGAAGGTGTTCTCAGAGTCTAATGCACACTTAAAGTTAAATCCAATCGCTATTGGTTCTCTGCAATGACGACAAATATTGATCCCTTCTCAAAACTTGACACGCATAAACACGAGCAACAACCGTCAGTAATTCATAACAGGGTATCTGCACCATCTTCATGAGGTCCACAGCATTATCAATTTCGAACCCATCAAACTTAATGGTACAATGTGGGATCTTGTTTGAATGATCAGTGCCTAATCGGTTAAAAACTGCATTCACAAAAACATTGTACTTTGTGTGTGTTGTCTCGGTGACCTTATCAGTAATACATACTTAACTCCCACACACATGATAGTGGATCCATCTGCACGCACCTTATTCTTCCTAGCCCATCTATGGCTTAAATTGAATAAACAGATGATTAGCTAGTTGCAACAGATGCCACATCTGTTTATATTGTCAAACAATTGGAGACATCTGTTCGACAGATGATCAACCTTTTGCAACATATGACGTATCTGTTGGAGAAATCAAACAGATATATACATCTGTTGCAAAAGATTGCCATTATGTTGTAAGTTATCTAACAGAAAGAATATATTTTGCAACAAATTACCCATCTGTTATATTTATTTTAAAGCAATTTTCTTTTCTTTCCGAGATACAATAGTTTATAAATAGGTCCCTCCTTACAAATAAGGATGATCCAGATTCGTACAAGAATATTCATATCGAGTCCTTGCGTGAACTTCAAAAGCAATTTGATGAACTCCAGAGAGATTTGGCTGATTTCGGAGCAAGGCTGAGGAGCAAGGCTGCCGGATGAAAAATGTCTGATTGACAATAATAATAATAGTAGTAATAATAATTAGGTAATGTTTTTTATTTTAGTGTATGTATTTTCCTCCTTTTGTATATCGGATCTACCCAAGGGATTCAAAAATCTATGTTTCATTTGGTGGTCGACTTTGAATTTTTAATTCTTATTTAGTATTTAATAATCATTCTGTTTATTCCTTGTTCTCAACATGCTGACGGTTGGTGGTAGGGATTGAGAAATTTGTGTCAACAGAGGTTAATCTGATGCGACAGATCAATCATATGTTGCACCAGGCGGTTATTAATAAAAAAGGGTTATTGTTGTTATTGAGAGGGTGAAAAAGACATGACTTTCCGATTATTTAATATGAAAAATATTTTGTAAATAAATAATAAGGAAATAAATGATAAACACAATTTATAACTGTAAAAGAACGGTTATTTAATTTTAATAATTGATCGTGACTTTTCACCATTTTTGTTTTTGAATTTGTTTTTTAAAATTATTTATTATATAATAAAAAAAAGTCACAATATTGGATTAATTAACTTATATGATGATTGTGAATAAAAACAAGGTGAAGGTCGGTCGTGACTTTTTGTCTAAAACAAAAACACATACATTCAACAGTGATGCTGATGCATCAAATTCCCCATCTGTTGAGATTGGTGTATGAGTTGTTAGAAGAAATCAAAAAAGTTATTCATATAGAACGTCTATTTGTTGCTACAGATGGTATATCTGTTGCAACTGATGGTTTATCAGATTCACCAGATATACAATCTGTTGCCAGAAAATAAAAATGGTTATTATTTTATTAAAGAATTTGAAAAGGTGTTTTTTTAATTTATAAAATAAAAAAGTCAGCAAATTTAGATTAATGATATGATGATAGTTTTTTTTTTAAAAAAAGTAGATTATATGTTGCAACAAATATATTATTTGATGCAACAGGTTCACTATTGCTACAACAGATGATATATTTGTTGTCACGGATGATTTATCTGATGAAACCGATATAGAATCTGTTTTCACAACTCAATAAAACGGTTCTTGGAAAGAACTAATTAATAATAATAATCTGAAAAGTCATGACTTATCACAATATTTCTTAATTTAATTAAGTCATTACTTTTCACAGTAATCAAAAATGTAATTAATAAATGGAGGTGAACAGTTAGATTATATGTTGCAACAGATAGGTTATCTGACGCAACATATTTTATATTTGTTGCAACAGATGATATATTTGTTGTCACAGATGTGTTATCTGATGCAACAGATATAGAATTTGTTGCCACAACTCAATAAAAACGGTTCTTGAAAAGAACTAATTAATAATAATAATCTGAAAAGTCATGACTTATCACAATATTTATTTTCTTAATTTAATCAAAAATGTAATTAATGAATGGAGGTGAACAGTCGCGCCTTTTTGCCTCTCATTCAAATTCAATCCTCTATAAATAGGTCCCTCCTTATTCAATCGTTCATTCAACTACACTCTATTTATTTATTGCATCTCATCTTTCATATTACATTCTAGAAGATTATGGCTGACCCAGTGTGGGACGTTGCTTTTCTGCAAGACGCCGTAAATGAACTTCGGAATCAAGTTCGTGACCTGCAATGGGAACTGGGAGGAGTTAGAGCAAGAATGCTCCGCGAGATACGCAAGCTGAGAAGGGCCTTGCTACTTCCAATTGAAGATTGGCCGGCTGGCAATGATGATCATAATAATAATAATAATAATAATAATAATAATAATTAGATTATTATTTTTCTTTTAGTCTATTATATGTATTTTTATTTGTTTTTGTTTAATAAAAAAATTATGTTTGATCTTTGACGTTTTAATCCATATTAAATTTTCATTCTGTCTATTATCTTCTCAACAAACATGTCGATGATTCGACGTAAAAAAGAATAATTTAGAATCCAGTAGCAATAGCAAGATTTATCTGTTGGGTTTGTGGCAGGGGCTGATGTGTTGTTCAAAACAGATTACTCATGTTGCAACAGATAAGAAGTCTGATGCAACAGATAAATAGTCTGTTTCAACAGATGACTAGTTTGTTGCTTGGCTCTGAAGTTTTAATTCGTACTCCCTCCGTCTCAAATTACCCGTCCCAAATTGAGATGCCACATTGATTAAGAAAAATAATTAATAACATGTCTAGTTTACCATAACCCACTGATCAGTTGGTGGGACAGTAGACGTGAATAACCATTGTTTGCTATTCAATCGAAATTTCATAAGAGAAGAGAGCTTTTAACGTCGGTCGGCGTATAGTCTCCCTATTAAATGATGTTTCCATTTTAATTTGAAGAAAAAGTGATAAATGCAAAGGATAAAACATGGATTTTTTTTAATCTTTTCTTGATTAATGAAAAAGACAAGTAAAATGAGAAATCCAATTAGGAAATTTGGGACGGGTAATTGGACGTAAGGAATAATTTTGAATCCAGTAGCAATAGCAAGGGTTGAAACATATTGGTTATCTGTTGGGTTTGTGGCAGGGGTTGATTTGTGTTGTTCCAAACAGATTAATCATTCGTTGCAACAGATAATTAGTCTGGTGCAACATATAAACATTCTGATGCAACAGATAATACGTCTGATGCAACAGATAAATCTTCTGATGCAACAGATAAACAGTCTGATGCAACAGATAAATCTTCTGATGCAACAGATTACTCATCTGATGCAACAGATGATTAATTTGTTTGAATTGTGGACACTTATGTTGGATTCATGATCGAGGTTCTATCCATTGTTGGAAAAATAGAAGTGTACCCAGATGACAAATACAAATAAAAATCATAATTTTACTTACCAAAGTCACCTATGAAGTAATGCCAAAGTGGAAAGTGATGTAGTAAACAAAATTTGACCTAAGAAATTGGTCAGATAGCAGCAGTAGCGTTGTACCAACAACAACAACAACAAATGGTCGACAAGAAGAAGATGAAGATGATAATGAAGTAGAAGATAACGATAATGAAGCAGAAGATGATGAATAAAGCAGCAGAAACAATGAACAACAAAAATTGCTAAGAGAGAGAAAGCAACAATAGATGAGAAGAGAGAGAAAGGCGCCTTTTTTTCCTCCGTTTCCCGTTATTTTAGGTAAACATCGGGATCAAAGTGTAAATTTAAAAACTTGTGGATTATTTTCAAACTTCCCCAACTTTCTTAATCTATAATAAAGTAATTGACATCTCCAACTAATAATTAAGACTTGTGTCACCTACACCTCATTTTAAAACTCTTTTGTCACCTGTGGCCCAAAGCCCCATCTTACATGGTATCAGAGAAGCTTTATTCGTGTGTTGCTTATGATTAAAACAACATTTACTGGTCTACGTCACCCAGCGGCATTAACAGAAGCCGAGAGTTCTGTTAACAAAGTTCCGACCGAGACAATAATGAACCAACGCGGCGATTCTTCTCATTTTTCCTTTCAGCTTACTTCTCACAAGCTGAATGGAAAGAATTATTTGGAATGGGCGCAATCTGTCCGTTTGCCAATTGATGGTCGAGGAAAACTTGGGCACTTGACTGGAGAAACGAGAACGCCTGAACCAGGAGACCCGAAAATGAACGCCTGAAGTTCAGAAAACTCAATGGTAATTGCTTGGCTACTAAACTCCATGGAACCTGCCATAGGTAAACCATATTTATTTCTTCCCACTACCAGGGATGTCTGGGAGGCTGTTAGAGAGACTTATTCTAATGTAGAAAATGCCTCTCAGATTTTTGAATTAAAAATTAAACTGTGGACAGCGAGGCAAGGAGAGAGAAGTGTTACTCTTTACTATAATGAGATGGTTTCCCCGTGGTAAGAATTAGAGCAATGCTATAATGATGAATAGGAGTGTTCGAAGGATAGCATAAAAGCAACGAAAAGGGAAGAAAGTGAGAGGTTACATCTGTTTTTAGCAGGGTTGAACCAAGATTTTGATGAACTTCATTCTCTACTTCTTGGAAAAATTCCACTGCCCACTTTGAGGGAAACATTTTCTGAAATTAGGCGTGAAGAAACAAGGAGGCATGTTATGCTAAAAATAGATTCCAATCTGGAAGCAAAAAATATAGATTTATCTATTTTAGTTACTGCGAAAAATGAGAATGACAAGAAAAAAAGTTGTGGTGTGATTTTTGCAAAAAGTACTGACACACTTGTGAGACTTGCTGAAAAATCCATGAAAAAAACGCTCAACTGGAACAAAAAATGGGCAGAAAACCATGGCACCCAAGCCTTCCAATGTACCAGCGAAGGACAGAGGCTGAAATCTTCTCCAGAAATGCCACCATTCACCAAGGAACAGCTAGAGCTACTGCACAAACTTCTCCAATCTCAACTCCAATCCAGTAAATCTAATCCTTCTACTCCTACTTGTTCTTTTACCCAAATAGGTAATGTACCATGTGTTTTTTTTGTATAGATTCTACCGTGTTCTTTTACCTATTTTTTCTCGACTTATACTCCTTAGCCGAAAATAAAAAAAGTCAAAGTTGTTGATGGTTCCTTCTCGACAATTACTGGGAAAGAGCTAGTCAAACTAACCCCTTTTTTTACTCTTTTTGATGTCCTTCATGTTCCAAAATTGATGTCCTTCATGTTCCAAAATTGTCCCATAATTTTTTGTCCATAGCAAATTAACCCACAACCTTAATTGTCGTGCTATCTTTGATGATATTTCATGTGTATTTTAGGACAAGGTCTTCGGGAGGATGATTGGCAATGCTAGAGAGTTTGAAGGTATCAATTTTCTTAAAGATGGCGGCAATTCAGTAAATTTTAGTTCAGCTTGCTTGAACTCTGTTCTAGTTGATAATAACGTCATGTTATGGCACCATAAACTTGGTCATCCTAGTTTTCATTATTTGAAACTCTTGTTACTTCAGTTGTTTATGAATAAAATTACATCCTCTTTTCAATGTGAATTTTGTGAAATGGCTAAACACAGACGTTCATCTTTTTCTTCCCAAAGTTACCCTACCACAAAAGCCTTTAAGTTAATCCATAGTGATGTTTGGGGACCTTCTAGGATAGCAACCATAAATGGAAAAAGGTGGTTTGTGAGTTTCATAGATGAACACATTAGACTGACTTAGGTGTACCTGTTGAAAGACAAAAGGGAAGTAAAACATATATTTGAGGCTTTTTATGTTATGGCTGAGACATAATTTTATAAGAAAATTCAAATATTTCGGAGTGATAATGGGAGAGAGTTTTTTAATGACCACCTAAGCAATTTTTTCACTTCTAAGGGACTACTACACCAAAGTTCATGCCCTGAGACACCCGAAAAAAATGGAGTAGCGGAGAGAAAAATAGGCATCTTATGGAAGTAACTAGAGCCTTAATATTCAGAAATTGCGTCCCTAAATTTCTTTGGGGAGAAGCTCTTTCGACATCCACCTATCTTGTATCTAACAGTATTAGCAGTTTCCTAGTGGCTGTCTTCAGATTTGTTGTTGTAATATCAGTATATCTAGTGTAAAACATCAATATTTGTTTCTCCATTTACTATTTTTTCGCAGTAAGTCTATCAATTTGGTATCAGAGCAGTAACGTTCGGGTATGGTGAGTAAAATGGAGGGACGCGTCGAACAGGTAGAGACTAATTTGACAGGGGTAAGGGAAAATGTCAGAAAACTGGAAGGATGGTTTCAAGAAATGAGAGTCTCTTACAAGAATTGAAGCCCAAGGACGAACTACGATGGCAGAAGCATCCCCTTCTCAAACCAAATCCATCGGAAACCAAGAAGAAGGAAGCAATGTCAACTTGGCTGAAGAAAAAAATGGGAAGAAGTTTCGAAAACTACAATTACCAGTTTTCGAAGGAGAGGATCCTTTATGATGGATTTTCAGAGTGGAACGATATTTCGCAGTGAATGAAATTTTTGAAATGGAAAAATTACGGGCAGCAGGTGTTTGTTTGGAAGGAAAAGCCTTAAATTGGTATTATTGGATGGAATCTCGGCAACAAATGTCAACCTGGGAAGACTTCAAAAGAGAGTTGTTGAACCGATTTCATGATACTCAAAAGATCAACCAATATGCTGTCTTAATGGGGCTGAGGCAGATTACCAAAGTTGCTGCGTTTCGTGAAGAATTTGAAAAGGTGTCAGCAGCTATGACTAAGGCATCTGATGAAATGTTATCAGGAGTATTTCTGAATGGATTGAAAGAGGAAATTCGAGCAGAAGTGATGCTGTTACGGGCTCAAACATTGAGGGAGATAATGGAGATGGCTCAAAAGGTGGAGGATCGAAATTCTGTGTTGCAACAAGTTCATAGTTCTAAATTTGAACCAACGAGAGGAAGTTCAAACAATAAACCGATTGGGTTTAGAACCAATTATCATTGTGTTGCAAACGTCCTTGAAACACAGGACTCAAGAGTCGGAAAAACAAGTCATAACACTGAACAATTGCATCCTGCCGCAAAGTCGACTAGCTTTAACTCTTCAGTAGCAAAATCCGAGGGACAATTTAGAAGGTTGACTGATTCAGAATTTGCTCGAAAAAGACAATTAGGGTTATGTTTCAGATGTGATGAAAAATTTGGCCCCAATCATCGTTGTAAAAACAGGCAGCTTAGCCTATTGATTGTTTCAGAGACACCCAACATAAAAGAGGATGATACAGAAGAATTCTTTGAGCCTACCGGAGAAGATGTAGTTGAAGAGGAAACAAAGGGTACTATGATGGTGTTGAATATGAATTCAGCTATGGGACTTACTGGATGTAGAACAATGAAATTCGTAGGGAAGATTCATGGGCACAACGTAATTGTTTTGGTCGATAGTGGGGCTACCCATAATTTTATATCTTCCACCCTTGCTCATCAACTCCAATTACCTATTAAGAAGACCGGAAGATTTGAAGTAGTAATTGGTAATGGTAAACAGGTTAGCGGGAATGAAGTATGCAAAGAGGTAAGGATGGACGCGCAAGGAATTCAAATCAACCAACAGTATTTTCTATCCGAATTGAAGGGAACTGATTTGGTTTTAGGGATGGAATGGTTGGTCACATTAGGTGAAATGAGGGTAAACTGAAAACTTCAAACCATGAAATTCAATGATGCAAGAAGATCAGTGTTGCTTCGAGGGGATCCAGCTATGGTTCGAACAGTAGTATCACTCAAATCTATGACCAAATTACTAAAGAAAAGAAACCAAGGATTTTTGGTCGAGTTGAATCGGGTAACCAGAAGTGAAAATGAAGATGCTATAATAACAGAGGAGATTGAAAAGTTATTATCTGATTATCCAGAAGTAGGTGAGCAAACCTTGAGTCTACCACCACATCGTTCGAGGGATCATGCTATTACTCTTCAACCTGGAGCACAACCACCGAACATTCGTCCATATCGATATCCCCATTCTCAAAAAGCGGAGATCGAGCGTTTGGTCAAGGAGATGTTGGCTGCTGGAATCATTAAGGCTAGTTCTAGTCCATATTCTAGTCCAGTATTACTGGTTAAGAAGAAGGATGGAAGTTGGCGATTTTGCGTGGATTATCGGGCTCTTAATGATATCACTATCCCCGGTAAATTTTCAATACCATGCATTGATGAGTTACTGGATGAGCTAGGGGGAGCCACCATATTTACAAAGTTGGATCTTAAGTCGGGTTATCATCAAATTCACATTCAAGCTGGAGATGAAGAAAAAACAGTCTTCCGCACCCATGAGGGACATTATGAGTTTATGGTCATGCCATTTGGCTTGACCAATGCACCCTCGACTTTTCAATCACTGATGAATGATATTTTCAGGAATTATTTGCGAAAATTTGTTTTAGTATTCTTTGATGATATTTTGATTTACAGTAAGGACTATGCTTCACATCTTGGGCATCTCAAGGTTGTTTTGGATATTCTCAAAGAGAATCAACTGGCGATCAACAAAAAAAAATGCATGTTTGGTCAGCTTAAACTTGAATATCTGGGCCATATCATTTCCTCTAAAGAAGTGCAAGCTGATCCCTCCAAGATTGGGAGTATGATATCTTGGCCAGTTCCTAAAGATATCAAGTCTTAGCGGGGATTTTTGGGACTCACTGGATATTACAGAAAATTCGTCAAAGACTATGGTAAGATCGCTGCCCCTTTGACTGATTTACTTAAAAAGGATGCCTTTTCATGGGGAGAACGAGCCCAACAATCATTTGAAGCGTTAAAGTTGTCTATGACTCAAGTGCCCGTTTTAGCGATGCCGAATTTTTCTCAGCCTTTTGTAATTGAAACTGATGCTTCGGGATTTGGTGTCAGTGCAGTTTTAATGCAAAATGGTAAACTTATCGCTTATTTCGGTCGAATGCTTTCTTCTAGAGCAAGACAATGTTCGGTATATGAACGAGAGCTAATGGCTATTGTGTTAGCTATCAAAAGATGGAATCACTACTTGATGGGCCATCATTTCATCATCAAAACAGATCAAAAAGCCCTTAAATTTTTGCTAGAACAGAGAGTCATGGATGAGAATCAACAGAAATAGGTCTCCAAACTCATGGGTTATAAGTTTGAGATAAAGTCCAAACCGGGTGCTGAAAATAGAGTGGTTGATGCATTGTCAAGACGCGGGGAATCTGCAGAGTTATATGCATTTTCAATTTGGAAATATGAAGACAAGGAAGAATGGGACCAGGAAGTACAACGAGACACCAAAATGACCTCTATTTTGCAGAAGTTAATCTCAGGACAGCAAACAGATGACAAATACAGCTTGAAGAATGGATGTCTACTATTTAAAGGACACTTGGTTTTGCCACAAGGATCATCTCGTATACCTGGTCTATTGAAAGAATTCCATTCCTCTCCTATAGGAGGTCATTCGGGGTATCTTCGCACATATAAAAGGTTGTCTGAGAATATCTATTGGGAAGGTATGAAGAGGGATGTGCAAAACTTCCTTTCCAGGTGTGAAATTTGTCAAAAGAACAAGTCTCAAACTTTGAGTCCTGCAGGGTTACTTCAACCTTTGCCTATACCTCATCATGTCTGGGAGGATGTAAGTATGGACTTCATTACTGGCCTTCCTAAATCCCATAGGTTTGATACTATATTGGTTGTGGTGGATCGTCTTACTAAGTATGCACATTTTATTCCACTTTCACACCATTTTAATGCTAAAGATGTGGCTGCTGTTTTCATTAAGGAAGTGGTTAAACTACATGGATTTCCTAAATCTATTGTGTCTGATCGTGACTGCGTGTTCATAAGCCAATTTTGGAAAGAGCTATTCAAAATAGCAGGTACTACCTTATGTTATAGCTCTTCATATCATCCGGAAACCGATGGGCAAACAGAAGTCGTGAATAGAAGTTTGGAGACATATCTCCGTTGTATGGCAGGAGAAAATCCTAAAAAATGGTCCCACTAGTTATCTTGGGCAGAATATTGGTTTAATATATCCTTTAACAGATCTGCAGGTATGACACCCTTTAAGGCATTATACGGAAGGGATCCACCATCAATTTTTCACATGGATGACATGACTTCAGCGGTAGAAGAAGTTAATGAGCAGGTGCGCACTAGAAATACGATCTTAACTGAACTCAAAGAACATCTGCCGCAAGCACAACAAAGAATGAAGAATCAAGCTGATTGACATCGTCAAGAAGTGATTTTTGAGATTGGTGAAATGGTATATCTCAAACTTCGACCCTATAAACTACGTTCTTTGGCTAATAAGATCAATGAAAAACTCGGTCCCCGTTTTTATGGCCCTTTCAAGATTCTAGAAAGGATTGGTCCCGTAGCTTATCGGTTGGAGTTACCAGTTGGAAATCGCATTCATTCAGTGTTTCATGTTTCGCAGTTGAGAAAATGCTTGCTTCCAACTACTCCTATTCAAAACCTACCTCCATTTCTTACCCAAGATTTGGAGCTTCAAGTTGAACCTGAAGCAATGAGGCAGTCCAGGAAGCTAATCAATGGTAAGTGGGAAGTGTTAATCAAGTGGAAGACCCTACCAGAATTTGAGAACACTTGGGAGGAATATGCAATCATTAATCTGCAATTTCCTGACTTTCACCTTGAGGACAAGGTGACTCTTATAGGGGCGGGTAATGATGTACCTCAAGTTATAAAAACTTATTCTAGGAGGCCAAAATAAGCAATTGGGAAACTTAGTAACTGTCATGAGACAGCTACACATGTATTGGGTGGTTTTTTCTGTAGAAAAGGGGGCAGGACAGTAGACAGATATTCAGAAAAGAAAAGGGAATCTTCTGGGAGAGTTCTAGCCTCTCGAATGTCTAGGAATGATGGAATTTGTGTAATCTTAGTAGTATGTACTGTATTAGTGAATTTCATACATTTGTTAGGTCGTATCTAACAGTATTAGCAGTTTCCTGATGGCTGTCTTCAGATTTATTGTTGTAATATCAGTATATCTAGTGTAAAACATCAATATTTGTTTCTCTATTTACTGTTTTTTCGCAGTAAGTCTATCACCCCTCCAACAACTAGACGTGAAGAATGTATTCTTGAATGAAAAACTCGAAGAAGTCTACATGGAACCTCCTCCAAGTTTTGAAGAAAGGTATGGAACTAAAGTGTGCAAGCTAAAGAAGTCTCTCTACTGGCTCAAACAATCTCTAAGATCTTGGTTTGAGAGGTTTACTCAGTTTGTGAAAAAACAAGGGTACACTCAAGGGCAAGTAGATCATACCATGTTCATTCGGCATTCTCTTGAGGGAATGATAACTATCCTGATAGTGTATGTCGATGATATTATACTTGCAGGAGATGACTTGTTCGAAATGCAGAATTTAGAGAAATAGTTGGCCTCGAAGTTTGAAATTAAAGATTTGGGCCAGTTGAAATATTTTCTTGGCATCGAAGTAGCAAGATCAAAAAAAGGCATTATGGTATCACAAAGGAAGTATGTGCTATAACTTTTAAAATAGATAGGGATGAGTGGTTGTCGTCCAGCTGAAACACCTATCGATTCGAATATAAAATTTGAAAATAAAGAAGGAAATTCAGTTGACAATATTCAATATCAAAGACTAGTAGGGAAGTTGATCTACTTGTCACATACTCGACCTGAAATAGCTTTTGCCATACGCTTAGTCAGTCAATTTATGCACTCTCCAAAGGAAGAGCACCAAGAAGTGTCCATAGGATCCTAAGATATCTTAAAAGTTCTCTGGGAAAGGACTGTTTTTCAGGAAAAGTCAACATAAGGGCATTGAAAGCTAACATATGCAGAATGGGCAAGTTCTACTACTGACGGAGATCTACATCTGGATATTGTACATTTATTTGTCGAAATCTTGTAACCTGGAGGAGTAAAAAGCAGAATGTTATAGTTCGCAGCAGTGGTGAAACTGAATGTCAACCTATGGCCCATGGGATTTGTGAAATGATTTGGCTCAAGAAGATTATGGAAGAACTCAAAAAACCGTTTGGTTTACCAATGAAGTTGTACTATGACAATAAAGCAGCAATAAGTATTGCTCACTTTCCAGTTCAACATGATAGAGAAAAGTTGAAGTGGGCAGGCACTTCATAAAAGAGAAGATTGAACTGGAAAGTGAGCAATACTTATGGCTGCTTTATTTCATAAAAGAGAAGATTGAAGAAGGAAATTTGTGCATGCCTTTCGTCCCAACAAATCAGCAAATCACAAATATTTTCACAAAAGGCTTGTTTAAACCAAAATTTGAAATACTTGTAAGCAAGTTAGGCATGACAAATATTTAATGCCAACTTGAAGTGGAGTGTTGATTTGTGAATATTTAAGATTTGATTTTGTAGGATCTTAATTGATCTAATAAAATCAGATCTGATTTGCTATATATAGTTTAGGTAATTAGATCAAATAAGATCATATCTTGATTCTCATATCTACTAGAATCAAGCGATGTGATTTTGTGTGTTTGCTTTCCTGTACTATAACTTTGTAGCTCTCAGATGAATAAAATGTACACTTTTAGAACCAATCTTATATGTACCACTAAATAATGTTTTAAAAGGAACTTGTATAAGTACACAAAATGGGATGAATGAAAAAGTAAAAACTTATAATATGGAACTTTATTTTATGATTAAGAAGAAGAAAAAAATTCCGTAGGAAAGATAAACATTTTGAACCAGATGAGTAGAAGCTTTTGAGATCTAAAGAAGCACTTGTTAATTTATCTCGAGAAGATTTTTATGAAAACTATTCTTAGTTTTGCATAGGATATTGCGATGAATGTGTGGGCATACTAGAGTAAACAGAATTAGAAATGACGCTATCCAAGACAAGGTGGGAGTGGCTTTGTTAGAGGACAAGATGCAGGAAGTGAGAATGAGATGGTTCGGGCATGTGAAGAGGAGATGCCCTTGTGCGGAGGTGTGAGATGTTGGCTATTAATAATTTCAAGAGAAGTAGAGGTAGATTGAAGAAGTATTGTGGAGAGGTGAATAGGCAGAACATGAAGTTGTTCTAGGCTTCTAGCTTACTGAGGACATGATCTTAGATAGGAGGTTGTGGAGGACACAAATTAGGGTAGACAATAGTAGGTGGCAATGTGTTGTCTTGTTATAGGTCCATACTAGTAGTTGCAGTATTTCTCATGTATTTCGATTATCATATTATTTTGTTGTAGTTACTGTCCCATTCAGAGTTCATGGAAGTGTGATGTGGAAAAAAGCGACAAGGCTTCGCATTATCATATTATTTTTGTTGTAGTTACTGTCCCATTCAAAGTTCATGGAAGTGTGATGTGGAAAAAAGCGACAAGGCTTCGCATCACGCATTACGCGGAGCGTGAAGCAATGTGAGCACATTATTCAAGTCAAGCGCAATTTAAAAGAAAAAAGACTATATAGAGCATCCAAGCAGTAAGGCAGAACTGAAAAGACCACAGCAACTATATAATCAACATAAAGACAATATATATAAGCAGAAGTTTAAATTATACACCAAAATCGCATGTTTGATCATTAAAATACCTACTGTGAAACAGACCAGCAAAACAACAAAGACCACAATAGCAAAACAGTTCAACAAAATAGCAAAACAAACCAGCAAAAAAAAAGAAAAAACAAATCTAAAATAATATTGTTTCAACATCTAATTCTTGTTCTTCTAAAGTTCATCTACTTCGTCAAGCTTGTCCAAATCTTGTATTCCTTCATTACACCATGAAGCGAATTTTTTTAAAAAATTTGAAATTGACCCTGAAAATAAAATCAACATGAAGTGACTCTTTTCTTTAAAAATTTGAAATGACCCGAAAAACAAAATCAACATGATATATTCGCATCGGCTTGCATCTCGCATAACCCTGTGATGCGTCCGCTTCTGTAAGATTGGCTTGCATCAGCAACACGCAGCAAAAGGGGCTAGCATCATCGCATTATGTGACGATGCGAGCGCATTCCTGAACACTGGTCCTGTTACTATCTATTATTTTTGATACTTTTTGCTACTGCTTGTACTTTTATGACTTCTTTTTCCGGACTACTTTGGACTATTTTTTTCCTTGAGCCGAAGGTCTATCAGAAACAGTCTCTCTACCTCTGAGGTATAGGTAAGGTCTGCGTATACTCTACCCTCCCCAGACGCCACTTTGTGAAATTATGTTGGGTATGTTGTTGTTGTTTAGCTCCTCCTGAGAAAGTTCTTCATAATATTCCCGTTCCAAAAAGACTTATAAGTACAGCAACAAACAAACACAAAAGCAAAAGAGTTACAAACAACCAGTTTATACACAACTGCAAAGCTTGCTAATGTGTACCTCTTTCCCAAATAATTCTGACAATGAAGTATGGCCTTTCACCATGTCTGCATAAAAGTCAACAACTTTGTGCCACGGCCTTGCATACATGAACTCGTAACATTCCCTATCAAATCAAATGTAAGCCACTAACTAAAATGCATATACGCAATCCTAACTATATGCACAAAGGAGGACGCACATAATGCTAAGAGGTATAATACGACACTGCTTAGTCAGAAAATTTAAGTGTGTGTGTGTGTGTGTAATATGCAAAAACAGAATATCAGAAATGATACATGGCATTGCTTGCCACAAACAGCTCCCTGCCTCGCTGGTAAAGCACCTCGCTTGTCTACTTTGAGTCGAGAGTTTGAATCCCAGTATGGAATATCACGCGTTCTCTTAATTTAGTCAAGTGCCTCATCATTTCATCTTCTAAAAAGCTGGGTAGAGAGCGAGACTTAATCCTCCGAGTCCCTACTTAAACGATATCAAACACACCAGAGCCAATCCAACATTCATTTTCATCACAACTTAGATAACAAATAATACAAGATGGGTAATCTATGCGACTTATGTTTTATAAACACAAGAATTATTTTGTTGTTTCGTTTATATAACTTTGTTCTAAGGTTTGTTCGTTTATTCACTTTTTTAATTAAATGTGGATACCGCTTAGAAAAAAATTCTGCATATGCTGCTATAATGGAATACCCATCACAGTACATACTTTTTTATACAAATACAGCACTATACATTTAAAACCACATGCCAGCAACCAGCATTTGACAAAATCCACTTGGAAAGGCACCAGTACAGTAGAAGCAGTAACTAAATAAATCCACTCAAAGGATCAAACACAGCCCACGTAGTTGAATGCAATAAAATCCATTATGGAACTATTAAAATTCAATCTTGAATACAACTGGAAGCAGAGAAACAATAGCAATTAAATCAATGAAGTTGGAAAGACCACCATGAGGTCTCAGGTTCAATTCCCAGCAGACAAAAACTAGGTGATTTCTTCCCATATGTTTGAGCCTTGGTGGACAGAGTTGCTGGTGGGATGTGGCACGTATCCCGTGGATTTAGTCGAGGTGTGTGCAAGCTCACCCGGACACTACTGTTATCAAGAAAAAAATTGCATTCCAGAACCAAATCCAAAGTAAGGAGCAAAAGTGAAGTGTCATGAGAAATTTACCTGGCAGTCCATCTGGAGAAGTTGCAAGAATCAGTGTGATTATAGTGAAAATGCACCTTCTGCTGAGACTGAACTTCCATCAGATTTCTGAGAGTTCTTACTGCCGTTGGGCACCTTAGCATCACTAGCGGCGGGATGCAGTGGAGTTGGACTTGGACTGCCCCTGCCTATTCAAAATGTTTACCCAATACTTTTTCCTTATGCCAAAATATTCACTTCTCTCGACTATCTTCATTCGGCCATGAAAATAATAAACTTTTGGAGTTCGCCTCAGAATTTGGCTATTGATATAAATTAGAAATGTTTTAAAAATTTATAACAGAAATATGAAAATTAGTTTTACTTATTTTTATTTTTTTTTAAATAATTTCACAAGTGAAATAATTTTTGTTGTCAAATACTATTATTTTTACTTTTTTTCAGTAAAATGAAATAAGTTTTCAAAAAAAAGTAAAAAAAAATTCTTGGCGAAAGGCCTACTTAGTTTTGGACGTGTTAATTTTGTTTTTATTTTTTTTATTATACCATCTGATTCTGAATACTTGTCATGTTTATTAAAAATAAATATTTCATAATTTTTGTTATTTTAAAAATCAGAACATACTTAGTTATTTCTTTCTTTTTTTATATTTATTTATATCTATAATCTATAATCTATAATCTATATCTATAATCTATAATATATATCTATCATTTATATCTATAATCTATAATCTATATCTATAATCTATAATATATATCTATCATTTATATCTATAATCTATCTATCTATAATATATTAAAAGTGTGAAAAACCCTTAGAAAATTGGTTTGAACTTTTTGTCCTTCATTAAAACACCACGCAATAGAAAAACTTATTTTTTCACTTTTACAAAAAAAAAAAATTATCATTAAATAATTATTCAAATATTTAGGATAGATGAAAAAAAAAAAAGGAAGAATCACATATCTAAAAGAAACTAAATATTAGGGGTGGGCATGGTATGGTATATACCGAATACCAGATCGAAACTGATATTTTTTATACCGCGGTATGGATGTTATGGTATTTGGTATGAATTTTAAATTATTTTGATATTTGATATGGTATTTGGTATTTATGCAATAAATATCGAAATACCGTATGCCGCACCAAAAAATTTTAATAACATATAAAACCCATATATATATTATATTTAGGATTATGAAATATATTTATATATCATCCATTAGCCAATTGAACACAAAAGTAGCTTTTATTTAAAAATAAATTTTTTGGGAAGCTTATTATTTAGAAGTACTATGCTTAAGTTTTGGTACTGTTGTTCAGAGTTTGCATCTCGGACTATTCAATCGTGATTGAAATGTTATTTTTGTATAATTGATTAACAAAGATAGTTGTTAGCCTAACATGATTGAGACGTTTTTAAAATTTAAAGTTATAGTTTTTTTATATGAATATATGTAATTAGAAATCAAATAAAGTATGGTTACCGAATTACCATACCGTAAAATACCGAAACCGAATTTTAAAATACTGAATCATACCGAACTAATTTGGTATGGTAATGGTATTGTTCTTTTAGATACCGAAAATCGAAGTTATCGTACCGAAATTTAAAATATCGTACCGTACCATACCATGCCCACCCCTGCTAAATATAGTGTGTGAATTTTTCGGTTAGGAGTCCTACACAATATTTTAGGAAAAAAACTATTCATGAAAAGAAAAAAAAAATAAGAACCAATTTATAAAAAAACGCAGAAAAAAAAGATTCCTAACCAAGTTTCTAAGGAAAAAAATTTAGGAACCAAAATTTTTTTTTTTTTTAAATATGCATAGAAAGAAAAAATATATTTTATTTAGGTAAAAAATTATAATATTTAATACTTCTAAATCAATTAGATTTTTACCTTATATAAAAAAAAAATATCTATAATTTTATTTAAGTAGTTATTTGATCAAATTTTACTAGAAAAACATGTGTAGTTCTTCTACTTCTACATATTCTTCTTATTTTTGTTTTGATTTTGATTGATGATTAATTAAAATTTTCTTCTTGGACCCTTTAGGGTTTTCTAGCCTTCTTCGTTATATGAATTTTCTTTTAAATTTTTGTTGATAGCAATTATCTTAATTGTGAATAAATTTTGAGATTTAGCATATCATTGTTATGTTTATTAATAGACTTTAATGGTTGTTGTTTTTTCCTTTTATACAGGCTCTAATGGTTATCGCACATACAAATATGATCAAATAGTCTTTTTAGAGGTAATTTTAATTTCTATCATCGATTTAAATAACTTTATCTAATAGATGATGCTTTAACTTGTAAGTATGTTTTTCCATTCAAAGTAATAGTTCAAATTTAGACATACCTCTTTTCTGCTATCTGTTTTTTTTTCGTTGTTTAAACAATGATTTTTTTTGCAGATAGATGAAAAGTTTAATGTTTGTCAAAGGATACTAGGCGTATATACTATTAGATCGCTATAAAACCTGGACTACATTAGTATACTGGGGGGGGGGGGGGTTCTTGAATATAAAGTAAGTTGAATTTTGATTTTAGGGTTAAAACATTTGACTACCCAATTGTTCCTTATTATACTAATGAGGGTTTTGACGTCTCAACGGTAAGTTATTTGAACTCCGCCATATGTACTGAGATTGTTCGGAAGACATGGTCCAAGCCCGGTGAAAAAATGCAATAAAAAAAGATTATGATGTCAAAGCGCCCTAATTTTTCCAATTTTTTGGCTACTACGTATTGATTATACTTATTTAAGTACGACGTATTTGTATATTTTGTATATTTTTTTTATGATTTTTACTTTGATCTGAGGTGAAAATAGCTGATAGAATCTAGATGTTGGATCCTTCATGATCTCAGTTTTAAGATTCAAGAATATGAATTCAGATGCCGAATTCGACTAACAATAATTCAACTATCAAAATACAGTTGCAAAATCAAAATTATAAATTTGAGTTTTTTGTTTCCATTAAAACTCTTAGGAATTGTGCTATCCTTGAGGTTTCTATTAATCTTTATATACTCCCATGGCTAATTATTTTTCTTTATTTTGCTTTTCTTTTATGGAATTGATATTAATTTATTTTCCTCTTTAATTATATCTATATCTATAATATATTGAAAGTGTGAAGACCCTTAGAAAAGTGATTTGAACTTTTTAACCTTCATTAAAACGCTCTTCTTTAGACAAAACTGTCTTTTCACTATTTTTTTGATTTATTATTTAATTATTTTTTATTATATTAACTAGACTTCCTAAAATATATGGATCTCCTAAAATATATGGTAGGAGAATTAATTAATATTTTTCTTTCTACTAGACTTCCTAAAATATATGAGACTCTTGAAATATATGGTAGGAGAATTAATTAATATTTTCCTTTCTACCGTTCAATTATAAAAACTCTCCTAAAATAGGACTCTATTAAGGGAATACTTCTATAACTATTGATATATATGTTAAACTAGAGAACAAATCGATTTGCCTATAGGGAGAATATGATTGATGCTCATCTAACTTGGTTCGATTGCATGTCTAGATGGCGGATGCTTGATTTTCTAACCCTCAACTTCTTCATTGTTTTTGTCAGCATAATAGAATTCAAGATGTGTGTGTATATATGTATATATATATATCTTCTTTGTTTTCATTTAAGATCATTCTTTAAGGGCAAAATTTTCGCTCAGACAAAAATTAGTTGGATCAAAATCGAATCTTTGTGATCACTATTCTATATTTTTTTTATAGTTTACAGGTTGTAGATGAATGCGGGTTGGCTTTGGAGAATTTCTTATGTAAAGGTTAGGTTTAATTGTATTGTTTTGATATCTTTATTATCTTATTATTTTATTTTAATTTACAGATACTAGATAAATGTGGGTCAACTTTGAAAAAAAAAATTAGGTAAAGGTTAGGTTTAATTGTATTATCGTAATATCTCTATTAGTTTGTTATTTTGTGGTAGTTTACAATTCGTAGATGAATCTTGACCGGCTTTGAAAATTTTTTGTGTGTAAAATTTAAGTTTAGTTGTATTGTTTTGATATCATTTTTATCGTATTATTTTGTTGCAGCTTTTTGAGAATTATTTTTATGTAAAGGTTAGGTTTAGTTGTATTATTTTGATATTTCTATTATCGTATTATTTTGTTATTGTTTATAGGTGCTAGATGAGTGTCGGATGACTTTGAAAAAAAATTTGTGTGTAAAGATTAGATTTAGTTGTATTATTTTGATGTCTCTATCATTGTATTGTTTTGTTGCAATTTACATATGATAGATGAATGTCGATCGCCTTTTACAAAAAAAATTGGTAAAGATTAGGTTTAGTAAATAAATTCTCCATCTTTACATATTCAAGAGATATTAAATTTAAATATTATATTCATCTTTATTATTTAAATAAATATACTATTTAATGTAATGTTTGAGCTCATTAAAATGAGATACACGCGCAAGGCGCGTAAACCTAAACTAGTTTTCTTAGAAGCATGATCGTGTTGTTACGAATTAATTTGGGTTGAATGAGAGATTTATATATTTAAATTATGAAGTTCATGTATATATTCTTCGCCTCTTTACAAAGCATGTTCATTTTCTTTACTCTTTAAAGTTGATTTCACATTTGAATAATTATTGAATTATTTTTAAAATATTTACGACTTTGAAATCAGTTTTAAAAATTTATGATTAATTTTTTTTCTTTATTTGAACTAGGTAGAACATCCTAAAATAAAAGTACTTCTTTCCTTGTAGGAATCCTTTTCTAAGATTTAGGACTCTAGGAGTTTAGAGTTTGTTTTGTTGTCCTCCAGTAGAAGAGTACTAATTTGTTGTAGTTCCATTTCAAGTTTTTGAAGTTTATTAGAAGTTTTTGTATTAAAGCTCCTAACGTTTAGGAATTCGAAATAATATAATGCCTTTTATATATTACACATATTTGCTTTGGCTTTTACCATATTAATATAATTTTGTATAAAACTTACGAAAATATCTTAAAATGAATATGAAATAAAATAAATATTTCACACACTATCGTTATTATTTATATAAATATAATTAAATCTACATGAAATGTAATTCTTTTACGTGAGACACACGTGCAAAGCACGTATGCTAAACTAGTAGTCATAAATATGAAAGATGTTAATATGGTGTAAACCAGACACGTATTAAATAGAAATAAGAAATAAATAAGATTTTTCTTAAGAAGTGTGCAAATACAAAAAAAAGTAACATGTATTTAAAAACAAAGGGAGTAATAATAATTGTGAAATTCTATTGAAAGATGATTTCACTATTATAATTTTCAATTGAAGTAGTACAAGAAAACATTTATGTTTAGGAGCTTACTTTTTCACGAGCTTCATTATAGCAAAGATGTGACACATTTAACGAAAAGAGGTCAATTTTTATGACCTATCATAAATATTTTTAAGTGATTTGATTTTTTTACTTGAGATCGATAAGTATAAGAGATCGGTCATCACGAGCCAATTTGTCTAAGTCGTGATGACATATAATTCAATATACCTGATGAATATAAAATATCCAATTCATAATTCAAAAGATGCAATTAAGTTAAAAACAATTAGATAGCTCCGTGATCTATGTTTGAAATGAAAAATTCCCAAGATACCCGCATGGTCTAGTTTTACGAGTCATGAGCTATTACAAGCAAAAAAAAAAAAAAATCTCAATACATAACTTGTTTGGGTAGACATAAATAAAAGATAAGGAGAGTTTGGTGCTATGAACTAATCCAAGGAGCTCATCGTGGATCTCTTCAAAGTCGCTCCTAAGCTCTAGAACTCCATTGTTATATGAATCAAAATCTACACAAAATTGCACCAAATGTAGCGATAATCAATGTGTACTCAACAGATATCATCGGCAGTCCTTAATAAGATAGCGGTCAGAGTAGGTCAAAAGCTACTTATTTTATATTTGAGCAATTAATAAAAATATGAATTAAGTTGAAGTACAAAGTAAAATGGCATAGACAAGTATGCACATGTACAACAAATTAAGATATGCAACAAGTACAACATAATAGGTTATGCAACAAATATGGCATATAGAGATATACATCAAGCACGAGCCATGAATTAGGGGAAGTATGTAATGGGTCGACTTTTATTCTTGTCGGCGTTACTAATGTAATCTATAATCTAAATCTATATAATATATTAAAAGTGTGAAGTTGTCTTTCATTAAAAGACTCTTCTTTAGAAAATACTATTTTTTCATTATTTTCTTCAATTTATTATTTTACTAACTAGACTCCTAAAATATATGGGACTCCTATATGAAAGGAGAATTAATTAGTAATATTTTTCTTTTGTATTGATCAATTAGAAAAATACTCCTAAAATAGGATAGAAAAATACTCCTAAAATAGAATTCTATTAAAAAATACTTCTATAAATATTGAGATGCACGTTAAACTAAAGAAGAAACCGATTTACTCATTGAAAAAATATGATTGATGCTCATCTAACTTGATTCGGTTGCATGTCTACACGTTGAGTTTTATTATGTTGACAAAAAGAGTGAAGAAGTTGAGGGTTAGAAAAATAAGCATCCACTAATCTCTCTCTCTCTCTCTCTCTCTCTCTCTATATATATATATATATATACACACGTTGAATTTTATTATGTTGACAAAAACAATGAAGAAGTTGAGGGTTAGAAAAATAAGCATCCACCCTCAACTTAGGGTCAATTCTTTAGGGTCAAATTTTATTATTCCATAATATCTTCTCTGTTTTCATTCAAGTCATTCTTTAGGGTCAAATTTTTTGCTCAGACAAGAATTATTTTGATCAAAATTGAAGCTTTGTGATCACTATTATATTATTTTGTTGTAGTTTACAGGTCGTAGATGAATTTACATGTGGTAGATGAATGTCAGTCGGCTTTGAGAATTTTTTAAAATAAAAGTTAGGTTTAATTGTATTGTATTTATATCTCTATTTTGAGGATATTTTTGTGTAAAGGTTAAGTTTAGTTGTATTATTTTGATATCTCTATTATCATATTATTTTGTTATAGTTTACAGGTGGTAGATGAATGCCGATCGGCTTAACAATTTATTTTATAAAGGTTAGGTTTAATTAAATAAAGAGATAATACATAAATATGACCCTAAACTTGACACCAAATTATTACTTTGATCTTAAACTTTGACAATGCACAAATATGACCTTTAACTATTCAAAACTGCACAAATATGACCTCCGATCCTACGTGGCAAAACGCGTGTTCAACACGCAAAACTGGACGCGTCCAGCTTAAAATCTAAGGGCATAATACATAAATATGACCTTAAACTTTGACAGTGCACAAATATGACCTTTAACTATTCAAAACTGCACAAATCTGACCTTTAATGACTTTTCACTATTATTTTTTCATTATTTTTGGCTCAAAGATGAAAATGACATCTAATTTCTTTTGTCATTGCAGAAAAAGAGCAATATTGAAGATTTATTAATTAGGTGGGTCAGCCTCATACGAAAAAATCGCGCGGGTATGTATATATATTATAAAGCAGAGCGCGAATTTAAGTTATATAATATATCTAAATATAATTTATTTAAATATTAAATTAAAGATGAAACTATACTAATTAAAAAAAATTATAGTTTTAATAAAACGTTATTAAATTAATGTTATTAAGGATAGTAGTAGTAGTATATGCTGATAGGCGAATTTACACGCCTATAGCACTATATTTTGCCCATATTTTAGCCTAGTTTTGAGAACAAATTATATATTTCATGCACATTTAGTCCATTTTCCTGTAAGTGAGCTAACAAACATGATTAGCAAAGTTTCAGGTATAAATTATGCAGAATTCAGCATTTCATGGATAACTTGACGCCAAAGAAAGCTTCACGAAAGGAGAAAAGCCAATCTTGGACGCCAAGGACTAAAGATGGCGCATGGAAATTCTGTCCCGGGCTAAAACAACATTTCTGAAGACTTTGGGGACTAGCAGTAACTTATTAGGATTAGGATAATGATACATTAACCTAGTACAATTGGGTTAAGTATTTCATTAGCTTAGTAGGATTTGGTTAAGCATTTCATTAGCTTAGTAGGAATAGGATATGGGTATTATAAATACCCTATTTTGCTAGAGATTTGAGAACTTCGAAACTCAACTTCGAATTCTACCTTTCAATTCCGAATTAATTCTATTTTTCTTCTTCTACTCATCTATTCAATTCTTAAATTCCGCAACAAGAGAAACGTTACCTTGCTAAGGAATTCACGCCTAAACGCCTACCACACCATTATCAACGTGAAATCGTAATTGTGGGAAAACAACAACGTCAATTGTGATTTTCTTCGCATTCATGGGTAACTAAACTTCTCTGTTGGGGTTATGGAAGCCGAGTGAGATACTATCTATTGCTGTGAGTTTGTGAGTTCGTGACACGTATGCTGCTTATATCATTATTCTCTTCATCTTAATCTAAATTCTTTGTGGTTGCAAACGCAAGAATACGCCAGTATAACATTTAACTTGTTCGAAAGAAAGGTTATCTGTCTGGAAAAGAGATAATGTCAAGGTAGTAGGGTCCCATCCCCTATTAAAAAGTTAGTGCCGTAACTGGATTAACCTCTTGGAGAATTCGTACCGTTAGACACGCTTTAAGCTCGAAAGAGTTAAAGTGAAATAATCCTCGAATAGGTCGAAAGACGCCTGGATTTACCATCGAATACAATTCTCTATAAGCACATGCATGTCTGAATTCCGCACACTCATAGCCAATAGAGACGTATAACTCAGAAGGTGGACATAACCCCAACTCCTCAATTCTCATTGTCTACATATTACAAAACATTCGTTCTTTTACTTTGCTATTTTCTGTTTTACTCTCTTATTTTGGTTACATTACTATCACATTACAATTCCCCCCTTTTTACGAGACTTGCACTAAAAGTCTAGTAATCTTTGCTTACTTGTTGACCAAGCTATTCCCTGTGGGATCGATACCCAACCCAGTTGGGTTCTATATTTGCTAACGACCGATTTACACTCCTACGAGAGCTGTAGATTGAGCGTTATCAAAAATTGGTGCCGTTACCGGGGAATACAAGTGTCAATTAAGTTCGTGATAATTACTAGACCCTTTGGTCAAAGATTCTCGTACTTTTACTTTTAGTTTTTGTTTTTGTTTACTGCAGGTTTTTATTCAGTGCATGCCCCATACTCGAAGTTCTGGTCAACCGTTATTACCAATCAATCCTGAACCACAACGAATTGGCAGAATGGAGGCACAAACAGAAATCGAAAGAATGGCTGCTCAACACGAGCAGGCGAGATTAGCTGCTCTTGCCGCCGCCCAAGTACACCAACAAAACATTGATAACCCTGGGCGAGCAACAAACCCTGACGATGAGGATTTAGGTGATGACGAGTTACTAAACCCAAGGCATGATGCTGAAATCACAACACCTGCCAACAGAGGAGATCGACAAGCTCGGTTTAGGTATGATCGCCAACCCATGCAACCAGCTTTCGACGATGATGATGATGATCTTGATGGAGCCGGAGCCACAGGAGCTATTATTCCCCCACCATTAGCGCCCGGAGCCAAGTTCAACATCACAAGCACCATGATTCAGTTATTGCAACTCAAGGGATTATTTGGTGGACTAGCAGGCGATGATCCGAATATGCATCTCATCAACTTTATTTCTACATGCAAGTCATTTGACAATCCTGGTGTTGGTCAGAATGCAATTCGATTACGTCTGTTTCCATTGTCTCTGTCTGGGGAGGCAACTCTATGGTTGAATGGGCTGACTCCTGATTCTATTACAAATTGGAGGCAATTGAGAGACGCTTTCCTAGAAAGATTCTTTCCGCCATCCAAAAGAGCACAATTGAGAGATGAAATCAACAACTTTCGTCAGCTTCCCACTGAAGCTCTTCATGAAACATGGGAGAGGTTCAAGACAAAGCTAGCGAGGTGCCCAAACCATCATATGACTAATGTTCACCTAATGGAGATATTATATAGAGCCCTGAATTCAATAACTAAACCAGTGGTGGATAATGTGGCTGGAGGATCCTTTATGGATCTCACCTTCGGTCAAGCAAGCAATATGCTAGATCGTATGACGAAACAAAGTAGAGCTTGGCATACCAGGGATTCTGAGGTAGCAAGCCCCACTTTATCTATTGGCATGACTGCGGACCAAAGAAGAAGACAAGAAGACCGTGATCAAGATATGGCGCACATGAAAACACAAGTGGATCTTCTTACAAAGCATTTATTATCAGGGAAGACCGAAAAAGTGAAAGCTATTGCGTCAAAAGGAAGAGACGAATCTGATTCGGAAGAGGAAGCCAACTACTTGAACAATCAGGGGGTTTTCGAGGTAATACCCAAGGAAACCAAGGTCGGAACTATTATGATAAATATGGAAACAAGGACCAAGATAGTTGGAAGAACAAGAATGACAAAAGTGTTGTGTATGTTCCCTCTGGAAGACGTGACGCCACCACATCTAGTTCGGGAAGTATGGAAGACATGATGGCTAAACTACTGAAAGGAGTGGAAGCAACTAGCGCGGGAGTAACGGAGGTAATAAATGATTTGTCCTCTATGAAGCAATTAGTTGATTCTCATTCCACTTCAATCAAGCAAATAGAGCAGCAATTGAGCCAACTTTCAGCAGCACTCAATCAAAGAAAGGCTGGCACTTTACCTAGCGACACCGTGCAAAACCCAAGGAATGATGGGTCATGCATGGCCATTACTACCAGAAGTGGTAAGGTGCTGGAAACTTCAGAAAAAGGCAAGCAAGTGGTTGATGAAGAGGCGGAAATTGATGATAAGGCGAAAGGGAAAGATGCCGCAGCAGCCGATCCTAACGTCCTTAACGTCACTCCTCACGACGTGCAGCCTGGAAAAGCTGAAAAATGGAAGCAAGAGGAGAAGAAAGCCGTGGAGAGAACAATTCCATACCCACCACCACCTTTTCCCCAAAGATTGAAGAAGGTGGCGGATGATACGAAGTTCAGCAAATTCATTACTATGTTAAAACAGCTGACCATTAATGTTCCATTGGTGGAAGCACTTGAACAAATGCCTGGGTATGCGAAATTTATGAAGGATCTTTTAACAAAGAAGCGGGCAGCAAGTTATGAGTTGAAAGATGATGTCCATCACTGCAGCGCAATCGCTACCCGATCAATAGCTCAGAAGAAGCCTGACCCCGGAGCTTTCACTATTCCTTACACCGTTGGATCTTTGAATTTTGCCAAAGCATTATGTGATTTAGGAGCCAGCATCAATTTGATGCCATTATCTATCTATAAAAAGTTGGGGTTGGGTGATCCTACTCCAACCAATATGAGGCTCGTCATGGCGGATAGGTCGGTAAAACGACCTGTTCGTATCCTATGTGATGTCTTGGTAAAGGTTTCTTCATTCATCTTTCCAGCAGACTTTGTTATTTTGGATTGTGAAGCGGACTCAGAGGTTCCCATAATCTTGGGACGCCCTTTCCTTGCTACAGGAAGTGTGCTCATTGATTTGAGAGCTAATGAGCTTTCATTCCGAATAAATGACGAAGTAGTTCGCTTTGATGTTTGCAAATCAATGAAGCAACCCAAAGATCCGAGTGTATTTTCGGTGGCTGATGTTTTCTTTGATGATCCGAAAGAATTACTTAAAGAAGAGCAAATCATTGCTGACCCTTTGGCGGTTGTGCTCATGAATGAAGAGAGTAAGGATGCTGAAAATTGCAAAGAAGCTATTTGTGCTCTATCAGGATTAGGGACATATCGTTATGCTCCCAAGAAGATGGACCTTGATCTCAAAAATCGACCCACACCACCAGCTAAGCCATCTATTGAAGAGCCACCCACGTTAGAATTGAAGGAGCTGCCAAGTCATTTAAAGTATGCATTCTTAGGAAGCGGAAGCACACTTCCAGTCATTGTGGCAGCAGATTTGGGTGAGCAACAAGTTGCAGCTCTTATTACTATTCTACGGAAGTATATTCGAGCCATTGGATGGACCATTGCGGATATTATTGGTATTCCACCTAGGATTTGTACTCACAAGATTCAGCTTGAAGAAAATTACAAACCAACCATTGAGCATCAAAGACGTCTAAACCCACCTATGAAAGAAGTGGTGAAGAAAGAAATTATCAAGTGGTTAGACGCAGGGGTTGTGTATCCAATCTCTGATAGTACATGGGTAAGCCCAGTACAATGTGTTCCCAAGAAAGGAGGCATGACGGTGGTCGCGAATGAGAAAAATGAACTTATTCCACTCAGACCCGTCACTGGATGGAGAGTATGCATGGACTACCGGAAGCTGAATTCTTGAACGCTCAAAGATCACTTTCCAATGCCATTTATGGACCAAATGCTAGACCGATTAGCGGGGAAAGGATGGTTTTGTTTCTTAGACGGTTATTCAGGCTATAATTAGATTTGTATTGCTCCCGAAGACCAAGAGAAGACAACGTTTACATGCCCATATGGTACGTTTGCCTTCAAGCGTATGCCATTCGGGCTATGTAACGCACCAGCCACCTTTCAACGCTGTATGATGTCCATTTTTTCTGATATGGTTGAAGACACTTTGGAGGTATTCATGGACGATTTCTCAGTTGTTGGTGAGACTTTTGAAGCGTGCTTAACAAACCCAAGTATGGCGTTGCAAAGATGTGTAGAATTCAACCTAGTGCTGAATTGGGAAAAGTGCCACTTCATGGTAAAAAAAGGTATTGTTCTTGGGCACAAAATCTCCAAAAGAGGAATTGAGGTTGATCGAGTGAAAATTGAAGTCTTTGAGAAGCTACCGCCTCCAATTTCGGTGAAGGGTATTCGTAGTTTTCTCGGCCATGCAGGTTTCTATCGTCGGTTCATCAAAGACTTCTCCAAAATTGCTAGTCCATTGTGCAAACTCTTGGAGAAAGATGCGAAGTTTGACTTCAATGACGATTGCTTGAAGGCATTCGAATGCCTCAAAGGAAAACTCATTGAAGCCCCTATCATGGTAGCACCAGATTGGTCTCTCCCGTTCGAAGTCATGTGTGATGCTAGTGGTGTAGCCGTTGGTGCTGTACTTGGTCAGAGAAAGGAGAAGCTATTTCATCCTATCTACTATGCGAGTAAGGTCCTAAATGAAGCCCAAAGGAACTACACTGTTACTGAACAAGAGCTCCTAGCGGTTGTGTATGCGTTTGAGAAGTTTCGTGCCTACCTATTGGGTACTAAGGTGATCGTTCATACAGACCATGCAGCTCTTAGGTATCTAATGACAAAGAAGGATGCAAAACCAAGACTAATTCGATGGGTATTGCTGCTGCAAGAGTTTGATTTCGAAGTTAAAGATAGAAGAGGTTGCGAGAACCAAGTGGCCGACCATCTCTCTAGACTCGAGAACGAGCATGTGGCGCAACCTGAAATCGAGATTGATGATGCATTCCCTGATGAGGAGATCTTAGCCACGATAATAGAAGAGTTACCATGGTATGCCGACTTTGCAAACTTTGTGGTGAGTAATATGATACCTGCAAATTTATCTTACCATCAAAACAGGAAGTTTATGCATGATGTACAACACTACTTTTGGGATGAGCCATATTTGTTTCGACGATGCGCCGATGGTGTTATCCGACGATGTATATCCCATGAAGAGGTGCCAAATATATTGGAAGCATGCCACACTTCCCAAGTTGGGGGACATCACGCAGGTAATCGGACAGCAAGAAAGGTATTGCAAAACGGATACTATTGGCCTTCGATATTTAGAGATGCTCATTACTTTGTTAGAAGATGCGACCAATGTCAGCGACAAGGTGCTATTTAAAAACACCATGAGATGCCCATGACGAAAATCCTTGAAGTAGAGCTCTTTGACGTATGGGGTATTGATTTCATGGGTCCATTCGTAAATTCATTCGGAATGAAGTACATCTTAGTTGCTATGGATTATGTCTCGAAATGGGTTGAAGCTGTAGCGTTGGCCGACAATGAGGGAAAGCGTGTTGTAGCGTTCTTGAAGAGGAATATCTTCTCTCGCTTTGGAGTACCACGTACTATCATAAGCGATGGAGGATCTCACTTTTGCAACAAGCTATTCAAGTCCGTGTTGGCAAAATATGGTGTCAAGCAACATAAGGTAGCCACGCCTTATCACCCACAAACTAGTGGACAGGTAGAGGTTTCCAATCGAGAGATCAAGCAAATCCTTGCGAAGACAGTAAATGCTAATAGGAAGGATTGGTCTCGGAAGCTGGATGATGCACTATGGGCGTACAGGACTGCATTCAAAACTCCAATTGGCATGTCCCCTTATCAACTAGTTTATGGGAAGGCTTGTCACTTACCCATCGAGCTCGAGCACAAGGCATTGTGGGCACTGAAGCGATTAAATTTGAATTGGGATGATGTAATGAAGCTGAGGATGGAGAAACTGAACGAGATTGATGAATTCCGTCTACATGCTTATGAAAGATCAGACCTATACAAGGAGCGGATGAAAAAGTATCATGATCAGCGGATTGTTCGTCGAAACTTTCAAAAGGATGATATGGTACTTCTCTTCAACTCCAGATTGAAGCTCTTCCCAGGTAAGTTAAAATCCAAGTGGTCTGGTCCATACAAAGTTATCCAAGTCTACTCGTCTGTAGTAGTTGAATTGGAAGATAATAATGGTGTTATCTTCAAAGTGAATGGCCAACGTGTGAAACCTTATATCGGTCCTCTTGATTCGATAAACTTCATGTCCATCACTTATCTCGACGAAGTCTAAGTACTCGAGGTAACTATGTCGTGCTGCGACAATAAATCAAGCGCTAGATGGGAGGCAACCCATCGTTTATCGTTTATCGTTTTTCATTTTTCATTTCGTTCTAGTATGTGTTTTGCTTTTGATAAATAAAAATCCAAAAATAAGAGTCGTGCCACGACCAAAACTAAGGCGCTTGATGGGAGGCAACCCATCGTTCTAATCGTTTTTATTGTTTTTGAGCAAATGTAGGTGCAAGAGGTGTAAAACGAGGAGATGGGTTTCAAAATTCGATTTGGACGTATTGCATGGCAAAGGTGGTAAGTTAGGAATTAAGATGCATAAGGCTATGGATTGAGCATTGCTCATGACAAAATAGGCATCGATAAAGGCTAGGCCTAGGTAAAACTAGGCCACGAACAAGGCATGGCCTATACTATAGCCCAAGGTCTCGGAATCTAGTGTGCTATAGCATAGGCGCCGCCCATGCTCAAGTATGCCATAGCATAGGCGCCGCCTATGCTAAAGCATTTGGTCTCTGAATCTCATATGCCATGCTAAAGGCGCCGCCTATGGTCACTAAAGGCATTGCACTAGGCGCCGCCTATGCTCACTATAGGCTTTGCATTAGGCGCCGCCTATGCCAAGAATAGGCAAAGCTAATGGCGCCGCCTATGGTCACTTTTTGTCTCCAAAACCGATTTTAAATGGGTTAAAACCCGACCCATTCTTTTCCTATATAAAGGAGACTTAGTCTTGAAACATAAACACATTGAAAACTTGACCTAGGCGCCGCACATACTCTCCAAATCATCTCAAAACTTTTCTTTTTGCTCTCCCACTTCACAAGAACATCTCCAAAGGCTTCAATCACGTAAGTACTCTTTTGTTCTTCATCTATTTTTCTTAAGTGCTACGTTGCTATGTCTATTATGAATTGCTACATCTTGAAGAAATATTGGTGATGTTAATGTGTTTGAATTGTTGATACAAAACCAAGTGAGTGAATATGAACGTTAGGATACTCTTAACTTGTTTCCGACTTGAATTTGATTTTGATGCATTGTTATGCTACTCGCGGAATTGCTATAGTCATGAACATTGCATACTCTTGTCACTTGAATACTTACATGTTAGAATGTCCCGTTCATCGGAATAAGACTTATAGTAGCCTACCGACATAGGAGGTTGTGATTATTGATAGAAACAATACCATGAGGTAATCCCTATGTAGTAGTCTTGATATATCTAACATGAAAACATTGCAAAGGTTGCAAGAAGTGATACATCTCTGATTTTCTTGTTGGAATATAACTCCTAAAACGTATGTCGACGAAGTCTAAGTAATCGACCACTTTCACTTCACTAATTCGTATCAACAAACTAAGTGTGGGGTGGTACCCCTAATGCTTTTGAATAGATTGTATCCATTGAGATTGTGCTAACGTGAACTCTATTTCAAGTCTCAGGTACAATGGCACCCAAAGCGAGACAAGGCAAGGAGAAGGCTACCACTTCCCAAAAGGGCAAGAAAAGAGGCCGCAAGGAGCAAGGAGAATCATCCTCAATGCAATTACCACGCCGTATGTTTGGAATAAAATGGGTTCTTGAGGAGGAAGCCAAAGAATGGTATAGGAACAACAAGGAAAGAAAATATGTTCATGTCGACTTGATAAACAAGGAAAGCCTAGCGAAGAAGGAGCCGCGCATATTGGCGAAGATCATGGCATTAAATCTGGATTTTATCTTCCGCGACATGGGAGAATGTAATCTTGATTTGACAAGAGAATTTTATGCCAACTGGTCGCCGAAAACCACAGGCAGCGAAGTCAAGATTCGGGGCCAAGTGTTACAACTCAATGCGGATTTCTTCAACTCCTTTCTTGGCTTGCCTTCAGTCGATCCAGCACCATTCAAAGAGCTGTACAGCAGACCTCCATATAGAGCTATTCGACACACACTCTGTGGAACAATATCCATGGCACGCTGGAGTAGACACAAGGACACTGGTCGACACAACACTTTCCCATATGCTTCTTTGCATAGGGAAGCAAGGATATGGTTGCGCATGATCAACTGTTGCCTCATTCCAGGGACGCAATACACAAAAATAACAAGAGATAGAGTGTGCTTGGTATATGCATTGATGACGAATGTCCCTATCAACATTGGGGTAATCATCCGATCTACAATGCGGAAGGCTAGGCTACACAAGCGATCCCATTTCAGCTTCGGAAATCTGTTGACTGCAATCTTGAGGAAGGAAGACATCGAAGAGGAACCAGCTGACCATAAACTCCCACACAATCCGAAGAAGGTTGACCTCACAAAGGTCAAAGATGCTGAATCAACACATGGCACCAACCTTACTACGGTAGAGAGACATGCTCGGGATGAGAGTTTCTCCCGCCATATGTACGGCATGATGAGGTTTACAATGATGAGTGGAGGTCGTGTTCCCACTGCTGCAGAGCTCCAACAGCTGGACCATGACTATCCAATGAATATTCATGCACGGGAGATGTGTGGAGTAGGTACATACTTTGAGGAACCTCTCGATGACGACGTGCCGACCGATGATGATCGACGAATGCCAGACTCTGACATGGAGGAGAATTCTGATGACGACGACTCCGACGAAGGGGGTATGACCCCCGACATTGAGGATGAGTCCGACTGACCAGGTTCTTCGTATTTATTTTCCACTGAGGACAGTGTCCCGACTAAGTGTGGGGTGGTATTGCATGCTATACTTCTCTACTCGCATCTATGTTTGTTTGCTTTGTTTTTGTTTCGTTTTTAGTAGTAATTTTTTTTTTTTCGCATCTAAGTTTTTTTAGTAAGTAAATTCACATGAAATTATTTTGATAGGCAGCATGAAATTATGACAAGAGTTTGTGCTAAAATCATGACTATTGAGACATTTAGGCTCTAAATGTGACTCACTATGTGATATTGTGTGGTTCAATTCCTTCACCTGTTGGGACAAGAGTCTATACTACTCTCAATAAAGTCGACCATGTGCCTTGTGTGTGTGAGCTAATAGTATATTCTGTGCTTGTGGCTGATGCTAGAACTTGCCTGGTATGTATGTAAAGCGAAAATAAGGAGTGTAAGTTTAGGAGATGATTTAGGCATTTCTTTGGCAACCTATATTTGTTTACCTTCATTTTTACCTACCCATGGACATCATCCTAGTTAAACCCTTTTGAGCCTTTAGCCTATTTTCTTTGACAAACCTCGTATGTAAGCCTAATCCATTTTTTTCAAGACCATAATTTGATCCAAATTCCTAAGTGCTTTAAAGTGAAAAAGTCATGTGACAAAATAAGAGGAAATTGGGTGAGTATGATGCTTTAGAATGCATTGGTGCTTGAATGAGTTATGAAAAAGAAAGTGCTATCATAAGAGGTATGTTATGAAAAGAAAAAAGGAAGAAAAAACTGAAAAGTTAGTCATGTTTAAAATCGAAAAACAAAAGAGGTGAAAAAGGGTGGTAGAATAAATGAAAGAAAGGTTGTTAGAAAGAAAAGTGTTAATGACACAATGTGATGTATTAAAGCGCTTAGGAACATAGTCACTATTTCTGGCCAAAATAGTCCTACCCGTCCCTTAGCCTACATTACAACCATCAAAAGACCTATTTGATTCTAAGCTTAGCATTCTGACATTTAGTGGAGCATTACACTAAGGGCAAGCCTATGGTCATCAGTTGTTTCATATGAATTCTTTGTGAGAGTGAGAGCAAGGATATTTTGATACCCATATTTGAAAAATATGCTATACTTGTGAGTGATTATGGGTAATATATTGTGAGACACACATGGTTGATGAGTTTTGGGTAGTTGTGTATGATTCTTTGTGCCTTAACTTTTGAATATGAGTTGACCACCATCACGAGTCTATGTTGGAGGCTAAATGGTCTCTACTAATGATCGGAAAAATACTCTTTGTTGATAATTGTTGTGCTTGTCTTGACGGATATTTTATGTTATTGCTGTGAAACCCTAAGTTGATGTTTAGAGGGACATGATATTTTGTTCGAGGACGAACAAAGCTTTAAGTGTGGGGTGTTGATGATAGGCGAATTTACACGCCTATAGCACTATATTTTGCCCATATTTTAGCCTAGTTTTGAGAACAAATTATATATTTCATGCACATTTAGTCCATTTTCCTGTAAGTGAGCTAACGAACATGATTAGCAAAGTTTCAGGTATAAATGATGTAGAATTCAGCATTTCATGGATAACTTGACGCCAAAGAAAGCTTCACGAAAGGAGAAAAGCCAATCTTGGACGCCAAGGACTAAAGATGGCGCATGGAAATTCTGTCCCGGGCTAAAACAACATTTCTGAAGACTTTGGGGACTAGCAATAACTTATTAGGATTAGGATAATGATACATTAACCTAGTACAATTGGGTTAAGTATTTCATTAGCTTAGTAGGATTTGGTTAAGCATTTCATTAGCTTAGTAGGAATAGGATATGGGTATTATAAATACCCTATTTTGCTAGAGATTTGAGAACTTCGAAACTCAACTTCGAATTCTACCTTTCAATTCCGAATTAATTCTATTTTTCTTCTTCTACTCATCTATTCAATTCTTAAATTCCGCAATAAGAGAAACGTTACCTTGCTAAGGAATTCACGCCTAAACGCCTACCACACCATTATCAACGTGAAATCGTAATTGTGGGAAAACAACAACGTCAATTGTGATTTCCTTCGCATTCATGGGTAACTAAACTTCTCTGTTGGGGTTATGGAAGCCGAATGAGATACTATCTATTGCTGTGAGTTTGTGAGTTCGTGACACGTATGCTGCTTATATCATTATTCTCTTCATCTTAATCTAAATTCTTTGTGGTTGCAAACGCAAGAATACGCCAGTATAACATTTAACTTGTTCGAAAGAAAGGTTATCTGTCTGGAAAAGAGATAATGTCAAGGTAGTAGGGTCCCATCCCCTATTAAAAAGTTAGTGCCGTAACTGGATTAACCTCTTGGAGAATTCGTACCGTTAGACACGCTTTAAGCTCAAAAGAGTTAAAGTGAAATAATCCTCGAATAGGTCGAAAGACGCCTGGATTTACCATCGAATACAATTCTCTATAAGCACATGCATGTTTGAATTCCGCACACTCATAGCCAATAGAGACGTATAACTCAGAAGGTGGACATAACCCCAACTCCTCAATTCTCATTGTCTACATATTACAAAACATTCGTTCTTTTACTTTGCTATTTTCTGTTTTACTCTCTTATTTTGGTTACATTACTACCACATTACAATTCCCCCCTTTTTACGAGACTTGCACTAAAAGTCTAGTAATCTTTGCTTACTTGTTGACCAAGCTATTCCCTGTGGGATCGATACCCAACCCAGTTGGGTTCTATATTTGCTAACGACCGCTTTACACTCCTACGAGAGCTGTAGATTGAGCGTTATCAGTATATTCAAGTAACGTTATCAAATTAACATTATTACAATGTTATTAAATTAACGTTATTAAAACATTATTAAATTAACGCAGGGGCGGACCTACGTGGTTGCCATGGGGTTCACCCGAACCCCTTCGATAAAAAAATTACGTTATATATATAAGGTAGAATATCTATATTTATGTACGTATATTAATGTTGAACCACATGAAACAAGGCACTTAGATAGCCCAGTGGTGTTATTTGCTCTTCTTGGGTGCTTCCTTCAGCCTACTGCGCGAGTTCAATTTTTTAATTAAAAAAAAGTTAGGCGTTGCTGCTATAGAAATAAAAATAATAATAATAATAATAATAATAATAATAATAATAATAATAAAAACAACGCCGTTTTAACACAAAAAGCAAAACTTTGACAGTGCACAAGTATGATCTTTAACTATTCAAAACTGTACAAATATGACCTCCATCCAAGTCAGCCCTTTTATCGATGTGGCACCGTGTGATTGGATTACCTTTCCACGTAGGCGCGAGTGAAACTCACACATGGGGTTGCAAAATTGGAGGTCATATTTGTTCAGGTTTTGAATAGTTAAAGGTCCTATTTGTGCACTATCAAAGTTTAAGGTCAAAGTTATAATTTGGTGTCAAGTTTAGGGTCATATTTATGTATTATCTCTTAAATAAATTCTCCAAAAGATGTTGAATTTAATTATTGTATCCATCTTTATTATTTAAACAAATATCCTATTTAGTGTAATATTTGAATTCAATAAAATGAGGTACACGTGCGAGGCGCGTACACCTAAACTAGTAATCATAAATGTACATCACCCCAAGACCCGAATTATACAGTGACTTATGAAGGATGGATTTGTATCCAAAGTCCAAACGCTGCATGAATAATTCACATATCATATCATAACTCATATGGGCGGCCCATGTGTTAACTATCTCAAAGTGGGGTGAATCTAAAAAATAGACTCAAATTAGAGTGACTTTCAAATTTTGAACCCAAATAAAAAAGCTTCCTTAAAATAGCCTTTACCTATTAACTAATATTTTTTTGGACAAAATTGCCCTTGATCAATAAAGTAAATTATATAAATGATCCTCATAATGGATAACAACTCTATATTTATATTTTTCAACTTTTATTTTTTTTCTTTTTAATTTTACTTTGATTTTTCTTTTCTCTTTTTGTTTTTATTTTTCTTAACCCTTACTTTTTTCCTTTTTTTCTCTCAACTTCTTTCTTTTTTTATTTTTTTATTTTTTTATTTTTTCTTTCCTCTTTTTTTTTTTGTTCTTTTTAATTTTTCTCAACCCTTATTTTTTTTACACCTTTCAACGTCTACTTTTATAAAAAATAAATAAATTATTTTTCTTTGATTTTTTTCTTTTTAAATTTTTCTCGACCTTTATTTTTATTTAATTTTTTTTATCAACCTTTATTTTTTTCCTATTTTCTCTCAACTTCTACATTTTCTTTGATTTTTATTTTTTTAATATTTTTCTTCTTTTTCCGTAATTTTTATTATTTTGGTTCTTTTCTTCGATTTCTTCCATTCACGTTACATCTCATGAGCAAGAGTTGACACTATCACATTATAAAGACAATACTTATGACTTTCGAATAATAAAGCTACGTTTCATGGGCAAGAGTTGACACTACTACATTGTAGAAGCAAGACATGACTTTCAAACAACAAGTTATGTTTTATGGGCAAAAATCGACACTACCACATTGTCTTTTGATTTATGAGATGTTTTATAACTGTTACATTAGAGGAAAAACTTAGCTCAGGGACTTTCAAACAACAAATTACACCCCACGGGCAAGAGTTGACTCTACCACGTTATGTTTTCATTTATGAGATGTTCTACAACTATTGCCTACGAGGCAAGACTTAGCTCAAGGACTTTCAAACAACAAGTTATGTTTCATGGGAAAGATTTGACACTATCACATTGTATTTTGATTTATGAGATATTCTACAACTATTGTCTTAGAGGCAAGACTTAGCTTAGGGACTTTCAAACAATAAATTATGCCCCACGGGCAAGAGTTGACTCTACCACGTTTGTTTTCATGTATGAAATGTTCTACAACTATTACCTTAGAGGCAAGACTTAGCTCAAGGACTTTCAAACAACAAATTATGCCCCACGGGGAAGAGTTGAATCTACCACGTTATATTTTCATTTATGAGATGTTTTACAACTATTGCCTTAGAGGCAAGACTTAGTTCAAGGACTTTCAAACAACAAATTATGTCTCACGGGCAAGAGTTGACACTACCACGTTATGTTTTCATTTATGAGATGTTCTACAACTCTTGCCTTAGAGGGAAGACTTAACTCAAGGACTTTCAAACTACAAATTATGCCCCACGGGCAAGAGTTAACTCTACCACATTATATTTTCATTTATGAGATGTTCAATAACTATTGCCTTAGAGATAAAACTTGGCTCAAAGACTTTCAAATAATAAATTTTGCCCCACGGGCCAGAGTTGACTCTACCACGTTATGTTTTCATTTATGAGATGTTCTACAACTATTGCCTTAGAGGCAAGTCTTAGCTCAAAGACTTTCAAACTACAAATTATGCCCCACGGGCAAGGGTTAACACTACCACGTTATATTTTCATTTATGAGATGTTCTACAACTCTTACCTTAGAGGCAAGGCTTAATTAGTTCAAAGACTTTCAAACTACAAATTATGCTCCATGGACAAAAATTGACTCTACCATGTTATGTTTTCATTTATGAGATGTTCTACAACTATTGCCTTAGAGGCAAGACTTATCTCAAGGACTTTCAAACTACAAATTATGCCCCATGGGCAAGTGTTGACACTACCACGTTATGTTTTCATTTATGAAATATCCTACAACTCTTGCCTTAGAGGCAAGACTTAATTAGCTCAAAGACTTTCAAACTACAAATTATGCCTCATGGGCAAAAGTTGACTCTACCATGTTATGTTTTCATTTATTAAATGTTCTACAACTATTGCCTTAGAGGCAAGACTTAGCTCATGGAATTTCAAACTACAAATTATGCCCCACTGGCAAGAGTTGACACTACCACGTTATGTTTTCATTTATGAGATGTTCTACAACTCCTGCCTTAGAGGCAAGACTTAATTAGCTCAAAGACTTTCAAACTACAAATTATGCCCCACGGGCAAAAGTTGACACTACCACGTTATGTCTTTCATTTCTGAGATGTTCTACAACTCTTGCCTTAGAGGCAAGACTTAGCTCAAAGACTTTCAAACTACAAATTATGCCTCACGGGCAAGAGTTGACACTACCATGTTATGTCTTTATTTATGGGATGTTCTACAACTCTTGCCTTAGAGGCAAGACTTAGCTCAAGGACTTTTAAATAATAAATTATGCCCCACGGGCAAGAGTTGACACTACTACATTATGTCTTTATTTATGAGATATTCTACAACTCTCTCCTTAGAGACACGACTTATCTCAATAATTTTCAAAGAACTTCGTAACAATAATTCATGCCCTTAAATTTGTTTTGATAGCAAAAAAAGAAGATACCTTTGCGGATTACCCAATTTTTTATTTATTAGCAAAATATAATAGAAGTTGAGAAAAAAAAACTGATCAAACAAAATAGACAAATAAAAAAAAGATTGAGAAAAAAAGGAAAAAAATAAAAATCAAGAAAAAAGAGAAGAACTAAAAAAATTAAGAAAAATAAAAATGAGAGAAAAAATAAAAATAAAGTTTGAGAAAAATAAGGGAAAAAAGGAGAACTGAAAAAAGAAAAAAACGATTAAAAAAAATAGAGAAATAAAAAAAAAGAGTGAGAAAAAAAAAGGCAAGAAAAAAATAAATATTAAGAAAAAAATGAAGAATTAAAAAAATTGAGAAAATAAAAAAATGAGAGGAAAAACTAAAAATAAAGTTTGAGAAAAATGAGGGAAAAAAAAGAGAACTGATAAAAATAAAAAATACAAGAAAAATAAAGGTTAAAGAAAAATGAATTAAAGAAAGAAAGAAAAAAGAAATAGATAATGCTTGAGAAAAAAAAAAGAAAAAAATAAAGGTTGAGACAAATGAATTAAAACATGAAAAAAAAATTAAAGAAAAAATTAAAAGTGAAAATAATAAAAAATAGAATAATAAAATTTTAAATAAAAGTGAAAATAATAAAAAATAGAATAATAAAATTAAAGAAAAAAATAAAAAGTGAAAATAATAAAAAATAAAATTTGAGAAACAAATAATTATGAAAAGTTAAAAAAATATATTTGAGGTGTAGAGGAACAAAATGGTACTTTTACTATACTTAAAAAGCAAGGAAGGTTATTATTTAAAAACATTTCTTATTGAGGTCAAATATCTAAAGTCACCCATAATTGGGTGTCCAAAATGATACTAAATTAATTTATATTTTCATTATTCTAATGATTATTTTCAAACTAAAATTTGATTGACAAGTAGTTAGGTCTTCCATCTTTGTTTCATTATTATAATGGAAAAAAAACATAAAACATATACAATATAAATTTCAATAAAAAAAATGATTTCTTTTACTACCTTCCTATTTTTTTTTAATTTTAGTTTGGCAACTAAAATATTGTATTAATCACGAAAAAGTTAATTGCAAAGCCTAAGATATAAAAAGTGAAAATAATAAAAAATAGAATAATAAATTTAAAGGAGAAAAATAAAAACTAAAAAAAAGTAGAATAATAAAAGTAAAGGAAAAATAATAAAGTGAAAATAATAAAAAATAAAATTTGAGAGATAATTGAGTATGAAAAATCTAAAAATATATTTGAGGTGAAGAGGGGTAAAATGGTACTTTTAGTATATTAAAAAGTAAGGAAAACTATTATTCAAAGACATTCTTATATTGGGTCAAATATCTAAAGCCACCCATATTTGGGTCTATGGCATGCAATTTCTTGCTCAAAGTGAGAAATCAGAATGCAACTATAAACCATATGAATAGTGCATGACTAATAACTAAACAAGTAATTTGACATGCACATAACTCATTAAACATTAAATTGGCATGATAACAAATGCCTATAAAATTCCTTCTAGCATGGAAGCATGCTTAAATAGCCGCACAAGTAAAACATAAAAATAGACATGGTATGTCATGATGTAAGACAAGACAACCTGGTTAGTGTGGACTCTCTTATCACTAATCTTGTACCTATAGACCTAGCTACCTAACTAACTTGTAGTTGAGTACGAAGGGTCCGTGTTAGCACAGGTCCAGTACATATTATTTTTTTATTTCAATTAATGTGACACAAATAGAATTTAGATAATCAATCATACTTTTAATATGTTTTTAGATATTTTAAGTAACTAACTATTGTAATTCATAATATTTTTATGGAGTTTTCAAATTATATACGTTACTTTCCTTGTCCAAACTTTTATGGCATTGATAGTCAATTATATTTTAAAAATAATTTAAGTTTTTAATTATTGTGATTTATAACACTCTTCTTCTATCATTTAAGTGCCACTGGTATAATTTCGAGAGTCAAGCAAATATTTTATAACTTCTAAATTTTTTAAGTTGTTAATTATTGTGATTTATAGCATTTTTACGTATTTTATTGAAATATATAACGGATTAGCTTTTTTTAATATTTTAAGTTCTGAACTATTGTAATTTATAATACTTTTTATGTACTTTTCAAATAATATATGATATTCTCCTTGTTCAAACTTTTGTGGCATTGATAGTCAATTATATATTTTAAATAATTTAAGTTTTTAATTATTGTGATTTATAATACTTTTTATTCTACTTCAATTTAAGTGACACAATGTTTAGACGGTCATAATAATTAATTAGGAGTGATATAGTAAAATCACGATTGAAGCATTTAAGTAGACATGTCTTAAATGACTTACAACAACTAATTAGAAGTGATATAGCAAAATTACTTTAAAAAATACTTTTGAAAAAAATTTAAGAGGGCCACACATAAGACTTCAAGTTAATTTAAAACATCAAGACTAAATGTATCATTTTATATCTATTTTGTCTTTTATTATTAAATATTATTAATTTTTTAATACTTACATGACTTATAATAATTAATTAGGGGTGATATTTAGTAAAATTACAGTTAAAACAGCTGAAGCAAACATGTCATAAATGTCTATTTTATTTGTTTTATTAAATATTATTAATTTTTAATACACACATAACTTATACACACATAACTTATATATATATATATATATATATACATATATATATATATATATATACATATATATATATATATATACATATATATATATATATACATATATATATATATATATATATATATATATATATACATACATACACATACATACATTCATTCAATAAGAAAAATATTCGGTTGGTGCCAATAGTGTTCTAATTATTATTTTCTTCATGGAATTAGATTCTAGTTTTAATTAGAATACGTTCTTGAGTTCGTTTTCTCCTTCAATATCAACATGGGTGCTACTAAAAAATACTACCCTGTCACTCTCGCCCCCTTCACTTCTCTAACTCACCGCAATTTGTTGTATCAAACTGAAATCATCAAACTACCTTGTTTGGAGGACACAAATCCTTCAGTTTATGCATGTTGGGTTCAATTGGTGTGAATGGAAAATGAAGGGACACAACCCTTTAAGAAAAAAAACACATTATTTTGGAAAAGGAGTGATTGTTCGGATAGTTGTGTCTGTTCAGAAAAAGACACAATGTTTCGAATGAACAGACATGACTCTTCCAAAAGATACACCTTTTCGGATAAACCATTGCCACCTTTCGGAAGGGGCACTTTATGTCTATATAAACCTGCATTTTTACCACAAGTTTAGTATGAAAATTTTTTGCATAAGAAAAATATTCGTTTGCTTCTAAAAACTCTGTGTGATCATCTCCCGTTGAGTGAGTTCGAAGATAACCAGAAAGTTTGAGGTACCGCTACATTCTGGTTGTGAAGCCATTTTATCCTGGGAGAAAAATTCTGCAACCTCGGGTACTTGAAGGAAATTATTTCCTTAAGGATACTCCGTGAATTCGGAGGACTTGACTTTTTTTTTACTTCATCTATTTTTCTTTAAGAAACTGAAAAAAACATACTTCTTTGAAAAATTATTTTGATCTTGTGTTGAAGGTGTTGAAAAACTTCATAAGTGTTCTTGATTTATTCTTGAACTTGTGTTGAAGTAGTGTTACGAAAATACAAATTTTGTGTACCCGAAAAACAACAATCTTAAGGAAATAATTTACCAATTTGTATTGTTTCGCTTACTGTTTTTTCAGTAAATAGTTGAACTTCATATTGATAGTTCTTAAACTTTTTGAACTTGTGTTTGAAGTTCTTGAGACTTTATTTTGACAGTTCATAAGTTGGTTGAACTTGTGTTGAAGTTCTTAACATTTGGTTTTGCTATTTTCCAGAAAATAGTTTGAACTTCATTTTATTGATGTTCATAAGTTGGGTTGAACTTATTGTTAAAAGTTCAAATTTGTAAATACAGAGTTAAAACTTTATTCGATTGTTCATATGTTAATTTGAACATGTGTTTGAAGTTATTATTGAAAAATACAGATTTTATCAAAATTGAGAAAAACAACAACTTTAAGGAAAGTATAAAAATATTTATTTTTATGCTTGTTTGGTGAAAGAAAAAAAAATTATCGCTATTTATAAATCGAGTATTTGGTTTATCTGTATTGGGTCTGATTTTGTGGAGACTAAAATCTTTTGATTTTTACTCCCTCGATTAGAAGAATATAAAAACTTCATCGACAAATCAGTATGAGAATTTGGTTCGAAGAATATAAAAACTTCACCGATTCGTTAAGATCTCTGTATTGGTTTCTGGAGTTTAAAATCTGTGGGATTTCACTCTGTTTGAATTTGATTGTGATTTGAAGTCATAAAAACTTCGTTATGTTTCATAGTTCATTCGGTTGATGATTTGAATATATAAAAACTTCATCATTGACTAGAAACAAGTTGACTAAAGATTAAATTCTTTATTGTTAGCATTCTGAAATACTAAAGAGTATGTCAAAGATTGACAAGAAAATGACGAATGAAACTGAACAATAAATTGATTTGGTTGTGAATGATGTTATCCTAATGATTACCAATGTTGCGTCATTAAGTCGTTCAGGTATTGCTCTAGCACTGAAAACGACAGAGAAATAGAAAAATATTTTGGTGTGAACTTTAAAGAATGACAGTAAATGATGTCATTTTGACTGACCAAACTTGTATTGCAAATGTTCACAAGTATAGATCCTCATATTCTTAATAATAATAATAATAATAATAATAATAATAATAATAATTGGAAATCAATTGTCTGATTTGAAAGATCTTATGAGTCATTTCAAGATAGACGAGGATAATAAGTTGAATGAAAAAAATCATCAATGATAGTTGCAAATCTTGTTAAGGATAATGCTCCAAATAATAAGAAGATAAAGAAGTCTTCTAGAAAAGAAAAGAGATTAGATAAACATGTTGGAAATAACTATAAAGATTGAAAATCTATGTGATATGATAACTGAAAGCAATCTAGTTGGATATCCAAATGAATGATGGTTTAATTTAGGAGCCACTAGACATGTTTGAGCGGACAAAAAAGCTTTTGCTACTTATGATTCCGTCGGTCCCAAGGAAGTGATCTTCATGGAAAATAATACAACAACCAAGGTTGAAGGAGGTGGGAAGATGTTCCTAAAAGTAACTTCCGGCAAGGTGTTGACTCTTAACAATGTTCTCTATGTTCCTACTATTAGGGAAAACTTGGTGTCGACAGCACTTCTCATTAAAAATGGGTTTAAGTGTGTGTTTATTTTGGAGAAAGTTGTAATAAGCAAGAATGAAACATATATAGGAAAGGGCTACCTCAATGAGGGCCTTTTCAAACTTTATGTAATGGTTGTTGAAACGAAGAAAGTTGAGGCTTCTTTTTACTTGCTAGATTCAAACGACTTGTGGCATAGTCATTTAGGACATGTCAACTACAAAACCTTGAAAAAAACTGACTAACTTAAAAGTTTTGCCAAACTTTGAGTGCAATAAATAAAAATGTCAAATGTGTGTGGAATCAAAGTATGCTAAGCATCCGTATAAGTCCGTTGAAAGAAATTCAAATCCCTTAGACTTAATCCACACAGACATTTGTGATATGAAATCAACACCATCTCGTGGTGGAAAAAAGTATTTTATAACTTTTATTGACGATTGCACCAGATACTGTTATGTCTATTTGCTAAATAGTAAGGATGAAACAATAGATGCGTTTAGGTAGCATAAAACAGAAGTTAAAAATCAGTTAGAGAAAAAGATCAAAACGATAAAAATTGATAGGGGCAGAGAATATGAATCTCCCTTTGCACAAATATATGTAGAGAATGGAATTGTCCATCTAACTACAGCCCCGTATTCACCTCAGTATAATGATATTGCGGAAAGAAAAAACCAAACCTTGAAGGAAATGATAAATGCATTGCTAATAAGTTCAGATTTACTGCAAAACTTGTGGGGGAAAGCTATCCTTACGGCTAATCGAATACTCAATAGAGTGGCCCATAGTAAGACACAATCAATTTCATATGAAAAATAGAAAGAAAAGAAACCCAACTTGAAATATTTCAAAGTGTGGGGGTGTCTAGTGAAGGTCCAAGTTCCTATGCCTAAAAGAGTAAGGATAGGACCTAAAACGGTGGACTGCGTGTTCATAGGATATGCTAAAAGAAGAAAAGCATGTCGGTTTTCGTTTCATAAATCCGAACATCCAGATATCAATGAAAATACGGTAATTGAATCAGATAATGCGAAATTCTTTGAATATATTTATCCGTATAAAACTAGAGATGAGCAATCTAGTGGGGGTCTAAACGACCTCGAAATGAACCAAGTGAGGATGTACATAATGATGAAAATCCAAGATGTAGTACACATCAAAGAACGTCAACTTTGTTTGGATCAAATTTTGTAACATTTCTCTTAGAAAATGAGCCTCAAACATTTAAAGAAGTGATGGCGTCTTTGGACTCATCCTTTTGGAAAGAGGCAGTCAATAGTGAGATTGATTCAATCTTAAGCAACCATACATGGGAGTTGGTTGATCTTCCTCTAGGAAATAAACCTTTAGGTTCTAAATGGATATTCAAAAGAAAAATGAAAGCTGATGGTACTATTGACAAATACAAGGAAAGACTTGTTGTAAAAGACTTTAAAGAAAAGAAAGGCCTTGATTACTTTGATACATACTCGCCAGTAACAAGGATAATGTCAATTCGGATGTTAATTGCCTTGGCGGCAGTATATGATCTTAAAATCCATCAAATGCATGTGAAAACAACATTCCTAAATAGAGAATTGGAAGAAAAAATTTACATGGATCAACCTGAGGGTTTTGTGGTTCCGGGAAAAGAAAATAAGGTGTGAAACTTGTTAAGTCAATTTATGAACTAAAAGAAGCACCTAAATAATGGCATGCGAAGTTTGACCAAACCATGTTGGCAAACAAATTCAAGATTAATGAATGTGATAAATGTGTTTATATTAAAGACACTCCAAATCACCAAGTCATTGTTTGTTTATATGTGGATGATATATTGATCATCAATAGAGACATTTTTGACATAAATGTAATGAAACGAATGCTCGAGAGCTAGTTCGATATGAAAGATTTTGGAGTTGCGAATGTGATCTTAGGAATAAGAATCCATAGAACTCCATAAGGGTTGGCACTATCACAGTCTCATTATATCGAAAAGGTACTTGACAAATTCAAGTATATTGAATTTGGTATTGCCAAGACTCCATTGGTTGTTAGCTATGCACTTCTAAAGAATGAAGGCGAAAGTGACTCATAATTGGAGTATGCAAGAGTATTGGGATGTTTAATGTATATAATGAATTGTACACGACCAGACATAGCATGCACTATTAGTAAGTTGAGTCGGTACACGAGTAATTCCAACAAAACTCTTTGGTTGGCAATGAAAAGAGTTTTAGGGTATCTTAAATACACTCAAGACTATGCTTTGCATTATAATAAATATCCTGCGGTACTTGAAGGATATAATGATTCAAATTGGATTACCAGATCGAATGAAGTAAAATCCACGAGTGGATATGTATTTACTATCGGTGGAGAAGCGGCCTCTTGGAAATTATTCAAACAGACATGTATTGCTCGCTCTACAATGGAATCAGAATTTATCGCATTAGATAAGCCGATGAAGAAGCAAAATGGCTCCGGAATTTCTTGAAAGATATTCCTTATTGGCCCAAACCAGTGGCACTAGTATGTATACACTGTGATAGCCAAGCGGGAATAGGTAGGGCAGGGAGCATGATGTACAACGGTAAGTCTCATCACATAATACGGAGACATAATACTATTAGAGAACTTCTATCTAGTGGAATCATCACTATTGACTATGTAAAGTCAAAGGATAATGTATCAGATCCACTTACAAAAGGCATCTCTAGAGAAGGAGTTGAGAGGACATCCAAGGGAATGGGTTTACGGCCTAGTACAAGTCAGTATGGCGGTAACTCTACCTAGCAGACTGGAGATCCCAAGATCTAAGTTCAAGGAGATCAAACAAAGTTGCGTCTGACAGGTTCAACATTGTCAATATACCCAACCCATTCTCATGAGGTAGACAACGTTTAGTAAAAAAGGATAAGACTTATGGCGTGAAGTCTTTTAATGATTATCTAAATTTGGCAGATTTGACCAAATAGTTTAATCTATAGGATTGAACATTTAGAAATCACCTATGTGAGGGCGAAGTCGAAGTCGCTTCAAGGAGAATGTTAGTAAAGGCCTATTCTCTAAGCTCTCTTGAGACCGGGACGTGTTCATGGCTGAAACGAACAAAATCATGAGAACCATAAATAGTAAAAGGCTGGTTGTGTGACATGTGTTGTCTAGGTGTACATTAAAGCTTGACGGTTCAAAGATATCAAATCTACTGATTGACCGAGTGCATCCAATGCATCTTCAGTACGAAAAGTTCAAAGGGAAACCCACTTATCCAGATGCAATCAATCTTTGCTTGATGATCACATACTTTTCTGTAAGGTTTTACAAAGAATAGCCATTCCCCATTTATGTGGGAGATTGTTGGGTTCAATTGGTGTGAATGGAAAATGGAGGGACACAACCATTTGAGGAAAAGTCATATTGTTTTGGAAAAGGAGTGACTGTTCAGATAGTTGTGTCTGTTCAGAAAAAAGACAATATTTCGAATGAACAGACATGACTCTCCCAAAAGATACACCTTTTTGGATGAACCATTGCCACCTTTCGGAAGGGGCACTTTATGGCTATATAAACCTGCATTTTTTCCACAGGTTTAGTATGAAAAATATTTGCATAAGAAAAATATTCTCTTGCTTCTAAAAACTCTGTGTGATCATCTCCCATTGAGTGAGTTCAAATAAAACCAAAAAGTTTGAGGTACCGCTATATTCTGGTTGTGAATCCATTTTATCCTAGGAGGAAAATTTCACAACCTCGGGTACTTGAGGAGAATTATTTCCTTAAGGACACTCCATGAATTCGGAGGACTTGACTTTTTTCTGCTTCATCTATTTTTTTTTAAGAAACTGAAAACATACTTCTTTGAAAGACATTTTGATCTTGTGTTGAAGGTGTTGGACAACTTCATAAGTCTTCTTGATTTATCTTGAACTTGTGTTGAAGTAGTGTTGCGAAAATACAGATTTTGTATACCAAAAAAACAACAATGCAAACCTTGAAGATTCTCGATATCATTAATAAAGAAGCACCACTTAAGTCCGTAGAGAATAAGAAAAGAGAGTGAGAGTTAGATCCTAACCCCAAGTTCACTAATTGGGAAGAACATGAAGTTCTAGTTACGAGTTGACTCTCCCAAACCATGATAGAAGAATCCACGTTCCTCATAGTAAGATGTTTAACCACAAAGCAAATATAAACTTATCTTAAAGACACCTATCTACAACCAAGCAAAGAAAAATAGTTTTAGTTGAAGCAATAACGTCAAACAATAGAGTTGGGATCCAATTCCATTGATGAATATATAAAGGTATTTTAAAATAATTGGATAGTTTTATGTCTATACACAAATGACTAGACAAAAATAGCAAAGTAATAAATTTTAAAGGTCTTGGTAGTAATATAAGACCCTTTGCACAATGATGTTAGGCAAACCTCCTTACCCTACTTTGGTTTAATTTATGAATCCTCTCAGAGGATGTGAAATGAGAGAAGGCATATATGAACAAGATAGACACATCAATATTATTCATTCAGCAACATTTGTTGCACAAAATCCACATGAGAGAGGCCATGACAATTTATACTTATTAAGAGTACACCAACAAGGAAAAGGAACTAAATACTCTAATAAAAATGGTCCAATACATCGAAATGTGTAAGAAGTGAAATCATTCAGCACAAGGATAGTTAAGAAAATAACCTTTTTTAAATTTGTGAAAGAAATAATCACACAACTCTTTCTTATTTTTCTAGGTGGGATTATTCCTACCAATCGCAACATGAGATACCTCAAGCACTTGCAGCAACGCTACTCACTAATCAAGGTAATCCCAATCTCTATATGGACCAAGTTTTATATATAACATAGTGCAATCAATATGTATTCTAACAAATCTATCTCCATTTAAAGGATCTAATTCTATAATGGTTGGTGATGGGGATAAACTACACACCACACATTTGGGTGATAAAAATATTGGTCGAAATTTGCATCTAAAAGAAGTCTTTGTTGTTGCTAATCTTAAGAAGAATCTCATATCTTTTAGCAAATTTGTAAAGGATAATGCATGCTCTCTCAAATTTATTGACAATGATTTTATTGCTAAGAACATGGGAATCGAAACCATTTTGGCATAGGGGAATAAATGACATTATTTGTGCACCTTGAATGGGAACTTACGTGAAGCATTCACATTCACACAAGTAGATAAGAATTCAGACACAATTTGGCATCAAAGATTAGGGTATCCACACCGGAGAAGTCTTAATTTTTTGCATAGAAATTAAGTTGAATGATGTTAAAAGTTGAAATAAAAATTCTTTCAGGTGTAGCAGTTGCCAAAATGGGAAGATTTGTAAGTTATCTTTTCAAGCATCAAATAAAAGAGAACTTGAGTCTTTGATGAAAATACGTAGCGATTTGTAGGGACCAGTCTTATTACATATTCTCAAGGAATTAAATTTATGTAGTTTCTATTAATTATAACCCTAGTTTTACTTGAATTTATCTCCTAAAGAAGAAATTCAATTTTTTATCTACTTTTCCGAATTTGCATAAATTAGTGAAAATTCAATATTCAAATAAATTTAAGGTTTTTCAATGTGATGGAGGTAAATAATTTAATAGTTTGGAGTTTGTCAATTACTTAACCCAATATGGTATACAACAGCAAGTTTCGTGTCCATATACTCCAGAGCAAAATGGAGTGGCTAAAAGAAAGCATGGGCATATTGTTGAAATTGGGCTAACATTATGATTTATGCAAATATACCATTATTTCTTTGGGTTGAAGCTTTTCTTACTACAGTTTTCTTGATCAATCAAATGACTAACTCAACAATGAGTGCATAGTCCCTATTCTCCAAGTTATATAGAAAAGAACCCGATTATCGTACTTTCAAAGTTTTTGACTATCGTTGTTTTCCTTATCTTAAAGGACAAAATAAAAGAATTTTTAGTAAAAAATATTTTCCTATGTGTTTACTTCACAAAAGCTCTAGATGTTATCACCCTCCATCAAGGAAGGTTTACTTTTCTAGACACATTATTTTTGATGAAATTTGCTTAGCTCTTATGTCTACTAGTACTAAATCCTCTACAGAATTAGATAAATCTCACTTTACCACCTTTCAAGAATTTTTTAGAGATCAAAATACTCTTAGACTAGCTCTTAAACACTCTACAAAGTTGCATGATACTCACTAGACAGACAGAGCTTTAAGAGGCTTTCTAACAACCTCTTTCACCTTTACAACCTAGTTTTAATAAGGTTTTGCAATAGACTTTTCCACTAGTTCAACCTATTTCTAAGTGTGTATCAACCCTATCCCTGTATGCTGCAACTCGATAAGCCATTTGATGGGTTTATGTCCTGCCTCACTACCAAGTTGCTAGCTGGTACACATCCACATTATCCATATTTGATCAATAGGGCAACCAACAGTCCTACGCTAGATCCATCAATATAACAGGTGTCGACTTGTTCGTTGCATTACCTATGCCGTCCAATCCTTCATCTTTCTCTCTACGTATTTCTTCTTATGAACCCTTATATAACACATATCATATGATTATATGAACCAAAAATCATGCCATGCCAAATTCCTATTTCTCAACCTTACAATATCCATTAAATCTGATGTTATTGAACCAAAAAGCATTAAAATAGCTTTATCTAAACCACACTATTTGGCTACCATGGATGAAGAATTGAGGGTTTTACAATCTAATGATATTTTTTTCATGGTACCTTGACGTCTCCATATAAATGGTTTTGGCTTGCGATGGATGTATGAAACACCCTGGGTTGTGGCCCTTGCAAAATTTCTTGAGTTTGAGCCTTCTGTTGATCACAAGACTCACTATACGTGTCATATTATATGGGTACGGGTTAGGTAACCCAACTCATAAGTTGTCCAGTATGTAGTGGTTGGGTTTCTGTTGTGACTACGACTTGGTGGGTACGGGTCATATGGTTTGGTGATAATTCATTGGTTTAGTCCTTCACTTAATATGAAACTTGGTAACTTGACTTAGCTCTGAGTACGAGTGGCTCACTAGGAGCCGTAAGGATAGGGTACGATTGGTAAGGTGTAATCGTATGCTGTCCACTGTCAATTCCTTTGGATTCTGCCTAGGGTATGACTGGACCATACTAGTTATATGGTCTGGCCATGAATAGGGGCCTTGGAGTCGTATGTTGGACAGAATATGATTCCTAACTATCTGATCAAGATATGAGTGTAAGGTGCCACTCGTATGATATGGGTACGAGTGGAGGGTCTAACCGTACCCACCTATGGGAATTTTTATAGTTTAAGGTAGGGGTATTCTGGACATTTACCCTCTTAACTTATTTTAACCACATGACTTAAAACACTCTTGGGACTTTATTAACCTTTTATTCCCAAATCAAACCCTCTTAAAACACTCTTAAATCACTCTTAAGCTCTTGGTTCAAAAAGAGGCTAGGGTTTCTTCAAGGTGGTCAATTAAGGCTCTCAAGGGTAGTTTTTTAATTAGGCAATAATGGCAGGTTTTGATAGCTATCCATAAAGGTGTGAGTCCGATGGATGAACACAGGAAACTCATGTTAGCCGACATGAGGGTTGGTCATAATGCCTATATAATTATGGGGTACACGGGAATCCCCTAAGTTATACTTGTATATATGTATCATGGAGGGCGAAGGGTACACGGGAATCCCCGACTCCTATGATATCTCCAGTTCATGCGGTTTCATGTACTGGGGCTCGTTCTGGGGGTAACACTGGACCCATATAGCCCGTGGGTGATTTTAGGATGGTCAAGCTACACAGCCTATGTTAAAGTTTTAAATGCATGCTAAACTCGGTTCCCTTTCTCAACATGGAATATATATATATATGTATGAATGTGAATGCACCTGGTTATTTACCTGGTTTTAAATATTGGCATTATTTTATCCTTATTCTTGAGTATATGGTAGCATTTACCTGCTAACCTATCTTTGGGTGTTGTTTCCCTACGGGATGTAGGAACCGACCATACTACTACTCCTGCTCAGTGGTCTTGGATTCGGGGACGACATTTGTGTTAGACTGAAGTAGTAAGTTCCATACTCTAGAAGACTCTATTTCATGCTATGGATATCTTTTCATACTTTTATTTATTTCTTGGACTTTGGTTTTTGCTATGGTCAGGGGCATATCCCGGCCAGATATTCTTTGTTTTCGGTTAGAGGCTTTTTGTGACTACTATGGGCATGGGCGATGTCGGTGTTGGTGTTAGCCTTGCAATTGGTATTGGTATTGGGGCTGACACTGGTTGGACGTTCGATTGGATTTTTGGATGGTTGTGGTTATGGATTTTATTATTATCTTTAGTTATTTATTGTTCTATCTAGTTATATGTTTGAAATTCATCCGAATAGGGTATAGGGTGGTTATGGTTGGGTATTGGGGGTAGTCTCTGGTCCCAGTTGGGCTTGAGGATCCCAACACAACTAGGCCCTAGTTCGGGTCGTGTCAATGTACAAGACCAAACTCAATGTTGATGGATCAGTGAAATGATTTAAGGCTGGACTATTTTGTAAAATGCTACAATCAAACTGAAGGTGTCAATCTTGATGATACCTTTATCCCCATCATAAAGTCCATGACAATTCAAATCATTTTGTTAGTTGCCATTACTAAAAATTGGGAGATTAAACCACTGAAAGTAAAGAATGCATTCCTACATGCTGATCTTAAGGAAACTGTCTTCATGGAGCAACCACCATGCTTCAAGGACTCCATTTTCCCTTATCATGTATGCCTACTTAAGAAGGTGTTTTATGGCTTGAAAAAGGCTCCAAAAATCTTCCTTTTAAAAGTTAAGTACCTTCTTACTTTATCTTAGATTCTCCTGTAGCAAAGCTGATCCTTTTTTATTTGTCATCAACTCATCTGAAGTGTACTATTCTATTTCTCCTTTATGTTGACCGTATAATTTTAATTGGATGTGATACTTCTAGTATGTTTGAGTTCATCACCAAGCTGCAGTGTCATTTTGTAATGAAAGATAAGGGACATCTCTATTATTTTTTCAGCATCAAAGTTCAACGTGACAAAGATTGGCTTTTTCTTATCCAAACTAAGTATGCATGTGATATTTTCAAATGAACAAACATGGTGAATGCTCATGTTATTCAAACACACCTACCACTGAAGCACCAACTTTATGAAGCTACTGGTTCTCCAACTGAAGTCTTGGAATATCGCAGTATTGTTGGAGCCATACAATACTTGACTCTCACTCACCCAGAAGTTGTCTATGTTGTGAATGTTTTGTGTCAATTCATGCAAAGTCCAACCAAAATGCACTGGTTCGGCATTTAACGCATTCTCTACTATGCCGCAAGCACATAATAGTTGGGTCTTAATATATCCTACATATCAACACTCAATTTGGTGGGATTTTTTGTATGCTTATTGGGCTATATATCCTCTAAAAATTTTCTACTACTGGAGTGTATGTCTTTCTTAGTTCAATTACATTAACTGGTCTTAAAAAAATAGAACGCCATTTCCAAATCTAGTTCACAGTCTGAATATCACACATTTACATCTCTTGTTGCTGAACTTACTTGGTGGCTTATATTTTAAAAAACATTGGTGTGTGCTTATACATATGAAGACACAAAAATCTAAGGTTCATGATGGCACTCGTCGGGGAGAACTGATGAGTGGTGAATTTACCACTCATTTGCACTAAGCATTTAAGCACATTACCATGTTTTTCATTAATAAGTGAGACATATTTATGATCAAATGCACTAATATCCACACTTTGCAGGAACACAGGTGATGAAATGAAAATATGTAGCTGCGAACTGAAAGAGTTCAAAAGATGGAAAAAAGTGCAGTTTGAAGACCTTGAGCATACACAACCTCAGTTACTGTGATCACGGTCAGTCAAGAAGGTCAAACATACCATGACCCAGTGGCTCTAACCACAGTTGCGGTAGCCGCAAATGCGGACATGCTCCCAAGATCGCGACCTTGCAAAAGATGCAATCCAAGGGAAGAAATATAAATGCACACAACTGATCCCAAATGTCCTCATATAAACTCAAACCCTATCTCTTTAGAAATATTGAATCCATTCCCAATTATTGTAACTTTGTCTAACTCTTGGTTTCTATTCTTGGAGAACAAAATATTATACTCCCTTCATCCCATTTTATGTGTCATCATTTCCTTTTTAGTTTGTCCCAAAAGGAATGCCATCTTTCCTTATTTGGTAACTATTTAAAGACACAATTCCACTTTTACCCTTATTGGTCCCACTTAAATTAAAAAATAAATGGAGCAAGTTTTTTAATAAAGGACAATTTGGTAAACATTACCACTCTTTCCTTATTTCTTAAACTCTGTACCCGGTCAAATGGCAACACATAAAATGGGATGGAGGGAATAATAATTTAGGGTGAAGAATACATTAGAGTAGCTTCTAAGTGGAGGATTAGCAAACTCCCATTGAAGATTTGTGGATGTTCAGAGTTTGAAGTAACATTCACTTAGTCTTTCATAAATCTTATCAATAGAGGCTATTGGGTATATCTTACTTACTATTTTTATGCATAGCTACTTCTTCCTCTTGGGATTATACTATGTTAGGGTGCAATTATGTGTGGTATGTGATTTACTTGTGCATTTACTAATTTGTGATGTTGGGTTCTATTATTGTTTTATTAAAGTGGTTGGGATTTGTGGGTGAAAGCCTCAAATACCCAAAAATGGGTTTGTGGATAAAAATCCCAAGCTCTTGAAAGCCTAAACCATTCTTGTGAGAGGAGTTTGGGTGAACAATTGGAACCCACATCATCATTGAAAGAGAGATGTGGGAACCACGACAATAATAGATAATTATTGGGTTTAGTTTGCTATTTTCACTGTCTTAGACATAAGGGTGATTATGAGGTTAACTATACTTAGGGCACCATCCTAGAAATAGGGGTGACTAATTGAGGTATTAAGTGGTTTTAATTGACGCACTCGTTAGGTTCTAAAAAGGGTAAATGAGTGACACCCTTGAGGTTTTGTTGACAAACTAGCCTCAATGACTTCCAACCTAGCCTACCACATCACTAGCATTTAGAATTTGCATCAAGTCATCCCACTCCCATGCATACGTTGCCCCTAGGAAGGCATAATCCCAAGATCCACTCTTAGTTAATTAAACTCTAATTATTCGTAACCCCGAATTAATACTAAAAAATCCCAAAAAGAAATATTAGTTGTGACACCTTTCAAACCCCCAATTTTTATATTCTTGTACTCTAGGTTTGGATTTTAGCGAGTATCCATTATTTTGAGCTAATTTGATCGCCACTCATATTGTTCCTCGTGGATTCGATCCCATCTCAAAGTTGGATAAATCTATTGACGACGACCGTCTTGCACTTAAATTGACATGTAAGTTAAGCGTTATCAAAAATAGCGTCATTTCCTGGGAACAATTTGGTGTATTGATTTAGTTTGGAATTTTAGCTTACTTGCTTAAATTCAAACTTGTAAATAAGTGTTTGTGATTTTCTTTTATTTTTTGTGTTAGGTAGATTTTTGTTTTTGTTTACTTTAATCCATGGCATCTTGGGATACATATGATTTTGGTGGTTAGAAATCCTATCTTGACGATCCATGTCCATATTGTGATTGTAATACCCCAAAAGTTCAGACATTTTTAGGATCAAGCTTCGAACTCATGAGTAATAAATTTTAGTTTTTTGGTAGTTCTATGATCAAGGTTGATGCATATTAAGGCCTCAAAAGTGTCCTAGCTAATAGGCGAATCAGAACATTTCCTTACCGATTGAATTCTTGAGAAGGATTTTGGTATAGTCAGATTCAAACAATCATATCTCTTATTTTACAAAGAATTTTTGGGCTCATGACCCACAAAAAGATAGATAATTGAATTATCTTTCTAACGATACCAATTTCTCCTAAATCCGATATCAGAGAGAAACGTTATGCCTATTTTACTCCAGCATATCGGGCTGGCAACTGTGTGACGACAATTTTGACGGCCTGTCACATTTGTGACGCCTTGTCAAAAATGTCATCAGCCTTAGGCAAAATCCAGCTTTTGTGTGACGACATTTTTGACGGCCTGTCACATTTTTGATGCCTTGTCACAAATGTCGTCATACTTAGGCAGAAACCATCAATTCCAGTTCCTGTGTGACGACATTTTTTACAGTTTGTCACATTTTTGACGCCTTGTCACAAATGTCGTCAGCTATGATTTTCAGCAACAGGGAATTTATTTCATAAGGGTATTTTGGTCTTTTTCTTCACCTTCCACGATTATAACCCTAAAGAGGCGTAATTTTTCCCATTTTTCTTCAGTTAAGCATCTTAAAAACCCTCTCTTACACTCTCAACCACAAGATTAGGGTTTTCTCTCAAGATCATCTCCTCAAGAGCAAGCCTAAGGAATTCTTCAAGAACCTTAAAAAACATTAGATCTCTTTCAAGATTCAATCACTAAGGTATGCGTAGTGTTCATCCATGGGTCCCTTTCATTCATGGAGCTCAAGAATCATGTTTTATATTATAAATTGTGATTTCCTTGTCGTATTATGACTATATTCATGTTGATGATTATTGTTTGGATTCAAGGTTGAATCTTGATGTGTTTTCATGAAGCATGTGAATAGGTTAGTTGAAACCCATAAATTTTGGATGGATTAAGATGGCCGAATTGCTAAATATACCTATGCCTTAAAAGAGTGCATGCAAGGTGTTTGATAAAATGCCTAAGGAACTATAAATCATGCAATATAGCTAAATTGTGACTAAGTGAAGGATTCATGATATGCTCCTATGTTCCAATGATTTTCATGTTGATATTGTGTCTTGTACATGTTGTTGAGATGTTCATGAACTAGTCTTATGAGATTATTCCATGCTTACTTGCAAATACTACTTATGTAAAAAATGTATCATATCCATGCACTTCATGGAATTCCCCAAGTTATGATATTATGGATTGTTGATGTTGGTCATGTACTCAAGTCAGTCATGTGCATCAGTTTCCTTCTATCGAGTCCTGGGGGTACTCGTACCCCAAAAATATAGATGTGTGCCTAGAGCATTGTCATGTTTCACGATCTCCAAAATCAAGCCATGAATCAATAGAAATCAGTCAGTTATGTGACTCAGGAAAACCTCATGATCTCAGTCAGTTATCAGATATCAGAAGTATTCCATTAGTTAATGGAATTCAGTAAGTTTAGTCCACGTACAGTCAGTTACTCATGTTCAGTCTCTTCAGATGGGAGTAGAAGTTAGCACCGAGCGGACCTAAGGATGGGAACGCACCTGTTATATGAGGGTGTGATTCTTAGCAGTCATCCTTGCGTTCCAGAACTATGTTGCCAGCATAGGTTGAGACATCACAACTTGTTATATGAGAGTAGATGAGGTGGCTTAACCTGTTATATGAGGGTTCCCACCGTTCTCACTAGAGTTACCTGTTATATGAGGGTTGCTCACACGTTGTCCTTACCAGTGGCGCGGTATTGAAACCCTTCTAGTTAGGGAAGAGATTGGACCCCGGCTTAGCCATAATAGCACATATGGAGCATGTCGGTTAAACAACTTTTTCCCACAGTTTTAGCATCAGTCTCAGTAAAAGAACCCAGATAGTTCTTCAGATTTCAGTATGTCAGGACTGTCAGATACAGTCAATTTAATTACAGTACGAAACTCAGATAGTTCTATCAGTTTTAGGACTGTCAGATACAGTCACCCATGTTATCAGAACTACAATATCAGTCATGATTAGTTATCAGTAAACCATGTATTAACGTACAGATTTAGCTATTACTCATTCACGATCTCAGTTACTATACATGCATGTTTGCACTCTCACATTTATATCAATCAGTTAGTTAGCATTGCTCATGCATGTAAACCCTTTTGCATTTAGCCTACCTCACTCGTATTCTCAGTACATCCCCACGTACTGACGTATTTGCGCTATGGTGATTTCTTTTCATGTTACACCATAGGTCCAGAGACACGAGCTCCAGATCTGCATTAGCAGTAGCATTCCGGTATACAGAGTTGCAGTGAGTCCTCTTCATTTGAGGATGATATGATTTGATTCATTTATTATCTCAGTTAGCTTTCAGTTTTACGGAGTTAGTTGGAGACATGTTCCTTTATCTTTTTATTCAGACAGTACTTAGAGGCTTTCAGATTTAGTTCAGATTTGTATTCAGTTTTGATTCAGATTCAGTTGTTTTGGGTATTCATTACCCCACATGGATGTTATGTTTTGATAGATTCTTTATTCAGTTGAACCTTATGACCTATTGTTCATGTTTTCTGCATTTTTCATGTATATTATGCAGTGTACAGGTACATATATCAGTCATGGGTTAGCTTGTGGTCCTTCTGGGTCATAGGCACCGTGTAGCATTCCAGTTCAGAAAATCGAGGTGTTTCAAGCTTGGTATCAAAGCCTAAGGTTCAATGGAGTCCTAGGAAGTCTAATAGCCGCATCTAGTAGGGTCTTGTACATGGGTGTGTTGCGCGCCACATTTATGTGCAGGAGTCTATGAGATGTTTTAGGAATAGTTTCCCTTATTCAGTATCCATGTTTTGCTAGTGAGCATAATCTCAAGTAAACTCCCAGTCTAATCTGCTCTTTTCTTATTTCAGAACATGCCTCCAAAGAGAAGAAACCAGCTAACTCCTCAGCCCAAAGATCCTTTGGGCGAACATTTTTCTCATGCAGAGTTTAGATCCACATTTACCACTCTTGCTCAGTCTATAGCTGCCCAGAATGAATGGCCACCAGTTATTCCGGCCAATCCAGTGGTTAACTCAACCGCAGCTAGGATTCGGGACTTCACCCGAATGACCCCTCCATCTTTCTTCGGATCTAAGTCTGATGAAGGCCCTCAGGAATTCATTGACCAAGTACAAAAGGTCATTGACAACATGGGTGTTACTTCTGTTGAGAGTTCTGTGTTAGCCGCATACCATTTGCAAGATGTGGCTCATACTTGGTACAAACAGTGGAAGTCTGAGAGGGTAGAGGATGCAGGTCCTATTGAGTGGGAGGAATTTGTCACGGCTTTCTTAGACAGATTCTTTCCCCAAGAGCTGAGGGAGGCCAAAGTTCTTGAGTTCATCAACCTCAGATAGGGAAATATGACGGTTAAGGAGTATTTTCTCAGATTTACTCAGTTAGCCAGATATGCCCCTCATGTGGTTGCAGATAGCAGGGCTAAGATGAGAAAGTTCATGTCAGGGGTGAATGATAGCGTGGTAAATGAGTGTAAGTCTGCGATGCTGAACAGTGATATGAATTTAGCCAAACTCATGACCCATGCCCAGCAAATAGAGGAGCAGAAGGTTAAGACTAGGGAGAGGCAGAACAATGAGCAAGATCAGGAAGTTTCAGTTTTGCTCAGCCCAAATCAGAGGGAGGAAACCATTCGCAGTTTCGTCCTAAGTCAGCAGTTCTAGCCCCTTCCTCCGCCAGTGCCCCAGTGCCGAAATTCAGAGACGGCATCAGAGATAGAGCACCAGGCTCTAAATCTTAGGGCAGTGTTAGTAGCGCCTGCACTTATCCTCAGTGTCAGACTTGCGGTAAGCACCATCAGGGTGTGTGTAGAGTGGGTAGTGGCATTTGTTTCGGTTATGGCAAGCCAGGCCACAGAGTTAGAAACTGTCCTCAGCCAGGTCCTCAGGGTCAGGAGAATCATTCCACAGCTCAGTCCGGGCGCCCAAACCAGCAGGGTGCCGCTTCCAGTGCTACTAGTGGGCAACACCCAAGCAGACTCTATGCTCTTCAGACCCGACAGGATCAGGAAAATTCTCCTGATGTCGTTACTGGTACATTATAGATTATCTATGTTCATGTTTATGCTTTGCTAGACCCAGGTGCATCCTTGTCTTTTATTACTCCATACATAGCAGGTGATTTCAGAATCAGTCTCAAAATTTTAGTAGAGCTCTTTTCAGTCTCTACCCCAGTGGGTAAAACCATTATAGCTCGGCGGGTATACAGGAACTGTTCGGTTATGATATTTTAGAGATCCACGTCAGTAGATTTAGTCAAATTGGAGATGACTGATTTTGATGTCATTCTCGACATGGATTGGCTTCATTCCTGCTATGCCAAGTCGACTGCAGAAATAGGATAGTTCAGTTTCAGTTCCCGAATGAACCCATCTTAGAGTGGAGGGGTAATACTTCATCATTCAGGGGTCAGCTTGTTTCCTACCTTCGGGCAAGGAAAATAATTTCTAAGGGGTGTATGTATCATCTCGTACATGTTAAGGATTCCAGTTCCGAATCTCCTAGCTCGGAATCAGTCCCAGTGGTTAATGAATATTCAGATATCTTTCCTGAAGACCTTCCAGGCATTCCTCCCGAAAGGAAAATAGACTTCGGCATTGATCTTCTTCCAGACACTCAGCCTATTTCTATTCCGCCATACAGAATGGCACCGGTAGATCTCAAGGAACTAAAATATTAGTTGAAGGATCTCTTAGATAAGGGATTCATCAGTCCCAGTGTATCCCCATGGGGTGCACCGGTCTTATTTGTGCGCAAGAAAGACGACTCTCTTAGGATGTGTATTGATTACCGCCAGCTCAACAAAGTTACAGTTAAGAATAGGTATCCGCTTCCTAGAATAGATGACCTGTTTGACCAACTTCAGGGTTCCAGTTCTTTTTTCTAAGATAGACCTCAGATCAGGCTACCATCAACTCAGAGTTAGAGAATGTGACATCCCAAAGACAGCTTTTCGTACTCGGTATGATCACTTCAAATCGGTATGATCTTGGGTGTATTTATATGCATAAGCACCATAACTTATCCATGTTTTAGCTAAGTTTAGAGAACAAAATTCCTAGTTTCTTATGTTTTTACTCTACTTCTATGTAATTGACCTAACCGATGTGATTAGCATGATTTCAGGTATTAATGAGGTAGATGAAGACATTTTGGGACTATGGAATGCGGATGGCATATGAAACAAGAGAGAGTAGCAGTCTGGACCAAATGTGGAACCTAGAAACTGTGTCCAAGACTAATTTATCATTTATAATTAGTTCAGGGACTTAGAAGGAAATTATGAGAGAAAAGATTATTAAAAGGCTTAATGCTGAATTTTTAGTCATTATTGAATTATTCTGTATTATTTTGGAGAAAGGAGAGTGGCGGCTTAGCTTGGAAAGAGAGAAAAACATTTTTCTCTTGTTCTCACAATTCGCACACCAAGATCATCTTCTAGTTTTTGGTATGATGAATATTTCTATTGTGATTTTTGTTTTATTCATGAGTAGCTAAGTTTATTAGTTAGGGTTATGGAAGCCTTGTAGAATACAATCTATCACTTTGGGTTTTGAATTCATTATGCATTGATTTGTTTATATCATACTCTCTTCGCTTATCTTGAATTCTCGTGGTTGCAAACATAGAGGATATGCCTTCAAACGCAACTTGTTCGAAAGAAAGGTTGATGTTCGGAAAAGAGAGTAGTGACAATAAAATAGGATTACCAACCCCTATTTCATAAGTTAATGCCTTAGCAGGATTAACTACTTGGAGATTTCGTATTATTTTTGGTAAACGCTTTTGATTCGAGAGAACTAAAGTGAATTAGTCCTTGATGGTTGAGAAACACTAGGATTATGTTATTAAATACAATACGATTATCTGTAAGCACGATGCATGTATGAATTCATAAAGCCCATAGAAAAAAAGTATTGAAAACTGCAAGGTGGACATAACCCTAGCTTGCTATTTCTCTGAATTTGAATACTACTACACGTACTTCATCTTGGTAAACTGAAACCATTAATTTGTGAACTGAATTAAACCCCCTATTTATTTTATGGAAACGAATGATTAAAAGTCAACTAATCTGCATACAACTTAATTAGCACCATATTCCCTGTGGGATTCGACCCCAACCTAGTTGGGTTATATATTTGACAACGACCGCTTACTTTCTCGTAAGAGAGGTGTAATTTGGGCCTATCAATTACCGCCAGCTCAACAAAATTAAGGTCAAGAACAGGTATTCGCTTCCCATAATAGATGACCTATTTGACCAACTTCAGGGTTCCAGTTCTTTTTCCAAGATAGACCTCAGATCAGGCTACCATCAGCTCAGAGTTTGAGAATGTGACATCCCAAAGACAGCTTTTCGTATTCGGTATGGTCACTTCAAATTTCTAGTCATGTCCTTTGGTCTTACCAATGCTCCAGCCATTTTCATGGACTTGATAAACCGTGTGTTCAAGCAGTATTTGGAAATGTTCGTCATAGTCTTCATAGATGATATCCTGGTCTATTCCCTCACAAAGCGTGATCATTCAGACCATCTCAAAATTGTTCTTCAGACTCTCAGAGATCATCAGTTATTCGCCAAGTTCAGTAAGTGTAAGTTTTGGCTAAGATTAGTAGCATTCCTTGGCCATATTATTTTCGGTGATGACATTAGGGTAGATCTTCAGAAAACTGAAGCAGTAAGAAACTGGCCTCGCCCAGTATCTCCATCAGATATCAGGAGTTTCTTGGGTTTGGCTGGCTATTACAGATGATTTGTCGAGGGATTTTCTTCTATTGCTTCTCCCATGTCCAGATTGACTCAGAAGAAGGTCAAGTTTCAGTGGTCAGATTCATGCGAGAAGAGTTTTCAGGAATTGAAGACTCAACTCACCTCAGCTCCAGTCTTAGCTCTTCTAGATAGTTCAGATGGGTTTGTAGTATATTTTGATGCATCCATAGTAGGTTTAGGTTGTGTCCTCATGCTGTATGGTAAGGTCATAGCCTACGCCTCCAGACAGTTAAAGCCCCATGAGAAGAATTATCCTACTTATGATCTTTAGTTAGCAGCCGTGGTATTTTCCTTAAAGATTTGAAGGCATTATTTATATGGAGTTCATATTGATGTCTTCACAGATCACAAGAGTCTCCAGTATATTTTTTCTCAGAAAGATCTCAGTCTTCGTCAGAGAAGGTGGTTAGAACTTTTGAAAGATTATGACATGAGTGTCCTTTAACATCCGGGCAAGGCCAACGTTGTGGACAACGCTCTCAGTAGACTCTTCATGGGTAGTATTTCTCACGTTGAGGATAGCAAAAAGAAGATAGCTTAAGAGATCCATCAGCTTGCTAGACTAGGCGTTCGCTTAGTCGACTCTTCAGAGGGTGGTGTATGTGTTCAGAGTAGTTTAGAGTCATCTCTAGTTTTCGAGGTAAAAGAGAAGCAAGACAGGGATCCTAGCCTTGTCAAGCTAAAAAAGTCAGTTTAAAATCAGAAAGTAGAGGTTTTCTCCCAAGGGGGAGATGGGGTTCTTCGTTGTCAGGGTCGTCTACATGTTCCAGGTGTAGATGACTTGAGGCATAGAATTCTTGTAGAAGCACATGGTGCACGATACTCTATTCATCCAGGTGCCACTAAGATGTACCGCGACTTGTGGGAGATTTATTGGTGGAGTGGGATGAAGAGAGATGTTGTAACTTTTGTGGCTAAGTGTTCTACTTGTCAGCAGGTTAAGATAGAGCATCGAAACCTAGTAGTTCCATGCAGGAGTTCACTATTCCTACTTGGAAGTGGGAAGTTGTGAACTTGGACTTCGTGACGGGTTTGCCTCGCACTCGTTATCAGCATGATTCAGTTTGGGTCATTGTAGATAGAATGACCAAGTCAGCTCACTTTCTTCCAGTTCGTACTTCTTATTCAACCAAGGATTATGCCAAACTCTATATCAGGGAGTTGGTCAGATTACACGGTGTTCCATTATCTATCATCTCAGACAGAGGTACCCAGTTCACCTCTCACTTTTGGAAAGCATTCCAAAAGGGTCTTGGTACCCAAGTTCATCTCAGTACAACATTTCATCCTCAGACAGATGGTCAAGCAGAAAGGACCATTCAGACTCTTAAAGATATGCTAAGAACGTGTGCAATTGATTTCAAGGGTAGTTGGTATGACCACTTGCCTTTGATTGAATTCGCATACAATAATAACTATCAGTCCAGTATTCAAATGGCTCCATTCAAAGCTCTCTATAGTAGGAGATATAGATCTCCAATTGGTTGGTTCGAAGTTAGTGAGGCCTCATTCATAGGTCCTGACTTGGTATTCGACGCCTTAAAGAAGGTTCAGTTAATCAGAGAGATTCCGGGCTGCTCAGAGTCGACAGAAGTCTTATGCAGATATTCATAGAAAGGATCTTGAATTCGAGGTCAATAATTACGTCTATCTTAAGATCTCTCCCATGAAGGGAGTGAAGAGGTTCGGCAAGAAAGGGAAACTCAGTCCCCAATATGTCGGTCCCTTTAGGATTCTCAGTCGCTTCGGCAAGGTAGATTATGAGCTCGAATTGTCTTCAGACCTAGCCTCAGTTCATCCAGTCTTCCATGTCTCTTTGCTCAAGAAGTGCATAGGTGACCCAGCAGTTGTAGTCCCTATTCAGAGCATTGACATTCAGAACAACCTCTCTTATGAAGAGATTCCAGTCAAAATCTTAGACTATCAGACTCGTAGATTGAGAAACAAAGAAGTCCCTCTAGTCAAGGTTCTTTGGCGAAATCAGTCTCCTAAGGGAGCTGCTTGGGAAGCAGAAACAGATATGCATATCAAGTATCCTCACCTCTTCTTCGCCAATTCAGATCAAGCTTAGGGTAATAGTTCTCCTTAAGCTTATTTAGTTTCATGTTCATGTTCCCATCATAAAACTTGGTACCTATTACCATTGCATACTCATTCATGAATTCATGTATTAGTTCAGTTATAAGATCATGCATCAGCTATGCATTCTCATCTTAAGAAACTCAGTTTATCAGATTACTCAGTTATGCATTCATGAATCAGTTATCCATGCATCAGATATGTATGAGTTCAGTATCTTTATCATGTCAGTCATGAGATCATATTTTAGTTATTCAGGTTCAGTTTGTCTTTTTTCCCCTCTCAGTTGATTCTCATTCGAGGACGAATGTTCCCAAGGGGAGATATTGTAATACCCCAAAAGTTCAGACATTTTTAGGATTATGCTTTGAACTCATGAGTAATAAATTTTAGTGCTTTGGTAGTGCTATGATCAAGGTTGATGCATATTAAGGCCTCAAAAGTGTCCTAGCTAATAGGTGAATCAAAATATTTCCTTACCGATTGAATTCTTGAGAAGGATATTGGTATAGTCAGATTCAAACGATCATATCTCTCATTTTACAAAGAATTTTTGGTCTCACGACCCACTAATAGATAGATAATTGAATTATCTTTCCAACGATATCGATTTTGCCTAAATCCGATATTGGAGCAAAAAGTTATGCCTATTTTACTCTAGCATGTCGGGCTGGCAACTGTGTGACGACAATTTTGATGGCCTGTCACATTTGTGACGCCTTGTCAAAAATGTCGTCAGCCTTAGGCAAAATCCAGTTTCTGTGTGACGACATTTTTGACGGCCTGTCACATTTTTGACGCCTTGTCACAAATGTCGTCATACTTAGGTAGAAACCATCAGTTCCAGCTCTTGTGTGATGACATTTTTGACGGCTTGTCACATTTTTAACGCCTTGTCACAAATGTCGTCAGCTATGATTTTTAGCAACTGGGAATTAATTTCATAAGGGTATTTTGGTCTTTTCCTTCGCCTTCCAAAACTTATAGCCCTAAAGAGGCATAATTTTTCCCATTTTTCTTCAGTTAAGCATCTTAAAAACCCTCTCTTACACTCTCAACCACAAGATTAGGGTTTTCTCTCAAGATCATCTCCTCAAGAGCAAGCCTAAGGAATTCTTCAAGAACCTTCAGAAACATTAGATCTCTTTCAAGATTCAATCACTAAGGTATGCGTAGTGTTCATCCATGGGTCCCTTTCATCCATGGAGCTCAAGAATCATGTTTTAAATTATAAATTGTGATTTCCTTGTCGTATTATGACTATATTCATATTGATGATTGTTGTTTGGATTCAAGGTTGTATCTTGATGTGTTTTTATGAAGCATGTGAATAGGTTTGTTGAAACCCATAAATTTTGGATGGATTAAGATGGTCGAATTAATAAATATACCTATGCCTTAAAAGAGTGCATGCAAGGTGTTTGATAAAATGCCTAAGGAACTAGAAATCACGCAATATAGTTAAATTGTGACTAAGTGAAGGATTCATGATATGCTCCTATGTTCCAATGATTTTCATGTTGATATTGTGTATTGTAAATGTTGTTGGGATGTTCATGAACTAGTCTTATGAGATTATGCCATGCTTACTTGCAAATCCTACTTATGTACAAAATGTATGATATCCATACACTTCATGGAATTCCCCAAGTTATGATATTATGGATTGTTGATGTTGGTCACGTACTCAAGTCAGTCATGTGTGTCAGTTTCCTTCCATCGAGTCCTGGGGGTACTCGTACCTAAAAAATATAGCTGTGTGCCTAGAGGCTTGTCATTTTTCACGATCTCCAGAATCAAGCCATGAATCAATAGAAATCAGTCAGTCATGTGACTAAGAAAACCTTATGATCTCAGTCAGTTATCAGATATCAAAAGTATTCCATCAGTTAACAGAATTCAGAAAGTTTAGTCCACGTACAATCAGTTACTCATGTTCAGTCTCTTTAGATGAGAATAGAAGTTAGCACCGAGCAGACCCAAGGATGGGAACGCCCCTGTTATATGAGGGTGTGATTCTTAGCAGTCATCCTTGCGTTACAGAACTATGTAGCCAGTATAGGTTGAGACACGCATCCTATTATATGAGGGTAGATGCGGTGGCTTAACCTATTATATGAGGGTTCCTACCGTTCTCACTAGAGTTACCTATTATATGAGGGTTACTCACACGCTGTCCTTACCAGTGACGCGGTATTGACACCTTTTCAGTAAGGGCAGAGATTGGACCCCGGCTTAGTCATAATGGCACATATGGGGCATGTCGGTTAAACAAATACCTCCCACAGTTTCAACATCAGTCTCAGTATAAGAACCCAGATAGTTCTTCAGATTTTAGTATATCAGGACTGTCAGATACAGTCAATTTAATTACAGTACGGAACTCAGATAGTTCCATCAGATTTAGGACTTTCAGATACAGTCACCGATGTTATCAATACTACAATATCAGTCATGATTAGTTATCTGTAAACCATGTATTAGCGTACAGATTTAGCTATCACGCATTCACGATCTCAGTTACTATGCATGCATGTTTGCACTCTCACGTTCATATCAGTCAGTCAGTTAGCGTTGCTCATGCATGTAAACCCTTTTGCATTCAGCCTACCTCACTCGTATACTCAGTACATCCCCATTACTGACGCATTTGTGCTATGGTGCTTTCTTTTTATGTTACACCATAGGTCCATAGACACGAGCTCCAGATCTGCAGTAGCAGTAGCATTCCAGTAGACAGAGTTGCAGTGAGTCTTCTTCATTCGAGGATGATATGATTTGATTGATTTACTATCTCAGTTAGCTTTTAGTTTTACGGAGTTAGTTGGAGACATGTTCTTTCATCTCTTTATTCAGACAGTACTTAAAGGCTTTCAGATTTAGTTCAGAATTGTATTCAGTTTTGATTCAGATTCAGTTGTTTTGGGTATTCATTACCCCACATGGATGTTATGTTTTGACAGATTCTTTATTCAGTTGAACCTTATGACCTATTGTTCATATTTTCCGCATTCTTCATGTATATTATGCAGTGTACAGGTACAGATATCAGTCATGGGTTAGCTCCTGGTCCTTTGGGATCATAGGCAGCGTGTAACATTTTGGTTTAGAAAATTGGGGTGTTATAGTGATGGACCTCACTTTAGGAAAAATTGTAGATATGCTCCCCGGAGAGAAATGAAAGAACCATCTCGATCCTATTGGGAGTACGATTGTTCTTTGTGTAGTGGTCGAGATGGACATTGGAGTGATTGTCCAAATGCTCCCTCCCCTAATTATGCTTACCCAATTGATTGTTCTTCTTATGAGTTTGATAGGTTTCATGCTATGACAATGGAAGAATAACATGCCGGGTACAATAGTTTTGAAGCAATGCTTCAAACTATTTTGGATCGGGTATCAATCCAATAAGCTATTTGGAAGGGACATTACCAAGATAGAGGAAATGGGCAAGGAAATAAATCTTATAAATACCATCACCTTGCCCACTTTACAAGAGGAGGTGAATCAAGAAGAGAAACTAAGCTATATGGTCAATGATGGTCTTGGTAGTGAAGAGTCCTTGGTGATTTCCCAACCAACCGAACCAAATATTGTTGGAGATGCCGAAGTCAAGGAAATGGTGCTAGAGTCAAAAGAAGAAGCCAAGCCAATCTCTTATGACGACTCTATTCCATTTCGGGGTAATGATGCTAACAAGGATGAATCCCCAAAACTAAGGCATAGACCTCATTCAAATAATCTTTCAATATTATGCTTAGAGGAAGTGATGAAAGTCAATCTACCTAAGCAAATAAAGGATCATGGGAAGAAGGAGCAACATCCCTTCATTTTGGAGTTCGTTATTCCAAAGGAGTGCATGGGATCCCCACACTTGAAGGCCAAGGAGCTCAACTACCGATGTATAACTAGTGGCCTCTAAATGTTCCCACCATTACCCATCGAGCTAAATCGAAAATTTGATATGATATTGGGTAAAATATTTAAGTCTTCAAAGTGGCAAGATAGAAGCTCTATCATCATGTCCTTATCCCTATCATGTTTCATCTTGGAAGATCGAATCTTATGTCCCTCTGCTTCTTAAATCATAGTGAGCGAAAGTTGGGATGGAGATTCAAATATTCTAAGTGGAAATACAAGTGATAGTTTTTAAGGTATCTAGTTAGATAGTTTTGAAGGTATCTAGCCACCAAAGATGGGAAACAACCCATCATACCACGAAAGTGGTACGTATCCTTTTATTTATGCATGGTAGGTTAGATTTTATTTTTGTTTATGTATAATCCATGAAGTTATGGTGCCATGAGGAGTGTTGATTGAAATTGAAAATGGGGAGGTGTGAAATTATTGTGTTTTGAACTAAGCAGAGGAGTGTAGAGGACCTAAAAAATTGGTCTCAATTATCGCGATCGCGGCTCTTTTAACCATAATTGTGGTAGATGAGTGTACGCGATCACAGAAATTGGACCGTGATCACGACCAATGTAGTTTAAAATACCATCCGACTGCCATTTCTCCCCCACACCCCTTTTAAATTTTTTCTCAAATTTTCTCTGAATTTTAACTATGTGTTGAGTGTCCAAGTGTGCATTCCGATTCCTTTGCATCATCTAATTCGATATATGGTCTCAAATCTCTTATTTTTATGTATATTATATGCTTGAAACTTGGTTTTAGAAGTAGGTTTGAAATAGTGTTTCTGATGCTAAATCCATGTATGTTTAAGGTTATTATTGTGGGTAGCTGTTGTAGTTTGTGTACACATCAATTAGGAAGTCTTGAGTACCCGAACTTTGGTGATTAAAGGGTTGAATTCAGTATGTACACAACATGTTTGATTAAATTCCCCAACGAATTCCTTATTAATTTCTTATTATTTTGAGAGCATGATCGAACTTGTGGGGGGTTAAGTTCCATTAGTAGATTGATCGTTTGATTGGTGGGACTCAAATTTGGGTTAAAATTCGGTATTTGGTATTGTTACAGAATTTGTCAAAAATGGTCCTAGATACTGCGATCGCAGTCTGGTGTCCGCGATCGCCATAACTGAGAGCAGTTCCAGTTCTGACCAAAATTTCTATAATTTCATTTCTTACCCTAGATCCCACTATGAAACCATCCAATAAGCTTATCTAAAAAATGAACCTAATTTAGTGTGAAAATGCTAAACGATGGTTATTGTCATGTTGATTACAGGTATTAGGCCACAAAAATAGGAGAATTTGACCATACTAGATTCATGGCTGTAGAATACCACAACCTCTGCTACAATGACCTCCTAAGGACCAAACTACTCCCGAAAAAGGGGTATTTGCTTAGATAAAGTGAAGGAGAAACTCCTAGGATTCCATGCCAGACTTACTTCTATTGGGTGGATGTGCTTTGCCCCGGACCCCTGCTATGCTAATGAGCAATAGTTGTGCAAGTTCTATGATAACCTTAGTGTAGTCTCTCTCACAAACCCAGTGATGACAATTCGGAGAAAGAAAGTGCATTTTAAAACAGAGTGGATCAATAAAGTACATGGGCTCTCGGATGCAGACATGGCTCAGTTCCAGGCAAAAGGGTGCAAGCCAGGGACCTGGATGGCGAACATATTATGCCCTGGAAAAGAAGTTCCCTGGACTGCCACGAAAAGGAGTATCTCTATGAATAACTTCACAGCAGAGGCCAGGCTTTGGGTTACTATTATTTGCAGTTGGGTATCATCGTGCACACACATGAATGCCGTCACAGACTTGTGAGCTAGGATGGTGGCTTGTATACTATCTGGTATTACTCTGGACGTGGACCAAATTATGATTTCAGAGTAGAGGCACTTCAAGAACTAGGGTGTACCCCTCTTTTTTTTTCCTTCACTTATTACTGGGTTATTTAGGAGGGCAGAAGTGGAGGAGTATGCTGCAGATACCTGGGTGCACCCAGGGCCCTGCATCTTCCTACTAAATATTTGGGGTGAGGGTGCTCCCGGCCGGAGCAAAAAAAGAAAAATCAACTTAGGCAAGTCGACAACTAAGGAGTTAGAATTATGCAGACCATTCACTGTGGGGACCCTAGAGCACATAGGTGTGGAAATTAGGGTCATCAAGGAGGTGGTATCAGGATTTACTCAAAGTTTGGGAGAGACCTCCACCAGGCATCATTCTTATGTGTCCCGCTCAGACTATGAATAGTATCAAGAGGAGCAGAAGAAACAGGAAGCCAAAGTTGGTAGGCTTTAGAGGGCATACTCAACACGGGTAGAGTCTCACAGGGAGCTTCAGTCCTCCCACGAGAAGATAAATAAAAGGGATAAGAAGAGAGACAAGTTTTTTTAGTAAAATATGGAATGGGGTTAAAGTCCTGTGGAAGGTCCTAAAACCTCGTGACAAGCTACCTTCTCCCAGAGTTGAGAGTGATGACGAGACACTTACTGAGTGGTCTAATGTTGATGCTGATGATGACGATGCTAAGTATACAGGGGAGAGCAGTTCTTGATACAGATTCAGGGATCACCCTTTCCTCTTACTTTATTATTTATGCAGTGTGGCCACTTCTCATTATTTAGGTGGTGGTGCCTAACCTTGGATTTGGATTGTTCTAATGGATTTATAGATTTCTGAATGTTTTTATACTGTTTTGATGACATTATGGATGATTTTTATTTTGTTTTTGGATTTCTATATTTGGGCACCCTGATGATGCCCACATTTTATGGATTAGTCATTTTGTTTTTCTTTTAGATTTTCTATTTTACTTTATCTTTCTTTTTTGATTACGGTGATGTCCGATGAGCTTTTCCCTATGATAGATTGATTGACGATATTCTTAGGGGAAAAATGTCATGATTGGATTTTGAGCCATGGATGTAGGGAAAGTCTGAGTACCTGTGGCATTGTGGATTTGGGATTGCACACTTGCCATTGGCCAAGTCTGAATAGCCATATGGTTGGTTTACCCATAGTACTCCAAAATATAAGACAAAGGCTTGGGTTGTTACCATGGTTAGAAAATTATGCATGTTAAAAATGCAAAGCAAACGCTCCTCTCCATTCAAACTTTTTCAAAAATCAAGGGCATGGACATGAGCAACCTTGTAAAAAAACTTTTTCTCTTGTTGTGACTCCACAATTGTTGGCTTGTACATATTGATAGATACTCTATTTTTGTATCCAATGTGAGGGGAAATTGAGCCTCCTTGGAGACTCCATATTCCATGTACGGTGAGTTTATTTGTCTGAATCTCATGTCTACTTATGTCATCTAGAACTTGCCCCATTAGCCTCTCAACACTAAGTTTTGATTGTATTTGGTTGGTGAGATGATCTCAGGCAATCTTGGTGACATTGTAAGCCTAATTAGCCTAAAAATCCTACCCATGCATATACGTTATCCCTAATCACCCACTTTGAGCCTTTGGACCATTCTTTGGCAAACACATTACAAACCGTAAGCCTTTCAACTTTTATCCCTCTTTTGAACCATACTCTCCTTGAACTTAAAAATGCAACTTGAGGCTAAAAGCCTAAGTTGGGGATAGTGAGTGACCATGTGATTAAGCATTGAAACAAATGAATAGAAAAAGAAAGGACCCAATAAAGGAAAGAATTGCATGAAATTTTCAAGAAAAAAATGGAAGAAAATGGGCAAAACACGGAAATAAAAATAGGCATATTTGTAAAACAAAAAAAGTTGTCCTTAGTGAAAGGTGGATAAAATAAGTGTGAGGTAGATGTTAAAGGTGGGTATAAGCCATGATTGTTCCTAAATGATATCCTACCCTACCCCAAACATACGTTAGAAGCTCAAAAAGTCCTTTGAGATCTCCAATCATTTACATTCATTGTAGTGACGATTGAAAATAGGGGCTAGCCTATGGTATGGCACTCTTTATCATAGAGAGTTCTTGTGAGGGAGAGAGTTTGACACTTAAATTCCTTGTTGCATGTTTGGTAACTTGGTATGTGGAATTTTCTTTTGTGTGAGGAGGTATGTGAACAAATTGAGATGGGTGATTGTCATATTTTGAAAAATGAGGCAAAAGTAGTATAGTTTAGTTATAGTCAAAAGTGAGTCACTTCTAGAGTATTGGTTATTGCTGAATTGTTGTTGTTTGAAGTCTTTTGCATCCTTAAATATTGCATTTTATGGGTAGGGGTGTCGGGAAAATCTTTGCCTATGTTTGAAGAGCTACTTGAGGTAATAACTAAGCTTAATGTCATTGTGATTATTGGGTCATCTAATGTGGGCATAGAAGTGCATTGTCCCATGGTAAGAGGTAGTGTTGCTTGAGGACAAGCAAAACTTTAAGTTGGGGGTGTTGATGAGTGGTGAATTTACCACTCATTCGCACTAAACATTCGAGCACATTACCATTTTTTGCATGAATCAGTGAGACATATTTGTGATCAAATGCACTAATATCCACACTTTGCAGGAACATAGGTGATGAAATGAAATATGTGGATGCAAGATGAAAGAGTTCAAAAGAAGGAAAGAAGTGCAGTTTGATGACCTAGAGCAGAAACAACCTCAGTTACCGTAATCGCGATCAGTCAAGAAGGTCAAACATACAGCGACCGCGTGGCCCTACCTGCGGTCGCGGTAGCTGCGATCGCGGACCAGCGAAAGATGTAGCCCAAGGGCAGAAATGTAAATGCATACAATGGATCCCAAATATCCTTATTTAGACTCAAATCCTATCTCTTTTTGATTATTGAATCCATTCCTGATTATTGGAACTTTGTCTAGCCCTTGGTTTTCGTTCTTGGAGAATAAATTATTGTAATAATTTAGGGTGACGAATACATTAGAGTAGATTCTAAGCGGAGGATGAGCAAACTCCCATTAATATTTGTGGATGTTCAAAGTTTGAAGTAACATTCACTTAGTCTTTCATAAATCAAATCAATGGAGGCTATTAGGTATATCTTGCTTACTATGCGTAGCTAGTTCTTCCTCTTGGGATTATTCTAGGTTAGGGTGCAATTATGTGTGGGATGTGGTTTACTTGTGCATTTACTAGTTTATTATGTTGGGTTCTATTATTGTTTGATTAAAGTGGTTGGGATTTGTGGGTGAAAGCCTCCAATATCAAAAAATGGGTCTGTGGATGAAAATCCCAAGCTCGTGAAAGCCTAAACAATTTTTTAGAGAGGGGTTTGGGTGAACATTTGGAACCCAGACCATCCTTGAAAGAGGGATGTGGGAACCATGAAAATAACAGACAATTATTGGGTTTAGTTTGCTAATTTTCTCTATCTTATACATAAGGGTGATTATGAGGTTGACTATACTTTGGGCACCATCCTAGAAATAGGGGTGCCTAATTGAGATATTAGGTGGTTTTAATTGACGCACTAGTTAGGTGCTTGAAAGGGTCAATAAGTGACCCGTTGAGGTTTTGTTGACAAACTAGCCTCAAGGACTTCCAACCTAGCCTACCACATCACTAGCATTCAGAATTTGCGTAAAGTCATCACACTCTCGTGCATAAGTTTCCCATAGGAAGGCATAATACCAAGATCTGCTCTTAGTTGATTAAACTCTAATTATTCGTAACCCCGAATTAATACTAGAAAATCCCAAAATAAATATGAGTTGTGACACCTTTCAAACCCCCCATTTTTACATTCTTGTACTCTAGGTTTGAATTTTAGCGAGTATCCATTATTTCAAGCTAATTTGATCGCCACTCACATTGTTCCTCGTGGATTCGACCCCGACTCAAAGTTCGGTAAATATATTGATGAAGACCACTTTGTACTCATATTGATGTGTAAGTTGATAATTATCATCAACCTTAACGAGTAAGCTTCTCTCAAACTAATCCAAAAGGAGAAAGACAGAAATACACCCAAGGTAGGGCTTCTAGAACGAAGCCGAACCACATAAGTATAAATAAGACAGTAAGAAACATATCCAAAACCAGACATTCCCAAAACCAACTGTCTATAATGTAAGAACTAATAATACAAACCATGAGTCAAATACATCAAAAATATCCACACGGGGTGAACTTCTATCTTAGAATACAAATAAAGACCTAACTACTATAGAAAGATAGAGGTGAACTCAGGATGCGTGAATGTCTAACCACTATCTTGAGTAATCTGAAGGCGCTTGAAATCAAACCAATCAGAGGCGCACTCAATCTAGGTGTTGCACCCAAGCACACACGCAAGTATACGTGGTCTCACCAAGTAATACAGTGGTCTTAAATAAAGTCGAATATTGATCCTTCAGAGACTTGTGTTAAACAGCTATCCAATTCTAGTTTGACTATTGAGATGAAATTGGTGAAAATGTAACCAAAAGAGTTTTGGAAGTTTATAAACTAAAAGTAAACTAAAATAATACGGGAAAGTAAAGACTTTGGACAATCAATGGATGAAAACCTGGGGTTAAAGCACTACGAACAATCGTACTACGCTATTGAACTTTATTTATTAGATTGCTTATATTGGTTGTTGATTCATGGGGTTGATTTAATTATGAACATGGTCTCTCGAGCCTCTAATCACCTATCTAACTTAGACCCACAACTACATCATTGAACAGGGATGTGAGAACTAAGCTAAACGTATTTATATTTCATTCTGTAGTGAACCAAGTAAGGCTTGTAGGTATATCCCTATCCTAGTCGCTAATTCAAATCCTTTATTTTATAAAAGAATAAGAACCTTACTCTACTTATCCCCACGTTCTATCTTCCTATTCCCCCTCCCGAGCTCACAAGGTCGACAATATATGTATTCTAAGGGTTGCGAATCCTTAAAATAGTTATAACAAGGATAAATAAATTACCAAATATGATAAGAAATACAAACAAACTCAATTCAAAGCACTCGTAAAAATGTTCTTGGCATTAACCCCGGAAAGAGGGCGTTTAGCCACTAATGAATATAATTGTAATTGAAATAAAGGAAAACATATTATAATCCATAAATAAAATTAAGTAAAGCAATAAAAACCCTATTTGAAGTATTTATAATCCCCTCCTTTAGCCTCCAAGACGTTCAAAGTAAATAACAATGTGTACAAGTGTTGCATTTATAGTAGCAAAATTTGGCCGGTGTGGGAATAAGCTCCGTGGCGCGTTGCTTAGTCCCAGGGAATAAGGTTCATGGATCCTATATTTCTCTCCTGGACTAAGCGTTGGTGCACGTTGCTTGTTCCCCTGGAATAAGGGGTGCGTTGCCCCTTTATCGTGAGGGCACAATGGAAATTGCATTTTGACGTCAAAATTTTGCCTTGTACATTTGTCTTCCATCCCAAGCCTTTTTGTGTTGTTTCCACTTGATTTCCAGCTTGTATATTCTCCATATATCATAAAAAATCAACTCACCAAGAATCCTATATCATCAAACACCACGGATTAGATCTCAAAACAACATAATATCAAGAATGGTGAACTAGAAACTCAAGAATGGCCCAACACAGTTTAACTTTGCTACTTAGACTCAACCTCTCGATGATCTTCAAAAACCTTGGATACTTTCCAACCACTGGAGAACATAACTGAAAGATAAGAAAATCAAGAGTGATAAGCTGTTCACCATGGCTATCAATGAACAAAAGGAGAAATTGAGCTTACTCATGCAAGCTGCAACAACAATACAGCAACACTAGCCAAGGAAAAACGTCAAACACCCAAAAACGGAGCAAGGTGAACTGGTGGTGCATGAATGGAAACATGGATGCAGCACCAGTTACGATGGAGGGAGAAAAGTGGAAATGGGAGCTGATTTTAGAAATCTTACTAGCTTTGTTTTGTTTATTTTTATGTATTTGGCAAATAGACCGGGTAAGGAACCGGATGGGCCTTGTGCGTTGGGCCTATCGGGTCAAATTTTTTTGTACATAATTGTTTAAGTTATTAATCAATAAAAAATTTGCTTAAAAAGGTGAACTAGAAACTTAAGCTAAGAACTAGTGTCATCCTTTAAATCTTTAGCTTTGTGTTTTAACTCTTGTCTTGATCTAATTGCACTTTGAACTTTATAAAAAAGTTGTTCCACACTTAGTTACACAATCATACCTGAGGAGCTTATTATAAACATTAGAATCCATCACGATCAACTAGACAAACACCTAGCTCAAGAGAGCATACTAGTTTTCTTGTTTGAACTCTAAGTGACCAAATTCAACAACAACAACAACAACAACAACAACAAACCCAGTATATTCCCACATAGTGGGGTCTGGGGAGGGTAGAGTGTACGCAGTCCATACTACTACCTCTAAAGAGGTCTAGAGGCTATTTCCGATAGACCCCCGGCTCAATACAAAAGATAGTATGAAAGAGCAACAAAAGCATAGAAAAGGATAAAATAACATATGTACGACATCCACAAACTTATTGTACATTGCCAAACACAAGACACCAAGTTCAACCTAAATACTGACTGCGACTCATTCATAACCTTAACCCTCTATCCTAATGCTATTCCTCTATAACTTCCTATCCAGGGTCATGTCCTCTGTCAGCTGTAACTGCTCCAAGTCACGCTTAATCACTTCTCTCCAATATTTCTTCGGTCTACCCCTACCCCGCTTGCAACCTTCCAAGGACAACCTCTCATATCTATGAACTTGGGCATCCGCGCCCCTCCTCATCACATGACCAAACCATCTCAACCTTACTTCCAGCATTTTAACCTCCACTGACACTACTCCCACTTTTTCCCGAATAATTTCATTCCTAACCATGTCAGCCTTTGAGAATCCACACATCCAACGCAACATCCTCATTTTCGCCACCTTCAACTTTTGGAAATGAGAATTCTTAACCGGCCAACACTCCGCTCCATGCAACATAGCAGGACGGACTGTAATTGTATAGAATTTGCCTTTCAACTTGGGGGCACCTTCTTATCGCATAAAATTCCCGAAGCGAGCCTCCATTTCATACAACCTTCCCCAATACGGTGAGAGATATCCTCATCTATCTCTCCATTCCCCTGAATCATAGATCTAAGATACTTAAAACTATCCCTCTTGCAAACCTCCGGGGAATCCAACTTCACATTCTCCTCCTCTTGTCTCGAATCACTAAACTTGCAATCCAAGTACTCCGTCTTGGTCCTACTCAACTGAAAACCTTTTACTCTAGGGTTTGTCTCCAAACCTCCAGCTTATCGTTAACACCTTGTCGCGACTCCTCAATCAAAATAATATCATTCGCGAAAAGCATACACCAAGGTACCTCGCCTTGAATATTCCGCGTCAACAAATCCATCACCAAAGAAAATAAAAACGAACTTCGAATCGATCCCTGGTGCATCCCTGTCAAGACCGGGAAATGCTCAGAACAATACTAAAGTGCATAAAACCACCTCAGATCACCACCCCACACTTAAAGCCTTGTTTTTCCTCAAACAACTCTTTAATCTAAACATCATAAGCTTAGGTGACTCTACACTTCTACTACAAGAAAGACACTCAATCTAGTACTATAATGACTACGTAGAATGCAAGTTCTACACTAAGCATGTTACATACTGATAACGCTCAAACTACAGCTCTCGTAAGAGTGTAAGCGGTCGTTGTCAAATATAGAACCCAACTGGGTTGGGTGTCGAATCCCACAGAGAATACTTGGTCACTAAGTAAGCAAAGATTAGTAGACTTTTGGTGAAAGTTTCGTAAAAGGGGGGATTGTAACGTGCAATAATGTAACAAAGTGAAAACGGAAAATAGCAAAGTAAAAAGAAAGAATGTTTAGTAAGATTCTAATCAATAAGAACTGAGAGTTGGGGTTATGTCCACCTTATGAGTTATACATCTCTATTGGCTATGAGTTATGCGGAATTCAGACATGGATGTGCTTATAGAGAATTGTATTCTATGGTAAATCCAGGCGTCTTTCGACCATCAAGGATTATTTCACTTTAACTCTTTCGAGCTTAAAGCGTATCTAACGGTACAAATTCTCCAAGAGGTTAATCCAGTTACGGCACTAACTTTTTAACAGGGGTTGGTGCCCTATTGCCTTGATATTATCTCTTTTCCAGACATATAACTTTTCTTTCGAACAAGTTAATGCTATAATGGTGTATTCTATATGTTTGCAACCACTAGAATTTAGATTAAGATGAAGAGAGTAATGATATAAGCAGCATACGTGTCACGAATTCACAAACTCATAGCAATAGATAGTATCTCATAAGGCTTCCATAACCCCAACAGAGAAGTTTAGCTACTCATGATTGCAACGGAGATCACAATAAACATCATCATGATCTCACGTTGGTCACAAGGGCCGTGCTTTCTCTGTCAGAAAGTAATGTGAATAGTACTAAATGTCGAAGAAAATAGAATTGAATAGAAAATAGGATGAATGAGTTGAATTGTAAGGGTTGAATGAATTAATGAGTGAATGAATAAAAAGTTCAGCACAATAGGGTATTTATAACACCCATATCCTATTCCTACTAGGCTACTGTGTACTTATCCTAATCCTACTAGGATACTGCGTACTTATCCTAATAAGTTACTGCTGATCCCCAAAGTCTTTAGAAATGCTGTTTTTGCCCGGGACAGGTTTTCCATGCGTCACTTTTAGTCCTTAGGTGTCCAAGCTCTCCTTTCCTTCTTTCGTGAAGCTTCCTTGGGCGTCAAGTTATCCATAAAATGCTGAAATCTTCATCATTTATACCTGAAAACTTGCTAATCACGTTTGTTAGCTCACTTACAGGAAAAAGGACTAAAAGTGCATGAATTATATATTTTGTCCTCAAAACTTAGCTAAAATATGGGTAAATTATAGTACTTTAGGCGTGTAAATACGCCTATCATCAACACCCCACACTTAAAGCTTTGTTCGTCCTCGAACAAAATATCATGTCCATCTAAACATCTACTTAGGGTTTCACAGTAACAACACAAAATATTCGTCAAGACAGGCACGACAATCATTAACAAAGAGTAGTTTTCTAATCACTTCTAGAAACAATTCAGCCTCCAACATAGACTCGTGATGATGGTTAATTCGTATCCAAAAGTTAAGGCACAAAGAATCATATACGACTTACCCAAAACTCATCAACCATGTGTGTCTCACATAAGATATTACCCATAATCACTCACAAGTATTGAATTTTTCAGAACATGGGTATAAGATTATCCTTGCTCTCACTCTCACAAAGAATTCATATGTTGTAACTGATGACCATAGGCTTGCCCTTAGTGTAATGCTCTACTAATATCAGAATGCTAAGCTTAGGATCAATTAGGTCTTTACAGGTTGTAATGTAGGCTAAGGGACGGGTAGGACTATTTTGGCCAGAAATAGTGACTATGTTCCTAAGCGCTTTAATACATCACATTATGCCATTAACACTTTCTTTCAAACAACCTTTCTACTTTCTTTTAATCTACCACCCCTTCTCACCTCTTTTGTTTTTCAATTTTAAACATAACTAACTTTTTAGTTTTCTTTTCATAACACACCTCTATGATAGCAATTCTTTTTCATAACAAATTCAAGCACCAATACATTCTAAGGCATCACACTCATCCAATTTCCTCTTATTTTGTCACATGACTTTACAATTTAAAGCGCTTAGGAATTTGGATCAAATTATGGTCTTGAAAAAAATGGATTAGGCTACATATGAGGCTGTCAAAGAAAATAGGCTAAAGGCTCAAAGGGGTTGACTAGGATAATGTCCACATGTAGGTAAAACGAAGGTAAACAATCACAGGCTGCCAAAGAAATGCCTAAATCATCTCCTAAACTTGCACTCTTTATTTCACTTTACACACACACCAGGCAAGTTCTAGCATCAGTCACCAACACAGAATATACTATTATCTCACACACACAAGGCACATGGTCAACTTTATTGGGAGCAGTACAGACTCTTGACCCAACAGATGAATGAATTAAACCACACAATTATCACACAGTGAGTCACACTTAGAGCCTAAATGTCTCAATAGTAATGATTCTAGCACAAACTCTTGTCATAACACCATGCCGCCTATCAGAACAATTTTATGCATCAAAATCTAAAAAAAAAATCTACGAATGTAGGCGAAGAAGTACAACATACGAATACCAGCACCCCACACTTAGACGGGACACACTGCCCTCAGTGGAAAATAAATACGGAAAACCTGATTAGTCGGACTCCTCTTCTATGTCTGGGGTCATACCCCCTGCGTCGGAATCATCATCAGAGTTGTCATCCTCAGAGTTTCCTCAAATGTATCCCACTTGATTCCAAGAGTGCGTCGAGGTATTTGCAGCACGGAGGATTCACCTTTCTCTTTTCGTCCCCTTTTCTGGCCTTTTTGTGAAGTGGTTGCTTTGTCTTTTTCTTAGCGTGCTTTTGGTGCCATTGTACCTGAGATTAAAATGATAGTCATGTTAGCTTCATCTCGGTAGATACAGTCGACAAACAAACAGTAGTGGCACCACCCCACACTTAATTTGTTGGCACAAACTAATTAAGTGAACGTTGTCGATTACTCAGACTTCATCGATATACGTTTAGGTGTTATGTTCCAACAATATAATCAGCACAGTCATACTTTCATGTCGTCTTAACTATCCTTTCCAACTCTATTTCATGTAATCTTGATCATACTTTCATGTTTGGATTGCTGTACCTTTTGAACAAGACTACTACATAGAGATTGTATCAAGTTATGACATAGAAATAATCACAACATTATGTGCTTGTATTCAATCTCGATGGACGAGTTGTTCAAGCTTCCAAGCATTCAATTTTTGACGTTTATGCAATCACTTCACCATGTAGACTCCGCAAAAGTATGGCAGTGTATAACAATCAAATACAAGTCGGAATAAAATCAAGAACACCCACACGTATTCTTTCACTCAACGAGATGTATCACAACAAATCAACCACATTCAAATCACCAATACTACTTCAAGATTTAACAATTCATTATAGGCATAGTAGTGTAGTACTTACGGAATATAAAAGAAGAACAAAGAAGTACTTACTTGGTTGATGGCCTCGGAAGATGTTCTTGCAAAGTAAAAGAGCAAAACAAAAAATTTTTGAGAGATTTTGGAGAGGTAGGAGGCACCTAGGTTGAGGTTTCAATGCATTTTTGTTCTAAGACTAAGGTTCTATTTATAGGACAAGCTTGGGTCGGGTTTTGACCCATTCGGAATCGGATTAGGAGACCAAAAGTGACCATAGGCGGCGCCTATGCTATGGCATTGTTGAGCATAGGCGGCGCCTATGCCATGGCATACTAGATTCAGAGACAGAATGCTTTTGCATAGGCGGCGCCTATGCTATGGCATTGTTGAGCATAGGCGGCGCCTATGCTATGGCACTCTAGAATCCGAGAGCTTATGCCATAGTATAGGCCATGCCTTGTTCGTGGCCTAGATTTACATATGCCTTGCCTTGTTCTTTGCCTATATTTTCATAGGCAATGCCTAACCCATAGCCTTTTGCTTCTTCATTCCTAACTTACCACCTTCAACATGCAATACTTCCAAATCAAAATTTGAAACCAATCTCCTTCTATACACCTCTTGCTCCTACATTTACTCAAAAACAACAAAAACGATTAGAACGATGGGTTGCCTCCCATCAAGCGCCTTGGTTTTGGTCGTGGCTCGACAAAGTCTTAAGAAAACAAAACAATTAAAAACGATGGGTTGCCTCCCACCAAGCGCTTGATTTATTGTCGCTGCACGACATAGCTATCTCGATTACTTAGACTTCATCGAGATAGATGGGGCATCGTTTTCTGAATGGATTTAGACGACGCTGATGCTTACTGGTGGGCATGCAATCTTCTTTGAGATGAATCTTGTGCGTACATGTCCCAGGAGTGATACCAATTATATCATCAATAGACCAACCCATAGCTCTCTTGTGCCTCTTCAGAGCAGAGATGAGAGCCTCTACGTGCTGTTCACTTAGATCATCCTCAACCGCAACACTTACTGGAAGTGTAGTTCCACTTCCCAAGAACGCATACCTTAGATAATTGGGGAGCTTTTTCGATTCTAGCACTGGTGGCTCTTCAATGGAAGTCACCGCTGTTGGTGAAGATTGATTTGCTGTTAGAGCACAAACAGTTTCTTCATATTCTTTAGCATCCTCATGCTCAACATTCAGCAGCGCAGCAGACAATGGCTCAACAGTAAGCTGTTTCTCTACAGATAATGCTTTCTTATCTTCATAATGAACATCAGCTACAGAGAACACATCCATATCTCTTGGCTGCTTCATCGATTTGCACAAATCAAAACGAATCACTTCGTCATTCATTCGAAATAAAAGCTCATTATCTCTCATGTCAATAAGCACACTTCCAGTTGCGAGGAAAGGACGTCCCAAGATTATGGGAACTTCAGAATCCACCTCGCAATCCAAAATCACAAAGTCTGCAGGAAAAATGAAGGTAGACACTTTCACCAACACATCATTCAAGATACCCACAGGTCGTTTTACCGACCTATCTGCCATCAAGAGCCGCATATTGGTTGGTGTAGGGTCGCCCAACCCCAATTTTCTGTAGACGGATAGTGGCATCAAATTGATGCTAGCTCCCAAATCGCACAATGCCTTAGAAAAATTCATAGATCCAACCGTGCAAGGAATAGTGAAAGCACCAGGGTATGCCTTCTTCTGTACTAAGGACCTTGTGGCAATTGCACTGCAATGATGAATATTATCTGCCGGCTCATAACTTACTGCCCGCTTCTTTGTCAATAGGTCCTTCATGAATTTAGCATACCCAGGAATTTGTTCCAGCGCCTCAACCAAAGGAACATTAATAGTTAGATGCTTCAACATAGTCATAAACTTATTAAACCTGGTATCATCCGCCTTCTTCTTCAGTCTCTGCGGAAAAGGTGGTGGTGGAAGGGGAATTGTTTTCTCCACCACTTTCTTTTTATCTTGCTTCCAACTATCAATCTTTTCAGGCTGCAGACGTCTAGGGGTGACATCATGAACACACTCTTCAGCTTCTTCGGCCTCAATAACATTATCCGCTATATCATCAACTACCTGCTTGCCTTTAGATGGATTTTCCAACACTTTACCACTTCGGGTAGTAATAGCCATACACGATCCATTATTCCTCGGATTTTGCACTGTGTCGCTAGGTAGTGTTCCAGCTTTTCGTTGATTAAATGCCGCTGAAAGTTGACTCAATTGCTGCTCTAGTTGTCTTATTGCAGTGGAATATGAGTCAACCAACTGATTTATTGAAGACAAGTCGTTCTTCACCTCATTCACTCCCGTATTGGTTGCCTCAACTCCTTTCAACAGCTTCGCCATCATATCTTCCATCGACATCTTTCCAGAGCCAGAAGCCACAGCCTTACGGTTTCCAGGAGGAACATACAAACCACTCCTGTCAGTCTTATTTTTCCAACCACCTTGTTCGCGGTCCTTGTATCCAGATTTATCATAATAGTTCCGACCTTGGTTTCTCTGGGCATTGCCTCGGAAACCCCCCTGATTATTCAAGTAGTTGGCTTCTTCCTCTGAATCTGATTCGTCTCTTCCTTTTGACGCAACTGCTTTGACCTTTTCGGTCTTCCCTGATAATAGATGCTTTGTAAGAAGATCCATCTGTGTTTTCATGTGCGCCATATCTTGATCACGTTCCTCTTGTCTACGCCTCTGCTCTGCAGTCATGCCTATAGATACGGTAGAGCTTGCTACCTCAGAATCCCTGGTATGCCAAGCTCTACTCTGCTTTGTCATACGATCTAGCATGTTGCTTGCCTGAACAAAGGTGAGGTCCATAAATGATCCTCCAGCCGCATTATCCACCACTGGTTTAGTTATTGAATTCAAGGATCTGTATAGAATCTCCATTAAGTGGACATTGGTCATGTGATGGTTTGGGCATCTCATAAGCTTCTTCTTGAATCTCTCCCATGTTTCGTGGAGAGCTTCAGTTGGAAGCTGTCTAAAGTTGCTGATTTCATCTCTCAATTGTGCTCGCTTGGATGGTGGAAAGAATCTTTCTAGGAAAGCGTCTTTCAATTGCCTCCAATTTGTGATAGAATCAGGAGTTAGCCCGTTCAACCATAGAGTTGCCTCCCCAGATAGAGACAATGGAAATAAGCGCAGCCGAATTGCATTCTGTCCAACGCCTGGATTGTCGAATGACTTGCATGTAGAGATGAAGTTGATCAGATGAATATTCGGATCATCGCCTGCAAGTACACCAAATAATCCCTTGAGTTGCAATAGTTGAATCATGGTGATGGTGATATTGAACTTGGCTCCAGGTGCCAAGGGCGGAGGAATAATAGCTCCTGTGGCACCAGCTCCGTCCAGGTCATCATCATCATCATCAAAAGGAATCTGCATAGCTCGGCGATCAGGCCTAAATCTTGCTTGGCGATCTCTCCTCTGCATGGGTGCTGCCACTTCATCTGCACGCCTAGGGTTTAGTAGCTCGTCATCACCTAGGTCCTCATCGTCAGGATTTGTTGCTCGCCCAGGGTTATCAATATTCTGTTGATGTACTTGGGCAGCGGCCAACGCAGCTAATCTAGCCTGCTCCTGTTGAGCAGTCCTTCTTTCAATGTCACGTTCTGCATCCATTCTGCCAATACGATGTGGTTCAGGATTGATAGGTAATAACGGTTGACCTGAACTTCGAGTGTTTGGCATGCACTCAAACAAACCTGAATAAAACAAAAACAACAACTAAAAGTAAAGTACGAGAATCTTTGACCAAAGGGTCTAGTAACTATCACAAACTTAGTTGACAACTGTATTCCCCAGTAACGGCGCCACTATTTGATAACGCTCAAACTACAGCTCTCGTAAGAGTGTAAGCGGTCGTTGTCAAATATAGAACCCAACTGGGTTGGGTGTCGAATCCCACAGAGAATACTTGGTCACTAAGTAAGCAAAGATTAGTAGACTTTTGGTGAAAGTTTCGTAAAAGGGGGGATTGTAACGTGCAATAATGTAACAAAGTGAAAACGGAAAATAGCAAAGTAAAAAGAAAGAATGTTTAGTAAGATTCTAATCAATGAGAACTGAGAGTTGGGGTTATGTCCACCTTATGAGTTATACATCTCTTTTGGCTATGAGTTATGCGGAATTCAGACATGCATGTGCTTATAGAGAATTGTATTCTATGGTAAATCCAGGCGTCTTTCGACCATCAAGGATTATTTCACTTTAACTCTTTCGAGCTTAAAGCGTATCTAACGGTACAAATTCTCCAAGAGGTTAATCCAGTTACGACACTAACTTTTTAACAGGGGTTGGTGCCCTATTACCTGACATTATCTCTTTTCCAGACATATAACTTTTCTTTCGAACAAGTTAATGCTATACTGGCGTATTCTATATGTTTGCAACCACTAGAATTTAGATTAAGATGAAGAGAGTAATGATATAAGCAGCATACGTGTCACGAATTCACAAACTCATAGCAATAGATAGTATCTCATAAGGCTTCCATAACCCCAACAGAGAAGTTTAGCTACTCATGATTGCAACGAAAAACACAATAAACATCATCATGATCTCACGTTGGTCACAAGGGCCGTGCTTTCTCTGTCAGAAAGTAACGTGAATAGTACTAAATGTCGAAGAAAATAGAATTGAATAGAAAATAGGATGAATGAGTTGAATTGTAAGGGTTGAATGAATTAATGAGTGAATGAATAAAAAGTTCAGCACAATAGGGTATTTATAACACCCATATCCTATTCCTACTAGGCTACTGTGTACTTATCCTAATCCTACTACGATACTGCGTACTTATCCTAATAAGTTACTGCTAATCCCCAAAGTCTTTAGAAATGCTGTTTTTGCCCGGGACAGGTTTTCCATGCGTCACTTTTAGTCCCTAGGCGTCCAAGCTCTCCTTTCCTTCTTTCGTGAAGCTTCCTTGGGCGTCAAGTTATCCATAAAATGCTGAAATCTTCATCATTTATACCTGAAAACTTGCTAATCACGTTTGTTAGCTCACTTACAGGAAAAAGGACTAAAAGTGCATGAATTATATATTTTGTCCTCAAAACTTAGCTAAAATATGGGTAAATTATAGTACTTTAGGCGTGTAAATACGCCTATCATCACATACACAACTGAAAGTTCAAGAATACTACTCCAAAACATTCCAGTCTAAAGAATTGACTCACCTAATTGGCATACTCATACATATTGTTCAATAAAAAACATCATATAATTCACCCAACTACATCAAACATGTGCCCTCACAATAGAGAGAGTTACCCATAATCACTCATATTAATCCAATTTATATCATGATGGGTATAAGAATCCAATTACTCTCGCTCTCACAGGGAATTCACAAGTCACATAAGATGAACCATAGGCTTGCCCTTAGTGTAGTAATCAGCTAATATTAGACTATTAAATCTTAGGATCTAATAGATCTTTAAGGGTTGTAATATAGGCTAAGGGATGGGTAAAAACTATTCTGGCCAGTAATAGTGACTATCTTCCCTAAGCACTTTAATACATCACACTTATCATTCAATTAATCTCTAACAACCACTTTACACTACTTTTATGTACCCTTATTTTTTGTTTTGCCCTATCTCATTAAGCTTAATAACATACACTATGGTGAGAGTGTTGTCTATTCATAACTTATTCAATCTGGACAAATATTTTTTTCCTTACATTACACAACTCCCAACCACAACACATAACATTTGTACGCACCAATAACTATCACTTTGGGGATTTAATTTCACCTTTCTCTTTCTTTTTCAAATTCCTTACTTAATTATAAAGAGTGTAAAAGCTTTGGATCAAATTAAAGTCATTAAAAGAAGGGATTAGGCTAGATATGAGACTTCCAAAGAAAAAGCTAAAGGCTCAATAGGGTTAACTAGGATTATGCACAAAAGAAGGTATAAACATAGTTATCAAAGAAATGCCTATATCATCTCCTAAACCCACACTCTTTATTTCACTTTTCACATGCACCAGGCAAGTTCTAGCATCAAATGTAACAAGGAATATACAGATACCTCACACGCACATAACACATGCTTAACGAAAGCAGGATCATCATAGACTCTTAACCACACAATAACATGAATTTAATCATCAAGCCAATAAGTACAAGAGTCATAATCATGAGCCTAGGCGTCTCAAAAGTAGTAATTCACACAATCAACATGCTTTTTTCATTCAAAAACACTTGCATCATGTAATTACACGTAGCACTATTAAGAACATCCCACTTATTCTTAACACAATTTTTTTTTAAAACTTACTCCTTAAAATGGGAATTTACCCACCCCAACTTAAAAATCTACTTTGTACCCAAAGTGTACTTTAAAAGTAGAGATAGAAATACTCCCTGAGGCCTCTAGGACTAGCAAGTAGCATCTTTATACATCAAAGGGGTCTGGGGACCTCACACTTAGTCTTCACCATTCTTCTTAGCTCAGGTTTTTCGGTACTCAAAATTTCCATCAATCCGTTTCTTGACCAAAACAAAAACTAGTGAAGTAAAAACTAAAATACTATAAATAAAACCTATCTTAACTTGGGTTGCCTCCCAAGAAGCACCTGATTTAGTGTCGCGACATGACCCAATCTCTAACTCATCTATTTTACTTCATACTCTTCCTCACACTCGGTCACCATCTTCATATTTATTTCATACCTCTTGAGTGTGAACTATCAAGGTCAATAACTCTCTCAATAATAGCCTTTTCAAGCTCATCAATTTGTATCATGTAAGGCTAGGGTGGTTGTGGCTTGGTCTACTTAATGAGGAAGTTTGAAGAGGTCTTTGGTGTACTAAAATCCACCACCCTACACCTATCCCCTTCAATCACTATAATCATGCACAAATCTTTCTAGTGGGATAGTGTAATACCCCATACTTTTCATAGTTCAATTTAGCTCCTAGTATGTCAAGGGTCAACTTCAAAAGTATATAACTTTTGATAGGTGTAGAATTTTCCAGCTTTAGACCCACCAATGTGTAGATAATTGAGTCAGCTTTCCAACGATACTAACTTCGCCTTAATCCGATACTCGGTTGAGAAGTTATGACGATTTTAGTGAAAAGCAGTAGAGCATTGCGTCGCGGTGGAGGGCAGAATCACAATTGTCCTTTTCCAGTGAAGAACCGTATTAGTCCGTGTTGTGATGAAGCCCAAATTCCCATTCATTCCTTTCCAGTAGCTCACTGCGATTTGCCAGTATTGCACCAAAAATCTCAATGGTACAGACGCCGCATCGCGGTGGAGTGCAAAATGGCACTCGTCCTTTTCTAGTGATGCAATACAATTTTGCCGCGTCGCGCCATGGTATAAAATGTCACTCGTCCCTTTTCTAGTAAGCCACCGTGATAAGCACCGCGTCGCATTGAGTCCCAAAATTGGGATTCCAGTTCCAAACTTAATTTTTTCTAAAGGGCAACCTAGTTATTTCCCAAGCCCCCAATTCCTAAAAAATGAGGAATTAAACCTATTCTAAGCTTTATACGCATACTTTTAATCAAATTACTCTCAAATAAACCCTAGAACTTCAAATCTTAAACCACAAGAAATCCAAATTCCACCATTCTTTTTCCAATATAACCCAAAATTCAAGATTCCAAATTAAAAATCTTCAAGAAACAATCTTCAAGAGCACAAATAGGAATTTAAAGTTCAAGCTTCTTCATCTATTCATCAACTAAGGTATGTGGGGTTTTCAACAAGGATAATTCTTTCGTACTTGTGTCCAAAATTAGTTTTTGAAGTTAATTTCACATGAATTTACATAAGTTTCAAATTGGGGTTCATACCCAAATATTTTTATTTGAAGATTATGAGATTACAAGTGAATTAGATGTAGAATTGCATGTCAACTTTTGTATTTTTTACGCGTTTGACATTATTTTCCAGATTTTGAATTGAATTATCAGTACTTTCATTATTTAACATGAATTTTATGATAATTTGACATGAAATTGATGCATGGGCTATTAACCCTAGTTTGAATATTGATATTTCAAGAAGATTATGCTTTTAAGCATCCCATGATTAGATATATTAAGATTTTGAATAAAGATTTGATATTTTGATCTCAGCTTAGATATGAAATACATTTTATAGATTTAACTACAGTTTACAGTAAACAGATTCACAAGAGATTTTCATTGTAAACCCTTATACTAGTTTTAAAAGTGAATTTCCTATAGAATAAGCATACAAATTAAAGGGAGTAGTATTTAGCATCGAGTTGGGTATGTTTACATGCCCCAGAACTACGATCCAACGTAGGTACAGATTACCAGATTATTCCTATTTTTATATGGATGACAGTTACAGATGTGATCACTTAGCTTAGGTTACACTCCTTGGCAAGAGTATGACACCTCTCACCAACATAATTTTTTTACATAAGGGAACTAAACGTTGGACACTATGATAGCTCACATAGTGTATATCGGTTAGAAGAACCTCCCTACAACCTATAGAAAAGAGTAACGAATAACAGAAAAGCTTTTAGAAACTAAGTGTAAAGGTTCATGATTCTATTCATATATTGTTTTATATAAGTCACTAGCTACTAGATTTTAGCTTTCAGTTTACAGATATAGAGGTGAGTCCTTTTACACTTATCATGCATGATTGAAAACAAATTTTAAGCACAAATTTAGAACTAAGTGTGGTGGCTCACAACATTCATATAGTATGTTTTATCATTCATGATTTATGATTACAGTTTATAGTTACTCCAGCCAAAGTGAGCCATTATTACACAGTATGCATTATTTATGAGAAAGATATATGTATTCCCTCACTATTTTACTATGCATTTCACCCCCATATACTTAGTACATTCCAAAAGTACTTATCCATCTATGAATCTCTATGCTACATTGTCTCATAATATAGGTTCAGGTGCTCAATGTCAGCATCGTGAGTGATTTCGAGCATCTCCATCTACATCCTAATAGTTGGTGAGTCCTTATAGTTTGGGGACCCAGTTATTTAGTTCTTTATTTCATTAGAGAAGTTGATTCAATACTTACAGATAGTTTGAGTCAGTTGGGGGTTTATCTCAGTAGCTCTCTAGTTGTTAGTAGTATAGGATTGTTAGACTGCTAGTTATGATTCAAATTTCTAGTGTTGATTGTTCAGACTTTTAAGTCTAATATTTTTCAGATATCATGTTAAGATAATTTAAGCTTAGCTCAGATAGAATTTCGTATTTTAGCTTTGATTATATACCTATATTTATTTATTATGAGCTTCAAATTTAGTAGAAGGCTTACAGGGTTAGCTTAAGACTACTCGTAGTCTTGAGCACCGTGTGACGTATCGAGACCCATTTTTGAGGTATTACAAACTTTGTCTCAGAGCCTAAGGTTATAAAAGTCTTAGGGAGTTAGACAAGTCACATTACATAGAGTCTTAATCATGGGTGTGAAGTACGCCACAGTTATAAGAAAGAGGCTATCAAACGTTTTAGGAAATTATCTCTTTCTTTCATGATCTATCGTGCTTATAGTGTCTCTATCTTTACTTGTACTCTTATGTGATAGTTGAATATGCCTCCTTGATGAGCTAATGCACATAGAAATGATAACTAACCACCCCAGCCTGCTGACCCTCTGAATGAGAATGTATCCCATGCTTAATTTTAAGCTCCCATTCAGGCATTAGCCCAAGCTGTGACTGCTAATGTTCAGGGAAACCATTAGGTGGTAGTCCTACTTTAGGAAAATTGTGATTTAGCAGCAGCCCAAATTCATGACTTCATGAGAATGAATCCACCTGAGTTCTTTGGGTCAAAAGTAGGTGAGGACCCACAGTCTTACTTAGAAAAGATAAGGAAGATCACCCAAATTATACATGTTAATGAGGAGGAGAATATAGAGTTGTCATACTATAGGATGAAGGATATGGCATATGATTGGGTGGTTATGTGGAAGAATGGTAGAGGTGATAATTCAGCTCTTATGAGTTTGCAGATATTTTAGGATGCGTTTCTAGATAGATTTTTTCTACGTGAAATGAGAGAGGCTAAGGTAGAGGAGTTTGTGAACCTGAGGCAGGGCTTGATGACAGTGAAAAAGTACTGCCTTAAGTTCAACCAATTGTCTAAGTATGCCTCTAATTTGATGGCTGACCCTAGGGCGAGTATGAGTAAGTTTGTTACTGAAGTATCTGGTTTGGTAGTCAAGGAGTGTAGGACTTCCATGCTTATTGGGGATATTGATCTTGATAGGTTGATGATCCATGCTTAATAGATTAAGGAAAAAAAGTTGAAGGAGAGATAGTGGAGAAATAAGAAGGCTAGAACCTGGTAGTTTAATTATGGCCAAAAAAAGTTTGGAGAGGGAAATCATTCGCAGTTTCAGAGTCGCTCATCTATGCCAGTGACATCTTCAACTAGTGCTCCCGCCCCCAGAGCTAGGCAGGTGTAGTAAGGTAAGACTTCTATGTCCAGATCTCAAAATAGTATGGGTGGAAAGCCCAGTCATCCTCCATGTGCTTAGTGTGGTAAAATTCATCTTGGTGAGTGTTTGTTGGGACAGAAAGGTTGTTATGGTTGTGGTAAGTTAGGTCATAGAATCAAAGAGTGTTCATATGATAAGCAGGGAAACAGGGATGTTCGTCCCCAGACTCAGCCTACTAGCGCACCAGCTCCTCTAGGTCGTCCAGTCCCTCCTCAGGGTACACCATCTAGTACCGATGACTGTCAGTGTCAGAATCAGTTTTATGCTTTATCATCCTATTAGGAGCAGGAGAGTTCCCCAGATGTTGTTACTGGTATGCTTCGTGTCTTTCATCTTGATGTTTATGTGTTGTTATCTCTTATGTGAACCTACTAGTTGCAGTAAATTTTGAAGTAGGTCTTGAAAATCTTCCTAAACTCTTCTTAGTTTCTACTCTAGTGGGTGACTCAGTTGTTGCCAAATAGATCTATAGAAAGTGTCATATCACTATCCTTCATAAGACCATATTAGCAGACTTAATAGTGTTAGACATGGTCTATTTTGACATTATTCTTGGTATGGATTGGCTCCATTCCTGTTATGCATTTATAGATTTTCGCACCCGAGTGGTAAAGTTTCAGTTCTTAGATGAGCCAGTCTTTGAGTGAGACGGTAATTCAATCTCCTAAGAGTCATTTCATAGCTTATCTTAAAGACAAAAAGTTGATATCAAAAGGGTGCATCTATCATCTAGTTTGAGTCAAAGACACTAAGTCTGAGGCTCCAACAGTTCAGTCAGTAGTCAATGAGTTTTCTGAAGTTTTTTCCCAAAGATTTGTCAGGGGTACCTCCTGATAGGGAAATAGAATTTGGTATTGACCTTCTCTTAGATACTCAGCCCATCTCTATTCTTCCATATCGTATGGATCCAACTGAGCTTAAAGAGTTAAAAGAGCAGCTTAAAGACCTCTTAAAAAAAGGTTTCATAAGGCACACTATCTCTCTATATGGCGCTCCCATCCTATTCGTCCAAAAGAAAAATGGTTCTTTGCGAATGTGCATTGACTATTGTCAGCTGAATAAAGTCATAATAAAAAACAAATATCCTCTTTCTAGGATTGATGACTTATTTAACCAACTCTAGGGTGCAAGTTATTTCTCCAAGATAGACCTTAGATTCGGCTATCATCAGCTTAGAGTAAGGGAATTGATATTCCAAAGTCAGCTTTCAGAACCCATTATGGTCATTTCAAGTTTCTAGCCATGTCCTTCGGGTTGACAAATGCCCCATCTACCTTCATGGACTTGATGAGCTGAGTGTTAAAACAGTATTTGGACATGTTTGTTATAGTCTTTATTGATGATATCATTATCTATTGTTGTAGTGAGGATAACCCTGCAGACCACCTTAGAATTGGGTTGCAAACTCTTAGGGATCACCAGTTGTTTGCCAAATTCAGTAAATGTGAATTTTGTCTAAGATCAGTAGTTTTCCTCGATCATATTATTTCTAGTAATGGCATTAGAGTTTATCCCCAAAAGACTAAAACAGTAAGAAACTAGCTTAGACCTATCTCTCCATCAGACGTCAGAAGTTTCTTGGGTTTAGCTGGCTATTATAGATGTTTTATTGAGGGTTTTTCTTCTATTGCATCCCCTATGTCTAGATTAACTTATAAGAAAGTTAAGTTTCAGTGGTCAGATTCCTGTGAGAAGAGTTTTTAGTAGTTGAAGACTCGACTCACTTCAACTCTAATTTTAGTGCTACCTGATGGTACATATGGGTTTGTTGTCTATTGTGATGCCTCTAGCATTGGTCTGGGTTGTGTTTTGATGCAGAGAGGTAAGGTTATAGCCTAATCCTCTAAACAACTTAAGCCTCACGAAAAGAACTACCGTACCCATGACCTTGAGTTAGCTACTGTTGTATTTGCATTGAAAATCTGGAGGCACTACCTTTATGGGGTGCATGTCAATGTATTCATGAATCACAAAAGCTTACAATATATATTTACTCAGAGAAAGTTAAATCTTTGTCAGAGAAAGTGGTTAGAATTGAAAGATTATGATATAAGTGTGTTGTATTATCAAGACAAGGCTAATGTTATGGCAGCCACCCTTAGTAGATTGTCTATGGGCAGTGTTTCTCATGTAGAGAATGATAAAAGAGAATTAGTTAGAGAAGTTCACCGATTAGCTAGATTAGGTGTGAGGTTGGTTGACTCAGCTGAAGGGAATGTTTGGGTTCAGAGTAGTGCAGAATCTTCACTAGTTTCTGAAGTGAAAGAGAAGCAGGATAAAGACTCTAGTTTGGTCAAACTGAAGGGTTAAGTTAAAGACCAAAAGGTAGAGGTTTTCTCTCAAGGGGCAGGTGGTGTGTTGAGATACCAGAGTAGATTATGTGTGCCAAGTGTTGACGATCTAAGGCAGCAGATTATGGCAGAAGTGCATGGTGCGAGTTACTCCATCCACCCAGGAGCCACCACGATGTACCACGATTTGTGGGAAGTCTATTGGTGGAGTGGTATGAATAGGAAAGTGTGCGACTTGTGAACAGGTTAAGGTAGAGCACCAAAGACTTGGGGGCACATTGTAGGAGTTTGGTATTCCCACTTAGAAGTGAGAAGAGGTGAACATGGACTTTGTGATAGGATTACCCTATTCGCGTCGACAACATGATTTGATTTGGGTTATTCTAGATAGATTGACCAAATCATCCCATTTCTTACAAATTCACACATCCTACACAATTGAAGATTATGCTAAGCTATATATCAGAGAGTTGGTTAGATTGCATGGAGTTCCCTTGTCCAATATTTTAGAGAGGGATACTCAGTTTACCTCTCAGTTTTAGAAAGCCTTTCAAAAGTGTTTTGGTACCCAAGTTTATCTCAATTCAGCTTTTCATCTGCAAGTAGATGGTCAGGCAGAAAGGACCATTCAAACCTTAGAGTATATATTGAGAGCATGCGTTCTTGATTTTAAAGACAGTTTGCATGACCACTTGCCTTTGATTGAGTTTGCCTATAATAAAAGTTACCATTCTAGTATCCAGATGGCCTTGTTTGAGGCTCTTTATGGGCGAAGATGTATATCCCCTATCGGTTGGTTTGAAATGGGTGAGGCCACTTTTATTGGGCTAGACATGGTGTTTGAGGCCATGTAGAAATTTTAGTTGATTCGAGAGAGATTGAAAGCAGCTCAAAGTCGTAAGAAATCTTATGCAGACATAAGAAGAAGAGATCTTGAGTTTGAAGTTAATGATTTTGTTTATTTAAAGGTTTCAACCATGAAGAGGGTGAAGAGATTTGGCAAAAAGGGGAAGCTTAGTCCCCGCTATGTAGGTCCCTTTAGGATTTTGAGTCGTGTAGGGAAAGTAACGTATGAGCTTGAGCTACCTGCCGACTTGTCATCAGTTCGCCCAGTGTTCCATGTGTCCTTATTGAAGAAGTGCATGGACGATTCAGCTGTTGTAGTCCCTCTAGAATGTACAGATATTTAGAATAGCCTTTCATACGAAGAACTTCCAGTAGAGATTCTTGATCATCAGATCCGTAGACTAAGGAACAAAGAAGTTCCCTTAGTCAAAGTTCTATGGTAAAATTAGTCGGTTGAAGGTGCCACTTGGGAAGCAGAAGCAGACATGCGAATCAAGTATCCTTATCTCTTCTCCACAAACTCAAATTCATTCGAAGGTAACAGTCTTTCTTAATTCAGTTCTCTTTTAGTCTCAGTTTCAGCTATGTGATTATCTTCATGTAAATTCATGCATTCGCAGATTAGTTCAGTCGCTCAGTATGATCTAGATTTAGTCATGTAGTTTTGTTTTAGTTATGCATGCCAGCATATAGTCTCAGTTCCTAAGTATCCTTAGTTTAACTAGTATCATTCGAGGATGAATGTTCCCAAGGGGGAGATATTGTTATACCCCGTACTTTTCTTAGTTCAGTTTAGCTCCTAGTATGTCAAGGGTCAACTTCAAAAGTGAATAAATTTTGATACATGTAGAATTTTACCTCTCTAGACCTACCAATGTGTAGATAATTGAGTTAGCTTTTCAACGATACTAATTTTGCCTTAATCCAATACTCGGTTGAGAAGTTTATGTGGTTTTAGTGAAAAATAGTAGACACCGCATCGTGGTGGAGGGCAGAATCGGAATTGTCCCTTTCCAGTGAAGCACCACAATTATCTCGTGTCGCGGGGAAGCCCAAATTCCTGTTTGTCCCTTTCCAGTGAGATTTGCCAGTATCGCGCCAGAAATCTCAATGGGACAGACACTGCTTAACGGTGGAGTGAAAAATGGCACTCGTCCTTTTCCAGTAATGCAACGTGATTTTGCCATGTCGTGCCATGGTGCAAAATGGCACTCGTTTCTTTTCTAGTAAGCCACACGATAAGCATTGCGTCGAGCCGAGTCCCAAAATTAGGATTCTAGTTTCGAACTTATTTTTTCCCAAAGGGCAACCTAGTCATTTCCCAAGCCCCCAATTTGTGAAAAACAAAGAATTAAACCTATTCTAAGTATTATACGCATACTTTTCATAAAATTACTCTCAAATAAACCCTAGAACTTCAAATCTTAAACCTTAAGAAATCCAAATTCCACCATTATTTTTCCAAGATAATCCAAAATTCAACAAATTCAAGATCTTCAAGAAACAATCTTCAAGAGCACAAATAGGAACTCAAAGTTCAAGCTTCTTCATCTATTCATCAATTAAGGTATGTTTTTTCAACAAGAATAATTCTTTCATCCTTGTGTCCAAAATTAGTTTTTGAAGTTAATTTCACATGAATTTACATGAGTTTCAAATTAGGGTTCATACCCAAGTATTGTTATTTGAAGATTATGAAATTACAAGTGAATTAGATGCTGAATTACATGTCTACTTTTATGTTTTTTTTATGCGTTTGACATTATTTTCCAGATTTAGAATTAAATTATCAATACTTTTATTATTAAGCATGAACTTTATGATAATTTGACATGAAATTATTGCATAGGTTATTAACCCTAGTTTGAATGTTGATATTTCAAGAAGATTATGTTTTTAAGAATTCCATGATTAGTTATATTCATATTTTGAACAAAGATTTGATCTTTTGATCTCAGCTTAGATATGAAATCCACTTTATAGATTTAACTGTAGTTTACAGTAAACAGATTCACAAGAGGTTTTCATTGTAAACCCTTCTACTAGTTTTAAAAGTGGATTTCCTATAGAATAAGCATACAGATTAAAGGGAGTAGTATTTAGCACTGAGATGGGTATGTTTACATGCCCCAGAACTACGAACCAACATAGGTACAAATTATCAGATTATTCCCATTTCTATATGGATGACAGTTACAAATGTGATCACCTAGATTAGGTTATACTCCTTGGCAAGAGTATGACATCTCTCACCAACATAAGGTTTTCCCATAAGGGAACTAGATGTTGGACACTATCATAGTTCACATAGTGTATGTCTGTTAGAAGAACCTCCCTACAACCTACAAAAAATAGTAAAGAATAACAGAAAAACTTTTAGAAACCAAGTGTAAAGGCTCATGATTTTATTCAGATATTGTTTTATATAAGTCACTAGCTACTAGATTTTAGCTTTCAGTTTACAAATATAGTGGTGAGTCCTTTTACACTTTGCATGTATGATTGAAGACAAATTTCAAGCACATATTTAGAACTAAGTGTGGTGGCTTGCAGTATTCATATAGTATGTTTTATCATTCATGATTTATGATTACAGTTTTCAGTTACTCCAACCAAAGTGAGCCATTATTACTTAGCATGCATTATTTATGAGAAAGATATATGTATTCCCTCACTATTTTACTATGTATTTCACCCCCATATACTCAGTACATTCTAGAAGTACTGATCCACATATACATCTATGTGTTACATTGTCTCATAATGTAGGTTCAGGTGCTCAGTTTTAGCAGCATGAGTGATTTCGAACATCTCCATCTACATCCTGACAGTTGGTGAGTCCTCATTATTTGGGGACCCAGTTATTTAGTTCTTCAATTCATTAGAGAAGTTAATACAGTATTTATAGACAGATTGAGTCAGCTGGGGATTTGTAGTAGAGGCTTGTCAGACTGTTAGTTATGATTCAGATTTCTAGTGTTGATTGTTCAGATTTTAAGTCTAATATTTTTAGATATCACGTTCAGATAAATTTAGCTTAGCTTAGATAGAATTATGCATTTTAGCGTTGATTATATACCTATATTTCTTTATTATGAGCTTCAGATTTAGTAGAAGGCTTAGAGGGTTAGCTTAAGGCTAGTCATAGTCTTGAGCACCGTGTGACGTCTCGGGACCCATTTTTAGGGTGTTATAGATAGTGTTTTGAGTGGTTCGTAAACTTTGAAAATTTTCTCTTCATCATCCAGCCTCATTGTGAGCGTTCCCTCTCTTACATCTATCAGTGCTTCTCCCATCGCCGAGAATGGACGTTACAAAATGACTGTCACGCTTTTTTCTGCCTGCAAATCTAAAATAATAAAATCATCAAGAATAATAAACTTACCAACCTTGATGAGAACATCCTCTATGATTCCTTCAGGACGGTCTATGGTCTGGTCTACCAATTAAAGTAACACAAAACTCAGTCTCGGCTTTCCCAATCCCAATGTGTTGAACAAGGAGAGAGGCATCAAGTTGAAACTTGCCCTTAAGTCACTAAGTGTGTAGACCACTTCATTATTTCCAATTTGATTAGGGAGAGTAAATCTCCTAGGGTCTTTGATCTTTTTGAGAATATTTTGCATCACCACAGAACTACACTCCTCCATGAGTTCTACTATTTCAACATCTTGCAACATAACTTTATTGATAACCACATCTTTAAGTACATAGCGTGTATGGGCATTCCCTGCAACACATCTAAAGGAGGAAGATTAATGTGAAGCTCTCTGAATATGTCAACGAACTTTTTAAAGCATGCATCCCCCTTTTCTTTTATAGGCCTCTGTGGGAAAGGTAGTGGTGGTCTCTCCTTCACCTATTCAACAACTTTTTTTTTCAAGTACCCAGAATGTCTCATATTTTCAACAACTTTATCATTTACCTATTCAGGAGTCAACTCCACATCTACCTCCTTAGTTTTATTTGGAGGTTCTTCATTAAGATCTTTACCATTCCTCAAAGTGATTACCATAACTTATTTAGGATTTTCAGTATCACTTGACAAACTACCTTGAGGCCTAGTGTTTGTGCTGCTACTATCTGACTGATATGCAACTCCAAGTCCCTTTTAGACACTTGCTAGCTCTTTATATCTGCTTGTTGGCTCTTAATATCTACTACCAATTGTGCTTGAGCAACTTAAATTTGTTTCAGCATCTCTTCCATATTGTAGTGGCCTGATCCCTTGAACCTGCTACTACTGAAACTGCTGTTGCTGGTTATTATATTATGGATTTGGTGGATGAGCCAGCCACTTTATATTGTAGGCATTCCCATAATTTGGTGATAGTAGTCAAATGGGCATCAACACTTTTGATCACACAACTCGAGGCCAACACAAGGAGGTCTAATCCTTGATCTCCCTAAGGATCCAAGAATGTTCTTAGAGGACCTTCTTTAAGCACCTAATCAATCAATTTCATGTTTGTAAGATAGCTTGGAACCGAGGAAATCCATGGCGCAAAGAATAAAGAGAGCCATTGTGGGTTATTTCTGAAATAGCCACTTTTGGACTATTTTTGTTATAGGCTAGTTGTGTAAAGGAAACTACTATAAATAGGTGCCTTAGACATGTCATTAGTTAATTTTTGTTTAATTATGATGATGAATTCGTGAAAACTCCATCGGGAGTGTTGATTCTTAGAAAATCCAATGTTGAACCTTGTTTAGAAATAGTGGTTGTAAAGGAGATCCGATCCCCCTTTCAGTCAATATAAGAGCTAGGTGCTTGTAGGTAATCAGTAAGGGAGGTCTTTGGGTTTGATACACCCTTTGGTTGCCCTTTTGTTATCTTGTTGTGTCTATCTTTCTATCATCTATCCTTTTACTTTTTGTTTGTTAATCTCTTTGTTTCTTTAGTGTTTGTGTTTGTTTTTGTCATCGTAGAATACTCTATATCATTTGGTGTCAGAGCTGAGCTTGATTTCGTTCCTACGAAGTCAATCTTGTGTTTGTTATCTTGAAAATCAACAGAAAAGAAGTGTCAAAATTGAAAATACCAAAAAAATTACTATTCACGTTTTTGGTCTTAGGTCAAAATTTGAGTCTTAGATTTTGTACTTTTCTTATGTTTTTTGTGTGTTAGATTTTCATTCCCTAACACTATTAGAGTCCATACATCAAATTCGAGCTAAATTGGAGTGAAATTGAGCCTTATACAATCATTGGAAGCATGGATTTAAAAAGAAGAAGTTTAAGGTGTGTTTAAAGATATGATGTATTGGATTAGAAATTATAGCAAAATAATGTGTGGAATGAGTTTAGAATGATGAAAGGAGCATAGGTTCGAATTTTCATCTCATTCTGAGCTAAGGTGTTCTTGGTGTGTTCTTGAGAAGATTGTTATCTACATATTCAAGTTCATCAAAAGTGAGTCTTTTTTCCCAAAAAGAGGAAGATAAAAGGTGAAAAATTTTTGTACCAAGGAATATACAAGGGATTCCAAGTATATTCCAATGAGAGGGACCATAAAGGGGCATTTTCGCCCATTCAAGAGGCTGGTTTGGCTGACCTGCGCTTGAGGTGCCTTAGAGTTGCTATGACCTGCTAAAGCAGGTCTAAGACAGCTTAAAATAGTGACATATCAACTAGATGAGTCCACCATACCCTCAATCTTTATTTGACATGCTGCAGTACCCCAGCGCAACTCAAAACAGTGAGCCATCAGCCAGCTATGTCCAGCCTACCCTCCATCTGTGGCTAATATGCTGCAACATCCTCAGCGCACTGTAAAGCAATAAGAAACACCACCAGTTATGTCCAAGGTGCTCCACACCTGCTAGAGCAGTTCCCAATGCAGTGCAAGCACAAGTCAGTCTTCCTCAATGCAGAGTTACCCCTCCAAAGCATATCAAATTCAAAAACATAAAATTCAAGTTTCTAAAGTGAATTTTAACACTTTAATTACTCCATTGCTCAAGGTTTGATTCTTTAGTTTCATTTTCTTTATTTCTCATCTCTTCTTTTGATTCTTAAACTAATCATCAACTAGTAATTCGTCTACTAAGTTGATCGATTAGTTATTGAGTCCAAATTCTTTTGTCTTCCTATTTCTTTTGAGCTTTTATAGTTTTTATTTTGTTGTAACTTTTTGATTCAAGTCCATAAATAGTTTTATTTCCTTGAGTCATTCAAACCAGAATCCACTCCAGCCGCAAAGTAGAGATTGACACCTTATTGTCCACAGGAGTATAAGCAATTTTTAACATTCGCCGCTCTAATTGTGTGGATCACAAAAGTGAGATTATTACAAGTGTTAGTGAGGAGCTTTACTACTAATCTTATTTATTCATTTTGTAGGTACAAGGTGATATAAGGAAGCATTTCTTAGATAGCCTTGAATAATTGTGATTATGACCTAGGAGACTATGATTGTGGTGAAGATAGTTATGGCTATGAATAAGATGGAGATTATGGGGGCTATGAATGTAGCCATGATCAAGAGATGGATGAAAATAAGGGCTACTATTCTAAAGGAGAATGTGAGATGAATAATGACACTAATTATTGTATATGGAGATGATGAAGAGCCTTGTGAGGGTTTTTGTGAAGAAGATGGGGCAAGTGAGGAGTATTACACTTCCCACTCCGAACATTACAGCAATATAAAGTATAACCTTTTCTCTTATACACCTTTTAAGAGTCTTGGTGAGAGTGCGCAAGTGGAGTATAAAGATTTATATTCCTCACCTTGTAGTGCTTCTTATCAAAGTCGAAGTGGTGTTAATGGTTATACTAGCTATTGTAGAGGTTGCTCTATAGGACTAAATACATGTGCATCTCTAATGCCTAGGGATATTACATTTCAAGCTTCTTATTCTAGTGACCAAACATGTGAAGAGGGAACCAAGGTCGAAATAAAGGGTATAGTAGGAGTCATTGTCTTCCTACTCTATCCATCTTTAAAAAAGAATGGGATCCCAAAGTTTACCCTGATTAGGAATGGTAATGTGGAAGGATCTTCGAGGAATATGATATGAACGAAGCCGAACAAGCTACATATGCCCTTAAGTACATTCAAGGTTCGACCTTAGGATGGTGTAAACTTGCAAGAAGGCCCACTCAAGCATGGGAATCCTTGAAAGAGTTCTTGAGGTCAATATATGTACTGAGGGGTTACACAAAACTTTATAATAGTGATCCAAGAAGACAAATTTGTTCAAAATGGGTATAGATTTATGGAGGTTCGAGATGTGTTCTTATCCTTGATATTAGTGTTATGAAAATTACATCACCCCTTCGTTGGTTGACTATCTAGGGATACCTAAAAAATTCTTATCCTTTCCATATTACTTGGATGACTATTGGTTTTTTGAGAGAGTGAAGGTTTTATTTACTCGAGATGGATACTATGAATAGGTTTGGTATGACATCTTTCCATTGGAATGCAGAAAATTATACTTAGGTGCCAATTGGTTTGCAAGGCATAGAGTTCCAAACGTGAAAAATTGGCCTAAGATTATATTGGACCAATTGGGAAACCATCTCTTTCTACCTACCCTTCCTAAATCTTAAGAAAAGATGCCCACTTACTCCAAGCCTTATGAAAATAAGAGACAAAAGATTAAGAGGAGTAAGGGAATGCAAGGTGGAAACCTAAAAAGGAAAAAAAAGAGAGGTAGTGAGGAGTGAAGTGAGGGGGTTGCAACCAACTAGAGCTAACATTGTTTATCCTTCTTTTAATAAGGACATTTATGTAGGTACCAACATGGCAATCGAAGGAGAACAAGTGTCAAAAGAAAATATTCCCTTTGATGATTTAACGAGGGTAATCTTACATGCTTCCAAAGCTTGTGGAGGATCTTCACACCAAGGTGAATAAGAATATGCTCAAGAACTTCAAGGTAAAATATCTAACTCTTACACTTTTGTGCATGAGAATGATGATTGTGTGGCTTGTATCACATTGAGTGTGAGTAGTAGCTTACCTACGTGTGAGTCTAATGATTCTTTACCTCTTCATGATGATGTACATGTTATGAGTATGGATACACTAGTTGATCCTATTGATGACCGAATTGAGTCTTCTTGTAATCAATTTGTGTCCCCCTAGTGTAGAAGCCATTGTGTTGAATGATAGTAGATTATCTTGTGAAAATAATGTTGATCAACTTGTGTGCAAAACTTTCCCACCACTTGAGGAAGTTTGTGATGTGATTAATGAACCTCAAGTGAGTGATGATATTGAAAATACTGATCAAGTGAATATGAGTGACCTTTTGAGCATGTCCTCTAGTGAAGATCTTAATGTTAGTTTGGCTCATAGGGATAATCATGTATTTGGAACATCTTTGATGCTTGATAATTGATTTTTAGAGAGTGAACTTGCATGTTCTACATCCTCTTCATGGATAAACCCTTCTCTCTTTAAAAATAATATCATGTTTGAAGATGACAAAATCACTCCCAATGAATTACCTAGTAGTGTGGATAGCATTGATGATGTAGCTCATCTTGAGGGCTATATCTTATATGACAACCCACTATGGTGTGACAACATTCCTCCTAAAGATGGAAATATCTTCTTGGAAGATGAGAGTACTCTTTAGGGAAAGAAATGTGAAGTCTTGGAAAGGAATAATCAATTGGGTGATGATAACCTTGATTTTCTTGAATATTTGAGAAACCCAATTAATGACTGTTCCTATGAAAATGCTCGTGGTTGTAATCCTTTGTACGATACCCCACCTTTGTTTGATAATTATGAGGATGAATTGCTTGCTTCTGGTGAAGACTTCAACAATAATTCCCTTAAAGTTAGTGGTGGTATATGTCTACTTGAGGATTCTTCCATTGAAGGAGAAAGTATCAATTGTTAGAAATCTCTTCTTCTTCTACTTTATGTGCTCCTATTGTTGAGAATACTCATGGCGATGATCTTGAATCTAATAATGAGTACATATATGAGGACACCTTAGTTGAAGTTAACTTGAGTGATACCGTTCTCTACTCTCCCTTTATTTTTGATGATGCTTATGCTAATGTGGAGAGTATATCTTTTAATTTGGGTAAAGCCTATGGGGAAAAAGTGTTGTCTAGACCCGTTTCTATGGACACTCTCTCTATTTAAACTCGGTGCAAAATTTGGATATGGTGATTTTGGCACACCCAACTTGTTGCTTGGTCTCTATGACAAATAAAATTTGAGTAAGGGCGTTGGTATTCTTCCCTATGATGGAAAGTCATTCTTGGGGATTTAGGATCCACTTGATGGACAAACATTATGTAAGGAAAAGATCTCCAACAAAGATGAGAAATTTTTAAAGAAGGGGAGTAGTGAAAAACTCCAAGAGAGTTCACCATTGTTCCACTCTTAACCAAGGTTCCACTACTTGTAGGTCAAGAAGAGAGTCTTCTCTTGAAACTACTTTGGATGAATTCCATTCACGTGATACCCTTTTTCAATAGTGGAATTGATGACCTCCTTCTCAAAGGTGGTATCATTCATGAGAATTTGAGGGCAAATATGTCATTGTCTCCTTTAGGTATTTCTTATAAACTTGCATCCTTGCTTGACACACGTGCTTAAATCATGTAAATCCCAACTTATGGATGCCAAGTTGACTATTTGGTTGAAAGGAAGAAGTCCTATGGACTTAAGTGTCCTGACTCCATCCTTGTGCGCATCATGTTATAAGTATTTTGAGTCAAATGGCGTTATCACAGACAATAGCACCTTGGATGATGTTTTTACACTTGATTCCTTTCTATACTACATCTTTGCCTATGATTATGTCCATGCTAGTCTTGGATGTGTTTTATGTATAGGTGAAAAAATTATTGGTTTGTCCACTTGCTTGAGTGACAATGCTATATGGGTCTTGTGGACCTTAGAACTAATTGAGGCACCACCCATGGTGTGGCCTCTTGAAGAGATAATAAATCAATTATGTCTTATGGCTCATAAGGTAAAGGTAGTTCTACCTTTTAGATTATTTGATGCCATTAGGGCCTTTGTAGTTTACTTATATCTTGATGATTTCGCTAACCAAATCCTTTATGCATTTTTCAATGAGTTTCTAATGTTTAAAATGAAGGATCCTTGGTTATATCTTAAGTTTGAGCAACCTTGGAAAGATGCTATGATTGATTGTGCTAACTCTAACCCTCATGCCATAAGGATATCATATTTTTTTTTCCTTCCTTTGGTTTTGCAAGGTTTGGATTCAAGGTCGAATCCTTTTCAAAAAAGGGAGAATGATACAAGTCAAATGGGCATCAACGCTTTTGATCACACAACTCGAGCCAACATAAGGAGGTCTAAGCCTTGATCGCACTAAGGATCCAAGAATGTGATTGGAGGCCCTTCTTCGATCTCTTAATCAAGAAATGTTATGTTTGGAAGATATCTTGTAGCTGAGGAAAGCCATGGCGCAAGGAATAAAGAGAGCCCTTGTTGGTTATTTCCAAAATAGCCACTTTTGGACTATTTTTGTAATAGGATAGTTATGGAAAGGAAACTACTATAAATAGGTGCCTTAGACATTTCATTAGTTAGTTTTTGTTTAATGATGTTGATGAGTTCATGAAATCTCCATTGGGAGTGTTGAGTGCTTGGAAAATCCAATGTTTAACCTTGTTTATAAACGGTGGATGTAAGGGAGATCTGATCCCCCTTTCGTTCAATATTAAAGCTAGGTGATCATAGGTAATCAATAAGGGAGGTCTTTAGGTTTGATACACCCTTTGGTTGCCCTTTTGTTATCTTCTTGTATCTACCTTTCTATCATCTATCCTTTTAATTCTTTTACTTTCCGTTTGTCAATCTCGTTATTTCTTTAGTGTTTGCGTTTGTTCTCATCATCGTAGAACTCTCTATAGCATTAGGCCTTTGAGCATTACCCATAAATATCACTGATTTAGGATTTGCACCACAAATGGCTGCAGAATGACCACTGTTGCCACAAATCTCACACCATGTACTCATCTGATGAATTGCATTCACTATTGCTGTAGGTTGTGTAACCCCCAATTTCATATTTCTAATTGAGTAGTTAACTTATTTTGCAGTGCAATAATCTAAGTGAATATAGTAATAAACTGATCCACCTCCAAAAAACCTACAACCTTCTTTATAGCACTTCTTGAGTCAGAATTCCACTCTGGATTCCCTTGTGCAATCCAATTCAACAAGGTGTATAGCTCATCATATGTCTATTCCAATGCTTGACAACCTGCAGTTGAATCTTGCAAAATTTTTGTGTTGTTATCAAGTGCCTCAACAAATGTATGAGCTAGTACCTCATTGGGCTACTGATGGTGCGGACAATCCTAAAGAAGAGCTTTGAACCACTCCTATGCATGATATAATTTCGCATCTGGCTTCTGTTTGAAGCACACAATATCACCGCGTCATCTCGCAGTCTTGCCAGATTGAAAGAATCGAATGAGGAAAGGAATTTTTGGGATAAGTTATCCCAGGTTATGATTGAACTTTTTGGGTCAGCGTTCAACCACTTCTTCACTTCCCCTAAAAGTGAAACGGGGAATAATGTCATCCTAACATAATCAGTTGACACACCTGTAGGGATGAATGTGTCACTAATCTCTGAGAAATTCTAGATGAACTTGTGGATCTTAATGTGAAAGCCCCATAAACCGTCTACTGCTAATCAATAGATGCACCATGTTCTGTTTCAGCTAAAAATTACCTTCTGCAGCTAGTTTTTGAAAAGAGGAGGTCAAATTTGTCAGAAGTGGGATTGCCACTTCACAACTATCCTGTGGGCTGGTTGATCTTCAGCCATTGGAGCATGATTGTCTTGTTCCTCTTGAATTTGTGGAATACGGGGGAGAAGGACTGCTTCGCTCCTTAATTGATAAAATCATTGCTCGGGTTCGGGGCTTGGTTCAAACAATTCCCTATCCCTTGCCAGCTTATTAGCCTGTAAACCTATTTCCCGAAAATTCAATATCAAGACCAAGTGTAAAGAACCAAATAAATCTAAAAAGTAAAACTAAAACTCAAATAGTTTCCAATTTACAAGTACCCGATAACGGCACCAAAAAATTGTTGCGCATATGCAAGTGTACGTGGTCTCACCAAGTAAATAGTGGCCTTAAATAAATCCGAATATCGATCCCTCAGAGACTTTTGTTAAACAACTATCCAATTCTAGTTTGATTATTGAGATGAAATTGGTGCAAACATAACCAAAAGAGTTTTGAAAGCTTATAAACTAAAAGTAAACTAAAATAATACAGGAAAGTAAATACTTTGGACAATAAATGGATAAAATAACCCGGGGTTAAAGTACTACGAATAATCGTACTAGTATATTGAACTTCATTGATTGGATTGCTTATCTTGGTTGTTGATTCACGGGGTTGATTTTATGATCATGGTCTCTCGAGCCTCTAATCACCTATCTAACTACATGATTGAGCAGGGATGTGAGAACTAAGCTAAACACATTTATATTTCATCCCGTAGTGAACCAAGTAAGGCTTCTAGGTATATCCCTATCCTTGTATCTAATTCAAATCCCTTATTTTATAAAAGAATAAGAACCTTACTCTACTTATCCCCACGTTCTATCTTCCTATTCCCCCTCCCGAGCTCATAAACTTAACAATATATGTATTCTAAGGGCTTCAAATCCTTAAAATAGTTATAAAAAGGATAAATAAACAACCAAATATGATAATAAATCCAAACAAACTCAATTCAAATCAATCGTAAACATGTTCTTGGCTTTAACTCCGGAAAGGGGGCGTTTAGTCACTAATGAACATAATCATAATCGCAATAAAGAAAAACATATTATAATCCATAAGTAAAATAAAGTAAAGGAATAAAAACCCTATTTGAAGTGTTTATAATCCTCTCCTTAATCCTCCAAGACGTCCAAAGTAAATAACAATGTGTACAAGTGTTGTATTTATAGTAGCAAAATTTGGCCGGTGTGGGAATAAGCTCCGTGGCACGTTGCTTAGTCCCAGGGAATAATGTGTGTGGTGAATTGATTTATCCCATGTACTAAGGGTGATTTAATTTTCTTTATCCCATGTAATAAGGGGTGTGCCACCCCTTTATCGCGAGGGCATACTGGAAATTGCATTTTGACGTCCAAACTTTGTCTTGTGCATTTGTCTTCCATCCCAAGCCTTTTGGTATTGTTTTCACTTGATTTACAGATTGTATATCCTAAATATATCATTAAAATAAACTTAAAAAGACTCCTATAACATCAAAAACCACGTATTAGATCTCAAAAAAACACAATATCAAGAACGGTGAACTAGAAACTCAAGCTAAGACCTAGTGTCGTCCTTTAAATCTTTAGCTTAGTGTTTTGACTCTTGGCTTTATCCAATTGCACTTTGAACATTATAAACAAGTTTTTCCACACATAATTACACAATCATACCTTAGGAACTCATTATATACATTAAAATCCATTGCGACCAACTAGACAAACACCTAGCTCAAGCTAGTAACACTAGTTTTCTCATTTGAACTCTAAGTGACAAAATTAAGTAAAAACTTGTTTGAAAGATACCATTAACATTGTGGTCACATATTTAAACTCTTATATACTAAATTATATCACCATTAACACATTAATAACACAAGTTTTCCCCAAAACAAGGCAAAATAAGCTAGGATAACAAAACTAAAGTGCATAAAACCACCTCAGATCACTAGGACCTACCTAATGAGCACAGTAGGCATGAGTACGGTCCACTTGTACTTAGTAGGTATTATAGGCCGACCAAGTAAAATAGTAAACCAAACATACAAAATATGTACTAAGGGAACGTCACCTGCAATCAGAAAATGTCCCACAACGGTGGCCCACACCGCTTGCACTAACAGTTCTACAATATCCATACATAATACAATAACACACCAAATAGGGATACAAATATACACAATATCACATACAAATATAAAAAAAGAGCAATATATATAATCAAGATCATCATGTACAAATAAGGGAAGATAGAATAATTAGACATTAATAAGTCAAGATATAGAACAAATAGATAGATGACAAGTCAATATGGCCATACAAGCATAACATAAACACAATAAAGAAAGCACATTATATATGATGATAATGATGATGATAATGATGCACGAGGCCGTCACACAGTCTCCGTATATACCTATAGAGCCAAATCTTTATGATGTAGGACCCATGGAGGGTTCGTCAACCTGTATACTACCCTGTATACACCTACAGAGCTAAAGCTTCCTGATGTAGTACCCATGGGAGGTTCATCAACTTGTATAAAACCAATATCCATGAATCTTCTCCACATATATTTTAGAGGTATATAAAATATGATGTTTCAAATATTTCCAGTATTACTAATATTTCCAAAGTACATACATAACATGAGACACAAATTAAGTGATATCAATAATAGTAACGAGTAAATAAGAAACATACAACAAACAAGTTAAATTATGCATATGATGACACGAGGATGTAAATTTCACAATCACTCCCAATAATTATTTCCACAACTAACCACATGAAGTATTTCCACAATCACGCGGGCCAATATTCGTTCATTATTTCCAACCATCCATAAATTTCCATATGTTTCATATGCCCACAAGTATGAATATATCACAATACACCAATGGTACAACAATAGGCATTTTCAAGAACATAATGCAATTATTCACATGTATTCAAGGCTATCAACATTATATAGGACCACGCACAGTCACATATATCACATAATATCTCAATTTCAGCAATTACATCACATATAGCCCCCCACACGGGAACAATACATAGATAGACATTTTTCATGATTATTTTCCACTCTTAACATGCATTTTGTATACTACCTAGTCCAGTTTGAAAGAGTTAAGCCATAACCTACCTCGAATGTTGGAATCGGTGTGCAACACTTCAACCATAAAACCCTACTTCTCATGAACGGTCCCAAAATTAACTAAAACCAACAAATATAGAATGTTTGTGTCAAAAAAAAGATAATGATACCCATATTTCCTACTTTTAGTTCAGGGTCAAAACGGACCCCCGAAATGAGTTTTTGAAAAAGAAGGGCAAAATCATAATTTTACTTCAAAAATGTGTTCCTCATATTTTTAGAAATCTACAATTGAAAATCCAACTAAAAAAATAAGGTTCAAATCAAAGAAAAACTATTTTTGAAATTTATCGGGTAAATTTTTTGAAATTCGTGTTAAAATCAAGAATCGAAGTTGTTTTGAAGGTTAAATTGATGAAAAACTAAAAATCATAAGATTAAAACATTATTCGAGTGAAAAGGAGTGAAATTGAGATTTAAAATCAAGCTCTAATATTTTTGGGGTTTTGAGAAATTAATCAAGGGTAGAAAAAGATGAAATCTCACCTTAAATCCATAATAGAATCAAGAAATAGATGTTAATCTAGATTTTCGAGCTCCCACAAGCTTCATTTTTAAGCTCTTACACTATTTTAGGGCATAACTCTCAAGAGTCAAGGTGAAAAAATGGACAAAAAAGAGGGGTAAAAGCTATTTTTATATTGCATATTTTTTTACAACAGATTTTTAAGTCTAAAAACAGACTTCGATGGGGTGCCCGAGATTCGTTCGAAGTCTGATATATGCAAATAAACTATGAAACCATACTAAATTTGATGCTTTGGACTCAATGACGATATCAGAATTTAAAAAAAATGTCATTTCACAAAATTAACTCTCGAAATCTGAAATTACAATTTTCCAAATCGAGGGTCGAAATCAGATTTAAAAGCCATAAAATTAAACTAAGTATTCTACCATATTAAAATCAATGTTCTGGATCTGCTAACATAGTTCGTTCAGCCATCCATCCCATGGATCAAAAGATATTCACATAAGTCCAAAATAAGGCTCTTGAAGCCACCAAAAACCACAATATCGTATAAATGGTACAAAAATGCATCAGGAATCGTGCTTATCATCCTCAAACCTCTAAAGTACCATAATTCAACTATGGATAGGGGACAATAATCAAATTGCATAAAATCATAAATTTCATATATTTTATTAAATTTTCAGGTTGTCACATCATTTATCACTAAAAATCTAGTTTCTCCTCAAACTATAGAAAAGAAATACCTAAATCAATGAAGAGCCAGGCATAGGAAATATGCGTATCAGACTCGACCTTCCAAGTAGCCTCATCTACCGGTAGATGTCGCCATTGAACCTTAATGTAATACCCTCAAATTTTGGGTATTTTATTTTTAGCCTTCCTGTGCTTGAAATATCAATTTTTGACTCAAATCATGTTTGGGGATGTAAAAAGGGTAACCCGGGAGAGTTTTAGAATTTTTGGATGGGGTTCGGGGTTGTTTTGGGTCACGAAGGCAGTAAACCTCTGCAATAGCTCTGCAGCGGGGAAGGTAGTCACCACGATGGGGTCCCATGTATTTTTGCAATTGTTTTGTTTAATTAAAAAGGGAAGAAGGGTAGTAAGATCCTTTCACTCATACGACTTTTAAAACATACTAGGACCAATTCTCATCAGTTTTTTAATATGCAAAGGTCATTATTCACTCTTAAACACCATATCTCAAATCCCCTTTTTAACACAAGGCTAAGGTTCAAAGAGGTGATCATCTAGGGTCCCAAGGGAATTCATTTCTTTCAATTCTCTTGTGTTTAAGGACTGTACCTCTTTACCTACACTTATACTTTTCTTAATGGAATGAATTAATTATAAATACATTGTTTTGATGTGAGTTTTGGCATAATTGAGGCCTTTTAACATGATTGGTCATTAAATTGATTTTACGTGGTTTATTATGCAATATTCATGTTTTATAATTGATTTTGAATATTGTAGGGTGCATGGGAATGGTGAATAAACTAACGGGTCATGTTTAAACCCTAATTTGATGATTTTACCTTAATTTATGGTTTGAAAAGAATGTACCCTCAACCTATTTGTAAAATTGACAATGAATATAATTTTGTCATATAGTTGGCTTGGTCACTTGAACTAATTCATTGGTATAAAAGGTTAATGAACCATGGGTTGATCTTGTTCAACTTGAGGTATGTGGATTCCCCATGTGAATGTTAATTGATTATATAGGTTAGAGTCCTAATTGGATAAGAGTTGATATGGCATATTAATGAACTTACAAGTGATATTGGTATGATAATACCAATAGGATGCCTTAATGAATAATTGGTTCAATTAATGAGAATGTGTGCTAAATGCTTTAATTGGGATTAAAAGAGGGTTGTGTAGCTAACCATGAAAGGTGGAGGTCCTGGGGGACCGACATTGGAAACCGCACTATCTGGTGCGAGGGTCGTTATGGCTTGAGGGTTTGAGTCCCTTGGTTGTGACCAGGTGGTTCGATTCTACCTTATCTTTGTTATTATGATTGGAGTGTTCGAGTCCCCCTATAACATTTCATTATCAGGTGCTTAAGTCACCTTAGTATATGATTGGAGGATTTGAGTCCCCCTTGTATATATATATATATATATATATATAATCTTTCTCTGATTTGTGTGGCTACACATATTGGGGCCCGACCAGAGGGTGAGAGTTAGGGCTATATATCTCTTGGGTGCTATTATTATGACAGTTAAGCTACAGAGTACAAATTTATATTAAAAATGTTCATTCTAAGACCTGTTCCCTACCCCAATATGTGATATATATGTATGTATTTGCATTTGATGATATGCATAGGATTTGACTGGTTTTGAATCATTATCCATGACATTATTTATTCCCTTATCCCTGAGTTACATTCTAGCGCTCCAATCTCTACCCGTCTTCGGATGTTGTATCCCCATACGATGTAGGATTTGGACATACTTCTACTCCTTCTGCATAATAATTAGGATATGAGAAAAGTTCATAAATTGACACTGAAGTGGTGGGCTTCCATATATCGGAAGTCTATATTTCATGTTTGGTATCTTATGTCTCAAACTTATTTAGACTTATTTTTTTTGGCTATAGTTGAGGGCATGTCCCGACTCTTTATTGGTATTCAGTTTTGTTAGAGGCTTTGTTGGATACTGTAGACATGGATATGATGGTTGTCTTTTGGTCTTGGTTTTGATACTATGGATATTTTCAAATATTGATTTTATATAAACTTTTGAGTTTATCTTTCATGTCTTGTTTCATATTAGTATTTATCCTCTTTTAGGTATTTTTGGTTATATTAGAATAGGCTCAGGGGTGGTCCCCTGGTCCTTGGTGGACTTGATATGCCCATCACAACTAGGAACTAGTTTGGTTTGTGACAAAGTTGGTTTCAGAGCCTAGGTTTCAGTGTCATGGGGTGTCCACAAAGCCGTGTTAAGTAGAGTCTCCTTCATGTATGTGTAGCGCTCTACACTTATAATATAGAGGCTACGAGGCATTTAGGAATGTTTCCCCTTTTTGATGTCTATTTTTGGGCTGTAGAGTCTAAGCTCTTGAATCCCCTCTAGTATCCATTTTTTTGCCTTTTAGATCATACCCCCCAGATGATCTGATGTTCTTGGTAACTCTTCTGTCCCGACTAAGGTCAATGTGGGTGGAGGTTATCCTATTTCTGGTATACAGACCCGGTCTAGGGTTGCTAATTCTAACTATTCACATGGAGTTCCACTTGTTCCCACCGACCCTTCTCCAGCTGGTGGTGCTTAGACTTAACCACCTTAGGGAGATATCACTAATGCTGAGTTTTATCAGTCCATTCATCTATTATTTTAGTTGGTGATATCTCAGTCATGTCAGATGGCTTCTGTTGGTATTGTTGGGAGTTCATTTGAGGCTACTAGAGTTGGCCATTTTATGAGGTTGAGTCCTCCTACTTTCTATGGTACTAAGGTTAAGAAGGATTCTCAGAGTTTTATTGATGAGATGAAGAAGATCTTTCAGGTTATGCATACTACTAAGGTAGAGGGTGTGGATTTCATTGCATATCAGTTGAAGGATATAGCCTACCAATGTTATGATGAGTGGGAGCAGCTTAGGAAAGATGATGCTGAGTCTTCCTTGGGGGAGATAATGACGAGTATGCCTTGTGGGATGATTTTTCTATTGCTTTTCTTGATCACTTCTTTGCTTAGGAGTTAATGGAGGCGAATACGAAGGAGTTTGTGAATTTGATGAAAGGAAAGATGTCAATGAAAGAGTATGCCTTGAAGTTCCACCAGTTGTCTCAATATGCTCCTTAGCTAGTGTATATCATGAGACCTAGAATAAGGAAATTTGCTTTTGGTTTGTCTCATGATTTGATCTTGGAGAGTAAAGCTTCCTTGTTGAACAAGGATATGAACATTTCTAGACTTGTAGTGTATATGTAGCAGGTTGAGAAGGAGGAGAAGAAGCAAGCAGATATGGGGAACAGGCAGAGTAAGAAGTTTTGATATTTATATCAGGGTGGAGGTCAGCAACAGGGTGGTAGAAATGTTGTTAAGTGGTTTAAGAAGAAATGGGTTAACTCTGGTTCCTATTTGATAGATAGTGCTCCTTATCCAAATTTATCCAAAGATCGCCGTTTTTAGTGTGGTGATGGTTCTTGAGCATAGGGTGCCCAGTCTCAGGCCAAAAGGGCCCAGTCAGCTCTATCATATCCTTCTTATAGATTTTATGGTCGGGTGCACCCTGGTTTCTTTGATAAGGGAAGAAATAAGTGTTTTGGTTATGGTCATATTGGATATCTTCAGAGGGATTGTCCTTTGAAGATTTCTTTTGGGGCCAACGAAGTTCTTGTTGCCTCTTCAACAACTCCTGCATTGAAGGGTGCCACTTCTAGTACCGGCATGGGTCAAAATCGCTTGTATGCTCTTACTACTCTTCAGGATTCTGAGGAATCACCTGATGACACACTGGTATGTTGAAACTCTTTTATCGTGATGTGCATTGTTATATATATATATGTAGTGTCTAGGCATTTTGGTTTTGGTCCCGAGTGTATTTCGGATCCTTTTTCTATTTCTACCTCAGTAGTTGCCCGGAGAGTCTATAGGGGTTGTGTGGTATTTGTTGGTGGTAGAGAAACTTTGATGCATTTTTTTGAGCTAGAAATGCTAGATTTTGATGTCATCTTATGGATGGATTGGATGCATTCTTCCTATGCCTCTTTAGATTGTCGGACCTGTAAGTTCATCTTTAAATTCCTTATTAAGCCAGTTATTGAGTGGGAAGGGAGTTCCTTGGTACCTAAAGGGAGGTTCATATCATATCTTAGAGCCCAAAAATTGATTTCCAAGGGGTTTCTTTATCATTTGGTCCGGGTTGAAGATTCTAACTCGGAAGGTACTTCTTTACAATCCGTTCCCATGGTTACTGAATTTCCTGAGGTCTTCCCTAATGATCTTCCTGGTGTTCCTCCCGATAGGGAAATTTATATTGGGATTAATCTTGTCCTGGACACTCATCCTATCTCTATCCCTCCTTATAGAATGACTCTGACTGAGTTGAAAGAGATTAAGAAGCCGTTGAAAGATCTTCTTGACTTGGGTTCTATCCGTCCAAGCATGTCTATGTGGAGTGATTCTATTCTCTTCGTGCGTAAGAAGGATGTTTCCCTTTGGAAGTGTATTGATTATCGTCAGTTGAATAAGGTGATGCTGAAAAATAAGTACCCTCTTCCTAGGATTGATGATTTGTTAGACCAGCTTCAGGGCGCTAAGTATTTTTCTAAGATTAATCTTTGTTTAGGTTATCACTAGTTAAAGATTAGGGAGGAAAATATACCTAAGACTGCCTTCCGTACTCCGTATGGACATTTTGAGTTCTTTATCATGTCTTTTGGTTTGGCCAATGCCCCTACAATATTTATGGATCTAATGAACTGGGTATTTTTTTAGTTTCTGGATTTATTCGTGATTCTATTTATTGATAATATTTTGCTATATTCGAAAAGTGAGGTGGATCATGCCAATCACCTTCGTGTTGTGTTGCAGACCCTAAAGGAACAAAAATTGTATGCTAAGTTTTCTAATTGTGAATTTTGGTTGAATGCTGTCACTTTTCTGGGTCATGTTATTTTAAGTGAAGGGATCATGGAAGATCCTTAGAAGGTTGCTAACACTACACGAACCAGGGCCAAGTTATGTCGGGCATCTCAAGTCCAACCAGGACCGGAGACCTCCCCCAATACCCAACCATAACCGCCCTACTCCTTTTGTCGAAATAATTTCGAGCATATAACAAGATAAAACAATAATAATCTCAAGATATAAGATGAAGTCTATAACCATAACCAAACAATCACAATCAAGTGTCCAACCACTACCAATCCCAATGCCAATACCAATGCTACCACTAATATCGACACTGCCCATGCCTATTCTATAGTAGGCCGACGAATCCTCTAACTAGAATCAAAGAACATTCGGTTGGGACATGCCCCCGACCATATCCAGAACCAAATCCAAAGAAGTAACACTAATGTAAAAAGTCCATAGTATGAAATGGAGCCTTCCAGAGTATGAAAGCTCACCACTTCAGTCTGACTCAAAGCTTTCCCCGAATCCAAGTCATTGAGCAGGAAGAATGGTAGTATAGCCAGTTCCTACATCGCTTGGGATACAACGCCCGAAGACGTTTAATAGAGTGAACGCTAGCATGTAACTCAAGGATAAAGGTAAGATAATGCCATCATTTCAAAACCAAATTAATAATCATATTCAATCACATCTATACATATATATATACATGAGTGTCTAGTGTCGGTCCCCCTGAGACCCCTACCTTCTACGCCTTTGCTACGAATTCCATTATAAGCCCATATTAAAACCAGTTACACATTCCCAACCATTTACCAAGGAGTCTTTTAATTAGGAATTAACTGTTGGTATAGTCATACCAAAATTAAAGCCTGCAAGTCTATTTCCTTATGCCAAATAAATCCAATATATATATATATATATATATATATATATATATATATATTGTTCGGGTATAAGGAATAAGGTTTAGCATACATTGAAATCCTTAACCTTGGTTGTGTGGCTTGGCCGTCCTAAAACCACCCACGGGCTATATGGGTTCAGCTCCCCCGGTAGAAAGGGCCCCAGTGCGTGCTAGCCGCACGAATGGAGAAAAAAACCTGAGATGAATAGTACATCTCCAAAATATAAAGGGTGACATTATGCACACGGTCACCAAGACCACCCTCACATCGGTAAACATGAGTTTCCAGTGTCGGTCCCCCTAGGACCCCCACCTACTATGGTTTTTCTACGCAACCCCCTTTAATCCCATATTAAAACCAGTTACACATTCCCAACTATTTACGAAGGAGTCTTTTAATTAGGCATTAACCGTTGGTATCGCCATACCAAAATTAAAGCCTACAAGTCTATTTCCTTATGCCATATAAAACCAATAAATCAAAATTAGACTCCAACATTTCCATTAAACCATGAACATGGCTATAATACCCCATTTTTGAAATCCACTGTGCAACTTACGACTCACCTCTTTAAGTCATATATAAATATCATGAGTCATAAGGTGTAAACTATAGCTAAGGCAGTGTAGAGTGGTTAGAGTTCTGGTTGGGGTACGACTTGACTTCAGGAGTCATCACTTGATGATACGAGTCGCATGAGTAGTAGTCGCAAGGTTAGCAGTATAGGTTCCCTAAGTCTCTGTCTAAGTTTTGAGTGGTTGTTTCAAGTCGTATGTAAATGTAACGAGTCGTAAGTTACTACTCGAATGTTGACCAGTGTGTGTGCTATCTTTGCCATAGCCAAGCTTACGATTCACTAGTCCAACTCTTACCTTTACCTTACGAGGCGTAAGTTGACTTATGAAAACTAGCAATCAATTTTTTGTAAGTTCAGTTAAGGGACCTTTTGGTCTTTTCCCCTCTTATATCTTCCAACCCACGACTTATAACCAAAGGTAGGCATTATTTTCCTCTATCTTTCAATGTATTAACAACATATTTTATCCTCCCATCTTCAATAACAACAAGATTAGGGTTTCTCTCACCAAGTGATCTCTCAAGTTTCAAAGTTCAAGTCCTCTTTAAAAGTCAAGAAATTCCAGGTATGTCGGGTTTGAGAAAGGGTAATCTTTTATCCTTGTGCCCAAAAACTTGATTTTAAAGTTGAATTTATATGATTTCAATTAGGGTTCATACCCAATTCTCATAATCTTGAAGTTATGAATTTACAATGTGATTTAAAGTCTAAAGTGCACAAGATTTTGTCTTTATTAATATCTTGTATTGCATGATTGTTATTATGTCACAATCATTATACATATGTTAGTTTATAGTTCATGTGAGTTTTAAGCTGAATAGATATCATGGGTTAGCTTAGGGCTATTCGTAGTCTTAAGAACCGTGTGACATCCAGGTGGGTACTTTTGGGGCGTTACAATGGCCACCAAGGCCTTTCCAAAACTAATTGAAATCAAGCCAAGCCAGTTCAAGTTCCATTACCAATTATGCAATGCAAGGATTCCAAGAATAGTCAAACTATGTGAGAAAATCATGTTCATTGGCATTTTCACAAACAGGTTGTGGGTACATAAGTTTCAAAACCATGACAAAGTAATTTTGGGAATCCATAGTACCCCCGAAATCCATTTAATATTACCATATATCCAACATTATTCAAAGCCATACTAAAAGCATGAAAAACTATAACTAAACCATGAGAAACAGTATTCAACCATTAACATTAAACCCCCCAACCTTTATTTCAAAACCATAACAATACCATGAAAACCATACGTTAAAACATATGATTTTTGTAAAATAACAATGAGGGAGGAGTAACATGCTTGAATTACAAAGATTCACGGAGAGAAGTTGAGCTTTAATCCCTTAGATGACCACTTTGGAGAAACCCTAGCCAATTTTTCTTGAGAGGATTTTGAGAGAGTAAAGAGGATGTTTAATCTTGTAAAGTATGGAATGAATGACTAAAAAGTGTTATAGGGACGTGGGGTATTAAGGATTTTAAGGGGGAAATTTCCAAAGTGCCCCCAACTTAAAACTGTATAAAGACTGCAGGTGGTTACGGGTCGATCCCCGTGACTCGTGACCACAACATACGACTCGTACCATTGAGTAGTCACCAAGTCAGTGAGTTGGACACCCATACATTTTCCACCCTACGACTCCATGACCCCACTCATTACCAAACCATATGACTCGTATGGACTAGTCGTTTCCAAGACCGAACCCAAGGGATTGGACACTGGGCAACATACGACTCAACCTTACCACTTGTAACCTATCCTATGGATCTTAGTGAGCCACTCGTACTGAGATCCAAGTCATGTCACTAAGTTTCTAATTTTATTGAGGATTATCCTAGGGACCCGTCACCAACCCTAACGACTCATACCACCAAGTCATTACCAAGACCGAAAACCCAACCACCATTCACTGGTCACCTAATGACTAGGGTCACCCAAACTATTCCCACACCATACGACTTGTATGATGATTCGTTACTAAGACAGTAAGCTCAAAGATTAGGAAATTTCCAAGGGCCAAAACCCAGGGTGTTTCAATTCTCCCCCACTTGGATCATTCATCCTCGAATGATTGGACAATGTAGTGACTACCGTGATTAAACTCCCAAACATCTCTTCTCTTACCCTTAAGACAAAAAAAGATTACCATGGAATTCACAATCTACCTTTAACAAAGACAGAAATCCAATATGTTAAGATCAACATATACCTTAATCATAATTTTCAGAAATGGGAAATAGGAATAGATACTTGGACTTCATGTCCTCTTCAGCTTCCCAAGTAGCCTTTTCCACCTTTTGGTTCGTCCATAGAACTTTTACCGAAGCTACGTTCTTAGTCCATTACCGATGAACCTGTTGATCCAAGATTTCAACGGGGACCTTCTCATAAGATAGGAAATATGAAATACTAGTTTCCTTGGTAGGAACAATTTACGACGGATCACCCACACACTTTTGTAAAATAGAAACATGGAACACTGGGTGAATGGAGCTCAAAATAGATGGCAACTCCAACTCATACACAATATTTCCAATCCTTCTTAAAACCAAGTATGAACCATCATACCAAAGACTAAGATTACCCTTCTTCCCAAACTACATCACTTCTTTCATGGGAGACACCTTTTTGAACACCCTATCCCTAACCTCAAACTCTAATTTCCTATGCCTCACGTGCGCATAGGACTTATGGTGACTTTGGGAGGTTTTATGCCTATCTCAAATCACGTTCACATTTTCCATGGCTTGGTGAACAAAATCTGGACCAAATATCTCCACCTCACCAACCTCAAACCACCTAATAGGTGACCTACACCTCCTACAATACAAGGCTACGAACGGAGCCCTTCTAATGCTAGAGTGGTAGCAATTATCATACGCAAACTCTATACGAGGTAAATGCTCAACCCACCTACCACCATAGTCAATACGAAAGCAATAATCATATCTTCCAATATATAAATAGTTCTTTTCGCTTGCCCATCCGACTGCGGGTGGAAACCAGTACTACGACATACTTTGGTCCCCAAACCTTTCTGAAATGACCGTAAAAAATGCAATAAAAACTGCGTACCACAATACAAGATAATTGAAATTGGTACCCCATGCAACTTCACAATCTTGAGGAGGTACAACCTTCCATTATTATAAGACCCCACAAATTTCTCTGGTAGTCTGAACATTAGGACGTGTCAAGTGAAGCATAAATCCAATCCTAAAAGGTTGAGAAGTTCTTCCTAAGTGAGAAATAATTTTAACCATGTATAATTTCCCTAATATCGAATTTTTTCATGTAGAACATTGAATAAGCTTTTCATCGAAGCCAATTTCATCAAAATCCGGCATAAGACAAGGAAGTTACGACCGTTTTACTAAAAATAGTCGGAACCGCCCAGGTGCGACGGACGGGTTGACGGACCATTGAGCTTGCGATGGACCATTGCCCAGCCTGATGCAACCAAGGTAGTGACACCTAAGTGCGACGGCCAGGACGATGAACCGTCAAGGCTGCAACGGACCGTCGCTGAGACCGTCACATGTGATGAACGATCTGATGGATCGTCGAGGCTGCGACAGACCATCAATGGGACCGTTACGCTGAGGCAGAGTGGCCTCTTCCTGGAAAACATGCAACGGACGATCCGACGGACCATTAGTTTCGCGATGGACCATCAGTCGGACCGTCACAACCAAGGTAGTGTGTTCTTTTTGGATCGATGTAGACAAATGATCCGATGGACCATCAGTTTTGCGACAGACCATCGCTCGGACCATCGAAACCAAGGTAGTGTGTTATTTTTGGATTGATATGCGACGGACGATCTGACGGACCATCAGACTTGCGACGGCCCATTGATTCGACTGTCGCAGACCCCGTTCAGCATTTTTAACTCGATTTTAAAAGGGCTTTTTGGTCTTTTCCCACTTTTTCAGGCCCTATTTATATCCAATCAAGGCTCAAAATTTCATTCTTCGTCTTTAACATCGAAAACTAGGGTTTCTACAAAATCAAAACCCTTCTTTCTTCTTCAAGGAAAAATCAAGAGAAATCAAGAGAAATTAAAAATCTCTTCAAGAGCCTTCAAGAAAAAAGTTTTCCCAAGGTATGTAGATGTTGATTCTTGGGTCCCTTTCATCCAAGAAGCTCGAGAACCCTTTTCTAAAATTCAAAGATCTTGTGTTTATGGGTTTTCATGATTCATGTTAGTTGAAATTGATGTTCCTTCTATCATTGAGTTGTGATTCATGTTTGTTTTCAAGCTTTGACCCTAGTATGTGAAATTCATGTGATGTTCATGATAAACCTCTTTAAGTTGCTTGTTAGATGATGTGTTCATGATAATTAAGTGTAGAAATGGTTGAATAAGCAAAGCATGCTCCCAATATGTTTGATAAAATGCCTATGTGAAGGAAATTAGAGTCATTATAGCATGTTGACTATGAAACCCCCAATTGTGTGTAAACCCATGCATGCCAAGTGTTTGTTGAAAAGCCTTAGTGAATGAATTGTGACATGATAGCATGAAATTCTCCAATTATACGTTCGTTAATAAATGCTAAGAATTTACTACATTCTAAGTGTTTGATGCAAGACCTTGTTGAATGGAGTATGAGCCAATAACATGTCTCCATATATTATTCATGTTTATGATTTCTAAATGCTTGAAGAGATGCTTTAGTGATGGTGATGGTGAATGAATGATCGTGGTTATGATTAGTAAAGGATGATTATGTTTTACTTTTGTGTTATCGAGTCCTGGGGGTATTTATACCCGACAATTTAGATACAGTCTAGAGCCAGTGTTAGTTTTCCTGATAATCCCATTTGAGCCATGATTCTCCGAACTCAGTGAGTTATAGAACTCTGTATTCTTAGACAGATATGGAACTTAAGAAATCTCAGTAATCTCAGTAATCTCCGTAATCTCAATATCTCTAGTAATCTAGCCTCAGTTCTATACTCAACTAAGATCTAGTAGTATTCAAGTGTTCAGTTCAAACCTTAGTAGTAATCGAGTAATCTATTCAAAACTATGTATTGTTCAGTCAGATAGCGAGATTCAGTAGTATTCAATCAGATACAAAACCAAGTAAATTTAGATTAACTCAGTCAGATCATTCGAGAAATATGATCTGTATCAGATTTAGCTCAGTTTATGTTCAGTTAAGAATTAGTTCAGAGTCTTTCAGTTGGGAGTAGGAGCTATCACCGAGCGAGGGCAGGGATGACGACTACCCATTAGAGAGGCAGAGTCGTTAGGAGCAATCCCTAAACTCCAGAACTGTGTAGCCAGTGCAGGATACAGGAGTCACCCGTCAGGAAAGGTTGGTCACCCATCAGATAGGCTTGACCATTATATTTCCATAGGCTTGACTTCCTGCGAGGGTCACCTGTCAGAGAGGCTTGACCAGAGAGGTCTTTACCCATGACACGGTATTGATACCCTTCCAGCTGGGGTTATAGGTTGGATCCCACCAGTTGAGATTTAGGGTATGATGATTAAGTGACTATTTCCCATAGTTACAGTTTCAGTATCTAGCTTCAGAGTAGAACTTAAAAATTAGGACTGTCAGATACATTCATCTATCTCAGTGAGGAACTCAGATAGTTCCATTGATTCATGGGCCACCCACTAGATAGGCATGGTACCATATAAAGTTATAAATTATTCTTATTTTCAGATCTAGAGATAACCCGTCAGATAGGCTTGATATCATTCTCAGATTCAGTTGAGTATTCTTGTTATCAGATCTAGAGATAACCCGTTAGATAGGCTTGATCTCAGTCTCAGATTCAGTTGAGTATTCTTGTTATCAGATCTAGAGATCACCCATCAGATAGGCTTGATCTCAGTCTCAAATTCAGTTGAGTATTCTTTTTATCAGATCTAGAGATCACCCGTCAAATAGGCTTGATCTCAGTCTCACATTCGATTGAGTATTCTTGTTGTCAGATTAGGACATGATCATTTTCTTATCATTGATAGTAGATTCCGGAATCATCTGTTAGAGAGGTTTGATCTCCGATTTAGTCAGTCGAGTGTAGGAAGCTCAGAAATCAGTCATTGATGTGAGTAGATTCAGTTAATCAGTTTCAGTATCCTCAGATTTTGAGATCACTCACTAGATAAGACTGATATCAATTCCAGTACTCAGTTATCGATATCAGATGATTTAGTTCTTTAGTATCTCAGTGTTAGTAGAGAGTTTAGATGACAGTAAAGCAGTATCTGAGTTTCAGTATTCAGAGTCGTTATGATTGTGGTTATGGTTTATGCATTCATGCATGTGTTCTCATTTAGTACTCTCATGATTATTCAGTTAAGTAATTGTTCATGCATAAGCCCTTGCATTTTGCCTTACCTCATCTTCATACTCAGTACATTCCTGTACTAACGCATTTGCACTATGGTGTTTTTATTTGACACCATAGGTTCAGAGGCACGAGATTTAGAGTATCCTTAGCAGTTCAGTCCCAATATGCAGGAGTAGACATAGTAGTAAATCTTCTTCAGTCGAGGATGATCCTTATTTTATTATCGCATCAGACTTAGTTTATTTTCAGTAGACGGAGTTAGTTGGGGACATGTCCCATCAACTCCACAGTTCAGACAGTTTAGAGGCTTTTCAGACAGATGTATCAGTATTCAGTTTTCAATTTTGAGTATTTTTAGATGTTTTGAACCATATGGCTTGTTTCCGCATTATTATCTATGTTATGCAGTGTTCAGGTATAGATATTAGTAAAGGGTTAGCTTGTGGTCCTTTGGGGTCACAAGCACTGTGTGACATTTTGGTTCTAGAAAAATTGGGTCGTTACAAACTTGGTATCAGAGCCTAAGGTTCAATAGTGTCCTAGGGAGTCTGAAAAGCCGCCTCTAGTAGAGTCTTGTGCATGGGTATGTTTAGTGCAACATTTATGTACAAGAGGCTATAAGATATTTTTAGGAGCAGTTTCCCTTTTTGGAGTGTTCATGTCGTGAGAGTGAGCATGAGCTCAAGTTGATCCTCAGTCTAATCCACTTCTTTCTTCCATTTACAAAGTATACCTCCGTACAGGGATAGTGCTTATAGGGTTAATGACCAGCCCCCCCAGCTAGTAGACCCTGAGAATGAAAGTGTGTTACATGCCGAGTTTCGAGCAGCTTTTCATGTGCTAGCCCAAGCTGTGACGACTAATGGTCAGGGTAACCATCAGGCTGCAGCCCTACCTCAGCAAGATAGTGGTTCATCCACAATCCACAACCAGTATTAGAGATTTCATGAGAATGAACCCACCGGAATTCTTTGGGTTAATAGCAGGTGAGGACCCATAGCTTTATCTAGAGGAGGTGAGGAAGATTACCCAGATTATGCATGTTTCTGAGGAGGATAGTGTAGAGTTAGGATCCTATAGGATGAAGGATATTGCTAATGATTGGGTAGTGATATGGAAGAACAGTAGAGGGGAGGATGCAACTCCAGTGACTTGGCAAGAGTTTCAGGATGCCTTTTTAGATAAGTTCTTCCCGCTAGAGATGAGAGAGGCTAAGGTAGAAGAGTTCATGAACCTAAGAAAAGGCTCCATGATAGTGAAAGTTTATTATCTTAAGTTCAACCATTTAGCTAAGTATGCTTCCAACTTGATAGCTGACTCTAGAGATAGTATGAGTAAGTTTGTGACTAGTGTGTCTGGGTTAGTGTTGAAAGAGTGTGGAACTTCTATGCTTCATAGAGATATGGACCTTTCTAGGTTGATGATACATGCATAACATATTGAGGAAGATAAGGTGAAAGAAAAAGAGAGAGTGAGTAAGAGAGCCAGGACAGGTGGTCATGGTTTCTCTCAGGTAGGGTCCCAGGGTGGTAGCCGTTCTCAGCATAGTCAGAGATTTTTAGTCCTAGTTCCATCCTCAGCTAGTGTATCCTCACCAAAGTTCGGGGATTTCAGTTATGATGGGGCACCAGGATCCAAAGCCCTGAGTAGTGCTAGTGGTATTCGTACCAATCCATTTAGTGGAGAGTGTGGCAAAAGCCACCTAGGTGTGTGTAGAACCGATAGTGATGTGTGCTTTAGGTGTGGTGATCCGGTCCACAAAATGCAAGAGTGTAGAGCACTATCTCAGAGGGGTAGAGAGTTTCTTCAGTAGGGTGCCCCTTCCGGTGCTAATAGTGGCCAGCGTCAGAGCAGTCTCTATGCATTTTAGGCTCTCCATGATCAAGAAAAGTTCCCTAATATAGATTCGGGTATGTTATGAGTGCTTCATCTTTATGATATGCATTTCTAGATCCTTTGCTTCCATTTTGAGCTTATATGTCAGCATGAGTCATGCATGAGTTTCAGATATAAGTCGATCAATCATGACCCAGTTCGTAGGTGCCCCGTACACCGCCCCAGTATTTCAGTGAAGTATGTTTAGAGGGACATAGAGTCCCAAGGGGGAGATACCCCATACTATTGTGATGCTTTCATATCCTTAGACTCATTCAGTTGCAAGTTCAGACTCTTCTTATAAAGTTAACATCAGTGATCATTGCATTGCCAGTAATGCTTTCGAGAGTCAGTTCAGTCAGACATTCATGCATTAGATATCACGCTCAGTAGAAAGAGTTCAGCTTTTCAGTGTGTTCAGTCATGCATTCACGAGATCAAGTCAGTTATGAGTCCATGCATAAGATATGTATGTCTATTATGAGAATTCAGCTTATGAGTAGCTTCAGTCGAGTATTCCTTGCATCATATATGCCTGTCCAGTATGAGAACTTAGTGTATCAGTTGTTCCAGTTGTATAGTCATGTTTTGAGATGCTTCTGTTCCTTGAGTAAGTTCAGTTGATTAGTATTCTTAGCCTATCGAGCGACATTCGAGGATGAATGTTTCCAAGGGGGATATAATGTAATACCCCGCGAATTTCTCTCATAGTCTAAGCCTTAGGGCGTGTCAAGTGAATTGTAAATCCGGTCCTAAAAGGTTGAGGAGTGTCTTCCCAAGTGATAAATATTTTGAACCATGTAGAATTTCCCTAATATCGACCTTTTGTCATGTAGAGCATTGAATAAACTTTCCATCGATACCAATTTTGTCAAAATCCGCCATTGAACGAGGAAGTTATGGCTCGGAACCGTCCAGGTGTGATGGCTGGGTTGATGGACCGTCGAGCTTCCGATGGACCATCGCCCATCCCGTCGCAACCAAGGCAGTGACGCCCAAGTAAGACGGCCAGGACGACAGACCGTCAAGGCTATGACGGACCGTCACCGAGATCATCACGTGCGACGGATGATCCAACGGACTGTCGAGGCTATGCCGGACCGTCGATGGGACTGTCGCGCTGAGGTAGAGTGGACTCTTCCTGGCCAACGTACGATGGACAATTTGACGGACCGTCGCTCTAACTATCGCAACCAAGGTAGTGTGTTCTTTTTGGATTAATGTGCGACAGACGATCCGACGAACTGTCGCACCCAAGGCAGTGTGTTCTTTTTGGATCGATGTGTGACAGACGATCCGGCGGACCATCAGACTTGCGATGGACCATCGATTCGACCATCGCAGACCCCGTTCAGCATTTTTAACTCGGATTTTAAAGGGCTTTTTGGTCTTTTCCCACTCTTTTCAGCCATTATTTATATCCGATCAAGGCTCACAATTTCATTCTTCGTATTTAACATCAAAACTAGGGTTTCTACAAAATCAAAACCCTTATTTCTTCTTCAAGGAAAAATCAAGAGAAATCAAGAATCTCTCCAAGAGCCTTCAAGAAAAAAGTTTCCCCAAGGTATGTAGATGTTGATTCTTGGGACCCTTTCATCCAAGAAGCTCAAGAACCCTTTTCTAAAATTCAAAGATCTTGTGTTTATGGGTTTTCATGATTCATGTGAGTTGAAATTGATGTTCCTTCTACCATTGAGTTGTGATTCATGTTTGTTTACAAGGTTTTCAAGCTTTGACCCTAGTATGTGAAATTCATGATAAACCTCTTTAAGTTGCTTGTTAGATGATGTGTTCATGTCAATTAAGTGTAGAAATAGTTGAATAAGAAAAGCATGCTCCCCATATGTTTGACAAAATGCTTATGTGAAGGAAATTAGAGTCATTATAGCATGTTGACTAGGAAACCCCCAATTGTGTGCAAACCCATGCATGCCAAGTGTTTGTTGAAAAGCCTTAGGGAATGAATTATGATATGACAGCATGAAATTCTCCAATTATGTATTCATTAATATATGCTAAGACTTTACTATATGCTAAGTGTTTGATGTAAGACCTTGTTGAATATAGTATGAGCCAATAGCATGTCTCCCTATATTATCTCATGTTTATGATTCCTAAATGCTTGAAGAGATGCTTTAGTGATTGTGATGGTGAATGAATGACCGTGGTTATGATTAGTTAAGGATGGTTATGTTTTACTTTAATGTTATCGAGTCCTGGGGGTATTTATCCTGACAATTTAGATACAGTCTAGAGCCAGTGTCAGTTTTCCCGATAATCCCATTCGAGCCATGATTCTCAGAACTCAGTGAGTTATAGAACTCTATATTCTCAAACAGGTACAGAACTTAAGAAATCTCAGTAATCTCAGTAATCTACGTAATCTTAGTATCGCTAGTAATCTAGCCTCAGTTCTGTACTCAGCTCAGATCTAGTAGTATTCAAGTGTTCGGTTTTGACCTTAGTAGTAATCGAGTAATCTATTCAAAACTCTTTATCGTTTAATTAGACAGCGAGATCCAATAGTATTCCGTAAGATACGAAACCAAGTGAATTCAGATTAACTCAGTCAGATCATTTGAGAAACATGATCTGTATCAGATTCAGCTTAGTTTGTGTTCAGTTAAGAATCAGTTCAGAGTCTTTCAGTTGGGAGTAAGAGCTAGCACCGAGCGAGGGAAGGGATGACGGTTCCCCGTTAGAAAGGCAAAGTCGTTATGAGCAATCCCTGAACTCCAGAACTGCGTAGCCAGCGCAGGATGCAGGAGTCACCCATCAGGAAAGGCTAGTCACCCGTCAGATAGGCTTGACCATTATATTGCCTTAGGCTTGACTTCCTGCAAGGGTTACCCTTCAGAAAGGCTTGACTTGAGAGGTTTTTACCCATGGGATGGTATTGAAACCCTTCCAGCTGGGGTTACAGGTTGGACCCTACCAGTTGAGATTTAGGGCATGTCAGTTAAGTGACTATTTACCACAGTTACAGTTTCAGTATCTAGCTTCAGAGTAAAACTCAAAAATCAGGACTGTTAGATACAGTCATCTATATCAGTGAGGAACTCAAATAGTTCCATTAATTCATGGGCCACCCGCTAGATAGGCATGGTCCCATATAAAGTTATTGAGTAATCTCATTATCAGATCTAGAGATAACCCGTCAGATAGGCTTGATCTCAGTCTCAAATTTAGTTGAGTATTCTTGTTATCAGATCTAGAGATCACCCGTCAGATAGGCTTGATCTCAGTCTCAGATTCAATGGAGTATTCTTATTATCAGATCTAGAGATCACCCGTCAGATAGTCTTGATCTCAGTCTCAGATTTGATTGAGTATTCTTGTTGTCAGATTTGGACATGATCATTTTCTTATCATTGATAGTATATTCTGGAATATTCCATTAGAGATGTTTGATCTCCGATTCAGTCAGTCGAGAGTAGGAAGCTCAGAAATCAGTCATTGATGTGAGTAGATTCAGTTAATCAATTTTAGTATCCTCAGATTTTGAGATCACTCGTTAGATAAGACTAATCTCAATGCCAGTACTCAGTTATTGGTATTAGATTATTCAGTTGTTCAGTATCTCAGTGTTAGTATTGAGTTTAGATGACAGTAAAATTGTATCCGAGTTTCAGTATTCAGAGTCATGATGATTGTGGTTATGGTTTGTGCATTCATGTATGTGTTCTCATTCAGTACTCTCATGATTATTCAGTTAAGTCATTTTTATGCATAAGCCCTTGCATTTAGCCTTACCTCATCTTCATACTCAGTACATTCCTGTACTGACGCATTTGCACTATGGTGTTTTTATTTGACACCATAGGTTCAGAGGAACGAGATCCAGAGTATCCTTAGCAGTTCAGTCCCAGTCAGAAGTAGTAGACATAGCAGTGAGTCCTCTTTAGTCGAGGATGATCCTTATTTTATTATCGCATCAGACTTATTTTATTTTCAGTAGACGAAGTTAGTTGGGGACATATCCCATCAAATCCACAGTTCAGACAGTTTAGAGGCTTTTCGGACAAATGTATCAGTATTCAGTTTTTAATTTTGAGTATTTTTAGATGTTTTTAACCTTATGGCTAGTTTTCGCATTTATTATCTATGTTATGCAGTGTTCAGGTATAGATATCAGTAAAGGGTTAGCTTGTGGTCCTTCGGAGTCACAAGCACCGTGTGACGTTCCGGTTCCAGAAAAATTGGGTCCTTACAATAATTCTCTGCCGAAAAATTAGTCCTCACTGGCAAAAAGTGAGCGAACTTTGTCATCCTATCCATGAATCAAATAGAATCAAACTGATTCTGAGACCAAAGAAGACCAGTAACAAAATCCATGTTGATCACTTCCCACTTCCACACAGGAAACTCAATCTCCTGATACAATTCTCTGGGCCTCATGTGCTCAAATTTTACTTGTTGGCACACCATGCACTTAGACACCAAACTAGAAACATCCCATTTTATATTGTTCCACCAATACATTTCCTTAAGGTCATGATACATTTTTGTCTAACCAGGATGAATAGTAAAATGTGACATATGCTTCTCAACCAAGATCTTCTCTCACAAACCATCTACATCGAGAGCCTATAACCTCCCTTGGCATCACAAGGAACCAACATAACTAATATCGAAGGCCATTACCTTCTGCCCACTTACCTCACCCTTGATCCGCATCAAGATAGGATCTAACACTTGTCTCTCTTTCACCTCATCACCCAGGGACAACTGTGCCACCTTCTAAACAAACACACCATAATCCTCATAGTCCAAGAGGCGAACTTAAAGGTTAGCCAAACGGTGAACATCTTTTACTAATTCTTGCTTTCCCTGACCCACATGAGCTATAATCCGTAGGGATAACCTGTTAAGAGCATCAACAACCACATTAGCTTTACCTGGATGAAGATTAATGTCATAATCCTTGAACAACTCAAGTCATCTTCTTTTCCTAAGGATATATTTCTAAGTAAACACATATTGCAGGGTCTTATGATCTAAAAAGATATCCACATGCACTTCATAAAAATAGTGACGCTAGATTTTCAACGAGAACACAATAGCCAATAGCTCCATGTCATGAGTTAGATAATTCTTCTCATGCACCTTCAACTGTCTGGAGGCATAACCTAGCACCTTGCCATGCTGCATTAAGATGCAACTAAGCCCCATATGGGATGCATCAAAATAGACCACAAACCCATCCTTTCCTTTCGGCAAGGTCAAGACTGGAGCTAAAGTCAGCTTATCCTTCAGTTTCTAGAAGCTACCCTCACAAACATCGAACCATAAGAACTTTACCTTCTTCTAAGTTAACTTAGTCAATGGGGCTACTATAGTCAAATTTTTTTCCAAAAACCTCCTGTAGTAACCAGCTAAACCCAAGAAGCTCTGGATATCAGTTGGAGTCGTGGGTATAGGAAGCTTCTTAACCATTGTAACTTTCTGTGCATCTACCATGATCCCTTTACTAGAAATGACATGACCCAAAAAAGTGACAACGTTCAACTAGAATTATTTTTCAAAAATTTGACATAAATTGCTGCTCTTTCAGAATCTGCAATACAATGCGAAGGTGATCGACATGATCTTGCTCAGTCTTAAAGTATACTAGAATCTTTTCTTTGAATATAATGATGAAAAAATCCAGAAACTGAAGAAACACTCTATTCATCAAGTCCATGAATACTGTCGGGGAATTATTCAACCCAAAAGACATAACCAGGAACTCAAAATGCCTATATCAGGTATGGAAGGCAATCTTAGGAATATCCACCACCCTAATCTTTAGCTGATGATACCCATACCAAAGAATAATCTTGGAGAAAAACTTATCACCCTGAATTTGATCAAACAAATCATCTATCCTTGGAAGAGGGTACTTATTCTTTACCGTTACCTTATTCAACTGCCGGTAGTAAATACACATTCGAAGGAAACCATCTTTCTTACGCACGAATAATATTGGTGTACCATATGAAGAAACAATTGGACAAATAAAACCATTGTCTAAAAGATCCTTTAGTTTCTCTTTAAGCTCCATTAACTCAGTCGAAGCCATTCTATACAGGGGAACCAAAATAGGATGAGTGTCCAGAACAAGATCAATCCTAAAATCAATCTCCCTATCAGGATGAAAAATAGAAAGGTCATCAGGGAAGACCTTAGGAAATTCATTCACCATCGATATGGAATGTAAAGAAGTACCCTCCGAGTTAGAATCATTGACCCGAACCAGGTGATCACACCTTGGAGATTAATCTCCAAGTTCTAAGATATGATATGAACCTCTACTTAGGAGTTAGGAAACCACCCTCCCACTCAATAACCGAATCATTAAGGAATTTAAAGATGACCTTTGTAATGACCCTTTAGGCCAGTGACCGTATTCTTGCTTATTTTGCTGATAGAGCTTATTCATAGCTGTCCTAAGTCATTAATGACTTGCCGAAACTGATAGATCGGTTACCTGGTGGTTCATTTGTTTTTTAGAACTACTTTCTTAATTCAAAGTCTTTGTTGGTCCTAATTGACCACCACACAAAAACTCTAGTAAAATGACCTTAAATTCAAAATCCAATTTCACCAACACGTTTGGAACATTGAAATCATATGGTTGCATATTTTATTTGCTCAAAACAGACTCTAGATGCATCTCGAGGCATTAGAAAAAGCCCGAAACCAAGTTCCAAGCTTCAACCATGCGGTGCATAGAAAAAGATGCCACAACCACAGAGGTCTAGGTGCGAACATGGTGCTACAATCGTGGCCAGGCGGAGGGCATGACTGCGCTACCCGAGACCTGGATAGAACCTATTTAAGCACTGTCTTGCCTAAAATTTTGTCTATTTTGTGCCTCCCCCTTATGATACAAACCCTAATAGGTATAAAATCTTCCAATTGAGTTTTGTGGGTTGATTAGAATCTTAAAAAACTTGTGAAATCAAATCTTCCTACAAATCTAAGGTATGATTCCTTCTAGTTGGTGTTAAATTTGATTTCAAGACCCAAAACTCCTAAGTGTTTGAGGCTCAATTATATCCACAAATGTGATTGATTTACTCAAATTTCTTTAGGGTTATAACTCCCTAATAATAGTTGAACAATGGGTTAGTCTCGGAAAGTTATTTTCTGAAAGTGGAACCCGCTTGGGGGTTTGGTGTCATTTTTGAACCCATGGCACAATGGTGACATATTGGGTTATTTTATTCTTGTTTTAATGCTTAGATTTCATTATTGATAGCTTGACTCATGGAATAAGAAGCTTCAAGAAAAAGTAAGACAAAGCTTGTTGGTTCATGAGTTGCTTGGACTCAAGGTAGGTTAGGCTTACTTATAGTTAGATTAAGCTTGATTATGTTATAATTATTGATATCTTGAGAGATTGGATGGGTTTTAGGTGATAAATGGTTGAATGGTGATATTTTTGATTAGTTGACTCTTATAGATTATTGAACTTGCAAACGGTGATGCTTGACCCTTAGCCTAGAGCCTTGAATAGTTCGACTAGTAGTCTCATGAATAGTAGGAGAACATGTTAGTTTCTCTAATAGATGAGAATGATGTTTCTCCTTAACCTTAAGGGTATGTTTACCTATGTATTGCTTAAATAGGAATTGACCTTGGTGTTGGGTTGACTTAGAAAGAATGCTTGAAGAAGACTTACCCTATAGGCTTAGTAAGGATTGATAAGCCCTTATGGTGTAATTTAGATAACTTAGCCTAATTCTGGGTAGAAATTAGTATTGTTATAGCAAACTTTGGCATTCTTGGGATTTAAGAGTGGGACTTGATCCTCCTTAAGCTTAAACTATGCAATCCCTTAGATACCTAGATACTTGATGAATATCTAAATTACGTTGTTGAAATTATAATGGTTAAACTCGATTGTTGGATTATGCATATGGTCGATGGTTGGATAATGTGTATACTTGATTGATTATCATGTGATATGGATAGCCTTGGAAAAGTGGTGACTATGCATAACATATGAATGCTCATGCTCATACTTATACTCATATTATATGGTGATAATTAATAGTAAAGTAGGATGGTATATGTATCTTATATCACTATTACACAATTATTATGAACTTGTGTATGTTTATTGATTTGGCCATGTATGTGGATGTATGTTGTTGTCTTAGGGGAATATGTAATGGTATGATGATACCCGATGAATTTGAAAGAGGTAGCAATGTTATGATGATTCTCGGTGAATCTGGAGGATATGTTGATGTTATGATGATACCTGGTGAATCCAAAAGAGGTAATGATGTTATGATAATACCCAATGAATCTGGAGGATATATTGATGTTATGATGATACTAGGTGAATTCGGAAGAGGTAACAATATTATGATGATACCCGGTGAATTCGGAGGATATGTTGATGTTATGATGATACCCAGTAAATATGGAAGAGGCAATGATGTTATGATGTTGTGTGGGGAAACTTTATAGAAGTGCATGTATATATGTGAGTTTATACCGTGTGTGGCTAAAACATTGGTGTACTCGAGACATGATATCTTTCTTGGAAATTGATACTTATTCTGTGTCATTAACCACTAAATAAGAGGTGTGACCCTCATCGACTCTAATCGGTAACTAGAGGTAATTTATGCCTATTCTTGGGTTAAGGCTAATTGGTATGTGTAATCTTGTGTAGAACCAAAGGCTCACCTAGTAAATCTACTTCACTTGAATTAATGGTTATATTATGGAATTTCGCCTAGTAAAGTGGCTTATGTAATAACTAGTTGCCTCTCATAAATGACTATTACTTGTGGGCTAGGAGTCTAGTAAACTAATTGGTGGACCTTACTTGGTTAAAATATGGAAACTAGTCCTTAAGGTTGTAATATCCCTATAATAATTAACTTAGTATGGTATGATGAATGGTTAAGTTGTCATCTAGTATGCGACGTCGTGATGGCCTAATTGATGACTTATATAATGAGAATCCTAACTAGAGAATGGCCTTGTGATGGTCAAATAATTAATATCATTGGTAGCTTGTAGGTTTTCCTTATTTGATGACTAGTAAACTATAAGACTAGTAAACTAGTGTTTCATGGATATGGAGATTAGCTAATATAGGCTAGACTTGGAGTTCATCAATGAAATAGAGATTAAGTAACTATATAACTATGCTATTGTGATATTGGTTTCTTGCGATTGAATTGCGGTATTGATATTGATTGTAGACCTTGATAAGAAGTCATGATGGAAATGGAAACCCGCGGCTTTAGGGTGAGTTGTTGTGTGTGGTTGTGCCTTGAAATATTAATGGATTGATCTCTTGGTATACTCTCCGGAGGTATGGGACATCATGGTGAGTTCTTGTATTGCATTTCTTAGGTGTACTCTCCGATGGTATGGGACACTATGATGAGTTCTTTGTTGTGTACTTTCCAGCGGCATGGGATGTCATGGTAAGTTCTTGTGCTTTATATTCTAAAGGTGGTTTGTGTTGATTATGGTAGATACATGTTTTTTATCTTGTAGATGTTACTTTACACCTTCGAAACGATTACTCTTTTGTATGATGATTTTGGATTATGTTGATATGATATATTATGTTATTGTCCTAGTAGTCTAATTATTTATATAGTGATATCGAAAAGGATTTAGGTTCAAGCTTCTACCTTGACTTTAAGTTATTGTCTTACCTTACATTGTATTTATATTATAATTTAGCTCATGAAGCATCCTAGATTTGCACCCTTAGAAAATTTCCTGGAATCTTTTTCTTCGGACCCAACACGACTCGTGGTACGAGCCATATGCTGGCGTACAAGTGGTGAAGTCTTGTCATAAACTTACCAGTGCTAGTTGGTGGGATGATTTTGGTCACTGGAATAGATATGACTTAGGGGTAAGTGTCGTATGGTTGGGTATGAGTCATATAGGTGACTCGTAAGGTAGACAATGTTTGATCCTCCTGGTGTTATATTCTTCCAGGGATACGGATCATATGCTGAGGTTAACACTTAGGTGGATGAGTCATATACTGGATAATATCTGATCAATGGTTGAGGTTTTGTTATGATCGGGTGGGTATAGACTGTAAGGGAGGTAACGACTCATAAGGAGGTCAGTCGTGACCCTGTTTAGGGTTTTTATGGGATTTAAGTGGGGGTATTTTGGACATTTCCCTACTTACCCTAATAAGGACCCACGACTTCTAATACACTTAGGAAATTATTTACCCTATTATTTTAATCTTAAACACTTAGAAACTCTTCCTAAACATATCATAATTCTCTCAAGAGCTTTTGGGGCAAAGAGCTAGCGTTTCAACTAAGGGATTACTTTGGGGCTTGTCTTGGGGAATCCTTTCCATTAATCTTCTTATTTTAAGTCATTATTCTCTTCCCTACTTATAATTTCAATTAAAGGCATGGTTACATGGTTAATTTCATGGTTTTTCTCTTGCATGATTATGGCTTTCAACTATTGATGTGGGGTTTTTGATGTTAAATGCTTGGTTATAATTTTCTATGGTTTTAATTATGTTTTCAATGCATTAACGGTGGTTTTGGAGAATTGAATTGTATGGTAATGGTTTAATGGTAATGGAATTTGGTTTTGGATATATTATGCCCCAAAGTGTTTGATAAAATGCTTATAAAGATATGTTCATTGCATTGACTTATTTTTAATAGAACTCTTACTTTTTTTTCGGCTTATATATGAAACCTAAAATGTTTTTCAATGGCTTACAAAGGTTAATGGCTGATTGGTTATGCTTGTGGAGAACATGGTAGTCTCCCAAGTGGTTTAATATGGCTAATGATAGGGAACTTGAATTTCTCCTTAATCTAAATGGTTTGGCTATGGATAATGCTTGTAAGTATAGTGGTATGGTGATACCAATGGTTTATTGAATAACATTGGTTAACAAAAGAATAATTGGATTATTTGGACTTGGTTTTAATTAGGCATTAATGGCGAAAAGTGTAAGCTAATCCGTAGAAGGTGGCGGTCCCAGGGGGATTAAAACCAAAAACTTATACGATATGAGGGGTCTTCGATGGCCATGTGCGAGTGTCACATTTATATTGGAGGGATGTACTAGTCATCCCAGGAATATTTTCTGGTCGTGCAGATACACACACTGGGACCCTTTCAGCAGGGGAGCTGAATCCATATGGCCCGTGGGTGGTAGGACGACTAAGCTACACAACCCAGGTAAAGGTTTAAAATGGCATGCCAAAGCATGAAATGCATAGGTAGTAGTGGGTGATATTGACTCCGTGCTATATGAGTGTGAGATACTACCTAATTCCCCTTGTATTTTAAATTCAGAACTTGCCTGGTTAGTCTTGCCTAGGTTGAAGGATAGTCAGTTAGGAAAGGATCACAGGCTGTTTTTTATTTAAGTCCACTTTTAGCCTAAATGACCTTCCATGTGCGAATTGTACCCCTTGATCCCTATTTTGAGCCTTGCAAGCTTATTTTTCTTATTTTCACCATTCACATAACCATTTGTATTACAATTTACCTGTTTTAGCCTAGGTCTTCCTTGGACATTATACACCTCAACACAGGTAAAATGTCTAAGTTTAGGGTGGCTATCGTAGGGATGCATAGTGTAAAATGGGTATAAAGAAAGGTAAATAGGAGAAAAATAAAGTAGGGCTAGGTGTGGTTGAAAATGAAAAAACAAAAGAAGAAAAGATAAATTATGAAAAAATAAAGAAAGAATAAAAGATCACACCCAACCTGAATGTGCAATAAAAGAATAAAAAGGAGAAATAAGGGTGGAATAAAAAGAAAATTGGCTAGTAAGTGAGACCACAAAGTTAGTGTAGTGCTAAGGAGGCTTAGTCACTTTAAATTTCCTTATATGTCATACCATCCCTTAAGCCTACATTACAAGTCGAGAAAAGTCCTACAGTGATCCTAACTTGACTATTCGGATGCTAAGGTAACGAAAATAAGGGCAAGCCTATGGTATTTGAAATGCATTGCTTGGAAATTCTTTGTTGAGTGTGATTGTATCTTGGCTGTCCATGCATCCACATGTATGATTCCTTATAAGTGAGTGGGACATCTTTGTTATGAGGGCACTTGAGTCATATTGCCAGCTATTTGCTTGTTCGAGTAGTGTAATTTGTTGTCTGTTGCTAATATAATTGCCATAACTTGATCCCATTGTGTTACATTGTTGTACTTTATGTTCATACACAATTGGCTTTGAAAATAGATATAGGAGGGGATGTTGCAATTTGAACTTAGCGTGATGACTGCTGCCTTGAATATCTTAGATTCTTCTAGTTAAGCGTTATTTTTGTTTCGTTGTGTTTTTGTTGCCTGAGGACATGCAAATGTTCTAAGTTGAGGGTGTTGATGTGCTGTAGAAATATCACACTTTTGATGCTTAAAACGAGGAAAATATGCAAGTTTATGAGGCCTTTTTGTTAGATTTGATCTGTTCTGGGTATGTTTGCAGAAAACCATATTTTGGATGAGAAGTTTATGAAAATGGTGAAAAAGGTGTTTTTGGCCACTTTTGGACAGACTATGGATGTTTGGGATATTTTTTGGCTTTATTGTGATTAAAACATGTTTGAGAATCGAAGAAGAGCTAAAAAACATACTCCCGGCACCTACTAAGTTAACCCACGGACCGCAGGTAGGACCTACAGACCACAGGTACACAAAGTAGGTGACAGAAAGCCAAAATCCTGAGAGCAACTTGTAGGATCTGTTCCATCCGCAAAATGCAATTTGCACCTGCGCCCTATGCCAGACTACAAGTACCATCTACACCACACCAGACCACAGGTACAGAGAGCAGGTGGCCACTTGTCCAAAATACTGTAGAAGGTACATAACTTATTGTAAATACTATAAATAGGGTGACATCCCTATTTCTCCTATAAATACTTGAAAGGATTTCTCTTATTTCATCCAGTCTTTGTTTTTAGGGTTTTCTTTTGTACTATAAATACCCTTTATGTACTTTTTAGTAGAGGTGACACACTTTTGATACGCACAAATATTTTTTCATTCCAAGATTTGTCTTTGATCTTGGGATTTTCTTGTATTAACTTCAGTTGATTAATCAAAGTACAGTTTTCGGTTTTTATTCATCTGATCATTGTGACTTCATCTAAGCCTTCAATCATGAATGTTATTGATTTCTTCACAAGTATGAGCGGTTAAAACCCCACAACTAGGGCTGTGCGAACCCTGGCTGATTGATGGAGTAGGGGAAGTATGATTGTTGAATTGAACAAATACCCATGGCAAGCATCACATTATCTTTATTATAATAGTTTTCTTAGTAGCTGCAAACGTTAGGATCTCGCCTAGATATTACTACTTACTCCAAAAGAGGATTAGTTACTAGGAAAAGATAATGACAATAGTAATTTAGGATTTAATTATCAATCCATTGCCGCACAATAGAATATAATGAGTGACCGTTAGTTTTCATCTAATAACTAGAGACTCAAAAGGTAATAGTTAACTGGGATCAAGATAAGGGTTAGTAACGTGACATCCCGAGACTCAAAAGGTAAAGGGTGAAATCCTTCTACTTGTCCAAAATACTGTAGAAGGTACATAACTTATTGATTCTGCATGCAATATATTGGGTTGGTTCATCATAACACGATAAACCTACAGAGTTGAGAAGCCAGGGGGAACACAATCCTAGTGTTCACCTATAACTGATTTCAACCAAAGTTAATATTGTCACTTTTTTGAGACTACTACAAAAAATTCCCCCATTTACTTTCCAGTACTGCCCGTAAACTACAACTACTGATAACTACAATTCCACGTGTTCCCTTGGGATTCGACACCAACCTTAGTTGGGTTTCTATATCTTATAATGACCGTACTATCATCCAAAATGAGGTGTTTCTTGGACGTCATTAGTTTAATTTTCTCACTTTTCAATGATGTGAAAAAGGGGATATTGAGTTCATGTAGTAGGGACCAGGTACCAGGTAATTTGATTTTCAAATTTGAATGGCATACTAATAAAGGAAAGTATGTGATGTGCTGAATAGATGAATGAAGGGAGTCGTATTGACAGGGGGAAGTGTGAAAATACACTAAATAAAGGTGCATGATGACCAGGGGAAGAAATTAGAAAATTTTGCTACTAATGACAATAAGGGACCAGGTCCCTGTGTTGCATGATGGAGGAAACATGATGATAGGGGGAATTATATTCAGTTGGTAATCACACTGATTAAATGTGATAAATGTGCATTGGTTCTCAAAACTGTATGGTTGGTTTGTCATCATAAAAAAAGTGGAAAATTGCTATATGTAGTTTTGATGATGAACAACTAACTTTAAGGGACCAGGTCCCTATTAGTGCAAGATACAGTACAGTTAGCACGCTTTGTCTGCATAGTTTTTTTCTCTTGTGTAACAAACTTGCAGGTGCTATTTTTTACTGATTTGGACAGCTGATCTAATGATTTTTCAACCTTAATCATCACTTATATATAAAAGGAAAGAGACTCCTATTCATCAAATTGGCTTTAGTAAATACAAAGAGTGAAGTGAGGCATCATAAACCCAGTTCCAATATGACTCAAGTTCTTAGCTTTATGAGTGCTGAAAAAGAAACTATTCTTGACTGTATTCTGATTTGTAAATAAATTACTCGTGTTATAAGAGTAATCACTTTTTCTATTTGAGTAGAGAGTGCTTAGGTAGATTTGCTTAAGCTTGTGACTGATTAGAGTTAATCAATAGAGAGGGTCCTTGGTAGAGTTACTAAGATGAGCTTGTAGTAGAGTTGCTACTAGCAAAAAGAGCCTGGAGTTAGGCTGAAATCTAGAAAGTAATTAGGAGGTTGATTATAGTGGATTTATTTGGTGCTTGTGAGGGCAAGTCATGGTGTTTCCCTTCCTAGTTTTCCATGTAAAATTCTTGTGTTTTTACTCTTCTTGCACTGTCTCTTACTTCTTGGTTATTTCTGTGTACTTTTTTTGTGATTGATTTTGAGGGATCTGGTCCCTCACTTTGTGGTACAACCCTTAGGTTTTCAACACCCCCTCTAACTAAGTCCTATCAACTTTGTCTGTTTGCCATCCCTGTGTAAATTTCCAGTTTTTGTTTCTAAAGTGGCTTTTGATGAATTAGAGTTTTTATGTTTATTTTGGTATGTTGTAATGGTACTGATCTCTTTTAAAAATGAATGAATGATTTGTTTGCGTGTTGCATCTATCTCTTCTTTACTTTTAAGTTGTTCTTCATGATAGTGTTTCCCCAGTGGCATGAGTTAACTTACTTGTGCTTATCTTACTCTTGGTTTATGTTATCACTTTTCATTGATGCCAAAAAAGGGGATACTGAATTCATATGGTAGGGACCAGGTGTGTGTTACATGATGTGTTGAAGGGACCAGGTGCCAGGTGCATATATGTTGAATGTTGAAGGTCATATTGACAGGGGGGAATGTTGGTGAAGATGATGGCATATTGATAGCGGGAAGCATAGTGCAATGATAGGGGGAACATTTATTGACAGTAGTGGTGATCACTCTGATTGAATAAGGTGAATAAACTTTGATTCTTAAATTTATGGTTGGTTTGTCATCATCAACAAGGGGGAAAATTGCTATATCTTGTTTTGATAATGAGTAGCTGACAACAAGGAACCAGGTCACTGGGTCTTCATGAGTTCAGTACAGCTGTCATTGTCTTGTGCAGTTTTGTCTATTAGTGTAACGAACTGCACAGGTGAGCTTATACCTTTTAGTACACCTGAACCAATTTTATTTCTACCCTAATCATTTGTCCAGCTATAAATAGAAAAGAATGCTCCTCAATTCACTATTTTTGCAATCAGATTGTTCAAGAGAGAAATCAATGAAAACTCAAATATTGCTCAAGTCCCAAGCTTTTGTATGATGAGAGAGTGTGTGTTCTTGAGTCAAGTCTTGGTTTGTAACTGAATTACTTATGTTATAAGAGTAATGCTTTCCTTGTGTTCTCAAGAGTGCTTAGGTAGAGTTACCTAAGTTAATATTAGTTAGAGTTGATCAATATTGAGGTGAGTTCTTGGCAGAGTTGTCAAGGTAGGTTTGTAATAGAGTTTTTACAAATTAGTGGAGCTTAGAATAAGTTCCTATTGAGTCTGCAATCAAGAGTTTGATTATAGTGGATTGTTGAGTTCTTGTGAGGAAAATCCATGTTTTTTTCTCCCTTTAGAAAGGAGGTTTCCACGTTAAATCTTTGTGTTCTTTAGTTTCAAGCAAAGTTTTAGTTTCCTACTAATTTACTATTTTATTGCCCATGTCTGACTTTAAGGGAGCTAGCCCCTCATAGGGTGGTGCAACCCCCCACGTTTTAACACTCTGCTTAACATACCTTTGTGAACACCCAAAGACACCAAACCTAAGCTCTGATACCAACTTTGTCATGACCCAAACAAAGGCCAAGCCGTGACGGGTATCTCAAGTCCACCAAGGATCAGAGACCATCTCCTTTGCCTAACCACACAAGAGATAGCACACCTAGCAGTGGCTGAAATCCGAACATATAACAAGATAAAGGATAATAACTTAAAACAACTAGTAGTGTCAACCATCACAATAACCTAATCCACACTAATATCATATTCACAAAAGCCTCTAAACAAAACTAAAAACCAATCTAAGTCGGGACATGCCCCCGACCTTGGCAATGACAATGACAATGATAATGTTAATGATAATGGAAAGTCTTTATTTCTAGTCTATGAAATGAAAATGATGAAATTACCAAGCCTTCCAGAGAATGGAAGCTCACCACTTTACCACCAGAGACCAATGAACCAAGCCGATCCCTCTAATACTGTGCAGAAAAAGTAGAAGTATCTCCGATGCCCGCATCACGTGGGGATATAGCATATGGAGATGGTTAGTGGGTTGAGCACTAGCATGTAACTAAGGGATAGGAGATAAAATAATGTCAATTCCAATCTAATTAAAAACCATGTGAACATCATCATATACATATATAATTAATATGTCGGGATAGGGAACAAGGCTTATCATGAAGTAAAACATTATGCTGGACTATATAGCTTAACCATCATAAAAGGCACCCACGGGCTATATGGGTTCAGCTCCCCCTGCTGAAAGGGCCCCAGTGCATGTTAGCCGCACGTACCAAAGAAATTCCAAGGGAAAGATAAATCCATCAAGACAACTAGCCATCCCAAATATATATATAAAGTGTGACCCATGAACACGGTTATCAAGACCAAATCTCACGTTGGTGAATATGAGTTTCTAATATAAGTCATCCAAGACCCTCACCTTAATAGCTTCGCCACATAACCCCCATTAAACTCAATTTAAAGTAAATATCACATAACCTATTAATTAACCAAAGAACCAACCGTTAAGGCACACCATGGGTATCATCATACCCTAACACTTGCAAGCTTATCTCTATGCCATAACAATCATATTAGCTTAGGGAAATACCTCGACCTCCTTTGTTCATTAGGCTAAATCTTAGAAAAAAGGCTTCCAAAATCCATGTTCATTGGTTTACCATTTATGCAATGCATTAATATAAGTGAGTAAGTCAAACCAAGTGATAATTTCACAATTCAAAGCCGTTTACACAAGTGGGTTGAGGGAACACAATTATTAAAAACCAATTCCAATTTCAAAGCATCAATTTTGGAGAAACCATGACCCCGTAGTTTATTCACCACACTCATGCATCCATAATTTCAAAACCATTAATAAAGTATAAATAATGAATAATAAATTATGGGAAAATAATTTAAGAATCAACCATGTCAAATCCCTCAATTATAGCAAAACCCATATTCAAATCCATATAATTTAAAACAATTAAATGCATGATTTTCATAAAATAATACTCGGGGAAGAGTAAAATGCCTGAAACACCAAGATTTATGGAAAGAAATCAACCATTGAGCCCTTGGATGACCTACTTCTTGGAAACCCTAATTATCTTAACCTTGGGGATTTTTGGGAGTTTGAGAGAGATATTGAGTGCTAAGTGTTAAAAATAACATCCCAAGGGTGTTTTATGGTCGTGGGTATTAAGTGGTTAAAGAGGAAAATGTCCAAAGGGCCCTTCAACTTAAAAGCGGAAAAATTATTGGCAGTCGTACTCATTATGACACCTTAAGACTCATTACCATGAGTCGTAGTCAAGATAGTGTCATTAGGCACATATACTATTGACCCTATGACTCACATCATACTACTCGTATCGTGACCCTAAGACTCATAGGGTTCAAGTTGTATCCAAGACAAAATTATTTGGGCCTCACACTTGTCACCCTACGATTTGTACTATGCAACTCGAATAGAGTCTTTATGACTGGTTGGAAGCCACTCGTAATCGGGATAGAAAACTTAGACACACACACTGGTCAATATATGATTAGGGTTCTATGACTCATCAATACTCTCTACGACTCGTAAGGGGAGTCGTAGTTTGGGTAGATTAAATTTCAAAAATTTTTAAGGACCAAGAATTTGGGTTGTTGCAGTAAGAAGGCATACCCGTTGCTTATTCTAGTAAATTTTTTGCATAAAAAAATAAGGATAAGTCTATATATGCCAAGGAGTACATGGATCTAGTAAAATAAGTAGATAGGTGGAGACATTACTTGCAGTTTAAACACTTTATTGGCAGGATTAATCATCATAGTTTAAAATCCCTTTTAGAGCAAATGGTAACCTCAACAATACAATAGAAGGGTCTCACTAAGCTTTAAGGGATATATTATAAGGTTCAATATACGAGAGGTATAGAAATAGAGTGGCTAATGCACTCTTTGGACAATATAAGAGGCCTGAAGACTCCACTGATCAAATCCTAGGAAAATTATTACCCATAAGTGTTATAGTTTCTAGGTGTATACAAGAGATAGAGGATAATTATGTAGATTATGCTCTTTTTCAAGTGCTTATGATGAAACTTGTTATGGATTTAAATGAACCTGTTTTTAGCAATTATCATATGGAAATATTAGAAGAAAGGGAAACTCTATGTAGGTGGTACTAGAGAATGGAGACAATAGTTGATCTCTACATTCCATGCTTTTCTATGGGTGGTCATTATGGCTAGTTAGGCACACTAAAGAGATTTCCTCTGAGGTTCTATTGTCCTATCATAAAACTCATTGAGGCACAATATATTGAGAGGTGTGATGTATTCCATATGAGCAAAGAGGATAATGTAGCATATCAAGGGTCACTACAACCTCTACTAATCCCTAATCAAACTTGGAGTCACATAAGCATGCATTTTATTGAATGATTGCCCAAATCTAGATCCAAAGATGTTATACTGGGGGTAGCAGATAGGTGGTCAAAGTATGCTAATTTTGTTGCCTTTTTCTACTTCTTTACTACAACCACTGTGTCTAGCAAGTTTTGGAAGAAGATGTATTGCTTATATGGTACTCCTGAGTCCACTATAACTAATAGGGATATAATTTACCTTAGTAATTCTTTGCGATCATTGTTCATACTAGTGGGGACTCAACTGCACTACAACACTACCTATTATTGTCATAACCCAAATTAGACTCCATGATAGCCCCTGTCACACCCTCCGATACATGTAAGCTTATACCAACCCAAATTCAATTGTTAAAGCAAAAACTAAATTGAAGAATTAAGAATGGAAGTAATCCCAAATAATATAAATGAAGTATAATAACTTTGATTAAAAAAGTATAATATCAATAATACATCTAGGTCTGGTTTTAACTAGTACAAGCCTCTAATATAGAATACGATTAAAGGGTCTAAATTATATTAAATGCAAATAAAGCATAATATAAGATAAGGAGAGATTTGGGTAAGATCTGAGACCCATTGTAAGTCCCTCCAGGTAATTTTTCCATTTCCTCTTATTTTCATCATTTAAAGCTTTCCTATAGATGTTGTAAGTCATTTTTGACTTGTTGGAGATGATTGTTTACCTACTAGGTAGTTTGTTTGGTTTTTAGATCCGATTCCCTATTTTGAAGTATTCATAAGTAAGAATGGCTAGCGAGCAAAAACTCCAGTCAAACGTTCTCTTATTCTAATTTAAATAGTTCCATCAACTTCTAAACATCTATTTTAGGCTTGGGGTACCTTTGGTCTGGTCCCAAGGCTTTCAGACTCATTTTGAGCTATTGGCCAAAAATTGATAAAAATAGCCTATAGATATGGGGCCCACTTTTTATTAAAACGACCTTAGATGGAAATTTTAACTGTGCCATTGAGTTTGAAATGTCAAATTTGATAGGGTAGCATAGTTTTTTTCATTCACAAGATTCTGAATGAATACCGAGGGGTTGATGGAGACTTTGAATTTTCCATTACCCATCTGGTGTATCACTCAGCTAGTGCATCCACTTAATTGACCAGTCTTGACCAGCCGAGGGACACTTAAGTGAAGGATGCTTAAGTGGTTGTTGGTCCACTTAAGCAGTGTATACCTGATTTTTGGTGATTTGTGTGAAATATTTATTTTGGTGAAATTTGACCATTTTACCCCTCTTATGGTTGAATTGTGGTATTTTGAGGGTAAGGTAATGCTTGACATAGTTACCAAAGAATTTTGATATCATCTATGTGAGATTGTGACTTTTGATGGTCTTAAAGGCTTATTAGTTAACTTTGGTCAACATTTTTTTATCTGTGCGTTGGATGGAAGAACGAACTGCACAGCAGACCTAAAACGGCAATTTTAGGTTGGTTACATGGTTGATGCGGTTTTATGGATTTTGTATCTTATTTCGACCCTCGGTTCAAAAAATTACATAATTGGGTTTTGAGGGTCAATTTTGTGAATACAATGTCTTTCAAAAATCTAATATCACTATTGATTCCAGAGCATTGAATTTAGCAGGGTAGCATAGTTCATTTATATAATTAGGATTTGGATGGATCTTAAGGGGTCCGTGGAAATTTGGAAGTCTCCAAGTCTCCAGCTGGTGCACCACTTAGTTGGTGAACTCACTTAAGGATGCTTTGGTATCTTAAGAGACTTGTCTTGACATCTAAAGTGTCATTAAGTGAGACCAGGCCCTTTTAAGTGATTCCCGCTTAAGCGATGGTCTGGTCGCTTAAGCGATACTAGCATGCGAAATGCCTATGGCTTATGTGGAAGCCAAGTCGCTTACACGGAGAAGCGATCTTCACTTAACCGACGCCTGATAAGTGACTCAATAGCTTCTTAGGCAATGCCTGGGTGGATTACTTTCCCATTTTTGATATTGTTACACAATTTTTGATACTTAGAACTAGGGTTTGAGTTTATGAGCATTTTCTTCTATTTTAAAGCTTGGGTAAACTCCAAATCCCTATTTCAATTATTTTCTTTTATTTGTATTATTTAAATCTAGTTTAAACTCGAATTTAAAGGTGAAATTTGGGGATTTTAGCCCGAAAGGCCAAAATTAGCATTTCTTTTATTCAAACACCAATTCCAATCCGTTTTCACTTAGGATTTTTCCTATGAGTTCCTTTAATCTTGGAAAATATTTTTTTCGACTAAAGTTCTAGTTTTATGTTTTTCCTTTTCAAAAACCCATTTTTGAGGTTCATTTTGACCTGATTTTGAAAGGGGAAATATGGGTATCATTGACTTTCTTTTGATGTGTAAATTCTATATTTATGTGTTTTAGCTGATTTTGGTTCCATGCATCAGGTGAAAACTCAGTGATAAAGTATTTTTTATTCTGGTTTAGACATACGAGAAAAGTTATGACTTACTTTCTTCAGACTGGGTTTGGGTAGTTTATAATAATGTTAAAGCATGCAATGGACATGGGGTTGTATCATGGAAAATATGTTTAGGTGATTTATGTGTCATGTGTGGGCCAATATGGATAATATTTGGTGGTTGTTGTATGTAACGCCCCAAAACCTGGTCCCGAGATGTCACACGATGGTCAAGACTACGAGTAGGCTTAAGCTAACCCTGTCTACCTTCTACTATGTCTGAATCTCATAATAAAGGAAACATAGACATTAGAGTCATACTATATGTGGAAAACTGTCTGAATATAATATCTGAAAATAATGTTTGAATCCTTAATACTGAATAATCTAAATAAAAATTAGCAATCTGACAAGACTCTACTACTAATATCTAGAGAGTCACTGGGACAAACCCCCAACTAACTCAAACTGTCTGAAAAGAATACTGAATCATCTAAACTGATAAGCTGAAAATAAACTGAATGACTAAGTCCCCAAACTATGAGGACTCACCAATTGTCGGGATGCAGATGGAGATGCTCGAAATTACTCACGCTGCTAAAACTGAGCACCTGAAACTACATTATGAGATAATATAGCATAAAGACGTATATGTGGATCGGTACTTTGAGGATGTACTGAGTATATGAGGGTGAATGCATAAGTAAAACATAATATCAATCATCATCATAGTTTGTAAAACAATGCATGCTAAATGTAAATGACTCACATATACTGGAATATCTGAAAACTGAAGTCTGTAATCATGAATAGCAAATCATACTTTGTAAATATTGTGAGTCATAACATTTAGTTCTAAAAGTTTTACTAATGTTCTATCTGTAAATCATACTGTCTAAGTGTAAAAAGGGCTCACCTTCATATATGAAATTTGAAATTTGAAATCTATAACCAATATCTTTCTGTAAAGCATAATATGAATAAAGTTGTGAGACTTTACACTTCTGTAATCTGTAGGGAGGTTCTTCTAACTGACATAAACCATGTGAGCTAACATGGAGTCCAACATCTTATCCCCTTATGGGGAAAACATCACGATGGGGAGAGTTGTCATACTCTTGCCAAGGAGTATAACCTAATCTAAGTGATCACATCTGTATATATCATCCATATAGAAATGAGAATAATCTAATAATCTGTACCTATGTTGGCTACGTATTTATTTGGAAGATAGGGTACGCTAATCCCACAGTTCTCGCTCGGGGCTAAATACTACTCCCTTTAATCTGCACTCATTCTGTTGGAAATCCACTTTTAAAAACTAGCATAAGGGTTTATTAGAAAACCAGTTATGCATTTACCTGATTCAATCTGTAAATAAAGCTATTCTAAGTTTTGTAATCTGTAATAAATCTATAAAGTGAATTCCAAATCTTATTTGAGGATTAAAAGATCAAATCTTTACTGAAAATCTGAGAATAAACTGATCATCTGATGCTTAAAGCATAATCGTTCATGAAATAATAGTATTCAATCTTGGGATAGTAACTCATGCATCAATCTCACGTCAAAACATCATAAAGTTCATACTTGATAATGTAATTAATGACAATTCATCTCAAAATCTGAAATTTACTACAATAGGCATGTAAATATAAAAATAGTCATGCAATTCAACTTCTAAAACACTTGAAATCTTATAATCTTGCAATTAGCAATAATGGGTATGAACCCTAATTTAAAACCAATGTATAATCATTCAAAGTCATATAAATTTGAAATAAAAACTTGGTTTTGGGCATAAGGATGAAAGAGGATCCTTGTTCATAAACCCCACATACCTTAATTGATGATTAGATGGAGAAACTTGAACTTTTGATTCCTATTTGGGTTTTTGAAGATGAATTCTTGATTTTCTTGATTTGGGAATCCTCAATTTTGAGTTATCTTGGAAAAATAATGGAGGATTTTAATTTCTTGGAGAGTAAGCTTTGAACTCTAGAGTTTTGCTTTTTGAGAGAATGGATGAAAATAAGCATAAAGTCCTTAGAATAGGCTTTAAATCCTTGTTTTGGATGAATTAGGGGTTTGAGGATTGACCAAATAGCCCTTCTAAAATTTTCATCGAAACTGGAAAATCCCGACTTTGCATGCCACCGCGACGTGCCACTATCGCGGTGACTCACTGGAAAAAGGACAATTGGGACCTGGAACATCTTTGCGATGCAGAGCTATCGCAGTGCACTACTAAAATGCCAGTTGGTCCATCACCGCGATGCACCACCATGGCAGTGAGCCACTGGAAATTGACAATTGGGAAATTAGACCTCACCGTGATATAATCTTATTGCAGAGGTCCTCTAGAATTTGACAAACGGAAATTTAGCCTTCACCATGATACGGTGCTTGCCAAGATGGCGTACTGCTTTACTAAAAATGCCATAACTTCTCAACCGAGTATCAAATTTGGGTGAAATTGGTATCGATGGGAAGCTTATTCAATTTCCCACACAATGAAGGGTCTAAATCTGGAAAATTTCACATGTAAAAAAAGTCATTCATTTTTGAAGCTAGTCTTTGACAATCTAGGAGTGAAATTAAGCCAGGAAAAGTATGGGGTATTATAATATCTCCCTCTTGGAAACATTCATCCTTGAATGTGGCTAGTTAAGCTGAAAATACTGAGGAATCTGAGGCTATAAGCTATCATGCACAGCTGAAATATTTGTATGACTGAATCTAAAACATATTGAGCTACTGATGTGATCTGTGAGTGCATGAATTTACATGAAAACAACTATATAACTGAATCTGAGACTAGAAAAGAACTGAATGAAGGGAGACTATTTCCTTCGGTTGAATCTGAGTTTGTGGAGAAGAGTTGAGGATACTTGGTACGCATGTCTACTTCTGCTTCCCAAGTAGCACCCTCAACAGACTAATTTTGCCACAGAACTTTGACCAAGGGAACTTTTTTGTTCTTTAGCCTACGAATCTGACGATAAATAATCTCTACTGGAACTTTTTCGTATGAGAGGTTATTCTGAATATTTGTACTTTCTAGATGAACTAGAATAGCTGAATCGTCCATGCACTTCTTCAACAAGGACACATGGAATACTGGATGAACTGAGGAAAAATCTACGGGTAGCTCAAGATCATATGCTACCTTTCCCATGCAGCTCAAAATCCGGAAGGAACCTATATATCCGGGACTAAGCTTTCCCTTTTTGCCAAATCTATTCACCCCCTTCATGGGTGAAACTTTCAAATACACAAGGTCATCAACTTCAAACTCAAGATCCTTTCTTCTTACGTCTGCATAAGATTTTTGACGACTCTGGGCTGCTTTCAATCTTTCTCTAATCAATTGAACTTTCTCCATGGCTTCAAACACCATGTATGTCCCAATAAAAGTGGCCTCACCCACTTCGAACCAACCAACTGGCGATCTACATCTCTGCCCATAAAGAGCTTTAAACGGGACCATCTGAATACTATCACGATAACTGTTATTATAAGCGAACTCAATCAACGACAAATGGTCATCCCAACTTCCTTTGAAATCAAGAACACAAGCCCTCAACATATCTTCTAGAGTCTGAATGGTCCTTTCTTCCTGACTATCTGTCTGTGGGTTAAAAGCTGAACTAAGATGAACTTGGGTACCAAGACCCTTCTGAAAGGCTTTCCAAAACTGAGAGGTAAAATGAGTACCCCTATCTAAGATAATGGACAAAGAAACTCCATACAATCTGACCAACTCTCTGATATACATCTCAACATAATCTTCAGCTATGTAGGATATGTGAACTGGTAAGAAATGCGCTAATTTAGTCAATCTGTCTACTATCACTCAAATCGAATAATGTTGACAACGTGAATGGGGTAAACCAGTTACAAAATCCATATTCACCTCTTCCCACTTCCAAGTGGGGATACCAAACTCTTGCAACGTACCACCAAGTCTTTGGTGCTCTACCTTAACCTATTGACAAGTTGCACACTTGGCTACAGACTCTGCTATATCTTTCTTCATACCACTACACCAATAGATTTTCCGCAAGTCGTGGTACATTTTGGTGGCTCCTGGATGAATAGAATAACGTGCACCATGTGCTTCCACCATAATCCATTGCCTTAAATCATCAACATATGGCACACACAATCTACTCTGGTACCTCAACACACCATCTCCCCCTTGAGAGAAAACCTCTACCTTTTGGTTTTTAACTGACTCCTTCAGTTTAACCAAACTAGAGTCCTCATCTTGCTTCTCTTTCACTTCTGAAACTAGAGAAGATTTGGAACTACTCTGAACCCAAACATTTCCTTCAGTTGAATCAACCAATCTCACACCCAGCCTAGCTAACCGGTTAACTTCTTTAACTAACTCTTTCTTATCATCCTCCATGTGAACAACACTACCCATGGACAGTCTTTTAAGGGCATCTGCCACTACATTGGCTTTGCTCGGATGATACAATACACTCATATCATAATATTTCTATAATTCCAACCACCTTCTCTGATGAAGATTCAACTCTCTCTGAGTAAACACATACTGCAAGCTTTTATGATCGTGAACACATCAACATGCACCCCATAAAGATAGTGTCTCCAGATTTTCAAAGCAAACACATACTGCAAGATTTTATGATCGTGAACGCATCAACATGCACCTCATAAATATAGTGTCTCCAAATTTTCAAAGAAAACACAACAGCAGCTAACTCAAGATCATGGTTAGGGTAATTCTTTTCGTGAGGCTTAAGCTGTCTAGAGGCATAGGCTATGACCTTACCTCTCTGCATTAATACACAACCCAAACCAACTCTAGAGGCATCACAATACAAAATAAAACCATCTGTACCATTAGGTAATGCCAAAACTGGGGCTGAAGTGAGTTGAGTCTTTAATTCCTAAAAACTCTTCTCATAAGAATCTGACCACTGAAACGTAACTTTCTTTTGGGTCAATCTAGACATAAGAGACGCAATAGAAGAAAAACCCTGAAAAAAACCTCTGTAATAGACAGCTAAACCCAAGAAATGTCTAATATCTGATGGAGAAATAGGTCTAGGCCAATTTCTTACTGCTTCTGTCTTTTGGGGAAAAACTCTAATACCATCACTAGAAATGATGTGACCGAGGAAGGCCACTGACCTTAGCCAAAATTCACACTTGTTGAATTTGGCGAATAACTGGTGATCTCTAAGAGTTTGCAACACAATTATAAGGTGGTCTGCATGATCATCCTCACTATAAGAGTAAACCAGAATATCATCGATAAAGACTATGACAAACATGTCCAAATACTATTTAAACACTCTGTTCATCAAGTCCATGAAGGATGCTGGAGCATTTGTTAGTCCGAAGGACATGACTAGAAACTCAAAATGACCATTATGGGTTTTGAAAGTTGTTTTTAGAATATCACATTCCCTTACTCTAAGATGATGATAGCCGGTTCTAAGGTCTATCTTGGAGAAATAACTTGCACCTTGGAGTTGATCAAATAAGTCATCAATTCTTGGAAGAGGATATTTGTTTTTCACTGTAACTTTATTCAGCTGATAATAGTCGATGCACATTCGTAAAGAACCATCTTTCTATCACATGAATAGGACGGGAGTACCCTATGGAGAAACACTAGGCCTTATGAAACCCTTATCTAAGAGATCTTTAAGCTAATCCTTTAACTCTTTAAGCTCGGCTGGGGTCGTACGGTATTGAGAAATAAAAATAGGCTGAGTATCTGGAAGAAGGTCGATCCCAAATTCTATTTCCCTATTGAGAGGTACCCCTAGAAAATCTTTGGGAAAAACATCAGGAAACTCATTGACTACACTGACTGACTGAACTGTTGAAGTCTCAGACTTAGTGTCTTTGACTCAAACTAGATGATAGATACACCCTTTGGAAATCAACTTTCTGGATTTAAGATAAGATATGAAATGACTTTTGGGAGATACTGAATTTCCTTTCCACTCAACGACTGTCTCATCTGGAAACTAAAACTTCACCATCCGGGTCCGACAATCTATAGAGGCATAACAAGAATGGATCCAATCCATACCAAGAATAAGGTCAAAGTTAACCATATCTAACTCTATTAGATCTGCTAACATGATTTTATGAAGGACACTGATAGGACACTTCCTATAGATTTGTTTGGCAACAACTGACTCACCCACTGGGGTAGAAACCAAGAAGGGCTCAGGGATCTTTTCAGGACTTATTTCAAAATTCACTGCAACTAGTGGGGTTACATAAAAGAAACTCTACCCAGGGTCTAACAACACATAAACATCAAGACGAAAGACACGAAGCATAATAGTAACAACAACTAGTGAATTATCCTGCTCCTGATAGAAGGGTAAAGCATAAAACCGATTCTGGCGCTGACCGCCACTGGTACTGGATGATGCGCCTTGAGGAGGAGCTGGGCAACCTAGAGAAGCTGGTGTACTAGTAGCCTGGGTATGGGGACGAATATCTCTGTTTCTATGCGTGACATGTGGACACTCTCTAATTCCATGACCCAACTTACCACAACCATAACAACCCTTCTGTCCCATCAAACACTCTCCAGGATGATTCTTACCACACTTGGCACATGGAAGATAATTGGGTCTTCCACTCACACTATTCTGAGATTTGGACATAGAAAACTTACCCCATTGCTCCTGCCTAGCTCTAAGAGCAGAAGAACTAGCTGAAGAAGGTGCTGGCATCGATAAATGATTCTGAAACTGTGAACGATTTCCCTCTTGAGACCTAGCCTAGCCATAATCAAACTGCCCTATTTTAGCCTTCTTATTACTTCTATCTCTTTTCTTCAACTTCTCTGCCTCAATCTGCTGAGCATGAATCATCAACCTAGCAAGATACATGTCTCCAATAAGCATGGCAGTCCTACACTTCTTAACTACCAAGCTAGATACGCCAGTAACAAACTTACTCATACTCGCTTTAGGATCAACCATCGTATCAGGGGCGTACTTAGACAACTGATTGAACTTAAGGAAGTACTCCTTCATTGTCATTTAGCCCTACCTCAGGTTCACAAACTCCTCTATCTTAGCTTCTCTCATTTCACACGGAAAGAACCTACCTAGAAATGCATCTCGAAATACCTGCCAACTCATAGGAGCTACATTCTCACCTCTACCATTCTTCCATATAACTACCCAATCACCACATCCTTCAATTTATAGGATGCCAACTCTATACTCTTCTCCTCAGAAACATGCATAATCTGGGTGATCTTCTTCACCTCATCTAGATAAAGTTGCGGGTCCTCACCTTCTTTCGACCCAAAGAACTCTGGCGGGTTCATTCTCATGAAATCTTAGATTTTGGCTGCTGCCAAATCACCATTCTACTGAAGTGGGACTACAGCCTGATGGTTTCCTTGAACATTGGTAGTCACTGCCTGGGCCAATGCCTGGAAGACATCCCGAAACTCAGCATAGGATACATTCTCATTCAGAGGATTGGCAGGATGGGGTGGTTGGTTATCATTTCTATGGGCATTAGCTCAACGAGGAGGCATATTCAACTATCACGTAAGAGCACGATTTAAAAGCAGATAGAGCTACTGTAAGCACGATAGATCACGAAAGAAAGAGATGATTCCCTAAGAATGTCCCATAGCCTCTTGCTCATAAATGTGGCACGCTTCACATCCATGATCAATACTCTACGTAACGCGGCTTGTCTGACTCCCTAGGACTCTTGTAAACCTTAGTCTCTGATACCAAGTTTGTAACACCCCAAAACCTGGTCCTGATACGTCACATGGTGCTTAAGACTACAAGTAGCCTTAAGCTAACCCTGTCTGCTGACAGCGCCCAAGCTCACACGCAAGTGTACGTGGTCTTATCAAGTAGTAAAGTGGCTTAAAGGAAGCCCAAGTATCGATCTCTAAGGGACTTGCGTTTGCCGACTATCTAATTTTAGTTTAACCAATTGAGAAGAGTAGCAAATTGAGTTTTAGAATTGTAAATTAAAAATAAAATAAACAATATATAAAATAAAAATCTTGGGACAATCAATAGGAGAAATCCCAGGGTTAAAGCACTTTGAACAAACATACTATGTTATTGAATTTCATTCATTAATTCGCTTATCTTGGTTGTTGATTCGTAGGGTTAATTGCATGATCATGGTTTCCCAACCTCTAATCTTTTACCTAATATGGACATTGCAACTACATCGTTGATCGGGGATGTAATAATCCAATTAAGTTAATTAAACCTATCATCCTATGTTTGAATCAAGTAAGACATCTAAGTACATCCTTGTCCTAGACGCTAAGTTTAATTCATTATTTTATAAAAGAATAAAAACCCAAACTTTGTTTATTCCCATGTTCTATCCCCCTATTCCTTCTCCCGAGATCAAAAGGTCGACAATATATGTATTTTATGGGTGATCAATTCATAAAATAATTAAAAAAAGAATAAACAAACAACCAAATATGATAAGCAAAATTAACGAAATTAATCCAAAACAATAGTAATAATGTTCTAGGCTTTAACCCCGGAAAGAGGGCTTTTAGCCGATAATATTCATAATCACGATTCAAATAATTGAATACATGATATGAAAAATTAAAGACTAAATAAAATAATTAAAACCTAATTAACTGTGTAGCAGCCTCCTCCGTTTTTCTTCAATCCGTGTCCAGGTCTTCAATAACGTATCCACCATGTTTTAAAATTGTCCCCAGGTGTGCAGCTCTCCAATTAATTTTGTACAAGATTGACGAGCTGTCCATTCCATGTGTATATATATTAATTATATTACCACTCCCAATTTGGTGGGATTAAAATTAGCATGGGTCCCTATAACAGATTCCCCCCAAATCGACTAAATTACATATTGTCTAGCCACCTTTCTTTAATTGTGCCAATTTAATTCAAAATGGGAAATGCTCCCAGCTGTGCCGGCAACCGTGCATGAATAAGCGACATGACGCATCGACTTCGCGTTGACGCACTGAAATTTGCTTCTAAAATTTTGGTTAAGTGTTGAACGTCTTTTTTTTTTCATGCCTTTTGTAGTGCATTTCCAATGAATATTCAACCTTTAAATCATCAATATATCACCGTATTCAGCTCACAAAGACTCCTTCAATATCATACACTACATATTAAAGATCAAAACAACATAATATTCTCAACGACAAATCAAAACAAGAGCTAAGATAAGGCAAATTCGCAATGATCTTCCACTTATTATTCCGACTCTTGACTTAATCAAATTAAACTTCGCACATTACAAAGAAGTTATTCCACTCATATTACATATTTAAACTATTTGGAACAAATTAAACACATTAGAATCCAATGGAACCAACTAGACACACACCTAGCTCAAGCTAGTAAAACTAGTTTTCCGGGTTGAACTCTAAATGACTCAATTAAATACAAACTTGTTTGAAAAATACTTTGGACATTGTAATCACATACTTGGACACTTAAATGCATATTTATATCAATATGAACACGTTAAGCACATGAACTTCTCTCAAAATAAGGCGAAATAAGCTAGAATAATGATACAAAAGTGTATAAAATCACCTTAGATCATCTGCCTTCTACTAAGTTTGAATCTCATAATAAAGGAAACATAGACATTAGAGTCATACTTTATGTAGAAAACTGTCTGAATATAATATTGTAAAATAATGTCTGAATCCTCAATACTGAATAATCTAAATAAAAACTGAATCCTCAATACTGAATAATCTAAATAAAAACTAGCAGTCTGACAAGCCTCTACTACTAATATCTAGAGAGTCACTGGGACAAACCCCCAACTGACTCGAATTGTCTAAAAAGAATACTAAATCATCTAAACTGATAAGCTTAAAATAAACTGAATGACTAAGTCTTCGAACTATGAGGACTCACCAACTGTGGGGATGCAGATGGAGATGCTCAAAATTACTCACGCTGCTGAAACTGAGCACCTGAACCTATATTATGAGACAATGTAGCACATAGACGTATATGTGGATCAGTACTTTGAGGATGTACTGAGTATATGGGGGTGAATGCATAAATAAAACATAATATCAATCATCATCATAGTTTGTAAAACAATGCATGCTAAATGTAAATGACTCACATATACTGGAATTTCTGAAAACTGAAGTCTGTAATCATGAATAGAAAATCATACTTTGTAAATCTAGTGAGTCATAACATTTAGTTCTAAAAGCTGTACTAATGTTCTATCTGTAAATCATACTGTCTAAGTGTAAAAATGGCTCACCTTTATATCTGAAATTTAAAAACTGAAATCTGTAACGAATATCTTTCTGTAAAGCATAATCTGAATAATGTTGTGAGCCTTTACACTTAGTTTTCTAAAAGATTTTCTGTTAAGATTATTCTATTCTAACTGTAATTTGTAGGAAGGTTCTTCTAACCGACATAAACTATGTGAGTTAACATAGTGTCCAACGTATTGTTCCTCTATGGGGAAAACCTCACGAAGGGGAAAGATGTCATACTCTTGCCAAGGAGTATTACTTGAGCTAAGTGATCACATCTGTATCTGTCATCCATATAGAAATTAAAATAATTTGATAATCTGTATCAACGTTGGCTACATAGTTTTGTGGAAGATAGGGAACGCTAATCCCATATTTCCCGCTCGGTGCTAAATACTACTCCCTTTAATCTGCACTCTTTCTATTGGAAATCCACTTTTAAAAACTAGCATAAAGGTTTATTATAAAACCAGTTATGAATTTATCTGATTCAATCTGTAAGTAAAGCTATTCTGAGTTTTGTAATCTATAATAAATCTGTAATGTGGATCCAAATCTTATCTGAGCATCAAAAGATCAAATCTTTACTGAAAATCTGAGAATAAACTGATCATCTGATGCTTAAAGCATAATCGTTCATGAAATAATAGTATTCAATCTTGGGATAATAACCCATGCATCAATCTCATGTCAAAACATCATAAAGTTCATGCTTGATAATGTAATTAATGACAATTCATCTCAAAATCTGAAATTTACTACAATAGGCATGTAAATATGAAAATAGTCATGCAATTCAACTTCTAAAACACTTGAAATCTCATAATCTTGCAATTAGAAATAATGGGTATGAACCCTAATTTAAAACCAATGTATAATCATTCAAAATCATATAAATTTGAAATAAAAACATTGTTTTGGGCACAAGTATGAAAGAGGATCCTTGTTCATAAATCCTGCATACCTTAATTGACGATTAGATGGAGAAACTTGAACTTTTGATTCCTATTTGAGTTCTTGAAGATGAATTATTGATTATCTTAATTTGGGAATTCTTAATTTTGAGTTTTCTTGGAAAAACAATGAAGGATTTTGATTTCTTGGAGAGTAATCTTTGAGCTCTAGGTTTGCTTTTAGAGAGAATGGATGAAAATAAGCATAAAGTGCTTAGAATAGGCTTTAAATCCTTGTTTTGGACGAATTGGGGGGCTTGGGAGTTGACCAAATAGCCCATTTAATTTTTTTATCAAAACTGGAAAATTCCGACTTTGCATGCCACCGTGACGCGCCACTATTGCAGTGACTCGTGGGTAAAAGGAAAATTGGGACCTAGAACATCTCCGCAATACGGAGCTATCATGGTGCACTACTAAAATGCCAGTTGGACCATCACCGCGATGCGCCACTATCGTGGTGAGTGATGTTGGGCGTATTTATACCCCTAAGAACCATAATTTACCCATATTTTAGCTAAGTTTTGAGGATAAAATATATAATTCCTGTACTTTCAGTCCATTTTCCTTTAAGTGAGCTAACCTATGTGATTAGCATGTTTTCAGGTATTAATGATGAAGATTTCAGCACTTTTTTGACTTTTGGGCAGCAAAGGAAAACTTCATATAAGAGGGAAGGCAGCTTTTGGAAGCTTGTGGACTGAATGTGATGCATGGAGAACTTGTCCCGGGCAAAATCAGTATTTCTAAATACTTAGGGATGCAACAGTAACTTAGTAGGACAATGATGTTATAAAAACCTTATTTGCTGAATTTTTCAGCATTCATTCGATTTTAATTATCATTCGATTATTTTATTCATTCGAACATGAGGGAGAATTCACGTTGGAAGGTTTGTGCGAGTTTTTGAGAGAGAAAAACGGCTAAAGGGAAGAAAAACGTCAACCTCTTGTTTGACACCAAACTCATCCCCATCGTGAGATTATTCTAACTTTGGTATGATGATGATGTCTTCTTTGATTTCCGTTGTACTCATGAGTAGCTAAACTTATCTGTTAGGGTTATGGAAACCTTATAAGATACTATTTATTACTATGAGTTTGTGAATTCTTGATGTGTTATGCTACTTATATCATTACTCTCTTCGTTTTGATTGAATTCTTATGGTTGCAAACATAGAGAATACGCCATTATAGTATTAACTTGTTCGAGAGAAAAGTTACATGTTTGGAAAAGAGAGTGTGACAAGGAAATAGGGTTACCAACCCCTATTTACACGTTAATGCCTTAACCGGATTAACTTCTTGGAGAATTTGTACCATTTGTTATACACTTTAGGCTCGAGAGATCTAAAGCGAAATAAATCCTTGATGGTTGAGAAACACTTGGATTTAGAATTAGAATACGATTCTCTATAAGTGCATGCATGTCTAAATTCCGCGTTACTCATAGTTAATAGAGAAGTAGAACTTATAAGGTAGACATAACCCTAACTTATTATTCTCTGTGATTAACCTTTACTAAACAAATCATTCATTCGTTACTTTGTTATTATTAATTCACGCCTAAATCAAAACCCCCCTTTTCCGTGGAATTTCTGACCAACAGTCTACTAATAATTGCAACACTTAGTGACCAGAGTATTCCCTGTGGGATTTGATACCCAACCCAGTTGGGTTCTATATTTGACAGCGACCGCTTACTCTTTCTAACGAGAGCTGTAGTTTGAGTGTTATCAAATTTTGGCGCCGTTGCCGGGGAATACGGTTGTCAACTAAGTTTGTGATAGTTAATAGACCTTTTGGTCAAAGATTCTCGAATTTTACTTTTTGTTTGTTGTTTTTGTTTTGTTCAGGTTTGGTAGAGTGCATTCCAAATACACGAAGATCTGGTCAGCCATTATTACCCATAAATCCTGAACCACAACTTATTGGCAGAATGGATGCACAACGTGACATTGAAAGAAGGGCTGCTCAACAGGAGCAGGCTAGGTTAGCTGCGTTGGCAGCTGCTCAAGTGCATCAACAGAATATTGATAACCCAGGTCGGGCAACAAATCCTGATGATGACGACCTGGGTGATGATGAGTTACTTAATCCACGGCGTGCAGATGAGGTGGCAGCACCTGTGAACAGGAGAGATCGTCAAGTTAGAATGAGACCTGAACGCCGAGCTGTGCAGGCTCCTTTTGATGATGATGATGACGATCTGGATGGGGCTGGTGCCACAGGGGCTATTATTCCTCCGCCCTTGGAACCCGGAGCCAAGTTCAATATCACTAGCACCATGATTCAGCTATTGCAACTCAAGGGGTTATTTGGTGGACTTGCAGGCGATGATCCAAATATGCATCTGATCAACTTTATCTCAACATGCAAGTCGTTTGACAACCCAGGAGTTGGACAGAATGCAATTCGATTGCGCTTATTTCCATTGTCTCTATCTGGAGAGGCAACTCTATGGTTGAACGGGCTAACTCCTGATTCTATTACTAATTGGAGGCAACTGAAAGACGCTTTCCTAGAAAGATTCTTTCCGCCATCCAAAAGAGCACAATTAAGAGATGAGATCAGCAATTTTTGACAGCTTCCAACTGAAGCTCTCCACGAAACATGGGAGAGGTTCAAGAAGAAGCTTATGCGGTGCCCAAACCATCAGATGACCAATATCCACTTGATGGAGATATTATATAGGTCTTTGAATTCGGTGACTAAGCCAGTGGTTGATAATGCTGCAGGTGGGTCATTCATGGACCTTACTTTTATTGAGGCAAGTGATATGCTGGATCGTATGACAAAGCAGAGTAGAGCTTGGCATACCAGGGATTCTGAGGTAGTAAGCTCTACTGTATCTATTGGCTTGACGGCAGAACAAAGGCGAAGAGAAGAGGAACGTGACCAGGATATGGCTCACATGAAAACGCAGATGGATCTTCTTACCAAGCATTTATTATCAAGGAAGACCGAAAAGGTTAAGGCCGTTGTATCACAGGGAAGAGATGAATCCGATTCTGAGGAGGAAACAAATTATTTGAATAATCAGGGGGGTTTCCGAGGCAATGCCCAAGGAAACCAAGGTCGGAACTATTATGAAAAATCTAGATACAAGGACCGAGACCAAGGGAATTGGAAGAACAAGAATGACAGGAGCGATTTGTATGTCCCTCCTGGAAATCGTGAGGCCGCGACATCTGGCTCTGGGAAGATGTCCATGGAAGATATGATGGCTAAGCTGTTGAAAGGAGTGGAGGCAACCAACACGGGAGTAACGGAGGTAAAAAATGATTTGTCCTCAATAAATCAATTGGTTGATTCGCATTCCACTTCAATAAAACAGTTGGAACAACAATTGAGTCAACTATCAGTGGCACTCAATCAAAGAAAAGATGGCACCCTACCTAGCGACACCGTGCAAAATCCAAGAAATGATGGATCATGTATGGCTATTACTACCAGGAGTGGTAAGGTGTTGGAAAATCCATCCAAAGGCAAGCAGGTGGTTGATAATACAGAAGAGAATGTGATCGAAGCAGATTGTGATGATGCTGTAGAAGCTGAAAGTCAGAACGTTCATGACACTACACTTAGACGTCACAGGCCTTAAAAGATTGATAATCTGAAGCAAGATAAAAAGGAAGTGGTGGAGAAAACTATTCCCCTTCCACCACCACCTTTTCCTCAGAGACTGAAGAAGAAAGCTGATGACACCAGGTTTAGTAAATTCATGACTATGTTGAAGCAGCTGACTACTAATGTTCCTTTGGTGGAGGCGCTGGAACAGATGCCTGGGTACGCTAAATTCATGAAGGACCTTTTGACAAAGAATCGGGCAGCAAGCTATGAGCTGGCAGATAATGTTCATCATTGCAGTGCAATCGCTATAAGATCATTAGTTCAGAAGAAGGCAGATCCTGACGCTTTCTCTATTCTTTGCACGGTTGGATCTTTGGATTTTTCTAAAGCATTGTGCGATTTGGGAGCTAGCATTAATTTGATGCCGCTATCTATTTACAGGAAGTTGGGGTTGGGTGATCCTACACCAACCAATATGCGGCTCGTGATGGAAGATAGGTCGGTAAAACGACCTGTTGGTATCTTATATGATGTATTGGTGAAGGTTTCCACCTTCATTTTTCCTGCAGACTTTGTTATTTTGGATTGTGAGGTGGATTCTGAAGTTCCCATAATCTTGGGGCGTCCTTTCCTTGCAACAGGAAGTGTGCTTATTGATTTAAGAGCTAATGAGCTTTTATTTCGGATGAATGACGAAGTGGTCCATTTTGATGTATGCAAATCAATGAAGCAGCCTAAAGATATGAATGTGTTCTCTGTAGCTGATGTTTATTATGAAGATGAGAAAGAATTATCTGTAGAGAAGCAGCTTATTGTTGATCCATTAGCTTCTATGCTTATGAATTTTGAGCGTGAGGAAGTTGAAGAGTATGAAGAAACTATTTATGCTCTAACAGGAATAGGGTCATATTCTCATGCTCCTAAGAAGCTGGACCTTGATCTTAAGAATCGACCTTCACCACCAGCAAAGCCATCCATTGAAGAACCACCAGTTCTAGAATTGAAAGAGCTGCCCAGCCACCTGAAGTATGCATTTTTGGGAAGTGGTGATACACTTCCGGTTATTGTTGCGGCTGATTTAGGTGAACAGCAATTAGCGGCTCTCATCTCTGTTCTAAAAAAATATAAGAGAGCCATCGGTTGGACTATTGCTGATATAATTGGTATCCCTCCTGGGATATGTATGCATAAGATTCAGCTCGAGAAGATTGCGTTCCCACAATTGAGCATCAACGTCCTTTGAATCCACCTATGCAAGAGGTGGTGAAAAAAGAAATTATTAAGTGGTTAGATGCTGGGGTGGTGTATCCAATCTCCGACAGTAAATGGGTGAGTCTGGTACAATGTGTGCCCAAGAAAGAGGGCATGACTGTAGTCGCAAACGAAAAGAATGAGCTAATTCCACTCAGACCTGTCACAAGGTGGAGAGTGTGCATGGACTACCGAAAGCTGAATTCGTGGACGCTAAAGGATCACTTCCCAATGCCATTCATAGACCAAATGCTTGATCGATTGGCAGGGAAGGGATGGTTTTGTTACTTAGATGGTTATTCCGGCTATAATCAGATCTGCATTGCTCCTGAAGATCAAGAGAAGACAACTTTCACATGCCCGTATGGTACGTTTGCTTTCAAACGTATGCCATTTGGGCTATGTAACGCACCTGCCACTTTTCAGTGTTGTATGATGTCCATTTTTTATGATATGGTTGAAGACACCTTAGAGGTGTTCATGGACGATTTTTCAGTAGTAGGTGAGTCGTTTGAATCATGCTTAGCAAATCTGAGTATGGCGTTGCAGAGATGTGTTGAATTCAACTTGGTGCTAAACTGGGAGAAGTGCCATTTTATGGTGAAGGAAGGCATTGTTCTTGGGCACAAAGTCTCTGAAAGAGGAATTGAGGTTGATCGAGCCAAGATTGAAGTTATCGAGAAACTACCACCTCCAATTTCTGTAAAGGGAGTTCGTAGTTTCCTCGGTCATGCAGGTTTTTATCGGAGGTTTATTAAAGACTTCTCCAAGATTGCTAGTCCATTATGCAAACTTTTGGAGAAGGATGCAAAGTTCGACTTCGGTGAAGATTGCTTGAAGGCATTTGAATGCCTCAAAGGGAAGCTAGTTGAAGCTCCTATTATTGTAGCGCCCGATTGGTCTCTACCATTTGAAGTGATGTGTGATGAGAGTGGGGTAGCTTTGGGTGCTGTACTTGGTCAGAAAAGAGAAAGGCTATTTCATCCAATATACTATGCGAGCAAGGCATTGAATGGAGCGCAGAAGAACTATACCATCACGGAACAAGAGCTTCTAGCAGTTGTTTATGCTTTTGAAAAGTTCCGTGCTTACTTGTTGGGAACCAAAGTGGTGGTTCATACAGATCATGCGGCTCTGAGATATTTAATGGCGAAGAAGGATGCTAAGCCAAGGCTAATTCGGTGGGTGTTATTGCTTCAAGAATTTGATTTCGAGGTAAAGGATGGAAAAGGTTGCTAAAACCAAGTAGCTGATCATCTATCTAGACTTGAGAGTGAGCACATAGCGCAACCTGAACTTGAGATTGCAGATGCATTTCTCGACGAAGAGATCCTAGCCACTATGGTGGAAGACTTACCGTGGTATGCAGACTTTGCGAACTACGTGGTAAGTAAAGTGATGCCTGAGAATCTCTCCTTTCATCAAAAGAGAAAGTTCATGCATGATGTGAAACATTATTTCTGGGATGAACCGTATCTTTTTCGACGATGTGATGATGGTGTTATTAGGCGATGCATCTCTGATGTGGAGGTGCCTAGCATCTTGGAAGCAAGTCATGCTTCCCAAGTTGGGGGTCACCATGCAGGTGATCGGACAGCCAGGAAGGTATTGCAAAGCGGCTATTATTGGCCTTCATTATTCAAGGATGCTTACGATTTTGTGAGAAGATGTGATCAGTGTCAGAGGCAAGGCTCTATCTCGAAGCACCATGAGATGCCCATGTCTAAAATTCTTGAAGTGAAGCTATTTGATGTATGGGGTATTGATTTCATGGGCCAATTTGTGAATTCGTTTGGGATGAAATATATCCTAGTTGCTGTGGATTATGTATCCAAATGGGTCGAAGCGGTAGCGCTGGCTGATAATGAAGGTAAGCGTGTTGTAGCATTCTTAAAGAGAAATATCTTCTCTCGTTTTGGGGTACCACGTACCATCATAAGCGATGGAGGATCACACTTTTACAACAAGCTGTTTAGAGCCGTGTTGGTGAAATATGGGGTCAAGCAACATAAGGTAGCTACACCTTACCACCCACAAACTAGTGGGCAGTTAGAGGTTTCTAATCGGGAGATCAAGCTGATCCTTGCTAAGACTGTAAATGCTAGTAGGAAAGATTGGTCCCGAAAGCTGGATGATGCCTTATAGGCTTATAGGACTGCGTTAAAGACACCAATTGGTATGTCACCTTACCAACTAGTTTATGGGAAGGCTTGTCACTTGCCAATCGAGCTTGAACATAAAGCGCTGTGGGCGTTGAAGCGGCTTGACCTGAATTGGGATGATGCTATTAATATAAGATTGGAACAGCTGAATGAGATGGATGAATTCCGTCTACACGCGTATGAAAGAGCAGACCTCTACAAGGAACGGATGAAAAAGTACCATGATCGGAGGATTATCCAACGAAACTTACAGAAGGGTGATTTGGTACTCCTTTTCAACTCCAGACTGAAGCTATTTCCAGGTAAGTTGAAGTCTAGATGGTCTGGTCCATTTAAAATTAGCCAAGTCTACTCGTCTGGAGTAGTAGAGTTAGAACACAATGATGGTGGTGTCTTTAAGGTGAATGGCCAACGAGTGAAGCCATATATCGGTCCACTTGACTCGATAAAATGTATAGCCACCGTCTATCTAAATGAAGTCTGAAGTAATCGAGATAACTATGTTGTGCCGCGACAATAAATCAAGAGCTACATGGGAGGCAACCCATCGTTTTTAATAGTTTTGTTTTACTAGGAGTTTTTTTTTGTTAAATAAAAATCCAAAAAGAAGAGTCGAGCCACGACCAAAACTAAGGCGCTTGGTGGGAGGCAACCCATCCTTCTAATCATTTTTTGTTGTTTTTGATTAAGTGTAGGTGAAAGATGTATAAAGGAGGAGATTGGTCCTAAATCTTGAGTTGGAAGTGAGCCATGCTAAGGGTGGTAAGCTAGGAATGATGGAGCAAATGCTATTGGTTAGGCATTGCTTATGCAAATCTAGGCAATGGACAAGGCAAGGCCTATGCTAATCTAGGAAATGGACAAGGCAAGGCCTATGCTAATCTAGGCAATGGACAAGGCAAGGCCTATACCATTGCCTATGTTCACTGCCTCACATAGGCAACGGACAAGGCATTGCCTATGCAAATCTAGGCAATACCATAGGCGCCGCCTATGCCATTGCCTATGCTCACTGTTTCAACAAGGCATTGGCAAAGGCACCGCCTATGCCCAACAAGGCATTGACAAAGGCGCCGCCTATGTCCAACTAGGATTTTACAAAGGCGCCGCCTATGCTAAGCATAGGCAAAGCATTAGGCGCCGCCTACTTATGCCTTTTTGTCTCCTAACCCGATTTTACATGGATCAAACCCGACCCATGGCTTAGGCTATAAATAGATTTTCACCCTTAGAACAAAAGGCACTTGTTTGCTCAACCTAGGCGCCGCCTAAGCTTCCCAAATCTCTCAAATTTTTTCTTTTTGCTCATCTAATCTTGCAAGATCATCTTCCCGAACCATCACCAAGTAAGTTATTCTTTTATATTCCGTAGTTGTTGCAATACTACGATCATAATGGTATTTTAGATTTTGAAGTGGTGTTTGGTGATAAGAATATGATTAGTTTGTTATGATACATCTAGATTGAGTAAAAGAATACGTGTGGGTGTTCTTGACTTTTTTCCGACTTGTACTTGATTGTTATACACTATCATATTTTTATGGAGTCGAAATTGTGAAGTTAATGTGTAATCTTGAAAGTTGAAAGCTTGAATGTTTGAATGACTCGTTCATCGAGATAACGATCATGATTGACCACGAGCATAAGATGTTGTGATTATTTCTCTGCAATAACTTGATACGATCTCTATGTGGTAGTCTTATTCAAGAAGTGCATTAATCCAAACATGAAAGGATATTCAAAGATTACATGAAAGTATGACTGTGCTAAATATGTTGTTGGAACATATCGCCGAAATGTATGTCGATGAAGTCTGAGTAATCGACATCACTCACTTAATTAGTCTGTGCTAACAAATTAAGTGTGGGGTGGTGCCATTACTGTTTGTCTTTCGATTGAATCTTCTGAGATGAAGCTAACATGACTCTATTGTGATCTCAGGTAGAATGGCACCAAAAGGACGACAAGGAAAAGAAAAAGTGTCCACCTCGCAGAAAGGTCAGAAAAGGGTAAGAAAAGAGCAAGCTAAGTCCTCCTATCTACAAATACCTCGATGCACTTTCGGGATAAAGTGGGTCCTAGAGGAGGAAGGAAAGGAGTGGTACAAGAACAACAAAGTGAAAAAATATGTTCACGTGGATTTGATGCAGAAGGAGAGTCTAGAAAGAGAGAGAGCCCCGCATTTTGGCTAAAATTATGGCACTAAATCTTGATTTCATTTTCCGAGATATGGGGGAATGCAATCTTGATCTAACGCGAGAGTTTTATGCCAATTGGTCCCCAAAGACTACCGGAAGTGAAGTGAAGATTCGGGGCCAAGTCTTGCAATTGAATGCGGAGTTTTCAACTCTTTTCTGGGTCTTCCATCTGTTGATCCATCACCGCTCAAGGATCTTTATCACAGACCTCCCTACAGGGCAATCAGACACACACTGTGCGGAACAAGGTCAATGGCACGGTGGATTCGTCACAAGGATAACGGTCGGTACAATACCTTCCCGTATGCTTCCTTGAACAGAGAAGCTCGTATATGGTTGAGGATAGTCAACTCTTGCCTAATTCCTGGGACACAGTACACAAAGATCACACGTGATAGAGTATGCTTGGTGTACGCTCTGATGACTAATATTCCCATCAACATTGGTGCGGTTATACGATCGTTAATGCGTAAGGCTAGGCTGCACAAAAGGTCCCATTTCAGCTTTGGCAATTTGTTGACTGCGATCTTAAGGAAGGAGCACATTGAAGAGGAACCTGCAGATCATAAGCTTCCACACAACCCGAAGAAGGTTGATCTTACGAAAGTTAAAGAGCCTGAAACTGGTCATGGCATCAACCTTACCACGACAGAGCGGCATGCTCGAGATGAAAGCTTCTTTCGCCATCTATATGGCATGATGAGGTTTACCATGATGAGTGGGGGTCGTATTCCGACTGATGCAGAGCTCCAGCAGTTGGACTATGACTACCCGATTAATGAGCATACGCGGGCTATGTGTGGAGTAGGGGTACATTTTGAGGAACCTCTCGATGATGACGTGCCGACTGACGATAATCTCCGACTGCCAAACTCAGACGTGGAGGACAACTCTGATGATGACGACTCTGATGATGATTCCGACGCAGGGGGTATGACCCCAGACATAGAGGAAGAGTCCGACTAATCAGGTTCTCCCTATTTATTTTCCACTGAGGGCAGTGTGTCCAGTCTAAGTGTGGGGTGCTGGTATTTGTATGCTGTATGGTACTTCTTTGCCTACATTTATTCTTGTTTTTTCTAATTAGTCGTAATTAGTTAGTTAAATTTTCAATTTTTTTTATATTTTGCATGAAATTGTTCTGATAGACGACATGGTAGTATAACAAGAGTTTGTGCTAAATCATTACTATGGAGACATTTAGGCTCTACGTGTGACTCATTGTGTGATAATTGTGTGGTTTAATTCGTTCATCTGTTGGGTCAAGAGTCTATACTGCTCCCAATAAAGTTGACCATGTGCCTTGTGTGTGTGAGGTTATAGTATATTCTGTGTTGTGACTGATGCTAGAACTTTCCTGGTATGTGTGTAAAGCGAAATAAAGAGTGTGAGTTTAGGAGATGATTTAGGCATTTCTTTGGCAACCTGTAATTGTTTACCTTCTTTTTACCTACCTTTGTACATTATCCTAGTTAACCCCCTTTGAGCCTTTAGCTATTTTCTTTGATAGCCTCATATGTAGCCTAATCCATATTTTTTCAAGACCATAATTTGATCCAAATTCCTAAGCGCTTTAAATTGTAGAGTCATGTGACAAAATAAGAGGAAATTGGGTGAGAGTGATGCCTCAGAGTGTATTGGTACTTGAAATTGTTGTGAAAAAGAGTGGCTATCATAGAGGTGTTTTATAAAAAAAAAAGAAATAGAAAAATAAAAAGATAGTTGTGTTTATAATTGAATAACAAAATAGGTGAAAAGGGGTGGTAGATGAAAGGAAAGTAGAGGGGTTGTTTAAAAGAGAGTGTTAATGACATATTGTAGTGTATTAAAGCGCTTAGGGAACATAGTCACTATTTCTGGCCAAAATAGTCCTACCTGTCCCTTAGCCTACATTACAACCTGTAAAGACCTATTTGATCCTAAGCTTAGCATTCTGATATTAGTAGAGCATTACACTAAGGGCAAGCATATGGTCATCAGTTGCAATATAAGAATTCTTTGTGAGAGTGAGAGCAAGGAGAGTCTTATACCCATGTTTCGAATAATTCAAAATTTTGAGTGATTATGGGTGATATCTTGTGTGAGACACACATGGTTGATGATATTTGGGTAGTGATATATGATTCTTTGTGGCTTAACTCGTGGATACGAATTAACCATCCTCACTAGTCTATGTTGGAGGTTGAATTGTTTCTAGGTGTGATCAAGAAACCTACTCTTTGTTAATGATTGCCGTGCATGTCTTGTTGAACATTTTGTATTGCTACTGTGAAATTCTAGTTAGATGTTTGCATGGACGTAATATTTTGTTCGAGGACGAACAAAGCTTTAAGTGTGGGGTGGTGATGTTGGGCGTATTTATACCCCTAAGAACCATAATTTACCCATATTTTAGCTAAGTTTTGAGGATAAAATATATAATTCCTGCACTTTCAGTCCATTTTCCTTTAAGTGAGCTAACCTATGTGATTAGCATGTTTTCAGGTATTAATGATGAAGATTTCACCACTTTATGGACTTTTGGGCAGCAAAGGAAAACTTTATATAAGAGGGAAGGCAGCTTTTGGAAGCTTGTGGACTGAATGTGATGCATGGAGAACTTGTCCCGGGCAAAATCAGTATTTCTAAATACTTAGGGATGCAGCAGTAACTTAGTAGGACAAGGATGTTATAAAAACCTTATTTGCTGAATTTTTCAGCATTCATTCGATTTTAATTATCATTCGATTATTTTATTCATTCGAACATGAGGGAGAATTCACGTTGGAAGGTTTGTGCGAGTTTTTGAGAGAGAAAAACGGCTAAAGGGAAGAAAAACGTCAACCTCTTGTTTGACGCCAAACTCATCCCCATCGTGAGATTATTCTAACTTTGGTATGATGATGATGTCTTCTTTGATTTCCGTTGTACTCATGAGTAGCTAAACTTCTCTGTTAGGGTTATGGAAACCTTATAAGATACTATTTATTACTATGAGTTTGTGAATTCTTGATGTGTTATGCTACTTATATCATTACTCTCTTCGTTTTGATTGAATTCTTATGGTTGTAAACATAGAGAATACGCCATTATAGCATTAACTTGTTCGAGAGAAAAGTTACATATTTGGAAAAGAGAGTGTGACAAGGAAATAGGGTTACCAACCCCTATTTACACGTTAATGCCTTAACCGGATTAACTTCTTGGAGAATTTGTACCATTTGTTATACACTTTAGGCTCGAGAGAGCTAAAGCGAAATAAATCCTTGATGGTTGAGAAACACTTGGATTTAGAATTAGAATACGATTCTCTATAAGTGCATGCATGTCTAAATTCCGCGTTACTCATAGTTAATAGAGAAGTAGAACTTATAAGGTAGACATAACCCTAACTTATTATTCTCTGTGATTAACCTTTACTAAACAAATCATTCATTCGTTACTTTGATATTATTAATTCACGCCTAGATCAAAACCCCCCTTTTTCGTGGAATTTCTGACCAACAGTCTACTAATAATTGCAACACTTAGTGACCAGAGTATTCCCTGTGGGATTCAACACCCAACCCAGTTGGGTTCTATCTTTGACAACGACCGCTTACACTTTCTAACGAGAGCTGTAGTTTGAGCGTTATCAGTGAGCCACTGGAAATTTAAAATTGGGAAATTAGACCTCATCGTGATGCAAGATTATCGCGGAGGTCCTCTGAAATTTGATGAACGGGAATTTAGCCTTCACCACGATGCGGTACTTGCCCATATGGCATACAACTTTACTAAAAATGCCATAACTTCTCAACCGAGTATCAAATTTGGGCGAAATTGGTATCGATGGGAAGCTTATTCAATTTCCCACCCAATGGAGGGTCTAAATCTAGAAAATTTCATATGTAACAAAATTCATTCATTTTTGAAGCTAGTCTTTAACATTCTTGGAATGAAATTAAGCCATGAAAAGTATGAGCAATTACATTGTAAAACCTAACTTAGGATAAGGAGTCCCACATTGGCAAAACACCGGAGGGATGCTGGGTATATAAGTAAGAAAGCCTTACTCCCTAGTGATGTGTTTTAAAGTCGTGCAGGCCTGGGCCCAGAGCAGATAATATCACTAGTGGGTTGGGCCGTTAAAGGGGTCTCTCGGTCCTTGTGGTTTGGGATGCCTGTCATGGTTAGGGCCTCGACTCGGGTCGTGACAAGAATAGTATCAGAGCCGCTCCTGTGTCAGCCCTGTCAATGTGGCTAGAGTCCAAATTGAGTTTTGGCAAATCCCGGCAAGGCAGGGCAAACCTCAATCCTGAGTCTAGGAAAATCCCATTTGGTGGGGAAACCTCAGTGAGGAATCTGAGTCCATAAGGGGGGTGTATGTAACACCCCAACTTAGGATAAAAAGTCCCATATTAGCAAAATACATCAGAGATGCTGGGTATATAAGTAGAAAGCCTTACTCCCTAGTGATGTATTTTAATGGCGTATGGGCCTGGGCCCAGAGCGGATAATATCACTAGTAGGTTGGGCCATTACAGGGGTCTCCCAGGCCTCGTGGTTTAGGATGCCCGTCTCGGCCATGGCCTCAGCTCGGGTCATGACAGTTATTGAGACTTTATTTGCTATGTGTGATTGTGTGGGGTCTTGTATGATATTATTGGAGTGGTACGATATATGTATGCTTGATTACACTTTTTTTTATAGGAAAAAGCCCAGATTTGGGTATTTATGTGATAGCATTGACCTTTTTCTTGCATATTTCACTTGATGGTTTTCTAGATTATATTGGATCATGGATGGTTGGCTGACTTGAGTGGAATTTTGGATCACATGGTTGGTATATTAGTTGAATATTGATAAAACCCAAAGTACCCCTCTTTAGAAGGATAAAGCGGTCGCCGTCAAATATAGTAACCCAACTAGGTTAGGGTCGATCCCATAGGGAATAAGCCATAAATCCTTCTCAAAATTATTAAAATCACCAGGTAAAAAGGGGGATTTATTGAAATAGAAAAGGGAGAAGAATTGGTTGCTCTTGGTTGTAAACAATCTAAGACAAAGACTAAGAGTGTGTTCCCCCTGGATTCTCACTTTAGTAGACTTATCATGTACTTTGGAACTATTCCAGTGCCTTGCATGTAGAATCGATAAGTTATGTACCATCAACAGTCTTTTGGATGAGCTGACAGATTTCACCCTTTACCTTTTGAGTATCAGGATGTCGCCTTGCTCACCTTATCTTGATCCTAGTTAACTATTACCTTTTGAGTATCTTGTTATTAGATGATAGCTAACCATCTTACTTAGATAATGCCCAGTAGCGTGGATCGACAGTTAAACTTCAAATTTCTATTGTGATCTTCTTTTCCTAGTCACTACCCCTTTTTTGGAATAAGTAGCAATAATATAGGTAGGATCTTAATGTTGGACACTACTAAGAAATCAATAAGAACTTAGAAACCCAATACATGCAAGAATATTTATCTAGAATGACTTGAAACTTCCTTTACTCAGTTAATCCGCCAATATTCCCACAACCCTAGTTAAGGAAATTAGCTGCTCATAGTTATGAGATCAATCATGGAATCCATAGACTAAATTACTAAATCAATCTCACAATAATGAAATAATAATACCAAAGTATTAAATTAAATAACAAACCAAGAACAACAAGATGTTTGAAAATTTGGCCCCAAAGGGCCTCCTTCCAAATCAATCAATATATGACCGTATGAATGAATAAGTGAATGAATGAATGTATGAATGAATACACTAAACAAAGCCTAAAGGGTATTTATAGATTACAAGAAACCCTATAATTCAAATCCTAAATAAAATATGAAAACTTAACTAAACGTACATAATAAGACTTGAAAACATCATAGGAGGGTAGTTAGGATACATAAAAACCCTAGGAAATGATTTTGGAATGATCCAAAAAAGTTGAGGTCGGTGGATACATGTGGTCTCTACATGCGCCTTGGACTTGGGAGCATGTGGTACATGCGGCCTACAGGCTGGGAACATGTAGTGACCGCATGTGCCCGAACCAAAATTTCCTACAAGTTAACTTGGGATTTTGGACTTCTAACATATGCTTTGCCCACATGCGGTCCACGTGTACTACATGTGGTCCGCATGTTGACTTAATATGTGTCAGTAGTTATTTTTTAGATCTTCTTTAATTTCTGCACATGTTTTGGTCACAAACAATCTAAAAAGTATCCCGAACATCCATAATAGATCAAATAACTAGCCAAAACATCACTTTCGATTTTTTTGCTTGGATTTAACAACCAAAACCTAATTTCCTACAAAACACTCAAAAAACACATCAAATCTAACAAAATAAACTTAAGTGAATGAATATTCTCATAGTTTTAAGAATCTAAAATGCTATAATTCATAGCATATCAACACCCTTAACTTAGAACGTTGCATGTCCTCAGGTAACAAAACATAGAAAAATAATATGACGATGCTTAACCTAGAGAAACCTAATGCCTATGGCGGTTAATCATAAAATTCTCTCTAAGTTTGATACTTTAAAACCCAACTGTGAGTATTAATGAAGCAAAACAATGTGATGCAAAGGAATCAAGCTATGGCATCACATTAGCAACAAGAAATAATGTATATATACAATTTACACTACTCAAACAAGTAAGCAGCTAGCAGTACAACCCGTGTGCCCTTACATCAGAAAAGGTCCCCCCCACTCATATAAAACATTAAGCATGTCAATGCAGGGACGATCCAGAGACACTAAAACTCAAAAAATATTCCAATCAATGCATGTCAAATACCATAGGCTTACCCTTATTTTCTTTACCTAAGCTTTCAGATAGTCAAGTTAGGATCACTATAGGACTTTATTCGGATTGTAATATAGGCTTGGGGCTGGTATGATACATATGGAAGTTTAAAGTGACTAAGCCTTTTTGGCACTATACTACCTTTGGGGTGTCACTTATTAACCATTTTTCACTTTATTTCCACCCTTATTTCTCCCTTTTTATTTTAAAGCACATTCAGGTTGGGTATGGTTTTCTTATTCTTTTTTTTTTCACAATTTTTTGATAATTCTTTTTTTTTTCTACCACACCCAACCCTGCTATCTTGTCTCTTATTTTACCCTTTTTCATACCTATTTTACACTACGTACTCCTATGATAGCCACCCTCAACTTAGACATTTTGCCTGAGTTGATGTGCACAATGTCCAAGGAGGACCATGGCCAAAATAGGTTCATTGTAACATATAGGGGAAGGTGAAAGGTGCAACAAGAAAATAGGCATTCAGGCTCAAAGTTGAGATCAAGGGATATAATTCCACATTGAAGGTCATGTAGGATAAACGTGGACTAATATAGAAAATGGCCTGTGATCCTTTCCTAACCAACTAGCCTACAACCTAGGCAAGACTAACCGGGCAAGTTTTGGATTTAACACACAAATGGAACTAAGTAGTATCTTACACACATATGTCACAGGGTCACAACTCAAGCTACTACCTATATAGTTCATGCAATTGTTAGTAATGATTATAATTGTAATACCCCGTACTTATACCTAGCTTGAAATCGTCCCAAGAATGTTAGAAACTTACTTTGAAAGATAAATCAACTTTTATACACATGAAAATTTTTAAGATTTTCACTTTTGTTGAGTGGTAAATTGAATAAGCTTTCCATCGATATCCATTTCATCAAAATCCGGTATTAGGGTAGAAAGTTATGGCCTAAATACAGAAAGCAGTCAAAACTGCCCAGGTGCGATGGTGAGAGCCGACGAACCGTCAAGCTAGCGATGGACCGTCGAGCTAGTGATGGACCGTCACCCAAGCCATCACAGTGGAGATAGTAAGACCACATTCTTCCTAAGGGCGACGGATCAGGCTGACAGATCGTCAAGCTAGCGATGGACCGTTGCCTAAGTCATCGTAGGAGAGGTAGTGAACCCCTATTCTGCCCAGGTTCGACAGTCAGGACCGACGAACCGTTGAACCAGCGATGGACCGTCGACCCAGCGATGGACCGTCGCATATTTCGTTCAGTTATTTTAAGTCATTTTTTTAAAAAAAGGGTTTTTTGATCTTTTACCACCCTTTCTAATACCTAATAATATCAAATCAAGTCTCATAAGTTCATTATCCATCTACAACATCAAATTAGGGTTTTCTCTCAAAGATAATCCCCAAGAACAAGATCCAAATCTTTCTTCAAGAAACTAAGAGATTCAAGTTCTTCTAGTCCAAGGACTTCAAGAAACTCACAATCAAGGTATGTCATGTGTTGATTCATGGGTCCCTTTCACCCATGAAGATCAAGAATCTCTTTTCAAAATCCAAGATTTGTGTATTTATGAATGTTCATGATTTAGATTGAATTGAAATTCATGTCCATGATGTTGTGGGGTTTTGATTCATGTTTTAAATTTCATATTCCAATGATTAACCCTAGTATATGAACATTTGCATAATAATCATGATAAACCCTTCAAACTTGCAAATTTATTTATGCAACCATGACAATTAGATGCATTGATGATGGTATAACCAAAGTATGCTCCCCACGTGTTTGATTAAATGCCTATGTGAAGGTGTCACACCCCTTTTTTCAACTCTGAACGATTAGATTTTAAGGTTTCGAAAGTTTTTTTTATTATTAAAGTGACAAAATGAAGAATTGTTTCAAAAAGGACCTTTTATATTCAAAACTCAGAGTCGCCACTTGGCATAAATTCGGTGTGCCAAGTCACCTTTTGGAAAATCCTTTTAAAATGGTTTGACTCTTTTAAAACTGGTTTGCGAATAGAGATTCCGGCTAAGGAATTCTGCTGACCGAGGGGAAGGTGTTAAGCACCCCTCGATCCCGTGGTTCGACCACGGTCGTTTGGTGGAGCATATCGGCTAGTATGACATTATGAATGTATAAACCACAAAACACATAAAAACAACCAAACTAAACAAGCAAAAATCCAAAAGTTAATGTTCAGTCCAATTATTACAAACCCAAAATAGGATGAACTGAAATGTAAACCTACGCTAATCCTAAACTACGCTCCACCAGGAGCCTTGGGTCTTGATCAAGAACATCTTCCGCTAACATAATACGTCGGGGAATTCCCCGATGTATAAATACAAATGAGCTTCGGGGCATTCCCCGGCTTAATAAATACATTTAATGAAATGAGATAAAAATGAAAAAAATCACTCAACACAAATAATTACACATTCGATGATTAGAATCCTATGAGTTGCCTACCCCAACTTAGAATTTGCCTATCGATGCCCAACCTAAGACATGATACTATCAAGTTCAACGAAATTAACATAATCAATAAATCAAAATTAAACCAAACTCATTTTACCAATCTTTCAATTCCCACCCCAAATTACTTTTTTTTTTTTTTATACAAACCCAAATTCATATTATCATCACATTTATGCCATTGAGATCAATTATTCAAAACCAAACAAAATCAAACATCCAACGGAGATTCAAACATTTCATGCACATGAGTAATTCATACTCGCAACAACAATTAATACGACTAAAATATCCAAACCCAAATCGCAAAATCACAACAAAACCACATTCGAAATAATGAAGAGATTTAGTTAAGGAATGGACCTTCCGATATCGAATTTTTGTTGATAATACAAATTAAAGAAAAATCAAATTTGGAATCCTCAATAGTACCTCAACGACGAATATGCTCCGAACTCGATGTCAAAATAATAACCAAACAACTTTGAGACCCGTGAATATAAACTCCTAACATAGAAATAAACTCCTAACACAGAATTCAAATCATGAACGACAACCCCTTTTACTATGCAACCAATCGAAGCCTAATATCGACGACGAACAAAATAAAAGACAAACCCAAAATCCCAACAAACCAACAGGAATCAAAAACTTGATGTGGACCGAGCTCCTGTGAGTTAACGGTGACCAGAACGGACGGAAATAAGTCGAATTCCGACGAGTTAGAATATTTCCTGAACGGGGGTCTTGAAAATGTTTGAAAAAAATGGATTGTTCCGGCGAGATTATGGTCTCCCTATCGGATTCGCCCAGAAATCAGGAGAGAACGACAAGATTCCGACAAAGTAATCACCGAAAGAGAGACCAAACCCACCGGAACCCGTTTTCGAGTAACCCAAAATAAACCCCGCTTTCTTCTCCATTACAGATCTCGATATCTATCCCTCTATCTCCCTTCCATTCTCTCTCTCTCTCTCTATTGTGTGTACGTTCCATTTTTGGTGAGTCGTGGATTTTCCGGTAAGATGAGGGGTGAGCGGATTTTTTAGAGTATCACAGTGTGCGTGTGTATGTGAGGATGATGAAAATAAAATTTCCCAAAGGACCCCTTCTCCTATTTTTTTTCCGCAGAAGCCAATGAAGATGATGAACCCCACAAGAATTCCTTTCCTTTCTCTCTCTCGTGTATATCTATTCCCCAAAAAAGGAGTGTGGTCCCAGTATGTATATCATAAAAATAAATGAAAACAAAAAGGGCCCTTGGCCTCTTCCTCTAAGTTTTCTTCGTGGGCCCTCCTTTTATTTCAAGGATGTTTATCTTCTTTTTTTTTTCTTTGTGAACAAGTAATAGGAGGGGGTCATGTGGGTAGGTAGGGTGGTGATGATTAGAATAATGTGACGTGGCTTTATTTTATTAGAGGAGTTGTTAGGAGGTTTTAAAAGAAGATAAAATTTGTTATCTTTTGGTATTTGGAAAAAGACCCATAAATAAATAAATAGGTAAAAAGATAAAGTGATTATTTTTTTTTCTTTTGTGAAAAAAAGTTACCACGCGGATAGGATACGTGGTAAGACAGGGTAAACGATGAAACTAAGTTTTGAAGGGATAAAATTACATGTCTACATCATGCCCCCTTTGAATGTAAACACGAAGTGTTTTCAGACAAAAAAGTAGACAACGAGACAAAATTTTGTCCCGACCATTATTCAAAAGGGATAAAACAGAAGGAGGGCAACCGACTCTTGACTTTGGATATCTTGCCTACCCAAGTGACGAGAGAGTTAAGTCACAAGTACCTCAAAGGGTTGGAAGAGAAGTGGACTATACCGAGTTGGTGAGTTGAGTGAGGTTCCATCGAGGTTCCGGTCCGCGGCTCTGTCATTACATCAAAAATGAAAATTATAAGTTAAAAACATAAATGAAATTACAAAAATCCTATCTATGTAGCTTCTGTTGAACTCTTGACTCGCTACTTCCTCACCCTATTCTTTAGGCGGGCTCCTGATTTGCAATTTCTTCAACTTGTTGTTTGACTTTCAATTGTTTCACCTTATTGCTTAACTTTCAATTTCCTCACCCTATTCTTCAGGCGAACTCCTGACTTGCTATTTTTCAATCTATTAACTTTCAACTTTTCACCTTGTTGTTTTGTTTTCAACTTCTTCACCTTGTTGCTTGACTTTCAACTTCTTCACTTTATTGCTTGACTTTTCATTTCTTCACCCTGTTCTCTAGGCGGGCTCCTGAAATCACATCAAAACTAAAAAGAAAATTATCCTAAACAAAAATTATTATAAAGAGATTTCATTTTTGAAAGTAATGTCTCATTCTTCGAGAGGTTCCTAAACAATAGTAAAATCCCATTTTTCAGGAGGGTCCTGAACAGAAAGTAAAATCCCATTTTTTTCAGGAGGGTCCTGAACAGAAAGTAAATTCCCATTTTTCAGGAGGGTCCTGAACATAAAGTAAAATCCCATTTTTCAGGAGGGTCCTGAACATAAAGTAAAATCTCATTTTTCAGGAGGGTCCTGAACAGAGAGAAAAGTCCCATTTTTCAGGAGGGTCCTGAACAGAAAGCAAAATCCCATTTTTCAGGAGGGTCCTGAACAGAAAGTAAAATCTCATTTTTCAGGAAGGTCCTGAACATAAAGTAAAATCTCATTTTTCAGGAGGGTCCTGAATAGAAAATAAAATCCAATTTTTCAGGAGGGTCCTGAACATAAAGTAAAATTCCATTTTTCAGGAGGGTCCTAAACATAAAGTAAAGTCCCATTTTTCAGGAGGGTCCTGAATATAAAATCCCATTTTTCAGGCGGGTCCTGAACATAAAGTAAAATCCCATTTTTCAGGAGGGTCCTGAACATAAAGTAAAGTCCCATTTTTCAGGAGGGTCCTGGACCGAAAGTAAAATATCATTTTTCAGGAGGGTCCTGAACAGAAAGTAAAATCCCATTTTTCAGGAGGGTCCTGAACAGAAAGTAAAATCCTATTTTTTAGGAGGGTCCTGAATAGAAAGTAAAGTCCCATTTTTTAGGAGGGTCCTGACCAGAAAGTAAAGTCCCATTTTTCAGGAGGGTCCTGAACAGAAAGTAAAGTACCATTTTTTAGGAGGGTCCTGAACAGAAAGTAAAATCCCATAGATGTGTTTTTCCAATGGTAACTGAATTAAGTGAAGCGAATTTGTCCCTATTTCAACAAAGAAAATTTGTCAGTTAGAACTTAGTGGTGGCTTACAACACTTGGCTTCTCAGGCTTCTGCTCCAACAGTTTTCCCTTTCATCTTTGTTTCAGATCACTAATGCTTACCCCTTTTTTTTTTGCATCATTGACCCATACCAGATCAAGGGAAAAGACTTTGACTCAAATATCGAGTTTCTCTTTAAGTATGTCTCTGAGATGCCCCTTTTGAAAGAGGAATATTTTACGCATCTAAGAACCTGTCGGTTGATGAAATTTCTGTGCTATGTATTGAATTATGATCATGTTTTTTCATGTGCTGGCCCTTGGCTTTTCCTCATACAATTGGAAATACTGGTAGAAAGTTTTGAAATCCTTTCTCGCTTCTTTGGACACAGAATAGACTCAAAAAATATAAAGAAATGATGGTGACTTTTATTTTAATAAAGAAATAAAGAACAAAAATATGAATATGTAAATGAAAGGGCAATGTCCCTTATTAAAAAAAGAAAACTTATCTGAATATGGCAACCAACTCCAATGAGTATGACATGCATTTTGGATTAAGTTGCCTGATCTTCCTATCCAAACTTCCCATTTTGTTGTTGATTTCGTGCCTTTTCCGCTGAGCCACTTCTTCAAATTCATTGGACCCATATATCTCATTCAATTGACTACATCTTAAAAGACTTTCGCCAATAACTCTCTTTCCTTTTCACTTTTCACTTTTCTCTCAAACTCGCCATCGCCTTACGGTGCCCGTGAGGGTTTTCACCAGTAAGACTCTCTCATTTTTATTTCTCTCAACTCACCATCGCCTTATTGTGCCTGCGAGGTTTTTCACCAATAAGACTCTCTCATTTTTATTTCTTTCCTAATTTCTTATGCTGAGGAAGACAAGTAGTACTCCCAAACTACATCATAGTATCCATTGCATGCTTAGCCTTAACATTATCAAAGATTGATCTGAAGGTCTTTCTTTGGTTGTAACTTGGTTTTTGGATAAGGTTAGAAAGAAAAGGATGGCAGGAGGCTCAAATGACACTTGAAGTGGGGGTGGGATTTACAACTTTTGGAATCGACCCAACAACATATTAACTCATGCCCCAGTTTTTTGTTGACTGGGTGACTCTAAAATCTTCATTTGGTTGGACCGAGCCCTGCATAGGGCAGCCTACGTATCTCACTCCCAAGAGAAGAGAATCAGGTCACACGTAGTTCCATAAGCTTGCTCTTTGTTTTGGTTTAAAATTTTTCTTTCTTTTTTTTTTCCCTTGTATTTTCACACTTACTTTTCTCTTTTTTTGGACACTTTATTTTTTACTCTATTTTGATTCCAAAAAAGGGGTCTGAAAGAAAAATAAAACTAAGCTCAAATGGGGTAAAAAAGGATGACACAATGTTTGGATAGCAGAATGAAATGCCTTCATCATATCAACCTTCAAGAATGCAAGTACTAAACATGCAATAGAACCAACAAAGGATAAAATATCATACATAATATCTTTTGACAGCATAAGTATTGATAGCTATCTCTGCCATTTTTCTTCAATATCTGTCAAATATAAGGCTCCATTGGGCAAGACTTTTTTATAATGAAGGGACCTTGACAGTTTGAGGAGAACTTGCCTTTCGCCTCAACCTGGTGAGGAAGGATACACTTCAATACCAACTGACCAACTTCAAAATGCCTGGGTCATACCTTTTTGTTATACGCTCGAGCCATTCTCTTCTGATACAATTGGCCATGACATACCGACGTTAGCCTTTTTTCCTCAATCAAACTCAATTGTTCCAGTTGGGTTTTGGCCCACTCATCATCATCAATCTCTTCTTCCACAATGACTCGAAGAGAGGGAATTTCAACTTCTACAGGAATGACTGCTTCTGTCCCGTACACCAATAAATATGGAGTTGCCCCTATTGAAGTGCGAACCGTAGTGCGATAACCTAACAGAGCAAATGGAAACTTCTCATGCCATTGTCTAGACCCTTGTACCATTTTCCGCAGTATCTTCTTGATATTCTTATTGGCGGCTTCCAAAACACCATTGGCCTTTGGACGATATGGAGTGGAATTTTGATGTGCGATCTTAAACTGTTGGCACACTTCTTGCATCAAATGACTATTGAGATTGGAAGCATTGTACGTAATGATCATCTTTGGGATTTCGAACCTACAAATAATGTTGGTATGAACAAAATCTACCACAGCCTTCTTTGTTACTGACTTGAAAGTTACTGTTTCTACCCACTTTGTAAAGTAATCAATGGCCACAAAAATGAATCTATGCACATTTGACGCTTTCGGTTTAATCGGTCCAATCACGTCCATTCCCCAAGCTACAAACGACCATGGAGTAGCCATTGTGTGCAACTCGGTAGGAGGAGAATGTATTAGATCACCGTGTACCTGACATTGATGCCACTTTTAAAAAAATCGAATAGAATCCCTCTCCATAGTAAGCCAGTAATAACCTGCTCTGAGAATCTTCTTTGACAAGACATAACCATTCATATAAGGCCCGTATACTCCGGAGTGAACTTCAACCATGATTTTCGAAGCTTCTTTTGCATCTACACACCTCAAAAGTTCCAGATCCGGGGTTCTCTTGTATAAGACTTCCCCTCTCAAGAAAAATCCACTAGCCAAATGCCTAATAGTCCTCTTTTGATCATTGGTGGCATGTGTTGGGTATTCTCCTGACTGGGTGTACCGCTTGATATCAAAGAACCACGGTTCTCCATCGAGCTCTTCTTCAACCGCATTACAGTAAGCATGCTGATCACGACTTTGTATATGCACTAGATCGATGTAGTCTTTATCAGGATGTTGGAGCATTGAAGACAGAGTGGATAAAGCATCAACAATCTCATTATGAATCCTTGGAATATGCCTAAATTTTACTGATACAAACCGTTGACATAGCTCCTGCAAGCATTGTCTATACGGTATGAGCTTCAAATCTTGCGTCTCCCAATCGCCTTGAATTTGATGGATAAGCAAATCTGAATCCCCCAACACTAATAGTTCTTGGACTCCCATATCAACAGCTAACCTCAAACCAAGAATACACGCTTCGTATTCCGCCATGTTATTGGTACAATAAAATCAAAGTTGCGCTATTACCGGGAAATGTTGCCCCAATTTAGAGATAAGAACCACACCTATTCTGACTCCTTTCATGTTGACAGCTCCATCGAAGAACAGTTTCCAACCCGGATCAGCATCTATAATGACTCCATCAACACACAACACCTCTTCATTACGAAAATATGTATTTAATGGTTCATACTCTTCATCAATGGGATTCTCAAAAAGATGGTCTGCTAAGGCTTGAGATTTCATAGCGGTTCGAGTCACATACACAATGTCGAACTCGGTAAGCAATATTTTCCACTTTGCCAATCGACCTATCGGCATAGACTTCTGAAAGATATACTTCAAAGGATCCATGCGGAAGATAAGATAAGTAGTGTAGGATGAGAGATAATGTTTCAACTTCTGTGTTACCCAAGTTAGGGCACAACACATCCTTTCAAGAAGAGTATACCTGGCCTCATATGCGGTGAACGTTTTGCTAATATAATAAATAGCCTGTTCATTTGTGCTCGTGACATCATATTGACCTAGGACACAACCAAAAGAATTGTTCATGACTGATAAATATAAGATCAAAGGCCTACCAGGCTCCGATGGTACCAGCATGGGCGGATTTGACAAGTATCTTTTGATTCTATCGAACGCTTCCTGACATTCTTCAGTCCATTCTACCACAACACACTTTTTCTGCAACTTAAATATGGGCTCATAAGTGGTTGTGAGTTGAGAAATAAACATACTGATGTAGTTCAGTCTACCAAGTAAACTCATTATCTCTGTCCTATTCTTGGGCAGGGGCAAATCTTGAATGGCTTTGATTTTTGAGGAATCCAATTCAATTCCCCGACGGCTGACTACAAACCCCAACAGCTTTCCAGATGGAACTCCAAATACACATTTTGCCGGGTTGAGATTGAGATTATACCTGTGAAGACTTTCAAAGAACTTTCTTAAATCTTTAACATAGTCAGCCTAACTTTTTGACTTAATAATCATATCATCTACATAGACCTCAATCTCCTTATATATCATATCATGAAACATAGTGGTCATGGCTCTCATGTATGTTGCTCCAACATTTTTCAAACCAAATGGCATCACTCGATATCAATAAGTCCTTCATGCTTTGATAAAAAATGTCTTTTCCGCGTCTTCATCATCCATAATGATCTGGTGGTATCCGGTATAGTAATCCACAAAAGAGGCAACCTTGTGTTTAGCACAATTGTCCAGAAAAATATGGATGTTGGGCAATGGAAAATCATCCTTAAGACTTGCTCTATTCAAATCATGATAATCAACACATACTCGAGTTTTGCCATCTTTCTTTGGGACAGGAACAACATTGGATAACCACATAGGATAATGAGCCACTCGAATGACTTTGGCTTCAAGTTTCATGATTTCTTCTTTGATTTTGATACTTACATCAGTTTTAAACTTCCCCAACTGTTGTTTCATAGGGGGAATGCAGGATCAGTTGGAAATTTATGGTCCACTAATTCGGTGCTTAGACCAGGCATATCATCATAAGAACATGCACAAACATACTTATAATCAATTAATGCTTGAATCATTCCATCTTTTAGCTGTGGCAAATCATGTACACTGATTTTAGTTTCCCTAACATCTTCTTGATTCCCTAGATTAACTGGCTCAGTTTCATTCAAATTAGGATTCGGCTTGTCTTCAAACGGTTCCAACTCTTTGCTTATTTCCTCTAGTGCCTCTTCTTCATCATATTCCCCCACTTGCTTCATTATATTTTGATTAGTTTGGATTTTAAGATCAGGCTGAAAATTTCGCATGTCATGTCATGTAATGTCATTAGAATCAGCATAAAGAGAACTGTAGAAAGAAAAAGACAAAAATGAAATATATCAGACACGAAACAAAAGACATTGCATTTCATTAAAAGGAAAGATAAGAGGGTTTAAACATAAATTCCAACATAACATAAACAAACTAAAATCCGAATTACAACCCTAAAATAACTTGGATAAATAGAAAGAAAAACAAAATAAACTACCAAAACTCCCTCCTTACGGGAAGAAGAATGGCTTCCTAATTGTCTGCCTTACTTGTACCTTCTCCTGCTTCAACCATGTCAACTTCGATCAATAGGTTTTGGACGTCAGCAACCAATTTAGCTGAAAACTCTATAGGTGCCACGACACTTCCCTTGATGAATGAATTACTGAGTAGGGGCACTAGGCGAGGGAGTGACCATGTTTCCTTTTTCCTTTCCTTGGACTTCTTCAGATCTTCAGTCGTAGGTTCAAATCCCAAACCAAAAGTACCCATGTTCTCATTCGGTCATATGGGATGAACCATATCTTGCATAGACACTCCCAAACCCCTTCCTGGCACGAATACATATTTTAACATTTCATTTATCATCATGACAGAAGCGGGAGACAATTATGGCCCCGGAATAACCTGCCCTTCAACGATACAATTCACCGACACTGTATTAAAAGTTTGATAGAAAAATGTCTCCTCTACATTTTTTACTTCAATAAGAGACAAGGGAGAATCTTCGTAGGAGGACAAATCCCCTTCACCATGAATAACCACTTCTTTCCTTTCATGCTCAAACTTGATCATTTGGTGTAATGTAGATGCAACCGCCTTGGCCTTGTGGATCCACGGTCTTCCCAACAACAGATTGTAAGAGGAGTCTATATTCAACACTTGAAACTCTATGGAGAACTCAACAGGCCCTATAATCAATATTAGTTCTATTTCACCAATGGAGTTTGATTTTGCACCATCGAAAGCCCTGACACATACATTGTTGGGCCTGATCCTTTCAACACCAATATTCAACTTTTGCAAAGTATAAATAGGGAAGATATTTGCACCTGAACCTCCGTCAATCATGACATGAGCGACGTAGAAATCTTTGCACTTCACTGTAATGTAAAGACCCCGGTTATGCCCCGTACCTTCAATAGGCAATTCTTCGTCAGAGAAGATGATCTTATTGACCTCAAAGATTTTTCCAACTATTTTCTTAAGCTGATTTACTGTAATCTCCCTAGGAACATATGATTCATTTAATACCTTCAATATAATATCACGATGTTCCTTGGAATGCAACAACAAAGATAAGAGGGAAATTTGAGCAGGGGTTTTCTTCAACTGATCTATTATTGAATACTCTGGAAACTCCATCTTTTTCAAAAATTCCTCGGCTTCTTCTTCGGTGACAGGCTTTTTGATAGATGAAGGTCCACTCATAATTGGCTTGGACTTCCTTAAACTTTTAAGCACGAAGCATCTTCCTGACCGAGTCAAACCCCTTACCTCATCTACATCTTCCACTACTTTCTTCCCCTGATAGGTCATCACAGTTCGCTTATAGTTCCAGGGAACCTTTTTCGTATCAACTATCAGAGATTGGGTCACCGGTTTGAGAATAATAGGCGCTGCCATTGCTCCTTTCACCGTCAAGATAGGCTTACCCAGAGCTCCTACCACCGTCAACTTAGGTTTATCCTGACTTAAATCAACATATCTTCTGGCACCTTGCACTGTGATCACGGGTTTCTTTGAGCTTTCTTGGGCTTTATCTTCTCCCATTCCTTCCTGGCTTAATGACATTGCTTTTAATGAATCAGCCACATTCACTGATTTTTCCTCATTGGTCAGTATTCTGACAATAGGCTTATAACACCTTGACGACTCTTTCCCATCATATATCAGTTCTAACATATTGGTTTCAGCATGGGTTGGCAACGGATTTTGGTTAATGTTTGGAGCTTTCGAGGCCTGGACCAGAATTTGATTTTCATCAATTAAATCTTGGACAACTCTCTTCAAATGCCAGAATTTCTCGATATCGTGCCCCGACATGTCAGAACAATACACACATCTTAACGAATAATCAAGATTTCTCGGAGGTGGATTTGAAAGCCTTCCTTGAATTGGGATTAAGACCTTTATCTTTCTCAACCTATCAAACAAGCTAGCATATGACTCTCCAAGAGGTGTGAACTAATTTTAAACCGCTTTCTCTTTCTTGTACTCGGGTCTGGATTGGAAATCGGGTCTGGAGGGGTTTTGGTAATTTGGTGGAGCTGATAGACGATTTTGTGGAGCTTTCGCATGCCATTGCGGGTAAGAAGGGGTTTGGGTATATGGCTGTGCGCTATATACTGGGTAAGGAGGGGGTGGAATGGCATATGGTGGGTTTTGTGAAGGGTAGTAATTGTGGGGAGGAATATAAAGAGCTTGGACATAGGCTTGGGCAAGGGATTGGGGATACGGGCGAGACGGTCTTTTAGGATAAGAATGGGGTCCAGCAACAACGGTCGCCACGTCCTCTTTCTTCTTTTTACCTCCGAAAGCACCAGATCCACCTTGAATTGCTTGTGTGGTGGCTTTCAACGCGGAAAAACTCACTATTCGGCAGGTCTTGATTCTGTTCTCTATCATCTCTCCTATTTTGAGGACTTTAATAAAAGACTTTCCTATTGCCGGAAGTAAATGTTGAAAATAGGTCTTATCCTGTGCCTGAATGAAGACCTCTACCATCTTACTCTTTTTCATTGGAGGCTTTACCCTAGCAGCCTATTCATGCCATCTAAGTCATCCCAGTTGTTCCAATTGTCAATATCCTGATCGACGAACCATTCTGAAGCCAGACCGGAAAAACTCTCGCCAAATAAAGCCATAAGCAACTCTTATCTCCCCCCCGCATCCCTCAATTGATTGCAATAACGTCTCAAATGCACCATGGGATCACCGTGCCCCGCATATTTCTCAAACTTGGGCATTTTAAAACCAAAGGCGAGGTTAATGTCTGGGGACATGCAAAGATCTTTATAGGCAACACTCTTATAACCTCCGACTCCCTGCAAATTCCTCATGGCCTGTTCTAAACTCTTCAACTTCCGTACCATGAATTCTTATTCCTCTGTTGCAACAGGCTTATCCGTATCAAATGGGAATGCAGGTGGCTGAGCGTACCCATACGGTTCATTCATTTTCAAAGTAAGCTCCGGGGCATAATACTGACTATCTGAAACCTTTAATACTGGCTCACTGGCAGACCGAGTAAACACCATAGTCGGACGCACAACTTATATGGGAGATTCAGGTGGTGGCGGAGCCACGAACATAGGCGCTACTGATGGCGCTGGCTGAGTCACGGGACTTGGTTGAGGAACTGCCAGGGGCATACTAGAAGTGCCAGGGTAATATTGCCGCAGAGTGAATCCTAGTACATGATTCGGTGATTCAATGGGAACAGAGAATTGCGCCTGAGAGAGCGGTAGGCAATTGGGAATATTCCAAAGATCTTCAGGGAGTGGAGGAGGAGGCATGCCACTAGCCCATGCTCGGTGAAGATCTTGAAATTGTTGTCTAAGTCTCAATACCTCATCATTGCGTTCTGAACTTTCTTCCCTGGGATCCTGATCTGGGTCAATGAGTGAATTTTCAACCTCCCTACTAGACATGGAAAGCTTCGCTTTTGATCTAGTGAAGTACGGATGACTAGCCAGAGTGCTACAAACGAACCACTTATCTGAAAAAACATCCTCATCAAAGACAAAACCGTTAGGATTAGGTCAGGGAACAAACATAGAAATCACATTGTATACATCCTAGGTTTATGCACATTTCTACCGGCCTTTGAGGGTAATGAGACCATTTTAACATCATCCCAATTTCCCCATTACATTATCACACCTCGTTCTTTTTGCTTTTTACCTTCACTTTTCTCTTATTTTGCATCAGTCTCTTCTCTTATTGCTCTTTCTTTCTTTCCTGCGCTCGCGATCTCATTTCCTTTTATCATTCCTTATGGCTTTTGTTTTTCTTTAAAAGAGGAAAATTGGGGAAAATCAAAGAAACAAAATGATTATATTGAACCCAAAAGTAGGTTGCCTACGTATCATGTTGTACATGAATCAGATCTTGCGTATTTCAGGAAATGCATGCATAAACACCACAAAGTTAAAGATTTTTTTTTTCTTGAGAAAGAACACACAAAAGGAAACAATTCCGCAACTCCACTACATTTCATAAAAGAGACAATTAAAACAAACTTTGAGTTTAAGAAAGCTTAAAAACTTATCAACAAAGACTAAACAACATTCTAGACCCATAAGATAACATGCGTAATACTCTTAGTAAAGACTCTTAATGTTTAAATCAAACTTGACCCCGACTGAACAAAGACACAACAATACAAGGACAGAAAAATAAAGGACTCAAACTAAATAAAAGATAAGAGTTGCTCCTTCACATTGGTGCGCTGTGGGATGACCCTGGATGAGATGGACCTGTCTGTGAAGTTCTCTTTCTCCCATTCAAACTCTGTAGCATATCCTGCAAAGACACCCTGATATTTGGGAAGAAGTTTCTGGAACGTATCCCCGCCTCATGGAGAGTGCACTTGGAGAGATTGTTCTGACACCTTTCTACAGTCTTGAGCAAATCTGATAATTGAACTCTCAGTGTCTCCACTTTGGCCCCCGTACTTTCATCCTGACTGTCATTGACAATGCATTCTTCATGTATTCTTTCTCTAAGTTGCAAGGGTAATGGCCTACTAATACCCCGAGGTATGGTTTGCAGCCAGATCTCATATCTTTGAGTGTACCCTGGATTATCCAGACCTACTTTGAGAGTATCCACACCTAGCCTTATTGCGTGATTCCAAAATTCTTCGTATTTACTTTCGCCTAAGGCTTGATCCTTAAAATGCTCGACATCCTTCAGAAGGTCCATTACCAGTGGAACATCTTGCAGTCTACCCAACTGGCGCATTACCCTAAAAAGAGAGTACGGTCTGGTGCAATTGATTCCTAACAAGACTAAAAGAGGTTGCATCTGACAACCACACAAGATTATTTTTGGACGAAATAGAGATAGGTCCACAGAATGTTGTCTTCAGTTCTTGACTCAAGAAATTCAATCCAAGCATTAATCCCCATCGGCAACAAGAACTTATCAAAACGATTTCTTTGATTCATGGCGTTCACTCGTTCAGTCATACAATGATTAATCACATCCAACCTAATCAAAGAAGGCTCATGCAAGTGCTCCATCATCCATAATTGTAATATCAGGTTTCTTCTTCCAAAGAATCTCATCCCGCCCTTCACCTCAGTTAAAGCTTTATATATTTCTACCAAGATCATAGGTATGAGTGTGAATGTTTCCTAGATTTTTATGAAATAAGGCCATCACTATATTCTGCAAGCGAGTATTAACCCGTCTTTCTTCTAATGGGAAGACCAAAATGCCCAACAAGGCGAGAGTGAAGACTTCTAGATGACGTTTTTCCCAATTCTCCTTGGTTGTATAGAACTCATCCCAAAAGCAATCAAAACCGTCTGAAGGCCCAAACCGAGCATACAAATAATCAAAGAAGACCCAAGATTGGTTAAGGCACGTCAAGTGGTTATTGGCCTTTAAACCATAACCATGAAGAAACCGTGTGGGAGAATGAGTTTATGCCCGAATCATTGTTTTCTTAATGTAAGGTAACTTAAAGAAACCAGATATCTCTGCCAGAGTAGGCGTCATTTCACAATTTCCAAACCTAAACACCAAATGGCTTGGATCCCAAAAAGTCGATATAGCCTCGATCAGGTCTGGGCGGGGCGTAAGATCTAGGAGGGAAGTGAGAGTGCCTAACTTCTTTGCCAACCCCTGTTGCTCGACATAGTTAAACGTGCCCCACCATTTGATTAACTTTTTGGGCACCTTGCCAACCATCCAGACTCTGGACTTTGTGGACAGATCCATCCTGTAATAACACATAAGACATTATCTAAAAAATTTGACAAGAACGAAAGATTCCCAACCCTTGGGAATTTGACGCTGACATATGTCGAAGGGACAGACATATGTCACTGAACAGTATCACTGAATAAAATCAGCCTACTTGGATAAGACCTGCTAATTGAACTAAATTACGAGGAGAAAGACCTAGGTTAAGGCTAAGATAAAGGCTAATATTAAGATTACCGGACCCACCAAGGGTTGCCTACGTATCCCGTCCCGAGGGACGGGAATCAGGTATGCGTAGTTCGTCCAGATTGGATAATTAAGGATTAAAACGAACTAAGACTTGACTTGAGAAAAGCGATTACAGACGGACGATGAGAAATAAAATCTTTTTGGATTTTTTAACTAGACACTTCACATAACATTGACATCAACAACTATGAAAGGAAAATCTTTTTGGTATTTTTAAGAAAATGAGAGTGAAAGGTAAAAAATCTTTTTGAATTTTTGGATTGTGAAAAACAAAAGCCATAAAGAACTCTAAAACTACGAAACTCTTTTTTTTTTCGACTCACTTTTTCATTGCCTACACACTTTATTTCTAACACATGTTTTTCCCCAAATCAGTCCTTCAAATGATCCCATTACCCTTAAAGATACAATATTTATCACGTAGGAATGCGTCAGAGGTGAGTCTCCTACAAAAGACCAAATGGGCCCCACTAGGTCTCAATATGATGCACATAAGTATGACCTAAAGGCTGACCTATGCTGGGATTTACTAACAAGGCTGTTCGGGGAGTGTATGGTCGATAGTGGCTGCTTTAGCTATCCACCTACTCCATACCAACCAACGGCTCCCCCCTAAGAAAAGGGTGACTCAACTATAGGTCATGTACACAGCGTGTACTACAGACTTGTTGCAGAAAAAAATGACTTGGGTTATGCACATGATGCCAGATATAAAGAGGTAACACATAAATAAAAACTGTAAACAAAGAGCACAAAAACGCACAACAATAACACAAACAATAATCACAAACAAAATGTCTATACACCTATAGTGCCAAACTAAGCCGATACGACTCCAACAAATAAGCTCGAACTCTAAAAAAGTCCCAGCAGAGTCGCCAGAGCTGTCACACCCCTTTTTTCAACTCCGAAAGATTAGATTTTAAGGTTTCGAAAGTTTTTTTTTTATTATTAAAGTGACAAAATAAAGAATTGTTTCAAAAAGGACCTTTTATATTCAAAACTCAGAGTCTTCACTTGGCATAAATTCGGTGAGCCAAGTCACCTTTTGGAAAATCCTTTTAAAATGGTTTGACTCTTTTAAAACTGATTTGCGAACAGAGATTCCGGCTAAGGAATTCTGTTGATCGAGGAGAAGGTGTTAGGCACCCCTTGTTCCCGTGGTTCGACCACGGTCGCTTGATGGAGCATATCGGCTAGTATGACATTATGAATGTATAAACCACAAATCACATAAAAACAACCAAACCGAACAAACAAAAATCCAAAAGTTAATGTTCAGTCCAATTATTACAAACCCAAAATAGAAGGAACTGAAATGTAAACCTACGCTAATCCTAAACTACGCTCCACCCGGTGCCTTGGGTATTGATCACGAACATCTTCCGCCAACATAATACGTCGGGGAATTCCCCGGTGAATAAATACAAATGAGCTTCGGGGCATTCTCCGGCTTAATAAATACATTTAATGAAATGCGCTAAAAATGAAAAAAATCACTCAACACCAATAATTACACATTCGATGATTAAAATCCTATGAGTTTCCTACCCTAACTTAGAATTTGCCTATCGATGCCCAAACTAAGACATGATACTATCAAGTTCAACGAAATTAACATAATCAATAAATCAAAATTAAACCAAACTCATTTTACCAATCTTTCAATTCCCACCCCAAATTACTTTTTTTTTTATACAAACCCAAATTCATATTATCATCACATTTATGCCATTGAGATCAATTATTCAAAACCAAACAACATCAAACATCCAACGGAGATTCAAACATTTCATGCACATGAGTAATTCATACTCGCAACAAAAATTAATACGACTAAAATATCCAAACCCAAATTGTAAAATCACAACAAAACCACATTCAAAATAATGAAGAGATAGAGTTAAGGAATGGACCTTCCGATATCAAATTTTTATTGATAATACGAATTAAAGAAAACACGAATTTGGAATCCTCAACAGCACCTCAACGACGAATATGCTCCGAACTCGATATCAAAATAATAACCAAACAGGTTTGAGACCCGTGAATATAAACTCCTAACACAGAATTCAAATCATGAACGACGACCCCTTTTATCACGCAACCAATCGAAGCTCGATATCGACGACGAACAAAATAAAAGACGAACCCAAAATCCCAACAAACCAACAGAAAATAGAAAACTGATGTAAACCGAGCTTCAATGAGCTAATGGTGACCAGAACAGACGGAAATAAGTCAGATTCCGTCGAGTTAGAATATTTCCTGAATGGGGCGCTTGAAAACGTTTGGAAAAAATGGATTGTTCCGGCGAGATTAAGGTATCCCTATTGGATTTGCACAGAAATCAGGAGAGCACGCCAAGATTACGACGAAGTAATCGCCGGAATAGCGACCAAACCCATCGAAACCCATTTTTGAGTAACCCAAAATCAACCCCTCTTTCTTCTTCATTACAGATCTCGACCTCTCTCCCTCTATCTCCCTCCCATTATCAAATCTCTCTCTCTCTCTTTTTCGTATGTACATTCTATTTTTGGTGAGTAGTGGGTTTTTTGGTGAGATGAGGGGTGAGCGGATTATTTGGAGTATCACAGTGTGCGTGCGTATGTGAGGATGATGAATTTTTTTTCCCCAAAGGACCCCTTCTCCTATTCTTTTCCCCCAGAAGCCAATGAAGATGATGAACCCCCCAAGAATTCTTTTCTTTTCTCTCTCTTGTGTGTATCTATTCCCCAAAAAAGGAGTGTGGTCTCTGTATGTATATCATAAAAACAAATGAAAACAAAAAGGGCCCTTTGCCTCTTCCTGGAAGTTTCCTTCGTGGGCCCCCCTTTTATTTCAAGGATGTTTATCTTCTTTTTTTTTCTTTGTGAACAAGTAATAGGAGAGGGTCACATGGATAGGTAGGGTGGTGATGATTAGAATAATATGAGGTGGCTTTATTTTATTAGAGGGGTTGTTAGGAGGTTTTAAAAGAAGATAAAATTTGTTATCTTTTGGTATTTGGATAAAGACCCATAAATAAATAAATAGGTAAAAAAATAAAGTGATTATTAATTTATTTATTTATTTGTGAAAAAAATTACCACGCGGATAGGATACGTGGTAAGACAGGGTAAACGATGAAACTAGGTTGTGAAAGGACAAAATTATATGTCTACAGAAGGAAAAGTGCCATACTAGTGTGATAATATGAAATCCCCATTCATGTACAAGTTTATACATGTAAAATGTTTGATGAAATGTCTTAGTCAGTGAATTATGGATATATGTGTAGCCCTTGTGGTGCTTTAGAACTTGTACTTTATGAAATCTCTAACTTATTATATTATGGATTGTTGATGTTGGTTATGTATTTAAGAAACTCATGCTTTATCAGTTCCTTTCCATCGAGTCCTGGGGGTTCTTGCACCCAAAAAATATAGCTGTGTGATAAAAGCCAGTGTTATGTTTTCACAATAACCTCAGTCAAGCCATGATCCATAGAACTCAGTCAGTCATTGGACTCAGGAAAGCTCAGTAATCCAGTAATCTTAGAAATCTCAGATAGTTATCAGATCTCAGTAGTATTTCGTCAGTCCTCAGAAATTCAGTTAACTGAGTCCTGTCAGTTCAGTTAATCATGTTCAGTGTCTATTTAGATGGGAGTAGAAATTAGCACCGAGTGAACCCAAGGATGGGAACCCACCTATTATATGAGGGTGTGATTCTTAGAAGAAATCATTGCATTCCAGCACTATATAGCTAGCGTAGGTTGAGATATCATTGCCTATTATATTAGGGTAGATGAGGTGTCTTAACTTATTATATGAGGGTTCCTACCGTTCTCACTAAAGTTACCTGTTATATTAGAGTTACTCATAAATTATCCTTACCAGTGGCGCGGTATTGACACCCTTCCAATTGGGGTTACAGATTGGACCCCAACTCAGCTATATTGCATTATTTAGGGCTTGTTGGTTAGATGAATACTTCCCTCAGTTTCAGTTATAGATTAGGACTGTCAGATACAGTCATTCAGTCTCAGTAATAGAACTCAAATAGTTCTACCAAATTTAGGACTATCAGATACAGTCAACTCAGAATAGAACGTAACTCAGCTAGTTCCATCAGAACCTATACTATTAGATACAGTCTCTCAGTATCAGTTATCAATACTCATGTTAGCAGTATTCAGACTCAGTAGTCAGTATCATCACAAATTCAGTTACAATCATTTATTATGCATGTATACTCATGTTCATGTTATATAGTCAGTTAGCATTGTTCATGTATTTAAATGCTCTGCATTCAGCCTACCTCACATATATACCAGTATATTCAGTCATACTGATGCATTTGCGCTATGGCGTCTTATACCATAGGTTCAGAAGCATGAGCTCCAGAGCATCAGTAGCATTCCAGTCTCAGCAGTCAGAGTTAGCAGTGAGTTCTCATCCTCCGAGGACATGACCATTACTTTATTATCTCATTAATTAATTTATTTCAGTAGTTGGAGTTAGTTGGGGACATGTCCCATCAACTTCTTATTTAAACAGTTTAGAGGCTTTCAGACTAGCATGTTCAGACAGTTATTTTGGTTGTTTGGTATTGATATACCATATCTTTAGATGTTATGTTTTATCAGATCTTTGAACCTTATGGACTTTTAGCCTTTATTTCACATTTACACATTATATTATGTAGTGTATAGGTACAAATATCAGTCATGGTTTAGCTTATGGTCCTTTAGGGTCATGACACCGTGTGGCATTCTGGGTACCAGACTCGAGGAATTACAAACTTGGTATCAGAGCCTAAGGTTCAATAGAGTCCTAGGAAGTCTGAAAGCTGCATCTAGTAGAGTCTTGTACATGAGTGTATTGCGCGCCACATTTATGTGTAGGAGGCTATAAGATGTTTTAGGAACAGTTTCCCTTCTTTGAGTATTCATGTCATACCAGTGAGCATAATCTCAAGTCAATCTTTCAGTTTAATCTTTTTTTCCCTTTCTTCTATAGAACATACCTCCTAAAAGAAAAAATGGGAATCAGCCAACCCCTCAGCCCAAAGATCCTTTGGCAAACATGTCTCTTAATGTATTCACTACTCTTACTCAGTTAGTTACTGCTCAGAATGAATGAACAACTATCTTTCCATCCAACCCAATGGACAATTAAGATGCAGCCAGGATTATGGACATCACCCAAATGAATCCTCCATCCTTTCTCGGGTCTAAGTCAGATGAGCACCCTCAGGAATTCATCGATTAGGTTCAGAAGGTTACAAACATCATGGGGTTTACTTCTAGTGAGAGAGTTGAGCTAGCTGTATATCAGTTGCGATACATTGCTAATACTTGATTTAAACAGTGGAAGTCAAAAAGGCCAGATGATGCAGGGCCTATTGAGTGGGAGGAGTTTGTCACCGCATTCTTAGATAGATTATTTCCTTAAGAGCTGAGAGAGGATAAGTGTTAGAATTTATCAAACTTAGGTAGGGCAACTTGATGGTGAAATAGTATTTTTTTAAGTTTACTCAATTAGCCAAATATGCCCCTCATGTGGTTGCAGACAACAGGGCCAAGAAAAGTAAGTTTATTTCTGGGTGAATGATAGTATGCTCGATGAGTGTAGGTTTGCGATGCTGAATAGTGACATGAGTTTAGCCAGGCTTATGACTCATGCTCATCATATAGAGGAGAAAAAGATTAAGATAAGGGAGTAGAAGAATAAGAGAGCAAGGACAGGTAGTTTCAACTTTGCTCAGCCCAAATCAGAAGGAGGAAACCATTCTTAGTTTCTTCTTAAGTCATCAGTTCCAGCTCCTTCTTCAGCTAGTGCTCCAACTCCTAATTCAGATATGGTAACAGAGATAGAGCGCCAGTCTCTAAGTCTTAGGGTAGTGTTAGCAGTGCCCGCACCTATCCTTTTTGACAGACTTGTGCCAAGCACCATCAATGTATTTGTATAGATGGAAGTGGTATTTGTTTTGGATGTGGCAAGCCAGGCCGTAGAGTTACAGACTATCCTCAGCCAGGTCCTCAGGGTCAGTAGAATCATTCCTCATCCCAGTCCGATCACCCAAACAAGCAGGGTGCCAACTCCAGCGCTACTAGTGGGCAACAGCCAAATTGACTTTATGCTCTCCAGTCATGGCAAGATCAGGAAAATTCTCCTGATGTGGTTACTTGTACGTTATAGATATTTCATGTGCATGTTTACGCTTTGATATATCCAGGAGCTTCTTTGTCTTTTGTTACTCCCTATATAGCAGGCGACTTCAGAACCAGTCTCGAAATTCTAGAAGAGCCCTTTTCAGTCTCTACCCCAGTGGATAAACCCATCATAGCCTGGTGGGTCTACAGGAACTGCTCGATTATGATATTTCAGAAAGTCACTTCAGCAGACTTAGTTAAATTAGAGATGACTAATTTTGATGTCATTCTTGGCATGGATTGGCTTCATTCCTTCTATGCCATAGTCGACTATAGACAAAGAATAGTCCAGTTCTAGTTTCCGAATGAACCCGTCCTAGAGTAGAGGGGTAGTACTTCAGCATTCAGAGGTCAGCTTGTTTCCTACCTTCGGGAACGAAAAATGATATCTAAGGGGTATGTCTATCATCTTGTTCATGTTAAGGACTCTAGCTCCGAAACTCCTAGTTTTGAATCAGTCCCAGTAGTGAATGAATATTCAGATGTCTTTCCCAAATATCTTCCAAGAATTTCTCTCGAAAGGGGAATAGACTTTGGCATTGATCTTCTTCCAGATACTCAGCCTATATCTATTCCACCATACCGAATGGAACCAGCAGAATTTAGAGAATTGAAAGAGCAGTTGAAGGATCCCTTAGATAAGGGATTCATCAGGCCTAGCGTGTCCCCGTGGGGTGCACCAGTTTTATTTGTGCGCAAGAAAGACGATTCTCTCAGAATGTGTATTGATTACCATCAGCTCAATAAAGTTACGGTTAAGAACAAGTATCCCCTTCCCAAAATCGATGACTTGTTTGACCAGTTTTAGGGTGCCAGCTATTTCTCTAAGATAGACCTCAGATGCGGCTATCATCAGCTCAGAGTCAGAGAATGTGACATTCCAAAAATAGCTTTTCGTACTCGGTATGGTCACTTCGAGTTTCTGGTCATGTACTTGGTCTTACTAATTCCCCAACCACTATCATGGACTTGATAAACCTGGTGTTCAAGAAGTACTTGGACATATTCATCATAGTCTTCATAGATGATATTCTGGTCTATTCCCGCAGTGAGCATGATCATGCAGACCATCTTAGAATTGTACTTTAGACTCTCAGAGATCATCAGCTGTTCACCGAATTTAGTAAGTGTGAGTTTTGTCTAAGTTCAGTAGCATTCCTTGGCCATATCATTTCCGGTGATGGCATTAGATTAGATCCTCAAAAGACCGAAGTGGTAAGAAATTGGCCAAGACCTATCTCTCCACCAGACATCAGGAGTTTCTTGGGTTTGGCTGGCTATTATAGATGGTTTGTTGAGGGATTTTCATCTATTGCATCCCCTATGTCCAGATTGACTTAGAAGAAAGTCAAGTTTCAGTGGTCAGATCCTTGCGAGAAAAGTTTTCAGGAGTTGAAGACTCGACTCACCTCAGCTCTAGTTTTGGATATTCCAGATGGTTTTGATGGGTTCATAGTGTATTGTGATGCATCCAGAATAGGTTTGGGTTGTGTCCTCATACAACATGGTAAGGTCATATCCTACACCTCCAGACAACTTAAACCCTATGAGAAGAATTATCCTACTCATGATCTTGAGTTAGTAGCCGTAGTTTTTGCCTTGAAGATCTGGAGGAATTATCTACACGGAGTTCATGTAGATGTGTTCATAGATCATAAGAGCCTTCAGTATGTCTTTTCTCAGAAAGATATCAATCTTCATCAGAGAAGGTGGTTAGAGCTCTTGAAAGGTTATGAAATGAGTGTCCTTTATCATTCGGGCAAGGACAATGTTGTGACCGACGCTTTCAGTAGACTGTCTATGGGTAGTTTTGCTCATGTTGAGGACAGTAAGAAGAAGTTATATCAGGAAATCCATCATCTTTCCAGACTAGGCATTCGCTTAGTCGATTCAGAGGAGGGTGACATATGGGTTCAGAGTAGTTTAGAATTATCTCTAGTTTCCGAGGTAAAAGAAAAGCAACCTTGTCAAGTTAAAAGAGTCAGTCAAGGATTAGGAAGTAGAGTCTTTCTCCCAAGGGGAAAATGGTGTATTGCGTTGTCAGGGTCGTCTGTGTGTTCCAGGTGTAGATGACTTAAGACAGTAAATTCTTGTAGAAGTGCATGGTGCGCGCTACTCTATACATCTAGGGGGCCACAAAGATGTACCACGACTTGTAGGAAATCTATTAGTGGAGTGAGATAAAGAGAGATATTGTAGAGTTTGTGGCTAAGTGCTCTAGATGTCAACAAGTTAAGATAGAGCATCAGAAGCCTAGTAGGTACATGCAGGAGTTCAGTATTCCTACTTGGAAGTGGGAAGAAGTGAACATAGACTTCATGATGGGTTTTCCTCGTACCCGTCATCAGCATGATTCAGTTTGGGTCATTGTAGACAGGATAACCAAATAAACTTATTTTTTTCTAGTCCATACCTCTTATTCAGCCAAGGATTATGCCAAACTCTACATCAGGGAGTTGGTCAGATTGCATAGAGTTCCGTTATCCATTATCTCAGACAGAGGTACCCAGTTCATCTCTTATTTTTGGAAAGCGTTCCAAAAGGGTCTTGGTACCCAAGTTTATCTCAGTACAACCTTCCATCCTCAGACAGATGGTCAAGCAAAAAGGACTATTTAGACTTTAGAATATATGCTAAGGGCGTGTGCAAATGATTTCAAGGGAAGTTGGAATAACCACTTGCCTTTGATTGAGTTTGCATATAAAATTAACTATCATTCTAGTATTAAAATGGCTTCATTTGAAGCCCTCTATGGTAGGAGATACAGATCTCCAGTCGGTTGGTTCAAAGTTAGTGAAGCCTCAGTCATAGGGCCTGACTTGGTATTCGATACATTATAGAAAGTCCAGTTGATCAGACAAAGACTCTGGGCTAATCAGAGACGATAGAAGTCTTATGCAGATGTGTGCATAAAGGATCTAAAGTTTGAGATTGGTGACTATATCTATCTAAAGATCTCCACCATGAAGGGAGTGAAGAGATTCGACAAGAAGGGAAAGCTCAGTCCCCGATATGTCGGTCTCTTCAAAATTCTCAGTCGTTTTGGTAAGGTAGCTTATGAGCTCGAATTGCCTTCAGATCTAGCATCAATTCATCCAGTCTTCTATGTCTCTTTGCTCTAGAAGTGCATAGGTGACCCAGCGGTTGTAGTCCCTATTCAGAGCATAGATGTTCATAACAACCTCTCTTATGAAGAGATTCAAGTTGAAATCCTAGACTATCAGACTCGTAGACTGAGGAACAAAGAAGTCTCTCTAGTCAAAGTTCTTTGGCGAAATCAGTCTATTGAGGGAGATACTTGGGAAGAAGAAGAAGACATGAATACCAAGTATCCTCACCTTTTCTCCGCTAACTCAGATCTATCTCAAGGTAACAGTCCTCTTAAAGCTTTTCAGTTTCATGTTCAGATTTCAGTTACAAACTTGGTATACTGCTCATGCTCAGAATTCCATTATAAACTTGGTATTAAATACCATTGCTTATTCAGTCATGCATTCACGCACTAGTTCAGTCATATAATCATGCATCAGATATGCATTCTCATTGTGAGAAACTTAGTTCCTTAGAACACTTAGTAACGCATTCATAAATCAGTTACAAATGCATCAGATATGCATGTTCAGTATGATATAATCAGTTATCAGTCATGTCAGTCATGAAATTATGTTCGAGTCATTCATGTTCAGTATGTACGTTAGTTTATCTTTCTCCTCTCTCGCTCAGTTTCATTCGAGGACGAATTTTCTCAAGGGGGAGATATTATAATACCCCATACTTCTACCTAGCTTGAAATCATCCCAAGAATGTTGGAAACATACATTGAAATATAAATCCACTTTTATACACGTGGAATTTTTAAGATTTTCACTTTTTATTGAGTGGGAAATTGAATAAGCTTCCATCGATACCCATTTCTTCAAAATCTGGTATTGGGGTAGAGAGTTATGGAAAAAATACAGAAAGCAGTTAAAACTGCCCAGGTGCGACGGTGAGAGCCAACAGACTGTGGCCCAAGACATCGCAGCATAGATAGTGAGACCATATTCTGCCTAAGGGCGATAACTCAGGCTGACGGACCGTCGAGCTAGCGATGGTCCATCGCCCAAGACATCGTAGGAGAGGAAGTGAACCCCTATTTTTCCCAGGTGCGACAGTCAGGACCGACGGACCGTCGACCCAGCGACGGACCATCGCGCCCACTGTCGCATATTTCGTTCAGTTATTTTAAGTCATTTTTTTAAAAAAGGGATTTTTGGTCTTTTACCACCCTTTCTAATACCTAATAATATCAGATCAAGGCTCATAAGTTCATTATCCATCTACAACATCAAATTAGGATTTTCTCTCAAAGATAATCCCCAAGAACAAGATCCAAATCCTTCTTTAAGAAACTAAGAGATTCAAGTTCTTCTAGTCCAAGGACTTCAAGAAAATCACAATCAAGGTATGTTATGTGTTGATTCATGGCTCCCTTTCACCCATGAAGCTCAAGAATCTCTTTTCAAAATCAAAGATTTGTGTATTTATGAATGTTCATTATTTAGATTGAATTAAAATTCATGTTCATGATGTTGTGGGGTTTTGATTCATGTTTTAAATTTCATATTCCAATGATTGACCCTAGTATATGAGATTTCCATAATAATCATGATAAACCCTTCAAACTTGCAAATTTATTTATGCAACCATGACAATTAGATGCATTGATGATGGTATAACCAAAGAATGCTCCCCACGTGTTTGATTAAATGCCTATGTGAAGGAAAAGTGCCATACTAGTGTGATAATATAAAATTCCCATTCATGTACAAGTTTATGCATGTCAAATGTTTGATGAAATGTCTTAGTCAGTGAATTATAGATACATGTGTAGCCCTTGAGGTGCTTTAGAACTTGTACTTCATGAAATCTCCAACTTATTATATTATGGATTGTTCATGTTGGTCATGTATTCAAGAAAGTCATGCTTTATTAGTTCTTTTCCATCAAGTCCTGGGGGTACTTATACCCAACAAATATAGCTATGTGCCTAGAGCCAGTGTCATGTTTTCATGATAACCTCAGTCAAGCCATGATCCATAGAACTCAGTCAGTTATGTGACTCAGGAAAGCTCAGTAATCCAGTAATATTAGAAATCTCAGATAGTTATCAGATCTTAGTAGTATTCCGTTAGTCCTCGGAAATTAAGTTAACTCAGTTTAGTCTGTTAAGTTAATCATGTTCAATGTCTATTCAGATGGGAGAAGAAATTAACACCGAGCGAACCTAAGGATGGGAACCCACCTATTATATGAGGGTGTGATTCTTAGAAAAAATCCTTGCATTCCAGAACTACGTAGTCAGTGCAGGTTGTAGCCTATTATATGAGGTTAGATGAGGTGGATTAACCTGTTATATGAGGGTTCCCACCATTCTCACTAGAGTTACCTATTATATGAGGGTTACTAACAGATTGTCCTTACCAGTGGCGCGGTATTGATACCCTTCCAATTGTGCTTACAGATTGGATCCCAACTTAGCTATATTGCATTATTTGGGGCATGTAGGTTAGACGAATACTTCCCACAGTTTTAGTTATAGATCAGGACTGTCAGATACATTCATTCAGTCTCAGTAATAGAACTCAGATAGTTCTACAGAATTCAGGACTGTCAGATACAATCAACTCAGAATATAATGAAACTCAGCTAGTTCCATTAGAATCTACACTATCAGATACAGTCGATTAGTATCAGTTATCAGTACTCATGTTAGCAGTATTCAAACTCAGTAGTCAGTATCATCACGAATTCAGTTACAGTCATTTATTTATGCATTTATTTTTACGTTCATGTTATATAGTCAGTTAGCATTGTTCATGCATTTGAACCCTCTGCATTCATCCTACCTCACATGCATACCAGTACATTTAATCTTACTAACACATTTGTGCTATGGTGTTTTATACCATAGGTTCAAAAGCACGAGCTCCAGAGCATCAGTAGCATTCTAGTCTCAGTAGTCAGAGTTAGCAGTGAGTCCTCATCCTTCGAGGGCATGGCCATTACTTTATTATCTCATTAATTAATTTATTTTAGTAGTTGGAGTTCGTTGGGGACATGTACCATCAACTCCTTATTCAGACAGTTTAGAGGCTTTCAGACTTGCATGTTCAGACAGTTATTTTGGTTGTTTGGTATTGATATACTATATCTTCAGATGTTATGTATTATCAGATCTTTGAACCTTATGGACTTTCAGCCTTTATTTCTACATTTATATAATATATTATGCAGTGTACAGGTATAGATATCAATCATGGGTTAGCTTATGGTCCTTTGGGGTCATTAGTACCGTGTGGCATTCCGAGTACCAGACTCGGGGTGTTACAAACTTGGTATCAGAGCCTACGGTTCAATAGAGTCCTAGGAAGTCTGAAAGCCGCATCTAGTAGAGTCTTGTACATAAGTGTGTTATGCACCACATTTATGTAAAGGAGGCTATAAGATGTTTTAGGAACAGTTTCCCTTCTTTTAGTATTCATGTCTGCCAGTGAGCATAATCTCAAGTCAATCTTTCAGTCTTATCCATTTCTCCTTTTCTTCTATAGAACATACCTCCTAAAAGAAGAAATGGGAATTAGCCAGCCCCACAGCCCAAAGATTCTTTTGGCGAACATATTTCTCATGCAGAGTTGGCCTCCAGTTTTCTCTTTCCATTTTGAACCTAAGAACTGCACCCCTAATTGTTTTTCTGATTTCCCATTATGCTCATGAGGTGGAGGTATCAAAATAAAGGACCCAAAAAATAGATGTGGCATATTGTACTTCTTGGCCCTTACATGAGGAATCTAGTTCTTTGATTTTGGCTTAGAAAAATCAAGAATATTGACATATGTTTCCTCCACTTTGTACAATATGCCCCAACTCATGATTTCAGTGTTTACATCCCTACATAATTCTAGTATGTCATTTACAAGAGTGACCCTACCTATAAGAGTATGATCAATTTTTGACTACTCCAATTTTAGTTCCTCAAGTTGGCTTCTCCAAATTTTTTCAGTCCCACACCACCCACAACTAGGTTGATGGGCTTTATACACAACAACTTTTTGCATCCAATTCTACTTGTAAGTGGTAGATATCTAAGAAAATCCTTTCAACCATTTGAATGAGATCTTGTCTTCCTTTTTCTATGAGTGCCAATATGTCAAACATGCTCTCATTATGTTCCAATAATATGTTTATCACACTCCTGCAATAATGCACCATATCAAAAGGATAAGGATCCATAAATAAGGAGTCATCATCACTCTATACTTTCTCTGGCCATATTGTCATCTCAAGAAGAGTGGGCAACAAAACAAATAAAACAAAAGAAAATAGAACCCGATAACTTTAACAATTTTAATCAAGAATTTCGAAACTATATTCCCTGGCAATGGCGCCAATCTTTGATAATTCCTAAACTACCCCTCCTTAGAAAGATAAAGTGGTCGCTGTCAAATATAGTAACCCAACTAGGTTGGGGTTAATCTTATAGGGAATAGGCCGAAACTCCTTCTCAAACTTGTTAAAATCACCAGGCAGTGTGGGAAAGTAAAATGGGGGATTTGTTGAATTAGAAAAAGGAGAATAATTAGTTGTTCTTGGTTGTAAACAATCTAAGACGAACAATAAGATTGTGTTCCCTGTGTATTCTCACTTTAGTAGACTTATTGTGTAATGTCGAACTATTCTAATGCCTTGCATGCAAAATTAATAAGTTATGTACCATCAACAGTCTTTTGGACGAGCTGATAGATTTCACCCTTTACTTTTTGATTCTCAGGATGTCGCCTTACTGACCCTTATGTTGATTGCAGTTAACGATTACCTTTTGATTCTCTAGTTATTAGATAATACCTAACCATCTTACTTAGATAATACCTAGTAGCGTGGATCGATAGTTAAACTTCAAATTACTATTGTGATCTTTTTGTCCTAGTCACCACTCCTCTTTTAGAGTAAGTAGCAATAATCTAGGCGGGATCTTAATGTTTTCCACCTCTAAGAAATAAATAAGAATGAATAAAACTCAATACATACAAGAATCTTTATCTAGAATAACTTGGCACTTCTTCTACTTTGTTAACCCTCAAAGGTTCCCACAACCCTAGTTAAGGGAATTTGCTGCTCATAGCTATGAGATCAATCATGGAATCCACTAAAAAATTACAAAATCAATCTCACAATAATGAAGGAATAAATCCTAAATTCTTAAATTTAATAACAAACCAAGAACAACAAGATGTTTGTGAATTTGGCCCCAAAGGGCTTCCTTCTGAATCAATCAATATGTGAATGTATGAATGAATGTATGCATAAATGAATGTATGAATGCTAAACAAATCCTAAAAGGTATTTATAGATTATAAGAAATCCTATAATTCAACTCTTAAATAAAATACAAAAACTTAACTAAACGTACATAATAAGACTTAAAAAAATCATAGGAGTGTTATTGGGATACATAGAAACCCTAGGAAATGATTTAGGAATAATTCAAAAAATTTGAGGTCAGTGGCTACATGTGGTCTCTACATGCGCCCTAGCCTTGGGAGCATATGGTATATGCGATCTGCATTCTGGGCGCATGTAGTGACCGCATATGCCTGGACCAAAATTTCCCATGGGTTAGCTCTCAGGATTTTAGACTTCTGATGCATGCTTTGTCCACATGCAGTCCTCGTGTACTACATGTGTTCCGTATGTTGACTTAGCATGTGCCGAAAGTTATTTTTTTAGCTCTTCTTAATTTTCCGAACATATTTTGGTCACGAACAATCTAAAAAGTGTCTCGAACATCCATAATAGATCAAATAAGTAGCCAAAAACATCACTTTTCATCCTTTTCTTGAATTTAGCTTTTGAAACCTTATTTCCTGCAAAACACTCAAAAAATACATCAAATCTAACAAAATAGCCTTAAGTACATGCATATTCTCATAGTTTTAAGCATCTAAAATGCTATAAATTTGTAGCACATCAGATGTTGAAAATTCTCATTTTGGTTAGTTATGAGCGTTACATCCTCATATTATATTCATTCATAAAACATTGGTAGCACCATAGAAATACTATAAATACTGTATTTTTCTAATTAAAAATATGATATCTTTAAAAATCTTTTACTGATGAATGTATCGAAAAGGAGTTATGGATATTGGTATTGGATATTAGCTATATATAGGTTGATGAACCCCTTATGGATTCTACCTCGATAGCACAGCTCGGTAGGTATATACGAAGGTTGTGCGACAACCTCGTGCATCACATCATCATCATCATCATCACCATGATCATCATCTTCATTGCATTCCATGTATTGTATTTCTATTCTTGACTTGATGTCTGTCCATTTTTCTACCTTATTATACTTATTTGGTGTACGTTTATATTTATTCTTCTTTCTCCAAACTATATTTGATATACATGTATATAGTAAAACTATTAGTTAAGCTAGTGTAGGCTACTGTTTGGGATATTTTTTAACTGTAGGTGACGTGTCTATATCTTGTATTTATATGATTTATTTTCTACTTTGCTCAGTCATCCTATGATACCTACTGAGTACAAGTGGACCGTACTCACCCCTACTGCTCCTTTTTGGTGAAGAACCAGGTATGAGTGCATCAAATGGTAGTTGATTTAGGTAGTGCTTGGAGTCTATTTGTGGTAGTAGTTGATCTATACATCCGAAGTTGACCACTACCTTTCTTATCTAGACTATGTCTTATTGTATTCATAGAAAAAGTTTGTTTTCTTTTTAGATATCCTACATATATTTTGAATTTGAGTTTTATTAGTTGGTTCATACACCGTGACACCAGGTTTTGAAATTTGGCTTGGTATCTTGATTATATTTCTGTGATTATCATGTTTGTGTGATTCGACTTCACTCTAGAAACTTTGTCATGGGTTTTTAGTATTGATTTTCCTTGTTATATCAGTTTGGGTGATAGGCTTTCTTGTCAAGGCTTGCCTCAATAAGTGACATCATGACCCTTGGTTTTTGTGTCATGACAAATTGGTATTAAAGCAGCTAGTTTTTCATTAGTCTTATCATTTTAAGAATATGGTATCTAGTAGAGTCTTGCAGATCAGTACGTAGATGTCCATATCTATCTTCAAGAGGCTTGAGATATCTTTAGAAATCTCCCTTATCTTGTTATATGTCATTGGAATTCATCCATATTTTGTGTTCTAAGCCATATATACTCTTTTCTGTGCAGATGGTAAGGACTAAATCTAGTGAGTCTAGAGATGCGGATCTATTACCTGAGTTAAGAGCCCAGTATAGAGAGCAAGTTATGAGTTATGGTCAGTCTCGGGGTGGGATATGGGCATGAAGGTCTACCTCATCTTAAAATAGTACTAGGGGACTATCCACTGAGCATGTCAGAGTTATAGGTCCTACTCTGATCCCACAAAGTTCTTCTACCCCAATCTTGGAGGGGTTGTTGATTCATTCATTGACCCATTTGGAGGCTGCTCCTGTGACTACACCTTGTGTTCCTCCATATTTGAGTATGGTGGCTCCATCTATGCCCTAGTCTTCTTATGATGTTCCTTCAGTCCTGAGTTGTTGATCCTCTATGAAATACCTTAGATTTTAGCCCTTGAAATTTTTTTGAGTTCTGAGCTTTCTGCCTTGGCAATGACTCACTCAATAAGTCGTAATGTATCCTTACAGGTCGTAAGACCCAGTCATAAAGAGCATAGAAGGATTTACCTAAGTCACTACTTTGATAACGATTGAACTTAACGAGTCATATAGACTCCTAACGAGTCGTAAGGAGGGTATTTCGTAATGTGTCTAGTGTAGTGCCTTTATTAAAGTTATTAAGACTATGACTTGACCCTACGAGTCATATTGTCTCATTATGAGAGGTAGGGTGCCAGTTGTAGAGTTCACAGTGAAGATCCCAAGGGGGTTCTGGTTTGGCTACGACTGGAGAGTTTGATTCATAAGGTGACCCTATGAGTCGTAAGGTTATCTCTAACGACTGACGATTTAATTTCTATCTTTTAAAAGGGTATTTTAGACATTTTCCTCTTGCCCTAAACATAATTCACGACCTATAAACCCTTATGAGACTTTATTCTCAACTATAACACAATCAAAACATATTCTCTTCTCTCTTAAATTCTCTCAGGCCAAGCAAGCTAGGGTTTCCTCAAGGTTAAGCATCCAGGGGTCAATTCAAGGTTTCTACTCTATAATTGTGAATATTTTAGGCATGGTTCTCTTCTTTCATTATAAATTTTGTAATAGCATATGATTTAAGTATTGTTCATGAGATATTCATGTTGATTTTATAACAACATTTGAGGGGTTTGAATGCTTATTGTTGAACAATATTTTTCCATGGTTTATATATGATTAATTATGCTTTAAATATGGTTTTGAACTTGTGGGTGCATGGGAATGGTGATTAAACTGATTGGTCATGGGTAAACCCCAATTTGATGATTTTGTCTTGATTATTGTTTTGGAAATTGTATGCCCTCAACATGTTTGTGAAATTGTTAGTAAAAAGGGGCTTTTGTCACATAGTTTGGTTTTCCCACTTGTAATAATGCATTGGCATAAAAAGGATAATCAAGTATGCATGTTTTCCTTAAAAGGCCTTGGTGTCCATGTATAAATAGTGGAATTGGAACTTTGTAGGTTTGGTTGATTAAATGGGTTTGATTCCTAAATGATTGATTATTTAAATATATTTTGACTTATGGGTTCGAGTCCCAGTTAGTTGAGTAGATGACATAGCGTGATGAATTTAGCTTGCAAGTTAGGTTGGTATGACGATACCAACGGGATAACTTTGTGTGTAATTGGTTTAATGAAAATGGGAATATGTGTTAAATGTTTTAATTATTCTTTGAAAGAGGATTGTGTAGATGAGTCGTGAAAGTAGAGGTCTGCATGACCAACACTGGAAATTGTGCCAGCCGGTGTCAGGGTCATTATGGCTTGAGGGTTTGAGTCCCCTTTCTTGTGACCAGGTGGTTCGAGTACACTTTATTGATATTATTATGATTGAAGGGTTTGTGTCCCCCATATCACATTTCATGATTGGGTGATTAAGTTACCTTAGTACATGATTGGAGGGTTCGAGCCCCACCTGCATATATGTATGATCTTTCTTTGGTTCATGCGGCTACACGCACTGGGCGAAACTAGAGGGTGAAAGCTGGGTCCTAATAGCTCGTGAGTACTATTATATGATGGTTGAGCTATACAATCAGGTTAAAGTTTTAAAGTGCATGTTAAACCTTGTTCCTTATCCTGGTTTGTGATATATATATATGTATATATATATGTAAATACATTTGATTATGTGCATTGGATATTGAATTATTTTGAAACTTTTAATCATGGCATTATGTTATCCTTATCCCCGAGTTACATGTTAGCGTTCACCCTGCTAATCATCTTTGGACTTGTATCCCCACGCAATGCAGGAATTGGCCATACTTCTACTTTTCCTGCATAGCAATTTGGATTTGGGGTCAGTTTGTGAGTTGATACTGAAGTGGTGATCTTCTATACATTGAAAGTCTACATTTCATGATTTAGTCTCTTATGTCTCAAATTGCTTAGACTTGTTTTGGCTATAGTCAGGGGCATATCCCAACACTTTATTGGTATTCAGTTTTGATCCTTTGTTTAGAAGGCTTTGTTAGATTATTGTGGGTTTGGGTATTGTTGGTAGGCTATTTGGCCAGTTTTTGGTTAACGGATTATAGGCATGGTTCAAATATATGTAAGCTTATCCTTATGTTATCTTGTTATATATTCAGAATTCATCCAACATTGAAGATATTGTGTTAGTTGGGTAGGTGTAAAAGGGTGATCTTTGGTCCCCAGCAGACATGAGATACCCGTCATGGCCAGGACCTAGTCGGGTCGTGACACTCTAGTGGTACGGACATCTGCTTATGGTACTCCATAAACTCTGAGTATTGTTCCTCCTTCTATTCCTGTATTTGAGTATGGTATTTCAGTATCTTGAGTTGAACCATTTTCTATGTTACCTCATCAGGTGGGTTCTTAGCTAGCTAGATTTACTATGCTTCCTATGGTTGCGAGTACAATTATGTCTTTTGAGGATCAGAAGAGGTTTGAGAGGTTTACTCATTTAGGTCCTCCTAGGTTCATTGGTGCTGTAGGTGAGGATGCCTATGAGTTCTTCATGGATTATCATAAGAAGTTTCATAAACTTGGTTTACTCGAGTCACATGGGGTTTTATATATTGCTGATCAGTTATGAGATGCAGCTAGAGATTAGTAGAGGTCACTTGTTGGTTTCCGACCTCTTGGTTCGCTAGAGATGACTTGGTATCAGTTTACTGAATCATTTTTTGATAGGTTTGTGTCTTTTAGTTTGAGGGATAAGTTGAGAGATGAGTTTGATTGCCTAGAGTAGGGGTCCATGATGGTTGCGGAGTATGAGGCACATTTCCATGCCCTATCAAGATATTTTTATGCCAGTATTGCAACCGAGTCTGAGAAGATTCAAAAGTTTGTAAAGAGGTTGGATGTTTCTATTCAGCTTTCTTCAACTCAGATGGTAGTGTATGGAGAATTATTTTAGAGTATTGTGGATCATGCTAAGATGACTAAATCTATTCAGCAAGCATCTCAAGGAGACGCCAAGAGGGTGCGCCATCAGGGCAAGTTTAGAGGTCACACATCTCGAGGTAGATATTCTAGAGCCTTTCATGGGTATCATGGTAGACCAGTGCAGGAATCCTTGAAGAGTTTAGGGAGTGGGTCTTTCATTTTAGCAGCTTCGGGTGGTCTTCAGAGTTTATCCATACCTCCTTCCACTGAGTTGGGATGCAAGGTTTGCTATGTGTGTGATAAGATTAGCCATTTGGCCAAGGAGTGTCCCTGTTGTATTTTCAGGGATACTTTGATATTGGCTCTAAGGAGGTATAGATTTTAATAGAAGGCCAAGAGGTATAAGTGGTGGTTCCCATGGTGGAGGTCGCGGGGTTACTGAGTCAGGTGGTGGATATGGTCGCACTTTCGTTGCTTAAAACTGGAAAATATGCAAGTACTTAGGAGTTCATTTTTGTAAATATGATATGTCTTTATGTTATGTTTTGCAAGAAACTAGCTTTTGGAGCTTAACATGAAGAAAATGAGTAAAGATTTTCAGAAAAGCCTACTTACGAGGAAACCTACATGGCATAGGTAGAACTTACGTGACTTAGGTAGCTTTCATAAGTCTCAGAGAATAAAACTGTAGAGAATTAGAAGGAAGTTTTTTGACTGTTACTTATGAAGGGTGCCTACGGGCCATAGGTACCACCTTTGGCATCGTAGGTACCATCATATGTAGCAGAACCAGAAGATTAGAGAAGCTTTGAAGATTGGAAATTTTTTACACCTATGATGGTCCACCTACATGGTGTAGGTTCCACCTACGGCCTGTTAGTGGCGGCGTAGGTGCCACCTACGACCCGTAAGTGGCGCCATAGATGGCCACCGATTTGAGTTTTTTGATTCGTTCTGGTTAATATTATTAAGATTTCTATGTAACCTATAAATACTCTCTTGATGCACTCATACCATTCACAAACATATATTGGATTCTAAGATTGACTTTTGATCTTGGAATCTCTTTGTTCTTGGTTTCTGGTTGATTAATTGATTTGAGATTTTGGATTTTATTCTTCATTATTGTGAGATTACTTCTATGGTTTCTTTATTGAATTCCATGGATTGTTTCATAACTATGAGTGACTAATTCCTTTAGCTAGGGTTATGGGAACCTAGAAGAATAACAAAGCAGAGGAAGAGTGAGATTCTTCTAAAGCATTGATTACACATGCATTGTGATCTTCTTCAGTTTAATTGTTCTTTTAGCAGTGTACAATGCTGAGAACTTGCTTGTATTCAAGATATATTCACAATAGGGATTGAGATTAGGAAAAGAATATTACAATAGTGATTCGAGGTTATCAACCCTCATATAATAACTTGAGACCCACAAGGTGATAGTTAAACTGGGATCAAAGAAAACGGTTAGAAAGACAAGACCCTAAGACTCACAATGTGAAGGGTGAGATTTACCTACGCATTCACAAGACGGTTGGTAATACCTAGATTGTCAGATTCTACATGTGTTGAGGTAAGATAATTGGATTGAGCACAACAAACCTACTAAGTTAGGAAGCCAGGGGGAACACAATCCTACTGTTCCTCTCAAATTGTCTACAACTAAAAGCATTCACAACTTGTTACTTTTGTTGTTTACTACAGGTTCCCCCATTTACTTTCCTGCATTTTTGGCTACTTCATAAAGTTTGAGAGATAGATTTGACCTATTCCTCGTGGGATCGACCCCAACATAGTTAGATTATAATTTGATAGCGACCATATTGTATCTTCTTTGAGGGTATAGTTTGAGCGACATCAATTTTTTTGCGCCGTTGGCGGGGAATACTATAGATTTATTGATTGAAGTTATTGATGTTTTTAGGTTTTATTTTTCTGTTCTTCTTGGGAGTACGCCGGTGTATGCATAGTACTAGGAGTCAAGACAATCCTTTGATCCCATTTGAACCTAGACCAAAAAGAATCCTACAATAGAATTGTAGAATGTCACAGCACGTTCGTGAATCTCATCATAAGATGACTTAAGATAATCCTAACATGACCCAACTGGGGGCCTTATCGTAATGGGCATCCCAAGTCTAACCAGGATCAGGGACCACTCCCTGTTACCCAACCCAATCACTATTAGCATACCTTGAGTCGGCTGAATACCGACCAAATAGCAAGGTAGAATAACTGGACAGGGACTACCTTTGGGATAGGTCTATCCTTAGACCAACCCTATCAAGTCATCCCATCAGACCAAACCTACAAACCAAACCACTGAGCCAAACCAATACCGAAACAAGGGTCATCAACCAGACCGTAATCAAATAGATTCCAAAACATAATATAATTAATCCCAAAATGAAATACAATGGAATAGTAAGGAATTATGTCCAATTATGTCAGCCCCAATTCCAATGCCAATATTAAGGTTGACACCAATACTGATCCCGCCCATTCTAACCCATAGTAGTACCACAAAGCCTCTAACCAAAAGACTAAGAATATTCGGTTGGGACATGCCCCCAACCATAGCCAAAACAAATATCCAAAAATAAATTAAGATGTCTAAAAATATCCATAACATGAAATGGAGCCTTTTGAAAAGATGGAAGCTCACAACTTCAATCCAACAGTTGTCCCCAAGTCAATCACTATGTAGGAGGAGTAGAATGGCCGGTTCTGCAAAGTGTGGGTATACAGCCACCCGAAGACCGGTTAGCAAGTGATCGCTAGCATGAAATTAGGATAAGAATAAAATAATGTTATTCATAAAACCAAGTAAAACCATCCATATGCACATAACCCTACATATATATATATAACCATGCCGGTAAAGAGAACCGTATTTAGTAAGCCATTAAAACCTTTACCTGGGCTGTGTAGCTAAACCATCCTAAACCACCCATGGACTATATAGGTTTTATCCCTCTGCTGAAAGGGTCCTAGTGCGTGAAGCCGCTTGACCAGGGAATAAAAACCTGGGATGATTAGTACATCCCCCAAATATAAAGTGTGACATCATGCACATAGTCACCAAGACCAACCTCACATCGGCAAATATGAGTTTCCACTTTTGGTCCCCCCCAGGACCTGCACCTTATACGGATTTGCTATACATCTTTCTATTATTGCACGATTAAAACCATTACCAAGCAACCAACCAATCCATTAACTATTTATTAACCAAGGCCATTAGTAGTGGTATCGTCATACCAATAATACTTGCAAAATTTGTCCATAGCCAACCAGATATAGGTCTACGGGATTCCATGTACCCTTCATGATTTCCAATTAACCAAAACCATGGATACCAAGGCCTTTCCAATCTATTTAAAATCATTTGAACCATTCATTCCATTTAGGGTTTCATTACCAAGTTTAAACCATGCATAAGTTCCATTGAAAAACCAATATTATAATGAAAACATTGTTCAAAGCATTTCATCAAACACATTAGGAGAATAGTATTTCTAAAACCAAAGTCCATTACCAAAGAACCATTCCCATGCAACAAATTATCCAATACCATTATTAATGCATATAAAAGCATAATTAAAATATGGGAAAACCATAACCAAGCATTTATAGCCAAAACCCCCAAATCATATTTAAAAATCCAAAATCATACAATAATGAAATCATAAAAACATTGTACAAAACCATGCCTATAGTTGGAACTAACAATGAGGGAAGAGAACATGCCTTAATTGACTATGTAGATAGAGAGAAACGACCAACAAGATCCCCAAATTAGTTTTCTAGTTGAAACCCAGGCTTTCGTGCGCAAAAGCTTTTGAGAAAATTATAGAGTGTTTGGGAAGAGTTTCTAAGTGTTAATGAATAGAATAATAGGGTAAATAGCCTCCCAAGAGAGTTATAAGTCATGGGATCTTATTAGTATATGTAGGGAAATGTCCAGAATTTCCCCACTTAAATTGTACAAAATCCCATCATAGGGGTACGACTGACCCTCACGAGCTGTACCCTCCGATACGATTGGTACCCACTGATGAGTGGTGATTTTACCACTCATTCTCACTTATCATTCATGCATATTTCCTTGTTTTGAATAAATCAATAAGACATAATTGTGATTAAATGCACTAATATCCATTCCTTGCAGGAATAGAGTTGAGGAGATAGAAAGATATGGATCGGATATTGAAATGATTAAAACTAATCAAGAAAGTGATACTAATGACTAGAGCAAAAATAGCCTCGGTTATCGCGATCGTGGTGCGAGTACTACGATCACAATCATCTAAGTAGAGAACATATATAGCCTCGGGTAACACAATCACAGTCAGAGGAATGCAATTGTGGTTTATAAAGATAGCCTACATACCACGATCGCGCAATCATAGATGCAACCACGGTTGTGCGATTGCAGTCAATGCTCTGTGATTTTAGATTGGCGGGATAAATGAGCAAGGAAATTATGGTTAATTCGAACAACTGATTCAAGACTTTTATAAAGGATCCAAACACTTTTTAAAGGGCATAGGGAAAATTGAGGATAAAGTGAGAGAGAAAAGAGAGAACCCTAGAATTTTGGGTGAAAAATTAATTGTTCATAGTTATAGTAATTATTATTCCAAGATGTAATTAGTGAAATTGAAGTGTGGAATTGAAGATTATTTTATCTTCTATTATTATGGATATCATGGAAGAACTACTTGGTAAAAGTTTTTTGTCCTATCTCATGAGTAGCTAATTTCTTTAGTCTTGGGATTATGTTGAACTAAAGTGTAATTGTGTGTGGATATTGTTGTGTTTGCATGATTCATAGTTTTTGAGTATGGATTCCACCATTGCATGAGTTGATGAGTTGGAATTTATGGGTGAAAACCCAAAATTTCCAAATAGGTTTGATGGGTGAAAATCCCAAACTCTAGAAATCCTTCATCATCCATGAAAGGGGGATGAAGGTGAACATGAGGTAACCCATAACATCCTTGAAAGAGGGTTATAGGGGGACAAGGCAACTGTGGAAAATTAAGCCTATGGATTACTTCATTTTACAATATTAGATATAAGTGTAATTGGAGTGTAAATCATGTCAAGAGCATCATCCTAGAAATAGGGATGCTTGATTGAGGTTTTGGGTGATTGCGAATTGTACACTTGTTAGGTGCTCAAAAAACCAATGTGAAATTATTGTGTTTTTATTGAAAGATTGACCACAATGACTTTTGACCCAACCTATCCTTTAGTTAATAACTAAGCTTCATGCTAAACCACCATCAACCCACATGCTTTACCTTAGGTAGACATAATCCCAAGATCTTCTCAAATCTTGATTTTAAGTCAAAAGTATTACATTCATGCATTGTTAGTTGAAAATTATTACCAACCAATCCCAAATTAACCCCCCCCCCATTTTATTTTACATGTCATGTATATTATCATTCCGGGTAACCTTTTATTAACTAGAGCATCCATAGGACTTGAAATTTATAATTCGCTCCCTGTGGATTTGACCCCAACTCTAGTTGGGTTATTGACAACGACCGCCTCACCCCTCAAACATTGGAGTGAGTTGAGGATTATCAAAATGGCGTCGTTGCCGGGGAGTGAAATATAGATTTCGCTTATGACATGTGATTTTTACTTGGGTGCACCTATAATGAATTTAATTTAATTTCCTTGTTGGTTTTGATTTTTTATTAGGTAAACACTTTTATTCCCAAATCATCATGAGTCACAAGGACTCAGATTATCTTGAGGGCGGAGATCATGAAAGTGCCATTCGTATTCCCTCCACCGAGGAGCATGGAGTATTTTATGTTACAAGTGTAATGATGCAATTGCTCCACTTAAAGTAACTTTTCAGGGGTGAAGCCCATTAAGACCCGAATTCCCACTTAAAGGGCTTCATGGAAGTCTGTGCTCCATTCAATGTTGCACATATATCCCAAGAGTCTATCCGGTTATGCCTTTTCCCATTCTTTCTCACGAAAAAGGTAATGCTATGGCTAAGGTATTTGCCCACTGGATCTATTACTTCATGATCAATATTCATGGAAGACTTGTTATGTTAGTAATTCGCATCATCTAGGATGTTGAAGTTGTGGGGTGAGATTGTTCATTTCCGTAATACCACAAAGAACCGTGGTACGATGTTTGGGGAAGATTCAAGGAATCACTTTTAAAATGCCCCACCCATGAGATGTTGGAGAAGATGCTTCTCCAAATCTTTTATATGTCATTGGACCAACAAAATAAGGCCATAGGGGAAAATGCATCCGGTGGATCACTCATCAACTCACCATATGAGATGGTTTCAAAAGTCTTGGACCAAGTGGTAATTTGGTAAAGGTTGGGTCATAAAGGATGCCGAGGTGGCCATGGGGGATTCCTCCTTGTCCTTTGTGTGCCACAGTAAAAAAGATGAAGAGGAAGAGACTGATGCGAAGATGGTCAAGAGATTTCATGCCTTGAACTCCTACTTGAGCATATGTTGGGTGACCAAATGGAAAGTGTAAGCATGATAAGTGCAAAAGAAGTTGAACTTTGTGAAGATGCGGAGGAGGAGGTGATTAGTGACAAGTTGGGTGTGGTACCTAAGAGGTCGAAGGGATTTCATCTTGTCCCATAAGGACAGGAGTGAATCAAGGTCAGAACCAGGAAAGTCTAAGAACGGCATATTGTGAAGGGAAAGAGGAAATCGATATAGATATTTTGGCACGGATCTTGAGTAGTGTTGAGAGGACTAGTGAAATGGTGAATAAGATGCAAAGTGAATTCTCCATGCTTCACCAAACGGTTATATCTCACTCCACCGCCATCCAACAACTATAGGCAAAAGTAAGACAAATATCAAAGAATCTCATAGAGAAGCAGAGTAAAGAAATGCAAAATGGGGAGGAGACAAAAGCAAACAGAAAAAGGTCCAATGATGAAGAGCCAAAGTTAAGTGAGTTATTGATAGGAAATCCAGCAGTTAACGATTGTCAAATTGTCTCTATGCCATTGAGCCCTATTTATCCTCCTTTCCAAAAATGTTTCTTGAGAAAGGGAGACATGATATGCTCAATAAGTTTTTTAATAAATTTAGTACCCTTTCTATTAATATTTCTCTTATTGAGGCATTTCAAGACATGCCAAGGTATGCTAAATTTATGAAGGATTTGATATCTAAGAAGAGGCTTGTGGAGGACGAAATAATAGTAGTGACACACCATTGTAGTGCCATCATGACAAGCACATATGTGGAAACGAAGAAGGACCCCGGTGCTTTTACATTCTCATGAACCATTGGTGCATTTACATTTGCTAAGGCATTGTGTGATCTTGGAGAAAGTGTGAACCTCATGCCTTATGCTATATTTCACAAGCTTGGATTGGGAAATCCAAAGCCCACCAAAATAAAGTTTCTCATGGTCGATCGATCCATCAAAAAGCCCATGGAATTCCTCCATGATGTTCTAGTAAAAGTGGACCGACTTGTCTTCTTGGTCGAATTTGTTATTTTGGATTGTGCAATGGACGTTAAAATTCCTATTATCCTTGGGAGGCCATTTTTAGCTATCAGGAAGACTTTGGTAGATGTGGAGTCCAGCGAGATGAAGTTTAGATTGAATCATGAGGAGGTATCTTTCTATGTGTGCAAGTCCATAAAACAACTAATGGACTTACAAGTTATCTAGGTGATTGATGTTATTGATGGGAAAGTGTCCAACCAATATGATGTGAGCTTGTTGAATGATCTTTTGGTTGGGGTGCTATGTAATTGTGAAAGAGATAACGTGGAGGAGTATGATAAGGTGGTAGCATCTTTAACTGGGCTTGGGCTTCACACCAAGAACCCGGTTAAGTTGGATCTTGATCTAAAAAACCGCAAAAGTCAGCCCGCAAAACCATCCATCCTTGACCCTTCCAAGGTCGAATTGAAACCCTTGCCACCCCATATCAAATATGTGTTCTTGGGGGAGGGTGATACTTTACCAATCATCATTGCTAGTGACCTCGACTCCTCACAAGTAGAAGCATCGAAGTTCGTGATAAAAAAATCCATTTGGGCCATTGGTTGGATGATAGCGGATATCATCGGAATTGCTCCTGGCATTTATTCACAGAAAATTAAACTCGAGAAAGATCACATACCGAGTGTGGAACGCCAAAGAAAATTAAATCACCCCATGAAGGAGGTGGTAAAAAAGGAAATTATAAAGTGTCTTGACGCAGGAAAAATATATCTTATATCCAATAGCACTTGGGTGATCCCGGTACAATGTGTTCTGAAAAAGAGTCGCATCACAATAGTCAAAAATGAAAAAAATAATCTCATCCCCGTCCGATCGGTCACCAAATGGCAAGTGTGTATGGACTACCAAAAAGGACCACTTTCTAATGTCTTTCATGGATTAGATGCTAGATAGGCTTGCCTCGAGAGGATGGTATTATTTCTTGGATAGGTACTCGGGGTACAATCAAATTTGTATCTCCCCAGAGGACCAAGAAAAGTCAACTTTTACTTGCCCATATGGTACATTTGTATTCAAGCGAATGCCCTTTGTGTTGTGTAATGCGCCGACAACCTTTCAACATTGCATGTTATCAATATTTGTGGATATGGTTGAAGACTCTATGGAAGTTTTTATGCAGGACTTATCGGTAGTGGGGAACTCTTTTGAGTCATGGCTCGAACATTTGAACATAGTGCTTGAAAGGGGCATGGAAATAAACCTTGTTTTGAATTGGGAGAAGTGCCAATTCATGGTCAAATAAGGGATAGTCTTAGGCCACAAGATATCGAGAAAGGGAATTCAAGTCGATCTAGCCAAGGTTAAGGTAATTTCCAAGCTCCCACCTCTCATTTCTGTAAAAGGTATTCAAAGTTTCCTTGGCCATGGCGGGTTCTATCTATGTTTCATCAAGGATTTTTCCAAGATAGAGCACCCCATGTGTAAACTTCTTGACAAAAAATCTAAATTCCACTTTGATGAGGCATGTTTGAAAGCTTTCGGACATCTTAAAGAATTGCTCATTTTGGCCCCTATTATTGTGGCTCTGTATTGGTCATCCCCGTTCGATATAATGTGTGACGCAAGTGGTATTTCTTTAGGTGCGGTGCTAGGTCAATTCAAGGACAAGATCTTTCATCCTATCTACTATGCAAGCAAAACCTTGAATGACGCCCAGCGCAACTACACCATCAACAAGCAAGAATTGTTAGCGATTGTATATGCCTTTGAAAAGTTTCAGGCCTATTTATTAGGCACGAGGGTAGTGGTGCACACAGATCATTCAGACCTTAAGTATCTCATGGACAAGAAAGAAGCAAAACTGCATTTAATTAGGTGGATTTTTCTATTATAAGATTTCAAATCTGAGGTGAAAGATCGGAAAGTGTGTGAGAATCAAGTGGCCAATCATCTCTCTCGACTTGAAGGAAATAATGAGAAGCATGGGAAAATATAAATTAATGATGCTTTCCCCAATGAATGAATCATGTACATCGAGGGGAATAATGTACCATGGTATGCCGACTTTGCCAACTATGTAGCAAGTGGTGTACTCCCCGAGGGACTGAGTTACCATAAAAAGAAATGAGTTTTGTTTGATGCAAAGCGATATTTCTGGGATGAGCCATTTTTGTTTCAGGAATGTGCCAATGAAGTTATTAGGATATGTATCATGGATATTGAAATAAAGATATCTTGGAAGCTTGTCACTCTTTGCCTTATTGCCGTCACAATGGAGGAATCCAAACTACCGCTAAGATTCTCCAATGTGGATTTTATTGGCCTTCTATGTATAGAGACGCCATTGAATAGATTAAATATTGTCATAAATGTCAAATTCATGGTGGTATTTCAAGAAGAAACGATATGCCTCTCAAGCCTAACCTTGAGGTAGAGCTCTTTGATGTATGGGGAATTGATTTCATAGGTCCTTTTGTGAGTTCATTTGGGAACAAATACATTTTGGTGGCGGTTGATTATGTCTCCAAATGGGTGGAATCCATTGAACTCCCTACTAATGAGATCAAATGCATTACTTCATTCCTAAAAAAGCATATTTTCACAAGGTTCGGCACCCCTCGGGCCATCATTAGTGACAAAGGCTCACATTTTTGAAATCGAGTGTTTGGTGCTCTTCTTGAAAAGTATAGGGTTAAGCAAAATGTTTCCACTCCATAACGCCCCCAAATGAGTGGTCAAGTGGAGGTTTTGAATTAAGAAATCAAGGTCATACTCGAAAAAACGATGAGTGTAGGCCGCACAAATTGGTCAAGGCAACTTGATGAAGCACTTTGGGCCTATAGAACGACCTATAAAACCCCAATTGAAATGTTTCCCGATCAATTGGTTTTTGAAAAGGCATGCCATTTACCCATTGAGCTTGAGCACAAGGCTTTGTCGACTTTAAAGAGGTTGAATATGAATTGGGGAGAAACATCCAATGCATAGGTGACACAACTCCATGAGATGGAGGAGTTCCAACTAAAGGCTTACGAGAGTTCGACATTATATAAGGAAAAAATAAAGACATGGCATGATGCTCGAATATTATGGTGAGAATTCCATGTTGTAGAGAATGTACTCCTCTATAATTACAAGTTGAAACTCTTCGTGGAAAAGCTCCGCTCAAAATGGTCGGGACCATTTGTGATTTCTGATGTCTACCCAAGTGGTGCCGTTGAATTGGAAGATAATGAAGGGAAGAAATTTGTAGTCAATGGTCAAAGGGAGAAGCACTGCAATGATAAAATCCCCATGGTGGCCAAAGTGGAATGTGTTAAATTCAAAGATGCTATGTGGTAAACGGGGAGAGTCGTGCCACAACATTAAATTAGGCGCTTGATGTGAGGAAACCCATCTTGTGTTTGTTTTGATAATATTATAGGTCATTTAAAATAAGTAGTGTGCCCAGAAAAATAGGTGAAAACAGAGCTAGAAAACTGGAAGCTGTGCAGAAAATTAAAAAATAGAGCAAAAATAGGGGAATTCAGTCTCAGTTACCACGATCGCAGACAGCAGACCGCGATCGCGGGAATTCAGTCTCAGTTACCACGATTGCAGACAGCAGACCGCGATCGCGGCAACGCAATTGTGGATATGTTGACGCGATTACGACATCATATTCCTACACTACCTACTATCCATGGGAGCCTTTATTATCTCTTATACTTCTTGAATTTACTTTAGCGAGGGCACTTCAGGACCTTGAGTTGGGGGTGTGGTGAGGCTACTTGGGTTTTCCTAGCTGTGGACGAACTTTTCCCTATGATAGATTGGGTGACGATATTCTTAAGGGAAAGACGTCCTACTTGGATTTTGAGATATAGGTGCAAGGGAATTCTGAGTACCCGTAGCATTAATGTCAAGAATTCAAGGAAAGTTTGAGTACCTGTGGCATTGTAAATTTTAAATTTGGGGTCACTTTGTACTCTATTGGCAAAGTCTGAGTAGCCATATGGTTAGTTTGCCCATTTTGAGATGAAATCTGAGACTAAGGCTTTGGTTGTAGCCATAGTTTAGCAAATTGTGTGTGGTGCTAATGCAAAATGAACAATCCCCTCCATCCAAAAATTTTAAAAATCAAGGGCATGGACGTGGACAATGTTATAACAAATCTTTTTCTCTTTTTGTGGCTTCGTAAATTTTTGACTTATGAATAGAAATAGATACTTCAATTTTTTCACAAGCGGGAGGGGAAAATTGGGCTCCCTTGGAGAAGTTTGCATGCCACGTGTGGTGAGCTATTTGCATTCATCTCTTGTATACTTGTGTTATCTAGAACTTGTCCTGTTAGTATTTCAAAGCTAATTTTGATTGTATGTGGTTGGATAAGTGATATTAGGCCATATTTGTGACTTTGAAAACCACTCTAGCCTAAAAATCCTACCCGTGCATGATTGTAATCCCTAGTTACCCACTTTGAGCCTTTGGACCTTTTTGTTGGCAAACTCATTACAAATCGTGAACCATTATTTTTATCCCTCTTTTGAAACATACCCTCCTTGAATTTGAAGATTCAACTTGAAGCTAAAAGCCTAAGTTGAGGGTGGTGAAAGTTGATGGAAGGAAGTTTGGGGCCACGAAGTGTTAGTAAAATGCCGAATGTGACTAAGTGTTGAAAATAAAGGAATAGAAAAAAAGGATCCAATAAAGGAAGGACTTGCATGAAAATTGCAAGAAAAAGAAATAGAAAGAAAAATGATTGAAGAAAGAAAGAAAAAAGTAGGCATGATAAAAGAGAGAAAACAAAGAAGAGTGGTCCATAGTCAAAAAGGCGGATTGAGGAGGGTGACATAAATGTTCAAGGATGGGTGTAGCCAGGTTGTTCCCCAAATGATATCCTACCCTAACACAAACCTACATTACAAGATTATAAAGTCCTTTGAGATCTCCTAACATTTACTTTCTTTGTAGTGGCGATTAAAAATAGGGGCAAGCCTCTGGTATGACATTTGTTGCATAGAGATTTCTTTTATATGAGAGAGAGTTTTTGCACTTAAATCTCTTGTTGCATATTTGGTATTTGGGTTTATGGGATTCTCTTTATTGTGAGTATGGCATGTGAAGAAGTTGAGGTGAGTTATTGTATCACCTCCCAAACAATGAGGCAAAAGGAGTATAGCTTAGTTGTGGTCAAAAGAAAGTCATTCCTAAAGTATTGGTTTTTGTTTCTTGGTTTCTCTTTAAAGTATTATGCATCCTTAGATATTACATTTTATGATGAGGGTTGTAGAGAAAATAGCTTAGCACATGTGCAATGATGCTACTTGTGGTGATGACTAAGTTCAAAGTCATTGTGAGCTTTAAGTCATGGAGTTTGGGCATAAATATTTATCGTCTAATGGTAAGAGGTAGTGTTGCTTAAGGACAAGCAAAAGTTTTAAGTTGGAGGTGTTGATGAGTGGTGATTTTACCACTCATTATCACTTGTCATTCATTCATATTACCTTGTTTTAAATGAATCAATGAGACATAATTGTGATTAAATGCGCTAATATCAACTCCTTGCAGGCATATAATTGAAGAGATAGAAAGATGTGGATTAGACATTGAAATGATAAAAAAGAAACAAAAAAGTTCTACTATTGACTCAGAGCAGAAATGGCCTCGGTTACTGCGGTCGTGGTGTGAGCACCGCGATTGCAGTCAGCTAAGTAGAGAACATATATAGACTCAGGTAATGTAATCATGGTCATAGGAACGCGATCGCAGTTTATAAATACGGCCTACATACCACGATCGCTCAATCATAGATGTGATCGCGGTTGTGCAATTACAGTCAACGCTCTACGATCGCAGATCAGTGGGATAAATTAACAAGGGCATTATGGTTAATTATCACAGATGATTCAAGACTTCTATAAAGGATCCAAACACTTTTTAGAGGGTGTAGAGAAAAATTGAGGAGAAAGTGAGAGAGAGAAAAAGGAAGAACCCTAGAATTTTAGGTGAAAAATTGATTGTTCGTAGTTATAGTAATTATTATTCCAAGAGGAAATTAGTGAAATTGAAGTGTGTAATTAAATATTATTGAACCTTAATTTATTATAGATATCATGGAAGAACTACTTGGTAAAAGTCTTTTCCCCTATCTCATGAGTAGCTAATTTCTTTAGTCTTGGGATTATGTTGAACTAAAGTGTAATTGTGTGTAGGTGTTGTTGTTTTTGCATGATTCATAGTTGTTTAGTATGGATTCCACCATTGCATGAGTTGATGAGTTGGAATTTGTGGGTGAAAACCCTAAATCTCCAAATGGGTTTGATGGGTGAAAACCACGAATTCTATAATCCTTCATCATCCTTGAAAGAGGGATGAAGGTGAACATGAGGTAACCCATAACATCCTTGAAAGAGGGTTATAGGGGGAAAAGGCAATGGTGGACAATTAAGCCTATGGATTACTTCCTTTTGCAATATTAGATATAAGTGTAATTAGAGTGTAAATAATGTCAATAACATCATCCTAGAAATAGGGATGCTTGATTGAGGTTTTGGGTGATTACAAATTGTACACTTGTTAGGTGCTCGAAAAAACTTGGGTGAAATCATTGTGGTTTTATTGAAAGATTGACCATAATAACTTTCGACCTAGCCTATCCTTTAGTTAAAAACTAAGCTTCATGCTAAACCCTTATCAACCCACATGCTTTACCTTTAGGTAGACGCAATCCCAAGATTTTCTCAAATGTTGATTTTAAGTCAAAAGTATTACATTCACGCATTGTTAGTCGAAAATCATTACAAACCAATCCCAAATTAAATCCCCCATTTTATTTTAAATGTCGCGTTTATTATCATTCTGGGTAACTTTTTAGTAATTAATGCATCCATAGAACTTGAAATTTATAATTCACTCCCTGTAGATTCGACCACCATTCTAGTTGTGTTATTGACAACGACCGCCTCACTCCTCAAACATGGGAGAGAGTTGAGAGTTATCACCCACCACTCATATCCTAAGCCTTAACCCTTGGATCTAACACTGTCCAGTGTACGAATCAACCTACCCAAGTCCTATTGATAGAAAATGATTTGTACCCTTTACCCGTATCCCTGGTTAGATAGAATCACAGAAGGTTTGAACATTGTCCACCATAAGAGTCCTGGGTACGACTTATACCCTGGCTTAGAGCTCTTAGTGAGCAACTCGTTCTCAGATCCAACTTGAATTACCAAGTTTAAAGTTAATTGAAGGAGCCAAATGATCTATATCTAATGTACGACTCATACCACAAAGTTGTACCCATTCTAGTGACCAAAATCCATCCAACCAACCAACACTGGTCAGCATACGAATGGACCATACCATCCATACCCCGACATATGGCAAAAACCCATGAGTCGTATTGGGTCCAGAAACATGAATTCCAGGAAATTTTCTAAGGTCTAGAAACTAGGGTGTTTCAGTATCCCTTACTAGGAACATTCATCCCCGAATGACGGACAAGGTAGGGGTAACCACACGCATGATTCATTTGTATTATCAAATATATTTCCAATCCTTATCAAAGCTTGTAAACATAGAATCAAAGATATTAATCTTTCCTTTAACAAACTTAGAAAATAAATATGTATTGAAGACACATACCTTCCGCACGAATCCGAAGAGCAGAAAATAGATGTGAATACTTGGACTTCATGTCCTCCTCCACTTCCCATGTATCTTTTTCCACCTTATGGTTCCACCATATAACCTTAACCGAAGACACATCCTTGGTCTGCAACCAATGAACCTGCCCATTTAAGATCTCAATCGGGGCCTCTTCATAAGACAGAGAGTCCGAGATACCCAAACTCTCCAAAGGAACAATCAAAGAAGGATCACGAAGACACTTCTTCAACATGGAAACATAAAATACCAGATGAACCAAACTCATGCTAGAAGGTAACTCCAACTTGTAAGCAATATTACCAACCCTCCACAGAATCTCATAAGGACCAACATACTAGGGACTAACCTTCTCTCTCTTACCAAACTGAACTACTTCCTTCATGGGAGATACCTTGAAGAAAACCTTATCCCTAACCTCAAACTCCAAGTCTCTATGCCTAACATCCACATAGGACTTTTGGTGACTTTGGGCACCCTTAAGACTATCCCGAATCACCTTCACCTTCTTCATAGCCTGCTAAACAAAGTTAGGACCAAACATATATACCTCCCCAATCTCAAACCAACATATAGGATATCTATACCTCCTACCATATAATGCCTCAAAAAGAGCCATACCAATACTAGAATGATTGATATTATTGTAAGCAATCTCTACCAAAGGTAGATGCTAAACCCTAATTCCACCATAATTAATCACATAAGCTTGAATCATATCCTCCAATGTATAAATAGTTCTATCTGCTTGACTATCCATTTGCGGATGAAAAGCAGTACTCAGACTCACCTTAGTCCCCAACCCTTTCTGGAAAGACCGCTAGAAGTGAGACATAAACTGCATGCCACGATCAGAAATAATTGAAATAGGTACTCCATATAGCTTCACAATCTCCTGAAGATACAACTTCACATAATCCTCCATCGAAAAGGTAGTCCTCATTGGCAAGAAGTAAGTAGACTTTGTCATCCTATCCACGATGCCAATCGAATCATATTGATTCCAAGAACGAGAAAGAATGGTTATGAAATCCATATTAATTACCTCCCATTTCCATTCAGGCAAAACAATCTCTTGATACAACTGATGTTGGGTGTATTTATGCATTCTAGCATTACTATTCTAGCTTTTTTAGCCTTGTTTTGAGGATGATTCTTATGCTATATGTGTTGATAATAATATAATGAGCATTTATGTGTCCAAGTATGTGTTTACAATGTTTAAATGGTGGTTTTACATGAGTTTTGATTCAATTTGAGCATTTAGAGCTCTACCAATGAAACTAGTGTTACTAGCTTGAGCTAGGTATTTTTCTAGAATATTGTGTTGGGTTCTAATGTTATAGGAGGTATGGTTAACGGATATAATTAGTGATTTTAGGGCTCAAATCGTGATGAATTGGATGAAATTGGATGCATTTATGATATGTCATGATAGAAGGAATAAAAGTCATGGGAACATAGCTCAGAAAGACAAGCTGGAAGGCAAAACTTCATGTTTATAAAGTCATCGCATTGCGTCGACCGAAAAAATGGCGTTGGTTGAATTTCAGTAGAGTAGCGCGATTATGGCACGTCGCGGAGAAACTCAAATTTTCATTTGGCAAAATCCAGTGTTGGTCCGCTATTGTGGCGCGTCGCGGTGAAGAAGGAAATCACAGTTGTCACTTTCTAGTGACTTGGTGCGATTTCACCGCATCGCGGTACAAACCCAGTTTCCAATTTCTAAGAGCTGAAAGTTTAGCGTGTTGCGGAAGAAGTAGATTTCACGATTGTCAAAAACCAGTGGCTTACCGCGATAGTGGCGCATCGCGGTGAGTGTAAATTTCATAATTTCACTGAATAATGAATTTCCATGATTATACAAAGTGTGACAGAATATGACATTTGATGGCATAGCGCAACACGCCGACAGGAAAAATCAGGAAAATTCTGCCTAGCTGAAAGAAAACAACATGGAAACACAATCCAAGTGGGTTTATGACTTTAATACTATAAATATAACGTCCCAAACTCTATTTTAAGAGAGGAGTAACCCCTAGATATCTTGGAACAACATTGGAGTCTACCAAAACTTCTTTTTAGGTTTTTATTTCTTTAATTTAGCTTTGTTTTATGGTTTTAATCATTCATACAATTAATGGGATGTTGATTATGGCTAAGTGGCTAAAAACTCCCTTTCCAGGGTTGAAGCTAAGAACAAGATTATTAGTGCTATGGATTAAGTTTGTTTTCTTTGCTTATCAATATTGGTTGTTTGTTTATTCACGTTTTAACTATTTTAAGGATTCACGACCCTTAGAATACATCCATTGTCAACCTGGTGAACTTGGGAGAGGGAATAGGGCGATAGAACATAAGAAGAAACAGAGTATGGTTCTTGATTCTTTCTAAAATAAGAAACTTGAATTAGTATATAGGACAAGGATGTACTTAGATACCTTACTTGATTCATATATAGGATGATATTTATTGAGAACATAAGAGAATTATTACATCCCTGCTCAACGATGTAGGTGTAAGGTTCAACTTAGGTAATAGATTAGGGGTTGAGAAACTATAATCGTGCAATTTACCTTACGAATCAATAACCAAGATAAGCAAGTTAACGAATAAACTCCAATAGCATAATATGATTATTCAGAGTGCTTCAACCTTGGGTTTTCTCCTATTTATTGTTACAAGATTTTTACTTTACGCATTATTTAATTTACTTGCAATATACAAATTCAATTCTCTCTTTTGGTTACTCTCGCATTAAGTGAATTTAAATTTTGAACTGAAATCAATTCGTTGCCAAATCTAGTCTCTGTGGGATCGATAACTCATCTTTTTTAAAGGCCACTATATTACTTGGTAGACCACGTACACTTGCGTATGCGCTGCCAAGTTTTTGACGCCGTTTTCGGGGACTTGTTATTTAGCAATTGTTTATTTTAGTTTTACTTTTAGATTTATTTGGTGTTTTTTATGCATGGTCCTTGTTTTGTTTTTGCAGGAAACAACTTTCAAAGTTTATAAGCTGGCAAGGGATCGGGAGTTGGTAGAACCAAACCTAGAACCCAAGCAAATTTACCATCAATATAGGAGAAAAGCAATCCTTCTCCCCAGAATTCCATAAATCTAAGAAGACCAAGAGAATACTGTTCCTATGGTTGAACAACAAATAGCTGGTAGGAAGGTTAGGGAAGTGGTTGTCCCAACATGGTGCAATGGGAGGAATTTCGAGTTGAAATACAACATTGTGCAGCTTCTTATTAGCAGTGGAAAGTTTGTATGGCTTTCATACGAGGATCTACAAATCCATTTGCAGACCTTCATTGAGCTTATAGATACATTTACTTCAACCGGGGTGACTCTAGATTATGTGAGGTTGACACTCTTCCCCTGTTCACTTATTGTGGAAGCTAAAAGGTGGTTGAATACAGAGCCAGTCAATTCAATCACAACATGGGATGACTTAGCCAGAAGATTCCTCATCAGATTCTTTCCATTAGGCAAGACTATGAGACTTTGCAGTGAAATAGTGAGCTTCAAACAGAAGACTAATGAAAATCTATATCATGCTTGGGAATGCTTCAAGGACCTTCTTCGGTATTTTAAACACCATCAACAGTCGAATGAGGTACTTTCTCATACTTTTGTACAAGCTCTCGATCATAATACAAAGATTTTGCTAGATTCAGCCGCAGGTGGTCAAGCATTGAAGTTAACTTATGATGAGCTGTACACATTGCTGAACCGCATAGCACAAGGTAATCCAAAGTGGCATTCATATTCTAGAAGTGCCACAAAAAAATTGCGGGTGTGTTGGAGGTGGAACAATTCACATCTTTATCAGTACAGGTTTCTGCCTTACAAAATTTGATCAACACAATATTTAGCGCTATGAAGTTAGGAGCAGCACAACCTCTAGCCACAGTTAATGTTATCCAACAAGCCACAGGTTAGTGTGAGGTTTGCAGAAATAGTGGTCATGTAGTGTCCATGTGTGCTTCAAATACGAAATCTGTGATGTATATGGGAAATGCTCAAAGGATAAATTACGGTAATGCCTACAACATGAAGTGGCAAACTCATTCACTAAATAAGTCATGGAATGCCCCACAGCCATAGGCCCAATCAAATCACTTAATCAGCAACATGGAAGAGATAATGAAACAACTCATAGCTGGTCAAACATAATTAATTGTGGATCTGAGCAGTCAAAGGGCAGAATTACAGAATTAGAAAGTGGCCTAGAGAAATTTAGAGTTGCAGATTGGGCAGATACAACAAGCGTTAAATACCAGACCACAAGGTGGTTTGCCCGCTGATACAGAAAATCCAAAATAAGTCATGACAATAACCTTGAGAAGTGGTAAAGATCTTTATAAAGAACCTCCTAAGGCAACAAAGGAGGTAGATGCTGAGGTGGTGAAAATCACCTTGAGAAGTGGTAAAGATCTTTATAAAGAACCTCCTAAGGCAACAAACGAGGTAGATGCTGAGGTGGTAACCCAACAGGTTTCCGATAGAGTTACTGAAAATTCAAGGAAGTCTAAGTACTTGAAGGAAAAAGTTGTTGAAGAAGAAGTGAAGAAAAGTCTGCTACTGCTCTTTCCTCAAAAGTACATAAAAGCGAAGGAGGATGCATTGTTCAAAAAGTTAATTAACACATTCAAAGAATTGCATATTAATCTACCTTTTCTAGATATTTTGCAGAGTATGCCTAAGTATGCAAAGTACTTGAGGGATGTGGTGATGAAGAAGGTGAAACTGCAAGATGTGGGAGCTATAACACTCACTGAAGAGTGTAGTGAGGTAATGACAATAAACATCCCCAAGAAATTAAAAGATCAAGGGAAGTTTGATATCCCTATTCAAATTAGGGGAAAAGAAGTCCATGCATTGAGTGACTTATGGGAAAGCATAAATTTAATTCCCCTATCATTATTTAGAAAATTAGGCTTGGGAGAGACTAAAGCGATGTTAGTGGTGATGCAACTAGCAGACGGATCTATAGCATATCCAGATGGAATAATTGAGGATGTCCTTATAAAGGTTGGTAAATTTGTTATTCCTGCTGACTTTTTTGTTATTGATTTTGTGGCAGAAGAACATGTACCAATTATTTTGGGGCATCCATTCTTATAAACCGAAGGGGCTTTAATTGATGTTAGATAAGGAACACTAAAGATGAGGGTAGATGATGAAGAGGTGGTATTTGATTTTTACAAGGCACAAATTGAAAATCCCTTATATAAAGATTTATGCATGATCAATGTGTTTGAAAGGGATAAGTGTGGGGTGCCTAAGCCACTAAAGACCTCTTCCAAATACCTAATTAAGTGGCCTAAGATGAAACCACCAATTCCCAATATGTTAAAAGGTAAAAGAGGTTTGAAACGAATGAAAAATGGCTCCCAAAAGGGGGTAAAAGGGTGAAGCAATATGGTTGAGTTGATATGGGTCGTGCCGCGATACAAAATTAGGCGCTTCTTGGGAGGCAACCCAAGTTAATTAGGTATGTTTTCTTTTCAATTTTTTTAGTTTTTATTTCATGTAGTTTTTGTTTTTGGCTGAGTCACAGGTTCATGGAAAGTTTGAGTACCATAAACTTAAGCTTGAAGCATGGCAAAGATTGAGTATGGGGTCCCATGGATCCCATTTATGTGTGAATATGGTACTATCTAGGCCTAGAGGCCTCAGGGAGTATTTCTATCTTTTTACTTTTAAATTCACTTTGGGGACAAAGTAGATTTTTAAGTACGGGAAGGGAAAATTCCCAAATTTTGGGTCAAATTAAAAATTTCAAGATATTCTTGTTGGTGCTATTTTTGATTTCATGGTGCAAGTGTTTTTTACGTAAAAGCATATGGAATAAGTGAATTTCTACTTTTGAGACTCTTAGGATCATTTTTGTGACTCTTGTATTTGTGGCTTAAATTTGAATTCATGCTATTGTTGGTTGGGATTCTATCATGATCTTAGTAAGTTGAGCATGTTCCATCTGTGTGTAAATTTTTTGTATATTCCTTGTTGCATATGATGTCTAGAACTTGCCCGATGTGTGTGTGAAGCGAAATAAAGAATGTGGATTTAGGAGATGATATAAGCATTTCTTTGATAGCCTTATTTTATACCTTCTAGTTATCCTACCCTTGTGCTTTATCCTAGTTAACCCCCATTGATCCTTTAGATTTTTCTTTGGAAACATCATAAGTAGCCTAATCCTTCTTTGATAGACCATAATTTGATAAAAAAAACTCCTAAGTGCTTTAATGAAAAATTGAATTAGTAAGGAGTTTGAGAAATTGAAGAAGAAAAAGGTGAAATTGATGCCCCAAGGTAATAGTTATTGGTGTATAATTTATGTGTGGTGGATGTTTGTGATATAATTTATGCTAAAAATATTGCCATGATTGTGAAAAAAGAGAAAAAAAATTGATTCTTGTGGTAGTAAACTATGCGTCCACCAAGTGTTTGTGAAAATGCTTAAAAGAGATGGGGCGAAAACAAAAGGTATGGATGAATGAATAAGTGTAATTTGGTTGTTGGAGACTGATTTTAATTGTTTAATGTAGTGTATTAAAGCATTTAGAGAGGTTAGTCACTATTCCCAAATAGTTCCTACCTATTCCTTAGCTTACATTACAACCTGGAAAAGAACTATTTGATCCTAAATTCAACATTCTAATATTAGTGGAGAACTACACTAAGGGAAAGCCTATGGTTCATTATGTGTAACTTGTGAATTCTTTGTGAGAGTGAGTGTAATTTGATTCTTGTACCCATTGTGATAATGTGCATTATTTTGAGTGATTATGGGTAACTCTCTTGTTGTGAGGGGCACATGTTTGATGAATATGGTGTATTTTATGTTGTATTTAATTGATCAATATGCATGAGTTTTCCACTTGTGGAATCCGTTCTTGAGGCTAGGAGTTTTTGGAAGTAGGATTCTTGAGCTTTCAATTGCATATAACATGATTAGTGTTGTAAACTTCCAATCCGTGTAGTCAGTATAGTGCTAGCTTGAGTGTTTTGCATGTAGTAGAAGTGTGGAGTCTTTTCAGCTCATGGTGCTTATATTTAAGAGTTGTTTGAGGACGAACAAGGCTTTAAGTGTGGGGTGGTGATGTTGGGTGTATTTATGCACTCTAGTGTTACTATTCTAGCCTTTTTAGCCTTGTTTTGAGGATGATTCTTATGCTATATGTGTTGATAATGATATAAATGAGCATTTATGTATCCAAGTGTGTGTTTACAATGTTTACATAGTGCTTTTACATGAGTTTTGATTAAATTTGAGCATTTACAGTTCAACCAATGAAACTAGTATTCTAGCTTGAGCTAGGTGTTTTTCTAGTCTATTGTGTTGGGTTCTAATGCTATAGGAGGCATGCTTAATGGATATGATTGGTGTTTTCAGGGATCAAATCATGATGAATTAGATGCAATTGGATACATTGATGATATTTCATGATAGAAGGATTAAAAGTCATGGGAACATAGCTCAGAAAGACAAGATGGAAGGCAAAACTTCGCGTTAATAAAGTCACCGCATTGCGCCGACCGACAAAATAGCGTTGGTCGAATTCTAGTGGAGTAGCGCGATTATGGCGCGTTGCGTAGAAGCTATAATTTCCATTTGGCAATTCCAGTGTTGGTCAGCGATTGTGGCGCGTCGCGGTGAAGAAGGAAATAACATTTGTCACTTTCCAGTGACTTGGCGCGATTTCACCACTTCACAGTATAAGTCCGGTAGCCAATTTCTGAGAGTTAGAAGTTTAGCGCATCGCAGAAGAAGGAGATTTCACAATTGTCAAAAAACAGTGGCTCCCCGCGATAGTGGCGCGTCACGGTGAGTGTAAATTTCACAATTTCACTAAATAATGAATTTCCGTAATTATATAAACTGTGACAGAATATGACATTTGATGGCATGGCGTGACGCGCCGACTGGAAAAATTGGGAAAATTCTGTCCATCTGAAGGAAAACGATGTGGAAACACAATCCAAGTGGGTTTATTACTTTAATACTATAAATATAGCGTCCCAAACTCCATTTTGAGAGAGAAGGAACCCCTAGATCACTTGGAACAACATTGGAGGCTACCAAAACTTCTTTTTAGGTTTGTATTTCTTTAATTTAGCTTTGTTTTATGGTTTTAATCATTCATACAATTAATTGGATGTTGATTATGGCTATGAGTGGCTAAAAACTCCCTTTCAGAAGTTGAAGCCAAGAACATGATTATTTTTGCTATAGATTAAGTTTGTTTTCTTTGCTTATCAATATTGGTTATTTGTTTATTCTCGTTTTAACTATTTTAAGGATTCACAACCCTTAGAATACATATATTGTCAGCCTGGTAGCATTAGATGTACTTATATGTACTTAGATACCTTACTTGATTCATATGTAGGATAATATGTGTTGAGAACTTAAGTGAATTATTACATCCCCACTCAATGATGTAGGTGTAAGGTTCAACTTAGGTAATAGATTAGAGGTTGGGAAACCATAATCGCGCAATTTACCCTTTGAATCAACAACCAAGATAAGCAAGTTAACAAATGAACTCCAATAGCATAATATGATTGTTTAGAGTGCTTCAACTCTGGGTTTTCTCCTATTGACTGTTATAAGATCTTTACTTTACGCATTATTTAATTTATTTGCAATATGCAAATTCAATTTTCTCTTTTGGTTACTCTCGCATCAAGTGAATCTAAATTGTGAACTGAAATCAAATTGTTGCCAAATCTAGTCTCTGTGGGATCGATAACTCGACTTTCTTGAAGGCCACTATATTACTTGGTAGACGACATATACTTGCGTGTGCGCTTGGGTGATGTCAACAACCCACCAGGTCTCATGTGCTCAACTTTAACTTATTGACACACCAAGCACTTGACCACAAAATCAGCCACATCCCTTTTCATATCGTTCCACCAATACATCTCCTACAGATCATGATACATCTTTGTGGAATCGAGAAACAACATAGAGCTACTCATGCGCCTCAACCAATATTCTTTTCCGCAAACCGTCGACATTAGGAATGCACAACCTCTCTTGGTACAATAAAGTACCATCACCACTAATATAAAACACCATCACCTTTTTCCCACCAAAATCACCCTTGATTTTCATCAAGATAGGATCCAACACTTGCTTCTCCTTGATCTCTGCACCAAGAAATGATCGAACCACTTCTTGTACCATTACACCTCCATCCTTGGAGTCTAATAGGCGAACTCTAAGATTCGCTATGCGGTGAATATCCTTAATCAATTTCCTCTTTCCTTCCTCCACATGAGCCAAACTCCCCATGGACAACCTGCTAAGAGCATCAGCAACCACGTTAGCTTTACCTAGGTAATACTGAAGACTTATATCATAGTCCTTGAGAAGCTCCAACCATCTCCTTTGTCTGAGATTGATCTCTTTCTGAGTGAACACAAATAATGCTGCCATATTTTTAAAGCAAACACAACCGCCAATAGCTCCAAATCATGAGTAGGATAGTTCCTCTCATGTACCTTTAACTTCCTTTAAGCATACACAATCATCTTCCCATGCTGCATCAAAACACAACCAAGACCTACTCGAGATGCATCACAATAGACCACAAACCTAGCATTGCCTTCTGATCAAGAAAACTTAACCTTTTTCTAAGTCAACTTAGTCAAAAGAGCATCTATCGACGAAAAGCCTTCCACAAACCACCGATAATACCCTTCCAAGCCCAAGAAACTCCAAATGTTGGTTGGAGTCATGGGTCTAGGCCTCCTTTTAACCAAAACACCTTTTGCGAATTTACTATGATCCCCTCACTAAAAATAATATGACCAAGAAAAGTCACAACGTTTAACAAAAATCCAGAATTGAAGAACTTGACATACAACTATATTTCCTTCAAGGTCTGGAATACCACACAGAGGAGATTAGCCTGATCCACCTCACTTTTGGAATAAACAAGAATGTCATCAATAAACACAATGATAAAGAGATCCAAGAACTGTCTGAAAACCCTATTCATCAAGTCCATAAATGTCGCCGGGGAATTAGTTAATCCAAACGACATTACCAAAAATTCAAAGGGCCCATACCGATTACAAAAAACCATCATAGGTATATCCACCTCCCTAATATTTAACTGATGATACCCAGGCCGAACATCTATCTTAGAAAAGAACTTGGCACCTTACAACTGATCAAACAAATCATCTATCCTTGAAAGAGGATACTTATTCTTGACTGTCACCTTATTCAACTGCCTGTAGTCAATGCACATCCGAAGGGAACCATTCTTCTTGTGCACGAACAACATCGGTGCACCCTACGGAGTTAGACTAGGACAAATAAACCCCTTATCCAGAAGATCCTTAAGTTGCTCCTTGAGTTCCCTTAACTCAGCCGGAGCCATTCTATAAGGACAAACAGATATTGGACGAGTGTCCGAAACCAAGTTAATACCAAACTCTATATCCCTATCCGGAGGAACAACAGAAAGATCATCTGACCGAAGAAAACTCATTTACCATTGGGACTGACTGAAAAGATGGAGCTTCCAATTTAGAATCCTTAACCCGAACCAAGTGTTAAAGACAACCTTTAGAGATTAACCTCCGAGCTCTAACATAGGAAATAAACCTCCCCCTAGGAGCTAGGGAACCACCCTCCCACTCTATAATTAGTTCACCAGGGAACCTAAAGACAACCTTACAGGTCCGATAATCCAAGGACGCATGACAAGAGTGTAACCAATCCATCCCTAGAATAACATCAAAATCCACTATATCAAGTTCAAACAAATCCACCAAAGTCTGCCTACCACCAACAGATACTACACCCCCTACAGACTCTCTTACTTATAACTGAGTTACTTACAGGGGTAGAAACAGAAAAAGGATCTGAAACAACTTCAGGATCAAAACCAATACATACAACCACAAATGGGGTCACATAAGAAAGAGTGGACCATGGATCAAACAGACAATATAGGTCACAAGAAAAGATTTATAACATACAAGTAACGACATCAGGCGATGGCTCAAATTCTTGTTGGGATACAAAAACATACATCCTATTCCATCCAATACTAGAACCAGGAGTAGTGACAGAAGTAGGCGGGGCACCACTGGGTGTAGGAGCAGAAGATGAAGACACTGGTACCTTATTTGCTCCTGTAGCAACCTTATTACTGGAAAATTCTTGAGCTGATGGCCAACCTGGCCATACCTAAAACATTTTTCCCTCCCTTCATCATAATAACCCTGATGAGGGCAACCACATAACCAAAAATAAGGGTATAAAGAAATCGACTGACCCACACTCGCCTGAGATTGGGCACCCTTTGCTAAAAAATTATCACCACCCTGATGACGCCTGTCACCCGACTGCTTTAGGTAAAGAGCACTAGCAGTAAAGAAGGAACCAGAACTCTTTGACTTTTTTTTCTGCTATTTGCTTCAATCTCGAGCACCCTTAGACTGAGCACCTCCCTAATCAGAAAACATGCTCATCTTACCCTGCCGATGTCCAAAATCTACCTATTTTATCTTCTTGTCCTCTACCTGCTGCATATGAACAATCAACCTAGAAATGTCTATATCTTTAATCAGCAAAGTAATATTGCTTTCCAAGATCAAATCTCGATTCAACCTAGAAGTAAACTTCCTCATTCTCTCTCTCATGTCAACCACCAAATTAGGAACATACCTTAACAACTGGTGAAACTTCAAGGCATATTCCTTGACAGATTTTCTCTTTTGCTTAAGATTCACAAACTCCTCCATCTTTGCTTCCCTCGGCTCTTAAGAAAAGAAATGGTCTAGAAAAAGCATCCCATAAGGATGACTCCTCCACATCACCTCTATCCCTATACCACTCTTCGTACTATTGGTATGCAACATCCTTGAGATGATAAGCTATAAAGTTTACACCTTCCACATTAGTAGCCTACATCACCCTAAATATCTTCTCCATATCATCCAAGAAACCCTGAGGATCCTCTCCCTCTTTTACACCAGTAAAATTAGAAAGATTCAGTTTTATAAACTGCCCAACCCTTGTGGCCTCAGCAGACAACCCACCAGACACATCCATCTCAGCCTGAGCAATAATCAATTTAGCAATAGTATGAATAGACTAGAAAAATTCTACATTAGTCACCTCACCCTGGGGAGGACTAGTAAAAATTGAAGAAATTCTAGAACTATTAGGGATAGGACCCTGAGAGCAAAGACGAACTCCAGATGTAGGACGTACTCCATCAACATTGTCCACAGATAGGACTGAAGAGTTTTCTTGTGTTCCAGATCATTGAGGCATGATCTGAAAAGTGAAGAACCAAGGATTAGAGAAAATTCTAGGACTTCGACTCCAAGCTTGAAAATAGAATACGAAGAAAGTGAAACATTCCTAAATGCTTTGTATCATCTCTCTTATAAGTGCGACGTACTACACACCCTTAAAAGAGACTCTACCAGACATGGCTTTATGGACTCCTAATTCACCATGAACCTAAATCTCTGATACCAACTTGACACGACACGACCAGGGGCCTTGTCGTAATGGGCATCCCAAGTCCAACCAGGATCGAGATAGGGATTGCCTTTGGGATAGATCTATCCCTAGACCAACCATATCAGGTCATCCCATCACACCAAACCATACCAACTAAACCACCGAGCCAAGCCAATACCAAAACAAGGGTCATCAACCAGATCATAACCAAATAGGTTCCAAAACATAAAATAATTAATCCCAAAATAAAATATGGTGGAACAGTCAGGAATTATGTCCAATAATGTCAGCCTCAATTCCAATTCCAATATTAATGCCGACACCAATATCGATCCCTCCCATTCAAACCCATAGTAGTACCACAAAGCCTCTAACCAAAAGAGTAAGAATATCTAGTTGGGATGGAAATAAATTAAGATGTCTAAGGATATCCAGAAATAAATTAAGATGTCTAAAGATATCCATAACATGAAATGCATCCTTTTGGAAAGATGGAAGCTTACCACTTTAATCCAACAGCTTTCCCTGAGTCAATCACTATGTAGGAGGAGTAGAATAGCCGATTCCTACATATCGTGGGTATACAGCCGCCCGAAGAAGGGTTGGTAAGTAATTGATAGCATGAACTCAGGATAAGGATAAAATAATGCCATTTATAAACCAAGTAAAATCATCCATAGGCAAATAACTATACATATATATATATATAACCATGTCGAGAAAAGGAAACGGGTTTAGCATTCCATTAAAATCTTTACCTAGGCTATACAGCTTTGCCGTTCTGAATCACCCACAGGCTATATGGATTCAGTTCCCCCTGCTGAAAGAGCCCCAATGCGTGAAGATGCTCCACCAGGGAATAAAAGCCTGGGATGGTTAGTACATCCCCCAAATATAAAGTGTGACATCATGCACATGCTCACCAAGACCAATCTCACATCAGCAAATATGAGTTCGCAATTTTGGTCCCCCCAGGATCTCCACCTTCCACCGCTTTGTTACATACCCTACCATTATTTCCCAATTAAAACCATTACGAAGCAACCAACTAATCCATTAACTATTTATTAACCAAGGCCATTAGCAGTGGTACCGTCATACCAATAATACTTGCAAGATTTTTTCATAGCCAACCATATATAGGTTTAAGGGATTCCATGTACCCTTCATGATTTCTAATTAATCAAAACCATGGACACCAAGTCCTTTCCAATCTATTTAAAACTATTTACAATATTCATACCATTTAGGGTTCCGTTACCAGGTTTAAACTATGCATAAGTTCCATTGAAAATCCAATATTATAATGAAAACATTGTTAAAAGCATTTCATCAAACACATTAGGGGCATATTATTTCCAAAACCAAAGTCCATTACCAAAGAACCATTCCCATGCAACCAATTATCCAAAACCACCATTAATGTATATAAAAGCATAATTAAACATGGAAAAACTATAACCAAGCATTTATAACCAAAATCCCTAAATCATAGTAAAAATCCAGAATCATACAATATTGAAATCATAAAAACATTGTCTAAAACCATGCCTTTAGTTGGAACTAATAATGAGGGAAGATAACATGCCTTAATTTATAAAGTATATGGAGAGAAACCACCAACAAGATCCCCAAATTAGTCCTCTAGTTGAAACCCTAGCTTTCTTACCCAAAAGCTTTTGAGAGAATTATAGAGTGTTTAGGAAGAGTTTCTAAGTGTTAATGAATAGTATAATTAGGTAAATAGCCTCCCAAGAGAGTTAGAAGTCATGGGACCTTATAGGATAAGTGGGGAAATATCCAAAATAGCCCCACTTAAATTGCACAAAATCCTATCACTGGGGTACAACTGACCCTCACGAGTCGTACCCTCTAATATGATTGGTACCCACCACTCATATCCAAATCCTTAATGCTTGGACCCAACACTATCCAGTGTACGTCATCCTTCCTAAGTCATATTGACAACATATGATCTGTACCCTTCACCCATATCCCTGGCAATATAGAATAACAGAAGGTTTGAACACTGTCCACCATACGAGTCCTAGGTACGACTTGTACCCTAGCTTATGGATCTTAGTGAGCCTCTCGTACTCATATCCAACTTAAGTTACCAAGTTTAAGGTTAAGTAAAGAAATCAAATGATCCATATCTAACCATACGGCTCATACCACCAAGTCATACCCATTTCAGTGACCAAAATCCATCCCACCAACCAACACTGGTCAACATACGTATGGACCATACCATCTATACCACAACATACGGCTCATACCCATAAGTCTTATTGGGTCGAGAAACATGAATTCTAATAAATTTTCTAAGATCCAAAAGCTAGGGTGTTTTAGATCCATAGGACTTGCCTCCCCCACTTCCTCAAATGATAGTATAGCAAACCCTACACAATTAATAGTGGAAGAACAATAGATGAGGGATAATGAGGCTATACAAAATATAGATCAAGGGTAGAAAGAGTGAGATAGAGGCAAAAAGCTGATCATCTAGCAGCACTCAATAGAGGATGAAGGGATAGAGCTCAAGTAATTCAAGCCTATCTATACTTGCGAGAATATGATGATCCAGAGTAGGACATGGGATATATTAAGACTACCAATATAGGAGCTATTATTCCTCCTGCATTGTCCCCAGGTGTGAAGTTTGATATCACTAATCCCATAATCTCGTTACTTAATCTAAAAGGTGTGTTTGCTGGCCTACCGATTAATGATGCAGACATGCACCTCATATATTTTGTTGGGATTTGAACTTCATACACTATACCTAGTGTGGATAAGGAATCTTTAAGACTTAGGTGGTTCCCATTCTATCTAAATGGTGAAGCAATATTATTGTCAGGTAACTACCTTGTGGGCCCATTACTACTTGGAACAAGTTGCAAAAGCACTTTTAGACTATTTCTTCCCTCTTACCAGAATTCTATAGTTGAAGGACGAGATCTATAATATTAGAAAATTACATTATAAATGATGTATGAGGCATGATTTTGGTTTAAGAAGAAGTTGATGATGGTTCCCAATCATAGAATTATAGGGAGTAACTTACTTGAAATATTCTATCGAGCCCTAAATACCAATTCCAAATCTATGGTGGATACTATTTTTGGTGGAGCATTCATGTGCCTACATTGGAAGATAGCATTAAAAATATTAGATAGGATCTCTCTTACCAACTGAGGGAGGCATACTCAAGAGATAGAGAGAGGCACTGATACTTATTCTACGGGGGCTTCTAATGAGCCTAGAGTGGTAGATTATTCAGTGTCTTAAGAGGTTACATAGTTGAGGATGGATATTGGGTTACTGAATAAGATATTTACAATGATAAATTATGAGAAGGTAAATGTCATGGGTGCACAAGGTAGAGCTTTTTGCTCATATAATTCTGATGCGAATAAATAGGAAAAATATCTAGATAGAGAGTTAGTGGGTTTCCAAGCCAAAGTCCAATCATCTACTTAATACAATTAGAACTCGAGGTAAGAGAACTAAGGTCAAAACTACTATATGATAGATATAAGGATCAAAATAGAGAGAGAGATGGTGACTGGAGGCATAAGGATGACTACAAGGAGAAGAATAGTATTTACATTCTGCCAGGTAACAGAGATACTGATTCTAGAATGGAGGCTATGTTGTCAAAGATGGTAAAGGGTTAGGAAAGTCAAGAAATTTTCCTTAGAAAGATTAAGGAAGAAATTTTATTTTTGATCCATAAAGTAGAATTGTATGTGACTGCAATCAAGCAACTCATGCAAAAATTTGGCAAAATTTCAGCCACGTTGAATCATTTCCAACCGGGCACTCTTTCAAGCAATACTGTACAAAATCAAAAGAATAACGGTCACTGTCTAGACATCACCACTTGAAGTGGTAAGGCTACTATTGATCTCCCAATGCCTATGGTTGATTAGACAAGAATAATGTGGTTGATATTGATGATTTACCCAAAGTAGAATCTGAAATATTGGTGACTAGTGGTGAGTCATCACAAAAATCAATGGGTGTTGATAAGCGTGTTGAGAAGGATAAAGCAAAGGGGAAGGTAGTCGAACTTATAGTGAAGACCATCCACGACCTCCCCCACCTTTTCCTCAGAGGTTGAAGCAGAAGAAAGAAGAAGGAAAGTATAAAAAGTTTATTATTATGCTGAAAGAAATAAGTTTGAACATCCCTCTTCTTGAGGATCTTGAGCAGATTCCTGGGTACGTAAAATTTAAAAAAGATTTGCTAATGAAGAAGAGAGATCTCAGTTATGAGGAAATTTTTGGTTGCATTATTATAGAACGATTATGTCTAGATCTCTGTCATAAAAAAAGTGATCTTGGAGCTTTTATGATTCCTTGCACTATTGGGACATCTAGATTTGCTAAAGCTCTGTGTAACTTAGGTGACAATATTAACTTGATGCCGCTGGCAGTAGTTAGACAGTTGGGCTTGAGACCCCCAAAACCAATGATGATGTAGTTATTGATGGTAGATCATACAGTGAAAAATCTCATGGGCATATCGTTTGATGTTTTGGTAATAGTAGATAACTTTATATTTCCATCTGACTTTGTAGTCTTGGATTGTGATTTTGATTTTGAGAAGCCCGTACTTTTAGGGAGACTATTTTTTGCCATGGGTAGAACATTGGAGATATGAAGAAAGGGGAGCTTAAGTTAAGGCTGAATGATGAGGAATTCATATTCAATATTTGTAGAACCATGAAGCAACGGGCTGACAAAAGGCTGGTCTCAATAATAAACGGTATTTATGACCCTAGAGTCTACTTCTATGGCTACCTCGATATAGTCTGAGTAATCAAGGTACCTACTCGGACTGCAATGTTAACTCAAGCGCTTCTTGGGATTGACGTTAATTCATGTTAGTATGATTGACATCACATTTATGCACATAAGTTTCCACAGATATGTTCCCAACTCTCTTATTTTATAGCATCCTAATTCATTGGGGACAATGCATGTCTATTTAATAGGGATGGGGCTACTTGTGGGTCGAGATGTCTTCTTGGGGTTTTTGTTTCCATATCTATTTTCCTCAGAGTCTATTCTTAGTAGAGCTAATATATTTAAGATGTATCATGTTTTGTTTTGTTATGTGTTAGTTATGTTTGACTAGGATTAAAATAAATACTTAAGGGCAGTTGATGTATTTTTTTGTTGTGTTAGAATAAATAATACCCCACCAAAAAATATTTTTTCAACTATGTGACCTGTATATATATGTGACCATTATAAATTTTGTTATAGTAGTGGGATTAGGGACATAATAATAGTAGCTAGCATTTTCATGAACAAGATAGGTATTAGTTTGTGATGCAACCCTATGCTATGTGTGTGTGAGATACTTACTTAGTTTTCTTTGTGTGTTGAATCCAGAACTTTTCCGGTTAGTCTTGCCTAGGTTTTAGGATAGTGGATTAGGAAAAGATCATATGTCATTCTTGAATTAGTCTAGTTTTATCCAAAATAACCTCCCAAATATGAATAAGTATCCCTTGATCCCTATTTTGAGCCTATATAGACTATTTTTATTATTTTACCTTTCACCGACCCATTTTAGTTACAATGAACCTGTTTTGGCCCTAGTCCTCCTTGGACATTATGCACCTCAACTCAGAAAAATTGCTTAAGTTGAGGGTGGCTGTCATAGGGGTGCGTAATAAATAGTGGGTGTAAAGAAGGGCATAAATAAGATAAAAGAAAATAGGTTGGGTGTGGTAAAAAGAAAAAAGGGAGAAAAGTAAAATAAAAAAGAAGAATAAAAGAAAAATGACGAAGAAAGAATATAAGAAACCACACCCAACATGAATGAGCAATAAAAGAATAACAAGGGCAAAATAAGAGCAAATAAAAGAAAAGTTGGTTGATAAGTGGACTCCTAACTTAATTGTAGTTCCAAGGAGACTAAGTCACTAAATTCCTAAATTTACCATACCATCCCCCAAGCATATGTTACAATCCAAGTAAAGTTCTATAGTGATCCTAGTCCGGCCATCTGAAAACTAAGGTAAAGAAAATAAGGGCAAGCCTATGGTATTATGTGCACAATGCTGGAACATCTTTGTGAGTGTAAGTGTCTTATGATTGTCCCCACATTAAAATGTATGATTATACTGAGTGAGTGGTACTTCTTTGTTGTGAGAGCAACTAGTTGTGTTGTTAGCTGCTTACCTATTTGGGTAGTGTAATTTGTCAATATGCATTATTTTTTGTAAACAACATAATGCCATAGCTTGATTCCCTTGTGTCATATTATTGGGATGTATTGATTCACACAGTTGGTTTTGAAAATTTAAAGTAGGAGGGGTTGATATTTTTGAGTTGAATTTGACATTGACTGCCATAGGTATCTTAGGTTTCTCTCGGTTAAGTATCGTTGTTGTGATTTGTTATGTTTTTGTTGCCTGAGGACATGTAAATGTTCTAAGTTGAAGGTTTTGATGTGCCATGGTATCATGAAACCTTCGATGCTTAATCTAGAAAATATGCAAGTACTTAGTTTCGTTTTGGTAGATATGATGTGTCTTTGTGTTGTGTTTTGCAGGAAACTTGACTTTGGAGCTTAACATGAAGAAAAAGAGTCAAAATTAGTAGAAAATCCTACTTATGAGGCTACCTACATGGCATAGGTAGCACTTACATGACTTAGGTGCTGTCAAAGGTCTCAGAGAACAAAATTTTAGAGAATCAGGAGGAAATATTTTTGATTGCTACCTATGAAGGATACCTATGGGCCGTAGGTACCACCTATGGCGACGTAGGTTCCATCAAATGTAGAAAAACCTGAAGAACAGAGAAGCTACCAAGATTGGAAATTTTTGACACCCATGATGGGCCACATACGTGGAGTAGGTGCCACATACAGCCCATAAGTGGCACCGTAGGTGGTCACTGACCCGAGTTTCTTAGTTTGTTCTTGTTTAGATTTTTAGGGTTTCTATGTAACCTATAAATACTCTTGTGATGTTTATAATTAGTTTATGCACTTTTACGCACTCATACCATTCACAAACATATATTGGATTCTAAGATTAACTTTTTATCTTGGAATCTCTTTATTCTTGGTTTTTGGTTGATTATTTGATTCAAGATTTTGGGTTTTATTCTTCATTATTGTGATATTACTTCTATGCTTTCTTTATTAAATTCTATATATTGCTTCACAACTATGAACGACTAATTCTCTTAGCTAGGATTGTGGGAACCTTGACAGACTAACAAAGTAGGGGAAGTGTGAGATTTTTCTAGAGAATTTTTTACACATACATTTTGATCTTCTTCAGTTTAATTATCCTCTTACCAGTGTACAATGCTAAGAACTTGTCTGTATTCAAAATCGTCTTCACAAGAGAGATTAAGATTGGGAAAAAAGGATTACAATAGTGAATCGAGGCTATCAACCTTCGTCTAAAATCTTGAGAACCATAAGGTGATAATTAAACTGGGATCAAAGACAAGGGTTAGTAAGGAAACACCCTGAGACTCACAAGGTAGATGGTGAGATTTACGTATGCATTCATACGATGACTGTTAATACCTAGCTTGTCAGATTTTTCATGTATGGTGGTGAGGTAGTTGGATTGAGCATGAGAAACCTACTGAGTTATAAGGACAGGGTGACATAGTCCTAGTGTTCATATTAGATTGTTTACAACCTTAAGTAATCATAACTTCTTACTTTTACTATTTACTAAAAGTTACCGCCATTTACTTTCCTGCACTTCCAGCTACTTTAGTAAGTTTGGGAGACAGATTTGACCTATTCCTTGTGGGATCGATCCCAACCTAGTTGGGTTACTATAATTTGGCAGTGACCACATTGTATCTTCTTGGAGGTTATACTTTTGGCGACATCACTATGCTATACCTGCCAAGCTAGAGGCAGAGGCCTCCAATGATAGTATCACAAGTATCATCCCTATTTGTTTTAGTTTTGTATCTACGTTATTTGATCCAAGATTGAATTTCTCCTATGTGTTTGCATATTTTATTTTGGGTTTTTATTCTACTTGTTAACCTTTTGATGTGCCTATTCGTATATCTACCTCCATAGAAGATTCTTTAGTAGTGGATTGGGTGTACTGATCTTGTGTTATGACTTTTGCTGGGCGTGAGACTTGGGTAGATTTGATTGTCCTTAATATGGTAGATTTTGATGTCATCTAGGGTATGGATTGGTTAGCTTCCTATCCTTTTGTCTAAGATTTTTATGCTAAGACTGTGACTTTAGCTTCACCAGGAGTGCCAATGAAAGTTTGGAGGGGTGTGCTTCATTCGGGTCCCAAGAGAGTTAATCATTCCTTCAAGTTTGTTATTTGGTAAGAGGGGATCTTTTTCTTATTTTTTACGTATTCGTGATACTATTATTATTTTACCTTCCTCTTTGGATTCTGTTCGTATTGGATGTGAGGTCATGGATGTTTTCCCTATGAATTTGTCTCGTATGCCTCTAGATCATGATATTGGATTTGATATTGATGTTGATCTAGGAACCAAGACCAATTTTATTCCTCCTTATAGGATGATCCTAATAGAGTTGAATAAATTAAAATATCAATTGCGGGAGTTGTTTGATAAGGAATTTATCCGACCTAGTGTATCACCTTGGGGTGAGCCTGTCTTGGTTATGAAGAAAAAGGATGGGTATATGCATATGTGTATTGATTGTCAATAGTTAAATAAGGTAACAGTTAAGAATAAGTATTCTCTTCCTCGTATTGATGATTTTTTCGATCAACTTCAGGGTGTTTGAGTGTTTTCAAAGATTGATTTAAGGTATGGGTATCACAAGTTGAGGATTAAAGCTTTCAATATCCCAAAAATAACTTTTTGGACTCGGTATGATCATTTTGAGGTCTTGGTCATGTCCTTTGAGTTGACCAATACCCCATCCACATTCATGGAGTTGATGAACTGGGTGTGTCGACCATATCTCGACTATTTTGTCAATGTACTTATAGATAATATCTTGGTTTATTCCAAGGGTGAGGTCGATCATGAGGAACATTAGTGGATTGTGCTTCAGAGATTGAGGGATGAGAAGTTGTATGCTAAGTTCTCCAAGTGTGAGTTTTTTTTGGAGTCCATTTCCTTTTTGGGTCATATGGTGACCAAGGATGGTATTATGGTCGATCTAGCTAAGATTGCAGTGGTTTATGATTGGACTAGGCCTATTTCTCCTACTGAGATTGGGAGCTTTATTGGTTTAGTGGGCTACTATTAGTGTTTTGTTGAGGGTTTTTCATCAATTATAGCTTCATTGACCAATTTGACTCATAAGAAGTTTTCCTTTTTGTGGTCCATTGCTTTTAAGGTGAGCTTTTAAAAGCTTAAGGATTTGTTGACTTTAGCTCCTATCTTGACTTTGCCTAAGGAGGGCTTGGGTTTTACCGTGTTCTGTGATGCTTTTAGTGTTGGGTTAGGTGTTGTGTTGATACAAAAGGGTAAGGTGATTGCTTATGCTTCTTGTCAGTTGAAGCCCTATGCGAAGAATCACCCTACCCATGATTTAGAGTTGTGCGCAGTTGTTTTTGCTTTGAATTTATGGAGGCACTACTTATATGGAGTCCATTGTGAGATCTTATTGGATCATCATAGCCTCCAATACTTTTTCACCCAATGAGTTCTTAATATGTGGTAGTGCCATTGGCTTGAGTTACTTAAGGATTATGACTGACTATTCTTTATCATCTGGGCAGGGCTAATATACTTGTGGATGCCTTGAGCCAAAAGTCGACTAGCATAGGTAGTTTGGTGCACTTTTTGACCCAGGAGAGGCCTTTGGCCTTATAGGTTTAGTCTTTCTCTTACTAAATGGTTAGGCTTGATGTTTTGATACCTAAGTGTATTTTGGCATTTGTAGAGGCTAGGTCTTACTTGATGGAGCAATTTTAGACTCATCAATTTAATGATGTTGGGTTGAGAGTAATTTGGGATAAGGTGTTGAGTGGTAAGGCTAAAGAGGCCTCTCTTAATCCAGATAGTGTCTTGAGGATTGGTGGTCGAGTTTGTGTGTCGAGAAAGGGTGATTGGATTAGGTTGATTTTGGAGGAGGCTCATTATCCCAGATATTCCATCTATCCAAGAGTGACTAAGATGTGTCATGATTTGAGACAACATTACTATTGGGGTGTTATGTAGATGGATGTAGCAGATTTTGTATCTCATTGCCTTTGTTGTTAGCAGGTGAACTCCGAGCATTTGATACCTGGTGGCTTGCTTCAAAACTTACCATTCACGAGTGGAAATGGGAATAGATCACTATAAAATTTGTGACTAGGTTGCCTCATACTTCTCATGGTTCTGATAGTATTTAAGTCATCATGGATCAATTCACCAAATCTGCTCATTTTAATTTGGTTTAGGTTTCCTTCAGTGCTGAGAGGTTGGCCTGTATCTACATTTGTGAGATAGTTCATCTTCATGGTATTCTAATGTCTATCATCTTAGATAGATGTTCGGTGTTCACATCTCACTTTTTGAAGACTTTTCAGGAGGAGTTGGTTACTCGAGTTGATCTTAGTACAACTTTTCACCCTCCAACCGATGGTCAATAAGAGTGGACTATTCTAGTTTTGGAAGATATGCTCTGCACTTGTGTTATGGACTTTGGAGGCCAGTGGGAGCAACACCTAGCTTTGGAAGAGTTTACATAGAATAAAGGCTACCATTCCAGTATTAAGATGGATCCTTTTGAAGATTTGTATGGTAGACGTTGTCGCTCTCCAGTTGGTTGGTTTTAGGTTATAGAGATTAGACTTTGAGGTACAAAATTTCTTCTTGAGTCTTTAGCTATAGTTTAGGTTATTCAGGATAGAATTCGAGCGGCTCAGAGTAGGCAGAAGTGCTATGTGGATCGTTGACTTCATGCCTTGAGATTTTGAGTTGGTGATCATGTCTTTCTTTATGTTTTTCTAATGAAGGGTGCGATGAGGTTTAGAAAGAGGGGCAATCTTATCCCCAGGTATATTAGACCTTTTAAGATCCTTCAGACTATTGGGGATGTGGTTTATGAGTTAGCATTGCCAAATTTATCAGTTGTTCATCTAGTTTTTCATGTTTTATGCTTCTGCATTACATTCCAAATAAGTCTCATGTCATTTGTTGGGATTCACTTCAGTTAGATGACCGGTTGTTTTTTGTTAAGGAGTCTGTCTCTATTCTAGCTGTGGATGTTGACAGTTACATTCTAGAGATATTTTTGTGGTTAAGGTCCAGTGGAGACATAGACTTGTAGATGAATCTACTTAGGAGGTCGAGTCGGATATGCATAGTAGTTATCCCCAGCTTTTTGCTGATTTATGTATTTCTATTGCCCTTAGTTCGAGGAAGAATTAGATTTTTAGTGGTGGATGATGTAATCACTTGATTTTTGGTGATTTATGTGAAATATTTATTTCTGTGTAATTTGACCATTTTACCCCTTCTCGTGGTTGCATTGTGGTTTTTTTTTGGGAGGTGGGGAGATGTTTGGTACAATTTCCAATACATTTTAGTGTGATCTATGGAAGATTGTAATTTTGATGGTCTTAAAGGCGTATTAGTTAACTTTGGTCAACATCTTTTGATCTATGCGTCAGATAGTAAAACAGACAGCGCCAACAGATTTGAAATGTTGATTTTAGGTTGGTAACATAGTTGGTGTAGTTTTACGGCATTTATATCTCATTTCAACCTTTAGTTTGAAAAGTTGCAAAATTGGGTTTAGGGGGTCAATTTGTGAAAATAACATCTTTTCAAAAAACCTAATATTGCCATTGAGTTTGAAGCGTCAAATTTAATTGGGTAGCATAGTTCCTTTGCGTACTTGAGATTTAGGATGGATCCTAAAGGGTCTGCATAGACTTGGAATTCTCCAAGTCTCTAGCTGGTGCACCACTCAACTGGTGCAATCTCTTAAGTGATGCTTTGATCGCTAAAGCGACTTGTCCTGACAACCAAAGTGTTTCCTAAGCAACACTAAGCGCACTTAAGCAATTGCCAGGCTGCTTAAGTGACACTAGCGTGCCAAATGCCAGTTGCTTAAGCGACAACCAAGTTGCTTATATGAAGAGGCGGGATTTGCTTAAGCGATAGCCCCATAAGAGACTCGGCAGTCGCTTAGGCGATGCCTGGGTGGTTAATTTCCTATTTTTGAGATTTTTACACCCTTATCGAGACTTAGAGTTTAGGATTAGAGTTTTTGGGCATTTTCCTCCATTCTTAAACTTGGGTAAGCTCCAAATCCCTATTTTAGTCATTTTCCTTCGATTTTTATCATTAAAATTGGATTTATAGGTAGAATTTAGGGATTTGGCCTGGAGGGAACAAATTAGCATTTCTTCAATTCAAATCCCAATTTCAATGTATTTTTACTTGGGTTATCTCCTATGAGTTCCTTTAATCATGGTAAATATGCTTTTGGACTAAAATTTTAGTTTTACCCTTCTTTTTCGAAAAATCATTTTAGGGGTTCGTTTTGGCTCGGATTCATAACGGGGCAATATAGATATCATTGGATTTCTTTTTGCACATAGTCTCTATATTTGTGTATTTTACCTAATTTTGGGTCCTTGTGCGAGGTGAAAGCTTGATGATAAAGGCTTATTTGTTCCAATTTCGGCGTACGAGGTAGGTTATGGCTTACTTTTTTCAAACTGGGTTTGGGTAGTTTATAATAATGCAAAAGCATGTTATGTGTATGGGGTTGTTTCATGGAAAATATGTTTAGGTTATTTATGTGCCCGTGTTGGGGCCTATGTGGATAATATTTAGTGGTTGTTGAGACTTTGTTTTCTATGTGTGACTATGTGGGGTCTTGTCTGATGTTGTTGACCTGGTATTAATATTGTATGCTTGATTACACTCTTTTTGGTAGGAAAAAGCCTAGATTTGGGATTTAAGTGGTATCAATGACCTTTTTCTTACATATTTCACTTTATGGTTTTTTGGATTATATTAGATTATGGATGATTGTTGACATGAGTGGATTTTTGGCTCACAAAATTGGCATATTAGTTGGATATTGGAAATTATCATTTTGGTTGGTTGTGAGCATTACATCCTCGTATCATATTCATTCATGAAACATTGGTACCACTGTGGAACTACTGGAAATAATGGCTTTTTCTGGTAGAAAATGAGACATCTTTAAAAACCCTCCACTGATGTATGTGTTTGAGAGGAGTTATGGATATTAATATTAGATATTGGTTGTATATGGGTTGAAAAATCCCCCATGGGTATTACCTCAGGAGCACATCTCGGTAGGTCTATACGAAGGTTGTGTGACGACCTCGTGCGTCACATCATCAACATCATCACCATGATTATCATCTTTATCGGATTCCATGTATTGTGGTTATTCTGTGTTTGTATTTCTATTTTAAACTTGATGTTTGTCCATTTTTCTATCTTCTTATACTTGTATTTGTTATACGTGTATATTTTTTCTTCTTTCCCCTATCCGTATTTATTATAAGTGTATATAGTAAAACTATTAGTGGAGATGGTGTGGGCTACCATTTGGGATATTTTATGATTGCAGGTGTAGTGCCCATAGTTTGTGTTTATATGCTTTATTTTCTACTTTGCTCAGTCGTCTTATGATACCTACTGAGTAAAGTGGACCGTACTTACCCTTACTGCTCTCTTTCGGTGCAGATCCATGTATAAGTGCGTCCCACAGTAGTTGATTGGTGGTACTTGGAGTCTATTTGAGGTGGAGATTAATCTATGCATCCAGGTTGACCATTACCTTTTCTTATCTAGACTAAATTTTTGTATGTAGGCTATGTCTTATTGAATTCAGAGACAGAGTTTGTTTGATTTTTGGATATCCTATGAATATTTTAACTTCGAATTATATTAGTTGGTTCTTACACTGTGACACAAGGTTTTGGGATTCGGTTTGGTATCTTGATTGTATTTCTATAATTATCATGTTTTTATGGTTTGGCTTCTCTCTAGAAGCCTTGGCTAGGGTTTGTAGTATTGATTTCCCTTGTTATATCAGTTTAGGTGATGGGCTTATTTGTCATGGCTTGTCGCGACAAGTTCTATTATGACCCTTGGTTTTTGGGTCGTGACACGGTGACTGCTTAAGCAATCTAGTGTTCTCTTAAGTGGCACCTAGGTGGCATTAGATGCCTCCTTAGCCTGATTTCTCAAAAATTTTCCACAAGTTCAAAAGCTTGGAGGCCTAGAGAGTGGGGGAAATTAAGGAAGCATTTATTATGTGATTTCAGTGTGTTTGTGAGTTCATATTTCTCATTTCTTCATCAAAATCTTGGTAAGTTTCCATCAAATTCATGCTTAATTTCTCAGTTAGTTTCCAAAATTCCTAGATTATTGGTGGATTGATTTTAGCATCAATTGAGCTCGGAATATACCCATTCTTGAGGGTAATGTTCCTTAAGAAAAGAGGGACATGTTGATGATTTAAAAAGTGCAATTTTGCAATGTGGCCCCACATGAGATTTTTATGTGATTTTGAACCCGAAGTATAAAAATGCAATATAGGTACCAATGTTCTCATATTGAAGAGTATATTATTATTTTGATAGTCTGGCATCATGTGGGGGCTTCTTGAAAAGGGAAATCATTGATTTAGCGTATTTCATTTGGCTTTCTTTGGTGTCCAAGTAGGCTAAGTTTACCTTTCTCATAGATTGAGCTAAATTGTAGTATATTAATGATAATGTGCTAGACGTGGGTTAGAAATTAGGTCTTAGAGGTATTTTTAGTATAATTTGGATCTTTTAGTCGATTAAGGAACCGTAAACTAGCATAATTGACTTAGTTACTCATTCTTTAGATGGAACTACTATCTTAGTACTAAAATGTGGCTTATTTAATATCTAATAGTAAATTTAGATACCTTACCCTAGTCTGGGGTAGAATTTACCTTGGAATGGATTTTGGAGATTAGAAGTGGGCCCCTTTGGCCCACCTTAGGCCAAGACTACTATTAGCTCCTTATAGATTTTATAGGTGCGTTGCATCTTCTAAATGTATATTTTAGAGATAGAGAAGATTAGATATATGATGCTTTATTTTGTATTGATACTTGGGTGATGATATTAGTTCTGTTTCGAGTCCATCAATTTATGATATTGACTTTTGGTTCAAGTTCGACAAATGATGATATGAGTTTTGTCAATTTCGGCATTAAGAGGTTATTTATGATGATTATGGAACCAGTTTGAGTCCGGTGATTTTGGTATGGAAGGATTCACATTTATGATTTTAAGATATGGCTATTTGGTATAATTCTGGTTATTACTTCCCTTTTGATTTCTCCCTCCGGATTTTTGGGGGCCCGCATTGGGTTATTTACTTTGTTACACTTACTGTATTATAGGGGCCAGTTTTTTAGTGGTAGCTATGTCTTTTTATTATTATTGTTTTGATTATTTTTTTACAGTATATGGGGCATTATTCCAAGTTTTCCCTCTTACCTTGACTTTGCTTATTTATCTATCATTTTTATTATATTTATATTATGATTTAACACAGTCGGCTGATGATGCCTACTAAGTACCCGTGGCTTTAGTGCTCATACTTCAGTTCTATACCTTTTTGGTACAGATTCGGGTACTAGATATTGTCGCTGACGCTGCGATCGTGCTGATTTGAGTTTGGAGACAGAGTGAGCTCTCAGAGATGGAGTTGACCTTCTCTCCTTCTTTTATTTTTGTTTAGTCTTTCCATTTCTGATACTGATATAAATATATATATACATATATTTGACTTGATCATACTTGTATTGTTTTAGAATAGAGGCTCTTATACCGACATTACTAGGTCATGGAATTGTTATTTCTTTTATCTATCTTCGGTATTATTATTATTATTATCATCATTATTATTATTCCATGATTTATTGTTTTTAAGTCTTTTACTTGCATATTTCTGGTATTTATGTCATTTTCATCAAATTATCCCATTGCTTATATCTCCGAACTATGGTTTGGCTTACCTACTGGTGGGATAAAGTAGGTGCCATCATGACTCAAAAAGTGGGTTGTGACAAATTGCTATCACGCATTAGGTCCACTAGTGTTGTTGGAACAAGAGCAAGTGTCTAGTAGAGTCCCGCAGATTGAAACGATGACATTCATTCCTTATCTTTGAGAAGCTATTAGACATTCTTAGGAGATCTTCACTTCTTTCACTCATTTCATTCTAAGAGTCATAGTTGAATCCTAAGATTCCTTTGCTCTCCCTCTTTTGCATATGGCTAGGATACATGCTACCGCTACACGAGATGAGGACCCTGAGTCTGCGATAAGGGATCCTATCATAGTTTATGGATAACCTAAAGATCTAGGAAATTCGAAAGATTCATCTCCAGCTAGAGACCAAGATAGGGGGCCTCCATCTGACTTTATCTACGCATCTGCGCTAGAGATTCCTCCACCCTAGCTAGTGGTGGTCCAGGGACCAGCCTAGGATCTACCGAGGTTTATTTCTTTGTCACTTCTCAGGTATGTATTGGTTTAGCTCTTGGGATTAGTTAGTGGTGCACTGTCTGATGGTGCACAATATGTGGATAATAGTGGTACTAAGGTGGGGGTACAGCCAGTAGCTACGAATCCCATAGTAGAGGTCCATCCGGCATAGGTGGTTGCTCAGTCAGTAGTTTCTTAACCGGTAGTTTCCCAACCTACTATGTCTGTTGAGAAGCAAAAGATGTTGGGTAGGTTCTTGACATTGACTCTGCTTAGGTTTTTTGGCGTACTGGGTGAGGATGCTTATGAGTTCTTCGCTGCTTGTTCGGACAGACTCCATAATTTAGGCCTAGTTGAGACTCGTGGTAAGGATTACATTACTTTTTAGTTGGATTTGGCATCTCGATACTAAATAAGCGGTTATCTTGATTCCAAGCCAGTTGGATCTCACCCATTGATATGTGCTTATTTCTCCAAGGTTTTCTTGGAGAAATATATGCTTCACAGTTTTAGAGATCGTCTAAGAGACCAGTTCTTGAGGTTGGAGCAGGGCACCATGTGTAAGACCCCAAAAAATTTTGACAAATTTATTTTTGATCCTCCCGTATGCATAATGTCAATTTTTTACTTGAATTATGTTTAGTGGTGTTAAAAGGGTATTTTGGGAGAGTTTCAAGGGTTATAGGAATTCACTGTTCAAGCTCCAAACTTCGAATTCACTACAAAGTGTTTAATATTTTAGGCATGTTGCTCATCCCTAACTTGCATTTTTACATTATGACATATATTTAATCATTATTCATGTGATTTAAATTGTGGGTTTGAAATTGGGTTGAGGGATTTTGGTTGTTTTATCTTGAATTACTTGTCCCATATTTTAAATTGATTATTCATGCCTTAAATTGATTTTTTTGGGACTGAATTGGTGCATTGTTTAAATGGTTGGAATGTGGGATATGGATTTTCCCAAATTGATGGAATTTTGGCTTGATAATGGCATTAACCTCAACCCACCTTGTAAACTTGATTTTAATATGGATAATTGCAAGGTTTAGCTTCTTTTTTTTAACCCATGACTTTAGATTAAAGGTTAAACGAATGGATATGTTTTTAGAATGGCCTTGGTGGTCGTGGATTGGATTTTAAATGGAACTTGGGTGTTAGTTTGGTTATATGGATCTGTTTGGAATAATTATATAAGCTTGCAAGCATATTGGTATGATGATACCAAGTGGTAAATTCCTAAATAAATGACTCCAGGTTTAACTATTGGTTATGTGTAAATTGACTTTATTTGGTATTAAAGGAAATTATGTAGCGCACTATGAAGATGTAGGTCCCGGGGGGGATCAACATTGAAAACCATCTTTGCCGGCGTTGGGGGTTCATGTGATCGTGTACTTGGTGAAGGAAATTCATCGGCTAGCTAACTTGGGAGTTCGTTGTTTGGACTTTGAGGATAGAGTTATTGTTCAGGAAGTGGTTAAATTATGTCTTAAGGCTGAGGTGAAGGAGAAGGAGGTTTTGGATCCCATACTTATGCAGATTAAGGATGATGTGGGTCCGCAAAAGATTATGGCATTCAAGATTAGGAAAGATGGTATCTTGAGGCATCAAGAAAGGTTGTTTTCCTGATGCAGATGGGCTGCGGTAAATGATTTTGATCGAAGCTCATGAGTACAGATATATAGTTCACCTGGGTTTAAATAAAATATATCATGACTTGAAGGAAATCTATTGGTGACATAATATGAAGAAGGATATGGCAAACTTTATGGCTAAGTGTATGGTTTATCAACAAGTTAAGGTGGAACATTTGAGGATTGGTGGCATGTCTCAAGAGATGTTGCCTATGTGGAAGTGGGAGATTATCAATATGGATTTCATTACTGGTCTTCCGCGGTCTCGCAATCAATATGATTCTATTTGGGTTATTTTGGATAGGATGACTAAGTTTGCTCACTTCTTGCCTGTGAGGACTAATTACTAAAGAGTGGTTTATGCTAAGTTTTTCAATCAAAAGATAGTTAAGTTGCAAGGATCACCGATGTACATTATTTTAGATCGAGGTACGAAATTTTTATCTCACTTCCAGCGTTCATTTTAGAAAGATTTAGGTACTCAGGTGAACCGTAGTACCACTTTTCACCCTAAACGGATGGACAAGCAGAGCATACTATTAAAACTGTAGAAGATATTCTAAGGGCCTGTGTGATTTACTTTAAAGGTAGTTGGGCTTATCACTTGACTCTTATTAAGTTTTCTTACAATAACAGTTATCATTCTACCATCCAAATGGCTTCTTTTGAGGCTCTTTATGGTAGGAGGTGCAAGTCTCCTATAAGATGGTTTGAGGTGGGTAAGACTAGGTTGTTTGGTCCCGACTGAGCTCACCAATCAATGGAGAAGGTGAAGGTGATTTAGAAAAAGACTTAAGACTACTCAGAGTTGCCAAAAGTCTTGTACGGATGTGAGGCAAAAGGAGTTAGAGTTTGAGGTAAGCGATTGGGTATTCTTGAAGGCATCTCCTATGAAAGGATTCATGATATTTGGGAAGAAGGGGAAACTCAGTCCTCGTTATGTTGGTTTATATCAGATGGAATCAGGAATGACGCATATAAATTAGAGCTACCAGCGAGTTTGGGTTCTATTCATTTTCTATGTGTCTATGCTGAAAAAATACGTGGGTGATCCTTATTTGATTATACTTGTTGAGGACGTGGGTGTTACAGATGCATTGTGTTATGAGAAAGTTCTAATTGAGATTTTGTATATACAAGTTTGTAGATTGATTACAAAGGACACGGCTTCAGGGAAGGTTCATTGGAGAAATCGAAAGGTGGAAGAAGCTACATGGAAAGCTGAAGAAAATATGAAAGACAAGTACCCATTGTTGTTCCCCGAGATGGATGAAAGTACTTGAGGTATCAGTTTTATTTCCCACTTGTTGCATTTTGAATGTGTCATTTGATTTTGATGTTCTCTTGCTATTATCATGCTAAAAATGTCCTAACTCATCATTCCAGGATGAATGATCCTAAGAAGGGGATAATGTAAGGCCCCACAAAATTTTGACGAATTTATTTTTAACCCTCCAGCGTGTGTACTGTCAATTTCTTAATTGAATTATTTTTAGGGATGTTAAAAGGGTATTTTAGGAAAGTTTCAAAATTTTGAAAGGGGTTCAGGGTCATTTTGGGACCTCGAGGCTGTCAACCTCCATAATAGTGGCGTGCCAATGGAGGTTAATCACTTCGATAAGGGCATGGGACGGAAGCTACCCTCAAAGATAGAGGCGTTCCACGCTGCTATGTTAGTTCCATCCATTTTTTTCAATTGGGGTGAGGGACTTTTGGTCTTTTTACCCCTTGTACGACATATAAACACTTGGGTGACCCTTTTTCTTCATTTTTCAAAGAGAAAAATCATTGTTATTCCTCTCTAACTCTAAACCCAAGAAAGCTCAAGGGTTTTACAAGGAATTCACTATTCAAACTTCCAACTTCAAATTCACTTCAAATTGTTCAATATTCCAGGCATGTTGCTCATCCGTAACTTGTATGTTTACATTATGAGATATATTTAATTATTACTCATGTGATTTAAATTATGGGTTTGGTTGAGGGCTTTAGGTTGTTTTTGCTTGAAGTATTTATCCCGTGTTTTAAATTGATTATTGATGTTTTAAATTGGTGTTTTGGGGACTAAATTGGTGCATTATTTAAATGGTTGGAATGGGGGACATGGGTTTCCCCAAATTGATGGAATTTTATCTTGATAATAGCATTAACCTCAACCCACCTTGTAAACTTAATTTTGAATATGGATAGTTGCATAGTTTAACTTGTCTTTTGAACCCATTGCATAGCATTAAAGGATAAATGAATGAAAATAGTTTTGGAATGGCCTTGGTGGCCATGGATTGGATTTTAAATAGAACTTGGGAGATAGTTTTGTTATATGGATTGGTTTGGCATGATTTTGTAAGCTTGCAAGCATATTCATATGGAAATACCAAGTGGTAAATACCTTAATGAATACCTCCTAAGTTACCGGTTGGTTATGTGTAAATTGTTTTAGTTTGGGCATAAAGAAAATTGTGTAACTCGATGTGAAGGTATAGGTTTTCGAGGGATCAACACTGGGAACCATGTTTGCCAGCGTTGGGGGTCCATGTGATCGTGTGCTTGGTGCACACATTATATATATATTTTGGGAGGGATATAGCCTTGATGTCTTTATCCGTTTATCAGTTTTTCCTCGATTTGTGCGGCTAACATGCACTGGGGCCCTTCCGGCAGGGGGAGATGGACCCATATAGCCCATAGGTTTCTTTAGGATGGATCGAGCTACATAGTTCAGGTTAAATTTTAAACTCTCATGTTCATGACCTTTGTCCCTATCCAGTCATCTACTATATATTTATATGAATATGGTGCATATGGTTTATGACTGGATTTTGGTAATTGCATTATGTTATCCCTATCCCTGAGTTGCATGTCAGTGCTCACCCCTCTGACTGTCCCTGGATGCTGTATAGTTTCATGATATAGGGTCTGAGGGCTTTTCTATTGCTCCTATGAAGTGTTAGGTGATTTGTTTCTCTAGTGGATCTGTTGTGAAGTGGTGAGCCTCCATCCTTCGAAAGGCCCTTTAATTTCACTGGGTTTTTTATTATCCTAGTACTTTTGGATTTCTTTTGTCATAGTCGGGGGCATGTCCTAACTAAGTTGGTATTTTTTGTTTTAGAGGCTTTTGTGGAAAAAAGTGTGTTGGTTAATCATTTAGGTTCTTAGAACTATATTTTGACTTATCTATTCTTATTACTATCTTTGTTGGTTTTTGATGTTAATTATTATTATGTTCATTGAGGTAAGACTAAGAGGGTGTTCTCTGGGCCATAGTGGAATTGAGATTACCCCTCATTGCTAGGCCTGGGTTTGGATCGTGACACCATGAATGTTGTGGAGTATGAGGCTTGATTTTATGAGTTGGCTAGGCATACTACATCTATCTTGTTGATCGAGTATCAGTGGGTTTTGGAATTTGTTAGAGGGTTGAGACTTTCTCTTGCATGGCTTTGTAAAGTTTGGTTGTTGCTGGTAGATCTTTTGCTGAGGTTTCTAATCATGCTCAAGTTCTAGAAAAGATGCATTATGAGGCCCAAGAGGAAATGATAAAGGCCGCAATATCAGGGTAATTTCATTGGAAGCCATAGTGGCTCATGGTTCTGAGCTAGTGATTCTCAAGGTAAGTACCCTCTGCGCCAGCCTTATCAGTATTAGGGTCAGTCTAGTAGACCTATTCATGTTATACTTCAGATTACTGATGGAGTCCAGTCTAGTTATAGTAATCATACTGGCCAAAGTAGTTGTCAACCTTCGAGGGGTTCATCTTCTGGGTATTCTAGTCATAGTGGTTATTCTAATTCAGTCGGATCTTTTAGTTTTAGTACAACACCTTGGGAATGTTATGGTTGTGGGGTTTTTTGCTATTTCTAAAGATAGTACCACAGTCATGGAGCGGTGGTTCCTATATCTCAAAGTGCTCCACTTATTAGGGTAGTACCTCTCTAGCAAGAGGTGGTATTCATGGTCATCGGGGTGGTCCCCAGGGTGCTCGTAGAGGTCCTCAGGTAGGTAGGACAGGAGATCGGTTAGGCACCCAGTCAGGTGGTGGGCTTGATCAATTGTATGTCATCCCTGGTAGGCCCGAGGCAGAGTCTTTGGATGCTATTATTATAGGTATGATTTCAGTATGCCATCAGTTAATTCTGCATGAGGCTCACAGCTTCAGATATTCCATTCACTCTAGTACGACTATGATGTATAGGGATTTGAGGCAACATTATTGGTGGAGAGCCATGAGAGAGATATGGTGGACTTTGTAGCTAGATGCCTATGTTGTCAGTATGTGAAAGTTGAGCACTAAAGGCCAGGTGGCCTGATTTAGAGATTGCCCATTCCCGAGTAGAAGTGGGAGCGGATCACCATGGATGTTGTTAGTGGTTTGCCTCGCACCTCTTGCAGTTTTGATGGTATTTGGGTCATTGTTGATCGTTTGACTAAATCAGCTTATTTCATTCCTATTTAGATGTCCTTCAGTATCGAGAGATTAGCTTGTATCTATGTTCATTAGATAGGCCATTTATATGGAGTGCCTATATCTATCATTTTAAGCCAAGATTCGGAATTCACTTCTAGCTTTTGGAGAGCTTTTCAGGAGAAGTTAGGTACTCAGGTGGATCTTTGCACAACCTTCCACCCTCAGATTGGCGGGCAGTCCGAGCAAAATATTTAGATTTTTAAGTATATGTGCTGAGCCTATTTTATGGATTTTTAAGTTCACTGGGAGCAACACTTAGCTTTGATGGAGTTTGTGTATAATTATAACTACCATTCGAGTATTGAGAAGGAACCATTTGAGGCTTTATATGATAGGTGTTGTCGATCTTTGATTGGATGGTTTGAAACCTCTCATATTCGACACCATGGTACTTACTTGCTCAAGGAGTTTTTGGGTAGAGTTAGGGTGATTTAGGATAGGCTGAGGAAAGCTCAGAAAAAACAAAAGGCTTATGCAGATTATAGACTTCATGCCTTGAGATTTGCAGTTGGTGATAAAGTATTCCTTCGTGTATCACCTATGATGGTTGTGATGACATTTGGGAGGAAAGGCAAGTTCAGTCCCAGATATATAGTACCTTTTGAGATCCTTCTCACAATTGTAGAGGTGGCATATGAGTTATCCTTACCCCCAAGATTATGTTGTTGTTCATCCAGTTTTACATGTTTCTATGTTGCGGTGGTACATTCTCGCTGAGTCTCATATGCTTTGGTGGGACTCAGTGCAGTTAGATGAGAGATTTCCATTTGTGGAGGAGTATATGTTCATATTAGCTAGGATGTTAGGTGGTTGTGCTCTATGGAGATTATAGTAGTTAAGGTTCAGTGGAGACACCACCAAGTAGAGAAGGTTGCTTGGGAGATCGAGAATAACAAACAGGCATAATATTCTCACTTGTTTAAGCCTTCAAGTACATCCTAAGCCTTTACTTTTGTAGACAAAAGTTTTTTAGTAGTGGATATTGTAATGACCCTCTAAGTCATTTTCTCTATTTCCACTCATTTTTTATTTAGAGCATCCTTATAGCTGTTGCAAGACATTTGTGACTTACTGGAGTTGACAGTTTAGATACCAGGAAATTTGTTTGTTTTTTAGAGTTAATTCCCTGTTTTAAAGTCTTCCTGGTAAGAATTGGCTACCGGGTGAAAACTTTAGTCAAACAACCTCGTATGCCAATTATGATAATTCCACCAACTCCAAAACTTCTAGACTCATTTCAATCTATTGGTTGAAAATTGATAAAAAATTCCTATAGGAGTGGGGCCTACTTTTCATCAAATGACCTCTAATGAAAATTTTGACCGCTCCATTGAGTCCAAAATGTCAAATTTTATAGGGTAGGATAGTTTGTTTGTGTTCATGGGATGGATCCCGAGGAGTCTGTAGAGACTTGGAATTTTTCCCAAGATGGTGCATCTGCTTAAGTGACACTTGGGTCGCTTAAACGACCAGGCTTGCCAAGTTAGGGCCGCTTAAGCGGTGGTTGGTCTACTCAAACTGATAGTGCAGAAATGGTGGGTATTGCTTAAGTTGAACTTGGCCGCTTAAGCGGTCCAATGTCCGCTGAAGCGGCACCTGGGAGGCATTAACTTCCCCCTTAACCCGATTTTCTCTTGATTTTTTCAAACTTTCAATAGCTTGGAGCCCTAGAGAGTGTAAAAAATTAGGAAGCATTGATTAAGTGATTTTGGTGTGTTTGTAAGTTTGGATTTCTCATTTCTTCATTAAAATCTTGGTAAGTTTCCATCAAATTCATGGTTAATTTCTTAATTATTTCCCCAAATCTCCAAATTATTCGCGGGTTGATTTAGCATCATTTGAGCTCAAAATTTACCCATTCTTGAGGATAAATGTTTTTTGAGGAAAGAAAGACGTGTTGACAATTTCAAAAGTGCGATTCTGCAAGTGGACCCCACATGGGATTTTTATGTAATTTTGGACCCGAAGCATAGAAATACAGATCTAATGGGTCCAACAAACAATTAATCATAACAAATATCTACATTCTTAATAAAGTAATAAATACATGGGTAGCATTGTTTTAGTTTGGATGAGTAGATTATTATTTTGATAGCGTAGCATCATGCAGAAGCTTCTTGGAAGGGGAAATTATTTTTTTATTGAATTTCACCAGGCTTTCTTAGGCGTCAAGGTAGGTTAGGTTTACCTTTCAATTCGATTGGGCTAAATTATAGTTTATTTATGATAATGTACTCGATGTGAGTTGGAAATTAGGTCTTGGAGGTATGTTTAGTATAATTTGGATCTTTTAGCCGATTAAGGAACCATAAACTAGACATAATTGACTTACTTACTCATTCTTTAGGTGGAATTGCTATCTTAGGACTAAAATATGGCTTATTTAATATCTAGTAGTGAATTTAGATACCTTAGCCTATTCCAGGGTAGAATTTACTTTAGAATGGATTTCAGGAATTAAAATTGGACCCCTCCGGCCCACCTTAGGCCAAGACTACTATTAGCTCCTTATAGACTTTATATGAGCATTGCATATTCTAAATGTATATTTTAGAGCTCGAGAAGGTTATATATATTATGATTTATTCTATATTGATACTTGGGTGATGATATTAGTTCTGATTCAAGTCCGGAAATTTATGATATTGAGTTTCGATTCAAGTTTGGCAAATTGATAATATGAGTTCTGGTTCAAGTCAGACATTGAGAGGTTATTTATGACAGTTATGGAATTGGTCTGAGTGCATTGATTTTGGTGTGGAAGGATTCATGGTTATGATTTTGAGATATGGTTATTTGGTATAATTTTGGTTATTACTTCCCTTTTTATTGCACCCTCTAGGATTATAGGGCCTGTGTTTGGTTATTTATTTTATTGAACTTATTGGCTTATGGGGGACAGTTTTGTAGTGTTATCTATATTTTCTTTATTATTATTTTTCTAGATATTTATCTACAGTATATGGAGCATTATTTCAAGTTTGTCCTCTTACCTTGACTTAACTTATTTATCTTGCATTTTTATTATATTTATATTCTGATTTAGAACAGTCTGTCGATGATGTCTATTGAGTACCCGTGGATCTATAACTCATACTACACTTTTGTACCTTATTGGTGCAAATTCAAGTACCAGTTGTTGTCATTGACACTGCGGTTGTGCTGATTAGAGTTCGGAGATAGGGTGATCTCTCGAAGCAAGAGTTGACCTTCTCTCTTTCTTCTATTTTTATTTAGTCTTTCCATTTTTGGGACTGATGTATATTTGACTTGATTATACTTGTATTCTTTTGGATTAGAGGCTCTTGTACCGACATTACTAGGTCATGGGATTGTTATTCCTTTTATCTATCTTTATTATTATTATTATTATTATTATTATTATTATTATTATTATTATTATTATTATTATTATTCTATGATTTATTATTTGTAAGTCTTTTAATTGCATATTTCTAGCAATTATACCATTTTCACAAAATTAGCCCATTTCTTATATCTTCGGGCTACAGTTTGGCTTACCTACTAGTGGGATAAAGTAGGTACCATCATGACTCAAAAATTGAGTCATAACACCCATCAGCCACTACCTTAATCTTCGTAAAGTTGACACTGAGAGAACACAATCTACGCTCCACTACTCAAATCAGTACCTACATGGGTTGCATAAAAATTAAAGAAAAAGCAAGATTTATTACAAAACACATTTACTCAACAAACATCATTGATAACAGAACCTAATCAAAGTTACGACAAAAAAAAATACACCAACCATCCAATTTACCCCAAATGTACCTACACTCTACAAAGTCCCAACCTATCCTAGAAGATATCATATTTATGAAGATAGTCAAATCAGTAATTTGAGGTAGGAATGTACAGGTTCAATATCAACCGTAATAGAGATAGGCCACATCACAATAAAATCTCACTAACATGCTATATGTTATTAACTTATCATATCAAATCAACAATCCCTGCTATAATATAGGGGGTATGTCCTGCAAACACTAGATGTAATCAAATAGTATTAACAAATCAATTAGTAATAATACCAAACATCTCCTAATATCTCAACCACCAAAATCACGCAAGATATGGCACAATTTTATGTGATGTGGTTATATAATATGCAAAATACATAATACCAAAAATAAGACTCAATCATATTGATATGGTAAAAGGAAATAATCATATGCAATATCAATCGTACAAATTAATGCAATGCAAGGAATTGGTAATGATGCAATTCATTGCATGGGTATACATCTTTTGAGCATAAGATTCCAAGATAAGACACATGGGGGGTTCAAAACCAATATACTATCACAATCTCATACCTCAGTCAACCTTACCATCATATTCCTCGGTCAAGGCATTTTGTAAAGTGTTTAATTCTTTCAAAAATTAGTATTTCTATGTGGTACCAATTCCATGTATATGGATGAATTAAATAAGGATTCATACTCCTAAAAAACAATATCATGTAATTAATCAACCCAATAATGATATTAAATCTCCATAAATCTCAATAATTCATAATATTAGCCATCACATGGCACCATAGTAATGAAGAATCATGTAAAACATCAATGTTATCAATTCAAGCCCCCACTCAAACATCACAATAACAATAAAGGCTTATAATTTTCTAGCATGACCAATACCGACCCCTACATGGTCATCTCAATGGTAATAATATCTCAAGTCAATAACATAGTCAACACAAGCCCCTACTAGGGCATCACAATAATGATGATCAATCCAAATAACATAACATAGAGAATTCACCCAGACCAAATCTTTTTTTACAAAATAAGTTCCATATTTCCTATTTATGACATCATAAGACTAAATTACTAAAAAGAACATTATACTAATTAACAATGTAACCTGAAGTTCACCTTCATTCTCTTACCGAATGACTCAAACAATATTACTTTCTTAACTACTTAATTATATTGTCATCCATTATATCCTAAGACTACTAAATCACAATAATTACAACAATTACTTCAAAACTATTTATATCCTAATTTTTATCTAACTTGCAATCATATCATCAATGACATACTAATATAATTATGTCTTTAATGATTACTCATTGTCATGATCCAAATCACGGCTCGTGTGGGCACCTACCTAACTCTATTCTGAATAGGAGTACCTTTACCTTCTACCATTCATTTGATATGCAAAAGTTAAAATAATTCTCATTAAAATAAAATTGAGTTCAGTTGACATATAAAATAACTAAGGTTCAGTACATTTGATAAGTAAATTTAATGCAAAAAATAAACAAAATGAATCCCCATAACCTAGCCTAAACCTATACAAGAGCACAAGACAATGAGTAGGAAAATTCAGGACACAATATCCATGCATGATCAAAAGGGAAAGAGCTATTGGAGAATGATTACTGTCACTTATATAGACACTCCAACTAACCTGAAACATTTTGTCCCCATAATGAGATAGAGTAAGTATAATATCAGTACAATCACAAATGCTAATAGGCATTATCTGTAATGACCCTTTCGATTATTTTTTATATTTTTGCTTATCTTTACTATTTGATCTTCCCTATAGCTACCCCACCCCAAGTAATTTATGACTTTTTGGGACTGACTATTTAGTTACTGGGTAGTTCATTTGGCTTTTAGAACCAATTTTTTATTTAGAAGTCTTCGTTGGTTCCAAATGGCCACCACGCAAAAACTTCACTGAAATGTTCTTGAATGAAAATTTTGACTATGCCTATAGCTCCAGAATATCAATTTTATTCTAGGTAGACCTTTGGTTTGGGTTTGAATGCACTCAATCTCATTTCGACCTATTGATCGAAAAGTTAAAAATTTGAAAGTTTAGGTGTAGGACCCACATTTGATCGAAATGATCTCAAATTAAAAATCCAACTGTGCCAATGCATCCGAAACATCAAATTTGGTGTCGAATTTAGAAAATTCACTTCTTGATACTTTATCGTGTGTCCGTATTCCTATAAACCTTGAACACATTCTTGGACTCTATTGTATCCTCGGAAGATGGTGCTATATTGTCGACAGAAGTGAACGAGACTTCAACAAGTGGTTTTAGAGTTTTAATGCGGCATCAGACTAAAGAGTTAGAAAATTATATCAAAGATCTTCAGCGGCAGCCAAAAAGAATTTAGGCTAGCTTAGCCTTCAGTTAAGCTCATGACTACTTCAGAACTAGGCGGTTCAGCATTGGAAATTCGAGTCATGTTGTGAATTCCTCCCATCCATGTATGATATTTGATTCATCGAGTAGTTTTTAGACTAGAGTTGGGTTTATTGGTTTTCATCAGGGTTCCTTAGTAGTTCTGAGTATGAGATTGGATTTCTCAAATGGGCCAGACTTATTTCTATGCTCTATCCTTCTAAGCTGGACATTGGTGCATGGATATGTTAGAGGGTTAGTATTGTCACTCTATTTGGTGTCGGAGCACTGGATAGCAGCTAAATCTTCCTTCCATCAGGATGTTGATTATGAGAAGACCATAGAGAGCACAAGTATTAAGATTTCTGGAAATGGAAGCAAGAGGCATGCCATTAGTATAGTGTTATTGGTATTTTATCTAAGAGTGAGAATTCTTCAGGTAGAGTTCAGCTTCACCTGTAGCCCATTGGATCTACTCAAACAGTATTCCATACTATGAGTAGTTCTCAGATTAGTCATGATGATCATAGTGGGCAAAGTTCCCATAATACTTGAAGAGTGTGGTATGGTACTTCAGGCCATGGAGACCATTTTGGATTATGATGGGCAGTATCTCAAAGTACTCTAGGATCTTAGTTTAGTGGTGTTATGATAAGACACTAGTTCTGAGAATGCCCCAGGTATGAAATAGGTGATCAACTAAAGTTAGAATGTATTCCCCACCAGCCTAGAGTTTCTAAGATAGTCTTTGATTTTGGAAGTATGGACATAAGTGTAAAGATTTCTCTTTGCGTCAGTTGGCCAACCATTTGGGCTTAATTATGTTTTCTCTATATTTATGCTTCAGGAGTTCCTACGACTATAGAGAGGACGACTACTAGTCTAGGGAGTATCCCCTACATGAGATTTACAGTTATTTAGATTAGCCTCATGATATTGTAGTATCTTTAGTTAGAGATAGTATGTGTGGCACCTCAGTTGATGATTCAGTCGGTCGATTTGAGTTGGACCCATTCAAATTTACTTTTCCCTATGCACGTCAGGCATGTGATTGTGTATGTCACCATAATTGGTGTGGTTTTATTACTCATATTTATCTCTTATTTTATGTATTGGGGTTTTCATACCCATTGATGATTATATACCTTAATAAATTGATATCGGTTATTATGTGCCTTATTATTGAATTCATGATTATGTTACCACTTCGTGGTTTATTTTCTTTAGTAGTGGATAGAGTAGATCTGTATTGATAGTTCCCCTATGGGTAAATTTTTGGGGTTCGAGTCCCTTTTATCTTAGTACATCAGTCTTATTGTGGCCCTTGAGTAGTACATGATATTGATGTTCATTTTGGTACCGCCTATTTAGTATGTTGATATTGATATTGATATTGATATTGTTGTTGCTATTGCTACCACTGTGTTAGGTTATTGATATTACTTGATATTATTACTTGATGAATTTGATCCTCGCTGGGTAGCTATATAGACTAGTGTTATCTAGTTACACTTTCATATTCTTGTGATGTTATTCGATGGCTTGAGTAGATATAACTTTATTTGCTGATTTCTTTCCCCTAGCACGGAGAGGTTAACTGTGTACCCTCTTGGTTATCTGTATTTGATTAATTTGGGATGTATTGTGATATCAAAGAAAATTCAACCTTCTGTGGTGCTGATATAATTCTAGGGTCAGCGATTTGGTTGTATTATCCATTCTTGAGTTTGAGATCCTTAAACTTGCCTCCTGTGTTGCAAAGGTTTTTTCTTTGGCTATCCCTTTCAATTATAGCCTATGAATGAAATTGACCAGTTTTTGGGTTCGTTCTTTATTTGTGGATATTTTATCAACCGATAGTACTTTTGAGATTGAGATGTCGTGGATTCATCTCTTAGATTTGTTGGGTTCATTCCCTAGTTATGGTTTACCCTTGTTATCAGTGTTGAGATTGGATGCTCCTTTCTTGATTTGATATGGTTTGCCTTTAAGTGGAGTTAGAGAGTTAGAGACAGGTGGCTTTTCCTGTGATCGCTTCTTAAGTTGACAAATTAGAAAGTCTTTAGCTTAAGTTGTTGGTTCTCTGTGGTGGTCTCCACTTTGACCTTGGTTTTGAGATTGGTATTTCTACTTCGATAATGTGATTCTTGGGCAGATTCAAAAAATCCCCATTTCAGTGTTTGTTCAGCCTAGTGAGTCTTGGTGGAGTGATTCTCCTTGATGATATGTGTCTGTTGCTATTCTTTGCTGAGATGGAGTGCTAGATTGATTAGTTGTCGGCAAAAGTTGCATTTCTCCAAGTTGCTAGAGTTTTTGCCAATACTGGTAAGGTTTTCAGCCTTGGGAAGTTTTTGAGTATGTTTGGATAGTTCATGCCCTCCAGCGGATATGGTGTGGATTATATGCATTTTTAGCCAGTGATTTGTCCTTTGACACGATTCCTATTTTGTAGCTATAATTCATACCCTCTAGCTGAGATAGAGTTGGTTGCTTGCGTTTTCAGTCGATGGTTATCCCTATGGTGATTTTTCTCTTCAAATATGTCTCAACTGTAGCTTGGTATTATTTATCTTAGATATATCAGATTTGGATATTAAAGTTGATTTGAATGATTGGTAATGATATAGGCTAATTGGTTCAGTTTTGACTTGATGCCTTGGAATGGCAATTTGGAAGTTGTGATAAACTTTGAGCATTAATGCCTATCCATCTTCAGGTTTAATTTGGGTAGTTAAGACCGGGCGATTCAGCCTTTTTGTTGAGATTTTAGCTTTTGTTTTAGACTTATCCTTGTTCAGATTTCATTTATAGGCTGGTTGAGCCTACTCCACAGATTGCCTATTCGTTCTCCTCAACTTCGGATGGAATATGGTTTATAGTATTCAAATGATAGCCCATGGATCCGATATTGGTTTTTTTCATCTTTGACCCTGAGTCTCCAGTTTTCTTTGGGAATTTTGGATGATTTACTCAATGGGCGTAATATACCTGAGTTGGATTCAATATGACTTCATTCTCGATAAATGAGACATCCTGGAGAGGAATATTCAGTGATGATGAGTAGTTATACCTTAGATTTTGAGATTTCAGTTTGATTTTTATTTGGACTGGTTTCAGCATTAGCATGGATTGCATTCCTCGATTATCTCTATTTGTGTGCCCAGACGGCACCTTATGAGCATATTCTCATGTTTTCCGTATAGAATTTCAGTGGGTTAACTTCAGTTCTTTGAGTTCTCTGTGATGAGTTTGTGTGGGCGAGACTCAGGTGATTTTCCTCCTGCTTAGAGTGGATAACCGGTGCATAATGGTAAAGGGAGTTTATATTTGGATTTAAATTTGGTGGCATGACTCATGACTTGGGTTGGCTTTGACACGGATGAACCTTTGTTGATTTATGAGGATATAAAGATGGTATTAGTATGTTGTGGTTCAGATGTGTGTGCATCATCCTTCTTCATTCAATTTGAGGCCAGTTAGCGGTTAAGTTGAGTTTTGACTGTGTGCAAGTAGAATGAGAGTGCTAGTTGAAAAAGGAATACCTGTGGAAAAATCCCTTGCAACTGTTCTCCCTTCATTAAGAATACCTGGGAATTCATTTTGGGAGCATGCGGGCCCAGTAACTCATCATTTCGAGCTTTTGACATTCTTTCTATTCATTTAATTTCGGGGACGAAAGTCCTTTTAGTAGTAGTTACTGTTATGACCCATTCGATCATTTTTCATATTTTTACTTATCTTCACTGTCTGAGCTTCTTTATAGCTGCCCCAAGTCATCTATGACTTGCTAGACTAATGGTTCAATTATCGAGCAATTCATTTATTTTTTAGAACCAATTCTCTATTTAGAAGTCTTCGTTGGTTCCAAATGGCCACCGAGCAAAAAATTCAGTGAAATGATCTTGAAAGCAAATTATGACTGAGCCAGCAGCTCCAGAATATCGATTTTAGGATAGTTAGACCTTTGGTTCTGGTCCTAGTGCACCCGAGCTCATTTCGACCTATCGATCGAGAAGTTGAAAATTTGAACGTTTAGGTGTGGGACCCACATTTACTCGAAACGACCTCGGATTAAAATCCAACTTTGCTAATACATCTGAAACGTCGAATTTAGTGTGGTTAAATATTTTGTTTGCGAAAATCAGATTTCGAATGAATCCTGAGGCATCATTGGAAACTTAGAAATTTTTCCAGGTTTTACTGGTCTTGGAGTGGCGGCAATCGTGACATGGAGAAGGCGATCGCGGCATCGCGAATATGGCTCGCATCTCAGTGAATGCGGCATTTACTTACCTGGGGGTATATAAATAGACCCCATAGTCACGATTTTGGCCATTTCTTCTTCACCTTTGTGAGTCAAAAACCCTAAATGGGTATAAAAACTCAAAATTGAGTGAGGTGGATGACTTGGGAGCTTGCTAAACATCTTTTAATGCAATTATCTTCCAATTTAAGGTATGAATTCCTTGAATTTGTTCCCTTAGACCCAAAACCCCAATTTAGCTTAGGGATTGATTTTAGCCCAAAGTTTTCTTGGTTTGCACTCATTTATTGAGGGTTATGATTACTTGTTCATGTATGATCACTAGGTTGACCTCAGAAACATATTTTTCGTATATGGGACCCACTTAGGGGTTTTTGGTGTCGTTATTGGATCCGAAGCATAATAGTGCAATATGGGTATCGTTTAACTCGTATTGATGAGTAGATTATGTTTTTATAGCATGATGGCATTTTGGAGATTATGAAGTGAAGATGAGCATGTGGTGCATGATGTGAGGTTTGTGGTTCGGCTTTGAGGTAGGTTTCTGTCTAATCTTCTTCATAGATAATGTGTGATATATATATACTGCGTGTGAATATGAATGTTAAGATTTATTGTGGATAAAATGACTTAGCCTTGATTATTGATATTTGGGAATTAGATGTGGGTTTTGGACCCGTAAGATAGTATGCTTATAACCTTTTAGAAACCTATTTCCTTTTCCCTAATTTGGATTAATTTGAAGCATGGATACGATATAATGCTAGGTTTGGGATGTGATCTTAGAATTGGAAGAATGATTAGTACATTTAATCTTATTGGGCTAGTGTGGTAGTATTGAAATCATAATTTGGGTACAGTTGACTTAAATGCATTAATTTCTAGACGAAGTTCCTATCTTAGGGTTGGTTATGGGTTACTTGACATATAAAAGTTGAACTAGATACCTTAGACTAGTTTGGGGAATAGGTTGCCTAAATGTGGAAATTGAGGATTAGAAGTGGGGTTGTTTGGCCCACTTAGGCCAAGACTTGTGTTAGCCTTGTAGACCTAGTTGCTAATATTAGGCATAGTTGAGACTAGTAAACCTTAGTATAAGGTTACTTCATGTCTTGGTAAATTGTAATGATGTTTCCTGGATTGTGACTTATGAGTTATGGCTATGTTATTCTTTATAGAAATGATAATGGGCCTTTAGAGATACTATTCTCTCTTAGACGCTATATTGAACCTATAGAGATATTTTCTCTTAGACTTTATATTTGGCCCATAAAGACACTATTTCCTCCTTGACTTGATACTTGGCCTATAGAGATGACTTTCCTCTTAGATATGATTGTTGGCCTATAGAGATGATATTCCTCTTAGTTATGATTATTAGTCCTATAGAGATAATATTCCTCTTAGTTATGATTGTTGGCCTATAGAGATGATATTCCTCTTAGTTATGATTATCGGGCCTAAGGAGATGGTATTCCTCTTAGTTATGATTGTTAGTCCTATAGATATGATTTTCATCTTAGTTATGATTATCGGGCCTATAGAGATGATATTCCTCTTAGATATGATAATTGACCTAGAGGGGTGATATTCTTCATAGTCATGATGTATGACCTATAGATATGAGATATATTATACACGTTATATGCTTATTGATATTATGCCTCCTAGATGTGAGATGTCTCCTATATGTGAGATGATTATAGACATGCTAGGGCTTATAAATATGAGATGGTTTATATACATGGTTATCGATACCAGGTTCGGATACGTATGTGGGCCTACGGCTGTGATTATGATTTTATGATAATTTTGGACACATAATGGACCAAAGGCTATGTCATGATATTGGTTGGACATCCGAGAAGTGTTAATCCTTGTAAAGAATGCAGTTATAGTTAAAGAATATATATATATATATATATATATATATATATATATATATGTTTAGATACACATCTCTCCAATATAGGATAGAGGAAGATGTGGTATGACTTTTATTATTTCACTGATTAAATACTGGTGATGGCATGCATAGATTCGGTACATTCATGATTATTTTATCAGTAATTGATGTGATTCCAGCTGAAATACTTATGACTGCTCTTCCTAATTAAGGGTTTAGCTATGTGGTAGCTAGTTTTCTATTAGGTGACTATAGCGCTTGACGGCTAGAAATCTAATGTACTAGTTAATAAACCTTGCTTTGTTGAAATATGGTAGCTTGCGATGGCTGATACGTGGCTAATAATGATGTCGGGTTTAGCATAGGTGAAGATTAGCTGCTATTGATAACTAGGTTTATGATATGGATTAGTTGACAAACGAGGAGATGTGTATTATGAGGCTAGATAATAAGAGATATTGGTAATAAGAGATGACTACTTAATAACGATGAATAGTTGATAAATAAGGATTAGTTGGTAAACAATGGTTAGTTAATGAATGGTTTTAGTTAATAAAGTATGGTTAGATGATAAATGGTAATTTGTTGACTACTAATGATTAACGGATATAGGGTGATTAGTTGATAGTGATGAATAGTGGATAAATGGCGATTATGGTCTAGTGATGAATCTTGTCTAGATGTTAGGTATTGGCTATTTTAATGGTTAGTTGCTAGCCCATGAATAAGGATTATGTGAAGGATAATGGTTAGACTAATAATCAGAGGTCATCTCCATTATTCAACCCTATCACTTACTTCAGTCGTGGGATATTCTGACCCTTTCTACACTTTTATTATGATTTAGCCCCGAAGATCACTTTGAGAAACAGGCTTGTAGATTTACCCTCCTTTTAGCCACGTCTTGAGCCCGTGCACCTATTATATGTCAATAAATATATGTTTATTGATGTTTATAATTATATTGATACTTGGAAAGGCCGGAGGATACTGTAATGATATATTGATACCCAGCAAGGCCGGAGGATAATGTGATTATATATTGATAACCGGAAGGGCCAGAGAATACTGTGATGATATATTTATACCCAGCAAGGCTGGAGGTTAATTATATTGACGATGGACACAATGATTATACTTAACATTATCAACATCAACATCTATATCATTAACATCATGAACATCAATATCATCATTGTCATCCTCTCATCATCATTAATATCGACATCAGCCATCATTATCACATGTATGAATATGCTACGTAGTCACAATCACATACAGTATCTAAAGGAATACGAATGTTCATCTACATATGTAAGCATAGATATAACAAGTCCTACTTTCTCACATGTACTAATCGCCATGGTATGAAATCATTCTTAACATCTCTACTAGTTTAAAAAAATATTGGTTAGCTGACAACGCCACCCCCCTAATTCTAATGCCTATTCATACTCATAATTCTCTCTCGCTTACGCTCCTTACTAGTATTCCCAATACAAAACACGAATGGTTGACCCTTCTACTCTACATTTGGAATTTGGTTAGCCTATTAGGATACTTACCCTCTCTTGAACATTGCTATTAAGCTACCGCACGAGCTACCAAATCAACTAAACCTACCCTATATCTCAAATAGCGTTACTAATATAGTCATCACTTTGCACTTATGCCTTAGTACCACTTTTTAATGTTGATCACAACTTATCCAAATTATTGTAACAACCTATTTAGCCCTTAATTTGCTCCTTTTCCCCATGTTATCGTACTTACCCCATAAAATACTTATTATGAATTTGTATTCATTCAACCAATTGTAATTCTCATGAACTTCGACCAAATTTATGCCACAAATTTTGTACTGTCTGAGTTCAACTACAAGTTACTACAATATTAAAGCTTAACCAGATTTTAATCATCCCTATCCATTCACACATTGTGTTTGAAGGCCTAAGATATAAAATCTCCTGATATTACTAGCAAAATTATATATATCTAGCTCAAGTCTACTACAATTTAACCATAACCTACCTCATAGATGAATCATGTTTCTACTGAGAGGAGAACATTATTTAGCACGTACTAAGCATCTTCCTAAGTCGGGTTATTGTCGGGTGTGCCTTGAAACGACTCTCATAAAACATGGTCTTTGAAATCTCAAGACTATGGAGGTGGAGTTTATTTAGGGTATTTTTAAAAGTAAAGGATGACCTAGGAAGTTTAAAATAAGAGAGAATTTTTAAGGGAGTTCGGGTTGGCTAATTCGGGTTACCGCTGCAGCGGTAAGCAGGCGAGCTCAATTTCTTTTTAAATTTTTGGCCCAATTATGTAGGGTCTCGATTTTTTCCCACAAATTAAATTCCATCAGGTCCAGTAAGAGGATTCTATTTGTTGTAAAAAAAATTGAAATGTTTTTCAACATAACAATGTTTGGGTCAATACATTAGATACCCTAATCTTTATATTGTAAACCACTAACTTGAATTAAGTTCCTAAATAAATATTCACTATTGATCTACTTAAGATTAGTAAGTCATCTATCTATAATCTACTGTAACAACATGCATTCATATAGAAAACAAGCAAGATATCCATTAAGTTAATTAAACCCATTAGAAAACTCTGGTACCCGCAGAGATGCTCCCCCCCAAAACCTTAGTAATTCACATGAGACAAGCAATAATCACATAAAACCTAAAGACCTCATAAAAGAGTCAATGTACATTTCAACTTGCCTTAAAGAAGATCCGCAAAGCCAAATCATAGTTTGAAGCATCAAACAGAAGTTCTACTTCTTCGTATCATCACCAACCACATCCAATCTAACTATCAAGATTACTCATATTGCTATACTTTGTTGTCGATATAAAATTACACCAAAATGACTTTAAAAATAAAAGAGTACAATCAAAATAATATTGAATAATCACTTTACTCATAGTTTAAAGGTCTTGAATCCAAAATTTCATCAAAAGTAGAGTTGAAATCAGATTAGAGATCATAAAAATAGGATTATTTCACTTCAGCGGGAAAACCCCAAAATCTCAAGTTTAAAATTCAAGATTTGAAGGTGAAAATACAAATTAATCAATGGTAAATGGTGAAATACTAGTTTTAGAAAGTCACCCAAGGTTTAAATATAGAAAAATCACTTGAAATCGCTTCAAATTGAGCTCTCAAGCCCTAAAAATGGTGAAATGGGTGTTTCAATTCTTAACTTTTGGTAGAAATCATGAAAAATGAAAAAGAATGACACGACCCAAACCAGGACCTTGTCGTAATGGGCATCCTAAGTCAAACCAGGACTGAGGACCGCCTCTGTTACCCAACCCAACCAACCAAATTCATACTTTGAGTTGGATAAATTCCGACCATATAACAAGATAGCATATTAGTGCAACCAGAGACTCTAGGATAGGTCCATAACCATGACCAACCCAAATAATTTCAACCGTCAGATACCCAACCGATAACCAAAACCATAAACCAATTAATACATCATATACCAAATGAGTTCCAATATATATATATAATCCAAAAGAAAAGACGATGGAACAATCATAAATTCATCCAAAAGTATCAGCCCCAATACCAATGCCAATACTAAGGCTGAAACCCCTACCGACACCGCTCATTACAGCCCATAGTTGTCACCCAAAGCCTCTAACTAAAAGAAAAACTCTATCTTGTTGGGACATGCCCCCAACCATAGCCAAAACCAATATCTATGAAAACACTATAGTATGAAAAGACATCCATGATATAAAATAAAGCCTTCCAAAGTATGAAAGATCACCACTCCAATTCAATAGCTGGTCCTGAATCCAATCACTAAGTAGAAGGAGTAGAATGGTTGGTTTCTACATCACGTGGAGATACAGCCACCCAAGACGGTTTAGTGGGTGAGCGTTAGCAAGTACTAAGGATAAGGATAAAATAATGCCAACCTTTAAAACCAAGTAAACCAACCATATGCATTCACAACCATACATACATATATATATATATAATCATGTGGGGAAAAGGGAACCGAGTTTAAAATTCATATAAAACCATTAACCTGGGTATGTGTAGATTAACCATCCTAGAACCACCCGCGGGCTATATGGGTCCAGTGTAACCCCCTGAGCGGGCCATGATACGTGTAGCCGTACGAACCAGAGATACCATAAGAGTAGGGGATTCCCAAGTACCCTTCGCTATCCATGATACATATATTCAATTGTAACTTAGGGGATTCCCATGTACACCATATAGTCATCATGGCCAAATCCTCATGTCGGCAAACATGAGTTTTCAGTGCCCGTCCATTGGACTCACACCTTTACGATTAGCTATCATAGCCCGTCATTATTGCCCAATTAAAACCATTACCACATAACCAAGACCACCATTCCATTTGTTATTAACCATTGCTATAAGTAGTGGTTTCATGATACCGACTATAGCTTGCAAGCAATGTCCTAAGCCATCCTTTTTAGGAAAAAGGGATTCCTATGTACCTGTAGATTACTTTATTAAGTTGACTTAGGTGAATCCCATATACCCCACAAGTGATCATTATTATGTTGTCTTGGGAAATTACTTTTGTACCCTACAAGGCTTCCAATTAGACCAACCATAGCCACCGAGACCTTACCATTCAACCATTCCAAACCATTTAAACCATTTATACCATTTAGGGCTCCATTACCAAGCTATACCAGGCAATAGTTCCATTAAAAGTTCAACAACACAGTAAAAGCATTCTCATAGGTATTTTATCAAACATTTTGTGGGCATAGTATTTCCAAAGCCAAAACCTAGTACTAATTAACCATTCCTATGCAACCAAATGTCCAAACCACCATTAAAGCATGTAAATCCATAATAAAAATTTGAGAAACCCATACCAAGTATTTATAACCAAAACCCCCAACTTATATTTGAAAACCCAAACCATATACTCCCTCCGTTTCATAATAAATGAATTGTTGGACTTTGGCACACAGATTAAGAAAAAGAATCAAAGATATTAATTTAACATAGTTTTCCATTTTTATCCTTATTCAAAGTACGAAATCATATTTATTTTATTCTTTTCAATTGATGGGCCCCTTGGTTGTCAAATCCTCAAGGGTAAATTTGGAAAAAAAATTCAATGATTCACTTATTTTGAAACACCAAAAATACTCTAACAATTCATTTATTATGAAATGGAGGGAGTAATAATTATGCCATGAAAACAATTCATAAAACATGCCTTTAGCTGGAACTAATAATGAGGGAGAAGTATCTTAGCTTAGATTAAGAGGAAAATAAGAAGAAATCACTCCTATGAGCCCCAATTGACCACCTTAAAGAAAACCCTAGCTTTTGCTTAACCCAAGAGCCTTGAGAGATTTTGAGAGAGTTTAGACTGTTTGATTGATTGCAAATAGGTTAATGATGCCCCAAAAAGGTGTTTTAAATCGTAGGGTCCCAAGGAGTTATAAAGGGAAATGTCTAGATACCCCCACTTAAATATATTAATAACCTACAGAAGAGTATGACCACCTCCCTCATATGTACCCTAAGGTACAAGTGGTACCCACCACTCGTACCCCAAGAAGAATCCAAGCCCCTACATGCACCAACCTACAACTCCAAAGTCCCACTCATACTCAATCATACGATTGGTACCCATAAACCGTATCCTAGGCATTATAGAATCAATAGAGATTTGACACTTTTCAATAGACGAGCCAATGGTATGACTCGTACCCTTTCTGACGGCTCATGGTAAGCCACTCATACTCACACTAGAAACCAATCCAACCTACCAACCAACACTGTCAATATACGACTAAGACCATACCAACTATATCCCATCATACGACTAGTACCCCCTAGTCGTATGATTTCCAGAAACTAGAAATCCAGGAAAATTTCTAAGGTTCCAAAACCCAGAGTGCTTCAATTTCCCCCACTAGGATCATTCATCCCCGAATAACGAACAAGGTAGTACAAGCACGAGTTACACCCCAACATCATCATTCCAACCTCTAACTAAGTTAGAAAACAAAGATGCAAGGAAATTAACATTACTTTAACCAAGTTAGAAAACAAAGATGTGATCAAGAACACAAACCTTTTGTACGAATATCCGAAGTTAAAAACAAATGCGAATACTTGGACTTCATGTCCACATCCGCATCCTAAGTAGCTTCCTCCACCTTGTGGTTCCGCCATAGAACCTTAACCGAAGCTACATTTTTGGTCCGCAATCGACGAACCTGACGATCCAAGATCTCCATCGAGATTTCTTCATAAGATAGAGAATCCGAGATACCGAAACCTTCCAAATAAACAATCGACGAAGGACCACCTATACACATTCTCAACATTGAGACAAGGAAAACCATATGAATGGAGCTCAAACTAGAAGGCAACTCCAAGTCATATGCAACATTGCCAACTCTCCACAAAACCACATAAGGACCAACATAGCAGGGACTGAGCTTCCCCTTTTTCCCAAACCGCATTACTTCCTTCATGGGAGACACCTTTAGGAACACCCTATCCCCAACCTCAAACTCCAAGTCCTTACGCCTTACTTCTATATAGGACTTTTGGCGACTTTGGGAAAATTTAAGCCTATCTTGTATAACTTTTACCTTCTCCATAGCCTGATAAACCAAATCCAAGACAAACATATGCACCTCACCAAGCTCAAACCATCCAATAGGAGATCTACATCTCCTATCATACAATGCCTCAAAAGGGGTCATCTCAATACTAGAATGATAGGAATTGTTGTAAGCTGACAGCTCCCAAGTGCACACGCAAGTGTACGTGGTCTTATCAAGTAATATAGTGGCTTCAAGGAAGCCCAAGTATCGATCTCTTAGGGACTTGCGTTCGCCATCTATCTAATTCTAGTCTAACTAATTGAGAAAAATAAACACCAAGAGTTTTAAATAATTGTAAACTAAAAATAAAATAAACAATGCGTAAAATAAAAGTCTTGGGACAATCAATGGAGAAAAGCCCAGGGTTAAAGCACTTCGAACAATCATACTATGTTATTGGAATTAATTCGTTAACTTGTTTATCTAGGTTGTTGATTGTAGGGTTAATTGCATGATCATGGTTTCCCAACCTATAATCATTTACCTAATATGGATATTACAACTACATCATAGAGCGAGGATGCAATAATCCAATTAATTTAATTAAAGCTATCATCCTAATTTTGAATCAAATAAGGCATCTAAATACATCCCTGTCCTAGACGCTAAGTTCAATTCTTTAATTTATAAAAGAATAAAAACCCAAACTTTGTTTATTCCCATGTTCTATCTCCTTATTTCCTCTCCTGAGATCAAAAGGTCGACAATATATGTATTTTATGAGTGATCAATCCATAAAATAATTAAAACAAGAATAAACAAACAATCAATAATAATAAGTGAATTAAACGAAATTAATCCGAAATAATATTAATCATGTTCTTGGCTTTAACCCCGGAAAGAGGGTTTTAACCTTCAATGGAAATATTCATCATCTAATCCCTTGGAATGATAATACAAACCATAAAAAAAAACTAAATTAAAGAATAATAAAACCTAAAAAGAAGTTGTGGTAGCCTCCAATGATGTTCCAAGTTGGTCTAGGGTTTCCAAGATGTCTCAAGATGCTTAAAACTTTTTGTAGGATGTTATATTTATAGTAGACAATTTATATACCAAGTTGGATTAGGTTTACACGCTGTTTTCCTTCATCTGGGCGAAATTTTCCCGATTGTGGTGCTCCCCGTGTAGCGCCATAGTTCCAGATCACAATTGTCAAAAAATCTGTCAAATTCTAGTAGCTAGTCGCGATTTCAACGCGACACGGGGCCTCCTTAAACCCCATTATAAGCTACATGCGACTATGGGTCAAAAACATGGGCCTCTTCAGAATCTAGTTCAGTTTTGAAATCATCCATTGGATATCTGTACAGTCTACACGCGCCCCATACTTGTCAGGGGTCCAAATTGCGTCCAGCTTGCGTCTTGTGCTTCCGTGGTCATTTTCGAGCCTTTTTGAGTTGTTTCCACTTGATTTGAATCTTGTATATCCTTCATATATCATCATAATCCATTAATAAAGCATTCTGAATAATTAAACACATCAATTAAGAGCTCAAAACAACACAACATCCTCACCGATGAACTAGAAACATGAGCAAAGCATAGGCTAAATTCACATTGAGATTTAACTCATTGTTTTCACTCTTTTCTTGATCCAATTTACCCTTGAACATTATAACTAAGTTTTGTTACATATAAATACATAATAAAAACCTTAGTAACTCATTCAAACACATTATAACCCAACACAAGAGACTAGAAAAACACCTAGCTCAAGCTAGTTACACTAGTTTTCTCGGTTGACTTCTAAATGCTCAAATTGAATCAAAACTCATGTGAAACCACCATTAAACATTGTAAACACATACTTGGACACATAAATGCTCATTTATATCATTATCAAAACATATATCATAAGAATCACCCTCAAAATAAGGCTAAAAAGGCTAGAATAGTAACTCTAGAATGTATAAATACACCCAACATTACCACCCCACACTTAAAGCCTTGTTCGTCCTCGAACAATTATTAAGTATAAACACCATGAGGTAAAGAGACTCCACACTTCTACTACATGCAAGACACTCAAGCTAGCACTACAATGACTACACGAATGCAAGTTTCTACACTATTTACACAATTGAAAGCTCAAGAACACTACTCCAAAACAACCTAGCATTAAGAATTGACTCACCTAGTTGGAAAACTCATGCTTATTGCTCAATCAAGGGCATCATACAAATCACCCACATTCATCAAACATGTGCCCCTCACAACAAGAGAGTTACCTATAATCTCTCACAATAATGCAATTTATAACGTAATGGGTACAAGAATCAAATTACGCTCACTCTCACAAAGAATTCACAAGTTACACATAATGAACCATAGGCTTGCCCTTAGTGTAATGCTCCACTAATATCGAAATGATGAACTTAGGATCAATTAGGACTTTTCCGAGTTGTAATACAGGATTAGGAACGGGTAGGAACTATTTTGGCCAAGAATAGTGACTAACCTCTCTAAGTGGTTTAATGCACTACATTATACATTTAAAATCAATCTCCAACAACCAAATTATACTTTTTCATGTACCCATACCTTTTATTTTTTTGCCCCATCTCTTTTAAGAATTTTCATAAACACTTGGTGGGTGTGTTGTTTATCCCTTCAAGATTTAATTTTTTTCTTTTTCTACAATCATGGAAATATTTCTAATACCATTTATATCAATCTGAACCACCACATATCAAATATAAACACCAATAACTCTTACCTTGGGGCATCAATTTCACCTTTTTCTTCTTCAATTTCTCAAACTCCTTATTAATTTAATTTTTCATTAAAGCACTTAGGAGCTTTTTTGGGATCAAATTATAGTCTATCAAAGAAGGGGATTAGGCTACATATGAGGATACCAAAGAAAATAAGTTAAAGGCTCAATGGGGGTTAACTAGGATAATGCACAAGGGTAGGTAAAAAATAAGGCTATCAAAGAAATGCCTATATCATCTCCTAAACCCGCATTCTTTATTTCACTTCACACATACACACCGGACAAGTTCTAGACATCACATGCAACAAGGAATATACAAAAAAAAACTTACACACACATGACACATGTTCAACTCAATAGGATCATCATAGACTCCCAACCAACAATATCATGAATTCAAAATTAAGCCAATATGAAAAGAATCATAAACTTGAGCCTAGGAGTTTAAAAAATAGCAATTCACATCAATCAACATGTTTTTGCAAACAAACCCACTTGGATCATGTTATCAAAAATAGCACCAACAAGAATATCTCACTTATTCCTAACCTAAATTTTCTAAAATTGGGTCAAAATTTGGAAATTTCCCCCCACCCCACACTTAAAAATCTACTTTGTCCCCAAAGTGAATTTAAAGGTAAGAGATAGAAATACTCATTGAGGCCTCAAGGCCTAGCTAGTAGCATCTTCAAATAAAGGAGATCTATGGGACCCCACACTCATTCTTTGCCATGCTTCAAGCTCATGTTTATGGTACTCAGACTTCCCATTAACCTGTGACTCAACCAAAAATAAAAACAACATGAAATAAAAACTATGAAAAAATAAAAAGAAAAAATACCTTAGCTTGGGTTGCCTCCCAAGAAGTGCCTAATTTAGTGTCGCGGCATGACCCAATCAACTTTTTCCTCCACCTTGAGGATATAAATTTCACCCCTACATCGCATCCATCTTATTTTCTCGATAATAAAGAGGTGGTACAAAAATTAAGGAATCGAGTAATGGAATGTGCATGGTAAACCACTCGGCCTTCAAGTGAGGTGTGTTTTTATGTTGCTTGTTTTGTTCAAAATTAAGAATATAGGATTCTTGTTCCTCATCTTCACACTCTCCCACTATTTCAGATGATTCCACAGACAAGATATCATCTAAACATAATATAGAAAAGTGCTTCGAATGCGGCCCAACAAATCCTACTTCAAAATTTACACTATCTTCAACACACTCACTTTTATTTACCTTCTCAATTTCAGTCTCAGGATAAAGATGACAATCGAGTGGTTGCGATTCTTGTGTTTGCTCCACAATTTGCCTAATATCCTCCTCATATATTTCTTTGCATAGCCAATGTAGACATGGTGGCAGTGGTGTCTCCTTAATAATTTCCACAATATCAGTTTTTGAGTACTCAGACTTCCTCGAATTATCCGCATTATATTGTGAAGGTTCCGTCCACGCACTTTCATAAAAATATGAACAATAAGCCACAAGGTGGTGTCCTCCGCAAAAACAACAAGAATTGCCATCACTCGAAAACCATCTATCCCAGGCTGACATCTCGAGAAGAGTGTGAGAAAAATAGAAATAAAGAAAAATAAAAAGAAACTAAACAAAACCTATTTACAACTCAATATAGAAAAACTAAAAATAAGATAGTTGCCTAATAACAAGTCCCCGGCAACGGCGCCAAAAACTTGACAGCGCACACGCAAGTGTACGTGATCTTATCAAGTAATATAGTGGTTTCAAGGAAGCCCAAGTATCGATCTCTTACGGACGTGCATTCACCGCCTATCTAATTCTAGTCTAACTAATTAAGAAAAAATAAACACCAAGAGTTTTGAATAATTGTAAACTAAAAATAAAATAAACAATGCATAAAATAAAAGTCTTGGGACAATCAATGGAGAAAAACCCAGGGTTAAAGTACTTTGAACAATCATACTATGTTATTGAAATTAATTCATTAACTTGCTTATCTTGGTTGTTGATTCGTAGGGTTAATTGCATGATCAAGGTTTCCCAACCTATAATCTTTTACCTAATATGGATATTACAACTAAATCATTGAGCAGGGATGCAATAATCCAATTAAGTTAATTAAAGCTATCATCCTACGTTTGAATCAAGTAAGGCATCTAAATACATCCTTATCCTAGACACTAAGTTCAATTCTTTATTTTATAAAAGAATAAAAACTCAAACTTTGTTTATTCCCATGTTCTATCTCCTTATTCCTTCTCCTGAGATCAAAAGGTCGATAATATATGTATTTTATGGGTGATCAATCCATAAAGTAATTAGAACAAGAATAAACAAACAACCAATAATAATAAGCGAATTAAACAAAATTAATCCAAAACAATAATAATCATGTTCTTGGCTTTAACCCCAGAAAGAAGGTTTTAACCTTGAATAGAAATATTCATCATCCAATCCCTTGGAATGATGATACAAACAATAAAAAAACTAAATTAAAGAATAATAAAACCTAAAAAGAAGTCGTGGTAGCCTCCAATGATGTTCCAAGTTGGTCTAGGATTTCCAAGATGTCCCAAGATGCTTAAAACATTTTTTAGGACGTTATATTTATAGTAGACAAGTTATTTACCAAGTTGGATTAGGTTTACACGCTGTTTTCCTTCAGCTGGGAAAAATTTTCCCGATTTTGGTGCTCCCCGCGTCACGCCATAGTTCCAGGTCACAATTGTCAAAAAATCTGTCCAATTCCAATAGTTAGTCGCGATTTCAACGCGTCATGGGGCCTCTTTAAACCTCATTATAAGCTACACGCACCTATGGTTACAGAACTTGGTCCTATTATGAATCCAGTGATGTTTTGAAATCATCCAATGGATACCTGTACAGTCTACACGAGCCCCATACTTTTCAGGGGTCCAAATTGCGTCCAGCTTGCATCTTGTGCTTTCGTGGTCATTTTCGAGCCTTTTTGAGTTGTTTCCACTTGATTTGAAGCTTTTATATCCTTAATATATCATCATAATCCATTAAACAAGCATCCTAAATCATTAAACACATCAATTAAGAGCTCAAAACAAGACAACATCCTCACCAATGAACTAGAAACACGAGCTAAGCATAGGCTAAATTCACATTGAGCTTTAACTCATTGTTTTCACTCTTTTATAGATCCAATTGACCCTTGAACATTATAACTAAGCTTTTTTACATATAAATACATAATAAAAACCTTAGTAACTCATTAAAACGCATTAGAATCCAACACAAGAGACTAGAAAAACACCTAGCTCAAGCTAGTTACACTAGTTTTCTCGGTTGACTTCTAAATGCTCAAATTGAATCAAAACTCATGTGAAACCACTATTAAACATTGTAAACACATACTTGGACACATGAATGCTCATTTATATCATTATCAAAAAATATATCATAAGAATCATCCTCAAAACAAGGCTTAAAAGGCTAGAATAGTAACTCTAGAATGCATAAATACACCCAACATCATAAGTAAACTCTACAAGAGGTAGATGCTCAACCCAACTACCACCATAATCAATCACACATGCACAAAGCATGTCTTCTAATGTCTGGATAATCCTTTCTTCTTTCCCATCCATCTGCTGGTGAAAAGCAGTACTCAGACTAACCTTGGTACCTAACCCCTTCTGAAATGACTGCCAAAAGTGAGATTAAAACAACGTACCACGATCAGAGATAATCAAAATAGGCACCCCATGCAACTTTACTATCTCATGAAGATACAACCTTGCATAATCCTTAATCAAAAGTTAGTCCTTACTGGCAAGAAGTGAGCCGTCTTTATCTTCCTATCCATGATGACCCAAAATAAATCAAATTGATTTGGAGATCGAGGAATACCGGTAACGAAATCTATATTGATCACCTCTCATTTCCATTCTGGCAATTCGATCTCCTAATACAAGCCTCCAGGCCTCATCTGCTCAACTTTCACTTGCTAACACACTAAATATTTGGCAAAAAGATTAGCCACATCCTTCTTCATACCATTCCACTAATATATATCCTTGATATAATGATACATTATCGTCGAATTGGGATGAACAGCGTAGCGCGATTTATGTGCCTCAGCCAATACCCTTTTTCGCAACCTATCGACATTCGAAATACATAGCCTCCCTTGGTACCGCAAGGTACCATCACCACTGATCTTAAATACCATTACCTTTTTCCCACCTACATCACCCTTGATTTTCATCAAGTTAGGATCTAGCATTTTCTTTTCCTTGATCTCTACATCTAGAGAAAACCAAACCACTTCTTGTACCAGTACACCACCTTTCTCGAAGTACAAAAGGCAAACTCTAAGAATAGAAAAGTGGTGAATATCCTTCACCAACTCCCTCCTCTCCTTATCCATATGAGATAAACTCCCCATGGATAACCTGCTAAGAGTATCAACAATAACATTAGCCTTACCTGGATGATATTGAAAACTCATTCATAGTCCTTGAGAAGCTCAAGTCATCTCCTCTTCCCGAGGTTAAGCTCCTTTTGAGTGAAGATATACTGTAGATTCTTATGATCAGAAAAGAGGTCCATGTGTACTCCATACAAATAGTGCTGCCAGATTTTCAAGGCAAATACTACAGCTAACAATTCTAGATCATGAGTTGGATAATTCCTCTCATGCACTTTCAACATCCTAAAAGCATAGCCAATCACCTTACTATGCTGTACCAGAATGCAACCAAGTCCCACCCGGAATGTATCACAATAAACCACAAACTCCTCATTGCTTTCAGGAAAATTCAAATTAGAGCTGAAGTTAGCTTATCCTTCAGCTTCTCAAAACTACCCTCTCAAGCATCCGACCAAGAGAACTTTACCTTTTCTGAGTCAACTTGGTCAATGGGGCAGCTGTCATCGAGAAACTCTCCACAAACCTCCTATAATACCCAGCCGAACCCAAAAAACTCTGAATGTTGGTTGAAGTCGTGGGTTTAGACCACTTCTTTACACCCACCACCTTTTGTGGATCCACCATGATCCCCATATATCCCAGAAAAGTAACAGTGTTTAACCAGAACTCACATTTAGAGAATTTGGCATATAACTGTTGATCTTTCAAGGTCTACTCGACCATACGGAGGTGATTGGCATGATCCACCTCACTCTTAGAGTACACCAAGATGTCATCTAGGAATACAATAACAAAAGATCCAAAAAATAATGAAATACAGTATTTATCAAATCTATAAATGCCGCCAGGGCATAGGTCAAACCAAATGACATAACTAAGAACTCAAAGTGCCCATACCGAGTACGGAAAGCTGTCTTATGGATATCTACATCCCTAATCTTAAGTTGATGATACACAGATATGAGATATATCTTAGAAAAGAATTTGGCACCTTGCAACTAATCAAACAAGTCATCTATCCTTGGAAAAGGATACTTGTTCTTAACCGTCACCTTATTCAACTGCTAATAGTCAATACACATCCGAAGGGAAAAATCCTTCTTATGCATGAATAACACCGGTGCACCCCACGAGGATACACTACAACGGATGAAACCTTTTTCCAAAAAATCTTTAAGTTGCTCCTTAAGTTCCTCAACTCGGTCGAAGCCATTCTATAAGGACGAATAGATATTGGACGAGTTTCCAAAATAAAATCAATACCAAACTCTATCTCCCTATCTGGCGAAATACCGGGATGGCATCCGGAAAGACCTCAAGAAACTCATTCACTACCAGAACTAAATGCAAAGAAGGATCTTCCGAGTAAGAATCTTTAACCCAAACCAAATGATAGAGAAACCCTTTAGATATCAACTTTCGAACTCTAAGATATGATATAAACCATCTCTTAGGAGGTAGGGAACCACCCTCTCACTCAATAACTGGTTCACCAGGGAACCTAAATACAATCTTACGAGTCTGAAAATCTAAAGATGCGTAGAACGAATGTAACCAATCCATCCCCAGAATTACATCAAAATCCACCATATCTAGTTCGAACAAATCCACAAAAGTCTCCTTACTACCAACAGATACCACACACACCCATAGACTCTCTTAGCAATCATAGAGTTTTCTATTGGGGTAGAAATAGAAAAAGGATCTAAAATAACTTTAAGATCAAAACCAAAATACACAGCCAATCACATAAAGGAGAGTGGACCCTAGATCAAGTAAATAATAAACATCTCAAGAAAAGAGTTGTAACATACCAGTCACGATATCAGGCGAAGCCTCAGACTCCTGCCGGGTAGTGAGAACATATAATCGATTCCGACCTATATGGGTAACATAAGCAAAAATAGATGCAGAAGCAGCACCCTTTGGTGTAGGATTAGATAAAAAGGCAACCAGAACCTTATTCGCTCCTAAAGAAACCGTACCATCCGAATAATTTCTAAGCATGTGGCCTGGATAACCATATTTGAAGCACCTGTCCCTCCCCTCATCATAGAAACACCGATGTAACCGATCATAGAACCTACAAGAAATACATGATGAAGCTAATTATGGCCCACATGCCTGAGATTAAGAACCCTATTCCTTAAAGTTATCTCCACCCTATTGACGCCTGTCACCCGACGGCTTTGGGTAAGGAGCACTAGTTGTGGAGAACTAACCAGAACTCCCCAACTTTTTTTTGGCCACTTACCAACATCCTGACCACTTTGTTGTTAACCACCACCTTGGTCAGAGAACCTAAACCTCTTACCCTGTCTTTCACCTATCTCAGCCTACTTTCTCTTTTCCTTATCCACCTGTTGCATATGAGCAACCAACCTAGAAATATCCATGTCTTTGATCAGTAATGCAGTTTTGCTTTCAAGGATCAAATCTTGAGCCAGCCCTAAAGAGATTTTCTCATTCTGTCCATCAAATCAGAAAATAATTCCAGAGCATACCTAGTCAACTGGTGACATTTTAAGGCTTACTCCTTGACCGACATCTCCCCCTATTTTAGATTAACAAATTCCTCCACCTTTAATTCCCTCAACTCTTGAGGAAAGAAGTGGTCTAGAAAAGAATTAAAGAAAGTCTCCCACAGAGAAGACTCATCAACCTTAGCAAAATTCACCCCTTCCACATTCGTGTCCTGCATGACCCTGAATATATTTTCCATCTAATTCAGAAAACCTTGAGGATCCTCCTCAAACTTAACACCAGTAAAACTTGGAGGACTTAACCTCATAAACTGGCCAACCCTTATGGCCTCAGAGGATACAATACCAAATGTGCCACACTCAGCCTTAGAAGCTACCAACTGAGAAATCATATGAATCAACTGACAAAACTCTACATTCATCACATTAGCCTGAGGAGGACTCAAAGAAATTGGTGGAAATCCAGAAATATCCCCTAGACTCAGTATGGATCCCTTGAGTAGATTGTGTTCCATCAACATCATCCCCAGTTAGTACAGAGGAGTTTCCCTGAACTTCAGATCATCGAGGCATGATCTGAAAAGTGAAAAATAGAATTAGAGAAGATTCCAGGGCTCAAACCTCAAGCTTGAAAATAGAACACAAAGAAGAGAAATATTTCCTAAATGCCTAGTAGTCTCTGCCTTATGAATGTGGCGCGCTACACACCCTTAGAAAAGACTCTACTCGACATGGATTTGTGGACTCCTAATTGATCAAGAACCGAAATCTCTAATACCAACTTGACATGATCCGAACCAGGGCCTTGTTGTAATGGGCATCCCAAGTCCAACCAGGACAGAGGACCGCCCCCGTTACCTAACCCAACCAACCAAACGCATACTTTGAATTAAATGAATTTTGACCATATAAAAATATAGCGTATTAGTGAAAATCGAGACTCTGGGATAGGTCCATAACCGTGACCAACCCAAACAAGTTCAATCGTCCAATACCCAACGTATAACCAAAACCATAAGCCAATCCATACATCCCATACAAAATAAGTTCCAATATATATATATATATATATATAATCCAAAATAAAAGAGAATGGAATAATCATAAATTCAGTCCAATGGTATCATCCCCAATACCAATGCCAATATTAAGGTTGACACCCCTACCGACCCCACCCATTCCAACCCATAGTTGTCACACAAAGCCTCTAACCAAAAGTAAAGCATTATTCGGTTGAGACATGCCCCTAACCATAGCCAAAACTAATATCCATGAAAACACCAAAGTATGAAAAGACATCCATGAAATGAAATGGAGCCTTCCAAAGTATTGAAGCTCACCACTTAAATTCAATAGTTGATCCTGAATCCAATCATTAAGAAGGAAGAGTAGAATGGCCAGTTCCTGCATCGCATGGGGATACAGCCGCCCAAAGACGGGTGAGCGGGTGAGCGCTAGTAAGTACTAAGGATAAGAATATGCCAACCTTTAAAACCCAATAAACTGACCATATGCATTCATAACTGTACATACATATATATATATATAAACATGAGGGAAGAAGGAGCTGGGTTTAGCATGCATTTAATACCATTAAACTAGGTATGTGTAGCTTAACCATTATAGAACCACACACGGGCTATATGGGTCTTGTGTAACCCTCTGAACGGGCCACGATGTATATATCCATATGAACTGAAGATACCATAGGAGTAAGGGATTCCTAAGTACCTTTCGCTCTCCATGATACATATAAATAATTGTAACTTAGGGGATTCCCATGTACCCTATATGGTCATTATAAACAAATCCTTATATCGACAAACATGAGTTTCCAGTGTTCGTCCATTATCACACCCTGCCATTATTTCCTAATTAAAACCATTACCACATAACCAAGACCACCATTCCATTTGTTATTAACCAAGGCTATAAGTAGTGGTATCTTCATACCAACTATAGCTTGCAAGCAATGTCCTTAGCCATCCTTTTTAGGTAGAAGGGATTCCCATGTACCCATAGATTACTTTATTGAGTTGACATGGGGGAATCCCATGTACCCCAAAAGTGATCATTATTATGTTTGCTTGAGAGATTCCTTTGTACCCCACAAGGTTTCCTATTAGACCGACCTTAGCCACTAAGACCTTACAACTCAACCATTCCAAACCATTTAAATCATTTATACCATTTAGGGTTCCATTACCAAGCTATACGGTGCAATAGTTTCATTAAAACTTCAACAACGTAGTAAAAGCATTCTCATGGGACTTTTATCAAACATATTGGGAGCATAGTATTTCCTAAGCCAAAATCAAGTACTAATTAACCATTCCCATGCAACCAAATGTCTAAACCACCATTAAAGCATGTAAATTCATAATTAAAACATGGGAAAACCATAACCAAGCATATATAACCAAAACCCCCAACATATATTTGAAAACCCAAACCATACAATAGTTATGCCATGAAAATAATTGATAAAACATGCTTTTAGTTGGAACTAACAATGAGGAATAGGTATCTACCTTTAGATTAAGAAGAAGATGAGAAGAAATCACTCCTATAAGCCTCAATTGACCACCTTGAAGAAAACCCGAGCTTTTGCTTTACCCAAGAGCCCTGAGAGATTTTGAGAGAGTTTAGAGTGTTTGTGTAACACCCCGTAAATTTTTTCTTACACTTATCGCGATTATATGGAGTCCTAAAGGCTTGCGTATGGGTTAAATTAAGTTTATGGTGTTCGGAAGTATCCCGCCAATAGTTGTATGCGTAGGTATTGGAATAAGCTTTCCGACGATATAAAGTTTGCCCAAAACAGAGGAGTATTTCATATTAGCGAGCACATTCGAAATTTCAAAACGGTGGCAGGGAAGCCTATGAACAGTAAATCTGCAGGAAAGTTACTGCAGCTAGGCAATTTTTTTTGGATCAACTTTAGACGATCATAAATCCTTGTACAAAAAGAACTGTGTGAGCTGCTATATATCGACGAAAATATCCGAGAGTCTTCTTTCCGATGAAATTGGTTTCATCCAAATCCAATGTCTGAGTAAGGAGCTATACCCGTTTTACTACAGCCTATAAAAAAAACAGAATTTTGGGACAGATTTTTGGGTCAATTTTAAATGACCATAACTCCTTGTACAGGAAGAACTGGGTGGTATACTTTATATGAAAATGAAATCCCTTTGAATTATATTTCCAATGAAATTGGTTTCACCCAAATCCAATACCGGAGCAAAGAGTTATGATCCATTTACTTCAGCCTGTCAAAACTGTCCACTGGGGACAGATTCGGATTTATTTAAATTTTTAGGGCAAAATGGTCATTTTCTATTACCTCTTGGACGAAAAATTGGTCTTTATAAACATACACTTAGCCTCATATATATAATATATCATCCAATTATTAAGAGAAGGTGAAACCCTAGCCTAATTTCAACTTCAAATATTTTGTGATTCAACCGTAGAAAATTCGAATTGGTTCCGTAGTTGTGTTCACCATCTCGAAAGCTTCGAGAAGCACCCCATGGTTATGTAAGGAGGATTATAAATAAAATAGTTCATTGTTAAGGTATGAATATTTTTTATTCTTGATTCTTATCCATGAATAAGTATTGATAAAGGATTATGAGTATTGTCTTGATGTTGGAAGATAACTAGAAACATAGTTATGAATTGTTTTGTATAAATTGTTAGTAGTAAATTATGGAAGTTGTTGTATTGGATTATGGAGGATGAATTGTGGTGATATATAATTATATTAGTGGTTATGTATGCCTAGTGATCATGTTGGTATTGGATGGTGATTAAGAGGGGAAATAAAGGCTAAGAGTGATGTTGAGGGATATTGCATGAAAATGCATGATATGTGAATGTAATAAGAGTATAAGAGGATGTATGTAGCACTCTTATTGATGAGTTAAAGGATTACTTCCTAGACATTATTTGGTGAAGTTAATACCTAAATGGTAAGGTTTGGTTGCTAATACTAGTTTGCCACAAATGACTTATTGTAGATAAGTGTTCGAAGAGTACGGGAAGTCAAGTTGGACTTGTATTGAAGTGGTTATATCAAGGTATGTAAGACATACTCTATCTAATCTTTGGCATGAATAATGACCCATGGCACTCTCAAGTAAGCTTCCAACATTGTCCTACGACACATGACACATAATAACATCATATGATCTTCGACACTACCAATTGAACTTGTTTTCACTTTTAAGATGTCCGGCTAGTCAAAAAAATGTCCATATACTATTGTTGACTCCGAAATGGTTTAATGAGGTATCCATGATTCTCTACTTCATTTTCATGATATTGATTACCTATTTACATGTTTTTCCTATTGAGTTATCATGGTTTCAAGTTCCATAAGGTGTGACCACAAAGTAACAGATCTCAAAGATTAATTGAATTAAGAATGGAATGTCTTTATTTTAAATTGATGATATGATGTATTGTATTAGTACCACTGATCAGTTGGCCATTGTATTATAAAGATTATGTATATATGCTATGCCAGGGGTGGTCCCTGATGTATTGTATTAGTACCACTGATCAGTTGGCCATTGTATGACATATGTTATGTATTGATAAGGAATACGGGAAGTAATGATATGAAAGTAATGTGCAGGTATCCCATCAGCTCTTTTAGGTGTGGTCTACTCATACTGTTTATTCACTGGTATCTGGGTTCTGTTGATCTTTTGTATCTTATCTTGATACTCGCTGCCTTACATACTCAGTACATATTTCCGTACTGACGTCCCTCACGGGGGACCTGTAGTCATGCCTGCAGGAACAGGTACTTCAGGTCGTACACCTCCGTAGTAAGATCCAGGACATTCTATTGATAGTGGTGAGCTCCAGTTGTTTCGGGGCATCCCAAGTCGTTTCTATATGTATTTTTGGTATTTGTATAAAAGTCTTTTGTGGGCGGGAGTTTGTCCCAACCCTAACTCAGTTGTGAATCTATGTAGAGGCTTTTGTAGACATATTGTACAGCCATAGGAGTGTTTGGTTGATAGACGTGATGGCTCTGACAGCCAATTACTGTTTATATATATATATGTGCGTGTCTGCTGGGCTGATACAGGTACTGTTGTCTTCTATTTACAACGAAGTGCTGCCCAAATTTCTAATTTTCATAAGTAATGTAAATGTGAAAGTATAGGTTATGAACGGGTTCTCCCGGGCCTCCTCGGCTACGGGTGCCAGTCCGCTCCAATGGGATTTGGGGCGTGACAGAAGTGGTATCAGAGAAGTTCGTCCTAGTGAGTCTACAAAGTCGTGTCTATGTAGAATCTCGTTTATCGGTGTGTTGTGCACCACATCTATAAACAGGAGGCTATTGGACATTTAGGGATTGTTTCCATTCTACATTTCTTAGATCGTGCAATAGAGCCCATATTAGAGATAAAGTCATAATCGATCGCTTAATCCAATTGTTTTTTTTATTTATTATAGTAATGATGCTGGTTACAAGGAGAAAGAATAAGTGGAAGCGAGTAGATGTAGTGGCCGGAGAAGGTACTAGTAAGTCAGCACCGGCACAAGCTGAACAAAGTGAGTCTCAAGCTGAGCATATATCAGGAGCTTCTTCTCCTCCGGAAGGGCCATCTATTAATGCTGTTGATCGAGATTTGAGGGATGCAGTACAACTTCTGACGCGTATATTTGCCGGTCAAGATCAAGGGAAAGCTATTCCTACCACGGGTTCTAGTGGTACGGATAGAGCAGCTAGCCTTCGGACACAGGATTTTCTGAAATTGGATCCTCCTACTTTTACCGGATCAGATATTAATGAAGACCCGCAGGACTTTGTCGATCAAACCCAAAGGGCTCTAGATGTTATGCACATATCCGGTAAAGAGATGGTTGAGCTAGCAGCATATAGACTGAAAGGAGAGGCTATATTGTGGTACGAGGATTGGGAATGATCTAGGGGTATTGATGCACCTCCAACTACGTGGGAAGAGTTCAAAGATGCATTTATTGATCATTGTCTTCCATTTGAGACTCGTCAGGCCCGTGCAGATCAATTCTTAAATCTTCGTCAGGGTAATATGAGTGTAAGGGAGTATAGTCTTCGATTTAACTCCTTGTCTCGATATGCTTCTAATGTGGTAGCTACTATGGATGACAGAGTTCATCACTATGTGGATAGATTGGAACCATACTTGGTTAGAGATTGTACCATTGCTACTTTGAACAAGGGAATGGATTGGTTAGTGTCTTGTTATGCTACAGTAGATTGCCGTTCTAAGAAGGTATATTTCCATTTCCCAAATGAGGCAGTCCTTGAATGGAAGGGTAATGTTGGCGCGCCGAGAGGTAGATTTATTTCTTACTTTAGGGCAAGAAAAATGATTTCCAAGGGGTACATAGACCATTTGGTTAGAGTAAGGGATACAGAGGCAGAGCCGCCAACTTTTCAGACCGTTCCGGTTGTGAATGAATTTCCTGATGTATTTCCTGAAGAACTACCAGGTTTACCTCCTGAACGAGAAGTGGAGTTTGGTATTGATATGTTGCCAGACACACAGCCAATATCAATTCCTCCTTATAGAATGGCACCAGCAGAGTTGCGAGAATTGAAAGAGCAACTGAAAGACTTGCTAGAGAAGGGATTCATCAGGCCTAGTATGTCCCCTTGGGGAGCACCAGTATTGTTTGTGCGTAAGAAAGATGGTTCGCTGAGGATGTGTATTGATTATCGGCAATTGAATAAGGTGACTATCAAGAATAAATACCCTCTTCCCCGAATTGATGATTTATTTGACCAGTTGCAGGGTGCCCAGTGTTTTTCCAAGATTGACTTGAGATCAGGCTATCATCAAGTGAGAGTCAAGGATAAAGATATACCCAAGAAAGCTTTCCGAACATGGTATGGTCATTATGAATTCCTGGTTATGTCATTCGGGCTGACAAATGCACCCGCAGTTTTTATGGATCTGATGAATAGGCTGTTTAAGCCGTTTCTAGATGTGTTCGTGATAGTTTTCATAGATGATATTCTGGTCTACTCTAGATCAGAAGAGGATCATGTTAATCACTTAAGGCAGGCGTTGCAGATTTTTCGTGATCGTAAGCTGTATGCGAAGTTTTCTAAATGTGAGTTTTGGCTCAAGTCAGTGGCATTTTTGGGCCATATTGTATCCAGTGAAGGCATAAAAGTTGACACTCAGAAGATTGAGGCTGTGAAGAATTGGCCAAGACCCACGACGCCTACGGAGATTCGTAGTTTCCTCGGGTTGGCAGGTTATTATAGAAGGTTTGTTGAAGGTTTTTCTTCTATTTCTGCACCCTTGACTAAATTGACGCATAGAGCCTCCAAGTTTCAATGGAATGATGCCTGTGAAAAGAGTTTCCAAGATCTGAAGAGCAAGTTGACTTCTACACCGGTATTGGTACTTCCTGAAGGCACAGAAGGGTATGCAGTGTACTGTGATGCTTCGAGAATTGGCTTAGGATGCGTATTAATGCAACATGGTAGAGTAATAGCCTATGGCTCTAGACAGTTGCGACCACATGAGAGGAATTATCCCACGCATGATCTTGAGCTAGCTGCAGTTGTATTTACTTTGAAGATATGGCGCCACTACTTATATGGGGTTCATGTTGACATATATACCGATCATAAGAGCCTGCAATATATCTTCAGTCAGAAAGATCTAAACTTGAGGGAGCGGAGATGGCTTGAATTGTTGAAAGATTACGATGTTGATATCTTGTATCATCCAGGGAAAGCGAATGTGGTAGCGGATGCACTGAGTCGTAAGTCTAAAATGGCATCTATAGAAAAGCAGGGGATGATTAAGTATCTACACCAACTAGCTAATTTGGGAGTTCGACTTCTCGAAACTCCAGATAAAGAGGTTATTGTACGTAATGCAGCGGAATCTTCATTGATAGCTGAAGTGAAAGAGAAGCAGTATGCAGATCCAATTTTATTGTAGCTTAAGGAGGATGTGCAGAGTGGCACGACAAAGGCATTTGAGCTTACGCGAGAAGGAGTGCTTCAGTGTCAGAATCGTTTATGTGTACCTGATGTAGTTGAGCTAAGAAAGAGAATTATGAAAGAAGCACACTGTTCAAGGTATTCCATCCATCCAGGGTCGACTAAGATGTATCTATATTTGAAAGCAATATATTGGTGGAATGACATGAAGAAGAATATTGCCGAATTTGTAGCTGAATGTCCGAATTGTCAAAGAGTCAAAGTAGAACACCAGAAACCCGGTGGTTACATGCAATGTATTGATCTTCCCGTCTGGAAGTGGGACAAGATCAATATGGATTTCATCACGGGTTTGCCTCGTACATTTTGGAAGTTTGATTCCATATGGGTGATCATTGATAGGCTTACCAAATCCGCGCACTTCTTACCAGTTAAGACAACTTATACGGCGGAAGAGTATGCGAAGTTGTATATTAAGGAGATCGTTCGGTTACATGGAGTTCCAATTTCCATTATATCCGATCGAGGAGCCCAATTTACCGCGAATTTCTGGAAGTCTTTTCAAAGGAGTTTGGGGACACAAGTAAATCTAAGTACGGCTTTTCATCCTCAAACGGACGTACAAGCGGAACGTACCATCCAGACACTTGAAGATATGCTACGAGCATGTGTATTAGATTTCAAAGGCAACTGGGATGATCACCTACCTCTTATCGAGTTTGCCTACAATAATAGCTATCATTCAAGTATCAAAATGGCACCATATGAAGCATTGTATGGAAGAAAGTGTAGATCGCCAATAGGATGGTTTGAAGCAGGTGATGCGGTCTTGTTTGGACCGGATCTTGTTTATCAAGCAATGGAGAAGGTTAAAGTGATCCAACAACGGCTTGAAACAGCTCAAAGTCGACACAAATCTTATGCGGATGTTAGAAGAAGAGGACTTGAGTTTTCTATCGACGATTGGGTATTCTTGAAAGTATCACCAATGAAAGGAGTGATGAGGTTTGGCAAGAAAGGAAAGTTAAGTCCACGATACATAGGTCCGTACAAGATCATTCAAAGATTTGGACAAGTTGCTTATGAGTTAGAGCTACCTCAAGAGCTCTCAGCAGTTCATCCCATATTTCATGTTTCGATGCTTTGCAAGTACATCAGAGATCCATCGTACATCACTACTACGGAAGATGTACAAGTTACAGAAGATCTCACTTTTGAAGAAATGCCTATTGTTATTCTTGATCGCCACATTAAAAAGATAAGGAATAAAGAGATAGCATCGGTAAAAGTACTTTGGAGGAATCAACAAGTTGAGGAGATCACATGGGAAGCCGAGGAAGCGATGAAGATTAAGTACCCTTACCTATTCAACGATGAGGAGGAAGATCATGAGACGGAAGAAGAACAATAACAGGTAAGTGTTTATTTTTATGCAAGTATGTTATGATGATGAATATGTTAATTGTAAGCTTGGACATGTCTTAATTGAGTAACTATGCTAACATTCGAGGACGAATGTTCTTAAGGGGGGGAGAATGTAACACCCCGTAAATTTTTTCGTACACTTATCGCGATTATATGGAGTCCTAAAGGCTTGCGTATGGGTTAAATTAAGTTTATGGTGTTCGGAAGTATCCCGTCAATAGTTGTATGTGTAGGTATTGGAATAATATTTCTGACGATATAAAGTTTGCCCAAAACAGAGGAATATTTCATATAAGCGAGCACATTCGAAATTTCAAAACGGTGGCCGGGAAGCCTGTGAACAGTAAATCTGCAGGAAAATTACTGCAACTAGGCAATTTTTTTTGGATCAACTTTTGACGATCATAACTCCTTGTACAAAAAGAAATGTGTGAGCTTATATATATAGAAGAAAATCTCCGAGAGTCTTCTTTCCGATGAAATTGGTTTCATCCAAATCCAATGTCTGAGTAAGGAGCTATACTCGTTTTACTACAGCCTATAAAAAAAAACAGAATTTTGGGACAGATTTTTGGGTCAACTTTAAACGACCATAACTCCTTGTACAGGAAGAACTGGGTGGTATAATTTATATGAAAATGAAAGACCTTTGAATTATATTTCCAATGCAATTGGTTTCACCCAAATCCGATACCGGAGCAAATAGTTATGATCGATATTCTTCAGCCTGTCAAAACTGTCCACTGGGGACAGATTCGGATTTATTTAAATTTTTAGGGCAAAATGGTCATTTTCTATTACCTCTTGGACGAAAAATTGGTCTTTATAAACATAAACTTAGCCTCATATATATCATATATCATCCAATTATTAAGAGAAGGTGAAACCCTAGCCTAATTTCAACTTCAAATATTTTGTGATTCAACCGTTGAAAATTCGAATTGGTTCCGTAGTTATGTTCACCATCTCGAAAGCTTCGAGAAGCACCACATGGTTATGTAAGGAGAATTCTAAATACAATAGTTCATTGTTAAGGTATGAATATTTTTTATTCTTGATTCTTATCCATGAATAAGTATTGATAAAGGATTATGAGTATTGTCTTGATGTTGGAAGATAACTAGAAACATAGTTATGAATTGTTTTGTATAAATTGTTAGTAGTAAATTATGGAAGTTGTTGTATTGGATTATGGAGGATGAATTGTGGTGATATATCATTATATTAGTGGTTATGTATGCCTAGTGATCATGTTGGTATTGGATGGTGATTAAGAGGGGAAATAAAGGCTAAGAGTGATGTTGAGGGATATTGCATGAAAATGCATGATATGTGAATGTAATAAGAGTATAAGAGGATGTATGTAGCACTCTTATTGATGAGTTAAAGGATTACTTCATAGACATTATTTGGTGAAGTTAATACCTAAATGGTAAGGTTTGGTTGCTAATACTAGTTTGCCACAAATGACTTATTGTAGATAAGTGTTCGAAGAGTACGGGAAGTCAAGTTGGACTTGTATTGAAGTGGTTATATCAAGGTATGTAAGACATACTCTATCTAATCTTTGGCATGAATAATGACCCATGGCACTCTCAAGTAAGCTTCCAACATTGTCCTACGACACATGACACATAATAACATCATATGATCTTCGACACTACCAATTGAACTTGTTTTCACTTTTAAGATGTCCGGCTAGTCAAAAAAATGTCCATATACTATTGTTGACTCCGAAATGGTTTAATGAGGTATCCATGATTCTCTACTTCATTTTCATGATATTGATTACCTATTTACATGTTTTTCCTATTGAGGTATCATGGTTTCAAGTTCCATAAGATGTGACCACAAAGTAACCAATCTCAAAGATTAATTGAATTAAGAATGGAATGTCTTTATTTTAAATTGATGATATGATGTATTGTATTAGTACCACTGATCCGTTGGCCATTGTATTATAAAGATTATGTATATATTCTATTCCAGGGGTGGTCCCTGATGTATTGTATTAGTACCACTGATCAGTTGGCCATTGTATGACATATGTTATGTATTGATAAGGAAAACGGGAAGTAATGATATGAAAGTAATGTGCAGGTATCCCATCAGCTCTTTTAGGTGTGGTCTACTCATACTGTTTATTCACTGGTATCTGGGTTCTGTTGATCTTTTGTATCTCATCTTGATACTCACTGCCTTACATACTCAGTACATATTTCCGTACTGACGTCCCTCACGGGGGACCTGTATTCATGCCTGCAGGAATAGGTACTTCAGGTCGTACACCTCCGTAGTAAGAGCCAGGACATTCTGTTGATAGTGGTGAGCTCCAGTTGTTTCGGGGCATCCCAAGTCGTTTCTATATGTATTTTTGGTATTTGTATAAAAGTCTTTTGTGGGCGGGAGTTTGTCCCGACCCTAACTCAGTTGTGTATCTATGTAGAGGCTTTTGTAGACATATTGTACAGCCATAGGAGTGTTTGGTTGATAGACGTGATGGCTCTGACGGCCAATTACTGTTTATATATATATATATGTGCGTGTCTGCTGGGATGATACAGGTATTGTTGTCTTCTATTTACAACGAAGTGCTGCCCAAATTTCTAATTTTCATAAGTAATGTAAATGTGAAAGTATAGGTTATGAACGGGTTCTCCCGGGCCTCCTCGGCTACGGGTGCCAGTCCGCTCCAATGGGATTTGGGGCGTGACAGTTTGATTGATTGTAAATAGGTTAATCAAGCCCCAAAAAGGTGTTTTAAGTCATGGGGTCCCAAAGAGTTATAAGAGGAAATGTCCAGAATACCCCCACTTAAACTGTATTAATTACCCGTAGAAGGGTACGACCACCCCCCCTATTCATTCCCTAGGGTACGAGTGGTACCCATTAGTCGTACCCCAAGAAGAATCCCATCCCCCAACTGACCAACCTACGACTCCAAAGTCTCACTTGTACCCAATCATACGATTGGTACCCATAAAGTGTACCTTAGGTAGAATAGAATCAAAGAAGATTTGACATTGTCCAACATATCAGCCAATAGTATGACTCGTACGCTTTCTTACGTCTCATGGTGAGCCACTCGTACTCGCACTAGAAACCAATCCAACCTACTAACCAATACTAGTCAGTATACGACCAAGACCATACCAACCATATCCCATCATATGACTAGTCTCCTCTAGTCATATGATGTCCAAAAACCCAAAATTCAAGAAATTTTCTAAGGTTCCAAAACCAAGGGAATTTTCATAAAAGTTCTTGGAAAATTGGGAAAATGAAGATACAGTCACATACATAATGATTATATAAAAACGCAACAAAAAATGCCTCAAATGGAGTTTCCCAGCCCCCAAAATGTCAAATAATATTAAATATTCCCAATCTATCAATTTAAGAACTGTTGAGGTGAAAATTTTATTCTTTGCATTCATAAAACCCCCCACTGCATTCGTGAAGAATAAATTTTTTTCATTGACCAGACAAAAAAGGGTCCTTTTTTGCATTCTCGGTGTACCCACCACGTTCATGAAGAAAAATCTCTGCACCAAAAAATAAGCAATTGATGTCCGCATAAAATGGCCATGTCTCCCTCAAACGAACTTGAAATTTATCAATTTTTTTATGTTGGTTCCAAAATTTTGATACGGATGTAATGGTACCAAAAACATACCCAAAATAGCTCATTCAATTTAGGTGACACTGTTAAAACTCAATGACATAAAACTCCAAAATATGAACAAGTACAAACTCATTCAAGACCTCCCCAACACCAATCAATAGTACTACTAGGTTAATTTCAATGTTTCGAACTCAATCATCCATTAGATTAACCAAATGATATCGTTATTAATAAGATACCTCCAAAACCAACTTTAGGCAAATAAAACAAAATATTCCCACCAAATTTCAAAAGTCACAAAAAGGTCTCGAAACCCAAAGTAACTAAGCTATTAGCCCAAAATTGACATTCTATATATAATGGAACTAATAGAAATATCATTCAATGCTTGAATCACTATATGTTAATTGAAGTCAAATATATCACTTTAAAGGCTACTCAAAACCTCAACTCATATAAATCACTTTCGAATGCTTTGGGGACCGTGCCAAAAATGTTCACAACTCATAATTGATATAAAACAACAATGAGGGAGGACAAAGTAGTCAAAATATATAAGATTCTAAATATCACAATGAGGATTGTTACAATTGTCAACCTCGATTCCCATTGAGATGGAAAACCATTCGATGCCCTAAAATCTCGAGAGAACCAACTTATAACTTGTACGTGTCGTGTATACTATAATAATCATGAAGCTTTAACAAGCATATACAAGCTACCTTGATAAAAGATTAACATAGATAGGCCCAAAACTTAATTACATGACTCGATCATTGAGGTCTTAATCATAAAGAGATAAGACACAACTATACTTTTGACATTAGCCTACAAAGCCTATATAAAATATACAAGCTTAGTTTAGGTTGGGACAAGACCCCGCTTTACACTTACTACTATACAATATCAAAATATGTACATCAAAGACTCGATGAGGGATGTCAGTATGAAAGAATGAAATGAATATGTAAGGAATAAAGTAACCATATGTAAGACAAGAGCTCAAATGAAATCACATATCGATGTATAAATGTATAGATACGATTAAAATACCATCTTTTATTACACTTGTGGGATTATATACATTACATTCATTTATTTACTCTTATTTTATTTATAAACCTTGTAAGGCATGTAATACAAATGATCAACTGATCAGTGGTAAAGGGGGAGTCCCACGTTAAGTAATTTAGCCCTGGGGATGTTGCCCTCATAGTTTAAATTATTAAGTAATACCCATGCTAGGATTTGGCCCCTTATATGAATACTTTACTTTGGGATCAACCCATGCTAGGTTCTTGGCCCCTAGGATGCCACCCAAAAATGCAGGTATTCACTTTACATAATTTCTTAATATTTCAAATTGTTGTTTGGGTGGTTTCAACAATGTTGAACTTTGAGACTATAGACCAGTAGTGGAGGATATGGACATATACTCGAGGTAGTAATAATGACATCGAAACCAAATGTAGCATCAATGTAACAGTGAAGAACTCATATGACATAATAAACCTTGTTTGACTTAGGAAATAACTAACGAAGATTCTAGTTTAGAATATCTTTGTCATACTATTACTTGGAATTATAAACACATCGATATTGAATAATGAACACATTGAAAGCACTTTTACACATTTGTGAGATCATGAGTAGTAGGGAAAAGGCCATTAATTATATTGGAAATCATACATTGTCACTATGTATCTTTTACCTTGAAGATCACTTAGGAAGTTCACTTTGTTGGTACACAAATATAGGACTTCATGCCAAAGAATGTGGATTGAATATACTTACATACCTTGTTAAAAAAATAAAATACTATAACAAATCAACATTCTTTCCTTTAGATTATTAATCTATAATGAATAAGTGATAAATCTAATATTAATAGCTAATTAACCAATTTGGGCTATTTGATTTCCCCAAAATGGTAACCAGCAGTAATCCCATAATTTATGAAATTAAGGGTATTCTTTTCAACCCCCTCTACTTTAACCACATCCATATACTATAGGACCATTTAAAAAGATCCCCCACTACTCCTCAGGCATCGTAACAAATACAAGTAGTATAAAAGTGCGGCAGACATCAAACTCATGCCACATCCTATTAAGTGGTGTATCACCGTGCCTTTCAATATTTCTGCCTTTTAAGAAGTCTCCACAACTTCTCCACACATTCAGTCACACCTCTATCTTACATTACACCAAAAATTTCCTAAATGTCAAAATATGATAGGGGCGATATAAACTCATAGCTTTTTAATACTATCTTATGAGTTTTAAGTAACACTATATTTAGAATGCTCATATGATATCACAATTGAAGATAAAGAGAACATTAATTTCATGGTTGTTCCAACATTCATAAACCACCAGAACATCCTCCCCAAGATCATACCATAGAAAAGGAACAATTCCCAACTCATTATCACATATCAAATTCCCTAATCAATTTAAGCACACAAAAGGGGGAAATTTTTAGTATATTACCTTGTTGGATAGAAATACCACTTTTTAAGACTTGGATTCTTCAAAGTTTAGGTTGTCCTCTCCATCTTTGCTTGAGAACAAGGAAATAGTTACTAAAACCAACAGACCATACTCTTACTAATTCAAGCTTAAGAAAAAATTAATATGGCAATAGCTTTAACTTACTTGGTAGAGAGAGATTGTTATTCTCATAACTTGTACTTCTTTGAGATTTTCAACTCTCCTTCAACTTAGCTTGAAAAGAGAGAAAATATTAAAGAATCCTAGAGATATTTTATGGCTACTATATGAAGCCAAGAGAGAAATGTGGTTTTTTTCACAAGTTACAATGGATAGAGTGATCTGATCTTAACACCTTTAAAGGGATCTAATTTTGTCCAAATTTCTTGGCTTATTTTGGGTCATAAATTGTCAAGTAGGTGACATATCTACTTGGCCATTTAAGTTGGGATTTTGTGAACTTAAACTTATTGGACCTGTAACACCCCGTAAATTTTTTCGTACACTTATCGCGATTATATGGAGTCCTAAAGGCTTGCGTATGGGTTAAATTAAATTTATGGTGTTCGGAAGTATCCCGTCAATAGTTGTATGTGTAGGTATTGGAATAAGCTTTCCGACGATATAAAGTTTGCCCGAAACAGAGGAGTATTTCATATAAGCGAGCACATTCGAAATTTCAAAACGGTGGCCGGGAAGCCTGTGAACTACTATCTGCAGGAAAATTACTGCAGCTAGGCAATTTTTTTTGGATCAACTTTAGACGATCATAACTCCTTGTACAGAAGGAACTGTGTGAGCTGCTATATATCGACGAAACGCTCCGAGAGTATTCTTTCCGATGAAATTGGTTTCATCCAAATCCAATGTCTGAGTAAGGAGCTATACCCGTTTTACTACAGCCTATAAAAAAAAAACAGAATTTTGGGTCAACTTTAAATGACCATAACTCCTTGTACAGGAAGAACTGGGTGGTATACTTTATATGAAAATGAAATACCTTTGAATTATATTTCCAATTCAATTGGTTTCACCCAAATCCGATACCGAAGCAAAGAGTTATGATCGATTTACTTCAGCCTGTCAAAACTGTCCACTGGGGACAGATTCGGATTTATTTAAATTTTTAGGGCAAAATGGTCATTTTCTATTACCTCTTGGACGAAAAATTGGTCTTTATAAACATACACTTAGCCTCATATATATCATATATCATCCAATTATTAAGAGAAGGTGAAACCCTAGCCTAATTTCAACTTCAAATATTTTGTGATTCAACCGTAGAAAATTCGAATTGGTTCCGTAGTTGTGTTCACCATCTCGAAAGCTTCGAGAAGCACCCCATGGTTATGTAAGGAGGATTATAAATACAAGAGTTCATTGTTAAGGTATGAATATTGTTTATTCTTGATTCTTATCCATGAATAAGTATTGATAAGGGATTATGAGTATTGTCTTGATGTTGGAAGATAACTAGAAACATAGTTATGAATTGTTTTGTATAAATTGTTAGTAGTAAATTATGGAAGTTGTTCTATTGGATTATGGAGGATGAATTGCGGTGATATATCATTATATTAGTGGTTATGTATGCCTAGTGATCATGTTGGTATTGGATGGTGATTAAGAGGGGAAATAAAGGCTAAGAGTGATGTTAAGGGATATTGCATGAAAATGCATGATATGTGAATGTAATAAGAGTATAAGAGGATGTATGTAGCACTCTTATTGATGAGTTAAAGGATTACTTCCTAGACATTATTTGGTGAAGTTAATACCTAAATGGTAAGGTTTGGTTGCTAATACTAGTTTGCCACAAATGACTTATTGTAGATAAGTATTCGAAGAGTACGGGAAGTCAAGTTGGACTTGTATTGAAGTGGTTATGTCAAGGTATGTAAGACATACTCTATCTAATCTTTGGCATGAATAATGACCCATGGCACTCTCAAGTAAGCATCCAACATTGTCCTACGACACATGACACATAATAACATCATATGATCTTCGACACTACCAATTGAACTTGTTTTCACTTTTAAGATGTCCGGCTAGTCAAAAAAATGTCCATATACTATTGTTGACTCCGAAATGGTTTAATGAGGTATCCATGATTCTCTACTTCATTTTCATGATATTGATTACCTATTTACATGTTTTTCCTATTATGGTATCATGGTTTCAAGTTCCATAAGGTGTGACCACAAAGTAACCAATCTCAAAGATTAATTGAATTAAGAAATGGAATGTCTTTATTTTAAATTGATGATATGATGTATTGTATTAGTACCACTGATCAGTTGGCCATTGTATTATAAAGATTATGTATATATGCTATTCCAGGGGTGGTCCCTGATGTATTGTATTAGTATCACTGATCAGTTGGCCATTGTATGACATATGTCATATATTGATAAGGAATACGAGAAGTAATGATATGAAAGTAATGTGCAGGTATCCCATCAGCTCTTTTAAGTGTGGTCTACTCATACTATTTATTCACTGGTATCTGGGTTCTGTTGATCTTTTGTATCTCATCTTGATACTCACTGCTTTACATACTCAGTACATATTTCCGTACTGACGTCCCTCACGGGGGACCTGTATTCATGCCTGCAGGAACAGGTACTTCAGGTCGTACACCTCCGCAGTAAGAGCCAGGACATTCTGTTGATAGTGGTGAGCTCCAGTTGTTTCGGGGCATCCCAAGTCGTTTCTATATGTACTTTTGGTATTTGTATAAAAGTCTTTTGTGGGCGGGAGTTTGTCCCGACCCTAACTCAGTTGTGTATCTATGTAGAGGCTTTAGTTGACATATTGTACAGCCATAGGAGTGTTTGGTTGATAGACGTGACGGCTCTGACGGCCAATTACTGTTTATATATATATATATATGCGTGTCTGCTGGGCTGATACAGGTATTGTTTTCTTCTATTTACAATGAAGTGCTGCCCAAATTCCTATTTTTCATAAGTAATGTAAATGTGAAAGTATAGGTTATGAACGGGTTCTCCCGGGCCTCCTCGGCTACGGGTGCCAGTCCGCTCCAATGGGATTTGGGGCGTGACAGAAGTGGTATCAGAGAAGTTCGTCCTAGTGAGTCTACAAAGCCGTGTCTACGTAGAATCTCGTTTATCGGTGTGTTGTGCACCACATCTATAAACAGGAGGCTATTGGACATTTAGGGATTGTTTCCATTCTCCATTTCTTAGATCGTGCAATAGAGCCCATATTAGAGATAAAGTCATAATCGATCGCTTAATCCAATTGTTTTTTTTTATTTATTATAGTAACGATGCCGGTTACAAGGAGAAAGAATAAGTGGAAGCGAGTAGATGTAGTGGCCGGAGAAGGTACTAGTAAGTCACCACCGGCACAAGCTGAACAAAGTGAGTCTCAAGCTGAGCATATATCAGGAGCTTCTTCTCCTCCGGAAGGGCCATCTATTAATGCTGTTGATCGAGATTTGAGGGATGCAGTACAACTTCTGACGCGTATAGTTGCCGGTCAAGTTCAAGGGCAAGCTATTCTTACCACGGGTTCTAGTGGTACGGATAGAGCAGCTAGCCTTCGAACACAGGATTTTCTGAAACTGGATCCTCCTACTTTTACCGGATCAGATATTAACGAAGACCCGCAGGACTTTGTCGATCAAACCCTAAGGGATCTAGATGTTATGCATATATCCGGTAAAGAGATGGTTGAGCTAGCAGCATATAGACTGAAAGGAGAGGCTATATTGTGGTACGAGGATTGGGAACGATCTAGGGGTATTGATGCACCTCCAACTACGTGGGGAGAGTTCAAAGATGCATTTATTGATCATTATCTTCCATTTGAGACTCGTCAGGCCCGTGCAGATCAATTCTTAAATCTTCGTCAGGGTAATATGAGTGTAAGGGAGTATAGTCTTCGATTTAACTCCTTGTCTCGATATGCTTCTAATGTGGTAGCTACTATGGATGACAGAGTTCATCACTATGTGGATAGATTGGAACCATACTTGGTTAGAGATTGTACCATTGCTGCTTTGAACAAGGACATGGATATAGCGAGGATACAAGCTTTCGCTCAGAAAATGGAAGATCAGAGGCAAAGAAGAAGAACCCAGGAATTAGAAAAAGGATATTCTAAGCGGGCCAGAGCTATAGGGCAGTTTATGGCATCTCAGGGAGATATTAGGCCTTCGTTCTCTCATAGATTGCCTAGCCCGTTATCTTCTTATCCTGCAATTAGTGCTCCACCGCAATTTCAAAGGTTCAGAGGTAATCAGTTCGGGCAAAGCAGTGAAAATCAGAGTTCGTGAACAGTGGGGTATCAAGGGCAAGGGAGTATGAGTCAATTGAGACCTCCACGACACCCGTGCCCCATATGTAGAAGATTTCACTTTGGCGAATGTCGGCTTGGAATGAACAATTGCTTTTGGTGCGGTAAGCCGGGGCATATGGCTAGAGATTGCCCACGCAGGACCACAGGTGGTATAACACGACCTACCGGATCAGATGTTGCATCATCATCGGTGCCTCCTTTGAGTAGGGGTACACAACCTATAGGTCACGGTAGAGGTGATAGAGGAGCAGCTAGTTCTAGCGGAGCTCAGAACCGTGTGTATGCCCTAGCAGATCGGCAGAATTTAGAGGCTTCTCCAGACGTGGTTACAGGTACGTTGTCCATCTTTGCATTTGATGTGTATGCCTTAATTGATCCTGGTTCTACATTATCGTATGCTGCTCCTTTGGTTGCAGGAAGGTTCGGAAGAACACCCGAATTATTAGCCAAGCCATTTGAAGTATCAACGCCAGTGGGGGAATCTCTTATAGCTAGGAATGTTTATCGAAATTGTGTTGTGAATATTTGTGATCGTGATACGATGGCCGATCTTGTTGAGTTAGAAATGGTAGATTTTGATGTTATTATGGGCATAGATTGGTTAGCGTCTTGTTATGCTACAGTAGATTGCCGTTCTAAGAAGGTATATTTCCATTTCCCAAATGAGGCAGTCCTTGAATGGAAGGGTAATGTTGGCGCGCCGAGAGGTAGATTTATTTCTTACTTTAGGGCAAGAAAAATGATTTCCAAGGGGTACATATACCATTTGGTTAGAGTAAGGGATACAGAGGCAGAGCCGCCAACTTTTCAGACCGTTCCGGTTGTGAATAAATTTCCTGATGTATTTCCTGAAGAACTACCAGGTTTACCTCCTGAATGAGAAGTGGAGTTTGGTATTGATATGTTTCCAGACACACAGCCAATCTCAATTCCTCCTTATAGAATGGCACCAGCAGAGTTGCGAGAATTGAAAGAGCAACTAAAAGACTTGCTAGAGAAGGGATTCATCAGGCCTAGTATGTCCCCTTGGGGAGCACCAGTATTGTTTGTGAGTAAGAAAGATGGTTCGCTGAGGATGTGTATTGACTATCGGCAATTGAATAAGGTGACTATCAAGAATATATACCCACTTCCCCAAATTGATGATTTATTTGACCAGTTGCAGGGTGCCCAGTGTTTTTCCAAGATTGACTTGAGATCAGGCTATCATCAAGTGAGAGTCAAGGATAAAGATATACCCAAGACAGCTTTCCGAACAAGGTATGGTCATTATGAATTCCTGGTTATGTCATTCGGGCTGACAAATGCACCCGCAGTTTTTATGGATCTGATGAATAGGTTGTTTAAGCCGTTTCTAGATGTGTTCGTGATAGTTTTCATAGATGATATTCTGGTCTACTCTAGATCAGAAGAGGATCATGTTAATCACTTAAGGCAGGCGTTGCAGATTTTTCGTGATCGTAAGCTGTATGCGAAGTTTTCTAAATGTGAGTTTTGGCTCAAGTCAGTGGCATTTTTGGGCCATATTGTATCCAGTGAAGGCATAAAAGTTGACACTCAGAAGATTGAGGCTGTGAAGAATTGGCCAAGACCCACGACGCCTACGGAGATTCGTAGTTTCCTCGGGTTGGCAGGTTATTATAGAAGGTTTGTTGAAGTTTTTTCTTCTATTTCTGCACCCTTGACTAAGTTAACGCATAAAGCCTCCAAGTTTCAATGGAATGATGCCTGTGAAAAGAGTTTCCATGATCTGAAGAGCAAGTTGACTTCTACACCGGTATTGGTACTTCTTGAAGGCACAGAAGGGTATGCAGTGTACTGTGATGCTTTGAGAATTGGCTTAGGATGCGTATTAATGTAACATGGTACAGTAATAGCCTATGGCTCTAGACAGTTGCGACCACATGAGAGGAATTATCCCACGCATGATCTTGAGCTAGCTGCAGTTGTATTTGCTTTGAAGATATGGCGCCACTACTTATATGGGGTTCATGTTGACATATATACCGATCATAAGAGTCTGCAATATATCTTCAGTCAGAAAGATCTAAACTTGAGGCAGCGAAGATGGCTTGAATTGTTGAAAGATTACGATGTTGATATCTTGTATCATCCAGGGAAAGCGAATGTGGTAGCGGATGCACTGAGTCGTAATTCTAAAATGGCATCTATAGAAAAGTAGGGGATGATTAAGGATCTTCACCAACTAGCTAATTTGGGAGTTCGACTTCTCGAAACTCCAGATGAAGAGGTTATTGTACGTAATTCAGCGGAATCTTCATTGATAGCTGAAGTGAAAGAGAAGCAGTATGCAGATCCAATTTTATTGCAGCTTAAGGAGGATGTGCAGAGTGGCACGACAAAGGCATTTGAGCTTACGCGAGAAGGAGTACTTCAGTGTCAGAATCGTTTATGTGTACCTGATGTAGTTGAGCTAAGAAAGAGAATTATGACAGAAGCACACTGTTCAAGGTATTCCATCCATCCAGGGTCGACTAAGATATATCAAGATTTGAAAGCAATATATTGGTGGAATGACATGAAGAAGAATATTGCCGAATTTGTAGCTGAATGTCTGAATTGTCAAAGAGTCAAAGTAGAACACCAGAAACCCGGTGGTTACATGCAATGTATAGATCTTCCCGTCTGGAAGTGGGACAAGATCAATATGGATTTCATCACGGGTTTGCCTCGTACATTTCGGAAGTTTGATTCCATATGGGTGATCATTGATAGGCTTACCAAATCCGCGCACTTCTTACCAGTTAAGACAACTTATACGGCGGAAGAGTATGCAAAGTTGTATATTAAGGAGATCGTTCGGTTACATGGAGTTCCAATTTCCATTATATCCGATCGAGGAGCCCAATTTACCGCGAATTTCTGGAAGTCTTTTCAAAGGAGTTTGGGGACACAAGTAAATCTAAGTACGGCTTTTCATCCTCAAACGGACGGACAAGCGGAACGTACCATCCAGACACTTGAAGATATGCTACGAGCATGTGTATTAGATTTCAAAGGCAACTGGGATGATCACCTACCTCTTATCGAGTTTGCCTACAATAATAGCTATCATTCAAGTATCAAAATGGCACCATATGAAGCATTGTATGGAAGAAAGTGTAGATCGCCAGTAGGATGGTTTGAAGCAGGTGATGCGGTCTTGTTTGGACCGGATCTTGTTTATCAAGCAATGGAGAAGGTTAAAGTGATCCAACAACGGCTTGAAACAACTCAAAGTCGACACAAATCTTATACGGATGTTAGAAGAAGAGGACTTGAGTTTTCTATCGACGATTGGGTATTCTTGAAAGTATCACCAATGAAAGGAGTGATGAGGTTTGGCAAGAAAGGAAAGTTAAGTCCACGATACATAGGTCCGTACAAGATCATTCAAAGATTTGGACAAGTTGCTTAAGAGTTAGAGCTACCTCAAGAGCTCTCAGCAGTTCATCCCATATTTCATGTTTCCATTCTTTGCAAGTACATCGGAGATCCATCGCACATCACTACTACGGAAGATGTACAAGTTACAGAAGATCTCACTTTTGAAGAAATGCCTATTGCTATTCTTGATCGCCAAATTAAAAAGATAAGGAATAAAGAGATAGCATCGGTAAAAGTACTTTGGAGGAATCAACAAGTTGAGGAGATCACATGGGAAGCCGAGGAAGCGATGAAGATTAAGAACCCTTACCTATTCAACGATGAGGAGGAAGTTCATGAGACGGAAGAAGAAGAATAACAGGTAAGTGTTTATTTTTATGCAAGTATGTTATGATGATCAATATGTTAATTGTAAGCTTGGACATGTCTTAATTGAGTAACTATGCTAACATTCGAGGACGAATGTTCTTAAGGGGGGAGAATGTAACACCCCGTAAATTTTTTCGTACACTTATCGCGATTATATGGAGTCCTAAAGGCTTGCGTATGGGTTAAATTAAGTTTATGGTGTTCGGAAGTATCCCTTCAATAGTTGTATGTGTAGGTATTGGAATAATCTTTCCGACGATATAAAGTTTGCCCAAAACAGAGGAGTATTTCATATAAGCGAGCACATTCGAAATTTCAAAACGGTGGCCGGGAAGCCTGTGAACAGTAAATCTGCAGGAAAATTACTGCAGCTAAGCAATTTTTTTTGGATCAACTTTAGACGATCATAACTCCTTGTAAAAATAGAACTGTGTGAGCTGCTATATATCGACGAAAAGCTCCGAGAGTATTTTTTCCGATGAAATTGGTTTCATCTAAATCCACGTCTGAGTAAGGAGCTATACCCGTTTTACTACAGCCTATAAAAAAAAAAACAGAATTTTGGGACAGATTTTTGGGTCAACTTTAAACGACCATAACTCCTTGTACAGAAAAAACTGGGTGGTATACTTTATATGAAAATGAAATAACTTTGAATTATATTTCCAATTCAAAATGTTTCACACAAATCCGATACCGGAGCAAAGAGTTATGATCGATTTACTTCAGCCTGTCAAAACTGTCCACTGGGGACAGATTCGGATTTATTTAAATTTTTAGGGAAAAATGGTCATTTTCTATTACCTCTTGGACGAAAAATTGGTGTTTATAAACATACACTTAGCCTCATATATATCATATATCATCCAATTATTAAGAGAAGGTGAAACCCTAGCCTAATTTCAACTTCAAATATTTTGTGATTCAACCGTAGAAAATTCGAATTGGTTCCGTAGTTGTGTTCACCATCTCGAAAGCTTCGAGAAGCACCCCATGGTTATGTAAGGAGGATTCTAAATACAAGAGTTCATTGTTAAGGTATGAATATTGTTTACTCTTGATTCTTATCCATGAATAAGTATTGATAAGGGATTATGAGTATTGTCTTGATGTTGGAAGATAACTAGAAACATAGTTATGAATTGTTTTGTATAAATTGTTAGTAGTAAATTATGGAAGTTGTTGTATTGGATTATGGAGGATGAATTGTGGTGATATATCATTATATTAGTGGTTATGTATGCCTAGTGATCATGTTGGTATTGGATGGTGATTAAGAGGGGAAATAAAGGCTAAGAGTGATGTTGAGGGATATTGCATGAAAATGCATGATATGTGAATGTAATAAGAGTATAAGAGGATGTATGTAGCACTCTTATTGATGAGTTAAAGGATTACATCCTAGACATTATTTGGTGAAGTTAATACCTAAATGGTAAGGTTTGGTTGCTAATACTAGTTTGCCACAAATGACTTATTGTAGATAAGTATTCGAAGAGTACGGGAAGTCAAGTTGGACTTGTATTGAAGTGGTTATGTCAAGGTATGTAAGACATACTCTATCTAATCTTTGGCATGAATAATGACCCATGGCACTCTCAAGTAAGCTTCCAACATTGTCCTACGACACATGACACATAATAACATCATATGATCTTCGACACTACCAATTGAACTTGTTTTCACTTTTAAGATGTCCGGCTAGTCAAAAAAATGTCCATATACTATTGTTGACTCCGAAATGGTTTAATGAGGTATCCATGATTCTCTACTTCATTTTCATGATATTGATTACCTATTTACATGTTTTTCCTATTGAGGTATCATGGTTTCAAGTTCCATAAGGTGTGACCACAAAGTAACCAATCTCAAAGATTAATTGAATTAAGAAATGGAGTGTCTTTATTTTAAATTGATGATATGATGTATTGTATTAGTACCACTGATCAGTTGGCCACTGTATTATAAAGATTATGTATATATGTTATTCCTGGGGTGGTCCCTGATGTATTGTATTAGTACCACTGATCAGTTGGCCATTGTATGGCATATGTTATGTATTGATAAGGAATACGGGAAGTAATGATATGAAAGTAATGTGCAGGTATCCCATCAGCTCTTTTAAGTATGGTCTACTCATACTGTTTATTCACTGGTATCTGGGTTCTGTTGATCTTTTGTATCTCATCTTGATACTCACTGCCTTACATACTCAGTACATATTTCCGTACTGTCGTCCCTCACGGGGGACCTGTATTCATGCCTGCAGGAACAGGTACTTCAGGTCGTACACCTCCGCAGTAAGAGCCAGGATATTCTGTTGATAGTGGTGAGCTCCAGTTGTTTCGGGGCATCTCAAGTCGTTTCTATATGTACTTTTGGTATTTGTATAAAAGTCTTTTGTGGGCGGGAGTTTGTCCCGACCCTAACTCAGTTGTGTATCTATGTAGAGGCTTTTGTAGACATATTGTACAGCCATAGGAGTGTTTGGTTGATAGACGTGATGGCTCTGACGGCCAATTACTGTTTATATAGATATATATGCGTGTCTGCTGGGCTGATACAGGTACTGTTTTCTTCTATTTACAACGAAGTGCTGCCCAAATTTCTAATTTTCATAAGTAATGTAAATGTGAAAGTATAGGTTATGAACGGGTTCTCCCGGGCCTCCTCGGCTACGGGTGCCAGTCCGCTCCAATGGGATTTGGGGCGTGACAGGACCTTGGCCATCCATTCTTCTCCTTTTCTTTCACTTAGTTAGGGCCAGAATTGTCAAGTAGCACCGGTGTACATGGCCTTTTAAGAGTCAAAAAAGTCTTAGTTGGTGATGCACCTACTTGGTTCCTTAGGTTGGTAAATAAGTCAAAGTAGCTGATGCACTTACTTGTTACCTACTAGATTAGTTAAGCAAGTAGCTTACTTATTTCATTGCTTTCTTTCAATGTTAGTCCCTTTACTTAATTTAACACTTATATACCTTTGGCCACGCTAAACATTAAGCTGGAATACCACCCTATTATTTTGAGTTTAAATACTTTTTGTAAGGTTAACTTGGTTGTATACGTGATGAAATATATGAGATATTATAGTACTATCCAAACCTATTTTAAACCATCACTATTTACATGAGGAACTTGGTCCCTCACCTATATAACAAGGCTACTGATGTGAGACCCAAATTATATATTTTAGTCATTATTTATCTTATATTTAGTATTTTTATTTGTCTTTTTTTAGCGTTGATTTGATGAATTGTGCTTAATATTATATTTTGATGTGTAGGACTAAAATTGTGTTAGGATTGGAGTCAAAAAAAAAAATTAAACACAAAAGATTATAAAAAGAAAATCAAGCTGAAAACTTAATATATTAAATTTGTGTAAGGATTGGAGTCAAAAAAAAAATTAAACACAAAAGATTATAAAAAGGAAATCAAGCTGGAAACTTAATATATTAAATTTATTATTTTAATAAATTTCAACCTTAAGTTGAATATAAAGAAAAGAGATAGCGGCCAATGGATTGGACTCCGAGTCAATGGCGTGGCACGGATGAGGAGTTGCCTAATTTTACTTTTTCAATCCATTTTGGACTCAGTTATTTTATTTGAGATTTTTTTCCTACACCCATAAATATTTCTAAAAATCAATTTCTGCACAATTTTTGACCTAGAGAGAGCAAGGAATTGTTGTGGAGGCCGGAGAAAATTGATTTTATCTTTTCTTCTTATTTATTTCTAGTTTACATTTTTCTTAGGATAATGTTGTAATTTCTCCATGTTTATGTGAAGTTAAACTTCTCATTTTAGGATTAAGGTTGCTAATAAAATGATTGTTTTGTAAATCTTGATTTGATTTGATTTGTTTGATTAGCATAATAGTCGCTCTTATATTATTGTTTATACTATTTTAAAGATTTGCGACCTTTAAAATAAATATTTGAGCCCAAAGTGAACTGACCAAGGGAAAAGAGAATTAGAACGATTTATAGGGAGTAAGATCTCTTCATTAGTAAATCAGGAATTGATTTGTGGCTAGGATAGAAATATACCTAGATCGCGTTACTTAGTTACAACATGGGAAGATAAATAAATGTATTTGAATTGCGTTCTTATATCCCCGCTCAACGATGTAGTTTTGAGACTAGTTTGAATAGATGATTAGAGGATGTTCACTCTCGAATCATAAAATCAACCCCGTAAATTAAAAACTAGAGAACTAAATAAGTCGATGAACTTGATACTCAACAAGATTGTTAGTGAATCCATAACTCTAGATCAATTTAATCATTGATTGCATTAGAATCTACTCTTCTCTTGGTTAATTATTCATTAGTTATTTTATTTTTATTTTTAGTTTATTTGATTCATAAATTTATCTTTGGAATCTTCCACTTGAATAGATAATTAGAATTAGTATAATTAAGTAAATAGCTAAATCACAAGTCCCCAAGGATTCAACATCCGACTCGCAAGTGTAATTATATTTCTTGTACGATCACGTAAACTGGCGTATGCATTTGGATGCAACAACTATATCGAGTACCATATGACTAGGACTAGTATACGCAGAATATGAGGTGTTACATTCTCCCCAAGAAATATTTATCCTCGAATTTTAGCATAGTTAGCCAGCCTAAACAAGTTTAAGCCTAAGTTAAGTTCTGCTATTAGCTGCATAATACATATAGTATTATCCAAATATATTTTAAACAATCGCTACTCATATAAGGAACTTGGTGCCTCACCTATACAATAAGGCTACATCAAGTATCATCTAAATAGAACTAGTATACATAGAATACGATATGCCACATTTATACCCCCAGAGGAATGGCCACACTGAGAGAGTGAAAAGATGAATTGAGAACTACTTGAGATGTATTACCTCTGGCAAATCTACTCATTGAAGACAATGGCTTCTTCTACGTACTGGTGGTAAAACACAAATATCCACACTAGATTGCAATGTACTCCATTTGATGCCCTCTATGGGTACTCACCATCACAAATATCTATTGGACCACTATTGGAGACCATTGTTCCTATTGCGATGCATGTTATTTTGCAAAGGCAATAGATGTTGCAAATCTTGAAGGACAACCTCTACAAATCTCAAGAAAGGATGAAGTTGTATGTAGACAAAAGAAGAACTGGCAGAGTATTTCAAGTGGTACGAAGGTCTACCTTAAACTTCAACTATACAAGCATACCTTTATTGCTCTAAAGAAGAATTTGAAGTTCCAAGTACTATGGTCCTTATAAGGTCTTATCCAAAGCGGGCAATGTGTCTTACAAATTGGAACTACCACCCTCTTCTAAAGTGCATCATGTGTTCCATGTAACCTTTTTGAAGAAGAAGAAGATAGATGATAAGGTGATGGCTCAAACTATTCTATGTACTATTGGTGAAGATGGACAGTTCTTAGTAGAGCATGTTGTTGTATTTTAGAGACACATGGTGAAGCATAACAATGTGGATAAGGTGAAAATGCTTATTCGGTGGTCTAAATTACCTCCTGAAGATGCGACATGGGAGGATTACCAGTTCATACAAGCACAATTCCATGATTTTCATGTCAATCCTTGAGGTCAAGGATGTTTTGTGAGGGAGGTATTGTCATGCTTTAGGCTAATTTTATTCAATAAGTAGTTAGGATGCAATTAGCGGGTGAAAGCAACAATAGGGTTAAAAGAAAATAAATGAAGGCTAGGATAAAGCCAGGTCACAACCTCCACATCAGTCAATTCTTACAGTTAAATTCCATAATCAGGAGAAAGAGAAACACTCCGTGAAAATTGATAAAATTCTCATTTCATTTTGCTCTTTTTTATCAGATTTCCCTCTAAACCCTTGCTACCGCCTTCTTTCTTTTCTAATCAGAACCTTTTATATAAACGTTGGAGCTTCAATTATGACAGTTTGTTATCTTAATTTCTAGGTTTTATTCCTTTATATAATTATAATTTCGTAAAGTTTGCTTTTGGTTGAAATATAGAAAATCATCCCAAAATATGGACTCTGCTTATTTGAATTTGGTCGATTAAATTCCTAATTAGAGATCGAATCTCGACACTTTCCATAAACTGAGTCGTTACTGAATACGAACTTCTTCATACACAGTCCTACTTGTATATAACAATGTTTGCCACCTTTGTTCAGCAGTATGATTAGTATTTTCTTGATAGTACCTTAGTATGATGTCACAGACACTGTGTCAAGAGACCTGGTTCTTCCAACAGTCTTTGTCAATTATCAAAACAAATTTCATCACAGCTCAACACTTTATATATGACATGGGAGGGTTAAACAAATCTCGACACAAAAGGCACTATATACGCACTCAATCTTTCGACTTAAATATCCATTCTGTGAATGGAAAAAACAACTAAGAGGAGTTCAATAGTTAAAGGATCGGTATAAAATGAATGGCACCACACTACTACTGCATCAAATTGAGAAATCTAAGACTACTCTTTGCTAAGAGAATAAATTAACACAACAGAGAAAGGTAAGATAGTTATGGTATGATACAATACTCTATTGGCAAAGAATGCAACCTTGAAGCAAACTTTATTATATTTCTGCATGTTCCTCTCCAACTTCAGATAATAGTGGAAACAGATTTAGTAATCTTTTATTTATCTACAAGTAATAACTCTGGTTTTAAACAACTACGAGGAAATAAATTGTGCATCACCGGCTTCCACGTGTTATAGGTGGGAGTGGTTGAATAGAAACAAGAGGGTTCACGTGATATGAGAATGCAAGTTGCGAGAAATCAACCAAATCCTTCTTCGTAGATGAAGCTTGTCTCTTAACAACGCTGTAATACAAGACGGGGAAAATGTCAGCAAAACAATAGGCCAAGATATCACACAACTTAGAAACAGTTTATGTCTAACATCAACCAATTCCAAGCATGTAGTAGCCTAGCATATCCAAGTTTGAATATACCAGAAAAGATGGCAGAAAGAACTGACACAAATACAATATGCCTAATTGAACATCTCCAAATCATTCCACATTTCCAATAGAGTTTTTGATTGTTAGTAAATTAAACACAAATAGAGGTGAGTTCTGACTATGGTATGAGATTCTCATAAACCCACAGGGTATAACATGTAACCACTGCTAGAGAGGCGTAGTTGCATCATATGCTTGAATGAGATTTACTAGCTACTTATGTGCATATGAAAACAAAATCAGGTGACTCTTAACTGGTGTAACTAGGGCAAAATGATCTATTAGACCCTGGTACATGTCTGAGTTTGTACTATGGACACTTTTACTTAGTCCGTTGTCATGTGAACCCCTGAACCCTTCATAACAAAGCATTTTAAACACTTTTTTTCGATTACTTAGTTGAGCGTGTCGCACAAACGCTGACACGTAATTTTAAAAATAATTCTAAAATAACATGTAGAAAATGACTTGGGATAGAGTTAAAAGACCTCAAAACCTTTTCATCTCTCATTCATCCATTGTTCATCTAGGCACCCGAACTTTTTCTTTTCCACAAAATTATTTGAGTTTTCTTGTTGTTTTTGTTCGATTTTCAAGTTATCTATGTAAGTTTTTCAACTTATTGTCCTACTTATTTTTTGTTGCTTTTTGTTCAAGTATTTCCACACTTAGTGGAAATATATTGGGTATGTTGTTGTTGGTGTTCAAGTATTTGTGTCGTTCTTTGATTTTAGGGTTGCTGATTAACACTGATTTTATTAGAATTTTTTAGAGTTTGCCTTGTTTCATGCCTAATGTTATAAGATGTTTTTGTAGTGGTGTTATGCCTTCAATGGAATAAAGTCCATAATAGCCAAAACAAACCGGCATGGTTAAAATTAAAGGAAAAAATAAATTGAAAATGCACAAAAAAGAGAGGTGTACAAGGACAGGCAAACTTAATAGAGAAGAAATTTGGAGGGAGAAGATCAAGAAAGAGTCAAGAAAAAACTCAAAATTGTCCAACAATGGTGTTAGATGTAAATGGGTAAGAAGATGACTGATATGGGGGCTTTAAGTGACCATTGGGCCATTTTTACAAGGTATCAAGCTCCAAAAATATTTGTAGCACACACTCCTTGGCTGTTTATGCCAGATAGGATGCCAAACAAAAAAAGGTTTAGAATATCGTGTTATGAAATGTTCGGGGGTTCAAATGAAAAAAAAGGTTCAGGGTTCAGATGACAAAAGGCTAAGTAGAAGTGTCCACAATACAAACTCAAACAAGTACAAAGTTCCAGAAGGTCATTTTACCAAGTAACAAATACAAGAGTTTAAGCCTTTAACAACAAAGGTTTCTCCATGACCATATACAATACAAAGGCTAGAATTATAGAGCCAATCCAATGGACAAATAGATGTATCTCACATGCTAAACAATGTTTTATAGCTTCCAAACTTGATTCCATTTCCTGGTAAGTTAGTTTCAAAGGAGTTTATATTTAGTTTCAAAGAGTTTTTAATGGAAAACATCCTTTAAGTATACTCAAGTTCTTGTACATACCTTAATGTTTCTCAATTAACAAGAAACATCCCTCGTGAATCAAAAAATAAAAATTGTTAGCTAGAGTTAAGTTTTCATCCAAAAAGTAATGGAAATTTAACAACAAATGCATAGTACATAATTCTCCTATGGAAACTAAAAATAGATTGTTCTTTCGTCCCTATTTGAGTGTGGATTTATCTTCTTACCTAAATTTAAGCAAAAAAGTAAGGGCATCGGGCACAAACCCATGCTTATCTAGTCTTTCTAGTGTTTCATGCGGTGATAAAGATCAAACTACAAAATCTAAGAAACAAACACAAAAACTAAAGAATTAATGAAATTGAAATACGGAAAGTAAAGGGATAAAAGGATAGATGATAAAGATAGATGGATTGACACAAAATGAAAAAAAGAAATAGGAATAAATGAGTATATTAAACGCAAAAACCCCAAATCAATTATTAACAAGCACCTAATCTATTACATTGACTGCAAGAGAATCAAAATGTCCTTATAACCACCGTTTCTAAATAAAGGTCAACAAACGTTTTTCCAAGATTAAATTCACTCTCTCAAGAGTTTTCATATCTTCATTATCAAAATCAAAACTTCTCAAATAAATACCTAAGCTATTCTATTAAATTCTAGGGTTAACTTATTACAATGGGCCCAAAAGTGACCCATGTGCATTAATAAAACAAAGGCAGTCCTCTCTACCATCTTTGGTGAAGATATGGCACATCTCAAGGGCATATCTAAAGCGGAGGAAACTGTTTTGACCTGCTAGAGCAGGTGTAGCGCACCTTCAAGGAAGATTGGGCGCACATCCCTTCCAAGGGGCCTTTTAGCCCCGTTTTGCACTCTTTTAACCTCTTCAAAAGCCTTTGACCCTCCTTAATGGTAATTGTCATCCATGTGTCATCTTTTAATAGCATTAAGGAGTCGTCAAGAACTTTTATCATCATAAGTATCTCATCCAAAGTCTGAAGGTAATTTGGTAATCTCTAGCTTCAGCAGAATCTTTTCCCTTGGTCCTCTAACTCTGATTCGTGCCCATCTCAGATAATTCTTGATTTCTGTCTCTTCTTCAGTTTCTATCCACCCCCCACATTTGTCACCGATCTTTTCCATCACCTTGTTGTTCTAGAGTTTTAGTGGTAGTCCTAAAACCCTAATCCAAAACCACTAAAACTTGGTTTCATCTGGGAAGGCTTCTATCATTGAAGACCACCATTCCAGCTTCAAGATCAGACCTTATCTCTTCCAATCCCCCATGATAATATGTTCAATCGTCCCTCTGGTCTGAAATCAAAAAGGAATTGAAAGTCATTCATGTCGTACACCTGAACATTGGGAGCACCCTTCCACGTTTGTTGGGCCCATCTGCTCACATCATTTCGAGTTAGTGCATCTTTTTCTCCAGAAAACCTACCAACAAGAAATCTACTTAATAGGTTGCTATCATCTACCTTTACGATCACCTTCAGCATTGTGTTCTTATTGGCTACATTCATTTCTCTCTTGCTCCATCTACAATTATGCATAGCTCCCTTTTAATCCTCATTCTCAATGATTGTATTGATATTTAATTCCCCTTTTGTAATAAAATTCCCTTTCTTCTCTAATTTTCCCTCAATGATTTTTTCGACCTTTGTTACCAGATTTCCCCATCTCTCATTATAAACATTTTTTGGAATAATAATTATTGATCTACTCTGTCCCTTCACTGTGATAACAAAAATAAATCGACCGTACTTATTGAACTTCAAGGAGAAATAACACTACAAGAAAATGTATCTATTATAGCTACAAAATCTAAGCTATGAATTTAAAAGTCGTAGCTATTATCTAGTAATAGCCACAAAAATTTAAATTATGTAGCTATTTATTAATTTGTAAATTTTCTTAGCTATGTAAATTAAATTGACAAAGCTAATTTCTCATTTTTGCTACAAGTGCTAGTAATCGTGGTAATAATTACCTAATTAGCTAAAACTTCATTGGTACAGTAAAATCTTGTAGCTAATCATAAGTTTTTGCCACGCGATAAAAATTGTAGTAGCAATAGTAATTTTTTTAGCCACAATAAACTATTTGAAATAAAATATGTAGCTAAATAAATATTCTTGTTTCAAGTTATAAAATTTGTGGCAATTGTTAAATGAGATAACCACGTCTTTTTTCTATAGTAAAATTTCATAGCTAATTGTTAATTTTTTCCACGAGTTGAAACGTATTGTAGTAATAGAACTTTTTAGCCACGATATGTTATTTAAAATAAAAATACTATGGATGAATAAATATTTTTGCTTCAATTTATAAAAAGGGTATTGCAATAGTTAAATGATAAAGCCATAAATATTTTGCTACAATAAAATTTCGTAGCTAATTCTTAATTTTTGACAAGTGTTAGAACTTTTTGTACCTGTAGTAACCTGTTAGATATGAAAAAAGTTATTTAAAATCAAATAATATAACTAAATAAATATTTGTGCTTTGAGTATTAAAAAATCATGCATGATAATAAATACTTGGCTTAATAATAGCTATAATTATTTGTCATGACAAATATTTTAGCCGCAAATTTAATAGTGTGATCAAAATTTAGTGGCTAATAATTATTTTTTATCATGACCTAAAATATACTATACCAATAGTATTCTAATGTAATTAGCGAGTTAATTGTTTGATTGGATATAATATCATGCGTCTACTTGTTAACTTTCAATAAATAAGTGATCATGACTAATTAATTTTGATTAACTGAGCATATCGAACTTAAATATAATTTCACCAAGTTTGTCGAAAGTATCAACTTGAAGGAGTGCTTCTAAAATTGTCGTTTAATTCAAACTTGTTTTATCATAATAATATCTTTATTGATCTAATTAAATTGAAGGTGTTAATCGTCGATTAATAAAAGTTTATAGCTTGTAAGTCTTAAATAAATAATTGATTATATTTATTTCAACTTATCATATCAAATTTTAGAAATGTTTCAACAAGTCTCATTCAAATATCATCCACAACAAATATTTTCAGAACTTTCTTCGGTTCATACATATTTTATTGAGAAAATAATTTTTAACTTTTAGTGTAATTACGTGTGTTCATCATTCGACTTGATTCAATATATACATACACGCACACACACATGCATATATATGTATATATATATGTATATATATGTATATATATATATATGTATATATACACATATACATACATACATACATATATATATATATATATATATATATATATAAAATTAGTCATTGTGTATAAATCAAAAAAATTAATTAAATTTAAATAAAATTAATAAATTTCAAATTACAAAATTAAAATAGAAGAATAAGAGAAGGCGGAGGAGGTAATCTTCAATAGGAGATAGTTTATACACCGACCTATAACCTCAAGGCTAAACTAATTTCCTAAACTTATCATGTCAATATTTTATATTTATCGCAACGAAATATTCTTCGATATTATTTATGGTTTTTTTAAAATTGCTTAATCAATTTTTTGTTGAAAGTCGTAAATAAATACATGTATGCTTGATATTTTGTTATTTTGTAATACGTGCATAAATTTTTAATACGTGAGTATTTATTATTTTAAAAATATTCATAAAAATTTTAAAAATTATAGAGACATTATATATAACACTAGTATGTATATCCTGTGATGTACAAACATTATTAAATTGTAAAGAAATTATAGTACTTGTAAGTTGTAAATGTATATTGACTTATTTGAACATATTAAATTATAAGTTTTTACTTTTTTTTTATTTTTTAAAATAGTTTATATTGTGTTATCTTTGCATTATTATTTTTCCATTTACAATCTTACTTTAGTATTACAATTTCTATTTTGAACTTGACATTTTAAGTCATATATTTTTATATTTTCAAATTAAAATAAAAAACTACGATTCAAAATTCATATTTTTGTTTAAACTCATATAGAAATAATTGAATGTTTTGAAAGTACGTTCCACTATAAAGGGATACTTTGATTTGAATTTAAAAGCACGTTGTTAATATGAAAATGAACTGAATTGAAATTGTTTAACTTCTTGTGGTAAAATAATTTTCAAAGTTGAAATTTTGTGGTGATTACACTTGCCATCACAATATTATTTTGTTTCACCTATTAATATAAATAGACTTTTTTATATTGATAGTTTTATTTATTTTTGAATTTTCTATTTTAAACTTGGTATTTTAATTCGTATAATTCGTTTTAAATTCATATAAGTTTTATATTTTCAATTCAAACTAAAAAATATAATTCATATATCATATCCTCATTTAAATCAAATTGAATTAATCAAATATTGTGGAAGTATGATTATATTTCACCATAATAAAGAACTTTAATATGAATTTGAATTCACATTGTTGATATAAACTTGTTAATAAGGTTGACAAGGACATAATCGAATGTTTTTATCAAATTTTGGAAGAAGTAGAGTTGCCCAAATGGTGAGGAGAGGGCATATTCTATTATATCTTTTTTTTTTTTTAAGAGAGAATCACGAGCATAGCGTGTTTTTATTTTTCGTTAGTGTTTGGAAGGAAAGTTACCTTTGGATCGAAGTTCATTTTCTGATACATCAAGGATGTTTCTTGCTAATTGAGATACATTAAGGATGTACTTGAACTTTACACTTAGAAACGTTAACTATTAAACACTCTAGTCTCAAACATCCAATACCAATGTTAACCCGTACATGCTTATATAGGTGATATAATTTAATAATAATTGATCTTATTAATATTGAAGGGGTTACAGCTGTATATATAGAGAACTGAAGAATAACTAATTACAGAATAACCCAGATGTATTTAATAATTATATATGTAGTCTATTATCCCCCCGCAAGCTGATCAGCGGTAACGAGGGGCAGCTTGGAGCAGAGATACTGAAAAGGCTGTAACGGAAGAGGCTTGGTGAGAATATCAGCAAGCTGGTCAGTAGATGGGACATAGTGCGTGGCCATCGCTCCTGCAAGTACCTCATCGCGAACAAAGTGACAGTCAGACCCAACATGCTTCATACGATCATGAAGGACTGGATTTTTGGTAACACAAATAGTGGACTGATTGTCACAATAAATCTGTGGTTTCGTCGGGGGAATGCCAAGTGCATCCGTAAGGTATCGTAACCACATGGCTTCAGCAACACCCGCAGCAATGGCACGATATTCTGCTTCTGTGGAGGAACGGGACACTCGCTTTTGCTTCTTGGTGCACCAGGAAATCAGATTCGGTCCCATCATAACAATATATCCAGTAGTGGACTTTCGATCATCTTTGTCGTTAGCCCAATCCGAATCAGAAAAAACAGATATATCAAACGAGCCCTTTTGAAATAAAATTCCACAGTGAAGAGTACCTTGAAGATAGCGCAGAATGCGTTTCAAGGCCTGAAAGTGTTGTTCTGTGGGAGCATGCATTGATTGGGAGACTCGATTGACTGCATATTGGATGTCCGGACGAGTAACAGCAAGATAATGAAGTCCACCGACGAGGCTCCGATATAGTGTAGGATCGGCAAAGGGAGTATTCGGCCCTGGGGATTGGCGGACTGCCATGGGAGTGACCGCGGGTTTGCAGTCTGTCATTCCAGCCCGATTTAGAAGTTCAAGGGTATATTTTGTCTGATGCATCAATATGGTTCCCGATTTGCGGATGAGTTCGAGGCCAAGAAAGAACTCCAGAGGACCGAGGTCCTTAAGTTTGAAGTCACGATGCATAGCCTCAGTAATTTCAGTGATGAGTGATGACGAGCTGCCTGTAATAACAATATCATCCACATAGATAAGAATGATGACTGTCCCTCGAGAACAGTGAAGGGTGAAGAGGCTGTTGTCATGATGGTAGGTGCGAAAACCAAGACCCTGCAGAAAAGTAGAGAGACGTGTGTACCAGGCACGAGGGGCCTGTTTCAGGCCATACAGTGATTTGCGAAGCTTGCAAACATAGTGAGGACGGTTGGGATTAACATATCCCGGTGGCTGAACCATATAGATTTCTTCCTCAAGATGACCATGAAGAAAGGCATTGCTGACGTCTAGCTGATGAAGCGGCCAATCATAGTGAAGAGCAAGAGACAAGACCAGACGAATAGTCTGTTGCTTAACAACAGGGCTGAAGGTCTCCTTATAATCCACACCATACTCCTGATGATACCCTTTTGCAACCAGACGTGCTTTATAGCGAGAAAGAGATCCATCTGAATTTCGTTTGATGCGAAACACCCATTTGCACCCAATAGACTTTCGGTTACTAGGCAGAGGTACCAAATCCCATGTACGTTGTTCATTCAGAGCCTGAAATTCCTCATCCATAGCTTGGCACCAGAAACTATTTTTGGAGGCTTGGTTGTAGGTAGTAGGCTCAGTTGTGGGATGTGCATCAAAGGGTATTTGAGTGTGGTAGGCTTTGGGTTTGAAGGTACCGGCCTTGGCTCGGGTTGTCATAGGATGAGTGTTGAGTGGAGGGTGATTAGGAAGGGGTGGTGGAGTTGTATGATGTGTGGGCGGGGGTTGGGTGGGGCTGCCGTGGGAGCTGGGATGTGCAGCGGTGGATGGGGTGGCTGTATGTGTGTTAGGAGTATGATGTAGGGAAGTGGTGGGTTGTGTGGCAGTCGGCTGGGTGTTCGGGTGGGAGGTTTGGGGTTTCGGGTGGGTAGTGGTGTAGTGGGGTACCGGGTTAGGTGCCGAGTGAGCCGGAGCATGAGCGTGAGAAAAGGACGGAAATAATGGCACAACGCCAAGTGGATTGGGGGAGTATGGAGTAGAGGAAAGACTTGTGTAAGGAAATTGTTCCTCCACAAAACGAACATGACGGGAAACATATGTTTTCTGAGATACAGGATCGAAACATTTGTAACCTTTGATAGTGGGATGATAGCCTAGAAAGACACAAGGGGTGGACCGAGGTTGAAGTTTATGTTGAGTGTGTGGACGCAACCAGGGATAAACTAGACACCCAAACGGGCGGAGATGGATGTAGTCGGGTGGATGATTGTAGAGACGGGCATATGGAGTGGAGTTGGAGAGAGTGTGAGTGGGCATGCGATTTATGAGGTAGTTGGCGGTAGCAAGGGCATCAACCCAAAAGGAAATAGGTAAGGTGGAATCATGGAGGAGCGCAACAACTGTTTCTATTAGGTGACGGTGTTTGCGCTCAGCAACGCCATTTTGTTCAGGGGTATATGGACATGAAGTGTGATGAAGAGCCCCTAGATTTTGAAGAAAAACACCAAATGCATTGTTGACAAATTCTTTGCCATTGTCACTTCGAAAAATTTTGATTTTGGCATTAAATTGATTTTGAACCATTCGGTCAAAGTTGACAAAAATAGTATAAGCTTCGGATTTAAATTTCAGAGGATAAAGCCAAGTGAATTTACTGTAATCATCAACAAAACAGATATAATAACGAAAACCTTGAACAGAAGGAACTGAGGTTGGACCCCAAACATCAGAATGAATTAATTGAAATGGCGCAGTGGCCTTGTGTTCAGACAGTGAAAAAGGTAAACGACAAGATTTAGACACTGAACAGGACTCGCAATGTAATTTTTCTGAAAAATTAAAACCTAAGGAAGATAAAATGGATTTGGTGATGGCGGATGATGGGTGCCCAAGCCGGCGATGCCAGGTTGACGAGAGAATGGCTTGACTCACAATAGACGGAGACCTGGATGGAAGAGTGTATAGCCCATGCTCACAGCGGCCCGTGTACCGCACCCGGTTCGTGGTATTGTCCACTATCTGGAAATTGGTGTCATTAAAAATGAGGGTGCAGTTATTTTCTTTAGTAAAGCGATAAACAGATAAAAGATTGGATGTGAGGGAAGGGACGTGGTGAAGGGTTGAGAGATGAAATTTACGATTTGGGGTATAGACATACCCAGAGCCGGTGTTTGTGATGGGAAGGGATTGACCATTGCCTACTGTAATAGTTTCTGAGCCATGATACGGATGAGGAGCTTGAAGTTGTGAATAATCCGACGTCACATGGGTGTTAGCACCTGTGTCTAGATACCAATCGCCAGATTGAGCGTTTGTGGACGCATGCATCGCCCTTGATCCTTCGGACTGGCTATTTACATTCTGCGAGTCATCATAACGATACCAGCAATTAGCCGCAGAATGGCCCCGTTTAGCACAAATTTGGCACGTCGGAAGATCTCGTGTGGGCCTCCGCTGGTTTCCTCGTCCCTGTCCGCGGCCTGACTGGAAACCGTCCCTCGGTGGAGGCCCGCCTCTGCCTTGCTGGCCGGTGTTTCGACGGTCACCGCCGCCGCTGCCTCGCCCTTGGTTACGGCGATCGTCACCGCGACCCCTGGCCGAGCCTCCGCTGCCAGCCGAGTAAAGAGCCGTGACGCCAGGGGTGGAACTGGCTTCTCCGAGCAGTAATTTGTGTTCCATGTCTAGATTCAATTCTTCTGCATTAAGCCATCCAGACAGTTGATTCAGAGTGATTTCGACAGGCGAGAGGCGAATATGCTGTTTGAGAGAGGAATAGCCAGCCGGAAGACCACGTATCACGGCATTCACCACGTCTCGTTCAGGAATAATCTCGTTCACAGCATCTAGGTCAGACAGAATAGAGGCCACATCATCAAGGTATTGAGTCATCGTCTTCGTTCCCTTCCGAAGAGTATGCAATCTGTCACGCAACTGAAAAATATGAGCCGTGGACACAGAGTTGTACCTTGTGGCTAGTGCGTCCCAAAGTGAAGCCGATGTGAGAAAACCCCGGGCGTGTTTGTGCACAGAGGGGCTAATAACTGCGAGAAGACAGGCTCGGATCTGAGTGTCTATGATCATCCACGGAAGGTAGTCGGGATTTGGGAGCTTGACGCCGTCCTTCTCGGCTGTCTCGGGCTGCGGCTTCTCCGCACCGTCAATCCATCCGAGCAGCAAGTTGGCTGCGAGGGCGGTGCGGACGTTAAGTGCCCAGGCCGGGTAGTTGTTGTCAGATAATTTTTCGGGGATGAGATTGTGGAGATTCCTGAGCAGTAATTTTACTCCAGACGGTAATTTTGACAGAGGATCAATAACCTTGTCCATGGCGCCGACCTACGGCGGAGGAGGGAGGCCGTGCGGCGTGGTGTAGACGGTGGCGGCGGCGCACACACGTCGGAAAAGAGGAGAGATTAGGGTTTGGGCGGAAGAAGAAACCCTAGCTTTGATACCATGATATAATTTAATAATAATTGATCTTATTAATATTGAAGGGGTTACAGCTGTATATATAGAGAACTGAAGAATAACTAATTACAGAATAACCCAGATGTATTTAATAATTATATATGTAGTCTATTAATAGGTAACAAGCCTACATGCATATATCTTTATATACAGAGTTTCACATAAGTGTCACACATTCGCAGAAATGAAATACGATGCGCACTTGTGTCCACTGGTCTACATTAAGTTGAATTTGACTTTGATCCAGCATAAACAATAAATGAAAGATCAAGAATGAATTTCAGTTGTTTCAAGATATCGCAGGGAATTTGATATGTCCACTAAATCCTATGCTAACACAATGCAAGTTCACTTGATAATGGAAGACATCCTTCAATGCACAAGCTGTGCACTAACTTGCTTTATCCTATACACTGTCCATGGGTCATGAGAAAATTTGGTAGGTTTTACACAATAATGTGTCCCCCCACAGCTATAATAAGAAGAAAATCATAATAAGAGTAAATTTTTCTTTATCTAGAAGAGAAGTGGCATAAAGAATATACTACCTCCATAAAGAGGCTTGTTTTCTCCGCCCAATATAATAAGCAAGTACTGTCAGAAAACCAAGAAAGATGCTTCCATTTGACAAGACCAAGCGACAGCTTCCAAACTTCAAAGTGACTGTACGAAACCACCAAAATTGAGTTCTCTCCATAATTGATTGTTTCATGGTGTTCTCTCCCTTAGACTGGTCTTTGTGTTCTAAAATATTTGCTGTTCCATTGCATGATTTTTCTTTAATCAGGAAAGTGGAATCAGTTGTAAATTCATCCATTTGGAGCGGTAATGCCGAGGACTGCAAAGAGCCGCCAAGCTTTAAAGTATTCATGGAGTGCAACTGCCTCAAAAGATCCTGGAATACAGAGAAATAATTAAAAAATTCCCAAGCTATAAGTTACTCGATCACAAACTAGCTAAACCATCAACTGCATAGCAAAACACATCAAAGGTGTCTTAGTCAGACTGCATAGCACAATTTCTATAAACATATTTCTCCTTCAACAAAGTTTCAACAACAACAACAAACCCAGTAGATTCCCACATCGTGTGGTCTGGGGAGGGTAGAGTGTACGCAGACCATACTACTACCTCTAACGAAGTAGAGAGGCTGTTTCCGATAGACCCCCGGCTCAAGACAAAGGACAGTATATAAAAACATCAAAAGCATGGAACACGATAAAAAACATAGATATGTCATCCATAAAAATATGCAACACTGTCAAACAAAAGACACCCAAGCCCTCCTACCTACTGACTATGACTCATCCACCCACCTTAACCCTCTATCCTAATGTTTTTCCTCCATACCTTCCTATCCAGGGTCATGTCCTCAGTCAATTGTAACTGCTTTATGTCACGTCTAATCACTTCTTTCCAGTATTTCTTAGGTCTACCCCTACCCCGCTTGAAACCATCCAAGGCTAACCTCTCACACCTACGAATTGGGGCATCCGCGCCCCTCCTCATCACATGGCCAAACCATCTCAACCTCACTTTCCGCATTTTATCCTCCATCGATACCACTCCCACCTTCTCCCGAATAATTTCATTCCTAATCCTGTCAGCCCTAGTAAAACCACACATACAATGCAACATCCTCATTTCAGCCACCTTCAATTTTTGGATATGAGAATTCTTAACCGGCCAACACTCAGCTCCATATAACATAGTCGGTCTGCCTGCAACTCTATAGAATTTTCCCTTCAGCTTGGGGGCACCTTCTTATCGTATAAAATTCCCGAAGTGAGCCTCTATTTCATCCAACCTGCTCCAATACAGTGAGAGACATCCTCATCTATCTCTCCATTCCCCTGAATGGTCGATCCAAGATACGTAAAACTATCCCTCTTACAAATCGTCTGGGAATCCAACTTCACTACCACCTCGTCCTCTTGCCTCGAGTCACTAAACTTGCACTCCAAGTACTCTGTCTTGGTCCTACTCAACGGAAACCTTTAGACTCCAGGGTTTGTCTCCAAATCTCCATTTTATCAGTAACACCTTGTCGAGACTCATCAATCAAAACTACATCATCCGAAAAAAGCATACACCAAGGCACCTCGCTTTGTATACTCCGCGTCAACACATCCATCACCAAAGCGAATAAAAAAGGACTAAGAGTTGATCCCTGGTGTAACCCTGTCAAGACTGGGAACCCTTTAACAAAGTTTAATCTCGCAAAATTATTTAGATTGTATTCAACCATAAAACACCAAGGAACTTCAACTCATAGCTCTAATAACCTTAAAAATATAGACTCCAACAACACACTTTTATAAGGAAAACAACACAGTTATTCCAATTGATGCCCTCCATAAGCAAACATTGGAGTTGGGGGCACAAAAGGAAAAAAGAATACACATGAGACCATCATTTGATTAAATGAAGCAAAAAAGATTATTTACCTGCCTCTTCCCCTCATATAGAGGGGATTTCTCAGCCCAAGAGAGAGTAAGATTCAAATTTCCTAGAATCTTCCCCAAAAAAGGTTATCACATAGAGCCCAATAATTTCCAGGTACGTATTAACTCCAAGGGAAATCTGATTGCTAAATTCATCCATGTCAGGTACATCAGCTTCCATACTTGAAAAAGTATAATACTTCCCGTCAACATATCTCCACTTCCTAAGGAATTCCTCTAGAATTTCTTGAACTTCAGTAGAAGGGCCATCTAGTATCTAGAGACACACCCTGGATAAGAAGTTAGAGTCATGTCCATATCAAAGAAGGGATTTTTTCCAAAAATGCTGAAGGAAAAAAAATTTATTAGGAGAAACCTTCCGGTGATAAGAACATATCAAAACTCGGAAGAGGATCTAGATATTTTTCCGTTTACTTTGGATACATGGGATACTGGTGATTTCAGATTCAGGATCTCAAAACCAAAAGAAACTTGTCAAAGCAAAGAGTGTGGTCTATATTTTCAAAGTCACTCCTATATTTTATACCATACATACAATTCAAGTTAAAGAAACCAGTACGAAAAAAGTGAATAATAAAGGAATTGAGCATAAAATTGAGAACGATAATTAAAGTTGTTTTATAACATCTGACTCCCAATCTTATTAAAAGGATAAGAAATCATCCCACTCGACCAAAGATTTGGATAAATCAAATTCACACCTGACTACCCAGCCTTATTAAATGGAAAAAAATTATCTCAGTCGACCACAAAGTTGAGAAACATCACATTCACAAGGACGATCATCTGTGCTAAAGGAAGAACTGCAATTATTAGATAAATAGCATGTCCAAGAAATGAGGTACCCAGTAAGGAAAACTTGAGAAGGAATAACGAAGACTGGACCAAATAGCACTTTCACCTGCTTCAGTATTTCTGATGTCCTGTTAAACATAAAAACCATATAGTGTAAAAATTAAAGGGCACTCGAAACATTTCTTCTACGAAAGAAAGCAGAAGGATTACCATATTAATATACAATGAAAGACGAGAATATAGTTCATGAGTCTGACCAATAATACACATACATCGGAGCAACTCTATATAAGGCATTTCAGATGGTACTCATTCATCCAAGAAACACCAGATTATAGAAAATCAATATCCAGTTATTATTTTTATGGTAGATTATGCATTGTCCTGTGTTGCCATATTATCTTCAATGTTTTCCTCTTTTTTGTACCTGGATTTGCAACACTTTGAGCTGAGGGTTTTTCAGAAATAGTCTCTCTAACTGCCTGAGGTAAGCCCGAGGTAGTGGTAAGGTCTGCGTACACTTACCCTCCCCATACCTCACTTGTGGGATTTTACTGGGTATGTTGTTGTTGTAGAAAATCAATATACATCTACTGACAATGTTAGATAAGCGTGTTCAGTATGGAGGAAAACATTTTCTGTGATTTTCAATTTTCTCATCTTCGGTTGGTCAAAAATTTTGGAGAACATTTTCTTAAGAAAAAGAAGTTCCTTAATAACGAGGAAAATGACTTCCCAGGTATAAGTAGGAAAAAAAAAGTTCCACAAGTGTCATTCCACATTGATTGTGTCCTCCATACCCTCCAACACGCCCTCATCTTCACCCCCACCACCGTAGCCCCCATCCCCACCACTCTCATCTTCCATAGTGTTTGTCTACATTATATACAAATGTTTTCAGGATAATAGTTCTTGCTTACGTACCGAACACACAATAAAGTAAGAAAACCACTTATTTTCTTGAAAAACATTTTCATTCCTACGGAACAGGCTGAGACTCTTATCAATTCAACCTGTTCAACCCTCCAACACGCCCTCATCTTCACACCCACCACCGTAGCCCCCATCCCTACCACTGTCACCTCCCATAGTGTTTGTCTACATTATATACAAATGCTTTCAGGATAATAGTTCTTGCTTACGTACCGAACACAAAAAAAAGTACGGAAACCACTTATTTTCTTGAAAAACATTTTCATTCCTACGGAACAGGCTGAGACTCTTATCAATTCAACCTGTTTGATACCTACAAATTCCTTCGCCAATATAGTTTGTATAGCTAATAATGAAGCAACTCTCAACTTTAAACATGTAGCGCCCCAAGCTCAAGTCACATTGTCATTTAACCCAAAAACTCAAGATAACGTTATTCTAAAAAGTCTTAAACAAGCCTTAATTATCTGATACTGCAAGGAGTCTTTTGGTAGAGTGCACAAGAATAATACTGAATAAAGTGCATTAGTAATGCTTAGTGTAGTTATGCTGGAATTATTTTTTATTCACTGTTTGGTTTGGTGTATTAAGAGTTGTTCTGTATTTAACCATGCTTATCTATGTATGGATTACATTAATATTACTAACACCATGGCTTGTTTTCTGTTAGTTATACACCCTATAATACTGAATAGGGTGTATAACGAATACAGATAAGTTGAAAATCCTATACATGGATTAATTTCTCTAATACATCCTACCAAAAGACCCCTAATATAATAAGAATATGAATGGAAGTAGCATAAAGGAGTACCTCCCAAGTTCTTTCAATGGCTGCACGAAAACCATGCCAGCTGATTCCAACACATTACCCAACTCAAAATTGTCTTCAACAAATTCATTATTTTTCTCAACCAATTGTTCAATAATTGAGGAAGATGAAGCTTCTGCTTCTTGGAACATACAACACACCAGATCTGCAAATATTCAAAATTGCGTTCTTTTTTTAAACCCCAACTCAGCATAACAACTGACCAAAAACAAACTTTGACATACACCCAAATGACCAAATTGTTGCTAGTAATATCAGAAGAAGGAAAAGAGTACCTTTCTGAAAGTTCAATTTGTTCCCAAGTCGGAGAAGATGCACCTTCCATAGACAATTCGGTGTGTTCGGAAGTTGTTGGAAACACACACTACGAGAAAAAACAAATTATTCATTTCCTCTCACTCCAATATGTTTTTTTTGTTATATAGGGATTGGACAAAATGGACTAAATTTTAATTCGTGAGAGATGATGTTTTTACTCTGTAATAGGCTAATTTCATAAATAGTCAGAGAAAATAGCCATAAACGCCTCCAACCTATATCCGAATTTCCAACTACACTCAATACTTTTACAAGAGTCCTATCACCTATTGTTTAAAATTATAATTATTTTCTTCTTGAATATTCAAATTTCCAACTACACACTCATACTTTTACAAGAGTCCTATCACCTCTATTGTTTAAAATTATAATTATTTTCTTCTTGAATGCTATGTGGCATAGTGAGTGTATTTTGAGAGAGTGAGGCCAAAAATAAATATTAAAATTATATTTTTATTACTTTTTTCCCTCTAATTTCTTTCTTCTTTCTAGCAACTTAATGTTCATCCATGGCATATACTAAAATTCATCATCATTCTTCATGAAACACCATTATCATAGCCGATCAACACAACACAAATGTTGACAATAATTTATCCAACAATTTCACTCTCTATAATCAGAATTTATGGACCCAAAATCTTTCAAATCAAAGCAAATTTAATCTTGAATAAGCTTAATACAGTGACACCCAAATAATTTTTATCAATAAATTTTTGATACTGGAAAAGTTTTTGGTTCTATATCAATATCTAACTGACCCACTAGAAGTTTTGGCTCAAACTCCATCAATGGTGTTTTACAGAATTTCTTCAAGTTTCAGTCAACCAATTTAGTGGATAAATTTAAATTCAGCTCCAAATAATATTCTAAACTAATTTTGACAACTTGTCATTTTTCTTCAAATATGAAAGTATAGAGGAAGTACTTTATTTTGTACATTTTTTCTGAAAATTTGATGCAAACTCATCCCAATTCCTTTTCAAATCAGCGCAAATTTTAGATATGAACTTTTCTCAATATTTCGATTCTATTGATATATTATCCACTCAAAATGGAGCTCATTTGAGGCAAGTCAAAATTGAAACTCAAGCTTTTGAACAAGTTTTAATGGTGATTTTTAACTGACATTCATATTTTCAACCTCGCTCTTCACTTTTAGTTCACAAAAACTCCAACTAGTCATATGCTTTTCAAACCATCAACCAACTTAGCTGCTCCTAATTCCAGAATATAGATTCAAAATTTGCACATGAAAAACCATTGATTTCTATGGAGTCCTGACATTCTTCCTATCTAAAAATTGTTGTTGTGTTTTCGAACTCACTCAACTAAATATTTTCAGCTTCAAGTAATTACCAACCAACAATGTAATCAAGAGTTTTCAAATTTGAAGATCCAAAACTTCCATCAACATTTTTTTTACCTTTTGGCCTTTAATGTAGTTTTAAAAATAATAAAAAAGGGAGAAAGAATAAAAAAATATTTTTAATAAAATTTACACATGGTAAATACGTGTCAAGCGAGTGGGTTTCACCAGACAAGGTAGATGTGGTTGTGCCTTTTTAGGGAGGTAATAATTTTGGTTTTAAATGCTACTGATTTCCAAGTGTACCAAGAACTTGCCGGTCTTTCTGGTCTGAACTTTGCATATGTTGATAATACTGTTGTATACCACACAAAGACGAGTGAATAGGTATCAGGCCAGGTTACTTTTTTGAGAGTCTTAAGGAGGCTACCTGTTTCATACGTTTTTTTATTAACTTAAACAACCATTTATAAGATATAATTTTAACAACAATTATTTTTTAAAATTTAAATTATATTTATATAAAAGCATGAAGTGCTTCTGATTTATTAAACAAAAGATAGAGATACATATATCTTGAATAGTCATCAGTAAATGAGATGAAATATCTTTCACCATTCAAGCAAGGGGTAAGAAAAGGTCCACCATTTCCTATTGATTCCATCTTCAAAACATCTTCTAATTCATCATTTTAAATGAGGGGGTAATGGGACTCCCGTAAAGTAAAAGTGTGTAGTTGAAAATTTGAATATAGATTGGAGGTGTTTTTGGGGATATTTTCTCTAAATAGTTATAATTTAGATCACGGGGCCTAAAATGCCCTTCAACTATGTGAAATAGTGCAAAATGCCCTTCATCTATCTATCTATTAGGCCTAATGCCCTTCTTGTCTACCTATTGGGCCTAAAATGATCTTTCCGTCTACTTATTGAGGCTATTTTGTACTTTTATTTAAGAAAAAAATTATATAATATCATAACTTATATTTATTAAATTACATAAAATCCCTATCATTTTTCGTCATTCTAAATTGATCTGATAAATAAAAAGAAAAATAACACAAATAGCCATTTTTAAAAAATTAATACATATATATGGCTGTATTAGTTGGTTGTCACATATATCATATAAAATATTTACTTTTATAAAAAAATTCTAATATGTAAAAAAATAATTATATATTAAATTTTCATATTTCTTATTTATTGCCTATTTTTATGAAATTCTTTGTTCATTCATTTTTTATATACTATATCAAATTTTTATGTTTTTTTATTTTTATTGTATGCTTACACGATGCCTCCATAAAAATATATGGTATATTTATACAATAAAAATTTATGGTATAATTATATATTATATAAATTATATCTATATCATAAAAATACATGGTATATTTATACCATGCAAATTATATTTATACCATAAACATACATGGTATATTTTAGATATAAAAAGTTTATACCATGTAATACTGAAAATATATATTTATATTTAATAAATATTTTTTAACAAGAAAAGTACTTCTGACATAATGAGATATACCACGAATATTTATCACATAAATTATATAAAAAATATGATAATAATATGACTTTGACATAAATTCTATTTATACAACAAAAATACATGGTATATTTGTACTTCCAACATAATGATCTTTATTTTATAAATATTTATCCATAAAAAATTATGGTTAACCCTTACATTAGAACTAAAAATACACGATAATGAAATAATACTAGATGATTAACATACATAAAAAAAATTAAAACATACACGAGCAAATAATAAAATATTTAGTTTATTTAAAAATATTTGACGTTTGAGTATAAGATAGAGAAAGATTTGAAAGCAGTGATTATCTTTTTCACTTTTAATTTGAAGATTGAAAATATATCTCTTAAATTAAGGTGAATTGATAATTAGTTATAACATTAAATTAGAAATTATAATTATCTTTTTTTGATTTTTTTAAATGGCTATATATGTAAAAAAAACTTTTATTATTGTAATATTGAAAAAGTACTATTATTTATGTAATTAAGTTTTAAGGATGACCTTTTCATTTAATTTACCCAAATAAAATGGCAAAATAGGCCCAATAGGTAGACGAAAAGGGTATTTTAGGCCCAATAGATAGGTGATAAGGGCATTTTAGGCCTAATAGGTAGACAAAAAGGGCATTTTAGGCCCAATGGATAGATGGAGGGCATTTTTGCACCGTTTTACATAGTTGAAGGGCATTTTAGGCTCTTTTTTCATTTAGACTATAATTATTAGTAGTAGTTATAGTTTGTGCAATTACTATTTATGGTAACTATTACAAAATTTGTTATATCAACGAAATAGCTTGCGAGTTGTGAAATTTGCGCTGTAACATTGAAAATTGAAGCAACTTTTGAACTCGCGTTGTAATATTGATACAAGTACAATTTCTGAACTAAGGGGTCGTTTGGTGTGAGGTATAAGTTATAATAGTCTCGAGATAAAATGTAAAATTATTTTGTCCATGTTTGGTTGGAGGTATAAATTAGTCAAAGGATTATTTATCCCACCATATTTTTCTTAATAATTAGATAAGTTATCCCATATATATGGTCGGATAATTAATTCTGGAATAACTAATTTCGAAATTAATTATCTTGGGATAACTTTTTCCCAACCAAACAACCCCTAAGTGTTGTGTCATTGTAATGATACAACAATTTACTCTGTAGGTGTGGACAAAAGTTATTTCTTATTTATTTTCTTATGTTCACTAAGCGAATACATTTAAAAAAAAACATTGGTATCAGGAGCAGATCTATTAAGGTCGGCGGGGATGCCACAACATCCACAAACTTCAGTAGAAACTTTATGTATATATAGGTATATTAGAAAAATTATTAAAGTGGCATTTGAAAAATCACAGTCATTGTTGTGCCACTAGTCAAGGGAGAGAATCTCACCCTGTTGAACCTGGTCCGAACCTGCCCAACTGACAACATTTTTGTTAAAATTAAATTTAACTTATATCTTCAACTAACCTACAATTTCTTTTACTTTTTTTACAGTTTTTTTCTCTTTTTTCCCTTTCTTATTCTTAGTTGAGCCCTCATTTGTTTGCACTAAGTGAGGTTCTGAATTTGAATCGTTCAGATTTCAGTCAATTAAATGCATTTATTTTTTTATGTTTTGAAATGTCTTAATGGGTTTAAATAGGCCTGAATGAATTATATCTGTGACAAAGTTTGAACCTTATTCAAATGCTATTTTAACTATCTCTTTTGTAAACAAATTTCACGCTCTCTTCATCCAACTTTATCATTGGTTGTCCAGATTATTTACTCTTAACTGAGTAAGATTTCAAAAATTAATTACAACTATTTTGTTTCTAATTTGTCCAGTTCACAATATTTTTGTTTCTTATTTGATTGATTCTCTAATCTGCAAATATTTTTATTTTATAAATATATATTGTTCAAATATTTGTCGAATTCTTAAATATTATCCAATTATCAATAAATGATTATCACTCCTCTTTCTCGTAATTTGCATCATCAATGAGTACATACCTACTGAATATATAATTATATATTAGCTTTATCATCTCGTCATTCTGAGGCAGAGTTATCACTATAATTTTCACTAATTTTTATAGTTTTTTTTGGTGAATACAAAATTTCATTCATTCAAAGTGGAATGGAGTGTAAGGAGTAGTTCAAGGTTATGCCTTTAGTAGATAAGTGAGGTAATGGCTGGCCATTAATGCTTAAGTTACAAAAAGAAATTTTCCTAGCATGTAAAGGTCCTAGCATGTCTGCTTCTGCCTCTTTCGAATCATACATAGGAGGAACTTCCAAAAGGTCAAGCTCGCTGGATTGGACTCATTTTGCGCCTTCCCTAGCTAGTGTATCCGCCTTCTTGTTCTGCTCTCTAAGTATGTGCTAAACTGAATTAATTCCCATCTCCTGCATTAAGTTTCTTTACTCAAGAATGATGTTAGCATTCAAGAGGTTTCCATTAGAAATCATAGTATAAGAAGATTAGAGTCAGATTTTATCATTTTAGGGGGTGAAATTCCTCTCTCTAGCCAATTTTAAACCAATTAAGATAGCCAGGGGCTCCACCTAGATAAGGTTGGAATAAGCGTATGATTTGGCAAAATTAACCATACAGTTTCCATGGTGATCTCGAATCAGTCCCCCAACTTCACCTTTGTTTGTGGTTTATGTGGCTGATATATCAATATTTAGCTTGAAGGTGCCTTAGTTTGGAGGGGGGGGGGGGAGAGGGGGTCCATTAGACGTGTATGGTGATACTTTCACACTCCCTTTTATTTTTACTGCCAATGATCAAATGGTATTCAGTATCCTTGGCTATGACTTAGTTTACATCAATGGGGGTGCCTGCTGTCTTTGAAGTTGCATTCATTCCCGTAAAGACAAATGTGCCATAGGCTAAAGGGGATGATAGTTTACCATGGAAGCCAACTATTACATTCCTTATGTTGGATGACATCATATGTTTTCTTCCAATCATATTTAGGAAAGATAATTCAAGGGTGGCAATGGAGAAACTTTTGCTAGCTAGGGTATTCCAGAAGGATTTTTCTTTTGGTAGTGAAAAATATATTATTTATATCTTTCCTGCCATGATTACAGAATTTTCAGGTTGAATCCAAAGGGAGCCCAATATTGTTAAGGTGGTGATTTGTGGGGATCCTTTCATGGTGTAGGAGTCACAGAAAAGTTTTCATTTTTTTGGGCTTTGAAGTTTCCATATCCATAGGAATTCTTTGATGGGACTGTGATCCTCCTGATTTATGGACTTATCTATAGTTGGTAAGCACTTTTGTTGGTGAACTTGCCAGAGTTGGAGAGGCTACATATGAGCATGTCCACTTTTTCATGGTCTATGCAAAGGAAGCAATCCTGTATGATGGTGGAGATAGAAGGAAGAAGAGAGATGGATGGATTCGTAAGATCCCAGGAGTTATTTTTGAACTGGTCTTGGATATTGAGAGTGTGCGCAGTGGCATTGAAAGGTCTTTGAAAATGGTTCCTTAAGAGACCAAAGTCATGCAATTAGGGGTCCATTAAGAAGCTAACTTTATTCCCCCTTCCAACAATCCATTTTGTTCCTTTAGTGCAATACTCCCACCCTTTTTTATGCAGTTCCAAGTTCTAGAGATGATGATAGGAGGAATTTTATAGGCTCTATTATGACAATGCTTGTAGTACAGAACTCTAGCCCAAATGGATTGAGTATTGTTATACATCCTCCAAGCCAGTCCAACATATATAGCCTTATTGTTGCTATTCGTTTTTTAGATCCCTAACCCTTTCTCTTTTTGGGAGGATGGTTATAATGTCCCAACTCAAAATATGGAGTTTTTTCCTTTTAGCAGTGGTACCCTAGATGAAGTTTCTTTGAATTCTATCAATAGCTTTAGAAGTTCTAGCAGGGAGAGTAATGTACTGCACTACATGGGATGGGATTTGCCCAAGGAAGAATTTGGCAAAAACAGTTCGGCTAGTCATGTTGAGGAATTTGGTTATCCACCCAATAATCTTTATGTGCATTCTATTAATGATTAATTAAAAGTCACTATGCATAGGCCTAAAGTGGAATATTAGAAATCCTAGGTACTTGCCAAAACAGAAACTGTTAGGGATGTTTAGGCAGTTGAAGCATGCTGAAGAGTTAGAGGTGGAGCTGTTGTTGGAAAGGAATACTTTAGACTTAGAGAGATTGATTTTTTGATCAGAGGTGGTGCAGAATACCTTGAGGATGTTTAGGATGGCATTACATGTTTAGGGATATGCTTGGGAGAAAAGGATGAGGTCATCTATAAAGAACAAGTGGGACAGTTTAGGGCCTGAAATAAAGATGCTATTGGGGTACCAAGCTTTGGTAGCAACAACATTGTCAATGGTTGTAATGACCCTTCTGGTCATTTTCTGTATTTCTACTTATTTTCACCCTTTAGAGCTTTCCTATAGTTGCCCCAATTTATTTATGACTTGCTGGAACTGACAATTCGGTTATCGGATAGTTACTTTATTTTTTAGAGCCAATTCCCTATTTTGAAGCCTTCGTAGGTTCAAATTAGCTACTGGGCAAAAAATTTAGTTAAATGACCCTGTATGACAATTTTGACTATTCCATTGGCTCCAGAACATCAATTGTAGTCTAGATGGACCTTTGGTTTGGGTCACGAGACTCCTGGACTTATTTTGGGCTATTTGCCGAAAGTTAAGAAAATAACAAGTGGGTGTGGGAGCCATTTTTTGTTGAAACAACCTCGGATTGAAATTTCGACGGCACCATTGAGTCCAAAATATCAAATTTGATAGGGTAGCATAGCTCATTTGCACACACGAAATTTTGGATGAATCCCAAGGGATTGGCAGAGACTAAAAAAATTCCAAGTCTCTAGATGGTGCTTGATATCTGGTGTGATTGCTAAAGAGGCCCTTTGGGCACTTTAGAGGAGGGCAATTTAGTGGCCCTGCTTAGCCAACAGGTACTTCTTTAGCGGCATCTGGGCGCTTTAGCGGCTGGCACTAAAATGGCCCGTGGTTCACTTTAGCGGCTTGGTTTGTGGGACGGGTACCACTTTAGCGGTGCCAGGCACTTTAGCGGTGACCTCTAAAGAAGCCAAGTGTCCGCTTTAGTGGCACCCGCATGCTTGGGAAGGGTATAAATACCCACTTAGCCTAATTCTTCACCATTTTCATCCATTCTCTAGAATCTTAAACCCTATAAAATGGGAGTTATTACGAGAATCAATTATGGGTGATTGTGGATTTTTGGTATAATTAATTTACACAATTTTCCATCAAATTAGAGGTAAGATTTCATTATTTTCATAATTGATTTCTCCATATTTTACTAAAATCACCAAAATATTGGTGGCATGATTGTAGCGCCATTAGGGCTAGAATTTATCCATTTTTGAGGATAAATGTTCCTTGAGCATAGTGGGATATTGTGTTGATTTTGAATATGCGATTTCATAAATTGTCCCCATATGGAAATTTTATGTAATTTTGGACCCGAAGCACAATAGTTCATATGGGTATCATTGTTCTTATTTTGATGAGTAGATTGTGATTTTGATAGTGTGGCACCTTGCGGAAGCTTCTCGAAAAGGAAATTGGTGATTTAGCGGATTCTTTGGGGTTTTCTTCGGCATCCAGGTAGGCTAGGTTTACCTTCTTCAAAGATTGAGATATCTCATAGTATGCTTATGATATTATGCTAGATATGGGGTAGGATCTAGGTGTTGGAAGTATGAATGAGAATATTTGGTTTAGTTGGACTGTTTAGGCAATTGTAAGACCGTAAACTTAGAGTAGTTAGCATAATTATTCATGTCTTAGGTGAATTGGGCTTCATGATAGATGTTTAAAATGGAAATGCCTTAATTACTCAAGCTAGGTGAAATTTCCTTAGTCATTCATGTTTAGAGTGGAATTGTCCTTAGTTGCTTAAGCTAAGGGAAATTTCCTTGTTGTTGTTTTAGGTAGGATTGCCTAGGTTGTTCATGTTTAGAAAGGATTACTATCTTGGGGGTATTTACGGCTTACTTGACATCTAGAATGAACTTAGATACCTTATCCTAGTTCGGTAGAAGTTGCCTAAATAGGATTTTAGGGATTAAAGTGGGTCCTCTAGTCCACCTTAGGTCAAGACTTGTGTTAGCCTTGTAGACTTAGTTACACATGATATATTATTATTAATGATTACTTTGAAACTTGAGGAAATTGAATATATTTATAGAGTATGTTAGTTAAATGTTGAAAGATTGATGCTAATTTTGGGTATTGCTAATGATATTGCTTATTTACGTGATTAATGATATGATTTATAAATATCACTTATGATATTATTTATATATACATGCTTATTGAGATGGCTTCCGTACATGACTAATGATATAACTCATAGATATATTAATGATGATACGACTTATATATACATGAGTATTGATACAATTTATGGATATGAATAATAATATGGCCTATCGATATGCCTAATGATATAGATATCAACGTGATTAATAGTTAATGACTTTTAGATATTATTAATGCCTTGTAAATATGAAATTGATTGTAGATATGATATGGCTTATAGATATGATATGACTTATAGATATGATATGACTCATAAATATGATATGACTCATAGATATGATATGGCTTGTAGATATAATATGGCCCATAGATATGATATGGTTTATAGATACAATATGACTGATAGATATGATATGACTTATAGATATGATATGGCTGATAGATATGATATGACTTATAGTCAGGATATGACTCATAGATATGATATGGCTCATATATATGATATGACTTATTTAGATGATATGAGTCATAGATATGATATGGCTTATAGATATAATATGGATCATAGATATAATATGGCTCATAGATATAATATGGCTTATAGTTTTAATATGGATCGTAAATATTATATGGCTCATAGATACGATATAACTCATAGATATGATATGCCTTGTAGGTGTGATATGAGTCATAGATATGATATGGCTTATATATATGATATGACTTATAGATATGATAAGACTAATGTATATGATATGACTTATATCTATAATTAATGACTTATAGATATTATTAATATCACATAGAAACATTTATTGAAGTAACTTATGAATATGACTATTAACATGGCTTATGGGTTTGGTTATTCATCTGACTTAATAGATGCAGTATTGATATAGTCTATTGGGTTAGTTTTTCAATATGGTTTGGTGATATGGTTTGTTGATATAGTTTATAAATATGAGTACCGGTTTGAGTCTAAAAGTTGATAATGATCTAGATAACATGAGTTTCGATTCATGTCCGACAAATGGTGATAATGATTATGATGCTATTGAGTTTTGGTCTAAGTACAACATTGGGAATTATGTATGGAATGATACTATTTAGATAGACTCTTGTTTATGGCATGATAATTTGTTTATTTACGGCTATTCAGTTGCTTAGTTTATTGGATTATACCCTCTAGGCTTATGGGGGCATGCATTGGGTTATTTACTTTTCCACACTTATTGGCTTATGGGGGCCAATCTTATAGATTTAATGGAATGTTATTTATGTTAATATCTCATATGCATTCATTTATTTATGTATTGTGATGTCACCTAAACTACACCTCCAATAAAGGATAAAGTGGCCATAACAAAATATAGTAACTCAACTTAAGCTGGGGTTGAACCCACAGGGAATATGTGAACTATCTCTCAAGTTTGCTGAAGTCACAGAATGCAAATAAGGGGTTTGTTATTGTAATCTATAAAAAATAATAAGAAGTGGAATGCTTTGGTTGTAATAAATTAGAAACGAACACTAGGAATGTGTTCCCTCTTGTTTCTCGACTCAGTAGGTTTTCATGCCCTGTTGAACCAACCCAATATCTTGCATGCATAATCTGATAAGTTATATATCATCAATTGTCTTGTGGACTCGCTGGAGAATTTCACTCTTTACTTTTTGAGCCTCAGAGTGTCTCTTTACTAACCCTTATCCTAGATCCCAGATAAACTGTTACCTTTTGAGTCTTTAGTCAATCAGATGAAGATAATTATCTTAAGAAAATAAAGATAATTAGCTTATTTTGACAATTAAGTCCAAATTACTGCAGTGATTCTTTTCTTACTCTTTACCTTTCTTGTGAATCAAGTAGTGAATATAGGAGGGATCCAAACGTTTGCAATCACTAAGAAATTTATTAAACTGAAGATGATCACAATATATGCAAGAATATTTTCCAGGATTCCCACAACCCTAGTTAAGAAAGATAGCCGCTCATCGTTGTGAAACAATCAATGGAATTTATAATTGAATGCATTAATTCAATCTCACAAGAATTAATGACTAAAAACCAAAGTATCGAATTGAATAATCAGCCAAAGTCAAGAACAAAGCAATCCCAAGATCAAAATTGAATCTCGGATTCATATATATGTTTGTAAGTAAAAAAAGTGCATCAACTAACTAAAAACATCAAAAGGGTATTTATAGAATATAAGAAAACCGTAGGAATCAATTCCTAAACAAAAGAAGAAAGTTAACGTCGGTGATCATCTACGGGGACACCTACGGAGCGTAGTTGGCACCTACGGGGCGTAGGTGGCACCTACGGGGCGTAGATGGTCCAACGCAGGTGAACAGGACCCAAAAAATCCTAAACTCTCTAAACTTGTTGATTTCTATCACCTACGGGGTGTAGGTACTACCTATGGCCCGTAGGTGACCTGATGTAAGTGACAATAAATTTTCTTCAGCTTCTGAATCTCTAATCTTAACTTTTTGGAACTTATTCTGACACCTATGCCATGTAGGTAGTACCTACGGGGTATAGGTACCCACGTAGGTAGTCCAAAATCATCAATTTTCTCATATTTTCTTCTTTTCAGCTTCAAAACCTGGTTTCTTGCAAAACACAACGCAAAATACATCATATCTAATAAAAAGTCCTAAGTAACTTGCATATTTTTATCGTTTTAAGCATCAAAAGTGCTACAAAATCATAGCACATCAACACCCTCAACTTAGAACATTTGCATGTCCTTAGGCAACATAACGCAACAAAAAAACAATGACACTTAAATAGGAGAAACCTAAGCTATCTATGACAATCAATTATCAATTTTAAGCTAAAAACATTACCCCCTCCTATTTTAACACTTCAAAACCAACTGTGTGTAACAATGAAGCATAACAATATGACACAAGGGAATCAAGATATGGCATTACATTAGCAACAAACAACCATGAATATGTACAAGTTACACTACTCAAACAAGTAAGCAACTAGAAACACAACCCACGTGCCCTTACATCATAGAAGTCCCAATCACTCATATGAAATCATGCATGTTAATGTAGGAATGTATCAAGAGAAACCCACACTCATAAGGATATTCCAATAAATGTGTATCAAATACCATAGGCTTACGCTTATTTTTTTTATCTTAGCTTGCAGACAGTCGAGTTAGGATCACTATAGGACTTTACTCAGCTTGTAATGTATGGTACATATGGATATTTTTAGTGACTAAGCCTCCTTGGAACTACACTTATTTTGGGGGTTATTCTCCCTTTTTATTCCTTTATTGCACATTCAGGTTGGGTGTGGTTTCTTTTATAATTTTTTTGCTTTTCTTTTATCTTTTTCAGCTTTTTTTCTACCACACCCAACCCTACTCACTTTTTCTCTTATTTACCTTTCTTTATACCCATTTTACACTATGCACCGCTATAATAGCCACCCTTAACTTAGGTGATTTGCCTGAGTTAAGGTGTACAATGCCCAAGGAGGACCAAGGCCAAAATAGGCTCATTGTAACACAATGGGAAAGTGGAAGGTAAAACAAGAAAAATAGGCTATACATGCTCAAAAATAGGGATTAAGGGATACTTATTCAGATTAGGAAGATCATTTATGATGAAAGTAGACTAATTTCAAGAATGAACAATGATCCTTTCCTAACCGACTATCCTACAACCTAGGCAAGACTAAACAGACATGTTCTAGATTCAACACACATAAGAAACAAAGTAGTATCTCTCTCACACATAGAACAAGATTGCATCATAAGCTACTATCTATCCTATTCATATACAAGTTAGCTATGATTATTCTATCCTAAATCCTAATGCCATAATGAGATTCATAATGTTTATACATATATACATATGTGGTTTTATAGGAGGTGTGGTTCTATTTTTAAGATCAAGATCCAGCTTTTTTTGAAGCATAATCATAAGAACCTTTACTATGCAATGGTTTAACTATCTCATCATATTCTTCGATTCCATCACTCTTGAAGTTCATGATTACTGCATCTAATACCTTGACCCCAAGCCTTTGTTCAATAGGCATAGTCTCTATATCAACATCATCATCAATAGTGTCTAACATCGACACCACTCACATATCATCTGGCTGCTGCACTGTCATACACACATCAAACATACTTGATTATCATTCATTCTGAAGGTTATCTCTTCTAAGATCATATCAATCAATACCCCACCAATGGATAGGAAAGGTCTACCCATTATAACAAAAGCTTGCACGTCTACTTCACAGTTAAGAATCATAAAATCTGCTGGGAATATAAAGGATGCCACCTTCACTTCTATATCACATAAGACACCCACTGGTTTCTTTATAGATGAGTTGGCCATCAATAGATTCATGGATATGGATTTTAGTGTACCCATCCCCAATAGTTTTTATACAATGAATAACATCATATTTATGTTGGCTCCCAGATCACAAAAAACATGTTGATATAAAAAGTCCCAATAGAACACGAAATAGTGACCACCCCAGGATTATCCTTCCTTTATACAATGGTTTGAAAGGGATAGCACTACCATGGTGCACATCATTATCGGGATCGTCGGTGACCAATTCAACACCATTATCACTTTTATAATCATCATCACTACATGTCAGCTTCTAAAAATCTGCCTCAGGTGTCTCATCAATTGTAGGACTATCATTTTTCGAATTCTTAGTAGTGGGTACATGGAGATCACTAATATGGGCACCACTCTTTGGTAATCACTCGACAATAATCGGTAGTTAAAGGACTCTGAGCCGTGTCATTTGGAAGGGTACCTTTCTGCCTTTGGTTTAACGTAGCAAACATCTACCCAAACCTTATCTCTAACTGCTTGATAGAAATCATATAAGAGTCGTCCTTCTGTGTAAGACATGAGAGGTGGGCCTTAATCTTCTTAAGGCATGACTCCTGATTCTTTTGACCCTTCACCAATTTGGATAACAATACCTCTATCCTTGATTGTATCACAGTTGCCTAGCAGAATATACCTGTCTCCCTTCTTCTTGTAATTATTTTTCATCTCCATTCACCATCATGCTCCCTATTTCCATCTCTGTATCTATCACCGTAATAGTTCTGACCTTTGTTTTCTATCCTTTGAGCTTAGAAACCTTCCAACTCACGATCCATATACTTAGCCTCTTTCTCTAAGTCTGAGTCTAACTCATAAGCTCTGAAAGCTGACCCCTGCGTACTTACTATGTTTACCTTTTATAAACTAACTACTATAAACTTCTTAGCAGCCCAATACGAGTCCTCAATTATGTAATCCCTGCTCTCTGATCGCTGCAAGCTCTAATAGCATAAGTTCTAACACCTCTCTCAGCTTCCTGCATATGCCACCCCCAGTTAGTGAGAGTAATCTAGTCTAGAACCTCAGTAGCTGCTTTCCAGCATAGTATCATAATTGTTCCTCCAGTGATGGTGTCTTCCATAGCTCAAGAATTGATGTTCAAGGCTCTATAGAATATCTCTAATAAGATCATCCCTGAAATTCGGTGATTGGGCATCATGCTAAGCTTCTTTTAAACTTGAACCAAGCCTCATAGATCGACTTAGAATGAAGCTGTCTAAAATTATATCTCTCATCTTTAAGTTACAACATCCTGGCTAGAGAAAAGAACCAATTTAAGAATCGCTTGCACAACTCGTCCTATGTGGTGATAGATCCTTTTGAAAGTTCTCCCAACCATAAAGAAACTTCTCCAGTTAGTGAGAAAGGGAACAACCTCTGTCTAAGTGCCTCTTGGTCTACCCCCGAGATGGTATACGAAGTACAGATCCTCACAAAGTTGGCGAGGTGTATAATAGCATCATTTATGGCCGCACTAAAAAATACACCTTTTAAGTTTAAGAGTTGGATCATAGCACTTGTTATATCGAATTTCACATTGAGGGTAGTGAAGGAGGAATAATAGCCCCTGCTTCTGGGGGCTCAATGTATCCCATGTCTTTCTCATCATCATATGGATAAAAATACTAGAACTCTGGGATAACTTGAGCTTGAGCTTTACAAACTCCATCTCAATTTCCACCGAGTGTTGGTCGACGATCAACTACCATCCTTGTCCTGGCTAGCTCTTCCTGCTGAATCAACCAGGCTTCCTCAGCCTCTCTTCTCTGATTAGCTGCCTTTACTTACTTCTCTTCCATCTCTCTATCAATAATATTTTATGGATCACCTAGTGCAAGCAGAGGTACAACATTCAGATTATCCTAAACTCTTCTTGGTTGTCTGCACTTATCGGATCTACCATCATATGATTAGGTTTTAACAGTCTCTCTCGGTTTGGATTTAGTGGGAATAAGGGATTGCCTTGACTCCTGGTGTTAGGCATACACCGACGTATACCAACCACAAATAGAAAAGCAAATACCTTCAAACTACAATAAACTTCAATCAACATAACACCATCTTCCCCCATAACAGTGCCAAAATTTTGATCAACACCCAAACTACACCTCCAATTGAGGATAAAACACTCATTGTCAAGTATAATTACCCAACTAGTTGAGGTCTAACCCACAAGGAAGACTTGTATAAATTGTCATGACCTGAGACTACCCCCTAGTCATAACACGATGCTTAGAACCACATGTGATCCCAAACTAACCCATGTACTGACATACTGCTTGAGCAACTAATTTAAAATGCATATAAAAGATAATTTTGCTGAACAGAAGCATAATCATCAGATCATATGAATCAATATGATACTGTAAAAGTTTACAACATGATAAATCTGAAGAAGGAACTTGAATTACATATGATGACTCTGAATGACTATCTATGAAGCCTTTACTAATACTAAATATAGGTATCTTGGACATGAGCCCAACCATCCTAAATCAATACATACAAATAAGAAAAATACAATACAAGAACTGCAACTGACTTGAGTCCTCAAAATAAGAGAAATCATCACCTGTTGGCTGGAAGCTACAATCTGTCTGACCTTGGCGTGTGGGTTACATCTTGTACCTACATTATGAAATAACACAACCATAGACACATATATGTAGTCAATACTTTGGAATGTACTGAGTATGTGAGATGTGTACAAATCATGATAATACTTTAATCATTGCTTTAAATTTGAGGACATAAACCCTTTGCTGAAATATGCATATAAATTATGTCTATATGTAAAAACTGCAAGGCATAGTGAAATTTCTAATTCATGAGCTTAAAATATTTTTGTAATCTGGGAAGCGGTAGAAACATGATTACCATATGTAAATCTCAAGTTAAAGCTGAATAGGCTATAAAATCATGCTGAGGATCATGTATGAATACTGAGCATGAATGCATGAACATGTAAAACAAATGCAAAACCAAGCATAAAAATATACTTAAATGATATGAATAACTGATATATGGACACTTGGTCATACAAACCTGAATTGATATAATCTGAATACTGAACTAAGAGTATGGGAGCTTATGTTTAATAGACATGCCCCAAAATGAGCTATCGCGGTACAACTTGTAACCCCAGTTGAAAGGTGTTAGTAACTTGGCACGGATACTGACACTGGCTATATGGATCTACTAAACTAGTGTCTTAAAGGACTAGGGTGTCACCCTAAACTGGAAGGTGCCCCTAAAAGAGTATTAACCTTATACTGGCAGGGAAACATCCCATAAACTATGCTGGCTACTTAGTTCTGGAACTTAGGGACTGCTACTAAAGGTCTCACCCTAAGCTGGCAGATAATCCTTCATCCCTATGTTTACTCGGTGCAAATTTCTACTCCCAACTGAATTGACACTGATAATGATGTGGGTTTATCGTGATTCAGATTGATAAATGCTCAACATGATAATAATCTGAGTATAATTACACAAACAAGATCTGAATGATTTGTAACTTAAAATCTGTAACATGCATGACTATCTAGGTATCGGGTGTTCATAACCCACTAGCATTGAAAAATACAATTAAATATGATTATTTCAAGGTAATGACATTATAGGAAATTTCATGTCTTAAACTCAAGAATCCAACAATTTCATAAATGTAATGAATAATTATGATTAGAGTATGAAAGAATGCTTGAATTTATGAGAAAACACTTGTTCTTGGTTGAATTCAAGAATTACATAGAGGAATCATGAAATTTATAATTTTCATGGAACCCTAAATTAAAAGGTGAATTAAACTTGAAAATTAGGAAAACTTTGGGACTCAATGGGTGAAAGGAGACCATTGATGAATATCCAACATACCTAAATTTCTTCACTCTTTGAAGGGAACATGGATTTGGAACCTTGAAAGTTAAATTCTTTGAAGAAACCTTGATTTTTGTTCTTGAGAAATTGGGAGAAGAAGGATTGTGTATTTGGTGTATTTTGGGGTTATGGGATAATAAAATCACGTTTATATCAGTTATAGGATTGTTTAGGATGTAAATGACCAGTTTTGAAGTATCCCAGGTTTGGACCCTTAGAAAATTTCCTGGAATCCCATTCTTCAGACCTAATACGACTTATGGTACGAGCCGTATGATGGGGTACGAGTGGTGAATTACTATCGTAAACTGACTAGTGTTAGTTATAGGGATGGTTTTGGTCACCATAATGGATATGACTTAGGGGTGAGTGTCATATGGTTGGGTACGAGTCGTATAGGTGACTCGTAAGGTAGACAGTGTTTGATCCTCCTGGTGTTACATTCTGCTAGGGATACGAATCATATATTGAGGTTAAGACTTGGGTGGATGAGTGGTATACAGGACAGTATCTAATCCATGGCTGAGGTTTGGTTACGATCAGGTGGGTATCAATCGTAAGGGTGTTTACAACACGTAAGGAGGTCAGTCGTGACCCTGTGTTGAGTTTTTATGGGATTTAAGTAGGGGTATTTTGGATATTTCTCTACTTACCCTAATAAGGATCTAGGACTTCTAATACACTTAATAGGTTATTTACCCTATTATTTTACTTTTAAATACTTAGAAACTCTTCCTAAACATATCATAATTCTCTCAAGAGATTTAGGGGCAAAGAGCTAGGGTTTCAAATAAGGGATTACTTTGGGGCTTGTCTTGGTGAATCCTTTCCATCATTCTTCTTGGTTTAAGGAATGATTCTCTTCCCTACTTGTAATTTCAATTAAAGGCATGGTAACATGGTTGATTTCATGGTTTTTCTCTTACATGATTATGGTTTTCAACTATTGATTTCGGGTTTTTGATGTTAAATTCTTGGTTATGATTTCCTATGGTTTTAATTATGTTTTGTATACATTAACGGTGGTTTTGGAAAATTTAATTGCATGGTAATGGGATAATGGTAATAGAATTTGGTTTTGGATATATTACGCCCCCAAGGTGTTTGATAAAAGGCTTATAAAGATATGTTCATTGCATTAACTTATCTTTAATGGAACTCTTGCTTGTTTTCGGCTTATTTATGAAACCTTAAATATTTTTCAATGGTTTATGACAGTACCCAATAATACACGCAAGTGTACGTGGTCCATCAAGTAGTAAAGTGGCCTAATGAAAGCCAAGTATCGATCCCATATGGACTTGGTTAAACAACGATTTGATTTCAGTTCATAGTTTAGATTCAATTGGTGCAAGAGTAACCGAGAACAGAGTTTGATAATTGTCACTTAAATTAAAGTAATAATGCGAAAACTAAATTCATGAAACAATCAATGGAGGAAAACCCAAGGTTAAAGCACTTCGAACAATCATATTATGTTATTGAACTTCATTAGTTAACTTGCTTATCTTGGTTGTTGATTCGTAGGGTTAATTGCATGATCATGGTCTCCCAACCTCTAATCGTTTAACTAATATGGACATTAAAAATACATTGTTGAGTGGGGATACAATAATCCAATTTACACTATCATCCTACGTCTGAATCCAGTAAGGCATCTAAGTACATCTCTGTCCTAGACACTAATTTGAATTCCTTATTTTATAAAGGAATACAAACCCTACTTTGTTTATCCCCATGTTCTATATCCCTATTCCCTCTCCCGAGATCAAAAGGTTGATAATATATGTATTTTATGGGCAATCAATCTCCAAAATAATTAAAATAAGAATAAACAAACAGCCAAATATGATGAGCAAATCAAACGAAATTAATCCAAAACAATAGTAGTCATGTTTTTGTCTTTAACACCGAAAAAGAGTTTCTTTTAGCCGATAATATTCATAATCATGATCCAAATTATTGAATACATGATATGAATAATTAAAGGCTAATTAAAGAATGAAAAAATAACCAAAAATTAGCAGTAGCTCCACAACAATACTCCACGACGTAACCAACGTGTCCAAGATTCTCCAAAAGCTTCTCCAAAGTGTGTAAAGTAATAAATATTTATAGAGCCTCATACCTAACCTTATCCAAATCCTTCTAGAATTAAAGAATAGCATGTGATACAAGTTATCCCCACCATCCTCCTATTCATGTGTTCATACAATATATTATTAATAAGACAAAGCCATAAGCCGTGTATAATTTGGATATGTTGTGCAATTTGAAGCGGTGAAATGCAGCATGCGTCACATGTAGTAATGCGCTGAAATAGAGGGGGAGAAACATGATCATCACACACATACATAGGAATTTCATATCCTAATATTTTCTAAGGTAGTGGACCACTGAACTGGAGTAGGCGTCGCACGCTCATCGCACGCACACACTGGAAGTGCATCCCAAATTTCGGTTAAGTCTTTATCGTCCCATCTTTCACCCCTTGTATCGTGGTGTATTTCCCATGGATTTCCAGAATTTAAAACATCAATATATCACCATATTCATCTAAAAAAGCTTCCTACAATATCACACACCACATATTAGAGATCATAACAACACAATATTCTCAACGGCGAATCAAAATAAGAGCTAAGATAAGGCTAATTCGTAATGATCTTCACTTATTGTTCTGTCTTAAGACTTGACTCACTTGAACTTGGAACATCACAAACAAGTTTTTCCACATATAATTACACTATTTAAACCATTTGGAGGAATTTTAACACAATAGAATCCAACGAAACCAACTAGACACACACCTAGCTCAAGCTAGTAAAACTAGTTTTCTCGATTGAACTCTAAATGACTGAATTAAGCACAAACTTATTTGCAAAACACGGTGTACATTATAATCTCATCCTTGGACACTTGAATACTTATTTTTATCAATATCAACATGTTAAGTACTCAAGTTACTCTCAAAACAAGGCAAAACAAGCTAGAATAATGACACAGAAGTGTATAAAACCACCTTAGATCATCACCCCAATCTTAAACCCTTGTTTGTCCTCGAACAACTCTTTACACTAATCATAAAAAGCTGAGATGAATCTACACTTCTACTAAAATCAAGACACTCAAGATAGTACTACAATGACTACATAGAATTCAAGTTTCTACACTAAGCATGTTATATACACAATTGTAAGCTCAAGAACACTACTTCGAAACATCCTAACCTCAAGAATTGACTAAATAAGTGGCAAACTCATTCATATTTATCAATCAATGACATCACACGAATCACCCACATTCATAAAAAATGTGCCCTCACAACAAGAGAGTTACCCAATATTATTCACAATAATGCAATGCATAACACAATGGGTACAAGAATAAAGTTACGCTCACTCTCATAAGAAATTCACAAGTTACACATAATGAACCATAGGCTTTACCTTAGTGTAATACTCCATTAATATCAGAATGTCAAGTATAGGATCAAATAGATCTTTTCGGGTTGTAATGAAGGCTAAGGGACGGGTAGGAACTATTTTGGAATAGTGACTATTTTCCCAAGCGCTTTAATACAACACAACACATTATCAATTAAAACCTAATCTTCAATAACCACTTTACACCATTTTTATCTACTCATATCTTTTCCTTGCACCCCATCTCATTGATTCCTATTAATAACACTATAGTGGGAGGATTTTTCTATTTATTCATGATTCAAATTTTAGCATAATTTTTTTTTCACTCCCAACCACAACATATCAATTTTTACACCAATAACTATTTCTTTGGGGCTTCAGTTTCACCTTTTTCTTCTCAGATTTCACACTCCTTACTCAATTAATTTACACTAAAGTGCTTAGAAGCTTTTGGATTAAATTTTGGTCTATCAAAGAAGGTATTAGGCTAAAAATGAGGCTAACAAAGAAAAAGTTAAAGGCTCAACGGGGCTGACTAAGATTAAGCACCAAGGGTAGGTCAAAAAGAGACGGTATAAAATAAGGCTATCAAAGAAATGCCTAAATCATCTCCTACACTTACTTTCTTTATTTCACTTTGCACACACACTAAGAAAGTTCTGGATATCACATGCAACAAGGAATATACAAAAACTCACATCACACATAGCACATGCTTGACTCACATAGGATTATCATAGACTCACAACCAACAATAGCGTGAATTCAAAATTTAAGCCACAAGTACAAAAGTCACAAACATGAGCCTAATAGTCTCAAAAGTAGTAATTCTCGAAATTCAACATGCTTTTACAACTAAAACACTTGCACCATCCAATCAAAAATAGCAGCAACAAAAATATCTTACACAATTTTTTAAATTGAGCCCAAAATTGGGAATTTCCCCACCCCACACTTGAAAATCTACTTTCTACCGAAAGTGAACTTTAAAGTAAGAGATAGAAATACTCCATGAGGCCTCTAGGACTAGCTAGTAGCATCTTTTTGTATCAAAAAAGGTCCGTGGACCCCACACTCAATCTTTGCCATGCTCCTTAGCTCAAGTTTCCATTTCTCAGACTTCCCATCAACCCGCGACTCAAAAAAAACAAAAACTACATAAAGTGGAAACTAAAAACTAAAAATAAAACATACCTACTTAACTTGGGTTGCCTCCCAGGCAACGCCTGATTTATTGTCGTGGCACGACCCAACTTAACGACTTAGTTTTTCTATTTCCTTCTCTTTCTCACACTTGGTCTCCATCTTCTAATTCTTTTTACCCCTCTTGGGTGTGACTTCTCAAGGATAGCAGATTTTTCAACTTTAGCCTTTTCAGGCTCATTAATTTCTATCCCGTCAGGATGCGGTATTGGAGGTTTTGGCTTCTTAATGTATTGAAAAAAGATAGGGTAATCAAGTTGATACTCGTCCCTAAATCACTGAGTTCCCAAACCACCTTGTTGTTGCCAATTTGGACAGGGAGAGTAAACTTCCCAGGGTCCTTAAGCTTTTTCAACATCTTTTATGTCATCACAGTGCTACACTCTTCAATGAGTGCTACTATTTCCACGTCCTGTAATTTTACCTTATTTACAACCACATCCCTCAATACTTAGCGTACTTGGGCATACCCTACAATACATCTAAAAGAGGAAGGTTAATGTGAAGCTCTCTGAACTTGTCAAAGAGCTTCTTAAACATGGAATCCTCCTTCACTTTTTTTTGCCTCTAAGGGAAAGAAAGTGGCGGCATTTTTACTTCTTCAACAACTTTACTTTTCAAGTACTCAGACTTCCTTGAATTATCAACAACTTTTTTGGATACCCATTGGGTATTCAAATCTGCATCTACCTCTTTTGTTGCCTTGGGAGGTTATCCTTGAAGCTCATTATCATTCCACAAGGTGATTGCCATAACTTATTTTGGATTTTCTGTATCTTTGGTCAAACCAACTTAAGGCCTGGTATTCAGTACTTGTTGTAACTGTCCTAACTACAACTCTAAACTTCTCTAGGCCACTTGCTAATTTTTTACATCTGCAGCCAACTGTGCTCTATTAGCTAGAACCCACTTCATCATCTCTTCTAAGTTGCTAGTTGACTAATTTGCTTGTGCCTTTGGTTGCTGAATTTTCTATTATTGAGCGTTCCAAGGCTGAGTCTACCACTTTATGTTGTAAGTATTACCATAATTTTTCCTTTGAGCATTACCCACATTCATTACCGATTCTGGATTTGAAGTACACCTGGCTGCAGAATGGCCACAATTTTTGCAAATTTCCCACCAACCTGCAGCTTGTTGGATTGCATTGACTATAGCCACAGGTTGTGTAGTTCCAACTTTTAGGTTGCTGAACAGAGTGTTTATCAAATTTTGTAATGCAGAAACCTGAGCTGATAACGCTGTGAATTGGTCCACCTCCAATACACCTACATTTTTTTTTGTGGCACTCCTCGAGTCTAAATGCCATTCTAGATTTCCTTGAGCTATACGGTTCAATAAAGTGTACAACTCATCAGAAGTCCTCTCCAGAACTTGACCACTTGTAGCTGAATCTAGAAAAATTTTCATATTGTGGTCAAGAGCCTCTATAAAAGTATGATCAAGTACCTCATTAGACTGTTGATGGTGTGGACAATCCCGAAGAAGAGCTTTGAAGCGCTCCCAAGAATGATAAAGATTCTCGTCTGGCTTTTTTTTGAAGCACACTATCTCACTGCGAAGTCTCGCAGTCTTACCAGACGGGAAGAACCTGATAAGGAATTTTCTGGCCATGTCATCCAATGAGGTGATTGAATTTTCTGGTTCCGCATTCAACCACTTTTTTTCTTCCCCAATCAGAGAAAATGGGAACAAAGTCATCCTCACATAATTTGCATTCACACCCGTGGGAATGAATGTATCACTAATTTCTAGAAAATTCCATAAGTGGACATGTGGATCTTTGTGTGAAAGCCCTATGAACTGTCCACTGCTGATCAGAAACTGTACTATATTTTGTTTAAGCTTGAAATTGCCTCCAGCTCTCGGCATCTGAAATGGGGAGGTCAAATTTGTTGGAAGTGGAATTTCCACTTCTCTAACTGTCCTGTGGGTTGCTTATTCATCAGCCATGATGACAAGATTCTCTTGGTTTTCTGCGAATTGAGGAATACTGTGGAGAAGTTTGCTTCTCTCCTTCGTTGATCGAAAAGTTGCTCAGGTTTGAATCTTGGTTCGACCAAGTCCTGATCCCTTGCTAGCTTACTACTTTGAAACCTGTTTCCTGCAAAAACAAAACCAAGACCAAGTGTAAAAACACCAAAGAAATTTAAAACGCAAAACTAAAATAAACAATTTCCAAATTACAAGTCCCCGGCAATGGCACCAAAAATATGACAACGCCCAAGTGCAAATACAAGTGTACGTGGTCCATCAAGTAGTAAAGTGGCCTAATGAAAGCCAAATATCGATCCCATACGGACTTGGTTAAACAACAATTTGATTTCAGTTCATAGTTTAGATTCAATTGGTGCAAGAGTAACTGAGAAGAGAGTTTGATAATTATTACTAAAAGTCATGAAACAATCAATGGAGGAAAACCTAAGGTTAAAGCACTTCGAACAATCATATTATGTTATTGAACTTTATTCGTTAACTTGCTTATCTTGGTTGTTGATTCGTAGGGTTAATTGCAGTATCATGGTCTCCCGACCTCTAATCGTTTACATAATATGGACATTACAACTACATCTTTGAACGGGGATACAATAATCCAATTAAGTGTTTTACACTATCATCCTACGTCTGAATCAAGTAAGGCATCTAAGTACATCCCTGTCCTAGACACTAATTTGAATTCCTTATTTTATAAAAGAATACAAACCCTACTTTGTTTATCCCAATGTTCTATCTCCCTATTCCCTCTCCCGAGATCTAAAGGTCAACAATATATATATTTTATGGGTGATCAATCACTAAAATAATTAAAATAAGAATAAATAAACAACCAAATATGATAAGAAAATTCAAAGAAATTTATCCAAAACAATAGTAGTCATGTTCTTGGCTTTAACCCCCAAAAAGGGGAGGGGGATTTGGCCGATAATATTCATAATCACGATCCAAATTATTGTATACATGTTATGAATAATTAAAATCTAATTAAAGAATGAAAAATTAACTGACTATTAGCAACAGCTCCACAACAATACTCCATGATGTAACCGTGTCCAAGATTCTCCAAAAACTTCTCCAAAGTGTGTAACGTAATATATATTTATAGTGCCTCATACCTAACCTTATCCAAATCTTTGTAGGATTAAAGAATGGCACATGATCCAAGTTATTCCCACCATCTGCCTCTTCATGTGTGCATACTATATATTATTAATAAGACAAAGCCCCAAGCCGTGTATAATTGGGATTGTTGTGCAATTTGAAGTGGTGAAATGCAGAATGTGTTGTATGCAGTAATACACTAAAATAGAAGGTGCGGCGCATAATCATTGCACGCATACACTGGAATTGTGTCTCCTAATATTTTCTAAGGCAGTGGAGCACTAAACCGGAGTAGGAGTCGCACGCTCATCGCGTGCATACACTGGAAGTTGCATCCAAAATTTTGGTAATGTCTTTATCATCCCATCTTTCATCCCTTGTATCATGGTGTATTTTACATACATTTTGTAACGCCCCAATAACCAATCCCGAGACTTCACATAGTGCTCAAGGCCACACATGGCTTCGAGATAACCCTCTAAGCCTGTCACTACCTTCATAACTCTCCACGACATGAATCATCATAAAGTAGGGAAGAATAATGATGAATGAACATACTGAGAAACGAAGTAATACGGTTCTGTACAAATAAAATACTGAAATCTCTGTACATGCTGGCACACTAGTCTGACAAATACTCTACTTCATAGGACTGAGGAGCCATTGGGAAAGATCCCCAACTGACTCATACTGAACTGAAAGTAAACAACCATCTATTAACAAGACAAAATCGTAGACACAGGTCCTCTAACCATGAGGACTCACCAACCGCAGAAATGTAAATGAAGGTACTCAAAGATCACTGTCGCTGCTGAGACTAAGCACCTGAACCTATATCATGAGGAAATATAGAATACAAAAGAGTATGGGAGTCAGTACTTGGGAATGTACTGAGTATGTGGGGGTGGATGCATCATTTTAAATAATATCATAAATGTATAAGAAAATCATGCATGCTAACAATAACAACTCTCTTCGCTTGAATTATCTAAAACATCATTTCCTAAAGTCATCAGTAATAACATATGTTTCATAAATCTCGTAAATCATTTAACTCAACTCAAACTCTTTGACTCATGACTTAGAGTGGCTCGGTAACTCATGGTACTTAGATAATTATGGACGTGGGAGTTTCTTATAACCGACATAACTACACCATGTGAGCCGCATGGAGTCCAACGTTTTGCCCTCCTAAGGAGAGAACCCCACATTGGCGGGGGTGTCGTACTCTTCCCAAGGAGTACAACCTCAATTTATCAATCACAATCCCATACTCGGACTCTGGCCCACAATCATCAATATCAATCCTACGGTGGCAGGTAGTTTTGGGGAAATACCACATTTCCCACTCGGTGCTAAATACTCCTCCCAGACTCAGCTCAAAACGCGTTAGGAAATCCACCTTAATCAATATCAACTCATGGGTCTATCATAGAGACCAAAACATAAATATATCTCATCTGTAAATCATGAACAACCGTGGATTCCTAACTCGACTCAAAATCAAAACAATCTTTCTCAACATCAAGTACCTTTTCTTATCAAATCATTTCAAATATCAAAAGCTTCAAGGAAACATCATAGGACTCATTCTCGACTTTCCATCTCAAATATATATATATTTTCAATAGTCAAATTTCTCATGGAAAGGCATAACTCATGACACTTGTCTTAAATCGCTTAGAAATCATCAATACGTAATGACAATATACAACTCATGGAATAAATTCTCAATTTAAGAAACATGATGGTGAAATAATCATAACTATCAAACTTATTCAACTCAAATCTCATAAATCATAAATAAAGAAATTTGGGTGTAAGACCACTTGCAAAATCATGTAAATCAGTAATAGAAAGTAAATCTTTAGGCACAAGAACGAAAGGAGTGTTCTTGTTCAAACCCCACATACCTTGGATTTTGATTTAAAGATGTGGAAACTTGTTTGGAACTCTTATCACACTTTTAGCCAAGATTCTTGATGCCTTTGACTTGGGAAACTTAGTTCTTGAACAACTTGGAGAAATTCATGGAAGATTCTCTGAATTTCATGGAAGAGGATTTGGATTTTGGATCTTGTAGAAACCCTAGTTTCTAGGAGATTCTTGGAAGATTGGAAGATAAAGAAGAAGGAAATGAGTGAATCTTCTCCACTTTGATATACATATATGAGACCACATGGGGAGGAAATGACCAAAATGCCCTTTTCTGAAAATGCTAAAATTTGCTGATCGGGGCCTGTGACGGTCGATCTGACGGTCCATCAAGTCTCCTGATGGTCCAACAGATCGTCCGTCACTCGAGTGAAAAAACTGGAACGTTCTACCTTGACGTGACGGTCGAAGTGACGGTCTGTCAGGAAACTGACGGTCCACCAAGTCGTCCGTCACTCGAGGGCCAGAAATGAGACATTCTGTCTCGACCTGACGGACCCCTTGACGGCCCGTCAACTTTTTGATGGTCCACCAACTTGGCCGTCGCATGATGGACTGAAAAAGGAGTCACTGTCTCGGCTTGACGGGGCACTTGACGGTCCACCAGGGACCTGATGGTCCACCAGGTCGATTGTCAAACCTGGGCGATCCGATATCGTTGAGTAAAACGGCCATTACTCACTCATCCGATGTCGGATTTTGATGAAATCGGTATCGATGGAAATCTTATTCAATTCTATACATGAAAAAAAGTAGAAATTAGAGAAATACAACATGGTTTAAAAATCAATAAATTTAGAAGTCATACATATCCACTCAAAAGACAGATTTAGGCTTAAGAAATAATCGGGGTATTACAGATTTTCAGCCTTTATTTCATCAATATGGCACCATATTCAGCTCAAAAAGCTTCCTACAATATCACACACCACATATTAGAGATTATAACAACACAATATTCTCAATGACGAATCAAAACAAGAGCTAAGATAAGGTTAATTCGCAATGATCTTCACTTATTGTTCTGATTAAGACTTGACTCATTTGAACTTTGCACATCACAAACAAGTTGTTCCACGTATAATTACACTATTAAAACCATTTGGAACCCTTTTAACACAATAGAATCCAACGAAACTAACTAGACACACACCTAGCTCAAGCTAGTAAAACTAGTTTTCTCGATTGAACTCTAAATGACTCAATTAAGCTCAAACTTATTTGGAAATAAGGATGTACATTATAATATCATCCTTGGACACTTAAATCCTTATTTTTATCAATATCAACACGTTAAGTACTCAAGTTACTCTCACAATAGGGCGAAACAAGCTAGAATAATGACATAGAAGTGTATAAAACCACCTCAGATCATCACCTCACACTTAAACCCTTGTTCGTCCTCGAACAACTCTTTACACTAAGCATAAAAAGCTGAAGTGAAGCTTCACTTCTACTAACACCAAGACACTCAAGCTAGTACTACAATGACTACATAGAATGCAATTTTCTACACTAAGCATGTTATATACACAATTGAAATCTCAAGAACACTACTGCGAAATATCCTAACCTCAAGAATTGACTCAATAAGTGGAAAACTCATTCATATTTATCAATAAAATACATCACACGAATCACCCACTTTCATCAAACATGTGCCCTCAGAACAAAAAAAATACCTAAGATTATTCACAATAATGCAATGCATAACACAATGGGTACAAGAATAAAGTTACACTCACTCTCACAAGAAATTAACAAGTTACACATAATGAAACATAGGCTTGACCTTAGTGTAATATTCCATTAATATCATAAAGTCAAGTATAGGAGCAAAGAGGTCTTTTCAGGTTGTAATGAAGACTAAGGGATGGGTAGGAACTATTTTGGAATAGTGACTATTTTCCCAAGCACTTTAATACAACTCAACACATTATCAATTAAAACCCAATCTTCAACAACAACTTTACACCATTTTTATCTACCCATATCTTTTCTTTGCACCCCATCTTATTAAGCTCCATTAATAACAACACTATAGTGGGAGGATTTTTCTATTTATTCATGATTCAAATTTTAGCATAATTTTTTTTCTTTTTTTCACTCCCAATCACAACATATCAATTTTTACACCAATAACTATTTATTTGGGGCTTCAATTTCACCTTTTCCTTCCCAGATTTCACACTCCTTACTCAATTAATTTACACTAAAGTGCTTAGGAGCTTTTAGATCAAATTCCGGTCTATCAAAGAAAGAATTAGGATACATACGAGGCTAACAAAGGAAAAGCTAAAGGCTCAATAGGGTTGTCTAAGATTAATCACCAAGGGAAGGTAAAAAAGAGACAGTATAAAACAAGGCTATTAAAGAAATTCCTAAATTATCTCCTACACTTACTTTCTTTATTTCACTTTGCACACACACTAAGCAAGTTCTAGATATCACATGCAACAAGGAATATACAAAAACTCACATCACACATAGCACATGCTTGAATCACATAGGATCATCATAGAGTCTCAACCAACAATAGCATGAATTCAAATTTTAAGCTACAAGTACAAGAGTAAAAAACATGAGACTAATAGTCTCAAAAGTAGTAATTCTCACAATTCAACATGCTTTTACAACTAAAACACTTGTACCATGCAATTAAAAATAGCACCAACAAGGATATCTTACACAAAATTTTTTAAAATGAGCCCAAAGTTGGGAATTTCCCCACCCCACACTTAAAAATCTATTTGTCCCCAAAGTAAACTTTAAAGTATGAGATAGAAATACTCCATGAGGCCTTTAGGCCTATCTAGTAATATTTGTTTGTAGCAAGAAAGGTTCGTGGACCCCACACTCAGTCTTTGCCATGCTCCTTAGCTGAGGTTTCCAGTACTCAAGACTTCCCATCAATCTGTGACTCAACAAAAACAAAAACTATGTGATGTAAAATTTAAAAACTAAAAATAAAACATACCCACTTAACTTGGGTTGCCTTCCAGGCAGCGCCTGATTTAGTGTTGTGGTACGTCACAACTTAACAACTTAGTCGTTATATTTTCCTTTCTTTCTCACACTTGGTCTCATCTTATAATTCTTTTCACCCCTCTTGGGTGTTAATCTCACGGGTAGCACATTTTTCAACTTTAGCCTTTTCAGGATCATCAATTTCTATCCTATCAGGATGCGGTATTAGAGGTTTTGGCTGCTCAATGAGGGTGTCAGAAGAGGCCTTTGGCAGACTAGCCACCCCACACTTGTCCATTCAATAACAATGATCATACACAATTATTTATATTGGGATGTTATGTTGAGCACTTTGTAAATTTTAAACATCACCTCTTCATTCTCTAACCTCATTGTGAGTGTACCTTTCCTAACATCAATTAATGCTTGATAACGCTCAATCTACAGCTCTCGTTTGAGTGTAAAGCGGTCGTTAGCAAATATAGAACCCAACCTGGGTTGGGTGTCGATCCCACAGGGAATAGCTTGGCCAACAAGTAAGTAAAATTACTAAACTTTTGGTGCAAGTCTCGTAAGAAGGGGGGATTCTTGTTTTGCAAGTAATGTAAACAAAAGCTGAAAATAATAAAGTAAAAAGAGAGAGATTGTTACGTTGGTTGTAAACAATGAGAATTGAAGCGTTGGGGTTATGTCCACCTTCTGAGGTATACGTCTCTATTGGCTATGAGTGTGTAGAATTCTGACATGCAATTGCTTATAGAGGATTGTAGTCGATGGTAAATCCAAGCGTCTCTCGACCTAAACAAGGACTATTTCACTTTAACTCTCTCGAGCTTAAAGCGTGTCTAATGGTACGAATTCTCCAAGAGGTTAGTCCAGTTACGGCACTAGCTTTTTAATAGGAAAGGGTGTCCTACTACCTTGACATTATCTCTTTTCCAGACAAATAACTTTTCTCTCGAACAAGTTAAATGTTAGACTGGCGTATTCTTGCGTTTGCAACCGCAAAGAATGTAGATTAAGATGAAGAGAATAATGATATAAGCAATATACGTGCCTCGAACTCACAAACTCACAGCAATAGATAGTAACTCATTCGGCTTCCATAACCCCAACAGAGAAGTTTAGTTACCCATGAATACGAAGGAAATCACGATTGACATTGTTATTATATCACGATATTGAGTAATGGCGTGTAGATCAAGTGATAGGCGTGAGGCGTGATTCCTTAGCAAGTAACGATTCTCTTGTTGTGGAGTTTAAGAATAGAAGAGTAGATTAGAAGTGTTTGTAGTGGAAGATGAGAGGGATGGAAGAAAATTAATTATTGAATGATGAATGTAAGATTTGCTGTTAAGAAGATGTAAGAAGATGTAAGAAGATGTAAGAAGATGTAAGAAGATGTAAGAAGATGTAAGAAGATGTAAGAAGATGTTAGAAGATGTAAGAAGATGTAAGAAGATGTTAGAAGATGTAAGAAGATGTAAGAAGATGTTAGAAGATGTTCTAAAATCTCTAGCATGATAGGGTATTTATAATACCCATATCCTAATCCTACTAGATAAATAAAATATCTAACCAAATCCTAATAGGCTAATGTAATACTAAACCCAAATGTACTAGGTTAAGGTAATATTATCATAATCCACATAAAATAATGAAATAAATAACCTAATTGTACTAGGTTAATGTATCATTGTCAAAATCCAGCTTTGTGTCTGTAAGTCCCCAAAGTCTTCAGAATTGCTGTTTTAGCCCGGGACAGATTTTCCATGCAGCAGTTTTGGTCCTTAGGCGTGTAAACTCTCTTCCCTTCCTTCGTGAGCTTTCTTTTGCGTCAAGTAAGCCATAAAATGCTGAATTCTGCATCATTTATACCTGAAACTTTACTAATCATGTTCGTTAGCTCATTTACAGGAAAAAGGACTAAAAGTGCATGAAATATATAATTTGTTCTCAAAACTAGGCTAAAATATGGGCAAAATATATTGATATAGGCGTGTAAATTCGCCTATCATCAACACCCCACACTTGAAGCTTTGTTCGTCCTCGAACGAAATACCATGTCCTTCTAAACATCAACTTAGGGTTTCACAGCAACAACACAAAATATTCGTCAAGACAAGCACAACAATTATCAACAAAGAGTAGCTTTTCGATTATAGGTAGAAACAATTTAACCTCTAGCATAGACTCGTGATGGTGATCAACTCGTATGCAAACGTTAAGGTACAAGGAATCATATATAACTACCCAAAACTCATCAACCATGTGTGTCTCGAAATATATTACCCATAATCACTCACAAGTATAGCATATTTTTCAAACATGGGTATCAAAATATCCTTGCTCTCGCTCTCACAAAGAATTCATATGAAGCAACTGATGACCATAGGCTTGCCCTTAATGTAATACTCTACTAAATGTCAGAATGCTAAGCTTAGGATCAAGTAGGTCTTTTGATGGTTGTAATGTAGGCTAAGGGACGGGTAGGACTATTTTGGCCAGGAATAGTGACTAAGTTCCTAAGCTCTTTAATACATCACTTTGTATCATTGACACTTTTTTTTTTCTTTCAACCTTTCTTTCTTTTACTCTACCACCCTTGTTCTCCTCTTTTGTTTTTCAATTTTAAGCACAACTCGCTTTTCAGCTTTCTTTTCCTTTTTCTTTTCACAATATACCTCTTATGATAGCACTTTCTTTTTCATAACACATTCAAGCACCATTACAATTTATAGCATCATACTCACCCAATTTCCTCTTATGTTGTCACATGACTTTTTCACTTTAAAGCACTTAGGAGTTTGGATCAAATTACGGTCTTGAAAAAAATGGATTAGGCTTACATACAAGGTTGTCAAAGAAAATAGGCTAAAGGCTCAAAAGGGTTTAACTAGGATGATGTCCATGGGTAGGTAAAACTGAAGGTAAACAAATATAGGTTGCCAAAGAAATGCCTAAATCATATCCTAAACTTACACTCCTTATTTTCGCTTTGCATACATACCAGGCAAGTTCTAGCATCAGCCACACACATAGAATATATGATTATCTCACACACACAAGGCACATGGTCGACTTGCTTGGAAGTAATATAGACTCTCGACCCAACAAGTGAAGGAATTGAACCACACAATATCACATAATGAGTCACAACTAGAGCCTAAACGTCTCAATAGTCACAATTGTAGCACATACTCTTGTTATAATCTCATGCTGCCTATCAAAATAATTTCATGCGAAGCTGAAAAAAACAACAAAAACAAAAACTAAAACACGAAAAAAATAAAAAAACAACAAAATTAACAAACATAGATGCGATAGAGAAGTATAGCATACGATACCGCCACCCCACACTTAAACGGGACACTGCCCTAAGTGGAAAATAAATACGAGGAACCTAGTTAGTCGGACTCTTCTTCAATGTCGGGGGTCATACCCCCTTCGTCGGAATCATCATAAGAGTCGTCGTCAGAGTTCTCCTCCTCGTCAGAGTCTGGCAAGCGTCGATCGTCATCAGTCGGCACATCATCATCTAGAGGTTCCTCAAAGTATACGCCCACTCCACACATCTCCCGTGCATGAATATTCATGGGATAGTTGTGGTCCAGCTGTTGGAGCTCTGCAGCAGTTGGAACACGTCCACCACTCATCATAGTAAATCGCGTCATGCCATAAAGATGATGGAAAAAACTTTCATCACGAGCATGTCTTTCCGCAGTAGTAAGGTTGACACCATGAGTTGTTTCAGCATCTTTGACCTTAGTAAGGTCAACCTTCTTTGGGTTATGTGGGAGTTTGTGGTCAGCTGGTTCCTCTTCGATATCCTCCTTCCGCAAGATTGCTGTCAACAGATTTCCAAACGTGTAGTGGGACCTTTTGTGGAGTTTGGCCTTCCTCATGGTAGAGCGAATGATTGCCCCAAAGTTGATAGGGACATTCGTCATCAAAGCATAGACCAAACACACTCTATCTCTTGATATCTTGGTGTATTGAGTCCCAGGAATAAGGCATGAGTTGACAATACGCATCCAGATTCTTGCTTCCCTATTCAGTGAAGCATAGGGGAAGGTGTTGGGCCGTCCTGTGTCTTTATGTCTGCCCCACTTTGCCATCGATCTACTTCCACAAAGTGTGTGTCTAATTGCTCTATAAGGAGGCCTGCTGTACAGCTCTTTGAATGGTGCTGGGTCGACCGAAGGTAAGCCAAGAAAAGAGTTGATCCAGTCCGCGTTGAGCTGTAACACTTGGCCCCGAATTTTGACTTCGTTGCCTGTTGTTTTCGGCGACCAGTTGGCGTAAAACTCTCTTGTCAAATCAAGATTACATTCTCCCATATCACGGAAGATGAAATCCAGCTTCAATGCCATGATTTTCGCCAACATACGCGGCTCCTTCTTCGCTAAGGTGTCCTTGTTGATCAGGTTGACGTGAACATATCTTCTTTCTTTGTTGTTCCTGTACCATTCTTTGGCTTCCTCCTCAAGAACCCATTTTATTCCAAACATTCTGCGGGGTAGTTGTGTTGATGATGATTCTCCTTGGTCCTTTCTACCTCTCTTCTTGCCCTTTTGGGAAGTGGTAGCCTTCTCCTTGCCTTGCCTCGCTTTAGGTGCCATTGTACCTGAGACTAGAAATAGTGTTAATGGAAGCACAATCTCAGTTGATACAATCTATAAACAAGCAGTAGGGGTACCACCCCACACTTAGTTTTGTTGACACAAATCAGTGAAGTGAAAGTGGTCGATTACTCAGATTTCGTCGACATACGTTTAAGGATTGTATTCCGACAAGAAAATCAGCAATGCATCACTTACTTGCAGCCATTGGGATACTTTCATGGTAGATATAGCAACACTACTACATAGGGGTTACCACATGGAATCGTTATTCTTACAACAATCACAACCTCCTAAGTCGGTAGGCACTATAAGTCTTATCCCGATGGCCGGGATAGTCTAACATGTAAGTATCCAAACAACAATCTTAAGCAATATTCATAGCCATAGCAATTCCACAAATATCATAACAATGCTATTGAAACCAAATTCAAGTCGGAAACAAGTCAAGATTTTCCTACGTATATGTTCACTCACATGATTTTGCAACAACAATCCAAACACATGAACATCACCAACAATCTTATATAATTTAGCAATTCATAATATCCATAGCAACGTAGTACTTACAAGAAATAAATGAAGAATAAGAGAGTACTTACTTGCTTGAAACTTGTGGATATGGTTTTGTGAATTGGAAGAGCAAAAGAGGAAAATTTTGAGAAGATTTGGAAGAGTATGCGGTGCCTTTAGGGTATTTTCTATTGTGGTTGTGTTATAAAACTAAGTCCCCTTTATATTGGAAGAGTATGGGTTGGGTTATGACCTATTTACAATCGGTTTTGGAGACAAAAATCCTACATATGCGCCGCATAATACTCGGCATATCAATGACATATGCGGCGCATTGTCTATGGCATAATGGGACATATGCGCCGCATAGTCTATGGCATTTGTAGACATATGCGCCGCATAGTCTATGGCATATGAGATACTGAGACCAAATGCCATAGCATAGGCGGCGCATAGTCAAAAGCATACCTAGGAATAGGCGGCGCATAGTGTATAGCACACTAGATTCCGAGACCTTAGGCTATAGGATAGGTTGTGCATCGTTCGTGGCATAGTTTTACCAAGGCCTAGCCTTCCTCGAAGCCTATTTTAGCGTGAGAAAGGCTCAATCCATAGCCTTATGCATCACCCTTCCTAACTTACCAACTTTACCATACAATGCGTCCAAATCGTCAATTGAAATCAATCTCCTCGTTGACTACTTCTTGCACCTATATTTGCTCAAACAAATGAAAACGATTAGTACGATGGGTTGCCTCCCACCAAGCTCCTTAGTTTTGGTCGTGGCACGAATATTATTTTTGGATTTTCATTATCAAAAGCAAAACAAGTAAAAAAAATGATAAAACGATAAAACGATGGGTTGCCTCCCATCTAGCGCTTGATTTATTGTCGCGGCACGACATAGTTACCTCGAGTACTTAGACTTCGTCGAGATAGATGGTTGGTCATTTTCTGAATGGATTTAGACAACAATGAGGCTTACTTGTAGGCATGCAATCTTCTTCGAGAAGACTCATACGTCTCCCCGGAGGGTCACCAATTATATCATCAATAGTCCAACCCATAGCTCTCATGTATCTCTTCAGAGCAGAGATGAGAGCCTCTACGTGCTGTTTACTTAAATCATCCGCACTCACCGGAAGTATCTTTATACTTTCCAAGAACACATACCTTAGATAATCGGGGAGCTCTTTCGATTCTATCATTGGTGGCTCTTCAAGGGAAGTCTTCGCTGGTGGTGTGGGTCGATTTTTGAGATCAAGGTCCAGCTTCTTGGGAGCATAGCGATATGTTCCTAATCCCGATAGAGCACAAATGGCTTCTTCAGAATTTTCAGCATCTTCACTCTCTCCATTCATGAGCACAACCTCCAAGGGATCATCAATAATTTGCTCTTCATCAAGTAGTTCTTTCTCATCATCAAAGAAAACATCAGCCACCGAGAATACACTCGGATCTTTGGGTTGCTTCATTGATTTGCAAACATCAAAGCGAACCACTTCATCATTTATTCGGAATGAAAGCTCATTAGCTCTCAAATCAATGAGCACACTTCCTGTAGCAAGGAAAGGGCGCCCCAAGATTATGGGAACCTCAGAATCCGCTTCACAATCCAAGATGACAAAGTCTGCTGGAAAGATAAATGAAGAAACTTTTACCAAGACATCGCATAGAATACCAACAGGTCGTTTTACCGACCTATCTGCCATGACGAGCCTCATATTGGTTGGAGTAGGATCTCCTAACCCCAACTTCTTGTAGATCGATAATGGCATCAAATTGATGCTGGCTCCTAAGTCACATAATGCTTTGGCAAAGTTCAAAGATCCGACGGTGCAAGGAATAGTGAAAGCTCCGGGGTCGGCCTTCTTCTGAACTATCGATCGGGTAGCAATTTCACTACAATGATGCACATCGTCTTTCAGCTCATAACTTGCTGCCCTCTTCTTTGTCAAAAGATCTTTCATAAACTTCGCATACCCAGGCATTTGTTCAAGTGCCTCTACCAATGGAACATTAATGGTCAGCTGCTTCAACATAGTCATAAATTTGCTGAACTTAGTGTCATCCGCCACCTTCTTCAGTCTTTGGGGAAAAGGTGGTAGTGGGTATGGAAGTGTTCTCTCCACGGTTTTCTTCTCCTCTTGCTTCCGTTTTTCCATTTTTTCAGGCTGCACGTCACTGGGCGTGACATCCTTGACGTCAGGACTGGTTGTTGCGGCATCTTCTCCTTTTACGTTATTATCTATGTCCGCAACTTCGTCAACCACTTGCTTGCCTTTTGCTGAAGGTTCTAGCACCTTACCACTTCTGGTAGTGATGGCCATGCATGACCCATCATTCCTTGGGTTTTGCACAGTATCGCTAGGTAAAGTGCCAGCCTTTCTTTGATTGAGTGCTGCTAAAAGTTGGCTCAATTGCTGCTCTATTTGCTTGATTGAAGTGGAATGAGAATCAACTAATTGCTTCATAGAGTACAAATCATTTATTACCTCCGTTACTCCTGCGCTCGTTGCTTCCACTCCTTTCAGTAGTTTAGCCATCATGTCTTCCATACCTCCAGAACTAGATGTGGTGGTTTCACGTCTTCCAGGGGGTACGTATAAACCACTCTGTTCATTGTTTTTCCTCCAACTACCTTGGTCTTTGCTTCCAGATTTATCATAATAGTTCCGACCTTGGTTTCCTTGGGTATTCCCACGGAAACCCCCCTGATTGTTCAAGTAGTTGGCCTCCTCTTCCGAATCAGATTCGTCTCTTCCTTTTAGCGCCACAGCTTTCACTTTTTCGGTCTTCCCTGATAATAAATGCTTTGTAAGAAGATCCACTTGTGTTTTCATGTGCGCCATATCTTGATCACGTTCTTCTTGTCTTCTTCTTTGGTCCGCAGTCATGCCTATAGATAAAGTGGGGCTTGCTACCTCAGAATCCCTGGTATGCCAAGCTCTACTTTGTTTCATCATGTGATCTAGCATATTGCTTGCTTGACCAAAGGTGAGGTCCATAAAAGATCCTCCAGCTGCGTTATCCACCACTGGCTTAGTTATTGAATTCAAGGCTCTATACAATATCTTCATGAGGTGAACATTAGTCATGTGATGGTTTGGGCATCTTTCTAGCTTTGTCTTGAACCTCTCCCATGTTTCATGAAGAGCTTCAGTGGGAAGCTGACGAAAGTTGCTGATTTCATCTCTCAATTGTGCCCTTTTGGAAGGCGGAAAGAATCTTTCTAGGAAAGCGTCTCTCAATTGCCTCCAATTTGTAATTGAATCAGGAGTCAGCCCATTCAACCATAGTGTTGCCTCCCCAGACAGAGACAATGGAAATAGACGTAATCGAATTGCATTCTGACCAACACCAGGATTGTCAAAAGACTTGCATGTAGAAATAAAGTTGATGAGATGCATATTCGGATCATCGCCTGCTAGTCCACCAAACAATCCCTTGAGTTGCAATAACTGAATCATGGTGTTTGTGATGTTGAACTTGGCTCCGGGGGCTAATGGCGGAAGAATAATGGCTCCAGTGGCACCAGCTCCATCAAGATCATCATCATCATCATCGAATGGTATTTCACGTTGTGCATCCATTGATGCACTGAACAAAAACCTGCAGTAAACAAAAACAAAAACTAAAAGTAAAAGTACGAGAATCTTTGACCAAAGGGTCTAGTAATTATTACGGACTTAATTGACACTTGTATTCCCCGGCAACGGTGCCAATTTTTGATAACGCTCAATCTACAGCTCTCGTTTGAGTGTAAAGCGGTCGTTAGCAAATATAGAACCCAACCTGGGTTGGGTGTCGATCCCACAGGGAATAGCTTGGCCAACAAGTAAGTAAAATTACTAAACTTTTGGTGCAAGTCTCGTAAGAAGGGGGGATTCTTGTTTTGCAAGTAATGTAAACAAAAGCTGAAAATAATAAAGTAAAAAAAGAGAGATTGTTACGTTGGTTGTAAACAATGAGAATTGAAGCATTGGGGTTATGTCCACCTTCTGAGGTATACGTCTCTATTGGCTATGAGTGTGTAGAATTCTGACATGCAATTGCTTATAGAGGATTGTAGTCGATGGTAAATCCAAGCGTCTCTCGACCTAAACAAGGACTATTTCACTTTAACTCTCTCGAGCTTAAAGCGTGTCTAACGGTACGAATTCTCCAAGAGGTTAGTCCAGTTACGGCACTAGCTTTTTAATAGGAAAGGGTGTCCTACTACCTTGACATTATCTCTTTTCCAGACAAATAACTTTTCTCTCGAACAAGTTAAATGTTAGACTGGCGTATTCTTGCGTTTGCAACCGCAAAGAATGTAGATTAAGATGAAGAGAATAATGATATAAGAAATATACGTGCCTCGAACTCACAAACTCACAACAATAGATAGTAACTCATTCAGCTTCCATAACCCCAACAGAGAAGTTTAGTTACCCATGAATGCGAAGGAAATCACAATTGACATTGTTATTATATCACGATATTGAGTAATGGCGTGTAGATCAAGTGATAGGCGTGAGGCGTGATTCCTTAGCAAGTAACGATTCTCTTGTTGTGGAGTTTAAGAATAGAAGAGTAGATTAGAAGTGTTTGTAGTGGAAGATGAGAGGGATGGAAGAAAATTAATTGTTGAATGATGAATGTAAGATTTGCTGTTAAGAAGATGTAAGAAGATGTAAGAAGATGTAAGAAGATATAAGAAGATGTAAGAAGATGTTAGAAGATGTAAGAAGATGTAAAAAGATGTTAGAAGATGTAAGAAGATGTAAGAAGATGTTAGAAGATGTTCTAAAATCTCTAGCATGATGGGGTATTTATAATACCCATATCCTAATCCTACTAGATAAATAAAATATCTAACCAAATCCTAATAGGCTAATGTAATACTTAACCCAAATGTACTAGGTTAAGGTAACATTATCATAATCCACATAAAATGATGAAATACATAACCTAATTGTACTAGGTTAGTGTATCATTGTCAAAATCCAGCTTTGTGTCTGTAAGTCCCCAAAGTCTTCAGAATTGTTGTTTTAGCCCGGGATAGATTTTCCATGCAACAGTTTTGGTCCTTAGGCGTGTAAACTCCCTTCCCTTCCTTCGTGAGCTTTCTTTTGCATCAAGTAAGCCATAAAATGCTGAATTCTGCATCATTTATACCTGAAACTTTACTAATCATGTTCGTTAGCTCATTTACAGGAAAAAGGACTAAAAGTGCATGAAATATATAATTTGTTCTCAAAACTAGGCTAAAATATGGGCAAAATATATTGATATAGGCGTGTAAATTCGCCTATCATCAATGCTCCTCCGATTCTAAATGCTTTGGCATGGTATGGGTGGTTGGTTTGGTATGGTTTAACTCGATTGTATAGTTCATGGTTGGTACCCTATCCCAGAGTCTTTATGAGAGAATTACGAAATCTTGTTATATGCTCAAAATTCAGTTTATCTAAGGCTGTATGAGGTGGTTAGGTTAGGTTAAGGGGGGTGGTCCCCAGTCCTGGTTAGACTTGGAATGCCTAATACGACAAGGTCTTAGTCTGGGCTGCATCAAGTTGGTATCAAAGCCTAGGTTCATGGTCAATTGGGAGTCCACAAAGCCGTGTTGAGTAAAGTCTCTTTTAGGGGTGTGTAGCGCACGACACTCATAAGGGAGAGACTGTAAGAAATTTAGGAATGTTTTAATTTCTTGGTATTCTTTATTTAATCTTGAATTCACAGTCCTGGAATCTCCTCTAATCCTTGTTTGTTCTTCTTTCAGATCATGCCTCCTAGATTTAAAATATAAGGAAATTCTTCTACCCCATCTGAAAGTGATGTTGAGGGAGCACATTCTACTCCTGGGGTTTATCTTTGATCTTGTGGTCCTATTCTTGATTATACCAGAGTTACACCAATTTCTCCTACTATTCCTCAGGTCCCTCAGGGCAACATAATGAATGCAGAGTTTCATCAATCTATGCATTCTATTGCCCAACTGGTTGCTGCTCAGGCCGAGCGAGGTACGACTAGCGTTGTGTTTACTGAGGTTGCTAGGATTGGACAATTTATAAAGATGGGTCCTCTAACTTTTATGAGAGTGAAAGTGGAGAAAGACCTACAGGGCTTTCTTGATGAGATGGAGAAAATCTTTTGGGTAATGAGGGCTACTAATGTAGAAGAAGTAGCCTTTACAGCTTCTCAACTCAAAGAGTTGGCTTTTCTATGGTATAAGGAGTGGGACATAGATAAGGTTGATGTAGAAGAGAATGGTTTATGGGAGGCCTTTTCTAATACCTTCATGGATCGGTTCTTTACTCAAGAGTTAAGAGAAGCTAAGATCGAGGAGTTTGTTAACCTCAGGCAAGGGAGAATGTTTTTGAAGGAGTATGCTTTTAAGTTCCATTTTTTGTCAAGGTATGCTCCTGATTTAGTGGCTGATTCGAGGTCGAGAATAAGGAAGTTCACTTCTAGGCTGAACAGAGATCTGATTCTAGAGAGCAAGACTGTTTTACTGATGAAGGATATGGTCATGTCAAGTTTGACTATTTATATACAACAGGTTAAGGATGAGAAGAGAAAGGAGGTAGAATATGGAGATAAGTGGGGTAAGCAAGGTAGGTTTTCTGGTCAGGAAAGTGCCCAGTCTCAGGGTGGTCAAGATAGTGGGAAGTGAAAGAAAAAAAAGTGGGAGATTTTTGGTTCCTTCTCTACTGCAAATGATCCTTACCCCCAGCAGTCGAGAGACAGGCGTTATTATGGTGGTGATAATTCTCAGGCACAAGGAGCCCAGTTTCAGGAAAGAGAAGGTCAATCTAATTTTTCATGTCCTCCTTTTCAGTTTCGGGGTCATCCTCATTGGGAATTTTGTGAGGAGGGAAGGGATAAGTTCTTCAAGTGTGGCAAAGTAGGCCATCGACTTAGGTATTATCCATTTAAAAAGGTCGCTATGGGGATAAATAAGATTCTGATGGCTTCATCTTCTGTTTCTACACCCAGTGGTGTGGCCTCTGCTTCTGTTACTACTCCTAGTTCTAGTACTGCTAGGAATAGGTTGTATGCTTTGACATACCTCCAGGAATCCAAGGCATCGCCTGATGTTGTTACTGGTACATTATATCCTTTATCTTGTGATGTATATTATTTACTTTATCCGGGTTTGACCCTTTCTTATGTGACTCCTTATATAGTTGTGTCTTTTGGTTTTGATCGGGAGATTGTTTTAGATCTATTTTCTATTTATACTCGATAAGAGATCCAATCATTACTGAATGGGTCTACAGGGAGGGTGTGGTTGACAGACTTCAACAGATCTTTTTGAGTTGGGTATGATAGATTTTTATATAGTCTTGGGCATGGATTGGTTTCATTCTTGTTATGATATTTGGATTGTCGAACCCATAGGGTCATCTATAGGTTCCCTGGCCATCCAGAAATAGAATGGGAAGGTTGTTCCTTAGCTCCAAGGGGGAAGTTTATTTCGTATCTTAGATCTCGGAGGTTAATCTCTAAGGGTTGTCTTTATCACTTGGTCCAGGTTAAATATTCTAACTCAGAAGGTCCTTCATTGCAGTTAGTTCTGGTATTTAATGAGTTTCCATAGGTCTTTTCAGATGATCTTCCAAGTGTTTCTTCAGATAGAGAAATAGAGTTTGGTATTGATTTTCTTTCGGACACTCATCTAATTTCTATTCCTCTATATAAAATGGCTCCGGCTGAGTTAAGGGAACTTAAGAAACAAATTATCGATCTTCTAGACAAAGGGTTTATTCGTCCTAGCATTTCTCAATGGGGTACACTAGTGTTGTTCGTGCGCAAGAAGGATAGTTCTCTTCATATGTACATCGACTACAGGCAAGTGAATAAGGTAACAGTCACGAACAAATATCCCCTTCCTCGGATAGATGATCTATTTGACCAGTTTTAGGGTTCTAAGTTCTTCTCTAAGATAGATCTTTGGTCTGGGTACCATCAGCTGAATATTAGGGAGGAGGATATCCCTAAGACGGCTTTTCGCTCTTGGTATGGGCATTATGAGTTTTTGGTGATGTCATTTGGATTGACGAATTCCCCAATAATGTTTGTGGATTTGATGAACAGGGAATTTCGCTAGCATTTGGATCTCTTCGTCATCGTGTTTATTGATGATATTCGAGTTTATTTGAGTGAGGTAGATCATGCTAATAACCTTCGTGTAGTATTGCAGACCTTAAAGGAACAACTATTATATACTAAGTTCTCTATGTGCGAGTTTTGGTTGAATGATATGACTTTCTTGGGTCATATCATTTCTAGTGAAGGGATCATGGTGGATCTACAGTAGGTGGTTATGGTGAAGAAGTGGCCTAGACCTACGACTCTATCTGATATTCAGAGCTTCTTGGGTTTAAACGGTATTATAGGCGGTTTGTGGAGAGTTTTTCATCGATAACTGCTTCTTTGACTAAGTTAACTTAGAAGAAGGTTAGGTTTTCTTGGTCGGATATGTATGAGGGGAGTTTTGAGAAGTTCAAGTATAAGTTGACTTCGGCTCCAATTTTGACCTTGCCGAAAGGCAATGATGGGTTCATGGTTTATTGTGATGCATCTCGGGTTGGTATTGGTTGTGTGTTGATGCAACATGGAAAAGTGATAGCCTATGCTTCCAGGCAGTTGAAGGTGCATGAGAGGAACTATCCAACTCATGATTTGGAGATGTTGTCCATTATATTTGCTTTGAAAATATGGTGGCATTGTTTGTGTGGTGTTCATGTGGATATCTTTTCTAATCACAAGAGTTTGCAGTATGTTTTCTCATAGAAAGAGCTTGATCTCAGGCAGAGGATATGGTTTGAGATTTCAAGGACTATGATATGAGTCTTCACTACTACCCAAGTAAAGCTAACGTGGTTGCTGATACTCTTAGAAAGTTGTCCATGGGTAGTTTGGCTTATGTGGATGAAGGAAAGCGAGAATTGATAAAGGATATTCATGGTTCTAAAACTCTTAGGGTTCATCTCTTGTACTTAAAAGATGGTGGTGTGATGGTGCAATAAGTGGTTAGATCATCTCTTGGTATGGAGATTAAGGAGAAATAAGTGTTGGATTCAGCCTTGATGAAATTCAAGGGTAGCGTTGGGGGGAAAAAAGGTGGTAGATTTTGAGATTCATGGTGATGGTACTTTGTAGTACCAAGGGAGGTTGTGTGTTCCTAATGTAGACAGTTTGCAACAAAGGATTTTGGCTGAGGCGTACAAGTCGTGCTATGTTGTTCATCCTGGTTCTACTAAGATGTACCATGATCTTAAGGTGATCTATTGGTGGAGTGGCATGAAGTATGACATGGTTGATTTTGTATCTAAGTACATGGTGTATCAATAAGTTAAGGTTGAGTACATGAGGCCTGGTGGGATGTATTAAGAAATTGAGTTGCCTGAATAGAAGTGGGAGGAGGTCAATATGGATTTCATTAACGGTCTTCCTCGGTCTTGGAACCAATTTGATTCAATTTGGGTCATCATCGATAGGATGACAAAGTCAGCGCATTTCTTGCCTGTGCGGACTAACTTTTCGACAGAGGATTATGCGAAGCTTTATCTTTATGAGATTTTGAAACTGCATGGGGTGCCTATTTCGATTATTTTTGATCGCGGTATGTAGTTTACATCCTACTTCTGGCGGTTTTTCCAGAAAGGGTTGGTGACTGAGTACTTCTTTCCATCCGCAGTTGGATAGGTAGGCAGAGAGGACTATTCAGATATTGGAAGATATGCTTCGAGCTTGTATGATTGATTATGGTGGCAGTTGGGTGGAGCATCTACCCTTGGTAGAGTTTGCTTACAACAATAGCTATCATAAGAGTATTGGTATGGCTCCTTTTGAGGCATTGTATGGTAGGATGTGTAGATCTCCTATTGGTTGGTTTGATCTTGGAGAGGAATGATAACAATCAACCAACAACACAAGCAAAATAAGAGAGCAACAATAATATAGAAGCAACACCACACATGACTTTCACTAGATCTAAAGAGAACAACAACAAGATTACAATAATAGTAAGATAGCTAGTTTGAAATACAATATCTCAACATCTAAGAACCCTAATATGTATCAAATACAAGGAACCTAAGACCAAGATATATCAACACCAAACTCTTACTTGGATCCAAGAGGAACTCAAACACCTCAAGAACCAAAGTTTGTTCCAGTTTCGGGTGGACCTTCTCAATGGAGAGTGAGAAGTCTCAAAATGTTATAAGTCTTGTGAGAAATATCAATAATAAAATAAGAATAAAAATAACCCTAATATGTTCTATATATAGTCTATTACAAAAGGAGTGGAAAAATGACCTAGACACCCTTGGTCCAAGGGGCGACCTTATAGTGTAATTATAGGCCCTCTTCACACTTCAATAAGTGTAATCCCATAGATGGATTAATAAAACACTCACACATGGCCATATTCATGAACATGCCTTGGAGTTTTTGTAACTCCCGAGATTGGCTCCTATTGAATGGTCTTGAGCTTGTTGTGCCTGTATCATTCTCTCCATCTTGAAAAGAATTTGACCTCAAGTTCATTTCTTGATTATCCTTAACTGTGTCAATAAGAGAGAGGTCACACACATTGAAGGTGTTGTGCACTTGATACTTTAGAGGAAGGTCATTCTTGTAGGCATTGTCATTTATCCTTTCAAGCACTTGAAAAGGACCATCACCCTTCGGCATCAACTTGGTTTTCCTTTGTGATGTAAACCAATCTTTTCTAAGGTGAACCTATACCCAATATTTCGGTTCTAGAAAAAGTTTTCTCCTCCCTTTGTTGGCCTCTTAGAAACCTCTTGATTCCTCTTCTCAAGCTGTAGCCTCACCATCTCATGCAACCTCTTCATGGATTCATCCCTTTTGCTTCCATCTAGGCTCATCACAAGTTCATTTGGCAAAGGAGTTAGATCTAAAGGGGTAAGGGGTTTAGTCCATATACACATTCAAAGGGAGTCATACCTATACTTGAATGGATAATACGATTGTAGTCAAATTCAATTAGGGTTAGGTGATCCTCCCAAGAAGTCATCTTACCTTTAACCATGGATCGTAGCATAGAACCCAAGGTTCTATTTACTACTTCCATTTGGCCATTGGTTTGTGGGTGGAAAGAGGTTGAAAATAGCAGCTTTATACCAAGGCTACCCCACATCAACTTCCAAAAGTGACTAAGGAGCTTTGAGTCCCTATCATCACCAATGGTCCTCGGGATGCCATGCAACTTGACAACATTTTCAACAAACAATGAGGCTACACTAGATGCATCCTCACTTTTAGAACATGGAATGAAATGTGCCATCTTATAGAATCGATCAACCACAAGAAAAATACTATCCCTACCTCTTCTAGTCCTTGGCATACCCAAAACAAAATCCATACATATATCAAACAAAGGACGTAAAGGAGTGGGAAACGGGGTATACAACCCTTGAGGAAGGATCCGTGACTTGGCACTCCTACAATCTATACATTGGCCACAAATCTTAGCAACATCTTTGCGCATCTTTGGACAATAGAATTGTTCCTCGAATATTTCGAGGGTCTTCTCAATCCCAAAGTTCCCCATTAGGCCACCATTATATGCCTCTCTTACAATTAACTCTCTATAAGAACTAGAGGGAACATACAACCATCTTCATTTGAACAAGTAGCCATTAAATTTATAATAGGAGGTGGATCCCCCATCCATGATCCATTCCTCCTTACCCAACTCTTTACATTCCCTAAAGATAGGAGAAAAGTGAGGGTCCTCGGGGTATAATGATTTGAGCCTCTCAAATCCCATTAACTTGGAAGACAAAGTAGACATAAGTACATATTTCCTAGATAATGTGTTGGAAACCACATTGTCCTTTCCCTTTTGTATTGAATAACATAAGTGAAGGTTTCTAAGAATTCAATCCACTTAGAATGTCGTTGGTTGAGCTTATATTGGGACCTAAGATGTTTTAAGGATTCATGGTCCATTCAGATCACAAACTCTTTGGGCCACAAGTAGTGTTGCCAATTACCCAAAGCTCTAATCAAGAAGTATAACTATAGATCATCAGTGGAATAATTTAAAGTCGCGCCCTTGAGCTTCTCACTAAAGTAGGCAATAGGTTTAAGGTCTTGCATCAAAAGACATCTATACCTACTTTACTAGCATCATATTCAACTTCAAATATTTTTTCAAAGTTGGGTAATTGTAACAAAGGGGCGGAAATAAGCATAGCTTACAAGGTCTCAAAGGCCTTAGCTTGTTCATCACCCCACTTAAATGGTTGGTGTTTTTGAATGACCTCAGTCAAGGGGGCAACGATGGTGCTAAACCCTTTGACAAACCATCTATAAAAACTAGACAACCCGTGGAAGCTTCAAACTTTACCAATGGATTGTAGAGTTGGCAAATTTTTTATAGAGTCTATCTTGGATTCATCCACTTCAACCTTCTTGAACTAACAACAAACCCGAGAAGCACAATTTTATCAACACCAAAAGAGCACTTTTCAAGATTAACATACAATTTCTCCTTTCTAAGGACATCAAAGGCACTTTGTAAATGCAACACATATTCATCTATGGACTTGCTATAGACCAAGACATCATCAAAATACAAAACAACAAACTTTCCAATGAACAATTTCATCACATGATTCATTAACCGCATGAAAGTGCTAGGAGCATTAGTTTTGGCCGAATGGCATGACCATCCATTCATAGAGATTAAATTTGTTCTTGAAGGAGGTCTTTCTTTCATCATCGGGTTGCATTCTAATTTGATGATAGCCACTCCTAAGGTCAATCTTGGAAAAAACATAAGAACCATTCAACTCATCAAGAGTATCATTCAATCTAGGAATGGGATGGCGATACTTTACCATGATTTTGTTGATGGATCGGTAGTCCACACACATACACCATGTTTCGTATTTCTTTGGCACTAACAATACTGGAACTGCACATGGACTCATGCTCCCTTTGATGTACCCTTTGTTGAAGAGTTCCTCAACTTGACATTTTCTCTCTTTGGTCTCCATTGGGTTACTTCTATAGGCTAGATTTTTTTTGCAATTATGAGCCCGACATGAAGTCAATTTGATGTTCAATGCCCCAAAGTAAGTGTAACCTTTGCATAAGTTCCTTGGGAAAGACATCCTTAAACTCGTGCAAAATTAGAGAAATAAAATAGGGAATACAAGTATTACAGGGGTTAGTGTTAAAAACATGAGCTAATAGAAGCATATGAGTGTTGTCATAATGTTCCAAGAAGAGATCCCTCTTCCTAGCCAACATCACCATAGTATTCTTGCCCTTTGAAGTTAAGACCCCCTCGGTTTCCTCCCCTTTCTCACTCTCAGATTCTCTCTCTTTTTCATCCTTTTTTCCCTTTGTCCTTCAACTCTCTCATTATTTGATGCACCTCATTCACTTGAGATGGTTGATGTTGGGTGTATTTATGCATTTTAGTATTTAACATCACTATTCTTGCCTTTTTAGCCTTGTTTTGAGGATGTTTCATGTGATATACGAGTTGATAATGATATAAATGTGTATCAAAGTGTTAAATTATGTTTTTATGATGTTCAAAGTGAGTTTCAAACAAGTTTGTACCTATAAGATTCTTTTAGAGTTCAACTCGGAAAACTAGTGTTACTAGCTTGAGCTAGGTGCTTGTCTAGTTGATTCCGGTGGATTCTACCGTGTTTAAAGTATTTCAAATAGTTTTTATGTGTAATTATATATGAAACAACTTATTGATAATTCTCAAGGGTTAATTGGATCAAGCCAAGGGTCAAAACAATGTGTTAAAGATCAAAGTAAAATTAGCCTATGCTTAGCTTGTGTTTCTAGTTCGTCGTGTTGGATGTTGTGTTATTTTGAGCTTTAAATTATTGTGTTTAATGATATAGGATACTTGGTGAATGGATTATTATGATATATTAAGGATATAAAAGCTTTAAATCAAGTGGAAACAACTCAAAAAGGCTTGGAATGGATCACAGAAGCACAATACTCTACTAGACGTAAATTTGGACACCTGAAATGTCTTGGGAGAGTGAGGGAGCGTGGGAAGGTATTTAGGAGAGTTCTACACTCCAAAATGTTCAAACGGCACCAAAAAAGTGAACCTAGGGGATATGGAGGCGTCTCCTTGCTTGAAGCAGTGCTCAAACCAGGGTGCAACCTTGCCTGGAGTGGGGATATATCCAGGGCGGTGCCCTATCCACACCCAAGCTCAATAACTGATAGTTTCCAACTTTAACATGGACTTGTCTTGCTCTTATACTATAAATACATGTTATATCACGTTTTTACATACTTTTGGACATCTTAGAGCATTGGATGCTACTACAACTTCTCTTTAGGGTTTTATTACCTTAAATTTAGTTTCTTTCATGGTTTGTATCATCAGTCCTAGAGATTGGATGATGAATATTTCCATTAAAGTCTAAAACTCCTATCCGGGGTTAAAGTCACAATCATAATTACTTTTGTTTTGAATTAAGTTTGTTGATTTGCTTATCATTATTATTTGCTTGTTTATTCTTGTCGTAACTATTTTAAGGATTATCTACCCTTAGAATACATCAATTGTCAACCTTGTGAACTCCAGAGAGGGAATAGGGTGATAGAACACGGGAATAATCAAAGTATGGTTCTTGATTCTTTATAAAATAAGAAACTTGAATTAGTATCTAGGACAGAGATGTACTTAGATGCCTTAGTTGATTCATATGTAGGATGATATTTGTAAAAAACCTAAGTGAACTATTGCATCCCCACTCAACAATGTAGTTTCAAGGTTCAACTTAGGTAAAGGATTAGAGGTTGATAAACCATAATCATGCAATTAACCGTAAGAATAAAAAACAAAGATAATCAATTTACGAATGAAGTTCAATAACGTAGTATGATTGTTCGTAAGCCTTAACCCTGGGCTTCTATCCATAGATTGTCCTAAGTCATTAGTTTAGTTTACTTTTAGTTTACAATTCTTAAACCTCCTTATTTACTTTTTCTGAATTGTTGAACTAGAATTAGATAGGCGGCAAACGTAATTCCCTACGAGATCGATACTTGGGCTTTATTGAAGCCACTTTAATACTTGATAAGACCACGTACACTTGAGTGTGCACTTGGGCGCTGTCAATGGCGAGAGAGGAGAAAGTGTGAATTTTTGTCCATTTAACTCAAGAGAGTACTGGTTGGTTCTCCCATCATGCTTGGTATACCTATCATATTGCCAAGTTCTACCCAACAAGTGACATGCTTGCATCGGAATTACATCACAAAGCACTTCATCATGGTAGTTTCCCACCTTGAACTGATTCACACATTGCCTTGTGACTTTCAATTCACCAGACTCGTTCAACCATTGGAGCTTGTAAGGAATAACATATGGAGTAGTGGGTAGTTTCAAGAAATCGACCATAGTGGCACTAGCAATATTGGCATAACTCTCACTATCAATCACCATGGCACTCACACCCTCCTTTGACAAGGCACTTAGTATGGAATAGATTCTACCTTTGGCTAGGATCATCTAAGGCCTTACTAACCATGAATCGTCTCACCATAATGTTTGGAACTAGACCCTCAATCTCTTTCGTCCAAGTATATTCTCCATCCTCTTCTTCATGCATTTCACTCTCGGGTTGCTCTCTATCTTGAGTCTTGGCCTCATTCTCTTCGAATTAAATTCCCACCTCCTCTCCAAGATAGTATAACTTCCCTTTCATAAGGATCAAATTCCATTGGTTTGGAAATTCATTAGCTTTATGTCCCAACCCTTGACACTTAAAACATTGGAATTCCTTAGGATTAGGAGTAGGATACATGCTACCTTTTTGTCTCGAAGGATATTTTTGGATGGCCTTGGTCTCGGGTTGACTTGCATTGGTGGGTTGATCCTTGACCTTGTGTCAACTCGAGAGTGATTTTACCCTTGCTTTGTAAGTCGATCTCTCTTTGAGCACTCTTTTAATTTCTTGTGCCACTTGGAAGATACCATCAATGGTATTAAACTTGTGAAGAGTCAAGTGAGTGGAGATGTCTTAGTTCAACCCGACCTTGAAATGGATAATGTCATGACCTACTTGTTTCCCTCGGTGATCAAGCTTCAACATCAATTGTTGGAACTCATCATTGTAAGCCATAACACTCTTGCTACCTTGCCTCAAATTGTACAACTTGGCAAAGAGCTCATGTCTATAGCTCTCGGGTAGGTAACTTTATCTCGTGAGGTACCTCAATATAAACCAAGGCAGAGGTTGCCCATCAATCAATTCTTTACCAAACCTCTTAACATATTCCCACCAAGTGTTAGCATACCCTTCAAAGTGAGCCACAACATAACAACTTTTCTTTTCTTTGGAGAGATCATTGACTTGTAAGATCTTGTCACAAGATGACTCCCAAAAAAGGTAGGACTCAGGATCACTTTCACCCTTGAAGATTGAAAGAATCAACTTGATGGTATTGCTACCCACATCCCTCTCTTGGTGGAGGTTTCCTTGTTAGTTCTATTGACCAACTCTTCCCCCATGCCCTCGGTATCCACTTTGATCCATATGACCTTCCTTATCTCTTTTTCCCTCATATAAGCATCATTATAAACTCCATACCCTTCATGTTCCTCTCTACCATATTCCTCTATGTGGATGGATCGGTTTTGGTTAAGTGGGACTTGGTTTTGAGGAATTGGATTTAGTGGAGGTTGTGGTCTTTGATTGAGTGGAGCTTAGAACGGAGGGTTAATATTTAGTGGTGGTATTTGGCTACCAAGTCCTTCTTGTGGGACTTGAGGGGATTGTGAATGAAATGGTCTATTGAAGTCTCGATTTTGGGGGTAAGGAGTAGCTTGGCTTGCGGCATTTAGTGGAAGTCCTAGTGGATTGAGCATTTGATATAAGGTTTTGGGAGTAATGGCAGCAGAAGTATTTTGGTCATGTACACTTGAAGAAACATGGCAGTGTTGAGGCGTACAAAATCGGGAGTTCCTTTGACTCTACACTTGTTCAAACCTCCCACTCATTGTTGGCACTTCCCCTTTCAATGATGACACATCCCCCTTTATCAAAGTCATATTCGTTTACATCTTTTCCATATTTTGGGTTATGGCCTCAAGAGATGCCATGATAGTACTAGGTGTATTGTTGTCCACGGTTTGTGAAGTGGATCCTTCCATTGCAATGCACCTAAAAGAACCTACAAAATAACAAACAAATTAGTTCAAAATAGCCTCATCACACTCACACACTTTAATTCCTAACACTTAGCTCCATAAGTGTTGTAAACCGGCTAGTAAATCGAGGGATGAGTCTACTCTTGTCTGGAATAGATTTTCGTTTGAAGACTCAAATAAATCTCATCGGACTTGAACCAAAAATTTGCAATAAATCAAAAAGATAAAAGCACTCAAGGAATGTAGACACAAAAAACGGATTCAATGACTAATTTACAACCTAGTAGGTTATTACTAGCTTGTTAATTAGTACTAGGACCAACAAATTCTACTAAGGAACAAGAAGTGAAACTAAGAATCCAAAATTTGAGCTTAATATTGGTGATGTGTATAGTAAATGGTGACGTGGTATCCACTATTTGTTGCGGTTTTATCAAGTAGTAACTTTCCAATTTCAAGTTTTGAACAATTCACAATTTGGAATGGAGGAATTTGGTTAATGGAGGGAAATACAAGTCTTGGAACCCTTTTTCAAATTCAAACACAAAGGCTTGACTTTACTTGTACTTCTTACTCAAAACATGGTCCTTAAAACTTGGAAGGTGGTTGAAAAGTGGTTGTCAAGTCTTTGAGTGATTTGAGCAAGTATTTTCACCAACAAGTACTACACCTTTGTTCTTAACCTTTTTATATCTAACACTAACTTTATGTTTAACAAGATATGAAAAGTAGAGAAGAATATCAAGAACAACAAGAACAACCACCACTAACAACAACAATAACTATACTTCCAACTCCAATCCCACAACAACAATGTCACAACACATGACCAAGCTTTAGGTCTACATCAATAACTTAAACAATATAAGCTGAAACTTAGATCTAGACTCCTTTAGTGCTAGTGAAGAAAAAAATAACACTAGAAACACTCAAAACAAATAAAAGACTTCTAGATCTAGTCTTGAAGTTTCGTCCAAGATGCACAACAAAAACACAAAGTTTTGTGAGATCTTTTCAAGTAGCAAACCCAAGATTGATTTTGTTGGAATAAAATCAAACCTTGATTTGATACCAAATTATAACAATCAACCAACAACACAAGGAAAACAAGAGAACAACAACAATATAGAAGCAACACCACACACGAATTTCACTAGATCAAGAAAGAACAACAACAAGATTACAATAATAGTAAGATAGCTAGTTTGACATACAATATCTCAACATATAACAACCCTAATATGTATCAAATACGAGGACCCAAAGATTGAAATATATCAATACCAAACTCTTACTAGGACCTAAGAGAAACCCAAACACCGCAAGAACCCAACTTTCTAGCTAAAAAACAACGCAAGTGTCACCACACTTGTTTGAAGTTTTGAGTGGACCTTCTCAATGGAGAAAGAGAAGAATCAAAATGTTATAAGTCTTTTGAGAAATATCATTAATGAACTATGACTAAAAATAACCCTAATATGTTCTATATATAGTCTATTACAAAAGGAATGGAAAAATGACCAAGACACCGTTGGTCCAAGGGGAAGACTTGTAGTGTAATTATAAGCCCTATTCACACTTCAATAAGTGTAATCCCATAGATAGATTAATAACACACTCACACACGGCCATAATCAGACACATGCCTTGGAATTTTTGTAACTCCCGAGCTTGGATCCTTGTGAATGGTCTTGAGCTTGTTGTACCCATATCAGAGGTTGATTTGTTTTGTCCAAATTTGGTTATTCAAGCTATGGAAAAGGTGAAGATAATTTGAGATAGGCTCAAGGCTTCTAAAGTCTTCAAAAGTCCTATGCAAATGTTAGGCATAGAGACTTGGAGTTTGCAGTTGGGGATGAGGTTTTCCTTAAGGTGTCTCATATGAAGAGAGTAGTGTGGTTTAGCAAAAATGGAAAGCTCATTCCATGGTACATTAGTCCTTATAAGATTTTGTGGAGAGCAGGAAATATAGTGTATGAGTTAGAGTTGCCATCTAGCTTGAGTTTGGCTCATCCGGTATTTCATATTTCTATATTGAGGAAGTGCGTTGGTGATCCATCTTAAATTATTCCTTTAGAGGGGTTGGATATCTCAGATTCTCTAGCTTATAAAGAGGTCCTGGTTGAGATATTAGATAGGCAGGTTCATTGGTTACGGACCAAGGATGTGGCTTTGGTTAAGGTTCTATGGAGGAACAACAAGGTGGAAGAGGCCACGTAGGGAGTGGAGGAGGACATGAAGTTCAAGTATCCGCTTTTGTTTTTTGCTCTTGATATTTGTGCGAAAGGTATGTGCTCTTGGATACATCTTTATTTTTTGAGTTTCTTAAAGAAAATATTAACATCTTTGCTTCTTTGTTTTCAAACTTTGTTAAAGGGATGTTTGATAATGCAAATGACTCTGTTGTGATAACCCCTACATTATCCGTCATTCGAGGATGAATGTTCCTAGTAGGGGAGACTGAAGTATCCCAGGTTTGGACCATTAAAAAATTTCCTGGAACCCCATTCTTCGAACCAAATACGACCCATTGTACGAGCCGTATGCTGGGGTACGAGTGGTGAAGTCCTGTCATAAGTTGACCAGTGTTAGTTGGTGGGATGGTTTTGCTTACTAGAATGGATATGACTTAGGGATAAGTGTCATATGGTTGGGTATGAGTTATAAGGTGACTCATAAGGTGGACAATGTTTGATCCTTCAGGTTTTACATTCTTCCAGGGATACAGATCATGGGTACGGATCATATGTTGAGGTTACAACTTGGCTGGATGAGTCGTATACTAGATAGTTTCTGATCCATGGTTGAGGTTTTGTTACGATTGGGTGAGTATCAACCGTAAGGGAGATAATGACTCATAAAGAGATCAATCGTGATGTTGTATCATTTTTTTATGAGATTTAAGTAGGGGTATTCTGGACATTTCCCTACTTACCCTAATAAGGACCCACGAGTTCTAATACACTTAGTAGGTTATTTACCCTATTATTTTACTCTTAAACACTTAGAAAGTCTTCCTAAACATATCATAATCATCTCAAGAGATTTTGGGACAAAGAGCTAAGGTTTCAACTAAGGGATTACTTTGGGGATTGTCTTGGTGAATCCTTTCCATCATTCTTCTTGGTTTAAGGGATGATTCTCTTCCTTACTTGCAATTTCAATTAAAGGCATGGTTACATGGTTGATTTCATGGGTTTTCTCTTGCATGATTATAAGTTTCAACTATTGATTTGGGGGTTTTGATGTTAAATGCTTGGTTATCATTTCCTATGGTATTAATTATGTTTTCTATGTATTAACAGTGGTTTGGACAATTGAATTGCATGGTAATAGTTTAATGGTAATGGTATTTGGTTTTGGATATATTATGCCCCCAAGTTATTTGATAAAAGGCTTATAAAGATAAGTTCATTGTATTGACTTATTTTTAATGGAACTCTTGCTTGTTTTTGGCTTATATATGAAACCTTAAATGTTTTTCAATGTTTTACAATGGTTAATGGCTAATTGGTTAAGCTTGTGGAGAACATGGTATTCTCCCAAGATGTTAAATATGGCTAATGATGGGGCACTTGAATATTCTCTTAATCTAAATGGTTTGGCTATGGATAATGCTTGCGAGTATAGTGGTATGACGATACCACTGGTTTATATAATAGCCTTGGTTAATAAAAGGATAACTAGATTCTTTGGACTTGGTTTTAATTAGGAATTAATGGCAGAAAGTGTAAGCTAAGCCGTGGAAGGTGGCGGTCCCGGGGGTATCAAAACTGGAAACTCATATTTGCCGATATGTGGGGTCTTCGATGGCTACGGGCGAGTGACACATTTCTATTGGAGGGATGTACTAGTCATCCCAGGGATATTGCTTGATAGTGTGGCTACACGGACTGGGACCCTTTTAGCAGGGGAAGCTAAACCCATATGGCCCGTGGGTGGTAGAACGACTAAGCTACACAACCCAGGTAAAGGTTTTAAATAACATATTAAACTCGGTCCTTTTTCCCAGCACTTATATATATGTATGGTTGTTTGCATTGGATGGTTTTCACTTGGATTTGATAACTGGCATTACTTTATCCTTATCCGAGTTTCATGCTAGTGTTCACCCACTAACCCGTCTACTAGCGGCTGTATACCCACGCTATGCAGGAATCGGCCGTTCGACTCCTCCTTCATAGTACTTGATTCGGGGATAGCTTATTGGAATGAAGTGGTGAGATTCCATCCTTTTGGAAGGCATCATTTCATGATGGAAAATCTTAGACAATTTTCTTTCTTCCCATATATTGGTTTTGTCCATAGTTGGGGGCATGTCCCGATTGGATATTTGTATTCTTTTGGATAGAGGTTTTATGGTACTTCTGGGGGTTGGTATGGGTGGGATCGGTATTGGTGTCGGCCTTGGCATTGGAATAAGCTGGGAGGCTATCATCATCAAACAAAATTTCTCATTGTTCCATCGTATTACATTTTGGGTTTGATTATCATATTATGTTTGATATTTTCTAAATAGTTTGGTATGGTATGGCTGGTTGGTTTGGTATGGTTAGACTCGGTTGGATTGATCATGGTTGGGAACCTATCCCAGAGTATTCATGAGAGCATTATGCAATCTTGTTATATGCTTAAAATTCATCTCATCTAAGGCTGTATGAGTTGGTTGGGTTGGGTTGGGTTAAGGGGGCAGTCCTTAGTCCAGGTTGGACTTGGCATGCCCATTATGACAAGACCCCAGTTCGGGCTGCATCAAGTTTACCCTCGAAAAACTGAAGAGATACATGAGTTTTAGCATTTCTGAAAATAGGGGCATGCCACATTGAAATTACGGAGCATAGAGGGCGTGCCACACCGAAATCGCGCACCCTCACTGGTTCCTCTCAAAGATGCGCACAGCTTTTTGCCCGAGTATAAGATTATGATGAAATTAGATGTGTTGGAAATAGGACACAATTATATATAATTTGGTGGGTCTTGAGCTCATAAATTCCATATATTCTAGAAGTTATACACGTTCAAAGTTGACCCTTATAGGATCGAATACAAAAATTTGGTCGAATCAGAAGTTCTTAACTCAACTTTGCTCTAAGTGTTTCCTATGAACATTTTTCACCTCGATAGAACTTTAAACACTAGGTAAATAATCCTGATACTTACATTCATAATTTCATATATGAATCATTGGTTTTGTGTTTATAAACGTAAGAATAATGATTCAAATTCTAGCCTAAAAATGCGGGGCGTTACATGTATATCTCTGCTTTGCTTAACTTAACTGGCTGAATGAAAATTATATGAGGGGTTTGTAGTAACATTTTCAAATAAGTAAAGGTATGTAACTTTGGTTGAAAATAGTTAAATATGAACACTACAGCTGTGTTCCCCCTGACTTCTCAAATCCGTAGGTTTGTTATGCGTTGTTAAGCTAACCCAATACTTTGCTTGCAGAGTATGATAGGTTATGTACCATCAACTGTCATGTGGACTTATTGATAGATTTCATCCTTTTCCTTTTGAGTCTCAGGATGTCGCATTACTAATCCTTACCCTAATTCTAGTTAACTATTACATTTTGAGTATCAAGTTATTAGATAATAGTTAACCATCTTACATAGATAATACTGATTAGCCTAGATCGACAGTTAAACTTCAAATTACTATTGTAATTATATTTCACTAGTTACTACTTCTCTTATGGAGTAAGTAGCAATAATCTAGGTGAGATCGTAATTTTTACAACTGCTATAACAACTATTAAACTAAAGATAATACAATGTATGCACAAGTACTGGCTTAGAACAACTTCACACTTCCCCAACTTCATCAATATGCCAGGGTTCCCACAACCCTAGCTAAGGCTTTTTGCGACTCATGCTTGTGAAAAAATAAACATAATTCATGATGAAAGCCATTAACAATATCACAAGAATAATCATATAAAACTCAAAGTCTAGAACTTAATTATCTACCAAAATCAGTACAAGAGCAATCTCAAGATCAATTTGAATCTTGGAATCAAAATATAAGTTGTAAGTTTTAAGAGTGCGTCACATGACTACCAAACATCAAAAAGTTATATATATATTACACAAGGAAATCCTAAAAATCAAATTCCAAATGAAAAAGGAAAAACAAGGTCGGTGGTCACTTACTTAGGCCACATATGGACCTTATGTACCACATATGGACCATATTACCACATACGGACCGTATGTGGGCATAGGTAAGTGCCAAAAATCAAGTACAGATCCTACAGCTCTCTGGAATTTTAATCTCTGCACAATCTTGGATCAGTAGCGGACCTACATTGATTTGTGAGGTGCTCCAGCACCCACTAAACTCGATGCGGTATAGATAAAATTACATAAAAAAATAGGTATATAATATATAAAAGAACCCACTAAAACAAAAAAAGTTTGTTGGGTGCATTGGTATTTAGGTTGACTTTAAGGTTCTCCACTAGAGGGGATGCCTTTGGTTCAAACCTTATTGAGACAATTTTTTATTTTTTTCATTTTTAAGCACCCACTATCCTTCTATCCTGGGTCCGCCACTGTCCTGGGTCACATACGGATTCTATGTACCATATACGGACTGTATGTGGACTTTGAATAGTGTAGGGTCTTCTTTTTTCTGCTTTTGAGCCTCTAGACTTTTGATCTCTACACTATCCTGGGTTACATATGCCCGGTAAGTTGCATATACGCCCAACACTGCCTTAGTAAGTAGCCAAAAACTTCAATTTTCATTTTTTTCTTCAGTTTATCTTCCAAAACCTAGTTTCCTGCAAAACATACCCAAAATACATCATATCTAACAAAACAACCTAAGTAACTTGCATATTTTGACCAATTTAAGCGTCGAAAGTGCTTTATTTCTATAGCACATTAGTTTCCTCCCATGTAACGCTTGATTTAATATCGTGCCACGATATGGGTACCTTGATTACTCAAAATTCATCAAGGTAACCAAAGGATAAGCCTCCTAGGTTATCAACACAATCTATAACCAACACCACCCTTATGTTGGTTCACTGCTTCATAGTTCTGTGGACGTTGAATGTGACCTCCTCATCATCACTATGAAGTTGAGCTCCCTTTTCTCCATGTCTACCATTTCTCTACCCATGGCAGTAAACAGTCTTCCCAAGGTTATGGGCATTTCAAAGTCAACTTCACAATCCAAAATAATAAAGTCAACTAGAAAAATAAAGTTTTCTACTCTTGCAAAAACATCGAATGATATGCCCACATGTTTCTTCACCACACGGTCTTCCATCAACAACCGCATATTCATGGGTTTTGGAGGGCACAATCCTAACTATTGGAAGACAACTATCAACATCAAATTAATGCTAGCTCGCAATTCGCACAATGCTCTAGCAAACCTAGATGTCCCAATGGTGCATGGATCATGAATACTCTAGGATCACCCTCACCCTTTTTTATGACAGATATCGAGAAGTAACTGCACTACAATGGTCCAATCCACCAACATCCTCAAAACTAACATCCTTCTTATTTGTCACAAACTCCATCATACGCTTGGCATACCCAAGCATCTGCTCCAGAGCCTCAAGAAGAGGGTTTTTCAAGCTCAATTCTTTTAGCCTGGAAATGAGCTTCTTAAACTTCCTTTCCTCCTTTATTTACTTTAACCTTTGAGGAAAAGGTCGGGGAGGTCGTGGAATTTTCTTTACTATAAGCTCATCGACCTTTCTCAGCATCACATTCAACACCTATCACCTTTTCTGATTTTGCTTCAACAGTCTCATCAACCACAACACTATTATTCTTCAGCTCATCCACTGTATGCATAAAGAAATCAATAGTAGCCTCACCACTCTGCGTGTGATGGATAGAAAATGATTGTCGTTCTTAGGATTCTACACTGTGTTGCTTGAAAGTGTGCCCGACTACCTCTGGTTCAAGGTTGCAAAGATTTGTCAAAACTGCTGCTCTAATTACTTTATCATAGTTGCATACAACTCTATCTTCTGGGTCAATCCTTAGATGTATGCCTTAATCTCCTTAAGGAAATTTTCTTGATTTTACTGAACCTTGAATAGCTTGGACAACATAGCCTCCATCCTCGACTCTGTGTCATGGCTCCCTAGTGGAACATACACTCCACCCTTCTATTTGTAGTCTCCTTTGTGTCTCCAGTCACCATCTCGCTCTCTGCTCCAATCTCTGTATTGATCCCCATAATAGTTTCGACCTTGGTTTCCTTGCCTTTTTGGCTCAAAAACCCGCCAACTCTTGATCTAAGTACTTTACCTCCTCTTCTAAGTTAGAATCATAAGATCTCGTGGTCTTAACCTGTGAACCTACTGCATTCACCTTCTCAGAATTCATCATTGAAAACTACTTTATCAATAACCCAACCTCCGTCCTTAGTTGAGCAACTTCTTATTCCACTGAGTCATCAATAACTCTGTGCTCACTGGAAGCACTAATAGCATAGGCACCAGTGCATCTCTCGGCCTCCCGAGTATGCCATCCTCGATTGGTGAGTGAGGTTTGATATAATATATTTGATGCTATCTCCCAGCGTATACTGATGAATGGTCCACTAGTAATAGTGTCTGCTATAGCCCTCAAACTGGTGTTAAGGGCTCGATAGAAAATCTCAAGCAAGATCAACCCTGAAATCCTATGGTTAGGAACCACCATCAACTTCTTTTAGAATAAAAACCATGCCTCATACATCGACTTAGAGTGTAGATGCCTGAAGTTATATATCTTATCCTTTAACTGTAACATTCTGTCTAGAGGGAAGAACTAATCTAAGAACTGCCTCCACAACACATTCCAAGGAGTGATGGACACTTGAGGAAGTTTTTCACGACCCAAACCAGGGCTTGTTCGTGATGGATATCTCAAGTTCACCAGGGACCCTTGCACCTAACCAACTAACACAACATCCCCAATGTAAGACCATATAAAAAGATAACATAAGAATAAGCTTAAAGATATTTGAACCATGTTTATAGTCCATCAACTGAAAACAAGAAAAATAACCTACCAACAACACCCAAGTTCACATTAATCCAACAAAGACTTCTACATAAAGGACCTAAACTGAATACCAATAAGTGTCGGGACATGCCCCCGACTATAGCCAAAAAAAGTATAAACAATCTGAGACATAAACGACTAAAACATGAAATGTAGACTTCCGATGTAGAAAAGCTCACCATTTCAATGTCAACTCACGAACTAACCTTGAATCCGAATCACTATGAAGAAGAAGTAAAAGTATGGACAATTCCTGCATCATGTGGGGATACAGCATCCGAAGACGACTAGCGGGGTGAATGCTAGCATGTAACTCAGGGATAAAGACAACATAATGCCATGGTCAATAGTTTCAAACTCATTCAAAAACCAATGCACATAATCAAATGCATATACATATATATATCACATGTCGGGATAGGGAACAAGGCTTAACGTGCAATTTAAAACTTTAGCCTGGATTGTGTAGCTCAACTGTCATATAGTAGTACCCACGAGCTATATAGGCCCCAGTTCTCACCTTCTGGTTGGTCCCAGTATGTGTAGCTGCACGAACTAGAGAATAATCTCATATATATGCATGGGGGACTCGAACCCTCCAATTATATACTAAGCTGAATTAAGTACCCGATCATAAAATATGATATGGGGGACTCGAAACCTCCAATCATAATAATAAAAATAAGGTGGACTCAAACCACCTGGTTATAAACTAGGGGACTTGAACCCTCAAGCCATAACGACCCCTGCACTAGCTAGCACGGTTTCCAGTATTATTCACTTAGACCTCCACTTTCACGACTCAGCTACAGAACCCTCTTTTAAAGTTCAATAAAAAACATTTATCAAATATTTACATTCTTTGAACCATATTTCACATTAAGTAATACAATGTTTGTATCGTCATACCAACTATACTTTCAAGGTAACAATAACATGCCGAAATAATTACATTGCTTGGGGAATTCACAACCCTGTGGTTCAATTAGGCCATAACTTGTGAAAACACAATTTCATAAGGTTCAATTCACCATCATAATTCAATATTTCTAGAATATTTCAATTCCCATATTCCTCATAACAAAATCAGTTTCACAATTTGGGGTTGAGGTCATAACCACTTCAGAATTCATAAGTTTGGGGAAAATCACAATTCCCTAGTTCATTCACTATACCCATGCACCCACATGTTCTAAACCATATTTAAAGCATGAATAGTCATAATTAAACCATGGGAAAACTTTGTTCAACAATAAGCATTCAAAACCCACAACCCTTATTTTCAAAACTATAACAATTCTATGTGAGCAACACTTTAATACAAATTCTTTTTAATAGATTAACAATGAGTGAAGAGTCACATGCCTTAAACACCAAGAAATTCAGAGAGAAATCAAACCTTGAGACTTTAGATGACCAATTAGATGAAAACCCAAGTGTTCTTGACCTTGAGGATTTGTGAGTATTTAATGAGTTACTTTGATATGTTTTTGAGAGCTAATGATACCCTAAAAGGGTTATAAGATGTGGTTTTTAATTTGGGTAAGAGGGGAAATATCCAAAATGCCCTTAACTTTAAAGTTTGTAAAGGGTCGCCTTTGACTATGAGTCTACCACTGACTCGTTACCACTCCTTACAACTTATCACCACGAGTCATAACCATGACTGTTTCTATGACACCACCTATTGCTTACCTTACGACTCAACCAACCAACTCATAATGAGACACTATGACTCGTAGGGTGTAGTCGTACTCAACACAAAACCAAATTGGGTTAAACACTGGACACCCTATGATTTGCACTCACGACTGTAACAAGTCCTTATGACTCATAGTAAGCCACTCGTACTCAGAGCAGAACTTAGATACTTACTCTCTGATTTGTTATGACTTGGTACCTAGGACCCGTAACGACACCCTACAACTCATAGGGTAAGTCGTTAGCAAGGCAGTAAGCTCAAATCTCAAGAAATTTTCAAGGTCCATAATCCAGGGTGTTTCAAATCTCCCCCGCTTGGATCATTTTTCCTCAAATAATGGGCCAAGGTATACACAAGCACGACTTAACACAACTAACAAACACACTTCCCTTTAACAGAGTCAGAAAACAAAGATATCAAGGAATCACAATTTTCTTTAACAAAATCAGAAAACAAAGATGTTAAGAATAACATATATCTCAAGCACAATTATCACGAGCAGGGAACAAGAATGGATATTTGGATTTTATGTCCTCTCGAGCTTCCCACATAGCTCCTTCCTCCCAAATAATACATCTAATAACCCTTAAATATAACCAGACTCTCCACTAAGCTTCAACTATGAATACAACACTCCACCATTTCAACCTCCTAACTCCCCCACGAAATGCATAACTACGAGACCTGGGCATTTGATGCATCTCCCTCCCATGTTAAAGCCTAACTCAGAGTTAAAGGTGTTAGTGTAGTCCATGGGACCATATACTTTACACCACTCAAATAGTACTACTCGATCTTATCACAATAATTCAGTAACCTGGCGTTTAAATCAAGGAGTACTAACCACATAACACAATGGTTTATGTATCTATCAATCACACATTAAAGCCTGCCTTTATACCCCCACTTTATTGATCTACATTATCACGATGGATTTCACCGCTGCTCTTCTTCTTAACTATTTTACATAACAAAGGTTCCTTTTATTCTCCCATGTTCATCTACCACTTTAGCCTTAGTAGTCACCCCAAAATTTTTACAATAAAGAACATCTACTCTCTCATCCAAAACATTACTCTGATTTGATAACCACTACCATCCTAACATAAGAAGGGTCACTACGGAACTAGAGTAGAAACATCAAGAATAAGGGGGTTACTTCTCAATTATGACTCCTACTTGTCATTCTACTCAAGGTGAGACCCGCAAAATGAGACATGGTACTATAGGCATGAAGTACTTCATAGAAACCATCTAGGTTATAAATTGAGGGTCGTTCTGACATAAACATACCATAGCATGAGTCCTTAGGACTAGGCACTAGGAGAAACACGACTATATATATCATGGGTAATATAACATAAAGCCGAGAATCATATTTAAGGAACAAGGCAAGGATTTCCACTTGAAACCACTATGGCTTGGAACTAGGCATAACGTGACACATGAATGTATGGATCATGAGCATCATAAAATAGAGTTTGAACACTTGGAAGCTTGGATTTTTGAGAACCATTATTGCCTTTGGTTCAGGGGCTAGAGTATGGACATACGTGGTATGTAGAATGCGGGCCTTAGGCATACACACTATTAGAATATGTGCGACACTAATAGAGTGTGGTTTTAATCGAAATAGGAGAGAATTTCTAAAATAGGAGTAAATTTACCTCAACTCTCCCCTAAAGCTCACCTCTAGGAGAAAATTTAAGATTAATCCCCAATCTTCATCTTACTACACCTATAAGCACACCACTCTACTCTATGGGGTATCACTATGGACATGTACTAGGGACACTTGGCTTTCTTATACTTAAAACCTCAGCTATCTAGATGCTACCTTGGTTCAACATACTCTTACAAACTCCATGCGCTAATCCATCCAATGACTTTGCCCCCAATCTATTAGTTCAACTTGGACCTCCGACCTATATATCACAACCATTCAACTCCAGTATTCCCTAAGTCATCATCCTCATCTCTTCTGAACACCCCATAAATCCTACCAATTTACTCCCATAAATCTTGCATCGCCATCCTTGAGATAACATACTCCTTTCATGAAAATCAACATCTAAGGTTCAAACTTGGCGTCTATCAACCAACATGCACTACTAACAATGTACCTACGTAAAATATATATATGGTCCACCTCACAAGGAGGTCACCTTAAATTTCTTATTCACTCGCCGATAACCTATACTTATCTAGAGGAAACAATCCTTCTTATGAAGAAAGAATAGAAGCACCCCACAGAGAAATACTATAGCGGACAAACCCTTATCGAGAAGATCTTTCAACCGCTTCTTAAGTTTATTCAACTTAGTCAGAGCTATTCTGTAAGAAGGTATAGAGATATGATGAGTGTTCGGAAGGAGATCAATCCCCAAAATCAATTTTCCTATCGGGAGGAACACTAGGAAGATCATCAGGGAACACTGCAGAAAATTCACACACCACAGAAACAGAATGCAAAGGACCTTTATATCTAGAATCCATAGCATACACTAGATAGTAGAGGTACCCTTTTGGAATAAACTTTCAGGTTCTAAGATACAAAATGAACCTTCCCTCAGGCACTAGTGAACTACCTTCTCATTCAATCACCGACTTATTTGGGAAATGAAAAATGACCCTATGTGTCCGACAATCCAGAGACACATAGCACGGATGCAACTAATCCATCCCCTAAACTTATATCAAAGTCGACCATGTACAACTTAATTAGATTTACAAGGGTTTCCCTACCATGGACCAATATCACACCAACCTTATAAACCCCTCTAGCCATAATGGAGTCACCCACCAGGGTGGATATAGAAAAAGGATCAGAAATACATTCAGGATTAAAACCAAAGTAAACAACCACATAATAGGTCACATAAGAGAGAGTAAACCCCAGATCCAAAAAGTAATACATATTATGGGAAAATTGTAACATACTAACAATGATATCTGGTGATGCCTTAGACTCCGAATGGGTAGAAAGAACATAAAGACAATTTTGGCTAGTGCCGGTATCAGAAGTAGCACCCTTTGGTGTGAAAATCAAAGAGCTAGCAACCAGAATCTTATTGGCTCTAGTAGCAACACTAACTGAAGGACAATGCTATTGCATATTACCAAATTGAACATAATTGAAACATTGATTCTTCCCTTCACTACAAAATCCATAATACCACTAACCACAAAACTAGCAAAGAGAATAGGGAGGGACTGATCAAGCTCTAATAGACTGATATTAGGAACCCTGTGCCCTAGGACCTACACCCTTTTAAAATTGATAATCATCAGACAACTTTGGGTAAAAGGCTCTAGCTGATGGGTATGAACTAGAATTTTCCTTGCTCCTCCTAGTCCACTGTCTCTTATGTCTATCGCTATTGTGATGACCCCTTCCCTACTTTGAATATTTGAACTTCTTATTCTGACTCTCCCCTATCTTAGCCTGATTCCTTCTCCCACCAACAAAAACAAACTAGCGTGATAGAGAGATAACTATCTTGGTCAACAGATGAATAGAATGGCAGAGCTCAGCAATGGACACTTTGCCCTATGGTGTCCGAGGAGGACTAGAGGGGACCGATGAAACTGTAGAAGGACAATCAGGAACTGGACCCCTATAACGAGTTTATACCCCATAAGTAGGGCATGTCCTATTAGCATTGTCCTCAAGTGGGACAGAGAAGTTTCCACGAGCATTAAATTTTTTGGGATCCATGATCTGATAAACGAACATATAAGAATTAGAGAAGATTTCATAACCTTAGACTCTATATCCCAAAGAATAGATCACACATTCCTAAATACCTCATAACCTTCCTCTTATAAGTGTGGTGCGCTACACACTCATAAAAGAGACTCTACTTGACACAGCTTTGATAGACACCCAATGACACAAAATCTAGGCATTGATACCACTTTGTCATGACCCAAACCAGAGCTTGTCCATGACGAGTATCTTAAGTCCACCAGGGATCGGAGATCACTCCTTGTACCTAACCAACCAACACAACATCCCCTATGTCAGATGAATTCTGAATATATAATAAGATAACATAAGGATAATCTTAAAGATATTTAAACCATGCCTATAATCCATCAACTGAAAACTAGCATAATAGCCTACTAACAACACCTATGTCCATAGTAATTCAACAAAGCCTTCTAAACAAAGGACCAAAACTGAATCCCAATAAAGTGTCGGGACATGCCGCAGACTATAGCCAAAACAAGTCTAAATAATCCGAGACATAAGAGACTAAAACATAAAATACATACTTCCAATGTATGAAAGTTCACCCTTTCAATGTCAACTCATGAACTGACCCCGAATCTGAATCATTATGTAGGAGAAGTAGAAGTAGGGACAATTTATGCATCGCGTGGGGATACAACATCTGAAGATAATTAGTTGGGTGAATGCTAGCATGTAACTCAAGGATAAGAACAATATAATTCCATGGTCAATAGTTTCAAACTCATTAAAATCATTACACATAATCAAATGCAAATATATATATATATCACATGTCGGGATAGGAAACAAGGCTTAACATACAGTTTAAAACTTTAGCCTGGATTGTGTAGTTGAACCGTCATATAATAGTACCCATGGGCTATATGGGCCCCAATTCACATCCCCTGGTTGGACCCCAGTGCATATAGCTGCACGAATCAGAGAATGATCATATATATATGCACGGGGGACTCGAACCCTCCAATTATATACTAAGGTAACTCAAGCACCCAATCATAAAATATGATATGGTGGACTTGAACCCTCCAATCATAATGATAACAATAAGGTTGACTCGAACCACTTGGTCACAAGCAAGGGGACTCGAACCCTCAAGCCATAACGATCCCCACATCGGCTAGAGTAATTTTTAGTGTTGGTCACTTGGACCTCCACTTTTACGACTCAGCTACATAATACTCTTTTAAAGCCCAATAAAAACATTTATCACACAATCCCATTTTCACATTAAGGAATACAATATTGTTATCGTCATACCAACTACACTTGCAAGGTAATAACAATATGCCCAAATAATTACATGGCTTGGGGAATCACAACCCTTTTGGTTCAATTAGGACATAACTTATGAAAACACAATTTTATAAGGTTAAATTCAAAATCATAATGCAATAGTTCAAGAACAGTTCAATTCTCACATTCCTCATAAAAAATCAATTTCACAATTTTGGGTTGAGGTCATAACCACTTCAAAAGTCACAAGTTTAGGAAAAATCACAATTCCCTAGTTCATTCACCATACTATGCTCCCACATGTTTAAAACCATATTTAAAGCGTGAATAATCATAATTAAACTATGGAAAATATTGTTCAACAATAAGCATTCAAAAACCACAACCCTTGTTTTCAAAACTATAACAATTCCGCGTGAACAACATTTTAATACATATGCTTTTTAACAAATTAACAGTGAGGGAAGAGTCACATGCCTTAATCAATAAGAAATTTGAAAATAAATTGACCCTTGAGCCCTTTGATGATCAACTTGATGAAAACCCTAAGTTTTCTTGACCTTAAGGATTTGAGAGTATTTGAGGAGTTACTTTGATGAGTTTTTTAGGGCTAATGATACCATAAAAGGGTTATAAGATATGGGTTATAATTTGGGTAAGAAGGGAAAGGTCGTAACTTAAAAGCTAGAAAAAGGTTGCCTTTAACTACGAGTCAGCCATGACTCGTAACCACTCCTTACAACTTATCCCACGAGTCGCAACTAAGATAATTTATAGGACACCACCCACTGCTGAACTTATAACTCAACCAACCAACTTGTAATAAGACCCTACGACTCATAGGGTCCAGTCATAGTCAATACAGAACCCAATTGGGTTAAATAATGGACACCTTTTGATTTGTACTCATGACTCATAACAAGTCCTTATGACTCGTAGTGAGCCACTCATACTCAGAATAAAACTTATCCACTTACTCTCTGATTTAGTTATGACTTGGTACCTAGGATCCTTAATGACACCCTATGACTCATAGGGTAAGTCATTACCAAGGCAGTGTGCTCAAATCTCAAGAAATTTTCAAGGGCCAAAATCTAGGATGTTTTAAAGTTGTATAAACCACAATGTAGCTTTACCAGTCAAAGAGAAAAGGAATAACCTGAGTCTGAGAGCCTCCTGATCTACCCATGTATAGTGTATGAAGTGCAGATCCCAACGAAGTTTGTAAGGAACATATTTGCATCATCTATTAGTAAGATAAAAAATACACCTTTCAAATTCAACATCTGGATCATGGCACGGGTGATATCAAACTTCACATTCAGTGGCAATGTAGGAGGAATGATATCTCCTATCTCGATAGGCTTAATATATCCCAAGACCTTCTCTGGATCTTCATATAGCGGTAAGTATTGATAGGCTGGGAGTATTTGAGCTCTACCACCTATAACTCGATTTTTATTGAATGTTTTCTCTATGATCTACCTTTTGTCTCTACCTAGCTAGCTCTGCCTCCTAATCTAACTGCTAAACTTCTGCATGCTTTCTCTAATTAGCATCTTCTGCTAACAACTACTCTATTTGCTGATTAGCAATGTCTTGAATTCCTATTGGAGGAGGGAGAGATATAATAACAGGATCATCCCAAACCCTTTCAAGATGTCCTTTACTTACTTACTCCGTCATTGTATGATTAGGCTATAAAATTCTCTTTAGGTTAGGATTTAGTGGTAGTAAAGGAATGCCTTCACTCCTTATGTTAGGCATACACCGGCGTAAACCTAACTAAAAACAAAAAATAAAATCCGAAAGCATCAATAAGTTTGATCAACAATCACATTATATTTCCTGGCAACAATGCCAAAATTTTTATGTTGCCAAAACTACACCTCCAATAAAAGATAAAGCAGTTGCAACAAAATATAGTAACCCAACTTAGATTGGGGTCGAACCCATAGGAAGTACGTGAACTATCTCTCAAGTTTGCTGAAGTCACAGGCAGCACTGAAAAGTAAATGGGGGGAGGGGTTGTTATAATCTATAAAAAGTTACAAGATATGGAATGCTTTGGTTTTAATCAATCAGAAACAAATGCTAGGATTATGTTCCTCCTTGTTTCTCAACTCTGTAGTTTTATCGTGCTCTGTTGAACCTACCTAATATCTTTCATGCAGAATTTGATAAGTTATGTATCACCAATTGTCTTGTGGTCTCACTGGTGAATTTCACTCTTTACCTTTTAAGTATCAGAGTGTCACTCTACTAACCCTTATCCTAGATCCCAGATTAACTATTATATTTTACGCCTCTAGTTAATTAGATAAAGAACATTATCTGAAGAAGATAAAGATGATTAGCATATTTTAATAATTAACTCCAAATTACTATTGTGATTCTTTTCCTACTTTCTACCTCTTTTGTGGAGCAAGTAGTAAATATAGGTGGGATCCTATCATTTGCAACCACTAAGAAATCTATTAAACTGAAAAAGATCACAATACATGCAATACTATCAATTTAGAAAAACTTTGCACTTCCCCTACTTTATTAATCCGAGAGGGTTCCCACAACCCTAGTTAAGGAGGTTAGCCTATAATCGTTCTAAAACAATCAATGTAATTCATATTTGAAAGCATTAAATCAATCTCACAAGAATTAATGACTAAAATCTGAAGTATCAAATTGAATAATCAACCAAAGTCAAGAACAAAGCAATCCCAAGATCAAACTCAAATCTCGGAGTCAAATATATATTTGTAAGTAATAAAAGTATGTCAACAAACTAAAGAAAATCAAAAGAGTATTTATAGAATACAAGGAAACCATAAGAATCAAGTCCTAAACAAAAGAAGAAAATCAACATTAGTGACCATCTATGGAGCTACCTAAGGATCATAAGTGGCATCTATAGGGCGTAGGTAGTCCAACGTAGGTGACCAGGATCCCAAGCAGTTCTGAAACTCCATTGACTTGTTGATTTTTGTCACCTACATGGCGTAGGTACTACCTATGGCCCGTAGGTGACCTGGCGTTGGTGAAAATGAATTTTATTAGCTTCTAAATCTATAATCTCCAACTTTCTAGCACTTATTCTAACATATACTCCATGTGGGGTACCTACGGGGCATAGGTACCCAAGTAGGTAGTCCAAAATCATTAATTTTCTCATTTTTTTATCCTTTTCATCTCCAAAACCTGGTTTCCTGCAAAAGACAACACAAAACATATCATGTCTAACAAAAATTCCTAAGTAACTTGATTATTTTCACCATTTTAAGTGTTGAAAGTTCTATGAAATCATAGCACATCATACAGTGGTGTTGGAGCTTATATCCAGGTTTGCTCTTTTTGCCTTAACTTTGCTTATTCTATCTTGTATCTTATCATATTTATATCATAATTTTATGTACCCATGGTTTTGTGTAATTACCCATCATGTCATTTTAAATATTTCTGCTTATTTTTTCATTAGAACTTTCCTATAGCTATCCAAAGTTATTTATGACTTGCTGGAACTGACAGTTTGGTAATCGGGCAATTTGTTTGTTTTTTAGAGCTAATTCCCTATTATGAAGGCTTCTCTAGTTCAAATTGTCTACCGGGTGAAAAATCTAATCAAATGTCCTTGTATTCCAATTTTAATTATTCCAACAGCTACACAATGTCAATTTTAGTCTAGGTGGACCCTTGGTTTGGGTCTCGAGGCACCCGGGCTTATTTTGGGCTATTGGTAGAAAGTTAAGAAAAATGACAAGAGGTGTGGAATCTACTTTTCATCAAAACAATCTTGGATGGAAATTTTGATTGTGCTATTGAGTTTGAAACATTGAATTTGATAGGGTAGCATAGTTTATTTACGCATATGAGATTCCAGATAAATTTTGAGATGTTGGAAAAACCCGAATTAAACTCGATGTTTCAGATGGTGCAACCGCTTAAGTGGACATTTAGGTTGCTTAAGAGGATGCCGCTAAAGTACCCAACTAATTGCTTAAGTAGTAAAGTTGGCCTGGTTGAATGACGTTAAAGCAGAATGACTACCGCTTAAGTGGTAGCCGCTAAAGAGGCTAGGGATCACTTAAGCGGTACCTGTGCAGTCGTACGGGTATTGCTAAAGCAACAATAGGTCGCTTAATCAGTGACTGCTTAAGCGGCCCAGTGTCCTCTTAAGTAGTACCTGTGGACCTGTTAAGGGTATAAATACCCTACTTAGACTATTTTTCACCATTTCTCATCCATTTCCAAGATATTTAAACTCTAAAAAGTAGGAAAGCTTGGGGATAACATTTGTGGCTAATTTTGGAGCTTGGATAACGATTATTTAAGCCTTCCTCCTTTAAATTTATGGTGAGTTTTCATTATTTTCTTGATAGAATTCTCTTTCTTTTCCTAAAATCACTAGAAGCTTGGTGGCTTGATTTTAGCAACATTATAACTCAAAATTTACTAGTTATTGAGGGTATATATTTCTTAAGCATGGGGGTGTTGAGTTAGTTTTGGAAATGAAATTTTCCTAAATGGGCCCCATATGGGATTTTTACGTAATTTTGGACCCGAAGGACAATAGTGCAATATGGGTTTCATTGTTTTCATTTTGATGAGTAGATTGTGATTTTTATAGGGTGGCTTTGTGGAAGATTCTCGAAAGGGGAAATCAGTGATTTAGTAGATATTTTAGGCTTATCTTCGATGCCCAGGTAGGCTAGGTTTACCTTCTTCATAGATTGAGCTATTTCATAGTATTTTTATGATATTATCCCAGATATGGTGTGGGATTTTGTTTTTGAAAGTACGACTGAGAGTATTTGGTTTAATTGGGTCTTTAGGCTATCTTGAAATCATAAAATTGGAGTAGCTAACGTTGTTATTAATGGCTTAGGTGGATTGAGCTTTGAAGTATATAATTAGAATAGATATGCCTTAATTACTCAAGGTTGGTGAAATTTCCCTAGTTATTCATGTTAGAGTAGAATTGTCCTTAGTTGCTTGAGTTAAGGGAATTGCCTTAGTTGCTATTATTCTAGGTTAGTTGTTCATGCTTGGGGAGGATTTTTGCCTTAGGGATAATAATGGCTGGCTTGACCCGTAAGGATGAACTTAGATACCTTAGCCTAGTACGGGGTAGAGATTTACTGATAGAATTTTTGGGGGTTAGAAGTGGGCCCCTCCATCCTACCTTAGTCCAAGAATTGTGATAACCTTATAAACTCATTTATATATGATATACTCTTATAAATGGTAGGTTTGGCACTTAATGAGGTTTAATATAGTTATTGAGTATGTTAGTTGGATATTGAAGGGGTGATGCTAATTCTGAGTATCACTAATGATATTGCTCATATGTATGACTTAGGCTATAACTTATGAGTTTGATTTATGGTGTATACATGTGATTATTAGCATGACTTTCAAATCTGATTAATAATATGGCCCATTTATATGCTTAATGTTCTATATATCAGTATGATTAAAGGTTTATGGCTTATAAAGATGACATGGTTTATGTATATATATGATATGGCTTATAGGTATGATATGGTTTATATATATATATTTATATATGATATGACTTATATATATTATATAAGTTATGAATATGATACGAATTATAAATTAATAAAATATGGCTTATAGACATAACATGACATATATGTATGATATGGCTTAATATATGATGTGGCTTTGAAATACCCTGGGTTTTGATCCTTAGGAAATTTTTGGATTTTTGGTATCTGAACATCATACGACTTGGGGTACTTCTCTATGATGTGGTATAGTTTGGTTGGTCTTGGTCATATGGTGACCAGTATGGGTTGGATAGTTTTTGTCAAGGTATGGTTAGAATATATGTGTCGTATGTAAGGGTACTAATGGTAATGTGTTAGTCGTATGCTGCCCTAAGATTAGTCTAGGTGATTCTATTCTTCCTAGGGTACAATTTCATGGTACTAATCATATGTTTGGGTATGATTAGTCTTGGGTGGTCATTTGCTAGATAATGTTGGGTCCTAAGGGGAGGCCTAGGGTACGAGTGGTGGGTACCACTTGTATGGTAGGGTACTATTGGTATGGGGTAGTTGTGCCATCCCGTGGGAATTTTAAGCAGTTTAAGTTCGGGGTAATCTAGATATTCCTCTCTTACCCTCTTAAGGCCCCATAACTCATAGCGCTCTTGGGATATCATTTAACCTATTTAGAATCACTCAAACTCTCTTAAACACTCTCAAATTCTCTCAAGGCTCTTGGATCAAGGAAGGATAGGGTTACATCAATAGGTTCAATTTGCGACTTACAAGGGTCATTTTTCTCCGTTATCTTCGTAAGGAATATACCCCTTCCTCATTGTTAGTTCCAACTAAAGGCATGTTCTATGAATTATTTTCATAGCATAAATGTTGTATGGTTTTGGGTTTTTAAATATATGTTGGGGGTTTTGGTTACAATGGTTGGTTATGATTTTCCCATGTCTTTTACTTATGGTTTTCATATTATTATGGTGGGTTGAACATTCGGTTGCATGGAAATGGCTAATTAGTACTTGGTTTTGGCTTTGGAAATACTATGCCCCTAACATGTTTGATAAAATACCTATGAGAGCGTTCTTGGTTAAATTTTTGGACTTTTATTAAACTATTGCATGGTATAACTTGGTAATGGAACTCTAAATGGTATAAATAGTTTGGAATGGTTAAATGATAAGGTCTTGGTGTTTATGGTTGGTCTAGTTGAAAGCCTTATGGGGTACAAGGCTATCCTCCAAGTAAACTTACTAATGAGCATCTTGTGGGGTACATGGGATTCCCTCAAGTCAACTTAATAATGTAATCTATGGGTACATGGGAATCCCTTCTTTTTTAGAAAGGCTGGCTAAGGACATTTCTTTCTAGCTATAGTCAGTATGACGATGCCATTACTTATAGCATTGGTTAATAATAAATGGAATTGGTTGTTTGGTTGTTTGGTAATATTTTTTATTGAGTAATAATGGTGGGGTGTGATAGCTAAACATGAAGTTATGTGTCAACTAGACAAACACTTAAAACTCATGTTTACTGACATGAGGATTGGTCATGGTGACCATACATGATACTTACGAGGTATATGGGAATCCCCTAAGTACACTTGTACATATGTATCATGGAGAGATAAGGATAATCAGGAATCCCTTACTCCTATGGTATCTTTAGTTTATGCGACTACACTCATCAGGGCCCATTTAGGGGGTTACACTGGACCCATATAGACCGTGGGTATTTCTAGGATGGTTAAGCTACATATACCTAGGTTAACGATTTTAAAGAAATGCTAAACTCGATTCTCTTTACCGGTATGAATTTTATATATATGTATAGTTTTATATGCATATGGTTGTTTATTTGGTTTTGAAGGATGGCAATATTTTATCCTTATCCTAAGTGCATGCTAGCATTTATCCGCTATCCCAACTTTGGGAGCTGTATCCCCACGAGATGCAGGAATAGTCGTTCTACTCCTCCTACTTAGTGATCGATTTTGGGATCAGGTATTAGATTGAAGTGGTGAGCTTACATAATTTAGAAGGCTCCATTTAGTGTCATGGATGTCTTTACATACTCTATCTATTTCATAAACATTGGTTTTGGCTATAGTTTGGGGTATGTCCCAATCGGATATTGTTTTACTTTTGGTTAGAGGCTTTGTTTAACTACTGTGGGTTGGTATGGGCTGTGTTGATATTAGTGTCAGCCTTAGTATTGGCATGGTATTAGGGATGACACCGGTTGACTACATTTGATTTATGATTTTTCCATTTTATTTTGGATTATATATATATAATATGTGGAGCGCATTTGGTATAGGATGAATGGATTGGTTTATGGATGATTTGACTTGTTTGGGTAGGTCACGGTCATGGACCTATCCCAGAGTCTGGATGGGTATAAATACGCTATCTTGATATATGTTTGGAATTCATCCGACTCAGGGTATGCGTTTCGCTGGTTGGGTTGGGTATCAGGAGTGGTCCCCGGTCCTGGTTGGACTTGGGATGCCCATACGATAAGACCATAATTTGGGTTGTGTAAAGTTTGTATCATAGCTTTAGGTTCATGGTCAATTGGGAGTCCACAAAGTCGTGTCGAGTGGAGTCTCTTTCAAGGGTGTGTAGCGTGCCACACTCATAAGAGAGAGGCTATAAAGCATTTAGGAATATTTCTCATCTTTGTGTTCTATTTTTAAGCTAGTAGTCTAAGTCCTGGAATCTCTTATAATCCCAGTTTGTTCATATTTTAGATCATGCTTCGACGATCTGATATGCATAAAAACTCTTTTGTACCAACTGGGGATGGTGTTATTGGATGCGCTCTACTCGTGGGATCCATATTCAGTCTAGGGGTCTATTCCTAGATTGTTCTGGAGTTCCACCAGTTCCTTCTAGTCCTCCTCAGGCAGACGTGACAAATATGGAGTTTTGTCAGTTGATCCATATGATTGCCTAGTTGGTAGCTTCTCAAGCTGAGTGTAATGCATCTATTATTGCATCTTCTAAGGCCACAAGGGTTGGATAGTTTACGAAGCTAAATCCTCCAACTTTTATGGGTGTTAAGGTAGAGGAGGACCCTCAGCATTTTCTGGATGAGATGGAAAAGATCTTCAGGGTCGTGCAGGCCATGAATGTGGAAGGGGTAAATTTTGGTGCCTATCAGCTAAAGGATGTGGTGTACTAATGGTACAAGAAATGGGATTAGGAAAGGGGTGATGTTGAGGAGTCATCTCTGTGGGAGACTTTCTCTAATGCATTTTTAGACCGCTTCTTTCCTCATGAGTTGAGGGAAGCGAAGGTGGAGGAATTTGTTAATCTAAAATATGGAAAGATATTGATCAAAGAGTATGCCTTGAAATTTCACCAGTTGTCTAGGTATGCTCTAGAATTGGTGTCTGATATGAGGGCCTGGATGAGAAAATTTGCTTTAAGACTGTCTCGTGAAATGATCCTTGAAAGAAAGACTACGTTGCTGATTAAGAACATAGATATTTCTAGGTTGATTATTCATATGCAACAAGTAGAGAAGGAAAAGTAAAAGTAGGATGAGATAGGGGAAAGACAGGGTAAGAAGTTTAGGTTCTTTGAGTAGGGTGGACAATAACAAAGTGGTCATGGATGGTGGTAAGTCTCCAAATAAGAAGTGGGGGAGTTCTGGTTCCTTCTCCATAGATGGTTCTCCCTACTCAAAGTAGTTGGGTGATAGGCATCAGTATGGTGGCGATAGCTTCAGGGCACAGGGTTCCTAATATTAGGCTAATGGGGCTCAGCCGGCTTCATCATGTCCTTCTTATAGGTTTTATGATCGGTTACATTGGCGTTTCTTTAATGAAGGGAGGGACAGGTGTTTCAAATATTGTCAGCCAGGCCAAATTCTTAGAAATTATCTGGTTGGTAAGGTTGCTTTAGGAGCCAAAAAAGTTCTAGCTGTCTATTCATCTACTCCTGCACCGAAGGGTGCTGTTTTTTCATCTGTTTCTGCTTCTGGTGCTGGTACTGGCCAGAATCAGTTATATGCACTCACTACCCGACAGGCTTCTAAGGCATTGCCTGATGTCGTAACTGGTACATCACAACTCTTTTCTTGTGACGTGTACTATTTAATTGATCCAGGGTCTACTCTCTCTTATGTGACCCTATTTGTGGCTGTGTATTTTGTTTTTGATCTCGAAGTTATTTTAGATTCTTTTTATATATCTACCCTAGTAGGTGACTCTATGGTTGCTAAAAGAGTCTATAGGGGGTGGGTGGTATCTGTTAGTAGTAAAGAAACTTTGGTGGATTTGTTCGAATTAGATATGATGGATTTTGATGTCATTCTAGGGATGGATTGGTTACACTCGGGCTACACGTCCTTAAAATATCAAACCTATAAGGTTGTCTTTAGATTCTCTGGTGAGACAATTATTGAATAGAAGGGTGATTCCGTAGATCCTAAAAAGAGGCTTATATCATATCTTAGAGTTCAGAGGTTAATCTCTAAAGGGTGTCTCTATCATTTGGTCCAGTTAAATGACTCTAACTCGGTAGGTCCTTCCTAGCATTTGGTTTCGGTGGTGAATGATTTTCCTAAGTTTTTTTTGGATGATATTCCTGGTGTTCCTACGGATAGGGAGATTGAGTTTGGGATTGATTTGGTTTCAGACACTCGTCAAATAACTATTCCTCAATATAGAATGGCTCCGGCTGAGTTGAAAGAACTCAAGGAGCAACTTAAGGATCTTTTATATAAGGGTTCATCCATCCTAGTGTGTCCTCGTAGGGTGCACCGACGTTATTTGTGCATAAGAAGGATGGTTCCCTTCGAATATGTTTTGACTATCGACAACTAAATAAGGAGATGGTTAAGAACATGTATCCTCTTCCAAGGCTAGATGACTTGTTTTATTAATTGTAAGGTGCCTAATTATTTTAAAAGATAGATCTTCGGTCTAGGTATTATCTGCTTAAAATTAGGGAGGTGGATATCCCTAAGACGATATTCCATACCCGATATGGGAACTTTGAATTCTTAGTTATGTCATTTGGTTTGACCAATATCCTGGCGACATTAATGAATTTGATGAATAGGGTATTTCATTAGTTTTTGGATCTGTTTGTTATTGTGTTCATTGATGATATTTTGGTGTACTCTAAGGGTGAGGTGGATCACACCAATCACCTTCGTATGGTGTTGCTGCCCTTGAAAGAGCAATAGTTGTATGCCAAATTCTAAAAATGTGAATTCTGGTTGAATGCTGTCACTTTTCTATTTCATTATTTCTAGTAAGCGGATCATGATATATCCTGCAAAATATGGTGGTGGTTAAGAAGTGGCCTAGACCTACGACTCCAATTGATATTTGGAGCTTCTTGGGTTTGCCTGGGTATTATAGGAGGTTTGTGGAGAGTATTTTTTATGATAGCTACCCCATTGACTAAGTTGACGCAGAAAAATGTAAAGTAATCGTGGTTAGATGATTATGAGGGTAGTTTTGAGAAGCTGAAGGATAAGCTATCTTTGGCTCTTATTTTGGCTTTTCCAAAAGGTACTGAGGGGTTTGTGGTTTACTGTGATACGTCTAGGGTGGGACTTGGTTGCGTTCTAATGCAGCAGGATAAGGTTATTGCCTATGCTTCCAGGCAGTTGAAGGTGTATGAGAGGAATTATCCTACTCATGATCTGGAATTGTTAGCTGTGGTGTTTGCACTGAAAATCTACCAACACTATTTGTATAGAGTGCACGCGGATATCTTTTCTGATCATAAGAGTCTATAATATTCGTTTACTCTGAAAGAGCTTACCATTAATTCAGAGGAGATGTCTTGAGCTTCTCAAGGACTATGACATGAGTCTTCACTACCATCCAGGTAAGGCTAATGTTTTTGCTGATGCTCTTAGTAGGTTGTCCATGGAGAGTTTAGCTCATGTGGATAATTACAGGCAGGAGTTGGTGAAGGATATTCATCTCTTGGCTAATCTTAGAGTTCGCCTTTTGGACTCTGAGAAAGGTGGTGTGTTGGTACATGAAGTGGTTCGGTCATCTCTTTGTGCAGAGATCAAGGAGAAGAAAATGCTAGATCCTATCTTGATGAAAATCAAGGGTGATGTAGGCGGACAAAGGTGATGGTATTTGAGATCAGTGGTGATGGTACCTTACGATACAAAATGAGGTTTTGGGTTCCTGATGTCGATGGTTTGCATGATAGGATATTGACTGAGGCACATGAATCATGCTATGTTGTTCATCCTAGTTTGATGAAAATATATGGTGATCTCAAGGAGATGTATTGGTGGAATGGTATGAAAAGGGATGTGGGTGATTTTGTGGCCAAGTGTTTGGTGTGTCAACAAGTGAAAGTTGAGAACATGAGGCCTAAAAGATTGTATGAAGAAATTGAATTACCGAAATGGAAATGGGAGGTGATCAATATGGATTTCATTACCAGTATTCCTTGGTCTTGGAACTAATTTGATCTAGTTTGGGTCATCTTGGATAGGATGACAAAGTCGCCTCACTTCTTGCCAGTAAGGACTAAATTTTTGAATGAGGATTATGTGAGGTTGTATTTTCAGGAGATTGTGAAGCTGTATAGGGTACCTATTTTGATTATCTCTAATTGTAGTATGTAGTTTTCATCTCACTTTTGGCAGTCATTTCAAAACGGGTTAGGTACTAAGATTAGTCTGAGTACTGCTTTTCACCAGTAGATAAATGGGCAAGGAGAAAGGGCTATTCAGACATTAGAAGATATGTTTCGTGCATGTGTGATTGATTATTGTTGTAATTGGGTTGAGGATCTACCTCTTGTAGTGCTTACAATAATAGTTACCATTCTAGCATTGGGATGGATCTTTTTGAGTCATTTTATGGTAGGAGGTGTAGATCCCTTATTAGGTGGTTCGAGGTTGGTGAGGCAAATATATTTGCCCCAAATTTGGTTTATCATTCTATGGAGAAGGTAATGTGAATTCAGATAGGCTTAAGGTTGCCCAAAGTTGCCAAAAGTCCTATGTTAATGTAAGACATAGGGACTTAGAGTTTGAGGCTGGGGATAGGGTATTCCTAAAGGTGTATCCCATGAAGGGAGTAATGTGGTTTGGGAAAAAGAGGAAGCTCAGTTCCTGGTATGTTAGTCCTTGTGTGGTTTTAAGGAGGGTGGTAATGTTACGTATAAATTGGAGTTGCATTCTAGTTTGAGCTCCATTCATCCAATATTCTATGTCTCTATGTTGAGAAAGTGTATAAGTGATCCTTCATCTATTGTTCTTTTGGAAGGATTAGGTATCTCGAATTCTCTGTTTTATGAAGAGATCCTGGTTGAGATCTTGGATCGATAGGTTCATCAGCTGCGGATCAATGATGTAGCTTTGGTTAAGTTTCTTTGGCAGAACCACAAGGTGGAAGAAGCTACTTGGGAAGTGGAAGAGGACATGAAGTCCAAGTATCCATATTTGTTTTCTTCTCTGGATATTCGTGCGTAAGGTATGTGTTCTTGATCACGTCTTTGTTTTAAAACTTGGTTAAAGGAAGGTTGATTTCCTTGCATCTTTGTTTCTAACCTAGTTAAAGGTTTGAAAGGTTATGTTGGGGTGTAATTCCTGCATGTACTACTTTGTCCATCATTCAGGGATGAATGATCCTAGTATAGGAGACTGAAACACCCTGGGTTTTGACCCCTAGAAAATTTCTCGGTTTTTGGCTTCTATACATCATACTACTTGGGGTACTTTTCGTTTGATGTGGTATGGTTTGGTTGGTCTTGCTCATATGGGGACCAGTGTGGGTTGGATGGTTTCTATCCAAGGTATGGTTGGAACATACGAGTCATATGTTAGGGTACTAATGGTAAGGTTTCAGTCATATCTTGCCCTAAGTTTAGTCTAGGTGATTCTATTCTGCCTAAGGTACGATTTCATGGTACTAATTATATGGTTGGGTACATTTTGGCTTGGGTGTTTGTATCCTGGATAGTTTTGGGGTCCACGGGAAGGCCTAGGATATTAGTGGTGGATACCACTTTTATGGTAGGGTATGATTGGTATAGGGTGGTCATACCATCTTGTGGGAATTTTAAGCAGTTTAAGTTGGGAGCAATCTGAACATTTCCCCTCTTAACCTCTTAAGGCCCCATGACTCATAACACTCTTGGGAAATTATTTAGCCTATTTGCAATCACTCAAACTTTCTTAAACACTCTCAAATTCTCTCAAGGATCTTGAGTCAAGAAAGGCTAAGGTTTCATCAATAGGATCAATTTGCGGCTTACAAAGATGATTTCCCTCCATCATCTTCGTAATCTAATTCATGTACTCTTCCCTTATTGTTAGTTCCAACTAAAGGCATGTTCTATGAATTGTTTTCATGGCATAAATGTTGTATGGCTTTGGTTTTTGAAATATATGTTGGGGTTTTTGGTTACAATGGTTGGTTATGGTTTTCCTATGTATTTTACTTATGGTTTTCATATTATTATGGTGGTTTGAACATTTAGTTGCATAGGAATGGTTAATTGGTACTTGGTTTTGGCTTTGGAAAACTATTCCCCAACATGTTTGATAAAATGCCTATGAGAATGTTTTTGGTTAAATTGTTGGACTTTCATTGATCTATTGCATGGTATCACTTGGTAATAGAACCCTAAATGGTATAAAGGGTTTAAATGGTTAAATGATAATGTATTGGTGGTTAGGGTTGGTCTAATTAAAGGCCTTATGGGGTACAAAAGAATCCTCCAAGCAAACTTACTACTGAACATCTTGTGGGGTACATGGGATTCTTCCAAGTCAACTAGAAAAATGTAATCAATAGGTACATGGGAATCCCTTCTTATTTAAAAAGGTTCACTAAGGACATTGCTTGCAAGCTATAGTCGGTATGACGATACCACTACTTATAGCCTTGGTAAATAATAAATAGAATTTGTGGTTTGGTTGTTTGGTAATAGTTTTAATTGGGCAATAATGGAGGGCGTGATAGCTAACTGTCAAGGTGCGAGTCCAATGGACGGACACTGGAAACTTATATTTACCGATATGAGTACTGGTCATGGGGACCATATATAATACTTATGAGGAATACGGGAATCCCCTTACTACACATGTGCATATGTATAATAGATAGCGAAAGGTACTCGGGAATCCCCTACTCCTATAGTATCTCTGATTCATGTGGCTACACATGTCGAGGCCCGTTCAGGAGATTACACTGGACCCATATAGCCTATGGGTGGTTCTAGGATGGTTAAGCTACACATACCTAGGTTAATGGTTTCAAAGGCATGCTAAACTCAGTTCCCTTTTTGGGTATGGATTATATATATGTATTATAGTTTACTTGGTTTTAAAGGTTGGCATTATTTTATCCTTATCCTGAGTGCATGCTGGCGCTCACCCGCTAACCCATCCTCGAGTTTTGAATCCCTACGTGATGCAAGAATCGATCGTTTTACTCTTTCTGCTTAGTGATCGGATTTGGGATCAGCTGTTGGATTAAAGTGGTGAGCTTCCATATTTCGAAAGGCTCTATTTGATGTCATGGATGTCTTTGCATACTCTAGCTATTTCATAGACATTAGTTTTGGCTATGGTTTGGGGCATGTCCCAACAAGATATTTGTTTACTTTTGGTTAGAGGCTTTCTGGAACTAATATGGGTTTGTATGAGCAGTGTCAGTATTATAGTCAGCCTTAGTATTGGCATTGGTATTAGGGCTGACACTGGTTGACTATATTTGATTTATTATTGTTCCATTTTGTTTTGGATAATATATATATATATATATTATATTTGGAACTCATGTGGTATGGGATGGATGGATTGGTTTATGGATGGTTGGACTTGTCTGGGTTAGTCACGGTCATGGACCTATCACAGAGTCTAGATTGGTATAAATACACTATCTTGTTATATGTTTGGAATTCATCCAACTCAGGGTGTGCATTTGGATGGTTGGGTTGGGTATATGGTATGGTCCTCGATCCTAGTTAGACTTGAGATACCCATTACGACAAGACCCCAATTCGGGCCATGTCAAGTTGGTATCAAAGCTTTAGGTTCATGGTTAATTGGGAGTCCACAAATTCGTGTTGAGTGGAGTCTCTTTTAAGGATGTGTAGTACATCACACTTATAATAAAGAGGCTACAAGGCATTTAGGAATGTTTCTCTTCTTTGTGTTCTATTTTTAAACTAGTCGTTTAAGTCCTGGAATCTTCTTTAATTCCTGTTTATTCGCCTTTTAGATCTTTCCTCAACGATCTGATGCGCATGAAAACTCTTTTTTCACAACTGGGGACGGTGTTGTTGGACATGCTCTACTCATGGGATCTATATTCGGTCTAGGGGTACCTTCCCAAATTGTTCTGGAGTTCTGCCAGTTCCTTCTAGTCCTCCTCAGGCAGACGTGATAAATGCGAAGTTTCGTTAGTTGATCCATTTGATTTCCCAGATGGTAGCTTCTCAAGATGAGCGTGGTGCATCTGGTATTACATCTTCTGAGGCTACAAGGGTTGGCCAGTTCATGAGGTTGATTCCTCCATCTTTTATGGGTGTTAAGGGAGAAGGATCCTTAGAGGTTTCTAGATGAGATGGAAAAGTTCTCCAGGGTCATGCAGGCCATAAATATAGAAGGGGTGATTTTTTCTACCTATCAGCTAAAGGCTATGGTGTACCAATGGTACGAGGATGGGATCAGGCTTGGGGTGATGTTGAGGAGTCATATCTGTGGGAGACTTTCTCTAATACATTTCTAGACCGCTTCTTTCCTCAGGAGTTGAGGAAAGCAAAGGAAGAGGAATTTGTTAATATGAAACATGGGAAGATGTCGGTTAAGGAGTATTTCTTGAAATTTCACCAGTTGTCCAGGTATGCTCCAGAATTGGTGTATTATATGAGGGCCAGGATGAGAAATTTTGCTTTTGGACTATCTCGTGAGTTGATCCTTGAAAGTAAGACTACATAGCTAATCAAGGACATAAATATTTCTAGGTTAGTTATTCATATGCAATAGGTGGAGGAGGAAAAGAGAATGTAGGATGAGATAGGGGAAAGGAAGGGTAAGGAGTTTAGGTTCTCTGAGAAGTGTGGACAACAACCAAGTGGTCGGGATAGTGGTTAGTGGCCAAAGAAGAAATGGGTGAGTTCTGGTTTCTTCTCCACAACTAGTGCTCCTTACCCGAAGTAGTCGGGCTATAAATATCAGTAGGGTGGAGATAACTTAAAGGAACAGGGTACCCAATCTCAGGCTAGTGGGGCTCAGTCGGCATCATCATGTCCTCCTTGTATGTTCTGTGGTCGGTTTCATCAGGGTTTTTGCAATGAAAGGAGGGATAGATGTTTCAAATATGGACAGCTAGGTCATATGTTTAGAAATTTTATTGTTGGTAAGGTTCATTTAGGATCAAACAAGGTTCTAGTTTCCTCATCATCTGTTCCCACTCCGAAGGGTGCTATTTTTGTATCTGTTTCTTCTTCTGGCACCGGTATAAGCCGAATCAGTTATATGCACTTATTACCAGATATGAGTCCATGGCATCGCCTGATATAGTGACCGGTATATTACAACTCTTTTCTCATGACGTGTAATCTTTACTTGATCTGAGGTGTACTCTCTCTTATGTGACCACATTTGTGGCTGTGTATTTTAGTTTTGATCCCAAGGTTATTTTAGATTTTTTTCTATTTCTACCCTAATAAGTGACTCCGTGGTTGCTAAAAGAGTCTATAGGGGGCATGTGGTATCTGTTGGTAGTAAGGAGACTTTGGTTGATTTGTTTGAATTAGATATAGTGGATTTTTATGTCATTATTGGTATAGATTGGTTACACTCATGCTACGTGTCCTTAGACTGTTGGAACAGTAAGGTTTTCTTTAAGTTCCCTAGTGAGCCAGTTATTGAATGGGAGGGTTATTCCCTAGATCCTAAGAGGAGGTTTATATCATATCTTAGAGCTCGGAGGTTAATCTCTAAATAGTATCTCTATCATTTGGTCTGGGTTAAAAACTCTAACTGGGAAGGTACTTCTTTGCACTCTGTTCTGGTGGTGAATGAGTCTCTTGAGGTCTTTTTGGATGATCTTCCTAGTGTTTCTCTGGATAGGGAGATTGAATTTGGGATTTATTTGGTTCCGGACACTCATATAATATCTATTCCTCCTTATAGAATGGCTTCAGCCAAGTTGAAGGAACTCAAGGAGCAACTTAAGAATCTTTTGGATAAGGGTTTCATCTATCCTAGTGAGTCCCCATAGGGTGCAACAGTGTTGTTCATGCGTAAAAAAAGATGGTTTACTTCGGATGTGTATTGACTATCGGCAAATAAATAAGGAAACAGTTAAGAACAAGTATCATCTTCCAAGGATAGATGACTTGTTTGATCAGTTGCAAGGTTCCAAATTCTTTTCAAAGTTAGATTTTTGGTCTGGATATTATCAACTTAAGATTAGGGAGGTGGATATCCCTAAGATGGCATTTTGTACTTGGTATGGGCACATTGAGTTCTTGGTTATGTCATTTGGTTTGACCAATGTCCCAGCATCATTCATGAATTTGATGAATAGGGTATTTCGTCAGTTTCTGGATCTGTTTGTTAGGATCTGTTTGTCATTGTGTTCATTAATGACATTTTGGTGTACTCTAAGAGTGAGGTAGATCACGTAAATCACCTCCATGTGGTGTTGTAGATCTTGAAAGATTAGTAGTTGTATGCCAAATTCTCAAAATGTTAATTCTGGTTAAACACTGTCATTTTTTGGGGTCATATTATTTTTAGTGAGGGGATCATGATAGATCCAAAAAAAGGTGGTGGTGGTTAAGAAGTGGACTATACCCATGACTCCAACAGATATTCAGAGCTTCTTAGGTTTGACTGGGTATTATATAAGGTTTGTGGAGAGTTTTTTAATGATAGCTGCCCATTGAGTAAGTTAACTCAGAAGAAGGTAAAGTTCTCCTAGTCAGATATTTGTGAGCGTAGGTTCGAGAAGCTGAAGGATAAGTTAACTTCAGCTTTGGTTTTGACTTTTCCTGAAGGCAATGAAGGGTTTGTGGTTTACTGTGATGTATCCCGAGTGGAACTTTGTTGCATTCTGATGCAACATGGTAAGGTGATTGCCTATGCTTCTAGGCAGTTAAATATGCATGAGAGGAATTATCCTACTCATGATATAGAATTGTTAGCTGTGGTGTTTGCATTGAAAATCTAGCCGCATTATTTTTATGGAGTGTGCGTGGACATCTTTTTTGATTAAAAAAGTCTATAGTATGTGTTCACTCAGAAAGAGCTTAGCCTCAGGCAGAGAAAATGGCTTGAGCTTCTCAAGGACTATGACATGAGTGTTCACTACCATCCAAGTAAGGCTAATGTTGTTGTTGATGCTCTTAACAGGTTGTCTATAGAGAGCTTAGCTCATGTGGATAAGGAAAGGTGGGAGTTAGTGAAGGATATTCACCGCTTGGCTATTCTTAGAGTTCACTTTTTTGCCTCCGAGAATGGTGGCATGTTGGTACAAGAAGTGGTTCGATCGTCTCTTGGTGCAGAGATCAAGGAGAAGCAAATGCTAGATCCTATTTTGATGAAAATCAAGGGTGATGTAGGCGGGCAAAAGGTGATGGTATTTGAGATCATGGTGATGGTACCTTGCGGTACCAAGGGAGGTTAAGGGGATAGGTTATAGCATGATTATTGATATAATCTATTGAATTTAAATTATTAAAATGGCCCACTAAAATGGTTTATTGGTATGGTTTATAATTATGTGTTCCGATTCAAGTTCACCAAATGCTGATGGTATTGATGATATGAGTTCTGGTTCAATTTCTGAAAAATTGATGATGATAATAATGATACTATTGAGTTTCGGTTCGAGTATGGAATTGAGGATTATTTATGATGTGATACAAGATGGATAGGTTCTTGGTTATGACATGAAAATTGGGAAATTATGGTTATTTGATTGTTAGTTTCCTTGGTTGTACCCTTCAGGCTTATGGGGTCCTGCGTTGGATTACTTACTTTTCAGAACTTATTTGCTTATGGGGACGAATCTTTTACTTTATGGTATGATATTTATGTTATCATTCTCGTATGCACTTATTTATCTATTTAAAATGGTGCCGGAGCTTATTTCCAGGTTCGCCCTTTTTATCTTTACTTAGCTAATGTTATCTTATATGTTATTGTATTTATTTTATGATTTAGCCCAGTCGGCTGATGATGCCTACTGAGTACCCATGATTTTGGTTCTCATACTACACTTTTGTATCGTTTTGGTGCAGATCTGAGTACTAGTTATTGTCACTGATTTGATATTCATTATAGTTGATTTTTGGGATTGGGTGAGCTCTTGGAGTTGCTCAGATAATCGTGATATTTTTCTTCTTCTATGCTTAGAATTGCTTTGGTTCAACTTTTGGGGTTGGTTTGTGGTGCACCATCTAATGGTGCAAAGTTTATAGATTTGAATGGTACTGAGGCAGGGTCACAACCTGTAGATGAGGCTCCCAGAGTCGAGGTCCCTCTTGAATCGACAGTTGCTTAGTCGATAGTTGCTAACCAGTGGTTGCCTAGCCTGTTATGTTAGTGGAGGAGTAGAATATATTGGGTAGATTCTTGAGATTGGCTCCGCCTAGGTTTTTTGGTGCACTCGGTGAGTATACTTATATGTTTTTGATTGCTTGTGAGGATAGGCTCTATAATTTAGGCCTAGTTGAAACACGTGGTGTGGATTACACCACTTTTCACTTGGACTTGGCAGCTTGACATTGGTGGAGAGGTGATCTTGATTTTATGCCAGCTATATATTCTTCTTTGACATGGACGCAGTTCCTGAGGTCTTCTTGGGGAAGTATATGCCATGCAACCTTAGGGATCATTTAAGAGATCAGTTCTCGAGGTTAGATCAGGGATCCATGACCATTGTGGAGTATGAGGCTCGATTTTATAAGTTAGCTATGCATGCAACTTCTATTCTGACTATTGTGTATGAGATAATTCAAAGCTTTGTTCAATGATTGAGATTTCCTCTTTGCATGTCTACTTAGAGTTTGGTTGCTATGAGTAGGTCTTTTGTTGAGGTTTTGAATCATACTCCACTTATGGAGGACATGTATTATGAGGCCTAAGGAGCAGTGATAAGAGGCTGCGATATCAGGGTAAGTTCAGTGGGAGCCGTAGTATCTCCCGATTTAGTGGAAGTGGTTCTTAGGGTAGATACCCTCCACGTCAGATGTTTTAGCATCAGGTTCAGTCTAGTAGACCTGTTCAGTCTGCGCTTCAGATTATCGATGAAGGCCAGTCTAGCTTTAGTGATCATCTTGGCAAGGGTTATGGTTAGTCTTTAAGAGGTTCATCTTTTGGCTATTCTAGTCGTGGTGGTTATTACAAGTCAGCCAGATCTTCTGGTTTCAGTCCAACGTTAGGTGCATGTTATGGATGTGGAGCTTTTGGTCATTTCTCAAGGGAGTGCCCTAGTTGTGGACTGATTGTTCCTTTAGCTCAAAGTGTTCCACTTATTAGGGTAGTTCATCTCTCAGTTTGAGGTGGTATGTATGGTCGTAGGGGTGGTTTCTATAGTGCTTATAGAGGTTCTCAGGCAGGTAGTACAGGAGGTCGATTAGGATCCCAATGAGGTGGTGGGCGTGGTCAGTTATACGATGTACTTGCTAGACTCGAGACAGATTTTATGTATGCTATTATTACAGATATGATTATGTTGTACCTTCTGTCGGCCTTTGATTTACTTTATAAAGGATCCACTTATTCTTATGTGTCTTCTTATTTTGCTCCACGGTTAGAGTTATCTAGGGATTCATTATCTATGCCATTATGTGTATCTACTCATGTGGGTAATTCTTTAGTATTAGATCGGGTTTTCAGATCATATGTTGTGGCTGTCGGAGATGTTGACACTCATGTTGATCTTATTATATTAGACATGGTGGATTTCGATGTGATTCGGGGTATGGACTGGTTATCCCATTATTATACGGTCATGGATTATTTTGCCAAGATCGTTACCTTAGCCATGCCCGGCATACCCCTGATCATATGGCGCAGAGCTGTTAGTCATGAGCCGATGGGGATTATTTATTATCTGTGTACTAGGAGGCTTACGTTGAGGGGTTACGAGTCTTATCTTACTTATATTCGTGATGCTAGTGTGGAGAGTTCGTCGCTTGAATCTGTTCCTGTAGTTTGTAAGTTTCCTGATATTTTCCCTACCGATCTACCTGTTATTTCTCTGGTATGTAATATCAAGTTCTTTATTGATCATGAGCCTAGCACCAGACCTATTTCTATGGCACCATACTGTATGGCTCCTGCTAAGCTTAAGGAGCTGAATTCTAAACTCCAGGATCTTCTTAGTAAGAGTTTCATTAGACCAAGTATGTCTCCTTGGGGAGCTCCTGTGTTTTTTGTGAAGAAGAAAGATGGCTTCATACGTATGTGTATCGATTATAGGTAGGTTAATAAGGTGGAAGTGAGAACAATTATCCTATGCCTCACAATGATGGTTTATTTGATCAGCTTCAGGGAACAGTGGTGTTCTCTAAGATTGGTTTGAGGTTCGATTACCATCAGTTGGGGTTCGGGCTGAGGATATCCCAAAGTCAACCTTTAGAACCCGTTATGGTCATTATGAGCTCCTAGTGATGTCTTTTGGGTTGATTAATGCCCCAGCCACATTTATGGATTTGATGAACCATATGTTCAGGCCTTATTTTGCCTACATAGTGATTGTGCTCATCGACGACATCCTTTTGTATTCGAAGAGAAGAGAGGAGCGTGCGTAGCATTTAAGGATTGTGATCTAGACTTTAAGACTCTAATTATGAGTTTTGGCTTAAGACGGTGATCATCCTTGGATATGTGGTATCTAAGGATGAGATTATGGTAGACTCAATGAATATTAAGGATCTTCGTGATTGGGACAGACCTATATCTCCGACTTAGGGTCATACATTCTTTGGCTTTACTGTTTACTATAGACAACTTGTTGAGGGTTTTGATTGACTCGAAAGGGGGTACCTTTCCGATGGTCCGAGGCGTGTGAGTAGAGTTTTGGAATGCTCAAGGAGTTTTTTACATTGGCTCCTATTTTGGCTCTTCCTGTTTAGGGTGATGGGTGATAATGCTCACCTATACCACCTAAAGTGGTAGAGGACGATCGTTGTAAATAGCTCAACTTTAGTTGAGGTCGAATCCACGAGGAGCGAGATTTAGATTTTGAGTCCTATGGGTGTCGAAATTACTAAATAGATACCAAAAGTGTACATAACTTAAAACATTAATGTAAAGTGGGGAGATTTGGTTTGGAATAAAATCTTATCAATAATAAGTTAAGCAACACACTAATATAACACTTTTTGTTTTAGAATTCAAATTTGGAGAGATTTGGGATTATGTATACCTAAGGGCAAGGTGTGCATGGGATCATGATGGTTTTGTAAAAAATTTAATTTTTGATGACATGGTATGCTAGGTTAAGATTCCTTGAGGCGAGTTTGTCAACAAAGCCTCAAATATGTCACTCCATGACCTTTTTTAGTACCTAATGAGTGTACCAATGAAAGCCACCCAAAACCTTAATTGGGCATCCCTATTTCTAGGATGATACCCAGGACATAACCTACTCCCCTTTTAACCTTATTTCTAAGATGGAAAAAGGGAGTATGCTATATTAAAAATTGTTTACTATTGCTTTGCCCTCCCTATAGCCCTCTTTCAAGGAAGCTATGGGTTCCCTAAAGTTCACCCACATCTCTCTTTCAAGGATGATGATACCTTTCAAGAGTTTGGGGTTTTCACCCACAAATCCAATTTGGGTATTTGGGGGTTTCACCAACAAATCCCAACTTATTAAACCAAGCAATAATGGAATCTATAATCAACAACTAAGAATTACACACACATATCATCACCCAAACACAATTGCACCTTAGTTCAACATAATCCCAAGAATAGAGAATTTAGGACTCATGAAACAAAAAAGAAGGAATATACCAAACAATTCATTAATGCCATACATAATAATGGAGGATAAGGAAAATCTTCACTTTACACTTCAATTTCACCAATTTCAATTTGAAATTATAACTAAACAAATGTTTCCTGAATTCTAGGTTACCCAATTTTCTAATTTTTTTCAATTCTCCTTTCTTGCATAATGTCCTAAGGGGAAAGAATTGTTCCTTATATGGGAATTGGAATTAGCTACGTCTTTTAACTAAACTGCCCATGATCATTAAACCTGCTAGGCCGTGATTGCTGACGCTTGTCTGAGATCGCGGCTACCACAATCGCGGTATATTGACCTATCTTGACTGGCTGCTATCGCGACCCTTAGACCGCGATCGCGGTAACTGAGTCTTGTTCTTACTCTAGGTCTAAGAGCTGCAATTATTTTCTCCTTTTGATTCTTTTTAGCTCAAATCCAAATCTTTCCGTCTCATGACCTGTATGTCTTCAAAATGTGGAAATTAGAGCCTTTAATCATATTTGTCTCATTTATACATTCAAATTATGGTAATGTGCATGAATGTTGAGTGAAAATGAGTGGTAAATTAAACCACTCATCAACACCCCCAACTTAAAGCTTTTTTTGTCCTTAAGCAACACTACCTCTTACCATGAGACAATGCACACTTATTCCCAAACTAGATGACCCAATGATCACAATGACTTCAACTTGAGTATTACCACAAATAGCTCTTCAAACATGGGCAAAGTTATTTTTATGACACCCCTCAACATAAAATACGATTTTCAAGGATGCAAAAGACTTCATAGGGCAACTATGCATCAATCACTAAAAGCCTAGAAGTGACTTACCTTTTGACCTCAACTACAATATACTCCTTTTGCCTCATTTTTAGATATGACAAGATCACCCACCTCAACTTGTTCACATGCCTCCTCACAAAAAAGAAAATTCGACACACCAAGTTATCAAATATTCAACAAGGAATTTAAGTGCAAAATACTCACTATCTCTTAATAACTCTCGATGCTAACAAGTACCATGCCATAGCCTTGCCCCTATTTTCAATCGTCACTACAATGAAAATACTTGGTTGGAAATCACTAAGGGCTTTTTGAGCTTGTAACATAGGTTTAGGGTGGGGTAGGATATTATTTAGGAACACTATGGCTATATCTCCCTTGAACATCTACGTCACACTATTCTATCAACCTTTTGATATTGGTCCACTTCTTTTTGTTTTCACTTTTTACACATGCCTACTTTTATTTCCTTGGTTCACCCATTTTCTTTTTATTTCTTTTTTTTGCACCCTTTTTGCTTCTCTTTCCTTCGTTGGATCATTCATTAGTTCTTAATGCTTAAGACCGTAGGCACTCACTTACAACTTCGTGGCCTAAAGTTACCTTTTTTCAATCATCACCACCCAACTTAGGCTTTTATCCCTAAGTTGCAATTTAAAAGTTCAAGGAGGGTAGGGTTCAAAAGAGGGATAAAAATTGAAAGGCTTATGGCTTGCAATATGTTTTCCAAAGAAAAATCCAAAGGCTCAAAGTGGGTGACTAGGTGATAACGCTCACCTATACCATGTAATTTGGTAGAGGACAATCACTGTTAATATCTCAACTTTTGTTGAGGTCAAATCCACAAGCAGTGAAAATTAGAATTCTATTATTATGGGTCTTAACACTTTACTAAGAAAACATCCAAAGTGCAAATAAAGTAAAACACATGATTTAAAATGGGGGGATTTAGTTTTCGGAGATTGTGTGTTAATAGTAACTCAATTCCACAAACTACACAACACTTGTAATTTAACTTCGATATAGAGAGAATCTTAGGATTACGTCTACCTAAGGGTAAATTAGGAATGGGTATGTCTAGATTCGGTGTACATGCTAGTTGTTAACAATATGGTAGGCTAGGTCTAGGATCCTTGAGTCTATCTTGTCAACAAAAACTCAAGAATTTCACGTATTAAACCTTTCAAATACCTAACAAGTGTGTTAATTTTATTTACCTATTACCTCAATTGGGCATCCTTATTTCTAGGAAAATACCCAAGATATAGTAAACTTCATAATCACTCTTATGTCTAAGATAGTGAAAATTAGAAAAATAAACTCATTAATTATCTACTATTTCCTTGGTTCCCACACCCCTTTTTCAAGGATGATGTGGGTTCCAAAAGATCACCCAAACCTCTCTTTCAAGGATGGTTTGAGCTTTCAAAAGTTTGGAGTTTTCACCCTCAAACCCATTTTGAGTATTTGGGGCTTTCACCCACAAATCTCATCCAATTTAATCAAACAATAGTAGAACCCATCATCAACCAATTAGGATATACACAAATACATCACAACCCACAACTAATTGCACCTTAGTTCAACATTATCCCAAGATAATGAAATTTAGCCACTTATGATGAAAGGAGAGAAAAAAATACCATAAGGGTTGTGAAAAACATCTATTCTTCAATAAATTACTAAATTCAAAGTCTCCAAATCAAATTACAATTCTTGTCTAATTTAGGGTTTCAACTTCAAATTCAAAACAATGCTAGTATCTAGAATGCCCAAAATGGGAAAGGGTTTCAGGCTTTTAAGGGATTTGGGTTTGACTGTTGAAAATTATAAAACTGCCCCTAGGCCTAATCACACTTTATCGCGATCGTACCAGGTTTTATGCGATCGTGGCTACCACAACCGTTGGTTGATCTATGCGATTGCAGTTGCTGGCCTTCTTGACTGGCCATGATCGCGGTAACTGAGCCTCGTTTTGTACATGGTAATTCAACTATGCACTTTTCTTCTCCTCTTTGTTCCTTTTCTATCTCATCACATGCATTCCTGCAAAATATGGAAATTAGTGCATTTAATCACAATGTTGTCTTATTTATGTCTTCAAATAATTGTAGTGTACATGAATGTTAAGTGCAAATGAGCGGTAAATTCACAACTCATCAACACCCCCAACTTAAAGCTTTGCTTGTCCTCAAGCAACACTACTTCTTCCCATGAGACTATGCATATTTATGCCCAAATTAAATGACCTAATGATCATAATGACTTCAAGCTTAGTTAATACCACAATCACTACAACATTTTTGGCCTAAGGCCACACTAAACCTGAGCCACATTTTACAAGTGTGGCCTATACCATTAAAGACCACGCTTTTAAAGCGTAACCTTAGCTTTTAACTTCTGGCCACATTACTTTTGGCAATGCTTTGAAAGCGTAGTTTTTAATGATGTAGACCACACTTTACAAATGTTGCCAAATCATGATATAATTGACAACACTTATTAACATATATGGCTACATTTTTAAATGTAATATTATTATAATTTAAAAAACAACATTTTTAAAATGTGGTCTAAAATTTTCATTAAAATTTTCTCTCTCCCTCCCAAATATTTCAATTTCCCTCCAACTTATAATTAATCAAAAAGAGTTGAGTATATTAAAAATCAAAAACCTTACGTATTATTTCACACAGGTATTAAACACCCTGTACGGTCCAGGTCTCTCCACCGTTGAATTACACCGACATCATTGAACGCCGTCGGCTCGGAAGGCCAACCACCGGTGAGGGGAGACCACTGGCGAGGGGAGAGAACCTAAAGGTGATAGTCAATCTCTCTTTTTTTTTCTCAATCAGTGAATTTGAACACCCTTTTCGTTGTTTTGTGAATTTCTGAGCTTGGTTTTGGGAATTTGTTGGTTCTTTTGAGTTTCTTGGATTTTGGGAATGCCAATTTGGGGTGTGTTGTAATTCTAATTTATACCATTGAAGAGAATATGAGGAGTTTGGGGTTGCAGCCTTCTTTATTTTATTTTCAGATATCTGATTGTCAAGTTTTCCTTAAAGTTTTTTTTGTTAGAGTTGGAATTTTGTTATCTTAACGTTTACCTTGTTTCTAAAGTATACAGGTGTATCCAGTACAACATGATTATAAAGCACAACAATTTTGGTTATAACTAACTAATTAAGTATATATAGAATTAAAGAAAGTGCAGAACTTACTTCTAACAGTCAATGTATTTTCCCTCCTTCACTCATGCAAATTTGACTTTCAAAACCATGTAGAATCCAAGATTATGAAGAAAAATGCTTTCCATACTATTCTACCAGTTGTATGAACTTAAATGTTATTTTTGCGTAGCTTGCCCATCCTATCTCGTATAGACAGCCATAGCCAGTTCAAGCTATTCATATGCACTTCCTTGTTGTAGAGTTAACTGCTCAATCATCCTCATAATTAAATTGCTATACAAGTAAATTTTTCACTACCATAAACTTTATTTTAGTATTAACTTTAGGGGAGTTTCTATGCCCTTCTAATGGTAGTCCTCTGCAGTTTCATGCTTTATCCTAATAGACCAAAAAGGCACCGTGAATTTGGTGTGCTTGAATTCCTTGTGAGATTGAATCAATTTGTAAAATTCAGTTTCAATAGCTCTATTTCAAATTATAACGTAGCCAAGCTGTTGTATAACAGTTGATGTGCAAAAGTTATTCAAAATTATTTTGCTGACAAACTGAACCGCAAAACTAGTAAAGATTTGAGTTCTTTCTTTGCCTTCTAAAGATCAATTCTTTTTCTAGTTAATAGGAACATTAATTTTGTTGGTCATTGTGTGAATTTCATCAACGTACAAAGGTTAACATAAACGATAAAGAAGAAAAAGATTATGAATTTATGGTTTAAAAGAATACAGTGTAATTGATAGAACATCTTTTGCTTTTCTCTCTTTATATAGTTTATCTGTTGAACTACAAAGATTTTCTCTACTCGAGTCTGGCTGAAGATAAATTGGTTCCTAGCCATCAGTTTTTCTGATTTAGCCTCGGCTAATTCTCTGCAATGTTGTGCAGAAGGTTGATTTCATTTGGTAATTGGTAGTATGAAGATGTTTTTATGAAAAGACCTGTCCACTGGATCTTATATACTGGTATATCCTCAATCCGCCTTTGATTTTTTTACACTGGTACTGTGTTTCGATATATTATGTTTGAAGTTAAAAAATGGTAAGAAGCTAAAGTTGTGTTTGAACGTGCATTCATTTGAACCGAAGTTAGAAACTTTTTGAGTGATTCAAAAGTGATAGTTGTTTTTTCTATCATTTTACAAAAGACTATGTGATTGTGCCTATCTAAACTTTAATATAGTTGAAAATATGGTTGAAAACGATGTTTCTCGGACTCTGCAACCTTTCCTTTTTCAAGTTGCATATGATATGTGACCCTATTGCAGTTGTTTCCTCCTGTTGAGCTGATTAAACTTATAGAAGCATTTGAAAAGCCTTGACCGATCTCTCTATGGACAAACACTCTAAAGGTCATGTTTTATCTGGCTTTTTTATCCTTACCTTTCTCCCTGTGATGGTCGACTCATTGTGGATTGCTTTGATGGGATTTCAGATTCGCAAACGGGATTTAGCTGGTGTTCTTCTTAACAAAGATGTGAATTTAGACCCATTAAGCAAATGGTCGAAGGTATGATTAGGTCTTCAGGCATTGATCCAGGCTGTGGAACAACTAGTTGAAAATAAACCTCCTGAAAAGATGGCTTTGAATCAGCTTGCATGGTTATATTCAATCATGTTAACTGCAGCAGTGGTAAAACTCGCCCTGTGGCTTTACTGCAAAAGATCAGGGAATGACATTGTTCGCGCCTATGCAAAGGTATGTTTTTATTATCCTTTACCATCTTGCTCAAATCAAAATCTAAAGTCTAGTGAAGCCGTGTGGGGCTATTTCAACTCACTAGCATTGTTGTTGTTTTGTTCATTTCTTTTCTTGCTCCAAACAAAATCTAAAGTCTAGTGAAGCCGTGAGTGGCCTATTTCGATTCACTAGCACCTTGTTTCCTTATATTAGGAAACAACCTTATAACCTTATAACCTTAGCCTTAAAGGCAACCGTTTAAAGCCTAATCTATTCATAAAACTTAACGGACATCGTTTAATAAACAACCTTATAACCTTAATGGCCACCAGTTAACCTTAAAACCTTATATTAGGAAACAACCTTATATCCTTATAACCTTAACGGCCACCGTTTAACCTTCGAAGTAGGTGGCTCTCTTAGCTGTTCAATTAGTTGCTACTAAAATTATGTAGTTGGATACTGACAATGACATCTATTTATGGTTATTACTTAGGTGATGGTGTTGTTACCAAAGGACAGGGCTATGGAATTTGTAGTATTCGTGTGGATGGTAATGATGCTCTTGCTGTTTTAACCGCTGTCCAGGAGGCACGAAAAATAACTGTTAATGAACATAAACCTGTTCTAGTTGAGGTAAACTGCACTCTTTTTGAGATTGAGGCTTATGCTAGTTGTGGAAGTGTCGTTAACTGCTTCTTTTATGTTCAATAGGCTCTCAGGAAGTAGGTAAATTTTGCTCACCTAAGAACTTTTTAAGTTCATTGTTGCATGTATAGCTTTCTAGTGAAAAATTCTATGTATTCTAGACACATATCATCGGTATATGCTACTAGAAAACGTAAACTTGTTGTGCTAGGAATTGACACGGACTTAAATAAACTCTCGAAAACACCTGCTCTCAACTTAAATTCTTAAATAAAATCTTGAAATTAAACATATGTCGCCTAAAATTGGGTTCAATTAAGTTCTGATCATGCGACGTTTGGACCACAATCCAACAGTTGATTTTTTCTACATAATAGTGTTTTTCTTTCTTGCAGTCAAGACTCCAGGTGAAGTAGAATGATGGTGCGGATAAGAGACATCAATATAAAGGTCATTGGACTTGAGTTACTCCATTTCTATACTAGGCATTAAGGGTTAGCATATTTTTATATTAGAGTTCCCACATGTTAGACATTGGTGAGATGAGACTTCTAAATGGAGTAATTCTATTTGTGGCAGTATGTTAAAGTTACGTTCATAACAAAAATAAAACAATAGCTTGGGAATATGGATCAGTTTATCTTAGGTCTATCAGTTTATCTTGGGAATATAGTAATTTTTCTTTTCTGGTTCATTTCCCTATTCTTTACTTAATTATAGTTATTTTCTTATGAAATACAGGTAAGTTGGTTTTTAAAGGAAACATTAGGTGGATCTGTTTGTGTTATACAACAACATAGTATGTTATTCAACTAGAGAAGATCATAGTTCAACTCACAAATCATCAAGGATATGAATAATAATGTATATTGTGATCAAGGATGTCGCAAAGCCTAGATTAAGCATGGAGTCAGTCTATTTCTCGAAGGGAACATGATGAAAATTTGCGTGTACTATAATTTTTGAGTTATTTTTATCTAACATAGTGTTTTGAGACAATCTAAATAGAATAATGATGTATAATATGACTAGTGGATGTATGAGAATATAATTGTATTTTTCAATCAAAATTTGTAGTAAATGTTAATCGTATAAAATAGACAAGAATGTTATGTTTTAAACGTGTGGTCATTAGGAGCAGGGATATATATTGTGCGACTTATTTAGATGTGTATGTGCAAATCAGCAAAGGCAACACTTTGTAAATGTTGCTTTAGAGAAGGTATTAATGGCTACACTTCAAAAGTGTGGCCTTAAGAAAGTAAAGACCACGCTTTTTAAGTGTTGTTATAGAGATGCTATAAAAGGTTACGCTTTTGAAGCGTGCCCAATAGTAAAACAAAGGCAACATTTTTTTAGTGTTGCTGTAGAGGTGCTACAAAAGGCTACGCTTGTGAAGTGTGCCCAATACCAAAACAAAGGAAACACTTTTAAGAGTAGCTTTATCAAATAAAAGTGTTGCCAATGACAAGCTACTAAGCGTGGTCTTTATTCCTTAATGGACACGCTTTTTAAGTGTAGATGATATGGCAACACTTGAAAAGCATGGCCTTTGATCAAAGGTTACGCCTCTTTAGGACACTCCCCAAAAAGTGTTGCATAAATTCCAAAAGTTTAATATTTGATCAAAGGCCACACTTTCTGCTATTTTAGGCCACGCTTTACAAGGGTGACCGTAGGCCAAAAATGTTGTAGTGAATTTCGCTCTTTAAACATGGGCAATATATTTTCATGACACCCCTCAACAAAAAATATGATTTTTTTTAATACAAGAGACTTTAAAGAGAAACCATGCAACTATCACTAATACTATAGAAATGGTTCACCTTTGACCTCAACTACATTATACTCGTTGTGCCTCATTTTGCGGGAGATGACAAAATCACCCGCCTCGACAGGTTTACATGCCTTCTCACAAGAAAGAAAATTCCACAAACCAAGTCGCCAAATATGCAACAAGGAATTTAAGTGTGAAATACTCTCTCTCTCAAGAACTTTCGATGCTAACAAGTATCATGCCATAGGCTTTCCCCTATTTTCAATTGACATTACAATGAAAATACTTAGTTGGAAATCACGAAGGGCTTTTTGATCTTGTAACGTAGGTTCGGGGTAGGGTAGGACATATTTTAGAAACAACATGGCTATAACCTCTTTGAAAATCTACATCACACTATTCCATTCAACTTTTGATCATGACCTACTTCTTTTGTTTTTACTCTTTAAACATGTGCCTACTTTTTATTTTCTTGGTTCACCAACTTTACTTTCATTTCTTTTTCTTGCACCATTTGTGCTTCTCTTTCCTTTGTTGGTTCCTTCATTTGTTTTCATTGCTTAAGCCCATAGGTACTCACTTACAACTTCGTGGCCTAAAGTTACCTTTTTCAATCATCACCACCCAACTTAGGCTTTTAGCCTTAAGTTGAAATTTTAAGTTCGAGGGTAGGGTTCAAAAGAGGAATAAAAATTGAAAGGCTCACACTTGCAATGTGTTTGCTAATGAAAAATCCAAAGGCTCAAAGTGTTTGACTAGGGATAACATCTATGCAAGGGTAAGCTTTTTAGGCTAAAGTGGACTTCCAATGTCACAAAGATGGCCTAAGATCATCTCACCAATCAAGTAAAATCAAAACTATCCTTAAGAGACTAATGGGGAAAGTTTTGCTGGTACAAGTACACATGAGATTCGGAAAAATGAGCTCACCACACATGGAATGCAAATTCTCCAAAGAGGCTCAATTGCCTCTTCTACTAGAGGCAAAAATGGAGTATCTACCAACTTTTACAAGCCAAAATTTTGGAGTCACAAAAAGAGAAAAAATGTTGATACAAGGTAATTCAAGTCTGTGCCCTCAATTTTGGAAAACCTTTTGGACAGAGGAGGATGTTTGCTTTGCATTTGCACCAGAAATAATTTGCAAACTATTGTACTAACATAAGCCTTCATCACACATTTTGGCTTTTACACGGGCAAACCATATGGCTACTCAAAGTTTGCCATAGGTGCAAGTGCGATCCCAAATCTAAAATGCCACAGGTACTTAGATTTCCCTTGCATTTTTGATCTCGATGCTATGGGTACTCAGACTTCCCATGCATCCACAACTCAAAAACCAATTACAATGCTTATCCCTTAAGAATGTCGTCAATCAATCTATCATATGGAAATGCTCATTGGATATCATAACCAATAAAATAAAGATAACGTAAAAATCTAACAATGAAACAAAATGACTAATCCATGCAAATATGGGATCCATCAGAGCGCTCGAATATTACAACCCAAATAAAAATAAAAATCATCAAAAAGAACACAAAACATCCAATAATATTAATAATATAGGCCCAAATCAAATGAATGCGCAGACAAGCACCCCCAACTAAGTAGCTAGTAGTGTCCTCACTGCATAAACAATAAAGCATAAAAAAGGATAAGGGTGCTCCCTCAAACCGCATCAAGAAATTCTCTTATCTGTAGACTCTGTATCATCACGAACATCCTTAGGATCATACCACTTGGCTGGGGCCTCATAATAATTCTCCACTAGGGAAGAAGGGAGTCTATCATGGGTTTTAGAACCTTTCATAGGCCCCTTACCCCCATCTACATCTTGCTAAAGAACTCATCTCTCTTTTTGTCCCTTTTTACCATTATCTCATGTGCAATCCATAGATCATTATGTGACTATGATAAGGATGAGTAGGCTCTCTCAAGCCTATAAATGTTAGATCTCTGCTTTTTTTGGTCCTCTCGATACTCCTCATAATCAGATCGAGACACATATAAATGGCGGGTGCTGGAGGGCACTCCCGTACCCTGGGTAAATCTGACATGAGCTCTCTGATGGCTGCAATATCAACCCCAATATCCTCAAAAGGCCCGATGGTGGATGACCTACAAGACTCAGGATACTCAAGTATCGACTTCCCAAAATCTATCTTTCTCTTATTGCTTTTGCCAGTTTTGCCCTCTCCTAAAATTTTCAAAGGATAGATTGAAGTACCAGGGTGCACTCAAGTATCTCCAGAGTATTCCTCAACCCCATCCCTATTGCAAAGCCCAATAATCAAAGAGGGAAAGAAGATAGGATCCCACCTTGGTTCTTGAAGAATTTCATTTAAAAAACTATGAGCTAACCAACATCTAAAGAAATGCCATCTAAAATTCAAGAAACCATTCGAGCTCGCAAATCTGGGACTACTCTCATGTGGATGCAAGTGGAGACTTAACTATATATGATGTTCAAAGAAACCCGAGCCTCGATAGTGAATTCATTCATGTGGATGTTACTCTTGGTTCACCCATAAAACTTTATTTTCAGGGCAAAGTCTTTCTGCCAGCCAACTTCCTGGTTCATACCCTTTTTCTTCAAACTCACCAATGTTTCCATTTAGGAGCCCATAGATATCACTGATTTGATCCACCCCGAAGTCCACCACTTTTCCTCGGATCTTGATAGTCATGTAGAATGGATCCGAGAAAGACACTACGCTAAGGTTCGCGTAGAATTCATGGACCCATTGCTTATTAGCCTTGCAATGATTCGAGGTGAAACACCACCACTCTGTGGCCACATGACTGTCATGAAATACCGAAACCTTTTTCAATGCATTTTCCAAGCATATTCCTCTCTCTAGGAGTAGTTTTGTCCTCAAAAGATCACCATAGTAGTGAGTGTGGCACTCGGATTCCATGAATCGAATGTGTCCGTATTTCTCCATGAGATTCTTTTGAAAAATAACAGACAACACAACAACATCAATCATTGATGTATTCTTGCACAAACTATGCTATGTTGTCCACTAAAGCTTGTTGGATGGTTACTTGATGGTGTTTGGACAAAAATTAGAAGTGCAAAATTTTTGGCATAGGCAAAAAATTAGCCTCGGTTACCGCAATTGTGGGCCATAGAGCCACGATTGCATTTTCGCGAACGCGATCCCGATGATCGAGATCGCGGTATCTGGGACCAATTTTAATCAAATTTTCAATGTGCACAAATTTAAATTTGTAGCCCAAAGCATGTTCTGTAACAAAGATTTACACTAAAAGCTTTGAACAAGACTACTACCTTCTCGATTATGCCCCTAAAATGCAAAAACCATTAGTGAATACTCATTCAGGCAACACATCGAGCACTTGGTGTGCACTCTTCATTTTTCTCAATTTCACACATAATTTGGGTACTCAAGACTTCCCCACTCATGTGCACACCATATTCTAGAAGCTAATCACCACACAAGTACAATTTATGAAGCATTTAAGCATGAAAGCATAATTTTTGGACTTTTCTCTAATATGCATTCTATGGCCTATTTTCCATAATCAAGGCGTTGATTTGAGACACCTACCAGATAAGTGATGTAAGAGGGATGCAAGGATCCTATTGGAATGCTCATAAATTAGCCAAAATTGGGTCCAATTAAGAAAGAAGAGTTGAGAAAGGAGTGTTGAGAGAAAGTGGGGGTTCAGATAGTTATAAGACTGATGTGACCATGATCATGCTCAGTGTTCTGAGATTGTGGAAACGCGGGTGACCAAAATTATGAACAATGTCCTGCGATCGTAGTAACTGGCTCCCCTATTCAGCTTATTTCACATTTGGACAAATTTCCCCCTATTCAGTTCAACATCCAAAAATTTCACACTTTCCTCTTCTAAAGATCCTCCAACACACCCAATAGAACCATAAATTCATGGGTTATTCAATTGACAAAACTAAATTCTACTCTAAAAAAATGAAAATAAAGGATACGAGCCACTCTTGTGGCATTTGTGTGTTGCCTCCCACATAGAGCCTTACTTTACATCGTGTCACAATGTCTTCCTTCTTTCTCAAGTTAGGTCCTCAAGGGCCCCCTCATTCACTTCTTTAATTTCAACATCAATCACTGATATCACTTGAAGTTCGATGAGTTGTTTCTTTGTTTTGTATACTCGAAAAGATACCTCATCATCATGAACTCTAAACCTTATTTTACCCAACTCTAAGTCAATAATGGCTCTTTCGGTGTATAAGAAAGGTCGACTAAGAATGATAGGAACCTCTTGGTCCATTCAAAATCTAAAACCACAAAGTCCGTCAGAAGTATAAATTTGTCCACTTTAACTAGAACAACAAACAAAATCTCGACTGGCAGCCATTAAAAGACTCATAGATATTAGAGTTAGAGTTTACACTTTAAGCTATTTTTAAATGAAAAAAGGCATTAGGTTTATACTTCCACCGAGGTCGCATAGAGCTTTCACAAACATATGTGTTCCAATAGTGAAAGGCATGGTAAAAACTCTGAGGTCTTCCTTCTTTTCCATACTTTTGCAACTCTTGATAGCACTACAACCATGGGTGACTTCGATTGTGTCACCTTTGATGGTTTTCTTCTTTGAAATCAATTTCTTCCTGAGCTTAGCATATCTTAGGATCTCTTGGATAGATTCAAGCAATGGGATATTGATAGAGAGATTGCTAAGATTGGCCATAAATTTCTTTAGTTTTTCACCCTCCTCTTTTATTTGAAGCCTTTGAGGAAAGGGGGGGATGGACTTGTATTGTAGGCATCACATCACTTTTTGGTTTCTCATTTTCCATCACCTCATCATCAACTTCCACTGATTTCTTTTCATCTTCTTCTTCTTGAGATTTTGGTGGCACTTCTTTTGACTTAACCTTAGGCATCTTTCCCAAATATTCTTTTAAGTGATCAAAAAGGGTCTTGCCACTCCTAGTGACTATTGCTAAAACTTGAGATTCATTCTTTGGGCTTACAATAGTGTCACTAGGAAGACCACCCTTTGGCCTAACATTCAATTGTGTGAAAATTTTCCCGGTATGAGTCTCAAATTGTTTAGTAGATGAGGAGTGGGACACCATGATTTGATTAAGTTACAAAAAATTGCCCTTTATTTCATGGACCATTTTGTCCATTCCTTCCACTCTTATCAAAATCGTTGCCAAGACATCTTTAATTTTATATATGTTGGGGTCGGCGGTGCTACCATCTTTCTTTTTCACCGGTCATGAGGGGGCACATATCGGTCATAATCACAATTTGTATCCCTCCAATCATGGTCACGTTTAACCTTGATTCTCACATTGCCTTTGATAGGCGGGGCGAGAACCCCCCGAATAATTTGCCAAACACCGAATCTCCTCATCAAGATTCTTGGCCTCTTCTTCATCATAGGCCTTGGATTCTACGACATTTACTGCCTTTGTGGGTGCACCCATCGCATGTTTTGTCAAAAGCTTCAATTGTGTCATCAGTTTTGCCATATTTTCCTCTCTTTCCTCATCCTTATTTGTTTGTTCCTTGTCAACCACGGAGGTAGTAGGAGAGCCTTTTGGCACTTCGACATCCTGAGTATGCCATTCCCAATTTTTCTTGGTAACTTCCTCAAGTAAATTTGAAGCCATATGATAATTTAACTTTACAAGAGAGCCCCCCGCCGCATTGTCTACTATGGTTTTTCTGAGCAGATCAAGTGCCCGGTAGAAGATTAGGAGAAACATATTCTCTGAGACCTCATGGTTGGGACATTGTATAAGTTTTCCATTGAAGCTCTCCCATACTTCGTACAAGGGTTCTCCATTCAGTTGCCTAAAGTTTGTAATCTCATCACGCAATTGGAGCATTTTGGATGGTGGGAAATACTGATCAAGGAAGACCACAGTGAGTTTATCCCATGAAGTGATTGACCCAGTCGAAAGAGGTCGAAGCCATAATACCGCCTCTCCCATTAGAGAAAATGGTAAAAGACAAACCCGAATGGATACTTGGGTTATGTGACCAATATTAGAGGGTGCACATACTTCGAAGAAGGTTTTCAAATGAAAGTTGGGGTCCTCATAGGCTTGTCCCCTAAATAGTCCCTTCATTTGTAGAATATGCAACATAACACTAGTGACATAAAAAACACTGTTCCCATGAGTAGGTGGGATATGGATAGACTTGATCGACCAATATCATTGAGTTGTTCCTCATCATCAAGAGGGCCATCGAAAGACCTGGCTTGACTATCATTGTCCCTCATGGTTTCATTTATGCTACAGAGATCACGTAGAAAGAAAACAAAAACAACAACCAAAATAAATATACACCATTACAGGTATGGCCAAAGTAAGAATCAATACCGCACAAGTGGAAACTAAATTTCACTTCCCGATAACGATTCCATTTTGATAATGCTCACCTATACCATGTAATTTGGTAGAGGATGATCATTGTCAATATATCAACTTTTGTTAAGGTCGAATCCACAGGGAGTGAGAATTTGAATTCTGGCCTTATAGGTTTTAAAACTTACTAAAAAAACACCTGAAGATCAAATGAAGTAAAAACCATTATTTAAAATAGGGGGTTTTGGTTTTGGAAGAGTGTGTGTCAACAGTAACTCAATTCCATAAACTACACGACAATTGTAATTTAACTTTGATATAGAGTGAATGTTGGGATTATGTCTATCTAAGGGCAAATTAGGTATGCGTATGTGTAGATTCGGTGTACATGATAGTTGTTAACAATATGGTAGGCTAGGTCTAGGGTCCTTGAGTCTAGCTTGTCCATAAAACCTCAAGAATTTCCCTTATTGAACCTTTTGGATACCTAACAAGTGTGTTAATTATATTCACCTGTTACCTCAATTAGGTATCCCTATTTCTAAGAAAATACCTAAGATATAGTCAACTTCATAATCACTCTAATGTCTAAGATAGTGAGAATTAGCAAACTAAACCCATTAATTATCTACTATTGCCTTGGTTTCCACATCTCTCTTTCAAGGATGATATGGATTCCAAAAGTTCACCCAAACCCCTCTTTCAAGGATGGTTTGAGCTTCTAAGAATTTGGGGTTATCCCCCACAAACCCATGTTGAATATTTGAGGCTTTCACCCATAAATCCCAACCAATTTAATCAAACAATAGTAGAACCCATCATCAACAAACTAGCATATACACAAATACATCACAACCCATAACTAATTCCACCTTAGTTCAACATAATCCCAAGACAATAAAATTTAACTACTCATGATGAAAGGAGAGAAAAATATACCTTAAAGGTTGTGCAGAGCATCCATTCTTCAAGAAATTACTAGATTCAAAGTTTCCAAGTCAAATTATAATTGTTGCCCAATTTAGGGATTCAACTTCAAATTTAAAATATTGCTAGTATCTAGAATGCCCAAAATGGGAAAGGGTCTTAGGCTTTTAAGGGATTTGGGTTCGGCTTCTGAAAATTACAAAATTTCCACCGGGCCTAATCCCGCATTGCCGCTATCTCACTAGATTTGCTGCGATCACAGCTACTACAACCACGGGTAGATCTATGCAATCGCGATTGCTGACCTTCTTGACTGACTGCTATCGCGATAACTGAGCCTTGTTCTGTACAGGGTCATTGGTTGTGCCCTTTTCTTCTGCTCTTTGTTCCTTTTCTATCTTATCACCTGTATGCCTGTAAAATATGGAAATTAGTGCATTTAATCACAATGTTCTCTCATTTATGTCTTTAAGTCATAGTAGTTTAAATGAATGTTAAGTGCGAATAAGCAGTAAATTCACCACTCATCACTAGGGAAAACATCTATGCAAGGTAGACTTTTTTGGCTAAAGTGGACATCCAATATCATAGAGATGGCCTCAGATCATCTTACAAACAAAGTATAGTAAAAATTATCCATGAGAGACTAATGGGGAAAGTTCTAGATCATACGAGTACACATGAGATTTTGACAAATGAGCTCACCACACATGACATGCATATTCACCAAAGAGTCTCAATTGGCCCTCCTTCTAGAGACAAAAATGGGGTATCTACCAATTTTCACAAGTCAAAAGTTGTCACAAAAAGAGAAAAATAATTGTTACAAGGTCACTCATGTCCATGCCCTTGGTTTTTGAAAAAATTTGGATGGAGGGGGGATGGGTGTTTTCTTTTCATTTTCACCATGCACAATTTACTAAATATGGAATCAAACCGAGCCTTCGTCTCACATTTTGGCCTTCACACGGGCAAACCATATGGCTACACAGACTTCGCCATAGGTATATGTGCAATCCCAAATTCAAGATGCCAAGGGTACACAGACTTCCCCTACGTTCATGGATAAACTTAGGGATCTGAAGTGCCCTCACTACATCATAATTAAGAAGTACAAGGGTTAGAAAGGACTTTCTTAAGTAGTACGAAGAAAGTACTCGGATACCGCAATCGCGGTGGAGATCTCCACAATCGCAGTACAAGGGTTAGAAGGGATACCCTTAAGAAGCAAGATGAAAGACCTCAAATGTCGCGATCTCAGTAGAGATCTCCACGATCTCATACCGAAATTGAAGCCCAGACCTCGATCGTGGTAACTGAGGCTGAAATCACCTATTTTTTCTCTGTTTTGATTTCCTGCACAACTACCATTTTCTAGCTCTATTTTTCTCTAATTTTTGGACATTAAACTTGAGTTAAACACCAAGAAAACATCAAAACAAAGAAAAAATGAGTCAAGGATGGGTTTCCTCCCATTAAGCACCTAATTTAATGTTTCGACATGACTCTCCTTCTTCACCATGTAGCATCTTTGAAGCGAACAAACTCCACCTTGGCCACCACAGGGCTTTTTACATTGTAGTTCATAACCCTTTGGCCATTTACTACAAACTTATTTCTTTCATGATCTTACAATTAAATAGCACCGCTAGGGTAAATGTTAGAAATCACAAATGGCCCCGACCATTTAGAACGAAGCTTCCCCGCAAAGAGTTTCACATAAGAATTGTAAAGAAGTATATTCTCGCCAACATGGAATTTCCATATTAATATTTAAGCATCATTACATTTATTCATTTTATCTTTATACAATGAGGAACACTCATAAGCCTTGAGTCAGAAATCTTCCAACTTGTGGAGTCTTGTGACCCTTACCTCGGAGGCTTCTCTCCAATTTATGTTCAACCTCTTTAAATCACACAAGACTTTATGATCAAGCTTAATGGGAAAATGACATGCCTTTCCAAACACCAATTGGAAGGGGGACATATCAATTGGGGTTTTGTAGGCCGTTCTATAAGCACAAAGTGCCTCATCTAGCTGCCTTGCCCAATTGGTTTGGCCTATATTCACCGTCTAATCAAGTATTGCTTTGATTTATTGGTTTTAAACTTCCACTTGGACACTCTTTTGAGGGTGATATGGGGTATCCACTTTGTGTTTAACCCCATAATTGTCAGGAAGGGCCCCGAATATCCGATTACAAAAATGTGAGTCTCCATCACTAATGATGGTACATGACGTTATGAACCTTATATAGATGTATTTCTTTAAAAATAAAGTAATGCTTTAGCTCTCATTATTCGGAAGTTTCACAACTTTCACCCATTTAGAAACGTAATCAACCTCCACCAATTTGTATTTGTTTCCAAATGAGCTCACAAACGGACCCATAAAGTCAATTCCCCATACATAAAAAAGTTTAACTTCGAGGTTTGGTTTGAGGGGAATTTCATGTATTCTTGAAATAACACCTTGTATTTGACATTGGTGACATTATTTTACCCACTCAATGGCATCCCGTTGTATGGAGGGCCAATAATACCCACATTGAAAGATTTAGACGGCGGTTCAGATTCCCCCATGGTGACCACCGTAAGGTGAGGAGTGGTAAGCTTTAAGGATATCATTCATCTCAACCTCCATAATGCACCTCCTAATCACACCATCTGTGAACTACCAAAATAGGGATGGTTCATCCCAAAAATATCTCTTTGCATTAAATAAGAACCACTTCTTTTGATGGTAACTAATCTCCTCAAGAAGTACACCACTTGCTACATAGTTGTCATAGTGGCATACCACGGTGTGATTTTTCTTGTAATAGACATGAATAACTCATTGGGAAAGGCATCATCAATTTCAATTTCTCCATGCCTTTCATGGTTACCTTCAAGACATGAGAGATAGTCGGCCACTTGGTTTTTGCACCCCTTTCGATCCTTTACCTCAAAGTTGAATTCTTGAAAAAGCAAAATCCATCTAATTAGGCGCGACTTTGCTTCATTGTTTGCCATGAGGTACTTAAGGGCGACATGATCCGTGTGCACTACTACTTTTGTGCCTAATAAGAAGGAGAAATTTTTTTCAAAAGATATACAACTGCCAACAACTCTTGTTCGATAACGGTGTAGTTACGTTGAGCATCATTCAAGGTTTTGCTCGCAAAATAGATAGGATTCAAGATTTTTTCCTTGCTTTGACCTAACACTTCACCCAATCCCACTTACATCAGACATTACTTCAATAGGGGATGACCAATTTGGATCCATAATGATGGGGGCCAAAATAAGAAACTCCTTAATATGATCAAAAGATTCTCAGAATGCCTCATCAAAGTTGAATTTTGTCTCCTTCTCAAGGATTTTGCACATTGGATGAGCTATTTTTGAGAAATCCTTGATAAAACATCGATAAAACTCGACATGTCCAAGAAAAATTCAAACACCTTTTACGAAAATGGGGGTGGTAACCTGGAAATCACCTCTACCTTAGCTTGATCGACTTGTACGACTTTCCCCGATATCTTGTGGTCTAAGACAATACCTCCCTCGACCATGAAATGACATTTTTCCCAATTTAGGACAAAGTTGGTTTCAACGCATCTCTCAAGCACCTTTATTAGATGCTTTAGACATGAGTTGGATGAGTTCTCCACCACCGAGAATCATCCATAAAGATCTCCATTGAGTCTTCGACCATATACACAAAGATTGACAACATGTAACATTGAAAGGTTGCCGGGGCATTGCATAACCCAAAGGGCATTCACTTAAATGTGAATGTCCCATATGGGAAAGTAAAAGTCGTCTTCTCTTGGTCCTCCAGGGCGATGTAAATTTGATTGTACCCCAAATAACCATCTAAGAAGTAATACTATGCTCGCTCGGCCAACCTATCCAATATTTAATCCATAAAAGGCATCATAAAATGGTCTTTTTTGGTCCATGAGTTCAACTTCCAGTAATACATGCATACCCACGACCTGGTAACCGGTCAGATGGGGATGAGATTATTTTTTTCATTCTCGACTACCACACTTTGATACACACTGTACCAGATTCACCCAAGTGCTATTTGGTAATGATATATTACACTTGTATCATACTATTTTATGATCTCTTTCTTTACCACTTCTTGTATAGGTTGATTTATCCTTATTTGATGTTCCACACTCAGTACATGATCTTGTACTAACTTGATTTTATGGGAACAAATGCCGGGGGCTATCCTTATGATGTCCATAATTGGCCATCCAATGGCTCGGATGAACCTGTTTACCACCAACTTCAAAGCTTCCACTTGAGAGGGCTCAAGGTTACTTGCAATGATTATGGATAACATGTCTCCATCCCCCAAGAACACATGTTTAAGATGGGGTGGAAAAGGCTTCAATTTAATTTTTGGTGGCTAAAGAATGGATGGTTTTGCGGGTGCGCTCTTACGAATTTTAAGATCAAGGTCCAACTTTATTGGGTTCTTGGTATAATATCCAACTCAAGTTAAAGATGCAACCACCTTATCAAATTCTTCCACTTCTTCCCTTTCACATTTACATAACACTCCTACTAAAGTATCATCCAACAAACTCCTATCAAAATGATTTGTCACCTCACCATCAATGACATCAATTACCGAGATTACTTGTAAGTCTATCGGTTTCTTCATGGACTTACATACATTGAAAGAAACCTCCTCGTTATTCAACCAAAACTTTATCTCGCTAGATTCCAATCCACCAAAGCCTTCCCGGTGGCTAAGAATGGCCTCTCAAGAATTATAGGACCTTCAATATCCATTGCACAATCCAGGATCACAAAATCATCGAAAAAGATAAACCGGTCAACTTTGACTAGAACATCATGAAGAACTCCTATTGGCTTCTTGATGGAACGGTTGGCTATCAGAAATTTCATCGTAGTAGGTTGAGGCTTATCCAATTCAAGCTTGTGGAATATGGAATATGGCATTAGGTTTACACTTGCTCCAAGGTCACACAATGCTTTCACGAACTTGAACAATCCAATGGTGCATGGAATTGTAAAAGCACAGGGGTCTTTCTTCCTTTTTGCCAATATTCTTGATATGATGGCACTACAATGATATGTTATTTCTATTGTTTCATCTTCCACAAGCCGCTTCTTAGATACCAAATCCTTCACAAATTTAGCATACCCCGGCATATCTTACAAAGACTCAACTAGAAGAATATTAATGGATAGGGTACTAAATTTATCAAAGATCTTGTTGAAATTTTAATTTTCTCCCCTCGGTGAGAACCATTTAGGGAAAGGGGGAGGAATATTTATTGATGGAATGGAGACAATTTGGCACTCATTTATCTTTGACTTTTTAAACACAATCCCACTTGGTTTTGGCTTATCATTATTGGAACTCTTTCTCTTTGGCTTTTTTTGCTCATCCTCTTCTTTTTCATCGGAGTTCTCAAACATAATACTATTTTTGAGACCTTTTCCATCTTGAGTGACCATAACATTTTCTACCTTCCCACTTGGTATTTCTTTATTTTGTCCCTCCATGAGATACACCAATATTTGATTCAACCTTGCCTCTAGTTTTTGGATGGCGGTTTGGTGGGATTCAACCATTTGGTGGAGCATGGATAAATTACTTCATATTTCTTTCAGGATTTTCTCAGTCCCCTCAACACATATAAAGATCTGAGCAAAAATTTCTTCATTTCTGCACCCTTTCTTTTTCCATTATGTCATCCTTTGACTTTCATGGTTCTGACCTTGATTCCTTCCTTCACCTTGAGAGGAAAGATGTAAACCCTCTGTATATTTAGGCAACACACTCAATTTTTTATTAAATATCTCTTCCTCTTCACTTTTACATAGCTTAGCCTCTCTTGCATATCTCATCTTTACACTTTCAATTAGGATTCCCAACATATGATTAGTAAGGAGCTCAAGGTGTGACATTACCTTGATCATGTTTGCATCTCTTTACTTCTCCTAAAATTTTCCATCTTGGCACACAAAGGATGAGAAGGTGTCCTCTATGGCCACCTCTACATCCTTCATGTCCTAATCCCTAGACAAACTTGCTACTTTATCTAACACCTTTGATGCAACCCCATATGATGATTTAATGAGTGATCCACTGGATACATTGTCCATTATAGTTTTTTTTAGTTGGTCCAATACCCTATAGAATATTTGGAGAAGTATATTCTCCAGTATCTCATGGTTAGGACATTTCAAGAGATTCTCCTTGAATCTTCCCTAATCTTTATACCACGGTTCTTTATGGAACTGGCCGAAATTGATGATTTCATCCCACAATTGTAACATCTTAGAAGGTGGGAATCATTGACTTAGAAATCCACTATAAAACTTATCCATGGGGTGAGGGAACTGGCGGACAAAGATCTTAAATGTAGTGCCGCCTTTACCGTTAGAGAGAACAGGAAAAGGCTCAATCAGATGAACTCTTTGGATATGTGTGCAATATTAAAGGGAGAACAAACCCTCTATAAAGTTCTTTAAGTGAAAATTTGGGTCCTCATTCTCTTGATCCCCAAAAGTCCCTTCAAATAAAACACTTAAAGCATCACTCTTGTGACATAAAATACTTTGTTTACCTTGGTAGGGGGAATGTGGATTCCACTTTCATACCCATCGGTGCCAAGATAACCAAACCATCTTGACTCATGGTTATTCAAAAAAAATAGTGATTACCTAATAAAAAATAAAAAACAACAAGGAAATTAAATCAAAATCACCATTAACAAGTGAAATCTAGATTTCACTCTAAAGCAACAACGCCATTTTGATAACACTCACCTCTACTAACTAAAGTGGTATAGGGTGGTCGTTGTTAATAGCTCAACTTTTGCTGAGGTCGAATCCACAAGGAGAGAGATTTAGATTTTGAGTCCTATGGTTGTCAAAATTACTAAATAGATACCCGAAGTGTACATAACTTCAAACACATAATGTAAAATGGGGGTATTTGGGATGGAATAAAATCCTATCAATAATAAGTCAAGAAAAAAACTAATATAACACTTTTTATTTTAGAATTCAAATTTGGAGAGATCTTAGGATTATGTCTACCTAAGGGAAAAGTATGCATGAGGTCATGATGGTTTTGTAAAAATCCTAATTTTGATAACATGGTAGGATAGGTTAAGAGTACTTGAGGCGAGTTTGTCAACAAAGACTCTAAGATGTCACTCCTTGAATCTTTTGAGTACCTAACAAGTGTATCAATAAAAGCCACCCAAAGCCTCAATTGGGCATCCTTATTTCTAGGTAGATATCCATGACATAACCTACTCCCCATCTAACCTTATTTCTAAGATGGAAAAAGGGAGTAAGCTATATTCAAAATCGCCCACTATTGCTTTGTCCCTCTATATCCCTCTTTAAAGAAAGCTATGGGTTAATAAATGTTCACCTACATCTCTTTTTCAAGAATGATGAGAGCTTTCAAGAGTTTAAGGTTTTCACCCTAAAAACCCATTTTGGATATTTGGGTTTTTTACCCACAAATCCCAACTTATTTAAACCAAGAATTAATGAAATCCATAAATCAACAACTAAGAATTACACAAACACATCATCACCTAAACATAATTGCACCTTAGTTCAACATAATTCCAAGAATGGAAAATTTCGCTACTCATGAAATGAAAGAGAAGAAATATACCAAAAAAATTCATTCATGGCATCCATAAAAATGGAGGATAAATAAAATCTTCACTTTAAACTTCAATTTCACCAATTTCAATTTGAAATTGTAACTACACAAATGTTTCCTGAATTCTAGGGTTCACCAATTTTCTTTTTTTTTTTTCAATCCTCCTTTATTGCATAATGTCCTAAGGGGGAAAGAATTGTTCCTTATATGGGAATTAGAATAATCTACGCCTTTTGACTGAACTGTCCTTGATCATTAAACTCATTAGACCATGATCACTGACACTTATCTACGTTGTAGCTATCGTGACCACTATCAGCACTCGTAATCGTGGTATATTGACCTATCTTGACTGGATGCGATCGCGGCCCTCCGACCTCGATTGTGGTAATTGAGGCTTGTTTCTACTCTAGGTCTTCCGGATGTACTTCTTTTCCTCTGCTGATTCATTTTATCTCAAATCCATATCTTTCTATCTCATGACCTTTATGCCTAAAAAATATGGAAATTAGAGCCTATAATCACAATTTTGTCTCATGTATACATTCAAATCATAGTAATATGCACAAATGTTGAATGCAAATACGTGGTAAATTCACCACTCATCAAGGGGTTCATCGTGTATTATAATTCTTCTGGTGTTGTCTTGGGTTGTATGTTGATGCAACAAAGTTATGTTATTACTTATGATTTGAGGTAGCTAAAGGTGCACGAGCACAACAACCTTACTCACGATTTGGAGTTGGCGGCGGTAGTTTTCACACTTAAGATATGGGGGCATTTTATTTATGGTGTGCATTATGAGATTTTCATGGATCATCCTAGCCTTCAATATCTTATGGACCAGAGAGAGCTAAATGCTAGGCAATGTAGATGGATGGAGTTTCTTAAGGTTTATGATATCTCTATCTTGTGTCATCTGACCAAGACAAATATGGTAGCAGATTCCTTGAGCCAAAAAGCAATAAGTATAGGTATCTTGGCCTATATTTTAGTTTCTTAGAGGCCGTTGGCATGAGACATTAAGTCTCTAGAAAATATGTGGTATGACTTGATTTTTAAAACTTTAGGAGGATCCTTACTAGTGTCTAGTTTTGAGGTAAGATCCTCATTATTTGAGCAGATTTGGGATCATCAATTTGAGGATAAGAGGCTTTGCATCATTAATGATTAGGTGTTGAGTGGTGAGTCTAAGATGACTACCATAGATTTTGAGGGTGTCTTGAGATTTGATATCCCCATTTATGTTTTGAGGATCGGTGACTTAATTCAATTGATTTTGCATAAGTCTCATAGCTCTAGGTATTTTATTCACACAGGTATAACCAATATGTATAGATATTTTAGACAACATTATTAGTGGAGTGGTATGAAGAGAAATATTGTAGACTTTATTGCTTGTTGCCTATGTTGTCAGTAGGTGAAGGCCGAGCATCAATGAACCGGTGGTTTAATTTAGATCTTGCCTATTCCTGAGTGGAAATGGGAGTGGATTACAATAAATTTTGTTAGTAGTTTGCCTCGTACTTCCTGTGGTTCCAATGGTATTTTGGGCATTATGGATCGACTGACCAAATCAGGCTATTTTATTCCTATTCGAATATCCTTTAGTGCTGAGGTTAGCCTATATCTATGTTTGTGAGATAGCCTATTTAAATGGTGTGCCTATATCTATCATTTCAGTCTAAGGTTTAGTGTTCTCTTTTAGCTTTTGGAGAGCATTACAGGAATAGTTGGGTACTCAGGTGGATCTTAGTACAACCTTCCATTATCAGACCAATAGACATTTGGAGAGGACTATTAAGGTTCTCGAGGATATGCTCCGAGTTTGTGTCATGGATTTTGGAGGTCAATGAGAGAAACACTTAGACTTGGCAGAGTTTACATATAATAACAGTTACCATTTGAGCATTGAGATGAAACTCTTTAAGGATTTATATGGTAGGGAATGTCGTTCCCTGATTGGATGGTTTAAGACCTTCGAGATTATACCATGTGGTACTGACTTGCTTCAGGAGTCGTTAGATAGAGTCAGGGTGATTCAGGATAGGTTGAAGGTAGATAAGAGTAAGCAGAAGGCTTATGCAGATCATACACTTCATTCATTGATATTTGGAGCTAATGATCATGTATTTCTCTATAAATGGACCATAAAGGATGTGATGAGGTTTGAGAGAAAAGGCAAGCTCAACCCTAGATATATTAGGCCCTTTGAGATTCTTCGTACCATTGGTGAGGTGTCTTATGAGTTAAACTTACCCCTAGATTTTTTTGTTGTTGATCCAGTTTTCCATGTTTTTATGTTGTGACAATACATTACTGATCCATCTCATGTGCTTAGATGGTACTCAGTCTAGTAAGATGAGCGGTTCACATTCATGGGGAAGCCTGTGCTCATTTTGGCTAGTGATGTCAGGCGATTATGCACTAGAGAGATTTCAGTAGTTAAGCTTTAGTAGAGGCACCACCCAGTAGAGGAGGCTACTTAAGAGATCAAGAGAGATATGTGGACCCCGTGTCCTCACTTGTTTGAGGTTTCATGTAATCCTAATCCTTTACTTTTGCGAACAAAGTTCTTTTAGTAATGGCTATTGTAATGATCCTTCAAGTCATTTTCTATATTTTTACTTATTTTCATAGTTTGAGCTTTTCTATAGCTACCTTAAGTCATTTATGACTTGTTGGAACTGACAGTTTAGTTACCAAACAGTTAATTTGGAGTTTAGAGCCAATTCCCCATTTTTAAGCCATCATTAGTTCAAATTGGCTATCGGGAAAAACCTCTCGCTAAACAACCTCGTGTGATAATTTCAACTATTCCAACAGCTCTGGAATATCAAATTTAGGGTAGGTGGACCCTTGGTTTTGGTCTAAAGGCACTCAGGCTCATTTTGGGCTATTGGTAGGTAATTAAGAAAAATAGCCAGTGGATGTGAGACCCACTTTTCATCAAAATAACCTCAAACAGAAATTTAGATTGTGCCATTGAGTCCAGTACATCGAATTTGATAGGTTATCATAGTTGGTTTTCACAAATAGAATTTTGGATGAATCCAAAGGGATTGGCGAAAACCCGGATTAAACTTGATATTTCAGTTGGTGCACCCGCATAAGCGGCCATTTGGGTCGCTTAAGTGGATGTTCGCTAAGATGCCTAGCTGACCGCTTATACAGTCATGCTGGCCTGGTTGAATGCCGCTAAAGCAGCAAGGGACCGCTTAAGCGGTACCTGTGCAACCGTTTGGAGGTCTCTAAAGCGACACTAGGTCGCTTAAGCGGCCCAGTCTCCGCTTAAGCAACACCCGTGGACTTGGGAAGGATATTAATACTTCACTTAGCCCATTTTTCACCATTTCTCATTCATTTCCAAGATATTTAAACCCTTAAAAGTTTAAAAGCTTAGGGATAACATTCGTGGGTAATTTTTGGGCAAGAATAAAGATTATTTACGCATTTCTTCTTTAAATTTCTGCTGAGTTTCCATTAATTTCTTGCTAGAACTCTTTTTCTTTTCCTAAGATCCCTAGAAGTGTGGTGGGTTTATTTTTGCACCTTTATAGCTCAAAATTTACCCATTTTTTATGGTAAATATTCCTTGAGCATAGAGGGACATTTAGTTGGTTTTAGAAATGCGATTTTTGTAAATAGGCCCCACAAGGGATTTTTACGTAAGTTTGGACCCAAAGCACAATAGTACAACATCGATATCATTGTTCTCATTTTGATGAGTGATGTGTTATGGTTCCATATCACTTTCGATGCTTAAAATAATGAAAATATGCAAGTGACTTAGGTTTTTTTGTTAGATATGATGTGTTTTGTGTTGTGTTACATAGAAATCCAAGTTTTGGAGCTGAACAAGAGAAAACATGTGAAAATTAAATTGTTTAGACAACCTATATGGGTATCTACGCCACGTAGGTACTACCTACGTAGAGTAGGTGTCAGAATATGTGCCAGAAAGTTGAAGTCTAGAGATTCAGAACATGAAGAAATTTTGCCTGCCATCTACATTGTACTACCTATGGGGACGTAGGTAGTACCTACTCCCCGTAGGTGTCAGAAGGCCTAGAGTTCCTGAGAGATTTTGTAGTATTTTGGGCACTGGCACCTACATGGGACCACCTACAGTCCATATGTACCACCTACGCCCCATAGGTTCCATAAACTCTGATTTTCCTCTTATGTTTAGGATTGATTTCCTAGGGTTTCCTTGTGTTCTATAAATACCCCTTTGATGATTTTAGTTAGTTTACACACTCTTATTACTTACAAAGATATATTTGATTTTGAGATTCAATATTGATCTTTGATTCTTGTGTTCTTGGATTTTGGTTTGATATTCAATATGATACTTTTGGCTTTTGTCGTAATTGTGAGATTGATTTAATGCTATCAATTATGATTCCCATTGATTTTTTCACAACAATAAGAGACTAAACCCCTTAGCTAGGGTAGTTGGAACCCTAGCTGATTGACAAAGTTGGGGAATGCAACGTTGTTATAAATAGATATTCTTGCATGCATTGTGATCATCTTTAGTTTAATAAATTTCTTAGTGGTTGCAAATGTTAAGATCTGTCTTGTATTCACTACTTGCTTCACAAGAAAGGTAGAGAGTAGGAAAATAAGATCATAACAGTTATTTGGAATTAATTATTGATATAAGCTAATCATCTTTATCTACTTAGGATAATTAACTTTATCTAATTAACTAGAGATTCAAAAGGTAATAGTTAATTTGGGATCTAAGATAAGGATTAGTGAGGTGACACTCTAAGACTCAAATGGTAAAGAGTGAAATTCACTAAGGCATTCACAAGATAGTTAGTGATACATAACTTATCAGATTCTACATGCAAGATATTTGGTTGGTTCAATAGAGCACGATAAATCTACAAAGTTGAGAAGATAGGGAGAACACATTCCTAGAGTTTGTTTTAAACTGATTACAACCAAAGCATTCCATATCTTTTTACTTTTCACAAATTACAACAATCCCCTCCATTTACTTTTTTTGCACTGCCTGTTGATTTCAGCAAACTTTAGAGATATTCCATGTATTCCTTGTGGGTTTGACCCCAACCTAGTTGGGTTACCATATTTTGCATCAACCGTTTTATCTTCAATTGGAGGTGTAGCTTTGGGCGATATCAATGAGTAATTAGAATGACACTCTTAAGAAAAAAATTACAACTCCTCCTCCTTCCAATATTGATAAAGTTCAAGTAGCCCCTTCCAATGCACAAGGGTACACTAGAGAGTAGAGACCATTGAGTAAGGTAGATTGTGATTTTGACATCGTGGCACATTGCAAAAGTTTATTGAAGGGGAAATCAGTGATTTAGTGAATTCTTTGGATTTTTCTTTCGCACCTAGGTAGGTTAGTCTTACCTTATTAATAGATTGAGATATTTCATAATATACATATGTTATTATTCTAGATATGGAATGAGATTTAATTGTTAGAAGTATGAGTGAGAGTATTTGGTTTAATTGGGCCATTTGGCTATCTTGAAATTGAAGAATTGGCGTAGTTAGCATAGTTATTCATGTCTTAGGTGGATTGAGCTTCGTGGTATATTTTTAGAATGGATATGCCTTAATTAATCAAGGTAGGTAAAATTTCCCTAGTTATTCATGTTAGAGTTGAATTGTCCTTAGTTGGTTGAGTTCAGGGAATTGCCTTAGTTTCTATTGTTCTAGGTAGGATTGCATTACTTGTTGATGTTATGGGAGGATTTTTACCTTAGGGAAAATGATGGATTACTTGACATCTAGTGATGAACTTAGATACCTTAGCCTAGTCTGGGGTAGAAATTTCCTAAGAGGATTTTTGGGGATTAAAAGTGGGCCCCTTCGGACTACCTTAGGCCAAGAATTATGATAACCTTTTAGACTCATTTTTGTATGATATACTCTTATAAATGGTAGGATTGGAACTTGAGGAGGTTGAATATAGTTATTGAGTATGTTAATTGGATATTTAAGGATTAATGCTAATTTTGAGTATCAATGATGATATTGCTCATATGTATGACTAAGGATATAATCATGAGTATGATGTATGGATTATACATGTGATTATTGGTATGGCTTCCAAATATGATTATAGCCCATTGATATTCTTAATGCTATAGATATCAGCATGATTAAAGGTTTATGGCTTATAAGGATGACATGGTTATGTATATATATGATATGGATTATGGGTGTGATATGGATTATATATATAAATATATTTATGTATGATATTTCTCATAGATGTTATATAACTTATGAATATGATAAAACTTATAAATATGATAGGATATTGCTTATAGACATGGCATGACATATATGTATAATATGGCTTATGATATGATGTGTCTTATAAATATGAGTAGTAAATTATAGATATGATGGTTGGCCTATAAGTATGATTTTGATATTAAATTTGGATATAATTCATAATGTCACTTATAAATATTAGTATTGCTATGGATTTTCGAAATAGATAATAATATGGCTTATAGATATGATTATGGATGAGATTTGTGGTTATGATTCTTGGTGCAGCGTATAAAAATAAGTAAGGAAAAGGTTTATAGCATAATTATTGGTTAATATATTGAGTTTATCTTGTTGAAATGGCTCACTAAAAAGGTTCCTTAGAATGGTTTATAATAATGAGCTTTGGTTCAAGTTCGACAATTGCTAAGGGTATTGATGAGATAAGTTTTGGTTCAAGTCAGATAAAACTGATGATAATTATGATGATATTGAGTTCCAATACAAGTCTGGCATTGAGGATTGTTTATGTTGAGATAAGGAACGAATAGGTTCTTGGTTATGGCATGAAAATTAGGAAATTATGGGTATTTGATTGTTAGTTTCCTTGATTGTACCCTTCAAGCTTATGGGGGCATGTGTTGGGTTACTTACTTTTCATCACTTATTGGTTTATGGGGGCCAGTCTTATAGTTAATGGTATGATATTTATGTTATTATTCTCATATGCATTTATTTATCTATGTACAATGTCGTCACAGCTTATTTCCAGGTTCACCCTTTTTATAATGACTTAGCTTATGTTATCTTGTCTCTTATCATATTTATATTATGATTTATCTTAGTCGGTCAATGATGCCTACTGAATACCCGTAGCTTTGGTACTCATACTACACTTCTATATCTTTCTGGTGCAGATCTGAGTACTAGTTGTCGTTGCTGATTCGACATTCATGTAGAGTTGATTTTGGGGATTAGGTGAGCTTTTGGAGTTGGAGTTACCCTTTTTCTTCTATTTATCTATGTCTAGTCTTTCATCTTCGACACAGATTGTATTTGACTATTTAGTACTCATAGATCTTTTGTAGTAGCTCTTGTGTTGACATTATTGAGTCTTGGGATTCTTACTGGGTTTTTTCTATCTATTTGACCTTTATGGCTGTATTATTTCTAGTTGAGTCTTTATGTGTTAAATTTTGGCTTTTATGTCATTTTCCACCAAATTAGCCCATTGCATCTAGCTTTGGACTGTGGTTCGGTTTACCAACTAGAGGGATATACAGTAGGTGCCATCATGACTCGTAAAGCGGGTCATGACATTTTGGTACTCATACTACACTTCTATACCTTTTGGTGTAGATTCGAGTACTACTTGCCACCACTGATACGATATTTATGCAGGGTTGATTTGGGAGATTGGGTAAGCTCTTAGGGTCAGAGTTACCATTTTTACTTCTGTTTATCTATGTCTAGTCTTTTATCTTTGAGATGGATTGTATTTGATTACTCAGTACTCATAGTTCATATTTAGTAGCTCTTGTATTGACATTACCGAGTCTTGGGATGGTTGTTGACTTTCTATCTATATAATAGACCTTTATGACTATATTATTGTTATTTAAGTCTTTAATTTTTTAAATTTTGGCCTTTAGGACAGTTTCAACCAAGTTAGCCCTTTGTGTCTAGCTTTGGGGTATGTTTCGCTTACTTATTAGGGGATTGAGTAGGTGCAATCATGACTCATAAATAGGATTATGATAAATTGGTATCAGAGCCTAAGTTTCACTAGTATCATTGGTATAAGAGCAAGTGTCTAGTTGAATCACACAGATCAGAACAATGACATCTGTTTCTTATCTTTAGGAGGCTATAGGATATTTTTAGGAGTCTTTCACTTTTTTTACTCATTTCTTTATAAGAGTTTGAGTTTGTTTCTAAAGTATTCCTTTGATTTCACTCTTTTGCATATGGCTAGGACACGTGCTACCACTATATAAGACAAGATTCTTGAGACCGAGCCTAGGGATCCTGTCACTATTCATGGATGATTTAGAGGTCGTGGACAGCCCATATATGTGTCCCCATCTAAATTCCAGGATAGGGGGCCTTCCCCAGCTCCTATTCTTGCTATTGAGCAAAGATTCTTTTGCCATATCTAGGGGTGCGCAAGGGACCAACCCGAGATCTACTAGGATTTATTTCTTCTTCAGTGCTCGGGGATGCTTTGGTTTAGCTTTTGGGATTAGTTGGTGATGCACCATCTTATGGAGCAAAATCTATAGATTAGAGTGGTACTAAGGCGAGGGAACAACTTATAGCTGCGGCCCCCAGAGTTGAGGTCCCTCTTATGACTATAGTTGCTCAGGCGGTAGTTACCTAGCCTGCTATACATACCAAGGAGCAGAATATATTGGGTAGATTCTTAAGATTGGTTCTGCCTAGGTTTTCTGTTACACTGGTCGAGAATGCATTTGAGTTCTTGATTGCTTGTGAGGATAAGCTCCATAATTTGGGCCTAGTTGGAACTTGTGGAATGAATTACACTACTTTTTAGTTGGATTTGGCATCTCGACATCGGTGGAGTGGACATCTTGATTTCAAACCAACTAAATATTCCCCTTTGACATGGACCTAGTTCTCTGAGATCTTCTTATTGAAGTACATGCCTTACTATCATAGAGATTATCTAAGGGATCCATTCTTAAGGTTGGAGCAGGGCTTTATGATTTTTATAGAGTATGAGGCTTGATTTCATGAGTTGGATAAACATGCTACTTCTATTCTAACCACTGAGTCTGTGAGGGTTCGCATCTTTGTTCGAAGATGGAGACTTCTTCTTCATATGTCTACACAGAGTTTGGTTGCTGCGGGTAGGTCTTTTGCCAAGGTTTCTGATCATGCTCGACTTATGAAGGATATGCATCATGAGGACTATGAGGGCAACGATATGAGGCCGTAATATTAGTGTAAGTTTAGTGGGAGCCATAGTAGCTCTCAGTTTAGAGGTAGTGGTTCCCAGAGAATATACCCTCCACGTCAGCCATTTTAGAATTTTTACTGACCCTTTGGGTCATATTCTATATTTTTACTTATTTTTGCCATTAGAGCTTTCCCATAGCTTCCCTAATTCATTTATGACTTGTTGGAACTGATAGTTTGGTTATCGGGAAGTTTATTTGTCTTTTAGAGCCAATTCTCTGTCTAGAAGTCTTCATTAGTTCCAAATGGCCACCAGGTTAAAAATTCAATAAAAAAAATCTCAAATGCAAATTCCAACACTTCCAGCAGCTCTGAAATACTAATTTTAGGCTAGGTTGACCTTTGGTTTGGGTCCCAATGCACCCGAGCTCATTTCGACCTATTAGTTAGGAAGTTGGAAAAATGGAAGTTTGGGTGTGGGACCCACATTTTGTCAAAATGACCTCAGATGGAAAATTTGACTTCACCAATATGTCTGAAACATCGAATTTAGTATGGTTGCATAGTTCATTTGCATATATCAAAATCCGGATGAGTCCCGAGGCATTGTTGCAAACTTGGAAATTTTTCCATGTTTATTGGTGTTGAGGCATGTGCGATCACAAAGATGGCATCATGATCTCCCTATTGTGATCATCATCAAGGCATTGCAATTTCCCTTATGCGATTGACATCCATGGGTAGTGATAGCCACACCTGAGTACTTGGAATGGGTATTGAAAGGCCCTGTAGGCTGCATTTTGGGAACTTTTCACTCACACTTGAAACCTAAAAACCCTAAAATGGTGTACTCATAAATTGACTCTTGGGTGTAACTTGAGAGCTTTATTAACCTATATTTTCATGATTAACATCGGATTTGAGGTAAGAATCCTTCAATTTCATTCTTGAATTTCTAGAATTCTTGACCAAAACCCTAAATAGCCTGAGGTCTTAATTTTTGCCCAAAGTAAGCTTAGTTTTTGCCTATTTCTTAAGGGTTATGCTTCCTTGATGGTGTGTGAACTTTGGGTCAACCTCTAAAATGTGTTTTCCATAAGTAGGACCTACCTAAGGTTTTTGGTGTAGTTTTGGACCCGAAGCACAAGGGTGAAGTATGGGTATTGATATTCTTGTAATAATATGGAGAATGCATTTTTGATAGGTTGACACATTGAAAAAGCTTCTCAGAAGGAAAGAGCGAAGGTTTAGCGGTTTGTGAGCTTTCTTTAGATTTGAGGTAGGTTAGGCTTATTCCTTGTTAGATTGAGCTATTTTACACTATAGTTGTGATATCTTGTTAGATTTTGGAGGGGTTTTAGGTGCTGGATTGATGAATGGTAAGACTTGGGATTAGTTGCATTATTTAGGCCACTTGAACTTATAGATTGGAACGCTTGACTTGTAGGCTTGAACCTTGGGGAATTGGATTTCATGTTTTATGGTTAGCATAAGGATGCCTTAGTTACTATAGTTGGATGAGAGTGATATTCTCACTCTCTTGTTGTGGGTAAGTTGACCCTAGTTATTTACATTAATGAAAGTACATTAGATACTATGGTTGAGTTAGGTGTAGTGCTTGGGAAAGACATTTACCTTAGGTCTAATTGTGGCTTTCTATACATCTAAGAGCAAAATCAGATATCTTAAGCCTAATTTGGGAAGGAATTTTTCTTAAAAGAGGACTTGCGGATTAGAAGTGAACTTTAACCCTCCTTAGGCTATGGTATATTAGCTTTTGTAAACTTTTGCACTTGTTAGACTCTTGGGAAGAAGTATGGGGGTAAAAATGAGAAATCTTGTTATATGAAGATTATGTTGATAAAATTCCATTGATGATGAATGATGGATATTGGAGTTATACACTTCTTTTCTTCTCCTTTATGTCGATTTACTTTAGCCTTCATGGGGATTGCTCTTTTCTTTAGCCCTCGTAGAGCTTGTTATTTAGCCTCGTGGGGCTTATCCTTTATTAACGATATGAATTTACATATTATGATGATATTTTGTTGCTCGACCAGTCTGGAGAATATTATAATAATTCTCATGACCTATTTAATTCTGAGTATTGATGATATTTATAATCGATTCTATTTTGAGTCTTGATAATACTTATGAGTGGTTCAATTTTGGGTCCTGATGATATTTATGACTAGTTAAATTTTGATTCTTGATGATATTTATGACTGATTCAATTTTGAGTCATAATGATACTTATGACCGATTCAATTTGGAGTCTTGATGATACTTATGACCGGTTTAATTTTGAGTCTTAATGATACTTATGACCGGTTAAATTCTGAGTCTTGATGATACTTTTGATCGGTTTGATTTTGAGTTATGATCATATTTATGACCGGTTTAATTTCGAGTCTTGGTGATATTTATGACCAGCTCAATTTTAAGTCTTGATGATACTTATGACCGATTTAATTTTGAGTATTGATGATATTTATTATCGGTTCAATTTCAAGTCTTGATGATATTTATGACCGATTCAATTCTAGATTATGACTATCCATATTCTATGATGGCCAATGGTAAAGGATGCCAAAATGATATAATGGTTAATAGTAGATACATGATGGTTAGTGTAGGTGATGTATGCATAGATTATTCGTTACTTGTGTGTACTCTCTAGTAGTATGGGATATTATGATAAGTTCTTTCCTTTATGCACCAATTGGCTTATGGGAGCCAACTTTGTATGCATGTTTTCATGTGCTTGATCTTTTATGTTATATTATAGTTACTGTTTTTTGATTTATATTTTGATTGTGCACAATGATGATGGAGGTGATTCGGGTTCGATTATGTACCTTAACTTATCTATGAATATCTTGCATTTATCATCTTTATATCATGACTTAGCTTAGTCAGCCGATGATGCCTACTGAGTACCCATTGTTTTGGTACTCATGCTACACTTCTGTACCTTTTGGTGAAGATCCGATTGCTAGTTACCGCCGTTGATTTGAGTTCGTGTGATATTGATATTCTTGAGATAGGGTGAGCTCTTGGAGTCCGAGTTGCCTGTTTTCTTCTATCTTATTGTTATTCAATCTTTTGTATCGAGATAGATGTATTGGCTACTTATGGACCAGTGGGTTGTATTATTGATATTAGATGCTATTGTACAGACTATATCAGGTTATGGGATTCGTATGTGTGTTTGTCTATTTATTATATTAGAACATTGTTTTATTTATTTCTCGTATTCATTGAATTTGGCCTATGTTGGCACTTTTTATCAAATTAACCTATTGTGTTAGCTCTAAGTTATGGCATTGGCTTACCTACTTATGGGATTTAGCAGGTGCCATCATGACCTGTAAATGGGGTTGTGACAAATTGGTTCAGAGCCTAGGTTTTACCGATATTATTGGTAAAAAAAAAAGTGTCTAGTAGAGTCCTCAATGCTCAGGGATCAGCCCAGGCTCCAGTAAGTTTTATTCCTTCTTCATTGCTCAGAGATGCCTTGATTTAACTTTTGGGGATTATTGGTGGTGTGTCGTCTGATGGTTCACAGTCTACTAATCAGAGTGCTATTGTGGTGTGGGCACAACCTCTAGCTGTGACTCCCAGAGTTGAGGTTCCTCCTGCATTGGTAGTTTCTCAGCTAGTGGTTGCTCAGCCTACTATGTCTTTTGAAGAGAAGAAGATGTTGGGTAGGTTCTTGAGGTTGGCTCCGTCTAGATTTTTTGGTGCTCCAGGCGAGGATGTATATGATTTTTCTACTACTTGTACAAATAGGCTTAATGGTTTAGGCATAGTTGAGACTCGTGGTGTGGATTACACAAAATTTTAGTTGGACTTATCTACTCATCATTGGTGGAGAGGTTATATGGATTCTATGCCAGCTAGATCTTATCCCTTTTCATTGACTCAGTTCTCTGAGTGTTGTTGGAGAAGTACATCCCGTGCAACCTTAGAGGTCGATTGAGGGATCAGTTCTCCAGATTGGAGCAAGGATCTATGACTGTTACTGAGTATGAGGCTCATTTTCATGATTTGTCTAGACATGTGAATTCTATTTTGGAAACAAAGTATGAAAGAGTCTGTTGTTTTGTTAGAGGATTGAGATTCCCTATTCGTATGACTACTTAGATTTTAGTTTCTACAAGTAATCTTTTGCTGAGGTTTTAGATCATGCTTTAGTGATGGAGGAGATACATTGTGAGGTCCAAGAAGGCAACGATAAGAGGACTAGACATTAGGACAGATTCAGTGAGATCCGTTGTAGCTCTCAGTTTAAAGGTAGTAGTTCTAATGGTGGGTATCCTCTGCATCCATCCTATTAGCCTCAGAGTCAGCCCAACTGACTAATTCTGATAGATCTTTAGATTACTTATGGAGGTCTACTCAGTGCTAGTGATCGCCCTAGTCAAGGTAGTGGTTAGTCTTTGCGAGGTGCATCCTCTGGTTAGTCTAGCTATGGTGTCTATTCCAGGTCAGTCATATTTGTTAGTTCTAGTTCAGCTCAGAGGGTATGTTAAGGCTGTGGTTTTTTTGATCCTTTTATACGTGAATACCATAGTCGTGGGACGATGGTTGTTTTAGCCGAGGGTGATTCCCCTATTAGAGTAGTTTATCCCTCAGTTAAAAGTAGTTCTCATGGTCGTAGGGGTGGTTTCTACGGTACTTAAGTTTCTCAGATAGGTAGGATAGAAGGTCAGTCAAGTTCCCAACAAGGTGGTGAGTGTGGTTAGTTATATGTAGTACCTGCTAGACACAAGGCTAAGACTTTGGATGTTGTAGTTATAGGTACAATTTTGGTGTGCTGTGAGTCGACTCTTGCTTTATTTGATCCAAGATCCACTTATTCTTATATATCTTCTTATTATGCGCTACAGTTTGAGTTGACTAGTGATTTAGTACTTGTGCCTTTGTGTGTATCTACTCCTGTGGGTGATTCTTTAGTCGTGGATCGAGTTTTCTGATCATGTGTTATGACAGTTAGTGGCATTGATACTTTTTTTGATCTTATTATTCTAGATATGCTGGATTTTGATGTGATTCTGGGTATGGACTGGTTATCCCACTATCATGCAATCGTAGATTCTTTTGCCAAGACCGTTACCTTAGCCATACCCAGCGTACCCCCAGTCTTGTGGCATGGGCGGTTAGCCGTGAACCAACTAGGATTATATCATATGTTCGTGATAAGTGGCTTTTTTTGAGGGGTTGTGAGTCTTATCTCACTTATATTTGTAATACTCATGTGGAGAATCCATCGGTTGACTCTGTTCCTATTGTTTGTGAGATTCCTGATGTGTTCCATACTGACCTGCCTGGTATTCTCCCTATTTGTGAGATTGAGTTTGCTATTGAGCTCGATCCTGGCATCCAACCTATCTCGATATCACCTTGCCGTATGAATCCTGCCGAGGTTAAAAAACTGAATTCTTAGCTTCAAGACTTCTTTTGTAAGGGTTTTATTAGCTCAAGTGTGTCCTCATAGGGTCCTCCTATTTTTTTGTGAAGAAGAAGGATGGTTCTATGCATATGTGCATTAAGTATAGACAGCTTAATAAGGTGACGCCGAAGAACCGTTATCCTATACCTCACATTGATGATTTTTTTTACCATCTTTAGGGAGTAGCAGTGTTTTCTAAGATTGATTTGAGACCTGGTTACCATCAGTTAAGGATTTGGGCCGAGGATATCCTGAAGAAGGATTTTAGGACTTGTTATGGTCATTATGAGATCTTACTGATGTCATTTGGGTTGACTAATGTCCCAACTACCTTCATGGATTTGATGAACTGAGTATTCAGGCCTTATTTGGAATCCTTCGTGATTGTATTCATTGACATCATTTTTGTATATTTAAGGAGTAGTGAGGAGCATGCATAATATTTGAGGATCGTGCTCCAAACTTTGAGGGATTATTTTATTTTTGCCAAGTTCTCCTAGTGTGAGTATTGCTTAAATCAGTGACATTCCTTGGCTATGTGGTGTCTAAGGATGGTATTATGGTATACCCAGCCAAGATAATAGCAATTTGTGATTGGGCTAGGCCTACTCTCCGACTGTGGTTCGTAGTTTCATTAGTTTGGCCAGTTATTATAGATGTCTCATTAAGGGCTTTGCTACTATTTCAGCCCCTATGACCAGATTGGCTTGGAAGGAGGTTCCTTTTTGATGGTCCAAGGGGTGTGACCCAAGTTTTGGAAAGCTCAAGGATTTTCTCATTTCAGCTTCTATGTTAGCTCTTTTTGTTGAGGGTGAGGTATTCACCGTGTTTTGTGACACTTCTGGTGTTGGTCTTTGTTGTGTCTTGAGGTAGCGAGGTCGTATTATTGCTTATACTTCTAGACACCTTAAGGTGGATGAGCGTAACTACCCTACTTATGATTTGTACTTGGCAGTGGTAGTTTTTGCACTTAAGATTTTGAGGCATGATCTTAATGGAGTGTGTTGTGAGATTTTCACCGATCATCGTAGCCTTCAACATCTTATGATCCAATAAGATATTAATGCTCGACATCGTAGATGAATGGAGTTTCTTAAGGACTATGATATTTCCATCTTGTATTATCTGGGTAAGGCAAATATGGTAGCTGGTGCATTGAGTCACAAGGTAGTGAGTATAGGTAGTTTGGCTTGCATTTCAGTTTCTTAGAGGCCGTTGGAATGTGACATTCAGTCCTTAGCCAACTTGATGGTTCACCTTGATCTCTAAGATCCTACAACGATTTTGTCTAGTATTGTGGTGAGGTCCTCAATGTTTTAGCAGATCCATGATCATCAGTTTGAGGATGATAAGCTTCGCTACCTTTGAGATCAAGTGTAGAGTGGTGAGTCCGAGAGGCACACCATTGATTTTGAGGGTATCTTGAGGTTTGCTGGTAGCATTTGCATTCCATATATCAATGATTTATTCAGTTAATTTTTCATGAGGCTCACAGCTCTAGATATTTCATTCATCCCGGTACATCCAAGATGTATAGAGATTTGAGGCAACATTATTGGTGGAATGGCATGAAGATAGTTATGGCACACTTTGTAGCTCGTTGCCTATGTTGTTAGCCGGTAAAGGCCGAGCATTAGCATCCTGGTGGTTTGACTTAGAGGTTGCCTATTCTCAAGTGGAAATAGGAATGGATTACTATGGAATTCATTAGTGGTTTTCCTCATACTTCCTGAGGTTCTGATGGCATTTGTGTTATTGTAGATCGTTTGACCAAGTCAGTACACTTTATTCCTATTTAAATGACCTTTAGTGCTGAGAGATTATCCCATATCTATGTTCGAGAGATAGTTTGTTTGTATGGGATGCCCATTTCTATCATTTTAGACCATGGCTCTATGTTCACTTTGAGGTTTTAGAGGGAATTCCAGGAGGAGTTGGGTACTCAATTTGATTTGAGTACAAACTTTCACCTGTAGATCGATTGTTTGTTCAAGCGGACTATTTAGGTACTCGAGGATATTTTTCATGCCTGTGGTATGGATTTTAGAGACTAGTGGGATCAACACTTAGCCGTGATAGAGTTTGCGTATAACAACAGTTATCATTTGAGTATTGCGATGGAGCCTTTTGAGGCTTTGTATGGTAGGAGGTATCATTTTCTGATTAGATGGTTTGAGACTTTTGAGGTGAGGCCCCGTGGTGCAGATTTCCTTCAGGACTCGTTGGATAGAGTGAGGATGATTTAAGATAGGCTGAGAGAAGCCTAGAGTTGGTAAAAGACCTATGCAGATCATAGGCTTCACGCCTTGAGATTTGGAGTTAGTGATCATTTATTCCTCCATGTATCACCCATGAAGGGTGTGATGAGGTTCGGGAGAAAGGTTTAGCTCAGTCTTGATATATTGTTCCTTTTGAGATTCTCTACACAGTTGGTGAGGTAGCTTATGAGTTAGTTTTATCTATGGATTATTCTACTGTTCATCAAGTTTTCCATGTCTCTATGTTGCGGTAGTATATTCCTATTTCGTCTCATGTGCTTAGATGGGACTCAGTCTAGTTGGATGAGCATTTGACCTTTGTAAAGGATCCTGTGCTTATTTTGGCTAGTGATCTAAGACGATTGCGTACTAGAGATATTCCTGTAGTTAATGTTCAGTGGAGGCACCGCCTAGTAGAGTAGGCCACTTAGGAGATCGAGAGCGAGATGCAGGCCTAGTATTCTCACCTATTTGAGACTTTAGGTATTTCCTCATCTACAACTTTTGAGGACAAAAGTTCCTTTAGTAGTGGGTTTAGAGACACGAGCTCTAGATCAGTAGTAGATTCCAGTTTCAGTAGCCAGAGTTAGAAGCTAGTCCTCATCTTTCATTGACATGATTATTTCTCTATTATCTCATTAATTAGTTTATTAGTTGGAGTTAGTTGGGGACATGTCCCATCAACTCCTTACTCAGATAGTTTAGTCAGTTAGAGGCTTTCTTGACTATCATGTTTCATACTTCAGTATTTTCACTTTTGTTTTGGGTATTTCATATCCCATTTAGATGTTATATTTTACTTTAGTTATATGAACCTTATGGCCTTTCAGTTCATATTTCTGCATTATTAAGTATTTTATGCAGTATACAGGTACAAATATCAGTCATGGGTTAGCTTGTGGTCCTTCGGGGTCATGAGCACCGTGTAGCATTTTGAGTACTAGATTTGGGGCGTTACAAACTTGGTATCAGATCCTAAGGTTCAATAGAGTCCTAGGAAGTCTGAAAGCCGCATCAAGTAGAGTCTTGTACATGAGTGTGTTGCGCGCCATATTTATGTACAAGAGGCTATAAGATGTTTTAGGAACAGTTTCCCCTATTTCAGTATTCATGTTGAGCCAGTGAGCATAATCTCAAGTCAATATCTCAGTCTAATCCATTTGTCCCTTTTTTCTACAGGATATGCCTCCTAAAAGAAGAAACGAAAATTAGTCAGCCCCCCAGCCCGAAGATCTTTTGGGCAATCATGTTTCCATGCAGAGTTCCAAGCTGCATTCACTACTCTTGCTAACTCAGTTGCTTCTCAGAATGAACAACTAGCTGTCTTTTTGGCCAATCCAGTGGCCAATTCAACTGCAGCCAGGATTCGGGATTTCACCCGAATGAATCCTCCATCCTTTCTCGGGCTAAGACAGATGAGGACCCTCAGGAATTCCTAGATCAGGTGCAGAAGGTGATAGACATCATGGGGGTGACTACTGTTGAGAGTGTTGAACTAGTTGCATATCAGTTGCAGGATGTTTCTCACACATAGTTCAAGCAGTGGAAGTCAGAGAGGGCATATGATGCAGGGCCAGTTGAGTGGGAGGAGTTTGCATCTACTTTTCTCGATAGATTCTTTCCCCTAGATCTTAGGGAAGCTAAGGTGTTAGAATTCATCAACCTCAGGCAGGGCAATATGATAGTGAAAGATTATTCTCTTAAGTTTAATCAATTAGCCATATATGCCCCTCATGTGGTTGCAGATAGCAGGGCAAGGATGAGTAAGTTCATTTCAGGGGTGAATGATAGCGTGGTTAATGAGTGCAGATCCGCTATGCTGAATAGTGACATTACTTTAGCTAGGCTTATAACTCATGCTCAGCAGATTGAGGAGCAAAATATTAAGATGAGGGAGAAGAAGAATAAAAGAGCAAAGACAGGTAGTTTCAACTTTGCTCAGCCTAAGACAGAAGGAGGAAACCGTTCTCAGTTTCATCCTAAGTCATCAGTTTCAGCTCCTTCTTTAGCCAGTGCTCCAGTTCCTAAGTTCAGAGTGGGTAACAAAGATAGAGCACTAGACTCTAAGATACAGGGCAGTGTTAGAAGTGACAGCACCTATCCTTTTTGCCAGACTTGTGGCAAGCACCATCAGGGTATTTACATAGCTAGCAGTGGTATTTGTTTCGGATGTGGCAAGCCAGGCCACAGAGTCAGAGTCTGTCCTCATCCAGGTCCTCAAGGTCAACAGAATCGCTCCTCATCTCAATTTGGTCGCCCAAATCAGCAGGGTGCCACCTCCAGTGCTACTAGTGGTCCACGCCCAAATCGTCTCTATGCTCTTCAGTCCCGACAAGATCAGGAAAATTCTCCTGATGTAGTTACTGGTACATTATAGATCTTTTATGTGCATATTTACGCTTTGCTAGATCCAGGAGCTTCTTTGTCTTTTGTTACTCCCCATATAACAGGCAATTTTGGAATCAGTCCCGAAATTCTAGCAGAGCCCTTTTCAGTCTCTACCCCAGTGGGTAAAACCATTATAGCTCGGTGGGTATACAGGAACTGCCCAGTTATGATATTTCAAAAAGTTACTTAAGCAGACTTAGTCGAATTAGAGATGACTGATTTTGACGTCATTCTCGGCATGGATTGGCTTCATTCTTGCTATGCCACAGTCGACTGTAGAAACAAAATAGTCTAGTTTCAGTTCCCAAATGAACCCGTCCTTGAGTGGAAAGGTAGTGTATCCGCTTTCAGGGGTCAGCTTGTTTCCTACCTTCGGGCAAGGGAAATGATATCTAAAGGATGTGTCTATCATCTTTTTCGAGTTAAGGACACTAGTTCCGAAACTCCCAGCCTTGAATCAGTCCCAGTAGTGAATGAATATTCAGATGTATTTTATGAAGATCTTCTAGGAATTCCTCCCGAAAGGGAAATAGACTTTGGCATTGATCTTCTTCCAAATACTCAGCCTATCTCTATTCCGTCACACAGAATGGCACCAACAGAACTCAGAGAACTGAAAGAACATTGAAGGATCTCTTAGATAAGGGATTCATCAGGCCTAGTGTTTCCCCGTGGGGCACTCCAGTATTATTCATGTGCAAGAAAGACGGTTCTCTCAGAATGTGTATAGACTACCGCCAACTTAATAAGGTCACGGTTAAGAACAAGTAACCTCTTCCCAGAATCAATGACTTGCTTGAACAACTTCAAGGTGCCAGTTATTTCTCTAAGATAGATCTCAGATCCGGCTATCATCAGCTCATAGTTAGGGAATGTGACATTCTGAAAAAGCTTTCCAAACTTGGTATGGTCATTTCGAATTTCTAGTCATGTCATTTGGTCTTACCAATGCCTCAGCCGCTTTCATGGACTTGATGAACCTTGTGTTTAAGAAGTACTTGGATATGTTCGTCATAGTCTTCATAGATGATATTCTGGTCTATTCCCGCAGTGAGCGTGATCATGCAGACCATCTCAGGACAGTACTTCAGACTCTCAGAGATCATCAGCTAATTGCCAAATTCAATATGTACGAATTTTGGCTAAGGTATGTAGCATTCCTTGGTCACATCATTTCCGGTGATGGCATTAGAGTTGATCCTCAAAAGACCGAAGAAGTAAGAAAATGGCCCAGACCTATCTCTCCATCAGATATTAGGAGTTTCTTGAGTTTGGCTGGCTATTACAGATGGTTTGTTGAGGGATTTTATTTTATTGCATTCCCTATGTCCAAATTAACTCATAAAAAAGTCAAGTCTCAGTGGTTAGATCCATGTGAAAAGAGTTTTCTGTAGTTGAAGACTCGACTCACCTCAGCTCTAGTTTTAGCTCTTCCAGATGATCAAGATGGGTTCGTAGTGTATTGTGATGTATCCATAGTAGGTTTGGGTTGTGTCCTCATGAAGAATGGTAAGGTCATAGCCTACTCCTTTAGACAGCTTAAGCCCCATGAGAAGAATTACCCTACTCATGATCTTGAGTTAGTAGCCTAGTATTTTCCTTAAAGATTTGGAGGCATTATCTATACGGTGTTCATGTCGATGTGTTCACAGATCATAAGAGTCTTCAATATGTCTTTTCTCAGAAAGATCTCAATCTTCGTTAGAGAAGGTAGTTAGAGCTCTTGAAACATTACGACATAAGTGTCCTCTATCATCCGGGCAAGGCCAACGTAGTGACGACGCACTCAGTAGACTATCCATGGGTAGTGTTTCTCATGTTGAGGACAGTAAGAAGAAGTTAGCTCAGGAAATCCATCAGCTTACCAGACTAGGCGTTTGCTTAGTCGATATAGATGAGGGTGATATATGGGTTCAGAGTAGTTCAGAATCATCTCTAGTTTCTGAGGTGAAAGAAAATCAAGATAGAGATCCCAACCCTGTCAAGTTAAAAGAGTCAGGATAAAAAAGTATTGGTTTTCTCCAAAGGGGGAGACGGTGTTTTGTATTGTCAGGGTCATCTCTGTGTTCCAGGTGTAGACGACTTAAGAAAGCGATTTCTTGCAAAAGCGCATGGTGCGCACTACTATATTTATCCGGGGGCCATAAAGATGTACCACAACTTTTGGGAAATCTATTGGTAGAGTGGGATGAAGAGAGACATTGCAAAGTGTGTGGCTAAGTGCTCTACATGTTAGCAAGTTAAGATAGAGCATCAAAAGCCTAGTGGGTCCATGCAGGAGTTCAGTATTCCTACTTGGAAGTGGGAAGTTGTGAACATGGACTTCGTAATGGGTTTTCCTCGAACTCATCATCAGCATGATTTAGTCTTGGTCATTATAGATAGCATGACCAAATTAGCTCATTTTCTTCCAGTTCTTACCTCTTATTCAGCTGAGGATTACACCAAACTCAACCTCAAGCAGTTGGTCAGATTGCACGGTGTTCCGCTATCTATTATCTTAGACAGAGGTACCCAGTTCACCTCTCATTTCTGGAAAACGTTCCCAAAGGGTCTTGGTACCCAAGTTCATCTTAGTACAGCCTTTCATCCTCAGTTAGATGGTCAAGAAGAAAGGACCACTGAGACGTTAGAAGATATTCTAAGGGCGTGTGCAATCGATTTCAAGGGAAGTTGGGATGACCACTTACCTTTGATTGAGTTTGCATACAACAACAACTATCATTCTAGTATTCAGATGGCTCCATTCGAAGCTCTCTACGGTAGGATATGTAGATCTCTAATTGGTTGGTTCGAAGTTAGTGAGGCCTCAGTTATAGGGCCTGACTTAGTATTCGACGTCTTAGAAAAAGTCCTGTTGATCAGAGAAAGACTCCGGGCTTTTTAGAGCCGACAGAAGTCTTATGCAGATGTTCGTAGAAAAGATCTTGAGTTTGAGATTGGTGACTATGTCTATCTAAAGATCTCTCCCATGAAGGGAGTGAAGAGATTCGTCAAGAAGGGAAAGCTCAGTCCCCGATATGTTGGTCCCTTCATGATTCATAGTCGCTTTGGCAAGGTAGCGTATGAGCTTGAATTGCCTTCAGATCTAGCCTCGGTTCATCCAGTCTTTCATGTCTCTTTGCTCATGAAGTGCATAGGTGACCCTTCAGTTGTAGTCCCTATTCAGAGAATTGATGTTCAGAACACTCTCTCTTATAAAGAGATTCCAGTTGAAATCTTAGACTATCAGACTCGTAGATTGAGGAATAAAGAAGTTCCTCTAGTTAAGGTTCTTTGGCGAAATCAGTCCCTCGAGGGAGCTACATGGGAAGCAGAGGCAGACATGCATACCAAGTATCCTCACCTCTTCTTCGTCAACTCATATCAAGCTCAAGGTAACAGTTCTCCTTAAGCTTACTCAGTTTTATGTTCGTTGTTCATCAAAAACTTGGTATGCAACTTTATGCTCATGTTCTCATTAGAAACTTGGCATCAAGTACCATTGCATATTCAGTCATGCACGCATGTATCGGTTCAGTTATGTAATTATGCATCAGACATGCATTCTCATTATTAGAAACTTATTTCTTCAGAACACTCAGTCATGCATTCATGAATCAGTTGCACATGCATCAGATATGCATGTTCTGTATTATATGTCCAGTTTGTCAGTTATGTCAGTCATGAGATCATGTTCCAGTTATTCATGTTCAGTACGTACATCAGTTGTATTTTGTCCCCTCGCAGTCAGTCTCATTCGAGGATGAATGTTCTCAAGGGGGAGATATTGTAATAACCCGTACTTTTCCTAGAAAATTACATTTCAAGAATGTCTAGTATTTGATTCTAAATTGAATGATGGTTATTCCCTGAGGAATTTTTAAGATTTTCACTTTTTTCATGTAGAAAATTCAATAAGCTTTCCATCGATATAAGATTCTCCCAAATCTAATAACCGGGTCAGAAGTTACGACTATTTTAAGTTCCCATCATAAAACAGCGCCATATTGGTCATTGGTGCGCCGCGCCACAAGCTAAAATGGCAATTGTCCTTTTTCAGTGTCTCAGTGCAATTTCTTCCGCGTGCGCCAAAGTTCCAGGTCGCAAAAAAAGGGGCAACGCGATGGCTCGCGTCGCGCCATCCCTCAGTTTCCCAATTTTCAAATTCTAGTGATACGGCGCGATAGCACCGCGTCTCGCCAGGGGTTTAAATCAGGAAATTTTTACTGAAATTAAATGACGCATCCAAGGTTAAAAGGTTCAACTTCCCACACCTATTTAAGCCCTTTAACACGTGATTCAGCCACTCTTCACCCAACATACACTCTCTTCTCTCAAAAACCTCTCAAGAACAAGCTAGGGTTTTCATAGAAGATCCAATTCCAAGAAAGTTTCTCCATCAATCGTCACGAAATCACGAACTAAGGTATGCGTAGTGTTTATTCATGGACTCCTTTCGTCCATAAAGCACAAGAATCTCTTTCCTAAGTTTAAGTTTATGGATTTATTTATGAATTTCATGTTGGGTATGTTTTGTTTATGTTAAGAATGATCAATTGAATTTAAATCCATGTTGGGTGATAAATTTTATGTGGAATTTATTTGTATAGATGTATATTCATGTGAACCTATGAATAAACCCTAGGATGATGAAATTAGAGATGAATCATGATGATTAATTATTGTATAATGTTGTATACATGTGCTATGCCTACCATGTGTTTGATTAAATGCCTAGATGAAGGAACAATGCCCAACTAGTATGATATCATGAAATCCCTATGTATGTACAAGTTATGCCTATCACATGTTTTGATGGAATGCTTCTATAAATGTATTATGGATTATGATATTAGTTATATGTTCAAGTAAGTTATGCTTGGTCAGTTTCCTTCCATCGAGTCCTAGGGGTACTTGTACCCGAAACATTAGCTATGTGCTTAGAGCCATGTCATGTTTCCACGATACTCTCAGTCAAGCTATGAATCCTTAGACTTCAGACAGTCTTATGACTCAAGAAATCTCCATGATCTCAGGAACTCAGTCAGTTGTCAGATATCAGTAATATTTCGTCAGTCAACGAAATTCAGTAACTCAGTCCATGTTCAGTTCTGTAAATTATGTTCAGTGTCTATTCAGATGGGAGTAGAAACTAGCACCGAGTGAACCCAAGGATAGGAACTCACCTATTATGTAAGGGTGTGATTCTTAGAAGCAATCCTTGCATTCCAGAACTATGTAGCCAGCATAGGTTGAGATATCATACCCTTCTATATGAGGGTAGATGAGGTGGACTAGCCTGCTATATGAGAGTTCCCACCGTTCTCACTAGAGTTACCTGTTATATTAGGGTAACTCATATGTTGTCCTTACCAATGGTGCGATATTGACTCCCTCCCAATCAGGGCATAGATTAGACCCTGATTCATCTAGAATGCATCATTTGGGGCATGTCGGTTAGATGACTACCTCCCACAGTTTCAGTATTAGTCTCAGTAAAAGAACTCAGATAGTTCTTCAAAATTTAAGGCTGTCACATACAGTCAACTCAAACTTAGTACGAAACTCAGATAGTTTCACCAGATTCAGGACTGTCAGATATAGTCACTCATGTTATCAGTTATATCAGTTATCAGTATGTCATGTTATCAGTATTCAGATTCAGTACTCATTTTATCACGATTTCAGATATATTTACTATGTATGCATACATGTATTCTCACGTTCATAGTAACCCCATGCATTCAGCCTACCCCACATGCATACCAGTACATTCAAAGTACTGACGCATTTGCGCTATGGTGTCTTATACCATAGGTTTAGAGACACGAGCTCCAGATCAGTAGTAGATTTTAGTTTTAGCAGTCAGAGTTAGAAGTGAGTCCTCATCTTTCAAGGACATGATTATTTCTTTATTATATCATTAATTAGTTTATTAGTTGGAGTTATATGGGGACATGTCCCATCAACTCCTTACTCAGACATTTCAGTCAGTTAGAGGCTTTCTAGACTATCATGTTTCAGACTTTAGTATTTTCAGTTTTGTTTTGGGTATTTCATACCCCATTTAGATGTTATATTTTACTTTAGTTATGTGAACCTTATGGCCTTTCAGTTCATGTTTCCGCATTATTAAGTATTTTATGCAGTATACATGTACAAATATCAATCATGGGTTAGCTTGTGGTCCTTTAGGGTCATGAGCACAGTGCAGCGTTTTGGGTACCAGATTCGGGGCGTTACATGAAGTTACATTGATAGGACTAGACTCAGTCCATGAGGATATGGAGAAATTTTAGCTAATTAGAGAGAGATTGAGAATGGCTCAAAGTCGTCAGAAGTCCTATATAGATGTGAGAAAGAGGGAACTTAAGTTTGTTGTTAGTGATTTTTTTTACTTGAATGTTTTACCTATGAAAGGGGTGAAGAGGTTCAAAAAGCAAGGAAAGATCATTCCCCGCTTTATAAGTCCTTAGAAACTCAGTGTAAGAATTTCCATGTATATATAGTGTAGAAGGGAACCAATAATATCAAGAGAAGTGGTGAAAAAATGTGGTAATTTCATCTGTTTTCCCCTAACCTTCTAACTTTGTCAATTTCCATTTGGGGATGAATTTCCCCAAGGAGAAGATATTGTAATGGCCGAGAAAATCAATAATAGGCTAGAATCATGCTTCAAGTATAAGTAGGGTAAATCATCAAGTTTTAATAGTATGAAAGGGTATCTGTCCATGTACCATGGCGACAATAACCCCCTAGCCCTTAACCAATCCAAAACCTCTATTACCGATGGATTCCTAAAGGAGTAATCAGATTTAAACAAGCATGGCTTCTAGATTCAGATGCATTTTTTATCCTTAGACCCACCAAATGATAGATACTTGAATCACCTTTCCAATACATCTAGTTTTTCCTTAATCTGACATTGGTGAAAAAATTTATGGCCTTTCCAATAAAGCAGGTACCATGAGACCAACCACGATAGTGGTTACATCGTACGACCATACAATGGTATCGTCTGATCAAGACAACCCTAACATCTGAAAGTTGACAAAGTGTACCTCATTCCTTGAGAAGGAACCACGATGGTGCTTTGAAACCACGATCCCCTAGCACGATCATGAGTCCCACAGATACCTTTGATGTAACCAGCAAAAATACAAACCAAGGTAAGCCCATAGGTAGATCCCACAATCATACAAATACTCATTTGATCATGTTCAAAGATATATCATACAGCTCCCAAGCACGAGTTCAACCCACGATCTAGGTTGGTCCCACAATCATGGGAAGGTCTCATGCGTCCTCTCCTGCAGTTTCCAGTTATGCAATTTTAAGGGGCATATCAGTATTTTCCCACTCTTTTAACATCAAAACTATGTCTTTTTGGGAATTTCAAGGATTATTAGTAGGGTATACTTTACCCTAATCTCTCATTAATTAGAATATCATCCAATACTTAGTTTCATAAGAGAAAAAATGTGATCCCTTTTTCTCAAGGTCAGTTAAGGTTCATCTTTTTGAGACATCAAACTCAAAATAATTCTTCAGGGTTCTCATCTCCAGGTATGTGTGACTTTATCAATGGGTTCCCATTATCCTATCGAGTCTCTACTCTAATCCAACTCTTTAGTACAATTCCTTTTTCTTGACTCAGGGTTATGGATATTAGTACATTCTTTTGATATATCAGACTTTTGGTGTCACAGAGTTATAATCCCCATTATACCATGAATACTAGTTTTATTACTTGCTCATGATCCTAAATACTAGTTACGTTGTAAATTCCATGATTATTCTACCTGAGTCATTGAATTCTGTAATTGTGTTTAGTTTACGAAATTGATACAATAGTTGCATTCTTTAGAGATTGCAGGTTATGGACACCCGTTGACCTATAATTTCATGCATATACTTTTGGATTCTATATTACCCACTTTACATATTTTAAATGCTTTTAAATAGTACATTTATTTAAGTCATCAGATTATTACCATTAATGAGCATTGCAGTTATCAGTGACGTTCAATTGGGAGTAGTACTTAGCACCGAGCGAATGCAAAAATGAATGGTAATCCACTAGTTAGGCTGAGACCTTTAGTAGAAGTCCGTACGTCCAAAAAATATGATGCCACTGTAGATACTAAATGGCCATCCCTCATATCAGTTTTGACACCTTAGTGCTTTTGGTCATCAGTTTAGTAGATCCATGACAGTCATTTTTCGTATGATTGGCATGGTACTGAACACCCTTATATCTAGGTTTACAGGTTGGACCCGGTTAGCTCACATTCGAGTATGCCGATTATTAGTAACTCTCACAGTCTATAGTTTACATTTTAAATTTTAGATTCATACATTATTTTGTATTTAGTTATTCAGTTCATTTGTTCATCACTTGGTCTTGCACTAGTTATCATATTACATGTACCATGTTCAGCTCATATCAATTATTTTCCCATCTTGCATGCTCAGTACATTTAAATTACTGATTGCATACTTTTTTTACACTATATTGTCTTATAATATAGGTCGTGACACTCAATATTCAGATCGCGTCAAATACGCTTTCTTCTCGTATAAGCAGCAACAATTTTAGTGAGTCCTCATCATGTGAGGACCAGATTCAACATTTTATTTCATTTTGTCTTTGTTATTTCTAATTTTCAGACAGCTAGAGTTAGTTAGGGGCTTGTCCCAGTAACTCGTTATAGTAGAGACTTTTCTAACATAGAGTGAGATGTTCTGCTTTTGATCTCAGACTTTCCTATTTATGATTAGATTTCTTTGGTTATTTAATATATTATTTAGTTCAGCTTCTCATAAGTGTTTTATCATCTACCCAATGAATTGAGATTTCCCTATTGGTCCAGGTTATTTTGGGACAAGCAGATCATTTATGATGAAGAGGATCAGATTCAAGAGAATGATTTGGTGTTCTTGCGGAGTGGAACCATGCAATACTAGACATGATATAGATCTTCTAAATAATAAGGCCTTTTTCAAATAAGCCAATTCATTTGGGACCCTACAGATCCATTATTTTTTCTATTCAAAGATCAGCCCCCTGGCTTTGTGTTTTCGTATCGACAATTTTTTACAGATAAAGTGATGTCAAAATGGCTTCTTACTTCCCAAATAAATCCTCCTATATCTATATATAAACACTGGTTTTTCAAGAATATGCTATTATCTATATTCTTAGTGTTTTGCTAGGCCATGGGTTAGCTTGGAGTCACTTGTGATTCTAAGCAACATGCTACGACTTGGGGGGTAGTCTCGGGTCATAACACAAACACACCCTAATCAATGATACAATAATTTGTTGTATTTTTTCACTCAATTTCATTGTATCTGTTTGCTCAATTCAGTTGGATACATTGTATCTATTCTCTCAATATAGTTGTATCAATATTTTCTCAATTTTATTGGATACACATTTAGGGGAAGCAACATTATATATGTATTTTCAAGAGTGAAGGATCAAAAACATACCTAAACTATCTCCTTTTTTTGAGTTTCACACCTAAATGATTGAAAGTTATAGTTTCATATCTAAAGTATCACCCAATAGTTAGAGAAACACACTTGAATGTTGACTGGATCAAATATTTGTTTACAATTTCCTTAGGAGCGTTTTGGCTTAAATTATTTTTTCTACGTGGCATAATTAATGGATCTATTTGTTGAAAAATTATTTTTTTTATTTTCCAATAATTTTTTTAAAACCCTAAACTCTCTCCCCCTTCTTTATCATTTCTTAATCATTTTTCTTTTTGCATATTGTCTCAACCTCTTCCTACTCCTCCTTCTTCTTTATTTATCAACATCCTTCTTTTTTTTCTCTTCATTGACAAAAAGTTCCAATACAATACGTCAATTTAAAAGGCTGATGAGAATTCTCAAAGTAATTTAAAACTTTGATAATATGAGTGAAACATACAACAAATTCAATTAGTTCTCAAGGGTATGTCAATTTTTGAAATGATAAATAATGAGAAAGTGGAGAAACTACTCTTTGTGAAAATAAATGGAATTTTTATTACTAGTCATTTATTTAACTTTTGCTACAGTGGAATTTATATTTCATGTGACAAAAATTTTAAATGAAAAAGAGTGTATAAGAGAGAGTGTAGGCGTCTTTCCTCCAATCGAAAGATATTGTGTATAAATGGTCGAATGCAGAGGTGTCACCTAAGCTTAAGTTTGTATAAGGTTGTTCCTCTAGTTATTTTGTGAAAGATATGGAAAAAAGAGAAATAGTATCAATTATGGGGGTAAAAAGTCTTTTCTAGCATGAATCTAACAATTTATAGAAATATATTTCTGTTAGTTAAAAACATTTATCCCTGATTAATTAATGTTTCCTCGTCTTGGTCTTTATTGGTAAAATTCTTTGATTAGTACACCCCAATTACAAGGTGTATGGTGATACATTAGAAGCTTCTTTTGATTGGAACTTCCAAATGTAACACTTATGAAGCTGCTAAGGGCAATTCTAGTCCTTGTTCAGGAGAATTTTGTACAAGGAATTGAGAAGGTATCCAAGTCTATGCTGAGACTAGGAGATTTGAGGACAATAACAACCAAATTACAGAGGTGTTGACTCTCAGACATAATTTAGAATAGTGTGTAAATTAGAGATACTTGTCTGTGATGTTAGAGACTGATTCTCTGTCTTTGAAGAATGTGTTAAATAGAATTTAGAAAGTCTCACGGTGTATTCCTATGAAATTTAACAAAATTCAAAAGTATGAGAAGAGAAAAAGAGGTGGAGGTGGAGCATATATATAGAGAAGGGAACAAATTGGCATATTTTCTAGCTAATCAAGTTCTCTATTTTGTAGGTACATAAAGAATTATTTATTCATCTTATCAAGAATTACCAACACAATCAAAAGTCATTCTAAACATAGATAAAAGTGAAACTCCAAATCTCAGATTCAACAAATTGTAGAATAGGACTTTTAACATTTAAGTGATCAACAACAATGAGAAGCATTCAGGAGAACTGGGGCATAACATTAATAAAAAACAATAGGAAAGATGTAATATTCAGAATAATGAGATACATACTAGTAAGGTTAGACAGAGACAATCAACAAGAAATAAGATTTTGAAATTACCTCATAAAGAGAGAATCAAGAATATTCTGGAATCCATTGCAACAACTACAAAACCTGGTGGCTAATAAAGTAAAAGGGTAAGATCAAGTAAGAGGGAAATAGGTTCAAGAAAAATGAGAGATTCTAGCTACATCAACGAAGATCTCATATTATATGTAGTGGTATTAGCGTTTGTTTAATCTGTAGGAAGAGGAATAAACGGTGATGAGCTAAATCTCTTATCATGAGTGAAAGTTCTATAGAGTGAATTCTTTAATGTAGAAGATACCTTGCAAGATCTGTTTACCTTGAGTTGAGGAAACATTCACTAAGCTATTTTTCATGGCATTTGTGAGAATTCTAAATGCCTGATATAACAACTACTTGAACTCAATGATACGTAGACAACGAAAGTGAAGATACAAGCATGAAGATTCTCCATTATTTTCTTCAGCAGTAGATCGAAGCAGGTGTAGTTCAGTTCACTGAAGAAGATGAAAGGATAGTTTCTAAAGATTTTGATTTTTGCTTTGGGATTTTGTTTTTTTTGATATGTAAATATCTTTGTTAAGGGCAGAGATTTTGAGTCCATTGGGTAGACGATAATGAGTTTTAATAAATAGCCTAATGGGTTGATTTAAACTAAAAAAAAGTACTCACACCATCACATATTAGCCGAGGTGTATTTTTCTAACTATTGAGTGATATTTAGGTATGAAACTCAAAATTCTAATAGTTTAGGTGTGAAAATCAAAAAAGGATAGTTTAGGGGAGTTTTTGACCCTTCACTCTATTTTCAATTACATTTCTTGAGTATGTCATATACATGTATATACAAACACAATATATATATATATATATATATATATATATATGTTTAAATGTATCACATATATATAATGAGAACACTTGTAGCATCACAAAAATGTTATATGTGAATTTAGATCTAGATCCTTGATACAAACTAGAAATTCTACAAATCAGTGTTTTAGCCTTGGGGCAGGGCGTAATAAAAATGGCCCGAGGCATTGTGTGGGGGCAATAGTATCTTAAGGCATACACCTAGACATTGGGCGAGTTTTATTTTTGGGGTGTAAGCCTAGAAAAAGGCTCCTAATTAAAATTAAAATTGCTAAATAAATATTTAAATTAACACCAAAAACATAAAATTCAACTTGTTATTAAATTTTAAGAAGCTAAAAAGCTTAAAAATCTAAAAAAAAAAATATTCTTAGCTCTAATTTGTATTCTTTCTCTTCGTCATTCACTGGGTAAAGGGGATTACTGATTAATCTACAAATTTTAAGTAAAATGCGTCATCCTCTATCACTTGCACTGATTTGATGCCTCTGAGTATAAATTTCTACTTAATTATTTTACAAAGTCTAATTAATCTTTTGAGATGAGAAGTTTTGATTATTTTTTAATTAATTGGTGACTTTGATTAACATTTTCAGATGAAATATTTATGTATATTTATACTTTTTTTATTTCTTGAACTTTTTTATAAATTCTTTGTAGTTTTACTTTTTATCATTTATTTTTGTAATATTAATTTGTAAAATATTAGAGTTTCATCAGACTTATGCCTCACCGCCTTGATACTTATGCCTCATCTTGCATCAAGTAAAATATCTTATCTCATGCCCCCACTTTCAAAAACACTGTACCAAACACAACTTAACAATAACTTCAAAAATCACTAAATTTCTTGATACAATCCAAAAACACTTTCAAATACCTCAAATCTGCAATCTAGCTATAACATAAAAAATCACAAGATGCAATTTGACAAATACAATTTCTTAGTGTATGTATACACCTATATCATTAGGAAAAATCATCACCAACATATATCTTGACTATTTTTATATAAATCACCATGTTTTGAAAAGTAGAATAGTTGTTAAGAGTTGTTTAATAGAAAAAATGAGATTATTGACAATAATGCTCCATCAAGAAGATTGTTAATTAATCTTGAGCTTTGATTTCTCCAATAAAAGGAGCAGATTGAACTTTTGGTACAGCAACCACAGTTGCAAACTTGAAGAATATAATAACCCAAACAAATGAAGGATAAATTGATAATTTAACTAAGGAAATAATAATAAGAAAGAACAAAAAAGAATTGGTCAAGTCCATTCTCTTATTTTACTGCTACACATTTTAGGGACTGATGCAGTAGAAAAATTAGGATAGTTAATTCCTTTATTTTTTGTGGAAGAAAATAAGAAGCGGTTGTATAGTTATTTTCATGGCGGCTTGAAGTTGTATTAGTTGAACCAGTAAGCTATCAACTAAATCAAAACTGCATAAGCTAGTAGAAGCTATATACTTGATCTTATTCTTAATGAGTTGTATTTTAAAATATAAAATGAAAAACACATTATAGTTTGCTATGTGTGATCAGTTCATAGAATGATTTACACTAACGATTGGATTTAGAAATTATTTAGAAGCCATGATTGAGTAGTTAAGAAATTTCTAGTACAATAGAGAACTTTTAATCTGTTGCAGTAACAAAGAAAAAAATATTCCTTGCCCTCCTCTATTATAATGATTAATTAATGATGAGGTATATGATTAAATCATGATGATTGAAGGTAAATTATTTAATAATAGGGTAATGGGTTTGATTGTCTTGAAAATTAATCAGTTATCAAAGGTCATGATTCAGAATTGTTAGTGCGGTTGGTCAAGGTGTTGAGTGAGCAGTAGGTTAAAGGGTATTCGACTATTTTAAATCTGTTTAGTGTAGTTTGAGATGATTTTGATTTTTTGACATAGTTTTGGTTTATTGAAAGCGGTGATTTGTTTATGAATTTGAGTTAAGTGATACTTTAAACTTTAGTACTGTTTTTCAAAATTACTTTATAAGAATATATTTTTTGCCTGACCCGTGTGTTGGAACAAACGTGTAATTGAAAGAATTGGTGGTCTTTGATTAGCCTCGTACATGTATTTTGTGAAGTATATCGAGAATTATTTAATGACAAGATATGATGTGACATTTGGGGTATTAGATATCCTTTCTTCACAAATGTATTATAGTTACTAGTGGTATGCATAACTATCATAATATATTTGGGGCATACTTATGTTGTCGTAATATATTAGGGGCCTTGTACATGATGTCATAGTATACTTTTAGGGTATTATATATGTTGTTCTGGGCTTGTCGGGGTGCTAGGTTGATCATTTTTACTGTTGTTTATAAAAGATCATGAAAGTTGATTGAGTTGAGATACATAGTGGATTTTTAAATCTTCGTTTAGACCTTATTGAGCATTATATTATAATATATATTTATGCATACCATTTATATGTTTTTTGTGCTTTATATTTTCTAACACTTATTTCACAGGTATTAAAATCTTATTGAGTTGTATTTATATATAGCTCACTCTTTACTTACATGTCTACAGACACTATTGTGAAAGGTGAGACTAGTAGTTGTGATCTTTTCGTGAGTAATATATTGCTAAGGTGAGCCTTCACATTATTCGTGGAGACTATCATTTCAGATCTAGATACATTTACCTTATATTTATTTATACTGGGTTTGCATGACCAAAATTCAAACTCATGTAACTCTATTTAGATGTTTCGTGGTCTTACTGTGGGATTTGGGCTAGAGAATTATTTCTCGAATGATTGTTGAATTAATAGTTTGATTATAAATCTCTTTTGGGATATTATTTGTTATTTATTGATGCATTAGAGTTGCGCATATCATCTCTTAGTGCTTATTAATAGTTATAATGTATGGAAAATTTATTCTCTCGGTAGGTGATGTTAGTGGTTGTCAGTCATGTCTAGGGGATATTATTGGATGTGATGAAGTTTGTATTAAAGTCTAGGCTTTAGATCCCAACTCATGGAGAAGTGTTTACTAGAGTCTTTTTCCTAGGTATGCAAGTGCCAATACTTACGATCTTAAGGCAATTGAACATCTAAGAAGTTTTTTCTTTCATTGTTTACGCATTGAATTACACCCCACTTTGTCACAATTGGTATGTTGTTGCTCGTGCGTTGAGTTGTATCAAGTCTAACCTTTGAATATTATTTCACAGATGGTTAAGAGATGTGGTTCTTATTTTGTGAGTCAATCTAATGCACCTGCTAAATGTTGTCCTATACATAGTACTATAGGTGGTGGTGGTCTAACTAGGTCTCATCCGACTAGGGGTCGAACTAGGGCACAGACCGATCCACAACCTAGTGTTGGGAATAGGGGTTAGCTTTGAGTTATTTCTTTTGAGTAGGTATAGGAATGAGTTAATCGAGATTCTCCAATGGCAGCTGTAACTTTTATACCTTCCATTACATTGCCTACAAATGTAGTAATGAGATTTTTGAATATGCTAGAGTCATTGGTACCTAATCATAGTGGAGTTTCAATTTCTTAGGCTACTCCGCAAATGCAGACTCAACCTCAGATGAATGTTGTGGCTACTCAAGCACCTCATCCGGTTGATCATTTAATTATTATTGTAGGGTAACCCAAGGATCTTAAGATTTTCATAGATCATAAGCCACCAGAGTTTTATGCTACACTAGGTACTATTGAGATTTAAGAATTTATTGATCATTGTGAGAAGATGTTGACTTCTTTGGGGTTGAAGGAGACTTAGGGTGTGGAATTTACCACTTTTCTATTCTCAAGGTCTCCGAGGCATGGTGGACATCCATTCTAGATGTAGACAAAAAGAGCTATTGTCGATCACTTGATCAAAGTGTTAAGCAATGTCTAGGGACAAGTTTATTCCTTTGAGAAAGTGAGATTACATTATATGTTAGTTTAATGACCTATGATTAGGATCTGTAATAGTTACCGAGTATGAGCATAAGTTCACGAACTTTTCTAGGTGTGTTTGATTTTTGGATTGCAGACCAGAAGGTGAAGGTAAGATAATTTGTGGATGGACTTGAGCATTTTTATCATGGTTCCATATGGCTCTTACGCAAATGTAGTTGACAATGCTCTTCGTTGTGGTCTTATTTAGAGATGGAAAAAGTTGAGCAAGTAAGAAAAAAGGCTAGTAGCACAAGCACGTTTAGTGTTGCTCTATCCGGAGGAAAGAGTGGTTTTTATCATAGGCAGTCCAGGCCTAAATTGTCAGAGTCACAGGCAGTCTTCGAGGAATAGTTATCTAGCTAGAAAGGGTCAATAGTAGATATAGAGAAAAGGTAACAGTTCTTATCGGTCAGGTAAATATCTGTGGTTTTAATCATGGTATGAACCATAATGGACACTATTTTGGATTTTATGTTGCTTGTTATACTTATGGTGAAAGAGGGAATATTGTTAAGTTTTTTCCTAAGAGATATTCTACTTCTAGTCAAGCTACTACACAAATATAGAGAAATGGTGTAAGTACTCATTCTCAGTCTCATCCAGCTAGGGCCACTCTACAGGATGCTCATAGTTAGGGTCTATAGGTGTCCAGGTTGCTCAGACAGAGGGTGGACCATAAAGATTGTTTGCTATATCTAGATAGGATATTGAGGAATCTAATGCAGTAGTCACAAGTATTATCACTTTTAGTTCTTGTGAGGCTTATGCTCTTATTGATTCTAGTTCTACATATTCGTATGTACCTCTATCTTTTACTATATTCTTAGAGAGAAGAGTTAAGAATCTTATTATGCCTTATATTTTTATAACCCTAATAGGGGAGACATTATCAATGGATCGAATTCATAGAGATTGTGTGAAATCTGTTCAGGAAAAAGACACCATTGTTGATAACTTATGTTGCCATTGTCTGACTTTGATGTGATTATGGGTATGGATTGGTTCGCATCATATTACTCTTGGGTTATTATAATATTATTCTTTGGTTGATTGTTTTTCTAAGATTATATATTTTGATTTTCTTAAAGAACCACCTTTAGTGTGAAAAAATATCACTCCTATAACTCAAGAAATACAACATCTTTTGTAAAGGCATGTCGAATGATTAATCATGGGTATTTGAGTTTTATTTCTATCGTTCATGATACACAAGCAGAGGATGTTACTATTGACAATTTTCTTATCATTAAAGAATTTATTGATGAGTTTTTATATGATTTACTGATGCTACCTCTGATGAAAGAAATGATTTCAGCATAGACTTAGTGTTAAGGACTCAACCTATCTCCGTTCCAACTTACTACATGGCTCCAACTAAGTTAAGAGAATTAAAGGTTCAAATCCAAAAGCAAATAGATAAAGGATTCATCAGGACTAGTGTGTTACCTTAGGGTGCACCTGTGTTATTTATGAAAAAGAAACATGGCACGATGAGGATATACATTGACTAAAGGTAGTTTAATAAGGTGGCAATCAAGAATAAATATCCATTGCCTCGTATTGATGATCTATTCAATCAATAGAAAGGTCTAGTTAATTTTCCAAAATTGACTTGAGATCGGGTCCTTATCAGCTGAGAATCAAGATCGAAGATATCTCTAAGATAGCCTTTCAGACCAGGTATGGGCGTTTAAATTCTTGGTGATGTCTTTTGGGTTGACTAATACACCTACAATATTTATGAACCGCATGAACATGGTATTCAAGCCATAGTTAGACTATTTTATGATTGTGTTCATTAATGACATTTTGGTCTACTCTTAAAATGAGGAAAAACATAGATAACACGTGAGAGTAGTGCTACAAACACTTAAAGAACGAAAGCTTTATGCCAAGTTCTCAAAGTGTGAGTTCTGATTTGGCATGATTTTCTTTTGAACATATGATGTCACAAGGGGGAATTCATGTGATCTAAAGAAGATAAAAATAGTTTAAGATTTTCCTTGACCTAATACTCATACAGAGATATGTATCTTCTTAGGACTAGCTAGTTATTGCATGAGGTTTGTAAAGGGTTTCTTGAATATAGTCGCTCTATTGAATCATCTAACTGAGAAAGGTGTGGTTTGCATTAACTTTCACTCTATTTTTTTACTTTACCTATGGTAGAGGGTGGTTTCACTATTTATTGTGATGAATATCGAATTGGATTGAGTTGTGTGTTCATACAAAATTGTACAGTGGTGGCATATATTTCTTATCAGCTAAAGTTTCATGAGAAGAATTATCTTAGTCGTGACTTTGAATTAGATGCAATTGTGTTTGCACTCAAGATATGATTTTCTTTATGGTGATCCATGTGAAATCTATACTAATAATAGGAGTGTGCAATACATCTTTAAGCAAAGAGATCTGAATTTGAGGTAAGGAAGGTGGCCTGTGTTACTTAATGATTATGTGATCTTCCTATCTCGTATCATCTTAGGAAAGCAAATATACTAAAAGACTTCTTGAGTAGGAAGTCTATGGGCAGTTTGGCCAGATTTGCTACCGAAAGGCGGTCTATGGTTATGGATATTCAGTCTTTAACTTGTCAAGGAATTTGAATTAATCACACGGTGCCTGGAAGGTTCTTTGTAGTTTTGGTGGTGTCTCCGTCCTTAGTTAGGCAAGTTAAGCCTGCCAATATGACAATTCCTAGATTTCTAGCCTACACAATCAAGTACATAATGTTGGAATTAAGTCTTTTAATATTAATGTTGAGAGTGTGTCACATTGATATGGTAGGGTATAACTCTTCATTCTGAGTGATGTTAAGTAGTTAATTCTTGAAGAGGCTCGTAGCTCGTGATACTTCATTCACCTTGGCGTTATGAAGATGTATAAGGACTTGTATGGATTACACTTGTGAAAATGTATGAAGGTTGACATTTTAAAGAATGTGGTTAGTTTCTTTAGTTATCAATAGGTCAACTATGAACATCAAAAACTTGGTGGAGTAAAGGAAAAATAGGAAATCCTAGAGTGAAAGTAGGAATGATTACTATGGATTTCGTTGTTGGGTTGCCAAATAATTTTAGAAACATAACTTAGTTTTGATGATTGTGGATAGACTTATAAAATTTGTCATTTCAAACCAGTTCAGATTACTCATACCATGAAGCAGTTGGAAGATATTTTAAGGAATAGTTCATCTTCATGGTGTGCCTATTTCAATCATATTTGATCAAGGTGTGTAATTCATTATTGAGTTTTCAAAGTATTTTCAGAAGTCATTGGGTTCACGAATTGAGTTGAGTACAATTTTTCATCTACAAACTATTGGATAGTCTAAGTGGGTTATTAATATCTTGGAGGACATGATTAGAGCTTATAAAATTGATTGTGGTGGTCACTGGAATGAACAGTTTCTTTTGGCAAAATTTTCTTACAATAATAGCTACCAATCGAGTATACAAATGTCACCATATTAGGCTATATATGGTTGCAAGTGTCATTCATCAGTTGTCTAGTTTAAACCCAAAACACAGAGTTATTAGGTCCAAATTTGGTCCAACAAGATTTGAATAAAGTTGCATTGATACAGGATTTACTTAAGACAGCACAAAGCAGACAAAATTCCTAAACTGATAAGAGTCCATGATTTGGAGTTCGCAAAGGGCAAAAATGTCATCTTAAAAGTTTCTCCCATTAAAGGTATTATCATACTATGGGTATTGTCATACTATGCACTTGGGTGCAACACCCCCATAAAGCCCAATTTAAAACAAGTTTCACATAACCCATTTATTAACCAATGAACCAACCATTAAGGCACGCTATGGGTATTGGCATACTCTTGTACTTGCAAGTTGTCTCTATACAATAAAATCATATTAATCTGGGGGAATTCCTTGACCCTCTTTGTTAATTAAATCAAAGCATATCTTCAAAAATCCATGTTCATTGTTTAATATTTAATGCAATGCAATATCATAGCTGAGTAAGTCAAACCAATTGACAATTTCACAATACAAAGCCATTTACACAAGTGTGTTGAGGGGACACAATTATTCAAATACAATTCCAATTTCAAATACCAATTTTGGGAAAAACCATGACCACTTAGTTTATTAACAATTCCCATGCACCTCATTTGTTCAAAACCATCAATAAAGCATAAACAATGCATAATAAATCATGGAAAAATAATTTAAGAATCAACCATATCAAAACCCTCAACCACATTGAAACCCACATTCAAAACCATCCAATTAAACCATTTAAGTACCTATTTTTCATAAAGTAAAAATTGGGGAAGAGTAACATACCTGAAATATCAAGATTTATGGAAGAAATTTGCCCTTAAGAGCTTTAATTGATGAACTTCTTGGAAACCCTAAGTATCTTTCTTGAGAGATTTTAAGGAGTTTGAGAGTGTTTTTTATTTTGTTATGAATGAGAAATATCCCCTTAAAGTGCTTTATGGTCGTGGAGTTCACGTATGGGAAAAGGATAATTAACTAGAATGCCCTTAATGAAAAGACTAAAAAATCACCGTCCAGTCACAAAAGGTGACCTTGTGACTCGTAGGGTCACCTTACAACTCGTAAGGTCCCACTTGTAGTCTAGACAGTCATTACAACTCGCATAGTCCAGTCGCTGTCAAAGAAGAAATAATTGGGCATCACATTGGTTAGGCTACAGAAGGAACCATATGACTCATTACGAGACACTATGACTCGTAGGTTATAAGTCATAGTCAAAATAAAAACTCCAGGCCAACATACTGGACACACTACAATTGGGTCCATAAGACCCCTCAAGACTCCGAGCGACTCGTAAGAGGAGTCATAGTTTGGGCAGTAAGGATAAAATTTTAGAAAGTTTCAAGGACCGAAAAATCTAGGGTGTTACATCCTCCCCCCTTAGGATCATTCATCTTTGAATGATGAGACAAGATATCTTTTTTCATGATTTAACATGAAACACACCCACTTTACCTTTAACAAAGACAAAAAACAAGATATCAAGGAATTCACAATTTTCTTTAACAAAGTCAGAAAACAAAGATGTTATGGGATACATATACCTCTCGCATGATTATTCAGAGAAGAAAATAAGAATGGGTATTTGGACTTCATGTCCTCTTTGGCTTCCCAAGTAGCTTCTTTATGCTTTTGGTTCCTCCATAGAACATTTACTGAAGCCACGTTCTTCACACGCAACCAGTGAACTTGCTGATCTAAGATCTCTGTTGGGACATCCTCATAGGATAAGGATTTTGAGATACCCACTATAATACCTCATAATATTCTAAGATCTATTCAACACTTAGTTGCATGCCTAAGGGGCCTAAGGCTAGAAAATTTTAATAAGTGTTGAGGACTTAGTCATTTTCAAGACCCCTAAACTTTGATGATTTTATTTTTGGCCTTCCCAACCTCGAGACATTGATTTTTGAGTTGAAACATGTTTGGGGTTGCTAAAGGTATGTCTCAGGGAAGTTTCAAAATATTCAGAGGAGAGTAGGGTGTATTTGGAAAACAAAAATAGTAGCCCCACCTGGATAGGCCCGCGACGCCCGATTTAGTCTACTGGGACAGAGCCAGTGATGCTCGGTGTAGCTTACTGGGATAGAGATGACATCACCTGGTCTAGTCTACCGATCTAGAGCCCGCGTTGTGCCTTTGCTAATTTGTCCATCCCCTTAGCCTTTAATCTAAGGGGCATTTGAGTTATTCCCCTCAATCCTAACCCGTCCTTAACACGATTTGGGGCTTCCAAAAGGGCATTATTTACCTCTTTCACTCAAATTGCTCCCAAGAAAACCCTCCTTCTTTCCCAAGAAAAAATTCAAGCTTCATTCTCAAGAAATCAAGAGTTCAAGCTTCCAATATAAGAAATCATCAAGGATTTAGTTGTTAAGGTATGTGGAATGTTCATCCATGGGTCCTTTTCACCCATGGAGCCCAAAAAAACCTATTTTGGTTTAATTTATGAGTTTATACATATTCAACAAGAAATAAATCCATGAATCTCTTGTTAATTAAATTTCAAGTTATGGTTACAAGTGTTTTCAAGTGGAATGAGTTATATCATATTTTAGGTGTTGCGATTCCCATGTCATGTTTAATTGATTTCAGAATAAATCCCCAAATTATGAATTTAGCCATGTAATCATGTTGTTTCCTCATGTTTAAGACATTCCCATGTCCAAGCTTATGATTCTTATATGTTTGATGAAATGTCCATGTTTTGGTTCTTTAAACCATGATTGCATACTATAGTATTTCAAGTTTGATATCATATCTTTATAATCATCCAGTGCTAGTGGGTTATGAACACCCGATACCTACGTGTTTTACATGATTTTAGATTTTCAAGTAACCATTCAGTTAAACCATGTAAATTACTATTTTTCTCAGTTGATACAACCATACTGAGAACTATCAGAAATAATATTTTAGTTAAACTTAGTTCAGTTCAATACCAGTGTCACTTTAGTTAGGAGTAGGATTTAGCACCGAGAGAACCACGGGATGGAGGCTCACCCACCAATTAGGATTGGGTCCTTAGTAGCAGTCCCTAAGTTATAGAACTACATAGCCGGCATAGGATTTTGAGATGTCACCCACCAGTTTAGGAATGACACTCTCATAGGGGTCACCAGCCAGTTCAGGACTAACTCTCTAATCCTTTGGGACATCAAATTACTGGATCCACACCGCCAGTGTTAGTACCCATGGCACATTACTAACACCTTTTCAACTAGGGTTATAGGTTGGACCCCAATTAGCTTAAATTGGTGTATGCCGGTTAGATGATACCTCCCACAGTCTCAGTATAGTAATCAATGTATTTAAATCCAGGTTTGCCTTACCAAGTGTACAGATTCTCAATTATTAAGTTATATAGCTTTCAGTCTTAAAAATTATAGATTATCTCAGAAACATGTTTATGCTTTGTCTTGCATTCTCAAATATTTCATGTTTATGCATTTATGCTTAGTTACCTCATGCATTTCAGCTAGTCCTCATCTCATATACCAGTACATTCAAAGTACTGACTGCATACTGTTCTTTGCGCTATGCTGTCTTATAACATATGTTCATACGCATAATTTCCCGACCTCTCTTAAACAACTTAGTGTTACTCAACAGCAGTAGTGGTGAGTCCTCATTCAACGAGGACATGATTTGTTTATTTTAGTTACTTTGTTCTTTTTTATGTTCAGTCAGTTGGAGTTAATTGGGGTCTATACCATTAACTCCTCTTGATTCTTAGAGGCTTTTAGACAATTAATTAGACAGTCAGCCAGTCATTTCAGTGTTACCAGTTGTTATCAGATATTTCAGACGAGTTTTGATTTGTACTATAGTATCTATTTTTATAGTATCCTATTAGCTTACCTTCCGCACATGTTATGTATTACTATTTTGTTCAGTGCTCATGGCAAGTACCAGCTCATGGGTTAGCTTATGGTCACTTGTGGCCATAAGAACCATTGTAGCGACTAGGGGGTAGCATCGGATCATGACCAAACTTGGTATCATAGCATAAGGTTTTAAAGTATCCTAGGGAGTCTGAAAGCCACATTGAGTAGAGTCTTGTGCATGGGTATGAAGCGCACCACACATATGGACCAGAGGCTATAAAATATTTTTAGGAAAGTTTCCCTTATTTCAGTGTTCATATCGTGCGAAAGAGAATGAGCTCTATTTAAACTATATTTCTAACTCATCCTTCATTTTGTTTACTGAAAATGCCTCCTAGAAGAAATAATGGAAAAATGAATGGGGACCATCCTGCATCACCGCTTATTTAGGAAGATCCCCTGAATAAGCATGTCTCTCACGCTAAATTCAGGGATGATTTTATGACCCTAGACCATTTGGTAGCGACTCAGAACAACCACTAGGTTATTTCCCTAGACAATCCAGTGTCAAATGAAATTGCAATTAGGATTCAGGAATTCACCTGGATGAATACCCTATTATTTTGTAGATCCAAGTCTGAGGATGATCTGTATGAGTTTACAGAAGGTGATTGATATCATGGGCATCACTTCAAGTGAGAGTGTAGAGTTGGATGCATATTATTTACAGGATGTAGCTCACACCTGGTTTAAGTAGTGAAAGAAGGATCGAGGTGTAGAGGCAGGGCCTATTAAGTAGGAGGAGTTTGTCATGGCTTTCTTAAATAGATTCTTTCCATTAGAGTTAAGGTAATATAATGTGCAAGAGTTCATAAATTTTAAGAAAGGTAGTATGAGTGTGAAGCAGTACTCGCTTAAGTTCACTCAATTGGCGAGGTATGCTCCTACTATAGTGGCAGACAATAGGTATAGAACGAGTAAGTCTGTATCTGGTGTAGATGATAGTATAGTTAAAGAGTGTAGAAATCCTATGTTAATTAATGATATGGACCTATCTATACTCATGGTTCACGCTCAGTAGATTAAGGAAGAGAAGTGTAAGGAGAGGGAGAAAGAGACTAAGAAGGCCAGAACAGGTAGTTTTAACTTTTCTCAACCAAGGTCAAAGGGTGGTAACCGTTCTCAGTTCTGTTAGAAATTTTAATCCCTATATCCATCTTCATCTAGTGCTCCAGTGCCCAAGTTTAGGTAAGACAGTCGGGATAGGGCGCCAGTCTTTAAGTCCTAGGGCAGTGTAAATAGTGGTCGTACTAATCTTCTTTGTCGGAAATATGGCAGGAATCATTAGGGTAAGTGTAAATCTAGAAGTGATGTATGTTTTAGATATGGAAAGCCAGGCCACAGGGTCTGAGAGTGTCCAATAGTTTCTTAGAGGGGAAAGGATTCGCGCCAACAGGGCCAGTCTAATCTTTTATCAGCTCCAGCAGGTCGCCTGACTTAGCAGGGTGCCACTTCTAGTGTAAAAAATGGGCAGTGTAAGAATAGGTCATATGCACACCAAACTCGGCATGATCCTTGAAGATCTTCTTGGAGTTTCTCCCGAAAAGGAAATTGACTTTGGAATAGATCTCCTTCTAGATACCCAACCTATCTCTTTTCCACCTTACTGAATGGATCTAGTTGAGTTTAAGGAGTTGAAAAAATAGTTTTAATATATCTTAGATAAGGGTTTCATCAGGCCCAATGTTTCTCCGTGGGGTGCTCCAGTCTTATTCGTGTATCATAATGACGGCTCTCTCAGAATGTGCATCGACTATCGTCATTTGAACAAAGACACAATCAGTAATAAGTATCCACTCCCCAAAATTGAAGACTTTTCGACCAACTTCAGGGTTCTAGTTATTTCTTTAAGATAGACCTCAGATCCGGCTTCATCAGCTTAGACTCAAAGAATGTGACACTTAAAAGACAACTTTCAAAACTCGATATGGTCACTTTGAATTCCTAGTTATGTCTTTTGGACTAACGAATGCCCCTGCAACTTTCATGGACTTGATGAATAGTGTGTTCAAATAGTAATTGGACATATTTATTATAGTCTTCATTGATTATATCCTTGTCTATTCCCGTAGTGAGCATAATCATGCAGTCCATCTGAGAATTGCAGCAGACCCTTAGAGCTCATCAGTGGTTCGCCAAATTCAGTAAGTGTGAATTTTGGCTAAGATCAGTAGCTTTTCTTGGCCAGATTATTTCCATTGATCGCATTAAATTTTACCCTCAAAAGATTAAAGCAGTGAAAAACTGGCCCAGACCCATATCTCTATCAGATATCAGTAGTTTCTTTAGTTTGGATGGCTATTACAGGTGGTTTGCTGAAGGGTTTTCTTTTTATTCATCCCTCATGTATCAATAGACTCAGAAGAAAGGCAAATTTCGGTGGTCAGATTCTTTCGAGAAGAGTTTTCAAGAGTTAAAGACTCAACTCACTTCTGCCATAGTCTTTACTTTTCCAGATGGTTCAGATGGATTTATAGTTTACTGTGATGCTTCCATAGTTGGTCTTGGTTGTGTTTTGATGCACAGAGACAAGGTCATAACCTATGCCTCTATACAACTTAAATCCCTCGAAAAGAATTATCCTACCCATGATCTTGAGTTGGCAGCTATTGTTTTTGCTTTGAAAATTTGAGACATTATCTTTATAGAGTTCTTATTGATGTGTTCACTGATCATAAGATTTTACAGTATGTGTTCAGGAAGAAAAATCTGAATCTTTGTTAGAGAAGATGTCTTGAGTTTTTAAAAGATTATGTTATGAGTGTGTTGTATCATCCAGGTCAGGCCAACATAGTGGTAGATTCCCTTAGTAGATTATCTATGGGTAGTGTTTCTCATGTTGAAGGAGATAAGAAAAGTTACTCAGTGAGGTTGATTAGCTTTCTAGATTAGGTGTTCGATTCATTAGTTCAGTTGAGGGTAGTATATAAGTTCAAAATGGTTCAGAATATTCATTGGTTGCTGAAGTGAAAGAAAGTCAAGACAGAGATCCTAGTTTTGTTAAGTTGAAGGAGGCAGTTAAAAAATAGAAGGTAGAGGTTTTCTCCCAAGGTTGAGATGGTGTGCTTCATTTTTAGGGAAGGTTATGTGTTCTGTGTGTTAATAATTTGAGGCACCAAATTTTGGTGAAAGAGCATGGTGCACAGTATTCTATTTACACAGGAGCCACTAAGATGCACTGTGATTTGCGGGAAATCTATTGGTGGAGTGTTATGAAGAAGGATATTACAGGGTTTGTGGCTAAGTGTCCAAATTTTTAGTAGGTCAAAGTTGAGCACCAAAGGCCTAGTGGTACATTGTAGGAGTTTAGCTTCCCTACTTGGAAGTGGTAAGTGGTAAACATGGATTTTGTAATAGTGTTGCTTCGTACACATCATCAACATGATTTGATATGGGTCATTACCGATAGAATGGCCAAATCAGCTCATTTCTTACCAGTGCATACTTCGTAATCTACTGTGGATTATGCCAAGCTTTATATTAGGGAGTTGATTGAGTTGCACAATATTTCATTATCAATCATATTAGACAGAGGTACTTAGTTTACCTCTTACTTTTAGAAGGCTTTTTAGAAGGGTTTTGGTACCCAAGTTCACCTCAGTACAACCTTTCATCCTCAGACAGATGGTCAGGCAGAGAGGACCATTTAGACCTTAGAATATATGTTAATGACATATGCTGGTGACTTTAAAGGTAGTTAGGCTGACCACTTACCTTTGATTGAGTTTGCATATAACAATAGTTATCAATCCAGTATTTAGAAGGCTCCGTTTGAGGCTCTCTATGGAAGGAGATGTAGATTCCTATTGGTTGGTTTGAGGCAGGTGAAGCTGCTTTGAAAGGGATGAAGAAGGTTAAATTGGAACGGGAAAGATTGAAGATAGCCCAAAGCCGTTAGAAATCTTATGCAGATGTGAGGAGAAGAGATCTTGAGTTTGAGGTTGGTGATCTGGTCTATTTGAAAATTTCATGATGTTGGGTGTATTTATGCATTCTAGTGTTGCTATTCTAGCTTATTTAGCCTTGGTATGAGGACAATTTGTGGTATTTATGTGTTCATAATGATATTAACAAGCATCTAAGTGATTAAGGATGTGATTACAATGTGTAGAAGTATTTTCAAAGAAGTTTGGACTTAAATTGTTCAATTAGAGTTTAGGCGAGAAAACTAGTTTTACTAGCCTGATCTAGGTGATGTTTTAGTCTATATTATTGGATTCTAATGTATTGAATGATTTCTTATTGGTTTATTGTATAATTATATGAGAAACAACTTGTTTAGAATGTACAAAGTTCAATCAGAATGATCCAAGAAGCTATAATAAGCTTACGCGTAAAAGGGCGCAAGCCAAGTCTTAGCCCGATTTTATAGCTCGTCATTCTTGTCGTCTTGATGTATTGAGATCTAATTCATGGTTTTGATGATGTAGGAATCTTGCGGACTTGATTATGGTGATTTATGGATGTGGAACAAGCTGGAAATTAAAGGGAAAACAACACTAAAGGCTTGGATGGAAGGAACCACGTTAAAACACTTAACCAAATATTTGGATACAATTTCCAGTGGCTGCCCGCGATATTCCTGTACTGCATGCTCTATTGCAGGGATGTTGAGGCCACGTCTCTTTCTCCAAATCAGTACAAGGAGGCCTGGATCACCATCTCACTTTGGTGCTTAAGTTTTTGGACAACATTTGACTCCTACACGGCTTGGACTTTGTTTACTATAAATACAATGCTTTGTACAAGTTAGGGGATACTTTTGGACGTCTTTGGACTGGAGAGGAGGATTCTACATACGTTTTTAGGGTTTATTCTTCTTAACTTTATCTTTTTAATATATTATAACATGTATTCAATTATGTTGATTAGCGGCTAAATGCCCTCTTTCCGGGGTTAAGGCTAGGAGCATGACTACTTTTGTTTTGAATTAAGTTTGTGGAATTTCTTATCATTATGGTTGTTTATTTACCATTGATATAACTATTTTAAGGATTCATGGCCATTAGAATATATTCATTGTCGACCTTGTGATCTCGGGAGGGGGAATAAGAAGATAGAACGTGGGGGTAAATAAAACAAGGTTCTTATTCTTTTTTAAAATAAGGAATTTGAATTTTCATCTAGGACATGGATGTACCTAGAGGCCTTGTTTGGTTCACATGTAGGATGATAGCTTCATGAACTTAATTAGATTATTACATCCCCACTCAACGATGTAGTTGTAATGTCCAAGTTAGGTAGACGATTAGAGGTCGGGAGACCATAATCATGTGATAAACCCTACGAATCAATAACCAACATAAGTAATCTAATGAATGAAGTTCAATGACGTAGTATGATTGTTCGTAAGGCTTAACCCTGGATCTCTATCCATTAATTGTCAAAAGTCATTACTTTTCCGCATAGTTTACTTATCGTTTACAAATCTAAAACTTTCTTGGTTACTTCATCTCTTAATTGTTAAACTAGAATTGGATAATTTATTAACACAAGTCCCTGTGGGATCGATATTCAAATTTCTTGAAGGCCACTATATTACTTGGTAGACCACGTACACTTGCGTGTGTGCTTGGCGCTGTCAAATTTTCGTTACCGTGGTCGGGGACTTGTAAATAGGCAACTATCTTATTTTCAGTTTAGCTATGTTGAGTTGTACATAGTTTAGAATTTTTATTTGTAATTTTTTTATTCTTTTTTTTAGTTCTCACACTCTTTTTAAGATGTCAGCATTAGATAGATGGTTTTCGAGGGATGATGATTTTTGTCATTTTTGTTGAGGACCCCACCATGAGGCTTTTTGTCCAGATTTTGATCCAAGTAGTTGGAGGGGACCTGCTTGTTTTCGACCTATGGAGCAGCCCATAAGTTTGTGTGTGGATTGTTATAGTATGTATCACTCTGGAAATATATGTGGAGCTAGTCCTGATCCAGTCATATTTTAGGGAAATGCTCGAATGACAACTAAGGAGGTAGATGCAGAGTTGACTCTCCAACCAGATTCAGACAAAGTTGTTGATAATTCGAGGAAGTATGAGTACTCAAAAACTAAAGTTGTTGAATAGGTTGAGTAGGTACCACCACTACCATGTCCATAGATGCTAAGAAAAGAAAAATCTGAGGAGGATATTAACCAATCTATAGTATGAACACAAGAATCTCAGCCACTCTATTGTCATCCTTCTTTTGAGACTGTAATTGTGAAAGTGAATATGAGTGAGGGAATTGTGGATAGTATAAATTTTGAAGTGGGATTGGTTGGGCCTCATTCAAAGAACTTTTCTACATTATGTTTGGATAATGTCTTGTCTGTGGAATCATCTGAAATAGTGGGAGAGTGTGAAGATGAAGAACAAGAATTCTATGTTCTTAATTTTGCACCAGACAAGCCATATAAAAACACACCTCACTTCAAGGCAGAGTGGTTGAAAATGCACCATACATTAGTCAGTACTTTAATATTTGTACCACCTCTCTATGAGCGAGGTAAAATGATGGATGCGAAGTTGAGGGTGAAATTCATATCCTCGAGGTGGAGGAAAAAGTTGATTGGGTCGTACCACGCACTAAATCAGGCGCTTCTTGGGAGGAAACCCAAGTAAAGTATGTTTTATTTTTTTTAGTATTTTTAGTTTTTACTTCACATAGTTTTTGTTTTTGTTGAGTCACAGGTTGATGGGAAGTCTGAGTACCAGAAAACCTGAGCTAAGGAGCATGGCGAAGACTAAGTGTGGGGTCCCTGGACCCCCTTGATGTGTAAAGAGTCAACTAGCTAGGCCTAGCGGCCTCAGGGAGTATTTCTATCTTTACTTTTAAAGTATACTCTGGGGACAAAGTAGATTTTTATGTGTGGAATGGGGAAATTTCCATTTTTAGGAGTAATTCTTAAAAATTTTTGTGTCAGGAATAAGTAGGATGTTATTGTTGGCACTATATTTGACTGCATGATGCAAGTGTGTTGGTTGTAAAAAGCATGTTGACTGTGTGAATTACTACTTTTGAGACTCCTAGGGTCATGTTTGTGACTCTTGTACTTGTGGCTTAAAATTTAAAATCATGTTATTGTCGGTTGTGAGTCTATGATGATCCTATTTGAGTCAAGCATGTGCCATGTGTGTGTAAGGTTTTGTATTTTTGTTACTATATTTGATGCTAGAACATACCCGGTGTGTGTGCAAAGAAAAATAAAGGATGTGAGTTTTGGAGATGATTTAGGCATTTCTTTGATAGCCATGTTTTATACCTTCTGTTGATCGACCCTTGTGTTTAAATATTAGTCAGCCCCATTAAGCCTTTAGCTTTTTCTTTGGTGACCTCATATATAGCCTAATCCCTTCTTTGATAGACCTTAATTTGATCCAAAGGCTCTTAAGATCTTTAATGTAAAATAAATTATTTAATGAGTTGGAAAAATAAGAGAAGAAAAGGTGAAAGTGATTCCCGAAAGTAATAGTTATTGGTGTGAACAATTGTTGTGGTTGGGAGTTAGAGAGATTTGTGCTTAAAAAGTTCTAATTTTTAGCCCAGTTGTGTTACAATGAACCTGTTTTGGCCCTGGTCCTCTTTGGACATTGTGCACCTCAACTAAGGCAAATCGCTTCAATTGAGGGTGGCTATCATAGGGGTGTGTAGTGTAAATTGGGTGCAAAAAAGGGTAATATTGAAAGATATGTACTTATCATACTCCAACCATAGTGTTATGAATGATCTTAATGAGATGGGTCAAAAACAAAAGAATGGGACAGACAAAAGAGGTGTAATTTGGTTGTGGAGATTGGTATTAACTATATGATGTGATGTGTTAAAGCTCTTAGGGAAGATAGTCACTATTCTTGGGCAAAATAGTTTCTACCCATCCCTTAGCCTGCATTACAATCCATAAAGACCTATTTGATCCTAAGCTTCATCATTCTGATATTAGTGGAGTATGACACTAAGGGCAAGCCTATGGTTCATCATATGTAACTTGTGAATTCCTTGTGAGAGTGAGTGTAACTTTATTCTTGTACCCATCTTTTTCTAATTGCATTATTGTGAGTAATAATGGGTAACTCTCTTGGTGTGAGGGGCACATATTTGATAACTATGGGTGATTTGTATGATGTCTTCTATTGATCAATAAGCGTGAGTTTTCCACTTGTTGAGTCAATTCTTGAGGCTAGGATGCTTGTAAGTAGTGTTCTTGAACTTTCAATTGTGTAAATAACATACTGAGTGTAGAAACTTGCATTTTGTGTAGTCATTGTAGTACTAACTTGAGTGACTTGTAGTAGTAGAAGTGTAGAGTCTCCTTATCTTATGATTCTTAGAGTAAAGAGTTGTCCGAGGATGAACAAAGATTTAAGTGTGGAGTGGTGATGTTGGGTACATTTATGCATTCTAGTGTTGCTATTCTAGCCTATTTAGCCTTGGTTTGAGGAAAATTCATGTACTTTATGTATTTATAATGATATAAACAAGAATCTAAGTGATTAAGGATGTGATTACAATATTTAGTAGTGTTTTCAAACAAGTTTGGACTTAAATTGTTCAATTAGAGTTTAGGCGAGAAAACTAGTTTTACTAGCTTGAACTAGGTGATGTTTTAGTCTATCTCGTTGGATTCTAACATGCTGAATGAGTTCCTACTGGTTTTATTGTATAATTATGTGAGGAACAACTTCTTTATAGTTTACAAAGTTCAATTAGAAATAGCCAAGAAGCAACAATAAGTTTATGAGTAAAAGGGTACAAGCCTAGTCTTAGCCCGAGTTTATAGCTCATCGTTCTTGTCGTCTTGATGTATTGAGCTCTAATTCATGGTGTTTTCTGATGTATAATGCTTTCAGAGTTGATTATGGTGATATATGGATGTGTAACAAGCTGGAAATTAAAGGGAAAACAACACCAAAGGCTTGGATGGAAGGAACGACGTTAAGACACTTAACCAAATATTTGGATACAATTTCCAGTGGCTGCCCGCGATATGCCCGTGTCGCATGCTCTATTTCAGGGATATTGAGGCCGTGTCACCTGCTCTAAATCAGTGAAAGTAATCCCGCATAACCTTCTCACTTTGGTGCTTAAGTTTTTGGACAACATTCTACTCCTACATGGCTTGGACTTTGTTTACTATAAATACAATGCTTTGTACATGTTAAGGGATACTTTTGGACGTCTTTGGATTGGAGAGGAGGATTCTACATACGCTTTTTAGGTTTTATTCTTCTTAAATTTATCAGTTTAATAGATTATAACATGTATTCATTTATTTTGATTACGGTTATGTCGATTAGCGGCTAAACGCCCCTTTTCTGGGGTTAAGGCAAAATCATGATTACTTTCGTTTTGAATTAAGTTAGTGGAATTTCTTATCATTATGTCTGTTTATTTACCCTTTTTATAACTATTTTAAGGATTCATGGACCTTAGAATATATTAATTGTCGACCTTGTGATCTCGGGAGGGGGAATAGGAAGATAGAACGTGAGGGTAGATGGAACAAAGTTCTTATTCTTTTAAAAAATAAGGAATTTGATTTAGCATCTAGGACAGGGATATACCTAGAGGCCTTGTCTGGTTCACATGTAGGATGATAGCTTTATGAACTTCATTGGATTATTACATCCCCACTCAATGATGTATTTGTAATGTCCAAGTTAGGTAGACGATTAGAGGTCGGGAGACCATAATCATATGATAAACCCTACTAATCAATAACAAAGATAAGAAATCTAACGAATGAAGTTCAATGACGTACTATGATTGTTCATAAGACTTAACCCTAGATATCTATCCATTTATTGTCAAAAGTCATTACTTTTCCACCTTAGTTTAGTTTACTTTTCATTTACAAATCTAAAACTTTCTTGGTTACTTCATCTCTCAATTGTTAAACTAGAATTGGATAGTTGGTTAACACAAGTCCCTGGGGGATCGATATTCCAGTTTCTTGAAGGCCACTTTATTACTTGGTTGACCACATACAATTGTGTGTGCACTTGGGCACTGTCATTTCGCCTATGAAGGGAGTGAATAGATTTGTCAAGAAGGGGAAACATAGTCCCCGCTATGTTGGCCCATATAGAATCTTCAACCATTTTTTGAAGGTAGCCTATGAGCTAGATTTGCCTGCATATTTGGCATCAGTACATCTAGTATTTCATGTTTCCTTGTTAAAGAAATGTATTGGTGATTCATCTATAGTTGTTCCTTTATAATATATAGACATTAAGGATAGCCTTTCCTACGACGAAGTCCCAGTTGAGATCCTTGATCGTCAGATTCATAGGCTAAGGAATAAAGTAGTTCCCTTGGTTAATGTTCTTTGGAGAAATCAGTCTGTTGAGGGAGCTACTTGCAAAGAAGAAGCAGATATACAAACAAAGTACCCTCACCTTTTCTCCAAAAACCCAGATTCAACTTTAGGTAACGATCTTGCTTAGCTTGACTCTTTTCCGTTCTCGATTTCAGCTATGTAACCAATCTCACGTCATTGCATGCATACATAAAATCAGTTCAATTCATCTATCATGTTTTAGACTCAGTTATGTAATCATATTTCAAGTCATGCATGTTTAATATATGATCTCAGTTTCCTCAGTAGTCTCAGTTTAACCAGTCTCATTCAAGGACGAATGTTACCAAAGGGGAGATATTCTAATACCCCATAATATGCTAAGCTTGATTCAACACTTATTTGCATGCCTAAGGGGTCCAAGGATTGAAAATTTCACAAAGTTTTGAGGACTTAGTCAATTTCAAGACCCCTAAACGGTGATGATTTTATTTTTGGCCTTTCCGACCTTGAGACGTTGATTTTTGAGTTGAAACATGTTTGGGGTTGATAAAGGTATGTCTCGAGGAAGTTTTAGAATTTTCAGACGAGCGTAGGGGTGTGTTTGGAAAATGAAAATAGTATCCCCATAGGGATAGGCCCATGGAGACCAACTTAGTCTGCCGAGACAGAGCCCGCGGTGCCTGGTCTAGTCTGTCGGGACAGAGCCCGTGTCACTTGGGCTAGTCCGTCGGTCTGGAGCCCGCGTCGCCCCTTTGCTGATCCGTCCATCCCCTTGGCCTTTAAGCTTAGGGGTATTTGAGTCATTTCCCTCAATCCCAACCCATCCTTAATATGATTTGGGGCTTTCAAAATGGCATTATTTACCTCTTTCACTCAAATTTCTCCCACGAAAACCCTCCTTCTTCCCCAAGAAAAAATTCAAGCTTCATTTTTAAGAAATCAATAGTTCAAGCTTTCAATCAAAGAAATATTCAATGATTCAATTGTTATGGTACGTGGGATGTTCATCCATGGGTCCCTTTCACCCATGGAGCCCTAAAATACTTCTTTTGGTTTAATTTATGAGTTTGTACATATTCAAGATGAAATAAATCCATGAATCTCTTGTTAATTCAATTTCAAGTTATGGTTACAAGTGTTTTCAAGTGGAATGATTCATATCATGTTTTAAGTGTTGCGATTCCCAGGTCATGTTTAATTGATTTCAGGATAAATCCCCAAATTACGATTTTAGCCATGTAATCATGTTGTTTCCTCATGCCCATGTTCAAGCTTATGATTCTTACTTGTTTGATGAAATATCCATGTTTTGGGTCTTTGAACAATGATCACATACTACAGTATTTCAAGTTTGATATAGTATTTTTATTATCATCCAGTGCTGGTGGGTTTTGGACACCCAATACCTACGTGTTTTACATGATTTCAGGTTTTCAAATAACAATTCCATTAAACCATGTACATTACTATTTTTCTCATTTGATAAAACCATGATGAGTACTATCAGAAATAATATTTCAGTTAAATTTAGTTTAGTTTAGTTTAGTACAAGTGTCAGTTCAATTGGGAGTACGATTTAGCACCGAATGAACCTCGGGATGGGGGCTCACTGCTAATTGGGAGTGGGTCCTTATTAGTAGTCCCTAAGTTTCAGAACTACGTAGCTATCATAGGATTTTGAGATGTCATCCACCAGTTTTGGGCTAACACTCTCTTAGGGGTTACCCGCCAGTTCAGGATTGACTCCCTAGTCCTTCAGGACATCGGATTAGTTGATCCACACCGCCAGTGTTAGTACCCATGGCATGGTACTAACACCCTTCAAACTAGGGTTACAGGTTGGACCCCGATTAGCTCTTATTGGGGCATATCGGTTATAGGATACCTCCTACAGTTTCAGTACAGTAATCAGTGTATTTTTGTTCAGGTTTTCTTAACCAAGTGTACATATACTCAATTAGTTATTTATACAGGTTTCAGTCTTTCAGATTACAGATTATCTCAGAAACATGTTTATGATTGGTCTTCCATTCTCTGATATTACATGTTCATGAATTTATGCTTAGTTACCTCACACATTTCAGCAAATCCTCATTTCATATACCAGTGCATTCAAAGTACTGACCGCATACTTTTCTTTGTGCTATGTTATCTTATAACATAGGTTCGGACGCACAGTTTCACGACCACTCTTAGACAGCTCAGCAGCAGTAGTGGTGAGCCCTCATCCATCGAGGACATGGTTTTTTTATTTCAATTACTTCAGTGTTTTCTTATGTTCACTCAGTTGGAGTGTCACGACCCAAACCAGGGCCTAGATGTAATGGGAATCCCAAGCCCAACCAGGACTAGGGACCACCCCCTTAACCCAACCCAACCACCTCATACATCCTTGGATGAGCTGAATTTTGAGTTTATAACAAGATTGCATAAATTCTCTCATGAAGACTCTGGATAGGGTCACAACCGTGACCGACCCAACCGAGTTTACCCGCACCAAACCAACCATCTATGCCACACCAAACCAAAGAGATTATCAAAACATAATATGAAAATCAAACCCAAAAAATACTACGATGGAACAGTGAGAAATCATGTTAAATGATGCCATCCTCCCAGCTTATTCTAATGCCAAGGCCGACACCAATACCGATCTCACCCATACCAACCCCCAGAAGTACCACAAAGCCTCTATAAAAAAAAACAAATATCCGGTTGGAAAATTCCCCCAACCATGGCCAAAACCAATATCCAAAACAAAAGCAAAATGTCTAAGAATGTCCATATCATGAAATGGAGCCTTTCGGAAAGATGTTAGCTCACCACTTCAATCCAAAAGTTGTCCCCGAGTAAATCATTATGTAGAAGGAGTCGAATGGCTGGTTCCTACATAGCGAGGGTATACAGCCACCAGTAGACAGGTTAGCAAATAACCGCTAGCATGTATCTCAGGATAATGATAAAGTAATTCCATTTAAACAACCAAGTAAAACCATCCATGATGCATACAACTATACATATATATAAGTGCCGGAAAAGGGAATCCGGGTTTCCCATGATTTTAAAACCTTTACTTGGGTTGTGTAACCTTGCCGTTTAACCACACCCATGTGCCGTATGGGTTCATCTCCCCTTTATTAAAGAGTCCTAGTGTGTGTAACCGTACGACTAGGAAATATCCCATTGGATGAATAGTACATACCTCCAATATAAAATGTGACACTTGCATGTGGTCATCGAAGACCCCTCATATCGGAAAATATGAGTTTCTAGTCTCAGATCCCCTGGAACCTCCACCTTCCATGGCTTAGTTACACATCCCTCCATTAATGACCAAATTAAAACCATGTCCAACCAATCCAATTACCATTTAGTAACCAAGGCCAATTATTTGTGGAGGCATAATATAACCAAAATCAATTTCAAATCATTTAGGTTAAGGGGACTCTCAAGTTCCCTTTCCGTTTATGATATTAACCTCTTGGAGACTACCATGTTCTCCACAAGCATAACCAATTAGCCTTTAACCTTTGTAAACCATTTATAGTTTCATTTATAAGCTAAAAACAAGCAAGAGTTCCATTTAAAGAAGTCAATGCAATGACATATCTTTGTAAACATTTTATCAAACACCTTGGGGGCATAATATAACCAAAACTAATTCCAAAGACCATTAAACCATTACCATGCAATACAATTTTTCAAATCCAGCATTGATGCATATAAAATCATAATTAAACCATAAGAAACCATAACCAAGCCATTATAAACAAAACCCCCAATTAATAGATGAAAATCATAAACCATGCAACATTGAAACCATGAAAACATCCATAAAATCCATGGCTTTTTAGAAATAATAAGTAGGTAAGAGGCACATGCCTTAAACCGAGAAAGATGATGAAAGAAAATCACCAAAGCAAGCCCCAAAGCAATCCATAAGTTGAAAACCTATCTTTCTTGCCCCAAAAGCTCTTGAGAGAATGATGATGTGTTTTGAAATAGTTTTCTAAGTGTTAATGAATAGAATAATAGGGTAATAACATTCTAAGTGTATTAAAAGTCGTGGGTCATAATTAGGGTAAGTAGGGAAATATCAAGAATACCCCTACTTAAGTCCCTTAAAACCCCATCACAGGGATACAACTGACCCTCTTACGAGTTTTACCCTTCCTTATGATTGGTTTCCACCAGTCGTACCTAGGCCTTAACCTTTGGATCAAACACCATCCAGCATACGTCTCATCCAACCAAGTTGTAACCTCGGCATACGATCCATACCCATGATTTGTATCCTTGGAAGAATGAATTACCAGGAGGATTAAACACTACCTACCGTACGAGTCACTGATACAACTCGTACCCATCTTTACGACTCGTACCCCTGAGTCATGACCATTGTAGTTATTGAAACCATCCTACCAACTATCATTGGTCAGCTTACGACAAGACCATATAAAACGTACCCCATCATACGGCTCATACCCTAGAGTTTTATTGGGTCCGAAGAACGGATTTCAAGGAAAATTTCTAAGGCCAAAACCCTACACTAGGAACATTCGTCCCTGAATGATAGATAAGGTAGGGGTAACCACACTCAGAGTCATTTGCATTACCAAACATATTCCCAACCTTCATTAATGTTCAGAAACAAAAAGGTAAAGATATTAATATTTCCTTTAAAAAACTCAGAAAATAAAAGAAGTGTTCAAGAACACATACCTTCCGCACGAACACCAGGAGCACAAAACAAGAACGGATACTTAGACTTCATGTCTTTGTCCACTTCCCACATAGCTTCTTCTACCTTATGGTTCTTCCTATCCAATATCTCAATCGAGACCTCTTCATAAGACAGAGAATTCGAGATATCCAACCCTTCCAAAGGAACAATCAAAGAAGGATTGCCAATACACTCCCTTAACATAGAAACATGAAAGACCGAATGAACCAAACCCAAACTAGATGGCAACTCCAACTCATAAGAAACATTACTAACTCTCTGTGAAAAAACATAAGGACTAATAAACCGAGGACTAAGTTACCCCTTCTTTCCAAACTGCACTACTCCTTTTATTAGAGACACTTTTAGGAACACCCTGTCCCCAACCTCAAACTCCAAATCTCTATGCCTAACATCTGCGTAAGACTTTTTGCGACTCTGGGAAACCTTAAGCCTATCCCAAATCACCTTCACCTTCTCTATAGATTGATAGACCAAATCGAGACCAAACATATCTGCCTCACCAAGCTCAAACCATCCAATTGGAGATCTACACCTCTTAGCATAAAACTCTTTAAAAGGAGCCATACCAATACTAGAATGATAGCTATTGTTTTAAGAAAACTCTACCAAATGTAGATACTCAACCCAACTACCACCATAATCAATCACGTATGCCTGAAGTATGTCCTCCAATGTTTGAAACATCCTCTCCGCTTGCATGTCCGACTGCGGATGAAAAGTCGTACTCAAACTAACCTTAGTCTCTAATCCTTTCTGGAAAGATCGCCAGAAATAAGATATAAACTGTGTACCACGATTAGAAATAATTAAAACAGGAACCCCATACAGTTTCACAATCTCTTAAAGATACAATTTCGCATAATCTTTCGTCGAAAAAGAAGTTCTTACTAGAAAAAAGTGAGCAGACTTAGTCATCCTATCCACGATGACCCAAATCGAATCAAATTAGTTCTGAGGCCGAGAAAGACCGGTAACAAAATCCATATTGATCATATCCCACTTCCATTTAGGCAAATCTATTTCTTGATACAACCCACCAGGCCTCACGTGCTTAACCTTAACCTGTTGACACACTATGGACTTGGCTACGAAGTTAACTACATCTCTCTTTATACCATTCCACCAATAGATCTCCTTAAGATCATAATATATCTTCTCTCGAACCAGGATGGACAACATAGTGCGACTTATGCGGCTCAGCCAAAATCCTTTGTCGAAACCCATCGACATTCGGAACATACAGCCTCCCTTGGTACCGCAAAGTACCATCACCACATATCTTAAGCACCGCTACCTTTTTCCCACTAACTTCACTCTTGATTTTCATCAAGACCGGATCCAACACTTGTTTCTCCTTAATCTTTGCACCAAGATACGATTGACCAACTTCTTGCACCATCACACCACCATACTTAGAATCCAAGAGACGAATTTCAAGATTGGCCATGTGGTGAATATCCTTCACCAATTCCCACTTCCCTTCTTCCATATGAGCCAAACTTCCTGAAAACAACCTGCTAAGCGCATCATCAACCATGTTAGCCTTACCCAGAAGATAGTGAAGAATCATATCATAGTCCTTGAGAATCTCAAGCCATCTCCTCTTCCTAAGATTAAGGTCCTTCTGTATGAACACGTACTAAAGACTCTTATGATTAGAAAAGATATCCAAATGAACACCATCAGATAATGCAAACATATTTTCAAAGAAAACACAACCGCCAACAGCTCCAAATCATGGGTAGGATAATTTATCTCATGTACCTTCAGTTTCCTTAAAGTATAGGCAATCACCTTCCAATTCTGCATCAAACCACAACCAAGCCCTACCCGAGATGCATCACAATAAACCATAAACCCATCACTACCTTTCTATAAAGTCAAAATCGGAGCTAAAGTCAACCTATTCTTTAACTTCTCAAAAATCCGCTCACAAGAATCCGACCAGGAAAACTTAACCTTCTTCTGAGTTAACTTAGTCAAAGGATAAGCTATTGATGAAAAGTTTTCCACAAATTGCCTATAATACCTGACTAATCCCAAAAAGCTCCAAACATCGAATGGAGTCATGGGACTAGTCCACCCCTTCACCCTAACAACCTTTTGAGGATCAACCATTATCCCCTCACTAGAAATTATGTGACCCAAGAAGGTCACGCCATTCAACCAAAACACACACTTAGAGAACTTGGCAAACAACCATTGTTCCTTTAAGGTTTGCAACATCACATGGAGGTAACTAGCATGGTCCACCTCACTCCTTAAATACACTAGAATGTCATTAATAAACACAATGACAAATAGATTCAAATACTGCCTAAACACCCTGTTCATTAAATTCATAAATATTGTTGGAGCATTGGTCAACCCAAATGACATCAACAAGAAATCAAAATGCCATACCGAGTATGAAAAGTCATCTTAGGAATATCTACCTCCCTAATCTTAAGATGATAGTACCAGACTGAATATCTATCTTAGAAAAGAACTTGGCACCCTGTAACTGATCAAACAGATCATCTACTCTTGGGAAAGGATACTTATTCTTGACTGTTACCTTGTTCAACTGCCTGTAGTCAATGCACATCTAAAGGGAACCATCCTTCTTGCACACAAACAACACTGGTGCAACCCACGGACAAACACTAAGACGAATAAACCCCTTATCCAGAAGATCCTTAATTTGCTCCTTAAGTTCCCTTAACTCATCTAGAGCCATTTTATACGGAGGAATAGATATTAGACGAGTGTCAGGAAGCAAATCAATACCAAATTCTACTTCCCTATCAAGAGGAACACCAGGAAGATCATCTGAAAACAATTATAGAAACTCATTAACTACCAAAACTGACTGCAAAGAAGGACCTTCTAAGTTGGAATCATTAACCCGGACCAAGTTATAAAGACACCCTTTAGAGATTAAACTTTGAGCTCTAGGATAAGAAATAAATCTCACCCTAGGAGCTAAAGAAAAACCCTCCCATTCTATTTTCAGCTCACCAGGGAACCTAAAGATGACCTTATAAGTCTAACAGTCTAAAGATACATAACAAGAATGCAACTTGTACATACCTAAAATCACATCAAAATCCTCCATTCCCAACTAAAATAGATCTACCAAGGTTTTCCTATCACCTACAGATACCACACACCCCTATAGACCCATTTAGCAATGATCGAGTCTCCTACCAGCATAGAAACAAAAGAATGATTCAAAATAATTTTCGGATCAAAACCAAAAGGCACAGCTATATAAGGAGTCACATGAGAAAGAATGGAGCCCAGATCTAGCAAATAATATATGTCACGGGAAAAAGAGCTATAATGTACCAGTAGCAACATCAGGCAATGCCTCATATTCTTTTCGGAAAGCCAGAGCATACAACCTATTTCGACCAATACTAGAACCAGGAGCAGTAACAGAAGAAGATGCCATACTGCCAGGTGTAGGAGCAGAAGATAAAGCCACCAGAATCTTATTCACCCCTGTAGCAACCTTATTAGCTGGATAATCCTTGAGTCGATAGCCTACCTGACCGCACTTTAAACACTTATCTCTACCTTCCTCACAGAATCCCAAATAAGAACGACTGCAGAACTAAAAGAGAGGGCATGAAAAAACAAAATGACCTTTATTATCCTGAGATTGGGCAACCTGGGCTCGAGAATTATCACTAGCTTGGTGATGCCTGTCGCCCGACTGCTATGGGTAAGGATAATTGGAAGCAGGGAAGGAAACCAAATTCCCTACTTCTTTTTCTGCCACTTGCCACCATCTCTACCACCCTAAGACTGCGCACCTCCCTGATCAGAAAACTTGCCCTGCTTTTCCTGCCTATCTCCAAAGTTTTCCTTCTTTCTCTTCTCATTCTCAACCTATTTTATATGAATTTTCAACCTAGAGATGTCCATATCCTGAATGAGCAAAGTAGTCTTGCTCTATAAAATCAAATCTCAATTCAACCCAAAAGCAAACTTTTTCATTCTTGACCTCATATCAGCCACCAAATTAGGAGCATGCCTTGACAACTGATGAAACTTCAAGTTAAATTCCCTCACAAACATCCTCTCTTGCCTGAGGTTCATAAACTCATCTATCTTAGCTTCCCTCAGCTCTTGAGGAAAGAAATGATCCACGAAGGAATTAGAAAAGGCCTCACATAACCTTTTCTCTTCTATATCACCCTTATCTTTATCCCACACCTCATACCACTAATAAGCAACATCTTTGAGTTGATAAGCCACAAAGTTAACTCTTTCCATATCAGAAGCCTACATAACCTAAAATATCTTCTCCAGTTTATCCAAGAAGCCCTGTGGGTCTTCCTCCACCTTCACTCCAATAAAAGTAGGAGGACCAATCTTCATAAACTAACCAACCCTTATGTCCTCAACAAATAAAGCACTAGTCGCACCCCGCTCAACCTAAGCAGCAACCATCTGAGCAATAACATGAATAGACTAACAAAACTTTGCATTCGTCATGTTACCCAGAGGGACCTAAGGAGCCATGGGAGGAATAAGAGGAACACCATCACAATCAAGAATTGGACCATGAGATCAAAGATATACTCTAGACATAGGAGGTATCCCTTTAACTTTATCCTTATATGGGACGAAAGAATTTCCTTGTGTTCTAGATCTATGAGGCATGATCTGAAAAAAAAACAACCAAGGATTAGAGAAGATTCCAGGACTGAGAATTTCAAGAAAGTGAAACATTCCTAAATGTCTTGAAGCCTCTCTCTTATGAGTGTCACGCATTTCACACCCCTAAAAGTGACTCTACTCGAGATGGTTTTGTGGACTCCCAGTTGACCATGAACCTAAAGCTCTAATTTTGTTATTTCAGTTACTTTAGTGTTTCCTTATGTTCAGTAAGTTGGAGTGTCACAACCCGAACTAGGGCCTAGACGTAATGGGCATCCCATGTCCAACCAGGATCTGGGGACACCCCCTTTACCTAACCCAACCACCTCACACAACCCAGATAAGATGAATTTAGAGTATATAAAAAGATTGCGTAAATGCTCTTATGAAGACTCTTTGATAGGGTCATAACCGTGACTGACCCAACTGAGTCTACCCTCACCTAACCAACCATTTATTCCATACCAAACCAAAGAGACTATAAAAACATAAAATGAAAATCAAACCTAAAATATACTATAATAAGAAATCATGTTCGATGATGCCAGCCTCCCAGCTTATTCTAATGCCAAGGCCGACACCAATACTTATCCCGCCCACACCAACCCCCAGAAGTACCACAAAGCCTCTATCCAAAAGAATACAATTATCCGATTGGTACATTCCCCCAATCATGGCCAAAACCAATATCCAAATAAGAAGTAAAATGTCTAAGAATGTCCATATCATGAAATAGAGCCTTCTAAAAAAATGGAAGCTCACCACTTCAATCTAAAAGTTATCCCCGAGTCAATCACTATGTAGGAGGAGTCGAACGATCGATTCCTGCATAGCATAGGTCTATAGCTGACAGTAGACGGGTTAGAGAATGACCGCTAGTATGTATATCAAGATAAGGATAAATTAATTCTATTTAAACAACTAAGTAAAATCATTCATGATGCATACAACCATACATATATATAAAAGTGTCGGGGATAGGTAACCCGGGTTTTACCATGCATTTAAAACTTTTACCTGGGCTATGTAACCTTGTAGTTTAACCACACCCATGGGCCGTATGGGTTCAGCTTCCCCTGCTAAAAAAGTCCTAGTACGTGTAGCCACACGATCATGAAATATCCCATAGGAGGACTAGTACCTCCCTCCAATATAAAACGTGACACTTGCGCGTGGTCATCGAAGACCCCTCATATTGGCAAATATGAATTTTCAGTTTCAGTCCCCTCAGAACCTCCACCTTCTATGGCTTAGTTACCCATCCCGCCATTAATGCCCAAATTTAAGCCATGTCCAAACAATCCTATTACCATTTATTAACCAAGGCTAATTATTAGTGGTATCATCATACCAACCATAACTGGAAGATTTATCCATAGCCAAACCATTTAGGTTAAGGGGACTCTCAAGTGGCCTTTTCGTTTACCATATTAACCTCTTAGGAGACTACCATGTTCTCCACAAGCATAATCAAATATACTTTAACCTTTGTAAACCATTTAAACCATTTATAGTTTCAAATATAAGCTAAAAACAAACAAGAGTTCCATTTAAAGAAGTCAGTGCAATGAACATATCTTTGTAAGCATTTTATCAAATACCTTGGAGGCATAATATAACTAAAACCAATTCCAAAGACCATTAAACCATTACCATGCAATCCAATTCCCCAAAACATCATTGATGCATATAAAAGCATAATTAAGCCATATTAAACCATAACCAAGACATTATAAACAAAACCCCTAATTAATAGTTGAAAACCATAAATCATGCAATATTGAAGCCATGAAAACATCCATAAAATCTATGCCTTTATAGAAATTATAAGTAGGGAGGAGACACATGCCTTAAACCAAGAAATATAAGGGAAGAAAATCACCAAAGTAAGCCCCAAAGCAATCCCTAAGCTTAAATCCTAGTTTTCTTGCCCCAAAAGCTCTTGAGAGAATTATGATGTGTTTTGAAATAGTTTTCAAAGTGTTAATGAATAGAATAATAGGGTAAATAACCTCCTAAGTGTATTCAAAGTTATGGGTCATAATTAGGGTAAGCAGGGAAATGTCTAGAATACCCCCACTTAAGTCCGTTAAAACCCCATCATAGGAATACGACTGACCCTCTTACGAGTCGTACCCTTCCTTAAGATTGGTTTCCACCATTTGTACCCTGCCCTTAACCTTTAGATTAGACACTATCCAGCATATGACTCATCCAACAAAGTTGTAACCTCAGCATACGATCCATACCCATAATCCATATCACTGGAAGAATAAATTACTAGGAGGATCAAACACTGTCCACCATATGAGTCACCGATAAGACCCGTACCCATCCTTGTGACTCGTACCCCTAAGTCGTGGCCATTCCATTGATTGAAACCATTCCACCAAGTAACATTGGTCATCGTATGACAGGACTATACCATTCGTACACCAGTGTACGGCTCGAACCTTAGAGTCATATTGGTTCCGGAGAACTGATTTTAAGGAAAATTTCTAAGACCAAAACCCAAGATGTAAAATGGAGTTAGTTGGGGGTCTGTCTCGTCAAGTCCTTATGATGTTTAGAGGATTTTGGAAAATCAATTAGACAGTCATCCAGTTATTTTAATATTACCAGTTGTTATCAGATATTTCAAATAAGTTTTAATTTGTATTTTAGTATCTAGTTTTACAGTATCTTATTAGCTTTCCTTCCGCACATGTGATGTATTACTATTTTGTTCAGTGCTCACAGCAGGTACCAGATCATGGGTTAGCTTGTGGTCACTTGTAGCCATAAGCACTATTGTTGCAACTAGGGGTATCCTCTGGTCGTGTCACACACATCATCCAAAGAAACTACCAAGGAAGAATTACCCATGCATTTCCTCAACATCGACACATGGAAGACTAGATGAATAGAACTCAAATGCGAAGGTAATTCCAATTTATTAACCACACTGCCTACTCCCCTCAAAAGATGATATGGACCAACATTATTAGGACTAAGCTTCCCTGTCTTTCCAAACTACATCACTCCCTTAATGGGAGACATCTTTAAGAATACCAAATCATCTATGTCAAACTCCAAGTCCCTTCGCCTTATGTCCACATAGGACTTTAGTCAACTTTGGGAAGTCTTAAGCCTATACTGAATTACCTTTACCTTCTTCATAGCTTGGTGGACCAAGTCTGGACCATACAACCTATTCTCACCAACCTCAAACCACCCAATATGGGACCTATATCTCCTATCATACAAAGCCTCAAAAAAAACCCATCCCACTACTCAAGTGATAACTATTATTGTAAGAAACTCGATGAGAGGAAAATAGTCAACCCAACCACCACCAAAATCAATCACGCAGGACCTTAGCATATCCTCCAAAGTTTGTATTATCCTTTCTACTTGTCCATCCGTCTATGGGTGGAAGGCAGTGCTAAGCTTCACCTTAGTCCCCAAATCTCTCTAAAAGAAATGCCATAAGTGAGATGAGAACTGAGTATATTGATCATATATGATAGAAACTAGAGAACCATGCAACTTCAAGATCTCCACAATGGAGAGTTTAGTGTAATCTTCCACTGAATAGTTAGTCTTCACTGGAAAGAAGTGAGTAGACTTAGTCATCCTATCCATGATGAACCAAATGAAATCAAACTAATGACGTGACTGCGGAAGACCATTAATGAAATCCATACTAATTACTTCCCATTTCCACGTAGGCAACTAGATTTCTTAAGAAAACCCACCAGGTCTCAAGTGTTCCACCTTCACTTGTTAACAAACCATGTATTTAGCCAAAAAATTGGCACATCCTTCTTCATGTTATTCCAGCAATAAATTTCTCTCAAATCATAGTACATCTTCATTGAACTAGGATGAACAGTGTACCTCGACTCATGAGCCTCGGCCAAGATCCTCTCACGCAGCCCATCAATATCAAGAACACCCAACCTACCTTGGTACCTCAAGATACCATCACCACCAATCACAAAGACTATCATATTCTGGTGACCCACATTATCCACATAAAGATAGGATCCAAAACATGTTTCTCTTTCACCTTAGCACATAAAAATGACTTCACCACCTCTTGCACCATCAAACCACCATCCTAAGAGTCCAAGAGATGAAATTTAAGATAAGACAAATGGTGAATATCCTTCACTAACTCTCATTTATCTTTATCAACATGGAATAAGCTTTCCATAGACAACCTGCATAGAGCATCAGCAACCATGTTAACTTTACCTAGATGATAGTGAAGACTCATATTCTAGTATTTGAGAAACTCAAGCAATCTCATTTACCTGATATTCAACTCCTTTTGAGTGAACATATACTGCAAACACTTATAGTCTAAGAAGATGTCAACATAAACCCCATACAAATAGAGGAGCAAAATCATTAAAGAAAAGGCCACATCCAACAATTCCATATTATGCGTCGAATAGTTCTTCTCATGCACCTTCAACTACCTAGAAGCATATGCAACCACCTTACCATACTGCATCAACACACAACTCAGTCCCACCCGAGATGCGTCACAATACACAAATAAACCATCAGTACCCTCAGGGTCAAAATCAAAGTCAAAGTTAACTTATCTTTCAACTTCTCAAAAATACCTTCACAAGTATTGAACCATAAAAACTTCACCTTCCTCTGAGTCAACTTAGTTAATGGGGAAAAAATAGAAAAGAAATTTTCCAAAAACCTCCTATAGTAACTAGATAAACCCAATAAGCTTTGAATATCGGTTAGAGCCATTGGCCTATGACACTTCTTAACCACCACAACTTTCTATGGATCCACCATGATCCCTTTAATAGAAACAACATGACCCAAATAGGTTACAATATTTAACCAGAACTCACATTTAAAGAACTTCGCAAACAATTGTTGATCCTTCAAGGTTTGCAACATACGACAGAGGTGATCATCATGATCTGCCTCACTTTTGGAATACACCTATCATCTATAAACACAATTATAAACAAATCCAAAAACTAATGAAATACAGATTCATAAGATCCATAAATGTCATCGGGGCATTAGTCAATCCAAAAGACATCTCAAAAAATTCAAATGACCATACTGAGTTTGGAAAGAAGTCTTTAGGATATCCACTTCCCTAATCCTCAACTAATTGTATCCCGACCAAAGATCAATCTTAGACAAGTACTAAGCTCCCTGAAGCTTGTCAAACATATCATTAATTCTAAGAAACATATACTAATTCCTTAGAGTCACCCTATTCAACTGGCAGTAGTCTATACACATCCAAAGGGAACCATCTTTCTAACGCACAAAAAGAAATGGAGCACCCCAAGAAGAAACACTAGGGCGAATAAAACCCTTATCTAGAAGATCCTTCAATTGCTCCTTGAGTTCTTTCAACTCAACTGGAGCCATTCAATAGAGAAGGATAGAGATAGGATGAGTGTTCGATAGAAGATCAATCCCAAAATTAATCTCCATATTGTGAGGAACACCAAAAAGATCATCAGGAAATACCTCATGAAAATCACAGACCACAGGGATCGATTGCAAGGAAGAACCTTCAGATCTAGAATCCTTTACCCAGACCAAATGATAAAGACACCACTTAGAAAATAATTTTTGGGCTCTAAGATAAGAAATAAACCTTTCCTTGGGAATTACCTTACCACTCAACCACTGGCTCATTCGAGAATCAGAACTGACACTTCGGGGTCGACAATCAAGAGACGCATAGCACAAGTGCAATCAATTTATCCCCAAAATCACATCAAAGTCTAACATGTCTAATTTATCAGGTCCACAAATATCTACCTACCACAAAACCCCTATAGACTCTTCTAGCCATAATAGAGTCACCCACTTGGATAGACACCGAAAAGGGATCAGGAATACACTCAAGATCAAAACAAAAATGAATTACCACATAAAGGGTCACATAAGAGAGAGTAGACCTGGGATCAGAAGACAATAGACATCATAAGAGAAGAGTTTTATCATACCAGTAATAATATCAGGAGATACCTTAAAATCCTATCGAGTGGCAAGAGCATATAGATGATTTTGACTAGTACCGGAGCTAGAAGCAACACTTTTGGTGTAGGAGTAGAAGACATAACAATTGAGACCTTAGCAACATCGCCTAAAGGACAGTTACTCTGAAAGTTGCCAGGCTGACCATATCTAAAACACTTACATCTCTCCTTATCACAAAAACCATAATACACCTGACCATAAAAATAACAAGGGTGATTAGATAGAGTTGATTGAGCACCACTAGCATGAGATTGGGTACCTTTTTCCTTAAATCCTATGTTGCTCTAAAAATAGCGATCATCGGACGTCTTAAGATATGAAGCACTAGCCATAGAATAAGAACCAGAAATTCCCTACTTCTTCTTAGACCATTTCCTACCATCTCTACCATTATGTTGTTGACCTCCACCCAAATCGAAAGACTAAAACTTCTTACTCTACCTTTCACTCACCTCTGCATGCTTTTTTTTTCATCGTTCACTAGTTGCATACATACCACAAGCCTTGAGGTATCTATGTCATTTTTCATTAAGGCGGCCTTACACTCCAACACCGAGTCTTGAGACAAACCCAAAGATAATTTCCTCATCTTAGACCTCATATTAGAAATAATCTAAGGAAAATAACGGGATAGCTGATGAAACTTCAAGGCATACTCCTTTATAGACATCTTACCTTGCTTTGTATTCACAAACTCCTCAGCCTTTGCCTCTCTCAACTCTCAAGGAAAGAAACTATAAAGAAAAGCACCTGAAAAATCCTCCAATAAAGCTATCTCTGCATCATTTCCCCTAGAATGATCCCACTCCTCATACCACTGATTGCCACATCTTTCAGATGGTATACAATAAACTCTACACGTTTAGAGTCAGAAGTATGCATCAAACAAAGAATCTTGTCCATCTCATCTATGAACCCTTGAGCATCATCCTCAATCATAAAACCAGTAAAGGTCAAAGGATTTAGCCTCATATACTAGCCAACTCTAGCAGCCTCAGAATAACTCGCAGTAGCACTAATAGGACCAGACTGATACGACTGAGGTGTCACCAATTGGGTCAACATATGAATGGAATGGCAAAACTCCGCATTATTAATATGTTCTGGATATTATCAAGCAAGAGTATTACAACGGGAGATGGACCAGTGGGAACCAGTAAAACTCGACTAGGGCAATCAAAAGGTACGATCCTAGACTAGGTTTGAACTTCTTGAGTAAGACAAGCCCCATCCACATTTACTCAAATGGGATAGAGAAGTTTTAATGAATATTAGATCTTCTTGGAAGCATAATCTAGAAAGAGAACATATGAGAATTAGAGAATATTTCAAGATCATAGACCCTATAGCCCGAAATAGATCAAAAAGAAAGAGAAATATTCCTAAATATCTAATAGCCCCTCCTTTATAAGTGTGGTGCCCTACACCCATAAAAGAGATTCTTCTTGACACGTCTTTGAGGACACCCAATGACACCAAACCTAGGCTATGATATCAGCTTGTCCAACAAGGACTGGAGACCACCCCCGACACCTATCCAAACAAAACATAATACCCCCAACAGTGGAAGAGTTCCAAACATATAACATGATATCATAAGATAAGCTCAAAGAATTTAAGACATGTCTATAACCAATAATCGGTAACCAACTAAAAATAACCAACCAACATCACCCAAGCCCGTAGTAATCCACAAAGAATTCTAACAAAATCAAAGTTAATAAAGTATTAGGACATACCCCCGACTCTAACAATGAAAATGACAATGATAATGTTAATATGAACTCTTCAATTCTAGTCTATGAAAGGAAACTGATAAAATGACCAAGTCTATTGGAGAACGGAAGTTCACCACTTCACCACCAATGATCGATAAACTAAAATGATCCACCTAAAATTGTAAAGGAAAAATAGAAGTATCTCGGATGGTTGAATTGCATAGGGATACAACATTTGGAGATGGTTAGTGGGTTGAGCACTAGTATGTAACTCAAGGATAGGGGATAAAATCATACCATGTTCAATGTTTCAAAGTCATTCAAAGTCAATGCACATAACCATATGTATATATAAGTGTGTCATGCCGGGAAAAGGAACAAGGCTTAGCATGAAGTAACATTTTATCCTGGACTATATAGATCAACCATCATAAACAAGAACCCACAGGCTAATGGGTTCAGCTCCCCTACTGAAAGGGCCTAATGCGTGTTAGCCACATGAAATGAAGGTATCAAGAAACACCAGGGAATGCCCCGAACCCACGTTAATCCAAGATAAAAATATATTAATAGTGTGAACTATGCTCACAGGTCATCAAGACCAAACCTCATGTCGACAAACATGAGTTTCTAGTACAAGTTATCCAAGACCCACACCTTCATGGCTTCACTATATAACCCCCTTTAAGATCAACTTAAAACAAGTTTCACATAACCCATTTATTAACCAATAAACCAGCCATTAAGGCACATTATAGGTATCATCATACCTTTATACTTTCAATCTTGTCTCTATGCCTAACAATCACATTAACCTAGGGGAATTCCTTGACCCTCTTTATTCATTAAATCAAAGCATAGACAACAAGTCTTCAAAAATCCATGTTCATTATTTAATCATTAATGCAATATAATATCATAGGTGAGTAAGTCAAACAAATTGGCAATTTCACAATCCAAAGCCATTTACACAAGTATGTTGAGGGGACATATTTATTAAAAACCAATTCTAATTTCAAATACCAATTTTGGGGAAAACTATGACCCCTTAGTTTATTCACCATTCCCATGCACCCCATAAGTTCAAAACGCCAATAAAGCATAAACAATGCATAATAAATTATGGAAAAATAATTTAAGAATCAACCATATCAAAACCATCAACCACATCGTACTAACATGAACCCAAGAGCCTAGGGTACCACAAGAGTCTTTACCCTCCTCTACTCTTTTTTTATTTTGTATTAGGGTAATGCAAGGCTTTTTACCGTGTAGGGCATTTTTATTATTTATTTAATGGTCTGTATTTATTTTTTCATTTAATGGCATTGGTTTGGTTGATTGTATAAGCGTACTCGTACTCTATTTTTACATTTTACATTTGTATTGTTTATTTACTTTAGCGCTTGCGAGTCTTGCACTTTTATGGATATTTACATTAGCCCTCATGGGGATTGTTCCTCATTATCAATATGGGTTTGGATTGGCCCTTATTGTCTAGTTTCATGATAATGTCAGATGGTGCCTTTTTCAGGTTTATGTTTGAGCTTAATATTATTGTGATACTCAATTTTGTGCATTGTTCTTATCTCCTTTTTCCATATACGTGTCAAATAAACTCTAAGGGTTTTCTTAGAAACTCACTATACAACTCACATGGATAATTCATCAAACACTTATGGGATATAATATATGCACATAATACTAAAACAACATGTAGGCATCATGATTCAATTCCAATTACACAATTCCAAGAGTTTCAACATGAATTCACATGATAAAGCGCACATATCAATTAACTCTACATAAATCTTGTAATAAATCATGAATACACTTTAATTTAAAAAATAAAATCATGAAATCACTCTACATGAGCTTTAAAGGAGTTTCTTGGACTCCAAGGGTAGAAGGAACCCTTGGATGAACACTTCACATACCTTAGTTGGTGAATTCTGGATAATTAATAGTGGAATCTTGAGCCTTGAATTTGAATTTAATTCACCTAGGGTTTTTGTTCTTGAGCAATTTGTGAAAGAATGAATATAACTTACTAAAATAGGGATAAATTTCATGTTATGGGGGCTAAAGGGCGTGGGAAAAAGACTTAATTAACCCTGAGGATGCAGATTTTTAATGACTGTAAACTGAACCATCGACGTGTAGGATGATGCACCGCCTCGTTGGCATCGACGCGATAGCCAACGCACTGCATCGAGTTTGCATCGATTCACTGGAACTAGACGCTGGGAGCTGGGGAAAATATTTATCAACACGATAGTCGCACAACGCATCAAGATCGCGTTGATTCATTGGTTAAGGATTCCAAAGGTGCTTCAAACGAAGTCCAAAAAATACAAAACTTGTCCAGGAACACCTATTGACATTCTTGATGATGAATTAACTCAAATATTAAAATTTAATAGACAGAAAAGTAGAGAAATAAGATTTCCAACTTTCAAAGGCTAAAATAACACTAAGTCTGAATACTTAGCTAGAATTTTCTACGTCTGGGACCCCTTAACAAGATTAAAGGATTGAATTAAGAGAAGAATTTTTTGTGGGCTCTTACAAAAGAGGTCTTTCGCGCACTATCCACCACACACTTATCACCTTCAACAACAGTAATCATGCACAAGTCTCTATAGTGGGATATTTTTTAAGCAACTTGTAAATTTTAAAACTTCATTCTCTAACCTTATTTTTAGCATACCTTCTATTACATCGATTAGCACTCCATCCATCGCTAAAAATGGATGCCCCAAGATGATTGCTACCTGTTTGTCTGCCAAAAAATTTAACACAATAAAGTCAGCAGGAATAATAAATTTACCAAACTTTATGAGTATATTCTCAATCACTCTTTCTGGAAGTGATATGGACCTGTCTGCCAACTGCAATCGCAAAAAGATAGGTCTAGGATTTTCCAATCCCAATGTCTCGAAAAAGATATGAGAATCAAATTAATGCTTTCCCCTAAGTCACGAAATGCGTGGACCACCTCAGTACTTTTAATTTGAATAGGGAGAGAGAATTTTCTTGGATCCTTATGTTTCTTAGGCATTTTCTGTGTTACTACAGTGCTACACTTTTTAGTGAGTGTTATTGCCTCCACATCCTGTAATAGCAACCAAATCTCTCAAGTACTTAGCATACTTGGTCATATCCTATAAAATATCTAACAAAGGTAAGATAATGTAAAGCTCTCTGAACATGTCAATGAACTTATTAAAACATGCATCCTCCTTCTCTTTTCTTTACCTCTGAGGGAAAGGAAGTAGCGGCATCTTCTTCTTATCTTCTGCAATAACTTCTTCTTTCGAGTAATTAGACTTCTTTGATTTTTCAGCAACTTTGTCATTTACCTATGGGGTAGTCAAATCTGCATCTATCTCCTTAGTTACCTATAGAGGTTCTCCTTGAATATCTTTATCACTTCTCAAAGTGATTACCATAAGTTGTTTTGGATTTTCTGTATCTATTGGCAGACCACCTTGAGGCCTAGTATACAATGCTTATTGTAACTGCACCAACTGCAACTCTAAGCTTCTCTGGGCCACTTTCTGATTTGTTAATTTTTCATATTGAGTTTTTATATCGGCAGCCATTTGTACTTATCCAACTAAGATTTGTTTTATTATCTCTTCCATATTGTTAGTAGACTGATTTGGTGAATCTTGTGGTTGCTAAATTTGTTATTGTTGTGCATTCCATGGCTGAGTCTTCCACTTCATGTTGTAGAAATTACCATAATTTGTCCTTTGAGCATTGCCTACATACATTACTGATTTTGGATTTGAAGCACACATGGCTGCAGAATGGACAGTATTTTTGAGACCTTACACCAACCACTAGTTTGCTGAACTGCACTACCCAAATCAGTTATCCTAACCATTCAAAGACAAACCTTTTTTCACTAACCTTCCTAATGAAACATCATCCTTACAAAACATGAAACCTCTAATAGTGTAATGATTGGTGATGCTTGGGTTACTGGAAATCTCATTCATATGTCACATAACCCAAGAGGAAGTTTGGGTCGTACTAAAAAACAAAATGGCAGCCTAAAACAAGAGTCTCTAGAGTAAAATCTGGAAATTCTACTTAAAAGCACCTAAATTTTTAGGGACCTAGTCCCATGAAAAAGAGAATGACTAATGATGAACCTAGTAGGGCTTCTAAAAGAAGAAAAGAAAGAGACAATTACTAAAGATGCAGAATTTGGGAGATTACAAGTGTAAATTCAGCATTATACAAAGGAAGATCCAAGGGTCTTCACAAAACATAGGAGTAAGGAGAATGATGAACTCAAGAAGAAGGTTACAATTCTAAATAAGGAGGCTCTGAGCTAGAATACAGATATCAGTATGCTAGCCAACGATTTGTTATACTCTTACAATGGCCCTACTTCTCCTAACCTTCTCCACAAATCCTCTACTTTTTTAATTTGTCTAACTTCTGTGGCTTTTTCTATGGAATAGGAAAAATAAATCTTGCACTACAATGATACCTAAATGGTTCAAAATGAATGAGATCTTGTTTTTGTGCCCTTTATCTGGTTCTACTTTATTTGTAAAGTTTTTCTTAATATTATTATTTCCCCAGTGGCCATGAGTTAACTAACTTGGGCTTACTGTTACTCTTGATTTACTGTTTTTACTTTTCAATGATGCCAAAAGGGGAAATACTGATTTCATGTGGAAGGGACCAGGTACCAGGTGTAAAATTATTGAATTGCAGATGTGATGGCATAGTGATAGGAGGAAGTATGTAAATGCACTAAATGAATAATGGTGCACAATGATAGAGGGAAGTAAAAGTAAATGAGGCATATTGATATAAAGAATAATAAGGGACCCGGTCCTTGAGTTTCATGATGGTGGAAGAATGATTGGTGTTGCATGATAGGGTGAACATTCATCTTCAGTAGTGGTAGTCACACTAATTAAATGTGATGAATGAGTATTGATGCTCAAAAGTCCGACGTGGTTTGTAATCATCAAAAGGGGGAAAATGTTGTATATTGTTTTTATGATAAGCAGATAACTACCAGGGACCAAGTCCCTATATGTTCAAGGCAGCAGTATAGTTGGCACGCGTTTGCATAGTTTTGTCCTCTTGTGTCACAAATGGCGAAGGTGTTTCTTGTACTATTGAGGACACCTGTTCCAATGGCATTTCAACCCTGATCATCACTCAACTATATAAGGAAAAGAATATTTCTCTACCATGTGGATTTTGTAAAATTCAAGATTAAAAGAGTGAAGAGAGAAAAAGGCAAACCTCATTCTATAAGAGTAATGTCTTCTTGCTTTGAGAGTGCTTTGGTAGAGTTGCCTAAGTTTTTCACTGATTGGAGTTAATCAGTGTTGAGAGCGTCTTGACAAAATTGTCAACCTAGGCTTATAGTATTGTTATTACAAGAAGGAGTAACCTAGAGTTGGGTTAAATCTAATCTATAATCAAGAGGTTGATTATAGTGGATTTTGGAGAGCTTCTGAGGGAAAACCATGGTTTTTTCTTCCTTGAGCAAAGGGGTTTCTATGTTAAATTAGTTGTTCTTTTACTTTCAGCAAAGTCTTATGTTTCTTTATGCTTTACTCATTTATTGACTATGACTGACTTTGAGGGACCATGTCCCACACAGTGTGGGGTGATCCCAAAGGTTACAACAAAATACATGTTTAAATCCATAAACAAACCAAATTAGGGAAGAAAAACCCTATTTTAAGTATTCTTCATCCTCCCTCAAAGTACCAAGGTCTTCCAAGGTGTGTGACATAACAACAAAGTTCCCTATTTATACTTGGACCAAAGATGCCGATTTTGACATAGCAGCGTGCCACACCTATATCGCAGTTCCTACGGTCTATGGAAAGACCTTATAATTTTGAGATACTGGAATTTATTTTCTAGGATTCTTTCAAGGCATGGCATGACCCTAAAGTGGGGCCTAAGGTCCGTGGTCAAATCCTATCCCATGTATTTGTCCATCCATTCCAAGCCTTCTGATGTTTTTTTCAATTGATTTCAAGATTTATTATAAAACATATATCATCATTATCAGCTCACTAATCACCTTATTGAATAAAATACCACGATTTAGAGCTCAACACAACATACAATTAAAGACGATGAACTAGTAAAATAAGCTAATTGTACTAGTTTAGTCCTTTTGATCATTAACTTAGTGTTTTGTCTCTTGGATTGATTCAATTGAAACTTAAATACTATAAAAAAGTTATTACGTAGATAATTACACAATCATACCCTTAGCAACTCATTACGCACACTAGAATCCATCAAGAACAACTACAAAAACACATAGCTCAAGCTGGTAACACTAGTTTTCTCGTCTAAATTCTAAGTGAACAAATTGATTAAAAACTTGTTTGAAAAACATCTTAAATATTATAATCAAGTATTTTAACACTTAGATTCTAAATTATACAAAGATTTACTCACTAATCACAAGATAAATCCTCAAAACAAGACTAATTAAATCAGGATAACAACACTGAGGTGCATAAATCCACCTCAAATCAATATATATGTGATCATTGTGAATATAATTATAACATTAGAATTAGGGACATAATATTCATAGCTACCATTTTCATAAATCGAATAGGTAGCAGTTTGTGATGCAACCATGTGCCATTTGTGCGTGTGTTACTACTTTGTTTTCTTTGTGTACTGAATCCAAAACTTTCCCGATTAGTCTTACCTAGGTTGTCGGATAGTCTATTAGGAAAGGATCACAGGCCGTTCTTGAAATAAGTTCACTTTTAGCCAAAACGATCTTTTAAATATGAATAAGTATCCCTTGATCCTTATTTTGAGCCTGTATAGATTATTTTGCTTGTTTCACCTTTCACCTTCTTATTTTTGTTACAATCAACCTATTTTGGCACTGGTCCTCCTTAGATATTGTGCTCCTCAACTCAGGCAAATCAACTAAGTTAAGAGTGGCGATCATAGGGGTGCATAATTTAAATTGGGTATGTAGAAGGGTAAATAAGGGAAAATAAAGTAGGGTTAGGTATGGTAGAAATAGAAAAAAAGAGAAAAATAAAGAATGGAAGAACCCACACCTAACCTGAATGTGTAATAAAAGAATAAAAGAGAGAAATAAGAGTGGAATAAAAATAAATTAGTTGATAAATGGACACCCAATGTAAGTTTAGAACCAAGGAGGCTTAGTCACTAACTGTTAATATGCATCATAACAACCCCCAAGCCTACAATACAAGCTGAGTAAAGTCCTATAGTGATCCTAACCTGACTATCTTAAAACTAAGGTAAAGAAAATATGGGCAAGCCTATGGTATTTGATGCACATTGTTGGAACTTCTTTGGTTAGTGTGAGTGTCTCTTGATACATCTCCGCATTGACATGTATTATTATATTGATCTATTGGGACTTTTTTGTTGTGAAGGTGCATGGGTTGTGTTGCTAGCTGCTTACTTGTTTTTGAAGCTTAATTTGTACATATGCATTATTATTTGTTGCTAATGTAATAAAATATCTTGATTCTTTTATGTCACATGGTTGTGCTTCATATGTACACACAGTTAGTTTTGAAGTATTAAAATTAGAGGGGGTGAAATATTTGGAGCTAAATTTGATGATTGACTGCTATAGGTATCTTAGGTTTCTCTTTGTTAAGCATCGTTGTTTTGTTATGTTGTGTTTTGTTGCCTGAGGAAATGCAAATTTTCTAAGTTGAGGGTGTTGATGTTATATGGATTCGTAGCACTTTTGATGCTTAAAACCAAGAAATATGCAAGTAATTAGGTATATTTTTGGGGATATGATGTGTTTTTGAGTTGATTTTGCAGGAAAATAGGTTTTGAGAGCTAACCGGAAGAAAAAGTTAAAAGCTACAATTTCTGCTACCTACTTTGGCACCTAATGGCCATAGGAATCACCTACTGGATGTAGGTGACTGACTGTAGGTACAAGAAGACTCAAGTTCAAAGAATAAGAATATAAAAAAATTAAACTACAACCTACGGTAGGCCACCTACGGCCTGTAGGTTCCACCTACAACCCATAGGTGGGTCCGTAGGTGGCCACTAACTCTAGTTTTTCACTTTTATTTAGGATTTGATTTCTGAAGTTTCCATGTAATCTATAAATACCCTTTTGACATTTTTTTATGTATGATATATATTCTAGTATATGCCCTTGGGGGATACCAAATACTCTTATAAACATATTTTTATTCCAATATTCGATTTTTATCTTGCAATTCTCTTATGTTTCTTTTTTTTGGTTGAATTATTAATTTGAGACTTCGAGTTTTCTTATTTTATTATTATGAGATTGTTTCTATGATTTTGTTTATGTATTGCATGAATTATCTTGCAACTATAAGCGGCTAATTGTTTTATCTAGTGTTGTGGGAACCCTAGAGGATTAATGAAGTAGAGGAAGGGCCAAGTCGTTCTAAATAAAGATTTTTTTATGTACTATGGTTTTCTTCAGTTTAATTGATTTCATAGCGGTGGCCAATGTTAAGAACTCGCCTGCATTCACTACTTACTTCAAAAGAGAGGTAGAGATTAGGAAAAGGAGATCAAAATAGTGATTTAAAGTTAACTGTCGATCTAAGCTAATCAACTTCATCTACTTAAGATAATTATCTTTAATCTAATAACTTGCGACACACAACATAATAGTTAATCTGGGATCCAGGGTAAGGGTTAGTAACGTGACACTCTGAGACTCACAAGGTATGGAGTGATATTTGCCAATGAGTCCACAAGACAGTTGGCGATACATAACTTATCAGATTTTACATGTAAGGAATTAAAATAGTTCGACAGTGCAAGTTAAATCTATGGAGTTATAATAGAGGGGGACACAAGACTAGTGTTCATTTCAGATCAATTAAAAAGAAAAAGAAACCATGTTTTGTTAGTTCTTTCTTTTCAAAACAACCCCCCCCCCATTTACTTTTTCATACTGCTTGGGGATTTGAACGAGTTCGAGACATAGTTCCATGTATTCCCTATAGGTTTGACCCAAACTTATTTGAGTTACTATATTTTACATCGACAACTTTACACTTCTAAAGAGGTGTACTTTTGAGAAATATCACATAACCAACCTTGACGTCAAATTACCTCGACCAAGGGTTTTTCAAAAGTGAGTCATTTTCTTTCGAAATAGTGTTTCTCAATGGTGATAATATATCATTAGTATATATGTATGAAATGAGGATGTAATGCACACTATCAACTATATGATGCTATCCAATCATCCAATACCTATATACATAAGTGAGCCAAGAAATCAACTCAACAAGTCCATAATTCATAATTATAAATTCTAATTAGGCACCAGCAAAGTAAATATGCCAGCAAGATATCATTAATACTATATCAACCCCTAACTCGGGCATTTTTATCATGATAAATGAAAAAAATTCACAAATAAGGCCTATATTAGCAAAATAAGCCCTCGTATGGGCATCATATCTATAATAAATGCATTTTAATGCAAAGATAAGGCCAGTGACGTCAAATAAATCCCCCACATGGGCAACCCATAATATCAAATATCACAAACCAACCACAATAGAATATAAGCTTCCACATGAGGAAACAACAATGCAAATACTATTGGAATATAAACACCATAGTTATTTTCTCCAACTCATAGCATGTCTTACCTATTCAAGAATTGCCAACTCTATCTAAAAGAAGTTAAGCCATAACCTACCTCAAAACGACAAAAAAATTGATCTAAAGTGATTCAACACGGAGCCTTCCCCTTGAGAATAGCTTCAGAATCAACTACAATATTCAAATATAACATCTACACATTAAAACAAAGCTAATGATACTCATTTTTCTGATAGTCGGCTCGGCACTAAAATATGTTAGAAAAATGACTTTAAAAATGAAAGGGGTAAAACTAAAATTTTATTATAAACAAACATTCCCCAAGGTTATAGGAGTCTATAGGAGGAAACCCACGTGAAAATGGGTTAAAAATGAGGTCCAAAACAAAGAAATCCCTTTTTAAAACTTTATCAGTACAAAACCTAAATTTTCACTTCAAAATCATGATTTAAAGGTGTTTTTTAAGATATAATAAATGGAATATAGTGGGATTATGAGTTTAGAAGTTATCCACAAGACATTCAACTTTGAAACCCTTGCAAAATTGCCTTTACTGAAACTTGGAGGTTCAAAATTGAGTAAAATTATAAAACTATTTTGTGAATAGTACCTCACAATCGGGACCCTATATCACAACTGTGAGGGTCAAAGTTTGACCAGCCCTTAAATTGACCTTTATGTTCATGGCCAGGTCTTCGCCTTTGAGTAGTCTGATGAATCAAGTCTCCCCGTTTGGGACAGCCTCATCGCATTAGCTAAGAAAGGATCCATTGTATTTTGCAATCGTGGCTACCACCTCACTGTCGAAATAAAAGGTGATTACTTCTTTGAATTCATATGCAAGGCCTACATATGCTAAGAAGGATTCATGCACTAGATATTATCTATGCACCAGCTAATTTTAAATGGTTTTGAATTCCTCAAATGAACCCCGAGATTTAATTAGGACCTGATAGAAGTAAATTGTATATCCTACTAGGATAATTTTGACATTCCGGACTCAATGGGTACTTTGGATTTATGAAAGAAGGTTGTTTTCCCAAATTTACCCCTTGGACCCTCTTTTACTATTTTTTAAATGAAGGGTCAAAATAAGATATAAAGGCCTTAAAATCAAACAAATCCTCCTACTAACCAAAGTTCAACATTTCAAAATTGTTGGCTCAGTTTGTTTTTCCATCCAACACTCAAAACAACAAATGTTGATCGAAGTAAGCTATATTACTCATTAAGACTCTAAGAATTACAAACTTACACAAATCATTCTCGATCGCATCAAAAATCTTGCAAACTGTCCTCGAACCTCAAAATAACATGTAGCAACTATGGGAAAAGGAAAAATAATCAAAACACATAGAAATGGAAGTTCCATAGATTCAATTAATTACAACGTTGACTACAAATCTTTAGGTCGTCTTCGAACATAAATAAAAAAAAATACATAAATCTATTACAAGATGAGGGTGACTACTATATATGTCAAACTTAACCTCTTAAGTGGCCTCCTCAATAGGATTATTTATCAACTAAACCTTGGCCACAGGAATATATATAGAATGCAATGATCTTAGATCCCTGGCAAAAACAGACATTAGTTCCTCAATGAAGGTCAATCTCTTATCCAACTGAACTTAATCCCTATAAAGCATATTAGACTCATCTAAAATATAATATCAAACAATAGATACATAAAAAAACTAGATGGATGAGCAACTCAGAGGCAACCTCCTTAATTGACCAAATAATCTCAAATGGTCCAAACTTCTGAGTCACTCAAAGTTGTCCCTCTTCCAAAACCTCATCACACCCTTCATGGGTGACACATGAAGAAAGAATTGATCACTAACCCTAAAATTTAGGCATGAAACCTACGGTTTGCATAACTTTTTTGCATACTCTAAGTCAATTGAAGCCTATCCTGAATCACCCAAACTCTATCCAAATACTCGTAAAACAAGTTGGTACCATGGGGTCTAACCTGTAAAGTCTCAAACTAACCAATAGAAGATCAACAATGCTTACCATACAATACCTCAAAAGGGTCATCTCAATATTTAAATGAAAGCTCTTATTATAAGATAACTCCTCCAAGGACAAATGTTGCTCCAACTAACCTCCAAAAATTTATAACATATCCACGGAGAATATCCTCCAAAACCTAAATAGTCTACTCCAACTGACCATTAATCTTGAAGTGAGATGTTATTTTAAGGTCAACTTGAGTACCTAACTCTTTTTGAAAGGACTGCTAAAAGGTAAAAGTCAACAATAAACCTCTATCTAAAATAATAGACACAGGTAATTCATGAAGATGAACTATTTCATGAACATAGATACATGCTAACTTCTCAGCAAATGGATGAGATCTGAATAGGGATGAAATAGGCTAATTTGGTCATCTGATCTATGATGACCCAAATATTGTTAGAACCATGATATGTATGAGAAAACTCGCTCATGAAATCCATAGTGATCCACTTTTACTTCCACTAAGGAATGGGTAATGTCTAAAGCAAACCACCAAGTCTTTGATGCTTAGCCTTCACCTACTATAACACAAGCAATGAGTTATAAAATTTGCCACATCCTTCTTCATACCACCCTCTAGTAAAGTTACTTCAAATAACAATACATTATGGTCACACCTGGATGGATAGAATATCTAAAACAATGAGCCTCTTCTAAAATCGATGTCACCCAATCTCTAACTCTCAGCTGATGTACTATCAAAATATAGCACTTTTGATGCTTATAACTATGAAAATATGCAAGTTTTTGAGGTTGTTTAGTTAGATATAATGTGTTTTGGGTATGTTTTACAGGAAATCGTGTTTTGGATGCTAAGTTTGTGAAAAAGATAAAAAGGTATTTTTGGCTACTTGTTGGAGAAATTATGGATGTTCAGGACACTTTCTAACTTGTTCGTGATCAAAGCATGTGCAGTAATTAAAAAAGATCAAAAAATATGACTCTCGACACTTGCTAAGTCAATATATGGACTGCATGTTGACAAAGCAAGTGCCAGAAGCCCAAAATCCCAAGAGCTGACTTGCACGAAAATTTGATCTGGAACTTGCGGTCTCCACTTGTGCCCTCCCTTCTGGCTGCAAGTACTACCTGCGCCCAAGGACAAGGCGCAAGTAGGGACCCTAAGTGGCTACCAACTTTTTGATCTCCTATTTTATTTGAGCTTTGGTTTTAGAGTTTCCTTATGTACTATAAATACCCCATATGTGTTTTTAGTAAAAAAAAATGCACTCTTTATACTTACAAATATATTTTGATTCCGAGATCCGACTTTGGTCGTGGAATTCTCTTGTATTGACTTCAGTTGATTAATTCGGTTACGATTTTGGGTTTTCACTTCTTCTTATTATGATTTCATCTTATGCTTTCAATCATGAATGTTATTAATTACTTCACAAGCATAAGTGGTTAAAAACCCATAGCTAGGGTTGTGGAAACCCTAGTGGATTAATGAGTAGGGGAAGTGTTATTGTAGTTCTTAACTGATAGCCATGCATGCATTGTATTATCTTTACTTTAATAGTTATTTTAGCAGTGGCCAGCATTATGATCCCACAAAGATTGTTGCTACTTACTCAAAAAGAGGAGTAGTGACTAGGAAAACATAATTATAATAGTAATTTAAAGTTTAACTATCGATCCATGCTACTAGGTATTATTTGATTAAGATGGTTAGCTATCATGTAATAATTAAAGACACAAAAGGTAATAGTTTACTGGGATCAAGATAAGAGTTAATAACACAACTTCCTGAGACTCAAATAGTAAAAGGTGATATCCATCTGCTCATCCAAAAGGTTATACATGGTAAATAACTTATTACATTCTGCATGAAAGGTATTGGGTTGGTTCAATAAAGAACAAGATGACTACGGAGCTGAGAAGCTAGGGGGGACATAATCCTAGTGTTCACCAATACTGATTACAACTAAAGTTGATATTTGCTACTTGTTCGATATTTCTATTCAAATACATCTATTTACTTTTCTAGTTTTTACCCATTGATTAAAGAATTTGAGATCCAAAAGTCTGCATATTCCCTTAGGATACGACCCCAACCTTTGTTGGGTTACAAAATTTGACAGTGATCGCAATCATCTTTAGAGTGAAGGTGTAACTTAGGTGTTACCATTAGCATACAAACTAGACTACCAATCGCCAGTGCACCATCATAATCAAGAGAGGTTTCCTTAGTCTCGCCTCTCAACACCTAATCTCAAATCACCCTCAAACTTTGTCATAAAACTAGTGAGATAATTTCATTCAATCAAGAAAGATCTAGTATCACCAAAGGCTAAAACATGCTTGGGTGTAATACACATATTTCCCTAGCCTAGATTAACACTCAATACATGGGTTATCCTAAATAAAATTTTTGGAATACTCAATTGTTTTCATATTAGATCTTGCAATTACAAAGGAAATTCAATTAGCTTTCCAACAATATAAAATTCACTTAAATTTGACAGCCGGGTAAGAAGTTATGGCGATTTTAAGTTTCAGTCGTTAAACATTATCATTCAGGCCTGTAGCGCATCGCGGAGTGTGTAAAAATAGCAGTTGTCAATTTCCAATGTTTCTCCATGATATTGGCACGTCATGCCATAGACCCAGTTCACAAATATCAATTTTCAGTGTACCAACGCAATTCCATCGTGTCGCGGTGCACTTCCAGTTCACAAACAAAGTGGCAATGTAATACCACCGCATCGCGCCACCAAGAAATTTCCTAGTTGGTTTTTTTCCTGTGACACGGCGCGATAGCGCCACATCGCGCCAAGGGCCCAAATCGAGATTTTTCAGCTAATTTTCAGTTTTAAATTTTAAGCTTTTAAATCATTCCAGGAGTATTTGAGTCTTTTTCCATGGTCGTAGTCAGCCTTTAACACAAAAATCAACCCTAATAAACCTAGTTACACCATTATTTATTCAGTTTTTCCCCAAATTAAATCTTTCTCTCTAAAGAGGCAAAAATCCTAGTTCAATAATCAAGGTCAATCCTCAAGAATCTTCCAAGAACCTTCAAGAACTATTCTTCTCAGGTATGTTAGATGTTCATCTATGGGTCCCTTCCACCCATGGAGTCAAAGAATCTATTTTTAAAGTTTCAAGAATTATGATTCATGATTTACATGTATGAAATTTGATTGTATTCATGTTTTGACATATATTGAGTTTCACTCCATTATTAATGGTAGATTCCATGAAGTTGTATAGAATATATGTTGAATTGAGTAATCCCCATGTTATAATCCATGAATTTGCAAGTTAATTGTTGTATCCATGTTAACCCTAAGTGTTTATGATTTGATGAACTAAGTGTGCTTCTCATGTGTTTGATAAATCGTCTATGAGAATGAAATAATGCCATTATAGAATGCTAATATGTATTTCCCATTCATGTACAAGATAATGTATTACAAGTGTTTGATGAAACGTTTGAATGAATGAATTGTGACCAAGTGAACATTGTATGTTATTCAAGATTATGCTTTTCTTTACTTTTCATGCTATCAAGTCCTGGGGGTAGTTAATACCCAATAATTTAGCTATTACTTAGAGATAGTATCAGTTACAAAATAGTATCAGTCATGTCACGATCAGTAGTACTCTCAGTACCTTATAGAATTTAGTAGAATTCTGTCAGTTACTGAACTTAGGAAAACTCAGTAATCTCAGTATTAGTCCAATCCAGTTCAGTTAATCATTTTTATGTCTTTCAGTGGAGAGTAGGATTCAGTATTGAGTGAGCCCAAGGATGGGGGCTCACCTGCTAGCACATGGTGTGATCCTTAAAAATAATCCTTGCATTCCAAAACTACGTAGCTAGCATAGGTTGAGACATCAAACCTTCCAGTTGAGGGTTAATGAGGTGCTCTACCTTCCAGTAGAGGGTACCACCGTTCTCATTTAGGGAACCTTCCAGTAAAGGGTTACTCTTCAGCTTGGATTTACCCGTGGAATTATAGTGGCACCCTTCTAATTAGGGTTACAGATTGGACTCTAACTCAGCTATCAGATCAAATTTGGGGTATGTTAGTTAGATGATTACCTTCCACAGTTTTAGTTTCAGTCTCTGTCTTTAAAATAGAACTCAGTTCAGTTCTACAGAATCAGGACTGTCAGATATAGTCACTCTGTTATCAATAACTCAGATTATCAGTGATTTTAGATTATCAGTATATTTAGTTATTAGTTATCAGATTCAGTTCCAGTATACTCAGTTACAATATGCACAGTATGTTCAGTAGTTACAGATCCTCTATGTATGTTATCCAGCTCTTGCATATCATTCAGTTAGTTATTGTTCATACATATGAACCTATGCATTCAGCCTTACCTTATTTAGAATGCCAGTACCTTCCCACATACTGATCGCATACCCATTTTTGCGCTATGATGTTTCATATCATAGGTTCGTACGCCCAGGTTCCTGACCGCGCTTAGCCAGATTCAACCAGCAGTAGCAGACTTAGTAGTGAGTCCTTATCTATCGAGGATATGATTTTATTTTAGTACTTCATCTTAGCAGTATTTTAGTAGATAGAGTTAGTTGGGGGATTGTCCCATCAACTCTACTTTTAGATAGTTTCAGTTAGAGGCTTTTCAGAATAGATTTTCAGACAGTACATCAGATTCAGATGTTATTATTCATTATCAGTGTTTTATATGTTTTGAACCTTATGGAATTTTAGCCTATTATTCCGTAATTATTTTAGTATTATTGTTCAGTGCTTACATCAGATATCATTCATGGGTTAGCTTGTGGTCCTTCGGGGTTGCAAGCACCATGTGACGACTAGGGGGTAGTCTTAATTCATTACAAACTTACTATCAGAGCCTAAGGTTTAAAAGAGTCCTAGGTATTTTGAAAGCTGTATTGCGTAGAGTCTTGTGCATGGGTATGTAGCGCACCACACTTATGGACAGGAGGCTATAAGATGTTTTAGGAAAAGTTTCCCTTCTTTTATTTTTTATGTCTTGCGAGTGAGCATGAGCTCAAGTTAATCTATCAGTCTAATCTACTTCTTTATTTTGTTTATAGAACATGCCTCCCAAAAGGACTAACAAAAGAAGAACCGAAAATCAGTCAGCCCCTCAGCCTATTCAGGCAGATCCCCTGGACGAACATGTCTCTCACGTAGAATTCTAAGTTGTATTCACTACTCTAGCCAATTTAGTCATAGCCCAGAATGAATGGCCAGCTGCTATTCCGGCCAACCTAGTGGCCAATACTATTACAACTAAGATTTGGGACTTCACCCGAATAAATCCTCCTTCTTTTACGGGATCAAAGTCTGAAGAGGATCCACAAGAGTTCCTCGATCAGGTTCAAAAAGTCACAAATATCATGGGAGTGACTTCCAGTGAGAGTGCAAAGTTAGTACCTATCAGCTACAAGATGTAGCCCATATGTGGTTTAATCAGTGGAAGGTAGACAAGGGTATAGATGCAGAGCCCATAGAGTGGAAAGAGTTTTCTACTGCCTTCCTAGACAGATTCTTTCCCTTAGAGATGAGAGAAGCTAAAGTGTTAGAGTTCATCAATCTCAGACAAGGTAGTATGAGCATAAAAGAGTATTCCCTCAAGTTTACTCAGTTAGCCAGGTATGCTCCCCATGTAGTAGTAGACAATAGGTCCAGAATGAGCAAGTTCATATTTGGGGTGTGAGATAGTGTGGTTAAAGAGTGCAGAACAACAGTGTTGATTAAAGAGATGGACATATCTAGGCTTATGGTCCATGTTCAACAGATTGAGGAGCAAAAATTTAAGAATAAGGAGAAAGAGAATAAGAGGGCTAGAATAGGTAGTTTTAATTTCAATCATCTTAAGTCAGTTGGGGGTAATCGTTCCCAATTTTGTTCAAAGTCTTTAGTCCTAGCTCCTTCCTCATCCAGTGTACTAATGACCCAGGATAGCATAAGCAATGGTCGTACTAATCTATTTTGTGGAGAGTGTGGTAAGAATTATAAGGGTGAGTGCAGAGCTGGCAGTGATGTTTGTTTCAGGTGTGGTAAGCCAGTCCACAGAGTTAGAGATTGTCCTCAATCAGGTTCTCAGGGTCAGTATAATCGTCCTTCAGCTCAGTCAGGTCTCCCGAATCAACAAGGTGCCACTTCCAGTTCCACCACTGGGTAACGCTTAAATAGATTTTATGCACTTCAGTACCGACAGGATCAGGAAAGTCCTCTTGATATGGTCACAGGTAAGTTACAAATCTCCCACTTATATGTTTATGCCTTATTAGATCTATGAGCTTCTTATCTTCTGTAATTTCTTACATAGCAGTCCATACCAAGGTTAAACCCTGAAATAGTAGTAGGGTTATTGATTTAGTAACCCACAGATACAAAATGATGACTTTAATCTAAGGAGGAGATGACAGTATAGTACATGGTAGAAGACCATGCATGTTTACAGTTCCCAGTATAAGGAGTTCCAGTTCACTCTGTAGTACGAATCGGGTACCATAAGTTCAAAAATTCCAAACTCAAGTCATGCAGTTCATGACACACGTATTCATGTTTCCCAGTATGCTTAGTTCTCATGACTCATGTTACACTCTAAATGGTCCATGAAGTTTAGTTTATGCCATGTGTTCCTCAGGCCTATGTAGTGTGTCGAAGTCATTCAGTCGTCTTTTAGTTATATGGTCTCTCGTACATTATCACAATTTTCCTTAAACCTACTCAGTCCCATATTTAGTACCCTTACAAACTTGGTATCAGTTACCATCTCATATCATCCTCATGTCAGTAATGTATTTTATAAATCAATTTTTAACCATATAATCATGCATCAGATATGCATGTTCTGTATGTAAGTTTAGTCGATCAGACCAGTCACGTAATTATGCTTCAGTTGTGCATGTCTAGTTCAGTATGTAAACTCAGTCTGTCTATACTTTCTCAGCTTAACTAGCCACATTCGAGGATGAATGTTCCCAAGGGAAAGATATTGTAATACCCCGTATTTCCCTGGCCTAGATTAACCTTCAGTAAATGGGTTATCTTAAATAAAAAATTTGAAATACTTAGTAATTTTCAGATTAGCACCTGCCATTGCATAGGAAATTCAATTAGTTTTCCAACGATATAAAATTTACCTAAATCCGACAACCGGATGAGAAGTTATGGCGATTTTAAGTTTCAGTCGTTAAACATCATCATTAAGGCCTGTAGCACATTGTGGAGTGTGTCAAAATAGAAGTTGTTGATTTTTGGTGTTGCTCTATGATATTGGTACGTCGCACCATAGACCCAGTTTAGAGATGTCAATTTCCAGTGAACCAACGCGATTCCACCACGTCGCGGTGTACTTACAGTTCACAAACAAAGTGGCAATGAAATACCACCGCGTCACGCCACCAAGAAATTTCCCAGTTGTCCTTTTTTCAGTGACACGGTGCGATAGCTTCGCGTAGCGCCAAGGGCCCAGATCGGGATTTTTCAGTTAATTTCAACTTTTAAATTCTGTGCTTTTAAATCATTCTAGAGGTATTTGAGTCTTTTTCCACGGCCCTAGTCAGCCTTTAACACAAAAATCAATCCTTATAAACCTAGTTACACCATTATTCATTCAGTTTTTCCTCAAATTAAATCATTCTCTCTCAAGAGGAAAAAACCCTAGTTCAAGAATCAAGGTCAATCCTCAAGAATCTCTCCAAGAACCTTAAAGAACTCTTCTTCTCAAGTATGTTAGATGTTCATATATGGGTCCCTTCCACCCATGGAGTCAAAGAATCTATTTTTAAAGCTTCAAGAATTATGATTCATGATTTACATGTATGAAATTTGATTGTGTTCATGTTTTGACATTTATTGAGTTTCACTCCATGATTAATGGTAGATTCCATGAAGTTTTATAGAATGTATGTTGAATTGAGTAATCCCCATGTTATAATCTATGAATTTGCAAATTGATTGTTGTATCCATGTTAACCCTAAGTGTTTATGATTTAATGAACCAAGTATGCTTCCCATGTGTTTGATAAATCGTCTATAAGAAAGAAATAATGCTATTATAGTGTAACAACCTAATTTTCTGGAACCAGAATGTCACATGGTGCTCATGATCCTGAAGAACCGCAAGCTAACTCTCTACTGATATCTATACCTGAGCACAGCATAATATATATAATAAATGCAAAAACTGGCCATAAGGTTCAAAACATCTAAAAATACTCAAAACTGAAAACTGAATACTGATACAATTGTCTGAAAAGCCTCTAAACTGTCTGAACTGTGGAGTTGATGGGACATTCCCCCAACTAACTCCGTCTACTAAAAATAAACTAAGTCTGATGCGATAATAAAAAAATAAGAATTATCCTCAAATGAAGGACTCACTGCTACGTTTACTGCTGCTGACAGGGACTGAGCTGCTAGGGATACTTTGGATCTCATGCCTCTAAACCTATGGTGTCAAATAAAACACCATAGCACAAATGCGTCAGTACGGTAATATACCGAGTATGAAGATGAGGTAAGGCTAAATGCCAGGGCTTATACATGAACAATTACCTAACTGAATAACCATGGGAGTTCTGAATGAGAACACATGCATAAATGGACAAATCATAACTAAAATCATCGTGACTCTTAATATTGAGACTCGGATACTACTTTACTAACGTCTGAACTCACTACTAATACTGAGAAATTGAATAACTAAATCTTCTAATATTGATAACTGAGTACGGAAGTTGAGATCAGTCCTATCTAGCGAGTGATCTTTGAATCTGATGATACTGAAGTTGATTAACTGAATCTACTCATATCATTAACTGAGCTCTGAACTTGCTACTATCGAATGACTAAATTTGTGATCAAACCTTTCTGATGGATGATCTCTGAATCTAATAATAATGATAAAGAATGATTGAATCTGAGATCAGACCTATCTAGTGGAAGATCTCTGAATCTTTTATTAATAGAAAAGATGGACTGAGTTTGAGATCAGGCCTATCTGACGGGTGATCTCTGGATCTATTATTACTGATTCTGATTAACTTTACGTGAGACCAGGCCTATCTAGCGGGTGGTCTATGAATCTATGAAACTATCTAAGTTCCTTACTGAGATGGGTGACTGTATCTGACAGTCCTAATTTTTGAGTTCTACTCTAAAGAATGATACTGAAACTGCAACTGTGGGAGTTCTCACTTAACCGATATGCCCCAATTCTTGTCAATACCATGCGCGGGTAAAGACCTCTACTATGGTCAAGCCTCTCTAATGGGTGACCCTGAACAAGAAGTCAAGCCTAAGGAAATACGGTAGTCAAGCCTTAATCTAACCGGTGACTCCTGGTCCTACGCTGGCTATGAAGTTCTAGAGTTTAGGGACTGTTACTAACAACTCTTCCTCTCTAATGGGGAATCCATCATCCCTGCACTCTCTCGGTGCTAATTACTACTCCCAACTGAAGGACTCTGAACTGATTCTTAATTGAACTTAGACTGAGCTAAATCTGTTACTGATCATAATGGGTAACTGAGTTAAGCTGAGTTCACTTGATTCCAAATACTGATGGAATACTACTGAATCTCGTTATCTGACTGAATACTACTGAGTTTTGTAACTTACTGAGCTTTACTGAAATCTAAACTGAATGCTGAATACTACTGAGGTCTGAACTGAGTATTGAGTTGGATTAGGCTGAATACTGAGATTACTGAGTTTTCTTAACTTCTATCACTAACTGAAATCTACTGATCATAGAATGACTGATTTTTATCTTGAGACTGACTCGGCTCTAGACAAGCAACTAAGTTTTCGGGTATAGATACCCCCAGGACTTGATAGCATAAACAAAATAAGACAGGACCACACTTGAATATCATGACAATAGACTTTCATTCACAACACAATCAATACGATATCTCTTCAACCACTTGAATGTCATAAACATGTAAATGTATAGGGAATGCATACTAATATCTCATAGTTGTCCAATACGGAATACACATGGATAAGAATGCATGTAGCTTATCATAATACATTCACTAAGGCATTTCAACAAACGTTTGGCATGCACTAGTTATCACATAATTGGTTATTTCATACTTAACATACTAAAAAGGCACTATTCTCTTTACTTAAGAATTCTATCAAACATATGGGGAGCATGCTTTGGTTATACCACAGATTCCAACTTAATTATCATGAATACATCAATATCATGCAACTTGAAGAGGGTTTATCATGAACATTATACTATTCATCACATACCAGAATCAACTCTTGAAATTGGTAGTCTAAATCATGAATTAAAACTCAACAATACAAAAATCATGAACTCTAATACACATAAATCATGACATCTCATAAATACGTAAACCTTAAAATTTTGAAAATGGTTCTTGAACTTCTTGGGTGGAAGGAACCCAAGAATCAACACCTAACATACCTCAAAATCTTGAATCTTGAAAGATAACTAACGTTTCTTGAACGTTCTTAGATTGGGAAACACGGATCTTGATGTTTTCTTGATGGTTCTTGAACTTGAAGAACTTGAATTTCTTAGTTTCTTGAAGAAGGTTTTGGATCTTGTTCTTGGGTTTTGATCTTGAAAGAAACCCTAATTTTGATGTTATGGATGAATGAGGATTTATGTGCTTTGATTTGACGTGATTGGGTGTTAAATAGGATGGAAAAGGACCCAAAAATTCCTTTAAAACAGTGTTTCAGCGCTGTTTCGGACAAAACTGACGGTCTGAGTGATGGACCGTCACTCTGGTGACTGACCTTCACTCCAACCGTAATTTTTGGTACATAAAATGGTGTTACTTCTTCAGTTGTGATGGCCAAAGCGACGGTCCGTCGCTGACTTTACGGTCCGTCAGCTTGCCCGACGCTCCTGGGTAGCTCGGATAACCCTCAGTAAAATGACCATAACTTTTTACTCCGATGCCGGATTTTGGAAAAATTTGTATCGTTGGAAAGGTAATTCAATTATCTATCTGTTGGAGGGTTATTAGTTCAAAAATTCATATGATGTCAAAAAATATGCTCATTTGAAATATTCTATATCAAAATCCTTCTCAAAAATTCAATCTATAATGGGTGTTTTGATTTGTCTAATAGCTAGGACATATTTAAGGCATTAATATACATCAAAATGGATCATAAAGATACCTAATCACTAAGATTTATTTCTCATGAGCTTGAAGTATGTTTCTACTATCGGTTGGGAATCTTGGGGTATTACATATAGCATGCTAACATGTATTCCCCATTCATGTACAAGTTAATGCATTACAAGTGTTTGATGAAATATCTCTATGAATGAATTATGACCAAGTGAACATTGTTATGTTATCAAGATTATGCTTTCTTTTAATTTTCATGCTATCGAGTCCTGGGGGTGTTTAATACCCGACAATTTAGCTGTTACTTAGAGCCAGCGTCAGTTACAGAATAGTGTCAGTCATGTCTCGATTAGTAGTACTCTTAGTCCCTTACAAAATTCAGTAGAATTCAGTCAGTTATAGAACTTAGGAAAACTCAGTAATCTCAGTATCAGTCCAGTTCGGTTTAGTTTATTAGTTCTGTGTCTTTCAGTTGGGAGTAGAATTTAGCACCGAGTGAGCCCAAGGATGGGGGATCACCTGCCAGTAGAGGGTGTAATCCTTAGAAGCAATCCTTGCGTTCTAGAACTAGGTAGATAGCGTAGGTTAAGACATCAAACCTTCCAGTTGAGGGTTGATGAGGTGCTCTACCTACCAGTAGAGGGTATCATCGTTCTCATTTAGAGAACCTGTCAGTAAAGGGTTATTCTTCAGCTTGTCTTTACCCGTGGCACATTACTGCCACCCTTCCAATTGGGGTTACAGATTATACCCCAGCTCAGTTATCAATTCATATTTAGGGCATGTCGGTTAGATGATTACCTCCCACAGTTTTATTTTCAGTCTCAGTCTTCAGAATAAAACTCAATTCAGTTATACAGAATCAGGACTATCAAATATAGTCACTCAGTTATTAGTGATCACAGGTTATCAGTATATTCAGTTATCAGTTATCAGATTCAATTCCAGTATACTTAGTTACAGTATACACAGTATGTTCAGTAGTTACAGATTTTCCATGCATGTTATCCAGCTCTTGTATATTATTCAGTTAGTTATTATTCATGCATATGAACTCATGCATTCAGCTTTACCTCATTTAGCATACCATAACCTTCCTACGTACTGATTGCATACCCGTATCTTGCTCTATTATATTTAATATCATAGGTTCGGACGCTCAAGTTCATGACTGCGCTTAACCAGATTCAACCAGCAGTAGAAGACTTAGTAGTGAGTCCTCATCTATTGAGGATATGCTTTAATTTCAGTACTTCAACTTAGTAGTATTTTAGTAGATGGAGTTAGTTGGGGGATTGTCCCATCAACTTCACTTTCAGACAGTTTCAGTTAAAGGCTTTTTAGACTAGATTTTCAGGTAGTACTTCAGATTCAGATGTTATTATTCATTATCAGTATCGTGGATGTTTTGAACCTTATGGCATTTCAGCCTATTATTCCACAAGTATTTCAGTATTATTGTTCAGTGCTCATAGCTGATATCATTCATGGGTTAGCTTGTGGTCCTTTGGGGTCGCAAGCACCGTGTGACAACTAGGGGTAGTCTCGGGTCGTTACATCGGGTGTTGAAACTTCAAGCCTAACCATATGGTTAGCTAAAGTCTGAACTTCCAAGGCTAAAGGGTACTCTTGGGGTCAAGAGAAGAGCTAAAATCCCATACTAGTCGACTTTCACCTCAAGGAATCTGCAACTATGTAAGTCTTGCTCGAATAATAAAAGATAGTGATGACATAATCCTCAAGAAACTCAAGCCAATGTTGTTGTCCTATATAAAGATTTCGTTGTTTAAAGAAATACCAAAGGCTATGAAGGTTTGAGAAAATCTCACACAGAACTCCTTACAAGTAATGGTGCCACAACTTCAATACAAATACTACAATGGCTAGCTCCAAATCATGGGTACGGTAATTCCTCTCTTGAGGCTTTAACTGATGAAAGGCATACACAATCACCTTACCCTTATGCATCAACACTGCACCCAAATCAATATAAAAAACATTACAAAACAAGGTAAAATCCACACCGACTTTGGGATAAGTCAATATAAGAGACGAAGTCAATAACTCTTTGAGATTTTGGAATGTCTTCTCTAATGCATCCGACCACTAGAACACTATCTTTTTCTGAGTCAACTTGTTCAAAGGGTCCACAATTAAAAAGAAACCCACAGCAAAACAATAATAATAATCAGACAAGCCGATAAAACTTCAAATCTCGATAGGTCTAGTAAGTTTATCCCAATCACGAATCATCACAATCTTTGTTGAATTGACCATAATACCATCTTTAATCACCATATAACCCAAGAAAGCGATAGAATACAACTAAAACTCACACTTAGAAAGAAGAATACAACTTCCAATCATGTAACCTCCGATGTACAATCCTCAAATACTTCACATAGTTGGCCTCACACTTGGAATAAACCAAGATGTTATTTATAAATAGCATAATAAAGAAGTTTAGATATGATCAAAACACCTGGTTCATAAACTTTATGAACACTGTTGGGGCATTGGTCAACCCAAATGACATGACCAAGAAATCATAACTATCATATTTAGTTCAAAAATCTATCTTCGGAACATCTAAAGCTCTAATATTTAACTAATGGTACCAAAATCTAAAATCAATCAAGAAAGCACCAAATCATGCAGAAAATGGTCAAACAGATCATCAATACTGGGAAGGGGATACTTGTTCCTAACCATCACTTTAACTACCTATAATAATTACACATACAGATCAAACCATCCTTTTTATTCCCAAATAAGATAGGCAGACCCCAAAGAGATACACTAGTTCAAATGAGCCCCTTAGTTAATAAATCTTTCTACTACTCCTTCAACTCCTTCAACTCAGTTGGGGCCATCCTATAGGAATCAATATCATGATCTAGATTGGATTAAAATCCATGAAATCATGAAAAACTCAAATAGAATCCATAAGAGGCGGTAAGGCAACACTAGTATCATGGATATGAGATAAATAAGATAAACAACCTCTCTTTGTCAAGAAACGAGCACACAAACTAAATAAAACACACTTTAGAGACAAATTAAGCACGTCTTTCTAAGATAACCTCAACAGAACTAAGGTCATAGTCTTGGAATAACAGTCCAAATAGCATATAAGGAGCTAGATAATCCATACCCAAGATAATATCAAAATCAAATATATCTGAGATAATCAAGTCAAATGGTTTACAAATAAAACCATATAAGATCTGTACACCCGATCCACCATAATAGAAACTCCTAATAGGGTAGAAACATCAAGAGGCATAACAAGAGGATCGCAACAACATAAAAACTTAAAGCAAAATAAGGATAAAGTAGACCTAGGGACAAATGATACAAAAGAAAATTTTTAGTAAACTAAGATGATACATGTAATAACAGCATCAGAGGCCTCAGCCTCAGGTCTAGATTGTATATCATAGTATTAACCACATCTGATCCCAAAGTTAGTAACCTCGCAACCATATTTTCCTCTACCGCGAGCACCTCTAGCACCACTATGTAAACCCCCTTCTAACTACAGATATAGGAGTAGGAAATTCTGAAGCTGAGAACTCTATTGAGGAGGACCCAGTGCATGCTAAGGGAAATCTTAAAAGAACTAGAGTAACCACCCTGGGCCAATTATGGTAACCCAAAGTTGCTAAACTAAAGGTATGATCCCTGTAAAGAAGCTTGAATAGGCCTACCAAAATAACCACGAGAACCTCTACCATAGAAGTCTTTACCTCAGGAGGTATTTCCACTAAACTCACCATTATGATGCACCTTCTTGGTGCATCCATAGGTAGCTTGGATAATCGACTAGGTTATCTTGGCATGCTCAATAATTCTCTCTAAAATATCCCTTAAGACTACTATCAGAGATGTAGCCACCTGATTAGTACCATCCAATTCCTTGAAAATTTTCTAAATCCTCTTAGACTCGGTGGACATGCTAGTGGGAGAATACCAGGATAAAGTCTGAAAACGAGCCTCAAACTTAGCAATAATCATGGATCCCTACTCCAAATGATCAAACTCATCATGCATCTGGTCTCTAGAACTATATGGCATTAATCTCTATGAGAAAGCCTTAGAAAATTGAGTCAAAGTCACGTCAGGTGAACCCAAAGGTCTACAACTATAAAATGACCACTACCAATCCCTACAACATTCGTCAATTAATAAGTAGTGTAAAGAAATCCATGAGACTCAAGGGAACAAGGATTATGTAACTTTTCCTTGAAATCAAAAAAAATTATAGGCATTTTTGCTAATAGCACCACTAAAATTAGCAAACCAAAGCAAATAAAACTCTCAAACCTCTTCCGATAATCATAAGACATAACTATACCCAAAGCAACCGTAGGAATCGTTAGTCTGGCAGGTTGAGAATCCATATAGGGTACTACAAATGAAGGTTGCACCCCTAAGCAAGGAATACTTAATCAAATACTATCATGAAAGGTAGAACACAACTCAAAGTTAAATTAATACCATAAGAAAATGTCAGTATAGATAGCGACACCACACTTAGAGTCAAAGGAATACTATATATATATATATCGGTACTAACAGCGGAACCACACTAGAAATTGGAGGAACACCAGGTTCACTTAATAGAATACCAACCAAATGAGACAATAACTAAATCAATAGACCCTCATGAATTGGGGTAGCAATTGAACTTTATGGGACCTGAGCTAACCCGTATCTCCTGCATGTTCAACTTCTTGTCGAGAGAGGTCCGCCTAGCACTACTTCTAGTAGGGGTAGCTCCTTGTGTCCCTCCTCTACCTCTGGGTCATTTATGACCCTTGCCTTACCCTCTAGTCCGAGCTTCATCCTCGGCTACTAGATCAATCACCTTAGCCTCAAGAGATCTAGTAGTCAACATCTGTGTAGAAAAGAGTAGAACACAACATAGAACATTAGGTAGGAACAACCCACACAACTTAGGAATTAAAATAAAGAATTTTTCTTCAAATACATATTTGAGCTTCACATAGAAAGATACAAACGTTTACGTACCAATCTGTGAGACTCTATTATACATCCTGTAATTAAACTTACGAGATCTGTGAACCTAACTACTTAGATACTAATTTTTTATGATCCAAAACTAGCCCTTGATGACACTTATCATGGTTCACCCATAATAATTAAGTTGATCACTCAACCTGATAAATGAAATACAAAATAACTATGGAATGTATTCTAGAATAGATTCAAACAATCACAAAACATAAACAAAACAAATATATGAATAACATAACATAAAACCCCCAATAAGTGGTTTTGAAATGGTGTCAAAGTTTTGAGCATCTAATATGTTATCTAAATACAAGTAAAATAGAAATTCTATCTTTGAAAATAAGTAAGGACATAATAAGTTAAGTGGAGGTATGAAAGTCGACTCGGATCCCTAGGGCAACCCAGTACCTCTATCACAATCTCAGATAAACACTAATAACGTACTAAAAAGAGCATGTACTAGGATCTATACTAAAAGGGCATAGTAGGAGTGAGTATGATTTACTTAAACTAAATAAATATTATAGGCCGATTGAGTAAAGCATAAAATATGGAAGCATATGCTATGCTTCAAGAAACAATCCATTGTGGTATGTACAATCATAACAAAGTTATTTTTCAAACAGATTCTTTCATTATAATGAAGGCATTACTTAAGGAATGGAAGTGTTCATGGCATGTGTTAGATCATATTGAACATATTACAGAACTATTGCATGGAAAACAAGTAAGATTTCAATATATAATAAGAAAAGGGAACAAATTGGTGGATCATTTAGCTAATACAACAATTGATAAAGGAGGATTCACCATAATATCGTTTGAGCAACTAGAAGTCAAAGAAAAGAAAATCCTAAACAGTGATGAGCTATAGTGTCCATACATCAGAGTTTCACTGAAAAAAGGATATGCGACTAATTAAGGCTATCATTAATAGTGACACCAAAGATTACAAGCATCTATTTATAACCATGGAAGCCAATCATAAAATACAAAAGGTGCCTAGCCTATACAAATACAGCCATAAAAAATGGACTTTAGGTAAAAGGAGAGGGTTGAGTGAGATGAAGAATCTAATCAACCTAATAAGTAGAAGACAGTTCAAACATTTACAGGTCTGAGCATCCCTTATCTTCCTTCCAGCCATATCTGTCAACAAATGTAAAATAATGGGAATTTGCAGCAAAGGATGTTGAACAAAAAGTAGCAAATAATAGTTACTTGGATATGCAATCCATCTCAAGGACCTACCACCCTCATTTCAACACCAAAAATAAGAACTATCCCATACATAAGAGAACTCAGCTGACAAAAACCATAAGAGGAGGAGTAAGGGTTGAAGCTAGATTGAGAAAGATGAATAGATGGAATCCAGTGGACAAAAGGTTAAATTACTTACTTTTGAGAGCTATTAATATAAGGAATTTACAATCTCCATGTCACAGTGTTGATGATCTGCAGAGAAAGCCTCACAAATTACTGATTCAAAGGTGGCAGATCCATTGTTCACCTTAAACTAAGTTGAAATAGTGGAGAAGACACAACATAATTTAGGAAACCCTACAGACATTTGTATATGTCTGGCTAAAGTAGGATTGGGACGGGTTTATTTATCCAATTTGTTTAAACCCAAATTACTTTATCCGATTCATGATGGGTTGGTCCATCTTTTTAGATACTATTTAATTATTTTTGGTTGAGTTATTAATTAGCCCAAAAATTAATTTTTTTTAAAAAAAAGAGTAAAGTAGAAAATAAGATAATACGAGCACGCCACCTACAAGAAGAAAATTCCCCAAATGGTAGCATAAATCTCTACTTAAAGTTCTAATATATAAATACGTAGAAAAACATAAACATCACAGATGTGTATATATATACATATATACATATATATACATATATATGCATATATATATATATAGAAACACACACACAAAACACTAAAACTAAGTACAAGTCAAGAAAACTATGGGAAATAAGCAAGATGCGTATGCAAGTGCAGTGAAATGCAATATACAAGGAATGAATTATGAAATTCATCGTATGACTTTTTGTATACACCCATCATGATTGCAAAATTTGAGGATTACGTCCAGACTTTTAGAGATCATAGGTTTTTTCCAGGTTCTCAAAGAGAAAATTTTTTCTTAAGTCAGTGGTATTTCGTGGACATATGTGTCTAAGGATAGGATTTTTTCTATCACAGTGAATATTGAGGCTATTCGTGATTGGACTAGGCCTAAATCTTTGTCTGAGATTCACAACTTCATTAGTTTGGTTGGTTACTATAGGTGATTCATTAAGGTTTTTTCAACTAGTGCAACATCAATGACTAGATTGGCCCAGAAAGAGGTTCCTTTCTAGGTGTTCGAGGAGTATGAGTCAAGCTTTTTGAAGCTCAAGGGTTTTCTCACCTCAGCTTCTATACTGGATCTTCCTATTGAGGTTGAGGTATTTCCCATATATTGTGATGCTACAAGGTCTGGGTTGTGTTTTGATGCTAGAAGGTGAAGTTATTTCTTATGCATTGAGTTAGTAAAAGGTGCACAAGCTCAAATACCCTACTCATTATTTAAAGTTAGCGGTGGTAGCCTCTGCACTTAAGATTTAGAGGCATTATCTATATGGTGTGCATTGTGAGATCTACACCAAAAATCATAGTCTTTAATATATTATGACATAAAGAGAGCTAATTCTTGGTATCATAGATAGATGGAGTTTTTGAGGGATGATGACATCTCTATTCTATACTATTTAGGCAAGGCAAATATGGTAGCAGATACCTTGAGATAGAAGGCGGTAAGAATGAGCAACTTAACATCTATTTTAGTTTTAGAGAGGCTGTTGGCATAGGACATCAAGTCCTTGTCCAACTTGTTGGTGCAACTTTATATTTTTAGCCCTAGGAGGATTTTTGCTAGTGTTAAGGTGAGGTTTACCTTAATTGAGAAAATTTAGAGTTGTCAAATTGAGGATATGAGACTTTGTATCACCTATGATCAGGTGTTGAGTGGTGAGTATAGGAAGGCTACTATAGATTCTGAGGGTATTCTTAGGTATGATGGCTGCATCTGTACTCTAAGAGTTGGAAAGTTGATTAAGTTTACATGAGGCTCAAAACAATAGATATTCTACTCACCCTGGTATAACAAAGATATATAGAGATTTAAGGTAACACTATTGATGTAGTGGGATGAAGTGAGATCTATGAGATTTCGTAGATTGTTTCCTTTGTTGTCAGTAGGTGAAGGCCGAAAATCATAGGCCAAGTGGCGTAATTTAGAGATTTACCATTCACGAGTAGAAGAGGAAGTAGATCACTATGAACTTTGTTAATGGTATGCCTCACACCTTCCGCGGTTTCGATGGTATTAAGGTCATTGTCGATCAGTTAACTGAATTGGCACATTTCCTTCCTATTCAAATATTCTTTAATGTCGAGAGGTTAACGTGTATCAATGTTTGTGAGATATTTAACCTGCATGGAGTTCCCATATCTATTATTTCAGAATGGGTCTCATTACTTACTTCTAGTTTCTGTAGATCTTTTCATATGGAGTTTGTTAGTTAAGTGGATCTTAGCACTACTTTTCACCTTCAGAATGATGGGCAATCAGAACAAACTGTTCATGTTCTCGAGGATATGCTCCGAGCTTATATTATGGATTTTGGAGATTAGTGGGAGAAACACTTAGCTTTGGCAGAGTTCATGTATTATAATAGTTGCCATTAGATAATTTAGATGTCACCATTTGAGGCGTTATACGATAAACATTATCGAAATATGATTGGATGGTTCAAGGCCTTCGAGGTTGGGCTTTGTGGTACCTACTTGATTCAAGGTTCATTAGCCAAAAAGGGTGATTCAAGATAGTCTTAGGGTAGCTCAGAGTAGGCATAAGGCTTATGCAGATCATAGACTTCGTGCCTTAATATTTGGATTTAGAGACTATGTATTCCTTTGAGTATCATCCAGGAAGAGCGTGATGAGGATTGAGATGAAAGGCAAGCTCAACCCTAGATACATTGGATTTTTTGTGATCCTTCAGATAGTTTGAGAGGTGTCTTATAAGTTAAACTTGCACCAAATTTTTCCGTAGTTCATATAGTTTTCCAAGTATGTATGCTACAACATTACATTTTAGATAAGTCACACGTGGTTTAATGTTTCTCTATTTAGTTGGATGAGAGATTAACCTTCGTGGAGGAATCGATGTTCATAATAGCTAGGGATATCACGCAGTTGCATTCTATGGAGATTACTATAGTTAAGGACCAGTGGAGACATCACCCAGTATAGGAGGCTTCTTGGGAGATCAAAAGAAAGATGCGGGACCAATATCCCCACCTTTTCAATCCTTTAAGTACATCTAACCCTTTACTTTTGCGGACGAAAGTTCTTATAGTAGTGGATATTATAATGGCCCTCCGGGTCATTTTCTATATTTCCATACATTTTCACCATTTAGAGATTTCCTATAGCTGCCCCAAGTCATTTATGACTTTCTGGAGCTGACAGGTCAATTACTGGATAGCTCATTTGAATTTTAGACCCAATTCTCTGTTTTGTAGTCGTTGTTGGTTAAAATTGGTTATCTAATAAAAACATCAAGTTAACATCTTTGCATGCTAATTCGGATAGTTACATCAGCTCTGGAACGTTGATTTAGGCTGGGGACCTTTGGTTTGGGTCCCAAGGCTTTCAAACCCATTCTAGTCTATTTGTCAAAATTCAATGAAAATGGACCTTGGGTGTAGGGCCCACTTTTTATCAAAACAACCCAAAATAGAAATTTTGATTCCATTGAGTTTGAAATATAGAATTTGATAGAGTAGAAAAGTTCATTTGCAGTCATAGGAATCTGAATGAATCCCAAGGGATCAGTGGAAACTTGGAATTTTTCAAAGATTCAACTGATGAAACTCAGTTGGTTCATCAGCTAAAGTAGACCTTTGGTCATTTTAGCAGCCAACCAATTGCTTAAGAGACCATGGCTTGTCAGGATGGGACGCTAAAGAAAAAGCTAGTCCGCTAAAGTAGAGGTCGCATAATAAGCTTCTTTTCTACTTTAGCGGAGGGGCCAGACCCAGTGGGTACCGCTTAAGAGGTACTATGCCGCTTTGGTGGCGACCCAGCGGGTACTGCCTAAGAGGTCACTAAATCTACCTCTTTCCTAATTTTCTCACTATTTTTCACAAGTCTCAAGAGTTAGAAATTCTAGAGAGTGGAAAATTGAGAGAGTGTTCATTGGGAGATTCGGGGGTATTTATGAGCTCGAATAAATCATTTCATCGACGAAATCTTTGTAAGTTTTGTTTAATTAATAAATTAATTCTTCTATTTAGACCCAAGTCCCTAAACTCTTTTTGGGTTGATTTTAGCATTGTTTGATCTTGGAATTCACCCGTTCTTGAGGGTAAATATTTCTTGAGCACCGGGAATAAATCATTTCATCGCCGAAATCTTTGTAAGTTTCATTTAATTAATATATTAATTCTTTAATTTAGACCCAAGTCCCTAAACCCTTGTTGGGTTGATTTTAGCATTGTTTGAGCTTGGAATCCACCCGTTCTTGAAGGTAAATGTTTCTTGAGCATAGGGGCGCGTGCTGACGATTTCGAAGGTGCAATACTGCAAGCGGGCCCCACATGGGATTTTAGCTTGATTATGGAATCAAAGCATAGAGATAAAATATGGGTAATATTGTTCTAGTAGTGATGAGTAGAATACTATTCTGATAATGTGGTATCATGCAGAAGCTTCTGGGAAGGAAAAATCATCGATTTAGCGGACTTCATCAAGCTTTCTTTGGCACCAGGTAGGATAGGCTTACTTTTCCCTTAGATTGAACTTATTTGTAGTATCGATATGATAATATGCTTGTTTTGGGTTGGAATTAGCATTTGGAGTTACATTTAGTGTGAATTGGATAATTTAGCCGATTTAAAAGTTGTAATAAGGCGTAATTGACTTAGCCATTCATTCTTTAGGTAGAATTGTTGTCTTAGGATACCAATGAGACTTATTTAGTATCCTGTAGTGAAATTTGGCACCCTAGTCTAGTTTGGGTAATATTTTCCTTAGAATGAATTATCGAGGTTTGAAGTGGATCTCTTCGGCCCACCTTAGGACAAGATTTCTATAAGCTCCTTGTAGACTCAATAGATATGTAACATTATCTTATTTACTTTCTTGAGCTCAAGGAGTTTTTGAACATACGATGGTTTATTCTTGATTGATGCTTGAAAGATGATAGTTCTTGTTCAAGTCCAATGATTATGATACTAAGACCGGTTCAATTTCACCATTATTGATGATATCAATTCTAGTTCAAGTACGACATATGAGATGCTAGTTCTGGTTCATGATTGACAATTATGATACTAAGACTAGTTTGATTCTAGTATTAATGATGATATCAGTTCTGATTAATGTACAATATATGAGATACTAGTTCTGCTTTATTTCCGACATTGAGATATTATTCATAACAATTATGGAATCAGTTCGAGTTTGGTTTTACAGTATGAAATGATCCACGATTATGAATTTAAGATATTATTAATTAACATAGCTACAATTATTAATTCTCCTTTATTTCACCCCCCCCCCGGGACTTATAGGGGCCCGCATTGAGTTATTTACTTTATGTGAACCTTCTAGCTTATAGACGCCAGTTATATAGTGATAGCTATGTTTTTCTTAATATTATTATTTTGATTATTTACTTTCAGTATTTGGAGCATTATTCCATAATTTCCTCTTTCCTTGATTTATCTTACTTATCTCACATTTTTATTATATTTGTATTATGATTTAGCTTAGTCAGCCAATGATGCCCACTGAGTACCCTGGATTTAGTACTCATACTAAACTTCTATAACTATTTGGTGCATATCTGAGTACTAGCTGATGTCGCTGACACTGTGTTTGTGCCGGCAAGAATTTTGAGAAAGGGTGAGTTCTCGAAGTCGTAGTTGACCATTTCTCCATTTTCTAGTTTTGTGTAGTCTTTTTTTTTAGACTATTGTATGTTTACTTTGATAGTACTCGTATTAATTAGGATTAGAAGCTCTTGTGCCGACTTTACTAGGTCGTGGGCTGATATGATTCATCTTTTTGTTCCCCTCCCATTATGTTATTATTATTCCTATGATATATTTCTTATGATCTGTGATTTTTATTTTTGTTTTCCTCCCATTATGTTATTATTATTCCTATGATTAATTTCTTGTAATTCATGTAATTGTACATTTTCAGCATTTAAGCCATTTTCCATCATGTAGCCCATTACTTATAATTTTTGGCTATGATTTGACTTACCTATTGATGTGGTAAATTAGATCATGACATATACATATTAAAATGAAAAAAGGGTAAAAATACCCCTTAACTTTCATTATAAGTTAATTTTTCCCCTTATTATGTTATTGGACTAAATATAGACCCCCTCCCGCCACAGTTATCAAATTTAACATATATATCCTTCAATTGGATGATTTCCCCCAAATCAACCAAAATTACCCAATTTGAATTAAAATAATCTAATTCTCTCTTTTAACCCGAAATCAATCCACTAAACAAAAAAAAAACCATAGTAAATCACATGCTAAAATACATCTCTCCCGTATTCATCTTCTTCCTCAATTACCGGGCTTCTTCCACCATTAAAACACTTTCCAACCTTCTTCATCACCTTATGACTATCTTGTATATGAATATAAGATTATTGGATCTTTCTTTCAAGGACAAGTTAGTTTCATGTATGGATCATTCATGCACAAGGAATTAACTGGCATGAAAGGATTATCAATGAGGAGTTTGGATACCAAATGTTTGCAGGAAGTAGGTATGCTTACTTTATTTTTTCTTCAAAAGAAAACTATTGTAAGCATAACATTGTGGTATAATATTTCCAATCCTTAAAAAAATTTGTGATTTAGAATGACCACTTTTTTTTGAGCTTGCGTTAATCCAATAGTCTATGCAATGATTGGCATAAGGAGATGTAATGACCCTCAAGGTCATTGTTTCTATTTTTATATATTTTCTATATTTTGAGTTTTTCGATAGTTGCTACCAGTCATTTATGGCCTGTTGAGACAAGTGTTTCAATCTCGAATAGTTGATTTGAGAATTCTATTAATATCTAACGAGTTTTGTATTATTTGTTTTAAATTAAAATTAGATAAAATATATATTCTTACTTTTATAAAATATATATTCTTACTTTTATAAAATATTTTAGATATTTATGAAAATTTGTTAGTTACGATATAATTGTGTATGTAGTTATTTTAAAAAGTTTTATAAGTTATTAATATTTTAGATGAGATAGTAAGTCTAATTTTGTTGATAAAATATTATAATTATGATAGGTAAGTATTATTTGAAATAAATTTTAAGTAATTATGATACATTTAAAAAGTTATACTTCCTCCGTCTTATTTTATGTGTCGTCATTTGACTGGACAGAAAATTTAAGAAATAAGAAAAGATTTGGTAAAAATTATCAAATTGTCCTTTATTAAAAAATATGTTCCTATCTTTATTTTTAATTCAGTGGGATCAATAAGTGTAAAAGTGAAATTTGACTTTAAATAGTTATCAAATAAAAAAAGATGATATTTCTTTTAGAACGAATAAAAAAGAAAATAATAACACATAAAATAAGACGGAGGAAGTATTTATTTCACCGCGAACCCACAACAAACCCCATTCACACGTGGAATGGACCCATCTAAGATCGTTCATGGATAAGGAGGAAAGGGGTGATGACACCACTCAGTCCACGTGGAAGATAAAGAAAGGGACAACACGTTACATTATGATTACATTAATTAGTAGACTTTTTCTTTCATCCACTATAAAATATTTGATGACGTGTCTATAGATATTTATATGTCCTACAAATCATAAGGTTTACTAGTACCATCACTTAGGTCTATTATCTTTTCAAATTATTTTCACTAAAGTAAAGTGATAATTGTTGATTTTAAGGTTGGCAAAACATTGGCTTTCTTGTATAAACTTATGTGATCTACGAGCAACTTTTTCATTTGAAATCTTAGAGATAGCAATTTTATATGGAAGCTGCAACACGTGCATATGCATTTGCACGAAGCAAAGAGTGTTAGAAGAAAAAAAATATTGTTGATTTACTTGATTCCAAAAACAAAATTCGATTATCTACATCAGGTTATTCAACCTCTTTAGTGCAAAGCGCGAATCTAAGAGGATTTTCCTAATTTGTGGAGGTTTTTGATGCCACAGCTTTTTGAGGTCAAGTGTATGGGAGGAGCAGCTCGTGTTCGATCTGAGATTACTTTTCAGCATGCAAGTAGGCTATGGTCTACCTATTTATATACTTTTTTTTTTTGAGATTGTGTATAGTATAAATTGCAAGCAAGGTTGGGGTTTTGGGATACACTTAAGATTATTTTAAGAGTTTTCGTTGTTTCTGACCTTCTCTGTGGAAATCTTAAAGTATACCATTATTTTGTATATTAGTTCTATATGCTTGCAATTGCAACAAGATTAGGCTAGGAATATTTGTATGTTTCTATGATATGTTTTTAAATTCAAAGTGGGATTGTTCAGCCCTTTATTAAAAAACAAAGTAAAACATTTACAAAAATCGGGCATGCCCACAACCTGATCCATGCCCTAAAATCTAAGAAAGGAAATATCTAGAATCCTAAGGAAAAACGAAGAAAATATAAAATAATTAGCTGAAAATGAAAACATCAAGTTCATTTTCAAGGTAATAGTAATGGACGCTTGAGTAATTTTATTCCACCGTTGTAACTCCATCGAATGCACCCCACCTCTTCTAGAAGCCAGCTCAAACCATCATCAAGTATGAAAGACCTACAGAGGTGAGCAATTTACTTATGGTGGAATAACCAAATCTGATTCAACTTGAATTTTGGTTGATCTCACCTTAGACATTCATAGATCTCACGAATGCCATGATAGAGAGACCAAACGAGGACTTCTTCAACTCAACAACCTACCAAAGATAACCTTTCTTTCTCTCTTCTCTTATTAAAATCAACTCAAATTTGGTCGAAACACGCCTAACATTTGTTTGCCCCAGTAGGTTGAGCCCTAAAGAGCCTGATACCACTACTAAATATTATGTAATGTCAAAAACATTCCACCTAAACTCGATTAAGTAACTCAAGACATTGTTCAGGTAACCATGATGACAAATTATTCCTCATTTGTTCTAAGTTGTCCTCCCCTCAATCCTTTAGGAGTCGTTTGGTAGAATGCATAACATAGTACTGAATAAGATGTATTAGTAATGCTGGGATTAGTAGTACTAAGGTTAGTAATACTGGAATTAGTAATGTTGGGATTACTTTTTATACAGTGTTTGGTTCGATGCATTGAAAATAATATGTATTGTTATATTTTAAAAAGAATATTGTTTGTTTACAAAACCACCCTCGACATATTATAACTTTGTGTATTTTTTTTGCAAAAATTTATTATTCTTTTTTAAAAATAAAAAAACTCAACAATATAACCAATAACTTTGAAATTTTAAGATTTACTCATTCACTTGCAAAAAGTTTTTTGGTTATCTTTTCTTTATTTGTTCATTATTTGTCTGTTGTTCTCATTTGTGGTGTTCTTAAGTTGGAGGGAGGTACGTGTAACTTTTAAACGAGTAAATAGAATCAATAGATAAAATTGTGTTCCATAGAGTGTTAAAGCTAAGTAAAAATATTATTTTTATTTGTGAATATCCTATTTATAAAATTAAAATATTAAAGCTTGTATGCAATAATGCAATTTATTTTTGAATTTTGACCAATAAATATTTTTTAAGGTAATTGTGACGCCCCGAAATTATCATTCTGAGACGCCACATGGTGTCCAAGGCTACACGTAGCCTCAAGCTAACCCTTTAAGCCAAGACACTACCCTTGGGTTCCAACACAACAACATACACGCTACGCTAAGGATATATATAAGTACATATCATATCACATCGCACATGGCACGGAATATCGTTAGACTGTACATATATGAAATGTCTATACACAAACCAACCCAACAATACACTAGTCTGACATAGCCTTTATATAGCAAAATCAACGAGCCATTGGGACAAACCCTCAACTGACTCAACAGACCAAAGGGATCACAAAACAACAACAACAAAACTAGCAACTTGGTCCTCAAACCATGAGGACTCACCACTGAAGGAACGTAGATGTGGCACTCGGATATCACTGTCGCGGCTGCGGCTGAGTACCTGAACCTACATCATGGTAAGAATGTAGCCCATAGAGAAATATGTGGGTCAGCACAAGATACGTACTGAGTATGTGGGGGAGCATGCAAAATATAAATAATATCATAAAATTCGTAAAAACGTACATACGGACCATAAATGCAACTCATAACATCTTAGATAGGAAATGTAGGAGAAAAACCTCATAAATCATTACAGATCATCATAGGCAACTTGACTTACCACATCAAAACTCGGAGTGACTCGGTATTTTACCACATCAAAACTCGGAGTGACTCGGTATTTCAATAAACATGACTCTTATGGACAGGGGAGTTTCCTATAACCGATTAAATCATCTTGCCCAAGCATATACTCCATTCTAGATGTTTTTTGGATATCGTAGAAAACACACAAGCCAAGATAAACATAGCAATAAGGATTAAATCAAAAGGGAACGATACCTTTGACATGTTCAGGATTCATAGGAAAGAGGTGGGGATATTTAGCGCGCATATCCGCTTCGGCTTCCCAAGTAGCACTCTCCACGGATTGATTTCGTCAAAGCATTTTAACCAAATGAACTTCCTTGTTTCTTAGCCTACGAACTTGAAAGTCAAAAACCTCAACCGGAATCTCTTCATATAAAAGACTATCTTGAATACCCGAGCTTTCGGAAGGATCAATCACAACAGAATCACCAATAGACTTCTAAAGCATAGAAACATGGAAAACCGGATGGACATTAGATAACTCCGCGGGAAATTCAACCTTATGCGCTACCTTCCCAATGCGATCCACAATCTTATAGGGACCAATGTAACGGGGACTTAGTTTCCCTTTCTTCCCAAATCTCTTCACCCCTTTCATGGGTGAAACTTTCAAGTACACTAAATCACCAACATCAAATTCAAGGTCTTTCCTCCTTACATCTGCGTATGATTTTTGACGACTTTGGGCGGTTTTCAACCTTTCTCGAATTAATTTAATCTTCTCCATGGCCTCGAACACCGCATCCGGTCCAGTCGCGGCAGCCTCACCAACTTCAAACCAACCAATGGGTGATCTACACCTTCTACCATACAAAGCTTCAAACGGGGCCATTCTAATAGTAGCATGAAAACTGTTATTGTAAGCAAACTCAATTAATGCTAAGTGCTCATCTCAACTACCTTTAAAATCAAGCACACAAGCCCTCAACATATCTTCTAAAGTCTGAATGGTCTGCTTGGCCTGACCATCTGTTTGCGGATGGAAAGCAGAACTTAAACGAATTTTGGTACCGAGACCCTTCTGGAAAGATTTCCAAAACTGAGAGGTAAACTGAGTACCTCTGTCAGAAATAATAGCCAAAGGGATTCCATGAAGTCTGAAGAGTTCCCGAATATATATTCTAGCATAATCTTCAGCTGTATACGATGAATGCACAGGCAAAAAATGAGCTGATTTCTTCAGGCGATCTACGACAACCCAAATCGAATCATGATGGCGACGAGAAGGAGGCAAACCAACTATGAAGTCCATATTCACTTCTTCCCACTTCCAAGTAGGAATGCTAAACTCTTACATTACGCCACTGGGCCTTTGATGCTCTATTTTAACCTGTTGACACGTGGAACACTTTGCCACAAATTCTTCTATGTTCCTCTTCATACCGTTCCACCAATAGATTTCCCACAAATCATGGTACATCTTGGTAGAACAGGATGGATGGAGTATCGCGTACCATGCATTTCCGCCATAATCCTCTGCTTCAAGTTATCAACATCAGGAACACATAATCTTTCTCGGAGTCTCAAAACGCCATCTCCCCCTTGGGAGAAAACCTCCACCTTTTGGTCTTTAACTAACTCTTTTAACCTGACCAAGGTAGGATCCCTGTCTTACTTCTCCTTTACTTCCAAAACTAAAGAGGATTCGGAACCGTTTTGCACTCATATACTACCCTTATCATCACCAAACAACCTAACCCCCAATCTAGCCAAACGATGTACATCACGGGCCAACTCTTTCTTACCAATCTCCATATATGCTACGCTACCCATGGACTTCTGACTAAGGGCATCTGCTACTACATTGGCCTTGCCCAGATGATATAGCACGCTCATATCATAATCTTTCAACAGTTCTAACCATCGTCTCTACCTAAGATTCAACTCGTTTTGGGTGAATACATACTACAAGCTCTTATGGTCCGTGAAGAGGTCGACATGGACACCATACAAATAATGTCTCCAGATTTTCAAAGCAAAAACCACGCCAGCTAATTCAAGGTCATGGGTAGGATAATTCTTCTCGTGAGGCTTTAGCAGCCTCTATCTTTTGAGGATCAACTCTAATACCTTCGAAAGAAACAACATGACCCAAGAAGGCTATAGAGTTCAGCCAGAACTCACACTTACTGAACTTAGCATACAACTGATGAGTTCGAAGAGTTTCCAACAAGATTCGGAAATGATCCGCATGGTCACCCTCACTTCGGGAGTAAATAAGAATATCATCAAGGAATACTATTAAAATAAATCCAGATATGTCCGGAATACATGGTTCATAAGATCCATGAAAGCTGCTAGAGCATTAGTTAACCCGAAAGACATCACTAGAAATTCAAAATGACCGTAATAGGTTCGGAAGGCTGTCTTGCGGATATCACATTCCCTAACCTTAAGTTGGTGATAACCGGATCTGAGGTCTATCTTCGAAAAGTAGCTCGCACCTTGCAATTGATCAAATAAATCATCAATTCGAGGAAGCGGATATTTATTCTTGATAGTAACCCTATTAAGTTGCCGGTAATCAATACACATCCACAAAGAACCATCTTTCTTACGCACAAACAGGACAGGTGCACCCCACGGGGACACAGTAGGTCTGATAAAGCTTTTGTCTAAAAGATCTTTCAATTGCTCCTTCAACTCTTTAAGTTCCGCGGGAGCAATGCGATACGGAGCATTGGAAATAGGCTGAGTATCAGGAAGAAGGTCAATCCCGAACTCTATCTCTCTATCAAGAGGTATTCCAGGGAGATCTTCCGGAAAGATATCAAGAAACTCATTAACAACATTAATTGACTGAATGGTCGGAGTTTCAGACTTAGTGTCTTTAACCTGAACCAAATGGTGGATGCAACCCTTGGAAATCAACTTCCTAGCTTTGAGACTCTCCTACCGGAGTAGAAACCAAAATAGGCTCAAAAATTAGTTCAGGATCCATTTTAAAATTTACAGCAACCAGAGGTGTCACATAAGAAAAACTCAAACCGGGGTCCATCAACACAAAGACATCAAAATAGAAAACATGGAGCATACCAGTGACAACATCGGGAGAGTCCTCCTGCTTCTGACGAGGTGGAATAGCATAGAAATGATTCTGGCGTTGACCGCCAGCATTACTAGATGAATCACCCTAAGGAGGAACAGGACGGGCTGCGGGAGGCGGGGCACTGGTAGCATGACTCTGGGGACGGGCATCACGACTCCGCTGTCTGGTATACGGGCAGTCTCTAAGTATGTGGCCCAACTTTCCACAACCAAAACAGCCCCGCTACCCCGTATAACACTCCCCAAAATGGTCTTTACCATACTTAGCACACGAAGGAGGATGAGGCCGGTTGCTTACACTGTCCTGAGACCTGGAAGGTACCGACCTATTCCCGAGCTCCTGCCTGCCTCGATATACGGGAGCACTAGCTGAGAAAGGCGCAGGTATAAATGGACGTCTCTGAAACTGAGGGCGACTCCCTCCGAAGAATCTAGTCTGACCAGACCCTTGTTGCTTCGATCTGACTCTCTTAATCCCTCTTACTCTTTCTCTTTACTTTATCTTGTCTGACTAAATCTGTTGGGCGTGAATCATTAACCTAGGAAGATCAATCTCCCTGTTGATCATAGCAGATCTACATTATTTCACCACATAACTCGACACCCCAGTTAGAAACTTACTCATACTAGTCCTCGAGTCAGCCATCATATTGGGAGCGTACTTCGATAGCTGATTAAACTTAAGACAATACCTTTTAACCGACATAGAGCCTTGTCTCAAATTCATAAAATCCTCTATCTTAGCTTCCCGTAACTCAAGAGGAAAGGATCTATCCAAGAAAACATCTTGGAACAATTGCCAAGTCACTAGAGCGGTATCTTTCTCTCTACCCTTATTCCATATCTGCATCTAGTCATAGGCAACATCCTTCAACCGATAAGAAGCCATCTCCACACTTTCTTCCTCGATCACGTACATAATCTGTGTAATTTTCTTCATTTCATCAACATACATCTGCGGGTCCTCACCTGCTCTCGACCAATGAAACTCTAGCGGATTCATCCGCATAAAGTCACGAATTCATGCTGCTGCCAAATTATTTTCCTGCGGAGGTGGAGCGTTGGCCTGAGTATTGGCGGTAACTGCCAGGGCTAGCGTCTAAAAAGCTACCCGAAATTTGGCATGGGATACCGTCTCATGTAACAGATCAACGGGTTGAGGTTGGTTGTTGTTTCCGCGAGCTCGACCTGGAGGCATTTTTTGTCGTAAGAATGCACGAATTAACAGTAGAAGAAAATAGTTGTAAGTATTATAGACTCTTGTAGAAATAAAGAAAATGACTTTTCCTAGAACGCCCCGCAGCCTCTTGATCATAGGTGTGGCGCGCTACAACAGATGCTCAAGACTCTACGTAACGCGGCTTGTCAGACTCCATAGGACTCTTCACAACCTTAGGTGCTCTGATACCAAGTTTGTGACGCCCCAAAATTATCATCCCGAGATGCCACAGGGTACCCAAGGCTACACGTAGCCTCAAGCTAACCCTTTAAGCCAAGACACTACCCTTGGGTTCCAACACAACAACATACACGCTACGCTAAGGATATATATAAGTACATATCATATCACATCGCACATGGATCGAAATATCGTTAGACTGTACATATATGGAATGTCTATACACAAACCAACCCAACAATACACTAGTCTGACATAGCCTCTATACAAAAAAATCAATGAGCCATTGGGACAAACCCTTAACTGACTGAACAGACCAAAGGTATCACAAAACAACAGCACTAAAACTAGCAACTTGGTCCTCAAACCATGAGGACTCACCACTGAAGGAACGTAGATGCGGCACTCGGATATCACTGTCGCGGATGCGGTTGAGTACCTGAACCTACATCATGGTAAGAATGTAGACCATAGAAAAATATGTGGGTCAGCACAAGATACGTACTGAGTATGTGGGGGCACTTGCAAAATATAAATAATATCATAAATTTCATAAAAATGTACAAACGGACCATACTGATACACCTGGCTTGAGTGACATTGAATCATGCAACTCATAACATCTTAGATAGGAAATATAGGAGAAAAACCTCATAAATCATTATAGATCATCATAGGCAACTTGATTTACCATATCAAAACTCGGAGTGACTCGGTATTTCAATAAACATGACTCTTATGGACTGGGGAGTTTCCTATAACCGACAACCCCACGTGACATACGTGGAATACCAACATTTGAAACCCCGTTGGTGAGAGCATCAACCTCTTTGCCAGGGAGTACGACCTTAAAACTGCAATAATCACAATCGGGCTCTCCGGCTAATAATATCATCATCAAACAACCCTACGGTGGCACATAGGTTTGGGGAAATACCAAATTTCCCTCTTGGTGCTAAGTACTACTCCCCGACAAGCTCAGAACGTGTTAGGAAATCCACCACAACATCACAAGGGTCTATCATAAAGACCGAATCAAATCTCTTACTCATTTATAAAATCATATCAATTTTTGGATTCCTAACTCAACACATTTTAGCTCAAAACATTTTAATCTTCCTCAATATCAACAAGGTATCAATGAATTGAACCATAACCGACTCGACATTTGGACAAGTATATGAAGACTCAATACATAATATTTTTAATAATTTAACTCATCGAAACCATCCGGAAAATACCAAGACTCATTGCAACTTCAATATCAACATTTCTCAATTTGCCATCCAACTCTCATTTAAAGGTACTTGATATATCAACCCATAGTAGGTATATAGAATTTCCAATATCAATTATAAATTCATAATAAGGAAATAGTGGAATGATAGTATAAATCAAGACTTAACAAATTATATCATCATACTCTCATAATCAAATACTTTTTGGACATAATTCTATCTCAACATCATACACATATCGGATGACATAATCCCATAGCTCATGGATAATAATATAAAATATACAATCATATTTCCAATTCATGGTAAAACATGTAAAATCTCATGTCAATGTAATTCAACAAAAATACCGGGCACAAGATCGAAAGGATAATCTTGTTCAAAGCCCCACATACCTAAAAATGGAAGATGAATATGAACTTCCGACTCCGGAACTTTATTCACGAAAATAAAGGGTGCTTCTCGAAGCCCTTAACATGATCAACTCGAATCCCAAATCAATTTGAAATTTCTACGGTTCAATCAAGAGACATAGAAGGATGAAATTTGGAGTAGTAGGGTTGGGGTTTGAGCCTTAGGAAATTTTGGAGAAAAATGAGCTATTGAATGCTCTTAATGGACTTAAATCCATGGTTTACCCAGATGGATTGGAGTGGGAATGACCAAAATACCCTTAAAAATCAAATAATGTCAAATCTGTCCTTTGGAGGACTGTTTTGATAGGTTGAAGTAGATCGACCATAATTTTTTGCTCTGATGGACAAATTGGATGAAATCAATTTCATTGGAAAGAGGAATTTCAGAGCTTTCTGTTGATATATAGTATCTCACCCAAATCATTATGTACAAGTAGTTATGATCGTTTGAAGTTTACCCTAAAATTCGCCTGGCCTCAGTAGTTTTTTTTCCTGCACATTTACTGTTCACCACTATTCACGGTTAGATCGGAATGATCATAACTCATCGCTCGAGTGTCCGTTTTGGATGATCCACATATCGTTGGAAAGCTTATTCGATGATCTACGCGATGATGGGTTGCATATCGAAAAATTCCACATAGAAATTTATTAATCACGATAAAGAACATAATTCAACATATTTTCGTCCGAGATCTTAACGGAAAATTTTTCCGGGGCATCACAGTAATAGAGTAGTTTTTTTTATGACAAATTCTTTGGAGAAATATTATTATATTGATAATTTGAAAAGAAGTTACTCATATTGAATAAATTGAAAAACATTTAGACAAAAAATTTAAAGAACTTTGAGGGCATTTTTATCTTTACTCGTGTTTATCCATGGATTACTAATCCCACAAAATTGAGTGTATTATTTATACACCTTATAATACCATGTAGGGTGTATAACTAATCCATGTATTAGTTATACATTACTTCAAATTTGCTACCAAACAATGTATTAAGCAATCTCACTATTTAATCAATAGATTATCAAAATAAAACGACTCATTAGTGTCTTATTTGTAATAATTGTGTAAATTCATGCACTGTGCATATATATCCATATTATATACCAAATGATTACATGATGAAATTTGTATTTTGATACTTTTGAATTACTGATGTTTGTTATTTGCTCCTTGCCCATGCTGATAATTTCTTTCTCTTTGTTTGGTACTTTTGTAATAGAATTACATTTAATATTATGAATGCCTACAAAATAGAAAAACTGGTTAGGAAAATAGTCTGTCAAGTTATTTGCCTTCCCTAAATTTGTGAACAACTTCAACATCCAAATTAGTCCTCAAATTACATATATTTTGGACATCAACACTAATGCTCTTGGGCACCTCCCATATAGATTCCAAAACTTTCTTGAGAGTTAGGCACTCAATATCTAATACCACAAGCAATAAATTTTGAGTGATAAAATACTCTAACCCTCTTCTCATAGCAATCGTTTCAACATCTAAGCTTGTGAATGCCCCAAATCCACTAGATTCTGCATATATGAATTCACCAGTGGCATCCCTAGTGCAAAAAGTATATGCATTAGGACCTGGATTCCCTTTTGAAGCTCCATCTGAATTACATTTAAATCTTTCATAAGGGAACCTCCACCTCATAATTTTAGATTCAATAAAAAGAGTGTAAGCTTCAATGAATTTGACTATCATAGGCTAGCTTCTAGTTAGCTTTTTCAACCATGGATTATTTGCCAAGTAGTACAAACCCCTGTTGATTTCCATGCTCTTGCTATCAACAGACATCCTTTTGTCATGTTTTAGAATATTCTTCCTCTACTTGATTTGCCATAATATGAGAGTTGGGACAAACTTGAACAAAGGCTTTAACATAGTAGCACAAGGAGCCTGCCACCACTTAAATTATATATTTAATTGAATAGAAGGACAATACACCCCCGCTATAGCTGCAAAAGAGGACCATAATTTGATAGCTAATGGACAATTAACTAATTGGTGCTCAAGAGTTTGCTGAGATGATGCATCACAACAACAACATTTGACCTCATCCTCTCTTACTAGGAACTCACCCATAGGTAGTCTTTTCTTCCATCATCTCCAAATGAAGAAAGAGCTTTAAGTTGTACACCTCATTAACTCTACGAGGCCTTCTCAACAATTCCCTAGCACTGCTTATTGAGAATTTTCTAGAACATTGCAAAGTCCACCAGGGTTTGCCCCACTCTTTTGAATCCTATATTACTACTACTTCACTAATAATTTGATTACACACTTCTTCAAGGAAAATTTATGGTAAAAGAGTCACATTCCAAGTTCCATTCAACCTTGTTAGAGAAATATCTTTAAAAGGTAAATTAATTGAATAATTCACAGGTAAATAACAATATAAAGCTCCCAATTGAGACCAGTTGTCAGAACCATATGTTAGAGCTTCCACAACTGGGTTCCCACAAAATTTATTGATCAATTTCATCTTTGGCCTGAAGTATATGCTTCCATAATTAAGAACCCCATCTCCATTCTACTACATGGAGTCCATGCTTCTTACAATATTTATTCAACTTGAAATTAACTTACATTGACTTGTATAGTTACAACCCGAGACTACCCTTTAGTTATAACACGATGCTTAGAATCACAAGTGATCCCAAGATAACACGTCCAGTCATGACACTAAGAATGGTGAAAATAAGGAAGTTGAATTGATATAGTGAACTAATAATCAATAGAAAACCAACAATAATCTCTAATTTTAAAACAATAAGTTGAAATATATAACTATATGTCTAAAAGCCTCTACTAAGATGAGTTTCTAGGAAAAGCCCCCACCTAACTCTAACTATCTGAAAACTAAATTACGACAGACAAAATAAAATGCTGATACTAGACCTCGAATAATGATGAATCACTTAAATGGTGCTGCTAATATGGTAGGAGATCATACTATGTGTGATCTGGATGCTCAACATTAGAACCTATATTATAAGAAATATAGCGTTAAAGAAAGTATGCGATCAGTACTTTGAATATACTGAAAATGTGAGATAGGATATAATTGATATAGGATAAACATGATTCATGTAACATGATAAATTTATGCAAAACAAAGTAATAGGCATGTTCTGCATAATGAACTGAATAACTGAATACAAGGTTAGGCAAGTAGCTGAATCCAAATTGTAGACCGTGGACTATGAATTCTGGAATATACCTATAGCTTCCATACCCCAATCTAAGCTATCTGGGATCCAAACTTTAACCACAACTAGAAGGGATTTCAATACCTTGCCAAGGGTATAAACATTGACTAACGTGATCCATTAAATTGATGTTTAAAATGACTAAGGTGTAAAGCCCGGTCTGATGGGTGACCTTTTAAAACCTATTTGGCATCGTAGTTTTGGGACATAGGCACTTGTACTAAAGGTTTAAACCTAAATGGTGGGTGAAGCTTCACCCCTGCGTTCGCTCGGTGCTAAGTACTACTCCCAAATAAATGATGCTAATAACTACAATGCTCAATAATAATAATTATCTAAAGACTGGAAATAAATACATTATTTGAAAGCATTCAAATCGTGTATATTGGGGAATATTGTACTTAAAAGTATATGCCTAGGTCATCGGGTGTTCATAACCCACCCACCATCTCGAAAGAATGCAACAATTATGCCAGTTTTATAATTTGGGTCATATTAAGGAATTTAGTATCTCAAGTCCAAACATATGAATTTCACAATGTAATTAGGGTTAGTGATAATGGTCAAGTAATAATACTTAAATTTATTACAAAACATGAACTACAACTCAATGACACCAAGGATCTGGGATATCAAGAAGTTTTACAACATCATAAACCTTAAATAGTGAAGAAGTAATTGAACTAAACTATTAAGCTAACTTTGAGACTCAATAGATGAAAAAGGACCCATTCATGAAAACCCATATAACTAGAGATGAAAAACTTGAATAATTCTTTGAAAATTAAAAGCTTGAAGAAGATGAACCCTAGCTCTTCCTTATGGAAAAAGATCGCCTCTTTTCTCTGTTGAAACTAAGTATTAGATGTTTTTTCTTAGTGATAAGGGTTAGGTTAATATTAAACCCAATAATTATTCTTGAGATTACCTAAACAACATAGTGTTGACATTAACAGAGTGAGAAAATACTTATATTCACTTGTAAATTTTATAACTAGAAGTTGTTGGAAGAAATGTACGGGACCTTTCTATGATTGTGTGACCAACCTACGATCGTGGATTGTATTCATGGTAGGGATCAGGATGACAACTCTCTAAAAATGATCAGAAGAATGAGCCTTAGTATGATCGTGGGATCTACCTACAGTCATACCTTAGTTTATAGGTTTGAAAGTTCAATCAGGAGCATCCGTAGGTCTGAGGATAGTTCATGGGATTGTGGATTCAAAGCATGATTATAGTTCCCTATCATGGTTGTAAGGTATACTTGTAAACTTCAAATTCTAGGGTTCTTTTGATCAGAAAAAACCATTGTATGGTAGTACAAAGTAACCACAATTATGGATTGGCTCGTGATATCTCACTACAGGACAGTGCTTTAATAAAAATGCCATAACTTTTTTCTTTGATATTGAATTAAGGAGAAACTTATTGAGTTGGAAATATAATTCAAATATCTATCATTTAGTATGTATTGAGTGAATATATACTTAATAATCTAGATGTTATGCTTGTTTAAAGATGATTATTTCTTAAAAAATTGATTGGTATGAGAGGTTTTGGTTTTGTTAAGGGCTAAGAGGTATTTGTGCCCTTGGTACATGTCTAAATTCCTTCTCAAACTATTACAACTTTATGTTTAATCATACATGTACTTGAATCATGGTTATAGCCTTATCTTGAATTTTTGGGGTGTTATAATATCTCCCCCCTGGGGTCATTCGTCTCCAAATTAAAACTCATTAAGCTGGAAGGTTAGGGGAAAAAAGCTATAATTCCTATATTTTCTTCACCACTTCTCTTGATATTATTGGAATCCTTTCATACTATCTATACCTAAAATTCCTACATTGAGTTTCTAAGAGCTGAACACTGACCTGGTACAGAGTCATTAATCAAAGCATTTACTGAACCAGACTAATGGTCGCATGATATGACATGAGAATAGATTGGTGGAATAAAATAGAAAGAATTAATTAATTAAGGGAAAAATATTACCTCAAGTTGGGATTGAGTTCAAAGTGAATATGTAGGAGTACTTGGTTGATGTCTACCTCCTCCCAAGTAGCTCCCTCAACTAACAGACTTTGCTAAAAAAATCTTTACCAACATGACCTCTTTATTTCTCAACTTACGAACCTAATGGTCAAGGATCTCAACCAAAACCTCTTCGTAAGAGAGACTATCTTTCATACCCACACTTTATAAGGGCATGAAAAAAGTGGGATCACCAATGCATTTTTTAACAAGAAAACATAGAAGACTGGATACACTGCTCCTAATTCTATTTGTAAATCTAACTGATAGGATACATTGAAAAAATGACATAAAATCTCATAAGGACCAATATAGTAGGGACTATGCTTTTCTCTCTTCCCAAATATCTTCATCCTTCATTGATGAAACTTTAAAGTAGATAAAATCACCATCAACGAACTCAAGTTCACTTCTTCTCACATCTGTATTGAACATCTGATGACTCTGAGTTGTTCTCATCCTTTATCTAATCAACTGAACTTTGTCCATAGTCTCATACATTGAGTCTTCCCATATCAATGTAGATTCTCAAACCTCAAACCAACCAATAGGAGAATTACACCTCCTACCATAAAGTACCTCAATCACGAAAATCTGAATACTAGAGTGGTAGCTATTATATATACAAACTCAATCAAAGGAAAATGATCATTCCAATTCCCCTTGAAATCAATCACACCTGCTCTCAACATGTCTTTTAAGGTCTGAATAGTTCTCTCTTCCAAATCACCATCTACTTGTGAAAAGTTGTACTAAGATGAACTTGGGTACCAAGACCCTTTGAAACATCTTCTAAAATCGAGAGGTAAATTGAGTTCCTCAATTTGAAATGATGGTTAAGGGACTCCATGAAATTTCACGAACTCCTTCACGTAGAAGTTAGCATAGTTCTCGTCTTAGTTTGAAGTGTTAACTAGCAAAAAATTGCCGACTTAGTCATTTGATCCACGATGACCCAACAAAAATTATGCTATCGATGATTAAAAGGAAACCCTATAATAAATTCCATATTCACTACCTCCTACTTTTAAGTAGGAATGTTGATTCCCTAAAGTGTACCACCAGGTCTCTGGTGCTCAACTTTAACCTATTGGCAATTTGGACACTTATCCATAAATTCTTCAACACTTTTGTTCATACTATTCCACTAATAGACTTCTGATAAATCACAATGCCTATTAGTGTCTCCTGGGTGAATATAATACCAAAAATTGTGAGCTTCTGCTAGCATTTGCTATCTTAAATCGTCCATATCAAAAAAGACAGTATATAAAAAAAAAAAAGCTTTCCCTGATAGAAATGAACCATCTCCTTGTTGGGAGAAAACCTCAACCTTTTTACTCTGAACCATTACTTTTAATCTAAGGAAAATAGGTACACTATCTAGCTTTTCGTTCACCTCGTTTATCAAAGAGGATTCTGAACCATTTTGAACCAAAATACTATCTTCGACTGAATCAACCAACTGAACTCCCAGTCTTTCCATCCGGTGAACCTCACAAACTAACTCTTTCTTCTCATCCTCTACATGAGAAACACTTCCCATAGATAATTTTATAAGACCATCGGCTGTCACATTGGCTTTACTCGGATAGTATAAAGAACTCATATCTTAATCTTTTAGCAACTCATCCATATCCTCTTATAGAGATTTAGATATTTTGAATGCATACTACAGACTTTTTATGATTAGTGAACATATCAGAATGAATCCCATAGAAGTAATACCTCAGAATCTGTATGACAAAAACAACTACTACCACCTCGATATCATGAGTCGGGTAGTTCTTCAGATGAGGATTGAGTTGTCTAGAGGCATATGTTATAACTTTGCCCTGCTACATCAACACACAACCGAGGCCAACCCTGAAATCATCATAGTAAACCATAAAACCATCTAAGCCCTTAGGTAGATTTAAAACTGGAGTGGTGGTAAGTCAAGTCTTCAACTCCTGAAAACTCTTCTCTAAGAATCAGACCACATAAATTTGACTTTCTCCTTAGTCAACCTGGATATGGAATAAGCAATGGAGGAAAATCTTTTAACAAACTATTCATAGTAACTGGCTAAGCCTAAGAAACTTCTAATAACTACTGGAGAGACATGTCTAGTCCAGTTTTTTACTTCTTCGATCTTTTGAGGATCAACTCAAATACTTCCATAAAAAATAACATGCCCAATAAATGTTACTAATTTTGACCAGAATTCATGTTCGTTGAACTTTGCAAATAAATGGTGATCTTTAAGAGTATGTAACAAAATCCTTAGATGATCTACATGTCCATCCTCACTCCAAAAATAAATGAGGATGTCTTGTATAAAGACTATGATGAATATGTCCAATTACTGCTTTGACAACCTATTCATAATGTCCATAAAAGTTGCAAGAGCATTCATTAGTCCAAAAAACATTACAACAAATTCAAATTGACAATACCAACTTTTGAAGGTTGTCTTAAGAATGTCACGTTCTTTGACTCTGAGCTGGTGATAGCCTGATCTAAGGTCTATCCTAGAGAAGCAATTTGCTCCCTGAAGTTGGTCAAAAAAGTTATCAATCCTGGGAATGAGATACTTATTTTTGAATGTGATCTTGTTCAAATAACGATAGTCGATGCATATTTTGAGGGAACCATCTTTTTAGCACATAAAAAGAACTAGAGCACCCAATGGATTGATCTTAGGCCTGATAAAATCCTTGTCTGGGAGGTTTTTCAAATGTTACTTCAACGTCTTAAGCTCAACTAGATCCATTCTGTAAGGTGGAACTGAAATAGATTGGGTCTCTAGAAAGAAATCTATTTTAAAGTTAATTTCTTATTTATGAGGAAATCTGGATAGATTTTCTTGAAATACTTCTAGAAACTCATTTACCATGGTACAAACATACTAGTGCTCTATCTTGATTATCTTGCTTGAACATAGGCATTGGGCACTATATGAGGATAGGGAAGGGGATAAAGATTCCTATCAACATGGAGAATTATTTCCACCATCTGACGTCTGTTGAGAGATATTGAAGCTACCTATTTAGTACCTTTTATTCTCTCTTTCCTTCTTCTTAACTTTTTGTTCCTCTAACCATTGAGCATGAACCATTAGACTAGAGATGTTCATCTCCTTCACCAACATAGCATTCCTAAACTCTTTGACCATATCTTTGGAAACACTAAACACAAACTTGCTCATGTGGGTCCTAAAATCAACAACCATAGATGGGGAATACCTTATCAAATAAGTAAACTTAATGGAATACTCTTTCACACTCATCCTACCCTACTTTAGATTTATGAATTCTTGCACCTTGGCTTTCCTTATCTCAAGTGGGATGAAACTTCCCAAAAATGCAAAAACAAATTCGTTTCACTCAACCAGTTCTATGTCTGCACTCGTATCCTTCTTTTATTATTTTTACCAAGTGTGTGCCACTATTTCTAGTTGATAGGCAGATAGATAAACACTTTTTGATGGGGTAACACCCATGATCTCCAGGACTTTCTGAATACTATCCATGAACTCCTGTAGATCCTCCTCTTACTTAGTCCTAAAAAATAGTGGAGCATTTATTCGAATGAAGTCTCAAACTCTGGCTATTGTTGTATTCACTGTCGGGTTGGTTGGTTCCATAATCAATTGGTTATTTTGGGTAGTCATAGATAGGTCTAAGGTTGTAAAAGTAGCCCTGAATTAGAATTGTTCATTCAGAAGGTTTGCTAAAGCTGGTGGTTCTTGCTTATTATCAACATCGTTACATTTCCACTTCTTCTTTCGTTAGTTCTCTTTGGATTCATATTTAATAAATGTGTATAGAATAAGTTAGAATAAGGTTTTAATAAATTTTGCACTCTATCACACCATATGAACATGAAAGAAGTGAAACTTCTACTAAAAGATTTCATAGACTCTCACTTATAAGTGTGGTGAAATTCACTCTCACGAATAAGACTTTATTTAACGCATCTTTCAAACACTGTGGGACACTTTAAACTTGATGCTCCAATTCAAAGTTTATTATGATCTGAGACTACCCTTAGTCATAACACGGTACTTAGAGTCACAAGTGATTCCAAGCTAAATCATGGTCTGGCATGACACTAAGAATAGTGAAAATAATTAATAAAAACACTATGTAGAAGTTGAACAGATATGGTGAACTAATAATCGACAAAAAACCAAAAAAGATCTCTGAGTTTAAAACCATAAGAAAAAATACCTAACTATATTTTTGAAAGCCTCTACTATGATAAGTTGTTGGGACAAGCCCTCAGCTAACACTAACTATCTGAAAGTTGAAGTATAAAAAATAAAAAATAAAATGTTGATACTAGCCCTCAAATGATAAGTACTAATCAAAATGCTGCTACAAATGCAGTAGGATAATGTTCTATGTGCAATCTAGATTATGAGCATCAGAACCTATATTATGAGAAATATAGTGAAAATTAAAGTATGCAATTAATACTTTGAATGTATTGAGTATGTGAGATAAAAGATAATTGATCTAGGATGAACATGATATATATAACATGATAATCTTGTGCAATACCAAATAATGGGCATGTGCTGCAGAATAAACTAAATAACAAAATACAAGGTCATTCTATTAGCTGAATCCAACCTATCGACTTTGGACTGTAGACTATGGTAGATTATAATAACTGATATATCCTAATCTGAGCTAACCGAGGTTTGAATTATAACTCTAGCTCAAAGGATGTTCAGTACCTTACTTAGGGTACAAATATTGATTGACGTGGATCCACTAAAATGATGTCCTAAAGGACTAAGATATAAGACCTTGTCTGATAGATGTCCCATTAGAACCTATGGTGGTCTCGTAATTTTGAGACATAGGGATTTCTACCAAAGGTCTTAGCCTGACTGACGGGTGAGCCTTCATCCCTGCATCTGCTCGGTGCTAAGTACTACCAACTGAATGACACTGAGAACTACAATGCATAGTGATAATAAATATTTGAAGACTAATAATAAATACATTACATGAAAGCATTGAGTGTTCATAACAAAAATAAATATATTAATCAGAATTATATGCATGAAATCCTAGGTCATTAAGTGTTCATAACCAACCATCTCCGAAGAATGAAATTATTATGTTAGTTTCATAATCTGGGAAAAATTTAGGAATTTAATAACTCAAGTCCAAACTTATGGATTTCACAATGTATTAGGGTTTGTGATCATGGTTATGTAATAATACTACATTCACGATAAAATGTGAATTAGAACTTATTGATACCTAGGGACTAGGATATCATGAAATTTGTCAACATCGTCAACATCTATAAGCCCTAAATTATGAAGAAGGAACTAAACTAAAGAATTGAGTTTACTTTGGGAATCACTAGGTGAAAGGGAACCTGCTGATGAAATCTTACATACCTGTTAGGGTTTTTCCCCTGATTTTCTTACTATATGTAAGTTTTATTTTTTCTTAAACTAAAAATAAAAGTTACTATAATTACTTTTACTTTTCCTGAAAGAAAAAATATAGTTCTTTTCCATATTTGGATAACCTCTTTCTTGGAGGAAAGGTTTTGGACATCTATAAATAGAAGACCCTCTTCTCATATCATAACACAATAGCATCCACAATGTAGTCTTTAAAGAGTGTTTGTTTAGGGGGAGATTTCTCCCAATAGGTTTAATTTTTTAAATATTAGGTATTATAATATGTAGGCCAATTGGCTAAAACATATAATAATTTTATATTTTTTAGTATTGTTTTCTTTGTCATTTGATTTATCGTATCAAGGTTTGCAAACTTTAAGATTCCGCATGACGCCCTCTCGACTTCAAACCCCAACAAGTGGTATTAGAGCCAATGGTTCAATGATCCGATATTTCAAATTGAGGACACGTTGAGAACAAAGTTGGAACAAATTTGATGATAATGAAGATATATGTCCAAAAACTACATGTGGAGATGATTGTCAATCATATTTTCAATAATTCTGCTATTACATATTTGAAAAAAAGCTTACTTTTAACCCTATAAAGGGCTCAAATGTTTTTAACCCGAAAGGGCTTATATATTTTTAACCCAAAAGCTTCAATTTTTAAAGCATGTCAAACAGTAGTGATATATGAAGAACGAAGATCATGCACAAGAATAAGGAGGATCAAGAATATTTTGAAGAAAATCAAGCCAAAAAAGGGAGATTTGTTAGGGTTTTTGCCCTGATTTTCTTACTATATTTAAGTTTTATTGTTTCTTAGAAGGAAAATAAAAGTTACAATAATTACTTTTACTTTTCCTGAAAGAAAAAATAAAATTCTTTTCCATATTTGGCTAACCTCTTTATTGGAGGAAAGGTTTTGGACATCTATAAATAGAAGATCCTCTTCTCCTACCATAACACAATAGCATCCACAATGTAATCTTTAAAGAGTCTTTATTTAGGGGGAGATTTCTTCCAATATGTTTAATATTTTTAAATATTAGATTTTATAATATGTAAGCCAATTGGCCAAAACATATAATAATATTATGTTTTTTAGTATTGTTTTCTTTGTCATTTGATTTATCGTCTCAAGGTTTGCAAACTTTAAGCTTCCGCATGACACCCTCTCGACTTTGAACCCCAACAATACCTAGATGAGAACCCTAATAAATTCCTTGAAAATTAAAATCCTGAAGAAGATAAACCTTAGCTCTGCCCGCAAAAAGAAATTACCTTTTTTCTATTGGAAATTATGTGTTGGGTGTTTTTATGAGTAGAGGGATTTGGGTAATATTAACCCCTATAATCTTCCTTGAGATAACTTAAATGATGTAGTTTTGAAGTTAAAAGATTTGGAAAAGACTAATATTCCTATGTAAAATTCATAACTGGAAGTTTCTGGAAGAAATGTCAGAGACCTGTTCACGATCGTCGGACCAACCTATGATCATGGGTTGTACTCATGGTTGGGAGATTGATGAGAGATCTCTAGATCTACCTATTCATATACCTTGATTTATAGGTTTGACGGTTCAATCATGAGCATCTGTGGGACTTACGATCGTACCTGAGATTGTGGTTTCAAAGAACGATTATAGTTCCCTCTCGTGGTTGTAAGGTATACTTGTCAACAATCAGATGTTGGGGTAGTCTTGATCAGACGAGACCATTTTTTGGCCGTACAATGTAACCACGATCATGGTTTGGTTCGTGATATCTCACTGTAGGATAGTGCTTCACTAATAAGGCCATAACATTTTACTCTAATATAGGATTAAGGGGAAACCGGATATGTAGGAAAGATAATTCAAATATCTATCATTTGGTAGGTCTTGTCCTCAATGATTCCTAATAATCTATATTTTATGCTCGTTTGAAGTTGATCATATCTTAATAAATAGATTGGTATGAGAGGTTTGGCTTTGTTAAGGTCTAGGAGGTACTTGTGGCCTTAGTACATGGCCGATTCCTTCTCATACTATTAAAATTTGATGTTTAATCCTAAAAGGCATTGTTCTAGGATTGACTTGACATTGTTATGTTGTTACATATGTGTTCTAAATATCCACCACAATTTAGCATCTAAGGCTTTTATGGTATCAAATAAAGATCAAAAGCCCAAACCCCTACATATTTTTGGTAAACATATATCTGACAAGGCCACCAAATATTTATTCTTCTCCACTTTCTTAAAATTTGACAAAAACATAGATAAAATTAGTGTCAATCATGAATGACACATTTGGGTGGAATAGTAGCTGACAGATGATAAATCAGAATGCTATGTAAAAACACTATTTATCTAAACAACGTTGCCTCCGAAAGATAAAGTTTACCCTTTTAACATGTAATTTGTTCTATACCTTGTTCATGAGCACTGAAAAATGATTTTTCCTCTTTCTAGCATGCTCAATAGGACAACCTAGATAATTTAAAGGAAACTTACTACTAGCAAATACTATACAATCTTCAACATTCTATCAGTAACTGTACTTTACACAAAAAATGACCTCTTTTCTTTATTGAATTTTACCAGACTACATGTCATATTCTTCAAGGATCTTCTTTATCAACAATATCGAAACCTTATCAGCTATATCAAATTTGATTGTATCATCTACATAAACCAAATGATTAATTTTTTTTCTCCACTTTGGAAAACCATAACCCTTGAAATTATTGTGATTGAATAAGTGTTTGAGATCCCTCGACAAAACTTAAGCAACTAAAAGAAATTGAGCTAGTGAAGGAGGATCTATGTAATACCCCACAAGTTTTCCGAGTCGTTAAAGCCTTTTCGGGCTTGTCAAGAAAATTTTAGCACTTAAACATTTGGCTAAGTGTTGAAACTCTCTTCATTCCATAAGCTTGTGAACTTCAACGAATTATTTCGTGACCTTCCCGACCTCCAATTTTTGATTTTCAAGTTGTGTTGCGATGGGGCAAGGTTGTAGTACATCTCGGGTAAGTTTTGGAATTTTTTGGATAGCGTAAGGGCATGTTTGGATTTTCAAAACAGTAGCTCAGGGCGATAAGCCTGCGTCTCCCAGCTTTCAGCACCGATATTGCCAGGAGTCGCCCAGGAAACTCCACCGTTATTGCCAGGCGTCGACTTGGAAACTCCACCGCTATTTCCAGGCATAGCCTTGCAAGTCCGGTGCTTGCCTAGTTTTCAGCATTTCACCTCCGTGTCTTGGAGGGTATTTTGGTCATTTTTCCTTCATAGATATACTCAAAAACACGAGATTAAGCCTCCATTACACCAAAATATAACCTCTTTTCTCAAAATACTCTCAAGAACAAGTGAGGGTTTCAATTAGGGGATTCAAGTTCAAGAAAATTCTACCATTAAATATTAAGAATCTCTCCCTCAATCTTCATTAAATCAAGAGCTAAGGTATGCGTAGTGTTCATGCATGGATCCCTTTCATCCATGGAGCTCAAGAATCATGTTTTACATTATAAATTCTTATTTTCTTGTTGTGTTATGACTATATTCATGTTGATGATTATTGTTTGAGTTTCAAGGTTGTATCTTGATGTGTTTTCATGAAGCATGTGAGTATGATAGTTGTAACCCATAAATTTTGGATTCATTAAGATTGTTATTTTGATAAATATACCTATGCCCACAATTGTGCATGTAAGGTGTTTGATGAAATGCCTAAGAAACTAGAAATCATGCAATATAGCTAAATTGTGACTAAGTGAAGGATTTATGATATGCCCCTATGATCCAATAATTTTTATGTTGATATTGTGTCTTGTAAATGTTGTTGGATTGTTCATGAACTAGTCTTAGGAGATTATGCTATGCTTACTTGCAAAATCCTACTTATGCACAAGATGTATGATAACCATGCACTTCATGAAATTCCCCAAGTTACGATATTATGGATTGTTGATGTTGGTCATGTACTCAAGAAATTCATGTGTGTCAGTTTCCTTTCATTGAGTCCTGGGGGTACTCGTACCTGACAAATATAGTTGTGTGCCTAGAGCCATGTCATGTTATGATGATACTCTCAGTCAAGCCATGATCTATAGAATTCAGTCAGTTATGTGACTCAGGAAAACTCAGAAATCTCAGCAGTCTCAGTACTTTTAGTACTCTCAGTCAGTCCTCAGAACTCAGTACGTTCCATCAGTCAAAGGAACTTAGTAAATTTAGTTTAGCTCCGCTAAATAATACCACTAGTATCAGTTCAGCTAACTCAGTCCAGTCCAGTTCAGCTAATCAGTTCAATTTAGTCAATCAGTTCAGCTAAGTTAATCAGTTCAGAGTCTTTCAGTTGGGAGTTGGAACTAGCACCGAGTGAGTATGGGGATGGCAGTTTCCCCGTTAGAGAGGCAGAGTCATTAGAAACAATCCTTGTACTCCAGAACTGCGTAGCTAGCACAGGACTAGGAGTCACTCGTCAGATTAAGGCTAGACTTAACTATTATATTGCCTTAGGCTTGACTTCCTGTTCAGGGTTAGCCGTCAAAGAGGCTTGACCATAGCAGAGGTCTCTACCCGTGGCACGGTATTGACACCCTTCCAGCTGGGGTTATAGGTTGGACCCCACCAGTTCAGATTCAGGGCATGTCGGTTAAGTAAGAGCTCCCATAATTACAGTTTCAGTATTAGTCTTCAGAGTAGAAATCAAAAATTAGGATTGTCAGATACAATCATCAATCTCAGTAAGGAACTCAGATAGTTCCACAGATTCTTAGACCACCCACTAGATAGGCTTGGTCTCACATTAAGTTATTTAGTATTAGTACTTACAGAGATCACCCGTTAGTTAGGACTGATCTCAAGCTTAGTCACTCTTAATCATTATTAAAGGATTTAAACTGTCAGATACAGTCGCTCAGTATAAGTTACATCGGTTAGCCGATCATCACAGTCATACCAATTATATCAGTTGTCATAACTCACGTTATCAGTAGTCAGTTTCAGGACTATTAGACACAGTCAATCAGACCAGTTCTTCATAATTCGAACTGTCAGAATTAGTCATTCAGCTATTCAGTATCTCAATATCAGTACACTCATATTGTCAGTATTCAGACTCAGTAGTCAGTATCCCCATGAGTTCAGTTATAGTTACTTATACATGTATGTAATCTCACATTCATATTAGTCACCATTGTTCATGCATATAACCCTTTGCATTTAGCCTACCTCACTCGTATACTCGGTACATTCAGACGTACTGATGCATTTGTGCTATGGTGCTTTCTCTTATGTTACACCATAGGTTCAGAGACACAAGCTCCAGATCAGCAGTAACATCCCAATGTTCATAGTTGCAGTGAGTCCTTCTCATTCGAGGACGATATGATTATTACTTCATTTATTATTTTAGTTCAGTTTCTAGATGGAGTTAGTTGGGGACATGTCCCATCAACTCCTTATTTAGTACTGTTAGAGGCTTTCAGACTATAGCATGTCAGACAGTTATTTCAGATTTTTTTTGGTATTGTTATACCATTTTCAGACATTATTCTTATTAGATGTTTATTCAGATTTGAACCTTATGGCCTTTTAGTAAATGTTTCTGCATTTTCATGTTATATTATGTAGTATACAGGTACAGATATCATTCATGGGTTAGCTTGTGGTCCTTCGAGGTCATGAGCACCGTGTAGCATTCCGATTTAGAAAAATTAGGATGTTACAATCTACTTGCTATATCACTCTTGTGGAGTGAAAAAACCACGTGCTTGGCCATCTATTAGTATAGAATACTAACTATTAGCAACCAATCTCCACACTTTATCAACCACTAAATTGTTGAACCTTATTTACTCCAGCATCTTAATAAGAAAGGTATAATCCACCCTATTATAAGCTTTTGCCATGTCATGTTAAATAACCAAATTAGTAGGTTTCCCTCTTTTTCTAATGTTAGTGATTATCTTTTGTGCTATCAATATTGTCTTAGTAATACCCCACCCTTCACAAATCTTGAATGATTTTGTGATTTAAGAATAGGTTGTAAACCCCCAACCTTGTCATGGAGAATTCATAATATTACCTTATTCAAAAAATTAATCAAACTAATTGGTCATAAATCAGAGAAGGATGCCACCCTTTATTTTTTACGCAGTAAGACCAAATTAGTGTGAGTAATGTATTTAGGTAAAGTTGCACCAAGAAATAAATCATTCACCATATAAATCATATCTTTACTAACTATATCCCAACATGCTTGATAAAAGTTTCCTGTGAATCCATCAGGCCAACTACTATTGTCCACATTAAATTCAAACACCACTCTCTTGACCTCATCCTTAGTAGGTTGCTCATTCATACCATTATATTAATGCTAACAAGACAAGGAATATTATTAAGAAGATGTAACTTACAATTAGTAAAAACACCAGAAAATTGCTCCTAATAAAATGGAATAGCCTCTGTAGCTATTTGTTCATCACTTTCATCCTATTATCCATCATTCTTCTAAATTTTTAAATTGTCAGTCTCTTTTTCCTTCCATTTACAAGGCTATGAAAAAAACTAGTATTTCATCCCCTTTAGTAAACCATTACACACCAACGTTTTGCCTTTACAACTCCTCTTTATAATACATCTACTATTTTAACTCTACCTTAGACCTTTTTTGGATTGCTCTATTTGTAGATGTGCGAAATTCTTCAAACAACTCTTCTTTTACCCTAACTATATCCTTCCTGATTTTTAATTGCTTAAAAATGTCTTCAATCCTTTCCTTTCTCTAGCAGAAAGGCTAATTTGGTACTTTATTAATTTTTTAAGAAGATAAAAACCTCATAGGAATTATTTGATATCTACCTCAGTCTAACCACATCTTTGAAATCATCCTTATTAGTAAAAAAATTCAAGAATCTAAAGGGTCTAAAAAATTAGGGGTTTCCCCCTACAAGATAATAATAGTAGGGCCTGATAGTGATACAGATTTAATAATTAATTGATCTCATTTGATATTGAAGGGGTTACAGCTGTATATATAGAGAACTGAAGAATAACTAATTACAGAATAACCCAGATGTATTTAATAATTATATATGTAGTCTATTATCCCCCCGCAAGCTGATCAGCGGTAACGAGGGGCAGCTTGGAGCAGAGAGACTGAAAAGGCTGTAACGGAAGAGGCTTGGTGAGAATATCAGCAAGCTGGTCAGTAGATGGGACATAGTGCGTGGCCATCGCTCCTGCAAGTACCTCATCGCGAACAAAGTGACAGTCAGACCCAACATGCTTCATACGATCATGAAGGACTGGATTTTTGGTAACACAAATAGTGGACTGATTGTCACAATAAATCTGTGGTTTCGTCGGGGGAATGCCAAGTGCATCCGTAAGGTATCGTAACCACATGGCTTCAGCAACACCCGCAGCCATGGCACGATATTCTGCTTCTGTGGAGGAACGGGACACTCGCGTTTGCTTCTTGGTGCACCAGGAAATCAGATTCGGTCCCATCATAACAATATATCCAGTAGTGGACTTTCGATCATCTTTGTCGTTAGCCCAATCCGAATCAGAAAAAACAGATATATCAAACGAGCCCTTTTGAAATAAAATTCCACAGTCAAGAGTACCTTGAAGATAGCGCAGAATGCGTTTCAAGGCCTGAAAGTGTTGTTCTGTGGGAGCATGCATTGATTGGGAGACTCGATTGACTGCATATTGGATGTCCGGACGAGTAACAGCAAGATAATGAAGTCCACCGACGAGGCTCCGATATAGTGTAGGATCGGCAAAGGGAGTATTCGGCCCTGGGGATTGGCGGACTGCCATGGGAGTGACCGCGGGTTTGCAGTCTGTCATTCCAGCCCGATTTAGAAGTTCAAGGGTATATTTTGTCTGATGCATCAATATGGTTCCCGATTTGCGGATGAGTTCGAGGCCAAGAAAGAACTCCAGAGGACCGAGGTCCTTAAGTTTGAAGTCACGATGCATAGCTTCAGTAATTTCAGTGATGAGTGATGACGAGCTGCCTGTAATAACAATATCATCCACATAGATAAGAATGATGACTGTCCCTCGAGAACAGTGAAGGGTGAAGAGGCTGTTGTCATGATGGTAGGTGCGAAAACCAAGACCCTGCAGAAAAGTAGAGAGACGTGTGTACCAGGCACGAGGGGCCTGTTTCAGGCCATACAGTGATTTGCGAAGCTTGCAAACATAGTGAGGACGGTTGGGATTAACATATCCCGGTGGCTGAACCATATAGATTTCTTCCTCAAGATGACCATGAAGAAAGGCATTGCTGACGTCTAGCTGATGAAGCGGCCAATCATAGTGAAGAGCAAGAGACAAGACCAGACGAATAGTCTGTTGCTTAACAACAGGGCTGAAGGTCTCCTTATAATCCACACCATACTCCTGATGATACCCTTTTGCAACCAGACGTGCTTTATAGCGAGAAAGAGATCCATCTGAATTTCGTTTGATGCGAAACACCCATTTGCACCCAATAGACTTTCGGTTACTAGGCAGAGGTACCAAATCCCATGTACGTTGTTCATTCAGAGCCTGAAATTCCTCATCCATAGCTTGGCACCAGAAACTATTTTTGGAGGCTTGGTTGTAGGTAGTAGGCTCAGTTGTGGGATGTGCATCAAAGGGTATTTGAGTGTGGTAGGCTTTGGGTTTGAAGGTACCGGCCTTGGCTCGGGTTGTCATAGGATGAGTGTTGAGTGGAGGGTGATTAGGAAGGGGTGGTGGAGTTGTATGATGCGTGGGCGGGGGTTGGGTGGGGCTGCCGTGGGAGCTGGGATGTGCAGCGGTGGATGGGGTGGCTGTATGTGTGTTAGGAGTATGATGTAGGGAAGTGGTGGGTTGTGTGGCAGTCGGCTGGGTGTTCGGGTGGGAGGTTTGGGGTTTCGGGTGGGTAGTGGTGTAGTGGGGTACCGGGTTAGGTGCCGAGTGAGCCGGAGCATGAGCGTGAGAAAAGGACGGAAATAATGGCACAACGCCAAGTGGATTGGGGGAGTATGGAGTAGAGGAAAGACTTGTGTAAGGAAATTGTTCCTCCACAAAACGAACATGACGGGAAACATATGTTTTCTGAGATACAGGATCGAAACATTTGTAACCTTTGATAGTGGGATGATAGCCTAGAAAGACACAAGGGGTGGACCGAGGTTGAAGTTTATGTTGAGTGTGCGGACGCAACCAGGGATAAACTAGACACCCAAACGGGCGGAGATGGATATAGTCGGGTGGATGATTGTAGAGACGGGCATATGGAGTGGAGTTGGAGAGAGTGTGAGTGGGCATACGATTTATGAGGTAGTTGGCAGTAGCAAGGGCATCAACCCAAAAGGAAACAGGTAAGGTGGAATCATGGAGGAGCGCAACAACTGTTTCTATTAGGTGACGGTGTTTGCGCTCAGCAACGCCATTTTGTTCAGGGGTATATGGACATGAAGTGTGATGAAGAGCCCCTAGATTTTGAAGAAAAACACCAAATGCATTGTTGACAAATTCTTTGCCATTGTCACTTCGAAAAATTTTGATTTTGGCATTAAATTGATTTTGAACCATTCGGTCAAAGTTTACAAAAATAGTATAAGCTTCGGATTTAAATTTCAGAGGATAAAGCCAAGTGAATTTACTGTAATCATCAACAAAACAGATATAATAACGAAAACCTTGAACAGAAGGAACTGAGGTTGGACCCCAAACATCAGAATGAATTAATTGAAATGGCGCAGTGGCCTTGTGTTCAGACAGTGAAAAAGGTAAACGACAAGATTTAGACACTGAACAGGACTCGCAATGTAATTTTTCTGAAAAATTAAAACCTAAGGAAGATAAAATGGATTTGGTGATGGCGGATGATGGGTGCCCAAGCCGGCGATGCCAGGTTGACGAGAGAATGGCTTGACTCACAACAGACGGAGACCTGGATGGAAGAGTGTATAGCCCATGCTCACAGCGGCCCGTGTACCGCACCCGGTTCGTGGTATTGTCCACTATCTGGAAATTGGTGTCATTAAAAATGAGGGTGCAGTTATTTTCTTTAGTAAAGCGATAAACAGATAAAAGATTGGATGTGAGGGAAGGGACGTGGTGAAGGGTTGAGAGATGAAATTTACCATTTGGGGTATAGACATACCCAGAGCCGGTGTTTGTGATGGGAAGGGATTGACCATTGCCTACTGTAATAGTTTCTGAGCCATGATACGGATGAGGAGCTTGAAGTTGTGAATAATCCGACGTCACATGGGTGTTAGCACCTGTGTCTAGATACCAATCGCCAGATTGAGCGTTTGTGGACGCATGCATCGCCCTTGATCCTCCGGACTGGCTATTTACATTCTGCGAGTCATCATAACGATACCAGCAATTAGCCGCAGAATGGCCCCGTTTAGCACAAATTTGGCACGTCGGAAGATCTCGTGTGGGCATCCGCTGGTTTCCTCGTCCCTGTCCGCGGCCTGACTGGAAGCCGTCCCTCGGTGGAGGCCCGCCTCTGCCTTGCTGCCCGGTGTTTCGACGGTCACCGCCGCCGCTGCCTCGCCCTTGGTTACGGCGATCGTCACCGCGACCCCTGGCCGAGCCTCCGCTGCCAGCCGAGTAAAGAGCCGTGACGCCAGGGGTGGAACTGGCTTCTCCGAGCAGTAATTTGTGTTCCATGTCTAGATTCAATTCTTCTGCATTAAGCCATCCAGACAGTTGATTCAGAGTGATTTCGACAGGCGAGAGGCGAATATGTTGTTTGAGAGAGGAATAGCCAGCCGGAAGACCACGTATCACGGCATTCACCACGTCTCGTTCAGGAATAATCTCGTTCACAGCATCTAGGTCAGACAGAATAGAGGCCACATCATCAAGGTATTGAGTCATCGTCTTCGTTCCCTTCCGAAGAGTATGCAATTTGTCACGCAACTGAAAAATATGAGCCGTGGACACAGAGTTGTACCTTGTGGCTAGTGCGTCCCAAAGTGAAGCCGATGTGAGAAAACCCCGGGCGTGTTTGTGCACAGAGGGGCTAATAACTGCGAGAAGACAGGCTCGGATCTGAGTGTCTACGATCATCCACGGAAGGTAGTCGGGATTTGGGAGCTTGACGCCGTCCTTCTCGGTTGTCTCGGGCTGCGGCTTCTCCGCACCGTCAATCCATCCGAGCAGCAAGTTGGCTGCGAGGGCGGTGCGGACGTTAAGTGCCCAGGCCGGGTAGTTGTTGTCAGATAATTTTTCGGGGATGAGATTGTGGAGATTCCTGAGCAGTAATTTTACTCCAGACGGTAATTTTGACAGAGGATCAATAACCTTGTCCATGGCGCCGACCTACGGCGGAGGAGGGAGGCCGTGCGGCGTGGTGTAGACGGTGGCGGCGGCGCACACACGTCGGAAAAGAGGAGAGATTAGGGTTTGGGCGGAAGAAGAAACCCTAGCTTTGATACCATGATACAGATTTAATAATTAATTGATCTCATTTGATATTGAAGGGGTTACAGCTGTATATATAGAGAACTGAAGAATAACTAATTACAGAATAACCCAGATGTATTTAATAATTATATATGTAGTCTATTAGATAGATCAAGTTCTTGGTAAATGTTCCACTTCGACATCCCCCATCAACCGAAGAAAAATATTTATTCACCACCTGTCTAACTAGTCTCTTAAATATACATGCATTATTAGCTCTACCATTTCACTATATGAAGTACTGCCCTTGAAATTTTACTAGTGATCATTTGTGTAGGTTAAGTATAGTATTTTATAATGGAACTATTATCCCTTGGTTGTTTTTTATTTACTATCATGGATACCCATGATTACTCTTTTTTTTCGTTGACATATACAAATATTGTTCTATACATTAATAAGCTCAAGCCTTAGTTACGAACTCATATGATATCATTTTTATGTTCTTTATTCTTGAAGAGTGGTTATTTATGTTTATGGATACTTGGGTTATCAGGCTTTTATTTTGTGTATACTGGTGATGACATGTATATTTTAGAGTTGCACTTGCATGCATTTTGTTATGATTCCAAGGAAAATATTAATTTTTACTACTATTTTCAAAACAAAGTTATTTTTCATTCCCACTCATAAACTATTTTTAAATAGAAATCATACAACCATTACTGTTGGATGTCAATTTTTTAAGACTAAGTTGCATTATCTATGCTCTGGATTTACACGAGCACTAGCTATATTATTAACTTTATTATTGTAGATTTTCGTTATCATTTTTAGGGGGATTTGGTCTTAAATCACCATTTTTAACTTAATATGAATTTTGTAAATCTGTAAGGATTTTGGTCATTTAAAATGGAAAAATGAACTATTTAGACTTGGTTTGAGTATGTGCTCTTGATTATTGCCTCGTATTGCATATTTATTTTTTGTTTAAATTCTACATTCGATTTTACTAAATAGTATTTATCTTCTCTAGTTTGAGTGTGGCACCTTATTTTATTAATTTTTATCTATTTAGTGATTGTTTGATTGCGGGGCATGGTTTTTTTACTCAGCTATCCTTTTTTTCATGGTTCAAGTCCAATAATGTTGTTACTGATTCTAGTTGAAAATCTGGTTCGAGACTTGTATGATTTATGGTTAGGGCTAGATGAGGTGCATACACTATGGTTATACATGGAACTCATCTCATGTTGCATCACTTGATTTTCCTCACATTCATCTATTATTATATACTTTCATCGCCAGTATGATTGTTTTTTTGTATCTGCCATGCTTATGGGGGCCAGTTGGGTTATGTTTCTTATTTGTACCTATTGTGATAATAGAGGATGGTTGGGTTGTGTCTTTTCTAGTGTAGATTTTTTTTTATGCGGGCCTGGGTAGGTTACTATTGAATTATTACTACTTAGTTTGAGATAGATTATTTCTGGCATGTACTCGAGGTCTACGTATATCTTATGGACCCTAGTTTTAGCATTTACAACTCTAGTGTTATATTATCTTACTGTTTCTCTAACTTTAGATAGACATTTTTAGTGAGGTACAATTGGTTTTCTTTCTTAGACAATTCTTGTTATGTTAAACTTTTAGGCTAGTTTTTGTAGGTAATTACTTCCCTTTTGGTTACCTAGATTGTATATCGTTTCCTTTCATGTTAGGTATACTGTTCAGTATCTTCTTCATGTCATTTATACTTCCATTATCTTTAGATCGCAGTCGACCTAACCTTACGAAGTATCACATGTTTTGGTACCCATACTACACTTCTTTATCTTTTTAACTGATGCAGATCCTAGTATGAGCCGTTTATGAGTCTTTCGTGCAAAGCTATCTCAGATCGGATATTTTGGATGAGCACCTGACTTTTGAAGTGTTTCCTTCTCCCTCTATTTTAATGGACTCATCCATAACTTATATTTCAGAGACAGTTTTGTAAATATGGTATTTACTTAGTTTTCTTGCTATATTTACTAGATCATGGACCGACTAATACTAGGTCTTGGGGTGTATTTTTTGTAGTTTTCTTTTTCACTTTCTTAATCTATCTTACATGGGCCCTATTTATAGTGTTTATATTTATAATTGACCCTTTGATTTCATGATTAGTTCTTTTATTCTATTAATGTATTACCTATTAGTTTGAAATATGGTGTTCGATTTACCTACTGATGGGTTTAGTAGGTTGCATCATTACATGAGATATCCAATATTTATAGGAGATGTATATTATTGGAGAGTTTTTCAATGGGAAGTAGCAGAGTGTGTCAATGGAGGAAGAAGATGAAGAAGATTGGAGAGATGGATTTTGGGATCTTATATGGTGCGAGTCTTTTTAGTTTTGTGGGTTGAGTTTGAGTTAAAAGAAGAAACTGGGTAATACTAATTCAAATCGGGTAATTTTGATTCCTTTGGGGGAAATCTTCCAATTGAGGGGGTATATATGTTATGTTTGATAACAACGGGGTATATTTAACACAATAGTATAATGAGGGACAAATTTAATTAATAAATGAAAGTAGGGGGTAATTTTTTACCCTTTTCACAATTAAAATAGTCTAAATTTCATTCATACGCATTTGAATGTTTGTTTGCCAAATGTAATTTTATTCTTTGAATTTCAACACTCAAATAACTCCAAATAAGATTATATTTGAAACATAAGTTTCACATATAATAAAGAACAAACTTGAAACACCAATATGTCAATTAACAACGAATCTAACCAACTGATTTAGAACATCTAAAATTTTATGTATGTGATTTTTTGTCAATAATAATAATTTTATATTTTAATATTTTAACGCCTAAATGCACTTAAAATAAGATCGATTTTAAAATAGTTTTTTTTAAAAAAAATAATATGACCATTTATAATGACCCATTAGGTTATTTTCTGTATTTCTGCTTATTTTTGGCATTAGAACTTTTCCACAGTTTTCCCAAGTCATTTATGGCTGTCTAGAACTGATAGTTTGATTACCAGACAGTTCGTTTGGTTCTAAGAGCCAATTCCCCATCTTGAAGTCTTCGTGGTTTCCAAATGGCCATCGATAAAAAAATTTAGTAAAATGATCTCAGATGAAAATTCTGACTGTACCAGAAGCTTTGAAATATCGATTTTAGGCTAGGTATACCTTTGATTCAGGTCCCAGGGCAGCCGAGCTCATTTCGATCTATTGGTTGGAAAGTTCAAAAATTGAGAAATTTGGTATGGAACCCACATTTGATCAAACGACCTTGGATGGAAAATATGAATTATCTAATACATCTAGAACATCAAATTTAGTGTGGTTGCATAGTTCATTTGCCTATATAGGATTCTGAATGGATCTCGAGCCATCGTTGGAAATTTAGTAAATTTACCAAGTTTGTTGTTGCTGAGTCTTGTACGATTGAACATATGGCATCATAATCTCCCTAGTTCGATTACTATCAAGGCACGACAATCTCCCATGTTCAATTTCCAGGGTGGTGATAGCCAGACCTGAGTGCTTGGGATGGGTATTTAGAGTCCCTTTAGCCCACATTTTGGGAACTTTTCAGTTATATCTGAGACCTAGAAGCCCTAAAATAGTGTGCTAACCTTAAGTTAAGTCTTGGGTGATACTTGATATCTTAGTTAACATATACTTTTTTGGTTTACATCAGATTTGAGGTAAGAATCCTTCAATTTCATGCTTGAATTTCTTAAATTTTTTATCGAAAACCCCAAATAGCTTGAGGGCTTAATTTTAGCCCAATAAGCTTATTTTTCACCTATTTCTTAATGGTTTTGATTTCTTAATTGTTTATGAAATTTGGGTTGACCTCAAAAATACTCATGTTATATATTCATATATCTATTGGTAAATTGACATTGATAATGGATGATGAGCTATGGAGGTATACTCTTTCTTGCTTCTCTTTTATGCTCATGTACTTGAGCTCTCATGGGGATTATCATTTTAGCCCTCGTGGGGCTTGTCATTTACTTTAGCCCTTGTGGGACTTGTTCTTTATTATTGACATTAATTTGCCTATTGTGATGATATTGATGTCTGGCAAGGTCGGCGGAGATTGTAATGATGATATTGATACCCGACAAGATCGGAGGATGTTATTATGATGATATTGATATTCAACAAGGTTGGAATATACTATAATAATGATGATGATACCCGACAAGGCCGAAAGGTGACAATGATTATATAACTAACAAGGCCGAAGGATGATTATTTGATGTGCCTACCTGTTCATCTACCGGTTTGAGTCCAGCTAGCTCTATGTATGAAACTTTTATGCTTATATATATATATATATATATATATATATATATATATATATGCCATGTATATTCCATGTGCGTAATATGGATGTAAGGTGACATTAGGATGCCGGATGTAGCCCACTAGTGTTAAATATACATAAAGTGGTATAGTTATTAGTTAATGATAAATAGGAATTAATGATGGATATTGTTTGAATGATTAATCAAGACTAGTTGGTAAGCAGAAAAAAAGTTGTAAAATGAGGATTTACCTAGTGAGTGATGTTAGTGATAAATGATGGTTAGTTAAGGAATGTTGGCAACTAAAATGGCTATATGGTGAATAGTTGTCTAATAATTTACTTTAATTATACAATGACTAGGAATCTAATGGACTAGTTAATGATTCTTTTTTAGCTAATAAATTGTGGCTAATAGGTATTGTTGATAAGTGGATAGTAATAGTATGAAATATAGTTATATGGTCAATGTTGGTGACAAATACAAGTTTGGTAAAATGTCCGATTGATGATAAATGTGGAATATGATTGAATAATGATGTGATTTGGATATGTTTTTTTTTAAATGCCTCATTATTATTTCTCTTGGATGTACTCTCAAGTAGTATGGGATGCCGTGATGAGTTTTTTATTTTATGCACCAATTGGTATATGGGTGTCAACTTTGTACTCATGTTTGCTTGTTGATACCCTACGATGCATTATTATTCATAATTGTCTATTACTTGTGCACGATGGTATTGGCATGTGTTGTTGCCTTATTTTATGTTATTGTTCCGGTTTAATTACTTAATATGTACAATGCTGATAGATATGATTCAGGTTCGATTATGTACCTTGACTTAGTAATGATTATCTTGTGTTATACTATCTTTATATCATGACTTAGCTCAGTTAGCCGATGATGCCTATTGAGTACCCATTATTTTTGTACTAATACTACACTTCTGTACCTTCTTGGTGCAAATCTGAATACTAGATGCCGCCGTTGATTCGAGTTCATGCGGTGTTGATATTCCGGAGATAGGGTGAGCTCTTGGAGTCTGAGTGGCCCATTTCCTTCTATCTTATTGTTATTCAGTCTTTTATTTTGAGACGGATTTATTGACTACTTTAAGACCATTGGGTTGTATTATTGATATTAGATGCTCTTGTACTGACTATACTAGGCCGTGGGATTGGTATTCATGTTTGCCTATTTATCTATATTAGAACATTATTTATTTACAAATTGTGTTCATTAAATTTGGCCCATGTTGGCACTTCTTACCGAATTAACCCATTGCGTTAGCTCTGGGTTAAGGTATAGTCTTACCTACAAACAGTATTTAGTTGGTGCCATCATGACCGATTAAATTGAATCGTGACACCATTGGGCCTATTACAAATAATTATAAAAAGGAAAGCTTACATAAGTATGTTATATTAAGAAATATTTACTATTTATAGCCATAGATTTGTTTCACCTGACACTAAAAGTACTTGAACAATACATTTTTAATACATATTAGACATCACACCTTTTCATAGTGAAACAAAGAAGAACAATTCATAAGACACATATAGTACATGTTTACCTCATTAACAATATATTTATAATACATATTGTAGATATCAATCATTTACTTAGTAAAATAAAGAATAACAATATATAAGACACATATAATATAAGTTTTATTCATTGATAAAACATTTATGAATCACATTTTAGACATCACTTCCCAGTGATAATAATCAGAATGATTCATAACAAACGTACAATATATTAATAATGTCACGCTCCAACTTAGCAACGTAATCGACAGAAAGTACTGATCCAACCCATACTGCACGACTACACTACTAGCAAAATACTAGCAACAAAATCAAGAAAACAAACAAGTATATTTTGGCTTAAAAATGAGCCCTCAACGACAAGACCCGTGTCAACAAATGTGTAGTAAACTCAGCTAATCCCACCAATTTATATAAAATAAAAAGCTAAATGCTTTGTGGGCTATTGAGGAAACCATGATATCTAGAAATGTATAAATGAACACATATATACATATATGATCAAGACCAGCATGTCATTATGCTAAACGGACAAAACAATGAGGTCAACATGACTGATAACATAAACCTATAAAACCCAAAGTCAAAAAGCATCTATGAGTAATACAACTTGAATAGGACAAGTACACAACCTACCCAAAAACTATCAATTGCAAAAGCTCACAAACCTCAAAAACTTTGGTAGCTTTGGAAGAAAGGGGTTGTCAACCTACTGGAGCTCGACAGTGCTGTTGAAAAGTAATATCTAGTCAGCTATTAAAACATGTAGACCTGAATATATAGCCCTCAAGGGTAGTCATCTACTGAGACTTGTAGACATGAATATAGAGCCCTCGGGGGTAATGAAAATTTAGTACAATATAATCAAGCAAAATACTAACTATGCAGTGATACACCTAAATTATATCTCCCAAAAAATATAAAATGTTTGATCACAAATATAGAACCTAACAAGTTTGAGGTCGACTGCCGCGAATTTATTTTATCATACCATGATTGTTGGGAATTATGAATTTATCCGTTACTGCTACTGAATAATTCGCACTTATTATAAATTTAAATTTTTGGTATATTAAATTTCCTTTTATGGCAGTTATTATACTTTTTTCTATAGGTTTTATAATTCCATCATCTGTTAAATATAATTCTATTGGTGTATCTATTCCTTCTCTAAAACATGCTTTTATTAATATTTCTGTACCTCCAAGGTGTACATATTTTATTGGGTCTCTACTTTTTATATCGTTTATCTCTTTATTAATTATTCTTTTTGTTACTAGTGGTATACTAGCTTTACCTTTTGCATATCTACAGTCTGATACCATTTGTAGGGGGGTGCGGATTAGGTGCGTAGATTCAACTAGATAATAAATACTACTTGTAGGGGGGTGCGGATTAGGTGCGTAGATTCAACTAGATAATAAATACGTAGGTATTTATTTTTATACTGAATATTATTGATTGGAGTAATTTTCATTTTTATCTTCTTGACTTAAGATATTTTATTAATTCATATTCTAGATTACATATTATCGTGATTAAATTATCTAGTGTTTTAGGATCCTCGTTTGTAATATGTAATCTTTTATATTCTTGGTATAGACTATATAATTGGGTTTCTATTTCTTTTAATGATTTATTCTTTTCGTAAGATGTATCCATTAATTTGTTTAGTTTATTATTTTATCCTGTGGTAATTGCAGAGTTACAAATTTCTATATAATAATTTATCCTAACTGTACTATAATGTATATCTAATTCTAAATTTTCAATATTATTTATTATTTTGTGTTGTTCTTCTCGTAGTGAGTTTTTTAAATTATACAAACTATCACATGTACTTTTTTCTAAATTTTCTAAGGTTTTTTCTATCCATATTAATTTTTCTTTTAAGTTCTCCATTATTTCTCTAATTCGATTTCTATAATTAATTTCGTCATTTAGGTTATTTTGGTTTTCCCTAGTTTTTCTTATATATTCTAACATCTTTTAATCTGAATAATACCCTTCTGGGTAATTATCTAGGTATAACTGTGTTATCCAATCCATAATTTCAATTTCATAGTCTAATACTTTTTCTAATATTATTCTCCTAATATCTATTTCTAAATCTCTAAGTACATATAAGATTAAGATTTTAAGATTATCTATCATTTAAAATTGACTAAATATTTTATTATAATATGTTGTAGTCGTTTGTTTTAGCCTTAGTAGTTCTTGCATATTTTTGTTAAGGAACTCTATATATTTTATATCTTTATTTTCCATGTATTTGTCTATATTTATTTTTATCTGTTTTTCTAGTAACTGTATGTTTCTCATATCTTTTTCTAAAAATTCTATGTAATTTATCATGCTAAGTATTTGTAGGAGTAGTTAGGTAGGTATGGTATATAATTTACTCTAGTCATGTAATATTTACCAAATGCTTTTTCTAATATGATTTTTCTTATATCTACTACTTTTATATCTTTAAGTGCATACAAAATAAGTATTTTAAATTTATCTACCATCACATCAGATAAATAATTATTCATTTTCATAAAATTGCTTTTTTCAAAATATTCCCTTCAACCATGTACATAACAAAATATAGTCATCTTAGATTACTATATACTAGATTATTCTTAAATAACATGTTCTTCGGTCACTATTAGCATGGTAATTTGGATACTTTTTCCCTTAAACAGCGCCTCTACTCTGGTTACTCCCCACCACGGCTTCTTGTCTTATTGGTTTCACCTTTAGGATGGCATAGTTCTTAGGGATTTTTCTCCGTTTCCACTTTGCTAATAAACTTCTTAACATATTATTCTTCGAATAATTCTACTATAAAGTAACTAACATGAATTTATTTTATCATACCATGATTGTTGGGAACTATGAATTTAGCTATTCATAATCATAAATAGATATACCTGTTCGGGTAGGTTTGATATTTCTGAGCTTTGTTCCTCCATAGATTTTTCCATTGAAATAAATCTGTTTTAATTAACTGAGCAAAATATTTTTTGTGGATTTGAGAGAGTATTTGTTTCAACGCATGAAGGCTTGCATTTGCATTGCCTTCTGCCTTCTCTATTTATAAAACAAAAGAATGAATGTTTACATTTTTGTACACGTTTTTCTAATGTTTACAAAAAACAAATAAAAGTCAAAAAGCCTAGGCTAAAAAGTTACCTAGGGGTCTAAAAAGTCTTACAAAGATAAACTACATTTAATGTACATTAAATGCTATCCTATCTTCTTTTACGTAAACAATTTAAGACTTATATAAATTTATACAATAAGATTAAATATCTTGATATCTTGTCTTCCGTTTATTTTGTCGTATCTGCTGTATCTCCATTATTGCTCCTGATCTTATCTTTCCAGCTGGCATGCTTATCTTCATGATTCTTTTATTCTAGATGAACTTCTGGTACAATATTGTCTTCTCCATTACATTTTGAACATTGATGGTCTAGATATTTATGTCCAATTAACTTGCAATATCTGGTTAATAGTTCTTCCGAAATAAATTTTTCTTTGATAGCTCTGGCGATAGGTTTTTTCTCTGGATTGAGTAAGGTCAAAATCCATTACCTTACGTCTTCCATATCTGCTTCTCGTAGCTCCTTTGAATTCGAGTATATTATTACATTTCCTCTTGAATAATAGCTCCATATGGGATTTCTGTTGCGATAATTGTTTGCTAATTCTTGAAGAATCGTAGATAGTCCAATAATTCTTTTATTTGCATAAAAATTTGGTATCTCAATTCTAGGTATTTCTGGTTGTTGAGTAATATCTTCTGGTATAATCATATCTCGGGTCATTCCTATCTTTACAACTTGTATAGGTGATTTAACTTCATCATACAATATCTCTGTTGGTGCCGTATAAAATTTTATAAAAAATAGGTTACCTCTCGTTATTCTTTTAAAAATGTTAAATGCATCATATATTTCTGGTATAGTGGATATTTCATATCCGTCTTGGGTATATACTGTGCTAAGTAGTCCATATTCGTAACATGTTTTAACTAGACCAGGTTTGGTCTTAGGCAAAGCAATTAGCTTATTGTATCCGGTTAGCTTTTGGGTTATGTAATTTGTATGTGGTTCTTGGATGTTTATAGCTCTGGGGTTAGTATTTAACAAGGTTTGTACTTTGTAAATATTTTCTATGTATGTTCGGGTTGTATAGTTGTAGGTCTTTTTGTCTTGGTTTAGACTTTCTCGGTATGTGGCAATTTGTGGAGGTATAAACATAGGATCTTTTGGTGTATTTGGAATAAATGGTTTATCAAATAGCTTGTTTAGGTTCATATTTGTAGTATTTCTCCTAACTCCTTTGCTTGTACCTGCAGAAGTAGATTGATAAATGTTATGGGTTTTATGGAGTATCCCAACGTCTCCTTCTAGCTCTGGAATTTTAATGTCTTCCGATCGACATAGCTCTGCACACTGCTGAGTTAGCTGATTTGTAGCTATAGACTTCAGTTTATCTTCATTAGTCTTTAGCTTTTCTATCTCATTACCCATACTGTCCACTTTCATTGAAAGCGTAGTTAGGGTGTTAAGTATCTTTTCTAGTGTATCTTCTTCTATTATATCAGTCTGTGTAGCTTTGTCTTGATATGTAATCTGCAATAACATTTTTGTTAGTACTGATCACTTCTATTGTAAATGTAAAATTTAATATATTTAAAACTAGTCTCCGAATCTCCTTCGTTGTAACTGAATTTTGTATTTTCTTTGTTAGCCACCAGCGTACTTGTGTATTATCTGTTCGCACAATAAATTTATTATATACAATATATGGTTCAAACGCTAACAAACATTTATATAATGAACATAATTCTTTCCTATTTATTTCCCATTTTATTTCTGTCTCGTTGAACGTACCTGAGTAGTATCTACAATGGTGTTCTATTTTTTCTGCTTCATATCTATATTTAAGTACTCCTCCGTAACTATATTCACTAGCATCTGCTTCTACTATATATATAAATTTTCTATTTTCATCTGGAAATTGTAATTTTGGTAATTCTTTACAAAGTATTTTTATTTTTTGAACTTGTTTTTTATCTTCTTCGTTATAATTATATTCTACATCCTTTTTTAATTTTTTCTGTAGTGGTTTTAAGTTTTCTGCTAATTTTGGAATATATTCCCTTACTTGGTTTACTAATCCTAAAAATGATTGTAATTTCTTTTTCGTATCTAATTCTTCTTTCGAATTTATTATTTTTTGTACTATATGTTGTTGCATTTTTACTCCACTTTTATCTATTTGTATTCCTAAAAATTCTATCTGATTTTTCATAATTTCAGCTTTCTTTTTACTTAAACTTATTTCCGATTTTTCTATTATATCCGTAAATTGTTCCAATAATTTTAAATGTTCTTCTTTGGTCTTTGTATATAATAGTATATCGTCTATATATACTATACAATTAGGTAGTTGTTTAAAATAACTATCCATAAAATGTTGATATCTACCTGGTGCATTTTTATATCCAAATGGTAGTACATTCCATTCATAAAATACTTGTGGTACAGTAAATGCGGTTAATTCCTTAGATTCTTCTTCTAACTTTAGATGGTAAAATCCTGATTTGCAATCAAATTTACTAAAATAATTATATCCTTGTATTTGTCTTATTTTTAATATCTTATTTGGTATTGGGTAATTATAAGTTATTGTTTTTGCATTTAAATTTCTATAATCAATAACCATTCTACTTTTTCCTCTTTTTTGTTCACTATGTTTATTTACTATAAATGTTGGGCTATTATGTTTACTATTACTTTTTTGTATATATTGTTTTTCTAATAATTCATCTATATGCATTTTAAATTCTTTTAAATCATCAAAATTATATGTTAATGGTTTCTGGGTTATTATGCTATTTTTATCTATTAATTCAATTTTTATAGTAGTTTTATGTCTTTCCCATCCTTTTAATGGATCTTCACTATATAATTGTTCTAATTTTTTCTTAATTATTTCTATCTTATTTATTGAAAATATAGTTATTTCTGTTTTATTTATCGAAAATACGACTAGTTCTATTGTATCTTCAGTATTTTTTATATTTTCTAACTTTTGTGTAATTTTTTCATTTCCTTTTATCCAATCAGTTTTCTTTCTTATTTTATTATTAACTCTTTTTGCTCTTACTTTCTGTTTACATGGTGTTGTAAACCACCAGTCTGTTCTAGTTATTATATGTGGGTATAATTTATCTAGAAACGACATTCCTAAAAGTATATCTTTTGATGTTAGTTCATAATTATAAATTTCTTCTATTGTCAATATTTTATCCCATACTTGTGTTTTTACATTCTTAGCTTTATAAGTAATTAAGCTTCCTTCGTTATTAAATCCTTTAACTATTATTGGTGTTTTTAATTTATCCCATTTACTTTCTGGTAAACAATTATATCTACATAAATTAGCTTCTGCCCCTGTATCTATCATAGGCGTATAATATCCACTGTAATATCCTTCTACTACTATCTTCATTAATACATATATTTTCATTTTATGTTAATGCTCTTCTTAAGAATAATTTCTCTCTGTTATATGTTATAGTTAATTGTGTATGTTCTATATTATATGGTTTTACTTGTTCTAACCATTTTATTCCTAATATTATGTCTGTTTTTTGCATTTCTTCTTTTACTTCAAATTCTATTTTTATTTTTCTTATTCCTATTATTATTTCTTTTTCTGCTATATTTTTAGTATTTATTAAACTTCTTGGTAGATCTGGGCATATATTATTGTCGGTTTTTATTTCTTCATTTTTTACTAGATATTTTGCTATATAATTTTCTTCTTGTCCTGTATTTAAGAGTATTAAATATTCTTTTTCATTTACCTTTCCTGTTATGTAATATTGGTTTGAATTATCCATTGAACTTGTTTCATAACTTATTCTTTTTGATGAGCTTGATGATTCCGGTTTATCATAAGCTGTTCCTTTTGTTGTACTTATTCTATCATTTATTATTTCTAGATTTTCTTCTACATCTATGTCTCTATAGCTATAATCATTATAATCTATTGTTTTTACAAATTGTTCGAATGGGCTATCTATTTGTATCTTGTTAATCTTATTTTTTCCTGATATTTTATGTTTTGTTGTTAATACATATAAATTTTTGCATCTTGCTGTAAATATTTTACTTCCTGGGGTTAATTCTATTCCTGATATCTTCCAATATAATACTAGTGATTTATCTATATTTCTATCCGTTACTGCTACTGAATAATTCGCACTTATTATAAATTTAAATTTTTGGTATATTAAATTTCCTTTTATGGAAGTTATTATACTTTTTTCTATAGGTTTTATAATTCTATCATCTGCTAAATATAATTCTATTGGTGTATCTATTCATTCTCTAAAACATGCTTTTATTAATATTTCTGTACCTCCAAGGTGTACATATTTTATTGGGTCTCTACTTTTTATATCGTTTATCTCTTTATTAATTATTTTTTTTGTTACTAGTGGTATACTAGCTTTACCTTTTGCATATCTACAGTCTATTACATGCTCTTTTTGACTTACTACATAATATTCTTCCTTTTTTCTAGTAAATATATTTTTTATTGTTGGTATTTTAAATATTTTTTCTACACTTAAGTCTAACTCTTTTCCTTTTATTTCATCAAATACATTGTTATCAAATATTATTTTTTGATCTGTTCCTTCGTCATTTAAATATTCTTCTTTTGTTAATATTTTTATATCTTCTTCAGTCATTTAATTCATCTAATTCACTATCTATTTCGTTATCTGTTTCATTCTCTGAAATTTCATATATACTGTCTTCAGTTTCTAATTCGTAATCTATGTAGTCTATTTGCATATATTCTGTATTTTCTATTTTTATTTCTGATATTTGTTTATTTTTTTGGGTTTTTAGGTAATTTACAATCTCTAGCTAAATGTCCTATCTTTCCGCAATTATAACAAGTACATTCTTTTATAGATTTTTTCTTTCTATATGGTCTTTTATTTTTATAATTTTGTACATAATATCTTTTTCTTGGTTTTTTGTATTTATATTTTGATTTTTTGTATTTGTTATATTTCTTATGCCTTTTTCTTTTCTTATAATATCTATCTTCGCATCCAAATTGAGGTGCTATTTTATCTTTGCAACATGCTAAATTTCTTATTAATGTTTTTTCCATTTTTATTTCTTCTCTGTATTTTTCACATAGGTTTCTATACCATTGTTATAAAAATTTTATTCTTGCTCCTAGAGTATCTACTATTTTTGTTTCATCCCAACTTTTTATTATTTTTGAACTAAATGGTTCAGGTAAATTATTAAAATATAATTTTCTTATTTCTTTACTTTCTTCTATATTATATGCTCCTTTATAATAATATTCTTTAAATGCGCAAGTATATTCATCTATGTAGCACATATTACATATTGCTAATTTTAACATTAAATTTCTATTTATATCTTTCTCTTCATTTTGTTCTTCTTCTGTTGTTGTCATGCTACTAAATTCGTCTTTTATAGCTGTTTCATATTTTTTTAATAATTCTATAGGTGTTAATTTTGTTAATATTGTTCCTTCTGTGGATTTGTCAGTTCTTAATATTTTTTTACTATTTTCAGTTAGATTTAAAAACCATAATTTTATTGTTCCTATTAGTGTTCTTTCTATATATTCTGGTGCATCTATTACACTTATATTATTATCTAATAATTGTTTTGTCATATATCCTATCCATAATTGTATCGTTTTTTCTGTATCTATTACACAATCTAAGTCTAAAAAGTTATAATTTTTATTAACTATTTGTTTTGGTGTCCATTCATCATATTGATTCTTTAGATTATATCTTTTAAACTTATTCTTATAATATGTAGGTTTCCTTATTTCTGATGTACTAGGTATTATATTTTGATCTTCTTTTTTATCAAGAGTATTTATTTCTGTGTTGATATTTTCTAAGTTTAAGTTTTCTTCATTAATTACTTCTTGTTTCTCATTGATTTCTAAATTTTTTGTATTTGTTAATATTTCTGTATATGTTTCACTATCTTCTGAATCATAATTGTCTGTCTCTTCAACATCTATATTGTTTATTTCTAATTCCTTGTTTTTTATTTCTTTATTGTCTATTTCTAATTTTTCTTTAAATTGATTTATCTCGTTTAATAATTTTTGTTCTTTATCTTTTTCTTCTTTTTCTTTCTGTCTTTTTTCATACAGATCTTTTAACATTTGTAGTTCTTTTTCTAATTCAGCAATCCTACTATTTTTAGTTTCTTCTATTTTTCGTATTCTTCTGTAGTTTGTTGTTTTATTTTTTCTATTTCCTTTTTTCTATCTATTTCTTCGTTTTCTCTTTCTATTCTAACCATAGCTGTCAATTTATCTTCTAATTTTAATTCTTCTTTTTCTAACATTAAATATAAATGTTCACCTATTTTCTTATATCTTCTTCCTAAATTAGAAAATACTATTCTTATTTTTAATCCTTCGTGATTTTCATATATTTTTCGTCTATTATAAATTCTTCTTTGTTCATTTTATTGTAAATAGTTCATGTTGATATATATATTCTAAACTATCTATTTGTGATTCTAAATTTGATATTTCATCTTTTTGTGCATTTATTGAGTTTTTACTAACTCCGGCAAATATATTATAATTTAATCTTTCTGTTCTTATTTTTAATTCTTTACGTTTTTCAGATATAGTTTGTTTTAGTTCTTTGTATTTTTGTATTTTATTCATTCAAATAATATTTATAGTATTTTGGTGGATATCTAAATCTAATTTTATCATAATTAAGTGGTATATGTCTCATTCTTCTAGATTTTAAATGGATTATTAATTTTGCTTCAATACTAGATATTAAGGTAATTAGGTAAGCTAATCTTTGTGGGTTTTCTTTTGTTTTATTTAGACTTATATATTCTGAATAATTACTAATTAAAGATTCTTTAATTTTTCTAAAAGCTTCTCTGTTTTTAAATGGTCTTCTCATAATTAATATTGATTAATTATTGTCATTTAAATCCAATCTAAATTCATAAATTCAGACATAAATTCAAACATATATAATTTGTGGGGGTATAAACATAGGATCTTTTGGTGTATTTGGAATAAATGGTTTATCAAATAGCTTGCTTTTAGAAAAATTAAAGAATCTTTAATTAGTAATTATTCAGAATATATAAGTCTAAATAAAACAAAAGAAAACCTGTTACGAATATGGACTACTTAGCACAGTATATACCCAAGGCGGATATGAAATATGTTTATAGCTCTGGGGTTGGTATTTAACAAGGTAAATACCATTTGTAGGGGGGTGCGGATTAGGTGATTAGGTGCGTTAATTTAACTAGATAATAAATACGTAAATACGTAGGTATTTATTTTTATAATGAATATAATATTATTGATTGGAATGATTTTCATTTTTATCTTCTTGACTTAAGATGTTTTATTAATTCATATTCTAGATTAGATATTATCGTGATTAAATTATCTAGTGTTTTAGAATCCTCGTTAGTAATATGTAATCTTTTATATTCTTGGTATAGACTATATAGTTGAGTTTCTATTTCTTTTAATGGTTTATTCTTTTCGTAAGATGTATCCATTAATTTATTTAGTTTATCATTTTATCCTGTGGTAATTGCAGAGTTACAAATTTTTGTATAATAATTTATCCTAACTGTGCTGTAATGTATATCTAATTCGAGATTTTCAATGTTATTTATTATCTTGTGTTGTTCTTCTCGTAGTGAGTTTTTTAAATTATATAAACTATCACATGTACTTTTTCCTAAATTTTCTAAGGTTTCTTCTATCCATATTAATTTTTCTTTTAGATTCTCCATTATTTCTCTAATTCGATTTCTATAATTAATTTCGTCATTTAGGTTATTTTGGTTTTCCCTAGTTTTTCTTATATATTCTAACATCTTTTAATCTGAATAATATCCTTCTGGGTAATTATCTAGGTATAATTGTTCTATCCAATTCATAATTTCAATTTCATAGTCTAATACTTCTTCTAATATTATTCTCCTAATATCTTTTTCTAAATCTCTAAGTACATATAAGATTAAAATTTTAAGATTATCTATCATTTAAAATTGACTAAATATTTTATTATAATATGTTGTAGTCGTTTGTTTTAGCCTTAGTAGTTCTTGCATATTTTTGTTAAGGAATTCTATATATTTTATATCTTTATTTTCCATGTATTTGTCTATATTTATTTTTAATCTGTTTTTCTAGTAACTGTATGTTTCTCATATCTTTTTCTAAAAATTTTATGTAATTTATCATGCTAAGTATTTGTAGGAGTAGTTAGGTAGGTATGGTATATAATTTACTCTAGTCATGTAATATTTACCAAATGCTTTTTCTAATATGATTTTTCTTATATCTACTACTTTTATATCTTTAAGTGCATACAAAATAAGTAATTTAAATTTATCTACCATCACATCAGATAAATAATTATTCATTTTCATAAAATTGCTTTTTTCAAAATATTCCCTTCAACCATGTACATAACAAAATATAGTCATCTTAGATTACTATATACTAGATTATTCTTAAATAACATGTTCTTCGGTCACTATTAGCATGGTAATTTGGATATTTTTTCCCTTAAACAGCGCCTCTACTCTGGTTACTCCCCACCACGACTTCTTGCCTTATTGGTTTCACCTTTAGGATGGCATAGTTCTTAGGGATTTTTCTCCGTTTCCACTTTGCTAATAAACTTCTTAACATATTATTCTTCGAATAATTCTACTATAAAGTAACTAACATGAATTTATTTTATCATACCATGATTGTTGGGAATTATGAATTTATCTATTCATAATCATAAATAGATATACCTGTTCGGGTAGGTTTGATATTTCTGAGCTTTGTTCCTCCATAGATTTTTCCATTGAAATAAATCTGTTTTAATTAACTGAGCAAAATATTTTTCTTGGATTTGAGAGAGTATTTGCTTCAACGCATGAAGGCTTGCCTTGCAATGCCTTCTGCCTTCTCTATTTATAAAACGAAAGAATGAATGTTTATATTTTTGTATACGTTTTTCTAATGTTTACAAAAAAAACAAATAAAAGTCAAAAAGCCTAAATGGCTAAAAAGTTACCTAGGGGTCTAAAAAGTCTTACAAAGATAAACTACATTTAATGTACATTAAATGCTATCCTATCTTCTTTTACGTAAACAATTTAAGACTTATATAAATTTATACAATAAGATTAAATATCTTGATATCTTGTCTTCCGTTTATTTTGTCGTATCTGTTGTATCTCCATTATTGCTCCTGATCTTATCTTTCCAGCTGGCATGCTTATCTTCATGATTCTTTTATTCTAGCTGAACTTCTGGTACAATATTATCTTCTCCATTACATTTTGAACATTGATGGTCTGGATATTTATGTCCAATTAACTTGCAATATCTGGTTAATAGTTCTTCCGAAATAAATTTTTCTTTGATAGCTCTGGCGATAGGTTTTTTCTCTGGATTGAGTAAGGTCAAAATCCATTGCCTAACGTCTTCCATATCTGCTTCTCGTAGCTCCTTTGAATTCGAGTATATTATTACATTACCTCTTGAATAATAGCTCCATATGGGATTTCTGTTGCGATAATTGTTTGCTAATTCTTGAAAAATCGTAGATAGTCCAATAATTCTTTTATTTGCATAAAAATTTGGTATCTCAATTCTAGGTATTTCTGGTTGTTGAGTAATATCTTCTGGTATAATCATATCTCTGGTCATTCCTATCTTTACAACTTGTATAGGTGATTTAACTTCATCATACAATATCTCTGCTGGTGCCGTATAAAATTTTATAAAAAATAGGTTACCTCTGGTTATTCTTTTAAAAATGTTAAATGCATCATATATTTCTGGTATAGTGGATATTTCATATCCGTCTTGGGTATATACTGTGCTAAGTAGTCCATATTCGTAACATGTTTTAACTAGACCGGGTTTGGTCTTAGGCAAAGCAATTAGCTTATTGTATCCGGTTAGCTTTTGGGTTATGTAATTTGTATGTGGTTCTTGGATGTTTATAGCTCTGGGGTTGGTATTTAACAAGGTTTGTACTTTGTAAATATTTTCTATGTATGTTCGGGCTGTATAGTTGTAGGTTTTTTTGTCTCGGTTTAGACTTTCTCGGTATGTGGTAATTTGTGGGGGTATAAACATAGGATCTTTTGGTGTATTTAGAATAAATGGTTTATCAAATAGCTTGTTTAGGTTCATATTTGTAGTATTTCTCCTAACTCCTTTGCTTGTACCTGCAGAAGTAGATTGATAAATGTTATGGGTTTTATGGAGTATCCCAACGTCACCTTCTAGCTCTGGAATTTTATTGTCATCTGATCGACATATCTCTGCACATTGCTGAGTTAGCTGATTTGTAGCTATAGACTTCAGTTTATCTTCATTAGTCTTTAGCTTTTCTATCTCATTACCCATACTGTCCATTTTTACTGAAAGCGTAGTTAGGGTGTTAAGTATCTTTTCTAGAGTATCTTCTTCTACTATATCAGTCTGTGTAGCTTTGTCTTGATATGTAATCTGCAATAACATTTTTGTTAGTACTGATCACTTCTATTGTAAATGTAAAATTTAATATATTTAAAACTAGTCTCCGAATCTCCTTCGTTGTAACTGAATTTTGTAATTTCTTTGTTAGCCACCAGCGTACTTGTGTATTATTTGTTCGCACAATAAATTTATTATATACAATATATGGTTCAAACGCTAACAAACATTTATATAATGAACATAATTCTTACCTATTTATTTCCCATTTTATTTCTGTCTCGTTGAACATACCTGAGTAGTATCTACAATGGTGTTCTATTTTTTCTGCTTAATATCTATATATAAGTACTCCTCCGTAACTATATTCACTAGCATCTGCTTCTACTATATATAAATTTTCTATTCTCATCTGGAAATTGTAATTTTGGTAATTCTTTACAAAGTATTTTTATTTTCTGAACTTGTTTTTTATCTTCTTCGTTATAATTATATTCTACATCCTTTTTTAATTTTTTCTGTAGTGGTTTTAAGTTTTCTGCTAATTTTGGAATATATTCTCTTACTTGGTTTACTAGTCCTAAAAACGATTGTAATTTCTTTTTCATATCTAATTCTTCTTTCGAATTTATTATTTTTTGTACTATATGTTGTTGCATTTTTACTCCACTTTTATCTATTTGTATTCCTAAAAATTCTATCTGATTTTTCATAATTTCAGCTTTCTTTTTACTTAAACTTATTCCCGATTTTTCTATTATATCCATAAATTGTTCCAATAATTTTAAATGTTCTTCTTTGGTCTTTGTATATAATAGTATATCGTCTATATATACTATACAATTAGGTAGTTGTTTAAAATAACTATCCATAAAATGTTGATATCTACCTGGTGCATTTTTATATCCAAATGGTAGTACATTCCATTCATAAAATCCTTGTGGTACCGTAAATGCGGTTAATTCCTTAGATTCTTCTTCTAACTTTAGATGGTAAAATCCTGATTTGCAATCAAATTTACTAAAATAATTATATCCTTGTATTTGTCTTATTTTTAATATCATATTTGGTATTGGGTAATTATAAGTTATTGTTTTTACATTTAAATTTCTATAATCAATAACCATTCTACTTTTTCCTCTTTTTTGTTCACTATGTTTATTTACTATAAATGCTGGGCTATTATGTTTACTATTACTTTTTTGTATATATTGTTTTTCTAATAATTCTTCTATATGCATTTTAAATTATTTCAAATCATCAAAATTATATGTTAATGGTTTCTGGGTTATTATGCTATTTTTATCTATTAATTCAATTTTTATAGTAGTTTTATGTTTTCCCATCCTTTTAATGGATCTTCACTATATAATTGTTCTAATTTTCTGTTAACTATTTCTATCTTATTTATTGAAAATATAGTTATTTCTGTTTTATTTATCGAAAATACGACTAGTTCTATTGTATCTTCAGTATTTTTTATATTTTCTAACTTTTGTGTAATTTTTTCATTTCCTTTTATCCAATCAGTTTTCTTTCTTATTTTATTATTAACTCTTTTTGCTCTTACTTTCTGTTTACATGGTGTTGTAAACCACCAGTCTGTTCTAGTTATTATATGTGGGTATAATTTATCTAGAAACGGCATTCCTAAAAGTATATCTTTTGATTTAGTTCATAATTATAAATTTCTTCTATTGTCAATATTTTATCCCATACTTGTGTTTTTACATTCTTAGCTTTATAAGTAATTAAGCTTCCTTCGTTATTAAATCCTTTAACTATTATTGATGTTTTTAATTTATCCCATTTACTTTCTGGTAAACAATTATATCTACATAAATTAGCTTCTGCTCCTGTATCTATCATAGGCGTATAATATCTACTGTAATATTCTTCTACTACTATCTTCATTAATACATATATTTTCATTTTATGTTAAAGCTCTTCTTAAGAATAATTTCTCTCTGTTATATGTTATAGTTAATTGTGTATGTTCTATATTATATGGTTTTACTTGTTCTAGCCATTTTATTCCTAATATTATGTCTGTTTTTTGCTTTTCTTCTTTTACTTCAAATTCTATTTTTATTTTTCATATTCCTATTATTATTTCTTTTTCTGCTATATTTTTAGTGTTTATCAAACTTCTTGGTAGATCTGGGCATATATTATTGTCGGTTTTTATTTCCTCATTTTTTACTAGATATTTTGCTATATAATTTTCTTCTTGTCCTGTATTTAAGAGTATTAAATATTCTTTTTCATTTACCTTTCCTGTTATGTAATATTGGTTTGAATTATCCATTGAACTTGTTTCATAACTTATTCTTTTTGATGAATTTGATGATTCCGGTTTATCATAAGCTGTTCTTTTTGTTGTACTTATTCTATCATTTATTATTTCTAGATTTTCTTCTACATCTATGTCTCTATAGCTATAATCATTATAATCTATTGTTTTTACAAATTGTTCGAATGGGCTATCTATTTGTATCTTGTTAATCTTATTTTTTCCTGTTATTTTATGTTTTGTTGTTAATACATATAAATTTTTGCATCTTGCTGTAAATATTTTACTTCCTGGGGTTAATTCTATTCCTGATATCTTCCAATATAATACTAGTGATTTATCTATATTTCTATCCGTTACTGCTACTGAATAATTCGCACTTATTATAAATTTAAATTTTTGGTATATTAAATTTCCTTTTATGGCAGTTATTATACTTTTTTCTATAGGTTTTATAATTCTATCATCTGCTAAATATAATTCTATTGGTGTATCTATTCCTTCTCTAAAACATGCTTTTATTAATATTTCTGTACCTCCAAGGTGTACATATTTTATTGGGTCTCTACTTTTTATATCGTTTATCTCTTTATTAATTATTCTTTTTGTTACTAGTGGTATACTAGCTTTACCTTTTGCATATCTACAGTCTATTACATGCTCTTTTTGACTTACTACATAATTCTCTTCATTTTGTTCTTCTTCTGTTGTTGTCATGCTGCTAAATTCGTCTTTTATGGCTGTTTCATATTTTTTTAATAATTCTATAGGTGTTAATTTTGTTAATATTGTTCCTTCTGTGGGTTTGTCAGTTCTTAATATTCTTTTACTATTTTCAGTTAGATTTAAAAACTATAATTTCACTGTTCCTATTAGTGTTCTTTCTATATATTCTGGTGCATCTGTTACACTTATATTATTATCTAATAATTGTTTTGTCATATATTCTATCCATAATTGTATCGTTTTTTCTGTATCTATTACACAATCTAAGTCTAAAAAGTTATAATTTTTATTAACTATTTGTTTTGGTGTCCATTTATCATATTCATTCTTTAGATTATATCTTTTAAACTTATTCTTATAATATGTAGGTTTCCTTATTTCTGATGTACTAGGTATTATATTTTGATCTTCTTTTTTATCAAGAGTATTTATTTCTGTGTTGATATTTTCTAAGTTTTCTTCATTAATTACTTCTTGTTTTTCATTGATTTCTAAATTTTTTATATTTGTTAATATTTCTGTATATGTTTCACTATCTTCTGAATCATAATTGTCTGTCTCTTCAACATCTATATTATTTATTTCTAATTCCTTGTTTTTTATTTCTTTATTGTCTAATTCTAATTTTTCTTTAAATTGATTTATCTCGTTTAATAATTTTTGTTCTTTATCTTTTTCTTCTTTTTCTTTCTGTCTTTTTTCATACAGATCTTTTAACATTTGTAGTTCTTTTTCTAGTTCAGCAATCCTACTATTTTTAGTTTCTTCTATCTATTTCTTCGTTTTCTTTTTCTATTCTAACCACAGCTGTCAATTTATCTTCTAATTTTAATTCTTCTTTTTCTAACATTAAATATAAATGTTCACCTATTTTCTTATATCTTCTTCCTAAATTAGAAAATACTATTCTTATTTTTAATCCTTCTGATTTTCATAGTAAGAGGAAGAATCACGTAGTAAGTCAAAAAGAGCATGTAATAGACTGTAGATATGCAAAAGGTAAAGCTAGTATACCACTAGTAACAAAAAGAATAATTAATAAAGAGATAAACGATATAAAAAGTAGAGACCCAATAAAATATGTACACCTTGGAGGTACAGAAATATTAATAAAAGCATGTTTTAGAGAAGGAATAGATACACCAATAGAATTATATTTAGCAGATGATAGAATTATAAAACCTATAGAAAAAAGTATAATAACTGCCATAAAAGGAAATTTAATATACCAAAAATTTAAATTTATAATAAGTGCAAATTATTCAGTAGCAGTAACGGATAGAAATATAGATAAATCACTAGTATTATATTGGAAGATATCAGGAATAGAATTAACCCCAGGAAGTAAAATATTTACAGCAAGATGCAAAAATTTATATGTATTAACAACAAAACATAAAATAACAGGAAAAAATAAGATTAACAAGATACAAATAGATAGCCCATTCGAACAATTTGTAAAAACAATAGATTATAATGATTATAGCTATAGAGACATAGATGTAGAAGAAAATCTAGAAATAATAAATGATAGAATAAGTACAACAAAAAGAACAGCTTATGATAAACCGGAATCATCAAGCTCATAAAAAAGAATAAGTTATGAAACAAGTTCAATGGATAATTCAAACCAATATTACATAACAGGAAAGGTAAATGAAAAAGAATATTTAATACTCTTAAATACAGGACAAGAAGAAAATTATATAGCAAAATATCTAGTAAAAAATGAAGAAATAAAAACCGACAATAATATATGCCCAGATCTACCAAGAAGTTTAATAAATACTAAAAATATAGCAGAAAAAGAAATAATAATAGGAATAAGAAAAATAAAAATAGAATTTGAAGTAAAAGAAGAAATGCAAAAAACAGACATAATATTAGGAATAAAATGGCTAGAACAAGTAAAACCATATAATATAGAACATACACAATTAACTATAACATATAACAGAGAGAAATTATTCTTAAGAAGAGCTTTAACATAAAATGAAAATATATGTATTAATGAAGATAGTAGTAGAAGGATATTACAGTAGATATTATACGCCTATGATAGATACAGGAGCAGAAACTAATTTATGTAGATATAATTGTTTACCAGAAAGTAAATGAGATAAATTAAAAACACCAATAATAGTTAAAGGATTTAATAACGAAGGAAGCTTAATTACTTATAAAGCTAAGAATGTAAAAACACAAGTATGGGATAAAATATTGACAATAGAAGAAATTTATAATTATGAACTAACATCAAAAGATATACTTTTAGGAATGCCGTTTCTAGATAAATTATACCCACATATAATAACTAGAACAGACTGGTGGTTTACAACACCATGTAAACAGAAAGTAAGAGCAAAAAGAGGTAATAATAAAATAAGAAAGAAAACTGATTGGATAAAAGGAAATGAAAAAATTACACAAAAGTTAGAAAATATAAAAAATACTGAAGATACAATAGAACTAGTCGTATTTTCGATAAATAAAACAGAAATAACTATATTTTCAATAAATAAGATAGAAATAATTAAGGGAAAATTAGAACAATTATATAGTGAAGATCCATTAAAAGGATGGGAAAGACATAAAACTACTATAAAAATTGAATTAATAGATAAAAATAACATAATAACCCAGAAACCATTAACATATAATTTTGATGATTTAAAAGAATTTAAAATGCATATAGATGAATTATTAGAAAAACAATATATACAAAAAAGTAATAGTAAACATAATAGCCCAGCATTTATAGTAAATAAACATAGTGAACAAAAAAGAGGAAAAAGTAGAATGGTTATTGATTATAGAAATTTAAATGCAAAAACAATAACTTATAATTACCCAATACCAAATAAGATATTAAAAATAAGACAAATACAAGGATATAATTATTTTAGTAAATTTGATTGCAAATCAGGATTTTACCATCTAAAGTTAGAAGAAGAATCTAAGGAATTAACCGCATTTACTGTACCACAAGGATTTTATGAATGGAATGTACTACAATTTGGATATAAAAATGCACCAGGTAGATATCAACATTTTATGGATAGTTATTTTAAACAACTACCTAATTGTATAGTATATATAGACGATATACTATTATATACAAAGACCAAAGAAGAACATTTAAAATTATTGGAACAATTTACGGATATAATAGAAAAATCGGGAATAAGTTTAAGTAAAAAGAAAGCTGAAATTATGAAAAATCAGATAGAATTTTTAGGAATACAAATAGATAAAAGTGGAGTAAAAATGCAACAACATATAGTACAAAAAATAATAAATTCGAAAGAAGAATTAGATACGAAAAAGAAATTACAATCATTTTTAGGATTAGTAAACCAAGTAAGGGAATATATTCCAAAATTAGCAGAAAATTTAAAACCACTACAGAAAAAATAGAACACCATTGTAGATACTACTCAGGTACGTTCAACGAGACAGAAATAAAATGGGAAATAAATAGGAAAGAATTATGTTCATTATATAAATGTTTGTTAGCGTTTGAACCATATATTGTATATAATAAATTTATTGTGCGAACAGATAATACACAAGTACGCTGGTGGCTAACAAAGAAAATACAAAATTCAGTTACAACGAAGGAGATTCGGAGACTAGTTTTAAATATATTAAATTTTACATTTACAATAGAAGTGATCAGTACTAACAAAAATGTTATTGCAGATTACATATCAAGACAAAGCTACACAGACTGATATAATAGAAGAAGATACACTAGAAAAGATACTTAACACCCTAACTACGCTTTCAATGAAAGTGGACAGTATGGGTAATGAGATAGAAAAGCTAAAGACTAATGAAGATAAACTGAAGTCTATAGCTACAAATCAGCTAACTCAGCAGTGTGCAGAGCTATGTCGATCGGAAGACATTAAAATTCCAGAGCTAGAAGGAGACATTGGGATACTCCATAAAACCCATAACATTTATCAATCTACTTCTGCAGGTACAAGCAAAGGAGTTAGGAGAAATACTACAAATATGAACCTAAACAAGCTATTTGATAAACCATTTATTCTAAATACACCAAAAGATCCTATGTTTATACCCCCACAAATTACCACATACCGAGAAAGTCTAAACCAAGACAAAAAGACCTACAACTATACAGCCCGAACATACATAGAAAATATTTACAAAATACAAACCTTGTTAAATACCAACCCCAGAGCTATAAACATCCAAGAACCACATACAAATTACATAACCCAAAAGCTAACCGGATACAATAAGCTAATTGCTTTGCCTAAGACCAAACCTGGTCTAGTTAAAACATGTTACGAATATGGACTACTTAGCACAGTATATACCCAAGACGGATATGAAATATCCACTATACCAGAAATATATGATGCATTTAACATTTTTAAAAGAATAACGAGAGGTAACCTATTTTTTATAAAATTTTATACGGCACCAGCAGAGATATTGTATGATGAAGTTAAATCACCTATACAAGTTGTAAAGATAGGAATGACCCGAGATATGATTATACCAGAAGATATTACTCAACAACCAGAAATACCTAGAATTGAGATACCAAATTTTTATGCAAATAAATGAATTATTGGACTATCTACGATTCTTCAAGAATTAGCAAACAATTATCGCAACAGAAATCCCATATGGAGCTATTATTCAAGAGGTAATGTAATAATATACTCGAATTCAAAGGAGCTACGAGAAGCAGATATGGAAGACGTAAGGCAATGGATTTTGACCTTACTCAATCCAGAGAAAAAACCTATCGCCAGAGCTATCAAAGAAAAATTTATTTCGGAAGAACTATTAACCAGATATTGCAAGTTAATTGGACATAAATATCCAAACCATCAATGTTCAAAATGTAATGGAGAAGATAATATTGTACCAGAAGCTCAGCTAGAATAAAAGAATCATGAAGATAAGCATGCCAGCTGGAAAGATAAGATCAGGAGCAATAATGGAGATACAACAGATACGACAAAATAAACGGAAGACAAGATATCAAGATATTTAATCTTATTGTATAAATTTATATAAGTCTTAAATTGTTTACGTAAAAGAAGATATGATAGCATTTAATGTACATTAAATGTAGTTTATCTTTGTAAGACTTTTTAGACCCCTAGGTAACTTTTTAGCCATATAGGCTTTTTGACTTTTATTTGTTTTTTTTGTAAACATTAGAAAATCGTGTACAAAAATGTAAACATTCATTCTTTCGTTTTATAAATAGAGAAGGCAGAAGGCATTGCAAGGCAAGCCTTCATGCGTTGAAGCAAATACTCTCTCAAATCCAAGAAAAATATTTTGCTCAGTTAATTAAAACAGATTTATTTCAATGGAAAAATCTATGGAGGAACAAAGCTCAGAAATATCAAACCTACCCGAACAGGTATATCTATTTATGATTATGAATAGCTAAATTCATAATTCCCAACAATCATGGTATGATAAAATAAATTCATGTTAGTTACTTTATAGTAGAATTATTCGAAGAATAATATGTTAAGAAGTTTATTAGCAAAGTGGAAACGGAGAAAAATCCCTAAGAACTATGCCATCCTAAAGGTGAAACCAATAAGGCAAGAAGTCGTGGTGGGGAGTAACCAGAGTAGAGGCGCTGTTTAAGGGAAAAAGTATCCAAATTACCATGCTAATAGTGACCGAAGAACATGTTATTTAAGAATAATCTAGTATATAGTAATCTAAGATGACTATATTTTGTTATGTACATGGTTGAAGGGAATATTTTGAAAAAAGCAATTTTATGAAAATGAATAATTATTTATCTGATGTGATGGTAGATAAATTTAAAATACTTATTTTGTATGCACTTAAAGATATAAAAGTAGTAGATATAAGAAAAATCATATTAGAAAAAGCATTTGGTAAATATTACATGACTAGAGTAAATTATATACCATACCTACCTAACTACTCCTACAAATACTTAGCATGATAAATTATATAGAATTTTTAGAAAAAGATATGAGAAACATACAGTTACTAGAAAAACAGATAAAAATAAATATAGACAAATACATGGAAAATAAAGATATAAAATATATAGAATTCCTTAACAAAAATATGCAAGAACTACTAAGGCTAAAACAAACGACTACAACATATTATAATAAAATATTTAGTCAATTTTAAATGATAGATAATCTTAAAATTTTAATCTTATATGTACTTAGAGATTTAGAAATAGATATTAGGAGAATAATATTAGAAAAAGTATTAGACTATGAAATTGAAATTATGGATTGGATAACACAGTTATACCTAGATAATTACCCAGAAGGGTATTATTCAGATTAAAAGATGTTAGAATATATAAGAAAAACTAGGGAAAACCAAAATAACCTAAATGACGAAATTAATTATAGAAATCGAATTAGAGAAATAATGGAGAACTTAAAAGAAAAATTAATATGGATAGAAAAAACCTTAGAAAATTTAGAAAAAAGTACATGTGATAGTTTGTATAATTTAAAAAACTCACTACGAGAAGAACAACACAAAATAATAAATAATATTGAAAATTTAGAATTAGATATACATTATAGTACAGTTAGGATAAATTATTATATAGAAATTTGTAACTCTGTAATTACCACAGGATAAAATAATAAACTAAACAAATTAATGGATACATCTTACGAAAAGAATAAATCATTAAAAGAAATAGAAACCCAATTATATAGTCTATACCAAGAATATAAAAGATTACATATTACAAACGAGGATCCTAAAACACTAGATAATTTAATCACGATAATATCTAATCTAGAATATGAATTAATAAAACATCTTAAGTCAAGAAGATAAAAATGAAAATTACTCCAATCAATAATATTCAGTATAAAAATAAATACCTACGTATTTATTATCTAGTTGAATCTACGCACCTAATCCGCACCCCCCTACAAGGAAAAAGTATCCAAATTACCATGCTAATAGTGACCGAAGAAAGTGGTTATTCTAATTAGTAGTCAATGCTTTCAAGAGTGGTTTTTATATAAAGATAAAGGAGAATTAATGGTTGTTGGTAATATTGAAATAATATTGATTTGGTTTTGTATTCAATAGTGAGATTTCTTCTAGATACATGAAAAACTGACAAATCTAAGTGTTAATTGAGGTCTTTTGACTCAACTAGATAAATGTCACTGTAAGTCCTTCGAACACTTGAGTGCCGATCAAATATTTCTCATCTTGCGCTTAGAGTTGATTTTCTTATAACAACTCAAGTAATAACATGAGGGTTAGAAGACTCAAATCTCCGTTGTTGACTTCTTTTCCTAATCTCTACCTGTTTTGTCAAGAAAATTATATTATAAGTGAGTTCTAATGTTTGCAACCTCTAGAAAGTATACTAAACAAAGAACTAACAATACATGTGAAAATACTAATTGAAATTCTATGTATATAGACCTATTATGGTTATTCCATCATGGTAGCCATAATCCTATTTATAGTGTTTAGTTGATAATTGACACGATCCGAAATCGGGCCATGTCGTATAGGAATCTGAAGCCCAACTTGGACCGGAGATCACCTCGTTAACCCAACCTAGTCATCACATCAAATCTCAAGGGTGGGATGAATCCGACCATATATCAAAGTTGCGCAAAATAAGACTAATAGTCATAGCTTAAACAATATCTACACACTTAATTTATGTCAACATTCTAACCAACACACCCAAGTCCACAGTCGTTCACAATGCCTCTGCATAAATCCGAGGTCAAAATAAGAATATGTTGGGATATGCCCCCGACAATAGCAAAAACCGAATTCAAGACAAGTCTATAATCATAGGCTAAAGACTATGAATGTGTGACCCCCGAAGTATGAAAGCTCACCACTTCAATGTAGATCACCCGATCCGCTCGAACACATATAACTGTGCAGGAAGAGAAGAAGATGCCCCGACCCCTATGTCACGAGGGGACATAGCGTTCAGAGACGGTTAGCGATTGAAGCGCTAGCATAAAACTCAAGGATAAGGATAAAATATCATCATACAATAACAAGTCAATATATCACATTCTACCACATTTATATATTTATCCATACATATAGGTATACAAAATGCCAAACAAGGGAACAAGACTTATCAACACTCTTGAAGCACACATTCATTAGACATGAAGTGGAGGACTCCAACCTTCCACACTTATAGATACAAACAATTCTTATTAGTCAAAGAACTTTAACCATAGTTACTTATTTTCAGACAATAGAATCTAACCATATACACACTCATTAAGCAAGAGACTCTAACCATATACACACCCATTAAGCAAGGGAATCTAACCTCATTCTCTTCCATTAGGCTAGGGACTCTAACCTTAAGCCTTATTAGATAAGAGACTCTAACCTAAGTCGTCGTCTTAAATTAAGCAATATACTCTAACCATAAGCAATTTCATTTAAGCAAGGGACTTAAACCACAAGTTGTCGCGACTATCATAGTTAACATTAGGACTTTAACCCTTTGTCCATACGTCTACATTCATTAAATTAGAACTTAAGGACTTTAACCCATTAACCAATTTATCAGTATGCATGACCACAAGGTCTTCATGGGAACATTCGTTAGTCAAACATTTCAATGGGCCAATGCCTTAATTCAATTCATCACATAATTCAATTTATGGTCATCAAGACGCTTATAAGCCATTCATTCTCATTAGCAATATTATACCACACTTAACTCTAACACAATTTAAGTTCAATATCATGATTAGGGACTTTAACCAATTATTAGCCATCAAACCAACAAGGTCATAAATTACACAATACATGGCTCACAATAACTTTACAATATCATTTATCATCCACTCATATTTGTTAGTCCCTTGCCCTAGTTCAAAATATCATCAACATATGACTAGACAATTCACTTAGACATTTTTACAAACACCTTATGTGCATTCCTTTATCAAGATCAACTTTAAAGTAGAAATCATCACTATTAGGGTTACTCAAAACTCACATGTTAAACCACCAACAAGAACCTACATGTGCAAATCATCACCAATATCATGTATAAACACAAGTCCAACCAAGAACACCTATTTTTCATCACTAGGCATCAAAAACTTTTATATTTGATTTCAAAACATCCATTTATAAGTCATAATATATGTCTAAAACACATGGTATTTTAGTTAAAAACAAGGGATAGAGTCATATGCGTTAAATCACTTGTTTCACCAAAGGAGCTTGACTTCACTTTGCCTCTAGAAGAATATCCTTGGACCCTAGCCTCCTATTCTTCAAAAATATGTTTGAGAAAGTATTTAGGATATTTGATCCACTTAAAATGTGTTTTAGGAGTCCACACATACTTATATAGTGAGGGGACTTAGGGTTTTGATGGTAGGAAATGACCATACGGTTCTCAACAAAAAGCTGGAAAATGACCGTCCAGGTGGGTACTACACACTTGAGTCAATAGTACTCTATGGTACGAGTGGTACCCTGACTCGGACCCTAGGCTTCACTTAGGACTCATACACTGGTTAGGGTATGACTACACCACCTAGACTTGTATCCAAAGGGTACGACTTGCACCCTAAACTGTACCCTTAACTCGTACCAAAAGAAGCAAACTCTAGTTCAAGACAACACTCTATACGACTAGGTTTTAGTATGACTCATACTCTATGTTATGATTGAGGAGAGGCTAAGTCAAACCTAGGATAGTGAATAATCCCCACCATACTTCCTAGGGTATGAGAGGGGCTACCAAAGTCATATACAAGGGTATCACTGGTAGCCACAGTCGTATCTAGTCCAGTGACTTCAAACATTAAAATTTTGTAAGGGTCCAAAGTATAGGTGTTTCAATCATATTTTTATAAACAATATCTAAGTAAATAATGAGATCCAGCATCAGGAGCTTACAAGAATGATAACTAACAATAAAATAGGATTATAATTTTGAACCAAAGTTGCATATTAATGTAACAACCCAAGTCTAACCCCTGGATATTACACGATATTAATGAATACAGTAGCCCCGAAGCTAACCCGTGATATCTATTCATTACTGAACCATGATAAAAGAATCTTAAAACATGAGTGAAAACTAAAAAAGGTTATAAATTGGGTTCAAATGATAAGAAAAACAAAAAACAACACTATAAACTTAACATCAGCTAAAACTTGTGAAAAACTGAAAGAAAAAAATCATCTGACTAGTAGACAAACTGCTAACTAAAACTCAAGAGCCACTGGGACAGACCACAGCTGACGCAAATTGAAATCATAATATCTAGACTAATAATAACTAAGCATCTAGAAACAAACATAAATTTTTCTCTCAAAGTATGAGGACTCACCAAATGGCTTGATGTAGGAGGTGGTGATCAGGGCTAATTTTACTACTAAGGACAAACATCTGAACCTACATTGTGAAATAATGTAGCCACAAGATATATATGTGGTCAGTACTTCTGGAATGTATGAGTATATTGGGGTGAATGTAATAAGTAAATCTGAAACTGATCATAATCATAAAACATGCATGCTAAGTGTAAATAGACTCACCTTACTCATAAATAAAACTGAAAGCTGAAATATCATAAAGTATAATCTGATAAAGTCAGTGAGTCATTACACTTAGCTTCTAAAATCATCTTTTCTGTCGGAGATTCTCTTGATCGAAATACCATGAAGGCAACATGGAGTCCGATATAAAAACCCTTATCTAAAGGGACCAATATACCTTGCAAGGATATAAAGGCTGTTTAGGGTGATCACCTATACAAGTATTTTTAGGACAAGCTGAATAATATCTTTACATAGCCACTTGGACAAGATTAATAATAATCTTCGATGGCACATAGTTTATGGAAATAGCTTATGTTAAACCTTTGCTCCTTGGTGCTAGGTACTACTCCCAAATTATACTATTGCTCATAATTATTTGAAATTCACCTTAAAAATAAGCATATGAGCTGATAAGTCCAAAAATACAATATGTGTCAATTTCTATCTCATAATCTTAATTACTGATGTGGGTTTCCTATCTTGTATGAGATCATAAGTTTATACTGAAATAAAATCATATTGTAATAGACTGTAATCTGATATAATAAGTTTGAGCGTCTTGTGAATTGAGTATATCATTCAAAAATCACACACTGTTACCAAATCATGGTACTTTTATCATGAACACTTAAATTTACTTCATGAAAACTACTATGAATGTAAAAATAAAATCAAACCATGAATTTACTTACCCAATGTACTTTATTTCATAAAGGAACATCATAACTTTAAAAGGAATCCTTATTTTGTGTTCTTGAGAGTTTGGAAGAAGATATACAGTGAAATTTTTAATTGGGGAATGAGGAAATTCATTTAGTATTAGTTGTAGGATAGATTATGAGGAAAAAACCAAAATCCCCTCAAAAAACTAAAGGAAAAACTGAGGTTTTGCATCACTGTGACCCTTGGTGTGACACACCCTTATCGTGCCACATCAATGATGTGTCACATCCTTAACATGGAAACCATACAGTGTGGCATGCCCTTATCATGATAGACCATTGGTTTTTGCGTTAGGGTGTGTCATGCCTCCATGGCATGTCCAAATCGCGAATCCTTACTATTTTAGGGCCCCAAGAAAGCCCTGAATGTGTTCCAATAATTCCAAAACACTTCCTAATTGTCCTGTTAACATTCCTCATTATTATTAAACTTAGAAATCACAATAAAATATGATAGATCTATCAAAAATTAAATCATTGAAATTTTGGGGTATATTAATTAATACCCAAAACAAGAGTAACAAGTTGTTCTATTGTGTTCTTCAACAAAACACATGATAAAATAAAGTAAGAACCTAAGACAAGTATTTATAGTCACTTAAAATCTAGTCATAAATGAACTAGAAAAATAAGTTGCATCACTAAACAAGGACCATACATAGGGTTCTCAATTTGTGAATTCAGGAGGTCAACTGCGGTGTCTAACTTTAACGCTTAATTCCATGGTCCATGAACTGAGTTAATGGTTCTTCATTTGGGCCATAATTTGAGGTCAAGCCCATATTAAATCTCTACCTTATTTTCAAGGTGGTAACTATAGCTGCTGTAAGGATTTCAAGGTCTATTTTTCATCCCATCCTTATGTACAAATCACAAACTTTCTCTAACAAATCTACGACTCGTTTCACAGCCTGTACTTCTAGTTTACATCCAGTACCTCTTCATAATCTACCAAAATCTGGAACTTTTTTGCACATAATTTTTTCCCTACAATATGAAACATAATACAATCAAATCACATAAAAAGCACTTAAGATCTACCAAACTCCTCTGTCAAAAATTATCAAATAAGCTAGGATATTTTTACACATCAACACCATCGACTTACAATCTTTTCTCGTCGTAAGAAACAAAAATAATAGCATACTCATAAAACACAAACTAACATAACTTAACATTCAAAAGATGTTTAGGCATTAGGAAACTAGAAGTCTACAAGAGTCTTATAGAGCACTTTAAACCATATATTCCAAAAACATTCACCTCTCTCCTTTTTTATACTGATGTGCATGACTCAAATAATTTCAAGCTAACACTAAAAGATTAGAGATTGACATCAAGTTAAGGTAGACAATTATACATGTGACCAGTAATACACCACACAAAGATTACAATGAGGCAAAGAATGTCCCTCTCACTATATTCAGATTAAACATAGACGATAGACAAGAATACACACTTACTCACAATGAATTTCAAAGGTTTGGCGTAAACATAGTATAGGCTTGCCTTTATTTTCATGCTTCCATTTAGATGGATAGAGTAGGGTCACTAAAGGAGTTTGTTTGGGCCTGTACTGTAGGTTTATGGATGGATATGGTAGATTTGGATATAGGGGTATTGACTCTTTGTGTACGGTACGCTATTTTTTATCTTTTTACCAACCCTTTTCTTTGGATACATCTTTACTTTATGTTGATTTAGGTGTTGTTTATTCTTAACAACTAATTCTTCTTTCTTTTTATGTTGCATTTATATAGATTTTCCACTTTTTAATTTTCCTTTTTTTTTGGTCTACATACCACATCTCTTGTACTAGTTGACTAGTTCATTACCATCTACGCCCACTTTTAGCTTCGTATTCCCCAACCTCAACACCCCAACTTAGGTGTTTTAACTAAGTTCAATCCTAATGTCCAAGGGGGGAATCATGCCAAAATAAGGATTACTTGCAGAGCAAAGGGTGGTGGCATTGGGCTAATCAAGAAAAATTCCTAGGCTTAAAAACAAGAAAGTAGGGATTATGTACATTCTTGGTAGACTTCTTAAGTCTGAGATGGGTTTAAATCAAATAAGGCCTATAATCCTTTCCTAATCAAAATTACCCTCTAACAGTATAGCAAGACTAACTAGGAAAGCTCCTGATTATACAAACAACATAAGAACACAACTAAAGTAACTCAGACACACAGGATACATAGATTCGTTATTAATTAGCATTCAATTAGTCTGTACACTATCTTAAGAAACCCTCATCAAAACCAATACACAATGTCAAAACTGAGCCACACAATTTAGCATATCAATATAATGAATTGCATGTAAAAATTTGAAGTTGTATGTAAATCACACATACGAATGCTTAATTGCCAACTTCTACATTATTATTGCCTAAGTCATTATATTTTTCTTCAAGCTACATAAAAAATGAATACACAATAAAATAGAACTAACCTAGACATGCCAGTGTGACAAAAATAAAATTCCCTAAGGAAAATAAACATCATAAGAAATCCCAAGGAAGAACACATTAATAGCCCCCATCTTCTAAAAAATACATGCATTAACCCAAATGTATCAAAAGTAACCAAACATAACATATTTATAGCCCCCATCTTCTAAAAAATACATGCATTGACCTAAATATATCAAAAGTAACCAAACATAGGTGACAACCCAATACTTGAACTCTAGACCCTCTAGGTGATAAACTCTTAAATTGTCCAATTTCTATAATGGAGTCAAAACTGCCAGGACCATGACTTAGGTGATGAATCAATATCACTCATCACGAGTAGTAGGGTGGGACTCGTTGTCCCACCAATGTGATTCCTAAGAATATTAACCCTAACCATGACTCTTCATAATGAGTCGTTAGGTTGGTAACAACTCCTTATGAGGGACTCATGATGATAAGAGTGGAGGTTTAGGATTTCATTCCTCAGGTAACGAGTCCCGACAGTGACTTATGGTTAGAATTCAAGATTTGTTGCCTAACTCATGACGACTATACTCAGTTTTCCTGCATATTTTGATTGGGGGATCTTTAGTCTTTTCCTCAATTCACACTTATTTCCCACAACCTATGAACACTAAGGGACCCTATTATCCTTAATTACTCAAATGAAAAACTACTCTCTTTATCCTAAACTCTCAAAGAAAGAAAAGACCATAAATCATAAGGAATTCATCCCTCAAACTCTCAACTTTATTTTTTCTTTCAATTTCTTAGTATTTCAGGTATGAATCTCATCCCTAACTTGAATTTTATATTATGAAAAATGTTTAAATATGGTGAATTTGATTTTAATGGTTGGGTTTAAAATTGGGTTGAGGGATTTTGATGTTTATTGCTTGAATTATATCTTTCATGGTTTTATGATTTTTCTATACTTTAATTAATGACTTTTTGGACTGAATGGGTGCATGGCTAAAATGGTTGGAATGGGGAACATGGGCTTCCCTAAATGGATGGATTTTTGTCTTGTTAATGGCATTAACCTCAACCCACCTTCTTAACTTTGGTTTAAAAATATGGAATTTGCACAATTTAACTTACTTTTGAAATGGTTCCATTACATTAATGGAGAAAATGGATAAGAACGGACTTGAAAGGCGGTGGCAATGGTTTTGGATTTTGAAAGGGACTTGGGAGTCAATTGCTTAATTGGAATGGGTTTGAATAATTATATTAGGTTATAAGAATAATTGGTATGACGATACCAAGTTGTCAATGCCTTATTATAAGACTCCTTAGTTTGTTGTTTGGATTATTTGCAAAATGGTTTTTATTTTGTATTAAAGGGTTTGTATCTCACCGTGAAGGTAGAGGTCCCGCAGGGATCAATACTGGAAACCATATTTTCTGGGGTGGGGAAATATATGACCATGTGCTTGGTTCATATTATATTTTTTGTATGGATATATCCTTGGTGTCTCTAGATTTCCTTTAGATTTCCTCGATTCGTACGACTAACACGCGTTTAGAAACTTTCAGCAAGGGGAGTTGAACCCAAATAGCCCATAGGTGCCCTTAGGATGGATAGAGCAATAAAGTCCAGGATAATATTTTAAAATCTCATGTTCATGACCCTTGTTCCTATACCGATATCCTATATGTATATATAAATATGTATACATGTTATTTTCATTTGTTCTTGGAAATTACATTACTTTATCACTTTCCCTGAGTTACATGTGAATTCTTATCCCACTGACCATCCTTGGATGCTACATCATTTCATGATGTAGATTCTTAGGGTTATCTGTTACTTCTGTGCAGTGTAGGTAGTGTGGACCTCGATTGAGTTGTTGTGAAGTGGTGATCCTTTATCTTTTGGAAAGCTTTTCCATTTTATTAGATTTCTTTTTTTGATTTTGGGAATTGTGAACTCTCTTTTTTCATGGTCGGGAGCATGTCCTAGGCTAGTTTGGTATTCTAGTTTAGAGGCTTTTGTGGATAAGTGTGGGTTTGATGTTTGCTTAATTCATAGAGTTTACCCTCTGTTTACTTATTATTCTTATCATTATGTTTGGTTTGATTTTGTTGTATTCATTTATTATGATCTGGATGTTAGGTTAGGAGGTGGTCTTTGGCTCCTGGTGATCTTGAAATACCCATCATGACTAAGCCCTGGTTCGAGTCATAAAAAGTTTTATATCAGAGCATAATTTAAGGTCATTGGGTTTCACAGCACCATCTCGAGTAGAGTGCCTTTTATAGGTGTGTAGCATACCACACTTATACGGGGGAGGCTACAAGGTATTTAGGAATGATTCTATTTCTTGTGTTCTATTCTTGGTCTGTAGAGTCGAGTGTTATGGAACTTCTCTAACTACTGGCTTACTCATATTTTGTCTCATGCCTCTTCGAAGATCTGACAGTTGTAGAAACTCTGCTAGAAACTCTGTACCACCTGAGGATAATATGGAGGGGACTCAACCTATTTATGGATTACAAACCTGATCTAGGGTCCCTGCTCTATATTATACTGCTCCTCATGGGGTTCCATATATCACTACTAGTCCTCCTCGGGCTTTTCAGGCTTGTGATACTTTTGATTAGTTTCCATGGAAATATATCTTTAATATGGAGTTCCATCAGTCTATTCATATGTTTTCTCAACTGGTGGCATCCCAGTTCGTAAGTCTAATTATATTGGTTCAGTTATGAGTTCATCTGAGGTCACTTGGGTTGGCCATTTCATAAGGTTAAATCCCCCAACCTTTATAGGCTCTAAGGTTGAGGAGGATTCTCAGGGGTATATTGATGGTTGAAGAAGATTTCCAGGGTAATGCATGCTACTGATGTAGATAGTGTTGAGTTTGCTGCTTATCAGTTGAAAGATGAAGCATACCAGTGGTGTGAGGAGTGAGAGAAGTCAAAAGGTAATAATGCTGAGCCATTGATATGAGATGAGTTTTTGGGTTCCTTTCTTAATCACTTATTTCCTTAGAAGTTTAGGAAAGCTAAGTTTAAAGAGTTTATAAACTTGAGTTAGGGCAAGATGAGTTTGAATGAGTATGCCCTGAAATTTCAGTAGTTGTCTCGTTATGCTTCAAAGTTGGTGTTTAGCATAAGATCTAAGCTGAGGAAGTTTGCTTCAAGCTTATCCCATGACTTGGTATTAAAGTATAAGGTTATAATATTGAATAATGATATGGAAATCCCTTTATTAGTGGTCTATATGCAGTAACTAGAGGATGAGAAAAAAAAGCAAGTAGAGATAAGAGAGAGATAGAACAGAAAGTTTAGATATTCAAAGCAGGGTGAAGATTAATAAAATTACGGGGGAGATGGTACATAGTGGACCAAGAAGAAGAATTAGGGGAGTTCTAATTCATATTCTTTAGCTAGTGCTTCGTATCCTAAGCTATCTAGTGATCCTCATTTTTATGCTAGCAGTGTTCATAAGACAAAGGATGCCCAGTCTCAGGCTAGTGGAGCTCAGCCAACCATGCCTTATCCTCCTTATAGATCTTACAGATAGATTCACCGTGGTTATTGTAAGAAAGAAAGGAAATTATGTTTCAATTATGGTCATCCAAGACATATACAAAGGAATTGCCCAGTGGTTAAGGTTGCCACTAGGCTAATAAGGTCCCGGTCGCTACTTTTTTGGCTCCTGTACCTAAGAGAGCCACCTCAAGTATCGATAGTGGCCAGAATTGTCTTTATGCCCCTGCTACTAGTTAGGAATCTGAGGCATCCCCAGATGTGGTTACTAGTATGTTACAACTTTCTCTCGTGATGTCTATTGTTTGCTTGATTCTGGTTCTACCCTATCTTATGGACCCCTTATATGTCTGTGCATTTTGGATTTGGTCCTAAAAATATTTTTGACCCTTTTCCTATGTCTACTCTAGTGGGTGAGTCTATTGTTGCTAGATAGATCTATAGGGGTTGTGTTGTGCCTATCTTTCTTAGGGAGACATTGGTGGAATTAATAGAACTAGCCAAGGTGGATTTTAATGTTATTCTGAGGATGGATTAGTTCTATTCGTGCTATACTTCTCTTGATAATAGGACCCAAAAAGTCAATTTTCAATTTCCTAATGAACTAGTATTGGAATGGGAAGGGATTTCTTAGTACCCAAAGGGAGGTTAATCTCATATCATAGAGCTCAAAATTAATTTCAAAAGGGTGTTTATATCATCTAGTTCGGTTAATGTTTTTAATTCTAAGGGTCTTCTTTGCAATCTAGTCCCATTATCAATGAGTTTCTAAAAGTTTTTCCCAATGATCTTCCTATAATTCCTCCTGATTGAGAATAAAACTTTGGGATTGATCTTCTACTGCATACCCATTCTGTTTCTATCCCTCTTTATACGATGGCTACGGCTAAATTGAAGGAGCTGAAGGAGTAGTTAAAGGAACTTTTTGATAAGGGTTTTATTTATCCTACTGTTTATCCGTGGTGTTATCTTGTGCTTTTTATGTGAAATAAAATTTTTTCTCTTCAAATATGTATAGATTATGGTTAGTTGAATAAGGTTATAGTGAATAATATGTTCCCTCTTCATAGGATTGATAATCTTTTTGACCAGCTTCAAGGTGCTAGGTGTTTCTTTATGATTGATCTTCATTCGGACTATCATCTATATAAAATTTAGGAGGATGTTAGTCCTAATACTTCTTTCCAAACATGATTAAGCCATTATGAGTTCTTGGTTATGTTAGTTGGGTTGACTAATGCTCTGATTGCATTCATGGATCTTATGAATTGGGTTTCTGGGCATTTTTTGGACTTGTTTGTTATAGTCTTCATTTTTGACATCTTGGTGTACTCTAAAAGTGAGGAGGATCATGCCAATTACCTTCAGATTTCGTTGCAAACTCTTAAGGACCAGAAATTATAAGCAAAGTTATTTAAGTGTAAATTTTTGCTAAGTGTTGTGACCTTTCTCAGGCATATTGTTTTAAGTGAAGGAATCATGGTGGATCTGCAGAAGGTTGAGGCAGTTAAGAAATGGCCTAGACACATGACTCTAATAGACATTAGGAGCTTCTTCAGCTTGGCTGGGTATATAAGAGGTTTGTGGAGAGTTTCTCTTCTATTGTTGCTCTGTTGATAAAGTTGACTCAGAAAAAGGTTAAGTTCTTGTTGTCTGATATTTAAGAAGGTAGTTTTGAGAACTTGAAGGATAAGTTGACTTCTACACCTATTTTGACCCCGCCTAAGAGTACTGATGGGTTTGTTATGTATTACGATGCATCCAGTGTGGGACTGGGTTATATTTTGATATATCATGGTAAGTTTGTGACCTATGATTATAGGAAGCTTAAGGTTCATAAGAGGAATTACCTGACTCACGATTTAGAGTTGGCAGTTGTGGTTTTTGCTTTAAATATTTGATGCCATTATTTATGTGGTTGCATATGGACATCTATTAAGATCATAAGAGCTTATAATATGTCTTTATTCAGTAGGAATTGAATCTCAAGAAGAGGCGGTAGCTCGAGCTATTCAAGGATTATGAGATAAGTCTTCACTACCTTCCAGGTAAAGCTAATTTTATTGTTGATGCTCTTAGCAGGTTGTTTATAGTGAGCATATCTCATTCCGACATGGAGAAAAGAGGATTAGTAAAGGACATTAAGAGATTAGCTAACATAGGAGTTCCTATCTTAGACTCTGAGAATAGGAAAGGTATTGTTTAGGAAGTGGTAAAATTATCTCTTGGTGCCGAGGTGGAGGAGAAGAAGGATTTAGACCCCATACTTATGAGGATTAAGGATAACATGGGTTAGCAAAAGGTTATGGCATTTGAGATTGGGGGAGATGTGATCTTGTGGTATTAGGGAAGTTTTTGTCTTCCTGATGTCGATGGGATGCATGAAAGGATTTTAACAAAGGCTCATAAGTCTAGTTATACAGTCCATCCTGGTTTGACTAAGATGTATCATGATAGAAAGAAACCTATTGGTGGAACAATATGAAAAGAGATGTGGAGAACGTTATGGCTAAATGTTTGATTTGTCAGCAAGTTAAGGTTGAACATTTGAGGTCTGGTGGCATATTTCAAGAGATAGCATTGCCTAAATGGATGTAGGAGATGATCAATATAGATTTCATTACTGGTGTTCCGCGGTCTCAATATCAGTCTGAGTCTATTTGGGTCATTGTGAATAGGATAACTAAGTCTGCTCACTTTTTGTTTGTGAGGACTAACTACTCAGGAGAGGACTAAGACAAGTCATTAATTTAGGACATAGTAAATCTTTATGGTGCATTGGTGTCCATCATTTCAGACCAAGGTATGTAGTTATGTTCTCACTTTTGGCAGTCATGTTAGAAAGGTTTAGGGACTATGGTGAACCTTAACACCATTTTCCACCCTCAAACGGTTGGACAAGCGGAGCATAAAATTCAAACTTTGGAGGATATGATAAGGGCCTGAGTGATTGATTTTAAGGGTTGTTGGGTTAATCATTTACCTCTTATTGAGTTTACTTACAAGAACAATGTCACTCTAGCATTTAGATGGCTCCTTTTAAGGCTCTCTATGGTAGGAGGTGCAGGTCTCCTATCAGATAGTTTGAGGTTGGTGAAACTCAATTGTTTGGTCCTTAGTTCAGCAAGCCATGGAAAAGGTGAAGGTAATTAGGGAAAGACTTGATATTGCTCAAAGTTTCCAAAAATTATTTGCAGATCTGCGGCAGAGGGAGTTGGAGTTTGAGGTTAGTGATTGGGTGTTGTTGAAGGTTTCTCCAATGAAAGGAGTTATGAGATTTGGAAAGAAGTGGAAGATCAGTTCCCGTTATGTTGGTCCATATCACATTGTGAGATGAATTGGGATGCAGCTTATGAGTTGGATTTGCCAGCGAGTTTAGCTTCAATTCATCTTGTCTTCCATGCATCCACGCTGAAAAAGTGTGTGGGTGACCCTTCTTTGATTGTTCTATTTGAGGCTGTTGGAGTTATGGATTCCTTGTATTATAATGAGGTTCCAATTGAGATATTTGATAGGAAAGTTTGTAGATTAAGGACAAAGGATATAGCTTCGATAAAGGTGCTTTGGAGGAATCAAAAGGTGGAAGAAGCTACAGAGGAAGTAGAGAAAGCTTTGTGGGCTAAGTATCCATTATTGTTCCCAACCTTGGATGAAAATGCTTGAGGTATGATTTTCATTCTCATTCTTGTGGTATTTCAAATTTATCATTTGGTTCTATTTCTATTCTTTCTTGTTTTCGTGCAAAGGGGGCCCTAACTCCTCATTCAAGGACAAATGTTCCTAAGGGGCGGGGGTAATATTCAAACCCATGTACTTGAACTCTAGGACCTCCAGAAAATAAACACTTGTATTTTCCAATTTATGTAATGGAGTCATAACTGGAAAGACCACAACTTAGGTGACAAGTCGTTATCAATAGTCAAGAGTCATATGGTGGGACTCATTGTCCCAGCAGTGTGATTCCCAGGAATATAGCCCCTGACCATGACTCTTCTTCACGAGTTGTGAGAACAGGTAAAGTCTCATTATGAGTGACTCGTGATGACAATAGTTGAGGTTTAGGATTTTAGTCCTCAGATAACAAGTTCCAATAATAACTCGGTCAGACCTCATGGCCTATATCCTAACCTGTGATGATTGTACTTAGATTTCCTGCACGTTTTAATTGGGGGCTCTTTGGTCTTTTTCTCCCTTCATTATTATTTCCGACTACCTAAAAACACCAGGACCCTATTATCCTCAATAACTCAAACCAAAACCTACTCACTTCATCTTAAACACCTAAAGCAAGAGAAAAATAGTGTTCAACTCCTAACTTTAGAATTTTTTGGTACTTAAGGCTCGTCTTTCATCACTAACTTGAATTTTATATTATGACATATGTTTAAACATGGTGCATCTGATTTTAATGGTTGGGTTTATAATCAGGTTGAGGGCTTTTGATGATTATTGATTGAATTATATTTTCCATAGTTTTAATGTCTTATCTATACTTTAATTGATGACTTTTGGGACTAAATGGGTGCATTGCTAAAATGATTAGAATGAGGGACATGGGTTTCCCCAAATGTATAAATTTTTTGCTTGTAAATGGCATTAACCTCAACCCATCTTCATGACTTTGGTCTAAAAATATGGAATTCACATGATTTAAATAACTTTTGAAACTATTGTATTAAGTTAATAGACAAATGGATAAAAATGGACTTGAAAGACCTTAGTGGCCATGGTTTTGGATTTTGAAAGGGACTTTGGAGTCAATTGGTTAATTGGAATGGATTGGCATGATTATATAATCTTGCAAGCATAATTGGTATGGCTATACCAAGTGGTATTGTCATGCCCCAAATCCCATTGGAGCGGACTGGCACCCGTAGCCGAGGAGGCCCGGGAGAACCCGTTCATAACCTATACTTTCACATTTACATTACTTATGAAAATTAGAAATTTGGGCAGCACTTCGTTGTAAATAGAAGAAAACAGTACCTGTATCAGCCCACCGGACACACATATATATATATATAAACAGTAATTGGCCGTCAGAGCCATCACGTCTATCAACCAAACACTCCTATGGCTGTACATTATGTCTACAAAAGCCTCTACGTAGATACACAACTGAGTTAGGGTCGGGACAAACTCCCGCCCACAAAAGACTTTTATACAAATACCAAAAGTACAATAGAAACGACTTGGGATGCCCCGAAACAACTGGAGCTCACCACTATCAACAGAATGTCCTGGCTCTTACTGCGGAGGTGTACGACCTGAAGTACCGGTTCCTTCAGGCATGAATACAGGTCCCCCGTGAGGGACGTCAGTACGGAAATATGTACTGAGTATGTAAGGCAGTGAGTATCAAGATGAGATACAAAAGATCAACAAAACCCAGATACCAGTGAATAAACAGTATGAGTAGACCACACTTAAAAGAGCTGATGGGATACCTGCACATTACTTTCCTATCATTACTTCCCGTACTCCTTATCAATACATAACATATGTCATACAATGGCCAACTGATCAGTGGTACTAATGCAATACATCAGGGACCACCCCTGGAATAGCATATATACATAATCTTTATAATACAACGGCCAACTGATCAGTGGTACTAATATAATACATCATATCATCAATTTAAAATAAATACATTCCATTTCTTAATTCAATTAATCTTTGAGATTGGTTACTTTGTGGTCACACCTTATGGAACTTGAAACCATGATACCTCAATAGGAAAAACATGTAAATAGGTAATCAATATCATGAAAATGAAGTAGAGAATCATGGATACCTCATAAAACCATTTCGGAGTCAACAATAGTATATGGACATTTTTTTGACTAGCCGGACATCTTAAAAGTGAAAACAAGTTCAATTGGTAATGTCGAAGATCATATGATGTTATTATGTGTCATTTGCCGTAGGACAATGTTGGAAGCTTACTTGAGAGTGCCATGGGTCATTATTCATGCCAAAGATTAGATAGAGTATGTATTACATACCTTGACATAACTACTTCAATACAAGTCCAACTTGACTTCCCGTACTCTTCGAACACTTATCTACAATAAGTCATTTGTGGCAAACCAGTATTAGCAACCAAACCTTACCATTTAGGTATTAAATTCACCAAATAATGTCTAGGAAGTGATCCTTTAACTCATCAATAAGAGTGCGACATACATCCTCTTATACTCTTATTACATTCACATATCATGCATTTTCATGCAATATCCCTCAACATCACTCTTAGCCTTTATTTCCCCTCTTAATCACCATCCAATACCAACATGATCACTAGGCATACATAACCACTAATATAATGATATATCACCAAAATTCATCCTCCATAATCCAATACAACAACTTCCATAATTTACTACTAACAATTTATACAAAACAATTCATAATTATGTTTCTAGTTATCTTCCAACATCAAGACAATACTCATAATCCCTTATCAATACTTATTCATGGATAAGAATCAAGAATAAACAATATTCATACCTTAACAATGAACTCTTGCATTTAGAATCCTCCTTACATAACCATGGGGTGCTTCTCGAAGCTTTCGAGATGGTGAACACAACTATGGAACCAATTCGAATTTTCTACGGTTGAATCACAAAATATTTGAAGTTGAAATTAGGCTAGGGTTTCACCTTATCTTAATAATTGGATGATATATGATATATATGAGGCTAAGTGTATGTTTATAAAGACCAATTTTTCGTCCAAGAGGTAATAGAAAATGACCATTTTGCCCTAAAAATTTAAATAAATCCGAATCTGTCCCCAGTGGACAGTTTTGACAGGCTGAAGTAAATCGATCATAACTCTTTTCTCCGGTATCGGATTTGGGTGAAACCAATTGCATTGGAAAGATAATTCAAAGGTATTTCATTTCATATAAAGTATACCACCCATTTCTTCCTGTACAAGGAGTTATGGTCGTTTAAAGTTGACCCAAAAATCTGTCCCAAAATTCTGTTTTTTTTTGATAGGCTGTAGTAAAGCGGGTATAGCTCCTTACTCAAACATTGGATTTGGATGAAACCAATTTCATAGGAAAGAAGACTCTCGGAGATTTTCGTCGATATATAGAATCTCACACAGTTCTTTTTGTACAAGGAGTTATGATCGTCTAAATTTGATCCAAAAAAAATTGCCTAGCTGCAGTAATTTTCCTGCAGATTTACTGTTCACAGGCTTCCCGGCCACCGTTTTGAAATTTCGAATTTGCTCGCTTATATGAAATACTCCTCTGTTTTGGGCAAACTTTATATCGTTGGAAAGATTATTCCAATACCTACACATACAACTATTGACGGGATACTTCCGAGCACCATAAACTTAATTTAACCCATACGCAAGCCTTTAGAACTCCATGTAATCGCGATAAGTGTACGAAAAAATTTACGGGGTGTTACATTCTCCCCCCCTTAAGAACATTCGTCCTCGAATGTTAGCATAGTTACTCAATTAAGACATGTCCAAGCTTACAATTAACATATTCATCATCATAACATACTTGCATAAAAATAAACACTTACCTGTTATTGTTCTTCTTCCGTCTCATGAAATTCCTCCTCATCATTGAATAGGTAAGGGTACTTAATCTTCATCGCTTCCTCAGCTTCCCATGTGATCTCCTCAACTTGTTGATTCCTCCAAAGTACTTTTACCGATGCTATCTCTTTATTCCTTATCTTTTTAATTTGGTGATCAAGAATAGCAATAGGCATTTCTTCAAAAGTGAGATCTTCTGTAACTTGTACATCTTCCGTAGTAGTGATGTGCGATGGATCTCTGATGTACTTGCGAAGCATCGAAACATGAAATATGGGATGAACTGCTGAGAGATCTTGAGGTAGCTCTAACTCATAAGCAACTTGTCCAAATCTTTGAATGATCTTGTACGGACCTATGTATCGTGGACTTAACTTTCCTTTCTTGCCAAACCTCATCACTCCTTTCATTGGTGATACTTTCAAGAATACCCAATCGTCGATAGAAAACTCAAGTCCTCTTCTTTTAACATCCGCATAAGATTTGTGTCGACTTTGAGCTGTTTCAAGCCGTTGTTGGATCACTTTAACCTTCTCCATTGCTTGATAAACAAGATCCGGTCCAAACAAGACCGCATCACCTGCTTCAAACCATCCTATTGGCGATCTACACTTTCTTCCATACAATGCTTCATATGGTGCCATTTTGATACTTGAATGATAGCTATTATTGTAGGCAAACTCGATAAGAGGTAGGTGATCATCCCAGTTGCCTTTGAAATCTAATACACATGCTCGTAGCATATCTTCAAGTGTCTGGATGGTACGTTCCGCTTGTCCGTCCGTTTGAGGATGAAAAGCCGTACTTAGATTGACTTGTGTCCCCAAACTCCTTTGAAAAGACTTCCAGAAATTCGCAGTAAATTGGGCTCCTCGATCGGATATAATGGAAATTGGAAATCCATGTAACCGAACGATCTCCTTAATATACAACTTCGCATACTCTTCCGCCGTATAAGTTGTCTTAACTGGTAAGAAGTGCGCGGATTTGGTAAGCCTATCAATGATCACCCATATGGAATCAAACTTCCGAAATGTACGAGGCAAACCCGTGATGAAATCCATATTGATCTTGTCCCACTTCCAGACGGGAAGATCTATACATTGCATGTAACCACCGGGTTTCTGGTGTTCTACTTTGACTCTTTGACAATTCGGACATTCAGCTACAAATTCGGCAATATTCTTCTTCATGTCATTCCACCAATATATTGCTTTCAAATCTTGATACATCTTAGTCGACCCTGGATGGATGGAATACCTTGAACAGTGTGCTTCTGTCATAATTCTTTTTCTTAGCTCAACTACATCAGGTGCACATAAACGATTCTGACACTGAAGCACTGCTTCTCGCGTAAGCTCAAATGCCTTTGTCGTGCCACTCTGCACATCCTCCTTAAGCTACAATAAAATTGGATCTGCATACTGCTTCTCTTTCACTTCAGCTATCAATGAAGATTCCACTGCATTACGTACAATAACCTCTTCATCTAGAGTTTCGAGAAGTCGAACTCCCAAATTAGGTAGTTGGTGAAGATCCATAATCATCCCCTGCTTTTCTATAGATGCCATTTTAGACTTACGACTCAGTGCATCCGCTACCACATTCGCTTTCCCTGGATGATACAAGATATCAACATCGTAATCTTTCAACAATTCAAGCCATCTCCGCTGCCTCAAGTTTAGATCTTTCTGACTGAAGATATATTGCAGGCTCTTATGATCGGTATATATGTCAACATGAACCCCATATAAGTAGTGGCGCCATATCTTCAAAGCAATTACAACTTCAGCTAGCTCAAGATCATGCGTCGGATAATTCCTCTCATGTGGTCGCAACTGTCTAGAGCCATAGGCTATTACTCTACCATGTTGCATTAATACGCATCCTAAGACAATTCTCGAAGCATCACAGTACACTGCATACCCTTCTGTGCCTTCAAGAAGTACCAATACCGGTGTAGAAGTCAACTTGCTCTTCAGATCTTGGAAACTCTTTTCACAGGCATCATTCCATTGAAACTTGGAGGCTTTATGCGTCAACTTAGTCAAGGGTGCAGAAATAGAAGAAAAACCTTCAACAAACCTTCTATAATAACCTGCCAACCCGAGGAAACTACGAATCTCCGTAGGCGTCGTGGGTCTTGGCCAATTCTTCACAGCCTCAATCTTCTGAGTGTCAACTTTTATGCCTTCACTGGATACGATATGGCCCAAAAATGCCACTGACTTGAGCCAAAACTCACATTTAAAAAAACTTCGCATACAGCTTACGATCACGAAGAATCTGCAACGCTTGCCTTAAGTGATTAACATGATCCTCTTATGATCTAGAGTAGACCAGAATATCATCTATGAAAACTATCACGAACACATCTAGAAACAGCTTAAACAGCCTATTCATCAGATCCATAAAAACTGCGGGTGCATTTGTCAGCCCGAATGACATAACCAGGAATTCATAATGACCATACCGTGTTCGGAAAGCTGTCTTGGGTATATCTTTATCCTTGAATCTCACATGATGATAGCCTGATCTCAAGTCAATCTTGGAAAAACACTGGGCACCCTGCAACTGGTCAAATAAATCATCAATTCGGGGAAGAGGGTATTTATTCTTGATAGTCACCTTATTCAATTGCCGATAGTCAATACACATCCTCAGCGAACCATCTTTCTTACGCACAAACAATACTGGTGCTCCCCAAGGGGACATACTAGGCCTGATGAATCCCTTCTCTAGCAAGTCTTTCAGTTGCTCTTTCAATTCTCGCAGCTCTGCTGGTGCCATTCTATAAGGAGGAATTGAGATTGGCTGTGTGTCTGGCAACATATCAATACCAAACTCCACTTCTCGTTCAGGAGGTAAACCTGGTAGCTCTTCAGGAAATACATCAGGAAATTCATTCACAACCGGAACGGTCTGAAAAGTTGGCGGCTCTGCCTCTGTATCCCTTACTCTAACCAAATGGTATATGTACCCCTTGGAAATCATTTTTCTTGCCCTAAGGTAAGAAATAAATCTACCTCTCGGCGCGCCAACATTACCCTTCCATTCAAGGACTGCCTCATTTGGGAAATGGAAATATACCTTCTTAGAACGGCAATCTACTGTAGCATAACAAGACGCTAACCAATCCATGCCCATAATAACATCAAAATCTACCATTTCTAACTCAACAAGATCGGCCATCGTATCACGACCACAAATATTCACAACACAATTTCGATAAACATTCCTAGCTATAAGAGATTCCCCCACTGGCGTTGATACTTCAAATGGCTTGGCTAATAATTCGGGTGTTCTTCCGAACCTTCCCGCAACCAAAGGAGTAGCATACGATAATGTAGAACCAGGATCAATTAAGGCATACACATCAAATGCAAAGATGGACAACGTACCTGTAACCACGTCTGGAGAAGCCTCTAAATTCTGCCGATCTGCTAGGGCATACACACGGTTCTGAGCTCCGCTAGAACTAGCTGCTCCTCTATCACCTCTACCGTGACCCATAGGTTGTGTACCCCTACTCAAAGGAGGCACCGATGATGACGCAACAGCTGATCCGGTAGGTCGTGTTATAACACCTGTGGTCCTGCGTGGGCAATCTCTAGCCATATGCCCTGGCTTACCGCACCAAAAGCAATTGTTCGTTCCAAGCCGACATTCGCCAAAGTGAAATATTCTACATATGGGGCACGGGTGTCGTGGAGGTCTCAATTGACTCATACTCCCTTGCCCTTGATACCCCACTGTTCGCGAACTCTGATTTTCACTGCTTTGCCCGAACTGATTACCTCTGAACCTTTGAAATTACGGTAGAGCAATAATTGCAGGATAAGAAGATAACGGGCTAGGCAATCTATGAGAGAACGAAGGCCTAAAACCTCCCTGAGATGCCATAAACTGCCCTATAGCTCTGGCCCGCTTAGAATATCGTTTTTCTGATTCCTGGGTTCTTCTTCTTTGCCTCTGATCTTCCATTTTTTGAGCGAAAGCTTGTATCCTCGCTATATCCATGTCCTTGTTCAAAGCAGCAATGGTACAATCTCTAACCAAGTATGGTTCCAATCTATCCACATAGTGATGTACTCTGTCATCCATAGTAGCTACCACATTAGAAGCATATCGAGACAAGGAGTTAAATCGAAGACTATACTCCCTTACACTCATATTACCCTGACGAAGATTTAAGAATTGATCTGCACGGGCCTGACGAGTCTCAAATGGAAGATAATGATCAATAAATGCATCTTTGAACTCTCCCCACGTAGTTGGAGGTGTATCAATACCCCTAGATCGTTCCCAATCCTCGTACCACAATATAGCCTCTCCTTTCAGTCTATATGCTGCTAGCTCAACCATCTCTTTACCGGATATGTGCATAACATCTAGAGCCCTTTGGGTTTGATCGACAAAGTCCTGCGGGTCTTCGTTCATATCTAATCTGGTAAAAGTAGGAGGATCCATTTTCAGAAAATCTTGTGTCCGAAGGCTAGCTGCTCTATCCGTACCACTAGAACCCGTGGTAGGAATAGCTTGCCCTTGAACTTGACCGGCAACTATACGTGTCAGAAGTTGTACTGCATCCCTCAAATCTCGATCAACAACATTAATAGATGGCCCTTCCGGAGGAGAAGAAGCTCCTGATATATGCTCAGCTTGAGACTCACTTTGTTCAGCTTGTGCCGGTGGTGACTTACTAGTACCTTCTCCGGCCACTACATCTACTCCCTTCCACTTATTCTTTCTCCTTGTAACCGGCATCGTTACTATAATAAATAAATAAAAAACAATTGGATTAAGCGATCGATTATGACTTTATCTCTAATATGGGCTCTATTGCACGATCTAAGAAATGGAGAATGGAAACAATCCCTAAATGTCCAATAGCCTCCTGTTTATAGATGTGGTGCACAACACACCGATAAACGAGATTCTACGTAGACACGGCTTTGTAGACTCACTAGGACGAGCTTTTCTGATACCACTTCTATCACGCCCCAAATCCCATTGGAGCGGACTGGCACCCGTAGCCGAGGAGGCCCGGGAGAACCCGTTCATAACCTATACTTTCACATTTACATTACTTATGAAAATTAGAAATTTGGGCAGCACTTCATTGTAAATAGAAGAAAAAAGTACCTGTATCAGCCCAGCGGACACGCATATATATATATATAAACAGTAATTGGCCGTCAGAGCCATCACGTCTATCAACCAAACACTCCTATGGCTGTACAATATGTCTACAAAAGCCTCTACGTAGATACACAACTGAGTTAGGGTCGGGACAAACTCCCGCCCACAAAAGACTTTTATACAAATACCAAAAGTACATATAGAAACGACTTGGGATGCCCCGAAACAACTGGAGCTCACCACTATCAACAGAATGTCCTGGCTCTTACTGCGGAGGTGTACGACCTGAAGTACCGGTTCCTGCAGGCATGAATACAGGTCCCTCGTGAGGGACGTCAGTACGGAAATATGTACTGAGTATGTAAGGCAGTGAGTATCAAGATGAGATACAAAAGATCAACAGAACCCAGATACCAGTGAATAAACAATATGAGTAGACCACACTTAAAAGAGTTGATGGGATGCCTGCACATTACTTTCATATCATTACTTCCCGTAGTCGTTATCAATACATAACATATGTCATACAATGGCCAACTGATCAGTGGTACTAATACAATACATCAGGGACCACCCCTGGAATAGCATATATACATAATCTTTATAATACAATGGCCAACTGATCAGTGGTACTAATACAATACATCATATCATCAATTTAAAATAAAGACATTCCATTTCTTAATTCAATTAATCTTTGAGATTGGTTACTTTGTGGTCACACCTTATGGAACTTGAAACCATGATACCTCAATAGGAAAAATATGTAAATAGGTAATCAATATCATGAAAATGAAGTAGAGAATCATGGATACCTCATTAAACCATTTCGGAGTCAACAATAGTATATGGACATTTTTTTGACTAGCCGGACATCTTAAAAGTGAAAACAAGTTCAATTGGTAATGTCGAAGATCATATGATGTTATTATGTGTCATGTGTCGTAGGACAATGTTGGAAGCTTACTTGAGAGTGCCATGGGTCATTATTCATGCCAAAGATTAGATAGAGTATGTCTTACATACCTTGACATAACCACTTCAATACAAGTCCAACTTGACTTCCCGTACTCTTCGAACACTTATCTACAATAAGTCATTTGTGGCAAACCAGTATTAGCAACCAAACCTTACCATTTAGGTATTAACTTCACCAAATAATGTCTAGGAAGTGATCCTTTAACTCATCAATAAGAGTGCTACATACATCCTCTTATACTCTTATTACATTCACATATCATGCATTTTCATGCAATATCCCTCAACATCACTCTTAGCCTTTATTTCCCCTCTTAATCACCATCCAATACCAACATGATCACTAGGCATACATAACCACTAATATAATGATATATCACCAAAATTCATCCTCCATAATCCAATACAACAACTTCCATAATTTACTACTAACAATTTATACAAAACAATTCATAATTATGTTTCTAGTTATCTTCCAACATCAAGACAATACTCATAATCCCTTATCAATACTTATTCATGGATAAGAATCAAGAATAAACAATATTCATACCTTAACAATGAACTCTTGCATTTAGAATCCTCCTTACATAACCATGGGGTGCTTCTCGAAGCTTTCGAGATGGTGAACACAACTACGGAACCAATTCGAATTTTCTACGGTTGAATCACAAAATATTTGAAGTTGAAATTAGGCTAGGGTTTCACCTTATCTTAATAATTGGATGATATATGATATATATGAGGCTAAGTGTATGTTTATAAAGACCAATGTTTCGTCCAAGAGGTAATAGAAAATGACCATTTTGCCCTAAAAATTTAAATAAATCCGAATCTGTCCCCAGTGGACAGTTTTGACAGGCTGAAGTAAATCGATCATAACTCTTTTCTCCGGTATCGGATTTGGGTGAAACCAATTGCATTGGAAAGATAATTCAAAGGGATTTCATTTTCATATAAAGTATACCACCCATTTCTTCCTGTACAAGGAGTTATGGTCGTTTAAAGTTGACCCAAAAATCTGTCCCAAAATTCTGTTTTTTTTGATAGGCTGTAGTAAAACGGGTATAGCTCCTTACTCAAACATTGGATTTGGATGAAACCAATTTCATAGGAAAGAAGACTCTCGGAGATTTTCGTCGATATATAGCATCTCACACAGTTATTTTTGTACAAGGAGTTATGATCATCTAAATTTGATCCAAAAAAAATTGCCTAGCTGCAGTAATTTTCCTGCAGATTTACTGTTCACAGGCTTCCCGGCCACCGTTTTGAAATTTCGAATGTGCTCGCTTATATGAAATACTCCTCTGTTTTGGGCAAACTTTATATCGTTGGAAAGATTATTCCAATACCTACACATACAACTATTGACGGGATACTTCCGAACACCATAAACTTAATTTAACCCATACGCAAGCCTTTAGGACTCCATATAATCGCGATAAGTGTACGAAAAAATTTACGGGGTGTTACAGGTATATGCTTTAATATAAGAATCCTTGGTTTAAGGTTGGGATTATAAGAAAAATGGTTTTAATTTAGGCCTTAAGTGGGTTGTGTAGCTCACCATGAAGATGGAGGTCCCGAGGTGACCAATACTATAAACGATATTGCTGACATAGCGATCTATATGATCATGTGCTTGGTTCACACATTATATTTTTGGGATGGCTAGAGCCTTGGTATGTCTGGCACTCATTCATATTTTCTTAATTTATGCGGCCAACACGTGCTGACGCCCTTTCAATAAGGAGAGGTGAACCCATATAGCCGTGGGTACCATTAGAATAGATAGAGCCACACAGTCCCGATTAATGTTTTAAAACCTCATGTTCATGACCCTTGCCCCTACCTCGGAATCCTATTTAAGTATATATGAATGTGTGTGCATGTGATTTAGATTAGCAAACAAGGCATGAGAGGGAAAGATATGGGTTTGATCTGAAAAAGGATAAAAAAGGAAATTAAAGTGCAAGAGCTGGACAAGCTGAAGAAAGATCAGGATCTAGCCCTCAGTTATAACGATTGTGGGCGTCATCCCGCAATTGTGCCGAGTCAATCTAGTCAACAACTGCAATCGCGATGGACTAACCGCTATCATAGTGAGTGCGATCACGATTAAACTTTCGGGATTGCATGAGGCGGAAAATAGCCGAAGGGCAAAAATATAATTTTGACCAGCTGACCCCAAATCCTATTTAAGGCTCAAAACACTTTCATTCTAGATTCATCAATCCACAACCCTACCTCCGATCCTTAGTTTAGTGTTTTTGTAACTTCTTGGAGCTTGGAGCTAAATTTGTACTAGTTGTGAGCTAAGAAGACATTAGAGTGACCTCTAAGTTGAGAATTAGCAAATCCTATTGAGGATTCATTCAAACTTATAGTGGGATTTGCACTCTCGTTACTTTTGATGAATCAATTTAATAGAGATTTTGGTTTATTCTTATTTATATTCATCATGACTAGCTAGTTCTTCCTCTTGGCATTATGTTAGAATAGAGTGTAAATTGTGTGGGTTGTGATTCATATGTGCTTATACTTGTTTGTTGGTGATGGATTCTTCTATTGCTTAACTAAATTTGTTGGGATTTGTGGGTGAATATCCCAAATACCCAAATGGGTTTCCCAAGCTCTATAAAGCCTAAACCATCGCTGAAAGAGGGGTTAGGGTGAAATTTAGGAGCCCAAATCATCCTTGAAAGAGGGATGTGGGAACCAAGACAATAGTAGAAAATTGTGGGCATAGTTCTCTAATTTTCACTGTCTTAGAAATAAGGGTGATTATGAGGCTGACTATACCATGGGTATCATCCTAGAAATAGGGATACCCAATTGAGGTATTTAGGTACTTAAAAGGGTCAGTGGGTGACATCTTTGAGGATTTGTTGAAGAACTATCCTCAAGGACTTTAAACCTAGCCTACTACATCATCAATGAACAGAATTTGCATTGGTTCATCACATACCCATTCATAAGTTACCCCTAGGATAAAGTAATCCCAAGATCCATGCCTAATTATTCTTAGGCTCCAATTAGTCCCTTAGAAGCCCCAAAATTCCTCTATCATTAGCAAACATTGAAATTCCCCAAACCATTTTGTACCATAGGTTTGAATCTAGCAATCAACTACTATTTCAGACTTACTCAATCACTACTCACATTGTTCCTTGTGGATTTGAACCCGACTCTTAATTGGGTAAATATATTGACAATGACTGCCTTGCAATCAAATTGACGTGTAAGTTGAGCGTTATCAAAAATAGCACCATTGTCGGGGAACAATTTGGCGTATTGAGTTAGTTTAAAATTTTATCTTACTTGCTTTGGTTTAAACTTGTAATATTTGTTTGTTATTTTCTTTTTTTTTCTTTTGTTAGGTAGATTTTTAGCCTTTTTTATTTGTTACGATGGCATCTTGGAATGAACATGAGTTCGGTCGTTGGAGATCCTATCGTGACAATCTATGTCCATATTATAGTGGGCCCCACTTTTGGTAAGATTATAGATAGCTCCCCGGAGAAAGATGTGTACACCATCTCGATCTTACAGGGAGTATGGTTGTTCTTTATGTGGTGGTCGTGGTGGTCATTAGAGTGATTGTCCAAATGACCCCTATCCCCGTTGTGCTAGCCCAATTGCTAGTTATTCTTGTGATTTTAATAGGTCTTATGATCACCAAAAGGAAGAACAAAGCACCGAAATAATGGTATTGAAGCTATGCTTTAACCTATCTTGGATTGGTTGGAATCAACAGGGGATAACATGTGTATTATGCATCAGGATATGGGTGCATTTACTGAGGAAAGTAAGAGGATAGAAGATATCAACATGGAGGTCAATCATGCAATTACTACGACCATGCCCACACTTCTAAATGATCTTAAAAATGAAGAATCCTCGGTGATATCCCAACCGACCTAACCGAACATGAGTGAAGATGCTGAAGTCAATGAAATGATGTTAGAGTCATAATAAGAAACCAAAACTATCTCTTATGACAACTTTAACCCATTTTGAAGCGAAGATGCAAATGAGGATGCAATTCTGGAATTAAGGGATAGACCTTATTCAAACTATTTCTCAACATTGTACTTAGAGGATATGATGAAAGTCCATCCACCTAAGCAAGTAGAGTATCATGGGGAAAAGGATCACCCCCCCTATGTTTTAGAGTTTGATATTCCAAAAGAGAATATGAGAGCCCTACACTTGAAGGCCTGGATCACAATGTCTGAAGTTCAACAAGTAGCCTGTTCCCATCTTTACACAAGGAGCCAAATTGGAAATTTGATGTGGAGTTAGGTAAAAGTTTCAAGTCTTTGAAGTGGGGTGATCGACCATGTTTCGTCATGCCCTTATATTTTCCAAACGCACCTCAAAGATGTAATGATCGAAAATTGGGCAGAAAATTCAAGTCCTCTAAATAGAGACACAAATGAGGATCAAAACGGCGTTGGGCCACGATGATAAATCGAGTGCTTGATGAGAGGCAACCCATTATTTTCATATTTGATTTATATGCTTTTGAATATGTCACATAATTTTGATGTCTTGTAGGTTCTTTGGACACGTTGGAATCCAAAACCAAGGGAAAACCTGGATTAGAAGTGTAGAAGCCATGTAGAAAAATAGAGCAAAACAAAGGAGCAGATGGACTCGATTATGGCCATTGCAGGTTGGGAGCCGCGATCGCGGTACCACGATCTCACCAATCTATCCGTAATAATGCCTCTGTGTCCATCTTCAAACATGGCTATCAATGAAGTTTCAGGGAGCCCTTTAACTCTTCTTATGCTATTGTGTTATATAGTAAGTTCACTACAATTCTTTTAGTTGGGGTTGTGGACCTACCCTTGTGTGTATTCACTGGTTTGCAATACTTGGGCTCAGTCACATGAAGAATTGATTGTTTTCATTTATAGTTTTCTTTTTTTTTAATAATAATGTTAGGTGAGCCTTTCTCTATGATAGATTGAGTGATGACATTCTTAAGGAAAACTCGTCGTGATTGGGTCTTGAGCCACAGATGCAGGGGAAGTCTGAGTACCCGTATCATTAAGGCTATAAATGCAAGGGAAGGCTGAGTACCTGAGGAATTGTGTATTTAGGATTACACTCATACCATTGGCGAAGTCTAAGTAGCCATATGGTTGGTTTGACTATATGAAGGAAAAATATGAGACCAAGAATTGGGTTGTTGCCACGATTAGCAAATTGTGCATGGTGCAAATGCAAAGCGAACACCCCCCTCAGTCCAAATTTTTTTTTGAAAATCAAGGGCATGGACATGAGCGGCACTTAAACAATTCTTTTTCTCTTTTTGTGAATGCAAATTTTTTACTTGAGAAAATTGGTTGATACTTCATTTTTGTCTCTAGTGGGAGGGGAAATTGAGCCTCCTTGGCGAATTTGCAAGCCATGTGTGGTGAGCTATTTATCTATATCTCATATGTACTTGTGTCATCTAGAACTCACCCCATTAGTCTCTCAAGGCTAATTTTTATTGTATTTGGTTGAAGAAATGATCTTAGGCCATCATTGTGACATTGGAAGCTATCTTTAGCCAAAAAACCTACCCATACATCGATGCTATCCCTAGTCACCCACGTTGAACCTTTGGACCTTTCTTTGAAAAATATATTACAAGTCGTGATCCATTAAACTTTTATCTCTCTTTTGAAACTTACCCTCTTTGAACTAAAAAGTTCAACTTGAGGCCAGAAGCCTAAGTTGGAGGTGGTGAAGATTGAAGGAAGTAACTTTGGGCCACTAAGTTGTGATTGAATGCCTATGAGCTTAATCTTTGAGAGCAATTTGGTAAGAAAAAAAAAGGACCCATCAAAGGAAACAAGTTCATGAAATTTACAAGAAAAAGAAATGAAAGAAAATGGGTGAAACAAGGAAGCAAAAAGTAGGCACGTGTGAAAGGAATGAAAACAAAGGGAAGTTGCCTAATGTCCAAGTGTATTAAAAAATATGATGTAGATGTTCAAGGAAGGGTATAGCCATGTTTTCCTAAATTATATCATCCCCTAACACGAACCTACGCTACCAGCTCAAAAAGACTTTCAAGATCTCCAACCATTTACTTTCATTGTAGTGGCGATTGAAAATAGAGGAAAGCCTACGATATGATACTTGTTAACCTAAAGAGTTCTTGAGATAGAGAGTTTCGTACTTAAATTCCTTGTTACATATTTGTAAAATTTGGTGTGTGGAATTTTTTTTCTTGTTAGAAGGCATGTAAACAAGTAAAGGTGGGTGATTTTGTCATCTCCCAAAAAACTCCTTAGTAGAGGTCAAAGAGGAGTCATTTCTATAGTATTAGTGATTGTTGCATGATTTCTCTTTGAAGCCTTTTGCACCCTTGGATATTGTATTTTATGTTGAGGGGTGTCAGAAGAATAGCTTTGCCCATGTTTGATGAGCTACTTGTGGTAGTGACTTTGATCATCTAAGTGGACATAAATGTGCATTTTTCTCATGATAAAAGGTAGTGTTTCTTGAGGACAAGAAAATATTTAAGTTGGGGGTATTGATGAGAAGTGAAATCACCATACATTGGCACTAAACATTCGTTCGCCTTACCATGATTTAAACATTTAAATGAAATATATTTGTAGATAAATGCACTAATATCCATATTTTGAAGGCAAACAGGGCATGAGATGGAAAGATGTGTATTTGAGCTTAAAAAGGATTAAAAATGCAATTGACGTGCAAGAGCTGGACAATCTGAAGAAGGATAAGGATCTAGCCCTCAGTTATCGCGATTGCAGGTGTCAGCCTGTAATCGCGCCGAGTCAAGCTAGTCAACCAACTGCGATCGTGATGGACTAACTTCCATCACAGTAAGTGAGATCGTGATCAATCTTCCACGATCGCTTGAGGGCGGAAAATAGCCCAAGGGAAAAAATGTCATTTTGACCAGCCGACCCCAAATTCTATTTGAGGTTCAAAACTCGATCATTCTAGATTCGTCATTCCACAACCCTACCTCCCATCCTTAGTTTAGGGTTTTTGTAACTTCTTGGAGATTGGAGATAAATTTGTACTAGTTGTGATCTAAGAAGACATTAGAGTGACTTCTAAGGGGAGAATTGGCAAATCCCATTGAGAATTCTTCCAAACTTAAAGAGTGGTTTGCATTCTCTTTACTTTTGATGAATCAATTTAATGGAGATTTGGGTTTATTCTTATTTATATTCATCATGAGTAGCTAGTTCTTTCTCTCGGAATTATGTTTGAATAGAGTGTAAATTGTATGGGTTGTGATTCATATGTGCTTATGCTTGTTTGTTGGTGATGGGTTCTTGTATTACTTGACTAAATTTATTGGGATTTGTGGATGAAAGCCCCAAATACCCAAATGGGTTTGATGGATGAAATTCCCAAGCTCTTGAAAGCCTAAATCATCCTTGAAAGAAAGGTTTGGGTGAACTTTAGGAACCCACATCATTCTTGAAAGAGGGATGTGGGAACCAAGAAAATAGTAGACAATAATGGGCATAGTTTCCTAATTTTCACTATCTTAGAAATAAGGGTGATCATGAGGTTGACTATACCATGGGTATTATCCTAGAATTAGAGATACTTAATTGAGGTATTGGGTAGTTTTAATTGTCGCACGCTTTAGGTACTTGAAAGGGCCAATGGGTGACATCTTTGAGGTTATTTTGAAGAACTAGCCACAAGGCCTTTAAACCTAGCCTACCACATCATCAACGAAAAGAATTTTCACCGCTTCATCACATACTCATGCTTAACTTACCCTTAGGATAACATAATGCCAAGACCCGTGCCTAATTACTTACACTCTAAGTATTCTTAGTCTCGAATTAGTCCCTTAGAAGCCCAAGAGTTACTCTAACATTAGAAAAAAATTAAAAAAACCCAAACCATTTTGTACCATAGTTTTGAATCTAGCAAGCATCTATTATTTCGGACTTACTTAGTCGCTACTCACATTGTTCTTTGTGGATTTTACCTTACTCTTCGTTGTGTGAATATATTGACAATGACCGCCTTGTGCTCAAATTGATGTGTAAGTTGAGCGTTGTCATGACTTTTGTGGACAAGTGTGGGCTAGATGTTTGTTTGATTCATAGAGTTTAATGTTGATTTACCTATACTTCTTATCATCATGTTTGGTTTGCTTCTTATGTATTCATTTATTATTATCTAGATGTTAGGCTAAGTGGGTGGTCTCCATCTGACGGATGGCTTGAGATACCCGTCATGACTAGTCCCTGGTTATGGTCGTGACAACTTGGGAGGTGATTACTAACGTATGGAAATCTAAATGTTGGCATCTTGAGCTTGATTTGAGGTTGTAGGTGAATCCCTAATGGGATCCATGGCAATTCTAGTGGCTGGTGTATTCAATATCCAAGGCAAACATACAGAGTTATATTCTCTAGCGTGGCCCTTAATATCGAGTTCCATGCTCAAAGAAGCACTCATATCACTAGTACTAAATGCCTCCTAAAAAGAGAGATATATATCCCTCTACTCCTACTTGCACCCTAATCGAGCTTTCTAAGCCTCAAGCATCTTCTTCTCATCATCCTCATAATACCTTTATTCTATGTTAAAAAGAGGTGACTCCTCTAATAAGTTATAAAAGGGTTGCTCATCCTATAGAATAATTTGTATAACATTAGAGAGATCCTCAAACATGGAATAGTCCTAGACTACAACTCAATGATGTGTGCTCGTGCCTATTTCAACTCAGTATAGAGTCTACAGAAATCTGGTATAAAAGCAACAATCAGCCTCTAATTCACTGTATGCTCCATTTCATATAAATTTTCTAGGTACTCATGAATAAGGATAAGCGAATCTATAATATACTTATTCACAGATGGCTTTATAAAGGTTTAACCTGAAACTCTCATTTGCAAAAGTAAAGGTTGTAGGAGGGCTGAGAGAATAGGTAGCAATAGTTTTTAGGGATACTGTGTGAGCTAGATATTTAGTGACCTCTATGGATGGTTCCTCTGATATAACAACACCCTCCACTCTCATAGGTACTCGAGTGCCATATTTCTCATTGTACTTCTCCTGTAGTACATATTTTACATCTTACAGTACCTCATCAAAAGTTGAGGTCATTTTCTTAACCCTAATATATGATTTGACTCATCTCAACACTTAGCAATATCATGAATTTTAGTTGCTTCCATGGTTTAATAATTACCCACCAATGTAAACACTCCAACCTTTGTACATAAATAAGTGACTATTAACAAAAATGTAAGTAAAGTGATAATTACAACACCCTCAGCCTTATCTCTCTTGTAATACATGTCAAAAATCTAGCTTAAACTTCGATAGAAGGCAAGCAACTGATATAACTCTCCCTAGTGACAAAGTGTCGTCAGCCCCAATTGACAAGAGTCACATGTGCATTATCGCACCCAAAAACTTCACTCAAAGGTTTAACGTACCTTTATGTATCAGAGTGCTGGAATGCTTTGCCCATGATGGCTCTTTATCTAGACGGATAGATTCCAGTCATCCATGTTGGGTAGCCTTGGTGGTCATTTTATACTCATAATCATAGGTCACATCTACTTGTGTATTGGTGGGACCATATAAGAACCTCTCCCTTATTTTTTAGAGATGTCAATATAGATCCCAAAACTCTAACACTCTCTAATGGCGGCTGACTCTTGGAGAACAATCCCTTGTGCCTCATGTTGATTAATATGGTGGTATACATTATATAAAACTCTCAAATAATAATGGGATAGTACTCACTGGGTGGATGGATAACCTAACCTAATATGTAGTACTTAAATAGCTATTAGTTATTAAAATATTCATCAAACTCAGACAATCTAATCATTACCTTATCAACTATGTTTACATTCCACTTTTCCATGGTTGCAAGCCCCTCAAAGAATATCTTCTTTGACCTTTCAAACTGCCTTCAGAGATCTCTTTTGTATACAATATTCTTATTTCCAATCTCACCGACCCTCATGGTCTCAAAGTATCAAGAGTCACCCTCTGGGATTTCACTTTCCTCTAAACAACCATTAGTATTTTCACATAATTCTACACACTATGTGATCTTCATGATTATCCTCCCTTTTTAGACTTAAGTAGAGGTGCTTGCTAATAAGCCTGTTTCCTAGTGGTACAGGTCTAGGCCCTAGGGTATCTCCAAAACTTCAATCACAGAATCATAAAGTTGATTGCATAGGCAAGTATCAACTTTCTTAACCTACCCATTTTCATTATCACCATCTCCACCTAGATGTACTTGCATGGGAATGAAAATTTGTGCACAAGAAACATGGTAAGAAATATGAAATATAAACAATTTTCTTTATACGTTTAATGGATCATCAAATTATTTCATAATCTATGAAACAAAAATAGAGAAAAGAGGGGCACAACATCAAGTTGTTGATTGAGTCGATGGACCATAAAACCAAATGACATTCCTTGGACTCAACTATGAAACCGAGGTAGAGATTTTATCAAATTTTGGTGCTCATTAAGGGAAATTTCATGGGTTGTGATCTATTTCGATGATCCATGAAATGTTCTATAAATGCTCAACATATCGAAAAACTTATTCTTCTAATATCATTAAAGTTATGAATTATAGAATAATTTAATGGCTCATAAATCTAATGCTATGGAAAAAAGTAGTTTTGGTACATATGTACCTATTTCCAATTAATGAAACCAATTATGATCAACCAAATATCCTCGATGCAACCCTCATATACAATTTTTCAATAACGAACTAAATTTTTATGAAATTTGTGAAATGTGTGTTTTGTGTGCTTTGACAATTTTACCCCTCCCCATTGTTGCATTGTGGTATTTCTAGGTTGTGGGGATGATTAGCACATTTCCTGATGCATTTTGTAGACATTTATGCTATTTTCTGATTTTTGACAACTTTGAGAGCCTTATAGATGATTTCAGTTGATATCCTTAGATTCGTTTGACAAATGGTAAAACGGATTGAACTAGCAGATCCAAAATGACAATTTTAGGGTGGTAACATGGTTGGTGTGGTTATATGGCTTTTAAATCTCATTTCAACCCTCGATTATGAAAGTTGTGATTTGGGATTTCGAGGGTCAACTTTGTGAATACGATATTGTTTCAAAATTCTAATATCGCCATTGAGTATAGATCATTGAATTTTGAGGGGCGGCCCATGAAAACTCGAATTAAACCAAGTCCCCAGCTATTGCACCACTAAACTGGTCTACCCACTATCGCAAAGCTATTGCTGCGATCACGATAGTGCGTGCATGGTAAGTATCGTAATCACGACCCTGGTTCGTGATCGCGATTTCCCTGACAGGCAAGGTTCTGCGATCGCGATACCATTGAATATAAATACCTTTTTTTTTTTCATTTCCACCATTTTGAGACTTGAAGCTTAGGGTTTCATGGTTTTAAGCAACTTTCTCTCTATTTCTAAGCTTGGATAAGCTGCATTACACTCATTTCAACTAATTCTTCCATCTTTAACTTTAAATTCTTGTTTTAATCACGGATTATAGTATAAAATTTGAGGAATTTGCTCGTAAAGCCTAAAAATGGTATGCCTCTAATTTAAACCCCAATTTCACACCCTTTTCACATGAATGAGTTTCTAATCTTATAATTATAAATTTCACCTCAATTTTATCTGCAAAATAACTTTGATTCTTGATTTTTAAATGGATTTCAAGGATTTTATTTAATAAAGTTTTAAAATGATTTTTCTTTGATTTGGACCTTGTTTTTAACTTTTTTTTTTGTATTTTCATCTGTAGACTCCAAAAAATATAGGGAACGGGTTTTTGAAATAATGTTCCCTTCTTTTTCGAAAACCCATTTCGGGGGTCCATTTTAATCCCGACTTGAAATTTGGCAATATGGGTATCATTGGCTTTCTTTTGATGCATAGATTCTATAATCTGATATTTAAGTTGATTCTGAGTCTATTCATGAAGAGTAAGAGTGTGGATTGAAGGCTTTTATTACTATTTTTTGCTTTCGATGCAGGCTGTGGCTTAACTTCTTTTAGACTTGATTGGGTAGTTAATGTTGATACAAAATGCATGTTAAGGGTGTGAGGCCTAATAATGAAAAACGGGTATCTTATTGTATTGTGCCAGTGTGAGGGACTATATGTGATTTTATGTGGTGGTTTTGGAATATTATTTATTATGTATGATTGTGTGGGGTCCTACGTGATATTAATAGACCTGTATACATGATGATAATTGTATCTTATTTAATGAGAAAGCATGTTACGGTACCAATTATGTGTTATGATGTATTCAAACTCTATTGGCATAGAATTATGTTGGATTTCTTGAATTATTGGAAATAATGAGTGCATATTTGACTCACGTGATGTTATATTGGTTGGCTATGGAAATACTCATTGTGGTTAGTTGTGGAGATTCTCATTGTGGTTGGTTGTGAGCATTGCATATCATCATACTCATTCATGAAACAATGGTACCACCGTGTAAATATTGAGAAACACATGAAACACTTTTTTATGAAAAAAAATGTAACATCTTATAATATCTCTCCTAAGGATGTGCCGAGGAGAATATATGGTTATATGTGGATTCTATATAAGCTTATGAACCCCCATTGGTCCTATATCAAGAAGCTTTAGATCCTTATGTGTATACAAAGATTGTGCAATAGTCTTGGAGGTTGTGCGATAACCTCATGCATCATCATCATCATCAACATAATTATTAACATCATCATTATTCTTATAGTTTTTACCTTATTATGCTTGTAATGTAACTTTATATTCTGTTTGACTTGTTACATATCCATTGTTCTATCTTTACTTACCTGTACTTGATGTTCTCATTTATGGTGTTTCCCCTTTTCTTTGCTTATATGTGGTATAAATGTATACTTGTATTTTTTCTGGTGCTTTGCTGAACTATATATGGATATTTTAGAACTATTAGTGCAAGTGGTGTTGGATACCATTGTGGACCATTTTCTAATTTCAGGTGATATGCCCTTAGTATGTATTTTGTCTGCTTTGTTTTATACTTTTCTTTGTCGGCCTATGATATTTAATGAGTATAAGTGGATCGTACTCATCCCTATTATGCCTTTTTGGTGTAGATTCTTGTGTGGGTGTATCTCATATGGCTTGATTTTAGGTGCTCTTCGAGTTATTTAAGGAAGTGATAGGACGTTCATGTATCATGAGTCCACTTTTATCTTCCTGTATTAGTTTATGTCTTTACTAGTATTTGGAGACAGTTATTGTTCCTATTGGATATTTCTGGTATATTTGAGTAATGGATTGTATTTGGTTGGATAAATGATCTTAGTCCATCATTTTGAAATTGGAAGCCATCTTTATCCAAAAAGCCTACCCATACATCGATGCTATCCCTAGTCACCCACTTTGAGCCTTTGGACCTTTCTTTGGAAAATATATTACAAGCCGTGAGCCATTAAAATTTTATCTCTCTTTTGAACCTTACCCTCTTTGAACTTAAAAGTGCAACTTGAGGCCAAAAGCCTAAGTTGGGGGTGGTGAAGATTGAAGGAAGTAACTTTGGGCTACTAAGTTGTGATTGAATGCCTATGAGCTTAAACTTTGAGAGAAATTTGGTAAGAGAGAGAAAGGACCCATCAAAGGAAAGAAGTGCATGAAATTTACAAGAAAAAGAAATGAAAGAAATGGGTGAAACAAGGAAGCAAAAAGTAGGCACGTGTGAAAAGAATGAAAGCAAAGCAAAGTTGCCAATTGTCAAAAGTGTATTAAATAGTGTGATATAGATGTTCAAGGAAGGGTATAGCCATGCTATCCTAAATTATATCCTCCCCTAATGTGAACCTACGTTACCAGCTCAAAAAAACCTTCAAGATCTCCAACCATTTGCTTTCATTATAGTGGCGATTGAAAATAGGGGCAAGCCTATGGTATGATACTTGTTAACATCAAAAGTTCATGAGAGAGAGAGTTTCATACTTAAATTCCTTGTTGCATATTTCTTAACTTGGTGTGTGGAATTTTCTTTCTTGTTAGAAGGCATGTAAACAAGTCAAGGAGGGTTGTTTTGTTATCTCCCAAAAATTAAAGCAAAAGGAGTATAATGTAGTTGAGGTCAAAGAGGATTCATTTCTAAAGTATTAGTGATTGTTGCATGATTTCTCTTCAAATCCTTTGCACCCTTGGATATTATTATTTATGTTGAGGGGTGTCAGAAGAATAACTTTGCCAATGTTTGATGAGCTACTTGTGGTAGTGACTTTGATCATCTAAGTGGACATATATGTGCATTTTTCTCAAGATAAAAGGTAGTGTTGCTTAAGGACAAGCAAAGATTTAAGTTGGGGTGTTGATGAGTAGTGAAATCACCACCCATTGGCACTAAACATTCGTGCACATTACCATGATTTAAACATTTAAATGAAACAAATTTGTAGATAAATGCACTAATATCCCTATTTTGCAAGCAAACCAGGCATGAGATGGAAAGATATGTATTTGAGATAAAAAGGGATAAAAAATGGAATTTAAGTGCAAGAGCTAAACAAGCTGAAGCAGGATCAGGATCTAGCCCTCAGTTATCGCGATTGCGGGTGTCAACCTACGAACGCACAGAGTCAAGCTAGTCAACTAACTACGATCATGATGGACTAACCGCTATCGCAGTGAGTACGATCGTGATCAATCTTCCGCGATCGTATGAGGGTAGAAAATAGACCAAGGGTAAAAATGTCATTTTGACCAGCCATCCCCAAATCCTATTTAAGGCTCAAAACTCCTTCATTCTAGAATTATCATTCCACAACGCTACCTCTCATCCTTAGTTTAGTATTTTTTTAACTTCTTGGAGCTTGGTGATAAATTTGTACTAGTTGTGAGCTAAGAAGACATTAAAGTGACTTCTACGATGAGAATTAGCAAATCCCATTGAGGATTCATTCAAACTTAAATTGTGGTTTGCATTCTCTTTACTTTTGATGAATCAATTTAATGGAGATTTTGGTATATTCTTATTTATATTCATCTTGAGTAGCTAGTTCTTCCTCATGGAATTATGTTTGAATAGAGTGTAAATTGTGTGGGTTGTAATTCATATGTGCTTAAGCTTGTTTGTTGGTGATGAGTTCTTGTATTGCTTTACTAATTTTATTGGGATTTGTAGAAGAAAGCCCCAAATACTGAAATGGGTTTGATGGATGAAATTTCCCAGCTCTTGAAAGCCTAAACCATCCTTGAAAGAGGGGTTAGGTGAACTTTAGGAACCTACATCATCCTTGAAAGAGGGATGAGGGAACCAAGGAAATAGTAGACAATTATGCTCATAGTTTCCTAATTTTCACTATCTTAGAAATAAGGGTGATTATGAGGTTGACTATACCATGGGTATCATCCTAGAAATAGGGATACCCAATTGAGGTATTAGGTAGTTTTAATTGTCACGCTGTTTAGGTGCTCGAAAGGGTCAATGGGTGACATCTTTGAGGCTTTGTTGAAGAACTAGCCTCAATGACTTTAAACCTAGCCTACCACATCATCAACGAATAGAATTTGCACCGCTTCATCACATACCCATGCCTAACTTCCCCCTAGGATAACGTAATCCCAAGATCCATGCCTAATTACTTACACTCTAATTATTCTTTGTCTCGAATTACTCCCTTAGAAGCCCAAAAGTTACTCTCACATTAGAAAAAATTGAAAACCCCCAAACCATTTTGTACCATAGTTTTGAATCTAGCAAGCATCTACTATTTGGGACTTACTCAATCGCTACTCATATTGTTCTTTGTGGATTTGACCCTGCTCTTCGTTGGGTGAATATATTGACAATGACCACCTTGTGCTCAAATAGATGTGTAAGTCGAGCGTTATCAAGGCTTTTGTGGACAAGTGTGGGATGGATGTTTTTTTGATTCATAGAGTTTAATGTTGATTTACCTATACTTCTTATCATCATGTTTGGTTTGCTTCTACTGTATTCATTTATTAATATCTAGATGTTAGGCTAAGGGGGTGGTCTCCATCTCACGGATGGCTTGAGATACCCGTCATGACTAGTCCCTGGTTCGGGTCGTGACAAAATGGGAGGTCATTACTAACGTATGGAACTCTAACTGTTGGCATCTTGATCTTGATTAGAGGTTGTAGGTGAATCCCTAATAGGATCCATGGCAATCCCGTGGCTGGCGTTTTCAATGTCCAAGGCAAACGTACAGATTTATTGTCTCTAGCGTGGCCCTTAATGTCGAGTTCCATGCTCAAAGAAACAGTCATATCACTAGTACTAAATGCCTCCTAACAGGAGAGATATATATCCCTCTACTCCTACTAGCACCCTAATAGAGTTTTCTAAGCCTCAAGCATCTTCTTCTCATCATCCACGTAATGCTTTTATTCTATGTTAATAGGAGGTGGCTCCTCTAATAAGCTGTAAAAGGGTTGCTCATCCTATAGAATAATTTGTATAACATTAGAGAGATCCTCAAAGATGGAATAGTCCTAGACTACAACTCAATGATGTGTGCTCGTGCCTATTCCAACTCAGTATAGAGTCTACAGAAATCATGATTAAAAGCAACATTCAGCCTCTAATTCACTGTATGATCCATGTCATTAATATGACTGTATAAATTTTCTAGGTACTCATGAATAAGGATAAGAGAATCTATAATATACTTGTTCACATATGGCTTTATAAAGGTTTAACCTGAAACTCTCATTTGCAAAGGTAAAGGTTGTAGGAGGGCTGAGAGGATAGGTAGCAATAGTTTTTAGGGATGCTGTGTGAGCTAGACATTTAGTGATATCTATGGATGGTTCCTCTGACATAACAACACCCTCCACTCTCATAGGAACTCGAGTGCCATATTTCTTATTGTACTCCTCCTGTAGTACATATTTTACAGTTTACAGTACCTCATCAAAAGTAGAGGTCATTTTCTTAACCCTAATATATGATTTTACTCATCTCAACACTTAGAAATATCATGAATTTTAGTTGCTGCCATGGTCTAATAATTACCCACTAATGTAGACACTCAAACCTTTGTACATAAATAAGTGACAATTAACAAAAATGGAAGTAAAGTGATAATTACAACACCCTCAACCTTATCTCTCTTGTAATACATGTCGAAAATCTAACTTAAACTTTGATAGAAGGCAAGCAACTAATATAACTCTCCCTAGTGACAAAGTGTTTTTATCCCCAATTGGTAAGAGTCACATATGCATGATCGCACCCAAAAACTTCACTCAAAGGTTTTACGTACCTTTATGTATCAGAGTGCTGGAATGCTTTGCCTATGATGGCTCTTTATCTTGACTGATAGATGCCAGTTATCCATGTTGCGTAGCCTTGGTGGTTATTTTATACTCTTAATCATAGGTCACATCTACTAGTGTATAGGTGGGACCATATAAGTACCTCTCCCTTATTTTTTTAGAGATGTCAATATTGATCCAAAAACTCTAACACTATCTAATGGCGGTTGACTCTTGGAGGACTATCCCTTTTGCCTCAGGTAGATCAATATGGTTTTATACATTATATAAGACTCTCAAATGATTATGGAATAGTACTCACTGGGTGGATGGATAACCTAACCTAATATGTAGTACTTAAATAGCTATTAGATATTTAAATATTCATCAAACTCAGACGATCTAATCATAACCTTGTCAACTATGTTTGCATTCCACTTTTCCATGGTTGCAAGCCCCTCAAAGAATATCTTCTTTGACCTTTAAAACTTCCTTTAGAGATTTCTTTTGTATGCAATATTCTTATTTCCAATCTCACCGACCCTCGTGGCCTCAAAGGATCAAGAGTCACCCTCTAGGATTTCACTTTCCTCTAAACTACCATTAGTATTTTCACACAATTCTACACACTAGGTGATCTTCATGATTATCCTGCTTTTTTAAACTTGAGAGGAGCTACTTGCTAATAAGCCTGTTTCCTAGTGGTACAGGTCTAGGGTATCTCCTAAACTTCAATCTCAGAATCATAAAGTTGATTGCATAGGCAAGTATCAACTTTCTTAACCTACCCATTTTTGTTATCACCATTTTGACCCAGATGTACTTGCATGGGAATGAAAATTTGTGCACAAGAAACATGGTAAGAAATATGAAATATAAACAATTTTCTTTATACGTTTAATGGATCATCATATTATTTCATAATCTGTGAAACAAAAATTGAGAAAATAAGGGCACAACATCAAGATGATGATTGAGTCGATGGCGGATGGACCATAAAACCAAATTACATTCCTTGGGCTCAACTATGAAACCGAGGTAGAGATTTTATCAAATTTTTGTGCTCATTAAGGGATATTTCATGGGTTGTGATCTATTTTGATGATCCATGAAATGTTCTATAAATGCTCAACATATTCATAAACTTGTTCTTCTAATCCCATGATTAAAGTTATGAATTATAGAATAATTTAATGGCTAATAAATCTCATGCTATTGGAAAAAGTAGTTTTGGTACATGTGTACCTATTTCCAATAAACGAAACCAATTACGTTCAACCAAATTTCCTCGATGCAACCCTCATATGCAATTTTTTTATAACGAACTAAATTTTTAAGAAATTTGTGAAATGTGTGTTTTGTGTGATTTGACAATTTTACCCCTCCCCGTTGTTGCATTGTGGTATTTCTAGGTTGTGGGGTTGATTAGCACGTTTTATAATGCATTTTGGAGACATTTAAACTATTTTGTGATTTTTGACAGCTTTGAGAGCCTTATAGTTGATTTCAGTTGATATTCTTCGATTCGGGTGACAGATAGCAAAGCGGACTAAACCAGCAAATCTAAAATGACAATTTGAGGGTGGTAACATGGTTGGTGTGGTTATATGGCTTTTAAATCTCATTTCGACCCTCGATTATGAAAGTTTTGAATCTGGGTTTTGAGGGTCAACTTTGTGAAAATGATATTGTTTCAAAATTCTGATATCACCATTGAGTCCAGATCATTGAATTTTGAGGGGCAGCCCATGGAAACTCGGATTGAACCAAGTCCCCAGCTAGTGCTCCACTCAACTAGTCCACCCACGATCGCGAAGCTATTGCTACGATCGCAATAGTACGTGCATGGTAAGTGTCGTAATCACGACCCTGGTCTGCGTTCGCGATTCCCCTGACAGGAAAGGTACTACTATTGCGATACTATTGTATGTAAATACTTATTTTTTTCATTTTCACCATTTTTGAGACTTGGAGCTTAAGGTTTCATGGTTTTGAGCAACTTTCTCTATTTCTAAGCTTGGATAAGCTGCATTACACTCATTTCAACTAATTCTTCCATCTTTAGTTTTAAATTCTTGTTTTAATCACGGATTATAGTATGGAATTTGGGGAATTCGCTCTTAAGGCCTAAAAATTATATTCCTCTAATTTAAACCCCAATTTCACACCCTTTACACTTGAATGAATTTCTAATCTTATAATTATAAGTTTCACCTTAATTTTTTCTGCAAAATAACTTTGATTCTTGATTTTTAAATTGATTTCAAGAATTTTGTCCAATAAAGTTTAAAATAATTTTTCTTTGATTTGGTCATTGTTTTTAACTCATTTTGCTTGTATTTTCATTTGTAGACTCCCAAAAATATAGGGAACAGGTTTTTGAAACAATGTTTCCTTCTTTTTTGAAAACTCATTTCAGGGGTCTGTTTTAACCCCGACTTGAAATTAGGCAATACAGGTATCATTGGCTTTCTTTTGATGCATAGATTCTATAATCTGATATTTTAGTTGATTCTGAGTCATTTCGTGATGAGTAAGATTGTGGATTGAAGGCTTTTATTACTGTTTTTTTCTTTCGATGTAGGTTGTGGCTTAACATCTTTTAGACTTGATTGGGTAGTTAATGTTGATACAAAATGCATGTTAAGGGTGTGAGGCCTACTAATGAAAAACGGCTATCTTATTGTATTTTGCCCATGTGGGTGACAATATGTTATATTTTATGGTGGCTTTTGAACATTATTTACTATGTGTGACTGTGTGGGGTCCTACGTGATATTAATAGCCTTGTATATATGATGATAATTGTATTTTATTTGATGAGAAATCATGTTACGGTACCAATTATGTGTTATAAAGTATTCAAACTCTATTTGCACAGAATCATGTTGGATTTCTTGAATTATTGGAAATAATGAGTGCATATTTGACTCACGTGATGTTATAATTATTGGTTATGGAAATACTCATTGTGGTTAGTTGTGGAGATTCTCATTGTGGTTGGTTGTGAGCATTGCATATCATCAAACTCATTCATGAAATAATGGTACCACCGTGTAAAGATTGAGAAACACATGAAACACTTTTTTATGAAAAAAATGTAACATCTTATAAAATCTCCCCTACGGATATGCCGAGGAGGATATAAGGATATATGTGGATTCTATATAAGCTTATGAACTGTAACACCCCGTAAAATTTTTTGTACACTTATCGCGATTATATGGAGTCCTAAAGGCTTGCGTATGGGTTAAATTAAGTTTATGGTGTTCGGAAGTATCCCGTCAATAGTTGTATGTGTAGGTATTGGAATAAGCTTCCCAACGATATAAAATTTGCCCAAAACAGAGGAGTATTTCATATAAGCGAGCACATTCGAAATTTCAAACGGTGGCCGGGAAGCCTGTGAACAGTAAATCTGCAGGAAAATTACTGCAGCTAGGCAATTTTTTTTTTTGGATCAACTTTAGACGATCATAACTCCTTGTACAAAAAGAACTGTGTGAGCTGCTATATATCGACGAAAATCTCCGAGAGTCTTCTTTATAAACATACACTTAGCCTCATATATATATCATATATCATCCAATAATTAAGAGAAGGTGAAACTCTAGCCTAATTTCAACTTCAAATATTTTGTGATTCAACCGTAGAAAATTCGAATTGGTTCCGTAGTTGTGTTCACCATCTCGAAAGCTTCGAGAAGCACCCCATGGTTATGTAAGGAGAATTCTAAATACAAGAGTTCATTGTTAAGGTATGAATATTGTTTATTCTTGATTCTTATCCATGAATAAGTATTGATAAGGGATTATGAGTATTGTCTTGATGTTGGAAGATAACTAGAAACATAGTTATGAATTGTTTTGTATAAATTGTTAGTAGTAAATTATGGAAGTTGTTGTATTGGATTATGGAGGATGAATTGTGGTGATATATCATTATATTAGTAGTTATGTATGCCTAGTGATCATGTTGGTATTGGATGGTGATTAAGAGGGGAAATAAAGGCTAAGAGTGATGTTGAGGGATATTGCATGAAAATGCATGATATGTGAATGTAATAAGAGTATAAGAGGATGTATGTAGCACTCTTATTGATGAGTTAAAGGATCACTTCCTAGACATTATTTGGTGAAGTTAATACCTAAATGGTAAGGTTTGGTTGCTAATACTGGTTTGCCACAAATGACTTATTGTAGATAAGTGTTCGAAGAGTACGGGAAGTCAAGTTGGACTTGTATTGAAGTGGTTATATCAAGGTATGTAAGACATACTCTATCTAATCTTTGGCATGAATAATGACCCATGGCACTCTCAAGTAAGCTTCCAACATTGTCCTACGACACATGACACATAATAACATCATATGATCTTCGACACTACCAATTGAACTTGTTTTCACTTTTAAGATGTCCGGATAGTAAAAAACAAATGTCCATATACTATTGTTGACTCCGAAATGGTTTAATAAGGTATCCATGATTCTCTACTTCATTTTCATGATATTGATTACCTATTTACATGTTTTTCCTATTGAGGTATCATGGTTTCAAGTTCCATAAGGTGTGACCACAAAGTAACCAATCTCAAAGATTAATTGAATTAAGAAATGGCATGTCTTTATTTTAAATTGATGATATGATGTATTGTATTAGTACCACTGATCAGTTGGCCATTGTATTATAAAGATTATGTATATATGCTATTCCAGGGGTGGTCCCTGATGTATTGTATTAGTACCACTGATCAGTTGGCCATTGTATGACATATGTTATGTATTGATAAGGAATATGGGAAGTAATGATATGAAAGTAATGTGCAGGTATCCCATCAGCTCTTTTAGGTGTGGTCTATTCATACTGTTTATTCACTGGTATCTGGGTTCTGTTGATCTTTTGTATCTCATCTTGATACTCACTGCCTTACATACTTAGTACATATTTCCGTACTGACGTCCCTCACGGGGGACCTGTATTCATGCCTGCAGGAACAGGTACTTCAGGTCGTACACCTCCGCAGTAAGAGCCAGGACATTCTGTTGATAGTGGTGAGCTCCAGTTGTTTCGGGGCATCCCAAGTCGTTTCTATATGTACTTTTGGTATTTGTATAAAAGTCTTTTGTGGGCGGGAGTTTGTCCCGACCCTAACTCAGTTGTGTATCTACGTAGAGGCTTTTGTAGACATATTGTACAGCCATAGGAGTGTTTGGTTGATAGACGTGATGGCTCTGACGGCCAATTACTGTTTATATATATATATGTGCGTGTCCGCTGGGCTGATACAGGTACTGTTTTCTTCTATTTACAACGAAGTGCTGCCCAAATTTCTAATTTTCATAAGTAATGTAAATGTGAAAGTATAGGTTATGAACGGGTTCTCCCGGGCCTCCTCGGCTACGGGTGCCAGTCCGCTCCAATGGGATTTGGGGCGTGACATGAACCCCCATGGGTCCTATATCTGGAAGCTTTAGCTCCTTATGTGTATACAAAGATTGTGCAATAGTCTTGGAGGTTGTGCGATGACCTCATACATCATCATCATCAACATAATTATTAACATCATTATTATTCTTAGAGTTTTTACCTTATTATGCTTGTGATGTGACTTTATATTCCGTTTAACTTGTTACCTATCCATTGTTCTATCTTTACTTACTTGTACTTGATGTTCTCATATATGGTGTTTCCCTTTTCTTTGCTTATATGTGGTATAAATGTATACTTGTATTTTTTTCTAGTGCTTTGCTGAACTATATATGGATATTTTAGAACTATTAGTACAAGTGGTATTGGATACCATTGTGGGCCATTTTCTAATTTCAGGTGACATGGCCTTAATATGTATTTTGTCTGCTTTGTTTTCTACTATTCTTGGTCAGCCTATGATATTTAATATGTATAAGTGGATCGTACTCATCCCTACTATGCCTTTTTGGTGTACATTCTTGTATGGGTGTATCTCATATGGCTTGATTTTAGGTGCTCTTCGAGTTATTTAAGGAAGCGATTGGATGTTCATGCATCATGAGTCCACTTTTATCTTTCTGTATTAGTTTATGTCTTTACTAGTATTTGGAGATAGTTATTGTTCCTATTGGATATTTCTGATATATTTTACTAATGGATTGTATTCGTAGTTCTTATACTATTGCACCAGGTTTTGAGAGTGGTATAATATTTTTTGTTGTATGTTCCACTTTCATATCATATTATATGGTTCAACTTTATTTAGAAGTGTTACCTTGGAGTTATTTCTATTATTTCTTTCCATTTTTATCAGTTGGTATGATAGGCTTACTTGTTAAGGTTCGCTTTGATAAGTGACTTCATGACCATTATTTTCGAGTCATAACAAATTGGTATCAGGGAAGCAAGGTTCATAGGTCTCAATGGTGTAAGAACGAGATGTCTAATACAGTCTTACTAATCTCTATGTAGATGTACGTATCTATCTTTGAGTGGCTATAGGATGTCTTTAGGAAATTTCCCTTAGTTTGCTGCTTCTTATGTGAATTTCCTTCATACCTTGTGCTCTAAGTCATATTTTACTCTTTTTTGCACAGATGGTATTGACTGGATCTCGTGAGGTTAGAGATATGGAGCCTTCATCTAGGGAAAGAGCCTAGTCTAGAGGACGAGTTGTGAGTCTTGGATGGGATCAAAGTAGTGGAAGGGAATGTGTATCTTCCCAATCTAAGAGTAGTGCTAGTGGACTCTTCCTTAATCCTCGTGTTGAGCAAATTAGAAGTCTGGGTCCTACTTCGATTCCCCTGAGTTCCTCTAACCTATCTTGTAGGGGTTGTTGGTGCATTTGATGACCCATTTAGAGGGTTCTTCTTTGGTTATATTGGGTGTTCCATCAGTCCTGAGTGTGGATCCTCCAGTTGCACCCACTTTTATTTTAGGTACTCCTCAGACCTCGAGTACTATTCCTATTTCAGTACCGGTATTTGAATATGGTGTTTCGAGGTCGGGAGTTCGGCCTCCATCTATGTTACCTCTTTAGGTGGGATCTCAGCCTGCTAGATTCACTATGCCTCCTCTTGTTATGAGTATAGTTATGTCTTTTTAGGATCAGAAGAGGTTTGAAAGATTTACTCATTTGGGTCCTCCAAGATTCAGTGGTGTTGTTGACGAGGATGCCTATGAGTTCTTGATTGATAGTAGAGAGAAGTTGTATAATTTGGGTTCACTTGAGTTGAATAGGGTTGCTTACATTACTTATCAGTTGAGAGATGCTTCTAGAGATTAGTAGAGATCGCTTATTGGTTGTAGATCTTTTGATTCTTCTAAGATGATGTGGGATCAGTTTGCTAATACCTTTTTGGAGAAATTTGTGCCTTATAGTCTGAGGGATCGGATGAGAGATGAGTTTGATGGCCTGGAGTAGGGCTCCTTGACTGTTGCAGAGTATGAGACATGTTTTCATGGCTTTGTTTAGATATTCCTATGCCAGCATTTCCACTATGTCTGACAAAATTTAGAAGTTCGTAAAAGGTATAGATGTCTCTCTTAAGTTTTCTACGTCTCAGATGGTTGTATTTAGAACGTCTTTTTAGAATATAAAGGATTATCCTAAGATGATTGAGGGTATTTTTCAAGCATCTCAGGGAGACATCAAGAAGGTGCGCCATTTTTGTGAGTTCAAAGGCCAGGCTTCTCAATGTAGAGATTTAGAAGCTTTCGTAGTTATCATGGTAGACTAGTGTAGGTAGACTTGTAGAGTTTGAGTAGAGGGTATTCTGGTCACGTAGTTTAGGATGGCCATCAGCGCCCTGTGGTACCTTATCCTATTGAGTTGGGCCATAGAGGTTGCTTTGTGTGTGATAAGATTGGTCATTTGGATAAGGACTATCCCCGCTATGTGGTTTGAGCTACTCAAATTATAGTTGTTACAAGTAGAGGTTCTAACAGAGGTGTGAGAGGAAAAGGTAGTGGTGCTCGCGGTGGTGGTCGTAGGGATATTCAACTAGTTAGTGGTCGTGGATAGTGCTATACTATACCAGCCAGACTAGAGGGCGAAGATTCTGATGCGATAATCAGAGGTATCTTCCCCATTTGTTTCAAATATGAATATGTGTTATTTGATCCTAGATAGACTTTCTCTTATATGTCTACATATTTTGCTCCAGGTTTTGGTTCTGTTAGTTAGACTCTTGTCGTGCCTATTCATCCTACCCCTGTAGGAGATTCTTTAGTGGTAGATCATGTGTACCAAACTTGTGTTATGACTTTTGTTTGGTCTGAGACTTTGATAGATTTTCTTATATTAGATATGGTTGATTTCAATGTTATTTTATGTATGCATTGGTTGGCCCCTTACCATACAGTTCTAGATTTTTATGCTAAGACCATGACTATAGCTTCGCCGGGTGTGCTGATGTTAGCTTTGAAAGGTGTGTTTCATTCAGGTCTTAAGAGGGTTATATCTTATGTTCAGGCACGTCGATTGGTTGAGAGGAGATATTTGTCTCACTTTGCTCATATTCGTGATACTAGTGTTGTTTTACCACCTTTTTAAATTCGATTTGTGTTGTCCGTGAGTTTATGGATGTTTTCCCTATGGATTTTCTTGGTGTGCCTCCAAATTGTGATATTGATTTTGTTATTGATGTTGAGCCTAGCACCAAGACTTTTTCTATTCCTCCTTATAGGATGTCCTTAGCTGAGTTGAAGGAATTAAAGGATCATCTGCAGGATTTATTGGATCACGAATTTATCCCACCAAATGTATAGCCTTGGGGTGTGCTTATGTTGTTTATAAAGAAAAAAGATGGGTCTATGCGGATGTGTATCGATTACCGACAGTTGAAAAAGGCGACAATTAAGAATAAGTATCATCTTCCTCATATTGATGATTTGTTCGATCAACGTTAGGGTGCTGCATTATTTTTAGAGATTGATTTGAGATTTGGGTATCACTAGTTGATAGTTAGAGCTTTGGATATTCCAAAGATATTTTTTCAAACATGATATGGTCATTATGAATTTTTGATCATGTCCTTTGTGTTGGCCAATACCCCATCCCGTTCATAGAGTTGATGGGCCGGGTGTTAAACTATATCATGATTTCTTTGTTATTGTTATAGATGATATCTTGTTTTATTCAAAGAGTGAGACCGATCAAGAAGAGAATTTATGGATTGTACTTTAAAGGTTGAGGGATGAGAAATTATATGCTAAGTTCTCCAAGTATGAGTTTTTGATGGAGTCTATTTCTTTCTTGGGACATGTGGTGACTAAGGAGGGTATTATGGTTGATCCATCCAAGAATGCAGTGGTTTGTGATTGGGTTAGGCATACTTCTCCCATCGAGATTCTGATTTTTGTTGGCTTGGTATGTTATTATTGGAATTTTTAGGGTTTTTGTCCATTACAACTTTGTTGACAAAGTTAAGTCAGAAGAAGATTTTCTTTCAGTGGTTCGACGCTTGTGAGGCGAGCTTTCAAAAGATCAAGAATTTGTTGACTTGAGCCCTTTCTTGACTTTTCCCAAGGAGGATGTGGGTTTCACCATCTTTTGTGATGCTTCAGGCATTGGGTTAGGTATTCCATTAATACAAGAGGGTAAGGTGATCTTGTATGCTTCTCGTCAGTTGAGCCATATGAGAATAATTACCTTACCTATGATATGAAGTTGTGCATGGTTGTTATTACTTTGAATTTGTTGAGGCATTACTTGTATGGAGTCTGTTGTGAGATTTTCTCGGATCATCGTATCCTTTAGTACTTCTTCACCAAGCGAGATCTTAATATGAGGTTGTAACACCCCGTAAATTTTTTCGTACACTTATCGCGATTATATGGAGTCCTAAAGGCTTGCGTATGGGTTAAATTAAGTTTATGGTGTTCGGAAGTATCCCATCAATAGTTGTATGTTTAGGTATTGGAATAAGCTTTCCAACGATATAAAGTTTGCACAAAACAGAGGAGTATTTCATATAAGCGAGCACATTCGAAATTTCAAAACGGTGGCCGGGAAGCCTGTGAACAGTAAATCTGCAGGAAAATTACTGCAGCTAGGCAATTTTTTTTGGATCAACTTTAGACGATCATAACTCCTTCTACAAAAAGAACTGTGTGAGCTTCTATATATCGACGAAAATCTCCGAGAGTCTTCTTTTCGATGAAATTGGTTTCATCCAAATCCAATGTCTGAGTAAGGAGCTATACCCGTTTTACTACAGCCTATCAAAAAAAAACAGAATTTTGGGACAGATTTTTGGGTCAACTTTAAACGACCATAACTCCTTGTACAGGAAGAAATGGGTGGTATACTTTATATGAAAATGAAATCCCTTTGAATTATCTTTCCAATGCAATTGGTTTCACCCAAATCCGATACCGGAGCAAAGAGTTATGATCGATTTACTTCAGCCTGTCAAAACTGTCCACTGGGGACAGATTCGGATTTATTTAAATTTTTAGGGCAAAATAGTCATTTTCTATTAGCTCTTGGACGAAAATTGGCCTTTATAAACATACACTTAGCCTCATATATATCATATATCATCCAATTATTAAGAGAAGGTGAAACCCTAGCCTAATTTCAACTTCAAATATTTTGTGATTCAACCGTAGAAAATTCGAATTGGTTCCGTAGTTGTGTTCACCATCTCGAAAGCTTCGAGAAGCACCCCATGGTTATGTAAGGAGGATTCTAAATACAAGAGTTCATTGTTAAGGTATGAATATTGTTTATTCTTGATTCTTATCCATGAATAAGTATTGATAAAGGATTATGAGTATTGTCTTGATGTTGGAAGATAACTAGAAACATAGTTATGAATTGTTTTGTATAAATTGTTAGTAGTAAATTATGGAAGTTGTTTTATTGGATTATGGAGGATGAATTGTGGTGATATATCATTATATTAGTGGTTATGTATGCCTAGTGATCATGTTGGTATTGGATGGTGATTAAGAGGGGAAATAAAGGCTAAGAGTGATGTTGAGGGATATTGCATGAAAATGCATGATATGTGAATGTAATAAGAGTATAAGAAGATGTATGTAGCACTCTTATTGATGAGTTAAAGGATTACTTCCTAGACATTATTTGGTGAAGTTAATACCTAAATGGTAATGTTTGGTTGCTAATACTAGTTTGCCACAAATGACTTATTGTAGATAAGTGTTCGAAGAGTACGGGAAGTCAAGTTGGACTTGTATTGAAGTGGTTATATCAAGGTATGTAAGACATACTCTATCTAATCTTTGGCATGAATAATGACCCATGGCACTCTCAAGTAAGCTTCCAACATTGTCCTACGACACATGACACATAATAACATCATATGATCTTCGACACTACCAATTGAACTTGTTTTCACTTTTAAGATGTCCGGATAGTCAAAAAAAAATGTCCATATACTATTGTTGACTCCGAAATGGTTTAATGAGGTATCCATGATTCTCTACTTCATTTTCATGATATTGATTACCTATTTACATGTTTTTCCTATTGAGGTATCATGGTTTCAAGTTCCATAAGGTGTGACCACAAAGTAACCAATCTCAAAGATTAATTGAATTAAGAAATGGAATGTCTTTATTTTAAATTGATGATATGATGTATTGTATTAGTACCACTGATCAGTTGGCCATTGTATTATAAAGATTATGTATATAGGCTATTCCAGGGGTGGTCCCTGATGTATTGTATTAGTACCACTGATCAGTTGGCCATTGTATGACATATGTTATGTATTGATAAGGAATACGGGAAGTAGTGATATGAAAGTAATGTGCAGGTATCCCATCAGCTCTTTTAAGTGTGGTCTATTCATACTGTTTATTCAATGGTATCTGGGTTCTGTTGATCTTTTGTATCTCATCTTGATACTCACTGCCTTACATACTCAGTACATATTTCTGTACTGACGTCCCTCACGGGGGACCTGTATTCATGCCTGTAGGAACAGGTACTTCAGGTCGTACACCTCCGCAGTAAGAGCCAGGATATTCTGTTGATAGTGGTGAGCTCCAGTTGTTTCGGGGCATCCCAAGTCGTTTCTATATGTACTTTTGGTATTTGTATAAAAGTCTTTTGTGGGCGGGAGTTTGTCCCGACCCTAACTCAGTTGTGTATCTATGTAGAGGCTTTTGTAGACATATTGTACAGCCATAGGAGTGTTTGGTTGATAGACGTGATGGCTCGGACGGCCAATTACTGTTTATATATATATATATGCGTGTCTGCTGGGCTGATACAGGTACTGTTTTCTTCTATTTGCAACGAAGTGCTGCCCAAATTTCTAATTTTCATAAGTAATGTAAATGTGAAAGTATAGGTTATGAACGAGTTCTCCCGGGCCTCCTCGGCTACGGGTGCCAGTCCGCTCCAATGGGATTTGGGGCGTGACAGAAGTGGTATCAGAGAAGTTCGTCCTAGTGAGTCTACAAAGCCGTGTCTACGTAGAATCTCGTTTATCGGTGTGTTGTGCACCACATCTATAAACAGGAGGCTATTGGACATTTAGGGATTGTTTCCATTCTCCATTTCTTAGATCGTGCAATAGAGCCCATATTAGAGATAAAGTCATAATCGATCGCTTAATCCAATTGTTTTTTTTTATTTATTATAGTAACGATGCCGGTTACAAGGAGAAAGAATAAGTGGAAGCGAGTAGATGTAGTGGCCGGAGAAGGTACTAGTAAGTCACCACCGGCACAAGCTGAACAAAGTGAGTCTCAAGCTGAGCATATATCAGGAGCTTCTTCTCCTCCGGAAGGGCCATCTATTAATGCTGTGGATCGAGATTTGAGGGATGCAGTACAACTTCTGACGCGTATAGTTGCCGGTCAAGTTCAAGGGCAAGCTATTCCTACCATGGGTTCTAGTGGTACGGATAGAGCAGCTAGCCTTCGGACACAGGATTTTCTGAAACTGGATCCTCCTACTTTTACCGGATCAGATATTAACGAAGACCCGCAGGACTTTGTCGATCAAACCCAAAGGGCTCTAGATGTTATGCACATATCCGGTAAAGAGATGGTTGAGCTAGCAGCATATAGACTGAAAGGAGAGGCTATATTGTGGTACGAGGATTGGGAACGATCTAGGGGTATTAATGCACCTCCAACTACGTGGGGAGAGTTCAAAGATGCATTTATTGATCATTATCTTCCATTTGAGACTCGTCAGGCCCGTGCAGATCAATTCTTAAATCTGCGACAGGGTAATATGAGTGTAAGGGAGTATAGTCTTCGATTTAACTCCTTGTCTCGATATGCTTCTAATGTGGTAGCTACTATGGATAACAGAGTTCATCACTATGTGGATAGATTGGAACCATACTTGGTTAGAGATTCTACCATTGCTGCTTTGAACAAGGACATGGATATAGCGAGGATACAAGCTTTGGCTCAGAAAATGGAAGATCAGAGGCAAAGAAGAAGAACCCAGGAATCAGAAAAAGGATATTCTAAGCGGGCCAGAGCTATAGGGCAGTTTACGGCATCTCAGGGAGGTTTTAGGCCTTCGTTCTCTCATAGATTTCCTAGCCCGTTATCTTCTTATCCTGCAATTAGTGCTCCACCGCAATTTCAAAGGTTTAGAGGTAATCAGTTCGGGCAAAGCAGTGAAAATCAGAGTTCGCGAACAGTGGGTTATCAAGGGCAAGGGAGTATGAGTCAATTGAGACCTCCACGACACCCGTGCCCCATATGTAGAAGATTTCACTTTGGCGAATGTCGGCTTGGAATGAACAATTGCTTTTGGTGCGGTAAGCCGGGGCATATGGCTAGAGATTGCCCACGCAGGACCACAGGTGGTATAACACGACCTACCGAATCAGCTGTTGCGTCATCATCGGTGCCTCCTTTGAGTAGGGGTACACAACCTATGGGTCACGGTAGAGGTAATAGAGGAGCAGCTAGTTCTAGCGGAGCTCAGAATCGTGTGCATGCCCTAGAAGATCGGCAGAATTTAGAGGCTTCTCCAGACGTGGTTACAGGTACGTTGTCCATCTTTGCATTTGATGTGTATGCCTTAATTGATCCTGGTTCTACATTATCGTATGCTACTCCTTTGGTTTCGGGAAGGTTTGGAAGAACACCCGAATTATTAGCCAAGCCATTTGAAGTATCAACGCCAGTGGGGGAATCTCTTATAGCTAGGAATGTTTATCGAAATTGTGTTGTGAATATTTGTGGTCGTGATACGATGGCCGATCTTGTTGAGTTAGAAATGGTAGATTTTGATGTTATTATGGGCATGGACTGGTTAGCGTCTTGTTATGCTACAGTAGATTGCCGTTCTAAGAAGGTATATTTCCATTTCCCAAATGAGGCAGTCCTTGAATGGAAGGCTAATGTTGGCGCGCCGAGAGGTAGATTTATTTCTTACTTTAGGGAAAGAAAAATGATTTCCAAGGGGTACATATACCATTTGGTTAGAGTAAGGGATACAGAGGCAGAGCCGCCAACTTTTCAGACCGTTCCGGTTGTGAATGAATTTCCTGATGTATTTCCTGAAGAACTACCAGGTTTACCTCCTGAACGAGAAGTGGAGTTTGGTATAGATATGTTGCCAGACACACAGCCAATATCAATTCCTCCTTATAGAATGGCACCTGAAGAGTTGCGAGAATTGAAAGAGCAACTGAAAGACTTGCTAGAGGAGGGATTCATCAGGCCTAGTATATCCCCTTGGGGAGCACCAGTATTGTTTGTGCGTAAGAAAAATGGTTCGCTGAGGATGTGTATTGACTATCGGCAATTGAATAAGGTGACTATCAAGAATAAATACCCTCTTCCCCGAATTGATGATTTATTTGACCAGTTGCAGGGTGCCAAGTGTTTTTCCAAGATTGACTTGAGATCAGGCTATCGTCAAGTGAGATTCAAGGATAAAGATATACCCAAGACAGCTTTCCGAACACGGTATGGTCATTATGAATTCCTGGTTATGTCATTCGGGCTGACAAATGCACCTGCAGTTTTTATGGATCTGATGAATAGGCTGTTTAAGCCGTTTCTAGATGTGTTCGTGATAGTTTTCATAGATGATATTCTGGTCTACTCTAGATCAGAAGAGGATCATGTTAATCACTTAAGGCAGGCGTTGCAGATTCTTCGTGAACGTAAGCTGTATGCGAAGTTTTCTAAATGTGAGTTTTGGCTCAAGTCAGTGGCATTTTTGGGCCATATTGTATCCAGTGAAGGCATAAAAGTTGACACTCAGAAGATTGAGGCTGTGAAGAATTGGCCAAGACCCACAACGCCTACGGAGATTCATAGTTTCCTCGGGTTGGCAGGTTATTATAGAAGGTTTGTTGAAGGTTTTTCTTCTATTTCTGCACCCTTGACTAAGTTGACGCATAAAGCCTCCAAGTTTCAATGGAATGATGCCTGTGAAAAGAGTTTCCAAGATCTGAAGAGCAAGTTGACTTCTACACCGGTATTGGTATTTCCTGAAGGCACAGAAGGGTATGCAGTGTACTGTGATGCTTTGAGAATTAGCTTAGGATGCGTATTAATGCAACATGGTAGAGTAATAGCCTATGGCTCTAGACAGTTGCGACCACATAAGAGGAATTATCCCACGCATGATCTTGAGCTAGCTGCAGTTGTATTTGCTTTGAAGATATGGCGCCACTACTTAAATGGGGTTCATGTTGACATATATACCGATCATAAGAGCCTGCAATATATCTTCAGTCAGAAAGATCTAAACTTGAGGCAGCGGAGATGGCTTGAATTGTTGAAAGATTACGATGTTGATATCTTGTATCATCCAGGGAAAATGAATGTGGTAGCGGGTGCACTGAGTCGTAAGTCTAAAATGGCATCTATAGAAAAGCAGGGGATGATTAAGGATCTTCACCAACTAGCTAATTTGGGAGTTCGACTTCTCGAAACTCCAGATGAAGAGGTTATTGTACGTAATGCAGCGGAATCTTCATTGATAGCTGAAGTGAAAGAGAAGCAGTATGCAGATCCAATTTTATTGCAGCTTAAGGAGGATGTGCAGAGTAGCACGACAAAGGCATTTGAGCTTACGCGAGAAGGAGTGCTTCAGTGTCAGAATCGTTTATGTGTACCTGATGTAGTTGAGCTAAGAAAGAGAATTATGACAGAAGCACATTGTTCAAGGTATTCCATCCATCCAGGGTCGACTAAGATGTATCAAGATTTGAAAGCAATATATTGGTGGAATGACATGAAAAAGAATATTGCCGAATTTGTAGCTGAATGTCCGAATTGTCAAAGAGTCAAAGTAGAACACCAGAAACCCGGTGGTTACATACAATGTATAGATCTTCCCGTCTGGAAGTGGGACAAGATCAATATGGATTTCATCACGGGTTTATCTCGTACATTTTGGAAGTTTGATTCCATATGGGTGATCATTGATAGGCTTACCAAATCCGCGCACTTCTTACTAGTTAAGACAACTTATACGGCGGAAGAGTATGCGAAGTTGTATATTAAGGAGATCGTTCGGTTACATGGAGTTCCAATTTCCATTATATCCGATCGAGGAGCCCAATTTACCGCGAATTTCTGGAAGTCTTTTCAAAGGAGTTTGGGGACACAAGTAAATCTAAGTATGGCTTTTCATCCTCAAACGGACGGACAAGCGGAACGTACCATCCAGACACTTGAAGATATGCTACGAGCATGTGTATTAGATTTCAAAGGCAACTGGGATGATCACCTACCTCTTATCGAGTTTGCCTACAATAATAGCTATCATTCAAGTATCAAAATGGAACCATATGAAGCTTTGTATAGAAAAAAGTGTAGTTCGCCAATAGGATGGTTTGAAGCAGGTGATGCGGTCTTGTTTGGACCGGATCTTGTTTATCAAGCAATGGAGAAGGTTAAAGTGATCCAACAACGGCTTGAAACAGCTCGAAGTCGACACAAATCTTATGCGGATGTTAGAAGAAGAGGACTTGAGTTTTCTATCGACGATTGGGTATTCTTGAAAGTATCACCAATGAAAGGAGTGATGAGGTTTGGCAAGAAAGGAAAGTTAAGTCCACGATACATAGGTCCGTACAAGATCATTCAAAGATTTGGACAAGTTGCTTATGAGTTAGAGCTACCTCAAGATCTCTCAGCAGTTCATCCCATATTTCATGTTTCGATGCTTCGCAAGTACATCGGAGATCCATCGCACATCACTACTACGGAAGATGTACAAGTTACAGAAGATCTCACTTTTGAAGAAATGCCCATTGCTATTCTTGATCGCCAAATTGAAAAGATAAGGAATAAAGAGATAGCATCGATAAAAGTACTTTGGAGGAATCAACAAGTTGAGGAGATCACATGGGAAGCCGAGGAAGCGATGAAGATTAAGTACCCTTACCTATTCAACGATGAGGAGGAAGTTCATGAGACGGAAGAAGAACAATAACAGGTAAGTGTTTATTTTTATGCAAGTATGTTATGATGATGAATATGTTAATTGTAAGCTTGGATATGTCTTAATTGAGTAACTATTCTAACATTCGAGGACGAATGTTCTTAAGGGGGGGAGAATGTAACACCCCATAAATTTTTTCGTACACTTATCGCGATTATATGGAGTCCTAAAGGCTTGCGTATGGGTTAAATTAAGTTTATGGTGTTCGGAAGTATCCCGTAAATAGTTGTATGTGTAGGTATTGGAATAAGCTTTCCAATGATATAAAGTTTGCCCAAAATAGAGGAGTATTTCATATAAGCGAGCACATTCGAAATTTCAAAACGGTGGCCGGGAAGCCTGTGAACAGTAAATCTGCAGGAAAATTACTGCAGCTAGGCAATTTTTTTTGGATCAACTTTAGACGATCATAACTCCTTGTACAAAAAGAACTGTGTGAGCTGCTATATATCGAAGAAAATCTCCGAGAGTCTTTTTTCCGATGAAATTGGTTTCATCCAAATCCAATGTCTGAGTAAGGAGCTATACCCGTTTTACTACAGCCTATAAAAAAAAAAAAAACAGAATTTTGAGACAGATTTTTGGGTCAACTTTAAACGATCATAACTCCTTGTACAGGAAGAACTGGGTGGTATAATTTATATGAAAATGAAATACCTTTGAATTATATTTCCAATGCAATTGGTTTCACCCAAATCCAATACCGGAGCAAAGAGTTATGATCGATTTACTTCAGCCTGTCAAAACTGTCCACTGGGGACAGATTCGGATTTATTTAAATTTTTAGGGCAAAATAGTCATTTTCTATTACTTCTTGGACGAAAATTGGCCTTTATAAACATACACTTAGCCTCATATATATCATATATCATCCAATTATTAAGAGAAGGTGATACCCTAGCCTAATTTCAACTTCAAATATTTTGTGATTCAACCGTAGAAAATTCGAATTGGTTCCGTAGTTGTGTTCACCATCTCGAAAGATTCGAGAAGCACCCCATGGTTATGTAAGGAGGATTCTAAATACAAGAGTTCATTGTTAAGGTATGAATATTGTTTATTCTTGATTCTTATCCATGAATAAGTATTGATAAAGGATTATGAGTATTGTCTTGATGTTGGAAGATAACTAAAAACATAGTTATGAATTGTTTTGTATAAATTGTTAGTAGTAAATTATGGAAGTTGTTGTATTGGATTATGGAGGATGAATTGTGGTGATATATCATTATATTAGTGGTTATGTATGCCTAGTGATCATGTTGGTATTGGATGGTGATTAAGAGGGGAAATAAAGGCTAAGAGTGATGTTGAGGGATATTGCATGAAAATGCATGATATGTGAATGTAATAAGAGTATAAGAGGATGTATGTAGCACTCTTATTGATGAGTTAAAGGATTACTTCCTAGACATTATTTGGTGAAGTTAATACCTAAATGTTAAGGTTTGGTTGCTGATACTAGTTTGCCACAAATGACTTATTGTAGATAAGTGTTCGAAGAGTACGGGAAGTCAAGTTGGACTTGTATTGAAGTGGTTATATCAAGGTATGTAAGACATACTCTATCTAATCTTTGGCATGAATAATGACCCATGACACTCTCAAGTAAGCTTCCAACATTGTCCTACGACACATGACACATAATAACATCATATGATCTTCGACACTACCAATTGAACTTGTTTTCACTTTTAAGATGTCCGGCTAGTCAAAAAAAAATGTCCATATACTATTGTTGACTCCAAAATGGTTTAATGAGGTATCCATGATTCTCTACTTCGTTTTCATGATATTGATTATCTATTTACATGTTTTTCCTATTGAGGTATCATGGTTTCAAGTTCCATAAGGTGTGACCACAAAGTTACCAATCTCAAAGATTAATTGAATTAGGAAATGGAATGTCTTTATTTTAAATTGATGATATGATGTATTGTATTAGTACCACTGATCAGTTGGCCATTGTATTATAAAGATTATGTATATATGTTATTCCAGGGGTGGTCCCTGATGTATTGTATTAGTACCACTGATCAGTTGGCCATTGTATGACATATGTTATGTATTGATAAGGAATACGGGAAGTAGTGATATGAAAGTAATGTGCAGGTATCCCATCAGCTCTTTTAAGTGTGGTCTACTCATACTGTTTATTCACTGGTATCTGGGTTCAGTTGATCTTTTGTATCTCATCTTGATACTCACTGCCTTACATACTCAGTACATATTTCCGTACTGACGTCCCTCACGGGGGACCTGTATTCATGCCTGTAGGAACAGGTACTTCAGGTCGTACACCTCCGCAGTAAGAGCCAGGACATTCTGTTGATAGTGGTGAGCTCCAGTTGTTTCGGGGCATCCCAAGTCATTTCTATATGTACTTTTGGTATTTGTATAAAAGTCTTTTGTGGGCGGGAGTTTGTCCCGACCCTAACTCAGTTGTGTATCTATGTAGAGGCTTTTGTAGACATATTGTACAACCATAGGAGTGTTTGGTTGATAGACGTGATGGCTCGGACGGCCAGTTACTGTTTATATATATATATATGCGTGTCTGCTGGGCTGATACAAGTACTGTTTTCTTCTATTTGCAACGAAGTGCTGCCCAAATTTCTAATTTTCATAAGTAATGTAAATGTGAAAGTATAGGTTATGAACGAGTTCTGTCGGGCCTCCTCGGCTACGGGTGCCAGTCCGGTCCAATGGGATTTGGGGCGTGACAGAGGTAGCATCATTGGCCTGAGTTGCTTAAGTATTATGACTTGACTATTCTCTATCATACGAGCAAGGCTAATGTCGTTACAGATGCCTTGAGCCAGATGTCGACTAGCATAGTAGCTTGGCATCTTTTTATCCAGGAGAGGCCTTTAGAATTAGAGGTTCAATTCTTAGCTAACTAGATAGTTAGGCTTCATATGTCAACACCTGGGTGTGTTTTGGCATTTATGGAGGCTAGGTCTTCTTTGATAGAATAGATTCAAGCTATTTTATTTGATGATGTAGGATTGAGATGAATCCAAGATAAGGTGTTGTGTGGTGAGATAAAGGAAGCCTCACTTTATTCAGATGGTGTTTTGAGGATTGGACGCCGATTTTATGTTCAAAGAGTAGCTGATTAGATTAGATTGATTTTGGAGAAGGTCTATTGTTCTAGGTATTCCATCTATCAGTGAGTGACTAAAATGTATCATAACTTGAATCAATATTACTGGTGGGGTGGTAGGGGGAATAATGTAGTGGATTTTGTAGCTCGTTGCCTGTTTTTCAAGCAAGGGAAGGCCAAGAATTTGAGAACTGGTGGATTGCTTCAAAGATTACCCATTCCCGAGTGAAAGTGTGAACAGATCACTATAGACTTCATAACCGGATTGACTTACACTTCCCATGGATTTGATAGTGTTTGATCGTATACTTCTTGACAAAGTCTGTCCATTTCATTCCTATGCAGGTCTCTTTCAGTACTGAGAAGCTGACCCATATCTACATTCGAGAGATTGTGCAACGACATAGTGTGTCGATGTCTATCATTTCAGATAGATGTGTTGTGTTTACTTCTCACTTTTTAAAGACTTTTAAGGATGAGTTGGGTACTCGGATTGATCTTAGCATAATATTTCACCCCCAAATTGATGATAAGTCAGATCAGACTATATAAGTTTTAAAGTATATGCTACATGTTTGTGTGATTGATTTTTGTTGCCAGTGGGAGCAATATTTGGCTTTAGTGGAGTTTGCCTATAATAATAGCTGTCATTTCAGTATCGATATGCCTCCTTTTGAGGCATTGTATGGTTGGCATTATCACTATCTAGTAGGTTGCTTTGAGGTTTCTAAGATTAGACCTCAAGGATCGGACTTGCTTCGTGTGTCTTTGGATAGAGTTTGGATCATTAAGATAGACTCTGAGTGGATCACAGTAGGTAGAAGTATTATGAAGATCATAGAATTCATGTGTTGAGATTTGATATTAGTGATCGTGTTTTTCTTTGAGTTTTACCTATGAAGGGTGTGATAAGGTTTAAGAAGAGGGGAAAGCTTATCCCTAGGTATATTGAACCATTTGAGATTCTTTGAACTTTGGTGATACAACTTATGAGTTAGCTTTGCACCAGCTTATGAGTTAGCTTTGCACTTTGGATCATTAAGATAGACTCTGAGTGGATCACAGTAGGTAGAAATATTATGAAGATCATAGAATTCATGTGTTGAGATTTGATATTAGTGATCGTGTTTTCCTTTGAGTCTTACCTATGAAGGGTGTGATAAGGTTTAAGAAGAGGGGCAAGCTTAGCCCTAGGTATATTGAACCATTTGAGATTCTTTGAACTTTGGTGATACAACTTATGAGTTATCTTTTCACCAGCTTATGAGTTAGCTTTGCCACTCTGAGTGGATCACAGTAGGTAGAAGTATTATGAAGATTATAGAATTCATGTGTTGAGATTTGATATTAGTGATCGTGTTTTCCTTTGAGTTTTACCTATGAAGGGTGTGATAAGGTTTAAGAAGAGGGGCAAGCTTAGCCCTAGGTATATTGAACCATTTGAGATTCTTTGAACTTTGGTGATACAGCTTATGAGTTCGCTTTGCACCATCTTATGAGTTAGCTTTGCTATTCATCTAGTTTTTTATGTTTCTATGCTTCACTGTTAATTTAGAATGAGTCTCATATCATTTGTTGGGAGTTAGTTCAGTTATATAAGAGATTGTCTTTTATTGAGGAGCCAGTCTCTATATTGGCTAGGTATATTAGACAATTACGCTCTAGAGTTATTCCTGTGGTGAAGGTCAAGTGAAGGCATCGACCTGTAGATGAGGCTACTTACGAGGTCGATTATGACAAGTGTAGTTACTATCCCCAGCTCTTTGTTAATTCTGGTACTTCTTTTGCCTTTAGTTCAAGGACGAACTAGATTTTTTTGGTTGATGATGTAAAGACTTGAATTTTTATGATATATGTGAAAAGTATATTTTTATGTGATTTGACTATTTTACCCTTCCTCGTGGTTGCATTGTAGTATTTTTGGGATGTGATGAGGATTGGCATATTTCCCGATGCATTTTGGTGCCTTATATGTGATATTATGGTTTTTATGGCTTTGAGAGCCTTATAGTTGATTTCAGTTGATATCCTTAGATCCGTGCGACGGATGAAAAGATGTACTACATTAGTAGATCCACAACGTCAATTTTAGGGTGGTTACATGGTTGATGTTGTTTTATGGCTTTTAAATTTTATTTAGACCCTCGTTTTGAAAAATTGTGATTTGGGATTTTAGGGGTCAACTTTGTGAAAATGATTTTTTCCAAAATTCTTATTTCTCCATTGAGTCTGGAGTGTCGAATTTGAGAGGGTAGCATAGTTCATTTGTGTACATAAGATTTTGGATGAATTTTGAGCGGCCCGTTGAGTCGGATTGAACCAAGTACCTAGCTGGTGCACCCGCATTCATGGAGCCATCACTGTGATCGCGATGCTTGCAGGGTAAGTGTCATGATTGGGACCCTGGTGCGCGATCAAAATTCCCCTGACAGTCAAGGTATTGCGATCGTGACCCATGGTCAGCGATCGCGATGCCTCTGGATATAAATACCTGTTTTTTCCATTTTCACTATTTTTTAGACTTGGCGCCTATTTTTGCCTTTTTCACCATTTTTTGGATTTGGAGCTTAAGGTTTCATGGTTATGAGCAACTTTCTCCATTTCTAAGCTTGGGTAAACTCCATTAAACTCATTTCAACTAATTTTTTCCATCTCTAATATTAAGTTCTTGTTTTAATCACAATTTAAAGTATAGAATAAGGGAAGTTTTGCCCGTAAGGCTAAAAATTGATATTCCTCCAATTTAATACCCAATTTCACTTCTTTTTCACTTAAATGAGTTTCTAATATTATAGTTATTAGTTTCCCCTAAATTTAATCTTAAAAAACATTTTGATTCTTGATTTTTACTTTGATTTCAAAGATTTTCGTCGATAACGTTAAAAATAGTTTTTCTTTTATTTAGACATCTTTTTTAACTCATTTTGCTTGGGTTTTAAGTTGTAGATTCGTAAAAATATGGGGAATATATTTTAGAAACAAAGTTACGGTTTGACCCTTCTTTTTTGAAAACCCATTTTGGGGGTCTATTTTGACCCCGACTTAGAATTAGATCATATGAATATCATTGGCTTTCTTTTGATGCGTGGATTCTATATTTTGATGTTTTAGTTGATTCCAGGTGTCTTCGTGAGGAGTAAGATTGTTGGATTGAAGGCTTTTGTTGTGAGTTTTGACCTTCGAGGTAGGTTATGGCTTAACTTCTTACAGACTAGGCTAGGTAGTTAATGTTAATAGAAAATGCATGTTAAGGGTGTGGGATTTAATCATGAAGAATGACTATCTTATTGTGTTGTGCCCATGTAGAGGACTATATGTGATGTTATGTGATGGTTTTGAAACTTTATGTTCTACATATGGCTGTGTGGGGTCATATGTGATATTGATAGCCCTGTGTACATGATGATAATTGTTTCTTGTTTCATGAGAAAGTATGTTGTGGTACCAATTGTGTATTGTTATGTGTTCATACTCTATTAGCATATGATGCATGTTGGATTTCAAGAAATGGTTGGAAATAATGAGTGGATATTTGGATCACATGATGGTATGATGGTTGATTGTGGAAATGCTCATTGTGATTGGTTGTGAAAATAATTATTGTGGCTGGTTGTCAGAATTACATATCATCATACACATTCATGAAAGAATGTTACCATCGTGGATATACTGAGAAACACTAGCAATACCTTTTTATGACAAAAAATATAACATCTTAGAAAACCTTCCTCGAGGGTAGTTCCGGGGAGGAGATATTGATCTATGTGGATTATATACGGGTTTAATAATCCCCCATGGGTCGTACATCGGGAAGCTTTATCTCTATAGGTGTATACGGAGACTGTCCGATAGTTTCGGAGGTTGTGCAACAGCCTCGTGCATCATCATCATCATCATCATTCTTATTGCGTTTACCTCATTATGCTAGTGATGTGATTGTATATTCAGTTTGACTTGTTACCTATCCAATTCTCTATCTTTCCTTACTTGTACTTGATGTACTCTTATACATTGCTTCCTCTTTTCTTTGCTTATATGTGGTATAAATGTATACTTGTATTCTTTTCTGGTGCTTTACTGAACTATATGTAGATATTTTAGAAATTTTAGTGCAAGCGTTGTGGGCTACCATCATGGAACATTTTCTGATTGCACATGACATGTCCTTAGTGTGTATTTTTTATGATTTATTTTCTATATTGCTCGGTTTTCCTATGATACCTATTGAGTATAAGTGGATCGTACTCATCCGTACTATGCCCTTTTTGTCCAGATTCTGGTGCGGGTGCCTCTAACGTGGCTTGATTTTGGGCTCTTTCAGAGTTATTAAAGGTAGCGATTGGATGTTCATGCGTCTGGAGTCCACTTCTATCTTTCTATGTTGGTTTATGTCTTTACTAGTATTTGGAGACTGATATTGTTGATGTTGGAAATTTCTCATGTATTTGACTCATGTATTGTGTTAGTAGTTCTTACATTATTGACACTAGGTTTTGGGAGTTGGTATAATATTTTTGGTTGTATGTCCCGCTTTCATATTATATTTGCATAGTTCGGCTTTTTCTAAAAGTCTTGTCTTCCGTATATTTTTGTCTTTCCTCCCCTTTTGTATCATTTGTTGTGATAGGCTTACTTGTCAAGGTTCCTCGCGACAAGTTCCATCATGACCCTTATTTTTGGATTGTGAAATTTTCAAACTCAATAGGCAACTTATTTGGCAAGCAAAACACACTTGATTTGCGTTTCAAAAATCACTAGTCGTAATGCCCTCTGACTTTGTGGAAAAAATTACCCACAACCAACACATAACTAAATTAGCACCAATAATCATTCAATAAACTATCCCAAAGCAAACATACCCAACTAAACTAACATAAATTTCCCACAACAATTTATTCATATTACATACTCATAACTCAAATTTCTTACGTGGGATTCCATTAAATTATTAGCTTAATCTGAGGATTACTGGTTGTGTTTATTCTACAAGAAAATTTCAAATTATTAAGAAAAGAACCTTATCTATAAGGATAATTACTCAAATATAGATAAGGATAAAGTGGGATAGTGAAGATGATCGATGTTACTATGTTTGCCTATGCACATGTGGAGAGATGAAGGTGAAAGAAGTAATTGTGATAAAGTTTTATGATGGTGGAAGGAATAATTTTATGGAGATGGAAGGATCATTTATGGGATTAAGAAGACTCTGTAGTGGTAATTGACTTAGAATCCTTTGTGAGGATGATGGGTTTGAAAATATTTGACTTGAATTTTGTTCCTTTCCACTGGACTTAATCAAATTAGGAAAAAAGAAAGAAAAAATAAAGAGACTAATTGGGTCAGATATTTCTACTTAAAATTGACCCAGCCAACCATGACTAAAATAATAGACCATGGAAGTAAACGATGGTTAAAACCACAATTCCTTACCCGGGGCTCTCGTGAAAAATCATACACCCATCCAAATTAGCACAAACCATTATTCTCTCCATTGACCTAAGAAAATGAAATAATTTGTTCCATGTTATCATAATCAATGGCATGTAGCATATTTAGAAAGTATGGACTATCTTGTTAACCGTGAAATCAAACTAGGTATTTCATTATCATGGAAAAGAAATGAAGATGTGTACCATAGAGCATAGAAAGGTTTCATGGTCTATGAAATCAATCGTGGTTTCATTCCAGTGATTTTGGTTTCCTCATTAGTTTCCCACTATACAAATCACAGAGCGTAGGAGCTTTTTAAGGCCTATCATCTAGTCCATTGCTGTAATTAGCTGTAACGTCCCGAATCTGGTACCCGGAACGCTACACGGTGCTCATGACCCCGAAGGACCACAAGCTAACCCATGACTGATATTGCTACCTATACACTGCATAATATACTGTATATATATATACACTGTAAAAAAATGCGGAATAGAAGTTGTAAGGCTGTAAGGTTCAAACTAAATAGCTGATAAAACACAACATAAGTGTGGAGTATTGAATACGCAAAATAACTGAAATATTGTCTAAACATACTGTAGTCTGAAAGCCTCTAAACTGTCTAAAAATGTGGAGTTGATGGGACATGTCCTCAACTAACTCGGACTACTGAAATAACTAAGTACTACAATAATGAAATAAGAAATCACATCGTCCTCGAAGGACGAAGACTGACTGCTGATATTTGGAATCTACTGATGCTCTGGAGCTCGTGTATCTGAACCTATGGTATAAGACACCATAGCAAAAATGCGTCAGTACTTTGAATGTACTGGTATGCAAGTGAGGTAGGCTGAATGCAAAAGGTTCATATGAATGAACACTAACTGACTGAATGATATGAACATGAGAATACATGCATGAATATGTAACTGTAACTGAGATCGTGATAACGCTGACTCATGAATTCTGATAATGTGGATTGACTGATATTTGAGTACTAATACTGGGATACTGAATGATTGAGTCTATTGAGTACTGAGGAACTGATGTCATATTACAGATAAAGGAAAGACTATTTCTGACAGTTCTGATTATGAAGAACTAGTCTGATTGACTGTATCTGACAGACCTGAAACTGAATAATGATAACATGAGTTTCGTATAATTAATATAATATTAACTGAGTTCATGATAACATGATTACTGAGTTTGAATAATGATAACATGAGTGACTGTATCTGACAGTCCTGCTACTAATGGAACTAGCTGAGTTCTGCACTGTACTGAGTTGACTGTATCTGACAGTTCTGGATTTCTGTACAACTGAACAGAGTTCTATTACTGGCACTGGATCTGTAACTGAGACTGTGGGAAGTAGTTATCTAACCGACATGCCCCTAATATGCTATTATGGCTGAGTTGGGGTCCAATATGTAACCCCAATTAGAAGGGTGTCAATACCGCGCCATTGGTAAGGACAAGCTGTGGTTGACCCTCATCTGATAGTGTCCCCTAAAAGAGAATGGTGGGACCCTTATATGATAGTGTTTATCCATCTCATCAACCCTCATCTGACAGTGTTGATGTCTCAACCTATGATGTCTACATAGTTTTGGAATGCAAGGATGACTTCTAAGAATCACACCCTCATCTAACAGTGTGTGTTCCCATCCCTGGGTTCACTCGGTGCTAATTCATACTCCCATATGAATAGACACTGAACATGGATTACTGAACTGAACTGAATTAGCTGAATTAGCTGAATTCTGTAGACTGACAGAATATTACTGAGATCCAAGGACTGACGGAGAGTACTGAAGTTATTGAGATTTCTGGGAATACTGAGGTTACCGATATTACTGAGTACTGAGATCACTGAAATTACTGGACTACTGAGATTATTGAGATTTCTAAGATTACTAAGATTACTAAATAAGACTGGACTGATACTGAGTTTACTGAGTTTTCCCGAGTCATATGACTGACTGAATTCTATTGATCATGGCTTGACTGAGAGTATCATGAAAACATGACACTGACTCTATGTCCACAGCTAAATTGTCAGGTATAAATACCCCCAGGACTCGATAGCATGAAACTGACAAGACTTGAACTTCTTGAACACATGACAAATATCAACAATTTATAATACAATAAGTTAGGGATTTCATGAAGCACATAGTTATCATAATGTTGTACGTGGATGGAATTGCATATAGACATGTCATACTTCCATCAACCTAATCTCATGGACATTCTCTCAACCATTCATAATGCACACAATATCATAGAAGTCATTCTTGGTCATAGGGTAAAGTATGCATTTATCACTTGGGTTACAATTAAGCTATAGTGCATAGTTTCTATTCTCTTAAGCATTTTATCAAACACCTAGGATGCATGATTTAGGGCATAGGCATGACCATCAAATTAGCACAATGAAACTTCATATTTCAACTCAATTTCATATGTTTTAGACCAGATACTAGCATAGGTTCATGAACAACACATAAATATTCAAACTTGGGAATCATACAATTATAATCACATGAACATAATCAACCCACAATAAAATATTCACATTACAAAATTTAAAACTTAATTCTTGGGCTTCATGGATGAAAGGAATCCATGAATGAACACTTTGCATACCTTAGTTCCTTATTCTATGAAGATTAACAAAGAGATTCTTGAATTTGAGTCTGGAGTATGAATCCCCAATTGAAAACCCTAGCTTGTTCTTGAGAGAAACTTGAGAGAAACCCTATATTTTTGGATAAAATATGGCTGAATCACGTGTTATTAGATTTACGTAGGGTTGAGAAATTGATCCTTTTAACCCTTGAATGCGTATTTTATTTCTGAGAAAATTTCCCAATTTGGTAGGCTGGCGCGATGTGGTGCTATCGCGCCGTGTCACTGGAAATTGTCAACTAGGAACTGGGTTGATGGCGCGACGCAGTGAAATCGTGTTGCAATACTGGATGGGACCTGAAAGTTCACCGCAACGCGGTGGTATCGCGCTGAGACACTGGAAAAAGGACTATTCTAAATTTGAGCCCTGGCGTGACGCGCCATAATTGCGGAGGATCACTGGATTTTGATGATTGCCATTTTGATCTTCGCCCGGGTGTCAGATTTGGGCGAATTTGGTATCGATGGAAATCTTATTGAATTTCACACATGACAAAAAGTGAAAATCTTGAAAATAACACATGTATAAAAGTGGATTCATCTTTGAAACAAGTCTTTAATATTTTTGGGATGAATTTAAGCTAGGTAGAAGTACGGGGTATTACATTAGCATCCTTTAACATTTTTGTAAACCTTTTTATACTTGTTTTTCTTATCCCTGCATAGTTCAAAAGCATCAATACTATGAAATCAAAAGAAACTTTATTGAAAAGACAAATTATAACAACCTTTGTCGTGAATTTTAGCTTTTTTCTGTATTTTGATAGTTTTGCCCATCTCCATAGTTGATATATGCCTTATATTAGTTGTGAGATGTGTTGAAATAGTCCCTAAATCATTAACGAGTGATTTGACTGAGCTTGAGGTTTTGAGTAACTTGAAAAGTGATTAGTTTAACTATGGTCAACATTTTGTGATTCCAGCATCAGATGGTCCATCAGTTTCATTAGATTATAAATATCAATTTTGAATTAGAAGCTTGGTTGGTTTGGGTTCTGTAACACCCCAATTTGTTGAACCGAAATGCTACATGATGCTCATGACCCTGAAGGACCACTAGCTAACCCATGACTGATATCTGTAGCTGTATACTGCATAAAATACTGAATAATGCAGAAACATGCACTGAAAGGCCATCAGGTTCAATACTGAACATAACATGGATGAGATAACATCTGTGGGGTAATACAATACCCAAAACAAAACTGTAAACACTGAAGTCTGAAACTTAATAGTATGCATCTAGTCTGAAAGCCTCTACTGTCTGAATAATATGAATAAGGATTTGATGGGACATGTCCCCAACTAACTCCAACTAATAACTAATCAATGAAATAGTGGAGAAATAATCATGTCCTCAAAGGATGAGGACTCACTTCTATTCTGACTGCTAAGACTGGAATCTGCTGCTGATCTATAACTCGTGTCTCTGAACCTATGGTGTAAAATTAAAAGAAAGCAACATAGCATAAATGCATCAGTAGAATGGAATATACTGAGTATACATGTGAGGTAGGCTAATTCAAGGGTTAACATGCATGAATAATGCTAGCTAACTATCTAACATGAATGCTAGAATGCATATATAAATACATAACTATAACTGACACTGCGATATCGTGATTAATGAATCTAAATACAGATGACATGACATACTAATAATTGATATATCTGATAGCATAAATAGCTATATCTGAATGTAACAGATAACATGGGTGACTGTATCTGACAGTCTTGAATCTGATGGAACTATCGATGCTCTTTACTGTATCTGAGTCGACTGTATCTGACAGTCTAAGATCGAAAAAACTATCTGAGTTCTTTTACTGAGACTGGTACTAAAACTGTGGGAGGTAGTATTTAACCGACATGCCCCTGATATTCCATTAAGGCTGAGTTGGGGTCCAATATGTAATCCCAATTGGAAGGGTGTCAATACTGCGCCACTGGTAAGGACAAGCTGTGGCGACCCTTATCTGATAGTATCCCTAAAAGAGAATGGTGGGGCCCTTATCTGTCAGTTCTTATCAACCTCATCAACCCTTGTTGGATAGTGTTGATGTCTCAACCTATTCTAGCTACATAGTTCTAGAATGCAACGATGGCTTCTAAGGATCACACTCTAATCTCATAGTGTGTGTCCCTATCCTTGGGTTCACTCGGTGCTAATTCTTACTCCCATATGAATGGACACTGAACATGATTTATGGAAATGAACATGAGCTGAGTTACTAAGTTTCGTTAACTGACGGAATACTACTGATATCTGACAACTGACTGAGTCATGAGATCATGGAGATTTTTCCTGAGTCATAAGACTATTTGAAGTCTAAGGATTCATAATTTGACTGAGAGTATCGTGAAAATATGAAATGGATCGAGGTACAAAGCTAATATTTCGGGTACAGGTACCCCCAGGACTCGATAGAAGGAAACTAACAAAGCATGACTTACTTGAATACATGATAATCATCATAATACATTTACTGAAGCATTTCATCAAACATGTGATAGGCATAGGCTTGTACATACATGGGGATTTCATGATATCATGCTAATTAGACACTTTCCCTTCATCTAGGCATTCAACCAAACACATAGTAGGCATAGAATGTGTAAACAACATCATACAACAAGTAACTATCGTGATTCAATTCCAATTTAATCATTCAAAGGTTTAGTCTAAATAATCTGAATAAGGATTTGATGGGACATGCCCCCAACTAAATCCAACTAATAACTAATCAATGAAATAGTGGAGAAATAATCATGTCCTCAAAGGATGAGGACTCACTTCTATTCTGATTGCTGAGACTGGAATCTACTGCTGATCTAGAACTCGTGTCTCTGAACCTATGGTGTAACATAAAAAGAAAGCAACATAGCGTAAATGCATCAGTACAATGAAATGTAATAAGTATACATGTGAGGTAGGCTAATGCAAGGGTTAACATGCATGAATAATGCTAGCTGGTTGTCTAACATGAATGCGAGAATGCATATATAAATACGTAACTGTAACTGACACTGTAATATCGTGATTACTAAACTTGAATACTGATGACATGACATACTAATAACTGATATATCTAATAGCATAAATAGTTGTATCTGAATGTAAAAGATAATATGGGTGACTGTATCTGACAGTCCTGAATCTGATGGAACTATCTGTGTTCCTTACTGTATCTGAGTCGACTGTATCTGACAGTCTTAAATCTGATGAACTATCTGAGTTCTTTTACTGAGACTGGTACTAAAACTTCGGGAGGTAGTATTTAACCGACATTCCCAAGATACGCTATTATGGCTGAGTTGGGGTCCAATCTGTAACCCCAATTTGAAGGGTGTCAATACCGCTCCACTGGTAAGGACAAGCTGTGGGCGACCGTTATCTGATAGTGTCCCCAAAAGAGAATAGTGGGGCCCTTATCTGATAGTTCTTATCCACCTCATCAACCCTCATCGAACAGTGTTGATGCCTCAATTTATGCTGGCTATATAGTTCTGGAATGCAAGGATGGCTTCTAAGGATCATACCCTCATCTGATAGTGTGTGTCCCCATCCTTGGGTTCACTCGGTGCTAATTCCTACTCCCATATGAATGGACACTGAACATGATTTACTGAACTGAACATGCGCTGAGTTACTAAGTTTCGTTGACTGACGGAATACTACTGATATCTGACAACTGACTGAGTCATGAGATCATGGAGATTTTTCCTGAGTCATAAGACTATTTGAAGTCTAAGGATTCATAGCTTGACTGAGAGTATCGTGAAAATATGAAATGGATCTACGTACAAAGCTAATATTTTAGGTACAGGTACCCCCAGGACTCGATAGAAGGAAACTAACAAAGCATGACTTACTTGAATACATGATAATCATCATAATACATTTACTGAAGCATTTCGTCAAACATGTGATAGGCATAAGCTTGTACATACATGGGGATTTCATGATATCATGCTAATTAGACACTTTCCGTTCATCTAGGCATTCAATCGAACACATAGTAGGCATAGAATGTGTAAACAACATCATACAACAAGTAACTATCGTGATTCAATTCCAATGTAATCATTCAACGGTTTAGTCCTAGGGTTTCATGAATCTATACCGATACAAATCAACCCATATGAAATTTAACACTCATTCATGGAATACAATTTAATTACTCATTATCAACATGAAAAAAAGCACCCCAATAATGAAATTCATAAGAAAATCCATAACTTGAATTTAGGATAGGGATTTTTGGGCTTCATGGACGAAAGGAGTCCTTGAATAAACACTATGCATACCTTAGTTCATGATTTTGTGAAGTTTGATGGTGAAACCTTCTTGAATTTGAATCTCCAATAGAAACCCTAGCTTGTTCTTGAGAGAAACTTGAGAGAAAATAGTATATTTTGGGTGAAGAATAGCTAAATCACGTGTTTTTGGGTTTAAATAGGGGTAGGAAATTGACCCTTTTAACCATGGACGCGTCATTTAATTTTAGTAAAATTTTCCCAAACTGGCCCATGGCGCAATGCGGCGTTATCGCGCCGTGTCACTGGAAATTGACAATTGGGAAATTGAGGTATGGCGTGACGCGGAGCCATCGCGTTTCCACTTCTTTTGCGACCTGGAACTTTTGCGCGATGCACCATAATTGCGGAAACCTACTGGAAATTTCCAAATGCCATTTCCTCTTGTGGCGCGGCGCGCCACTGACTAATATGGTGCTGTTTTACAACGGGAACTTGAAATAGTCATAACTTCTTACCCGGTTATCGGATTTAAGAGAATCATATATCGATGGAAAGCTTATTGAATTTTCCACATGAAAAAAAATGAAAATCTTAAAAATTACTCATGGAATAATTACCATTCACTTTAGAAGATAATACTAGGCATTCTTGGGATAAAATTTGCAAGTAATCTTTGGGGTATTACAATATCTCCCCCTTGAGAATATTCTTCCTAGAATGTGACTGACTGAGAGGGGAAACAATAAGATGAACATGAACTGAACATGAATAACTTGAACATGATCTCATGACTGACAAGCTGAACATAACATACTGAACATGCATATCTGATGCATGTGTAACTAATTCATGAATGCATCACTAAATATGCAATGATACTTGATACCAAGTTTATACTGGGAACATGAACATAAAACTGAATACCAATTTTGTGATGAACATTGATCATGAAACCGAGTAATCTTAAGAAGAACTATTACCTTGATCTTGATCTGAGTTGGCGGAGAAGAGGTAAGGATACTTGGTACGCATGTCTGCTTTTGCTTCCCAAGTAGCTCCCTCGACGGACTGATTTTTCCAAAGAACCTTAACTAGGGGGACTTCGTTGTTCCTCAATCTACGAGTCTGATAGTCTAAGATTTCCACTGGAATTCTTCATAAGAGAGACTGTTCTGAACATCAGTGCTCTGAATAGGGACTACGACTGAGGGGCCACCTATGCACTTCTTGAGCAAAGAGACATGAAAGACTGGATGAACTGAGGCTAGATCTAAAGACAATTCAAGCTCATAAGCTACCTCGCCGAAATGACTGAGAAACTTGAAGGGACCGACATATCGGGGACTGAAATTTCCCTTCTTGCTGAATCTCTTCACTCCCTTCATGGGAGAGATCTTCAGATAGACATGATCACCAACCTTAAACTTGAGATCTTTTCTACGAACATCTGCATAAGACTTCTTTCGGCTCTGAGCAGCCCGGAGTCTTTCTATGATTAACTGGACTTTTTATGAGGCGTCTAATACTAAGTCAGGACCTATGACTAAGGTCTCACTAACTTTGAACCAACCAATTAGAGATCTATATCTCCTAGCATAGAGAGCTTCGAATAGAGCAATATGAATACTGGAATGATAGTTGTTGTTGTATGCAAACTCAATCAAAGGCAAATGGTCATCCCAACTTTCTTTGAAATCAATTGCACACGCCCTTAGCATTTCTTCTAAAGTCCAAATAGTCCTTTCTGATTGACCATTTATCTTGAGGATGGAAGACTGTACTAAGATAAACTTGGGTACCGAGACCCTTTTGGAATGCTTTCTAGAAATAAGAGGTAAACTGGGTACCTTTTCTGGGAAGATGGACAATGGAACACTGTGCAATCTGACCAACTCCTTGATATAGAGTTTTGCGTAATCCACGGCTGAATAAGAGGTATGAACTGGGAAAAAATGAGTTAATTTGGTCATTCTATCTATAATGACACAGACTGAATCATGCTGATGACGAGTTCGAGGAAAACCCGTCACGTAGTCCATGTTCACAACCTCTCTCTTCCAAGTAGGAATATTGAACTCCTGTATGGACCCACTAGGCTTCTGATACTCTATCTTAACTTGATGATATGTAGAGCACTTAGCCATAAACTCTGTAATGTCTCTCTTTATCCCACTCCACCAATAGATTTCCCGTAAGTCGCGGTACATCTTTGTGTCCCCTGGATGAATAGAGTAGCGTGCACCATGCGCTTCTGCAAGAATTTGTTGCCTTAATTCGTCTTCACCTGGAACACAGAGACGACCCTGACATCATAAAACACCATCTCCCCCTTGGGAGAAAACCTCTACTTTCTGATCCTGAACTGACTCTTTCAACTTGACAAGGCTGGGATCTCTATTTTGCTTTTCTTTCACCTCGAAAACTAGAGATTATTCTAAACTACTCTGAACACATACACCACCCTCTAAAGAATCGACTAAGTGAACTCCTAGTTTGGCAAGTTGATGGACTTCTTGAGCTAATTTCTTCTTACTATCCTCCATATGAGAAACCCTACCCATGGATAGCCTACTGAGAGCGTCGGCTACTACGTTGGCCTTTCCCGGATGATAGAGGACACTCATGTCGTAGTCTTTCAAGAGCTCTAACCACCTTCTCTGATGAAGATTGAGATCTTTTTAAGAAAAGACATACTGAAGACTCTTGTGATCTGTGAAGAAATATACATGAACTCCGTAGAGATAATGCCTCCAAATCTTCAAGGCAAAGACTACAGCTGCTAACTCAAGATCATGAGTAGGATAATTCCTCTCATGGGATTTAAGCTGTCTGGAGGCGTAGGCTATTACCTTACCATGCTGCATGAGGACACAACCCATACCTACTCTGGATGCATCACAATACACCACAAACCCATCTGAACTATCTGTAAGAGCTAAGACTGGGTATGAGGTAAGTCGAGTCTTCAACTCTTGAAAACTCTTCTCGAAAGGGTCTAACCACTGAAACTTGACTTTTTCCTGAATCAATCTAGACATAGGGGATGAAATAGATTAAAATCCTTCAACAAACCATCTGTAATAGCCAGTCAAATAAAGAAACTCCTAATATCTGATGGAGAGACAGGTCTTGGCCAGTTTCTTACTGCTTCAGTCTTTTAAGGATCAACTCTAGTGCCATAATCGGAAACGATGTGACCAAGGAATGCTATTGACCTTAGCCAAAATTTGTACTTACTGAATTTGGCGAGTAGCTGATGATCTCTGAGAGTCTAAAGTACTGTTCTGAGATGGTCTGCATGATCACGCTTAGTATGGGAATAGACCAGAATATCATCTATGAAGACTATAACGAACATGTCCAAGTACTTCTTAAACACGCGGTTCCTCAAGTCCATGAAAGCTGCTGGGGCATTGGTAAGACCAAATGACATGACTAAGAATTCAAAGTGACCATATCGAATTTGAAAAACTATTTTCGGAACGTCACTTTCTCTAACTCTGAGATGATGATAGCCGGATCTGAGGTCTATCTTAGAAAAATAGATGGCACCCTGAAGTTGGTAAAAAAAGTCATCGATTATGGGAAGAGGATACTTGTTCTTGACCATGACCTTATTGAGTTGACGGTAATCAATGCACATTTTGAGAGAACCATCTTTCTTGCGCATGAATAAGACTGGTGTGCCCCACGGGGAAATGCTGGGTCTGATGAATCCCTTAACTAAGATATCCTTCAACTGTTCTTTCAATTCTTTGAGTTCTGCTGGTGCCATTCTATATGGCGGAATAGAGATAGGCTGAGTATCTGGAAAAAGATCAACGCCGAAGTGTATTTCCCTTTCGGGAGAAATTCCTGGAAGATCTTCGGGAAAGACATCTGAATATTTATTCACTACTGGGACTGATTCAAGGCTTGGAGTTTCGAAACAAGTGTCCTTAACTCAAAAAAAATGATAGACACATCCTTTAGATATCATTTTCCTTGCCCGAAGGTAGAAAATAAGCTGACCCCTGAAAGCGGATACACTACCCTTCCACTCAAGGACGGGTTCATTTAGAAACTGAAATTGGACTATTCTGTTTCTGCAGTTAACTGTGGCATAGCAGTAATGAAACTAATCTGTCACGCCCCAAATCCCATTGGAGCGGACTGGCACCCGTAGCCGAGGAGGCCCGGGAGAACCCGTTCATAACCTATACTTTCACATTTACATTACTTATGAAAATTAGAAATTTGGGCAGCACTTCGTTGTAAATAGAAGAAAACAGTACCTGTATCAGGCCAGCAGACACGCATATATATATATATATATATATATAAACAGTAATTGGCCGTCAGATCCATCACGTCTATCAACCAAACACTCCTATGGCTGTACAATATGTCTACAAAAGCCTCTACATAGATACACAACTGAGTTAGGGTCGGGACAAACTCCCGCCCACAAAAGACTTTTATACAAATACCAAAAGTACATATAGAAATGACTTGGGATGCCCCGAAACAACTGAAGCTCACCCCTATCAACAGAATGTCCTGTCTCTTACTGCGGAGGTGTACGACCTGAAGTACCTGTTCCTGCAGGCATGAATACAGGTCCCCCGTGAGGGACGACAGTACGGAAATATGTACTGAGTATGTAAGGCAGTGAGTATCAAGATGAGATATAAAAGATCAACAGAACCTAGATACCAGTGAATAAACAGTATGAGTAGACCACACTTAAAAGAGCTGATGGGATACCTGCACATTACTTTCATATCATTACTTCCCGCATTCCTTATCAATACATAACATATGTCATACAATGGCCAACTGATCAGTGGTACTAATACAATACATCAGGGACCACCCCTGGAATAGCATATATACATAATCTTTATAATACAATGGCCAACTGATCAGTGGTACTAATACAATACAACATATCATCAATTTAAAATAAAGACATTCCATTCTTAATTCAATTAATCTTTGAGATTGGTTACTTTGTGGTCACACCTTATGGAACTTGAAACCATGATACCTCAATAGGAAAAACATGTAAATAGGTAATCAATATCATGAAAATGAAGTAGAGAATCATGGATACCTCATTAACCATTTCGGAGTCAACAATAGTATATGGACATTTTTTTTGACTAGCCGGACATCTTAAAAGTGAAAACAAGTTCAATTGGTAGTGTCGAAGATCATATGATGTTATTATGTGTCATGTGTCGTAGGACAATGTTGGAAGCTTACTTGAGAGTGCCATGGGTCATTATTCATGCCAAAGATTAGATAGAGTATGTCTTACATACCTTGATATAACCACTTCAATACAAGTCCAACTTGACTTCCCGTACTCTTCGAACACTTATCTACAATAAGTCATTTGTGGCAAACTAGTATTAGCAACCAAACCTTACCATTTAGGTATTAACTTCACCAAATAATGTCTAGGAAGTAATCCTTTAACTCATCAATAAGAGTGCTACATACATCCTCTTATACTCTTATTACATTCACATATCATGCATTTTCATGCAATATCCCTCAACATCACTCTTAGCCTTTATTTCCCCTCTTAATCACCATCCAATACCAACATGATCACTAGGCATACATAACCACTAATATAATGATATATCACCACAATTCATCCTCCATAATCCAATACAACAACTTCCATAATTTACTACTAACAATTTATACAAAACAATTCATAACTATGTTTCTAGTTATCTTCCAACATCAAGACAATACTCATAATCCTTTATCAATACTTATTCATGGATAAGAATCAAGAATAAACAATATTCATACCATACCAATGAACTCTTGTATTTGGAATCCTCCTTACATAACCATGGGGTGATTCTCGAAGCTTTCGAGATGGTGAACACAACTACGGAACCAATTCGAATTTTCTACGGTTGAATCACAAAATATTTGAAGTTGAAATTAGGCTAGGGTTTCACCTTCTCTTAATAATTGGATGATATATGATATATATGAGGCTAAGTGTATGTTTATAAAGACCAATTTTTCGTCCAAGAGGTAATAGAAAATGACCATTTTGCCCTAAAAATTTAAATAAATCCGAATTTGTCCCCAGTGGACAGTTTTGACAGGCTGAAGTAAATCGATCATAACTCTTTGCTCCGGTATCGGATTTGGGTGAAACCAATTGAATTGGAAGGATAATTCAAAGGTCTTTCATTTTCATATAAAGTATACCACCCATTTCTTCCTGTACAAGGAGTTATAGTCGTTTAAAGTTGACCCAAAAATCTGTCCCAAAATTCTATTTTTTTTTTGATAGGCTGTAGTAAAACGGGTATAGCTCCTTTCTCAGACATTGGATTTGGATGAAACCAATTTCATCGGAAAGAATACTCTCGGAGATTTTCGTCGATATATAGCAGCTCACACAGTTCTTTTTGTACAAGGAGTTATGATCATCTAAAGTTGATCCAAAAAAAAATTGCCTAGCTGCAGTAATTTTCCTGCAGATTTACTGTTCACAGGCTTCCCGGTCACCGTTTTGAAATTTCGAATGTGCTCGCTTATATGAAATACTCCTCTGTTTTGGGAAAACTTTATATCGTTGGAAAGCTTATTCCAATACCTACACATACAACTATTGACGGGATACTTCCGAACACCATAAACTTAATTTAACCCATACGCAAGCCTTTAGGACTCCATATAATCACGATAAGTGTACGAAAAAATTTACGGGGTGTTACATAATCCATGCCGAGAATGACATCAAAATCAGTCATCTCTAATTCGACTAAGTCTGCTGAAGTGGCTTTATGAAGTATCATAACCGGGCAGTTCCTGTATACCCACCGGGCTATGATGGTTTTTTTCCCACTGGGGTAGAGACTGAGAAGGGCTCTGCTAGAATTTTAAAACTGATTCCAAAATCAACTGCTATATAGGGAGTAACAAAAGAAAAAGAAGATCCTGGATCTAGCAAAGCGTAAACATGCACATGAAAGATCTGTAACATACTAGTAACTACATCAGGAGAATTTTCCTGATCTTGTCGGGTCTGGAGAGCATATAATCTATTTTGGCGTTGCCTGCTAGTAGAACTGATGGTGGCACCCTGCTGATTTGGGTGACCAGACTGAGCTGAGGAGAGAAGATGACTCTACTAACCTGACTGAGGGCAGTCTCTAACTCTGTGGCCTGGCTTGACACAACCAAAATAGACATCGCTTCCAGCTTTGAAAGCATCCTTGTGGTTCTTACCACAAGTCTGACAAAGGGGATTAGTTCAGGCATTACTGACACTTCCCTGAGACTTAGAGCCTGGTACTCTATCTCTAAACTTAGGAACTGGAGCAATGGCTGAAGAAGGAGCTGGAATTGATGACTTAGGACGAAACTGAGAACGATTTCCTCCTTCTGATTTAGGCTGACTAAAATTGAAGCTACCTATCCTAGCTCTGTTATTCTGCTTTTCCCTCTACTTAATCTTCTGCTCCTTTATCTACTGAGCATGGGTCATAAGTCTGGTTAAATTCATGTCACTATTTAGCATGGCGGATTTGCACTCATTAACCACACTATCATTTACCCCTGAAGCAAACTTACTCATCTTTGCTCTGCCATCTGCAACCACATGAGGGGAATGTTTGGATAATTGAGTAAACTTTAGAGAATACTCTTTCACCGTCATATTTCCCTGCCTGAGGTTGATGAATTCTAGCACCTTAGCCTCTCTAAGTTCTTGGGGAAAAAATCTATCTCAGGATGTAGTGGTAAACTCCTCCTACTCTATAGGACCTGCATCATCTGACCTTTCTGACTTCCACTGTTTGAACCAAGTATGAGCCACATCCTGTAACTGGTATACGGCTAACTCAGCACTCTTAACAGTAATCACCCCTATGATATCTATCACTTTCTGAACTTGATTAATGAATTCCTGAGGGTCTTCATCTACTTTAGACCCGTGGAAGGATGGAGGATACATACGGGTGAAGTCCCGAATCTTAGATGCAGCTGAGTTGGCCACTAGGTTGGCCGGAATGACAGCTGGTCGCTCATTATAGGCAGCTACAGACTAAGCATGAGTGGTAAATGTGGTCCTGAACTCAGCATGAAAAACATGATCGCCCAAAGGTTCTTCGGGCTGAGGGGCTGACTGATTTCTTCTCTTAGGAGGCATATTCTTAAATAAAAAGAAGGAGCGGATTAGACTGAGAGATTGACTTGTGATTATGCTCACTTCCACGACATGAATACTGAAAGAAGGGAAACTGTTCCTAAACATCTCATAGCCTCTTGCACATAAATGTGGCATGCATCACACCCATGTATAAGACTCTACTAGATGCGGCTTTCAGATATCCTAGGACACTATTGAACCTTAGGCTTTGATACTAAGTTTGTAACACCTCAATTTGCTGAACCAAAATGCTACACGGTGCTCATGACCCCGAAGGACCACAAGCTAACCCATTACTGATATCTGTAACTGTATACTGCATAAAATACTAAATAATGTGAAAACATGCACTGAAAGTCCATAAGGTTCAATATTGAACATAACATGGATGAGATAATATCTGTGGGGTAATACAATACCCAAAACAAAACTGTAAACACTGAAGTCTGAAACATAATAGTCTGCATCTAGTCTGAAAGCCTCTACTGTCTGAATAATCTGAATAAGGATTTGATGGGACATGTCCCCAACTAACTCCAACTAATAACTAATCAATGAAATAGTGGAGAAATAATCATGTCCTCAAAGAATGAGGAATCACTTCTATTCTGACTGTTGAGACTAGAATCTACTGCTGATCTAGAACTCGTGTCTCTGAACCTATGGTGTAACATAAAAAGAAAGCATCATAGCGCAAATGAATCAGTACAATGGAATGTACTGAGTATACATGTGAGGTAGGCTAATTCAAGGGTTAACATGCATGAATAATGCTAGCTGACTGTCTAACAAGAATGCTAGAATGCATATATAAATACATAACTGTAACTGACACTGTGATATCATGATTACTGAATCTGAATACAGATGACATGACATACTAATAACTGATATATTTGATAGCATAAATAGCTGTATCTGAATGTAACAGATAACATGGGTGACTATATCTGATAGTCCTGAATCTGATGGAACTATCTATGTTCCTTACTGTATCTGAGTCGACTGTATCTGACAGTCTTAAATCTGAAAAACTATCTGAGTTCTTTTACTGAGACTGGTGCTAAAACTATGGGAGGTAGTATTTAACTGACATGCCCCTGATATGCCATTAAGGCTGAGTTGGGGTCCAATATGTAACCCCAATTGGAAGGGTGTCAATACCGCGCCACTGGTAAGGACAAGCTGTGGGCGACCCTTATCTGATAGTATCCCTAAAAGAGAATGGTGGGGCCCTTATCTGTCAGTTCTTATCCACCTCATCAACCCTCTTCGGATAGTGTTGATGTCTTAAACTATGCTAGCTACATAGTTCTAGAATGCAATGATGGCTTCTAAGGATCACACTCTCATCTCATAGTGTGTGTCCCTATCCTTGGGTTCACTCGGTGCTAATTCCTACTCCCATTTGAATGGACACTGAACATGATTTACTGAACTGAACATGAGCTGAGTTACTAAGTTCCGTTGACTGACGGAATTCTACTGATATCTGACAATTGATTGAGTCATGAGATCATGGAGATTTTTCCTTAGTCATAAGACTATCTGAAGTCTAAGAATTCATAGCTTGACTGAGAGTATCATGAAAACATGACATGGATCTAGGTACACATCTAATGTTTCGGGTACAAGTGCCCCTAGGACTCGATGGAAGGAAACTAACAAAGAATGAATTACTTGAATACATAATAATCATCATAATACATTTACTGAAGCATTTCATCAAACATATGATAGGCATAAGCTTGTACGTACATGGGGATTTCATGATATCATGCTGATAAGACACTTTCCCTTCATCTAGGCATTCAACCAAACACATAGTTGGCATAGAATGTGTAAACAACATCATACAATTATTAACTATCGTGATTCAATTCTAATTTAATCATTCAAGGGTTTATTCCTAGGGTTTCATGAATTTATACCGATACAAATCAACCCGTATGAAATTTAACACTCATTCATGGAATACAATCCAATTACTCATTATCAACATGAACAAAAGTAGCCCAATCATGAAATTCATAAGAAAATCCATAACTTAAATTTAGAAAAGGGATTCTTGGGCTTCATGGACGAAAGGAGTCCATGAATGAACACTAGGCATACCTTAGTTAGCGATTTCGTGAAGATTGATGGTGAAACCTTCTTGAATTGAAATCCCTAATAGAAACCCTAGCTTGTTCATGAGAGAAACTTAAGAGAAAATAGTATATTTTGGGTGAAGAATAACTAAATTACGTGTTATCGGGTTTAAATAGGGGTAGGAAATTGACCCTTTTAACCCTGGACGCGTCATTTAATTTCAGTAAAAAATTCCCAAACTGGGCCCCTGGAGTGATGCGGCATTATCGTGTCGTGTCTCTGGAAATTGACAATTAGGAAATTGAGGGATGGCGCGATGCGGAGCCATTGCGTTGCCACTTCTTTTGCGACCTAGAACTTTGGCGCGACGCGGAGAAAATCACGCTGAGATACTAGAAAAAGGACAATTATGAATTTGAGTGCTGGCGCGATACGCCATAATCACTGACAGCTACTGTAAATTGCCAAATGCCATTTCCTCTTGTGGCGTGGTGCCACTGACTAATATGATGCTGTTTTACGATGGGAACTTGAAATAGTCATAACTTCTTACCAGGTTATTAGATTTAAGCGAATCATATATCGATGGAAAGTTAAATTTTCCACATGACAAAAAGTAAAAATCTTGAAAATTCCTCATGGAATAATTATCATTCACTTTAGAAGTTAATACTAGACATTCTTGGAATGAAATTTGCTAGAAATCTTCGGGGTATTACAGGTTCCAAGGCTTTATTGCCTATGGGGTTCAAGGGGGTCAACTTGTTGATAACTATCTCTTTCGATAAATTCAATGATTCAACTGTATTGGGAATGTAAAATTTAACATAGTATTATTATTGGATAATTTTTATGAGCACTTGATCAGGTCCTGAGGGTCCATTAAATGTCATTTTTATTACATAGTTTAATATGTGAAAAGATTTTGGTGCAACCTCCTAGGCGGACATATTGTCACCTTAGCGGTACCACCTCAAAGAAATCCCAACTTTTCTAAATTCATTACCTTAGTGATGCATCATTTGCCTTGGTGATGATGCCTTAACAGTTACCTGTAAGGCAAGTGACTACTACCTTAGAAGTGGTCTGGCCGCTTGTGCATCATCGCTTAGGCGACCTCTTTACCACCTATGAACTATCATTGATGTAAGTTCCATTTTCTTCTGTTTTTATTCCATTATCCATTTTCAATCTTTAGGGTGTCTATTTTGACAATTTTAAAGATGTTTTTTCATCAAATCGTACTTGGATGAGATTCTAAACGCTCTTTCTACCCTTATTAATTGATTATTTCACTAAATTATCTTTTTTCAAATGATCCTTGAGGGTATTAAGGGATGAGAAATACCTCAGACCTTAACATAAATAAAACAAAAATAGAAAGCACAAAGAGAGGGACATAAACCTTATCTCCAGTCCTAAGGTGATTTATAAGTTGACTAGCCTACTAAGGATGGTAAACTCATCCCTATTAATAGGATGACAAATATTGAAATAACTACCTAATAAGCGAGGACTCTCTTATTACATTATTCTAGGAATTAGTAAATAAGGGAGACTCTCCCCTTAAATTATAAGAGAAAAGCCTAATCAAAACTACATCACTTTATAAAAGCATAACTAATATAAATAGCCTAGATGAAGATGATAAGAGAAACAAAAGAAACAAGTGGCAAGAGGTTCAAAGAAGACAAGAGATGAAAGGCCTATGGGGGATTTCTTTATCCTGTTCCACTTCTTTCTTCTAAAACTTGTCATCCCCATTTTATCAAGAGTTAAACATGATCTACTATTTTGAGGAAAGTACTGGTGGCGTAGAAATATTGAGTAAACTCAACTGAGTGACTATACTTTGAGAGTGTATCTGCTAGAAAACTTACCTCTATTTACATGTTTGCATTGAAAAACATAAAGTATGTTGACCAAGTCTTGTAACTCAATGATGTATTTGCTAACTCTCTAAGGTAAAGTGATTTCATCCCTAAGCCACTTATGGAGTAACTCAGAATCAACCTCTAAGATAGCCCTACTATATCCATGTTGAATGCACCAGGTGATCCCAAATATTATATCTTGTACTTCTACCGGGTTATGAGAACCAAGCCTATAGATGTAGTAAATGCAGAAATTAGATTGACCTTGTAGTCTCTAAGTATATTTCATGCACCTAATTTTGTCGAATTATCAATAGCATTACCATTTGTGTGGACTTTACCAAAGAAAGAAGAGGCTTCCACCAATTGACTTTCACTACTTTCACCAAATGTTGATAATTTTAAACTCAAAAAACTAGGTTCCTCTAGTTGTTATGCCATTGAATATAAGGTAGACAGTAATAAAGAGAATGTTGATGAATTAGATAATTGAGTTCTTTTACTCTAGACGCACTAGATTATTTCTCTATCTTTACTAGGACATCTATTTTTCCACAAGTTCCAACAGATGAAGATAAGAATGGCTTGAATTAAAAGTTTGTGAGCTTCATTGTTATACTCAGAAATTCACCATTTCATGAGAATATTTCTTAAGAGAATAACAACACGTTGAAGGCCCCAGAAATTGGAGAAATATGTCTAAATATGTTTTGCAAAATTACTAGAAACAAATATGTGATCTATAGTGTCACATCTGGGAATATGAAAAAAAGAACAAGTTAAAATATCATGCCAAAAGGATTTGAGTTTTTCATTTGTAGGAATCTTTTCTTTATGAGCTCTCCAGATGTGAAATGAGTTCCTAAAAGGTATATGCTTGTGCCACGTGAGATTACTAGAAAGGGTCTTGTTCTTCTTCTTTATTACAAGATTCCAAGCCAATGAACAAGAGAAATTCCCATTAGAATACAACTTCCAAATAGGCTTATTAGGAACTCCCTTTTGATATTTGAAGTGGGCGTTAAGAATTGTGGGAATGGGGATTGATGTGCATGTTATCTCACCTTATATTCATCTAAATTTCCACTAGTTAAGTGTTGAGAGACTGTCATATATTTAACTTGGGAAGATGATGATTATGATCAGAAAAGTTCCCAAGCTAGGCAATTCATCCCACAAAAATGAGAATTTTCCAGATTTAGTGACCACTAGATATACATTTTTGCAGTACTTCTGTTGAACATCATGTGTTTACAAATAAGGGATTGTTACTTGGTAAAGAGATAAAATGGGTTTTGTTTGATTTAAACCATTCTTTCAACTTAATATTCAATGGGTTTTATAATTAGAACCCTTAGAGTAAGGAAAATATGATTCTTAAATAAAATTCTGGTTTTACCCCTTTTCTCCGAGGTCAACTTTTAAACTCTTTTTGGACCCAAAATAAAAGTAGTTAATATGGGTATCATCAGGATCCTTTTGATGCGTAGATTATGTTTTTAATAGATTTAATTTGTTCTGAGGCTGTACGTAAATGAAAGGCTCCGTGTAGAAGGGTCCGGGCTCATGATTTGACTTTTTAAGGTAGGTTATGACTTAACTTTCTTTAGACTGTCATTTAGTAAAGTATACTATAAGTTGGGGATGTCGTGAAATTTATACTTTGATCTAGTTATTTTATCTTATTGCTCGTGTGGGGGAGTATGTGAGAATTATTCTTAACTTGAGAGTTTATTATTTTTGTGATGCCTGTGTGGGGACTTATGTAAACACTATATTTTACTTGGTCTTATTTAAGCATTATTTAACTTGTTTATTATTGTGATGTTTGAGTGGGGGCTTGAATTGATAAATATTTTACCTCTTACATGACTATTCATTGTTGTTGTCCATGTGATGGTTTTTATCATGATTTATTGAAATTAGAGGATATTTGATCTTATTTAATACCATCACTGAATTAGTATATTATATAATGCTATTTCAGCTATGAGCATGCATCTTCATTTCAATCATATATATACATTAAATCACTATCAAAGATAAATAGTAATTTTTTAAATAAAATAAGATACCTTATAAAAGCCTTGATAAGGAATATACCGGCAAGTTTGATGGAGATATGAGATTGTGAATGTATATGGGTTTTTCAACTCCCCATGGTCTTATTCTAAAACCCTTCTCTAGGAAGGTATGTAAGAGGTGATAATTGAGACATTACATCATGGCCATTACATTGCATTGCATCGCTTGCATTTTCTTATACATGTTGATATCATGTTTCCAGCCTCTTTTATATATATTCATATGTAGTCTTATAATGATATGATACTTTTAGCATTATAAGGAGATATTATATGATCCAGAGTTGGAAACTTTTATATATGTCGATGGAAGCATGCTCATAGTATCATTACTTGTTTGGTTTTCGGCTTTGCTTGATCAGCTTATGATACCTACTTAGTACAAGTGGATCTAATCAGTTGTACTATCTATAGTCTTTTGGTGTAGATCCTAGTTAGAGTGTGAACTACACAGTGTGAGTTTATGGTGTGGTTGAGGTTGATTTTGGAGAACCAGTGAGCTCCTTATATGAGGCTTGATTTTGGACTTAACCTATCCTTGTGGTCTTTATTTTACTTGTCAGAGACAAAATTGTGCATCATTATACTCTTTATCTGTGGTGGTGATCTTTACTCATAACATCATATTTTTGGATTGGAGTAGTACTTTATTCAGTTTAAAATATTGTTGTTTATTTATATTATGGACTAACATTCTTATGAAGTCTCATAGTAGGTTTTATTTAATTCTTTTCTGTGTACTTTCTATCTTCAATTGTTGGGCTTATCTACCTAGGGTTGGGATGGGGTAGGTGCCATCATGACCTATACTTTTTGATTGTGATATAAATACAAGTACAAACTTGTATTTCCTTCCAATAAGATCCTAATTTAACATCACGACATAATAAGGGTACTTTGATTACTCAGGCTTCATCAAGGTACATAGTCGCGATCTATTTTACCTTGTCATGTAATCCAAATTACTATTTTACATGATGACAATTGACCTTGAACCTTTTCTCATCTGGGTACTCATGTTTATGGTACTATAAGAAAAAGTTCATGGCACCTTAAATAGGCAGGACAACTTGGATTTCAGCTTGCTTAGTAAAAAGTAAATTCTTGAATCGAACAGTAATACTAAGTCCATAGGGACAATTTATCACTTCATAATCTTTCATCATCCTATATTTTTATGCCTTTTTTGTATAAAGTTGAACTTTCATATGCTTTAAATCTGAATTCATCCATCTCATTCAATTGTCAAGCCTCAAGTTTAAGGCTTCACCTTATTTTAGGTTCAACTTTTTCAGTGCCCAAATGCCTTCTGCTCAAGCTCAACTGGGCAAGTTATATGACTTGAGAGTACCTTTCAATTGGGGTACATTCCAATTAGAGTCTTGAATTTTATTCAGTATTCCCAAAGATTGTAATCCTACTTCTACGACCAATCGATTCTATTAGCATTCACCATTTTTGATAAGAGGGTCTTTATCTATGTGTTGGAGACCTATACTTTTCTTCTATTCTGAAGATGGTACGGGTTGGAAGGTTTATGATTAACCCCATATAATTCAAATAGTGTACGAAAGAGAGAGCCCCCATCAATAATATGGCTCTTGAGTACCAAATCTGGAGAATAAATTTTTCTTTAGGAATGTGTGGAATTTTTGCCTTCATTATTAGGAAGGACAATGGTATCCACCCATTTGGACACATAATCAATAGGTAATGAGATGTAATTTTGTCCATAAAATTCATAAAATTCCTTATGAAGTCTATCCCCAGCACATCAAAAAACCAACTTCCAGAAAAAGAGTTAACAATAACTTGTCCTTTATTAAGATGAGCCCATCTCTCTGGCATTGTTCTCAATCTATCACAAAATTATAGACATATTGTTGAATCATTGGCCAATAGTACTCTCTTTAGAAAATCTTTTAAGCAGTCCTTATTCTACCATGACGTCCCCTAATAGGAGAAGAGTGACACGCTTCCAAAATAAACATTATTTCCACCTCAGAAATACATCTCTAGATCATATTATCATCACAAATCGGAAAAAATTGCTCATCGTAGTAGAATATCATCACATTATGAAAATATTTCTTCCTTTAATGGAAGTTTGTATTATTGGCATCAAGTCAATAACTAGAAAGTTAACATAATCTACAAGCCACAAAATTAGATCATCAGAGGTTACTAATAATTATTCATCTAGGAAGAACTCATGAATCTCTTGCTCACATTTTGGTCATTCACCTTTAGATACTTCACCTCAGAATTGAATTCTTTCAACAACAACACTCATTGAATAAGCCTTATCTTAGCATTCTTTTTCACTATATGTTACAGACAGTTGCATGGTCAGGCTGAACAATTACATTTGTTCCTAACACGTAGTATTTGAACTTCTTGCATATACTACCTCTAGCAACTCTTGTTACGTTACCTTATTATTCTATTGAGAATAATTCAAGGATTTTCTAGCATAATTGTAACAACTTGTATCTCTGGAGTAATCTTTATCTTATTCAACATATGTTCAAAGTGTGGGATTCTCGAGATAACTTAGGCCTTTTAGATCCTACAATGATGATTAAGAACAATATCTAATGTGTTAAAAGCAGGCTATGTACTACTGTTATATCAAATGATAATGAGTATACGAAAGATGTTAAAAGTGATTTATTAATGAAGTGAATTGAGAATACTGAATAAATTACTTGGTCAATTGATTAAATATTGAGAGTTCGTGGGAGACAAAGGAGATAACTAAAGGATAAGTGTTGTAGGAAATACTTTCACGCGGTTCAATAAGGAAGAGCACCAAATGATTAATCATATGCATATATGAATGTGATGGTGGAAACATATTTCACTAACAATAATGTGACATTAGAACCCATGACAACATAAAGAAATGAGAAGATTTAATAGGTATCTTTTGTACCTTAATTAGGAAAGGATTTAAAGAGTAGATCAAAAATATTTTGTTCATTTATTCCCTATTTGAGTTGGACAAACAACTGCTGGCTAAGGTAAGTCTATGTCAAGGAATAGTTTAGATCTAAAAATCTTAAGCAACATAAGTTCATTTTGCAGGATTCATAAGATGTAAGTTAAGGGTTGTTTTGGTAGAGAAATCGAAATATTTCTTCAAGAAAAAATCAAGAAAATATTGCTAGAATTAGTTTTTAAATAAGGTAAGGTCTCCTTCCTGTTTTGACCCATGAGTTCGTATAAGTATATTTGTGTGTTTTTCAGTTTACATTCATGAGACAGTGATCAAAAGTCATGCGTACAACTTATTGCTATGGAGAAATTTATATGAAATATATTGTGGTTGTATATTGTGAAGTGAAATGGAATCAATAAGCTTGACCCCATACATATGTCATAATCCTATTTAGGAAGAGGGGAAAGAGATTGATATGGTGATGCATCATTTATTTATTGTATTTGTCGAGCTTGCCGTTCATGAGTTATTGATATGCTTCCAGAATTATCATGCTTCTTGGTTGGCAGCTTATACTTCCTCTGTATAATATTATACTATAGATAACAGTTGTTAAGAAAGGATTCCGATACAACATGAATAGATAAAGGCCCAAATAAGGTATGTGAAGCTAAAACCATTTCACTATTAAGGCATGACATCAATCATTTGTTTCTCCTAAAAAATAAACATAGTCTACTTGATATATGTGAATAGAGCTTTCACTTTCTATATGTCTAGCACATGATTAAATTCCAAATATGGACATAGAATTTACATGACCTTTACCATTTGAAATTATTCATCTTCATGCTTCATGTTTTATATTTATTGAAGTAACAATATTCATATTACTCTCATCAAATCTAGTATATAGAGAGGTACATAATCGGGTTCATCTTTGTTAGAATTTTTTACATGTCACATGGTATATCTATCACAATGTTTAAATAAGAATAAACTACCATAATATAGACACTACACTAGTATTTTGATCACATAAAGACATTGTTATAAGATGATATATAACTTAGCATTTAAACAGCTAGATACCATCAAAGAAGCTAGTTGTAGATGGAAAGTACTACTTGTGCGGATAAAAGATATTCATTATAATTTTCATTTATAGGCCTATCATAAATTTCAACTCCCTTATCGAAAGAAGGGTATTCATTGGTTTTACTTAACACACCCATGCGACATTATTTAGTGCATAGGGTTAAGACAAGACCATCATAATGAGCCCAAATATTTAATCATATCTGACCTTATGTAATCATTTGCATCTAGAGTCAGTTGGAATATCATATACTGATTCCTTAAATAGGGCCATGATATGGAAAATATAACCTATGGGTTAGACCCTCATACTAAGCCCATGGAGGTGGGGCCGCACCTTATATCAGACCGTGATCATAGTTAATTAAATATAATCATAGTCACGATTATTTGGGCAATGTATGCCATATACTTGACATATATCATATTTGGTAAGCAATTATATGATCACTGCCTTAGAAATAGTCTTAAGAAATTACCGAGGACTAACGACTTAATAATAGTGAATAACCCATAAGGAATTATAAGATAAGACCAAGCAAAAACCCATAAGACATTATAAGATAAGACTAAGTCAAAGTTTATAATTTCATATTGTGTATATGTATCTTGTATGATCGTAAGTTGAAAATTCAGAAAAGTTTATACTTTCATATTGTGTATATGTCTCTTGTATGCTCGTAAGTTGAAAATTAAGATGAATCTTTAATATTTAATTTCCTTTAGTTTCTCATCTTGTTGTTAGACCCACATGAGCATCTGTACTTGTCTACTTATTAGTCTATCTACTTTTCATACTGGTAAATATTTTATTTGAACCAACATCACTATATTCAGGCATGACACATTCTATAATACAGGGCTATGTGTACAGGTTTGAAGAATTCAATGTTAGGCACCTGATGTGTAATCAACAAAGTTGTTGGTGAGCTCAGTGCTCATTTAGAGTTAATAGAGGTCTAGTACTCTTTTTTTGTACTTATATTTGTTATCTAGGTATGTCAAGGTCATTTCTTGACTATCGATCATTGTAAAATTAAAAATTTTATTCGAGGATTTGTACATAGTGTAAAGCTATCATATGTAGTTATAGCTCTTGTTATCTATTGCAGTTGTGCGGAAAATATTATTTATGTATAATCTCATACAGTTGTCCTAACAATAGTATTTTTTCCAATTATTTCTAGTTAGTTGTGTAGCATGTGCTCATAGCATTCTGTATGAGTTCTAATAAGCCCTGTCTAGCCTTGGAATGCAACAAAAGTGGTATCAGAACCTTAGATTCAAGTATCCAAGATAGTCTATAAAGCCATGTCTAGTAGATCCCCACATATGGATGTGTTGTGTACAAAATTTATAATGGGGGAGTTTCTTGGGCTTTTAGAAATCAAAGAATCGTATTTCATGATATAGATTGTACTATTGAGCTATTCCATATGAAGTTACTTTTGATTCATACTATGCTAAATAATCATATAGTCTGTACCTACTATAAAAGAACCTTAGATAAGGCAAATAGCCAATAATATCATAGCTAAAGACTCCAACTTGAGCTCAAGATGACTTGGTGAGATAGACTCCTTTCAGTTCAAAGTTGTTTACAAAAGAAATGAATGTAGAGATTCACGTATCCTATATCATTATAGTAGCACTTGTATTACCCCTAGCTTATATAAGTAGGACCCAAGGGATGGATTACTTATATGATTGATTCGTGGATTATATATAAAGATGAGAAATGATGTCTCTTGATACAATGATTTTAGAAGAGCATGGTTGACTTCTACATCAAAAATCATCTCCACATAATCCCTTACATACTGGAAGGATCTAAACTTGTGAAGGATATTTGGTACTTCTACGGTGATAGCCCTAAGACCTTAAGGGTTACGTATATGTGAGGTGTCGGGTTGATTGTTCTTACAAGTCCACAGTATGTAATTAACTTGGATTATAAGGCAAATATGTTAAATCAATGTTAACAAGATATTCTATTTGACTGAGAAAACCTAGGTTTTGTAATAGGCATCATTCAAGCTGAACACATGAAAACTTTCATAGAATATGTATAATTAATTACCCCGATTATGTCACAAGCAGTGTGAGTCCTTTTATGGCTAGTGATTAGGGATGAGTGTTTCAGTTTTTATAAGAGTATCTATCGAGAGGTGCTCCACTTTGGTTTGTGACAGGGCTAGAAAGGGACTAGTATGCAACCAAAGGTTAGAGTTAAATTGTATTAAAGTATAAGTCACTATCTAAGATTTATTAGCGTGTTCAGATGACCCGAATTAGTAGAAGACATGGTATCTGTTAACAACTTAAAAGATAAAAGTTGATGCATTTTAGGTATGGGTGTCAAGTGGGCCGGCCCGACCCGGCCCGACCCTTGTAACTAACCCGGCCCGGTTTGACCCGGCCCGGTAAGCCCTAGGGCTTTAGGGTTCCGGGTCCCGGGCCGATTATTTTTTTAAAATGGGCCCGGCTAACCCGGCCCTGACCAAGCCCGGTCTAGGCCCGCCGGTTAACCAGCCCGGCCCGGCCCGGATAACTTTTTTAAAAAAAAAAAAAAGATTTTGGCTTTTGGGCCAGACTAGCCGTTGGCCCAACGTCTATATAGCCGTTTTTGGGTCCAAACGGCTAGTTTGGGCCCATTTATTAAAAAAAAAAAAAAACTTTAAAAAATATTTTTTAATTCCAAAAAAAATCTATAAATACCCTACAACTTCAAATCATTTTTCACACAATTTTTCACTCTCTCAAATCTCATTCTCTCTCAAATCTCAATTCTCAAATATTCAATATATTTAATTTCTTAAAGTGTTCACTTTAATTTTTTAATTTTTCGTTTACAAAGTACGAGCGGAAGTTTCTAAAGTCGCAACCTTCGGATACTTCCAAAATTTGGTATTGTCGTTCCATCTCTAACGTTTAATTTTTATTTATTGTATTAATTGTTTAATATTTAATTTTATTATATTTGTGTATTTTGAATATTTTTAGTTTAATTTAATTTATATTATGGATAAATTAAGAAACCTCGCTACTAAAGGTGTTAAAATTTTTTGTCCCGGAAGCGGTAGTGGTAGTAAAAAGCGAATTACTAGCGGTAGAGGTAGTTCAAGTAGTAGATATACCCGTGTGTCTTCGCCTCCGGTACCGCTTGGTACACCTTTTGAGGAAGAAATAGGTGTAGGTGCTCACGATATGGATTATGTAGAAGCTCAGAAAAATTACGGTATAGAAGAAGAAAATGAAGTAGATGCGGTTAATTTAGACGAAGATAATGAAAATATTGCTGAGACACCCGCAGTAGGAGATGCTAACGTTAGATCTGAATCAGTTAATCTCCCTTTCCGTCCTCCCAGTGCCCCAAAACCTCATAAAAAAACTAGTATTGCATGACAATTTTTTGAACGTATATCAAATATTGAGGTGCAATGCAATATTTGTCAACAAATATATAAGCATAGAAGTGGAGGCAAGCAAGGGGGTACGGGTACGTTAATGAGACATATAGCTGAAGATCACAAAAGAGAGTTAAATATTGCAAAAGGTGGTGGGGATGTTGGTGGGCCAACGCAAACTAGAATGGACCCAGCAACCGGTCACGTAGCAAAGAAGTATAATAAATTGAGGGACCGGGAAGAAATAGCTAAAATGGTAGCTGTGGGTTGTTTGCCTTTTAATTTTCCTTCTTCTGATGCCTTTATTCGTTATATACAAGCAATTTATAATCCTATGTTTAACGGTATTCCTAGAACTATTTGTCGGTCTGATATTTTTAGATTTCATTCACAATATTGTTTTTATTTATCAACATTGTTAAAAAATATTCAATGTAGATTGTCCCTAACTTCTGATCTTGGTCGTGCTGTAAATAAAAATGATTATTTAACCGTTACTTGTCATTGGATGGATAGTAATTTCGTGAAACAAAAACGTATTCTTGCTTTTTTATATGATGAAGATCGTAAACATACTGGACAATTTATTGCTGATTCTATTGTTAAAATTACCGGATATTATGGTATCGAAAATAAAATTTTATGTATTGCTTTTGATAATGCTTCTAACAACAACACTGCTATAAAAAAAATTAAAATCTACGCTATCTCCGCCCTTGCCTGAAATTTTTCATATTAAGTGTGCATGTCATATATATAATTTAATTGTAAAAGATGGTCTTGAGTTTTTTTAGTTTTATATTGAAAAAATTCGCCTTGTTGTTGGTTTTATTCAAGAAAATAATCGTAGATCAAGAATTAGAGAATTTAAAGTTAAATGTCAAGAAAATGGACTTACACCGATTTTGATGCCTGAGGAAATTGATACTAGATGGAATTCTACGTATGAATTTTTAAAAACTTGTTATAAATATAGAATTCCTATTACACTAGCTTTTAACCAACATTGCGGTTCATTTACTGATTCTGCTGATTGCATGCTACATAATTCTGATTGGGTTGTAATTAATGATCTTGTTAAGTTTTTAGAAAAAATTTATGTAGCTACGGTTGAATTTTTCGGTGCTTATTATCTTACTGTTTGTAATATTTTGGCATATATAGCCGATATTTCTGGTTTGCTCAAAGAATATAAAAATAAAGAAGGTTATAAAGAAGCTGTTGGCGCCATATTTACGAAATTTAAAAAATATTTTTTTTCCGATTCCCCCTATTTACTTGGTTGGTGCTATGCTAAATCCGTGCATTAAATATAATAATATGTGTCACGTTAGTACTCTTATTTATACTAACTTAGAAATAAATACTAACCATGATTCTGAACAAGTACAACCTGATTTGTGGACGGCTACGACTGATGCAAAGGAGTACATAGAAAAATTATATAATCAGTATGCTGATTTATTTGATTTAGCCGTACCTACAAATATCACTTCAACAGTCACTCCTCATCCTCCCGAGGAGCCATCATCTTCTAAAAGGCCGGCACATAGTGGTTTTTCTGATTCATTTTATGATTTAAATTGTTGGAACAGTGTTGATGAGAGAACATACACATCAACTTATCGGGAAGAGGTGAAATATTATATTCGGACGGCACCAGAGGATCGCAGACGACGGATCAACACGTTGGATTGGTGGAGGAGTAATGAAACACAATATCTTGTGCTTTCAAGATTAGCTAGAGATATCTTGAATGTTCCAATGTCAACCGTTGCATCAGAGAGCGCCTTTAGTTAGGGACGACAACAGCTTGTAGACAACCGACACTCATTGGGAAGCAATGCAATGAATGTTCTAGTTTGCCTCAAAGATTGGATTAGAGCGGAAAGAAGAAACCAAGGAATGGAACCGGAGCAGAGCGACGAGCTGAAACTTGAAGAAATTATGACTTCACGGGAGAACTCAGCAGAATCAAGTCCAATGCATGGTTTTGCTCCCGTTGACTTCGACTATCCTATGCAAGTTCCCATTAATATTAACATGAATGAGTTGGAAAAAATGATGCATAATTTATAGATTTTTCATTCATGTAAATTATAAATTTTGGATCATTTTGCAATCAATAAAATTCCCCAAATTCATTCACTCCTTAGTCCTTGCTTTTAATATCTTTTCATTTAACGATTTAAAATTTAAAATTGAATTTCTAGTTTTCTACTTTAAATTAAAAACTAACTTCTAATATGTTATTAATTTACAACCAAATATTATTAATTTATTATATTAAGTAGCATATGTTTTGTATATTTGTGTATATATCTTCTATAGAAGTGTATATTTAACATATACATGTGTATATGTTTTATAAATTAGTATATAAGTATATCTATATATATTGTAATGTATATATAATGTAGTATATTTTATAAGTAGCAGTATATATACATTGAATGGTGCGTATACACGTGTATATATCTTCTATAGAAGTGTATATTTAACGTATACATGTGTATATGTTTTATAAATTAGTATATAAGTATATATATATATATATATATATATATTGTAATGTATATATAATGTAGTATATTTTATAAGTAGTAGTATATATACATTGAATGGTGCGTACACACGTGTATATATCTTCTATAGAAGTGTATATTTAACGTATACATGTGTATATGTTTTATAAATTGGATGTCTTCTATAGAAGTGTATATATGTGTATATATCTTCTACAGATGTATATATTTAATGTATACAAGTGTATATGTTTTACAAATTAGTATATAACTATATATATATACATATTGTAGTATATATATATGTATATTGTAGTATATATTTTATTTAAAATAGTACATATATATTGAATGGTGTGTATATATGTGTATATATCTTCATATACAAGTGTATATGTTTTACAAATTATTATATAACTATATATATATATATACATATTGTAGTATATATATATGTATATTGTAGTATATATTTTATTTAAAGTAGTACATATATATTGAATGGTGTGTATATATGTGTATATATCTTCTCTAGACGTATATATTTAACGTATACAAGTGTATATGTTTTACAAATTAATATATAACTATATATATATATATACATATTGTAGTATATATATATGTATATTGTAGTATATATTTTATTTGAAGTAGTACATATATTTTGAAAGGTGTGTATATATGTGTATATATCTTCTATAGATGTATATATTTAATGTATCCAAGTGTATATGTTTTACAAATAAGTATATAACTATATATATATACATATTGTAGTATATATATATGTATATTGTAGTATATATTTTATTTAAAATAGTACATATTTATTGAATGGTGTGTATATGTGTGTATATATCTTCTATAGACGTATATCTTTAACGTATACATGTGTATATGTTCTATAAATTAGTATGTAACTATATATATATATATATATATATATATATATATATATATATATATATATATTTGTATATATATATGTATATTGTAGTATATATTTTATTTAAAGCAGTACATATATATTGAATGGTGCGTATATATGTGTATATATCTTCTAAAGTAGTATACATTTAACGTATACAAGTGTATATGTTTTATAAATTAGTATGTAAGTATATATATATATATATATATATATATATATATATATATATATATATATATATATATATATTGTAGTATATACTTTATTTAAAGTAGTACATATATATTGAATGGTGCGTATATATGTGTATATATCTTCTATAGACGTATATCTTTAATGTATACAAGTGTATATGTTTTATAAATTAGTATGTAACTATATATATATATACATATTGTTGTATATATATATATGTATATTGTAGTATATATTTTATTTAAAGTAGTACATATATATTGAATGGTGCATATATATGTGTATATATCTTCTAAAGTAGTATATATTTAACGTATATATGTGTATATGTTTTATAAATTAGTATATAAATATATATATATAAATATATATTTTGTAGTGTATATATATATATTATACTATTATAGCATATGTTTTATTTAAAGTAGTACGTATAGTCATATATAATTATATATTGAATGGTATGTATATATGTGTACTTGTTTATATATTTTAAAAAAAATATATATTGTATATTGGAGTGTATATAGTGTATATTGGATTTTTTATTTATTTTTTAAACGGGTTTGACCGATTTTTAACCGAGTTTGACCGGATTTTGGTGGGTTTGACCGGGTTGGATTAAGTGGGCCGGGTTAGGGTGGGTTTTATTTTTTTTACTGTTTGGCCCGGCCCAGCCCGGCCCAGATAGCGTCCAAACCGGCCCTTAACCGGCCCTCAACCCGGTTTAAAAGGAAGGGCCGGTTCTGGGTTGGCCCGGCCCGGCCCGTTTGACACCCATAATTTTAGGTATAATAAAATTTTATTTGAATAATCCAAACTTAGCATGCACATAGAATATAACTCGTAGTTAAGTATGACTAGTATAAGGGTTAGAGAAATTTATTAAGGGGTGACTCTATAGTCTCAAGACTGGTAGTGTCGTATTACGATACATTGTGTTAGTATCAATATGAGTCCTAGCACTTATTTTACATAATTAAGGATTCGAGATGGATAATTAGCAAACCCTCATTATATGTGATTCATGGATTCAGTGAGTACCCGAGAAAGTACTTGCACCCCCCTAGAAAGAAGGGAGACATTGCATGTATTATGATGCATAGATCGCCGACAATAATTTAAGAATGTCATAAGACATATTAGTGAATCTTATTAGATTTCTTCCCTATGTAAGGGATGGCTACATGCCTGTATTTACCAGGTACATGGTTATTGTGGCTAGTAGATTAGGACAATTTATAAAAAGAGAGTTGATCTCCTTAATAGTTATAATGTCGAGGCAATTCCACCAAGTATGATTAGATCGTATGAAAAAATCCAAAGGTGGATAATCTTCAGATATCACAAAAGGGACCAAAAGATGACTCTATAAGTATATGGTACACTAGATTTACCTTGTTATAATATTTTTGGCACCCTGTGTGCTTATTTGCTCATCAAGATATGTAAAAGAGGCTCACAATCATGATCAATGGGTCCCGCATACACAATGAAGAAACCTATAGCGGTATAAATACTCATAATCTCAATTTTAAGATTATTTTTCCACTCATTTTTTGTCCATTGTTGAGCTTGGTGTGTTTATGTGTTAAAGGAAAATCACTTAATTGTGTTGAGGTATGTTATTGATACTCTTACGGAGTAATTCCCCTCCATTATGTCCTCCAATTTTGCCCTAGATTCCATTGAATTCCTAGTTTATGGTTTTTTTTTTATTGATCTTTGTAGGTTGAATTCAGCCTGAATTTGGGCCCTAAATGTGCTCAATATTTGATCATATGATCCCCGTCTTACAATACTCTAATTTTGGTTTAATTTTTAAATTCCGTTAATAGGTCCTACAGGCTGATTTTTGACTCAATTTTTTAGTCTATTGTATAAAATTGCAATATGGGTATTTCTTTTCCTGTCTTTAAAAATTGATTACAATGTTGATAGGGTTTCAACATTTTAGGGCTTCATGAAGGGAAAAGCTTCGTAGTTGATCATGAATGCGCCATTTTGTCACAATCCAATTTATGAATCATGATGACACCTACTTTATTTCATTACTAGCTAAGTCAAACCGTAGCTTGGAGCCATTATAAATGGGCTAATTTTGTGGAAAGGTGGCCTAAAAGTCAGAAATCAACAATATAAGGCTTGTAATAATAACATGATGATAAGTATAGTCTAAAAGATAAATATAGCATAACAACCATCCCATAACCTTGTAGTGTCGGAACAAGAGCTACTACAATGGGAACATAAGTACTGAAATAGTCAAATACAATCTATCTCAGAAAATGAATAACTAGACATAGATAATGGAAGGAAAGAGAGGAAGCTCTTACTCCGAGAGCTCACCCTATCTCCAAAATTAACTCAGCACGATTGTCACATTAGCGTTGGTTACAAGTACTCGAATCTGCACTAAAAGGGTACAAAAATTTATTATGAGTAACAAAACCATGGGTACTCTGTAGGTATCATCGACCAATTAACATAAATAATTATATAAATACAATAAAATATGAGATAAATAAGCTAATTTAATGTAAGAGGGAAAACTTGGAAATAAGATCCAACACTGTTGTACATAAGTAAATAAATAAATGTGGAATAATAAAGTACAAATCACACAATTATAACTACTAAATATGCCCTCATAATCCAATAAGTGCGAAAAAGTAAATAACACAATGTGGGGCCCATAAGCCCAAAGGATGTAATCAAAAGAAAGTAAATAATTGGATAACCATAAATTTGCTAATATTAAGCGAGGAACATGAATCCATCCTTACCAAATAATATCATAAATAACTCTCAAGGCCAGACTCGAACCGAATCTCCATAGCATCATCACCATTATCATCATTCGCTGGACTTGAACTAGAACTCATATTATCACTACCATAAATAATTTCCAGACTTAAACCGGAACTAAATATCAACATTATCATCAATTTCAGACTTGAACCAAAATTTGTATCAATAAACTACCAGGTTTTTCTCAGAATTAGTACCAACTCCCAAATACCAAATCAACATAATCATTAAGTAACAAATCTTCTCAAGGTCCCAAAATAAGAATTTTTAAGAATACAATAAAAGTATAGAAGTCGACAAAAGCTAACACGAGTCTTAGCCTAAGATAAGCTGGATAGGCCTTCTTTACTCCTCGAAATCCAATTTGAGAAAAATTCTACCCAGACTAGGCTAAGGTATCAAAATACACTTATATATGTTAAATAATCCATGATTATCCTGAATATAGAAATTCTACCTAAATATGATTACCTAAGTCAATTATGCCTAAATTGAGGTTTCAAGATAGCCAAAACAGTCTAAATACTACTAATTGAAAAAATCATACTTCCAAATACCTAAAAGCCATACCATATCTAGCATAATTTCATAATCATACTATGAAATAGCTCAATCTAGTAAGAAGGTAAATCGAGCCTATCAGGATGCCGCAAAAAACCCCAAAGAATCCTTTAAACCAATGATTTTTCTTTACTATAAGCTTCCTCAAGATGCCATACTATCAAAATCACAATCTACTAATAAAAAAGATAACAATGATACTCATATTGTGCTATTGTTCTTCGACTCCAATATTACAGAAAAATCCCATGTAGGGCATATTTACGGAATCACATTTCGAAACCAACACAACGCCCCTCTATGCTTAAGTCATGTTTACCCTAAATATATGTGAATTTAGAGGTCTAATGGTGATATAATCAAGCTGTAAAGATTTTAGGGATTTTGAAAAAAAATGGAGGATTCTATCAAGAAATTGATGGAAGCTTACCTCGAATTCGAAGAAGAAATGCATAATCTAATTTCACAAATACTCCAAAATCACCCACCAATCATTCTCTCAAGTTTTCCACACTTTTGGGGTTCTAATTTTTAATAATTAATGAAACATGGGAAGAATAAGGCAAGGTAGGGTTCTTATAACCTTCCCAAGTTCGCGGGTGTCGCTTAAGCATACACCGAGTCGCTTAAGAGACCAGGTGTCGCTTTTGTGACAACTATAACCTTTGAAGATACAACATAAGAGAAGTTGGCATTTATTGAGTGTCACTTGCTTAAGTGATACCAGTAGCCAAGCCAGATCACTTAAGCAACAAGCTAGTCACAAATGCGACACACCAACACCAGCTGAGACTTTGAAATTTTCAATTCTTCACCGACCCCTAGGGATTCATTCGGAGTCTCATATATGGAAAAAAACAATGATACAATATCAAATTTGACATTCCAGACTCAATGGAGAAGTCAAAATTTTTATCTGAGGTCGTTTCGATAAAAAGTGGGAGCCACACCCACTTATCATTTTTTTAACTTTCAGCCAATAGCCCAAAATAAATTTGGGATCCTCAAGAACAGGACCAAGGTTCAACCTAACCTAAAATTGATTTAGACCTTCTGGAATAGTCAGAACTGGCATATGAGGTTGCTTGACTGAAGTTTTTGCTCGATAGATAATTTGAACCAATAAAGACATCAAAACAAAAAATTGGATAAAAAAAACAAATGAACTACCCATTAATTAAACTATAATCTCCTGCAAGTCATAAATGACTTGTGGTAACTATAGGAAAGCTCTAAATGGTGAAAATGATTAAAAATACAGAAAATGACATGGAGGGTAATTACACATTTGTCCTCCAAGTAGGTTTTGACTTACCTATTTTTAGACTTGTCTCTATTAGGATATATGTATGATAATTTTCTAGTTCATGATGGGACTTTATGGATTCACAGTGCTTTATCATTGAATTTCTTTGATTGTTAGCTTATTTAGGATCCTTACAATAGGATTTCACTTTAAAACCTTGGGTTTAGGTAGTTTCTCCTCACTTAAGACTTAGCCTAGGATGCTTAGTAGCTTTAGGTTACTATTGGAGGCCTTAGCCTTGGATGGGTCTTCAGAAATTTTGGCAATAATATTGATCCCTTTAGATTGTTTACTTTAGATAGTGTAGTTATTCATGCTTTTAAGCCAAGAATATGAATGAATGATGTCCCGTTCCGATCATAGTGTCCTTCATATGGTTAGAATGACCTAATTTACTATGATACTTGTTATTCACACTACATATTGGTTGATAAGTTTATTTTTCTACTTTATTCTCTAACGTTATTCTTGCATATGCATTGTATATGGTTGACTTGTTTTTTAAAACATGATATTGGACTTTTAAAAAGGAATTGGGCGAGATATTATCTGTATATTGGTTTTCACAATGGTAAAAATCTAAGATTCCTACTGTGCACAACATATTATGATACTCATGGTAGTATGAGTTATCACTACTGACACATACCTCATACGGAGCATTTTGATTAGATATTTAGGGTGAGATTTTTACCACCAAAGTTATTCTATCTCCTTATGCTTCTGGACTGATTTTTATTTTTATTATTTAGAGAAAATTCTTCATATATTTTATTAGTGTAATACTTTAGATATATATAGTAGATTTTGCACTAATTGATACTAGGTCTTAGGGTGTATTTTCTTATGGGACAACTCTTCCATCTTTATCTTTATTTTTGGCCCATCCACTTTTATGATTTACTCTTTTATTCTATTAGCCCATTACTTATTATTTTGGGCTATGAGGTTGGTCTTAACTACTAGTGTGTTTTAGTAAGTGCTATCATGGCTTAACTGTTTGGGTCACGACAGTTTGTTATTCGAGACTATGTTTAGTAGTATAATTGGTATATGAAAATAATGCAAGTAGAGTTCCACAGATTGGTTTAATAACATTTATAGCTTATTTTTTGGAGGATATAGGGCATTTTGAAGAAATTTCACCTTTTGATCCTTCATTATTTGCTTTTATTCCTATTGACTTCAGAAACCTAACTTATTACACTTTTTTGCAGATGATTAGGACAATGGACATAACAGCCATGAGTGAGCCTCCTAACCAATAACTCGATCTCCATATAGGGTTTGAGGTAGAGGTTAAACCCGAGATCAAGGTTGAGATTGAGTGTATGCACTAACTTGGAACTAAGAGTGCTATGAGTAGAAACTGCCATTAATATAGAGTTAGTGCTAATAGATTTGCAATAATAATATTCAAAGGACTAGAGGTCAACCTAGGATCTAAGGGTATTTGTTTTCACACTAGATCTATGTGATGCCTTAATTTGGTGTTTAAGTAATACTGAGGGTTTGGTTAGATATGGGACCCAAACATCAACCTAGGGAGCACTAGATGGTAGCTAGGATGTAAATTATACAATATTTACCTAGTTTTTCGACTAAATAATGTTGGAGAGCTTATGTCTAGTGCAGACTAGTGGGATCTTCTCTTATGGCTTGGGTATAATTGTTTGAAGCTTTATTTGGGAAGTATACGCCTTGTAGAATGCATGTAGTTTAGGTATGAGTTCATAAATTTACAACAGGGTTCTATGATAGTGTTTGAGTATGAGTCTAGATTCCATGAGCTATCCAGACATGCTACTATGATTATGCCTACTGAGCGCGAGAGAGTGCGTCGATTGTTAGGGGATTGATTTATAAATTTTTCCTACCTAATAAGTAGATGGTATCTTTATCTAATCCATTTTTAGAGGTTATTGACCATGTGTAGACCAACATACATCACCAGCCCCATTAGAGAGCGATAAGAATACCCCATATTAGTGTAGGTTTAGTTGTTCTCAATTTATAGGTTGGGGTTTTTGTAGTTTATGTCAGAAACAATAGTATATTCATCCTGGTAGGCATATAGGCCGCACATCAGCTCTTTGGTGGTAGTCAAATAAGGTATAGTAGATAAATCTCATATCAGACTTCACCGAGTTACCATTCTAGTTATTCATGTTTTGGTGGAAATTTTGGATCAGTAGGTACTTCTCACCAGTTCAAATCTTGTAGGGGTTATAATGATTATCATTAATTCAGGAATTTTTCCATGGGTGACCCCGACACAGGATGATTGAGATGTCAGCACAAATAGTTTAGCCTCCAAGGATATGGTACCACCGGCGAGAAATGGTGTTCACGGTAGTAGAGGTGGTACCCAAGGTGATCATCCAGGTAAGGCAGGTGGATTTTCAAGTACTCAATTTAGTAGAAGACGTGGATAGTTGTACGCCTTTCCTAGTAGAAAAGAGGTGGAGGCATCAGATGATGTGATTATAGGTATAATTTAATTTTTTCATCTTCCGACCTTTATTTTATTTGATGTGGTTACAATTATTCATACAAATCGTTCATCTATACTTCTTTATTAGGGTGATTAGAAAGCCTTTATCTATATCTTTTTGTATAGCTAATCCTGCACGTGGTTCATTAGTAGTGGATCAGTCATTTATATACTATGTGATGACTGATGTGGAGTATGATATTTTGAAAGATCTTGTTGTGCGTGATATGGTTGATTTTGAAGAGATTTTAGCCATATATTGGTTATTTCCACATCATGTGGTATTGGATTGCTTCACTAAAGATGTTACCTTAGCCATGCCTGGTATCCCCCTAGTGGTGTTTTAGAGTTCTAATAATCATGCACCACCAAGCATTATCTCTTATATTAAAGCTAGGAGGTTAGTGTTGATTGGTTTCTTAGCATATTTTGCTTATGTCTATGATACTAATGTCGACACTCCTTTGCTTGATTGTATTCTCACGGTCCATAAGTTTGCTGATGTATTTCCTACTAATTTGTTTAATCTACCGCTTGAGAATGATATTTATTTTTCTATTGATATTTACATAGGTACCCAAACCATATCAATTTCACCATATCTTATGACTCCTGTATAGTTGACAAAGCTTAAGGAGCATTTCTTGGATCTTCTGGATAAGGATTTTATTAGGATAAATGTTTCTTCATGAGGTTCTTCTATCCTATTTGTTAAGAAAAAATTGAATTATGTGTTTTTGTATCAATGACTGGCAATTGAATAAGTTGACTATAAAAATAATCATTGTCAGTTTATTGATGACCTATTTTAATAGGTTCAAGGTGTAATAGTATTTTATATGATTGATTGAGATCTAGCTATCATCAGTTGTAGATTAGGTCAACATATATACTAATGATAACTTTCAAAAATTTCTACAACCTTTTTGAGTTCTTGATGATGTCTTTAGGGATGAATAATGCCGCAACAATATTTATTGACTTGCTTGACACGACCCGAACCAGGGCCTAGTCATGTTGGGCATCTCAAGTCCTACCCGAACTGGAGAACGCCACCAAGACCCAACCATAACCTCCCTACTCCCTATGTTGGATGAGTTCTGAACATATAACAAGAAATAATAAAATCAATTGCAAGATATTTAAAGGAGTACATAACCTTAACCAACCAAATATCCAATCAAATATTCAATTAGTGTCAATCACAATGACAATACCAATACCAAGTTTGACATAAATACCGACACCGCCCATTCCCATAGTTGAACGACAAAACCTCTATCCAGAATCAATAACATCTGGCCGGGACATGACCCCGATAATAGACAAAACTAAACCAAGGAAATAATATAGATAACGAAGTCCATAACATGAAATGGAGTCTTTCGGAATATGGAAGCTCAACACTTCAGTCTGACTCAAAGTTGTCCCCGAATCCAAGTCACTAAGCAGGAGGAAGAGTAGTATGGCCAGTTCCTACACTATGTGGGGATACAACGCTCGAAGAAGGCTAGTGGAGTGAATGCTAGCATGTACTTAGGGATAAGATAAAATAATGCAGTAATTTAAACCATGGTAATTAATACTATGCGATCACATACATACATGTATATCATGTCGGGAAAGGGAACAAGGTTTAGCATGAATTTAAAACCTTAACCTTGTTGTATAGTTTAGCCATCCTAAAACCACCCACCGGCAATATGGGTTCTGCTCCCCTTGCTAAAAGCGCCCCAGTGCATGTTGGCCATATGACCAGAGAATCGAAAGCTAGGATGACTAGTAAATCCCCCAAATTATAAAGTGTGACATAATGCACATGGTCATGAAGACCACCCTCATATTAGAAAAGGTGAATTTCTAATGGTGATTATCCTAGACCCTTACCTTCCACGGCTTTGCTACTCAACCCCCTTTATGCCCAATTAAACCTTTTTTACTTAACCAAACCATGTACCAAGGAGCCTTTTCATTAGGCATTAGTTGTTGGTATCGTCATACAAAAATTAGATCTAGAAAGTCTATCCTTTTATGCCGTAACAAAATAATTAACCAAGTTAACTCCCATGTTTTCAATTAAACCAAAACCATGGACATCAAGGCCTTTACAAACCATTTAAAACCGACCAAACCAATTTAAGTTCCATTACTATATTATGCTATGCAATGATTTCAAGAATAGTCAAACTATGTGACAAAATCATTCTCATTGGCATTTTAACAAACATGTTGAGGTCATATAGTTTCCAAAACCAAAAACCAAGAATAAATTAACCATTCCCATGTAACCATATGCTCAAACAATAATTATTGCATGAAAACCTTAACAAAAGCATGGGAAAACATTATACAATCATAAACAACCAAAATCCCCAAAATATTTTTCAAAACCAAAATAGTACCTCAATAATACTATGAAAACCATTCATTGAAACATGCTTTTAGTTGAACTAACAATGAGAGAGCAGTAACACATCTTAGACACCAAGGAAGATGAAGAGATTCACCCTTGAAAGCCCCTAATTGATTGCCTTGTAGAAACCCTATCCTTTTCTTAAACCAAGAGCTTGAGAGAGATTTTAAGAGATTTCAAGAGAATTTGAATGAGAATAATAAGTTAATGTATCCCCTAAAGGTTTTTTATGTCGTGGGGTCAAAAGGATTTAAGGGGGAAAATGTATAGAATACCAACTTAAATCTATAAAAATCCCACAGGTGGGACCGAGTTAAACCTCTAACTCGTAATCACATCATACGACTAGTATTATCCAGTCATTCCGAGAATAGAAAGTTGGACATCCATGCACTATCCACTATAAGAATCTATTGACCCAACTCGTGACCAGACCATATGACTAGTATGGTCCAGTCATACCCAAGACAAAATTCACAGGGATTGACATTAGACAACATACCACTCATACCCTATCCTCATAGCACTTAGTGAGCCACTTTTACTAAGAGCCAAGTCAAGTTACTAAGTTACCAATTTAATTAAGGGACCGACTCAAATGAATTGTACTACCCCTAATGACTCGTACCCACCAAACCTTAACCACAACAAAAACCCAAACACCATTTTTTGGACCCCTAACGACTAGGATCCCTTGACCGTACCCACACCATAGGACTCGTTTGATGAGTCATTACAAGGACAATGAGTTTCAAATTCAGAAAAATTCCAAGGGCAAAAACTCAGGGTGTTTCAATTCTCCTCTACTTGGATCATTCTCCTCAAATGATGAAAAAAGGCAGTAACTAGAGAGATTAGACCCCCAAATGCTTCTGCCCTTACCTTTAACCATGTTTGGAAATAAAGATACCAAGAAAAGAATCTTTAATTTAACAAAATTTGAAAACAAAAATGGTAAGATCATCACAAACCTTACGCATAAATTCTGGGAGCACAAAACAGGAATGAATACTTGGTCTTTATGTCCTCTTTAGCTTCCCATGTAGCCTCTTACATCTTTTGGTTCCTTCATAGGAACTTTATCGAAGCAACGTCCTTGGTTTGCAACTACCGAACCTGCAGTTCCAAGATCTCAATAGGGACCTCCTCATAAGATAGAGAATCTAAAATACCAATATACTTGATAGGTATAATCTGTGATGGAACACCCACACACTTCCTCAACATAGAAACATGGAATAACAGGTGAATGGAGCTCAAACTAGAAGGTAAATACATCTCGTATGCAACATTGCCAACTTTTCTCAAAATCAAGTACGAACTAACATGCAGGGGACTAAACTTCCCCTTCTTCCCAAATTGCAATACTCCCTTCATAGGAGACACCTTCAAGAACACCCTATCCCTAACCTCAAACTCTAACTTCATATGCCTCACATCTGCATAGGACTTTTTGCTACTTTGGGCGACTTTAAGCCTATCCCGAATCACCCTAACCTTCTCTATAGCTTGGTTGATTTCTAGATCAAAAATCGTCTACACATGATCCCTTACATACTGAAAGGATCTAAGCTTGTGAACGATAGTTGGTACTTTTTCGGTGATATCCCTATAACCTTAAGGGTTACGTATATGTGAGGTGTCGGGTTGATTGTTCTTACAAGTCCACAATATGTAATTAACTTGGATTATTAGGAAAATATGTTAAATCAATGTTAACAAGATATTTCTATTTGACTGACAAAACCTAGGTTTTGTAATAGACATCATTCAAAGTGAACACATGATAACTTTCATAGAATATATATAATTAATCACCCAGATTATGCAACAAGCAGTGTGAGTCCTTTTATGGATAGTGATCAGGGATAAGTGTTTCAGTTTTTATAAGAGTATCTATCGAGAGGTGCTCCACTTTGGTTTGTGATAGGGCTAGAAAGGGATTAGTATGCAATCAAAGGTTAGAGTTAAATAGTATTAAAGTATTAGTCACTAGCTAAGATTTATTAGAGTGTTCAGATGACCCAAATTAGTAGAAGACATTTTATCTGTTAATAACTTATAAGATAAAAGTTGATGCATTTGAGGTAAAATAAAATGTTATCTGAATAATCCAAACTTAGTATGCATATAGAATATAACTCGTAGTTAAGTATGACTAGTGTAAGGGTTAGAGAAATTCATTTAGGGGTGACTCTATAGTCTAAAGACTAGTAGTGTCGTATTATAAGACATAGTGTTAGTATCAATGTGAGTCCTAACACTAATTTCACATAATTAAGGATTAGGCTGGGTAATTAGCAAACCCTCATTATATGTGATTCATGGATTCAGTGAGTACCCGAGAAAGCACTTGCACCCCCAAAGAAAGAAGAGAGCATTGCATGTATTATGGTGCATAGATCACCAACAACCATTTAAGACTGTCATAAGACATATTAGTGAATCTTATTAGATTTTTTCCCTATGTAAGGGACGGCTACATGCCCGTATTTACCTGGTACATGGTTATTATGGCTAGTCGACCAGGACTATTTATAAAAAGATAGTTGATCACCTTAATACATATAGAGTCAAGGCAATTCCACCAAGTATGATTAGATCGTATGAAAAAATCCAAAGGTGGATAAACTTCAGATATCACAAAAGGGACCAAAAGATGACTCTATAAGTATATGGCACACTAGATTTACCTTGTTATAATATTTTTGGCACCCTGTGTGCTCATTTGCTCATTAAGATATGTAAAAGAGGCTTACAATCATGATCAATGGGTCCCGCATACGCAATGAAGAAACCTATAGCAGTATAAATACTCATAATCTCAATTTTAAGATTACTTTTCCACTCAATTTTTGTCCATTGTTGAGCTTGGTGTTTTTATGTGTTGAAGGAAAATCACTTAATTGTGTTGAGGTATATTATTGATACTCTTATGGAGTAATTCCCCTCCATTATATCATCTAATTTTGCCCTAGATTCCATTGAATTCCTAGTTTATGTTTTGTTTTTATTGATCTTTGTAGTTAAATTTTGCCCGAATTTGGGCCAATATTTGATCATATGATCCCTGTCTTACAATACTCTATTTTTTGTTTAATTTTTAAATTCCGTTAAAAGGTCCCACAGGCTGAGTTTTTACTCAATTTTTTAGTCTATTGTATAAAATTGCAATATGGGTATTGTTTTTCCTGTCTTTAAAAATTGTTTACAATGTTGATAGAGTTTCAACATTTTGGGGCTTGATGAAGGGAAAAGCTTCGTAGTTGATCATGAGTGCGCCATTTTGTCACAGCCCGATTTATGAATTATGATGGCACCTACTTTATTTCATTACTAGCTAAGTCAAACAGTAGCTTGGAGCCATCATAAATTAATTTTGTGGAAAGGATGGCCTAAAAGCCAGAAATCAACAATATAAGGCTTGTAATAGTAACATGATGATAAGTATAGTCTAAGAGATATATATAGCATAACAACCCTCCCTTGACCTAGTAGTGTCGGAACAATAGCTACTATAATGGGAACATAAGTACTGAAATTGTCAAATACAATTTATTTCAGAAAATGAATGACTAGACATAGATAATGGAAGGAAAGAGGGGAAACTCTGACTCTGAGAGCTCACCATATCTCCAGAAATAACTCAACACGATTGTCACATTAGCGTTGGTTACTAGTACTCGAATCTACACTAAAAAGGTATAAAAGTGTATTATGAATACCAAAATAATGGGTACTCTGTAGGTATCATCGACCGATTAACCTAAATCATGATATAAATACAATAAAATATGAGATAAATAAGTTAATTTAATTTAAGAGGGACTTGAAAATAAGATCCAACACTGTTGTACATAGGTAAATAAATAAATCTGGAATAATAACGTACAAATCACACAATTATAACTACTAAGTATGCCCTTATAATACAATAATTGCGAAAAAGTAAATAACACAATGTGGGCCCCCATAATCGCAAAGGATGTAATCAAAAGAAAGTAAATAATTGGATAACCATAAATTTACTAATATTAAGCGATGAACATGAATCCATCCGTACCGAATAATATCATAAATAACTCTCAAGGCCAGACTCGAACCGAATCTCCATAGCATCAACACCATTATTATCATTCGCTGGACTTGAACTAGAACTCATATTATCACTACCATCAACAATTTCCAGACTTAAACCAAAACTAAATTTCAACATCATCATCAATTTCGGACTTTAACCAAAACTAGTATCAATAAACTACTAGTTTTTTCTAAAAATTAGTTTCAGCTCCCAAATACCAAATCAACAAAATCATTAAGTAACAAATCTTATCAAGGTCCCAAAATAAGAATTTTTAATCATATAATAAAAGTATAGAAGTCGACAAATGCTAACACGAGCCTTAGCCTAAGGTGAACTGGAGGGGCCCTTTTTACTCCTAGAAATATATTTTGAGGAAAATTCTACCAGGACTAGGCTAAGGTATCTATATGCACTTATATATGTTAAATAATCCATGATTATCCTGAATATAGAAATTCTACCTAAACATGATTACCTAAGTCAATTATGCCTAAATTACGATTTCAAGATAGCCAAAACAGTCCAAATACTACTAATTGCACAAATCATACTTCCAAATACCTAAAATCCATTCCACATCTAGCATAATTTCATAATCATACTATGAAATATATCAATCTATTAAGAAGGTAAATCGAGCCTATCAGGATACCGTAGAAAACCCCAAAGAATCCTTTAAACCAATGATTTCCCTTTACTATAAGCTTTCTCAAGATGCCATACTATCAAAATCACAATATACTAATAAAAATGACAACAATGATACTCATATTGTGTTATTTTTCTTCGACTCCATTATTACATAAAAATCCCATATAGGGCATATTTACAGAATTGCACTTCGAAACCAACACAATGCCCCTCTATGCTTAAGTCATATTTACCCTAAAAATATGTGAATTTTGAGGTCTAATAGTGATATAATTAAGCCATAAATATTTTATGGATTTTGAAAAAAAATGGAGGATTCTATCAAGAAATTGATGGAAGCTAACCTCGAATTTGAGAGAGAAATGAATAATCTAACTTCACAAATACTCCAAAATCACCCACCAATTATTCTCTTAAGTTTTCCACACTTTTGGGGTTCTAATCTTTAATAATTAATGAAACATAGGAAGAAGAAGGCATGGTAGGGTTCTTATAACTTTTCGAGGTTCGCGTGTGTTGCTGAAGCATGCACCGAGTCGCTTAAGCAACCATGTGTAGATTTTGTGACAACGAAAACCTTAGAAGAAGCCACATAAGTGAAGTTAGCATTTCTTGAGTGTCACTTGCTTAAGCGATACCAGTAGCAAAGCCAGATCACTTAAGCAACAAGCTAGTCGCGAATGCGATGCACCAGCACCAGTTGTGCTTTTATTCCTATTGGCTTTAGAAACCTTACTTGTTGTACTCTTTTACAGATGATTAGGACAAGGTCCATAACAGCCATGGGTGAGACCCCTAACCAATAACTCGAACTCCATATAGGGTCTGAGGTAGAGGTTGAACTTGAGATCAAGGTTGAGCTTGAGTGTCTGCACCAACTTGGAACTAAGATAGAGTCTATGACTAGAACCTTCCATTAATCTAGAGTTAGTGCTAGTAGATTTGCAATAATAATATCCAAAGGACTAGAGGTCAGCCTAGGATCTACTGGTATTTGTTTCCACACTAGATCTATGTGATGCCTTCATTTCGTGTTTAAGTATTACTGAGGGTTAGGTTAGATATCGGCCCCAAACATCAGCCTAGGGAGCACTATATGGTGGGTAGGATGTAGATTATACCACATTTACCTAGTTTCCCGACAAAATAATATTGGAGAGATTATGTCTAGTGTAGACTAGTGGGATCTCCTCTTATGGCTTAGGTACAATTGTTTGAAGCTTTCTTTGGGAAGTATACGCCTTTTAGCATACATTTAGTTGAGGTATGAGTTCATAAATTTACAAAAGGGTTCTATGATAGTGTTTGTAAGTCTACATTCCATGAGCTATCCAGACCTGCTACTATGATTATGCCTAATAAGTGCGAGAGAGTGCATCGATTGTTAAGGGATTTATGTATCAACTTTTCCTACCGACTAAGTAGATGGTAGCTTTATCTAATACATTTCTAGAGGTTATTAACCATGTACAGACCAACATACATCATGATCCCCACGAGAGAGCGATAAGAGGTCCCCATATTAGTGTAGGTTTAGTTGTTCTCAATTTAGAGGTTGGGGTTTCTGTAGTATAGGTAAGAAACAATAGTATATTCATCCTGGTAGGCATATATAGGCCTCACATCAGCTCTTTGGTGGTAGTCGTATATGGTATAGTAGATAAATCTCATATCAACCTTTACCGAGTTACCATTCTAATTATTTATGTTTTGGTGGACAATTTTGATCAGTAGGTACTTCTCACCAATTCAAAGCTTGTAAGGGTTGTTATTATTATCATTAGGTTAGGAGTTTTTCCATGGGTGACCCCGACACAGGGTAATTGAGATAACAACTCAACTAGTTTAGCCTCCAAAGATATGGTACCATCGACAAGAAATGGTGTTCACGGTAGTAGAGGTGGCACCCAAGGTGATCATCCAGGTAAGGCAGGTGGATTTTCAAGTACTCAATTCAGTAGCATACATGGATCGTTGTATGCCTTTCCTAGTAGACAAGAGATGGAGGCATCAGATGACGTGATTAGAGGTATAATTTAATTTTTTCATCTTCCAATCTTTATTTTATTTGATGTGGTTACAATTACTCATACAAATCGTTCATCTATACTTCTTTATTAGGGTGATTAGAAAGCCTTTATCGATATCTTTTTGTATAGCTAATCCTGCACGTGGTTCATCAGTAGTAGATCAATCATTTATATACTATGTGGTGACTGATGTGGAGTATGATATTTTGAAAGATCTTTTTGTGCGTGATATGGTTGATTTTGATGAGATTTTAGCCATATATTGGTTATTTCCACATCATGTGGTCTTGGATTTCTTCACTAAAGATGTTACCTTAGCCATGCCTGGTATCCCCCTAGTGGTGTTTTAGAGTTCAAATAATCAGCACCACCAAGCATTATCTCTTATATTAAAGCTAGGAGGTTAGTGTTGAATGGTTTCTTAGCATATTTTGCTTATGTCTATGATACTAATGTCGACACTCCTTTTCTTGATTCTATTCTCACGGTTCATAAGTTTGCTTATGTATTTCCTACTAATTTGTTTAATATACCACTTGAATTGACATAGGTACCCAAACCATATCTATTTCACCATATTTTATGACTCCTGTTTAGTTGAAAAAGCTTAAGGAGCATATCTTGGATCTTCTGGATAAGGGTTTTATTAGGATAAGTGTTTCTTCATAGGGTTCCTCTATCCTGTTTGCTAAGAAAAAATTGAATTATGTGTTTTTGTAGCAATGACTGGCAACTGAATAAGTTGACTATAAAAATAATCATTATCGTGTATTGATGACCTATTTTAATAGGTTCAAGGTGTAATTGTGCTTTATATGATTGATTGAGATCTAGCTATCATCAGCTGTAGATTAGGGAAACATATATCCTAATGATAACATTCAAATATTTCTACATCCTTTGTAAGTTCTTTATGATGTCTTTAGGTATGAATAATGTTGCAACATCATTTATTGACTTTCTTGACATGACCCGAACTAGGTCCTAGTCATGCCGGGCATTTCAAGTCCTACCCGAACCGGAGACCGCCATAAAGACCCAACCATAACCTCCCTACTCCGTATATTGGATGAATTCTGAACATATAACAAGTTATAACAAAATAAATTGAAAGATATTAAAAGGAGTACATAACCAACCAAATATCTAATCAACTACCCAATCAATGTCAACCCTAATTACAATACCAATACCAAGTTTGAGACCAATACCGACACCGCCCATGCCCATAGTTGAATGATAAAACCTCTATCCAAAATCAATAATATCTGGTCGGGACATGCCCCCGATAATTGACCAAACTAAACCAAAGAAATAATAAAGATAACAAAGTCCATAACATAAAATGGAGCCTTCCGGAGTATGGAAGCTCACCACTTCAATCTGACTCAAAGTTGTCTTCGAATCCAAGTCACTGAGTAGGAGAAAGGGTAGTATGGACAGTTCCTGCATTGTTTGGGGATACAACGTGCGAAGAAGGTTAGTGGAGTGAATGCTAGTATGTACTTAGGAATAAGATAAAATAATGCAGTAATTTAAACAAAGGTAAATAATACTATGCGATCACATACAAACATGTATATCATGTCGGGAAAGGGAACAAGGTTTAGCATGAATTTAAAACCTTAACCTTGTTGTGTAGTTTGTCCATCCTAAAACCACCCACAGGCTATATGGATTCTACTCCCCTAGCTGAAAGGGACCCAGTGCAAGTTGGCCGCATGACCGGAGAATAGAAACCTAGGATGACTAGTAAATCCCCCAAAATATAAAGTGTGACATAATTCACACGATCACGAACACCACCCTCACATTAGAAAAGGTAAGTTTCCAATGGGAATCTCCCTAGACCCCTACTTTCCAGGGCTATGCTACTCAATCCCATTTATGCCCAATTAAACCTTTTTTACTTAAACAAACCATGTTCCAAGGAGTCTTTTCATTAGGCATTAGTTGTTGTATCATCATACCAAAATTAGAGCTAGCAAGTCTATCCTTTTATGCCATACCAAAAAAATTAATCAAGTTAACTCCTATGTTTCCAATTAAACCAAAAACATGGACATCAAGCCCTTTCCAAACCATTTAAAACCGACCAAACCAATTTAAGTTCCATTAGTATATTATGCTATGCAAAGATTTCAAGAATAGTCAAACTATGTGACAAAATCATTCACATTGGCATTTTAACAAACATGTTGAGGGCATATAGTTTCCAAAACAAAAAACCAAGCATAAATTTACCATTCCCATGTAACCACATGTTCAAACAATAATTATGGCATGAAAACCTTAACAAAATTATGGGAAAACATTATCCAACCATCAGCAACCAAAACCCCTAAAATCTATTTCAAAACCAAAACAGTACCACAATAATACTATGAAAACCATTCATTGAAACGTGCTTTTAGTTGAACTAACATTGAGGGAGGAGTAACACACCTTAGACACCAAGGAAGATGAAGAGATTCACCCTTGAAATCCCCTACTTGATTGCCTTGTAGAAACCCTATCCTTTTCTTGAACCAAGAGCTTGAGAGAGATTTTAAGAGATTTCAAAAGTGTTTGAATGAGAATAATAAGTTAATGTATCCCCTAAAGGTCTTTTATGTCATGGGGTCAAAAGGATTTAAGAGGGGAAACGTACAGAATACCAACTTAAAACTGTAAAAATCTTGCAGGTGGGAACGAGTTAAACCTCTAACTCGTAACCACATTATACGACTGGTATTACCCAGTCATACCCAGAATAGAATGTTGGACATCCATGCACTATCCATTATATGAATAAATTGACCCAAATTGTGACCAGACCATATGCCTAGTATGGTCTAGTCGTACCCAAGACAGAATCCAAAGGGATTGAAACTGGGCAACATACGACTATACCTTACCACTCGTACCCTATCCTCAAGACACTTAGTGAGCCATTTGTACTTAGAGCCAAGTCAAGTTACTAAGTTATCGATTTAATTATGGGACCGACTCAACTGAATTGTACCACCCCTAATGACCCATACCCACCAAACCTTAACCACAACACAAACCCAAATACCATTCTCTGGACCCCTAACAACTAATATCCCTTGAACGTACCCACACCATACGACTCGTATGGTGTTATTACAAGGACAGTGAGTTTCAAACGCAGGAAATTTCCAAGGAAAAAAACCCAGGGTGTTTCAATTCTCCTCTACTTGGATCATTCTCCTCGAATGACGAAACAAGGTAGTAACTAGAGAGATTAGACCCCCAAATTCTTCTTCCCTTACCTTTAACCAAGTTTGGAAACAAAGATACCAAGAAAACAATCTTTAATTTAACAAAGTTTGAAAAAAAATGGTAAGATCATCACATACCTTACGCACAAATTCCTGGAGAGATATTAGGAATGGATTCTTGGTGTTTATGTCCTCTTTAGATTCCCATGTAGCCTCTTCCATCTTTTGGTTCCTCCATAGGAACTTTATCAAAGCTACGTCCATGGTCCACAACCGCCAAACCTTCTGTTCCAAGATCTCAATAGGGACCTCCTTATAAGATAGAGAATCATAAATACCAATATCCTTGATAGGTACAATCTGTGATGGATCACCCACACACTTCCTAAACATAGAAACATGGAATACCAGGTGAATGGATCTCAAAGTAGTAGACAAATCCATCTCGTACGTAACATTGCCAACCTTTCTCAAAATTAAGTACGAACCAACATGTAGGGGACTAAGATTTCCCTTCCGTCCAAACCGCATTACTCCCTTCATAAGAGACACCTTCAAGAACACCCTATCCTTAACCTCAATCTGTAACTTCCTATGCCTCACATCTGTATAGGACTTTTTTTTTACTTTGGGTGACTTTAAGCCTATCCCAAATCACCTTAACCTTCTCCATAGCTTGGTGAACCAAATCTGAGCCCAAACATCTCTGTCTCTCCAACCTCGAACCACCCAATAGGATGTCTATACCTCCGACCATACAATGCCTCAAAAGGATCCATTCCAATGATAGAGTTGTAGCTATTATTGTACGCAAACTCTATAAGAGGCAAATGCTTAATCCAAGTATCACTATAGCCAACCAAACAAACACACATCATATTTTCTAATGTCTGAATAGTCCTTTCCACTTGCCCAGTTGACTTTTCGGTGGAAAGAATTACTCAAACTCACCTTAGTCCCTAACTCTTTCTGAAACGATCGCCAAAAGTGAGATTAAAATTGCATACCACAATATGAGATAATAGAGATAGGTACCCTATTCAACTTCAAAATATCTTGGAGGTTCAATCTCGCATAGTCCTTCGTCAAGAAATTAGTCCTCACTAGAAAGAAATGAGCAAAATTTTTCATCTTATACATGAAGAACCAGACTGAATCAATCTAATTCTCAGTCCGAGGAAGACCAGTAACTAAATCCATATTGATCACCTCCTATTACCTAATAGACAACTCAATTTCTTGATACAATCCTCCAGGCCTCATGTGCTCAACTTTAACCTGTTGGAACACATGCACTTAGCCACTAAACTAGCCACATCCCGCTTGATATTGTTCCATCCCTTAAGGGCAGAATACATTTTCGTCGAACCAGGATGAATAGCATAGCGTCACTCATGCGCCTCAGCTAAGATCCTCTCTCGCAGACCATCTACATCAGGAACACATAACCTTCTTTGTTACCGTAACGTACCATCAATACTAATCTCGAAGGCCATCGCCTTCTACCCACCAACATCATATTTGATCCTCATCAAGATAGGATCTAACACTTTCTTCTCCTTTACTTTAGCACCAAGAGATGACTGCGCCACTTCCTGCACGACCACACCATTCTCAGAGTCCATGAGACGGAATCCAAGGTTAGCCAAACAATGAATATCTTTCACCAACTCCCACTTGCCTTCATCCACATGAGCTAGACTTCTCACGGATAAGATGCTAAGAGCATCAACAACCATATTAGTTTTACCTGAATGGTAGTGAAGACTCATGTCAAGTCCTTAAGCAGCTCAAGCGATCTTCTTTGATTGAGGTTAAGCTCTTTTTGAGTTAACACATACTATAGGCTATTATGATCAGAATAGATATCCACATGCATGCCATAAAGATAGTGATTCCACATTATCAATACGAACACCATAACCAACTATTCCAAGTCATAGGTCAGATAATTCTTCTCATCCACCTTTAGTTGTCTAGAGGCATAAGCTATCACATTGCCATGTGCATCAAGACAAAACCAATCCCTACACAGGCCACATCATAATATACCACAAATCTATTCGTGCCTTTGGGCAAGGTCAAGACTAGAGCCAAAGTTTGCTTATAATTTATCTATTCAAAAATACCCTTACACACATTAGACCATAATAACTTTACCATCTTTTTAGTCAACTTAGTCAATGAGGCTGCTATAGATGAAAAAATCTCCACAAACCTCCTATAGTTACCAGTTAAACCCAAGAAGCTCCGAATATTGATTGGAGTCATGGGTCCAAGCCACTCTTAACTATTGTAACTTTTTACGGATCTACCATGATCCCTTTACTAGAAATGACATAACCTAGAAAAGTTACATCGTTCAACTAGTACTCATATTTCTAGAATTTGGCATATAACTGATACCCTTTTGGGGTATGAAACACCATACAGAGGTGATTAGCATGATTCACCTCACTCTTTAAGTACACTAGAATATTGTCTATAAATACACTAATGAACAAATATAAAAAATGATGGAAGACCCTATTCATCAAATCCATGAATGCCGTCGGGGCATTGGTCAACTCAAAAGGCATAACTAGAAACTCAAATGTCTTACATGGTACGAAAAGTAGTCTTAGGGATATCCATCTCCCTAATCTTTAACTGATGATACAGATACGTAGATTGAAGATAAATCATGGAGAAAAACTTAGCACCCTAAAGCTTATAAAATAAATCATCTATCCTTGGAAGAGGGTACTTATTCTTTACCGTCACCTTATTCAACTGGTGGTAATCAATACACATTCAAAGAGAACCATCCTTCTTACACAAATAACATTGGTGCACCTAATGAGGAATACTATGATGGATGAAACCCTCATCTAAAAGATCCTTTAGTTGCTCCTTAAGCTCCTTAAACTCAGTTGGAGTCATTCTATATGGGGGAATAGAAATTAGATGAGTGTCTGAAACAATATCAATCCCAAACTCAATCTCCCTATAAATAGAAACACTAGGAAGGTCATCAAGGAACACCTTAAACAGTTTATTCACCATCAGGGAAGAATGCAAAGAATGACCCTCCGAGTGAGAATATTTAACCTAGACAAGATGATAGAGACACCCCTTAGAGATCAATCTTTGATCTCTAAGATACGATATGAACCTACCTTTAGGAGATAAGGAACCACCATCCCATTCAATAACCATTTCATTAGGGAATTTGAAGACAACCTTACTGGTTCGGCAGTCTAAAGAAGCATAGCATGAGAGCAACCAATCCATCCCTAATATTACATTGAAGTCAACCATGTTTAATTCAAACAGATCCACAAAAGTTTCCCGACCACTCATAGATACCACACAACCCCTATAGACCTTTCTAGCCATCAAAGAGTCACCCACTGGTGCAGAAATAGAAAAAGGGTCCGAAACATACTCGGGACCAAAACCCAAATGCACTACCACAAGGGGGTCACACAAGAAAGAGTGGGTCATAGATTAAGTAAACAGTACATATCACGAGAAAAGAGTTTTAATATACTAGTCACAATGCCAGGCAATGCCTCGGACTCCTGGCGAGTAGTGACAACATAGTGTCGGTTCCGATCTGTCGGAACTAGATGGTGCACCTTTTGGATTCGGAGTTGATAAAGAGGCAATAGGAACCTTGTTTACACAGAAGCAACCTTACCAATAGGACAATTTCAAATCATATGCCCTGACTGATTGTAGTTGAAGCACTTGACCTTTTCCTCATCAGAGTAACCGCGATAGAATCAATCACAGAATTTGCAGGGAGGATATGATTGAGTTGACTAGGAAACATTAGCCTTAAATTATCACCCTATGGCTTATAGTTCTCACCTCTTTGAAAATTCCGATCACCCGATGGTTTTAGGTAGGGAGCACTAGTCGTCTAGCAAGACCCAAAATTTCCCTACTTTTTCTGGGGCCACTTGCCACTATCCCTACCACTCCGCTGTTGGCCACCACCCTACACAGAAAATCTGAACTTCTTACTTTATATTTCCACAATCTCTGCCTATTTCTTCTTTTCTTCCTCCACCTACTGCATCTACACAACCAAACTAGAAATATCCATGTCCTTATTTAACAAGGAAGCCTTACTATCTAGAATCAAGTCGCAGGACCACCCGGAAGAGAACTTCCTCATTATAGCCCTCAGGCTAGAAACCAACTTCGGAGCATACTAGGATAACAGGTGAAATTTCAAGGCATACTCCTTGACTTACATCTTTCCTTGCTTAAGCTTAGACTACTCTTTCTCCTTTACTTCCCTCAACTTCTGAGGAAAGAAGTTGTCCAGAAAAGCACTAGAGAAATTATCCCACTAGGCTGATAAAGCATTGTCACCCATAGTCTGTTCCCATTCCTTATACCATTGGTATGCTACATCTTTCAATTGGTAGGCAGAAAATTCCACACCCTCCGCGTTGGTAGCATGCATGACATGTAAAATCTTTTCCATCTTATCCACAAAAGCTTGAGAATCCTTCTCAACCTTAACGCCAGTGAACAAAAGAGGGTTCAACCTCATAAACTGGCCAATGTTTGTAGCCTCAGAGGATGGATTACTAGAAAGACAACGCTCAGTCTGAGATGCTACAAACTGAGCTAACATATGGATAGACTGATAAAACTCAACATTTATCACCTCATCCTTAAGAGCTCGAGAAAGACTAGAGGGAACCGGTGGAACTCTAGGAGAATAATATGGAACTTGACCCCTAGACCATGTATGGACCTGATAAGTAGAATGGGGCCCATCAACATTTTCCTCGGGTAGGGATGAAGAGCTTTTATGAGTTATAGATCATTGAGGAGGCATGATCAGAAAAGCAAACAAACAGGGATTAGAGAAGATTTCAGGACCTTAGAATCTACAGCTTGAAAATAGAACACGAGAAAGAGAAACATTCCTAAATCACTTGTAGCCTCTCCCATATAAGTTTGGCATGCTACATACCCATAAAAGAGACTCTACTCTACATGACTTTGATCAACACCCCATCTGACCATAAACCTAGGTCTCTGATACCAATTTGTCACGACATGAACCAAGGCCTAGTCGTGTTGGGCATCTCAAGTCCGACCCTGACTGGAAACCGCCCCCAAGACCTAACCATAACCATCCTACACCATATGTCGGATGAATTTCAAACATATAACAAGATATAACAAAATCAATTGAAAGATATTAAATGGAATACATAACCATAACCTAGAAAATATCTAATCAAATATCCAATTGGTGTCAACCCCAATGCCAATACCAATACCAAGGTTGACACCAATACCGACACTACTCATGTCCATAGTTATCTGACAAAACCATTATCAAGAATTAATAACATATAGTCAGCACATGCCCCCAACCATATCCAAAACCAAACTAAAGAAATAAAAAGATAAAAAAAGTCCATAGCGTTAAATGGAGCCTTCCAGAGTATGAAAGCTCACTACTTCATTCTGTCTTAAAGCTATCCCTAAATCCAAATCACTGGGTAGGAGAAATGGTAGTATGGTCGATTTCTGCATTTCATGGGGATACAACACCCAAAGATGGTTAGCAGAGTAAATGCTAGCATGTACTCAACGATAAGAAAAAATAATGCTAGTAATTTTAACCAGGGTAAATAATCATATGCCATCACAAGTATAAATAAATATCATGCCGGGAAGAGGAACCGGGTTTAGCAAGCATTTTAAACCATAACATGGGTTGTGTAACTTCGGCATCCTAAAACCACCTATGGGCATTATGGGTTTAGTTTCTCCTGCTGAAAGGGCCCAGTGCGTGTTAACCGCACGAACAGAGAATGGAAACCTGGGATTACTAGTACGTCCCACAAAATATATGGTGTGACATAATGCACATAATAACAAAGACCACTCTCATATCGGCAAATGTGAGTTTCCAATAACGATCACCCAGGGACCCCCACCTTCTACGATTTTCTACACAACCCCTCTAAGACTAATTAAACCTGTTTCACATAATTAACCCATTTGCAAAGGAGTTTTTTCATTAGGCATTAGTCGTTGGTATCGTCCTACCAAAATTAGAGCTTGGAAGTCTATCCTTTTATGCCATACACAAACCATTAACCAAGTAGACTCCTAAGTTTCCAATTAGACCAAAAACATGGCCATCTAGGCCTTTCCAAACCATTGAAAACCAACCAAACCAATTTAAGTTCCATTACAATATTATGGAATGCAAAGATTTCAAGAATAGTCAAACTATGTGACAAAAGCATTCTCATTGGAATTTTAACAAATATATTGAGGGCATATAGTTTCCAAAACCAAACACCAAGCATCAATTGACCATTCCCATGTAACCACATGTTTAAACCATAATTATAATATGAAAACCATAAGAAAAGAATGGGAAAACATTATCCAACCATAAACAACAAAAAATCCCAATACCTATTTCAAAACAAAAACAATACCACAATAATACCATTAAAACCATTCATTGAAAAATACTTTTAGTTGAACTAACAATCAGGGAGGAGTAACATTCCTTAGACACCAAGGAAGATGAGAAGATTTACCCTTGGATTATCATAATTGATTGCCTTGTAGAAACCTTACCCTTTTCTTGAACCAAGATCTTGAGAGTGATTTCAAGAGTGTTTAAATGAGAATAATAGGTTAATGTATCCCTCAAAGGTGTTTTATGTCGCAGGGTCAAAAGGAATTAAAGAAGAAACATCTAGAATACCCTCAATATAAAATTGTTAAAATCCTGCTGGTGGTTACGAGTTGACCCACGAACTCATCACCACATCATATGACTAGTACCATCCAGTCGTACCAAGAACAAAAAGTTGGACATCCACACTATGTCCACTATATGACTCTATTTCCCCAACTCGTGACCAGACCATACAACTAGTCTGGTCCAGTCATACCGAATCCAAAGGGATTGAAACTGGATAACATACGACTATACTTTAGCACTCATACCCTATCCTCACTTCTCTTAGTAAGCCACTCATACCCAGAGCCAAGTCAAGTTACTAAGTTACTAATTTAATTAACAGACCAACCCAAATGAATTGTACCATCCTTAATGACCCGTACCCATCAAACCGTAACAATAATAGAAACCCAACCACCATTCTATGGAACCTAACGACTATTATCCCTTGACTATACCCACACCATAAGACTCGTATAGTTAGTTGCTACAAGGACATCGAGTCCAAAATATAGGAAATTTCAAAGGGCAAAAACTCAGTGTGTTTTATTGCTGAACTATGTGTTTAAGCCTTATTTGGACTCCCTCATCTACTTTGGGAGTAGGGAAGAGCACAACCAATATGCCAGGATTATGATTTAGACTCTAAGATAATAATAGGGTTATGCTAAATTCTCAAAGTGTGAGTCTGACTCGAGTCTATAGCATTCTTGAGGCACGTGGTGTCTAAGAATGCGATTATGGTAGACTGGGAGAAGATTAAGGCATTTGGATAGGACCACTACTCCTTTGAAGGTTCATTGTCTTATCATTTTAGTAGGGTATTATAGAGAGTTTGTAGAAAGGTTTTCTTCCATCATAATGCCTTAGACTAGATTGGCCAGGAAGGATTTTCTATTTTAGTAGTTTGACGAGTGTGAGGTGAGATCTATAAATCTCAAGGTCTTATTGTCTTAAACTTTAATTCTGACACTTTTAGTGATGACTAAGGTTAATTGCTTATTGTGATGCTTTGAGAATTGTCTTGGGTTGTGTTCTGATACAGTAAGTCAAGTGATAGTATATATTTCAGGCAGTTAAAAATGAATGAGTTCAACTACCCCACCCATGACTTGGAGTTGGAGGCAACAATTTTCATGCTTAAGAAATTGATACATTGCTTGTATTTTCTGAATAATAAGATATTTACAACCATCGTATCCTATAGTAAATTCTCCACCAGAAAGGATCTTAATTAAAGACAACATAGATGGATTGAATTATTAAGGGATTACGATATTTCAATTTGTACCATTTCAGCAAGGTCAATATGGTAGCATATACCTTGATCCAGAAGGCAATGAGCTTGGGGAGTTTGACCTTTCTTATAGCTTTGGAGTGACCTCTGACTTTGGACCTCTACAACTTGGACAATAGGTTAGTTAGACTTTATATTTCTAATCAAGAAAGATTCTTTCTCATGTTGCGTCCCTTTCTATATTGATAGCAAATTTGAGAGCTACAATTAAATGATTGTAATTTGAGGTGGATTTAGGAGTAGGGGTTATGTAGAAAAGGTAGAAAGGCGAGCTTTCATGTAGAAGGTCTTTTATGGTTTAAGGTTTGTGCTTGTTTTTTGAGGTTTTGTTATTTAATTTATTTGATATTTCTAGAGGATCATTATTCTTGATATTCCACTCATCCAAGGGAGACTAATATGTATAGGGATTTGACATAACATTTTTTATCGTCTAGGATAAAAAGTTATATGGAAGAGTTTGTATCTCGATTCTTAAATTATAAATAGGTAAAGTTTGAGTACCTAAGGCCCGATAGTTTTATCCAATGTTTACTTATTACGTTGTGGAAATATGAGAAGGTAAGTATGGACTATGTGATTGGTTTGCCACCCACTTTTAGAGATTTTATTGTGGTCATTGTTAATCGATTGACCAATTATTCCCACTATGTATTTAGATATCCTACAATTTGGTGAGTTTGACTGAGATTTACATATGTGATATAGTTCATTTGAATGGGGTACAAGTGTCCATTATTTCTGATAGAGGTATCAAGTTCACCTTCAATTTTTAGAGGGCTTTTCAAGAGTAGTTGGGTACTCAGTTAAGTTCAGCAAGGCATTTCACACCTAGAACAATAGCCAACTTGAGCAGTCTATTCATGGTCTAGAGTATATATTACATGTAATTGTTATTTATTTTTGGGGTTAGTGGGACCAGTTTGTAATCATAGAAGAGTTCGCATATAATAATTGCTATCATTTGATTGTCTGAATAACTCTTTTTATGCAGACTGTAACACCTCAAAAATCGAAGCCAAGGCTAGAATAATGCTTCAAGTACGTGTAAGATTAATTATCAAGTTTTAATAATATGAGAAGGAATTGGATATGTACCAAGGCCACAAGAACCTCCTATCCCTTAAACAAGCAAAATACACCCTTATGAATTGATTCCTTAAGAAATTAACAGATTTAAATGAGCATAACTTCCATATTATGAAGAATCTTTAAGCTATGGACCCAACAAATGGTATAAATTTGAATTATATTTCAAAATAATCTTGATTCACATTAATATGACATCAGAGCAAAACATTATGGCCTTTTTAGTGAAGCATTACTCTACAGTGACATACCATGACTAAATCATGACTATGGTTACATTGCATGGTCATACAATGGTCTCGTTTGATCGTTATATCCCCAAAATCTAAAAATTAACAAGTATGCCTTCCTACCAAGATCAGTAAACACGATCGTTCTTTGAAACAATGGTCTTAGGTACGATCATAAGTTTCATAAATGCTCTTGATTTAATATTCAAACCTATGGATCAAGCTAAGATCATAGGAAGATCCTATGATCCTACAAAGGCTCATCTAATTATGTTTAAATATCTCCCATCCACCTCCCAACTATGAGTGAAACCCATGATCATAGGTTGGATGCATGATCATGGGAAGGTCCCATACATCTCTCCCAATAATTTCCGATTACAAATTAAAAAATGGGCATATCCTTCTTTTCCCACTCTTTTAACATCAAAATTATGTCATTAGTATTTGAAGGATATTTACTGTGGTTAATATTAACCTAATCCCTCATTACTTAGAAAAACATCTGACACTTAGATTCAAATAGAGAAAAGAGGCAATTTCTTTCCCAGGGAAGAACTAGGGTTCATCTTCTTCAGGTTACCAATCCAAAAAAGTTATTTAGGGCTCTACATCTCTAGGTATGTGGTCTTTCATCAATGGGTCACCTTTAACCCATTGAGTTCTAAAGTTAACCCAATTATCTAGTTTAGTTCCTTCTCACAATGTAGGGTTTATAAATATTGGAAAATTTATTTATATCTCAATCTCTTGGTGTCATTAATTTATAGTCACCGTTTTATGATGAATTTTAGTATTTTGACATAACCATGATCACAAAACCTAGTCATACTGTGGAATCCATAAGTGTTGGACTGGAGTCATTAATTTACTTGAATTTAATCAGTTTACAAAATTTGCATAATAGTTTCACTCTTCTGAGATGGTGGCATTTGAACATCTGATGATCTAGGTCTTTATTCATATACTTTTGGGTACGATACCCCCAGTTTAAATGTTTTGAATTCTTATAGATAATGTATTTATTTTCTTTGTTCAGATTATTATTATTATTAAGCATTGCAGTTACTAGTGTTCTTTAACTGGGAGTAGTACTTAGCACCACGCAGATGCAAGGATGAAGGCTCATCTACTTGTTAGGCTGAGTCCTTTATTAAAAACCCATATTTCTCATAATTACGACACCACTGTAGGTTATAAAGGGTCACCCATTAATCTAGGCTTGGCAACTTAATCCTTCTGGACGTCATTTAGTGGATCAGCATTAGTCAGTGTTCATACCTTTGGTAAGGTACTGAACACCCTTCTAAATGAGGTTATATGTTAGAGCCTGGTTAGTTCATATTAGGTTATGGCGATTACTAGTATCTCCCACTAATAAGTTAATAGTTTATAGCACAGTTCCATATTCTTGCAAGACTTGGTATTCAGTTATTCAGTTCATTATAAAACACATGTTCAGTACTTGGTCTTGCATTAGTTTATCATGTTATGTGTACTATGTTCAACTTATATAAATTATTTCATCTCTCACATACTCAGTAAATTCAAAGTATTGATCGCATATTTTTTCCAGTATATTATCTCATAATATATGTTTTGACACTCAACATCTTGATCATGTATAGTACGACCTCTTATCACATCAGTAGCAATATCTTTTGAGTCCGGATCATGAAAGGGACAGTGTCAACATTTCATTTTGTCTTTGTCATTCCCAATTTTTAGATAGTTAGAGTAGTTGGGAGGTGTCATGACTTGAATAAGGGTCTGTCCATGAAAGGCATCGCAAGTCTGTTGAGGACAGGGGACCACCCCCTTTACCTAATCATGAAGAACACACACAACCACATGACAATGGATGAATTCCAAACATATAACAAGATAGAGTAAATAGTGACTCAAAAGTATATACATGTCAACAACCCAAACCATCCACAGTAATCCATAAAACCTCTAGATAATGAAAACAACCTACGTCAGGATATGCCACTTACTCTAATAATGACAATGATAATTTTAATGCGAAGTCTTTAATTCAAATTCATGGAAGGAAACCTATGGAATGATAATGTCTTTCGAAGAATGGAAGCTTACCACCTCACTTCAAATGACCGACAAATTGAGCCAATCTACCTAACATTGCATAGGAAAAGTAGGATTGCCTGCTATATTGCGTAGGGATACAACATTCGGAGATAGTTAGTGGGTTGGGAACTAGCATGTAACTTGGGGGTAAGGGGTAAAATAATGACATAATCAATAGTTCAAAATTCATTAAAATCAAATGCACACAATCACATGCATACACACACACACACACACATACACACACATATATATATATATATATCAAATATCGGGATAGGGTAAAAGGCTTAGCATGCACTTTAAACTTATTAACCTCGACTGGGTAGCTTAACTGTAATAATAGGTAACTCAAGGTCTATATGGGACCAGCTTTCCCCTAGTTGAAAGGACCTTCTGTGTATGGCCACATGAACTAGAGAATAATTACATATAAATATGCACTATCGAGGACTCTAACCTCCTAGAATATATCAAGAGTGACTTAAGCACTCATTCATATAACATGGGGGGACTCAAACCAACCTGTCATTTAGACCCCCACCTCGACAATCACGGTTTCAAGTATTGGCCCCTTGGGACCTCCACTTTCACGATATAGCTACAAAACCTCCATTAAGATACTTTTCACACATTCCCAATCATCAAGGAAAGAGTCATTCATTAAGTAATTTTAAAGTGGTATCATTATACCGACTGTAGTATGCAAGCATATGTCATATTACCAAATTAATTTATTTTGCGAATGGGACTCTAACCCAATTAACCGAGGAGACTGCAAAGCTACATGTAAGAACCAAACCATTTAGCCAAGTGGTACTCTAAACCAACTAGAAAACAAGAATCTAAAGTCCCAAGTAGGAACCAAATCACATAGACAAGTGGGATTCTAACCCCTCGGCTGATAGGACTCAAAAGTTTTCAATTCAAATTAAATCCATGGTCAATAAGCCCTCTTTTAAAGTCAATTTAGGTTCCATTAATTTTTCATAATTTGCAAGGTTTACAAATATTTTTCAATATGCATATTCTCACGTTCAAATCTAATTTCACAAGATTGGGTTGAGGTTATTATATGCTTCAATTCATTAACTCATCTAACATGGGGGAAATCACGTTCCCCATTTAATTCACACACCCATGCATCTAACTGGTTTCCAAAGAACCATTTAAAATATAAACAATGCTTCTGTAAACATGAAACAACCTATTAAACAATAATATTTCAAAACCCTCAAACCATATCCAAAAGCCCATAATTAAACCACATGAGTAACCATTTAAGCACATGCTTTTAACAAAAATAAGTTTTGGGGAGAGAGGTACCTGCCTGAAAGGATCACTATTTTTGATAGAATTTTCCTTTGAGAGCTCTAGACAATAATCCTTGAGAAAACCCTAATGCTCTTGCTTGAGATAATTTAATAGAGAAGTTAATTCGGGGTGTTATGGATGGGAATGGGGTCCCAATAAAGTTTTAAATTCATGGGTTATGTTTAGGAAAAAAGGGAAATGTTCTCTTAATTTGAAAAGATAAAAAATTATCGTTAGTGACTATGGGTCATGATACGACTGGTATGGACTTGCTACAGCTCGTAGGGCCTTAGTCACAATCAAGATAGAAACTTTTGGGTACACACTGGTCAACCTACAATTGGTACCTTATGACTCGTATAGAGTCATTACAACTCATTGAGTCTAGTCATACTCAAGGTAGAATACTTTGGGACTCATAATGATTTTTCTATGGTAGGGGGCTATACAACTCATAATGAGTCTTTAGGACTCGTTACCTCAAGTCATCACCAAGGAAGTTACACAGGAAAAACTCATTGGGTACCTAAAGTTTGGGTCGTATGACCCGTCAGTAAACCTTGTGACTTGTATGAAGAGTCATAGTAGGGTCAGTGAGTTCAAAACATAGAATTTTCTTGTGTCCAATGCCTAGGGCATCACATTCTCCCCCTTAGGATAATTCTTACTCGAATGATGGGTTAAGGCATCCATTAGAACAATTTAATAGAGAGAACAACCATACTTACCTTTAATAAAGACACAAAACAAAGATGTTAAGGGATACACATACCTCAAGAAAGATTATTCAAAGCAGGAAACAAAAAGGGATACTTGCACTTTATGTCCTCTTCAGCTTCCAAAATATCTTCTTTAAGCTTTTGGTTCCTCTATAGAAACTTTACTGAAGCCATATCCTTAGTCCTCAAATGACGGAAATGCCTATCCGAAATTTCCATTGGGACTTCCTCATAAGATAAGGAATCCAAAACACAAACACCCCTCCAAAGGACCTATAAAGTTAAGGCCACCCACACATTTCTTTAACATCAAAACATGAAAGACCAAATGAAGGGAACATAATATCGAAGTTAAATCCATCTCATAATCCATACTACCCACTGATCTAAGATGGATTTATGAACTTCCGTGTTATTAACCCAATTTTTTAGCATTGTTTTGAGGATTTTTAGTGTGCTTAATGTGTTTTAAATGGTATAATTGAGAATATAAGTGTTAAATTACTTGATTGCAATCTTAAGGAGTTTTTCTTAATAAAGTTTGGATTCAAATTGGTCACTTAAAGTTTAGACGAGACAATTATTGTTACTAGCTTGAGCAATGTGTTATTCTAGCTGATCTCGATGGATTCTAATGTCTGTAATGGGTTCCTAATGGTATGATTGTGTAATTATGTGTGGGAAAACTTTTTTATAGTGTTTAAGGGTCAATTTAATCAATCTAGGAGTTGAAACTAAGTTAAAGATCAAAAGGGAAAAATTAGTTCTTACATTAAGTTTCTAGTTCACCGTCATTGATTGTGTTTGGTTTTGAGCTCTATCTCGTGGTGTTTGATGCTATAGGATGCTGTGTAAGTTGATGATGATGATATATGGAAGATAAATAATCTTTAAATCAAGTGAAACCAACACCACAAGTCATGGAATGAATGGACGAAAGCAAGGGATAAGATTTGACATAAAACAAACACTTTGGAGACCTTAGCCCATTGCGGACCTTAGACAATTCTATAAGGTCCGCACCATAGAATAGGGGGCTGCCTAAGGTAACAAAAACAGTGTGGTACTACAATAATTATGTGACACAGACCCTAGGATCCGAAAAAGATAGGGCGACGTGGACCCTAGTTGAACTTTGGCAAATTTGTCCTTCTATAAATAGGATACTTGAACATGATGCTACACACCTTGGACGACGTTGAAATATTGAGGGATAATGGATAACACTTAAAATATAGGTTTTATTCCTTTAATTTATTTTGTTTATGGATTTAAAAATATATTTTTTCACTGTGATTATGATTATATCCATGAGCGGCTAAAAGCCCTTTTCTGGGGTTAAGGCCAAGAATATGATTACTTTTGTATGAATTGATTTGGTTTTGATTATTTATAATATTTAGTTGTTTATTTATCCTTGTTATAACTATTTTAAGGATTCACAACCCTTAGAATACATCCATAGTCATTATGTGAGCCTGGAAGGAGGAACAAGAGGATATAACGTGGGGCAAATAGAATAGGATTGCAATCTTCTACAGAATGAAGTTATAATTTGCATTTAGGATAGGACTATACCTACGTTCCCTATTTGGTTAACTTATGGGATGAAATATGAATGCATTTAACTTAGTTCTTATATCCCTGCTTAATGATGTAGTTGGGAGTCTAAGTTAGTTAGGTGATTAGAGGCTCAGAAGACCATAATCATACTATCAACCCCGTGAATCAACTACCAAGATAAGTAAAATAACCAATGAAGTTCAACAGCATAGTATGATTGTTCGTAGAGCCTTCAACCTGGGTTACTTCCATCGATTATCCAAGAACCTTTACTTTTTGGCATTGTTTACTTTACTTTTAGTTATAACTCTAAAGATTTTGTGGTTACATTTGCACTAATTTAAACATAATAGTGAACTAGAATTTGATAGTTGTCAACACAAGTGTCTGAGGGATCAATACTTAGATTTTATAAGGCTTACTACTTGGTCAGACCATGTACACTTGTGTGTGCGCTTGGGAGCAACAAGTTTATAGATCCGTTGCCGGGGATCGAACCCGGGTGACTCGTGTGATAGGAGGGAGTACTTACCACTAAAATACAATATAGACCAACATAATGGGGATTGAGCTTTACCTTCCTTCCAAACCGTATCACTCCTTCCATGGGAGACACCTTCAAGAATACCGAATTATCCACATCAAACTCCAAGTCCCTTCGCCTTATATCCACATAGGATCTTTGGAGACTCTGGGTGGTCTAAAGACTATCCCAAATCACCTTCACTTTCTCCATAGCTTGGTGAACAACGTCGGGACCATACAACCTATTCTCTCCAACCTCAAACCATCTAATTGGAGACCTACACCTTCTACCATAAAGAACCATGAAATGAGCCACCCCAATACTATCGTTATAGTAATTATTATACGAAAACTCTATAAGAGGCAAATGATCGACCTAACTACCATGAAAGTTAAGCACACATGACCTTAACATATCTTCCAAAGTCTGAATAGTCATCTCCACTTGTCTATCTGTCTGAGGGTGGAAAGTGGTGCTAAGGTTCACCTTAGTTCCCAAACCTCTCTGGAAAGAATTCTAAAAGTGTGATGATAACTGAGTTCCCCAATTAGATATTGTGGAAACTAGCTTACCATGCAACTTCACAACCTCCTAAATGAAGAGCTTAGCAAAACTTTCTTCCAAAAAGTTACTTTTCACTAGTAGGAAATGAGAGGACTTTGTCGTCCTATCCACAATGACCCAAATTGAATAAAAGTAACGGCAAGACTGTGGAAAACCAGTAACGAAATCCATATTAATTACTTCCCACTTTTAAACGGGAAACTTAATCTCTTGAAACAAACCACCAAGCCTCACGTTCTCCATCTTCACTTGTTGAAAAACCATACACTTAGCCACAAAATCGGCCACATACCTCTTCATGTTATTTCACCAATAGAGCTCTTTCAAATCATGGTACATTTTCCTCAAACTAGGATGAACAGTATATCTCAACTCATGAGCCTCAGCCAAGATCCTCTCTCACTTCCAATCAATATGAAGAACACAAACCTACCTTGGTATCTCAAGATAAACTCACCACCAATCTCAAAAACCATTACTTTCTGGTGTCCTACATTATCCTTGATCTACATCAAGATAGGATCAAAAACCTGCTTCTCTTTCACCTCAACACTAAAAGATAACTTCACCATCTCTTGCACCACCATACCTCCATCCTCAGAGCCCAAGAGACAAACTCAAAGATTAGCCAACCGATGTATATCCTTCACCAATTCTAACTTCTCCCCATCCATATGAGATAAGCTTCGCATAGATAACTTGTTAAGAGCATCAGCAACCACTTTAGCTTTACCAGGATGATAATGGAAACTCATATCATAGTCTTTGAGCAACTCAAGCCACCTCTTTTACATGAGATTTAAATCCTTCTAGGTAAACATATATTGTAAGCTCTAATGATCTGAATAGATTTCTACATGAACCCAATTCAAATAATGGCGCCAAATCTTCAAAGCAAAGTCCATAACCAATAATTCTAAGTCATGCATTGGGTAATTCTTCTCACGAACTTTTAACTGCCAAAAAGTGTAGGCCACAACCTTACCATGCTGCATCGACAAACAGCCAAGTCCCACATGAGACATATCACCATAAACAACAAACCATCAGTACCCTCAGTTAGAGTAACACCGGAGCTGAAGTCAACTTATCCTTCAACTTCTGAAAACTACCTTTACAAGCATCCGACCATAAGAACTTCATCTTTTTCCGAGTCAACTTTGTTAGGGGAAGCAATAAAAGAGAAAATTTCTAATTTTTTTTAATAATATCTGGCTAAATCCAAGAAGCTCTGAATGTCGGTTGGAGTCATGGATCTAAGTCACTTCTAAAGCGCCTCTACTTTTTGTGGATCCACCATGATCCCCTCAATAGACACAACATGACCCAGATAGGTCATAAAATTTAACCAAAACTCACACTTAGAGAATTTAGCATACAATCACTGATCCTTAAGGGTCAGCAATACCACTGTGAGATGATAGACATGATCTTCCTTACTCTTAGGATACACCAAGATGTCATTAATAAACACAATGCCTAATAAGTCTGAAAACTGATGAAAGACTTGGTTCATAAGATCCAAAAATGCCACTGGGCATTAGTCAAGCCAAAACACATGACCAAGAACTCTAAATGGCTATATCGGGTATGAAAAGCAGTCTTAGGGATATCCCTCTCCCTAATCTTCAGTTGATGAACCGAAGATCAATCTTAGAGAATCACTTATCACCCTGATCATTAGGGAATACTTTGGTAAACTCACAGTTCACAGGGTCAAATTGCAATAAAGGACCTTCAAAACTATAATCTTTAACATGCACTAATTGGTATAGACACCCCTCAGAGATCAACCTATGAGCTCTAAGATACAAAATGAACCTTCCCTTAGGCACTAAGGAACTACCTTCCCACTCAATCACTAGCTTATTTGGGAATTAAAAACTGATTTTTCAGCTTTGATAATCTAGAGAGGCCACAAGAATGGAGCCAATCCATCCCTAAGTTAATGTCAAAATTAACCATATCCTATTCTATCAAGTCATCTAAGGTCTCTCTACCAAATATAGATACCACACAAGCCTTATAAACTCCTATAGCAACCACAGAATCACCTATCACTCCGGACATAAATTAGGGCTCTAAAATACTCTCAGGACCAAAACTAAAATAAAAAGCCCACATATGGAGTCACATAAGAAAGAGCAGATCTCAGATCAAGTAGATAATATACATCACAAGAAAAAAGTTGTAACATACTAGTGAAAATATCCAGAGATGCCTTGAATTCCTATCAGGTGGCAAGAGCATAATGATTATTTTGACCAATGTCAGAGCCAGAAGTAGCAACCTTTTGTGCATGAGCTAAAGATCTGGAAACCAAAACCTTATTAGCCCTATTAGAAACCCTGACTAAGGGACAATCTTTCTGCATATGGCCTAACCGACCAAACATAAAACACTTATTTCCTCCTTCCTTACAAAATTCCCAATGCACCTATCCACAGAAATGATAAGGGGGATAAGATAGGGATGACTTAGGTACTATCCTGAGACTGGGCACCCTGTGCCTTAGTACCATCAATGTTCTAGAAACAGTAACCACCGGATGTCTTTGAATATATATAACTAGTCGTAGAATAAGAACTAGAATTTCTACAGGTCTTTTTCTTAGACCACTGTCGGTCATCACCACCACAATTTTTTTGACCTCTACCCTATTCTAAGTACTGTAATTTCTTACTTTGCCTCTTCATAATTTCTTCATGCTTTTTCTTCTCATCATCCATTTCTTGTATGTATACCACCAACCTAGTAATATCCACGTCCTTATTTAATAAGATGGCCTTTGTATTCTAATATCAAGTTACGGGATATCCTAGAAGAAAACTTTCTCATCCTCGCACTCATGGAAGACACTAACTCAGGAGCATCACGGGACAGTTGGTGAAATTTCAAGGCGTACATCTTAACAGTCATCCTACCTTGCCTTAAATTCACAAACTCCCCATTTTTTGCTTCCCTCGACTCCTGAGGAATGCAATAGTCAAGAAAGGCACCAGAAAAGTCATCTCATAAGGCTGCCATAAAATCATCTCCTCTTAACTGATCCCACTACTTATACCACTGATATGCCACATCTTTTAACTGATATGTGGAAAACTCCACATGTAACACCCCAAATTCTTTGTACTTGAATATTTCTGAAATTTTATTCTCACTGCCTAGACTAGGACTCCCCTTAGAGTCGTAGAGAGTTTTGATGAGTAATAGGACCCTAATCGTAGCCTTACCAATGTGTATGGCTAAGTTTTTATCCTGATTTGGAGTAGATTCCAATGAGTCATAAAGACTCTATACGAGTTGCTTGGTATAAATGATTGGGTGACTAGTGTGAGGCCCAGATTTTGGTTATGACATGGAACCGACGAGTCGTAGGGTCATGATACTATTCATATGATGTTAGTTCTAGGGTTAACAGTATATATGCCCCATGGCACTATCTTGACAACAAATCATGGTAATGAGTCGTAAGGTGTCTCAATTTTTCTTCATGAGACTTGTTTAGACTGGCAATATCACATCCACAAGGAGTATCATAACCATAACTCAAAAGGCACAATTCCAGAATATCAATAAAAGTTATAAAGTTATGAAACAACCTTATTCTAAGGTTTACTAGCCCTATCTACGTCTAACATCCGCCCTAAGTCCACAAGACTTAACAAAAGCTTAGGCCTAAGTGGCTGAACAATCCCACTTCTAATCCATAATATCCATAATTAGGTATACTATGGCCTAAACTATGCTAAGGTATCTAGTTTATCTTCTAGATATCAAGTAAGTCTTATTTAAGCCTAAGATAGTAACTTAGACTATAAACAAGGGTACTCAAGTCAACTCTACCCAACTTATGGTTTCAAGACTACCACACTAGCCCAATAAGGCTAAATTTACAAATCATGCTTCAAAATCTAAAACCATACTCCAAACATAGCATTATATCATATCCATGCTATAACTAATCTAAACTAAAAAGGAAATGCAATAGGATACAAAAGGGCTATAAACATTCTATCTTGCAGATCCAAAATACTTTTCTAATCCCCAAACATTAATATATCCTACTCGTAATCAAGCCTAACATCCATATTCACACACAACATATATCACACGTCATCTACGAAGCAAAGTAGATAGAATACTACCTTAAGGCCAAACCAAAAAAACCTCACTTCATGTACCATATGCTCGTCTTGACTTTACAATCCTCAAAATGCCATCACACTATCAAAACCATAATCTACTCATCAATATGAGTCCAATGATACCCATATTGCACTATTATAATTCGGGTCCAAAAATGATGCCAAAACCCCAAGTGGGTCCCAAATATATAAAATGAGTTTCTGATACCAACCCAATGTTCACATATGAAAAAAGAATCATAACCCTCAAAGAATAGGTAAAAATTTAACATACTCTGTCTAAAATCAAGCCCTAAACTAAATTAGGATTTTGGGTCCAAACTATGAAATTCAAGCATGAATTCATGAAATTATTACCTTAATTTTGAATATAATCATGATACAAGATGATAATTAATCTCACAAGTCACCCTCATGACCAATATAGAGTTATTACACTCATTTTGGGGTTTGTAGGTCTAAATGGTGAAGGGGAAATGCCCCAAATGTATCTTGTTGCCTCTATATATCCCCACAGGTACTCAAATGTCCCAATCGATATCCTAAGGTATGAAATTGTGCTACTCGTGATCGGACACTCTTGGCCTAGATCGCGGTTGCACCAGATGCCAACAAACTTAAAAATAAGTTTTTGACCCTCAGAAATAATCTGGAATCCAAAGAACATGATCAAATAGTGATTTTTGAGTATAAAATACATTTCAAATATATTGGAATAATCAAAACTTTAATCAAAGATTTTTTAGGCAAAAAATGGGGCCCACACCTATAGTTTTATCATTTTTCATAAAATCTGCTCAATAGCCCAATATAAGTTCGGAGCCTTAGGACCTAAACCTAGGGTCTCCCTAGCCTAAAATAAACATTCCAAATACAAGGATAAATTAGATTTTCAATCCAAGGTTGTTTTGACTAAATGTGGGTCCCGCACCTATTCTTTCCAATTTTCAACTTTTTTACCAATAGGTCGAAATGAGCTCGGGTGCATTAGAACCCAAACCAAACATCTATCCAGACTAAAATTGATATTTCAGATTTAAATCTGAGATCATTTCATTGAAGTTTTTTTCCGATGGCCAATTGGAACTAGTGAAGTCTTCAAAATAAGGAAATGGCCTTAAAAACCAGACGAACTTCCCAGTAAACAAACCGTCCATCCCATCAAGTCATAATGACTTGGGGTAGATATGGAGAATCTCAAATGATGAATATAAACATAAATATTGAAAATAACCTAAAGTGTCATTACATACACCATGAAAACAACATACGTCGGGACATGCCCTCAACTCTAACAATGAAAATGACAATGATAATATTATTATGAAGTCCTTAACTATAATTCATAGAAGGAAACTGATGGAATAATCAAGTCTTTCAGAGAATGGAAGCTCACAACTTCACTGCAAATGATTGATGAACCAAGCCGATCTACCAAACACTCTGCAGGAAAAGTAGGATTGCCTTTAAGCCCTGTATCGCATAGGGATACATCATTTGGAAATAGTTATTAGGTTGAACACTAATATATAACTTGGGGATAAGGGATAAAATAATGTCATAATCAACAGTTCAAAATTCATCAAAATCTAGTGCACATAGTAACATACATATATATATATATATATCAAATGCAAGGATAGGGTACAAGGCTTAGAATACACTTTAAACTCATTAACCTAGAATGCGTAGCTTAACCATCATTAGAAGTCACCCACAGGCTATATGGGACCATCTCTTCCCTAGAAAAAGTGCACCAGTATGTGTGGCCACATGAACCAAAAAATAATCACATATACATATGCACGATGGGGGAGTCGAACCTTCTGGAATATATCATAAGTGACTTAAGAACTTATTCATATAACATGGTGGACTCAAACTACTCGGTCAATTAGACCCCTCACGTCGATAGCCATGGTTTTAAATTTTTACCCCTCGGGACCTCCACTTTTATGTAATAGCTACACAACCCTATTAAACCCCAAATAAAATACTTTTCACATATTCCCAATCTTCAAGAATGGAGTCATTCATTAAGGAATTTTAAAGTGGTATCGTCATACCGATTGTAGCTTGCAAGAATATGTCATTGACTGCGCCCAAGCACATACACAAGTGTACTTGGTCTCATCAAGTAGTAAAGTAGCCTAATGAAAGCCAAGTATACATCACACAAAGACTTAATTCGTCAATGATTTTATTTCAGTTCATAATTTAGATTCAATTGATGCAAGAGTAACCAAATAGAGTGTTTGGAATTTGTAAACAAAGAAAATTAAACAATGCTTAAAGTAAAGGTCTTGAGATAATCAATATGAGAAAACCCCGGGTTGAAGCAATTTGAACAATCATATTATTAGTTAAACTTTGTTTGTTAACTTGATTATCTTGGTTGTTGATTCATAGGGTTAATTACATGATTATGGTTTCCCAACCTCTACTCATTTACCTAAGTTGAACCTTACAACTACATCTTTGAGCGGGGATGTAATAATCCAGTTAAGTTCTTTACAAATATCATCCTACATATGAATAAAGTAAGGTATCTAAGTACATCCCTATCCTAGATACTAATTTGAATTCCCTATTTGATAAATAAACACAAACCACACTCTGATTATTCCCATGTTCTATCTCCGTATTCCCTCTCCCGAGTTCACAAGGTTGACAATAGAATGTATTCTAAGGGTCGTAAATCCTCTAAATAGTTGTAAAAAGAATAATTAAATAACCAATATTGATAAGATAAGCAGACAAACTTAATTCAAAACATTAATACTCATGTTCTTGGCTTCAACCCCAGAAATATGGCATTTAGCCACGTGTAGTCATAATCACAATCACAATGTTGTAATTAACGACTAAAAACATGAATGAACTAAATAAAATTATTAAAAACCTAATTATGATGTTTCAGTAGCCCCTTTATCTCCAAAATATGTCAAAAATATGTAAAAATGTGATACAACATGTATTTATAGCATAAGGGTAAGCCAAATCCATGTAAAAGTCGAATTCGCATGAAACACCCAGGTGTGGAGTGGAGCGTGCCTTGCACCCTATATTTATATAGATTAGAGCTTGTGTCTCACCCTATATTCCATAGGAATAAGGAATTTGGTGCATGCTAATTGCATGGTGCTCCTAGAGGTTGTCCTCTGAATTTTGGTTAAGTATTGGTCCGTCCTCCTTCCATCCCTTGTCTTGTGGTGTCTTTCCAATGATTTTCAAGTGACTATATCATCCATATATAATCATATTAAGCTCAAAAATAATATTAAATGAACTCACCACTCGATTTAGAAGCACAAACACACAACATCCATCACGATGAATAAAAAATAAGAGCTTAGACTAGGTTGGTTTCCATGATCTCTCACTTCAAGTTTCAACTCTTTCCTTGACTCATTTGAACTTTTTACACTCATAAAATTTGTTACACATATAATAACACAATTAAAACCCTAAGGAACACATAGAACACAATGGAATCCAAGAAGATATACTAGACAAGCAACTAGCTCAAGCTAGAAATACTAGTTTTCTCTATTGAACTCTAATTTATTCTTTGAAGTACAAACTTGCTTGGAATTCACTTTTAACCTCATAAAATCATTATTTAACACTTTGTTATGCATTTATCTCATTATAAACCCATTTAGCCTAAAATCATCCTCAAAATAAGGCTTAAAAGGCTTGAATAGGGACACTAGAATACATAAATACACCCAAAATCACCACCCACACTTAAAGCCTTGTTCTTCCTAGAAAAACTCTTAACTATAGTCATTTTCAACTATGGATACTCTACACTTCTACTAAATTCATTTGAAACATCAATTTTAGGCTAGAGAGACCCTGGCTCAGGTCCTAAGGCTCCCGAACTTATTTTGGGCAATTGGCAGATTCTATCAAAAATGATGAAACTATATTTTTAGGCCCTGCTTTTTTCCTAAACAATATCTGATGAATTTTTTGATGATTCCAATGGATTTGAAATGTGGTATACACTCAAAAATCACTATTGGATCTTGTTCTTTTGATTCCAGATGAGTTTCGAGGGTCAAAAATTTATTTTTGAGTTTTTTGTCATCTGGTGCAACCGTTTTCGTGGACAAGAGTGTAGCGATCGTGGGTAGCATTATTAAGGCCCTATGACTACGATGGCAGAATCTCTTTAGCTATAGGGGCTATTTAAAGGCACCAATATGCATTTGGAGCATTTCCTCTTCACTATCTAGACCTAGAAACCTAAAATGAGTATACTAACTCAAATTTGTCACGAGGGAGGGGGATGACTTGAGAGATTAATTATCATCTTGTATCATGATTATCTTCAAGATTAAGCTAAGAATTTCTTTAATTCATGCTTCAATTTCTTAGTTTGGGCCCAAAACCCCAATTTAGCTTAATGCTTGATTTTGCCCAAAGTATGCTTAGTTTTCATCTATTCTTTGAGGGTTATTATTCCTTATTCATGTGTGAACATTAGGTTGGTCTCGGAAACTCATTTTCCGTATCTGGGACCCACTTGGAGTTTTAGTGTTGTTCTTGGACCCAAACTACAATTGTGCAAATGGGCATCATTAGACTCATATTGATGAATAGATTATGAATTTGATAGTGTGATGGAATTTTGGTAATTGTAAAGTGAAGACTAGCATGTGGTGCATGAAGTGAGGTTTTTTTGTTTAGGCTTGAGTTAGGCTTCTATCTACTTTACTTCATAGATGATGTGTCATATATGTTGCGTGTGACTATGGATGTTAGGATTAATTATGAGTAGGATAACTTGGCCTTGATATATAGATATTTGGAGATTAGATGAGGGTTTTGAACCCGTAAGATGACATATTTATAACCCTTTTGTATCTTATTTCCTTTCCTCTTTATCTTAGATTAGTTATAGCATGGATATGATATAATTCTATGTTTTGAATATGGTTTTAAAATTTAAAGTGTGATTTGTATATTTAGCCTTACTAGGCTAGTGTGGTAGTCTTGAAATCATAAGTTGGGTAGAGTTGACTTGAGTATCGTTGTTTCTAGTTGAAGTTTTTATCTTATGCTTTAATATGGTTTACTTGAAATATAGAAGATGAACTAGATACCTTAGCCTAGTTTGGGGCATAGTATTCCAAATTATGGAAATTATGGGTTAGAAGTGGGATCCTTCGGCCCACTTAGGCCTAAGCTTATGTTATGTCTTGTGGACTTAGTGCGGATGTTAGACATAGATGTGGATAGTAAAACTTAGAATAAGGTCACTTTATAACTTGGTAACTTGTATTGTTGTTCCAGTATTGTGGACTTTTAGTTATGGTTATGATGCTCCTTGCGGATGTGATATTAGGCATTTAGAGATAATATTCCTCCTAGAAATTCTATGTGTCCTATAGAGATGATATTTTCTCATAGACTTGATGATTGGCCTAGAGTGATGCTATTTCCTCTTTGACATGATGATTGGCCTATAGTGATTCTATTTCCTCATAGACTTAATGATTGTCTTATAGATATGTTATTTCCTCATAGACTTGATGATTGGTCTGTAAATATGCTATTTTCTCTTAGACTTGATGATTGACCTATAGAGTTGCTATTTTCTTTAGTAATGATTGTTGGACCTATAGAGACGATGTTTATCTTGGATATGTAAATTGGCCTAGAGAAATAATATTCCTCATAGTTATGATTTATGGCCTATTGATATAAGATATCCTATAGACGATTACATGTCTATATTTATTATGGATTCTATATGTGAGATGCCTCTTGTGTGAGAGATGATTACATGTTTATTGATATTATGCCTCTTATATGTGAGAGGCCTCCTTTATGTGAGATGATTAGAGATGTGCTACAACTTATAAATATAATTATTCATATGAGTCTTGGATACGTATATGGGCCTATGGATGTGATTATGATATTGTGATTATTTTGGGTAAATTAATAGTCCAATGACCATGTTATGATATTGATTGAATATTTGAGAAGTGTTTATCATTATATATGATGTAATTATAGTTTATGAATATGACTATGTATATGTTTGTATACATATCTCTCCGGTATGGGATGAACAAAGATGTGGTATGGTGCTTATTATTCCACTGATTTAATACTGGTGATGGCATGCATAGATTTGATACATTCATGATTATTTACCATTTAAAATAATATGATTATATCTAAGATATGATCTTATGACTGCTCTTCTAGTTAAAAGGTTAAACTATCTGGTAACTAGTTGTCTATAAGGGGACGAAAGCACTTGATTGCTAGGAATCTAATGTATTATTTAATGAATCTCTCTTAGATGAAACATGGTAGCTAATGATGGTTAGTTAATGAATGGTGTTAGTAAAAAAAAGATGATTAGGTGACGAGTAGTAATGTATTGTCTAGTAATGATTAACGGCTATGGGATAACTAGTTGATAATAATAAATGGTGGGTAAATGGCGGTTTTGGTCTAGTGATGAACCTTTACTAGATGTTAGATGTTGGCTATTAAATAAATAGCGGTTAGTTTCTATCTTGTGAATATGGAATATGTGAAGGATAATGCTTAGGCTAATAACTAAAGGATATGTTATGACTAGCGAACTAGTGATTTTATAATAATAAGTGTTGGTTAACTAATAATGAGTAGTTAGGAAGTATTGACTAGATAGATATTCTATGGCAATATGATTATGTTTATGAGTATATTAGTGCATGTTATTCGGCAATGACTATTATGATGATTAGGGATGGGAATGGTGCGGGTGCGGTGCGGGTTTTTTCTAAATCCGCAAGTTTTAAAACCACATCGTACAACACCGCATCACTTTTAAACCCACATAAATTCACCCCACATTCATACCCGCGCATAACCGCACCGCACCGCCTTATGTTTTTAGTTTTTCCTTTTTTTTGAAAAATTTGTAACTCCATTGAAATTCATAATATTTTCAAATCTACAACTAGGAAATAATAAATAATTTCTATTATATCACTTTTCACTAAAAAATTGTAAAAAAGTATAACGTGTACAAGTAATGATCAAATATCATATTTTTATTAAAATGAATAGAGATGTTAAAAAAGCTACTATAAAATTATTTATTTGTAGTGTTGTACTTATCGTTTTAAAAATCATAAACTTTAAGTAAAGAATAGATATAATTTTAGGTATATTCAGGAGAAAAAAAACTAATTTTTATCTTTTTTTTAATTTAAACATGCATATACTCGCAACCTGCACCCCGCTGCACCTTTTAATATTTTTTTTACTTTAACTCACCCCGCACCCATACTCCACCGCATAACTTAAAACCCGCACCACCCTGCATAGCTTAAAACTCGCACCACACCGCACCCACACCGCCCCATTGCAATCCCTAGTGATGATATTGATACCCGACAAAGTTAGGGTATACTATTATGATGATATAATACCCAACTAGATCAAAGAATACTATTGTGATGATATTGATACCCCGTAAATTTGAAGGATACTATTATGATGATATTTTTACCTGAAAAGGCCAGAGGATACTATTATGATGATATTGATACCCGGCAAGGCCGGAGGATACTAGTGTGATGATATTGATACTCAACAAGGCCAGAGTATACTATTGTGATGATGTTGATACCCGATAAGGCTGCAGGGTATATTGATGATATATTGGTATCCGCCAAAGATAGAGGATATATTGATGATATGTGGATACTCAGCAACACAAGAGGTTATATTGATAATATATTGATACTCGACAAGATCGGAGGATATATTGATGATATGTTGATACCCGACAAGGCTGGAGGATACAATTGATGATGTGATGATACCTAAGAAGACTGGAGGTTGATTACGATGATGATAGTTCTGATGAGGACTGTTATGATGAGTTGTGATATTGATTGTGTACTTTGTATTTATTCCTCCATACACATTGCAAATTAGCAGTATGAACCTATATTTATCAGTCAGTATGGGACGGTTTCCTATATATGGGTAAAGAATATGCCTTGTGTTATTGTATGTTTATTGAACCTTCTGATCTTGATGCGGTTTGGGTACACATAGGATCAACAAGGTATTTGGTTGTCCGGAGTAGCCGGTTTTTAGCGTTGTTATTAATATTTTTATTATTATTGTTATGATTATTATTATGGCTAGCTTATGACATATTGATCATTAATATAGTATCAAGATTTGAGGTACGTCTTTGGCCTCTCCTATCTTATGATTGCATGATTATGCATGATTATTTCTTGTCTAGCCATGTGGATTAGGAACCCCGAGTATGATGGTATTTAAATCTTGATAGTATTGTAATGAAGTATGAAAATAAGAATATAAAGATATAGGTTATGCTTTCAGATGACCTTATGTTCTTATATATATACACACACATATATGTATATATATATATATATATCAAGCTATATAAAGCTATCATATTATCGCATATCACATCCTTTATTATTCGTATTTTATAGTCGTATCTTCACGTTGCATATTACTATATATCTTTATTTCTCTCTTTATTTGTCTATTGACCTGGGATATATGGTCTAGCATTGGCTTATATTAAATAGAGCTAGAATAGGATAGTTAACCCTGATACTTCCTTAGTCTTATTTTGTTAGACTCTTGGACATGAATAAGATAGTTATTCCTTATTATCTTATTGAATTGTCATATTATTTCTGGCCTCTTGGGTGTATTTTCTATTCTATTTATATATTTTATATATCTGCTTTATCTTTGAAGCTCAATTGACAGTAGCCTACTGAGTACCATTTGTTTGGTACTCATATTACACTTCTGCAGCCTACAAATCATAGTACGAGTTATTACTATTGATGTGTGCATCGTTCAGAGCAGGCCTAGTTCAAAAACTTAGAGTGAGCTCCTGACGTTCGGAGTAATACATATCTCTCTCTTATATATTAGACTACTCTCTAAGTTGTATATAGAGATAAGTTGTATCATTGTATTTCTCTTTATATTTAACTTTTTTACTCTTTTTATATTAGAAGCTTTTGTACTAATACCACCAGTTTTGGGGATTCTTCTATATATTGATATTTATTTCTTGTATTCCATATTTATTTCCTTATATTATTGAGTACTCCATTACTAGTCGTTCTAGACTATGGGTTGGCTTGCCTATTAGTAGGTTATGGTAGGTGCCATCATGACCTGAGAAGTTGGGTTGTGACAAATTGGTATCAAAGACTAGGTTTCATTGGTATATTAGTACAATAGCTAAGTGGTATTAAAGTCCTGCAGATTGATGCGAAGATGTCCGTAACTTATTTTTGATATGCTACCGAGACATTTTAGGAAATTCACTTCATGACTCCTTATCATGTGTACACATTTCTATGAACCTTGAACACATTCTTTGACTCTATTCTATCCTTGAAGGATGACACGATATTATCGACAGATGCAAATATGACTCCAACATGTGTTTGTAGAATTTCAGCATAGCATCAGACTAGAGGGTCAAAGATGGATATAGAAAATCCTCAGCGGTAGCCAAAAAGGATTTAGGAAGGGTCCTCATTAGACTTCCAGAGTGTGGTATGTTTTTTTAGGCCATGTCAACCATTCTGGATTATGAGGGACAGTATCTCAATGTATTCTAGGATCTTGGATTGGTTGTTTTATGATGAGACACTGGTTCAGAGAATGCCCATGGTATGAGATAGGTGAATAGATAGATTTAGCCTGTATTCCCCACCAGCTTAGGGTTCCTAAGAAAGGATGTGATTTTGAAAGGTTGGACATAATTTAGGGAGTTTCTCTCAGCATCAGTTGGCCAGTCATTTGGGCTCAGTTTGTGTTCTCTCCATATTGATGCTTCAGGAATCGCTACGGCTGCAGAGAGACCGACTACTAGTCTAGGGAGTGTCCGTAACATGAGATTCTAGTCATTCAATTTTTTAGACTAGCTCATGATTTTGTGGAATCTTCAGTTAGAGATAGTGTGCTTTGCGCCTAAGTTGATAATTTAGTCCGTCGGTTCGAGTTGGACCCATTCAGATTTATTTTCCTATACCCATCAGGCATGTGACTCCGAATATCATCACAATTGGTGTGCTTTTATTTCTTGCATTTATCTCTTATTATGTGTATTGGTGTTTTCATACCCTTTGATGATTGTATGCCTTGATAAATTTATATCGGTCATTATGTTCCTTATTGTTGAATTCATGATTATGTTACTACTCCATGGTTTAATTCTTTTAGTAGTGGATGGGGTAGATCTATATTGATGTTTTCCCCCTATATATGTGGTTTTGGGTTTGAGTCCCATTTATCTTAGCACATTAGCCCTATTGTGGCCATTGAGTGGTACATGATATTGATATTCATTTTGGTACCGCCTGTTCAATATATTGATATTGATATTGTTGATTCTATTGCTACCATTGTGTGAGGTTATTGATATTACTCGATGTTATTGCTAGATATTATTACATGATGAATTTCTTTCTCACTGGGTAGCTGTATAGACTAGTGATATCTAGTTAGAATTTCATTTTCTTGTGATACTATTTGGTGTCATGAGTAGATATAACCTAATTTGATAATATTTTTCCCCTAGCGTGGTGAGATTAACTATGTTCCCTCTTAGTTAGTTGTATTAGATTGATTTCAGGGATGTGTTGTGGTATCGAAGGTAAGTTCACCTTCCATGGTTCTTTGTCTTTTTGAGTCGGCAATTTTGTTATGTTGCTTATTTTTTAGTTTGAGATTTTTAGACTTGCTTCCTAGGTTGCGAAAGATTTTGTTTTGGCTATCCTTTTTGGTATAACACGTTTATGAGATAGACTAGTTTGAAGTTTGTTCTTCATTTGTTTCTATTTCTTTATTTGATAGAAATTTTGATATTTGATATTGAGATGACATGGATTAATCTCGTAGGTATGTTGGGTTCGTTCCCTTGTGATGGATTGCCTTATTGGTAGTGTGGAGATTGAATACTCCTTTGTAGTTGTGATATGGTTTTATCTAGTGGAGTTTGAAAGTTAGAGGCAGGTGGCCTTCCCAGTGATCACTTCTTAAGTTGGCAAATTAGAAACTCTTTATCTCAAGTTGTTGGTACTCAGGTGGTGGTGTCAACTCAGACCTTGGTTTTGAGATTGATATTTCTTCTTCGATGATGTTGTTCTGGGGTTGATTCAGTAAATCCCCATTTTAGTGTTTGTTCGGCCTAGTAAGGATAGGTGGAGTGATTCTCTTCGATGATATGAGCTTGTGGCTATTTCTTTACCTAGATGGAGTATTCGATTGGTTAGTTCTCAACTTAAGTTGGATTTCTCCGAGTTGCTAAAGTTTTTGCCTTCACTGGTCTGGTTTTTAGCCTTTAAAATTTTTGAGTATGTTTGGATAGGTCATGCCCTCCAGCAAATATGGAGTGGGTTACATACATTTTCAACCAGTAATTTTTCATTTGGCATTACTCCTATTTTGCAGCTATGTTTAGTTCCTTCTAGTTGATATTGATTTGGTTGCTTGTGTTATCAATCAGTGGTTATCCGTGTGGTGATTTTTGTCTCTAGATATGTCTTGGCTGTGGCTTGGTATGATTTTTCTTGGATATGTCAGATTTGGATACTAGAGTCAATTTGAGATAGTTGACATTGATATAGCCTTATTAGCATAGTTTAGGATTTTTATTCCGTGGAATGGCGATTTAAAAGTATGATAGATTTGGAGCATTAATGGCCACCCATTTTTAGTTCTGATTTAGATATTTGAGATTGACCGGTCTAGCCTTGGTATTGAGATTTTAGCTTGGTGTTGTAGAGATAGCGTGCAACTTTTGTTTTAAACTTGTCCTTGTTCATATTTCATTTATAGGCTGGTTGAACCTACACCGTGGTTGCCTATTTAGTCTTCTAGACTTCGGTTCGATTATAGTTTATAAGTGTTCAGATCATAGACTATGGACCCCGTATTGTTTCCTTAAGTTTTGACCTCAAGTTTCAGTTTTCTTTTGGAATTTTGGATGATTTAGTCAGGGGGAGTAATATTCTCGAGTTGGATTCAGGATGTCTTCATTCTCAGTAGATGAGACATCCTAGAGTGGAATATTCAGTGATGAGTAGTTATAACTTGGATTTCAAGATTTTAGTTTGATTTTCATAGGTACTAGTTGGAGAACTTCCATGGATTGCATTCCGTGATTATCTCAGACTCAGGCTACTAGTGCACCAACTCCTTTAGGTCGCCCAGTCCCTCCTTAGGGCGCATCACCCAGTACCGGTGGTGGTCAGCGCCAGAATAAGTTTTATGCTTTACCATCCCATCAGGAGCAGGAGGATTCACCAGATATTGTTACTGGTATGCTTCGTGTCTTTCATCTTGATGTTTATATGTTGTTAGACCACGATTCGAGTTTCTCTTATGTGACCATGTTAGTTGCGGTAAATTTTGAGATAAGTTCTGAAAAGATCCCTGAGCCTTTCTTGGTTTCTACCCTAGTGGGTGAGTCAGTTGTTGCCAAACAGATCTATAGAAAGTGTCCTATCACTGTCCTTCATCAAATCATTTTAGCATACTTAATAGAGTTAGATATGGTTGAATTTAATCTTATTCTTGGTATGGATTGGCTCCATTTTTGTTATGCCTCCATAGATTGTCGCACCTGAGTGGTAAAGTTCCAGTTTCCTGATGCGCCAGTCGTTGAGTGGAAAGGTAATTCAGTATCTCCCAAGAGTCATTTTATATCCTATCTTAAAGCCAGAAAGTTGATCTCCAAAGAGTGTATCTATCATCTAGTTTGTGTCAAAGCTACTAAGTCTGAGACTCCGATAGTTCAGTCAGTATAGTCAATGAGTTTGCTGATGTTTTTCTCGAAGATTTTCTAGGGGTACCTCCCGATAGGGAAATAGAATTTAGGATTGACCTTCTTCTAGATACTTAGCCTATTTCTATACCTCCATATCATATGGTTCCATCGAGTTTAAAGAGTTGAACTAGCAACTCAAAGATCTTCTAGATAAAGGTTTCGTAAGGCCTAGTGTTTCTCCATTGGGAGTTTCTGTCCTATTAGTGCGAAATAAAGATGGTTCTTTGCATATGTGCATTGACTATCGTCAGCTGAATAAAGTTACAGTCAAAAACAAATATCCCCTTCCTAGAATTGATGACTTATTTGACCAACTCCAAGGTGCAAGTAATTTCTCAAAGATAGACCTTAGATCCGGCTATTATCATCTTAAAGTAAGACAATGTGATATTCCAAAGACAGCTTTTAGAACTCCTTATGGTCATTTTGAGTTTCTAGTCATGTCCTTCGGTCTTACAAATGCCCCAGCAGCTTTTATGGACTTGATAAACAGAGTGTTCAAACAGTATTTTGACATGTTTTTCATAGTTTTTATCGATGATATTCTTTTTTACTCGTGTAGTGAGGATGATCATGCAGACCATATTAGAATTGTGTTAGAGACTCTTAGAGATCACCAGTTGTTTGCCAAATTCAGCAAGTGAGAATTTTGGCTAAGGTCAGTAGCTTTTCTTGGTCATATTATTTCTAGAGAGGGTATTAGAGTTGATCCCTAAAAGACAAAAGCCTTAAGAAATTGGCCTAGACCTATCTCTCTGTCAGACATTAGGAGTTTCTTGGGTCTAGCTGGTTATTACAGATGTTTTGTTGAGGGTTTCTCATCTATTGCATCTCCTATGTCTAGATTGACCCAGATTCCTTCGAGAAGAGTTTTCAGGAGTTGAAGACTCGACTCACTTCAGCCCAGTATTAGTGTTACCTGATGGTACAAATGGTTTTGGGGTGTATTGTGATGCATCTAGAGTTGGTTTGGGTTGTGTTTTGATGTAGAAAGGTAAGGTCATAGCCTATGCCTCTAGACAGCTTAAGCCTCATGAAAAGAATTACCCAACCCATGATCTTGAGTTAGCTGCGATTGTGTTTGCTTTGAAAATCTTGAGACATTATTTGTATGGGATACATATTGATGTGTTCACGGATCACAAAAGATTGCAGTATGTGTTTACCTTGAGGGAGTTAAATCTTCGGCAGAGAAGGTGGTTAGAATTGTTGAAGGATTATGATATAAATGTGTTGTATTATTCGGGCAAGGCCAATGTAGTGGTAGACGCCCTTAGTAAATTGTCTAAGGCAGTGTTACTCATGTGGAGAATGATAAGAGGGACTTATTCTGAGAAGTTCATCGTTTAGCTCGATTGGGTATTAGATTTGTTCATTCAGCTGAAGGGAATGTTTGGTTTCAGAGTAGTTCTGAATCTTCTCTAGTTTTGGAAGTGAAAGAGAAGCAAGATAAGGATTCTAGTTTGGTCAAACTGAAGGAATCAGTCAATGATCAAAAGGTAGAGGTTTTCTCCCAAGGGGGACATGGCGTGTTGAGATACCAGAATAGATTGTGTGTACCATGTGTTGATGATTTAAGGAAGCGGATTATGGCGGAAGCGCATCGTGCCCGTTACTCCATTCATCCAGAAGCCACCAAGATGTAACGCGACTTGTGGGAAATCTATTAGTGGAGTGGTATGAAGAAAGATATGGAAAAATTTGTAGCTAAGTGTGCAGCTTGTCAACAGGTTAAGGTAGAGCACTAAGTACCTGGTGGTACTTTGCAAGGGTTTGGTATCCCTACTTGGAAGTAGGAATAGGTGAATATGGATTTTTGGACTGGTTTACCCCATTTTTCGTTATCATGATTTGATTTGGGTGATAGTAGACATATTGACTAAGTTAGTGCATTTCTTACCAGTTCACACGTCTTACACAGCTGAACATAATGCTAAGTTGTATATCAGAGAGTTAGTTAGATTGCATGGATTTTCTTTATCTATCATCTCTGATAGGGGTAGTCAGTTTACCTCTCACATTTGGAAAGCCTTATAGAAGGGCCTTGGTACTCAAGGTCATCTTAGTTCAGCCTTTCATCCGCAGATAGATGGTCAGGCAAAGAGGACCATTCATACTCTAGAGGACATGTTAAGGGCATGTGTTCTTGATTTCAAAGGTAGTTGGGATGGCTATTTGTCTTTGATTGAGTTCGCTTATAATAATAGTTATCATGCTAGTATTCAGATGGCTCCGTTTGAGGCTCTTTATGGGCAGAGAAGTAGATCGCTAGTTAGTTGGTTCGAAGTGGGTGAAGCCACTTTGATTGGGCCAAACATGGTATTTGAAACCATAGAAAAAGTTTGGTTGATTAGAGAGAGATTGAAAGTAGCCTAGAGTCTTCAGAAATCCTATGCAGACATAAGAAAAAGATATCTTGAGTTTGAGGTTGATGATCTTGTGTATTTGAAAGTTTCACCCATGAAAAGGGTGAAGAGATTTGGCAAGAAGGGGAAGCTTAGTCCCCACTATGTAGGCCTCTTCCGAATTTTGAGCCGTGTTGGAAAGGTAGCATATGAGCTTGAGCTACCCGCAGATTTATCCTCAGTTCATCCAGTATTTCATGTTTCCTTATTGAAGAAGTTCATGGACGATTAAGCCATTATAGTTCCTCTAGAAAGTACAAATATTAAGAATAGCCTTTCATACAAAGAAGTTCCAGTAGGGATTCTTGATCGTCAGATCCGCAGACTAAGGAACAAAGAAGTTCCCTTGGTCAAAGTTCTGTGGCAAAATTAGTCTATTGAGGGTGCTACTTGGGAAGTAGAAGAAGACATGTGTACCAAGTATCCTCATCTTTTCTCCACAAACTTAGATTTAGCCGAAGATAATAGTTTTCCTTCATTCAGTTCTTTTCCCAGTCTTAGATTCAGGTATATAGTCATTTCCATGTAAACTCATGCACTCATAGATCAGTTCAGTAGCTCATTATGTTGAGAATCGGTCATTTTTTTTATTTCAGTTGTGCATGATAGCTTATAGCCTCAGATTCCTCAGTACTTCCAGCTTAACTAGCCACATTCGAGGACGAATGTTCCTAAGGGGGAAATATTGTCATACCCCATACTTTTCCTAGCTTAATTTCATCCCTAGAATGCCAAGGATTAGCTTATAAAATGATTTTTTTTTCATATGGAATTTTACAAATTTAGACCTTCCATAGTGTGGGAAATTGAATAAGCTTTCCATCGATATCAAATTCGCCCAAATCCGACACTCGGTGAAGAAGTTAAAACTTTTTAGTAAGCAGTGTGCCAACTGGGAAGTCACCGCATCGCGGTGAAGGACAATTTCATAATTGTCATTTTCCAGTGGACCTCAGCGATATTGGTGCATCCTGGAGAGGTCCAATTTTCCATTTGTCAATTTCCAGTAAGTCTACGCGATTTAACCGCGTCGCAACGATGGTCAAAATGGCATTCCAACGGGGCACCGCAATAGCACCTCATCCTGGAGAGTTTCTAGTTCCCAATTGTCCCTCATCCAGTGAGCCATTGCGGTAGTGGCGCATCGTGGTGGCCTATTAAATCGCGATTTTGGTTCGCTTTTCCAGTTCCGTTTAGAAGTTTAAAGGGCGTATTGTGGTTAATTCCCAAGCCCCAATCCGTCCAAAACTTGAGATTAAACCTATTCTAAGCCTATTATGCTTATTATTCATCAATTTTCTCTCAAACAAAAACCCTAGAACTCAAAATTTTCTTCTCCAAAAATCAATTCCACCATTGTTTCTCCAAGAAAGCTCAAAATTGAGGATTCCCAAAATAAGATAATCAAGAACTCATCTTCAAGAACTCAAATAGGAATCAATAATTTAAGTTTCTTCATCTAATCATCAATCAAGGTATGTGGGGTTTAATAACAAGGATCTTCTTTCAATCTTGTGCCCAAAACCAAGTTTTAATTACAATTCATATGATTTTGAATGAATACTCATGAGATTTGAATTAAGGTTCATACCTATTATTTCTATTTGCAATTATGAGATTTCAAGTGTTTTTGAATATGAATTGCATGTCTATTATCATATTTTCATGCCTATTGCAGTAATTTCTAGATTTTGAAATGAATTATCATTGTTTTCATTATCAAGCATAATTATTATGATGTTTCAACATGTATTTGATGCATGGGTTATCAAGCCCAAGTTTATTTGTAGATATTTCAAGAAAGATGATGCTTTAAGCATCTTATGATCAGATTTATTTCAGATTTACTGCAAAGCTTTGATCTTTTGATCCTCAGTTTAATTATGGAATCTACTCTATAGATTTATTACAGATTACAGAGTTCAGATTAGATTTATTTACAGATTTAATTAGAAAAATGCATAATTGGTTTCAGATAAACCCTTATGCTAGTTTTTAAAGTGGATTTCTAATAGAACAAGCATACAGATTTAAAGGGAGTAGTATTTAGCACCGAGCGGGAAGTGTGGGATTAGCGTGCCCTATCTTCCATAGAACTACATAGCCACCGTAGGCACAAATTATCAGATTATTCCCATTCTAATATGGATGATAAAGTTAGCTTGTGATTGATCACATGGACTTTAGTTACACTCCCTGGCAACAGTATGACACCTCTCCCCATCATGAGGTTTTCCCTTAGGAGAATGAGACGTTTGACTCCATGTTAGCTCACAAGGTTTATATTGGTTAGAAGAACCTCCCTTCTAGTTAAAGTAAAATATTAACAGAAAAGCTTTTAAGAAAACTAAGTGTAAAGGCTCACAACTTTACTCAGATTATGCTTTACAGAAAGATATTAGCTACAGATTTCAACTTTTAGATTTCAGTAACAGAAGTGAGTCCTTTCTACACTTAGACAGTATGATTTACAGACATAACATTAGGATAACTTTTAGAACTAAATGTTATGACTCACTAGATTTATAAAGTATGTTTTTCTTCTGATTATTTCAGATTTCAGTATTTCAGATATTTCAGCTTATGTGAGTCATTTACATTTAGCATGCATTTTTTTTTTAAATTATGATGATGAGATGACGTTTTACTTATGCATTTCACCCCTATATACTCAGTACATCCTTAAATTACTAATCCACATATATATCTATATGCTACATTATATCATAATGTAGATTCAGGTGCTCAGTATCAGCAACGTGAGTAGTTTGAGCATTCTCCATCTACATCCTACAGTTGGTGAGTCCTCATATTTCAGGGACTTGTTCATTCAAATTTTGCAGCTTATTAGTTTTACATGATTCAACATTTCTTTTCAGACAGTTCGAGTTAGTTGAGGGTTTGTCCCAGTGGCTCTCTAGTTATTAGTAGTAGAGGCTTGTCAGGCTGCTAGATATTATTCAGACTTATGTTATTGATGTTCAGACGCTATATTCAGATTATTCTCAGATATTTCATTTAGTTTTTCGCATTTAGTATGACTTCATGCCTATATTTCCCTTATTATTAGATTCAGACTTTGTAACAGACAAACAGGGTTAACTTAAGGCTACTTGTAGTCTTGAGCACCGTGTGACGTCTTCTGACAAGGTTTCAGGGCGTTATAGACTATTTGCCTGGGTAAGTAATAATATACATAAGATTTGATTGTTAGTTATGATTAGGAATGGTTTTAGTTATTGAAAGTTATTTCTCAATCCACGAGCAAATATCACATGGGCTTCTCTCGAAAACCCAAATGTCTACATTTCTAAACAATAATAGACCTCGTTTCATTTTCTTAACTTTTGGACCAATAGGTTGAAATGAGTTTTGAGACCCAAACCAAAGGTCTGCCTAACCTAAAATCAACATTCCAAAGTTGCTGGTGCAGTCGAAATTTGCATACGAGATTGTTTTGCTGAATTTTTCATCAAGTGTCCATTTGGAACTAACGAAGACTTAAAAATAGGGTATTAGCTCTAAAAACCAAACTAACTGTCTGGTAACTGAACTGGCAGTTCCAGCAAGTCATAAATGACTTAGGGCAACTATAGAGAAGCTCTAATGGTCGAAATAAGAAAAAATATTTAAAATGACTTGAAGGGTCATTATAATATCCACTGCTAAAGGAACTTTTATCCATAGAAGTTAAGGATTAGGATGTAACTAAAGTCTCAAACATGTGAGGATACTACGTCTACATCTTGCTCTTGATCTCCTAAGTGACCTCTTCCACAGGTCGGTGCCTCCACTGAACCTTAACTATAGAAATCTCTCTAGTGCGCAATTGTCTCATATCACTAGCGAATATTAGCATTGCCTCCTCCACAAAGTCAAACTCTCATCGAACTGAATTGAGTCACATCTAAGCACATGAGACTAATCAGGAATGTATCGGTGCAACATAGAAACATGGAAAACTAGATGGATATTAGCATAATCTATAGTACAGCTAACTCAAAAGACACCTTGCCAACTGCACAAAGAATCTCAAAAGGTCTGATGTATCTAGTGGTGAGCTTAACCTTCCTCTCGAATCTCATCACAGCCTTAATAGGAGATTCATGGAGAAATACATAATTACTAACTGCAAATCTCAAGGCATGAAGCCTACGATCTGCATAGGCCTTTTGCCTATTCCGAGCCGCTCTCAACCTATCCTGAATCACCCTAACTCTATCAAATGACTCCTAAAGCAAATCAGTACCATGGGGTCTAACCTCAGATGTATCAAACTATCCAACTAGAGAACGACCCCTCCTATAATACAAAGCCTCGAAAGGTGCCATCTCAATACTCGAATAATTACTGTTGTTACAAGAAAACTCTGTCAAGTCTAAGTGGTTCTCCCACTAGCCTCCAAAGCCCATTACATAGGTTTAGAGCATATCCTTAAGTACCTGAATGGTCTGCTCGGACTGACCATTGGGTTGCGGATGAAAAGCTATACTAAAATCCACCTGAGTGCACAACACCTCCTGAAATACTCTCTAAAATCCTAAAGTAAACATAGACCCACGGTCTGAATTAACAGAAATTGGCACACCATGCAAACAAACTATCTCTTAAACATAGATATGGGCCAATCTATCAACACTGAAGGACATCTGAATAGGAATAAAATGTGATGACTTGGTCAGACGATCAACAATGACCCAAATACAATCAGCTCTACAGAAAGTGTGAGGCAAACTACTAACAAAATATATAGAAATTGGCTCCCATTTCCATTTGGGAATGGCCAATATCTGAATTAATCCGCCTGGTCACTGATCATCATTTACCTACTAACAACATAGGCAATGAGCTACAAAGTCTGCCATATCTCCCATTATACCACTGCTCCACCAATAATGTTGTCTCAAATCTCTATACATATTGCTTGTACGGGGATGAATGGAATATCTAGGGTTGTGACCCTTATACAAAATCAATAAAATAAAGTCAACAATCCTTAGAATACAAATACGGCCATCAAATCTTAAAACACGCTCGGAATCTATTGTGTTACTCTCGGACTCACCTCTTAACACCTGATCATGAAGGAAGCAAATCTTACTATCCTCAAAATAACGATCTCAAATCATCTCAAATAATGAACACCTAGCCTTAAAATTAGCAAAAATCCTCCTAGGGTCTGAAATATCAAGGCAAACCATCAAGTTGGCTAAGTACTAAATGTACCATGCCAATAGCCTCTGAGAAATTGAAATACAAGCCTAGATACCCATACTCACTGCCTTCCAACTCAAGATATCTATTAACACATTTTCCTTGCTCGGATGAAACAAGATCAAAATATCATGATCCATAAGAAATTTCATCCATCTACATTACCTAGAATTAAGTTACCTCTGGGTCATAAGGTGCTGAAGACTGTGATGATCGACGAAAATCTCACAATGCACACCATATAGATAATGCCTCCAAATGTTATGCACGAAAACTGACACCACCATCCCCAAATCGTGGGTAGGGTAGTTGCACTCGTGCACCTTATTCTGTCTAGAAGCATAAGTAATAACATAACCCTGCTGCATTAATACAGAACCAAAACTGATACCAGATGTATCACAAAACATGGTGAATCCCTCACCCTCAATGGGAAGAGCTAAAATAGGAGCCAAAGTAAGGAAATCCTTGGGCTTTCCAAAGCTAGACTCACACACCCGTACTATAAAAAAGAAACCTTGTTTTGAATCCATCTAGTCATAGGGGATGAAATAGTAGCAAAACCCTTAACAAAGTATCTATAATAATCAGCCAAACCAATGAAGCTAGGAACCTTGGTCGGAAATATAGGTCTAGCACAATCAAGAATCACCTCAATCTATGTTGGGTTTACCATAATACCATCCCTAGAAACCATATGTGTAAGCAATGTCACTCACTTAAGCCAAAACTCACACTTAGAGAATTTGGCAAAAAAAATATGATCTCTTTAGGTCTGGAGCACAATCTTCAAATACTGCGCATGCTCCTCTCTACTCCTCGAATATGCAATGATGTCATCATTGAATACAATCACTAGGGAATCTAAATAAGTCCTGAACACTCAGTTCATCTAATCCATACATGCAACTGGGCATTAGTCAACCGAAAAGACATTACAAGGAACTCATAATGACCATAACGGGTCCTAAAAAAGCTGTCTTTGGGATATCCTCAACCCAAATTCTCAAATAATGGTAGGCAGATCTAAAATAAATAGTAAAAAAACACTACCTCAACCTAAAGTCAGTCAAACAAATCATCAATACGAGGCATATGGTAATGGTTCTTCACTTTCACCTAACTAAGCTTCCTATAATCAATACATACATACATGGAGGCATCTTTCTTCAGCACATAACATTAGAGCTCCATAAGGAGATACACTCGGTCTAATGAAACCCTTACCATAAAGATCATGAAATTGAGAATTTAGCTCCTTAAGCTTGGCAGGAGCCATATGATAAGGTACCATAGAAATAGGTCGGGTGCCAGTAGCGAGATCAATAGCATACTCAGTATCACGTACTGGGGGAATACTAGGCAGTTCAGTAGGAAACTCATCATGAAACTCATAAGCTACAGGAATGGAGTCAAGCGATAGACTATCAGATCTAGTATAACAAATATAAGCAAGATAAGCCTCACATCCCATTAAAATAAGCCTTATAGCATGAACATAATAAATAATCCCCATCGATTCACGACTAATCGCTCCCTGCCACACGACAAAGGGCACGCCAGACATGGCTAAGGTAACGGTCTTGGCAAAATGATCCATGACTGCATGATAGTAGGATAACCAATCCATGCCCAGAATTACATCAAAATCCACCATATATTGAATAATAAGACCAACATAAGTATTAACATCTCTAACAGTCATAACACATTATCTAAAAATTCAATCCACTACTAAAGAATCACCCATTGGAGTAGATATGCATAATGGAACGGATAATAAATCATAAGACAACTCCAACCTGTGGTGCATAATAAACAAATATATAATAATAAGTAGATCCCAAATCAAATAAAGCAAGGGCTTACAGGAGGTATACCAAAATTATACCTATAAAAACAATATTCAAAGTCTCAGACTTGGGTCTTGCAGGTACTGCATACAACTAACCACCCTACCTCCCCCAGCTAGACACCTGGCCGACCTCTTATCTTGCCTTCTTGAGAACCTTCTAGAGTACCCTGGAAACCATCCTTATGAACCTGAGAACCATCTCTAGCTAAGGTATGAAATGCTCTAATAGGGGGAACAATCTAAGCTAAAGAAACAATATCCCAATGAAAAGGGCACTATTAGGAATAGTTACTAAGACCCCCACAACTATAACATAAACTTGGAGTAGAACCAAAACCAATAGATTCGATTGACTTAGAATAACCACCACAACAGGAATGGCTAAATAATGAAACCCTCAACGACTAACCACTGCTCTTACAAGGGCGATCACTAGTACTAGATTAAGTTCCATTAGTAATCGGATGTGTTACTCTAATAGTTCAACAAAGATAAGTCTAAGGATGATAGGATAGACATGGAGGATTGCTACTCTAAGAACTACCATCTTTAGGCCAGGAACTATGATGGTTCCCACGGAATCTGCCCTAAAACCAAGTCCTTTTATCATGACCCTCACAGTGTACCCCCTCTATCACCCGAGCGTGATCTGACACCTCATTAAAAGACGTACTTGCAGTAACTAAACATTGAGTAAACTCATGAATAGTGAGTATAAACTCTCTAACAAAGCAATGGACTCTCTCATAATCAATATCTATAATAGAAGTTGCATGCCTAGCCAACTTGTAAAAATGGGCTTCATACTCTGCAACTATCATTGAGCCCTGCTCTAATCTAGAAAACTAATCCCTTATATGATCTCGAAGCCTACAAGGCATATATATCTCTAAGAATAGCTCGAAATACTGAGTCCATGATAAAAAAAGATCCAACAGTTCTAGAATCTATATAACCTTTGCACCAATGTCGAGTAGCCAAATCTAACTTAAATAATGCGTAATCAACACCACTAGTCTTAATAAAGCCAAAATTATGGAGCCTATCTTCATAGAAAATTAGGAACTCATATGCACCCTCGTTCGGAACACCAGAAAATCTAGGCGAAGCCAATCTCAAGAATCTACCAATATTTTGGCTCATCAAAAACATAGCAGGCTGGGCAAACACTGGCTGAGCCACTACCAGCTAAGCAACTTCCATTGTAGGAGTAACCTCAAGACTGAGAACCACTGCTATATGTTACACCTCCACCTTAGTACCACTTTGATTAATATACTATGCACCACCAGACAACACACCACCAAATATCCCTAAAAGCTGAACCAGTGCATCTCTGAGCACTAAAGGAAAAAATAAACTCTGAAAAACCCTGGGCAGGTCCTTAGCCCACTATTAGATAGGGCGGATAAATCTCTAGCTCAGGAGTGCGAATAGGGTCAGGTAGAGAACCCCTATTCAGGACCTTAGCTGGGGACACATATCGTGGTTTCCCAAGATGTCTAGGTCATCTATAAATAGGAGAAGTATCCTAAGGCTTAGTCTTGAGACCCTTATCTTGTATAGTGCAAGAACGTGTCCTGGCAATCTGCAAAAGCAAAAAGTCAAGGGAATACTTTTACAAAGAAACTCAGACTCTTAGCACGAAGTGAGTGAAAGAAGTGATGAACTCCTAAGAATATCACATATCCACTCGAAGATAAGAAATGAACGTCATTGTTTTAATTCGCAGGACTCTACTAGTCACTTGCTCTTATACCAACGATTCGGGTGTAGCCTAGGCTTTGAAACCATTTGTCATGAGCCAAATTATGAATCATGATGGAACCTACTAAATTCCTCTAGTAGGTAATCCAAACCATAATTCAGAGTTAATGCAATGGGTTAATTTGGTGGAAATTCCCAACATTTGTGAATTTTAATAACAAAATTTATAATTAGGTAAAGAATTCGATATAGATAAAAAAAATAGTCAATACAAGATACCATCCCACGACCTGGTTAAGCCAGTACACGAGCATCTAGTAGTATAACAACTTAATGACTTAGAATAGTCATCAACATATGTCTTGATAAAAAAAGACTAAATATAAAGATAGAGGGAAATGGGTGACTTGAACACCAAGAGCTCACACTATCTCTAAAAATATCAACACAATAGGATAAACAATAAATGGTGATATCTTGTACTCAGATTTGTACTAAAAAGTTATAAAAGTGTAGTATGAGTATTAAAACAATGGGTACTTAGTATGAATCATCAACTGACTAGGCTAAACCATGATATAGGTATGATAAAATGCAAAACTGACTGAGCTAAGCCATGATATAGGTATGATAAAATACAAGATAACATAACTAAGTCATGGTGCAAACATAAAGCTAAAACATCTCCAATACTGCTATACATAACAATTAATTAAACCAGGATAACAATATAACATAAGGCATCAATACATGCCAACATCACTATGTAATATGTGTAAATACATTAGAATAATAACGCATTACAAGGCATTACACAAGCAACTAAAAACTACAAAATTGGCACCCATATGCCAATTGGTGCAGAAAGTAAATAACTCATCACAGACTCTCATATGCCTGAAGAGTACACCCAAAGATAGAATATAGCAACCATTCATAATTAAAACTAACCAATCTATTATATAACCAACATCCCACAATTCATTATCAATTGGTCATTTACTAATAATGACAAAGTACCCACATTCTATAATATTACTATCATTTAACAACCTTATCATTGTTACTCACTAGCCACCACATACTAGCTAACAATATCTTATTAACTAATCCATTTGATTACTAGCCATCATATAACAACTAGTCATCATTTAGCAACTATTCACCACTATTCGCTAACCACCATTTTATTAGCTAACCATCATCTAGTTACTAACACCATTTATTAACTAATCATTTTTTAATAACTAATCCTCATCTATCAACTAGTCATGATTAGTCGCTTAAATAATATCCATCACTAATCCTTATTTATCACTAATCATCAACTATGTCGTCTTATAATAGATTATCACTAATCATCATAAGTCCACTAATTATCATGTTTACCACTTTCAGGCTATATCTCGCTTCTCTAATAACAATGTCATGCCCAACTATATATAAGGAAATATAAATGTATATATATATATGTATGTATGTATGTATAATAGCCATACATAGGGCATAACCGGACTTGAACTGGTAGATGTATACATAGGAACATCAATATAATCATCCTTTGGACTTGCTTGGTATTAATGTATCATCATAATTATCCTCTGGTCTTTCCATATATTAATGTATCATCATAATCATCCTACGACCTTTCCAAGTACTAATATATCATCATAATCATCCTCCTGACTTGTTGGGTATCAATATATCATCATAATCATCCTCCAACCTTGCCGGGTCTCAATAGGTCATCATAATCATACTTCGACCTTATCAGGTATATAACATCATAATCATCCTCCGATCTTGTCGGGTATATATCATTATCAATATGGCCAAAGAATAATCATGAGAGTATTTACCAATAATAATCATGAGAGTATTTAACAATATTACCATAAACATAATATATTTATATGATGAATAGTCACAATCAAAATCGTGAATTCTAGCATAACTAATAGCATGATTACCAATGTAGTGAATAAGCACAATCTTTGACATAATCAATTGCATGATATCTAGCATAATCAATAAGTATGGTCTATAAAAACTCAGGCAATATCTTTATCAAGGGCCTAATTAAGGTCTTATTATTATAATAATCAATACCTACTCCATGACATAAAATATAGCTTATTTACAGCATAATCAATGGCTTAATCACCAATATAGTCAATAAGCATGTCCTCTAGTATGAACAGAAGTTTAAAGCTAATTTATCGATGAGTAAGATTTCTAGTGTAGTTAATATTTGATTCTTTGGATAAATCAATAGCATAATTTATGGCTTAGCCAATATGATAATCAAGTTCTTATTCAATAATATATTCGGTATCCCAAACAATAGTCAGATCAATATCACAATTTAGTAAGTCATCATAATTGTAACCTATAACTTATTGCAATATAATCCATATATTATCATAGCATAATTGACAATCTAATCTATTAGTATATGAACATTACGTCTAATGTCATTATTAACATAGCCATCAAGTTCCAAAGTTTCACAATATTGTAGAAAAGGGCATTCTCTAGGGATTTAAAAAAGCATATAAGGGTTCAAGAAAACTAAACATTCATCTTGACTTAAGGTGGGTTGAAGTTCCCAATTCTAAATTCTTGAAATACATTCTAAGTTAAATTCTATCCTGGACTAGAATAAGGTATCCAAATCCTCTCTTAGATGTATAACAAGTCACTAATAGACCTAAGGCAGATATTATACTTAAGCACTTTAACTAAGTCAGTGGAATCTAAGTCAACCTTTATTAGTATAAGCAACTAAGGACAAATTACCCTAAGCATGAGTAACTATAGCATTTTACTTAATTTATATAAATCTAAGTCATTCTCAAGCTAAACATGAGTAATGAATTCCAATTCACTATGGCATATGGAAATAACTCAAGTGTTTTAACATTACAATTTCTAAATGGGTTAAACAGTCCAACAATACAAAGTCTTCTATTTCATCAACCAAATACCTAAAACCCATCCGAAATCTAACACAATATGACAAAAATACTGTGAAATAGCTCAATATAACCCGGGATAAATATTTTCTACCACAATGCCAAAGAAAGCTCAACGAATCATTAAATCATTGCCTTTTCTTTCTAAGAAACCTCCTCAAGATGCCATGATATCATAAATATATTCTACTCATCAATACGATAATAATGATAATCATATTGAAGCATTGTACTTCGGGTCCAAAATCACACAAAAATCACATGTATGCCCCACTTACTGAAATCACATTTCCAAAACAAACCCAACATTCTTACAAGCTCAATGAATTATTACCCTAAAAATGGGCGAAAACCAAACTAAATTGAGGATAAAATCAAGCCCTAAAGGTTTTAAGGTTTTGAGAAATAAATCAAGAAATCCACAAAGAAAGAGTAAATTCTTACCTCAAATCAGAAAATAATCGCAAGAATAAATGTTACTCTCACTTCCCAATCACCAACAAGCTTTAATTTAAAACCCTCAAACTATTTGGGGGTTTTAGATAACAAAAAAATTGAAGATGAATGGGCAAAATCACATAAAAAAGGTCCTTTTATACCTAGTCAATGTACTTGGGTCTCGCTATCATGGACCCAGACCTGTTATTGTGGCATCTCAATTATTCTACTTAAGTCGTGATCGTTAGAACCCTTTGCAATTTCAGTATCTAGACATGCACGAATGAGTCTTGATAATATCTAATAGTATCATTATCGCAGTGCACCAGAAACTTGGTGTACCAGATTTTCCAAGTTAAAAAATAGGCTCGACTGGGTACTTGAGATTTATTCGAATATCATATATGCAAATAAATAATGTAACCATACAAAACATGATGTTCTAGACTCAATGGAGACTTAGATTTTCCATATGAGGTAACTTCAACAAAATATGGGTCCCATTTCCTTATTTTAGTTTCTTAACTTTCCAACCAGTAGGTCAAAATGAGCTTGGGTTCCTTGAGACCTAAACGAAAGGTATACCTAGCCTAAAAATATTAGAGCTATTGGTGTAGTTAGAATTTGCATACAACATTGTATTTTTGATGTTTTCATTCAGTGGTCATTTGGAACCAACAAAGACTTTAAACTAGGAAATCGTTATTAAAAAACAATGAACTGCCCAGTAATTGAACTGTCAGTTCCAACAAGTCATAAATGACATTGGGCAGCAATAGAGAAGCTCTAATAATAGAAATAAGAGGAAATATATAAACTAACCTGAAGGGTCATTATATGTAAATTAAAAATTCTAAAACTTTATGAAGTCTAAAGATTGAGACATACTAAGAGGTTTTTGTGAAGTTGGGTATCATCTTCGGTCTTCAATCTTCCTCTTTATAGCCTTTAGCTATTCTGGCTTCTTTGCTCTATAAGGAATACCTAAGGATTTTCTTCTCAATCAAGGATTTGAATAAGGATTCACATCATATGGTACTTCCATATTAGATATGTTCGTACATATGGTATGACCTTTATTTCATAAGCATACACTCATAGTCATACATTTTCATATCAGATATGTCTATGTAGAAGGTTTGATCTTCTTTTCTTCCATGGATCCTTAAGAGATCTGCTTTCCATATTGCTCTGTGATTGTTTATCTATCTTTATTGTAATATGGAATGTAATAATATATTTTCTATATCAAACTCTGAATTGTTGGTAGTTAAGTATCTTGCAAGATGCTTCTAAAAGTTTATCTCCATAGATGGTCGTACTTTCCTTGATTATATCTTCACTGTATCCTACATAATTTTGGTTATTACTTTCTCATTATTAAAGTATATTATGTCAATATAGGAAGCTAAAATTTTGGTAAGAGGGGAAGGCTTAGCACCAAGTATATCTATATCTTTTAAATGTATAAGGATGCGAATATAATAGGCTACATGCATGCATTAATTCGAAGATAAGCTAAATTCCATCCAATGTTTCATGTCTCTATGATTGAGAAATACCATATGTTTGGAGATTGCATAATTCATTGAGACATAGTTTTACTTGATATGAATTTTTCTTTAGAAAAGGAATCTATAGCAATACTTTGTTGGGATGTTTGAAAGTTGAGAACCAATGAGATTATATAAGTGAAAATCCAGTGGAATCACCATCTTATTATGGAGGCCATTTAGGAGTTTGAGCTAGATACGCAACAAGTGTCCTCACTTGTTTTTAAATTCAGGTACTCCTATTGTTAGTTTCTTTATCCATTTCTTGAATTATAATTTAAGGATGACGATGGGTATACAAGTATCTATTATCATTACCCTTTCCATCATTATGGTATAACTTAACAAGCCAAAATATGGGTTAAGATTCTCCATGGATGAAATATTAGAAATGTCAGGCTAGGTTGGTCATGGATAAATTCCAAGTACAGTGTGGTATCGGTAAATTTTGTAATGGAAAATTCGATGACTTATGAATTAAGACCATAAAGTGTTAGATGATAGGTTAAGGAGTTCGTAGAAACTTTCAAAACTAAATTTCTGTTTGTAAGACTCCAAATATATCATTTAATATAAGAAGGTTAGTTTCAGATATCACAAATTGGGTGTGTGATGTAAAATGTCCAAAAATAGGATTTCCTAGAGTTATTAACTCGCCTAAACCTCTATAGGGGAATTCAAACTACCATCACACCTATTATATCATGAATTTTAGAGCTATAATGGAAGTCAATAATGGCCAATCTCGTTATAGCAGGCAAATCCTGCCATAGGGAGATCACTATAGCGGGAATCAAGCAACTATAAGGTCTATGCATAGTAAATAACAACTTTTAGATGTAAAATATTATTTTCATTCAAAACTAGTTCAGTAAAAAGAGAGGGCAATTTAGGGATAATACCAACATTTTCCTCCAAAGTCCTTTGTTGAGGCAAGTTAATCCACCTATTTAAATAACTTTTCATTAATTAATCCCTAGAATCTCTAGGCTTATATCATGGTGAAGGAATAACTTGACACGGATTTATTTTTCAATGCAAAGTACCACTATGAGCACAACTTTACTTCATACACACTACAACTTATTTAATCACTTGTCTATAACTCTACACACATCAAAAGGTACTTCCTTCAAAGGCACACAATGCAGAATAGATCTATCAATTCATAAGCACTTTATACATCCACTTTAAAGTTTTTCTTGATCTATATCAACACAACAACAAGATTTAAACACCACTACCAACAACTTTTTTTTCTAAATACCACCATGAAATCTATACCAAACGTATCACCTCTTAATTAGAACCTAAAGACATATAACCCTATTGTTAACTTAATGGATACATAGATCCATATATATATATATATGTATATATATATATATATACCTTAACCAATTACTTTCCCCATCTTTATGCTCACTATATTTCTAAATGCACACCCCTGACTATTAGGTCATTTTTCGATCTATGGATCATAATATCCCAAATAACACTATCTTATGATTAAAAATACTACCTATAAATATTTATACAAACTTTTCCCTTTCATGGGTTCTATATTTTATGATGGATTAAGAAAGAAAATAAATATATATCATATTCAAGCTCAACAACATGATTTACATAGATAAGGACGTATTTTTCTCAATCAATAGACTAAAAAATGTTGATGGCCTCTCTTAATCTCTTTGGGCATTCTCTGAAGTATCAAATATTTCTATTTGAGAGAATATTATCATTAAGAACCGGCCTTTACTATTTCTATTACCTCGAATATGAGGTGTAGTTGGAGGAATTTATAGCAATGCATGAATCCCCATAAGTTTCATATGGTAGTAGTCTATTGCATGATCTAGAGTATGAAAGAACAAGAATCTTTTCTTAGATGTTTGTATTCCCTTATTATAGAGGTGGGCTGATGTTAGGTGTATTTATGCATCCTAGTCTTTTCAGCCTTATTTTGAGGATGATTCTTATGCTATATGGGTTAATAACAATATAAATGTTAACATAAGTGTTAAAGTCCATGATTACAATGTTCAGAGTGTATTCCAAATAAGTTTGTACTTAATTGAGTCATTTAGAGTTCAATTGTGGAAACTAGCGTTACTAGGTTGAGCTAGGTGCTTGTCTAGTCGATCCATTGAGTTATAGCGTGTTTAAAGGGTTCCAAATGGTTTAAATATGTAATTAAGAGATGAATAAATTATTGGTAATGTCCAAGGTGCAATTTGATTAAGTCAAGTGTGGAACATAAAATTAAAGATCAATGCGAGCAAGCCTAGTTTTAGCTCTTGTTTTGATTCATCATCATGGATATTGTTTTTTGGTTGTCTCTAATTCATGGTGTGCGATTATGTAGGAATATTCATGATCTGAATATGATGATATTTTGATGTTGAATAAGCTGGAAATGAAAGGGAGACAACACCAAAAGACAAGGGATGGAAGGAAGCACTCAACACTTAGCCAAAATTTTGGAAGCAACTTCCAGAGGGACCACATAGATAAGACCGCGGTTCCTTGGATGTCGTGAGGTTCTACAGAAGGCATATCATTGTCTGGAGTGGTTCTCAACCTATCTCGCCACCCCCTCCACTCCACTTCTCAATTCCTGTTCGATTCCAACTCCTGCACGGCTTTGGCTTACCTTGTGCTATAAATACAACATTGTACAAATTTTTTTACACATATTTAGACGTCTTGGAGGATTAAGGGTCTTATATAACATAAAATTTTAGGATTTTATTATTTTAATTTTTTTCATTCATGTTCTTAGTTTTTAATTACAACCTTCTGATTATGATTATGACTATGAGTGACTAGAAATCTTGTTTTTGGGGTTAAAGCAATGAATATCAGTACTATTGTTTTGAATTAAGTTTGTTTAATTTTACTTATCAATATTGGTTGTCAGTTCATCTTTGATATAACTATTTGGTGGATTGATCAACAGAAAAATATATCAATTCTCTACCTTTTGATCTCGGGAGAGGGAATAGAGAGATAGAACATGGAGATGAACAAAGTATGGTTCTTATTTCTTTATAAAATAAGGAATTTGAATTAGTGTCTAGGACATATTTGTACTTAAATGCCTTACTTGATTCATACGTAGGATGACAGATTTAAGACATTTAATTATAATATTACATCCCCGCTCTACAATGTAGTTGTAAGGTACATATTAGGTATATGATTAGAGGTCGGAAGATCATGATCATGCAGTTAACCCTAAGAATCAACAACCAAGATAAGCAAGTGAACGAATGAAATTTAATAACATCGTATAATTGTTCGAATTGGTTTAACCTTAGATTTTCTCCTATTGATTGTTTGAAAATCATCATTTCAATTATTGTTTACTATTCTTTAGTTACAAATTCAAAACTCTAATTTTTGGTTACTCTTGCACCAAATTAATCTAAACTGTGAACTAGAATTGAATCGTTGTTGAGGAAAGTCCTTGGGTGATTGATACTTGGCTTCTTGAAGGATACTTTACTACTTAGTAGACCACTTACAGTTATGTGTACCCTTGGGAGCTGTCAAGTTTTTGGCGCTGTTGCCGGGGACTTGTAATTTGGTAGCTTTTTATTTTAGTTTTACTTTTAGATTTATTTGATATTTTTATGCTTGGTCTTGGTTATTTTTTTTACAGTAAATAGGTTTTCAAAGTAGTAAGTTGGCAAGGGATCAGGACTCGGTTGAACCAAGCTTCGAACCTGAGCAACTTTTCCTTCAACGCAGGAGAAAGACAATTCTTCTCTCCTAAATTCTTTAAAACACAGAGGACCAAGAGAATCCTACCATCATGGCTGATGAATAAGCAGCCCGCAAGACAGTAAGAGAAGTGGCAATCCTACTTCAAACAAATTTGACCTCCCTATTTTAAAAGCCTGCAGCTGGAAGCAATTTTGAGCTTAAAAAGAATATGGTCCAGCTTCTGACTAGTGGTGGATAGTTCATAGGGCTTTCACATGAAGATCATCAGGTCCACTTGCGAAATTTTCTAGAAATTAGCGACACATTCATTTCTACTGGTGTGAATACAGACTACGTGAGGATGATATTGTTCCCCTTCTCACTAATTGGGGAAGAAAAAAAGTGGTTGAATATAGAATAGACAAATTCAATCACATCATGGGATGACATGGCCAGAAAATCTCTTATCCAATTTTTCCCATTTGGTAAGACTGTGAGACTTTGTAGTGAGAGAGTGTGCTTCAAACAGAAGACAAAGGAGAATCTTTATCATGCTTGGGAGCACTTCAAGGCTCTTCTTCAGGACTGTCCATACCATTAACAGTCCAATAAGGTACTTGATCATACTTTTGTAGAGGCTCTTAATCATAATAGAAAATTTTTTCTAGATTCAGCCGTTGGTGGTCAAGCTCTTGAGGTGACATATGATGAGCTATACACTCTGTTGAACCATATAGCTTAAGGAAATCCATAATGTCATGGTGATTCTAAGAGTTCCATGAAGAAAATTGTAGGTGTATTGGAGGTGGACCAATTTACCACTTTATCAGCTCAATTTTCGGCATTGCAGAATATGATAAACACCCGGTTTAGCAGCTTGAAGTTAGGAGAAGCATATTCTACAGCCATAGACAATGTAATCCACTAAGCTACAGGTTGGTGTGAAGTTTGTGGGAACAGTGGCCATTCTACGACCATATGTACTTTAAATTCAGAATCTGTAATAAATATGGGCAATGCTCAAAGGCCAAATTACAGTAATGCCTACAACATCAAGTGTCAAACTCATCCTTGGAACACTCATCAACAGCAAATTCAGCAACCACAGGCACAACCAAATTAGTCAACTAGCAAATTGGAAGAGGTTATGAAGCAGGTTCTAGCTAATCAGACACAGTTGGCTGCAGATGTAAAAAATCAGCAAGCATCACAGAGAAGCTTAGAGTTATAGTTGGGGAAGTTACAGCAAGCATTAAATACTAGGCCTCAAGGTGGTTTGCTAATAGATACAGAGAATACAAAACAAGTTATGGCAATCACCTTGAAGAGTGGTAAAGAGCATCATGGAGAACCTCCCAAGGCAACAAAGGAGGTAGATGCAGATTTGACCCACCTACAGGAAAATGGCAGAATTTCTGAAAATTCGAGGAAGTTTAAGTACTCAAAAGAAAAAATTGTTGCATAAGTGGAGATACATAAACTCCCTTTCACACAAAAGTACATCAAATTGAAGAGGATGCTTGTTTCAAGAAGTTCTTTGACACAATTAGAGAGCTTCACATTAATTTACCTTTGTTAGATGTTTTACAGGGTATGCTCAAGTATACTAAGTACTTGAACTATGTGGTTGCTAATAAGGTAAAACTGCAAAATGTGGAAACAACAACACTTACTGAAGAGTGTAGCATTATGATGACAGAAAAATGCCCAGGAAGATTAAGGACCCAGAGAGGTTAACCCTCCCCATTCAGATAGCTCATATTGAAGTGGTCCATGCTCTGAGTGACTTAAGGGAAGTATCAAATTGATGTCCCTATCTTTGTTCAACACATTGGGCTTGGGAAAGCCTAGACCAAGCTTTGTGTTATTGCAGTTGGTAAATGGTATCATAGCCTATCCGAAAGGAATCATAGAGGGCATCTCATAAAGGTTTGTAAATTTATTATTACTGCTGACTTTATTGTTATTTATTTTAAGGCAGACAAACAAGTACCAATCATCTTGGAGCATCCATTCTTAGCAACAGGAGTATCATTGATTAATGTAAGATAGGGTACGTTCAAAATGAGGTTGAAGAATGAAGAGATGGTTTTTAAATATTATAAGTTGCTTAACACAATGTCCCAATATAAGGACTTATGCATGATTTCTATTATTGAAGGGGATGAGTGTGGGCTGGTTAGTCCAAAAAATACCTTTTTGAACACCCTCATTAATTTGCCTAAGCCACAACCTCCACAATCTGATAAGATGGAAATTGTTAATCCTGAGAAGGCTAAAGTTGAAAACCAGCTACCCTTAAGTGTTCACATCTAAGAGGGGTGAAAAGAATAAAAAGATGGAGACCAAGTATGAGAAAGAGAAGAAAAGAGAATGACTAAGTCATTAAATGGGTCATACCGCGACACTAAATCAGACGTTTCTTGGGAGGAAAACTGAGTAAAGTAGGTATGTTTTATTTTCAGTTTTTAGTTTTTAATTTCACATAGTTTTTTTTTATTGAGTCCCAGGTTAATGGAAAGTCTAATTACTGGAAACCTGAGCTAAGGAGCATGACAAATACTGAGTGTGGGGTCTTGCATATCCCATAAATACAAAAGAATCTACTAGCTAGGCCTTGAGGCCTCAAGGAGTATTTCTACATCTTACTTTTAAGATTCACTTTGGGGACAAAGTAGATTTTAAAGTATGGGGTGGGGAAATCCCAAAATTTTGGCTCAATTTAAAATTTTCTGTGTAAGATATTCTTGTTGATGCTATTTTTTATTACATGGTGCAAGTATTTTAGTTGTAAGAGCATGTTGATTGTACGAACTCTATGTTTGAGACTCCTAGGATCATGTTTTTTACTCTTCTACTAGTTATTGGCTTAAATTTGGATTCATGCTATTATTGGGTTAGAGTCTATGATGATCCTATTGAGCCAAGCATGTGTCATGTGTGTGTAAGGTTATTTGTGTATTCCTTATTGCATGTGATGTCTAGAACTTCCCCGGTGTGTGTGCAAAGCAAAATAAAGAGTGTAGATTTAGGAGATGATATATGTATTTCTTTGATAGCCTCATTTTATACCTTTTTTTTACCTACCTTTGTGCTTAATCTTAGTCATCCCTATTGAGCCTTTATCTTTTTCATTGGTAGCCTCATATGTAGCCTAATCCTTTCTTTTATAGACTTGAATTTGATCCAAAAAGCTTTTAAGCACTTTAAAGTAAAATTGAGTAAGTAAGGAGTCTGAATAATAAGAGGAGAAAGGTGAAATTGAAGCCCCAAAGTATAGTTTTTGGTGTGTGTGTAGTTGTTGTGGTAGGGAGTTAGCAAAATTGTTTTAAAAAGTTCCCAAATATAGCCTGGATATGTTACAATGAATTTGATTTGACCCTGGTCCTTATTGGACATTGTGCACCTTAACTAAACCAAATTGCTTAAGTTGGGGATGGCTATCATAGGGGTGCATAGCGTAAATGGGTACAATAAGAAAAAAATTGAATGAGTTGTGCATAAAATACTCCCACCATGGTGTTGAGAATGAGCTTAATAAGATGGGGTTAAAACAAAAAAAAGGGGCAGACAAAGATGGTGTAATTTGGTTGTTGGAGATTTGTTTTAATTGTAAAAAGTGATGTATTAAACTGCTTAGGGAAGATAGTCACTATTCAGCAACAATAGTTCCTACCCATCCCTTAGCCTTCATTACAACCCAAAAAAGACCTAATTGATCATAAGTTCACTATTCTGGTACTAGTGGAGCATTACACTAAGGGAAAGCCTATGGTTCATTGTGTGTAACATGTGAATTCTTCGTGAGAGTGAGCATAATTTCATTCTTGTACCCATCATATTATAAATTGGTTAATTGTGAGTGATTATGGGTAACTCTCTTGTTGTGAGGGGCACATGTTTGATGAATGTGGGTGAGTTGTATGATGTCCTTGATTTAAAAATATGCAGGAGTTTTCCAACTAGGTGAGTCAATTCTTGAGTCTAGGATGTTTTGGACTACTGTTCATGAGCTTTCAATTGTGTATATAACATGATTAGTATAGAAACTTGTATTTTGTATGGTCATTATTGTACTAGCTTGATTATCTTGCATGTAGTAGAAGTGTAGAGTCTCCTTAACCTATGATTCTTAGAGTAAAGAGTTGTTCGAGGATGAACAAGTCTTTAAGTGTGGGGTGGTGATGTCGGGTGTATTTATGCATTCTAGTGTCACTATTCTACTCTTTTTAGCCTTATTTTGAGGATGATTCGTATTCTATATGGGTTGATAATGAGATAAATATGCACATAAATGTCCAAGTACGTGATTACAATGTTCAAAGTATATTCCAAACAAGTTTGTATTTAATTGAGTCATTTAGAGTTCAATCATGGAAACTAGCGTTACTAGCTTGAGCTAGGTGATTGTCTAGTCGATACCGTTTGGTTCTAGTGTTTTTAAAGGGTTACAAATGGTTTAAATGTGAAATTATGAGTGTAATAAATTTTTGATAATGTGCAAGGTGCAATTTGATTAAGTTAAGAGTGGAACATAAAATTGAGATCAATGCGAACTAGCCAAGTCTTAGCTCTTGTTTTGATTCATCATCATGGATATTGTGTTTTTATTGTCTCTAATTTGTCATGTGTGATTATGTAGGAATCTTCATGATATGAATATGATGATACTTAGATGTTTAATAAACTGGAAATTAAAGGGAGAAAACACCACAAGAAAAGGGATTGAAGGAGGCACTCAACACTTTGCCAAACTTTCGGAAGAAACTTCCAGAGGGACCACATAGATAAGCCCGCAGTGCCTTGGCTGGTGCGGGGCTCTACAGCAGGTGGAGACTTGGTTGGAGAAGGGCTCTACAGTAGGAAGAGCCTTGGCTGGAGTGTTACTCTACCGAGGTCGGTGCCCCCTCCACTACACTGCTCAATTCATGTTCGATTTTAACTCCTACACAGCTTTGGCTTACCTTGTGCTCTAAATACAACATTTTATATGTTTTGTGCACATATTTGGATATATTTGAGGATTAAGGGGCTTCTATAACTTCAAATTTTAGGTTTTTATTATTTTAATTTAGTTCATTTATGTTCTTAGTTGTTAATTAATACCTTGTGATTAAGATTATGACTATAAGTTGCTAGAAATTTTCTTTCCGGGGTTAAAGCCATGAACATGAGTACTATTATTTTGAATTAAGTTTGTTTAATTTTTCTTATCAATATAGGTTGTGTTTTCGTCATTGATTTAACTATTTGATGGATTGATCACCCAAAAAATACATCAATTGTCTACCTTTTTATCTCGGGAGAGGGAATAAGGAGATAGAACATGGTGATGAACAAAGTATGGTTCTTATTTCTTTATAAAACAAGGAATTTGAATTAGTGTCTAGGACAGGGATATACTTAGATACCTTACTTGATTCACACGTAGGATGATATCGTTAAGAAACTTAATTGGATTATTACATCCCCGCTCAATGATGTAGTTGTAAGGTCCATATAAGGTAAACGATTAGAGGTCGGAAGATCATGATCATGCAATTAACCATCCAAATCAACAACCAACATAAGTAAGTTAACGAATGAAATCAATAACATAGTATGATTGTTCGAAGTGCTTTAACCCTAGGTTTTCTACTAATGATTGTTTCAAGATCTTTATTTTTTGTATTGCTTACTTTTCTTTAGTTACAAATTCAAAACTCTCTTATTGGTTACTCTTGCACTAAATTAATCTAAACCGTGAACTACAATTGAATTGTTCTTGAAGCAAGTCCTTGTGGGATCAATACTTGACTTCTTGAAGGCCATTTTACTACTAGGTTGACCACGTACACTTGTGTGTGCTCTTGGGCGCTGTCATGGGCCCTCCAAACTATATAATCCTTAGATACTTTAACTTTATACTCTAAGACCAATTTTTTCATAACCTGAGTCTACACCCAGGACGAGATACACTACTTAGAGCAACAAGTAATCCCAAGCAATGTTTTGTACTAGAACATTACTCAGATAATACATCTAAAAATAACTAAGCAGAATCTTAAGAATAAATAATTGTAAAACTAAAAATAAATTTAAAGACTATCAGGTTAATGCACAAATCATTTAAAACCTTGTGGGATCAATTCTTGTCTTCTTGAAGGCAACTTTACTACTTGGTAGACCACGTAAACTTGCGTGTGCGTCTGGGCACTGTCATGGGCCCTCAAAACTATATACTACTTAGGATACTTTAACTTTATGATCTAAGATCCCTTTTGCCATAACCTGAGTCTACACCCTGGACGAGATACACTACTTAGAACCACAAGTAATCCCAAGCAATGCGTTGTACTAGAACATTACTCAGATAATACATCTAAAAATAACTAAGTAGAAGCTTAAACATAGTATAATGGAAAAACTAAAAATAAACTGAAAGACTATGAGGTTAATGCACAAATCATTTAAAATTTGAATACAACTAATTGGAATGACTATCTAATCTTTGAAGCCTCTAATAATTATATTGACGTAAATGGTACTAGCATATGCTCTGACTATATATGATGATAATTTGGAGAGTGCCATGATTATCTGAAGAGTTAAAGACTATTATTAAATCTTATTATTTACTTTCATATATCTCTAAGGTACACTGTAAAATGGTGTAGCGCAAAGAATATATTTATCCATATAGAGTAGATACCAAGTATGTAAGACAGGAGCTATGAAATTTAAGAACTAACATATATACTGAAAATGAATCTGAGAGCATAAAAGTAGATTAAAAACCATAAGAAGAATCCAAAGTAAATTCATAAGAAACTTCCTTTAAGTGTCTTGAACATACTGAAAATTAGTTGATATAAATGGTGAATAAAACTTGTATAAAAACACTTAACATGCATATACATTTATATAAATAACCCTAAGATATTATAGATTTAATTGGCAGGAGATTCATATAACTGACAAAAACTATGTATGCATCGTGAAGTCCTGTGTCATATAATGGCATTAAAAAAATATTGTTGTAACCAGCCAAAGTTAGAACCATAGCATAAGGATCCTAAAGTAAGCCAAAAAGGAGGGAAACCTACTGTGGTAACATAGTTATGGAACTTCAATTAATTAAACCCTTGTTTTCTCGATGTTGAATGATCCTCCCAAAATATATTAGTACACATATTTGGAAGTAAAAACTATTCATAAATCATAATAGACATTTCTAGATGTTATAGTGTTTATAAATCTTACTTCTATGATCTTAAGCTCCATATTGTATCGTAAATCATACATGAAAAATCATGTATCTAAAACATGTCTTGTAAATTACGATCATTGTAAAACCCCAAGATTGGTCCATATCTTAATTCTAAGACTTACGTGCCAAAAATCGAGAGTTTTATTGTAACACGTCTCTTGTTCGGAGGCATCTAATTTAAATTAGAATCTTATAGAATATATCTTTGTTGTCTTCCCTGATATTTAAATATTTATGAAAAATTTTAGCCATGATATATTTTTGTATATATATAAGTATTAAAAGATGTTTATAATTTATTAATATTTTGATAGAGATATTAAGAATAGCTATCTAATGAAGTTTGAGACGATATATTAAGAATAGTCTTGCATATGTCTTGACTTGGGATGAGCATATCTCCTAAGCCATAAAGAGTTAGAGGATCTACTACCTACCAAATTAAAGTTTCTTGAGTCTAGTCTCTCGCAATATAAACATCTCATTAATATGAGTTCAAGTTAAAATTATGCGCATTTTTGTCATGAACCTATGCATATCAAAGTATCTATGTGTTATGGGCCATCCAAGTAAATTTATTAACTCCATGAAGTTGTTTACATAGGGCTGGCCATACCTTTCTCCAAACCGAAAAAACTGAAAGATCAAACTGAAACTAAATCTTGGTTTTGGTTTTGTAGTATTTCAAATTGATTATGATTTCAAAGTATTGGAATGTAATTAAACATTTTGGTTTTCATATTTTCAAAAAAACAATTCGGTTAAATCAAAGAATCAAAATTATATAAATAATAAATTAATATTTTATAATATTAAAATTATATACAAACCCAACCAAAATCTTATCACCACCCAACAATAGGCCCAAGTCAAACAACCCCAATACCCGTTATTATTTATAAGTTATAACTCTTTAATCCTAATTCCTTATTCAATATTCACCTCACAATTCGATATCAACAGTCCCTCACGACCTTGCAACCCTAATTTTATTTTTCAATTCTCAGTTCTCACTTCTGTCAGTGTACTCAATAGTCAAAACTAACTTCTTCCCACAAGTACACTATTTTATTAAAAAGAATACCCTCCAAGACTAAATGAACTATTTAAGAAAGTAACACAAATATTTAAGTTTTAGAAATTAAAATTGGAAAAAAGGATGAATCGATAGTCACTACTCACTTCTAGACATGACAAAAAAGGCCAACTACTTTTATCTTCGAAATAGAAAAAAAAATTAAAAAAAAAATAAACCAAATTTGTAGAAACCAAACCAAATGGAATCTATTTCAGTTCGGTTACGGTTGTCATTTTCTCCATGACAAAAACCAAATAATCAAATTGATATAAAATAATTGAATCGTACGGACCGAATGCCCTCCCCTAAAACAGGGCCCTGACCGACCCAAAATCTAACTACAGTCAAGGTAACAAACCTCTAAATATATCAACCTTGAGGAAAGTGGAGCTAACCAATTTGCTAGAGCTCAACAACAGTACGGATGAAGGTTATCTACCTGTTTATCTGATCTTCTAGGCATGAATATAGGCCCTACAAGAAATGGGGTCGTTATTACAAAATAATGGACAAGGTATGCAAGGTAGATAATAACTGAATATGTAACATAATGTATTAAATGTAAATATGAATAAGGATCCAAAGATATTTTAATGTACTTACCTACTTTTAAATCAATAAATAGTTAAGTCGATATCATAAGGTACTATAGATACTTGTATAGAAAGTCAGAGGTTAGCTAGAATGTACTTACACGCTCTTGAAATAATTTTTAAACTATAGCTAAATTAAAGTCAACTTAACAAAATTGAGCTAAACAGGCAGCATAAGATACCAAATATAATAAAGAAGAAAAACGATGGATAATATCTCGACATTTACCTTATAAATTGTTAATAATTGAGAAATTTAATTATCAGAATCAAACTAACTAATCTCATCAACTAATGAAGCCCTCAGGGAAGAAGATAAAGATCGTCATAATATAGCCTAACGATTCTTCACTAAAATAAAACAATAATAATCAAACATAACCCGATAGGGAGAAAATTTTATGTCTCCCAAATTACACCTCATAATAAGATATAAAATGGTCATTGAATCAAATATAGCATACAACCTAGGTTAGGATCGATCCTACAACAAATATGGCTAGGAGATCAGTTGATACAATTATTTAAGATATCAATTAGTAATTTTAAAAAAGAAGGTTTTAAAACAAGTAATATTTATAGACAGTGAGTAACCAAGTAACAAAATGTTGGCCAATGTTGTTTCAATCAATTAGAGAGAATGAAGTAGGATTGTGTTGCCCATAATTTCATAACTCAGTAAGCGTGTTGTACCAGTGCTCTATCCTAGTGCTTAGCATGACATATTGGTAAGTTAGGTTCATCTAAATTGATTAATGAATATAATAATTACTATTCTCAATTATAAATTAGGTCTTTGATCTTTGTATATCTTACCTTTGAACCTAGATTGGCTATTTTCGTACAAGGTCAAGTTGTTAGATGAGGGTTGGTAAACTTAAATCTCCATTGTTACTTCCTTTTCCTATTTTTTACCTCTTGCTGAAGAACATAGAGATGCAAGGTCATTTCTAATATTACTCATCATTAAAAAGAATTCAATATGAATATAAGAATAATATATTCATAAATCCATTCATGAAACCCAAAGTAATTTGTCTCAATTACTATTTTCTCATGGTTCCTACAAGACTAGGTGCAACATTAAGCTACTCATAATTTCATGAACACGACAATAATTAAGAAAAGAAAATATAACGATGTACTTACAAAAAGAATAGAATAAACAGAGAATCTCAACTATGATTAACCTTTGAGTATGTTATACAAACCTTAAAAGTGTGTATATGAATTAACAAATTCTAATAAAGCATGACCTCAAAAATATAACATAAGGGGAGTATTTATAGATCCAAAAGAAATCCTATCGTTGTAGGAGATAAAAGTCGGTAGAGACCATGAGTCATTGGGTCTGTTCATGCCTCATTTATGTTAGTAAAGGTTCGTCATCTATTTTCCGACTGGCTGGTGATGCTTCTAGGGATGGCTCATTATGAGTCCAGACAGGTCATTATGTTAGTAGTTTTCACTAAAGCTCACATTGTCATCTTCCAAATCTTCTTCTGACGGTTATTCAAAATAGATGCCAAGGGATCCGTCACGTTTCCTATCACTCATACTGATAGTCATTTCCCATGGAGTGCATTTTTTGATCCTTCATATCATTCATTTATTACTACTCAGGATAAGTCAAGCAACGGCTCATCCCCACTCCAAGCAACTCATTTTAAAGAGTCATCGCCATTAACTTGAATTTCACATATATGGGACTTTGTACAATTTCTTCAGTATGGGTCATGTCATAACTCATCAAGAGATCCAATAAGTCATGACCACCACCATACCCCATGCTTTATAAATTTCAGCTTATTTTTCCTTTTTTTTTACTATCAAGACCTACTTTTCTGCAAAACACCTGAACAAACACATCATATTCATAAATACACTTAAGTCCTTGAATATTTTCTTTGTTTTAACCATTAAAAGTTCTATGAAACCACTGCATATCAACAGCCTCATCTTATAGCAATTGCATGTCCTTAATAAAGCAAAACAAAACAAATGCCTATGATGTTTAATTATTAAAAATATGGAGACATTAAATAGTTATATAATAATCTCAACACGCATTTTTCAACCCCTCTTATATACTAAAAATTAAAAACCAGCATATATATGTGTATCTCCTTACCATGACATAGAATGATCAAGAGATGGCATTATAATATGAATCGAGAACTGAGCATGTATACAAATGACATTACCCAATCTAGTAGCACCTAGCAATAAAACCCATGTTCCCTTATAACAAAGAAGATTGATACGTACATAGTATAATCATGAACATCAAAATAGAGACTGAATTAAAGAACTAAATCTCACAAAGAACTTCAAATAATACACATGAAATACCATAGTCTTTCCCTTTTTAGGACTTTTATTATTTCTTGTTCAAGTTTTGTACGTGAGATACTATTCCCAATTTTAGTCCGGCATTAAGAGGTTATTTATGTCAGTTGTGGACCTAATTTGAGTCTATTGTTTACATTATGTAAAGATCCACGGTTATGGTTTTGAGATTTGGATATTTTTTATACTTAGGTTCATTACTTCTCCTTGATTGCATCCATCAAACTAATGGGGCTTCGCATTGTATTATTTACTTTCGTTTGTATGTTCTGTTCTTATGGGGGCCTAGTTATACTATAGTTACTTGCATTCTTTTTGATAGTATGTTCTTGATTGCTTACTTTCATTATATAGAGCATTATTCATAGTTTTCACTTTTTCCTTGACTTACATTATTACATTAAATTTTATTATATTTATATTATTATTTTGCTCTGTTGGCCGATGATGTGTACTAAGTACCCATTGCTTTGGTACTCAAACTACACTTCTGTACCCTTTTTTCTATGTATTTAACTACTAGCTACAACCGTTGATATGATGCGCCCAAGGGTACATACAAGGGTACACAGTCTCCCAAGTTGTAAAATGGCCTTTACAAGCCAAGTACAATCTCACAGAGTCCTTTGTTAAACAACTATTTAATTCTAGTTCACTATTACGATGAACCAAGTGCTAAAGTAACAAAGAGTAATTGACTGTTGACAATTAAAAGTAAACTTAACGATGCGGTAATATAAAGATCTTGAACAATAATTGGGAGAAACCGAGGGTTAAGGAACCGCGATCAATCCTACTTAGCTATATAACTTTGTTTGTTTAGTTTAATTATATTGGTTGTTGGTTCATGGGGTTGATAACATGACTACGGTCTTTCGAGCCTCTAATCATCTATCTAACTTAGCCTCACCACTACATAATTTAGTGGGAATTCAAGTACTAAGTTAAACACATCTATATTCTTCCCATATATGAACCTAATAGGGATATTCTTCCCATCTATTTTCCTAAAAGCAAATCATAACTTCAATTCATTGAATGATTACGGTAATACGAAATATACTCCATCTTCTATTCTACTGTTCCTCCTTTCGAGCTCCCAATAGAAGTATACATTTATCCCAAGGGTAGAGATTCCGTAAATCAATTAAAACAAGTATTCATGAACAACCATTACTGATAATAACATAAAAAGGTCAATTGACAATCAAAAGTATTAATGTTCGAAGCCTTAACCCTAGATGAGGGTGTTTAGCCTCTCATTGAATTACAAAGAATCATGATGCTGAAATCCATGTAATACTCCCAAATAAAACTAAAGTAAAATCATAATAACCCTAATTGAAGACTCCTCAATTGTTTTTCAATTCCCCCAAGTCGTCCTAGGTGAATACAAAACAGTTGGAGTGTCCTATTTATAGTTGGACCAAATTTGCCGATTTTTACTTGCCTCCAAACCATGCCCCTATTGTGGTGCTAAGGCAGCATGGCACACTAGAATTTTTTTTTACATTGTAACCAATGGTTTTTCATGCCCTTAAAGTAGTGTCTAGGCAGCGTGGCACACCCCTAATCCAAAAAATTCCAGGTTTTGTTGTCGTATACTTTATGCGTTGGCCTTTCATCCCATGCATCATGGTAGATTTTCATCTTCAATTCCATCTTGTATATCATCTAAATATAAATTTAAACATCTAAACAAGGTTCCTATATCATAAAACACCAGAAATTAGAGCTCAAAAAACCATAGAATTAAACAAGACAAGATAGAATAGCACATACCTCAAGCTAATAGTACTAGTTTTCTCAATTGAATTCTAATTGAACATTTTGCTTCAAAACTTGATTGAACACACCTTAAAAAAAACATAAATTAACACTTAGATGCTCATTTTTGTAAATATTAACTCTTTAACCACACAAGAAGTCCTCTAAACCAAGCTAAATAAGCGTAGATAACAACCTTAGGTGCATAAATCCACATAAGATCATCACCCTACGCATATATCCTTGTCATCAAGAAAAACTATTTACATTAAGCACCATAATAAAGGTAGACTCCAACATTACTCCTACAAGCAAGACATTGAAGCTACCACTACAATGAAAACATACATAACAAGTTCTATGCTAAGCATGTTATATACACTTGAAAGCTGATGAACACTACTTCAAAACATCCTAACCTCAAGAATTGACTCACCAAGTTGGAAAACTCATTAATATTATTCAAACAAAGAGATAATATAATTTACCTAACTATTATCAAACATGTTCCTTACAACAAATGAGTTACTCATATTTACTCACATAAATATACAGTTTAACACAAGAATGGGTATAAGAATCACATTATGCTTAATCTCCCAAAGAATTCCCATGTCACGTAAGATGAAACGTAGGCTTGCCCTTCGTGTAGGACTCCACTAATATCAAAATATTAAAGCTTAAGATAAAATAGGACATTAATGGTTGTAATCTAGGATAAGGTAAAGGTAGGAACTATTGAGGCCAGTAATAGTTAATATCTCCCCTAAGCGCTTTAATACACCATACATAATATTGAACTCTTCTCCAAGAACCAATTTCTACCACTTCTACCTTCACACCTATCTTTTGTTTTGCCCTCTCTCGTTAAGTTAGTTCACATATATTGAGTAGGCAGTATTCTCTATCAATACATGATTCATTATTGATCAATTTCTCTCAATTCTTATTACACAACTCTCACAAAAAATGCATCAACTTTTTCAATAGAAATAGCTAATCTTTTGATGGATTCATATTCACCTTTTTCTCCTTTAATTTTACACTCCTTAATCTTATTAGTTTTTTCACTAATGCACTTAGGAGCATTGGATCAAATTATAGTCAATGAAGAAGGGGAAAAAGCTACATATGAGGTTACCAAAGAACAAAGGCTAAAGGCTCAATGAGGATAACTAAGATTATGCACAATGGTAGATAAAAGAGGGTACGAAAAATGGCTTTCAAAGAAATGTCTATATTATTTCCTAAGCCCTTATTCTTTATTTTGCTTTGCACACACTAGGCTAGTTCTATACATCTATATGCAACAACGAACACAACAACCTCACGACACAAACGACACATGATTAAATCATGAAGGATCATTATAGACTCTAAATAAAGAAATACATGAAATCAAAATTACGTCAACAATGGTTAAGAGTCATATTCATGAGCTTAACTGTCTCAAAATTAGTCATCCAACAAAATCACATGCTTTCACATACAAAACAACGTGTATCATGTAATCAAATTTATCACATAGCAAGAATATATCACTTATACCTTATAATTTTTTTTATAAATTTACTCCTACGACCAAAGAGGATACTAGGTTCAACGGGTGCCCTTGTGCAAAAGAATCGAGAAAAACAACCACAGGGTGGGAGAAGTGTGCAACTACTAGACTAACAAAGAGAAAACCTTTTAATAATTTCTTCAAATTTACTCAAAAGTAGCTAACAAGGAATTAAAATCCTATAGTAACACTTCACCTGGAACCATAGGAATTTTCCCCTCCCCAAACTTAAAAACATACTTTTTCCCCAAAGTAAACTCAAAAGTAAAGATAGAAATACTCCCTGAGGCCTCTAGTCTTAGCTAGTAGCATCTTTAATTATCAATGAGGTTTGGTGGACCCACAACCAGTCATTGTCTTACCCCTTCCTCAGATCATTGGTACTCAAGCTTCCCATCAACCTGTGACTTAACAAAAACAAAAACTACGTGAAAAAAACAAAAAGTACCAAAAAAATTTACATACCTTAACTTGTGTTGCCTCCCAAGAAATGCTTGATTTAGTGTCACAACTTGACCCATATCACTACATCTCAACCATATTCCTTCATCATCTTTATCCTTCTTGTAGTCTATCTTCTCTCTTGTTTCTAAACTTTTGAGTGTGTACTCTTATGGTTTGAATCTTTATCAATAATAGACTTTTTAGGATCCACAATTTTCAAAATTTTGGTCTTAGGTTGTGGTTTGGGAAACTCTATTAGAGAGTTCAAAAAAGTCTTTGGCGGTTTGGGCTTCGCCACCTAACACTCATCCACTTGTAAGGCTGTAATCATGCATAAGTATTTATAATGTAAATGAAGATTGAGTGGTTTGTAACTTTGAAGACCACCTTTTCATCATCCAATCTAATTTTTAGAGTGCCCTATATAACATTAATTATTCTCCTCTCTTTTTAATGAATGGACATACAAGATGATTGACTCCCTGTCATCTACATCATAGTAAAGAACAATAAAGTCAATAGGAATAATAAATTTACCAACCTTAATGAGCATGTTGTCACGACCCGAGGCTACCCCCTAGTCGCAATATGGTGCTTGAAACAACAACTGATCCTACGCTAACCATGAAGTGACATACTTCTTAAGCAATTGATTTAATATGTACTAAGTAGTTAGTTATGTTGTGCGGAAACATAAGCGCAATGAAATCTTAATAAGTATACAACTGATAAATCTTACAATCTAATAAATCTGAAAGAGAGAAACTAAAATTACATGACTGACCCTGACTAACATCTATGAACACTCCATTATACTCACTTTAGATAGTTAGGACACGCCTCCAGCAACCACTATTCAATACATAAGAAAAATAATAAAAATAAAGTATACGATCAACACCTACATTAAGATAGCCACACAGACGTATATATGGACCAGTGCTTCTGGAATAAACTGAGTAAATGGTTGTAATACAATAAGTAAGACTAAGTTCATGCGTAATCTTAAACAATCATGCTTAGTGTAAGTAGACTCACAAACCGACTGAGTTTGAATCATGAATTCAATACCCCCTGCGTGTTCACAACTTCCATCTAAAGAATAATTGCTCTTACCAATGCAACAACTAATTTCAATCTCTTATGAGGAATTCACTAACACCCAATGTATTTATTTACATATATACAAACATGACCTTCAAGCCTATCTTCATAACCACATATGAACTTTTTAACAAACACCCATAAAAGAATCTTTCTCATATTCTCTAATACCTCTATTAATAACAACTTCCCTGCACTATCCCCAATAAAACACACATAAAATTCTCATATAACCATGACATATATTTAAAGCTCTACCTCAATATTTCTTCAAACTTATTGCCTTGCATAAAACAAGCATTCAACAATATTTCCCCAACATGAAACACTTACTCTCTCCCATCTAAACAATTACTTATTCACCACTATGATTTCATATGGAGAGCTCACTAATATGTTAAAACATGAGGACCTAAAACATGAAAAGATATTATGCATAACCTTGACACTTAACTGAGGCCTAAGGAATAGAATATCAACATCACGGATTCATCAAAGATATCTAATCTGAGAATATACATGACAAAATTTGAATTTCACTGGTCACTAAAAGTGTAGCATGAGTACCTCGAACTAAACATTCTGTAAAGCATGAGTACATGAGTCATGAGCTGCATGACCTGAGTTTTCTATTTATGATTTCATGGAACATGATTCGTACTGCTGACCAAACTAGAAATCCTTATACAAGGAATGGGAAGAGTACATGACTCAATGGAAAGTGAATGAACATGAACTAATATCATGGAGCTGACATGTAAGGCATGAATAGATGTTTTGATAACTGAAGTACAAAACATTACACTAAGATTAGAATGGGTAGGGCATCTTCCTCCCTTTCTAATATTCTACAATACACTTGCATCACTACTAGAATCTGGGAGCCTGACTTGCTTACTTGTTCTATCATCTCCCCTAAAGCTTAATGCCATCATTCTAAGTCTGTAGGACCCTTTAAAATAACTCTAAACTAAACTGCAACCACTATACTATAGAGTGGTAGATAAAACAATGTACATAAATACTAAACTCACCCTGCAAGACTACACCAGAAAGTGTAAAATCCGCTGCTAGTACTTTCTTTTGATATACAACTCTTAACTATTTATAGCCCATAAGTTAGCTGGTAAGAACATTACATACTACATTACTAGCTTCATTCACACTTATCAACTCAGGGGCACTATCTAAGCACACCCGCACCACCATACTTAACTTAAATTCTTGAATATACTGTTTTAAGTCTACTAATTCACCTTTCATAAAACTAGCCCCATGGATACATAATTTACTAAATACTGATAAATGATATCCCCACTTTACTACTTCTAAGATTCTAGATTCATGCTTCTAACTCTATATCCTATGCTATCATAGGATTCTGATAAGAGATCTGAAAGTACATCTGACTTTAGCTTAGTGTATGATTTTCATAAATATGAATAAAATACCTCATTCTTTGTAATATAAAGGAAGTGATGGGAAACTTTTAAGCCTATGTATAATCCCATACCTATCTATGGGGACTGTCTAAGAAAACTCTATCTTTATGGACTTAAGCTTTACTATTTCTGTAACCTTAAAAATAAGGTAAAGTTGACATGAATGGAGCAAGATGAAAATCTGTATAAATTTTGTTCAGGATACTTCTACTGTATGATCTAAAATATGAAAGAAGGAAAACATTTCCTAAATGCCCTGTAGCCTCTCAAAGAAAAGTACAGACATCTTTGTATTATTTTGCAAGACTCTACTAGACACGACTTTATAGACACCCTAGGACACTTTAATTTTGGGCTTTAATACCATGTTTTTCATGACCCGAGGCTACCCCTTAGTCGTAACACAGTGCTTGATACCATAAGTTATCCCAGGCTAACCCATAAACTGGCATACTGCTTGAGAAACTGATTTAACATGTACTAAGTATCTAGTTCTGTTGTGCAAAAATGTAAGCATAATGAAATATGAATAAGTATGTAACTGATAAAGTTTACAATCTGATAAATCTGAAAGAGAAAAACTGAAATTACATGACTGACTGTGACTAACATCTATGATACTGACTATAGATAACTCAGACATGCCTTCAACTATCACTAATCAATATATGTGAATAATAAGAAAAATAAAGTACATGATTAATATCTTACTAGAGTCCCCATAATAGGAGAACTCATCACCTGCATGCTAGAAACTACAACTATCTAATCATGATGTGTGGGCTACAACTAGTACCTACATTATGAAATAATATAGCCACAGTGACGTATATGTGGATCAGTACTTCTAGAATATACTGAGTAAGTGGGGGTGAATAAATAAGTAAAACTGAGTTCATGCATTATCTTAAAAATGCATGCTAAGTGTAAGTAAATTCAGCAAGAGACTGAAATAAGCTGAAATATGATATATCATAAAACATTATTAACAAACCAAATATGATAAGCTGGTGAATCTCTACACTTAATTTCTTAAGAACTATAGTTTTGTAATATAAGTAGAACTGAAGCTGGAAAACAGTAAAACATGGATACTATATAAATAATGAGTTGGAAACTGCGTGATGGAAACTAACATAACTCGAGGATCTCAATATACAATTATACTGAGCACGAATGCTAAAAATATACAAAACCAATCATAGTATATACTAAGTTGATCTGATTAACTGAATGACTGATAGTTGAATACTGAAAAACTGACATCTAAATATTGAATAACTGGTATCTGGATACTGATTAGCAAGTATTTGTATACTAATTAACTGATAATTGTATACTGATTAACTGATAACTGAATATCAGTCATGTAAGATTGAAATATAATTAGTTTAAATAACTAGACTGAAACTTTGGAGTACTATGCATATGAGGTAAGGACTAACTAAACAAAATAAGATAACAGAGCATGAATTCATGAAAACTGTAATATCTAACAATGCAAGACTAAGAGTATATCTGTTATGTTACTGAGATAAATCTAAAATCTAAAAAAACGAAAGCTATAAAACTTAATATCTGAAACTTTGTACACTTAGTTAAGCAAACTTGAACTGAAGATACACTGAATACTGTAATGAGACTATAGGAGGTATCATCTAATCGACATGCCCCGATATGAACTAGTAGGGGTCCAACCTATAATCCCAGTTGGAATGGAGTTAGTGTTGTTCCATAGGTACTAACATGGATGTGTGGATCCACTAAACTGGTGTCCCAAAGGACTAAGGAGTATTCCTTAACTAGCATGCGCTTTAAAGAGATATGTGTCTCTCTCAACAACAAGGTAAATACGTTTTCAACCCTCAACTGGCAGGTAGACATCTCTAAACTATGATGTTTACGTAGTTTTGGAACTCGGGGAGTGCTACTAAGGGTCACACCATATACTGGTAGGTGAGCCCTTATCCCTGGGATCGTTCAGTGCTAAATCCTACTCCCAATTGAACTGACACTAATACTAAATGAACTAAGCTTAACTAAATGTTATTACATAACTGATAGTGGTCATCATGAATATTAATATCTGAGTATACTGATAAGATACATGGAATAATCAACTGAATACATGAAAAACCAAATTTATGTAAATCATATAGGTGTTGGGTGTTCATAATCCACCAGCACTGAATAAGTATATAATATGTTATCTAGATTGAAGAACTGAAATAAGTGATTATGGTTCAAGGACCTAAACATGGGAAATCCATCAAACATGTGCAAATCATAAACTTATACATGAGAATATCGTAAACATGAGGAAACAATAGGATTCCTTGGCTAATTTCATAATTTGGGGATTCATCCTGAATCAACTGAATATGACATGAGAATTGAAACATTCAAAAATTATATGACTCATTCCACTTGAAAGCACTTAAAATCATAACTTGAAATCAAAATACCAAGAGATTCATGGAGTTTGTTTAATTTAAACTAGTAAAACTCATTGTTTAAAATAAAAAAGGGCTATTGGACTCCATGGGTGAAAGGAGACCCAATGTAACTCCCCAAGAACCTTTCCCGAGACGTCACACGGTACTTAAGGCCACACGTGACCTCAAGCTAACCCTCTAAGCCTATCATCCCTTTTTGAACTCACTTTGACGGTAGTCATGGAAAAATAATAAAGGATATCATATCATGGACATACTCAAAAGAAAAGATATGCTTGCCTGCACAATCAAAATACTGAAATTTTGTACATACTGATACTCTAGTCTGACAAAGCCTCTACTAATCAAGACTAAAGATCTATTGGGACAAACCCCCAACTGACTTGGACAGTACTGAAATCCATAACAGCAGAACGATATCACCAAAAATGTAGACACGATCCTCGAACCATGAGGACTCACCACTGAGGGAACGTAGTTGAGGCACTCGAATATCGCTAACGTGGCTGTGGCTGAGTACCTGAACCTACATTATGAGAAAATGTAGCCCATAGGAAAATATGTGGGTTAGCACTTTGGAATGTACTGAGTATGTGCGGGTGCATGCAACAATGTAAATATCATCATCAATTTCATCAAAATATGCATATGTACAATGATGGATCACTTGGCTTGAGTTAGATTGAAACATACTTTTCATGATCTCATAGTAAATAAATCATATGATAAAAACCTCATAAATCATCATAAACAACTCAACTCTTCAACTCAAGACTCGGAGTGACTCGGTAATTCAAGAAACTCAACCCTTATGGACATAGGAGGTTCTTATAACCGACATAAACTATCTGAGCTACATGGAGTCCAACGTTTTGCCCTCCTAAGGAGAGAAATCCACATTACAGGGAGCGTCGTACTCTTGCCAGCGAGTACAACCGTAATTTAGTGATCACAATCTCATACTTGGCCTCTGGACCACAATTATCAATATTAATCCTATGGTGGCACATATTTCAGGGAAATATCATATTTCCCGCTCGGTGCTAAATACTACTCCCAGACACAAGCTCAGAACGCGTTAGGAAATCCACCACAAATATCACAAGGGTCTATCATTAAGACCAAATCAAATCTCTTTCTCATTTATCAAATCATAATCAATTTGTTGATTCCTAACTCAACTCAAATCAAATCGATCTTTCTCAATATACAAAATGTATCAATTCATTAAATCATGACAACATCAATAACTTTAAGGAAATATCAAGACTTATTATAACAACTCAATCTCATGAATCAATATACTCAATAATCCAGTTTGTCATAAGGAATCTTAAAGCTTGACGCATATCTTGAAATCACTTGAAATATCAACTCATCGTAGAAATATGAAATTCATAATATTAAATATCAAGTAATAACTCGGGAATAGAAAAATAATCATGTATAACAAAGCTTGAACAATTTATATTCTCATAATCTCATGATGAAGTAATTTGGGTATAAACCCACTTGCAAAATCATATAAATCCATGATAGAAATCAAAGCTTTGGGCACAAGAACGAAAGAATTGCTCATGTTCAAAATCACACATTTTTAGATTATAACTTTAAGATGAAAAAACTTGATTGGAAACTGTTCTTCACACTTTTGAGCTAAGTTTCTTGATGCCTTTAATTTGGAGAACTTGATTCTTGAACAACTTTGTGAAATCTATGGAAAAATTCTTAAATTTCTTGGAGAAGATTTGATTTGGATTTAGAAGAGAGAAACCCTAGTTCTAGATATTTCTTGGAAGAGAAATGGAGAAGAATGGATTTCTTTTCTCTACTTGAATCTATATATAGAGGGCCGAACTGGGCGGAAAGACCAAAATGCCCTTGAGCAACTTCTAAAACTAGAGCCTGATTTTTAGCCCTGGCGCAACGTGCCATGATCGTGGTCCTTCACTGGATTTTGGACAACTGGAAAACTGCTCATTGGCGCGATGCTGTGAAATCGTGTTGCCACCTTGGTTATGACCTGGAAGGGCACCGCAATGCGGTGGAATCGCGTTGGTGCAATGGAATTTGACAATCCTAATATTGAGCTTTGGCGCGATGCGGTAATATCGCAGAGGCTCACTGGAAAGTGAAAATTGGGATATTACTCATCTCCACGATGCGCTGAGGGTCTAAATAACGATGTTTCACGACTGGGACTTCAGATAGTCATAACTTCTTGCTCTGATCTCCGATTTTGACGAAATTGGTATCGATGGAAATCTTATTCAAATCTCCACATGGTAGAAAGTAGAAATTAGGGAAATACAGCATGGTTTAAACATCATTCACTTTGGAAGTCTTTCTCATTCGCTCAAAAGATGAATTTAGGCTTACGAAACAGTCGGGGTATTATAATATCTCCCCCTTGGAAACATTCATCCTCGAATGTTGCTAGTTAGACTCAAAGTCAAAGAGGACACTTGAAAATGCCCTAATGAAATAATTCATTCAATAGACTTACTTTACTCTAGACTTTCAGATACTTCACTGAATGCATGAATCAAGATGGAAGACAACTATATAACAGATTACACTGGATTAGGAGGAAACTGAATTAAGGAAAAATAATACCTTCAGGTTGATTTGAACTTTCAGAGAAGAGATGGGGTACTTAACTCGCATATCTTCTTCTGTTTCCCAAGTAGAACCCTCAACTGATTGATTTCGCCACAGAACTTTAACCAAAGGAGCTTCTTTTTTTCTTAGTCTACGGACTTGATAATCTATGATTTCAACCGAAATCTCTTCATAAGAAAGGCTATCCCAAATGTCTAAGTTCTCCAATGGATCAACAACAACAACAGAATCGCTAATGTGATTCTTTAGCATAGAAACATGAATGACAGGGTGGATAGCTGACAACTCCATAGGTAACTCAATCTCATCAGCTGCTTTCCGAACACGATTCAAAACTCTATAAGGGCCAACATATTGGGGACTAAGCTTTCCTTTCTTACCAAATCACTTCACCCCTTTCATGGGTGAAATTTTTAGGTACACTAAATCATCAACTTCAAACTCAAGAGCTCTTCTCTCACATCTGCAATGACTTTTGATGACTCTGGGTTGTCTTCAACCTTTCTCGAATCAGCTTAACTTTCTCTATAGCTTCAAATACAATATCAGGTCTAATCGCAGCAGCTTCACCCACTTCAAACCAATCTATGGGTGATCTACATCTCCTTCCATATAAAGCCTCAAATGGAGCCATTCTAATACTAGCATGAAAACTGTTGTTATAAGAAAATTCAATCAATGGAAAATGTTCATCCCAACTTCCTTTGAAATTAAGAACACATGCCCTCAACATATCCTCCAAAGTCTGGATGGTCCTCTCAGCCTGACCATCTTTCTGCGGATGAAAAGAAAAACTAAGATGAACTTGGGTGCCAAGACCCTTCTGAAAGGCTCTCCAAAATAGAGAAGTAAATTGAGTACCTCTATCAGAGATAATAGACAACATAACTCCATATGACCTAACTAACTCTCGGATGTATAGCTTAGCATAGTCCCCAGTGGTGAAAGATGTATGCACTGGCAAGAAATGTGCTGACTTAGTCAACCTGTCTACAATGACCCAAATCGAATCACGTTGACGACGAGAGAGAGGTAAAGCGGTCATGAAATCTATGTTTACCTCTTCCCACTTCTAAGTAGGAATGCTAAATTCTTGCATCATACCACCGGGTCTCTAGTGCTCTATATTCACCTGTTGGCAAGTTGTACACTTCTCTATGAACTTTGCTATATCCTTCTTCATACCATTCCACCAATAGATTTCCCGCAAATCACGGTACATGTTGGTAGCACCGGGATGAATAGAATACCACACGCCATGCACTTTAGCCATAATTCTCTGTCTCAAATCATCAATGTCAGGCATACACAACCCATTCTGAAGCCTCAATAAACCATCTCCCCCTTGGGAGTAAACCTCCACCTTTTGGCCTTTAGCTGACCCTTTCAGTTAGACCAAACAAGAATCCATATCTTGCATCTCTTTTACCTATGAGACTAGAGAAGATTCAGAACTACTCTTGACCCAAACATTACGCTTATCTGAATCAAGCAATCTAACATCCAACCTCGCTAAATGATGCACTTCGCGAACTAACTCCTTCTTACATTTCTCTACAAGAACTACACTACCCATAGACAACTTGATAAGGGCATCCGCCACTACATTGTCCTTTCCCGGGTGGTACAACACACTCATATCATAATTTTTCAGCAATTCTAACCATCGCCTCTGTCGAAGATTCAACTCTCTTTGAGTAAAAACATACTACAAACTCTTATAATCTGTAAAGACATCAATATGAACACCGTACAAGTAGTGTCTCCAAATTTTTAAAGAAAAAACCACTGCAACTAATTTGATATCATGGGTCGGGTAATTCTTCTCATGTGGTTTCAACTGCCTGGAGACATAGGCTATAACCTTACCTTTTTGCATCAATACACAACCCAAACCAACTCTAGAGGCCTCACAATACACCACAAAATCATCTACACCATTAGGAAAGGTTAACACAGGGGATGAAGTAAGTCAAGTCTTCAACTCCTAAAAACTCTTCTCGCAAGAATCTGACCACTAGAATTTAACTTTTTTTTGGGTTAACCGAGTCAAAGGAGATGCAATAGAAGAGAAGCCTTCAACAAAACGATGGTAGTAGCCAGCTAGACCCAAGAAACTCCTAATATCAGACGGGGAAATAGGTCTAGGCCAATTCCTCACAGCTTCTACCTTTTGAGGATCAACTTGAATACCTTTAGAAGAAACAATATGACCCAGAAAGGCAACTGACCTTAGCCAAAATTCACACTTACTGAACTTGGCAAATAACCAATGACCTCTAAGGGTTTGCAATACAATTTGGAGATGATCTGCATGGTCGTTCTTACTTCGGGAGTACACAAGAATATCATCTATGAACACAATAACAAACATATCCAAGTAGTGTCTGAACACCCGATTCATGAGGTCCATAAAAGCTGCTGGGGCATTAGTTATCCTGAAAAACATAACCAGGAACTCAAAATGACCATAACGGGTACGGAAAACCATCTTTGGAATATCACACTCTATAACCTTAAGTTGGTGATAACCGGATCTTAAATCTATTTTCGAGAAATAACTGGCACCTTGCAGCTAATCAAACAGGTCATCAATTCTAGGAAGAGGATATTTGTTTTTGACTGTGACCTTGTTGAGCTGACGATAGTCAATGCACATACGCAATGAACCATCTTTCTTTTGTACAAACAAAATGGGCGCACCTCAAGGAGACACATTGGTCCTTATGAAACCCTTATTAAGAAAATCTTTGAGTTGCTCTTTCAACTCCTTAAGTTCTACGGGGGCCATACGATATAGAGAAATAGAAATATGGCTGTGTGTCGGGATAAAGATCAATCCCGAATTCTATCTCTCTATCGGGAGGTACCCCTGGGAAATCTTCCGAGAAAACATCAAGAAACTCATTGACAATACTAATAGACTGAATAGTCAGAGTCTCGGATTTTGTGTCTTTAACTTGAACCAAATGATAGATGCAACCCTTGGATATCAATTTTCTGGTTTTAAGGTAAGATATGAAACGATTCTTAGGGGATACAGAATTTTTGGACCACTCAAAGACTGGCTCATTGGGAAAATGAAACTTGACAACATGGGTACGATAGTCTATAGACGCATAACAAGAATGAAGCCAATCCATACCCAGAATAATGTCAAAATTGACCATGTCTAGTTCAATCAGGTCTGCAAACAAGACTCTGTGAAGGACAGTGATAGGACACTTCTTATAGACTTGTTTAGCAACAACAGATTCGCCTAATGGGGTAGCAACTAGGATAGGCTCAGGAATCTTTTCATCACTGATCTCAAAATTCCCAACCACCAATGGAGTCACATAAAAAAAGCTTGACCCAGGGTCCATCAATACATACACATCAAAATGAAAGACACGGATCATACCAATGACAACATATGGAGATTCCTCCTGCTCCTGGCGAGGTGGTATAGCATAGAAGCAATTCTGGCACGAATCGCCAATAGTACTAGAAGAAGCGCCCTGAGGAGGAACTAGACAAACTACGGGAGTGGGGGCACTGGTAGGCTGACTTTGGGGATGAGCATCTCGACTCCCTTGTATAGTATACGGACAATCTGTAAGTCGGTGTCCCAACTTTCCACAACCAAAGTAACCCCTCTGATCAACAAAACACTCGCCAAAATGATCTCTACCATACTTGGCATATGAAAGAGGACGAGGTCGGTTACCTACACTTTCCTGAGACCTGGATGGGATAGGCCTGTTCTCCTGCCCCTGCCTGCTTCTAGGTGCGGGAGCACAAACTGAGGAAGGCACGGGAATAAATGGACGTCCCTGGAATTGAGGGCGGTTCCCTCCATGGAATTTGGGCTGACTGGATCCCTATTGCTCTGACCTAGATCTTTTATTCCCTCTTACTCTCTCCCTCTCTTTCACCTTATCAGCTTTAATCTAATAGGCATGTATCATCAATCGATAAAGGTCCATCTCCCAATTAAGAATAGCAGATCTACACTCTTTCACAACGTAACTAGACACGCCGGTCACAAACTTGCTCATGATGGTCCTGGAGTCATCCATTATACTAGGAGAATATTTGGATAACTGATTGAATCTAAGAAAATACTCCTTAACAGTCATGGAGCCTTGTCTCAAATTCATGAATTCCTCTATCTTTGCTTTCCTCATCTCAAGAGGAAACAATCTATCTAAGAATGCATCCTGGAATAACTGCCAAGTTATGGGAGAAAATTATCCCCCTACTCTTCCCTCACATCTCCACCCAGTCATATGCAACATCTTTCATTCGATAGGCAGTCAATTTAACACTCTACTCCTCAGTCACATGCATAATCTGGGTGATCTTTCTCACTTCATCCAAGTACATCTATGGGCCTTCACCTACCTTTGTCCCATAGAAGTCAGGCGGATTCATCCATATAAAGTCATGAACTCGAGCTGTAGCAGAATTATTCTCTTGCGGAGGCAGAAGAGTATCCTGGGTGTTAGCTTAAGCATTGGTGGTAACTGCCTGGGCTAGCACCTGAAAAGCTTCCTGGAATCCCGGATGAGACACATGCTCATTCAAGGGATCAATGGGTTGAGGTTTCTCGTTGTTTCTATGAGCTCGACGAGGAGGCATTTTCTGTTATAAGAGACCATGACTTAATCACAGATAAAGAGATAGTTGTAGGCACGATAAACTTTAGAAAGAAAGAAACGACTTTTCCTAAAACATTTCATATCCTCTTGCTCATAGATGTGGCATGCTACAAACCTATGATCAAGACTTTACATAACGTGGCTTGTCAGACTCCCTAGGACTCTTTAAACCTTAGTCTCTGATACCAAGCTTGTAACGCCCCAAGAACCTATCCCGAGATGTCACATGGTACTTAAGGCCACACGTGGCCTAAAGCTAACCCTCTAAGCCTGTCATCCCTTTTTGAACTCACTTTGACGGTAGTCATGGAAAAATAAGAATGGATATCATATCAAGGACATACTCAAAAGCAAATATATGTTAACCTACACAATCAAAATACTGACATTCTAAACATACTGATACTCTAGTCTGACAAAGCCTCTACTAATCAAGACCAAAGGGCCATTGGGCCAAACCCCCAACTGACTCGGACAGTACTGAAAGCCATAACAACAGAACGATATCACCAAAAATATAGACACAGTCCTCAAACCATGAGAACTCACCACTGAGGGAACATAGTTGAGGAACTCAAATATCACTAACGTGGCTGCGGCTGAGTGCCTGAACCTACATTACGAGAAAATGTAGCCCATAGGAAAATATGTGGCTCAGCACTTTGGAATGTATTGAGTATGTGGGGGTGCATGAAACAATGTAAATATCATCATCAATTTCATGAAAATATGCATATGTACAATGATGTCTCAGTTGGCTTGAGTTAGATTGAAACATACTTTTCATGATCTCATAGTAAATAAATCATATGATAAAAACCTCATAAATCATCATAAACAACTCAACTCTTCAACTCAAGACTCGGAGTGACTCGGTAATTCAAGAAACTCAACCCTTATGGACATAGGAGGTTCTTATAACCGACATAAACTAACTGAGCTACATGGAGTCCAACGTTTTGCCCTCCTAAGGAGAGAAATCCACATTACAGGGAGCGTCGTACTCTTGCCAGCGAGTACAACCGTAATTTAGTGATCACAATCTCATACTTGGCCTCTGTCCCATAATTATCAATATTAATCCTATGGTGGCACATAGTTTCAGGGAAATATCATATTTCCCGCTCGGTGCTAAATACTACTCCCATACACAAGCTCAGAATGCGTTAGGAAATCCACCACAAACTTCACAAGGATCTATCATAAAGACCAAATCAAATCTCTTTCTCATTTATCAAATCGTAATCAATTTGTGGATTCCTAACCCTACTCAAATCAAATTAATCTTTCTCAATATCAAAATGTATCAATTCATTAAATCATGACAACATCAATAACTTTGAGGAAATATCAAGACTCATAGTAACAACTCAATCTCATGAATCAATATGCTCAATAATCCAGTTTGTCATAAGGAAGCTTAAAGCTTGACACATATCTTGAAAGCACTTGAAATATCAACTCATGGTAGAAATATGAAATTCACAATATTAAATATCAATTCATAACTTGGGAATAGAAAAATAATCATGTATAACAAAGCTTGAACAATTTATATTTTAATAATCTCATGATGAAGTAATTTAGGTATAAACCCACTTGCAAAATCATATAAATCCATGATAGAAATCAAAGATTTGGGCACAAGAGTGAAAGAATTGTTTTTGTTCAAAACCCCACATACCTTGGATTATAACTTTAAGATGAAAAGACTTGATTGGAAACACTTCTTCACACTTTTGAGCTAAGTTTCTTGATGCCTTTAACTTGGAGAACTTGATTCTTGAACAACTTGGTGAAATCTATGGAAAAATTCTTGAATTTCTTAGAGAAGATTTGATTTGGATTTGGAAGAGAGAAACCCTAGTTCTAGATATTTCTTGGAAGAGAAATTGAGAAGAATAGATTTCTTTTCTCTACTTGAATCTATATATAGAGGGCCAAACTGGGCAGAAATACCAAAATGCCCTTGAGCAAATTCTAAAACTGGAGCCCGATTTTTGGCCATGGCACGACGCGCCATGATCGCGGTCCTTCACTGGATTTTGGATAGCTGGAAAACTGCTTAGTGGCACGACGGGGTGAAATCGCGTTGCCTCCTTGGTTATGACCTGGAAGGGAACCGCGACATGGTGGAATCGTGTTGGTGCACTAGAATGACAATCCTGATATTAAGCCTTGCCACGATGCGGTAATATCATGGAGGCTCACTGGAAAGTGACAATTAGGATATTACTCATCTCCGCGATGCGCTGAGGGTCTAAATAACGATGTTTCACGATTGGGACTTCAGATATTCATAACTTCTTGCTCCAATCTCCATTTTTTACAAAATTGGTATCGAAGGAAGGCTTATTCAAATATCTACATGATACAAAGTAGAAATTAGGGAAATACGCATAGTTTAAATATCATTCACTTTGGAAGTATTTCCCATTCGCTCAAAAGACAAATTTAGGCTTACCAAATAGTCGGGGTATTACACTCATGGATGAACTCCACATACCTTAATAAATAATTTCTTGAGGATTTTCTTGAGGGTTTCATGAACGTGCGAAACTTTAACTATTCTGTTCTTGGGGGAATATCTTGAACTTTTTTCATGGTGGGAAAGAGGAGGGTTTTTACATTAGAAATTTTGAGGAAGATGTGCAAATAATGCCCTTTTGATGCTATAAATCATCCTTTGGACATTGGGTGTTGAAGGGAAAGGACCAAAGTTCCTTTTTACCCTTAAGAAGTTGAAACAACGCGGTAATCGACCCTGCATTATTCCCCTTATCCCAAGGGAGTAACCCCTACGATGCGCTCTTTAGTCTAGCAGTGTAAGCCCCACGGCGCGAACTTATCGTGTGTCCTCACTGCCTCTCACGAAAATGGCTATAACTTTTCTCTCGGGTATCGAATTAAGAGAAAATTGGTATCGTTGGAAAGATAACTAAATTATCTATAATTTGGTGGGTCTTGATATGATAAATTCAACAAATATAAAAACTTATACACTTTCAAAATGGACCCTTGTAGAATCAAATACTAAACTTGGATGAATCAAAGGCTCTTAGCTCAACTTTGTTCTCAGTAATTCCTATGAGAATTTTTCACCTTGAAAGAACTTCACACACTAGGATAATGATAATGACACATGTATTAACATACAAATCATGGGATTAAATTTTACAAAAATAGTAACGACTCTTCAAAGTCTATCCCAAAAATGTGGGGAGTTACATTATCTCCTCCTCAAAATCATTCATCCTTGAATGAGACAGGTTAGACTGAGAGTACTAAGGAAACTGAGATCATATACTGAGCATTCATGACTTAAAACATGATTACATAACTGAGTCTGAAACATAATACATGAACTGAACTAATTTCATTAATACATACAATGACATGAGAATAGTTATCAGGTTGAGATAGAGACGAGAGAGTCAACATATGAGTAACCATTACCTCAAATTGAATCTGGTTTCATGAAGAAAAGATAAGAGGTTTAGGACATGGAAACTCGGGATATTACAACATTTCCCCCTTGGGATATTTCATTCCCCCGAATCATACTAATTTGGTTTAAATACTAAGGAAAGACCGAGATGAAGTACGAGACACTTACAAATAGAAATATGAATGAATATCAGGAATCTAAAACTGATGCATGATGCATGTACTTAGCTGAATTCACAAATTATATGGATGCAAACAATTTACCTCTTGTCATAGCTATATTCATGATACTTAGGATAGTATAACTTGATATGAAGATTGAAAACCATAGGAACTTGTCTGTCTGACTACTAACTTGAATTGCTGGCTATACGGACTAACTCATACTAAAAGCTTATACTCAACTAAAGTATTCCTTCAATTCTCTTTCTAAAATGTTCTAATAGCAGTAGGGAACAATGAATCTTAGGCATGGTCCGAATTAGATATCTGAACAAAGAATAGCAATATGGTTATAATTCTGTAAGATGGAACATAGGCCTATTAAACATAAGCTAGGATAGAATTGCTATGCCTTAGACCATGCAACTACTACTCTCAAGATGAGACATACTCCTAAAATAGTCCCTCAACTATCCATTCCACTTCAATATTGCACCTCTCTTGAGGCTACTTAAAATCTTCACATGTGCACTTATGACTCTATTTGTTAAAGTCTGACTTGAACTAAATTCTGTCACTATGTTCGAGGCTACTCGAATCTACAAAGTGCAAACATAACACTATATTACTAGTCTAAATCTTAAATACAATACCCCCTTCATGTTCACAACTTCCATCTAAATATTAATTCCCCTTACCACTGCAACAACTAATTTTAATCTCTTACAAGGAATTAACTAACGCCTAATGTATTTATCCACATATATAGAAACATGACCTTCAAACCTATATTCATAACCATATATGAACTTATTAACAAACACCCATAAAATCAACTTTCTCATATTCGCTAATACCTCTATCAATAACAACTTCCCTGCAGTGTCCCCAGTAAAATACATATAAAATTCTCATCTAACCATGTCATTTATTTAAACCTCTACCTCAATATTCTTTCAAACTTATTGCCTTGCATAAAACAAGCATTCAAAAATATTTCCCCAACATGAAACACTTACTCTCTCCCATCTAAATAATTATTCATTGCTATTATCATTTCATAAGGAATGCTCACTAAAATGTTAAAACATGAGGACCGAAACATCAAAGGATATTACGCATAACTTGGACACTTAGCTGAGACTTGAGGAATAGAATATAAACATCATGGATTCATCAAAGGGATCTAATCTAAGAACATACATGAAAAAAATCTTAATTTCACTGGTCATTAAGAGTGTAGCATGAGTAGCTAGAACTGAGCATTCTATAAAGCGTTAGTACATGAGTCGTGAGCTGCATGACTTGATTTTAAAGTTCATGATTTCATGGTACATGATTTGTACTTCTAATCAAATTGTAGCTACTTATACTAGGAACTAGAAGCATACATGACTCTATAGAAAGTGCATGAACATGAACTATGATATTGGAGCTGACATGTAAGGCATGAGTAGATATCGTGATATGAGTACATGTCATGATAACTAAAGTACAAAAGTTTACACTGAGATGAGAATAGGTAAAGCATCTTGCTCACCTACTGATGTTCTATAATACACAGACATCACTACTAGAATTTAAAAGCCTGACTTGGTTACTTGTTCTATCATATCTCCCTTAGCTTAAAGCCACCATTCTAAGTCTGTGGGACCCTTTTAAATCACTCAAAACTAAATGGAAACCACTATACTCTAGAGTCCGAGATAAAACAATGCACATAAATACTAAATTCACCCTGAAAGAATGCACTTAAAAGTGTAAAACCCGCTATTAGTACTTCCTTCTGATATACAACTCTTAAATTTTCTATAGCCCTTAACTTAGTTGGTAAGAACATTATATACTATATTAATAGATTCATTCACACTTATCAACTCAAGCGCACTATCTAACAACACCTGCACCATCATACTTAACTTAAATTCTTGCATACACTATTTTAAGCCTACTAATTCACCTTTCATACAACTAGCCCCATGGATATATAATCTACTAAATACTGATAAATGTTATCCCAACTTTACTACTTCTAAGCTTCTGGATTCCTTCTTTTATCTCTAGATCCTATGCTGTCATAGGATTCTTAGAAGGGATCTGAAAGCACATCTGACTATGGCTTAATGCACGATTTTCATGAATATGAATAAACTACTTCTTTTTTTGGAATATAAGGGCACTGATGGGATACTTTCAAGCTTGGTATAATCCCATAACTTTCTATGGGGGCTGTATGAGAAAAAACTTTATGTAAGGGCTTAAGCTTCACTATTTCTATTATGTTAAAAATAAGGCACAATTGACATGAATGGACCATCATAAAAGCCTCTTAAACATGCATGCTAAGTGTATGTAGACTCATCAAGAGACTAAAATAAGCTGAAAGATGATATATCTTAAATAATGATTAACAGACAAAATTTGATAAGCGGGTGAATCACTACACTTAGTTTCTTAAAACTTATACTTTTCTAATATAAGTTGAATTGAAGCTAGAAAACAGTAAAACATAGATGCTGTATGAATATTGGGTCTAAAACTACGTTATAGAAATTGGCATAACTTAAGGATCTGAATATACAATTATATTAGGTACGAATGCAAAAACATACAAAACCAAACATAGCATAGACTGAGATGATCTTATTAACCGAATACCTGATAGATAAATACTTAATAACTGACGTCTTAATATTGAATAACTGGAATCTGGATACTGATTAGATGGTATCTATATACTGACTAATGTATAACTGTATATTAATTAACTGATAATTGAATATCGATTATGTAAGACTGAAGTGTACTTTGTCTGACTAACTGGACTGAAACTGTGGAGTACTATGCATATGAGGTAAGGAATAACTGAACAACATGCGATAATTGACCATGAATGCTTGAAAACTATAATATATGATAATGCAATACTAAGTGTATATCTATTATGTTACTGAGATAAATCTAAAATTTGAAAGTCTGAAAGCTGTAAAACTGAATATCACAAAGTTTAAACACTTAGTCAAGCAAACCTAAATGGAAGAGACACTGAATACTATAATGAGACTGTGGGAGATATCATCTAACTGACATCCCTTAATATGAGATAATTAGGGTCAAACTAGTAACTTCAGTTGGAAGGGTGTCAGTACTGTGCCACGGGTACTAACACTGGATGTGTGTATCCACTAAACTGGTGTCCCGAAGGACTAAGGATTCACCCACAACTGGAAGGTGCTCTAAAAATATATGTGTCACCCTCAACTGGCAGGTATATACTTTGTAAACCCTCAACTGGCAGGTAGGCATCTTTAACATAAGCTGGCTATGAGTTTTGGAATTTGGGGAGTGCAACTAAGGGTCACACCCTATACTGGCAGGTCAGCTCCATCCCCGGGATCCCTTGGGGATAAATTCTACTCCCAACTGAACTAACACTAATACCGAACTAAACAAAGCTCAACTAAATGTTATTATATAACTGATATTTCTAATCATGAATATGAATATCTAAGTATACTGCTAATATTCATGGAATAACTGACTGAATACTAGAAAAGCCAAATTTATGTAAATCACATAGGTATCATATTCTCATAACCCACTAGCACTGAATGAGTAAATAATATGATATCAATCTTGAAGTACTGAAATAAGTAATTATGGTTAAAAGACTAAAACTTGGGCATTTAATCAAACATGTGCAAATTATAAACTTATACTTGAGAATATCTTAAACATGAGAAAACGATAGCATTTCATGGCTAAATTCGTAATTTGGGGATTCATCCTGAATCAACTGAACATGGCATGGGAATTAAAACTTTCAAAACATAATATAACTCGTTTCACTTGAAAAAACTTTAAATCATAACTTGAAAAAATAATAATAGGAGATTCATGGAGTTAGTTTAACTTAACTTGTAAAACTCATAATTTAAAACCAAAAAGGGTTCTTTGACTCTATGGGTGAAAGGGGACACATGGATGAACTCCCGTATACCTTAATAGATTATTTCTTGAGGATTTTCTAGGGTTTCTTGAACTTTAGAAACTTGAACTCTTCTGTTCTTGAGAGAAAATCTTGAACTTTGTTTATGGTGGGAAAGGAAAGAGTTTTTATGTGAGAAATTTTTAGGAAGATGGGAAAATAATGACCATTTAGATTCTATAAATTGTCCTTTGGATGTTTGGAGTTGAGGGAAAAGGACCAAAGTGACCCTTGACCCTTGAGAAGTTAAAATAGTGTAGGAATAGAGCCTGCATCATACCCCTTAGCCCAGGGGTGTATCCCTTGTGATGCATGCTACAGTTCGGCGGTGTAAGCCCTGCGGCGCCGGCTTGTCGCGCTCCCTCAGCGCCTCTAAAAAAATGGATATAATTTTTCTTTCGAGTATCGGATTAAGGAGAAATTGATATCGTTGGAAAGATAACTAAATTATGTATAATTTGCTGGGTATTGAGCTGGAAAATTCTCCCTGTATCAAAAGTTATACACGTTCAAAGAAGTCCTTTGTAGAATCGAATACAAAACTTTGACGAATCAAAGGCTCTTAGCTCAACTTTGTTCTAAATAATTCCTATGAATGCTTTTCTACTTGAAAACACTTCACACACTATGTAAATTATCATGACACATGTATTAACATACAAATCATGGGATTAAAGTTCATACACATAGGAACGACGCTTTAAAGTCTAGACCAAAAATATAGGGTGTTACACATGTCCTTAATGATTATTTTTGGCTGAACTCTGGTTCTATCTTCAATTTAGAGAACTAAAAATCATAGGCTCGTCTTACCCAAACAAAAATTATTGAACACTGGTAGGGGCATTAAGTTTATACTTTTTCCTAGATCACTCAAGGCATGGACCACATCACTATCATAAATTTTTATAGGGGCGGTGAAAGACCCTGGGTCTTGCAATTTCTTTGGCATTTTTCTCATCACCACCAAACTGTACTCCTCAATAATTCCCACCATCTCAATGTCTTACAAGTTCTTCTTATTAGTCACCACATCCTTCAAGTTCTTAGAGTACTTAGGTATGCCTTGCAAAATATATAACAAAGGATGATTAACGTGTAGTTCTCTGAACATGTCAAAGGAATTCTTAAAACATACATCTTCCTTGGCATTTTTGAGCCTTTGATGGAAAAGTGGTGGTGGTCTGTTAGTTACATGCTTAGCAGTCTTTATTTTTGGCTACTCGATATTCCACTATTTTTCATCATATTTAATTACAACTTGTTTCTCCTCAACCTGTTGTGGGACTAACTCTGCCTTAACCTCCTTATTTTTTTGGAGGCTTGTCAATAATATATATACCATTCCTTAAGGTGATTTCCATAACCTATTTTAGATCTTCTGTGTTACTTGGTAATATACCATGGGGTTTGGTGTTCTGTATCTGAGCTATCTGCCTTGTCCCTCTAAATTCTTTTGAGAAATCTATTTATTTTTTATCTTATCTGTCATTTCTTATATTTGTCTAGGACCTTCTTAAATGTCTCTTTAATATTAATGGTCTATGTGTTGTGTTGATACTGAAATTATTGAGTCTGATTGATACCCCATGAATTGTTAGGCTGAGTCTTCCACTTGTGGTTATGCACATTAAAATAAGTTAGTTCTTATGTGTTTCCTACAAAGTTTACAGACTCTGTATTTTCTCCACACAAGTCTTTAGAGTGACCACTGATGACACAAATCTCACAGCAAGATGAGGTTTACTGAATTGGATTAACCTTAGCCTCAGACTGATTCACTTCCAATTTGCCAAACTGTGTCCTTATCTGATTCTAAAAAGCTTACAATTGGGAAAACAACACTTTGATACTATCAACTTTAATCATCCCTACGGGGTTTTTCACTACACCTCAAGAGATGTCGCCATGCCAGTCGGGATTACCTTGTCCAATTTGGTTTAATAAGGTATAGATCTCCTCACGTGTTTTCTCTAATTCTTGACCTCCTGTAGCTGAATCTAACAAAATTATCATATTATGGTCAAGTGCTTCAACAAAGGTGTGAGCTAATACCTCATTGGTCTGTTGGTGATGTGGACAATCCCAAAGGAGAGATTTGAAACTCTCCCAAGCATGATACAAGTTCTTATTAGGATTTTTCTTGAAGCTAAAAATCACACTACATAACCTTGTAGTCTTATGGAATGAGAAGAAATGGATGAGAAATTTTGGGCCAAGTGATCACATGTGGTAATAGAACCTGTCGGCTCAATGTTCAACCACTTTTGTGCTTTCTAAAAAGAGAGAAAAGAAAGAGTGTGAGCCTTACATAATTTGTGGAGAGTCTAGTGGGAATGAACATGTCACTTTTATCTAAAAAGTTCTACAGATGGACCTGAGAATCCATATGTGTCAAACTATTAAATTTCCCAATGTTGTGAAAACGTTGCACCATGATCTGTTTAAGCTCAAATCTACCTTCATGTTCTAGTCTACAGATAGTGTAGGTAATACTGGTTACGATTGAGATTCCGGTTGGTGGATCTTCAGCCATAGATGCAGGATTAGCCTCCTCTTGCTTAATTTGAGGTTTCTGATCGAGAAGTACTACTTCTCTTCTTAATTGGATAATCATTGTTCAAGTTTAGGTATGGTTCCACCAAATACCTGTCACTTGCAATCTTATTGTATACCCCAAGTTTTGGCCACTAAAAATATCATGACTTTTGTCATTATTTCCCAGTCAATTACTTACGTGATGAGTCGTTATAACTCATCATGAGTTGTATACAGCCAATCATAGCTTAACTAATGAGGTTGCTTAGGTTACTGGTTGGGACACGACTATAAACTCTATGAGTCATGACGTGTGGTCACAAGTAATGGGGAATAAATTATGACCATAACAGTATAGGCACCAAATATTTCTTTCCAGACTATGAGTCCAGAAAAATACTACTAGCCAGTCATTATGGGTTGTCACCTGACCCTTAGCAACTAGCGACAGTTTTTCCTACATGTTTTATTAAGGGTTTTTCAGTTTTTTCCCATACTTAACTAATTACCCACGACTTAAAAACACTTCTAGGGTCTCATTATCATCCATAAAAAAATTAAAACACATTTTTCTCCTCTTAAACTATCCTAGAGCAAAAGAAAGGTAGGGTTTCTATGAATTGTGCACCTAGGGTTCAAATTATGGTTTCTTTCCCAAATTCTTAGTATTTTCAAGCATGCATCTTTTCCCTAAATTGTTTTTCCATAAAGGCATGTGTTTAATCATTTTTATGTGATTTTAATATGTGGGTTTGGAATGATGGGTTGAGGGTTTTTAATCGTTGTTACATGGTTGGTTTTCCCATAGTTTTTGAATTATTATTCATGCTTTAACTTATGGTTTTTGAACTAATTTGATGCATGGCCAAGGTGGATATGATGGGGTCATGAATTCCCCCAAAAATTTGATTTTGGTTTGGAATTAGTATTAACCTCAACATACTTGCATAATTTATTTTGAAATATGGACAATTATATCATTTTGCTTACCTTTCTAAATGATTGCAACACTTTAATGGTTATACGAATAATAATGATTTTTGAAGGCCTTGTTTTACATGGATTGTTTTCATAAAATTGGAAACTTTAGAGTTAATTTGGCTAATTAGTTTTGAATGGCATAATGGAATTGACTTTTAAGCTAAACTTAATTTGGTATGACGATACAAATGATAGATGCCTGATTAAAAGACTCTTTGGTTAATAGATGAGAATGTGTAAATGGTTTTAATTTAGGATTAAAGGGGGTTGTGTAGCTTACTATAGAAGGTAGAGGTCCCAGGGGGACTGATACTTAAGACCATATTTGTTAGTGTGTGGGTCTTTATGACTGTATGCATAGTTCACAAATTATATATATATTTTTGAGGGGGTTAGAGCCTCGGTGTGTTTGGCCCTTCCTTGGATTTCTATGGTTCATTTGGATAACATGCACTGATCCTTTTCAGTAGGGGGAGCTGAACCAATATAGCCTATGGGTTCTCTTAGGATGGTTAAAGCTACACAGTCTAGGTTAATTATCTTAGATCTCATACTTTTTCCCTGTACCCTATCCCTATATCTTATATATAAATATGTATGTGAACATGTACATGGATTTTTTGTTGGTCTTGACTTTGGATTACTTTATCCCTTCTCTAAGTTACATGCTAGTACTTACCCCATGAACTATCCCCGAATGTTGCATCATTTCATGATGTAGGGTCCTAGGGGTTCTCTGTTGTTGTTTCTAGTAATTAGGTGATTCGATTCATTGTTTGGTCTGCTTTTAAATAGTGAGCCTCCATCTTTTAGAAGGACTGTCATTTTTTTGGTTTTATTTGTTTTGTAGTATTTTATTTTTGATCTATTTGGTCATGATCGGGGGCATGACCCGATGAAATTTTGTATTATGGCATTATAGAGGCTTTTGTGGACAAGTGTGGGATTGGTCATTGATTTGAAAACTTTGTTCCATTTGAGTTACATTAACTGTATTATGTTTATTTTTAGGTTGAGTTCAATTATTTATTTTAATTATGCTCGATTTGTCAGGCTATGTAGGTGGTCTCTGGCCTTGGTGGGCTTGAGACACTTGTCATGACAAGGCCCTATTTTGGGTCTTGATGATCATGGTATCGGAGCATGTTTCAGGGTCTTAGGGTGTCCATAATGTCATGTCGAGTAGAGTCCCTTGTATGGGTGTGTAGCGCACCACACTTATAAACTGTAGGCTATGAGGTATTTTGGAAGGTTTCCCTTTCTCGTGTTCTATTTAGGGCTTTAGAGTCTAGTGTTGTGAACTTCTCTAACCCTTGACTTACTCACATTTTAGATCATGCCTCACTAAAGATCTGATGTTTGTAGAAACTCTGCTAGACCCTCTATCCCACCAAGGTACAATGTGGATGGAACTCGCCCTATTTTTGGAGTACAAACCCGGTCTAGGGTCCCCGCTCCTTATTGTGCCACACTAGTCCCTACTAGTCCTCTTCATTCTTCTTAGCCTAATGATACTCATGCCCCGATGCCTCAGGGTGATGTTTTGGATGAAGAGTTTCACCAGTCTATTCATCTACTTACTTATTTGGTGGACTCTCAGTCCCATCGATCTGACCATGTTGGTTCTGTTATTCCTTCTTCTTAGGTCGTTCTAGTTGGTCAGTTTATAAGGTTGAACCCGCTAACCTTTACAAACTCTAAAGTTAAGAATAATCCTCAAGGGGTTGTGGATGAGATAGAGAAGATATTTAGAATGGTGCATGCTACTGAAACTAAGAATATAGAGTTTGCTTCTTATTTGTTCAAAGATGCAGAAAACCATTGGTATGAAGAGTGGGAACAATCAAGAGCTGATGATGCAGAGCCATCTTTATGGGATAAGTTTTTTAGTATATTTCTTAATTATTTCATTCAGGAGTTGAGGGAAGTTAAGGCTAAGGAGTTTGTTAATCCAAAGCAAGAAAAGATAAGTGTGAAGAAGTATGATTTGAAATTTTATTAGTTGTCTCATTATGCTTAAGAGTTAGTGTCGTCAATAAGGGCAAAGATGAGAAAATTTGCTTTTTGGTTGTACCGTGACTTAGTATTGGCCTATATGGCTAGTATGTTGAACAGTGACATAGATATCTCTAGGATTGTGGTTTATGTGTAGTAGGTAGAAGATGAAATGAAGATACATGGGGAGATGGGGAGTGGAAGAATAAGAAGTTCAAGTTTTCAAAGCAGTGTGCAAATTAGCATAATAGTGGGAGAGATGGCAGATAGTGGACCAAGAAGAAGACTTGGGGAAGTACTAATTCTTATTCGTTGGTTAGCGCTCCTAATAATAAGCTATCTAGTTATTGTTGTTTTTAGGATAACAGTGGACCTAAGGCACAGTGTGCCCAATCTCAGGCTAGTGGACCTCAGTCAGCCCTACCATATCCTTCTTGTAGATTTTGTGGCTAGCTTCACCGGGGTTAATAGCTTTACATGTCTTGCATAAATCCTGTACCCTATCCTGGTATCTGATATATACATATGTATGTAAAAATGTATATGTACTTTTTGTTTGGACTTGACTTGTAACCCTTCCCTGTGTTACCTTCTAGCGCTCACTCAGCTAACCATCCCCGAAGAAAATATCATTTAATGATGTAGGATCCTAGGGGTTCCATGAAGTCGTATGCAATATTTAGGTGACTAGTTCATCAGTTATTCTACTTTGAAGTAGTGAACCTCTATACTCCTAAAGGCTTATCATTTATTTGGTTTTATTTATTTTATCAACATTTTATTTTGGATTCTTTGATCATGGTCGGGGGCATGTCCTGACAAAATTTGGTATTCTTGTATTGTAGAGGATTTTGTGGACAAGTGTGGGATTGATTGTTGTATTGAACTCTTAGTACTATTTGAGTTGCATTAATTATCTTATATTTTGGTTCTTGTTGTCTTATGTTGTTTATTTTAATTATTCTTGGTTGGTCAGTATATGGAGGCAGTCTCTGGCCTTGGTGGGCTTGAGACACCTGCCACGACTAGGCCCTATTTTGATGGATTTGGTAGAGTTTTACTTGGTAGATTTTGATGTAATCTTAGGAATGGATTGGTTTCATTCATGCTATGCTTCTTCAGATTATAGGACCTGTAGGCCATTTTATAGTTTCCTAATAAATTATTAATTTAAAGAGAGGGAAGTTCCTTAGTGCCTAAAGGAAGGTTTATCGCTTCTCTTAGATCCTAAATGTTGATCTCTAAGTTGTTTCTGTATCACCTGGTGTAGGTTAAGGATTCTAGTTCTAAGGGATCCTCTTTGCAATCTGTCCCTAATGTCAATGAGCTTACGAAAGTAATTCCCGAGGGTCTTCCTAAAAGTTCTGCCTATAGGGAAATAGACTTTGGGATTGATCTTCTATCGGATACCCGACCTATCTCTATTCTTCCTTGTAGAATGACTCCAGTGAAATTACAAGTGCTAAAGGAGAAGTTAAAGAATCTCCATGATAAAGGCTTATTTATCCTAGCATTTCTTCGTTGGGTGCTTCCGTGCTTTTTGTGCATAAGAAAAATGAGTCTCTTTGGATGCTTATAGATTATCGATTGTTGAATAAGGTTACAGTGAAGAATAAGTACCCTCTTCCTAAGATTGATGAAGTTTTTGACCAGCTTCAGTATGCTAGTTGCTTTTCTATGATTCATCTTCATTCTACTTTTATAAGTTGAAGATTCGAGAAACTGATATTCCTAAGACTGATTTTTGAACCCGATATTGTCATTATGAATTCCTGGTTATGTTATTTGTATTTACTAACGCTATAACTGTTTTTATAGATCTTATAAATCGAGTATTTGAATGGTTTTTGGATCTATTTGTGAAAGTATTTATTGATGATATCTTTGTGTATTATAAGAGTGAGGAGGATTATGTCAGTTACCTCCAAATTTTGTTGTAGACTCTAAAGGATCACAGGTTGTTTGCTAATAAATCTATGTGTGACTTATCGTTGAATGTTGTGACTTTTTTTGGATATGTTGTTTCAATTAGAGGGCTCAAGGTGGATCCATAGAAAGTAGAGAAAGATAAGAAATATCCTATATCCATAACTCCAACCAGCATTAGGAGGTTCTTGAGCTTTGATAGGTATAATAGGAGGTTTGTACAAAGCTTTTCATCTATTTCTACTCTGCTGATGAAGTTGACTCAAAAAAAGGTGAAGTTTTTATGGTTTGATGCTTGTGAGGGTAGTTTTGAAAAGTTGAATGCTAAGTTAACCTCTGCTTTAATTTTTACCCTGTCGGAGGGTACTAACGAATTTATTGTATATTATGATTACTCTCATGTGGGACTGGTTATGTCTTGATGCAGCACGATAAGGTAGTGGACTATGCTTCTAGACAACATAAGGTTCATGAAAAGAATTATCTGATTCCTGATTTAGAGTTGGCAGTTGTAGTTTTTGCTTTGAATATTTGGCATCATTATCTGTATGAGGTGTATGTAGACATCTATTCTGACCAAAAGAGCTTACATTATATGTTCACTCAAAAAGAGTTAAATCTCAGGCTGTGGTGTGGGCTTGAATTGCTTAAGAGCTATGATATGAATCTTCACTATCATCTAAGTAAAGCTAATGTGGGTGTTGATGCTCTTAGTAGGCTATCCATGTGGATATTATATCATGTGGATGATGAGAAACAAGTATTAGTGAAGGATATTCACCGATTAGCTAGCTTGGAAGTTCGTCTATTAGGTTTTGAGGATGATGGAGTGATTGTACAAGAGGTGGTCAAGTCATCTCTTGGTGTTGAGGTAAAAAAAATTAGCCTTTTGATCCCATACTCATGAAGATTATGGATGATGTGGGACAACAAAAGGTTATGTCCTTTGAGATTGGTGGTGATGGTATATTAAGGGATCAAGATAGGTTGTGTGTTCCTGATATTGATGGGCTATGGGAAAGGATTTTGACTGAGGTTCATGAGTCTAGACATAGAGTTCATCAAGGTTAGACTAAGATGTGTCATTACTTGAAAAAGATTTATTGGTGGAATAATATGTAAAGGGATGTGGCTAATTTTGTGGTTAAATGTATGGTTTGTTAGAAAGTTATGATTAATCACTTGTGGCTCGGTGGCATGTCTTAAGAGATAGAGTTTCCCGTGTAGAAGTAGGAGATAATTAACATTTATTTTATTAAAGGTCTTTTCCGATGTTGCATTCAGTATGATTTAATTTGGGTCATTATGGATAGGATGACTAAGTTTGTCTATTTCTTGCCTGTGAGGACTACCTACTCTGGTAAGGATTATGCTAAGTTATTCATTATGGAGGGTCGAGGTCCATTTATTTTGACCGATCTACTCAATTCTCCTCACTTTTGGTGTTTGTTTCAGAATACTTTGGGGACTATGGTGAGCCTTAGCATCTCTTTCCATCCTAAAATAGATGGGTAAGCTTAGCGTACTATTCAGACTTTGGAAGTTATGCTAAGGGCTAGTGTGATTGACTTTAGAGGATGTTGGCTGGAACACTTACCTCTTATTGAGTTCGTATATAACATAGTTGCTATTTGATTATTTTGATAGCTCCATTTGAGGCTTTATATGGTATGAGGTGTAGGTCTCCTATTGGATGGTTTGAGGTTTGTGAGACTAGGTTGTTTGGTCCTGATCTAGTTTACCAAGCCATAGAAATGGTGAAGGTTATTAGAGATAGACTTAAGACTGCTCAGTGTCGCCAAAAGTTTTATGTGGATGTGAGGAAAAGGGAGTTGGAGTTTGAGGTAGATGATTGGGTATTTTGTATGGTTTCTCTTTTAAAGGGAGTGATGAGGTTTGGGAGGAAGGGGAAGCTCAGTTCTCATTTTGTTGGTCCGTATTAGATTTTGAGGAAAGTTGGGAATTTGGTTATGATTTGGATTTACTCTTGAATTTAGGTTCCATTTATCTGGTTTTCCATGTGTCGATGATGAAGAAGTGTGTGGATGATCCTTCTTTTGTTGTCCTAGTGGAGAACATTGGTATTTCAGATTCCTTGTCTTATGAGAAAGTCCCAGTAGAGATCTTGAATACGGAAGTCCATAGGTTAAGAAATAAGGATGTATCTTCGGTGAAAAACCTTCAGAGAAACCAAAAGGTGGATGAAGTTACTTGGGAAGCTGAAGAGTACTTGAGGTCCAAATATCCATTCATATTCCCTATGTTGGAAGAAAATGTTGCAGGTATGATTTCCATTTTCTTTCTTATGTCCTTTTGAATTTGTTATTTGGGTATGAGTGCATTCCTTCTTTTTTTCATGCTAAATGGTGTCCTAACTCATTATTCGGGGATAAATGATCCTAGGGAAAGGTAATGTAATACCCCTAATTTTAGCCTATAAAAATTTCTGGACTTTTGCAATCACTGCCCAGTCAATGACTCACATAACGAGCCGTTATCACTCGTACAAGTCGTATAAAGGCAATTGTAGACTAGTGAGGTTACTTAGTTACTAGATGGGACATGACTAAAGATGCCTCAAGTCATGAGGTATAGTCACGAGTCTTGGGGGCTGACTTATGACAATAAAATTATAGGCACCCATTTGTCCAGACTACGAGTCCATGAAAGGACTCAAAGCCAGTCATTACTAATTGTTACCTGACCCTTTTCCTACACATTTTTATTAAGGACTTTTTGGTCTTTTCCCATCCTTAACTCATTACCCAGGACTTAAAAACACTTCTATGGTCTTATTATCATCCATAAGCAAATCAAAACACACCTCTCTCTTCTTAAACTCCCCATAAGTGAAAGAAAGGTAGGGTTTCTAAGGATTGAGCACCTAGAGTTCAAATTGTGGTTTCTTCTCCTAATTCATAGTATTTTCAGACATGTATCTCATTCCTAACTTGTTTTTTCATAACATCATGTGTTTAATAATTATTTACATGATTTTTATATGTGGGTTTGGAATGATGGGTGAGTGTTTTGAATGGGTGTTAATTGGATGCTTTTTTCATAATATTTTTGAACTAATTTGATGCATGGGCAAGGTAGATGGGATAGGGGTTGTTGATTCCCTCAAAATTATGGTTTTTGATTTGGAATTGTTATAAACATCAGCCCACTTGCATAATTGGTTTTGAAATTTTAATAAATACATGGTTTTTCTTACCTTTCTAAACTATTACATTACATTGATGGATAAATGTATAAAAATGGTTTTGGAAGGTCTTGGTGGCCATGGATTGTTTTTTCTTTTAAAACTGAAAACTTTGGAGTCAATGTGGCTATTTGGTTTTGGAATGGAATAAGGGAATTGGCTTGCAAGATTAACTATGTTTGGTATAACGATACCAATGGTAGATGCCTAATTAAAAGAGACCTTAGTTAATGGATGAGAATTTGAAATGGTTTCAATTTGGGCTTAAAAGGGGTTCTGTAGCTCGTCGTGAAAGGTGGAGGTCCCGGGGGACTAATAATGGAGTCCACATTTGTCGGTGTGGAGGTCTTTATGAATATGTGCATAGTTTATATATATATATATATATATATATATAATTTTAGAATGGTTAGAGGCTCAGTTGATTTGGACCTTCTTCAGATTTCTTTAATACATGTGGCTTACACGCACTGGAGCCTTTTCAGCTGGGAGAGCTAAACTCATATAGCCCGTGGGTGCCCTTAGGATGGTTATCTCTACACAGTCCTGGTTAATTGTTTTATATCTCATGTTTTAACCCTGTACCCTATCCTGGCATCTTATATATACATATGTATGTGAACATGTACATGGAGTTTTGGTTGGTCTTGACTTGGCATTATTTTACACCTTCCTTGAGTTATATGCTAGCACTCACCCCGCTAACCGTCCCCTAATGCTACATCATTACATGATGTATGATACTAGGTGTTCATTGTTGACGTATGCAGTAGTTAGGTGATTTTTTTTGTTGGTTGATCTGCTTTAAAATGGTAAACCTCCTTCTTTTGAAAGGTTCGGATGGTTAGTTCCCGGATTGCACATAGACCTTCCATATTATCAATCATAGCAGTGGTGAGTCCTAATACTTCGAGGATAAATTATATTTACATTCATGTTTTCAGTTCAGTAGTTAGTTGGAGTTAGTTGGGGCCTATCCTATCAAATCTCATTCATTCAGTTTAGAGGCTTTCAGATATTTCAAACAGTTAGCCAGTTCTCAGATTTCAATTTTATTTGTCAGATGTTTTATTAGTAATATCAGTTTTGTTTATAGATGTTATTAGACTTATTACTTAAAACCTTATGGTATTCCTCAATTAAATTCTGCATATGATCTTTTGTTATCAGTTCTACTCAATGCTCACAACAGGTACCAGCTCATGTGTTAGCTTGTGGTCCCTCGGGACTATAAGCACCATATGGCACCCAGGGTGTACTCTTGGGGCGTTACAAACTTGGTATCAGAGCCTAATTTTTTAAAGTGTCATAGAAAGTCTGAAATCCGCATCAAGTAACATCTTATGAATGGGTGTAAAGCACGCCACACTTATGGACGAGAGGCTATAAGGAGTTTTAGGAAAAGTTTTCCTTCTTTCAGTGTTCATGTTGTGTGACTGAGCATGAGCTTATGTTAAAATCTATGTCTAATCTATTCTTCTTTCCGTTTACAGAACATGCCTCCCAGAAAAACAAATGGAAGAAGAAACAAAAACTAGTCAACACCTCCGCCCGTTCAGGAAGATCCCCTAAATGAGCATGTTTCTCATGCAGAGTTAAGAGCTGCATTCACTACTATAGCTCACTCTGTAGCATCTCAAAATGCTTAGCCAGCCATTGTTCTGGCTAACCTAGTGGCCAATACTATCGTAGCTAGGATTTGGAACCTTACACGAATGAACCCTCCTCTATTTTTGTGAACCAAATCTGAAAAGGATCCACAGGAATTCATAGACATGGTCTAGAAAGTAATAGATATCATGGGGGTAACTTCTAGTGAGAGTGTTAAGTTAGCTACCTATCAGTTGCAAGTTGTGGATTATACATGGTTTAAGTAGTGGAAGGTATATAGAGGAGCAAATGCAGGGCCTATAGAATAGGAAGAGTTTTCTACTACCATTTTATATAGGTTCTTTCCATTGGAGTTGAAGTAGGCTAAGGTATTAGAGTTTATTAATTTGAAGCAGGGCAACATGAGTGTGAAGGAGTATTCCCTCAAGTTTGCTCAGTTAGCTAGGTATGCTCTTCATGTGGTATCTGATAGAAGGTCTAAGATGAGCAAGTTTGCGTCTAGTGTATCTGACAATGTGGTCAAGGAGTGTAGGATTGAAATGTTGATTAAGGAGATGGACTTGTCTAGGTTGATTTTCCACGCTCAACAGATTGATGAGTAGAAGACTAAGAAGACAGAGAGGGAGAACAAAAGGGATAGAATGGGTATCTTTAATTTCAATTAACCAAGTTTAGAAGGTGGTAACCGTCCTCAGTTCCATCATAAACTTTAGTCCCAGCTCCATCTTCAGCTAGTGCCCCAGTACCCAAATTTAGAAATGATAATCAAGATAGAACGCCAGTCTCTAACTCCCAAGGCAGTGTTAACAGTGGTCGTACAAATCTTTTTTCCAGAAATATGGTAGAAACCATTAGGGTAAGTATAGAGAGGGCAGTGATGTATGCTTCGGATATGGTAAGTCTGACCATCAGATTTAAGAGTGTCGGGTAGTTGCTAAAAAAGGTAAGGATTTGTGCCAACAGGGCCAGTCCCATCAGTCATCAGTTCCAGCCGATCACCCGACTCAGCAGGGTACCGCTTCCAGTACTACCCGTGTTCAGTGTTCGAATAGATTGTATACAATTCAGACCCGACAGGATTAGGAAAATTCTCTTGATGTGGTTACTGGTACGTTACATATCTTTCATTTATATGTTTATGCTTTATTAGACCCTGAAGCTTCTCTTTCTTTTGTAACCCCTTTATAGAGACCATCTTCGGAGTCAGTCCTAAAATCCTAGCAGAGCCTTGTTTAGAGTCTACCCCAGTAGGTGTCTCTATTATACCAGGTAGATATACAAGAACTGTTCGATCATAATATCTCAGAAAGTAACTTAAGTGGATCTTGTAGAGTTAGATATGATGGATTTTGATGTCATTCTCGACATAGATTGGCTCCACTCATGCTATGCTTCAGTTGATTGTAGAAATAGAGTAGTTCATTTTAAGTTTCCAAATGAACCAGTCCTTTAATGGAGGGGTAGTACTACAACTCTTAGGGGTCAGATTGTTTTGTACCTTAGAGCGAGGAAGATGATATCCAAGGGGTGTATCGATTATCTTGTCCGAGTCAAAGACCCTAATTATGAGACTCCTAACTTTAGGTTATTTTCAATAATGAGGGAATTTCCCGATGTGTTCCCTGAAGATCTTCTCGGAGTTCCTCCTGAAAGAGAAATTGACTTTGGAATTGACTTTCTTCTAGATACTCAGCCTATCTCTATTCTGCCTTACAGAATGGCTCTAGCCGAACTCAAAGAGTTGAAAGAACAGTTGAAGGATCTCCTTGATAAGTGATTTATTAGGCCCAGTGTCTCCCCATGGGGCTCACTAGTCCTATTCATGAGTAAGAAAGACGGCTTCCTTAGAATATGTATCGACTATCGCCAATTGAAGAAAGTAACAATCAAAAACAAGTATTGACTTCCTAGATTTGATGACTTGTTTGACAAACTTCAGGGTTCCAGTTATTTTTCTAAGATATACTTCAGATCTGGCTATCATCAGCTCAGAGTCAGAGAATGTGACATTCCAAAAACAGCTTTCAAAACTCGGTATGATCACTTTGAGTTTCTAGTCATGTCCTTTGGTCTCACCAATGCCCCAGCACCTTTCATGGACTTGATGAATCGAGTGTTCAAGTAGTACTTACACATGTTAATCATAGTCTTTATTGATGACATCCTTGTCTACTCTCAAAATGAAAAAGATCATGCAAATCACCTCAGAATAATATTACAGACTCTTAGAGCCCATCAGTTTTTCGCTAAATTTAGTAAGTTCAAATTCTGTCTAAGATCAGTATCTTTCCTTGGCCATAATATTTCCAGTGATGGCATTACAGTCGATCCTCAAAAGATCGAGGTGGTGAGAAACTATCCCAGACCCATCTCTTTGACAGATATCAGGAGTTTCATAGGTTTGGCTTGCTATTACCGATGGTTGGTTGAAAGATTTTTGTGTATTGCATCCCCCATGTCCAGATTGACTCGGAAGAAATTTAAGTTTTAGTGGTCAGATTCTTGTGATAAGAGTTTTCAAGAGTTGAAGACTCGACTCACTACAGCCTCAGTTTTGAAATTGCCAGATGGTTTAGATGGGTTTATTGTGTAGTGTGATGCTTCCAGAGTTAGGTTGGGATGTGTTTTGATTCATAAGGGTAAGGTTGTGGCCCATGCCTCTAGACAACTTAAGCCCCATGAAAAGAATTACCCTACCCATGATCTTGAGTTAGCAGCTGATGTGTTTGCCTTAAAGATTTTGAAGTACTACTTGTATGGGGTGCATGTTGATGTGTTCAGAGATCACAAAAGCTTGCATTATGTATTTTCATAGATGTATTTGAATCTGCATCAAAGGAGATGGTTAGAAATGTTGAAAGATTATGATATGAGTGTTTTGTATCACTCGGGCAAGGCCAATGTAGTGGCAGATGCCCTGAGTAGATTATCTATGGCTAGTGATTCTCATGTTGAGGGTGATAAAAAGAAATTAGTTAGAGAAGTTCATCAGCTTGCCAGGTTTGGTGTTCATTTGGTTGATTCAACTGAGGATAGTGTTTAGGTTCAGAAATCTTCTTTGGTTACCAAAGTGACAGAAAAGTAGGACAAGGATCCCAGTTTACTTAAGTTGAAGGAGTTAGTTAGAGATCATAAAGTAGAGTTTTTCTCCCAAGGGGGAGATAGTGTGTTGCATTGCCAGTGTAGACTGTGTGTGACATGTGTTTATAAGTTGAGACAGCGAATTCTTGCAGAAGCACATGGTACGCGCTACTCTATTCATCTAGGGGCCAGAAGATGCACCGCGATCTGTGGGAAATCTATTGGTGGAGTGGGATGTAAAGGGGTATCACAGAGTTTGTAGCTAGGTGCCCTACTTGTTAGTAGATTAAGATTTAATATCAGAAGCCAAGTGGGTCTATTCAGGAGTTCAGTATTCCCACTAGGAAGTGGGAGGAACTGAACATAGATATTGTGATAGGTTTGCCTCGTATTTGTTGTCAACATAATTCAATTTGGATCATTGTGGACAAAATGACTAAATCAGCCCATTTCTTACCAGTCCATACTACTTATTCAGCCGAGGACTATGTCAAGCTCTGTCTCAGAGAGTTGGTTAGATTGCACAATGTTCTGTTATCTATCATTTCATACAGCTGTACTCAGTTTACCTCTCACTTTTAGAAAGCTTTTCAAAAGGGTCTTGGTACCCAAGTTCACCTCAGTATAGCCTTTCTTCCTCAAACAGATGGTCAGACAGAGAGGACCATTCAGACCTTTGAGGATATGTTGAGAGCGTGTGTAGTCGACTTTAAGGGCAGTTGGGATGATCACTTGCCTTTGATGGAATTCGCATATAATAACAGCTATCATTCCAGTATTCAGATGGCTCTGTTTGAGGATCTATATGAAAGGAGATGTAGATCTCTAATTTGTTGGTTTGAAGTAGGAGAAACCTCTTTGATAGGGCTTGACTTGGTGTTTGATGCCATAAAGAAAGTTCAGTTGATTAGGTAGAGGCTTAAGGTAGCCCAGAACCGACAGAAATCTTATGCAGACGTGAGGAGAAAAGATCTTGAGTTTGAGATTGGTGATTTCGTATATCTGAAGATCTCTCCCATGAAGGGAGTGAAAAGGTTTGGTAAATAGGGGAAGCTTAGTCCCCGATATGTTTGCCCCTATAGAATTTTGAGCCATTTTAGAAAGGTGGCTTATGAGCTTGAGGTGCCTACAGACTTAGCCTAAGTGCACCCAGTATTCCATATCTCTTTGTTGAAGAAGTGTATTGGTGACCCAGCTATAGTTGTTCCCTTAGAGAGCATAGATGTTCCGAACAGTCTTTCCTATGAGGACATTCCAGTCAAAATTCTTGATCGACAAGTTCGTAGACTAAGTTCGTAGACTAAGGAACAAAGAAGTTCCCCAAGTCAAAGTTCTTTGGTTGAATCAGTCTGTTGAGGGAGCCACTTGGGAAGCAGAGCAGATATGAGGACCAAGTACCCTCATCTTTTCTCCAAAAACTCAAAATCAGCTTAAGGTAACAATCTTCTTAGAATTTCTCTTTTCCGTGCTCTGTTTTAGTTGCATATCATTCTCATGTCAATCATGCATTCACAGAACCATTTAAGTCATATCCCATGTTCCAGACACATCCATGTAATAAATTTTTCATCACATATATTCAGCATGTACTCTAAGTTTCTCAGTGTTTTCAGCATAACCATTCTCATTCGAGGATGAATGATCCCAAATGGGAGATATTGTAATACCCCAAAAATTCAAAGCAATGTTAACATCATGTTTCAATCTCATGCATAGTACTTTATCGTTCTTTGATAGTTTTATGATTTATTTTGAGGTATATTAAGGTCCTAAATAACTCCTAGCTATTAGATGAATCAAAATAATCTTTATCTATTGAAATTTTGATAAGAATATTTCTTTAGTCAACTTTAAGCAAGAATATCATTTATTATACTTCAAATTTTCGAGCTCAAGACCCACCAAGTTGTAGGAAAGTGAATTAGCCTCCCAACGATACAAATTTTGCCCAAATCAGATACTCGGGTAAGAACTTATGGCACTTTTAGTGCAAAAGAGTAGCCCAACGCGATAAGGCCGCGTCGCGGTGATGGACAATTTAATGTTTTTCCTTTTCCATTGTGTCACCGCGATAAGCACCGCATCTCTTCAAGGCAAAGTTCTAGTTCCCAGTTGTTCGTTCCCAGTGGTGCAACGCGATAGCGCCATGTCGCGTCGTTGGGCGAAATGGGAACTATCCGTTTTCCAATGGCCCAATGCTATTGTATTGCATCACGTCGGTGAGAAAAATCAGGATTTTCAGTTCGCGATTTAATTTTCCAGGGACCGTTTGGTCATTTCCCAAAGCCCCAAATCCTTCCAATCACGGGATTTAAGTCCCAATAGAGCATTAATTGCTCATTATTTAACAATTATCTCAAATTAAACTAATCTTCTTTCAAGAACAAAAACTCTAGCTTCAAAATTAAAGATCAAATCTCAAGAATTCACCATCAGTTCTCATGAATTCATCAACCGAGGTATGTTAAGTGTTTATTCATGGGTCCCTTTCACCCATGGAGTCCAAGTATCCAAATTTAAATTTAAAGTTGTGATCTTTACAAGTTACCATGATTTTTAATTGTGATTTTAACCATGAATCTTGACTTTATACCATGCTTACATGAAATCAATGTTGTTTATCAAACCCCACATGTTTTCAATGTTGTTATTCACTGATTTAAATAATGATAAGTGTTATTGATGTTGAAATCATACTATTACTCCAAGTTTTATACTATTCCCATGCTTAGCTTAAACTACGCATTACAAGTGTTTGATAAAACACCTAGAAGAATGAATTTTGATAAATTCTTTCATATTAGGTCCTCCAAGTTTAGCAATATTTTACTATTGTTGCTATAGAGTCCTGGGGGTTATCAATACCCGAAAACTTAGCTTTTTTACTTAGCCTCAGTATCTTCAGATTTATTTAAGACATATAGCAATATCAGTTCAGTCAGTTATCATGATCAGTTAAACTTAGAATAGTTCAGTATTCCGAGTCAGTTCATTTGAGAGTAGGATTTAGCACCGAGTAAGTGGCGGAATGACAACTTCCATGTCAGATAGGAAGAGTATTTAGTAGCAGTCCCTGTACTCCAGACCTATGTAGCTAGCATAGGATTTGAGTCACCCGTCAGTTCAGGCTTGACTACCTCCCAGGGGTTATCTATCAGATATGGCTTAACACCCTTAGTCCTTCGGGATAGTACATCTTTGGATCCACACAGCCAATGTTAGTACCTATGGAATGGTACTGACACCCTTCCAACTGCGGTTATAGGCTGGACCTCAATTTGCTCATATTGGGGCATATCGGTTTAATGATAGCTCCCGCAGTCTCATTGCAATAATCTGCTCAGTAATTCAGTTCCAATTGCATGATCATAGAAAACAGATATCAATTAGTCAATTATCAGATTTTAGTATTTTAGTTTAAAAATTATACTCAGAACATGTTTTATGCTTTGTCACGCATCCTCAATATTTACAGATTTTATGTATTCTATTTAGTATGTCATGCTATATATATGTAAATAGTAATTACACATATTCATGAAACCATGCATATCAGCTTACCTCATTTAGCATACCAGTAAATTCAAAGTACTGATCACATAATCTTTTTAGCACTATGATGTACATATGATACGTTCGGATGCTCAGTTCCTAGATCACGCATAGTCTTCTAGATTATCAGTCGTAGCAGTGGTGAGTACTCATATTTCAAGGACAGATTATATTTATATTCATGTTTTCAGTTCAGTAGTTAATTGGTGTTAGTTGGGGCCTGTCCCATTAACTCTCCTTCAATCAGTTTAGAGGCTTTCAGATATTTCAGACAGTTAGTCAGTTCTGAAATTTCAGTTGTCTTTGTCATATGTTTTATCAGTATTATCAGTTTTGTTTATAGATTTTATCAGATTTATTACTTAAAACCTTATGGCATTCCTGATATGATCTTTTGTTATCAGTTATACTCGGTTTTCATAGTAGGTACCAACTCATAAGTTAGCTTGTGGTTCCTTGGGACGGTAAGAACAGTGTGTCTTCCAGGGTGTACTCTCGGGGCGTTACACTTAGATATACATATGTTTGCCAACATGTACATGGATTTTTGGTTGGTCTTGACTTGGACTTATTTTATCCCTTCCGTTAGATATATGCTAGCTGACACCCCACTAACCGTCCCCAGTCGCTACATTATTTAATGATGTAGGATCCTATGGGTTATTTGTTGTCGTATATAGTAATTAAGTGATCTGGTTTTCTAGTTGATCTAATTTGAAGTGGTGAACCTCCATCTTTCAAAAGGCCTATCATTTCTTTGGCTCTATTTATTTCCTTGGTATTTTATTTTAGATTCATTTGGTCATGGTAGGAGGCATACCCCGACTGAATTTGGTATTTTGGTACTGTAGATGCTTTTATGGACAAGTATTGGATTGGTCATTGTTTTGAACTCTTAGTTCCATTTGAGTTACATTACCTGTCTTATCTTTATGTTTTTATTGTCCACAATTTTTTATTTAAATTATGCTCGATTGGTTAGGATATGGGGGTGGTCTATGTCCTTGGTGGGTTTGAGACACCCATCACGACTAGGTCTTTGTTCGGGTGGTGACAATCTTACTTTCTATATAAACCTTTTCCTGCAAATTAAGAAGCTAAGATCATGTAATTAGCACTAACCAAATCAAATAGAAAAACTAAACTCAGACAGTTGTCGATTTACAAGTTCCCCAGAATGGTGCGAAAACTTTTTGTGCCCAAGCACACATGCAAGTGTACCAAGTAGAAAAATGAACTTTATAATCCAAGAATTGATCCCATAGGGACTTGTGTTAAATAACTATTTAATTCTAGTATACTAATACACTGAAACAAGTTCTAAAGTCATGAAGAGTACTTGAGTGTTAACAATTAAAAGTAAGCTTTACATTGCAATAATGTAAAGGCCTTGAACAGTTATGGGGAGAAACCAAGGGTTAAGGCACTACGAACAATCTTACTTAGCTATATAACTTTGTTGGTTTAATTAATTATCTTGGTTGTTGGTTCACGGGGTTGATAACATGGTTATGGTCTTCCGAACCTCTAATCAACTATCTAATTTAGCCTCACAACTACATCATTGAGCGGGGATACAAGTACTAAGTTAAACGCATTTATATTCTTCTATTATATGAACCTTATAGGGCTAATTGTATATATTTCTATCCTAAATTCAGATCATAACTTCAATTTATTGAATGATTACGATCCTACTACATATATCACACGTTCAATTGTATCGTTCGTTCTTCCAGGATCCCAATAGAAGTACGCAATTATCCTAAGGTGCACGAATCAATAGAATAGTTAAAAAGGATACACGAACAACCAATAGTGATAATAACATAAACCAAGTCAGTTAACAAGCAAAAGTATTCATGTTCTTGGCCTTAACCCTAGATGAGAGTGTTTAGAATCACATGGAAATACAAAGAATCATGATGATGAAATTGATGTAATACTCCAATAGAAAACTAAATTAAGAGAATAAAATCCCTAATTGAATACCCCTCATTCGTGTTTCAATGCCCCTAAGTCATCCCAAGTGAATACAAAACAATTGGAGTGTCCTATTTATAATAGAACCAAATTTACCGATTTTGACTTGCCTCTGTGGCACGCCCCTATCGTTGTACCTACGAATCTTGGCACGCTGTTATCATGGAGGCACACTACAAACAAAATTTTACATTTAAAATCAAGGATGTGACATTCCCTTAAAGTGGTGGCTAGGCAGTGCGGCACACCTCTAAGCCTATAAATTTTGGATTTTGTTGTCCTATACTCCATCTGTTTGGCCTTTCATCCCATGCTTTGTTGTTTTATTTACTCTTCAATTCCAGCTTGTGTATCATCCTAAATGCAAGTAAAAATCTCCCTAAGATTCCTATATCATCAAACACTATGAATTAGAGCTCACAACACCATAGAATCAAACAAGACATGCTAGAATAACGTATAGCTCAAGCTAAGAGTACTAGTTTTCTCATTCGAATTGAAACTGGAAATTTTGCTTCCAAACGAGATTGAACCCACCTTACAAAACATAAACAAATAACTTAACTCTTAGATTCTCTTTGGTATAAATATTAACTCAGTAAGCACACAAGAAGTCTTTGAAACCAAGCTAAATAAGCATAGATAAAAACAGTTAGGTGCATAAATCCACCTAAGATCATGACACTGCTAGTCAGAGTTCAAAGATAAGGTGAGCTCTGGGAGTTGAAGTTGAATTTATCTCCATGTTCTTGTCATGACCCAAACAAGGGTGTGGCCATGACGGGTATCTCAAGTCCCACGTTGATCCGAGATCACTCCCTTCACCCAATCTAGTAACTCAACAATCTCAAGTGTAGGATAAATTCTTAACAAATAACAAGATAGTGTGAACTAAGACAAATACTAATTCATGAAATGTCTTCCAATCACCGGTAATCGGAAAACCATCCATCACCAAGAAAATCCACTAAAACAACACACCCAAGTCCACACTAATCCAACAAAGCCTCAATAAATCCAAAATAAAATGTCGGTACATTCCCCCGCCAGTAGCCAAAATAAAGTCAAAACAAAGTCTGAGACATAGGATATAGAGACAATGAAATGAAGACTTCTGGAGTATGAAAGCTCACCATTTCAATGACCACTCACGAACCACTTGAACACCTGATATCTTTATAGGAAAAGTAAAAGAAGTTCTAGCGCCTGCATCATGTGGGGATACAATGTCCAGATATTGTTAGTGGTTAGAGCACTACCATGTAACTCAAGGATAGAGGAATAAAATAAGGCCATCATTCAAAACCAAGTCAAACAATTATAAGAAATCACATACATACATACAAATATATATATATATTATGCGGGGATAGGGAACCAGGTTTAGCATGCATTTAAAACCATAACTCGGGCAGTGTAGGTTAACCTTCATAATAAAAGAAACCCTCGGGCTATATGGGCCCAACTCTCCTCTAGCTGGAAGGGCCCCAGTACGTGTAGCCGGACGAACCAGAGAATATCTGTAACTGTATATGCCTTTATGGGGGACTCGAACCTCCCATTCATATATTTATTTGGGGGACTCGAATCTCCTGATCATATAGACACCCGCATCAGCTAGCGCAGTTTCCAATGTTAGTCTTTCGGACTCCACATTAACGGCCCGACTACACATCCCACTTTAAAGCACCATTGAAACATTTATTACACATATACAAAACTATTAATCCAATTACTTACCAAAGGCATTCCATTGTTATCATCATGGCAACCCCACTTGCAAGCGTCCATCATGCCATAACCACTATCAATCAACTTTTGGGACTAGAACCCATTTTCTAAACAAGGACATTAATTTAATTCAACAATTAGGGACTCAAACACATTTAGCAATAAAAACTAATTTATGGACAACAAGGCTTTCATAAAGCTATTTACCGACCACTTACATTATTAGGCCAATGCCTTAGTTCAAAACACAGTTCAACATGTGGTAAGATCATTCTCATAGGCATTTTCCAAAAGATGTTAAGAGTATACCATTATCAAACATTTATTTAAGCCAAAAACCATCAAGTTAGGGTTAGCCATGACCCCTTAGATTAAATCACAATTACCAAGCACCCACGTGTGCAAAAACATTATCAAAACATGTATAATCACAATTTAAATCATGAGAAAAAAAATACTCAACATTATGCATTCAAACCCTCAACCATGGTTTTCAAAACCACAATTTATTATTCATGAACAATTTTTAAAACACATGATTTTTTTGAACTATCAATGAAGGAAGAGTCACATGCCTGAGTTATGAAGATTCATAGAGAGAATTTGATCTTTAAGCCTCTAGATGACCACCTTGAAGAAACCCTAGCCCAATCCTCTTGAGAGTCTTTTGAGAGAGTTTAGAGAGTGTTTTTAATCTTCTAAAGTGTAGAATGAATGCCCAATAAGCATTATAAGATGTGGGGTCTTATGGCCTTGGGGTGGGAAATATCCAAAATACCCTCAGCTTAAAATTTGTGGAAAACTTACAGGTGGGTACGAGTTGAATAGATAGTTGGATACCTTATTCTGTCAAACATATGGTTCCCTTGCCCAATTCATCACTAGACCATACGACTAGTACCATCAAGTCGTATCCAGGGAAGAACATAAAGGGCTAGAGACTGGAGAACATACGATTCGACCCTTAACCTCTCATTACAAGACCATACGACTCGTATGGAGTCTCTTATAACTAGGAAAAATCTTTTCCAATAACACACTGTCCAACATATGACTAGGGTTTGTAGACCCGTCACAGCACCATATGACTTGTGGTGTGAGTCGTATTATGAACAGAAAGTTCATGACTTGAGAAAGTTTCAAGGGCTAAAGTTTGGGGCATTTTATTCTCCCCCACGTAGGATCATTCATCCTCGAATGATGGGAGAAGGCAATACAAGCACGATTTGGACTCTACACGCCCCTACTATTACCTTTAATAAAGTTAGAAAACAAAGATTCCAAGGGAATCAATCTTTCCTTTAAAAAATGTCATATAACAAAGATTTTAAGATCAAAATATTCCTCAAGCATGAATTTTCAAAATTGGGAATAGGAATGGATACTTGGACTTCATGTCCTCCTCCGCTTTCCAAGTAGCTTCCTCAAACTTTTTGTTCTGTCATAGAACATTTACCAAAGCCACATCTTTCATCCATAATCGACGAAATTGCCAATCCAAGATCCTCACCAGGACCTCCTCATAGGACAAAGATTCTGAAGTATAGATGTTCTCTATGGGAACAACCAACGAATGATCACCTATGCATTTTGGAAACACAAACACTTGGAATACCGGATGAATGGAACTCATGCTATAGGGAAATTCCAACTCATATGCAACACTACCAACCCTTCTCAAAAACAAGTACGGGCCAACATACTTGGAACTGAGCTTTCCCTTCTTCCCAAACTGCATTACTCCCTTTTTGGGAGATACCTTCAAAAATACCCAATCTCCAACCTCAAATTTCAAGTCCCTTCGCCTTACACTAGCATAGAACTTTTTTTCGACTTTGGGCAGTCTTAAGCCTATCCCAAATCACCTTCACCATCTCCATATCTTATGAACCAAATCTGGGCTAAACATCTCCGCTTTACAAACCTCAAACCACCCAATAGGAGATTTATACCTCCTTCCATAAAATGCCTCAAACAAGGCTATACCAATACTATAATGGTAACTATTGTTATAGGTCAATTCAATGTGAGGCAAGTGATCATACTAACTAACACCATAGTTGATTATACAAGATCGCAACATATCTTCCAAAGTTAGAATAGTCCTTTCGTCTTGCCAAACAAACTGTGGGTGAAAGGTGGTACTAAGGCTCACTTTGGTCCCCAAACTATGCTAAAATGAGCGCCATAAATGCGATGAGAATTGAGTTCCACGATCCAAAATGATCGAGATAGGTGCACCATGCAACTTCACAACCTCCTGAAAGAACAACTTTGCATAGTACTCAGTAGAATAATTAGTCCTCAATTACAAGAAGTTAGCACACTTAGTCATCCTATCCATGATGACACAAATATAGTCACACAGATTCTGCGACCACAGAAGACTGGTAACAAAATCTATATTAATAACCTCAAATTTTCACACCGGCAATTCAATATCTTGAGGTAGCCCACCGATCCTCATGTGCTCCATCTTTACTTGTTGACACACCATACACTTAGCCACAGAGTTAGCTACACCCCACTTCATATTATTCCACCAATACATATACTTGAGATTATGATACATCTTTGTTGGACCGAGATGAACCGTATATAGTGATGCATTGGCCTAAACAAAAATCCTGCCTCACAACCCACCAATGTTAGGAACACACAACATCCCTTAGTATCTAAAGATACCATCACCACTGATCTTGAAGGCCATTACCTTCTGCTTACCAACATCATCTTTGATTTTCATCAAGAGATAGTCTAATATTTGCTTCTTCTTTATTTTTGAACCAAGAGACGATTGTGACACCTATTACACAAACACACCACCATCCTCAGAGTTCAAAAGACGAACTCTAAGTTTAGATAAATAGTGCATATCCTTCATCAATTATTGCTTATCCTCATCCACATGAGCTAGACTCCTCATCGATAACCTGTTAAGAGCATCAACAACTACATTATCCTTATTTGGGTGGTAGTGAAGACTCATATTGTAGTCTTTTAGCAACTCAAGCCTCCTTGTTTACCTGATATTAAGCTCTTTTTGATTAAACACATACTACAAGATCTTATAATCAGAAAAGATATCAACATAGACCCCATACATATAATGAAGCTAAATTTTCAATATAAATACCACAACCAATAGCTCCAAGTCATGAGTCGGATATTTCTTCTCATTCACCTTCAAATGTTTAGAGGCATAAGCACCATATGACATGCTGCATCAACACACAATCCAAACCAACTCTGGATGCATCATGATAGATGATAAAACCCTCTGTACCTTTAGGTAGAGTCAAGATTAGATCTGAAGTCAAAACCCTCTACACCTTTAGATAGATCAAACAAATTATCTATCCTTAGAAGAAGGTACTTATTCTTTACCATAACATTATTCAGTTGTCCATAATCAATACATATCCCAAGGGAAACATCCTTTTTACACACAAATAACACTATTACAACACATGAAGACACGCTAGGATGGATGAAACCCTTGCCTAAAATATCCCTTAATTGCTTCTTAAGCTCCTTTAACTCAGCCGGATCCATCCTATATAGAGGTATAGAAATGGGATGATTGTCCGAAACAAGATCTATCTCAAGATCAATCTCCCTATCAAGACGAATACTAGAAAGGTCGTTAGGGAAGACCTCGAGAAATTCATTCACCACCGAGATAAAATGAAAAGAATGACACTTTGAGTTAAATTTTTAACCCATAACAGATGATATAGACACCCCTTGGAGATCAATCTCCGAGCTATAAGATATGAGATAAACCTCTCCTTAGGAGCTAGGGAAACACCCTCCCACTCATTAACCGAATCCTTCGGGAATTTTAAAATGACCGTACTAGTTTGACAGTCTAAACAAGCATAGCACAAGTGCAGCCAGCCTATTCCTAATATGAAATCAAAATCAACCATGTCTAATTCAAACAGATCCACTAAAGTCTCCCAACCACCGACACATACTATACAAACCCTATAGACTTTTCTATCAACCATAGAGTCACCCATAGTGGTAGACACAAAAAGGTGGTCCGAAATACATTCGAGACCAAAACCAAAATATACAGCCACAAATAGGGAAACATAAGAAAGAGCGGACCCAGATTAAAAAATAATACACATCACAAGAAAAGAGATTCAACATACCAGTAACAATGTTAGGAGATGCCTCAGAGTCCTAATGAGAAGACATAGCATATAAGCAATTCCGACTAATGTCGGTACAAGAAGCAAAAGCACCACCCTTTGGTGTAGGAGCTAATGAAGAGGAAACAGGAACCTTATTAGCCTAAAATCAACACTATAAGGAAAATAACTCTTCATATGGATAATCTAACCATAATTAAAACATTCGTTCCTTCCCTTATCACATTGACCACAGTGCAATAGTTTATAAAATCTATAAGGAGGCTATGTTAGAGTGGACTAAGCCCCACCAGCCTGAGATTGGGCACCCGATTCCCTATATCCTCTACTATGTTATGGAAATTAATCACCCAACAACTTTAATTAAGGTGTACTAGCCATAGAGAAAGAACCAAAACTCCACCACTTCTTCATAGGCCATATTCCCCATCTCTACCACTTTGCGGCTGGCCTACTTCCTAATAAAAAATCTAAATTTCTTAATCTATCTCTCTCCATCCCCAGCTTTCTTTTACTTTTCCTCCTTAACCTGCTATATATAGACCACAAGCTAAGATATATCCATGTTCTTATTCAACAAAGTATCCTTACTCTCCAGAATCAACTCACGAGACAACCCAAAAGCAAACTTATGCATTCTAGCTCTCATGCTTGACACTAACTCCAGATCATACCTGGACAACTGATGGAATTTCAAGGAAAACTCCTTGACCAATATCCTAAATTGTCTCAAATTCACAAATTCCTTTGCTTTTTCATCTCTTAAACCTTGAGGAAAGAAATGGTCTAAAAATACACTAGAAAAGTCATCCCACAATACTGAGTCACCATTACTTCCCCTGGACTATTTCCACTCTTTGTACCAGTGTTATACCACAGCCTTTAATTGATAGGCAGAAGACTCTACGCTTTCTACATCTGACAGATCCATAATCCAAAAGATCTTCTCCATTTCATCAATAAAAGCTTAAGGGTCTTCCTCATACTTTAAACTAGTAAAAGTAGGAGGACTCAGCCTTATGAATTAGCCAACCCTTGTGTCATCAGAAGATGGAGTAATAGAAGTACCTCAATCATTCTAGAAAGCAACCAAATGAGCCAACATATCGATTGACTGATGAAACTTAGCATTCATCACATCATCCTAAGGAGCTCAAGAAGGACTAGAGGGAATTGGTGGAATTCTAGGACGGAAATCATCAAATAGACCCCTAGATCAAGTTAGAACCCTATAAGCAAGATTTGTCCTATCAACAGTGTCCCCAAGTAGAACAGAGGAGTCTCAATAAGCTTCAGATCATTGGGGAGGAATAATCTAAAAAATGAGCAAACAAGAATTAGAGGAACCCAAGATCTTTGATCTATTGCTAAAAGTAAGACAACAAGGAAGGGAAATATTCCTAAATGTCTCATCGGTTCTCTTTTATAAATATGGCATGATACACACCCATAAAATATACTCTACATAACAAAACTTAGTGGACACCCAATTGACATTGAACCTAGGCTATGATACAAAATTTGTCATAACCCAAACTAGGGCCTAGCTGTGATGAGTATCTCAAGTCCCACGTGGATCATAGATCACCCACTTCACTTAACCTAGTAAGCTCAACCACCACAAGTGTCATATAAATTCAAAACACATAAAAAGATAGTATAAACTAGGACAGATACTAATTCATGTAATGTCTGTCAATATGCGATAAATGGACAATCTTCCATCACCAAGACAATCCAGCAAAACAACACACCCAAGTCCACAGTTCAACAAAAGCCTTTATAAATCCCAAGTCAATAAAATATCAGGACATGCCTCTGACAGTAGCTAAAAAAAGTTTGGGACATAGGATATAAAGACCATGAAATAAAGCCTTTCATAGTATGGATGCTCACCACTTCAATGTCCACTCATGAACCACTCAAACACCTGATCGCTATATAGGAAAAGTAAAAGAAGTTCTGGTGCCTATATCGCATGGGGATACAGTATCCAAAGATGGTTAGCGGTTGGAGCACTAACATGTAACTCAGGGATAAAGGAATAAAATAATTCCATCATTCAAAACCTAGTCAACTAATCATATGCAATCACATACATACATATAAATATATCATGCCGAGATAGGGAACTGGGTTTGGCATGAATTTAAAACATTAACCTGGGTTGTGTAGCATAACTATCTTAAAATAAGGCACTCATGGGCTATATGGGCCCAGCTCTCCCCTAGATGAAAGGGCCCTAGTGTGTGTAGTCGCACGAACCAGAGAATATCCATTATCGTATATACCTTTACAGGGGACTCAAACCTCCCAACATAATAAAGGTAACTTAAGCACCAATGTATACAATATGGGGGACTAGAACCTCTCATTCATATATTAATTCTGGGGACTCAGACCTCTTGATCATATAGACACCCGCATTGGCTAGAACGGTTCCAGTGTTAGTCCTTCGAACTTCACTTTCATGGCCCGCTACACATCCTGCTTTAAATCCCAATTAAAATATTTATTACATATATACACAACCATTCATCCAATTACTTACCAAATTCATTCCATTGATCATTATACCTAACCAATTAGCAAGCATACAACATGCCCTAACCATTGTCAATCAACTTTGGGACTCAAACCCATTGTCTAAACCAAGACATCAATTCAATTCAACCTTTAGGGACTCGGACCCATTTAGCAATTGAAACCAATTTATGGCCAACAAGTCTCTCATAAAACCATTTATTAACCACCTACATTATTAGGCTAATTCCTTAGTTCAAAACAAAATTTAATATATGGAAAGATCATTCTCATAGGTAATTTCACAAATAGGTTAAAGGTATACAATTATCAAACTATTATTCAAGCCAAAAACCATCAAGTTAGGGTTATCCATGAACCCTTGTTTAAATAATAATTCCCAAGAACCAACTTGTGCAAAACCATTATTAAAACATTTATAATCACAATTTAAATCATGACAAAGCAATACTCAACATTATTCATTCAAACCCTCAACAATGGTTATAAAAAAAAAACCATTAATGATTCATGAACAATGTTTAAAGCACATGATTTTTTTGAACTAATAATGATGAAATAGTCACATGCCCGAGTTATGAAGATTCTTGTAGAGAATTTGATCTTTAATCCTCTAGATGACCACCTTGAAGAAACCCTAGCCCAATCTTCTTGAGAGGCTTTTTATAGAGTTTAAAGTGTGTTTTTAATCTTCTAAAGTGTAGAATAAATGCCCAATAAGTGTTATAAGTTGTGGGGTCTTAAGGTCTTGGTGTGGGAAATATCTAAAATACCCTCACCTTAAAGACTGTGAAAAACTCACAGGTGGGTACGAGTTGACCCTCAAATTTGTCACAACGTCATACAACTTGTATCATCAAGTCATTACTAGAATAAAGAGTTGGACACCACATTCTATCCAACATACTACTTCCTTGCCTAACTCATCACCAGAATATAGAGTTGGACACCACAGTCTGTCAAATATATGACTTCCTTTCCTAAATCACCTCTATACCATACAACTAGTATCATCAAGTCATATCCAGGGTAGAACATCAAGGGCTAGACACTGGACAACATATGATTGGACCCTAAACCTCTCGTCAGATAACTATTCGACTCGTATGGAGTTTCTCATAACTAGGACATAACTTGGATGACAACATACTATCCAACATATGACTAGGTTACCTTGACCTGTCACCGCACCATACGACTTATGGGGTGATTCGTATGGTGAACAAAAAGTTCAAGACTCGAGAAATTTTCAAGGGCCAAAGTTTGGGGAATATTACTTCTATTTTGGATTGTTTATTATTCTGAAACTGTTGTAAATTTGACATTGAAAGTATGTTTACTCTTTTTCTAGAGGCTTTTTTACCAACCTTACTAGGTCTTATGATACTATTACTCTTTCTGTTATTTAACATCACTATGTAATTATTCAAATATTTTGATTTGTAAACTACTTACTTGCATAATTCTTATATTTATGTTATCCTTCCACCAACAAGGTCATCACTTTACATTTTGTGCAATAGTTTACTTACTATTGGTGGGATAAAGTAGGTGCCATAATGACTCACCAAATTGGGTTGTGACAAATTGGTATCAGATCCTAGGCTTACTAGTATTATTAGTACTAGAGAAAGTGTCGAGTGAAGTCCCACAAATAAAAATTATGGCATTCATTTTTTATCTTTGGGAGACTATATGACATTTTTAAGATATATTCACTTTCTTTAGACATTTTATGCTAAGAGTCTGTGTTGGTTTCTAAGATTTTTTGGGTTTCATTCTTTCATAGATGGATAGGATGTGAGCTACTATTGTTGTAGATGAGGTACCCAACTCTTTGACTTGGGATCCTACCGAAAGACGTGGATGACCTAGAGGTTGGGGGTAGTTGAGAGTTGCATCCTGATCTAGAGATCGGGATAGAGATCCTTCACCATATCGTATTCTTACTCTCACGTTAAATATTCCTCTACCCTAGCCAATGGTGGGACAGGGGCAACCCAGGCTCCATAAGGGTTTATTTCTTCATCACTACTTAGACATAATTAGTTTTATTTACTTGGTTTGGTTGGTGGTGCACTGTCTGATGATTCTCAGCCTGCGGATTAGAGTAGTACAAATGTAAGGGCAAAACCTGTGGCTACGACCCCAAGAGTTGAGATCCTTCCAATGAAAATATTTTCTCAGTCAGTAGTTACCCAACCTTGTATGTCAACTTTAGAGAATAAGATGTTGGGTAGGTTTTTGAGATTCACTTCACGTAGGTTTTTTAAATACCCGACGAGGATGCATTTGAGTCCTTGACTTCTTGTGAGGATAGGCTCCATAATATGGGCCTAGTGGAGATACTTTCCATTTATTACACTACTTTTTATTAAAGTTGGTAGCTCAAAATTAGTGGAGTGATTATTTTGATTCAAGTTTAGGTGGATCTCTCCTTTGAAATGGACTCAATTATCTAAGGTTTTCTTAGAGAAGTATATGTCTTGCAACCTTAAAAAGTTCCTGAGAGATCAGTTATTGCAATTGAAGCAGGTTTTTATGACCCTCTTAGAGTATGAGGCTTAGTTTCATAAGTTGGAAAGGCATGATACATCTATCTTGCTAATCGAATTTGAGTTGATTTATTGTTTTGCTTGAGAAAAGAGACTACCTCTTTGCATGGCTACATAAAGTTTGGTTGGCACTGGATGGTCTTTTATTTAGGTTTCTAATCATGCCTATATAATAATAAAGATACATTACGAGGTCTAATGGGTCAGTGATAAGAGGTTGCATTATTATGGTAGTTTCAGTGGGAGCCAAATTGGCTTATAGTTCAAAGGTAGAGGTTATTAGGGTAGGTAACCTGCACGCCAGTCTTATCAACACTAAGGTCAATCTAGTAGAGGGTCAGCCCAACTACAATAACCATCCTTGCCAAAGTAGTGGTCAGTCTTCGAGAGATGCACTTTTTTATTTTTCTAGCTGAGGTGTCTATTCTTAGTTAGCTGGATTTTCTAGTTACAGTGCAACGCCTGTGGAATAATTTGAGTGTTGGACCTTCATCCATTTCTCTTGAGTATATCCCAGCATGATGTAGTTGTACCTGAAATACAGAGTGTTCAGTCGATTAGGGTGGTGCAGCCCCAGTTATAGGTGGTATACGAGGTTGTTAGACTGGTCCCTATGGTTCTCATGGAGTTCCTCTTATAGGTAGGACATGTTATCAACAATCACCTAGCTAGGTGATGGGTGAGGTCATTTATGTTTTATATCTGGTAGATTGGAGGTAGATTCTTTGTATGCTTTTATTACAGATATGATTTTAGTGTGCCATTAGCTAGATTTTTATTTATTTTATCTAGGATCAACTTATCTTATGTGTCTTCTTATTCACACTATAGTAAGAGTTTTCTTGGAATTCTTTATATTTGACATTATGTGTAACTACTTTCATGGGTGATTCTTTAGTAAAGGATCAAGATAAGATCATCAGTTGTGAACGTTTCAGAGTTTGATATTGTTGAAACCCTTCGAGCTTGCTACGCACAGTAAAGGACAAGGTCCCTCAAAATCAAACACAGGTAATCAAACAATAGAGTGCAGGAAAACTAAAAACAGTACAAAAAGAGTATAAGACACAAAGATTTTTCACATGGAAACCCCGAATGGGAAAAACCACAGCTTTCCCTCACAAGCAACAATGAAATCCACTATAATCATCCTCTTAATTACATTCTAGATTTCATCCAAACTCTAGGCTCCTTGCGCTAGCAACAACTCTACTACCAACTCATCTTCGTAACTCTACCAAGACTCTTCTCTATGCTGATTAGCTCTAATCAGTCTCAATCTTAGGCAACTCTACCTAAGCAGCACTCTCAACAAGAAACACTACTCTTATAAAATAAGTAGTTCCTTTACAAATCAACACTCAAAAACACACACTCACTCTTTAAGAAAAGTACAAAGTTAAAAATAGGATCAATACTTGAGCATCCTTGAAATGGAGTTTTTGCAGCCTCAATTCTCTCTATTTAGAATAGGCAAAAACTTATTTTTGGAGAGGCATCTCTTTTCTTATATAACTAGATGATGATTAGGGCTTGAAATAACATTGGACCAGCTGTCCAAGTCACTACAAAATAGCACCTACAAATTTGTTACACAAGATGACAAAATTATGTAGAAGGCACGTGCTAGCTATACTGTACTTTCCACGTCCATGGACCTGGTCCCTCGTAGTTTAGTTGATCATCATCAAAACTACATATAGAAATTTCCCCCCTTTTTGATCATCACAAACCAAAAAATACAATTTGTTCATTAGTGCATATTCATCATATTTAATCAGAATGATTACCACCTGAAGATGAATGTTACCCCCATCGTCATTCATCATCTATCATGAAACACATGGACTTGGTCCCTTGTTGTATCTTGCTAAAGAAACTTCCCCTTGTCATTGTGCACCTTTATTTTATTTTGTGGCTTTACATTCACACACTTCTCCCTATCAGTTTGAATTTCTTCAGGTCTGCATCTAACTTTACCAGGTGCATGGTCTCTACTATATGAAATCAGTAATACCAGTATGCATGCCACCTCTTGGCTTGATTGAAAAGTATTAATAGTAATCTAAGAGTAAATAAAGCACTGATTAGTTAATTCATGGACATCGGGGAAACACTAACATATAAAACCCCTTTAAAGAGAGAACAATATAAGCCCATAAATCAAAATTCATTCATTGTTAAGAAGTTAAGTGCTAATTTAGTATACAAAATCAATTAACATAAATAATTTTCCTTAGAAGCCATATGATAACGAGGAATGAAACCGACATAGAGTTGAGTAAATGACTCAAGAGGAGGAAGGCTTAGGGAAAGTGTCATAATCAATAATTTTATTCAGTATTTTTAGTAGCATGGGCATCCTGCAACTGCTTAGTAAGTTCCTTAACTTTTACATTTAGATCATTCACTTCACCAGTCAGATTCTTTTCTCTTTGGACCAGGTCCCTCAAAATTTCCTTCCTTTTTACTGCTAAATATTTCTGCCTTATCTCAACCGAACTAGCAGATTTTGAGTCAGAGGATCTCTTCCATCCAGTAATATGAATTTTCATCTTTGTTTTCTCAATTTCTTAAGCAACATCTACAATAATATTTTTCTTTCTCTATCTTTATTTTCTTTTCTCTTTGGACCAGGTCCCTCAGAAATTCCTTCCTTTTTGCTGCTAAATGTTTCTGCCTTATCTCAATAAAATTGCTAGATTTTGAGACAGAGTATTTGGTCCTTCCAGTAATATGAATTTTCAAATTTTATTTCTCAACTTCATCCACAACATCTGTAGTAATATTTTTCTTTCTCCAGCTTCAACCATAACTTTATTATCTCTCATTCACTTATGTTTCTTCACTGTCCATCTAAAGAATAGATTATCCTTAGCCACTTTATCCACTTTATTTTAAGATGATAATACTCCATTTCATTAATCCACTTCATTCATTTCTACTGTTACTTGTTTTGAGATTTGTGATTCTACAGGAGGTTTGAGAGTTTTTAAAGAAGAATGAAATTTTGGTTGAGAAGATTTTCGTTCAGTGTGAGCGCCAAGACTTTTGACTAGAATTTTCTACCAAAAATGGCTGACTAAAACTTTCTGAACAAGAGAAAAACACTATGGGGGTTTACATATTTACAGGTTTAATATTTTCTAAGGAAGAAGGAGTTATCTTAGCTTTTTGTTAGAAGCTCAAGATAACTACTTCAAAGTATTCAACTGGGATTGAGGAAATAGGAATGTCATCCATCTGAATCTGCAAAAACTAGTGAGGGTAAAGGACCTGCTTGGTTCCCAGTAGATGATCAATTTAGGATGATAATCTGTCAGTTGAAGAAATATGTGAAGGAGTTTAATTTAGGAGAGATCATTGTTATTAAAAAAATGCTCCTTCTAAAATGACATGTTTGATTTTAGTAATTACGACTCTCACATTTTTATAGGAGTTGAAGGCCTACACTCAAGGATGATAAGACACATGGCCTTTCAGACAATATTTTAAGATTGTAGAAGCATCCCAAAATGGTACTAACCTGAGCAATAGGACCAAATCCCTCTCATTTTTTAGTGAATTCTCAATTTGTGATTGTCTTAAATATTTCTCCTAAAGCTATTCCCATGGGTGTAGACCTGTTAGGATAAGATACTAAGTGAGAGTAATATGCCCTTGCCTTAGCAAGGAAACCTGTCTCCTAAACATAGCCAACTTTGAGTGGAAATATTGAATCATAAGATAGGTCTGGTTGATTTGATCAATCTTGCTTTAACCTTTTGCCTTTTTACACTCGTCTTAATAGTCTTTTAAGTTAATACTGAGATAAATGATTGTCACTTTGAAATATTATCATTCTCATCTGAATTCTTTAGCAGGATCACCCCTCTTACTTTAACTCTCATAGTTTTCCTTCTTGCTATGGAGATTCTCAACTATATTCAGCCATGTAGCAGATACTTTGAAATCAATTGTTTTAGATAAGACACTTCCATCTTGAAGTGTCTTGAGAGAAAAAATATAGTCAAACCTTTTAATAATAAGCTTTGTGATCACTTATGACTCTAATTCTCTTCCCCATACTTGGGACCATGATTACTTGTCAAATTTGGGAACACACTTGAGTTTGAGTTTCCAGTAGTAGGACAATGGAGTGATCAAATCCTTTTTTTCTATTCTAGGTAGATATTTCCATCTGACCTATCGAGAGGCTAATATCCTCTAGGATGAGCACTTTCCTGCTGAATGTATTCAATATTCCTTAATTTTACCTTAATCCAATGCTGACATATTTTCTTTAAATGTCCATCTTTTCCATAGCGAGTGCACAATAGTTTGTAACTTTTTCTTCTATTATCATGAGCAACCTTTCCTGTATACTCTATGGGATGTAATTTTCCTTGGTAGCCTAGACCTTTACCATCATTAATACTCTAACTAGTCAAATCTGAAAGGAATAGTGAGGAAGTAGTCCATTTAAGTTTCTTGTTCAACTCTTCTTTTAGGAGGACTAGGTTCCTCTCTTATTCTTAATTTCTATGAAGTGCTATCATGAGGTGTTTTTGGGAGGCTTTTAATCTTTTCTCAAGATCAACCTCAAGCCTTGAGGCTTCCTTCTCCCCTTTACTATCAATTCCATTTACTATCCATTAGACTTAGATTTTCAAAGTTCATCCTATTAAATAATACTTCAATTTTACAAAAGATTTCAGAGTTAAAGCAATCAACTCATGATCTTGATTCTCTAATTTTTCTTCATAGTCATTCCTTTCAACATTTAGCTCACATACAGAGTCTATTAGCACACTTGCAAGCATTTTGTTCTTCTTAGCAGAGTAATTATCTAGATTTCTTTTAATATAAGAAAGTGTTACCTCTTTTTCCCCTTCATATTTTGAGTTGGCCATAAAGGCAAACATTGAATCATAGATGACATAATTGTCTTCCTCAGCTAGCATTGAGATATCTCCATACTTTTTATCTTTATTAGATTCACTAGGAGAATCTCCCCATGCAGCCAGAACTTGCTTCACAGCATATTCAACAGCTGACTTTCATCTTGAATTTTCAGGGACCTGGTCCCTATTTCTTTCTTTGTCAACTCTAGTTTTGAGGAACCCGTGATAATCCACTTTGAGCAATGGACAATCCTTAATGAAGTGCTCAAGAATTCTATATTTGTGATATACGTCTATACTGCCTCCTCTTTTATAGCTACTTGTTTTTCTTTAGAACTACTCACTCATCTTCATGTCTCTAACAATCCTATTTGCCGATTAGGCAACATCTGTAGTTCCTTTGCTTGACTCGTGTTTTGAGACATTCAAAGCCTTGGATTTTTCCTTTTTTATTTCCTTCTTTTCAATTTCTTGCTATTTCATGAGCTCCTGGGTCTTTAGATTACCTATGAGTTCATCCATGGTGAATGTTTTGTGGTTATTTTCCTCATTTTAGCATCTACTTTGCTTTCCTGGTAATTGGAAGATTACAAAGAACTTTTCTGATTTTCCTTATATACTTGAATCACTTCTCCTAAGAAATAAATCTCATTTGTGATAAAAGTTAATCTTGTATGCATATCTTAGATAGTTTCTCCTTCCTTTATGTTGAAGGTTTCATACTGGGTAGTCAGCATGTCTACTTTTGAATCCTTCACATCAGTAGTACCTTCATGTGAAGTCATCAAGCAATCCCAAATCACTTTGGCATTTTCACAAGCTAAGATCCTATTATATTTATCAGTCCCTATTATACAGACTAACATTTTTTTGACTTTGTGGTTTTTCTTAATCTTTCATCTATTTTCTTCATTGAACTCCCTTCTTCTTTTGATGACCATTTTTGTAACATCTCCTTCTTTGACTTATTTTATAGGAACATGAGGACCATCAAGGATTATTTCCATCAGTTCACTATCTTCAGCCATAATAAAGTCAAACACACTAGTTTTCCACCACCCATAATAATGCTCATTGAATCGTGATAGTTTAGTTGTAGATTTCCCTCCCTCTACGTTAGGTGTAGAAGTGATTCTAACCAAGGTACTCTAGGTGTGAACTATTTAGAGTGACCTGGCTCTAATACTAATGTTGAAACCCTTCAAGGTTTCTCCACACAGTAAAGGACAAGGTCCCTCAGAATCAAACAAAGACAATTAAACAATAGAGTGTAGGAAAACAAAACAAAATGTAGAAAGCATAAATAACATAAGGATTTTTACATGGAAACCTAAATTGGAAAAAAACACGGCTTGCCCTCACAAGCACCAATAAAATCAACTATAATAAACCTCCTATTACAGTCTAGATTTCAGCCCAACTCTATACTTTTTATGGTAGAAGCAACTTTTCTACCAGCTCATCTTGGTAACTCTACCAAGGACTATTCACTAAATTGATTATCTCTAATTAGTCTTGATCTTAGGAAACTCTACCTTAGCAGCACTCTCAATAAGAAAACAAAACTCTTATAACATAAGTAGTTGTTTTACAAATCAAAACTAAAAAACAGTCACTCACTCTTTATGCATAGTACAAAGTTAATAACATGAGCAATGCTTGAGTAGTTTTGAAATGGACTTTTTGCAGCCTCACTTCTTTCTTTATAGAATTGGCAAACACTAGTTGTTGAAGAGGCATCTTTTTCCTTATCTAGACAGATGATGATTAGGGATTGAAAGATCATTGAACCAGCTGTCCAAGTCAGTATAAAATAGCATAAAATATCACCTGCAAGTTTGTTACACAAGATGAAAAAATTATGCAGAAGGCGCATACCAACTATACTATACTTTCTATGTCCAGGTACTTAGTCCCATAGAGTTTATCTTCTCATCATCAAAACTACATATGGCAGATACTCAGGCTGATCTTATTGTATTAGCTATGGTGTATTTTTATGTGATTCTAGGCATGGACTAGTTATCCCTCCATCATACGGTCTTGGACTATTTTGCCGAGATCGATACCTTATCCATACCCGACATACCCCTGATTATGTGGCATAGATCTATTAGCCATGCACCGATGGTGATTATTTCTTATTTTCAGGCTAGGAGACTTATCTCGAGGGATAGTGAGTCTTATCTTGCTTATATTCATGATGTTAGTGCAAATAGTACCTTGCTTAACTTTATTCATATAGTTTATGATTTTCCTGATGTTTTTCGTATCAAACTACTTGGTCTTCCTTTGTAGCATGATATTGAATTTATTATTGATCATGATCTGGTCATATGACCTATTTCTATGGAAATTTACCATATTTCTCTTGTCGAACTTAAAGAACTAATTTCTTAGCTTCAAAATCTTCTAGGTAAATGTTTTATTAGGTTGAGTGTGTTACCTTAGGGTGCTCCTATATTTTTTGCAAAAATAAAGGATGGTTCCCTGCTTCTGTGTATTGATTGCAGGAAGTTAAATAAGGTGATAGTGAAGAATAGATTTCATATGCCTCCTATTGACTTATTTGACAACATTAAGGAAGCAACATTATTATCTAAGATTAAGTTGAGATTTTGTTACCATCAACTGAAGATTTGGGTTGAGGACATACTAAATATAGCCTTCAGGACTAGCAATAGCCATTAAGAGTTCTTGGTGATGTCTTTTGGTTTGACTAGTTCCCTATCGCTGCGGGAAGGAGATCTATCGTATATTGTGATGCTTTTGATGTTAGGTTGGGTTGTGTTTTCATGTCGCAGGGTTGAGTTATTATTTATGAATCGAGATAGGTGAAACTGCACAACTCAACTACCCCACTCAGGATTTGGAGTTGGCAAGAATAGTTTTACACTTAAAATTTAGAGGCATTATTTATATGGCATTCGTTGTGAGATCCACACTAATTATCCTAGTTTTCAACATCTTATGACTCAGGGAGAGCATAATTCCAGGCAATTTAGATAGATTGAGTTGCTAAAGAATTATCACATTCTATTTTATACTATTCGAGCAAGGTAAATGTGGTAGCAGATTCCTTGAGATGGATGGAGGTAAGTATGGGTAGTTTGGCTTTTATTTAATTTTCTAAGAGGTTAATGGCATGGGACACTAAGTACTTGGCCAACATGATGGTGAAAATTGATATATTCGACTATAGTAGGATTCTTGCTAGTGTTGAGGTTAGGTTTACCCTATTTGAGAAGATTTAGAGTTATCATATTAAGGACAAAGCACTTTGTGTCATTCGTGATTAGGTGCTAAGGGGTAAGTCTAGGAGGGAAAACATGGTTTCTAAGACTATTCTAAGATATAAAGGTTGTATTTGTGTTTTGAGGGTTATTGACTTTATTCAGTAAATATTGCATGAGGATCAGACCTCCAAATACTCTATTTACCCTGGGGCAGCTAAGATGTATATTGATTTGAGGTAGCACTACTAATGGAGTAGAATGAAGAGAGATATAGAGGACTTTGTTGATTGTTTCCTATGTTATCAACAAGTAAAGGCCTAGCATCAAAGGCCTGGTGGCCATATTCAGAGATTAACCATTCTTGAGTTAAAGTGGGAATGAATCACCATGTACTTTATTAGTGGGCATCCTCACATCACTCATGGTTCCAATGATGTTTGGGTTATTGTAGATCGATTAACCAAATTGGCATATTTCCTTCATATTCAAATGTCCTTCAATTTTGCGAGGTTATCCGATATTTATATTCGTGAGATAGTTTATCTGCAAGGAGTGCCCATGTCCATTATTTTGAAATGAGGGTTGATATTCACTTCTAGCTTTTAGAGGGATTTTTAATAGTTTGGGTACTTAGGTGAATATTAGAACATCTTTCATGCTCAGACTGATAGGCAGTTAAAGCAGACTACTTAGATTCTTGAGGATATACTTCGAGCTTACATTATAGATCTTGGAGATCAGTGGGGAAACAAAACATTGATGGATTTTGCATATAATTATAGCTACTATTTGAGTATAGAGATGTCACTATTTGAGGCAATATATGGTAGGCATTTTTGATCTCTTATAAGGTGGTTTGAGATAATTGAGGTTAGGCCTCATGGTACTGACTTACTTTGGGAGTCATTGGATAGAGTTTGGGAGATTTAGGATAAGATAGGGGTGGATTAGAGTAGGCAGAGGGCTTATGAAGGTTGTAGACATCATTCCTTGAGGTTTGGAGTTGAAAATCGGGTATTCCCTTGAGTATCACCCATGAAGGGCGTGATATGGTTCAAATGGAAAGGAAATCTCAGCCCTAGATATATTAGACCTTATGAGATACTTCTCACGGTTAGAGATGTGGCTTATGAGTTGGCCTTACCTCTAGGTTTTTTTGTTGTTCATCTAGTTTAATGTTTCTAGGTTGCGTCATTACATTCCCAAAGAGTCGCATGTGCTTCAGTGGGACTTATTTTAGTTGGATGAGAAATTGACATTTGCGGAGGAGCCATTCTCATATTATCCAGAGATGGCAGATGTTTAAGCTCTAGGGAGATTCCAGTATTTAAGGTTTAGTGAAGACACTACCCAATAGAGGAGGTTACTTGGGAGATTAAGAGCAAGATGCAGTCACAATATCCCCACCTATTTAAGCCTTTAGGTACATCCTAACCCTTTACTTTAACCAACAAAAGTACTTTTAGTAGTGGATATTATAATGACCCTCCTGGTCATTTTTTGCTTGGCCATACTTCTTGCTATTTAGAGCTTTCATATAGCTACCTCAAGTCATTTGTGACTTGCTCGAGCTTATAGTATAATTACAAGGCTGTTTATTTAGTTTTAGAGCTAATTTCCAATTTTGAACTCTTCGCTGGTAAGGATTGGCTATCGGGTATAAACTTCAGGTTAACGACATTGTAGGTCATATGTGAAAGGTCCAGAAACTTTGATACATCAGTTTTAGGCGAGGGGACCTTTGGTTCATGGCCTAAGGATTTTGGACTCATCTTGGGTTATTGGACAAATTTTCATAAATATGGCGCTTGGGTGTGGGGTGATGTGTCATGGATTCATAGGTCTTTTGATGCTTAAAACCAGAAAATTATACAAGTGGTTAGGTATTTTTTTAGATGGGATGTGCTTTTGTGTTTGCTTAGCCATAAAATAGAGTCCAAAATAGAGAAGGAGAAAAAAGTGATGAAAGAAAGCTTAGAGGGTACCTACAAGCCAACCCACAGCTCATAGGTAATACCCACAAGCCTGTAGGTGGCCCACATAGGTAGTAGGGTTGAAGTTCTCCAAGATGAAGTTTTGTTCTGACTCTTACATAGCCTACCAATAGGGGCATTGGTACTATCTATGGCCCATAGATACCCCTCGTAGGTAGGGTTTGATGATCTAAAGACTCCTCTGGTTCCTACGAACCTACCTACAGCTGTAGGTACTACCTATTGCTGTAAGTAGGGTCATAGGTTAGTGCTGACTCTGATTTCCTACTTTATTTAGGATAGGTTTCTAGGTTTTCTAATTTAACTATAAATACCCATTAGATGTTTCTTTATTATTTTTACACAATCTATACACATATTACATTGTTTTGAGTTCTGAGATATACTTTTGGTTGCGGAATTTGTATTCTTGGTGTTTAGGATTTCATATTAATTTGAGATTTTGGTTTTCATTCTTAATTATTTGTGAGATCATTCATATGCATTCAAATATGAATTCTCATTGTGAGATCATTCATATACTTTCAAATATGAATTCTATCTATTTTCTTACATCATGTGTAGCTAAACCCCATAACTAGGGCTATGGGAACTAAGATGTATTAACAAAGTAGAGGAAGTGCAAAGTAATTCTTGATTGGTGTTCTTTCATGTATTGTGGTTTTCTTTACTTCTATTATTTTCTTAACAATTGCAAACATTAAGAACTTGATATATTCAACATTAACTCAGGAGAAAGGTGGATATTGGGAAAAAAGTTCACAACAGTTATCTTAAGCTACCGACCTTCATCTAATTAATGATGTTCTGGGTTTTGACGGAACATTTTGTATCTTTTTCTTGGGAAAATTGGTTGTTTTCAAGTAACCAACGTTGCATTTAATGTTGGGTTTTAGTGTTTAAGGGTAAGGAGCTAGCTGAAGGAAAAGACATAGAAGATTGGCAGAAAAACACTTCTGACGGTCAAAATAGTGGACCACCAGTCTCGCGACGGACCACCAACTTAACCGTCAGGCCCAAAAAAAACTCATGATTTCAGAAGACTCAGCGACGTCCTATGTGGTGGACCACCAGTCTTACGACGGACCACCATTTTGGCCATCAAGTCAAAGCAAAACCTGGCATCCTGAAACATCCAGCGATAGTTCATATGGTGGACCGTCAGTCTTGCGAAAGACCACCACTTTGGCCATCAGTGCTAAGTAGAACCTGCCTCTCCAGGATCATAAGCGATGGTCTATATGGTGGAACATCATTCTTATGACGGACTACCACTTTGGCCGTCAGAGCTATCCAGAACTTGTCTCTCAAGGATCATCAGCGACGGCCCAAGTGGTGGACCACCATTCTTGCGATGGACCACCACTTTGTCCATCAGTGTTATCAAGATCATGATTCTATAGGATCAGCAGTGACGGTAAATATGGTAGGCCGTCAGCCTTGCGACGGACCACCACTTTGGCCGTCAATTTGGACTTGTTCTTTTTAAATTCGAATTTTAAATCACTTTTACGTAGGAACATATAAATACCCAGTTTTAGGTTTTATTAGAAATCTTTTATCTTTTATCAGATTTTCCATACTTCAAACATATTGTACGTTGTTTTTCTCTGAGGTTCATTCTAGAATTGTGGATCTAGATTCCATTATCATTTTCTCCATTGAAGATTGAAGAACAATAATTGTGACTTTTGTAAGTAAATTTTGAATTAATTTATGAATAACACAATGACTTCTTCTCTTTTTGTGATGGAGATGTGTGGCAAATCTCCAATAAATAGGGTTATGGGAGCCTTGATGTGAATATTTGATTGGGGTTTGTGAATCTAGTAGATTCCCATGATTAATTGATATTGCATAAACCCTTATTAACTTTAATGACTTTTCTTGGTTGCAAACTTGAAAAGTGAGCCCAATAACATCACTTGTTAGAATAGAAAAGTGTTTGTTGGGAAAAGATAAGGTTTACATAAATCTAAAGGCTTTAACCTTTGGATAGTTAGTAGATGCCTTAACCGGAACAACCCATGTGAGAATATAGTTGAATAAACAATTCGTTCCTTAAGTTTAAAAAAGAATTAAGGGATAAGCTACTCATTTAGGTTGAGAAACTAATGGGTAAACCATAGAATTCAATTACTCTTGCAATTAGAATTGTTCATTGGGAAATCAAAATAGCTCACAACCCTAGCTGCTTAAGTAGCTTGGTAAATATAACTCTAGTTTGACTACTCATACTGAATTACTATTTGCAATACAATCGACATTTGGATTACTTTTTGTGACAAACATTTGAATACAGTTGATAAATCAAAACCCCCCACTTTATTCTGGAACCCTTGATCAACAGTCTAATAACAAACCACAATACTTAGTAAGAATAGTATTCCCAGGTGGGATTCGACACCCAACCCAGTTGGGTTCTATATTTGACAACGACCGCTTACACTTTCTAATGAGAGTTGTAATTTGGGCGTATCAAATTTTAGTGTCGTTTCCAGGGAATATGATTGTCAATTAAGTCTGTGATTGTTAATTGACCTTTGGTCAAAGTTTCCTAAATTTTACTTTTTGTCTGTTGTTTTTGGTTTTCGCAGGTTGATTGTCTTGTATAAAAAGTACACGGAGATCAGGTGAACCTTTATTACCTATTCATCCAGAACCTCAACTTATTAGCAGAATGGATGGTCAATAGGACCCATAGAGGGTAGCTGCTCAGCAGGAAGAAGCTAGACTAGCTGCCTTAGCAGCTGCACAACTGAATCAACAAAATGTAGATAATACAGGTCGAGCACTAAACCCAGATGATGATGATCTAGGTGATGATGATTTATTAAATCCGGTCAACCAGAGACGTGAAAACAATGTGACTGTACCGACGAATGGAAATGTCAACAGAAATCACCCTGTTAGGGCGAGACCAGAGCGCCAGGCCATCTAATTTAATCTTGTGAATGATGATGATGACTTGCATAGAGCTGGTGCAATAGGGGCTATTATTCCTCCGCCCTTAGCACTCGGATCTAATTTTAATATTACAAGTACTATGATCCAGTTTTTGCACATGAAAGGGTTATTCGGTGGACTTGTGGGTGATGACCTAAATATGCATCTGGTCAACTTTGTCTGGAAATGCAAATCGTTTGACAACCCAGGAGTTGGGAAAAATGCTATTCGATTATGGCTTTTTCCATTGTCTCTGTCTGGAGAGGCAACTTTATGGTTGAATGGGCTAACTCCCGACTCTATTACCAATTGGAGGCAACTGAAAGATGTTTTCCTAGAAAGGTTCGTTTCATCATCCAAGAGAACACAGTTGAGAGATAAAATCAGTAACTTCAGACAGCTTCCAACTGAAGCTCTCCATGAGACTTGGGAGAGATTCAAAAATAAGCTTATGCAGTGTCCAAATCATCAAATGACCAATGTCCACTTGATGGAGATCTTATATCGGGCCTTAAATTATGGGACAAAGCAAGTAGTGGATAATGTTGTGGGTAGGTTATTCATGGACCTCACTTTTCCTGAAGCAGTTGAGATTCTTAATCGTATGACTAAGTAGAGTAGAGCTTAGCATATCAGGGATTCTAAGGTAGTAAGCTCTACTGTATCTATTATTATGACTATCGAGCAGAGGCGAAGGAAACAAGAACATGACCAAAACATAGCACGCATGAAGACGCAGATGGATCTTCTCACTAAGCACTTATTATTCGAAAAGATAGAGAAGGTTAAATTTATGGCATCATAGGGAAGGGCTGAATCCAATTCTGAGGAGTAAGACAATTATTTGAACAATCAGGGGGGTTTCCAAGGTGGTGGCCAAGGAAACAAAGGTTGGAACTATTGTGACAAATCTGGCTATAAGGACCGCGATCAAGGGAATTAGAAGAATAAAAATGATAGAAGTGGGTTGTATGTTCCTCCTAGAAACTGTTGTGACTAGTTTGGGAAAGATTTCATGGAGGACGTGATGGCTAAGTTGTTGAATGGAGTGGAAACAACAAATACTGGGATGGCTAAGATGAAAAGTGATTTGTCCTCGATGAATCAGCTGGTTGATTCACACTCTACTTTGATAAAATAGTTGAAGCAGCAATGAACCAACTTTCTGCCATATTAAATCAGAGAAAGAGTGGTACCTTACCAAGTGACATAGTTCAAAACTCGAAAAAGGATGATTCATGTATGAAAGTTACCATTAGGAGTGGTAAGATATTGGAAAGCCCTCCTGTGGGCAAGCCTATGGTTTATATTATGGTAGATGATGTCGATGAAGTAGAGATTAATCATCCAGTGGCGTCTGAGAAACTGGATGAGGTTATTGATGATACATCATCCAACCATTAGCAGGTTGATGAGTTGGAAAATAGCAAGGGATAGGAGGCTGAAGTGGTGGTTATTACGCTCCCAAAACCACCTCCTCCATTTCCCCATCAGTTGAAGAAGAAGGCTGACGACACAAAGTTTGGCAATTTTATGGCCATGCTTAAGCAATTGACAATCAATTTTCCATTGGTGGAGGCATTGGAGAAAATGCTCGGGTATGCAAAGTTCATGAAAGACCTTTTTATGGAGAAGCAGACAGTTATTTTTTATCCAGTGGACAATCTCTATCATTGTGGTGCAATTTCCACAAGGTCGTTGGTGCTGAAGAAGGCAAACCTAGGAGTATTTACCATTCCATGCACTATTGGGCCTCTTGATTTTGCAAAATCTCTATGTGATTTGGGAGCTAGTATAAACGTGATGGCTCTTGCTATATATAAGAAATTGGGTTTGGGGTATCCTACTCCTACAAACATGATATTAGTTATGGCGGACAGATCTGTGAAGTGTCCTATGGGGATTCTATATGACGTATTAGTTAAGGTGGCCAGTTTAATATTTTTGGTCGATTTTGCCATTCTCGATTGTGAGGTGGATTTTGAGGTGCCCATAATATTGGGTCGACCTTTCCTCACAACCAGGAGTGTATTTCTTGATTTGAGGGCAAATGGGCTACTATTCAGGTTGAATAATGAAGTAGTTCAATTTGATGTATGCCAGTTCATGAAACAGCATAAAGATATGAGCGTATTTTCTATTGTGGATGTTTATTATGAGGAGGAGCAGGAAGTGACTATAGAAGAAAAATTTGTTGCAGAGACTTTAGCTGCTATATTGATGAAATTTGATCTTGACGGTATTAAAGATTATGAGGAGATGGTGTGTTCCTTAACAGGCATGGGGTCTTATTCATATGCACCTAAGAAGTTAGATTAGGACTTGAAAAATCATCCAAGTCCACCTGTTAAGCCTTCTATATAAGAACCACCTACCTTGGAGCTGAAGGAGTTGCCCGGTCATTTAAGGTACATGTTCCTAGGCTGTGGGAATACAGTACTTGTGATTATTGCTGCTGATCTGGGTGAGCAACAGGTGGAAGCTCTCATCTCTGTTCTTAAGAGATATAACAGGGCTATTGATTGGACAATTGCAGACATCATCGGTATCCTTCCTAGTATATATACACATAAGATTTAGCTAGAGGAGGATTGTGTTCCGAATATTGAGCATCAACATCTTCTAAACCCATCTATGCAAGTGGTGGTAAAGAAATAAATCATTAAGTGGCTAGACGAAGTAGTATATCCTATTTTAGATAGTAAATGGGTGAGTCCTATTTAGTGTGTGCCCAAGAAAGGGGGCATGATAGTTGTGGCTAACAAGAAGAATGAGTTGATCCCACTTAGGCCTGTTACTGGGTGGAGGGTGTGTATGGATTACAGATGCTTGATCAGCTAGCGGGAAGGGGTTGGTATTTTTTCTTAGATGGGTATTCTGGTTACAACCAGATTTCTATTGCTCCTAAAATCAGGAAAAGACGACATTCACGTGCCTATATGGTACGTTTACTTTTAAGTGGATGCCTTTTGGTTTGTGTAATGCACCCGCCACTTTTCAGTGGTGCATGATATCGATATTTTCTAATATGGTTGAAGACACCTTGGAGGTGTTTATGAATGATTTCTCGGTTATCGGTGATTCTTTTGAGCTCTGTTTGCTAAATCTTAGTTGGGCGTTGCAGCGGTGTGAAAAGTTCAACCTTGTCCTTAACTGGGAAAAGTGCCACTTCATGGTGAATGAAGGCATTGTTCTCGGTCACAAAATTTTAGCTAAAGGTATTGAGGTAGATAAGGCAAAAGTTGAAGTGATTGAGAAACTACCTCCCTCTATCTCAGTCAAAGAGGTACATAGCTTTTTTGGTCATATGGGGTTCTACCGCAGATTCATAAAAGACTTCTCAAATATTGCAAACCTGCTTTGCAAACTTCTGGAGAAGGAGGCTAAGTTCACTTTTCATGATTACTACAGAAAGGCCTTTGAATGCCTTAAGCTGAAACTAGTGGAGGCTCCAATTATTATTGCTCCTGACAGGACAAAACCGTTCGAGATTATGTGTGATGCTAGTGGAGTGGAACTTGGAGCTATTCTTGACAAAAAGAAAGAAAAGTTGTTCCATTCGATAAATCATGCAAGCAAGGCCTTGAATAGGGCCCAAAAGAATTATACCATGACTGAGCAGGAACTTCTAGCAATTGTGTATGCTTTTAAGAAGTTTCGGGCATATTTGTTAGGTACCAAGGTAGTGGAGCACACTGACCATGCTGCCTTGAGGTACTAAATGGCGAAGAAGGACACTAATCCAAGGTTGATTCGGTGGGTATTTCTACTTCAAGAATTTGACTTCAAAGTCAAGGATAAAAAGGTATGTGAGAATCGGGTAGCAGACCACTTATCCAGACTCAAAGGTGAGAAAGTAGTCAAGGAGGAGATAGATATTGATGATTCCTTTTTGGATGAGGAAATATTAGCTGCAGTGCTTGAAAAAGTACCTTGGTATGATGACTTCATAAATTATGTGGTAAGTTAAGTGATGTCGGAGAATATTTTCTTTCATCAAAAGAAAAATTTTCTCCATGATGTAACACATTATTTATGGGATGAGCAGTATCTATTTTGGCGGTGTGCGGATGGCATTATTACACGGTGCATCCCAGAAGTAGATATGTTGAGTGTATTGGAAGCGAGTCATGCGTCCCCAGTTGGAGGTCACCATGTAGGTCATCGGACTTCAAGAAAAGTGCTTCAAAGTGGCTACTATTAGCCCTCCTTGTTCAAAGATGCATACGAGTTCGTGAAGAGATGTGACCAATGTCAAAGGCAAGGGTCTATCTTAAAGCACCGTGATATGACAATGTCTAAAATGCTGGAGGTATAATTATTTGATGTCTGGGGAATTGATTTCATGGGGCCCTTAGTGAGCTCATTCGGTATGAAGTACATATTAGTTGTTGTTGATTACGTGTCAAAATGGGTCGAGTCAATGGCTCTAGCGAATATTGAAGGAAAGCGAGTCGTTGCATTCTTAAGGAGAAATATCTTCTCTCGTTTTAGGGTACCACAGACCATCATAAGAAATCGAGGATCACACTTTTGCAACAAGATGTTCAAAGCTGCCTTAACAAAATATGTAGTAAAGCAGTATAAGGTGGCTACCCCATACCACCCACAGACCAGTGGGCAGGTGGAAATCTCTGATCGAGAGATCAAAATGATCCTTCCTAAGACCATAAAAGCTAGTAGGAAAGATTGGTCTAGGAAGCTGGACGATACCTTATGGGCATATAGAACAGCTTTCAAGACACCGATTGGAATGTCACCATACCAATTAGTTTATGGCAAGGCATGCCATTTGCCAATTAAGATGGAGCATAAAGCATTGTGGACACTGAAGTGGCTTAATATAAACTGGAAGGAGGCAGTGAATATGAGACTGGGGTAGTTGAAAGAGATGGATGAGTTCCGTCACAGTGCTTATGTGAGAGCAGACTTATACAAAGAAAAAATAAAGAAATACAACGACCACAGGATTGAAAAGTAGGATTTCCATAAAGATGACTTGGTGCTCGTGTTCAACTCCAAACTCAAACTTTTTCTAGGTAAGCTTAAGTCCAACTGGTCTGGCCCATTTAAAGTGAACCAAGTCTACTCATCTGGAGTAGTGGAACTTGAAAATAAAGACAAAATTTCTTTAAAGTAATTGGGCAGCGTGTGAAATTGTATATTTGTCCAATGGACTCAATAAAGAGTATTGTTACTATCTATCTCAATGAATTCTGAGTAATTGAGATAAATGAGTCATGCCGTGATGATAAATCAGGCGCTAGTGGAAGGAAACTCATAGTGTGTTGTTGTAAAGCATTAGTTAAGTTATTTTGTTGTTTTAGTGCATTTTCTATGTGTTTGTGAAGTGTGCAGGATTAAAAATATAGCAAAAGAAGGAATAATACAGTTGGAAAAAGGGTTGACGGCCAAATTGGTGGACCACCAGTTACTTGACAGACCACCATTTTCTCCGTCAACTAGATGCTAAAAATCTGAGTCACTGGAACAAAAGTGACGGCTGAATTGAAGGACCACCAGTTACCTGACGGACCACCATTTCCTCCATCGCAAAGATGCTAAAAATCTGTGTCACTAAAATTAAAGTGACGGTGAAATAGGTGGACCGTCACTGATTTGGTGGACCACCATATTGACCGTCGAAAATAAGTCGACGTCCCCATGTTTTGGTAAAGTGCGATGGACAAAGTGGTGGACCACCACCTTGACCGTTGATATTAAGCTGATCTTCCCATGTTCTGGTAAGGTACGATGGCCCAACTAAGGGTCCATCACACATCCGACGGACAGTCGGTGCAACCATCGTTGTTACCCCAGTACCGAGTTGGGTCTAGTTAAAATGGATGCCTATTTAAATGCCCCGTACGTGATCTAAATGATTTTAAAGAGGTAAAAAAAGCAGTTACATACGTTGTAATCTTTCCAACTTCTTCAACTGACCAAATATCTTTGGATTCAAAGAATCTAAAGGTATTTCCTCTTCCCATGACTCTCTATCTCCTTCCTTTCTCCCTATTTAAGCAACCCACTTTTTTCTTTATCTTCATCACAAACAACCTTGAGAGAAATTATAGAGTTTAAAGTGAAATTTGTTTTTGTAATTTGCAAGCAAGTAAAAGAAGAAGCTACCGCGAAACCAAGGTATGAGAACCACCCAAATCTTCCCATTTTGAATTGCAAAAACATGAAATGAATGAGTAGTTTGTTGATTAAAATTCCACTTTCTGTTCTTTTAATTTAAGTTTCTTTGAGTTTGAAATTTTCATATACACTGTTAGGTGAAGTCTGAGTAACCTATGCATTTAAAAGCGGGAAATATTGCGCATAAATGTGAAATTAGTGTCAAGTTTTGCTAAAAAAATGGGTTTGTATGCTAAATATTTGAAAAAATGCCAAAGAGAAAGCTTAATCTAGAGAAGGGGGTGAGACGGTCCAAATGGTGGATCGTCAGTTTTGTGATGGACCACCATATAGACCGTCGCAAGGACACCAGAAATGACACCTACTGGATAAGATGCGACGGCTCAAATGGTTGACCGTCAATTTTGTGATGAACCAACATATTGACCTTCGCAACGCTCTAAAATCTCAGGTCTTCTGGATAGGACCTGATGTCCCTCCTGGTGGACCACCAGTTACCTGACGGACCACCAGTGTGGCCGTCAAGTCAAAGTTTTCACTATTTAGGCTATTTTTGCATTATAAACTAATTCCTTACTTATGTTTCAGGCGTTATGGCTCGCAAACTTCCACTAAATAGAAGAGGAAGATCTCAAAGGGGTAAAGGTGATCCTGCACCCATTTATGACATCGGGCAACATGAAAGGGAAACTCCCACACCCTCCCAGTCTGAGAAGGAGAGTGATAGTAGTACAAGTAGTACCATCTCGAGACTAGACGAGGAAACGGTTGCTACAACTCAACCCGAGCTTACTGTGGGTGAAACTGAGGCTGCTAATATGGGAGAAAAAATGGAAGCGACTGATGTAGACACTGAACCTGAGGATGCTAACATAATCAAGCGTAAGGATCCTCAAGTTTGAGAGGTAATTAGATGTCAGATAGAGGGAGCAAGGACAAAAGGCTTTACTGGATTACTGTGGACTTGCATGATATTGGTCGATAGTTTTAGTTGGTCGATGGTTATCGGTTATAGATATACCCTTTTATTTTTTAAACATATCTTGATATATATTTGTAATTCATCCAATATTGGGGATATTGTGTTGCTTAGTTAGGTTCACAGGGGTGATCTTTGATCCATGTGGGACTTGAGATACCTATCATGGTTAGATAGTTTGTGTCATGAAAAATATGGTATTAGAGCCTTGGTTTGGAATCATTGGGTATCTAACAAAGTCATGTAAAGTAGAGTCTCATTTATGGGCATGTGCATGCCACACTTATAAGGGAGAGGCTACGAGCCATTTAGGAATATTTCCATTTCTTGTTATTCTATTTCAAGCTATAGAGTCTAAGGTCTTGAATCTTATCTAATTTCCATATGTTCGCTTCTCAAATCATGCATCATAAAAGATTTGATGTTCATGGAAACTCTTCTATCCTATTTAATGACAATGTGGATGGAGATCGTCCTACACCAAATCACTATTTCTGGATATGGCACTAGTCGAAACCATTTGTACACTTTTGCCACTCGCCAGGATTCTGAGGCGTCCCCTTATGTTGTTACTAGTATTCTTAAACTCTTATCTCATGATGTATATTTTCTACTTCATCTCAAGTTTACTCTCTCTTATGTGGCTACCCATTTTGGTTTTAATCCTGAATCTATTTTGGACTCTTTTTTTGTGTCTACTATGATGGGTGATTCCATAATTGCTAGAAGGGTTTATTTTGGTCGTGTGGTGTGGTTCTATGGTAGAAATACACTTGAGGATCTAAAAGAGTTTAATATGTTAGACTTTGATGTGATTTTGGGGATGGATTAGTTGCATTCGTGCTATGCGTCTCTTGACTATCGGACCCGAAGGGTCAGTTTCCACTTCTCTAATGAGTTGGTGATTGAATGGGAAGGAAGTTTCCTAGTGCCTAAGGAAAGGTTTATTTCGTACCTTAGAACCCAAAAATTAGTTTCTAAAGGGTTCCTCTATCACCTAGTACAAGTTCAAGATTCTACATCAGAAGGTCTTTCCTTGCAGACTGTCCCTGTGGTTTGCAAATTACTCAAGGTTTATCCTGATGATCTTCATGGTATTTGTTTTGATTGGAAAATTGATTTTGGAATTGTTCTTCTTCTGAACACTCATTATTTTTCTATCCCCGCGTACAAAATAGCTTCGACTGAGTTGAAAGAACTCAAGGAGTAGTTGAAATATCTTTTGGATTAGGGTTTTATCTGTCCTAATATATCTCCACGGATTTCTCACGTTCTTTTTGTGCATAAGAAGGATGGGTTACTTTGGATTTTTATTGATTACCACCAATTAAATAAGGTGACCATGAAGAATAAGTATTTGCTTTTGAGGAATGATTATTTGTTTGATCATTTTTAGGGTGATAAGTTCTTTTCTGATAATAATCTTTGATCGAGTTACCATCACTTGAATATTATGGAGGTAGATATCCCTAATACTACCTTCCGAACATAGTATGGTCTCTTTGAGTTTTTGGTGATGACTTTCAGTCTGAATAATGCCCTGACAATATTTATGGATTTTATGAATTGGATTTTCTATTAGTTCTTAGATTTATTCGTGATTATCTTTATCGATAAAATTTTTGTATGCTCTAAGAGTGAGGTGGATCATATCGATCACCTCCATCTTGTCTTTCGAATCATGAAAGAAAAATGGTTATATTAAAAATTTGCTAAGTATGAATTCTAGATAAATGTTATGACTTATCCTGGCTTTGTTATTTCTAGTGAAAGGATCAAGGTTGATCCACAGAAGGCTATGGTGCTTAAAAAGTGGCCTAAACCCGTGACTCCTATTGATATTTGGAGCTTCTTGGGTTTATCCAGTTATTATAGAAGGTTTGTGGAGAGCTTCTCTTCTATTGCTACCCTATTAACTTATTTACTCAGAAAAGGTGAAATTCTTGTGGTCTAATGCTTGTGAGAGTAGTTTTGAGAAGATGAAGGATAAGTTGACTTCTACTCCAATCTTAAATCTGTGTGAGGGCACTGATCATTTTATTGTCTATTGCAATGCATCCTGGGTAGGGCTGGGTTGTGTGTTGATGCAGCATGGCAAGGTGGTTGCTTATTCTTCTAGACTGTTGAAAGTTTATAAGAAGAACTATCTGACCTCTGATTTGGAATTGTTAACTGTGGTGTTTACACTAAAGATTTGGTGGTATTATTTGTTTGGGTTCCATGTTGATATATATTCTAATCATAAGAGCCTGCAATACATTTTTACTCAAACAAAGCTAAATCTCAAAAAAATGAGGTGGCTTGAGTTGCTCAAGGACTATGACTTGAGTCTTCACTATCATCCTGGCAAATCTAACATGGTTGCTGATGCACTTAGCAGGCTGTCCATGGGAAGCTTATCTCATTTAGATGAAGAGAAATAGAATTTGGTGGAGGATATTTACTATTTGCCTAATCTCTGAGTCATCTTTTGGACTCCAAAAATGGTGGTGTAATTGTTCAAGAAGTGGCAAAGTCATCTCTTGGTGCTGAAGTAAAGGAGAAGCAAATATTGGATCCTATTGTGGTGCAAATCAAGAATGATGTAGGTAGGAAGAAAGTGACGATTTTTTAGATTGGTGGTTATGGTATCCTGAGTTACTAAGGTAGATTATATGTTCCAGATGATTATGGGTTGCAAAGAAGAATTTTGGTAGAAGGTCATGAGTCGCATTATTGAAAAAAATGTATTATGTTCTTAAGGAGATTTATTGGTGGAAAACATGAAATGGGATATGGCAAATTTTTTGTCTAAGTGCATGGTGTGTTAGCAAGTGAAGGTGGAGCACTTGATGTCCGGTGGGCTTACTCAAGAGACTGAGTCAGCGGTGTAGAAATAAGAGATAATTAATATGGATTTTTTTATTGGTCTTTTGTGGTCTCGCCCATATTTTTATTCGATTTAGGTCATCGTGGATAGGATGACTAAGTATGCTCATTTTTTGCTCATGAGGAATAATTATTCTTCTGAGTATTATGCCAAGTTGTTTAGTGAGAAGATCGTGAAGCTGCATGGAACTCTGGTCTCCATCATATTTGATCTGGGTACCCAACTCTTATCTCACTTTTGGAGGTCGTTCTAGCGAGGTTTAGGGAGTAAGGTCACCCTTCGTACTGCCTTCCACCTCCAGACAGATGGGCAAGCAAAAAGGATGATTTGGGTCTTGTAGGATATACTTTGGGCTTGTGTTTTTAATATGGTGGTAGTTGGGTTGACCATTTACCTCTCATAGAATTTTCTTACAGCAACAGTTATCACTCTAGCATTTGTATGGCTTTGTTTGAGGCCTTATATGGAAAGAGGTGTTGATCTCCTATTGGGTTGTTTAAGGTCAGTGAAAATAAATTATTTACTCTTGAATTGGTTCACCAATCCATGGAGAAGGTGAAGGTGATTTAGGATAGACTTAAGGCAGCCCAAAGACGCCAAAAGTCCTATACAGAAATGAGGTAAAGGGAGTTAGAGTTCAATGTTGGTGATTGGGTGTTCTTGAAGGTATCTCCGATGAAGGGAGTGATGCGGTTTGGCAAGAAGGGGAAGCTCAATCCCAGTTATGTTGGTCCGTACTTGGTTTTGAAGAAGGTTGGTAATATTGCATACTAATTGGAGTTTCCTTATAGATTGAGCTCCATTTATCAAATGTTGTTTTATATTTCAATGATGAGAAAGTGTATTGGTAATCCTTCAATAGTTGTTCCTTAGAATAGGTGGGTATTTTGAATTCCTTGTCTTATGATCAATTCTCGATTGAGATTTTGGATCGGTGGGTTCGTCGGTTGTGGAAAAAAGAAGTGTCTTTGGTAAAGGTTCTTTGGAGGAACCAAAAGGTTAAGTAAGCTACTTGGGAATCCGAGGAGGACATGAAGTCCAAGTATCCATTCTTATTCTCTATTTTGGATAATCATTCTTAAGGTATGCATATTCCTTAACATCTTTTTTTTCTGACTTTGTTAAAGGTAAGTGTGATTGTATGTGAAGTCAAATTGTGTTAATAAATTCCTTGTCCTATCATTTGAGGACTAATGATCCTATGGGGGAGTATTTAACGCCTTGAGTTTTTGGTCGTATAAAATTTTAGAAATTTTATCCTTACTGTCTTGATTACAACTTACCCCTACGAGTCGTATGGTGTCTTGATGGGTCATATGACCCAAGTTGTAAGGTGTACAGTGAATGGTTCTTGAGTTTCTATCCTGACTATGACTTAGAGATACGAGTCATATGGAGTCTTGATGGGTCCTAGGGACCCAAGACTTAACCAAATCAAAAAGCAATTGGCTAAGTTTTGCTCTGAATACGAGTGGCTCACTATGAGTCGTAAGGACTTGTTACGAGTCGTTGGGTGCAAATCATAGGATTTCTAGTGTTTACCCAAATGGGTTCTATGTTGATTACGACTGGACCCTACTAGTCATAGAGTCCCATTACGAGGGGTACCAATTGAGTTGTAGGATCACCAGTGTGTGGGTGTACGGGGAACTTTCTTAGCAATGACTCAGGGTGACGAGTCATAGTTTATATGAGTCGTATAGTGACCCGTAGTCATTAACGACTAAATTTCAGCCTTTATTTTGAGGGCAGCATGGACAATTCCCTACTTGCCCAATTAAAACACCACGTCCATAAAGTACTTAAGGGGTTTATATTTCATCCTTAACATACTCAAACACTTCCAAAGATCCCTCAAATTCTCTCAAGTAGACATACTTAGGGTTTCTAAGAAGTAGGTCATCCAAAGGCTTAAGGTTTGGATTCTTTCAATGAAACTTGGTATTTCAGGCATGTTACTCTTCCCTTGTTGTTAATTTGTTAAAATCATATGTTTTGAAGTATTGTTCATGAGATATTTATGTTGGTTTTGAAACAAGGGTTTAGGTTTTTTAATGCTTAATGATTGAACAATGTTTCTCATGGTTTACATATGATTATTTATGCTTTAATTATGGTTCTGAACTTATGGCAACTTGGGTAGAATGAATGAACTAGGGAATTGTGATTTTCCCAAACTTGTGACTTTTGAAGTGGTTATAACCTTAACCCTATATTGTGAAATTTGTTTTGAGTAATAAAAGTAGGCATATTGAACTACTCTTGAAGTTTTGCTTAATGTGGAAAAAATAATGAGGCATAATGGTTTTTAATTGAACCCTATGGGTTCTGTGTTTTCATATGTTATTGGTTAATTGAACCAAGGGGGTTGAAAATTCCCCTATGTGGTGTATTTATTTTTGCATGTTATTGTTACCTTGCAATTATAGTTTGTATGACAATACCATCAATGTATGCCTTAATGTGTATGGTTCAAAGAATGGGAATGTGTTATAAATATTTTAAATTATGCTTAATAGAGGGTTGTATAGTTGGTTGTGAAAGTGACAGTCCTAAGGGACTAACACTAGGAACCGTGGTAGCCGATACAGGGGTCAAAATAGCTTGGGGTTAGAGTACTTTTTTCTTATGGCAAGGTGGTTAGAGTCCACCTTTATATCACTATTATGTTATTGGGAGGTTTCAGTCCCCAATACTACATTACATGATCGAGTGCTTAAGTCACCTTAGTATGTTATTAGGAGGTCAAAGTCCCCCGCATATATATATATATGATCTTTCTTCGATTTGTGCGGTTACATGCACTGGGCCCGACCATAGGGTGAGAGCTAGAGTCCATATAGCTTGTGGGTACTATTATACTATAAGATTTAAGCTACAAAGCCCATGTTAAGGTTTTAAAGTGCATGTTAAACCCTTTTCCCTATCTCGTCATGATATAGATATATGTATATGCATTTGATTATGTGTATTGGTTTTGAATGATTTTGAACAATTGATCATGGGATTATGTTATCCTTATCCCTGAGTTACTTGCTAGTATTCACTGTGCTAACAGTCTCCGAACATTGTATCCCTACCTAATGTAGGCAACGGAGATACCTCTACTTTTCCTACCAAAGTTCGGCGGATTGGCTCAATTCGGGGGTTCTTTATGGTGAAGTGGTGAGCTTTCATACTTCCAAAGACTAAGAAATTTCATCAGTTCTTATTATAGGCTAGATTTGAGAGTTTCATCATCATTAAGACTATTATTTTCATTGTCATTGTCATTTGTTAGAGTCAAGGACATGTCTCAACCAAGACTGGTTTTTGGTTCTTGTGATAGAAGGCTTTGCTGGATTACCAAGGACTTGGGTGATGTTGATCAGTTGTTGTGGCCGGTAGATTGTTTATAGACATACCCTTTTATTCTTTAAACTTATCTTGCTATATTTTTGGAATTCATGCGACATTGGGGATATTGAGTTATTTGGTTATGTGCACAAAGGTGATCTTTGGTCTACGTGTGCCAGGCTGTGGTTTGGGTTATGACAAAGTTGGTATTAGAGCCTAGGTTTTTTTTCATTAGGTGTCCAACAAAGTCGTGTCAAGTAGCATCTTGTTTATGAGTGTGTAGGGAGACACTTATAAGGGAGAATATACGAGGCATTTAGGAATGTTTCCATTTCTTGTTGTTCTATTTCAAGTTGTAAAGTCTAAGTACTTGAATCTCTCGTAATTTCAATATGTTTGCTTCTCAAATCATGCCTCCCAGAAGATCTGATGTGAGTAGAAACTCTTCTGTCCCATTTAAGCAAAATATGGATGGAGCTCGTCCTACTCTAGAAATTCAAACCCAGTCGAGGGTTGCTGCATCTAATTTTCCTAATGGAGATCTATTGGCTCTCTTATCCCTCCTCAGGACTCCAGGCTGGTATGTATACTGCTGAGTTTTACCAGTCGATTCATTTGCTTGCGCTGTTGGTGGCCTCCTACACTGAGCGTGTTGCTTCTATTGCTCCTTCATCTGAGGTCACTAGGGTTTGCCAATTTATGAGGTTGATCCCTTCTACTTTCACTAGTTCTAAAGTTAAGAAAGATCCTAAAAACTTTATTGATAAGATGTTAAAGATCTTTCGTGTGATGCATACTACTGATGTGGAGGATGTAGAGTTCACTCCTTGTCAATTAAAGGATGTAGCATACCAAAGGTATGAGGAGTGGGACCAATCTAGGGGTGACGATGCTAAGTCCTCTTTGTAGGATAATTTCTCTAATTCTATCCTTGATCGCTTTTTTCGTCAGGAGTTGAGGGAGGAGAGGCCAAGGAATTCATGAATTTAAAGCAAGGCAGGATTACAGTGAAGAAGTATGCCTTAAAGTTTCATTAGTTGTCCTGTTATGCTCCTTAATTGATGTCTAGAATGAGGGTTAGAATAAAGAAGTTTACCTCTGGGTTATCCCATGAGTTGATCTTAGAGAACAAGGCTTCCTTGTTGAAGAAGGATATAGATATCTCAATACGTGTGTTGTATATGCAACAAATGGAAGAGGAAAAAAGGAAGAAAACAAAATTGTGTGAATGGCCGATTAAAAATTTTTGCTACTCGAATCAGGGTAGAGGTCTGTAGTAGAGTGGTAGAGAGGGTGGAAAGTGGGCTAACAAGAAGTGGGGCAATTTTGGTTCCTATTCTACGGCTAGTGCTCCTTATCCAAAGTCGTTGGATGATTTTCATTCTCAGTATAATATTTGGTTTAGAGAATCAGGGGCCCAGCCTCATTCTAGTAGGGCTCAGTCATCTCCATCGTATCTTACTTGTTGATTTTGGGGTCAGGTACACCGTGGTGTTGGCAAAGAGGGAGGAACAAGTTCTTTAAATATTGTCAAATTGGTCATATACAGAGGGATTGTCCTTCTAAGGATGATTCTAGAGAAAATAAAATTCTTGTTGCTATTTCTTCATCTCCCGCATCAAAAGGTGCTACTTCTACTTCTGGCTCTGGCACTAGTCAAAATTGTCTGTACACTCTTGCTATACACTAGGATTCTAAGGCGTCCCCAATGTTGTTATTGGTTTGCTTAAACTCCTCTCTCATGATGTATATTGTCTACTTAATCCCGGGTCTACTCTCTCTTATGTGACCCATTATTTGTCTACCTATTTTTTCTTAGATCCTTAATTTATTTCGCACCCTTTTTCTACGTCCTCTCTGGTGGGTGATTCTATTATGGCTAGAAGGGTTTATAAGGATTTTGTGGGGCCATTCTATGGTAGAGAGACCCTGGTGGATATAATAGAGCTAGACATGTTAGACTTTGATATGATTTTGGGGATGGATTGGTTGCATTCGTGTTATGCATCTCTGGACTATCAAACCTGAAAGGTCAGTTTACACTTCCCTAATAAGCCAGTGATTAAGGGGGAAGGCAGTTCCCTAGTTCCTAAGGGAAGGTTTATTTGTATCATAGAGCCTGGAAATTAGTTTCTAGAGAGTGCCTCTATCACTTAGTACATGTTAAGGATTTTAGATCCGAAGGTCCTTCCATGCAACTCTCCCTATGGTCTGTAAATTTCCTAGAGTGTTCCTAATGATCTTCCTGGTATTCCTCCTGATAGGGAAATTGATTTTTGAATTGATCTTTTTTTTTTACACTCATCCTATTTCTATCACTCTTTACTGAACGGCTCTTGCTGAGTTGAAAGAACTCAATGAGAAATTGAAAGATCTTCTAGATAAGGGTTACCCCCTAGTGTGTCTCCATGGGCTGCACTAGTTCTTTTCATGCGTAAGAAGGATGGGACCCTTCGGATGTGTATTAATTACCGCCAATTAAATAATTTGATAGTGAAGAATAAGTATCCACTTTTGAGGATTGATGATTTGTTCAATCAGCTTCAGGGTGCTAAGTTCTTTTCTAAGATTTATCTTCAGTTGGGTTACTATTAGTTCAAGATTAGGGAGGTAGATATCCCTAAGACTTCCTTCCGAATGTGGTATGGTAACTTTGAGTTTTCGGTGATGTCCTTCAGTTTGACTAATGCTCTAACAATATTTATGGATCTTATGAATTGGATTTTATATCAATTCTAGGATTTGTTCGTGATTTCCTTTAGTGAAGATATTTCTGTATACTCTATGATAGAGGTGGATCGTGCCGATTACTTTTGCCTTATGCTGCAGCAATTATATTCTAAATTTTCAAAGTATAAGGTCTGGATAAATACTGTGACTTATTTGGAATATGTTGTTTCTAGTAAAGGGATCATGGTGGATCCAAAGAAGGTTGCAAAGGTTAAGTAGTGGCCTAGACCCGTGACTCTAACTGACATTTAGAGATTCTTGGGTTTATCTGGTTATTATAGAAGGTTTGTGAAGAGTTTATCTTCTATTGTTGCTATATTGACTAAGTTGACTCAGAAAAAGGTGAAATTCTTTTGATCTGATGCTTGCGAGGGTAGTTTTGAGAAGCTAAAGAATAAGTTGACTTTGGATCCGGTTTTGACACTGCCTGAGGGCACTAATGGTTTTGTTTTCTATTGCGATGTATCCCGGGTAGGTTGGGGTTGTGTGTTGATACAACATGGCAAGGTGGTTGCTTATGCTTCTACACAGTTGAAAGTTCATAGGAAGACCCATGAATTTTAATTATTTGTAATGGTGTTTCCACTAAAGATCTGGCAACATTATTTGTATGGGGTCCATGTTGATATATATTTTTATCAGAAGAGCCTGTAATACGTGTTCACTCAGTAAGAGCTAAATCTCAGGCAAAAGAGATGGCTTTAGTTGCTCAAGAAATATGACATAAGTTTTCACTATCATCCTGGTAATGCTAGCGTGGTTACTGATGGTGGTGTGATTTTTGAGAAACGGCAAAGTCATCTGTTGGTGCTTATGTAAAGGAGAAGTAAATCTTAGATCCTATTTTGATAAAAATCAAGAATGATGTAGGTAGGAAGAAAGTGATGATTTTCAAGATTGGTGGTAATGGTATCTTGAGGTACCAAGGTAGATTATGTGTCCCGGTGTTGATGGGTTGCAAAGAAGAATTTTGGTCGAAGTTCATGAGTCGCATTATACTATTCATCCTGGTTCGATGAGAATGTATCATGATCTTAAGGATATTTATTGATAGAATAACATAAAGCGGGATGTTGTAAATTGTATGGCTAAGAGAATGATGTGTCAGCAAGTAAAGGTAGAGAACTTGAGGCATTGTGGGATGACTCTGGAGATTAAGTTGTCGGTGTAGAAATGGGAGATAATTAATCTGGATTTTCTTATGAGTCTTCCACGGTATCTCCAGCAGTTTGATTTGCTTTGGGTCATCGTGGATAGGATGACTAAGTCTGCTCTTTTCTTGCCCATGAGGACTAATTATTCTTCTGAGGATTATGCCAAGTTATTCATTAAGGAGATCATGAAGTTTTATGGTACTCCAGTCCCATCATAACTGATTGGGGTACCCAATTCTCATTAAATTTTTGAGGTCGTTCCAGTGAGGTTAGGAGACTAAGGTAACCCTTACTACCCTCCACTAGCACACGGATAGGCTAGCAAAAAAGACAATTCATGTCTTGGATGATAAGATTATTATTTGTGTTTTTTATTTTGGTGGTAGTTTGGTTGACCACTTACCTCTCAAAAAATTTTATTACAATAAGAGATATTACTCAAGCATTGGTATGGCTCAGTTTGAGTCCTTATATTGTAGAAGGTGTAGGTCTCATATTAGGTTGTTTAAGGTTGGTGAAAATAAATAGTTATCCTGATGTGGTTCACAAATACATGGAGAGGGTGTGGGTGATTTGGAATAGACTTAAGGCCGCCCAAAGTTGCAAAAAGTCCTATACGAATGTGAGGTGAAAAGAGTGGAGTTCAGTGTTGGTGATTGGGTGTTTTTGAAGGTGTCTCTTATGAAAGGAGGGATGAGGTTTGACAAAAAGGGGAAGCTTAGTCCCCGTTATGTCAGTCCGTACTTAGTTTTGAAGATTGTTGGTAATGTTGCATATGAATTGGAGTTGCATTCTTTCTTGACCTCCATTGATCCAGTGTTCCATGTTTTGATATTGAGAAAGTGTATGGGTGATCCTTCAATGTCTATTTCTTTGGAAGAGGTGGGTATTTTGGATTCTTATCTTATGAGGAAGTCCCAATTGAGATTTTGGATCGGCAAGTCTGTCGGTTGCGGACTAAGGATGTGTCTTTGGTAAAGTTTCATTAGAGGAACCAAAAGGTTGAGGAAGCTACTTGGGATGCCATGGAGGACAAGAAGTCCAAGTATCCGTTCTTATTCTTTTTTCCGGATTAACGTGCTTGAGCTATGCATATTACTAAACAACTCTGTTTTCTGTCTTTTTTAAAGGCATGTGTGATTATGTATGAAGTCAAATTGTGCTAATAAATACCTTGTCCTATTATTCGAGGACGAATGATCCTAAGGGGGAAAGTATGTAATGCCTCCGATTTTAGGTCCTTTTATATTTCTAATTTTTTTTCCTCACTATCTTGACTATGACTTACCCCTATGAGTCATTGGGTGTCTTGACGGGTCATGTAACCTTAGTCGTAAGGTGTCCAATGAATGGTTCTTGAGTTGTTGTCCTGAGTACGATTTAGAGATACGAGTCGTAGGGAGCCTTGACGGGTCCTAGGGACCCAATTCGTAACCAAATCAGAAAGTTAGTGGCTAAGTTCTACTTGGAGTATGAGTGAATCACTATGAGTTATAAGGACTTGTTATGATTCGTTAGGTGAAAATCATAGGATGCCAGTGTTTACACAAATGGATTATGTGTTGATTATGACTGGGCCCTACGAGTCGCAGGGTCCCAGTACGAGTGGTACCAGTTGAGTCATAGAGTCACCAATGTCAGGTGTCCTGGGAAATATCTTGGCTTCGACTTAGGGTGACGAGTCATAATGAGTCTATACGATTCGTATAGTGACCCGTAGTCATTATCTACTAAATCATTAACATTATCATTTTCTTTGTTATTGTCACATATTAAAGTCGGGGACATGTCCCGACCAAGACTGATTTTTGGTTTTTTTGTTAGAAGGTTTTGTTGGATTACTGTGGACTTAAGTGATGTTGGTCTGCTGTTTTGTCTGGTCGATAGTTATCGATTATAGACATACCTTTTTATTCTTTAAACTTTTATTTTTATATGATCGAAATTCATCCGACATTGGGAAGTTTTTGTTGTTTGGTTAGGTGCATAGGGGTGATCTCTAGTCCACGTGGGATTGGAGATATCTGTCACAGACAGGACCTGGTTTGAGTCATGCCAGAAATGCCAATATTCTCCAGAGGAACAACCAAGGAAAGATCACCCATGCACTTCCTCAACATTGAAACATGGAAGACCGGATGAATATAACCCAATCTAGACGACAACTCCAACTCATAAGCCATATGGCCTACTAGCCTCAAAATAAGAAAGGAACCAATATATCGGGGACTGAGCTTTCCCTTCTTTCCTATTATTGGCACCTAATTTTTGCCATCCACAACTAAATTTAATCCTACGTTTCTTCGATTTTTAATAAAATCAAAACATTTATTTTATCTGAATAAAAATCTTTTCAAAATATTTATCTAGGTAATTTGACCATTTTATGTAGCTATTATATATTACCGTTTCAATTAGACAAAATTATGTAATTTTGCTACTTAAATATTTATTTTACGGAATATCAAATTTTAATCAAGGCTTATCTTGAAAATGAATTCAAGGGATTAAAATCTTGATATAAATGTAATTTGTTCTTGAAGATAATTTATTTGGAAAAATATTTGTTTGATCTTTATCAAAACAAGAAGTTCGAGATTAAATAAAGTACTAATTGGTATCGAATTTTAATTTAATTTAGCCGATTTATTGAATTTGGCCATAATTAAAATCAAATTTGTCATAATTGCGATGCAATTAGCCAATTGATATTTCAATTTAACCAAAAATTTAATGAGATAACTAAATCCTAAATTTATTGGGGTTATTTTTTCAATAGCCCCAAAAACCTTTCAACCCATTTTACTTTTTAATTCCTATTCCCCCTCAACCTTGTCCCCTTTCCAATTTGAAATTAAATATTTGTACTAGATTGTACAATTCCACCTCAACCTTGTCCCTTTTTTCATTTTGGAATAAAAAATTGTACAATATTGTACAATTCCACCTCAACCCTACTCTTTTTTCATTTAGTGAAATTCAAAATTTGTACTAGATTGTACAATTGCACCTCACCTTATCCTCTAACAGACCTTATCCTCAATTTAAAATTCCAAAACACACCCCTAAGTTCTTTCTTCCACATTGGTGGATAGAAAGAATTCAATTTTCATCTTTTCCTATAAATACTACCACCATTTTGGTAGAAAGCAAGTCTTAAAGAGTGAAAAAAACTTTTGAGCAAAGAGTTAAATTTTTTAGTAAAATTTTTCAAGCGGTAGTCTAATCATGGTTCTCAAAAGATTATTTTTATGTGGTGATCAATACATTGAAGAAAGCTTTGAAGTCCCATTTTGCTTCTCCGAAAAAGGTATACACATTTTTTCCTTTAAGTTTTTTATCATTTTTTCTTCATGTCCTTCTTCGTAGTTTTGTAGCTGTAATTATGTTTGTTGGGATTATTTGTTGTAGACGGCCTTGTAGGCCATAAGATGTTGTGATATCAATATTATGACTATTTTTATGTTCATGAGATAATGTGTTTCATTGGTTTTATTATTTCATTATTATGATTAGATCAATAAAGTTTCGACCTTTGCTTGATTAAAATACATACTCATGCCTCGTTTAAATTTTTCATTTATGGGTTAGACCAATAAATTAGACCAATAATGCTTTGACCTTAATAAATTATACCAATAATGCTTTGACCTTTGGTTGATTAAATTACGTACTAGTGCATCGTTTAAATTTGTTATTGGCAGATATGTTTGTTTTTATCATGTAAAGTTGTTTCCTTTATGTGAAAAAGAATAGTTACTATTAATGATAGAATAAGTACAACAAAAAGAACAGCTTATGATAAACCGGAATCAATCCTTTAACTATTATTGGTGTTTTTAATTTATCCCATTTACTTTCTGGTAAACAATTATATCTACATAAATTAGCTTGTAGGGGGGTGCGGAGTAGGTGCGTTAATTCAACTAGATAATAAATACGTAGGTATTTATTTTTATAATGAATATTATTGATTGGAATAATTTTCATTTTTATCTTCTTGACTTAAGATGTTTTATTAATTCATATTCTAAATTAGATATTATCGTGATTAAATTATCTAGTGTTTTAGGATCCTCGTTAGTAATATGTAATCTTTTGTATTCTAGGTATAAACTATATAGTTGAGTTTCTATTTCTTTTGATGGTTTATTCTTTTCGTAAGATGTATCCATTAATTTATTTTATCCTATTGAAATTTTAGCAATTTCTATGTAGTATTTTATTCTAACTTTGCTATATTCAATGCGTAGGTTTATATTTTTTATCTGACTAATTAGTATTTGTTGTTCATGTATAACTAATTTTCCATCTATATTAAATAATTTTTCGTATGTATTAAATAAATTGTTACTTGTATCTTCCTTTTCTAAGGTTAATTTTATTTTAAGTAATTTTTCTTCTAGTTGTCTTTTTTCTATTTCAAGTTGATTTCTGTAATTAACTTCTTCATATATCCAATTTTGCCTTTCTCTAATTTTCTTTATATATTCTAGCATCTTTTAATCTGAATAATATCCTTCTGGGTAATTATCTAGGTATAACTGTGCTATCCAATCCATAATTTCAATTTCATAGTCTAATATTTTTTCTAATATTATTCTCCTAATATCTGTTTCTAAATCTCTAAGTATATATAAGATTAAGATTTTAAGATTATCTATCATTTAAAATTGACTAAATATTTTATTATAATATTTTGTAGTCGTTTTTTTTATCCTTAGTAATTCTTGCATATTTTTGTTAAGGAATTCTATATATTTTATATCTTTATTTTCCATGTATTTGTCTATATTTATTTTCATCTGTCCTTCCAGTAACTATATGTTTCTCATATCTTTTTCTAAAAATTCTATGTAATTTATCATGCTAAGTATTTGTAGGAGTAGTTAGGTAGGTATGGTATATAATTTACTCTAGTCATGTAATATTTACCAAATGCTTTTTCTAATATGATTTTTTCTTATATCTACTACTTTTATATCTTTAAGTGCATACAAAATAAGTATTTTAAATTTATCTACCATCACATCAGATAAATAATTATTCATTTTCATAAAATTGTTTTTTTCAAAATATTCCCTTCAGCCATGTTTATAACAAAATATGGTCATCTTAGATTACTATATACTAGATTATTCTTAAATAACATGTTCTTCGGTCACTATTAGCATGGTAATCTGGATATTTTTCCCTTAAACAGCGCCTCTACCCTGGTTACTCCCCACCACGGCTTTTTGCCTTATTGGTTTCACCTTTAGGATGACATAGTTCTTAGGGATTTTTCTCCTTTTCCACTTTGCTAATAAACTTCTTAACATATTATTCTTCGAATAATTCTACTATAAAGTAACTAACATGAATTTATTTTATCATATCATGATTGTTGGGAATTATGAATTTAGCTATTCATAATCATAAATAAATATACCTGTTCGGGTAGGTTTGATATTTCTGAGCTTTGTTCCTCCATAGATTTTTCCATTGAAATATACCTGTTTTTTAATTAACTGAGCAAAATATTTTTTGTGGATTTGAGAGAATGTTTGCTTCAACGCATGAAGGCTTGCTTTGCAATGCCTTCTGCTTTCTCTATTTATAGAATGAACGATTTTTACAAAGTATTTTACATGTGTGCTTAAAAGATAAAAAGGCTAAGCTAAAAAACAAAAAAAAACTCAAAAAGTCTTATAAGCTAAAAAGGCTACTCTACCTAGGCTACAAAAAGTCTTTACAAAAATAGTAACTTAAAGACTTTTTACGTAAATACAATTTGTACATTAAATATTTTGCCTTCGTTGATTTTGTCGTATCTGCTATGTCTCCATTATTGCTCTCTTATCTCATCTTCCAGCTGGCGTTCTTATCTATTTTGGTTCTTTTATTCTAGGTGAACTTCTGGGATAATATTATCTCCTCCATTGCATCTCGAACATTGATGGTCTGGATATTTGTGTCCAATTAGCTTGCAATATCTTGTCAATAATCCGTCTGAAATAAATGCTCTTTTAATTGCTCTTGCAGTAGATTGTTTTTCTGGGCTAAGTAATGTCATTATCCATTGTCTAACATCTTCCATATCTGCTTGTCGTAGTTCTTTTGAATTTGAATAAATCATCTGATGATCTCTTGAATAATAGCTCCATATTGGGTTCCCATTGGTATAATTATTTGCTAATTCTTGAATAATTGTAGCTAGTCCAATAAGTCGTTTATTTGCGTAGAAATCAGGTATTTCATTTATGGATATCTCTGGCTGCTGCACAATATCTTCTGGTATGATCATATCTCTGGTTAATCCTATTTTTACGACTTGTATAACTGATTTTATTTCGTCGTATAATATCTCTGCTAGTGCAGTATAACATTTTATATAAAATAGATTTCCTTTGGTTATTCTTTTATAGGTGGTGAATATTTTATGTGATTCGTCCATAGCTGTTAGTTCTTCTCCGTTTTGGGTATATATGGTATTTAATAATCCATAGCCGAAACAAGTCTTTATTAAGTCTGGATTGGTTTTGGGTAGTGCAATTAGCTTGTTGTAACCTTGTAATTTTTGGGTTATGTAATTTGTGTTTGGTTCTTTGATATCTGTGGCTCTAGGGTTGAGGTTTAGGAAAGCTTGTACTTTATAAATATTTTCTATGTATTTTTGGGATGTGTAGTTATAAACTTTTTTATCTTGGTTCAGACTATCTCGGTATGTGGTAATTTGTGGGGGTATGAACAAGGGGTCTTTTTGTGTTTTCGATATAAATGGTTTCTCAAATATTTTATTCATATTCATGTTTTGGTATCTTGGTCGACTAACTCCTTTGCTTGTACCTGCAGAAGTAGATTGATAAATGTTATGGGTTTTATGGAGTATCCCAACGTCTCCTTCTAGCTCTGGAATTTTAATGTCTTTCGATCGACATAGTTCTGCACACTGCTGAGTTAGCTGATTTGTAGCTATAGACTTCAGTTTACCTTCATTAGTCTTTAGCTTTTCTATCTCATTACCCATACTGTCCACTTTTATTGAAAGCGTAGTTAGGGTGTTGAGTATTTTTTCTAGAGTATCTTCTTCTATGATATCAGTCTGTGTAGCTTTGTCTTGATATGTAATCTGCAATAACATTTTTATTAGTACCAATTACTTCAATTGTAAATGTAAAATTTAATATATTCAATACTAGTCTCCGAATTTCTTTTGTTGTAACTGAATTTTGTATTTTCTTTGTTAGCCACCAGCGTACTTGTGTATTATCTGTTCGTACAATAAATTTATTATATACAATATATGGTTCAAACGCTAACAAACATTTATATAATGAACATAATTCTTTCCTATTTATTTCCCATTTTATTTCTGTCTCGTTGAACGTACCTGAGTAATATCTACAATGGTGTTCTATTTTTTCTGCTTCATATTTATATTTAAGTACTCCTCCGTAACTATATTCACTAGCATCTGCTTCTACTATATATATAAATTTTCTATTTTCATCTGGAAATTGTAATTTTGGTAATTCTTTACAAAGTATTTTTATTTTTTGAACTTGTTTTTTATCTTCTTCATTATAGTTATATTCTATGTCCTTTTTTAGTTTTTTCTGTAGTGGTTTTAAGTTTTCTGCTAATTTTGGAATATATTCTCTTACTTGGTTTACTAATCCTAAAAATGATTGTAATTTCTTTTTCGTATCTAATTCTTCTTTCGAATTTATTATTTTTTGTACTATATGTTGTTGCATTTTTACTCCACTTTTATCTATTTGTATTCCTAAAAATTCTATCTGATTTTTCATAATTTCAGCTTTCTTTTTACTTAAACTTATTCCTGATTTTTCTATTATATCCGTAAATTGTTCCAATAATTTTAAATGTTCTTCTTTGGTTTTTGTATATAATAGTATATCGTCTATATATACTATACAATTAGGTAGTTGTTTAAAATAACTATCCATAAAATGTTGGTATCTACCTGGTGCATTTTTATATCCAAATGGTAGTACATTCTATTCATAAAATCCTTGTGGTACCGTAAATGCGGTTAATTCCTTAGATTCTTCTTCTAACTTTAGATGGTAAAATCCTGATTTACAATCAAATTTACTAAAATAATTATATCCTTGTATCTGTCTTATTTTTAATATCTTATTTGGTATTGGGTAATTATAAGTTATTGTTTTTGCATTTAAATTTCTATAATCAATAACCATTCTACTTTTTCCTCTTTTTTGTTCACTATGTTTATTTACTATAAATGCTGGGCTATTATGTTTGCTATTACTTTTTTGTATATATTGTTTTTCTAATAATTCATCTATATGCATTTTAAATTCTTTTAAGTCATCAAAATTATATGTTAATGGTTTCTGGGTTATTATGCTATTTTTATCTATTAATTCAATTTTTATAGTAGTTTTATGTCTTTCCCATCCTTTTAATGGATCTTCACTATATAATTGTTCTAATTTTCTGTTAACTATTTCTATCTTATTTATTGAAAATATAGTTATTTCTGTTTTATTTATCGAAAATACGACTAGTTCTATTGTATCTTCAGTATTTTTTATATTTTCTAACTTTTGTGTAATTTTTTCACTTCCTTTTATCCAATCAGTTTTCTTTCTTATTTTATTATTAACTCTTTTTGCTCTTACTTTTTGTTTACATGGTGTTGTAAACCACCAGTCTGTTCTAGTTATTATATGTGGGTATAATTTATCTAGAAACGGCATTCCTAAAAGTATATCTTTTGATGTTAGTTCATAATTATAAATCTCTTCTATTGTTAATATTTTATCCCATACTTGTGTTTTTACATTCTTAGCTTTATAAGTAATTAAGCTTCCTTCGTTATTAAATCCTTTAACTATTATTGGTGTTTTTAATTTATCCCATTTACTTTCTGGTAAACAATTATATCTACATAAATTAGCTTCTGCTCCTGTATCTATCATAGGCGTATAATATCTACTGTAATATCCTTCTACTACTATCTTCATTAATACATATATTTTCATTTTATGTTAAAGCTTTTCTTAAGAATAATTTCTCTCTGTTATATGTTATAGTTAATTGTGTATGTTCTATATTATATGGTTTTACTTGTTCTAGCCATTTTATTCCTAATATTATGTCTGTTTTTTGCATTTCTTCTTTTACTTCAAATTCTATTTTTATTTTTCTTATTCCTATGATTATTTCTTTTTCTGCTATATTTTTAGTATTTATTAAACTTCTTGGTAGATCTGGGCATATATTATTGTCGGTTTTTATTTCCTCATTTTTTACTAGATATTTTGCTATATAATTTTCTTCTTGTCCTGTATTTAAGAGTATTTAATATTCTTTTTCATTTACCTTTCCTATTATGTAATATTGGTTTGAATTATCCATTGAACTTGTTTCATAGCTTATTCTTTTTTATGAGCTTGATGATTCCGGTTTATCATAAGCTGTTCTTTTTGTTGTACTTATTCTGTCATTTATTATTTCTAGATTTTCTTCTACATCTATGTCTCTATAGCTATAATCATTATAATCTATTGTTTTTACAAATTGTTCGAATGGGCTATCTATTTGTATCTTGTTAATTTTATTTTTTCCTGTTATTTTATGTTTTGTTGTTAATACATATAAATTTTTGCATCTTGCTGTGAATATTTTACTTCCTGGGGTTAATTCTATTCCTGATATCTTCCAATATAATACTAGTGATTTATCTATATTTCTATCTGTTACTGCTACTGAATAATTCGCACTTATTATAAATTTAAATTTTTGGTATATTAAATTTCCTTTTATGGCAGTTATTATACTTTTTTCTATAGGGTTTATAATTCTATCATCTGCTAAATATAATTCTATTGGTGTATCTATTCCTTCTCTAAAACATGCTTTTATTAATATTTCTGTACCTCCAAGGTGTACATATTTTATTGGGTCTCTACTTTTTATATCGTTTATCTCTTTATTAATTATTCTTTTTGTTACTAGTGGTATACTAGCTTTACCTTTTGCATATCTACAGTCTATTACATGCTCTTTTTGACTTACTACATAATATTCTTCCTTTTTTCTAGTAAATATATTTTTTATTGTTGGTATTTTAAATATTTTTTCTACACTTAAGTCTAACTCTTTTCCTTTTATTTCATCAAATACATTGTTATCAAATATTATTTTTTGATCTGTTCCTTCTTCATTTAAATATTCTTCTTTTGTTAATATTTTTATATCTTCTTCAGTCATTTAATTCGTTTAATTCACTATCTATTTCGTTATCTGTTTCATTCTCTGAAATTTCATATATACTGTCTTCACTTTCTAATTCGTAATCTATGTAATCTATTTGCATATATTCTGTGTTTTTTATTTTTATTTCTGATATTTGTTTATTTTTTGGGTTTTTAGGTAATTTACAATCTCTAGCTAAATGTCCTATTTTTCCGCAATTATAACAAGTACATTCCTTTATAGATTTCTTTTTCCTATATGGTCTTTTATGTTTATAATTTTTTACATAATATCTTTTTCTTGGTTTCTTATACTTATATTTTGATTTTTTGTATTTCTTATATTTCTTATGTCTTTTTCTTTTCTTATAATATCTATCTTCGCATCCAAATTGAGGTGCTATCTTATCTTTGCAACATGCTAAATTTCTTATTAATGTTTTTTCCATTTTTATATCTTCTCTGTATTTTTCACATAGGTTTCTATACAATTGTTGTAAAAATTTTATTCTTGCTCCTAAAGTATCTACTATTTTTGTTTCATCCCAACTTTTTATTATTTTTGAACTAAATGGTTCAGGTAATTTATTAAAATATAATTTTCTTATTTCTTTACTTTCTTCTATATTATATGCTCCTTTATAATAATATTCTTTAAATGCGCAAGTATATTCATCTATGTAGCACATATTACATATTGCTAATTTTAACATTAAATTCCTATTTATATCTTTCTCTTCATTTTGTTCTTCTTCTGTTGTTGTCATGCTACTAAGTTCGTCTTTTATAGCTGTTTCATATTTTTTTAATAATTCTATAGGTGTTAATTTTATTGTTCCTTCTGTGTGTTTGTCAGTTCTTAATATTTTTTTACTATTTTCAGTTAGATTTAAAAACCATAATTTTACTATTCCTATTAGTGTTCTTTCTATATATTCTGGTGCATCTGTTACACTTATATTATTATCTAATAATTGTTTTGTCATATATCCTATCCATAATTGTATTTTTTTTTCCGTATCTATTACACAATCTAAGTCTAAAAAGTTATCATTTTTATTAACTATTTGTTTTGGTGTCCATTTGTCATATTCATTCTTTAGATTATATCTTTTAAACTTATTCTTATAATATTTAGGTTTCCTTATTTCTGATGTACTAGGTATTATATTTTGATCTTCTTTTTTATCAAGAGTATTTATTTCTGTGTTGATATTTTCTAAATTTTCTCCATTAATTACTTCTTGTTTTTCATTGATTTCTAAATTTTTTGTATTTGTTAATATTTCTGTATATGTTTCACTATCTTCTGAATCATAATTGTTTGTCTCTTCAACATCTATATTATTTATTTCTAATTCCTTGTTTTTTATTTCTTTATTGTCTATTTCTAATTTTTCTTTAAATTGATTTATCTCGTTTAATAATTTTTGTTCTTTATCTTTTTCTTCTTTTTCTTTCTGTCTTTTTTCATACAGATCTTTTAACATTTGTAGTTTCTTTTCTAATTCAGCAATCCTACTATTTTTAGTTTCTTCTATTTTTCGTATTTCTTCTGTAGTTTGTTGTTTTATTTTTTCTATTTCTTTTTTTTCTATCTATTTCTTCGTTTTCTCTTTCTATTCTAACCATAGCTGTCAATTTATCTTCTAATTTTAATTCTTCTTTTTCTAACATTAAATATAAATGTTCGCCTATTTTCTTATATCTTCTTCCTAGATTAGAAAATACTATTCTTATTTTTGATCCTTCGTGATTTTCATATATTTTTTCGTCTATTATAAATTCTTCTTTGTTCATTTTATTGTAAATAGTTCATGTTGATATATATATTCTAAACTATCTATTTGTGATTCTAAATTTGATATTTCATCCTTTTGTGCATTTATTGAGTTTTTACTAACTCCGGTAAATATATTATAATTTAATCTTTTTGTTCTTATTTTTAATTCTTTACGTTTTTCAGATATAGTTTGTTTTAGTTCTTTGTATTTTTGTATTTTATTCATCCAAACAATATTTATAGTATTTTGGTGGATATCTAAATCTAATTTTATCATAATTAGGTGGTATATGTCTCATTCTTCTAGATTTTAAATGGATTATTAATTTTGCTTCAATACTAGATATTAAGGTAATTAGGTAAGCTAATCTTTGTGGGTTTTCTTTTGTTTTATTTAGACTTATATATTCTGAATAATTACTAATTAAAGATTCTTTTATTTTTCTAAAAGCTTCTCTGTTTTTAAATGGTCTTCTCATAATTAATTAATTAATTGATTGATTATTGTCAGGTAAATCCAATCTAAATTCATATACTTGTAAATTCAAACATGTATACTACTTCTATATTTTTTAAATAACTGGGCTATAATAGATGAAAAAATATATGAAAATCACGAAGGATTAAAAATAAGAATAGTATTTTCTAATCTAGGAAGAAGATATAAGAAAATAGGCGAACATTTATATTTAATGTTAGAAAAAGAAGAATTAAAATTAGAAGATAAATTGACAGCTATGGTTAGAATAGAAAGAGAAAACGAAGAAATAGATAGAAAAAAGGAAATAGAAAAAATAAAACAACAAACTACAGAAGAAATACGAAAAATAGAAGAAACTAAAAATAGTAGGATTGCTGAATTAGAAAAAGAACTACAAATGTTAAAAGATCTGTATGAAAAAAGACAGAAAGAAAAAGAAGAAAAAGATAAAGAACAAAAATTATTAAACGAGATAAATCAATTTAAAGAAAAATTAGAAATAGACAATAAAGAAATAAAAAACAAGGAATTAAATATAAATAATATAGATGTTGAAGAGACAGACAATTATGATTCAGAAGATAGTGAAACATATACAGAAATATTAACAAATACAAAAAATTTAGAAATCAATGAAAAACAAGAAGTAATTAATGGAGAAAATTTAGAAAATATCAACACAGAAATAAATACTCTTGATAAAAAAGAAGATCAAAATATAATACCTAGTACATCAGAAATAAGGAAACTTACATATTATAAGAATAAGTTTAAAAGATATAATCTAAAGAATGAATATGACAAATGGTATCAGAGCGCAGTTATTTAAAAAATACAGAAGTAGTATATATGTTTGTATGTTTGAATTTACAAGTATATGAATTTAGATTGGATTTACCTGACAATAATCAATCAATTAATTAATTAATTATGAGAAGACCATTTAAAAACAGAGAAGCTTTTAGAAAAATAAAAGAATCTTTAATTAGTAATTATTCAGAATATATAAGTCTAAATAAAACAAAAGAAAACCCACAAAGATTAGCTTACCTAATTACCTTAATATCTAGTATTGAAGCAAAATTAATAATCCATTTAAAATCTAGAAGAATGAGACATATACCACCTAATTATGATAAAATTAGATTTAGCTATCCACCAAAATACTATAAATATTGTTTGGATGAATAAAATACAAAAATACAAAGAACTAAAACAAACTATATCTGAAAAACGTAAAGAATTAAAAATAAGAATAGAAAGATTAAATTATAATATATTTGCCGGAGTTAGTAAAAACTCAATAAATGCACAAAAAGATGAAATATCAAATTTAGAATCACAAATAGATAGTTTAGAATATATATATCAACATGAACTATTTACAATAAAATGAACAAAGAAGAATTTATAATAAGTGCGAATTATTCAGTAGCAGTAACAGATAGAAATATAGATAAATCACTAGTATTATATTGGAAGATATCAGGAATAGAATTAACCCCAGGAAGTAAAATATTCACAGCAAGATGCAAAAATTTATATGTATTAACAACAAAACATAAAATAACAGGAAAAAATAAGATTAACAAGATACAAATAGATAGCCCATTCGAACAATTTGTAAAAACAATAGATTATAATGATTATAGCTATAGAGACATAGATGTAGAAGAAAATCTAGAAATAATAAATGATAGAATAAGTACAATAAAAAGAACAGCTTATGATAAAACGGAATCATCAAGTTCATCAAAAAGAATAAGTTATGAAACAAGTTCAATGGATAATTCAAACCAATATTACATAACAGGAAAGGTAAATGAAAAAGAATATTTAGTACTCTTAAATACAGGACAAGAAGAAAATTATATAGCAAAATATCTAGTAAAAAATGAGGAAATAAAAACCGACAATAATATATGCCCAGATCTACCAAGAAGTTTGATAAATACTAAAAATATAGCAGAAAAAGAAATAATAATAGGAATAAGAAAAATAAAAATAGAATTTGAAGTAAAAGAAGAAATGCAAAAAACAGACATAATATTAGGAATAAAATGGCTAGAACAAGTAAAATCATATAATATAGAACATACACAATTAACTATAACATATAACAGAGAGAAATTATTCTTAAGAAGAGCTTTAACATAAAATGAAAATATATGTATTAATGAAGATAGTAGTAGAAGGATATTACAGTAGATATTATACGCCTGTGATAGATACAGGAGCAGAAGCTAATTTATGTAGATATAATTGTTTACCAGAAAGTAAATGGGATAAATTAAAAACACCAATAATAGTTAAAGGATTTAATAACGAAGGAAGCTTAATTACTTATAAAGCTAAGAATGTAAAAACACAAGTATGGGATAAAATATTAACAATAGAAGAAATTTATAATTATGAACTAACATCAAAAGATATACTTTTAGGAATGCCGTTTCTAGATAAATTATACCCACATATAATAACTAGAACAGACTGGTGGTTTACAACACCTTGTAAACAAAAAGTAAGAGCAAAAAGAGTTAATAATAAAATAAGAAAGAAAACTGATTGGATAAAAGGAAGTGAAAAAATTACACAAAAGTTAGAAAATATAAAAAATACTGAAGATACAATAGAACTAGTCGTATTTTCGATAAATAAAACAGAAATAACTATATTTTCAATAAATAAGATAGAAATAGTTAACAGAAAATTAGAACAATTATATAGTGAAGATCCATTAAAAGGATGGGAAAGACATAAAACTACTATAAAAATTGAATTAATAGATAAAAATAGCATAATAACCCAGAAACCATTAACATATAATTTTGATGATTTAAAAGAATTTAAAATGCATATAGATGAATTATTAGAAAAACAATATATACAAAAAAGTAATAGCAAACATAATAGCCCAGCATTTATAGTAAATAAACATAGTGAACAAAAAAGAGGAAAAAGTAGAATGGTTATTGATTATAGAAATTTAAATGCAAAAACAATAACTTATAATTACCCAATACCAAATAAGATATTAAAAATAAGACAAATACAAGGATATAATTATTTTAGTAAATTTGATTGCAAATCAGGATTTTACAATCTAAAGTTAGAAGAAGAATCTAAGGAATTAACCGCATTTACGGTACCACAAGGCTTTTATGAATGGAATGTACTACCATTTGGATATAAAAATGCACCAGGTAGATACCAACATTTTATGGATAGTTATTTTAAACAACTACCTAATTGTACAGTATATATAGACGATATACTATTATATACAAAAACCAAAGAAGAACATTTAAAATTATTGGAACAATTTACGGATATAATAGAAAAATCGGGAATAAGTTTAAGTAAAAAGAAAGCTGAAATTATGAAAAATTAGATAGAATTTTTAGGAATACAAATAGATAAAAGTGGAGTAAAAATGCAACAACATATAGTACAAAAAATAATAAATTCGAAAGAAGAATTAGATACGAAAAAGAAATTACAATCATTTTTAGGATTAGTAAACCAAGTAAGAGAATATATTCCAAAATTAGCAGAAAACTTAAAACCACTACAGAAAAAACTAAAAAAAGGACATAGAATATAACTATAATGAAGAAGATAAAAAACAAGTTCAAAAAATAAAAATACTTTGTAAAGAATTACCAAAATTACAATTTCCAGATGAAAATAGAAAATTTATATATATAGTAGAAGCAGATGCTAGTGAATATAGTTACGGAGGAGTACTTAAATATAAATATGAAGCAGAAAAAATAGAACACCATTGTAGATATTACTCAGGTACGTTCAACGAGACAGAAATAAAATGGGAAATAAATAGGAAAGAATTATGTTCATTATATAAATGTTTGTTAGCGTTTGAACCATATATTGTATATAATAAATTTATTGTGCGAACAGATAATACACAAGTACGCTGGTGGCTAACAAAGAAAATACAAAATTCAGTTATAACAAAAGAAATTCGGAGACTAGTATTGAATATATTAAATTTTACATTTACAATTGAAGTAATTAGTACTAACAAAAATGTTATTGCAGATTACATATCAAGACAAAGCTACACACACTGATATCATAGAAGAAGATACTCTAGAAAAAATACTCAACACCCTAACTACACTTTCGATAAAAGTGGACAGTATGGGTAATGAGATAGAAAAGCTAAAGACTAATGAAGGTAAACTGAAGTCTATAGCTACAAATCAGCTAACTCAGCAGTGTGCAGAGCTATGTCGATCGGAAGACATTAAAATTCCAGAGCTAGAAGGAGACGTTGGGATACTCCATTAAACCCATAACATTTATCAATCTACTTCTGCAGGTACAAACAAAGGAGTTAGTCGACCAAGATATCAGAACATGAATATGAATAAAATATTTGAGAAACCATTTATACCGAAAACACAAAAAGACCCCTTGTTCATACCCCCACAAATTACCACATACCGAGATAGTCTGAACCAAGATAAAAAAGTTTATAACTACACATCCCAAAAATACATAGAAAATATTTATAAAGTACAAGCTTTCCTAAACCTCAACCCCAGAGCCACAGATATCAAAGAACCAAACACAAATTACATAACCCAAAAATTACAAGGTTACAACAAGCTAATTGCACTACCCAAAACCAATCCAGACTTAATAAAAACTTGTTTCAACTATGGATTATTAAATACCATATATACCCAAGACGGAGAAGAACTAACAGCTTTGGACGAATTACATAAAATATTCACCACCTATAAAAGAATAACCAAAGGAAATCTATTTTATATAAAATGTTATAATGCACCATCAGAGATATTATACGACGAAATAAAACCAGTTATACAAGTCGTAAAAATAGGATTAACCAGAGATATGATCATACCAGAAGATATTGTGCAGCAGCCAGAGATATCCAGAAATGAAATACCTGATTTCTACGCAAATATATGACTTATTGGACTAGCTACAATTATTCAAGAATTAGCAAATAATTATACCAATGGGAACCCAATATGGAGCTATTATTCAAGAGATCATCAGATGATTTATTCAAATTCAAAAGAACTACGACAAGCAGATATGGAAGATGTTAGACAATGGATAATGACATTACTTAACCCAGAAAAACAATCTACTGCAAGAGCAATTAAAAGAGCATTTATTTCAGACGGATTATTGACAAGATATTGCAAGCTAATTGGTTACAAATATCCAGACCATCAGTGTTCGAGATGCAATGGAGGAGATAATATTATCCCAGAAGTCCACCTAGAATAAAAGAACCAAAATAGATAAGAACGCCAACTGGAAGATGAGATAAGAGAGCAATAATGGAGATGTAGCAGATACGACAAAATCAACGGAGGCAAAATATTTAATGTACAAATTGTATTTACGTAAAAAGTCTTTAAGTTACTATTTTTGTAAAGACTTTTTGGTAGCCTAGGTAGAGTAGCCTTTTTAGGTTATAAGACTTTTTGAGTTCTTTTTTGTTTTTTAGCTTAGCCTTTTTATCTTTTAAGCACACATGTAAAATACTTTGTAAAAATCGTTCATTCTATAAATAGAGAAAGCAGAAGGCATTGCAAAGCAAGCCTTCATGCGTTGAAGCAAACATTCTCTCAAATCCACAAAAAATATTTTGCTCAGTTAATTAAAAAACAGGTATATTTCAATGGAAAAATCTATGGAGGAACAAAGCTCAGAAATATCAAACCTACCCGAACAGGTATATTTATTTATGATTATGAATAGCTAAATTCATAATTCCCAACAATCATGATATGATAAAATAAATTCATGTTAGTTACTTTATAGTAGAATTATTCGAAGAATAATATGTTAAGAAGTTTATTAGCAAAGTGGAAAAGGAGAAAAATCCCTAAGAACTATGCCATCCTAAAGGTGAAACCAATAAGGCAAGAAGCCGTGGTGGGGAGTAACCAGAGTAGAGGCGTTGTTTAAGGGAAAAATATCCAGATTACCATGCTAATAGTGACCGAAGAACATGTTATTTAAGAATAATCTAGTATATAGTAATCTAAGATGACCATATTTTGTTATAAACATGGCTGAAGGGAATATTTTGAAAAAAGCAATTTTATGAAAATGAATAATTATTTATCTGATGTGATGGTAGATAAATTTAAAATACTTATTTTGTATGCACTTAAAGATATAAAAGTAGTAGATATAAGAAAATTCATATTAGAAAAAGCATTTGGTAAATATTACATGACTAGAGTAAATTATATACCATACCTACCTAACTACTCCTACAAATACTTAGCATGATAAATTACATAGAATTTTTAGAAAAAGATATGAGAAACATACAGTTACTGGAAGGACAGATGAAAATAAATATAGACAAATACATGGAAAATAAAGATATAAAATATATAGAATTCCTTAACAAAAATATGCAAGAATTACTAAGGATAAAACAAACAACTACAAAATATTATAATAAAATATTTAGTCAATTTTAAATGATAGATAATCTTAAAATCTTAATCTTATATATACTTAGAGATTTAGAAATAGATATTAGGAGAATAATATTAGAAAAAGTATTAGACTATGAAATTGAAATTATGAATTGGATAGAACAATTATACCTAGATAATTACCCAGAAGGATATTATTCAGATTAAAAGATGCTAGAATATATAAAGAAAATTAGAGAAAGGCAAAATTGGATATATGAAGAAGTTAATTACAGAAATCAACTTGAAATAGAAAAAAGACAACTAGAAGAAAAATTACTTAAAATAAAATTAACCTTAGAAAAGGAAGATACAAGTAACAATTTATTTAATACATACGAAAAATTATTTAATACAGATGGAAAATTAGTTATACATGAACAACAAATACTAATTAGTCAGATAAAAAATATAAACCTACGCATTGAATATAGCAAAGTTAGAATAAAATACTACACAGAAATTGCTAAAATTTCAATAGGATAAAATAAATTAATGGATACATCTTACGAAAAGAATAAATCATTAAAAGAAATATAAACTCAACTATATAGTCTATACCAAGAATACAAAAGATTACATATTACTAACGAGGATCCTAAGACACTAGATAATTTAATCACGATAATATCTAATCTAGAATATGAATTAATAAAACATCTTAAGTCAAGAAGATAAAAATGAAAATTACTCCAATCAATAATATTCAGTATAACAATAAATACCTACATATTTATTATCTAGTTGAATCTACGCACCTAATCCGCACCCCCCTACAAATGGAAGAAGAATTAAAATTAGAAGATAAATTGACAGCTATGGTTAGAATAGAAAGAGAAAACGAAGAAATAGATAGAAAAAAGGAAATAGAAAAAATAAAACAACAAACTACAGAAGAAATACGAAAAATAGAAGAAACTAAAAATAGTAGGATTGCTGAATTAGAAAAAGAACTACAAATGTTAAAAGATCTGTATGAAAAAAGACAGAAAGAAAAAGAAGAAAAAGATAAAGAACAAAAATTATTAAACGAGATAAATCAATTTAAAGAAAAATTAGAAATAGACAATAAAGAAATAAAAAACAAGGAATTAGAAATAAATAATATAGATGTTGAAGAGACAGACAATTATGATTCAGAAGATAGTGAAACATATACAGAAATATTAACAAATACAAAAAATTTAGAAATCAATGAAAAACAAGAAGTAATTAATGGAGAAAATTTAGAAAATATCAACACAGAAATAAATACTCTTGATAAAAAAGAAGATCAAAATATAATATCTAGTACATCAGAAATAAGGAAACCTACATATTATAAGAATAAGTTTAAAAGATATAATCTAAAGAATGAATATGACAAATGGACACCAAAACAAATAGTTAATAAAAATTATAACTTTTTAGACTTAGATTGTGTAATAGATACAGAAAAAACGATACCATTATGGATAGGATATATGACAAAACAATTATTAGATAATAATATAAGTGTAACAGATGCACCAGAATATATAGAAAGAACACTAATAGGAACAGTAAAATTATGGTTTTTAAATCTAACTGAAAATAGTAAAAAAATATTAAGAAATGACAAACCCACAGAAGGAACAATAAAATTAACACCTATAGAATTATTAAAAAAATATGAAACAGCTATAAAAGACGAATTTAGTAGCATGACAACAACAGAAGAAGAACAAAATGAAGAGAAAGATATAAATAGGAATTTAATGTTAAAATTAGCAATATGTAATATGTGCTACATAGATGAATATACTTGCGCATTTAAAGAATATTATTATAAAGGAGCATATAATATAGAAGAAAGTAAAGAAATAAGAAAATTATATTTTAATAAATTACCTGAACCATTTAGTTCAAAAATACTAAAAAGTTGGGATGAAACAAAAATAGTAGATACTTTAGGAGCAAGAATAAAATTTTTACAACAATGGTATAGAAACCTATGTGAAAAATACAGAGAAGAAATAAAAATGGAAAAAACATTAATAAGAAATTTAGCATGTTGCAAAGATACGATAGCACCTCAATTTGGATGCGAAGATAGATATTATAAGAAAAGAAAAAGACATAAGAAATATAAGAAATACAAAAAATCAAAATATAAGTATAAGAAACCAAGAAAAAGATATTATGTAAAAAATTATAAACATAAAAGACCATATAGAAAAAAGAAATCTATAAAAGAATGTACTTGTTATAATTGCGGAAAGTTAGGACATTTAGCTAGAGATTGTAAATTACCTAAAAACCCAAAAAATAAACAAATATCAGAAATAAAAATAGAAAATACAGAATATATGCAAATAGATTACATAGATTACGAATTAGAAAGTGAAGACAGTATATATGAAATTTCAGAGAATGAAACAGATAACGAAATAGATAGTGAATTAGACGAAACATTAAATATAAATGTTCGCCTATTTTCTTATATCTTCTTCCTAGATTAGAAAATAGTATTCTTATTTTTAATCCTTCGTGATTTTCATATATTTTTTCGTCTATTATAAATTCTTCTTTGTTCATTTTATTGTAAATAGTTCATGTTGATATATATATTCTAAACTATCTATTTGTGATTCTAAATTTGATATTTCATCCTTTTGTGCATTTATTGAGTTTTTACTAACTCCGGCAAATATATTATAATTTAATCTTTTTGTTCTTATTTTTAATTCTTTACGTTTTTCAGATATAGTTTGTTTTAGTTCTTTGTATTTTATTCATCCAAACAATATTTATAGTATTTTGGTGGATATCTAAATCTAATTTTATCATAATTAGGTGGTATATGTCTCATTCTTCTAGATTTTAAATGGATTATTAATTTTGCTTCAATACTAGATATTAAGGTAATTAGGTAAGCTAATCTTTGTGGGTTTTCTTTTGTTTTATTTAGACTTATATATTCTGAATAATTACTAATTAAAGATTCTTTAATTTTTCTAAAAGCTTCTCTGTTTTTAAATGGTCTTCTCATAATTAATTAATTAATTGATTGATTATTGTCAGGTAAATCCAATCTAAATTCATATACTTGTAAATTCAAACATACAAACATATATACTACTTTTGTATTTTTTAAATAACTGCGCTCTGATACCATTTGTAGGGGGGTGCGGATTAGGTGCGTAGATTCAACTAGATAATAAATATGTATATATTTTATATCTTTATTTTCCATGTATTTGTCTATATTTATTTTCATCTGTTTTTCTAGTAACTGTATGTTTCTCATGTCTTTTTCTAAAAATTCTATGTAATTTATCAGGCTAAGTATTTGTAGGAGTAGTTAGGTAGGTATGGTATATAATTTACTCTAGTCATGTAATATTTACCAAATGCTTTTTCTAATATGATTTTTCTTATATCTACTACTTTTATATCTTTAAGTGCATACAAAATAAGTATTTTAAATTTATCTACCATCACATCAGATAAATAATTATTCATTTTCATAAAATTGTTTTTTTCAAAATATTCCCTTCAACCATGTACATAACAAAATATGGTCATCTTAGATTACTATATACTAGATTATTCTTAAATAACATGTTCTTCGGTCACTATTAGCATGGTAATCTGGATATTTTCCCCTAAACAACGCCTCTACTCTGGTTACTCCCCACCACGGCTTCTTGCCTTATTGGTTTCACCTTTAGGATGGCATAGTTCTTAGGGATTTTTCTCCTTTTCCACTTTGCTAATAAACTTCTTAACATATAATTCTTCGAATAATTCTACTATAAAGTAACTAACATGAATTTATTTTATCATATCATGATTGTTGGGAATTATGAATTTAGCTATTCATAATCATAAATAAATATACCTGTTCGGGTAGGTTTGATATTTCTGAGCTTTGTTCCTCCATAGATTTTTCCATTGAAATATACCTGTTTTTTAATTAACTGAGCAAAATATTTTTTGTGGATTTGAGAGAATGTTTGCTTCAACGCATGAAGGCTTGCTTTGCAATGCCTTCTGCTTTCTCTATTTATAGAATGAACGAACTTTACAAAGTATTTTACATGTGTTTTCAAAAGATTAAAAGACTAGACTAAAAAACAAAAAAAAAACTCAAAAAGTCTTATAAGCTAAAAAGGCTACTCTACCTAGGCTACAAAAAGTCTTTACAAAAATAGTAACTTAAAGACTTTTTACGTAAATACAATTTGTACATTAAATATTTTGCCTCCGTTGATTTTGTAGTTCTTTTGAATTTGAATAAATCATCTGATGATCTCTTGAATAATAGCTCCATATTGGGTTCCCATTGGTATAATTATTTGCTTATTCTTGAATAATTGTAGCTAGCCCAATAAGTCGTTTATTTGCGTAGAAATCAGGTATTTCATTTCTGGATATCTCTGGCTGCTGCACAATATCTTCTGGTATGATCATATCTCTTGTTAATCCTATTTTTATGACTTGTATAACTGGTTTTATTTTGTCGTATAATATCTCTGTTGGTGCAGTATAACATTTTATATAAAATAGATTTCCTTTGGTTATTCTTTTATAGGTGATGAATATTTTATGTAATTCGTCCAAAGCTGTTAGTTCTTCTCCGTCTTGGGTATATATCGTATTTAATAATCCATAGTTGAAACAAGTTTTTACTAAGCCTGGATTGGTTTTAGGTAGTGCAATTAGCTTGTTGTAACCTTGTAATTTTTGGGTTATGTAATTTGTGTTTGATTCTTTGATATCTGTGGCTCTGGGGTTGAGGTTTAGGAAAGCTTGTACTTTTATAAATATTTTCTATGTATTTTTGGGATGTGTAGTTATAAACTTTTTTATCTTGGTTCAGACTATCTCGGTATGTGGTAATTTGTGGGGGTATGAACAAGGGGTCTTTTTGTGTTTTTGGTATAAATGGTTTCTCAAATATTTTATTCATATTCATGTTCTGGTATCTTGGTCAACTAACTCCTTTGCTTGTACCTGCAGAAGTAGATTGATAAATGTTATGGGTTTTATGGAGTATCCCAACGTCTCCTTCTAGTTCTGGAATTTTAATGTCTTCCGATCGACATAGTTCTGCACACTGCTGAGTTAGCTGATTTGTAGCTATAGACTTCAGTTTACCTTCATTAGTCTTTAGCTTTTCTATCTCATTACCCATACTGTCCACTTTTATTGAAAGCGTAGTTAGGGTGTTGAGTATTTTTTCTAGAGTATCTTCTTCTATGATATCGGTCTGTGTAGCTTTGTCTTGATATGTAATCTGCAATAACATTTTTATTAGTACCAATTACTTCAATTGTAAATGTAAAATTTAATATATTCAATACTAGTCTCCGAATTTCTTTTGTTGTAACTGAATTTTGTATTTTCTTTGTTAGCCACCAGCGTACTTGTGTATTATCTGTTCGCACAATAAATTTATTATATACAATATATGGTTCAAACGCTAACAAACATTTATATAATGAACATAATTCTTTCCTATTTATTTCCCATTTTATTTCTGTCTCGTTGAACGTACCTGAGTAATATCTACAATGGTGTTCTATTTTTTCTGCTTCATATTTATATTTAAGTACTCCTCCGTAACTATATTCACTAGCATCTGCTTCTACTATATATATAAATTTTCTATTTTCATCTGGAAATTGTAATTTTGGTAATTCTTTACAAAGTATTTTTATTTTTTGAACTTGTTTTTTATCTTCTTCATTATAGTTATATTCTATGTCCTTTTTTAGTTTTTTCTGTAGTGGTTTTAAGTTTTCTGCTAATTTTGGAATATATTCTCTTACTTGGTTTACTAATCCTAAAAATGATTGTAATTTCTTTTTCGTATCTAATTCTTCTTTCGAATTTATTATTTTTTGTACTATATGTTGTTGCATTTTTACTCCACTTTTATCTATTTGTATTCCTAAAATTCTATTTGATTTTTCATAATTTCAGCTTTCTTTTTACTTAAACTTATTCCCGATTTTTCTATTATATCCGTAAATTGTTCCAATAATTTTAAATGTTCTTCTTTGGTTTTTGTATATAATAGTATATCGTCTATATATACTATACAATTAGGTAGTTGTTTAAAATAACTATCCATAAAATGTTGGTATCTACCTGGTGCATTTTTATATCCAAATGGTAGTACATTCCATTCATAAAATCCTTGTGGTACCGTAAATGCGGTTAATTCCTTAGATTCTTCTTCTAACTTTAGATGGTAAAGTCCTGATTTACAATCAAATTTACTAAAATAATTATATCCTTGTATCTGTCTTATTTTTAATATCTTATTTGGTATTGGGTAATTATAAGTTATTGTTTTTGCATTTAAATTTCTATAATCAATAACCATTCTACTTTTTCCTCTTTTTTGTTCACTATGTTTATTTACTATAAATGCTGGGCTATTATGTTTGCTATTACTTTTTTGTATATATTGTTTTTCTAATAATTCATCTATATGCATTTTAAATTCTTTTAAATCATCAAAATTATATGTTAATGGTTTCTGGGTTATTATGCTATTTTTATCTATTAATTCAATTTTTATAGTAGTTTTATGTCTTTCCCATCCTTTTTATGGATCTTCACTATATAATTGTTCTAATTTTCTGTTAACTATTTCTATCTTATTTATTGAAAATATAGTCATTTCTGTTTTATTTATCGAAAATACGACTAGTTCTATTGTATCTTCAGTATTTTTTATATTTTTTAACTTTTGTGTAATTTTTTCACTTCCTTTTATCCAATCAGTTTTCTTTCTTATTTTATTATTAACTCTTTTTGCTCTTACTTTTTGTTTACATGGTGTTGTAAACCACCAGTCTGTTCTAGTTATTATATGTGGGTATAATTTATCTAGAAACGACATTCCTAAAAGTATATCTTTTGATGTTAGTTCATAATTATAAATTTCTTCTATTGTTAATATTTTATCCCATACTTGTGTTTTTACATTCTTAGCTTTATAAGTAATTAAGCTTCCTTCGTTATTAAATCCTTTAACTATTATTGGTGTTTTTAATTTATCCCATTTACTTTCTGGTAAACAATTATATCTACATAAATTAGCTTCTGCTCCTGTATCTATCATAGGCGTATAATATCTACTGTAATATCCTTCTACTACTATCTTCATTAATACATATATTTTCATTTTATGTTAAAGCTCTTCTTAAGAATAATTTCTCTCTGTTATATGTTATAGTTAATTGTGTATGTTCTATATTATATGGTTTTACTTGTTCTAGCCATTTTATTCCTAATATTATGTCTGTTTTTTGCATTTCTTCTTTTACTTCAAATTCTATTTTTATTTTTCTTATTCCTATTATTATTTCTTTTTCTGCTATATTTTTAGTATTTATCAAACTTCTTGGTAGATCTGGGCATATATTATTGTCGGTTTTTATTTCCTCATTTTTTACTAGATATTTTGCTATATAATTTTCTTCTTGTCCTGTATTTAAGAGTACTAAATATTCTTTTTCATTTACCTTTCCTGTTATGTAATATTGGTTTGAATTATCCATTGAACTTGTTTCATAACTTATTCTTTTTGATGAACTTGATGATTCCGGTTTATCATAAGCTGTTCTTTTTGTTGTACTTATTCTATCATTTATTATTTCTAGATTTTCTTCTACATCTATGTCTCTATAGCTATAATCATTATAATCTATTGTTTTTACAAATTGTTCGAATGGGCTATCTATTTGTATCTTGTTAATCTTATTTTTTCCTATTATTTTATGTTTTGTTGTTAATACATATAAATTTTTGTATCTTGCTGTAAATATTTTACTTCCTGGGGTTAATTCTATTCCTGATATCTTCCAATATAATACTAGTGATTTATCTATATTTCTATCTGTTACTGCTACTGAATAATTCGCACTTATTATAAATTTAATTTTTTGGTATATTAAATTTCCTTTTATGGCAGTTATTATACTTTTTTCTATAGGTTTTATAATTCTATCATCTGCTAAATATAATTCTATTGGTGTATCTATTCCTTCTCTAAAACATGCTTTTATTAATATTTCTGTACCTCCAAGGTGTACATATTTTATTGGGTCTCTACTTTTTATATCGTTTATTTCTTTATTAATTATTCTTTTTGTTACTAGTGGTATACTGGCTTTACCTTTTGCATATCTACAGTCTATTACGTGCTCTTTTTGACTTACTACATAATATTCTTCCTTTTTTCTAGTAAATATATTTTTTATTGTTGGTATTTTAAATATTTTTTCTACACTTAAGTCTAACTCTTTTCCTTTTATTTCATCAAATACATTGTTATCAAATATTATTTTTTGGTCTGTTCCTTCGTCATTTAAATATTCTTCTTTTGTTAATATTTTTATATCTTCTTGTTATTTTTTAAAAGGCATACCATAGTGTGTTATGTTTGTGGCCTAGCGATTTGCAAAATCACTGCTTAGGGTTGAAGTTGACTTCTTTGGCATACAAATGATAGCTGGCTAATTCATATGTAAAAATTATAATTCAAGTGCTACTTTTAAGATCTAACTCCTTTATCGATCCTTTATTCTTTTCATTAAAGAGTTATTTTTCTCCATTAATATATGCCACGGTGCAATGCTAAGTTCTTTTGATATATGTTTGCAGTCATGATTTACTCATTTTTGTGGTCAAAACTATCTTTTATTTTCTTTCTTTGGATTGAAAAGTTGTTAGGGTTATAGATATTGTTGAAATGGTGTAGAACTAAAATAGAAGTTTTCATAACTGCACATTTTTTCTTAGGATTAATCTTTTACTATTTTTCCTATCTTGTCTTTTAATATCATTTCTCAAACATGTTCAATATATGCTATTTTCTTCACTTCGCTTATTGATTTATTTCTTGAAGTATTTTTTTGCATTTAGATGTCTCAGTGTTATTCACATACTACCATGAATTTTTCATCAAATCTGTTGATTGACTCCATTCGATATTGGAAAAATGTTGTTGTGTTAGTATGTCTAGTATTTTATATTTAAGAAGTCATAAAAAGATTTCCTCATCTTATGCTCATTTTTTTTTGTTTCTTTAATGAAAACATGTCCTAGACTTTAACATATCATAGTATTTGCTTTAAATATGTGTTAATTTATAGGAGATATTTGCCCAAATTTTAAATAACTATATGTGGGTCAATGTCTTCTTTTCCAGGATTAGTTGATTATATTATGCTAGGCTCGATTTTTTGTAAGATTGTTTGAAAAAAAAAAATTCCTTTTAGTTGGATAATTTTATTTGTTTTTGATATCATAGAATACTATTTCTTTATGCTCGAGAATTCTATTTTTCCATCTAATCATTTATCTATCAAGTGTAGACTTTTGGAACACATATTAATCCTTTTTCTGTTATCTTTTTCTGTGCATGAATCTGTTTTGGAGTCCAAGTGGAATCCATTCCTCTTGAATTTAGTAATGGGTCAATGAGGCCCACCTCTTCGAGTTAAGTTCGAAGTTTAAAGTCAAAGTCGATTGTATGGCTTGTGGGTCCAAGAAGGTGGAAGAAGCAGGAAAATGGGTCAAAATCCATTGATGAGGTCACTAAGAGACGTGAAAAGTCTTAATTTTTATTATTGTCTTATTCTTTATTTATTTATTTATTTATCTATTTTTTATTCATTTGGGTCTCGAAGCCAAAGTTGTAATTTAATACAGATGAAGCGGATTTTTGGGCCTTCAAGGTCCAAAAACTAGCTTAACAGGTTATGGGCCAAAATCCCAAATGATTAGACTAGGACAGGTGCAAGTGGGGCAAAAGATCAAATGATTAGATTAGGATAGGTTGTGGGTCGAAAGCCCAATTAGATCATGACAGGTTCATTTGTATGATTTGGGCCTAATGGCTTAAGTCTTTTGGTCTCCCCCTTTCCCCTTTATATGGTAGTTGGTTTTTTTCTAGCATACTTAGACTTAGTTAAAATTCTTGCTAAGTCGTCAAAACTCATTTTGCACAAATCTTGAAAATAAACTTTTCCTTAATCGATTTCTATTCTAAAATCAACTTTCCCTTTTCAAGTTAATCAAAAAGTTATTTTCAAATAGTCGGGATAATCGCAAGTTAGCGGATACTCTTGGAGCATTAGCAACCTTCCAAGAGTCTTAATAGGAACAGTTTACTCAGAATTTCTAAACTTAAAAGGTTTTTTCTGTTTTGAATATTTTAAGTAATATTTTTAGTATTTCTTGATATTTTCTCAAAAATCAAGTGGCGAATCTGAAATTTCTTAAATTGATTCGGACTTTTCTTTAAGGTTTTGAAATAGTTTAAAATGTCAAAAATAATGATTTCCAACCCTTCGAATCGAAAAGGAGAAAAAGAGAAATGGCAACTCTACTGGGGACTTTAGCTAAGTTTTAACCAAATACTTGAATTAGCTTCTTTGACTAACTATTGTAGTGTTTAAATTTTTTATGTGCTTATGTGTTTAAATTGTTGCAATTATTAACTATTACATTCATGGCATAATTCCGCATTTTGATTATTAATCTATTTTGGGGTTTCGTGGATGTCCCGACCACTATTGTTAAATTCCAAATAAAGTGTTGGAAATACAACTATTTATTGACACAATTGTCATTCAATAGTTGTTTATATTTTCAAACTCAAGTTGTCCACTTGTGAACCTAGTCGAAGCCCACTCTAGATACCTAGGATAGAGGAAAACAAAAACCACGTTGTGGTGTGACCCTCGGACGACCCAATACCTGAAGGGGTATTGAACCCATTAGAAACCTACCTTACATCTATTGACCATGATTCATAATAGACGATCATCCCTTATGTGTTAAATTGAAGGATATAATTTCGGACTGTGCAGACCATTGTACCTTGGCTTTGAGGGTTTTATTTGGATAATTTCTTTTAATCAAAAGAAGATCTTCATCGGAAGGATATGCAAACATTTCATAGAGTTCAAGATAGAAGGACTTCCAAGGAGGCTTAGTCTAGATTTTCTCCCTGTGTGGGATTGATATCATGTATTTCCCTTTTCTATCATTTTATATCCCAATTTAATTTATTAATGAAGTTTGTATAATATTTTGGGGGAATGGAATGTTTTACAAACGGCATGTATATCCTTAAAAAGTTAGGCTTACCTTTGGCTTAAAAGGTCCCAAGTATGTTATGATGAGTTAAAAAAAATTATTTATGTGCTAAAGTGCACCATTATTTTTCTTTATCTATATTTTCTTTATTCATCTCATATATTAATTTGGTCAATTATTACAATTCATGAACTAACACTTTTACATTTTGAGTATTATTATTTCTTTATAAAGAGAGACTAATTTATCTTGGTAATCAAACGTGCTCACTTCGCAAAGAGTAAAAGTAAAGTAATCATTGGCTCCATCAATCATGAAGAAGAATGAAGATTCCTCAAAGGCGCACTTTCGGAGTCCTTCTATGTGGCATTTTAAAGATATTTTTTTCTTTTCTTGTAATCATACTGTTATGTCGTTATTTTCTTGTAATCTCAATTTATTATTAAATTACTTTGAAATACAAATCACGATGGATATGAATTTCAGAGAATGGAATACCTAGGCGGCTTATGTCGGCTTCGGTCAATTCTTTAGAAAATTTATTTTTTCATCTATTGGTGGAACTATATTTGATATGATTCCTACCTTAATGGAATATCTGTAAACTCCACTAGCTCGATCATATTCTTCATAAGATTTTCATAGAATCTGGGATAAATTTTTGAGAGGATCTCAAAATTTTGTCAAGAGATTGTTTTTTCATGGTACATGAAGATAAGATCGGAGCATGTAAATAGGGCCAAATTTTTTTAGAAGGCCTAAAATTTCATAAAACAAAACATTTACTACAAAGGAAACCACCAAATGTTGCTAATGCAAGAATTGGGGCATAGTTTTTGTGAAGTTCTCAAAATTCAGGCTACACTATGCTAGAAAGAACTTAAGTAATTTGCATTCAAGACTGGTGCAGAATTTTTAAGAAGATCTCAAAATTTCCATACTAAATAATGTCATAAGTTACAAAGAAGTTCGAGAGTTCCTAAAATGGTACATAATTTTGTATTTAGATCCTCAAAAATTCCACCACAACTGCACTTCAAACCTGCAAATCGATGATCAACAAGGAGCATTAGTAAGATCAAGGCAATAGCAACACATTCAGTCTCTCAAAATTAACATTTTTTCTTTGGATGTAGGAATAGTGAATTCACGAAGTTCACAATACTAAGCATATCAAAGGACATTATCAGACCAATCGTGGCCTTTCCATAACAAGACATACCACTTCTCTTCTCCTCTTTACTCTTGATTTATGTTTCTATAACTTTGTTATGACCTCTAACACTTTCTTTGATTTTGAAGGGAAATGATAGGGCGTAACCACTGAGATATGGAGATATTATTCAAATCACTATCTCTAAATCATCATGAGTCAAACCAATTTATCTTAGAACTCTATCTTTTGTTACATTTTTGGCTTAGTTGCAATAAATTATTATCTTATTAATGAGTGTTGATTGAGTTATGCAAGTGACGTATAGAAGATTGCCTCTATGAACTAACACAAAACAATCCTCTCAAAGTTTGAGGATTCAATCTAGAAGTTTAGGACATGCACAAGTCCTTTCAAGGATTCTCTCTTTAAAGAATTAAGTTCTACAAATCAACTTATATCTTTTCCTATATGTTAGGGTTTTCTACACTCCAAGAAAATTATTGGATTGTCATCCCATTCGAGGTAACATGTCTTATTATATTTGGGTTATCCACCCTTTAAAGAGGAAATATCGAATCATCACTTTATTTGAGGTGACACGTCTTATTGTAGTTGTGCCATCCGTTTTTTTCAAAAGGATACATATTAATATATTTGAGCTTTCCATACTTTAAGAGAATGCATTAGACATCACTTTATTGGATACATCACATTATTATGGTATGGATCGTCACCTCCCTCAGAGTGACATGTTATTATGTTATGGACCATCACCTCCTTTAGAGTTACATGTTGTTATGTTATGGATGATCACCTCCTTCTGAGTGACATGTTATTATGTTATGGACTGTCACTTCCTTGAGTGTGACATATTATTATTATAGACCTTCACCTCCTTCAGAGTAACCTGTTATTATTTTATGGACCATCACCTTCTTCAGAGTGACAGGTTATTAGGTTATGGATTGTCACCTTCTTCAGAGTGACATGTTATTATGCTATGGAATGTCACCTCATTTCAGTGTGGCGTATTAAAACATGGTTTGCACAATTGCCTTTATATTGCATATGCTACGAATAAGTTTGGTGTAGGTGATTAAGACACACGTTGGACTGTCACTTCATTCAAAGTGGCATGTTACAATTAAATGGGCCGTCCACCCTTCAATGAGACAAGTTGGATCGTTACTCCATTCAAAGTGGTACGTTACATTTAAATGGGTTGATCTCCTTTCAATGAGACAAGTTGGACCGCCACTCCGTTCAAAGTGCATGTTACATTTAAATTGGGTCGTCCTCCCTTCAATGGGACACGTTTGACTGCCACTCCATTCAAAGTGGCATGTTACATTTAATTGGGCCATCCGCCCTTCAATGAGACACGTTGGATCTTCACTCAGTTCAAAGTGGCATTTTACCTTCAAAATGGATCGTACGCCCTTCAATGAGACAAGTTGGACCGTCATTCCATTAAAAGTGGCACTTTACATTTAAGTTGGGTCATCCTCCCTTCAATGAGACACGTTGGACAGTCACTCCATTTAATATGGCATGCTACATCTAAATAGGCCATCCGCCCTTCAATGAGATACCTTGGATCATCACTCCGTTCAAAGTGGCATGTTACATTTAAATTGGGTTATGTGCCCTTTAATAAGACACATTGGACCCTTAATCCATTTAAAGTGGAATGTTATATTGAAATGGGTCATCCCCCTTTCAATGAGACAAGTTAAATTGTCACTCCGTTCAAAGTGGCATGTTACATTTAAATTGAGTCATTCACCCTTCAATGAGACACGTTGACCATTACTCCATTCAAAGTAGTAGGTTACATTTAAATTGGATCATCCGCCCTTCAGTGTGATACATTGGACTGTTACTCCATTCAAAGTGGCATGTTACATTCAAAATGAGTCATTCGCCTTTCAATGCGACATGTTCGACTGTCACTCCATTCAGAGTGGCATGTTACATTTAAATGGATCATCCTCCCTTCAATGAGACACGTTGTATGTGATTTCACATTTAAACTCGATTTCCTTTATCGACATGGTATATATGTATGTATATGATTGCACATGGTTATTTACTTATGATTTTTGGATAATGGCATTACTTTCTCCTTACTCCTGAGTACATGCTAGCGTTCACCCACTAACCAATCATCGGGCACTATATCCCCAGGCGATAAAGGATCCGACCATACTACTCCTCCCAGTCATTGACTTGGATCTGGGGATAGTTTGGTGTCAGATTGAAGTGGTGTAATTCCTAACATGACCCAAACCCCGAACCATGTCGTATCGGCACCCCAAGCTCACATGAACCGAAGGTCGCCCCAATAACCCGACCCAAGAATCTCATCATACAATAGGAGTCAAAGGAACTCCAACTCACAAGTTAAGATGGCGGAAATAATATCACAAGTCAACATTAGATTCATAATAACTAACTCAAACCCAAGTTCACAGTTGTTCACAATACCTCTATACAAAACGAAGTCAATAAATGTATATGTCGGGACAATCCCCCTACCATAGCCAAACCAAGTATTTAAGAGACCAAGTCTAAAGATAAGAGACTATGAGATGCATGTCTCCCGAAGTAAGGAAGCTCACCACTTCCAGTCAATGCATGAACTGCTTCAATCGCCGAATCACTGTGCGGGAAGAGAAGGAGGTGCTCTGGCCCTTATGTCGCATGGGGACATAGATCCCGGAGACAGTTAGCTATTGGAATGCTTGCATGTAACTCAAGGACAAGTAATAAAATAACATCATCAATCAACAACAAGTAAATATATCACAATTTATCTCATTCATACACTTATTCATACATACCGGTATATCACATGCCAATCAATGAAACAAGTCTCATCGATCTTGCTTTAGGCACTCATTCATCATTCATGAAATGGAAGACTACGACCTGCAATATTTACAGCTTCAGACATTGTCAATAGTCAAAGAACTCTAACCACATTCACATTATCATTAGACATGGGACTTTAACCATGCGCACTTATTTATTAATCAAGTACTTTGACCAAATACACATTCACACAACAAGGGACTCTATACGCACATACAACCATCTAGGCAAGGGACTCCAACCTCGTTCCCGTTCATTAGACAAGGGACTCAAACCTCATGTCTCACTTGTACTTTAACCACAAGTCATTCCCTTCGGTGAGGTACTTTGACCTCAAGACATCTCTTTAAGCACGAGACTTTAACCTCGAGCAATATCATTAGGCAAGGAACTTCAACCTCAAGCCATTCATAAGGCAAGGGACTTTGTCCTCAAGCCAACACAACTATCATTAGTTAGCATTTGGGACTTTAACCCTTTGCCCATGCATCAACATACATTTAATACAATATTAAAGGAATTTAACCATTTTAGCCAATTCAATACTATACATCACCATATGGTCCTTATAGGATCCTTCATTGCTCAACAATCTCAATAGGCCAATGCCTTCACTTAATTCAACATACAATGAAAGTTATGGACATCAAGACCCTTTATACAATTCTATATCACATTCTCACCACAATTGGGTTCAACCCACAATTTAAGTGCATCTTTATATCTAGGGACTTTACTCTTTCATTAGCCAACAACCAAGGTTATCAATTTCATCACACATGGTTCATAATTCCTTTAACTCATCATTTATCATTCATACATGTTTATTGGGCCATTACCCTTGTTGAATACATCATCAACATATGACTAGACAACTCACTTAGACATTATCACAAACACCTTGGGTGCATACCTTAAATAAGGCCACTTCTACTCGGGTAACACAATTTCTTGGTACAAACCACCGGGTGTCTTGTGCTAAACTTTCACTTGTTGACACACCATACACTTGGTGACATAGTTATCCACATCTCATTTCTTATTACTCCACCAGTAGAACTCTCTAAGGTCATGAAACATCTTGGTGGAACCAGGATGAATAGCATAACGGGCTCCGTGAGCCTCGACCATGGCCCTTTCCCTTAATCCACTAACGTCGGGAACACATAGCCTACCTTGGTATCTCAAGATACCATCACCATAAATCACAAAGTCTGCAGCTTTGTGTTGACCAACATTACTCTTGATCTTCATCAAGTCAGGGTCCAATACTTACTTCTCTTTTATCTCAACAACAATAGATGACTGAGATACCGGAAGCACAAATACACCACCATCCTCAGAGCCCACAAGTCAAACTCTAAGACTATCCAAACAAAGAATGTCCTTCACTAATTCCCACTTGTCCTCATTTATATGGGACAAACTTCCCATTGACACACGGTTAAGAGCATTGGCGACTACATTCACTATATCGGGATGGTAATGAAGACTCATGTCAGTCTTTCAATAGCTCAAGCCACCTTCTTTGCCGAAGATTCAACTCCCTTTGAGTAAACACATATTGGAGGCTTTTATGGTTAGAAAAGATATCAAAGTGAACACCATAAAGATAATGCTGTGAAATCATCAAACCAAAGACCACAACTAATAACTCTAAGTCATGGGTGGGGTAGTTCTTCTCATGAACTTTCAATTTTCTAGAAGCATAGGACATCACCCTACCATGTTACATCATCACGCAACCAAAACCGACACGAGAAGCATCACAATATACCACACAACCATCACTACCCTCGAGCAAGGTCAAAACTAGAGACGAAGTTAATTTATCTTTCAACTTATCAAAACTACCCTCACACACAATGGACCACAAGAACTTGACCTTTTTTTGGGTAAACTTGGTCAACGGGGAAGCTACCGTAGAAAACCTCTCCACAAACCTTCTATTATAACCTGCTAGACCCAAGAAACTCCGAATATCGGTTAGAGTCATAGGTCTAGGCCACTTCATAACCACCGCAACCTTTTAGGGATCTACCATAATCCCTTCACTAGAGATGATATGTCCAAGAAAAGCTACAGCGTTCAACCAAAACTCACAGTTGGAGAACATGATGTACAAATGATAATCCTTCAAGGTTTGTAACACAACACGGAGGTGATATACATGATCCACCTCACTCTTAAAATACACTAAGATATTATCGATAAAGACAATGACTAACATGTCAAAGAATTGATGTAAGACGATATTCATCAAATCCATAAATGTCGTTGGGGAATTGGTCAACCCAAAAGACATAACAAGAAACTCATAGTGACCATACCGAATTCTAAAGGCCATTCTAGGGATATCCGCATCCCTAATCATAAGTTGATGATATCCCAATCAAAGATCAATCTTAGAGAAACACTTCACACCCTGAATTTGATAAAAAAAATCATCGATCCTAGGAAGAGGGTACTTATTCTTTACGGTCACTTTGTTCAACTGATGATAATCAATGCACATATGAAGGGAACCATCCTTCTTGTGAACGAACAACACGGGCATACCCTATGGAGACACACTATGACGGATAAAACCTTTATCTAAAAGGTCTTTCAATTGATCCATAAGCTCTTTTAGCTCCGCTGGAGCCATTCTATAAGGAAGAATGGAAATCGGATGAGTGTCCGTAATAAGATCAATGCCAAATCAATTTCCCTATCGGAAGAAACACTGAGAAGAACATCGGGAAACACCTCGAGAAGTTCATTAACCACGAGGATAGATTCTAGGAAAATCTCTTCTGAGTTAGAATCTTTAACTCAGACCATATGATACAAACACCCCTTTGCAATAAACTTTCGATCTACAATATAAAAAATGAATCTTCCCCTATGAATTAAAGAAACACCTTCCCATACAATGACCAGTTCATTAGGGAATTTGAACATGACCCTACGGGTCCAACAATCTAATGAAGCATAGCAACAGTGCAACCAATCCATCCCCAAAATAACATAGAAATCAACCATGTCTAAATATATCAAGTCTACAAGAATATCCCTTTCACTAATAGATACCACACACCCTCTTTAGACTCAGTGAATAACAACTGAATCTCCTACCAGGGTAGAAATAGAAAAATAAACCGACAGACTCTGGGACCACAATCAAGATGGACAGCCACATACGGGGTCACATAGGAATGGGTAGACCATGGATAAAGAAAATAATACACATCATGGGAGAAAAAACTCAACATATGCGTGATAACATTGGAGACACCTCATAATCCTGGCGAGTAGAAAATGCATACAAGCAGTTCTGGCCAGTGCCATTGCCAGATATAGAAGAAGAGGCAGACATAGCACCCTTTTATGTGGGAGGAGGTGGACTAGCAATACGGGCTCTGTTGGCCCAAAAAAATGCTAGAGAGGGGCACTCATGCTGTATGTGCCTAACCTGACCCCAATGAAAACACAGGTTTCTCCTCTTCTCACACTAACCATGATGACTCTGACCATAAAATCTTCAAGAAAGGCAGGGTTGAGCCGACTGGGCACCACTAGTCTGGAATTGGGCACCTTGTGCCTGAAACCCACCACTGAACTTAGATTGATGACTACCCAAAAACATTGGGTAAGGAGAGTGACCACTAGCCGAGGAGAATAAACCCAAACCCCCTCACTTGTTTCATATCCATTTGCCAATATCTCCCCCACTAATCTCAGAAGGCCTAAACTTCTTGCCTTGCCTCTTAGTAAGCTCAACTTGCTTGTTTTTCTCATCCTCTACTGGTTGTAAGCCAACAATCAACCTATAAATATCCATATTCTCAATCAACAAGGCCGCTTTGCTCTCGAGAATTAACTCATAAGAAAATCCCAAGTTAAACTTATGCATCATATCCGTTATGATAAAAACCATCTCGGGAGCATACCTTGACAATTGGTGGAATATCAAGGCATACCCTTGAACAGATATCCTTCCTTACTTTATGTTTACAAACTATTCCACCATTGCTTCCCTCAACTCCTATGGAAAGAAGTGGTCTAAGAAAGCCTCAGAGAAATCCACTCATGAAGTCGTACTATCATCAACACCTCTAGATAACTCCCACCCTTCGTAAAATTGGTATGCTACATTTTTCTACTGGTAGGAAGCAATCCCAACACAGTCAATTTTCAAAGCATGCATGATTCAAAAAAATTTCTCCATTTCATCGACGAAGTCTTAAGGATCTTCCTCAACCTTTATACAAGTGAATATAGGAGGGCTTAACCTCATAAATTAGCCAATTCTCGTGATCTTAAAAGAAATGATAGCTAGAGCACCACGCTCTAATTAAGAGGCCACCAATTGAGTCAAGAAGTTGATAGAGGGATGAAACTCTATATTAGAAACATTCTCTTGAGGGGACTGGGAAGGACAGTCACTCTCATAAGCAGGGTTGGTGGGTGGAATCCCACGAGGATGGCCCGATACAGCAGCCCTAGCCCAAGTATGACTCCAGAAGTTGGACGAGATTCATCCAAGGACCCTCAGTCGGGGCCAAAGTGTTTGCCTGAGTCTCAGATCACCTTAGAGGCATGATCTGAAAGATACCAAACGGAATTAGGGGAATCCAAAACCTTAGACTTTATAACTTAAGATTGAATCACAAGAAAGTGAACATTTCCTAAAAAATTCTCATAGCTCCTCTTTTATAAGTGTGGCGCGCTTCACACCCATAAAAGCGACACTACTTGATCCGGCATTATGAATACCCAACTGACCATGAACCTAGACTATGATACCAACTTGACACGACATGAAACCCAGAACATGTCGTATGGGCACCCCAAACTCACATGAACTGGTGGTCTCCCCAATAACCCGACCCAAGCATCTCATCATACAGTGAAAGTAAAAGAAACTCCAACTCCAAAGTTAAGATTGCGGAAATAATATCATAAGTCAACATTAGATTCATAATAACTAACTGAAATCCAAGTTCATAGTTATTCACAATACAACTATAAAATTGAAGTCAATAAATGTACATGTAGAGACTAGCACCCGACCATAGAAAAACCATGTCTTAAAGAGACCAAGTCTAAAGATAAGAGACCAAGAAGTGCATGTATCCCAAAGTAAGGAAGCTCACCGCTTCAAGTCAATGCACGAATCTCTTCAATCGCCTAATTAGTGCACTGGAAGAGAAGAAGGTGCTCTGTCCCCTATGTCGCGTAGAGACATAGCGCCCGGAGATGGTTAGCGGTTGGAACGCTGGCATGTAGCTCAAAGATAAGTGATAAAATAACATAATCAATCAACAACAAGTCAATTTATCATAATTTATCTCATTCATACATTTTTCCACAGATATAGATAAATCACATGCCAATAAATAAAACAAGTCTCATCCATCATGCTTCAAGCACTCATTCATCATTCATGAAATGGAGGACTACGACCTCCCACACTTATAGCTTCAGATATTCTCAACAGGAAAAGGACTCTAACCATATTCACATAATTATTATACATGGGACTTTAACCATGTGCACTAATTCATTAATCAAGGACTTTAACCACATACACATTCACACAACAAGGGACTCTAACCGCACACACATCCATCTAGGAAAGGCACTCCAACCTCATGCCTAATTATTAGATAGGTTACTTTATCCTTACATCTCACATGGACTTTAACCACAAGTCATTCCCTTCAGCGAGGTACTTCTACCTGAGGCCATTCATAAGGCAAGGGACATTGTCCTCAATCCATCATAACTATTACTAGTTGGAATTTGGGACTTTAACCCTTTTCCCATACATGGACATACATCCAATGCAATATTTAAGGACTTGAACCATTTTAGCAAATTTAATGCTATACATGACAACATGGTCCTTATGGGAGCCTTCATTGCATAACCATCTAAATAGACCAATTCCTTCACGTAATTCAACATACAATGGAAGTTATGGTCATCAAGACCCTTACAACAATTCTATACCATATTCTAACCACAATTGGGTTCAACCCATAATTTATGTTTATCTTTATATCTAGGGACTTTACCCTTTTATTAACCAAGAACCAAGGTTATCAATTTCATCACACATGTTTCATAATTCCTTAAGAATATAATTTATCATTCATAGATGTTCATTGGGCCATTGCCCTAGTTCAATACATCATCAACATATGACTAGACAACTCACTTAGAATTTTCACAAACACCTTGGGTGTATACCTTTAACAAGGCCATTTCTATGGTATATATTTTAAAGATTAGGGTTACTAAAAACTCTCATGTTAATACACATATAAAAAGCACCCACACATGTAATTCGTCAATAATATCACATATAAACATAGGTTTTATGCAATATTTAACATCATACATCTTTAGTTAACAAAACCCTTTTTCATTTGATTTCAAAACCACCATGTACACTTACTAATCCAACTGTGAAATACATGGGCTTATAGATATTTAAAGAGGGGGAGAGATACATTACTTAAACAATATGACACACCAACAATCTTGGCTCCATCTTGCCACTAGATGAGCTCCCTCCAAACCCTAGCCTTTAATCTTGCTTCAACTAGATTTTAGAGTTTTTTTGAGTGTTTGAGTCTTGTAGAATAAAGACTTAAGAGGCTAAAATGCCTTATATAGTGAGAGGGTTTAGGATTTTAGGCATGGTAAATGACCAAAAGGACCTTAGTTAAAAGCTAAAAAGTGACCTCGTCTTGGGGTACAATTCCCCCATATAACCCCTTAGAAATTGTAACCTGGTGTAAGAGTGGTACCTAAATCTTACCTTAGGCTTCTCCTAGGTCAACCATACTATTTTGGGTACGAGTGGGAACCCTTGAATCATATCCAAAGGGTACGACTTACCCCTAAATCATATGTTTTACCCATGATAAAAACAGTCCTCTTAGTTTGAGGCTCCACTTTATACGGTTGAGTAGTATACCACTCATATGCATGGGTTACGACCAAGTGGAGGTCATGTCATATAGGAAATAATATGATACCCTCATGGACTGATAAACATACAAAAGGGGACAGAAAGGTGGCTATGAGTCATGACCAAGGGTACGACTCAAGTCTCTTAGTCGTACCCAACTCAGAAGCACAAAAATGAATTTGTTTTTCCAATGGTTAAAGTCTAGGTGTTTCAATTCTCCCCCACTTGGATCATTTGTCCTTGAATGAGGGCAAAGACAAGCTTAAGAATAAGTTAACACATCAACAAGAATCAATCCAACACTTTCACAAGTTAGAAACAAGCACAAAATGATGATAAAACATAACACATATCCTGATCATCATTAATCAACCATTTCATCTCATTGGTCTTGGGACTCAAACCCACTAATTATCAAGTGCTTACTCATTTCAGAACATAGGGACTTCAACCCATCGACTTTCAAAGATATAAAGCAACTTAAAGCATTGGGGACTTCAACCCACCATCTATTAAACACATGAATCAATTCAATGCACTAGGGACTTAAACCCATCACAATAAGACACATACTTTCAAGCATTAGGGACTCGAACCCATAGTCTAACAAGGCACAAATTAATTCAAACTTGGGGACTTTATCCCCTTATCTAACAAGACATAATTCTACTTCAAACATTGATGACTCCAACCCCTTTTCTATCAAGGCATAAATCAAGAAAGGATATCTAACATATACATCCATCACATGCTTCTGGAATAGGAAATAAATGCGGGTACTTGGACTTCAAGTCCTCTTCCACCTCCCAAGTAGATTCTTTGGAATTTTGGTTTCTCTACAGAACCTTCACCGAAGCCACTTCTTTTGTTCTCAACTGGAAAACTTGCCGATCCAAGATCCTCACCGTGACATCCTCATAGAACAAGGAGTCTGTGATATCAACATCTTTCGAGGGAACAACCAAGGAAGGATAACCCACACATTATCACAACATAGAGACATGGAAAACTGAGTGAATAGAGTCCTTACTAGAATGTAACTCCAACTCATAGGCAATATTACCAACCTTCTTCTTAATCAAATAGGCACCGGCATACTGGGACAAAGCTTTCCTTTTTTTCCAAAATGCATCACTCCCTTCATGGGAGATACTTTAAAGAATACCCAATCGCCCACACTAAATTCTATGCCCCTATGCCTCACATCCGTATAGGACTTTTGGTGAATTTAAGCGGTTTTCAGTCTATCACGAACCACTTTCACCTTCTCTAAGTCTTGGTGAACTAAATTGGGGCAAAGCAACTTACCCTTGCTAACTTCGTACCACCCAATACGAGATCAACATCTCCTACCATACAATGCTTCAAAAGGCGCCATGCCATTACTAGAGTGGTAACTATTATTATAGGAGAAATTAATTAAAGACGAGTGTTCATACCAACTACAACCATAATTAATAACACAAGCCTGCAATATATCCTACAATGTTTGGATAGTTCTCTCTGCTTGCCCATCCATTTACAGGTGGAATGCAATCCTAAGGCACACCTTAGTTCTCAATCCTCTTTGGAACGACTTCTAAAATTGTGATGAAAATAAAGGACCACAATCAGATATAATAGACACCGGAGCACCATGCAACTTCACGATCTCGACAAGATACAACTTAGCATAATCTTCCGCCAAGAAATTAGTTCGCATGGGCAAAAAATGGGAGGACTTGGTCTTTCTATCAATAATGGACAAAATGGAATCACATTAATTTTTAGATCTAGGATGATTGGTAACAAAATCCATATTAATTGCCTCTCACTTCCACTCAGGAAACACAATTTCTTGGTATAAACCATCGAGCCTCTTGTGTTCAACTTTTACTTATTGATACACCATACACTTTGCCACGTAGTTAGCCATATCTCATTTCATATTACTCCACCAAAAGAACTCTCTAAGGTCATTATACATCTTGGTGAAACCGGGATGAATAGCATAATGGGCTCTGTGAGCCTTGGCTATGACCCTTTCCCTCAATCCATCAATGTCGCGAATGCATAGCCTACCTTAGAATCTCAAGATACCATCACCACCAATCAAAAAGTCTGCGACATTATATTGACCCACATTACTCTTAATATTCATCAATTGAGGGTCCAATACTTCTTTCTCCTTTATCTCAACAATGAGAGACAACTGAGATATCGAAAGCACAATTATGTCACCATCCTCAGATTTTGCAAGTCAAACTCCAAGACTAGCTAAACGGTGAATGTCCTTCACCAATTCCCTATTTCCATCATCTATATAGGCCAAAATTCCCATTGACACATGGCTAAGAGCATCGATAACTACATTCTCCTTACCAGGATGGTAATGAAGACTCATATCATAATGTTTCAATAACTCAAGCTACCTTCTTTGCCTGAGATTCAACTCCTTTTGAGTAAACACATATTGGACTTTTCTGGTCAGAAAAGATATCAATGTGAACATCATAAAGATACTGCCTCCAAATCTTCAAAGCAAAGACCATGGCTTATAACTCTATATAATGGGTGGGGTAGTTCTTCTAATGAACTTTCAATTGCCTAAAAGCATAGGACACCACCCTACTATGTTGCATCAACATGTAACCAAGACCGACACAAGAATCATTACAATACACTACATAACCACCACTACTCTCGGGTATGCTCAAAATAGGAGCCGAAGTTAATTTATCTTTCAACTTCTCAAAAATGCCCTCACACGCATCGGACCATAAGAACCTGACCTTTTTTGGGTCAACTTGGTCAATGGGGAAGCTATCATGGAAAAACTCTCCATAAAACTTCTATAATAACCGACTAAACCCAAGAATCTCCAAATATCATTTTGAGTCGTAGGTCTAGAACACTTCTTAACCGTCGTGACCTTTTGGGGATCTACCTTAGTCCCTTTACTAGAGATAACATGACCAAGAAATTTTTTGACTTTCAACTAAAACTCACACTTGGAGAACTTGTAATACAAATGATGATCCTTCAAGGTTTACAACACGGCACAGAGGTGATATACATGATCCGCCTCACTCTTAGAGTACACTACGATATAATCGATGAAGACAATGATAAACATGTCCAAGAATGGATTAAAGACCCTATTCATCAAATCCATGAATGCCTATGAGGCATTGGTCAACCGAAAAGACATAACAAGAAACTCATAGTAACCATACTGGGTTCTAAAGGACATCTTAGGGATATCCGCATACCTAATCTTAAGTTGATGATAACCCATTCTAAGATTAATCTTAGAGAAACACTTCGCACCCTGAAGTTTATTAAACAAATAATCAATTCTAGGAAGAGGATACATATTCTTTACAATCACTTTGTTCAACTGATTATAAAAAACGCGCATATGAAGGTAACTATCCTTCTTTCACATGAACAAAATGGGAGCACCCCATGGAGACACACTAGGGTGGATAAAACCTTTATCTAAGAGGTTTTTCAATTGCTCTTTAAGCTCTTTTAGCTCTATCAGAGGCCACTCTATAAGGAGGTATCGATATCGAACGAGTGTCTAAAATAAAATCAATTTCCTTATTGGGAGGAACATAGGGAAGATCATCAGGAAATACCTCGGGAAACTCATTAACCACGGGGATGGATTCTAGGGAAAGATCTTTAGAGTTAGAATCTTTAACTCAGACCTCATGATACAAACACCCCTTTGCAATCAACTTTCAGTCTTCATTATGAGAAATGAATCCTCCCCTATGAACTAGAGAACCAACTTCCCCAAGAATGACCGGCTCATTAGAAAATTTAAACATGAGCCTACGAGTTCGACAATCTAAGGAAGCATAGCAAGAGTGCAACTAATCCATCCCTAAAATGCAATAAAAATCAACCATTTCTAACTCTATCAAGTTACCAAAATTATCCCTTCAACTAATAAATACCACACTCCTCCTATAGACCCGATGAACAATAATTATTTCTCCTATCAGGGTAGAAATAGAAAAAATAATCGAAAGACTCTCGGGACCATAATTAAGATGCACAGCCATGTACAGGGTCACATAGAAAAGAGTAGACCATGGATCAAGAAAACAATACATATCACGGGAGAAAAGTCTCAACATACCCATGACAACATCGGGAGATACCTCAAAATCTTGGAGAGCAACAAGTACATACAAGTGGTTCTGACTAATGTCGATGCCAGAAGCAGAAGCAGAAGCAGAGGCAGACATAGTCCCTTTTAGTGCAGGAGGAGATAGAGTAGAAATAGGGCCCTATTGGACTATGAAGATGCTAGAGAGGGTTACTCATGTTGCATGTGCCCAACCTGACCATAATGAAAACACCATTTTCTCTCCTTCTCACATTGACCATGGTGACTCTGATCACAGAATTTACAAGGAGAGTCGAGAGGAGTCGATTGGGCACCACTAATCTAGAATTAGACACCTTGGGCCTGGGACCCACCACTAAACTGAGATCAATGACTACAAAAAAATTTTAGGTAATGAGAGTGAATACTAGTTGGGGAGAACGAACCTTAAATCCCCCACTTCTTTCATAACCACTTTCCACCATCTCTACCACTACTCTCCAAAGGCCTAAACTTTCATCCTTGCCTCTTACTAATCTTAACTTGCTTCTTTTTCTCATCCTCTACTTGTTGAAAATACATAATCAACCTAGAAATTTCTATATTCTTAATCAACAAGTCCGCCTTGCTCTTGAGAACTAACTTAAGAGATAATACCAAGTCAAACTTATGTATTGTATCTCTCATACTAGAAACCATCTCGGTAGCATACCTTGGAAATTGATGGAATTTCAAGGAATACTCTTTAAAGGACATTCTCTCTTGCTTTATGTTCACAAACTCTTCCTCCTTTGCTTTTCTCAACATTTGAGGCAAGATGCGATCTAAGAAAGACTCAGAGAAATCCACCCATAAATATGAACTAGCATAACCACCTCTTGACAACTCCTACCTTCCGTACCATTGGTACGCTACATTTTTAAACTGGTAGAAAGTAAGCTCAACACTTATAATTTCTGAAGCATGCATAATTCAAAAAAATTACTCCATTTCATCGATCAAGACTTGAAGATCTTCCTCAACATTCGTACCCATGAACATAAGAGGAATCAACCTCATAAATTTTCTAGTTCTTGGGACCTCAGAGGAAATGGTAGCTAGAGCACCATGCTATAATTGAGAAGCTATCAATTGAGTCAAGAAGTTGATAGAGCAATTAGACTCCGCATTAGAATCATTTATTTAAGGGAATTGGGGAAAAAAGTCTCTCTCATAAATAGGGTTGGTGGGTGGAACCCCACAAGGATGGATAGATACTGCAGCCCTAGCCCGAGTCTGAACTCTAGAATTTGGATGAGCTTCATCCATAGGACCCTCAGTTGGGGCCAAAGTATTTACTTGAGTCTTAGATCTTGTTTTAGGCATGATCTGAAATATAACAAATGGAATTAGGGGAATCCAAAACCTTAGAATTTATACCTTGAGATTGAATCACAAGAAAGGGAATATTTCCTCAAATTTCTCATAGCTTTTCTTTTATAAGTGTGGCACACTTCACACCCATAAAAGCAGCTCTACTTGACATGGCATTGTGAACATAAAAAATGACCATGAACCTAGGCTCTGATACAAACTTGACAAGACCCGAACCCTGGACCGTGTCGTCTGGGAACCCCAATCTAATATGAATAGGAGGTTTCCCCAACAACCTGACCCAAGCATCTCATAATACAATAGGAGTTGAAGAAACTCCAACTCATAATTTAAGATTGAAGAAATAAGACCATAAGTCAATATTAGATTAATAATAACTAACTCACACCTATGTTCATAGTTGTTCACAATACCTATATTAAAAATAAAGTCAATAAATATATATGTCAGGAAAATCCCCCGACCATAGCCAAACCCAGTCTTAAAGAGACCAAGTCTAAAGATAAGAGACCAAGAGGTGCATGTGTCTTGAAGTAAGGAATCTCACCACTTCAAGTAAATGCATGAACCTCTTCAATCGTCTTACCACTATGTGGGAAGAGAAGAAGGTGCTCTGGTCCCAATATCGCATGTGGACATAGCGCCTGGAAACTGTTAGAGGTTGGAATGCTAGCATGTAACTCAAGGATAAGTGATAAAATAGCATCATCAATCAACAACAAGTAAATATATCAAAATTTATCTCATTCATACACTTATCCATATAGATAGTTATATCAAATGCCAATCAAAGAAACGAGTGTCATCTATCACGCTTCAAGTACTTATTTATCATTCATGAAATTGAGGACTACGACCTCCCACACTTATAGCTTCAAACATTCTCAATAGGCAAAGGACTATAACCACATTCACATTATCATTAGACATAGTACTTTAACCATGCGCACTCATTCATTAATCAAGGACTTTAACCATATACACATTCGCATAAAAAGGGTCAATAACTACACACATAACCATTTAGGAAAGCGACTCCAACCTTGTGCCAGCTTAGACAAAGTACTCTAACCTTATGTCTCACTTGGAGTTTAACCACAGGTCATTCCCTTCGGTGATTAACATTAACCTAAAGAGATGTCTTTAAGCATAGGACTTTAACCTCGAGAAATATCATAGGGCAAGGGACCTTAACCTCAAGCCATTCATAAGGCAAGGGACTTTGTCGTTGAGCCATCATAATTATCATTAGTTGGCATTAGTACTTTAACCTTGTGCCCATGCATCAACATACACTCAATACAACATTTAAGGACTTTAACAATTTTAGCCCATTCAACACTTGGTCCTTATAGGAGCCTTCATTACTCAACCATCTCAATAGGCCAATGCCATCACTTAATTCAACATACCATGCAAGTTATGGTCATCAAGACTCTTACAAAAATTCTACGCCACATTCTCACCATACTTGGGTTCAACCCTCAATTTAAGTTCATCCTTATATTTAGGGACTTTACCCTTTTATTAGCCTACAACCAAGGTTATCAATTATATCACATGGTTCATAATTACATTAACAGATCATTTATCATTAAACCATGTTCATTGGTCCATTTACCTAGTTCAATAAATTATCAACATATAATTAGACAACTTACTTGGATATTTTTGCCAACACCTTGGGTGCATACCTTCAACAAGGCCATTTCCATGGTATATATTATAAAGATTAGTGTTACTCAAGACTCTCATATTAATACATATAAAACAAGCACCCACACATGAAATTCATCATCAATATCATATATAAAGATATGCCTAAGCATGATTTAACATCATACATCATTGGGCAACAAAACCCTTTTCATTTGATTTCAAAACCACCATGTACACTTAATAATCCAAGTGTGAAATACATGGGTTTAGAGGTATTTAAATAGGGGAAGATATACATTCATTAAAAAAGATGACACACCAACAATCATGGATCCTTCTTGTCATAAAATAAGATTCCTCCAAGCCATAGCCTCCAATCTTTCTTCAAGAAGCTTTTAGAGTATTTTAGAGTGTTTGAATCCTGTAGAATGAAGACTTAGGATTCTACAATGCCTTATATAGTGAGAAGGGTTAGGGTTTTAGGCATTTGAAATTACCATAAGTGCCTTAGTTAAAAGCTGAAAAGTGAACTCGTCCAGGGATACGACTCCCTCATAGGACTCCCTAATTTGTCGTACCCTAGGGAATGATTTGTACCCTCACTCATACCCTAAAATTCTCCTAGGTCTACCATACTGTTTTGGGTATAAGTGGACACCCTTGAGTTTTATCCAAAGGGTATGACTCACCCCTAACTCGTAAGATTCACTCTTGACAGAAATAGTACGCTTGGTTTGAGGCTCCCCTTAATACAGTTGAGTAGCATATGACTTGTATGAATGGGTTCCGACTCAGGAGTGGTCATGTCATATAGAAAATAGTATGGTACCCTCATGGAATGATCAATGTACAAAGGGGAGGGCAAGAAGGGTACAAGTCATGACCAAGGGTATAACTCAAGTCTCTTAGTCATACCTAACTTGGAGGTATAAAAATGAAGTTGTTTTTCAATGGTTAAAGTCTAGGTGTTTCAATTCCATACTCCGGAAGGCTCCAATTCATGTTATGGACCTCTTTTAATACTTTTTATTATTTCTTGGACTTTGATTTTTCTATGGTCGGGGGCATGTGCCAACTAAATATTCTATGTTCAGTTAGTGACTTTGTGTTACTACTATGGGCATGGGCGGTGCTGGTATTGGTGTAAACCTTTGTATTTGATTGGCATTGAGTTGACACCAGTTGGATAGTTGGTTGGATATGGTTATGGGTTTTATAATTTTCCTTGATTAATTGTTGTTCTATCTTTTTACATGTTTAGAATTCATCTAACATAGGTTACAGGGCAATTATTATTGGGTATTGGGGGTGGTCTCCGGTCCTAGTTGAACTTGATGCACTAGACACCACTAGGAACCAGTTTAGGTCGTGTCAGATAGTAACAGAGCACTAGGTTTGTGGTTTCTTGGAATTCTGCAAAGTCATGTTGAGTAGAGTATCTTTTAAGGGTGTGTAGTTCACCACACTTATAAGGGACTGTCTATGAGGCATTTAGAAATATTTCTCTTTCTGGTATTCTATTTTCAAGCTATAGAGTCTAAAGTCTTGAATTCTCCTCTAATTCCTATTTGATTTCCTTTCAGATCCTGCCTTCTGGGCGATCTGAATCTCGTATAAACTCCTTTTTCCCAATTGAGGATAATATTGATGGGACCCATTCTACTTATGGGGTCCATACTCAGTCTAGAGGTCCAATTCTCAATTTTTTATAGTTCCACCAGTTCCCTCTAGTCCTCCTCGAGATCCTCAAAATGATGTGATGAATGTTGATTTTCATCAATCTATTCATATATTGGCATAGTTGGTATCTTCTCGGACTGAAAATGATATTTCTATTACTCCATCTTATGAGGCCACAAGGGTTGGCCAGTTCATGAGATTAAACCCTCCAACCTTTATTGGTGTTAAGGTTGAGGAGGATCCTCAAGGTTTTCTAATGTATATGGAAAAGAACTTTCATGTTATTCATGCCATGAATGTGGAGGGTGTAAAGTTTGTTGCCTATCAGCAAAAGGATGTGATGTACCATTGGTTCGAGAAATGGGATCAATAAAGGGGTGATGATGTTGAGTCATCTTTATGGGAGGATTTTTTTAATGCTCCTTTTAACCACTTCTTTCCACAGGAGTAGAGAAAAGCTAAGGCAAAAAAGTTTGTTAATATGAGGCAAGCCAAGATATCAGTGAAGAAGTATGCCTTAAAGTTCCACCAGTTATCTCTGTATGCTCCAGAGATGGTCTCTAGAAAGAAAGCTAGAATAAGAAAGTTTGCTTCTTAGTTTCCAGAGATCATATATTGAAGAGTAAGACTGCCTTGTTGATCAAGGACATGGATATCTCTAGGTTAATTGTGTACATAAAACAGGTAGAGGGAGATAAGAAGAAGTAGGCTAAGACATGGGAGAGGCAAGGCAAGAAATTTAGGTTCTCTAAGTAGGGTAGTGGACAACAGCAAAGCGGCAAGGATGGTGGAAGATGAGTGGTGAATCTACCACTTAATTCTACTCCACATTCGTGAATATTACCATGCTTTAAATTAATAAGTGAGACATAATTTGTTATTAAATGCTCAAATATTCATATTTCGTAGGAACTAAGATGATAAGATGGAAAGATGTGCATTGGAGCTAAAAAGAAACAAAAGAGAGCAAAGAAGTGCTTCTGAAGACCTGTAGCAGAACATGGCCTTAATTATCATGATCAAGGTCCTAATACCATAGTCGTAGTCATTTAAAATGGTCAATATACCACAATCGCATGGCATTTCCTGCGTTCGCGCTAGGTGCGATCGCGACAAAACTGGTGCGATCCCTGCCTAGCAAAAAATCAGCCCAAGGGCAAAGAGGTAAATGAACATAGGCATTCCAAAAATTTTCCTAAATAAGACTCAAACCCTATCATTCTATTATCATTCTATAATTCCTAATCATTGAAAATTGATCTAGCTCTTAGACGCTATACTTGGAGAAGAAAATATTGTATTAATTTGGGGTGAAGAATACATCGGATTAGCTTCCAAGTGAAGGATTAACTAACTCCTATTGAGGATTTTTGGATATTCAAAGTTTGAAGTAACATTTACTTAGTCTTTCATATATCTAATCAGTGGAGGTTATTGGGTATATCTTACTTACTATTTAAATATGTAGCTAGTTCTTCCTCTAGGGATTATGCTAGATTAGGGTGTAAATATGTATGGGATGTGATTTCTTTGTGTATTTACTCGTTTGTAATGTTTAGTTCTACTATTTCATGAGGAAATCGGTTTCAATTTGTGGGTGATAGCCCCTAACACCCAAATGGGTTTAATGGATGAAAATCTCAAGCTCTTAAAAGCTCAAACCATCCTTGAAATAGAGGTTTGGGTGAACTTTAGGAACCCTCATCATCCTTGAAAGAGTGATGTGGGAACTAAGGCAAAAGTAGAAAATTATTGGGTTTAGTTTGTAAATTTTCACTATCTTAGACATATGTGTGATTATGAAGTTGACTATACTTAGGGCACCATCCTAAAAATAGGGAGTGTCTAATTGAGGTATTAGGTGGTTTTGGTTGAAGAACTCATTAGGTGCTCGAAAGGGTCAATGAGTTGCACCCTTGAGGTTTTGTTGACAAACTAGCCTCAAGGATTTCCAACCTAGTCTAGCACATCATAAACATTTAGAATTTACAACAAGTTATCACACACCCATGCATAAGTTTCCACTAGGAAAGCATAATCCCAAGATCCGTGATTAATTGACTAGACTCTAATTGTTCATAGCCCCTAATTAATACTTGAAAACCCCAAAAATAAATATTAGTTTTGATATCTTCAAAACCCCTTATTTTCTCTTCTTGTACTCTAGGTTTGAATTTAGCAAGTATCCATTATTCTGGACTAATTTAATGGTCACTCACATTGTTCTTCGTGGTCTCAACCCTGACTCAAAAGTTGGGTAAATATATTGACGATGACCGCCTTGTACTTAAATAGACATGTAAGTTGAGAGTTATCAAAAATGGCATCATTTTCGGGGAACAATTTGTCATATTGAGTTAGTTTGAAATTTTATCATACTTGATTAAATTCAATATTGTAAATAAGTGTTTGTGATTTTATTTTGTTTCTTGTGTTAGGTAGATTTTTATTTTTATTTACATTTTTTTGTGGCATCTAGGGACTACTATGATTTTGGTAGTTGGAATTCCTATCTTGACGATCCATGTCCATATTGTGATGGACCCTACTTTCAAAGATATTATAGATATGCTCCCCGGAGAGAGATGGAATTACCATCTCGATCCTATTGGGAGTATGGTTGTTCTTTATGTGGTGGTCTAGATGGACATTGGAGTGAATGTCCTAATTCCCCCTCCCCCCATTATGTTAACCCAATTGCTAGTTTTTCTTATGAGTTTGATAGGTATCATAATCTGATAAGGGAAGAACAACAAACCAAGTCCAATAGTTTTGAAGCAATGCTTCAAACTATTCTGGATTGGATAACTATAATAGGGGAGAATGTGCAAAACATACATCAATAAATGGGGCATGTAAAGACGAGATCTCTAAGATAGAAGAAATGGGCAAGGAAGTAAATCATTGAAACACCATTGCCTTGCCCACTTCCCAAGATTTGGTGAATCACAAAGAGAAACCAAGCTATATGATCAATTATGATCTTGGTAGCAAAAAATCCTCGAAGATATCCCAACTAACTGAACAAAATATTGTTGAAGATGCCAAAAGTGATGAGATAGTGCTAGAGTCAAAATAAGAATCCAAACAAATCTCTTATGAAGACTCTAGCTCATCTTGGGGTAAGAATGCGAAAAGGGATGTAATTCCGGAATTAAGGGACGGACCTCATTCGAACAATTTTTCAACATTGTGCGTGATGGATTTGATGAAAATCTATCAACCCGAGCAAATGATATTTGTATTCTTAATCAACCTAGAAATATCTATATTCTCAATAAACAAGGTCGCCTTGCTCTCGAAAACTAACTTACGGTATAATACCAAGACAAAATTATGCATCGTATCTCTCATACTAGAAACCATCTTGGGAGCATACCTTGACAATTGATGGAATTTCAAGGAATACTCTTTAAAGTACATCCTCTCTTGCATTATGTTCACAAACTCTTCCGCCTTTGCTTTTCTAAACATTTGAGGAAAGAAACAGTCCAAGAAAGACTCAAAGAAATCCACCCATAAAGACGAACTATCATAACTACCTCTAGACAACTCCTACCTTTCGTACCATTAGTACGCTACATCTTTAAACTGGTAGAAAGTAAGCTCAACACCCACAATTTCTGAAGCATGCAGATTCAAAAAAATTTCTCCATTTCAGCAATGAAGACTTGAGGATCTTCCTCAACCTTAGAACCTATGAAAATAGGAGGGATCAACCTCATAAATTGGATAATTATTGGGACCTTAGAGGAAATGGTAGCTGGAGCACCATGCTTCGATTGAGAAGCTATCAATTGAGTCAAAAAGTTGATAGAGCAATGAAACTCTCATTAGAAACATTCCCTTGAGGGAACTGGGGAGAAGATTCTCTCTTATAAATAGGGTTGGTGGGTGGAACCCCACAAGTATGGATCTATACCATAGCCCTAGCCTGGGTCTAAACTCCAAAAGTTGGACGAGCTTCGTCCATAGGACCCTCGGTTGGGTCCAAAGTGTTTACTTGAGTCTTATATCTAATTTTGGGCATGATATAAAATATAACAAACAGAATTAGGGGAATCCAAAACCTTAGACTTTATATCTTGAGATTGAATCACAAGAAAGTGAACATTTCTTAAAATGTCTCATAGCTTTTCTTTTTTAAGTGTGGCACACTTCACACGCATAAAAGCGGCTCTACTTGACACAGCATTGTGAACACAAAAACTGACCATGAACCTAGGCTCTGATACAAACTTGACATGACCCAAACCCTGGATCGTGTCATATGGGCACCCCAAGCTCACATCAATTGGAGGTCGCCCCAATAACCTGACCCAATAATCTAATAATACAATAGGAGTCGAAGGAACTCCAACTCATAAGTTAATATTGAAGAAATAATAGCATAAGTCAATATTAGATTAATAATAACTAACTCACACCTAAGATCATAGTTGTTCACAATACCTCTATACAAAATGAAGTCAATAAATGTATATTTCGGGACTATCCCCCGACCATAGCCAAACCAAGTCTGAAAGAGATCAAGTCGAAAGATAAGAGACCAAGAGGTGCATGTCTCCCAAATTAATAAAGCTCACCACTTCAAGTCAATGCACGAACCGTTTCAATCATCTTACCACTGTGTGGGAAGAGAAGAAGGTGCTTCGTCCCTAATATTGTGTGGAGACATAGCGCCTAGAGACTATTAGAGGTTGGAACGCTAGCATGTAACTCAAGGATAAATGATAAAATAGCATCATCAATCAACAACAAGTAAATATATCACAATTTATCTCATTCCTACACTTATTCATACAGGTATATAACATTCCAATCAAAGAAATAAGTCTCATCCATCATGCTTCAAGCACTTATTTATCATTCATGAAATGGAGGACTACGACCTCCCACACTTATAGCTTCAAACATTCTCAATAGGCAAAGGACTCTAACCTCATTCACATTATCATTAGACATGGGACTTTAACCATACGCACTTATTCATTAATCAAGGACTTTAACCACATATGCATTCATACAAAAAGGGTCACTAATTACACACATAACCATTTAGGAAAGCGACCAATTTCATGCCAGTTTTTTAGACATGGGACTCTAACCTTATGTCTTACTTGGACTTTAACCATAAGTAGTTCCCTTTGGCGAGGTAAATTAGCCTCAAGAGATCTCTTTAAGTATGGGACTTTAACCTTGAGAAATATCATAGGGCAAAGGACCTTAACCTCAAGCCATTCATAAGGCAAGGGACTTTGTCATCAAGCTATCTCAATTATCATTAGTTGGCATTTAGGACTTTAACCCTGTGCCCATGCATCAACATACATTCAATACAACATTTAAGGACTTTAACCATTTTAGCCAATTCAACATTATACATGACCACATAGTCCTTACAGGAGCCTTCATTACTCAACTATCTCAATAAGACAATGCCTTCACTTAATTCAATATACTATGCAAGTTATGGTCATCAAGAACCTTACAACAATTCTATACCACATTCTCACCATACTTGGGTTCAACCTTTAATTTAAGTTCATCCTTATATCTAGGGACTTTACCCTTTCATTAGCCAACAACCAAGGTTATCAATTTTATCACATGGTTCATAATTCCTTTAATAGCTCATTTATCATTAATCCATGTTCATTAAGCTATTGACCTAGTTCAATAAATTATCAACATATGAATAGACAACTCACTTGGACATTTTTACAAACACCTTGGGTGCATACCTTCAACAAGGCCATTTCCATGGTATATATTATAAAGATTAGGGTTACTCAAGAATCTCATATTAATACACATAAAAAAAGCACCCACACATGGAATTCATCATTAATATCATGTATAAAGATACGTCTAAGCATGATTTAACATCATACATCATTGGACAACAAAACTCTTTTCATTTGATTTCAAAATGTAAGACCCCGCAAAATTCTTAGCTTAATTCAGTACTTTAAGCTTTCTAAGGGGTCCCAGACTTAGAAAATTCTAGATAAGTATTCAAACTTAGTGTTCTTTTAGCCTTTGAAAGTTGACAATCTTATTCCGTGACCTTTACGTCCATTAAATGTTGATATTTGAGTTAATTCATGATCAGGAATGTCAATAGGTGTTTCCAGACAAGTTTCATATTTTTCGAACCTCGTTTAGATCATGTTCGAATGATCAAAATAGTGAGTCGACGCAATCTAGATGCGCTGCATCGTCCATCGCATCGACAGATAATTTTTCCCTCATCTCAATCCAATTTCCAATGAATCAATGCGTACTCTATGTGGTGTGTTGGCTATCGCATCAATGCTAATGACGCGGTGCGTCGGCCTGTGCGTTGATGATTCAATTGTTCTATAATTAAAAGGCTGTATCCTCGGGGCTAATTAAGTCTTTTTTATATGCCCTTCATCCCCCATAACACGAAATTTAGCCCTCTTTTAGCAAAATATAATCATTTTTTCAGAAATTTCTCAAGAACAAAAACCCTAGGTGAATTAAAATCAAACTCAAGGCTCAAGATTCCACTGTTAATTTCCCATAATTTTCCAACTAATCTATGTGAAGTGTTCATCCAAGGGTTCATTCCACCCTTAGAGTCCAAGAAACTCTTTTAAAGTTCATGTTGAGTGATTTCATGATTTCCATGATTTGAATTAAAGTGTATTCATGATTTATTGTAAGATTCATGTAGAGTTAATTCATATGTGTGCTTTATCATGTGAATCCATGTTGAAACTCTTGGAATTATGTAAGTGGAATTAAATCATGATTCCTACATGTTGTGTTAGTATTAGGTGCATATATTATGCCCCATAAGCATTTGATGAATTATCCATGTGAGTTAAATAGTGAAATTATATCATGTTAGCATGTATGCAAGTTCATGTCATGCAAGTGTTTGCTTGAATGCCCAAATGAATGAATGATGACTAAGTAGTTAATTACCATGTCTCATGATTATGAAAGGTCTTTTAAGTTTATGCTATCGAGTCTTAGGGGTATTTAATACCCGACAACTTAGCTGCTTGTCTAGAGCCATGGTCAGTCACAGAGTGGAATCAGTCATGTCTCGATTAGTAGAATTCAGTCAGTTACAGAATGTAGGAAAACTTAATGAACTCAGAATAAGTCCAGTCCAGTTCATTAAAATCAATTCAGTTCGGTTATACAGTACGATCATTAATAGTTTAGTCTAGCTTAGTACAGTTTAGAATTTAGTCCAGTGTTTATTCAGCTGGGAGTAGGATTCAACATCGAGTGAACCCAAGGATGGGGACTCACCTTACAATGGAGGGTGAAATCCTTAGAAGCAGTCCTTATAGTTCAGAACTACGTAGCCAACGTAGGTTAAAACATCAACCTGCCAGTTAAGGGTTGATGAGGTGATCTAACTGCTAGATAAGGGTACCACCATTCTCATTAGAGTACCTGTCAGATGAGGGGGACTCAACACGTGTCCTTACCCATGGCATGGTATTGATACCCTTCCAACTGGGGTTATAGGTTTAACCCCAAATCAGTTAGAGAAGGGGCATGTCGATTAGATGATTACTTCCCATAGTCTCAGTTTTAGATTCAGTATCAGTATGGAACTTAGTTCAGTTTCGTAGATTCAGGACTGTTAGGCATAGTCACTTAGCTCAATACGGGACTCAGTATAGTTCCATAGAATCAAGACTGTCATATACAGTCATTCAGTTACCAGTAATCCAGTATTCAGTGTTATTATGATCTCAGTACAGTTTACATATTTATTAATGTACTCTCATTCAGTCATACTCATGATATTCAGTTAGTATGGTTCATACATATGAACCCATGCATTTTATCCTACCTCACTTAGCATACCAGTACATTCAAAGTGCTGACGCAAGCTTTTATTTTGTGCTATGATGTCTTATATCATAGGTTCAGGCGCACGGGCTCCCGAGCATTCTTAGCAGTTCAGACTCTCGGCATACAAAGTTAGTGGTGAGTTCTCATAGTTTGAGGACGTGATTATTTATTTCAGAATTTCATTTCATTTTCAATAGTTAGAGTTAGTTGGGGTCTTTTCCCATCAACTCCACAGTTCAGACAGTTTAGAGGCTGTTTAGACTAAAGTATTTTCAGACAGTTGTTCAGTTTTTAGTATTGATGTTCAGTTTTGGTATTGTGATACCATATTTAATATTATTTATAGTATTAAACCTTATGTCCTATTTTTAACCTAATTTTTGGATATTTCAGTATTATTGTTATTCAGTTATTACAGCAGGTACTAGTCGTGGGTTAGCTTATGGTCTTTTGGGATTATGAGCACCGTGTAGCGTCCGGGGTACAGACTCGGGGCGTTACATAAAACCACCATGTACACTTAATAATCCGAGTGTGAAATACATGGGTTTAGAGTTGCTATAATAAGGAAAGAGATACATTCCTTAAAAAAGATGACACACCAACAATCATGGATCCTTCTTGCCACAACATGAGATCCCTCCAAACCCTAGCCTCCAATCTTCCTTCAAGAAGCTTTTAGAGTGTTTTGGAGTGTTTGAATCCTATAGAATTAAGTCTTACATTGCTGTAATGCCTTATATAGTGAGAAGGGTTAGGGTTTTGGCATGAGAAATTACCACAAGGCCCTTAGTTAAAAGGTAAAAAGTGACCTCGTCCAGAGGTACGACTCCCCCATATGACTTCCTTATTTGTCGTACCCTAGGGAACAAGTTGTACCCTAACTTATACCCTAAATTTCTCCAAGGTCTACCATACTGTTGGGGGTATGATTGGGAACCCTTGAGTTATATCTAAAGGGTATGACTCACCCCTAACTCGTAAGCTTCACTCTTGACAAAAATAGTCCACTTGGTTTGAGGCTTCCCTCTATACAGTTGAGTAGTATATGACTCGTATGCATGGGTTCCGACCAAGGAGTGGTCATGTCGTATAAAAAATAGTATGATACTCTCATGGAATTATCAATGTACAAAGAAGAGGGCAAGAATGGTACGAGTCATGACCAAGGGTACGACTCAAGTCTCTTAGTCATACCCAACTCTGAGGCATAAAAATGAAGTTGTTTTTCAATGGTTCAAGTCTAGGTGTTTCAATTCCATACTCCGGAAGGCTCCATTTCATGTTATGGACCTTTTTTTATACTTTTTATTATTTCTTAGATTTTGATTTTTGCTATGGTCGGGGGCATATGCAGACTAAATATTCTATGTTTTTAGTTAAAGGCTTTGTGTTACTACAATGGGCATCGATGGTGCTAGTATTAGTGTTAGCTTTTATATTGGATTGGCATTGAGCTGACACCGGTTGGATGGTCGGTTGGATATGGTTATGGGTTTTATAATTTTCCTTGATTAATTATTGTTCTATCTTGTTATATGTTCAGAATTCATCAGACATGAGTTACAGGGCAATTATTCTTGGGTATTGGGGGTGGTCTCCTATCCTAGTTGGACTTGATGTACTCGACATGACTAGGAACTGGTTCGGTCATGTTAGATGGTACTAGAGCACTAGGTTCGTGGTCGCTTGGGAGTCCATAAAGTTGTGGTGAGTAGAGTATCTTTAAGGGTGTGTAGTTCACCAAACTTATAAGGGAGAGACTATGAGGCATTTAGAAATATTTCTCTTTCTGGTATTCTATTTTCAAGCTATAGAGTCTAAGGCCTTGAATTCTCCTCTAATTCCTATTTGATTTCTTTTCAGATGATGCCTTCTGGACGATCTGAATCACACGAAAACTCCTTCGTCCCAATTAAGGACAATGTTGATGGTACCCATTCTACTTATGTGGTCCATACTCTGTCTAGGGGTCCAATTTTGGATTTTTCTGTAGTTCCACTGGTTCCCTCTAGTCCTCCTCGAGATCCTCAAGATGATGTGATGAATGTTGAGTTTCATCAATCTATTCATATGTTGTCATAGTTGGTATCTTCTCAGACTGAGAATGATATTTCTATTACTCTGTCTTATGAGGCCATAAGGGTTGGCCAGTTCATAAGGTTGAACCCCTCAACCTTTACTAGTGTTAAGGTTGAGGAGGATCCTCAAGGTTTTATAATGTATTGCATGCCACGAATGTAGAGGGTGTAGATTTTTCTGCCTATCAACAAAAGAATGTGATATACCAATGGGCCGAGGAATGGGATCATTAAAGGGGTGACGATGTTGAAAAATCTTTATGGGAGGATATTTTTAATACTCTTTTTGACCACTTCTTTCCATAGGGGTAGAGGGAAGCTAAGGCTGAAAATTTTGTTAATATGAGGCAAGGCAATATGTCAGTAAACAAGTATTCCTTAAAGTTCCACCATTTATCTCGATATGCTCCGGAGATGGTCTCTAGCAAGAAATCTAGAATAACGAAGTTTTCTTCTTAGTTGTCCAGAGATCATATATTGGAGAGTAAGACTTCCTTGTTGATCAAGGACATGTATTTCTCTAGGTTGGTTGTGTACATACAACAGGTAGAGAAAGAGAAGAAAAAGTAGGCTAAGACATGGGAGAGAAAAGGCAAGAAATTTAGGTTCTCAAAGCAGGGTAGTATCCAACAGCAAAGTGGAAAGGATGGTGGATGATGAGTGGTGAATCTACCACTCAATTATACAGCACATTCATGAACATTACCATGCTTTGAATTAATAAGTGAGAAATAATTTGTTATTAAATGCTCTAATATTCACATTTTGTAGGAACCAAGATGATAAGATTGATAGATGTGGATTACAACTAATAAAGGAACAAAAGGGAGCAAAGAAGTGCAGCTGAAGACCAGGAGCAGAACATGGCCTTAATTATCACGATCATGGTCCTTAGACCACAGTCGCAGTCAATCAAAATGGTCAAGATACCGTAATCACATGGTATTTCCTGCGGTCGCGCTAGGTACGATTGCGACAAAACTGGTACGATCGCTGCCTAGCAAAAAATCAGCCCAAGGGAAAAAAAGGTCAATGCACATAGCCATTCCAAAAATTTTCCTAAAGAAGACTCAAACCCTATCATTCCATTATCATTCTATAATTCCTAATCATTGAAAATTTATCTAGCTCTTAGCCGCCATACTTGGAGAAGAAAATATTGTATTAATTTGGGGTGAAGAATACATTGGAGTAGCTTTCAAGTGAAGGATTAACTAACTCCCATTGAGGATTTTTAGATATTCAAAGTTTGAAGTAATATTTACTTAGTCATTCATATATCTAATCAATGGAGGTTATTGGGTATATCTTGCTTACTATTTAAATATGTAGCTAGTTCTTCCTCTAGGGATTATGCTATATTAGGGTCTAAATATGTATGGGATGTGATTTCTTTGTGCATTTACTAGTTTGTAATGTTTAGTTCTACTATTTCATGAGGAAATTGGTTTCGATTTATGGGTGATATCCCCAAACACCCAGATGGGTTTAATGGATGAAAACTCAAGCTCTTCAAAGCTCAAACCATCCTTGAAATAAAGGTTTGGGTGAACTTTAGGAACCCTCATCATCCTTGAAAGAGGGATGTGGGAACTAAGGCAATAGTAGACAATTATTGGGTTTAGTTTGCAAATTTTCACTATCTTAGGCATATGCGCGATTATGAAGTTGACTATGCTTAGGGCACCATCCTAAAAATAGGGGTGTCTAATTGAGGTATTAGGTGGTTTTGGTTGAAGAACTCATTATGTGCTCGAAGCGGTCAATGAGTGAAACCCTTGAGGTTTTGTTGACAAACTAGCCTCAAGGATTTCCAACCTAGTCCAGTGCATCATCAACATTTAGAATTTGTATCAAGTCATCACACACCCATGCATAAGTTGCCCCTAGGAAAGCATAATCCCAAGATCCTTGATTAATTGATTAGACTCTAATTTTTCATAGCCTCGAATTAATACTTGAAAACCCCAAAAAGGAATATTAGTTTTGATATCTTCAAACTCCCCCATTTTCTCTTCTTGTACTCTAGGTTTGAATTTATCAAGTATCCATTATTTCGGGCTAATTTGATGGTCACTTGCATTATTCTTCGTGGTCTTGACCCTGACTCAAAAGTTGGGTAAATATATTGATGATGACCTTCTTGCATTTAAATCGACATGTAAGTTGAGCGTTATCATAAATGGCATCGTTTCCGGGGAACAATTTGGCGTATTAGTTAGTTTGAAATTTTTTCTTACTTTCTTAAATTCATTATTGTAAATAAGTTTTTGTGATTTTCTTTTGTTTCTTGTGTTAGGTAGATTTTTGTTTTTATTTACATTTCTCTATTGCATCTAGGGACTACTATGATTTTAGTTGTTGGAAGTCCTATCTTGACGATCCATGTCCATATTGTGATGGACCCCACTTTCCAAGAGATTGTAGATATGCTCCTCGGAGAGAGATGGAATCACCATCTCGATCCTATTGTGAGTATGGTTGTTCTTTATGTAGTGGTCGAGATGTAAATTGGAGTGATTTTCCAAATGCCCGCTCCCCCCATTATGGTAACCCAATTGCTAGTTCTTCTTATGAGTTTGAAAGGTATCATGATCCGATAAGGGAAGAACAACAAGCCAAGTCCAATAGTTTTGAAGCAATGCTTCAACCTATTCTGGATTGGGTAACTACAACGGGGGAGAATGGGAAAAACATACATCAATTAATGGGGGCATATAAAGACAACATCTCTAAGATAGAGGAAATGGTCAAGGAAGCAAATCATTCAAACACCATTTTCTTGCCCACTTCCCAAGAGAAGGTGAATAACGATGGGAAACCAAGCTATGTGGTTAATGGTGATCTTGGTAGCAAACAATCCTCGAAGATTTCCCAACTAAATAAATAAAATATTGTAGAAGATGCCAAAAGTGATGAGATGTTGCTAGAGTCAAAATAAGAAGCCAAGAAAATCTCTTATGAAGAATCTAGCCCATCTCGGGGTGAGAATGCGAAAAGGGATGTAATTCCAGAATTAAGGGACGGACCTTATTCAAATAATTTTTGAACATTGTGCTTGCTAGATTTGATGAAAATCTATCCACCCGAGCAAATGATATATTTTAGGGAGAAGGATCACCACACCTATATGTTGGAGTTTGACGTTCCTAATAGGCACCCCGTACTCCAAGGCCAAGGATCTCGACTTCCGCTATGCTACTAGTGGCCTATTGATGCTCCCATATTTATCCAAGGATCCAAATCAAAAATTTGATGTTAAATTGGGTAAATAGTTCAATTCTTCAAAGTGGTGAGATATACGCTTCATCGTCATGCCCCTACCTCTATCTAGCTTCACCATGGATGATTTGAATCTTTTATCCCTCAGCTGCTCAACTCATACTGAGTGAAAGTTGGGATAGAGATTCAAATCTTCTAAGTGGAAACATAAATGATAGTTAGAAGGGTGGTTTTCCACACAATATGGAAAGAAACCCATTATGCCACGAGAGTATCTCGTATCCTTTCATTTATGCATGATAGAGTAGATTTTAAATTTATTTATATTCATGCATAATCTAAGAAATACTGGTGCTAGGTGGAGTATTGATTGAACTTAAAAAAAGAAAGGAGTGAAATTATCATGTTTGGACTGAGCATGGGAATCCAAAGGACCCCAAAATTGGTCTCAGTTGTCACGATCACAATCCATGTCTCTGCGTGTCCAGGATAGCAGGCATCTGACCGCGATCGCGGCCAATGCAGTTTCAAAGACCATCAAACTGCCTATTATCCCCACACCTCTATTTTAAATTCTCTAAAAATTCTATAAGGCTAAATCATTTGTTGAGTGTTGATGAGTGGTGATTTTACAACTCATTCTCACTAAATATTTGTGCACACTACCTTGTTTTAAATGAATAAATGAGACATATTGGTGATAAAATGCAATAATATCCACTCTTTGTAGGCATAGAGTTGAGGAGATCAAAATATGTGGATTGGAGCTGAAAATGATCAAAAGAGAGCAAGAAAAATGCAGTTGAAGACTTAGAGCAGCAAGGCCTCAGGTACTGCGGTCACGGTCTACTGACTGCTATCATGAAAGTCAAGCCAAAGTCATTCAACCACGATCGCAAAAGTTACCCCCAATCTTGTAACCGTGGTCACAGCCAGACCCGTACGATCGTGGCTTAGCAGAAGAAATCAGCCTAAGGGAAAAACTGGAAAGGTGTGTGGTTGATCACAATTTTTATAAAATTACTCAAACCCTATCATAATTTTACCATATTTCATCTTCCCTAAAATTTTAGGTTTAGCTCTAGAATTCATAGCTTCCATTTTTTGGAGAAGAATATATTGTATAATTTTTGGGTGAAGAATACATTGGAGACTTCCTAAGTGTAAGATTAGCTCACTTCCATTGTTGATTTGTGGGAGTGCCAAGTTTGAAGTAACATTCACTTAAGCTTCAATAAATCATTTCAATGAATATTATGGGTATATCTATGCTTATTTGTCTTATATGTAGCTAGATCTCCCTCTTGAGGTTATGTGTGAATAGGAAATAAAGTGTATGTGGGTTGTTATTAATTAGATTTTATTTAGTAGTTCATGTTTATGGGTTTTATCATTGCGATTCTAACTTGGTTGGGGTTTGATAGGTGAAAGCCTAAAATACCAACATGGGCATGATGAGTGAAAGCACTATGTTCTAGAAAACCCAAGTCATCTTCGAAATAAGGGTTTTGGGTGAAGTTTAGGAATCCATATCATCCTTGAAAGGGGGATGACGAGACCAAAGAAATGACCGACAATTGTGTGTGTATTTTACTAAATTTTCACTATCTTAGACATAAGGGTGAATGTGAGGTTACTATACCATGGGTATCATCATAGAAATAGGTATGCCTAGATTGAGGTTTGATGAGTGGTAATTTTACCACTCATCGTCACTTAAAATTTATACACATTACTTTGTTTTGAATGAATAAGTGAGATATATTTGTGAGCAAAAGCACTAATATCCACTCTTTGCAGGTATCAGAGTTGAGGAGATCAAAAGATGTGCATTGGAGCTGAAAATGATCAAAAAAGAGTAAGAAAAGTGCAGCTGAAGACTTACAGCAGCAAGGCCTCAGTTTCCGCGGTCGTGGTTTGGTAACCCTGATCATGGAAGTTAAGTAAAAGTCAACCAACTGCGATCGTGGAGTAACTTGCGGTCGCATAAACGTGGTAGTAGCTAGACCCGCGCTATTGCGGCTTAGCGGAAGAAATTAGCCCAAGGGAAAAACTGGAAATGCACTTGGCTGACCCCAATTTTGACAAAATGACACAAACCCTATCATTATTGAATAACAATTCCATCCTACTCAATTTTTTAGGCTTTATCTCTTGGATTCATAGCCTCCATTTTTGGAGATTAAAATATTGTATAATTTTTGGTCGAAGAATACATTGGAGACTTCCTAAGAGGAAGATTAGATCACTTCCATTTTTTATTTATGGGATTGCCAAGTTTGAAGTAACATTCACTTAAGCTTCAATAAATCACTTCAATAGATATTATGGGTATATCTATACTTATTTATCATATGTGTATCTAGATCTCCCTCTTGGGGTTATGTGTGAATAGAGAATAAAGCATGTGTGGGGTGTTATTGATTAGCTTCTATTTAGTAGTTCATGTTTATGGGTTTTATAATTGCTATGCTAACATGGTTAGGATTTGATGGGTGATATCCCCAAATACCCACATGGGTATAATGAGTGAAATCTCCATGCTCTAGAAAACCCAAAGCCATTATTGAAAAAAAGGTTTTGGGTGAAGTTTAGGAATTTATATCATTCTCGAAAGAGGAATGTGGAGACCAAAGCAATGATAGACAATTGTGTGTGTAGTTTTCTAAATCTTAACTATCTTTAACATAAGGGTGAATGTGAGGTTGACTATACCATGGGTATCATCCTAGAAAAAGGGATGCCTAGATTGAGGTTGTGGTTACCAATTGTGATCACACTTATTAGGTATTTGAAAGAATCAATGGGTGAAATTTTGGTGTTTTTTTGAAAGAATAGCATCAAAATCTATAATAAAACCTTCCCATATTTGACCTACTAAATTGATGATCGATTACTAACACCCACACATCAGTCCCTTAGTAATGCATAATCCCAAGATCCCTGCATAATTTTTAAAACTTTAATTATTCGTATCCTCGAAGTTATACTAGAAAAGCCCAAAAAGAAACATTAGTATAGATATATTGACGACGACCGCCTTTCACTAATGGGGGAGATAGATATCTACACTAATATTTATTTTGGATTTTTCTAGTATAAATTTGGGGCTATGAATAATTAGAGTTTTAGCAATTATGCACGGATCTTGGGATTATGCATTACTAAGGTAGTGATGTATGGGTGTTATAAATTGATCATCAATTTATTAGGTCAAATATGTGTAGGTTTGGTTATAGATTTTGATGCTAGTCTTTCAACAAAACACCAAACTTTCACCCATTGATTCTTTCGAATACCTAATAAGTGTGTTCACAATTGGTAACCACAACCTCAATCTAGGCATCCATATTTCTAGGATAATACCCATGGTATAGTCAACCTCACATTCACCCTTATGCCTAAGATAGTGAAGATTTATCAAACTATACACACAATTTTCTATCGTTGCTTAGGTCTCCACGTCCCTCTTTCGAGGATGATATGGATTCTTAAACTTCACCCAAAACCCTTCTTTCGAAGATGGCTTTAGGTTTTCTAGAGAATGGAGCTTTCACTCATCATACCCATGTGGGTATTTTGGGGCTTTCACCCATCAAATCCCAACCATATTAGCGTAGAAATGATAAAACCCATAAATATGAACTACTAAATAGAAGGTAATCAATAACTCCCCACACACACTTTATTCCCTATTCACACATAACCCCAAGAGGGAGATCTAGTTACACATAAAATAAATAAGCATAGGTATACCCATTATCTCCATTGAAGTGATTTATTGAAGTTTAAGTGAATGTTACTTCAAACCTACCTGGCACTCCTACAAATCAGCAACGAAAGTGAGCTAATCTTCCTCTTAGGATTTCTCCAATGTATTCTTCACCCATAAATTATACAATATTTTCTTCTCCAAAAATGGAGTTAATGAATCCAAGAGCTAAAACCTAAAATATTGTGTAAGATGGAATTATTATTCAATGATGATAGGGTTTGATTCATTTTGTCAAAATTGGGGTCAGCACGTGCATTTTGAGTTTTACCATTGGGCTAATTTCTTTCACTAAGCTGCAATTGCATGGGTCTGGCTGGGACCGCAGGTTACTCCCATTATTGAGGTTGGATGACTTTTCTTTGATTACCGTGATCGCGGTCGCAGATCGAGACCGAGGTACCTGAGGCCTTGCTTCTCCAAGTCTTCAGTTGCAGTTTTTTTTCCTTTTTTGATCATTTTCAGCTCCAATCCACATCCTTTGTTCTCCTCAACTCTTATGACTGCAAAGAGTAGATATTAGTGCTCTTAGTTAGAAATATATCTCTCTTATTCATTCAAAAAAAAAGTAATGTGCATAAATATTGAGTGCGGATGAGTGGTAAAATCACCACTCATCAAGATTATCATTACAAAATGTTGAACACACCTATTAGGTATTCGAAAGAATCAATAGGTGAAAGTTTGGTGTTTTGTTGAAAGACTAGCATCAAAATGTATAACCAAACCTACCCATATTTGACTTACTAAATTGATGATCGATTTCTAACACCCATATATCACTCCCTTAGTAGTGTATAATCCCAAGATCTATGCATAATTGTTAAGACACTAATTATTTGTAGCCCCAAATTTATACTAGAAAAAAAAACATTATTTTAGGTACTTATCTCCCTAATTTTTATCTTCTCGTAACATTGGTTTGGATTTAACTTGTATCTATTATTTTGAAGCAAGTTGATTGCCACTTACATTATTCCTCATGGATTCGATCCCGACTCTAAAGTTGGGTAAATATATTTATGACAACTGCCTTGCACTTAAATTGATGTGTAAGCTGAGTGTTATAAAAAATGGCACCATTGCTAGTGAACAACTTGGCGTATTAAGTTAGATTGAAATTTTAGTTACTTTCTTTAATTCAAGCATGTATATATTTGTTTATGATTTTCTTTTGTAGGTAGATTTTATTTTATTTTTATTTTCTCTTTGGCATCTCCGAACAAATATGATTTTGGTAGTTGGAAATCCTATCGTGACGACCCATGTCCAATTTATGATGGACCACACTTCAGGAGAGATTGTAACTATGCTCCGCAGAGAGATATCGACCCACCATCTTGATCTATGAGGAGTATAGGTGTCCTTTATGTAGTGGTCAAGATGGACATTAGGGTGATTGTCCAAATGCCCCCTCCCCTATTATACTAACCAAATTGCTAGTTCTTCTTATGAGATTGATAGGTCCTATGATGAGAAGAAGGAGGAGCAACAAATCGTACCCATTATTCTTGGAGTAATGATTCAAACAATTTTGGATCGGGTAACTAAAATCGAGTAAAATGCGCAAGAATTTCATCAATCCTATGAGGTGTTTTAATGGGAAAATGTCAAGGCAAAGGAATTGGGCAAGAACATAATTCTTGCAAATATTACTTCGTTTTATCCTATGATTCTTCTCCCAAATTCACATAGAAATATAGATTTATTCTCATGGTGGCCACTCATCAAATTAGTAAGCTCAATAAATTAAGAACAACCCAGATGATAATCCAAAAAGAAACTACTATAAATAATATCAAAGAGTAATCATGTTCTTGGTCTCAACCTCAGAACAAGGGTATTTAGCCACTCATTTTTAAATTCAAGACCAAAAATAAGTAATTAATCATACCCAAAATTAATCTTGAAGTAAAGAAGTTTAAAAGAAATAATAAGAACCCTAAAAGAGAGAATTTTCTGCTTTTTCGCCGCTGCTATGCTTGAAAAAAGTGTTTGGAATTGTGCTCACGTGTTCCTTTTATACTTGGGAATATTTCACCCGATCTGCACTACTGACGCGATGTGTCACTAATCGCATTACTCAAGCAAATGTGTCGTGTCAACTTTGCGTTGATGCACTAGAACTTCTCATTAAAAATCCGACTAAGTCTAATTTCATAACACACGACGCGATGCATCAACATCGCATCGTGTCACTGGAATTGTCATCTGAAACTTTGACTAAGCCCCCAAACCCACTCATTGACGTGACGCATCAAATTTGCATCGATGTTCTGGAAGTTCCTTCTAAAATTTTGGCTATGACACAGAATTTACGCATCGACGCGACGCGATGAGTTAGCGTCGCGTCACTGGAAATTCACTCCAATTATTCACTTAGCTATCATAAATCCTCTTTTTCAGCTGCTTCCGTTTATCCTTTATTTCGTGCATCTACACATGCTCTTGGACTCAATAAAATGGTCTTTCACATAAACATAATTAATTCCTCACCATCAATAACCAATTGCTTTTGATATGTGTCCAATTTTAGTCTGAATCCCTTAGAAATTTACCCTGTATCTCTAATCACATCTGTTAGCCATGAAACATAATTTAGCTTACAATTAAATATAATTAACATAATTTTTGTCCTCAAAACAAGTCCAAATATGGGTAGATAGCAGTGTTTGGACATATAAATACGCCCAAGATTAGCGAGGAAAAATCTAATACCCCTATCGTTGTTTGACACATTGGGCTTGGGAAAGCCTAGATCGACCAAGATGGTCTTACAGCTAGTAGGTGGATCCATTTCCTATCTAGAATGAATTATTGAGGATGTCCCCATAAAGGTTGGTAAATTTGTTATTCTTGTTGACTTTATTGTTCTTGATTTTGAGGCAGACGAAAAGGTACAAATTATCTTAGGGCATCCATTCTTAGCAACTGGAGGAGCGTTAATTGATGTTAGAGAAGGAACCCTCAAAATGAGGGTAGAGAATGAAGAGGTGGTATTTGATGCTTACAAAGCACCCAAAATAACATCCCACTATAAATATTTATGTATGATCAATGTTGTTGAGGGGATAGTTGTGGGGTGGTTAGTCCACCAAAAACCTCTTTGGACTACCTGATTGAGCAGCCTAAGCTTCTACTGCCTAAGCCTGATTTGATGCTAATCGATGAGCCTGAAAAGACTAAAGTTAAGGAATCTACTACTCTTGAAAATTTACATCCAAGAGTGGTAAAGAGAATAACAAGATGGAGATCAAGCGTGAGAAAGAAAAGGAAAGAGAATGACTATGTCGTTAGTTGGGTCATGTTGTGGCACTAAATCAGGCGCTGCTTGGGAGGAAACTCAAGTTAAGTAGGTATGATTTCTTTTTATTTTTTAGTTTATTTTTCACGTAGTTTTTGTTTTTAATTGAGTCACAGTCTTATAGGAATTCTGAGTATCATGAGCTTAGAGCATAGTAAAAAAACTGAGTATGGGATCCCACGAACCTCCTTTATGGAAAAAAATTCTACTAGCTAGACCTAAAGGCCTCAAGGAGTATTTTTATCTCTTACTTTTAAGTTCATTTTTGGGACAGAGTAGATTTTTAAGTGTGGGGTGGGGAAATTCCTAAATTTTGGCTCAATTTAAAAAATTTTAGTGTAAGATATTCTTATTGGTGTAATTTTTTATTACATGGTGCAAGTGATTTATTTGGTAAAAGCACGTGGAATAAGTGAATTGCTACTTTTGAGACTCTTAGGCTCATTTTTGTGTCTCTTGTAGTTTTTTGCTTAAATTTGAATTCATGTTATTGTTTGGTTGGGAGTTTAAGATGATCTTATTGAGTTGAGCATGTGCCATGTGCATGTAAGATTTTTTTTCTATATTCCTTGTTGTATGTGATTTCTAGAACTTTCCCAGTGTGTGTGTAAGGCAAAATAAAGAGTGTGGGTTTAGGAGATAATTTAGGCATTTCTTTGATAGCCTTATTTTATACCTTCTATGTGCCCTACCCTTTGTGCATTATCCTAGTTAACCCCCATTGAGCCTTTATCCTTTTTTTGGTAGCCACATAAGTCTCCTAATCCCTTCTTTTATGGACTTTAATTAGATCTAAAAGCTCCTAGGCACTTTAACAAAAAATTGATTTAGTAAGGAGTTTGAAAAATTGGAGAAGAAAAGGGTGAAATTGATGCCCCAGGGTAATAGTTATTGGTGTTTATATTTGATGTGTGGTGGTTGGGAGTGATATGAATGGTGTTAGAAATATTCCTATTATTGTAGAAAATGAGAAAAATTGAATCTTGAAGGAATAAACAATAGGCCCACCATGTGTTTGTGAAAATGCTTAAAAGAGATAGGCAAAACAAAAGAATGGGGTAGACAAAAATGGTGTAAATTGGTTGTTGGAGATTGGTTTTAAATGTATTATGTAGTGTATTAAAGCGCTTAGATAGGTTAGTCTCTATTCCTAGAGAGTTCCTACCCGTCCCTTAACCCATATTACAACACGGAAAAGACCTAATTAATCCTAAGTTCATCATTCTAATATTAATGGAGCATTACAGTAAGGGAAAGCCTATTGTTTATTGTGTATAACTTTTGAATTATTTGAGAGAGTGAGTGTAATTTGATTCTTGCACCCATTATGATAAATGACATAATTGTGAGTAATTATGGGTAACTCTCTTGTTGTGAGGGTCACATGTTTGATGAATGTGGGTGATATGTATGACGTCCTTGATTGAATGATAAGCATGAGTTTTCCAACTAGGCGAGTCAATGCCCGAGTCTAGGATGTTTTAGAGTAGGTTCATAAGCTTTCAATTGTGTTTTTAACATGCTTAGTGTAGAAGCTTGCAATCTATGTAGTCATGGTAGTACTATCTTGAGTGTCTTGCATAGAGCAGAAGTGTAGAGTCTCTAGATGATGATGATTATATTTGAGAGTTTTTCAAGGACAAATAAGGCTTTAAGTGTGGGGTGGTGATGTTGGGTGTATTTATGCATTCTAGCGTCACTATTCTAGTCTTTTTAGCCTTGTTTTAAGGATGATTCATATGGTATATGGGTTGATAATGAGATAAATATGTATCAAAGTGTTAGAGCATGTGTTTAAAATTTTCAAAGTCACTTCCAAACAAGTTCGTACTTAAAAGAGTCATTTAGAGTTCATTTACCTGGAACAATAAGTTGAAGATTAACATGAACTAACTAAGCTTTGCTCTTGTTTTGATTTGTCGTTATTTATGTAGTGTTGTTTTAATTGCTAATTCGTGTGGTGTGATTATTTAGGATACTTTGGGAGCTGAATATGATGATATTTTGATGTTGAAAAGGCTGGAAATCCATGGGAAAGACACCACAAGACAAGGAACTAAGAGGGGAGACTCAACACTTAGCCATAATCTGAGAGACAACTTCCAAAGAGCCAAGGCGATTTGGAGGAGATGCCTTAGACATTGCGGGATATAGGTGGGGAGAAGCCCAAGCTAAAGCGGGGCTCTAGGTGAGGCCGGTCCTTGGCTGGAGCAGGGCTGAAGATGGGTCGGCGCCCTCCCCATTCCCTTGCTCACAAACAGAAAGTTTCCAACTCCTACACGGGTTTAGCTTACCATAGGGTTATAATTACATTTTGTATCACGTTTCTTACATATCTTTGAACATATTTTTGGATATCAAGGGGCTGCTACAACTTCATATTTAGGTTTTTAATATTTAAATTTAATTCATACATATTTTTTGTCGCTAATTACAACCTTTTGATTACGATTATGACTATGCATGGCTAAACGCCCTCTTTCCAGGGTTAAAGCCAAGAACATGAGTATTATTGTTTTGAATTAAGTTCATTTGATTTGGTTATCATCATTGGTTGTTCTTTTATTCTTGTTATAACTATTTTATGGATTCGCGACCCTTAGAATACATCTATTATCAACCTTGTGAACTCGGGAGAGGAAATAAGGAGATAGAACATGGGAATAAATAAAGTATGGTTTGTATTTCTTTATGAAATAAGGAATTGAAATTAGCATCTAGGACAGGGATGTACTTAGATGCCTTACTTCATTCACACGTAGGATGATAGCTTACAAAAATTAAGTGGACGATTACATCCCCGCTAAACAATGTAGTTGTAAGGTTCAACTAAGGTAAAGGATTAGATGTCGGGAGACCATGATCATGCAATTAACCCTAAAAATCAACAGCCAAGGTAAGCAAGTCAATGAACGAAGTTCAATACATAGTATGATTGTTCAAAGTGATTTAACCCTAGGATTTTGTCCTATTGAGTGTTTCAAGATCTTTACTTTCCGTATTGTTTACTTTTCTAAAATTTACAAATTCCAAACTCTTTTTGGCAATTGTTACATCTAATTAATCTAAACTGTTAACTGAAATTGAATCATTACTGAATCAAGTCTTTGTGGGATGGATACTTGGCTTCTTGAAGTGCACTTTACTACTTGATAAGACCACATACACTTGTGTGTGCGCTTGGACACTGTCAGCATCTCTTGATGTTAATTCAAGGAGTCCCCTTTTACTCTTTCTTTATTGCACATGCAGTGAGGATATTGCATTCCTTTTTAGTTAGGGGTGCCTATGGATTTGTATTGTGTTGGTGATGCTTGTTGGATAGTTCTCTTTATGTTATTGATTGTTTTGGGATGATGCCTTAGATATTATTTAATTTTTTTTGTGAAATGATACATTTTGGGTACCCTGATAGTGCCCACATTTTATGTATTATCGTGTTATTCTTCTTATTTTAGTTTTTCTGTTTTTACTCTAGCTTTTATTTTGATTTTGATGATACATGACTAACTTTGCCCTCTGATAGATTGAGTGATGACATTCTTAAGGGTAAAGCGTCGTGTTTGGGTTTTGAGACATAGATGTAGGGGAATTCTGAGTACCCATAGCATAAATGTCAAAAATGCAAGGGAAGTCTGAGTGTCTGTGGCATTGTATGTTGTAAGGTTGGGGTCACTTTCTGCACCATTGGTGAAGTCTGAGTATTCATATGGGTAGTTTGTCCATTTTGAGCCTAAATGTGAAACTAAGACTTTGGTTGAGCCATAGTTTAGCAAATTGTGCGAGAGGCTAATGCAAAATGAACAACCCACCTCCGTTCAAAAATTTTGAAAAATCAAGGGCATGAACGTGAGCAATGTTGTAACCAGACTTTCTCTTTTTATGGCTTCATAAATTTTGACGTATAAATAGAAATAGATACTCCCATTTTGTCTCTCGCGGGAGGGACATTTGAGCCCCCTTGGTGAATTTTGCATGTTGTGTGTGGTGAGATTTTGTTAATCATCCCTTGTACACCTGTGTTATCTAGAACTTTCCCCTTTAGTCTTTCAAAACTAATTTTGATTGATGTGGTTGGACAAATGATCTTAGGACACCTTTGTAATTTTGAAACCCACTCTTGCCTAAAAAGCCTACCCATGCATAATTATAACCACTAGTACCCACTTTGAGCCTTTGGAACTTTCTTTGGCAACCTCATTACAACTCATGATCCATTATTTTTATCATTCTGTTGAACCAAACCCTCCTTGAACTTGGAAATATAAATTGAGTCTAAAAGCCTAAGTTGTGGGTAGTAAAGGTAGATGGAAGGAAGTTTGAGGCCACTAAGTGTTAGCAAAATGCCAAATATGCCTAAGTGTGGAAATAAAGGAATAGAAAAAAAGGACCCAATAAAGGAATGAATTTCATGATAATTTCAAGCAAAAGAGATGAAAGAATGGGTAAACAAAGGAAGCAAAAAGTTGGCATGATAAAAGAGAGAAAACAAAGAAGAGTGGCCCATAGTCAAAAAGGAAGATTGAAAAGTGTGATGTAGATATTCAAGAAAGGGTGTAGCCATGTTGTCCTAAATGATATCCTACCCTATCCCAAACCTATGTTACAAGCTTAAAAAGTCCTTTGAGATCTCCAACCATTTACTATCTTTGTAGTGGCGATTAAAAATAGGGGCAAGCCTACGGTATGACACTTGTTGCATTGATTTTTCTTTTTTTGGGGAGAGTGTTTTTGAACTTAAAATTCCTTGTTACAAATTTGGTAGATTGGTGTGAGAAATTATTTTTCTTATAAGGTTGGCATGTGAAACAAATTGAAGTGGGTGATTTAGTCACCTTCCGAGCAATAAGGCGAAAGGAGTATATCTTAGTTGTGGTCAAGTGGAGGCCATCTCTAGAGTATTGGTTGTTGTTTCTTGGTTGCTCTTTAATGTCCTATGCATCCTTGAATGTTTTATCTTATGATGATGGGTGTAGTGGAAATTAGCTTAGCCCGTATGCAATGAGCTACTTGTGGTTGGGAATAAAGTTGAAGTCATTGTGAGATTTAAGGTTTAAAGTATGGGCATAGGGAATTGTTGTCTCATGGTAAGAGGTAGTGTTTCTTGAGGAAAAGCAAATGCTTTAAGTTGGTGGTGTTGATGAGTGATGATTTTACCACTCATTGTCAATAAAGATTTGTTCACATTACCTTGTTTTGAATGAATGAATGAATGATACATATTGGTGATAAAATGCACTAATATCCACACTTTGCGGGCATAGCGTTGAGGTGATAAAAAGATGTGGAATGGAGCTGAAAATGATAAAAAGAGAGCAAGAAAAGTGCAACTGAAGACTTAGAGCAGCATGGCCTTAGGTACCACGGCCGCAGTCAGCTGACCGAGATCGCGGAAATCAAGCAAAAGTCATCCTACCACGATCACAGGAGTTACCCACGGTTGCTTAACCGCGGTCGCAGCCAGACCCACGCGATCACGGCTTAGTGGAAGAAATCAGCCCAAGGGAAAATCTGAAAATGGACGTGGTTGAACCCAATTTCGACAAAATAACTCAAACCCTATCATCATTCCACCATATTCCATTTTCCCCAATATTTTAAGTCTAGCTCTAGAATTCATAGCATCCATTTTTTGGAGAAGAAAATATTGTATAATTTTTGGGTGAAAAATATATTTGAGACTTCCTAAATGGAAAATTAGCTCACTTTCATTGTTGATTTGTGGGACTGGCAAGTTTTATGTAACATTCACTTAAGCTTCAATAAATTACTTCAATGGAGATTATGGGTATATCTATGCTTATTTATCTTATGTGCAGCTAGATCTCCCTCTTTGGATTATGTGTGAATAAGGATTAAAGTGTGTGTGGGTTGTTATTGATTATCTTCTATTTAGTAGTTCATATTTATGGGTTTTATCATTACTATGCTAACATGGTTAGGCTTTGATGGGTGAAATCCCCAAATATCCACATGGGTATGATGAGTTAAAGCTCCATGGTCTGAAAACCTAAATTCATCTTTGAAAGAAGGGTTTTGTGTGAAGTTTAGGAATCCATATCATCCTTGAAATATGGATGTGGAGACAAAAGCAATGATAGACAATTGTGTGTGTAGTTTGCTAAATTTTCACTATCTTAGAAATAAGGGTGAATGTGAGATTGATTATACTATGGGTATCATCCTAGAAATAGGTATGCCTGGATTGAGGTTGTGGTTAACAAATGTTGAACACACTTATTAGGTATTCGAAAGAATCAATGGGTGAAAGTTTGGGGTTTTGTTGAAAGACTATCATCAAAATCTATAACCAAACCTACCCATATTTTACTTACTAAATTGAAGTAATTTTCTAACACTCACATATTACACCCTTAGTACTGCATAATCCTAAGATTCGTGCATACTTGTTAAAACTCTAATCATTCGTAGCCCTAAATTTATACAAGAAAAAAACAAAAAGAAACATTAGTATATGTACTTATCTCCCCCATTTTTATCTTCTTGTAATATTGGTTTGGATTTAACTTGTATCTATTATTTTTAAGTAACTTGATTGCCACTCATATTGTTCCTCGTGGATTCAACCCCGACACCAAAGTAGGTTAAATATATTGACGACTACCTCGTACGTAAATTGACATGTAAGTTGAGTGTTATCAAGTGCCGCACGGTAAGTGGTCCAAACTACCTTATTTTGATATTGTTTTAGTCTTGGAATTCCAGTTTAGCAAAAGGCCTATAATAGTGTTTTCAATGCAAAATCCATGTTTGTGTGTGGTTATTATGATGGTTAACTGTTGTTGTCAGTGTACATATTAATGGGGAATCCTTGAGTACCCGAATTTAGTCCTATAAATGATAGAATTCATGTGTACACCATATGTTTGATAAATTGCCCTAATGAAATCCATGTTAGTTCATTTGAGTTTTGAGGGCAATAATCTAACATTGAGGGTTTAAGTTTCATGAGCATAATGAGAATTTTCAAATTGGAACTTATTTTGGGGATAAAATCTGGTGTCTTGGTGATGTGCAAAAACTATCAAAAATGGTCCTAGTTACTGCAATCGCGGTTAGTGGTACCACGATTGTCGAACTGAAATTATGGTGAAGGTTCCACGAATGCAAAACCACGATTGCGATGAAAGTTCGTGATTTCCATAACTAAGATCAGCTTTTAGCTGAGTCCAAAATTTCTGCATGTCCATTTCTTAACCCAGAACCGATTATAGCATTGCCACATGAGTTTAACTAATTAATATAACATGGTTTTTTCTTGAAATTTCTAATGATGGTTTGGATTAGGTTGCCTACAAGTACTCAACACGGTAGACTACTACCACGTCCATTTTATGGCTCTAGGATTCCACAGACAGTATTACAATGACATTCCAAGGACCAAACTACTCCTAGAGAAGGGTATTTGCATGGACAGGGTGCCCAAAAAATTTCCAGACTTCTTCAACAGGCATGCTGCTACCCGGTGGATATGCTTTGCCCCAAACCCTTGTGAGGTTAATGAGCACTGGGTAAGGGAATTTTATGTAAATCTTAGTGTATTCTCCCTCTCAAACCCTGTGATGATCATTAGGAAGAAAGATATGCATTTTGGAGTTACACGGGTAAATGAAGTATATGTGCTCCCATATGCAGATAGTGCTAACTTTCACGCACAAATTTGTTAGCCAGGTACTTGGATGGCTAGCATTCTATGCCTCGACAGAGAGGTTTCCTAGGCTGCCACCAAAAAAGGGATCTCTATGAATGACTTCATAGTAGAGGCCAGAATCTAGTTGAACATTATATGCAGTAGAGATTCACCTTAATCACATATGACTACGGTCACTGATTTGTGAGCTTTCATGGTATCATATCCTATGTTGGGTATTTCTCTGAACGTGGCCAAATTATTCTTGAAGAATGGAGGCATTTAAAAATTCATGGGGGTACACTTCTTCCCTTTCCTTTTCTTACTACTGAGTTATGCAGGAAAGCCAAGGTAGATGAGTATCCCACAGACACTTGGGTGAAACCAAGCCGCTGCATCACTCCACTCAAAATCAGGGGTGAGGGTGTACTTATCCAGAGCAAAAATATAAAAGTCTACTTGGGCAAGTCAAAATCTCAGGAGCCCGAATCATGTAGACCATCTATGGCTGGGCCTCCGTAAGACATTGGTATCTATATCGGGTCAATCAAGGAGCCAGTATCAGGTTTTCCTCAAGGTCTAGGAGAGTCAACTACTAGGCGTCACTCTTATTTTTCCTTTAGTACTATGAGAAGTATAATAAAGATTAGGAAAAGTAGGATACCACAGTTGCTAGACTTGAGAGGGCATACTCAGCACAGGCAGAGTCTCACATGGATCTTTGGGACTCCCATGAGAAGATGAAGATGAGGGATAAGAAGAGAGATAAATTTTTCGACAATATATGGAAGAGAGTGAAGGGACTGTGGAAAGTCCTGAAACTTTGTGACAAGCTACCTTCTCCCAGAGTCGAAAGTGATGGTGAGGCACCTGCTAAATGGTCTGATGCCGATGCTGGTGGAGATGATACAGAGTCTGCCAAAGAGAGAACTTTTTGAGGCTGATTCAGGGAGAACCCTTTTCTCTTGTCTTGTTGTTTATGCAGTAGAGATACTACTAGATTTTAAGTTAGGTTTGAATGTCCTTATATTTGTAATGTTTTAATATATTTATGGGTGTTTCTGGTATTAGTTTGATGAGATTATGGATGATATTTATTTTGTTTTTGGATTGCTACACTTAGGGCACTCTAATGGTGCCCACGTTTTCATGGATTAGTCATGTTGTTTTGATTTTTAGATCTTTGTTTTACTTTAGTTTTAACTTAATGATGGTGATGTATGACAAGCTTCTCCCTATGATAGATTGAATGACGACATTCTATCATTGGGAAAAGCTCATCTTGCATCACCATTATAAAGTTAAAACTAAAGTAAAACAAAGATCTAAAACTCAAAACAACATAACTAATCCATGAAAATGTGGGCACCATCAGAGTGCCCCAAGTGTATCAAATCGAAAACAAAATAAAAATCATCCACAAGGTGTTGTGATTGGGTTTTCAATTTAGATGTAGGTAAATTATGAGTACCTATGGCATCAAGGTCATAAATGCAAGGGAAGTCAGTGTACCTGTAGCATTGCAAATTTGGAACTTCACTCATGCCATTGGTGAAGTCTGAGTAGCCATATGATTGGTTTGCTCATATTGAGCCAAATGTGAAAACAAAGTTTTGGATTGTTGTCATAAGTTAGAAAATTGTGAGTAGTGCAAATGCAAAACAAACAACCCCCTCCATCCAAAAAAAATTTCACAAATCAATGGCATGGACATGAGCAACCTTGTAACAAAACCTTTTCTCTTTTTGTGACTCCAAAATCTTTGGCGTGTACATATTGATAGATATTCTATGTTTATCTCTTACGTGAGGAGAAAATTGAGCCGCCTTTGTGAGCTCACATGCCATGTGCGGTGAGTTTGTTTGATTAAATCTTATTTATAATTGTGTCATCTAGAACTTGCCCCATTAGTCTCTCAAGGCTAATTTTGATTGTATTTGGTTGGAGAAAGGATCTTAGGCCATCTTTGTGAAATTTGGAAGCCCTAGAATTTTCTAAGTCCGGGACCCCTTAGCAAGCTTAAAAGACTGAGTTGAGTTTAAGATTTTGTGGGGTCTTACAATCAACAGTGACCATAAACTCCAAAATTGTTGTTTTGTTTGTACAAACACATAGAATGAAAATCAAACTTCAAAAAACTCATCAGACACCAACAAATCTAATCAACAGTTCAACAATAAGACCTACAGTAATAACAAAAAATCATTTTTCACTCCGAAAAAAGTAGAGAAGAATAAGAAATACCATAAATTAGGTTTTTCTTCAGTCCCCATTTCAAATTTATGCAGTACATATTGAAATTGTTAACCAATACTAGAAGAGAAGTTGGCTCAAGTTCCTCTTTTTCTTAATAACTAAAAAGCCCTAATTTTTTACCTGTGAAAGAAGAAAAGAGACGATGAAGAACTTGAAGCTATTGTCACCGGAGAGCAATGTTGTCACGTTGATTGAAGGTTAAAAGTTGAAAAAGAACTTGAAGTTCAACTATTTGTCACCAGAAGGTTGAAGCCGCCGGGGATTGAAGGGAGAAATTTGCAGAACTGTTGGTTGGGAGAAGATTGAGAGAAACAATCAAGATAGAGAGAAATGAGAGAGGAGAGAGTTGGTTGATTTGGTTGATTTGGAGTGGATAGGGGTGTGGGTTGATTTGTATTTTTGAAAAGATTAGAAAGTTTTGAAAATATTAATCAAGTCCACAATTAACTTAATTAAGTTTCCTAATGATGTTTGACCTTTAAGTTGGTCAATGTCACAAATCCTTCATTCAAGACTTAAATGACACCTTTCCTTCAATTTTCTCTATAATGTGTCTTAAAAAGTATTGACTAACGAATATAAGTGAAAGGAATAAAATTTCTAGAAACTAAAAGAGAACCATTATACTAATTAAAAATGGTTACCTGATTGTTGAAGAAATGCAAAACTTTTCCTTTGTTGTGGCTTATGGCTTTCCAAAGTCGTGAATTTGTTATGCAAAGAAAGTTATTTCTGCAAAAAGTTGTTGAGTATGCTACGATGCATTGCATTAATTTAATCTTTTTTTCTAAAACGTTGGCATCTTTACATTAGTTTTGTGTATTAGGTTAGATTTTAAAAGTTTATTTAAGTAAATTTGATTAATTTTTAAAAACTTTTCTCCTATCATATATTTTAGGACTTATGTTTCATGTAGAAAAAATAAAACCTACCGAAAACATCCTCTGGTCTCTCTATTCTTCCTAGATATTACTTTGTGGGAATATAGTGGATTCCTCCCCAAAAAGTTATCTAAAATGTTATAGAAACGTGAAGTCAAGTAAATTTTGAGGAGTCCATATTAAATGGCTTAACAAAAATGACTTTATACCCACAAGGACTTAAATACAAATTGATTAAAAATGAAAGAATACTTGTCATCCGCAGCGACCTTATTGGTCTATAATCAATGCATCTTGATATATCAACACTTTGTAGTCATAAATATTCTAATGAAAGGTACATAAGAGTTTCACATAAAAAAATTTACTTGTACATCGTATAAAAGGAAAACAAAGGATACAAAATAAAGATTAAAAATATTAAACTAAAGAACTGAAATTCACAAACTTGATATGGTGAGGTGGGTAAAAAGAAACTCAATAATATAAATATAAATAACCAAGTTTAACTATGAATTGAAGATCCAAATAACATAATAAAAAATAAGACAAGTATTTTACATAAATAAAATGATGATCATATAGAGTGCATGAAGATTGATACAAATACTACATGATTGAATACAAAGGTGTGAAGCTACTAATAAGCAAGAATGTTAATGATAAAACCTTTTTGACAATGCCTAGTATATCATCCAACAAAATAGTCTTATGCTTGTAGTATAGCTAGAGGTGTCAAAATGAACCCAAATTGAGATGATCCGCCCAACCCGCTTAGTAGCTAATGGGTTGGGTTCAAGATAATTTATTGTTGGGTAAAATCTCAACTCATTAAGTCTAAACCCATTTCTAAATTGGGTTCAAATGAGCTCAATTCAATCTCTACTTCAATCTATTTAATAGAAAATGATTTTTCTTAATGAAGTTAGGAACAACAAGCGACAATGCGTCCTCCCATTCTCAAAATGACCCACCTCACCTCACCCTAACCCCACTATACCCCCAACTTACCCTACCCCCACCCTGCCTCCATTAAAATATTATTTTTATTTCTCAGAAAGTTTTTTATAATTTTATTTTTGCCCCCAGCCCACCTCTTTCCCACCCCCTTCCTGTCCCGAACCCCTAAAATCATTTCTTAACTTACGATCAAAATCCTACCCTCCCCCTTCATCGAATCCCCTACCCCCCCCCCCCCCAAAAAAAAGAAGATATTTTTTAAAAATAAATAAATACTTTTTTTATAAAAAGAAATGTTACCCCAACCCCCATCTCCCCCTACCCCCTGCACTCCCCAATACAACAATATCCCACCCTCCAAAAAATATAGTTTTTTTTTAAATGTTAAATTTTTTTCAGAAAAAAACTTTTACCCAACCCCCATCCTTTCCCTACCCCCACATCCCACCCCCACACCGCTCCCAATTTGTTTTCAAAAAAAATTTTGACTCACCCCCATCACCCCCTAACTCCGCCACCCCCATCCCCATGGCATACCACTGTCCCAAAAAGTTATTTTCGTTACAAAAATAATTTCTTTTTTAAGAAAAATTTTACCTCAACCCCATCCTAACCCCGACCCCTTACCTCACACCTCTCTCCATAAAATGAATTCGTATTTTTTTAAAAAAAATAGATTTTAAAAAATATTCTTACCCCACCCCCACCTACCCTCACCCCACTCATTATCCACCCACCCAACCTCATTCAAATTTGTTTTCTTAAGTTGGGTTTCAAGGGGTAAATATCAATATGTTAATAATTTTTAGACTAAGCGGGTCAAATTGGGCGGGTCAAGACCCAACCCTATTTTTACCCATTTAACCCAACCCATTTCAACCCAAAGTGAATTTGGGCTGGTCATGACCCAACCCGATTGAAATGACCCAAATCGAGGCCTTTCTGTATGGGCTTTCCAAGTTCGACCGGGACCGGAGACCACCCTCGTTACCCAACCCAACCTCCAACTGTCTTCCCTAAGTTGGCTGAATTTCGAACATATAACAAAATAGTGTAACTATCCAGATTACAGACTTTAGGATAGGTTTATTAACGAGACCGCCCCCTACCAGCCGTACAACCATACCAAGCCAAACCAAACCATAGATCCAACCATAGTCAAATAAGTTCCAAAACATAATATGATTAATCCCAAAATAAAATACGATGGAACAGTGAGAAATTATGTTCAATGATGTCAACCCCAATACCAATGCCAATATTAAGGCTGACACCAATACCGATCCTGCCCATACCTATCCATAACCGCCCCACAACGTCTCTAACCAAAAGAATAACAAAATCTGGTTGGGACATACCCCCAACCATAGCCAAAACTAATATCTATAAATAATTAAAAGTATGAAATAAATCCATAAAATGGAGCCTTTCAGATAGATGGAAGCTCACCACTTCAATTCAACAGTTGTCCCCAAATATCCAAATGCTAAGAAGGAAGAGTAGAACAATCAGTTCTTGCATCGCGTGGGGATACAACGCCCAAAGATGGGTTAGTTGGTGAACGCTAGCATGAACTCAGGATAAGGTTAAAATAATGCAGTTTACAAAACCAAGTAAAAACCATCTATATGCACACAAACATACATATATATATAACTATTCCAGGAAAGGAGACCGTGTTTAGCATGCCATTAAAACCATTAACTGGGATGTGTACCTCTACCGTCCTAAACCACTCATAGGCTATACGGTTTCTGCTTTCCCTGCTGAAAGGGACTCAGTGTGTGAAGATGCACGACCAGGGAAGAAAACCTGGGATGACTAGTACATCCCCCAAAATATAGAGTGTGACATCATGCACACGGTCACTAGGACCAAACCTCACATTGGCAAATATGAGTTTCTAGTTTTGATCCCCCTAGGACTTCCACCTTCCACGGATTTGCTAAATACCCCCTCCTTTAAGCCCAATTAAAACCATTTTCCAACTAAACCTTTATTCCATTATTGTTAACCAAGGATATTGGTAGTGGTATTGTCATACCGACTAAAACTTGCAAGTATTGTCCTTAGCCATTCCTCAGGGGATTCCCATGTACCCCATATGATTTCCAATTAAACCAAAACCATGGCCACTAAGGCCTTTCCAATCCATTCAAAACCATTTAAACCATTCATATCATTTAGGGTTCCATTACTAGGTTTAACCATGTATAAGTTCCATTGAAAAACCAATATTATAGTGAAAAGATTGTTATAGGCATTTTATCAAACACTTTAGGGGCATAGTATTTCCAAAACCAAAGTCCATTACCAAAGAACCATTCCCATGCAATCAATTATCCTAGACCACCATTAATGCATATAAAAGCATAATTAAAAACATGGGAAAACCATAACTAAGCATTCATAACCAAAACCCCCAAATCATATTTGAAAACCCAAAATCATATAATTTTCAAATCATGAAAACATTGTATAAAACCATGCCTTTAGTTTGAACTAATAATGAGGGAAGAGAATATGCCTTAAATCAAGATGAAGATGGAGAGAAATTACCAAGTCAATCCCTAATTTACTCCTTAAGATGAAACTCTAGCTTTCTTTGCCCAAGAACTCTAGAGAGGATTTAAGAGTGTTTAAAAATAGAATAATAGGGCAAATAACTTTTCAAGTGCAATCTAAGTCGTGGGACCTTATTAGGATAAGTGGGGAAATATCCAAGTTTCCCTCACTTAAACTGGATTAAATTCTCTTCATAAGGTACGACTGACCCTTACGAGTAGTACCCATCCTATATGAGTGGTACCCACCTCTCGTACCCTTGGCTTTCCCTCTTGGACCCAACACTGTCCAAGGTATGACACACCTAAAACCAAGCCGTATTCAAGTGTATGACTAGTACCCATAAATTGTACCCCTGGCAGAATAGAATCCAGGAGGTTTAAACATCGACCACCATATAAGTTTCGGGTATGACTTGTACCCTGGCTTACGGTTCATGGTGAGACACTCGTACTCAAATTCAACTTAAGTTACCAAGTCTAAGGTTAAGTGAAGTAACCAAACAACTCGTACATAACTATACGACTCGTACCACCCAAATCATACTCGTTCTAGTAACGATATCCATCCTACCAACCAAAATTGGTCAGCATACGACCAAACCATACCACCCATACCCAAGTGTACAACTCATTCCCCAAAGTCATATCTTTCCCAAAAACTAGAAATCATGGAAATTTTCTAAGGTACAAAAACCAGGGTGTTTTAGTCTCCCCTTCTAGGAACATTCATCCTTGAATGGAGGACAAGGTAGGGGTAATCACACGCATGAGTCATTTACATTATCAAATATATTTCCAATATTAACAAAGTTTGAAAACAAAGAGGCAAGGATATTATTCTGTCCTTTAACAAACTAAGAAAATAAAGTTGTTTTGAAGACACATACCTTCTGCATGAATCCCAGGAGCAGAAAACAGATGCGGAAACTTGGACTTTGTATCCTTTTTCACTTCCTATGTAGCTTCTTCCACCTTATGGTTCTGCCACAGAACCTTAATCGAAGCCACATCCATGGTTCGCAACCAATAACCTATCTGTCCAAGATCTCAATCGGACCTCTTCATAAGACAGAGAGTTTGAGATACCCAACCCCTCCAAAGGAACTATCAAAGAAGGGCCACCAAGATACTTCCTCAACATGGAGACATAAAATACCAGATGAATGAAGTTCAAACTAGGAGACAACTCTAATTCATAAGCAATATTTCCAACCCTCCGCAAAATCACATAAGCAATAATTCCAACCCTCCGCAAAACCACATAAGCAATATTGCCAAACTGCATTACTTCTTTCATGGGAAATACCTTGAGGAACACCTTATCCCCAACCTCAAACTCCAAATCTCTACGTCTTACATCCACATAGGATTTTTGGCCACTTTGGTCAGCGTTAAGCCTATCCCAAATCACCTACACCTTTCCATAGCCTGATATACCGAATCCAAACCTAACATATCCGCCTTACCAAGCTTGAACCAACCAATAGGAGATCTACACCTACTACCATACAATTCCTCAAAAAAGGTCATACCAATACTAGAATTATAGCTATTGTTGTAAGAAACTCTACCAAAGGTAGATGCTCAACCCAACTGCCACTATAATCAACCACACATGCCCGAAACATATCCTCCAATGTCTGAATAGTTCTTTCGACTTACCCATCCGTCTGAGGATGAAAAGCAGTACTCAGACTCACCATAGTACCCAATTCCTTCTGAAAAGACCACAAAAATGAGATGAAAACTGCGTACTATGATAAGAGATAATCAAAATACGTACCCCATGCAGCTTCACAATCTCCTGAAGATATAACTTCGCATAATCCTCCACCAAAAAGGTTGTCCTCACTGGCAAGAAGTAAGCAGACTTTATCATTCTATCCACGATGACTTAATCAAATCATATTGATTCCGAGACCAAGAAAGACCGATAATGAAATCCATATTGATTCCCTCTCATTTCCATTCGGGTAAAACAATCTCTTGATATAACTCATCAGGTTTCATGTGCTCAACTTTAACTTGTTGAAGCACCAAGCACTTGGCCATAAAATCAACCACATCCCTTTTCATACTATTCACCAATATATCTCCTTGAGATCATGATACATATTTTTCAAGCCGAGATGTACAATGTAGAGCGATTCATGTAGCTCAGCCAAGATCCTTTTGTCGCAACCCATCGACATCAGGAATGCACAACCCCCTTGGTACCGTAAAGTACCATCGCCACTGATCTCAAACTCTGTTACTTTCTTTATACCCATATTACTCTTAATTTCATTAATATAGGATCTAACACTTGCTTTTCCTTAATATCTGCACCAAGAGATGACTGAACCACTTCCTGTAACATCACCGCACCATCCTCAGAGTCCAAAAGACAAACTCTAAGAGTAGCCAAGTGGTGAATATCTTTCACCAATTCCTGTTTTCCTTCCTCCACATGAGCCAAACTCCCCATGGATAACCTGCTAAGTGCATCAACAACCACGTTAGCCTTACCTGGCTGATAGTAAAGACTTATGTTATAGTCTTTTAGAAGCTCCAACCATCTCTTTTACCTGAGATTTAGCTCATTCTGAGTTAACACATACTGTAGACTTTTATGATTAGAAAAGATATCTACGTGCACTCCATACAGATAATGTCATCATATTTTTAAAGAAAAAACCACCACCAATAACTCCAAATCATGAGTAGGATAATTCCTCTCATGTACCTTAAAATGCCTGGAAGCATAGCCAATCACCTTCCCATGTTGTATCAAAACACAACCAAGTCCCACCCTAGATGCATTATAATAAACCACAAACCCCTCACTGCCCTCAGGCAATGACAATACCAAATCCAAAGTTAGCTTATTTTTCAACTTCTCAAACCGCCCCCCCCCACACACACAAGAATCCAACCAAGAAAACTTTACCTTTTCTGAGTCAACTTAGTTAAAGAAGCAACTATCATAAAAAATTCTCTGTAAACCGCTGATAATACCCAGCCAAACCCAAGAAGATTCGAATATCAATTGAAGTCATGTGTCTAGGCCACTTTTAAACCATAATCACCTTTTGTGGATCCATCATGATCCCCTTGCTAAAAATAATATGACCAAGAAAGGTCACAACGTTCAACCAAAACTCACACTTGGAGAACTTGGCAGACAACTGTTGTTCCTTCAAGGTCTGCAATACCATATGGAGGTGATTATCATGATCCACCTCACTTTTGGAATAACCCAAAATGTCATCAATAAATAGAATGACGAAGATATCTAAGAACAGCCTGAAAACCCTGTTCATTAAGTCCATAAATACTATCGGGGTATTAGTCAAATCAAATAACATCACCAAGAACTCAGAGTGCCTATACCGAGTACGAAAAGTCAACTTAGGGATATCCTACTTCCTAATCTTAAGCTGATGATACCCAGACTAAAGTTCTATCTTAGATAAGAACTTGGCACCTTCTAACTGATCAAACAAGTTATCTATCCTTGGAAGAGGAAACTTGTTCTTGATTGTTACCTTATTCAACTGTCCATAGTCAATGCACATCCAAAGGGAACCATCCTTCTTGTGCATAAACAACACCGGTGCACCCCACGGGGATACACTAAGATGAATAAACCCTTTATCCAAAAGATCCTTAAGTTTTTCCATGAGTTCCCTCAACTCAGTCGGAGCCGTTCTATAAGGAGAAATAGATATTGGATGAGTGTCCAGAACCAAATTAATACCAAACTCTATTTCCCTATCTAGAGAAACACCAGGAAGATCATTTGGAAGGACCTCAGAAAACTCATTTACCACCAGAACTGACTGTAAAGAAGAACCTTCAGGAGTTAGAATCTTTAACCCAGACCAAGTGATAAAGAAAACCTTTAGAGATTAGCCTCCGAGCTATAACATAAGAAATAAACCTCCCCCTAGGAGATAGGGAACCACCCTCCCACTCTATAACTGGTCCACCAGGGAACCTAAAGACAACCTTATGGGTCCGACAATCCAAGAATGCATAACAAGAGTGTAATCAATCCATCCCCAGAATAACATCAAAATCCACCATATCAAGTTCAAGAAAATCCACCAAAGTTTTTTCTCCCACCCATAGATACCACACACCCCATATAAACTCTATTAGCAATAACCGAGTCACCTACCAGGGTAGAAATAGAAAAAAGATCTAAAATAACCTTAGGATCAAAACTAATACATACAACCACATATGGGGTCACATATGAAAGAGTGGAACTTGGATCAAGCAGACAATACACATCATGAGAAAAGAGTTGTAATATATGAATAACGACATCAGGTAATGCCTTAAATTCATGACGAAATGCAAGAGCATACAACCTATTCCGGACAGTGCTAGTACCAGAAGCAGGAGAAGACACCAAAGCCGCACCACTAGGAGCAGGAGCGGAAGATGAAGCAACTGGACTGCTCCACAACCTCCCTTACCAATTAGATAATTCTTGAGCATATGGCCTGGCTAGCCATATTTAACACTTGTCCCTTCCTTCGTCATAATAACCCCAATGAAGAAGACCACAGAACCGCCAATAAGGATATGAAGAAGCCGACTGACCTTCACTCACCTGAGATTGGGCACCCTATGCCCTGAAATTATTGCCACCTTACTGACGCCTATGACCCGACTGCCTCGTGTAAGGAGTGCTAACAGTAGACAAGGAACCAGAACACCCCCACTTCTTTTTTGGATATTTACCTCCACCCCAAAAACCTTGCGACTGAGAACCTACCTAGTCAGAAAACCTGCTCCTCTTACCCTGCCTATCTCTAAATTTTACCTTTTTCCTCTTCTCATCCCCCATCTGTTGCATATAGACAACTAAATATCCATATGCTTGATTAGCAAAGCAGTCTTGATTTCCAAGATCAAATCTTAAGATAGCCCAAAAGCAAACTTTCTCATCCTCTCTCTTATGTCAGCCACCAAATTAGGAGCATACCTTGATAGCTGATGAAATTTCAAGGCATATTTCTTGACAAACATTCTCCCTTACTTAAGATTCACAAACTCCTCCATCTTTGATTTCCTCAGCTCTTGAGGAAAGAAACAATCCAGAAAAACACCAAAAAAGGCATCCCATAAGGATAACTCCTCCACATCACCTCCATCCCTATCACACTCTTTGTATTATTGGTACACGATATCCTTAAGATGATAAGCTACAAAGTTTACACCTTCCACATTTATGGACTGCGTCACCATGAATATCTTCTCCATTTCATCCAAGAAACCTTGAGGATCTTTTTTAACCTTCATACCCGTAAAATTTGAAGGATTCAGTTTCATAAACTGGACAACCCTTATGGCCTTAGTAGAAAACCCACAAGGCGCATCCCGCTCAACCTAAGAAGCAACCAACTGGGCAATAGTATGAAAAGACTAGCCAAATTATGCATTAGTTACCTGAACCTGAGGGGGACTAGTAGCAATCGGAGGAACTCCAGAACAATCAGAGATAACACCCTGAGATCAAAAATGACATTTATACATAGGACGTACCTTATCAACATTGTCCCCAGATGGGACTGAAGAGTTTCCTTGTGTTCCAAATCGCCGAGGTATGATCTGAAAACTAAACAACCAAGGATTAGAGAAGAATTCCAGGACTAGACTCCAAGCTTACAAATAGAATACCAAGAAAGTAGAACATTCCTAAATTCCTTCTAGCATCTCTCTTATGAGTGTGGCGTGCTACACACCCCTAAAAGAGACTCTACTCGACACGAATTTGTGGACTCCCAATTGACCATGAACCTAAAGCTCTGATACCAACTTTACACGACTCGACCTGGGTCCTTGTCGTAATGGGCGTCCTAAGTCCGACCGGGACTGGAGACTACCCCTTTACCTAACCCAACCTTCAGTTGTCTGCCCTGAGTTGGCTGAATTTTGAACATATAATAAGATAGTATAATATACAGATTATAGACTCTAGGATAGGTCTATTACCAAGATCGACCCAACTAAATTCGACCGTTCCCTACCAACCGTACAATCATACCAAGCCAAACCAAACCATAGATCCAACCATAATCAAATAAGTTCCAAAACATAATATGATTAATCCTAAAATAAAGTATGATAGAATAGTGAGAAATTATGTTCAATGATGTCAGCCCCAATACCAATGCCAATATTAAGGCTGACACCAATACCGATCCCGCCCATACTAACCCATAGTAGTACCATAAATTCTCTAACCAAAATGATACCAAAATCCAGTTGGGACATGCCCTCAATCATAGCCAAAACAAATATGCATATATAAGTCAAAGTATGAAATGAGATCCATGAAATGGAGCCTTCCGAAAAGATAAAAGCTCACCACTTAAATCCAACAGTTTTCCCCAAATATCCAAATACTAAGAAGGAGGAGTAAAATAATCGATTCCTGCATCGCGTGAGGATACAGTGCCCGAAGACAGATTAGCAGGTGAACGCTAGCATAACTCAAGATAAGGTTAAAATAATGTCATTTACAAAACCAAGTAAAAATCATCCATATAAACACAACCATACATACATATATATATATACAACCATGTCGGGAAAGGGGATCGGGTTTAGCATGCCATTAAAACCTTTAGCCCGTCCTAAACCACCCACGGGCTATATGGGTTCAGCTCCCCTACTGAAAAGGCCCCAGTACGTCAAGCCATACGACCAGAGAAGAAAACCTAGGATGACTAGTACATCCCCAAAAATATAGAGTGTGACATCATGCACACGGTCACTAGGACTAAACCTCACATCAGCAAATATGAGTTTCCAGTTTTGGTCTCCCCGGGACCTTTACCTTTCATGACTTTGCTACACCCCCCCCCCCACCTTTAATCCCAATTAAAACCATTTTCCAACCAAACCATTATTCCATTATTATTAACCAAGGCTATTAGTAGTGGTATCATCATACCGACTATAACTTGCAAGTATTGTCCTTGGCCAATCCTTAAGGGATTCCCATGTACCCCACATAATTTCCAATTAAACCAAAACCATGGCCACCAAGGTCTTTCCAATTCATTTAAAACTATTTAAACCATTAATATCATTTAGGGTTCCATTATCAAGTTTAAGCGATGAATAAGTTCCATTGAAAAACCAATATTATAGTTAAAACATTGTTATAGGCATTTTATCAAACACTTTGGGGGCATAGTATTTCCAAAACCAAAGTTCATTACCAAAGAACCATTTCCATTCAACCAATTATCCAAAACCACCATTAATGCATATAAAAGCATAATTAAAAACATGGGGAAACCATAACCAAGCATTCATAACCAAAACCCACAAATCATATTTGAAAACCCAAAATTATACAACATTCAAATCATGAAAACATTGTATAAAACCATGCATTTAGTTAGAACTAACAATAAGGGAAGAGAACATGCCTTAAACCAAGATGATGATGGAGAGAAATCACCAAAACAAGCCCCAATTTACTCCTTAAGATGAAACCCTAACTTTCATTGCCCAAGAACTCTAGAGAGGATTTAAGAGTGTTTTTCAAGTGTTTAAGAATAAAATAATAGGGCAAATAACCTTCCAAGTGCAATATAAGTCATGGGACCTTATTAGGATAAGTGGAGAAATATTTAGATTGCCCTCACTTAAACTGCATTAAATTCCCGTCATAGGGTGCGACTGACCCTTACAAGTCGTACCCATCCTGTACGAGCGGTACTTACCTCTCGTACCCTAGGCTTTCCCCTTTGGACCCAACACTGTTCAAGGTAAGACACACCCAAAATCAAGTCGTATTCAAGTGTACGACTAGTACCCATAAACCGTATCCCTAGCAGAATAGAATCCAAGAGGTTTGAACACTGACCACCATACGAGTCCTGGGTACGACTCGTACCCTGGCTTACAGCTCATGGTCAGCCACTCGTACTCAGATCCAACTTAATTTACCAGGCCTAAGGTTAAGTGAATTAATCTAATAACCCATACCCAACTATACAACTCGTACCACCTAAATCGTACCCATTCCAGTAACTACATCCATCCCACCAACCGACACTGGTCAGTATACGACTGGACCATACCACCCATACCCAAGTGCACGACTTGTTCCCCTAAGTCGTATCTTGCCCAGAAATAAAAAATTAAGGAAATTTTCTAAGATCTAGAAACCAGGGTGTTTCACCGATATTCAATTCAACCCATTTATTATTTTCAATCTCAACCCAACCCGCCCTTTTGACACCCATAAGTATAGTTGTTGATCCGTTTCCTTTTGTTCCAACAATATGAACAGTCTACAAAATAATTTCACTTTAGACCGATGAGTGAATTACAATTAACAAAGCAAAAAAAACAAAAACTCAACAAATACGATGAAGGCTTATTGATTAGTCCAATTGTTAGGGTGTTTATAAAGACGTGGTTTTTTAACCTAAGTAGGATTCTATTGTATATTTTAGGAGTCCTTATTTTACCTTATGTATAATAAATTCTTAGGGTTTATATAGAATTATAATTTTATAGATAATTAATAATTTGAGAAAAATAGTAAAAAGACGATTTTGTCTATTGCAGAAACTTATAATGAAGGGCAAAAGTTCAAACAATATTTTTAAAGACCTTCACACTTTAAATATATTAGAGATTAGAGATTAGAGATTAGAGCCTAGTTTAACCGCACATGCCTCGTACCTATGCGGAGATTTTTAATAAAGTGCAAAAAGTGTAAATCACTTCTCAAACATCCTTCACGCTTTAATATAATAATATAAACATAACATATATTTTATTGTAAACACATATATTTTACCATCGTCAGTTTTGCGTTTGTCATGCAAGACCTCTTTTCCTTGCCGCTAGAGGCTTAGAAAGACACATCGATTTGAACCTTATTTGTAGTACAATTATTTTTTTCTATATTTAAAATCTTTCCTTATTTTTAAAACTAAATTTTTAGAAAATCTTTGATTACTTAGTTAAAACTTTTAAAAGTTTGGTACTTCTTACATTTTTTGTATTTTAACACTTTTATATTTATTGCTAATTTTTTCAAATCTTCTTAAAATCAACTTCAGTTGCTTTAGAATTCTTAAACTAATGAAAATTGCATTAGTTGTAATTAGTTCTGATGACTTCTAATAAGAAAAGGTTTTACTACAAAAATTTAATTAATTTTCATTCCTTAAATTTTAGAAAAATAGTGAAAAATGATTTTGTCTAAAGCAGAGACTTTTAATGAAGGAAAACAAGTTCAAATAATATTTTTAAGACCCTTCACACTTTTAATATAGTACTAGTTTAGATCTACGTGCCTCGCGCATGTACCTCACTTTATTGAAATCAAATGTTATACTAAATAGAATATTTGTTTAAATAATAAAAATGAATACAATAATTAAATTCAACATCTTTTGGAGATTTAATTAATTAAACCTAACTTTTACCAAAAAAGTTTATCAAAATTGATCGACATTCATCTACCACCTGTAAACTGCAACAAAACAATACGATGATAGAGACATCAAAATAATATAATGAAATCTAACCTTTACACAAAAAATTTCTCAAAGTCATCTGACACTCATCTACCACCTGTAAACTATAACAAAATATTATGATAATAGAGATATTAAAATAATACAACTAAACTTAACATTTACACAAAAAATTCTCAAAATAGAGATATAAAAACAATACAATTAAACCTAATCTTTCCCTAAAAAATTTCTCAAAGCCGACCGACATTCATCTACCACCTGTAAACTCATCTATGACCCGTAAACTACAACAAAATAATATAATAGTGATCACAAAACTTCAGTTTTGATGAAAATAATTCTTGTCTGAGCAAAAATTTTGACCCTAAAGAATGACTTGAATGAAAACAAAGAAGATATATATATATATACACAAACACGTTGAATTCTATTATGTTGACAAAAACAGTGAAGAAGATGAGGATTAGAAAATTAAGCATCCACCAATCTAGACATGCAATCGAATCAAGTTAGATCAGTATCAATCATATTTTCACAATAAGTAAATCGATTTCTTCGCTAGTTTAACGTGCATCTCAATATTTATAGAAGTATTTCCTTAATAGAGTCCTATTTTAGGAGTATTTTTCTATCCTATTTTAGGAATATTTTTCTAATTGATCAGTACAAAGAAAAATATTAATTGATTTTCCTTTCATATATTTTAGGAGTCTCATATATTTTAGGAGTTTAGTTAATATAATATAATATAAATAATTAAATAATAAATTTAAAAATAGTGAAAAGATGATTTTGTCTAAAGGAAGGTCTTTTAATGAAGGATAAAACGTTCAAATCATTTTTCTAAGGGTTTTCACACTTTTAATATATTATAGATAGATTATAGATATAGATTATAGATTGTAGATTATAGATATAGTATAGATATAGATAAGATTAACATAGTATAATATAATATTGATATTAATATTAATATTAATATTAAAAATAATATAATATTGATATAGATAGATAGATATAGATATAGATAACCCCCAGAAAATAATTTAAAAACACCAAAAAGTAATATTAAACACAGAGAATTGAAAATTGATCTTATTTAGACACTAAATACGAAGATAGTATTTAGTTCGATCTTTTTGTATTTCTTCTGCCAAAAAAATTACTTTATACAAAAAATAACCAACATAAGCTTTCCAACTTTCGTACTTCTCTCACATATACACAAATTACTTTTAAGTTGCTTATAATCATATTTTACTTAATTCTATATTAATTTAAAATTTATTTTTTGAAAGAAAATTAAGGAGCATGATTCCTATACGATTTTGTGTATACAGTTTTCAAATTTTACCTTTTGTAAGTTTTATCTATATTTTAGGCTTCTTAATTTCTTCCCATATATTTTAGGATTCATATATTTATTTTTTATCATATCTTTATTTTATTAAGATTTTTCTCATATATTTTAGAAGTCCTTAATTTAATAGAATAATAATTGGAAAAAAATAGTAAAAAGAGGATTCTGTCTAAAGTAGATACTTTTAATGAAGGGCAAAACGTTCAAACAACATTTCTAAAGCTCTTCACACTTCTAATATATTATAGATATAGATATAGATTATAGATATAGATTATAAATAACTTGAGATAAACTAAGGCCAAAGTTGTTACGACACACTCCAACTTCACAGGGATTCTATTACCCCTGAACTCAATTTTGGCATATTTTGTCACCCTTTTGTGTTGATGTGACACCTTTATTACAAAAAATAGGGTCCACATCAAAGGTGCCACGTCAGCTAAAAAGGCCGACAAAAGGTGCCACATCAGCTAAAAATTATGACAAAAATATGCTAAGATTTAGTTTTGGAGGGTAATAGGACCCCCGTGAAGTTGGAGTGTGTCGTAGCAAATTTGGTCATAGTTCAGGGGTACTAAAGCTTTACTCTATATAACTTTATTCAATAAAATATTCTTCTTCAATTTAAAAATAAAATACGAATACAATTATGCTAAATAAAAATAATAAGCAATAATAATATTAGTACGACCAATTACATGAAATCAAAAGAAATAAGAGTTGGGAAATAAGAAGTAAGGAAATGAATTATAATAATGCAAAATAAAAAATATAGTTTAAAAAGATATTAGACTAATAAAAATAAAAATAAAGGGAAGAAATTTAAAAGTAATCTTATAATTATCAGTAATTCACAGCTCTCCATGAGTATTAGAGAGTGTAATTATCCTTGTCAGTTACACCTAATTACCTGCTAACCAAGTAATTACTTTCTCAATCAAATATGTCAAACTGTGTAATTACACTCAATTACGTCAAATACAATTTTCATGATGACTTTCCACTCAAGCCCTAAGTGATTTCTTGCTTTCTCTTTATTTAAATTTAAGTTAGTATAAGTAATTGTGTGATGCATGAAATTTTTTAGAAAAATAATCATTAAAAAATATTAACTTATTCATTTAAAATAATAAAATTGATCAATTTTTATAGTACCACATTAACAAATGCTAAATTGATCCTGAGATATAAAAAGTAATTGATAATAGAAAAATTACAATTAATACTTAATATTTAATCACAATAGTAATTATTTTAGATGTTTTGATATTATTTTAGTTTTTTCTTCATCATATTTTATTGACTGATCTTTAAAAATAATAAAATAAGAAATATTAAATAATTGTTAATTTTATTATTGGATTTTTACCTTAGTATTCCTAATCGGTTAAGACACGTGATTACATTTCTATATTTATTCGTTAATTTTAAGAAAAAATTAGAACAATTATATAGTGAAGATCCATTAAAAGGATGGAAAAAACATAAAGCACTATAAAAATTGAATTAATAGATAAAAATAGCATAATAACCCAGAAACCATTAACATATAATTTTGATGATTTAAAAGAATTTAAAATACATATAGAAGAATTATTAGAAAAACAATATATACAAAAAAGTAACAGTAAACATAATAGCCCAGCATTTATAGTAAATAAACATAGTGAACAAAAAAGAGGAAAAAGTAGAATGGTTATTGATTATAGAAATTTAAATGCAAAAACAATGACTTATAATTACCCAATACCAAATAAGATATTAAAAATAAGACAAATACAAGGATATAATTATTTTAGTAAATTTGATTGTAAATCGGGATTTTACCATCTAAAGTTAGAAGAAGAATCTAAGGAATTAACCGCATTTACGGTACCACAAGGATTTTATGAATGGAATGTACTACCATTTGGATATAAAAATGCACCAGGTAGATATCAACATTTTATGGATAGTTATTTTAAACAACTACCTAATTGTATAGTATACATAGACGATATACTATTATATACAAAGACCAAAGAAGAACATTTAAAATTATTGGAACAATTTACGGATATAATAGAAAAATCGGGAATATGTTTAAGTGAAAAGAAAGATGAAATTATGAAAAATCAGATAGAATTTTTAGGAATACAAATAGATAAAAGTGGAGTAAAAATGCAACAACATATAGTACAAAAATTAATAAATTCAAAAGAAGAATTAGATACCAAAAAAATATTACAATCATTTTTAGGATTAGTAAACCAAGTAAGAGAATATATACCAAAATTAGCAGAGAATCTAAAGCCCTTACAGAAAAAATTAAAAAAGGATGTAGAATATAATTATAACGAAGAAGATAAAAAACAAGTTCAGAAAATAAAAATACTTTGTAAAGAATTACCAAAATTACAATTTCCAGATGAAAATAGAAAATTTATATATATAGTAGAAGCAGATGCTAGTGAATATAGTTATGGAGGAGTACTTAAATATAGATATGAAAATGAAAAAATAGAACATCATTGTAGATATTATTCAGGGACGTTTAATGAAACAGAAATAAAATGGGAAATAAATAGAAAAGAATTATGTTCATTATATAAATGTTTATTAGCATTTGAGTCATATATTGTATATAACAAGTTTATTGTACGAACAAATAATACACAGGTACGTTGGTGGCTAACAAAGAAAATACAAAATTCAGTTACAACAAAAGAAATTCGGAGACTAGTACTGAATATATTAAATTTTACATTTACAATTGAAGTAATTAGTACTAACAAAAATGTTATTGCAGATTACATATCAAGACAAAGCTACACAGACTGATATAATAGAAGAGGATACTCTAGAAAAGATATTCAACACCCTAACTACGCTTTCAATGAAAGTGGACAGTATGGGTAATGAAATAGAAAAGCTAAAGACTAATGAAGTTAAACTGAAGTCTAAAGCTACAAATCAGCTAACTCAGTAGTGTGCAGAGCTATGTCGATCGGAAGACATTAAAATTCCATGCTAGAAGGAGACGTTGGGATACTCCATAAAACCCATAACGTTTATCAATCTACTTCTGCAGGTACAAGCAAAGGAGTTAGGAAAAATACAAATATGAACCTAAAAAAGCTATTTGATAAACCATTTATTCCAAATACACCAAAAGATCCTATGTTTATACCCCCACAAATTACCACATACCGAGAAAGACTAAACCAAGACAAAAGACCTACAACTATACAGCCCGAACATATATAGAAAATATTTACAAAATACAAACCTTCTTAAATACCAACCCCAAAGCTATAAACATCTAAGAACCACATACGAATTACATAACCCAGAAGCTAACCGGATACAATAAGCTAATTGTTTTGCCCGAAACCAAACCGGGTCTAGTTAAAACCTGTTACGAATATGGATTACTTAGTACCATATATACCCAAGACGGAAATGAAATATCCAATATACCAGAGATATATGATTCATTTAACATTTTTAAAAGAATAACCAAAGGTAACCTATTTTTTATAAAATTTTATACGGCACCAGCAAAGATATTGTATGATGAAGTTAAATCACCTATACAAGTTGTAAAAATAGGAATGACCCAAGATATGATTATACCAGAAAATACTACTCAATAGCCAGAAATACCTAGAATTGAGATACCAAATTTTTATGCAAATAAGAGAATTATTGGACTATCTACGATTCTTCAAGAGTTAGCAAACACTTATCGCAATAGAAATCCTATATGGAGTTATTATTCAAGAGGTAATGTAATAGTATACTCAAATTCAAAGGAACTACGAGAAGCAGATATGGAAGACGTTAGGCAATGGATCTTAACTTTGCTCAATCCAGAGAAAAAACCTATCGCCAGAGCCATTAGAGAAAAATTTATTTCAGAAGAATTATTAACCAGATATTTCAAGTTAATTGGACATAATTATCCAGACCATCAATGTTCAAAATGTAATGGAGACGATAATATTGTCCCAGAAGTTCAACTGGAATAGAAGAAGATAAAGGCGACAACTGGAAGATGTAAGATATGAAGCAATAATGGAGATACAGAGCAATAAAAAGAAGATAACTACGGATAAAGAAAGAAAGTAATTCAAGAAAGAGATATGGAAGAATAGCTAGATTTACGTAAGAATCATGTAATCTTTTTTGTTTTTGTTGACTTTTCTTAGTCCTTTTTGGCAAGTAGTGCCATTATTAGATTTTTGGCAAGTAGTGTCATTATTAGATTTTTGGCAAGTAGTGTCATTATTAGATTAGACATTTACTTTAAAGACTTTTGTAGAAACATTTTTTTCATTTCTGTAAAATAGTTGACAGATGTAAAGAAAAACAGTGTACATTTTCATATTATAAATGAACGAGCACTTGCTCAGATGAAGGCAAGCCTTCATGTGTTGAAGCAAAAAACTCTCTCCTGCGCACTACAAATATTTTGCTTAGTTATTAAAAAACAGATTTATTTCAATGGAAAAATCTATGGAGGAACAAAGCTCAGAAATATCAAACCTACCTGAACAGGTATATTTATTTATGATTATGAATAGCTAAATTCATAATTCCCAAAAATCATGGTATGATAAAATAAATTCATGTTAGTTACTTTATAGTAGAATTATTCGAAGAATAATATATTAAGAAGTTTATTAGCAAAGTGGAAACGGAGAAAAATCTCTAAGAACTATGCCATCCTAAAGGTGAAACCAATGAGGCAAGAAGCCGTGGTGGGGAGTAACCAGAGTAGAGGTGCTGTTTGAGGGAAAATATCCAGATTACCATGCTAATAGTGACTGAAGAACATGTTATTTAAGAATAATCTAGTATATAGTAATCTAAGATGACCATATTTTGTTATGTACATGATTGAAGGGAATATTTTGAAAATAGCAATTTTATGAAAATGAATAATTACTTATATGATATAATGGTAGATAAATTTAAAATACTTATTTTGTATGCACTTAAGGATATAAAAGTAGTAGATATAAGAAAAATCATATTAGAAAAAGCATTTGGTAAATATTATATGACTAGAATAAATTACATACCATACCTACCTAACTACTCTTACAAATACTTACCATGATAAATTACATATATCTAGAATTTTGGAAAAAGATATGAGAAACATACAGTTAATAGAAAAACAAATTGAAACAAATTTAGAAAAATACATGGAAACTAAAGATATAAAATATATAGAATTTCTTAATGAAAATATGCAAGAATTACTTAGACTAAAACAAACAACTAGAAAATATTATGAAAAAGCATGATAGATGATATTAAAATACTTGTTTTATATATACTTAGAGATATAGAAATTATAGACATAAAGAAAATAATATGGGAAAAATTAGAAGATTATGAAGAGGAAGAATTATTAAACAGTAGAGAAAACTTACGCATATATTATGAACATCAATATTACTTAGATTCAGATGAATATTATTCAGAATAAATAAATGTTAGAATATATAAAAAAAATTAGAGAAAGGAAAAATTGGATATATGAAGAAGTTAATTACAGAAATCAACTTGAAATAGAAAAAAGACAACTAGAAGAAAAATTACTTAAAATAAAATTAACCTTAGAAAAAGAAGATACAAGTAATAATTTATTTAATACATATGAAAAATTATTTAATACAGATGGAAAATTACCTATACATGAACAACAAATACTAGTTAGTCAGATAAAGAACATAAACCTACGAATTGAATATAGCAAAGTTAGAATAAAATACTACACAGAAATTGCTAAAATTTCAATAGGATAAAAATAATAAACTACACAAATTAATGAATACATCTTACGAAAAGAATAAATCATTAAAAGAAATAGAAACTCAACTATATAGTTTATACCTAGAATACAAAAGGTTACATGATACTAACGAGGATCCTAAAACACTAGATAATTTAATTACGATAATATCTAATCTAGAATATGAATTAATAAAACATCTTAAGTCAAGAAGATAAAAATGAAAATTATTCCAATCAATAATATTCATAAAATACATTATATAAAAATAAATACTATGTATTTATTATCTACGATAATTATCGCACCTATTCCGCACCACCCCCCTCTATTTTCTTTCTAGGCATATTGTAATACATGAACATTGTTGAAGTTTTTTTTAGTTCTAGACTAGAGATTAATCCGAAAAGGTTAGTTAGATTTGAGTTGTTTATAGGGGTGAAAAGTACTAACTTTATAGTTTCTTTGGTATTGGTTTGTTTCCTAGAATTGAGTTGATTATAGGGGTGAAAGTTAACTTTATAGTTTCTTTTGGTATTGGTTTGTATCCTAAAATAGCTTGAGTTAATGACATTTTTTTTAGATAAATCCTATAGTGATAAGTATTGCAAGTTATGGTTTTTAACTTCTTTGTGTAAGAATTTTTTCAAGGAAATATTTCTTGTGTTCTTATATTCTGTAATTTTCACTACTAGAATTTGTCCTATGGTAACAGTATCAAAATCATTTCAGTAGGCCCTTAAACCGTTGCTATCATACTAGGGGCTTTGAGCTAAAAGTGACAAAAGAGTTTGAAAATGAGGTATAGATGACTCAAGTCTTAATAATTGAGTGAAGGTGACAATTACTTTAGTATGGATTAAGAAAGTTGGTGAAATTTGAAAATAACCCGCAAGTTTTTAAATTTACACTTTGATCTAAATGTTTGTTAATATAACGGGAAACTGAGGAAAAAAGACGTGTTTCTCTCTCTTCTCATCTGTTTTTTTTCTCTCTTCGTGATTTTTGTTGTTCATTATTACTGCTGTTTTATTCATCATTGTCTGCTTTATTATCATCTTCATCTTCTTCTTGTAGACCATTATTGTTGTTTTTACCGCTACTGCTGCTACTTGACCAATTTTTTAAGTGAAATTAGATTCAAAAGGGAAATTTAGTGTGAGCACAACTTGGCAATATGTGAGATACAAAGAGCATCCTAATGACATCTACAAGAAGATATGGATAAAAAGGGTACCTTTCAAAATTTGTTTTTCATGTGGAGAATATGGAAAGGCAAAATCTTAATTGATGCAACTATTAGGAGATGGGGAATAGAAGGACCATCCAAATGCTGGTGTTGTCAGAACCCTACTTAGGAGACTATGTCTTATGTTCTGCTGAGATCTTATACTGCTAACAGGACTTGGTCCTATTTTTCTTCTTGTGCAGGTATTAACATATAAGAATTAAGTTTGAGAAATACAATTCTAGCATGGTGGGAGGTACAAGTGAAAGCAAGAGATAAAGTATAGTTCAGAGCAATACCTGGGATAATTATGTGGGAACTGTGGAAAAGAAGAAACTCATTGAAGCATGATGGCAAAGGAGTAACAATACAAAGAATTATTTTTAATGTCACTAGGCATCTAAGAATGCTATTAAAAGTGAGAAAGAAAACTTTGATTTTTCCACTAGAATGGCCAGATATTTTAAAGTAGTTGAATCAGATGAAGCCTAAACTAAAAGCAATTCCAGTGTTATGGGAACTTCCTAAAGCTAATTGGGTGAAGTATAACTCTGATAGAGTCTTTAAAGGAAATGGTTGGAGTAGTTCTTGGGAATTTTGTCTTAGGGACACACATGGTGACTTGATACATGCAGAAAGAGCAGTAATTAAAGATACTAACAACATGGAAGCAGAGGTTATGGCTATTCTAAAAGCAGCATCACATTGTAATAAATCAAGACAGGTGAAGGTTATCATGCAGACAGATTCACTACTTGTGCAAAAAATGCTAACAAAGAAATGGGAAGTACCATGGAAAATAACATATAAAATAAGTCAAATATAGCAGTTATTATCAGCTAAAAAGGTACAATTTCAGCACATATACAGAGAGGGCAATCAATTAGCAGATTATCTTGCAAAGTTGGCATTGGAAAAGCAGGAATTCAAGTACACATCATTCAATCAGCTACCAAGTACAGGAAGAAGGATTATAAATAGTGACAATCAACAATGTCCTTACTTGAGAGATGCATTAACAAAGAGGTATTAAGACTACTAGGACTGGGTAGAATCTAGATTGGTAGTTCACATACTACATATTTACAATCTGCAAAGTTACATCAAATAGGAGAAGTACTACTTAGTCTATCTACACCAGCTAATAAAATTATATTTTCAGTAGATCGGGGGGTCACATGGTCAGATTGTCAGTGGATGCGACTGAAGTCATTGATACATCCAATTACATGTGGATCCGATCTTCTTACAATTTCCCTACCTTCCATAACTACAAGTGCAAAAAAATACAAATGAGGGACAAATCAAAGCATAGTTTCAAGTGGATGAGGAAGGATCTAATACCTGGATACAACATTAATCTTCAGTGGATGAGACCCAGCTTGTTAGTAACAAAAAAAATTATTTACACCCTTACACTGAAGAAACCAGCTTGAAGAAATGAAGAGCATGGTTAAGCAGTAAGGGAGAAGTTCAACAAGTCAAAAATCAGAATCACAAGACTTACTCTTGCAAGCTGGAAATTGAATCAAGCAAAATCAACCAAGGAAGGGTGTTAATCACCAAAAGCTGAAACAACTCAAAGTGGAGGTTCTTAAAGATAAATATGGAGATGGTGGTGGAAGAAGATTGAGCTCAAATGATATCCAATTTAGAAATCCTACTCTTTTTTATTTTCTTTTTTTAGTGGATCGGGTTAGTATGCGAACCGACCCATTTATGTGTTGGATCATTTTTGTATTTTGTCCGGATGGTATGGTCCATTCATTGTGGATTATGTTAACCAATTAATAAAAATCTATATTAAGCCAAAAAAAAATTGTTCATCATATCTATTTACTTAAAAAAAAATTAATTAACATTCAGTTACTTGGATACACATTGTCTACAAATATTACTTGTTACAAAAGCCCATCTTTAGAAATAGCTGATTGATAGCTTAAATAACCTCATTAACTGGGATCCTAGCCATATTCACTATGAGATCAACCTCAACCTTTGTTGCATTTTATATTTTATTTAATGACCACTTTATATCTCATTGCAAAGTATAATTTAGGCATTATAAAATTTTAGCACCGTTATCTGAAAATATGATTTAGGATTAAATTGATTGTGTTGATTAAATTGTTGTTCCTTATTTTCTAATTCTACTTCTTCTATAATTTTTGTTTTGTTTTTAGGGTTCATACACAACACTTATAGAGTCACAACATTCTTCTAATCCGACTTGATCTTGAACTTGATATAACATTGTAAAACTAGAGGATAATGGACTGTCAAGGCATTTTAAAGACTCCAGACCAAGATATATCCTTGATGCTAGCTGAATAACAACGAAGATAGGAAGCACTAGCCTAAAATTGACTACTGATAAGCAAGTTTTACTAGAAGAATCATCCTCTATGGATGTAGCTAAGGAACAAGATAGGCAAAAAAGGAAAAAGGGCTATGGACATCCCTATCATTATGTCCCCCCATTTTGATGATGCAAATGATGATGTTGACCTAACTAATGTAGGTAAAATTGGTTCTATTGTTCCACCCCTAGTGCCAACTGTGACTAAGTTTGAATCACTAGCGTGATGATATAATTATCAAACTTAAAAGAAACATTCCTTGTACACTCTACTACTGATGCAAATATGCATATAATAAACTTTGTTATAGGTCTACAAATCCTATAGGATACCAGGTATGAACCAATATTCTGTAAGACTACAATTATTTCCCTTCTTATTGGCTGGTGAAACTACTCTATTACTGATGGAGTTACTAAGTGGATTAATAACTACCTAGAAAGAGGTGGAGATAACCTTTTTAGAGAGGGTTTTCCCATAATACCATATATTGCAGAAAAATAGGAGATCTACAATTTTAGGCTAATATATATACAATTCTAAGCTACTATGTCTTGAGATGCTGTATGAGACATGGTTGAGATTCAAGATGAAGCTGCAACATGTCCACATTTATCATGAGTCTAACTTTAGAGTAGGCCTTAGCAGTATTAGATAGAATAACTAAAACCAAAAGGGATTGGCACATATGAGAATCTAGAATTTGTGTTGACACTTACGCAATTGGATATCACTAGATCAATGGAGTATAGATGAGGGACTTGATTAAGAAGTATCTCAGATGAGAAGTGAATTGGCCTAATTTTAAAATAGATCATAAGAATGGGGAAAAAAAGGTAAATCTAGTTGGTTCTCAAGGAAAAATATTAAGACATAATGACTTTATTTGATATGGAGATATATTAGTTAAATTATCAGGTATGGGTTTTTGGTTAAACCTTGAGGGTCTAACAAAGAAAGTTTGAGCGAAGGTCAAGTGAATTAAGTTTGGAACAATTACAAGGCCAAAAAATACAATTGATCGAGGATAGATATATGATTAGAGGTAGAGATGGTGATTGAAATAAGAGAGATGGTTACAAAAATAATAGATATGGTTATGATGTTCCTTCTAGTATTTAAAAAACAATTCTTGGATGGAGGTTCTACTTTCTAATGTTTTGAAAATAGTGATGACTTCCTTGAGAGATTTAAGTAGATATTTCTAGAATGAACAAAATGGTTGATCACATGATACATTTATTAAGCAACTTGAATAATATTTCAACAAGATTTCTCTATCTTTGAACCAACATAAAAAAGGTACATTTCTAAGCAACACTTTCCAATATATGAAGAATAATAGTAACTACATCGTTGTGACTACTATGGTGGAAAGATGACTTCCGACTCTCTTATGTTATTAGTTGTTAATGATGAGGTTCATCCCAAGATTATTGATGTTGAAAAGGTATCCAAATCTAAAGATAAAGTTGTTAAAGAAAGTCATCTACAAAACTATCTCTAATTGCTGAAAAGGAGACTGAGTTTAAAAAGGATAAGAAAAATAGTTCTATAGATTTTGACTCCCATTCCACGACCTCCTCTAGCTTTCCTATAGACATGATTAAGATATTCGAAGAAGGAAAGTGTCACAAGTTTATTTCGATGATGAAGCATTTTTTTGCGAACATTCCTTTAGTTGAGGCACTTGATCAAATTCCTGATTATGCCAAGTTTATGAAGGATCATGTTACAGAAAAAAAGGATTGTGAGTTTAAGCTTGTGATAATTTGCATCACTGTAGTGTTGTAGCTTCCCGGTCTTTTATGTAGAAAAATTATGATCCTAGAGCATTCACCATTCCTTGTACCATATGGGCTTTTAATTTTACAAATGTCTTATTAGTCTTTTCTTATTATTAATCTGTTACATCTAGACGTATTTTGACAACTAGGTTTAGGAGTGCCTAAAACAACTTTGATGAGACTTCTTATTGTGGATCACATTGTAAAAAATCCTATGGATATATTGTGTTATGTTCTTGTGAAGGTCGATTATTTCATCTATGTTGTTGATTTTTCCATCATTGAGTATAAATTTAATTTTAAGGTTTCATCATCCTAGCAGTAACACAAGCATTATTTGACATGAAAAAATGATAGTTGATCATTCAATTGGATAATGAGGAAGTTTTTTTCAGTGTATACCAATCTTGGAAGCAACCAAATTACATGAATATGCTTTTGGTTATTGAGACCTTTTATGAGGAGTCAATAGTAGTTCCTATTAATGGGTGACTTGGTGTTCAAACACTAGCTATGGTGATCATGAGCTTTACAGGTGATGATATTAATTGAGTATGATGATATGGTGAGCATAGTTTTTGGTATGGGTTCCTAGTCTTATGCAACAAAAATGTTATATTCGGATTTGAAGAATAGGGCAACCCACCTGCAAAGGCTTATATTGAGGAGCCTCATGTCATGGAACTCAAAGCTTTCATATCCCACCATTGCTATGATTTGTTCAGAGCCAACAACACTTTTTCAGTAGAAAATTTGGACGAGTGGAAATTTAAGACCCCTGTATTAGTTTTGCAAAATTTTAAGAGGGACATTAGATGGTTCATTGCTGAAATTATTGGTATTCTATCAAGATTCTACACTCATAAAATTGAGCTCGATCTAACAAAGAATTTAGAATTTTTTTTGTAGAAAAAGCTTCATTACTTGGTGTTAATCTAGGATATATGGTAGAAAAATATATGATCTATTATTTAAAAAAAAAACAAATCATATTGGAGATTGTGCCTCATGTATTCAAAACCATGGTTATGGACCCGAATTCATTAGTATGGAACATATTCTTTGCCAAGTGAAATCCTCTAGTATATGAAGAGTGAAAAAGTAGTTTTATTTGCAAAATAGTGATATTCTTTTGTCTCTCCTCATCTTTAGATTCCTTTAAAATGACCTAAGACGTAATGTTTGACATGAAGAATAAAATAAAAAAGGCTTTTCGTTGCTTTATTTTCAATTTTTTTAGGACTTGATCTATTCCACGCATTTAACTAAGAATAAGAATAAATGATTTTAAAATTTGAAATAAAATTTAGTCATTAACAGAAACTTATTTGTGTAGTGCCTGGACGCATATTCTCTTTGGACTGATCTAATGATTTTTTAATTGTATTCATTTTGTTCATGAAGTTTGACCCTCCTCTGATTTTTTCACAACATATGTACATATAAATTATTTTTCCACATAGTGGATAATTCTGGAATTAAATAAAAAATGCACTTTTAACTTAGTCATAGAGTAATGCCATAGTAAGGCGTAAGTCATCAGTTCAAATGATAAAGGCTTTGTAAAACTCCAATGTGGTATTCATATTTTAGATGAGAATTGTTTTTGATTTGTAATATAAAATTAACTAACAATATAATACAATATCATTATACTTCATATTATTGAGCAACAACGTAGGTTGAATCCCCTAGGCAAGAGGTAGTCAAGAAGGAGATCATCAAGTGGGTGGATAAAAATGTGATTTACCCTATTATAGACAACAAATGGGTAAGCCTGGTTCAATGTTCACCAAAGAATGGTGGAATCATTATGGTTCCAAATGTAAAGAATGAGCTTATTCTGATGAGATCGATCACCAACTGGTGATTGTGCATGGATTATAGGGAGTTGAATGCATGTAATGAAAAAATAATTTTTGGGTGCCATTTATAGATCAGATGTTAGACTGTCTTACTAGTAGACAATGGTATTTTTCCTAATGGACGCTTTTGATACAATAAGATGTTAATTTCTCCCGAAGACCAAGAGAAGACCATTTTACCTTGCCCACATGGGACATATGCTTTCGAGAGTGTGTTTTTCTAACTATTTAATGCCCCAATGACCTTTGAGTATTGCATGATGTCTATCTTCTAAAAAATGGTAGAGGACAATATAAAAATGTTCATGGATAATTTTTTGGTGGTTGGTGACTCTTCTAAAGATTGCTTATCCCATCTGGCTAGTGCTCTAAAGAGGAGTGAAAACTAAAATTTATTTCTTAATTGGGAAAAATGACACTTCATGGCAAAATAAAGATAGTGCCTCACCACAAGATTTAAAAAATGAATAAAGGTTGATAATGCAATGATTGAGGTAATTGAAAAATAGCCTCTAAAAATTTCTATGAAGGGTATTCAAAGCTTTTTGGGGCATGATGGATTTTATCATAGGTCATAAAGTATTTCTCTAAAACTAAACATTCTTTGTGTAAATCATTGTAGAAGGAGGTTAAGTTCATGTTTGATGATGCATGTTTGAAGGAATTAGAGTACCTAAAAGAGAATTTGAGATTGGCTCCTTTCAATGTTTCACCTGATTTATCCATTCCTTTTGATATTATGTGTGATTCTATTGGGGTTGATCTAGGAGCAGTACTAGGCCAAATGATACTCACTCCATCTGTTATGTTAGCAAGGAACTTAACCTAGGTTAAAAAAATTACACTATAATGGAAAATTATTTTTTTGTTATGGTTTTTGGTTTTGGGAAATTTTGATCCTTCTTTCTTGGTATGAAAGCTATTATGAAAATTAACCATGCAACTATTAGCTACCTTATGGTGAAGAAGGAAGCAAATCGTAGATTGATTCGATGGCTACTTCCATAGTAAGAATTTGATTTTAAGGTCAAGGATCAAAAGGGGACTAAAAATTAGGTGTCTAACAACTTGTCAGGACTTGAGGAAAAGACAATGTTGAAGATAAAAAAAATGAACTTGGTATTGAAGAAATAATCCAAATGAGCAAGTATTGGCTGCATCATAAGAATTTATTCCATGGTTTATGGATTTCGTAAATTATTTAGTAATTGATATGGTGCCTTTAGACTTGTCCTTCCAACAATGAAAGAAGTTTATGTTTGATGTGCAAAAATATTTTTTGGGATAAGCCATATTTGTTCTACATTTGTGCTGATGAGGTGATTTATAAATGTGCACCTGAGGTAAAAATAATAAGGTATGTCACTCATCCTCTGTTGGTGTCATCATAGTGGTATTCAGACTACCCACAAAATTCTTCATGGTGGGTACTATTAACCAACCATTCATCAAGATGCTCATGAGTACGCAAGGGCATGTGACCAATTCCAAAGGCAAAGGGCTATATAAAAAAAATAAACTTCTTTTCTCCCATAAGATTGTGATTGATCCATTTGATGGTTAGTATATTGAATTTATAGGTCCATTTGTGTAATACCCCAAATTTTTCATAAGCTTAATTTCTCCTCGAGAAGGTTAAGGAGTGACTTCCTATGTGAGTATCGTTTTAACCATATAGAATTTCCCTAATTTTGAATTTTTATCACATGAGAAATTTGATAAGCTTTCCGTCAATATATGATTCGCCCAAATTCGATACCCGGACAAGAAGTTATGGCTAATTTAAGTCCTAGTCGTAAAACAACATCATTTTAGTTCTTGGCGCATCGCGGAGAGGGTCTATTTGACAAATGTCAATTTCCAGTGAAACTCCGCGATAGTGGCGCATTGTGGAGGACCCCAATTTCCCAATAGTTAATTTTCAGTGGCCTAGCGCGATTGAGACGCGTCACACTGAAGTTCCTGGTCCCAACTAGTGGGACAACACAATAGCACCGCATCGCGGTAACCCCCAGAATCCCGTTTGTCAAATTCCCATGAGTCACCGCAATAGTGGCGCGTCGCGGTGGGTGGCCCATAAAATTGGGTTTTCCAGTTCAATTTTTTGTAACATCCCGAAAATCAAGTTCCGAGATGCCACACGGTGCTTAGGGTCACAAGTGACCCCAAGCTAACCCTTTTCATCGGTATAACTCAAAAGCAACTGATTAAAACATAATTCTGAGAGAATGAAGCTGAAAATGTCGAGATACAGAATCTGTTCAGTACAATATTGGAATTACAAGATGACAATTCTACTAACACATATACATATACAAGAAGGAGACTGAATACATCAACCACTACTACTGTCTATGAAGCCTCTACTAGTATTGTTTGTACATAGTCGGGTCATGACTCCCAACTACCACACTCAATACGACCGACGAAAGAGGATACAATGCTCCAAACTAAAATAACCGACCCAAGTCCCTGAACTGTGAGGACTCTTTACCTGCTGACCGAAAACTGCAACTGAATAGAATAGTAAATGGAGGTCATCACAAAGAGAATGTACTGAGTATGTGGGGGTGCATGCAACATTTAAATAACATCATAAATTTCATGAAAACATGCATACAGACAATGATGACTCACTTGGCTTGAGTTATATCAAATCATACTCTTCATACTTTCATAATAAATAGTTCAAATGGTAAAATCTCATAATCCATGTAAATCATCAAAAATCATAAATTATGATAAATCATCATAAATTATCATATCGTCAAAATTCACCATAGGTAATCATAATTCATCAGAACATCTCAAATCTCGGAGTGACTCGGTAATTCAAGAAACATGACTTTTATGGACAGGAGAGTTTTCTATAACCGACAACCCCACGTGAGCTACGTGGAATACCAACATTTGAAACCCCCGTTGGTGGGAGCGTCATACTCTTTGCCAGGGAGTACGACCTTAAAACTACAATAATCACAATCGGGCTCTCTGGCCAATAATATCATCATCAAACAACCCTACAGTGGCACATAGGTTTGGGAAAATACCAAATTTCCCTCTCGGTGCTAAGTACTACTCCCCGACAAGCTCAGAACGCGTTAGGGATTCCACTTCAAAATATCTCAAGGGTCAACAATGATGACCAAAATCATGTATCTTTTTCAAATTATTAATTTATCAACAATTTGTGGATTCCTAACCCTAACTTCGACTTAAAACATTTCAATCATTTTCAACATCAACAAGGTATCAATGCATTAAACCATAACCGACTCGACATTTGGACAAGGATATGAAGACTCAATACGTAATATTTTCAACAATTCAACTCATCAAAATCATCCGAAAAAATACCAAAATTCATCTCAACATCTATATCAAAATCAATCTTTCTCATAGTCAAAATCATCTCGACTCTGCGAGTTCAAGGTCAATGTACTCAAATGATTATTCTTTCAATTCGACAATTAAATCATGACAACAGCTTTTGAAAAGCACTTGGGACCTTTAATTCATAATAAGAATACATATCCCGTAGTACAACTCAAATCACGACTTTTATCTCGAAAGCCTTTAGAAATATCAATTCATTGTAGTAGTATGCAATTCATAGCATAAATTCTCAAATTTAAGAAGTAGAGTAATGAAGTAATCATGTATATCCATATTGGAAAAAAATTCAAAGTCTTATAAATCCTTCATAAAGTAATTTGAGTGTATACCCATTTTCGAATATCATGAAATTTCAATAATAGATCTCAACCTTTTTAAATGTCAAAATGTAATAATTTATCAAGTCATGACAACATCAATATTTTTGAGAAAATATCAAGACTCATGGTAACATCTCAAATGTTATATCTCAATATGCTCAATGATTCAATTTCGTCATAAAGAAGCTTTAAGCTTATCATAAATCTCAAAATCATTCCGAAATACCATTTCAACATATATCTCGAAATCGTTCAAAATAAAAATATGAAATTTATAATTATAGATATCAAGACATCTCATGTCTCAAATATATATTCAATAATTCAAATCGTCATTGGGAAGCATAAAGCTTGACACATATCTCAAAATATTGTTCCAAAATACCATCTCGACATACGTCCCAAAATCATTCAAAATACCACCTCGTGGTAAAAGTGTGTAATTCGCAATGATAATTATTAAATCATATCATGAAAACATTGAGATAATCATATAAATCAAAGTTTATTCATTCAATCATCATAATCTCATAATCGAATTATTTAGACATAATTTCACTTGCAAAATCATGTAAAACCATAATAAAATTAAAGCTTTGGGCACAAGAACGGAAGATTGCTCTTGTTCAAAACCCCACATACCTTGAAATTGACTTCTTGATTATGAAATCCTGTTCGGACAAATAATGGGTGCTCCTCGAAGGTCTTGAAATGAGGAGTTCGTTTATCGGATTAATTTTGGATTTCTACGGTGAAATTGAAAGATATTTGAAGGTGAAATTTGGCTAGGGTTTCATTATCCCAAATGTTTCATGGAGGAAATGAATTTTGAAGGTTCAATTATGGATTAAATGGACAAATTTTCGTCCAAGAGGGGGTGTGAAATGACCAAATTGCCCTTAAAAAAACAAATAATGTCAAATCTGTCCTTTGGTGGACTGTTTTGATAGGCTGAAGTAGATCGATCATAACGTTTTACTCCGACAGCCAAATTGGATGAAACCAATTTCATTAGAAATAGGACTCTTAGAGATTTCCGTTGATATATAGTAGATCACCCAGATCATTATGTACAAGGAGTTATGATTGTTTGAAGGTGACCCTAAAATTCGCCTGGCTGCAGTAATTTTAATTTCCTGCACGTTTTACTGTTCATCACTATTCATCGCTAGATTGGAATGTCCGTAACTCATCGCTCGAGTGTCCTTTTTGGGTGATCCACATATCGTTGGAAAGATTATTCGATGCTCTACGCAATGGAAGGTCGAAATCTTAGAAATAATATACAGAAAAATTATTAATCACGCATAGAAAATAGAGCTTGACACGCTTATGCACGAATCTTTAACGAGCAAATTTCCGGGGTGTTACATTTTTCCAACTTCGTACAGAAGATAAAAAGGGCACTTTGGACTTTTTTCAAGCCTCTTAAACCGTACAAATATCAAATTGAAGTCATTTACAAGCATTCTATGAAGTTTTTCTCAAGTTTTCTCTCAACAAAAACCCTAAGTATCCAAAACCTCTTCCAAGAATCTCAAGAATCCACCATAGATTTTCTAAATTGAGTCAATATTCCAAGGTCTCATACCCCAGAACTATGTGCCATCGTAGGACTGAGATTTATGGGCCCGAGGCCGAGATAGTGATCATTGAGTTGAGGTTATACTCCCTAGCAAGGGTATGACGCCTCTCCCCAACATGAGGTTTCTTCCTTAGGAGGACAAGACGTTGGACCCCATGTAGCTCACATGGTTTATGTCGGTTAGAAGAAACTCCTGAGTGTCCAAAGTTATGTAATTCCAAGAGTCACAGAGTTCCCAAGTCTTAAAGTTTCAAAGAGTCCTGAGTCCTTGAGTTTCAAAGAAGTTTTACTCTCCATAAGATAAAAATATAAGTTTGAAAGCATTGTTTAAAGTTCCTTTATCCTTAAAGTATGTAATTCCAAGAGTCACAGAGTTCCCAAGTCTTAAAGTTTCAAAGAGTCCTGAGTCCTTGAGTTTCAAAGAAGTTTTACTCTCCATGAGATAAAAGTGTGAGTTTGAAATCATTGTTTAAAGTTCCTTTAGTCTTCAAGTATTGAGAATAAAGAGTAGAGATTTTAAAGTTAAGTATAATGACTCACAAGATTTGTGTTATATGCTTCATTATACATGATTTATAAGCTTTACATTTTAGACTTATTCAAGCTATGTGAGTCATTCCTAATTGCATGCATGATTTGATTAAAGAATATTGATACTGTTTTATGTAAATGCATACACCCCTATATACTCAGTACATTCCCAAGTGTTGATCCACATATACGTCTATGTGCTACATTGTCTTATAATATAGGTTCAGGTGCTCAGTCCCAGCCCCGTCATTGATTTTCGAGTACCTTTGTCTACATCTCCGTAGTGGTGAGTCCTCATGGTTCGAGGACCTATCTTCAGACATTTCAGGTTTTTAGTAGATATATTATTTCTTCCAGTTCAGTTTGAGTCAGTTGGGGACCTGTCCTATTGGCTCTCTAGTCATGGAGCAGTAGAGGCTTTGTCAGACTAGCTATGAGATTGTTAGTATGTTGAGATTTCCAGTATTGTGGTCATTTGGACCGAGTATTTTCTCCGTATTTCCTATCATTTGATATGACAGTACCAGTGTTTTATTTATTTCATCTCGAAATAAGTTATTATATGTAGTAATAGGCTCAAAGGGTTAGCTCTGAGCTACTTGTAGCCTTTAGCACCGTGTGACGCTTTGGGAAGAGATTTTGGGACATTATAATTTGTGAGCCCAAATGGGATAAAGAATATACTTGTAGCTATTGACTATGTGTAAAAATGGTGGAATTAGTTGCACTTCTCAATAATGAAGGCAAAAGTGTCACAAAATTCAGGAAGTGGAACATCTTTTGAGGTTCAGTATGCCAAGGGAAATTATTAGTGATGGAATATCTTATTTTTCTAACAAATTATTCCATGACCTACTTAAAAAATACAGTGTCATGGAGCAGTAGAGGCTTTGTCAGACTAGCTATGAGATTGTTAGTATGTTGAGATTTCCAGTATTGTGGTCATTTGGACCGAGTATTTTCTCCGTATTTCCTATCATTTGATATGACAGTACCAGTGTTTTATTTATTTCATCTCGAAATAAGTTATTATATGTAGTAATAGGCTCAAAGGGTTATCTCTGACCTACTTGTAGCCTTTAGCACCGTGTGACGCTTTGGGAAGAGATTTTGGGACATTATAATTTGTGAGCCCAAATGGGATAAAGAATATACTTGTAGCTATTGACTATGTGTAAAAATGGTGGAATTAGTTGCACTTCTCAATAATGAAGGCAAAAGTGTCACAAAATTCAGGAAGTGGAACATCTTTTGAGGTTCAGTATGCCAAGGGAAATTATTAGTGATGGAATATCTTATTTTTCTAACAAATTATTCCATGACCTACTTAAAAAATACAGTGTAAATCACAAGGTGGCAGTACCTTATCATCTACAGGCCAGTAGGAATGTGTAATGACCCTCTAGGGTATTTTCTGTAATTACGCTTATTTTCATTGTTAGAGCATATCTATAGCTTCCCTAAGTCAGTTATGACCTGTTGGAACTAGTAGTTCAGTTACGGTATAGTTTATTTTAATTTTGGAACCAATTCCTTGTTTAGGAGTCTTTGTGAGTTCGAAATGGCCACTGAGCAAATACTTTAGTAAAATGATCTCGAGTTTGAATTCTAACTGCCCTAGCAGCTCCAAAATATCGATTATAGGCTAGTTAGACCTTTGGTTTGGGTCCCAGCACACCCGAGATTATTTTGACCTACTGGTAGAAAAATAAAAAAATTGAAAGAATAGTTATGGGACCCATATTTGGTCGAAACAACCTTGGATGACAAATTCAACTTTGCCAATGCATTTGCAACATTGAAATTACTGTGGTTACATAGTTTATTTGCTCATGTTGGATCCCAATTTTTAGTTGAAGTCGGATACCAATGGGGGTTGTCGTGATCGTGATAGTATGGTTAGCGATCGCCAAACCTGACCCAACACTCAGATAGTGCGATCACTGTCTAATTGATCATGATCATCACATCTAATTATCTGTGGTGGCTATAAAAGGGGCCCTTTGGATAAATATTTTGGCATTTCCACTGTTATGTGAGACCAAGGAATCCTAAAATAGTTGCAAATCTTAAATTGAGTCTTTGGTGTTAGTTGGAAGTTTGAATAACATATATTTTCATAATTAACATCAAATTTAAGGTAAGAATCCTTCCATTTCATGCTGAAATTTCTTTAATGATTGACTAAGGCCCCAATTAGCTTAGAGGCTTGATTTAGCCCCTAATAAGCTTAACCCTCACCTATTTCTTGTGGGTTATGAATCCTTGAGAGTGTATAAACATTTGGTTGACCTCGAAAATATGTTTTTCATAAGTAGGCCTGCTTGGGGGTTTTGATGTCATTTTTGGACCCAAAGCACAATGGTGCAATATGGGTATCGATGTTATCGTAATAATATGTAGATTGTGGTTTTGATAGCTTGGAAACTTGAAGAAGCTTTTTGAAAGGGAAAAGCAAAAGATTAGCGGATTATTGACCATTTTCCGAATTTGAGAAAGGCTAGGCTTACTCCTTGTTAGATTGAGCTATTATATAGTATAATTGTTATATCTTGTTAGATTGGGATTGGTTTTAAGTATTTTATTGATGAGATGCATGACTTAGGTTAGTTGGACCAATTACGCTATGTGAATCTTTGAGTTTGAAAGCTTGACTTGTTTCCCTCTATCTTAGGTGGAATAGACTCATTACTCATGTTTAGCATGAGAATGCCTTAGAATTCTCAACCTTAGGTGAAATGCTCTAGTTTCTCATACTTAGAGTAAATTTTCTTTAGTTGTTTATTGTAGATAAGGTTGCCTTAGTTCCAGTACTTAGTAAAAGTGCTTGAGTAGAATATCAGCCTTAGTGCTTATGATGGCTTGCTCTACATCTAAGTGTTGCTTTAGATACCTTAGCCTAGTTTGGGGTAGAATTTGATTTAGAATGCATTTCAAGGAAATTGAAGTGGGCTAGTTGACCCACCTTAATGAAAGATTGAGGATTAGCTCCCTTGTACGCTTAGTAATTGACTAGAGAGTGCCCTTTTGAGGCAATGTGGATAATTCTTGGTATTTGATAGTTATGTGGAATGGCATTGAGAATGATGCCCAAGTGATTATGCCTTTGTATTCCTTATTGTCTAAATCTTATGTCAAGTTATTAATTATGTTATTGTGAATAATTATTGTTTGGGCTAATGAACGTGCTATTTAATGAGCCCTTGACTATAATATGTCCTAATCCATAAATGACGTTAATGACCATGCAATGAATAAGCTATAGATTATGTCATGCTTTAGATATTGCACAGACTAATGATAAATTATCTTTAGGCCAATAGTAGGCCAAATAATATTCTACTAATGGGACATTGTTCATGATATTACTTATGGTTATGCCCATGGTCTAAATTACTAGATTATGGATTATATAACGATGAGTCCTTCATTATACTCTTGATTAAGCCATTGATTAGGCTAGTGTTTGGGCCGTTAACTATGTTATTTCTAAAGTTATGATCATGCTTAATATTTAAACTAATAATTATATTTGAAATCTTCCTTAATGTCAATGTTAGAAACGATGATGCCAATGTTGCTAGAAGGCACACTTAGTAAAGAAATTCTATAGATTATACTTGGACTCATGATACTTTCTTATATGATTACTTATGCTAGTATTTTTGCCACTTCTTATACATATCTATATACCCATCTCTCCCGTATGAGATAGAGGAAAGATGTTAATATTAAATTTAGAATTTCTGGGGGAAAACCCCAATGATGGTTTATGTTATTCTTGTTACATATACATATATTTGTTGATAAAGTGACATTGATGATGAATGTAGGATTATTGAGGTATGTTCGTTTTCACTATTCTTTATATTTATTTACTTTAGCCCTCGTGGGGCTTGACATTTACTTTACCCCTCTTAGGGCATGTAATTTACTTTATCCCTCATGGGGATAGCTCTTTTTAGTAATATAAATTTATATATTGTGAAGATATATTAATACCCGGCAAGGACGAAGGCTATTATGATGGTATGCTGACACTCAAAAAGGTTGGAGGAAATTATAATGATATATTGTTACCCGACAAAGCCATAGGATATTATGATTATATGATGATACATGGATGGTCTAGAGGATATTATGATGATGTGATGATACCCGGTGCGGCTGGATGATGTTATGATGATATGCTAATACCTAGTATGGCTGGATAGTGATACGATAATACCCAGTGTATCCTGAGGATAATTTGATGTTAAATTGATACCCGACAAGGTCGGAGTATATTATGATGGCTGAAAAGTTTGGAGTATAATGATTTATGTGCCTATGCATGTATCTATTAGTTTAAATCTGGCTAATCCTATGTATTACAATTATATTTTCTTTTATGCTGTTGTGTACTTGGGTATAATGTTGATACTAGAGATGTCGATTATACTCCTCGAATGATTTAAGGTATAAGGTGGTATAATTATTGATTTAAGTATGAAAGAAACTTAGTGGTGGATGTTTCTTAAGTGACTAATGGAGTAGTGAACCTTATTTGTAAAGTGGACTAGTGGGATTGATGGCTATTAATAGTGAAAATTAATTTATTATGGAGGTTAGTGATAATGGGTTAGCAATGATGGTGATTAGTTTCTATTGATGACTAAGTTTATGATGTTGATTAGCTATTAAGCAGGGATTTGTTGATTAATAATGGTAGTTAATAAAGGATGTTAGTTGATAGGTGGATAATGAATAAATGGTGATTGGTGGACTTTTGTTAGATGGTGGCTAGAGGAATTATGATAGTTAGAAATAAATGTTTCTTTATTGGCGAATATGGTCTAGTGGTAAATCTTGACTAGATACTAATATTGCCTAGTTAGTGAATAATGGCTAAATGTTGAACCATGAATAGTGATTGTGTGATATATAGTGGATAGATAATAATTAGAGATTATATGATGGCTAGTGAGTAATTAGTGTAGGAATAAGCATTGGCTAGGTAATATACTTGGATAGGGTGTATTGATGAGATAGATGCCTATTTGATCGTACGGTTATGGTTATGAGTGTATCAGTATATGTTATTCAATTATGATTACTAATGATGATTATAAATGTTGGCAAATGGTTGTTTGTGGAAATTATGGAAAATCATGGAAAATGAGAATGGTTTGATATATTGATGATTTGTCTTCTTTATGTTTTTTTTGGGTGTAGTCTCCGATGGTATAGGACTCCATGATGAGTTCCTTACTGTATGTACTAGTTGGTGTATGGGCACCAACTTTATATTCGTGGTTGCTTGTGATTGCACGTGTGTTACCTTATGATTTTGAATTGTTTATTTCTTAGACACAATGGTATTGTCATGTGTTGATGCCTTATGGTATATTGTTATTCCGATATTTAATACTTGATATGTTGATATTGGTATGATGCCTTATGTTATATTGTTATTTTGATATTTAATATTTGTTATGTACATTGATATTGGCATGTGTTGAAATGTTATATTACATTGTTGTTTTGATTTTTTTACTTTTTATATATAGTGATGATGGAGATGATTCAGGTTCAATTCTATACATTGACTTAGTTATGATTATCTTGTACTTTATCATTCTAATATGATGAGTTAGCTCCATTGGTAGATGATTCCTACTGAATACCCGCTGTTTTGGTACTCCTACTACACATTTGTACCTTTTTGGTGTAGATCTAAGTAGTAGTTGTTGTCATTGATCGTGGTTCATGTTTTGATTGATTCTCAAAGATAGGGTGAACTCTTGGAGTTTGACTCACCCGATTTTCTTCAATCTCTTGTATTTGCTCTTTAGTATTCGAGACAAATGTATTGACTTTCCTAGATTTGGAGTTGTATTAATACTATTAGTTTCTCTTGTACTAACTCTACCAGGTTTTGAGATTGGTATCTTATATGACTGTACATTCTATCTAGAAACCTTGTGTTTATAATTGATGTTCTTGAATTTTGCCTATGTTGGGCCTTTCTTACTAGATTAACCCATTGCCTTACTTATGGTTTTGGTATTGTCTTACCTACTGGTAGGAATTGGTAGATGTCATCATGACTTGTAAATTGAGTCGTGACAAATTGGTATCAGAGCCTAGGATTCACCGGTATTGTTTTTACTAGAGAAAGTGTCTAGCAGAGTCCTGTGGATCAAAACAATGATGTTTGTTTCCTATCTTCAGGAGGCTGTGGGACATTCTTAGGAGTTCTTCACTTCTTTAACTTATATTATTCCAAGGAATTGAGTTGGTTTTTAGAGTATTGTATTGACTTCTCTCTTCGGCAGAAGGCCATAACACGTATTACCGCTACACGAGATAAGGATCCTGATATCAAGCCCAGAGATCCTACTCTTGTTGTTTAATGTGGATGACCTAGAGGTCGTGGATAGACTAGAGACGTGTCCCAGCTAAAGGCTAGTATAGGCCACCTTTCCTAGACCCTATTCCTGCACCTAAGCCAGAGATTATTCCATCACAACCAGCAGTGGGCCAGGTTTCAGCTCAAGCTCCACCAGGGTTTCTTTCTTCAGCAGTTCTTAGAGAAGCATTGGTTTAGTCGTTTGATATTATTGGTGGTGTGCTATCTGATGGTACATAGTCTGCAGGCTTGAGTGACATTGAGGCAAGAGCACAACCTGTAGCTATGGCTTCCCAAGTTGAGATTTCTCCTGCATTGGTAGTTGCTCAGTCTGGTAGTTGCTTAGCCAATGGTTACCCAACCTGCTATATCTTCTGAGAAGTAGAAGATGTTGGGTAGATTCTTGAAGTTAGCACCACTGAGACTTTCTTGTGCTCCTTTAGAGGATACACATGGGTTCCTGACTTTTTATGAGTACAGGCTTTGTGGTTTAGGCCTTTTTTAGACTCGTGGTGTGGGTTACACCATATTTCAGCTAGACTTGCCTGCTTGTCATTAGCGGAGAGGTTTTATGGATTATAGATTATCTAACTCTCATTTTTTTCCTAGACTCAATTCTTTGAGATGTTCTTGGAAAAGTATATGTATCGCAGCCTCAGAGATCGATTAAGAGATTAGTTCTTTAGATTGGAGCATGGCTCTATGACAATTGCAGAGGATGAGATTTTTTGCTGCTTTGTTAGATGGTTGAGGCTTTCTATTCAAATGTATTCTTAGAGTAGGTATCCTACGCATTAATCTTTTAAGCCTCAGAGTTAGTAAAGTTGACCTATTCTAGCAGCCCTTTAGATTACTGATGGAGGTCAGTCTAGTGCTAGAAATCACCTTAGTTAGGGCAAGGGTCAGTCTTTGAGGGGTTTATTTTCTGGTCTGTCTAGACGTGGTGGTCTGTCAGATCTATTAGTTCTAGATTTTCTCATATTTCCTGTTTTACTTGTGTACTTCTAGACAGCTATTAATGGGATTGCCCTAGTTGTGGGGCGATGGTTGGTCCACCTTAGAGCTTTCCCCTATTAGAGTAGTTCACCTCTCAGCTAGAGATAATTCTCATGGTTGCAAGGGTAGTTTCCAGTGTACTCGAGAAGGTTATCAGACAGGCTTGATGGGAGGTTGTTTAGGTTACCAGCTAGGTGTCGGGCGTGTTCAGTTATGTGTTGTACCTACTTGACCTAAGGCTTAGACTTCGAAGACTGTAGTTATAGGTATGATGTTGATATGCCGCCAATCGGCCCTTGCTTTGTTTGATCTGGGATCCACTTATTCTTATATATCTTCTTATTAGGAACCATGGTTGAGTTGTCTATTGATTTATTATCTGTGTCATTGATTGTATTCACTCTCGTGGGTGATTATTTTGTAGTGGATAGAGTGTTAAGATCATGTGTTGAGACTGTCAGTGATTTAGATACTTATGATGATCTTATTATTCGGGATATGCTAGTTTTGATGTGAATTTGGGGATGGACTGATTATCCCATGATCATACAGTCATTGACTATTTTTCCGAGATATTTACCTTAGCCATGCCCAGTGTAACCCTAATTATATGGCAGAGAGCGGTCAGCCGAGAGCCAACATGGATTATATCTTTTGTTCATGTTAGGGTACTTATCTTTAGGGGTTGCGAGTTTTATCTTACTTATAGTTGTGATGCTAGTGTTGAGAGTTCATCGTTCGACTCTGTTCTTATTGATTTGAGTTTCCTGATGTGTTCCATATCGACCTACCTAGTACCCTCGTTCATGATATTTAGTTTGCTATTGACCTCGAGCTTGTCACCCGACCTATTTCTATGGCACCTTTCTTTATGGTTTCTACCAAGCTTTAGGAGCTGAATCCTCAGATTTGGGGTGCGACCATGTTTTTTGAGATTAATTTGAGGAATTATATCATAGGATATGTCATCCACCAGTTGGATAGGTTAAAAATTTTGAGGTTAGACCCCCTCGTGATGTGGATATGCTTTAGGAGTTATTCGATCGAGTCAGGGTTATTCAGGATAGACTAAGGGTGGCTCAGAGTAGGTAGAGGGCCTATGCAGATTGTCGGCTTTGTGCCTTGAAATTTAGAGTTGGTGATTATTTATTCCTCCATGTATCACCCATGATGGGTATGATGAGGTTTAGAAGGAAGGGTGAGCTCAATTCGAGATGTGGTACCCTTTGAGATTCTCCACGCAGTTGGTGAGGTAGCTTATGAGATAGTTTTACCTAAAGACTTGGTTGTTGTTCATTTGGTTTTCCATGTCTCTATGTTGTGGTGGTATATTCCTGATTCATCTCATGTTTTTAAATGGGACTTAGTCCAGTTAGATGAGGGTATGACCTTTGTTGAGGAGCCTGTGCTCATATTATCTAGGGAGGTGAGATGACTGCAAACCATAAAAATTCTAACTATTATGGTTTAATGGAGGCACCACCCAATGGAGGAGGCCACTTGGGAGATTAAGAGCGAAATGCGGTCCAAGTTTATTCATCTATTCGAGACCTCAAGTATATCCTCATCTTTAATTTTTAGAGATGAAAGTTCCTTACTAGTGGATATTGTAATGACCCTCTAGGTCATTTTCAGTAAGTTTGCCTGTTTTTGCCATTAGAGCTTATCTGTAGCTACCCCAAGTCATTAGTTACTTGCTGGAACTGGTAGTTCGATTACCAAGTAGTTCGTTTAGTTTTTAGAACCAATTTCCTATTTAGGAGTCTCCGCAGGTTGCAAAAGGTCACTGATCAAAAACTTCAATAAAATGATCTCAGGTGCAAATTTCGACCGTGCCAACAACTCTGAAATTTTAATTTTAGGCTAGGTAGACCTTTGGTTAGAGTCCCACCAAACCCGAGCTCATTTGACCTATTGGTCAAAAAGTTAAGAAATAAACAAATTAGGTGTGGGACCCATATTCGGTCGAAATGACCTCAGATGGAAAATCTAACTTTTCCAATGTGTTCGGGACATTTAGATTAGGGTGGTTACATATTTCATTTGCTCATTTTGGATTCCGGATGCATCCCGAGGCTTTGGCCAAAAATTGGAAAATATTCCAAGTTTTAGCAGTAGTCTGATGCCAATAGAGGATATAACGATCATGATAGGGAGGTTGGAGATTCCAAACCTTCTCGTGCACTCAGATAGTGCGATCATCGTCTATGTAGTTGCAATCACCACATCTGATTACCTGTGGTGGCTATAAAAAGGGCCCCTTGGTCCCAATTTTTTGGCATTTCCACTCATACGAGAGACCAAGGAACCCTAAAATATTGTGCAAATCTTAAATTGAGTCTTGGTTGTTAGTTGGAAACTTGAATAACGTATATTTTTGTGATTAAAATCAAATTTGAGGTAAGAATCCTTCAATTTCTTTGTTAAATTTCTTGAATTCTTTATCAAAACCCTAATTAGCTTAGAGGCTTGATTTAACCCCAAATAAGCTTAACCTGCACCTATTTCTTGAGATTTATGACTCTTTGATGGTGTTTGGACATTGGGTTGACCTTGAAAATCTGTTTTTGTAAGTCGGACCTACTTGGGGGTTTTGATTTCATTTTGAGACCCGAAGAACCATGGTGTAATATCGGTATTGATGTTCTCGTAATAATGTGTAGATTGTGTTTTTGATAGTTGGGCACCTTGAAGAAGATTCTTAGAAGGGAAAAACAAAGGATTAGTGGATTGTTAAGAATTCTCCAGATTTGTGGTAGGTTAGGCTTGAGCTTTGTTATAATATAATTGTGATATCTTGTTAGATTTGGCTGGGTTTTAAGTATTGGATTGATGAAATGCAAGTCTTGGGTTAGTTGGACCAATTTGACTATGTGAATTTTAAAGTTGGAAATCCTGACTTGTTTCCCTCTGTCATAGGTGGAATAGACTTCATTACTCATGTTTAGCATTAGAATGCCTTAGAATACTCAACCTTAGGTGAAATGCTCTAGTTTCTCATGCTTAGAGTAAATTGGCCTTAGTTGCTTATTCTAGAGAAAGTTGCCTTAGTTCCACTGGACTTAGTAAAAGTACTTGAGTAGAATATCTACCCTAGGGCTTATGGTGGCTTTCTATACATCTAAAAGTTGATTTAGATAACTTAGCCTAGTCCGAGGTAGAAATTTATTTAAAATGCATTTTGGGGATTTAGAAGTAGGCTAGTGGACCCACCTTAAGGCAAGATTGAGGATTATCTCCCTTGAACTGGTACACATAGTAATTGACTAAAGAGTACCTTTTTGAGGCAATATTGATGATTCTTGGTGTTTGTGTTGGTTATGTGGAATGGCATGAGAATGATGCCCAAATGATTATGCCTTTGTATGCCTTATTGGCTAAACTTATGTAAAGTTATTAATTGTTTTATTGTGATTAACTATTATTTATGCTAATGAATGTGATATTAAATGAGCCCTTGACTATAATATGGCCTAAGCCATAAATGACATTAATAACCATGCAATCAACAAGCTATAGATATGTCATGCTTTAGCTATTGCTTATACTAATGGCAAATTACCATTAGGCCAATAGTAGGCCAATGAATATGCTACTAATGGGCCATTGTTTATGATATCGATTATGGTTATGTCGATGGTCTAAATGACTAGATTATGGATTATGTAATAATGAGTTATTGGTTATACTCTTTATGAAGCCATTGATTAGGCTAGTGTTCGGGATGTTAACTATGCTATTGCCCCAGTTATTATCATTCATATTAATTATGCAAATAATTTTATTGGAAATCTTCCTTAATATCAATATTAGAAACAATGATGTTAATGATGCTAGAAGGCACACTTATTGACTCTTTGTAAGGATTTTCTATAGATTATGATTGGACTCATGATACGTCCTTATATGATTACTTATGTTAATGTTTTTGTCACTTCTTATACATATCTATATACCCGTCTCTTCAATATGGGAAGGAGGAAATATGTTGGTATTAAAGATATAAGTTCCAGAGGAATAACTCGTTGATAGTTTATGTTATTCATGTTACATATACATATATCTATTGATAAAGTAACATTGATGATGGACATTGGATTATGGAAGCATGTTCTTCTTCGCTCTTTTTTATATTCATTTACTTTAGCCCTGTAGGGCTTATCATTTACTTTAGCCCTAGTGGGACTTGTTATTTACTTTTTCCCTCATGGGTCTTGTTCATTATTAATGATATAAATTTACGTATTGTGATGATATATTAATACTCGACAAGGACGGAGGATATTATGATGATATGATGATAACCGACAAGGCCGGAAGATATTAAGATGACATGTAGGATATTATGATGATATGATAATACATGGAAATGACAGAAGATATTATGATGATGTGATGATACCCGATGTGGCCGGGTGATGTTATGATGATACCCGGTGAAGTCGTATAGTATTGTGATGATTTTATGATTCCCGATGCAGCCGGAGGATACTATGATATTATATTGATACCCGACAAGTCCAGAGAATACTATGATGATATAATGATGCCAAGTAAGACCGTAGGATGTGATTAATGTGCCTGTGTGTAGATCTACTGGTTCAAATCTGGATAGCCCTAAGTATGGAAATTATATGTTTATTTATGCTCTTGTGTAGTTGGATATAATGTTAATACTAGGTATGTCGGTTATAGTCTTCTAATGAGTTAAGGTATAAAGTTGTAAAGTTATTGATTTAAGGATGAAAGATGCTTAGTGGTGGATATTTCTTAAGTGAATAATGGAGTAATGGACCTTTGTGATAAAGAGAACTAGTAGTATTAACGGCTATTAATAGTGATGATTAAATTATTATGGAGGTTAGTGATAATGGGCTAGCAATGGTGGTGAATAATTTCTATTGATGACTATGTTTATGATGCTGTTTAGTTTTTAAGCGGGGATATGTGGATTAATGATACTAGTTAATAAAGGATGTTAGTTGATAGGTGGATAATGAATAAATGGTGATTGGTGGAATATTTTTAGATGGTGGCTATAGGAATTATGATGGTTCAAAATAAATGTTGGTTAAATCACAAATATGGTATAGTGGTGAATCTTGACTAGATACTAGATATTGGCTAGTTAGTGAATAATGGTTAGATGTCGAACAATGAATAGTAATTATGTGATGAATAGGTTATAGATAGTAATTAGAGGTTATATGATGGCTAGTGCATAATTGGTTTAGGGATAAACATTAGCTAGCTAATAATGAGTGAAAAGGGTGTATTGATGATATAGATGCCTATTTGATGGTATGGTTACGGTTATGAGTATATTCATATATTTTATTCAATTATGATTATTTATGATGATTACTAATATTGGTAAATAGCCGTTTGATGGAAATTGTTGAAAACTATGAAAAATGAGGAAGTTTGGATACATTGATGATATGATTTCTTGATGTTTCTCTTAGGTGTACTCTCCGGTAGTATAGGACGCCATGATGAGTTCATTACTTTATGCACTAGTTGGTGTATGGGCTCAAATTTTGTATTTATGTTTGCTTTTTATTGCACTTATGTTACCTTATGATTCTAAATCATTTATTTCTTATGTACCACGATATTGGGATGTGTTGATGTCTTATGATATATTGTTATTTCGATATTTAATACTTGATATGTACGGTGATATTGGCATGTGTTGATGCCTTATATTATATTGTTATTTTGATATTTAATGCTTGTTATGTACAATGATATTGGCATGTGTCGATGCCTTATGTTACACTGTTATTTTGATTTGGTTACTTACTATATACAGTTATGATAGAGATAATTTAGGTTCGATTCTGTACCTTGACTTAGTTGTGATTATCTTGCACTTTATCATTCTTATGTCATGATTTAGCTTAGTCGGTCGATGTTGCCCACTGAGCACCCATTATTTTGGTACTCTTACTACACTTTTGTACCTTTTTGGTGTAGATCAGAGTTTTATCTATTGCCTTTAATTGGGGTTAATGCAGTGATTGATTCTCAAAGATAGAGTGAGCTCTTGGAGTTTGAGTCACCCTATTTCCTTCCATCTCTTGTATTCACTCTTTAGTATTCCAGATAAATGTATTGACTATCCTAGACTTGGAATTATATTAATACTATTAGTTGCTCTTGTACTAACTCTGCCAAGTTTTGGGATTGATATCTTTTATAACTGTACATTCTATCTAGAACCCTTGTGTTACAGTTGATGTTCTTGAATTTCACCTATGTTGGGCCTTTCTTACCGGATTAACTTATTGCGTCAGCTCTAGGTTATGGTATTGGCTTACCTATTGGTGAGAATTAGTAGGTGCATCATGACTCATAAATCGGGTCATGAAATAATGTGGTGGTCTTAAATAGGGAGATAAATACAATCCTTGCTATGATTGTGAATTGAAATAGAACAAATTGGTCTAGGAAGTTTGATGATGATTTATAGGTTTATTGGACTACTTTCAAGACCCCTATTGGTATGTGTCCCTCAGCTCATATATTAGAAGTCATGTAATCTGCTAGTTGAGCTTGAGTCCAATGATTTATGCGTACTCGCGAAGTTGAATTTTAATTGGGTGATACCTCTAACTTGAGGAGTAAAAAATTAAACGAGTTTGATGAATTTTTATTAAACGCTTCGAAGTGTTTAGTTCTTTTCAAGAGGAGATGAAGTTGTATTTAAACCAAATGATAGAAAACAAATAATTTAATATGGGTGATTCGGATCTCCTATTTAATTTAAAAAATTTCTTGTTTCCATGCAAGTTGTGGTCTAAGTAGACGAGGAAATTTCATATGGTACATGTGTTCCTACATGGTTCAATTGATTTTTAAAATTATGAAAAGAAATGGTTCAAGGTAAATGTTAAGCGAGTGAAAATATACTTTGGAAATGAGGATCAGATAAAGGTAGTTGATGAATAGACCCTTGGTGAAGTCTAAGTAACCATGGTTCCTGAGTTGTGCCATGAATTTTAATCAGATGCTTCATAGGAGGCAACCTATATGTTAGTTTGGTGAAGTCCGACTAGTCTAACTAGCAACTCTGTGCCATGATATTAAACCTAGTGTTGCTAGGGAGGCAACCCAAGTATTTCATTTTTATTATTACTAATTATTAGTTCGTAGTGTAGAAATAGTGGGTTTTAAAGTGCACAAGTTATTTTTGGACCAAAGCTGAAAACCAAAACACAAAGTTGTTCCATAGAACGCATGAGTATCATGCCGATTCATCACTTGTGGCATCTACTCGTGAGGTCATCCATTGCCACTGGAGTAAATAAGTTCACATTTCAAGATTATGGAAAGTCCACCTCACAACTCTCAGAAAGATTCAATGTGACATGTAGGGTTTCATAATGACACACCATGGTGAGTCGTGAGGACTAGCGATGGTAAAAAAAAATTAGTCTTTGTACTATGAGACTCAAGAAGACATAGATAGAGTCATCACCCCTCTTGATGAGTCTCCATATCTCTCAAAAGGTAAGCAAGTTAGAGATCAGGTAAGTGTTCTAAAGACCTACTTAATGGTTATTGGTGACTAGTCGTCACCTTTGCAAATGAGGTGTCAGGTTAGTCATGGTCGTTGGGTTAGAATCAGTCAATATTTTAATGAATAATATCGACTAACCCAAAATTTTAGTTTTAAAACCCTCAATCAACATTGATCCATTTTTCTTTTCTATACAGTATAAAAATTATTCCAACCCTTTATTTCATCAATTAATTCACCGTTAATCAGTGTCAAAATTCTCCATTGTAGTACAAAGTTGGTCACTTTCTCCCAAGTTAATAATCAAGTTAATTGTTTTACAAGTTCTTTTCTCCTTAAATATTCATAATCATAATCTCTTTAAATTACTTTGATTATGGATATTAAAAGCTATGTATCGGTGTTAAGTCACTGTTGTGCATTTATGTAACCTTAGATGAACTTATTCCAAATAGAAAAGGGTATTATCTGAATAAAAAATTCAATTAATTATTCAATTTGATAAAACATAGCATAATGGAAGCATAATCTTGTTTCATGATAGTTATGTGCTAAAGCTTATGTTGATGAGTATCCCCAGTAGTTGGTATAGTGATTAATAAAACACCCTGGGTTTTGATCCTTAGAAAAATTTCTTGATTTTTGGCTTCTGGACATCATACAATTTGGGGTACTAGTCGTATAATAGGGTACGAGTTAGGTAACCCAATCATATGTTGTCCAGTATTAGGTCGTGTTGGGTGGTTGAGTTTCTGGAATAGGTACGACTAGGAGGGTAAGAGTTGTATGGTTAGTGATGGGTCATTGGTTTGGGTTTTCCTTGACTTAATCTTAAACTTATTTACTTAACTTGGATCTAAGTATGATTGGCTCACCATGATCCGTGAGGATAGGGTACGAGTCATATAGTCCATTTCATATGTAGGATAGTGATCAATCCCTCATGATTCTGCCTAGGGTATGATTTCATGGTACTAATCGTATGGTTAGGTACAATTTTGGTTGGGTAATTGTATATTGGATAGTGTTGGAGTCAAAAGAGAGGACTAGGGTACGAGTGGTGGGTACCACTCGTATGGTAGGGTATGATTGGCATGCGGTGGTCATACTATCCTGCGGGAATTTTTAGTAGTTTAAGTTGGTGGTAATCTGGACATTTCCCTTCTTAACCTCTTAAGGCCCCACGACTTATATCACTCTTGGGGAATTATTTAACCTATTTCCAATCACTCAAACTCTCTTAAAACACTCTTAAATTCTCTCAAGTCTCTTGGGTCTAAGAATGCTAGGGTTTTATCAAAAGGATATATTTGGGGCTTACAAGGGTGATTTCTCTCCGTCATCTTAGTAATCTAAGGCATGTTACTCCTCTCTCATTGTTAGTTCCAACTAAAGACATGTTTTATGAATTGTTTTAATGGCATAAATATTTTATGGTTTTAGGTTTTCAAATATATGTTGGACATTTTGGTTACAATGGTTAGTTATGGTTTTCCCATGTCCTTTATTTATGGTTTTCATATTATTATGGTGGTTTGAACAATTGGTTGCATGGGAATGGTTAATTGGTACTTTGTTTTGGATTTGATAAAATGCCTATGAGAATATTTTTTGGTTAAATTGTTGGACTTTCATCGAACTATTGCATGGTATAGGACCCTAAATAGTTTAATTGGTTTAATGGTAAGGTCTTGGTGGTTATGGTTGGTCTAATTGAAAGCCTTGTGGGCTACAAGGGAATCCCCCAAGTAAACTTAATGATGATCACTTGTGGGGTACATGGGATTTCCTAAAGTCGACTTAATAATGTAATGAGTACATAGGAATCCCTTATAATGGATGGCTAAGAACATTGCTTCAAAGCTATAATAGTTATGATGATACCACTACTTATAGTATTGGTTAATAATAAATGTAATGGTGGATTGGTTGTATTGTAATGGCTTTAATTTGGCAATAATAATGGGGTGTGATAGCTAACTGTGAAGGTGTGAGTCTAACGTACGGACACTGAAAACTAATATTTACCGACATGAGGATTGGTCACGATGACCATCTATGATACTTATGGGGTTCAGAGGACTCTCCTAAGTACACTTGTACATATGTATCATGGAAAGCGAAGGGTACTTGGGAATCCGCTACTCCTAAGGTTTCTCTGATTCATGCGACTACATGCATTATGGCCCATCCAGGGGGTTACACTGGACCCATATAGCCCTTGGGTGGTTCTAGGATGGTTAAGCTACACATACCAAAGTTAATGGTTTTAAAGTCATGCTAAAACCAATTATCTATCCTAGTATGGTTATATATATAAATATATACATATATGTATGGTTGCGAATTCATGTTCTTGTTTTGCTAGGTCTTAAATGTCGGCCTTATTTTATCCTTATCTTAAGTACTTGCTAGCGTTCACCCGCTAACCCATCTTTGGGCGACTGTATCCCCATGCGATTAATGAACAAACCACTATACTCCTCATTCTTAGTGATCCAATACGGGATCAGCTCAGTTAGATTGAAATGGTGAGCTTCCATACTTCGGAAGGCTCTATTTCGTGTCATGCATGTTTTTACATACTTTGTTCATTTTATAGACATTGGTTTTTTCTATGGTTGGGGGCATGTCCCAATTGGATATTATTTTTCTTTCAATTGGAGGCATTGTTGAACTACTATAGGTTGGTATGGGTGGTTTCTGTATTGGTGTCAGCCTTAGTATTGGCATTAGTATTGGGGTTGATACCATTTGACTGTATTTCTGATTATTCCATCCTTTTATGTTATGGACTAGTATTCAATTATTGTTTTTGTTTTGGTATGTTTATTGGTTTGGTATTAGATGGTTGAACTTACTTGTGTTGGTCAAGATTATGGACCTATCCCAGAGTCTGGATTGGTACAAATATACTATCTTGTTATTTGTTCAAAATTCATCCAACTCAGGGTGTAAGTTTGGATGGTTAGGTTGGGTATAGGGGGTGGTGCCCAGTCCTAGTTGGAATTGGGATGCTCGTTATGATAAGGCCCTGGTTTGTATCTTGTCAAGTTGGTATCAGAGCTTTAGGTTCATGGTCAATTGGGAGTCCACAAAGTAGTGTCGAGTAGAGTCTCTTTTAAGTGTGTTTAGCGCGCCACACTCATAATAAAGAGGCTATAAGGCATTTAGGAAATGTTTCTCTTCTTTGTGTTCTATTTTCAAGCTTGGAGTCTAAGTCCTGGAATCGTCTCTAATTCCTATTTGTTCGCCTTTCAGATCATGCCTCGATGATCTGATGCGCACAAAAATTCCTCTGTCCTAATTGGGGATACTGTTGATTGGACACACTTTTCTCATAGGATCCATACTTATTCTAGCAGTCTAGTCCTTGATATTTTTGGAGTTCCACATATTCTATCTAGTGCTCCTCAGGCAGACGTGATGAATGCAGAGTTTCAGTAGTCGATTCATGTGATTGCAAAGTTTATAGCATCTCAGCAGAGCGTGGTGCATCTGGTATTGAAATTTTTGAGGACGTAAGGGTTGGCCATTTTTTGAGGTTAGTTTCTCTAAATTTTATTGGTGTTAGGGTGGAGGAGGATCCTTAGGGTTTTCTGGATAAGATGGAAAAAATCTTCAAGGTCATGCAGGCTAAGAATGTGGAAGGGGTAAATTTTACTGCCTATCAGCTAAAGGATGTGCTGTACCAATGGTATGAGGAATGGGATCAATCATGGGGTGATATGGAGAAGTCATCTCTGTGGGAGAATTTCTCTAATATTTTTCTAGATCGTTTCTTTCCTTAAGAGCTGAGGGAAGCGAAAACGGAGAAATTTGTTAATCGAAAATTGGGGAAGATGTCAGTCAAGGATTATGCCTTGAAATTTCATAAGTTGTCTAGGTATGCTCTGGAATTAGTGTCTAGTATGAGGTCCAGGATGAGAAAGTTTTCTTCAGGACTGTCTCGTGAGTTGATCCTTGAAAGAAAGACTGCATTGCTAATCAAAGACATGGATATTTCTAGGTCGGTTGTTCATATTCCATTGGTGGAGGAGGAAAATAAAAAGCAGGTTGAGATATGGGAAAGGCAGGGTAAGAAGTTCAGATTCTCTAAGGAGGGTGGCCAACAACAAAGTGGCCGAGATAGTGATAAGTGGCTAAAGAAGAAGTGAGGGAGTTTTGGTTCTTTCTCCACAATTAGTACTTTTTACCCAAAATAGTTGGGTGACAGGCATTAGTAGGGTGGCGAGAACTTCAGGGCACAGGGTGCCTAGTCTTAGGCTAGTAGGGCCCAGTCGGCCTCATCATATCCTCTTTGTAGTTTCTGTGGTCGGTTACATAGGGGTTTCTATGATGAGAAGAGGGACATGTTCTTTAAATATGGCCGGCTAGACCATATGCTAAGAAACTGTTCGGTCGGTAAGGTTGCTTTGGGGGTGAACAAGGTTTCAGTTGCTTCTTCATCTGCTTCTGCACCAAAAGGTGCTACTTCTATAGCAGTTTCTACTTCTGGTACCGACATAAGCTGGAATAGGTGATATTCTCTTGCCACCCGATAGGAGTTTGAGGAATTGACTGATGTCGTGACTGGTACATAACAACTTTTTTCTTGTAACGTGTATTGTTTACTTTATTTATTGTCCATTCTCTCTTATGTGACCCCATCTGTGGCTTTGTATTTTGGTTCTAATCCCAAGGTTATTTTAGGTACTTTTTCTATTTTAACCTCGGTAGGTGACTCTGTGGTTGCTAAAAAAGTCTATAGGGGTGTGTGGTATCTATTGGTAGAAAAGAGACTTTGGTGGATTTGTATGAATTACATATGGTAGACTTTGATGAAATTTTGGGGATAGATTTGTTACACTCGTGCTACTCTTCCTTAGATGGTCGAACCTGTAAGGTTTACTTTAAGTTCCATGGTGAACCGGTTTTCTAATAGAAGGGTGGTTCCCTAGATCCTAGGGGGAAGTTTGTATCATATCTATAGCTCGAAGGTGAATCTCTAAAGGGTGTCTCCATCATTTAGTATGGGCTAAAGATTCTAACTTAGAAGGTCATTCTTTGCATTTGGTTTCAGTAGTGAATGAGTTTCCTGAGGTCTTTCCAGATGATCTTTTTGGTGTTCCTCCGGATAGGGAGATTGAGTTTTGAATTAATTTGGTTCTAGACACTCGTCTAATATCTATTCCTTCTTAAAGAATGGCTCCGGCTGAGTTAAAGGAACTTAAGGATCTTTTGGGTAAGGGTTTTATCCATCCTAGTGTGTTCTCGTGGGGTGCATTGGCATAATTTATGCGTAAGAAGGATGGTTCCCTTTGGATGTGCATTGATTATGAACAGTTGAATAAGGTGATGGTTAAGAACAAGTATCCTCTTTGGAGGATAAAAGCTTTGTTTGATTAGTTGCAAGATGCCAAATTCTTTTCTAATGATAGATCTTCGGTCTGGGTATCATCATCTTAAGATTAGGGAGGTGGATATCCCCAAGATGTCTTTCCATACTCGGTATAGGCACTTTAAGTTCTTAGTAATGTCATTTGGTTTGACGAATGCCCCAACGACATTCACGAATTTGATGAACACACTCTTCCATTAGTTTCTAGATCTTTTTATCATTGTGTTTATTAATGATATCCTTGTATATTCTAAGAGTGAGGTGGATTATGTCAATCATCTCCATGTGGTGTTGCAGACCTTGAAAGAGCAACAGTTGTATGCCAAATTCTCGAAATGTGAATTCTGGTTGAACATTGTCACTTTTATGGGTCATATTATTTCTAGTGAGGGGATCATGGTGGATCTACAAAAGGTGGTGGTGGTTAAGAAGTGGCCTAGACCCATAACTCCAATCGATATTTGAAGCTTCTTGGGTTTGGATAGGTATTATAGAAGTTTTTTGGAGTATTTTTCGATGATAGCTACCTCATTGACTAAGTTGACTTAGAAGAAGGTAAAGTTCTTTTAGTCGTATGCTTGTGAGGGTAGTTTCGAGAAACTGAAGGATAAGCTAACTTCATCTTTGATTTTGACTTTGCCTGAATATAATGAGTGGTTTGTGGTTTATTGTGATATGTCCCGGGTGGGACTTGGTTGTGTTTTGATGCAACATGGTAAGGTGATTGCCTATGCTTCTAGAAAGTTGAAGGTGCATGAGAGGAACTATCCTACATATGATTTGGAGCTTCTAGCGGTAGTGTTCGCATTGAAAATCTAGCGATACTATTTGTATGTGGTGCACGTGGACATCTTTTCTGATCATAGAAGTCTACAATATGTGTTCACTCAGAAAAGAGCTTAATCTCAGGCAGGGGAGATGGCTTGAGCTTCTTAAGGACGATGACATGAGTCTTCACTACTATCCAGGTAAGTCTAATATTGTTGATGATGCTCCTAGAAGGTTGTCCATGGGGAGTTTCACTCATATGGATAAGGAGATGCGAGAGTTGGTGAAGGATATTAACCGCTTGGCCAATCTTAGAGTTTTCCTTTCAGACTCCAAGGATGGTGGTGTGTTGGTACATGAAGTGGTTCGATTGTTTCTTAGTGCAGATCAAAGAGAAACAAATGCTAGATCATATCTTGATGAAAATCAAGGGTGATGTAGGTAGGGAAAAGTAATGGTATTTGAGATCAGTAGTGCTGGTACATTGCAGTACAAAGGGAGGTTATCTGTTCCTGACGTCGATTGTTTGCGAGAAAGGGTATTGGTAGAGGTGTACAAATCTCTCTATGTTGTTCATCCCAGTTTAAAGAAAATGTATCATGATCTCAAGAAGATGTATTGGTGGAATGGTATAAAAACGGATATGGCTAATTTTAAGACCAAATATTTGGTGTGTCAATAAGTGAAAGTTGAGCACTTGAGGGTCGGAGGGTTATATCAAGAAATTGAATTGCTGGAATGGAATTGGGAAATGATCAATATGGATTTCATTACCAATTTTCCTCGGTCTTGGAACCAATTTGATAGGATGACAAAGTCGGCTTATTTCTTTCCTGTGAAGACTAACTTTTTGGCTGAGGTTTATGCATTTTCATGAGATTGTAAAGCTACATTGGGTACCTGTTTTTATTATCTATGACCATGGTACATAATTTTCATCCCACTTTTGGAGGTTATTTTAGAAAGGGTTGGGTACTAAGGTTTGTCTGAGTACTGCTTTGCACCCATAGATGGATAGGCAAGTAGAAAGGACTATTCATACTTTGGAAGATGTGTTTCATGCATGTGTAATTAATTATAGTGGTAGTTAGGTTGAGCATCGACCTCTTGAAAAGTTTGGTTACAATAATAACTATCATTCTAACATTGGGATGGCTCCTTTTGAGGCATTGTATAGTAGGCTCTATAGATCTCCTATTTGGTGGTTTGAGCTTGGTGAGAAGGATATATTCGGCCTAGATTCGGTTTATCAAGCTATGAAGAAGGTAGAGGTGATTTAGGATAGGCTTAAGGCTGACCAAAGTCTCCAAAAGTCCTATGCAAATGTAAGGCGTTGGGACATGGAGTTTGATATTGGGGATAGGGTGTTCCTAAAGGTGTCTTCCATGAAGGGAGTAATGCAATTTGGGAAAAAGGGGAAGCTCAGTCCCCGATATGTTGGTCCTTATGTGGTTTTGAGAAGGGTTGGTAGTGTGGCATATGAATTGGAGTTGCCTTCTACATTGAGCTCCATTCATACTGTATTTCATGTCTCCATGTTGAGAAACTGTATAATTTATCTTTCATTGGTTGTTCCTTTTGAAAGATTGGGTATCTCAGATTCATTGTCTTATGAAGAGATCCCGGTTGAGATCTTGGATCGACAGGTTCGTCAGTTGTGGACCAAGGATGTAGCTTCGGTTAAGGTTCTATGGCGGAACCACATAGTGGAAGAAGCTACTTGGTAAGGGGAAGATGACATAAAGTCCAAGTATCCACATTTGTTTTTTGCTTCGGATATTCGTGCTTAAGGTATGTGTTCTTGATCACATCTTCGTTTTCTAACCTTGTTAAAAGAAGGTTGATTTCCTTTAATCTTTGTTTTCTAACTTAGTTAAAGGTTAGAATGGTTATGATTGGGTGTAATTCATGCTTGTACTACCTTTTCTGTCATTTGGGGATGAATGATTCTATTGGGGGAGACTGAAAGACCCTGGGTTTTGACCCTTAGAAAAATTTCCCATTTTTTGGCTTCTGGACATCATATGATTTGGGGTATTAGTCATATGATAGAGTATGAGTTAGGTGACCCAGTTGTATGTTATCCATTGTTGGATGGTTGAGTATTTGGAATTGGTACGACTGGGTAGGTACGAGTCGTATGGTTGGTGACAGGTCGATGGTTTGGGTTTTTTCTTTGCATAATCTGTAACTTAGTAACTTAACTTGGATTTGAGTATTAGTGGCTCAACATGAGTCGTGAGGATAGGGTACGATTTGTATAGTCCAACTCGTATGTTGGACAGTGCTCAACCCCTCATGATTCTACCTAGGGTATGATTTCATTGTACTAATCATAAGGTTGGGTATGGTTTAGCTTGAGTGGTCATATGTTGGATAGTGTTGGGGTCTGAGGTGAGGCCTAGGATACAAGTGGTGGGTACCACTTGTATGATATGGTGATCGTACCATCCTGTGGGAATTTTAAGCAGTTTAAGTTGGGAGTAATCTGGACATATCCCCTCTTAACCTCTTAAGGCCCTACGACTTATATCACTCTTGGGACATTATTTATCCTATTTGAAATCACTCAAACTCTCTTAAAACACTCTTAAATTCTCTCAAGTCTCTTGGATAAAAAAAGGCTAGGGTTTCATTAATAGGATCAATTTGGGGCTTACAAGGGTGATTTCTCTCTATCATCTTCGTAATCTAAGGCATGTTAATCCTCCCTCATTTTTAGTTCCAACTAAAGTCATGTTTTATGAATTGTTTTAATGGCATAAATTTTTTATGGTTTTGGATTTTCAAATATATGTTTGGGGTTTTGTTTACAGTGGTTGGTTATTGTTTTCCCATGTCCTTTACTTATGGTTTTAATATTATTATGGTTGTTTGAACAATTGGTTTCCTGGGAATGGTTAATTGGTACTTTGTTTTGTCTTTGGAAATACTATGCCCCCAACATGTTTTAAAAAATGCCTATGAGAATGTTTTTGGTTAAATTGTTGGATTTTCATCTAACTATTACATGCTAAACTTTGTAATGGGACGCTAAATGGTATAAATGGTTTAACTGGTTTGGAATGGTTAAATGGTAAGGTCTTGGTGGTTATGGTTGGTCTAATTAAAAGCCTTGTGGGGTACAAGGGAATCCCCCAATCAAACTTAATAATGATCACTTTTGGCGTACATGGGATTCCCCCAAGTCAACTTAATAATGTATTGGGTACATGGGAATCTCTTAATTACCAAGGATGGATAAGGACATTTCTTGCAAGCTATAGTCGGTATGATGATACCACTACATCTAGCCTTGGTTACTATTAAATGGAATGGTGGTTTAGTTATGTGGTAATGGATTTAATTAGGCAATAATGACGGGGTGTGATAGCTAACCATGAAGGTATGAGTCTAATGGATGGACACTAGAAACTCATGTTTTCCAATATGAGGATTGGTCATGACGACCATATATGTTAGTTATGGGGTACACAGGATTCCCTTAAGTACACTTGTACAAATGTATCATGGTAAGCGAATGGTACTCGGGAATCCCCTACTTCTATGGTATCTTCTATTCTTGTGGCTAGGCGTATCGGGGCCCATTTAGGAGGTTACACTAGACCCATATAGCCCATAGGTGGTTCTAGGATGGTTAAGCTACACATACCCAGGTTAATGGTTTTAAAGCCATGCTAAACCCAGTTCTCTTTCCCAGTATGGTTATATATATGTATTTATGATTGTTAATGCATGTTCTTGGTTTACTTGGTTAAAGGTTGGCATTATTTTATCCTTATCCTGAGTACTTGATAGCATTTACCCACTAACCCATCTTCGGGCGGCTGTATCCCCACGCGATATGGGATCCGACCATTCTTCTCCTCCTGCTTATTGATCGAATTGGGATAAGAACATTTGGATTGAAGTGGTGATCTTCCATACCCGAAAGGCTCCATTTCTTGTCATGGATGTTTTTACATACTTTGGTCATTTTATAGACATTGGTTTAGGCTATGGCTAGGGGTATGTCCAAAGCTTATATTCTTTTATTTTCAGTTAAAGGATTTGTGGAACTACTATGGGTTGTTATGAGCGGTGTCGGTATTGGTGTCATCCTTAGTATTGGCATTAGTATTGGGGATGATATTGTTTGACTGTATTTGTGATTGTTCAATCTTTTTATGTTATGGACTCGTATTCGGTTATTGTTTTGGTTTTAGTATGGTTATTGGTTTGGTATTGGATGGTTGAACTTGCTTGGGTTGGTATTCAGTTATAACGCTATCTTGTTGTATGTTCGGAATTCATCCGACTCAGAGTGTGCGTTTGGATGGTTGGGTTGGGTATAGGGGATGGTCCCTAGTCCTAGTTAGACTTGGGATGCGTGTTATGACAAGGCCTCGATTTGGGTCATGTGAAGTTGGTGTCAGAGTTTTAGGTACATGGTCAATTGGGAGACTACAAAGCTGTGTCGAATAGAGTCTCTTTTAAGGGTGTGTAGCGTGCCACACTCATAACAGAGAGGCTACAAGGCATTTAGGAAATGTTTTTCTTCTTTGTGTTCTATTTTGAAGCTTTGAGTCTAAGTCCTAAAATCATCTCTAATTCTTGTTTGTTCGCCTTTCAGATCATGTATTCAATAGGGACGAGTCATTAAGTGAGTCATAATCGCTGGCAAACGGGTTGAAATTTTTAATGTTTCTAAAGTTTAGGGAATTTGCACATCATGGTTATCATGGTGAATTGTAAGGAGACCTAACAACTTAAAGTGACCACTCGTTCTGAGATCTTGTACTTGACAAAAAGTAAGGTTTGGACACAATGAGTCAGCCAATAAGTCGTACCTTCTGGTAATGACTCGTTGCCTAACCCTTCAGGTCTGAAAGTTAAACAAATTCTTATATTTTTTACTTGATTTTTTGTGAACTAACATGGACCGTCAAAAGTTACCATGGCCCCAAAAATTGGAACAAATAGAGGAGCAAAAGGGAGGGGGAAGGTAACCTACCCTCATCAAGGCCTACGCTAAGGCTTAGTTTACAAACCAATTGGTAAATAAACCTACTAATGAACAATCTAGTGGCTTAGGGGAGGAGTATCCACTTACAACTCCACTTAAATGATGTTCAAGGTATCTTTTAACAAAGAATTTGGGCCCTACGACAAAGAATCTAGGGGGTGAATCTACCTCTACCCGATAGCACATCAGAATTTGGGCCCTACGACAAAGAATCTAGGGGGTGAATCTACCTCTACCCGATAGCACATCACCTAAAAGACTCCCTAGTCTAATGAGGAAGGAAATTCTGCTGATTGTCCCTCAAAGGATAAAGAAAAGATTGGGTTTTGTACTTAGTTCTTAAATGATGATGATTTTGATACCTCCACAGACAGTCTTCCACTATAGGCACAACATCCACAAGTTAAGATAGCTCCATAGATTGCACATGGGGTGTCACAGATATGTAATATATCCATGATCAAGACATAAGACTTCTTGTCAAGGTTCGACCATAGAGGGGTTTCTATCAAGAATTCTAGATAAGTCACCACGTGTATATCTGATATGCCTGAATTCAAGAGGTTGTTCAACAGAAAAAAAATTTAAGTGGATGAATAAGCAACCTCAGAGATATTGTCCCGAACTGGTTCAGGAATTTTATGTTGTATATCAGGCGATGCATAAGGTACCGGACCCACAGGGCATGCTTTGGAAGGGTTAGTCTTCACTACCCAACGTATTAATATGTGGTACAGATGTGAACATTTTGTAGCATACTATTTCATGCTTCCTAAATTGTCGGGATTTTGATATTTTGACCAACATGACAGAGTTTGATCATCGAACAGATAAGATGAGTAAAGTGAAATCAAGTGGATTCACACTAAGGATAAAATAGTGCATTATAGATAGATTGCAAACAACATTGCTACAGAATGCGAAGAAGTTGAGTGGGTGGCTGGCTGCGATTCTCTACTTAAAAAAATTTCACTACCAATACTTGGTTCTCTATGGTTAATTATCGATTGAGGCCCACAACGAGAGATAATATATTTAACTTATCAAGAAACTTTTGTGGTAGGTATTATTTAAGGCAATGATATTGATAACACCAGATTAATTTACTAGAAAATTCAGGAAGGAGCTGTGAGGACACTATGAGTTTACAATTCCAATGTTTGGGTTACTCATTTTTTTTTTGGATTCTAGTCTTTCAGTGCTGCCTAAAATTGATCATTTTTAGAGATTCATCATATTACAAATCTTTTCTTTATTCAGGAACTATAGAATCTTATGTCAAAGGCAAAGGTAGTAGTTAGTGCTGCCTTATTGATAGGGTAATTAGAGTCAGGAAGGCACATGGAGATTGATACAGTCGGATTTGCTGATACCAGACATTGCACCTACTGAGCTACAGATTGAGGCCTTGATTCCTTAGCCTCATAATATTATTCATACCACCACTTCCTCTACTTCATAAATGGCTTCCATTTTTGTTTCACCGACTCCTACTCCAAGATGATCCATGATTCGGCCACTTTCCAGTGGGTATATAGTAGTACCACAGGAATTCTTGCAAAAATTCCTAGAATAATTAGCCACTATAGATCTAATAATTTTAAAACCTAGCAGGAGAGGTCAATCCTTTGGTTGAGAATAAATTATTATGGCGATAAATAGGTTGTAGGAACAATTTCATGGTTTTCAATGGAAGATGATTGATAGGCTTAATGGTGATTAGTCCTCAGACTTGATCGATACCATAGATGAACTTTTGTCACTCTAGGAGTTTAAGAGATGTCCGCTAGATAGTTCCCAACATTCCATCCCCTTGAATGCTTGTGACTAAAGAGGTATTTGATGATATGGAGGTGCCAAACATTTAGGCCTCAGTACATAATGGAAAAATAATAAGTGCCCAAAAGAGTCAAGAGTCGATCAAGCCAAAAATAACAGAAGAAAAAGAGATAAAGAGAACATCAAAAAGTTATGGATGAGAATAAGCAATCATCTGAGCTATTCTTGTCTGAGATGCATGAGAGGATGTGAGGGACAGGGAGCTCCACAACAAATGAGGTCCTGAGGGTTGATTTTATTTCTATAACTGAGACTCTAAGAATGGTTGGGATACGATGGATTACCTATTAATTTTTCTGTCATGACCCAATTTTACGTGTCATGATGGCACCCAATTTATTCCACTAGTAGGTAAGCCAAACTGTAGCCCCAAAAGGTAGGTGATTGGCTAGTTTTTGGAAGAATATCATAAATGCTATTATGTAAGTAATTGAATTACTAATAAAAACATACGAATAGTAGCATACTGAAGAGAAATAACTAAATAGAGTAACAATATCCCATCACCTTGTTAAGTCGCTACTAGAGAATCTATCAATGTCAAATATACAATAGTCTCGAAATGAAAGACCATCCAAAATAAAAGATTGAGAGAAACTCAACTCTGTGTTCACGAGCTCACACTATCTTCGAACTCTGACCAGCACCAACACAGTGTTAGTGGCAGTAGTTAGTACTCGAATCTGCACTAGAAAAGAGTACAAAAGTGTAGTATGAGTACCAAAGCAACCAGAACGCAGTAGACATCATAGAGTGACTAAGCTAAATCATAATATAAATAGGATAAAATTTAAGGTAATAAGCTAAGTTAAGAAAAAATTGAAAACTTGGAATAATGCTCCAAATACTAAAAGTAAGCAATTGAGTACATACTATCAAAGAGAACACAATAACTAAAATATAACTGGACCCCCTATAATGACCCTTCCGGTCATTTTCTATATCTCTATTTATTTTCACCATTAGAGCTTTCCTATAGCATTCTTAAGTCATTTATGACTCATTGCGACTGACAGATTGATTATCCAGTGGTTCGTTTAGTTTTTAGAGCCAATTACCTATTTTGAAGTCTTCATTTTTTAAAATTAGCTATCGGGCAAAAACTTTAGCAAAATGACCTCGTGTGCCAATTCTGATTGTTCCCACAACTCCAAAATGTTGATTTTAAGCTAGGTGGACACATGGTTTGGATTTTGAGTCACCCAAGCTCATTTTGAGTCATTGGCCAAAATTTAAGGAAAATGCAAGTAGGGTGTCGGACCATTCTTTTGTCAAAATGACCTCAGATGGAAATTTTGACTGCACCATTAGGTCCAGAACGTTGAATTTGATGGGTTATCAGAGACCATTACTCTATACAAGATTTCAGATGATTCTCGAGCGGTTGGCAGAGACATGGAACTTTTAAAGTCTCAGTTGGTGCTGGTGCACCGGCGATCGCGAGACATGGATCACGATAGAGATTCAGCCTGACTAGGAAGTGTTGCGATAGCGACATTTAAAGTTGCAGATGCAACTAACCTTTACAGAAACATGATATACAATAGCAATTCATCAGTGTCGCTATTCTGGCTCTTTAGCCGAGTATTGCAAATAGCGATCAACATATCACAAAATCGACCCTCGTGTACTTAGAATGTGTATAAATACCCCATTTCAGCCCATTTTGTCCCATTCTTCAACCATTATCATGATACTTAAACCCTAAGGATTGAGATAACTTGGGATAGAAATTGTGTGTAATTCTTGAACTTGGATAACGATCTATTACACAATTTTACTTCAAATTTAAGGTAACATTCCTTCATTTTTCTTGGTTGATTTCCCCCTTTTCTTCTCTAAACTCCCTATACCTTGGGAACTAGATTTTAAGCACCAATGTAGCTCAAATTTTACCAATTTTTTAAGTCATTACTCCCTGAGAATATGGGGACGTTGGGTTGGTTCTGGAAATGCAATTTTCGTAAATGAGTCCCACTTTGGATTTTGCATAGTTTTGGACCCAAAGCAAAATCATGCAATATGCGTATGATTATTCTCGTATTGATAAGTAAATTATGATTTTGATGGCGTGGCACTTTGCGAAGGCTTTTTAGTAGGAATAATCTGTGATTTAGCAGATTCTTCAAGCTTTCTTCAGCGTCGAGGTAGGCTAGGTTTTTCCCTCCTAGTAGCTTGATATAATTCACAATATGTTTATGCTATTGTGTTAGATTTGGGATGAGTTTTAGGTGTTGGTAATGTGGATGGCAATGCTTATTTCTAAAAGAATCTTACAAAAAATTAAGCCTAGCACAATATAATCAACTAATGCTTGAAAAGAAGACATTGACCCACAAGTATTGTTGCTTAAACTTTGGACAACTATTTCCTACAGATTAACACATATTTGAACCAAATACTATGATATGATATATTCTAAGACATATTTGCATTAAAGAAAGAAAAGGGGAATGAGCATAAGATGAGTAAATATCTTTGTGACATCTCAAATATGAAATATAAGGCATACTAATGCAACAACATTTTTTGCAATACGGAATGGACTCAATCAACAAATTTGAAGAAAAATTCACGGTAGTATATGAATAACAATGGGACATCTAAATGCACAAAAATTCTTCCAGAAATAAATCAATAAGCTATGTGAAGCAAATTGCATATATCAAACATGTTTGAGAAATGATATTCAAAGACAAGATTGGAAAAATAGTAAAAGATTAATTCTAAGAAAAAGTGTCCAATTATACCAACTTCTATTTTTGTTCTACTCCATTTCAACAAAATCTATAACCCTAACAACTATTCAATCTAAATAAGAGAAGATCGAAGACAGTTTTGACCACAAAAATAAGTAAATCATGACTGCAAACATATATCAAAAGAACTTAGCATTTAATCGTGGCATATAATTATGAAGAAAAATAACCCTTTAATCAAAAGAATCAAGGATCGATAAAGGAGTTAGATCTTAAAAGTAGAACTTGAATTACAGTTTCTACATGTGGATGATCCAACTATCATTTGTATACCAAAGTGGTCAACTTCAACCTTAAGCTATGGTTTTACAAATCCCTAGGCCACAAACATAACACATTACGATATTCCTTTAAAAAATAACACCAAATTCCTAGATACGGGTAACATACTACTTAAAATTGAGAAATAATTTTACAGACCCTTACCAATAGTAACTTATAATTCCACGGGAGTACACCCTGGACGCCACATAGTGCTTACGGTTACAAGTGACCATAAGCTAACCCATGTGCTGGTACCTGCTGTGAGCACTGAATGATAATAACAAAATACTTAAGCGGAAAATCTGAATACGCCATAAGGTTTTAAGTACTAGAATATTTCTGAATCATAAATTCGAAAACAACCGCCGAAAAATACTATCTAAAACTATTAAAATAATGACATACTGACTGACTGTCTGAAAAGTCTGAAAGCCTCTAACACTGTCTGAATAAGAGTTGATGGGACATTCCCCAACTAACTCCAACTAACCACTAAATTGAAAGCATGAAAATAAACATAGTCTGTCCTCAAAATATGAGGACTCACCATGACTGCTGCTACTGATGTGCTGGGATGTCTAAGTGCAGTCGGGAACTTGAGCGTCCGAACCTATAATATGAGACATGATAGCGTAAAAACGAGTATGCAGTCAATACTTTTAATGTACTGGTATGGTAAATAAGGTAGGCTGATATGCATTGTTTTATGTACAGGAGTAATAACTGACTGAATGAATAGCATGTTGTACTGAATAGAATGCATTAAATTTGTAAATACTTAGAATGAATGAACAAGCATAAAACTTGTTCTAAATATAATTTGTAAACTGAAATACTAAAATCTGATAACTAAACAAATAATATTTAGACGCTATGGTTAAGCCAAAACTGAAACTGAATTACTAGCCGATTATTGGACTGAAGATATGGAAGCTATCATCTAATCGATATGCCCCAATGAGCAAATTGGGGTCCAACTTGTGACCTTAGTTGGAAGGGGGTCAGTACCATGCCACAGCTACTAACAATGGTTGTATGGATCCACTAAAGTGTTGCCCTGAAGGGCTAAGGGTTACCCTCAACTGGCAGATACTCGTATGAGATCGACCCTCAACTGATAGGTTAACATATCAACCTATGTTGGCTACATAGTTATAGAACACAGGGACTTCTACTTAAGGTCACACCCTCAACTGGCAGGTGAGCCTCCATCCCTGGGTTCGCTCGGTGCTAAATCCTATTCCAACTGAACTGACTAGGAATACTGAACTGTTCTAAGTTTAACTGATTATGATAACTGACTGAACTGATGGCACTCATGATTTATCTAAAACTATTCTGAAGATACCAAGACTAAGTAAACAACTATGTTTTTGAGTATTCATAACCCCCAGGACTCGATAGCAATAATAGCAAAGTAGTACTAAAACTTTGAGGACATAATATGAAAGAATTTATCCAAAATTCATTCTTGTAGGCATTTCATCAAACACTTGATATTCTTAGGGTAAGCTAAGAATGTGAATAGTATAAAGCATGTAGAAATAGCATGATTTCATCATCAACAACACTAATTATGGTTTAAGTCAACAAATAACATTATTCAAATGTGTGGGCTTTAATAACAACAATAATTTCATATAAACATGGTATAGAATTTCAATTCATGGGAATTCATGGTCAAAATATCAATTAAAAATCACCATAACTTGTAAAGACCACCACTTTGAATTTAAATTTGGATACTTAGACTCCATGGGTAGAAGAGACCCATGGATAAATATTTAGCATACCTGGGTTGATGAATTCGTGAGAGTTCTTATTTTTTTTTTAGAATTGATCTTGAATATTTAAGGATAGGGCTTGTTCTTGAGAGAAGATTAGTTTCTTTGAGTTAAATTATGAGTAATGTGGCACATAATGCCACTTTAGGATTGTAATTACGTGTTTTGGACGGATTTGGGGCTATGGGAAAAGACCAAACGATCCGTGGAAATTTATTATGCGGACTGATAATCCTAATTTCACATGACGGCATGATGCGGTGCTTATTGCATTGCGCCACTGGAAAAGGAAAAATCCCATTTTTTTCCAATGGCACAACGCAGTGCTAACGGGTTATGCCACTAGAAATGGACAATCTTGAATTGGCGCAATGTGGCGCTATCGCGGTGCCCCGTTGAACATCAATTTACCCCTTGGCGTGATGCATAGTTATTGCAGTGGTCCACTGGAAAAGAACGAACGTAATTTTGGTCATCACCGCGACGCGGCCTGATCGCATTGGGCTACTGTTTTCACTAAAAGTGCCATAACTTCTCGCTCGGATATCGGATTTAAGATAAATTGGTATCGTTGGAAAGATAATTTAATTTCATACAATTTGGTTGGCCTTGATCTGGAAAATTCTCTGTAGAGAAAAAGATATGCTCATTTGAAGTTGACTATAGCAACATTCTTCTTGAAAACTCACTCGTTAGGGAATAATTTGATTCGTCCAATAGAAGGGAGTTATTTGAGGCCTTAATATACATCAAAATCACTCATAAAACTACCAAAAAACTAAAATGTACTTTTTATGAGCTTGAAACGTGGCTATAACAATTGTTTGGATTTTTGGGGTACTATAATATCTCCTCCTTGGGATTATTCGTCCTCGAATAAATTTGGTTAAGCTGAAAGAACTGTGGAATTTAGATTACATGCTGAATATACGTGATGTAAACGTGATTACATGAATGTGTCTGAATCATGACACATGATTGAACTGGTTCTTTGAATGCATGACTGACATAAGAATGATATGCAAATGAAACTGAGCATGGGAAAGAGAAATTTTAAGAAGATTGTTACCTTAAGCTGAGTCTGAGTTTTCGAAGAAAAGATGAGGGTAATTGGTCTGCATATCTTCTTATGCTCCCCAAGTGGCTCCTTCAAGGGACTGATTCCGCCAAAGAACCTTGACTAGGGGAACTTCTTTGTTCCTTAGTCTACGAATTTGTCGATCAAGGATCTCGACTGGAATTTATTCGTAAGAAATGCTCTTCTGAACATCTATGCTTTCTAAGGGAACAACTACAGCGTGGTCACCTATACACTTCTTTAATAAAGAGATATTGAATAATGGGTACACTGATGCTAAGTCTGTAGGCAACTCAAGCTCATAAGCCACCTTTCTGAAATGACTCATTATTCTGTAAGGGACAATATATCGAGGACTAAGCTTCCCTTTCTTACCAAACCTCTTTACTCCTTTCATGGGAGAGATTTTTAGATAAATGAAATCTCCAATTTCAAACTCAAGATCCTTTCTACTCACATCTGCATAAGATTTCTGTCTGCTTTGGGATGCCTTAAGCCTCTTTCGGATTAGCTGAACTTTCTTCAAAGCATCAAACACTAAATTAGGCCGTATCAAAGTGGTTTCACCTATCTCAAACCAACCAATCGTACATCTACATCTCCTTCCATATAGATCCTCAAATGGAGCCATCTGAATACTGGAATGATAGATGTTATTATACGTGAATTCAATCAAAGGCAAGCGGTCATCCCAACTGCCCTTAAAGTCAACTACACACGGTCTCAACATATCCTCAAGGGTCTGAATGGTCCTCTATGCCTGACCATCTGTCTGAGGGTGGAAGGTTGTACTGAGGTGAACTTGGGTACTAAGACCCTTCTGAAAAGCTTTCCAAAAATAAGAGGTAAACTGAGTACCTCTATCTGAAGTAATAGACAACGAAACACCGTGCAACTTAACCAGCTCTCTAATATAGAGCTTGGCGTAGTCCTTGGCTAAATAAGAAGTATGGACTGACAATAAATGTGCTGATTTGGTCATTTTGTCCACCATAACCCAAATCAAATCATGCTGCTGACGAGTACAGGGAAAACCTATCACAAAATCCATGTTCACTACTTCCCACTTCCAAGCGGGAATAATGAACTCCTGCATGGACCCACTAGGTTTTTGATGCTTAGTTTTAACCTACTGACAAGTGGAGCACTTAGATACAAACTCTGCAATATCCCTCTTTATCCCACTCTACCAATAGATTTCCCACAAATCGCGATACATCTTTGTGGCCCCGAGATGAATCAAGTAACATGCACCATGTACTTCTATAAGAATTCACTGTCTCAACTCATCAACATACGACACACACAGTCTACCCTAGCAACGAAACACACCATCTCTCCCTTGGGATAAAACCTCTACTTTCTTATCTATAATTGACTCCTTCAACTTTACCAGACTAGGATCCCTATCTTTCTTTTCTTTCACTTTGGCAACCAAAGAAGATTTTGAACTATTCTGAACCCAAAAGCAACCCTCAGCTAAATCAACCAAACGAACACCTGACCTGGAAAGATGATGAACTTCCTCAACTAACTTCTTCTTGTCATCCTCAACATAAGCAATACTACCCATAAACAATATACTTAGGGCATCTGCCACTACATTGGTCTTGACTGGGTGGTACAAAACACTCATATCATAATCTTTCAACAATTCTGACAACCTTCTATGGCGGAGGTTCGAATCCTTCTGCGAGAAAACATACTGCAAGATTTTATGTTCCCTGGACACATCTACATGAACCCCATACAAATAGTGCCTCCAAATCTTTAAGCCAAACACAACAGCTGCTAACTCAAGATCATGGGTAGGGTAATTACTTTTATGGGGCCTAAGTTGTCTAGATGTGTAGGCCATAACATTACCCTTCTGCATCAAAACACACCCCAACCCAACTCTGAAAGCATCACAGTACACAACAAACCCATCTGAACCATCTAGCAACGTCAAAACTGGGGTTGTGGTGAGTCGAGCCTTTAACTCCTGAAAACTCTTCTAACAAGAATTTGACCACTGAAACTTAACTTTTTTCTGAGTAAATCTAGACATGGGGGATGAAATAGATGAGAATCCTTCAACAAACCGCTGGTAATAGCCAGCCAAACATAAAAAACTCCTAATATCTAATAGAGAGATGAGTCTAGGCTAGTTTCTCACCATTTCAATCTTTTGAGGATCAAATCTAATGCCATCACTGAAAACAATATGGCCAAGAAAAGATAATGATCTTATCCAAAATTTATATCTACTGAACTTAGAGAAGAACTTATGGGCTCTAAGCATGATTAATTTCATTACAAAAGTAGACAAGAATGTCATCAATGAAGACTATGACAAACATATACAAGTACTGCTTGAACACTTAGTTCATCAAATCCATAAAGGCAACTGGGGTATTTGTGAGACCAAAGCCCAAAGGACATTACTAGAAACTCGAAGTGACCATACCAAGTTCTAAAAGCTATTATCAAAATATCACATTGTCTGACTCTAAGCTGATGATAGCCGGATCTGAGGTCTATCTTTGAAAAATAGCTGGCAACCTGAAGGGTCGAACAAGTCATCAATTCTAAGAAGTGGATATTTGTTTTTTATTATGACTTCGTTCAACTGACGGTAGTCAATACACATTCTAAGAGAACCTTTTTTCTTATGCACGAACAAATTTGGTGTGCCCCACAGGGAAATGTTGAGCCTGATGAATCCCTTATCTAGGAGATCTTTCATCTGTTCTTTAAACTCTTTGAGTTCGGCTGGAGCCATTCTATATGGTGGAATAGAGATAGGCTAGGTATCTAGAAGGAGGTCTATTTTTAAGTCAATTTCCCTTTCAGGAGAAACTCCGGGAAGATCTTCAAGGAACACATCTAGAAATTCCCTTACTACTGAAACTGACTCAAGATTTGGAGTCTCGGAATTGGAGTCTTTGACTCGAACAAGATGATAAATACACACCTTGGATATCATTTTTCTCGCTCTAAGGTACGAAACAAGACCCCTAATATTTGTAGTACTACCCCTCCATTCAAGGACAGGTTCATTTGGAAACTGAAAATAAACTACTCTGTATCTATAATCAACTAAAGCATAGCATGAGTGGAGCCAATCCATGCGAAGAATGACGTGAAAATCCGTTATATCTATCTCCACGAGATCAACTGAAGTAACTTTCTGAGATACTATAACTGAGCAGTTCCTGTATACCCGTCGGGCTACAATAGACTTACCCACGAGGGTAGACACTGAGAAAGGCTCTTCTAATATTTTAGGACTGACTCAAAAGTTTACAGCTATATAAGGGGTTACAAAAGAAAGTGAAGCTCCAGGTTCTAGTAAAGCATAAACATGCAAATAAAAGACTTATAACGTACCATTAACCCCATTAGCAGAACTTTTCTAATCATGTCAGGACTGAAGTGCATACAATCTGTTTGGACGCTGACCACTGGTGGCACTGGAAGTGGCACCCTGCTGAGTTAGGCGACTGGATGGAACTGGGGGACGACTGGACTGACCCTATTGACCGCTTATTAGGAAATTTCTAATTTGGTGGCCTGGCTTGCCACAACCAAGACATACATCACTATTGGCTCTACAAATACCCTGATGGTTTCTACCATATTTTTGGCACAGAGGAATTGTACAAATACTATTTATACTACCTTGGGACTTAGCGCCTGGCGCTCTATCCCTATTATTATTTTTTAATTTGGGTACTGGGGCACTAACTAAAGATGGATCTGGTGCTGAAGATTTCTGATAGAATTGAGGACGACTACCACATTCTAACTTTGGCTGGGTAAAATTAAAGCTACCTGTTCTAGCCCGCTTGCTCTCTCTCTTTCCTTCTCCTTATTCTTTTGCTCCTCAATATGTTGAGCATGGACTATAAGCCTAGACATGTCCATCTCCTTAATTAATATCACAGACCTATATTCCTTGACCACACTGTAAGATACCCCAAACACAAACTTGATCATCCTAGATCTGTTATCAACCACCACATGAGGAGCATTCCTAGCTAGCTGAGTGAACTTGAGGGAATACTCCTTTACACTCATGTTTGCCTGCCTCAAATTGATAAACTCAAACACTTTGCCTTCCTTCATCTCCAATGGAATGAATCTATCTAAGAAGGTTGTAGCAAACTCCTCCCACTCTACAAGCCCTGTATCTGCGCCTCTATCCCCTTTCCACCTCTTAAACCAGGTATGGGCTATATCATGCAATTGGTAAGAAGCTAATTCAACACTATAACTAGAAGTCACCCCCATAATATATGTTACCTTCTGGACCATGTCTAATAATTCCTGTGGATTCTCTTTAGATTTGGATCCCAAAAATAGAGGAGGATTCATTCGAGTAAAGTATCGAATCCTAGCTGCGGCAGTATTGTCCACTGGGTTGGCCAGAACAGTGGATGACTAAACATTCTGAGCTACTACAGAGTGAGCTAGAATAGTGAATACAGCTCTTAACTCTGCATGAGAAACATGCTCGTTCAGGGGATCTTCCTGAATGGGTGGAGGTGCTAGCTGGTTTATATTTCTTCTTCTGTTTGTCTTTATAGGAGGCATGTTCTGTTAACGAAAGGGAGAACATATTAGATAGAGAGTTTAACATGAGCTCATGCTCAGTCGCACGACATGAACACTGAAAGAAAGGAAACTTTTTTTTAAAATGCCTCGTAGCCTCTTGTCCATAAGTATGCCGCGTATCACACCCATGCACAAGACTCTACTTGACGTGACTTTCAGACTTCCTAGGACACTTCAAAACCTTAGGCTCTGATACCAAGTTTGTAATGCCCTGGGAGTACGCCCTAGATGTCAAATGGTGCTTATGATCATAAGTGACCACAAGCTAACCTATGAGCTGGTACCTGTTGCGAGCACTAAATATTAATAACAAAATACGTACGCGTAAAATCTGAATACGCCATAAGGTTTTAAGTACCAAAACATTTCTGAACCATAAATCCAGAAACAATCGTCAGAAAACAACTGTCTGAAACTAATAAAATAATGACAAACTGACTGTCTGTCTGAAATATCTGAAAGCCTCTAACACTGTCTGAATAAGAGTTGATGGGACAGGCCCCAACTAACTCCAACTAACTAATGAACTGAAAGAATGAAAATAAACCTATTCTTTCCTCAAAATATGTCTACTCACCACGACCGCTGCTACTGATGTGCTGGGATGTCTAAGTGCGGTCGGGAACCTGAGCGTCCAAACCTATGATATAAGACATCATAGCACAAGAAATGAGTATGCAGTTAGTACTTTAATGTACTGGTATGGTAAATGAGGTAGGCTGATATGCATGATTTTATGTACAGGAGTAATAACTGACTGGATGAATAGCATGGCATAATGAATAGAATGCATGAAATCTATAAATACTGAGAATGCATGACCAAGCATAAAATATGTTCTGAATATAACTTGTAAACTGAAATGCTGAAATATGATAACTGAACAACAGATACTTGTACTATAGGTAAAGCCAAAATTGAAAATGAATTACTGAGTTGATTACTGGAATGAAACTGTAGGATCTATCATCTAACTGACATGCCCCAATGATCAAATTGGGTTCTAAACTATGACCCCAATTGAAAGGGTGTCAGTACCGTGCCACTGGCACTAGTACTGGTTGTGTGGATCCGCTAAAGTGTTGCCCCGAAGGGCTAAGGGTTACCCTCAATTGGTAGGTATCCATTTGAGATAAACCCTCAACTGGCAGGTTAACATCTTAACCTACGCTGGCTATATAGTTATGAAATACGGGGACTGCTATTAAAGGTCACACCCTCAACTGGCAGGTGAGCCTCCATTCCTTGGTTTGCTCGGTGCTAAATCCTACTCCCAACTGAACTTATCTATGTTTAACTAATTATGATAACTGGCTGATCTGATGGCACTCATGATTTATCTGAAATTATTTTGAAAATACTTAGACTAAGTAAACAACTATGTTTTCGGGTATTCATAACCCCCATGACTCGATAGCAATAATACCAAAGTAGTACTAAAACTTTGAGGACCTAATATGAAAGCATTTATCCAAAATTCATTCTTGCAAACATTTCATCAAACACTTGATATTCTTAGTGTAAGTTAAGCATGTGAATAGTATAAAGCATGTAGAAATAGCATGATTTTATCATCAACATAACTAATTACGGTTTAAGTCAGCAAATAATATTAATTAAACATGTGGGTTTTAATAACAACAACAATTTCATGTAAACAAGGTATGGAATTTCAATTCATGGGAATTCATGGTTAAAATCACAATTAAAAATCACCATAACTTATAAAGATCACCACTTTGAATTTAAAGTTGGATACTTAGACTCCATGGGTGGAAGGGACCCATGGACTAACATTTAACATACCTAGGTTGATAAATTCGAGAGAGTTCTTGGGGTTTTTCTTGATAATTGATCTTGAATCTTGAAGCCTAGGGCTTGTTCTTGAGAAAAGATCAGTTTCTTTGAGTGAAATTATGAGTTATGGGGCACATAATGCCCCTTTAAGATTGTAATTACGTGTTTTGAATGGATTTGGGGCTATGGAAAAAGACCAAACGGTCCCTGGAAATTTAATATGCAGACTGACAATCCCAATTTTATATGCCAGTGCGATGCGGTGCTTTTCGTGTCGGGCCACTGGAAAAGGATGAATCCAATTTTTTTCCAATGGCACGATGCGGTGCTATCACATTGCTCCACTGAAAACGGACAATTCTGAACTGGCACCTTGGCGCGGTGCCCCACTAAATGTGAATTTACCCCTAGGAGCAACGTGGCGTTATCACGGTGGTCCACTGGAAAAGGAATAATGTGATTTTTTGCCACCACGATGATGGGGCCTTATCGCGTGGGCTACTATTTTTCACTAAAAGTACCATAACCTTTTGTTCGGGTATCAGATTTAGGCAAAATTAATATCGTTGGAAAGATAATTAAATTTCCTACAATTTGGAGGTTCTTGAGCTGGAAAATTATTAGTAGAAAAAAAGATATGCTCATTTGAAGTTTACTTTAGCAACATTATTCCCAAAAACTCAATCGGTATGGAATAATTTGATTCGTCCAATAACTGGAAGTTTTTTTAGGCCTTAATATTCATCAAACTCACTCATAAAACGACCAAAGAACTACAATGTACTTTGCATGATTTTGAAACTTGGCTCTAACATTGGTTTGGATTTTTGGGGTATTACATAACTAATCTTTTTTGTTTTAAAAGAAACAACTTTACTTGCTAAAAGCAAAATATCCGCCAATAATGAATTTAAATGAGGCATGAGTATGTTTTTTAAAAAAGCAAATGCCGAAACTATATCGATATAATTTATTAACGCAAAGAAAACTATAGTAACTATTCTTTTTTGATGTAAAGGAAACAACTTTAAATGCTAAAAGCAAATATATCCTCCAATAACGAATGTAAACGAGACATGAGAACATATTTTAATCAAGCAAAGGTCGAAACTTTATACATCTAATCATAATAATCAAAGAATAAAACCAAAGAAATACGTTAGCTCATGAACATAAAAATAGCCATAATATTGGTATCACAATATCCTATGGCCTTCAAGTCCTTATACAACAAACAATCCAAGCAAACAAAATTACAACTACGAAACTACGAAGAAGGAGATGAAGAACAAAACGATAAAAAATTAAAAGGGAAAGGTGTGTTTACCTTTTTTGGAGCAGCAAAAGGAGACTTTAAGCTTTCTTCAAAGTCTTGATCACCACAAGAAAGCTATCTTTCGAGAACCCCGATTAGATTACCGCTTGTAAAAATTTTCTAAAAAATTTAACTCTTTGCTCAAAAGTTTTTCCACTCATTGAGACTTGATTTCTACCAAAATAATGGTCGTATTTATTGTAAAAGAAGGAGATTGAATTCTTTGAATCCACAAATGTGGGAGAAAGAGCTTAGGGGTGTGCTTTGAAATTTTAAATTGAGGGTAAAGTATGTTGGAGGATAAGGTGAGGTGGAATTGTACAATCTAGTACAAATTTTAAATTTCAAAAAATGGAAAAATAATAAGGCTGAGGTGGAATTGTACAATATAGTACAATTTTTGAATTTAAAAATGAAAAAAGGAAAGGGTTGCGGTGCAATTGGAATTAAAAAGAAAATGGGTAGAAAGGTTTTTGGGGTTATTTAAAAAATAACCCCAATCAATTTAGGATTTAGTTATCTCATTAAATTTTTGATCAAATTGAAATATCAATTGGTTAATTGCATTGCAATTATGACCAATTTGATTTTAATTATGGCTAAATTTTATTGATCGGCTAAATTAAATTAAAATTTGATTCAAATTAATACCTTGTTTAATCCCAAACTTCTTGACTTAATAAATATCAAACAAATATTTTTCCAAATAAATTGTCTTCAAGAATAAATTACATTTGAATCAAGATTTTAATCATTAGAATTTATTTTCAAGATAAGCTTTGATTTAAATTTGATATTTCATAAAATAAATACTTAAGTAATAAAATTATATAATTTTTTATAATTGAATACGATAATATATAATCGCTACTTAAAATGGCAAAATTACTCAGATAATAATTTTGAAAAGCTTTTTATTCGAATAAAATAAATGCTTAGATTTTATTAAAAATTGAAGAAACTCATAATTAAATTTTGTCACGGAGGGAAAAAATTAGGTGTCAACAACTTGCCCCTCCCTTTGGGTAGGGTGGATGCAAGTAACACTGGGCAAATGGGGTTTGACATTCCTAGTTTTTGTCCAACCATAAATTCATTCCTAAAAGAGATTGATTTTTCCACGAGTTTCATTGAGTTATGGCTGGATCTCGATATCGGGTTTCCTAAATATCTTAGGTTGCATGAGAACTCCGGCCATTTGTAGTTCATAATGCTTGATTTTAAGATAGATTTTCAAAGAATTCACAAGCAATTCTGACTTTTGGATCTTGCTTAAACCAAAAAGCTGGGGAATAAGCGGATTAAGGGGAGGTTGGAATGCATTCGAGTTTTCAACATAGAGCCCAACCTATATATCCTGAAGGCTTAGGGAGTAAGGCTACTCGTAGTTTGACTCGATTGGTTGAAAAGATAGTCTCTTATTTTAGACGATCTTTGACCCAAGATGAGTAACATGTCGTTCGATTTACGGAAAAGACACCGTAACCTCTTGACCATGAATATGGATATATTCACATCTGTAGGTAAGAATTTACCCAAACATAATTTCCAAAACTATAACTACGTTGCCACCCAAAATTGAAGAAAAGATAAGGTTACCCTTGGTTCGAGTTTAGAAATATCCCAAAGGTGAATATGAAACCAGAATATCCCAAAATACCCACACGCCTTCTAATAGTGTGTGGTTTTATGGTGGTGACAATCATCCTTTAGGTCGTTTCCAAAGTGTTTGACGTCCATCTTTAGAGTATGGCCTATTTTGTTGCTAAGAAAAAGGTACACATTGTGCTATGTCCGTTTTGGAGTTGTCCGCACCTGTGGTTTTGATTTGAGATTTCTTTGTTTCGGGTACTATCGACAACATCTCAAACAAAATGATTAGTTTTAAATGTAGCATTATGCTAACATAAATAGGGGAAAACCTGTTTGAACATGCTGTACTGAGATATTTGAGGAACCAATTTGCACAACCTATTCTCAAAATGTTATGCCACTTTGTATGGGGTGACAACCCAATATGTAATAGTAAAAGGCGAATGATTTATCTTGAAATTAACATGCCACTTTGAACAGAGAGACGGTCCAACGTGTCTCATTGTAAGGTGGACGACCCATTTTGAATGTAAATGCCACTTTGCATGGAGTGATGGTCCAATATTTCTCATTGAAAGGCGGACAACCTATTGTAAATGTAACATGCCACATTGAACGGAGTGATGGTCCAACGTGTCCCATTGAAGGAAGGATGACAAATTTTGAAGCTACTATGACACCTAACAAAGTGATGGTACAACGTGTATCATTGTAAGGAGGACGACCCAATTTAAATGCAACATGCCACTTTCAACAGAGTGACGGTCCAACTTGTCTCAATGAAGGGTGAACAACCATTTAAATGTAACATGTCACTTTGAACAGAGTGAAGATCCAATGTGTCTCTTTAAAGGGCGGACAACCAAATTTAAATGCAATATGCCACTTTGAACAGAGAGACGGTCTAACGTATCTTATTGAAAGGCAGATGACTCATTTTAATGTAACATTCCACTTTGAACAGGGTGAAGGTCCAACGTCTCTCATTAAAAGGCGGAAGACCCGATTTAAATATAAAATGCCACTTTGAATAGAGCGAGGGTCCAACATGTCTCATTGATGGGAGGAAGATCCTTTTTGAAAATAACATGCCACTTTGAACACAGTGACGGTCCAACGTGTCTGATTGAAAGATGGACGATGCAATTTAAATGTAACATGTCACTATGAACAGAATAACGGTCCAACGTGTCTCATTGAAGGAAGGACGACCCAATTTAAATGTAAATGCCCCTTTTAATGGAGTGACGGTCCAACTTGTCTCATTGAAGGTCGTATGACCCATTTAAATATAATATACCTCTTTGAATAGAGTGAGGGTCCAACGTGTCTATTAATCACCTACTCCAAACTTATTAGTAGCAAATGCAATATAAGGGCAATTGTGCAAACTCTATTTAGTATGCCACACAGAAGGAGGTCACACTCTATAACATATTATGTTGAAGAAGGTGACGGTCCATAACATATAACATGCAGCTCTGAAGGAGATGACAATCCATAACATAATAACATATCACTTTGAAGGAGGTGATGGTCCATGACATAACAACATGTCACTCTAAATGAGGTTACAATCCATAATATAATGACATGTCACTCTGAAAGGAAATGACATTCCATAACATAATAACATGTCGCTCTGAAAGGAGATGACATTCCATAACATAATAACGTGTCACTCTGAATGAGGTGATAGTCCATAACATAATAACATGTCACTCTTAAGAAGGTAACGGTCCATAACATAAATATATTTCACCTTAAAGGAGGTGACCATCCATAACATAATAACATATCACTTTGAAGGAGGTGACGGTCCATAACATTAAAACATGTCACTCTGAATGAGGTGACAACCCATAATAACAATATGTTACTCTAAAGGAGGTAACGATCCATAAAATAATAATATGTCATTCTGAAAGATGTGACCGTCCATAACATAACAACGTGTCACTCTGAATGAGGTGATAATCCATAACATAATAACATATCAGTATGAGGGAGGTGACGATCCATAACATAATAACATGATGTCTCCAGTAAAGTGATGGTCCAATGTATCTACATAAAGAATGGAAAGATCAAATATAATAATATGTATCATTTTGAAAGAATGGATGACCCAAAAACAATAAAACGTGTAACCTCGAATAAATTGACGATTTGATATTTCCTCTTTAAAGGGTGGTGACCCAAATATAATAAGATGTGTCACCTCAAATTGGTTGAAAATCAAATAATTTCCTTGGAGGGTAGAAAACCCTAACATATAAGAAAATCTAGAAGTTGATTTGTTGAACTTTATACTTTGAAACGATAATCCTTGAAAGTACTTGTGCACGTACTGATCTTCTGGATTGAATCCTCAAACTTAAGATGATTGTTTTGTGTTAATTCTTAAAGGCAGTCTTGCATAGCTCACCTACATAACACAAACAACACTCATTAATAACATAACAATTTGTTGCAACTAAGCCAAAAATATTACAGAAGATAGAGTTTAAAGATAAAGTTGTTTGACTGATCATGATTTAGAGGCAGTGTTTTCAATAATATCTCTATATCTCAATTATTACACCCGATCATTTTCCTTCAAAATCAGAGAAAGTGTTAGAGGTCATAACAAAGTAATAGAAACATTAATTAAGAGAAAAAGGAGAAGAAAAGTTGTATGGCTTATTATGGCAAGTCCACAATGGGTCTAATAATTTCCTATGATATGCTCAGCGTTGTCAAATTTGTGACTTCACTATTCCTGCACCAAAAAAATCTTAATTTTAAGAGACTGACTGAGTTGGTAGTACCTTGATTTCCTGATACTCCTTGTTGATTATAGATTTTTAGGCTTGAAGTGCCATTATAGTTGAATTTTTGAGGATTTCCCTAAAAATTCCAGTCCCAGTTTCAGAACTCTCAAACTTTTTTGTAACTTATGACATTATTTAGTATGGAATTTTTGAGATCTTCTAAAAAATTCGGCCCTAGTCTAGAATGCAAAATACTTTAGTTCTTTCTGGTATAGCGTAGCTTGAATTTTGACAACTTCTCAAAAACTATGCCCTGATTTTAGTATTAGCAATGTCTGGTGGTCTCCTTTGCAGTAAATATTGAGATTTATGAAAAATTTTAAGGCCTTCTCAAAAAAAATTCCCCCAGTAACATGCTCCAATGTTATCTCGGTGTAACTTGAAAAAAGAATCTTGACATGACCCAAACCAAGGCCTAGTCGTGTTAGGTGATTCAAGTCCAATTAGGACCAGAGACCACCCCTAATACACAACCATAACTGCCCCACAACACATGTCGGATGAATTATGAAAATCTAACAAGATAGAACAATAATTAATCAAGGACAATTATAAAATTCATAGCCATATCCAACCAACCATCAAACCAAATATCCAACCAATGTCAACCCCAATGCCAATACCAATACCAAGCCTGACACCAATACTGGCACCGCCAATGCCCATTGTAGTCACATAAAGCCTCTAACCGAAAAAAGAATATCTAGTTGGAACATGCCCTATGGTCCCGACCATAGCAAAAACCAAAGTCTAAGAAAAAAAAATATGAAAAGAGGTCCACAACAAGAAATGGATCCTTCTAGAGTATTTAATATCATCATTTCATTCTGACACCAAGCTGTCATTGGATCCTAGTTAATAAGCAGGAGGAGTGGTTTGGTTGGTTCCTGCATCGTGTGGAGATACATCGCCCAAAGATGGGTTAGCGGATGAACTCTAGCATGTACGCAGGAGTAAGTATAAAGTAATGACATTATTCAAGAATCAAAGTAAATAACTATGTATAATCACATACATACATATATATACAATGCTGGGAAAGGGAAGCGAGTTTAGCATGCATTTAAAACATTAACCTGGGTTTGTGTAGCTTTACCGTCATAATCCATCCATGGGCAATATGGTTCTAGTTTACCCCCTGAACGGGCCCCAGTTCGTATTGCCGCATGAACTGGAAATTCCGTAGGGGCCGGGGATTCCATTGTACCCTTCGACCTCCATGACAAATATATACAAGTATAACTTTGGGGATACACGTGTACCCCACAAGTAGATGGTCACCATGGACAATCCTTATGTCGGCAAACATGAGTATAAGGTGTCTGTCCATTGGTCTCACACCTTCATAGTTAACTATCACAACACGCCATTATTTCCCAATTTTAAAACCTTTAGCACATAACCAAACCACTAATTCCAGAGTTAATCACCAAGGCATTATGAAGTGGTATCGTTATACCGACTATAGCTTGCAAGAAATGTCATTAGCCAACATTTAAGGGATTCCCATATACCCCATAAGATTTCCAATCAATCAAAACCATGGCTAGCAAGGACTTTCCAAAATCATTTAATTCAATCAAACAATTTGGGGTTCCATTACTATATTATGCAATGCAAGGTTTTCAGTAAATGTCAAAGTATGTGACAAAAAAATCTCATTGGCATTTTAACAAACTTGTTGAGGGCATATAGTTTCCAAAACCAAAACCAAGAACCAATTAACCATTCCCATACAAACTACCTGTTGAAACAAACATTATAACATGAAAAAACATAAATAGAACATGGGAAAACATCATTTAACCATTAGTAACCAAAACGCCCAACATATATGTCAAAACCAACATAAATCCACAATAGTGCCATGAAAATTATTAAGTAAAACATGCTTTTAGTTGAACTAACAATTAGGGAAGAGTAATATGCCTTAGATACCAAGGAAGACGGAGATAAAACACCCTTGAGAGACTTAATTGACCACCTTGAAGAAACCCAAGTCTCTTTTTGAACCAAGAACTTGAGAGAGATGTAAGAGTTTTTTTTAGAGTGTTTGAATGCGACTAAGAGGTTAAGAAAGCCTCCAAATATGTTTTATGTCGTCGGATCGAAAGTAGTTAAGAGGGAAAATATCAGAGTACCCCCAACTTAGACTATAAAAATACCCGCAGGTGGGTACGGTTGGACCTTTCCACTCGTACCCACATCATATGAGTGGTACCATTCAGTCGTAACCAGAACAGAAGGTTGGACATCCATACACTGTCCACCATATGACTCTTCTTGCCCCTATCATAGAAATAACATACGAGTAGTACCTATAAGTCGTATCTAAGACAGAATCAAAGGGATTTGATACTTGACAACGTATGACTCCACTATACCATTCGTACCCTATCCTCATGGCTAATAGTGAGCCACTCATACTCAGAGCCAAGTTAAGTCACCAAGTTTTAGAATAAGAGAAGGATCAACAAAATGACCCATCAACAAACCATACGATCTTTACCATAAAACCGTAACCACAACAGAAACTAGACTACCAAACATTGGACATCACACAAGTTGGGTCTCCTGACCTGTACACTCACCATATGACTCGTATAGTGAGTCGTATGATCAATAAAAAGCTAAAAACTCAAGAAATTTCCAAGGGCCAAAACCCTGGGTGTTTCAATTCACCCTCTTTGGTTCATTCAACCTCGAATGATGGAACAAGGAAGTACAAGAATGACTAAACCCTAAAACCCTCTCTACCCTTACCTTTAACCAAGTTAGAAAACAATAATACCAAAGAATTTAATCTTTAAAAATGTTTGAAAACAAAGACATTATGAAGAACATATACCTTTCACATAAATTTCCAATGTAGAAAACAGGAACAGATACTTGGACTTTAGGTCCTCTTCAGCTTCCCATGTAGCCTCTTCCATATTTTGGTTCCTCCATAGAACAATTATTAAGTCCACATCCTAGGTCCACAATCGACGAACCTGATAATATAAGATCTAAACTAGGATCTCTTCATAAGATAGGGAATCAAAAATACCAATATCCTTGATAGGTAAAATTTGCAATGGATCACTAATACATTTCCTCAACATAGAGTCATGGAATACCAGGTGAATTGAGCTCAAAATAGATGGAAATTCAAACTCAAATGCAACATTACGAACCCTCCTCAAAATCATATAAGGACCAATATATCGGGGACCAAGCTTCCCCTTCTTCCCAAACCACAACTCTTCCTTCATGGGAGACAACTTCAGGAACACGCTATCTCTATCCTCAAACTCTAGGTCCATTTTCCTCATATCTACATAGGAGTTTTTGCGACTTTGGGAAACCTTAAGCCTATCCCAAATCACTTTCACCTTTTTTATAGCGTGGTGAACCATGTTTGGGCTAATCAAATCCACCTCACCAAGATCGAACCACCCAATTAGAGACCTACATCTTCTACCATACAATGCTTCAAATAGAGCCATCCTAATGCTAGAGTGGTAGCTACTGTTGTAAGAAAACTCCACTAGAGGTAAGTTCTCTACCCAACTACCACCAAAGTCAATCACATACACACAAAGAATATCCTCTAATGCTGAATAGTTCTTTCTACTTTCCCTTCCAACTGCAGGTGAAAAGCAGTACACAGACTTACCTTAGTCCTGAACACTTTTTGAAATGACTGCCAAAAGTGTTATGAAAACTACATACCACGATTGGAGATTATAGAAATTTGTACCCCATGCAACTTCACAATCTCTTAGAGGTACAACCTTGCATAATCCTCAGTCGAGAAGTTAGTCCTTACTGGAAAAAAGTGAGCTGACTTTGTCATCCTAACCATGATCACCCAAATTGAATCAAATCGATTTGAAGATCGAGGAAGCTCGGTAACAAAATCTATGTTGATTACTTGCCACATCTATTCAGGCAACTCAATTTCTTGATACAATCCTTCGGGCCTCATGTGCTCAACATATATTTATTGGCACACCTATCATTTGGCCACAAAATTAGCCATATCCCTCTTCATATTATTCTACCAATGCATCTCTTTAAGGTCATAATTTATTTTCATCGAACCAGGATGAACAATATAGTGCAATACATGTGTGTTAGCCAAGATCTTCTCTAGTAAACCATCCACGTTGGAAACACAAACCTCCCTTGGTACAACAAGGTACCATCACAACTAATATTGAAGGCCATCACCTTATGCCCACCTAAATTACCCTTGATCCTCATAAGTACAAGATCTAATATCTACTTCTTCTAGATTTCCACACCAAGAGATGACCGCGCCACTTCGTGCACAAACACACCACCAACCTCAGAGTCCAAGAGACGAACTCTAAGGTTAGTCAAATGGTAAATATCCTTATCTAACTCCCGTTTCCCTTTATCCGCACGAGCCAGACCCCTATGGATAACCTGCTAAGAGTATCAACAACCATGTTAGTTTTACCTAGGTGGTAGTGAATACTCTTGTCATAATCCTTGAGCAGGTCAAGCTATCTTCTTTGCCTGAGGTTAAGATCTTTCTGAGTAAACACATATTCCAGGTTCTTATGATTATAAAAGATATCCACAACTAATAATATTAAGTCATGAGTTGGATAATTCATATTATGCACCTTCAACTTCCTAGAAGCATAAGGTATCATCTTTTCATGCTGCATCAGAACGTAACAAAGTCCCACATGGGATGCATAACAATATACCACAAACCCATCAGTGCCTTCAAGCAAAGTTAAGATTGGAACCGAAGTTAGCTTTTCCTTCATGTTTTAAAAATTAACCTCATAAGAATCCGACAATGAGAACTTTACCTTCTTCGGAGTCAACTTAGTCAACGGGGCAGCTATAGTAAAAATAATTTCCACAAACATCCTATAGTAACCAGCTAAACCCAAGAAGCTCTGATTGGGGTCATGGGTCTAGGCCACTTTTCCACTACTACAACATTTTGCCGATCCAACATGATACCTTAACTAGAAATAATATGACACAGAAAAGAGACACGTTCAACCAGAATTCTCATTTAAAAAATTTGGCATACAACTGTTGCTCCTTTAAGGTCTACAATACAATGCGAAGGTGATCTGTATGATCCACCTTGTTCTTAGAATACACCAGGATATTGTCTATGAAAATAATGACAAACAAGTCCAAAAACTAACGGAAGACCCTATTCATCAAATCCATGAATGTCGCTGGGGCATTGGTCAACCCGAAAGACATAACCAGAAACTAAATGTGACAATACCAAGTATGTGAAGCTGTCTTAGGGATATCAACTTCCCTCTTCTTTAACTGATGGTACCCAAATAAAAGATTAATATTGGAGAAAAATATATCACCCTGTAACTGATCAAACAAATCATCTATCCTTTGAAGAAGATACTTATTCTTTACCGTTAACTTGTTCAACTGTCGGTAATCAATACACATTCGAAGGGAACCATCCTTTTTGCGCATGCATAATATCAGTGCACCTCACGGGTACATACTAGGACGAATGAAACCCTTATCTAAAAGATCCTTGAGTTGCTCCTTAAGCTCCGTCAACTCAGCTGGAGCCATTCTATATGGGGAAATAGAAATTAGACGAATGTCCAAAACTAAATCAATCCTAAACTCAATCTCCGTATCAGGAAGAACACCAGAAAGGTCATCAGGGAAGACCTCGGGAAACTCATTCACCATCGGGATAGAATGTAAAGAATGACTATTCGAGTTTGAATCTTTAACCCAAACTAGATAATAGAGACACCCCTTAGAGATAAATCTTCGATCTCTAAGATAAGATTTGAAATTACCTTTAGGAGCTAGAGGACCACCCTCCCATTGAATATTCATATCATTAGGGAATTTAAAGAAAACCCTACGGGTCTGACAGTCTAGAGAAACATAGCATGAGTGCAACCAATCCATCCATAATATGACATCAAAATCCAACATATCAATTTCAAACAAATCCATCAAAGTTTCTTTACTACCAATAGATACCACACGCCTCCTATAGACTCTTTAAGAAATCACAGTCACCTGCTGAGGTAGAAATAGAAAAAGGGTTCAAAATAACCTCAGGACCAAAACCAAAATGCACAACCACAAATGAGATCACATAAGAGATAGTGGAACCTAGATCAAATAAAAAGTAACCATCATGAGAAATGAGTTTCAACATACCAGTCATGACATCAGGCGATGCCTCAGACTCCTGTAGGGTAGTGAGAGCTTAAAGATAGTTTTGACTAGTGCCAAAACTAGATGGTGCACTCTTTGGTGCCGGAGATGAAGAAGAGGCAAATAGAACCTTGTTTTCCCAGAGAAAACCTTACCAACTAAATAGTTTCTAAGCATATGCCCTAGATAACCATAGTTGAGGCACCTGTCCCTCTCATCATCACAGAAACCCTGACCAATCTACTATAAAACCTATAGGGAGGATATGATAGGGCTAACTCGGCTCCAATAGCCTTAGATTTGGCACCCTGTTCCCTGTAGTTATCTCCACCACGAAAATGCCTATCACCCAACGGCTTTGTATAAGGAGAACTAGCCATCGAGTAAGACCTAAAATTGCCCCCACTTCTTCTTGGGCTAGTTCCTACTGATAAAGCTCAACTTACAAGTCGATTTAAGTGCAAGGCAGTTTTTATCAGTATACTTACCCAACTTTTGAGTTTGGGTTAAATCCGCGAGGAACAATGTGAGTGGCTATCAAATTAGCTCGGAATAATGGATACTTGCTAAATTGAAACCTAGAGTACAAGAAGAGAAATATGAGAGGTTTGGAAGATATCACAACTAATATTTCATTATGGGGTTTTTGAGTATTAATTTGGGCTATGAACAATTAGAGTCTAATCAATTAAGTACGAATATTTTGATTATGCTTTCCTAGGGGCAACTTACGCATCAGCGTGTGATGACTTGATCCAAATTCTAAATTTTGATGATGTGGTAGGCTAGGTTGAAAATCCTTGAGGCAATTTTATCAACAAAAACTCAAGGTTGTCACTCATTGACCCTTTCTAGCACCTAATGGGGGCTTCAACCAAAACCACCTAATACCTCAATTAGACACCCCTATTTCCATGATGGTGCCCTAATTGTAGTCAACTTCATAATCACCCTTATGTATAAGATAGTGAAAATTAGAAAACTAAACCCAATAGTTGTATACTATTGCCTTGGTTCCCATATCCCTCTTTCAAGGATGATGAGAGTTCCTAAAGTTCTCCCAAACCCCTCTTTCAAGGATTGTTTGAGTTTTCAGGAGCCCAGGATTTTCATTTATCAAACTCATTTGGTTGTTTGGGGCATTCACCTACAAACCCCAACCAATTTACTCAATAAATAGTATAAACCAACATTAAAAACTAGTAAATACATAAACAAATCACATCCCATGCATATTTAGACCTTAATCTAGCATAATCCCAAGAGGAAGAACTAGCAACACATAGAAATAGTAAGCAAGATATACCCAATGACCTCTATTGATTAGATCTATGAAAGACTAAGTCAATGTTACTTCAAACATTGAATATCGTCAAATTTTTAGTGGGAGTTAGCTAATCCTACATTTTGAAGCTACTGCAATTTATTCTTCACCCATAATTAAGACAATATTTTTTTCTCCAAATATGGAGGATGGGAGCTAAAACAATGTTTAATGATTAGAAATTGTAGAATGATAATGGAAAAATATGGTTCAAGTCTTCTTTAGGGCAAATTTGGAAACATCTGTATGCATTTACATCTTTTCCCTTGGGCTGATTTTCCGCTAGGCCGCAATCGCACCTAACGCGACCGCGAGTAATTCTATGCCCGTGGTCGTGGTATCTTGACTGAATACAACCGTGTTCTGAGGACCACGATCGCGATAATTGAGGCCATGTTCTACTCTAGGTCTTCAACTGGACTTCTTTGCTCTCTTTTGTTCCTTTTTTTAGCTCCAATCCACCTCTTTCTATTTTATCATCTTGGTGCCTGCAAAATGTGAATATTAGTCCATTTAATCACGAATTATGCCTCACTTCTTCATTCAAATCATGGTAATGTGCATTAATGTGGAGCATAATTGAGTGGTAGATTCACGACTCATCGACACCCCCAACTTAAAGTTTTGCTTATACTCAAGCAACTCTACCTCTTAATATGAGACAATGCACATTTATGCCCAAAATAGCTTAGTCACCACCACAAGTATCTTGGTGCACATGTGCCAAGCTATTCTAACTTCACCCCTCCACATAAAAAGCGATATCTAAGGATGCAAAAGACTTCAAAGAAAAATAATGCAATAAAAACTAATACTAAAGAAGTGACTCACTTTTGACCATCACTAAGATATACTTCTTTTGCCTCATTTGTTGGAAGTTGAGAAAGTCATCTACCCCGACTTTTTCACATACCACCTCACAAGAAGAAATATTTTACATACCAAGCTACCAAGAATGAAACAAAGAATATTAAGTGCAAAACTCTCCCCCCTCACAAGAAATCTCTATGTTAACAAGTGTTATACCATAGGCTTTAACTTTTTTTTAATTGACACTACTATGAAAGAAAATCGTTGGAGATCTCAAAGGTCTTATTGATGTTGTAACGTAGGTTCGGGTTAGGGTAGGATATCATTTCAGAACAACATGGTTACTCCTACTTTGAACATCTACATCACACTATTTGATAAATCCTTTGACTATGCGCCACTATTATTTGTTTTCATTCTTTTGATTACACAAGTGCCCACTATTGCTTCCTTGTTTCACCTATTTTCTTTCATTTCTTTTTCTTGCAATTTTTGTGCAATTCCTTCCTTTGTTGGTTCCTTTATTTTTCTTATTCATTTGTTTCAATGCTTAAGCACATCGGCATTTACTAACACTTCATTGCCCAAAGTTTCTTCCTTCAATCTTCACCACCTCCAATTTAGGCTTTTCGCATCAAGTTACATTTCTAAGTTCAAGGAGGGTATGGTTCAAAAGATGAATAAAAATTGAATGGCTTATGGTCTATAAAGTGTTTGCCAAAGAAAGGGATAAATGCTCAAAGTGGGTAACTAGGGATAACATTTATGCATAGGTAGGCTTTTTAGGCTGAAGTGGTTATGTAATACCCCAAACTTTCTTCAAGTCTAATTTAGTCTCCAAAAGATTAAGGGATGACCTCCTAAGTGAATAATGTTTAAATCAGATAGAATTTCCCCAATTTTGACTATTTATCATGTGGGAAATTGAATTAGCTTTCCAATGATACCAATTTTGCCAAAATTCATTATCAGGGTAAAAAGTTATGGACGTTTTATAGAGAGTTGTCTGAACTGCCCAAGAGCGACGGGAGGCTGATGGACCGTTGAGTCAGCGATGGACCATCATTATGGCCATCGCAATTGAGGTAGTAGGCCTGTCTTATGCCTAAAGTGCGACGGGAAGGTCGATGGACCGTCACCCAAGCCTTCACAACGGAGGCAGTAAACCCATTCACTGGCCAAAATGTGATGGGCAGGCCGAAGGACCGTCGAACCTACGACAGACCATCGCCCAAGCCGTCGTAACTAATGAAGTAAGATCCTATTATGGCCCAAGTACTATGGGAAGGCCGACAGATCGTCGAGCCTGCGACAGACCATCGCCCAAGCCATCGTAACTTCCGTTCTGCGATTTAAAGTCGTTTTTAAAAGGGTTTTGGGGTCTTTTTCCACCCTTTTTAACACCCAATTACATCAGATCAAAGCCCATAACATCATATTCATCTATAATATCAAATTAGAATTTCTTTCAAGATTAATCCCCAAGAACTAGATACAAACCCTTCTCCAAGAAAACTCAAGAATCAAGAATCACCATTCAAGAACATTCAAGAAAAACTTCTAAGAACATTCTCAAGGCTTCAAAGGTCATCTTGTTCCATTGAGTTAAGCCAAATAAGGTATGTGGGATTTGAACAAGGGTAATCCTTTCACCCTTGTGCCCAAAGACTTACTTTAAGTTACAAATTTCTGAATTTTTATATGATTTCCAGAAATTAAAGTTAGGTTTTATACCCTATGTTACTCATTGCATGATTTTGAGATTTTAAGTGGTTTGGATATTGAGTTACATGTTTACTTTCGAAAAATTAATGTGTATGATCATATTTTCTAGATTTTAAGTTGAATTGTGAATATTTGTATTATCAAGCATGAAACTTATGGTGTTTGACATGAAATTGAAGCATGGGTCATTAAGCCCTAGTTTGTATGTGGACATTTCAAGAATGACTATGTTTTAAGCATCCCATGATTAGCTATTTTCAGATTTTGATTAAGAAAGTTGATCTATTGACCCAAGCAAAGTTAGGAATCCACATTATTCACATCATTTGAGATTTAAAGAAGAGAAGCATAATTTGTCTTGATTATAAACTCTTGTACTGTTTTAAGGTAGATTTCCTAAAAGTTCAGAGCCTAAGTATGGGAGTAGTATTTAGCACCGAGTTGTGTATGATTCCAAGGTCTCATGCCCCAGAACTACGTGCCACCGTAGGATTATGATTTACCCAAGTGGGTTAAGATAGTGGTCACTAAAGTTAAGGTTCTATTCTAATGGCAAGGATCGAACAGCTCTCCCCAATGTGGGCAAGACGTTGGACTCCATGTCAGCTCACATGGTTTATGTTGGTTAGAAGAAACTCCCATGGTCGCCCAAAGTTCCCTAATCCCAAGTCCTTATGTCCCCAAGTCCTATCTTCCTCAAGATAAAAGTATAAGTTTTGAAATTTTTTGTTTTAAGATTCTTTTTGCTTACAAGCTTTGAGAATAAGAGGAGAATACAGATTTTATAACTAAGTATAATAACTTACGAGATTTATGCTACATGTTTCATTATTCACAATTTATGAGATCTAGATTTTAGATTTATTCAAGCTATGTGAGTTATTTATATCATCATGTATGGTTTTATAAAGAGTAATGAGATTTTTTACTTATTGCATACACCCCTATATACTCATTACATCCTAAAAGTGCTGACCACATATACGTCTATGTGTTACATTGTCTCATAATGTAGGTTCAGGTACTCAGTCTCAGCAGCGACAGTGATCTCCGAGTACCTACATCTACACTTTAGCAGTTGGTGAGTCCTCATGGTTCGAGGACCTATTCCTTCAGACTTTCAGTACTCATAGTATTTGGTATATTTGTTTTCAGTTCGATTCAGTTGGGGGTCTATCCCAATAACTCTCTAGTTTTTGTAGCAGTAGAGGCTTGTCAGACTATTAGTGTGTTTTAGACTTTTCAGTATGTTGCTATTCAGATAATATTTTTTTCATTATTTCAGTTTAGACAAGAAATATTAGTTCCATTGTTTGATCAAATTATCTTGAAGTAAGCTCTAGACTTAGTAGTTGGCTCAAAGGATTAGCTTGGGGCTACTTGTAGCCTTAAGCACCGTGTGATGCCTCGGGATGAGATTTTGGAGCGTTACAAGTTAAGTATTCAGACTTAGTATTATTTTGGCCTTCGTAAGTTGGCAACTTTATTTCACTACTCTTATGACCTTAAAGTATCGATCTTTAGATTGATTCATGATCAGGAATGTCAGTAGGTGTTTTTGGACAAGTTTTGGATTTTTAGACCTCATTTAGACCATGTTCGAGTGACCAAAATAGTAAGTCAACGCGATCTTAATGCTTCGCATCGTCCCTCGCATCGACAGATAATTTTTTCCTCAGCTCAGTGTAAATTCCAGTGAACCAACGTGAACTCGGCGCGGTACGTTAGCCATCGCATCAATGCCAACGACGCGGCATGTCTGTCTGCACGTCAACAGTTCAATTTTCAGTCATTAAAAGCCACATCCACAGGGGTATTAAGGTATTTTTCCCACGCCTATCAGCCCCAAAACACAAGATTAAGCCCTCTTAGAGTCTAAATCCATTCACTATTCTCAAACTTCTCAAGAACAGAAACCCTAGGTGATCTAAATTCAAAAGCCAAGGCTCAAGATTTCACCATTTTTCTTTAAGAATTTAGCAACCAAGGTATGTGAAGTGTTCGTCCAAGGGTTACTTCCTCCCTTGGAGTCCAAGAAACTCTTTTAAACTTCAAGTAGCTTGATTTCATGCTTTCCATGATTTGAAATAAAAGTGTATTCATGATTATTGCTATAATTGGGTTTCTATTTCATGATTTATTACAAGATTGATGTAGAATTATGTGATATGTGTGATTTATCATGTGAATTCATGTTGAAACCCATGGAATTATGAATTTGAAAATTGAATCATGATGCTCACCTATTGTTTAGTATTATGTGCATATACTATGACATACAAGTGTTTGAGGAATTGCTCATAGGAATGTAATAATAAGATTATATCATGCTAGTATGTATACTATTTCATGTCATGCAAGTGTTTGATAAAATTCCTCTATAGATGCATTATGAACAAGAGTGCATTTTTATGCTATGAAAGATCATGTGAAGCTTTACTTTTCATGCTATCGAGTACTGGGGGTATTTATACCCGACAATTTAGCTGTCTACCTAGAGCCAGTGTCAGTTATAGAATAATCTCAGTCACATCACGATTAGTAGTACTCTCAGTCAGTTACAGGACTCAGGAGAACTCAGTAGACTTAGTATTAGTCATATCTAGTTCAGTATTCAATTCAGACCTCAGTAAACTCAGTCAGCTAGCAGAATTCAGTAATGTTCCATCAGTCAACGGAACTCAGTAAACTCAGTAATAGTTTAGTCAAGCCTAGTATGAACTAGGAAATTAGTTCAGTTTCTATTCAGTTGGGAGTAGGATTCAGCACCAAGCGAACCAAGGGATGGGGGCATTCCTTCCAACAGAGGGTTTGACCCTTAGTATCAATCGCTGCATTACAGAACTACGTAGCCAGCGTAGGTTGAGATATCTTCCTGCCATATTAGGGTTGATACATCTCACACAAGTTTTCCTGCCAGCGAGGGTTGACGAAAGAGTTTCCTATTAGAGAAGGTTAACTCACAACTTGTCTTTACTCGTGGCACGGTATTGACACCCTTCCAACTGGGGTTACAGGTTGGACCCTAATCTATTCAGAAAGGGACATGTCAGTTAGATGATTACCTCCCACAGTGTTAATTTCAGACTCAGTCTCAGTATAGAACTCAGTTCAGTTCTATAGATTCAGTACTGTCAGACACAGTGACTCAGTTCAGTACGGAACTCAGTATAGTTCCACAGAATTAAGATTGTCAGATACAGTCACTCATTTATCAGCTACACAGTATCAGTAAACTCAAATATCAGTAAACCAGTAATTCAAAACTCAATATCCAGTGTTATCACGATCTCAGTTACAATATACATATTAATGCATGTACTTTTATTCAGTTATATTCATGTCATTCAGTCAGTATTGTTCATGCATATGAACCTATGTATTTTAGCCTACCTTACTTAGTATACCAGTACATTCAAAGTACTGATGCATACCTTTCTCTTGCACTATGATGTCTTATATCATAGGTTCAGACTCATGGGCTCCCAAGCACCCTAAGCAGATTAGATCTTCAACAGTCAGAGTTAGAGGTGAGTCCTCATAGTTCGAGGACATAATTATTTTCTTTAGTATTTTGGTTTATCGATATAGTTTTCAGTAGTTAGAGTTAGTTGGGGGCTTGTCCCATCAACTCCATGATTTAGACAGTAGAGGCTTTTCACACAGATGTTTCAGTTTTGGTAGTATTATACCGTATTTAGTTTTATTTTAGTATTGAACCTTATGGTAAGTTTCCGCCTAATTTCCCCATATTTGTAGTATTACTATTCAGATATTGTAGCAGGTACTAGTCATGGGTTAGCTTGTGGTCTTTTGGGATTATGAGCATCATGTAGTGTCTAGGGTACAGACTCGGGGCGATACATTAATGTTCTTGGCATTTGTGTTGTGTGTGTGTGTTGTGTTGGTGTTGTTGCGTTGATTTGTTATTGTTCTTGGTAAAAATGGTGATATTGTTGCTATTCTATTTAACAAAATCCTGCTACTATTTTTTTCCCTGCAACAAATGAATCATCTGATGCAATATATAAACAATCTATTTTTTGAAATCCTATTAACTATTACAACAGGATCAATATTGACAGTTGATCTGTTGCACAGACCAGTCATCTGTTTCAACAGATGAGTGGTCTATTGAAAGAAATTGTAACAGTATAGAAATTATTTTTATTGTTTACAACATATTACTCTTCTGTTGCAATACGTTAATTTCTCCCAACAAATAATTCATCTATTACGATAGATGAAACTTTTGTTGGAAGAAATCTAAATAATATTGACAATTGATCTGTTGCACAGACCAGGAATCTATTTCAATAAATGAGTGCTCTGTTGGAAGAAATCACAACAGTATAGAAACTATTTTTATTGTTTACAATAGATTAATCTTCCGTTGTAACAGGTTATTATATGTTGCAATAGATAACGCACCTGTTGCAACGTATGTGTGATCTGTTGGAACTGTTATTTTTTACTGTGTTGTACATGTTAGATTTACTATTATTCTTTTTTTAACAATGCTTCAATCAATTAAAATCTTTTTTATTTTTCTGTTATTTTTAGATAATATGGCTCTCAAAAGAAAAGAAACTAAATTAAGTCCGAGTAAAGGAACAAGTGAAGCAGCTAGGCTACATCCACCACTCTATAAGTTTGCTTTACAAGCGTTATCTCAATCAGAAGTAGAAGATAATGAACATGGGAATGGGGAATGTTTCAAATGAGATGATCCAAATGCTAATAACCCTTCCACTGAAGATTTGGTCAAAACCTTCAACAATGATAGTTATCTTATGAGAATACAGTGCAATGGTGCCACAGATTTAACTAGTGATTTCGTGGTAAAGTCAGCCATAGGAAAATCTTTTGACGTTTTTAGAAAAATACTTCAAGAACAAAAATTGGAGGCTTATTTCAGGGATAGCTGCTTTAGGCAATATCTTGATTTGTCGAAGGACAACAATGCTCGTTTCCAAATGAAAATAGTATATGATCTTCTCAAGCGTAGGTTTATGTATAAAAATAAATATGAGATGGATGAGGTATGGATAAATAACTGTGGCATGTATCACAACCCAAAAATGAGGGTCATGATGGTACTTGTCGTGGTGTACCTTGACAAGTAATCCTATCACCCAAACTGGTATGAAAAGAGGAAAAGACAGAAATATCCCAAGATAAGGCTTCTAGAATGAAGTCGAACGATATAAGTAATCATAACAATATGGAAAGAACTTATCCAAAATACCAATCATGCCCAAAATAAGGTGTCAATAGTGTAAGAACTACTAATACAATCCAAGAGTCAAATATATCAGAAAATAACCACAAAGGAATAATATTTGTCTCCGAATACTAATAAAGACATAACTAATATAGAAAGATAGAGGTGAACTTCAGACACATGAATGTCCAACCACTACCTTTGAAGCTCCAATAATCACCCGAGTCAAGCAAGCTGAGGCGCACTCGAGCTAGGATCTGCACCAAAAGGACGTAGTAGGCATGAGTACGGTCCACTTGTACTCATTAGGTATCATAGTCCGACCAAGAAAAGTAGAATAAAGCATACAAAATACATAATAAGGGCACGTCACCTGCAATCAGAAAATGTCCCACAATGGTAGCCCACACCGCTTGCACTAACAGTTCTAATACATCACATATATTATAACATCACACCAAGATAGAACAAAAGTACGTATTATATCACATATAAGAAGAACAAGGGGGAGCATGCATATATAAGATCATTAAATACAAGTAAAAGAAGATACGATAAATACATATATGATAAGTCAATATGGCAATACAACACAACATAACACAAGAAAGTAAGTGCAATGCATATGATGATGAAAATGATGGTGATGGTGATGCACGAGGTTTTCACACAACTTTTGGGATTGTTGAACAATCCTCGTATACACCTACGGATCTAAAGCTTCATGGCGTAGGACCCATGGGGGGTTCATTAACCCGTATACAATCCACATATCTCATATCTCCTTTCCAGCACATCCCTCAAAAAGGGTTTTATAAAGTGTTACAATATCTCCTCCCCGACACATCCCTGAGAGAGGGTTTTAAATAGGTGTTGCCAGTGTTTCTCAGATATTGCAAAAGTGGTATCAATGTTTCATTAATGAGTATGATATGAGGATGTAATGCTCATAACCAATCATAATGAGTATTTTCACACACAACCACAATAATATATTTCCACAACCATGTGAGCCAATATCCACGAATTTCCACATGTATCATATGCATAATAAAGTATGAATATAATCACAATGCACCAATGGTACCACATTAAGCATCTTACCAACACAATACAATTATTCACATGTATTCAAGGCTATTAATATCACATGGCCACACATATCACATAATAACTCAGTTTCGACAATTACATCACATATAGGCCACCACACGGGCACAATACATCAATAGCCATTTTTCATGATTAGTTCCCACCCTTAGCATGTATTTGGTATCATTATTTACTACCCAGCCCACGCTGAAAGAGTTAAGCCATAACCTACCTCGGAAACCAAAATCGGTCTGCTACACTTGAACTCGCGACCTTACTTTTTATGAACAATCCCAAACTCCACTAAAAATATTAAATATGAAATCTATGCATCAAAACAAAACCAACAACACCTATATTGACTACTTTAGTTCGGGGTCAAAACGGACCCCCGATATGGTTTTTGAAAAAAAAAGGGCAAAATTAGAACTTTACTGCAAAAACATGTTTCCCATATTTTTAGAAACCTACATCTGAAAACTTAAGTTAAATCGAGTCAAAAATGAGGTTCAAATCAAAGAAAAACTATTTTTCAGCTTTATTGGGTAAAATCTTTAAGATCCGGGTTAAAATAAAAAATCAGAGTTATTTTGAAGGTTAGATTGACGAAAAACTAGTAATTATAAGATAAAAATACTATTCAAGTGAAAAGGAGTGAAATTTGGGTTTAAAATCATGCCCTGAGATTTTTGTGGTTTTGAGAAATTAATTAAGAAATTACTAAGAAAATGGTGAATTCTTACCTTAAATCCATAATAAAATCAATAAATAGGTGTTAATCTAGATTTTCAAGCTCCCACAAACTTTACTTTAAAGCTCCCACACTATTTTAGGGTTTAACTCTCAAGAGGCAAGATGAAAATGAGCAAAATGGGTCAAAAAGAGCTGAAAATCTGCTATTTCTTTTTCTTTAGTCGATCGAACTTCGACGGGGTGCTCGGGATTCGTTTGGAGTCTGATACATGCAAAAAAAACTATGCAAATATACTAATTCAAAGGTCCAGATGTGATGGAGATATTAGATTTTCAAAAAAAATATCGTTTTCACGAAGTTGACCCCCAAAATCACAATTTTCCAAATCGAGGATCGAAATGAGATTTAAAAGCCGTAAAATCATACCAAACATGGTAACACCCTAAAATTGACATTATGAATCTGCTGGCAAAGTTAGATTTTCCATCTGAGGTCATTTTTATCAAATATGGGTCACACGCCCATATTTTCAATTTTTTAACTTTCCAATCAATAGGTCGAAATGAGATTGGGTGCACGAGACCCAAAACAAAGGTCTACCTAACCTAAAATCAATATTCCGTAGCTGCTGGCATAGTCCGTTTGGTCATCCATCGTACGGATCAAAAGATATCCCCATAAGTCTAAAATAAGGCTCTCAAAGCTATCAAAAATCACAATATCACATAAATTGTATCAAAATGCATCAGAAATCATATCAATCACTCTCACACCACAGAAATACCATAATGTAACTACGGGGAGGGGTAAAATAGTCAAATAATACAAAATCAAAAATTTCATATATTTCATCAAATTTTTAGGGCATTACAGCATTCCTGTTTATTTTGGTTGGAAGGAGTTTGTTATTCTCCTTCTCATCTCATACCAATGCTAAACCCAAAAAAGTACCTCGTATACCCAAAAAAGGCTAAGGCAAGTCAAGTGATGGTGATGAGTTGGTGTCCCTTGTTGGTCCAAGCTTCGAAAACAAAAATCTGATAGTAGTGTTTAAAGGTAAAAGACTTTCAAAGAAGCACAAGAAATCATTATGCTTGGTTTGTACGTAACATTATTTGGGCGAGAGATTTTAACAACATATCACTTGGTTTAATAAATCTCTCCGAGGATCTTGAGGCATTTAACAGCTATCCTTGGGGTTATTAAAGATTCAAAATGACTGTCAAATATTTGTTAACTTTGTTAACATCAAAGACAGTCAACTTATATGGTACTCCATGGGCTTTCATGGTAAATATTTCCTTTATTATGATTCATTTATTTTTTATTGAATAACGGTTTTGATTTTTTGGCGTTATTTTATAGGCTTGGGCATCTGAAGCCATTTCTAATTTGAGACAACAAGTGAACAACCAAGAAGAAGTTTTATTTCCAAGAATCCTGAGATGGTTTTTGGCCAAAACTGATAAAAATGTAAAATTTATTGATCTCATCAACCCCCCGAAGGAAGCAGTAAGTCTAATTATAATTAAATTTTTATTTTAATTAATGATTTTTTAAAATTATTTAATCATTATTCTAATATATGTACTGATTTATTTTAGATTGTGCATCTGTGGCTTGTTCCGACCAATCGAGAGTTGATAATGTAATTTTTTCTTACTTTACGGTCTATGCAAAATCTATCGGACCCTAAGGTCATTGATAGAATTAAAAAGGAATTGTTTGGAGCAACGACCATAACAAGAAAAACAATAATTTTAGAGGGTGGGCTTGTTGTTGCTGATGGTATTAGTGGTGATGAAGTTGTTGGTGGTGGTAATGGTACTGTTGTAGCGGATAGTGATGCTCCTCTTGCAATTTTTAAAACTATAAACTATTATGATTATGATCATACTGGTTTTATAGATTTTGCCCCTCCTAGCGAATGTTCTACATGCAAATGTCAAGACTGCAAGGCGAAACTTGATGGAGTGACTAATACTATTAATACATTAACTACTTCTGTAAATGAATTGACATATAAGGGGGGTGTCATTCCATCAAAGAGGATTTCATATCCATACACTCCATCAGAGATTAAGGCGGCTAAGAGGAGAAGGAAAGAAATTTTCATGACATCATCAAGCATCCAAAAAAGCAAAATTGCAACTCCTTTGTCTTTGTCTTGCACTTTTGTTCAATGTAAAAGGGCCACTGGAGAATAGCACGAGCTGAAAAAGGTGAATATATATTATCTGTTCCAACAAACAAACTATATATCCGTTTCAAAAGATTACACATCTGAGGAAAATTATCAAATAGATATATGCATATGTTGCAATAGTTGACTAACATGTTGCATCAGATGCATTATCTGTTGCAACATATGTCTCGTCTATTTTAGCAAATCAAATAGGTCTTTCTCCTATTTTAATTTGTACCAACGGATGACCTATCTACTGCAACAAATGGGGAATCTGTTGGGACAAATTAAATCAAGACTTCCTACTATTTTCGTTTGTCCAAACAGATTAGTCATATGTTGCAACATATGAGTCATCTGTTGAAAATTACCATACGGGTCTTTCTCCTATTTTAATTTGTCCCAACAGATGATCCATCAATTACAACGAATAGGTAATCTGCTGGTACAATTTAAAATAGGAGGAAGACCAGTTTGATTTGCTAAAACAGATGAGTTATCCTTTTTCATTTTTTTCGTATCTCTGTGATTAGCATTGACAATTCTGGCTTTCCGGGTGGATGTCACAGTAGAAGCTATTGTTGAATAGAAAAATATCACAGTAGATAATCCTTCAACTGCTTCCAAAGACGAAGATCCACGATGATCAAAGCCGAATTCCATAGCACTGGATGAAGAACAACTTGTCCATATTGAGTAGATCTTTATAGCGTGAGTCCGTCAAAGTAATAATCTCTCCTTAGGAATTGATGGCACCAAAACTTAAATTGTGATTTATTTATTGAGATCTGTACCCATAACAATTTTTTTAAATTTCATTTATTTGTTGATTTATTTAATATAATTTTTAAAGGCTTTGATTTATTTTATTTTGTCTATGTTATCCCTAGATTTGAACTTATTAATTGAAATGGAATACAAGATTTGAATATTGCAATAGATAATGTATCTGTTGCAACAGATGACATATCTATTGAAAATTATCATACAAATTTAGACATATGTTACAACATGTAGGTCATCCATTTGAAATTATCAAAAAGGTCTTCCCACTGTTGCAACAGATAGACTTAGATATAAACATGTGCATAATACAATAGATGACCAACCTATTACAACAGATTAATAAACTATCTGTCAAAAAAGATAGGCTATCTGTTACAACAGTTAGATAATATTTTGAATTATAAGAAATTCAATTTTCATCAAATATAAGAAATTGTCATGAAATAAAAATTATAATGGTGTTTGTGTTTCTACATCTTCATTTTTATACACAAGCTCCAAGCATTTAGTTAGTATCCCATAATCCCAAACCTCTTGTATATTTACCACAGTGTTGTCACACAGAAAGGTCGTTGGCTTGATTAATTCTGTGTCGGTCAGCAAACCCTAGATGTGTGCAAGCGTGTACGACCCGCATGCGGCATCGGTTTTATTTTTTGGAAGGATTATATACTTGTTTGGACCTTCAAATTCCCATCTTTCATTCAACACTTTAACTGGCAAATGATCCATCAGATTACTCTGCCTCAAAAAGTTGGGGAACAACTTCAATAGTGGTTGCATGTGGGTAAAAAAAATGGCCTCGTCGAAGACAGGTAAATTGCAGTCATAAACTTCATCTCTCTCTCCTGGAGTAGTATCTCAAGATCCAGAAAATGTTTGACCTCCACGTTTATGACTGCAAGAATCCTCTTTGCTTTGGTCCAGTCTTTGTCATATGGATATGGCATCTTCCCTCTAACATATTTTATTATATCTTAATCCCATTCAAATGCTGAAACTAATGAATCAAACCCCGAGCCACCATGATTTGACGCTTGCACAATGAGCTTATCATACCTATTTTTGAAATTATTGTAGAAGTTGAGGTCCATTATCCTATCGACAACATCATAAGCATCCGAGTAAGCTAATTATTTTTCCCTCTTGAGGCAGAGAATTTTATCAATATAGTGTGCTATAAGAAGACAATTTTTTCAACAAGTTAGTAATTTTAAAAAAGAAAAACAAAGTGGGAAAATACAACAGATGGACCATTTGTTGCACAGGGTTCTCTGAATCTGTTAACAGATTATCTATCTAATGTGCCTTATGCAACAGATAGGTAATCTGTTGTAATAGAACCACCGCCAGCTAGACCATAATACCCAGTTGTTGCAACAGATGACACATCTATTCTGTAGCTTCTTCTATATAGAGCAGATTAGAAGGCTGGGTTAGGAAAAGTAAATTACTGTGTCCAGGTACCACATGCCCATATCTTTCATGTTCTTAAAGTCTTAGGGGAAAAGGTATTGATGGCGTAGGATTTTGCACGTTGCCCAGAATTTATGGTCTTTCTCAGAATAGCCTTCTGCTTGGAATCAAGTTCCGCGTATACGTCAATCTTCTTCAATGATTCCTGAACTTCAACAGCTTTTGGAGGAAGAGGAGTTGCAATTTTTTTGGTTTCATAATTGATAGTATATGTCTGATTACTCTCTTCTTCTTCCTAACCTTCACTGTAGGAGTGTAGGGCTCACTCACCTTCTTGGATGGTATGACACCCTTCTTGGATTTCAATTCCTCGACAGTTTTAGTGATAGTATCTATTTTCTCAAAGAGTTTATCTTGTCTGTCCTTGCACTCCTTATATTTGTAATGAGAATATGAGGGTGAAAAGGGATGAAAGAGACCACCATAAGAAAGAGAGGGACCAATGTAAGAGTGAGAGGGACCACCATAAAATAAATATAATATTTTATTTATTATATAAAATATCTTTTTTATTAACTTGTGCATCAATAAAAAGAGGTAAAACAGAAACTAAATACAACAGACCATAAAATTATTTTCAGCAGACTACCCATATGTTACAACAGATGCATATTTACTGGAAGAACACAATGTCATTCATCAAACTAGAATGTGTTCCTCCAATATATGAACAATCTGTTACAATAGATGGATAATCTGTTGGAGCAACACAATACAGTTCCCACCACAAACCCAACAGATGACCAATCTGTTTAAATTGATGGTCCATCTGTTGAAAGAACTCAAAACTCTTGCTTGCTACTGGATTCAAAATTGCTCTTTAGGTCCAACCGTTGACATATTTGTTGAGAAGTAGAAATAGATAGAATGAAAATTAAATAAGAATTAAAAGTCAAACTCGACCAAACATAAATTTTTCATTAAATAAAAACAAAATACATTAGGTAGGTAGATCCATATAGAAAAATAAAAATAGATACTCTAAAAGAAAAACATCACAAAAAACATACTCTAAAAGAAAAAATATCACCTAATTATTATTATTACTATTTTCAGCCGGCCAATCATTAACCGGCAGCAGCAGGGCACTCCTCAGCCTGTGAATCTCTCAGAGCATCCTTACTCTCACGGTAAAGTTCCCGCACGGTGTCGTGCAAAATAGAAATGTCCCAAACAGGATCATCCATATCTAGAACACGCATGAATTGATAAAATATGTAAGCACAAAGGTAAAGAAAGGAGTTCGAATGTAATACAAGGTACACTGCCAACTAGTAGATTTACACACAGAAAAAGTTACCTAAATAAGAAAGGAATCTAATCTTTGGATAGAAGTGGTTGAAGATATAATACGAAAGATAAAATGCAAAAAATAAATAAAGTGGAGTAGAATGAACGAGTACGAAGGGATCTATTTATAGAGGATTGAATCTGAATGTGGTAGGTAAAAAGTCACGACTGCTCACCTTCTTCATTAAACCTAATTGGTGACAGTTCTATTATTATGAAAGTCATAATTAAATCTGACTGATGATTTTTTGAGAAAACCTTAGTTTTTGTTACAGTGTTCTGTTGACTATCGTGGTATTATTGGATGGTATTTATGGTGGTGGTAGTGGTGGTAGTGGTGGTAGTGGTGGTAGTGGTGGTGGTAGTGGTATTGGTGGTGGTAGGTATGGTGGCGGTGGTGGTATTAGTGGTGGCATTGGTGGCATTTGTGTTGGTGTTGGTGGTGATGTTGGTATTGGTGGTGGTGTTAGTGGTGTTGGTGGTGTTGGTGGTGGTGGTGGTGGTGTTGGTGGTGATGTTGGTATTGGTGGTATTGGTGGTGGTGGTGGTGGTAGTGGTAGTATTATTGGTGGTGATGGTGGTGATGGTGGTATTTGTAGTGGTTGTGGTGATGTTGGTATTGGTGGTGTTAGTAGTAGTGTTGGTGGTATTGGAAGTATTAGTGGTGGTGTTGGTGGTGGTGGTGGTGGTGGTGGTAGTCTTGATGGTGGTGTTGGTATTGGTGGCATTGGTGGTGGTTTTGTTGGTCTATTTATTGCAACATGTGGAATATTTGTTGGGAGATATTAACATAGGTCTTCAAACAGATTCCCCATCTGTTACAAAAAATGTTTTAGTTGTTGGCAAATGACAACCAATAGCAAGACTTTTTTGATCTCATCCGTCTGAAAGTTCATCTGTTGCAGCATCTTTACATCTGTCGTAACATATGATTCATCTGTTGCAACTGATTGGTTATCTATTGGAATTTTTTTTGTAATGTGGCGTATAAAAATTTATTGAAAATTGTCTTACCTTTTTTCAAAAATTATGCAGAAGTCAAATGTAATGTATTTTTTATTTTTTTTTGTTGTTTGTGGTTAAAAGATGTCTCCCAAAAGAATAGAAACTGAAAGTGGATCAACTTCTGACCACCTAACAAAAAAGGCTAGAGTATAGATGGATTTGAAGGAACTTTCTAAACAATCCCAGTTAGGGAAAAGTGAAGCTGAGAAAAGTTATGAAAATAATGTTGAAGGAGGTAGAGAAGGGTATGTAGAGGCTGGTGAGGAAAATAAAAGTGAGGAAGAATAAGAAGATAAAGAAAAATAGGAGGGAGTAGAAAGTGAGAAAGAGGGTGATGATGATCAAAATGATGATAATGCATCATCAATGGGACGCGAATTAAGAACGAAATCCCAGCATGATCTTGTCAAAACTATAAGTATTGAAAAGTTTCAAGCTGAAATGCCGATAGATGACCCTGCAGATTTAACTGGTGATTTAGTACTTAACTCTCAGTTGGGGAAACCTTTTGATGATTTTAGGAAAACAATAAAGGAGGAAAAAATAGACGAATTTTTTAATAAGAGCTGCTTTGGACACTTTCTTGATCTGCCTGACGACAACAATGCCCATTTCCAAATGAGCATGGTATATGGCCTTCTCAAGAGGAGGATCAAGTACGTGGGAGGTGATAAAGATTCGAAGGATAAGGCCAAATGATGGATGTCGGTTTGTTTCGGCATGAAAGAGTTTGCCATAGTGACAGGCTTGAGATGCAATTTTCCAAAAGAACCTCTCATCAAGGAAACACCCCGCAAAAAGTCCAAGGTAAGAAGGACAGCCAAACCACCACCAATAAATAAAGGCAAGGTATTGTCCAAGCGACCAACCACCAAAACCAACAAACACAAGGAAAAAATAGACAGGCTGTTGGACATTGCTGGACGTGGCTACAAATCCATGAAGTTTTTACAAGATCTCAAAGATAAAGCCATACCAAAGAAGTACAAGGAGAAATTATGCTTAGTTTGGTTTGCCCATTTCTTTATATTGGCAAGAGACGTCTACAAAGTCATAGAAGATGATTTATTGGAGCTTGCCAAGGATCCTGAGAAATTCAACAATTATCCTTGGGGATATGATAGCTACAAGTTGACTGTCAAAGATTTACTGACAAAGCTATCCTCGAGGATGATCACCTTGTATGGCTTTCCTTGGGATTTTATGGTATATATGATCACTGTTTGTATACTCTTGCATTATCTTATATTGAATAATTATTATGACTTTTTTGGTTTGCTTCCTCTTTACATTTTTTAGGCTTGGGCATTTGAAGCTATTCCTCCCCTCCAAAAGAAGGTCAAGGATTACCCGGGTGAGGTTTCTCATCCAAGGATCCTTAGGTGGTTGGCTGTAAAGAGAAATACGAGAATTAAGGAGGTTGATCTCTTTAACACTCTGGATGATGCAGTAAGTCTTATTTTAAGTAAAATAATATGACTCAAAAAAGATATTGAAACAGATGATTCATATGTTGCAACAGAATGGTAATTTGTTGCAATTTATCTTAATAGATTCCCTATCTGGTGCAACATATTGGTAATCTATTACGACAGATGAGTTATTTTTTGCAACAGATTACCTATCTGTTGCTTTGGTTCTCTGAATCTGACTTTAGCAAATTACCTATCCGCTATAACTTATATAATAGATGGGTAATCTTATGCAACAGATGGTTAATCTGTTGCCACATATGATTCATCTGTTGCACCATAAAGATCATCTGTTGCACAAGTTTTCAGTGTTGACATATTGCCCAACTGACTGCGAATTATTATTTTATTTAAACATATTTACCCTTTCTTTTAGGTTGTGCATCCATGGATTGTAACCAACAGTGGAGTTAATAAAGAAGTAATTGGTTGGAGAAACAGCTATAAGAAGAGAAGTTAGGCAAGGGCCTAATGTTGAGGCTCTTCATGATCGACCTGCTGCAACAAATTTGGGTGCCTCTTCTAGGAGTGTTGCTGGTGGAGTTGTTGATGATGGTGGAAGCTATGCTGATGCTGATGTTGCTGCCAGTTGTGATGATGAGCATGTTGATGCTCAAGAAAAAATAAATGTTTTTGAAATCACCCTTTACACTGGTCCGTTTTACCCTTATACCAGTCCCTCTCTCTCTTACGGTGGTCCCTCCCATCCCTCTTCACCCTCATGTTCTCATTGTAAATACAAGGAGTGCAAGGAAAGATAGGATAAAATCTTTGAGAAAATAGATATTATCATTGAAGCTATCAAGGAATTGAAATCTAAGAGGGGTGTCATACCATCCAAGAAGGTAGTGAGCCTTACACTCCTATAGTAGAGGTTAGGAAGAAGAACAGAGAAATTAGACATATATTGTTAATTATGAAACCAAAATAATTACAAATCCTCCTCCTCCAAAAGTTGTTAAGGTTCAGGGATAGTTGAAGAAGGTGGACGTATATGTGGAACTTGACGTCAAACAGAAGGCTGTTATGAGAAGGACCATAAATTCTAGGAAACATGCAAAATCCTATATCATGAATACTTTTTCCCCCCAAGACTTCAAGATGATGAAAGATATGGGCCTGTGGTATATGGACACGGTAAGTTTACTTTTCCTATCCTATCCTTCTAATTTTCTCCATGTAGAAGAAGCTACATAACAGATGTGTCATTTATTGCCACAACTGGGTATTCTAGTGCAACTGGCGGTGTTTTTGTTGTAATAGATTATCCATTTGTTTCATAAGTTACATTAGATGGATAATCTGTTAACAGATTCAGAGAACCCTGTGCAACAGATGGTTCATCCGTTGCATCTTTGCACTTTATTTTTTTATTTAAATTACTAACCTATTTAAAATTTGTCTTCTTATAACATGGTATGTTGATGAAATTCTCTGTCTCATGAGGGGCAGGAAATTAGCGTATTCGAATTATTATGATGTTGTTAATAGGATAATGGACTTTAACTTCTACAATAATTTAAAGAATAGGTACGATAAGCTCATTGTGCAAGCATTAACTCTCAGTGGCCCGAGATTTGATTAGTTAGTTTCTGCGTTCGAATGGGATGAAGATATGATTAAATATGTTAGAGGAAAGAGGCCATATCCACACAGCAAGGACTGGACCAAAGCAAAGAGGATTTTTGCAGTCATGAACATAGAGGTCAAACATTTTGTGGCTCTTGAGATACAACTTCAGGAGGGAAAGATGAAGTTTTATGACTGCAATTTACCTGTATTCGACGAGGCTATTTTTTTCACCCACATGCAGCCACTATTGGAGTTGTTCCCCAATTTGTTGAGGCAGATTTAACTGATGGATCATTTGCCAGTCAAAGTGTTGAATCAAAAATGGGAATTTAACGGTCCAAACAAGGATATGACCCTTCCAAAAAATGAAATCTGTGACGCATGCGGGTCGTACACTCTTGAACACATTGAGTGTTTGTTGACTGACATAATGATCAAGCCAATGACCTTTTTGTATGACAACACTGTGGAAAATATGCAAGAGGTCTGGGATTATGGGATACTAACTAAATACTTAGAGCATGTGTATAAAAATGAAGATGTAGAAACACAAACACCATGATAATTTTTATTTCATGACAATTTCTTATATTTGATGAAAATTAAATTTTTTATAATGCAACAGATTATCTAACTATTGTAATAGATAGTCTATTTTTTTTGACAGATAGTTTATCAATCTGTTGTAATAGGTTGGTCATTTATTGCATTATGCAGATGTTTATATCTAAATTTTTCTGTTGCATCATTGGGAAGACCTATTTGATAATTTCAAACAGAAGACCTACATGTTGCAACATATGTCTAAATTTGTTTGATAATTTCCAACTGATATGTCATCTGTTGCAACAGATACATTATCTTATGCAATATTCAAATCTAGTATTCCATTTCAATTAATAAGTTCAAATCTAAGGATAACACAGAAAAAATAAAATAAATCGAAGCCTTTAGAAATTACATGAAATAAATAAAATGTAAAAAAATTATTATGGGCATAGATCTCAACAAATAAATCAACAATTTAAGTTTTAGTGCCAACAATTCCTAAGGAGAGGTTATTACTTTGACGGACTCGCGTTGTAAAGATCTACTCAATATGGACAAGTTGTTCTTTATCCGGTGCTATGGAATTCAGCTTTGGTCATCGTGGATATTCATCTTTGGAAGCATTTGATGGATTATCAACTGTGATTTATGTTTTTCAGTAGTAGCTCCTACTATGACATCCACCTGCAAATCCAGAATTATCAATGCTAATTACAGAGATACAAAAAAATGAAAAAGGATAACTCATCTGTTTTAGCAAATCAAACAGGTCTTCCTCCTATTTTAAATTGTACCAATAGATTACCTATCTGTTGAAACAGATGGATCATCTGCTGGGACAAATTAAAATAGGAGGAAGACCCATATGATAATTTTCAATAGATGACCCACCTGTTGCAACATATGACTAGTCTGTTTGGACAAACTAAAATAGTAGGAAGTCTTAATTTAATTTGTCCCAATAGATTCCCCATCTGTTGCAGTAGATAGGTCATCCGTAGCTACAAATTAAAATACGAGAAATACATGTTTGATTCGCTAAAATATATGAGACATATGTTGCAGCAGATAATGCGTCTGATGTAATATATTAGTCAATTGTTGCAACAGATGCATATATCTGTTTGATAATTTTTAATAGATGTTTCATCTGTTGAAACAGATATGTAGTTTGCTTGTTTGTTGGAACAGATGATTTATATTCACATTCTTTAGCTCGTGCTGCTCTCCAGTGGCTTTTGTACATTGATCAAAAGTGCAAGACAAAGACAGAGGAGTTGCAATTTTGCTTTTTTCGATGCTTTATAATGCCTTTAAAATTTCTTTCTTTCTCTTTTTAACCGCCTTAATCTCTGATGGAGTGTATGGATATGAACTGATGGAGTTTATGGATATGAAATCCTCTTTGATGGAATGACACCCCTCTTGGATGTCAATTCCTTTATAGAAGCAGTTAATGCATTAATAACATTAATCACTCCATCAAGTTTCACCTTGCAGTCTTGTTATTTGCATGTAAAACATTCGCTGGGAGGGGAAAAACTGTAAAACTAGTATGATCATAATCCTAATGGTTTGTAGTTTCAAAAACTGCAAAAGGAGCATCATTATCCCCAACAACAGCACCACTATCACCACCAACAACTTTATCAACACTAACACCATCAGCAATAACAAACCCACCCTTCAAAATTGTTATTTTTCTTGTGATGGTGTTTCTCCAAATAATCCCTTTTTAATTCTATCAATTACCTTAGGGTCCGATAGAGTTTGCACAGACCGTAAAGTAAAAAAATGACATCTTCAACTCTCGATTGGTCGGAACAAGCCACGGATGCACAATCTAAAATAAATCAGTACATATATAGAATGATGATTTAATGATTTAAAAAATCATTAATTAAAATAAAATTTTAATTAGAATTAGACTTACTGCTTCCTTTGGGAGGCTGAAGAGATCAATAAATTTTGCATTTTTATCAGTTTTGGCCGACAACCATCTGAAGATTCTTGGAAATGAAACTTCTTCCTGGTAGTTTACTTGTTGTCTCAAATAAGGAATGGCTTCAAATGCCCAAGCCTATAAAATAACGCCAATAAATCTAAACGTTATTCAATAAAAAGTAAATAAATCATAAAAAAGGAAATATTTACCATGAAAGCCCATGGAAATCCATATAAGTTGACTGTCTTTGACGTTAATAGAGTCAACAAATATTTGACAGTCATTTTGAAGCTTTTATAACCCCAAGGATAGTTGTTAAATGCCTCAGGATCCTTGGAGAGATTTATTAAACCAAGTGATATGTTGTTGTTAACGTCTCTCGCTTAAAGAATATTATGTACAAACCAAACCAGGCATAATGATTGTTGTGCTTCTTTGAATAGATTTTACCTTTCAACGCTTCTACCAGATTTTTGTTTTTAAAGCTTGGACCAACAAGGGACACCAACTCATCACCATCAATTATCTTGCCTTTGCTTTTTTAGGTGTGCAGGGTGCTTTTTGGGGTTAGCATAGGTATGGGATGAGAAGGAGGATAACATTTTAGTCTAGTAAATATGGCAAACTCCTTCCAACCAAAACAAATAGGGATCCCATAGTAATTTATCCACACCTCAACCATCTTATCTTTATTTTCATACATTAACCTACGGTTGAGAAGATCATATACTATTTTCATTTGGAAACAAGCATTGTTGTCTTCCAGAAAATCAAGATACTGCCCAAAGCAGTTGTTCATTAAATAAGCATCCAATTTTAGTTCTCGAAGTATTTTTCTAAAGGCCTCAAAAGATTTTCCCATAGCTGACTTAACAACGAAATCACCATTTAAATATATGGCACCATCGCACTGCATTCTCACAAGACAAGTATCATTACTGAAGGTTTTGACCAACTCTTCAATAAAAGGGCTATTATCATTTGAATCATTTTTTTTAATCATTCCTCATCCCCATGTTCATTATATTCTACTTCAGATTGAAATAACGTTTGTAAAATAAGATCATAGAGTGGTGGATGTAGCCTACCTATTTCACTTGTTCCTTTACTCAAATTTGATTTGGTTTCTTTTCTTTTGGGAGTCATATTATCTAAAATAACAGAAAAATAAAAAAAATTGTAATTGACTGAAGCATCGTTAAAAAAAGGATAACAGTAAATCTAACATGTACAGCACAGTAAAATAACAGTTCTAGCATATCACACATACATTGTAACAGGTGTGTTATCTGTTGCAACATATAACTAACCTATTACAATGAAAGATTAATCTGTTGTAAATAATAAAAATAGTTTCTATACTATTGTGATTTCTTCCAGCAGATCACTCATCTATTGAAATAGATTCCTGGTCTATGCAACAGATTAACTGTCAATATTATTTAGATTTCTTCCAACAGACGCATTATCTGTCGTAACAGATGAATTATTTGTTGGGAGAAATTAGTCTATTGTAATAGAAGAGTAATCTTTTGTAAACAATTAAAACATTTTTATACTGTTATAACATCTTTCAATAGATCACTTATCTGTTAAACATATGACTAGTATGTGCAACAGATCAACTATCAATAATGTTTAGATTTTTTTCAACAGAAGCCTCATTTGTCACAACAGATGAATTACTGTTAGGAGAAATCAAAGTCATGGACATATCATCCTGTTGGAATAGTTGATAGTATTTCAAATAATAGATTGTTCATCTGTTGCATCAGATGGTTCATCTGTGTTAGGAAAAAAATAGTAGCAGGATTTTGTTCAATAGAATAGCAACAATATCACTATTTAATATCAAATACACCATTTTTACTAAGAACAACAACAAATCAACCCAGCAACACCAACACAACACACACACACAACACAGACTCCAAGAATATCAATAGTGACCAAAAACACCAAAATTATATTTTTTGTTCGAACAAACACAAAGAACAAAAATCAAACTTTAAAAAACACAACAGACACCAACAAATCGAATCAACAGTTTGATAACAAGAACTACAAAAGCAACAAAATCATTGTTTACTCTAAAAGAGCAGAGAAGAATAAGAAATACAAAAAATTAGGTTTTTCTTCAATCCCCATTTTAAATTTAAGTAGCAAATATTGAAATTATTAACCAATACTAGAAGAGAAGTTGACTCAAGTTCCTCTATTTCATAATAACTAAAAAGCCTTAATTTTTTACCTGTGAAAGAAGAAAAGGATGATGAATAACTCAAAGTTGTTATCACCAGAGAATAATATTGTCACGTCGATTGAAGGTTGAAAGTCAAAAGGAACTCGAAACCCAACTATTTATCATCGGGAGGTTGAAGTTACCGGGGATTGAAGGGAGAAATTTGCAAAACTGTTGGTTGGGAGAAGCTTGAGAGAAATAGTTAAGATAGAGAAAAAGGGGGAGGAGAGAGATAACTGATTTGGAGATGAGGGGGTGTGGGTTGATTTATATTTTTTAAACAATTAGAAAATTTTAAAAATATTAATCAATTCCACAATTAACTTAATTAAGTTTTCTAATTATGTTTGACCCTTTAAGTTGGTCAATGTTACCAATCCTTCATTCAAGACTTAAATGACACCTTTCATTCAATTTTCTCAAGAAAGCTACCCAAAAAAAGGATAAAAAAGATTTTAGGCCTTAGATGGTGTTTTGATCCTTTTGCTTTTGACATTGCAGGTATGGTTACTATTGCTCTTTCCTTCCCGTATTCTTATTTGCATGTTAGTTAAATTAGTTATTTATATTTATTTTTTTGATTTATTTAACCATTACCTATATCCTATTTATTAAGGAAATTAAAGAAAAGTTGACTTTTAAGTCTGGAATTAACGAACCGTTGTTTTTATTAAAATATGCAAAAAGGTCATCTGTTGGAAGAACTTAAAAATCCTTGTTGGCAGTATCATTTTTTTCCTATGTATTTTGTTTGTTTCTTCATTTTTTATGCTGGTGTTGGTGTTGTTAGAACATGTTGTGTTGGTGTTATAGATGGTGTTGGAACATGTGGTGTTTGTATTATTGATAGTGTTGGAACATATGTTGTTGTTTCTTTATTATTGATATTGTTGTTGATGTTGTTGGTGTTGGTGGTATTGCAACAGATTCCCCAACTATTGCAACAGAAGAATTATATGTTGGACCAGACGAAGAAATTCTTGGAAGAAATCAAACCAATAGCAAGGCTGATCTGATTAATTCCAATAAATGACCCATATGTTACAACATGTCAGCAATCTGTTGCCACAGATGCGTCACCTATTGCAATAGATTACTCATTTGTTGAACAGATGAAGAATCTGTTACAACATATTGGTCATCTACTGGAACGCTTGTTGTAATGTGTTGTATTCAATCTATGTTGTGTAACCCTTTTTTAAAATTATGCAGACATCAATTGTAATGTTCTTTTTGTTCTTCTCTTGTTTAACATTATTTGTTTTTCTCTTATTTGCAGATAAAAAGAATTGAAAGTGGATCAACTTTTTCCTGACCAACATAAAAGACTAGAGTAAAGATGGGTTCGAAGGAATAAGCTAATTATAGATGGAACTACTTCATAGATGGGAGGTATGTATTACTGATCCTATTATCATGCAAACACACAAAGAGTATATCAATTTTGTGAATGACATTTTTTTACAAATTAGGCATTGATCATTCCAACAAGATATTTGTAATTTTACAGTTAAGTTTGATAGGTCCGAGCTGATAAGGCTAAGGGACCTTATAGGTGTTGTCAATATCCTATTACGATTTAATAATGGTTTTGCAAATGTTTATGTGTCAAGTTTGGTTAAAGGATCAAGTTTTAGTGGCATTATAAAAATATTCAATGGTGATTGGACTGATTTTAAGGGTTTAATGGACTTTTGAAAGGCCTCCGAAGCGTCACACTGCTGCAACCAAGAACGAAAATAAATATAGTTATTGTCCTAGCCAAATTTATATGGTTGGGTTACTCGGGGTGATATTATACAAAGGAAGGTGCGGTAGGAGAATACGTGCGAGGGAAAGGGAGTTGATGAAGATTATATCTCAGACCTTATTAATGAAGAAATACAGGGTACCAAGGAAAGTATAGCGAATTTGGACGATGAAACCGACTTAAAACATGAGAAATCTGAATGAGGTGCAAATATGAAAGTGCAACCAAAAATGAAAATCCATCAGTCATCTCTCTTAAAAGAAAAATACTGTAGCTGGACACTTTGCTAGAGAACTACGACTAGTTAGCATGGTCGGAATGATCACCTCCAAAGAAAATAACAGAACACCAAGGAAGCAGCTTTGCGGGCACCGAGGGTTGAAATGATGTAAAGTAAAGAATGAAAACTTGCTCTAAGAACTTTAGAAGTTGAGATAAGGAATCTAGCCATGAAGACAATTTTAGAAGTTACACTTGCATCCTAGGCCTTCAGTTTATGGTTCTAGTCATGCTAATCGCAGTAAAAATTAGAAGGCCTGGGATTTCTGTCCAACTTCATACCTTTTTGTCTTCACTACTATTGACCTGATCAGAACCACAAATAGAAGGCATGGGATTCAAGTTAAAATTCAGAAAAAGCCGTCTTGGCTTGATTCCTTATTTTAACTTCAGATCTTCTTGGCACAAGTTTTCTTTGTTTACAGTATATCATTTCAACCCTCGGTTCCCGCAAAGCTGCTTCCTTGGTGTTTTGTTATTTTCTCTAGAGGTGGTTATTCGGACCATGCTAAATAGTTGCAATTCCCTAACAAAGTGTCTAGCTACAGTATTTTTCTTTGAGAGAGACAACTGACGGATTTTTATTTTTGGTTACACTTTCATATTTGTACTTGATTCACATTTCTCATGTTTTAAGTCAATTTCATCGACCAGATTCGCTAGAAGTTCCTTGCTTTCTACCTTATGTTTCCTTTTCAATTAGGTCTCAGATGATGTAGTCTTTCATCAACTCCCTTTTTCCTTGTAGGTATTCTCTTATGGCTCCTCTGGCGTATAATCATCTTTCTGAACAACCCATCCATATAAATTTGGGCCAGGGGTTATATTGGTTTTCCGTTCTTGTTTGCTGCAGAGGAAGGCTTTGAAGGCCTTCTGAAATCCCAGTACACCCTTAAGTCAGTCCAATCTCTATTGGATCTCTGCAATGCCACCAAATATTAATCCCTTCCCAAAACTTGACATGCATAAACATGAGCAACAACCATCATTAAATCATAACAGGGTTTCGGCACCATCTTTATGGTCCCTCGACCTTATCAATTCAAACCAATCAAACTTTAACATATAATGCAGGATCTTATTTGAATGATCAATGCCTAATCAGTTAAAAAGCTGCATCCACAAAATCATTGTACTTTATGTGTGTTGTCACAATGACCTTATCAGTAATACATAACTCCCACACATGAAAGTGGATCCATCCATTTGTATGTTCCTTATTCTTCCTACCCCATCTATGGCTTATTTGAATAAACAGATGACAAACTTGTTGCAACAGATGACATATCTGTTAAAATTAACAAATAATTATAGACATTTGTTACAACAGATGATCAATCTGTTGCAATAAACGAATCATCTATTGAAATTAATCTAACAGATATATACATTTGCTGCAACAGATTGCCAATATGTTGTAAATTATCAAACAGATAGAATATATTTTTCAACTGATTACCCATCTGTTGGATTTATTTTAAAGAATTTTTCTTTTCGAAATAAAATAAAGATAAAATATTATATTTAAATATATTTTTTAATAAAGATAAATATGCAAACAATCGTGGCTTTTTTACTAACCCATTCAAATTCAATCCTCTATAAATAGGTCCCTCCTTACTCCTTCAGTCTACTCTACTTCTAGATATGGCTGATCGGGATTTGTATAAGGTGATCATGTGCGACTCCTTGCAGGAAATTGAAAGGAAGATTCATGAACTCCGGTGGGAGTTGGACGCCATGAGAGCAAGGCTGAGGAGGGCCCAGCTGTTGTCGGATAACAATTGGTCGGTTGGAAATAATAATAATAATAATGATAATAATAATTAGGTTATGTTTTTTCTTTTAGCGTATTTATTTTTTTGATTATATCGGATCTACTTAAGGGAGGAACCTATTATACGCTTTAATTTTATTGTATATTTGTATATAACGGATTCAAAAATCTATGTATGTTTGATCGACTTTCGCTTTCTAATTCTTATTTGTTTTTCATTCTTCCTATTCCTTATTCTCAATATGTCGATAGTTGGAGGTAGAAATAAAGCATTTGTTGCAACAGATGGACCATATATTGAAATAAATGGTTAATCTGTTGCGATAGATGGACCATATATTGCAACAGATGGTTAATCTATTGTGACAGATGGATAATCTGTTGCAATAGATGATTAATCTGTTGTGACAGATGGACCATATGTTGCAACAGATGGATGTAAGAGTTGCAAAAATTCAGTAAAAATGATTATATTATTGAAAAGCTTAAAAGACATGATTTTTTTCAATAATCAAAAAGTCATCAGTCAGATATAATTATGACCTTCACAATAATCAAAACATCACTAGTTAAATTTAATGAATGAGGTGAACAGTCGTGACTTTTTACCTGCCACATTCAAATTCAATCCTCTATAAATAGGTCCCTCCATACTCATTCATTCTACTCCACTTAATTTATTTCTTGTATTTTGTCTTTCGTAGTACATCTTCAACTACTTCTCTCCAAGACTAGATTTTTTCCTCGTTTAGGTAAGTTTTTTTGTGTGTGTAAATCTATCAGTTGGTAGTACACATTGTATTACATTCAGACTCCTTTCTTTACTTTTGTGCTTACGTTTTTTGTCAATTCATGTGTGTTCTAGATACGGTCGATCTTGTTTGGGACATTGTTATTCTGCATGACACCATGCGGGAACTTCAGAGGCAGGTTAATGAACTCCAGCGGGAGTTGGCTACCGTGAGAGCAAGGATGCTCCGAGAGATTCGTAGGCTGGGGAATGCTCTGCTGCTGCCGATTGACGATTGACTAGCTGAAAATAATAATAATAATAATAATAATAATAATAATAATAATAATTAGGTGATATTTTTTCTTTTAGCGTATGTATTTTTATTTTTCTATATCAAATCTACCTACCTAATGTATTTTGTTTTTGTTGAATGAAAAATTTATGTTTGGTCGAGTTTGACTTTTTAATTCTTATTTAATTTTCATTTTGTCTATTTCTTCTTCTCAACAAATATGTCGACTGTTGGACGTAAGGAACAATTTTGAATCCAGTAGCAAGCAAGAGTTTTGAGTTCTTTCAACAGATGGACCATCTATTTAAACAGATTGGTCATCTAATGGGTTTGTGGTAGGAACTATATTGTGTTGCTCCAACAGATTATCCATCTATTGCAACAGATTGGTCATACGTTGGGGAAACATATTCCAGTTTGATGAACTGTATTATGTTCTTCCAACAAATGTCCATCTGTTGCAATAGATGAGTAGTCTGCTGAAAATAATTTTGTGGTCTGTTATATTTAGTTCCTATTTTACTTCATTTTATTGATGCACAAGTTAATTAAAAAGATATTTTATATAATAAATAATAATATTTACGTTCACAATAATGAGTTAAAAATATCTAAGTCTATAACAAATAACAACACAAGTTTTGTTATAACATCTTGTGGTACCTAAATAAAGATATTTGTTAAAAAAAAAAGTTAATAATGACATCATAATAAAATTAATAGTGATTTTATAGTGTCGTAACATGAACCCCAATAGATGAATAATCTGTTGCAACTGGTGACTAATATGTTGTAACAGGATAGTTATATGTCACAACAGATGAATCATCTATTGGTAATTCATGTTACAGTACTATAAAACATGAAGTTGATTCCAACAGATGAGTCATCTGTTGGAAAAGTTGACTCTCATGTTGCAGCAGATTATACATCTGTTGCAACAGATTATACATCTGTTGCAACAGATTATACATCTGTTGCAACAGATGAATCACCTATTGGAATGTACTACAAAACCTTTGAAGTTGATTCCAACAGATGAGTGACATGTTGCAACAGATACAGAACCTGTTGCAACAAATTAGTTACTTATTGCAATAGACGTCTCGTCTGTTGGAATCGAGTTTAGGTTCTATTGCATCAGATGACCCATCTGTTTGATTTATGTTAAAGTACTGTAGAATCATAAGTATGAATCCAACATATGAGTCTTCCGTTGTGACAGATGACTCATCTATCGCAACAGATGAGTCATCTATTGAAACAGATGAATCTTTTGTAAGGTTCATGTTTATGATTCTATCCATTGTTTTACAAACAGCAGTAGTAGTGTACCCAGATGAGAGATTCAACTAAAAAATTTTACTTACCAATGTGGCCTATGAAGTAATGTCAAAGTGATGTACGAATCTAAATTTGACCTAAAAATTTGGTCAAGTAGCAGCAGTAGCGGTAACAACAATAGCAACGGTAAACAAGAAGAAGATGATGATGATGATAAAGAAGAAGAAGAAGAAGAAGAAGAAGAAGAAGATGCACTACTAGAAAAAATAGAAAAACCGACCACATATGGTCGGTTTTCCTGCTTTTGCGACCACAAAATCGACCAAAATGCGTGATCGGAAAACTAGTGGTAGTTTTTTTAAAACCGACCATGGTGGTCGGTTATTTTAAAAAATTTATATATATTTAAAATTCAATATTATTTTTTAAAAGAAAAAAAATTTAAACAAAAGCGATCACCGGTGGTCGCTTTTATAAATTTTAATAAAAATAAATTTTCAAAAAAAATCGACCACATGTGGTCGGTTTTGTATTTAAATCATTTAATTAATTTTAACAAAAACGACCACATGTGGTCGCTTTTGTATATAAATTAATTAATTAATTTAAACAAAAGCGACCACATGTGGTCTCTTTCTTATATATTAATAAATTAATTTATATAAAAAGCAACCACATGTGGTTGGTTTTTTATACAAATTTCCAAAAAAATCGACCACTTCTGGTAATTTTGTAAAAAAAATAACAGCATATAGCTATGCTACATTCCATCAAATGTGTTATACAATACAGCCCACCAATCAACATTTAATATATAATCAACCACCATAAGAATACGAACATTAAAAATCAGATTATTTACAAAACGTATCGAGGTTCCAAATCCAAACTACAAAACATACAAAAGACTAAAAACTACAACTCATCATCCGCATCCTCATTCTCAGCCTCACCCATTCTATTATCATTATTTCGTTGATATATCCAGCTATAATCAGGTTCCATCTACACAATCAATCAAATTCAAGTAATTAGTTCAAGTCACAAAAATTTACATTTCAAGTACCTACACTTAAACATTTTCAAGTCACTAATTCACTTCACAAATTACCAAACTAAACTTAATTCAAAATGAAAAGTTCACATTTCAAGTACCTACACTTAAACATTTTCAAGTCACTAATTCACTTCTCAAGTGACCACACTTTACTAAAATCAAAATGAAAAGTTCACATTTCAATTACCTACACCTAAACATTTTCAAGTCACTAAGTCACTTCAGAAGTTACCAAACTAAACTAAATTCATAATGAAAAGTTCACATTTCAAGTACCTACACTTAAACATTTTCAAGTCACTTATTCATTTCTCAAGTGACCACACTTAACTAAATTCAAAACACAAGTTCACATTTCAAGTACCTACACTTAAACATTTTCAAGTCACTTATTCACTTCTCAAGTGACCACACTTAACTAAATTCAAAACACAAGTTGATCTTTCAAGTAACTAAGTTCAAACCACAAATCACTTATTTACTTCTCAAGTGACCACACTTAACTAAATTCAAAACACAAGTTCACATTTCAAGTACAGGTCGATTTCTCCATTGAACCTTAACCACAGGGATAACTCTAAAGTGCAACCGCCTAACATCCCTCGCCAAAATTGAAATTGACTCATCAATAAAGGACAACCGCTCATCTAACTGAACTGACTCCCAACGAATGACATAAAAATCGTCAAGAATATAGTAATGAAGCATAGAAACATGAAAACTATATGAACAACTGATAGATAAGGGGGCAAAGCTAACTCATAAGCCACATCACCAACAGTTCAAAGAATCTCAAATAGACCGACATACCTGGGGCTAAGCTTGCCCCTCTTCCCAAACCTCATCACACCCTTCATGGGTGAAACTCGAAGAAAAATACGATCACCAACACCAAATCTCAAGGCACGAAATCTATGATCAGCATAACACTTTTGCATACTCTAGTCGCTCTAAGTCTATCCTAAATGACCTGGACTCTATCTAAAGACTTATGAAGCAAGTCTGTACCTCGAGGTCTCACCTTTGAAACATCAAACCAACCCATTGGGGAGTGATAACTCCTACCATACGATGCCTCAAAAGGAGTTATATCAATACTAAGATGGTAGGTATTATTATATACAAACTCTGCTAAGGCCAAATGCTTCTCCCATTGGCCACCAAAATCTATCACGCATGCGCGAAGCATATCCTCTAAAATTTGTATAGTCCGCTCTGACTGGCCATCAGTCTAGGGTGAAATGTTGTACTAAGATCCACTCGAGTACCCAACTCATCCTGGAAAGTCTTCCAAAAGTGAGATGTGAACACAGGACCTCGATCTAAAATAATGGACTCTAGCACACCATGCAGATGCATAATCTCACAAATGTAGATACGAGCCAACTTCTCAGCACTGAATGAGACCTAAATCAGAATAAAATGAGCTGACTTGGTCAATCGATCCACGATGACCCAAACACTGTCAGAACCATAAGATGTACGAGGCAAACGAGTCATAAAGTCCATGGTGATGCGTTCCCATTACCACTCAGGAACGGGTAACCTCTGAAGCAAACTACCAGGTCTCATATGCTCGGCCTTTACTTGCTGACAACATAGGCAATGAGCCATAAAATCTGCTATATCTCACCTCATACCACCCCACCAGTAGTGCTGTCTCAAATAACGATACATCTTAGTCATACCTGGATAGATGGAATATCTAGAACAATCGGCCTCCTCCAAGATCAGCCTAATCTAGTCACCCACTTTCGACACACAAACTCGGCCGTTAATCAGCAAAACTCCATCTGAATCAAGTGAGGCTTCCTTAGCCTCCCCACTCAATACCTTGTCTCAAATCAAACTCAATCCAACATCATCAAACTGATGAGCTTGGATCTTCTCCATCAAAGAAGATCTAGCATCTTCAAATGCCAAAACACGCCCCGGTGTCAAAATGTCAAGTCTAACCATCTGGTTAGCTAAAGACTGAGCGTCTAAGGCCAAAGGCCTCTCCTGGGTCAAAAGATGCGCCAAGCTACCCATGCTAGTTGACTTTCGGTTCAAGGTATGCGCAACAACATTAGCCTTGCCCGGATGGTAGAGAATAGTCAAGTCATAATCCTTAAAGTAAATCAAGCCAACGTCGCTGCCTCATATTAAGATCTCGCTAGGTAAAGAAGTACTGAAGGCTGTGATGATCTAAAAAGATCTCACAACGGACTCCATACAAGTAGTGCCTCCACAACTTCAAGGAAAACACAACTACACACAACTCCAAATCATGGGTAGGATAATTTCTCTCATTAGGCATCAACTGATGAGATGCATAAGCAATTACCCTGCCCTTGTACACCAACACAACACCTAACCCAATACCTGAAGCATCACAAAAGACGGTAAAACCCACGCCGTCCTTGGGCAAAGTCAAGATAGGAGCTAAAGTCAACAAATCCTTGACCTTTTAAAAGCTCGCCTCACAAGCATCAGACCACTAGATGGAAATCTTTTTCTGAGTCAACTTAGTCAAATGACCTGCAATGGAAGAGAAACCCTCAACTAAACATCAATAATACCCGGCTAAGCCAACAGAACTTCGAATCTCGACGGGCGAAGTAGGTCTAACCCAATCACGAACCGTTGCAACCTTAGTTGGATCAACCATAATACCTTCCTTAGTCACCACATGACCCAAGAAAGAAACAGACTCCAACCAAAACTCCCACGTAGAGAACTTAGCATACAACTTCTCATCCCTCAATCAAGCACAATTCGCAAATGCTCCACATGCTCAACCTCACTCTTGGAATAAACCAAGATATCATCTATAAATACAATAACAAAAGAGTCAAAATAAGGTTGAAACACTCAGTTAATCAACTCCATGAATGCGGCAGGGGCATTGGTCAACCCAAAAGACATGACCAAGAACTCATAATGACCATATCGAGTCTGAAAAGCAGTTTTTGGAATATCCAAAGCTCTAATCCTCAACTGGTGATAACCAGACCTCAAATCAATCTTCAAAAACACCGCAGCACCCTAGAGCTGATCAAATAAATCATCAATGCGAGAAAGAGGATACTTATTCTTAACTGTCACCTTATTCAACTGCCGATAATCAATACACATCCTCATAGACCCATCATTTTTCTTCACAAATAAGACAGGTGCACCCCAAGGTGAAATACTAGGTCCAATAAATCCCTTATCCAATAACTCCTGTAACTGATCCTTCAATTTCTTCAACTATGTTGGGCCCATCCAATAAGGAGGAATAGAAATGGGCTTGGTGCCTGGCTCAACATCAATACTGAAATCAATATCTCAATCCGGAGGCATACTAGACAAGTCCATAAGGAACACATCCATAAACTTACGGACAACACAGACAGAATCTAAGGAAGGAGGCAAAACAACACTGGTTTCACGAATATGGTCCAAGTAAGATAAATATCCCCTCTCAACCAATTTATGAGACTAAACATAAGATATAACACTTTTAGAACCCGCATTAAGTTCACCCTTCCAAGCTAAGACAACATGATAAGGATACAACCAATCCATACCCAAAATAACATCAAAATCGATCATATCTAACATAAGCAAGTCTATCAAAATCTCACGCCTGGAAAAAGTTACAACATAAGATCGGTGAGCCTGATCCACCACTAAAGAATCACCTATCGAGGAAGATACACAAATAGGCATGGCAAGACCCTTACTAATAAAATCAAAATCCATAGAAAAATACACAGACACATAGGAGAAAATCGATCAAGGATCAAATAATACATATGCAGGTCTGAAACAAATAGAAATGTACCTGAGATCACAACATCTAAAGCCTTCGCCTTAGATCTGACTGGTATAACGTAACACTATCTATGACTACCAACTGACTTTAGTCCCACGACCACCAACATGGGCTCTACCATCTTTACCTCTTGCACCTTTGGTAGAACCCCTATCCCTCACAGATGAAAAAGGAATAGCTTTAAACACATGGTGAGAACAGTCCTTCACCATATGGAAAATCTCATCACACACATAGCAACCTCTACGACCAGTCTTAATAAGAGAAAGTACAACTAAGCCCAAACGGCCACCCTGAACTGCTAAACTAGAAGATCCACCGGCTGAATCATCTGCACTTGGCCTACCATGGTATCCACGAGAACCTCTAAAATCTCTACCTCAATAGGTCTGACTCCTGAACTCACCAAAATGATGCACCCTCTTAGAGCCTCTCTGAGATGCACTAATAATACCCTTTGTCATCTTACCATGATCCACAATACTCTAAAGAGGAGCTCCAAGCAAAATCATTTGAGATGTAGCTAACTAAAGAGAAATATCTAAATCCTTCACGAACTTTCGAATATTCTCAAACTCGGTGGAAATGCCATCATAGTAATATCTGGACAGGGCATGGAAGCATGTCTTATACTAAAAAAAACTGTCATGGAGCCCTGCTCCAAACGATCAAACTCGTCCCGCATACGATCGCTCAAACTGAAAGGCACAAATCTTTCCAGAAAGGTATCAACAAACTGATCTGAAGGCAACTTAGGAGCATCAATAAGCCTATAACCGACAAATGATATCCACTAATTTCTCATAATATCTCTCAACTGATATGAGGTATAAGAAACTCCATTCGCATAAAAAGAGTGAAACATAACTTGAAACACAAGGTATGAAAGAATTTTGCACGATAAAGAATCAAATAAAGAAAGTTTCCTAAAGACGTCTTATAGCCTCTCAAAGATAGATACGAACATCTACGTACCGATCTGTGAGACTCTTTTAGACATCCCATTCTTACACCGTTGAGACCAATGAAACCTGGCTACTCTGATATTAATTTGTCACGATCCAAAAATGAGGATCATGATGGCACTTGTCGCGGCGTACCTTGACAAATAAGCCTATCACCCAAACTTATACGAAAAAAGGAAAAAAATCGAAATATCCCAAGGTAAGGATTCTAGAACAAAGCAATACCATATAAATAATCATAACAATGTAGAAAGAACTTATCAAAAATACCAATCATGCCCAAAACTAGGTGTCAATAGTGTAAGAACTACTAATATAATCCAAGAGTCAAATACATTAAAAAAACAACCACAAAAGGAATAATATCTGTCTCTGAATACTAATAAAGACATAACTACTTTAGAAAGATAGAGGTAAACTTCGGATGCATGAATATCCAACCGCTACCTTGGAAGCTCCAACAATCGCCCGAGTCAAGAAATCTGAGGCGCACTCGAGCTAGGACCTGCATCGAAAGGGCGCAGTAGGCATGAGTACGGTCCACTTGTACTCAGTAGGTATCATAGGCCGACCAAGCAAAGTAGTAAATAAAGCATACAAAATATACACTAAAGACACGTCACCTGCAATCAGAAAATGTCCCACAACGGTAGCCCACCCTGCTTGCACTAACAGTTCTAATATATATATCATATATATTACAACGACACACCAAGATATAGAACACAAGTATACATTATGTCACATATAAATAGAATAATAAAGAACATGTAGATACAAGATCATCAAATACAATTAAAGGAAGATAAGACAAATACATAGATGGCAAGTCAATAAGGCAATACAACACAATATAAACACAATAAAGTAAGTGCAATGTATGTGATGATGATGATGATGATGATGATGATGATGATGACGATGATGCATGAGGTCGTCGCACAACCTCCGGGATCATCGTACAACCTCCGAAATCGTCGTACAATCCCCGTATACACCTACAGAGTTAAAGTTTCCCAACGTAGGACCCATGGGGGGTTCGTCAACCCGTATACAATCCATATATCTCATATATCCTTTCTGGCATATCCCTCAAAAGGGGTTTTATAAGGTGTTACAATATCTCTTCCCCTGCATATCCCTGGGAGAGGGTTTTAAAAAGGTGTTACCAGTGTTTCTCAGATATTGCCACGGTGGTACCAATATTTCATGAATGAGTATGATATGAAGATGTAATGCTCACAACTAATCACAATGAGTATTTCCATAACAACCACATGATATATTTCCATAACCAACCACAATGATACTTTTCCACAACCACATGAGTCAATATCCACTCATTATTTTCATATCATCAATGAATTTTCACATGTCTCATTTGCGAATAAAGTATGAATATAATCACAATACACTAATGGTACCACATTAAGTATTTTAACAACACAATACAATTATTCATATTTATTCAAGGCTATCAATATCACATAGGACCCCACACGGTCATACATATCACAGAATATCTCAATTTCGATAATTACATCACATATAAGCCCCCACACGGCCACAATACATAGATAGACATTTTTATGATTAGTTCCCACCCGTAGCATGCATTTTGTACCATCATTTAGTACCCATCTCAGTCTGAAAAAGTTAAGCCATAACCTACCTCGAAAGACGAAACCGGTCCGCTACACTTGAACCCACGACCTTACTTTTCACGAACAATCTCAAACTCTACTAAAAACATCAAATATGAAATCTACGCGTCAAAACAAAACTAACGACACCCATATTGACTACTTTTGATTCGGGGTCAAAACGGACCCCTAAAATGGGTTTCCGAAAAAAAAGGGCAAAATCAAAACTTTACTTCAAAAACATGTTCCTCATATTTTTAGGAACCTACAGATGAAAATCCAAGTTAAATCGAGTCAAAAACGGGGTTCAAATTGAAGAAAAACCATTTTTGAGCTTTACCGGGTAAAACTTTGAAATTCGGGTTAAAATCAAGAATCGGAGTTATTTTGAAGGTTAAATTGATGAAAAACTAGAAATTATGAGATAAAAATATTATTCAAGTGAAAAGAGTGAAATTTTGGATTAAAATCATGCCCTAATATTATTCAAGTGTAAAATCTTGCCCTAAGATTTTTGGGGTTTTGAGGAATTTATCAAGAAATTACTAAGAAAACGGTGAATTCTTACCTTTAATCCGTAATAAAATCAAGAAAAAGGTGTTAATCTAGCTTTTCAAGCTCTCACAAGCTTCACTTTTAAGCTATCAAACTATTTAGGGTTTTACTCTCAAGAGGTAAGATGAAAATGAGCAAAAGAACTTCACTCCGGGGCGACAAGCCTATCATCTTGAAATAGTTCTCACTATCAGCCTCTTTGAAATAGTTCTCACTCTCAGTCTCACTATCAGTCTCTTTGAAATAGTTCTCACTATCAGTCAGTTTTCCCACGTCCAGTAGACTTTCTTTCTACAACCTTATATTGAACTATGAGCCAAAAAGGGTGAAAAATCTGCTATTTATTGCAGAAAATCTGCAATAGCTGTGCAGTTTTTTTTTCTTAAGTCGAAATGGATTTAGACGGGGTGTCCGGGATTCGTTCGGAGTTCGATTTATGCAAACGAACTATACAACCACACTAAATTCGACGTTCCAAACGCGATAGCGATATCAGATTTTCAAAAAAATATCATTTTCACAAAGTTGACCCCCGAAATCCGAAATTATAATCTTCCAAACCGAGGGTCAAAATGAGATTTAAAAGCCGTAACATCATACCAAATATGCTAACACCCTAAAATTAACATTCCGGATCTGCTGACAAAGTCGAATTTTCCATCCGAGGTCGTTTCGATCAAATGTGGATCCCACACCCATGTTTTCAACTTTCCGACCAATAGGTCGAAATGAGCTCGGGTGCACCGAGACCCGAACCAAAGGTCTATCGAGCCTAAAATCGATATCCAGAGCTATTGGCATAGTTCGTTCGGCCATCCGTCACACGGATCAAAAGATATCCACATAAGTCCAAAATAAGGCTCTCGAAGCCATCAAAAACCACAATATTGCATAAATGATACCAAAATGCATCAAAAATCATGTCAATCACTCCCACGCCCCAAAAATATCATAATGCAACTACGCGGAAGGGTAAAATAGTCAAATCAAACAAAATCACAAATTTCACACATTTCATCAAATTTTTAGGTCGTTACATTTTCAAGTCACTAATTCACTTCACAAGTTACCAAACTAAACTAAATTCAAAATGAAAAGTTCACATTTCAAGTACCTACACTTCAACATTTTCAAGTCACTAATTCACTTCACAAGTTATCAACTTTTATTAAATTCAAAATGAAAAGTTCACATTTCAAGTACCTACACTTAAACATTTTCAAGTCACTAAGTCACTTCACAAGTTACCAAACTAAACTAAATTCAAAATGAAAAGTTCACATTTCAAGTACCTACACCTAAACATTTTCAAGTCACTAAGTCACTTCAGAAGTTACCAAACTAAACTAAATTCATAATGAAAAGTTCACATTTCAAGTACCTACACTTAAACATTTTCAAGTCACTTATTCATTTCTCAAGTGACCACACTTAACTAAATTCAAAACACAAGTTCACATTTCAAGTACCTACACTTAAACATTTTTAAGTCACTTATTCACTTCTCAAGTGACCACACTTAACTAAATTCAAAACACAAGTTGATCTTTCAAGTAACTAAGTTCAAACCACAAGTCACTTATTTACTTCTCAAGTGACCACACTTAACTAAATTCAAAACACAAGTTCACAATTCAAGTACCTACACTTAAACATTTTCAAGTCACTTATTCATTTCTCAAGTGACCACACTTAACTAAAATCAAAACACAAGTTCACCTTTCAAGTACCTACACTTAAACATTTTCAAGTCACTAATTCACCTCTCAAGTTACCAAACTAAACTAAATTCAAAACTGAAATTCACATTTCAAGTACCTACATTTCAACATTTTCAAGTCACTAATTCACCTCTCAAGTTACCAAACTAAACTAAATTCAAAACTAAAATTCACATTTCAAGTACCTATACTTCAATATTTTCAAGTCACTAAGTCACTTCACAAGTTACCAAACTAAACTAAATTCAAAACTAAAATTCACATTTCAAGTACCTAGACTTACACAAATCGAAGTCACTAATTCACTTATCAAGTGACCATGTACCTTACTAAATTCAAAACAAATGTTCACCTTTCAAGTATGTATACTTGAACATTTTTAAGTCGCTAATTCACTTCTCAAAGTGACCATGTACTTTACTAAATTCAAAACAAAAGTTGATTGTTAGTCCTAAAGTATATTTTCTAAGTGGCAAGCAAATCAATTGTTGGGTCCTAGGTGATGTTTGCCTAAGTGTTTCACGTAGCATATAGGACACATAAACCTAATTGTATTTGCCTACGTGATTCATAGAGCACATAAATCTCCACCCCCCGAGCAGTCTCCTAATTTATTATTTACATCAGTGTTTATACAATAATATTACCAAATTATTATGCACAAAATTACACTCAAATTTACCAAAAATATATTGTGAAGCATGTTGAGACAAAAAAATATCAGAAAATTGCCAAGATGAATAACATGAGGCTGTCCACTTTTCAAACTCATGCACACGAATCAAACAACAGGAGTTCCACCATAACCATAACTTCATAACATCAGCATGAGTAGAGAATCGCAGTTTCAATGTTGACAGAATCCAAACTCAAGTAAAAAATTAGTGTTAAAGCAAACAATCATATAAATTTGGGCATTCACAATCTGACACTGCAAAAATATAAATAGACATAGAATTAAGAGAATCAAGTCAATCTCATGTCCCGAACGTCACAAATTTCGCACTAATAATCTGTCTGAAAACAAAACAAAAGCTAGGAGAAGATAATACTATTAAAGTTGTATTACGAAAATAAACCTGAGAAGGGACGGATTCATAGAATCCGTCATGCATTTTATTGATTTCCGGTGATATTTAGACGGGAAGCAGCGGCACCTGCCTGATATTTTTGTCCTTTCATCGGTGCTTCGCCGGTGGATGAAGGGAGGCGGCGCCTGGTGGAGGCTCGCCAGTGCAACTGAAAAATTGAATTGAATTAGGGTTGCTATTTTAATAAATGTACTACTGACATAATAATAAAAACGAGAAAAATAATAAGATGTTGATATTAAAATAAACTATGTATGTAAAATCAATGTTACATAAAAAAATATTATATAAAACCATTGGCAATAAAATTTAAAATAAATCAATAATAATAACAATAATAATATGTATTTGTAAATTGCGAATGTGCATATTTGTGAAAATAATTTAATAAATATTAACAAAATATTATATTTAAATTACAAAAAATATAAAATTGCTTGATAAAAATGAATTGTCTATTTAGAAATTATGACTGCGACACGTTGGTATTTATTTGATATCAAAATAAGACGTAAAATATATCAATACTTAAAATTAATAATTTTGGTAAAATAGCAGCCTAAAAGGAGCATCGGGAGGTCAAAACTGGGTGTCAACACTACAGCAGTCGGAATATATATTTCTCAAAATTTACCGCCAAATATTTTGACTGTTGTAGTCATAAATAGTATCGAAAAATATTTTGTAAAAAATAAAAATAAAAAAGTAAGTTTTCCGACTGAAGTAGTCGGAAATTTGCAACTAATTTTTTCAGTCAAAAAATAGCGAATTTCTGATAGTGATCGATCACATACACGGTTTTATTACCCCATAACATACATCGGTTAGTTTATCTTATGTTACTATACCTTCAACAATATACTATATATCACCTTGATCGATCGACCGCATGATATCAGTATATTCAATATATAACTGGATGTATTTTGGTAGCTTTAATTTTGACTACATACATCACTACACAAGAGATATACATACATATATATAAATGTAAGCTTCGAAATACGCACTAAGTACATCACTGCATAATATATATATATACACACACACACACATATACATACATACACACTATTGACTATCAAGTTCTAAATACGTACTATATATATCACATACGTACACAAATATATTACCCTGTAATATAATGCGACGTATGTCATATACATACTTTGATGAGTTATCGATTAATTTGATTAGCTTATATTAATATAACTTCAACGTACAGTATATTATTACTTCGATCCTTCCAAATCAAGGTATTTAATATGTTTGGATAGATTCTGCTAGTTTTAGTTTTTTACTACATCGTTTATCGATCGATCACTACATCATATATATATATATATATATATATATATATCAACTCTTGAATACGTACTATACATCACATCCACAAGTATATTACCTCATAATACAACACATTTATTATATTCTGATGAATTATCAGTTATATATGTACGTTACATTATTATAACTGCAATAGTAGCATAATATCATTACCTCAACTGTATGATATAGACATATTCATTATACAAAGATTATGTTTAACGTCATTTAACGTATATACAGTGAAAAATATTTATTTTATATATTGAAACATAAGTAAAAGATAAAGATTATGTTTAACGTAATTTATTTATTTTATTTGATATATTTCTTAGTATAATTTTTTTACAAAATCTAAGTTTGATTGATTTCTATTATTATTATTATATTAATTATCGACTACGTGTGATCAACGTAATTTCAAAAAATAATATATTTGATTTTACATATAATTATTTTTTAATAAAAAGCGACCACAAGTGGTCTCTTTTTAAAAATATTTAATTTTTTAATATAAAAGCGACCACAAGTGGTCGGTTTCCTAAATAATTTTCTTTTTTAAAAATACAAAACCAACCACATGTGGTCGATTTGCTTAAAAAAAATTGAAAAACCGACCACATGTGGTCGCTTTTATTGCGACCATAAGTTGTGGTCGTTTTTGTGTGGTCGGAAAAACAGTTTTTTTTTAGTAGTGATGATAATGAAACACAAGATGATGAATAAAGCAGCAGCAACAATGAACAATAAAAATCGCGAAGAGAGAAAACAATAATAATGAGAAGAGAGAGAAAACGCATGTTTTTATTCCCTCAATTTCTAGTTATATTAGGTCAACATTTGGATCAAAGTGTAAATTAAAAAACTTATGGGTTATTCTCAAACTTTCGCAACTTTCTTAGTCATTAATAAAGTAATTGACACCTACACTTAATTATTAAAACTTGAGTCACCTACACCTCATTTTCAAACTCTTTTGTCAATTTTAACTAAATTGCCCCACATTTTATATCACTATTATCATAATAAATGTGGTATTCAGTTATTGTAAAAAATTGTCAAGTGAGATACAAATACTAAAGAATATGAAAAAGCAAAAAAGATGAGGATAATGAACGCATCAGACAAAGTAAGAAAAAAATGTAGAAGTAGAAGAAAAATCAAATTTTTGTGGCAAAATTTGATCAAAATATTACGTAAATAGAATTGTACAAATTCTTTTTTTTAATGTAACGTAAAATTCTAATTAATTTTCGAAGCGTTAAATATTATGATTTCCTTTACACAAATTGAATGTACAATTCATTTTTTATAAAAGATAAAATTTCAACTGATTTACAAGTATTAAATATTATGATTTCTTAAGGACTTTGAATAATTTTTTTAATATTAATATATAATTAAAATTTTAATTGAGAAATATAGGAAGAGATAATTGAATTTGGAAATAAAAATCTATGGAAGTAATAGAAAATCAAAACACAACATTTTTTTGTTTAGGAAAAGGCAATTGTTTTTTGAACTAAAAATCCATGGAAGTAAAAAAAAACTTGTAAAACTGTAGTTTTTTTGTTTGGAACTTACTAGCCTTATACTTCTTGTTCTTGTTTTTTATATGTTGTGATTATCATACTATTTTGTTGTTTTTATTCCTTTTTTTTTTTTTTTTTTTTGGGGGGGGGGGGGGGAGGGGGTCCACTACTTACCTTAGTAGTTGCCTTATTATGTTTTCTCCTTCTTTGTACTTAGATTTGCTACTTGAGCCAAAGGTTTTTTAAAAACAATATTTACACCTCCACGAGTTAATGGTGATATTTGTGTATATTTTACCCTTCCAGACCCAATTAAAGGATTTTATTTTATATGTTGTTGTTGTAACTAAAAGTGCAATTTTATTACTGACTTAGCCTTTTAGTTTTAAGAATTTTCTATTTTATAATTCAAGTTTAAAATATATACAAGTTAGATAACAATAGTAAGAGACAATAGTAAGAGCAAACATGCAACGCACGTTCCCATCGACTAGTTATATTAAAAGTGTAAAGGGCCTTAAAAATATTGTTTGAACCTTTTGTCCTTCATTAAAAGTCCTTTCTTTAGACAAAATCATCTTTTTACTATTTTTTCTAATATTTAAGATTTAAAAATTAATTAAATATATTTATGGTAAAACCTTTCCTTATTAGAATTCATCTGAATTAATGACAAATAATAGTTTTTTCATAATTTTAAGAATTCTAGATCAACTAAATTTGATTTTAAGAAGATTCAAAAAAATCTAAAAATAACTATAAAAGCGTTAGAATAAGAAAAATTTAAGAAATATCAAACTTTAAAAATTTTAAATATGTAGTAAGAATGTAATTAATGATTTTGCAAAGATTTGACTTTAAAAATAAGGAAAGACTTTAAATATATATTTTAAAAAAAAATTGTACCACAAATATGGTTCAAATTGATGCATCTCTCTTACACTTTGGCAACAAGGAAAAGAGATATTGCATGACAAACGCAAAAATGGTGATCCATCAACCACTTGAAACTTCTGGTGGTAAAATATATATGTGCTTACACTAAAATACATATTTATGTTTACATTATCATATTAAAGTGTGATGAATCTTTAAAAAGTAATTTTAACTTTTAAACTTTCCGCAACAAATAAAATCATTTAATTTTAAATAATCAATTGTTACACGTGCGAGGCACGTGCGGTTACACTAATATATAGAATATTGTGTTTCCAGTATTTTTTTTCTTTTTTAAAAAGGAGGGGACTATATGTATATATTATTTATATTTATTTCTACTATATAGAAGAGAGAGCATGAGAACAACCAAGGGTAGTTTAGTCTTTTGACTCTAAATAATAACTTCCTTTGTGGTTGTCTTCCATTCACAATTTGAGGTCTTTCGGGTAAATTAATTAAGGGTGACAAAAAAGTTTCAAAACTAACAAAGAGTGACACAAGTCTTAAATATTGAGTAGAGGTGACAATTTTAAGATTAGTGTTAATGACACTAATTTTAAAACCCTCAAGTTTTATTATTTACACAAAGATTCCTACCCCGTATTTACACAAAGATCCCCACACCATCACCACCACTCCTCCTCCACCCTTTTTGTTTCTGCCCGCAAGCACCTCCTCCTCTTCCTCCACTATCACTATCACTACCATTGCCACCTCTTTCAGATTCACCATTATTTTCTCCCTCTACATAACTATCGCCTATTTTTATTCTTTCTCTTCTACCACTATCGCTATCAACACCACAAAAAATGTCATCCTCTCATTCGGCATCACCACCAGCACCAACACCTTCATTTTTATCATAAATATCACTTTTTCCGTGGGCTCCTCCTCCAATCAGATCTTTTTTCAGAAATTAAGTAAGTATCAAAGTTGCTGCAACAACTTCAATAATTATTACAGCAACTTTGATAATTGCTACAACAACTTCGATAATTATTGTAACACAACAACTAATAGTAGTTGTTGCAGCAATTATCGTAGTTACTGAAGCAACTCTCGTAGTTACTGAAGCAACTCTCATAGTTGCTGAATTTGCTAAATTATTTCTTCATTCATTTTTAAAAGAAATTAAAAAATTTCTTTTCAAACTTTTCAAATTTTTTTTAAAAATAATCTATAAAAAATAAAAAATGGAAGAATGAAATGAAAAGAGAAAGAAAAAGAAGAAGAGAAAATGGAAGAAGAGGAAAATCTATAGAGAGAGAAAAATAAGGAGAAGATGGGGAGAAAGAAAAAGAAGAAGAAAAATTAAAAGATAAGAAAATGGGAAGCTCTAAAATTTAAAATTTGGAGTTAAAGAATATTTTAAAAAATTAAAAATATTTTTAAAATTATACTTTACACCCCAATTAACTTAATTACAATTTAAATAAAATTTTAACCCTAGTCAAAGTTGTCACCACCATTTTTAATTTAAAGATTTCTTTATCACCCCACCTAACCCGCCCACTTCTCTTTTCTCTCTCTATGACAATTTTGAGCAGCTTCCACCAGCTTCCGGCCGTCCTTTTTGGGTTAATAATATCTATTTGCAGCTACATCCCCAACTGGAGCATAAGTATTTCCATTGAAGCTTTTTGTACTTCCAAAGTTCTCTATCTTCAGCTAAAATTTGCAGCCTATTCCTTCTCTCCGAAATATAAGTTAAATCTTCTACCCTTCGCTTAGTGCTCATAGTTCTGTTAATTGGTCAGCTCTCACTTTCTACTATCTTTTTTATTGCTCTTATTAAGGGTTTAAATTGGGATATTTGTTGAAATTGAGGGTTCACATATGTATTCAAAGTAATGACTCTACCTTAGCTTGATTCTCTGAAGAAACTGCATGGGTTTCTCAACTAAAGGTTAGTTCTAGCGTCTACCCGTTATTTTTTAGGTTCCATCGTCTACCCGTTATTTTTTAGGTGTTCTCTATAGTCAAACCTTAGACTCCAAAAATTAAATTTTGAGTTATGGGTTTCTGTTTTATCTAGCTGGCTGTATTGAATTAATAGAGAACTTGAGTTAAAAGTTGCTTTTGGAGTAGTGAAAATGGGGTGAAAAATTAAGGTGAAGGAATTTAGATTGTGGGTCAAGTGCTTGATGAAAGTAAAGACAGGGCTTTCACTTGATTGTCCAGAAAAAAACATGGATTTCCGACCAAAATTTACTCTCGCCATCTACTTCTGGGTAATCTCTATAAAGTTTGGTAATTGTGCTACACCTCTATGGTTGTGATGAAAGATTAGGGTGATGGAAGAGTTTAGAATTTCTTTGTCTCGCCACTGTCTCATCCTGCGACAAATCTGTGTGTTGTGCGTTAGATAATTTTAAGATGAACTATGCTAACGTTTACAAGCCAAATCTTTGATGGAGAGATTAATATACCCAAGTTATATGACTTTGATCTTGATATTCAACGCCACATTAAGGTAAGGAGATGCAAGAGGTTGATGATAGTGTAGTATTTGAAGAGGAATAAAGGTACGTATAGGTTAAAGAAATGTTAAAAAGAGGTGATTCGATGATGCTAGATAGAAGCATTTGAAGGTCACATATTAAGATACAAAGTTAGTAGGTAGTGAACCATTGTTTTAATGTCCCCTGGTTAATCTTGGGATAATTTGGCACCACATAGCTGATTCTCCTTTGGTATTAATAATATTAATAGTCTTCACATAGTTCCTTATCCTCTGATTTATGTAGCCATCCATTGTGTCGTGTGTTTTGGTTATCTTATTACTTAGAGAGATTGAGATTATCGTATTGTTCTTTATACCAGTCAAGTGTCAAGTTAATTGTGACTATTGTATTTTCCATTTTTAAATTCATATTCAGAAGTGTGATATAAAATTCACATGAGGATTCCTTTGTGAAAAAAGGACACACAAAGGAATAAAATGAAAATATTGAAACCAACAAAAAATCTTTTGCATCATAAATACAACAACCTGCTCTTGCTTATGTTCATACAAAAAGAAACTACATAGACGAACTTCTTCGTTGTCGAAGTGATTCTGATAGAAAACCAATCTAACCCTTCAAATTGACATTTTGTTCATATGTTTAGCTTACCGTATCATTTGATAGTTATTTATTTTGATTATTTATAGGGACTCCTCACACTTCACATTAATGGATAGCTATAGGGGTATATGGTTATGTTCATCTGATTATGGTTAACAATATGACATATAGTGGGAGTTCATTTCCCAGAATTGATTCCAAATAAAATCATATTATTTACTTTGCATTTTTTGTATTATATTTGTGTGAGATTATTGCATCTACTTTCTAATTAATCTGCATACACAATCCTGTGTAACCTCACTCGTGGTATTACACTCGGTGGTTTTTGTCTGTGGGGTTCAATAGAAACATAATATTATAGATACTGGTGCTCTTGGAATAAATCAATGATAACGCTCAAACTACAGCTCTCGTAAGAGTGTAAGCGGTCGTTGTCAAATATATAACCCAACTGGGTTGGGTATCGATCCCATAGAGAATAGCCGGTCACTAAGTAAGCAAAGATTATTAGACTTTTGGTGCAAGTCTCGTAAAAGGGGGGATTTTGTAGCGTGCAATAATGTAACAAAATAGTAGAGTAAAAACGGAAAATAGCAAAGTAAAAAGAAAGAATGTTTAGTAAGATGTTTAACCAATGAGAATTGAGAGTTGGGGTTATGTCCACCTTATGAGTTATACGTCTCTATTGGCTATGAGTTATGCGGAATTCAGACATGCATGTGCTTATAGAGAATTGTATTCTATGGTAAATCCAGGCGTCTTTCGACCATCAAGGATTATTTCACTTTAACTCTTTCGAGCTTAAAGCGTGTCTAACGGTACAAATTCTCCAAGAGGTTAATCCAGTTACGGCACTAACTTTTTAACAGGGGTTGGTGCCCTATTACCTTGACATTATCTCTTTTCCAGACATATAACTTTTCTTTCAAACAAGTTAATGCTATACTGGCGTATTCTATGCGTTTGCAACCACAAGAATTTGCATTAAGATGAAGAGAATAATGATATAAGCAGCATACGTGTTACGAATTCACAAACTCATAGCAATAGATAGTATCTCATAAGGCTTCCATAACCCCAACAGAGAAGTTTAGCTACTCATGATTGCAACGGAGATCACAATAAACATCATCATGATCTCACGTTGGTCACAAGGGCCGTGCTTTCTCTGTCAGAAAGTAACGTGAATAGTACTAAATGTCGAAGAAAATAGAATTGAATAGAAAATAGGATGAATGAGTTGAATTGTAAGGGTTGAATGAATTAATGAGTGAATGAATAAAAAGTTCAGCACAATAGGGTATTTATAACACCCATATCCTATTCCTACTAGGCTACTGTGTACTTATCCTAATCCTACTAGGATACTGCGTACTTATCCTAATCCTAATAAGTTACTGCTGATCCCCAAAGTCTTTAGAATTGCTGTTTTTGCCCGGGACAGGTTTTCCATGCGTCACTTTTAGTCCCTATGCGTCCAAGCTCTCCTTTTCTTCTTTCATGAAGCTTCCTTGGGCGTCAAGTTATCCATAAAATGCTGAAATCTTCATCATTTATACCTGAAAACTTGCTAATCACGTTTGTTAGCTCACTTACAGGAAAAAGGACTAAAAGTGCATGAATTATATATTTTGTCCTCAAAACTTAGCTAAAATATGGGTAAATTATAGTACTTTAGGCGTGTAAATACGCCTATCATCAACACCCCACACTTAAAGCTTTGTTCGTCCTCGAACAAAATATCATGTCCATCTAAACATCTACTTAGGGTTTCACAGTAACAGCACAAAATATTCATCAAGACAGGCACAACAATTATTAACAAAGAGTAGTTTTCTGATCACCACTAGAAACAATTTAACCTCTAACATAGACTCGTGATGATGGCTAATTCTTATTCAAAAGTTAAGGCACAAAGAATCATACACAACTACCCAAAACTCATCAACCATGTGTGTCTCACAATATATCACCCATAATCACTCACAAGTATTTTCATCTATCGAAGCATGGGTATATGATTATCCTTGCTCTCGCTCTCACAAAGAATTCATATGCTGCAACTGATGACCATAGGCTTGCCCTTAGTGTAATGCTCCACTAAATATCAGAATGCTAATCTTAGGATCAAATAGGTCTTCTACAGGTTGTAATGTAGGCTAAGGGACGGGTAGGACTATTTTGGCCAGAAATAGTGACTATGTTCCTGAGCGCTTTAATACATCACATTATGCCGTTTAACACTCTCTTTTGAACAACCTTTCTACTTTCTTTCAAGCTACCAGCCCTTCTCACCTCTTTTGTTTTTCAATTTTAAACATAACTAACTTTTTAGTTTTCTTTTCATTTTTCTTTTCATAATACACCTCTATGATAGCAATTCTTTTTCATAACGAATTCAAGCACCAATACATTCTAAGGCATCACACTCATCCAATTTCCTCTTATTTTGTCACATGACTTTACAATTTAAAGCGCTTAGGAATTTGGATCAAATTATGGTCTTGAAAAAAATGGATTAGGCTTACATATGAGGCTGTCAAAGAAAATAGGCTTAAAGGCTCAAAAGGGTTGACTAGGATAATGTCCACGGGTAGGTAAAACGAAGGTAAACAATTACAGGTTGCCAAAGAAATGCCTAAATCATCTCCTAAACTCACACTCTTTATTTCGCTTCACACACACACCAGGCAAGTTCTAGCATCAGCCACAAACACAGAATATACTATATCCTCACACACACAAGGCACATGGTCGACTTTATTGGGAGTAGTATAGACTCTTGACCCAACAGATGAAGGAACTGAACCACACAATTATCACATAGTGAGTCACAATTAGAGCCTAAACATCTCAATAGTAATGATTTTAGCACAAACTCTTGTTATAATTCCATGCTGCCCCTCAGAACAATTTCATGCAAAGTTAAAAAAAAAATTTAAAATAATTTAACTACTAACAAACAAAACAAACAAACATAAATAAATGCAAATGCAGATAAATAAGTGTAGCATACAAATACCAGCACCCCACACTTAGACGGGACACACTGCCCTCAGTGGAAAATAAATAAGAAGAACCTGGTTAGTCAGACTCCTCCTCTATGTCTGGGGTCATACCCCCTGCGTCGGAATCATCATCAGAGTCATCATCCTCAGAAGTTCCTCATAAGTACCCCACTTGATTCCAAGAGTGCGTCGAGGTATTTGCAGCACGGAGGATTCACCTTGCTCTTTTCGTCCCCTTTTCTGGCCTTTTTGTGAAGTGGTTTCTTTGTCTTTTTCTTGGCGTGCTTTTGGTGCCATTGTACCTGAGATTAAAATGATAGTCATGTTAGCTTCATCTCGGTAGATACAGTCGACAAACAGACAGTAGTGGCACCACCCCACACTTAATTTGTTGGCACAAACTAATTAAGTGAACGTTGTCGATTACTCAGACTTCATCGATATACGTTTAGGTGTTATGTTCCAACAATATAATCAGCACAGTCATACTTTCATGTCGTCTTAACTATCCTTTCCAACTCTATTTCATGTAATCTTGATCATACTTTCATGTTTGGATTGTTGTACCTTTTGAACAAGACTACTACATAGAGATTGTATCAAGTTATGACATAGAAATAATCACAACATTATGTGCTTGTATTCAATCTCGATGGACGAGTTGTTCAAGCTTCCAAGCATTCAATTTTTGACGTTTATGCAATCACTTCACCATGTCGACTCCGTAAAAGTATGACAGTGTATAACAATCAAATACAAGTCGGAATAAAATCAAGAACACCCACATGTATTCTTTCACTCAACGAGATGTATCACAACAAATCAACCACATTCAAATCACCAATACTTCTTCAAGATTTAACAATTCATTATAGGCGTAGTAGTATAGTACTTACGGAATATAAAAGAAGAACAAAGAAGTACTTACTTGGTTGATGGCCTCGGAAGATGTTCTTGCAAAGTAAAAGAGCAAAAAGAAAAATTTTTGAGAGATTTTGGAGAGGTAGGCGGCGCCTAGGGTGAAGTTGCAATGTGTTTTTGCTCTAAGACTAAGGTTCTATTTATAGGACAAGCCTTGGGTCGGGTTTTGACCCGTTTGGAATCGGATTTGGACACCAAAAGTGACCATAGGCGGCGCCTATGCTATGGCATTGTTGAGCATAGGCGGCGCCTATGCCATGGCATACTAGATTCAGAGACAGAATGCTTTTGCATAGGCGGCGCCTATGCTATGGCATTGTTGAGCATAGGCGGCGCCTATGCTATGGCACTTTAGAATACGAGAGCTTATGCCATAGTATAGGCCATGCCTTGTTCGTGGCCTAGATTTACATATGCCTTGCCTTGTTCTTTGCCTATATTTTCATAGGCAATGCCTAACCCATAGCCTTTTGCTTCTTCATTCCTAACTTACCACCTTCAACATGCAATACTTCCAAATCAAAATTTGAAACTAATCTCCTTCTATACACCTCTTGCACCTACATTTACTCAAAAACAACAAAAATGATTAGAACGATGGGTTGCCTCCCATCAAGCGCCTTGGTTTTGGTCGTTGCTCGACAAAATCTTAAGAAAACAAAACAATTAAAAATGATGGGTTGCCTCCCACCAAGCGCTTGATTTATTGTCGCGGCACGACATAGCTATCTCGACTACTTAGACTTCATCGAGATAGATGGGGCATCGTTTTCTGAATGGATTCAGACGACGCTGATGCTTACTTGTAGGCATGCAATCTTCTTCGATATGACTCTTGTGCATACATATCCCAGGAGGGATACCAATTATATCATCAGTAGACCAACCCATAGCTCTCTTGTGCCTCTTCAGAGCAGAGATGAGAGCCTCTACGTGTTGTTCACTTAGATCATCCGCAACCGCAACACTCACTGGAAGTGTATTTCCACTTTCCAAGAACGCATACCTTAGATAATTGGGGAGCTTTTTCGATTCTAGCACTGGTGGCTCTTCAATGGAAGTCACCGCTGTTGGTGAAGATTGATTCGCTGTTAGAGAACAAACGGTTTCTTCATATTCTTTAGCATCCTCATGCTCAACATTCAGCAGCGCAGCAGACAATGGCTCAACAGTAAGCTGTTTCTCTACAGATAATGCTTTCTTATCCTCATAATGAACATCAGCTACGGAGAACACATTCATATCGCTGGGCTGCTTCATTACTTTGCATATATCAAAGCGGACCACTTCGTCATTCAACCGAAATAAAAGCTCATTATCTCTCATGTCAATAAGCACACTTCCAGTTGCGAGGAAAGGACGTCCTAAGATTATGGGAACTTCAGAATCCACCTCGCAATCCAAAATCACAAAGTCTGCAGGAAAAATGAAGGTAGACACTTTCACCAACACATCATTCAAGATACCCACAGGTCGTTTTACCGACATATCTGCCATCACGAGCCGCATATTGGTTGGTATAGGGTCGCCCAACCCCAATTTTCTGTAGACGGATAGTGGCATCAAATTGATGCTAGCTCCCAAATCGCACAATGCCTTAGCAAAATTCATAGATCCAACCGTGCAAGGAATAGTGAAAGCACCAGGGTCTGCCTTCTTCTGTACTAAGGACCTTGTAGCAATTGCACTGCAATGATGAATATTATCTGCCGGCTCATAGCTTACTGCCCGCTTCTTTGTCAACAGGTCCTTCATGAATTTAGCATACCCAGGCATTTGTTCCAGCGCCTCGACCAAAGGAACATTAATAGTTAGCTGCTTCAACATAGTCATAAACTTATTGAACCTGGTATCATCAGCTTTCTTCTTCAATCTTTGAGGAAAAGGTGGTGGTGGAAGGGGAATCGTTTTCTCTACGACTTTCTTTTCCTCTTGCTTCAGATTGGCGATCTTTTCAGGCTGTGGACGTTTCGGGGTGACGTCATTAATGCCTTCCTCAGCTTCTTCGACGTCTTCTGGTTCGGCAATATCTAATATATCATCGGCCACTTGCATGCCTTTGGCTGGATTTTCCAACGCCTTACCACTCCTGGTAGTAATAGCCATACACGACCCGTCATTCCTTGGGTTTTGCACTGTGTCACTAGGTAGCATTCCAGCTTTTCTTTGATTAAATGCCGCTGAAAGTTGACTCAATTACTGCTCTAGTTGTCTTATTGCAGTGGAATGCGAGTCAACCAATTGATTTATTGAAGACAAATCGTTCTTCATCTCATTCACTCCCGTATTGGTTGCCTCAACTCCTTTCAACAGCTTCGCCATCATATCTTCCATGGACATATTTCCAGAACCAGATGCAGCGGCGTCACGTCTTCCAGGAGGAACATACAAACCACTCCTGTCGGTATTGTTTTTCCAACCACCTTGATCGCGGTCCTTGTATCCAGATTTATCATAATAGTTCCGACCTTGGTTTCCTTGGGCATTGCCTCGAAAACCCCCCTGATTGTTCAAGTAGTTGGCTTCTTACTCGGAATCGGATTCCTCTCTTCCTTTTGACGCAACAGTTTTGACTTTTTCGGTCTTCCCTGATAATAGATGCTTTGTAAGAAGATCCATCTGTGTTTTCATGTGCGCCATATCTTGATCGCGTTCCTCTTGTCTACGCCTCTGCTCTGCAGTCATGCCAACAGATACGGTAGAGCTTGCTACCTCAGAATCCCTGGTATGCCAAGCTCTACTCTGCTTTGTCATATGATTTAGCATATCACTTGCCTCGAGAAAAGTAAGGTCCATGAATGATCCTCCAGCCGCATTATCCACCACTGGCTTAGTTACCGAATTCAAGGATCTGTATAATATCTCCATCAAGTGGACATTGGTCATATGATGGTTTGGGCACCTCATAAGCTTCTTCTTGAATCTCTCCTATGTTTCGTGGAGAGCTTCAGTTAGAAGCTGTCGGAAGTTGCTGAATTCATCTCTCAATTGTGCTCTCTTGGATGGCGGAAAGAATCTTTCTAGGAAAGCGTCTTTCAATTGCCTCCAATTTGTAATAGAATCAGGAGTCAGCCCATTCAACCATAGAGTTGCCTCCCCAGATAGAGACAATGGAAATAAGCGCAGCCGAATTGCATTCTGTCCAACGCCTGGATTGTCGAATGACTTGCATGTAGAGATGAAGTTGATAAGATGCATATTCGGATCATCGCCTGCAAGTCCACCAAATAATCCCTTGAGCTATAATAGTTGAATCATGGTGCTGGTGATATTGAACTTGGCTCCAGGTGCCAAGGGTGGAGGAATAATAGCTCCAGTAGCACCAGCTCCATCCAGATCGTCATCATCATCATCAAAAGGAATGTGCATAGCTCGGCGGTCATGCCTCAGTCTAGCTTGGCGATCTCTCCTCTGCATGGGTGCTGCCACTTCATCTGCACGCCTAGGGCTTAGTAGCTCGTCATCACCTAGGTCCTCATCGTCAGGATTTGTTGCTCGCCCAGGGTTATCAATATTCTGTTGATGTACTTGGGCATCGGCCAATGCAGCTAGTCTAGCCTGCTCCTGTTGAGCAGCCCTTCTATCAATGTCACGTTGTGCATCCATCCTGCCAATAGAACCTGAATAAAACAAAAACAACAGCTAAAAGTAAAATCTGAGAACTTTTGACCAAAGGGTCTAGTAACTATCACAAACTTAGTTGACAACCGTATTCCCCGGCAACGGCGCCAATTTTTGATAACGCTCAAACTACAGCTCTCGTAAGAGTGTAAGCGGTCGTTGTCAAATATATAACCCAACTGGGTTGGGTATCGATCCCACAGAGAATAGCCGGTCACTAAGTAAGCAAAGATTATTAGACTTTTGGTGCAAGTCTCGTAAAAGGGGGGATTTTGTAGCGTGCAATAATGTAACAAAATAGTAGAGTAAAAACAGAAAATAGCAAAGTAAAAAGAAAGAATGTTTAGTAAGATGTTTAACCAATGAGAATTGAGAGTTGGGGTTATGTCCACCTTATGAGTTATACGTCTCTATTGGCTATGAGTTATGCAGAATTCAGACATGCATGTGCTTATAGAGAATTGTATTCTATGGTAAATCCAGGCGTCTTTCGACCATCAAGGATTATTTCACTTTAACTCTTTCGAGCTTAAAGCGTGTCTAACGGTACAAATTCTCCAAGAGGTTAATCCAGTTACGGCACTAACTTTTTAACAGGGGTTGGTGCCCTATTACCTTGACATTATCTCTTTTCCAGACATATAACTTTTCTTTCGAACAAGTTAATGCTATACTGGCGTATTCTATGCGTTTACAACCACAAGAATTTGCATTAAGATGAAGAGAATAATGATATAAGCAGCATACGTGTTACGAATTCACAAACTCATAGCAATAGATAGTATCTCATAAGGCTTCCATAACCCCAACAGAGAAGTTTAGCTACTCATGATTGCAACGGAGATCACAATAAACATCATCATGATCTCACGTTGGTCACAAGGGCCGTGCTTTCTCTGTCAGAAAGTAACGTGAATAGTACTAAATGTCGAAGAAAATAGAATTGAATAGAAAATAGGATGAATGAGTTGAATTGTAAGGGTTGAATGAATTAATGAGTGAATGAATAAAAAGTTCAGCACAATAGGGTATTTATAACACCCATATCCTATTCCTACTAGGCTACTGTGTACTTATCCTAATCCTACTAGGATACTGCGTACTTATCCTAATCCTAATAAGTTACTGCTGATCCCCAAAGTCTTTAGAATTGCTGTTTTTGCCCGGGACAGGTTTTCCATGCGTCACTTTTAGTCCCTAGGCGTCCAAGCTCTCCTTTCCTTCTTTCGTGAAGCTTCCTTGGGCGTCAAGTTATCCATAAAATGCTGAAATCTTCATCATTTATACCTGAAAACTTGCTAATCACGTTTGTTAGCTCACTTACAGGAAAAAGGACTAAAAGTGCATGAATTATATATTTTGTCCTCAAAACTTAGCTAAAATATGGGTAAATTATAGTACTTTAGGCGTGTAAATACGCCTATCATCAATCAACGGTATTAGTTTTTCTATCAGATATAGACTCGGTTTTATTCCTCTATAGAGAAGCAAGACAAAATAAAAGAGGGTAGCTAGAAAGCTATAAAATTAGATATTCCTAGCATGCTCTTCCTCATTAAGTTTTGGTCAAATGTGTTTGATCTCCGGCATCTTCATTTGCTGCATCAAGTATCTGAATCCTCGATAAAAAAATAAAAGGATAGTGGTAGGTTGATTTAGAAGGAGAGTTTTGACGTAATTGGTGAAGTTGTTGCCATTCGGAGTTTATGGGTTCAATTTGTGGAAACAACATCTTACAGAAGTGCAGGTTAAGGCTGTGTAAAATTGTGGTCCAGAATCTCATGCATAGCGGAAGCTTAGTGCACCAGGTTACCATTTTACATATAGCTATGGGTGATTACAAAGACACCTTTTACATGATGGCTAAATAGATCAAAAACACACATTAAAGTATAAATGAGTTAAATGGTCAAAAATTATAACACCCCGTATTATTCTTGGCTCGATTCAGCTCTTAGTTGCATGCATAAGGGTCTTAAGGCCTGAAAATTTCACTAAGTGTTGGGGACTTAGCCATTTTTAAGACCCTAAACTTCGAGGATTTTTATTTTGGTCTTCCCGACCCGAGACATTGGTTTTTGAGTTAATTCATGTTCAGGGAAGTAGGAAATATGTCTCGGGGGAGTTACGAATTTTTCAGGCAAGGTTTATGTTTGGATCGTGAAGCCAGTGGGTCACCGTGATAAGAGCGTGTCGCGACCTTATTCCTGACATCACACTTAACGTATCATGGTGAGGGAAATCAACTATCGCGATTTGGACCGCGTCGCGGTGACGTCGTTGCGTTCAGTTCTGATTTAATAGGTTGAGGGATAATTGGGTCTTTTCCCCCTCAACCCAAATCGTTCATAACACAAATTGGGACATCTATTAGGGCATTATTTTCCCTTCCTCTCCAATTCACTCTCAAGAAGACCTTTCCCTTTCCCAAGAACAAAAATTCAACTCATTTTCCACTAAGTAATCTAGAATTCAAGCTACCCGAGTTCAAGAACCTTCAAGAAAGCATCAAGATTAGGGTTTCATTCCTAAGTTAAGAAACTTAAGGTACGTGGGGCTATCCTAAATCTCATGGGTATAGGTTTTATGATTTTAACAAGCTTTAAAGTTATACATGTATGTATATGTAATGTGTTTCAAGAAATTGCTTCAAGAGCATGCATCATGAACCCAATTTGATGAAAGTATGTATTTGTCATGAGGTTTTTTTCCATAAGTTTGATTTATAATCTTGTGCATATCTGATTTGAGTTCGAAAAATGATTTATGAATGTGATTTGTGAAATTCCCTTCCCTATGATGAATTTATGGTCAATGCATGGCATGAATTATTGATTGTTTTGAGAGCATGAGTTATAAGCCCCTTTTGATGATGAAGTTTATGTATAACTAATGTTGGGGCTGGTTTATGAATAATGATAATTCATGAGTTTTAAATGCCTCTTTAACCATTATGCATTATTATTTTGCATAATTTCAAAAGCGGTATTTGTTATACTAAAGCCTCTTTTGTATTAACTGAAAGAAATGCATGCGTTGAATAAAAGAGTTGGCCACCATGTGTTAAAGACTTGAAATGAGAGTATGCTGCATAAGTTTTCATATGCTTTTTAAATAAGAACTCTCACGTGATTTGATGAATCTTTTGGTGGTCATTTGCTTGTTTATGAAAGAGAAGGCTTATGGAACTGCCCTGCAATAAGGAGTTGTCATGATTACCTGAAAATGTTTGAAACTTTTGCCCATGTGTATTCATCTACCTCATGCTAAATTGTTTTTATGAAACGCTCTCACTTATGTTGTATAAATATATGTATATTTTTGGGTTGTTCAACGTACCAGTACCTTCGAGTATTGACCCCCTATATTTTAGGTTCTGAGGCCCAGTCTCGTAGTCCCTCTAATCAGTAGATTGTTCCAAGAGTTCAGATTTGGTGAGCCTCCCTTACTTCGGAAAGCATCCTATAAATATTTTAGCTTTCAGTTATTTTCTGGTCCGGCTGAGGGCCTTGTCCCAGTTTTGACAGATTGTTGTTTCAGTTCAGTAGAGACTTTGTAGACTGTTTTAGGTTGGATCTGGGTTTTCTTTTCTTTGATACGATGTTATGAAGTTACATGTTTATTTATGGGACTGCCGTGATTTCAGTTTATCTTCCGCGTTGTTATGTTATATGAGTTATGCTTACAATCACATGCTAAGGGGTCTCTCGAGCCTTCATGGTTCAAGATGTCCGTCGCGACCAGGGTCTTGGTCTGGGTTGTGACAAAAACACACGTAAAGTATCCACTTTTTTGAGTTTCATAGTTGAACTATGAGGTGTATACGTTTCTTACCTTAATTGTTTATGAAAACAAACATATGACTATTAATTTTTCAAAGTATCCATTTTAAGTGAAACGGGTAAGGCATAGAGAACAAAGGGGAACGAATTGGGGTTCGAGGCGGACTCAAGTAGGGTCAACGGTTGAATTTTCTATTGACTGTTTGCGTATTCACTATTTATTTTGTACATGCACATGTTTGTTCAGTGAATGTTGATAGAGATATTATGGTTAGTAATTTTTTTTCCATTTTCCATAGCTCAGTTGAGATTACATCACTTCATACAAAATGAAAGAAATTGCCAACCAAATTGTCAAGCAAGGTAAATGCAACTATTGTCGAGGGATTAAACTGCTAATAATGTACTAAAATTCAATCAATACATACAATGAAAAATGAAACATAAAACCTTGCCTCCACTATATCAATATGTAAATCTTTTTTTAATAGTTAGATGAAGGAGGACTTAGTGGTGGAAGAAAAAATCAGCAGGAGGTGGTAGGGGCAGTAAAGTAGCATGCCACATGGCATCCACCTCAGCGAAATATCAAACCACTTTGACCGGTGTTTTCCATGTTGGTGGAAGGCCTTAACGGGGGGGTATTTTTGCAACAATTGTATAACGTCAGGGGCAATTATGATCCCAAAGTATAACAGAAAAGGGTATTTTCTTACCCTTTTTTGTTTTATATATAAACAAAAGTTGCAGTGTTGTATAAGTATCCTTATTTCTTGTTCAAAGCTCTCAATCAATGCCACTCTAAGGTAAGGAGATGCAAGAGGTTAACAATAGTGTATTTGAAGAGGAATAAAGGTTGACTAGGTGAAATATTAATATAATTTTCTGGATTAGCATTTGAAACTTTTAAAAAAATTAAAACAATATAGTCATGGATATGTGGTAGAAAGATTGTGCAATTGAATGTTACAGATACATTAGAAAAAAGCCTCTCTCCCTTTTTTACTATGAAAATCCATACTCCATACCAATATTTTAGTAGATATACATTATTGAGGGTCTATTCAAGATACGGGACAATGTCTGAGTGAACTCTACCCACTCCAAACTTGTGAAATTGTATTGGGTATGTTGTTGTAGTAAAAGATAGTTATTACTCCTTTAGCCGAAGGTTTATCGAAAGCGACATCTATACATCCCAAGGTAGGGTTAAGGTTATTTTTTTTTGTGTTGACGATTTTGGTTCTGTTTTAACTAGCAAAGCATGACAGATAAATAAATAAGATGCTTGGACTTTGTCCAAAAGCTCAATTGCATCGACTTGATAAAGAAATTTTATTTTTCTTAACAGTGACACATATTGTGATTTTTGTGTATTGTATGATGCATTGACATTTTCTTGGTTGATTTTAGAGAAAGAGAGCTGGATTTTATCAAGTTATGATCACGTTTTTTTCGAACTGGCAACTATGGATATACTTTTGGCACTTTTAGAGCTAACAACTATGGACTTTATTCTTCTATAGAGCCTAGCATTCTGTGCTTGAATCTATGTACTTTTATTTTCCAGAAGTTTTACTGTTTTACCTAGAGAGGATATACTAATTCAAACATTTGGTGGTATAGAGAGAGAGGAGTGATAAATAGAATTTGCATTGACTGGAATACAGGTGATGCTTTCAGAAGAAGAAAAATGAAAGGAACTCTTTCAAAGTTTACACTTAGACATATACTGACTTTATGTATTTGTGCGCCCATTTTATCTTAATCAGGCTTTAGCAAGATTAGATATGCTAAGAACTAGCATCTCTTTTACCTTCTTCATATCTCAATACTCCTATAGTGTGTCCTAATTACGTCCCAAAAGTTATTCTGTAAGTATAGTGCAATGGATTTAATTGTAAATATTTTGTGGTAGTGTTGGCTTGATGAGGTTTTGTCTTGTTCTCTATATATATTAAAAGAGAGTATCATGTGTCATAAACCCCAGTTGTCAGCCCTTCTCTTATAGTAGTAAAATATAGTACTAGAAAAATCCAATGATTTTCTTTTCTTCAACTGATGGTGAAAACTCCATGTTCACTTTTGATTTTCGTTGGGTTTTCACTTTTTTCTAAGAATCTGAACCTCTGTAGCTTCAATTTTGATTTGTTTTCGGTACTTTTGGTTTTCGATTATGTACTTCAAGGATGTTTCTTTGGGGGTTTTCTTTCTTATCTGAATTGATTCATGCTTTTTTTAGCTACTCTTATTGAAATTTGACCTACAGGTATATGTGTCGATGTTTCTCTTTGCCCCTTTTTCCAATTTTTCTTTTTTTGTCGTTATCTTTCTTCAATTTCATAGAGAATCGTTTTTGTCGATGTTTTCCTGTGCGCTGAATAGGGAACAAATACATTAAACGTATACGTTATACTTCACATTCAAGAAAGATAAGGTGTCATCAAAATGTCGAACGAATACAACAAGGCTGGTCTAATTTCTAAAAAAAAGTTTGTGCTAAAAGTGTATCAGATATTAAAGTTTATTTAATCGTATATATTATTTAAAGTCATGCCATTCTTCCTCTGTTCATTATATTGCTTTATGCATTTGTATTTACACCTTTCAACTTTAGATCCTAGATATGTAAGAAAGAGATAATATTAACCAAAACACCTCGACCACAAAAGAATGAACTTGTAAAGTATAAGTAGTAGATAAAGGTCATCCCTGAAACAACAAAGAGAAAATAAAAAAGTATCAGTTCATGTTGTTGCAGGGCGAAGAGCTATGTGACATTGAATTAACAAATATATCCATCTGCAGCCAATTATTAGAATCAATAGGTCTTTAAGTTGTCATTTGCAAAACTTAAAAACCCTTCTTATTGGACGATCATGATATTTCCCAAAAATCTTACTATTTTATATCCTTTTTGTTCCATGACTTGCTCAGATTTGTTGAGCCAGTAACATAATTGAAGGAGGGTGGTTAGATGGAGAAAGAGGGTAACGGAAGTAAAACTGTAATCTTTAAGTGAAAAGTGGTTTAAGAATAACAAAGTTTGGGAAACTTTGATGAAAACTTTGTGATCTAAAGATAAATTAATTTTACAGGGGTAAGTGAGGTAGTAAAAAATCGTAGGGTTGGTAGAAAGGAAAATGTAGATAGTGTTAATGTAGGTTTAAGCCTTAAGGGAGTGGATTTTTTTATCTGGGGAGGAAAACATTAATCTTGAATTTGTGGTAAATATCAACGACTTAAGTTGCACGGAATCTTCACTTTTGATGTCGCGCCCGTATTAGATTCTCTAAAAATACACTAGCTTTGGCGAATCCGTCACATACCCATTGACATTTTTGAAGAGTCTGAGCAGCTTAGTCAGCGACTACGAAAAGTTTTCTGGATATGGAACATGAGGTTTTGTTTACAAGCACTATGGAAAGAAAGCTTCTTGATAGGTGAATTTTGTTCATTTGTAGTATCTTGTGATATCAAAACACCAACACACAAAATTATAGAGTTTTTTCCCCATAAAATATGTACATATTTATTAATAACAACAACATACTCGGTGTATTCCCAAAAGGTGGGGTTTGGGGAGGGTAATATTTGTTGATGTTTTAAATTAATGAGAGAAAGAATATGCAAATGCTATAGAACTGCAATCTCTACCATGTAAACTATTACTACACTGAGGTTTTCTTTCCTTCATCCTTGGCTCAGTGAAATGTCGGGTTTTGCTATTCATATAGAGTTTACCATGCTGATGTATCAACACGTAAAAAATGAGTAAAAGAATAAAATAGTAGAAAGACATTTGTATGAAAAAGTAATCATTTGATCTGTAGCACAATCGTTATCCAACAGGCTACTTGTTCTTAATGTCATTTTCTCTAACTGGAAGGGCAAATGGTTGAAGAACTTGTGGAAGAGCAACATCCTTTTGGGGAATATATCAAATATCATATCTAGGGGAGCACACAACACGGATTGCGTTCTTTACAAGAAAAGAGTGCCCTTCGGTTGCCCTGACACCAACATCAGACAGGTAATAAAGAAGTGATTTGCATCTATGCTTCTATTCCAGTATGGATATTTGGCTATCAAATCATCAACATAGTTTTGTATAATTATGGTTATGTTTTTGTATGTTGTTCCCTGCATTCCAACAAAGATTTTTTATACAATACATGAAGAATTCCAAAAGCTAGGTAGTAGCAGATACCCCCATCTTAAATAGTATAGGTGTTTCAAATTTTTATGTTCAGAAAGCTAGGATCAGAATATAATAAAAAAGGAAAGGAAGGTTGGACAATAATATACACTAAGATTATGAGCAAAATGTATATGTCTTCTCAGAAGTATCAAACTTTTCAATATTGGCACAGAATGATAATCTTTATAAAGGAAAAACTGGTATATTACTAATCTATAGCAAACAGTATACATTACATAGATATAGCAACAACAGGAAATGACAAAAGAGAAAAGTTCTTTCCACAATAAGCGCAAAAGAGAAAGAAGTGGTATTACTACACACCACGATTCTCAGTTCCCTTATAAAATGAAAAATGTTTGTTCTCAGTATGCAGCGTAATTGCTCTTTGTTAGTGTAGCTTTCACCTTTTAACTGTCTGTTACAACGAGAAATCTATGAAGAGAACCTTCTGGATAAGTTTCTTGTTCTCTTGAGTTTGATTAGGAAGAAAAAGGTGGGAAGCTTGTTTGAATGCACTCACTTCTGATACAGGCCTTTCAACTTTATTGTGTGAAATAACTTATACCTTAGTTCATTCTATGAAGAAAGATAACCGTAGAGATTGTTGTTGTTATAAATAGTTAATGAGACACTGTATTCCTTTACCACTTTACAATTCACATATAAGCAATTTCCTTGTAAGAAATACCAATTAAGCCTTTCTTAGTTGTAACATTATCGATTGAGTTGAAACTTTTTTACATGAATGGATATTTTCAAATTGAATTCAAATTCATTTCTCTTTTTTGGCAGGTACTTTTTTCCAGATACTTGACAATTCAAAGAAGATGGAATGAAACACTACGTAAAGAGTCTAGGTTGTAGATAGACAATGTAAATAATATAATGACAAATGTAAACCAATGATTGCCGACCATATAATATCTCTATGCAAATAATATATATGAGTTTAGCTAGCAAAAATGACTCAACGTTGGGCCTGTGCTAGCACGGGCCATCACTACCTAGTACTATATAGAAGCATCACTTAGAAGACGACCAAGGGTATGTTAGTCATTAAATCAATATATAGGTTCAAAATGGTAATTTCATTTATCAGTTAACTGTATCACCAGTGAATTATGGAAAGATCTTCTTTTCTCTCTATTGAAGGAGTAGCCTTTGAAATTGTTCAGTCACCGTAGCTATCCACATTGAACGAATCTGCCAGAGCTTCTATTGAAATCTAACATTATACGAGCAAGATATATAGTAGCATACTCTTCGGAATATACTTCACTCTGTCAATGAAACACCCTGGGTTTTGGTCCTTGCAAAAATTTCATGAGTTTGAACCTTCTGTTGATCATACGACTCACCATACGAGTCGTATGGTGAGGGTACGAGTTAGGTGACCCTACCTCATAGGATGTCCAATGTTTGGTGGTCAAGTTTCTGTTGTGGTTACAGTTTGGTGGTACGGGTCGTATGGTTGGTGATGGTTCGTTAGTTTGGTCCTTCACTTAATCTAGAACTTGGTAACTTGACTTGGCTCTGAGTACAAGTGGCTCACTATGATCCATGTGGATAGGGTACGAGCGGTACAATGGAGTTGTACGTTGTCCAGTTTCCAACCCCTTTGATTCTGTCTAGGATACAGCTTATGGGTACTACTCGTATGTTATGGGTACGCATGGGAAAGGGAAGTTGTATGGTGGATAGTGTATGGATATCTGACTTTCTGTTCTGGGTACGACTGGATGGTACCACTCATATGATGTGGGTATGAGTGGAGGTATCCAACTGTACCCACCTGCGGGAATTTTTACATTTTAAGTTGGGGGTATTCTGTACATTTCTCCTCTTAACTTCTTTTGACCTCATGACTTAAAACACTCTTAGGACTTCATTAACCTACTATTTCCAAATCAAACACTCTCAAATTACTCTTAAATCTCTCTCAAGCTCTTGGTTCAAAAAGAGGTTAGGGTTTCCTCAAGGTGGTTAATTAAGGCTCTCAAGGGCGGTTTCTCTCCGTCTTCTTTGGTATCTAAGGCATGTTACTCCTCCCTCATTTTTAGTTCAACAAAAAGCATGTTTTACTTAATGGTTTTTATGGCATTATTAAGGGTTTGTGTTTGTTTTGAAATATATGTTGGGGTTTTTTGGTTACTAATGGTTGGTTGATGTTTCCCATGTTCTATTTATGGTTTTCATGTTATAATGTTGATTTTAACATGTGGTTGCATAAGAATGGTTAATTGGTTCTTGGTTTTGGTTTTGGAAACTATATGCCCTCAACATGTTTGTTAAAATGTCATTGAGAATGTTTTTGTCACATAGTTTTGACTTTTATTGAAAACCTTGCATTACATAACATGGTAATGGAACCCTAAGTGGTTTAATTGAATTAAATGATTTGGAAAGGACTTGGTTTCCATGGTTTTGATTGATTGGAAATCCTATGGGGTACATGGCAATCCCCTAAGTGTTGGATAATGACATTGCTTGCAAGCTATAGTAGGTATGACGATACCACTTCATAATGCCTTGGTAATTAACTCTGGAATTGGTGGTTTAGTAATATGCTAAAGGTTTTAATTGGGCAATAATGATGGGTTGTGATAGTTAACCGTGAAGGTGTGAGTCTAATGGACATACACTAAAAACTCATGTTTGCCAACATGAGGGTTGGTCATGGTGACCATATACTTGTGGGGTACATGGGAATCCCTTAAGTTATACTTGTATATATGATCATGGAGGGAAAAGGGTACACGGGAATCCCCGGCCCTATGATATCTCTGGTTTGTGCGGCTACACGCACTGGGCCCGACCCATTCAAGGGGTAACCATGGACCCATATAGCCTGTGGATGGTTTTAGGAAGGTCAAGCTACACAGCCCAGGTTAAGGTTTTAAATGCATGATAAACCCGGTTCTCTTTCCCGACACGGTAAATATGTATATATGTATGTGATTGCTTATGTTTATTTACTTTGGTTTTGAATAGTGACATTATTTTATCCTTACTCCTGAGTACATGCTAGCATTCACCCGCTAACCCATCTTCGGGCGTTGTATTCCCACGCGATGCAGGAATCAGCCACACTATCTTCCTTCTTAGTGATTCAGATTCGGTGACAACATTTGTATCAGACTGAAGTAGTGAGCTTTCATACTCTGGAAGACTACATTTCATGTTATGGATATCTTTTCATACTTTTATTTATTTCTTGGACGTTGATTTTGGCTATGGTTTGGGGCATGTCCCGATCGGATGTTCTTTGTTTTCGGTTAGAGGCTTGTGCTATGGGCATAAGCGGTGTCAGCATTGATGTCAACCTTGGCATTGGTATTGGTATTAGGGCTGACATCGGTTGGATATTTGATTGTATTTTTGGTTGGTTATGGCTATGGATTCTATTATTGTCTTTGAGTATTACATTTTTTATCTTGATATATGTTTAGAATTCATCCGACATAGGGTACAGGGTGGTTATGGTTGGGTATTGGGGGTAGTCTCCGATCCCTGTTGGACTTGAGGCACCCGACACAACTAGGCTCTAGTTCGGGTCGGGTCAGTCAATCTCTTGGATGAGGTTTGGTCTATGCGATTTCAACTCATTCATGAACTTCGAGCTGTGGTTGAAAGCATAGAAATCCTGAGAGATAATTTATACTGGTAACGCTTCTTTATACCTCCCGATTTAGTGGAAATTGGTTTTTAGGGTACTTATTTGTCACTTGTAGAGATGGGCTTCTTGATTTTCCAATCAATTAAATATGGTGTACAATATTGTGGGTTTGCATGTAGAGGTGATTCTATGTACTAAAACTCAATAGACGGTGACCTTATTGATTTTCCAATCAACTAAAATATGGTGTACAATATTGCGGGTTGACATATAGAGGTGTTTCTATGTATTAAAACTTAATGGACGGTGTTTTCCTTGTACTGATAGCTCATCTACACACCTTTTTGATTTTGGTATTAGAAATAGTTCTTTTTGGACCGTATTTCGACCCTTTATGATTACTACTCATTCTGAGCGTAAAGCGGTTTATTTCTTTCCTTATGAATCGGACTATACTATGCTATTCACAGTATTTATATTAGGAATCCTTAGTATGTTTGTTGGATCTATAGTAATTCCTTACAACTAAAAGGGATCTATAGTAATTCCTTACAACCAAGAGGGGGTGAATTTGGATATATTATTGTAATGGTTTGCTTTGTCTATAAATCTTTTGCATCATAACTCAAATAGTTTGATGGATTGGAATGAACTTTAAAGAAAGAAGTTCAAGTTAAAGATAATTTCTATATGATGAACAACTCTATTTAGTCTTTTGAATTTCTGCTTACCTGTAAATTAGATGCTAATTTAGTGAAGCTCTGAGTTCCTTTTGTATAAGTACCTTTATTTGGATTATCTTGATATTCTAACGGTAAAGACTTGGATATTATTTCGGTTAACGAGTGCAAAACTTACTATTCTCAACTTCTACTCTTTGACCAGGGCCAAATGTAGAGCCATTTGGGTTTTTTGTATCAAACTTTTTCACAAGATGGGGAGATCTTGATATTTCCATGGAGTTTCCTAATGGATCATATTCTGTTGGGAAGATTTACAAACTAAGTCTACTAGAGGATGTTCTAAAAGCTTTGAGTGCTAAACGTATGGTCACATGATTAATGCCCTTTGATTTGCTTAAACATATTATTTCTGAATATTGCACCTGAAGTGTATGATTTTAGTGAAGATGAAGTTGACACTGAAACGGAGAGTGAGGGTGATGGTATGCAAGTTTTCCATAAGTTATATACATGAAAAATTGTTTCTTTGGTGCTTGTTCTAGCTTAATTGGTTGTGTTCTTGGTGAATTTCCAGTTTGCTCACTCAAAGATGAAAGAATGGTTGAAGATCATGGACATGAAAAACTGGGCAAGCTTAATGAATGCCAAACTCAAACTACAGGTAGGTACTAATGAAAAATCCAATGAATACACCAACCCCTTTTCTTATATTTGATTTCTGTTTTTTATTATAATTGAGCTTGACTCATCAAGTAAACTATACAGAAATTGACCTTGTCATATGCATGTGTGGATTTTGGTTCATATATGGCTGGCAAGAATCTAACTTATTAGAGCCTTATGTTGTTATGCGTGATATCTTCAACATTTGAATCTTCCGGATCATAAACGATTTTTACTAATGTAATATTCCTATTATGATAATGAATAGTTGAACTTTAATTGTTCAAGGAAACCTTCAGCTGAGTATATCCCGAGACACATGAGAGGGAAAATAGAAACTTTGAGATCTCAATATATTAACATGAACGAAGTGAGGTTTGTCTTTACATTCAATTACTTGGTGGTTTGTTGTTTTCGGACCTGAAGTCCCATTGGAAAAGTTAAGAGATTTATATATGGCTTGATTTTTCTACAGAGTTACCATTGGCACTTTGAATGTGGGGGAAGACTTCCAGATGAGGATCTAGAAGTTGATGAGTGATTTTTTATGCAAGAACCAACAGATATCTATATTTTTGCATATGCATAAAATGATTTGAGGCACTTGCCAATTGATTGTGTAGAAGATTTCCTGTTTTCCTTAGCTCATGTGTAATCCATTGTGTAGTAAGTCCATGTTCAAGAGTCCCACATAGGGCTCTTAGGGGATGGGTGGTTTCTTTATATAACTTGGATAATACTCAGCTATTAAGCTAACTTTTGGGGTTGAGATTTGTTGAATTGACCCCTTTTAAATGTAGTTGTATATGACCTGAAACATGTTGATTGTTGAAAATTAAATTACATAAATGAGTTCAACCTAAGAAGCTTTATCTGTTATTTACAAATTCCAAGAGGTGGTCTCTTTGAATGTTGGAAATGTACTGGGAGCAGAAAATAGAAGGCTAGTTCCAAACTGGGGAGGCGATCCAAAGAACATGGGAACCTGAGACTAAGCTCAAGAGTTATTGTGCTCCGCCCTCTCCAGTTTAAGGACTTCTTCTGCTTCTGGCATAATTGTAAATGTGGTTGATGCTCTAGCACTGGATATAATCGAAGAGGTATCACTCGACACACCTTTGGTTTAGAAAGGTGAGTTGAGGACGACCAATGGCAAAACAGTTATATTGCTAAATTTTATGGGCATTTTTGTATTTTAAGTTATAGCTCAGACCATTATCTAGAACATCTTCAATCCTTGGATATTTTCTTCCCCTTTCAGATTTAGAAATACTCTTAATCTTCTCATCAGTCCTTTACAACTTAAGGTATAATTCCCTTGCAACTTTAATTTTGCTCAAATCGTTTTTTCTCAACTTTAATTTTTCTCAAATCATTTTTTCTTTCTCTCATATATTTTGGTTTCTCTATTGAATGATCTCTCTCTCCCTCACACTGCCTTCTCTCTCAACGATCTCTCTCTTCCTTACACTGCCCTCTCCGGTCGCCGACGGACGGAGCTACCAGCCCGCTTCTCTCTCCAAACCCTCTCGCCGCCGGGACCAGCCGTCAACTTTCACCAACCACCATTTCAAAACTGGCCACCACCACGCCGCCACCACCATTAACAGCGGCGAACCAACCCAGCGCCGCCACTGGCTCTCTCCTCATCATCACTCTCCGGCGAACAACCAGCCCCCGTCCCCGAACCAGCCGAAGTCGCCGCCACCCTCCCCGTCTCCAGCGCCCCCAACGACGGCAACAACACCAACCATCGCCGAAACCCCCGACGCCGCCATTCTCTCCCCCCAGAGCGCCACGAAATAGTTTTCTCCGCTCCACCGGCGAAATCCATCGAAATAGCCACCCGCCGCTTCTTCTCCTCCTCATCGCTCCGGCCAGTTGACATCGAAGAGGAATAGAATTCTTGACGGATTCTTGAAATTCATCTCAGGTACCACAAGTGCAGAATCCGGGGACGATAAACACTATTCCGGCGACATCAATACTATTTCGGCGACAACAATACTATTTCGGCGTCCAATTTCGACCGCAGATTGCCGGAATCTAGCGACTCTATCAAGTAAACGGACTCAATCGATCAGGTGCACTCGCTCCATCTTTTCCAGTTGGGTATAATATTTCTGTCTTGATTCTTTTTTCTGAGTGTCTTGGCTGCCTATGTGGATTGGGGGTGACGACTTGGTGATTTTGGTAATTTTTAATAGTGTTTTACCTGTTAATACTATTTTCTTTATTTTGCTTCTAGTTGTTTTAGTAGTTTTGATTACTGCTACTTGAAGAACTAGCATATATATTTAGTTTGGTAGTATATATTGGTTGTTGTCGGTGTTGGGCAGCAGATTCTAACTCCTTGACTGATTTCATTATAACTAGTTTGTCCTTTTAGCCTTATTTTTATCCTCCTCTGTTATCTGTCTTTTTTTTCTTTCCATCCTTTTTCTCCTATTTATGTAGTGGCTAGAATTGGCAATGGTAGACTAGGGTCATGCCATAGGTCGGGATCGGGGTTGGGAGGTGGGGGGCTGGGTTGGGGACGAGTTTGGGGTTAGAGGCAAGGGGTAGTAAGGTTAGTGGGATAAGGGAGCTTCTAGGTTGCGAGTTGGATCTTGGAACATAGGAACTTTGCAGGGTAAGTCTATAGAGCTGGTGAAGATTCTTCAAAAGAGAAGGGTTAGTGTAGTGTGTGTCTAGGAAACTAAATGGGTAGGCACTAAGGCGAGAGATGTGGATGGTTATAAGTTGTGGTACTCGGGTAGCGTGAGACATAGAAATGGGGTAGGTATCTTAGTAGATGAAGAACTTAGGGAGCAGGTGGTTGAGGTAAAGAGAGTTAGTGATAGGTTGATGTCTATTAAGTTGGTCATTGGAGGGTCTACGGTGAACGTTATTAGTGCCTACGCCCCACAAGTAGGTTTGGACGAGAAGGAGAAGAAGTTTTGGGAGATTTTAGATGAGTTAGTGAGGAGCATCCCAAGCACTGAGAAGTTTCTCGTGGAAGGGGATTTCAATGGGCATATTGGATCTTTGCCAAGAGGTTTTGAGGATGTGCATGGCGGTTTTGGTTTTGGGGAGCGGAATGACGGCGGAACTGCTCTTTTGGATTTTTCTCGGGCTTTTGGGTTGTGGATAGCGAATTCAATCTTTCCAAAGGAGGAACACCTTATTACGTTTCGTAGTTCAGTGGCCAAGACTCAAATAGACTTTTTGCTTCTTAGGAAAGGGGATAGAGCGCTTTGTAAAGACTGTAAAGTCATACCTAGCGAGAATCTTTCAACTCAGGATAGGTTGTTGGTGATGGATTTGGTTATCAATAAGGGCTAAAAGAAGAGAAGCGTGGAGGGTCGGCCCAGGATTAAGTGGGGTAGCTTGAATTTGGCTAGTGCTTTGGAAATAGAAGAGAGGTTGAAGTGTAGGGAGGCTTGGAAGAGTAGAGAAGGTGCGGATAGTATGGGGAGATGACTGCTAGTTGTATTAGGGAGACCGTTAGAGAGGTGTTGGGTGTCTCGAGAGGTCAATCTGGCAAACATCGGGGAGACTGGTGGTGGAATGAAGAGGTTAAGCGAAAGGTGGAATATAAGAAGGTGGCTTATGCTAAGTTGGTTGCGAGCAAGGATGAGGAGGAAAGACAGAAGAATAAGGAGGAGTATAAGGTAGCTAAGAGAGAGGCTAAGTTAGCGGTTACGGCGGCTAAGACTGCAGATTTTGAGCGCCTGTATGCGGATTTAGAGGAGAAAGGCGGAGATAAGAAGTTGTATAGGCTGGCTAAGGCCAGGGAGCGGAGGGCTCGTGACCTTGACCAGGTGAAGTGCATCAAAGGAGAGGATGGTACAGTGTTGGTGGAGGATGCTCTCATTAGGGAAAGGTGGCAGTCCTACTTCCATAAACTTTTGAACGATGAGGGGGACAAAGGTTTCGTGTTGGGAAACTTGGAGAATTTTGAGGAGTGTCGAGATTATGGGTATTGTAGTCGTATCAAGGTTGAGGAGGTCAAGGGAGCTATTCGCAGGATGAGGCGGGGTAGGGCGACGGGGCCAGACGAGATTCCAGTGGATTTTTGGAAAAGCACTAGCGGGGCAGGTTTGGAGTGGTTGACAAGGTTGTTTAACCGTATTTTTAGGACAACAAAGATGCCTGAAGCGTGGAGATGGAGTACGATGATTCCAGTGTATAAGAACAAGGAAGACATCCAGAGTTGCAATAACTATAGAGGTATTAAGTTGTTGAGTCATACTATGAAGGTTTGGGAAAGGGTGGTAGAGGTGAGGATGAGAAGGATCATGATGATTTCTGAGAATCAGTTCAGTTTCATGCCAGGTCCCTCGACAACTGAGGCCATTCACCTTGTAAGGAGATTAGTGGAGCAGTTTCGAGAGAGGAAGAAGGACTTGCACATGGTGTTTATTGATCTTGAGAAGGCATATGACAGATTTCCCAGGGAGATTCTGTGGAGGTGCTTGGAGGCTAGAGGGGTGCCCGTGGCGTACACTAGGGCAATTCAGGATATGTATGATGGGGAGAGGACTCGGGTGAGGATGGTAGGTGGAGATTCAGAGCACTTTCCAGTCGTGATAGGGTTGCATCAGGGATCGACTCTTAGCCCATTTTTATTTGCCTTGGTGCTGGATGTTTTGACGCGACATATTCAAGGGGAGGTGCCTGGGTGTATGTTATTCGCAGATGATGTGGTTCTGATTGATGAGACTCGGGGTGGAGTTAATGATAAGTTGTAAATGTGGAGGCAGACGCTTGAGTCTAAAGGATTTCGGTTAAGTACAACCAAGAAGGAGTACTTGGAGTGTAAGTTCAGTGATGTGTCGCAGGAGGCTGGAGTGGTTGTGAAGCTGGATTCTCAGGCCATTCAGAAGAGGGAGAGTTTCAAGTATCTAGGGTCTATGATTCAGGGCAATGGTGAGATTGACGAGGACGTCACGCTTCGTATTAGGGCAGGGTGGTTGAAATGGAGACTCGCTTCGGGAGTTCTATATGATAAGAAGGTGCCTCCGAAGCTTAAAGGTAAGTTCTATAGAGTGGTAGTCCGGCCTGCTATGGTGTATGGAGCGGAGTGTTGGCCAGTTAAGAACTCTCACATCCAAAAGTTGAAAGTGGCGGAGATGAGAATGTTGCGATGGATGTGTGGGCATACCAAGAAAGATAGGGTAAGGAATATGATTATTCGAGAGAAGGTGGGAGTTGCCTCGGTGGAGGACAAGATGCGAGAAGTAAGGTTACGTTGGTTCGGGCACGTGATGAGGAGGGGCTTAGATGCTCCTGTGCGGAGGTGTGAGACACTGGCTATGGATGGTTTTAGGCAGGGTAGAGGTAGACCAAAGAAATATTGGAGGGAGGTGATTAGGCATGATATGGAGCAGTTATAGCTAATGGAGGACATGACCCTTGATAGGAAGGTGTGGAGGAAGCGGATTAGGGTAGAGGGTTAGGGGTGGGAGGGCGTCGGTAATAGTAGGGGTGCGCTCCTCGGGGGCTGGAGTTTTTTGTTCGTGGCTAGCGGTGTTAGTTTATTTTGCTTACCGTACTAGTTTATATATGTACTTTTGTGTTTGGTATTCTGTTAGTTTGTCTTGTGTACCATACTAGTTATATACACTTTTATTTGGGTTGGTATATGGGTATCGGTCCTAAGCCAGGGGTCTATCGGAAAAAGCCCCTCTACTTCTCCTAAGGTAGTGGTATGGTCTGTGTACACTCTACCCTCCCCAGACCCCACTAGGTGGGAATACACTGGGTATGTTGTTGTTGTTGTCGTTGTCGTTTTTTCTTTCTCTGTGTTTATTTTAAATAGATCTCTTAACATTTTTTCTGTTGTATAGAAATTTTGGCAACTGAAGCTGAAGGAGTGCCTCTTTTCACAAATGACCTGAACATTGATGATGAAGGAAACATCTATTTATGATACAAGAAGCGTGGTATGTTGCATTGGGATGAATCTTGATGATACAGGAAACATGGTAAGTTGTACTTAAATGGGACAAACACGGCGGTGCATAGAACTAAATCAATTTTTGATTATTTTTCATACACTCACCCTTCTGTATATGATTCTCAATTACACAAGCCTCTACATGTGTCTGCTCACTTGCATTTAGATGTTAATTGGCTTCATTAAAACGCTAACGCCATCCTTTTTCGCATTACTTCCATTGTTTTGCTTTTTTGTCATGTCTCAGTTTGTTGCACTACTATTCTCTCTCTTCAAATGGCCATGGTGATATTTTCAGGATTCTGTTCTTAGCTTCCTTGGGTTTATCTTTCCAGTGAACTTCTGTTGCTTATCTTCTTTTCTCTTATTTAATTGTCTCTTCTTGTAGATTTGATATATTAACATAACACAATAGAGTTATCGGCTCAGCCGCTTATTACTATGATCCCATGCATGGTAAGTCCCTATTTATACCATACCAGTTTTTAAATATCTGATCAATTTCAGACATGCCTTAATTAATTTATTCCTTCTTATTTGTTCTCTATTGTCGAACTACATGAGAACATTTTAAAAGATGATCCATACAGGATGCAATGATGGAGGGATATGCATTTAGTAAAGCACGCAAAATGGCATGATAAATTTACCAAATGAATATGATGAGTATTTTTTTACTTGGGGAGGGAGGTAGTATTAATACGTTTATAGTAGAAGATAAATCATATCCAAAATCACATGAGATGTATGCACTACTTAATTTAGTCACGGCAAGATTAAAGTTTGATTGAAGCGCCATTGATATTCATTTGAATTCTGTTATTGGCTAGAATTTTAGCAAGAAGTTCGAGTAATTTTTGGACCTACATTTCTCTCCTTATTTGTCTAGAGTTAAGGGTTTCCTCCTCCATCACAACTCAAATCATGCAAGACTAATGCAATTAAAACTTGATTAACATTCTCTGACAGAGGCAGTTAAGAAGTTTGAAGACTGGCTGGCGGACTTTATACTGGGTGAGAAAGTTCCAGAAGGCTACATCTTAATGCAGCAAAAGGCCTTATCTAAAAAGGATTCCAGCATGTGTGATAGTGGATCTTCTGAGAAGGTTCCACAGTTATCCTATCTCAAAATAGTGGATCTTTTGAGAAGGTTGCACAGTTATCCAATATTTTGAGATTTTTTAATCCTTGTGACCATTTATTCTTCTTTTCTAGACCTATATAGTTGCAGAAGAGTGATTTATTGGAGACTTTCTTTCTACAGGTGTATGATGAGTTCTGCCCGCTGTTACTGAATCAGCTTAATTAAGTGTCGAGATCTCATGAAGTTTGATACATTTGATACAACATTGGATGAGTTCTACAGTAAGATTGAAAGTCAATGCTCTGAACAACAGCAAAAGTCTAAAGAAAGCACCGCGATGCAAAAACTTAATAAGATACGCGTTGATCAGGTTTGAGTCACATCTATTCGATAATTATCTTGAAGCATTTCAGTTGGTTTATATTAATTATTCTGGGAAGTATGTAGCTTGTGAATACTTGCTTTTTTAAGTTCCTCTCATAGACAATCTCAGTTTGAGTCGAGTATACTCTTTTTTCTTCTTAATCTGCATATATGATATCTTTGTAAGGGTTTTCCTGAATTTGATTTAAGTTGCTGGGATTGGATTTTATAGGGATATAGGTCTGTATTTGTGCTGTGAAGGATGTTGATCAAGTAAGTTGAAAGGGGAAGAGTGAAGCATATTGTCGGTGCTAAGCTCTCTAATTCTTTTTCAGCTAATGGTGTCCTGGATTCTCAGGTTGGTTTCATGTTTTCGTTTATCCAGGGTTGTGTATAGCTCTCCAATTCAGAAATTTGTTAAGAATATGAACAATCAAGATAAGAGATATCTTTCGATGAACTCATAAATTATTTACTCTTGAGGATTTACTTCTTGGTGGTGGTGGTGGTGATAGTGTTTGGGTCAGCTTGCGCTCACCTCAACTATTTCGCCAAAATGATAATGCTTCACTCAAATGAGTAAAGTACAAAGTAGCAATGCAGAATCCAAAATAGGAATATCTCCCATCACATACCCAAATATAGAAATAAATGAAGTGTTTTGAGTATTTTGGACAAACATCTAGAGCTATGGATCACTTTACTCCTATTGAATTGCACTTACACTAAAGATATACTGTATTGAGCTTGCATATGTTAATAGCTCATGCATTGGCTATGTGGCCTATTAAATATGTAAATACGTTGATGGACACTACTGAAGTCAAATTCTTATTAGTGTGATTTTCGTAATTTAAAAAACATATGTAAAGTAGTTGTTGCAGTCTCGCATTGAATGTGTAATTTTAGAACTTCTAATGTCAATGCATGAAAAATTGATTACATGAGGAACGAAAATTTAATGTAGTTTGCAATTTCTAAAGATCAGTAGCAAATGACAATTCAAAATTGTATTGTTTCGATAATGTTTGATCTTATCTGCGGTGGAAAATAAATCATTGACATTGTTTATAGTAAAGTCTACGTAGAGCAAAGATGGATATGAACCCACTCAGTGAAAATTTTTGTTAGTTATTTTTTAAAAATATTTTACACACCTTTTATAAAATCTCTGACTCCTCCGCCGCTGTCGATAACTTAACACCAAGCACACAAATGTCTTCAATTCCTTATTAGATATGTTGATGCTTCTATCTTTATTTTTCTTTTATGAGCCATTAAATAAATTGATGTAGTGAATTAAAGAACAGTTCAAGTGAAGCACATATATGATATTCAGTTTTCATGGCACATGTATAACTTGCTTCATTGATTCGTTAATGACAATTCAGTGCTCATTGTGCTCTGTTTTCACTTCTTAGTATAATATTCATGTTTAATTCCATAGTGTATGACTCCTTGGAAAATTGGTCCAATGAAGAGTAAGGCTACTCTTTTCATTGTTTATTTGTGTATTCGTGCGATGAATGTGAAAATGACATAATTCATTTGTTTGCTTATACTTGGTGTACTTTTACTTATAAGCTTGCTCTTCTTAACGTAAATCTGTAGAGATGTTAAGAAAAATGTCAGGAATACTTCTTTTAATCATATTGTAAATTTATTATAGTCGATTTTTATCTTTACAAAGGTGAAAGAAACATCGAACAGATAACACAGAAACACGTTGAAATCTGTAGATGATGATGTTAAGAAAAATGTCGAAGATACTTCTTTTAATCATATTGTAATTTACAACTATAGCCGATTTATATCTTTAAAAAGGTGAAAGAAACACTAGACAAATAACACATAAACACGTTGAACATGTATCAATATGATACTGACATGAAAAATAGTATATTTTGACACAAAATATATGTAAATAATATTCAACAACTGGTATGCAATGTTGCCTATCTTATTTGATAACCTACTTGATGCAGTAATAAAGATAAGAATGAAACTTTAACAAATTTCATATCTACAGTCGCCTATTCTCCCTCCCAAGTGTCTCTCATCCTCACTTCTCTTGCAAAAAAAGGCTTGACGCGTGAAATAAAATGTTAGTGATCAAGTTTAGTGTAGTTGTGTTTTTAAAAAATTTCAATTCTTTGGATTAAATGTGAGAATTCTACCCTTTTTTGGTTTCTGCATAACCAAAATCAAGTACAAGTAGGAGGATCAAAATAACTTATAAGGTTGAAAAGAAGATAGGTATTGGTGATTTTGAATAGAGATCTTTGGCTCGCTGCATTATTAGCTGGGATGAATATGCTAATGGTTCCTAGCTTCGTCTTGCGAATCCTCTAGCCACTTTTTCCCCTTTTGCTTCTTGAGAAGGCTAATCTACCCGTACAAGTTTTAGCATCTTTTGGATGGAATTTTTAATAAAGTCTCATTTTACCTGATAAAGGAAACAACAATGAGACTATATTATGATTCTAGGTCGCATTGAAGTGTGAGCATCTAAGTAGCAAAGTTGTCGGTATGAGTGACAAGTTTAGATACTCATTTTTATCTTTAACTTTTGATTTTGAGTGTTTTTTATATTACTTTGATGTTTGAAGAGTTCAGTATTAAGCCAACCAACAAATAAAAGCACCAGTTGATTATACAATTACTTTTTGTTTTGACAAAAGAATATGAACAGGTATCTGTAATGACATTTTCAAGACTGCGAAAATGCTTGAGGCTTGGAGATAGAGTACGATGATTCCTTTATATAAGAACAAGGGTGACATTCAGAGTTGCAACAACTACAGGGGTATTAAGTTGTTAAGTTGTTGAGTCACACTATGAAAATTTAAGAGAGGGTGGTCGAGCGGAGGTTGAGGAGGATCGTGTCTATTTCAGAGAATCAGTTTTGGATTTATGCCTGGTCGCTCGACGACAGAGGCAATTCACCTGGTGAGGAGATTGGTGGAGCAATATAGGGAAAGGAAGAGGGATTTACACATGGTGTTCATCGACCTGGAGAAGGAGTATGAAAGTTCCTAGGGAGGTTCTTTGGAGATGCATGGAGGTAAGAGGGGTCCCGATGGCATACATCAGATCCATTAAGGACGTATGATGGAGCAAAGACTCGGGTGAGGACGGCGGAAGGAGACTCAGAGCATTTCCCTGTCTTGACAAGGTTGAACTAGTGATAGACTCTTAGTCCGTTCTTATTTGTGTTGGTGATGGATATGTTGACACGGAGTATTCAAGGAGAGATGCCTTGGTGTATGTTATTTGCGGATGACGTAGTTCTGATTGATGAGACGCGGGAAGGTGTGAATGATAAATTGGAGGTTTGGAGACAAACCCTTGAATCTAAAGGGTTCAGGTTGAGTAGGACCAAGACGGATTACATGGAATGCCAGTTTAGCGACTTGAGGCAGGAGGACGAGGTGGTATTAAGGTTGGATTCGCACGTTGTTTGTAAGAGGGATAGTTTTAAGAATATTGGATCTATGATTCAGGGGAATAGAGAGATTGACGAGGATGTCTCTAACCATATTGGGGCAACTTGGATAAAGTGGAAGCTCGACTCGGGAGTGTTGTGTGATAAGAAGGTGCCCCCTAAGCTTAAAAGGCAAATTCTATAGAGTGGCAGTCTGTCTGGCCATGTTGTATGGAGTGGAGTGTTGGCTAGTCAAGAACTCCCACATTTAAAAATTGAAGGTGGCGAAAATGAGAATGTTGTGTTAGATGTGTAGACTTACTAGAGGGGATAGAGTTAGGAATGAAACTATCCGGGAGAAGGTGGGAGTGGCTTCGATGGAGGACAAGATGCGGAAAGTGAGGCTTAGATGGTTTGGGCATGTGATGAGGAGGGGCACGAATGCCCTAGTTCGTAGGTGTGAGAGACTCGCTTTGGATGATTTCAGGAAGGGTAGAGGTAGGCCGAAGAAATACTGGAGAGAGGTGATTATACATGACATGGAGCAGTTACAGCTTACTGAGGACATGACCCGATATAGGAATGTATGGAGTTGCGAATTAGGTTAGAAGACTAGTGTATGTGGGTGAGTCGTAGCAAGTAGTTAGGAGAGATTTGGTGTAGCCGGGCTAGTAATCCTAGGATTGTGTCCATAGGTAGGAGCTGCTAGTTATGAGAGTTTGGGTGTGGTGGGTGTGTTTGGTTTGTGAGTGTATGGTATTACTATGTGGGTGTCTTTTTTTTTATTTCTGTTATTCCATCCATCCTGTTTCATGTTTCATTACGGCTTTGTTTACTATTCTATGTCTTGAGCCGGGGGTCTATCAGAAATAGCCTCTCTACTTCTTCGGAGGTAGCAGTATGGACTGCGTACATTTTACCTTCCTCAGACCTCAATACACTGGGTTTGCTATTGTTGTTGTTGTTGCAATGTGTGCATACTCTCATACATCTATTTATAGAGTTCAATGTTGGGATATAGGGGTTAACTTCAAATAGTTCTCAGATTATATGTTCTTCTTTTCCTTGAAAAACAAATGATATACTTTTGTAGGTCATCTTTTGTGTCTCTGAATTTGCCGCTCATATGTATTTTATGCACATTACTTTTCTCTTTTGATCTTACTATGTAAGTTACTATTTTTTCCTAAATCTTTTTCCTCGGTCTCTTTTGCATCTTTTCTTATTATTTATAATTATCGAGTTAGTTATTCTTTCAACTTTGTGTCAAATTCGCTCTACTTTTCGTCTTAATCTGTACATGTGATGCTTTTATCAGGTCTCGAATTTGAAATTTCTCTCTTATTCTTATTTTGGGGTTTGGGGTTTCTTTTCTACATACTTCCTCTACTTTTTTTCGTGTTCAACTGTTGCATCTTGGAGCATAGGCATACTCCACAAATATCAAGGATCTTAGCATTGTCAAAATGTAATAAGAGTGACTCTTTTCTTTCTACAAAGGCTCTTGGTCTTAAGAAGACATCGGAGATGTTGATGTATTTCCACAGAGGAAAAGAGGTGGTATTTACACTTTCACAAGATTAATCTATTGGTCTATAAATTGAAATTTGATTTATATAATTATGGGAGATATCTGCTTCACTTTTCTGTGAGAGATGTCATTTTTCAAAATTAATCCTAGAAACTCATCGTGATCACAATGTGTATATACTATTTAGATAGCATGGTATGACAATTTATTTTTGACCATTTCAGAAAGAATGAAATCTTTTGCAATATTTGTAGCTATATGGATCAAGAGAAGTATCGAAAGTTGCTACTGATAAGTTTACTTAAATGTTCAATTCATCAGAGTTGAATGTTGGGTCGTGCATAGCACATGTTTACTTATCTAGTATATATAGAAAGGTAAGAGGATGATCGGGGGCAATATAGTCATTTTTTGCTAATACTCAATACAATTCTAGAAGCTTCATCTCTTTGCTCTCTTTTACCATTTCTAGGTATTTATAGATTTTTGTTTAATTCAATTAACATTATAAGTGGAACAATTTTTATTAACTTATTACAAAATCTAATGCTATCTTTTATGTTAGTATTTAAATATTACATGTGTTAAGTATATGTGTATATGTTAGTTTTACTTTAGGCCAAACCCATCGATAGCCCCTCAAACTTGTCCCTAAAATTCACTTAGGCCCCTAAACTAAGGTTTGTACCTATCAAACCTCTAAACTCTCCAATTTTGTTCCTATTGGGCATTTTTTGCTCACATGGCACTGCGCGTGCTGTGCAAACGCCTGAGGCTCTTGAAAACTAAAAAAATTGTCCAGGTGCCAAAAGTTATCGTTAAATAATGTTACTTTTGCCATTCCCTTCAATTTCCCTCTTTTTAACTTAAATTTACTCTTCTTCTTTCTTCATTCTCTCCTCCATAGATGAGTTCTCATCAACTTCTCTCATCTCACTATCAAAGAATCTCCTAATTTCTCTTAAATTATTTTTTTCTCTCATTTTCGATGAAAATGTCGAAAAATTTCGTCAATATTGATGTTCTCGATTTGTGTTACTGTTTTGAATTTTGTCCTTTAAAAACTTCAAGAACTCCTTCAAATCCGGGTCGTAGATTTTTTGGATGTAAAGTTCCAAAGGTTTGTGTCATTTTCACAGATTTTAATTATTATTATTTTTGGTATTTTTTTATTATTCTATTGTTTTTTTCATTTTAGGAAAATGGTGGATGTGGGTACTTTAGATGGATTGATCCAAAACCTTCAATATTTGTGCATCAATATCCTGAGGTAGAATCGAGCTTAATGATTAGGTGCAAAGATGGTGAAAATTCGTGTGATCGATTGAAGCAAAAGCTCAAAGACGTTGAACAAGAGAGGGACACTTTGTGTGAGAAATTGAAAGATAGTGAAGGGAAGTTGATTGCATTGAGGCAAAAACTCAAAAAAGTTAAACTTGAAAGGGAATGTGCTAAGCTCAAATTGAATAGACTTGTTCTACTTCTTCTCATTATTCTAACTGTAAAGTGGTTCTTTAATATGGTGTAAGGTGTAGTAGTTAAGTTTGCCTATTGAATAGGCAATTGGATATTGTAATGGTTAGTTTGTAGTAGTTGTTTCGTTAGCTTGTAGTAGTAGTAGTTTGTAGTAGTTGTTTGTTCAGTTTGTAGTTGGCCTAGTTTGTAGTAGTTGTTTGAATGAATTGACATATTTTTGTATGACAATCTCATTGTCAATTGGCTACTTTGTGTCTACTTGTGTAGCTACTGAAGGTATTACCATACAGCCTATTTGTAATTACTGAAGGTTATGATAAAAATGAACTATATTACAAGTGCAAGCAGCTGGATATCATATTAACACGGCTCAAGATTGAGCTAAAAACTGCATACATGATGTAAAGGTGTTCAAAAAGGCTCAACATTGAGCAGAATAGTTCTACTGCAGCATACACCAAAATCATTAATTGTTGCCTAAGAAAAAGTTATTGAAAAACTAGTAACACAATTTGTTCAAAGACATTATCCCTCATTACAGTGCAAATCATTTCTAAATGAACTACTTCTTTGAAGATCCAATTGATGAAGAAGACTTGGTTGCTTCCACTTTTTTTCTCTTATTTGCTTTCATTTGTTGCAATTGTGTACTGGTGACTGCATCTTTTCCATTCTACTTTTGGCCACTAGGTTTAAAACCAATATCTATATTGGTTGGTGAAGCACTCCTTAAATTTATACCTCCATAAAGAACCCTCTCACTTGATGTACCTAGCTGCAAAATTAGACAAAATTGTAAGACAGTGAACATTAAAAACTTGAATGAAAACATTAGGCAAACATTATTATAGGTAAATAATGAGACAGAAATAAATACATTGTACACGTGGGTTCCAGTTGCTGGATCGGAGTAAACACCAAAACCAGTTGCAGGCCTTTTGTATCCAGTAGCAACAGCAAATGAGGTAGCATTGTATGATCTGTTGTTGGTCGGCAAAGGTGGTACTTGACTGGAAGAAACATTTCTTCCACTTTCAAATGGGGTCCCTCTTGCATTGGCTATTTTTCTTGGAAATCCTCTACCAATCCCTCCTTGACCTCTACCAATTCCTCCTTCACCTCCCCTATCAGCACCAAATTGACCACTACCAGAACCACCATCCCTACCAGAACAACCTTGACCTCTACCAGCAACACCTTGACCTCTACCAATTCATCTTTCACCTCCCCTATCAGCAACAAATTGACCACTACCAGAACCACCATCCCTACCAGAACAACCTTTACCTCTACCAGTAGCACCTTTACCTCTACCAGCACCTTGACCTCTACTCTACCAGCCAAACTTGACACCTTTCTTTGAGGTGCTCTTGGCACAGCAGCTGTGTCAGCACAAATAGATCCTGATTGACTGGATTGTGTAGTTGCATATGTATGAAAGGTGGAGCTTGACTGTGAATAAATGCAACACAATATTTTCAACATTTTTCAATAATAATATTAAGCAGGACAAAAAATAATAATATTAAGCAGGACAAAAATATTAAGGCAGCAGAACATATATAACTTACTCTTGTTGTCTGACTTTGAGTGTAGGTATGTCTTGTCATTGCACTGGTGTCACCACAAATAGAACTTGATTGTGGTGGTGGTGGATTCCATGAAGCTTCAGGCTGACAGCTAGGTTGACTACTATTACTGCTCCCCATCCCATTCTAACATACAAACAGAAATATGAAAAGTTAAGAAATATGTTAAATTTACAAACTATTATGAAATTCATTTAAGGCTTACCATTTTGGCACACACAATATTGTTATGGCCAACTTGCTTGCAACTTGAACAAGTGATCTTGACTCCTTTTTTTGAAAGTTTGCCCCACTTTTTTGGCTCATCCTTCTTCTTTCTTCTGTTCTTGCCAGGTCAGCCTGGCATCTTTCTTGGTTTTGGAGGTTCAATTGATGGGTTTTTGGTTTCCGGCCACATTCTCATATTGGTAATTGGTTGAATGAAATGGCTATAAGACTTAAGAAAGGTTTATTTCTTATACCAGTGCTCTACATGCTGATCAGGATTTACATTCAAGTAATAATAAGCACAAATAGCATGAGGACAAAGAATACCTCTTAACATCCATAACCTACAATCACAATACTTCTTGTCCAAGTGAACAACAAATGTGTAACCTCTATCCTCAATTTCAAAACTATTAACTCCATTCCATAGAACTCTACACCTATTTGACTATTCCTTATTAGCTTCTAAAATAGTTCTTGCCATAGGTGCAATGTCTGAAATCCATGTTTCTGCAAATTTAATCATATCTACATGTCTATTCATCAGTTGATGTCTGATATACTCTAACATTGTGATTATGGACTTATTTCTAGCAGATAAGATCCAAGAATTGAAAGTCTCACACATGTTATTTTCTACAATATCACATTTGGAATGTGTTTTAAAATATCCCCTACACCAAGAAGTAGGAGGATTAATCAGCATGTCCTCATTTATTTATTTCTTACCTAGCCTTGACATTGCTTGCATCTCCTCTCTAAACTTTAATTCAAAGCTTTCTTTTGTACATCTCCAAAATTGTTTCCTTCTCTCTTCTCCTCTCCAGTGCATATGCCAATTGCTCTAACTATGTCTAGCACACATTCTTCTCTCAGCATTTGGTAGCAGATACATCAAAACAGGAACAAAACCCTGTAATAAGTATTAAGTATTATTAAAACAGAAATATTATTGGAAAATAAAGTCAAGTAATGAGAAAAATAATTAAGTGGTGGTACCTTTTGTTGGTCTGACATTACAGTCAAGCCTTCACCAGTTCTCAGATTTAGATCTGCAATCAGATACCTTATGAACCAGTCCCAGCTATGTTATGTTTCAGTATCCACAACTGCCCATGCAATAGGATACATTTGGTTGTTGCCATTTTTCCCCACAGCAACCAACAACTCACCCTTACAAGCTCCTTTGAGAAAGCATCCATCAAAACCAATAATTTTCCTACACCCATCTAACCATCCTTGCTTGAAGGCATGAAAGCACACATAGAAATAAACAAAGAGGTTCTTTCCTGGTTCAGTTTCTTTAACAATTTTTATCCAACAAGAACTTTCAGGATTTGTTGTCTTGATCATATCTGCATAGTCACATAATCTGGCAAATTCCATCTTTCAATCTCTCATAACAATCTGTTTAGCCCTATAACAAATAGTTTTACCTACATAAAGACCCAACACCTCTCTTACTAAATCCTGAATTTCCCAAATCCTAATGTATGGCTGAGAAGCTATTCTGTCCTTGAACTTTCTAGCAACCAGCTTTGAATCACACATCTTGTTCTTGTTTAGAGGTATACATTTGTGAATAGAGTTATAGTTCTTAACAATAAAATCACCTGAATCCCTATCAGTAGAAGCAAACAGCAACCAGTTGCAATTAGCTGCAATGCACTTCACCCTTACTCTATGTTTTTCATTAGGTTTTAACTTCACCTACCTTCTATACTCTACAGCATAATCTGCAACAGCTTTTCTAAACTGATTTGCACCCGCAAAAATCATTCCAAGCTCAAACACAGAAAACTCACAATTTTCATCATACCTAGTTTTCTTGCTTCTCTTTCTTCTAGGTAGATCTACTCCTCTAACAACATCTACATCTATCTTTTCACTATCTTCACTCCAACAATCAGAACTATCAATATATTCCTCATTCCCACCCAACTTTCCAGAATATTTGGTAGCCTTACTTTTACCAATATCCCCAAAGCCTCTATCTACACAACCAGCAACTCCCACAGGTACTTCTTCAGTTTCAACAACCTTTTTTCTTGATTTTTTGTTTCTTTCTTTATTGTTGGCTTTTTTTTTTCCTTTTTTCTTGTCTAAAAACCCTCAACTCCTCATCAACATCTGAGCCATCTTCTGAAGGAATATCTCCAAGATCTGAATCACTACTCAAATAATCTGATAACTCACTTGTTAGCCTATTAACATCTTCTACATCAGCCTCATCACCTCCTTCTACACCAAAATCTTCTGCATGGATATCTTCTACATCAGCCTCATCATCTCCTTGTACACCAACATCTTCTACATCAGCCTCATCACCTCTTTGTACACCAATATTTTCTACATCAGCCTCCCTCTCTTCCTCTACTCCAACAGATTCCCTCTCTATGTTAGCACTATCACCAACACCAACACTTTCTCTTTCTAGGTCTGCACACTCAATAATATCAGGTGCAGGTAAAAATCTAGTGGGACCATCAGGGTCAAGAATTGGTTCATCTAAAACATGATAGACATAAAAATCAATAGTCCTCATGTTTTAAATCTTTAACTAGTTCATAGAGATGTCTGTCACTTTTAACCAACTTGAATTGATTAGTTACTGCATCTTGATAATAAAAAACCCTAACAGCTTCATACCCTAATTCTTTAGTATAAAATAACAATTCTAGTATGGAAAAGTGGTCCTTGTCAATGTACCTTACCTCTGGCACACAACTTGCAACATATGTAGGGACACCCGTATTGGAAAAGGATCCCCTATAGTGCAATTTTGTGAAAATTATCTCCATTTATTACGTCGCCTGTGACAAAGGGTAAAAATTCAAAGTTACTTAACGGAATGGCCATGGAATATACCCAGAGTACACATCAATAAGCTAAAAGATACAACCTTTAATGGATGTTAAGTAAGGAGACGGAATATTCCCAAAATCATAGGCGTAACAGTGATTTCAAAACCCTAAAAACTACAATATGCTAAAATTCAACAAAATTTAGCAAATACAAATCATAAGAACACTTTCACCAGGAAGATCTGAGGAAAACCCCCAAATTTGTCCTTCGATTTGAGTGGAAATTTGGTTAATTTAAGGTTAATTTAGGGTTATGAAGAGAGAGAGAGTTAACGGGGGGAGAGAGAGAGAAAAACTTTCGTGGAATGAGATTTTTTCCATTTAAAATTAAAATGTATTAAGTATATGTGGAGTTAGTTTATACACGTGGAGGATTTTAAGTGGAATAACTTTCCACATCAACGGCATTTGGAGACACGTGCCTGGAAGCTGATGAGATGTGGGCAAAAAATGCTCAATTGGAACCAAATTAGGGGGGTTTAAGGTTTTAATAGGTACAAGCCTTAGTTTAGGGGCCTAAGTGGATTTTAGGGATAAGTTTGAGGGGCTATCGATGGATTTGGCTTTTACTTTATCTCTTATTCTTAATTGTCTATATAGATAAACGAGTTTTGTCATTAATTATTATTTCTGAATTATAATTTAATTACAATATAAATGGATGATCTTTTAGGAATTTATAATAAAATATACCTCTATTTTTTATTAATTATTTTTATTACTTATATTAAAATATATCTATAAAACTATCACTCTCCATGATTTTTACTTGTATAAATAGATATTAAAGTTTTATTATTATTAATAAAATCTTATTTTTAAATTTTGTTCATTCATTTGATTATTAAACGTCAATAATGTATGCACCTAAGTTACTAGTTCTCACTTTTCTTTTTTGTCTAACCAATAATGCTTATTTTTTCCGGCAGAGATTTGTTATATAATTTTTAAAAAAAAAAATCATGATTTGACGAAGTAAAAAAGAAAAAGATTGGCAATGTAAGGGAAAATAGACATTTTAAAAAGTTAGGATAAAAGAGAGAAAGTGTCTACTATTCAAATTGAGAAAACGTTAATTTTTAAAGTAAATTTGATGATGTAAATAATTTTTGAGCAACTTGCATAAATTCTATAATCATAGAAGCTAATTACTTTCTCTCTCACAACTTTACAATATTACATAAAATCACATAAAAAGGTAGGCGGATATATTATAGAGAGTTGGATATACTGATCCATGACCAACTAATTTTGAAATTAATCAAATTGTTCAATATACGGTGGAAATCAAGTAATGTATCTGCGTTTAATTAATTTCATTTTATTACTTTTTAAAATAATAAATTCATTAATTTTATTAATATAAGATAGAAAACATATATATCTTGGTTACGTAATTTGATTAATTTCATTTTATTATTATTATTATTATTATTATTATTATTATTATTATTTAAATATTAAATTAATTAATTTAATGTATTTATTATCAATTTGATGTATCCAATAAAGTAAACACTTAATACTAATCTATTTTTATTATATTTTATTTTATTATATTGAAAGATGAGTTGAATGACTATCAAGAGTAAAAATGTCATTTCAGCAATTTCGTAATTTAACAACATAATCCAGCTTCAAGCAGTTGTACAACAAGCAAAGATGATATTAAATTTCTGAAAAGTCATTCAAGTTGTATTAAATTCTAATGGACACGTGGAAACAACACACTAGAACAACAAAGCATCTTGTGTACGTGTAAAAATATGGACTTAGTTTTTATCTTCAAATGGTCTTTAATTATCACCCTTATCAGAGAATTTTTTTTTTTCAAAAAGTAATATTCAATACCATACACTTTTTTTTCTTCTTTTAAATTAATATGAGATTTAATCTAATTACTCTTTGCAATTGCTTCACTTTATTTCATAACATAACTATTGTGAGATAAACTATTTATTATTTAGAAATTAAATATATTAGTTATTTTCTAATTTTATTTTTCCTTTAATATAATAAAATTGAATGAAACTAGTGTGATACAAACAAATAGTATATGTTGAATTGAAATAAAAATAATAGATAAATTTTTTTTATTGAATTGTTATTTTTAATATTTAATAGAGCATAAATATATCAAGATAAATAAATGAATCAGATGGAATGCTTGAAATTTAAAGTAAACTACGTAGGCATTTGGCCATTGATATTATTCACAGTATTTTGGAATACATTTTCACTTTATTTCAAAATATTTCTTTGGCCATAAATATTTCAAAATACATTTTCACTATTTTTGAAATTTTGAAAAACATCTCTAAACACCTCAAGAGGTGTTCCACTATTTTTTAATTTACTTTTTTGTACTTTTTAATTTATTCTTTTTAAAGAAAAAAATTAAACGTTTTATTTTCATAAAACTCTAAAAAAAATTAAATTTATTTTCAGTTTTTATATTCTTTTAACTTCAAAATACTCATTTCCAAAATACTATGATCAAACAGATCCTACGAGTATTCCCTAAATTTAAAAATCATAGATCTTCATCTAAATAGAGAATCAAGTTTGTATTTTGTTTCATTTTAAACATTAGAAAATAATTTAAATAGTTGAATTAATGTAAGTTTGATTTAATTTTGAGTTGTCGAATCAAATTTGATAAAAAGAATAAAGTATTCTTGAGTCCAATCAATGTATATTGATAATAGAATATCTTTAGATTATTAACGTAGATAGTGGTGTAGTGTTGTAATTACTCCACCCTTAATCAGAGATCTCGGATTTGAGTCTTGAGAATGAAGAAAAATTTGTTGGAAGCACCATCCCCTACAGTGCGCAATTCGAATTAGTTGAGGCTTTGATGCGAGTATCAGACACTAAGTGTAAAATCAAGAAACAAATATCTTTATATTTTTATATTGATTAAATCAACATTTAATTAACCATGGTAAATTATTTTCTTTATTTTCTTATTTTATGTTATCAATTAATACTTAATATTCTATCAGAAATAGTCTTTCTATTTATGAGAGTGGAGGTAATATTTATGTACATTTTACCATTCTCAAAATTATTTTATGAAATTATATATTGAATTTGTTGTTGTATCATTTAAAACTTAATAGTATTTCAATAATTAATAATATTGTACAAGAAATAATTTATATGCAAAGAATAATGAAGAAATAAGTACCAGAACCATGTTCTTAATAGATCCTTCAAAATTAAATGAGTTAGGAACACTGTAGAAAATTCATTAAATATTCGATGTGATTTTTGACTTCCTTCAATAAAGTATATTTCACGTATAATTCAATTCAACCTAACAAATAAAATTATATTTTATATCACAATAAATTTATGTCATTATGTGATATTGAAAAGCAAATTAAATTTTAGATCTTTAATGTTTTAGAACAACAAAAAATGAATGTTTTCATATGTCACGATCCAAAAATAAGGGTCATGATGGCACTTGTCGTGGCGTACCTTGACAAGAAAGCCCATCACCTAAACTGATACAAAAGGAAGAAAAGACAAAAATATCCCACGGTAAGGCTTCTAGAACGAAGCCGAACCATATAAGTAATCATAACAATGCGGAAAGAATTTATCCAAAATACCACTCATGCCCAAAATCAGGTGTCAATAGTGTAAGAACTACTAATACAATTTAAGAGTTAAATACATCGGAAAAATAACCACAAAAGAAATAATATATGTCTCCGAATACTAATAAAGACATAACTACTTTAGAAAGATAGAGGTGAATTTCGGACGCATGAATATCCAACCGCTACCTTGAAAGCTCCAACAATCGCCTGAGTCAAGAAATCTGAGGCGCACTCGAGTTAGGACCTGCACCGAAAGGGCGCAGTAGGCATGAGTACGGTCCACTTGTACTCAGTAGGTATCATAGGCCGAGCAAGAAAAGTAGTAAATAAAGCATACAAAATATACACTAAGGGCACGTCACCGGCAATCAGAAAATGTCCCACAACGGTAGCCCACACCGTTTGCACTAACAGTTCTAACATATCTCACATATATTACAACAACACACCAAGGTATAGAACATAAGTATACATTATGTCACATATAAATATAACAAGTGAGAACATGTAGATACAAGATCATCAAATACAAGTAAAGGAAGATAAGACAAATACATAGATGACAAGTCAATAAGGCAATACAACACAACATAAACACAATAAAGTAAGTGCAATGTATATGATGATGATGATGATGAAGATGATGCACGAGGTCGTCGCACAATCCCCGTAGACACATACGGGTCTAAAGCTTCCCGACGTAGGACCCATGGAAAGTTCGTCAACCCATATACAATCCGCATATCTCATATCTCCTTTCTAGCATATCCCTCAGAAAGGGTTTTATAAGGTGTTACAATATTTTCTTAAAAAAATGTTGCCAGTGTTTCTCAGATGTTGCCACGGTGGTACCAATGTTTCATGAATAAGTATGATATGAAGATGTAATGCTCACAACCAATCACAATGAGTATTTCCACAACCAATCACATGATATATTTCCACAACCAACCACAATGATACATTCCCACAACCACATGAGCCAACATCCACTTATTATTTTCGTTTCATCCATGAATTTTCACATGTCTCACATGCCAATAAAGTATGAATATAATCACAATACACCAATGGTACCACATTAAAAAACACAATACAATTATTCACATGTATTCAAGGCTATCAATATCACATAGGACCCCACACGGTCAAATACCACATAATATCTCAATTTCGACAATTACATCACATATAGGCCCCCACACGGGCACAACACATAGATAGCTATTTTTTCGTGATTACTCCCCACCCTTAACATGAATTTTGTACCATTATTTACTACCCAACTCAGTCTGAAGAGTTAAGCCATAACCTACCTCGAAAGCCGAAATCGGTCCGCTACACTTGAACTCGCGATCTTACTTTTCACGAACAATCCTGAACTCCACTAAAAATATCAAATATGAAATCTACGCGTCAAGACAAAACCAACGACACCCATATTGACTACTTTTGGTTTCGGGTCAAAACGGACCCCCAAAATGGGTTTCCAAAAAAGAAGGGTAAAATTGGAATTTTACTTCAAAAACATGTTCCCCATAATTTTAGGAACCTACATCTGAAAACCCAAGTTAAATCGAGTAAAAAACGAAGTTCAAATCGAAGAAAAACTATTTTGAACTTTACCGGGTAAAATCTTTGAAATCCAGGTTAAAATCAAGAATCGGAGGTGTTTTGAAGGTTAAATTGATGAAAAACTAGTAATTATAATATAAAAATATTATTCAAGTGAAAGGGGTGAAATTTGGGTTTAAAATCATACCCTAAGATTTTTGGGGTTTGAGAAATTTATCAAGAAATTAATATGAAAAAGGTGAATTCTTACCTTTAATCCGTAATAAAACCAAGAAAAAGGTGTTAATCTAGCTTCACAAGCTCCCACAAACTCTACTTTTAAGCTCCCACACTATATTAGGTTTAACTCTTAAGAGTCAAGATAAAAAATGAGCAAAATGAGCCAAAACGGGTGAAAAAAATTGTATTTATTGCAGAAAAATCTGCAACATTTAGTGCAGATGTCGAAATAGACTTCGATGGGGTGCTCGAGATTCGTTCGGAGTCCGATTTATGCAAACGAACTATGCAATCATACTAAATTCGACGTTCTGGACGCGATGACGATATCAGATTTTCAAGAAAATATCGTTTTCACAAAATTGACTCTCGAAACCCTAAATCACAATTTTTCAAATCGAGGGTCGAAATGAGATTTAAAAGCCGTAAAATCATACCAAACATGTTAACACCCTAAAATCAACATTTTGAATTTGCTAGCGAAGTCTGATTTTCCATCTGAGGTCTTTTCGATCAAATGTGGGTCCCACACCATATTTCTAATTTTCCAACTTTCCGACTAATAGGTCGAAATGAGCTCGGGTGCACCGGGACCCGAACCAAAGGTCTACCTACCCTAAAATCGATATTTCGGAGCTGCTGGCACAGTCTGTTCGGTCATCCATCGCACGGATCAAAATATATCCACATAAGTTCAAAATAAGGCTCTCGAAGCCATAAAAACCACAATATTGCATAAATGATACAAAAATGCATCAAGAATCATGTCAATCACTCCCACACCCCAGAAATATCATTATGCAACTACGGGGAGGGGTAAAGAGTCAAATCACACAAAATTACAAATTTCACATATTTCATCAAATTTTTAGGTCGTTACATCATCCACCTCTAAAAATCTAGTTCGTCCTCGAACTAAGGCAAAGAAATACCTGAATCGATGAAAAGCTGGGGATAGGAACTATGCATATCATACTAAACCTCCCAAGTAGCCTCATCTACAGGTCGATGTCACCACTGGACCTTAACCACAGGGATCACTCTAGAGCGCAACCGCCTAACATCCCTAGCCAAAAAGGAAATCGACTTCTCCACAAAGGACAACCGCTCATCTAACTGAACCAACTCCCAACTAATGACATGAGACTCATCAGGAATATAGCAACGAAGCATAGAAACATGAAAAACTGGACGAACAGCTGATAGATCAAGGGGCAAAACCAACTCATAATCCACATCACCAACAGTTCGAAGAATCTCAAATGAACCAATATACCTGGGACTAAGCTTGCCCCTCTTCCCAAACCTCATCACACCCTTCATGAGTGAAACTCGAAGGAAAACATGATCACCTACACCAAATCTCAAGGCACGAAGTCTACAATCAGCATAACACTTCTGCCTACTCAGAACCGCTCTAAGTCTATCTTGAATGACCCGGACTCTATCCAACGACTCACGAAGCATGTCCGTACCTCGAGGTCTCACCTCTGAAACATCAAACCAACCTATTAGAGAGCGACAACGCCTACCATATAACGCCTCAAAAGGAGTCATATCAATACTGGAATGGTAGCTATTATTATACGCAAACTCTGCTAAAGGCAAATGCTGCTCCCACTGGCCACCAAAATCCATCACGCATGCGCGAAATATATCCTCCAAAACTTGTATAGTTCGCTCTGACTGGCCATCAGTCTGGGGGTGAAACGTTGTGCTAAGATCAACCTAAGTACCCAACTCATCCTGAAAAGTCTTCCAAAAAGTGAGATGTGAACACAAAACCTCGATATGAAATAATAGACACCGACGCACCATACAGACGTATAATCTCATGAATGAATATATGGGCTAACCTCTCAGCACTGAATGAGACCTGAACCAGAATAAAATGAGATGACTTGGTCAATCGATCCATGATGACCCAAACACTGTCAGAACCAAGAGAAGTACGAGACAACCCAGTCACGAAGTCCATAGTGATCTGTTCCCACTTCCACTCGGGAATGGGTAACTCTAAAGCAAACCACCAGGTTTCATATACTTGGCCTTCACCCGCTGACAACATAGGAAACGAGCCACAAAATCTGCCATATCACGCCTCATACCACCCCACTAGTAGTGTTGTCTCAAATCACTATACATCTTAGTCACAACTGGATGGATGGAATATCTGGAACAATGGGCCTCCTCCAAGATCAACCTAATCCAATCACCACTCTCGGCACACAAACTCAGCCCCTAATCCTCAAAACTCTATCTGAATCAAGTGAGGCTTCCTTATCCTCGCCACTCAACACTTTATCTTGAATCAACCTCAATCCAACATCATCAAACCAATGAGCTCGAATCTGCTCCATCAAAGAAGATTTAGCCTCCACAAATGCCAAAACACACCCTGGTGTCGAAATATCAAGTCTAACCATCTGGTTAGCTAAAAACTGAATCTCTAAGGTCAATAACCTCTCCTAGGTCAAAAGATGCGCCAAACTACCCATGCTAGTCGACTTCCAGCTCAAGTCATCCGCAACCACATTAGCCTTGCTCGGATGGTATGACCCAAGAAAGAAACAGAATCCAACCAAAACTCGCACTTAGAGAACTTAGCATACAACTTTTTATCCCTCAATCTCTAAAGCATAATCCACAAATAATCCTCATGCTAAACCTTATTCTTGGAATAAACCAAGATATCATCTATAAATACCATAATAAAGTAGTCAAGATACGGTCGAAACACCCAGTTCATCAACTCCATGAACGTGGCAGGGGCATGGGTCAACCTAAAAGACATGACTAAGAACTCATAATGACCATATCGAGCCCGAAAAGTAGTTTTTGGAATATCCGAAGCTCTAATCCTCAACTGGTGATGACCAGACCTCAAATCAATCTTCGAAAACACCGCAACACCCTAAAGTTGATCAAACAAATCATCGATGCGAGAAAGAGGATATTTATTCTTAACCATCACCTTATTCAACTACCAATAATCAATACACATCCGCATAGACCCATCTTTTCTCTTCACAAATAAGACAGGCACACCCCAAGGTAAAATACTAGGTCGAATAAATCTCTTATCCAACGACTCCTGTAACTGATCCTTCAGTTCCTTCAGCTCTGTTGGGGCCATCCTATAAGGAGGAATAAAAATGGGCTTGGTGCTCGACTCAACATCAATAATAAAATCAATATCTCTATTCGAAGGCATACTAGGCAAGTCCGTAGGGAACACATCTATAAACTCACGGACAATATAGATAGAATCCAAGGAAGGAGGTGAAACAACACTGGTGTAACGAATATGGGCCAAGTAAGATAAACATCCCTTCTCAACCAATTTACGAGCCTGAACATAAGATATGACCTTCTTAGGACCTGAATGAAGTGTACCCTTCCAAGATATCCTTGGCACATCCGACGAAGCTAAAGTCACAGTCTTGGCATAACAATCTAAGATAGCATGATAAGGAGACAACCAATCCATACCCAAAATAACATCAAAATCTATCATATCTAACACAAGCAAGTCTATCAAAGTATCACGCTCGGCAAAAGTCACAACACAAGATCGATGCACCCGATCCACCGCTAAAGAATCACCTACAGGGGTAGATACACGCATAGGCATGAAAAGAGGCTCAGTAACAGAATAAAAACCCGAAGCAAAATACACATATACATAGGAGAAAGTTGATCTGGGATCAAATAATACAGATGCAAGTCTAAAACAAATGAGGAAGATACCTGTAATCACAGCATCAGAAGCCTCTGCCTCAGGTCTGACTGGTATAGCATAACAGTATCCATGACTACCAACTGGCTGAGTAAGACAACTCAGAACACAAGATATGAAAGAATTCGCACGATAAGGAATAAAATGAGGGAAGTTTTCTAAAGACATCTTATAGCCTCTCGAAGATAGATACGGACGTCTACGTACCGATCCGTGAGACTCTATTAAACATCTCGTTCTTACACCGTTGAGACCAATAAAACCTGGCTGCTCTGATACCAATTTGTCACGACCCAAAAATAAGGGTCATGATGGCACTTGTCGTGGCGTACCTTGACAAGTAAGCCTATTAGCCAAACTGATATAAAAAGAAGAAAAGATAAAAATATCCCACGGTAAGGCTTCTAGAACGAATTCGAACCATATAAGTAATCATAACAATGCGGAAAAAACTTATCCAAAATACCAATCATGCCCAAAACCAGGTGTCAATAGTGTAAGAACTACTAATACAATCCAAGAGTCAAATACATCAGAAAAATAACCACAAAAGGAATAATATTTGTATCTAAATACTAATAAAGACATAACTACTTTACAAAGATAGAGGTGAACTTCGGACGCATGAATATCCAACCGCTACCTTCGAAGCTCTAACAATCGCCCGAGTCAAGAAATCTGAGGCGCACTCGAGCTAGGACCTGCACCGAAAGGGCGCAGTAGGCATGGTTACGGTCCACTTATACTCAGTAGGTATCATAGGCCGACCAAGAAAAGTAGTAAATAAAGCATACAAAATATACACTAAGGGCACGTCACCTACAATCAGAAAATGTCCCACAACGGTAGCCGCACCGCTTGCACTCACAGTTCTAACATATCTCACATATATTACAACAACACACCAAGGTATAAAACACAAGTATACATTATGTCACATATAAATATAACAAGCGAGAACATGTAGATACAAAATCATCAAATACAAGCAAAGGAAGATAAGATAAATACATAGATGACAAGTCAATAAGACAATACAACACAACATAAACACAATAAAGTAAGTGCAATATATATAATGATGATGATGATGATGCACGAAGTCATCGTACAACCTCCGGGATCGTCGCACAATCCCCGTATACACCTACGGGGCTAACGCTTCCCGACGTAGGACCCATGGGGGGTTCGTCAACCCATATACAATCCACATATCTCATATCTCCTTTCCGACATATCCCTCGAAAAGGGTTTTATAAGGTGTTACAATATTTTCTTAAAAAGATGTTGTTAGTGTTTCTCAAATGTTGCCACGGTGGTACCAATGTTTCATGAATGAGTATGATATAAAGATGTAATGCTCACAACCAATCACAATGAGTATTTCCACAACCAATCACATGATATATTTCCACAACCAACCACAATGATACATTCCCACAACCACATGAGCCAACATCCACTTATTATTTTCGTTTCATCTATGAATTTCCACATGTCTCATATGCCAATAAAGTATGAATATAATCACAATACACCAATGGTACCACATTAAACAACACAATACAATTATTCACATGTATTCAAGGCTATCAATATCACATAGGACCCCACATGGTCAAACATCACATAATATCTCAATTTTAACAATTACATCACATATAGGCCCCCACACGGGCACAACACATAGATAGCCATTTTTGCATGATTAGTCCCCACCCTTAACATGCATTTTGTACCGTCATTTACTACCCAGTCCAGTCTGAAGAGTTAAGCCATAACCTACCTCGAAAGCCGAAATCGGTCCGCTACACTTGAACCCGCGACCTTACTTTTTATGAAAAATCCTGAACTCTACTAAAAATATCAAATATGAAATCTACGCATCAATACAAAACCAACGACACCCATATTGACAACTTTTGGTTTTGGGTCAAAACGGATCCCCAAAATGGATTTCCGAAAAAGAAGGGCAAAATTGAAATTTTACTTCAAAAACATGTTCCCCATACTTTTAGGAACCTACAGCTGAAAACCCAAGTTAAATCGAGTAAAAGACGAAGTTCAAATCGAAGAAAAAATATTTTTCAACTTTACCGGGTAAAATCTTTGAAATCCGGGTTAAAATCAAGAATCAGAGTTGTTTTGAAGGTTAAATTGATGAAAAACTAGTAATTATAAGATAAAAATATTATTCAAGTGAAAGGGGTAAAATTTGGCTTTAAAATCATGCCCTAAGATTTTTGGGGTTTTGAGAAATTTATCAAGAAATTATTATGAAAAGAGGTTAATTCTTACCTTTAATCCGGAATAAAACCAAGAAAAAGGTATTAATCTAGCTTCCCAAGATCCCACAAACTCTACTTTTAAGCTCCCACACTATATTAGGTTTAACTCTCAAGAGGCAAGATGAAAAATGAGCAAAATGAGCCAAAATGGGTGAAAAAAACTATTTATTGCAGAAAAATCTGCAACATTTAGTGCAGATTTTTTCCCTTAAGTCGAAATAGACTTCGACGGGGTGCTCGAGATTCGTTCAGAGTTCGATTTATACAAACGACTATGCAACCATACTAAATTCGACGCTCCGGACGCGATGGAGATATCATATTTTCAAGAAAATGTTGTTTTCAAAAATTGACCCCCGAAATTCGAAATCACAATTTTCCAAATCGATGGCCGAAATGAGATTTAAAAGCCGTAAAATCATACCAAACAAGCTAACACCCTAAAATCGACATTTCGAATCTGCTGGCGAAGTCAGATTTTCCATCCGAGGTTGTTTCGATCAAATGTGGGTCCCACACCCATATTTCTAATTTTCCAACTTTCCGACTAATAGGTCGAAATGAGCTCGGGTGCACCAGGACCCGAACCAAAGGTCTACCTACCCTAAAATTGATATTTCGGAGCTGCTGGCGCAGTCCATTTGGTCATACGTTGGACGGATCAAAATATATCCACATAAGTCCAAAATAAGGCTCTCGAAGCCATATAAACCACAATATTGCATAAACGATATCAAAATGCATCAAGAATCACGCCAATCACTCCCACATCATAGAAATATCATTATGCAACTACGGAGAGGGGTAAAACAGTCAAATCTCACAAAATCACAAATTTCATATATTTCATCAAATTTTTAGGTCGTTACATCATAATAGATACCAATAATACTAGAAAATATTTGTGAGTTAGGTAACTTTACATATAGTATTTCATTTATGCTAAAATTTTAGTTGGTACCGGTAGAATATTGATCAAAATGCAATATCATATTTTTGTATTAAACCTTTTTGTATATACAAAATAAATCTAAAATTTGTAATCAATTACATGTGTATATCTATACACACACACACACACACACAAACATATATATATATATCATATTATTTTTATATTATTTTTTTATTATTATATATCACTACTATATATAAGTGAAGGTTGGGGTGACTACCAAGGGTATTTCGGTAATTTTAGTGACCCCAACCTTTACTTATATATAGAAGTAAATAAAATGGTTGCAAATGCATATGGTTTTTTCCTTATATTTATTAGTTTTGTCCTCATTTTTATTGTGTAATTAAGTTGTTACACATACATATTATTTTTTCTTATATTTATTAGTTTTGTCCTCATATATTATTTTAATATTTTTATTTAGACCTTTGTAATTGAATTATAATGGTATTATTTTTTTATAAATATATTTTTGTTCCTTATTAAATGACTACGAAGGGTATTTCGATAATTTTATGGTGCAACAAAATGGTTACACATGCATATTGCTTTTTCCTTATATTTATTAGTTTTGTCCTCATTTTAATGGTGCAACAAAATGGATACACATGCATATTTTTTCCTTATATTTATTAGTTTTGTCCTCATGTATTAATTTAATAATATTTTTATTTAGACCTTTGTAATTGAATTATACATGGCACTATTTTTGTATAAATATCTTTTTGTTCCATATTAAATAACTATCAAGGGTATCGCGATATTATTCATTTTTTTACTACTACTACTTACTATTATTGATAATGAAGTCGCTAAGGTAACTGTTGTAGAAATTATTAATTTGATTTCCCAAAATAATTATTTGAGCTTATATGTGAAAGTTTTAGGAGAACATATTTCTTTTCTTGATAAAAAGCTCGATAAGTTAACTGATTTGATAAAAAAATGGAGTATTAGTTCAAACTCTATTGATATTGCTTCTTCTTTAGAGAGTAAGACAGAAGATTTGACGACTAAAGCCAGTATTCAAAGGCCCTTTGATATTGAAGGATTTCAACTTAAATCGTCTTTGCATGATTTAGAACAACTTCTTGATAAAAAGCTTTCTGGTTTAAATATTAGACCTATTGATTTGTGTAATGACTTTGCTGATAGCCTAGAATCCACTCCTGATTTGAAAAATCAGACCAAATCAGAGATTAATAAGCTTAAAGAAATGATTAGAAAACAGCCGGGTAAAAATCCTAGATATGTCGATTTACCCCGAATGCAAACTTATTACTATCCGCGACCCACTCCTAAAGATGTTCTAATAGAAGAAATGGATTAGAATCAGACTAATATGTCTTATAGCGAAGACGATGTTTATGAATGGAACCTTGATGGCTTACTGAGAGGCAATTAACAATCCTCGTACATCGTATTATGATGTATTCAACGGTGTACAAAGCCACAGGTAATAGAGAAAATAGAACAGATAAAGTTATCTGTAAAATGATAGTTACTGGTTTTACTAGCCAACTTCGTGGCTGGTGGGACAATTTTCTGACTCATGAGCAAAGAGAGTCAATTTTTAATGTTGTAGCTACTGCTCCAGGGGTTGATAACCTAGGAAGAGCACTAGTTTCAAATATTGAAGATGTTTCTTATACACTCGTTCTTACAATTTTAGAACATTTTAATGATAGATTCACCAATTAGTGAGAAAACATTCGTATTCTCTTAAATGGGCTTAGATATAAGACCCTAGGAGAATTTAGGTGGTATAAGGACACCTTTTTAAGTCGGGTCATGGAATTACCTGAAAATAGATATGCCCATTGGAAGGCCAAGTTTATAGACGGACATCCTCCATTATTTGCTTAAACGGTTAGAAAAACTCTTAGAGGCTCCTTTGGGTAAATTCCTTGGGAAAAGTATACCTATGGTCATTTGGTAGCAGCTTGTACCCAAGAAAGGTTAAACCTGTGTAATGAGTTAAAATTGTCTAGACAACTTAAGCTTGATAAACTTAGAGAAAAATCTCAGATAGGAGATTTCTGTAGCCAGTTTGGTATACCTGAACCAGCTTCCACTTCAAGAAAAAAAAAACACAGATATTCCAAAAGTGAGCAGCCTTATAGAAAAAAGAGATCTAGATATAGGTCCAAAGAAGAACGTGAAACTAGAAAAGTCTATAGGAAAACTACTAGATTTACCAAAAATAGGTCTAAGCGAGATCTTGCTAAGATTAAGTGTTACAGATGTGGTAACTTTGGGCATATTGCTCCAAATTGTAAGCTTCAAAAGCTTAAATCTTTAGATCTTGCTGATGATGTGCATGATCAAGTTTATGGTTTGTTATACAGCTCAGGTTTGGTATCTAATTATAATGCTAAATCTGAATCAGAAAATGATATTGAGTTGCCTGATTTATCTGATAGTGATAATGTTAATGGTTGTTCCGATTTCCAAGGTGATACCTGTACTTGTGATGATCCATTTTAGAATTTACAATCCCAGTTTAAAGATTTAAATGTTCAAACCATTACTTCTGATAATGTGTTAGAACTTTTGAAAGAAGTTTCGAATGAGAAACTATGGGAAAAGATTATTAATTTGTCTACTAGTTCAAAACCTAGTACTTCTAAAACTGTTGATAACCATACCTTTACTCCTAAAACTGCTGATAGCAATTATTTTATACCTTATTCTATATCGAAGGTTAATAGACGTTTTGCTATGAGTTATGCTCCTGGTAAAGATACTTCTTTTGATGATTTAAAAATTGAAGTTGAAAACTTGAAAAAAGAGATTAAATCTCTTAAAAAATCAAATGATTTGTGATCACAGAATTTCACAAATTGAGAAAGATATTTCTCCCACACAAATTTCCAAAGAAAAAGAAAAAAAATTCGAAGAAAGTGATACGGATGATATTCAAAATTCCCTTGATTTTAAAGATGATTATTTTTGGGGAATGATGCAAATTGTTACTGCTCATAAATGTCATATTAAATGTACTCTTTTGATTGATAATCATTTTTCAGTAACTAATATTGCTATGATTGATAGTGGAACAGATGTTAGCTGCATTCAAGAAGGGTTAGTCCCTACAAAATACTTTCATAAAACCACTCATGTAGTTAAATCTGCATCTAGACATGCTCTTGATATAGAGTATAAATTGTCAAACACTCATATTTGCCAGAATAAAATATGCATACCGCATTTCTTCTTTTTGGTAAAAAATCAGTTATACCCTCCAATTATACTTGGAACTCTTTTTACAAATGTTATTTATCCTTATACTCGTATTGATGCAAAATAATTTACTGCTACTTACAAAAATAAAGAGATATCTTATTCTTTTGTTACACCCCATAACTAGAGATATTAATGCTTTAATTGATATGAAGCAAAAACATGTTAATTTTTTACAGCTTGAATTACTTAGCATGAATATTTGTGATACAATGAAATCTGCTAAGGTACAGGAAAAAATTAAGTTAATTTCCAAACAACTGGTTGTTGATATTTGTGCTGATCACCCCAGTGCTTTTTGAAATCACAAAAGGCATATTGTTACTCTCCTTCTGAAGATAATTTCTGTGAGGATGATATCCCAATGAAATCATGACCTTGTTAAATGAATATTGAATTAGTTGAATTCTGTAAAAAAGAGATTGATAATCTGTTACAAAAGGGTTTGATAAAGCCTTCAAAATCTCCTTGGTCATGTACTGCTTTTTATGTTAATAACGCAGTAGAAAAGGAACGTGATGTTCCCAGGATGGTGATAAATTATAAACCTTTGAATAAACATTTAAAATGGAATATTTATCCTATTCCAAACAAAAAGATTTATTATCTCGTTTATACAACGTCGATATATTTTCAATGTTCGATTTGAAATCGGGATATTCGCAGATTTAAATATTTAAAGAGCATACTTATAGAACTGTCTTTAATGTTCCTTTTGGGCAATATGAATGGAATGTCATGCCGTTTGATTTGAAAAATGCCCCATCAGAATTTCAGAAAATAATGGATGATATATTTAATCCTTATGTGGATTTCATCATCGTTTATATTGATGGCATTCTTGTGTTTTCTAAAACATTTGAATTGCATATCAAGCATCTTGATATTTTGAAGAAAATTATGATACAGAATAGTTTGGTGATATCTAAGGCAAAAATGAGTTTATTTCAAACAAATGTTATATTCTTATGACATAATATCTGTCAAGGGAAGATTACTCCCATTCAGAGATCTATTGATTTTGCTTCTAAATTTCCTGATGTTATAATTGACAGGACTCAATTGCAGAGATTTTTGGGAAGCTTGAATTATATTTCCCTTTTTTATGAGAATTTATCTCGTGATTTAGCCCCGTTATTACGATAGGCTAAAAAGGATTATAAAGGAACGTGGACGGATAGTCATACAAATCTTGTTAAACGTATTAAATAGAGTGTTAAAACTTTACCCTGTTTAACTTTAGCCAATCCTGCTTGGCAAAAAATCATTGAGACAGATACATCTAATATTGGTTATGGTGGAATATTGAAACACGTTAATCCCCATAATAAAACTGAATACTTGATAAGATTTCATTCAGGTAGCTCATGAAATGCTAACCATTGTTAAATGCGTTCTAAAATTTCACGATGATCTTTATAATCAAAAGTTTTTGATAAAAACTGATGCTCAATCTATAAATATATATTTGATAAAGATTTTAAACATGATGCTTCAAAGTTAATATTTGCAAGGTGGCAAGCCCAATTAGCCCCTTTTGATTTTGATATTCAGTATACAAAAGGAATTGATAATTCCCTTCCTGATTTCTTATTTAGGGAATATCTCAATTAAAATGAATTTTTATACATCATTTCGTACTGAAAAAATTTAATTACTATTTTAAAGGTGATTCCATTATACAGAGACATTCAAAATCTCATAATTGATAAAGTCATCCATGATATGGTTGAATAAGAATTTTCTGTCTTTAATTATGAAGAAATTAGAGATATTGATTAATATGATTTGAAAATATCTGAATGATTGTACTATTTGCAGTATGGTTACTGACCCTCCATGGTAGATGGCCAGAGAAAAAGGACAGGGCATATTAGGAGGAAGATCACCCTCCGGTGGAACGGGAAGATCATCCCCAAACAGATCATTTTCTCCGAGATCGTCATACAGATCCTCATCTAATTCCCCCGTTATACAAATGGGCAATAGGAGTTTGATAAACTCCAAGGTATCGCTGAAAGGTGAATCTTCATCATCTACTTCTATCCATCTGGATGATATTCTGAAAGATAGCCCGTTATACAGACAATTGCAAGCTTATTTAGCAGCTCAAAAGCAAAATGATACATTTGCTTCAATTGCAAAAGAATGATGATATCAAACCTTATGAAAGTCTAGAAAACAAAGAAATGATATTTCTTATTGAAAACTCTAAGATTCAGAGGCGAAATGAACCATGGAAGATACTCCACAAATATTTGATGAACAATTTATATTTTTTGGGTGAGTCATACAAAACCCGCACTTATTATGAAACCATTCTCAGTACCACAGGTAGTGCAAAATACGAATATTTCTACGGTTATAACTGTGAAGAGAATGTTTATAGCTTCTCTAAAATTGTTATATAACGAATTATATCCGTAGAAGATTGGGGAATGACCACTATGATAGAAAAGCAGATATTGCTCAAAGGTTCCATAATAAATTTCACTTATTGGGACTACATTCAAACCTTTGATAAAGTCTTTTATTATAATAATGATAGACATAAGCATACTTGGTTTATAAAGGTATGCGCAAAGACCTTTGCAGAACCAATTCCAAATTGGTTTTTAAAATGGTGGTCCTATCATGGTCCAACCATTCAGATATTGCTAGATTCATTTTTAAAGTTATACAAAGAATGGGCCAAAATCTCTCCTCAGTTAAACAAATTATATCATGCAGATCATATCTGCAATTTGGATAAAAAATTTCAAATGTCGAAATTCGGATTCACAGGAGAACAAATCCCATGTTTATACAGGGTACTTTATAATAATTTTTGGGACGAATTAATGAGAAAGGATCCCAAACCAAAAATATTGCATGGACAGGAACTCTTGTACTCTATTCAAAATAAGGTTCAAGAATATTCAGTAGCCCCACGACAAAATATTATCGAGGAAATTTCACTAAAACACATTACAGGAATTGATATACATCACGGCGACAAAATTGAAATGATAGAAAACTATTTGGAAGAAGTCCGAAAAAATCTGATGAAATCAGTTGATAGTCGTGACAAATTAGACACTTCAATGAAAAGTATAACCAACGATGATATCTCCAAAGAAGATGTTGAAGACTCACAACCTATCCCTTCAGATAAACCTCTGTCAGAAGATGCCATTGCAAGAACGGAGGAATTTCTTAAAAAATTAAAAGGGAAGAATAAAGTGTGATTTATTATTCCCAGATGCATGCATAGTAAATTCACTATGCATGGGACCTGGATGTGGGATCCTTAGTACTATTGGCAGATTCCTACACAGTAGATCCACTGTTGATGGGACCCGGATGTGGGACCCATTTTACTATTCGTAGATTCTTTTTCTTTTCTATAAATAGGTTCCTTCATTTGTTAGGGAAGGCAGAAGATTTTCATTTTTTTTTCTTTTCTCTCTTGAAGTCTCTCTTTCTCTAGTTCATCATCTCTCTTATATAATATTCTCATGTTTGGAATAAAAGTCTTGATTGACTTTTTGCTGCTAAGAAAAGGGGATAGGGCCCTTTGTAAGAACTATAAAGTCATCCCGAGTGAACATCTTTTGACCCAGCACAGGCTTCTGGTGATGGACTTGATAATCAAAAAGATCAAGAAGAGTAGGGCCGTGGAAAGCCGCCCTAGCATTAAGTGGGGACGTTTGACGCCAGTCAGTGCGCTGGATATAGGAGAAAAGGTGGCGGGAATGGGGTTGTGGGAGTGCAAGGGGGACGTGGATATTATGTGGGATAGGGATGCTAGCTGCATCATGAAGACTACAAGAGAAGTGTTGGCTGTTTTGAAGGGTCGGGCAGGACGACATAAGGGGGACTGGTGGTGGAATGAAAAAGTTAAAAAGAAAGTGGAGAGTAAAAAGGGGGCGTATGTAAAGTTAATTGAGAGTAGGGATGAAGAGGGGAAATGGGTGAATAGGAAGGCGTACAAAGTAGCAGGAAAGGAGGCTAAGTTAGTAGTTACAGCTGCTAAGACAACAGCGTTTGAAAGCTTGTATGCGGGGTTAGAGGAGAAAGGTGGGGAAAAATGATTGTATAGACTGGCTAAAGCTAGGGAGCGAAAAGGGCGTGACCTTGACCAAGTGAAGTGCATAAAAGGGGAAGGACGGGAGAGTTTTGGTGGAGTATGTCCACATTAAGAAGAGATGGCAGGATTATTTTTGTGGCTTATTGAATGGGGAAGGGGATAGAAGCTTTGAGCTAGGAGAGCTGGAGCACTCGAAGAAGAATCGGGATTTCGGTTACTGTAGACGTTTTAAGGTAGAGGAGGTCGTAAAGGCTATTCGTAGGATGCAGAGGGGCAGGGCGACAGGGCCCTACAAAATTTCGGTGGATTTTTAGAAGTTTACTGGTAAAACGAGTTTGAGCAGGTTGACAAATTTGTTTAACGACATTTTCAAGACTGCAAAAATGTCTGGGGCGTGGAGATGGAGTACGCTGATTTCAATGTATAAAAACAAGGGTGACATTCAGAGTTGCAATAACTATAGGGGCATTAAGCTATTGAGTCACACTATGAAGATTTGGGAGAAGGTGGTTGAACGAAGGTTGAGGAGGGTCGTGTCCATTTCGAAGAATCAGTTTGGATTTATGCCTGGTCGCTCGACGACAGAGGCAATCCACCTGGTGTGAAGATTGGTGGAGAAGTAAAGGAAAAGGAAGAGGGACTTACACATGGTGTTCATCGACCTAGAGAAGGCTTATGACAAAGTCCCGAGAGATGTGCTTTGGAGATTCTTGGAGGTAAGAGGGGTCTCGACGACGTCCATCAGAGCTATTAAGGACATGTATGATGGAGGAAAGACTCAGGTGATGTCGGTGGTGAGAGACTCAGATCATTTTTAAGTTGAGACAGGGTTGCATCAGGGGTCGACTCTCAGCCCATTTTTGTTTGCGCTGGTGATGGATGTGTTGACACAGAGTATTCAAGATGAGTTGCCTAGGTGTATGTTATTTTCATATGACGTGGTGCTAATTGATGAGACGCAGGGGGTGTCAATGATAAATTGGAGGTTTGGAGTTAAACCCTCGAATCTAAGGGGTTTAGGTTGAGTAGATCCAAGGCGGAGTATTTGGAATGTAAGTTTAGTGAATCGAAGCAGGAGGACGGAGTGGTGGTGAGGTTGGATTCCCAGAATGTTTGTAAGAGAGACAGTTTTAAATATCTTGGGTCTATGATTCAGGGGAATGGTGAGATTGATGAGGATGTCTCTAAACATATTGGAGAAGGTTGGATGAAGTGAAGGCTCACCTCGGGAGTGTTGTGTGATAAGAAGGTTCCCTTAAAGCTTAAAGGCAAGTTCTACAAAGTGGCAGTCCGTCCGGCTATGTTGTATGGTGCGGAGTGTTGGCCAGTCAAGAACTCCCATATTCAAAAATTGAAGGTAGCGGAAATGAGAATGTTGCGTTAGATGTGTAGACTTACTAAAGGAGATAGAGTTAGGAATGAGATTATTCAAGAGAAGGTGGGAGTGGCTTCGATGGAGGACAAGATGAGGGAAGGAAGGTTGAGATGGTTTGGGCTTGTGATGAGGAGGGGCACGGATGCCCCAATACGTAGGTGCGAGCGGATAGATTTGGATGGTATCAGGAGAGGTAGAGGTAGGCCGAAGAAGTATTGGAGACAAGTTATTCGACAGGACATGGAGCTGTTACAGCTGTCTGAGGACATGACCCTAGATAGGAAGGTGTGGAGATCGCTAATAAGGGTAGAAGGCTAGCGTGTGGGTGGGTTGTAACTAGTAGTTAGGGAGATCCGATGTAGCTGGGTTAGTAAGCCTAAGACTATGTACATTGGTAGGAGCCACTAGTATATGCTACTACTAGGGGGCGCCCTTTTCTCCTTTTCTCTTCCTTTCCCTTTTCTTATTTCTTATTTCCTGTTTTTTTTAATTTTTGTATTGCTATTTTTCATGGCTCGCTTAGCTCTACTGTTATTATTTCTCATTTTTTATTTTGTTTATACCACCCATTTTGTGTCATATATTACTATGACCTCGTTGACTATTCATTATCTTGAGCCGGGGGGCTATCGAAAACAGCCTCTCTACCTCTTCGGAAGTAGCGGTATGGACTGCGTACATTTTACCCTCCCCAGACCCCACTTGGTGGGAATACACTGGGTTTGTTGTTGTTGTTGTTGTTCTTGTTCTTGTTGTTGGAATAAAAGTCTGCCATTAATTACTATTCAGGCCTTGCAACTGGCCAATTAAGGTAGTTGTTTCTTTTTTTAATTTGAGTTCTTTAATACTCTCTCTCCTTCTTCGGCCGTGACTATTTCTGACTAAAAAAATTTTCATATCTATGCTAAAGATCTAACTTCTCTTGTATAATAGCCAAGAAAGTTCCAGACTCTATCAAAATATAAATGAACTTCTCTATAGTTTGTTGACTTGGTTCCAAAATGGTGGTACAGTCGAAGTTGGTACTGTTTTTGTTGGCTTTGTCTTAGTGACTACGTCTAGCAAGACGTTAATCTTTAAACCCGTTAAAATTGAAGAAAAGGGTGTCCTTCTTCACGGTTAGAACTGGTAGACACATGGGCTCAACTCAAGTATGTATTAAGTTTTGACAGGCCTTTTGTTTGGGTAAAACTCCCATACAGTCAATAAGCTATATGAAATTCTTATATATTTCGGTTGGTATTTCCGATATTAACTTATAGCTCTGGATGGCTGCGCGAATTACCTCCAGCCCTGACAGATCCTGTAATTGTTTCTCCCATACAAATTTCCAAAGAAAAATAAAAAATTCCTGAAAGTTAAACAAGTGGACTATTCCAAAAGTTGATATAAAAACCATTTATGATTATGGTTGGTTTGAGAAAGTTTTTATAAAAAAATGATAAAGACAACTGAACAGTCTCTAGCATTAAATTCTTATGAACAAATGATTTGTTTATTAAATAAGCGAGACATTAATTTGCATAATAACCATTATAATTTTATGCACATTGGATTGGTTCAAATTGCTTTTAAACCTTTAACTCTTAAAGGGTTATCAAAGACATTTTTAGCAGGTCTTAAAGATGCTAGAAATCTAAATTTCAGACAGTCTCTAATGGGCTCGATTGAATCCACTGTGGCCTATGGTCTAGTTTATTTCAATACTCAGCCAAATTTGTAATTATCTTTGACTGATGCAAATATACTTGATGTTTTAACATGAAATGTGAAAACGCATGGTTAAAATTATGCGCCAGTATCTGAACGTATTTGTCTATCGTACAAAATTTATTACAAATTATTAACTATTTTAAATCCTTGATGTAACTTATATGATACATCGGATCAGACTATATTAGTCGAGACTAATTTTACAAGGTCTAAGGTCACCACAAGGAGACTTATTAAATGGGATGAGATTGATTTTCCCACTACTTGGACCTTAGATTTGGTTATATCTCAATCAAGTCACTGATGATTTAACTAATAGTGAATTATCGCAGGTGACTCAAAATCCGGATGGTAGGATTTGTATTCAATTTGATGAAAGGTCTACTATTTATAACAGACATTCATTCTCCATGCTTAAAGTATTACCTGCTATGCATCATATTTCTCCGGTAGAACCATTATATGGTCAAGCTAGAAGTCGTGTAGCTTTTTTGCACACAATTGACTCGGCTTCTACAAGATTTGTAGAGAAAGTTAAAGTCAATCCTCGAACAAATATTGTTCGAGATAATGATAATATTTCTGATAGAGATATTCCTACTGCTTCTGAAATGAACTTTGATCCGAATGATATTTAATGATTCCACACCAAATCAATTTTAGTCTTGGATCCCAGGAAAGAAATTATATTAAAAAGAATTTTTTGATAAAAATGGAACAGTTTAGCACTTGATTTTTTTAGACTTATAGTCCCGATGAGGTGAATAATATTTCTCAAGAATTCTATGAAACGTGTGCATTACATAATCAAATTATGTATTTTGTGCCTTAGTTTATAACCACATACTTTCCATTGTATGTTATGGTGCTTAAAAGATCATATCAAGATAATAGTGGTAACATTTTTAGAACTGTTTACCCTCCTCAAGCTCCTTTTATTTTACCAAATAATACTGGTAATACCTTTTCTGCATTTGAAAAATTCATTGATAATGAAGTCGCTAAGGTAACTGTTGCAGAAATTAATAATTTGATTTCCCAAAATAATTATTTGAGCTTATATGTAAAAGCTTTAGGAGAACATATTTCTTCTCTTGATAAAAAACTCGATAAGTTAACTGATTTGATAAAAAAACTTAGTATTAGTCCAAACTCTACTGATATTGCTTCTTCTTCAGAAAGTAAGACAGAAGATTTAATGACTAAAACCAGTATTCAAAGGCCCCCTGATATTGAAGGATTTCAGCTTAAATCGCCTTTGCATGATTTAGAATAGCTTCTTGATAAAAAGCTTTCTGGTTTAAATATTAGACATATTGATTTGTCTAATGCCTTTGCTGATAGCCTAGAATCCACTCCTGATTTGAAAAATCAGACCAAATCACAGATTAATAAGCTTAAAGGAATGATTAGAAAACAACCGGGTAAAAATCCCAGATATGTCGATTTACCCCGAATGCAAACTTATTACTATCCGCGACCCACTCCTCAATGTGTTCTAATAGAAGAAAGGGATTGGAATCAGACTAATACGTCTTATAGCGGAGATGATATTTATAAATGGAACCTTGATGGCTTAACTAAAAGGCAATTAATAATTCTCGTACACCGTATTATGATGTATTCAATGGTGCGCAAAGCCACAGTTAATATAGAAAATAGAATAGATAAAGTTATCTGTAAAATGATAGTTGTTGGTTTTACTGGCCAATTACATGGCTGGTGGGACAATTTTTTGAATCATTAGCAAAGAGAGTTAATTTTTAATGTTGTAGCTACTGCTCCAGGGATTGATAACCTAGGAAGAGCCCTAGTTGCAAATAGGTAAGATGTTGTTTATACACTCGTTCTTACAATTTTAGAACATTTTAATGGTAGATTCACCAATCAGTACGAAAACATTTGTACTCTCTTGAATGGGCTTAGATGTAAGACCCTAGGAGAATTTAGGTGGTATAAGGACACATTTTTAAGTCGGGTCATGGAATTACCCGAAAATAGATATGCCCATTGAGAGGCTAAGTTTATAGATGGACTTCCTCCATTATTTGCTAAAAGGGTTAGAAAAACTCTTAGAGGCTTCTTTGGTGAAATTCCTTGGGAAAAGTATACCTATGGTCATTTGATAGCATCTTGTACACAAGAAGGGTTAAACCTGTGTAATGAGTTAAATTTTTTTAGACAACTTAAGCTTGATAAACTTAGAGAAAAATCTCAGATAGGAGATTTCCGTAACCAGTTTGGTATACCTGAACCAGCTTCCACTTCCAGAAAAAAAGGACATAGATATTCCAAAAGTGAGCAACAAAAAAGAGATCTAGATATAGGTCTAAAAAAGAACGTAAAACTAGAAAAGCCTATAGGAAATCTACTAGATTTACCAAAAATAGGTCTAAGCTAGATCTTGCTAAGATTAAGTGTTACAGATGTGGTACTTTGGGCATATTGCTCCAAATTGTAAGCTTCAAAAGCTTAAATCTTTAGGTCTTGCTGATGCTGTGCATGATCAAGTTTATGGTTTGTTATACACCTCAGGTTCAAAATCTGATTACAACATTATACAACAATTAATCATCATGATTCATCTCTAATTTCCTCAGCGTAGGTTTTATTCATAGGTTCACATGAATATACATCTATACAAATCAATTCCACATAAAATTGATCACCCAACATGGATTTAAATTCAATTGATCATTTTCAACATAAACAAAACTAACCCAACATGAAATTCATAAAAAATCCATAAACTTAAACTTAGAAAAGAGATTCTTGGGCTTCATGGACGATAGGAGTCCATGAATGAACACTACGCATACCTTAGTTCGTGGTTTTATGAAGATTGATGGTGAAACTTTCTTGAAATTAGATCTTCTATAAAAACCCTAGCTTGTTCTTGAGAGAAACTTGATAGAAGAGAGTGTATTTTGGGTGAAAAGTGGTTGAATCATGTGATAAAGGGCTTAAATAAGGGTGGGAAATTGACCCTTTTAACCCTGGATGCGTCTTGTAATTTTAGTAAAAAATTGCCGAATTGAACCCCTGGCGCGACGCTGCGCTATCGCGCCGTGTCACTGGAATTTGACAATTAAGAAACTGAGGGATGGCGCGATGCGGAGCCATCGCGTTGCCCCTTCTTTTATGACCTGGAACTTTGGCACGACGCGGAGGAAATCGCGCTAAGACACTGGAAAAGGACAAGTTTGAATTTGGGCCCTGGCACGATGCGCCATAATCGCGGACCCCTACTGAAATTTTCCAAATGCCATTTCCTCTTGTGGCGCGGCGCGCCACTGACTAATATGGCGCGGTTTTAAAATGGGAACTTGAAATAGTCGTAACTTCTGACCCGGTTATCGAATTTGGGTGAATCTTATATCGATGGAAAGCTTATTGAATTTCCCACATGAAAAAAAGTGAAAATTGTGAAAGTTCCTCATGCAATAATCATCATTCAATTTAGAAGCTAATATTAGACATTCTTGAGATGAAATTTGCTAGGAAAAGTATGGGGTATTACAAGCATGATTATTATGATGTTTTGACATGAGATTGAAGCATGGGTTATTACCCCAAGATTGAATATTATTATTTCAAGAAATATAATGCTTTATGCATCCTATTATCATATTATTTATAGATTTTCAGTAAATCTTTGATCTTTCGATCATCGGATTAGCTATGGTATCCATTTTTTAGATTATTACAGATTATAGAATTCAAATCAGCTTTATTTATAGATTTTATCATATAAATGCCTAATTGGTTTTAGATAATCCCTTATGCTAGTTTTAAAGTGGATTTCTAACAGAATGAGTGTAGCAAATAAAAAGGGAGTAGTATTAAGCACCGAGCGGGAAGTGTGGGATCATTTACCCTATCTTCCACAGAACTACATAGCCAACGTAGGGACAGATTTTGAGATTATTCCCATTTCTATATGGATGATAGATTTAGCTTATGATCGATCACATGGAAAGTAGGTTATACTCTCTGGCAAGAGTATAACACCTCTCCCCAACGTGAGGTTTCTTCCTTAGGAGGACAAGACGTTGGACTCCATGTAGCTCGCATGATTTATGTCGGTTAAAAAAACCTCCCTACTAGTAAATAAAACCTTTGGAAGAATTTTCTTATGATAAAGTGTTTTTATTATAGCTTAATGGTAAAGATTTTCAGAATAGTTTCTCAGAAAAAAATAACAAAAAGCTTTTTAGAAAGTTAAGTGTAAAGGCTCACAAAGTTTACTCAGATTATGCTTTACAGAAAGATATTAGCTACAGGTTTCAGCCTTCAGATTTCAGAATTAAGAGTGAGTTTTTTCTACACTTAGACAGTATGATTTAAAGAGAGAATACAAGTACAACTTTTAGAACTAAATGTTATGACTCACTAGACTTATAAAGTTTGATTTGCTATTCATGATTTCAGATTTTAGTATTTCAGATACTCCGGCTTATGTGGATCATTTACATTTAGCATGTATTATTTTACAAATTATGATGATGAGATGATGTTTTTACTTATACATTCACCCCCATATACTCAGTACATCCTTAAAGTACTGATCCACATATATGTCTATGTGCTACATTATCTCATAATATAGGTATCAGTTCAGTTGTAGCACGTATACCATATTCATACAGTTTGTAGCTTTCAGTCAGCTGGTGATAAGTTCTCTTGATTCAAGGGCTCGAGTCAATCATATAGCTTGAGTAGTATTTTATTTTATTCATTCAGTCGTATTGATTTGGGATAGCTGGGGGTCATGTACCGGCTACCTATAGTCAATACTAGTAGAGGCTTCATAGATAGTCAGTAGAGTTAATGTATTTGATTCCAGTATTATTTTGTAAAAGTAGAGTTGTAATCATTTTAATTCAGTTTTGTATTGATCAGATTCAGAAAAGAGTCATCTTCCACTTATTTCATTCAGAATTATGTATTTTTATTCAGTTGCTTAAGAGTTATGCCAGTAGAAGGGTTATCTTGGGTCCACTTGTGGTCCTAAGTACCGTATGACATCTCGGGACCCATTTTTGGGGCGTTACAAACTTGGTATCAGAGCACAAGGTTTAAGTGTCCTAGGGTGTCTGTGAAGCCATGTCTAGTAGATTCTTGCAGAATGGTATGGAGACGTCTGTACTTTTCTTCAAGAGGTTACAAGGTATTTAAGAAAAGTTTCCCTCCTTTTATACTCTAGATCATGCAGTAAAGTTGTTCTCTCAGAATTTTCTATCTACTCGTGTGTTACCCCAAAATTCTTTATCTATGACTTATTCTCTGAATAACATGATTAGCAAGTTCCAATTCCTCTTCAAATAATGCTCTCAGATTTACCATCAGAAATCTCAGAAGTCATACCAATGGCTTGAGAGGAGCTCTCTAGTGTGTCATAAGTCCCTCAAGTTGAAAGTTATGTCCTCATCCCTATGAGTTGTTCAGTTGAGTCAGAATTAGATATGTATTCAGATTATCATTGACCCTTTTCAATACAGATAGTGCTCATGAGAGGAGATAGTATAAACCTAGACTGTTAAATGAAGTGTGCATTCGAGGGGTATCATGAACTTCAGTGTTATGGTTTGTGAATAGTAGAACCTTATTATAGTTGGAAGTATGGGTATAGAAGAGTAGTGGAAAGAAAGTAGGAATGACGATTAATAGAAAGTATAGGGATAAACTTAGGCATGTTGTCAAGTTTTGTTAAGGTGGTATGTCCTTGCATGCTAGTTTAGTGGAAGGTAGAGAAGGAGTTATTAGTTAAGGAGAATTGTTGTTTTCTTGAAGTACGGAAGAAGTTATTAATGGTATTTATGGTGATTGAAAAGTATAGGATATTAATAAAGTATTTGGTGATTGAGTACCGTTAATTTAGGCATATAAAAGGGTAAATAGTAGTGATATATGAAAGTAGTATGTACTAATGGATTATAATTATATAGGTCATATGATTTTGACCAATTACTATTATTATGAAGTTCTAGTGGACTAGTGTTTCTTGATGTTTCATTTTATAGCTTCCAAGTGAAAATTGTATGTAAGGTGGGTTGTTAAATCATGTTTAGCACTAGACATTAAGTTTGAACAGTTGATGGTCATCAAGGTGGATGTAATAATTTCTTGGTTAGTGGTGCTAGTTATATGAAAGTGATCTAGCAGGCTTGAAAAGTATGTGAAAGAGTTTGAGTCCATTTTAATTCGTAATTAAGTATGTTGTATATATGATGAAGGAGTATTCCCGAGGTGATATGGGGTTGCATTATCTTCTAAGGTTATTATGTGTTGTGTGTGGTTAGTAATACCATTGATTTACTAAGGGGTAGGAGACTAGTTATATAGTATATGATGTTCTTAATGGCTAAGTTAAGGAGTTGAGTTATGGATAGATGATGTTGAGCCCTGTTGGTATGATCTTGATTCTCATGGTTTAGAAATATAAATTTAAAGTTGCGATATTAATAGGTTATGACGGAAGCAGTATGGTTTATTAAAGGTTGAAGATATCTGTGTTAAGTGTTAGAATCTAAGTTTAAATCTTTGAAGATTGAGCGAATAGAAATGAGAGTTGAAGCTCTAGAAGGTGTTAACTTAGGATGTGGTGATACTCATGAAGATTCTAAGTTAGTAAGTGTTCAAAATATTATATGATGATTAGTGGGGATGTAGAAAGATAGAGTTGTACCTCAAAAAAAAGTATTAGAAGTGGGTTTTACACTTTCAGGTGTAGTCTTTTAGAGTAATATTGTTATTTACGTGTATCGTTGTGTTCCAAACTCTAGAGTGCAGTGAGTGTAGTCCAGTTTAGAGTTTAGTAAAGGGTTCTTTAGACTTAGAATGATGGCTTAAAGCTAAGGGGGAGATGATAGAACCAGTAACCAAGTCAAGCTCTCAGATTCTAGTAGTGATGCCAGTATGTTATAGAACATCAGAAAGTGGGGGGGGAGGCTCAACCCATTCTTATTTCAGTATTGGTATTTCAGTTATCCCAATATCTACTCATGCCTTACATGTTAGTTCCATGATCATAGTTCATGCTCATGTATATAATTATATAATAGAGAATCATGTGCTCTCCCAGTTCCTAGTATGAGGAGTTCCAGTTCATCCAGCAGTTGGAATCATATTCCATAAGTTATGAACTCCAAATTCAGGTCATGCAGCTCATGACTCATGTGCTCATGTTTTATAGTATGTTCAGTTCCAGTACTCATGCAACACCCTTAACAATCGGCGAAATTCAGATCTATATCATGTATGTCCTCAGATTAGATCTCTTTAATAAATCCATGTCGTGAACACTCTTTTTCCCGGACCTCGGTAAATTGTCAAGTTATGCTTAGTATCCCTTCACGTTTCAGGCCCTGGTATTCTAACTTTTCAGTGACCTTTCCTTAGGTTAAGATAGTGATGATGAATAGTTGTGTGGATAGGAGAGAGTAAATGTGTTATGTTGGGAAAAATGGTTGTAGGCTTGTTTAATGTAAGCCTATAAGTGAAGAACTATTGAGGTGAAGCTTTTTTGTGTGTATGACTTGGTTAGTTGAGAATATTATAGGTGTGTCTTTCTAAGAATCGAATAGTGCATGGAAGTTGTTATTGATAGAGGTATTAAAGAATACGAGAAAGATACTCTTATGGGTATTTGTTTAGAAGTGCAATGTGGTTATGAAGATAGGTTTGAACGTTATGTTGGTATATAAGTGGATGGGCGCGTTGTGCGCTAAAGATTTCCTAGTAAGAGGTTGAATTTAGTTATTAAATTGATAAGAAGAATTATCTTAGAGAATAGTAGTTATGACAATTCTTGGGGTATTGAATCCATGGTTCAGACTAGTATTATGGTGTTATGTGTAGTACCTCATGATTCTGAGTTAGACTTGACCATGATGAAAGGATTTAGTTCAGTTAGAATTTAGTAGACGGATTTATCGATGTCATGTGAAAATTATGAGTTGAATCAAGCGAGTATGGTATTTAAAGGGGAATAGTATAGTTGATGGAGTGTTTGAGAAGTGCTTCTAAGCTTGAAAGTAAGAAGTTGCATTGCTTAAGGCCTATAAATTCTATCCTAACTTATGATTTATGGGTCTATGTTTCATGTTACAGAGTGGTAGCAATGTTATGATTTCTTATTCAAATGTTTTGTTCAGATCATGCCCAAAGTTCATTGTTCCCTAATATCATTAGAATTTCTTAGAAGAGTGTTGGAGAAATACTCCATCTGAGTATGAGCATTCAGTATGATTCAGTCTGTATAGCCAGTAATCTAGTTTAACAGTCGGACAGACAAATTTCTATAGTTTTTCTATCTTACGATTTAGTCTAGTCTTACTAGCTGAAATTTCTTAAGTATGGCCATTTCAAGAGGTAGTTTATTCGCATCTAGGTAAATTACGAATTCAGCTCAGTATATGGATCAGGCATCAGTTTCAGATTCAGATATCTAGTCATGATTCAGTTCATAAGTATCTAGTGAATGATCTTAGTTTTCCAAGCACTCTAACCCAGACAATGTAATACCCATTGTATGATCTTAGCCTCGTTGTTTCATGATTCATGCCTGCATAAGTTGTCACTTCACAGTTCTACATGAATAATTGCATCATGAATACTTTAAGCGGATTCTAAACTCTCAGCATGAATCAGCTTCTTATAATAAGTAAAGGTAAGTCAGCTCATAAATTAGTTTTATGGTAGAGGTTTGTAATGTTCCAGACTTAGTCATGTAAGTATATTCTCAGATGTAAATGTTCAATATGTAATCTCAATTGCCTTAGTTCATAATACTCTTTCCAATCAGTCCGTTGAGGGTGCTACTTGGGAAGCAGAAGCAGACATGCGTACCAAGTATCCTCATCTCTTCTCCATGAACTCAGATTCAGTCGAAGGTAATAGTCTTCTTTCATTCAATTTTTTTCCAGTCTCAGATTCAGCTATGTAGCTAATTTCGTGAGAATTCATGCACTAGCAAATCAATTCAGTAGCTCATTATGTTGAGATTCAGTTATTCAGTTTATTTAAGTTTTGCATGATAGCTTATAGCCTTAGATTCCTCAGTATTTTCAGCTTATCTAGCCACATTTGAGAACGAATGTTCCCGAGGGGAAGATATTATAATACCTCATATTTTTCCTAGCTTAATTTCTTCCCTAGAATGTTAAGGATTAGCTTCTAAAATGAATACCTTTTTATTTCATGTGGAATTCTCCAGATTTAGACCTCCCATTGTGTGGAAAATTGAATAAGCTTTCCATCGATACCAAATTCGCCCAAATTCGATACTCGGTTGAGGAGTTAGAGAATTTTTAAGTTAACAGTGTCCCACCTGAGCAACCACCACGTCGCGGTAAAGGACAATTTCATAATTTTCAATTCCAGTGGACCTCCGCGATATTAGCGCGTCGCGGAGAGGTCCAAATTTCCAATTGTCAAAATTCAGTAGCCCAACGCGATACTGGCGTGTCGCGTCAGTGGCCAAAATAGCATTCCAAAAGGGGCACCGCGATTGTGGCGCGTGGAGGAGTCTGCCCAGTTCCCAATTGTCCTATTTCCAGTGAGCCACCGCGATAGTGGCGCATCGCGGTGGCCTACCAGTTCGGAAATGTTCCTTTTTCCAGTTTCATTTAGAAGTTTAAAAGGGGTATTTTGGTCAATTCCCAAGCCCCCAATTCGTATATAACATGAGATTAAGCCCATTCTAAGCCTATTATGCCCATTATTCATCAATTTTCTCTCAAAGAAAAACCCTATAGCTTAAAGCTTTCTCTCCAAGAAATCAAAATCCTCCATTGTTTCTCCAAGAAAGCTCTAAATTGAGGATTCCCAAGACAAGATAATCAAGAACTCATCTTCAAGAACTCAAATAGGAATTAATAATTCAAGTTTCTTCATCTAATCATCAATCAAGGTATGTGGGGTTTATGAACAAGGATCTTTTTCCATCCTTGTGCCCAAAACCAAGCTTTTATTTAAAATTCATATGATTTTGAATGTTTATTCATGAGATTTGAATTAGGGTTCATACCTATTATTGCTAATTGCAAGATTATGAGATTTTCAATGTTTTAGAAGTTAAATTTTTTTCATGTCTATTTTCATACTTTCATGCCTATTGCAGAAATTTACAGATTTTGAGATGAACTATCATTGTTTTCAATATCAAGCATGATTATTATGATGTTTTGACATGAGATTGAAGCATGGGTTATTACCCCAAGATTGAATATTATTATTTCAAGAAAGATGATGCTTTAAGCATCCTATTATCAGATTATTTACAGATTTTTAGTAAAGCTTTGATCTTTCGATCATCGGATTAGCTATGGGATCCACTTTTCAGATTATTACAGATTACAGAATTCAGATCAGCTTTATTTATAGATTTTATCAGATAAATGCATAATTGATTTTAGATAAACGTTTATGCTAGTTTTAAAGTAGATTTCTAACAGAATGAGCATAGAAAATAAAAAGGTAGTAGTATTTAGCACCGAGCAGGAAGTGTAGGATTAGCGTGCCCTATCTTTGTAATACCCCAAACTTTTTTTAAGTCAAATCTAGTCTCTAGAAAATCTAGTGATGACTTCCTAAATGGTTAATGTTTAAATCAGATAGAATTTCCCCAATTTCAACTTTTATCATGTGGGAAATTGAATTAGCTTTCTAACGATACCAATTTTGTCCAAATCCGGTACCGGAGTAAAAAGTTATGGATGTTTACAGAGAAGTGACGGTCAGGCCAACGGACCGTCGAGCTAGCGACGGACCGTCGCCCAAGCCGTCGTGGCTAAGGCAGTGAACCAATCTTCTGGACAAGTATGACGGTCAGGATCAATGGACCGTCGAGCTAGCGATGGACCGCCGCCCAAACCATCGCAGACGAGGCAGAAAGTTCAGGTTCTGGCCAAGTACGACGGGATGGACCGACGGACTGTCGAACCAGCAACGGACTGTCGCCCAAACCGTTGCCACTTTCTATCAGCGATTTTAAGCCATTTTTAAAAGGTATTTGGGTCTTTTTCCACCCGTTTTAACCCCTAATTATACCAGAACAGGGCACCTTCTTTATTTATCCACAACACCAAATTAGGGTTGCTCTCAAAAATCAATCCCCAAGAACAAGATTCAAACCCTTCTTCAAGAAACTAAGAGACTCAAGTTCTTCAAGTCCAAGAACTTCAAGAAACTCACAATCAAGGTATGTCAAGTGTTGATTCAGGGGTCCCTTTCACCCATAAATTTCAAGAATCTCTTTTCAAAATCCAAGATTTGTGTATTTATGAATGTTCATGATTTAGTTGAATTGAAATTCATATCTATGTTGTTGTGGGGTTTTGATTCATGTTTTAAATTACATGTTCCAATGATCGATCCTAGTATGTGATGATTTGCATAATATTCATGATAAACCTTTCAAATTACAAATTTAATTATGCAACCATGATAATTAGATGCATTGATGATGGTATAACCAAAGCATACTCCCCATATGTTTGACTAAATGCCTATGTGAAGGAAAAAGTGTCATTACAGTATGATAGTATGAAATCCCCATTCATGTACAAGTTAATGCATGTCAAGTGTTTGATGAAATGTCTTAGTCAATGAATTATGGGTATATGTGTAGTCATTGTTGTGCTTTCGAACTTGTGCCATGAATTACTTTTATGCTATTGAGTCCTGGGGGTATATATACCCGATAATTTAGCTGTGTACCTAGAGACAGTGTCAGTTTTCAAGATACTCTCAGTCAAGCCATGTTCAGTAGAATTCAATCAGTCTCATGACTCAGGAAAACTCAGTAATCTCAGTAATCTCAGTCAATTATCAGATCTCAGTAATATATTTCGTCAGTCAAAGGAACTCAGTGAACTCAGTCTAGTCAGTTCAGTATAATTAATTCAGTGTCTAATCAGATGGGAGTAGGATTCAGCACCGAGTGATCCCAAGGATGGGAACTCACCTGCGAGTAGAGGGTGTGATTCTTAGAAGCAATCCTTGCGCTCCAGAACTACGTAGCCAGCATAGGTTGAGACATCTAACCTGTTACATGAGGGTTGATGAGGTGACTTAACCTTTTAGATGAGGGTCCCACCATTCTCCTTAGAGTACCTGTTAGATGAGGAATTACTCACACTTTGTCCTTACTAGTGGCACGGTATTAATACCCTTCCAATTGGGGTTACAAATTGGACTCCAACTCAATTATATTATCTCATTTTGGGAATGTTGGTTAGATGACTATTTCCCATAGTTACAGTCCCTGTCTCAGTAATAGAACTCAGATAGTTCTACAGAATTCAGGACTGTCAGATACAGTCACCCAGCTCAGTATGGAACTCAGCTAGATCCATCAGAAATAGGACTGTCAGACACAGTCATTCAGATAATAGTATATCAGTTATACAAAAACTCATGTTATCAGTATTCAGATTCAGTGATGTCATGATCTCAGTTACAGTTCATGCATGTGTTCTCACGTTTATGTTATTCAGTCAGTTAGTATTGTTTATGCATATAAACCCCTTGCATTCAGCCTACCTTACTTGTATACCAGTACATTCAATCGTACTGACGCATTTGCGCTATGGTGTTTTTATACCATAGGTTCAGAAGCACGAGATCCAGAGCATCCTTAGTAGATCAGACATTCAGCAGTCAGACTAGTAGTGAGTCCTCATCATTCGAGGATGTTATTATTTGATTATTTCATTCTTTCAGTACTTAGTTTATTTCAGTAGTTGGAGTTAGTTGGGGACATGTCCCATCAACTCCTTATTCAGTCAGTTTTAGAAGCATTCAGACAATAGCATGTTCAGATAGTTATTTCAGTTATTTTGGTATTGATATACCGTATTTTCAGATGTTATGTTTTATCAGATATTTGAACCTTATGGCCTTTCATCCTTTTATTCCGTATTTATACAGTATATTATGCAGTGCTCAGGTATAGATATCAGTCATGGGTTAGCTTGTGGTCCTTCGGGGTCATGAGCACCGTGTACCGTTTCGGGTACCAGATTTGGGACGTTACAATCTTCCACAGAACTACGTAGTCAACGTAGGGACAGATTTTGAGATTATTCTGATTTCTATATGGATGATAGATTTAGCTTGTGATCGATCTCATGGAAAGTAGGTTATACTCCCTGGCAAGAGTATGACACTTCTCCCTAACGTAAGGCTTTTTCTTTAGGAGGACGAGACATTGGACTCCATGTAGCTCGCATGGTTTATGTCGGTTAAAAGAACCTCCCTACTAGTAAAGAAAAGCTTTGGAAGAATTTCCTTAAGATAAAGTATTTTCCTTACAGCTTAATGGTAAGGATTTTCAGAATAGTTTCTCAGAAAAGAATAACAGAAAGCTTTTTAGAAAGCTAAGAGTAATGGCTCACATAGTTTACTCAAATTATGCTTTACAGAAAGATATTAGCTACAGATTTCAGCCTTCAGATTTTAGAATTAAGAGTGAGTCATTTCTGCACTTATACAGTATGATTTAAAGAGAGAATACAAGTACATCTTTTAGAACTAAATGTAATGACTCACTAGACTTATAAAGTTTAATTTGCTATTCATGATTTTAGATTTCAATATTTCAGATATTCCAGCTTATGTGGGTCATTTACATTTAACATGCATTATTTTACAAATTATGATGATGAGATGATGTTTTTACTTATGCATTCACCCATATATACTCAGTACATCCTCAAAGTACTGATCCACATATATGTCTATGTGCTACATTGTCTCATAATGTAGGTATCAGTTCAGTTGTAGCATGCATAACATATTCAGACACTTTGCAGCTTCCAGTCAGCAGGTGACGAGTCCTATTGATTCAAGGGCTCGAGTTAGTCATATAGCTTGAGGAGTATTTTATTTTTATTCATTCAGTCGTATTGATTTGGCATAGTTGGGGGTCATCTCCCGGCAAACTATTGTCAATACTAGTAGAGGCTTCATAGACAGTCAGTAGAGTTAATGTATTTGATTCCAGTATTGTTTTGTAAAAGCAGAGTTATAATCATTTTAATTCAGTTTTGAATTGATCAAATTCAGAAAAGAATCATCTTCCGCTTATTTTGTTCAGAATTATGTATTTTATTCATTTGCTTATGAGTTATGCTAGTAGAAAGGTTAGCTTGGGGACACTTGTTGTCCTAAGCACCGTGTGACATCTCGAAACCCATTTTCGGGGCGTTACAGTGAAAGATACTCCACAAATATTTGATGAACAATTTATTTTTTCTGGGTGAGTCATACAAAACCCGCGCTTATTATGAAACAATTCTCAGTACCACTGGTAGTGCAGAATGCGAACGTTTCTCCGGTTATAACTGTGAAGAGAATGTTTATAACTTCTCTATAATTGTTATTAAACGAATTATATCTGTAGAAGATTGGGGAATGACCACTATGACAGAAAAGCAGATATTGCCCAAAGGTTCCAAAATAAATTTTACTTATTGGGACTACATTCAGGCCTTTGATAAAGTCCTTTATTATAATAATGATAGACATAAGTATACCTGCTTTATAAAGGTATGCGCAAAGACTTCTGCAGACCTAATTCCAAATTGGTTTTTAAAATGGTGGTCCTATCATGGTCCAACCATTCAGATATTGCCAGATCCATTTTTAAAGTTATACAAAGAATGGGCCAAAATCTCTCCTCAGTTAAAAAAATTATATCATGCAGATCATATCTGCAATCTGGTTAAAATTGATCAAATGTATTTCTTCCTTGAATTCTCTATTCCTTGGATTCATAAATGGGCTCCAAAATTCGCATTCACATGAGAACAAATCCCATGTTTATACAGGGTATTTTATAATAATTTTTGGGACAAATTAATGAGAAAGGATCTCAAAACAAAAATATTGCATGGATAGGAACTCTTGGACTCTATACAAAATAAGGTCCAAGAATATTCAGTAGCCCCTCGACAAAATATTATCAAGAAAAATTCACTAAAACACATTGTAAGGAGAATCGTTGTACATGACGGCGACATAATTAGAATGATATAAAACTATTTGGAAGAAATCTGAAAAAATCTAATGAAATCAGTAGATAGTCTTGACAAATCAGACACTTCAATGAAAAGTATAACCAGCGATGATATCGCCAAAGAAGATGTTAAATACTCACAACCTATCCCTTCAGACAATCCTCTATCGGAAGATGTCATTGCAAGAACGGAGGAATTTCGTTAAAAATTAAAAGGTAAGAATAAAGTGTGATATACTATACCTAGATGCCTGCATAGTAAATTCACTATACATGGGACCCCGATGTGGGATCCTTAGTACTATTGGCAGATTTCTACACAGTAGATCCACTGTGGATGGGACCCGAATGTGGGACCCATTTTACTATTCTTAGATTCTTTTTCTTTTCTATAAATAGGTGCCTTCATTTGTTAGGGAAGGCAGAAGGTTTTCATTTTTTTCTTTTCTCTCTTGAAGGATCTTTCTCTTGTTCTTCATCTCTCTCGTATAATATTCTCAAGTTTGGAATAAAAGTCTGTCATTAATTACTATCCAGGCCTTGCATCTGGCCAATTAAGGTAGTTATTTCTTCTTTTAATTTGAGTTCATTAATACTCTCTCTCCCTCTTCGATCGTGACTATGTCCGATTAAACAAATTTTCATATCTATGCTAAAGATCTAACTTCTCTTATATAATAGCCATGAAAGATCCAGACTCTATCAAAATATAAAGGAATTTCTTTATAGTTTGTGGACTTTGGTTCCAAAATGGTGGTATATTCGAAGTTGGTACTGCTTTTGTTGGCTTTGTCTTAGTGACTACGTCTAGCAAGTCGTGAATCTTTAAGCCCATTAAAATTAAAGAAAAGGGCGTCCTTCTTCACGGTTAGAACTGCTAGACACATGGGCTCAACTCAAGTATGTATTAAGTTCTGACAGGCCCTTTGTTTGGGTAAAATTCCCATACAGTAATAAAGCTGTATGAAATTCTTATATATTTCGGTTGGTTTTTCCGATATTAACTTATAGTTCTGGATGGCTGCGCGAATTACCGCCAACCCTGACAGATCCTGTAATTATTTCTCCCACACAAATTTCCAAAGGAAAAGAAAAAATTCCCGAAAGTTAAACAAGTGCACTATTCCAAAAGTTGATATAAAAAATATTTATCACTATGGTTGGTTGATAAAGTTTTTTCTAAACAAATGATAAAGACAACTGAACAGTCTTTAGCATTAAATTCTTCTGAACAAATGATTCATTTATTAAATAATCGAGACATTAATTTGCATAAGAATCATTATAATTTTATATACATTGGATTAATTCAAATTACCTTTAAACCTTTAACTCTTAAAGGGTTACCAGAGACATTTTTAGCAGCTCTTAAATATGCTAGAAATCTGAATTTCAGACAGTCTCGAATGGGTTCAATTGAATCATTGTGGCCTATGGTTCAGTTTATTTCAATACTCAGCAAAATTTACAATTATCTTTGACTGACGCAAATATACTTGATGTTTTAACATTAAACATGAAAATGCATAGTTATAATTATGCGTCTGGATTTGAACTTATTTGTCTATCATATAGAATTTATTACTGATTATTAACTACTTTAAATCCTCGATGTAAGTTATATGATATGTCGGATCAGACTATATTAGTCGAGACTAATTTTGCAAGGTCTAAGGTCACCACAAGGAAACCTATTAAATGGGATGAGATTGATTTTCCCATTATTTGGACCTTAAATTCGGTTATATCTCTGAATCAAGTCATTGATGATTTAACTAATAGTGAATTATCACATGTGACTCAAAATCTGAATGGTAGAATTTGTATTCAATTCGATGAAAGGTCTATTGTTTATAAAAGACATTCATTCTTCGTGCCTAAATTATTACCTGCTATGCATTATATTACTCCTGTAGAACCATTATATGGTCCAGCTAGCAGTCGTGCAGTTTCTTTGCACACAATTGACTCAGCTTCTACAAGATTTGTAGAGAAAGTTAAAGTCAATCCTCGAACAAATATTATTCAAGATAATGGCAATATTTCTGATAGAGATATTCCTACTGCTTTTGAAATGAACTTTGATTCGAATGATATTAAATGATTCCACACCAAATCAATTTTAGTCCTGGATCCCAAGCAAGATATTATAGTAAAAAGGAATTTTTTGATAAAAAATAGAACCAGTTTAGAACTTGGTTTTTTTAGACTTATAGTCCTGATGAGGTGAATAATATTTCTCAAGAATTCTATGAAACGTGTGCATTGCATAATCAAATTATGTATTTTATGCCTTGGTTTATAACCACATACTTGTCATTGTATGTTAAGGTGCTTGAAAGATCATATCAAGATAATAGTGGTAACATTGTTAGAACTGTTTACCCTCCTTAAGCTCCTTTTATTTTGCCAAATAATACTGGTATTACCTTTTTTGCATTTCAAAAATTCATTGATAATGAAGTCGCTAAGGTAACTGTTTCAGAAATTAATAATTTGATTTCCCAAAATAATTATTTAAGCTTATATGTGAAAGTTTTACGAGAACATATTTTTTCTATTGATAAAAAACTCGATGAGTTAACTGATTTGATAAAAAAAACTGAGTATTAGTCCAAACTCTACTGATATTGCTTCTTCTTCAGAAAGTAAGACAGAAGATTTGACAACTAAAACCAGTATTCAAAGGTCCCCTGATATTGAAGGATTTCAACTTAAATTGCCTTTGCATGATTTAGAACAGCTTCTTGATAAAAAGTTTTCTGGTTTAAATATTAGACCTATTGATTTGTCTAATGCCTTTGCTGATAGCCTAGAATCCACTCATGATTTAAAAAATCAGGCCAAATCAGAGCTTAATAAGTTTAAAGGAATTATTAGAAAATAGCCAAGTAAAAATCCCAAATATGCCGATTTACCTCGAATGCAAACTTATTACTATCCGCGACCCACTCCTCAAGATGTTCTAATAGAAGAAAGGGATTGGAATCAGACTAATATGTCTTATAGCGGAGACGATATTTATGAATGGAACCTTGATGGCTTAACTGGGAGGCAATTAACAATCCTCGTACATCGCATTATGATGTATTCAATGGTGTGCAAAGACACTGGTAATAGAGAAAATAGAATAGATAAAGTTATCTGTAAAATGATAGTTGCTGGTTTTACTGGCCAACTTCGTGGCTGGTGGGACAATTTTCTGACTCATAAGCAAAGAGAGTCAATTTTTAATGTTGTAGCTACTGCTCCAGGGTTGATAACCTAGGAATATCCCTAGTTGCAAATAGGGAAGATGTTGTTTATACACTCGTTCTTACAATTTTAGAACATTTTAATGGTAGATTCACCAATCAGTACGAAAACATTCGTACTTGGGAGAATTAAGGTGGTATAAGGACACTTTTTAAAGTCGGGTCATGGAATTACCCGAAAATAGATATGCCCACTGGAAGGCCAAGTTTATTGACGAACTTCCTCCATTATTTGTTGAAAGGGTTAGAAAAACTCTTAGAGGCTCCTTTGGTGAAATTCTTTGGGAAAAGTATACCTATGGTCATTTGATAGCAGCTTGTACACAAGATGGGTTAAACCTTTGTAATGAGTTAAAATTGTCTAGACAACTTAAGCTTGATAAACTTAGAGAAAAATCTCAGATAGGAGATTTCTGTAACCAGTTTGGTATACCTGAACCAGCTTCCACATCCAGAAAAAAAGGACATAGATATTCCAAAAGTGAGCAGCCTTATAGAAAAAAAAAATCTAGATATAGGTCCAAAGAAGAACATGAAATTAGAAAAGCCTATATGAAATCTACTAGATTTACCAAAAATAGGTCTAAGCGAGGTCTTGCTAAGATTAAGTGTTACAGCTATGGTAGCTTTGGGCATATTGCTCCAAATTTTAAGCTTCAAAGGCTTAAATTTTTAGGTCTTGTTGATGATGTGCATGATCAAGTTTATGGTTTGTTATACACCTCATGTTCGGAATCTGATTATAATGTTGAATCTGAATCATAAAATGATATTGAGTTGCCTGATTTATCTGATAGTGATAATGCTAATGCTTGTTCTGAATGCCAAAGTGATACCTGCACTTGTGATGATGCATTTTATAATTTGCAATCTCAGTTTGAAGATTTAAATGTTCAAACAACTAATTCTGATAATGTGTTAGAACTTTTGAAAGAAGTTTCGGATGAGAAACTACGAGAAAAGATTATTAATTTGTCTACTAGTTCAAAACCCAGTACTTCTAAAACTGCTGATAACCATACCTTTACTCCTAAAATTGTTGATAGCAATTATTTTATGCCTTATTCTATATCAGAGGTTAATAGACGTCTTGCTATGAGTTATGCTCCTAGTAAAGATACTTCTTTTGATGATTTAAAAATTGAAGTTAAAAACTTGAAAAAAGAGATTAAATCTCTTAAACAAAATCAAATGATTTGTGATCACAGAATTTCGCAAATTGAGAAAGATATTTCTCCCACATAAATTTCCAAAGGAAAAGAAAAAATTTCCGAAGAAAGTGATACGGATGATATTTAATGATTCCACACATAATAGGCCACCATTTTAAAAACCAATTTGGAATTGGTTCTGCAAAGGTCTTTGCGCATACCTTTATAAACCAAGTATCTTCCACGATTCATTTCGCCTCTGAATCTCAGAATTTTCAATAAGAAATATCATTTCTTTATTTTCTAGCCTTTCATAAGATTTGATATCATCAAATGACTACCAAGGGTATTTCGATAATCTTATGGTGCAATAAAATGGTTACACATGCATATTGCTTTTTCCTTATATTTATTAGTTTTGTCCTCATTTTTATGGTGCAACAAAATAGTTACACATGCATATTATTTTTTTCTTATATTTATTAGTTTTTTCCTCATGTATTATTTTAATAATATTTTTATTTAGACCTTTGTAATTGAATTATACATGATACTATTTTTGTATAAATATCTTTTTGTTCCTTATTAAATGACTACCAAGGGTATTTCAATAATTTTATGATGCAATAAAATGGTTACACATGCATATTGTTTTTTTCTTATATTTATTAGTTTTGTCCTCATGTATTATTTTAATAATATTTTAGTTAGACCTTTGTAATTGAATTATATATTGTACTATTTTTTATAAATATCTTTTTGTTCCTTACTAAATGACTACCGAGGGTATTTCGATAATTTTATGGTGCAATAAAATGGTTACACATGCATATTACTTTTTCCTTATATTTATTAGTTTTGTCCTTATTTTTATGGTGCAACAAAATAGTTACACATGCATATTATTTTTTTCTTATATTTATTAGTTTTGTCCTCATGTGTTATTTTAACAAGATTTTTATTTAGACTTTTGTAATTGAATTATACATTGTACTATTTTTTTATAAATATCTCTTTGTTCCTTATTAAATGACTACCAAGGGTATTTCGATAATTTTATGGTGCAATAAATCTTTCGAAATCGACGTATGTCTCCTCAACTTATATATTTGAAACTTTCAAATGAGACGTGCATCATGTACTTTTCCACGAATGCCAAACGAAAGACGTGCCGCCAACTGTAGTTGCAACAATCTAGCTAGATTTTTATCCACTTATATAATCACTTTTGTATTGGTTGGACCAGTCTAGCAAGCTCAATTTTGTTCCACACTAAATGTATATATTATGTTAACATCGGTTTATTGTACTACATTTCTTTTCTTTTACTCCTGTACTAAACAATTAAAATCAGTAGGAAATAATCTTCCCCAAAGTTGGACCTCTTTATCACATTAGTGATGCCAAAAGTTGGTCATAAATTTCAAAATGACAAAATAGCCAAACATCTTTTACAAAATGCCAAGTGTGCCCTAATGATGTGACATTTAAGGTGAACCTCACATTTTTTCAATCATAATTTTTCAAAAAGTATGTTTTGTATATTAATAGTTAATCTATTTTAATAAGATATTATCTGAATTTCAATTCTTTTTTAGGATGTGGAATTTACACTTTTATTTTATTAGAATAGAAATATTTAGAGAAAAATGTAACTATGTTATCGTATACTTATAAAATTTCATAAAATAATATGAAATTTAATTTTAAACAAAAATATATAAAATATTCGTATAAGTTGAGATCAAGTGTGTGCACAAATTAGATAAACTTGATTTTTTGAGTCGATTAGAATCAATTTAGATAATATATTTTAGATGATTAAAAATCCAATTTGATTTACAAATTTAATTCTAGAATATTACGGTACATCTATTTGGATATACTTGAATGTGTTTACAATCTGAACAAACTTTAAAAAGTGAAATATATATTACGTGATAATAATAATTGTTTTTATCAATTATACCTCGCATGTCTCAGTTCAAATAATATATTTTTTTAATCAGTTCTAATGCATCATCTATCAGTTTGCATCTCGAGTTCAGAGTAGACAATAATTTGTAATAAATTCTATAAGAAAGACAAATTAACTCATAACCATGGGCATAATTATAACCATGAGTTTTTATATTTAAAGTCAAAGCATCAAGAATATTCATATCACTCAAAGATAATTGCAAATTTGATTGTGTGTTGAAATATACTAGACCATAGGCTACAATGGATTCAATTGAACCCATAAGAGACTGTCTGAAATTTAAATTTCTAGCATCCCAAAGTGCAGCTAGAAATGTCTCTGGTAACCCTTTAAGAGTTAAAGGTTTAAACGCAATTTGCACCATTCCTATATGCATAAAATTATAATGACGTTTATACATCTCAATATCACGTTTATTTAACAGTCTAACAGTCTGCTCATCCGTATTTAAAGATAAAGACTGTTTGGTAGTTTTTATAATTTGCCTATAAAGCACCTTATCAAAGAAACCATATTCATAAATGGTTTTTATATCCACCTTGGGGATAGTCCATTTATTTAATAAATCAAGATTTAGAGGTATATCTACCTCTTCAAGTTTGGTGCCTCGGTTGGTTTTCATCAATTTTTTTTGAACTTCTTCCAGATATTGTTCTATCATTTTCATTCTATCTCCATCATGAACAACGATCCTTCTGGAGATATATTTTAAGAATTTATCCTCAACAATATTTTTCAGAGGAGCATAAGGTTGTTAAGTGGGCCGGGTCAACCCGGAATCGGCCCTTTAAATTTATCCGGGTTGTGGGCCGGGTCCGGATTGGGGTTAAGTGGGTCGAGCCGATCCGGGATCAACAGTAAAATTTTTAAAAATAGCCCTAACCCGGCCCACTTAACCCAACCCAGTCAAACACACCTAAACCCGGTTAAAAATCCGGTCAAACCCGGTCAAAAATTTAAAAAAAAAGTTTTTTTCAATGTACACTATATATACCCACCTATATACATTTTAAATACATTAAACAATATATATACACTATATATATAGTATATACTACATTAGAATTTAAAAACTATATACACAATTACACATATATACACACCATTCAATGCATATATACTATTTTAAGGTTTAAATAAAATATACTACAATATATATATATGTAGTTATATACTAATTTATAAAACATATACACATGTATATGTTAAATATACACGTCTATAAAAGATATATTCACATATATACACTCTATTCAATGTATATGTACTACTTTAAATAAAATATACTACAATATATATACATTACAATATATATATATATAGTTATATACTAATTTATAAAATATATACACATGTATACGTTAAATATACATGTCTATAGAAGATATATTCACATATATACGCTCTATTCAATGTATACGTACTACTTTAAATAAAATATACTACAATATATATACATTACAATATATATATAGTTATATACTAATTTATAAAACATATACACATGTATACGTTAAATATACACGTCTATAGAAGATATATTCACATATATACGCTCCATTCAATGTATATGTACTACTTTAAATAAAATATACTACAATATATATATACATTACAATATATATAAATATAGTTATATACTAATTTATAAAATATATACACATGTATACGTTAAATATACAAGTCTATAGAAAATATATACACAAATATACAAAACATATGCTACTTAATATAATAAATTACTAATACTTGGTAGTAAATTAATAATATATGAGAAGTAAGTTTTTAATTTAAACTAGAAATTCAATTTAAATCATTAAATTAAAAAAATTACAAAGTAAGGACTAAGGAGTGAATGAATGTTGAATTTTATTGATTGTGAAATGATCCAAAATTTATAATTTACATGAATGAAAAATCTACAAATTATGAATCATTTTTTCCAACTCATTCATGTTAATATTAACGGGAACTTGCATAGGATAGTCAAAGTCAACGGGGGCAAAACCATGTATTGGACTTGATTCTGCTGAGTTCTCCCGTGAAGACATAATTTCTTCAAGTTTCTTCTCGTCGTTCGGATCCGGTTCCATTCCTTGGTTTCTTCTTTCCGCTCTAATCCAATCTCTGAGGCAAACTAGAACATTCATTGCATTGCTTCCCAATGAATGTCGGTTGTCTCCAAGCTATTGTCGTCCCTGACTAAAGGCGCTCTCTGATGCAACGGTTGACATTGGAACATTCAAGATATCTCTAGTTAATCTTGAAAGCACAGGATATTGTGTTTCATTACTCCTTCACCAATACAATGTGTTGATTCGTCGTCTGCCATCCTCTGGCGGCGATCGAAGATAATATTTCAGCTCTTCCCGATAAGTCGATGTGTAAGCTATGTCATCAACGCTGTTCCAACAAGGTAAATCATAAAAGGAATCAGGAAAACCACTATGTGCCGGCCTTTTAGAAGATGATGGCTCCTTGAGAGGATGAAGAGCGACAGTTGGAGTGATATTTGTAGGTACGGCTAAATCAACTAAATCAGCATAGTGATTATATAATTTTTCTATGTATTCATTCGCATCACCGATAGCCGTCCACAAATCAGGTTGTACTTGTTCAGAATCATTGTTAGTATTTATTTCTAAGTTAGCATAAATAATAGTACTAAAGTGGCACATAGTATTATATTTCATGCACGGATTTAGCATAGCACCAACCAAGTAAATAGGGGGAATCGGGAAAAAATATTTTTTAAATTTAGTAAACAAGGCACCAACAGCTTCTTTATAACCTTCTTTATTTTTATATTCTTTGAGCAAACCAGAAATATCGGCTATATATACCAAAATATTACAAACAGTAGGATAATAAGCACCGAAAAATTCAACAGTAGCTACATAAATTTTTTCTAAAAACTTAACAAGATCATTAATTACAACCCAATCAGAATCATGTAGCATGCAATCAGCAAATGAACCGCAATGTTGGTTAAAACCTAGTGTAATAGGAACTCTATATTTATAACAAGTTTTTAAAAAATCATACGTAGAATTTCATCTAATATCAATTTCCTCAGGCATCAATATCGGTGCAAGTCCATTTTCTTGACATTTAACTTTAAATTCTCTAATTCTCGAGCTACGATTATTTTCTTGAATAAAACCAACAGCAAGATGGATTTTTTCAATATAAAACTCAAGACCATCTTTTACAATTAAATTATATATATGACATGCACACTTAATATGAAAAATTTTAGGCAACGGCGGAGATAGCTTAGATTTTAATTTTTTTATAGCAGTCTTGTTGTTAGAAGCATTATCAAAAGCAATACATAAGATTTTATTTTCGATACCATAAAATACGGCAACTTTAACAATAGAATCAACAATAAAATCTCCAGTATGTTTACGATCTTCATCATATAAAAAAGCAAGATGATGTTTTTGCATCACAAAATTACTATCCATCCAGTGACAAGTAACGGTTAAATAATCATTTTTATTTACAGCACGACCAAGATCAGAAGTTAGGGACAATCTACATTGAATATTTTTTAACAATGTTGATAAATAAAAACAATATTGTGAATGAAGTCAAAAAATATCAGACCGACAAGTACTTCTAGGAATACCATTAAACATAGGATTATAAATTGCTTGAATATAATGAATAAAGGCATCAGAAGAAGGAAAACTAAAAAGCAAATAACCCACAACTACCATTTTAGCTATTTCTTCCCGGTCCCTCAATTTATTAGACTTCTTCATTACCTGACCGGTTGTTGGGTCCATTCTAGTTTGCGTTGGCCCACCAACATCCCCGCCACCTCGTGCAATATTTAACTCTCTTTCGTGAGCATCACCTATATGTCTCATTAACGTACCCGTACCCCCTTGCTTGCCTCCGTTTTTATGCTTATATATTTGTTGACAAATATTCTATTGCACCTCAGTATCTGATATACGTTCAAAAAATTGTCATGCAATACTAGTTGTTTTACAAGCTCTTGGGGCACGGGGAGGACGGGAAGGGAGATTAATCGATTGAGATCTAACGTTAGCATTTCTACTGCGGGTGTCTCACCAATATTTTCATCATCTTCGTCTAAATTAACCAAATTTACTTTATTTTCTACTTCTATATGATAATTTTTCTGAGCTTCTACATAATCCATATAGTGAGCACCTACACCTATTTCTTCCTCAAAAGGTGTACCAAGCGGTACCGGAGGCGAAGGCACACGGGTATATCTACTACTTGAAGTACCTCTACCGCTAGTAATTCGCTTTTTAATACTACTACCGCTTCCGGAACAAAAAAATTTAACACCTTTAGTAGAGAGGTTTCTTAATTTATCCATAATATAAATTAAACTAAAAAAATTCAAAATACACAAATATAATAAAATTAAATATTCAACAATTAATACAATAAATAAAAATTAAATGTAAGAGATGGAACGACAATACCAAATTTTGAAAGTATCCGAAGGTTGCGACTTTAGAAACTTCCACTTTGTAATCGCAAAATTAAAAAATTAAAGTGAGCACTTTAGGAAATTAAATATATTGAATATTTGAGAACTGAGAATTGAGAGAGTGAAAAATGATTTGAAGGTGTAGGGTATTTATAGAATTTTTTTTGGGATTTAAAAAAATTTTAAATGATTTTTTTTTAACAAATGGGCCCAAACTAGCCATTTGGACCCAAAAACGGCTATATAGCCGTTGGGCCAACGGCTAGTTTGGCCCAAATATATAAAAAAAAAAAAAAAAAAAACTTATCCGGGCCGGGTTAATCAGGTCCAACCAAAAAATTTAACCGGGCCAATTTTATTAAGTGGGCCGGTTCGGGCCGAGTTGGGTCGGGTCAACCCGGCCTGTTTGACAGGTTTAGAGGAGCATTAGCATGTTCATGAATTTTATTATCTATAGTATCCAGGAGTTCTTGATCATTTAATTTTTTAGTTGTGGGATCTTTGCACATCAGCTTATCCCAAAAATTATTATAGAATGCCCTATAAAGAAAAGGTATTTGTTCTTTAGTAAATCCAAGTTCAACATTCCATTTGTGAATTCATGGAATGGAGAATTCAATAAAGAAGTACATCTGGTCAATCTTATCCAAATTACATACATGATCTGAGTGATATAACTCAGTAAAAAATGGAGATACCTTTGTCCATTTTTTGTATAAATTTAAAAATATATCCGGTAATATCTGAACAGTTGGGCCATAATACGCCCACCAATTAATAAAACAGTTGGGGAGTGATTTGTCGAATATCTTCACACAAATTTTTATGAACCAAGTATGTTTATGTTTATTATTATTGTAGTATAATGTGTTGGTGAAGGCCTGAATATAGTCTCAATATGTAAAATTAATTTTGGAACCCTTCAGCAACAGCTGTTTTTCTGCCATAGAAGTTGTACCCCAATCTCCAAGGGTAATGATCTTTTTTATAACAATTTTTTAGAACCCATGCACATCTGGTTCTCCATCATAAGCCTGAAAATGTTCAAACCCATGCACATCTGGTTCTCCATCATAAGCCAGGAAATGTTCAATCTCTACACCTCCAGTGAATAATAGAATTATTTCATAATATGCTCAAGTCTTGTAGGACTCTCCTGCAAAATAAAGGTTAGAAATTAAATATTTGTGGAGTATCTTCCACGGATCATTCTGTCTCTGAATTTCAGAATTTTTAACGAGAACTATCAGCTCTCTATTATCAAGTTGTTAATATGGTTTACTATCAACATTTTCTTTTGTTATTTTAGAAAACGTATCTGCTTGCGTTACAGTTAAATATGACTGCAATTGTCCATATAATGGATGATCCTCTGGAATATCTTCTAGATGGATCGATTGTGATGAAGATTCGCCTATCTACGGAACCTTAGAATTTATCAAACTCATATTTCCCCTTCGTATCACTGGGGTATTTGATGATGAAGCATATGATGCCTGAGGCTGTGATAATGAGGGGCGGATCTTCCCCCAGAAGAGGAGTATCTTCCTCTGCCTCTACCTCTTCCTCTGGCCATTTGTCAGGGCGAATCTATAGTCATGCTGCACAGAATAGATTAGTCAGATGAATCAATATCAATCCAATCAATTTCGTCTCTAATTTCTTCATAATTAAAGACAGCAAATTCATCTTCAATTATAGAATGTATGATTTTTCCAAGAATAAGCATATGCATATCTGCGTTCAAAGGGATTGCTTTTATAGTAGTGATTATCATTTTTGTAGAGAGGAAATGAGTTTAAAAATCATTTTTCACTTAAATATTCTCTGGGGGAATTATCAATTCCTTTTTTATATTGAATTTCAAAATCAAAAGGGGCTAATTGAGTTTGCCACCTTGCGAATATTAATTTTGAAGCATCATGTTTAAAATCTTTGTCAAACATATACTTCACTGATTGAGCATCGGTTTTAATCAAAAAAATTTGATTATATAAATCATCCTGAAATTTTAGAACGCACTTAATAATGGTTAACATTTCATGTGTCACCGTTGCATACTTCTTTTAACTATCAGTCCATTTTCCAAAATGAAATTGTATCAATTCTTCAATATTTTTATGGGGATTAACTTGTTTAAGTATTCCTCCATAACCAGCGCTAGAGGCATCAGTTTCAATAATTTTTAGCCAAGTAGGGTTAGCTAAAGTTAAGCAAGGCAAATATTTTACACGTTGCTTAATACGTTTTACAAGGTTTATATGACTATCAGTCTAGGGACCTTGAAAGCCCTTTTTTAATCTATCATATAAGGGAGCTAAATCTCTTGACAAATTCTTATAAAGTGGGGATATATAATTCAAACTCCCTATGAATCTTGTAATTGGGTTTTATCAGTGATAACATTAGGAAATTTATCAGCAAAATCAATAGAACGCTGAATAGGGACTATCTTCCCTCGACAAATACTGTGACCTAAAAATCGAATACTTGTCTGGAATAAACTCATTTTTGGTTTAGATACTACCAAACCATTTTGTATCACAATGTTTTTAAATATATCAAGATGTTTAAAATGTAATTCTAATGTTTTAGAAAACACCAGAATATCATCAATATAAACAATAATGAAATCCATATATGGATTAAAAATGTCATTCATTATTTTCTGGAATTCAGAAGGAGCATTTTTCAATCCAAAAGGCATCACATTCCATTCAAATTGACCGAATGGGACATTGAAAGCAGTTCTATAAGTGTGCTCTCTAAAAATCTGAATTTGCCAATAACCAGATTTTAAATCAAATTTAGAAAATATATTGCCATCAAATAATCTGGACAATAAATCCTTTTTATTTGGAATAGGGTATCTAATCCATTTCAAACATTTATTAAGAGGTTTATAATTAATTACTAACCTCGGCATACCACGTTCTTTTTCAGTTGCATTATTCACATAAAATGCAGTACAAGACCAAGGAGATTTAGAAGGTTTTATTAGACCCTTTTGTAAGAGATTATCAATCTCTTTTTTGCAGAATTCGACTAGCTCTGCATTCATTTGGCAGGGTCTTGATTTCGTCGGGATGTTGTCCTCACAGAAATCGTCTTCATATGGAAGATTTACAATATGTTTTTTACGATCCCAAAAAACATTGGGGTGATCGGCACATATACCAACAATCATTTGTTCGGAGATTATTTTTATTTTCTCCTGAACCTTAGAAGATTTCATGGTATCACCAATATTCATGCCAAATATTTCAAGCTGTAAAAAGTTTATATGCTTTTGCTTCATATCAATTAAAGCATTTATATCTCTAGTTACTGGATCAGTAATAAAAGGGTAGGATAGGTTTTCAACCTCAATTTTTAAATTATTGAAAGATGTATCTTTGTCGGGTAATTGACTTATAGCAAGGCGTCTATTAACCTCAGCTAAAGAATAAGGCATGTAATAATCATTATCAGTGCTCCGAGAAGTTTGAGTGCTATCATCTATTTTAGAAGTACTAGGGGCGCTATCAGCAGATTTTTTAGTAGCAGTTGTAATAATTTTTTCACAAAATTTTTCATCGAAAACTTCTTTTAATAACTCAAGAACGCTATCAGCGGTGAGGGTTTGAACATTTAAATCTAAATCTTCAAACTGTGATTGCAATTTATAAAAAGTTTCATCACGAACACAATTATCACCATTGTAGTCAGCACAAGTATTAGCATGCTCACCATCAGATGAATTAGGCAATTCAACATCATTTTCAGATTTAGAGTCACAATATAATCAGACTCAGAACCGAAAGTATATAACAAACCATAAACTTGATCATGAATATCATCAGCAAGACCTAAGGACTTAAGCTTTTGGAGCTTGCAGTTAGGAGCAATATGCCCTAGGTTAGCACAACTGTAACACTTAATTTTTGCAAGATCACGCTTAGACCTATTCTTCACAAATCTAGTAGACTTACGATGGGCTTTACGAGTCTCACGCTCTTCTTTGGATCTATGCCTAGATCTCTTCTTCTTATAGGGTTTATCAGACTTAGAATATTTTTTACCCTTTTCCTGAGAAGTAGAAGTCGATTTATCCATACCAAATTGCTCACAAAAATCTCCTAATTGGGATCTTTCTTTAAGCTTATCAAGCTTAATTTGTCTAGCTAATTTTAACTCATTGCACAAAGTTAAACCTTGCTGAGTACAGGCTGTTATAAGCTGACCATAGGTAAAATTTTCATAGGATATTTCACCATAGGAACCCGAGCCCCTAAGCTCCTTCCTAACCCAATTGAAATAAGGAAGACATAGTCTATAGGAGTATGTGCAAATACTCACATATGTTCCATAGAACATAAAAATGTGAAGTTAATTTTAGCCACACATTTAACTGCATAAAGTAACTATTACTATATTATAGGAAGATAACAAAAAATACTCATAAATATTGAATAGGTGTTTATCCACCAAACACAATAAGCGATTCCTCTATAATTTTAAAACTTCACATGATACATATTACAAAGGTTTGCACAACATATAATTTATGAAAACATAATTATTTACTCAGCACCTATTAGAATTATTTTAAGCATATTATTTAAAATTTAATATTAACTATCTCATGTTAAATTACTATAATATATATCATGCTAACTTTTGTTAATTCTTTTGATTCTCTTTATTTGAAGTAGTAAAATTCCAATTCAGGTAGACAAATCACTTTAAGAAAACTTCTTACTTACTATATTAAATTGGTCTCCTATCTTTAACATATATAAGATAAGATATAAAGGCAATCCTTTAGCATTATGATTCATTAAAATGTTCATCCAGTGGGTCCTTATTTTAATTTGTTAAATACCAGTAAAACGAATGAAAATATTTTTAAAATCAATTTGTGTATGGATTAGTATACTTTATTGCTTCGTATGATTCTATATAAAATGTTAATAAATAGATATTTATAATTTTAATCTATTGTCTCGAATAATTTTTAAATAAAGTAGTAAAAGAAAAATATTACAATTAGTTGTTTAATCTAAGAGAATGTATTTGACCTGATGTTAAAATAATTATTAGAATATATGATATATTACTGTTAATTATGAAACCTTAAATAAGTTATAAGATATTGTCGCGCCCTATTCCGAACCGATCGAAACAGCACACGACGTATGGTGGTATGTCGTGACTCTTGAGATTTGAAAATTATTTTTTAGAGTCGCCACCTAACTTTTTAGGAAAATTAGGAAAAAATATTTTTTATGTAGAAAACTCTGTTTTGATCTTCGAAAATATTTTAGAGATTCTAAGTAAGGGTTTTGGTTATTCGAGGGGAAGGTGTTAGGCACCCCTCAGAGCCTATCCGAAGATAGTCCTTACGCTTAGTTTAGGAAAATATTAAAAAAAACATCATTTTGTTATTTGCTTAAAACAATGATAAGAAAAACTTTTATTATTATTTATTATTCAAACGGAAATTTAAGGTATATCAAACATGACGCTACCACGTACAAAGAAAGTAATGCAATTATTGCAAAATATACATGCGCTTTAAGTATGAAAAGGATGATGATATAATTTTCTATATATTAGAAAAAATTAAAATCGTATAATTCTACAAGAAAAATCAAAGAAATATGTAGGTTTAAATGGTTAACTATAATTATTTATGAAGTAAATAAAGTATCTTATGACATAGGAATTTATTTGTAGAACGTACTTTCAAGAGTGTAAAAAAATAGATGTTGAATTATGGATGTATTGAAATTATGTAAAAAAATAATAAGGATAATAATAATAATTATAATAATGATAATAATAAATTAAAATAATGACAATAGTTTCAGTATGATAATAATATTAATAATATTAATATTGGTACTAACAATGATCAATAATAGTAACAAAATAGTTATTATAGTATAAAACAATATACCTTGTACGCAGTAGCGGATGAATATAAACATATACCTTGCATTTCTATCCTGAAAACTTGAGTAAAATACGGTGCTAAATATTAGAATTATTTATCAAAAAAATAAGTTAAATTGGTGGAAGAACTCCTAAAAATGTAAATTTTGTAATGTTTTCCTATTAGTTTTGAAAAGTTCTTTTCATTGTTATGTATTTTCAGAGAAACATAAAGGTTACTATGACAATTTTATTTTAAAATACTAGTGATGGATTTTTAAAAGAGTTATCCGAATATGATCAAGGTGTATTTTTTATCTGGACGATAATCATATGATATTTGCGAGAAATGAAATGTAAAAAAAAAAACACGTAAAAGGGTCAACAAGTAGTATAGTAATCCAAACAATCAAATAAAACTACCTTAAGCAAAATTGACAATGAGAGTTAGTTGTAACGATAGAATCAATTGACAATGAGAGTTAGTTGTAACGAAAGAATCAATATGCCGAATGTAAATTAAATCTAAAGAGGAAAAGGAATATAAAAATCCCATTTAGGGAATTTAGGCTCCTAATCTGCGGGACTCCGAGGCTTTGTGCTCCTAGTAGCGATTAACCACATATTGGGTCAAAACTAATTCCGATGCGAAACCACAACTCCCGAGTACATGTAAAATAAAAGGATAAGGATTATTAAGGGTTAAAACTATACTCGGTAAAATGAATCAAATAATAAATACTTGGATAATTTGAGTCACATGGCACACACAGTTAGGGAGCAAACATAGCTACAATGCATGTTAAGGATTATGTAGAGTAACAGGAGGTATCACGCATGCATTTGTTTTAAAAAATGATACTGGAGTCTTAGTTACTAATCCTACAAATAAATTGCCACAACAAATTTTGAGCCCAATTAAGGCAAATAATGTTACCATAAACTACCAGCAAAAATAATAAAGTAAAAAAAAAGAAAATTAGGATCCTAAAAAAATCTTTTTTTTTTGTCTTTAGTTACTTAAAGATTCAATCTTCTTCCCCACAATAGTAAACATATAGTGAGTTTGAATCAAATAAAATATTCTCTTTTTAAAACACTTCATAGCATAACTTCAATAAAACATGTTTCCCTATAATTTAACATTTTATAACAATATAATAGTATTTTGATCAAGCATAATCATCACTCGTAAAATATTTCAAATAAAAAGTTCACCAGTTTGCCGTGCAAAACTATTCAACATTTTTTCATTTATGAAAGCTAACTTTAAACACATTTCCTTTGAAAAAGTGTATTCAACATTTTTTTCATTTATGAAAACTTTCTTTAAACACTTTTCCTTTGAAAATTCCATAAGGCTTCAAATATAATTGATGAAAAAGAAAGAAACGACACCCTTTTTTAATACAAAAAGTAAAGTGATCAACTATTTGGCCTTTTCCTTTCATATACTTCTGATGCCAAAATAGAATTGCTCCCTTAAAACTTTGATTTGTAAAGGATAGACAGTGACGCACATATCAATTATCCAAAAAAATAACCACACATATCTCAATTCCGCAAATAGAACGTACTCACGGATTAGACTTGGATATAAAGAAACAATAATTTTTTAGCCATATTTTGATATGCCTACACCAAATAAAATATTATCATGCTCTTATTCATAACACCAGAATAACAACAACAATGTCGATGGGATCCCGTATTCACAAAACACATCCGAATGGGGAAACAAATGATGATTCTCACATCATCTTGCTTTCCGTCTGTGGGAACAAATCACAAAATATAGCATGTACGGATAGAAACTCTTGTCTAAATAAATAATGAGTAAATAAAAATGACTAGCAGCACCCCAGTGAAGTAAACACACATATTTACAGATCTGGATATTCACGTATGAAAATATTTTTTCATTTTTGGACTAAAAGTCATATTTACCAAAAAAGGACAACAACAAAATACGCTTATAAATCAAAAGATCATATATCGCTAAGACCAAACAGATGAGGGGAAAAAGAGATGAAAGTAGACTCTCACCTTTTTTTGTGTAGTAAAGTCGGGGCTTTCACGTCAAGATTCCGTCGACTTCGAACTCAAATCGAAACCTCCAACTTTAACACTAAACTAAAAATAAAGCTTGCTATTGCAATACTAGACCTTGCTATGATTTTCGGAATAGGTTGCTTTCTCTCTTTTCTTTTAATTCTCTTGTGTTTTGCTTCTGCTTTCTTGTTGTTGTTGTTTTTTTTAAATCCTAACCTTTCAAACTCATTTTCCTCTAATTTTCCACCTAAATCTTGAACCTTTATTTTCTCTCAAAAATTGTCCGCCCTTTTTTTTCACAATTTCGTTTCTCAAGACTTGTTTTTTGCTTCTTCCCCCTTTTTTCGTCCTTCAAAACCTCTCCCCCAATGGGTGAAGAATACTCATATTTATAGGTGAAATCCGGACTTGAAAGTACGAATTTGAAACTTGATTTAAGCAAGAGTGATGAGAAGAAGACTTGGTTTAAAAATTGATACGAAATTCTGTAACAAATCTCTTCTTTTTCCAGGCCATTAATGGCGAAATTGACATCAAACATCAAATTGGGTCTTTTTTCTTTGATTCTCACAAATTCACGGGCTTAGATGGTTAAAAACAGGAGAATCTTGGTAGAGGAGGTGCAACTATAGTGGTGACGCGGTAGATCTAGGTCTTTTGATTTGGGTATGGTGGATAGAAGGGAAAGAGGAGAAGGGAGGAAAGAGGCCATTGTTGTTGTTGTTTTGGGGAAAGAGATGATGGAGACTTGTCAATATTGTTTTGGGAAGAGAGTTACGCGTATTCTGCCAAAAGCAGACGCATGGGAGCTGTGCATTTAATGCACTGATCTCTTAAAATTTGACTGGTTTTGATCCGTCCGATTTAAGATCAGACGGTCTTAAAAAAGGTAATATCTTAAAAAATAATTAACTTATATATATATATATATATGTGTGTGTGTGTGTGTGTGTAAATAAATATATGAAAAGAGCTGATTCAAAATTGGTTATTTTTTAATATGTTCGCCCTTTGTACGGATCTAATTTTAAAAGAGAATATAAATACGTAAATAAATAAGAAAATAATTAGATAAATAAAATACATTATGCACACCTATATGCGAATGTATAATGATAACTGAAACTTTCGAAATCCTCGATTTGGGAAACTGTTGACAGACCGGATCAAGTCGTGTTAGTCCGGTGATTTTTGAAATGGTTTTGATTCGTCCAATCTTTTGATCGAACGATCCTAAAAGATTACCCCCCTTAAAAAACAATAGTGAAAATACGAAAAGGAAAATGTATTATACAGATAAATATATGAAAAGTCAATTTTTAAGACAATTATTTTTATTTGTTCGGTCTTTGTCCGGACGGTTCGAATTTTAATTTTAAAAGAAGAAGAAAATAAATAAATATGAAAATAAATAGATAATTAAATAAATAACAAATTATATATGTCTACATATATATGAAAAATGACTGAAAATTTTGGGATCCTTTGGATTTAAAATAAACCAATGGATAAGATTAAATCGTATTTGTTAAGGTAGAATGGCAAGACGTGCATAAGAATTATACTGGGTTCAGGCTGATTTTCGGGCTCTTGGTTGAAATTTATAAAATGAGAGTTGGGTTCGTGTGAAATAAAAATGAAATTGGGTTATTGCTAGTCCGAATGCTCTTTTTCTGCTGAAATTAAATTTATCGATGCTTCCTGATATCCTAAAAATTATTTTAGTTTAATGTATCTAAATTACAAACATAATTCTTAAAGCGTCCACTCAATATCTTTTTGCGATTAAATACTAACAAAATATACGTATATATATGTGTGTGTAAAAATAAGGATATAAGATATGTGTGAAAATAAGAACAAAATATATATATGATCACAATATTGCCTAAAATTAGAAAAGATGTGAATGCCAATACCCAAAGACATATATATTTTATTTGTTAAAATATTTAATTATATTTAATTAAAATATTTATATTATGATAGACTAATAAATTTCGCTTTTATTAAAATTGGTAGAAATAGAAACAAAATACGAATCTTATTTTTTGTTTAATTTTTGAAAATTATTTAGGGCCGAGGAGCATCGGTAAAATAATTAAGGGAAAAAGTGCGAGCCAAAATTGGGTGTCAACAGTTGCCCCTGAGTGACCGAAGATTTAGGTGAAAATCTTTGGGCACTCACGTTGACGCAACCAATTTTGTCTTGGACAAAGCAAAATATTTGGAAGATTATGGTCGGGCTTCGGTTCTCGAGTTGCCTACATATCTCGGGCTTCATGAGAAATCAGGCCATTTATAGTTCAAATCATAGCAAATTTTTTATGAATATCAAAATTTGCCCCAGTGTAGGATTATGGTGACACTAGGTTCCTTCGAGGATGATAACAAACTTTCAACACGAATGAAATAGATACGGGTGCGAGTTCGAAATCGGCTGTTAGAAGTAGTTGGGGATAAGGAGATGTTGGACAGTGATATCTGCTGAGGGTCTTGAGAGAAAAGGAGATAATGGTTTTTTCAAAAATTGCCCCAGTGTCGGACTAAGACAGCACTGGGTGATGACAAAGAAAATTATAAAAATGAAAACTTGAGCCGAGTTGAGTTGAGTCGAGTTGAGTTTCTTCGCCGGAATTCTTGACGTATCTAGGGATGCTTGACATTCTGCTAGCTTGCCCCAGTTTGCTGCTAAGAGGGTAGTTCCACGTTGTACAGCATGGTCCTGCAAAACAGGTAAAAGGGTGAAAAGTACCTGTTGTTCAAAAAATTATAAACTGAAATTGTAATGTAAAGAGTAGAGTTTAGATATTCAAACTAGTATTGTCTCTATCTGTGGAGGCCTCCGACTAGCGGGGCAATAACTGAAATATAAATAGTCTCTGTCGGCTGAAATATAAATAGCTTCTACCGGCTGAAATATAAACAGCCTCCGTCGACTGAAATGTAATAGCCTCCGTCGGCTGAAATGTAAATAGCCTCTGTCGGCCAAAACGTCAATAGCTTCCGTCGGCTGAAATGCAAATAGCCTCCGTCGGCTAAAGTGTAAATAGCCTTCGTCAGCTGACCAATTGAGAAGCAAGTGCCATCTGAATGGCGAGCAATGTTTGAAAAGTAAAGCCTCCGACGGCGGGACATTTGCCCAACGGTAAACTCCCTTGTATTGGCAAGGCGACCTTCAGTCTGAACCAAATGATGTTATTGCTGTTAAAACTTGATGTTGTTGTGATAATGGCTTTTTTGCGCGTTTGCTATGGTGTGAGCCTCTGATTGGCAGGTTGTGCTATGTTTGCTGAAATGCGATTTTTTGATATGGCGTAATGTTTCTTTGCTTATGTACATTCTTTGATTTGTGGGGGGCATCCCCCTTGCTGGTGCACAACTCCTGATATGGCAGAGAGTCATATTGCTCATTCGCATCCTCCGATATGGCAGAGGAACACTTCACTTGCTTATGTACAATCTTTAGAATATGGAACTCGATTTTGTTTGCTTATATACAATCCTTGAAATGTGGAAGTTTGACTTTGTTTGCTTATTACAGTCCTTGGCTCGTGAAATCTTGACTTTTTGAAGTCAGATGAAACTCTTCAACTTGCGGCGTTATTCGGCGTAGTTAGATGATGATTCTTCGATTGGCAAAGTTATTCGATGCAGTCAGGTGGTAGGCTCTGATTGGCGGAGTTTTGTTGGGAGAAGTAAATAGCCTAAATTTCCAATGAGGGGACCCTTTCTTTGTCACTTTGACTCGAGTCTTCAGCGTACCTGTAAAAGGAATTCAATCAAAATTCTTAGAGCTTGTGTGGATTAATATGTATGTAAAACGAATATAATAAAGGAGGAATATTTGGCTCATGTCGTGGTGGTAAGCCGCATGATGCCCCTGATCCTATCCCAAAGCTTGACTTGATGTCGTCATCTAATTCCTATTTTCCTGCGCTCAAAGAAAAATTCTTAGTTGGGAGGGGGTGTTGATTTGTGTCGACTTGGGGATCCTGTCTTTGTTTACGAAATTCTCCAACACTCCCTCGGTTGTTCGATCACTCCCAAATCTGGAGTTTCAGTAGGCGGCAAAGTTGGAAAGTATAGTGAAAATATATATATATATGCTTTCGCAAATATATTACGTATATATTAAGTATATATAGTAGTCCTTTATCCTTGTTAGATTATAACATGTTTGAAAATTCGTTAAGCCTCCATTTGTTGATCGTGACCCCTGTAGCTTTATCTTTTGGGTGGAGCTTCTCTGACATCGATGCTACGACGATTTTGGCGGCGAGGTCTCTTATATTTTGAGGCTATACTATGAGCAAAGGGGATTTTCCTAGAGGTAAGACCAAACCTTTCAAGTTGCCTACGTATCCAAGTGGAATCAGGTCTGTACGTAGTTCGAGGGTGGAGAAAAAAATGAAATGCAATGACCGAGTCTGACTCAGACTGCCTACATATCCAAGTGGAATCAGGTCATAACATAGTTCGATACAAAAGATAAAGTAAAATAATGCAGTGACCGGGCCTGACACAGGGTGCCTACATATCCAAGTGGAATCAGGTCAGGCCGTAGTTTAGTACAATGGAAAGGTAAAAATATGAATGGACCGAATCCGATGTGGATTGCCTACGTATCCTGCCATGGGAAGTCAGGTCGAGCGTAGTTTTAAATAGATGAAAGGATGATGTTTTTGGGATTTCTAAGGGGAACCGAAACCTATGTGGACTGCCTACATATCCCGTCATGGGAAGTCAGGATAATACGTAGTTCTGTTACATTGGAGAAAAATGCAAAAGTACAAAGAAATAACTATTATTCCTAATGCCTTCAAATGTAGTACTTCTTGATGACGTCTGAATTGATCAACTTCGTGCTTACTGTGTTGTCCATTTCTGCAAGTATCACTGCTCTTCCTGAGAGTACTCGGTGAACTATGCAAAACAAAATTTCCCTTTGGCTTCATCTTGGTGAGGGAATATCTTCTTCAATACCAATTTTCCTGGTGTGAATCATCGAGGCTTAACCTTCTTGTTGAATGCCTTAATCATTCTATTTTGATAGAGTTGTCCATGACAGACTGCGTCTAATCTTTTTTCATCAATAAGCATCAACTGCTCGATCCTGCTACGAATCCATTCGACGTCATCTAGACCAACCTCCTCGATAATTCTTAATTAAGGTATCTCCACTTCTGCAGGTATCGCTGTTTCCGACCCATAAACCAACATGTAGGGAGTTGCCCCAGTAGAAGTTCAGATTGTGGTGCGATATCCAATTAAAGCATATGACAACTTCTCATGCCATTCTCTATTACCGTACACTATCTTCCTCAAAATCATTTTGATATTCTTGTTTGCAGCTTCAACTACTCCATTCATTTGTGGTCAATACGCCGTGTAATTTAGATGAGAGATCTTAAACCTTTCGCAAATCTCTATCATTAGGTCACTATTACGATTGGCTCTATTATCTGTTATGATTGATTCTGGAATTCCAAACCGGCAGACTAAGTTGTTGCGAACAAAATCTCCTACCACCTTCTTGGTTATGGACTTATGTGTCGAGGCCTCAACCCACTTTGTGAAGTAATCGATAGCGACCAAGACAAAACGGTGTCCATTGGACGCAGGAAGGTCTATGGGCCCAATAACATCCATGCCCAAGCAGCAAACGACCAAACAGAACCCATCACATTGAGTTCGTTTGGCGAAACTCGTATAAAGTCTCCATGAACTTGACATTGGTAACACTTCTGCACGAATCGAATGTAATCCCTCTCCATGGTCATCCAAAAGTATCCATCTCTCAAAATCTTCTTCTCGAGCATGAAACCGTTCATGTGGGGTCCACAAGTTCCTGCATATATCTCCTCTAACAATCTTGTGGCATCGACGAAGCGTAGCAATCCTAGGTATGGAGTCCTCCTATATAGGATTTCCCCGTTGAGAAAAAAGTGATTGGCCATCCTTCTTAAAGTCTTCTTCTATTTGCCAGTTGTGCCTTCTGGATATCTTCCTGCTCCGAGTAACCTCTTAATGTCATAGTACCACGGCCTTCCATCTGACTCTTCATCTACATGGAAACAGTAGGCTTGTTGTTTGTATATCTCCACTTTGATGGGACTGATGTAATTCTTATCTGGATGCTGAATCATTGAAGATAGTGTCGCCAAGGCATCGACTTACTCATTTTGAATTCGAGGGACATGCTTGAATTCGATCTTCGTAAACCTTTTGCTCAATTCCTTAACACATTGCACATAAGGAAGGATTTTGACATTCTTGGTGGTCCATTCTCCTTGCACCTGATGGATCAACAAATCTGAATCTCCTATCACCAATAGCTCTTTAATGTTCATGTTTACTGCCATCCTAAGCCCGAGAATGCAAGCCTCATATTCTGCCATGTTATTCGTGCAAGGAAACCTAAACTTTGCCGAGATTGGGTAATGTTGACCTGTTTCTAAAACTAGGACTGCTCCAATTCTGACTCCTTTGAAGTTTGCTGCTCCATCAAAGAACATCCTCTATCCATCATATGGTTCTGAGATGTTCTCTCTCGTAAATAACACATCTTCATTAGAAAAGTAGGTATTGAGCGGCGTGTAATCTTGATCCACTGGATTTTCTGCGAGGTGATCAGCCAAAGCTTGTCCTTTGACGGATTTTTGTGTCACGTACAAAATGTCAAACTCACACAACAAAATCTGCCATTTTGCCAATTTTCCAGTAGGCATTGGCTTCTGAAAGATGTACTTGAGTGGATCCATTCTCGAAATTAAGTGCGTGGTATACGCGGACAGGTAGTGCCTTAACTTTTGCGCAACCCAGGTCAATGCACAATAGGTCCGCTCCAACAATGTATATCTAGCTTCATAGGTGTGAACTTCTTACTCAGGTAGTAAATGGCTTGTTCTTTACTCCCTGTATCATCATGTTGCCCTAACACATATCCAAAGGTATTATCCATAACGGATAGATATAACAACGGCTTTCCCAATTCTGGTGGAACCAATACTAGTGGGTTAGACAAATACTTTTTGATTTTGTCAAAAGCCCCCTGACATTCTTCAGTCCATCCAGTGGCGGCATCTTTTTTCAACAACTTGAATATTGGTTCATAAATTATTGTGGACTGAGCTATGAACCGACTAATGTAATTGAGTCTTCCCAAGAAGCTCATTACGTTCTTTTTGGTCTTAAGAGGTGGTAAGTCTTGGATTGCTTTTATCTTGGATGGGTCCAACTCTATACCTCTCCTACTAACAATGAATCCCAATAACTTTCCCGTGGGAACTCCAAAGGCGCATTTATCTAGATTCAACTTTAGGTCGTACCTTCGCAGCCTTTCAAAGAACTTTCGTAAATCATCCAAATGGTCCGAACTCCTTTTAGATTTGATGACGACATCATTCATGTACACTTCGATTTCTTTGTGAATCATATCATGGAAAAGAGTAGTCATGGCCCTCATGTACGTTGCACCGGCATTCTTGAGCCCAAACGGCATTACCCTGTAGTAGTATACTCCCCACAGAGTGATGAAGGCTGTCTTTTCTGCATCATTCTCGTCCATCAAAATTTGATGATATCCCGCAAAACAATCAACAAACGACTGCAACTCCTGTTTTGCGTAATTATCAATGAGAATGTGAATGTTTGGGAGAGGGAAATCGTCTTTTGGACTAGCCTTGTTGAGATCCCAATAATCTATACATATTCTTATTTTTTCGTCCTTCATTGGTACAGGCACGATGTTGGCCAGCCAGGTGGTATAAGTTGTGACCCTCACGACGTTGGCTTCTATCTGCTTGGTCACCTCCTCCTTGATTCTCAAACTCAAATCGGGCTTGAATTTACTCATCTTTTGCTTTACCGGTGGACATGTGGGGTTGGTTGACAATCGATACGAGACGATATCAGTGCTCAAAACAGGCATGTCGTCGTAAGACCAAGCAAACACATCGATGTATTGTTTGAGCAGACTTATCAATTCCTACTTCCTTTCATCTTCCAATGTATGTTGACTCGTGTTTACTTCAGTGTCTCTGTAAGACCCCGGAAATTTTCCGCATTTTTAAAGCCTTTGGAATGAGCTAAGTGTGATAAAAACATCAAAATTTGACTAAGTGTTTAGCCTTGTTTCTACGCTTAGTTTTATTTTCATCCTTGAATCTTCGATGAATTATTTCGTGACCTTCCCGACATTTATTTTCCGAGATTTTTATTTCGTTGCGATGGGGCAAGGTCGTAGGATGTTCCGGGTGAGTTTCGGAATTTCTAGACGAGCCTAGGTTGTGTTTGGATTGCAGCGCTGAAAGCCAGGCACCGCCTGCCTTATCGCGCCTGGCCAATTGTTTTACGTCCAATCCGTTTCAGCTGAGGATTATATGTATTGTTTTATTCCATATCACGGGATTAAACCACATTAACTCCAAAATATCCATATTTTCCCTCAAGAACACCAAGAACAAAGGTTAGGGTTTTCATAGAAAAACCAAGGTAGTTCGTGAATCGTTCATCTCCTCTTCAAGATTTTTATATATTCGGAATCCTTATCGCGAGGGCTACGTGGGAAACCAAAAAGTTCGTGAAGATCATTCCTTTTCTCGAAAAGTCATTTTTGAGGTTCAATCTTGAGGTATGTGGGGGTTTTCAATAAGAACACTCTTTCGTTCTTGTGCCTAAAAGTGTTTTTCTTTATAAAGATACGGATTTTATATGTTTAATACGATTTTGAAGCATAAACCCATATCATATGTTGATTTTCATGAGATTATGATGTTTACAATATTTGAAAGTTGAATTTAAATGTGTTTATGATATAAAGCATGAATCTTGAAAGATGTTTCCATGATTTTGATATATGGGTCTTCGAACCCCATTTGAAATCGTATTTTGAGAAAATATGTGCTATACGCATGTTGATATTGAATATTTTAAGATGATAAAGAATGATTTGACCTTTTGGTCGTGAATGAGTTATTTTGGACTCGACTGTGAAAGAAATTCACGTTTTTATTGATTATGATAAAGGGGTAGCACTATGGCTCCCGTTATGAGTTGTTGAAATGTGTGGTGGTGGATTTTCTTTCAAAATGATCTGAGCTAAGTCCGGGAGAAACCTTTAGCACCGAGTGAGAGGTATAAAGTGACCTTACTTCCCTAGAACTACGTGCCCCCGTAGGATGTGAGCCTGAGGCTGATTTATATATAGTGATTACTAGTATTTTTGGATTTAAAATTGATAGTCCCACTCCGATGGCAAGCATGGGGCGGCTCTCCCCAACGTGGGTTGTACGTTGGACTCCGTGTGGCTCACACGGTTTATGTCGGTTGTAAGATCTCCCAGTGTGTGTGTGTTTCCTTGTGTTTATGGTGAAAAGGTGAAATGATTTGAAAGTGAATTGTGAAAGCTATCCTTTCGAAAGATTTAAATGATAATTTTATTATGAGAATTGCTTATCTTGATGAACTGAAAGTGATTGAGAAATTATATGATGACTCACATGTTTTATTATACTTATTTCATTCTCTCATGATTATGATGATTTTCTTCGAGCTATGTGAGTCTTTCATATATCATGCATGCTTCTTATAAATACTTATGATGATGACATTATAAAACTGCATACACCCCCATATACTCGGTCCATTTCCATGGTACTGACCCACATCTTCGGATGTGGGCTGCATTTTCTTAGAATGTAGGTTCAGGTGCTCAGTACCAGGTTCGACAGTAATTCTTCGGGCACGCTGTTCTACATTCTCTGTTGTGGTGAGTCCTAATGATCCGAGGACGTGATGTTTTGTTGATGGTTTCATTGAGTTGGCTATATTTCGATACTGAGTATGAGTCAGTTGGGGCATGTCCCAATGGCTCGTTGGTTTTTATTGATTTCTTAGAGGTTTGTCAGACTAGACTAGATGTTGGGAGTTGTTGAGACGAGTTGTATTTTGTTATTTTCTGCATTTCTTTTTTATTCGTGGATTCTGATTACTCTGATGATATGTTGAGGGTTATTTATGGAAACCCCGTTGATAAGTGTTGAACTGAATAAAATAGGCTCAAAGGGTTAGCTTGGGGCTACTTGTAGCCTTAAGCATCGTGTGACGCTCCGGGACCCATTTTCGGGGCGTTACAGTCTCCTTATCACTTAAATTGACAAATTCAGTTTCGTCGATATTAGGCTTCTTCTGGCTCTCAAGTTGCTCGATCTCCTGGGGCAGGTTTTCAGGCATCATGGTTTCATCGTCCTCCTCGTAATCTTGCTCATCGCTTGCGTTTTGCTCAACAGATTCATTACATGTCATAATCATGGAACGAGGATTTTTATTAACATTTATGCTGAAAAGTATAAAAAGCGAGTAAAGTAAATAGATATTGAAAATAGGAAAATAAGTTTTGAAAATAAGGACTTCTATTAATAAAAGCACTAACTTTGACGAGAGGCAAGTGGCAAAAGAGCTTCGGCATGATTCAAGCCTCAATTGATCATGCAAACAAAATAATTAATTTTGTTTTTAAAAAAAACCAACAACAGTCCCACACTAGCAAGACTCCTGGCGGAACAGGGATGGGCTGATGGTCCAGTTCTGCAAGGCTTCTCCAGGCTCGGCATCACGGATGGTGAGCTTCTTGAAAATTATCTCCAATTCTTCTTCGATCACGACCACAAATAAATTTACTATTCCTTCTTTGATATCTTCATCATCTATTTGTTCTGAAATCGAGACTTGGGCTGGTACAAATACTGTCATTCTAAATCCTTTACTGCAAGCTACTCCATAAATGGGCTCATATCAAAGCCCTGTAGTACCCTTCTGCTGCTTTAATTGGATTGACTAGACTATACCATCGGTTCTGGGTCCTAGTCCTATCTTGGGATGATACCCATATTTCAACATCTCTGACGCAACCATCTTTTCAGCATTTGACATTTCGCTTCAGCTGGCATTGCCTTCTCATTGATCCTTACAGCTTGCATGATCTCCAGAGTATGGAAAGTAACTCCATCTAACTCTTCGGTGACTGGGACTGAATTGACAGAATAAATGGGATGATTGAGTTCTCCATGGACAGTAACTTCCGAGCGACCCCATTCAAACTTCATGCACTGATGAAGAGTGGAAGGAACGGCTCTTGCCATGTGGACCCATGGCCTCCCCAATAACAGGTTGTAGCTAGATGACACATCCATGACCTAAAATAGGATAGTAAATTATGTTGGTCCTATCTGCAGTGTTAAGTAAATTTCCCCGATGACACTCCTTTGCAACCCATCAAAGGCTCTAACCTTAACCCGACTCTCCCTTATATCTTCTATATTCATACTCAAATCCCTTAAAGTAAAGAACAGAAAAATATTGCAACCCGAACCACCATCGATCAAGACCCTGTTCACAATTTTGTCATGATATCTGACCGCAATATGGAGCGATTTGTTGTGTGTAGCCCCTTCTGACGGTAACTCATTATCATGGAAAGAGACCTTATTTGTCTCTACCACTCGCCCGATAAGCTTTTCTATAGGCTTCAGAACTCATAAGCAAAGACATGACGGATATGTGGGACGGTGTCTTCTTGAGTTGATCTTCGACTGAATAGTCCTTGGGCTGCATCTTCTTCCAAAATTCTGCTGCTTCAACATCTGCGATATTTCTCCTCGGGTTTTGATCTTTCCCGAGAACTCCACGATTTGGTTCGTCTGGCGCATAACACCTTACCGACTTGGTCATCCCTTGAGCCGCAGCAGCGTCTATCATTTTTCCATTGTCTTCAGCTCGATTGTCCCATGGGACTACCTTGGTGCCATAGTCGGTCCTCCCAGTGGCTAATGTGGTCACTACGACTCTCGGCAGGTAGGCCTGAACAGTTATAGGCTCCCCCAACTGAACTGTGATAAATGGTTGTGCTGGGGATGCAGTGGCGATCTCCTCTACGCTCCATGTGGGCACAATAGTTTCTTCCAAATCGTACTCCTCCTCTAGAGTAATCATGTTGACTCCTCAATTTCCATGATTTGGCAAGGGGTTATTGTTTACATTGGGAGCTGTGGCGGTGCATTTGATGATACCCCTTCTTATCAGAGACTCAATTTGATTCTTCAAGCTGTAACAGTCTTCTGTGTCGTTCCCTTGAACTCCTGAGTGAAAGGCGAACCGCTTGCTACCGTCAAAGTTTTGAGAGGTAAGATCAGGGGCCTTTCTCTTAATTGGATGCAACAAACCAGCTGCCCTCAATCTCTCAAACAACTGGGCCAAAGGTTCTACAATTAGTGTGTAGGTGGGAGTATTTCTGGCTTCAAAATTTGGACGTGGTCTGGGCGCATAGGCTGGTCTATTTTGGTGAGTTGGAGCTTGGACAGGGGCGTATGGTCTTAGTGGATTTTGGTATAATGGAGTTGTACACTGCGATGTGTGCAATAATTTGAGGGTTGTTAGGGTAATGGTGGGAAGAATTTCCAGGTTGGTAGTATGGTATGACGGTTGAGACATCTTCCCTATTTTTTTTATTACCGTTAATGGAACCAGTCTGCATGGCCTTACTTGCAGCTTGCAGTGTAGCCATAGATTGGATCTTCCCCGACTTGATGGCTTCTTCTATGAAATCTCCCATTTTGACTAATTCTACAAACTTTTGGCCCATCATCTTGTCAAATTAAACACCCTCTTGTGATCGGATAAAATATTTGGAGAGCTCACTTTCATCCAGTGGAGGCTGGATCCTTGCAGCCTCGGTCCTCCATCGCCATGCATATTCTTGAAATCATTCGAACGATTTTTTCTGTATGTTAGCCAATAAGAACCTGTCTGGGGCAATCTCAGTGTTAAATCTGAAGCGACTCATGAAATCCTCAGCCATTTCCCACCAGTCACGCCACTTACAAGGGTCTTGTCGGGTGTACCAAGTCAAAGCTTCTCCCGACAAACTCCGAATGAACAACTTCATTCTCAGCTTCTCGTTCCTTCCTACCCCGACCAACTTGTCGCAGTAAGCCCTCAGGTGTGCATGCGGGTCACCCTTTCTGTCAAACACATTGAACTTTGGTGGTTTGTATCCCACTGGCATGTCGATGTCTGGATGAATGCATAAGTCATCATAGTCCAAACTTTTAGTCTCTCTGGTGACCTGCATGCTTCTGAATGCTCTCTTTAGACTCTCAAGCTGGGCTGCTATCGACCCTTCTTCACTTGATTGGACATTTTTTCCCAGTCTTGCATATCGATCAACCTCATATGGAACCTTAAAAGTCGCAGATATTGCGAAAGCAGGAGCTTCGGTAGCATATATAGGTGGCACAGGTATCTCACAAGTGACATATGCCTCGGGTATGTGCTGCATTTCTGGATGAACTGGAACAGTAAAGTTCTGGGCAGGAAATGAATAAGCAGGTATAGTTTCGATAGTAGGTTGAAGAGCTGGTGGGGCTTGAGCATGCGGTATATTTGCTTGGTTAGCGAAAGCTCCTGGAGGTAATTCAATACTTGGAGCCTGCGGCTGAGCTGGAAAGATAACTATTGTAAGCTTGGTTAGATCCTGCATTTGACAGAGTTCTTATTTTAGAACCTCGATTTTCTGTGCCATATTGGCCATTTGATTATCATTCTGAGTATCTGACGGCCTTTAAGAACTCTCAGTGTCATCCTTTGGGATCATCGCGGCCTTATCTCTGTTAGTCATTTTGTCTTTCGATCGAAGGTTGTATTGGGATTCCGCCAGTTTTCCAGTCGACACAAATCAACTTTTTTTTTATTATCGGGGATTAATAAACAAAAGAAAGGAAGAAAAGAAAAAACAAAAGGAAACTATGTTAGTTTGGGCAATAATGAAAATGTAACAAGTAAGTAACATATATATACGCCAAGTTGACGACATCCAAACGCGTCCTAATATAGAGCCTATTTTTGCCATAGGTAGGCCTACGTTACAATCAATTTGATGATAAATGGTCTATTTAAACACATTTGGACTTGATAATAATCACAACTTTCATTGAATAATAGTGTTTCAGAAGGTTACATCAAAATAGATCAACGACAGCTTGAAAGAAAGTGAAAGGATGGCCGCAAGGGCTTACAATAGGGTGGTCCATGTGGCTCTTTTTAGGAAATATAAAAAGTACAATAGGAAAGAAAGTTTAAGGTAGGGTCGTCGTCATCTTCATGTCCTGGGCACAGAAAATAGTCCATGAAATCTTGATTATTTATCAACCACTCTGGGTGGTCTGAATTATCTTCATTCCTCACGGATTTGTCGCCTAGTTCCTCGTTTGTGCCTTTCCTAACATCATCATTATCATTTGGAGGAATTATGCATCCATTGATCCCAGAACTACCTGTCGGTACATGTAGGTGGTAAGATACATGTGAGGTAGTATTATCCTCGCCAACTGACACACCATGTCGTAGTCCACCAACCCAGGAATCTTTTCCCAACTTGGTCGTGTTATTGGACCTCCTTCTATTTTCCATGCGTAATACCCTGAGGTGCACCAAGTTGTTTGTCCAATTTTTGTTGAAAGTATGTTCATCCATATTTCCCGCAGCTTCATAATTTTGTCCCAAGGAACTTGTTTTTCGTAAGTAATTTCCGCTGGATCCATAGGCGACCATAAAGGGATGTTTTGTTCTATGCCGAATTGACGTAGAACTCTAAGTGGAGCGTACGGTTGGATTCCTTCCAATTTAATCAGCACAATAAAATAACTGATGTACCTTCTCAACAGTGCTCACTCTGTGATCCTAGGAAACTTCCATTGGATGGCATCTCCTGTGAGGCACGTCAGATAAGCCCGCCATTCTTCTGGTCCTAGTAGTACCTCTCAAAATCTCAACCTTTGTTCATGGTTTTGTATCATGTTGGAGACGTCCTCTAAGTTGTCTCCGATTGGCGCCCATTGATAGAAGTGTTCCACGGCCCAGACTTGAAGTAGCAAGTTACATCCACCAAATAAATCATTCCCTCTCGAGCAAGCAGACGAAGCTCAAAATAATTCTGTCAGCAGCATTGGCACTAACGTCAGTCTCTCAAAACCGGTGAACATGGTAAAAACCAAAGGCATCAAGTTGATGTTGATATGGCCTCTTCTTCGAGGAAAAACTAGAATTCCCAGTAAGGCAAGTGCAAAATCCATGGGGTAAATACTCTCCCACCTAGTTCTGCTACAAGCGAAGTCCTCTCGGTGATGTTCATAGCTCATTTGATATCTAAATCTTTGAAATAGGAAACCCAAGTTAACCCAACCGTATCTAATGCTCCTCGGTGTACGGTCTGCCCGTAAACCCAAAGTATGCAAAAAACCATTGTCAATCATGGCCGACGGAAGCCTCCCTTCAAGAGGCAAATCCGTGAGGCTACTGATGTTTTCCAAAGTTGGGGTGATTTCGAAGTCTGTAAACTGAAATATCACGGTGGACGGATCCCAAAACTCAACCAATAGTTTCACGAGTGCTTCGGTGGCCTGAATATCCATTAGGAACACCAAAGAGCCTAAGTGTTCTCTGACTTCGGCCCCATGCACGGCTTGAATGTTTTGCCTCCAGGTTTGTAAGTTTTGGGGGACTGAGGCAACCTTTTGGATGTTTAGTATGGTTTGGTTGGTATCCATCTGAAAGAAAGGGTAAATGATATGATAAGTTGTTTATCTCAAATCCATTATGTGTTTTAGTTTAGACCGTTAACATCAATCATCACACAAAATATGTCGACAGGTTTGTAACCTTTGATAAAAGGGTGGTTTCCTAATTGCGATGACGATGCTTTGGACCGTCACGCCTAAGGTTTATGCGACATGACCTATTTCTAGAGTAAGATTTTTTCCTAAATGTTTGAGAGTGGGACTGAATACTGCGAGAAGGTGCACTAACCTAATTACACCAACTCTGAAACTAAGAAATCCAAAGAAGGTTTGGGGGAGTGTAGATACACACCCCGCGTGAACTACAGTGTGTGAATTGTGTACGGCCAAAGACTCGATAGAAAAATGCAAGTGATAAAGCGGTAGCAAGTAGTGTTTTACACACAAATAAGGAACGCAAGTTTGGACTTGGTTTGCGTCCATTCACACAGAGCATGATATAAATATACGTAAAGCAAATAACATAATAAAGCATAAAAATCCTAAACTAAGCATGTTAAGGTTAAAACCTAAGTACATAGGGTTTCCCCAGCAGAGTCGTCATTCTGTCGCGCCCTATTTTGAACCGGTCGAAACAGCACACAACGTATGGTGGTATGTCGTGACTCTTGGGATTTGAAAAATATTTTTTAGAGTCGCCACCTAAATTTTTAGGAAAATTAGGAAAAATCATTTTTTATGTAGAAAACCCTACTTTGATATTCGAAAATATTTTAGAGATTCTAAGTAGGGGTTTTGGTTACCCGAGGAGAAGGTGTTAGGCACCCCTCGAGCCTATCCGAAGATAGTCCTTACGCTTAGTTTAGGAAAATATTAAAAAAAAAATTATTTTGTTATTTGATTAAAACAATGATAAGAAAAACTTTTATTATTATTTATTATTCAAACGGAAATTTAAGGTATATCAAACATGACGCTACCACGTACAAAGAAAGTAATGCAATTATGGCAAAATATACATGCGCTTTAAGTATGAAAAGGATGATAATATAATTTTCTATATATTAGAAAATTTTTAAATCGTATAATTCTACAAGAAAAATCAAAGAAATATGTAGGTTTAAATGGTTAACTATAATTATTTATGAAGTAAATAAAGTATCTTATGACATAGGAATTTATTTGTAGAACGTACTTTCAAGAGTGTAAAAATAGATGCTGAATTATGGATGTATTGAAATTATGTAAAAAAATAATAAGGATGATAATAATTATTATTATAATAATGATAATAATAAATTAAAATAATGACAATAGTTTCAGTATGATAATAATATTAATAATATTAATATTGGTAATAACAATGATCAATAATAGTAACAATAATAACAATGAAAGTCCAGATTTGAAACTTGATTTAAGCAAGAGTGATGAGAAGAAGACTTGGTTTAAAAATTGATACGAAATTCTGCAACAAATCTCTTTTTTTCCAGGCCATTAATGGCGAAATTGACATCAAACATCGAATTGGGTCTTTTTTCGTTGATTCTCACGAATCCACGGGCTTAGATAGTTAAAAACGGGAGAATCTTGGCAGAGGAGGTGCAACTATGGTAGTGACGCGACAGATCTAGGTCTTTTGATTTGGGTATGATGGATAGAAGGGAAAGAGGATAGGAGAGAAAGGAGGCCATTGTTGTTGTTGTTTTAGGGAAAGAGATGATGGAGACTTGTCAATATTGTTTTGGGAAGAGAGTTACGTGTATTCTGCCAAAAGCAAACGCATGGGACCTGTGCATTTAATCACTGATCTCTTAAAATTTGATTGGTTTTGATCCATCCAATTTAAGATCGAACGGTCTTAAAAAAAAATAATACCTTAAAAAATAAATAACTTTTTTTTATATATATGTATGTGTAAATAAATATATGAAAAGAGTTGATTCAAAATTGGTTATTTTTTAATATGTTCGACCTTTGTCCGGATCTTATTTTAAAAGAGAATATAAATACGTAAATAAATAAGTAAATAATTAGATAAATAAAATACATTATGCAAACCTATATGCGAATGTATAATGATAACTGAAACATTCGGAATCCTCAATTTGGAAAACTATCGACAGACCGGATCAAGTCGTGTTAGTCCGGTGATTTTTGAACTGGTTTTGATCCATCCAATCTTTTGATCGAACGATCCTAAAAGATTACCCCCTTAAAAAAATAATAGTGAAAATACGAAAAGAAAAATGTATTATACAGATAAATATATGAAAAGTCGATTTTTTAAGACAACTATTTTTATTTGTTCGGTCTTTGTCCAGACGATTTGAATTTTAATTTTAAAAGAAGAAGAAAATAAATAGATAATTAAATAAATAACAAATTATATATGTCTACATATATATGAAAAATGACTGAAAATTTTGGGATCCTTCGGATTTAAAATAAACTAATGGATCAGATTAAATTGTATCTGTTAAGGTGGAATGGCAAGACGTGCATAGGAATTATACTGGGTTCGGGTTGATTTTTGGGCTCTTGGTTGAAATTTATAAAATGAGAGTTGGGTTCGGGTGAAATAAAAATGAAATTGGGTTAGTGCTAGTCCGAATGCTCTTTTTCTGCTGAAATTAAATTTATCGATGCTTCCTGATATCCTAAAAACTATTTTAGTTTAACGTATATAAATTACAAACATAATTCTTAAAGCTTCCACGCAATATCTTTTTGCGATTAAATATTAACAAAATATACGTATATATATGTGTGTGTAAAAATAAGGCTATAAGATATGTGTGAAAATAAGAACAAAATATATATATGATCATAATATCGCCTAAAATTAGAAAAGATGCAAATGCGAATAGCCAAAGATATATATATTTTATTTGTTAAAATATTTAATTATATTTAATTAAAATATTTTATATTATGATAGAATAATAAATTTCTCTTTTATTAAAATTCGTAGAAATAGAAACAAAATACGAATCTTATTTTTTATTTAATTTTTGAAAATTATTTAGGGCCGAGGAGCATCGGTAAAATAATTAAAGGAAAAAGTGCGAGCCAAAATTGGGTGTCAACAGATATTATTTGATTTTGTAAAAATAAGAAGTTATATGTTATTATATAGTGGTATCTCTACTTACATTTCTATTGTGTTTATTCAAAAATATTAATGATCATTTAAAAAAAAGCTAATTAAATAGCTATAAATATAAAAATGTAATATTGGGCCCGTAAACGGGTCCTTCATTATCTAGTATTTTATTTATATTATAAAAGAGTGAGTTGTAGGACGATCAAGGGCAAAATTGCCATTTCATAATAAAATTAGAATATTTATTTGTATGATATAACTTCAAAAGTTGGCTATATGATCAAAATGACAAAATAAGCAAGCATCTTTGCCTAAATGCCAAGTGTACCTAATGATGTGACATCTAAAGTGGACACTATAATTTTTTCAAACTCAAATTTTTGTAAGATATTTTGTATATTGATAGTCAGACTATTTTAATAAGATATTGGCCTTATGTAATTTTTTATGTGAAAATTTTATTTTATTAAAATAGAAATATCCAGAAAAAGAATTGGATATTAATTTTGATTTGCATAATTAATTGGGGACATTCCTATGTCTAAAAGTAATTATAAAGTATGATTTTTTAATTCAAAAATTTGATATAAGTGATTTGTTTTCAATTTATATGAGGATACTATAATTTGTATGCTTAATTGATAAACTATTTTAATGAACACTCTTATATATTAGAAAGTAAAAAACTTCTAACTATAATGATAATTTCAAGTAATTTTTTTTATAAAACATGAGAGTTATAAATTTTTAAAATAAGAAAAATTGCATATTACATTAAATCAATGAATTTGGCAGTGTCAACTTTCTTTATACTAATAATGTATCACATGAACTCATTTAATTTTATATTTTTTCTACTCCATTTTTTTGAGTTATTTTTTATAATTCTATGTTGTTTCAGCCTGAAAATCAACATAAGATATGCCTATATTAACAAAATTAGTTCTTATCTTCTAACAATACATTATGTTATTTACTTTTATGTATAATTTATTTAGAATTGCATTCCCATATTTATCATGTCCTTTAATTAGAATGATTTATATAAAATATAACTTTAAAATTTATTGAATTACTGTAATTTTTACCGTGTTAATCTTTGTTAATGGTTATCTTTTTGTTTTAAGGTCGCACATTATATCTAAATTCTCCTTGAAGCTCTTTTGTTATATCACTATGGGTTATTTGGTATAGGCATGAGACAGATAAAGTTAATTCATGACATTAGTTATCTTATCACATATATTTGTTTGACATAATGTTAAAGTGAGTATAAGAGCACATATTTTTTAACTTTTATATTTATTATATAGAAATGTGAGTTGGAGGACAGTCAAGGGCATTAATATAATTTCACATCTAAAAAATACAATTATTAGTCAATAGTCATATTAACAAAGAATTCTATTAGCCATTTTTTGTTGGCTTATGAGTCTATACTTTCTCAACGGACCCATTATGTGGCTAACAACATTTTTACTTCCAAGTCTCAACTTATTCAACCACATTATTTATGAAGTAATATTTTAAATAAATTTAAATTTATAATTTGAATGTCCTTTCATGAAATATTAAATTATTTATAAGGAACTAATTTTTTTTTTTTTTTATATGGTAAATGTTGATTTTTTTCTTTATATATTTATTTTCTTATATTTTAAACTTTCTAAGTGAAAATTCTGACTCCGCCGAAATTTTCAAAACTCCAAGTTTCTAATATTTTAGTTTTTTGCCCAAAAAATACTATCACACATGAACTTGACGGGCTAAATTTTAAGTTGTTAACCTATTTAAATATATATATTTTTTTCATTATCGAACAATTTTACGAAAACTATCATTACATCAGTCTATTAATGTTTTACTAGAAATGAAAAAGAATTACATATGTGATATTCATATAAGACTTTGAATGCAGAATTTTTGTATTCACTTATGGATTATAGGTGTAATCACAATTGACGTGCATGTCAACTCGCAAAACAGATATTTAAAAAATAATTTTTTTAAAAGAGATTGAAGTACATTAAATGGTCAGTGTAAAGAACTTTTACTATATAATAAAAATATATTTGTATACAAGCTTTCATAAAAATTGAGATTTGTAATCTTAAAAATAAGATAATATAATACTCCATTCATTCCTTTTTATTTGCTTCATTTGGGTTGTGCTTATATTCCTAAACATTTGCTCCTTTAACCTTTTAACAATAGTTTGAACAAAATCTTTCTATTATTGCCTGATTCAATAAATGTAATCGTTATTGATTTGGAAAGAGATATAAAATTTAATTAAGGATATATTAGTGAAATTACTTTTAGTTTTATAGGAGTCAAAGATTTATTAAGGTGTGTATCTAACCCAAATAAAGTAAATAAAAAGGAATGAAGAGAGCACGGTATAATAGATAAATTAACCTGCGTATAAAATTTCTTTAAATTAACATTAAATAACATATATATTTTTAACCCCTTTAGTAAAATTTTAACTCCACCAGTATTAATTTAATTTGTACTCTATTTTTTATAGATAATTTTCAACTATCAATAATGTATCTTTAGTATTTTTATATTATTTCATTATGAAAATGAACATATGATATATTTATATGGATAAAAACAATTTGTTATCTCATTAATATAAATACGCTATTTACTTTATTTATATGGTATATTAGGTAAGAAGATTATATTTTAAGGAAATATTGCTCGTAAGATTTTATACAAAATGTTAATATACTGACACTTATAATTTTAATTCATCATCTTCTATAATTTTCAAATAAAAACACTAAAATTAGCTATTTAATTCAAAAAAGTGTGTTTGACATGATGTTAAAATAAGCATTGAAGTATATTATATTTTAATTTTAATTTGAGCATTTTAAATAAGTTGTAAGCTATTGTTTGATTTTATAAAAATAAAAAATATAGTTTTTTAAAAGTGTGATCTCTATTATCATTTCTATTGTATTTATTTAAAAATATTAATTTAAATTTTTTTGATAAACTAATTAAATACCGGTAGATACATTTAAAACTGTAATATTGGGCCCGTAAATCGGGCCCTTCATTTTTTAGTTATTTTTTATTATATAGAAGAGTGAAGAGTGGGACGACCAAGGGTAGTTTAGTAAGTATTACTTATTTCAAGGGCAATTTAATAAGATAAAGAAATTCTATATTTTATTTTTTATTATTATTTCGACTATATATATAGAAAGGAGAGTTGAGGATAACCAAGGGCAAACTTGTAATTATACTTATTATCAAGGGCAAAAGGTCTTTAACTTGAAAATATCTCTTTCTTCACTCTTTTTTTCAAGCTTCTTAATAAAAAATAAAAATACCTTACAAACATGGTATTTGTATACCGCTATACATCTTTTTTTCAAGCTTCTTAATATAAAACAAAAATACCTTACAAATATGATATTTGTATACCGCTATACATCTTAATGCATACATTATAGCACATTATATTTTTACTTATGTTATTATATTTTGTGACCTTCTCTATTAGTTAACTTTCTTATTTGTCCCTTGAAATCTCAAGACATTATTTTTTTCTCAAATTGATCCCTACTATTCCAAGAATATAAATATACTTAATTTTTCATTTGAACAAATTCCTACTTTGGACATAGATACTATAGAAAGATGAGTTCAAGGACGACCGAAGGTAAAATCATCTTTTCAGCATTGATTAAACTCACTTTAAAAATATCCTCTCTTCTCCAAAATATTTCTAGAAACATCCATCAATTTACAAAACAGAAAAATCTTTAACTTTCTTTTAGTGTCACAATCATTACTTTCCTATATAAAAGAGAGAATTTGACATTTTGGTAGTCCTCACATCAATTTTTTTTGGTCAATTTTATCTGTAATTTAAATTTTAATTACTCTAAAAAATTTCATCCATTCTGATAAATTTGAACAATTATTTAAACTTATTAAATGCTACAAAAGTGATGAGTCATGAAAAATGATAGTGACACCTTAAAAACTATTTATACAATCAAATTCAAAATTGATCCAAGGGTTTATTGTCTTTCTATTTTATAGAAATGTTTATTAATCTTACTTCAATTTTTTTTCCAAGCAAATTTCTCATGAATAAGTAATTAAAGTAGCTTGACATTCTCTTTCTAACTTAGTACATGCTTAATTATTAAATAAAAAATATTTTTTTATATATAGCTAAAAAATTTTGAAAAATTAATTTTTTTAAAAAATAGAATTTAACTCTTCAAATACTAATGATACTAAATAATGAAAAATGAGAGTAATTTTTTTTCACATTTTTTTATGATGAATTTTTTAACAAAAAATGAGATTATCAACATTTTATAGAATTTAGGACAAAATAAGTAATTTAACATGAAATATTAAAACTTCATACATGTTTAAGAAATATCAACATAAATTTCGTATGTATTTTTAGGAAAAAGAAACTACTAAAGTTAATAAAAAAATAGTAATTTTCAATTTCTTTTGTATGGTTTAATATGAAGGAAAATAACTAAGCTAAATAAGATGAAGTGTATTTTGCAAATAATCTATTTATTCTTAGAAAGAATGCAACGTATATTATTTTTAGTACCATAAACCAAACAACCACTAAAAAATAATAACAGGATAACTAATCCGAGGACAACTAATCCAAGTATAACTAATCTCAACATAACTAGTTTCATTATAACTTGTTTTCCAACCAAACGACCCCTAAGTGTGTAAATTTTTTTTGCCCAAATTTATTTTCAGTTATCTTCAGATTTTCTATTTTAATGACTGAATTTCATTCCAGACTGATTTTGCCTTGAGTCAGAATTGAACAGAAACAACTCTATCTCACATCCGAGGTAGATGTAAGGTCTGTGTACACTCTATACTCCCAGATCATACTTTGTGGGACTATACTGGTATATTGTGTTGTTGTTTTAGTGGCTGAATATCATGGATGTTGAATGAAAGATCAACTTATATTTTTTTATATAGAAAGATGAGTTCAAGGACGATCAAGGGTAAAATCGTCTTTTCGGCATTCATTAGCCTCACTTAAAAAATATCCTCTCTTCTTCAAAATATTTCTAGAAACACCCACCATTTTCCAACCCGTGAAAAATAATTGCCTGAATTTTTATTCTTCAATTTCATCATTTGAAGTAAACATATACTTATCTAGTTATTATATAGAAGAGTAGAGAGTGGGACGACCAAGGGTATATTTATAATTTCAAAAAAAGTTCTATCTTGCTTAATTATGTTTTAGGCATCAAAGCTTGGCCATAAATTTTTAATGACAAAAATGTCAAGCTATTTTTTTGAAAATGTCAATCATATCTCAATTGATATAATATCTCACATGGACCCACATAAAATATAGAATTAGTTGTTATTCGCATATTTAATTACTCTAAAAGTGAAATAAAATAATTTAAAAAATTATAAATATTTAAATGATAGTTCATACATTCAATTTATTTCTCTTACTTTTGTTTAAATTTATTTCAAAAAATTGCTTTTTTTTAAAAAACAGTTGAATTATAACTTTTCACATGTTGTATTTAACACCACAAGATTAAAATAGATTTTGAGACATTCTACATGTTATTAATTTAAGACATAAGATTGAAAATTATTTTTTACTTTCTTAAGCTTTGTATCAAAGCTAAACCAAACAAAAAAATTGAAACAGAGAAATACTCAATTTCAAATTAAAAAACTTTAAGATATTGAAAGACAATTTTAAAAGCATAGCATAAATTATACAGTACAATGACAAATAAACCTTAAGACTATAACATTTCTTTATATTACAAATTTATACGACATAAACTCATTTAATACCTATTTTCGGTATTCCATTTTCTTGAGTAATTTTTCAGCTATTAAGAGATTATCTTAGAATTTATGATCTTAAAATCTTAGATTGTTTCATTGTGAAAATTAACATATGAGAGATTCATATGAATAAAAATAAATCTATTGTCTCCCTGAAAAAATAAATTATTTAATTTAATTTACTCATATACTATAATTTAAGATTGTATATTCTTTATTGAAAAAATTAACATATGAATAATTTTGTCATTGATTTAACACTGTAGATTGTTTCATTATGAATAACATATGAATAATTATGTCAAATATATCAAAATGCCCTTTATCTTGTGATTCTAAACATAACACGTGTAAAGTTAAAACTAAAAAATTGCCAAAAAAAAAATCTATTCTTTTTTAAACAAATTCAAATGGAAAATAGGTCTCTATTTTTGAAATTGAGAGAGTAACAAACATCCACAAGGCATTCATAGATCCATAGTTCACATCATTCAAAAATAATTTTAAGTTAAACTTTTTCATGATATCTAAAATAATTTTAAAATATAATTTGTTAAGCCTTAAAAAACAATTTAAGTAATTAGTTTTGTTCAAACTTTATTATGATATATGAGAATTTATGTGATAATCTTTTATAAAATGTAAAGTTAAATAATATACTTAAATCAAATGGGGAGAATAATATTAAATTTAAAAAGATATTATATTTGAAGTTTTATCCATTTAAACATTTTTTTCAATCGTGGTGTCCAAACAAGCTTTCTCTCCTCTTAACTAAATTCACGGATTAAACAAGTTACTTTTGCGTGTAACAGTCATTATTATTTTTTTGTTGTTTTTGTCTAAAATTGTTGATAGTTAATTTATGTCTAAGGTAAAACTTACAAATATAACTAAGGGTATAACCGTTTTTTCATAATTTTAAAAATATTTTTGTATAATTTATTTATGTTAATCCCATACAACTCTATTTTAAATGAAAAATATAGACGTAATGGTCATTTCATTAGAATCTTTTCAATGTCATTCATGATGTAATTTTTCACATTAATTTTACACACCTCAACTATAAGTCTATTTTAGTATGTAGTAAAAAATATTAAATGCATTATAGCAGAATGTTTATTATAATACATCCTATGTCTCAATTCAAATAATATATTTTTCTTTTTAATCAATTCTAAAAAAGAATTGACATTTTCTATTTGGTTAGTATTTTAGTCATGTTGAATTTTATTTATTTATCAAAAGTCCACAAAGATATATTCTTCTATTTAAGGTTCATTTATTTGAAAGATAATTTGAAATATTGCGACGTTTTTCCATATATCTTAAATTCAATGTCTATTCAACATGTTATAAATTGAAATAAAAAGAGACTAGTCTATATGAGTATGTGCAAATACTCACATTTGTTTCAAAAAAAGGAAAAAAATAGTCAAATTAATTTTGGTTACACATTTAATTGCATAAAGTAACGATTACTATATTATAGTAAGATAATAAAAAAAATACTCATAAACATTGAGTAAGTGTTCATCTATCAAACACAATAAGTGATTCCTCCGTAATTCCAAAACTTCACATGATACATATCATTACAAAGATTTGCACTATACATATAATTTATGAAAACATAATTATTTACTAAGCACCTATTCAAATTATTTTAACACAACTTATTTAAAACGCAATACTAACTTTCGCATGTTAAATTAGTATAATATATATCATGTTAACTATTGTTAATTCTTTTGATTCTCTTTATTTGAGATATTAATTTTTTCTATCAAGTAGACATATCACTTAAAAAGAAATTTCTTATTTACTCTATTAAATTGATCTCATATTTTTAACGTATACAAGACAAGACATAAAAGCAATACTTTAACATTATGATTCATTAAAACATTCATCCAGTAAGTCCTTATTTTCGTTTGTTAAACACCCATAAAACAAATTTAAATGTATTTAAAATCAATTTATGTATGAATTAGTATCCCTTTATTACTTCATATGGTCTATATAAAATGTCAGTAAATAGATATTTATAATTTTAATCTATACTCTTGTATAATTTTTAAATAAAGTAGAAAAAAAAACATTACAATTAGTTGTTTATTCTCTTGTGTTTGATCTGATGTTAAAAATAAGCATTAGAATATATGATATTTTAATGTTAATTATGAAACCTTAAATAAGTTGTAAGTTATTATTTGATTTTATAAAAATAAAAAGTTATATTTTATTATATAGTGTGATCTCCACTTACATTTCTTTTTGTGTTTGTTCAAAAATATTAATGATTTTTTTTTGAAAAATTAATTAAATAACAATAAATATATTTAAAATTATAATATTGGGCCCGTAAACGGGCCCTTCATTATCTAGTATTATAGAAGAGTTAAGTTGTAGGACGATCAAGGATAAAATTATCATTTTAAAAATTAGAATATGTATTTACTATATGATATAACTTCAAAAGTTGGTTATAAGATCAAAATGACAAAATAAGCAAGCACATTTGCCTAAATGCTAAGTGTGTCTAATGATGTAACATCTAAGGTGGAAACCACATTTTTTCAAACACAATTTTTTATAAAATGCTTTGTATATTTATAATTAGACTATTTAGTGAGATATTGATCTCATATAAATTTTTATGTGAAAAAATTATTTTATTTTATTAAAATAGAAATATCTAGAAAAAAATTAGATATTAATTTTGATTTGCATAATTAATTGCTGACATTCATGTGTCTAAAAGTAATTATAAAGTATGATTTTTAAATCCAAAAAATTGATATAAGTGATATTTTTTTTTTCAATTTGTATGAGGATACGATAATTTACACTTAATTGATAAATTATTTTAATTAATGCTCTTATATATTATAAAGTAAAAAACTTCTTACTATAATAATAATTTTAAGTATTTTTTTTTATAAAAGATAAGAGTTATAAATTTTCAAAATAAGAAAAATTACATATTCCATTAAATCAATGAATTCGATAGTATCAAATTTCTTTATACTAATAATGTATCACATAAACTCATTTAATTGTGTATTTTTTCTACTCCATTTTCCGAGTTATCTTTTATAATTTTCTGTTGTTTCATAATGAAAATCAACATAAGATATGCCTATATTAAAAAAATTGTTCTTATCTTCTAACGATACATTATGTTATTTACTTTTATTTATAATATTAGGTAAAGAAGATTATCTATTTTCTTATTGATTTTTTTAAAAAATATGTATAATTTATGTAGAATTGCATTTCCATATTTATTATCTTATTACCAGTTAATGTCCTTTAATTAAAATGAGTTATATGAAATATAACTTTTAATCTTATTGAATTACTGTGATTTTTACCCTGTTATCTTTGTTAATTCTCCTTGAAACTCTTTTGTTGTAGCACTAAGGGGTCGTTTGGTTGAGAATGTAGTTATGCCAAGATTAGTTATACTGGATAAGTTATGATGAGATAAGTTATACTGGGATTAATTGTACTGAGATTATTTTTTATTGAGTGTTTGGTTTGTTCTATTCAAAGTAATATGCATGGTATAATTTCTAAGAATAAATTAATTGATTACCAAAATACCCTCCATCTTATTTAACTTTTTTTTATATATATTTCTTTTCAAGCTTTAAATATTTATTCTTAAAAATAAAACTGTCATCTTATTTAGCTTAATTTTGTTGTGTGTGTGCATTTTCATGATTATATCAAGTGTATTTTAAAAAAAAAAACTTTTATCTTATTTAGCTTTATTTTTTTTGCACGTGCCTTCACATGATTATGCCGTGTGTGTTTAAAAAAAATCTTACTACATCTTATTTAGTTTGAAATAAAAACTTTCAACTTAAGTTTGTTAAAGTAAAAGAAGATTTGTTGTTTATGTCACTTCATTTAAACACATATCACTCATATAATGTAGAATATTAAAATTCATTTTAATTGATATATACAATATCAATTGTCAAGTGATTAAAAAACTATTTAATTTAAAAGATGTAATTGAACAATGGAGTCGATTGTAAAACCATAATGTGTATTAAAACTAGGCAACACCTTTGTAGTTGCTAAAATATTTTACAGATTATCAATGAATGGTAATTATTATTATAAAATCTACTTACTTTAATTAATCTTTTCATTGTGTAGTAAGAACTTTTTGTGTTATCAATTCACAAAAATAACACTTGGAAGGAAAAAATTGATGTTGAATTCTGTTTTTTTATGCTTCAAAAATTATAGTATCCATATTTTGTCGGATATATAAAAAATTATAGTACCTAGTTTTGATCCTTATTATGTATGCTAACATATTTTAATTTGTTAATTTGTTAATTGTGCATTTTGATCCTTTATATAAGAAAATAAAGTATAAGTTTATAAAATTCACAAGTAATGGGATAAAAAAAATGTAAAGTTCAATTAATAAGAGGTTAATTTTTCTTAGTCATATATTTTTGTCGTTTCAAAATAAGATATTTTAGTCTTTTTAATTTGTCATAAATAACACGTTTTAGATAATCAAGTAGACATCAATAATATTTTTTAAATTTCAAAAGCAATAATTAGAGATTGAAGAACTATGAAAAGATGAAGAAGATTGGAGAAATGTGTTTGTAATGGATTTGGAGGTAATCTTGTCATTTTATAGTTTTATTCCAAGTATAAATCATGATGGGATTGTTATCCTACCAAATGTGGGGACAACTTATCCCGGTACTATTTATTAGTCCCGGAATAAGTTATCCCGAATATTACTAATCAAACGATGTATTAAATTTTTTATCACGGGACTATTATTTTATTCCGAAATTATTTACTATAGTACCTCACATCAAATAATCCTTAAGAGGTTATTTGATATAGACATAGACTGATGAAGTTATATTCATGGCATTAGTTATCTTGTTATATTTATTTGTTTGGCATAATGTTAAAGTGAGTATAAGTGCACATAAATTTTTAGTTTTAATTGTGGAAAAACGTAAAAAAAATTATAAGTTATAATTTAGATTTATAGAAACAGAAAAAAAATATATTGTAAAGTGAAATTTCTATTACTACGAATATAGTGCTTTAATTTTTTTTTTCTTTTTAAATAATTGAATATTTATAATTCAATTTAATTAATATTACAATGTTGAAACCGGCCTTCCAAAATATCTAGTAGTCAAAACAAAGATCAGGTTACAAACCCGTCATACCCGCCGGTCATGTCAATCGCAATTTCTCGTGTGTGGTGAGGCACTACTGTGAAAAAGTGAAACGGAATGGAATAACTACTTGCCCCCGTCCTAGTACTAAACACTCACTATTTTCAATTTCAAATTTGGCCAACATTCAGATCTATCTTCGTTGATTTTTCTCAAGGATCGAACATGCCTCCTACAGAGAATGATTTCGATCTCAGAGTATTTTAATCTATCCATATTCCCACTTCGCCTTCTCTCGCTCTGATTCCTTTGTGTTTCTCACGCACTGACTATATTTCTTACATTCTAATTCTTCTGCAGCGTGCATCTACTCCACCTAGCGGCATGGGAATCAGGTAATTGACAACCACTTTTTTCTCTCTTTTAGGGTTTTGATTTCCACTTACAGGGTGTGTTTGGTATGATGGAAAATATTCTTCATGAAAAATGTTTTCTTGAAAAATGTTTTCCTTTTGATTTGCTACTTATTTTCTGGGTGTTTTCCTGTTGGTTTTCTACTTATTTTCTCATGTTTGGTTGGTGAGTGGAAAATATTTTATGGTGTTTGGTTGGTGAGTAGAGACCATTTTTTAGAAAAATATTTTTTAGTGTTTGATTGGTGAGTGAAAAAATATTTTGTTAGAAAATACTACTAACTGTTAACTAGTATATCAGTATCTCTGTCAACTCAACAATTTGTTAGAACTAATTTAAACATAACAAATAATATCAATATCAAATACTAAAATATTATAATCACTAAATTTAAGCAACTATTAATTAGCAAATATAGGAGACACTTTTCAATATTTTGTCAGACAATCTCAAGATACTACAATCAATAGAAATATAACGGAACGACAAACTTATTCAACCTCGTGAAACAAGTTACATCGATGACAAAATGAAATATGCAATTAGTAAAAGTAACATAGGTAAATCTTCCTCTATGCATATGAAAATAACAATACATTCAACGAATATTGGAAATGAGAAAAATTCGGGCTTCACTATTTTTTATTTCAAGCAGTGAAAAATTGAAGCAAAGCATAGTGAAAAATTTTCGAGTAATGTAAATTTTTGAGAAATGTGAATTTTTTGAGTCATGTGAAATGAGTGTTGTTGGGGTAGGGAAGAGGGGTGGGTGTGTGGGTGGGGTCATAAGTCACATTTGTCATTTTCTGGAAAATGACTTCCCTTGGCCCAGGAGAGGGAAGTCATTTTTCCTCAAATTGAGGAAAATGAGTTGTTGTGAAAAATGTTTTCCAAACATTTTATTGCAACCAAACAAGGGAAAATAAGAAAACATTTTCCAGAAAACATTTTCCATCATACCAAACACACCCACAATGTGGTTAGTGTAAGTCAGCAAAATGTACTGATTTCTGTTGTATTCTGCAGTGAATATAACTTTGCAGATATCAACAATTTGGAGCACTGTGCTAAGTATCTCAACCAAACACTCATCACCTTCGGATTCCCTGTTTCTCTCGATCTCTTTGCCCATGACCCAGTAGGCCATTTCTTATTTTACTTTTATTTTTTTTCTTCTCATTGTATTTCATAGAAAAATTAACAGTATACCTTTGAGGAGTGATGCTTACTTAAGTTCTAGCCATGACTAACCATGGATAGGGTTTGGAAATTTTGATGGGAAATTCAAGTGAGAGGTGAAGTAACTGATCAAACTACGATAGTGAAAGCTGAATATTCCTACGGATAAAAGTAAATGATCTTCTGCTTCAAAATACTTCTTTTACTGTTTTAAGCACCGTTTGTGAGTGGGTGCAGATGCAAAAGCCTCTATCCTAAATTATTCAAATGGTTTCAATTTCTAACATAAATTTGTACTTTGTTTATTCTAATATTAATTTGTGGATTATCATAGTTCTAGTGGAATAAATAATTATTAGAGAAAGCTGAACAATTAATTTGATTGGAAAATGTATCACATTTGAATTGTGATAATATGGACCGATGACAGTTTGGCTGAAACTTGTTTTCATTCAAAACCAACTTACTCTAAGGAATCAAGTGCTTTGCAAGAAACTCTTCAAAGCTGTGCTAATGATATTACTAGTGGAATGAGGCTAAACATTGTTAGATGTATAGAAAATGTCATATATATTGAGCTGAACAGTGTATAGTATCTGACTGATTTCTCATTTCGTAGGTTTCCATTGCGAGGACTTGCAATTGTGTATATGCACTATTACAGCAGAGGCAGAGGGATATTGAATTCAGAGAGTCTGCAAATGAGCAGAGACAGCGGTACTGTAGACTTCTAAAGTAGTTCTATGGGCTTTGTGAAGATGATCTTGCAATGAAAAAACTTTGTTGTATTTGCTTAGGGTTTCTTTTGATTGGATGGATATTACATATCTAAACTTTGATCTGATTAATGTACGAGTAAAGATAAGAGAAGTTGTCTCTCTGAAATGATTGTTTGAATGGGAAAAATGATAGCCATTTAATAAACTGATATTTTGTTTGAAGAGTCTGTAGTTATTGATGTAAGTGTTTGTACAAAAAAGTTCTTTTCAATATTGAACTGGCGAATATTAAGTTACAGATTCCTTCAATATCCATTTGGTTTTTATTGTGTCATCTTAGTGACTTAAGAGTTTTAGGTTTCTCAATTTCTTTTGTTGTTTTCGACCTTTTGTGTGTTATCTCAGTAAAATCGATGTGATGCCTTTGCAAATTTTGTTAAAATCGATGTGTTGCCTTTGCAAATTTTGTTTCTTTAAATTGAAATTTTTGTTGTTCGAATATAACTATCCTTGATTGAGGAGCTGTATTGCTTTTCTTCTGCCATTAAGATAAAGTTATTTCTTTCCTTTTCTATCCTTGGATACAATGCGTTTGTGTCTTCAAGTAGAACATTTTGAACGTTGCATGGGCTTCTCATAATGAACTAGGGGAGTATAAAAAGATCAATTCAATTGCTAAGCAATTTTGAAAGGGACCAGATACTAACTATTACTACCTATTAGTAGGAAGATTTGTGACCTTAAATTACAAATATATGCCTAAACATTTTCCTGTGATTTACCGTATGTACCATTTCATTTGGATTACTGTATACTGGTGATTTTTCTACTTGTGGATTTATATCCATCTTGTTGTTTTCTTAACTGAGCAAGATGTCCAATAATTGTTACATTTTCTATTATTAGGAACATATGTGACCTTAAATTACAAATATATGCATAAACATTTTCCTGTGGTTTACCGCATGTATCATTTCATTTGGATTACTGTATACTGGTAATTTTTCTACTTTTGGTTTTATATCTGTCTTGTTGTTTTCTTAACTGAGCAAGATGTCCAATAATTGTTACATTTTCTCCTTCTGAAGGCTGTTATCGGACATATCAAGATTAGAGGCCAAAGTGGAGAGGCTGGAATTTCAACTACAAGCCAAAGATAGAGAGATAGCGACAATTACTAGAGAGGTCTGGAAATCTACTTTTTCTTAAAACCAAGGAGTTTAGATATACGCTTGCTGACCTTATAGAAAATTTATGTGTAGGAAGCTAAAGCTACTGCAGTTCTGAAGGTACAAATTGACAAGTTGCAGAAGGAACGGGATGAGTTTCAGAGGATGGTTCTTGGCAATCAGGTCGGGTGCGATTATTTATACTGCTTGTAATGAAGTATTGTTTCATAACTGGTCTCATCTATGCTGGATTTATATTGTTGAAATAGCAAGTCAGAACTCAGCAGATATATGAAATGAAGAAAAAGGAAAAGGAGTATATAAAGTTACAGGTAAGTTTTCTCTCATCTTTGTTTACTATCATTGTATATATTGGACTTTTTTTCTCCATCTGCAACTTATCGAATATTAAAACTTATGGATGGGTCTGCTATTTCCAGGAGAGACTAAATCAAGTGATGATGGAGAAAAAGAAGGAATCCAGATCAGGCATGGAAATAATGAATTTACTCCAGGTAGCATCAACTTTTTTTTTGTGGTGTGATATATGTGCCCATTAGTATTCCAAAGTGTAACAGTTCCATTAATATGTTTCTATAGAAAGAAGGGCGTCAACGTGGGACATGGAATGGGAAGAAGGCTGACAATGACTTCTACAAGAAGATTGTAAGTGCTCAATTGACCTGGTTAAACTCTTTCAGTTTCCTAGCTAAGCTTATCATTTTGTCTGTCCATTAGGTGGATGCCTACGAAGCTAAAAATCAAGAACTAGTTGCAGAAAATGCTGATTTGAGGGCATTATTGCGATCAATGCAGGTACATTCAATAGTCATAGCAACATTCAGTGCTTAGATTTAGCATTTTGTTTTCAGTAATTAATGCGGTTTGGACAACTTTAGAGAGACATTTTGGAAAACAATTTTGAGAGTAAAGTTCATCTAAAAGAGAAGCATGTTTGAATAATTGTAGTTCTTTATTTTTCTCCTCTTAAATTTGATTGTTTAGTGAGTGGAAGAAGATTTTTCAGTTCAACAAACGTCTCCAGGCACTTTCTACCCAAAAGGAAGTTTGAAAATTTTCTTGAATGAATTTGATCCAACATTATTTTTTCAAAATTCTTTGCAACTTTTATGAAAAGATCACTTCCCGATACCTCTAAATTTGTCCAAGAATAGATAGAAAATATCAAGTATAGCTCCTGCTAGTTCGGAGATACTCAAACTAGTGTTAATTTTGTAAGCATCTTGCACTTTCTGCATGTTATGCTCAAAAGTTGAAACAAAATACGGTTGCTTTTCGCAGTCGGTTTCGGAGTTGTCCATACGTGGAATATGATTATTAATCAGATGACTATAAGAGTATCGAGGGAATATGGATGCATGACCATATCTTGCTGGGACCAGATGTGAGGGAGAGAAGGCTTGTTTGCATGACAAATCCCAAATGTCTTAGATAACTGTTGGTGTTGTGAGATTTGTGGTTATTGTTTTATGTTAAAATGTTAAATTTTTTTATAAATTATGAAACTTTAGAGTCGTGGAAGATAGATAAAACATACACTTATCCCCCAAAATGTGCAGTGAAAGATGTTTTAGGAGCTGTTTAGGTAACTTCCACAACTTTTTCCTTTTGGAGAAAGGGTTTTCTGCAAAAATAAAACGTGTTTGGATAATAGTAGTTGTTTTGAAGATTTGTTTGTGTTTTGTGAGTGAAAGAACTTTCATTGGAACACCGTAAAACCACATTTTTGAGAAACTGTTTCCCCAAAAGAATTTTTGTTATGACTTCTTGAGCAAACTTAAACAAACACAATTTCTTTGCATGATCCTATGAAACCATTCACAAACAAATGCTACTTAAGGAAGTTGAATACAGTTTTTTCAACATTGGTTATAATGACATTGGGAGCTGGTGAATTGATCATAAAATCTGCTTAGTGTTTTTTCTTAAAACCTCACGATATCGCACGATATCTGTATTGTGAAACCAACTATTTAGAGAAACCACTATGCATTGAGCTTCTATCGGAGTAAGTTTTATCTGTAACTTATGTGACTTTTTTGCACGCAGTGATTTTAAGAGTTCAACGTCATAGTTAAATTTACACCTGTCTTTAACTAAGAGCTTATCTCACTTCAATGGGTTCTAGTACTTCTTCTTTTCTTAATTATTAAAAAGGGCAGCCCGGGACACTAAAGCTTCCGGTGTGCGTAGGGTCCAGGAAAGGGTCGAACCACAATGATCTATTGTACGCAGCCCTTCCTAGGATGATTTCTTAATTATTATTGGAAATATATACTGTAGCTTATCCCAAAGAGTAAAAATAATTAGGTTAATAAATAATGAAAAGAAAGGGAGTATAGAACTCCTCCTGTTTTTATATGAGTGTCTGTGTCATTTATAGTGTCTCTTTGAAGTTGTTTTCAGTCTATACTGATACTTCCTGTTTCTTCACGTAAAATGTGGATTCATTTTCCTTCCGATTCTTCTTGTCTTACTCCTAGTTGATTAATTCTGTCAATTTTTGGGGAAAAAAAAAGGCAAAAGGAAAATTTTGCGAGCATGGCAATACAGAAGAAATATGTTTGTCGCATGACCTTGTGTATTCACTATAAACATTTTCTTCATGTGTGGTGCATACTTTTAAAACAATAATTCTATTTAGAACATGACTCACCTTCCTATTAGCTAGGCTGACATGAATGAGTTCTGAAATGCCCCAAATGGGTCTTCAGGGCAGTCAACTGCAATAAAGACACAACATTGTGTATATTGATCAGTGGATGACTACACAAATTTTCTTCACGTGTAATACCAACTTTTGGAGCAATCTTTTGTTGAGAATGTGACTGACCTTCCTATTGTAGGCCGACATGCGTGAGTTCTTAAATGCTCCAAATGGGTCTTCGAGGCAATCAACTTCAAGCAATGAGAGGCTAGACAACGATCACTTGCAGTCCCCATTGGGTGGTAGAACGGTATAGCTTATTTTCTAAAGAGATAAACAAGATTGGTTATTCTTATAGGATTCGTACCTTTTAATGACATGAAAAGACTCAAGTGTTTGTAATCCTTTAGGATGTCTTTGATCTGCCCCTCCACATGGCTAGGGATCAAATCGAAGAAAGTCTCCGTAACAAGATGGCTTCTATTAAGGTACTCCCTTTGTCCCGTATTAACTGTTCACTTTCCCCTGCCCCTTAAGAAATCATAAATAAGAAAGGTAGTTTTACTAATTTATCCTTTACGATTTTTTTTTGAATGGTACGAACTTGTTTACACTTTTAAAAAGAATTGATGATTGTAAGGGTAAAGTGGGAAAAATGTAATTATTTCTTTCTTGGTTTTGTAAATTGACAAGTAATTTGGGACAACTATTTTTGTAATGTGGGCAACTAATGTGGGACGGGGGAGTAATAAAGTAGGTGATTATGCATTGCGATATCTTGCTTTGTACTCCTATCTATGTTTAGATGATAAAGATCATGTGTTGCATGTACACAAAATAATTCTTGTATGTCTTTGCTGAAATTTGAAGGAGCGAATGGGTCAACTGCAAGATGCACAAAAGGGTGCAGAAGTTACCTCAGAAGCAACAGAGAGAGAGCTTGAGCTAGAAGCTCAACTTGTCGAGGCCAGGAGCATAATTCAAGAGCAGGTACTCTTTTTTATCCCATTATGTGTAGGAGTTCCATTAGAATTTGAAAGCTCTTCATTGCTGCGGGTCAATGTTGCTCGAACTCTTCAAAAATGTCAATAAGTGCGTATCGAATTCTCCAAAAGTAGTGAAGTAGTGTATTTTTGGAGAATCCGATACGGGTGCAATGTCGAAAGTGAAGAGCCACACAACTTTGCTGTTGGTTGTACAAACATCACAGTTAGCACTTGCGAACTTTTTGTTTTGCCACCATGCTATTGAATCGTAAGCTATCAATAAAGGCAAGTTGTGTGCCACGTTTTGAGTGCTTTTTTACTTTGTAATGTAGTCAGATTAATGTCCATGCTCTTATTACAAACCTAGCAATCTTAAAATTCTTAATGGTGCTGAAATTTTATCTTTAAATATACGATGGAGGTGGCACTGGCTTATCAATGGTCTTGTTGTCTAAAATGGTGCTATGATGGAGGCAAGTTATGTGCTACATTGCCGTCGCGACTCTAACATTGAGGTCACGATGGCACCTACCCCGACCCAACCTTGGTAGGTAAGCCAAGTAATTCAAAAAACAAGGAAAGATCGAAATATGAAATAAGACAATATAATACGAGACTTCTAGAATGAAGTCAAACAATATCACATAGATAACATAGATCCAAAGAAAATGCAATCGATCCCAAAACCAAGTGTCGTAAATGGTAAGAGCATCTAAGTACAAATTCGAATGTTTGAACATACTGTATAAGTCTGTCTCTGATAGTAAGTAAAGACATAAACTGGAATATGAAGAGGTCCGGAGTCAGCCCCGAACTCTAGAGCACACCAATACCTCGAATGTCAGCTCTTAATGCACGAACCAGCCTACGCGAGTCGCACTCGTACTGAGATCTGTACCGAAAGGAAACAGAAGTAGGAGTGAGTACGTTTCACTTGTACTCAGTAGGTATTATACGCCGACTGCACAAAGCAAAAAACAAAATAGATAAAAGATACTATGAGCACGTATGCCTGGAAGTAGAAATGTTCCCAAACGATAGCTCACACCATCTCCATTTAACAATTCTAGGATATATACGACGGGAAACCGCTAAGTGCGCAGTATATATATATATATTTATATATATAATATACGTCAAGTACAAGGAACGTACACGAAAGATGCAAATGCAGTGCAAGGCGATGCAACGATGTAGTGATAGTGGAACTGACACATACACCTTCCAAGTCTCAACGCTTCAGACAAGACCCATAGGGGTTCACAACCCATATACCTCTCATAATATCAACCAATCTTACCGTCAAATGACCTCGGCCTAGATTTCCCAATATCACACAGTCCATTTTACCGGCAATTACCTTGATCAATGGTTCTATAAAAAATTTTCATTTTCTTTAGTGGTATCAATCTAATGAACATGTATACATGATATGAGGATATAATGCTCACAACCAATCGGTATAAGGATAATCATCAATTCATTACAGGTATAAATGAGCTCCAATTCTACTCCATATGACAATGATTCGTGATATAAGCCATTGTAGGGCACCACTGGTATAAATAGTCTTTAAGTCCCTCATTCGGGTATCAGTAACATATAAAGGCAATTTAATGCTCAAGTAAGACCTCTAATATCTAGTCAAATCCCCATTTGGGCGACGCAATAACAAAAATGGCAAACAATGCACAAGGCCTGAAATCATCAAATAAAGCCCTCACACGGGCATCACAACTTTTACCACCTCTCAAATCAGCAAGGATATGCATAAAAGCTCCCACACGGGCACATAATGATAAAAATAATCTCGAAATATGATTTCCTATAGTTAATTCCCCAACCTATAGCATGCTTTATATGTAGGTTTACTACCCATCCAGTCTGAAGAAAGTTAAGCCATAACCTACCTTAAAGTGCTGAAATTCAAGCCTAGAACCTTCAACACAGTGCCTTTCCCTTTCTAACGATCTTGAAATGAGCTAAAACTATTGAATATATAATTTGTGTTAAAAAGGAAGCTAATGATACCCATATCGATTATATTTATGACATCCTTCTAATGTTGTCTAGTCTTTGAGTGATTCCCACTGGAATGGGAAAAAGGGACATCATATAAGTCGGCATAGAATCTAGGACTGAATTAATCAAAGTGAGTCTCCCAACAAATGGACAGTTGTTCCATGTTTTAAAGACCTAAAGGCACTTTCCTCGAGGAAACTCTCTCTCCTACTTCCTAGGGGTTGGGGAGGTCCCTGTGTCCCTCTTTTTCCGGCAATCATTGGTCGGAATCTTCATCTCCCTTTTCTTTCTTTCATCATCTTTTCTTAAGTATTACCTTACATGATAGTTTTTCGAGATTCAAACCCTTCTGTCAGAATTCGCAATGGGTGACAATAGGATCTATTTCAATGCTGGTTTCAAGTCTTTCGACATCACTAAGTGGAGTACTGGCAGCTCTGTGTAGTTCGAATGGGTTGAGAGGATTAGAAAGATGATGAGGAGATCTTCCATGAGCAGCAAAACCATGGAATGGATCTGTCTCACTCTCAAAGAAGCTTGATTAGAAGAAGACTATCAAAAGATGGAAAACTGCATATGGAGAGGCACAACATTCTGCACCAGGAAACATAATGAACATGGAAGATTTATAAGTATCACTTCCATTAACAAAGGGGGTAGGTCTGTACTGGTCATCCCAGAACTAGCAGTTAATGCAAGACGGTACGACATTGCAGTTAAAATCGAAAGGTTCATTAAATGCTCTAAGAGAATGGAATTGGCAGGACCATCTAGAGTAACTGAAGCCAACTACCCTTATGCAAAAGCAGTTAAGGATAGTAAATGGCAATCAAAGGCTCTAAGGGAGGCAGAGATTACGAACGATGCTAGCTATATTGAAGTCATCACACAGGCAGATGACCATGACAACGGGCTTTTGAAAAGATGCCTAGTAGGTCATCTGGAAGGAGGGAAGAAGGAAAAGCCAACATTGTCCGAGATAAGAATATGGTCGTCAACACTTTGGAAGAAGGCATTTGGAGTTAACATCTATGAAATGTATGGAGGAATGTTTCTATTCGAGTTTCCCAACATAAACATGGCTGAACAAACTCTCCAAGGGTAGTGGCACCGGAGAAATAAAAAATTCAATCTGGAATGGTGGAATCCGACGGTGGGCTGTCTCCCCAATAATTCTCTGAAGAAGGAAACTTGGATCAGAATTGTCGGAATCCCTCTTCATCTCTGGTCAGGAAGAGTATTTCAAGAAATTGGGAACCTATGTGGAGGTTGGGTGGCCACAGAGGAGGAAACAAAACTAAGAAATCACATGATGTGGGCAAGAATTCTGGTTGCAAATGATGGACGAAACATTCCTAAAGAAGTTTCGATCTCTAAAAATGGAGTAATATACCACTTTCCAATATGGGCGGAGTGTTAAGTGAGAGTAGAGGTACAATCGGAATCTTCACGAACTGAAAACAGAGCCGCCGGAGAAAATAGAGCACAAAAATACCCGGTACATTCCTTTACACAGCGGTCTGAAGATGGAAAAGTCTGTCAATCCCACAAATTTAGGGATTTTCCTTCAGTGGAACACGTGGGTACAACTGTAGAATGAAAAGAGAGGGGGTCACATGCAAGCCACATGTCTCATTTAATTGTGGGTACAACTGTAGAAGGAAGAGAGGGGATCACATGCAGGTAACATGTCTCATTTAATTGATGGAGAAGCTTTGGGCCATCAACAGCCCAACACTAAGAGGAAACTCCTAATTAAGAATGGGCCGGACCTTTCCAGTCAAGTCATTTTTAATGACATCACATGTAAAAATCCAACATCAATTAACACTGGAAAGAGCTGCAATACGATTAAGAAACAGAAAAAACCACCACACAAAACTCGAGCCAAATTGTTTATTCGGAGGAGGAGATGGCAAACATGGTCGGAGATTCAATAATCGAATCGCTATACCAATTAATCGAGATAGATGATAGCGAATTAAGGGGGAAGATTTCAGAAAAGGACGACAATGAAACACCAAAAACAAACAAAAGTCGATCACTATCTTGAAGGATTGGGAGATTGAGGAACCAGAGCCTCTGCAAATTCTGCAACAAGAAGTAATAAGGAATATGAAGAGAGAGACATCAAATTGGGTACAACAAAACTTGATCAAATTGGGCAAAGTCTTGGGTGCTGATTTTCAGGACCACGAAGAGAAGGCCTTGGAATTATTACTTCAAGTGGACAGTTCGAGACAAGCTAGGAGAATGGAAACAGAGGTTGTAAGCAAGAAAACAAGACTCAGAGGTGCTCAAGAGCTGAAAAGTTCAGTAAGCTTTGATGTTAAATTCAAAAATAGTGGAAATAAGGGCCAATGGAGAAAATTGCTCATCAGTGATAGATGAAATTTAAATTGGTTTCATGGAATGTAAGGGGATTAAATGACAGGGGTAAGAGAAGATTAGTCAAAAGTGTTATGGGGGGATGGAATGCAGACATCATCTGTTTGCAAGAAACAAAGTTAGATGGAGATATGATAGAGGAGGTTAGGCAGATTTGGGGAGGGAGATGGGTTAAATATGCATGTTTGGAAGCGAGTGGGACTAGAGGGGGAATTCTACTATTGTGGGATAGCAGGGTGTGGAAGGGGGACATTCTGGAGACTAGCATCTATTCTGTAGCTTGCAAATTTGAAAGCCAACTTCAAAACTTCACTTGTCATATCACAGGGGTTTATGCCCCCAATTGTTATCTGGAAAAAAGGCTTGTACGGGAGGAAATAGGTGCAATAAGGGGGTTAATAGAAGGGGTTTGGGCTGTGTGTGGGGACTTTAATGTGGTAAGGTTTATATCAGAGAGGAGTAATTGTTTGAAAAGAACTAAAGGCATGAGAGAATTTTCAGATTTCATAGAAGATTTGAAGTTGATTGACATACAATTAGAAGATGGCCCTTATACTTGGTTCAGAGAAGATAATCAAGACATAGCCTCCAGAATTGATAGGATTTTGATATCAGAAGAATGGGATGATAACTTTAACAACATTAAGCAGGTGGCTTTACAGAGGCTCAGATCAGACCACACTCCTATTGCGTTGCTGGGCGGAGTATGGAACCAAAACAAAAATTACTTCAAGTTTGAAAATTGGTGGTTAGGCACAGAAGGGTTCACAGATAGAATCAAGGATTGGTGGGACAGTTTCAGCTTCTCCGGAAGACCTGATTTCATACTTGCTTCAAAACTTAAAGCATTAAAAGGAAAGCTTAAGCTTTGGAGCAGATGCGATCAAGGGAACTTGGAATCTAAAAAAAGGAACATATTGAAAGAATTGGCTGTTTTTGATGAGGTTAGTAAGGGTAAAAAATTAACAGAGGAGGAGGTAACAAGGAAGAACTCTGGTTTATTGGAGTATGAAGAGTTGCTCAAATACGAAGAAATTTCATGGAGACAAAAGTTGAGATCATTGTGGTTAAAAGATGGGGACAGGAACACTAAGTTATTCCATAAAATGTCCAATGCGCACAAGAGGTATAACAACATTGATCAACTAGTAATCCAAGGAGAACTAACCCAAGATCAGGCCAGAATAGAAGGGGAGATAGTAGATTTCTACAAGAAGCTATATACTGAGACTACTGTCTGGAGACCTTCTTATATTGATACTAACTGCCCTAGGTTAACAGAGGAGGAAAAAGTAAGCTTGTAGAGGATCTTTGAGGAGAGTGAAGTCCTAAATTGTTTGAAAATGTGCGCAATTGATAAAACACCTGGGCTTGATGGATTCACGATGGGATTTTTCCGAAGGTTTTGGGAGGTGGTGAAGGAGGACATCATGAAAGCTTTTCAAAACTTCTATGATCAGGAAGTATTTGAAAGAAGTTTGAATGCAACATTCATTACTCTCATCCCAAAGAAGAAAGGTGCCAGGGAGCTAAGAGATTTTAGGCTTATCAGCTTAATAGGCAACATCTACAAGCTTTTTGCTGAAGTTTTAACAGAGAGATTGAAAGGCGTAACGGCTAAACTTGTGGACCCCCAACAAGTGGCTTTTATTCAAGGAAGGCAGATCACAGATGCAGTGTTGATAGTAAAAGAAACCTGGAATTCTTTGTAAGCTAGACATGAAAAAAGCCTATGACCATGTAAATTGGAAATATCTTTTGACTACAATGGAGAGAATGGGATTCGGGATGAAGTGGATTCAGTGGATTACTGTGAGATTCTCTGTACTTATAAATGGATCTCCTGTCGGTTTCTTTAGTGCACAAAAGGGGCTCCTTTCCTTTTTCTACTCGCTATGGAAGGTTTGAGCAATATGATCAAATCAGCTAAAGTAAGGGGATGGATCAGAGGTTTTGAGGTCAACAGACCTGGAGGAGATAGTGTGGAAGTCACTCATCTACAATATGCCGATGATACCTTGATACTGTGTGATGCTGGTGAAGGCCAACTAAGGATGTTAAGGGTGATCCTAGTGTTGTTTGAACGGTTCTTTGGTCTACACATTAATTGGAGGAAAAGCTACCTCTATCCTATTAATGATGACACAACATGGAAGTTTTAAATGTTGTTTTAGGAGGAGAAATTGGAGCATTGCCTACATCATATCTTGGGATGCCTCTGGGGGCCAAATCACAGTCATATGAAATCTGGAATAAAGTGGTGGAGAAATGTGAAATGAAGCTAGCAAGATGGAAATCCCAATATCTCTCTAGGGGTGGCAGGTTGACCTTGATTAACTCGGTTCTTGATTCACTACTAACCTTCATGATGTCAATATTTCCAATTCCCAAGAGGGTCAGCAATAGGTTGGATAAAATTAGAAGAAAATTTCTCTGGCAAGGAAATAGTGAGAGAAAAGGATACAATTTGGTTAAATGGGATGGTGTGATTGTGGGAAAGAAATATGGAGGACTGGGAATAAAGAATTTGATGATATAGAGCAAAACCCTTAGAATGAAATGGTTGTGGAAATTCATTAATGAAGAATTGACATGCTGGAAAGAAGTCATTAAGGCAAAATATTTGGAGGAAGACAACTGGATGACCAAAGAGGTGACTACGCCATATGGGGTCAAGTGTATGGAGATCCATCAGATCTTTGTGGCCTGAGTTTAAGGCCAATACAATGATCAAAGTAGGGAATGGAGAGAGAACAAATTTGTGGAAGGATGTTTGGCATGAAAAGGGTAGTCTAGATGTTTTATTTCCCGATATACACTCTCTAGTATCCCACCAACAGAAGTCCATAGCTGACCACTGGAATCATCAAGGGTGGAACTTCAACTTTAGAAGACAAATAAATGACTGGGAGATTCAGAGGGTAGCAGATTTCTTCAACACCATTGAGCAATTTAATGGATTAGAAGGGGGTCAAGAGGCAATCAGAAGGGCATCTTTAAGGTGAGTAGTGCATATACCTTGTTGAACTATCCCAACCAACCACGACGTCACTGGCCATGGAAAGGAATTTGGAAATCAAAAATCCCACTAAAAGTGGCTTGTTTTGTCTGGTTGCTAGCCAAAGAAGCTGTATTGACTCAAGACAACTTAATGAGAAGGGGGATACCATTATGTTCTAGATGTTTCTTTTGTGGGGAAGATGCGGAGACAGTTAATCACCTTTTTCTACATTGCAAGTGGCTATTCCCGAATTTTAAGGGTTTATCATCGACCATGCCTGCTAAGATCACAGATGCAATCCAAAGCTGGGAGGAAGCAGGGAAGCAGTCAAAGAATAGAGATAGATGAAGAATTGTCCCTGCTAGTATATGGTGGGCAATATGGAAGGAGAGGAATTCTAGGGTTTTTGATAGCATAGAGAGTAGTATGCAAAAAGTTAAATTAAATTGCCTTATGCTAATATGTTTTTGGTGTAATCAGATATATTCAAATGATACTACTATCTCCATAATTGATGTACTAGACTCAATTTAGGAAGAGATAGTAGGATTTGAAGTACATGTTGTAAATACGGACCAGTACAGTTTTAGTACTGTTTTGAGGAATATACAAAGTTACCAGTTTAAAAAAAAAAAGAGTCTCCCAACAACTGACAAGTATTGACACTTCTATCTTGAAAGCTATTTCTCTATGACATTGTTCCAGATCCCTGTAGATTTTGAGTTTGCCCCAATGGCATGCTAAGATAAGTAGTAGGGAGAGCTCCCACTTCTACCCCTAGAATCATTGCCAAAGCCTCCATCCTTGTTACTTCATTAATGGGGAAAAGACGACTCTTTCTCCAGTTAATATTTAGCCCAGAAATACCTTAATAAAGGACTAAGATAATTCTTAGAATTCTCAATTGCTCCACATCTGCATCACAGAATATCAAGGTGTCATCAGCGTATTGGAGATGTGTAATCTCCTGACTATAATGACCACACCTCAAAGCCCTTAATCCACCCATTAATATTCGCTGTTTTGATCATGTTGTTTAGCCCTTCCATGGCAATTATGAAAAAAAAGGGGATAGGGGATCACCCTGCCTGAGACCTCTTTTGAGATTGGAAAAAACCTTCTGGGGAACCATTAATGATGATTGAGAATCTGACAGTAGAAATGTAAAATTTTATCCACTTGATCCATTTAACTCCAAAGCCCATTTGTTGTAACATGATAAGTAAGAAATTCCAATTTACATGGTCATATGTTTTCTCAATATCTAGCTTACAAAGAACACCTGGCTTCTTTTGTTTCTGTCTTGAGTCCCCCGCTTCGTTGGCTATAAGAATAGCATCCATTATTTGCCTTCCTTTTATGAATGCCATCTGTTGTGAGTCTACCAACTTTTCCATTACCTTTTTCAGTCTCTCAGCAAGTACTTTTGCAATAATCTTGTAGATGCTTCCGATGAGACTTATTGGCCTGTAGTCCTTCAACTCCTTTGCACCTTTCTTCTTGGGAATCAAAGCAATGTAAGTAGCATTAAAACTCCTTTCAAAGAAAGCATGAGAATGGAAATTGTGGAATACCCCCATGATGTCCTGTTTGAGCACCTCCCAACATTTAATAAAGAACCCTATTGTGAATCCATCAGGGCCTGGTGCCTTATCCATGGCACACATTTTCAAACATCTCAGGACTTATTGTTCTTCAAATTTTCTCTGCAATTGATCCTTTTCTTCCTTAGTTATTGTTGGACAATCTTCAAAGTTGCTTCCAGGCCTCCACTCTTCAGTCTCAGTATAGAGTTCTTTGTAAAACTCCAAAATCTCATTCTTGATACTCTGTGGCTCTGATATTAATTCATTGCGGATCATTAATTGGTCAATGTTGTTACATCTTTTATGGGCATTTGCAGTTTTGTGAAATAACTTGGTGTGCCTGTCTCCGTCCTTCAACCAAGTGGCCCTTGATCTTTGCCTCAATGCCAATTCTTCATTCTTCAAAAGTTCTTCATGCTTCATTAGTACTAATTCCTTCTCCACCATTTCCTCCTCTGTTAAATTTCGGCTTTCCAGTTTCTTGTCGAACGCTGCCAGTTGATTAAGCAGGTTCGACTTCTGTACTTTCAGATTCCCTTGGTTGCTTTTACTCCACTCCCTCAGTTTTTCTTTCAAAGCTTTCATTTTACAAGCAAAAATGTAGTCAGGTTTTCCTGAAAAATCAAATGATGTCCACCAACTCTTTAACTTTGTCGACAAAGCCATCAGTGATTAACCACCAATTATCGAACTTGAAGTATGATTTTTGCTGGTCCCAATCTCCTCCACATTGCAGTATAACAGGGACATGATCAGATTCAGATGTTACTCTCTGCAGAAGGGATTGTCTGATATTACTAAAACTATCATCCCACTCTTTGGATATCAGAATTCTATCAATTCTTGAGGCAGTAGTGTATGTGTCCCCTTTATACCAAGTATAAGCACCACCTTCCAGTTGAAGATCAATAAGGTTCATGTCTTCTATGAAGTCTGAGAATGAGAATTCCACCATAGCTATGGACCTTCTCTTGCAATTTCTCTTTTCTGTAGGAAATCTGACTATATTGAAGTCTCCACAAATTGCCCATGGACCCCCCATCAAGCCCCTCACAGCACTTACTTCCTCCCAAACCTCCCTTCTTTCGAAGTGACAGTTTGGAGCATATACATCTGTGATATGGCATCTGAAATCCTGCAACTGACCTTCAAATTTACAGGTCAAAGTATGAATCCCGATCTGAAATACCTCCCCTTTCCATATTCTTCTATCCCATATCATTATGATTCCACCCCTAGCTCCACTGGCCTCAGCACAGGCGAAACTTTTCCATCTACCTCCGCAAATTTGCTCAACAATGTCTTCTACATCCCCCTGAAGTTTAGTTTCCAGCAAAACATATGATGTCTGCGCCCCACGCTAGTAGAGAATTCTTTACTAATCTTCTCTTGTCTATGTTGTTTAATCCCCTCACATTCCATGTGACTAATTTGATCTTCATTGGTCAATTAAATTCAAAGCCTTCCCTCTGATCCTGCTTCCACTATCTTTGAATTTAACGTTGAAAGTGACCAGTCCCTTCAGCTCTTGTATCCCCTTGAATCTGTTTTTTCTGATATTACTCTCTGACTCCATTCGTCTTGCTTGTCTACTGCTATCAATCTGCATGAGAAGTTCCATGGTTTCTTCTTCATGTCCCTGGAAATCGACTCCGAATAATTTGCGTAATTTGATCAAGTATTGATGGACCGAAATTGGTGTATCCACTTCTTTGTCTTGGTGATCACCTTGATGTTGAACCACAATTGGTTCGGCTTCTTCAACTTCCCAGATTTCCCCACAATTTCTTTCGTATTCAGTATATAAAAGTTGATTACGAACTTCAGTGTTGCAGTCAATCTTTGGATCTTCCATTACTACAAGAGGCAATTCACAACTAGTGTTCACCAACCTTCTATTGTCCTCCTCTGTCAAATTTATTATGTCGCAGGTTGACAGAATCTTTGCATGCAAATTGTTTAAAAGCTCATGTCGTATCAAAGCGGTTGAAGTTTTAGTAGGAATTGGAGTAGATAGGGAGGATTGATGTTGCTGAATTTCAACTGTTCTGATTTCCTCTTCTGTAATTGAAGCCCTCATGGCAGAGGAGGTCTCATCAAGAGCTTCCTCTCGATGAGAGTCTGTTCCTTCTGTAAGTGATGCTATGCCACTCGACTTAAAGCCAATATTAGCGTTAGTTTCTATCTCCAGAAGGTCTGGGCTCTGAAAAGTCGAGCTTGGTCCAGGTTTGTACAATTGGGTCAAAAGTGATTGGGCCCCATTTTCGACTTCTTTTAATTTGGGTCGAATTACCTTGTTCCAGCTGCCTCATGTGTGTATCACATGACGTATTTTTAAAATCAGCCCCATCTTTCTATGTACCCACGTGACCTATGACCTGCACCGCCTGAGAAGTGCTGAAACCTGTTCTCTTCTATATAGGTTAGGTTACCTTCATTACCCATCAGTCCTTCCCATTTTCACATATCAAGTTGTTACAGTTGTGATTAGAGTGTTTTTTAGGTGCCATTTGGACATGCAATTTCAAATCATAATTTCAAATTTTGACTTCAAATCCCGTGTTTGTTTATCACATTTGAATACAACTTCAACTTGAAATCCTGATTTCAAATACCAAATTCACCTCAAACGTAGAATATCAACTTCAAATTTGTGATTTCAAATTTTTAGAAAATTTAAAACTTTGCCCATAATTTTAAATTTTGCAAAAAGAAAAAAACGTCTTTATTACTAATGTAGTTACCCGACTCCTACTTTGTCAACCCACTTTCCTCCTTCCATAAAACACACCCAATTTTAGCTCCCAGTTGACTCTATTTAATTTTCTCTCTTTACGGCTCTGTTTTTGTTTATTCCATCTTCTTATTTATTCCATAAAACACTTTTTTTTAAATATTGTTCAACTCGGGTTTTGAATTCTTCAAATTTAGTTATTCGTTAGCCTTAGTAAAAGACCGATAGGATGATAAAGAGAAATAATAGGAATTAAAATGGAAAAAAAGAGAATTCATCTGTGGCATAACCTATATATGTTAGGTAATTTAAATTTAGCATGCAAGAGTCACTTGATATGCCAGATAGTTAAACCAAAAAAAAGAGTTCTTAGATTTTATTTGCATGTAAAATGGGAAAAAAGAGAACTAATCTGTGGCATAACCTATAATTGTTAGGTCATTTTAATTTGGCATGCAAAACTCAGTTGATATACTTTTAATGGCACAATTCGTAAAATTGTTTCTGTGGAATTTTGAACAATTAACCTTGAGAGCCTGAGATGCCGGATTAAGTTGTTAAAAAAATATGCAAAATATAGTACATATTCATGCCACATAAGGCCGGGAAGCTCTCCCTACCTGGATTTCTTCATTCAAGGGCTCAAAAGCTAGACCTTTGGTTTTAAGTGGGGGAATCCCACCGCATCCCTTAGGCAGTTTATTTCCTTAAATTGTGACTATTTGCAATTAAAGGAAGGAAATTCACTTCATAGTGACCAGAAATTGACTAGTTTATTTAATTGACAAGCTTTAGTATGTTCTGATGTGTTGTATTTGAAAAATCTCACTGATCTTTGGAAGAATTTAACACTTAATTTGCAGGCATCAATTATGTCCAAACATCTTACGAAGTCTGAGAAGCCAAGGTACTCCATCTTGTGCCGAATCTCCCTGCAGTCAAAAAATAGGATAGCGGGAAAAAAGAGGAAACAACTACATTTCTCTGCATAATGTCAAGAGCCCTTGAATAGCTAACTTTTGAATCTTTTGTCTTATGTGCATCTATGAATGCAGGCGAATGAGTGGTCATATGAATTCTGAGAGGGACATGCTCATTTCATCCCCTACTGAGGTATCAACAGTGAAATTTAGTTTCAGCTTATCATGTCGTAAGTATGGCTTAACTATTGCAATTGATTATAATCCTGTTTATATCCGTTTTAAATCAAACAAGGCCATTGCTCAGAACCCAAAAAGAAAAGGAAAGAAAGGACACTGCCATGAGGACCTCTCCAACAGAGGTTATGATGATGACATCATAAAGTCCTCATGCAACTTTGTGGTATATTTGGATTGGAAGTTTGGTTATGATTCAGGACTCTTCACATCGCGGCTGCTAAATTGCAATTGATGCCTATATAATAATATAGGAAAAAGGCCAAATTCACCACTCTACTTTCCAAAATGGTTTACGTTTAACCTCTGTTATACTTTGCGAATAAAAAACCCTTACTGTTAGCATAGTTGTTAAAAAGGGTCCTATTTCTAATGGAATTCCAGCTGGGACAAAACAAAAGCTTAACAATTTATATTTTTGCTGACATGGCTACTTATTTGGCCATATCTCTTTTTTCATTGAGACATCGCTGTCTTCTTCCCCAAATTAGGCTCCCTGTTGATTTTAATACAAATATGTTACCATTTAAAAAAAAAAAAACTATTATTACTTGAACAATCAAATGCGTAAAACCAAAAAGATGAACTCCAGAAAACCAGAAAGATTGAATTCAACAATAGCTTAACTCCAGAATTGACTTCGAATTAAAGAAAACAAGACAAATTTATCTTAACATTAGCTACAATCGACAATCAAGTCGAATATACAGAAAGTAAGAACTCGGGAAAAAATTAGAAAACAAATTAGATTTAAATCAAAAGCAACCTTCTTTTTCGAATTACAGTCCTTAGAAACAACTTGAAGTTCTTGGTCCCTTCTATGTTGAGCAATTTGCTGACTGTTGGATTTAGTTGGATACCAGAGTTTTCAACAAACAAACAGATCCATTAAAAAAACTAAAACCTATCAAAAGAACTCCAAACATTCAAATATAATCCATAATCTCGAGCTTCATTGTTATCATATTTACTTGTTAGAAAATGCTGGATGTTGCATCTGTTACTGCTACAATTTTCTAGAATAATTAGTTGTTTAGTTATAGGAGAAAAAGGGCAGCCCGGTGCCCTAAAGCTACCGCTATGAGCGGTGTCTGGGGAAGGGCCCCACCACAAGGGTGTATCGTACGCAGCCTTACCTTGCATTTCTGCCAGAGGCTATGATTAATAAAATTGGTATGAGAAAATTTTTTCATTCATATTTTCTATTTAATTGTTTGTCCTTCTCTTCAAAAAACATAACAGTGGTATTAGCGCCTTCATGATCTTAATGTGTCTGTGCAGTAGCTTATTTTTAATGCTTTGGGCTATTTTAAACCAATATCAATTTTAAACAATTTTTAATCCATACTAGTTTTAAGAGAGATAGTTTCAAGTATCTGGGGTCGATGATTTAGAAGAATGGAGAGATTGACCATGATGTCACTCATCGGATCGGGGTAGGGTGGATGAAATGGAGGCTCGCCTCCGGTATCTTGTGTGACAAAAAGGTACCTCCCGAACTTAAAGGCAAGTTCTACAGAGTGGTAGTTAGAGCGGCTTTGTAGTATGGAGCGGAGTGTTGGCCTGTTAAGAAGACCCACATTATGAAGGTGGCACAGATGAGAATGCTTCGGTGGATGTGTGGGTGTACTAGAAAAGATAGGATTAGAAATGAGGTTATTCGAGATAAGGTGAGAGTCGCTTCGGTGGAAGCCAAGATGAGGGAAGCAAGGTTGAGATGGTTCGGTCATGTGATGCGGAGGAGCATGGATGCCCCAGTGCGGAGGTGTGAGAGGTTGGCTAGGGATGGTATCAAGCAAGGTAGAGGTAAACTGAAGAAATATTGGAGGAAAGTGATTAGACATGATATGAAGCAGCTTCAGCTTACCGAGGACATGACCCTGGATAGGACGTTGTGGAGGAGACGAATTAGAGTAGAAGGTTAGTCTGAGTTAGGATGTTGTATGTTTTGGTGTATACTTCAAGTATCTTGCTTTGGGTATTATTGAGTTTGTTAATTTCTAGTATTTCTTGTTTTATTACTATTCCTTATCTTATCTTAGATTGCTTTATTTTGAGCTGGGGGTCTATCGGAAACAACCTCTCTATCTCACGTTGAGGTAGTGGTATAGACTGCGTACACTTACCCTCCTAGACCCCACTTGGTGGGAATATAAGGGGTATGTTGTTGTTGTTGTTGATTAGTTTTAACCTATTTTTCATCAACCATGGCAAGCAATGACCTTTCTTTGATTGCTCTACAAATCTTCACTTGTGAAAATTATAAAATTTGGACACTGAAGTCTGAAGATGAAGTCTTATCTTGAAGCTTATGAGTTGTGGGAAATTGTAATTGAAGAATCACCTTTACAACCACTTCTTGAATATCCTACTTCTGCCCAAGTCTTAGCTTTTTCAGAAGAGTAAACAGAAGAAGCAAAGCCAAAATTATAATCCAAAATCCAGTTGCAGATTTTACCTTCTCTAAAATCTTTGCATGTGAGACAAGGAAAGAAGTTTGAGATAAACTTGAAAAGGAGTATTAAGGAAGTGAACGAGAAAGACAAAATTAGATCTTGAATCTGAAAATGGATTTTGAATCTCTTAGAATACAAAAGGATGAGACTATCACTAAGTAGGCGTTTGGTCATGAATATTATTCACAATATTCCGAAATGTCTTCACTTATTTGCCTTTTCTTTAGCTTTAGGATTCTGCTACTACTAATTGATTCCATTTTGTTGCCATATATATTCTGCTGTGAATCTCTTTCGTCTTATATATTTTTCAAATTCTTATGTTCTACATTTTTGGACTAAAAGAAATATCTATTCTCTTTCCAAGCTGGACTTGAACGTTCTCTCTCTCTAACGTACAATATTAACGTTCACCTTAACGTTTTCATTTCGACTGACCAGCGGACTCTGACGCTGGCGACGACGCAGACGAGCCGGAAACAGATAAGATCTACCCTCTCTCCCTCTCTCTCCCCCCTCAGATCTCTCTCCCCATTTTCTCGTTATTGTCTTCCCCACCCATCCCGTTTCTTGTCCCCTCACTACTATCGCCGGCGGGTTTAGGGTTCCCGCCGGCTTGACTCCGGCAACGGGGGAGGTGTTCATCAGCGGCCAAACAGGTAGGTCAAACTGGTTGGTTCGACGTCTGGCGTCGTCCAGATCCCGACAAGACTCTGAAGACGCTCCGGCGAAACTCAGGCGACGATCCAACGGCCTTTTTCCCATCGACCTTATTCCGGCAAACAATTTTCGACATCAAAATTAACGGAACCAGCAACACGTAGGCGTACCGGTGACATCTAAACTTTGACTATTTCGTCACTTCATACGGTTTGATTTCTTTATATTATTTTTGTCTCTTGTCTACCTCTTCTGCATCCTTTGCCTGTTGCTTGTGATCATAGTTGTGGCTGGCTACTTTGCTTATTGGTGGATATTGTTTGTGTTTTCTTTAGCTGCTTGAACTTGGTGATTCCTATCTTGGCTACCTTTTTTTTTCCTTTTTAAAGATTATTCCATCACTTGACTTATTTATAATTTGTGGGATTGACTTTTTCCTTGATTATTCAATCCACTTTGCTTGTGCCTTCTATTTCCTGCTGTTGCTTTATTACTATCGTTGTTTGTACTTTTGTGGAGTTGTGGCTGTGGAGATTGATGGTAGGTTAGGGTCATGTCCGAGGGAGTTGGGGCGGGGGGCTATTTTGGGGTGGGGGGCTGTTTTGGGGGTGGCGGATGAGGGAATGGTGGGTGTGGGAGTGGGGGCAAGGTCTGGAGTTAGGGGTGGTAGAGGAAGACGTGTTGCTAAAGTTGATAGGCTGAGGGATGGGTTTTGGAATGTAGGGACTCTTCAGGGTAAGTCTATAGAGCTGGTGAAGATTCTTAGAAAGAGGAGAACCAATATTGCGCGGTACGGGAGACTAAGTGGGTAGGGTCTAAGGCTAGGGATGTAGATGGTTACAAGCTTTGGTACTCTGGTAGTGAGAGGCGTAGGAATGAAGTTGGCATCTTAGTGGATGAAGAGCTTAGAGGGCAGGTAGTGGAGGTTAAGAGAATCAACGATAGGTTGATGACTGTTAAGTTGGTCATTGGGGGGTTTACCCTGAACGTGTGTAGTGTTTATGCACCGCAGGAGGGTTTGGATGGGGAGAAGTTGCGGTTTTGGGAGGCTTTGGATGAGGTGGTGAGAGGAGTGCCTAGTTCTGAGAAGATTGTTGTAGCAGGGGACTTCAATGGGTAAATTGGGGCATTACCGGGAGGCTTTGGCGATGTGCATGATGGTTTTGGTTTTGGGGAGAGGAATGAAGAGGGAGCTGCTCTGTTGGATTTTGCGAGGTCCTTTGGGTTGATAGTGGTGAATTCGAGCTTCCTTAAGAAGGACGATCACTTGATCACCTTTTGAAACGCGATAGCCAAGACCCAAATCGACTTTTTACTGCTTAGGAAAGGGGATAGGGTGTTGTGAAAGGACTGTAAAGTCATTTCGAGTAAGAATCTTTCTACCCAGCAGAGGCTCTTGGTGATGGACTTGGGTATTAAGAAAGGTAAGAGGAGAAGGGGTGAGGAGGTTAGACCTAGAATTAAGTGGGGCGGCTTAACGCCGGCGACTGTGCGGGGGATAGAGGAGAAGGTGGCGGGAATAGGGGTGTGGGAGTGTAGGGGGACGTGGATGGTATGTGGGATAAGGTGGCTAGGTGCATCAAAGAGACTGCTAGTGAGGTGTTGGGTATTTCCTGGGGTCGGGCTGGTCATTGTCGGGGGGATTGGTGGTGGAATGAAGAAGTTTAGAAGAAAGTGGAGACTAAGAAGGGGGCGTATGCTAAGTTGGTTGAGAGTAAGGATGAAGATGAGAAACAAACTAATAGGAAGGAGTACAACATAGCTAGGAAGGAGGCTAAGTTAGCATTTACGGCGGCTAAGACGGCAGTGTTAGAGAGCTTGTACGCGGGGTTGGAGGAGAAAAGAGGGGAAAAGAGGTTAGGCTTGCTAAGGCTAGGGAGAGGAAGGGTCGTGACCTCGACCAGGTGAAGTGCATTAAGGGGGAGGATGGTAGAGTGTTGGTGGAGGACGGTCACATTAAGAAGAAGTGGCAGTCGTACTTTGATAGGTTACTGAATGATGAAGGGGATAGGGTTATTGTGTTAGGGGAGCTGGAGCACTCAGAGGAGTGTCGTGACTTTGGTTATTGTAGACGTTTTAAGGTAGAGGAGGTCAGAGAGGCCGTTCGCAGGATGCGTAGGGGTAGGGCGATGGGGCCTGATGAGATTCCTGTGGATTTCTTGAAGTTTTCTGGCGAGGCTGGCTTAAGGTGATTGACCGAATTGTTTAACGACATTTTCAAGTTGGCGAAAATGCTCGAGGCTTGGAGATGGAGTACTATGATCCCTCTATATAAGAACAAGGGTGACATTCAGAGTTGCAACAACTATAGGGGTATCAAGTTATTGAGCCACACTATGAAGATTTGGGAGAGAATGGTCGAGTTGAGGTTGAGGAGGATAGTGTCTATCTCGGAGAACCAGTTTGGATTTATGCCCGAGCGCTCGACAACGAAGGCAATTCACCTGGTGCGGAGACTGGTGGAACAGTATGGGGAAAGGAAGAAGGATCTGCACATGGTGTTTATCGACTTGGAGAAGGCGTACGACAAAGTTCCTAGGGAGGTTCTTTGGAGATGCTTGGAGGCGAGTGGGGTCCCGGTGGCGTATAGCAGAGCAATCAAGGACATGTATGATGGAGCTAAAACCCACGTGAGGATGGCGGGAGGAGATTCAGAGCATTTTCCTGTCTTGACAGGGTTGCACCAGGGATCTACTCTTAGCCCGTTTTGTTTGCTTTGGTAATAGATGTGTTGACGCGGCTTATTCATGGAGAGGTGCCTTGGTGTATGCTTTTTACAGATGATGTAGTTTTGATCGATGAGATGCGGGGAGGTGTGAATGATAAATTAGAGGTGTGGAGAAAGACCCTTAAGTCTAAAAGGTTCAGGTTGAGTAGAAGCAAGACAGAATATTTGGAATGCAAGTTTAACGACTTGAAGCAGGAAAACGAGGTGGTTGTAAGGTTGGACTCCTGGGTGGTGTGTAAGAGGGATAGTTTAAGTATCTTGGGTTCATGATTCAGGGGAATGGTGAGATTGACGAGGATGTCTCCCACCGTATTGGGGCGGGATGAATGAAGTGAAAGCTCGCTTCGGGAGTGTTGTGTGATAAGAAGGTGCCGCCTAAGCTTTAAGGCAAATTCTACAGGGTGACAGTCTGTCCGGCCATGTTGTATGGAGCGGAGTGTTGACCAGTTAAGAACTCTCACATTCAAAAATTGAGGGTGACGGAAATGCGGATGTTGCGTTGGATGTGTGGGCTTACTAGGGGTGATAGAGTTCGAAATGAGACTATTCGGGAAAAAGTTGGAGTAGCTTCGGTGGAGGACAAGATGCGGGAAGTTCGATTGAGATGGTTCGGTCACGTGATGAGCAGGGGCACGGATGCCCCGGTTCGTAGGTGTGAGAGGCTAGCTTTGGATGGTTTCAGGCGGGGTAGGGGTAGGGGTAGGCCGAAGAAATATTGGAGTGAGGTGATCAGGCGGGACATGGAGCAGTTACAACTCACTGAGGACATGACCTTAGATAGGAAGAACTGGAGGACGCGAATTAGGATAGAAGGCTAGTGCCAGTTTGGGTTGTTGGGGTAGGGCACTGCTTGGTAGGTGTATTATTCTTGTTATGCCACCTTGTTGCATGCTTTATTACGAATTTGTTTACTACTACTTATATTTTTCCTTGTGGGTGGCGTTTGTTCCATACTACTAATACTACTTACATCTTACCTTCCCCAGACCCCACTATGTGGGAATACACTGGGTTTGTTGTTGTAGTTGTTTGGCCATAAACTATAAATATCTCGAAATACGTTTTCACAATATTTGAATTTTTGTGTTTCACTATTTTTGAATTCACTTTTTGCACTTTTTAGTTTATTTTACTTGGATTCACTTTTTGCACTTTTTAGTTTATTTTACTTGGATTCACTTTTTGCACTTTTTAATTAATTATTTTTTTTTTAAAAATTATATTTTTTTAGTTTTCATAAAATAACCCAATTTTCATAAACTCTAATTTTTTTCTTATTTTGACATTTTATATTTTTTACTCCAAAAATACCCTATTTCTAGAACACTATGGCCAAATACAACAACTCTATTTTCAATTTTTAAAAATACCAAATAAAGTCAAAAGAAAATTAGATTGTCCAAAAAAAAAGTGAATATGTTTTTAGTTTTCATGGCCAGACGAGTATTTTGCTTGGATCTCTTTGATTGTCGATAGAATTAGGTTGCTTGGCAGGATTTTAAGGATAATAGAATAGTTGAAAGAATTCTTGTGACTATTCTTGAGAGACTTGAGTCCAAATTTTCGCTTTGGAAGATTCTAAAGATCTCGCTACCATCAGTGTTGCAGAATTAAGACAAGATAAAGTTGTTGAAGATATTTTTATACAAACCACAGAAAAAAAGAAAAGTTAGATTATCCTCCTTGAAAATACTGCAAAAAGAAAACACACTTCGAAAAATTTTGTTGATGAACATCTGGTGCAATATGTGGAAACTTCAAACAAACATATCATGTTACAAAAGTTTGCAAGTTCAAAGATCAACACAACTCACAAGCACTACTAATGGAAGAATAAAGTGCGGAGGACCATCAGAAGCAAAGGTGGAAGGAGTTTTGGATGCTGCATCTGTTTCTGCTACAGTTTCTAGAATAATTAGTTGTTTAGTTATAAGAGTAGTCTAGTAAATGGTTTAGTAGAACATTCAGCTTTTAGTTTTAGTAAGAGTCTAGTACTTTAGTTGTACGAGGAGTCAACTTTGTTTATGTGCCTAAATAAAGACTTATAATTAATAAAATTAATATGAGAAAATTTTTCATCCATATTTTCTATTTTATTGTTTGTCTCTCTCTAGAAAAACATAACAGAAAATAACATTCCAATGAAGAAGAAAGCAATAGAGAAAATGGGATTCCATTTTATAGTTACTACAATGTCTATTCTTAATTTTTTTTCCTAATAAACACAGATTCAAGAATCAAGAATAACTAAAAAGGGAAAGATTTAAGCTTTGGGAGATAAAAGGGGCAAAGGGCGTTGCTTTTAATCTTTTATGGTAAATTATACAGCGATGAGAAGGGGTGAAGGCAAAGTTGGAGATGTGTGCTACCGTGAAATAGGGAAAAATCTCGTTTGTTTTAGTTGAAATTAGGAAACTTGAAGTAAGCTCTATTGAAATTGGAATGTTTCAAATAATTTTCTCTAAATTTGTTTAGGAAATCATTTTCTTCTGCATTTATGGGAAAATGTTTGATTTCTTGCTTTCCTTTTTCTTCATTTTTTTTTCCCGTTGAAATTGGGAAGTAAAGTGAGTATTAGATTTTACCTTCTTAAAATGGAAAATTGTGAGACCATTATGTCTGAAATTTTTTAAAGATGTTTCTGTTTTTGCTTGAAAATAGTTCTTTTCTCTGAAATTGTTTTGGAAGAAACTTATGGCGCAAGCTAGGGAGGAAGCCGAATTTGGGAAGAAGACAATGATATATTAATTTAATAAAAAGAGATATATGACCAAATAAGTAGCTATGTCAGCAAAAATATAAAACTTCCAAGCATTTTTTTTCCGTTCCAGCTGGAGTTTCATTAGAAGTAGGGACATTTTTAACAACTTTGCTAATTACAAGAGTGTTTGTGTTCTCATGAGTATTGTGGAGTTAAATATAAACCATTTTTGTAAGTAGAGGTCAAATTTTGTCCTTCACCCATTAATATAAATCACATAGGAGTGAGATCTTTGAAAAATAAAGTTAAGTACCTTGTGCTTTACTGTGTCTTTTAGGAGCCTCACCTAGAAGAGCTGTATTACATTTTCCCAAGGAAAATCAGGAAGAGATTTCATCGAATAGTACTCTAAAGTTGGGATTTAAGTGAGAATAACTAGCAAAAGATGAAGTGAATCAAAATTGCAAACTGTCTTGAGAATTTCCTTCTTTAAAATCAGATGTACCATTTAAGTGAAATGATTAGGAGAGGAAAAAAAATGTTGGAAACACTGTACAGTTGGACAAAAAAAGTCCGTGATCTGCTGTGATCATCGGTTATCAATTGCCGGAGAGTGTCTGCGGAAGTGAACTCCTCGAGTATATATTTGATGCCACATGTTTTATTCCTACTTCTAGAAATTAAGTGTGCAATAGGAGTCGAATCTCGATTAAAAAAAAGGACAGCTCGGTGCACTAAAGCTCCCGATATGCGCAGGGTCGGGGGAAGGGCCCCACCACAAGGGTGCATTGTACGCAACCTTCCCTTGCATTTCTTCCAGAGGCTTTTTCCAAGGCTTGAAGCGACCTTCTGGTCACATGAATGCTCCCCTTCCAAGAGTCAAATCTCGATACACTTGTAATTTTACTGTAGATTTAGATCCGTCTAAATGGAGTTTCTTCCGTTACGTCTCAAAATAGGTGGTGTCTTTGATTGAAATAATGGTTTAACGTTTGCTCCTCTACCTTTAACTAATTAATCATGGCACTGCATAGTTTGCATTAGTGATATTTTAGAAAGTATGTTTACCGTAGTTCAATAATAACTAAATCACGAAGCTGCATAGTCTGCTAATTGATAGATAGTATGTTATATCCTTCCTTGCCATTTTCAAGGTAAGCTCATGTGTTTGACCTTTGTCTATTCTTATCATTTAGTTTTCCGCTGTGTATTATGTTGAAAATGCTGTGATGAAAGACAATTCTGAAGGACTGCCTACTCTTGCAATTTAGTTAAGAGTGACTGGCTGTTTATTCTCTTTGCTTACAGGGGTTGTGAAGTTTCCAGCTTTGGACAAGCTGATGTTTGGATGTGACCATAATTCTTCTTAATGTTGATATATGGGTAATATTTGCTGATGTTAATGTACTGCTAGCACCAAGGCAGTTAAACATATGTCTACTTCATGGTTGTTCTGTTGAATACTCTGATGGAGCAGTAGGGTGATGTCATTTCTAGTTAGCAATTCGTCCCTGTAATATTGTATGTGATATAGATGATAAAATTCTTTGTTCCCCGGATGCTAATTCAACCTACCTTATTTATATATGAAGCCCTAATGTAGAGAAAATATCATAATCTCTTTGTAACTGTCGTCATAATTAATTTCTTGACTGCAGTTCGTTCTCCTAATTTTCAGCTCATTTCTTGCTTGTACCTCTTTCTGATCTTCTTGAATAAGCTCTTGAAAGTAATAATATTTCACTTTGACATTTTAATGCATGTTTGAATTGAAATTTTCGAAATGTTGATGCTCACTGAGTATGCCATTTTCTCCTGTAATCAGAATTTTATTTCTAGAAAAGAAATGACTTGGTAGCTTCCTCTTTCAGATGGTGAAGTTCATGAATCGGTATTCTTATATTATTAAGAGCAAAGAGATCATTGAACTTAAAAGTGTGAGCGAACTGTTGATTTAAAGATATTTAGGAGTAACATTTGAGTCAGAAAAGGGGGAGGAAGGAGTACTACCATTAGCCATACAGGCTGATCGATCTGCAGCTGGAATTTGCAAACAAGGATAGAGAGTCCTTGGATGAAGTTGATTTAGAAGACAGTATTGATAGAGTGGCCATTGAGGGAGGTTTATCTCCTAAGCAAATTGACACAATTAAAGCAGCACTTGGGAAGAAGAAGAAAAAGCAAAAGAAGGCAAGTGCTAATACAATGCTTACCAGAAGTCGATCTAAAAATAACTTAGGATGAAAGCATTATTGTGGAACATAAGATCAGTTAATACAAAGAAGGCTTTTTCAAGACTGATCACAATGCAAAGGAGACACCATTTTTATTTTATTAGTCTCATGGAACCTTTCCAGGATGCCAGCACAATTGAGGAGTATAGAACCAGATTAGGGATGGAGCATGCAGTTAGTAATTCTTCTGGAAAAATATGGGCTTTTTGTGATAAAGGAGTCCAATGTACTGTGGTAAAAGATGAAGAGCAGCAACTAACATTGAAAGTTTTTAATCAAGAAGAAGGAATTGGAGTAGTAGTAACTTTGGTTTATGCTAAGTGTACTACTCAAGAAAGGATGGCATTGTGGGAATCTCTAACTGATATGGCTTAGTCAATGAATGAACCATGGATGGTTGGGGGAGATTTCAATGTAGTAACTAGCAATGAGGAAAAGCTTGGAGGTTTACCTGTTACAGTAGCAGATACAGTTGATTTTAATCACTGTATAAGTGTGTAATTTAGAAGATCCAGATTTCAAAGGGAGTAAGTTTACTTGGTGGAATGGGAGAGTGGACGAGGCTTGCATATTTGAGAGGTTGGACAGAGTATTATGGAACAACAAGGTGCAAAATATGTTCCAGGTACTAGAAGTAGAACATCTGCCTCGAAGTGGATCGGATCATGCTCCTTTGTTATTGCAGTTTTATAATCCTCAGGAAAAGATCATTAAATCTTTTGGATTTCTGAACTTTTGGCTGAAGGATGAGACTTGTTTGGAGGTAATTATGCAGAATTGGATAACTGAGGTGTAGGATAATCCATTTATTATGTTTCATCACAAACTGAAGAGGACAAAGAAAATATTGACTCAGTGGAGTAAAGAGAGATTTGATAATATTTTTCAAGAAATTGCAACTCTTGTGGATGTTATTAAAGTCTTGGAGGTCCAGTTTGAACAGAATCCAACTGGAAAGAATAGAGCTAAATTGTTCAAAGTCCAAGCTGATCTGAACATGCAACTCAGAGGGAAGGAGGATTTCTGGAAACAAAAATCAGGTTTTGAGTGGTTTAAGGATGGGGAGAGAAACACTAAATTTTTCCATACTGTTGTAAGGGGGAGAAGAAACAGGCTGAAGGTTAGTCGAATTCAAAATGAAGAAGGGGAGTAGATAGACAATCAGGCAGATATTGCAAATGCTGCAATCAGATTCTTTGATAAGTAGTTTACCAAAGGGAAGCAATGTGAAGACTTCTCTATCTTGGAGGAAATACTGGAGTTAATTCATTTTAATCAGAATGAGGAGCTTATTGTATATCCAATAATGCAGAAAGTCAAAGAAGCAGTAATGGGGCACAGAAACAGTGCAGGAGGACCGGATGGTATGACTGGAGCCTTCTATCAAGACTCTTGGGAAATTATTAGGAATGGTATCTATGAAATGGTAAAGACTTTTTTTGGTGGATATGAGCTGCCCAGGTTTATCACCCACACAAATTTAGTAATGCTGCCAAAGAAGTTGGTGCTTAATACTTTCTCTGACTTTAGGCCAATTTCTCTTAGTAATTTTGTCAACAATATTTTTTCAAGAATAATACATGACAGGATTAAGATGTTACCAGGGATTATCTCAGAAGATCAAGCTGGTTTTGTGAATGGAAGGAGTATAACAAAGAATATTTTGGTGGTGCAGAAGATAGTTTCAGAAATAAACAAAAGAGGTAAGCCTCCTAACATGGTCTTAAAGTTGGATATGACGAAAGCATTGATAGGTAGAATGGCTATTCTTGACAAAAGTTATGAGAAAGATGGGTTTTGGAGAAATTATTATAGATTTGGTGTATAGGTTGTTGAGCAATAATTGGTATTCAATCCTATTAAGTGGTCAACCTAAGGGTTTCTTTAGATCATCTAGAGGATTGAAACAAGGAGATCCATTGTCACCAGCTCTATTTGTTATTGCAGCTGAGGTAATGTCCAGGTCTTTGAAAAGGTTAATGTTGAATAAAGAGTTTAAAACTTTTGGGATGCCTAGAGGAAGCCCTAAGTTGAATCATCTAGCTTTTGCTGATGATATGATCATTTTATGTAAGGTAGAGATCAACATATTTAGGATATTGACAAAAACATTGGAGAAGTATGAGAGAGCTTCAGGTCAAAGGATCAATAAGGACAAGAGTGCTTTATACATGCATAAAAATGTGTCTTATAGGGTGGTGGCTATGGCAGAGGTGATAACGGGGATTATGAGGAATGATTTCCCTTTTACATATCTTGGTTGTCCTATTTTCCATATGACAAAGAAGAAAGATTACTATCAAGGGTTGATGAAAAAAATAAGTGGTAAATTGCAGGGTTGGAAGGGCAAGTTACTGTCATATGGGGTAAGGGCTATTCTGATTAAACATGTGCTTCAGAGCATTTCAGTTCACTGTTTATCAGTGATGAATCCTCCCATGAATGTAGTAAATCAAATATAGAAGATGCTGACTCAATTTTTTTGGAGCAACTACATAGGGGTAAGAGTAGACATTGGGTAAAGTGGCAAGATATGTGTGTACCTGAGGAGGAAAGAGGGTTAGGTTTTAGAATGTTGAAGGATGTCTCTATGGCTTTGTTTTGCAAGTTATGGTGGAATTTCAGAACCAAAAAGTCATTTGGGTGGACTATATGCATAACAAGTACTATGAGAAGGAACATCCTACTATGATTCTGTGGAAGAAAGGAGGTGGGGGTTCACAAGTATGGAAGAAAATGTTAAGGATAGAGTTTTGATAGAGCATAAGATATTATGGAAAATCAAGAATGGAGAACCTAGCATTTGGTGGGATAATTGGACAACATTAGGGAGTTTGTACCATGTTATAGAATGATTTGATGTGGGATGATAGGTTTCAGAAGATAACTAGCTTGATAAGGCAAGGAAATTGCTAATCATATTATGGATACTGTACAATGGAAATATGGAAAGGGACAAACCCATTTGGATGCTTGAATCTAATTACTGTGAAATCTCCCTGGCAGTATATATAAGACAGAGGAAGGAAAAAAGTGATATTTTCAAGGAGATGTTGATAAAAAGGACTACCTTTCCAATTCCCCTTTTTAATGTGGAGACTTTGGAAGGGAAAAATACCAGTGGAGGAGGCTATTAGAAGATGAGGAGTGGAAGGACCTACCAAATGTTGGTGTTGTACTACCCATGCTCAAGAGACCATTTCACATGTGTTTCTGAGAGATCTTATTGCTAACAAGACATGGTCCTACTTTTTTTTTTTTTGCAGGTATAAACATACAAGGACTAAACTTTAGAGAGATTGTCATGGAATGGTGGAATGCAAATGTTAGACTCAGAGATAGAAGCTATTATCTAGCTATTCCTAGTATTATTATTTGGGAGCTATGGAAAAGAAGAAACAAGGGGAAACATGAAGGGAAGCAGATATCTTAGCATAGTATACAACAAAACATCATCAAAAACATCAGATTACTGCTTAAAGTAAGGAAGCCATATCAAGAATTTCCTTATTCATGGCCAGAAATCATGGCAGAGTTGGCAAGGCACAAAACCAGGATGAAAGTCACAAAGGTGAAGTGGGATTTTCCTCAACAGGGGTGGGTTAAAATAAATACGGGTGGAGCCTCTAGGGGGATCCGGGGGCAAGTTCATATGTATTTTGTGCGAGGGATAAAAGGGGGGATTTAGTGTATGCAAAAGGGGCAATCATGGAAGATACTACAAATTTACATGCAGAAGCTGAAGCTATGCTACAAGCAACATTACATTGCAACAATGCATACATTAGCAAAGCAGTCGTACAAACTGATTCTTTAAGCATGCTAAAGATTTTAAAACAACAATGGGATTTTCCATGGAGTATAGAGGACAAAGTCAGTCAAACATGGAGATTATTGCAACATACAACAGTCCAGTACCAATACATTCTGAGAGAAGGGAACAAAATGGTTGATTACTTTGCTAATTATGCATTTGAAGTAAAGGAATTCACATTCACAAGCTTTCAACAGATGCAAACAACAGGAAAGAAAATACTCAACAGTGATTAGTCACAGACACCATACTTGAGATTGTCACCACAAAAAGGGTGAAAGGCTGGCTAGGCTACAAATTAAACAAGTCTATTTACAAACCATACAAAAAAAAAACATGGTAAGTACTTTTTTTACTTAGCCTAATCTACAGTAGCCTATAAAATGGTATCCCAGCAAAAAGGAAGTGGATCTATGGCAAGCTACTATGTAACCCGGACAATGGTTATCTCCCAAATGCTAGTGGGTCCAAGCATCTCATCATCTTCTTTCCTTCTGCATATACAAGGATAGAGGAGGTCAGTAAGAGCAAGAAAAGAAGAATCTTAACTCACAAGGTTAGCTGCTACTTACTTGGGGAAGACAAACAGATCCAGGTTAATAGACCCTTCAATGAAGCTCAAAAAAGACTTTTCTTGTCCTATCCACCTGAGATCTCAGCTACAAATTGGGCAGAGAAGGCAAATCAAATGGAGAGGAAGCTAAAACAACAACATACAAGGAGGAGTAGCTACTTACTTTTGCAAGCTGGTAATACATCTCAGATGCAGCTCCCATGGCAACGAATCAATCATCCAGAGATGAAGACGAATGACAATGATGTTGAAAATGGAAGGCGTCGACATCAATACTCAGATAGAGAGGGTGGAGAAATGGGGAATGTTTTAGGAAACCCTATTTTTAAGGGTATATGTAATAGACCCGATAGGGATGGGGCCGGGTTAATTTTATCTATTTTTATTTTATTTTGTGCTAGCCCAATGTGTAAAGACTGTGATTTTTCAAGTTGAATAGGAAAACCCAAAAATTAAACCAAAAAAAAAATTGAGGGATTATCCGAATCCCTTCTCGTCCACAATCAGCTAAAAAAGGACTAGCTGTAATTGCTACGCCAGGTCAATAATCTTTTGACTATTGTAGAAACAAACATTTTTATGAATCACGCCAGGTCAACAATCTTTTGACTATTGTAGAAACAAACATTTTTGTTATTATTCAAGCCTGTTGGGCAAATAGTTAAAACCAACGTTAAGATATCGAATAGCGAATCATATTGCTTGTGAGTTAAAATTCTTGAAAAACCCTAGTCAAAATCCTACTTTTGCCTATAGTCAACGATGGCCACCATGGATGTACCGGCTGTTGGGCATTCTCCATTGGTGGGCACTCAACCCCTCACACCAATTACGAAACACGGGACAGAATCAAGTATGAATTACGCGACACAACTCCAACAATCCAATTCTAAGCATTTCCTTTTACCAATGAAGCCGATCACGTATTTGCATGGTGAACTAAGGGTAGTTTGAGAAGAGGAGGAGATAAGTCAGATGATTGTTAATGCGGATCTGGAATTTGCAGTAGTAGGAAAAGTTTACTACGGATGGCCAGACATTCAAGAATTGAGAAAGCTAATTTCAAAACAATGCGAACTAAAGGGTGATGTTAATATTGTTCTTTTGAGTAATAGATATGTTTTAATTAGGGCCTCCATGATGAAGGATTATGTAGATTTATTATCAAAATCAGTATTTTATATTGCTCATCGCAATTGGAACTACCCAATGAGATTACTTATGTGGAACCCTCTTTTTGATCTTGAGGAAGAAATGACAGTTGCAATTGCATGGATATCACTACCATCCTTACTACCTAATTTTTTGGGAAAAGAAACAATATTCTCAATTGCATTTGTAGTTGGTAAACCTTTACAGGTGGACATGGAAACAAGAAACAAGACCAGACCCAGCTGATCCAGAGTTAAAGTTGAGGTAGATCTTTTAGGTGATTTTCCTAAAAGAGTGAATGTGTGAATCAAAAGGAAATCAGGAGAAATAATTGCGAAGTGGATCACCATAAAGTATGACTACCTTCCAAAATATTGTAAAAATTGTAAGTTGCAAGGCCACAATGAGAAAAAATGTTGTCTTGCACCCGGAATTATATCCAGTAAAGTTAGTTAAGGGGGAGCAATCAAAAGAGGAAAAAAAGAAAAGCAAGGAAACAAAGGAGTAATGCTACAAAAAAAGGTTAAAGAGGATAATAAGAACAAAGAGATAATGATGAAATCTGATAAGACTGACCATCAATTTCAACAACAAAGGCAAAGAAGTGGAACAAGAAGAGATAGAGTTGGATACAGAGGAGGTCTAATTCAGAGGTGGAATCCAAGAGAAAGCCAACAAGATAATAGGTTGGAGATAGAGAATAAGTTTGATGTGCTTAATATTGATGATGATAAAGAGGAAAATTCTGAGAATGCAGGTAGCAATGATCACAATAACAGGGAAGACTAGTCCTTCTAAAGAGGTTATGGTCACACATGCATCAGATAAAAGAAAGAAGATACAAGGCCAGGTTGAGACAATGGGCAGTGTAGAGAAGGTGCAAGACAACAGTCAAGAAGAAACAACAATAGATGATAAGAACTGTGGAGAGGACGAGCACAATAAAGAGAAGGAGATAGACGAACAAGAGCAACAGGTGATAGATAGCAATCAACAACTGTAGGCACAAATAATGACAGACCAGAAGAAAATAAGGTCACTAACAGTAGGGAAGAAGAAGTTAATTCAATAAGAAAAAATTCATCTGCAAAGGAGCTAGATATAATAACAAGGGGCATATTGAGCCATTTAATAAAGGCAGCATTGAAGACAGTTCTCAAATTCAAAGCAGAGATAAGAAGGGAATCATAGATTATGAGGAAGATGATGACATGCAGGAAAATATCAAGGAAGTGAGTGAAAGAGGAGACCTCTCTCCTACGCACACACAAAAGATTAAACTTGGGAAAAGAAAAGGTAGAACCTTAAAAAATAAGGGTGCACAAATGCAAACAAGGAGTAGCTCAGCAATGCCATCACAATCAAGACAATGGTGGACAATATATAATTTTGGAATATTAGATCAGTACAATCTTAAGACTCTTTTGAGAGAGTAATTGATCTAAAAAGGATACATCATTATTCTTATATTACCCTTATGGAACCTTTTCAAGGTCCACATGAATTAGAGAAATATAGGAGAAAGATTTGTATTGGAAAATGCAACTGTAAATTTCTCTGGTAAAATATGGGTGTTTTGGAATTAAGACTGGAAAAGGGTAATATTGTCAAACACTTATCAACAATTGACAATTTAATTTACTCATATTTCTAACATCAAAAGGGTGGTCATAACCTCAATATATGCTATATGTATTGCATTGGAGAGATTAGAACTTTGGGAAGAATTGGAAAGATGGGCAGATGAAGTAACAGTGCCCTGTATAGTAGGTGGGGATTTCAATGCGATTCTGGACCAGTTAGAGAAACTTGGGGGGTTACCTATCACTCATCAGGAAACTATGGACATTGCTCAATTTATTAATAACTTCTCCTTAAGTAAGATCAGATTTACAGAGAGTTCATACACTTGGTGGAATGGAATAATTGAAGAGGAAAGTATTTTCAAAAGACTTGCTAGAGTTTTTGGGAATACTGCTTTTTTCTGGGAATTTGCATAGAGTGAAGTGCAATATTTACTTAGGGAGGGATAGGATCATGCTCTTTTACATGTGATATGTAGATCCTTGCAGGTCCCTATTGTGAAACCTTTCGGGTTTCTTAACTTCTGGACTAAACATTATTCATATAAATGAGTGGTAGAAAAGCTGTGAGAGTAGGAAATAGAAGGATCACATTTCTTTGTATTTAATGAAAAATTAAAGAAGTTAAAGAAAGCTTTATCTTTATGGAGTAAGAACACATATAGGAACTTCTTACAAAACTTAGCCACCTTGGAAAATTTAGTAAGAATCTAGAAATTAATCCTTCTGAAGAAAATAGAGAAGAACTTAGAAAGAAGGAAGCAGAGTTGCAGAAATTCCAAAGGATAGAGGAGGACTATTGGAAACAGAAAGCTAGCATGCAATGGTTGAAAGGTGGAGATAGGAACACCAAGTTTTTCCATGCATATGTAAGAGGAAGAAGATTGAAATTATTGATTTAGAAAATAGAGAATGAATAAGGAGAATATTTTGAGAATTGACAAGATATTGGAGAGAAGGCAATGAGAGTTTTCCAAGAGCAATTCAAGGAGAGCTAAAAGTTACTCAATGATGAACATTATTCCTACTTTAATAAGTGAAGAAGAAGCTGAAATTATGTCAAGATAACTAGAAATAGAAGTGCTGAAAGAAGCTATTTTTGATTTAAACAAGGATACTGCTTGTGGTCGGGATAGTTTTTCAGGGGAATTCTACCAGGCCAGCTGGGGAAATCATAAAGAAGGATTTGATGAGAATGGTAATGGATCTTTTCTGTGGATATGAACTGCCAAGGTATGTTACTCATACCAATTTGGTGCTCATCCCTAAGAAGGAACAAGTAAGTATTTAGACTTAAGACCTATTAGTTTGAGTACTTTTGCTAATAAGATAATTTGAGGAGTTATACATGGAAGGCTAGTTGAGGTGCTACCCAAAATTATCTCTAATAGTCAAACTGGTTTTATGAATGAAAGAAGTATTGTGGAGAATGTTTTTCTTGCATTGGAGATAATTAGAGATATTAATAAAAAAACAAGTATCACAAGGTGGTTGTCAAATTAGACATGACAAAAGCTTATGATAGGGTGTCATAGATATATTTGAAAAAGGTATGAGAAAATTTGGTTTTGGAGAAAAAATGATAGATATGACATGGAGAAATTTGGTTTTGGAGAAAGAATGATAGATATGATATGGAGGCTGATATCTAATAACTGGTATTCTATACTAGTTAATGGAAAATCTTATGATTTTTTTGCATCTAGTAGAGGGCTAAAGCAAAGGGTCCCCTATATCCCACATTGTTTATTATTGTAGTTGAGGTACTGGCAAGAGGTCTCAAGAGAATTTATTAAATTTGGGCTACCTAAATGGAGTGAGCACATTAATCATTTATAATATGCTGATGACACTATTCTATTCTATCTAGGACAACGGAATTTAGTAAAAAGATGATAAAACTTTTGAGGGAATATAAGAAGGTATCAGGATAACTAATTAACTTATCAAAGAGCTTTTTATACCATCATGAAAAGGTTTCAATTATGGTGGGTATCAAAGATCTTTTTATACTTCAAGTATCTTGCTTTTGGTATTATTGAGAATGTTAATTTCTAGTATATCTTCTTGTTTTATTACAATTCCTTATCTTATGTTAGATTGCTTTAATTTGAACCGAGGGTCTATTGAAAACAACCTATTTATCTCAAGTTGAGGAAGTGGTATGGACTGTGTACACTTACCCTCCCCAGAACCAACTTGGTGGGAATATACTGGGTATGTTGTTGTTGTTGTTGTTGTTGACTAGTTTTAACCTATTTTTCATCAACCATGGCAAGCAATGACCTTTCTTTGATTGCTCTACAAATCTTCACTTGTGAAAATTATAAAATTTGGACACTGAAGATGAAGTCTTATCTTGAAGCTTATGAGTTGTGGGAAATTGTAATGGAAGAATCACCTTTACAACCACTTCTTGAATATCCTACTTCTGCCCAAGTCTTAGCTTTTTCAGAAGAGTAAACAAAAGAAGCAAAGCCAAAATTATAATCCAAAATCCAGTTGCAGATTTTACCTTCTCTAAAGTCTTTGCATGTGAGACAATGAAAGAAGTTTGGGATAAACTTTAAAAGGAGTATTAAAGAAGTGAACAAGGATGACAAAATTAGATCTTGAATTTGAAAATGGATTATGAATCTCTTAGAATACAAAAGGATGAGACCATCACTAAGTAGGCGTTTGGTCATGAATATTATTCATAGTTTTCTGGAATATGTCTTCACTTTAGTTTGGAATAGTTGTTTGGCCATAAGCTATAAATATCTCGAAATACGTTTTCACAATATTTAAATTTTTGTGTTTTCACTATTTTTGGATTCACTTTTTGCACTTTTTAGTTTATTTTTTTTGGATTCACCCTTTGCACTTTTTAATTAATTATTTTTTTTAGTTTTCATAAAATAACCCAAATTTCATAAATCCTATATTTTTTTCTTATTTTGACATTTTATATTTTTTTACTCCAAAAATACCCTATTTCTAGAACACTATGTCCAAACACAACTCCAACTCTATTTTCAATTTTTAAAAATACCAAATAAAGTCAAAAGAAAATTAGATTGTCCAAAAAAAAAAGTGAATATATTTTTAGTTTTCATGGCCAGATGAGTCTAAGTATTTTGCCTGGATCTCTTTGATTGTCGATAGAATTAGGTTGCTTGGCGAGGATTTTAAGGATAATAGAATAGTTGAAAGAATTCTTATGACTATTCTTGAGAGACTTGAGTCCAAATTTTTGCTTTGGAAGATTCTAAAGATCTCGCTACCATCAGTGTTGCAGAATTGATAAGTGCTCTTCAAGTATACGAGCAAAGAAGAGCTTTCAGACAAGACAAGATAAAGTTGTTGAAGATATTTTTATACAAACCACAAAAAAAAGAAAAAGTTAGATTATCCTCCTTGAAATTACTGCAAAAAGAAAACACACTTCGAAAAATTTTGTTGATGGACATCTGGTGCAATATGTGGAAACTTCAAACAAATATGTCATGTTACAAAAGTTTGCAAGTTCAAAGATCAAAACAACTCACAAGCACTACTAATGGAAGAATAAAGTGCGGAGGACCATCAGAAGCAAAGGAAGAAGGAGTTTTGGATGCTGCATCTGTTTCCGCTACAGTTTCTAGAATAATTAGTTGTTTAGTTATAAGAGTAGTCTAGTAACTGGTTTAGTAGTTTTAGTCAAAGTCTAGTACTTTAGTTGTACGAGGAGTCTACAACTTTGTTTATGTGCCTAAATAAAAACTTATAATTAATAAAATTAATATGAGAATTTTTCATCCATATTTCCTATTTTATTGTTTGTCTTTCTCTCTAGAAAAACATAGCAGAAAATAACATTCCAATGAAGAAGAAAGCAATAGAGAAGATGGGATTCCATTTTATAGTTACTTTAACAATGTCTATTCTTAATTTTTTTTCTAATAAACACATATTCAAGAATCAAGAAGAACAAAAAAGGGAAAGATTTAAGCTTTGGGAGATAAAAGGGGCAAATGGAGTTGCTTTTAATCTTTTATGGTAAATTATACAACGACGAGAATGGGTGAAGGCAAAGTTGGAGATGTGTGCTACCGTGAAATAGGGAAAAATGTCATTTGTTTTAGTTGAAATTAGGAAACTTGAAGTAAGCTCTACTAAAATTGGAATATTTCAAATAATTTACCCTAAATTTGTTTAGCAAATCATTTTCTTCTGCATTTATGGGAAAATGTTTGATTTCTTGCTTTCCTTTTTCTTCATTGTTTTTTCCCGTTGAAATTGGGAAGTAATGTGAGTATTAGATTTTACCTTCTTAAAATGGAAAATTGTGAGACCATTATGTCTGAAATTTTTTAAAGATGTTTCTGTTTTTGCTTGAAAATAGTTTTCTTTTCTCTGAAATTGTTTTGGAAGAAACTTAAGGCTCAAGCTAGGGAGGAAGCCAAATTTGGAAAGAAGACAATGATATATTAATTTAATAAAAAGTGATATATGACCAAATAAGTAGCTATGTCAGCAAAAATATAAAACTTCCAAGCTTTTTTTTTCCGTTCCAGCTGGAGTTTCATTAGAAGTAGGGACATTTTTAACAACTTTGCTAATTACAAGAGTGTTTGTGTTCTCAAGAGTATCGTGGAGTTAAATATAAACCATTTTGGTAAGTAGAGGTCAAATTTGGTCCTTCTCTCATTAATATAAATCACATAGGAGTGAGATCTTTGAAAAATAAAGGTACCTTGTGTTTTACTGTGTCTTTTAGGAGCCTTACCGAGAAGAGTTGTACTATATTTTCCCAAGGAAAATCAGGAAGAGATTTCATCGAATAGTACTCTAAAGTTGGGATTTAAGTGAGAATAACTAGCAAAAGATGAAGTGAATCAAAATTGCAAACTGTTTGAGAATTTCCTTCTTTAAAATCAGATGTACCATTTAAGTGAAAGAATCAGGAGAGGAAAAAATGTTGGAAACACTGTAAAGTTGGACAAACAAAGTCCGTGATCTGCTGTGATCATCAGTTATCAATTGCCGGAGAGTGTCTGCGGAAGTGAACTCCCCGAGTATATATTTGATGCCACGTGTTTTATTCCTACTTCTGGAAATTAAGTACAACAGGAGTCGAATCTCGATAAAAAAAAGTACTCGGTGCACTAAAGCTCCCGATATGCGCAGGGTCGGGGGAAGGGCTCCACCACAAGGGTGCATTGTACGCATCCTTACCTTGTATTTCTTCCAGAGGATATTTCCAAGGCTTGAAGCAGGATCTTCTGGTCACGTTGACGCAACTTTACTAGCTACTCTAATTCTCCCTTCAAGAGTCAAATCTCGACACAATTGTAATTTTACTATAGATTTAGATCCGTCTAAATGGAGTTTCTTCATTACGTGTCAAAATAGGTGGTGTCTTTGATTGAAATAATGGTTTAACATTTGCACCTCTACCTTTAAGTAATTAATCATGGCACTGCATAGTTTGCATTAGTGATATTTTAGAAAGTATGTTTACCGTAGTTCAATAATAACTGAATCATGAAGTTGCATAGTCTGCTAACTTATAAATAGTATGATATATCCTTGCTTGCCATTTTCAAGGTAAGCTCATAGGTTTTACCTTTGTCTATTCTTATCATTTAGTTTTCTGCTGTGCATTATGTTGATAATGATGTGATGAAAGACAATGCAGAAGGACTGCCTACTTTAGCAATTTAGTTAAGAGTGACTGGCTGTTTATTCTCTTTGCTTACATGGGTTGTGAAGTTTCTAGCTTTGGACAAGCTGAAGTTTGGATATAACCTTAATTCTTCTTAATGTTGATATATGGGTAATATTTGCTGATGTTAATGTACTGCTAGCACCAAGGTAGTTAAACATATGTCTACTTCATGGTTGCTCTGTTGGATACTCTGACGGAGCAGTAGGGTGATGTCATTTCTAGTTAGCAATTCGTCCCTGTAATATTGTATGTGATATAGATGATAAAATTCTTTGTTCCCCGGATGCTAATTCAACCTATCTTATTTATATATGAAGCCCTAATGTAGAGAAAATATCATAATCTCTTTGTAATTGTTGTCATAATTAATTTCTTGACTGCAGTTCGTTCTCATAATTTTCAGCACATTTCTTGCTTGTACCTCTTTCTGATCTTCTTGAATAAGCTCTTGAAAGTAATAATATTTCACTTTGACATTTTAACGCATGTTTAAATTGAAAATTTTGAAACGTTGTTGCTCACTGAGTATGCCATTTTCTCCTGTTATAAGAATTTTATTTCTAGAAAAGAAATGACTTGGTAGCTTCGTCTGAAGTTCATGAATTGGTATTCTTATATTATTAAGAGCAAAAAGATCATTGGACTTCATGTTAGAACAATAATGATAATTGTACAAGAAATTTAAAATAAAACTTGCTTGGATTAGAGGCACAATAATACGCTTCTTGAAGATAGTTGGAGTCTCTCCCACGAGCAAACGGAAGAACTAGTGACAACTCTATCTTCGGGATTCAACTAAGCCACAAAACAAGTAGCATTCAAGAATGTTGCTCTTCTATTCTTGAATTGGTGATTTCACAATTTGATCAATGTCTCTCAAGTGTTTTTCAAGGGGAAAGTAGTTTTGAGTGCTTGTCTTTTCCAAACAAAAGAAACACTATTTATAGGGTAAAATTTTCATGCAAGTGAAAAGTATTAATTAAGCAATAGTTAATAGGTTCATGAACAAAAATTATCTTTCTTTCAAGTTTCAAGAACCTAAAACGTAAATGAATTTACAATTGTTAATGCATTTGTAACTCCAGATGCATTTGTTTCAATTGTAATTTCACATTCATTTTCTTTGTAACTCAAAATGCATTTGTTTCAATATTAATTGAAACATAAAAAACTTTTAACCGATGCACTTGTTCCAAAAAATTGATTGAAACATAAACTTCAGTAATAACAATCCCGCACTTGTTTCAAGAATTTTTATCTTTAAGAAACAAAATTCCTTTGAGACATTAATCTAGCAACATGCATCAATAATGGTGTCTTTTGGACTTGAACCATTAGCTAGTGAAGACTTTCTAAATTATTGACTACTTAGTGAACAAATCTTGAACTAAGTGGTTCATTGAATGAAGTAGAAAAATACTCCACGCATATTGCTATGTTCCGGTGAAAATCAAAATCCTTTGACACCTTACGACCATGTGTCCCGAATCTTTTTAGCTAAGTGCTTTAAGATTTCCCTGTTAAAATCTTATTGAAGTGGCCTTCACTTCGCACTTAGTGAGGTGAATTCATCAAGAGTAACTTTGCATACTCCGACTAAGTAGTCTATGAATTTCATTAAGAGAAATTAATCTCATCCTCCTTTACAACAAAGTATCAGTAAATCTATCAAGAGTGTTCCTACACACTCCAACCGAAATAGGTGTATAAACTTAATAAGAGAATATAATCTCATTCTTTTCTTTTGTAGGAATACTGTCAAATCTATCAAGAGTGTTATTATTTACTCCAACCGATATCGGTCTTATAGATTTATCAAGAGAAAAAATCTCAACTTATGCACATTTACTCACTCTCTAGGGAAAATGGAAATTTTATTGATGTGCTTCACAATTGTAACTTTACTTGTTTTTCCCTTTGAACCTAAGATTACATCATTAGGTAGGGTTACCATAAAGTACAATCAACCTACAACAGGCTTTATTCCCATCCTATTACAAGTTTGTACTACCAATTCCTTGCCTAACCCTTTAGACAAAGGATCTGCTAAATTGAGTTTGAACTTCACATATTGAAGCGATATTATGCTATCCTCCAATAATATTCTCACATGATTATGTTTGAGACGAACTTGTCTTGACTTTCCATTGTAACAATCACTTGAAGCCCGAAATATAGCAACTTTATTATCACAATATATAGTGAAAGGTGGTATTAGCTTACCCCATAATGGAATATCTATCAGCATACTCCGCAGCCAATCAGCTTCTTCTCCAGCAGAAGACCTAGCGATAAATTCTGACTCCATGGTTGAGTGAGTAATACATGTTTGCTTCTTTGATCTCCAAGATATTTCTGCTCCAGCCAAAGTGAAAATCCAAGCACTAATAGATTTAGAGTTATTCGGATCAGAATTCCAAGTAGCATCACTATAGCCTTCAAGAACTGCTGGAAAGGTAGAATAATTCAGGCCAACATTAATTGTACCCTTCAGATACCTTAAAACACGAATTAAGGCATTCCAATGCTCAACTCCAGGGCTACCAGTAAACTTGCTCAAAGTTCCTACTGCATAACCAATATCTGTCTTGGTATAATGCATGTCATACATAAGAATCCCAACAATCTGAGAATATGTCAATTGATCAAGATATCACCAGAGTTTCGTACTAGTTTGATGCTAGGACCAAATGTTGTAGGAGCAGGCTTGTCGTCAAAATGACCAAACCTCTTTAGAACCTTCTCAATATAACTTGATTGAGTAAGAGTCAAACCACTTGCCGATCTTACAATTTTGATGCCTAAAATTACATCAGCTTCTCCAAGATCTTTCATTTCAAACTGAGAAGCAAGAAAATATTTTGTTTCTTTGACTCTTTCGATATCAGTTCCAAAGATCAACATGTCATCTACATAAAGACATATTATAACACCAGAATTTTCTTGAAATTTACTAAATATGCAGATATCTCCACCATTGATTAAGTAGCCATTAGAAATCATAACTTTTCTAAATTTATCATGCCATTATTTTTGAGCTTGTTTTAATCCATAAAGAGATTTAAGAAGTATACAAAATTTACGTTCTTGACCAATATTGACAAATCCTTCTGGTTGTTTCATGTAGACTTCTTCGTCTAGATCTCCATTCAGGAATGCAGTTTTCACATCCATTTGATGACTCACAAGACCATGAATTACTGTTAGAGCAATCAAGAGACGAATAGAGGTCATCCGAGATACAGGTGAAAAAGTATCAAAATAATCAATATCTTTCAATTGAGTAAAGCCTTTATCTACCAAACGGGCTTTGTACTTATCTAAAGTACCATTAGATTTCATTTTCTTCCTAAAAATCCATCGGCAACCAATTGGTTTACATCCAGGAGGAAGATATGACAATATCCATGTATTATTAGATAATATAGAATGCATTTCATCATCAATGGCTTCACACTAAAATAGAGCATCAAGTGAAGACATAGCTTCAGCATAACTTTCAGGATCCTTTTCAACCAAATAAGCTTGAAAATCAAGTCCAAAGTCTTTTGATTTGGCTGATTTTGAACTACGTCTTAGTTGACTTTCTTCTAATGGCTCAACTATTTTCCTTTTAAGAGGAGAAATAAAAGAACTTGAATCTTGTTCAAAAGAATCTTTTTTCTTAGGATATATATGCTAATAAAAGTTAGCATGTAAAGATTAAATAATTGTGTGAGGACTTGGGGTCTCAAGATTTAAAAATCTATAAGCCTTACTGGTTTGTGAATAACCAATAAACACACAATCTACTCCTTTATAGCCAATCTTGGTTAAATACTGATTTGGTAATCGAACATGAGCCAAGCAACCCCATACTTTAAAATAATTTATATTTGGTTTTCGATTATTCCAAAGTTCATATGGAGATGCATCATGATTTCTGGAAGTAATTCTATTCAAAATATGACATTCTGAAAGCAAGGCTTCAGTTCACAAATTTTCAGATATACCAGATCCATAAAGCATAGAATTAACCATTTCTACGAAAGTCCTATTTTTTCTTTCTGCTACACCATTTTGTTATGGTGTATAGGACATGGTCAATTGTTTTTCAATGCCTTCTCTCTCATAAAAATCAATAAAATCTGACTTTAAGTACTCTCCACCTCTATCAGACCTAATTGACTTAATTTTCACACTCAATTTATTTTCAACTTCTGCTTTATATGTTTTGAAATTCTCAAATGTTTAATCTTTTATTTTCAATAGAAAGACATAAGTATATATTGAGTAGTCATCAATAAAAGTGATAAAATACCTCTTTCCATGACGTGACAACTAATTCATCTCACAAATATCAGTATGGATTAATTGCAAAAGTGTGGAAGTCTTTTCAACTGTCTTAAAGGGCTTTTTCGTAATCTTGCATTTACTACAAGTAAGACACTTAGTAGTATGATTCTTTCCACAATCTTTGTTTAATCCATTATTCACCATAAGTTGAATGGATATAAAATTCACATGTCCCAGACGTTCATGCCATAAGTCCAGAGACTCCACAAGATAAGAAAAAATATTTTCATTTTCAATATTGAGTTTAAACATTTCATTTGCAACATAACCTTTTCCAACAAACATGCCATTTTTATATAAAATAAACTTATCTGCCTCAAAAACTATTTTAAAACCATGCTTCGAAAGAAGTGTACCTGACACCAAGTTCTTTCGAATATCAGGAACATGCAATACGTCCATTAATGTAACTATCTTTTCGGAAGTAAACTTCAGTTCAACAATTCCTTTTCCCACAACTTTAGTAGAGGAGGATTTTCCCATATATACAATTTTACCGTCCCCACTAATTCATAAGTCTTGAAAGAATTTCGGTTACCTGATATGTGACGAGTTGCACCGGTATCTATCCACCATTCCACTTGATCTTCCGCTATAAATGCTTCTGTGACCATTGCCACAAGATCATCTTTTTTATTTTTATTTGTTTTTTCTTTCTTCTTTTTGTCTTTGAGAATTCTACAATCACGCGCATAGTGACCAACTTTGTGACAATGATAGCATTCACCAGATTTAAAATTGACACCATTACACTTGAAATTTGTAGACTTCTTTGCCTTTAAAAAATTCTTATTTTCTGGTTCCTTCTTGTTTGATTTTTCTTCAACCATATGAGCTTTCATGACAGGTTCCTTCAAACTATTATTATCGCGCCATCGTGTCTCTTGTTCAATTTGCAAGTGTTGCAACAATTGTTCAAGAGTCAAATCTTTCTTTTTGTGTAAGAGTTTGCTTCGGTACTCTTTTCAAGATGGAGGAAGTTTTGATACAATAGCACCAACATGAAAGTTTTCATTAAGAGCAATTCCAGATATACCAATTTTATTAGCTATAAGTTGGAATTCTTGTACTTGTTCAGTGATTGACTTGTCATCAACCATTTTGAACTCCATATAATTTGAAACGAGAAATTTCTTAGAACTCGCCTCTTCTGCTAAATAAATAGCTTGAAGAGTGTCCCAATCTCTTTAGTATATTTGCATTTAACATAATATTAATCATAATATTTGTTGGACATTCCTTCAAGAATATAATTCTTGCACAAATAATCAACATATTGCCATTTGACAATTTGTTCTTTAATTAAAGTAGCCTCGTCAGATGCTACCTCAGAACCAGGAGCATTAGGACAAGGTTCTTCAAGAACATATGCCAACTTTAATCATCTTAAAAAGAATTCCATCTTTCCACTCCATCTAGGAAAGTCTTTGCCATCAAATATTTCAAAATTAGGATTAGGCAAAGATGGAATACTATTTGATATTGATATAGAAGCCATAAAGACAATGTAACATCCCAATTTTTTGAACCGGAATACTACACGTTGCTTATGACCCCAAAGAACCACAAGCTAACCCATGACTGATATCTGTACCTGTATACTGCATAGTATAACATAAAAATAAGGAAACATATACTGAATGGCCATAAGGTTCAACTGAATAAACATCTGATAAGAACAATGTCTGAAAATGGTATAACCATACCAAAACAAATCTGAAATAACTGTCTGACATGCTATAGTCTGGAAAGCCTCTAAACTGTCTGAACAAGGAGTTGATGGGATATGTCCCCAGCTAACTCCAACTACTGAAATAAACTGAAAACTGAAATAGTAATAAAATCATCGTGTCCTCGAAAGATGAGGACTTACTTCTAACTCTGACTGCTGTTACTGGAATCTACTGCTGATCTGGAGCTCGTGCCTCTGAACCTATGGTGTAACATAAGAGAAAGCACCATAGTGAAAATGCGTAAGCACGACTGAATGCACTGAGTATACGAGTGAGGTAGGCTAAATGCAAAGGGTTATATGCATGAACAATGCTGACTAATATGAGCATGAGAATACATACATGCATAAGCAACTATAACTGAACTTGTGGTGATACTGACTACCGAGTCTGAACACTGACAACATGAGCTGACTGATACTAAGATACTAAGTGATTAAGTTTACTGATATTGATATGTAAGTCACTAATAAGTGAGGAGCTGATACTGTATTATTGAATACTGAAGGACAAACTATATTACTGATACATGAATAACTATTTATGACAGTTCTGATTATAAAGAACTATCCTGGTAGACTGTATCTGGCAGTCTAATTATAAAGAATTAGTCTGATTGACTGTATCTGATAGCCATGAATGTTAATACTGGTAATATAAGTTCTGATAACTAGTATAACTGATAACATGAGTGACTGTATCTGACAGTCCTGAATAAGGTGAAACTAGTTGAGTTCTATATTATTGGGTGACTGTAGCTGGCAGTCCTAAGTCTAAAGAACTATCTGAGTTCTATTACTAAAACTGAGACCGAGACTGAAACTGAGATTATGGGAGGTAATCATCTAACCGACATGCCCCAGAACTAAACTGGTTGGGGTCCAACCTGTAACCCCAGCTGGAAGGGTGTCAATACCGTGCCATGGGTAGAGACAACATGTGAGTAAAACCTATTCTATTTTGGAGCTCATTCCGTCTGCCCTGCTATCAGGTAAACTCAAAGGAGATGCATTAGCCCTATGGGTAGGGACATCTCAACCTACGTTGGCTACATAGTTCAGAAATGCAAGGATTTCTTCTAGGAATCACACCCTCTGACTGTGACAAGTGAGTCCCCATCCTTGGGTTCACTCGGTGGTGAATCCTACTCCCAACTGAAAGACACTGAACTGATTTGCTGAACTGAACTGATGTTAGTGGGATTGTTTAGCAGAGCTAAACTGAGTTTATGAGAGCACTGATCTTACTGAGTATTGAGTTCTTGAAATTTCTGAGATTACTAAATTATGGATATTACTGAAGTTACGGAGAACACTAGAATTTCTAAAGTTTCCGATATCACTGAGTACTGAGATTACTGAGACTAGCAGAGATTATTGAGATTTCTGAGTTTTCCTGAGTCACATGACTGACTGATTTCTATAGATCATGGCTTGACCGAGAGTATCGTGAAAACATGACATGGTTCTAGGCACACAACATTATTTTTTAGGTACAAGTACCCCCAGGACTCGATGGAAAGATACTGACACACATGACTGACTTGATCGTAAGAATAACATTCACAATTCATAATACCATAAATAGGGGATTTCATACTACACATGATTATCATATTCTTGAACACGGAAGATACTGCATAGAACATGTACATACTTGCATGGTTCTAATTTCATGAGCATTCCATAGTACAACAACAATACATGACAATTTGCATAGAATTCATGTTGAGTCATAAGGGATAGAGCATGGGCTTGTCTTTTAAGTTCTATTTAGCTAAAATACATGATTTCTAGTCTCTTAGGTATTTTATCAAACACCTTGCATGCACCACTTTGGGCATAGTTTTATTCATGAATTCAACCACACAAATCACCCAAAGTTCATATATTTCAACTAACATGCCCTCCTAGTTTCATACAAACCCATAAAGATTCTATCTTTACATCATTCAGCACATAAACAAGATCAACAGTCAAATCAAAACATAAAAAAATCATGGCATATAGTTTAAAATAGGGTTCTTGGACTTCACGGACAAAAGGAGTCCATGAATGAACACACGCATACCTTAGTTCTTGATTTAGTGAAGATTGACGGAGAGATTCTTGGAATTTAATGGTAGAATTTGCTTGAACTTGAATCCCTCAATTGAAACCCTAATGTGTTCTTGAGAGGATTTTGATGAAAAAGAGTATGTTTTAGGAAAATAATGGCTTAATTCTGTGTTTGGGAGCTTATATAGGGGTGGTAAGATGACCCAAATACCCCTCTAGATGCGTCTTTTAATTTCTATAAAATTTCCCGATTTGGGATCCTGGCGTGCGCGGAGATATCGCGTTACATTTTTTTATGACCTGGAAACTCACCGCAACATGGTGGAATCGCGGAGAGACACTGGAAATTGACAAACGTCATTTTGGCTTATGGCGCGATGCGCCACTGACTGAAATGACACTGCTGAAATTTTAAATCGCCATAACATCTTCACCGGGTGTCTGTTTTAGGCGAATTTGGTATCAAAGGAAAGATTATTCAATTCTCTACAATTTGGAGGGTATAAATCTTCCAAAATAGCACCTATAAACTAAGTTATTCTCATTCAAATATGACCTATGTGAAATAACACACGAAAATTTGGTTGATTCAAAAGTTCTTAGCTTGACTTACTCTAAGTGACTCTTATGAAAATGATTAACACATCATAAGCTCTATTATTACTAGGATAATCATCCTAATTCATGTAATCAAACATGAATCACAGTATAGGAGGTTTCATGCATAGGAACAATGGTTCATTTTCTAGCTTAGAAATATATGGGGTATTATAATATCTCCCCCTTGGGAACATTCATCCTTGAATGAGACTGACTGAGAGGGGAAAAAATAAGTTGAACATGAACTGAACATGAATGAATGAAACATGATCTCATGACTGACGTGACAAATAAAATGATTCATACTGAACATGCATATATGATGCATGGGTAGTTGATTTATGAATGGAGGACTGAGTGTTCTGATGAACTAAGTTTCTCAGAATGAGAATGCATATCTGATACAGAGATTGATAAGCTGATTCCATGCATATCTGATGCATGATTATATGACTGACATGGTACATAAATGCATGACTGAAAGTACTGATAAGTTGATCATGCATATCTGATGCGTGAGTACATGACTAAACTGACTCATGAACATACGACTGAACATGCAATGGTAAAGACACCAATTTTGAACTAAAAACTGAGCATGGAACGGAATACCAAGTTTGGTACTGAAATCTAAACATGAGAACAAGTAAGCTCAAAGAAGACTGTTACCTTGAATCGAACATACTGATGAGTTTGATATTAATTACTCAATATGCATGAGCGGAAACATAAGAACATAACTGAGTCTGGAACGTGATACATGAACTGAACTGAGTCTGTATTGCATGACATGGATAGAGTATCGTGAACTAAACTGAGTCATTGAGTACATGGCTTACTGCTGAGTTTTGGAGTTAGAGGGTCGGGTCATAAGTAGCACTTCCCCTAAGATAGATTCATCAAAGAAAATGACATGTTTAAATCATGAAAGTTCAAGGTCTATAGTGTATCTCCCCCTTGGGACACTATGTCCCTTGAAGGATGTTGGGCTGACTTTGCTGAGATATTGAGGAAGTTGAGGCGATGCACTAGGTACGAAATCGTGACTGATTATCTGATATATAAAACTGAGGCATGACACATGAACTGAGGTGATTACTGGACTGAAGCATACATCATAACTAAGATTGTAACTGGGACTAATACTAGAACTGAATGTCAGGTATGCAAGACTGAATTGCGACTGAGTGTCTGGAATTCGTGTTTGAGACATGATACATAAACTAAGATGAGCTTGCATATACTAGTATGCTCTATCTTGGAGATGGTTACATCCTCGAGATATTTGTTAGTATGGCTGGATGGAAAGATGAGAGAACAACCCCTACCAAATTTGACTGCATATCTGTTAAACTGATTTTCTAGCTAGACTGACTAACTTATGCTAATAACTGAACACTGGGCATGTAAGACTAAACTGAAGTTGGTCGGAATTACTGAACTGAGACTATCGAATATTTTACATAGGACGTAAGGATTAACTGAGTACCATGAGGTGACTGAGCATGGATTCATGGAGACTATATTACTTAAAAATGAAGTACTACGCGTGTAATATGATTCTGAAAGATTTGGTAAACTGAGGTACTGACAAATAAGAGAGAAACTGATAGTTGCATACTATGGCATAGTGAATCTGAGACTGAACTGAGTTTAAGGGCCTGATTACTAAACTGGGACAAAATGCTGGGTTCGGTTAACTGAACTTTGGGAGTCTGAAACTAATACATGATACATAAGCTGAACTGAACTTGCAACTACTAGGAGGTTCTACCTTGGAATAGTTACATTCTCTGAGATTTTGGATAGCATGAATAAATGCAAGGATGAGAAAACAAACCATACAAATCTGACTGATCGATTTCTAAATTGACTTGCTGATTTTACTAACTAACTCATGTTGAAACATAAGCTCGAATGAGAGAAAGAGATCTAACAATACATACCATGAACATAAAAAACGTGTAACGTACCCGAATCTAGGTTAGGGAAACTTTATGGTTCATGATGGGTCTGGAGTATATTCTGATGCTGACCACTCTTGGTACCCTGCTGACGCAACTCTTTACCCCTCTGCGATATAACTCTACAGTCTCGTATCCTGTGGCCTAGCTTTCAACACCCAAAGCATACATCACTTCCTTCCCTACACACACGCTTATGATGCTTACCACAATCCTGACAAAGAGGATGGGTAAGAACTTTGCTCTTGCTACCCCCTAACCTCAGTTGAGAAAGACTGTAACTACCTGTTCTAGCCCTCTTATTTTCTCTCTCTTTCTTTTTAAGCTTATGTTCCTCAATCTTTTGAGCATATACTATCAACCTAGACAAGTCTATATCACTAATTAACATTGCTGTCCAACACTCCTTAACCATTCTACCTGATACCCCAGACACAAATTTATTCATTCTAGACCTACTGTCTGTCACTATATGGGGAGCGTACCTGGATAACTCTGTGAACTTAAGGGAGTATTCTTTTACGCTTATCGTACCCAGCCTGAGATTGATGAACTCTAACACTTTAACCTCCTTCTGCTCTATGGGAAAGAACCTACCTAAGAAAGCTGTAGCGAACTCTTCCCACTCTATGGGCTCTATATCTATACCCCTGTCTACCTTTCACTATTTAAACCACATATGGGCTACATCTTGTAGCTGATAGGAAGCTAACTCTACACTCTCACTGGATGTCACTCCCATGATGTCTGTGACTTTCTAAACCTGATCGAGGAACTCCTGTGGATCCTCTTCATACTTGGAATCGGTAAATAGAGGAGGATTCATTTGGGTGAAATCTTGAATCCTAGATGTAGCAACATTGGCCTCTGGGTTGGTCGAAACAGCGGCTGGCCGTTCATTCTGAGCTACAACTAACTGGCTAGAGTAGTGAATGCAGTACTGAATTTTGCATGAGAAACGTGCTCGTCCAGGAAATCTGCTTGGACGGGCTGAGGTGTTGACTGACTATTGGTTCTTCTTTCACTAGTCCTTTCTAAAGACATATTCTGTAAACGAAAGGAAGAATTGAATTAGATTGAGAGATTAATTAGAGATTTTGCTCACTGGCACGACATGAATACTGAAAGAAGGGAAACTATTCCTAAAACATCTCATAGCCTCCTGCACATAAGTGTGGTGCACAACACACGCATGTACAAAACTCTACTAGATGCGACTTTCAGAATTCCTAGGACTCTATTGAACTTTAGGCTCTGATACCAAGTTTGTAACACCCTAATTTTCTAAACCGAAATGCTACATGGTGCTTATGACCCCGAAGGATCACAAGCTAACCCATGATTGATATCTGTACCTGTATACTGCATAATATAACATAAAAATACAAAAATATGTACTGAATGTCCATAAGGTTCAACTGAATAAACATCTGATAAGAACAATGTCTGAAAATGGTATAACCATACCAAAACAAATCTGAAATAACTGTCTGACATGCTATAGTCTGGAAAGCCTCTAAACTGTCTGAACAAAGAGTTGATGGGACATGTCCTCAGCTAACTCCAACTACTGAAATAAACTGAAAACTAAAATAGTAATTAAATCATCGTGTCCTCAAAAGATGAGGACTTACTTCTAACTCTGACTGCTGTTACTAGAATCTACTGCTGATCTGGAGCTCGTGCCTCTGAACCTATGGTGTAACATAAGAGAAAGCACCATAGCACAAATGCATCAGTACGACTGAATGTACTGAGTATACGAGTGAGGTAGGCTAAATGCAAAGGGTTATATGCATGAACAATGCTGTCTCATATGAACGTGAGAATACATACATGCATAAGCAACTATAACTGAACTCGTGGTGATACTGACTACTGAGTCTGAATACTGACAACATGAGCTTACTGATACTGAGATATTGAGTGATTAAGTTTACTGATATTGATATGTATGTCACTAATAAGTGAGGAGCTGATACTGTATTATTGAATACTGAAGGACTGAAACTATATTACTGATACATGAATAAATATTTCTGACAGTTCTGATTATGAAGAACTATCCTGGTGGACTATATCTGGCAGTCTAATTATAAAGAATTAATCTGATTGACTGTATCTGACAGCCATGAATATGAATACTGGTAATATGTGTTCTAATAACTAGTATAACTGATAACATGAGTGACTGTATCTGACAGTCCTGAATAAGGTGAAACTAGCTGAGTTTCATATTGTTGGGTGACTATAACTGACAGTCCTAAGTCTAAAGAACTATCTGAGTTCTATTACTGAAACTGAGACCAAGACTGAAATTGAGACTGTGGGAGGTAATCTTCTAACCGACATGCCTCGAAACTAAACTGGTTGGGGTCCAACCTTTAACCATAGCTGGAAGGGTGTCAATACCATGTCACGGGTAGAGACAATATGTGAGTAAACCCTATTCTATTTTGGAGCTCATTCCGTTTGCCCTGCTATCAGATAAACTCAAAGGAGATGCATTTACCCTATGGGTAGGGACATCTCAACCTACGCTGGTAACGTAGTTCTGGAATGCAAGGATTGCTTCTAGAAATCATACCCTCTGACTGTGATAGGTGATTCCCCATCCTTGGGTTCACTCGGAGCTGAATCCTACTCCCAACTGAAAGACACTGAATTGATTTGCTGAACTGAACTGATTAACTGAACTGATGTTAGTGGGATTATTTAGCAGAGCTAAACTGAGTTTATGAGAGCACTGATCTTACTGAGTATTAAGTTCATGAAATTTCTGAGAGTACTGAATAATAGAGATTACTGAAGCTATGGAGAACACTAGAATTTCTAAAGTTTCCGATATCATTGAGTACTGAGATTATTGAGATTAGCTGAGATTACTGAGATCACTGAGATTTCTGAGTTTCCCTAAGTCACATGACTGACTGATTTCTATATATTATGGCTTGACCGAGAGTATCGTGAAAACATGACGTGGCTCTAGGCACATAGCTATATTTTTTGGGTACAAGTACCCCCAGGACTCGATGGAAAGAAACTGACACGCATTACTGACTTAATCGTAAGAATAACATTCACAATTCATAATACCATAAATAGGGGATTTCATACTACACATGGTTATCATATTCTTGAACATGGAAGATACTTCATATAACATGTACATACTTGCATGGTTCTAATTTCATGAGCATTTCATAGTACAACAACAATATATGACAATTGCATGAAATTCATGTTGAATCATAAAGGATAGAGAATGGGTTTATCTTTTAAGTTCTGTTTATCTAAAATACATGATTTCTAGTCTCTTAGGTATTTTATCAAACACCTTGCATGCACCACTTTGGGCACAGGTTTATTCATGAATTCAACCGCCCAAATCACCCAAAGTTCATATATTTCAACTAACATGCCATCTTAGTTTCATACAAACCCATAAAGATTTTATCTTGAGATCATTCAGCACATAAACAAGATCAACAATCAAATCAAAACATAAAAAAAATCATGGAATATTGTTTAAAATAGGGTTCTTGGACTTCATGGACGAAAGGAGTCCTTGAATGAATACATGCATACCTTAGTTCTTGATTTAGTGAAGATTGACAGAGAGATTCTTTGAATTTGATGGTAGAATTTGCTTGAACTTGAATCCCCCAATTGAAATCCTAATGTGTTCTTGAGAGGATTTTTATGAAAATGAGTATGTTTTGGGGAAATAATGGCTTAATTCCGTGTTTGGGAGATTATATAGGGGTGGGAAGATGACCCAAATACCCCTCTAGATGCGTCTTTTAATTTCTGTAAAAATTTCCCGATTTGGGCCCCTGGCATGACATGGAGACATCATGTTGCCATTTGTTTATGACCTGTAAACTCACCGCGATACGGTGGAATCGCGGAGAGACACTGGAAATTGACAAACATCATTTTGGCTTATGGCGCGACGCGCCACTGACTGAAATGACATTGCTGAAACTTTAAATCGCCATAACGTCTTCACCGGGTATTCTTTTTAGGCAAATTTGGTATAGACGGAAATATAATTCAATTCTCTACAATTTGGAGGGTATAAATCATCCAAAATACCACCTATATACCAAGTTATGCTCATTCAAAGATGACCTATGTGAAATCACACACGAAAATTTGGTGGATTCAAAAGTTCTTAGCTTGGCTTACTTTAAGTGACTCTTATGAACATGCTTAACACATCATAAGCTATATTATCTCTAGGATAATCATCCTAATTCATGTAATGAAACATGAATCACAGGATAAGAGTTTTCATGCGTAGGAACAATGGTTCATTTTCTAGCTTAGAAATATACGGGGTATTACAGACAACTATCTTCAGATTGTTAGAACAATAATGATAATTGTACAAGAAATTCAAAATAAAACTTGCTTGGCTTAGAGGCACGATAATACGCTTCTTGAAGATTGTTGGAGTCTCTCCCACGAGCAAACAGAAGAACTAGTGACAACTCTATCTTCGGGATTCAACTAAGCCACAAAACAAGTAGCATTCAAGAATGTTGCTCTTCTATTCTTGAATTGGTGATTTCACCATTTGATCAATGTCTCTCAAGTGTTTTTCAAAGGGAAAGTAGTTTTGAGTGCTTGTCTTTTCCAAACAAAAGAAACACTATTTATAGGGTAAAATTTTCATGCAAGTGAAAAGTATTAATTAAGCAATAGTTAATAGGTTCATGAATTAAAATTATCTTTCTTTCAAGTTTCAAGAACCTAAAACATAAATGAATTTACAATTGTTAATGTAATTGTAACTCAAGATGCATTTGTTTCAATTATAATTTCACATTCATTTTCTTTGTAACTCAAAATGCATTTGTTTCAATATTAATTGAAACATAAGTGGTTCATTGAATGAAGTAGAAAAATACTCCACGCATATTGCTATGTTTCGGTGAAAATCAAAATCCTTTGACACCTTACGGCCATGTGTCCCGAATCCTTTTAGCTAAGTGCTTTAAGATTTCCCTGTTAAAATCTTATTGAAGCGGCCTCCACTTCGCACTTAGTGCGATGAATTCATCAAGAGTAACTTTGCATACTCCGAATAATTAGTCTATCAATTTCATTAAGAGAAATTAATCTCATCCTCCTTTACAACAAAGTATCAGTAAATTTATCAAGAGTGTTCCTACACACTCCAACTGAAATTGGTGTATAGACTTAATAAGAGAATATAATCTCATTCTTTTATTTTATAGGAATACTGTAAAATCTATCAAGAGTGTTAGTATTTACTCCAACCGATATCGGTCTTATAGATTTATCAAGAGAAAAAATCTCAGTTTATGCACATCTACTCACTCTCTAGGGAAAAAGGAAATTTTATTGATGTGCTTCACAATTGTAACTTTACTTGTTTTTCCCTTTGAACCTAAGATTACATCATTAGGTAGGGTTACCATAAAGTACAATCAACCTACAACAGGCTTTATTCCCATCCCATTATAAGTTTGTACCACCAATTTCTTGCCTAACCCTTTAGACAAAGGATCTGCTAAATTGAGTTTGGACTTCACATATTGAAGCGATATTAAGCAATCCTCCAATAATATTCTCACATGCTTATGTTTGAGACAAACTTGTCTTGACTTGCCATTGTAACAATCACTTGAAGCCCGAAATATAGAAGCTTTATTATCACAATATATAGTCAAAGGTGGTATTGGCTTACCCCATAATGGAATATCTATCAGCATACTCCGCAGCCAATCAGCTTCTTCTCCAGTAGAAGACATAGCGATAAATTCTGACTCCATGGTTGAGTGAGTAATACATGTCTGCTTCTTTGATCTCCAAGATATTGCTGCTCCAACCAAAGTGAAAATCCAAGCACTAATAGATTTAGAGTCATTCGGATCAGAATTCCAAGTAGCATCACCATAGCCTTCAATAACTACTTGAAAGGTAGAATAATGTAGGCCAACATTAATTGTACCCTTCAGATACCTTAAAACACGAATTGAGGCATTCCAATGCTCAACTCCAGGGCACGATAATAAATTCGAAATAAAACTTGCTTGGCTTAGAGGTACAATAATGCGCTTCTTAAAGATAGTTGGAGTCTCTCCCACGAGCAAACGAAAGAACTAGTGATAACTCTATCTTCGGGATTCAACTAAGACACAAAACAAGTAGCATTCAAGAATGTTGCTCTTCTATTCTTGAATTGGTGATTTCACCATTTGATCAATGTCTCTCAAGTGTTTTTCAAGAGGAAAGTAGTTTTGAGTGCTTGTCTTTTCCAAACTAAAGAAACACTATTTATAGGGTAAAATTTTCATGCAAGTGAAAAGTATTAATTAAGCAATAGTTAATAGGTTCATGAACAAAAATTATCTTCCTTCCAAGTTTCAAGAACTTAAAACGTAAATGAATTTACAATTGTTAATGCATTTGTAACTCAAGATGCATTTGTTTCAATTGTAATTTCACATTCATTTTCTTTGTAACTCAAAATGCATTTGTTTCAATATTAATTGAAACATAAAAAACTTTTAACCGATATAGTTGTTCCAAAAAATTGATTGAAACATAAACTTCAGTAATAACACTTCAAAGTGTGAACGAACTGTTGATTTAAAGATATTAAGAGTAATATTTGAGTCAGAAAAGGTGGAGGAAGGAGTACTACCATTAGCCATACAAGTTGATTAGCAGCTGGAATTTGCAAAAAAGGATAGAGAGTCCTTGAATGAAGTTGATTTAGACGACAATGTAGACACGTAATTTTGTCCCTAATAAATTATGTTACATCTATTTACCTTATCCTACCGTGTACCCTCAATTACGAGATAATTTTTCTCCTAGAAGAAAAGATAACAAATCCCTAACAAACCCAATCTCCAATATTCTCTTAATAACAAAATTAACCATTCCCCTAATAAAATTTTGACAACGCATCACCACCCCTCCCCCTACCTCACCTCACCCCTACCCTACAAACCCAATTCACATTTCTTTTCTGTATAGAAAAGAGAGTATATACACACATAGAGAGATACAGGCAAAAAGGAGGGAAATTTTCACTGATCACACACAACCACAACTCTCACGGATTTTTCATTTTTTATAGTACAATAGGCTCACATATACGTTCCGAGGCACAGAAACTCCATTTTTTGTTTTCTTTTCTTCTACACATTTCCAGACACAGCTTCATGGGGACAGCGGCATAAACACGTCGATACACAGCTATCCACCAGAAAAACCATCCACTCACCTGAAAAGGACCCTCCACCATCGATACACGCCATACACACTCAGTTCATGAGAATAGGGAGAAGAAGGCACATATATGCAGTAAAAACAATGAAAAAGAAGCGAGAAATGGCTTGAGTGAGAAGGGAGAGAGGTTACTGTTCCGACGATGTCTGGTTAGAGCTAAGCTCTTTTTTGTCGAGATCGATTCTTTTTCATTTGGGGTGAGGTGTCGTAGATCTAAAAATCCACCCCAATCCTAAAAAAAATACCTTAAACCCTGTCATCTATGATTATTCTTGGGTGAGATTCTCATCGGGAAATGTCATTTACCGACCATCTAGTTCGTCAAAGCTCCGACGAAGTGTTTCATCGCTGGAAAAGCATGAACCAGTAGTGTATTTGTTTTTTTTTTGCTGAAAATCAGTTTATTGTGGTCAGTTTTGGATTTCAATTTTGGTGATACAAGGTTGGAGTTTGTTCGTCGTCGAGGTTTTCTATTCGGGATTTCAAGTCCGGGCTTTCTTAAATATTATTATCAACGGAAATCAATTATTGAAAGGTCCAATTCTATCTATTCTTACTTTATTTCATCATACATGCTTGATTTCTGTGAGACATGATTGAATATTGGGTGATATTGATTTGTTATGCTTAATTTCGTTAAAGAAATGGTTGTGGATTGTTGAAATAGTAACCTTAAATTGTGAAAATTTGGTGTTAGAAAGGAATTTGAGGTTGGATGGTAAGAACTTAAAAAATAAATATCGTTTAGCTCTGATTTATTGTCGTTGGTTATTTTGGAGCAAATATGAATGTTAAACGTGATAGAATTGTGATATGTCGAAATAGAATAGGCAAATGTAGGTCCGGGTAGGTAGAATTTAGGAATAGTGTTTCTTGTTGAGTATTTGAATGTGGAATGTGAGTTGAATGTTTTCTAGTTTATCGTACTTGATTCAACTGTATTCATTTGGCTGGGGATGCCCCGAGGTTTCATGTATTTACTCACCGGGGAATGCCCTGACGTATTATGTCTTCGAAGAAGGTTCGTAATCAAGGCCCAAGGCATCGGGTAAATCATTGGAGCATAGTTTAGGATTAATGTAAGTTAGAATAGGATTTATATTTTCGCATTGTTATTATTTGGGACTGTATAATTGGACTGGACACTATATTTTAGATTATTTTATTTTGTTTGTTTGATTGATTATTTTGATGTGTTTTTTGTGGTTTATTCACTCTTAGTTTTGAATTAACCGATATACTCCACTTTGGCTTTTGTTCGTAGTTTTTAGAGTTTTTTATGGCTTTTGTTCTTCATAATCCAAAAAAATAAATAAATTCAAAAAAGAGTTTTACCTTTTGCACTCATTTGTCAAAAAAACTTCAAAAAGATTTTCTTTTGATTCCTTTAGCATGAATTCATAATTCAAAAATTCTAAAACAGATTTTTTATTTTAATAGGAGATTTTTATAAAAGAAAATTAAAAAATGATAGAAGTTTTCTACATTTCATATAACGAAAATACCAAAGAGATTTTCCTTTCATAGTTGTTGGTGTTATTTTTATGTGAAGTGTCAAATTGAAAACTCAAAAAAAATTATTTTATTCGTCTGTCTTGGTCGTGCCTCTTAAGTCTTGGTTCATTCTGTCCGTTAGTGTTTAGTTGCCCAATATGGATGAACTATGCACCCCTGATTCTCCTCTCTCGGGGGTGAGATACGTAGGCAGCCTATTGTGGGTTCGGTGATCTTATTTAAAAAAAGTCAAAAAATTATTTTCTTCACTCTTTATTAGAGTAGGTGTCATATATATCTCTAAAAGAAAACTACAAAAGATTTTTCTTTAATAGTTTCAAGTTTTATTTTCGTGTGAAATTCAGAATTGAAAACCCCAAAAGATTTTTCTTTGGTAATCATAGGTTTCTGAAAAATTCAAAAAGATTCTCTTCACTCTTTATTAGAGTAGGTGTTTCATATATATCTTTAAAAGAAAACTACAAAACGATTTTTATTTAATAGTTTCAAGTTTCATTAATGTATGAAATTCAGAACTGAAAACCCAAAAAATTTTCCTTTGGTAATCATAGGTTCCATTTTGTATTGGAATTTAAACTTGAAAAATGCAAAAAATATTTTTGTTAATTCTTTTGATAATTTGTTATTTTCTTTTCTTTTTAAAGTTTCAAGAAAAAAAAGAAAGGAAAAAGAGTTTAATGGCCATTTTGGCAAGACTTTACGAACTACGCACACCTGATTCTCCTCTTTCGGGGGTGAGATACGTCGGTGCCCTCCTTGGGTTCGGTGATCTTTTCAAAAGAAAAAGAGAGATTTTGAGAAAAGTGTTGAACTCTAACATATTTGTTATCCCTTGTTCAGTTAGTTTAAGGTGGTTGGCTTGTGGCATTCTGGCTGGTCCTCCACATCACACCAAGTCTAAGGAAGAGTTAGCCATGTCCAACAAGGATATAGAGAGTGACCTCATGGATCAAACAAAGAGTCAGGAAAATGAGAGTTTAAAGGAAGAGAATTTGAGACTAAGACAACAAATGATGAAAATTTATCGAGCTTGGGCCAGTGGGCTGCCTCCTTTTCCATTCCCCATTATTGACCTTGCAAATACGTTGAGTCTTCCACCAAAATTGCAAAGTCAATTTCCTACTGTTGTTGATACACTAGAACATGCCGCAGAATTCATTCCATGTCAAAGGCACCCCAATACTTCCACCACTCATTCTTTAGCTCCTCAGTATAATCCTACCACATTCATAGCCTCACATACTGTCTGTGCTTTTGTTGCTCAACCTTCTATTGAGGCTTACACTTTGGCTATCAATCCAACGATTGTGCTTCCCCAATCCACTAGTGAATCTACGTTCAATACTCTTGATGATCATTATTATACTCTTGAGCGTACAGTTAAGTTAAGTGGACCGCCAAAATTTCTTATCAATAAGCCTAGCATGCCAGAAAAGCCAGTGAAAATAGTGGGGAAAGTGAAGAGTGTAGAAAATAATATGAAAACTTCCTTAGGATTTGTGGGCTATGAAGATGTTTCATATAAAAATTGGGGAATATTTTGAAGTGTTAACCTTCCTCCAAGATTTGAGACATCAAAATTTGGGGAGCCTGATGGACAGAAGGATTCTATTAAATATTTGGGATGATATTGCAATCAATCAAGGGAAACTGAAGGAAAGAAGAAGGAAAACACACCTATTGCCATGCCAGGGCCAAAGCAGAGTTTGAGAGGTCCAACTCACCAACACTGTCAGCCTTAATCCTGAGCTTACATATCAAATCCACTTACTCATTTGCAACAAGGTTCCTCTTTTCAAAATCTAAGGAATTCCATTCCACTTCCCCAATGTCCTTGGAACAATGCACAATTGTATACTCATCCGCCTTCTTATCCACAATGGCATGTACCTGTAACTCAACATCGTCCTCGACCCCTAAAAATTTACCAAGGAACATCTAAATCCAAGTTTCATCCGAGGCCAGAGTTCGCAAAGAGGAGAAAGGAAAAGGATAATTTCACTTCTATTGGGGAATCCTATGCCAGTTTGTTCCAGAGATTGAGGCAGAGGGGCATGATTACTCTTCTCCTTGGGTATACACCTGACCCATATTCAATAAATTTTGACCCTAATGTACGGTATGCATATCATTTTGATGTTCAGGGTCACAGTACTGAAGATTGTCATACTTTAAAAAGAGAAATAGAAAAGATGATTCAAGAAAAAATGATTGTAGTACAAAACATTGACACCTCGAGCGTCACACAGAATCCTTCACCAACACATGGTGATGCACAATACGTGGTAAGCAATGAGTTGAGAATGAGGATCCAAAACTTATTTGTGGTGGGAAATGTGTGTGATGGTGATGAAAGCTCTAGTCATGATGTGCAACTCAGTGGATAAGGTGTCAAGCTCAACAATTGGGAAGTCACTCCTCTCCTTAATGGGAAGGATTATTGGTAGTTTGTTTTGTTTTCCTTTCTGTTTTCCAAATTATCTTCGGGTTATAGTTGGAATCTATCTTGTTTTATTTCTTTGACATTCATGTTTAAACCCTTTTATCTTTTATTTTAACTAAATAGAATGTCCCTTTTTCCTTTGTGTTTTAAATATGTGTTGTTTGTTTGTTTTCTTTACATAGTACATTTTATGTTGGCTCTAGTGATATGACATGCTTGCGGAACTCTTATCCAGATCTTAAAATCCAATTTAAGCATGAACTCTGAATCAAGGGGCTAGAATTAGAAAAAAAGGCATTTGAGAAATTGATAGAGTGTTGACACATTTGGTGACCATGTTAAAGTCTTCTTTCAAAATTAAGGCAAATATTTTGAGAATTACAAGAATAACTTGGTCATCAATTGAAAAACATGTCTCAATTAGGTCAAAATGTGTGATCCTATATCAAGAGGAACAGAAAGAAAATCAATTACACGAAGGCATAATTCATTCAATTTGAGGGATGTACAACAAAGGTGGAGTTGTATGTTTGACAATTGTAGAAGAATATATGACAAACATGCTCAGTTAAAGTTAGTGTTGTTAAATGTCCCAAATGATCTTTATTTTTCATTTTATTTCATATTGCATGATATCTACTTGCATTTTCAAGGATTGATATGATGAAGACATTTTATTCTGCTATCAAAATATTGTGTCATCCTTCGTTTACCCCATTTGAGCCTTGGTTCTATTTTCTTCTGTACCCCTCTTTTGGAATCAAGAGAGTGTCAGCAACGCCCAAGAAAAAGTGTCAAGTAAGAAAATAAAGTCAGAAAAGTTTCAAAAAAAGAGACAAAAATGTGTCCAAAAAGAAAGAAAAGAAGAGTGTCAAGAAAAATGGAGTAAAAAAAAAAGAATCCCAAAGAGAAAAGATCCAATAATAAAAAAAGATTAAAAAAGAAAAAACAAGCTGTCGGAACTACGTGCGACCTGATTCTCCTCTCTCAGGAGTGAGATACGTAGGCTGCCCTACTCTGGGCTCGGTCCAACCAAATAAATAATTTAGAATTACCCAGTTAAAAGAAACTGGGGCATAAGTTAATCCTCATTGTTTGAGTCAATTCCAAAAGTGGTAAGTCCTACCCCATTTCACGTGTTGTTTGGGCCTCATACTATTCTTTCTTTCTAACCTTATCCAAAAGCCAAGTTACAACCAAAGAAAGACCTTCAGATCAATTTTTGAGAATGTTAAGGCTAAGCATGCAATGGATATGGTGACACATTTTGGGTACTACTTGTCTTCCTCAGTATAAGGAATTAGGAGAGAAATAAAATAAGAGAGTCTTATTGGTGAAAACCCTTTCGGGCACCATAAGACGATGATAAGTTGAGAGTGATGAAAATGAGAGTGTTTTATCAGTGAAAACCCACACGGGCACTGTAAGACAATGGTGAGTTTAGATAAATGAAAATAAGAGAGTCTCATTGGTGAAAAACCCTTATGGACAACATAAGGCAAAGGTGAGCTGAGAAAAAGAAAATGGGAGAGGCTTGTTGGCGAAAACCGTTCAAGGCGTCACTAGCTGAACGAGGTCTTAAATGCAATTGACCTAAGAAAGCAACTCAGTTTCAAGGCCATTAACTCAACAATAATTGGTAGAAAGTTTTGATGGAAGATCCGACAGTTTAATCCAAAATGCATGGCATAATCATTAGACTTGACTGTCATTTTTTAGATAAATTTTTTGTTTCTTTGTTTCAAATGGGGACATTCATTATCATTTATTTCTTCTCTTTATTTTGATTTTATTTTCTTGATTCAGTTATCCAAATAAAAATCATTACCATTTTCTCTTGTCTTTGAGTCAAGTCTATGTCAAAACAAGTGAGAAAAAATTTCAAAACTGGCTACCAGCTTCTTCAATTGCACAAAGCAAGACAAAGGACCACTATATGAAAGAAACAAGATTAAAAGTCAGAATAAGTCACGAAGAAGGTTGTTGTCAACACACAAATTTGGTGAATTCGTGGAAATACCAAGGTTTAAAGGGGATTGTCTGAGAAACATAGCAAAACAGAGATACTGTTGTTTGTTTTAGAGCCACTCTTAATAGTTTGAGTTTGGACCAACGGTGCAACAAGGCAATGACAAATACTAATGATTGGAAGCAAGATCTAAATGGGATAAGTGCAAGAGAAATCTCCTCAAATGCCAAAGCCGCATGCCAACCACCCCGTTTTAAACTCACAAGTTTTCTTTGTATGAAATAGGAATAACTGCTGTCTTCAAATCAAAGGCTTCAGAGCGCAAATATCTAGAGGTACAGTTCCTCGTTTCTACAAATGCAAGAGCAGTGTTGCTGTACAGGTTTCGTAATTGAAATTATGGTAAAGCTCATCATATTGTACCCCTAATAGACACATTCTCTAATTTGGGTCTTTTATGTCTCACGGCTAGGAGGTGCACTTCCTAGTTTGAACCATTAATTATAAAAAGATGCACTTTTAGAAAGAACCTTTCATTTTCATTCTTAAGAGAGGGACTTGTTGGTCTCAGTCATTTAATATTACCCTCAAAAGGGGCATTTGTTGATCAGGATCTTGATTCATCTTTGCATTATGCACTGTTGCAAGTAGTTGTGATTGGGTTTGACACCCGCAAAAGCTTTTGATGAAAACTGGGGCAAAAATTAAAAGTAATTCATGTTATATGGAACTTCACTTTAGGACCTCCTAGAAAGTGAGACTTTATTTTTTTGAAATATAGAATCTTTCTTTAACATAATCTTTGTTTGGGATAATTTTGTTCTAGTTTTGATTTTGATTTCAGGAGCCCGCCTGAAGAATAGGGTGATAAAATTAAAAGTCGGGAGCTTGATCGGAGAACATAGTGAGAGAATTTACAAGTTGGGGGCCCACCCGAAGAATAGGGGTGATAAAATTAAAAGTCGGAAGCTCGCTCGAAGAACAGAGCAAGGAAATTGCAAGTTGGAGGGCCCGCCCAAAGAAAAGAGGTGATAAAATTAAAAGTCGGGAGCTTGCTCGGAGAACAGAGCAAGGAAATTACAAGTCGAGGGGCCCGCCCGAAGAATAGGGGTGATAAAATTAAAAGTCGGGAGCTCGCCTGGAAAATAGAGTGAGAAAATTGCAAGTTGGGGGCCCGCCCAAAGAATAAGGGTGATAAAATTAAAATTTAGGAGATCGCTCGAAGAACAGAGTGAGAAAATTACAAGTCGGGGGCCCACTCGAATAATAGGGGTTATAAAATTAAAAGTCGGGAGCTCGCCCGGAGAACAGAACGAGGAAATTGCAAGTTGGGGGTCTGCCCGAAGAATAGGGGTGATAAAATTAAAAGTCGGGAGCTCGCCCGAAGAACAGAGTGAAGAAATTAAAAGTCAAGCAACAAGGCGATGAAATTGGAAGTCAAGCAACAAGGTGAAGAAGTTGTAAGTCAGGAGCCCACCTGAAGAATAGGGTAAAGATTTTCAAATTTAGGATCAAGGTTCAGAAGTACCACCAATAAAACATGGTCGATTTGTGAGTTCATATCCAATATTGAAATATCTGATAAAATAAAACATTGGAAATACGGTATATCAATGCCAAAACAAAACTAAAATAACTGTCTGAACATGCTATAGTCTGGAAGCCTCTATACTGTCTAAAAACTATGGAGTTGATGGGACATGTCCCCAACTAACTCCGAACTATTGAAATAATAAAGTAATAAAATAATCATGCTATCCTCGAATGATGAGGACTCACTGCTAGTCTAGCTGCTGAACATCTGATCTACTAAGGATGCTCTGGAGCTTGTGCTTCTGAACCTATGGTATAAAAAACCATAGCGCAAAATAAAAGTATGCGTTAGTACGATTGAATATACTGGTATGCAAGTGAGGTAGGCTGAATACAAGGGTTCATATGCATGAACAATACCGACTGACTGAGTAACATGAATGTGGGAATACATGCATGAATACATAACTGTAAATGAGATTGTGACAAAACTGATTACTGAGTCTGAATACTGATAACATGTATTTCTGATAACTGATATAACTGATACTGAGCGACTGAGTTTGATAGTGTAGGTTCTGATGGAACTAGCTGAGTTCTATACTGAGCTAAGTTACTGTATCTGATAGTCCTAAATTCTGTAGAACTATCTGAGTTCTATTAATGAGACTGAGACTGAGACTGTAACTGTGGGATGTAGTCATCTAACTAATATGCCCTAAATAAGCTATTATAACTGAGTTGTGGTCTAATCTATAACGCCAATTGGAAAGGTGTCAATACCATACCACTGGTAAGGAAAAGCTATGAGTAATCCCTCATCTAATAGGTACTCTAACGAGAATAGTGGGACCCTCATATAATAGGTTAATCCACCTAATCTACCCTCAACTAGCAGGTTTGATGTCTGAACCTACGCTGGCTACGTAGTTCTGGAGTGCAAGGATTGCTTCTAAGAATCACATCCTCTAATAATAGGTGAGTTCCTATCCTTGGGCTCACTCGATGCTGAATCCTACTCCCGTCTAAATAAACACTGAACATGATTAACTAAACTGAACTGGACTGCATTAATTGAGTTTCGTTGACTAATGGAACACTACTGAGATTACTGAATTTCTGAGATTTCTGAGTTTACTGAGTTTTCCTGAGTCACATGACTGACTGAGTTCTATGAATCATGGCTTGACTGAGAGTATATAGAAAACATGACACTGGCTCTAGGCACAAAACTAAATTATCGGGTACAAGTACCCCTAGGACTCGATAGCATGAAACTGACAAGACATGACACTTCTTGACATATGACCATAGTCAACAATTCATAGTACAATCATTGGAGATTTTCATGAAGTATTCACATGCTATAAGCTTAGACATGAATAGGAATACATGTAAACATATCATAATTTCATAAGGCTAATCTCATGAGCATTACGTCAATCCATTACAAAGCATAACAATAACGTGGGAGTCATGTCGAACATAAAAGAGAAATATGGATTCATCAATTTTGGACACAAATGAGACATAAGGCATAATTCCTATACTCTTAGGAATTTTATCAAACACCTTGCATACATACCTTTAGGCTTAGGCATAAATATTGAAATAATATTCATGGCAATAGTTTACACTTCCAATGCAAGAATTTCAACCACATACTAATATATTTTCATAATAGTCATTAAAGACTACAACTTGGAAATCAAACAACAACATAAACATGAATATAATTCAATTCATACCATAGAATCCAAAGTTTATATTTCTAACAGGGTTTCTTGAGCTTCATGGGAGAAAGGAACCCATGAATCAACACTTGACATACCTGGGTGGATGATTTCTTGAAGATTGGTAGAGGAAAGCTTGAATTCTTGCCTTGGGATTAGACACCTAGGGTTTCTTGTTCTTGGGGATTGATCTTTGAGAGAAACCCTAATTTTGTGTTGTGGATGAATAAAGAAGTTATGAGCTCTGGTCTGGTATAATTAGGGGTCAAAAGGGGTGAAAAAAGACCCAAATACCCTTTTAAAATGGCTTAAAATCTCTGATCAGAAGTGGAAACGGTTTGGACAACGGTCCATCGGTCCATCCCGTCGTACTTGGCCAGAACCTGAACTTCCTGCCTCGTCTGCCACGGTTTGGGCAATGGTCCGTCGCTAGTTTGACGGTCCGTCAGTACTGACCGTCGTACTTGGCCAGAAGATGGGTTCACTGCTTAGTCGCGATGGCTTAGGCCACGGTCCATCGCTAGATCAACTTTCCGTCAGCCTGACCATCGCTTCTGGGCAGTTCCAACAGTTCTCTGTAAAACATCCATAACTTTTTACTCCGATACCAAATTTGGACAAAACTGGTATCATTGGAAAGATAATTCAATTTACCACATGATAAAGGTCGAAATTGGGGAAATTCTATCTGGTTTAAACATTAATCATTTAGAAAGTCATCACTAGCTTTTTTGGAGACTAGATTTGACTTAAAAAAAGTTTGGGGTATTACAGTTTAGCTAGGCAAAGGGGGTGGTCTCTTGTCCTTTATGTACTTGAGATACCCGTCATAGCCAGGCCCTGGTTTAGGTTGTGAAAAGTTGGTAACAAAGCCAGTGTTGGTGTCATTGGGTGTCCACAAAGCTGTGTTAGTTAGAGTCTCTTTTATAGGTGTGTTGCGCGACACACTTAAAAATGAAAGGATTCAAGGAATTTAGGAATATTTCCCTTTCTTGTGTTTTAATTTTGGGTTGTAGAGTCTAGGGTCTTGAAAATTCTCTAACTTTTGGTTAATCGTATTTCAGATCATGATTCCTCGAAGTTCTGATGCTCGTAGGGACTCTTCCTTCCCGCTTGATGATAATATGGATTAAAGTTGTCCTGCGTATGGGGTATTGACCTAGTCTAGGGTCCATGCTTCTAAATTCCCTCGTGGAGTTCCACCGGTCCCCATTGATTCTTCTCTAGTGGGTGAAACTCATGCCCTACCACCTCAAGTAGATATTTCTAATGCCGAGTTTTGCCATTCTATTCACCTATTAACCTGGATAGTGGCCTCTCTGTCATGTTAGTTTGGTCTTTTTAGTAGAAGAATGAATTACGCAAAAATAAGGGATAGGCAGAGCACAAAGTTTAGATATTCAGAGCAGAAGTGGGGTCAGAGAGATAGTTCTCCTTACCCTAGGTCTTCTGGTGATCGTCTCTTTTAGGTCAACCATGGGATTGAGGTACATGGAGCCTAATTTTGGGCTAGTTGAGCTTAGTCAAGCCTACCCTATCCTTCTTGTCGATTTTATAGTCAGTTACATCATGACTAGTGTGATGAGCAGAGAAATCAATGTTATAGGTGTGGTTATCTTGGTCACATATAGCGGGAGTGTCCTTCAAGGGTCGCTACTGGGGCCAATAAGATTTCTTTTGCTCTTTCTTCCATTTTTTCTCCAAAGAGTGCTACCCCTAGTATCGGCATTGGCCAAAGTCATCTTTATGTTCTTGTCAATCGTTAAGACTCTGAGGCCTCTGTTGATGTTTTTATTAGTACACTAAAAATTTTCTCCTGTGATTTGTATTGCCTTCTTGATTTGGGTCTACCCTTTATTATGTGACCCCTTATGTGGCTATTTATTTTTGTTTTGGTCTCAATTGTATTCCAGATCCTATTTATTTCTACCCTGATGGGTGACTCTACTATAGCTAGGAGAGTCTATAGGGGTTGTCTGGTATCTATCGGTGGTAGGGAGACATTTTTGGATTTTATAGAGTTAGAGATGTTTAATTTTGATGTTATCTTGGTGATGGATTGGCTCCATTCCTGCCATGTACTCTTGTTTGTAGGACCCGAAGGGTCAATTTCAAATTCCTAAATGAACAGTGATTGAGTGGGAAGGGAGTTCCCTAGTGCCTAAAGTGAGGTTTATTTCGTATCATAGAGCCCGAAAATTAATTTTCAAGGGGTGCCTATATCATTTAGTTTGGGTTAAGGACTCAAATTCTGAGGGCCCTTCTTTGAAAACTGTCCTTGTAGTCAATGAGTTTCCTGGAATGTGTTTTGATGATCTTCCTGGTATCCCCCTTATAGAAATATTGATTTTTGGATTAATTTTCTTTCAAATACTTATCCTATCTCTATCCCTCCCTACATAATGGCTCTGGCTGGGTTGAAAGAACTTAAGGAGAAAATAAAGGACCTTTTTAAGAAGGATTTTATCCGCTCTAGTGCTTCTCCGTAGGGTGATCCTATTCTCTTAGTGTGTAAGAAAGGTGGTTCCATCAAAATATATTGTGTATAGATTATTGACAGTCGAATAAGGAATTCAGGGTGACCTCTTTATCTAGTGGACTAGTATATTATGAGGGGTACTTCGTTATTGGTGCATGATTGTTCATAGACGCTAAGTTTGAACTTTAGATATTGATTTAGAAGGGGGAGAATGTTAGATTAAGGGTAGCGATGTGAGAATTATATGAGTTAATTGGTAGGCTTGATAAGATGTATGGAACAGGTTAAGTTGATAACTTAGGAAATATTGGAGTGGGTACTTGTGATGTATACTAGATATTTAGCGTTAGAGCGATGAATTGGGGTCAAGTCATTCGGTAAGTAAGAGCATTAGGTTAATAAGAATATGTTGGAACCCAGATAGTATCTTATTAGATGAGGTTTTAAGTATGTAAGTGCCCGGTGTACCTAGTTCATGTACACGCTGATACCACTTGGTACGAAGTGTTGTGCTTATAGGTTTAGTGAGAGGGTATGTTCGTAAGGATAGGATGGTGAACTAAGGATGATCTTAAATTTTCTCATAATGGTTAGTTTTAGGGAAGAGTCGTGGTTAATCTACTCCTATTAAAGTGATTCCCTCTTGTTATGGTTAAGAGGGCATTCTACCAATGTCGTATATATTCTATAGTGCCTATGCCTAAGGTTCGTGTTCTCTATGCTATGTATGTCCATACTCTATGCTATGTATGTCCATACTCTAACTCCTGACCTAGAAGCGATAACGATTTAAGCTCTATGTTATGACACTCATGAACCCATAAACTCATGTCTTATTTTATGCTTGGCTCTAAGGAACTATACATTCTATTTGGTACCGATTCATTTTATGTCATGCCTTTGCCCAAAGTGAGACTGTATATGCAAGCTACGACCATTCTTAGTCATTAGAAGGAGAGGTAGTAGTTTTAAGCGAAATTCCTTTTCTTCTTTCTTGAATATATATGTCTCAACTTCATGTTATATGACTCATGATATCTGCAATTGTGTTTTTCACTATGCCAGTCCGAAGAATGCATGCTATATTATGCTTATGATAGAACGACTGTCTATTTATGATCTAGGTGGTTTCTATAAAGTATTTCATGCCTATTGTGCCATGTCTCATTTCACGGGTTTCACTCTAAATTGTATGACTGACAGAAGACATAATTGAGAGGTAACCCTCCCATCCTTGATGCTTGTACTCTGGGTTCGTAGTGATCCTCTCTTTGGTAGTATAGTAGTGGCTCTGAAAGTATAGTAATGCTATAGATAAGGGAATGGATGTTCTTGATATGAAAATTTGGGGGTGATTTCTCGGGCTAGGGCCATAGATGAAGGTGAAAGAGTAAGATGAACTCTTGTTAAATAAAATAGTTAAGAAGGAGAGATATGGTGAAACCTTTGTGATAGTGATTAAAGTTGGGAAATCAATCAAGTGGGTATAGAAAAGATGGGAGTGAAAGGTGTGATTGATAGATACAAAAATCATAGTGTTATGTTCTTACTCTTTGATTTAAGACCGGAAGTTGTTTGATTTTAGTGATGACATGGAGTAGTGTTATTGGAGGGATATAAAGTATATGGTCCTATACACTAGCACCTTTAAATCCAAGTTGGGATTTAACATGGAAGAAATATGTAGTTATACTCAAACTCTTACAGCTGTAGGACAGTCTCAGGGGGGAATTAGGAGATTGAAATGGTAGAGTGTTGTATTTGTAGCTGAAAGCATAGTGGTGCAACATTGTTATATTTAAGGGTTCTAGGTGTATTATTTAGGGTGGAAGAGCTTCATGGGAGGCTGAAGAGGACACGAAGCTCCAATAGAAAAATATTGAAAAGGAAAAATACTTCGAAGATGAACCTGTTCTCATGTAATAGTCAAGAATTCTTGATGGTATCGAGCTGGAACAACCTGTTCTTCCTGAAAATCCTGATTTAAGGATAAACAATTTCAGTCCAAATATCCATTCTTGTTTCCCACTTCGGATACTTGTGCTTGAGGTATGTGTATTCCTTAATATCTTTGTTTTCTGTCTTTGTTAAAGGTAAGTGTAAATGTGTTCTATGTTAAAATTATGCTAATGGATACCTTGACTTATGATTTGAGGATGAATGATCCTAAGGAGGGAGGAAGGGATAATGAAACACCCTAAATTCCGGCCTTTGAAAATTTCTTGACCTCTAAGCCTACGACTCATCATACGAGTAATAGGGTGTCACTATGAGTCATAGGACTCTAATCATAGCCTAACCAGTGTGTTTGACTAAGTATCGATGTTGGTCACAATTGGCACCCAATGAGTCATCAAGATCCATTACGGGTCATTTAGTGGCTCTCGTAGCCTAACCTGTAAGGGTGCCCAAATGTTTCTTCCTTTACAACAACTAGACCATACGACTCGTAAGGCCTGAGTATGAGTTGTAGGGTACAACTCATAGCCAGACCAGTATGAAAACCCCATGATACTGCCCAGACTATGACTCTAAGGGATGACTCATAGCCAGTCGTTACGAGTCGTCATGTGACTCGTAGCTACTGGGTAGTCAATTTCAGTCTATTTATTAAAGGCATTCTGGTCATTTTCCTTTCCCCTACTTAGACCCCACTACCATAAAACACCTTTGGGGCATTATTTTCAACACTTATCAAGTTGGGTTGAGTTACGATATCGAGAAATCGTCCGACAATATATCCCCAATCTTCCCAAGTAGCTTCCTCTAGGCTAGGATATGACCAGCGGATATGAACTTTGACGATAATTATGTTGTCACTATTCTGATCTTTATAGGGTCCGTAATACTTTGTACCGAGAAAAAAATTCTTATGAATAACCACTGAGGCTTGTTAATAAGGTTGAAGTTTCAAGTATCGTAATCTCCCACCTATAAAACTCTCTTTGTAGGTGCTTTATCAACATAATTTTTTTTTGACTATGAGTCAGTTGTAACTTTTCCTTATGTTGTTGCAAAAGACTCTGTCTTTGAGCCAAAAAGGCCCCTAATAGGGTGTGGATTGAGTGGGTCGTGAACCATTGGAACTTTAGGTGGGGGGAATCCATATAGGGCGTTAAAAGGGGTAGTTTTCAGAGCACTATGATAATTGGTGTTGTAACCATTCCACAAATGAAAAAACTATAACCGCATCTTAGGATTAGAGAAGGACATAACGTATAAGTAAGATTTCAGGCGCTTGTTCAACCTCTCAGCCTGATCATTAGATCATAGATGGTATTGTTAAAATAGAATTATTTCATTACTAGAACCTTTATAATTATCTTTATACTTGTAGTTAGCCTATGCCTCTTGGTAGTTATCCCCTGTATCTATCCTTTTACTTTGTACAACTATATTAGTTCATATTGATGAATACATCAAAGATATGGATGAATACATTGTCTTCTTAATCTTTTTGTTATTTTTATAATTTCACATGGTATTGGATCCTTAAACAAAATTCTCTTCCACATTTATCGCTATGTATGTTGTTCCCATCACTTCTTCCTCCTTCACTCCTCCCACTCCTGTCATCATCTCTACCCATTCTTTTGCTGTTAAACTTACACCAAAAAACTATTGGCATGGAAAACTCAATTTATTCCTTTCCTAAATTACCAAAACCTTCATGGTTTCACTAATGATGAGAATCCCTCTCCAACTGTCACTGTTATGTCCTCCACTGATCCCACCCTTCAAGTTTCCAACCAGAATTTGACATATCATTTTGCAAGGATCAAATGCTTCATTTGTGGTTGCTTTCCTTTTTTAAAAATAGATCTATACTTATGTTATAGGTCTTACCTCTTCTATTGCATTTTGGGAGGATCTTACCATCGCCTTTGGTTCTGTTTCCCAAAATCGTCAAGTCCAGCTGCACATTTGTAACACCCTAAAGTTTTGGCTCTAAAAATTTCTTGACTTTTGTGCTCACTACTGAGGTAACGACATATGTAGTAAGTCATGAAGACTCATTAAAAGTCATAGGCTCAAGTCGTAGGCAACCAACGAGGAATGCCCAAGTTTTTGTTGATGTCATAATTGGACCCTTAAGAGTCGTAAGATGAGGTCACGAGTCATAGGGTGTGACTCGCGACCAAACAAGTAAAGGGGGTCTAAGAGTCTTCCCAGACTATGAGTCAAGGCAACAACTCATACCCAAACATTACGAATCATCATGTGACCCGTAGCAACTAAGGACAGTGTTTCCTACACATTTTTATTAAGGGCAAATCGCTATTTTCTCCAATGCAACTTCTATACCATGACTTAAAAAACTCTCGTAGACCTATTATCCAAATTATCATAACATAAACATTATTGTTCTCTCAAATTCCCAAGTTAAGAACAATTAAGGTTTTCAAGATATTGGGCATTCAAGCTTCTAATTTGTGGCTTCTCTTTAGTTTTTTCTTTGTATCCCAGACATGTATCTTTTCCCTAAAGATTTTTTGTCAAAAACATGTGTTTAAGACTATTACCCATGTGATTTAATTGTTAATTTAGAATTGGGTTGAGGGCTTTTGGGTACTATTGATTGAATCACTTTTCCCATGGATTTTGTGAATCATTTATGTTTTGAATTAATGGCTATTGAACTAATAGGGTGCATGGTAAATGGGAATATGGGGTCATGGATTCCCCTAAATTGAATTGATAAACTTATGGGGGTCGTGTATTCCTCCTACTTTATGGATTTCGGTGATTTAATTGGTAATAACCTCAACCCCACTTTTTGAAATTAATTTTGAACACGAGTATATGCATATTGATACTACTTTAGAACTATAGCATTACTTAAAAAGGGATAATGGAACATTATTGTTTTTGAAATGCATTTATGTCCATTACTTGAGTTTAAATTGAACCTTGAGGGTCATGATTCCCCCAAGTTAATGAATAATTGGACCATGGGGTCGTGGATTCCCCCCAAGTTGATGGTCAATTGAAATGGCATAATTATAATGGGTTGCAAGCGTAATTGGTATGATTATACCAATGTATGTGCCTTAATGGATGACCCTTGGTTTAATGAATGGAATTGTGTAAATATTTTAATTGGGCTTAAAGAGGGTTGTGTAACTGGCCGTGAAGGTGGAGGTCTCAAGGGACAGATACGAGAAACCCATGGATGCCGGTGTGGGGGTTGGTCTTAATGACCATATGCTTATGTCACACCTCATATTTATTTATAATAGATTGGCAAAGGGTCGTGGATTCCTTGGACTTCCTTGATACCTCTAGTTCATGCGGCTAACACATTCTGGGGACCTTCTAGTGGGAGGATCCGAACCCATATAGCCCGTGGGTGCCTTTATGATGGTTGAAGCTACATAGTCCAGGTTAGTATTTTAAATCTCATTCTAAACCTTGTTCCCTATCCCTATATTTCGTATATATACATTTATGTATGTACATTGTGTGTATGTGATTTTACTTTGTTTTTGGATTTGGCATTATTTTATCCTTTCTCTGAGTTACATGCTACTGCTCACCCCACTAACTATCCCCGTACACTGTATCATCACACGATACAGGGTCCGAAGATACTTCTGTTTCCTTGCATAGTGGTAAGTAATTTTCTGGATTGTCCGTGAGTCTGCTTTAAAGTAGTGAGCTTCCATTCTCCTGAAGGACCTCATTTTAGGGTCTTGTTTCATTCATGTCTTAGACTGCTTCCATGGGTTCTTTTGGCTATGGTTGGGGGAATGTCCTGATTTAGGTTGATGTTTGTTTTTTAGAGGCTTTTATAGACAAAAGTGCGGGTGAATTGTGTTATAGATTCTTAGATTCCTCTTATTATTGATTTATCAATTTTGTTATATGTTTGGAACTCATATCTGTCATGTTATATGTTCGAAACTCAACTGCAGCTAGTTATATTGTATTCTGGTTACTAGGCTAATGTGGGTGGTCTTCGATCCATCGCGGACTTGAGATACCCATCACGACTAGGACCTGGTTCTGGTCGTGATAATTATAAAATTAGAAGAGCTAAAGAAAGCTGATCTCTCTATTTCTATCTCCAAAAGGCCAAGGCTCTTTCTGATGAACTTAGTACTGCTGATAGATCCATTTCTTCTGCTGAATTTAATGCAATTATTCATCACAATGTTGGACTAGAATTTTATGGCCTTTTTATTGCTCTCAATCTCCGTCCAAAACCAGTTACATTCAATGAACCCATGGAAAATTTGTAGCTCATGAAATCTTACTTAAAAATGCCATGGAACCTGTCATAAATATAGTTCTAAAATGTAATTCTACCCTTCTGCCTACTCCCCAATACCGACCATAATACACTCCACCTCAACAGAACAACTCCAATAGTAAATATCACCCGTGCTCATCCAACAACTCCAAAAAAATCAAAATTGTTGTCCATGTTAAATTTGTAGCCTAAACAACCATTCTGCTGTCACTTGTCGAAGAGGTATATTCCTCGTAACTCTTTTGTTGCGCCCTCTTCACAAAATATGCAACCTATCATGTGGTTTCCAAATATGACTACAAATTACCACATCACTCTATACCTTCAAAGTGTAAGTGCCATTATTGAATATCTAGGTTCGAATCAACTATATGTAAATAATGGTCAAGGGCTATGGTAACACTATATTCTCCTTCAAAATATCTCTACTTGAAAAATGTTTTGTGTTCCCAAAATAGTTAAGAATCTACTCTTTGTAAAAAATTTCACCTCTGACAATTCTTTTTCTTTTAAATTTTGGCCTTCCCATTTTCTTATCAAGGACCAACACACCCACCAACTACTAATGCAAGACCAAAGTGAGCCCGTAATTTACAATATTTAACAAATTCCTAAGATAGCTATGACAGCCATATTACCCTCTTTCGATGTCTTTCGATGACTGGCACCTTTGTCTAGGCCATCCTAATGTTCAAAATTTATATTCACTGGTTAGAAATCAGCATTTTTCTACTTCTACAAATAAACTTAGTCCGTGTTCTAGTTGTAGCTTACAAAACTATCTCATTTTCCCTTAGTGTCTATTGAACATACTAGCACAACTCCCTTTCAAATTGTTCACCCTGATGTCTGGGGTCTGTTCATAGTTCTTTCTTTTATGGGCCATCGCTATTTTGTTTTATTTTTGGATGACTTTACTATCTTTTAATGGGTTTATCTTCTTAAAAATAAAAGTGATGTTCATTCAATTTCTCTTAATTTTTAAAAAATGATTGATAGGCAATTTCAACCAAAAATCAAAGCTTTTCACTCTGATTCGGGATGATAATATCAAAAACTGAGCAAATACTTTAATAAAATTGGTATTTTACATCTCATTGTGTGTCCTTACATGCATGAACAAATGACATTTCAGAAATAAAAATTTGATACTTGGTAGACACTTGTCTTTATTAGCTCATGCAAATTTGCCTCTTAAATATTGGATTTTTTCTATTGAACACAGTGCCATTTTAATAGATTTTCTTCCATCAAATGTCATTAAAGAAAAGTCCCTATATCAACTTATATTCAATAAAAATCCAAACTATATTTCTTCCAAACCTTTTCGGTGTTTGACTTTTCCATTGCTTTGTCCTTACAATCATCATAAATATTTATTTCAAACATCCCCTTGTGTCTATCTTGGTCAAAGTTTGAGTCACAGTGCATATAGGTGCTTAGACAAATGCACAGGTCGAGTAAATATAGCTAGACATGTCAAATTTCATCCACAAGAATTTCCATACAAAGTAAATTTGGCGAAGTCACCTAGCGAGAAAATCTATAACTCGTGATGCACATCTCAAGTTCATTCAAGCCTCACTTGGACTCAACAACAATATTTGGTAAGACAACCTCTTCATCTCAACCTCCTTATAGTTCTCCTTTTTGATCTCCTAATATTTTTCCTTCACCTAATTATATACCCTTATATTCTCCAAATAAAACCCATCTCATTTTAATTCCTTAATTTCTCTCCTTTACCTAACATACTGCTTGGATCCTTACCTTTGTGCCAATCCCTTCAAATACGAATTTGAACATCTATATCATATTCATCTTCTTGTTTTATTTCCAATCCAAATAATTCTTATGGAATATCATCAGCTATGGACATTTTTTTTCTTCCTTAAAAAATAATCCCGACCAACCTCGCATCCATCCCATGCAACTTCACCCCACTACCATGCAAAAACGCCAAGCCAATATAGCCTTAACCGAATCAAATTATTTATTGGCAGAACCTAATAAGATTTTTTAGGCTATGAAATTTTGAGAATGGCGTAACGCTATGCAATAAGAATTGAATGCTTTAGATCTAACAAAAACATGGAGTTTGTGCCTCACCCTATCAATATAAATATAACTAGGAATAAGTGGATTTTTGCATAAAGAGAAATGTAGATGTCTCAATAAGACATTACAAGCCGTATCTTGTTGCTAAGGGTTACACAATATCCTGGTATTAAATATCTTAAAATATATTCTCCGTAGTTAAATTTACCTCTGTTCGAATAGTTCTTACGCTTTCCATAGTTCATAATTGTCCCATTCATCAACTTGACATCTCTAATGCATTCTTACATGGACAAATAGACATTGAATTATATATGGAATACATAAAGGTATGTTGATTCTTCCAAGACTGACCATGTCTGCCTACTTTGTCTCTCTCTCTACAGCTTGAAACAAGCTCCACGAGATTGGTTTCAACACTTGTCAAATTTTTGGAGGGACTAGGTTTCCACTCCTCCAAGGCCGACTCATCATTATTTGTTCTTATTCAAGGTACATTACCAATCTATGTATTGGTTTATGTTGGACATAACTGTTATATGTTCAAATTCCTCTAAGGTGCCATGGTTTCTCACCAAAATTAAAGAAATATTCCTTGTGCATCACTTAAGTACCTTTAATTATATTTTAGGTAAGAAGGGTCTCAGATAGCCTATTATTGACACAAGATAAATATGCAGCTGATCTACTGAAAGTGACAAATATGTAGGATTCTAAGTTATGTAGCGCACAAATGGCAGTGGTATTGACCTTGAGCAAGATAATGGGTGAGCTATTGTCATATTGTAAGCGATATCACAAAATTATATGTTCCCTGCAATATAAGACCTTGATAAGCCCAGACATTGTATTTAGTATCAACAAACTAGCTCAATTTATGCATTGTGCAACAAAGGTTAATTGGCAAAAAATGAAGTCTGTGCTTAGCTATATTCGTGCAATAACCAACCTTGGTTTTTTATTTCAAAGAATTCTATCACACAACTTTAATATTTTTTAGATAGTGATTGGGTTGGCTGCCCCGATGACCGACATTCCACTAGTGGATATATTGTGTATCTTATCAATAATTTGAATTCTTGGTCATCAAACATACAACCTAATGTCGCCTGTTCCTCAACCGAGAGTGAATACAAATCACTAGCCAATGCCACAAATGAAATCATACGGGTAAGCTCTCTTCTCGAGAACTCAGCTTCCCACCCATTTTTCCTTCTATCATGTGGGGTGGTAACATTGGTGCAATTTACTTGAGTGTCAATCCTATTTTTCATTCCCACACCAAACATATTAAATTTGACTATCACTTTGTTCGGGAGCAAATTAAGCTAGGTAGGTTTTCAATTTGATTTATTTCCAACGCTGATCAAATTGCGGATATCATGACAAAGATGCTTAGACAATAAATCCTATTTGTGTATTTCAATAATATTCATCTCTATTTTATACCGACACCAGCTTTAGGGGGGGTGTTAAAGTAGAATTATTTCATTATTAGAAGTCTTTATAATTAATTATCTGTACACTTGCAATCAACCTATGCCTCTTGGTAGTTATCCCCTGTATCTATCCTTGTACTTTGTACAAATATATAAGCTTATATTCATGGATACATCAAAGATGCAGAAGAATAAATTGCCTTCTTAATCTTTTTGTTATTATTATTATTTCACAGGTATGAAGTTGATAACTTGATACCTATGGATTTAAATAGTTTTTACCAGAATTGGATAGTAAAACTGAAATCCCTATAGTAATAATGGATATAGGTAACCCATAAATCCTGCAGATATCTTTTAGGTATAATTTATCCACCTCAGTTGAGTAGGATGTTTGAGGGACAAAAAATGTCCATACTTGGCGAATCTATCAATCACCACCAACATGGAATCTTTGTGGCTTGAAGAGGGTAGTCCCTCTATGAAATCCATCGAAATATCTTGCCATGGAATTTTTCTAGCCTCAAGAATGGCAGGGGACACAACAATCCTGGGTAATATACATTATCAGATTTTACTCTTTGACAAATATATCGCACTCAGAAACTCATTGATAAATGATAACTTTCATCTTAGGCCAACAGAATACCATACTCACTCTTCTATAAGTGTCTCATTATTATGAGTGTCCCCTAAGTAGAGAGGTATGAAAATAAGCAAAAATTTTACCCATAAAATTAGTAGCCTTACCTACAAATATCTTTCCTTGGTGTATTATTCTGCCTTAATATAGTGTATAAGTAGACTGTTCAGCAGGGTTAGTAATAAATTTAGTGATTAGTTACAAGGCTATAGGGTCATGATAAATTTAGTGATTAGATGCATGGTTGTAGGGTCATGCTTATAACTCTCAGAAATTTCTTGCATCCATGTAGGTTCAATTTCTGTGATTGCATGTAGAGAAGGGTGTTCATCTAACCTCCTTGATTAAGAATCAACTAACCTATTTCAACACTTTTTTTATACTGCACTTCATAGTCCAAACCAAGTAGTTTATTGAGCCTTTTTACTACAAGGAAGTGTGTACCCTTTGCCCCAACAGGGACTATAGACTATGATGATTTGTTCTATCATCGATCTTAGTTGGGTCAATAGAGGCACCTTCTCTAGTAATAATGTGAACTAAATATTCCACCGTTGGAAGTCCAAATAAGCATTTGAACACCTGACCCATAATTATTCCTTATTCAATACTTCAAGCACTATGTACCTATGCTCATGAACTATAAAAATATAGATGAGTTTGTCATCAAAGAAAACTAGTACAAACTGTCTAGTAAAATCTTAGAAGATACGAGGAATTGGTTAAGACAAAAGGTATTACCCTAAACTTATAATGACCCAAATGAGATCTAAAAGCAGTTTTATAGATTTTCTTTTCATTCATCAAGATGTGGTGATACCCAACCCTTAAATTAATCTTAGAAAAAAATAATGAATTATGCAAATCGTTTAGTAGATTATCCACTAATGGTGTAGGAAATTTATCATTTATGGTCATTTTATTCAGCTCTCTGTAGTGCACACAGAACCTCCAACTACCATATTTCTTTTTAAATAATAACATCAGTGACCAAAAGATAGAATGGCTAGGTTGGATGGTACCTTATTGCAACATATCTTTAGTTTGTTTATTTATTTTATTCCTATGAAAAAATTTGTACCTGTAGGGCTTGCTGATAATTAGTTCTACTTTAGAGTTTAGTGGAATATAATGTTCTTATAACCTCTTGGGAGGTAATGAAGTAGGCTCTATGAAAACTTCTAGAAGTTTTTCTGTGATATAACCTAATTCCTCATGTATGTTATCTTTGGTTTTATTTAACTAGCTGGTACAATGAAAAGATAAGACCAAATAGACTATCCCTTTTTATTAACTACTTGACCCCTCCCCCGCGCCGACATGCTCTTCAACTCTGTTTGATTGTAAATTTATTTTATCTCTACCCTTTTGCCTTTATGAGTCATTTTTTCTTTGTACTTCATAAAGTCAACTATGACTTGATTATGGGACCTCATTCACCCCCAATATCATATCATTGCCCCTAAGCCTAAGGAGTGTCATTGTATCTTCAAAGACTACTCCTTGTATCTTCCATCTAAAATTGGGACAAGAATGCCAACTCAAAATTTTTCTTGCATTGGCCATAGTTACTCTCATAGGCATGACCTCCCTGATCAGACAACCTATATTCCTGGTTGTCTCCATGTCTAAGAAAGTGTGAGTACTCTTTGATTCAAGTAACACAGTAATCATATGTATCTTTATTTCAGTTCTAAGTTTGATTGTATTGGGTACTTCAGTTTGAGATACAACATTCAAACTAATGGCCCCATCTATCATCTTCTCACCAAGGAACTCCTCTACATCTATTTCTTTATCTATCTCCCCTTGGTCTACTTCCTCCTGATCAAGTGAAGCATTCATAACATTCAACTATTTTGGTTTTCACTAATGAGCCATATGATTCTTTTCACCACATTGGTAACATATACTTGAGATTTTCTGGTTTCAAACAACTTGTTACTTTGGTTTTACCATTGGTTCCCCCTGTGGTCCTGTAACCTTAACTGCATAGTTGTTAGACATAGTATTGTGAGCTGAACTTCTACCTTATTTCCCTTTAAACCTCCTACTCATAGCATCCACCACTTTTTTATTTTGTCTTGCCATCACTACAACCTTACTAAATAAAAAAACATTTAATAATCTGATAGTGTTCTTGATGTCCTCCCTCAACCCTTCAATAAAGAATTCCAAAAAGAATTCCTCCAATATAGCATGACTCCTAATCAATACCCAAGTCCTTAATTCAAATTTCTCTAAATATTAATCCACAATACCCTTTTGTTCTATCTTCTTAAACTCACCAATTAAATTTATTTTAATATTATCTGAATCCTAAAATCTCCTACATATTTCTCCAGTGAATTCTGCCCATTTTACAGTTTCATTACTCATATGATAGGAGAAGAACCATACTTTAGTCTTGCCACTAAGATAAAATATTTCCACTTCTAACTTCTGCTAAGGGTCATTGATGTTATGATGGTGTAATGACCCTTCAGTTAATATTCCATATTTTTCTATTAGAGCTTCTTCATAACTTCTCCAAGTCATTTATGACTCTCTGGAACTGACAGTTCGATTATCGGGCAGTTTGTTTGTTTTTTATAGCCGTTTTCCTATTTTGAAGTCTTCATTGGTGACCACTTAGGTCCATGGTGGGCTTGAGATACCCATCATGACTAGGCCTTGGTTTAGATCCTGACAAGCATGGTGTCAGATTATGATTCAAGATTGGTAGTGTCCACAAAGCCGTGTCGAGTAGAGTCCATTTTATGGGTATGTAGCGTGTCACACTTATAAGAGGAGGCTAAAAGACATTTAGGAATGTTTTTTTTCTTGCATTTTATTTTAGGCTATAGTGTGTAGTGCTACAAAACTTGTATAACTCCTGGCTTAATCACGTTGTACATCATGCCTCCCTGAAGATCTGAAGGTCGTAGAATTTCTTTTTGGAACTCTATCCCACCTGAGAAATATATGGAGGGGACTCGCCCTGTTTATGGAGTGTAAACCCAATCTAAGGTCCCTACTATGAATGTACCACTCTATGTGGGGTTCCATTATTATCTACTAGTCCTTCTTGGTCTTCTCGGGCTGGTGATACTTATGCTCAGTCTCCTCAGGGAGATATCTCTAATGCAGAGATTCGTTAGTCTATTCATATGGTTTCTTAATTGGTGGCATTGCAGTCCCGTTGGTCTGACTAGGTTGGTCCTGTTGCTGATTAATCTGAGGTCACTCAAGATGGCCAGTTTATGAGGTTGAATCTCCTAACCTTTATAGGCTCTAGGGTTGAGGAGGATCCTCAGGGGTTTATTGGCGAGATAGAGAAGATTTTCAGGGTAATGCATTCTACTAATTTAGAGGATGTGGAGTTTCCTAATTATCATTTGAAAGATGTGGCTTATCAGTGGTACGAGGAGTGGGAAATAGCGAGGGGTGATGATGCTGAACAAGTGGTGTTGGATAACTTTTTAGGTGCTTTTCTTGATCACTTCTTTCCTTAAGGGTTGAGAGAAGCAAAGACAGAAGAGTTTGTGAACCTGAAGCAGGGTAAGATAAGTGTTAAGGAGTATGATTTGTAGTTCCATCAGTTATCTCAATATGCTCCTAAATTGGTGTCTAATATGAGGTCCTAAATGTGGAAGTTTTTTTCTGGTTTGTCCCATGATTTGGTGTTAGAGTGTAAAAATGCTATGTTGAATAATGATATGGACATATCCAAGCTAGTGGTTTATATATAGTAGGTACAGGATGAGGAAAGAAGCAGGCAGAGATAGGAGAGAGACAAATCAAGAAGTTTAGATATTCAGAGTAGGGTGCAAATCAGTAGAACAGTAAGAGAAATGGTAGAAAGTTGACTAAGAAGAAGAATTAGAGAAATTCATATTTGACAGCTAGTGCTCCTTATCCTAAGCTTTCTGGTGATCATCGTTTCTAGACTAGTAGTGGTTCTACGGCATAGGGTGCCCAGTCTCAAGATAGTGGAGCTCAGTCAACCTCACCTTATCCTCCTTGTCATTTTTATGGACAACTTCATTGTAGTTATTGTGAGAAGGGGGGAAAATTGTTTTTACTTATGGTCAGCCTAGTCATCTACAATAAAATTGTCCCATAGCTAAAGTTGCCACTGGAGCTAATAAGGTTTTGGTCTCCATTTCTTTGGCTCCTGTATGTAAGGGCACTACTTCTTGTTTCGACATCGGCCAAAATTATCTCTATGCACTTGCTACTCACCAAGAATATGAGGTATCTCAAAATGTTATTACTGGTATGTTACAACTCTTCTCTCATGATATTTATTATTTGCTTGATGTGGGTTCTACCCTATCTTATGTGACACCTTATGTGGCTGTGCACCTTGGTTTTTGTCCTAAAAATATTTTCGATCCCTTTTCTGTGTCTACTTTGGTAGGTGATTCTATTATTGCTAGAAAAATTTAGGGTTGTATGGTTTCTATCTTTCATATGGATACATTGGTGGATTTGATAGTGCTGGATATGGTAGATTTTAATGTAATCTTGGGGATGGATTGTCTTTACTCGTGCAATGCTTCTCTGGATTATTGGAATCGAAATGTTAGTTTCTATTTTCCTAATAAATCGGTGATTGAATGGGAGGGGAGTTCCTTAGTACCCAAAGGGAGGTTTATCTCATATCTTAGAGCTCAGAATATAATTTACAAAGGGTGTATGTATCACCAAGTTTGGGTTAGGGATTCTAACTCTAAAAGTCATTCATTGCAATCTGTCCCTATTGTTAATAAATTTCCAAATTTTTTCCCAAAAATCTTCCTAGGATCCTTGTCGATAGGGAAATAGATTTTAGGATTGATCTTCTATCAGATACTTGTCCTATTTCCATTCCTCCTTATAGAATAGCTCCAGCTAAACTGAAGGAGCTAAATGAGCACTTGAAGGATTTGCTTGATAAGTGTTTCATTCATCCTAGCATTTCATTGTGGGGTGCTCTTGTACTATTCGTGCGAAAGAAAGATGGGTCTCTTCGGATGTGTATATTCTACCACCAGTTGAACAATGTTACAGTGAAACATAAGTATTCGTTTGCTAGGATTGATGACCTTTTTGATCATTTTATGGGTGATTCTCTAAGATTGATCTTCATTTGGTCTATCATCAATTGAAAATTAGAGAGGTTGATATTCCCAAGACTACTTTTCGAACCTGATATGGTCATTATGAGTTTTTGGTTATGTTATTTGGGTTGACAAAACTCCAACTGCTTTCATGGATCTTATGAATCAGGTTTTCAGGCAATTTTTGTATTTGTTTGTTATAGTCTTCATTGATGATATCTTGGTGTACTCTAAGAATAAGGAGGATCATGTAAATCACCTCCGAATTGTATTGCAAACTCTGAAGGATAAAAAATTGTATGCAAAATTTTCTAAGTGTGAATTTGTCTTACTGCTGTGGCCTTTCTTGAGCATGTTGTTTCTAGTGAGGGCATCAAAGTGGATACACTGAAGGTTGTGGTGGTTAAAAAATAGCCTAGACCCATGACTCCAACCGACATTAGGAGCTTCTTAGGCTTGGCTGGGTATTATAGGAGGTTTGTGGAGAGTTTTTCTTTTATTGCTACTCCATTGAAAAAGTTAAGTCAGAAGAAGGTTAAGTTTTTGTAGTTCGATGCTTGTGAGGGCAATTTTGAGAAGTTGAAGGATAAGATGACTTTTGTGTCTGTTTTGACCCTACCCAAGGGTACTGATGGGTTGTTGTATATTGTTATGCATATTGTGAAACACTCTAGATTTTGGCCCTTGAAAATTCCTTGAGCTTTGAGCTCACTGCCCTGGTTATGACTGGACCCCATGAGTCGTAGGGTGTTTTGACGAGTCGTTGGGACAAGTCTTAACCAAACTAATAAGTTTGTGGCTTGATTCTTCTCTGAGTATGAGTGGCACACTAGGAGCCGTAAGGATATGTTATGAGTCTTTAGGTGTAATCATAGGGTGTCCAGTGTAAGTCCCAATTTGGGTTCTGTGTTGACTATGACTGGACCTTATGAGTTACAGGATCCCATTACGAGTGGTGTCATTGAGTCATAAGGATAATAGTGTAGGGTGACTTGGTGGCACTTCCTTGGTTACGACTCATGGTGACGAGTCGTAAGGAGAGGTTACGGGTCAAGGGGTTGACTCGTAATCAAAGACGACCCTTTTTCAGCTTTTAAATTGATGGCATTCTAGACATTTTCCCTCTTACCCAACTTGAAACCCACGTCTTATAATATCTTTAGGGTGTCATTATCACTCTGAAACAATCAAATTAACTTCTCAAATACTCCCAAATCCTCAAGGTCAAGAACACTTCAGGTTTTTAAGAGGTTGAGAAATTAGGGCTTGTAAGGGCGATATCTCTCTGTACATCTTACTGTTACAGATAGGTTACTCTTCTCTCATTGTTAATTTTGTAAAAGCATGAGTTTTAAAGTATTGTTCTTGAGATTATTGTGATGGTTTTGAATTGAAGGTTGGGGATTTTGAATGTTTATGAGTCGAACAATATTTTTCATGGCTTATATATGATTTTTGTGCTTTAAACATGGTTTGAACTTGTGGGTGCATGAGTATGGTGAATGAAATAGTGAATTGTGATTTTCCCAAACCTGTGACTTTTGAAGTGGTTATGACCCCAACCCCATAATATGAAATTGGTTGAAAGTGTAAGAAATGTGGGAATTTGAAAAATTGCACTAGTGTTGAACTATTGCATGATATAAAGGGATATTTGACATACAATGGTATGATTTAATGAAAAAAGAGAGTCGGTGTCTTCCTCTGAGTATTAATGAACAAAGGGAGTTGTTTTCTCTAAGTTAATAGGAATTTTTTTGGCATGTTGTTGTTACCTTGCAAGTGTCATTAGTATGACGATACGAACAATGTATTCCATAATATGGAATGTGGTTAAAGGAATGGGAATGTGTGATACTTGTTTTAATTGGGATCTAAGAAGGGTTGTGTAGCTGAGTCGTGAAAGTGGAGGTCCAAGTGACCGATACTTAAAACTGTGTTTGCCAACGTGGGGGTCAAAGTGACCAGGGAAGTTCGAGTCCCGCTTATTATTATTTCATGATTAGGGAGGTTTGAGTCCCCCGTAAATCATTATATGATTGGGTGCTTAAGTCACCTTGGTATATGTTAGGAGGTTTGAGTCCCCCTTGTGCATATATATGAGATTATTCTCTGGTTGGTAAGGCTATATGCACTGGGTCCCGACCAAGGAGTGTGAGCTGGGGCCCATAAAGCCCGTAGGTAATATTATATGACGGTTTAGCTACACAATCCAGGCTAAGGTTTTGAAATGCTTGTTAAGATTTATTCCCTATCCCCGCATGCGATATATATGTATATATATGTATATATATATATATGTATGTATGTTTATACATTTGATTATGTGCATTGGTTTTGAATGATTTTTAAATTTTGATAATGTCATTATGTTATCCTTATCCCTAAGTTAGATGCTAGCATTCACCTCGCTAACCATCTTCGGATGATGTATCCCCACGCGATGCAGGAATTGGTCATACTTCTACTCCTTCTGCTCAATGACTTGTATTCGGGTTCAGCTAGTGTGTCATATTGAAGTGGTGGGCCTTCATTCTTCGAAAGATCCTATTTCATGATTATGGTTACCTTTATATTTTGACTATCCCTTTGGATTTGTTTTTTGGCTATTGTCGGGGGCATGTCCCAACACTTAATTGATGTTTAATTTTGGATCATAGCTTAGAAAGATTTGTTAGGATTACTGTGGCTATTTGGCAGCTTTGGTCAGTCGTTTGGCCGGTTATCGGTGATGTGTGAGCCTATGATAACACATTTAAAGCATTTAACTCTAAATAATTGTAAAGTCTTGAGCAACTTTAGTCATTTTTGATTAGTTTACTTTGATTTTGCAGTAAAAGTAGAGAAGAAGGGGAACCACAAATAAAGGAAGCAAAAAGCATGAAATCGGAAGCAAATAAAGAACAAAGGGTGGCTACGACATTCATGACACACCGTCAGCCTAGTGATAGGCTGTCAAGGATGCCGTCAACCTTAAACAGAAGATGGAAGTTGCAGGAAGTTTTGTGACGACATTCATGACACGCCATCAACATGATGATAAGGCGTCATCATCGTCGTCAACCTTAGGCAGCAGAAGCTAAACTTACAGAGAAGCTGACGACGTCCGTGATAGGCCGTCAAACTCCTGATAGGCCATCAAGGGCGCCGTCATCTATTCCGAGGGAAAATATAAAACTTTAGTTTTATTTCCTTATTTTAGGTTTAACTATTTAAAGACTTGTTGGAGGGTTTTCTATAATCGATTGACATATCCCACAAGATAGAATATACGATTTTTCTCTCTCTCTCTCTAAGACCAATATTTTGGAGCTTTGCCCTGTGATTCGATTCAAAGTATACTTTTGATTTTCTTCATCATTGTAAGTTAATCCTTTCAGTTATGAATTCAATTTCCATACTTGTTTCTTACATCATGAGTGGCTAAACACCTGTAACTTGGATCATGGGATCTAGGGTTAGGTCATGATAAGGTGTTAAATACTCAAGATTTAATAGGTGTTAGGATTTCTTGGTAATTCTGAGATTATAATTTACGTCTGTTGGTTGCAAAGAGTAGGCGTACCTACTTTGGTTTGCTTGAGAAAGAAATCATAAACAGTACGAAGTGAATTATCAACAGGGACTCAGAAAGGTTTCGTTTAATAATCAACGCTATAACAAGGTTGATTAACCTGAGGTAAATTCTGGACAGTGCATAGCGATTCCCTAAGTCTGAGAGGATTAGGAAATTAGACGCTTGAATAGGTCGAGAGACATTTGAGCAAATCATTGATAAAGATATCTTGTGATCCTAACCACCGTGAGAGTCTTGAGTAAATTTTAGCATCTGTCATGTACCGTAAGCCCTAGTGAACATAATCATGGTTATTTCATAAAATCTTGGTTACAAACATCAAATTCAAAGTCATAATCAATTATCTGCAAAACTTAAACCCTATTTCAGGAAACAGTAAACTACCAGTGAATTAAATCGTAAACAACTTGAGTTCACACCTTATTCCCTGTGGGATTCGACCCTAACCTAGTTGGGTTTTATATTGACAACGATCGCTTACACCCATTCAAGAGTGTAATTTGAGCGTTATCAAAAATGGCGCCGGTGCCGGGGAATACAGTTGTAAACTGAAAGTTTGTGTGCGCTAATTTGCTGTTAGTTAAGTTTCCTTGATTTACGTTTATTTGTTGTTTTTGTCTATTGCAGGTTTTTAGTTGTTTATGCCAAAAACAAGAAGTTTCGGAGAACCATTATTACCAATTAATCCGGAACCCCAACTGATTGGGAGAATGGCTGAACAACAGGAGGCGGAAATACTAGCCGCTTTGGCCAGGGCTCAGGTGAACGTACAGAATTTGGGTCAACAAGTACGTCACCAGAACCCTGATGATGAAGACTTAGGTGATGAGGAATTGCTGAATCCTCAAAACCCAAGGCGAGCTGAGCAAATTGCTGCACCAGTGCAGCGAAATGTCAATAGAAACCGTCCAGTTCGAGGAAGGTATGGTCAACAGCCTGTTCAATACGAGGCTGATGAAGATGATGAAGGAATGGATGGAGCTGGTGTAACGGGTTCTATCATTCCTCCACCGTTGGCACCAGGTGCAAAATTCGGCATAATAAATACCATGATCCAACTCTTGAATCTGAAGGGGTTGTTTGGAGGCTTACCTGGTGATGACCCGAACATGCATTTGGTGAACTTCATCACCATTTGCAATCTTTTGATAATCCGGGAGTGATCCAGAATGCGATCCGGTTGAGATTGATTCCTTTGTCTCTATCTGGAGAGGTAACAATGTGGTTAAATAAGCTAGAGCCCGATTCTATAACCAACCGGAGACAGTTGAAAGAGGTATTCCTAGAACAGTTCTTTCCACCCACCAGGAGGGAACAGTTGAGGGACGAAATCAGTAATTTCAGGCAGTCCCTACCGAAGCATTGCATGAAACTTGGGAGAGATTTAAGAAGAAGCTGGTACAATGTCCGAACCATAATATGATGGACTTGCACTTGATGGAGACTTTGTACAGAGCTTTTAACTCTGTGACAAAGCCAATTGTAGACAATGCTACAGGTGGTTCATTCATTGACCTCTCTTTTCTGGATGCTTCAGACATGCTGAATAGAATGACCAAGCAAAGTATGGCTTGGCACACCAGGGATTCTGTGGTGTCTAGCCCGACTATTTCTGGTGGTATGATTGCGGAGCAGCACAGAAGGGATGAGGAACGAGACCCGGACATGGCCCACTTAAAAACACAGATGGACTTGCTGACCAAGCACTTTCTGTCAGGTAAGACTGAAATGGTTAAGACTGTGGAACCTCAGGGTACTGTTGCTACGAGTGCTAATGCGGAGGCAAACTATGTAAGTAATCAAGGGGGTTCCCGAGGCAATAGCCAAGGGAACAAGGTCGGAACTTTTATGAAAAGCCTGATTATAAAGATAGGGAGCAGGGACATTGGAGAAGCAATAATGATGGGAGTGGTTTATAAGTTCCTACTGGAAGTCGGGATGCTGCAACAACTGGCTCCGACAAGATGTCCATGGAGGAAATGATGGAAAAGTTGTTGAAGGGAGTGGAAGCTACCAACTCGGGGGTAACTACTATAAAGAGTGAATTCTCTACCCTCAGTCAGTTGGTTAGCTTACACTCTGCTTCTATTGATAAGTTGGAGCAGCAGATAAGCCAACTTTCTGCTACACTGAATCAGAGAAAAAATGGTACTTTACCTAGTGATACGGTTCAAAATCTGTGGAATGATGGATCATGTATGGAGATCACCACTCAGAGTGGTAAGATGTTACTTGGCCCTTCTGTGGGCAAATCTGTAGAAGATGAGGTAATTGTTGATGAACCCGAAGAAAGTAATCCAGTGGAGTCTGAGAAGCTGGATAGTTCTACTGATGATTCGGAGAAGGAAAACAAGAAGGAAGAGGAAGTGGTGTTAAAGAATATCCGTAGACCACCACCTCTCTTTCCTCAACGATTGAAGAAAAAGGTCGATGATGCAAAATTCGGCAAGTTCATGGTAATGCTCAAGCAATTGACAATTAATGTGCCTTTGATTGAGGAACTTGTGAAAATTCCAAGCTATGCAAAGTTCATGAAAGACCTCATCACAAAGAAGAGAAAGGTCAGCAGTGAGCAGGTGGACAATTTCCACCATTGCAGCGCGGTTTCCACACAATTCTTAGTGCAAAAGAAGGCTGACCCAGGAGCGCTCACTATTCCGCTCAAAGTTGGGTCTCTAGATGTTGCAAAGGCATTATGTGATTTGGGTGCCAGCGTGAATCTGATGCCACTGGCTGTCTATAAGAAGCTCGGTTTAGAAGCTCCGACACCCACTAACATACGATTGGTAATAACAGATAGGTCGATAAAATAACCTGTTGGAATTTTGCATGATGTGTTGGTGAAAGTTGCAGACTTTATTCTTCCTAAAAATTTTGTGGTACTGGATTGTGATGTAGTCTTCGAGGTACCCATTATTTTGGGGAGGCCTCTCTTAGCAACAGGAAGAGTAATAGTTGACATGGAGTTGAATGAGCTTAAGTTTAGGCTTGGTAAAAAAGAGGCAAAATTCAAAATGCATCAACCCATGACCCAACAAAAAGATACGAGTGTTTTGTCAATCGTTGATGTCTTCTATGATGATGGAAAAGGGGTATCAACAGGTTGTCTTGGAGAAGTCTGAGTAGTCAAGATAACCCATTCGTGCCGCGACAATAAATCAGGCGCTATTGGGAGGCAACCCAAATTTTTTATGTTTAAGAAAGTATTTTTATTTTTTACAATTAGGATTTAGTATGGAGCAGGTGGAAAAATGAAAAGGTCAGCTGAAAGGTCATGACGGCATCCGTGACAAGCCATCACAACTGTGACAAGCTATTACGATTGTCGTTATCTAGACCAAGATTGAGGAATTCTCTGCATAAGGGTGATGATGTTCGTGATAGGCTATCACAATCATGACAAGCCTTGACAAAACGTCGTCAGCCCCAAGCTGTAAAAGCTGAAATCTGGGCCTAAATTAAATCAGATCCGAACCGGCCCAATAGCGAAACCTTTTTAAATTTTTGCTGCTTTTAAGTATTTTCCCTTAGTTTATTTATTTCCTTAGTTAAAATTAGTTCACATACTTTGCAAAACACTTCAAGTAAAACAAGTTAGCTTTGTGTGTGGTTTGCACTTCAAAATCACGAAAATCTTCCTATTTTACACCTCCTCTTGTGCGTGACTTTAGTTTAAGAGATCCATCAGGTATACTCTACTTTAACTCTTATTTTCTTGTGATGTATGATAAATGAATGATAACCCAATGTCCCCAAGATTCTTGAACCAAGTTCAACTTGGAAAGTAACTAAAATCGTACCTAGGGTTTGCTGTGCAAGCCTAAGGTTTGAAAAGATAACTCACAATTCGAATTCAAGTGAATATTGAGCAATAATGGGGACCAAAAAACTTAGTTAAGATCAAAATTGGGTTCTGATAAGTGTTGACGACATCCATGATAAGCTATCACCATCATAACGGCTTATCAGGAATGTCGTCAAAAGCTGACAAAAATGAAGTTGGTTTGAATAGAGCTGACGACAATCATGACAGGCTATCACAATTGTAATGGCCTATCATGAATGCCGTCAAAAGTTGTAATTTTTTTTTGTAGGTTCTGTTTGAGGTTGACGACAACTGTGATAAGCTATCATAGTCGTGATGGCTTATCAAGAATTATTGTCACACCTAGAGCCTGAAACATGAATGAGCTTAAATGATTTATGTATTTGTGTTTGTGCTCTTGAGGGTTGACTAATGTTCTTCTATTGTCCCCAGTTACTTTAAAATGGAACCAAAAAGAAAGAGTCCCACAGAACCAAAGAAAACGGCCAAAAAAAGTGTACATCGCAAGCTCATTGACGAGGAATCTGACTATGAGAAGGAGGAACCCTTGCTTAGGAAGCGAAAGAAGCAAAGTCCAAAGAAACCTTCACCACCTCCACCAATTGAGATAGAGAACAGTAATGATACTAAGATGACTACAACTTCTGAACAGGAGGGATCTTAAAAAGGTGATTCTAAACAGTATGAGTCTGAACATGCTGACTCTAATGAAGAAGATCAAGAAGAGTCTGAAGAATCTGAGTCCGAGGAAATAACTTCTGGGTCCCCGTCCACTGAGAAACAAAATAATGAAGAGTCTCCACCTTGGGTAACTCTTATCAAATGTAAGAACCCTGAAGTACGAAACAATGCTAGATGGCAAATCCCTAAAGAAGAGGATATCTACAACGCTGGTCTTCGAAGAACTGATAGAAGGAATGTGAAGAGGCCAATTTAGGAGGAAAAGATGATTATCAGGAAAGGGTTGAATAGGTACCCTGAAGTGGAGAAGAAGTTCAAAGAGTATGGCTTAGGACGGACCACAGAAGGGGGAGGTTTATTTTGCCCCGCACTGGTTCAGGAGTTCTACACGAACTATCAAGCTCAGTTAGAGAATTTATGAAGACCAGGTGACAAAGTAAATGATCTGCCCCTTCTTGATAGAGTTCAGGTGAGGGGTGTAAGAGTTGATGTCTAGACCAGAACCATCAACAGATTCTTGTACATCCCCGACTTCACTCCTGAAGCCACCGCACCATCATTCTATGCTCAGATAAAGAATCGGGACAAACAACGCCTGTGGTTGGCCAACATCATAGCTGATGAAGAACCAGCATGGGTGACAAACCCAAATGAGAGAATCTGTAAGTCCTCGTTGACTCAGGAGGCAAAATTTTAGTGGGGTATAGTGCCTGTCTGGATGATGCCCACCAAGGGAGACAATATTCTGGGCGATGATCGGGCTATTTTGGTAGAAAGCTTGGTGCAGCAGCTTCCCTTGAACTTTGGGGAAATCATTGCAGATGATATGAAGATCAGGATGTCGAGGACCAACACTTCTTATTATTTTCCTTCTCTTATTACAGAGCTGTGTAGAGCTGCTGAGGTGCCAAAGGTTGCAGGAGTTGATGAAGATGTTCATGCCAGGAAGACTCACAAACCCATACGGTTTGATGAGATTCAGTCAGGGCTTAGACTTGACAGGGAGGCAGAGATAACAATAGACCCTCCAGTTTCAGATGCCGGTGCAGCACCTCATGTGGAAAAACAGGATTCTTCAGCACAGGCAGCTTCAGTGCCTGAGACTGAAGCCAACCCTTTGTTCCTACAACAGCAACAAGACCTGCATTTCAATCGATTAATATCAGAAAGGTGGCTAAGAAAGCCAAGTGGTGTGAGGCACAGCTTCATACTTTTGCCAAACAGTTTGATGCTGCTGTGGACAAAAGAATCAAGGCTGCACTTGAGCTTTTTGTGACATTGCCTGGGAGGGTTACAGAATTGGAGAACAGATTCGATGCCCGGGCAAAAGAGATGACTGGTGCTGAGCTTGCTACATTCAGGGCGGTATTGGAAAAAGTAAAAGCAGATGTTGGGGTGCTGTAACAACACCAAATTATGATGCCAATAGGTCCGTCCTTGCTTGAATCTGAAGAAAAAATTACCATACTTGACCTCACCACAAATTCCCCAAAGAAATAGAAGAAAAAAGGGGAAAAGAAGGGCAAAGATAAGAGAGAAGAGCCATACAGTGAGGAAGAAAGAAGAGTGGAAAAGAAGGCCAAAAAGGAGAAGTTGAAGAAGGCAAGATTAGAGTCCCTGGCTGATACAGAGAAATGGAAGGCAGCCATCCGAGCTAGGGCTACAGGTGCTTCATCTAGCCAGGCTCCCACCACTGCTAAGCCAGATGCTCCTGATGGGGAGAAGACAGTAGATGATGAAGTAGCAGGGTCGGAGACCCAGTATCCATGTGCTTGACTGTCTTCAGGTATACCCTCACCCTTAGTGCATTTTATTTTTGAATTTTAAGTTGAGGGTGTAGGGTAGATTGTTGTTGGTAACATATTCTGTAGATAACTAGGAGTAGTACAAGTACTTGAGGCAGTTATCTTGCTTTGTGATTTTTGAGTACCTCTCCACTGGTCTAATCTATTGTGTACTGTGTGCATTGCATCCATTGTGACCATGGTGTATCTTTTTGTAGCATTAGTATGGCAACCGAATGACCTATGTTAAACAAGTGCAAGAAATAGATAAGTAGTGATATGCGAGATACTTATGCGCTATGTGTAAGGTCTTACTCAGTTCCTGTTGTGCGTTGAATCTAGAACTTGCCCTGCTAGTCTTGCCATGGTCATAGGATAGGCGTTAGGAGAGGATCATAGACCATTTTTGTATTTTAGCTCATTTTAGCCTAAATGATCTTCCTAATGTGAACAATATCCCTTGATCCCTTCTTGATCCTAAATAGCCCAATTCTTTCTTTAACATCTCTCACCTTCCCATTTACATCATAATAAACCTGTCTTGGCCCTGGTTCTCCTTGGATACTGTGCACCTTGACTTAGGCAAACAACCTAAGTTGAGGGTGGCTATTTTAGGGGTGCGTGATGCAAAATGCGTATGAAGAGAGGTAGAATAAGGAAGATGAATAAAAAAAATTGGGTGCGGTGAAAAAGCAATAAGAAAAGAGTAAACTGTGTGAAAGATGATAAAAAGATAATCTGATAATTGAAAAGGCCGCATCCATCTTGAGCATGCATCATCAATAAAAGAGAGAAGAAAAGAAAGTTAAGAGTTGAAACCCCGAGAGTTAAAGTATTGTCAAGGAGGCATAGTCACTCTGAAACATCCATGAATATCATACCAGCCCCTAGACTATATTAGAAGCTTAAGAAAATCCCTATAGTGATCCTAACTTACCTATCTGAAGACTTGGGTACTGACTATAAGGGAAAGCCTATGGCATTTGATGCACAATGTTGGAACTTCATTCTGAGAGTAATTCTTGTGTTTATCCCTGTGTTTATGTATGTAAATTCTGACATGAGTGAAAAAGGGATATCCTTGTTGTGAGGGCACACTAGGTATGTAGCTAATCACTTCCTTGTTCGGATAGTGTGATTCTGGTATGTGCTGGGTTGTTATTGCTGAAATTTTTTCCATATCTTGATCCTCGTGAGTTGTATGAGTGTTTTCAATAATAGACACAGTTGCTCTTAATTTGAATGGCCTTGGAGATGGTGCATGTATTTTGAACTGATATGAATAGTTAGCTGCCAACTTGTACTTTGTATACTCTTGGTTATATACTGGTTGCTTAAGGACAAGCAATTTTTTAAGTTGAGGGTGTTGATGTGTGAGCCTATGCTAACATATTTAAAGCTTTTAACTCTAAATAATTGCAAAGGCTTAAGCAACTTTAGTCGTTTTTGATTAGTTTACTTTGATTTTGTAGTAAAAGTAGAGAAGAAGGGGAACCACAAATAAAGGAAGCAAAAAGCATGAAATCGAAAGCAAATAAAGAACAAAGGGTGGCTGACGACATCCATAACACGCCGTTAGCCTAGTGATAGGCTGTCAAGGATGCCGTTAACCTTAAACAGAAGATAGAAGTTACAGGAATTTTTGTGATGACATTCATGACACGACGTCAAGATGATAATAAGGCGTCATCGTCGTCGTCAACCTTAGGCAGCAGAAGCTAAACTTACAGAGAAGCTGACGATGTCTGTGATAGGCCGTCAAACTCTTGATAGGCCATCACGGGTGCCGTCATCTATTCTGAGGGAAAATCTGAAACTTTAATTTTATTTCCTTATTTTAGGTTTAACTATTTCAAGCCTTGTTGGAGGGTTTTCTATAATCGATTGACATATCCCACAAGATAGAAGATACGATTTCTCTCTCTCTCTCTAAGACCAATATTTTGGAGCTTTGCCCTATGATTCAATTCAAAGTATACTTTTGATTTTCTTCATCATTGTAAGTTAATCCTCTCAGTTATGAATTCAATTTGCATACTTGTTTCTTGCATCATGAGTGGCTAAACACCTGTAACCTAGATCATGGGATCTAGGGTTAGGTCATGATAAGGTGTTAAATACTCAAAATTTAATAGGTTTTAGGATTTCTTAGTAATTCTGAGATTATAATTTACGTCTGTTGGTTGCAAATAGTAGGTGTACCTACTTTGGTTTGCTTGAGAAAGAAATCATAAACATTAGAAAGTGAATTATCAACAGGGACTCGAAAAGGCTTCGTTTAATAATCAGTGCTGTAACAAGGTTGATTAACCTGAGGTAAAATCTGGACAGTGCATAGCGATTCCCTAAGTTCAAAAGGATTAGAAAATTAGACGCTTGAATAGGTTGAGAGATATTTGAGTATATCATCGATAAAGATAGCTTGTGATCCTAAACACCGTGAGAGTCTTGAGTAAATTTTAGCATCTGTCATGTACCATAAGCCCTAGTGAACATTATCCTGGTTATTTCATAAAATATTAGTTACAAACATCAAATTCAAAGTGAAAATCAATTATTTGCAAAACTTAAACCCCATTTCAGGAAATAGTAAACTACCAGTGGATTAAATCGTAAATAACTTGAGTGCACACCTTATTCCCTATGGGATTCAACCCCAACCGAGTTTGGTTTTATATTGACAACGATCGTATACACTCATTCAAGAGTGTAATTTGAGCGTTATTAGTCGGTGGTTGGTTTTGGACATGCATTTAAAAATTTCTTAGACTTTTGTACACTATCTTGTTATATGTCAAAATTCAGCCGACCTTGGGGTATGGTATGCTTGGTTTGGTTAGGTGCAGGGGGTGATCTCCGATCCACGTGGGACTTGAGATATCCTTCATGCCTAGACCCTAGTTTAGGTCATGAAAAAAGTGGTATCAGAGCCTAGGTTTGGCATTATTGGGTGTCCAACAAAGTCGTGCCGAGTAGAGTCTATTTTATGGGTGTGTAGCATGCCACAATTATAAGGGTAGGCTACAGGACATTTATGAATGTTTTCTTTTCTTGTTGCTCTGTTTCATGCTATAGATTCTAAGGTCTTGAGTCGTACTAATTCCCGTTTGTTCTTTTTTCAGATCATGCCTCCCAGATAATCTGAAGCTCATGGAAACTCCTCTGCCCCACTTGAGGACAATGCTGATGGGACCCACCCTACTTATAAGGTACATATATGGTCTAGGGGTCCAGTTTTTAATTGCCCTTCTAGAGTTCCACCGGGCCTCTCTAGTCCTTCTCGAGCTCCTCAAGCTGATGTGTGGAATGCAAAATTTGATTGGTCTATTCATATATTGGATCAGTTGGTAGCTTCTCAGTCTAAGCATGTAGCTTCTCTTACTCCATCTTTTGAGTCCACCAAGGTTGGCCACTTTATGAGGTTGAATCCTCCAACTTTTACTGGTGTTAGTGTTAAGGAGGATCCTTAAGGTTTTGTTGATGAGATAGAGAAGATCTGCCGAGTAATGCATGCTATTAATGTGGAGGGTTTAGAATTTCCAGCATATCAGTTGAAGGATTTAGCATACAAATGGTATGAGGAATGGGAACTGTCTATGGGAGATGATGTCGAATCCATACTTTAGGATGATTTCTCTAGTGGTTTTCTAGACCATTTCTTTTCTCAGAAGTGGAGAGAGGTAAAATCAGAAGAGTTTGTTAATCTGAAGTAAGACAGGATGATGGTCAAGGAGTATGCCTTAAAATTTCATCAGTTGTCCTGATATGGACCCGAGTTAGTGTCTAGCATGAGGACTAGAATGAGAAAATTTACTTCTGGGTTTTCCCGTGATTTGATCCTAGAGAGTAAGGCTACCTTTTTGAATAAGGACATGGACATCTCCAAATTAGTTATGTATATGCAGCAAGTTGAGGAAGAGAAGAAAAAACAGATAGAGATATAGGAAAGGCATCAGGGTGGAGGTCAATAGAAGAGTGGTAGAGATGGTAGAAAGTGGTCTAAGAAGAAGTGGGGGACTTTTGGATTCTACTCTACGACTAGTTTTCCTTATCCAAAGCCGTCGGGTGATCATCATTCTCAGCATGATAGTGGGTTTAGGGAACAGGGTGCCCAAGATCAGGCTGGTGGGGCTCAGTCCTCTCTATCATATCCTCTTTATAGATTCAGGTGCATCGGGGGTTTTGTGAAGAGGGGAGGAATAAGTGTTTTAGGTGTGGTCAAATTGGTCACTTGTAGAGGGATTGTCCTTCTAAGGTTGCTTTTGGGGAAAATAAGATTCCTGTTGCCACTTCATCATCTCCTGCACCAAAGGGTACCGCTTATTCTTCTAGTACCGACACTGGCCAAAATTATTTGTATACCCTTGCTACCCACAAGGACTCAGAGGTATCCCCTGATGTCGTCACTGATATGTTATGACTTTTTTCTCATGATATGCATTGCTAGCTTGATACGAGGTCTACTCTTTCTTCTTTGACCCTATTTGTGGATGCACATTTTGGTTTTAGTCCCGAGTATATTCTCAATCCCTTTTTTTTTCTACCTCAGTGGGTGACTCTGTGGTTGCTAGGAGAGTCTATAGGGGTTGTGTGGTATCTTTTGGGGGTAGAGAAACTCTGGTAGATCTAATAGAGTTAAATATTGTTGATTTTGATGCCATATTAGGAATGGATTGGTTGCATTCATGCTATACTTTCTTAGATTGTCAAACCCGTACGGTCATGTTTAATTTCCCTAGTGAGCCAGTTATTAAGTAGGAAGGGGGTTCTCTAGTGCCTAAGGGAAGGTTCATATAAAATCTTAAAGCGCGAAAGTTGATTTCCAAGGGATGTCTTTACCATTTGGTCTGAGTTAAAGATTCTAGCTCGGAGAGTCCTTCCTTACATTTCATTCCCATGGTTAATGAATTCCCTGAGGTTTCTCCTGATGATTTTCCCGGAGTATCTCCCGACAGAGAAATTGACTTTGGGATTGATCTTGTTCTGAACACTCATCCTAATTCAATCCCTCTATATATAATAACTCCGACTGAGTGGAAGAAGCTTAAGGAGCAGTTGAAGGACCTCCTTGAAAGAGGTTTTATCCATTCCAGTGTGTCTCCATAGGGTGCGCCTATTTTGTTTGTGTGTAAGAAGGATGGTTCCCTTCGAATGTGCATCGACTGCCAATAGTTGAATAAGGTTACGGTGAAGAATAAGTATCCTCTTCCTTGGATTAATGATTCGTTTGAACAACTTTAAGTTGCTAGATGTTTCTCTAAGATTGATCTTAGGTTGGGTTATCATCAACTAAAGATTAGGGAGGTGGATATCCCTATGATTGCCTTCCCAACCTGATATGGTCATTATGAGTTCTTAGTTATGTATTTTGGTTTGACTAATGCCCGAACGACATCATGGACTTGATGAATAGGGTCTTCCATCAGTTTTTAGATTTGTTTGTTTATAGATGATATTCTGGTGTATTCCAAGAGTGAGATGTATCATGTTGATAACCTCCATATTGTGTTGTAAACATTAAAAGATTAACAATTATATGCTAAGTTTTCAAAGTGAGAAATCTGGTTAAAGGTTGTTACTTTTTTTGGATCATGTCATTTCTAGTAAAGGGATCATGATGGATCCGCAGAAAGTTGCAGTGGTTAAGAACTGGCCTAGGTCCACGAATCAAACTGATACTTAGATCTTCTAGGGTTTAGCCAATTATTATAGGAGATTTGTGGAGAGTTTCTCGACCATAGCTGCCCCGCTAACTAAGTTAACCCATAAGAAGGTGAAGTTCTTGTGGTCTGATACTTGTAAGGGTAGTTTTGAAAAGCTGAAAGATAAGTTGACTTCAACTTCAGTTTTGACCCTGACCGAGGGTAATGATAGTTTTTTTGTCTATTGTGATGCATCCCGTATGGGACTGGGTTGTGTGTTAATGCAGTATGGTAGGGTGGTGGCCTAAACTTCTAGGCAGTTGAAAGTTCATGAAAGGAATTATCTGACTCATGACTTGGAGTTGTTGGCTGTGGAGTTCATATTGAAGATTTAGAGTCATTATTTGTATAGAGTCCATGTAGATATCTTTTTTGATCATAAGAACCTATAATATGTGTTCACCCAGAAGGAGTTAAATCTCAGGCAGAGAAGGTGGCTTGAGTTGCTAAAGGACTACGACATGAGTCTCCACTATCGCCAAGGTAAAGCTAATGTGGTTGATGATACTCTTAGCAAGTTATCCATGGGGATTCTAGCTTATGTGGATGAGGATGAGTGGGAGTTGGTGAAAGATATTCATTATTTGACTAACCTTGGAGTTCTTCTCTTGGACTCTGAGGATGGTGGTGTGTTTGTGCAAGAGGTAGCAAAGTCATATCTTATTGCTGAGATAAAGGAGAAACAAGTATTGGATCTTGTCTTAATGAATATTAAGGGGGATGTGGGACAACAAAAGTGTATAGCTTTTGAGGTTGGTGCCGATGGTATCTTGATGTACCATGGAAGATTATGTGTTCCTGATATAGATAGGTTGCGAGAGAGGATCTTGGCCGAGGCTCATGAGTCACGTAATGTCATTCATCCTGGTTAGACAAAGATGTATCATTATCTTAAGGAGATTTATTGGTGGAATAATATGAAGCGAGATGTGGCCAGTTTTGTGTCTAAATGCATGGTGTGTCAACAAGTAAAGGTTGAGCACTTAAGGCCCGGTGGGTTGACTCAAGAGACTGAGTTGCCTTTATAGAAGTAGGGGATAATTAATATGGATTTCATTACCGGTCTTTCTCAGTTTTAGCATTAGTTTGGTTTGATTTGGGTCATCGTGGATTGGATGACTAAGTTTGCTTACTTCTTGGCCGTGAGAACAAATTATTTGGCAGAGGATTATGCTAGGTTATTCCTCCAAGAGATTGTGAATTTGCATGTGGCACTTGTTTCTATCATGTCAGATAGTGGTACCCAGTTCTCATCACACTTTTGGCGTTCATTTCAAAGAGGTTTTGGAACTAAGGTGAGACTTAACCCTGCTTTCCACCCGCAGTCAAATAGGCAAGCGGAAAGGACTATTCAGACATTGGAAGATATGTTTCGGGCTTGTGTGATAGACTATGGTGGTAGTTGGGTTGATCATTTAACTTTTATAGAGTTTGCGTATAATAATAGCTACCACTCTAGTATTGGGATGGCTCCATTTGAGGAGTTGTATAGTAGGAGGTGTAGATCTCCTATTGGGTGGTTGAGGTTAGTGAGGTAGAGTGTTTGGCCCTGATTTGGTTCACCAAGCAATGAAGAAGGTGAAGGTGATTCAGGATAGACTTAAATCTGCCTAAAATGGCCAAAAATCCTATGCAGATATGAGACGAATGGAGTTGGAGTTTAGTGTTGGAGATTGAGTATTCTTAAAGGTATCTCCCATGAAGGGAGTAATGGGGTTTGGGAAAAAGGGGAAGCCCAGTGTCCGATATGTCGGCCTGTACTGGTCTTGAAGAGGGTTGGTAAAGTTGCATATGAGTTGGATTTGCCTCATAGTTTGAGCTCCATTCACCCGGTGTTTCATGTTTTGATGTTGAGAAAGTGCATGGGTGATCCTTCAATGGTTATTCCTTTGGCAGAGGTAGGTATTTTGGATTCTTTATCATATGAGGAAGTCTCAGTTGAAATTTTGGATTGACAAGTTCATCGGTTGCGGATGAAGGATGTAGCTTCGGTAAAGGTTCTATAGAGGAACCACATAGTTGAAGAGGCTACTTGGGAAGCCGAAGAGGACATGACGTCCAAGTATCCATTCTTATTTTTTTCTCGGGATAATCGTGCTTAAGGTATGTGTTATTCTTCACATCTTTGTTTTTTGACTTTGTCAAAGAAAAGAGTGATTTCCTTGGCATCTTTGTTTTTTAACTTTGTTAAAGGTAAGAGCGCGAGGTATATGGAGTCCGATCATGCTAGAAATTACCTTGATCCACCATTCAAGGATGAATGATCCAAGTGGGAGAGAGAATTGAAATACCTCAGATTTTGGCCATTGAAAATTCATTGAGCTTTGAATTTATTGACCTAGTTACGACTGGACCCCATGAGTCGTAGGGTGTCCTGACAAATTGTTGGGACAAGTTTTAACAAAACCAGTAAGTTTGGTCTTGATTCTACTCTGAGTATGAGTGGCTCACTAGGAGCCATAAGGATATGTTACGAGTCGTTAGGTATAATCGTAGGGTGTCCAACGTAAGTCTTAATTTGGGTTATATGTTGACTACTACTGGACCCTATGAGTCGTAGGATCCCATTACGAATTTTTCCATTGAGTCATAAGGATAATAGTATAGGGTGCCTTAGTGGTACTGCCTTAGTTACGACTCATGGTGAAGAGTTGTAAGGAGAGGTTACGAGTCAAGGGGTTGACTCGTAATAAAAAACGGCCCCTTTTCATCTTTTAAGTGAGGGCATTCTGGATATTTACCTCTTACCCAACTTGAAACCCACGTCTTATAACCTCTTTAGGGTGTCCTTATCACTCAGAAACAATCAAAGTAACTCCTCAAATACTCCCAAATCCTCAAGGTCAAGAACACTTAGGGTTTTTAAGAGGTTGATAAATTAGGACTCTCAAGGGTGATTTCTCTCCATAATCTTTTTTTTATAGGCATGTTACTCTTCCCTCATTGTTAATTTTATAAAAACATTACTTTTAAAGTATTGTCATGGGATTATTATAATGGTTTTGAAACAAAGGTTGGGGATTTTGAATGTTTATGAGTCGAATAATGTTTCTCATGGTTTATATATTATTTTCATGCTTTAAACATGGTTTGAACTTATGGGTGCATGGGTATGGTGAATGAAGTAGGGAATTGTAATTTTCCCAAACTTGTGACTTTTGAAGTGGTTATGACCCCAACCCCATAATATGAAATTGGTTGTAATTATAAGAACTATGGGAATTTGAAAAATTGAACTAGTCTTGAACTATTGCATGATATAAAAGGATATTTGAAATACAATGGTATGATTTAATGAACAAAGAGAGTTAGTGTCTTCCTTCATGTATTAATGAACAAAGGGAGTTATTTTCTCCAAGTTAATGGGAATTATTTTGGCAAGTTGTTGTTACCTTGCAAATGTAGTTGGTATGACGATACCAACAATGCATGCCTTAATATGGAATATGGTTAAAGGAATAAGAATGTGTGATACTTGTTTTAATTGGGCTCTAATAAGGGTTGTGTAGCTGAGTCATAAAAGTGGAGGTTCGAGTGATCGATACAGGAAATCACGTTTGCCAACTCGGTGTTCAAAGTGACCATGGAGGTTCGAGACCCCCTTATTATTATTTCATGATTAGGAAGGTTCGAGTCTCCCGAAAATCATTATATGATCGGGTGCTTTAGTGTCCTTGGTATATGTTGGGATGTTTGAGTTCCCCGTGTGCATATATATAAGATTATTCTCTGGTCCGTGCAGCTATATGCACTGGACCCTGACCAGAGAGTGAGATCCGGGGCCCATATAGCCTGTGGATACAATTATATGACAATTGAGCTACACAATCCAGGCTAAGATTTTGAAACGCATGTTAAGCCTTGTTCCCTATCCCCGCATGTGATTTATATATACATATATATATGTATATATATATATATATATGTATGTATTCTTATACATTTAATTAAGTGCATTGGTTTTGAATAATTTTTAACTGTTGATCATGTCATTCTGTTATCCTTATCCTCAAGTTACATACTAGTGTTCACCTTGCTAACCGTCTTCGGACATTGTATCCCCACGCAATGTAGGAATTGGTCATACTTCTACTTCTTCTGCTCAGTGACTTGGATTTGGGTTTAGCTAGAGAGTCAGATTAAAGTGGTGAGCTTCCATTCTTCGAAAGACCCCATTTCATGATCATGGTTTCCTTTACATTTTGACTATTCCTTTGGATTTGTTTTTTGGCTATTATCCAGGCATGTACTGACACTTTATTGATATTCAGTTTTTAATCAATGTTTAAAAGGCTTTGTTTAGACTACTGTGGCTATTGGGGCATCGGTCGGTCATTTGGTCGATCGTCGATGGATGGTTTTGGACATGTATTTAAAACTTTCTTAGACTATTGTAGGCTATCTCATTATATGTTTGGAATTCATTCAACCTTGGGGTGTGGTGTGCTTGGTTTGGTTAGGTGTAAGGGGTAATCTCTGGTTAATGTGGAACTTGAGATACCCATCATGGACAGGACCTGGTTTAGGTCGTGACATCTTGTGTGTGATAGGGTTGTGGTTTGATGCAGCATGGTAAGGTTGTGACCTATGCTTCTAGGCAGCTTAAGGTTCATGCAATGAATTATCTGACTCACAATCTAGAGTTGGCGGCTGTGGTTTTTGCTATAAAGATTTGGCGCCATTATCTATATGGGGTGCATGTGGATACATATTCAAATTATAAGATCTTGCAATATGTGTTTACGTAGAAGGAATTGAACCTTAGGTTGAGGTGTGGCTCGAATTACTTAAGTATTACGACATGAGTTTGCACTACCGTGTAAGTAAAGCTAATGTTGTTACTGATGCTCTTAGTAGACTGTCTATGGGGAGCTTATCTCATGTGGATGAGAAGAAAAGAAGATTAGTGAAGGATATTCATAGGTTGGCTAACTAGGGAGTTCGTCTTTTGGACTCTAAAGATGGATGAGTGATTGTTCAGGAAGTAGTTAAATTGTCTCTTGGAGCTGAGGTGAAGAAGAAGCAAGATTTGGATCCCATACTTATGCATATTAAGGATGATGTGGGTCAGCAAAAGATTATGGCTTTCGAGATTGGAGGAGATAGCATTTTGAGGTATCAAGGAAGGTTGTGTGTTCCTGATGTTGATGGGTTGTGAGAAAGAATCTTAGCTGAGGCTCATGAGTCTAGATATACTATTCATCGATTTTAACCAAGATGTATCATGACTTGAAGAAAATCTACGGGTGGAATAATATGAAAAGAGATGTGGCAAATTTTTTGGCTAAGTGTAAGGTTTGCTAGTAGGTTAAGGTTTAATATTTTTTAGGCCTGGTGGCATATCTCAAGAGATAGAGTTGCCATGTGGAAGTGGGAGATGATTAATATGGACTTTCTTACAGGTCTTTCACGGTCTCAAAATATATATGATACCATTTGGGTCATTGTAGATTAGATAACTAGGTCTGTGCACTTCTTGCCTGCGAGGCTAACTACTCAGGAGAGAATTATGCTAAGTTTTTCATTCAGGAGATAGTAAAGTTACATTGGACACTAATTTCCATCATTTCAGATCGAGGCACACCATTTTCTTCTCACTTTTGGCATTTGTTTCAGAAAGGTTTGGATACTCAGGTGAACCTTAATACTTCTTTCCAACCTCAAACATATGGACAAGTGGAATGGACTATTAAAACTTTAGAGGATATGCTAAGGGCCTGTGTGATTGAATTTAAGGGTAATTTGGTTGACCATTTGCCTCTTACTGAGTTTGCGTACAATAATAGTTATCATTCTAGCATTCAAATGACTTCTTTTGAGGCTCTCTATGGTAGAAGGTGTCAGTCTCCTATTGGATGATTTGAGGTAGGTGAGACTAAGTTGTTTGGTCTTGGCTTGGTTCACCAAGCCATGGAAAAGGTAAAAGTAATTAGAGGAATACTTAATATTGTTCAAAGTTGCCAAAAGTCTTATGCGGATGTGAAGCAGATGTGAAGCAGAGGGAGTTTGAGTTTGAAGTGAGCGATTAGGTATTCTTGAAGGTTTCTGCTATGAAAGGATTCATGAGATTTGGGAAGAAGGGGAAGCTCAGTCCCCATTATGTTGGTCCGTATTAGATTGTAAGGAGAATTAGAAATGTCGCGAATGAATTAGATTTACCAGTGAGTGTGACTTTTATTCATCCTGTTTTCCATGTGTCTACTGAAAAAGTGTGTGGGTGATACTTCTTTGATAGTGCCTATTGAGGATGTTGGTGTTTCAGATTTTTTGTCTTATGAGGAGGTCCCGATTGAGATATTAAATAGGCAAGTTTGTTGATTGAGGATAAAAGATGTAGCTTCAGTGAAGGTTCTTTGGAGAAATCAAAAGGTGGAAGAGGCTACATGGGAAGCTAAAGATGACAGCAAGGCCAAGTACTCGTTCTTGTTTCCCGCATTGGACGAAAGTGCTTGAGGTATGCTTTTCATTGTTCCTCTTGTTGTATTCTGAATTTGTCCTTGGATTCTACTATGTTATTTTTATTATTGTGCTAAAAATGTCCTAACTCCTCATTCAGGGACGAATGATTTTGGGGAGGGGGGAGGGTAATATAAGACCCCACAAAATTTTGATGATTTTATTTTTGACCCTCCCACGTGCGTAATGTTGATTTTTGACTTGAATTATCTTTAGGGATGTTAAACAGGTATTTTGGGAAAGTTTTGGAATATTTGGAAGGGTTCGGGGTCATTTTGAGACCCCAAGGTAGTGAGGGTCCGCAATAGTGGCGTGCTATATAGGATAACCTCCGCGATAGTAGTGTGGCACGGAGGCCAGCCTCTACAATATTGGAGTGCCACACTGCTGTGTTAAAAACTCTAGTTTTATTTTTTTTCTCACTTGGTGTGTGGGGATTTAGGTCTTTTTACTCCTTGCACGACTTATAAACGTAAAATAACCTTTTCCTTTCAGTTTTAAAGATTAAAACACCATTCATTCTCCTTTAAACTCAAAATCCAAGAAAGCTCAAGGGTTTTTTCAAGAAATCACTACTCCGAGCTCTAAACTTCAAATTGTCTTCAATTCTTTGTGTATTTTAGGCATGTTGCTCACCCCTAATTTGTATTTTTACATTGTGGTATTAACTTATTGAATATTTATGTGATTTTGATTGATGGGTTTGAAAATGGGTTGATGGATTTTGATGGTTATTGCTTGAATTACTTGTCCCATATTTTAAATTGATTATTCATGCTTTAAATTGATATTTTTGGTCTGAATTGGTGGATTGTTTAAATGGTTGGAATAAGGGACATGGGCTTCCCCAAATTGATAGAATTTTGGCTTGATAATTGCATTAACCTCAACTCACTTTGTAAACTTGGTTTCGAAAATAGATAATTGCATGATTTAGCTTATCTTTTCAACCTATTTCATTGTATTAAGGGGCTAATGGAAAATAATGGATATTGGACGGCCTTGGCAGCCATTGATTGGATTTTAGATTGGATGTGGAAGTCAATTTGGTTATGTGAATTGGTTTAACATGATTATATGATCTTTCAAGCATAATTGGTATGACTATACGAAGTGGTAAATTCCTTGATTACAAGATTCCTTGGTTAATGGTTGGGTTTGTGCAAAACTATTTTAAATTGGGCTTAAAGGGAATTGTGTAGCTCACCGTTAAGGTTTAGTCCCTCGGGAACTAATACTAGACACCACATTTACCGATGTGGAGGTATATATGACTGTGTGCTTGATTCACACATTATATTTTGGGATGGCAAGAGCCTTGGTGTCTTTAGCCTTTCCTACGGTTTTCTCGGTTTGTGCAGTTAACACACACTGGGTCCCTTTAATAGGGGGAGCTGAACCCATATAGCATGTGGATGCCTTTAGGATGGAGCAAGCTGCACAATTCAGGTTAATGATTTTAACTCTCATGCTCATGACCCTTTTCCCTATCCCGATATTCTATATATGTACATAATTTATGCATATGGTTTTGATTGTTTTTTGGCATTTGCATTATTTTATCACTTTTCCTGAGTTACATGCAGTGCTTGCCCACTGACCGTCCCTCGATGCTACATCGTTTTATGATGTAGGGTCCGAAGGTTTTTCTGTTGCTCCTGTGCAACATTAGGTGATTTGGTATTTCTGTGGATTTTCTATGAAGTGGTAAGATGACAGCGCCCAAGCACACATGCAAGTGTACATGGTCTACCAAGTAATATAGTGGCCTTCAAGAAAGCCGAGTTATCGATCCCACAGAGACTAGATTTGGCATTGATTTCATTTTAGTTTACACTTTATATACAATTGATGCGAGAGTACCCAAATAAAGAGTTTGGAAATTGTAAATTGAAACTAAACAATGTTAAAAGTAAAGGTCTTAAGACAATCAATAAGAGAAAACCCAGGGTTGAAGCACTCCTGAACAATCATGTTATGCTCTTGGATTTCATTCGCTAACTTGCTTATCTTGGTTGTTGATTTGTAGGGTTAATTGCACGATTATGGTTTCCCAACCTCTAATCTATTACCTAAGTTGAACCTTACACCTACATCATTGAGAGGGGATGTAATAGTTCACCTAAGCTCTTAACAAATATCATCCTACATATGAATCAAGTAAGGTATCTAAGTACATCCCTGTCCAAGATACTAATTCAAGTTTCTCATTTTATAAAGAATCAAGAACCATACTTTGCTTATTCCCTGTTAAATCGCTTGTTCCCTCTCTCGAGTTCACAAGGTTGACAATGGATGTATTCTAAGGGTCGAGAATCATTAAAATACTTATAATAAGAATAAACAAACAACTAATATTGATAAGCAAAGCAAACAAACTTAATCCATAGCAATAATAATCATGTTCTTGGCTTCAACCCTAGAAAGAGGGCGTTTAGCCACACATAGTCATAATCGTAATCACAAGGTTGATATTAACAACTAAAAACATGTATGAACTAAATAAAATTAATAGAAACCTAATAATGAAGTAGTAGCAGCCCCTTGATCTCCAAAATATGTCAAAAGATATGTAAAAACGTGATACAACATTTATATAGAGCATAAGGGTAAGCCAAGTCCGTGTAAGAGTCAAATTAGCTCGAAATACCCAGGTGTAGAGTGTAGCATGTGTCTTACCCTCCATATATATGGAATGGGGCATGCGACGCACCCTGTATTGCACAGGAATGGAGCATGCGACGCATGCACTCTCTGGAATTTATCCTCCAAATTTTGGTTAAGTGTTGGCCCTTCCTCCTTCCATCCCTTGTCTTATGGTGTATTTCCATTGATTTCCAAGCCTCTTTAACATGAAAATATCATCATATTCAGATCCAAAAGCATTCTACATCATCACACCACACGAATTAGAAGCACAAATAACACTAAACCAATTACGATGAATCATAAACAAAAGCTTAAGTTAGGTTGAATTCCACGTTCTTTTACTTCAAGTTACCACTCTTTATTTGACTCATATGAACTTTGTACACTCCGAAAAAATTCTTGTACATATCATAACACATTTAAAACCACAAGGAACACATAGAACACAATAGAATCCAACAAGATGAACTAGAAAGGCAACTAGCTCAAGCTAAGAAGACTAGTTTTCTCTATTGAACTCTAATTAACTCTTTTAAGTACAAACTCACCTGGAACCTTATAAACACATGTTTTAACATATTTATATCATTATGAACCATTATATATTAGAATTATCATTAAAACAAGGCTAAAAAGGCTAGAATAGTGATGCTAGAATGGATAAATACACCCACCATCACCACCCCACACTTAAATCCTTGTTCGTCCTCGAACAACTCTCAACTACAATCATCATAAACTAAGGAGACTCTACACTTCTACTAAATACAAAACATTCAAGCTAGCACTACAATGACTACATAAAATGCAAGTTACTAAGCTAAGCATGTTATTTACACCATTAAAAGCTTATGAATACTACTCCAAAACATCCTAGCCTCAAGAATTGACTCACCTAGTGGCAAACTCATGCATATTTCTCAATCAAGAACATGATACAAATCACCCACATTCATCAAACATGTGCCCATCACAACAAAAGAGTTACCCATAATCACTCACCATAATGCAATTTAGAACGTGATGGGTACAAGAATCAAATTACGCTCTCTCCCAAAGAATTCACAAGTTACACACAATGAACCATAGGCTTTCCCTTAGTTTAATGCTCCACTAATAGTCGAATGTAAATCTTAGGATCAATTAGGACTTTCAATGTAGGCTAAGGAATGGGTAGGAACTATTTAAGAATAGTGACTAACCTCTCTAATCACTTTAATACACTACTTTATACAATTAAAACCAATCTCCAACAACCAAATTACACTTATTCATTCATCCATACCTTTTGTTTTTACCCCATCTCTTGTAAGCATTTTCACAAACACTTGGTGGACACATAGTTTACTACCACAAGAATCAATTTTTATCTTTTTTCACATTCATGGAAATATTTTTAGCATAAATTATATCACAACCATCCACCACATCAATTATAAACACCAATAACTATTACCTTGGGGCATCAATTTCACCTTTTTCTTATTCAATTTCTCAAACTCCTTACTAATTTCAATTTTTCATTAGAGCACTTAGGAGCTTTTTGGATCAAATTATGTTCTATCAAAGAAGGGATTAGGTTACTTATGAGGTTACCAAAGAAAAAAGCTAAAGTCTCAATGGGGGTTAACTAGTATAAAGCACAAGGGTAGGACAAAAAGAAGGTATAAAACAAGGCTATCAAAGAAATGCCTAAATCATCTCCTATACCCACATTCTTTATTTCGCTTTACACACACACGGGCAAGTTATAGACATCATATGCAAAACAGAATATACAAAAACCTCACATCACACATGGAACATGCTCAACTCAATAGAATCATCATAGACTCCAAGAAAACAATAGCACAAATTCAAAATTAAGCCAACTAATACTAGAGTCACGAACATGAGCATAAGAGTCTCAAAAATAGTAATTCACACAATCAACACGCATTTACCAAAGAAAACACTTGTACCATGCTATAAAAAATAGTACCAACTCAAATATCTCACTTATTCCTAGCCTAATTTTTTTAAATTGAGCCAAAAAATTTGGAATTTCCCCACCCCCACTTAAAAATCTACTTTGTCCCCAAATTGAATTTAAAAGTAAGAGATAGAAATACTTTCTGAGGTCTCTAGGCCTAGCTAGTAGCATCTTCACACATAAATGAGATCAATGGGACCCCACACTCAGTCTTCACCATGCTTCAAGCTCAAGTTTATGGTACTCAAATTTCCCATTACCCTATGACTCAACCAAAAACAAAAACTACATAAAATAAAAACTAAAAGCTGAAAAAAAACTTACCTAATTAACTTGGGTTGCCTCCCAAGTAGCACCTAATTTAGTGTTGCGGTACAACCCAACTCAACTAAACTCAATCATATTCCTTCATCTCTTTCCTCTTATTAGGAGGCCATTTTCTTATCCTTTTCACCCCTTTTGTGTGTGAATTCTCAAGAGCAACATGTTTCTAAACTTAAGCCTTTTCAGGATCATCAACTTCCATCATATCGAGCTTAGGAGATAGAGTCTTAGGCTACTCAATTAGGTAGTTTGAAGAGGTCTTTTGAGAACTAGCCACCCCACACTTGTCCCCTTCAATAACATTGATCATATACAAATCTTTAACTTGGGACGTAATTGTGGGTGCTTTGTATACATCAAACACCACCTTTTCATCCTCTACTCTCATTTTGAGTGTGCTTTCTTTAACATTAATTAACGCTCCTCCGGTTGCTAAAAATGGATGCCCCAAGATGATTGGCACCTGTTCATCAGCCTCAAAATTAAGAATAATAAAGTCAGTCGGTATAATGAATTTATCAACCTTTAAGAGAATATCCTCAATTATTCCATCAGTATGTGTGAATGACCCATCTTCCAGCTGCAACACCATGGTTGTCGGTCTCGTCTCTCCCAAGTCTAATATTTTGAACAATGATAGGGTCATCAAGTTAATGCTTGCCCCTAAATCACTCAAAGCATGGACTTCTTTACTCCCAACTTGGATTGGGATAACAAACTTCCCCTGATCTTTCAATTTCTTGGGGATTTTTTGAGTCATCACAGCACTACTCTCTTCAGTGAGTGTTATAGCTCCCATATCCCATAATTTTACCTGTTTAGTTGCCACATCCCTCAAGTACTTTTCATACTTGGGCATACTCTGCAAAATATCTAACAAAAGTAAGTTAATGTGATGCTCTCTAAATGTATCAAATAACTTCTTAAATAGTACATCCTCCTTCGCTTTAATTTGTCTCTGAGGGAAGGGTAATGGCAGTGTCTTCATCACTTCTGGTTCAACAACTTTTGGTCTCAAGTACTCAGACTTTCTTGAATTTTTAGTAGCTTCTTCGGGAACCTGTTTGGTCACAATCTCAGCATCTACCTCTTTTGTTGCCTTGGGAGGTTCTCCTTGAAGCTCTTTGCCTATACTCAAGGTGATTTCCATAACCTGCTTTAGATTTTCTATGTCAGCTGGAAACCCACCTTGTGGCCTAGTAGTCAACGCTTTCTGATTCTGCCCCATTTGCAACTCCAAACTTCTAGTAGCCGCTTGAAAAATTTTCAGGTCTGTAGTAAACTGCGTCTAATTAGTTAGGATCTGCTTCAACATCTCCTCCGTGGTACTATTAGACTGACTTGGTTAGGCCTGTTGCTGTGGGGCATTTCATGGATGATTTAGTGGCTGAGTCTGACACTTCATGTTGTAGGTATTACCATAATTAGTTCTTTAAGCATTGCCCACATACATCACAAATTCCAGATTTGAAGCACACATGGCTGCTGCATGACCACTATTTCCGCATACCTCACACCAACCTACAGTTTGTTAGACGACATTGACTGTGGCTGCAGGTTGTGTTGCTCCTACTTTTATGCTGCTGAACTGAGTGTTGATCAAATTTTGTAAGGAAGAAACCTATGCTGATAAGGCTGTGAATTGGACTACCTCTAATACACCCACAAGTTTTTTTGTGGCACTTCTAGAATCTGAATGCCAATCTGGATTTCCTTGTGCTATGCAGTTCAGCAAAGTGTACATCTTATCATAAGTTAGCTCCAACGCTTGACCACCTGCTACTAAATCTAGCAAAATCTTCATATTGTGATCAAGAGCTTCAACAAAAGTATGAGCAAGTACCTCATTCGACTGTTGGTGATGTGGACAATCCCAAAGAAGAGCCTTGAAGCATTCCTAAGCATGATAGATGTTTTCATCAGGCTTCTATTCGAAACTCACTATTTCACTGCGAAGTCTCGTAGTCTTGCCTGATGGAAAAAATTTGATGAGGAACTTTCTGTCCAAGTTATCCCAAGATGTGATTGAATTGGCCATCGCCGCATTCAACCACCTTTTTACTTCCCCCAAAAGTGAATGGGGAAACAGTGTCAGTCTCACATAATCTGGAGTCACCCCAGTAGGAGTGAATGTATCAGTAATCTCAATGAAAGTCTGCAAGTGTACTTGTGGATCCTCGTGTAAAAGCCCTGAAAATGATAACACTGAAACGTATACTTCAATTTAGTGCAAGGCGGTCGTCGTCAATATGTTTACCCAACTTTGGAGTCGGAGTCGAATCCACAGGGAACAATGTGAGTGGCGATTAAACTAGTTTGAAACTAAAGCTACAAGTTAAATTCAAAAAAATGATACGAAAAGATAAAATGGGGGTTTAGGTTTAACAAGTTGTTTGTTTGTCACTTTAATTTCGATGTTTGTAACCAAGATTTTATGAAATAACCAGAATTATGTTCACTAGGGCTTACGGTACATGACAGATACTAAAGGTGACTCAAGATTCTCACGATGGTTAGATTAACAAGCTATCTTTATCGATGATATGCTCAAATGTATCTCTACCTATTTAAGCATTTAATTTCCTAATCCTCTCGGACTTAGGAAATCGCTATTCACTACCTAGATTTTACCTCAAGTTAATCAACCTTCTTACAACGCTAATTATTAAATGAAGTATTTTCGAGTCTCTGTTGATAATTCACTTCCTACTGTATATGATTTCTTTCTCAAGTAAATCAAAGTAGGTGTGTCTACTATTTGCAATCAATAGACGTTAATTAAAATCTCAGAATTATCAACAAATCCTACCACCTATTAAATCTTGAGTGTTTATTACATCATCATGACCTAACCCTAGATCCCATAATTCAGGTTAAAGAAATTTAGCCGCTCATGATGTAATAATCGAAGCAACTAGTTGAATTCATGATTTGAAAGATAAACTTACCACAAGATGAATAGAAACTAGAGATTCTCAGATTAAATCACAATGGAAATCCCAAAATAATGATAATAATCTCTTCAAAGTATTTGCTTTTACAAGCGAAGAAACTCGAGAGAGAAAATATCAAATTAAGTCTCTTAAAACTCAAGTGCCAACACTTAGAAAAACCCTAAACAATACTTTTTGTAGTTAATCCTAAATAAGGAAATAAAATTAAAGTTGCAGCTTTTTCTCGAAATAGACGACGACATCCATGACAGCTTATCAGGAGTCTGACGGCTTATCACGGATGTCGTCAGCTCCTCTGCACTTTTGGCTTCTACTGTCTAAGGCTAACGACGACGTTGATGCCTTATCACCAACCTGACGGCTTATCACGAACGTCGTCACAAAAATGTCTTCAACTCCCATTCTCTATTTAAGGATGATGACATTCATGACGACGTATCACACTTTTGACGTCATATCACCAGATATCGTCACAGGCTTCAACTCATACTTAAGTGTGATGACAACTGTGATAGCCTATCACAGGGATGAAGACTTATCACAAATGTCGTCTGCCACACTTCTCTTCAGATTCCTCCATATTTCAACTTCTTTGCTTTCATTCTTGTTGGTTCTCTATCCCATCAGCTTAAACTGTAAAATCAGATATAAACAAATCAAAAACGACAAAAGTTGATTAAGACTTCGCAATTATTCTTGGTTAAAGGTCTTAAATGTGTTAGCAATTGCTCACACATCAACACCCTCAACTTAAAACAATTGCTTGTCTTCAAGAAACGAAAACACAACACTACGATGATTAACCAAAAGACACATAAGATACCTATGACAGTTGATCATCAATTTTAGTTCAAAACACATTACTCTCTCCATTTTCAATCTATTTAAACCCAGCTGTGTATATCCATGAAGATCAACAATGTGACAAAAAGGAATCAAGATATGGCATCAACTTAGCAATAATAACTGTCCATATGTACAAATTACACTATCCAAACAAGTAGGCAACTAGCAATGCAACCGATGTGCCCTTACAACAACGAAGTCCCTCCTCACTCATATATGAAATCAAATATGTAAATGCAGAGAAGGTCAAGAGACACTCACTCTCAGCAAGAAATTCCAATCAATGCATGTCAAATACCATATGCTTGCCCTTATTTTCAATGCCTAAGTTTTCAGACAGTTAAGTTAGGAACACTATAGGTCTTTTCTTTGGCTTTGTAATGTAGGCTTGGGGCTGGTATCATACGCAAGGATATTTAAATTGACTAAGCCTCCTTGGAACTACACTATTTTTGGGGTCTCACTTATCAACCTGTACTTAATTCTCTTATTTCTTGATCACACATACTCCGGATGGGTGCGGTATTTTTTTTTTTTTGACAATCATTTCTTTTTTTTCACAACTTTTCTTTTCTTATTCTTTTTCCACCACTCCCAGTTTTTATTCTTTTTTTTTCATTCTACCTTTCTTCATACTCATTTTACATCACACACCCCTATAGTACCATCTTCAACATAGGCGATTTGCCTTAGTCAAAGTGCACAATGTCCAAGGAGGACCAGGGCCAAAATAGGTTCATTGTGATACAAATGGGAAGGTGATAGGTATAATAAAAAGAATAGGCATTCAAGCTCAAAATTAGGATCAAGGGATATTATTCACACATGGAAGGTCATTTAGGCTAAAAGTGGAGTAATATCAACAATGACCTATGATCCTTTCCTAACCGCTATCCTACAACCAAGGCAAGACCAATCGGGCAAGTTCTGGATTTAACACACAATGAAAACTAGGTAGCATCTCACACACACATGGCACAAAGGTACATCAAAAGCTACTACTTATTCGGTTCATGCAATTGTTAGTAGTGATTATCGTGTCCCTAATACTAATGCCATAAAAAGATTCACAATAGTCACAAATAGATGCTCATCACACAGTTATCAGATAGACAATTGGAGAAGTATTTATCATTCCAAGAAAAATCAACAAAATATGTCAACTGTCCTAGATACTTATTTTGCCCCTAGTTAACCACAACACATCACAAAACAAACACAATACGCCCAAACAAGACGGCTCTACTAGGAATAAGACTTCGGGGAAAAGAGGCACGACCATAAAAACCCTAAGAGGACATCAACGCCCACAAGTAGCCTCACCCTCAACTTAAAATCATGCAATGTCCCCAATGTATCAAACCAAAACAAGAGAGTTAGAAACATACCTAAGACACCATGGGTACGAAGATCTGATGTTAATCACATAATACGAATACAAACAACAAAATACCTTGGGTTTCCTCCCAAGAAGTGCCTAATTTAGTGTCGCGGCATGACTCAGTTATCTTGACTACTCAGACTTTATCAAGATTCCTTGTTGATAATTATTTATGTCTCCACTTGGAGGATTTGAAATGTCGACCCAACTTTTGATCAATACATCTTCGAGGCGCATTGGGAAAACATACAGATACAATGACACTTCCTTTATCTCACCACTTTGATGACTTGAATCTCTTACCCAAGTTCATATCAAATTTCCGAATAGGCTCATTGGGTATTGATGAGATTATCAATAATCCACTTGATGCACATTGAATTTTGCCTTTACTGACCTTGAAGTGGGGGGTTTCATTTTTCTCTTTTTGAATGCCAAACTCCAAAATATAAGGATTATGTTCCTTATCCTAAAAAAACCTCAGTTGCTTGGGTAGGTGGACTTCCATCTCATCTACTAAGCACAATGTTTAAAAATAGTTCAAATGAGGTCTTCTCCTTAATTTTGGAGTTGCATCCTTTTGGGCATCCTCACCCCGAATTGGGCTAGAGTCTTTAGAAGAGATTTGATTGGATTCTTCTTTTGCCTCTAGCATCGTTTCCTTAATCTTGGCATCATCCCTCATGGTTGGTTTGATTGGTTGGAAAATCATCGAGGGTTGCTCAACATCAAGCACAACATCGATATAGGATTCTTATTCCTCATCTTCACACTCGTCCATTATGTTAAATGATTCCACAGACAAGATATCATCTAAACATAATGTGGAAAAGTGCTTTGAATGCTTGACCTCTATATCCATATCCCCTATCATTCTTCTTTCCTCGTTATTTTCCCTTATGTCTTGATGTATATCACGTATGATATCATTCGTTGTGTCCACAAAATCCAACACTAGTTGAAGCATAGCTTCAATGCCACTCTTTCCAGTGCTTCGTTCTTCCTGTTCTTGACCATAGGACCTAGCAAAATCATAAGAAAACTAGAATTTTGGTTAGCATACCAGGGGGAGGGGGCATTTGGGCAATCACTCCAATGTCCATCTTGACCACCACATAACGAACAATCATACTCCCAGTAGGATGGAGATGGTGCACACAACTCTCTCCGGGGAGCATATCTATAATCTTGCCAAAAGTGAGGTCCATCACAATATGGACATGGATCATCAAGATAAGATTTTCAACCACCAAGATCATGTTCATTCCACGATGCCATAGTAATAAGTAAACTAAAATAAAAATCTACCTAACACAAGAAATAAAAGAAAACTAAAGACAAATATTTACAAGTTTGAATTCAAGCAAGAAGGCTAAAATTCCAAACCAACTTAATACGCCAAATTGTTCCCCGGCAACGGCGCCATTTTTGATAACGCTGAAACTTACACTTCAATTTAGTGCAAGACGGTCATCGTAAATATATTTACCCAACTTTGGAGTCAGGGTCAAATCCACAGGGAACATGTGAGTGACAATTAAACTAGTTTGAAACTAAAGCTACAAGATAAATTAAAACAAATGATACAAAAAGATAAAATGGGGGTTTAGGTTTAATAAGTTGTTTATTTGTCACTTTAATTTCGATGTTTGTAACTAAGATTTTATGAAATAACCAAAATTATGTTCACTAGGGGTTACAGTACATGAAAGATGCTAAAGGTGACTCAAGATTCTCATGGTGGTTAGGATAACAAGCTATCTTTATTGATGATATGCTCAAATGTCTCTCGACCTATTAAGCATCTAATTTCCTAATCCTCTTGGACTTAGGAAATTGCTATTCACTGCCCAGATTTTGCCTTAGGTTAATCAACCTTGTTACAACACTGATTATTAAACGAAGTAATTCTGAGTCCCTGTTGATAATTCACTTCCTAATGTATATGATTTCTTTCTCAAGCAATTCAAAGTAGGTGTGTCTACTGTTTGCAACCAACAGATGTTAATTAAAATCTCAGAATTATCAAGAAATCCAAACACCTTTTAAATCTTGAGTGTTTAGCACATCATCATGACCTAACCCTAGATCCCATAATTCAGGTTAAAGGAATTTAGCCGCTCATGATGTAATAATCAAAGCAACTAGTTGAATTCATAATTTGAAAGATAAACTTACCACAAGATGAATAGAAACTAGTGATTCTCAGATTAAATCACAATGGAAATCCCAAAATAATGATAATAATCTCTTCAAAGTATTTTCTTTTTCAAGCCAAGAAACTCGAGAGAGAAAATATCAAATTACGTCTCTTAAAACTCAAGTGACAACACTAAGAAAAACCCTAAACAACACTTTTTATAGTTAATACTAAATAAGGAAATAAAATTAAAGTTGCAGCTTTTTCTCAGAATAGACAACGACATCCGTGACAGCTTATCAGGAGTCTGACGGCTTATCACGGATGTCGTCAGCTCCTCTGTACTTTTGGCTTCTGCTGTCTAAGGCTGACGACAACGTTGATCCCTTATCACCAACCTGATGGCTTATAACAAACGTTGTTACAAAAATGTCTTCAACTCCTATTCTCTGTTTACGGATGATGACATTCATGACGACGTATCACACTTTCGATGTCATATCACCAGATGTCGTTACAGGCTTCAACTCATGCTTAAGTGTGACGACAACTGTGCTAGCCTATCACAGGGCTGACGACCTATCACAGATGTCGTCAGCCATACTTCTCTTCAGATTCCTCCAGATTTCAACTACTTTGCTTCCATTCTTGTTGGTTCTCTATCCGATCAGCTTAAACTATAAAATCAAACATACACAAATCAAAAATGACAAAATTTGCTTAAGACTTTGCAATTATTCTTGGTTAAAGGTATTAAATGTGTTAGCAATTGCTCACACATCAGCAAACTGTCCACTGCTAATAGGAAGCTGCACCATATTGTGTTTCAACTCAAAATTCCCTCCAGCTGCCAATCTTTGAATTGGGAAAGTCAAGTTCATTGGAAGTGGGATTTCCACTTCCCTAACCTTCCTACCAGCTACTTGTTGTTCAACCATAGGAACAGTATTCTCTTGGCCTTCTTGGATTTAAGGAATTCTAGGGAGAAGGATTGCTTCTCTCCTGTGTTGGTGGTAAAGTTTCTTGGGTTCCGAGCTTGGTTCTACCAAATCCTGAGGCCTTGAGAGCTTATCAACTTAAAAACCTATTTCCTGCAAGAACGGAACAAAGACCAAGCATAAAAACACCAAATAAACCTAAAAGTAAAACTAAAATAACCAATTTCCAAATAACAAGTCCCCGACAATGGCACTAAAAACTTAATAGCGCCCAAGCGCACACGCAAGTGTACATGGTTTATCAAGTAATATAGTGGCCTTCAAGAAAGCTGAGTTATCGATCCCACATAGACTAGATTTGGCAATTATTTGATTTTAGTTCACACTTTAGATTCAATTGATGCGAGAGTACCCAAATAAAGAGTTTGGAAATTATAAATTGAAACTAAACAATGCAAAAAGTAAAGGTCTTAAGACAATCAATAAGAGAAAACCCAGGGTAGAAACACTCTTGAACAATCATATTATGCTCTTAGATTTTATTCGCTAACTTGATTATCTTGGTTGTTTATTCATAGGGTTCATTGCGTGATTATGGTTTTCCAACTTCTAATCTATTACCTATGTTGAACCTTACACCTACATCATTGAGCGGGGATGTAATAGTTCACTTAAGCTCTTAAAAAATATCATCCTACATATGAATAAAGTAAGGTATCTAAGTACATCCCTGTCCTAGATACTAATTCAAGTTTCTTATTTTATAAAGAATCAAGAACCATACTTTGCTTATTCCCATGTTCTATCGCCCTATTCCTTCTCCCGAGTTCACAAGGTTGACAATGGATGTATTGTAAGGGTCGTGAATCATTAATATAGTTATAATAAGAACAAACAAACAATCAATATTGATAAGCAAAGCAAATAAACTTAATCCATAGCAATAATAATCATGTTCTTGGCTTTAACCCCAGAAAGAGGGCATTTAGCCATGCATAGTCACAATCGTAATCACAAGGTTGTAATTAATGACTAAAACATGTATAAACTAAATAAAATTATTAAAAACCTAATAATGAAGTTGTATCAGACCCTTGATCTCCAAAATATATCAAAAGATATATAATATGGTGATACAATATGTATATATAGCGTAAGGGTAAGCCAAGTCCGTGTAGGAGTCAAATTAGCTTGAAACGCCCAAGTGTGGAGTGGAGCGTGTGTTGTACCCTCCATATATATGGAATGAGGTGTACACCAAACCTTGTATTGCATAGGTTCGGAGCATGCAACACATGCTAAATGCATGCACTCTCTAGAATTTGTCCTCCGAATTTTGGTTAAGTGTTGGCCCATCCTCCTTCCATCCCTTGTTTTGCGGTGTCTTTCCATTGATTTAAAAGCCTATTTAACATCAAAATATCATCATATTCAGATTCAAAATCATTATACATCATCACACCACACGACTTAGAATCACAAACAATACTAAACCCATTACGATGAATCATAAACAAGAGCTTAAGTTAGGTTGAATTCCATGATCTTTTACTTCAAGTTCCCACTCTTTCTTTGACTCATATGAACTTTGTACACACCTAAATTTTTTTTATATATATCGTAACACATTTAAAACCATAAGGAACACATAAAATCCAACAAGATGAACTAGAAAAGCAACTAGCACAAGCTAAGAAGACTAGTTTTCTCTATTGAACTCTAATTGACTCTTTTAAGTACAAACTCACTTAGAATTCACTTGGAACCTTATAAACACATGTTTTAACACATTTATCTCATTATCAACTATTATATCTTAGAATTATCCCCAAAACAAGGCTAAAAAGGCTAGAATAGTGATGCTAGAATGCATAAATACACCCAACATCATGAGACTCCATTCTTCAAAAGGCCCGGACATTTCATTGTTTTTAGTACTGTCGTAGTATTTCTTTTTGTTCATAGTTTGTGGCATGTCCCGACTTAGTTGGTATTTCTGATTTTAGAGGCTCTTGTAGGAAAGTGTGGGTGGGATTGTTGGTTTTGACTCTTAGAACTATCATTTGACTTATCTATATTTTATTACTATTTCGATTGGTTTCTGCTTTATTATTATTATTATTATTGTTATTATTATTATTATTATTATTATTATTCTGCACTGAAGGTTTGGCTAAGGGGGTGGTCTCCGGTTATTGGTGGGCTTGAGATACCCATCATGACTAGGCCCTGGTTCGGGTCATGACATAATTAGTCATATTTGAATTGTTTAGTCTAATAATAAATCACAATTTAGGCGAAATTAACTTAGTTGTTCATGATTTGGGTAGAATTGCTATTTTAGGGCTAACTATGACTTATTTAACATCTAGAAGCAAATTTAGATACCTTAACCTAGTCCGGAGTAGAATTTTCCTTGGAACGTATTTTGGGGATTAAAAGTGGGCCACTTCGGCCGACCTTAGGACAACACTTGTGTTAGATTTTTTAAACTTCTATAGCAAGTTATACCCTTTAAAATGCTTATTTTTGGACTTTGAGGTGATTAGATACTTAATGATCATGTTAGTTTGGTATTTGGGAGATGGTGCTAACTCCCAGAAAACCCCATTGGTTTATTGATATTGAGTTCTGGTGCAAGTCCAACAATTGATGATGACATTGATGATATGCGTTTCGATTCAAATCCAAAATATAATGATATGATGATGATGCTATTGAGTTCGATTCGAGTCCAACATTGCGAGTTTATTTATTATATGATATAGTATGGATGGTTACATGGTAATAACTGATATTCGGTAAAGTTAAGGATCTTTGATTATTTACTTTTCTTTGATTGCACCCTTCGAACTTATGAGGGCTCGCATTAGGTTATTTACTTTTCTGCACTTACTAGCTTATGGGGGTCAGTCTTGTAGTACTAAGTATGTATTTTTTCATATTATATCTATTTTGATTATTTATTTACAGTGTTGTGGATCATTTACATGTTTTCCCTTTTACCTTGACTATTTGAATAAATATACTAGTTTCTCTCAATCTACGTCCAAAATATACTAGTTTCTCTCAATTTTCTCTCAAGAACAAGCTAGGGTTTCAATTGGGGATTCAATTTCAAGGAAGTCTCTCCATCAATCTTCACTAAATCAAGAACTAAGGTATGTCATGTGTTGATTCATGGGTCTCTTTCACCCATGAAGCTTAAGAATCTCTTTTTAAAATCAAAGATTTGTACATTTATGAATGTTCATGGTTTGATTGAATTGAAAAGTGATGGTCATGTTGTTGTTTGGTTTCATTCCATGTTATAGACTATTAATTACAAGAATTGATTCTACTATGTGAGGAATTACGCGATATTCATGCAAAACCCTTCAATTCAGAAGTTGATTGATGTATCCTTGACTATTAGATATGTTGATGATTGTATAACCATATCATGCTCCCTATATGAAGGAAAAGTGCCATACTAGTTCTGGAATGGAAGGATGTCAAGTTATGTCAAGTTATGTATGTCAAGTGTTTGATGAAATGTCTTAGCTAATATATTATGTATTGTTGATGTTGGTCCTATACTCATGAAAGTCATGCCTTGTCAGTTTCCTTCTATCGAGTCCTGGGGGTACTTGTACCCAAAAATATAGCTGTGTGCCTAGAGTCTGTGTCATGTTTTCACGATATCCTCAGTCAATCCATGATCTATAGAACTCAACCAGTCATGTGACTCAGGAAAGCTCGATAATACAGTAATCTCGGTACTATTCTGTTAGTCAACGGAACTAAGTTAATTCAGTCCAGTTCAGTTCAGTATTCCATGATTCGTGTCTATTCAGATGGGAGTAGGAATTGGCACTGAATGAACCCAAGGATGGGAACACACACTGTCAGATGAGGGTGTGATTTTTAGAAGTCATCCTTGCGTTCCAGAACTATGTAGCCAGAATAGGTTGAGACATCAACACTTTCAGATGAGGGTTGATGAGATGGATTAGAACTGTCAGATGAGGGCCCTACCATTCTCTTTTGGGGACACTATCAGATGAGGGTCACTCACAGCTTGTCCTTACTAGTGGTACGATATTGACACCCTTCAGATTAGGGTTATAGATTGGACCCCAACTCAGCCATAATGGCGTATTAGGGGCATGTCAGTTAGATAACTACTTCCCACAGTTTCAGTTACATAATCAGGACAGTTAGATACAGTCATTTAGTCTCAGTAATAGAACTCAGAAAGTTCTACAGAATTCAGGACTGTCAGATACAGTCAACTCAGAACAGTATAAAACTCAGATAGTTCCATTAGATTCAGGACTGTCAGATACAGTCCCTCATATCATCAGTTATATCAGTCATCAGAATTCAGTTATCAGTCATGTTAGTTATCAGGAAATTCATGTTACCAGGATCTCAGATATAGTTACGACATGTTAATGCATGTATTCTCATATTCATATTAGTCAGTTAGCTTGTATTGTTCATGCATATGAACCCCATGCATTTAGCTTACCTTCCATGCATACCAGTACATTTAAAGTACTGACGCATTTACGCTATGCTGTCTTATACCATAGGTTCAGAAGCACGAGCTCCAGAGCATCAGTAGCATTCCAGTCTCAGCAGTCAGAGTTAACACTGAGCTCTCATCTTTTGAGGACATAATCATTTATTTATTAACTTATTAATTAATTTATAAGTTGGAGTTAGTTGGGGATATGTCCCATCAACTCTTTATCCAGACAGTTATGTTTGTAAGGTTTTTTAGACTATAGTATGTTCAAACAGTATTTTAGTTTTGGGTATTCTATTACCCCACTCAGATGTTATATATTATCAGTCATGCAGTTTTGAACCTTATGGCCCTTTAGCCTCTATTTCCGCATTATATTTAGTATGTTATACAGTGTACAGGTATAGATATCAGTCATAGGTTAGCTCGTGTTCCTTTGGGGTTGTGAGCATCGTGTAGCATTCCGAGTACCAGATTCAGGGCATTACAAACTTGGTATCAGAGCCTAAGGTTAAATAGTGTCCTAGGAAGTCTGAAATCCGCATCTAGTAGAGACTTGTACAAGGGTGTATTGCGCGCCACATTTATGTACAGGAGGCTATAAGATGTTTTATGAACAGTTTTACCTTCTTTTAGCATTCATGTTATGCCAGTGAGCATAATCTCAAGTCAATTCTCAGTCTAATCTATTTCTCCCTTTCTTCTACAGAACATGTCTCCTAAAAGAAATGGAAATCAGTCAGCCCCTCAGCCCGAAGAACCTTTGGGCGAACATGTTTCTTATGCAGAGTTCAAAACTACATTTCACTACTCTTGCTCAGTTAGTTGCTACTCAGAATGAATGACCATCCATCATTTCGGCCAACTCAGTGGCCAATTTAGCTGCAGACAGGATTCGGGGCTTCACCCGAATGAATCCTCCATCCTTTCTTGGGTCTAAGTTAAATGAGGACCCTCAGAAATTCATCGATCAGGTTCAGAAGGTTACAGACATCATGGGGGTTACTCCTGTCGAGAGTGCTGGGCTAGCTACATACCAATTGCAGGATGTTGCCCATACTTAGTTTAAATAGTGGAAGCCAGAAAGGCCAGATGATGCAGGGCCTATTGAGTGGGAGGAGTTTGTCACTGCATTCTTAGATAGATTCTTTCCCCAAGAGCTGAGAGAGGCTAAGGTGTTAGAATTCATCAACCTCAGGCAGGGCAACATGATGGTGAAAGAGTATTCTCTTAAGTTTACTCAATTAGCCAGATATACTTCTCATGTGGTTGCAGATAGCAGGGCCAAGATTTGTAAGTTTTTTTTAGGGTGAACAATAGTGTGGTTAATGAGTATAGGTCTACGATGTTGAATAGTGACATGACTTTAGCCAGTCTTATGACTCATGCTCAGTAGATAGAAGATCAAAAGGTTAAGATGAGGGAGAAACAAAATAAAAGAGCAAAGATAGGTAGTTTCAACTTTACTCAGCCCAAATTAGAAGGAGCAAACTTCTCTCAGTTCCATTCTAAGTCATCAGTTCTATTTCTTTCTTCATCTAGTTCTCCAGCTCCTAAGTTCAGGAATAGAAATAGAGATAGGGCGCCAGGATCTAAGTCTCAGGGCAGTGTCAGCAATGCCCGAACTAATCCCCTTTGTCAGACATATGGTAAGAACCACAAGGGTGCTTGCAGAGCTGGTAGTGATGTATGTTTTAGATATGAAAAGCAAGGCCACAGAGTCTGAGATTATCCCCAGTCAGGTAATCAGGGTCAGCAGAACCTTTCCTCAGCTCAGTTCGATTGCCCAAATCAGTAGGGTGTCACTTCCAGTGCTACTAGTGGGCAACGCTCAAATAGACTCTATGCTCTCCAATCTCGATAATATCAGGAAAATTCTCCTAATGTGGTTACTGGTACGTTACAGATCTTTCATGTGCATGTTTACGCTTTGCTAGATCTAGGAGCTTCCTTGTCTTTTGTCACTCCCTATATAGCAGTTGATTTCGAAATTAGTCCCAAAATTCTAGTAGAGCCCTTTTCAATCTCTACTCCAGTAGGTAAACCATCAGAGCCCGGCGGGTATACAGGAACTTCCAGGTTATGATATTTCAGGAAGTCATTTCAACAGATTTAGTCAAATTAGAGATAACTAATTTTGATGTCATTCTCGACATGGATTGGCTTCATTCCTTCTATGCCACAGTCGACTGCAGAAATAGAATAGTCTATTTTCAATTTCCGAATAAACCCGTCCTAGAGTGGAGGGGTAGTACTTCAACTTTCAAAGGTCAGCTTGTTTCCTACCTTCAGGCACGAAAAATGATATCTAAAGGATGTGTCTATCATCTTGTTCAAGTTGAGGACTCTAGTTCCGAAACTCCCAGTCTTGAATCAGTCCCAGTAGTGAATGAATATTCAGATATCTTTCCCAAAGATCTTCCAAAAATTCCTCCCGAAAGGGAAATAGACTTCGGCATTGATCTTCTTCCAGATACTCAGCCTATATCTATTCCGCCATATAGAATGGCACCTGCAAAACTCAGAGAATTGAAAGAGCAGTTGAAGGATCTCTTAGATGAGGGATTTATTAGGCCCAGTGTATCCCCGTGGGGTGCACCAGTTTATTCATGAGAAAGAAAGACGGTTCTCTCAGAATGTGTTTAGATTACCGTCAACTCAATAAAGTCACGGTCAAGAACAAGTATCCTCTCCCCAGAATTGATGACTTGTTTGACCAACTTCAGGGTGCCAATTATTTCTCTAAGATAGACCTCAGATCCGGCTATCATTAGCTCAGAGTCAGAGAATGTGACATTCCGAAAATATCCTTCCATACCCGGTATGGTCACTTTGAATTCCTAGTTATGTCCTTTGGTCTTACCAATGCCCCAACAATTTTCTTGGACTTGATGAACCGTGTGTTCAAGCAGTACTTGGACATGTTCATCTTAGTCTTCATAGATAATATTCTAGTCTATTCCCACAGTGAGAGTGATCATGCAGACCATCTTAGAATTGTACTTCAGACTCTAAGAAATCATCAGTTGTTACCAAATTTAGTAAGTGTGAATTTTGGCTAAGGAAAGTAGAATTCCTTGGCTATATCATTTCTGGTGATGGCATTAGAGTAGATCCTCAAAAGACTAAAGCGGTAAGAAACTGGCCCAGACCTGTCTCTCCATTAAACATCAGGAGTTTCTTGGGTTTGGCTGGCTATTACAGATGGTTTGTTGAAGGATTTTCATCTATTGCATCCCCTATGTACATATTGACTCAAAAAAAGTTAAGTTTCAGTGGTCAGATCCTTGCGAGAAGAGCTTTCAGGAGTTGAAGACTCGACTCACCTCAGCCCCAGTCTTAGCTCTTCCAGGTGGTCCAGATGGGTTTGTAGTATACTGTGATGCATCCAGAGTAGGTTTGGGTTGTGTCCTCATGCAGTATGATAAGGTCATAGCCTATGACTCCAGACAACTTAAACCCCATAAGAAGAATTATCCTACTCATGATCTTGAGTTAGCAGCCGTGGTTTTTGCCTTAAAGATTTAGAGGCATTACTTGTACGGAGTTCATGTAGATGTGTTCACTAATCATAAGAGACTTCAGTATGTCTTTCCTCAGAAAGATCTCAATCTTCATCAGAGAAGGTGGTTAGAGCTCTTGAAAGATTACAACATGAGTGTCTTTTATCATCCGAGAAAGGCCAATGTAGTGGCCGACACTCTCAGTAGACTGTCTATGGGTAGTGTTACTCATGTCAAGGATAGTAAAAAGAAGTTACCTCAGGAAGTCCATCAACTTTCCAGACTAGGAGTTCACTTAGTCTATTCAGAAGAGGGTGACATATAGGTTCAGAGTAGTTCAGAATTATCTCTAGTTTCTGAGGTGAATGAAAAGCAAGATAGATACCCCAGTTTAGTTAAGTTAAAAGAGTCAGTTAAGGACTAGAAAGTAGAGGTTTTCTCTCAAGGGGGAGATGGTGTATTGCGTTGTTAGGGTAGTCTCAGTGTTCCAGGTGTAGATGACTTAAGGCAGCGAATTATTGCAGAAGTGCATGGTGCGTGCTACTCTATTTATCCAGGGGACACAAAGATGTACCATGACTTGTGGGAGATCTATTAGTGGAGTGGGATGAAGAGAGATGTTGCAGATTTTATGGCTAAGTGCTCTACATGTCAGTAGGTTAAGATAGAGCATCAAAAGCCTAGTGGGACTATGCAGGAGTTCAATATTCCTACTTGGAAGAAGGAAGAAGTGAAAATGGACTTTGTGATGGGTTTGCCTCGTACTCATCGCCAATATTATTCAGTTTGGGTCATTATAGACAGAATGACCAAATCAGCCCATTTTCTTCCAGTTCATACCTCTTATTTAGTCGAGGATTACACCAAACTCTACATCAGGGAGTTGGTTAGATTACACGGTATTCCATTATCCATTATTTCAGACAGAGGTACCCAGTTCACCTCTTATTTCTAGAAAGTATTCCAAAAGGGTCTTGGTACCCAAGTTAATCTCAGTACAACCTTTCATCCTCAGACAGATGGTCAAGCAGAAAGGACTATTCAGACCCTAGAAGATATGTTAAGGGCGTGTGTAATTGATTTCAAGGGTAGTTGGGATGACCACTTGCCTTTGATTAAGTTTGCATACAATAATAACTATCATTCCAGTATTTGGATGGATCCATTTGAAGCTCTCTATGATAGGAGATGCAGATTTCTATTCGGTTGGTTCAAAGTTAGTGAGGCCTTGGTGATAGGACTTGACTTGGTATTCGATGCCTTAGAGAAAGTCTAGTTGATCAGAGAAAGACTCCGTGCTACTCAGAGCCGACAAAAGTCTTATGCAGATCTTTGTAGAAAGGATCTCGAGTTTGAGGTTGGTGACTATGTCCTTCTAAAGATCTCTCCCATGAAGGTAGTAAAGAGGTTCGGCAAGAAGGGAAAGCTCAGTCCCCAATATTTCGGTCCCTTCAAAATTCTCAGTCACTTCGGCAGGTAGCTTATGAGCTCAAATTGCCTTCAGATCTAGCCTCAGTTTATCCAGTTATCCATGTCTCTTTGCTCAAGAAGTGTATATGTGACCCAAGTTATAGTCACTATTCAGAGCATAGATGTTCAGAACAGCCTCTCTTATGAGAAGATTCCAGCCAAAATTCTAGACTACCATACTCGTAGACTAGGAACAAAAAAGTCCCTCTAGTCAAAGTTCTTTGGCGGAATCAGTCCGTTGAGGGAGCTACTTGGGAAGAAGAAGCAGACATGCATAACAAATACTCTCTCCTCTTCTCCACTGACTCAGATCAAGCTCAAGGTAACAGTTCTTCTTAACCTTTTCAGTTTTCATGTCCAGATTTCAGTTACAACTTGGAATCAGCCTTATGTTCAGGATTCCATTTTTAAACTTAGTACTAAGTACAATTGGATATCCAATTATATGTTCATGCATCAGATTAGTCATGTGTTCATGCATCAGATATGCATTCTCCTTATGAGAATACTCAGTTTTTAGAAATATCAGTCATGTAATCAGTTCCTTCATGTATTCATGCATCATATATGTGTGATCATCTTATCAGTACTCTCAATCATGCATTTATGTATCAGCTCAGTCATGAAATATGCATCAGATATGCATTCTCTGTATGAATCTCATAAATATCAGTTAGGTAGTCGTGTTTAAGTGTTCATGTACAGTATGTACTTCGTATTATTGTTTATCCCCTCCCAGTCAGTCTCATTCGAGGACGAATGTTCCAAAGAGGGAGATATTGTAATACCCCAAAGTTTCCTAACTAATTTTGTCTCAAGAATGTGAAGTATTAGCTTCTAAATTGAATAATGTTTATTCCATGGGGAATTTTTAAGATTTTTACTTTTATTCATGTGGGAAATTCAATAAGCATTCCATTGATATAAAATTCGCCTAAATCCGATAACCGGGTAAGAAGTTATGACTATTTTAAGTCCTCATCGTAAAACAACGCCATATTGGTCAGTGGCCCACCGCGCCATAAGATAAAATGGCAATTGTCCTTTTTCCAGTGTCCCAGTGTGAATTCTCTATGTTGCGTCAAATTTCCAGGTCGCAAATGAAGTGGCAACGCAATGGCTTTGCATCGCGCCATTTCCCTAGTTCCCAATTGTCAAATTCCAGTGACACGACGCGATAGCGCCGCGTCGCCCCAGGGGCCCAGGTCAGGAAATTTTCACCAATTTAAAAGATGCGTCCAGGGTTAAAAGGGTCAATTTCTCACCCCTATTTAATCACTTTAACACGAGATTCAGCTATTTAGAACCCAAAATATAATAGTTTCTCTTAATTTTCTCTCAAGAACAAGCTAGGGTTTCAATTGGTGATTCAATTTCAAGAAAGTCTCTCCGTCAATATTCACTAAATCAAGAACTAAGGTATGTAATGTGTTGATTCATGGGTATCTTTCACCCATGAAGCTCAAGAATCTTTTTTCAAAATCAAAGATTTGTATATTTACGGATGTTCATGATTTGATTGAATTGAAAAGTGATGTTCATGTTGTTTTTTGGTTTCATTCCATGTTATAGACTATTAATTACAAGAATTGATTCTAGTATGTGAGAAATTACACGGTATTCATGATAAACCATTCAATTCACAAGTTGATTGACGTATCCTTGATTATTAGATGTGTTGATGATTGTATAACCATAGCATGCTCCCCCCATGTTTGATTAAATGCCTATATGAAGGAAAAGTGCCGTACTAGTGTGATAATATGAAATCTCCATTCATGTGCAAGCTATGTATGTCAAGTGTTTGATGAAATGTCTTAGCCAATGGATTATGTATTGTTGATGTTGGTCCTGTACTCAAGAAAGTCATGCTTTATCAGTTTTCTTCTATTGAGTCTTGGGGGTACTTATACCCGAAAAATATAGCCGTGTGCCTAGAGTCCGTGTCATGTTTTCACGATATCCTCAGTCAAGCCATGATCCATAGAACTCAGTCAGTCATGTGATTCAGGAAATCTCAATAATACAGTAATCTCAGTACTATTCCGTCAGTCAACGAAACTCAGTTAATTCAGTCTAGTTCAGTTCAGTAATCCATGATCAGTGTCTATTTAGATGGGATTAGGAATTAGCACCGAGTGATACCAAGGATAGAAACACACACTATCAGATGAGGGTGTGATTCATAGAAGTCATCCTAGCGTTCCCGAACTATGTATCCAACATAGGTTGAGACATCAACACTGTCAGATGAGGGTTGATGAGGTGGATAAGCACTGTCAGATGAGGGGCCCACCGTTCTCTTTTGGGGACACTGTTAGATGAAGGCCACTCATAGCTTGTCCTTACCAGTGGTGAAGTATTGACACTTTTCCAATTGGGGTTACAGATTGGACCCCAACTCAGCCATAATGGCGTATTAGGGGCATGTCGGTTAGATAACTACTTCCCATAGTTTCAGTTACAGAATTAGGACTGTTAGATACAGTCATTTAGTCTCAGTAATAGAACTCAGATAGTTCTATAGGATTCAAGACTGTCAGATACAGTCAACTCAGAATAGTACAAAACTCAGCTAGTTCCATCAGATTCAGGACTGTCAGATACAGTCACTCATGTCACAGTTATATCAGTCATCAGAATTTAGTTATTAGTCATGTTAGTTATCAGTAAATTCATGTTATCACAATCTCAGATATAGTTATGATGTATTCATACATGTATTCTCATGTTCATATTAGTCAGTTAGCCAGTATTGTTCATGCATATGAACCCCATGCATTTAGCCTACCTTCCATGCATACCAGTACATTCAAAGTACTGACGCATTTGCGCTATGGTGTCTTATACCATAGTCTCAGAAGCACAAGCTCCAGAGCATCAGTAGCATTCCAGCCTCAGCAGTCAGAATTAACAGTGAGTCCTCATTTTTTGAGGACATGATCATTTATTTATTATCTCATTAATTAATTTATAAGTTGGAGTTAGTTGGGGACATGTCCCATCAACTCCTTATCCAGACAGTTATGTTTTAGATGTTTTTCAGACTACAGTATGTTCAGATAGTATTTTAGTTTTGGGTATTCTATTACCCCACTCAGATGTTATATTTTATCAGTCTTGCAGTTTTGAACCTTATGGCCTTTCAGCCTCCATTTTTGCATTATATTTAGTATGTTATAAAGTGTACATGTACAAATATCAGTCATGGGTTAGCTTGTGGTCCTTCGGGGTCGTGAGCACCGTGTAGTGTTCTAAGTACCATATTCAGGGCGTTACAACTTTTTTTCTATTTCTCCCCTCAACTTCTATTTTTTTTAAAATTCTTTTTTCTTTTTTCCGTTTTTAATTTTTGTCAACCTTTATTTTTTATTTATTTTTCTCAACCTTTATTTTTCTCCATTTCTCCTCTCGACTTCTATATTTTCTTTTTTTTTTCTTTGATTTTTATTTTTTCTTTTACATATTTTTCTTCATTTTTTCTTCCGCAACTTTTTTTATTATTTTTTTCCTTTTCTTCGACTTCTGCCAAACAAGTTACACCCCATGGGCAAAAGTTAACATTACCAAATTGTATCTTGATTTATGATCTGTTATATAAATCTTGCCTTCGAGGCAAGATATAGAATTTTCAAATAACAAGTTACGTTTCATGGCAGGAGTTGACATTACCACGTTATGTCTTGATTTATGAGATGTTCTACATCTCTTTCCATAGAGGCACGACTTATCCCAAATATTTTCAAACAACAAGTTACATATATTGGGCAAAAGTCAACACTACCACATTGTATATTTTACTTGTGAAATACTCTATAACTCTTGCGTTAGAGGCAAGACTTAGCTTAAGGATCATCAAATAACAAGTTATTCCCCATGCCTTATGAGGTACTCTATAACTCTTCCCGTATCGGCAATACTTAGGCCAAGGTCTTTCAAGAAATAAGTTGTGCCCCATGGGAAAGAGTTGACATTACCACATTGTGTTTTGATTTATGAGATGTTGTATGACTCTTGTCTTAGAGGCAAGACTTAACCCAAGGACTTTCAAACAACAAATTAAGCCCCATGAGTCATCAAATAACAAGTTATGCCCTAAGGGAAAGATTTGATACTACCACATTGTGTATTGAATTATGAGGTGCTATTTAACTCTATCCTTAGACTGAAGATTTTGACCAAGGGCTTGCACGTGATAAGTTGCGACTCATGGGAATGAGTTAACATTACCACATTGTGTCTTGATTTATGAGATATTGTATAACTCCTACCTTAGATGCATGACTTAACCCAAGGACTTTGAAACAACAAGTTACGCTCCATGGGTAAGAACTGACACTACCGTATTATATTTTGATTTATGAGATGCTCTGTAACTCTTGCCTTAGAGGAAAGACTTAACCCAAGGAATTTTAAACAACAAGTTACGTTCCATGGGCAAGAGTTGACACTATCACATTGTCTCTTAATTTATGAGATGTTTTATAAATCAAGGACTTTCAAACAACAAGTTTTGCCCTATAGGTAAGAGTTGACTCTATCACATTATGTCTTGATTTATGAGATGTTCTATAACTCTTACCTTAGAGGCACGACTTAGTTCAAGGACTTTCAAATAACAAGTTATGTCCCATGGGCTAGAGTTGACACTACCGCATCGTGTCTTGATTTACGAGATATTTTATAGCCCTTGCCTTAGAGGTAAAACTTAGCCCACAATTTATGCCCCTGGACAAGAGTTGACACTATCATATTGTGTCTTAATTTATGTGATTAGTCTTGCCTATAAGACAAGACTTAGACCAAGAACCTCCCCTAAAAATAAGTTACACCTAATGGGCAAGTATTGACACTATCGCATTGTACCTTGATTTATGAGATGTTCTATAACTCTTGACTTAGAGGCAAGACATGACTTAAGGTTTTTCAAACAACAAGTTATTCCCTACGAGCAGAACTTGACACTTTACCACATTGTGTCGATTTATGAGATGTTCTATAACTTTTGGCTTAGAGACAAGACTTATCTCAAAAGACTTCCAAACAACAAGCATGCCCTTAATTTTACTTTGATGTCAAAGAAAAAAGATCCCTTTGTAGATTATCCTTCTTTCTATTTATTAATAAAATATAATAGAATTTGAGAAAGAAGAGAAAAGAAACAAAATAGGGAAAAGAGAAAAAAGATTGAGGAAAAAAGAAAAAAAGAAAAGAAAAAAATAAAGGTTAAGAAGAAAGAGAAGAATAAAAAATAAAAAAAAGAAAAAGAAAGATTGAGAAAAACAAACATGAGAAGAAAAAGAATAAAACCAAAGTTTGAGAAAAATGAAAAAAAGAAAAAAAAAAGAAATGATAAAAAAAAAATTTAAAGTTGAGACAAATGAATTAAACAAAAGAGACCGATATAAATCATATATAATAAATTACATGTTCATTTGATGCTTTAAGTTTGGCAGAACCCATCGAAGATCCCCCAAAGTTGGCACCAACCTTCATTAAGATACTTCAACTAGGCATTGTTCATTTTAAACACCTTATATAGAATCCTGCTGTATTATTTGACACTTTTTATTAATATATTTTTCACTCACGAATGACATGTAAAGTGTTGAATAATATTTGTCATTTCTCCCCAAAATAATCCTTAAACAGTAAATTTTGAGTTAAAAAAGTTGTCAATAAAGTTATGACATTTGGCATTTTCCCAAAATAATTATAAAAAGGGGAATTAATCACTTTATAAAGAATCTAGAAGATGAATCTGATGGAGTCTCAGTCGTTCAATTAGAATTTCCACCCTCCTTACAGTCAGACATTCTCGATCTACTATTCCTAAATTTAGTCCCTGGTTTAAAAAGCAACCCTTTCTTTGGTTGTGTAAAATCCTAGATGTTTTCAGTTCTCATTGTTAGTATACCTCTTATCAAAGTCACTCCGAAATTGACAGTAATTGATTGAAGATGATGAGGAGAATTTCTCGCAAATCCAAATCATCTTATCCAGCAAAATCAACCTCACCCTCCTTCGTCATCTCTGCCATAGCCTAGATTTTTCAATCTATTAAAAACTATTTAATATTACATCTATTAAATACTCATTCTATCATGATCTAAAATCGGTACGTGATGGCACTTGTCATGCCCTTCAGACAAGTAAGCCTGTCCCGATCCTAAACTCAATAGTCAAGTAAATAAGAAATGGAAGAGAGGAAGAAAGATAAATCCAAATAACTAAAGAAGAAATAAAAATTTAAATATATCTAGTTCTTGTTGTCACTAGTACAAACCTCTAAATACAGAATGAGATCACCAAACTATAGTATCTTAGATACGAATAAAGCACAATATAGATAAAAAAGAGATCCAGTAAGCTTTGAATTTCATTAGCCACTACCTCGATCTAAGCGATATTCACAATCATCAATATTGAATGAACGAAATCTACGATCTACTACTTGAACCAATACCTGCACGGGGTGCAAAAGACAAAAACAAGAAAAGAAAAGCAAGAATGAGTATGAAATACATGTACTCAACAAGAATCGTCGATAACCGACCCTTATCCAAAGTGATTGTGAGAATACCAACCCAACTTCCCAAGGTACCCAAAGAAAACTAAATCCAATACTTACATACTTCATCCTATCATGGTATCCCAACACAACGACCAATATATTTACTAAATATCGGGCAGGTACATTAATCTAGGTGAGTCAACATAATTTATTTTATGATCAACAGTAAGAAAATTCAGTTATGAAGAAAAATCACTAACATAATATATCCGGCTCAATCAATTATACTCAACCAAATAATATTGGATAAAAACAGGGAGAGTGTACATATGTAATAACCCTCTAGGTTATTTTCTCAATTTTCACATATTTTTGATATTTTTTCCCTTTCCATAGTGGCTATCAGTTATTTATGACTTGTCAAAACTGTCGGTTTGATTTTTGGACCATTTATATGGTTTTAGGCTCATTTTCTTATTTTGGAGCTTTTGTTGTTAAGAAATTGGTCTCAGACCAAAACTCATAATAAATAGACTCGGATGGGAATTAAAACAACACTATCAAATCCGGAACATCAATTGTAGACTAGGAGGACCCTTGGTCCAAGTCCTGAGGATTTTGGACTTACTTAGGGCTCTTGGTCGGAAGTAGGTTAAAATGGCATATGTGGTTTGGGCCCATATTTTGCTAAAAAGACCTCATTTGGATTTTGTTGAGTCCAAATTCCATCTTTTGTGGGTTAGCATAGTCTGTTTTTATCCACTGGGTTCTGAATGGGATCGGAGCACCCAAATAAAGTTTAAATCTCTAGTTTCTAGTGCCATCGCCTTGGCAAGGTTGCCTATGGGATGGGAAGGCTGGAAAGAAAGAGGGGAACCTGGGTGGCTCCTATAGCACCATTGCAACCAAATGGTTGCAACGACAACCAAATTTTTTCCTTTTAGGCTTGAACCCCCTTCGACCCAAATCATTTTACCCTAATTCCAAACCTCTTAAAATATTCTTTGATCTCCAAAATTGGTTTGGGAATATTGGTTTAGGTCCGAGTTGATCACGGGAACTTCTCTTCACCTCGTCCGAATCTCATAAGTTTTGAGCTTTCTCTCTCTTAATTCCTCCATTAAACCTTTGTTTTACTCTTACATTAAGGCTGATTTGACTAAGATATTGACCTTGGATTGTGCTCAAATTTTAGGCACAAGTTTCTTGAGTAATGCAGGACTCGATAACGGACCCAATTTTAGGATTTCACGTGTGGGTCCCACAAGGCCATTTTAGATCTGAATTTTGACCCAATATATTATGTAGCAATATGGATATTATTTACTCCTATTAACTTGCAGATTATGACTTTGATAGTGCGATGTCATTTTTGAGATCATGGGACAAAGATGAACTCGAGGTAGACTCTGACCTACTTTTCTCTATGAGATGGTATAATGCATATATTGCACACTAGGTAGGGATTATAGGATATGTTCATACATAGTAATTTCATCTCTTGACCTATTTAGGGGATTTAGAATAAAAATTTAACCTGAACCTTAGTCTAGAATACTTGTTTTGGTATTTGGATCCTATTACACCAAATTATGAACTTGCTTGACCATAGATTGACATGAGTGAACCTTTAGTATAAGAAAAACCATATTAATTATTGATTTGATAGTATTTCCCTGATTACGTCCTTCTAATAGAACCTTAGTTTCTCAAATTACAGTGTTGGTATATGTTAATTTATATATATTGTTGGGCCTGAGGCCGTGGTCATGATACTAGTTGGACACCAGGTTAGAACTTTATACATAGAAAGGACTTGGATATAGTTGTAGATGTGTAGACACTTACAGTTGTATTGTTTGGATACTAGTGATGGCATGTATACATTTAGGCACATTTATACTTACTTAGTGGTATGATTTCGGTTAAACCTTGGTTTTACTAATATTTCCTAAAAAGAGGATTTATTCCCACCTTTCTTAACTTTAAAATTAATTCTTTGAAAATAGAAGTTTTATATCATGACCTGATTTACGATTCATGATGGCACCTACTTTATTTAGCCTGTAGGTAGGTCAAACCGTAGTTCATAGCTATAATCAATCGGCTAATTTTGTGGAAAATGGACTAGAAGCTGGAAATAAAAAATTAAAGACTTATGATAATATAAGACAATAATGGTAGTCTAAAAGATAGACAAAACATCAACAACCAACCCGCAACCAAGTAGTGTCGTTACAAGAGCTACTACAAAAGGAACACACAAGTATAGAAATAGTTAAACACAAATCTGTCTCGAATAGTAAAAGACTAGACAAGATAATAGAAGAAAAAAGGGAAAACTCCGACTCTGAGAGCTCACCCTATCTCCAAAATTAACTCATCATGATTGTCATGTCAGCGACAACCACTAGTACTCGAATCTACACTAAAAAGGTATAGAAGTATAGTATGGGTACGAAAATCAAGGGTACTCAGTAGGCATCATTGGCTAACTGAGCCAAGTCATGATATAAATATGATAAAAATGCAAGATAAATAAGCTAAGTCAAGGTAAAAGGGAAAACCTGGAAATAAGTTCCAAAACTGAAAATAAATAATCAAAATAGACATAATATGAAAGAAAGCACAATTAATACTACAAGACTAGCCCCCATAACCCAGTATGTGCAAACAAGTAAATAACTCAACGCGGGCCCTTATAAGCTCGAAGAGTGCAAACAAGGAAAGTAAATAAACAAAGTTTTGTAAATTTACCGTATATCAAGACATAACCATGAATCCATCCATATTATATCATATAATTGGAACTCAATAATATCATCATCATTACCATCATCTGCCTTATTTGAACTGGAACTCATGTCATCAATAATATCATCAATTGCCAGATTTGAACTGTATGAATAAACCATCGGGTTTGTACTGAAATTAGCATGACACGACCCAAACCCGAGCCTAGTCGTGTAGGGTATCTAAAGTCCAACCAGGATCAGATACCACCCCCAATACCCAACGGTAATCACCCTGCTCCCTATGTCAGATGGATTTCAAACATATAACAAGATTAAGCAATAATAATTCAAAGACATCAAATAAAGTCTATATTCGTAATCCAACAGACTCAATCAAATATCCAACTGGTGGAAATCCTAATACGATACCAATACCAAGGTTGACACTTATACCAACACTGCCCTGCCCATAGTAGTTCGACAAAGCCTCTAACAAGAATCAATTAACATCCGATTGGGACACACCCCCATAGCCAAAACCAAAATCCAAGAAATAAAAATAATGAAAAAAGTCCATAGCGTGAAATGAAGTCTTCCAGAGTTGGGAAGCTCACCACTTTAATCTGACTCAAAGCTGACCCCAAATCCAAGTCACTAAGTAGGAGAAATGGTAGTATGGCCGATTCCTACATCGCGTGAGATAGAACACCCGAAGATGGTTAGAGGAGTGAAAACTAGCATGTACTCAGGGATAAAGATAAAATAATACCATTATTAGAAACCAAATCAAATAACCATATGCAATTATACACATACATATATATATATATATATACCATGCCGGGAAAGGAGCCCGAGTTTAGGATGCATTTAAAACGATAACCTGGGCTGTGCAGCTCTGCCATCCTAAATGTCAAGCCACGGGCTATATGGGTTCATCTCCCCCTACTAAAAGGGCCCCGATGTATGTTAGCTGCATGAGCCTGAGAAAAACCTGAGATGAATAGTACAACTCCCAAAATATAAAGTGTGACATCATGCACACGGTCACCATGACCAAACCTCACATCGGCAAACATGAGTTTCCAGTATTGCTCCCCCCGGTACCTCCACCTTCCACAACTTTGCTAACATAGCCCTCTTTAATCCCATATTAAAACCAATTACATATTCCAACCGTTTACCAAGGAGTCTTTTATTTAGGAATTAATCGTTGGTATCATCATACCAAAATTAGAGCTTGCAAGTCTATCCTTTTATGCCATACCAAAACCATTAAACTAAGTTGACACCAAAGTTTTCAATTAAACCAAAACCATGGTCACCAAGGCCTTTCAAAAGCATTTAAAATCAACAAGACCAATTCAGGTTCCATTACCATTTATGCAATGCAAAGATATCAAGAGTATTCAAGCAATATGATAAAATCCTTCTCATTGGCATTTTAGCAAATACGTTGAGTGCATATAAGTTTTAAAACCATTACCAAGTAATTTGGGAAATCCCTAATACCCAATCCATTTACCATTAGCAAGCATTCCACAATGTCAAAATCATACTAAAAGCATGAAAGAAAACATAATTAAACCATAAGAACCATTATTCAACCATGAATATCAAAAAACCCCAACCAGTATTTCAAACCATAACAATATCATGAAAATCATACTTTAAAACATATGCTCAATGTAAAATAACAATTAGGGAGGAGTAACATGCCTTAGACCCTAAGAAAGATGGAGAGAAACCACCCTTTAGAGCCTTAACTAATTATCTTGATGAAACCTTAGCCTTTTGTTTAAGAGAGAGTTTGAGAAAGATTTTAAGAGCATTTGATTGGGAATAATAGGTTAATGAAGTCCCAAAAGGTGTTTTATATCGTGGTATCAAAGGGAGTTAAGAAGGGAAAATGGTCAAAATGCCCCAACTTAAGACTGTAAAATTACCATAGGTGGTTACGAGTTGACCCCGTGACCACAACATATGACTCGTACCATTAAGTCATCACCAAAACAATAAGTTAATACCCATACACTATCCACCATACGACTCCCTGATCCCCACTCATGACCAAACCATACGACTCATATGGTCCAGTCGTATCTAAGACAGAACCTAAGGGATTGGACACTGGACAATATACGACTTCTCCCAATGACTCGAAACCTATCCTTGTGGATCTTAGTGAGCCACTCGTACTCAACCTTGTGGTTTCTTTGTAGAAACTTTAGCAAAGCTACGTCCTTGGTATGCAACTGACGAACTTGCCGATCCAAGATTACAATAGGGACTTCCTTGTAAGACAAAATTTGAAGAACTAATATCCTTGATAGACATAATTTGTGACGAATCACCCACACACTTCTTCAACATGGAAACATGGAATACCAAGTGAATGAAGCTAAAACTAGAAGGAAATTCTAACTCATACACAACATAGCCAACCCTCCTCAAAACCAAGTACGGACCGACATACCTGGGACTGAGCTTCCCCTTCTTCTAAAACCGCATCACTCTCTTCATGAGATAATACCTTCAAGAACACCCTATCTCCACCTTCAAATTCTAAATTTCTTTGCCTTACATCCACATAAGATTTTTGACAACTTTGGGCAGCTTTAAACCTATCCCATATCTCCTTCACCTTCTCCATAGCTTGGTGAACAAAATTCAGGCCAAACAGCTCTGCCTCACCAACCTCGAATCACTCAATAGGAGATCTACACCTACTACCATACAATACCTCAAACAGAGCCATTCCAATGCTAGAGTGGTAGCTATTATTATAGGTAAACTCAATAAAAGGCAAATGCTCAACCCAACTACCACCATAGTCAATCACATAAGCTCTAAGCATATCTTTCAATGTCTGAATAGTTCTTTCTGCTTGACCATCCAACTACGGGTGAAAAGCAGTACTAAGACTTACCTTAGTCCTCAAACCTTTTTGAAACGACCACTAAAAGTGAGATGAAAACTGCATACCGCAATATGAGATTATAGAAATAGGTATCCCATGTAACTTCAAAATCCCTTGGAGATACAACTTGCATGATCCTCAACTGAGAAATTAGTCTTCATTGGCAAAAAGTAAGCAGACTTACTCATCCTATCCATGAGGACCCAAATCAATTTGAACTGATTCCATGATCGAGAAAGACCAGTAAATAAATCCATGTTGCTCACTTCACACTTCTATACCGACAACTCAATTTCTTGATACAATCCTCTGAGCCTCATGTGCTCAACCTTCACTTGTTAGCACACAACACACCTAGCTACAACACTAGCCATATCCCACTTCATGTTATTCCACCGATACATTTTCTTGTGGTCATCATACATTTTTGTTGAACTAGGATGAATAGCATAGCGCGACTCATGCGCCTCAACCAAGATTTACTCTCGCGAACCATCTATATCAGGAACACATAACCTCCCTTGGTACCACAAGGTGCTGTTACCAAAAATCTCAAAGGCCATCACCTTTTGCCCACTTACGGCACCCTTGATCCTCATCAAGACAGGATCCAACACTTGCTTCTCCTTTATCTCCGCACCAAGCGACGACTGCGCCACCTCTTGCACAAATACACCACCATCCCCAGAGTCCAAGAGACGAACTCTAAGGTTTGACAAATGGTGAATATCTCTCACCAACTCCCGTTTCCCTTCATCTACATGAGCCTGACTCCCATGGATAACCTATTAAGAGCATCAACAACCACGTTAGCCTTACTTGGATGGTAGCTAAAACTCATGTCAAAATACTTGGTAGATCAAGACATCTCGTCTGCCTGAGGTTAAGATCTTTCCGATTAAACACATATTACAGGCTCTTATGATCAGAAAAAATATTCACATACACTCTATACAAATAGTGCCTCTAGATCTTCAACGCAAAAACCACAGCTAAGAACTCTAAGTCATGAGTTGAATAGTTCTTGTCATGCACCTTCAACTGTCTAGCGGCATAAACCATCACCTTACCATGCTGCATCAAGACATAACCAAGCCCCACATGGGACGTATCCCAATAGACCATAAATCTATTAGTGCCTATGGGCAAAGTCAAGATCGAAGTTGACATTAGCTTATTCTCTAGCTTTTCAAAAATACCCTCACAAGTATTCAACCGCAACAACTTCACCTTTTTCTAAGTTAACTTAGTCAACGGGGCAACTATAGTTGAAAAACTCTCCATAAACCTCATGTAGTAACCAGCCAAACCCAAGAAGCTCCGACTATCAATTGGAGTCGTGGGTCTAGGCGACTTCTTAACCACAATAACTTTATGCAGATCCACCATGATCCCTTCACTAGAAATGACATCACCCATAAAAGTGACAGCGTACAACCAAAATTCATATTTTGAAAATTTAGCATACAATAATTAATCTTTTAGGGTCTTCAAAACAATGCGGAGGTGATCATCATGATCCACCTTGCTCTTAGAATACACCAAAATAACATCTATGAACATAATAACGAATAAATCCAGAAACTCACGAAAGAGTCGATTTGTCAAATCCATGAATGCTGTCGGGGCATTGGTCAACCCAAAAGACATAACCAGAAACTTGAAATGCCCATACAAAGTTTGGAAGGAAGTCTTAGGGATATCCACTTCCCTATATTTAGTTGATGATACCCGGATCGAAAATCAATCTTGGAAAAAAATTTAGCACCCTGAAGCCGATCAAACAAATTATCTATCCTTAGAAGAAGATACTTATTCTTTATTGTCACCTTATTCAACTACTGGTAATCTATGCACATATAAAGGAAACCATTCTTCTTACACATGAATAACACCAGTGCACCCCACAGGGACATACTAGGATGGATGAAACCCTTTTCTAAAATATCCTTTAGTTGCTCCTTAAGCTCCTTCAACTCAGTTGGAGCCATTCTATATGGAGGAATAAAAATTAGACGAGTGTTAAGAACAAGATCAATCCTAAAATCAATCTTCCTATCAGGAGGTACACCAAGAAGGTCATCAGGAAAGATCTCAGGTAATTTATTCACCACCGGGACAGAATGCAAGGAAGGACCCTCCTAGTTAGAATCTTTAACTCAGACCAGATGATAAAGATACCCCTTGGAGATTAATCTTCGAGATCTAAGATATGATATAAACTTTTCCTTAGGAGATAGGGAACCACCCTCCCTCTCAATGACCTACTCATTACAAAATTTAAAAATAACCTTATTGGTTCGACAATCTAGAGAAGCATAGCACGAGTACAATAAATCCATCCATAATTTGACATTGAAATCAACTATGTCTAATTCAAATAGATTAACTAGAGTCTCCCTACCACCCACAGACACCATACAACCCCTATAGACTCTTCTAGCCAACACAGAGTCACCCATTAGAGTAGAAATAAAAAAAGGCTCAAAATACACTCGAGACCAAAACCAAAATGCGCAACCATAAATGAGGCCACATAAGAGAGAGTGGACACCGAATCAAGTAAATAATACATATCACGGGAAATGAGTTTCAATATGCCAGTCACGATATCATGGGATTCCTCAAACTACTGGTGTGTAGTGAGAGAATAGAGATAGTTTTGACCAATACCGGAGCTAGATGGTGTGCCCTTTAGTGCCGGAGCTGGTGAAGAGGAAACTTGAACCTTGTTTGCCCCCAAAGAAACCTTGGCCACTGGAAAAATTCTAACCATGTGACCTAGATGACCACAGTTGAAGCACTTGTCCTTTTCTTCATCACATTAACCCTAATGTAATCAACCAAAAAATCTGCAGGGAGGATATGATGAAGCTAACTGGGCCCTGCTAGACTGAGATTGGTGACCCTATGCCCTTTAATTATCGCTACCATAGAAATGCTTGTCACCCGACAGGTTTTGGTAGAGATCACTAGCCATCAAGTAAGACCCAGAATTGGCCCATGATGTTGGGCGTATTTACACGCCTAAAGCACCATAATTTACCCATATTTTAGCTAAGTTTTAAGGAAAAAATATATAATTCCTGCACTTTTAGTCCATTTTCCTGTAAGTGAGCTAACCAACGTGATTAGCATGTTTTTAGGTATTAATGATGAAGATTTCAGCACTTTGTGGACCTTTCAGTTGCAAGGGAAACTTCGCATAAGAGGGAAGGCAGCTTTTGGAAGCTTGTGGACTGAATGTGATGCATGGAGAATCTGTCCAGGGCAAAATCAGTATTTCTTAATACTTAGGGGTGCAGCAGTAACCTAGTAGGATTAGGACAAGGATGTTATAAAAACCTTATTTGCTGAATTTTTCAGTATTGATTAATTCATTCATTCATTATTGTTTTTCAGAATTGAGACGCCACTTTTGGATTATTCACGTTACAATTTCTGTAACTTTAGACAGAAAAAATGCTACAAGAACGGCTAGAGAGGAAATCACGTCATTCTCATAGTGACGCCAATACATACCCATCGTGAGATTGTTATCGTTTTGGTATGATGATGATGATGTCTTCGTTGTTTTCCTTTACAATCATGAGTAGCTAAACTTCTCTGTTAGGGTTATGGAAGCCTTTTGATATACTATCTATTACTATGAGTTTGTGAATTATTGATGTGTTATGCTACTTATATCATTACTCTCTTTGTTTTGATTGAATTCTTATGGTTGCAAACATAGAGAATACGCCATTATAGCATTAACTTGTTTGCGAGAAAAGTTACATGTTTGGAAAAGAGAGTGTGACAAGGAAATAGGGTTACCAACCCCTATTTACACGTTAATGCCTTAACCGGATTAACTTCTTGGAGAATTTGTACCGTTAGTTATACACTTTAAGCTCGAGAGAGTTAAAGTGAAATAATCCTTGATGGTTGAGAAACACTAGGATTTACCATTAGAATACGAATCTCTATAAGTGCATGCATGTCTGAATTCCGCATTACTCATAGTTAATAGATACATAGAACTCATAAGGTGGAAATAACCCTAACTTATTTTTCTCTGTGATTAAATCTTACTAAACAAAGCATTCTGTTGTTACTTTGATAGCATTAATTCACGCCACAATCCAATCCCCCCTTTTTCGTGGAATTTTCGATCAACAGTCTACTAATAATTGCAACACTTAGTGACCAAGTATTCCCTGTGGGATTCGACACCCAACCCAGTTGGGTTCTATATTTGACAGCGACCGCTTACACTCTTACGAGAGCTATAGTTTGGGCGTTATCAAATTTTGGCGCCGTTGCCGGGGAATACGGTTGTCAACTAAGTTTATGATAGTTAATAGACCCTTTGGTCAAAGATTCTTGAATTTTACTTTTTGTTTGTTGTTTTTGTTTTGTTCAGGTTTATTGGAGTGCATGCCAAATACATGAAGTTCTGGTCAACCGTTATTACCCATAAATCCTGAACCACAACTTATTGGCAGAATGGATGCACAACGTGACTTTGAAAGAAGGGCTGCTCAACAGGAGCAGGCTAGGTTAGCTGTGTTGGCAGTTGATAACCCAGGTCGGGCAACAAATCCTGATGATGAGGACCTGGGTGATGATGAGTTACTTAATCCACGGCGTGCAGATGAGGTGGCAGCACCTGTGAACATGAGAGATCGTCAAGCGAGAATGAGACCTGAACGCCGAGCTGTGCAGTCTCCTTTTGATGATGATGATGACGATTTGGATGGAGCTGGTGCCACAGGGGCTATTATTCCTCCGCCCTTGGCACCCGGAGCCAAGTTTAATATCACTAGCACCATGATCCAGTTGTTGCAACTCAAAGGGTTATTTGGTGGACTTGCAGGCGATGATCCGAATATGCATCTGATCAACTTTATCTCAACATGTAAGGCGTTTGACAATCTAGGGGTTGGACAGAATACAATCCGGCTGCGCTTATTTCTATTGTCTCTATCTGGAGAGGCAACTCTATGGTTGAACGGGCTAACTCCTGACTCTATCACTAATTGGAGGCAACTGAAAGACGCTTTCCTAGAAAGATTCTTTCCGCCATCCAAGAGAGCACAATTAAGAGATGAGATTAGCAATTTTCGACAACTTCCAACTGAAGCTCTCCACGAAACATGGGAGAGGTTCAAGAAGAAGCTTATACGCTGCCCAAACCATCAGATGACCAATATCCACTTGATGGAGATATTATACAGGTCTTTGAATTCGGTGACTAAGCCAGTGGTTGGTAATGCTGCAGGTGGGTCATTCATGGACCTTACTTTTATTGAGGCAAGTGATATGCTAGATCGTATGACAAAGCAGAGAAGAGCTTGGCATACCAGGGATTCTGAGTTATCAAACTCTACTATATCTATTGGCATGACTGCACAGTAGAGGCGAAGACGAGAGGAACGTGACCAAGATATGGCCCACATGAAAACGCAGATGGATCTTCTTACCAAGCACTTATTATCAGGGAAGACCAAAAAGGTTAAGGCCGTTGTATCACAGGGAAGAGATGAATCCGACTCTGAGGAAGAAGCGAACTACTTGAATAATCAGGTTGGTTTCCGAGGCAATACCCAAGGAAACCAAGGTCGGAACTATTATGATAAATCTGGATACAAGGACCGCGATCAAGGTGGTTGGAAGAATAAGACTGACATGAGTGGTTTGTATGTTCCTCCTGGAAACCGTGAGGCTGTGGCGTCTGGCTCTGGAAATATGTCCATGGATGATATGATGGCTAAGCTGTTGAAAGGGGTGGAGGCAACCAATATGGGCGTTACTGAGGTAAAGAATGATTTGTCATCAATAAATCAATTGGTTGACTCGCATTCTACTGCAGTAAAACAGCTGGAGCAACAATTGAGTCAATTATCAGCGGCATTCAACTAAATAAAGGCTGGCACGCTACCCAATGACACTGTGCAAAACCCAAGGAATGACGGATCGTGTATGGATATTACTACCCGGAGTGGTAAAGTGTTGGAAAATCCATCCAAAGGCAAGCAGGTGGTTGATGATATAATAGAGAATATTGATGAAGCAGAGTTTGAAGAGGCCGTAGAAGCTGAAGTGAGTGCTCATGATGTTACACCTAGACGTCACCAGCCTGAAAAGAGTGATAATCAGAAGCAAGATAAAAAGAAAGTGGTGGAGAAAACGATTCCTCTTCCACCACCACCTTTTCCTCAGAGACTGAAGAAGAAGGCTGATGACACTCCTAAAAAGGTTGATAATCGGAAGCAAGATAAAGAGGAAGTGGTGGAGAAAACGATTCCTCTTCCACCACCACCTTTTCTGCAGAGACTGAAGAAGAAAGCTGATGACACCAGGTTCAGTAAATTCATGCCCATGTTGAAGCAGCTGACTATTAATGTTCCGTTGGTGGAGGCGCTGGAACAGATGCCTGGGTATGCTAAATTCATGAAGGACCTGTTGACAAAGAAGCGGGCAGCAAGTTATGAGCTGGCAGATAATGTTCATCATTGCAGTGCAATCGCTACAAGATCGCTAGTACAGAAGAAGGCAGATCCTGGTGCTTTCACTATTCCTTGCACGATTGGATCATTGGATTTTGCTAAGGCTTTGTGCGATTTGGGAGCTAGCATCAATTTGATGCCGCTATCTATTTACAGAAAGTTGGGGTTGGGTGATCCTACACCAACCAATATGCAGCTCGTGATGGCAGATAGGTCGGTAAAACGGCCTGTTGGTATCTTATATGATGTGTTGGTGAAGGTTTCCACCTTCATCTTTCCTGCAGACTTTGTTATTTTGGATTGCGAGGTGGATTCTGAAGTTCCCATAATCTTGGGGCGTCCTTTCCTCGCAACTGGAAGTGTGCTGATTGATTTAAGAGCTAATGAGCTTTTATTTCGGCTGAATGACGAAGTGGTCCATTTTGATGTATATAAATCGATGAAGCAGCCTAGAGATATGGATGTGTTCTCTGTAGCTGATGTTTACTATAAGGATGAGAAAGGATTATCTATAGAGAAGCAGCTTATTGTTGAGCCATTGTCTGCTGTGCTGTTGAATTTTGAGCATGAGGATGTTGAAGAATATGAAGAAACTGTTTGTGCTCTAACAGGAATAAAGTCCTATTTTCATGCTACTAAGAAGCTGGACCTTGATCTTAGGAATCGACCTTCACCAACAGCGAAGACTTCCATTGAAGAGCCACCAGTGCTAGAATCGAAAGAGCTCCCAGTCACCTAAGGTATGCGTTCTTGGGAAGTGGAAATACACTTCCGGTGAGTGTTGCGGCTGATTTAGGTGAACAGCACATAGAGGCTCTCATCTCTGCTCGGAAGAGGTACAAGAGAGCTATGGGTTGGACTATTGATGATATAATTGGTATCCCTCCTGGGATATGTATGCACAAGAGTCATCTTGAAGAAAATTGCATGCCTACAAGTAAGCATCAGCGTCGTCTGAATCCATTCAGAAAATGATGCACCATCTATCTCGATGAAGTCTAAGTAAACATGATAGCTATGTCATGCCGCAACAATAAATCAAGCGCTAAATGGGAGGCAACCCATCGTTTTTAGTCGTTTTGTTTTCCTAGGAGTTTGTTTTGTTAAATGAAAATCCAAAAAGAAGAGTCGAGCCACGACCAAAACTAAGGCGCTTGGTGGGAGGCAACCCATCTTTCTAATCATTTTTGTTGTTTTTGATTAAGTGTAGGGGAAGACGTATAAAAGAGGAGCTTGGTCTCAAATTTTGATTTGAAAGTGAGCAATGTTAAAGGTAGTAAGTGAGTAATGAAGGAGCAAAAGGCTTTCGGTTAGGCATTGCCTATACAAATCTAGGTAATGGACAAGGCAAGGCCTATGTAAATCTAGGCAACGGACAAGGCAAGGCCTATGCTATTTCCTTTGCTCTCTGAATCGATAATGCTATAGCATAGGCGCCGCCTATGCTCAACTAGGCAAAGATAAAGGCGCCGCCTATGCCATTGCCTTTGCTCTCTGAATCTATAATACCATAGCATAGGCGCCGCCTATGCCCAACTAGGCCATAGCATAGGCGCCGCCTATGCTCAACTAGGCAAAGCTAAAGGCGCCGCCTATGCCATTGCCTTTGCTCTCTGAATCTACAATGCCATAGCATAGGCGCCGCCTATGCCCAACTAGGCTTTGCTAAAGGCGCCGCCTATGCTAAGCATAGGCAAAGCATTAGGCGCCGCCTACTTATGCTTTTTTGGTCTTCTAACCCAATTTTTCATGGGTCAAACCCGACCCAAGCCTTGGTCTATAAATAGAACTTCAACCTTGAGACAAAATCACATTGTTTGCTCAACCTAGGTGCCGCCTAACCTTCCCAAATCTCTCTAAACTTTTCTTTTTGCTCATCTAACCTTGCAAGATCATCTTCCGAATCCATCACCAAGTAAGTTCTTCTTTTATATTCCGTAGTTATTACAATACTACGCCTATAATGATTTGTTAAATCTTGAAGTGGTGTTGGTGATTTGAATGTGGATGGTTTGTTATGATACATCTAGTTGAGTGAAAGAATACGTGTGGGTGTTCTTGACTTTGTTCCGATTTGTATTTGATTGTTATACACTGTCATCTTTTTGCAGAATTGAAATGGTAAAGTTAATTACATAATCTTGTAAGATGAAAGCTTGAATGTTTGAATGACTCGTTCATCGAGATAAAGATCATGATTGAATACAAGCATGAGATGTTGTGATTATTTCTATGCCATAACTTGATACGATCTCTATGTAGTAGTCTTATTCAAAAGGTGCATTAATCCAAACATGAAAGTGTAGCTAAGATTACATGAAATAGAGTTGTAAAGAATAGTTAAGGTTCCATGAAAGTATGACTGTGCTGAACATATTGTTGGAACATATCGCCTACATGTATGTCGATGAAGTCTTAGTAATCGATATCATTCACTTAATTAGTTGGTGCCAACAAATTAAGTGTGGGGTGGTGCCATTATTGTTTGTTTGTCGATCAAATCTTCCGAGATAAGCTAACATGACTTTATTTTAATCTCAGGTAAAATGGCACCAAAAGGTCGACCAGGAAAAGAAAAAGCGTCCACCTCACAGAAAGGTCAGAAAAGGGGAAGAAAAGGGCAAGCTGAATCCTCCTCGCTGCAAATACCTCGCCACATGTTCGGGATAAAATGGGTCCTAGAGGAGGAAGGAAATGAGTGGTACAAGAACAACAAAGTGAAAAATATGTTCACGTGGAGTTGATACAAAAGGAGAGTCTAGCGAAGAGAGAACCTCACATTTTGGCTAAAATCATGGCACTACATCTTGATTTCATTTTCCAAGATATGGGAGAATGCAATCTTGATCTAACGCGAGAATTCTATGCCAATTGGTCCCCAAAGACTACCAGAAGTGAAGTGAAGATTCGGGGCCAAGTCTTGCAACTGAATGCAGAGTTCTTCAACTCTTTTCTGGGTTTTCCATCTGTAGATCCATCACCGCTCAAGGAGCTTTATCACAGACCTCCGTACAGGGCAATCAGACACACACTGTGCGGAACAAGATCAATGGCACGTTGGAGTCGTCACAAGGATACCGGTCGGCACAATACCTTCCCGTATGCTTCCTTGAACAGAGAAGCTCGGATATGGTTGAGGATAGTCAACTCTTGCCTGATTCCAAGGACACAGTACACAAATATCACACGTGATAGAGTATGCTTGGTGTACGCTCTGATGACTAATATTCCCATCAACATTGGTGCGGTTATACGGTCGTCAATGCGTAAGGCTAGGCTGCACAAGAGGTCCCACTTCAGCTTTGGCAATTTGTTGACTGCGATATTGAGGAAGGAGGACATTGAAGAGGAACCTGTAGATCATAAGCTTCCACACAACCCGAATAAGGTTGATCTTACAAAGGTTAAAGATCCTGAAACTATGCATGGCGTCAACCTGACCACTGTAGAAAGACATGCTCGCGATGAAAGCTTCTTCCGCCATTTATATGGCATGACGAGGTTTACCATGATGAGTGGGGGACGTGTTCCAACTGATGCAGAGCTCCAGCAGTTGGATTATGACTACCCGATGAATGAGCATGCGCGGGCTATGTGTGGAGTAGGTGTATATTTTGAGGAACCTCTCGATGATGACGTACTGACTGACGATGATCACCGACAGCCAGACTCAGACGTGGAGGATAACTCTGATGACGATGACTCTGATGATGATTCTGATGTAGGGGGTATGACCCCAGACATAGAGGAAGAGTCCGACTAATCAGGTTTTCCTTATTTATTTTCCACTGAGGACAGTGTGTCCCGTCTAAGTGTGGGGTGCTGGTATTTTATGCTGTATTGTACTTCTTTGCCTGCATTTATTCTCGTTTGTAGTTAAATTTTTAGATTTGTAGTTAAATTTTTAGATTTTTAATTTTTTTTTAGATTTTGCATGAAATTGTTCTGATAGGCGGCATGGTATTATGACAAGAGTTTGTGCCAAAATCATTACTATTGAGACATTTAGGCTCTAAGTGTGACTCACTGTGTGATAATTGTGTGGTTTAATTCATTCACCTGTTGGGTCAAGAGTCTATACTGCTCCTAATTAAGTTGACCATGTGCCTTGTGTGTGTGAGGTTATAGTATATTCTGTGTTGAGACTGATGCTAGAACTTGCCTGGTGTGTGTGTAAAGCGAAATAAAGAGTGTGAGTTTAGGAGATGATTTAGGCATTTCTTTGGCAGCCTGTGATTGTTTAACTTCTTTTTACCTACCCTTGTGCATTATCCTAGTTAACCCCCTTTGAGCCCTTAGCTATTTTTTTTTTTGACAGCCTCATATGTAGCCTAGTCCATTTTTTTAAGACCATAATTTGATCCAAATTCCTAAGCGCCTTAAATTGTAAAGTCATGTGACAAAATAAGAGGAAATTGGGTGAGAGTGATGCCTTAGAGTGTATTGGTACTTGAATTTGTTATGAAAAAAGAGTGGCTATCATAGAGGTGTTTTATTAAAAAAAAAAAAAAAGAAAAAAAGAAAAAAAAAATGAAATGACTAAAAAAGTTAGTTCTGTTTATAATTGAATAACAAAATAGGTGAAAAGGGGTGGTAGATGAAAGGAAAGTAGAGGGGTTGTTTAAAAGAGAGTGTTAATGGCATAATGTGATGTATTAAAGCGCTTAGGGAACTTAGTCACTATTTCTGGCCAAAATAGTCCTACCTGTCCCTTAGCCTACATTACAACCTGTAAAGACCTATTTGATCCTAAGCTTAGCATTCTGATATTAGTAGAGCATTACACTAAGGGCAAGCCTATGGTCATCAGTTGCAACATATGAATTCTTTGTGAGAGTGAGAGAAAGGAGAATCTTATACCCATGTTTCGAAAAAATGCAAACTTGTGAGTGATTATGGGTGATATTTTGTGTGAGACACACATGATTGATGAGTTTTGGGTAGTGTTATATGATTCTTTGTGCCTTAACTTGTGGATACGAATTAACCATCATCACGAGTCTATGTTGGAGGTTGAATTGTTTCTAGCAGTGATCAAGAGAACTACTCTTTGTTAATAATTGCCGTGCCTGTCTTGATGAATATTTTGTGTTACTGCTGTGAAATCCTAGTTAGATGTTTGCATGGACGTAATATTTTGTTCGAGGACGAACAAAGCTTGAAGTGTGGGGTGTTGATGTTGGGCGTATTTACACTCCTAAAGCACCATAATTTACCCATATTTTAGCTAAGTTTTAAGGACAAAATATATAATTCCTGCACTTTTAGTCCATTTTCCTGTAAGTGAGCTAACCAACGTGATTAGCATGTTTTCAGGTATTAATGATGAAGATTTCAGCCCTTTGTGGACCTTTCGGTAGCAAGGGAAACTTCACATAAGAGGGAAGGCAGCTTTTGGAAGCTTGTGGACTGAATGTGATGCATGGAGAGTCTGTCCAGGGCAAAATTAGTATTTCTTAATACTTAGGGGTGCAGCAGTAACCTAGTAGGATTAGGACAAGGATGTTATAAAAACCTTATTTGCTGAATTTTTCAGTATTGATTAATTCATTCATTCATTATTGTTTTTCAGAATTGAGATGCCACTTTTGGATTATTCACGTTACAATTTCTGTAACTTTAGACATAAAAAACACTACAAGAACGGCTAGAGAGGAAATCACGTCCTTCTCATAGTGACGCCAATACATACCCATCGTGAGATTGTTATCATTTTGGTATGATGATGATGATGTCTTCGTTGTTTTCCTTTACAATCATGAGTAGCTAAACTTCTCTGTTAGTGTTATGGAAGCCTTTTGATATACTATCTATTACTATGAGTTTGTGAATTCTTGATGTGTTATGCTACTTATATCATTACTCTCTTCGTTTTGATTGAATTCTTATGGTTGCTAACATAGAGAATACGCCATTATAGCATTAACTTGTTCGAGAGAAAAGTTACATGTTTGGAAAAGAGAGTGTGACAAGGAAATAGGGTTACCAACCCCTATTTACACGTTAATGCCTTAACCGGATTAACTTCATGGAGAATTTGTACCGTTAGTTATACACTTTAAGCTCGAGAGAGTTAACGTGAAATAATCCTTGATGGTTGAGAAACACTAGGATTTACCATTAGAATACGAATCTCTATAAGTGCATGCATGTCTGAATTCCGCATTACTCATAGTTAATAGATACGTAGAACTCATAAGGTGGAAATAACCCTAACTTATTTTTCTCTGTGATTAAATCTTACTAAACAAAGCATTCTGTTGTTACTTTGATAACATTAATTCACTCCACAATCCAATCCCCCCTTTTCCGTGGAATTTTCGATCAACAGTCTACTAATAATTGCAACACTTAGTGACAAGGTATTCCCTGTGGGATTCGACTCCCAACCCAGTTGGGTTCTATATTTGACAGCGACTGCTTACACTCTTACGAGAGCTGTTGGTTGGGCGTTATCACCCCACTTATTCTTGAGACACTTCTCACCATCCCCACCACTCAACTGTTGGCCACCACCCTACTCAAAAAATCTAAACTTCTTGCTCTGCCACTCTCCTATCTTAACCTGCTTCTTCTTCTCTTCCTCTCCCTGCTGGATGTACACAATCAACCTAGAGATATCCATGTCCTTGTTAGACAAGGAAGCCATACTCTCCAAAATCAAGTCTCGAGATAACCTAGAAGTGAACTTCCTCATTCTATCCCTCATGCTAGAAACTAACTTTGAAACATATCAAGATAACTGGTGAAACTTTAAGGTATACTCCTTAACTGTTATCTTACCTTACTTTAAATTAACAAACTCTTCCACCTTCACTTCCCTTAGCTATTGAGGAAAGAAGCGGTCCAGGAAAGCATTAGAAAAATATTCCATCAGGGCTGACTCAACATCATCACCCCTTGACTGATCCCATTCCTCGTACCACTGGTACACTACATCTTTTAGCTAGTAGGTGGAAAAATCCATGCCCTCCATATTTATGGCATGCATAACACGTAAGATCTTTTCAATCTCATCCAGAAAACCTTGAGGATCTTTCTCTACCTTAACACCAGTAAAGGTTGAAAGATTCAACCTCAAGAATTGGCAAACCCTTGTGGCCTCAGAAGATGGAGTAATAAAAGCAACTCCCTCAGCCAGAGAAGCTACAAACTGCACAACATAGGGATAGACTGATTAAAATCAGCATTCGTCATATCAACCTGAGGAGCTTGAGAAGGACTGAAGGGAATCGATGGAACTCCAGGAGGGAAGTTAGGAATTAGGTCCCTAGACCAGGTCTGAACCCCATAAGTAGGATGGGTCCCATCAACATTATCCTTGGGTGGGACAGAAGAGTTTTCGTAAACTTCAGATCATCTGGGAGGCATGATTTAAAAGGCGAACAAATGAGTATTAGATAAGATTTCATGACCTTTGAATCTATAGCTTGAAAATAGGACACAAGAAAGAGAAATATTCCTAAATACCTCGTAGCCTATCCCTTATGAGTGTGGAAAACTACACTCCCTTAAAAGAGACTCTACTCGACATGGCTTTGTGGACTCCCAATTAACCATGAACCTAGGGCACTTATACCAATTTGACACGACCCAAACCTGGGCCTAATCATGTCGGGCATCTCAAGTCAAACTAGGATCGAAGACCACCCCCAATACCCAACCTTAACTTCCCTGCTCCCTATGTCGTATGAATTATGAACATATGATAAGATGAAGCAGTAATAATTCAAAGACATCAAATAAAGTCCACATTCATAATCCAACAACCTCAATAAATCCAACTGGTGCCAACCATAATTCTAACACCAATACCAAGGATGACACCAATACCGACACCATCCATGCCTATAGTAGTCCGACAAAGCCTAAATCCAGAATTAAGTAACATCCGGTCAGGACATGCCCCCGACCATAGAGAAAACAAAAATCCAAGAAATAAAAATAATGAAAAGAAGTCCATAACATGAAATGGTTTCTTCCGGAGTATGAAAGCTCACTATTTCAATCTGACTCAAAGATGTCCCTGAATCCAAGTCATTGAGCAAGAAGAATGGTAGTATGGCTGATTCCTGCATCACGTGGGGATACAATGCTTGATGATGGTTAGCGGAGTGAATGCTAGAATTCACTCAGGGATAAAGATAAAATAATGCCATTATTAAAAATCAAATCAACTAACCATATGCAATTATACATATACATATATATACCATTTTGGGATAGAGAATCGGTTTTAGAATGCATTTCAAATATTAACCTGGGGTGTGTAGCTCTGCCATCCTAAATGTCCACCCATAGGATATATGGGTTCATCTTCCCCTACTGAAAGGGCCTCGGTACGTGTTAGCCACACGAACCAGAGAAAAATCTGAGATGACTAGTATATCTACCAAAATAGAAAGTGTGACATCATGCATACTGTTACCATGACCAAACCTAATATCGGCAAACATGAGTTTCCAGAATTGGTCCCGTCAAGACCTCTACCTTCCACGGCCTTGCTAACAAAACCCTCATTAAGCCCATATTAAAACCAATTACTCATTCCAACCAGTTACCATAGAGTTTTTTGTTTAGGCATTAACTGTTGGTATCGTCATACAAAAATTAGAGATTGCAAGTCTATCCTTTTATGCCATACCAAAACCATTAAACTAAGTTGACTCCAAAGTTTCCAATTAAACCAAAATCATGACCACCAAATCCATTGCAAACCATTTAAAATCAACCAGGCCAATTCAGGTTCCATTACCATTTATGCAATGCAAAGATATCAAGAGTAGTAAAACAATGTGAAAAAATTATTTTCATTGTCATTTTAACAAATAGGTTGAGGGCACATAAGTTTCAAAACCATTACCAAGTAATTTGGGGAATCCATAATATCCCAAAATCTATTTACCATTAACATGCATCCCACAATGTCAAAATCATACTAAAAGTATGAAAGAAAACATAATTAAACCATGAGAACCATTATTCAACCATGAACATACAAAAAACCCAACCAGTATTTCAAACTGTAACACCCCAGAAATTTGCTTGTTAAAGATTCGTGCGTAAGCGTGTCGAGCCCAATTTTCTATGTGTGATTAATAATTTTTCTGTATAGTATTTCTAAGATTTCGACCTTCCATTGCGTAGAGCATCGAATAATCTTTTCAACTATATGTGGAACACCCAAAACTGACACTCGAGCGATGAGTTACGGACATTCCGATCTAGCGATGAATAGTGATGAACAGTAAAACATGCAGGAAATTAAAATTACTGCAGCCAGGCGAATTTCAGGGTCAACTTCAAATGACCATAACTCCTTGTACATAATGATCTGGGTGAGATAATATTTATCAACGGAAATATCTAAGAGTCCTCTTTCTAATGAAATTGGTTTCATCCAATTTGGCTGTCGGAGTAAAACGTTATGGTCGATCTACTTCAGCCTATCAAAACAGTCCACCAAAGGACAGATTTGACATTATTTGTTTTTTTAAGGGCAATTTGGTCATTTTACACCCCCTCTTGGACGAAAATTTGTCCATTTAATCCATAATTGAACCTTCAAAATTCATTTCTCCATGAAAAATTTGGGATAATGAAACCCTAGCCAAATTTCACCTTCAAATATCTTTCAATTTCATCGTAGAAATCAAAAATTAATTCGATAAACGAACTCCTCATTTCAAGACCTTCGGGGAGCACCCATTATTTTTCCGAAAAGGATTCCGTAATCAAGAAGTCAATTTCAAGGTATGTGAGGTTTTGAACAAGAGCAATCTTCCATTCTTGTGCCCAAAGCTTTAATTTTATTATGGTTTTACATGATTTTGCAAGTGAGATTATGTCTAAATAATTCGATTATGAGATTATGATGATTGAATGAATAAACTTTGATTTATATAATTATCTCAATGTTTTCATGATATGATTTAATAATTATCATTGCGAATTACACACTTTTACCACGAGGTGGTATTTTGAATGATTTTGGGACGTATGTCGAGATGGTATTTTGGAATAATATTTTGAGATATGTGCCAAGCTTTATGCTTCCCAATGACGATTTGAATTATTGAATATATATTTGAGACATGAGATATCTTGATATCTATAATTGTAAATTTCATATTTTTATTTTGAACGATTTCGAGATATATGTTGAAATGGTATTTTGGAATGATTTTGAGATTTATGATAAGCTTAAAGCTTCTTTATGATAAAATTGAATCATTGAGCATATTGAGATATAACATTTGAGGTGTTACCATGAGTCTTGATATTTTCTCAAAAATATTGATGTTGTCATGACTTGATAAATTGTTACATTTTGACATTTAAAAAGGTTGAGTTCTATTATTGAAATTTTATGATATTCGAAAATGGGTATACACTCAAATTACTTTATGATGGATTTATAAGACTTTGAGATTTTTTTCAATATGGATATACATGATTACTTCATTACTCTACTTCTTAAATTGAGAATTTATGCTATGAATTGCATACTACTACAATGAATTGATATTTCTAAAGGCTTTCGAGATAAAAGTCGTGATTTGAGTTGTACTACGGGATATGTATTCTTATTATGAATTGAAGGTCTTAAGTGCTTTTCAAAAGCTGTTGTCATGATTTAATTGTCGAATTGAAAGAATAATTATTTGAGTACATTGACCTTGAACTCGCAGAGTAGAGATGATTTTGACTATGAGAAAGATTGATTTTGATATAGATGTTGAGATGAATTTTGGTATTTTTCCGGATGATTTTGTTGAGTTGAATTGTTGAAAATATTACGTATTGAGTCTTCATATCCTTGTCCAAATGTCGATTCGGTTATGGTTCAATGCATTGATACCTTGTTGTTGTTGAAAAAGATTGAAATATTTTAAGTCGAAGTTGGGGTTAGGAATCCACAAATTGTTGATGAATTAATAATTTGAGAAAGATACATGATTTTGGTCATTATTGTTGACCCTTGAGATGTTTTGAAGTGGATTCCTAACGCGTTCTGAGCTTGTCGGGGAGTAGTACTTAGCACCGAGAGGGATATTTGGTATTTCCCCAAACCTATGTGCCACTGTAGGGTTGTTTGATGATGATATTATTAGCCAGAGAGCCCGATTGTGATTATTGCAGTTTTAAGGTCGTACTTCCTGGCAAAGAGTATAACGCGCCCGCCAACGGGGGTTTCAAACGTTGGTATTCCACGTAGCTCACGTGGGGTTGTCGGTTATAGGAAACTCCCCTGTCCATAAAAGTCATGTTTATTGAATTACCGAGTCACTCCGAGATTTGTGTTAAAGAGTTGAGATATTATGATGAATTATGATTACCTATGATGAATTTTGACGCTATGATAATTTATGATGATTTATGATGATTTATCATAATTTATGATTTTTGATGATTTACATGGATTATGAGATTTTACCATTTGAACTATTTATTATGAAAGTATGAAGAGTATGATTTGATATAACTCAAGCCAAGTGAGTCATCATTGTCTGTATGCATGTTTTCATGAAATTGATGATGTTATTTAAAGTGTTGCATGCACCCCCACATACTCAGTACATTCTCTTTGTGCTGACCCCTATTTACTATTCTATTCAGTTGCAGTTTCCTGTCAGCAGGTAAAGAGTCCTCACAGTTCAGGGACTTGGGTCGGTTATTTCAGTTTAGAGCATGGTATCTTCTTTCGTCGATCGTATTGAGTGTGGTAGTTGAGAGTCATGACCCGACTATGTACAGACAATACTAGTAGAGGCTTCATAGATAGTAGTAGTGGTTGATGTATTCAGTCTCCTTCTTGTATATGTATATGTGTTAGTAGAATTGTCATCTTGTAATTCCAATATTGTACTGAACAAATTCTGTATTGAGACATTTTCAGCTTCATTATCTCAAAATTATGTTTCAATCAGTTGCTTTTAGTTATACCGATAAAAGGGTTAGCTTGGGGTCACTTGTGACCCTAAGCACTATGTGGCGTCTCGAAACTTGATTTTCGGGATGTTACAAACTTGGTATCAGAGCGTACATAGTTCAAGTGTCCTAGGGTGTCTATGCAGCCGTGTATATTAGAGTCTTGTGGAACGGTACTGAGACGCCTGTACTTTTCTTCGAGAGGCTATAAGACATTTAGGAAAGGTTGCTGTATTTTCAAGTCTTGAATCGTGCAATAAGTTTAAACCAGATAAGCTACCAATTTTTTTTTCAGGATCTATAAGTGACAGTTTGTACTTTTCTATCTATGTGCTATTCTTGAGATAGTATAAGCAGCTAGTCCCGGTTCTTTCCCTGATAATGTTTTTCAGACTGATTAGCAAAATGTTTCAGAAGTCTCATAAAAGTGTCTTCAGAAGAGCCTCCCAGTGTGTTATAAGTTCCTGAAGTTTCATGTTATGTCCTCTTCTTTATGACTTGTTCAGCTAAGACTGAGTGGATGCGTACTCCTGGATCATCGAATATGGTATGCCAAGTTCCTATCTCCTGTAATCTTGCTATCATTATGCTGTTGAAAAATAAAAGCCTAGTGAAGCCGTGTGGGGCTCTTTCGATTCACTAGCACAACTGCTTTGTTATTCATCTCAATTTTTTTTCAAAACTCATATTCAAAGCCTAGTGGAGCCGTGTGCGGCTTATTTTGATCCACTAGCAACTTGTAGTTCATCTTGTTCCTTGTGCTGGCTGAAAATGTGGGATATGGATGTGTAGTAGTAAGAAGGATGGTAAGTGTGATTTGTTGAGCATACGTATAGCAAAATCCCTTTTTGCATGCAATTGGGTTAATATGAAGTGATATAGTTTGTTCGAGGTATGAAATGGGTGTTGACGGTATTTGTATGACAGAGAGTATAGGTTAGTGATGAAAGTACTCGGTGGGTAAGTGTTGTTAATCTAGGCGCTCTCCAGATTGCAAGAGGAAGTTAAGTTAATACATAGAGAGATATGAACTACGTTAAGTTGTGTATGAAGGATAGATAGTAGTGACGGGTGAAAGAAGGATGTGTTAATGGATTGTGAATAAGATAGGCTATATGATTAGGACCAATTATTGTTGTTATGAAGTTTAAGTGGGCTAGTGTTCATGGATGTGTTATTTTATAATCTTCACGTGGGAGTTATGCGTGAGATGGAGTTGTAAATTATGTGAAGTGTGAGACCTTAAGTTTGAACGATTGGTGATCATGAAGCCAAATGTGACGGTTTCCGAATTAATGGTATTAGTTGCCGGAAGTGACCTAATAGGGTTGAACAGTGTACACAAGAGTTTAAGTGTAGTTGACTTGTAATTAAGTTTAATATTATATTATGATGAGAAAGTTCACCCAAGATATTATGGGACTGCTTTAATTTCGAGGATTAGTGTATGTAGTGTAGTGAGTCGTGCCATGGTATTGTTAGATGGATAAATACTAGTTAGATGATGGATGATGATTTGATGGCTAAGTTAAGGCGAGGCGTATGATTGGAAATGTTGAGCCTCTTAAGTGTGATTTTGATTCTTATGGGTTAGAAACATAAGTTCATAGGCATGGTATTAGAGGGAGAAGGCAAAAGTAGAATGGTCTATCAAAAGGTTAGAAAGTATTCAAGTTGAGCAAATAGAAATAAGAGTTGAAGCACTAGATGGTGTACATTCCGGCGATAGAGATGTTCGTGGAGATTCGAAATTAGTAAGCATTTGAGAATTTGAGTGGTGGCTTAAAGCTAAGGGGGAGATGATAGAACAAGTAGTCAAGTCAAGGTTTTACATTTTAGTAGAAGTACCAGTAAGTTGTAAATTTGCTGTGAGAAAGATCGGTGCTTGACCCAATGTTATTTCAGTATTTTCAGCTGTCCCAAAACCTACTCATGCTTTACATTTCAGTTCCATGATCTTAATTCATGTTCATACACGTGATGGAGAATTACATACTCTTCTAGTTTCCAAAAATGAGAAATTCCAGTTCTTCTAGCAGTTGGAATCACATTCCATAAGTTATGAGCTCTAAATTCAGGGCATGCCGCCAATGACTCCTATACTCAAGTTTTACAGTATGTTCAGTTCCAGTACTCAGGCAATACTCTTATTGATCAGTGAGATTCAGTTTCCGTTATGGGTGTCTTCAGTTTTGATACCTTAATGAACACATTGTATTTGATATTTTATTCCTAAGGCCTCAATAGAGAGAGTCAAGTTATTTACATTATCCCTTCATGTTTCAGGTCTTCATGTTTTAAAATTTTGTGACCTTTTCATTAAGTCAAGCTAATGGTGTTGATCAGTTGTCTAGAAGGGAGAAAAGATACTTCCTTATCTATGATAGAAGGTGGTGTGCTGACGGAGGTGAAGTGAAGTTAGATTGAGTCTAAGTCCTTGATACATGCCGTGGTTAGTTTAAGTTTTAAATGTTTATTTGGAAAGATTGTTGTGAATTGGTTTTATGCACTTCTATGAGGTTGTAGGAATAGTAATACAGAGTTTTTGTGTATAGTTCAATTGGTTGAGAAAATGTTATGTGTGCCGTTTAAAGAATTGACCAGTATGTATGAATGATGTAGTTGATGGAATCTTAGATAAAGCAAGGAAGATGCTTTATGAGTGTTCGTTTAGAGGTGCATGTACGAAGTGCGTATGTGGTTATGAGTATAGGCTTGAATGTTATGGTTGTATATCTAAAAGAATGCACCGCAAGTTAGCGGATCCCTAGTATAAGATTGTATGTGGTTGTTGGAGTAGCAATAAGAGTTATGCTTGGAGTGAGGAGTTGTGAGGCTCAGTGTGTATTGAGGTTCATGATATAGATTAATATTATAGTGTTATGTGGCGTATCTCATGAGTACTTGGAGTTAGGCTTGAACATAGTCCAGGGAGTAGTTGGGAAGTGTTGCTAAGTTTTGAAGCAAGGAGTTATGTTTCCCAAGACCTAGAAATTCCTATCTTAATTTATGCCATATGGTTCCTTGTTCCCATACGATAGGATTGTATCAAATTATGGTTCATTTTCTCCCCGAACAATGTCATTTGAATCTTATGGAGGGAGTGTTGAGGGACGTTTCATTTGGGCGCAAGTGGTCCTTCTTTTGATGAGATCCCTTTCGAGACCTTTGATTTTCAGTCTCTGAATAAACCAAAGATATCGATTCCTTAAAATCAGTCTCCTTTGCTTAAGATCCAACTATGTGACCATTCTCATTATGAATCACATGTTCTATGAAGTATTCAAAATTTTGGAGTGAAGTAAGTGGATTGATTTCGTTATCCCATCCTTTTGTCCTGATTTCCATGGTATTATGTACTTATTCATCGACATTTGAGGACGAATGTTTCCAAGGGGGAGATGATGTAACACCCCGGAAATTTGCTCGTTAAAGATTCGTGCGTAAGCGTGTCGAGCTCTATTTTCTATGTGTGATTAATAATTTTTCAGTATAGTATTTCTAAGGTTTCGACCTTCCATTGCGTAGAGCATCGAATAATCTTTCCAACGATATGTGGAGCACCCAAAACGGACACTCGAGCGATGAGTTACGGACATTCCGATCTAGCGATGAATAGTGATGAACAGTAAAACGTGCAGGAAATTAAAATTACTGCAGCCAGGCAAATTTCAGGGTCAACTTCAAACGACCATAACTCCTTGTACATAATTATCTGGGTGATTTACTATATATCAACGGAAATATCTAAGAGTCCTATTTCTAATGAAATTGGTTTCATCCAATTTGGCTGTCTGAGTAAAACGTTATGGTCGATCTACTTCAGCCTATCAAAACAGTCCACCAAAGGACAGATTTGACATTATTTATTTTTTAAGGGCAATTTGGTCATTTCACACCCCCTCTTGGGCGAAAATTTGTCCATTTAATCCATAATTGAACCTTCAAATATCATTTTCTCCATGAAACATTTGGGATAATGAAACCCTAGCCAAATTTCACCTTCAAATATCTTTCAATTTCATCATAGAAATCCAAAATTAATCCGATAAACGAACTCCTCATTTCAAGACCTTTGAGGAGCACCCATTATTTGTCCGAAAAGTATTCCGTAATCAAGAAGTCAATTTCAAGGTTTGTGGGGTTTTGAACAAGAGCAATCTTCCGTTCTTGTGCCCAAAGCTTTAATTTTATTATGGTTTTACATGATTTTGCAAGTGAGATTATGTCTAAATAATTCGATTATGAGATTATGATGATTGAATGAATATACTTTGATTTATATAATTATCTCAATGTTTTCACGATATGATTTAATAATTATCATTGCGAATTACACACTTTTACCACGAGGTGGTATTTTGAATGATTTTGGGACGCGTGTCGAGATGGTATTTTGGAATAATATTTTGAGATATGTGTCAAGCTTTATGCTTCCCAATGACGATTTGAATTATTGAATATATATTTGAGACATGAGATGTCTTGATATCTATAATTGTAAATTTCATATTTTTATTTTGAACGATTTCGAGATATATGTTGAAATGGTATTTTGGAATGATTTTGAGATTTATGATAAGCTTAAAGCTTCTTTATGACGAAATTAAATCATTGAGCATATTGAGATATAACATTTGAGATGTTACCATGAGTCTTGATATTTTCTCAAAAATATTGATGTTGTCATGACTTGATAAATTATTACATTTTGACATTTAAAAAGGTTGAGTTCTATTATTGAAATTTCATGATATTCGAAAATGGGTATACACTCAAATTACTTTATGAAGGATTTATAAGACTTTGAAATTTTTTTCAATATGGATATACATGATTACTTCATTACTCTACTTCTTAAATTGATAATTTATGCTATGAATTGCATACTACTACAATGAATTGATATTTCTAAAGGCTTTCGAGATAAATGTCGTGATTTGAGTTGTACTATGGGATATGTATTCTTATTATGAATTGAAGGTCTCAAGTGCTTTTCAAAAGCTGTTGTCATGATTTAATTGTCGAATTGAAAGAATAATCATTTGAGTACATTGACCATGAACTCGCAGAGTCGAGATGATTTTGACTATGAGAAAGATTGATTTTGATATAGATGTTGAGATGAATTTTGGTATTTTTCTGGATGATTTTGATGAGTTGAATTGTTGAAAATATTACGAATTGAGTCTTCATATCCTTGTCCAAATGTCGAGTCGGTTATGGTTCAATGCATTGATACCTTGTTGATGTTGAAAAAGATTGAAATGTTTTAAGTCGAAGTTGAGGTTAGGAATCCACAAATTGTTGATGAATTAATAATTTGAGAAAGATACATGATTTTGGTCATCATTGTTGACCCTTGAGATGTTTTGAAGTGGAATCCCTAACACGTTCTGAGCTTGTTGGGGAGTAGTACTTAGCACCGAGAGGGAAATTTGGTATTTCTCCAAACCTATGTGCCACCCTAGGGTTGTTTGATGATGATATTATTGGCCAGAGAGCCCGATTGTGATTATTGTAGTTTTAAGGTCGTACTCCCTGGTAAAGAGTATGATGCTCCCGCCAATGGGGGTTTCAAACGTTGGTATTCCATATAGCTCACGTGAGGTTGACGGTTATAGGAAACTCTCATGTCCATAAATGTCATGTTTCTTGAATTACCGAGTCACTCCAAGATTTATGTCAAAGATTTGAGATATTATGACGAATTATGATTACCTATGATGAATTTTGACGATATGATAATTTATGATGATTTATGAATTTTGATGACTTACATGGATTATTATGAGATTTTACCATTTGAACTATTTATTATGAAAGTATGAAGAGTATGATTTGATATAACTCAAGCCAAGTGAGTCATCATTGTATGTATGCATGTTTTCATGAAATTTATGATGTTATTTGAAGTGTTGCATGCACCCCCACATACTCAGTACATTGTCTTTGTGCTGACCCCCATTTACTATTCTATTCAGTTGCAGTTTCCGGTCAGCAGGTAAATAGTCCTCACAGTTCAGGGACTTGGGTCGGTTATTTCAGTTTGGAGCATGGTATCTTCTTTCGGTCGTATTTATTGTGGTAGTTGGGAGTCATGACCCGATTATGTACAGACAATACTAGTAGAGGCTTCATAGACAGTAGTAGTTGTTGATGTATTCAGTCTCCTTCTTGTAGATGTATATGTGTTAGTAGAATTGTCATCTTGTAATTCCAATATTGTACTGAACAGATTCTGTATTGAGATATTTTCAGCTTCATTCTCTCAAAATTATGTTTTAATCAGTTGCTTTTGAGTTATACCAATGAAAAGGGTTAGCTTGGGGTAACTTGTGACCCTAAGCACCGTGTGGTGTCTCGGAACTTGATTTTCGGGATGTTACACAAACCATAACAATATCATGAAAATCGTATATTAAAATACATGCTCTTTGTAAAATAACAATGAGAGAGGAGTAACATGCCTTAGACCCCATGGAAGACGAAGAGAAATCACCCTTGATATCCTTAATAGATTACCTTAATAAAACCCTAGACTTTTGCTTGAGAGAGAGTTTAAGATTGTTTAATTGGGAATAATAGGTTTATGAAGTCCCAAAAGGTGTTTTATGTCGTGGTATCAAAGGGAGTTAAAAAGGAAAAATTTCCAGAATACCCTAACTTAAAACTATAAAATTACCACAGGTGGACCATTGAGTCATCACCAAGAAGTGAGTTGAACACTCATACATTGTCAACCTTACGACTTCCTGATCCTTACTCGTGACCAGACTATACGACTCGTATGGGCCAATCCTATCCAAGAAAAAACCCAAGGGATCGGACACTAGACAACATACGACTTCTCCCAACAAATTGTAACCTATCCTCATGGCTCTTAGTGAGCCACTCATAATCAGAGCCAAGTCAAGTAACTAAGTTTCTGATTTGACAAAGGATCGTCCTAATGACCCATCACAAAACCTGACCCATACCATAAAACCGTAACCATATCAAAACCTCAACCACCATCCACCGAAAACCTAATAATTTGGGTCACCTGAACCATACCCACAACATATGACTCGTATGGTGAGTCTTTACTAGGACAATAAGCTCAAAGCTCAGGAAATTTCCAAGGGCCAAAACCCAGGGTGTTTAAATTCTCCCCCACTTAGATCATTCATCCCCGAATGATGGAACAAGGATCTTACTAGCATGAAGAAACCCCAACTATCTCTACTCTGACATTTAACTAAGTTAGAAAACAAAGATGGTAAAAATAAAATATACCTTACACATGGTATTCCGGAGAAAAAAACAAGAATGGATACTTGGACTTTATGTCCTCTTCAACTTCCCAAGTAGCCTTTTAAACCTTGTGGTTCCTCCATAGAACCTTTACCATAGTTACGTGCTTGGTCCGCAACTGATGAACCTATCAATCCAAGATTTCAATAGGGACTTCCTCGAAAGACAGAATCTGAAATACCAATATCCATGATAGGAATAATTTGTGATGAATCACCCACACACTTCTTCAATATAAAAACATGGAATACCGGGTGAATGGAGCTCAAACTAGAAGGCAAATCCAACTCATACGCAACATTGCCAAACTTCCTCAAAACCAAGTATGGAAACACATACCAGGGACTGAGCTTCCCCTTCTTCCTAAACTGCATCACTCTTTTCATGGGAGACAACTTAAAGAAACCTTTAAAAACACCCTATCTCCAACCTTAAATTCTAACTTTCTTTTCCGTACATCTGCATAAGACTTTTGACGACTTTGGGAAGCTTTAAGCATATCCCAAATCTCCTTCACCTTCTCCATAGCATGGTGAACCTAATCTGGACGAAACATCTCCACCTCACCAACCTTAAACTACCCAATAGGAGATATACACCTCCTACTATAAAATGCCTTAAACGAAGCCATTCCAATGCTAGAGTGGTAGCTATTATTATAGGCAAACTTTATAAGAGGCTAACGCTCAACCCAACTACCACCATAGTCAATCACGCAAGATCTAACCATATCTTACTATGTTTGAATAGTTTTTTCTGCTTACCCATTTGACTGCGGGTGAAAAGCAGTACTAAGATTTATCATGGTCCCTAAAACTTTTTGAAACGACCGCCAAAAGTGAGATGAAAAATATGTACCACGATCCGAGATGATAGAAATATATATCCCATGTAACTTCACAATCTCCTGGAAATACAACCTTGCATAATCCTCAGCCGAGAAATTACTCCTCATTGGCAAAAAGTGAGCAGACTTAGTCATCCTATCCACGATGAACCAAATCAAATCGAACTAATTCCGAGACTGAGAAAGACCGGTAGCGAAATCTATGTTGATTACTTTCCACTTCCACACCAGCAACTTAATTTCTTGATACATTTCTCCGTCCTCATGTGCTCAACCTTCACTTGTTGGCACACGACACACTTAGCTACAAAACTAGCCATATCTTGCTTCATGATAATCCACCAATATATTTTCTTGAGGTCATGATACATTTTTGCTAGATCAGGATAAATAGCATAGCACGACTCATGCGCCTTCGCTAGGATTCTCTCTCGCAAACCATCTATATTGGGAACACATAACCTCCCTTGGTACTGTATGGTACCGTCACAAAAAACCTCGAAGAGCATTACCTTTTGACTACCTACGCCACCCTTGATCCTCTTCAAGATGGGATCTAACACTTGCTTCTCCTTTATGTCCGCACCAAGTAACGATTGCGCCACCTTTTGCACAATACACTATCATCCTTAGAGTCCAAGAGAAGAACTCTAAGGTTATCTCTCACCAAATCCCACTTACCCTAATCCATATAAGTTAAACTCCCCATAGATAACCTGCTAAAAACATCAACAACTATGTTAGCCTTACCTAGATGGTAGTGAAGACTCATGACATAATATTTAAGAAGCTCAAGCTATCTCTTGTGCTTGAGGTTAAGCTCTTTCTTAGTAAACACATATTGCAGGCTCTTATGATCAGAAAATATATCCACACGCACTCCATACAAATAATGCCGTAAGATCTTCAAAGTGAACACCACCGCTAACAACTCCAAGTCATGAGTTAGATAGTTCCTCTCATGCATCTTCAACTTACTAGAGGCATAATCTATCACCCTGCTATGCTGCATCAAGATGCAACCAAGCCCCATACGGGACATATCATAATAGAACACGAATCGATCAGTGCCTTCAGGCAAAGTCAAGATCGGAGTCGAAGTTAGCATATCCTTCAACTTTTATAAACTACCCTCACAAGAATTCGACCACAAGAATTCACCTTTTTCTGTGTTAATTTAGTCAACGGGGAAGCTATAGTTGAAAAACTCTCCACAAACCTCCTGTAGTTACTAGCTAAACCCAAGAAGCTCCAAATATTGGTTGGAGTCATGGGTCTAGTCCATTTCTTAACCACTGCAACTTTCTGTGGATCCACCATGATCCCTTTACTAGAAATGACATGAGCCATAAAAGTGACAACGTTAAACCAAAATTCACATTTTGAAAATTTGGCATACAACAACTGATCTTTCAGGGTCTGCAATACAATGTGGAGGTGATCAGTATGATCCACCTCACTCTTAGAGTACGCCAAAGTATCATCTATGAACACAATGATGAACAAATCTAGAAACTGCCAAACGAATCTATTCATTAAATCCATGAATACTGCCGGGGCATTGGTCAACCCAAAAGAAATAACCTGAAAATCAAAATGCCCATACCGAGTTTGGAAGGCAATCTTAGGTATATCCACTTCCCTGATCTTTAGCTGATGATACCCAGATCGAAGATTAATCTTGGAGAAAAATTTAGCACGATGAAGCTGATCAATCAAATTATCTATCTTTAGAAGAGGATACTTATTATTTATTATCACCTTATTCAACTGCCAGTAATCAATGCACATCCAAAGGAAACCATCCTTCTTACGCACGAATAACACTGGTGCACCCCATGGGGACATACTAGGACAGATAAAACCCTTGTCTAAAAGATCCTTTAGTTGCTCCTTAAGCTCCTTCAACTCAGCTGGAGCCATTCTATATAGAGGAATAGAAATCAAACGAGTTTCCAGAACAAGATCAATCCCAAAATCAATCTCCCTATCAGGAGGGACACTAGGAAGGTCATCAGGGAAGACCTCAGGAAATTCATTCACCACTGGGAAAGAATGCAAGGAAGGACCCTCCGTGTTTGAATTTTTAACCCGAACCATATGACAGAGACCCTCCTTGGAGATTAATCTTTGAGCACTCAAATATGATATGAACTTCTTTATAGGAGCTTAGGAACCACCCTCCAACTTTATAACTGACTCATTAGAGACTTTAAAGACAACCTTACGGGTCCGATATTCTAAAGAAACATAACATGATAGCAACTAAGCCATCCCCAATATGACATCAAAATCAACCATATCTAATTCAAATAGATCCAACAGAGTCTTTCAACTACCCACAGAATCTAAACAACCCCAATAGACTCTTCTAGCCACCATAGAGTCACCCACCTTGGTAGAAATAAAAAAGGGTATGAAACACACTCGGGATTAAAGCCATAAGACACAACCACAAATAGGATCACATAAGAGAGAGTGGACATCAATTCAAATAAATAGTACATATCACGAGAAAAGAATTTCAACATAACAATCACGATATTAGGTGATTCCTCAAACTCCTGGCATATAGTAGAGCATAGAGATAGTTTTGACTAGTGCCAAAGCCAGATGTGCACCCTTTGGTCTGAAGCTGGTGAAGAGGAAACTGGAATCTTATTTTCCCCTGAAGCATCCTTGGCCACTGGAAAACTTCTAACCATGTGCCTTGGCTTACCACAATTGAAGCACTTGTCCTTTCTTTCATCATAGTAACCTTAATACAATCGACCCTAAAATCTATAGGAAAGATATAATGGAGTTGACTGGGCTCTGCTAGCTTGAGATTAGGCACCTTGTGCCCTATAATTATCTCCACCTTGGAATTGACTGTCACTAGATAGATTTGGGTAGGGAGCCCTAGCCGACGAGTAAGACCTGGAATTGCCCCACTTCTTCTTGGGAAACTTCCTAGTATCTCTACTACTTTGATATTGGCCACCACCCTACTCAGAAAATCTGAACTTCTTGCTCTGCCTCTCTCCTATCTCAACCTACTTCTTCTTCTCTTTCTCTATCTACTGTATGTATATGACTAACCTGGAGATATCCATGTCCTTGTTACACAAGGCAACCTTACTCTCCAAAATTAAGTCTCAAGACAACCCTAAAGTGAACTTCCTCATTCTATCCCTCATGCTAGAAACTAACTCTGGAGCATATCGAGATAACTGGTGAAACTTCAAGGAATACTCTTTGATTGACATCTTACCTTGCTACAAATTAACAAACTCTTCTGATTTCACTTCCCTCAATTCTTGAGGAAAGAAGTGGTCCATAAAAGTATTAGAAAAATCTTCCCATAGGGCTGAATTAACATTATCACCCCTTGACTGATCCCATTCCCCGTACTACTGGTACACCACATCTTTCAGCTTGTAGGAGGCAAACTCTATGCCCTTCATATTTATGGCATGCATAATGCAAAAGATCTTTTCTATATCATTGAGAAAACCTTGAGGATCCTTATCTACCTTAACACCAGTAAAGGTTAGAGGATTCAACCTTATGAACTGGCCAACCCTAGTGGCCTCAAAAGATAGAGTAACAGAAGCACCTCGCTTAGCCTGAGAAGCTACCAACTGTTCCAATATATGGATAGACTAACGAAACTCAGCATTCATTTTATCAACCTGAGGAGCTCGAGAAGGGCTAGAGGGAATCGGTGGAACTCTAGGAGGGCAATTAAGAACTGGGCCCCTTAATTGGGTATGGACCCTGTAAGTAGAATGAGTCCTATCAATATTGTCCTCGGGCGGGATAGAGGAATTTTTGTTAACTTCAAATCATCTGAGAGGCATGATATGAAAAGCGAACAAATGGTTATTAGAGAATATTTCAGAACCTTAACTCTACAGTTTGAAAACAAAACACAAGAAAGAGAAACATTTCTAAATACCTCGTAGCCTCTCCCTTATGAGTGTGGTGAACTACACTCCCTTATAAGATACTCTAATCAATATGGCTTTGTGGACTCTTGATGTTGGGTGTATTTTTGCATTCTAGCGTCACTATTCTTGTCTTTTAGCCTTGTTTTGAGGATGATTCGTATGCTACATGGGATGATAATGAGTTGAATGTTTATCAAAGTGTTAAAGTATGTGTTTATAATTTTCAAAGTGAATTCCAAACAAGTTTGTACTTAATTAAGTCATTTAGAGTTCAACTCGGAAAACTAGTGTTACTAGTTTGAGCTAGGTGCTTGTCTAGTTGATCCCGTTGAATTCTTGTATGTTTAATGAGTTCCTTATGGTTTTAATGTGTAATTAGGAGTGGAATAGATTTATTTTAGTGAGAAAAGTTCAATTTGTGTGAGTGTACAGCTGGAGGAATAAGTGAAAGATCAATCCGAACTAGCCTAGTTTAGCTTTTGTGTTGATTCATCGTTATGAGAAGTGTGCTGTGTTTGTCTCCTAATTCGTCTGGTGTGAGTTTGTAGGATGATTTGGGAGATGAATATGATGATATTTTTATGTTAGGAATTCTTGAAATCCATGGGAAAGACACCACAAGACAAGGGAAAAAGAGGGGAGACTCAACACTTAACCAAAATTCGGAGAGCAGCTTCCAGAGGCTAAGGGCGATATTGAGGCGCCGCCCCCACCTTGAGCAGGGATATGGGATAGGCGCAACCTTTCTTGGAGTGGAGATCTAGCCAGGGCTTAGATTCACCTGGATCAGGGCTATAGCCAGGGCAATGACCCACCCATTCCTGTGCTCAATAACTGACAGTTTTTAATTCCAACACGGATTGGGCTTGCTCCTATACTATAAATACATATTGTATCACGTTTTTATATATCTTTGGACATATTTTGGAGATCAAGGGGATGATACAACTTCATATTTAGGTTTTTATTATTTAAATTTAGTTCATTCATATTTTTAGTCATTAATTACGACTTTGTGATTACGATTATGACTATGCGTGGCTAAACGCCCTTTTTCGAGGTTAAATCCAAGAACATGAATACTATTGTTTTGAATTAAATTCGTTTAAATTTGCTTATCATTATTGGTTGTGCGTTCATATTTGATTTAACTATTTTAAGGATTCGCGACCCTTAGAATACATCAATTGTCTACCTTTTGATCTTGGGAAAGAGAATAGGGGATAGAATATGGATATGAACGAAGTATGGTTTGTATTCCTTTATTAAATAAGGAATTCGAGTTAGTATATAGGACAGAGATGTACTTGATTCATACATAGGATGATAACTTAAATAAACTAATTGGATCTTTACATCCCCACTCAAAGATGTAGTTGTAAGGTTCAACTTAGGTAAAGGATTAGAGGTTGGGAAACCATAATCATGCAACAAACCCTACAAATCATCAACCAAGATAAGCAATTTAACGAATGAAACTCAATACATGTATGATCTTTTAAAGTGCTTTAACCCTGGGTTTTCTACTATTGATTATTACAAGATCTTTACATTATGTACTATTCACTTTACTTGCAAAATTCCAAACTCTCTTTTTGGTTACGTTTGCATCAACTAAATCTAAACTGTGAACTAAAATAGAATTGTTATTGAATCAATTCTCTGTGGGATCGATACTTGGCTTCTTAAAGGTCACTATACTACTTGATGTACACTTGCGTGTGCGCTTGGATACTATCAAATCCCAATTGAACATGAATATAGGGCTTGATACCAATCTGACACGACCTGAACCCAGGCCTAGTCATGCCGGGAATCTCAAGTCCAACCAAGATCGGAGACCACCCCCAATACCCAAGCATAACCGCCCTACTCCCTATGATGGATGGATTCCAAACATATAACAAGATGAATCAATAATAATTCAAAGACATCAAATAAAGTCTATGTCCACAATTCAACAACCTCAATCAAATATCTAACCGGTGCCAACCTTAATGCAAATGCCAATACCAAGGCTGACACCACCTATGCCTATAGTAGTCTAACAAAGCCTCTAACTAGAATCAAGTAACATCTGGTCGAGACATTCCCCCAACCATAGCCAAAATCAAAATCCAAGAAATAAAAGTAATAAAAAGAAGTCCATAGCATGAAATGGAGTCTTTCGGAATATGAAAGCTCACCACTTCAATCTGACTTAACGTGGTCTCCGAATCCAAGTCACTAAGCAGGAGGAATAGTAGTATGACCGGTTCCTACATCACGTGGGGATACAACACCCAAGGATTATTAGCGGAGTGAATGCTAGCTTGTACTCAGGAATAAAGATAAAATAATTCTATTATTCAAAATAAAACCAAATAACCATATGCAATTACACACATATATATATACCATGCCGGGATAGGGAATTAGGTGTAGCCTGCATTTAAAACCTTAACCTGGGCTGTGTAGTTCTGCATCCTAAATGTCTACCCACAGGCTATATGGGTTCAACTCCCCCTGCTGAAATGGCCCTGGTGCGTGTTAGCCGCACGAACTAGAGAAAAACCTAAGATGACTAGTACATCTCCCAAAATATAAAGTGTGACATCATTCACACGGTCACCATGACCAAACCTCACATCGGCAAACATGAGTTTCCAGTAGTGGTCCCCTTGGGACCTCCACCTTTACAACGTTGATAACACAACCATTTTAAGCACATATTAAAACCAATTACACATGCCAATCATTTACCAAGGAGTCTTTTGTTTAGGCATTAACCGTTGGTATCGTCATACCAAGAGCTTGTAATTCTATCCTTTTATGCCATACCAAAACCATTAAACTAAGTTGACGCCAAAGTTTCCAATTAAATCAAAACCATGGACACCAAGGCCTTTCAAACCATTTAAAATCAACCAGACCAATTCAGGTTCCATTACCATTTATGCAATGCATAGATATCAAGAGTAGTCAATCAATGTGACAAAATCCTTCTCACTGGCATTTTAACAATCAGGTTGAGAGCACATAAGTTTCAAAAACATAACCAAATAATATAGGGAATCCATAATACCCCAAAATCCATTTACCAGTAACATGCATCCAAAAATGTCAAAATCACACTAAAAGCATGAAAGAAAACATAATTAAACAATGACAACCATTATTCAACTATGAGCATCCAAAACCCCCAACTAAAAATTACAATATCATGAAAATCATACATTAAAACACATGCTCTTTGTAAAATAACAATGAGAGAGGATTAACATGCCTTAGACCCTAAGGAAGACAGAGAGAAAATACCATTGAGAGCGTTAATTCATTATCTTAATGAAACCCTAGCCTTTTTCTTGAGAGAGAGAGAGAGAGAGAGAGTTTAAGAGATATTTTAAGAGAGTTTGATTGGGTATAATAGGTTAATGAAGTCCCAAAAGGTGTTTCATAACGTGGTATCAAAGGGAGTTAAAAAGGGGAAATGTCTAGAGTGCCCCAACTACCGTAGGTGGTTACGAGTCGACCCCGTGACTCGTGACCATAAAATAAAACTCGTACCATTGAGTCATCACCAAGACATTGAGTTGGACACCCATACACTATCCACTATACGACTCCCTCATCCCTACTCGTGACTATACCATACGACTTTTATGGTCCATTCATATCCAAGAAAAAACCTAAGGGATTGGATACTGGACAACATAAGACTTCTCCCAATGACTAGTAACCTATCCTCATGTCTCTTAGTGAGCCAATCGTACTCATACACAAGTTTATACAAGAAAGAAAGCTAAAACTGAAACTACAATTAAAAGAAAGAGGATGAAGAAGAAACTACAACACTAGAAGCAACACAAATGGATTAAGGAAACAAAAACTCAAACACTTTCATAAATGAAAGATGGATAGTGAGATCTAACAATTACAATACCTAAGGAACTAAGGTGTGTATAAAACACCAAAACCCACTTAAGCTTGAAATTGGAACACCACACTCTTACGTTGACACAAAGGGACTCGAAGCACTCCAAAGCACCAATGTTTGTAAGCCGGATTGTCAACTCAAGTGAATCCATACTCAAGCCAACCCTAGTTACAATGACTTTTCCAAGTTCTACATTACAATGGATTTTCCAAGCCCTACACTAAAACACTCTCTCTTAAGAGAGGAAAATGTTCTTCAATATCATTCAACAATTAATGAAAAATAGAAGCCTAATTATGTATTTATAGTTATTACATTCAAAAACCAAAATACCCTTAATGAAGGGTGCTCCTATGGAGTGTAAAAGAGAGGCATCAAAAGACCACAATTCCCTTAATGAAGCTTAAGTTGAGGTGCCTCTTGAGTGTAATGTCTTGAAGTGTAAAAGTCCTTCTTGCCCTTAATGAAAGTCAAGAACTAGGCGCCCTTGGAGTGTAGGTTTTAGGGTGTCCAATGTCCTTTTTCACACTTCACTTGTACAATCTAAGTCTCGGATCAACACACTCTTTCATCCATCCATCTTCTTGGTCGTGCCCGTATCATAAGTAAAGTCACTAAGTTGCTTATTTGATGAAGGATTGTCCTAACGACCCATCACCACACCTAACGACCCATACCATTAAATCGTAACTACAACAGAACCCCAACCACCACTCATAAGACACCAAATGTCTGGGTCACCTAACCCATACCCATACCATATGACTCATATGGTGAGTCTTTACTTGGACAGTGAGCTCAAAGATCAGGAAATTTCCAAGGTCCAAAACCCTGGGTGTTTCAATTCTCCCCTACTTAGAGCATTCATCCCTAAATAATGGAACAAGGCATTGACTAGCATGAGCAAACCCCAACCGCCTCTACTCTGACCCTTAACTAAGTTTGCAAACAAAGATGTTAAGAATAATACATACCTTACATACGGTCTTCCGAAGTGGAAATAAAAAATGGATACTTGGACTTCATGTCGTCTTTAGCTTCCCAAGTAGTCTCTTCTACCTTGTGGTTCCTCCACAGAACCTTTACTGAAGCTATGTCCTTGGTCCGCAACCGACGAACCTGTCAATCTAAGATTTCAATAGGAACTTTCTCGTAAGACAAAGAATCCAAAATACCAATATCCTTGATAGACATAATTTGCGATGAATCACCCATACACTTTCTCAACATGGAAACATGGAATACCGAGTGAATGAAGCTCAAACTAGAAGGAACCTCCAAATCATACGCAATATTGCCAACCCTTCTCAAAACTATGTACGGACTAACATATCAGGGACTGAGCTTCCCCTTCTTCCCAAACCTCATCACGCCCTTCATAGGAGACACCTTTAAGAATACCCTATCTCTAACCTCAAATTCTAACTTTCTTTGCCTTACATCCGCATAAGATTTTTGATAACTTTGGTCAGCTTTAAGCCTATCCCAAATCACCTTCACCTTCTCCATAGCTTGGTGAACCAAATCTGAGTAAAACATATCCTTCTCACCAACCTCGAACCACCGAATAGGAAATATACACCTTTACCATACAACGCCTTAAATGGAGCCATTCTAATGCTAGAGTGGTAGCTATTATCATAGGAAAACTCTATAAGAGGCAACTGCTCATCCCAACTACCACCATAGTCAATCATGCAATCTCTAAGCATATCTTTCATTGTCTAAATAGTTCTTTCTGTTTGCCTATCCAACTGCAGGTGAAAAATAGTACTAAGACTTACCTTCGTCCCCAAACCTTACTGAAATGACTGCCAAAAGTGAGATGAAAACTGTGTACCGCAATTCGAGATAATTGAAATAGGTATCCCATGTAATTTCATAATATCTTGGAGATACGACCTTGCATAATCCTCAGCCGAGAAATTAGTCCTCACTGGCAAAAAGTGAGAAGACTTAGTCATCCTATCCATGATGACCTAAATCGAATCGAACTAATTCTGAGATCAAGGAAGACCAGTAATGAATTCCATGTTGATCACTTCCCACTTCCATACCGACAACTCAATTTCTTGAGAATCTTCCGAGCCACATGTGTTCAACTTCACTTGTTGGCACACCATGCACTTAGCTACAAACTAGCCGTATTTTACTTTATATTATTCCACTAATACAGTTTCTTGAGATCATGATACATTTTCATTGAACCAAAATGAGTAGCATAGCACGACTCATGCGCCTCAGTCAAGATTTTTTCTTGCAAACTGACAGCGGCCAAGCGCACACACAAGTGTATGTGGTCTTATAAAGTAGTAAAGTGGCCTAATTAAAACCAAGTATCGATCCCACAGAGACTTGATTTAACAATGATTTAATTTTAGTTCAACTTCAAAGATTAATTTGATGCAAAGGTAACAAAAAAAAAAGAGTTTGTAATTTTGTAAATTAACAATAAAGTAAATAATGCATAAAATAAAGTACTTGGAACAATTAGTGGAGTAAATACTAGGGTTAAAGCACTTCGAACAATCATACTATGTTATTGAATTTCATTCGTCAATTTACTTATCTTAGTTGCTGATTCGTAGGATTAATTGCATGATCATGGTTTTCCAACCTCTAATCTTTTACTTAATATGGACATTACAACTACATCATCGAGCGGGGATGTAATAATCCAATTAAGTTAATCAAAGCTATCTTCCTACGTTTGAATCAAGTAAGGCATCTAAGTACATCCCTGTCCTAGACGCTAAGTTTAATTCTTTATTTTATAAAAGAATAAAAACCCAAACTTGTTTATTCCCATGTTCTATCTCCCTATTCCCTCTCCCGAGATCAAAAGGTCGATAATATATGTATTTTAAGGGTCGTGAATCCTTACAATAATTAAAATAAGAATAAACAAACAACCAACTATGATAAGCAAAATTAATCAAAAGTAATCCAAAATAATAGTACTCATGTTCTTGGCTTTAACCCCGTAAAAAGGGTTTTTAGCCGATAATATTCATAATCACGATCCAATTAATTGAATACATGATATGATAATTAAAATCTAATCAAAAAAATTAAAACCTAAAGTAGTAGAAGCCACCGAATCACTGAATTTACGTGTCCAGGTGTTAATCACTCCCTCGAAATTTAATTGTCCAAGAATTTCCATCTGTCCCAAGTAATTGTCTGTGTATATATATTTGTTTCCTCAAAATCCATGTGGGATTAGAAATATTAATGATTTCCAAGATTCCCACAATATACCCCAAAAAAATTCCCTCCTTTCCTTGAACCGCTTGCCAATTGCATACCTAAAATAGGACAAAGTCAAGCTTATGTCGGCAGAATGTATTTGGAATGCATGGATTTTTCACCGCGATGCGATGTGTACAAACAGAAGTGGAGGTCACGACGCGACTTTTGAAAACATAAAATGGAGGTCACGACGTGAGAAAATCATGATAGCTCATTGGAAGTTGCGTCCAAAATTTTGGTTAAGTGTAGAAATTTTTATCCTTTGCCCATGCCTTTTGTAGTGTATTTCCAAAAAATTTTCGGATTTTAAATCATCAATATATCACCATATTTAGCTCAAAAATCCTCCAAAAATATCACACACCACAAATTAAAGATCAAAACAACACAATATTCTCCACGACAAATCAAAACAAGAGCTAAGATAAGGCAAATTCGCAATGATCTTCCACTTATTGTTCCGACTCTCAACTTAATCAAATTAAACTTTGCTCATCATAAACAAGTTATTCCGCATATAATTACACCATTAAAATGATTTGGAACAAATTAAATACATTAGAATCCACCGAGACCAACTAGACACACAACTAGCTCAAGCTAGTAAAACTAGTTTTCCGGGTTGAACTCTAAATGACTCAATTAAGTACAAACTTGTTTGAAAAATACGTGGAACCTTGTAATCACATACTTGGACACTTAAATGCTTATTTATATCATATTAACACATAAATCACATGAATTATCCTCAAAACAAGGCGAAATAAGCTAGAATAATGATACCAAAGTGTATGAAACCACCTCAGATCATTACTCCACACTTAAACTCTTGTTCGTCCTCGAACAACTCTTTACTCCAAGTATGAAAAGCTGAGGTGATGCTGCACTTCTACTAAATGCAAGGTACTCAAGCTAGTAATACAATGACTACACGGAATGCAACTTTTTACACTAAGCATGTTACAAACACAATTGAAAGCTCAAGAATTCTACTCTGAAACATCCTAGCCTCAAGAATTGACTAAAAAAGTGGCAAACTCTCACTTATCATTAAATAAAGAACATCATACAAATCACCTACATTCATCAAACATGTTAATCTCACAACAAGAGAGGTACCCATAATCACTTACAATTAAACAATTCAAAATATGATGGGTACAAGAATCAAATTATGCTCACTCTCACAAAGAATTCACAAGTTACACATAATGAACCATAGGCTTGCCCTTAGTATAATGCTTCACTAATATTAGAATGATGAATTTAGGATCAATTAGGACTTTTTCGGGTTGTAATATAGGCTAAGGGACGGGTAGGAAAAATTTTAGAATAGTGACTAACCTCTCCAAGCGCTTTAATACACTGCATTAAGTATTTAAAACCAATCTCCAACAACCAAATTACACCATTTTTTGCCTACCCCATTCTTTTATTTTGCCCTATCTCTTTTAAGAATTTTCACAAACACATGGTGGACACATAGTTTACTACCACATGAATCAATTTTTCTCATTTTTCACAATCATGGAAATATTTCTAGCATAAATTAAATCACATCCATCCACCACAAATAAATTATTAACACCAATAACTATTTCCTTGGGGCATTAACTAGAACGTGTGATTGAAGGTGATAAGTGTAGGGTGGTGGAGTCTATCCCATAAAAGACCTCTTTGGACTTCTTTATTTAGCAGAACAAACTTCTTATACCTCATCCCGATATAATGCATATTGAAGAGCCTGAAAAGGCTAAAGTTGAAAAAACTGTTGGCCTTGAGAGTTCTCACTCAAGAGGTAAGAAACAAATAAGAAGATGGCGTCCTCATGTGAGAAAGAGGAGGATGGAAAATGGATAAGTCGTAGATTGGGTCGTGCCGCGACTCTAAATTAGGTGATTCTTGGGAGGCAACCCAAGTTAAGGTAGGTTTTATTTTTAGGTTTTTTTTTTAGTTTTTACTTCACGTAGTTTTTGTTGAGTCGCAGGTTGATGGAAAGTCTGAGTACTGGAAAAACTGAGCTAAAGAGCATGGAAAAGATTGAGTGTGGGTCCTGGACACTCTTGATGTGTAAATATACTTCTAGCTAGGCTTATAAGACTCAGGGGGTATTTCTATCTATACTTATAAGTATACCTTGGGGACAAAGTAGATTTTTAAGTGTGCAGTGGGGAAATTCCCATTTTAGGGTACATTTAAAACTTTTTGTGTTAGGAATAAGTGGGACGTTCTTGTTGGTGCTATGTGTGATTGCATGATTCAAGTGTTTTGATGTAAAAGAGCATGTTGATTTTGTAAATTACTACTTTTTAGATACCTAGGCTCTAGTTTATAACTCGTGTACTTGTTGGCTTAATGTTGATTTCATGTGGTTGTTTGGTTAAGAGTTTATGATGATCCTGCTTGATTTGAGCATGTGCCATGTGTGATGTGAGGTTGTAGTATATTCCTTGTTGCATGTGATGTCTAGAACTTTCCTGGTGGGTGTGCAAAGCGAAATAAAGAGTGTGGGTTTAGGAGATGATATAGGCATTTCTTTGATAGCTATGTTTTATACCTTCTTTCAACCTACCTTTGTGCATAATCCTAGTTAGCCCCATTGAGCTTTTAGCTTTTTCTTTGGCAGCCTCAGATGTAGCCTAATCCCTTATTTGATTGAGCTAAAATAGATCCAAAACTCCTACACGTTTTAGTATAAAATTAATTGAATTAAGAAGTTGGAAATTCAAGAAGAAAAAGGTGAAATTGAAGCCCCTAGTAAAAGTTATTGGTATTTAAAATGATATGTGTTGTGGTTGAGAGTTGAGGAATGAAAAGAATAAAATTTTGTTCAAATTGAATAAGTTGGGAATAGAAAATACTCCCACAATAGTGCATGTGAGTGAACTTAATGAGATGGGGCAAACCAAAAGATAATTGTAGACAAAAGTGGTGTAACTAGGTTGTTGAAGGTGAATTAGTTGTAAAATGTGATGTATTGAAGTACTTAGGGAAGATAGTCACTATTATTGGCCAAAATAGTTCCTACCCATCCCTTAGCCTATATTACAACCATTAAAGACCTATTTGATCTGAAGTTTCTTCATTTTGATATTAGTGGAGTACTACACTAAGGGAAAGCATATGGTTCATCTTGTGTAACCTGTAAATTCATTGTGAGAGTGAGCGTAACTTGATTCTTGTACCCATTTTGTGATAAATTGTATTTTTATGAGTGTTTATGGGTAACTCTCTTGTTGTGAGGGCACATGTTTGATGAATATTGGGTGATTTATATGATGTCTTTAATTGAAAATATTAATGAGTTTTCCAGTTAGGTGAGTCAATTATTGAGATTTCTTTGGTGGTTTACACTTGGTCTTGGGATTGATTTTGCAGGAATCAGGTTTACAGGCAAGTAATCTGGCAAGGGATAGGGAATTGGTTGAACCAAGTCCGGAACCCAAGCAACGCTTTCATCAACGAAGAAGAGAAGAAATCATTCTCCCCCATGTCCCGTAATTTCAAGAGGAATAAGAAAATCCCGCTCTAATGTCAGAAGATCAACCAGGCTACAGGATAGTTAGAGAAGTGGCAATTCCACTTTCGATAAATTTGACCTCCCCTTTTCAAAAATCGACTGCTGGAGGTAATTTTGAACTGAAACAAAACATGGTGCAACTTTTGATCAGCAGTGGACAATTTACCGAGCTTTCACATGAAGATCCACAAGTACTTCTGCAGAACTTTCTGGAGATCAGTGACATATTCATCTCTACGGGTGTATCAAATGATTATGTTAGACTAACACTATTCCCCTTTTCACTGTTAGGGGAAGCAAAAAAATGGTTGAACACTAAGCCGGAAAGTTCAATCATAACATGGGATGACTTAACTAAGAAATTCCTCATCTAATTCATTCCGTCTGCAAAGATTATGATACTGTGCTGTAAGATTGTGTGCTTCTAATAAAATCTATATGAGAACTTATATCCTGCTTAGGAGCACTTCAAGGATCTTTTTTGGTACTGTCTACATCATCAGTATTCTAATGAGGTATTATCTCACACTTTTGTTGAGTAACTTGACCATAACACAAAAAATTTGCTAGATTCAGTTGAAGGTGGTCAAGCATTGGAGTTAAATTATGATGACCTGTAGACCATGTTGAACTGAATTGCACAAGGGAATCCTGAATTGCATTTGGACTCAAGAAATGCTACAAAAAAGGTTGCAGGTGTGTTGGAGGTGGACCAGTTTACTACTATATCTGCCTAGATTATTGTACTGCAAAATCATTTTAATACTTAGTTTAGTAATACAAAGTTGGGGGTTACACAACTTGCAGCGACAGTTAATGCAATTCAGCAGACAAGTACTTGGTGCATGGTTGGTGGAAATAGTGGTCATTCATTAGATATCTGTGCTTCTAATCCCGAGTCAGTGATATTTATGGGAAGTGTTCAAAGGCAAAATTATGGGAATGCCTACAGTGTCAAGTGGAAGACTCATCCATTAAATCAACAATGGAACGTCCAACAATAGTAGTTTCAGTAGCAGGTTCATAAAAATCAGGCCGCAACCCAAAGCAACAATGTGGAAGAGATGCTTAAGCAATTACGGATACTCAACCTCAATTGGCAGTAGATATAAAGAGACATCAAGTATCTACAAGGAGTTAGGAGTTTCAAATAGGTTAGATTGTGCAGGCATAAAATATCAGGCCTCAAGATGGTCCAAAAAGTGATACAGGAAATCCTAAACAAGTAATGGCAATCACTTTGAGAAGTGGTAAGGAGATGAATAAAGAACATCCAAAGAAAAATAGGGAGGTAGATTCATAGTTGATTCCCCCACTGGTATCTAACCAAGTTGCTGAAAATTTAAGGAAGTCTGAGTACTCAAAAGCAAAAGTGGTTGAACAGGTAAAGGAGAGACCTCCACCACCTTTCCTAGAGAGGCTTAGAAATGCGAAGGAGGATACATGCTTTAAGAAGTTCTTTGACACATTCAGAGAGCTTCACATTAACTTTCCTTTTTTAGTTGTTTTGTAGGGAATTCTGAAGTATGCTAAGTACTTGAAAGATGTGGTCTATAATAAAATTAAGCTGCAGGATATGGAGGAAGTAGCACTCACTAAGGAGTGTAGCTCTGTGGTGATGCAGAAGATTCCTAAATAGCTCAAAGACCCTGGAAAGTTCACTCTCCCCATTCAAATTGGAATAATGGGTAGTCTACGCACTTAGTGACTTGGGGGGAAAGTATCAAATTGATGCCCCTCTCTTTGTTCAACACTTTGGGCTTGGGAAAGTCGAGATCGAGCTCTGTGTTACTGCAACTGGAAAATGGGACCATAGACTGTCCTAAAGGAGTCATAGAGGATGTTCTCATCAAGGTTTGTAAGTTTATTATTCCTGCTGATTTTATTATGTTAGATTTTCAGGCAAATAAAAAAGTACCAGTCATCTTGGAACGTCCATTCTTGGTGACGGGAGAAGCTTTAATAGATGTGAGAGAGGGCACACTCACAATGAGTCTGTATTATGAAGAAATGATTTTCAAAGTGTACAAACTGCTAAACACACTATTCCATTACAAATATTTGTGCATGCTTACAGTGATTGAAGGGGATAAGTGTGGGGTGGTGGAGTCTATCCCACAAAATACCTCTTCGAAGTTCCTCATTGAGTAACCCAAGCCTCTAATACCTCATCCCGACATGGTGCAGATTGATTAGACTGAAAAGGCTAAAGTTAAGAAAGCTATTGACCTTGAGAGTTCACACATAAAAGGTCATAAATAAATAAGAAGATGGCGTCCTAGTATGTGAAAGAGGATGAAGAAAAATGAATGAGTCATAGATTGGGTCATGCCGCGACTCTAAATCAGGCACTGCTTGGGAGGAAACCCAAGTTAAATATGTTTATTTTTAGTATTTTAGTTTTTACTTCACTAGTTTTTGTTTTTGTTGAGTCACAGGTTGATGGGAAGTTTAAGTACCAGAAAACCTGAGCTAAGAAGCACTAAAAAGATTGAGTGTGGGGTCCCCAGACCCTTTTGATGTGTAAAGATGCTGCTATCTAGGCATAGAAGCCTCAAAGAGTTTCTGTATCTACTTTTAAGTATACCTTGGGGACAAAGTAGATTTTTAAGTGTGGGGTGGGGAAATTCCCATTTTTAGGGTAAATTTTTTTTTTTTTGTGTTAGGAATAAGTGGGACATTCATGTTGGTGGTATGTGTGATTGCATGATGCAAGTGTTTTGATGTTAAATAGCATGTTGATTTTGTAAATTACTATTTATACATCTAGGCCCTAGTTTATGACTCGTGTACTTGTTGGCTTAACGTTGAATTCATGTGGTTGTTTGGTTAAGAGTCTATGATGATCCTGCTTGATTTGAGCATGTTCCATGTGTGATGTGAGTTTATAGTATATTCCTTGTTGCATATGATGTTTAGAAATTTCCTGGTGTGCGTGAAAACTGAAATAAAGTGTGAGTTTAGGAGATGATATAGGTATTTCTTTGATAGACATGTTTTATACCTTCTTTCTACCTACCTTTGTGAATAATCTTAGTTAGCCCCATTGAGCCTTTAGCTTTTTCTTTGGCAGCCTCAGATGTAGCCTAATCTCTTCTGTGATTGAGATGAAATAGATCAAAAGATCTTGCACGCTATAGTGTAAAATTAATTGAGTTAAGGAGTTGGAAATTAAAGAAGATAAAGGTGAAATTAAATCCCCTAGTAATAGATATTGGTGTTTAAAAATGATATGTGTTGTGGTTGAGAGATGAGGAATGAAAAAAATAAAAATTTCTTCAAATTGAATAAGTAGGGAATAGAAAATACTTCCACCATAGTTTATGTGAGTGAGCTTAATGAGATGGGGCAAAACAAAAGATAAGTGTAGAAAGAAGTGGTGTAATTAGGTTGTTGAAGGTGAATTAGTTGTAAAATGTGATGTATTGAAGCACTTAGGGAAGATAGTCACTATTCTTGGCCAAAATAGTTCCTACCCACCCCTTAGCCTACATTACAACCATTAAAGACCTATATGATCTGAAGCTTCATCATTATGATATTAGTGGAGTACTACACTAAGGGAAAGCATATGGTTCATCTTGTGTAAGCTGTGAATTCTTTATGAGAGTGAGCATAACTTGATTCTTGTACCTAATTTGTGATAAATTGCATTTATATGAGTGTTTATGGGTAACTCTCTTATTGTGAGGGCACATTTTTGATGATTATTGGGTGATTTATATGATGTCTTTGATTGAAAAATATGCATGAGTTTGCCAACTAGGTGAATCAATTTGTGAGGCTAGAATGTTTTGAAGTAGTATTCTTGAGCTTTCAATGGTGTTTGTGATATGCTTAGTGTAGAAACTTGCATTCGGTGTAGTCATTATGGTACTAGCTTGAGTGTCTTGCTTGTAGTATAAGTGTAGAGTCTCCTCAGCTTATAATGCTTATAGTGAAGAGTTGTTCGAGCATAAACAAGGCTTTAAGTGTGGGGTGGTGATGTTAGGTGTATTTATGCACTTTAGTGTGGTTATTTTAGCTTATTTAGCCTTATTTTGAGGATAATTCATGTGATTTATGTGTTGATGATGATATAATTGAGCATATATGTGGTTAAGTATGTGATTGCAATGTTTAATGGTGTTTTTAAAGAAGTTTGGGTTCAAATTGATCACTTAGAGTCTAGACGAGAAAACTAATTTTACTAGCTTAAGCTAGGTGTTGTTCTAGTATATCACGATGGATTCTAATGTGTTTAATTAGTTTCTAATAGATTTATTATGTAATTATGTGTGTAACAACTTGTTTATAATGTTCAAAGTTCAAGTGAATTAAGTCAAGAGTCAAAACAATAAGTAAAGATTAAGTGGGCAAGCCTAGTCTTAGCTCAAGTTTCTAGTTCACCGTTCTTGGTATTGTGTTGTTTTGAACTCTAATCCGTGGTGTTTTATCATTTAGGATTCTTTGTGAGTTTATTTTTAGGATAAAACATCCGTAAATTAAGTGGGAACAACACCACAAGTCATGGTATGGAAGGATGAATTCTTAGAAGTAGTATAGGTGTCAAACTGTAATTCCAAGGAGTCCCCGCGATTTGGCCACGTCGCACACCTCTCTCTAGTGGACTAACCAATGCCCCGCACTGATATATACAGTGGAATAATCCAATTGGAACTCCACACTCTCCAAGGGTCTGGACCAATGCGACACAAGGCTCTCCTCCACACGGCCAAAATTCCCCTCTATAAATAGGATTCCTTCACTTGTTTGTATTCACTTTTGGACGGACCTTGGACAACTTAGAGCTTTGGAGAGGGGATTCTCAACACTTATTTTAGGGTTTTTATCTCTTTAATTTAGATTTTTAATGGATTATATCATGTATTCAAAAATCTTGATTACAGTTATGTCTATTAGTGGCTAAAGCCCCCCTTTCGGGGTTAAGGCAAAGAACATGATTACTATTACTTTGAATTGAGTATGTTTGGATTACTTATCATATTTGGTAGTTTATTTATCTTTGTTTTAACTATTTTAAGGAGTACCTAACATTATAATACATCTCTTGTCTTCTTGTGAGCCCGGGAGGGGGAATAAGAGGATAGAACGTGACGGTAAATATAGTAGGTAGGGATATACCTAGAAGCCTTACTTGGTTCACTAAGGTATGAAATATAAATGCGTTTGGCTTAGTTCTCACATCCCCGCTCAACGATACAGTTGTAGGTCTAAGTTAGATAGGTGGTTAGAGGTAGGGAGACCATGATCATAAAATCAACCGTATGAATCAACAACCAAGATAAGTAACTTATCTAATGAAGTTCAATAGCATAGTATGATTGTTCGTAGTGCTTTAACCCCAGGTTTCATTCTTATTGATTGTCCAAAGTCCTTTATTTTGCTGCATTTTTATTCTACATTCAATTTAAAACTACAAAACTCTTGTGCTACTCTAAATAGTTAAACTAGAATTGGATAGTTATCAACACAAGTCCCCATGGGATCGATACTTGGCTTCTAAAGGGCCACTTTACTACTTGATTATACCACGTATACTTGCGTATGCGATGGGGCGCAACAGGGAACAAGGTTTAGCATGAAAGTAAAATATTAGCTTGGAATATGTATCTTAACCATCATAAAGAAGGTACCCAAAGGCTATATGGTTTCAGCTCCCCCTGTTGAAAGAGCCCCAGTGCATGTTAGCCACATGAACCAGAGGTATCAATAAATACTAGGGAATAAGCCAACGCCACGTCAATCCAGGATAAAAAATATATATTTATATAGAGTATGTCACAAGCATACGGTCATCAATACTAACCCTCATTCCGGCAAACGGGAGTTTCTAGTACAAGTCCTTTAAGACTCACACCCTCACGACTTAGCTACATAACCCCCTTTAAGACGATATTAAAAAAGTTTCACGGAACCCTTTCATTAAACCATGGAATTACACATTATGGTACACCATAGGTATCGTCATGCCCTTACACTTGCAAGCTTACATTTATGCCATTTTAATTACATTCCATTATCTTGAGGGAATTACTCGACCCTCTTTATTCATTAAATCAACTCAAGGGAATGCCTCGACCCCCGAGGTTTCAATTTGAGTTAAAACATGGCCAACACGGCCTTCAAAATCTATGTTTAACCTTTTAACCATTTATGTAATGCAATAGTGTAGGTAAGTAATGTCAAATCATGTGAAGAATTGTATCTCAAAACCAAGGACACAAGTGGATTGAGGTAACACAATTTCCAAACATTCAATACCAAAATCATCAAATTGGGGGAATGCCTTGACTATTCCAAAACCTTTGATAAAACACAACCGATGCATAATATATCATGGGAAATTAATTTTATAACCAACCATGCCAAAACCCTCAGCCCATGTCAAAACACACATTCAATTTCACATCAATAATCATTTAGTACACATGCTTAAAGGAAAATAAGTTTGAGGGTAGAGTCACATGCCTGAAAGTACAGAGAAGTATGTAGAGAAACCAACCCTTGAGTCCTTAGATGACCAACTTTGAGGAACCCTAACTTGTTCTTGCCTTAGGGATTTGAGAGAGTTTGAGAGAGTGCTTATACTTGATAAGTGTTGAAAATAACACCCCAAAGGTGATTTATGGTCATGGGTCTTAAGTGGGTAAAGAAGGAAATGTCCAGAGTGCTCTTTATTAAAAGCTGAAAATTTGTCGCCAGTGACGACGGGTCACTATACGGAACGTAAGGACTCACTATGACTTGTCACGAAGAGTCATAGTCTAAACAATAGCTTAGGGACCCCTCTATGGTGACCCTATGACTCACGTCATATGATTCATCAATAGACCCTACAACTCATAAGGTCTTAGTCGTAACAAAGAGAGAAGCATTAGAGGTACACACTGGTCACCCTACGATTGGTACACAAGATTCGTATAGAGTCATTATGACTAGAAACCCCCAATCGTAGTCACAACAGAAACATCGGACTAGCACACTGGTCAGTCTATGATTAGGGTCTTTAAAATCATATAGTAACCTCAAGACTTGTAAGGAGAGTCATAGGTTGGACAGTGAGTTCAAAGACACGAATATTTCCATGGACCAAAAGTCTGGGGTGTTACATTCTCCGTCCTAGGATAATTTGTCGCTGAATGATGAGACAAGACATTCATTAGCATGATTTAACATAGAAAAAACCACTTTTTCCTTTATCAAAGACAAAAAACAAAGATATTAAGAAATACACATACGTTGAGCATGATTATCCAAAGAGTAAACCAGGAATGGATATTTGGACTTCATGTCCTCTTCAGCTTCCTAAGTAGCCGTTTCAACCTTATGATTCCTCCATAGAACCTTCACTAAAGCCACATCCTTAGTCCTCAAAAGGCAGACTTGCCTATCTAAAATCTCAATCGGGACTTCCTCATAAGACAAGGAATCAATACCAACATTCTCCAAAGGAAAAACCAAGGAAGGATCACCTACGCACTTCTTCAACATTGAAACATGAAAAAACGGATGGATAGGACCCAAATTCAAAGGCAAATCCAACTCATAAGCCACACTGGCCACTTTTCTCAAGATCAAGTATAGACCAATGTAACAGGGACTAAACATCCCCTTCTTTCCAAACCTCATCCCTCCCTTCATAGGAGAGACCCTTAAGAATACTCGATCGCCAACATCAAACTCCAACTCCGTACTCTTCACATCCGTATAGGACTTTTAGCGTCTTTGGGTGGTCTTAAGTTTATCCCAAATCACCTTCACCTTTTTCAAATCTTGGTGAACCAAGTTCGGGATGAACAACCTAGTCTCACCAACTTACAACCACTCAATAGGAGACCTATACCTCCTACCATACAAAGCCTCGAACAGAGCCATCTGAATGCTTAAGTGATAATTGTTATTATATGAAAACAATAAAGGGAAAACGCTCAACCTAACTACCAACAATGTCAAACACATTGTCCCTTAGCATATCTTCCAAAGTCTGAATAGTCCTCTCAACTTGTCCATCCGTATGAGGGTGAAAAGTGTTGCCAAGGTTCAACTTAGTCCCCAAACCTCTTTGAAAAGAATGCCAAAAGTGAGAAAAAAATTGCGTACCTCAGTCAGATATGATAGAAACGAGCGTACCATGCAACTAGATGATCTTTTGAATGAAAATCTTAGCATAATCCTCTGCAGAATAATTAGTCCTCACTAGCAAGAAATGAGCAGACATAGTCATCCTATCAACGATGACCCAAATCGAGTCAAACTAACTACAAGACAGTGGGAGGCCAATAAGAAAATCCATATTAATCACTTCACATTTCCATATGGGCAACTCAAACTTTTGAGACAAATCACCAGGCCTTAAATGTTCCACCTTTACTTTCTAACAAACCATACACTTAGCCACAAAATTGGCCACATAACTCTTCATGTTATTCCACCAATAAATCTCTTTCAAGTCATGATACATCTTTGTCAAACCAGGATAAACAATGTACATCGACTCATGATCCTCAACCAAAATCCTTTCCCAAAACCTATCAATATTAGTAATGTACATTCTACCTTGGTGCCTTAGGATACCATCATCAACAATCTCAAAAGCCAAGACTTTCTACTGACCCACATCTTCCTTAATCTGCATTAAGGTAGGATCCAAAACCTGTTTCTCCTTTACCTCAATACCAAGAGAAGACTCCACCTCCTACTAAATGAGCACCCACCATCCTCGAAATCCAAAAGTCAAACTCCAAGATTAGCCAAATGGTGAATATCCTTGACCAGACCTCTCTTCTCCTTATCAACATAAGATAAGATCCCTATGGGTAACCTGCTAAGAGCATCATCAACAACATTAGCTTTTCCTGGATGATAGTGGAGACTTATATCATAATCCTTAAGTAACTCAAGCAATCTCCTTTGACTGAGATTCAACTTCTTCTGGGTGAACACGTACTACAAGCTCTTATGATCAGAATATATATCACATGAACTCCATACAAGCAATAGTGCCAAATCTTTAAGGCAAAAACTATAACCAAAAACTCTAAGTCATGAGTTAGAAAATTCTTCTCATGCACCTTAAACTGCCTAGAGCCATACGCCACCATCCTATCATGCTGGATCAAAACACTACCCAGTCCCACATGGGATGCATCACAATATACAATGAAACCATTAATGTCCTCGGGTAGGGTCAAAAATTGGAGCCAAAGTCAACTTATTATTCAACTTCTCAAACTGAAATGACTCGAACCAGGGCTTAGTCGTGTTGGGTATCTCAAGTCCAACCAGGACCGGAGACTACCCCCAATACCCAACCATAACTAGCCTACTCCTTTGGTCAGAAGAATTCTGAGCATATAATAAGATAAACAATAATAATTTAAAGACATAAGATGAAGTCTATAACCATAACCAAACAGTCACAACCAAGTATCCAACCAATACCAATCCCAATACCAATACCAATACCAATACCAAGGCTAACACTAATATCGACACCGCCTATGGCCATAGTAGTCTGACAAAGCCTCTACTAGAATCAAAGAACATTTGATTAGGACATGCCCCCGACCATAGAAAAAACCAAAACCAAAGAAATGAAAATAACCAAAAGAAGTCCATAGCATGAAATGGGGTCTTCCAGAGTATGGAAGCTCACCACTTCAATCCGACTCAAAGCTATTCCCGAATCCAAGTCACTGAGCAGAAAGAATGGTAGTATGGTCAGTTCCTGCATTGCATAGGGATATAGTGCCCGAAGACGGTTAGCAGAGTGAACACTAGCATGTAACTTAGGAAAAGAGGTAAAATAATGCCATCATTCAAAACCAAATTAAATAACCATATGTAATCACGTATATATATATATACCATGACGGGATAGGGAATAAGGTTTAGTAAGTATTTAAAATCGTAACCTGGGTTGTGTAGCTCTACCATCCTAAACATCCACTCACGAGCTATATGGGTTTAGATCCCCTGCTGAAAGGGCCGCGATACGTGTTAGCCGCATGAATCGGAGGTATTGAGGAAGAATAGTGAATTCCCCGACCCCATGTTAACCAAGATACAAATATATATCAATAGTGTGAACCATGAACATAGGTCATCAAGACCAAACCTCACATCGGCAAACATGAGTTTCGAGTAGTGTTCCCTTCGATACCTCCACCTTCCACAACTTTGATACGCAACCCCCTTTAAGCCTATAGTAAAACCATTCACATATTCCAAACCATTTACCAAAGAGTATCTTACTTAGGCATCAACCATTGGTATCGTAATACCAAATTAGAGCTTGCAAGTCTATTACCTTATGTCATATAATCCATTTAACCAAATTAGACTCCACAATTTCCAATTAAACCAAAACTATTTATAATCAAAACATGGCCACCAAGTCCTTTACAAAACCATATGAAACCAACCAAAATAATTTCATGTTCCATTTACCATTTATGCAATGCAAGATTCCAAGAATAATCAAACTATGTGACAAAAATAATTCTCATTGACAATTTCACAAATAGGTTGAGGGCATGCCATTATCAAAGGCAAAGTCACCAAAATTAGGGTTCAATCATGATCCCTCAATCAAATATCCATTCCATAAACCCACATGTGCAAAACTATAATTAAAACATTGCATAGTTACAATTTAAAACATAACAAACAATATTCAATGATATACATTCAAATCTCTCAACCTTTGGTTTCAATATCACAATTTATGATTCATGAACAATGCTTGAAATATATGCTTTTAGTAAACTAACAATGAGGGAAGAGTCACATGCCTGCATTACAAAGATTCACGAAAAAATTAATCCTTAAGCCCTTAGATGACCACTTTGGTGGAACCCTAGCCAATTTTTCTTAAGAGGATTTATAGACAGCAAAGAGGATGTTTAATCTTGTAAAGTCTGGAATGAATGAATAAAAAGTGTTATAGGGACATGGGGTTTTAAGGATTTTAAGTGAGAACTGTCTAAAGTTCCCCCATGTAAAAACTATATAAAAGACCACAGGTGGTTACGAGTTGACCCCCTTGACTCGTGACCACAACAAATGACTCATACCCTTGAGTTATCACCAAGACAGTGAGTTGGACACCCATACACTGTCCACCATACGATTCCATGATCGCACTCATGACCTAAACATACAAATCGTACGGTCTATTTCCATCCAAAAAAAATGCAAGGGATTACCACTCGTAACCTATCCTCACAGCTCTTAGTGAGCCACTCGTACTCAGAGCCAAGTCAAGTCACCAAGTTACTGATTTGATTAAGGATCATCCTAAAAACCCGTCAACACCCCTAACAACTTATACCACTAAGTCATTACCAAGACCGAAAACCCAAAAACCATCCACCTAATGACTACGATCACCTGACCTTGACACATACCAAACAACTCGTATGATGAGTAGTTACTAGGATAGCAAGCTCAAAGCTCAAGAATTTTCCAAGGTCCAAAATCTAAGGTGTTTCAATTCTCCCCAACTTAGATCATTTGACCTTAAATGATAGGACAAGGCAGTGATTAGCACGATTAAACCCCCAACCATCTCTACTCTTACCTTTAAGATAAAAGACAGATCACTAAGGAATTCACAATCTACCTTAACAACAAAAAGCAAAGAATTTAAGAACAACACATACCTCAAGCATAATGTTTTGAAATAGAAAGTAGGAATGAATACTTGGACTTCATGCCCTCTTCATCTTCCCACGTAGCCTCTTCCACCTTGTGGTTCCTCCATAGAACCATTACCAAAGCTACATCCTTGGTCCATAACTGACAAACCTATTGTTCCAAGATTTTAATAGGGACCTCATCATAAGATAGGAAATCTAAAGTGCCAATATCCTTGATAGGCACAATTTTGATGGATCCCCCATACACTTTCTCAATATAGAAACATGGAAATAGGGTGAATGGAGCTCAAACTAGAAGGCAACTCTAACTCATACACAACATTGCCAACCCTTCTCAAAACCAAGACCCATATCGGATGTATCACAATAGACCAGTAACTCATTCGTACCTTCGGGAAAAGTCAAGATCGGTGCCGAAGTCAGCTTATCCATCAACTTTTGAAAGATACCCTTAAAAGAATCAAACCATGAGAACTTTACCTTCTTCTGAGTTAACCTAGTGAAGGGGCAGCTATAGTAAAAAAACTTTCCACAAACCTCCTATAGTAACTAGCTAAACCCAAAAAGCTCCAAATATTGATTAGATTCGTGGGTCTACGCCACTTCTTAACCACTGCAACTTTCTACGAATCCACCATGACCCCTTTACTAGAAGTGACATGACCCAGAAAAGTGACAATATTCAACTAGAATTCATATTTCAAAAATTTAGCATACAACTGCAGATATTTCTGGGTCTGCAACACAATGCGGAGGTGATTGACATGATCCACCTCACTCTTAGAGTACACAAAAATATCATCTATGAACACAATGAGAAATAAATCCACAAATTGATGAAAGAAACACCAGAATATCATCAATGAACACAATGATGAACAAATCCAGAAACTGACGAAAGACTCTATTCATCAAGTCTATGAATGTCATCGGGGCATTGGTCAATCCAAAAAACATAACTAGGAACTCAAAATGCCTATACCAAGTATGGAAGGAGGTGTTAGGGATATCTGCCACCCTAATATTTAGCTGATGATACCCAGATCGAAGATCAGTCTTGGAGAAAAACTTAGCACACTGAAGCTGATCAAACAAATCATCTATTCTTGGAAAAAGGTACTTATTCTTTAGCGTCATCTTATTTAGCTGCCTGTAATCAATACACATATGAAGGGAACCTAAGGGATTGGACACTGGACAATATACGACTCAACCCTACCACTCATAAACTATCCTCATGGCTCTTAGTGAGCCACTCGTACTCAGAGCCAAGTCAAGTCACTAAGTTATTGATTTTGTTAAGGATCATCTTAACGACTCGTCACCACCTCTAATGACTCATACCACTAAGTTGTTACCAAGACCAAAAACCCAACCACCACCCACTGGACACCTAACAACTAGGGTCACCTGACCCATATCCATACTATATGACTCGTATGATAAGTTGTTACTAGGGCAGTGAGATCAAAGCTCAAGAATTTTGCAAGGGCCAAAATCCAGGGTGTTTCACAAAGCTACCCTTACAAGCATCGAACCATAGAAACTTCACCTTTCTTAAGTTAACTTAGTCAACAGAGCAACAAACAAAGAGAAAATCTCCACAAAACTCCTATAATACCTGGCTAAGTTGAAGAAGCTTCGAATATCGATTGGAGTCATGGGTCTAGGCCACTTCTTTACCGCCTCTACCCTCTGTAGATCCACCCTGATTCCCTCACTAGAATTAATATGACCAAAAAAGGTCACAATATTTAATCAAAACTCATACTTAGAATATTTGGCGTACAACTACTGATCTTTTAAAATCTACAACACTATATAGAGGTGATTGGCATAGTCCTCCTCACTCTTAGAATAAACCAGGATGTCATAAATAAACACAATCATAAACAAATCTAGGATTTGATGGAATAGCAGTTCATAAGATCCATGAATGCCGCCGGAGCATTAGTCAAACCAATGGACATCACCAAAACTCATAATGACCATATCGGGTTCAAAAAATAGTCTTAGGGATATCCATCTCCCTTATTTTCAATTGATGATAACCCAAAATGAAGATCAATCTTACAAAGTACTTAGCAGCCTGAAGCTGTTCAAATAGGTTATTGATCCTAGGAAGAGGATACTTATTCTTCACCGTCAACTTATTCAACTGGCGATAATCTATACATATCCTACGAGAACCATTCTTCTTACACATGAAGAGAATAGGAGTACCCCATAGAGAAACACTAGGGCGGATAAAAACCTTATCAAGAAGATCTTTCAACTACTCCTTAAGTTCTTTTAACCTAGTCAGAGCCATTCTATACAGGGGAATAGAAACAGGACGAGTATTCGGTAGAAGGTTAATCCCAAAATTAATTTACCTATCGGGAGGAATACCAAAAGATCATCAAGAAAGACCTCAAAAAATTTATTAACCACGGAACGAATTGCAACAAAGAACCTCCAAGCAAGAATCTTTAACCTAAATAAAATGATAAAGACACCCTTTGAAAACTAACTTTAGCTCTCTAAGAAAAGAAATTAACCTTCCCTTAAGCACTAGGGAACTCCCTTCCCATTCTATAACAGACTCACTAGGAAATTTGAAACTGACATTATGGGTCTAACAATTTAGAGAGTCATAGCATGAATGAAGCCAATCCATTCCCAAAATTATATTAAAATTGACCATTTCCAACTCTGCCAAGTCTATTAAGGTCTCCCTACCATAGATAGATACCATATAACCCCTACAGACTTTTCTAGCCATAATAGAGTCACCCACCGGGGTAGACACATAAAAGGGATTAGAAATACACTCAAGACCAAAACTAAAATAAATATCCACATAAGGGGTCACATAAGGCAGAGTAGACCCAAGATCAAGCAAGCAATACATGTCTTTAGAGAAGAGTTATAACCTACCAGTACAACATCAGGAAAAGCCTCAGATTCATGATATGTGGAAAGAACATACAAATGATTTCGGCCAGTGCCAGTATTAAAAGTAGAAACCTTTGGCAAAAGACCTAAAGAAGCAATAATTGAAACCTTATTAGCCCTAGTAGCAACATTGTCTGACGGATTATTCCTCTAAATATGACCCTGCTGGCCACATCTAAAACACTTATTCCTCCTCTCATCACAAATGACATAGTGCAACTGCCCATAAAATCTACAAGGAGGATATGATAGAGATGATTATGCCCCATTGGCCAAAGATTAGGCACCTTATGCCTTAAACCCATAGTTGCTCTGGAAGCAATAACCATCAGACAACTTAAGATATGGAGCACTTGCCATAAAATGAGAACCAAAATTTCTCCACTTCTGCCTTGACCATTGCCTTCCATCCATATCACTATTCTGGTGACCTCTACCCTGCTCAGAATACCTGAATTTCTTACTCTGCCTTCCTCCTATCTCAGTTTGTTTCTTTTTTTTTTCCTTTTTAACCTATTGCATATACAATACAAGTCTAGAGTTATCTATGTTATTATTTAGTAAGGCGGCCTTACACCCCAACACCAAGTCCTGAGACTAGCCTAAAGCAAACTTCCTCATCTGAAACCTCATACAATACACCAACTCTAGATCATAATGGAATAACTGATTAAACTTCAAGGCATACTCTTTGACAAATATCCTACCTCATTTTAAATTCACAAATTTTTCAGCCTTTGGCTCCCTTAAATCCTGAGAAAAGAAGAAATCAAGAAAGGCACTCAAAAAGTCATCCCATATAGCTGGATTAATATTATCTCCCCTTATCTGGTCCTATTCCTCATACCATTGATATGCCACATCCCTTAAATTATATGCGAAAAACTCCACAACCTATGAGTTAGAAGCAAGCATCACTCAAAAAATCTTTTCCATCTTATCTATGAAACCTTGAGGATCCTCCTCAACCTTGGAACCAGTAAAAATTAGAGGACTCAATGTCATGAACTAGCTAACCCTTGTGGCCTCAGAAGAAGGGGTTATAGGAGTAACACACTCAGACTGGCGTGACTAAGAGGCCACTAACTAAGTAAGCAAATGAATAAGAAACTCAATATTAGACACATCACCTTGAGGCATTGGTGCAGGAGTATCCTCAGCCCGAGGAGATCAAAGAGGACTAGTAGGGACCGGTGGAACTCTACGAGGGAAATTAGAAGTAGGGACCTTAGACAGGGTCTGTACCCCATAATCAAGACGAGTGTCATTAACATTGTGCTCAAGTGGAATAGAAGAGTTTGCACAAGCATCATATCTTTTAGGAGGCATGATTGAAAATGCGAACAAAGGAGAATTGAAGGAGATCTTAACATCCTAGACTCTACAACCCAAAAGTAGAACACAAGAAATGGAAGCATTCCTAAGTGCCTCGTAGCCTCTCACTTATAAATGTGGTGTAAAACACACATATAAAAGAGACTCTACTCGACACAAATTTGTGGACACCTAATTAACCATGAACCTAGGCTTTGATACCAACTTTATCATGACTCGAACTAGGGCCTAGCCATGATGGGTATCTTATGTCCACCATAGACCAGAGAGCACCCCCTTTACTTTGTCAAATATAACACAGTATAACTATAATAGTGGAATTCTGAACATAAACAAGATAGAATAACTAATAATGCAAAGGAATCTAAGAATGTCAACAACGAATCCCAATCCACAAAGCCTCTACCAATAAAAAATAATCTAAGTCAGGATATTTCCCAGATGATAGCCAAAAGAAACCATGAGAAATAGTTATTACATGAAGTAGACCAAAAAGTAATAGCCTTTCAGAAGAAGGAGACTTACCACTTCAAGCTGACTCAGGGACGGTCCAAGATCACCTATGACTGCATAGGAAAAGTAGAAGTGTCTCCAGTTCCTGCATCGCATGAGGATGCAACATCCAAAGATAGTTAGCAGGATAAGCGCTAGTATGTAACTCGGGAAGGGGATAATAGTGCCAAGTCAAAACCACAGTAAAAATCCACATGCACACATTGTACATGCTGGGGTAATGAACAAGGTTTAGCATGCAAGTAAAATATTAGCCTAGACTATGTAGCTTAACCATCATAAAGAAGGCACCCACGAGCTATATGAGTTCAGCTTCCCCTGCTCAAAGGGCCTTAGTGCGTGTTAGATGCACAAACCAGAGGTATCACGGAAGACCATGGAATGACCCAACCCTACGTAATATAGGATACAAAAATATATATTTATATAGAGTGTGTCACAAGGACATGATCATCAATTCCATCCCTCACACCAATAAATATGAGTTTCAAGTACAAGTCCTTCAAGACTCACACCTTCACGACTTATCTACCTAACCCCCTTTAAGCCCATATTAAAATAAGTTTCATAGAACCCTTTTATTAAACCATGGAATTACACATTATGGAATACCACAGGTAACGTTATATCCTTACACTTGGAAGAATACACTTATGACATTCTAATTACATTCCATCATCATAGGGGAATGCCTCAACCCCCTTTGTTTATTAAATCAACTCGGGGGAATGCCTCGACCCCTGAGGTTTTAATTTTAGTTAAAACACGACTAACAAGGCCTTCAAAATTCATGTTTAACCTATTAGACATTTATGAAATACAATAGTGTGGGTAAGTAATGTCATATCATGTGATAAATTATATCTCAAAACCAAGGACTCAAGAGGGTTGAGGGAACACAATTTCCAAACCAATTTCAATACCAAAATTATGAAATTGGGGGAATATCTCGACCCCCATTCCAATTCCCACACCCATGCACCCAATTAGTTTAAAACCATTGATAAAATACAACCGATGCGTAATCAATCATAGCAAAGCATTTTAAGAACCAACCATGCCAAAAACCCCAGCCCATGTCAAAACCCACATTCAATGTCACATCAATAATCATTTAATACACATCCTTAAAGGAAAATAAGTTTGAGGATAGAGTCAAATGCCTAAAAGTATAGAGAATTATGTAGAGAAACCAACCCTTTGAGCCCTTAGATGACCAAGTTTGAATAACCCTACCTTGTTCTTGCCTTAGGGATTTGAAAGAGTTTGAGAGAATATTTATTCTTGATAATTGTTGAAAATAACTCCCAAAAGGTGCTTTATGGTCGTGGGTCTTAAGTGGGTCAAGATGGAAATGTCTAGAGTGCCCTTCATTAAAAGCTAAAAGTTTATCGCTAGTGACTACGGGTCACTATACGACTTATAAGGACTCACTATGACTCATCGCGATGAGTCATAGTATAGACTGTAGTGGAGAGACCCCTCTCTGGTGACCCTATGGCTCACACAATATAACTCATTAAGAGACCCTAGGACTCATAAGGTCTTAGTTGTAACCAAAATAAAAGCATTTAGGGTGCACACTGAGTCACCCTATGATTGGTATACTATGACTTATGTAGAGTCATTACGACTCACAACCCTAAGTCGTTGTCACAACATAAACTCCAGGCTTGGACATAGTTCAGGCTACAATTGGGGTTTTAAGACTCGTATAAATACCTCACAATATAAGGAGATTCGTAGGTTGGACAGTGATTTCAAAGACTCAGAACTTTCTAAGGACCAAAAATTTGGGGTGTTGCACCATGCTAGTCGATTTTCAGCTTAAGACAACTGTAACCATATTAGCCTTGCTCGGATGGTAAAGAATTGTCAAGACATAATCCTTAAGTAACTCAATACAATGATGCTATCTCATATTAAGATCTCTCTAGGTGAAGAAATACTGAAGGCTATGATGATCTAAGAAAATCTCTCAACATACTCCATACAAGTAGTGCCTCCATAACTTCAAAGCAAAAACAACTGCACATAACTTCAAATCATGGGTAGGATAATTTCTCTTATGGGGCTTCAAATGACGTGAAGCATACACAACCAAATTACCCTCTTGTATCAATACAACACCTAAACCATCACTTAAAGCATCACAAAAAATGGTAAAACCTATTCCCTCCTTAGGCAAAGTCAAGAAAAAAGCCAAAGTCAACAAATCCTTGAGATTTTGAAAGCTCTCCTCACAAGCATTAGACCACTGAAAGGAAATTTTCTTCTGAATCAACTTGGTCAATGAAGCTGCAATAAATGAAAAACCCTCAACAAAATATCGATAATGGCCTGCTAAACTAAAAAAACTCTGAATCTCAGTAGGAGAAGTAGGGCTATCCCAATTACAAACCACTATAATCTTGGACGAATCGACCATATTATAATCCTTGGTCACCACATAACCCAAGAAAGAGAAAAATTCTAACAAAAACTCAATTCTAACAAAAACTCACACTTAGAGAACCTTGCATACAACTTCTCACTCCTCAATCTCTAAAGAATAATCCACAAATGCTCCTTGTGATTGGCCTCATTCTTGGAATAAACCAAGATATCATCTATAAATACAATGACAAAAGAGTCGAGATTGAAATACCCAGTTCATCAACTCCATAAATACAGCTGGGGCATTGGTAAACCAAAAAGACATGATCAAGAACTCATAATAACCATACCAAGTCTGAATGGATGTCTTCAGATATCTTAAGATCTAATCCTTATCTAGTGATACCCAAACCTCAAATTAATCTTAAAAAAACAAAGAACCCTGAAGCTGATCAAACAAATGATCAATACAAGAAAAAGGATACTTATTCTTAACCATTACCTTATTCAACAACCGATAATCAATACACATGCACATAGAACCATTATTTTTATTTACAAACAAGGAAGGTTCACCCTAAGGTGATACACTAGGTCAGATAAATCCCTCATCCAATCTTTTAATTCCTTCAACTTTTCTGGGGCCATCCTATAAGAATAAGTAGAAATAGGCTTGGTTCCTGGCTCAACATTAATAGCAAAGTTAATATCATGATCAGAGGCATACCATGCAAATTCATAGGGAAAACATCTATGAACTTAGGAACCATACAAACAAAATCTAAGAAAGGAGGTGAAGCAGCACTAGTATTAGGAATATGAGCCATATAAGACAAGCATCCCCTCTTAACCAAATAATGTGCCTGAAGGAAATATATAAATCTTCTTGGACCCAAATGAAGCACACATTTCCAATCTATTCTTGGCACGCCCGATGAAGCTAAAGTCATAATCTTAGCATAACAACCTAGGATAACTTGATAAGGAGCTAATATGTCCATATCAAAGATTATATCAAAATCTACCATGTCAAGGACAATCATATCTACCCAAGTCTCATGCCCCACAAAATTAACAACACAAGATCCCCTGATCCACCATGAAAGAGTCTCCTATAGGAGTATATACATGGATAGGAACATCAAGAGGCTCACATGAAGAATCAAAATCAAAGAAAAATATGCACACATATAGGAAATAATTGATCCTAAATCAAATAACACTAGTGCAAATCTAAAAACTTAGGGATGATACCTATAATAATAGTATCAAAGGCCTTTACCTCTAGCTTAGAAGGTATAGCATAACACTGTCCACATCTACTACCTGTCTAGTAGCCCTATGACCACCATCATGGGCACTACTACCTCTACCTCTCACACCTCTTGTAGAACCTCTACCTCTCATAGTCGATATAAAAGTAGCTATAAAAACTTGATGGGCATAATTCTTAACCACATGTCCAGCCCTATCACATATAAAGAAACCCCTATGACTCGAATGAATAGAAGAAGGTATGACTGAGCTAGGACGACTACTCAAAGCTAGTAAACCAAAAGAACCACTACCTAAACTATACATGGATGCATGCATTGGTCTACCATGATAACCATAAAATACTCTATGTAATTACCCTTTAGGTTATTTATCATATTTACGCTTATCATTACTATTTGAGCTTCTTCATAGCTACCCCAAGTTATTTATGACTTGCTGGGACTAATGCTTTGGTTACTGGGCAGTTTGTCTGTTTTTTAGAACCAATTTCCTATTTAGAAGTCTTCGTAGGTTCCAAATGATCACCGAGCAAAAAATTTAGTGAAACAATCTCAAATGCAAATTCCAACTGTGACTTATCATAACTTGATTAGTAATATAGATAAGTCATATAGTTGCATATCTTTTGAATATCCAAGACTTGTTAATGTAGGATAAAAGATATCAATGAAATCAAAACTACCCTAGATTTCCTTAGAAAGTAATCTCAAAATAATGGGAAAAGCTTTAATATGAAGAATAAAAATTACCTTGCGAGCCCCGACCATGCCCCCTTCCTCCGCTTCCTCTTAAGTATTGTCCCATCATTATCTTCCAAATTAAAATATATTATATGCAGCAGATTTGAATATTGATTTTAGACTAAGTACACCTTTGGTTCCTTTCCCAATGCGCCCGAGCTCATTTTGACCTATTGATCGGAAAGTTGAAAATTTAAAAGATTAGATATGGGACCCACTTGGGGTTTTAGTGTCATTTTTGGACCTGATGTATAATAGTGCAATATTGGTATAATTAGAATTGTATTGACAAGTAGATTATGTTTTGGATAGCATGATGGCATTTTGGGGGTTTTGAAGTAAAGACGAGCATGTGGTGCATGATGTGAAATTGTGCGGTTCGGCCTCGAGGTAGGATTCTGTATACTCTTCTTCATAGATGACATGATATATTTATTGTGTGTGAATTAGATTCCAATATTGATTATGAGTAGAATAACTTAGCCTTGATTGTTTATGTTTCGGGGATTAGATGAGTGTTTTAGACCCGTAAGGTGGTATATTTATAACCCTTAAGAATCCTATTGCATTCTCCCTAGTTTAGATTAATTTGTATCATAGATATGATATTATGATAGGTTTGGGATATGGTTTTAGTATTATAATCATAGTTAGTATATTTATATCATATTGGACTAGTATGGTAGTATTGAAATCGTGATTTGGGTAGAGTTGACTTAAATGCCTTTGTTTCTAGATGAAGTTCCTATCTTTGGATTATTATGGCTTGCTTGACATCTAGAAGTTGAAATAAATACCTTAGCCTAGTTTGGGGAATGGTTTTCCTAAATATGGAAATTGAGGATTAGTAGTGGGATTGTTCGGCCCACTTAGGACAAAACTTGTCTTAGCCTTATGGATTTAACTATGGATGTTAGGTGTATTTGAGATTAGTAAAACTTAGTATAAGTTTACTCCTTGTCTTATTGAATGATGATGTACTTTTACCCAGATAATGATATTTGGGTGTATAGAGATGCTACTCCTCTTAGATATGATTGTTGGGCCTATAAAGATGCTATTCCCTCTTAGATATTATGTCTGGCCTATAGAGATGCTATCTTCTTTTAGTTATGATTATTGGACTTATAGAGATGATATTCCCCTTAGATATGACAATTGGCTGAGAGAGGTGACATTCCTCATAAGTCATGATGTATGACCTATAAACATGAGATATCTTATAGATGATTACATACTTATTGACAATATTCCAGCTAGATGTGAGATGTCTTCCATATGAGAGATGATTACATGCTTATTGATATTATTCCTCATATATGCGAGATTCTACCTTGATATGAGATGCCTCCCATGTGAGAGATGATTATATGCTTATTAATATTATGCCTTCTATATGTGACATGCCTTCCATGTGAGAGATAATTACATGATTATTGATATTATGCCTCCTATATACGAGATGCTTCCTATATGTGAGATGATTAGAGATATTAAATGACATATAAATATGATTATTGATATATATGTGGATATGTGTATGGGCCAAAGGTCATGATTACAATGTTATGACTATTTTGGGCATATTATTTGTCTAGGGGTCATGTTATGATATTGATAGAAAATCTGAGAAATGTTTATCATTATAAAATGTACGATTACAGTTTATGCATATGCATATGTATGTTCGTATACATATCTCTCTAGTATGGGATGGAGGAAGATGCGACATAATGCTTATTATTCCACTTATTGAATACTGGTGATGGCGTGCATTGATTTGGTACATTCATGATTATTATATTGATAATTCATGTGATTCTAGATGAAATATGTTCTTATGCCTATTCTTCCTAACAAGGGTTAAGCTATGTGGTGGCTAGTTGTCTATTAGGTGACTATAGCACTTGATGACTTAGTTTATGATGTCGATTAGTTGTTAAATAAGAAGTGTGTATCAATGAGGCTAGATAATAAGAGATGTTAGTGATAAGAGATGACTTGATAATAATGATAAATAGTTGCTAAATGAGGATTAATTGGTAAATGATGGTTAATTAATGAATACTATTAGTTAAATAAATATGTTTAGATGATAAATTATAATATGTTGACTAGTAATGATTAACAAATATATGATAATTAATTGATAATAATGAGTAGCGGTTAAATAGTGATTATGGTCTAGTGATGAATTTTGAATAGATGTTAGATGTTGGATACTAAATTAATAATGGTTAGTTGTCCCATGACTAAGGATTATGTGAAGGATAATGTTAAGTCTAATAATTAGAGGTCATGTGAAGACTAGTGAATTAGTGGTTTAATGATGCTAAGCATCGGTTAGCTAATATCGAATAGTTGGGAAGTGTTGAAAAGTTAAAAAGTTAGATATTTTTATGATAATATGATTATGATTATGAGTATATTAATAGGCTTGTAGATTTACCCTTTTTTTTCCACATCTTAAGCCCGTGAACCTATTATATGTCTATAAATATATGTGTATTGATGTATAAGATATATTGATACCCGACAAGGCCTAAGGATAATGTGATGATATTGATACCTGATAAGTCTGAAGGATATTTTATGATATATTGGTACCCTACAATGCCTATGGATATTATGATGATGATATTAATACTCGACAAGGCCAGAGGCATCTGTGTTTATACCTAACAAGGCTGAAGGTTGATTATGTTGATTATGGTTATGATGATGATAGTTATGATGGATATGGTTATGCTGATGAGATTGTGATATTGACTGTGTATTTTGCATTCATTCATTTATGTGCATTGACTATCACCAGTATGCACCTATTTCTATTAACCAATATGGGATGGTTGTATAGATACGAGTGAAAAGTAAGCCTTGTGTTATTGTATGTTGATTGAACCTTTTGAGCTTGGGTTGGTGGGGTATACATAGGATCAACTAGGTATTTATTTCTCCAGAGTAGCCAGTTATTCACGTCGTTAATGATATTGTTATCATCATTGTTATGATCATTATTATGGCTAGCTTATGATAGATTGGTCATTAATCCGGTATCGAGATCTGAGGTATATCTATGACCTCTTCTATCTTATGATGGTACTATTACACATGATTATATCATGTCTAGCCATGTGGATTAGAAGTGCTGAGTGTGATAGTATTAAATCCTAGTAGTATTATAAAGAGGTCCTAGAATGAGGATATAAGGATCTAGGTTATGCTTTAAGATGACCTCATGTTTATATGTGTATATAAATATCTAGCTATATGAAGTTATGACACTACCGTATATCCCTTTCTTTATTTGTACACACTGTATATTGTTTCTTGGATTGCATATTGCTATATATATATGTATATATATATATATATATATCCTCCTTCACTCTTTATTCTTATATTGGCCTGGGATATATGGTATATAATTGACGTCTATTGATTGTGGCTGGAATATGATAGTTTACCCTGATACTTTCTTAGTTTTACTATGTTAGACTATTAGACTTGATCATAATAGATGTCCCTTATTATTCTTATTGACTTGTTATATGATTTCTGGACTCGTGGGTGTAGTTTCTATTCTGTTTCTATGTTGTATATATCTGCTTTATCTTTAGAGCTTAATTGGAAGTTGCCTACTGAGTACCATTCATTTGTTACTCATACTACACTTATGTAACCTGCAGATCACAGTACGAGTTATTATCATTAATGTGTGCATCGTGAAGAGCAGCCAGGGTTTAGATACTCAGAGTGATCTCCTGATATTCGAAGTATTTATTTTCTCTCTCTTATGTACTAGACTAATCTCTATATTTTATTCAAAGATAAGTTGTATTAGTGTATCTCCATTCTTAATTCACTTTGGTACTCTTGTAATATTAGAAGTTCTTGTACTGATAGCACCAGGTTTTGGGATTTTATTATTCAATGATCTTTATTTCATTTATTCTGGATTCTTTTCCTTATATTATTGGTTAGTCTGTTACTAGCTATTCTAGACTACGGGTCGGCTGCCTACTAGTAGGTTATGGTCGGCGTTATCATGACCTGAGAAATTGAGTCATGACAAATTAGTATTAGAGCCTAGGTTTTATCGGTGTGTTTGTACAAGAGATAAGTGTTAGTAGGGTCCTGCGGATTGGTGAGGAGACATCTATAACCTATTTTCTGGAGGCTACAAGGATATTTTAAGAAATTTACTTCCTGACTCCTTATCGTGAGCCCGCATTCCTATGAACCTTGAACACATTCTTTGACTCTATCTATCCCTAAAGGATGATGTGACCTTGTCGATAGATGTGGATGAGACTTCAACATGAATTTCTAGAGTTTTAGTGCAGCATCAGACTAGAGAGTCAGAGATGGATATCAAAGATCTTCAGTGGCAACCAAAAATGATTTGGGCCATCTTAGGCTCCAGTTGAGCTTGTGATTACTTCAACCTTTGAGGTTTGGCATAGGAAATTTAAGTTGTGTTGCAGATCCCTCTTAGCCATGGATAATGTTTGATTCATCAAAAAGTTCTCAGACCATAGTTGGGTTTATTTGTGTTCATCAGGGTTCTTTACCATGTTTTGAGTATGAGATTGGATTTTTCATGTGGTCTATGCATTTTCCTATGCTACTTCCTTCTGAGTCAGAAATTGGTGCATGAATATGTTAGAGGGTAAGTATTGTCACTTCATTTGATGTTAGAGCACTTGATAGCATCCGAATCTTCCTTCCCCCAAGATGTTGATTATCAGAGGAGCATAGAGAGCACAAGTATTGAGACTTATGGAAATGGCAGCAAGTGGCATGCCATTAGTATAATGCTATTGTTATTTTATCCGAGAGTGAGGATTTTTTCGGTAGGGTTTAGCTTCACCTGCAACCCATTAGCTTTATGCAAAGAGTATTCCATACTATGAGTAGTTGTCAGATTAGTCGTGATAATCATAGTGGATCGATTCCCTATCAGACTTATGGAGCGTGGTATGGTTCTTTGTGCCATGGTGACCATTCTGTATTATGAGGGGCAATATGTCAGAGTATTCTAGGATCTTGGTTGGGTTGTGTCGTGATAAGACACTAGTTTAGAGAATACCCCAGGTATGAGATAGATGATCAACTAGAGTTAACACGTACTCCCCGCCAGCCTAGAATTCCTGAGACAGGTTGTGATTTCAGAAGTATGGACATATTTTGCAAATTTCTCTCAGTTTTAGTTGGCCAACCATTTGGGCTCAGTTTGTGTTCTCTCCATATTAGTGCTTCAGAAGTTTTCTTCGACTACATTAAGATCGACTACTAGTCTAGGGAGTGTCCCCGACATGGGACTTCTAGTCATTAAGCTCATTCAGACCAGCCTCATGATGTTGTGGCATATTCAGTTATAGGTAGTGTGTGTGGAATCTCAGTTGATAATTTAGTTGATCGATCTGAGTTGGACCCATTTCGATTTATTTTTCCCTATGCCCGTCAGACATGTGGTTGCAGGTGTCACCATAATTAGTGTGATCTTATTTCCTGCATTTGTCTCTTATTATGTGTATTTGGGTTTTCATACCCATTGATGATTATGCACCTTAATGAATTGATATTGGTCATTATGTGCCTTATTGTTGAATTCATGATTATGTTACTACTTCGTGGTTTATTTCTCTTAGTAGTAGATGGAGTAGATCTATATTGATATTTTCCCCTATGGGTGCGGTTTTTGGGTTCGAGTCCTATTTATCTTGGCACATTAGCCCTATTGTAGCCCTTGAGTGGTAGATGATGTTGATGTTTATTTTGGTACCACCTATTCAGTATATTGATTTTGATATTGCTGTTTTTATTACTACAGCTGCATGAGGTTATTGATATTGCTTGATATTATTACTCGATGTAATTTATTCTTGTTAGGTAGCTATATAAACTAGTGTTATCTAGTTAGACTTTTATTTTCTTGCGATATTATTCATTGGCTTGAGTAGATATAGCCCAATTTGATGATTTCTTTCCCCTAGCACGGCGAGGTTGACTCTGTTCCTCCTTGGTTAGATATATTAGATTGATTCAGGGATGTATTGTGATATCAAATAAAATTTGACCTTCTGTGGTTCTAATATGATTCTAGGGTTGGCGATTTGGTTTTATCACCCGTTCTTGAGTTTGAGACTCTTAAACTTGCCTTCTGTGTTGAGAAGATTTTCTCTTTGGCTATTATTTTATATATAGCCTATGAATGAGATGGACCAGTTTGAGGTGACCAGTTTGAGGTCCATTCTTTGTTTGTGGCTAGTCTATCATTCAATAGCGATTTTGATATTAATGTTAAGATATTATGGATTCATCTCATAGGTTTGTTGGGTTCATTTCCTTGGGATGGTTTGCTCAGTTGTTAGTGTGGAGATTGGATACTCCTTTGTTATTATGATATGGTGTAGCCTTAAGTGGAGTTAGAGAATTAGAGATAGGTGGCCTTTCTTGTGATTGCTTCATAAGTTGGCAAATTAGAAATTCTTTATCTTGAGTTGTTGATTTTATGCAGTGGTGTTGAATTTGACCTTGTTTTTGAGATTGGTATTCCTTCTTCAATGATGTGATTATGGGGTGGATTTAGGGAATCCCCATTTCAGAGTTTGTTCAGCCTAATGAGGCTTAGTAGAGTGTTTCTCCTTGGTGATATGTACCTATGGATTTTTCCTATCGAGACAGAGTATTGGATTGGTTAGTTTCCGACTTAAGTTACATTTCTCTGAATTGCTAGAGTTAATGCCTTTACTGGTGTCGTTTCCACCCATGGGAAGTTCTTGAGTATGTTAGAATTGGTCATGCCCTATAGCGGTTACAGAGTGAGTTATTTGCACTTTCAACCAGTGATTTATCCGTTGGAAGGATTTTTGTTTTGTGGCTATATTTCATACCCTTTAGTGAGATAGAGTTGGTTGATTATGTTATTAGTCAGTGGTTATCCCTGTGGTGGTTTTTTCTCTTCAGGTGTATCTCTACTGTGCGTTGGTATGATTTATCTCACAAATGTCAAAATTGGATACTAGAGTCGAGTTAGGATAGTGGCATTGATATAGGCTCAAAAAGCTCAATTTTGATTTGACGCCTTAGAATGATGATTTGGATGTATGATAGATTTTGAGCATTAATGCCTACCCATCTTCATATTTGGTTTGGGTAGTTGAGATTGAGTGATTCAACCATGGTATTGAGATTTCAGCATGGTGTGTTGAGCTTGCGTGCAATTTTTGTTTTAGCTTTGTCTTTGCTTAGATTTCATTTATAGACTGGTTGAGCCTACTACGTGATTTCCTATTTGGTCTTCTTGACGTCGGTTGGATTATAGTGATAAGTGTTCAGATAATAGCCCATGGGCCCCCTATTGGTTATTTCAGTTTTGACCTTGAGCTTTAGTTTTCTTTGGAAATTTTGGATGAATTACTCAATAAGAGTAATATACTCGAGTTGGATTCAGTATGGCTTCATTCTTGGTAAATGCGACATCCTGAAGTGGAATATTTAGTGATGAGTAGTGATACCTTGAATTTTGAGATCTCAGTTTGATTTTCATCCAGACTGGTTGCAGCATTGGCATGTATTCCATTCCCCGATTACCTCCATTTGTGTTTCCAGACAGTGCCTTATGAGTTTATTCTCTTATTTTCTACATGAACTTTCAACAAATCAATTTTAGTTCTTTGAGTTTTCCGTGATGAGACTGCAGGGGCGAGACTAATGTGATTTTTCTCCTAGATTGGGGTGGATAGCATGTGCAAAATGGCAAATAAAGTGTATATTTGGATTTAGTGGCATGATTCATGACTTTAGTTGACTTTGGCTCGAATGAGCCTTGTTGATTTATGCAGATATAGAGATGGTATCAGGATGATGTTGTTCAGATGTGCGTGTATCAATTTTTTAGTTTAGTTTGAGGCTAGTTAGCGGTTAAGTTGAGTTTTGGCTATTTAGAAGAAGAATAACAGTGCAGGTTGAAAAAGCGGTACCTGTGGCAAAATCACTTAGAAGCATTTTCTCTCCACTGAGGTTATCTAGGAAGTCATTCTTGGAGCATACAGGCCCAATAACTTATCCCTTCTAGCTTTTGAGATTCTTTCAATCTGTTGACTTTTGGGGACGAAAGTCCTTTTAGTTGTGGATAATGTGATGACCCTTCAGGTCATTTTCCATATTTACACTTATCTTTACTGTTTTAGCTTCTCTATAGCTTCCCCAAGTGATTTATGACTTGCTGGGACTGACGATTCGATTACCGGGTAGTTCGTTTGGTTTTTAGAACTAATTCCCTATTTAGAAATCTTCGCTGGTTCCAAATGGTCACTGGGCGAACACTTCAGTGAAACAATCTTGAATACTTATTCTGACTGTGACAGCAGATCCATAATATAGATTTTAGGCTAGGTAAACCTTTAGTTTGGGTCTCAATTCACCCGAGTTCATTTCGACCTATCAATCAGAAAATTAAAAATTTAAAAGTTTAGGTATGGGACCCACATAGGGTTTTGGTGTTGTTTTTGGACCCGATGTACAATAGCGCAATATAGGTATCCTTAGACTAGTATTGATGAGTATATTATGTTTTTGATAGCATGATGGAATTTCGGGATTGTGAAGTAAAGACGAGCATATGGTGCATGATGTGAGGTTGTGTGGTTCGGCCTTGAGGTAGGCTTCTGTCTACTCTTCTTCATAGATGATGTGTGATATTTATTGCATGTGAATTAGATGTTAGGATTGATTATGAGTAGAATAACCTATCCTTGATTGTTGATGTTTGGGAATTAGATGATGGTTTTGGACACGTAAGGTAGTATGTTTATAATACTTGAGTATCCTATTGCCTTCTCCCTAGTTTAGATTAGTTTGTATCATGGATATGATATGATTCAAGGATTGGGATGTGGTTTTAGCATTGGAAGCATGATTAGTATATTTATATCTTATTGGACTAGTGTGGTAGTAGTGAAATCGTGATTTGGGTAGAGTTGACTTAAATGCCCTTGTTTCTAGATGAAGTTCCTATCTTAGGATTGGCTATGGCTTACTTGACATCTAGAAGTTGAACTAGATACCTTATCCTTGTTTGGGGAAAGGTTTGCCTAAATATGGAAATTAAGGATTAATAGTGGTATTGTCCGGCCCACTTAGGCCAAGACTTGTGGACTTAGCTGCGGATGTTAAAAGTAGTTAAGATTAGTAAACCCTAGTATAAGGTTACTCCTTGGCCTATTGAATGATGATGTACTTTTCCCCAAATAATGATATTTGGGCCTAAAGAGATGCAACTTCCTTTTTGATATGATGTTTGACCTATAGAGATGCTATTTCCTCTTAGACTTGATATTTGGCTCATAGAGATGATATTTTCTCTTAGACATAACGTTGGGTCCTTAGAGATGATTTTCCTCTTAGATATGATTTTTGGGCCTATAGAGATGGTTTTCCTCTTAGATATGACTGTTGGTCCTATAGAGATTCTATTCCTCTTATATGTGATTGTTGGGCCTATAGAGATGCTATTCCCTCTTAGATGTGATGTCGAGCCTATTGAGATTCTATATCTTTTTAGTTATAATTATTGGACCTATAGAGATAATATTTCTCCTTAGATAAGACAATTGGCCAAGAGAGGTGACATTCCTTGTAAGTCATGATGCATGACCTATTGACATGAGACATCTTATAGATGATTACATGCTTATTGACATTATGCCTCCTAGATGTGAGATGCATGTGATAGATGATTACATGCTTATTAATATTATTCCTCCTGTATGCGAGATGCCTCCTATATGCGAGATGCCTCCTAGATGTGAGATGCTTCCCATATGAGAGATGATTACATGCTTATTGATTTTATGCCTCCTATATGCGAGATGCCTCTCATGAGAGAGATGATTGCATGCTTATTGATATTATGCCTCCTATATGCGAGATGCCTCCTATATGTGAGATGCTTAGAGAGATGATTACATGTTTATTGATATTATGACTTCTATATGCGAGATGCCTCCTATATATGAGATGATTAGAGATATGATATAGATTATAAATATGATTATCGATATGCATTCAGATATGTATATGGGCCAAAGGCCATGATTATGATATAGTGATTATTTCGAGCATATTATTAGGTCGAAGGACATGCGATCATATCGATTGGATATCCGAGAAATATTTATCATTATAAAGGATGCGATTACAGTTTATGAATATGCATATATATGTATGTATACACATCTCTCCACTATGGGATGGAGAAAAATGCGGTACGATGCTTATTATTCTGTTAATTGAATACTGGTGAAAGAATGCATAGATTTGGTACATTCATGATTATTATATTAGTAATTGATGTGATTCTAGATGAAATATTATCTTATTCTTGTTCTTCCTAATTAAGGGTTAAGCTATGTGGTAGCTAGTTTTCTATTAGGTTACTATAACACTTGATGACTTTATGATGTCGATTAGTTGTTAAACAAGAAGTGTGTATCAATAAGGCTAGATAATAAGAGATGTTAGTTATAAGATATGACTTGATAATAATGATGAATAGTTGATAAACAAGGATTAGTTGGTAAACGATGGTTAATTAATGAATGGTGTTAGTTAAGTAAAGATGGTTAGATGATAAATGGTAATGTGTTGACTAGTAATGATTAATGGATAGAGGATTATTAATTGATAATGTTGTGTAGTGGTTAAATCGTGATTGTGGTCTAGTGATGATTCTTGACTAGATGTTAGGTGTTGGCTACTAAACTAATAATGGTTAGTTGCTATCACATGAATAAGGATTATGTGAAGGATAATGTTTAGGCTAATAATTAGAGGTCATGTGAAGACTAGTGAATTAGTGGTTTAATGATCATAACCGTTGGATAGCTAATATTGAATAGTTGGGATGTATTGACAAGTTAGATATTTTTATGATGATATGATTATGATTATGAGTATATTAACATGCTTGTAGATTTACCTTTCTTTTTCCACGTCTTGAGCCTGTGCACCTATTATATGTCTATAAATATATGTGTATTGATGTTTAAGATATATTGATACCTGACAAGGCCGGAGGATAATGTGATGATATTGATACCCGACAAGTCCGGAGGATGTTGTTATGATATATTGGTTCCCTACAATGCCTATGGATATTTTGATGATGATATTGATACTCGACAAGGCCAGAGGATTCTGTGTTAATACCCAACAAGGCTGGAGGTTGATTATGCTGATGGTGGTCATGATGATGATAGTTATGATGGACATGGTTATGATGATGAGATTGTGATATTGATTGTGTATTTTGCATTCGTTCATTTATGTACATCGACTATGACCAGTATGCACCAATGTCTATCAGCTAGTATAGGACGGTTACATAGATATGGGTGAAGAGTATGCCTTGTGTTATTATATATTGACTGAACCTTCCAAGTATGGGGCGGTGGGGGTATGCATAGGCTCGGCTAGGTATTTAGTTTTTCGGAGTACCTGGTTATTCATGCTACTATTGATATTATTATCATCATTGTTATGATCATTATTATTGCTAGCTTATGACAGATTGGTCGTTGATCCAGTATCGAGATCTAAGATATGTCTACGACCTATTCTATCTTATGATGGTTCTATTATGCACGCTTATTTCATGTTTAGCCATGTTGATTAAAAGCCCTGAGTATGATAGTATTAAATCCTGGTAGTATTATAATGAGGTCCTAGAATGAGGATATGATGATCTAGGTTATGCTTTGAGATGACCTTATGTTTATATGTATATATATATATATATAAAGTTATGGAATTACTGTATATCTCTTACTTTGTTTGTACACATTGTATATTGTTTCTTGGCCTTGTATATTGCTATATATATATATATATCCCTTCGTTCATCATTCGTATATTGGCCTGGGATATACGATATAGTATTGACATTTATTGATTGTGGCTAGAATAGGATAGTTCACCCTGATACTTTGTTTTATTATGTTAGACTCTTGGACTTAAGTAGGATAGTTGTCCCTTATTATTCTCATTAACTTGTTATATGATTTTTGTACTCTTGGGCGTAGTTTTCATTCTGTTTATATGCTATACATATGATTTATCTTTGGAGCTTAGTTGGAAGTTGCCTACTGAGTACCATTCGTTTGGTACTCATAGTACACTTTTGCATCCTGCAGATCATAGTACGGGTTATCACCGTTGATGTGTGCATCGTGCGTAGCTGCCATGGTTCAGAGACTTAGAGTGAGCTCCTTCTATTAGGAGTATTACTTATCTCTTTTTTTTTTTGTATTAGACTAGTCTCTATATTATATTCGGACATAAGTTGTATCAGTATAGCTCAACTTTTAATTCACTTTTGTACTCTTATGATATTAGAAGCTCTTATACTGATACCACTAGGTTTTGGGATTCTATTATGTAATGATCTTTATTTCATTTATTCCGTATTATTTTCCTTATATTATTGAGTAGTCTGTTACTAGTCGTTCCAAACTACGGGTCGGCTTGCCTACTGGTGGGTTATGGTAAGTGCCATCATGACCTTAAAAATTGGGTCGTGAAACTCTAGTATCTCTACCCCAAGAAGCGTGACGAGAACTCACCCTAATGACACACCTTCTTAGATCCTCCCTAAGACGTTCGAAGAATAGACTCAGTCATCATAGCATGATCTATAATATTCTTAAATGATACCCCATACACAACTATCTGAGTCATAGCTAGATGAAGAAAAACATCCAACCCATTCACAAACTTCTGAATCTCCTCAGACTCGGTGGAAATATTGGCATAAAAATATTTGGACAAGGCATGAAAACGTGCCTAATATATCGAAATAGTCATGGAGCCCTTTTCCAAGAGATAGAAATTACCTCTCATCTGATCCCTCAAACTGAAGGGTATAAACCTATCCAAAAAGGCTTCAATAAACTAATCCCAAGTCATCTCTGGTGAACCAATATATCGACAACCAATAAGTGACCTCCACGATATCTGGCTGCATCTCTCAATTGATAAGTAATATAAGCAACCCTATGTGACTCAAGAGAACCAAGGTTATGAAACTTCTCACAACAATAGGCATTCTTACCTATAACACTACTGAACCTAGAAAGACCCAAATGAGTGAAGATCTCAAACCTCTTCTGATCCTTAGAAGACATAACTATAGTCATAACAATATGAGGCATAGTAAATCTGTTTGGACGAGAACCTATCTAAGGAGGCATTATTGGAGAAGGCGTAACTCCAGATCTTGAAATAGCACACTCAGATATAGGCATTGAAGGAGGAACTACAGTTAGAGTTTGTGGAGCGCCATAAGTAGATATCGGTGTAAAAAGAGGATCCATACTCAAAACCAGAGGAACACCATAAGCATACTCTACACAGACGGAGGTACAATACTCGAAGCTAGAGAAACACCAGGTGCACTCACAGGAGCACCCTTCAAACAGGACAATATCCGAATCTACAACCCTTTAAAGACTGGGCCAAAATAACTCTACGGGATCAGAGAAATGCCCATTTTTCTAGCATGCTCATCTCGAGGCTCAAGGGAGAGTCCCTTAGTTCTATCTCTAGATAGGGAAGATCCTCGTGCCCATCCTTAATATTAAGCTTGACCACAACTCACAACTTGCCCTCTAGACTTGGCTCTCTCCTCAATTAATGGATCCACATTTCTAGCCTCACAAAATTTAGTCCTCACCATCTGTGCAGAAAACAATGAAATATAACTTAGAACGTAAGTTATGAAAGATTTGCACAATAAGAAACAAAATAAAGGAATTTTTCTAAAGATGTTTTATAGACTTTTGAAGATAGATATAGACATATACATATCGATCCGTAAGACTCTATTAGAAAAATCTAGGTATTGCATACATTAACTAGATTATAAGAACAATCTAAAACAATTCTAAGTCAAAATATACTTAGGAAACGCCAAAAGAAATAACTGTCTCTGAATACAAATAAGACAGTCTAAATAAAAAAAGGTAGTAGTCAACTTCGAATGCATACATTAATCGCTACCTGAAAGAGACTCCATATATCTCCTGAATCAACTATTTATATGGTGCACTTGTACCTATATCAACACCGAAACAGTGAAGTAGGGATGAGTATGGTTCAATTGTACTTAGTAGCTATCTGATCAATATGAGTCAAGCTTTGGAAATCTCAAATGATTTACTTCAGCTCCTATATTAGCTGTTCCTATTGAGGGTGAGGGATTCACCATGTATTTTGATGATTTTGGTGTCAGTTTCTATTGTGTGTTGATGCAACAGGGTTAAGTTATTGCCTATGCATCGAGGTAGTAGAAAGTGCAGTAGCGCAACTCCTCCACTCATGATTTGGAGTTAGAGGTGACATTTTTCTGCTTAATATTTGGAGACATTATATTTATGGCACGCGTTGTATGATTTTAATGGATCATTGTAGTGTTTAGTACCTTATGACCCAGAGAGAGCTTAATTCTAGGTAATGTAGATAGTTAGAGTTTCTTAAGAATTATGACATCTCTATTTGTATCATTTAGGCAAGGCAAATGTGGTAGCGGATGCCTTGAGTGAAATGTAGTTAGTACGGGTATCTTGACTTATATATCAATTTCTCAAAGGTAATTGGCATGGGACTTTCAGTCCTTAGACAACTTAATGGTGCGAATTGATATTTCAGACCCTTGGAGGATTCTTGCTAGTGTTGAGGTGATGTCTTTGCTATTTGAGAAGATTTGGAGTCTTCAGTTTTAGGATATGAGACTTGGTATCATCCGTGATCAGGTGTTGAGTGGTGATTCCAAGAGGGATACCATAGATTATGAAGGAATTTTTAGACTTGATGGCCGCATTTGTGTTTCGAGAGTTGATGACTTGATTTAGTTGATTTTGTGCGAGGCTTAGAGCTTTAGATATTCTATTCACCGAGGTATAATTAATATGTATAAAGATTTGAGGCAACATTATTGGAAAAGTGGTATGAAGAAATTTATAGAGGACTTTGTAGCTCGTTACCTATGTTGGCAGCAGGTGAAGGCCGAGCATCAAAGACCTATTGGTTCAGAGGTTGCCATTCTCGAGTAGAAATAGGAGTGGATTACCTTGGACTTTGTTAGTATTTTACCTCATACCTCTCATGGTTTCTATGGAGTTTGGGTCATTGTGGATCAATTGACTAAGTCGATACACTTCATTCCTATGCAAATGATATTTAGTGCCGAGAGGTTAGCCTATATCTATGAATGTGAGATAGTCCATTTGCAAGATGGGCCTATATCTTTCATTTCAAACTAGGGTTTGGTGCTCACTTCTAGATTTTGGAGAGCTTTTCAGGAGTACTTAGGTACTGTAAGTACCCAAAATCACCTCCCAGGACGTCACACGGTGCTTAGGTCTACAAGTAGCCCCAAGCTAACCCTTTGAGCCTATCACTTCTCATAATACTCATTCAAGAAGGAATATACAAAACACTGACACTGTCATATCAAAAGAAAGTAAATACGAATATAATACTCGGTCCAAATGAACACAATACTGGAAATCTCAACACAACCACAGTCTGATAACTAGTCTGACAAAGCCTCTACTACTCCATGAACTCGAGAACCGTTGGGAAAGGTCCCCAACTGACTCATACTGGACTGAAAGTAATAACATAACCACTCAAATAGTGAAATATCTGAAGATAGGCCCTCGAATTATGAGGACTCACCACTGGAGAAATGTACACAAAGGTACTCGGGAATCACTGACGAGACTGGGACTGAGCACCTGAACCTACATTATAAGACAATGTATCACATAGACGTATATGTGGATCAACACTTGGGAATGTACTGAGTCTATGGGGGTGTATGCATTTACATAAGAAAATATCAATATTCTTGAATCAAATCATGCATGCAATAGGGGTGACTCACATGGCTTGAATAAGTCAAAATGTACAACTCATAAATCATGTATGACGAAGCCTGTAACACAAATCTTGTGATTCATTATACTTTATCTTTAAAAGATACACACTTCTCTTATTCTTATTACTCATAGGATGAAGGAAGCTTTGAACAATACTTTCAACTCATGCATATATCTCATGGAGAGTAAAACTTCTTTAATGCTCAAGAACTTATAACTCTTTTGAACTCAAACACTTGGAACTCGGAATCATATGACTTTGGTTTAAAAACTGATGATCAACTCTTATTAGTAGAGAAAACTACTTCCTTCTTTGGAAAATACTCAAAAGCAATTTGTTCACTTTAGAAAATATCACATCTCAAAGATTTAGGGGAAATATTCTATCTCAATGGAAAATACATTAGTTTAGGGAGGTTCTCCTAACTGACATAAACCATGCGAGCTACATGGAGTCCAACGTATTGTCCTCCTAAGGAAGAAACCTCACGTTGGGGAGAGGCATCATACTCTTGCCAAGGACTATAACCTCAACTCAGTGATCACTTATCTCGGCCTCGAGCCCAAACATCTCGGCCTCAGGCCCAAAATGTCAAACCTATAGTGGCACATATTTTTGGGGTAAGAAACCTTGGTAACTTACCCAACTCGGTGCTAAATACTACTCCTTTAAGTTTAACTCACTAATCTCATGGAAATCCACTTTCAAAAATAATCTCATAGTTCAATAAGTACCCAACTGTAAAATCTGTAATCTCATGTAGTGAAGTGGATTTCAAAACTCTATGACCATTAGGTCAAAATAGTTCTCAATAATCTCAAAATACCCAAATCATGGGTGCTTATAGAACAATAGTTCATAAAATTGCAAGTCTTAAGTAGGCTTTAATGGCCCATAATTCAATCTCAAGTTAAAACTCATCATAATGCATTATAGATAGCATATAGATTCATAATTCATGTAGAAATCAGAGAAGATATAGAAATTTGTCTCAAAATATCAACATACTCATATACCTCAATTTCTAGAACATTGAAACTCTTAAATTCTCAAGGAGTAACAACATAGGGTATAAACCCAGCTTCAATTTCTTAAGAAAACATGCAAAATCATGCTATTTAACTTTCAATTAATGGGAAACATCAAGATATTGCAATCAATAATAATGGGTGAAAAACCCTAGTTAAATATAATGTAAAACCTCATAGATTGTAGAAAATTAAAGTTTAAATAAGCCTTTGGGCACAAGGGTGAAAGGATTACCCTTGTTCAAAACCCTACATACCTTAGATTATGAAATTGGATGAACAAGATTTCTTCAAACTCTTCTCCTTACTATTGAGTGAGGGTTCTTGCAACCCTAGAATTTGGGGAACTCAAATCTCAACTCAATTGTAGAATCTATGGTGAGTTCTTGGATTTCTTTGAGAAAGGTTTTAGATTTGATCTTGAGGGAGAAACCCTAGCTCTCTTGTGTTTTGGATGATGAATGAATCCATTTTCTTTGCTTGGAATATATCAGGGTATAAAAGAGTGGAAAAACTGAAAATCCCTTTTTAAAAATGAGTTAAAAATACTGAACGGGGGCTGCGACCGTCCGTCGCTAGCCTGACGATCCGTCAGATCGTCCGTCGCTCGTCGGTCAAAAAAAGAACACACTGCCTCGATGTGACAGTCGAAGAAACGGTACATAGCTAGTCTGATGGTCCATCGGATTGTCCATCGTACGTTGTCCAGGATGAGACCACGCTGCCTCAGTGGCAATGGTCTCAGCGACGGTCCGTCGAAGCCTTAACGGTCCTTCGTCCTGGCCATCACACTTTGGCCAGGAAAGGGATTTACTGCCTTGGTTGTGACGATCCGAACGACTGTCCATCACAAACTCGACGGTCCATTGGATCGTCCATCGCACCTGGGCAATTCCGACAACTCTCAGTAAAACGGCAATAACTTTTCACCCTGATGTCGGATTTGGACGAAATTTGTATCGTTGGAAAGCTAATTCAATTCTCTACACTATAGAAAGTCATTTTTAGGAAAATTCAAAAATATTAGAACACTAATCACTTGGGAAGTCTCTTCTCAATCTTGTAGGGCCGGAATTACACTTCACTTGACACGCTCAAGACTCAAACTACAAGGGAACTTTGCGGAGTCTTATAATATCTCCCCCTTTGAAATATTCATCCTTGAATGTATCTAGTTAGACTAGGAACACAGGAAAAAAAGAGTACACAAAGCTGAAGCAATTTGCTAAACGGCTCAAAATCTCTCTAAACTCTTGAATACCTCCGAAATTGCAAGAACTCATGCAAGAATAGATATATAGATGAACTTTAGATTAGAAGGACTGAATTAAGGAATAATAATACCTTCGGATTGATCTGAACTCGTGGAAAATAGGTACGGGTACTTGGATCGCACGTCTGCTTTTGCCTCTCAAGTAGTGCCCTCAACTGACTGGTTCCGCCACAACACTTTGACCAAGGGAACCTCTTTGTTCCTCAGTTTACAGATCTGAAAATCTATGATCTCAACGGGAATCTCATCAAATGAAAGACTGTTCTAAATATTAGCACTTTCTGAAGGATCTACCATAACAGAATCACCAATATCTTTTTAAGCATAGAGGCATGAAAAATAGGATGAACGACTGACAACTCTGCGGGCAACTCAACCTCATAGGCTACTTTGCCAACACGGCTCAAGACTCTATACGGGCCAACATAACGGGGGCTAAGCTTTCCCTTTTTACCAAACCTCTTCACCCCTTTCATTGGTGAAATCTTTAAGTATACCAAATCACCTACCTCAAACTCAAGATCTCTTCTCCTCACATCGGCGTATGACTTTTGATGACTCTGAGCCGTCTCTAATCTCTCTGTAATCAACTTAACTTTCTCCATAGCTTCAAACACTGCATCAGGCCTAATCACGGTAGCTTCAGCTATTTTAAACCAACCTATGGGTGATCTATATGTTCTACCATACAAGGCCTAAAATGGTGCCATCCCGATGCTAGCATGGTAACTATTGTTATAAACGAATTCTATCAATGGCAAATCCTCATCCCAATTACCTTTGAAATCAAGAGCACACACCCTCAACATATATTCTAGGGTTTGAATGGTCCTCTCAGCCTGACCATCTGTCTGTAGATGAAAAGAAAAACTTAAAAGAACTTGGGTACCAAGACCCTGCTGAAACGCCCTCAAAAACTGAGAAGTAAATTGAGTACCCCTATCTGAAATGATAGATGAGGAAACTCCGTATAGCTTGACTAACTCCCGGATATACAATCTAGCATAATCCTCAGCTGTATAAGATGTATGCATGGGCAAGAAGTGCATGGACTTAGTCAGCCTATCTACAACAGGCCAAATAGAATCATGATGACGACGCGAAAAAGGTAACCCGATCATGAAGTCCATATTCACCACCTCCCATTTCCAAGTGGGTATACGAAACTCTTGCATTATACCACCAAGCCTTTGGTACTCTACCTTAACCTGTTGTCATGTTGCATACTTTTCTACAAACTCAGCTATATCCTTCTTCATACCATTCCACCAATAGGTTTCCCGCAAGTCGTGGTACATCTTGGTAGTGCCGGGATGAATAGAATACCGCGCACCATGCGCTTTAGCCATAATCCTCTTCCTAAGATCATTAAAACACAGAATGCATAATCTACCCTACAATCTCAACACACCATCTCCCCCTTGAGAGAAAACCTCTACCTTTTGGTCCTTAACTACCTCCTTCAGTCTGACCAAACTAGGATCTCTATCTTGCTTCTTCTTTACTTCCGAAACTAAAGAGGATTCAGAACTACTTTGGACCAAAGTATTTCCCTCAGCTGAATCAAGCAACCTAACACCCAATCTAACCAGAAAATGTACATCATGAGCTAACTCTTTCTTACCTTTCTTTACATGAGCAACACTACCCATAGATAATCTGCTAAGGGCATTCGCCACTACATTAGCCTTGCCCGGGTGATGCAACACACTCATATCATAGTTTTTTAACAACTCTAACCACCTTATCTACCTAAGATTCAACTCTCAATGAGTAAACACATACTGCAGGCTCTTATGATTAGTAGACAAATAAACATGAACACCATAAAGATAGTGTCTCCAGATTTTCAAAGAAAAGACCACAACAACTAACTCAAGATCATGGGTTGGGTAATTCTTCTCATGCGGCTTTAACTGTCTAGAGGCATAGGATATAACCTTACCTCTATGCATTAACACAAAATCCAAACCAACTCTAGAGGCATCATAATACACCACAAAACCATCCATACCATCAGGCAAAGTCAACACAGGGACTGAGGTGAGTAGAGTTTTCAACTCCTGAAAACTCTTCTCGCAGGAATCTGACCAAAGGAATTTAACTTTATTTTGGGTCAACTGGGTCATGGGGGATGCAATAGAAGAGAAAAATTCAAAAAAACGGCGTTTATATCCAGCTAGATCCAAGAAACTCCTTATGTCAGATGGAGAGATAGGACTAGGCCAATTTCTTATAGCTTCTGTCTTTTGGGGATCGACCCTAATGTCTTCGGTTGAAATAATATGACCCAGAAAGGCTACTGATCTTAGCCAAATTAATACTTATTGAATTTAGCGAATAGCTGATGATCTTTAAGAGTTTGTACGATAATTCTAAGATGGTCCACATGGTCATTCTAAGTACGGGAGTAAACAAGGATATCATCTATGAACACTATGATAAACATATAAAGATACTTATTGAAAACTCGATTCATGAGGTCCATGAAAGCCGCTGGAGCATTGGTTAGCCCAAAATACATGACTAGAAACTCAAAGTGACCATAATGGGTTCGGAAGGCTGTCTTCGGGATATCACACTCCCTTACTTTAAGTTGATGATAGATGGATCTAAGGTCTATCTTGGAGAAATAACTTACACCTTGCAACTGATCAAACAGGTCATCAATTCTCGGAAGAGGGTACTTATTCTTTATTGTAACCTTGTTAAGATGACGATAGTCAATGCACATACGCAAAGAACCATCATTCTTTCGCACGACCAGGACAGGTGCGCCCCAAGGAGAGACACTGTTCCTTACAAAACCTTTATCTAAAAGTTCTTTGAGTTGATCTTTCAACTCCTTAAGCTCAGCAGGTGCCATACGGTAGGGAGGAATAGAAATGGGAAGAGTGTCAGGAAGAAGGTCAATCTCAAATTCTATCTCTCTATTGGGAGGTACCCCTGGGAGATCTTTCAGAAAAATATCTGACTCATTAACAATATCGACTGACTGAATAGTTGGAGACTCGGACTTAGTGTCTTTGACTCTAACTAGGTGATAGAGGAAACCCTTGGATATTAGCTTTTTGGTTTTGAGGTAGGAGATAAAATGACTCTTGGGAGATACCAAACTCCCGAACCACTCAAAAACTGGTTCATCAGGAAACTGAAACTCCTGATAGAGTCTTCAACTCCTGAAAAATCTTCTCACAGGAATCTGACCACAGGAACTTAACTTTCTTTTGGGTTAAACGGGTCATGGGAGACGCAATAGAAGAGAAACCTTCAACAAAATAACGGTAGTAGCCCGCTAGACCTAAGAAACTTCTAATGTCAGACGAAGAGATAGGTCTAGGCTAATTTATTATAGCTTCTGTCTTTTGGGGATAAACTCTAATACCTTCGGCTGAAACAATATGACCCAGAAAGGCTACAGAACTTAGCCAAAATTCACACTTACTAAATTTGGCAAACAACTGGTGACCTCTAAGAGTTTGAAGGACAATTCTAAGGTGATCTGCATGATCATGCTCACTGCAGGAGTAGACAAGGATGTTATCTATGATCACTATGACAAACATATCAAGATATTACTTGAACACTCAATACAAGAGGTCTATAAAGGTTGTTGGGGCATTGGTTAGCCCAAAAGACATGACTAGAAACTCAAAGTGACCATAGAGGGTTTGGAAGGCTGTCTTTGGAATATCACATTCCCTCACTTTAAGCTGGTGATAGTCAGATCTAAGGTCTATCTTGGAGAAATAACTTGCACCTTGCAATAGATCAAATAGGTCATCAATTATCAGAAGAGGGTACTTATTTTTTATTATGACCTTGTTAAGCTGACTATAGTCAATGCACATACACAATTCCGCATAAATAGAACAGGTACACCTTAAGGAGAAATACTGGGCCTTATAAAACCTTTGTCTAAAAGATCTTTGAGTTTCTCTTTCAACTCCTTAAGATCAGCAGGTGCCATACGATATGGTGGAATAGAAATGGGACGAGTGTAGGGAAGAAGGTTAATCCCAAATTCTATCTCTCTATCGGGAGGTACCCCTGGGAGATCTTTCGGAATAATATCTGGAAACTCATTAACAATATCGACTGACTGAATAGTTGGAGCCTCGGACTTAGTGTCTTTGACTCTAACTAGGTGATAGTTTCAACCCTTGGATATTAGCTTTTTCTCTTTGAGATAGGAGATAAAATGACTCTTGGGAGATACCAAACTCCCGGACCACTCAAAAACTGGTTCATCAAGAAACTGAAACTTGACCACATGGGTACAATAGTCTATAGATACATAACAAGAATGAAGCCAATCCATACCCAGAATAAGGTCAAAATATACCATGTCTAAATCTATCATATCAGCAAGTATGACTCTATGAAGAACAGTAATAGGACAATCTCTATACACTTGTTCAACAACAACTAACTTCCTTATGGGTGTAGAAACTAGGATAGGCTCAAGAATCTTTTCAGGACTCATTTTGAAATTCACAGCTACAAGTGGGGTCACATAAGAGAGAATTGACCCGGTCCAACAATACATAAACATCAAGACAAAAGACATAAAGCATACCAGGAACAACATCGGGAGAGTCCTCCTACTCCTGACGGGATGGTAAGGCATAGAATTTGTTCTGGCGTTGACCGCCAGCAGTGCTAGATGAAGCACCTTGAACAAGAGCGGGACGAGGGACAAGAGCTGGTGTACTAGTAGTCTGTTCCTGAGGTCGAGCATCTATGGCCCCCTGCTTAGCATGAGGAAAATCTCTAAGTTTGTTGCCCTGCTTGCCACAACCAAAAAAACCCTTCAAATTTGTGAAACACTCACCGGGATGATCCCTACCACACTTAGCACAAGGAGGATAATGGGGCCTGTTACTATCACTATTCTGCGACCTAGACATAAGAAAGTTGCCCCTTGCTCCTGCCCATCTCTAGGAGTGGGAGCACTAGCTGATGAATGCACTGGAATAAACGAACGTTTCTGAAACCGAGGATGGTTTCCTCCATGGAACCTATGCTGACTATACTCATGCTTCTCAGATCTACCCCTCTTGTTACCTCTCACTCTATCTCTCTCTAATCTTATCCTCCTTTATTTGTTGTGCATGCATCATCAACCTAGACAGATCCATATCCCTATACAGCATCGCAGTCCTACACTTTTTCAGTGCCAAACCAGAAAAACCTATCACGAACTTGCTAATACTAGCTCGGGTGTCAGAAATGAAATCAGGAGCCTACTTGACCAACTAGATAAACTTCAAGAAGTACTTCTTAACAGTCACGGATCCCTTCCTCAAGTTCATAAACTCCTCAATCTTTGCTTCCCTCATCTCCAGAGGAAAGAACTTGTCCAAGAATGCATCTGGGAACACTTTCCAAGTCATAGGAGCAGCACCCTCACCTCTACCCTTCCTCCATGATACAACTAAGTCATAACCTATGTCCTTCAACCTGTAAGATACCAACTCAACACTCTTTTCCTAAGAAACATGCATCACTTGCGTGATTATTCTCACCTCCTCAAGGTACAACTATAGGTCCTCACCTGCCATGGACCCATAAAACTCTGGCGGATTCATCCGCATGAAATCACGGATCCTAGAAGCAGCTATATCACCTCACTACTGATTTGAACTTGCGTTCTGGTTATTGGCCCGAACATTAGTGGTGACTGCTTGGTCTAATGCCTGAAAAGCCACCCGAAACTTAGCATGAGATACAGTCTCATTCAAAGAATCAATAGGTGGGGGTTACTCATCATCGTTTCCACGGGCATTCACTCTTTGGAGAGGCATTTTCTGAAATAGGAGAGCGTGAATTATTAGATAAGAGGGAAAACTTCAGGCACGATAGAATCTGAAAGAAAGAAACAACTTTTTCTTAAAACGTCTTATAGCCTCTTTCTCATAGATGTGGCATGCTACACACCGATGATCAAGACTCTACTCAACATGGCTTTTCAGACTCCCTAGGACTCCTTTAAAACCTTAGGCTCTGATACCCAGTTTATAACAACCCAAAATCACTTCCTGGGATGTCAAACGATGCTTAGGGCTACAAGTAGACCCTAGCTAACCCTTTGAGACTATCACTTCTCATAATACTCATTCAAGAAGGAATATACAAAACACTGGCACTGTCATATCAAATGAAAGGAAATACAAAGATAATACTCGGTCCAAACGACCATAATACTAGAAATCTCAAAACAACCACAGTCTGATAACTAGTCTAACAAAGCCTCTACTACTCCATGAACTCGAGTGCCATTGGGACATGTCCCCAACTGACTCAAACTGAACTAAAAGTAATAACATAACCACTCAAATACTGAAATATCTGAAGATAGGCCCTCGAACCATGAGGAATCACCACTGGAGAAATGTACACAAAGGTACTTGGGAATCACTGACGAGACTGGAACTGAGCACCTGAACCTACATTATAAGATAATGTAGCACATAGACGTATATATGGATCAACACTTTGGAATGTACTGAGTATATGGAGGTGTATGCATTTACATAAAATAATATCAATATTCTTTAATCAAATCATGCATGCAGTAGGAGTGACTAACATGGCTTGAATAAGTCAAAATGTACAGCTCATAAATCATGTATGAATAAGCATGTAACACAAATCTCGTAAGTCATTATACTTTAGCTTTAAAGTCTGCACATTTCTCTTATTCTCATTACTCATAGGACGAAGGAAGCTTTAAACAATACTTTCAACTCATGCATATATCTCATGGAGAGTAAAAATTCTTTAATTCTCAAGAACTTATAACTCTTTTGAACTCATATACTTGGACCTCGAAATCATATGACTTTGGTTTAAAAACTGATGAGCTACTCTTATTAGTAGAGAAAACTACTTCCTTCTTTGGAAAATACTCAAAAGTAATTCGTCCACTTTAGAAAATATCTCATCTCAAAGCTTTAGGTGAAATATTCTATCTCAATGGAAAATACATTAGTTTAGGGAGGTTATCTTAACCGACATAAACCATGCGAGCTAAATGGAGTCCAACGTCTTGTACTTCTAAGGAAGAAAACTCACCTTGGGGAGAGACATCATACTCTTTCGAAGGAGTATAACCTCAACTCAGTGATCACTTATCTCGGCCTCGGGCCCAAACATCTTGGCCTTAGGCCCAAAATCTCAAAACTACGGTGGCACATAGTTCTGGGGTAAGAAACCATGGTAACTTACCAACTCGGTGCTAAATACTACTCCCTTTAGTTTAACTCGCTCATCTCATGGAAATCCAGTTTCAAAAATAATCTCATGGTTCAATAAGAACCCAACTGTAAAATTTGTAATCTCATGTAGTGAAGTGGATTTAGAAACTCTATGACCATTAGGTCAAAACATTTCTCAATAATCTCAAAATACTCAAATCATGGGTACTTAAAGAATAATAGTTCATAAAATTTCAAGTCTCAAGTAGGGCTTAATGACCCATAATTCAATCTCAATTTAAAATTCATCATAATGCATAATAGATAGCATATAGATTCATAATTCATGTAGAAATCTAGAAGATATAGAAATTTGTCTCAAAATATCAACATACTCATATACCTTAATAACTAGAACATTGAAACTCTTAAATTCTCAAAGAGTAACAACATATGGTATAAATCCAGCTTCAATTTCTTAAGAAAACTTGCAAAATCATGCTATTTAACTTTCAATTCATGGGAAACATCAAGATATTGCAATCAATAACAATGGGTGAAAAACCCTAATTCAATATCATGTAAAACGTCATTGATTGTAGAAAATTAAAGTTTAAATAAGCTTTTGGGCACAAGGGTGAAAGTATTACCCTTGTTCAAAATCCCACATACCTTGGATTATAAAATTGGATGAACAATCTTTCTTCAAACTCTTCTTATTACTCTTGAGAGAGGGTTATTACAACCCTTGAACTTGGGGAACTCAAATCCCAACTCAATTGTAGAATCTATGGTGAGTTCTTGGATTTCTTGGAGAAAGGTTTTATATTTGATCTTGAGGGAGAAACCCTATATCTCTTGTGTTTTGGATGATGAATGATGCCATTTTCTTCGCTTGGAATATCAGGGTATAAAAGAGTGGAAATACCGAAAAAACCTTTTAAAATGAGTTAAAATTACTGAATGAAGGCTGCGACGGTCGGAGCGATGGTCCGTCGCTAGCCTGACGGTTCATCGGATCGTCCTTCGCACGCCGGTCAGAAAAAGAACACACTGCCTCGATGTGACGGTCGAAGCGATAGTCCTTCGCTAGTATGACATTCCATAGGATTGTCTGTCGTACGTTGGCCAGGATGAAAGCACACTGCTTCAGTGGCGACGGTCTCAGCGATGGTTCGTCGCAACCTTGACGGTCTGTCATCCTAGACATCGCACTTGGTCCAAAAAAGGGAGTTACCGCCTTGGTTGCGAAGGTTTGAGCGACTGTCCATCAGAAACTCGACGGTCCATTGGATCATTCGTCGCGTGTGGGTAGTTTCGACAACTCTCAGTAAAACGGCCATAACTTCTCACCCCGATGCCGGATTTGGACGGAATTGGTATCGTTGGAAACATAATTCAATTCTCTACACTAAAAGAAGTCATTTTCAGGAAAATTCAACAATATTAGGAAAATAATCACTTGGTAAGTCTCTTCTTAATCTTTAATGTAGGAATTATACTTCACTTGACACGCTCAAGGCTCAAACTACAAGGGAACTTTGTGGGGGTCTTACAGGTACTTAGATGGATCTTAGTACAACCTTCCATTCTCAGACTATCAAATAGTTAGAGTAGGTTATTTAGGTACTCGAGGATATGCTCTGAGCCTGTGTTAAGGATTTTGGAGGTCGGTGGGAGAAACACTTATCTTTGGCAGAGTTCGCATATAATAATGACTGCTATTCATGTATGGATATTGTACTTTTTGAGGCTCTAAATGATAGGGGATTCTATTCTCTAATTGGGCAGTTTAAGACCTCTGAGGTTTGACCTTGTTGTACTAACTTGCTTCAGGAGTCATTGGATAGTGTTAGGATGATCCAAGATATGTTGAGGGAAGATTAGAGTAGGCTAAAAGCTTAAGTAGATCATAGACTTTATGCCTTATGATATGGAGTTGGAGATCAAATTTTTCTTTGAGTATCACCCATCGGGATGAAAGGAAAACTCAACCCCATGTATATTGGACCATTTGTGATCCTTCACACTGTTGGACAAATGGAATATAAGTTATTACTACCCATAGATTTTGATTCTATCCATATGATTTTCCATGTTTCTATGTTGCGGCAATACATTCTCGATGAGTCTTATGTGCTTTGGTTGGACTCGATTCAGTTGGATGAGCTGTTGACCTTTATGGAGAAACCTGTGCCAGTGATGTCAGCTAGTTTCACTCTAGAGAGATTCTAATAGTTAATGTTCAATAGAGACACTGCCTAGTGGAAGAGGCTACTTAGGAGGTCAAGAGCAAGATATGGTCCCAGTATCCTCACCTGTTCGAGGCTTCAATTACTTCCTAATATTTTACTTTTGTAGATAAAATTTCTTTTAATGATGGATATTAAAAAGACTCTCCAGGTCATTTTCCATATTTTCAGTCGTTTTGGCCATTTAGAGCTTTCATATAGCTACCCTAAGTCATTTATGACTTGCTAGAGCTGACAGTTTAGTTACCAGATAGCTCGTTTATTTTTAAAGCTAGTTCCCTATTTTGTAGTATTTGCTGGTTAGGATTGGATACCGGGTGAAATCTTTATTCAACCAACCTTGTATGCCAATTATGATAGTTCCTACAAATTCAAAATGTCAATTTTAGGATAGGTGGACCTTTGGTTTTGTCACAACACTTCCAAACTCATTCTGGGCTATTGGTTGAAACTTAAGAAAAATGTCACTTGGGCGTGGGACCCATTTTTCATTGAAACGACCTCGAATGTAAATTTTAACTGCACCATTTAGTTTGGAATATTAAATTTGATAGGTAAGCATAGTTCATTCGCGTATGTGGGATTTTGAATGAATTCTGAGGGGTCGGTGGAAATTCAGAAAAATTCCAAGTCTCTAGTTGATGGACTCAGCTGGTGTACCCGCTTAAGCGCCTTTTGGATCACTCAAGTAACCAAGCTTGCCCAAATGAGGGCCATTTAAGTGAAGGATGCTTAAGCGGTGCCTCTTAAGTAGTAGGCATGTAGGCAGTCAGAGTCGCTAAAGCAGCATTTGGCTGCAAAAGTAGTCACCGCTTAAGCGACCTAGTGTCCGCTTAAGCCGTATCTAGGCATCCATTAAATGTCCCAATTGCTCAAATTCTCACCCATTTTCACACAATTTCAAGAGTGAAAAACCCTAAAACATGTGAAAACTTGGGAGAGATATTAGTACGTGATTTTGGAGAGTTCAAAAGCTTGGGTTGCTCATTTATTCTCCGAATTCTTGGTAAGTTTGCATAAATTCCATGGTTAATTTCTCACAATTTCTCCAAAATCCCTAGAATATTGATGGGTTGATTGTATCATCATTTGATCTTGGAATTTATCCATTCTTAAGGGTAAATGTTACTTCGGTATAGAGGAACATGTTGTCGGTTTTGAAAGTGCAATTCTGCAAGTGGGCCCTACATGATATTTTTACATAATTTTGGACCCGAAGCACCAAGGTGCAATATGGTATTTTTGTTCTCATATTGATGAGTAGAATATGATCTTGATAGCATGACATTTAATAAAATCTTCTTAGAAGGGGAAATCGATGATTTAACAGATTTGTTTGGGCTTTTCTTTGGCATCCAGGTAGGCTAGGTTTACCTTCCTCATAGATTAAGCCAATTCATAGTATATTTATGATATTATGCTATATAGGGGAAGGTAATTAGGTATTATAGGTATAATTGGTATAATTAGTATTATTTGGATTGTTTAGGCTATTACAAAATCGTAAATTAGGCATAATTGACTCAGTTATCCAAGTTTAGGTAGAATTTCTATCTTAGGGATAATTGCGGCTTAATTAACATCTATAAGTGATTTTAGATACCTTATCCTATTTCAATATAGAATTTGCCTTAAAATGTATTTCAGGGATTAGGAGTTGGACCCTCTAGCTCACCTTAGGCTAAGACTCGTGTTAGCTCCTTGTAGATTTATAGGAATATTATATCCTTAAATTGTATATTTTATAGTTGAAGAGACTAGATTCTTGATTGTTATGCTATATTGGTACTTGGGAGTTGGTGCTATTTATGAACTAATTATGGTGATTTATTAATATTGAGTTTCGATTCAAGCCCGACTATTGATGTTGTTAGTATCGGTTCAAGTCCAGCAAATAATGACGATGATGATATTGAGTTCTGATTCTAGTCTGGAAAATGATGATGATATTGAGTTCTGGTTCAAGTTCGACACTTAGAGTTCATTTATGGTAGAGTTCATTTATGGTATGTTATGGAACAAATGGGTTTACGATTATGGCTTTATATTCAACAAATTTATGTCATTTCACTTATTTACTTTCTTAATTACACCCTTTGGGATCATGGGGGCCTACGATGGGTTATTTACTTTTCCGCACTTACGGACTTATGGGGTCTAATCTTGTAGTATTAATTATGTTTTCTTCCATATAATATCTGTTTTGGTTATTTATTTACAATGTTGGAACATTATTCCAGGTTTGCACTATTACCTTTATTTAGGAAATTTATCTTGCGTCTTTATCATACTTATATTATGATTTAGCTTATTCGGTCGATGATTCCTACTAAGTACCCTTGTCTTTAGTACTTAACTACTATAATTTTCTGATCCAGATTCGAGTACTAGTGGCCACCAATGACGTGACGATCATGTTATTTAGAGTTTGGAGTAGGGTGAGCTCTCAAAGTTAGAGTTGCCCTTTTATTCTTCTTTTATCTTTGCTTAGTCTTTCATTATTCGAGATTGATGTATACTGACTATTACAGTACTTATGTTCTTTTTTCTAGTGGCTCTTGTACTGACACTACTAGGTTGTGGGATGATATTTCCATCTTATCTATCTTTCAGACTATTATGATTACTTAAATTATTGTTGTAAGTCTTTACGTGAAATTTTTTGGCTTTTATGCCCCTTTCTCCACTAAATTAACCCATTGCTTATATCTATGGGCTACGGTTTGGCTTACCTGATGGTGGATAAAGTAGGTGCCATCATGAATTATAAATCAGGCCGTGACACATCTAATTCCAAGGTCTCAATGAATCCGAATTTCTATATTTTTGAACTTCACCTATACCCAAAAGCTGAGTCAAATACAATACAAATTCTGCACATGCCTGGCTAATCTAAACTTGCCCAAGGCATCACAAGATACTGACTACAACTACAAGACCAAAAATCATCCTCGAACGCATTAAATACCAAGGAACCCATAAATCACATAACTACCCACCCAAACACTGAATCAACCTACCTAAGGCCAATACTATCACTACTAAATCAAACTGCACTATAGCCTAGGCTAAAGCTACTTGGCTAGAAACCGATATCAAAATCACCCAAAACTTCAAAAGTCACACTTAGCACACTAGATCACTATCCAATTGTCAAATCTACTACTCACCCATTGAGGCAACCAAGAATCATCATAAACCCTATATACCCTAGACATAAAATCTCTAAATGACACCGAATACTTAAGAAACTCATCACAATAACAAATGCAACCCTTAATATCCAAAAGCCATCAAACAACCCAAAGTCCTTAATTATCTGGTAGAACAAGGAGTCATTTTGACCCCACATAGATAAGCAACACATCATAATAGGAAAAAAATCAACCTATAGAAAAAGTGCAACATCAACTATATCTCACTGACAGATGCCCAAATCACAAATCAAAACTCAGGAAAATCACCACTAAATTATGCATAAGCTATTGATGAACCACACTATTGGTACTTTAATTTTCTATCTCAAGCCCATGGATAAACTCAGAATATATCCTTTTCCTTAAATTTCTTTCAATTCAATATTCTTTAACAAAAGAGTCATGGACTAATACGGTACAACATAGACCAACTCAATTCTTATTTAATATTCCTTAACACAAATTCCATGGAGAAATACACATACTTTAATCGAAGCTTATGAGTAAGGATATTTCACCTAGCCACTTAGCTAGTAAGGAGAAACTTTACAACCAAATTTTCTTTCCATTTAAAACTCTTTATGAATCAAAGCAAGGATTCCTTATATGCTGAAGTCCTTAAAAACTGACCCTCCATACCCATGTCTTTCCATACAAGAAAAACTAATCACTAAGAGAGTAACAATCACGAGGTGAGAATACTTGAAATGTTTTTGTTATCCAACTAAGATCCTTTACTTGCAACCTTTTCAAATTACTCATATCACAAGTCTAATCCATTCTAAAATCTGAATATACACTAAAACCTAGAATTTATCTACCGCTGTTCCAAAATATAACTATCTAGAAGATTATATAAAAAATGTACAAAAATCCACCATACCCGAGGAAATAAAATCTAAATCCATAATGCACTCTGAATGAGTCACATAGGATTGACACAACAATTCCACCACTAAGAAAATATTTATGGTGTAGCAATATCAATAGACCCAAATAAATTGATGAATCATATCAAGAATCAATGTAGAATAAATAAAGACATAGGAGATTATATACCCACAATCAAAAACTACTAAGATAAATCAAAGGCATACAAAAATCATACATGTGGCTATTGTACCAAAAGCCCTTACCTCAAGCATCCTATGGATCCTAATATTGAGATTTATTATCTTTTTAAGCAACTAATGAGGCATCTCTCTATCTGTGTTGTGGGCCATACCTCTTATAGTGCCTAAGATCCCCACATAAGAAGCAACCCAAAGAAGTCAGAGCCAGCTAAATTAGGACTGAAGAACTTGAACGAGCACCCTAATTGAACTGTGTAAAATCTAAACACGAAGATCCTGATCTTTGTCATGCATATAGCTATGATCATCAAATCCTTGGTCCTCTAGAAACCAAGATACTCATGTATCCATAAAAACTCCTCTACATATACTCGAGCAAACTTGTAACATCTCGTATTTTTCTTGTACTTGTTCTAATTATATGGAACTTGGTATAGCCTTGTGGTATAGGTAACAAATGAGATTTGGTATATGAGTATTAATGGTGTAAATGGAATTATAGATGATGCCCATATATTTTAATGTGATGCAACCAAGTTAACATCAATACAACTATTTAACTTGGAATTGTAAGCCGGTATTTGAATCTAAAGTTTAAAGTGACCAAGTATATACAAGTTTTAAGTTAGATCCAAGGGATTACGAATTAAAAATGGAGTATTTTATTGAGGTTCTTTCTTGACTTAATTAAGCTAGTTGGTGTGTCACATACTTAAGCTATTTATACCAAGTTAATGGACCCATGGATATGCATCAAATTTGGGCCTATATTAATGTACTCATTTGGGCCCAAATTGAATAAAAGCAGAAGAAAAATGGAGAAATTGCCCAACATACCAATCTGCCAAGGACCAAATGTAATTGAGCCTAACTAAGAAATTAAGAAAGTAGGTGCATCACCTACTTTGACCCTTTTTAGAAGATTAATCTGTTTAAGTAGGTTCATCACCACTTGGACTAATTTAGCTAAATTTGAGTTCCAAAATACAGCTAAGTGGATGGCCAAAAATAGGGCCTTTATAAGGCCAAGTTGCTGGTCATTTTCCTTTATTTCTAAGTCACAAAAAGGATTACTTTTAACAAATCCTCTCCACTCTCTCTAAATTAACAAGGAGAAGTTCTATTTTTCTTTCTAGGGTTCTTGAAGAAATCCCAACCTATGCAAGCCACGGTAAATGAAAACACTTAAGGTTTAGTTTAATTATCTCATGAAAGATTAGGAAAACATACTACAAGTGCTTAATCATAAATATATGGAAAAATATAGAACATGATACTTGCTCACTTTTTCTTTGTTGTTAAGAGATTTCTTTTCTTCTTTGGTTTAAAGTGTGAAGGAAAGTGAAAGTTGAAGTTCTTAAGGAGTTCAAATTTAAAGGATAAGTTACAGAATTGAGGTAAGGTGACAGCCTCATTTTTTTTCTCCTTATATATGAATTTGGGAAAGAATTATGGATGTGTTGTTATTGAGAACTCAAGAGATGATAAGTTCAATAATTGATTGCTACGACAAAGGTAAGTTGGGGCTATTTTGTGGACTGTTTTGTATGTATATATTATGGTCTTCCATAATGATAATGGGGAAAGGTGTAATTAGTTTGTATTGAAATATAGAAGAAGGGCGTGGTGGTACACCATTAAACTAATGGTTGTATACGTCTACTGCCTATTCTATTTCATGTATTGTTTGGAGGGTGTAATGAACCCAAAGTTATGTCGAGGGATCTTATAAGAATATGTATGGTATATGGATGTAATTGGAGAATAAAAGGGTTAAAATAAGACCCTTGATTGATAAATTAACGGTTTATTTCCCGACCACTATTTTGGTGAAGTTAAATAGCCCAAATATGTCAGTTAGTTGCTAATATTAGTTTACCATATATTTTATTATAGATGAGTAATCCACAAGGTGGGAAGTCAAGTTGGGTTAGTATCAGAGTTGTACGACCAGGTATGTAAGGCATACTCTATTTTGCACTCTTTGGCATGAAATCGGACATTTGTTCCATCAAGTAAGATTCCAAGGTTATCCTATAACAAGTGATACATAATAGAAGCGTATTATATCCCATGTAGCCAACGACCTTGTTCCTACTCTCTAACGTGTTAAAATACCTCAATACATGCTTATTATTAAGCCTGTACATCTATTTTCACTAGAAAATTTCAGGAGTTCTCCGTTTACTAAAATAAGACCCATGTGTTATTTTCAGCTCCTAAACACTTCATTTGTGTGCTAACAACTCCCTAACTTATTGTTGTTGCATTAAGTGCCCATTTACATGTCTCTTATTGGTGAATTATTGTTTCAAGGTACCATAATATTATGACCACTAAAGTAACAATCTCAAAGGCTAAATAAACTAAGTAACATAATTTTTTTTTTAAAACGGGTGGCATATCAGGGGCATAAGCCTAGCATGGGTCGATCCCATACCTTTATATGTGGGTGGAAGCTTAGGGGCATTAGCCTAGCATGGGCAGATCCCAATTTATGTGTTTACCACTGATTAGCTGGTCATTTACATTATATGCTTACAAATATAATGAAGTAAGAAGGGTAAAATGAAGAAAAGAATGTAATGTACTAGATCCTACAAGTATACATAAAGGTGGTCTACTAGCACTATTTATACACTTGTATTTGATTTCTATTGAGCTATTGTATCATGTGTAGTTTCCTTCAACCTTACATATTCAATACATATTTTTGTATTGACATCCCTTACGGGGGACCTGTATTTCATGCTGCAGGCATAGGTGCTTCAGCTAATACATCTGGCTAGTAGGACCACAGGCTATCTAGTGACTATTGGTGAGCTCCAGATTGATTCGGGGCTTTTTGAGTTTATTCCATATAAATTTTGGTATTGTGCGGTAGTCAAGAGTAGGGTGGGGGTTTGTCCCAAACCTAACTAAGTCTATGTATCTTTTAGAGGCTTTGTAAACTAATGTAAGGTTAAACATGGTAGTGTCTTGTCTTTTCGATATTGTGGCCCCAACGACCAAGTGTTGTATATGCAATTTTGTTCTTGCCTACGTAGTTATTCTCATCAATGATTATATAAAATTTGTCAGAACCTTTTGTTTTCCTAGTCACATGTATGAGAAGTACAAGGTTATGGATTGGTTCTCTCGAACCTTTATAGCTATGGGTGCCTGTCCGACCTAATAGGATTTGAGGCGTGACAAAATTGATCCCATAAAGAGAAGGTGATCTAACTGGTCTACTCTCTATAAAGGTCTTCCACCACTATTTAGCTAGCCTAAAAAACTAAAAGAAAGTTGAGTCTACTCCATTAGAATCCACCAAGATGAACCTGTGCAACCAGTCACATCAGCTAAAAAAGAATATATAAGCATCAAACCTAGGATCTCCAATAAAATAAGGAGGACCTATTCTCATAAACTCTACAAACCTACTTTGTCCCTCCATGGACATAAAGGGTAAGGTCATTGGATATGGAGAAATCCCCAAAAATAACTCGTCAACACTATAACCTATAGTAGTTGTTTGTGCGTCTTGAGTCTGAAGTCTTGAAATAAAATGCTGGACCAAAATAGGAACCACTCTCTCAAGGAAACCCAACACTCATACCACATAATCCTCAAGCATAGGTATGATCACAGATGGTGTCTGCATCCTCAACCCCTCTACCTCAATAGACCCAAAATCACTAGCAACTTTAGAATCTAAGGAAGGAAATACTAACCTGACCTCTAGCTAGCCTGTATGTTCCAATCTGATCCCTTCCTTGACCTCTGATTATATCGTGCATCAATTGCGCGAGCTCTAAATCTCTAGCTAAGGAAGAACACATGCTCACCATATGTGAAAGATTGAATAAGAATCTTTTAGTTACACAAAGCTATGAATGCACGATACATAATAGAGGAATGGATTTCTCATAAAGTTATATAGCCTCTCAAAGATAGATAATGGATATCTCTGTATCGATTCGCAAGACTTTACGAGACTCAACTAGTACTAATTAGAATGAAGAACCTAGGGCTCTGATACCATTTTGTCATGATCTAAAATAGGTATGTAATGGTACTTTTTATGCCCTCTGAACAAGTAAGACTATCCCTGCCAAAAACTCAATAGTCAAGTAAATAAGAAACAAAAGTGAGAAAGAAAGATAAACCCAAATTAATTAAGGAAGAAATACAAATTCAAGATACATCCTAGATCTTTTGTAACTATTATAAGCCTCTAAATATAGAAAAAGATTACTAAACTATAGTATCTTAAATGCAGATAAAGCATAAGATAGATAAAAGAGAGATCCAGTAAGCTTTTAAGTCCGCCAGCTACTACCTCGATCATTGCAATCATCAACACTGAATAAATATAATCTATGATCTACTACTTAAACCAATACCTGCATGGGCTTCAAAAGACAAGAAAAGGAAAGAAATCAAGGATGTTTACGAAACACGTGTACTCAACAAGCATCATCAATAATCAACCCTAATCCAAAGTGATGGCGAGAATCACAAACCAAACTTCCCAAGGTGCCCCAATCAAATTAATTCCATCAATAACAACACTTTATCCTATGAGGATAACCTAACATAATGGTCAATATATTTACTAAATATCAGGTAAGAGCATTGATCTAGGAGAGTCAACACTATTTATTTTATGATCAACTAAGGAAGTCATTTATGAAGAAGACTCACTAACATGATATATCCAACTTAATCAATTATACTAAAAAAAATAATATTTGATAAAAACAAGGAGAGTGTTAATATATAAGAATGTATCCGATACTACTAAAAGGTGCTACACAACTATCTCTCTGATCAAGCCACAATTATACTCCACATCTCGTAATACCTCAACCTCTCATTTAGTATAAGATAGTGTAAGATAATGTAATAAAGTGAAAGAAATGCTCAGATAGAATATCACATACAAGGTTCTATGACGTAATATAAAATAAGAGTAAATACTAACACAATATCAAACCACACCAAAGAGGGTAATACAATGAAAATGATGTAATGCAATACAATGATGATGATGGGATAACGATGAATGTTTATAAGTGATTGTATAAATTTTTATATATAACTACTGAACCTCATTGCTCCCAAAATAGGACCCATGGATTGGGTGTGGGGTGGGTGGGGGAATCACAACCCATATACTTTCCATAATCTCAACCCAACTTTTCTATTAATGTTCACGAATCAAGGTTAAAAGAGTATCTCATAAAATATCTCAATCGGCCTTGCCAACAAATGATATAGGCCAAGGATAATATAAAAATATCATTTTCTTATGGATGGGAAAAATCTCATTGGTATCAATCTTATAAACATGTAGGACTGATGTGAGGATATAAGCCATACAACCGAATCAGTATGAAGATATCAATCAATTTAATATAATTATAAGTGAGCTTAGGATCAACTTCGTATGGCAATGTTCCATGATGTAAGTCGTAGTAGGGCATCACTGGTATAAATAGTCATGTACAAAATCAATAATATTATTTAAAGTCCCCCATTCTAGTACTATCAATATGATAAAGGCAATTTAATGCATAATAACAGATATGGTAATTTAATGCAAAACCATAGTAAACACTATCAACTCAATCCCTACTTAGGCATCACCACAATATATGCTCTCAAAATCAATAATAAATGCACATAATCCCCCACTCGGGAACACGATAATAAATAACATTTCAAAAGATAATATATCACGGAACTAGCCAAATTTAGCTTGTCCCATAAGATAAGTCTCATCCACTATTAAAAGTCCATTTGTACACTTAGTGTTCTCTAAAGCTCGATTATTCCATCACTGATAATAATAACATAATTATTCCCTAAATGTCACTAAGCCCTGATCATCCCAATAAAGTCCACTAAATAAGATTCAAGCTCTAAAATAGGCATCCAATAGCAATTATCCAAGATAACTAAGTTATCTATCTACATTCTACTCTAAGGATATTTATAAGTAGTAATACTAACTAAGAAAGGAAATAATCTAACTACAATCAACTAAAAATCTCTAGTACCCACAGAGGTTCTTACCATGTTGCCTAAGCGACACTCTCAATCCTGAATGATATGTAAAAACACCAGCAAACAAGCATACAACACATAAACACTTCAGAGAAAGTCAAGGTACATCTAAACTTAACTTTAAAGAAGATACGCAAGCCAAAGTTCAGTCCAAGGCATCAACCAAAGCTCCACTCCCTTGAATCTTCATCAAACATATCCAATCTACTCAAATATGACATCTACAAGTCAAAAAGAGCCCAACGATACTCATATCAATTATATTTGTTATGAATCTTAAAATAGTTTGAAAATTGACCACAAATAAAAAAAGGGTAAAACTAGAATTTTTTTCAAGAATCATACTCCCCATACTTTTAGGGTTCTAAATTTGAAAAGCCAACTAAGAATGAGTGGAAATCAAACTTGAAATCGAAGAGAAATCAATTTTATAAGTTACCATGTAAAACCCCCAAAATTCATTATCAAACATGATTTAAAATGATTTTGGAAAACTTTTACCAAAATTCATTTATCCATGATACAAGGACTTAAATCACAAAAATCAGTTAAAACCCATTCTAAATTGACCTTCAAGAATTTTTGATTTTATAACTTCAAATTTCAAAACTCAGTTTTATAGATCAAAATCATGAAAAATAAGATGGATAATCTTGAAAAATATATAAAGTAAAGGTAGAATCACATACCCAATTATTATACGAGAAAAAACACCGAGAATCACCTAAAATGGAGCTTCCCAGCTCTCAAAATGCCAAAAATACAAAATGAGATGAAGTCTAAAATTTATAATATATTTAGGGAAATTTCCATAACTAAAGTTCTTGTTCCGTAGCTAAATGTTTATTTGTCGGTAGCTAAAGGTGTGCACCAGTAACTTCCAAAATTTATTTTTCACACCCGAAACTCATACAGAATCCTATAAATATGAATCAATAGGGAAAATTAATCATAAATATATTCAAAACTCAATGGAATCTCCAATTTTAAAAAAAGGTAGTTTACAATAAATTAACCCGTGGGGACCCCTTATAGGCTATAATTTAACTAGTTTCCATTTAAGAGGTCAAAATGTAAAATAAAGGCTCAAAGCTTGAACTTACTATGATACCAATCCAAAATTGATATTTCAGATCTAGTGGAACTGTCCAAATCATCATCTGATGCTCGCATCATAAAATATTTACCAAAGTCAAACTAATATTTATCAGGAAGTTCAAAACCACAAATTCATATATAACACTTTTAAATGCATCGTGGATCGATCCAACCATCTCCACAACTCAAAAATGAGATAAAGCAACCATGAGGAAGGACTATATGGTCAAAATAAAGATAATTATAAAAACCTATCTGAGGGGGATTACACTTTCCTATAAATTAAGCTTTGTGTCAAATCGTCAAAGGATTTAAGTGAGATAACTTTTGTTTCATATTCAAAGTGGTGTAAAAAGGAATTTGATTGCAAATAGAAATATGAGGGGTTAAATTAAGGTATTTTTGATTATATGACATTCAGACATTAGCCATTAGCAAGATTGTGAGTATCAGTCTCAACCACAATTTTGAACCACAAAATTTGAATGGCCCTATAACAAAATTCAGTGTCAATAAACCATCAAATCTAATACACATATAGATAGATATCCAGCTCTAAATTCTATTTCAACACTTTTCACCATGGAAAGGATTTAAGCTTGGAGAAACGGTGGTTGGAAATTGGAGAAGAAAAAAAATGAAAATAAAAATAAAAATGGCGAAATAAGCTTCTCACACGTGGTTAATGAGTGTATCGCACTCAATATGTCATGTAAGTAAAAAGTGTCAAAATGATACAGAGGGATTCAATATAAGTTTTAAAATGAACAAGCCATACTTGAGGTGTGCAAGTAAACGTAACTTTAGGGGGTTGTCGATGGGTTTTATATATTTTTAGCAAGTTTTGCTTGTAAACTAAAATAAGGTCATATTTTAGATATAAGTTTTCGTTTGTAAAATAAAAATTATAAAAATGTGTTTATATTTAGGTAGATTTTAGTAAATAAGCTAGTGATTTTAGTTATTATACCCACATGGTATATATTATATGCTGATATCTTAAACTAGTCCATTTCTTTAAAAAAAATACTTCTCAATACCCACCTGATACATATTTCATATATTGAGAGAATATCACGGAGAGTTTTTTATTCCTTCAAAAGAAATTTTTTTAAAAGAAATATGACAAAGAGAGTTTAAGATTTATTTTGATATTTTAATTTCTATATCCACTTTAGCAAATTAAATTTGTTAAAAAGATTAAAATAGAGTCATAATTTTACCTAAATTTTATTTTCATTTCCCAAACATAAAAATTATAAAAGTATATTTTCTATTAATTTAGATTAATTAATGAATTAGTGATTTTGATAATGTTATCTTACGTTTTTTTATAATTTTATAAAGGGAAAAGGGATCAAAGCCACCCTAAACTATACTCAAAAAGTCGATGCCACACTTACACTATTGGGATAGCTATTATACACCTCTCCAATATACAAGTGCATTTATTTACTGCCCATCTCAGCCATGAATAGGTGCATTTATTACACTCTAAAGTAGCACATCCCACCATTTAAAACTTTTAAAAAAGGAAAAAATCTTGTAAACATATTAAATAAACCCCTAACGGCTAAATCCATCCCCATCTTTATTTTAACCAGACCTAACTGAGAAAAAACTCCTCGAAGAACCTTAATTTCAAATTTCAAAATTGCTCACCCAAAATCAAAATACAAGCCACCTTTTCTTGAAGAATTGGTAACTAAATATTTTTTACTTGTATAATTACTTGCATTACTGAGAGAAAGTTTCGTTCTTTTCTTTATTAGTTTTTCTGCAATTTTTGATAATTGTTTCTTCATTTTTTTGTAATGCCACGAGAGTACACCCTGGGCACGACATGGTGCTTACGAACCCGAAGTACCACAAGCTAACCCATGACTGATATCTGCTGTGAGCACTATATAATAATCATGAAATAAATGCAGAATTTGGATGAATTGCCATAAGGTTCAAAATCTAAATACTAATAAAGTGTAACAACTGAAATAACAATCTGTAAAACTAAATGTTGTCTGACAACTAGTCTAAAAAGCCTCTAACTGAAACTTTCTGGAAGTGGATTTGATGGGACAATCCCCCAACAAAATCCCTCTACTGAAATACTGAGTCTACTGAAATACTAAAATAAAGCATATTCTCGATAGATGAGGACTCACTTCTAAATCTACTGTTAGCTGAATCTGAATTTGTCTATATGCGGTTGAGAACTGGAGCGTCTGATCCTATGATATAAGACATCATAGTGCAAGAGAAAGTATGCGTCAATATGTGGAATGTACTAGTATGCTAGATGAGGTAAGGCTGAATGCAAGGGTTACTATGCATGAGCAATACTGACTGAATGATATAGAGTAACTGAACATGAGAGTACATGAAAACTGAAACTATTGTAACTACTGAGCATGCAATACTGCTCATGCACGTGAATGTATACTGTAATTGAGCTTTTCTAAATCTAAGTACTAAATTTTGATAACTGAGTTACTGATACTGATTGACTGTATCTAAAAGTCCTAATTCTATAAAAGTGAATAGAATTCTATACTAAGACTAAAATCGAAACTATGAGAGGTAATCATCTAACCGACATGCCCCTTTCTAATATAATTAGTGTCCAACCTGTAACCCCAGCTGGAAGGGTGCTAATACCTTGCCACGGGTACTAACAACTTTTGTGGAGTCAGTCCTAATCAAGTGGGTGACCCCTGAAATCAGTCCTAAAATAGCGGGTGATCCCTAAGTATGTCAATCCTATCTAACGGGTGACATCTCATAACCTACACTGGCTACGTAGTTCTAGAAATCAGGGATTGCTTCTAGGGACTCAGTCCAAACTAAAGGGTGTGCCCCAATCCCTAGGCTCGCTCGATGGTGAATCCTACTCCTAACTTTAAGACACTTAACTAAGTATACTGAAATGGATTGGACTGATACTGAGATTACTGAGTTTTTCAAAGTTTTGTAACTGACTGAGTTCTATTGAGTTCTATAACAGACTGAGAGTAATACTGATCATGACATGATTGATACTATTCTGTAACTGACACTGGCTATAGATAAACATCTAAATTTTCGGGTATTAAATACCCCCAAGACTCAATAGCATGAAAAGTAAAGCAAAGCATAACTTTGAATAACATATAAATGTTCACTTCATTATAATTCATTCATAGAGACATTTCATCAAACACTTGTAATGCATTAACTTGTACATGAATGGAGAACACATGTTAGCATGCTATAATGGCATTATTTCATTCTCATAGACAATTTATCAAACACATGGAAAACATAATGGTTACATTAAATCATAAACACTTAGGGTTGACATGATTACAATAATCAACTTGCTTATTGAAGGGCTTATCATGAATATCATGTCGTTCAACACATATTAGGATAAATTGTTGGAACTTGTAATATAGAGCAAGGATTAAAATTAAAATAACATCATAGACACCTTAATCACTTTGTAAATTCAAGGATTTATCAAGATAATCAAATATTCTTCACACTTGCTATTCAATTTCTGGAAAAACATACACTTAAATCATGGATTGAGACCCAACTAATATCATGAACATGAATTCAATCTAATTCAAATATGGAAATCATAAATACACAATCTCTGTACTTCGAAAAGAATTTTTGGACTTCATGGGTGAAAGGGACCCGCCACCCATGAATGAACATCTAACATACCTTAATTTGTGAGTTTTCTTGGAGTTCTTGGAGAGATTATTAGGATTGACCTTGATTTCTTAAACTAGGGTTTTTTCCTCTTGAGAGAGAATGATTTTGTAGTGAAGAAAAGTGACATAATAGGGTATTTAGGGCATACTTGCATGTTTAAAGGCTAATCTGAGTCTGGGAATAGTCTAAGTTGCCCTTGGGATTTAAAATCCCGTAATTGGAATGCAGATTAAAGCCTCAATGCGATGCAGTGACTGGGTCATCGTTATATCAACAGCGGCACGGTGGAATCGCGGTGACTCACTGGTTCATGATAATTGTCAATTTGAGCCTCACCGCGACGTGGGGAAATTATGGTGAGCTATTGGAATTTGACAAATACTGAAATGGCCTTCAGCGCGATGCGATGGAGGGCTCATTGCGATACTCACCGCAATGAGGCCTAATCGTGGTGAGCCATTATTTTTACATAAACTTGTCCTAACATTTAGCTAAACTTTTCTAAGTCAGGGACCCCTTATTAAACTTTAACGGACTGAGCTAAGCTTAAAATTTTGTGGGGTTTTACAATATCTCCCCTTTGGGAATATTTGTCCTCGAATGAGACTGATTAAGATAGGAGAAATGATAAAGTGAGAGTACGAACTGGATATGCACAACTGTAGCATGAGTGCATGATTGAAATTGCTGATATCCTGAGTTTTCTATACTGAACATGCATATCTGAATGCCTAAATACATGACTGAAGCTACTTGATAAGCAGGGTTTGTATACTGAACATGCATATCTGATGCATGAGTACATGTCATAAAATGATTCATGAATGCATGACTGAATATGCAACGGTAACTGATACTAAGTTTATAATTATATCTTGATCATGGAACTGGGTAAAGCTAAGGAAGACCGTTCTCCTAAGATGAGAGTACTGATGAACCTGAGATCATTTACTAAACATGAATGTATGGGAATTTGAGAGCATAAATGAGCCTAAAAAATGATACATGGACTAAATATCATGAATTGAACTGATTCCTGGAATACATGCCATGACACAGGAATGGTCAAATGACTGAGATTGGAACGAGAAAGTCAACTTGTGGGTACTCATTCCTCCTAACTGGATCTTGCTATGTAAAGAGAAACTAAAAGGTTTAGGACATGAAATCTCGGGGGTTATATTGCATCTCTACCTTGGGACACTATGTCCTTTGAGGAATGCTGACTTAGCTGAGATACTAAGGAAAAGCTGAGACGATACACGGGGCACCTACGAACTAAATTGTGACTGAATGTCTGGGATCTGAAACTGAGACATGATGCATGAACTAGGCTGAACTCATAACTACTAGGATGCTCTATCTTGGAATGTTCATATTCATGAAAATTTGGATAGTACAACTAGATGGAAAGATGGGAAACAATACGAACTTTCCCGCCTGACTGCTAAACTAAACTGAATTCTTGGATTTACAAACTAACTCATGCAAACTTACACCCAACTGGATAATTCCTTTGACACTCTTTTTATAAGGTTATAATGAATTTAGGGAGCAAGGGATGTTGGCATGAACTGAATAAAACATCTGAGTAAAATTGCAACTTGGCTAAAATTCTGTAACATAAGGTGAGGCCTACGAAACTTCATCAGAGATAGAGTTACTAAGCCTTATGCACTGTAACTATAAACTTTAAAGCTTAGACATATTCATCGAATACTCTCTCAATAATACACTCCACCTTAGTAAGACACTTCACCTGAGACTACTAAAAATATTCATATGGGCGCTGAGAACGAAGGCTAAAACATACTAACTTATCTGATTAACTGAATGGCTGATAGCTGAATACTGGGCATGTAAGACTGAACTGTACTTAGTCTGGATAACTGGGCTAAATTTTCCCACTAAGTTCAAGACTATTCAAATTTTTGAAATATATTTAGCCACTTACACATCAACATGACATTCAATCCTATCATCATAACTACAACCTCGAGTAAAGCAAGCATGCAACAATATTTTCTCCCATCTAAGCAACTGCTCATCACTACATCATTTCATACGGAGAGTTCACTGAAAAGTTAAAACATGAGGACCTAAAACATGAATGGACACTATACTGAATCTGACACTTAATTGAGGCCTGAGGAATAGAATATCGACTTCATGAATTTATCAAGATGTCTAAGTTGAGGCTATATATAGCACAATCTGAATTTAGCTGATCATTAGGAGTGTAGCTTGATTCATGGGAACTAAGAGTACTGTAAAGCATGACATGAATATATGAGTCATAAGCTACATGACCTGAGTTAGGAGATTTTGCGTTCATGGGACATGATTCGTAACACTGAGTGAACTGGAACTCCTTATACTAGGAACTAGAACCATACATAATTTTCGGTAATATGCACGAACATGAGCTATGATCATAGGGCTGACATGTAAGGCATGAGTAGATATTGTGATAGTTGAAGTATAAAACTTTGCAGTGAGGTAAAGATGGATTAGGCATCATACCCCTACCACTTTCCTATACATACTAACATTACTATTAAAATCTAAAATTCGTTCTTAGTTACTGGTTCTACCATCCTCCCTAGCTTAAAGCCACTATTCTAATGTTGTGAACCTCTTAATCAACAAATCTAAACGAAACTGACACCACTTTACTCTAGAGACTGGGGGAGACACTAAGGAGAGCTCTGCTAATATTTTGGGACTTACGCCGAAGTTGACGGATATATAGGGTTTACAAAGAAAGAGAAGCCTCAGAATCTAACTAAGCATAAACTTAAAGATGAAAGACTCAGAACATAACCGTAACTATATTAAGAGAACTTTCCTGATCATGGCGAGACTGGAGTGCATAAAATCTATTTTGGAGTTGACCACTAGTGGTACTGGAAGTGGCACCCTACTGATTCAAGTGACCAGACTGAGAAAAAGGACGACTGTGCTGACTTCGTAGACCAGCCTTTGGACATTCTCAGACTTTATGACCTGATCCGCCATATCCAAAACACACATCACTGCGCTCTCTACAGACTCTCTTATGGTTCTTACCACATTCTCCACAAAATTGATTAGTACGAACGCCCTACCCACGACCTTATGACTTAGAGCTTAGTGCTCCATCTCGATTGACATTCTTAGACTTAGATACTGGTTCCTGGACTGAAAGCAGAGCTGGTGCTGAGAATCTCTGATGGAATTAAGAGCGGTTACTGACCCTTGATCTTGGAGTATAGCTATTTGTTCTAGCTCTTTATTTTTTCTACGCTCCCCTCCCTCATTCTGCTGAGTGCAAGTCAAAAGCCTAGATAGGAAAATAGTCTGAAAATTTCTCTGAGCAACTACTGAATAAGCTAAGGTAGTGAAAGCAGCTCTAAATTTAGCGTGAGAGACATGATCATGCAGGGGATCTTCCTGAACGGGTGGAGGAGCTGACTGGTCTTCATTACTCCTTCTATTAGCTTATCTGGGAGGCATATTCTGGAAGCATAAGGAAGAGATGAATTAGACTGAGAGTTTAACTTGAGCTCATACTCACTCGCACGACATAAATACTGAAAGAAGCAAAAATTTTTCTAAAACATCTCATAGCCTCCTGTCAATAAGTATGGCACGCTACACACCCATGCACAAGACTCTACTCGATGCGGATTTCAGACTCCCTAGTACTCTATTGAACCTTAGGCTCTGATACCAAGTTTGTAACACCCTGAGAGTATACCCTGGGCGCCACACGGTGCTTACAATCTAAAGGACCACAAGCTAACCCATGACTAGTATATGCTGTAAGCACTGTATAATAATCATGTAATAAATATGGAATTTGGATGAATTTCCATAAGGTTCAAAATCTAAATACTGAAAAAGTGTAAAAACTGAAATAACAATCTATAAAGCTGAATACTTTCTGACAACCAATTTGAAAAGCCTCTAACTCAAACTGTTTGAAAGTGGAGTTGATGGTATTATCCCTCAACTAACTCCCTCTACTAAAATACTGAGTCTACTAAAATACTGAATTAAAGCATATCCTCGATAGATAAGGACTCACTTCTAAATCTACTGCTTGCTGAATTTGAATCTGTCTATGTGCGGTCGAGAACCGAAGCATCTGAACCTATGATATAAGACATCATAGTGCAAGAGAAAGTATGCATCAGTGCATGGAATGTACTAGTATGCTAGATGAGGTAAGGCTAAATACAAGCGTTCATATGCATGATCAATACTGACTGAATGATATAGAGTAACTGAACACGAGAGTACATGAAAACTGAAACAACTGTAACTACTGAGCATGCAATACTGCTCATGCACGTGAATGTATACTGTAATTGAGCTTTTCTAAAGCTAAGTACTAAATTCTAATAACTGAGTTACTGATACTGATTGACTGTATCTAAAAGTCTTAATTCTATAGAAATGAACAGAATTCTATACTAAGACTGAAATCAAAACTGTGGGAGGTAATCATCTAACCGACATGCCCCTTTCTAATCTAATTAGGGTCCAACCTGTAACCCCAGCTGGAAGGGTGCTAATACCGTGTCACGGGTACTAACAACTTTTGCGGAGTCAGTCCTAATCTAGTGGGTCACCCCTAAAATCAGTCCTAAACTAGCGGGTGATCCCTGAGTATGTCAGTCCTATCTAACGGGTGTTCCTCAATCCCTAGGCTCGCTCGATGGTGAATCCTACTCCTAACTGAAAGACACTTAACTGAGTATACTGAATTGGATTAGATTGATACTGAGATTACTAAGTTTTCCAAAGTTCTGTAACTGACTGAGTTCTACTGTGTTCTGTAATGGACTGAGAGTACTATTGATCGTGACATGACTAATACTATTCTGTAACTGACACTGGCTATAGATAAACAACAAAATTGTCGGGTATTAAATACTCCTAGGACTCGATAGCATGAAAAGTAAAGCAAAGCATAACTTTGAATAACATATAAATGTTCACTTCATTATAATTCATTCATAGAGACATTTCATCAAACACTTGTAATGCATTAACTTGTACATGAATGGAGAACACATGTTATTATGTGATAATGACATTATTTCATTCTCATAGACAATTTATCAAACACATTGAAAGTATAATGGTTACATTAAATCATAAACACTTAGGGTTGACATGATTACAATAATCAACTTGCTCATTGAAGGGCTTATCATGAATATCATATAGTTCAACACATATTAGGATCAATTCTTGGAACATGTAATATAGATCAAGGATTAAAATCAAAATTATATCATAGACACCTTTATCACTTTGTAAATTCAAGGGTTTATCAAGATAATCAAATATTCTTCATACTTTCTATTCAATTTCAGAAAAAACATACACTTAAATCATGGATCGAGACCCAACTAATATCATGAACATGAATTCAATCTAATTCAAACATGGAAATCATAAATACACAGTCTATGTACTTCAAAAAAAAATTCTTAGACTTCATGGGTGGAAGGGACCCATGAATGAACATCTAACATACATTAATTTGTAAGTTTTCTTAGAGTTCTTGGAGAGATTCTTGAGATTGACCTTTATTTCTTGAACTAAGGTTTTTGCCTCTTGAGAGAGAATGATTTTGTTTTTAAGATAAAGTGAGGAAAAGTGACATAATAAGATATTTAGGGCATAATTTCATGTTTAAAGGATGATCTGAGTCATGGGAAAAGTCTAAGTTTTCCTTGGGATTTAAAATCCCATAACTGGAATGCAGATTAAAGCCTCAATGTGACATGGTGACTGGGTCATTGCTATATCCACAGTGGCACAATGGAATCGTGGTGACTCATCGGTCCATGAAAATAGTCCATTTGAGCCTCACTGCGATGCGGGGCAATCACGGTGAGCTATTGGAATTTGACAAATGCCAAAATGGCCTTCAGCGCTATGAGATGGAGGGCTCATCGCGATACTCACCGCGACGCAGCCTAATTGCGGTGAGTCACTGTTTTTACATAAACTTGTCCTAACATTTAGCTGAACTTTTCTAAGTTGGGGACCCCTTATCAAGCTTTAACGGACTGAGCTAAGCTTAGGATTTTTTGGGGTCTTACATTTTTCATTGATTTTGAATTAGTTTTTTCTCGATTGAGAAGTTGTATTATTTTGTTAATATAGGTACTTTAATGACTAGAGTAATCTCGAATCGACTATGCAAGGAAGAAAAAGATCATGAATAGGAAAAGTTGCTATGCAACCGTGGACATCTTTGCCTTTGATGACTTCATAGACCCCAAGAAACTCGGGTAGAAGATATTAGAGTTGTCTTTAGTATGGTATCACAATCAAATTTTTTGGGTCATGATGGAACCACCATAACCTGCCAGTAGGTAAGACAACTCGTAGTCTAGAATAGCTAGTAACAGAATAATTAGAAAGGCAAAAGCAAAACTAAATAATAGATAAAGATGACAAGAAGAATTAAATTCGTCCCTAAAACCTGGTGAATTTAATACAAGAGATTCTAATACAACAGGAGTACAAAGTAAGGATAAGAAATTTATTTATCAGGTACTACTAGTAATCAGGGACAAAGCACAGTTCCAAAAATAACTTGTCCATATACCATAGAATAACAAAGAAAGAGATAAAAAATATATGATTGTAGTGGGAAGGACGGGAATGATATACAAATAGTAGAAGTAGTTGAATGTATATTTATGTATATATATATATACCACACTATATGAATAACCAAATCTAAAGATACTACTCGAAGGGAACTAATCTAACATCACTGGGGTCATAAGTAATAAGGGGTTTAACACTAGCGTAACCAAGGTCTCTAATTGAAATGTGCAGAGGCATGAGATAGTATAACAATAATAAAATATTACCATGATAAAGATACGGGTACTCAAAAGTGCCCCTACAACCTCAGGTATAAATTCATAACCAATCTGTCATGAACTATACAATAATAACCATATTAACCAGTAAATATGTAAATGGATAGTTCAGACAAACAATAACCTAACCAGTACTCCATAATCTTAAAAGGTAGAAGCAATTACTCAGCAAAACACAACCATAACCTATACTTATCCTGCCCACAAAATACTGCCAAATATAGGTGCTAAACAATTATACTAGTGGTAGGCAACACATGTGAATGAATTAAACCCATGAAAAAAAAACAAATGATAAAATGTGAAACAAATACCATGTCCAACACTCATTCCATAATTTATCAAGTGTATACACCTCCTCCAGCTTAATAGCTCATAAAGTCAGGACCTGCGATGACCATCCTTATATGGTGTTGTGGCTGATTAGATGAAGGGTCTCATAAGGGATTTAGAATATCTGTATATATTGCTTTGGTCTTGAGCCAGGACTTCCATAATCCATCATCACAAATTTGCTTTGTTCCTTACCTAAGAGATATATATAGTATCATAAGGAATGTTGAACTCAAATAAAAAATGAATGAGTAAATATTTGTAAGTCCATTACATGTGATCGAATTTGGGACTAAATAATATAGAAATATAGGAAGGGTCAGAATCTCCCTTGATTGAAGTGAATAAGTAGTGGTAAAAGAGGGTGAATAAATAATGGACCAGAATCAACCTCGATCTAATTTCAAAGTAATATGATTATTTTTAAAATACTAGAGTCTAATAAAAAAGATGGTATCACCTCCATTTTAAGAGAATAATTTTAAAATTTAAAAAGTTAGGATAAATCCCATTTCTGAAAATGATAGTAACATCAAAGTTTTAGATTGGAATCGTACCACCAAATAGGTATAGATTTGCCTAACTATATTCATGCCATCACTAGTATCTACAAAATACAACCATAAGTATCTATAAACTACAACCAAATCCTTACAAAGGATTGAATACTAACTTGGTATGCACTAGTATTGTAACCACGGCCTCGGGCCCAATGAGATATATCTCAACAAGATATTAATACCATAAATTAGGAAACTAAGTAAAGAAGGGCATAAAGATGATAGAAGGGTCTAATAGGGTTAAGTATTTTGATAAGCATTATTATAAAGGATTCTTATACAAATCTATAGTAAATCAAGTCTATCATCAGATGTAATAGAGTCCTACAACCTTAACAAGCGATGAGTGGTAAATTTACCACTCATTGATGCCTAAATTTGTGTACACTACTATGCTTAAATGGTGTTAATGAGGCAAATTTGTCATTTAAATGAACTAATTCCCATGGTTTGCAGGTTTACAGGTAAATAGAAGAAAATAAGTGAAGTGAGCTTATAAGAGAACAAAAAGGCAAAAGTGGTGCAAAAGCTGGAAAATTTAGAGTAGGGACAGACCCTCAATTACTGCGATCACGGTCTGAGGATTGTGATTGTGACCTATCAAAGTTGGCAATTGCGAGGGGCTAACCGCAATCACTATCAAGCAATGGCCATCTCAATGGCACAGCCAAATGCGCAAGGGCATTTTCATAATTTCCAGCAGCTGAACCCAAATTCTCTAAAGGGAAAAACCCTTTCACATGAGAGATATCTCCCAACTAGAATCAATTTTTGGTATGTGAAAACCCTACTAAATATGGAAAGACTATTGTAGCTAATTTTGCAAAGAGATTTTAGTTGTAAGTGAAGTTAGATTTGAGAATATCCTTACTTTTCCTCTACAATGAAAGAATTGAATGTGTATTTGGGTATATTTCTTTTCTCAAACTCATGGGTAGCTAAATATCTATCTTGGGGTTATGTTAGAATAAGGTGCAAATATGTATGGGTCTTGATTGTTAGTGCAAATTGTTGGTTAATAATGTGTGGTGATAACGCTCACCTATACCATTTAAATTAGTAGAGGATGGTCATCGTCATTAGCTCAACTTATGTTGAGGTCGAATCCACGAAGAGCGAGTCTAGTCTTCAAAACCTATGGGTGTTGATGGCTTCTAAACATATACTCGTAGTGAAGAAAAAATTAAATGCATGATTTAAAATGGGGTTTTTTTTGGAACGTGGTCCAATCAAAATCTATTCAAGTTAACAAACTAACGGTGGCAATTACGATTGAAAATCCAATATAAAAAGGACCTTGGGATTATGTCTACCACAAGTATCTCTTCAAACATGGGAAAAGCAATTCTCACGACACGCCTTATCATGAAATACAATCCTAAAGATGCAAAGGACTTTAAAGAGCAATAATGAAACAATCATTAACACTCTAAAAGTGACTCTCCATTGTACTCAACTCCACTATTCTCCTTTTTCCTCATTATTCGAAAGATGACAATATCACCCACCTCAAGTTATTCATATGCCTTCTCACAAGAAGGATATCCCACACACACCGAGTTATCTAATATGCAACAAGGGGATTAATTACGAAACTCTCACTCTCACAAAGACTCTTGATGCTAACAAGTACTATTCCATAGGCTTGCCCTTATTTTCAATCGCCATTATAATGAATACACATTGGTTGGAGATCTCAAAGGGCTTTTAAGTTTGTAATGTAGGTTGGGGGAAGGGAAGGATATCTTTTAGGAGCAAAGTGGTTACACCCTCCTTGAAAATCTACATCACACTATTTCATCCTTGCAACCTTTTGACCATGGGCAAATGTTTTTGGTTTTCACATTTCACACATGCCTATTTTAGATACCTTGACTTATCCAACTTGTGGGAAGAATTATTTATTCGCTTATTTCTTTTGCAATCTATGCCTCATTCTTCTTTTCATCATTCCTCTTTTTTTCATTGCGTAGCTCAGAGGCATCCACTTACACTTCTATGGCCCCAAGGCCATCTCTTCTAAGCTTAACATCCCCAACTTAGGCATTTAGCCTCAATTTTCATTTTTCATGTTCAAGGAGGGTAGGGTTCAAGAGAGGGATGAACTTTAAATGGATCAAGGCTTGTAATGTGCTTGCCAAAAAAAGGCTTTAAGGTTCGAATTGGGTGACTAAAGGTACTATCCTAAGCATAGGTAGGCTATTTAAGCTAAAGTGGGTTCCTATATTTACAAAGATGGCCTAGGATTATTTCACTAACCAAGCATAATCAAAATTAGCCTTAAGTAACTAACGGGGAAATAACTAGATAGTACAAGTAGGCATGAGATTTAGAAAATAATGCTCACCGCATATGGAATGCAAACTCCCCAAAGGGGCTCAATTGACCTTCCCACTAGAGACAAAATAGAGTATCTACCAATTTCTACAAGCCAAAGCTTTGGAGTCACAAAAAGAGGTAAAATATTGATATAAGGCCGCTCACGTTCGTGCTCTTGATTTTAGAAACTTTTTTTTGGATGGAAGAGGGTGTTTGATTCACATTTTCACCATGCATAATTTGATATTTATGACATTAAACCAAGCCGGTGTCTCACATTTCAGATTCTATATGGGTAAACCATATGGCTACTCAAACTTTTCCATAGGTATAAGTGCGATCCCAAATCCAAAATGCTATGTGTACTCAGACTTCCCCTGCATCCATGGGTCAAAACCAAATCACAATAATTTTCCCTTAAGAATTTCATCACTCAATCTATCATAGGGAAAGGCTCATTCGATGTCAATTACACAAAGTACAACAATCTCTATGATTGGGGTGAGACTTTTTAGATTACGAAGCCCGAACATCAAAGTAATCCTCCCAAGCTAAAGAATTGAAGTGTCCTCACTGTAGTAGACAAAGTAAGCACAAAAGTTAAAAGGGACTCTCTTGGGTAGCAATATTCTTTTTCTAGAGATGACGTGATCGCGAGTGGATGTACCGCGATAACGATAACTGACACCAATTTCCCCTATTTTTGCTCTGTTTTCCTGCATAAATACTATTTTTAACTCTATTTTCCCCTTATTTTTCTGGACTTCCAGTTTGTGTCAAAACACTTACAAAACATCAAAAATACAATAAGTATGTAAAGGATGGGTTGCCTCCCACCAACTGCCTAATTTAATGTCGCAGTACGAATCTCCTTTATCACCATGTAGGGTCTTTGAAATGCACCAAATCCACTTTGGCCACCACAGGACCTCCCACATAGTAGTGTTTCACCCTTTGGACAATTACTACAAACCACTTTTTTTAATGATCTTCCAATTCACTGGCTCCACTAGGGTATACGTTTAAAATCACAAAAGAGCACAACCATTTGGAATAAAGCTTTCCTGCAAAAAGTTTCAAATTGGAATTGAAGAGGAGTTTCCTTTCGCTGAAATAAAATTCTCGTCTTAGTATTTTAGTATCATGCCATTTCTGCATTTTCTCCTAATACGATGCTGAACTCTCATAGGCTTTGAGTAAAAATCCTCTAACTTGAGAAGTTTAGTGACCCTTGACTCGGAAGCCTCTCCCCAATTCATGTTTAACCTCTTCAAAGCCCGCAAGGTGACAAGGCCCAAGAACACACACAAGTGAAGGTGGTCTTATAAAGTAGTAAAGTGGCCTTAAAGAAAGCCAAGTATCGATCCTTGATTCAACAATGATTCAATTCTAATTTATAGTTTAGATTAATTCAGTGCAAGAGTAACCAAATATAGAGTTTAGAAATTGTAAATTAAAACTAAAGTAAATAATGCAAAAATTAAAATCTTGAAAGAATCAATGGAGTTAAACCAAGGGGTAAAGAACTTTAAACAATCATACTCTGATATTGGATTTCATTTGTTAGCTTGCTTATCTTGGTTGTTGATTCGTAGGGTTAATTTCATAATCATAGTCTCCTAACTTCTAATCTTTTACCTAATTTGGATATTACAACTACATCGTTCAGCGGGGATATAATAATCCAATTAAGTGTTTTAAAGCTATCTCCTACATTTGAATCAAGTAAGGCATCTAAGTACATCCCCGTCCTAGACACTAATTTGAATTGCTTATTTTATAAAAGAATACAAATCCTACTTTGTTTATTCCCACGTTCTATCTCCCTATTCCCTCTCCTGAGATTAAAAGGTCGACAATATATGTATTTTACGGGTGGTCAATCCATAAAATAATTAAAAAAATAATTAACAAACAACCAAATATGATAAGCAAATCCAATAAAATTAATTCAAAACAATAGTACTCATATTCTTAGCTTTAACCCCGGAAAGGGATTTTCTAGCTGATAATATTCATAATCACGATCCAAATAATTGAATATATATTATGATAATTAAAGGTTAATTAAAAAAAATATTAAGACCTAAAACAGTAGCAGCAACATTCTCAAATTACTTTCATGACGTCCCAACTGTAATTAAAAAATCTTCATGATAGTGTGCAACGTGTAGATATATAATAACCTTCTCCTAATCCTTCTAGGATTAAGGCTACAATGGTCCAAATATTCCCATATTCCAATAAATGTAACCACGTGATCAACATAATGTATTCTATATTTAGTATATGCCAAACCGTGTAAATGTGGAACTTGTCAATATTGAAGCGGTGAAATGCAGCATGCGTCACATGCAGTAATCCACTGAAATGGAGGGTGAGACACACCCTCATCGCATGCAAACACTTTAATTGAATATCCTAATATTTTCTAAGGAGGTGGATCACTGAACTAGAGTAGGCATTGTACGCTCATCACGCGCACAAACTGGAAGTTGCATCCAAAATTTTGGATAAGTCTTTATTGTCCCATCTTTAATACCTTGTCTTGTGGTTTATTTACCATGAACTTTTAGCATTTATATAATGATTATATCACCATATTCAGCTCACAAAGCTTCCTACAAAATCACACACCCTAAATTAGAGATCACAATAACACAATATCCTCAACGACGAATAAAAAACACAAGCTAAGACAAGGCTAGTTCGCATTGATCTTCACTTATTGTTATGACATATGAATTAATCAAATTGAACCTTTATCATTCCCAATAAGTTGTTACACATATAATTACACCATTAAAATAATTTGGAACCTCTTAAACTGTAATACCCCCAAAAATGCAAATCAATATTAGCACCATATATCAAGACTATTCATAGTACATCATGGTTATTTGGTAGTTTCATGATCAAGTTTGATCTTAATTAAGGTCTGAAATATGTCTTAGATATTAGGCGAATCAAAACATTCCTTACCGATTGAATTCTTGGGAAGGATATTAGTATAGTCAACTTCAAATGAGCATATCTATATTTATACTGTGAAATTTTGAGTTCATGACCCATCAACAGATATATAATTGAATTGTATTTCCAACGATACCAATTTTTCCTAAATCCAATATCGGAGCAAAAGGTTATACCCATTTTACTCCAGCATGTTAGCCTGGCAACTAAGTGACGACATGAGCTGACGGCTTATCACATATCTGACGACTTATCAGCTAATGTAGTCAGTCTTGGGAAGAAAGTCATAAATTCTAAAATCAAGTGATGACATGAGCTAACGTCTTATCACATATGTTACGACATCAGCCCAATGTCGTTAGCCGTAGAATTCAGCATTTTCCAAATGGTTTTGGAGGGGTATTTTGGTATTTTCCCTTCACCCAAAAGCTCCATAAACACTAAATTCAGCCTATATTTCACTAAAATACATTATTTTCTCTCAAATTCTCTCAAGAACAAGAAGAGGGGTTTCCAATTCAAGATCACAACCTCAAGGATTCTTCCATCAATCTTCCCAAATCAAGTATCAAGGTTTATCATGTGTTGATTCATGGGTCCCTTTCACCCATGAAGCTCAAGAATCTCTTTTTAAAATACAAGATTTGTGTATTTATGAACGTTCATGATTTAAATAGAATTGAAATTCATGTTCATGATGTTGTGGGGTTTTGATTCATGTTTTAAATTACATATTCCAATGATTGACCCTAGTGTATGAAGATTTGCTTAATAATCATGATAAAACCCCTTCAATTTAAAATTTGATTGATGTATCCATGATTATTAGATGTGTTGATGATGGTGTAACCAAAGCATGCTCCCCATGTGTTTGACTAAATGATTATGTGAAGGAAAAGTGCCATACTAGTATAATAATATGAAATCTCCATTCATGTACAAGTTTATGCATATCAAGTATTTGATGAAATGTCTTAGTCAATGAAGTATGGATATATATGTGGCCATTGTGGTGTTGTGGAACTTGTACTTCATGAAATCTCCAACTTATTGTATTATGGATTGTGATGTTGGTCATGTATTCAAGAAAGTCATGCTTTGTCAGTTTCTTCCCATCGAGTCCTGGGGGTACTTGTACCCAGAAAATATAGTTGTGTACCTAGAGTTCGTGTCATGTTTTCACGATATCCTCAGTCAAGCCATGATCCATAGAACTCAGTCAGTCATGTGACTCAGGAAAGCTCAGTAATACAGTAATCTCAGTACTATTCCGTCAGTCAATGGAAACTCAGTTAATTCATTCCAGTTCAGTGCAATAATCCATGTTCAGTGCCTATTCAGATGGGAGTAGGAATTAGCACCGAGTGAACCCAAGGATGGGAACACACACTGTCAAATGAGGGTCTGATTCTTAGAAGTCATCTATACATTCCAGAACTATGTAGCCCGCATAGGTTGAGACCTCAACACTATTAGATAAGGGTTATTGAGGTGGATAAACACTGTCAGATGAGGGTCCCACCATTCTCTTTTGGGACACTATCATATGAGGGTCACCCACAGCTTGTCCTTACTAGTGGTGTGGTGTTGACACCTTCCCAATTGGGGTTATAGATTGGTCCCCAACACAGCTATATTGTATTATTTGGGGCATGCGGGTAAGATGACTACTTCCCATAGTTTTAATCATAGATCAAGACTGTCAGATACATTCATTCAGTCACAGTAATAGAACACAGATAGTTCTACAGAATTCAAGACTATCAAATATAGTTACCTCAGAATAGAACATAACTCAGCTAGTTCCATCAGAAACTAGACTGTCAGATATAATCGTTCTATATTAGTTATTTCAGTTATACGGTTATCGGTATCTCATGTTATCAGTACTCAGATTTAGTAATCATGTTATCACAAACTCAGTTACAGTTATTATGTATTCACGCATGTATTCTCACATTTATGTTGTTCAGTTAGTTAGTATAGTTCATGCATGTGAACCCTTTGAATTCAACCTACCTCACATGCATACCAGTATATTAAACCATACTGACGCATTTGTGCTATGGTGTTTTATACCATAGGTTCAGAAGCACGAACTCTAGAGCATCAGTAGATTCCAGTACTTAGCAGTCAGAGTCAGCAGCGAGTCCTTATCCTTCGAGGACATGAGCATTATGTTATTATTTCAGTACTTAGTTTATTTCAGTAGTTGGAGTTATTTAGGTACATGTCCCATTAACTCCTTATTCTGACAGTTAGAGGCTTTTCAGACTATCATGTCCAGTCAGTTTATTAGTTCGTTTTGGGTATTTTATACCCCACACAAATGTTATATTTTATTAGATATTGTGTCTCAGTTTTGAACCTTACGGCCTTATAGCCTTTATTTATGCATTTACACAGTATATTATGCAATGTTCAGGTACAAATATCAGTCATGGGTTAGCTTGTGGTCCTTCGGGGTCATGAGCATCGTGTAGAGTTCCGGGTACCAGATTTGGGGTGTTACAAACTTGGTATCAGAGGCTAAGGTTCAATAGTGTCCTAGGAAGTATGAAATTCGCATCTAGTAGAGTCTTGTACATGGGTGTATTGCACGCCACATTTATGTGCAGGAGGCTATAAGATATTTTAGGAATAGTTTCCCTTCTTTCAGTATTCATGTCATTCCAGTAAGCATAATCTCAAGATAATCTCTCATTCTAATCCATTTCTCCCTTTCTTCTACAGAACATGCCTCCTAAAAGAAGAAACGAGAATCAATCAGCCCTTCATCCCGATGATCCTTTGGGTGAACATATTTCTCATGCAGATTTTAGAGCTGCATTCAATACTCTTGCTTAGTCAGTTTCTTATCAGAATTAACGACCAGCTATTTTTCCGGCCAAACCAGTGGCCAATTCAACTACAGCCAGGATTCAGGACTTCACTCGAATGAATCCTCCATCCTTTCTCGGGTCTAAGTCAAATGAGGACCCTCAGGAATTCATCGATTAGGTTCAGAAGGTTACAGACATCATGGGGGTTACTTCTAATGAGAGTGCAAAGCTAGATGCATATCAGTTGCAAGATATTGCCCACACTTGGTACAAGCAGTGGAAGTCAGAAAGGTCAGTTGATGCAGGACCTATAGAGTGGGAGGAGTTTGTCACCATATTCTTAGAGAGGTTCTAGAGCTGAGAGAAGCTAAGGTGTTAGAATTCATCAACCTCAGGTAGGGAAATATGATGGTGAAAGAGTATTCTCTTAAGTTTACTCAATTAGCCAAATATGCCTCTCATGTGGTTGCAGACAGCAGGGCCAAGATGAGTAAGTTTGTTTCTGGGGTGAATGATAGTGTGGTCAATGAGTGTAGGTCTGAAATGTTGAATAGTGACATAACTTTAGCCAGGCTTATGACTCATGCTCAGAAGATGGAGGAGCAAAAATTTAAGATGATGGAGAAGTAGAATAAGAGAGCAAGGACATGTAGTTTCAACTTTGCTCAGCCCAAATCAGAAGGAGGAACCCGTTCTCAGTTTCTTCCTAATTCATTAGTTCCAGCTCCTTTTTTGGCTAGTGCTCTAGCTCCTAAGTTCAGGGATGGTAATAGAGATAGGGCGCCAGGATCTAATTCTCAGGGCAGTGTCAGCAATGCCCGAACTAATCCCTTTTGTCAGACTTGTGGTAAGAACCACAAGGGTGTTTGCAGAGCTGACAGTGATATCTATTTCAGATATGGAAAGACAGGCCACAGTGTCAGAGATTTTCCCCAGTCAGGTTATCAGGGTCAGCAGAACCGTTCCTCAGCTTAGTCCGATCGTCCAAATCAGTAGGGTGCCACTTCCAATGCTACTTGTGGGCAACACCCAAATAGACTTTTTTCTCTCCAATCCCGATAGGAGAAGGAAAATTCTCCTGATGTGGTTACTGATACATTACAGATATTTCACTTACATGTTTACGCTTTGCTAGATCCAAGTGTTTTCTTATCTTTTATTACTCCTTATATAGAAGGCAATTTTGGAATCAGTCCCGAAATTCTAGCAGAGCCTTTTTCAGTCTTTACCCTAATAGGTAAGACCATCATATCCCGATGGGTATACAAGAACTATTCGATTATGATATTTTAGAAAGTCACTTCAACAGACTTAGTCAAATTAGAGATGACTGATTTCGATGTCATTCTTGGCATGGATTGGCTTCACTCCTGCTATGCCATAGTCGACTATAGAAATAGAATAGTTCAATTTTGGTTTCTGAATGAACCCATCCTAGAGTGGAGGGGTAGTACTTCAGCGTTCACAGACCAGCTTATTTCCTACATTCGGGTAAGGAAAATAATGTCTAAAGGATGTGTCTATCATCTTGTTCAAGATAAGAACACTAGTTTCGAAACTCGCAGTCTTGATTCAGTCCCAGTCGTGAATGAATATGCAGATGTCTTTCCTGAAGATCTTCCCGAAATTCCTCCCGAAAGGGAAATAGAGTTCGGCATTGATCTTCTTCCAGATACTCATCCTATATCTATTCCACCATACAGAATAGAACTAGCAGGACTTAGAGAATTGAAAGAGCAGTTGAAGTATCTCTTAGATAAGGGGTTCTTCAGGCCCAGTGTGTCCCCGTGGGGTGTACCAATCTTATTTGTATGCAAGAATCATGGTTTTCTCAGAATGTGCATTGATTACCGTTAGCTCAATAAAGTCACGGTCAAGAACAAGTATCCACTTCCACGTATTGACGACTTGTTTGACCAACTTCAGGGTGCCAGCTATTTATATAAGATAGACCTCAAATCAGGCTATCATCAGCTCAGAGTCAAGGAATGTGACATTCTAAAAATAGCTTTTCGAACTCGGTATGGTCACTTTGATTTCCTAGTCATGTCCTTTGGTCTTACTAATTCCCCAACATCTTTCATGGACTTGATGAACCGGGTGTTCAATAAGTACTTGGACATGTTCATCATAGTCTTCATAGATGATATTCCAGTCTATTCCCACAGTGAGTGTGATCATTCAGACCATCTCAGAATTGTACTTCAGACTCTCAGAGATCATCAGTTGTTTACCAAATTCAGTAAGTGCGAGTTTTGGCTAAGGTCAGTAGCATTCCTTGGTCATATCATTTTCAGTGATGGCATTAGGGTTGATTCTCGAAAGACCAAAGCAGTAAGAAACTGGCCTCGCCCAGTATCTCTATCAGATATCAGAAGTTTCTTGGGTTTGGCTGGATATTACAAATGGTTTGTTGAGGGATTTTATTCTATTGCATCCCCTATGTCCATATTGACTCAGAAGAAGGTCAAGTTTCAGCGGTAAGATCCTTGCGAGAGGAGTTTTTAAGAGATGAAGACTTCACTCACCTCAACTTCAGTCCTAGCTCTTCCAGATGGTTAGATAGGCTTGTAGTATATTGTGATACATCCATAGTAAGTTTGGGTTATGTCCTCATGCATCATGGTAAGTTCATAGCCTACGTCTCCATACATCTTAAACCTCATGAGAAGAATTATTCGACTCATGATATTGAGTTAGCAGTCGTAGTATTTGCCTTAAAGATTTAGAGGTATTATCTATATAGTGTTCATGTAGATGTGTTCATAGACCATAAGAGCCTTCAGTATGTATTCTCTCATAAAGATCTTAACCTCTACCAGAAAAGGTGGTTAGAGCTCTTGAAAGATTATGACATGAGTGTCCTTTATCATATGGGCGAGGCCAACGTAGTGGCCGATGCTCTCAGTAGTCTGTCTATGGGTAGTGTTGCTCATGTTGAGGATAGTAAAAAAAAGTTAGCTCAAGAAGTCCATCAACTTTCCATACTAGGTGTTCACTTAGTCGATACAGAGGAGGGTGATTTATGGGTTCAGAGTAGTTCAAAATCATCTCTAGTTTTCGAGGTGAAAAAAAAGCAAGATAGAAATCCCAGTCTAGTCAAGTTGAAAGAGTTAGTCAAGGATAAGAAGGTTGAGGTTTTCTCCTAGGGGGAGATGGTGTTCTGCGTTATCAGGGTCGTTTGTGTGTTCCAGGTGTAGATGAATTGAGGCAGCAAATTTTTGCAGAAGCGCATGTTGCACGCTACTCTATTCATCTAGGGGCCACAAAGATATACTGCGACTTGCAGGAGATATATTGGTAGAGTGGGATGAAAAGAGATATTTCATAGTTTGTGGATAAGTGCTCTACATGTCAGCAGGTTAAGATAGAGCATCAAAAGCCTAGTGGTCCCAAGAAAGTGTTCATTATTCCTACCTAGAAATCGGAAGAAGTGAACATAGACTTTGTGATGGGTTTGCCACGTACTCGCCATCAGCATGATTTAGTTTGGGTCATTGTAGACATGATGACCAAATCAGCTCATTTCCTTCTAGTTCATACCTCTTATTCAGTGGAGGACTATGCCAAACTCTATATTAGGGCTTGGGTCAGATTACACGGTATTCCATTGTCCATTATTTCAGATAGAGGTACCCAGTTCACCTCTAATATCTGGAAAGCATTCAAAAAGGGTCTTGGTACCTAAATTCATCTCAGTACAACCTTTCATCCCCAGGCAGATGGTCAAGTAGAAAGGACCATTCAGACCTTGGAGGATATGATAAGGGCATGTGCAATTGATTTCAAGGGAAGTTGGGATAACCACTTGCCTTTCATTGAGTTTGTATACAATAACAACTATCATTCTAGTATTCAGATGGTTCCATTCTAAGCTCTCTATGGTAGGAGATGTAGATCTCCATTCGGTTGGTTCAAAGTTAGTGAGGCCTCAGTCATAGGGCTTGACTTGGTATTCGATGCCTTAGAAAAAGTTCAATTGATCAGAGAGAGACTTCAGGCTGCTCAGAGCCAACATGAGTCTTATGCAGATGTACGTATAAAGGATCTCGAGTTTTAAATTGGTGATTTGTCTATCTAAAGATCTCTCCCATGAAGGGAGTGAAGAGATTCTGCAAGAAGGGAAATCTTAGTCCCAGATATGTCGGTCCCTTCAAAATTCTCAGTCGCTTCGGAAAAGTAGCTTATGAGCTCGCATTGCCTTCAGATCTAGCCTCAGTTCACCCAGTCTTCTATGTCTCTTTGCTCAAGAAGTGTATAGGTGACCCAGCAGATGTAGTCTCTATTCAGAGCATAGATGTTCAGGACAGTCTCTTTTATGAAGAAATTTTAGTCAAAATCCTTGACTACCAGATTCGTAGACTGAGGAACAAAGAAGTCCCTCTAGTTAAAGTTCTTTGGCAGAATCAGTCCGTTAAGGGAGCTACTTAGGAAGCAGAAGTAGACATGCAAACCAAGTACCCTTACCTCTTCTCCAAAAACTCAGACTCAGCTCAAGGTAATAATTTTCCTGAAGCTTATTCAGTTTCATGTTCAGATTTCCATTATAAACTTGGTACAAAGTACCATTACATATTTAGTCATGCATTCATGTGTTAGCTCAGTCATGTGATCATGCATCAGATATGCATGTTCAATATGATAAAATCAGCTTATTAGTCATGTCAGTCATGAAATCATGCTTCAGTTGTGCATGTCCAGTATGTACTTTTAGTTATCATTTCTCTAAGTCTAATCAGTCTCATTCGAGGATGAATGTTCCCAAGGGGGAGATATTGTAATACCCCAAAAAATGCATATCAATATTAGCACCATATTTCAATCTTATACATAGTACGTAATGGTTATTTGGTAGTTTTATGATCAAGTTTGAAGTCAATTAAGGTCTCAAATACGTCCTAGCTGTTAGGCGAATCAAAAAATTCCTTACCGATTGAATTCTTGGGAAGGATATTGGTATAGTCAACTTCTAACGAGCATATATCTCATTATACTGAGAATTTTAGATCTCGTAACCCACCAAAATATAAATAATTGAATTATCTTTCTAACGATACCAATTTCGCCCAAATCCGATATCGGAGCAAAAAGTTATACCCATTTTACTCCAGCATGTTAGCCTGGCAACTAACTGACGACATGAGCTGACGGCTTGTCACATATCTGACGAATTATTAGCTAATGTCATTAGCCTTAGGCAGAAATTCATAAATTCCAGCATCAAGTGATGATATGAGCTGACGACTTATCACATATGTGACGACACCAGCCCAATGTCATCAGCCGTAGAATTCATCATTTTCCAAAAGGTTTTGGAGGGGTATTTTGGTATTTTCCCTTCACTCCAAAGCTCCATAAACACTGAATTCAGCCTCCATTTTACCAAAATACATTATTTTCTCTCAAATTCTCTCAAGAACAAGAAGAGGGGTTTCCAATTCAAGATCCAAATCTTAAGGATTCTTCCATCAATCTTCCCAAATGAAGTATCAAGGTATGTCATATGTTGATTCATGGGTCCCTTTCACCCATGAAGCTCAAGAATTTCTATTCAAAATATAAGATTTGTGTATTTATGAACGTTCACGGTTTAAATAGAATCGAAATTCATGTTCATGATGTTGTGGGGTTTTGATTTATGTTTTAAATTACATATTCCAATGATTGACTCTAGTATATGAAGATTTGCTTGATAAAACCCCTTCAATTTAAAAGTTGACTGATGTATCCATGATTATTAGATGTGTTGATGATGGTATAACCAAAGCATGCTCTCCATGTGTTTGACTAAATGCCTATGTGAAGGAAAAGTGCCATACTAGTATAATAATATGAAATCTCCATTCATGTACAAGTTTATGCACGTCAAGTGCTTGATGAAATGTCTTAGTCAATGAAGTATGGATATATGTGTAGCCATTGTGGTGCTGTAGAATTTGTACTTCATGAAATATCCAACTTATTGTATTATGGATTGTGATGTTGGTCATGTATTCAAGAAAGTCATGCTTTGTCAATTTCTTCCCTTCGAGTCCTAGGGGTACTTGTACCTGAAAAATATAGCTATGTTCCTAGAGTTAGTGTCATGTTTTCATGATATCCTCAGTCAAGTCATGATCCATAGAACTCAGTCAGTAATGTGACTCAAGAAAGCTCTGTAATACAGTAATCTCAGTACTATTTCGTCAGTCAACGAAAACTCAGTTAATTCAATCCATTTCAGTTCAGTAATCCATGTTCAGTATCTATTCAGATGGGAGTAGGAATTAGCGCAGAGTGAACCCAAGGATGGGAACACACACTATCAGGTGAGGGTGTGACTCTTAGAAGTCATCCTTGCATTCCAGAAATATGTAGCTAGCATAGGTTGAGACATTAGCACTGTCAGATGAGGGTTGTTGAGGTGGATAAACACTGTCAGATGAGGGTCCCACCATTCTCTTTTGGGGACACTGTCAGATGAGGGTCACCCACAGCCTGTCCTAACTAGTGGTGCGGTATTGACACCCTCCTAATTGGGGTTACAGATTGGACCCCAGCATAGCTATATTGTGTTATTTGAGGCATGTCGGTCAGATGACTACTTCCCACAGTTTCAGTTACAGATCAGGTCTGTCAGATACAGTCATTCAGTCTCAGTAATAGAACTCAGATAGTTCTACAAAATTCTAGGCTGTCAGATGTAGTCACCTCGAAACAGAATAGAACTCATCTAGTTCCATCAGAAACTAGACTATCAGATAGAGTCGCTCAGTATTAGTTATTTCAATTATACGGTTATCAGTATCTCATGTTATCAGTACTTAGATTCAATAATCATTTTATCATGAACTCAATTACAATTATTATGTATTTACGCATGTATTCTCACGTTCATATTTTTCAGTCAGTTAGTATAGTTCATGCATGTGAACCCTTTGCATTCAGCCTACCTTACCTACATACCAGTACATTCAATCGTATTGACGCATTTGCGCTATGGTGTTTTGTACCATAGGTTCAGAAGCACGAGCTCTAGAGCATCAGTTGCATTCCAGTACTCAGCAGTCAGAGTCAGCAGTGAGTCCTCATCCTTTGAGGACATGAGCATTATCTTATCATTTCATTACTTAGTTTATTTTAATAGTTGGAGTTAGTTAGGGACATGTCCCATTAACTCCTTATTCTGACAGTTAGAGGCTTTTCAGACTATCATGTTCAGTCAGTTTATTAGTTTGTTTTGGGTATTTCATACCCCACACAGATGTTATATTTTATTAGATATTATGTCTCAGTTTTGAACCTTACGGCCTTACAACCTTTATTTCTGCATTTACACAGTATATTATGCAGTGTTCAGGTACACATATTAGTCATGGATTAGCTTGTGGTCCTTCAGGGTTATGAGCACCATGTAGCATTCCGGGTTCCATATTTGAGGCGTTACATAAACACAATAGAATCCAATGAAATAAACTAGACACACAACTAGCTTAAGCTAGTAAAACTAGTTTTCTCGTTGGAACTCTAAATGACTCAATTAAGTATAAACTTGTTTGGAAACACTTTGAACCATTATAATCACTCACTTGGACACTTATATGCACATTTATATCATATTAACACATAAATAACATGAATTATCCTCAAAACAAGGCTAACTATGCTAAAATAGTAACACTAGAGTGCATAAATACACCCAATATCACGAGGCTTTATACCCAAGATCGGCGGGCAAGTGACATGACTTCCTGAACTCCAAATTGTAGGTATACATACCAATTGGGGTTTTTTAGTCCATTCAATATGCTTGAAGTGCCTCATAAAGTTGCTTTGCCCAATTATTTTGACCTACATTCACGATTTTCTCAAGTATGACTTTGAGTTCTCGATTAGAAACTTTGACTTGGCCACTTGTTTAGTGGTGATACGGTGTTGAAACCTTGTGCTTCACCCCATATTTGTCAAGAATTTACCCAAATACCCGATTGAAAAAGTGTGAGCCTTCATCACAAATGATGGCATGCGATGTTCCGAACCATGTAAAGATATATTTCTTCAAAAAAAAGTGACACTCTTGCTCTCATTATTCGAAAGTTACATAGCTTCAACCCATTTGGAAAAATAATAAACAGCCACCAATATATATTTGTTTCTAAAAGAGATCATAAAATTGATTCCCTACACATCAAAGAGTTCCACTTCAAGATTCGGCCTAAGGGGTATTTCATGTCTTCTCGAGATTTCACCTTCCATTTGACATTGATGATATGATTTTATCTACTCAATGGCATCTCTATGAATGGTGGGCCAATAATACCCACATTGAAGGATTTTGGCGGCGGTTCGGTTTCCCCCATGATGGCCACCATAAGGTAAGGAGTGACATGCTTCAAGGATATTATTTATTTAAACTTCCATGACATAACAGATAATCACACCATCCGCACAATACTAAAATAGGAAGGGTTATTCCAAAAATATTTTTTTACATCGAATAAGAACCACTTCTTTTGATGATAACTAAGCTCCTTGGGAAGTATACCACTTGCCATATAATTTGCATAGTCGGCATACCATGGAGTGCATTTTCCCAAGATTTACATGACTAACTCACCGAGAAAAGCCTCGTCAATCTCAATTTCCCCATGTTTTTCATGATCACTCTCAAGATGAGAAAGATGGTCAGCCACTTAATTTTTACAACCCTTTCTATCCTTCAACGCGAAATCAAATTCTTGCAAGAGCAAGATCCATCTAATTAGATGTGGCTTAGATTCCTTATTTGACATGAGATATTATTTAAGGGCGTCATGATCCATGTGTACCACCACTTTTGTTCCTAACAAGTAGGCATAAAATTTCTCAAAAGCATATACCACCGCTAATAATTCTTTCTAGGTAATGGTGTAGTTACGTTGAGAATTATTCACGGTCTTTCTCACATAATAGATAGGGTGAAATAGATTTTCCTTGTGTTACCCCAATACCTATACTAATACAATCCCGCTTGCATCACATATTACTTCAAATAGGGATGACCAATCTGGAGCCACAATAATGGGAGCCAAAATGAGCAACTCCTTGAGACAATTGAAGGACTTCAAACATGTCTCATCAAAATGAAATTTTACCTTCTTTATAAGGAGCTTGCACATTAGATGAGCTATTTTGGAGAAATCCTTTATAAATCACTGGTATAACCCGACATGCCCAAGGAAACTCCGAACACCTTTTACGAAAATAAGGAGTGGCAACTTGTCTATTACCTCTACCTTAGCTTGATTAACTTGTATTCCCTTCTCCAAGATCTCGGGGCCCAACACAATACCTTCCTTGACCATGAAGTGACATTTCTCCCAATTGAGGACAAGGTTTGTTTCCACACATCTCTCAACTACTTTGCTTAGATGCTTAAGATACGATTCAAAGGAGTTTTCTACCACCGATAAATCATCCATGAAGACTTCCATCGAATCCTAAATCATATCCACAAATATTAATATCATAAAACATTGGAAAGTTGTCGGTACATTACACAAACCAAATGGCATCCGTGTGAATGTGAACATACCATAAGGGCAAGTGAAAGTTGTTTTCTCTTGATCTTTCGGGGCAATAGAAATTTGATTGTACCCTAAATAATCATCTAGAATGCAATACCATCCTTGCCTGGCTAACCTATTTAGCATTAAGTTCATAAAGGGCATAAGGAAGTGGTCTTTTTTGGTCCAAGCGAGTTCAACTTTTGGTAGTCCATGCATACCCGCCATCCCATAATCGGTCAGATTAGAATAACGTCATTTTTTTCATTCTCAATTATCGTAATGCTACCTTTGTTTAGAACACATTGAAATGGGCTCACCCAAGTGTGATTGGAGATTAGATAAATGACTCCCGCGTCAAGCCACTTTATAATTTCCTTCTTCATCACTTCTTGCATGGGTTGATTTGGCCTCCTTTGATATTCCACACTTGGCACATGATCTTATTCTAGCTTGATCTTATGGGAAAAAATACCAGGGTCTATTTTTATGATATTCGCAATTGTCCATCCAATGGCTTGAATGAACTTTTTGACCACCAGCTTCAAAGATTCCACTTGGTAAGGCTCAAGATCACTTGTAATGATGATAGACAAAGTGTCTCCATGCCCCAAGAACACATATTTAAGATGAGGTGACAATGACTTTATTTCAATTTTGGGGGGCTCAAGAATGGATGGTTTTATGGGTGGGCTCTCACGATTTATAAGATCAACGTCCAACTTTACCGAGTTCTTGGTATAAGATCCAAGTACCATTAAAGATTCAACCACTTCATCAAACTCTTCAATTTCTTCTCTTCCAAAATTCCACAAAACCCCTACCAATGGTTTATTCACCAAACTCATATTAACATAATTCATCACCTCACCATCAATGGTATCAATCACCAATAGTACTTGTAAATCCATTGGTTGATTCATGGACTTTCATACATTGAAAGAAACTTCTTTATTATTTAGGTAAAAATCATCTCATGGTATTCCAAATCTACCAATGCTTTCTCGGTGGCTAAGAATGGCCTTCCAAGAATAATAGAAATTTCATGGTCCAAAGTACAATCAAGGATCACAAAGTCAGTTGGGAAGATGAACCAGTCAACTTTAACTAGAACATCATGAAGTATTACCATAGGGCTCTTGATGGATCTGTCATCCATGAGCAATCTAATTGTGGTGGGTTGCGGTCTCCCCAATCCGAGGTTATAAAATATGGCATATGGAATTAAATTTACATTTACCCCGAGGTCACACAAGGCTTTTTCAAACTTGAACATTCCGATGGTACACTGAATTATGAAGCCTCTGGGGTCTTTCTTCTTTCTCACCATCGTACTAGACATAATGGCACTATAATGATGTATTATTTATATTGTCTCATCCTCCACAAGACATTTCTTAGAGACTAAATCCTTCATAAATTTAGTATACCCCGACATATCTTGAAATGCTTCTATTACAAAAATATTGATGGAGAGGTTTGCTAAAATTATCAAGGAATTTTTTGAACTTAGCATTTTCTCCTATTTTAAGAGCCATTGAGAGAAAGGGGGAGAAATTTTGATGGGTGGCATTCAGACAAGTTGGCATTCTTTCATCTTTGAATTCTCAAGGGTAACCTAATTTGGCCTTGACTCGCCATTATTCAACTTCTTTCTCTTCACATTTTTTTCTCATATTTTCTTTACCAGAACCATCATCAAGTTCCATGCCTTTGCCATGAATTTTTCCACTTTGAGTGACAATAGCATTTGTATCCATACCACTTAGTACTTCTTCATTTTGTCTTTCCATGACCGATATTTGATTCAATTATGCTTCTAGTTGCTGGATAGCAGTAGAAAGATATTCCACCGCTTGATGAAGCTTGAAGAAATCATCCTTTATTTCTTTCACTATCTTGTTGGTCCCTTCAACTCCAACTAAGATTCAAATTAAAATATCTTAATTAATACATCCCTTTCCTGCACATTGATACACTCCTCGACTTTCTTTGTTTCAACCTTAATTCCCATATTTCCTTTGAAAGGCAACATGGGAACCCTTCAGATAATTCGACAACCATAGACTCTCATCATCAAGTAAATTTTCGTATACTTCTTCAAATGCCTTGGTATCCTTTGAATCTATGACATTGGCTCTTTCAATGGATGTCCCCAACACATGTTTATTAAGAAGTTCAAGGTTTTACATTACCTTGATCATGCTTGCATCTCTTTCCTCTTCTTGACATCTTTGATCTTGACACACAAAGGATGAGGTGGGAGCCCCCACAACCACTTCGACATCCTTCATGTGCCAACCCCTAACAAAACTAGCCACTTGATCTAACACCTTTGATGCAACCTCTATGAAGATTTCACAAGTGATTCACTGGATGCATCTTTGTTCATTGGGTCCAATTCCCTATAGAAGATTTGAGGAATCATCTTTTCAGGAATCTTATGTTTTGGGTATTTTAAGAGCTTCTCCTTAAATCTCTCCCATGCTTCATACCAAATCTCTCCTTGAAATTGGCGAAAGTTTATGATTTCATTGCATAATTATAGCATCTTGGATGGTGGAAAGTACCAGTCTAAAAAGGAAATGGTGAGTTCATCCCATGAAGTAATAGAACTGACTAGAAGAGATTAAAACCATAATAATATCTCTCTCGATAGAGAAAATGGGAAGAGGCGCAACCAGATGGACTCTTGGGTTATGTGTACAAATCAAAGGGTGCACACACTTCTACGAAATTCTTCAAATGCAAATTGGGGTCCTCATAGGCTTGCCCCCCAAAAAGTCTCTTCATTTGATGCAATTTGAGCATGCCGCTTGTAACATAAAATACACCGTTTACCCTAGCAGGGGGAATACGAATGGCGCTAGCATTCTATTCATCAATAATACAACTCATAGCTTCAACATGTTCATGTGATAAATTGTCACTAATTCCTTCTTAACTAATGGTTATTTAGAAGGAATAATAGTTACTTACAAAGAACTAAAAACAACAAAGAAATTAAATCAAAATCACCACGGGTATACCCCAAGCTACAATCAACACCGTATAAGTTAAGACAAAGTGTCACTCCCCAACAATGGCTCTATTTTGATAACTATAACCTATACTATTTAAATTGGTAGAGGATGATCATTATCAATAGCTTAATATATATTGAGGTCGAATCCACGAGGAACGAGTCTAGTCTTCAAAACCTATGGGTGTTTATGGCATCTCAAGGTATACTTCTAGTGAAGGAAAAATTAAAAGTATGATTTAAAATGGGGGTTTGTTTAGAATGTGTCTCTATCAAAGTCTATTCAAGTTAACAAACTAACGGTGGCAATTACGATTGAAAATCCAATATAAGAAAGACCTTGGGATTATGTCTACCTAAGGGCAAGCTATACATGGGTGAATGATGATTTGATGCAAATTCTAGTCATTAAGAATATAATAGGCTAGTTTTAGGGTCCTTGAGGTTAGTTTGTCAAAAAAAAATCAAGAATATCACTCATTGACCCTTTCGATTAACAAATGAGTGTGTTAATTTGGAACACCCTGGGTCTTAATCCTTAGAAATTTCTTGAGTTTGAGATTCTGGACATCATACAATTGGGTGTACTTGTCATATGATAGGGTACAATTTAGGGCCCTCAACTCATATATTGATCAGTGAGGTTTTGTTGGTTTTGTCCAAGGTACGAATGGACATCATACTTATCATATGTTAGGGTACTGGAAGTATAGTTCCAACCGTATGATGTTCTACGTCTAGCCTAGATGATTCTATTCTTCTTAAGGTACAGTTCTAGGGTACTTATCTTATGCTTGGGTTCGAGTGGGCCTTTGTGGTCGTATATTGGTCAGTATTGGAGACCAAGTTGCTGCCTAGGGTACGAGTGGTGGGTACCACTCGTATAGGGTGAAGTTTGGGTGGTGTTGTCATACCCTCCTGCAGGAATTTATACAGTTTAAGTTGGGCATATTCTACATATTTACCCACTTAACCTCTTATTACCCCACTACTTAAAACACTTTTGGGATATCATTTACCCAATTATTCTAAATAAAAAACACTAGAAACACTCTCAAATATCTCTCAAGCTCGTGTTAAGCAAAGGCTAAGGCTTCCTTCAAGGTGGTCAATTAAGACTCCAAGGGGTGGTTTCTTTCTGTCTTCCTCATTGTCTAAGGCATATTACTCTTACCTCAATATTAGTTAAACTAAATTCATGTTTTAATAAATGGTTTTCATGATTTAATTGTGGGTATTATATGGTTTTGAATTGTATGTTGTGGGTTTTGGTTGTTAATGGATGAATATCATTTTCCAATGTTTATATTATGGTTTTCATGTTAATATTGTGGGATTTGATATGTGCTTTCATGGGAATGGTCGATTGGTACTTGGTTTTGGTTTTCAAAACTATATTCCCTCAACATATTTGTTAGAATGCCTATGAGAATGGTTTTGTCACATGGTATGACTTTTATTCAAACTACAGCATTAGATAATTTTGTAATGGAACCTAAATTGGTTAAATGTTATTAATGGCTAAATTGTAAAGCCTTGGTATCCATGAATTTGATTTAAAACCTTGTGGGGTACACGAAAATCACCAAAGTGAATCTAATAATGTAACCTGCCGGGTAATTGGGAATTCCCTAAGTGATTGGTTAAGTACATTTCTTTTAAGCTATAGTCGGTATAATGATACCACTTCTTATAGCCTTGATTAATAATGTATGGAATTGGTGATTTGGTTGTGTGCTAATGGTTTTAATTGGGTAATAATGGAGGGTTGTGATAGCTAACTGTGAAGGTGTGAGTCCAATGGATGGATAATGGAAACTCATGTTTTCTGACAAGAGGATTGGTTATGGCTACCATATACTTGTAGGGTATATTGGAATTCCCTAATTTATACTCATATATATGTATCATAGAGGGTGAAGGGTACACAGGAATCCCCTGCCCCTATGATATCTCCAGTTCATGTGGCTACTCATACTGGGGTCCGTTCAGGGGTAACACTGGACCCATATATCCTGTGGGTAGTTTTAGGATGGTTAAGTTAAACAAATCCAAGTTAATGGTTTTAAATGCATGCTAAACCCGGTTCCCTTTCCCGACATGGATTATATATGTATATATATGGTTGTGCTTGCATATGGTTAGTTACTTGGTTTTAAATATTGGCATTATTTTATCGTTATCCTAAGTGCATTCTTATGTTTACCCGTGAACCCATCTTTTGGCACTTATCCCCATGTGATGCAGGAACCGACCAAACTACTCTTCCTGCTCAGTGATTGGATTCGGGGACAACTTGTGTTGGATTGAAGTGGTAAGCTTTCATACTTCTGAAGGCTCCATTTCATGTTATAGATCTCTTTACATACTTTTTTCATGTCATAGAATTTGGTTTTAGCTGTGGTCGGGGGCATGTCCCGATCGGGTATTGTTTTACTTTTGGATAGAGGCTTTGTGAGACTACTATGGTTTGGTATGGGTAGTGTCGGTATTTGTGTAAGTCTTGGCATTGCTATTGGTATTGGGGATGACACCATTTTATTGTATTTGATTTATGATTGTTCTATTTTGTTATGTTATATATAGATTTAAAATTCATATGACTTATGGTGCAGGGAAGGTTATGGTTGGATATTGGGGGTGGTCTTTGGTCTCGATTGGGCTTGAGGCATTTGACACGACTAGGCCCTGGTTTGGGTCATGTCACAATTAAAACCTTCTAATACCTCATTTGTGCATCCCTATTCCTAGGAAGATGCCCAAGATGTAGACAACTCTCTACTCGCTCTTATTTCTAAGATAGCGAAAATATAGCAAACTACATCTATTATTGTCCACTATTGCTTTGTCACCCATATCCATCTTTCAAGGATGATATGGGTTTCAAAAATTCACCCATATCCCTATTTGAAGGAAGATGTGAGCTTTCAAGAGCTTGGGGTTTTCACCCACAAATCCATTTATGGGCATTTGGGGTTTTCACCCACAAATCCCAACTATTTAAACCAAGCAATAGTGAAACCCATCATTAACTAACTAAAATCTATTCAAATACATCATAACCCACACATAACTACACCCAAGTTCAACATATGCTAAGGCAAGAGAATCTAGCTACTCATAAAGCTAAAGAGAAGATGTATACCAAAAGGTTCATTCAAAGAATCCATGACAATGAAAAATAAGAAGAATCTTCACTTTACACATCAATTTAACCAAATTAAAATTGGAATTTAAATACAAAAGTTTCCCTAATTTCTAAGGTTCACCAAGCCTCCAATTTCAATCTCCAAAAGTCAACAGTATCAAAGGGGAAAAGGATTTGTTCCTTATATGAGAATTGGGATCAACTATGTCAATTTACAAATTTGCCCTTGGGCATTAAACCTCTAATCCATGATCGTGCCATCTTTCCCATATTTGCGGCTATTGCATCCACCTCGGATAATCGCGATCACGCACATTTCTCTAAACTTGATTGGTCGCGATCGCGGCCTTCCATCCTCGATCGCAGATTCTGAGACCAATTTTCTATGTAGGGTTTTCCATCTCTTGCACTTGTTTTTCTCTTTTTGATCTTTTTAAGATCACTTCCATATCTTTCCTTCTCTTTGGTTGTATACCTAAAAAGTTTAGAGATTAGCACATTAAACAAATAAATTTGTCTCATTCATACTTTCAGATCATAGTAGTGTGCACAAATTTTGGTGGTAAATGAGTGGTAAATTCACCACTCATCATTAGGTTTCACTAATACTTGCTTGTTGAATAGGAATTTGTAGGTGAAAGCCCCAAATTTCCAAAATCCCACATCATCCTTGAAAGAGATATATCGGTATTCCTTTAGATCCGATATCATCCTTGAAAGAGGGATATGGGGTACAAATGTTTGTGAACAATAATTTAAATATTAGCTTATTCCATTAAATTATGGAAATAAGGATGGATTGTGAATTTCCTATGTCTTGGGTATCATCCTAGAAATAGGGATGTCCAATTGAGATTTTGGGTTGATTTGTTTTCCACACTCATGAGGTATTCGAAAGAATCCATGGGTGATATTTTTGGTATATGGATAAAAATACAAACACCAAAACCCATATATTCATTGACTAGGATTTAAATGCGACTCTCATGTACCCATATACTATTTTCCCTAGGAAAACATAACCCCAAGACTATTCCCTTATTCGAATTTTGTCTACAATTATTTCTCAAAATTTGTAGTTCAAGTGACTTTGTCTAAATAACTTTTCAAACGATACCCTCTAATTTTAATTTATGCTTTACCCTATGTTTACCTTGCAGGTAAATACTTAGTAGACCTTCAATACACATATAATTTAAGTACTAGTTTACCGAAACAATGGTATAGGTGAGTGTGATCAAAATGATGCCATTTTCGAGGATTGAAATTTAGTTTTTGCTTGTGTGGTGTTGATAGTAGCTTTGAGTTTACCCGTAGTGGTGTTTATTTACTTTGTTTGTTGTTTTAGTTTCTTTATAAGATATTTCAATAGTGTCCATGATACAATGAGTGATCATACAAGTAATGTCAGGACCTTTGATGGTCCCCTTGATAATAAAGAGCTACTCCATGATGTGGAGCATGCGAGTGCCATCCGCATTCCACCGGATGAAGGGAATGGGGTATTCCACATCACAAACATGATATTACACATGCTTCAAAAAAAAGTTCTCCTTGGGGGTTAAGATCATGAAAACCCAAACTAGCACTTGAAAAATTTCATGGAAGTATGTGCCCCTTTCGACATTGCTTATATCTCACAAGAGTCTATACGATAGTGCCTCTTTTCATTCTCTCTAAAAGGTTAGGCGGTGTTGTAGTTAAGATCTCTACCCTCTATGTCCCTCATATCATGGGTCAAACTTACCGATGCTTTCTTAGATCTATATTTCCCACCATCAAAGATAGTATAATTGTAACAAAATATCACAAATTTTTGTCAATTACATGGAGATGCTCTATATGAAGTGTGGTAGAGATTTAATGCAAAAATTTTGCAATGCCCTAACTACGAAGTGCCGGATAAGATGTTTATTCAAATATTCTATCAGTATTTGGATCAACTAAACAAAACCATGGTGGATAATACAGCGGGTGGTTACTTGTAAAGTTATTAGATGGAGTGGTTTCAACATTGCATGAGGAAGTCACACAGCAAAATAGGGGGTGGCACATTCGGTACACTGAGGTAGCTAAAGGGTCCCTACCTCCTATGTTAACAAAGAGAAAAGGAAGAAAGATGAGGACAGGGGGAGGAAAACATGGCCAAAATGATGACACAATTGGACCTCTTTAAAAAGTATGTGATTGGTACACCTACAAAAACGGTCAATGTCATGGAATCCAAAGGATATGATGAAGACGAGGAAAAATTCCTTGATGAAGAAATAAGATACTTGTCTAACAATCCAAAATAAGTCAAGGCCCTTTTACTAAGTCTACCGGATAGAAGATGATAGAGGGCCAACTATCGTACGTACTACCAAAGGCAAGGTGGTAACCAAGGATGGAACCATCGTAAAAGAGAACGAGAATGATATAATAGAGATAGATATCATGATTAGAGGGATAATAAAAGGGAGTATAATAGATATGTTCCCCCTATGATCGAGGGAAGAGCAAAGTGCCAAATCCCATTGATCCCGAAAAGTTCAAGACCAAGGATATATTATTAAGAATCTTGATGAGAGTGAAGGGGACGAACAAGATGGTCCAAGAATTAAAATGTGAATTTTCTCAAATAAACCAAATGGTTGCATCGTACTCCTCCTTAATCAAACAATTAAAGAACAAAATAGGTCAAATCTCCACTCAATTTAATGCTAGACGAAAAAGGAGGCCTTCCTAGTGATACCATTGTGAATTCAAAAAATGATGCCCATGTATTGGAAATCATCACTAGGAGTGACAAAAACCTCGAAGATCATGTGGTTGAGGTTGATAAAGAGGCTAAGGTTGAAAAAGCAAACGTGAAGAAGTAGCATGTGGTTGAGTCAAATGGGGAAGCTCCAAAGTCTCAATAAGGGGATGATAAAGAACCAATGATAATTGAAGAGATGGTTGATAAGAAGGGAACTCCTAATATAGTTGAGGGTGATGAACCACAACATGATCCATTGCCAACCATGAAGGTTCTCCCTCTTTCCCTCAAAGACTCTAGAAAAAGGTGGATAATGTCAAATTCAAGACGTTCCTTGTTAAGCTTACAATCTTTCAATTGATATCTCGTTGCTAGAGGCAATTCAAGAGATTTTAGGATATGCTAAGCTAATGAAGAAGTTGATGTATAAGAAATGCCTGGTGAAACCATTGAAGTGACCCATGGGTGTAGCGTTATCATGACTAGTGCTATGACATAAAAGAAAGAGGATCTGAGGGAATTTACAATCCCTTGCACCATTGGGACACACAAGTTTATGAAAGAATTGTGTGATCTTGGTTCAATCATAAATTTGATGCCTTATGTGCTATATCAAAGACTTAGTTTGGGTGCTCTTACTCAAACAATAATGAGACTATTGATGATGGATTTCCCTATAAAGAGACCGGTTGAAGTCTTGTTTGATGTTTTTATGAAGGTCAATCGCTTCATACTTCCCGCGGACTTTGTGGTACTTAATTGTGAGATTGACCTAGAGAAACATGTTATTCCTGGGAGACCCTTCCTAGCAACTAAAAAAGATTATATGGAGTAAGGGGATATGAAATTTTGAGGGCAAAATGATGAAGTATCCTTTAGGGTATGTAAGACCGAGAAACAACCCATAGAAATACAAGTGGTATCCGTCATTGATGTAGTGGACACAGAGATGGATGATGGATCCCTCAAGGATCCAACTTGAAAGTTGAAGAACGTTGTGCCGCAATGCTAAATTAGGCACGGGATGGGAGGTAACCCATCATGCCAAAAAAGTGTCCCGTATCCTTCACTTTTGATTTCTAGAGTAGATTATGTTTTTTGTGATTGATCCATGAAAATTAGGTACCTACGGGGTTGCATTTGAATGATACCTAGTAAGGGAAATTATGGTGAATTTGAGAAGTGGACTGAGTAGTTTAAAACGAGGGAGCTAAAATAATTCTTAGGTGTCATAATCGCGATGGCATGGGTCTCCCAATCAAGACAACACATGGTTCAAAACCATGATCCCTCATTAGAGATCGCGATCGAGCCTGTTTTAAGAATGAATAGTCGCCAAAACCACCACTACATTCCCTCTTTAATTTTTTTTCAAAATCACTCTAAATTGTGCTCTTATTGATAACATCCAACTGTGTATTACGTCCTTCCTTGCATTTCCAATCTGGTATGTGCTTCAAATTATTTCTTTTTATGCTTATGTGTGGGCCTTATAACTCATGTCTTAGGAATAGCCTAAAATTATGATTGCATGCTAAATCCCTGTTCAGTTATATTTGTTTGGTGTGGTTGGCTATTGTTATTAGTTTGCATACAAGTAGGGAAGTCTTAAGTACTCAAAATCATTTAAAATTGATAGAAACAGTATATGCACACCAAGTGTTCGATTAAATGCCGAACAAATTCCTTACTAGTTTTCTCACGTTCTAAGGGCATGATTGAGAATCTAGGAACAATGTTTCTTGTTCATTGTGTAAATCGTTTATTTGAAACATAATGTGGAATTGAAATTGGAAGTCTTAAGTTCTGAGCATTTTGATCAGTCATTCCTCAGTTACCGCGATCGTGGTCTGAGGGTCGCGATCACAAACCTGTTATCGTGATCACTTTACTGTGATCCCAAACTTGTTATCGCGAGCGCAATTACTGAGAGCATGATTCTAATTAGTCTAATGAATTTTGATCGTGATCCAAACTGACCGCAATTGCAATAACTGAGACCAGTCTGACAGACTGGTCCAAACCTTAGAACTTGTATTTTTAAGCCTGTTCATGTCGTATTAGTCTTTTCTTCGATTCAACCAAGTTCAATAACATATTTTCTTCATATTGAACATATGTACTAATGCTTTGTTTATGGATTCCATGTACTAAATGGTATGCTATAATACCAATCACTTCATGGCCCTAAAATATGAGACGGAATATTATAAGGACCTCATGAGAAAAAAGTTGTTGCCCGATAGGGGGATCTCACTAGAGAATGTGCCCTAGAAACTCCTAGCTTTATATGGGAGGCTAGAGTCATAGGATGGATATGCTTTTCCTCAAAACCATGTAGGGTAAATGAGCATTGGGTGAGGAATTCTACGTGAATCTCCGTATAGTAGATCTCTCTAACCCAGTGATAAGAATTAGGGAAAAGGAAGTTCCTCTCGAGGCTGAGAAGATTATTGGAGTTTATGGGTTATAAAATGTAGACATGAGGGACTACGAGGCCAAGGATTATGAACCTGGGAGCTAGCTGGTTGAGTATCTCTGCCAGGGGAGGGAGGTCCCGTGTGCCACTACTAAGACTGGGATACTGATGGAGTAGTTTTTCTATTGAATCTAGGATCTGGTTGACTATTATTTACAGCAGGGTCTCTCCCAACATCAACCTGAGAAATGTCCCAACTATGAATGATCAAATAATGGCCTGTCTTTTGGACAACATTCTATTAAATATTGGTTGCTTTGTGCTCATGGAGATTAGGCAATATAAAAATAAAGAGGGGCCCATACTCTTATTTCCGTTGTTGATCACGGAGTTGTGTAGGAGATACGGGGTTGATGAGTACCTGGAGAATAGTTGGATCTCTCCCAAGACTCCCATTTGACCACTGAAGATCTGAGGAGAGGGGGCTCTTGGGAAGAGCAAGAACAAGAATGTTGACTTAGGGAGGTTAGTGGAGGATGATACAGATTCATGTAGGCCATCCACAACAAGGACATTTTAGGAGATATAAGTTGAGATGAGGAAGATCAGGGATCTTATGTCTAAGATACCTCAGGGGAGGGGAGAGCCTCACACCACCCGTCACTCCAATTTTGCTCATTCCAATTATGAGAAGTAATTGGAGGACTAGAAGAAGCAGGGTGCCACCCTTTATTGGCTTGAGAGAGCCTACTCCATATTGGCACAATCCCGCCAATCACTATAGGACTCACATGATAAGATGCAAAGTAGGGAGGAGAAGAGGAACAAATTCTTCACGAAGATGTGGAATGGGGTAAAGGGCCTTTGAAAGGTCCTAAAACCCAAAGAGAGACTTCCTTCTCCACAGGTTGAGTGTGATGATGATGTCCTAGATGGATGGTTGATCTGAGGTGATTTTATTCACTTTGGTATCATTATTCTAGCTTTTTTTTGCCTTATTTTGAGAGCAATTCGGGTGCTTAACGTGTTCATATTGATATAAATAAGCACTTAAGTGTCCAAGTATGTGATTAAAATGTCCAAAGTATTTTTTAAACAAGTTTGTGCTTAATTGAGTAATTTAGAGTCAACCTGGAAAACTAGTTTTACTAGCTTGATCTAGGTGTGTGTCTAGTTGGTTTCGGTGGATTCTGATGTGTTTAATTTGATCTAAATATTTTAATGGTGTAATTATGAGTGGAACAACTTGTTTGTAATGTGCAAAGCTCAATTTGAATAAGTCAAGAGTCGGAAAAATAAGTGGAAGATCATTGCGAATTTGCCTTATCTTAGCTCTTGTTTTATTTGTTGTTGAGAATATTATGTTGTTTTAATCTTGAATATGTGGCGTATGATATTGTAGGAGGCTTGGTTAACTATATACGGTGATATATTGATGATAAAAAGGCTTGAAATTCATTAGAAATACACTACAAAAAAAATGGACAAAGGATAGGACGTTCCACACTTAATCAAATTTTTAAACGCGAATTCTAGTGAGACGATGCGAATTCAACGCGTCGCATCAATGTACCAACGCTTTGAGCCATGCGCCGCGTTGCTAAGATTATGCATTGCCAAAAGTAAAAGCGCCGATATAGCAATGCCTTGTCCAAATCCAATTAAAGGATGGCACGGTTTTTTAGGATTGTGGGGATCTTTTAATCCCATTTCTTGGAAGCATTATTATTTTTATTATAATAGATAAAGGACACAGCTGGTCACATAGGTCACATAGGATACACAGCTGGAGATCTTTAAATGCTTGGAAAAAAAATCATTTTGGAGGGATACGTACAGTAACACACGGCTGGGAGCGGAGACTGCTACCTGATTTATTAATTTTTAATTTTATATTTAGTCTTTAATTTTTCATATTATGTATTCAAATATTTGAATCGTGATTATGAATATTAGTGGCTAAAAATTTTCTTTTCGGGGTTAAATCCAAGAACATGATTATTATTGTTTTGGATTAATTTCGTTAATTTTGCTTATCATATTTGGTTGTTTGTTTATTCTTGTTTTAATTATTTTGTGGATTGATCACCCATAAAATACATATATCATCAACCTTTTGATCTCGGGAGAAGGAATAGGGAGATAGAACATGGGAATAAACAAAGTTTGTGTTTTTATTCTTTTATAAAATAAAGAATTAAACTTAGCGTCTAGGACAGTGATGTACTTAGATGTCTTACTTGATTCATACGTAGGATGATAACTTTAATTAACTTAATTGGATAATTACATTCCCGCTCAATGATGTAGTTGTAATTTCCATATTAGGTAAAAGATTAGAGGTTGGGAAACCATGATAATGCAATTAACCCTACGAATCAACAACCAAGATAAGTAAGTTGATGAATGAAATTCAAAAACATAATATGAGTTCGAAGTACTTTAACCCTGGGCTTTTCTCCATTGATTGTCCCAAGACTTTTATTTTTACGCATTATTTATTTTATTTTCAATTTACAAAATTACAAACTCTCTTTTTGTTTAATTTTTCTCAATTAGTTAGACTAGAATTAGATAAGCGGCGAATGCAAGTCCCTGAGAGATCGATACTTGGACTTCCTTGAAGTTACTATATTACTTGATAAGACCACGTACACTTGCGTGTGCGCTTGAGCTTTGTCAAGCTTTTGGTGCCGTTGCCGGGGACTTGTTATTAGGCAGCTATCTTATTTTTAGTTTTTCTATATTGAGTTGTAAATAGTTTTTGTTTAGTTTCTTTTCATTTTCCTTTATTTCTATTTTTCTCACACTCTTCTCAAGATATCAGTCTAGGATAGATGATTTTTGAGTGATGGCAATTCTTGTTGTTTTTGTGGAGGACACCACCTTATGGTTTATTGTCCAGATTTTTATGAAAGTGCGTGGACGGAACCTTCACAATATGATGCAGATAATTTGAGGAAGTCTGAGTACACGAAAACTGATATTGTGGAAATTATTAAGGAGACACCACTGTCACTATGTCTACAGTGGCTAAGCAAAGCAATATATGGGGAGGATATTAGCCAATGTGTGGAGCAAACGCAAGAATTGCAGCCACTCGATTGCCATCTTGATCTTGAGACTAAAATTGAGAAGGTGAACAAAAGTGAGTGTGTAGTAGATTGTGTAAATTATGAAGTAGGATTTGTTGGGCCGCATTCGAAACACTTTTCTACATTATGTTTAGATGATGTCTTGTCTGTGGAATCATTTAAAATAGTGGAAGAGTGAGAAGATGAGGAACAAGAATCCTATATTCTTGATTTTACACTAGACAAGCAACATAAAACCACACCTCACTTCAAGGCCGAGTGGTTTACCATGCATATTCTATTACTCAGTTCATTAATCTTTATACCACCATTCTATGAGCGAGGCAAAAAGATGGATGTGATGTTGGGGGTGGAATTTATATCCTTAAGGTGAAGGAAAAAGTTGATTGGGTCGTGCCGCAACACTAAATCAGGCGCTTCTTGGGAGGCAACCCAAGATAAGGAATGTTTTCTTTTTAGTTTTTTTTTTTTTTACTTCACATAATTTTTTTTTTGAGTCACAGGTTGATGGGAAGTCTGAGTACCAATAACTTGAGCTAAGAAGCATGTCAAAAACTGAATGCGGGGTCTCATGGATCTCCTTTGTATAAAGATGCTACTAGCTAGGCCTAGAGGCCTCAGAGAGTATTTTTATCTTTTTACTTTTAAATTGACTTTGGGGACAAAGTAAATTTTTGAGTGTGGGGTGGGGAGATTCTCAAAATTTTGACTCAATTTAAAATTTTTAGGATAGGAATAAGTGAGATATTTGAGTTGGTGCTATTTTTAATTGCATGATGCAAATGCGTTTGTTTGTAAAAACATGTTGAGTTGTGTGAATTGCTATTTTTGAGACTCGTAGGCTCATGTTTATAACTCTTGTTGTTGGCTTAAAATTGAATTCATGGTATTGTTGGTTGGGAGTCTATGATAATCCTATTGAGTTGAGCATGTGTCATGTGCGTGTGAAAATTTTGTATATTCCTTGTTGCATGTGATGTCTAGAACTTGCTCGGTGTGTGTATGAAGCGAAATAAAAAATGTGGGGTTAGGAAATGATTTAGGTATTTTTTTGATAGGCTTGTTTTATACCTTTTTTTACCTACCCTTGTGCATTATCCTAGTTAACCCCCATTGAGCCTTTCGCCTTTTCTTTGGTAGCCTCATAAGTAGCCTAATCCCTTCTTTGATAGACCATAATTTGATCCAAAAAGCTCCTAAGTGCTTTAATGAAAAAAAAAATTAATGAGGAATTTGAGAAATTAAAGAAGAAAAATGTGAAATTAATGCCCCAAGGTAATAGTTATTGGTGTTTATAATTGATGTGTGGTGGATTGATGTGATATAAATGATGTTAGAAATATTTTCATGATTGTGAAAAAAGAGAAAAATTGATTCATATGGTAATAAACTATGCGTCCACCAAGTGTTTGTAAAAATGCTTAAAAGAGATGAGGCAAAAAAATAAAAGAATGGGGTAGATAAAAAATGGTGTAATTTAGTTGTTGGAGATTGATTTTAATTGTTTAATGTAGTGTATTAAAGCCCTTAGAGAGGTTAGTCGCTATTCCCAAATTGTTCCTACCCGTCCCTTAGCCTACATTACAACCTGGAAAAGTCCTAATTGATCCTAAGCTTTACATTAAACTATTAGTGGAGCATTATACTAAGGGCAAGCCTATGGTTCATTGTATGTAACTTGTGAATTTTTTGTGAGAGTGAACGTAATTTGATTCTTGTACCCATTACGTTATAATTTGCATTTATGTGAGTGATTATGGGTAACTCTCTTGTTGTGAGGGAACATGTTTGATGAATGTGGGTGATTTGTATGACGTTCTTGATTGAATAATAAGCATGAGTTTTCCACTTAGGTGAGTCAATTCTTGAGGCTAGGATGTTTTGGAGTAGTGTTCATGAGCTTTCAATTGTGTAAGTAACATGCTTTGTGTAGCAACTTGCATTTCGTGTAGTCATTGTAGTACTAGCTTGAGTGTCTTACATTTAATAGAAGTGTAGCGTCAACTCAACTTTTTATGCTTAGAGTAAAGAGTTGTTCGAGGAAGAACAAGGATTTAAGTGTGGGGTGATGATCTGAGCTGATCTTATTCACCTTGGTATCATTATTCCAGCTTATTTTGCCTTGTTTTGAGAGCAATTCGGCTGCTTAACGTGTTCATATTGATATAAATAAGCATTTAAGTGTCCAAGTATGTGATTAAAATGTCCAAAGTTTTTTTCAAACAAGTTTGTGCTTAATTGAGTAATTTAGAGTCAACCTGGAAAACTAGTTTTACTAGCTTGATCTAGGTGTGTGTCTAGTTGGTTTCGGTGGATTCTAATGTGTTTAATTTGATCTAAATATTTTAATGGTGTAATTATGAGTGGAACAACTTGTTTGTAATGTGCAAAGCTCAATTTGAATAAGTCAAGAGTCGGAAAAATAAGTGGAAGATCATTGCAAATTTGTCTTATCTTAGCTCTTGTTTTTATTTGTTGTTGAGAATATTATGTTGTTTTAATCTTGAATATGTGGCATATGATATTGTAGGAGACTTGGTTAACTATATACGGTGATATATTGATGATAAAAAGGCTTGAAATTCATTAGAAATACATTACAAAAGGAATGGGCAAAAGATAAAACGTTCCACGTTTGATCAAATTTTTAAACACAAATTTCAGTGAGATGACGCAAAGTCAACGCATTGCATCGATGTGTCAATGCATTGAGCAACACGTCGCGTTGCTAAAATTATGCACTGCCAAAGTAAAAGCGTTGACATAGCAGTGCCTTGTCCATATCCAATTCAAAGGATGGCACTTTTTTAAGGAATGTGGGGATCTTTTAATCCCATTTCTTTAAGCATTATTATTATTATTATTATTATTATAATAGAAAAGGACACAGCTGGTCACGTGGGACACACAGCTGGGCAACTTTAAATGCTTGGAAAAAAATATCAATTTGGAGGGACATGCACAGTAACACACGGCTGACACTATTTTGGGAGAAAAATTGCGGAGACCCTACATGGTTTATTAAGTTTTAATTTTATTTTTAGTCTTTAATTTTTTATATCATGTATTTAAATATTTTGATCGTGATTATTAATATTAGTGGCTAAAAACTCCCTTTCCGGGTTAAAGCCAAGAACATGATTACTATTGTTTTGGATTAATTTTGTTAATTTTGCTTATCATATTTGGTTGTTTATTTATTCTTGTTTTAATTATTTTGTGGATTGATTATCCATAAATACATATATTGTCGACCTTTTGATCTTGGGAGGTGAAATAGGGAGATTGAACATGGGAATAAACAAAGTTTGGATTTTTATTCTTTTATAAAAAAAAAGAATTAAACTTAGCGTCTAGGACAGGGATGTACTTAGATGCCTTACTTGATTCATATGTAGGATGATAACTTTAATTAACTTAATTGGATTATTAAATCGCCGCTCAACGATGTAGTTGTAATGTCCATATTAAGTAAAAGATTAGAGGTTGGGAAACCATGATCATGCAATAACCCTACGAATCAACAACCAAGATAAGCAAGTTGGCAAATAAAATTCAAAAACATAGTATGATTGTTCGAAGTGCTTTAACCCTGGGCTTTTCTCCATTGTTTGTCCCAAGACTTTTATTTTTACGCATTATTTATTTTATTTTTAATTTACAAAATTACAAACTCTCTTTTTGTTTATTTTTTCTCAATTAGTTAGACTAGAATTAGATAGGCGGCGAACGCAAATCCCTGAGAGCGATACTTGGGCTTCTTTGAAGCCACTATATTACTTGATAAGACCACGTACACTTACATATGCGCTGTCAATGGTCAGACTTATATAAGGCTAGGGATGAAGCAGGGATCGAGAGTGATGACAGTCCTTGATGCGGATACAGGGAGCACCCTTTACTCCTTTTTATGCTTTATTGATTATGCAGTAAGGTCACTACAAGCTTTTAGTTGGGGGTACCCATGTCTGTATTCAAACATTTTTATGCCTTGGTCTTTATTATTGAGATATTTTTTGTATTTTTTATGTTGATTCGAATGATTTTTTATTTTTTATTTTGGGTTGTAATAATTGGGCACCCCGATGGTGCTTACATTTGATGGATTGATCATTATGTTTTCATTCTTTGCTTTCATTTTTAGAGTTGTTTTTGTTTTTGTATTGTTTATGATGATGTTGGACCAGTTTTTCCCTATGATAGAATGAGAATTCAATTCAAGGCCATTTACAATGAGTTTTAATTTGTGACTAATTCCTTAATAACAAAAGCTCCAAAAAAGGGAAATGAGCCTAAAACTCAAATAAACCATCCAAAAACTAAACCGCTAGTTCTAGCAAGTTATAAATGACCTATAGTTGCTAAGAGAAGGCATGAAACACCAAAAATTCACAAAGATCGAGAAAATAACCTAGGGATCATTATAATATCCACTACTAAAAGGACTTTTATCCTTAAAAGTTAATGGATAGAAAGAGTCCAAAAGCTCAAAAAGATGAGGTACTTGGCCCACAAACCCGAGCAAGATACCAAGATAACCTCCAAGTTTAAACAATGCTTCTAAGGGATTTTACTAAAAGTATTCCTTTTTCTTTCACATTCTTACTTCACTTTCCAATTAACCCAAAACTCAACCTCCACAACCAATTGACCTTTACCTGAACCAAAAACAACAGAAGCATACAAAGGTAAACCACAACAAACTGACTTCACTCCAATAAAAACACAACCAAGTAGATAGTTAACCAAGTTAAGGACAATGTAATGACCCTTTAGATTATTTTCTATATTTCCGCTTATTGTTGATGTTATAGCTTCTATATAGCTTCCCTAAGTCATTTATGACTAGCTGGAATTGAATATTTAGTTATTGAGCAGTTCATTTGTTTTTTAGAGCTAATTCCCTATTTTGAAGTCTTTGTTGGTTCCAAATTGCCACCGGGTTAAATTTCAGTTAAAAAACCTCGAATGCAAATTTTAACTGTTCCAACAGCTTCATAATGTTGATTTTAGTCTCGGTGGATCTTTGGTTTGGGTCTTGATGCACCCAGACTCATTTCAATCTATTGGTCAAAAAGTTAAGACATTAAGTGTGGGACCCACTTTTCATTGAAACAGCCTTGGATGGAAATTTCAACTGCCCCATTGAGTCCGGAATCTCAGATTTGGTATGATTACATAGTTTGTTTGTGTATAAGGGATTCCAGATGAATCTCAAAGGATTTAAGGAGACTTGGAAAATTCCAAGTCTCAGTTGTAATCTGGTGCACCCGCGATCGCGGACCTTGGATCACAATCATCGCCTGGCAGCACCAATAAGTGCAGTTATTGTGACACTTTCTGTCCCCGATGTGACTCTATTGGCAGGCTAATAGAACCATGGTAGTGGAATAATAACACGATTGTAACATCCTGGTCTGATGCCTTACATCACAATCACAAATGTCGAGTCGAGATAGCGAGATCCAAGTACCTGGTATGGGTATAAATAGACCCTCTTTGTATGATTTTGGCCATTCTTCAGCCAATTTCTTGATAGCTAAAACCCTAAATGGTTAGATTGCTTAAAATTAAAGCTTGTGGGTGATTTGGGAGCTTAGCTAATGCTTATTTACACAATTATCTTCCAATTTATAGTAAGATTTTAGCTCTTTTTTGGTTGATTTTCCCCTTTTCAATTCTTAACATCTCAAAACCTTGGAGGCTTGATTTTAGCCCTAAATTATCTCGAATAAACCCATTTTTAGAGTAATAATTCCTTGAGCATATGGGAATATTGATTTGGCTTTGAAAAATGTGATTTTTCTGTAAATGGGACCCACATGGGATTTTTGGATAATTTTTGGACTCGAAGCACAATACTGCAATATCGGTATCATTATTCTCGTATTGATGAGTAGAATGTGATTTTGATAGCATGGTATCTTGCGAAATCTTCTCAAAAAGAAAATGTGGTGATTTAGCAGATCTTTTGAGCTTCCTTCGGCATCTAGGTAGGCAAGGTCTTACCCCTTGATAGATTGAGCTACTTCATAGTATGTTTATGATATTGTGTTAGATTTGGCATGGGTTTTAGGTATTGGTATGATAAATTGAAATACTTGAGATCAGTTGGATCTTGTAGGCTATTTTGGACATCGTTTTGGGTATGATTATCCAGGTTAATCATACCTTAGATGAAATAGACCTTGTAGGCTTATGCTTAGGTAGAAAATGCTTTATTTACTTAAATAATGAGAATATTTCCTCGGACACTTGAGTTTAGGATAAGATTTACCTAAATTACCAATACCTTAGGCAGAATGGACTTTGTTGCTCTATATTAGGAGGCATTGCTATCCTAGAGCTAGATGTGGCTTGTTCAACATCTAAAAGTGGATTTGGATACCTTAGACTAGTACAGGATTGACACTGTTTGGTAAATTATTTTGGGAATTTAGAAGTGGACTCTTCGACCCACCTTTGGCCAAGAATTGTGATAGTTATTGAAAACCCTTTGATACACTTGTGAACATATACGGAGATGGTTATTTCGGTCATATGGATGCCATGCTACTTGTTGGTTACAATGAATAACATTAAAAGTAATGCTTAATGAGTATGCTATAAATGAGTTATTGATTAAGCTTATGTTATTGATGAGCTATTGAAAATTCAATTAATTGGGCTATTAGGCTACATAATATACTGTTGAATAGGCCTTTGACTATAATATTGACTAAGCCATAAATTATGCTCTTGATTGAGCCAATGAATGAGCTAGTAACTATGCTGGTGATCAAGCTTATCAATCTATTAGCATTTATGCTATTGTTCATGCTAGCAGTCATGCTTAATGACCACATTGGCAATTAAGTTATTGATTAGGCTATGAATAAAATATCGATCATGCCATTGATTAGCTATTGATTAAGCTAATAATAAGCCATTAATTAGGCTATTGATATCTGTCATGACCTGAACCAGGGCCTGGCTGTGGCGGGCATCCCAAGTTTACCGAGGATCGAAGACGCCCCTAAGCCTATTCTAATACAACTAAGAACACCTAGAAACGGGTGAATACCAATAAAATACAATGTAATAAGAAATACCCAAAAGAATCGGCATCAGATCAACATCTAAAAACATCCATAATACCCAAATCCATAGTATTTACAAAACCTGTAACAAAAACTAAGTATCAATAAAGTGTCAGGACATGCCACCTACCACAACCAAAAAAATCTGAAATAAAGTCTATGACATAAGCAACGAAACATGAAATGAAGTCTTCCAAAGGATGGAAGCTCGCCACTTCAATTCAACTCACAAACTAACAACAAACACCTTATCACTACATAGTAAAGGTAGACTTTTCTTCGTACCCTTTATCACGTGGGGATATAGCGTCTGAAGACGGTTAGCGGTTGGAGCGCTGGCATGTAACTCAGGGATAAGGGACCAAATAATGCTATGAGTAATAATTCAAAACCAGTAAAACTTATGCACACCATAAAATTCAAATACATATACACACATATATATATATACACACACACACATATATATATATATATATATCATATGTCGGTGTAGGAAACAAGGCTCAATGAATATTTAAAACCTTAAACTGGGTTGTTTAGCTTAACCGTCATAAAATAGTACCCACGGGCTATATGGGTCCCAGCTCTCACCCCTTGGTCGGGCCTTAGTGCATGTAGCCGCACAAACTAGAGAATAATCTTATATATATGTATGGGGGACTTGAACTTCCCAATCATATACTAAGGTGACTTAAGCACCTGGTCATGTAATGTGATATGGGGGACTCGAACCTCCTAATTATGTAATAATAATAATAAGATGAACTCGAACCACCTGGTCATAAGCAAGGGGACTCGAACCCTCAAGCCATGTCGATCCCTACATTGGCAAACACGATTTTCAGTACTGGTCCCTCGGGACCTTCAATTTCCACGGTTAGCTACACAACCCTCTTTTAAGACTAAATAAAGTAGTTAACACACAATCCCATTTCATTAAACCAATTATGCATCAAGGCAACCTATTGGTATTATCATACCAACATCACTTGCAAGATAATATCACCATGTCATGTCATGCCAATCATTTAGCCAATTGGGACTCTAACCCATCAACCCAAAAACATCTAAGTAATTAATAATTTGGGACTCAAACCCATTTAACCAACCAAACCCCAAGGTTTCAATTAAAGATCAATTCATGTCAACCAAGGCCTTTCAAAGAAAACATTTATACTCCATTTAATCCTTTTATGCCAATGCATTAGTACGAGTGAGCAATTCAAACTATATGACTAAATCATGTTCAATGTCAATTTCACAAACAGGTTGAGGGCACATTACTTTCAAACCATATATCAAGGCAAAATCATTAAATTGAGGTTTACATATGACCCTCTAGGTTTAGTCATAATTCACATGCACCCCACAATGTTCAAAATCAATAATAAAACATGAATATTGCATAATAAACAATGGAAAATAAATTTCATGACCAATTATATCAAAAGCCCTTGACTATGTCAAAACCCACATCAAAACCATGCATTAATACTCAACTTATACCATTAAGAAAATATAAGTTAAAGGGAGAGAGATACATTCCTTAATTATAAAGAACTTGAAGAAAACAACACCCTTAAGACCCTAGATGATTACCTTCTTGAACCCTAGCCTTGACTTGAAAAGGAAAATTTGAGAGAGGATTTTTGGGTGTGAAGCAATAGCCTCAGCATCGTAAAAATTGATGAGAATGGTTTTAATAGTTCCTAAGAGTCATTTATAAGTGACAGGACCGAATTTCCCATCATCCTTTTTTTAATTAAGAAAAACATCTACAAAATAACACATGTCCGTGGCATGGACCTCATCGCGGAGGCTATCCTTCATGTTGTGGACCCTACTGCAGAGACTAGCCTCCCTGACATGCTAATATTGCATAGGTGTACTACCTCTATGACCTAATACCACTTCAAACCCCATTGCAAAATCCCAAAACTCTTTCGGGTCACCCTTTTAACATACTCGAACATAATATAGGTCAAAAATCAATGTTTCAAGTATGGGAAGGACAAAAATAAAATATCTGAGATTTTGAGTGTGTTACATTATCCCCCCTTAGGATCATTTGTCCTCGAATGATAAGGTAGGATACGTTTCGGATGATAATAACAATATTACACTAGAATCAAAAGATAAACCCGGATAATAACAAAGAAGAATGAAATTCATACCTCAATCTTCTTCATATGTTACATGGAAAAGAAATGTATTCTTAGCCTTCATATCCCTCTCCACTTCCCAAGTGACTTCTACCACTTTATGGTTTCTCCAAAGGACCTTTACCAATGATACATCTTTAGTCCACAACCTACGAACTTGGATATCCAAGATCTTTACCAGAACCTATTCGTAAGACAGGGAATCTGAGGTACCAACATTCTCAATAGGCACCACTAAGGAAGGATCACCCACACATTTCCTCAACATGGACACATGAAATAAAGGGTGAATAGAACCCACGCTATCAGGGAATTCTAACTCATAAGCAACACTTTGCACTCTCTTCAAAATCAAATAAGGACCAACATAATGGGTATTAAGCTTCCCTTTATTTCCAAACTGCATCACTCCCTTTATGGAAGACACTATCAAGAACACCCAATCACCTACATCAAACTCCAACTCTCTTCGCCTTATGTTCGCATAGGACTTTTGGATTCTTTGGGTAGTCTTAATCCTATCCCAAATCACGTTTACCTTCTCCATAGCTCGATGAACTGAATTAGGGCCGAACAACCTCACCTCACCAGCTTTTAACCATCGTATATGAGTTCTATACCTCCTACCATATAATGCATAAAATAAAGCCATACCAATGCTAGAGTGATAGCTATTGTTGTACGTAAACTCTACAAGAGGTAAGTGGTCAACCTAACTACCACCAAAGTCAATTACATAAGCCCAAACATATCTTTTAAGGTCTAAATAATCCTTTCCCCTTGTCCATCCATCTGCAGGTGGAATGAGGTAATAAGGGTTATCTTAGTCCCCAAACCTCACTAAAACAACCACAAAAAATGAGATGAGAACTGAGTACAACGATCTAAAATAATGGAAATTGTGCACCATGCAACTTCACAATCTCCTAAAGAAATTACCATACATAATCCTCTGTAGAATAGTTAGTCCTCACCGATAAGAAGTGAGCAGAATTAATCATCCTATCCATGATGACCCAAATAGAATCAAATTAATTCTGAGAGTACGAAAGATTGGTAACAAAATCCATATTTATCACTTCCCACTTCCACACAGGCAACTCAATTTCTTGAGACAACCCACCAGGCCTCAAGTTCTCCACTTTTACTTGTTGGCACATGATGAACTTAGCCACAAAATTAGTTATATCCCCATTCATGTTATTCCACCAATAGATATACTTAAGGTCATGATACATCTTCGTTAAATCTAGATGGACTAAATAATATGACTCATGAGCTTCAGCCGAAATCCTACCTCACAGACCATCCACATCAGGAACACACAACCTTCCTTGGTATCACAAAGTACCATCACCACCAATCTCGAAAGCCATCACCTTATGCCTACCCATATCATCCTTGATTTATATCAAGATAAGATCCAACACCTATTTCTCCTTCACCTCAACGCCAAAAGATGACTTTCCCACCTCTTGCACAAAATACCACCATCTTCAGAATCTAGGAGACAAACTCTAAGATTAGCCAAACGGTGAATATTCTTTACCAAGTCCTGCTTCCACTCATCCACATGGGATAGACTCTACATAGATAACCTACTAAGACCATCAATAACCACGTTTGCCTTACCTGGGTGATAGTAGAGGCTTATGTCATAGTCTTTGAGCAACTCAAGACATCTCCTCTGCTTGAGATTTAACTCCTTTTGGGTGAAAACATACTACCGGAACTTATGATCTAAAAAGATGTCAACATAGACCCCATATAGAGAATGCTGGAAAATCTTCAATGCGAATATCACAATAGCCAACTCTATATCATAAGTCGGATAATTCCTCTCATGAACTTTCAACTTCCTAGAAGTATATGCTACAACCTTAGCATGCTGCACTAAAACATAAATAAGTCCCATATGGGACACATCACAATAAACCACATAGCCATCACTACCCTCGGGCAGGGTCAAAATTGGAGCAAAAGTCAATTTATCTTTTAGTTTCTCAAAACTACCCTCACAAGCATCAGAAAAGAAACTTCACCTTCTTTTAAGTCAACTTAGACAAAGGTGCAGCAATCAATGAGAAATTTTCCACAAACCTCTTATAATAACCTGCTAAACCCTAGAAGCTCTATATATCGGTTGGAGTCATGAGCCTAGGCAACTTCTTAACCATTGTAACTTTTTGTGGATCCACCATTATCCCTTTACTAGAAATAACATAACCCAAAAAAGTAACAATATTTAGCCAAAATTCGTATTTCAAAAAGTTAGCATACAATTGTTGATCTTTTAGGGTCTACAACACAACACGAATATAATTGGAATGATCCACCTCACTCTTCGAATATACCATAATGTCATCAATAAACACAATCATGAATAAGTCCAAAAACTGATGGAATACCTAGTTCATGAGATCCATAAATGCCATCGGGGCATTGGTCAACCCAAAATACATAACCAAGAACTCAAAATGTCCATACTGAGTATGAAAGGCAGATTTAGAAATATCCTCCTCCCAAATCTTAAACTGATGATAGACCAAATGGAGGTCGATCTTTGAGAAATACTTAGCACCCTAAAGTTGGTCAAACAGATCATCAATCCTAGAAAGAGGGTACATTTTCTTCAATATCATCGTATTCAATTAATTGTAGTCAATACACATTCAAAGATAACCATCCTTCATAAGCACGAAAAGAAAGAGAGAACCCCATGAAGACACACTAGGGCGCATAAAACCTTGTAAAGAAGATCTTTCAACTGATCCTTAAGATTCTTCAACTCAGTTTTATAAAGAGGGGTCGAGATAGAATGAGCATCCAGAAGAAAATCAATCCCAAAATTAATTTTTCTATTGGTAGGAACTCCAGGAAGACCATTAGGAAAAACATCAGGAAATTCACTTACCTTCAAGGGTTTAGATTGTAAGAAAAGACCCCAGTGATTTAGATCTTTAACCCAAACCAAATGATAAGGACAACCCAAATAAATTTCTGGGCTCTAAGATATGATATGAACCTACCCTTAGGCACTAAAAAAATCCCATCCCACTTAATAACTAACTAATTAGGGAATTTAAGCATGACCTTATAGGTCCGATAGTCTAAAGAGGCATAACATAAATACAATCGGTCCATCCCCAAGATAATAAGAAAATCTATCATATCTAGTTCAAACAGATCCACCAAGGTTTCCCTATGGTTGTAACGCCCTGATTTTCTGGAAACATAATGTCACATGGTGCTCATGACCTTGAGGGACCACAAGCTAACCCTTTCTGATATCTGTAACTGAGCACTGCATAATATACTAAAATAAATATGAAAAACTAGCAGAAACTCTCCATAAGGTTCAAAATATCTAAAATAATCAAAACTAAAAACTGAATACTACTACATCTATCTGAAAAGCCTCTAACTGTCAGAACTGTGGAGTTGATGGGATATGTCCCCAACTAGCTTTGTCTACTGTAAATAAACTGAATCTAATATGATAATAAAATAAAGATCATCCTTGAAAGAAGAGGACTCACTGCTACATCTACTGCTGCTGACTGAGTCTGGACTGCTAAGGGTACTCTATATCTCGTGCTTCTGAACCTATGGTATAGGACACCACAGTGCAAGAGAAAAGTATGCATTAGTACTTTGAATATACTGGTATGCTAGATAAGGTAAGGCTAAATGCAAGGGCTTATGCATAAACATAACTCAACTGAATAATCATGAGAGTACTGAATAAGGACATATACATGAATGCACAACCATAACTAAAATCATCGTGACTCTGAATACTGAGACTCAGATACTACTTTACTAACGTCTGAACTTACTACTAATACTGAGGAACTGAATCTTCTAATATTGATAACTGAGTACTGAAGTTGAGATCAGTCCTATCTAGCGAGTGATCTCTGAATCTGATGATACTGAAGCTAATTAACTGAATCTACTCATATCAATGACTGAGTTCTGAGCTTTCTACTAATGACTAACTAAATTTGTGATCAAACCTTTCTAGCGGAAGATCTCTGAATCTACTAATAATGATAAAGAATGATTGTATCTGAGATCAGACCTATCTAGCAGAATATCTCTGAATTTTTTAATAATAGAAATGATGGATTGAGTTTGAGATCAGTCCTATATAATGGGTGATATCTGGATCTATTAGTACTGATTGTGATTAACTTTACGTGAGACCAGGCCTATCTAGTGGGTGGTCTATGAATCTATGGAACTATCTAAGTTCCTTACAGAGATGGGTGACAGTATCTGACAGTCCTGATTTTTGAGTTCTACTCTGAAGACTGATACTGAAACAGCAACTGTGGGAGTTCTCACTAAACCAACATGCCCCGAATATGATCTAGTGGGGTCCAACCTATAACCCCAGCTGGAAGGGTGTCAAACTGTGCCACGGGTAAGGACCGCTGCTGTGGTCAAGCCTCTCTAATGGGTGACCCTGAACAGGAAGTCAAGCCTAAGGCAATATGATAGTCAAGCCTTAATCTAATGGGTGACTCCTGGTCCTACGTTGGCTACGCAGTTCTGGAGTTCAGGGACTGTTACTAATGAATCTGCCTCCCTAACTGGGAAGCCGTCATCCCTGCACTCACTCGGTGCTAGTTACTACTCCCAACTAAAGGACTCTGAAATGATTCTTAACTGAACTTAGACTGAGTTGAATCTGTTATTGATCATACTGGATAACTGAGTTAAGCTGAGTTCTCGTGATTTTGAAGACTAATGGAATACTACTGAATCTCATTATCTGACTGAATACTATTTAGTTCTGTAACTTACTGAGCTTTAGCGAAATCTGAACTGAATGCTGAATACTATTGAGGTCTGAACGGAGTACTGAGCTTGATTAGGCTGAATACTGAGATTACTAAGTTTTCTTAACTTCTATCACTAACTAAAATCTACTGATCATAGCATGACTGAGTTTTATATTGAGACTAGCTCGGCTCTAGACAAGCAGCTAAATTTTGGGTATTAAATACCCCTAGACTTGATAACGTAAATATCATAAAATAGGACAACTCGTACATGACATGACAATAGGCTATCATCCACAACATAATCAATGCGACATCTTGCCAATCACTTAAATATCATGAACATGTAATGGTATAGAAAGTGCATACCAATATCTCAAAGTTCACTCAATAAGGAATACACGTGAATGGGAATGCATACAATATATCATAAATCATTCAATAAGGCTTTTCAACAAACACTTGGCTTACATGAACTTATACATAATTGGGGATTTCTTGCTAATCATGCTATATTGACTCTATTTCCTTCACATATGAATTTTTTCAAATATGTGGGGAGCATGCTTTAGTTATACAACAAATACTACACCTAAGTATCATGATTACACTAACCAACTTGCAAAATTTAGGGATTCAACATGGACATGATGCAATTCAACCCATATCAAGATCAAGACTTGCAACTTGTATTTAAAAGAAAGAATTACAACTCAACAATAACATAAATAGGAACTTTGATTCACATAAATCATGAAAATCTCACAAAATTATAATCTTTGAATTTAAAAAAAGATTTTTGAATTTCTTAGGTCGAAGGGACCCAAGAATCAACATCTAACATACCTCAAAATCTTTAATCTTGAAAGATAACTAACGTTTCTTGAACTTTCTTGGATTGGGAAACACGGATCTTGATGTTTTCTTGATGGTTCTTGAACTTGAAGAACTTGAATTTCTTAGTTTCTTAAAGAAGGGTTTGAATCTTGTTCTTGGTTTTTGATCTTGAAAGAAACCATAATTTTGATGTTATGGATGAATGAGGAGTTATGTGCTTTGATTTGACATGATTGAGTTTTAAATAGGGTGGAAAAAGACCCAAAAATCCCTTTAAAACGGCATTTCAACGTTGTTTCAGACAAAACTGACGGTCTGAGTGACGGACCATCACTCTGGTGACTGACCGTCACTCCAATCATCTTTTTGGGCCATAAAATATCCATACTGCTTCAGTTTTGATGGCCAAAGTGACGGTCCTTCGCTGACTTGATGGTCCGTCAGCTTGCCCGTCGCTCCTGGGCAGCTCGGACAAGTTTCAGTAAAACATCCATAACTTTTTACTCCGATACCGGATTTTGTAAAAATTGGTATAGTTGGAAAGATAATTCAATTATATATCTGTTGGTGGGTCATGATCTAAGAAAATCATAGTATAGAAAAAGATATATTCATTTGAAGTTGACTATACCAAAATCCTTCTAAAAAATTCAATCGGTAAGGGATGTTTTGATTCGTCTAATAGCTAGGACATATTAAAGGCATTAATATACATCAAATTGATCATAAAACTACCAAATCACTAAGATTAATTTCTCATGAGCTTAAAGCATGGTTCTACTATTGGTTAGGAATATCAGGGTATTACAATATCTCTCCCTTGGGGACATTCATCCTCGAATGTCGCTTGTTAGGCTAAGAGTACTGATCGACTAAGCTTACTTAAGGGACAAGAACATCTAAAACATGTCTGTTAAACTGGAACTACTGATATTTTGAGTTCTTATTCTAAACATGCATATCCGATGCATGGGATATACGGCTGAAACTATTGATAAGTTGAATTCTCATAATGAACATGTATATATGATGCATGGATACTTGATTGAGTTTCTCTCATGAACACATGTCTGAATACACTGATGAATTGAACTTTTCTACTAAACATGCATATCTAATCCATAAATATTTGACTGAACTGACTCTTGAAAGCATGACTGACTATGCAATGATAACTGATGCAAAGATTGTAATGAGAATCTGAGCATAAAATTGAATGGGTTTTAGGAATTGAAAACATCGGGGAGTTATAGGGTATCTCCCTCTTGGGACACTATGTCCCTATAAGAACACTTACTTCACCAAAATACTTGAGAAAACTGAGGCGATGCATAAGGCACCTATGAACTGGTTCATAACTAAACGTCTAGGATCTGAATCTAATGTATGATGCATGAACTGAGTTATACTCACAACTACTAGAATGCTCTATCTTGAGATAATTACATCCCTGAGCTTTTTGATAGCATGATTAGATGAAAAAGTGAGAAAACACACTATATAAATCTGACTGTCTGACTGCTAAGCTGACTGCTGGTTCTACTGACTAACTCATGCAAAAAACTTAAGCTCAAACAGGAGAAAAATACCTAACAATGCATATCATAAAGATAAAAGATTCATAACATACCCGAATCTATGTTAGGGAAACTTTCTTGTTCATGGCGATCCTGAAGTGCATAAAGTCTGTTCTGACATTGACCACTATTGGTACCAGACGTGGCACCCTGCTGATGCAAATATCTACCCCTATGAGATTGAACTCTACAATCCCATATCCTATGGCATAGCTTACCACATCCAAAGCATACCTTACTGGTTGCTCTACACACACCTAGGTGATTCTTGCCACACTCTCCACAAAGCGGATTGGTACGAACACTGCTGGCACTACCCTGGGTTTTGGAGCCTGGCGCCCCATAATGACTGATATCCCCAAACTTTGGTGCGGGTACACTAGCTAAGGATGGAGCTGGGACTGAAAACTTCTGTCTATGCAGAGAACGGTTACCACCCTGTGACCCTGCCTGAGAAAAGCTGTAACTACCTATTCTGGATATCTTATTAGATCTCTCTCCCTCTCCTTAGATTTATCTGCCTCTATACTCTGAGCATACATCATTAACCTAGGAAGATATATGTCTCTATTGAGCATGGCGGTTAAACACTCTTTCAATACCAACCCGAACACACCAGTCATAAACTTACTCATACTCACTCTAGGGTCAGCTATCAAATCGGGAGCATACGTAGCCAACTGGTTGAAATTAATACAATACTCCTTCACTTCCATGGAGACTTGCCTTAGGTTCATAAATTCTTCTACCTTAGCTTCTCTCATCTCTAGTGGGAAAAAATTATCGAGAAAGGCATCCTGAAACTCCTGCCAATTCATGGGAGTTTCATCCTCCCCTCTACTTTTCTTCCATATCACTACCCAATCATGAGCAATATCCTTCAGCCTATAGGATGATAACTCTATACTCTCCTCCTAAAAAATATGCATAATCTAGGTTATATTCTTTACCTCCTCAAAATAAAGTTGTGTGTCTTCACCTGCTACTGACCCAAAGAATTCTGGCGGGTTCATTATCATGAAATTTCTGATCTTGGCTGTAGCTGAATCCCTATCTTGCTGAGGTGGGGATGCAACCTAATGATTCCCCTGAACATTAGTCATCACAACTTAGGATAGCCCTTGAAAAGCTTCTCGGAACTCTGCATGTGACACATTCTCATTTGGAGAATCTACGGGCTGAGGTGGTTTGTTATCAACCCTACGAGCATTATCTCTGTGAGGAGGCATATTCAGTAAACAAAAGAAGGAAATAGATTAGACTGAGAGTTCAACTCGAGCTCTTGCTCACTCGCCCGATGTGAATACTGAAAGAAGGGAAACTATTCCTAAAACATCTTATAGCCTCCTGTACATAAATGTGGCGTGAAACACACCTATGCACAAGACTCTACTTGATGCGGCTTTTTAGACTTCCTAGGACACTATTGAACCTTAGGCTCTGATACCAAGTTTTTAACGCCCTGATTTTATGTAATCGGAATGCCACACGGTGCTCATGACCCCAAGGGACCACAAGCTAACCCTTTATGATATCTGTAACTGAGCACTGCATAATATACTGTAATAAATACAGAAAACTGGCGGAAACTTGCCATAAGGTTCAAACATCTAACATAATCAATACTAAAAATTGAATATTAATACATCTGTCTGAAAAGCCTCTAACTGTCTGAACTGTGGAGTTGATAGGACATGTCCCCAACTAACTCCATCTACTGTAAATAAACTGAATCTAATGCGATAATAAAATAAAGATCATCCTCGAATGAAAAGGACTCACTGCTACGTCTATTGCTGCTGACTGAGTTTGGACTGCTAAGGGTACTCTAATTCTCGTTCTTCTGAACCTATGGTATAAGACACCATAGCGTAAGATAAAAGTATGCATCAGTACTTTGAATGTATTGGTATGCTAGATGAGGTAAGGATAAATGCAAGGGCTTATACATGAACATAACTCAACTAAATAATCTTGAGAGTACTGAATAAGGACATATGCATGAATGCACAACCATAACTGAAATCATTATGACTCTGAATAGTGAGACTTGGATACTGCTTAACTGACGTTTGAACTTATTACTAATACTGAGAAACTGAATCTTCTAATATTGATAACTGAGTACTGAAGTTGAGATCAGTCCTATTTAGCGAGTGATCTCTGAATCTGATGATATTGAAGCTGATTAACTGAATCTACTCATATCAATGACAACGTTCCGAGCATGCTACTATTGACTGACTAAATCTGTGATCAAACCTTTCTAGAGGATGATCTATGAATCTACTAATAATGATAAAGAATTATTATATCTGAGATCAGTCCTATCTAGAGGAAGTACTCTAAATCTTTTACTAATACAAATGATGGACTGAGTTTGAGATCATGCCTATCTGACTGGTGATCACTAGATCTATTAGTACTAATTTTGATTAACTTTATATGAGACCAGGATTATCTAGCGGGTGGTCTATGAATCTATGGAACTATCTAAGTTCCTTACTGAGATGGGTGATTGTATCTGACAGTCCTAATTTTTGAGTTCTACTCTTTAGACTGATACTGAAACTGCAACTGTGAGAGTTCTCACTTAACCGACATGCCCCAAATCTGATCTAGAGAGGTCTAACCTATAACCCCAGTTGGAAGGGTGTCAATACCGTGCCACGGGTAAAGACCTCTGCTATGGTCAAACCTCTCTAATAGGTGACCTTGAACAGAAAGTCAAGCCTAAGGCAATATGATAGTCAAGCCTTAATCTAACAGGTGACTCTTGGTCCTGCTCTGTCTACGTAGCTCTGGAGTTCTGGGACTGTTACTAACAACTCTGCCTCCTTAACGGGGAAGCCTTCATCCCTGCACTCGCTCGGTGCTAGTTACTACTCCCAACTGAAGGACTCTGAACTGATTCTTAACTGAACTTAGACAGAGCTGAATCTATTACTGATCATACTGGGTAATTGAGTTAAGATGAGTTCACTTGATTCCTAAGACTGATGAAATATTACTGAATCTCGTTATCTGACTGAATACTACTGAGTTCTATAACTTACTTAGCTTTACTGAAATCTGAACTGAATGCTGAATACTACTGAGGTCTGAACTGAGTGCTAAGCTGGATTAGGCTGAATACTGAGATTACTGAGTTTTCTTAACATCTGTCACTAACTAAAATCTACTAATCATAGCATGACTGAGTTTTATCTTGAGATTGACTCAGCTCTAGACAAGCAGCTAAATTTTGGGTATTAAATACCCCCAGAACTCGATAACATAAATATCATAACACAGGAAAACTCATGCAAGACATGACAATAGGCTATCATCCACAACATAATCAATACGACATCTCGCCAATCACTTGATTATCATAAACATGTAATGGTATAGGAAGTGCATACCAATATCTTAAAGTTCACTCAATAAGGAATACACGTGAATGGGAATGCATATAACATATCCTAAATCATTCAATAAGGCTTTTCAACAAACACTTGGCTTATATGAACTTATACATAATTGGGGATTTCTCGCTAACCATGCTATATTGACTCTATTTCCTTCACATAAGCATTTTTTCAAACTTATGGGGAGTATTCTTTAGTATACAACAAATACTACACCCATGTATCATGATTACACCAACCAACTTGCAAAATTTAGGGATTTAACATGGACATGATGCAATTCAACCCATATCAAGATCAATTCTTGCAACTTGTATTCAAAAGAATGAATTACAACTCAACAATAACATGAACAAGAAATTTGATTCACATAAATCATGAAAATCTCATAAAATTATAATCTTTGAATTTAGAAAAGGATTCTTGAACTTCTTGGGTGGAATGAACCCAAGAATCAACATATAACATACCTCAAAAACTTAAATCTTGAAATATAACTAAAATTTCTTGAACATTTTTGGATTGGGAAACACGGATCTTGATGTTTTCTTGAAGGTTCTTGAACTTGAAGAACTTGAATTTCTTAGTTTCTTGAAGAAGGGTTTGAATCTTGTTCTTGGGTTTTAATCTTGAAAAAAGCCCTAATTTTGATGTTATGGATGAATGAGGAGTTATGTGCTTTTATTTGATGTGATTGGAGGTTAAATTGGGTGGAAAGATACCCAAATATTGCTTTAAAATGACATTTCAACGCTGTTTCGGACAAAACTGACGGTCTGAGTGACGGACCGTCACTCTGGTGACTGACCGTCACTCAAAACGTCATTTTTGGGGTATAAAACGGCCTTAATTCTTCAGTTCCAATGGCCAAAGCGATGGTCCATCGCTGACTTGACAGTCCGTCAACTTGCCCGTTGCTCCTGGGCAGCTCGGATAGGTCTCAGTAAAACGGCCATAACCTTTTACTCCAATATCAAATTTTGGAAAAATTTGTATTTTTGGATAGATAATTAAATTATATATATGTTGGTGGCTCATTATATCCAAATTTCTTAGTATATAAAAAGGTATGTTTGTTTGAAGTTGACTACACCAAAATCCTTCTAAAAAATTCAATCGGTAAGGGATGTTTTGATTCGTCTAATAGCTAGGACGTATTTAATGCATTAATATACATCAAACTTGATCATAAAACTACCAAATTACTAAGATTTATTTCTCATGAGCTTGAATCATGGTTCTAGTATTGGTTGGGAATCTCTGGGTATTACAATGATAAGTTGTCAATATGATAACTTACTAGCATTTATTAAGCCTAAATTATTATGGTTTTTCATTGATTTGTTGTTAATTTCTTACTTAATGCTCATTTGTGTAGGTAAAAATTGCAATGAGATGATGAGCAAGTAAACTTGATAAAAGTGATCTAAGGAGAGGGTGAAAGAGACGAAATATGAGCAAAAAGAACAAAAGCTGAAATTGCAGGCCTAGGAGTCAACCCTCAGTTACCATGATCATGGACTGAGGGTCGACATCATGCTCAGTAAATAAGTCAACCAAATGGCGACCGTGATATGACTACCGCGATAGCGGTACCATGCTGTAGTCAAGGGATAATGATTGCAGTAGAGCAAAAAAGTTTGAAAGGCATTTTTGTAATATTTGACAAATGTGGAATTAGGTCTTAAATAGGGGTTTTTAGATCATTTTTCATCCTATCTTTTATCATACATAGTATCTTATCCTTAGTTTAGGGTTTATTACTTAGAGCTTGGAGCTTGAATTTATACTAATTTTAGGCAAGAATTATTTAGAGAAACTCCAAAGTGAAGGATTAACAAATCCCATTGAGGATTCATTGGAATTTAAAGTGTGGTTTGCATTCTCTATATTTTTCATGAATAAAATTAATTGAGATTTAGGTTTATTTTATTTATTATCTTTAAGATTTTTTGTTCCTCCTCTTGGGATTATGTTACAATCGGGTGCCTTTATGTGTGGGTTGTGATTCATTTGTGTATATTCTATTGTGTTGGTGTTGGTGTTGGGTTCTACTATTTCTTGAGTAAATTGATTGGGATTTATGGGTGAAAGCCCTAAATACCCAAAATGGATTTGTGGGTGAAAACCCTAAGCTCTTGAAAGCCTAAACCATCCTTGAAAGAGGGGTTTAGGTGAACTTTAGGAACCCTCATCATCCTTGAAAGAGGGATGTGGAACCAAGGCAATAGTAGATAATTATTGGGCTTAGTTTGCTAATTTTCACCATCTTAGACATAAGGGTTAATATGAGGTTGACTATCCCTTGGTATCATCCTAGAAATAGGGGTGCCTAATTGAGGTATTGGGTGACTTTAATTGACACACTCGTTAGGTACTCAGAAGAGTCAATGAGTGACATTTTTGAAGTTTTGTTGTAGAACTAGCCTTAAGGACTTTAAACCTAGCCTTCCACATCTTCAACGATTAGAATTTGCACTGAATTATCATGTTCCTATGCATAACTTTCTCCTAGGAAAGCATAGTCCCAAGATTCATTTTCATTGATTATACTCTAATTATTCCTAGTCTTGAATTAGTTGTTTAGAAGACTAAAGTTAATCATATCTTTGAAAAAGTTTAAAATCCCTAAATTTTTGTATCTTAAGTTTGAATTTATTAAGTACTTTCATTTTGATCTTACCCATTCACCACTCACATTGTTCCTTGTGGATTCGACCCAGACTCTTTTTGGGTTGTCATATTGACAATGACCGCCTTGAACTTTAATTGACATGTAAGTTTAGCATTATCAAAAATGGTGCCGTTGTCGAAGAACAATTTGGTGTATTGAGTAAGTGTGGAATTTTAGCCTACTTGCTTGAATTCAAACTTGTAAATATTTGTTTGTGATTTTCTATTATTTGCTGTGTTAGGTAGATTTTTATTTTAGTTTACTTATCATTACAGCATCTTGGAATGAACATGAGTTTGGTGTTTGGAAATATTATCTTGATGATCCGTGTTCATAGTATGATAGAACCCACTTTTTGCAAGATTGTAGATATGCTCCCCAGAGAGAGATGTATGCACCATATCCATCCTAGCGGGAGTATGATTGTTATTTATGTGATAGTAAAGATGGACATTGGAGTGATTTCCCAAATGCCCCTACCCCCGTTATGCTAACTCGATTGCTAGTTCTTCTTATAATTTTGATAGGTCTTATGATGAAGCAAAGGAAGAATGAAGCATTAGAAATAATGGGATTGAAGCAATGCTTCAACTTATCTTGGACCGGGTAGAAACAATAGGGTATAACATACAACTCATGTATCAAGACATAGGGGAATGTAAAAAGGAAATCGAAAGGATAGAGGAAGTGAGTATGGAGATAAATTTTTCAAATACCATGGATATTCCCACTCTTCCAAATGAGCTCAATGTTGATGAATCCTCGGTGATTTCCTAACCAACCAAACCAAACATGAGAGAAGATGCCAAGATTGAGGAAATGGTACTAGAGTAAAAAAAACCAAGCAAATCCTTTGTACAGGCTCTAGTCCATTTCGGGTCGAGAATGTCAAAATGGATGCAACTCTAAAATTAGGGAGAAGACCTCACTCAAACCACTTTTCAACATTATGTTTGGTGGATGTGATGAAAGTTGAACCACCCAAGCAAAGATGAATTTTTGAAATGAGGAGGAAAATCCCTATATTTTGGAGTTTGTCATTCAAAATGGAAAAAACGAAGCCCCTTACTTAAGGACAATAAATGAAAATTTTGGTGTGTAACAAGTAAATCTTTGATGCTCTCACTAATACCGAACGAGCCTATTAGAAAGTTTGATGTGAAGTTGGGTACAAGGTTTAAATCTTCAAAGTGGCAAAATAGAAAATATTCAATTATGTCTTTACCTTTGCCAAAAATGGCTCAAAGATGTATTGATATAAAGTTGGGCTGCCATTTCAAATCTTCCAAATGGAGACATAAATTTGATAGGGAAAAGATGTCGTGCTGCGACTTTAACTAGGGCGCTTCTTGGGAGGCAATCCAAAGAATTTTTCTTAATGTTGTCTAATATTTTTAATTTATTTTTAGCTTGTTTTGGGGTGTTTGTAGGTGATAGAATAAGTTGGAATGGGTGATTTACGAATGAAACCCCAGATAACTATATTGGACTTTCTTTCCATCACTTTCCTCTCTTTACTAAGCTTACAAAGTATGATCTTTAAAATACGAATGATGATCACATTCCATGATTTATTTTTTTATGAATTTAGTTCACTTGAGCTTAATTTGGTATAGTGTTGTTGTTAGGATGAAGATTTTTAAATGTGTGCCTTGTCACAAATGCTAAATTGCTAAATTCTTGCTTTCATACACTAGTTCACACCATGTGCTTGATGAAACACCCACTTAAGGTTTGTTTGGTTAATTTAGTGGTGAGTGATTTAATTAGGTTAGTATGATTATAAGTTGAGTGTTTGGTGTTGAATTCATACATTGGGCTTGTTCACATATGTTGTTATTTTACCTATTCAAGCTCTGACTTTACATGCACACCACATATTTGTTAAAATGTCAATAAGAGAGAAATGTCTTCTATGTTTGTAAAGGTTAATGTAAACTTTCTTGGGCATTGTGTGATCATTTTTTGAGTATAGATTTGAGTCCAATTGGTCTTACAAGTGGTATAACCAATGATTTTTTGTTGAAATTATAGATGAATATTGTGTCCATGGTGTGATCAATTAGTGTTCTTACCATAGCATATCCGGGTGAAGTCTAAGTAACCCAAGGGACATGAATGCTTGCCTTACACTATGATAGATTGGGTGACGCCATTCTTAAAGGTAATGGGTCGTTTGTGTTTCCATTGGTGCCATGAGTGTTTTATGAACTAAATGGACGATATGTGAAGTTGTGAGAAAAGAATCCCATGAAGTGTAATGATAATTTTGCCTTGCATTCACCTAAGTTTTTCTTTAATTGTTTAGGAAGAGGCAAAAACTCAAAAATTCTTTCAAAATGTCATTGGCAAAAAATGAAATGATAGTTTTCTTTTTGAAAAAAAAAGAGAGATCAAGGATTTTTTTGAGCTTCGTTTTGAGTGAGACTATTAAATTCAATTTTTATCTCCCTCTTTATAAGGATGAGTCATGACTCGGAGTAACCTATTATGCTTATATTGATCGAATTGGTTGGGAGATTAACTTTATGCTCTATGAGTACGATGCCATGTGTGGTGAGATTTTTGTATAATTCTTGTACATATGTGTAGTCTAGAACTTGCTCGAGTATGTTCAAAGATAAATACTAGACAAGCTTGGTTTGGAGAATGTCCCGATGCTATTTTTGACCCGTCGCATAGCTAAATTCCCACCTTAACATTTTTCCCTAGTCAACCCCTTTGAGCGTTTTTACCTATTTTTCTTTCTTTGTCTAATGATAACCTTGCTAAAACACTTAAGCCCTTTTTAAAATCTTCCTTTTGGAACTTAACCTTCTTTGATGCATTGCATGATTCTAAGAAATGAAATATAGGGGAAAGCCTAAGTTTGTGGTGGTGGTGGTGTAGTTGGGAAAATAATATGAGGATGGTTCAAACTCCAAGTTTTGGGGGGGGGAGGGTAAATGTGATATTTTAAGATGAGCCAAGAAAGGTGTATGTAAGGTGGTCAAATAATGTGCTTAAGGGATAAAAGACATAATTAATGGTGAAGTTGTATAACCTAGCCCATATAATATGAAGAGAAATGAGGCAAATAAGGGGTGATAAGAAGCACTTAAAGTTAGAAAGTCTGTTGAAAAAGACAAAGAAATGAAGAAAGAAAATGGTGGCCTTGAATTATTTTGTACATTCTAAAAAAAAGTATGAAAATATGCGAAATGATTTAAGAGAGAATAAGGTGGATAGTTTGAAAACTTGTTGGTAAAAAGGGTTGAGAAATTGTATTGAAGGAGGTATTTTAGCCACTTGATCTATATATATTCCTTCCCACACCTTAAAACTTCATTTTGACCCACAAGACCTTGGTAATTCCAAACTAGGTAAGTCTACATTAGTGGCGAAAAACACAAAGGGAAAGCCAATGGTTCTACTAATTGTATTTGAATTTCTTTGTGAGAGTGAGTGTGAATTATTTCAATATTTAAGATCCTTTAAAAAGTCCCATGCCTTTTTTTTATGTGGAGCTAACTGTTGCTTGTGAGCGACATCGATACTTTGGTGTAGGAGGTGAAGATTTACTCTCGGTTTGGGTAATTGGATAAAGTAAGGTGCATTGTGAAGATTGAGAATTTTTTTGAAGATTTTCTGTTTCCTCGTAAGATGCTTTATTGATTTGGAAGATTCATTTGATACAAACTTGCATCCTTGCTTCATAAATATGTGCTTATTGGAAAAATCTTGGTCTGTTGCCATGACATGTTTGGTAAGTCATTGTAAAGTTTTTTTAGCTTATTTCTTTAGTATATTTTTATTTTGGGTGGACTTGAGTTAAATACCCTATCTTGTTGAATTGTTCTTGTTTTCTTGAGGACAAACAATAGTTTAAGTTTGGGGGTGTTGATAAGTCGTCAATTTGACAACTTATTAGCATTTTTAAACCTAAATTATCATGCTTTTTCATTGGTTTGTAGTTGCTTTCTTACTTAATTCTCATTTGCATAGGTAAAAATTGCAATAAGATGATGAGAAAGGAAACTTGAAAAAAATGAGCTAAGTAGAAAGAGAAAGAAATGAAATGTAAGCAAAAAAAACAAAAGCTGAAATTGCAGGCCAAGGAGTCAATCCTTAGTTGAGGGTCACAATCAACCAAAGGGAGATCACTATATAACTACCGTGATAGCGATACCACGATCGCATTCAAGGGATGGCGATGCGGTAGAGCGGAAAAGTTTGAAGGGCATATTTGTAATAGTTGACAAATGTTGAATTGGGGCTAAAATGGGGATTTTTAGCTCATTTTTCATCCTATCTTTTATAATATATATTATCCTATCCATAGTTCAAGTTTTATCACTTGGAGCATGGAGCTTGAATTTATACTAATTTGAGGCAGGAATTAATTAGAGAAACTCCAAAGTGAAGCTTTGGAAAATCCCATTGAGGATTCATTGGAATTTAAAGTGTGGTGCATTCTCTTTATTTTTCATGAATCAAATTGATGGAGATTTAGGTTTATTTTGTGTATTAGCTTTATGAGCTTCTAGTTCTTCCTATTAGGATTATGTTAGAATATGGTGAATTTATGTGTGGGTTGTGATTCATTTGTGTATATGCTAATGTGTTGGTGTTGGGTTCTACTATTGCTTAAGTAAATTGATTGGGATTTATGGGTGAAAGCCCTAAATACCCAAAATGGGTTTGTGGGTGAAAACCCCAAGCTCTTGAAAGCCTAAACCATTCTTGAAAGAGGGGTTTGGTTGAACTTTAGGAACCCTCATCATCCTTGAAAGAGGGATGTAGGAACCAAGACAATAGTAGACAATTATTGGGCTTAGTTTGCTAATTTTTACCATCTTAGACATAAGGGTGAATATGAGGTTGACTATCCCTTGGGTACGATCCTAGGAATAGGGGTGCCTAATTGAGGTATTGGTGGCTTTAATTGACACACTCGTTAGGTACTCGAAAGAGTCAATGGGTAATATCTTTGATGTTTTGTGAAGAACTAGCCTCAAGGACTTTAAACCTAGTCTGCCACATCATCAACAATTACAATTTGAACCGAATTATGATGTTCCCATGCATAACTTGCCCCTGGGAAAGCATAGTCCCAAGATCCATTTTAATTGATTATACTCTAATTATTATTGGTCTTGAATTAGTAGTTTAGAAGTCCAAAATAAATCATATATTTGAAAACGAACCACTAAATCTTTATATCTTAATTTTGAATTTAGTTAGTACTTTTATTTCAAACATACCTATTCGCCCCTCACATTGTTCCTCGTGGATTCGACCTCAACTCTTGTTGGGTTATTATATTGACAATGACTGCCTTAAACTTAGATTGAAGTTTTAGTTAAGCGTTATCACCCAACCACCAACAGATACCACACAAACCCTATAGACGCTTCTAGAAACCACCTAATCATCCACCGAGGTAGAAATAGAAAAAAGGTCCGTAATACACTCAGGACCGAAACCAAAATGCACAGCCACAAATAGAGTCAAATAAGAATGAGTAGACCCAGGTTGAGTAAATAGTACACATCATGTGAGAAAAGTTTTAACATACCAGTTACGGTATCAGGAGATGCCTCGGACTCCTGACGAGTAGTAAGAGCATAGAGATAATTCCGACTATTGCTGGAGCCAGAAGTGGTTCCCGTTAGCGAAAGAGCTAATAAAGTAGTAATAGTAACCTTGTTAGCCCTAAAAGAAACCTTTGAAGGATAATATAGCTGCATATTGCCAATCTGACCACAACCAAAACACCTATTCTTTCCCTCATTATAGAAACCGCGATGCAACCGATCACAAAAATTACAAGGAGGGTATAGTGGAGCTGACTGGGCCCCACTGGCCTGAGATTAGGCACCCTATGCCATATAACCATCAATACTCTGAAAACGACAATCCACGGACGACTTCAAAAAAGGAGCACTAGCCGTCAAATATGAACCCGAGTTACACCACTTCTTCTTGGAACACTTCCCACCATCTCTACCACTCTGTTACTGGCCTCTACCCTGATCTACATATCAAAATTTCTTACTCTTCCTATCTCCTATATCTTTTTACTTCTTCTTTTCCTCCTCAACCTGCTGCATATACACCATAAGGCTAGAGTTGTCCATATCCTTGTTCAACAAGGTCACTTTGCTCTCCAAAATCAACTCACGAGTCAAACCAAAAGAAAATTTCCTCATTCTATCCCTTATGCTAGACACTACCTCAGGAGCATATCATGAAAACTAGTTGAATTTCAAAGTATACTCATTCACTATCATTCTGCCTTGCTTCAAATTCATAAACTCCTCCACTTTCACCTTCCTTAAATCCTGAGAAAGAAGTGGTCAAGAAAAGAACTAGAGAATTCATCCCATAAATAAGACTCACCATTATCACCCTTAAGTTGATCCCACTTTTCATAACATTGGTATGCTACATCCTTCAATTAATAAGAAGCGAACTCCACATCCTCTACATTGATAGTATGCATAGCCCGGAAGATTTTCTCCATATCATCTATAAAACCGTGAGGATCCTCCTCAACCTTAGTACCAGTGAAAGTTGGATGGATCAACATCATAAACTGGCCAACTCTAGGAGCCTTCAATGAACACTTAGAAATACCAGCAGAACTCATCTGACGTGACAGGGATATCACCAACTGAGTCAATAGATGAATGGATTGGGGAAACTCAACAATAGTAATATATCCCTAAGGTGGTTAGGTATGAGTGCCACTAGCTAGAGAAGGATTAGTGGGGGCAGTGCAACTTCACAAGAACAATCAGAAGAAGCGACCTTAGACCGACTCTGTACCGTAGAAGTATGACAAGCTGCATCTACATCATTCTCAGGTGGGACAGAAGAGTTTCCATAAACTTCAGATTGTCTGGGAGGCATGATTTGAAAGGCAAACAAATGGGAAATAGAGAGATTGAAGACCTTGGACTTTATAGACTTAAGATAGGAAAACAAGAAATAAAAACATTCCTAAATCCCTCGTAGCCTCTCTCTTATAAGTATGGGATGTTACACACCTATAAAAAAGACTCTACTTGACTAGGTTTTATGGACACCCTATGACACGAAAACCTATGCTTTAGTACCAACTTTGTTATGACCCAAACCAGGGACTGGCCATGATGGGAATCCCAAGTCTACTGAGGACCGAAGACCACCCCTTGAATCTATTTTAACTCAACTAAGAACACCTAGTAGTGGGTGAATACCAATATAAGACAAAATGTAATAAGAAATCCCAACAAGAATATATATCAGATTAATATCCAGAAACATCCACAATACCTAAGTCCATAGTACCACAAAGCTTCTAACAAAAACCAAGTACCAATAAAGTGACGGGACATGCCCCCGACCATAGTCAAAACAATTATGAAATAAAGTCTATGACATAAGAAACCAAATATAGAATGAAGGCTTCCAAAGGATGGAGGCTCACCACTTCAAGCTAGCTCATGAACTAACCACGAACACCTAATCGTTGCGTAGGAAAGGTATACTTGCATTCAGATCCTACATCGCATGGGGATATAGTGTCTGAAGACGATTAGTTGATGGAATGCTAGCATGTAATTCAGGGATAAGGGAATAAATAATTCCATGCGTAATAATTCAAAACCAATTAAAACTCATGCACACCATTAAATGCAAATACATATATATATATATATATATATATATATATATATATATATATGTATCACATGCCTGGATAGGGAACAAGGCATAACATGAATGTTTAAAAACTTAACTTGGGTTGTGTAACTTAACCACCATTTAATAGCACCCACGAGTTATATGTTCTCCAACTCTTACCTCCTGGTCATGACCCAGTGTGTGTAGCGACACGAACTAGAGAATAATCATATATATATGTATGGGGGACTTGAACTACCCAATCATATACTAAGATGACTTAAGCACCCGATCATATAATGTGATATGGGGGACTTAAGCCTCCCAATAATGTAATAATAATAATAAGGTGGACTCGAACCACCTGGTCATAAGAAAGGGGACTCGAACCCTTAAGCCATATCAACCCATACATTAGCAAACACGATTTTCAGTACTGGTCCCTCGGGACCTTTACTTTCCACGGTTAGCTACACAACACTCTTTTAAGCCTAAATAAAATAGTTAACACACAATCTCATTTCATTAAACCAATTATGCATCAAGGCAGCCTATTAGTATTATCATACTAACATCACTTGCAGGATAATATGATCATGTCATGTCAATTATTTAACCAATTGGGACTCTAACCCATCAACCCAAAAGACATCTAAGTAATTAATAATTTGGGACTCTAACCTATTTAACCAACCGAACCCCAAGGTTCCCATTCATGATCAATTCATCACCACCAAGGCCTTTCAAAGAAAACATTTATACTCTATTTAATCCTTTTATTCCAATGCATTAGTACAAGTGAGAAATTTAAACTATGTGACAAAATTATATTCAATGTCATTTTCACAAATAGGTTGAGGGTCATCGTTTTCAAGCTATATCAAGGCAAAATCATCAAATAAAGGTTTACACATGTCCCTCTTAGTTTATTCACCATTCTCATGCACCCCATAGTGTTCAAAATTAATAATAAAACATAAATATTGCATAATAAACCATGGGAAATCAATGTCATTACCAATTATGTTAAAATCCCTCAACTATGTAAAAACCCACATCAAAACCATACATCAACAATCAATTTATGCCATTAAGAAAATATAAGTTCAAAGGAGAGATATACATGCTTTAATTACCAAGAACTTGAAGAAAACAATACCCTTAAGACCCTAGATGATCACCTTCTTAAACCCTAGCCTTGACTTGAAAAGAAAAATTTGAGAGAAAGGATTTTGGGAGTGAAACAATAGCCTTAGCATCATAAAATTTAATGAGAATTGGTTTATATAGTTTGTAAGGGTTGTTTATAAGTGAGAGGACCCTATTTCCCCTCATCTGCTTTTTAATTAGCCAAAATAGCCATAAAATTACATAGGTTCGTGGGACGGACCTCATCGTGGAGGCTATCCTCCATTCTGCAGGCCCTATCCCAAATACTAGTCTCCGTGACATGCCAATATCGTGGAGGCGTACTGCCTCCGTCACCCAAAACCTCCTTGAATCCCATTCAAAAATCCTGAAACTCTTTTGGGTCACCCTTTTAACTACTCCAAACATAATTTAAGTCAAAAAACAATGTTTCAAGCATGGGAAGGCCAAAAATAAAATACTCGATATTTTGAGTGTGTTACATTAACTTATTGCCTATGTTTTGATAATCCATATTGATTATGTTATTGATTATGTTTATTGACTATATTGGCAAATATGTTATGGATCATGCTTAAAAGTATGCTTAATGATTATATTATCTATCATGCTATTGATTATGATATTAATCACAAATTTGAGTACAATTATTGTCATATTTATATATTATTTTCATGGTTATGCTATTAAATACACTATTGATTATGTTATTGACCATTTTGAGGATGATTATAATGATATATATATATATTTGGCAAGGCCAGAGGATGGTTATGATGTTATACATATGCCCGACAAGGCTAGAAGATAATTATGATAATACGTATATGCTCGATAAGATTGAAGGATGATTATGATGATACATATATACCCGACAAGACCATAGGATGATTATGATAATTCATATATACTCGATAAAGTCAAAAGATTATTATGATGATATATACATGCTCGGTAAGACCAGAAGATGATTATGATGATATTTATGAGGATATTGTTGAATATCCATATGGGTTCAGTTCTGGCTATATGTATTATACTATGATGTTATACTTTTTATGATATGATGTCATTGAGGTGTAAGGTTGACAATCTATCTAGGTTAAAATATGAGGAAATAGTTATAATATAGTATAATATGTATAGATCCTAGTGATATAATGATTAGTTGATATATATTGGTTAGTTTATAAATGTTTGTTTCCTGGTAAATAATGACTAGTTGGTAAGTGATGCTTAGCTGCTATATGAAGATTAGTTAATAAGTGATGTTAAGTTGATAAGGGATGATTTATTGATACATGAAGATTAGTCATTACATGATGGTTAGTTGATACGCTTTTAATATTTGGCAAATGATGAATATGGACAATCGATGGTTATAGTGTGGTATGACTTGGATGAATTCCAACTGTATTATGAGAGTTGATAAATGACTGTGATAGATTACTTTATCTTATTTGTACCTTCCAGGCTTATGGGGGATTGCTATGGGTTATTTACTTTTCTGCTCTAATTTTCATATGGGATCCAATTTTATAGTTATGATTTCTTCTATTGATGCTTTATATTAATTATGCTATTATTTTGATTTATTTACTTATTTATGAACAACAATGTTGGAGTTACTTCAGATTTGTCTATACCTTAACTATGTTATGTCATCTTGCATTTTATCATATTTATTCATATCATGATTTAGCTTAGTTAGCTAATGATGCAATTTTGTGCTCGTATTTTTGGTACTCATACTACACTTCTATACCTTTTTGGTGCAGATCTGAGTAATAGCTGCTGCCGTTGATCGATGTTCATGCTATGTTGATATTCACAGATAGGGTGAGGTATTGGAGTAGGAGTCACCTATTTTCTTCTATCTTTCTATGTTCAATCTGTTGTTTAGAGACAATTGTTATTGATCATTCTAGTTACTTAGGTTGCAATATTATTACTAGAAGCTCTTGTACTCTGTTTACCAAGTCATGTGATGGCAACTATGTTGACTATCTTTATCTATTTCAAATACCTTGTTACTTATAAGTTATGTTATTGATTTCTACCTATGTTGGAATTTCTCAACCAAGTGAACCCATTGCATTAGCTCTAGGTTATGGTTTTGTTTATTTACTGGTAGGATTTAGTAGGTTTAAGCCCCCGCAAAATTCTCTCGTAGTCTGAGCCTTAGAGCGTGCTCAGTGAAGTGTAAATTCGGCCCTAAAAGGTAGAGAATTGTCTTCCCAAGTGAGAAATATTTTGAACCGTATAGAATTTCCCTAATATAAACTTTTTTTCATGTAGATCATTGAATAAGCTTTCCATTGATACCAATTTCATCAAAATCCAGCATCGGACGAGCAAGTTATGGCCGTTTTACTGAAAGCAGTCGGAACCGCCCAGGTGTGACGGCCGGGTTGACGGATCGTCGAGCTTGCGATGGACCGTGGCCCAGATCGTTGCAACCAAGGTAGTGATAGGACCAAGTGCGAAGTCCAGGATGATGGACTGTCAAGACTGCGATGGACCATCACCGCTGAGGCAGTGTGGCCTCATCCTGGCCAACGTGCGACGAATGATCTGACGAACCGTAGCTGAGATCGTCGCATCGAGGAAGTGTGTTACTTTTTAGACCGATGTGTGATGGATGATCCGACAGACCGTCATATTAAGCGACGGACCGTCACTTTGACCGTCGCATCCCCAGTTTTGTATCTTTAACTTGATTTTAAAAGGGTTTTTTTGTCTTTTTCCCACTCTTTTCAACCCCTATTTAGATTTGATCAAGGCTTACAATTTTATTATTCATCTTTAACATCAAAAACTAGGGTTTCTACAAAATTAAAACCCTTCTTTCTTCTTCAAGAAAAATCAAGAGAAATCACGAAATCAAGAATCTCTCTAAGATCCTTCAAGAAATAGTTTCCTAAGGTATGGAGATTTTGATTCTTGGGTCCCTTTCATCCAAGAAGATCAAGAATCCTTTTCTAAATTCAAAGATTCTTATGTTTATGAGTTTTCATGATTCATGTGAATTGAAATTGGAGTTCATATTATTATCGAGTTTAATTCATGTTTGTTTACAAGGTTTTCAAGCTTTGACCCTAGTATATGATATTCATGTGATGTTCATGATAAAACCTCTTCAAGTTGCTTGCTAAGTGATGTGTTCATGTCAATTAAGTGTAGAAATTGTTGAATAAGCAAAGCATGCTCCCCATATGTTTGATAAAATACTTATGTGAAGGAATTAGAGCCATTATAGAATGTTTACTAGAAATCCCCAATTGTGTGAAAGCCCATACATGCCAAGTGTTTCTTGAAAAGCCTTAGTGAGTGAATTGTGATATGATAGCATGAAACTCCCCCAATTATGTGCTATTCAATACATGCTAAGTATTTGACGCAAGACCTTGTTGAATTGGGTATGAGCCAATAATATGTATCCCCATACTATCACATGTTTATGATACCTAAATGATTGAAGAGGTGATTTAGTGTTTGTGATGGTGAATGAATGTCCATGGTCTTGAATTATTCAAGAATGATTTTGTGTTACTTTTATGTCATTGAATCCTGGGGGTATTTATACCCGACAAATTAGCTGCAGTCTAGAGCCAGTGTCAGTTTTCTCGATAATCTCAGTTAAGCCGCGATTCTCAGAACTCAGTGAGTTATAGAACACTGTACTCTCAGATAGATATAGAACGTAAGAAATCTAAGTATTCTCAGTAATCTCAGTATCACTAATATTCTATCCCCAGTTCAGTACTCAGCTCAGATCTAGTAGTATTCAAGTGTTCAGTTCAGTTCTCAGTAGTATTCGAGTAATCTATCCCGACCTCAGTATCATTCAGTCAGATAACGAGATTCAGTAGTATTTTTTCAGATACAGAATCAAATAAATTCAGCTTAACTCAATCAGATCATTCGAGAAACATGATCAATATCAGATTCAACTCAGTTTGGTTCAGTTGAGAATCAGTTGGGAGTAGGTGCTAGCAGCCAGGGAGTGCAGGGATGGCGGCTCCACATTAGAGAGGCAGAGTCGTTAGGAGAAATCCATTAACTCTAGAACTGTGTAGCCAGCGCAGGAGCAGGAGTCACCCGTTAGAATAAGGCTTGACTTCCCGTTAGGGTCACCTGTTAGAGAGGCTTGACAAGAGTTGAGGTCTTTACCTGTGGAACAGTATTGACACCCTTCTAGATGGGGTTACAGGTTGGACCCCACCAGTTCAGATTCGGAGCATGTCGGTTAAGTGAGCACTCCCATAGTTGCAGTTTAAGTATTAATATTTAGAGTAGAACTTAGAAATTAGGATTGTCAGATACTGTCATCTATCTTAGTAAGGAACTCAGATAGTTTCATTGACTCATGGACCACCCACTATATAGACATGGTCCCACATAAAGTTATTGAGTAATCTCATTATTAGATCCACAGATCACCCGTTAGATAGGCTTGATCTCAATCTCAGATTTAGTTGAGTAATATCATTATCAAATCCAGAGATAACCCATTAGATAGGCTTGATCTCATTCTTATATTCAGTTGAGTAATCTCATTATCAAATCCATAGATCACCCGTTAGATAGGCTTGATCTCAGTATCAGATTCAGTTGAGTAATCTCATTATCAGATCCAGAGATCACCCATTATATAAGCTTGATCTTAGTCTTAGATTCAGTTGAGTAATCTCATTATCAGATCCAGAGATCACCCATCAGATAGGACTATTCTCATTCTCAGATTCAGAGATTATTCTCATTATAAGATTTAGATATCTTCTGCTAGATAGGTTTGATCTCAGACATAATCTTTTTTTTATCATTGATAGTAGATTCAGGGATCATCCGTTATAGAGGTTTGATCTCAGATTCAGTCAGTCGAGAGTAGTAAGCTCATCTTTCAATCATTGATATGAGTAGAATCAGTTAATCATTTTCAGTATCATCAGTTTTTGAGATCACTCGCTAGATAAGATTGATCTCTACTTCAGTACACAGTTAACGATATCAGGAGATTCAGTTATTCAGTATCTCAGTATTAGTAGTGAGTTCAGATGGCAGTAAAGTAGTATTCATGTTTCAGTATTCAGAGTCATAATGATTTTAGTTATGGTTTGTGCATTCATGCATATGTTCGTATTCAGTATTCTCATGATTATTCAGCTAAGTAATTGTTCATGCACAAGCCCTTGCATTTAGCCTTACCTCATCTTCATACTCAATACATTTCTGTACTGATGCATTTGCGTTATGGCATTTTATTTGACACCATAGGTTCAGAGGCATGAGATCCAGAGTACCCTTAGCTGCTCAGTCCCAGTCAGCAACAGTAGCGGAGCAGTGAGTCCGCTTCATTCGAGGATGATCCGTAGTTTATTATTGCATCAAGTTTTATTTATTTTTAGTAGACGGATTTAGTTGGGGATATGTCCCATCAACTCCATAGTTCAGACAGTTTAGAGGCCTTTCAAATAGATGTATCAGTATTCAGTTTTCTGTTTTGAGTATTTTTAGATGTTTTGAACCTTATGGCCAGTTTCTGCATTTATTATCTATATTATGCAGTGCTCAGGTACAGATATCAGTAGAGGGTTAGCTTGTGGTCCTTCGAGATCATGAGCACCATGTGACGTTCCAGTTCCAGAAAATTGGGTTGTTACAGTAGGTGCCATCATGACTCGTAAATCAGGTCGTGACAGAAAACCTCAACATGAACCATTTAACCAATTCCAAACTACAAATCTAACATTCTCTTGCCCTTTAAAATGTGATGTCTACACTGAACTGCACAGAACCTCTCCAACATCATCCAAGTCCCACCTGCGTAGTCACATCATACTAACCTTGAAAAACTAATGCTGACCCATCAAAAATCCACAAGGACTAGCATATCAACATTTTCCAATAAGGTCTACTTGAATACTCAAATGGTCATGACCAATGTCTGAGTTCTTTACGAAGCCACTAACTGGTTCAGATGACCCTTAAAATCAATAGTCATGAGTCCGAAGAACGAGCTCTAAGAACTAAATGATCCACTCCAGAATTCTCTACTGACTGTGGGTGAAACTATGCAAAGCCCAATAAGAATACACTTCTCCCTCTGAGTAGATATACAAAACTTCGGAGGGAAGCTAAGAAACCAAGGTCAAAAGTAGTGAAAAGCAACACCATGTGCCAACAGACTATTCTCAAGAATCTATCAAATGCAATCACCCTAAAATGAAAAAAAATTGAGCAGGTATGCAGAGAGTAGTCCTATCTAACCTATCGATGCATGCTCGACTGAAATAAATCCTGAAGTAGAAGTTGAAACCAAGCTATAATCTCAACATTGAAAATAAACTAGTTGATCTCAACTACTCTAATTGATCCCGTCAAAGAGAGAATCCATAATGCTAAATATATCATAACCATCAAGCAAAAAGTGTCAAAATACCACAACTGGAGCCAATAAGTCTTCACTAAGGTCAATTACCAAAATCAATAATACTATCAAAATTTAAGCATAATCCAAAAGCAATCTCACTTTCACACACTAAGAAGATATCCAATGGTTCCCCCTAGGCTGATACTAAAACATCGGTAAAGAACATAATTATAACAAAGAAAAACCATAAGATAAGGACACAAGCAATAAGATCCACATCCATTGAAGGCATATCACATCATGAAATGACAAAGACTCTCCAAGGTTGTAATAAGTACCAATGGTAGCTAAATCTTGAGCAACTAAAAAAAATATGATCTTAGACTGAATCTAGTCAAAATAATTCTAAATTGATGGAAAAGAATACTCACACCTAAGTGAATAGTTACTGAAAAAAGATACACAAGCACATATATCCAAGACAAAAACATTCTACAAAGTCATACCAGGACGAACAAATATTGAATTGAGAATTTTTTTAATTCACCCAATTAAACCAAACTTATCCCAACTAGATCGTGAACCACATTACAAAAATAAAGGAGTACTCAATTCAACATCAATACCAACATCAAGACCACTACTAGACAATGAACCCACAAAATTAAAAGGTTAATCCTTAAATCAAACAACCTCAAGAGAGAGCTGTAGAAATGAGTTGCCAATGCTAGAATCATAATAGAACCATAGAATCCAAACCTACCATCACTTTCACAAATTGCTCAATAACCTACCTCCTCACTAATAGGGAGAAAAACTAATTAATCAAGGTAGTCATCTAATCCAATGGGCAAGAATCATAAGAAAGGGAAAAAAATAATGCTGGTCTAGTAATTATCAAGTAAGAATTAATCAAAGTCAAAGAAATAATATTAACAACAATAGTATAAACTGTAGGTGGCATAGGAAAAAACACAACCACTACCACTCAAATATCACACCAAGAATAATATGTCAACAAAAATGGACTTTAACCCAAATGCTGCACTGATGACTCTTAACTTACATATCAATTTAAGTGCAAGGCGGTCGTCATCAATATAGTTACCCAACTTAGGAGTCGAGGTCGAATCCACGAGGAACAATGTGAGTGGCAATCAAGTTACTTCAAAAAATTAAATACAAGTTAAATCCAAACCAATGTTACAAGAAGGTAAAAATGGGATGAGAGAGATAGGTATCTACACTAATGTTTCTTTTTGTTTTTTTCTAGTATAAATTTTGGGCTATGAATAATTAGAGTTTTAATAGGAATGAATGAATCTTGGGATTATGCACTACTAAGGGAGTGATATGTGGGTTTTGGAAATCAACATCAATTTAGTATATCAAATATGGGTAGGTTTGATTATAGTGTTTGATGCTAGTCTTTCAACAGAACACCAAACTTTTATCCATTAATTCTTTCAAATACCTAATAGGTGTGTTCAACATTTGGTAACCATAAACCTTAATCTAGGCATCCCTATTTCTAGGATGATACCCATGGTATAGTCAATCTCACATTCTCCTTTATGTCTGAGATAGTGAAAATTTAGCAAACTACACACATAATTGTCTATCATTACTTTGGTCTACACATCCCTCTTTTGAGAATGATATGGATTTCTAAACTTTACCTAAAACCCTTTTTTAAGATGACTTTGGGTTTTCTAGAGCATGAAGCTTTCACTCATCATACTAATGTGGAAATTCGGGGCTTTCACCAATCAAACCCCAAACAAGTTATCATAGTAATGATAAAACCCATAAACATGAACTAATAAATAGAAGCTAATCAATAACAATCCATACACACTTTAATCTCTATTCACACATAACCCCAAGAGGGAGATCTAGCGTCACATAAGATAAATAAGAATAAATATACCCATAATCTCCATTGAAGTGATTTATTAAATCTTAAGTGAATGTTACTTCAAACTTGGCACTCCTACAAATCAACAATGGGGGTGAGCTAATATTCCACTTAGAAATTCTCCAATGTATTCTTCACCCAAAAATTATACAATATTTTCTTCTCCAAACAATAGAGGCTATGAATTTAAGAGCTAAACCTAAAAATTGGGGAAGATAAAATTGTGATTCATGATGCTAGGGTTTGAGTTTTTTTGTCATAAATTGGGATCAACCACGCCTATTTCCAATTTTTCCCTTAGATTGATTATTTTATTAAGCCGCGATCGTGCAGGTCTAGCTGCGACTGCGATTATAGGAACGCGGGTAACTTCCATAATCGTGGTTGAATGAATTTTGATTGTCTTCCACGATCGCGGTTAGAAGACTGCGACAACGGTACTTGAGGCCTTTCTGCTCCAAGTCTTTAGCTACACTTTTCATGCTCCCTTTTGATCAATTTTATCTCCAATCCACATCTTTTGATCTCCTCAACTCTATGCCTGCAAAGAGTAGATATTAGTGCATTTTATCATCAATATGTCTCATTCATTCATTCAAAACAAGGTAATGTGCCCAAATGTTTAGTGAGAATGAAGTGTAAAATCATTACTCATCAACTGTCTCAACTTCAAAAATTTGCTTGTCCTCAAGCAATACTACCTCTTACCATAAGACAACAATTCTCTATGCCCAAACTTTATACCTTAAGGCTTACAATGACTTCAACTTTAGTTGCAACCACAAGTAGCTCATTGCATAGGGGCTAAGCTAATTTCCACCACACCCTTCATTATAAGATGCAACATTCGAGGATACGTAGGACTTTAAAGATAAACCAAGCAACAATGACCAATACTCTAGGGGTGGCTTCCTATTGCCACAACTAAGTTATACTCCTTCTGCCACATTGCTCGAAAGGTGATAAAATCACCCACCTTAACTTGTTTCACATGCCAACATCACAAAAAAAAGAATTTCACACTCCAAGCTACCAAATTTGCAACAAGGAATTTTAAGTGAAAAAATTCTCTCCCTCACAAAAGAAATCTCCATGCAATAAGTGTAATACCATAGGATTGCACCTATTTTCAATTACCACTATGAAGAGAGTAAATGGTCGGAGATCTCAAAGGACTTTTTAAACTAGCAACGTAGGTTAGGGCTAGGGTAGGATATCATTTAGGACAACATGGATACATCCTTCCTTGAACATCTAGATCACACTTTTAAATCCTCCTCTTTGACTATGGGCCATTCTTCTTTGTTTTCTCTCTTTTATCATGCCGACTTTTTGCTTCCTTTGTTTACCTATTTCTTTCATTTTTTTTCTTGCAACTTTCGTGCAATTCATTTCTTTTGTTAGATCGTTTGTTTTTCTATTCCTTTATTTTTAACACTTAGGCACATTCGGCATTTCACTAACAAATTTATGGCCTCACACTTCCTTCTATCAATTTTTACCACCCCAACTTAGGCTTTTAGCCTCAAGTTATATTTTCAAGTTCAAGGATGGTTTGGTTCAAAAGAGGGATAAAAAGAATGGATCATAGGTTGTAATAAGTTTTCCTAGGAAAGGTCCAAAGCCTCAAAGTGGGTATTAGGGATTATAATTACGCATGGGTAGGATTTTTAGGCTAGAGTGGGTTCCAAAATCACAAGGATGGCCTAAGATTATTTCTCCAACCATATACAATAAAAATTAGTTTTGAAAGACTAATGGGGAAAGTTATAGATAACACAAGTGTACAAGATATGAATACCAAATTCTCACCACACATGGCATGAAAAATTCATAAAGGGAGCTCAAATGTCCCTCCCACGAGAGATAAAATGGGTGCATCTATTTCTATTCATATGTCAGAGTTTATAATGCCACAAAAAGAGAATAAAGTTTTGTTACAAATTTGCTCACGTCCATGCCCTTGATCTTGTTTTGAAAATTTTTAGATGGAGGGAGTTGTATATTTTAAATTAGCACCACACATAATTTTCTAAATTATGGCAACAATAAAAGCCTTAGACTCACATTTAGGCTCAAAACGAGCACACTAACTATATGGCTACTCAGACTTCACCTATGGCTTACAATGTGATCCCAAACTTTAAAACATACAATACCACAGGTACTTAGACTTCCGTTGTATTTTAGACATTTATGCTACGGGTACTCAGACCTTTTCTGCACCTATGACTCAAAACCCAAACACGATGCTTTACCCTTAAGAATAATGTCACTCAATCTATCATAGGTCAAAGTTAGTCATGTATCATCTAAATCAAAATAAAAGTCAAAGAAAAAACTAAAACTAAAAACCACATGGTAATCCATAAAACGTGGGCACCATCAGAGTTCTCAAAGATATAGCATATCAAAACCAAATAAATAAAAAAGTATCTAGAGTGTCATCCCAAAACAACATCAAACAGAAATATCCAGCTACACATAATCAAAATAATACAAATCTTGGGGCATCCCCAACTAAAAAAATGCAGTGTCCCCAATTTATGTGCAAGCAAACAAGAGTAGTAGGGGTCTCCCTGAATATGTATCAAGAGCTATCCTCTCCTGCTGAATCTACACCATTACCACCAACATCAGCAGTAGACCAATCAGTAGGGGCCTCGCCCTCACTGTCCATCCTAGGTGCAGGTAGTTGATGGTTGGTCTTGAGCACCTTGAATATGACCTTTACCACCTTTCACTACTTCTTGAAGAATTTATCTCACTTCTTCTCTGTTTTACTATTTTCTTATATGATTCCCTATGGTCTCTATGTGATGCAGCTATAGTTGAATAAGCTTTCTCCAAATGGGCAATAGTGGCTCCCTGCTTTTCCTGCTCCTTCTTGTATTTCTCATAGTCAGACTGAGCTACATATGAGTGACGAGTGGTGGAAGACTCTCACAGTCCCTGAGGTAGTTTGGACAGTAATTCTCTATCAACCCATATCTGACCTAATATGTCATCGAGGGTGTTGAGTGATGAAGGCCTATAAGAGTCTGTATCCTTTTGGGTTGATTTGCCGGAGTCTTCCTTCCTATTTTTGCTCTATCCCGAGGAAACCTCACCTCTAAAATTGAGTGGGAAGATATGGGGTCCTGGAATCACCTAGGTATCTGTAGTATATTCCTCTACTTCTTCCCTCCTGCATAACTCTGTGAAAAGAGAAGGGAGGAGAAGATGTGTCCCTCCATGATTTTTGATGTACCTTCATTCTGAATGCACAATCTTGCCCATATTTAGGGAAATCTTAGAGACAAGATAAGTCACCATTCGAGCTCATAAGTTTTTATCAATGGTCATATGAGTGCATGGCAATAATTGGCTACAGATAATATTCAGCCAAAGTCTGACCTCAGTTGTGAAGTCATTCATCAGAATGTCTCTCTTGGTAGTGGCCCAGGGAACATTTTTCCAGGACATAAAATATTTTCCATCCAGGTCCCTGGCTCACGTGGTTTTACATGGAACTGCTTCATGTTAGCATCTAAGAGTCCATACACCTCGTTGATTCGATCTATCCCAAAGTTCACTTGCTTTCCCCGAATCATCACCACTGGGTTTGTGAAAGAAACTATGCTTATGTTAGCATAGAATTCATGCACCCAATGCTTATTACCAACACAGTGTTCTGGGGAAAAACATAGACACCCAGTTTGAGTGAGTTTAGCTTGAAACCTTGGGAATTTTTCCTCTACTTTGTCCAATATGAAACCCCTTTCAACCAGTAACTTGGTCTTATAGAAATCCGCATAGTAGAGGTTCTGACATGCTGGATCCATGAATCTAGTGTTGTCAAATGCCTCCATCTCTGAGTCTTAGATCCAGTAAAAAATGCACTTAGGCCATCATTAGTACTATCACACCAAAAATATGCTAGATCAAACAAATAAATGCATGTGGTAGTATTATAGAAGGTTTTGGGGGAAGAAATGGACGTGCAAAATTTTTGAGTTCTTGCAGACACTACCCTTAGGTATGGAAATCGTGGAGTAGTGACCGCGACTGAGAAGATGCGACCGCGGTCATCGGGACTGCAATCGTTGTACCTGAGACCGTACTATGAAATTTTGCACTTTAGTTAGAATATACAATTTTATCCCTACATTCGTGTTCCATTAGGCATGTAAGTATTAACACTAAGTGACCCAGGCATATTTATCATGATTATACTCCCAAACTCAAAGAATTTAACATGTAATTCATAGGGGTATTAAGTCAAACACAAAGTGTACACAATCATTTCAACCGTTTAAACCTTAAATTTGGGTACTCAAGACTTCCCCATTAGTGTGTACACCAACTAGAATAGTTAACTACAACAATAACCAAAAGTAAGCGCGCATTTAATGATGAAATCATCATTTCAAGCCTCTCCTAAACTACAAGTTCCAAGTATATAATTATTCAAATCAGTAGAGTTGGCATAACTTATCAAATTAGATAATGCACAGGATAAATTGACACTTGGATATACAATCTAATGCCAAAAATTAAAGAGAATTTTGAGAGAAATTGAAATAGAGGTGTGAGGGAAAGTGGTCTTCGGATGGTCATTTAAGCTAATTTAACTGTGATTCTGGTTCTAGTACCACGATCGTGGTGGCATGGACTACGATCGCGGTAACTGAGACCAAAAGTTGGGCCTCCTGCACTTCCTGTTTAGTCCAAACTTTCTAATTTCACACATTTCCCTTTTTCAAGTTCATTCAACATTCCTCATAGTGCTAGAATTTCATGGATTATGCATGAAGAAATGTAAAAACAAAATCTATTCTATCATGCTTAAATAAAAAGCATATGTGCCACTTTTCATGGCATGATTGGTTTCTTCCCATCGAGTGCTTAGTTTTATGTCCTAGCCCAAAACCTCCACCATTTCATTTTATGTCTCCACTTAGATGAGCTGAATATCCATCCCAACTTTCGTTCAATATACAATTAGCGGCAGAGGGATAGAAAATTAATATCTTCCAAGATGAAACTTGGAAGAGGTGAGGACATGGGGAGCAAGCTTTGATCTTTCCATTTAGAAGATTTGAAGAATATTTTACCCAACTTCACATAAAACTTTAAGTTTGGCTCCTTGGGTAAAAGTGAGTTCATCAATAGGCCACTAGTTGCACATCGAGCGTTGAGTTCCTTAGCCATTGATGGAGGAAGTTCCACATGCTCCTTTGGAATGTCAAATTCCAAAATAAAGGAATCTTACTCTGTCTCCCCACCATCCATCATTTACTTGGATGGATGAATCCTAAATACATCCTCTAAGCATAATGTTGAAAAATGGTTTGAATGAGGCCCAACTCCTAATTCCGGGTTAGCCTATTCGAAATCATTGTCACCCTAAAATAAACTAGAGTCATCATAAGAGGTTAGAATCAATTCTTTATTTGACCTCAGTGCCATTTCTTTTATTGTGTCTTATTCTTCATCATATGACTCAGTGGATTGGGAAGTTATCGAGGAGTCTTCGCGATCAAGCTCATCATCATAGCTTGGTTTCTCTTCTTGATGGACCTACTCTTGGGAAATGGGCATGGTTGCAATGTTTAAAAGAATTATGTTCTTTCCCAATTCCTTTGCCTTGACATTTTCCCATCAGAACACCCCATAGGATTGATGCAAGTCTTGTACATTTTCCCCGATTATAGTTACCCGATCAAAAATACTATGAAGCATTTCTCCAAGACCAATGGGTCCAGTTTGTTGCTCCTTTTTCTTCTCATCATAAGAACTATCAATCTCATAAGAAGAACTAGAAATTTGGCTAGTATAATAGGGGGAAGGGGTATTTGGATAATCATCCCAATGTCCATCTATACCACTACATAAAGGACACCTATAATCCCCACAGGATCGAGATGGTGGGTCTATTTCTCTCTAGGAATAATAGTTACAATCTATCCTAAAGTATGGTCCATCATAGATTGGACATGGGTCGTCATGATAGGATTCCCAACTACCAATATCATAATTTTTAGGAGATGCCATAGAGAAAAGTAAGAATAAAATAAAATCTACCTACAAAGAAAAATCATAAACAAATATATACAAGCTTGAATTCAATAAAGTAGATAAAATTTCAAACAAACTTAATACGCCAAATTGTTCCCCAGCAATGACACCATTTTTTATAATGCTCAACTTTCACATAAATTTAAGTGCAAGGTGGTAGTCATTAATATATTTACCCATCTTTGGAGTCAGGGTCGAATCCACGAGGAACAATTTGAGTGTCAATCAAGTTACTTTAAAATAATACATAGAAGTTAAATCACAACCAATGTTACAAGAAGGTAAAAATGGGAGAGATAGGTATCTACACTAATGTTTTTTTTTTCTAGTATAAATTTAGGGAGATGAATGATTAGATTTTTAAAAGGTATGCACGGATCTTGGGATTATGCACTACTAAGGGAGCGATATGTGGGTACTGGCTATCAACATCAATTTAATAAGTCAAATATGGTTATGTTTGGTTATAGATTTTGAGGTTAGTCTTTCAACAAAACACCAAACTTTCACACATTGATTCTTTCGAATACCTAATAGGTGTGTTCAATATTTTGTAACCACAACGTTAATCTAGGCATCCCTATTTCTAGGATGATATCCATGGAATAGTAAACCTCATATTCACCCTTATGTCTAAGATAGGGAAAATTTAGATAACTACACACAGAATTGTCTATCATTGCTTTGGTCTCTACATCCCTCTTTTGAGGATGAAATAGATTCCTAGACTTTACCTAAAACCCTTCTTTTGAAGATGGCTTTCAGTTTTCTAGAGCATGGACCTTTCACTCATCATACCCATGTGGGAATTTGGGGCTTTCGTCCATCAAACCCCAACCAAGTGAGAATAGTAATAATAAAACCCATAAACATGAACTACAAAATAGAAGAAAATAAATAAAAACCCACACATACTTTAATCCCTATTCACACATAACCTCAAGAGGGAGATCTAGCTACACATAAGATAAATAAGCTTAGATATACCCATAACCTCCATTGATGTAATTTATTGAAGCTTAAGTGAATGTTACTTCAAAATTGGCACTCCCACAAATCAACAATGGAAGTGAGCTAATATTCCACTTAGAAAGTCTCCAATGTATTCTTCACCCGAAAAATTATACAATATTTTCTTCTCCGTAAAATGGAGGCTATGAATTTAAGAGCTAAACCTAAAATTGGTGAAGATGGAATTGTGATTCATGATGCTAGGGTTTGAGTCTTTTTGTCAAAATTAGGATTAGCCATGTGAATTTCCAGTGTTTTCCTTTGGTTGATTTCTTTCTCTAAGCCGCGATCGTGTGGGTCTGGCTGCGACCACGGTTACATGACCGTAGGTAACTTACATAATCATGATTTAATGACTTTTATTTGACTACTACGATCATGGTCAGCAAACTGCGTCTGCGGTACCTGAGGCCTTTCTGCTCCAAGTCTTCAGATGTACTTTTTCATGCTCCCTTTTGATCATTTTTAGCTCCAATCCACATCTTTTGATCTCTTCAACTCTATTCCTACAAAGTGTGGATATTAGTGCATTTTATCACCAATATATCTCATTTATTCATTCAAAACAAGGTAATGTGCACAAATTTTAGTGAGAATGAGTGGTAAAATAATCACTCAAGGAAATTACCACCCCAATCCACTTAATTCACTACTAAAAGAAGTTATCGATGGGGTTATTCAAGTATGCATAAATCTACCCAAAGGAATACGGCAACAATATAGTAACATCAAGGCATGTAACCAATGATGGGTATGGAAACCCCAACACAATTCAAAATTGAAATTAAAAGACAGAGACCAAAAACATACCTATAATGATGGAATGCAAAGTCATGGTTCCTGACTGCTTGAAGAAGTAGGAATCTGAATGCGTCTGACCTTAGATTGAGTATCTAAAGGACCAACTAAAAGACTAAGTACACTACCTCTAGTTGAATGTGCCACAACTCTAACAGACTGATTTGACTATGCTGACGAACTAATAATCTTACACCAGGGACACTCTTTAGACTAATGATCGATCTCTCTATGGTCGTAAAAAACCTTTGAAGCTCTAACATCATGGTAAACACGAGCTGACCCCAACTCGTTAACCAACTAATGACTGGGGTACTCCCTATAAAAATGATCACCCTAACTACAATCATAAAAAACCTTAAAAGCCCAGTACTAGAGAGGAACATGTGCAAACCATGATTGAAATACTTGCTCAACTCTATTTTATTAACCATTTGATGTACTGGGCACCACTACTTGGTATGAAGTATCCATAAAAGGACTCAGAATCGCTAAAATGGTATCCATAAAAGTAGAGGCATTCACAAACCCCATCGTAACATAGGCTATCCCCAAACACTCTAGATGATTCTAAAGACCCTCAATATTAATATCAAATTTTATGGCTCAAAGGTGAGCTAAAACTTTTGTAACATGCATAGAAGTCCCATCTGAACCAATCAGTGGCTCGTGCTATCCATCTGGAAAAGTGGAGTCAAAATAATTACTTAAGATTTCATAGAAGTATGAATACACAGTAAGGAGTCAAGAATAGATTTTCCTAACAATTCCCTACAACATCTCAAAGATAGGATACAAATATCTCTACATCGTTCTACAGGACTCTACTGGCACATAGCTCTTGTACTAATAATATTGATATGCCTAAACTCTGATACCAATTGGTCATGACCTAATTTTTCAAGTCATGATGGCACCTATCATAACCCGCTAGTAGATAAGCCAACCTATAGTCTAGAACAACTAGGAACAAACAATAAGAAAGGCAAAAGAAAAACTAAATAAAATAGAAAGAGTCCAAGCTGAAATAAATACGTTTCAAAAACTTGGTAAAGTTAATACAAGAGCTTCTAGAAAAACATGAGTACAAAGTAAGCATAAGACATTATCCGGACTTACATCCTTTATTACTTGTATGAATATGTACACTTGTGCATGCGAAAAGACACATTAAGTTTTTGGCACCGTTACCAGGGATTTAATTTGAAATTGATACTATTTTGAGGTTTTATTGAATTATTTAGATTTTTTTTTTTTTTTGTTTTATTTCAAGTTACATAATAGCTTATGCTAAACACTCTGAGTTAGGGCAATCCCTTGATTCCAATTGAGTATGAGCTTGAACATACTCTTATATAGTTGAGAGCAATGGGTGATAATTTGAACAATTAAGATAACCTAAATGAGGCCAAGGATAGAGCTACATTTCAGATCCCTCCCACACCACATATTCTTGTGTTAAATTTTGTAAGGCTAAATTAGAAAAATGCCTATAGAGCTATAGTAAAGTTCAATATCATTGGAAATTTTGAGCTTAAAGAGGGAGTGCAGAACTCTAGTCAATATCATGATAAACCAAAAGAAGACACACAAGCACCTAGTAAAGTTTATTAAGTTAAGTGAAAAATTCAATGACAAAAATAAAAAACCAAGTGTATTCCTACATAGTGGGATCTGGGGAGGGTAAAATATACACAGTCCATATCACAACCTCCGAAGAAGTAGAAACATTGTTTTCGATAACCCTCAACTCAAGACAATGAATAGTACATAAATTCATAATAAAGCATGAAATAAGATGGAATAATATAAATAAGACACCTAAAAATTAATACCCTACACTAATGAACCAAAGTATTTTAGATGACTACATGTTGTTGACATATTCTACTTCTTACTGATTGGGAAAGAAATGCAGTGGTTGCAGAACTAGCCATCATGCTCTATCACGTCTTGGAATGCTTTGTCTGAAAAGTTTAATAACAGGTTCTTGTCATCTAAAAGAATAAAAAAGCTCAGAGGAATGATTTCTAGATTTGTTCAAAAATATGTCGAATCCCTTCCCAAAGTTTGGAAGAGATATGAGGGTTACTTGAGAGATTTACCAGATTACCATCAGCCCAATGAGATTATTAGGCATAAATTTATTGAAGGATTGAGGACAAAATATAAGTCTTTATTAAATGATACAGCTCAAGGGAAAATTTTATGCAAGAGTTATGATGAAATTGAGCCATTTCTCAATCTTATGTCATTAGGTCATCGAGTCAATTCAGAGCCCAATAGACAATTCACTTTTACTTAAGAAACACTAGGTAATTTAGAGCTAGATGATGTATCAACCATTCGGGCTGATATTGGGCTATTGTGTGTCTTAATAAAGTAGAGTTTATTAGCTCCAAGTATAGGCCAAGTTTAATATGTACAACAGGTTTAAGTGTGTTTTGTTTTGTGAAAAGCATTGTATACATCATGCCAACTCTTAATGGAGTTTGAATTTAGAACCTATATATTATGTGGGGGCAACAAATTATAGGAACCACCTAAACTTCTCTGGAGATGGAAATCAATATCTCAAAGATATACGTAACAAGCTCCACAAGTGAGCAATTTTTTAGAAGAAAAAATAATGAAATTATTGGACAACAAACTCAGATTATGAACAAAATGCAAAATTCCATTCATGAACTTAAGTGTCAAGTGGGCTAACTAGATTCATCACACTATGCAAGACTTGCAGGTGCACTATCGAGTGATACAAGACATAATTAAAAATAGGTAATAGTAATTACATTAAGGAATGAAAGAGAGTTGATTGAAGATTCTCTCAAACAAATAAGTGAAGATGCAAGTGTATAGTTTCCCGATGCAGAGCCTCCAAACAGTAGAGTAACTAACTATGACAATTATAGAAATTCGCCTCCTTCCCACAAAGGTTGATCCCACCACTAACTCTAGGGATATAGCCAGTTCAAATAGAAATAAGAGAACAAATGTTGTTGAGGAACTTGAGATTGCAATAAAGAGACCTTCACCCTTATTCCCACAAAGATTCCAAAAAATCAAGAAGGATTTAAATTTTAAGAAGCTTCTTGAAATCTTCAAGAAACTTCACATCAATATCCCTTTGATTGATGTTGTGAGGAACATGACCAAATATACCAAATACCTAAGAGAAGTCATTTCCAAAAAGGGAGAACATGTAGAATTCAAGATGGTTGCACTCATTAAAGAATGTAGTTCGAGTGTATTGAGAAAGCTTCCTGAAAAGCTTAAATATCATGGGACTTTTACCCTCTTCATTCAAATTGGAAAAGATGAGGTTGGGCATGCATAGTGTGATCTTGGGAAAGTATAAACTTAATGCCCTTATTTTTGTTCCAGACACTTGGTTTAGGAAGGCCACACCCAACTACTATTACTCTACAATTTGTAAATCGCTCTCCTGTGCAACCGGAAGGAGAAATTTAAAATATGCTCATCAAGGTAGATATGTTCGAGATTGCAGCAGACTTTATTATTTTAGATTTTAAAGAAGATGAGTGGGTACCACTTAGTTTGGGATGCTCATTCTTAGCTATTAGTGGAGCCCTGATTGATGTACAAAAAGTGGATCTTAAGATGAGGATCCATGATGATGAGGACATGTTTAAAGTTTATAAGTCCCTCTCAAGTCCTTCACTCTATAGATACTTGTGTATAATCATAGAGATGGTCAATGATAAGTGTCGGGTAAAGGAGGCCCAAAAAGTAGAAAATCCAAGGATAAAGAGGGTGAATGATAATTCTGATCCTTCTAGTGTAAAGAAAAAGCCAAAGTTGCATCATATAGGTAAGAAAAGATTGAGAGAATTTGGCCAATTTATGACTTAAGATGAGCCGCGACGTTAAATCAAATATTGCTTGGAAGAAAACCAAAGTTGTAATAGTGTATTTTTATATTTATAATGTCATGTTTGACTATTTTTTGTTTTTGCTTTGTATAGATTTGGGAAAGTCTGAGTACCCAAAAATTGGACACTAAGATGCTTGGATGAAGAATAAATGTCTGGTCATTCACCCTTTTGATGAAATTTTGAGAGAATACATGACACTAGGTAGGCCCTAGAGGGCCTAAAGGAGTATTTATAACTACTGGTTGATTTTGTTTAATGCTTTGGAGACAAAGCATGAATTTAAGTGTGGGGTGACATTCTTTTAATATTTTTTACGGGTGAAGTATGCTTTAGGAGTTACATTGTTTTAGTTGAAAAAATTCTGAAATAAAAAAATTAAAGTAAAAAAACACCAAAATATTTTTGTTTAGTTTTCTAGATTAAAATAGTTGGTGTTTTTTTCAGCTTTTTAGTTCTTTAATAGAACATACTTCACCTACTCCTTGGTTTTTCTTTTCAATTTTTTTTGTGGGGAGGACCTTTGAATCGACTATCCTTTTAAATTTTTAGAACTATTTTTTCTTTTACTTTTAGGTAGACTAACATTTCCTGACAATGGATGGTTGATGACCGTATTGAAGGAAAAGTTAGTCATTAGGAGTTTGAGAGTCTTTAGGACAAATTAAATGTGAGGTTCTCTTGTTAGGTGCCATAAATGAACTAAATGATTCGAGTTGATTTTAAATTTGAGCATGCTATAAGAAAAACTAATGACTTATTTTAGGACACCTAAGGTTTTTTACTAGACTCTTGTGTTTCCATGTGTGTTAGTTGTTTGTTGATTGCTTTCATCTTGATGTCTAAAACTTTCCTGGTGTATTTACTAAGCAAAATCTAGAATGTTGAGTTTAGGAGATGATATCGGTATTTCTTTGACTAGCCTATTTTTATCCTTTTGTTTACCTGCCTACAATCGATGATCTTAGTTAGCAATATTGAGCCTTTACCAAATTATTTGGTAGCCTTATCTAAAATTAAAATCCTTTTCTTTCAGTTGTACTTTAATTTGATTCAAAACTCCTAAGCACTTTATTTAATAAGAAGAGTTGAAGGGAGTAAGAAAAAATAGGGAAATAGTTGAAGATGGAAAAATGTAGAAAAGTATAAGGGTGCCAGTGTGAAAGAAATTCATATGCCATTAGTAAGGAGAAGAAAAACAAAGTAAAATATTGAAAAAAGAGTGTTTGATGATTGATCTCCTTACTAATTGTGTGTGAATTTGCTTAAAGAGATGGAAAACAAAGAAACCTATGGGTGAGAAGAGTAGAACAAAGATTTGGTTGATTGAATACCATGCAAATGATGAAAAATTTATGATGTATTAAAGTGGTTAGGAAAGTTAGTCACTGTTTTAGCCAAAAAAATTCCTACCACCCCTCATCCTACATTACAACCCAAAAATTCTTACTTGATTTTAGATTTGACATTCTTATATTAGTGGAGTAGTACAATAAGGTCAATATTATTGTTCATAATATATTGCATGTGAAATTCCTTTTGAGAGTGAGTGAAATCTTATTCTTATATCCATTCTTGCATTAATATGTATATTGGTGAGTGAATATGAGTAACTGTCTTATTGTAAGGAACATGGTCGATGAATGATAAATGAATTATTAGATCTCTTGGTTGCATGAATTGTATGAGTTTTCATAGATCATAAATTCAATTATGAGTCTAGGAGGTCTTCGAGTATTTGTTAAATGTGTTGAATGATTAAAGCTTGGTTAATAACAACTTGCCATCTATGATAGTCATTGTAGTCTTAGCTTGAGTAGTCTTGTTCCAATTGGTGTAGTTGTAGTCGAGTATAACTCATGTTTATATAGGTTACTTGAGGACGAGTAAGGATTTAAGTGTGTAGTGCTGATGCGAGGCTAAAACCCATATTATTTTACTGTTTTTTGCCTTACATTTATTCTCGTTTTGGTGTTGTCTTGAGCATAAATGATGTGAGTTATACTTATGTTTCATGATTTTCTTATATAATAGTATATTGAGGTAATTTGAGCTTATACAAGAAGAAAACGGGCACCAAGAAACCAAATGGAAACAAGGAAGAATTTACGTCGCAATGCATTGCAAAATAAGCACAGAAGGGCCAAAAATGTTGTAGCCGCAAGAAGTGCGAGAGTTTTACTAGTAATCTAGATCAGGGAGCTAGCGCCACACCCCTAAAAGCAAGGAGTGATGCAAAATTCTTATTTTTTACATGTTCTTCATGCCAAAGCTTTGCTTTTTAGTCTTGGCACAAGTTGGGACCTCTTCATACCCGATTGGGATTGGTTTTTTACATTCTAAGGGTTCCTAAACTCTATAAAAACCATCTCCATACTCTTTTTCCTCATTAAAAACTAATTTATGGAAGCCAAAAGCTAGGACAACGCTCAAGAACAAGATTTAGTTAATTTTCTTATTTTATTTTTGATTTCTACCTTGTAAACTCATGAAATCTCTTCTTCTAAGGAGATTCATAGGTAGCTAAACCTCTTAATTTATGGAGTAGTGGCTTATCGTGAAAGTTGTATCTTTAATATCATATTATCTATTTTGATTTCCATATATTGAGTTGTTTATTTTTTCTTGCTTTTCATTATTCGTTTGATTGATCACCTTAGGGATGGTTTGTCGCACTTGGAAAAAGGGAAAGACAAGTATAAAAAAAGTTAATAGGTCTAGTTATGAACCTCATAGGGAAAGGGAATCGATTCATCACTGAGGATAGAAATATACCTTGTGACCTAGCTTAGTTGATACAAATGATATCTTCATGCACTTCACTATTAACCGGTGACCATAGAAATATAGGTGTTAGGGAAAGCCGAGAAGGCCTTGAGTTGTTGAAAAAATGCACAATATAGCTCAAATTAACATACAACTAGTAACTGAGGAAATCAAATTATTTTTATGATTGGATAGTTCAACTAGATTGTTAAAATACCACAACCCTAGATCTTTTCTCAAATATGAATTACAACACAACAAATCCATGACTTGGCTATAATTATTTTTGTTTACTTTTGAAACATACAAATTACTATTTATTATTGGTCTTCTACTGAATAGATCTAATAAGAATTAAACGCAGAACTTCAATCTGTCAAATCCCCATGGGTACGATATCTGAACTTAAATTTTTTATTACATGTACGATAACTTCGTGAGTTGTTTTCCTTGCACTTCTTGTGGTTCTTATAGCATTTGTTTCACCGTAGATTGATTGACCAAGTCCACCCATTTCACTAAGGAATGCGTAACCTTTGAATCAATCCACTAGGTCTTAAATGCTTGGAGTTCACATGCTGACAACACAAGCACCGAGCCACAATGTCAGCTACAACTCTTTGAATATCACGCCACTAGTAATGCTACCTCAAATCTCTATACATATTAGATGTCCCAAGGTGAATTAAATATCTAGAGCTATGGGCCTCCTGAAGTATCAAGTGAATCAAATCTCCTTCCATTAGAACACAAATGCAACCGTCGAATCTCAAAATTCCCTCAGAATCTAAGGTATCCCTCCTAGACTTACTCCTCAACACCTGATCTCGAATGCCACAAAGACTACTATCATAAAACCACCAACTCTAAATCAGCTCCAACAAGGTATACCTAGCCTTAATAATAGCATGAATTCTCCTAGTGTCTAAAATATCAAGCAAAAGCATCATGTTGATGTGTAACGCCAATTGTCACTCCGAAAACTAAAATAATACCCAAGATACCCATATTCACTTCCTTCCAGCTCAAGGTCTCTGCTACCACATTTGCCTCGCCCCATTGGTATAGAATAGAGAGGTCATAGTCCTTTAACAACTTAATCTTATATGTTGTCTTGAATTAAGCTTCCTCTAGGTCATAATGTATTGAAAACTATGGTTGTCAATTAAAATCTCATAGAAAACACCATACAAGTAATGGCTCCAAATATTAAGCTCAAAGACTACCAATGCCAACTCCAAGTCATTATTAGGGTAGTTGCACTCATGAACGTTCAGTTTTCTCAAAGCATATGCGATAACACAATGTTGCTGCATCAGAAAACACCCCAAACTAACACCAGAAGGATCACAATATATAGTAAATCCCTTTCCCTTAATTGGAAAACCAATAATGGAAGCTGAAGCCAGCAAGTACTTCAACTTTTGAAAGCTCACCTCATAGCCATCAGACAACTAAAATGGAACCTCTTTCGTAGTTAATCTAGTCATAGGCATTGCAGTAGTAGCAAAAATGTCGATGAACCACCTGTAGTAGCCTTCCAAACCGATAAAACTGTGAATTTAGTCAAAGATGTAGGACTAGCCTAATCATGAATGACCTCATTCTTTTCTGGGACCATTATATTCCCATCATTGGAAACTAAGTGACCAAAGAAAGATAAAGACTCAAGATAAAATTTTCACTTTGAGAATTTGGCAAAAAACCTATGATCTCTCAAAGTGTGGACCACAATCATCTAATATTGCCCGTGCTCTTCACTACTACTCAAATAGACAAGTATTTCATTAATGAATACTATCATAAAGGAGTTCAACTAAGTCATAAAAATATGGTTCATCAAGTGCATAAACATTGTTGGGGAATTGGTCAACCTAAAGACATTAATAGGAACTCATAATGGTCGTAAAGAGTCCTGAAGGTTGTCTTAGGGATGTCCTCCACCCGAATCCTCAACTAATGGTAGCCAAGCCTCAATTCTATCTTAGAAAACATCGTCGCACCCTGAAGTTAGAAAAATAGATCATCGATACAAGGCATAGGATATTTATTCTTCACTGTTGCCTTATTCAGTTGTCTGTAATAAAAACACATAAGCATAAAACCATTATTCTTTTACATAAACATAACAGGAACACTCTAAGCTTAGGTACCCGAGCTACTAAATCCCTTACACAGAAGATCCTAAACCCAAGTATTTATCTCCTTTAGCTCGACAGGAGCTATACGTAAGATGTCATAGAAATAGGTCTGGTGCCCAATTTATACTCAATAGCAAACTCAATATCACTTGTAAGAGAAGGGACAGGTAGGTCAGTAAGAAAGATATCATGAAAATCATAGACTACCAGAACAAGGTCAAGTATAGGACTTTTCATGCTAATACTATAATCAAAAGAAAGGTATGACTGACAACCCTTAAATACCAATCTTCTAGGCTATATATAAGAAATAATCTCAATTGATTTGTAGCTAAAAAAACCCTTCCACACAACCGAGGGTATGCTATACATGGATAAGGTAACGGTCTTGGCAAAGAAATCCAAGACCATATAATAGGGGGATAACCGGTCCATGACTAGAATCACATCAAAGTTAACCATGTCTAAAAATAAGGTTAGCTTGATACTATCGAATAGTGATAAAAAATGATTATAAACCTAATCTAAAAGAGTAGCTACATGCAAAGACATATATAGTGGCTCCCCAAAAAACCCTAACCATGGTTTATAATAAGTAGGATACATATGGATATGCGGATCCTAGATCAAATAAAATAGAAACTGGCAAATGACATAATGAAATCATACATGTGAAAAAAACATCTGACGCCTCAACTTTTAGCCTACTAGGCATAATATATACGTGATCTCATTCGACTTAGGATTGGGTGCCTATCCGACCTATCTAAGGACCTCCTCTGAACTTTGAGGACCATCCATATGATCATGTGCCACTCTTAGATGCAGGAGGTACTGATTTGATCGGTTAAGCACTCTATATTGAAGGATCAATCACCCTACGTTGAGGACACTCTCTGGAAAAATGGCCCATAATACCATAATTATAACATTCCCAAAAACTCAACTTTATTGAGAAGGATCTGGTTGATCCATAATGGCTACCTCAACAAAAAGGCCCTGACTATTCACTCTCAAGGATTGACCACTACTCTACTCGCTGACATCACTATAACAAAGTTTACCTGCTTCTGAATCTTTAGCACTACCTGAACGAGCCTACTAGATTGACGGTGATACTGATAAGGCTAATGTTGGGGGTACCTAATAATGATCTCAATCGAGTGACTAAAATCAATAAAAAAATGCAAGAAATCAACAACAAAAATAAAGATAGTGGAGAAAAAAGATATGATAATTATAATAAGTTGAGAACAAAAGAAATAAGGGTTAATTGAATCAATTAACCAAGGAAGAAAGAACTTGATTTCAATTAAAATAGAGAAACCTGATTTGAATCCACAAATGAGTAACTCTTGGGAAAACCAAAGTCAAGAAGTTTTAGATCAACAATGGGAATCCACCCACCACTAATCTCACTAACACCGTGGCTACACTAAAGGGATTCCACCCTGCACTCTGAAGGAGTTTAATTTTCTGTTCATTAAAGTCTAAGGATTAAATATGACTAAGATAACTATTTATACTTCTTGCCTTTACAAAAATAGCCTATTATAAAAAATAGCCTAAAAGTGGATATTTAGGAAATAACCCTATTTTGAGAAAATTTTGACTTAAGAGAGTCGCCACTTAATTTTGAAACAGAATTAAGAAACCTTTATAAGATACTTTAAATGATCCCAAACAGTAAAATCGCTTAAAATTTAAAGAGTTTGAGTAAGCGGTTCCTATTAACATTTTAGGAAGGTTTAAGGCACCTAAAACATCCGCTAACTTGCGGTTATCCGGACTGTTTGAAAAAATCTTTTGACTATCTTTCAATAAAGAAGAAGATGGTTTTTTTGAAAAGAAAGTGATTTTAGGAAAAGATTTGTATAAAAAATAAATTTTGACAACTTAGCATAGGATTTAACCAAGTCTAAGAAAATAAAAAGAAAAATAAGAACATAAAATGGTAAAGAGAGAAATTAGAAGAATTAGGCCGTTAGGCCTAAACCAATAAAACTGTCCTAAACTAATTCGGGCTTTCGGCCCATCATCACCTGTCCTAATCTATATTTTCGAGGCCTTTTTGGTCCTCAATATTCTTCACCTTTATTAGAATACTACTTTGGCTTCGAGGCTCCAAATAAATGAAAAAATAAATGACTAAGAAAAAAGAAGACAATAATGAAAATCGAGAATTTTCAAGTCTCTTAGAGACCTCATCAATGGGTTTTGACCCATTTTCCTTCTTTATCTATCTTTTAGCACTCGCACGCCATGTAGTCGACCTTGGGTTTAAACTTTGAATTTGACTCGAAGAGGTGGACCTCATTGGCCCATTACGAAATACGAGAGGAGAGGAGTCCATTTGGACTCGAGATATTTTTTGCATGCAAAGAAAAGATAAAGAAATTAATATACGTTCAAGGCATACAAGTGACATATTTCAAAGAAAAAAAAAATATCAAGAACCAATTTTTGAATGATAATGATAACCACACTTGCACAAGAATGAGAGTCAACAAATAAAATGCAAAACAAAGACACCTACTTACATGCCTCATGATTTATGATCATATAAGAATGAATAAAGGTAAAAGGAAGAAAGTCATATTCAACGAATTAATGCGAGAAACAAATATTGTAAGTTTGCAAAAGTAAAGGGATGAGGCAACAAGGAAAATACTCATGACTTCTAAAATTGAACAAACATAGACACTAATCCATATAACAAAAGAAAATAAAGGTTAAATTTTCAAGAAAGAGAATCTTTAAATTTCAATTAAGGCGACATTAATGAAAATTCATACATCTAAATTACAACTTAAATTTTATGGAAAAACGTGTAACAACCTTAGATTTATATTTCTAAGACATCGTTGATTCTCTTTTGATATTATGAATAAAAGAGAGACATGAATCAAGTCTTTACACACACAAAGAGCACATATAATAATTCGAAGTAAGAAAATAAGAATAAAAGTTTAGCATCTCTAAATGTGAAATATCATTCAACAATAATATAATGCATGAGTAAAAAATATCCAAATAATTCTATTTAACCACAAAAGTCCAAACTTTCTCATCATTTTGACAAGACAACATGCGAACAAAAGAGAAATAAACATCTTGGATGGAAAATAAAGGTAACACTTCATCTCTTATATGAGGATTTTGAAATTCACTAAAATTATCAGCAAGCAAATGAAAAATTCTTGACTTAACTAATTACTATTTTTATCTAGGTGAAACAAACAATAATAACAATTTTTTCAACATAAAAGAAACAACTTTACATGCTAAAACAAACATATCCACCAACAATGAATTTAAACAAGGCACGAGTTCGTCTTTTGAGCAAAGATCAAAACTTTATACATAACAATCAAAGAATAAAGTAAAAAGACAAATGAATCAATATTAACTATTCTTTTCAATATAAAGGAAATAACTTTACATGCTAAAAACAAACATATCTACCAACAATGAGTTTAAACAAGACATGGATATGTTTTTCAAGAAAAAATCTAAACTTTATTCAAAATAATCAAAGAACAAGGTCAAAAGGCAAAACAATCAATATTAAATATTCTTTTCAACATAAAGAAAATAACTTTACATGATAAAAACAAACATATCCACCAACAATGAGTTTAAATAAGACATGAGTATGTTTTTCAAACAAAATATCTAAACTTTATCCAAAATAATCAAAGAATAAGGTGGAAAGGCAAAAAATCAATATTAACTATTATTTTCAACAAAAAGAAAATAACTTTACATGCTAAAAATAAATATATCCACCATCAATGAGTTTAAACAAAGCATAAGTACATCTTTTAAGCAAATATTGAAACTTTATCTATAATAATTAAAGAATTAAGTAAAAAAAGGCACGTACAACTATTGCTAGGTCATTTTTATATCATGAACATGAAAATAATTAAAATATATGTACCTAAACATCCTATGGACTTCAAGGTCATCTACAGCAAACAATCCAAAAAAACAAAATTATAACTACGAACTACGAAGAAGAAAAAGATGAAGAAGAAAATGATAATAAAACAAAAAAAAGGAAAGGTGTGTTTACCTTTTTGGGGGTAGCGAAACGAGACTTCGAGCTTCGTCGGAATCAACCACCACCGAAAAACGTTGCCGGCAACTCGAAAATTTTGATTAGCCGACTAACTCTATGAAACAAAAAAATTTACTAAATAAAAATAACTATTTTGCTCAAAAGGAGTTTTTTCACCTTTCTAGACTTTTTTTTTCCTTTTCCACCCATTTTCTACCAAAGTAGTGGTAGTATTTATAGGAGAGAATGGGATTTTATTTCCTCTCTTCAACCAATGTGGGAGAAAAGTATTTATAGGAAAGAATGAAGATTTATTTCTTGTCATCCACCAATGTGGGAGAAAATGCAATTAAGAGTGTTTTTAGAATTTTAAAATTGAAGATAAGGTGAGGTGGAAGATAATGTGGGAGGAAATTGTATAATGTAGTACAACTTTTGAATTTCAAAATTAGGAAAGGACAAAGTTGGAGGGAAATAGTACAATGTAGTACAATTTGAAATTATTTTTTGGTGGGAATTAGGTAGAAGTTATGAGAGTTTTTGGGAATTTGGGGGTTATTTAAAATATGACACCAATTGGGATTTAAAATTTAGCCATATTTATTTAATTTTGACCAAATTAAAAATCAATTGACGGATTGCATTACAATTAGGGCCAATTTGAATTCAATTATGGCCAAATCTAATAGATTGGCTAAATTAATTTAAAATTGATACGAATTATTACTACTTTTAATCCTGAGCTTCTTGATTTTATAAAATCAAATGCATATTTATCCAAATAAATTATTTTGATGATAAATTATATTAAAATCAATATTTTAATCAATATATTTATTTTTAAAATAATTCTTGATAAAAATCCAATATTCCACAAAATAAATATTTAAGTAATCAAATTATATAATCTCATATAACTGAACAAGATAATATATAATCGCTACTTAAAATGACAAAATTACGTTCAAAAAATATTTTAAATTTTTTTATTCGGATGAAATAAATCATTCAATTTTATTAAAAGTCGAAGAAACTCAGGTTCAAATTTAGTCGTGGAGGACAAAAATAAAGTGTCAACAACTGCCCCCTCCCCTTGGGTATGGTGTATGCAAGTAACACCGGGCAAATGAAGGTTGACGTTCCTAATTTTTGTCCAACCATAAATTCAAATCTGAAAGATGTTAACTTTCGCACGTGTTTTATAGAGTTATGGCCAGACCTTGGTATCAGGTTTCCTACATGTCTCAGGTTATCTGAGAATTTGGTCCACTTGTAGTTCATAAAGCTTGATTTAAAGCACGATTTTCAAAAAATCACCAGTTATCTTGATTTTAGAGTTTTTAATGGAACCAAAAAGCTAGAGAATAAAGAGATTTGGGAAGAGGTTGGAATATAGTTGATTTTTCAACAAATAGCCCAACCTATATATCTCTAAGACTCAAGAGAATCATACTGCTTGTAGTTTGACTCAATCGATAGAAAAGAAAACCTTTTATTTTAGATGATCTTTGGCCCGAGATGAGTGACAAGTTATTCGAGTTATGAAAAAGAGGCTTGTAACCTCTTAACCATGAACGTCGAGCTCTTCACATCCATAGGTAAGAATTTATTTGGACATAATTTCCAAAACTCTAGGTATCCTATCAGTCAAATTTGAAAGAAAGGGAAGGTTACCTTCGATATGAGTTTAGAAATGTCCCGAAGGTGAAGCTAAAACTGAAATATCCCAAAATACCCACATGCCTTCTAACAGGGGTGTAGTTTGATTGGTTATGGTGATCATTATTTAGCTCGCGTCCAATGATTTTGACGCCCCTCTCCAGACTACATCCAGTTTGCTACTAAGAAAGTGTTTAATGTTATGTTGTGTCCTATTTGGAGTCGTCCACCCCTGTGGTTTTTATTTGATATTTTTATCCTCTCGGATGTTCTCGATAATGTCTCAAAAAAAAATTGTTAGTGCTAAGCATAATTCGCGAAAGAGGTATATAGTGTTCACCATATCTCCACATGAGTTGTCACCTGAAAAATGAAGTCATCCTTTCATGTACCTATTTGGAAAGAAATAACTTGAAATAAAAGACACAACAACCCTCTGGTTGTTGCATAATTATCTTATTTGTCGATTGAATATGTCTTCAAAGTGGGAAGGCCCTTTTGGATACTGATGACACTTTATGCAGAACGGTCCCTACGATCGTGTAATATTATGTTGATGCGGTAACCCTTTTTAGTCCCCTATTGTACTTTTGGAATGATAACCTTTTCGGTTATTAATGATAGTTCTTTGCATATGATCTCATGTAAGTCTTGCACATCTTTTGTATCGATACGACATATATATTTCCCTCAAATTATCAATCTTTGGATAATATTATGCATTATTTGATATTGGATACGAGGCGACTTACATATATTCTTTAAATTGCTAGCCCTTAGGTAATCCCACACATTATCTGACCTTGGATAAGAGATGGCTTACAGATATCCCTTCAATATCTAGTTCTGAGGTATTCCTGCACATCATCGACCTTGGATACAATATGGCTTATAGATATATCTAAAATTAGTAGTCTTTGGGTAATCTTGCACATTATCGATCTTGGATATGACGTTACTTATAGAGAACCCTTGGATTTATCAATTTGATAATCTCGCATATTCTCCAGTAAGGATTGAATTACGACTTATGGATAACCTTCGGACTATTATTTTTTTGGTAACCTTGCACACTATCTGGTTAGGATGTTTTTGTGCTTACGGATGACCTATGGGTTATCAACTCAGAGGTAATCTTACACACTATTCTATTTCAAATAATATGACTTATAGATGATCCTCAAATTATCAATTTCAAGGAAATCTCATATGTCGTTCGCTTTCAGATGGCGACTTAAAGACGTCCCTTTGAATTATGTTCTTTTGATACATTCATATGCTGATTCATAAAATGATAAGACATTCTCGACGTTAGTGTATGCTATCTCGTGTGTTAACATATATTAGATGCTGATGATATCCTCGATACTAGTGTTGCTATCTCTTATGTCAACAGATATTAGATGCTGATAATATCCTTGATGACAGTATATGCTATCTCACTTGTCAACAGATATTAGATGCTGATGATATCCTCAATGCCAGCATATGATATCTCACGTGTCATCAGATATTTAATGTAAATGATATCCTCGACGCCAGTGTATGATATCTCACATGTCATCAGATATTTAATGCAGATGATTTCCTCGATGCCAACGTATGATATCTGGTGTGTCATCAGATATTTAATGTAGATGATACCCTCAACGCCAGTGTATGATATCTTATGCATCATCAGATATTTAATGCAGATGATACTCTTGATGCCAGCGTATAATATCTCGTGCGTTATCAGATATTTAATGCAGATCATACCCTCGACGCCAGCGTATGATATCTCGTGCATCATCAGATATTTAATGCCGATGATACCCTCGATGCCAGCATATGATATCTCACACATTATTAGATATTTAATGCAGATGATACCCTCGACGCCAGCGTATGATATCTTGCGCGTCATTAGATATTTAATGCAGATGATATCCTCGATGTGAGTAGGTGATATCTCGCGCGTCATCATATATTTAATACAGATGATAACCTCAACGCCAGAGTATGATATCTCACGCGTCATCAGATATTTAATGCTGATGATATCGTCGATGCCAACATATTATATCTCGCGTGTCAATAAATATTAGATGTTAATGATATCCTCGATGCCAGCATATGATATCTGATGTGTCAACAGATATTCGATGATGATATCCTCGATGCTAGCATATGATGTCTCGCGTGTCAACAAATATTAGACAATGATATCCTCGATGCCAGTATATGATATCTCACGTGTCAACTGATATTGATGATGATGATATCCTCAACGCCAGCGTATGATATCTTACGTGTCAACAGATATTGATGATGATGATATCCTCGATGCGAGCATATGATATCTCACGTGTCAATAGATATTGATGAAGATGATATCCTCGACTACAGTGTATGATATATCTTGTGTTAATAGATATTAGATGATGATGATATCCTCGACTCCAGTGTAAGATATCTCATGTGTCAACAGATATTAATGATGATAATATCCTCGATGCTAGAATATGATATCTTGCATGTCTACACATATTAGATACAATTGCCCTCTCGGCAAAGAGATGATATGAAATGGTTTTTCAAGTGATTTGAAAACAGTTTCACCTGAGTTCATTTGTCTGCTTCTTGTTTTCTACATGTACCTGTACTCAAGGTAGACAATTAGTAGACACAATGTCGCTCTTACTGGAGACCAAAGTCAAGCTTTATGACAAATACTGAGCATCTTAATTTGAATGGCTTATTCTGCTATTAATCTTCTCTTTTTGAAGAAATGATTAAATAGTAAATCCACCAGATGCAAGTAAACGGGGCAAAACCCTTGTTTGGGGATTACCCAAATACTGTTTGCTTCGCTTCAAGGCAAATTTTGAGGATGACTTTATGCTCGTCCTCCTATTGAGTGATCCTTTGATTATTGTATTTATTGTGCCAACTCCCTTGAATGTACCTGCACTCAAGGTAAATATTTAGTAGACACAAAGTCGTTTTCGCAAGAGACTATTTTCTAGAAAAATTCTAAATACAATATTCATAAAGAAGATAAGGCGCCTTTGTTCGTCCTTCATGGTCTCAATAAATGACATAGACAATTCAAAAGGTCCTTGATAAATAAGTATTAAACCCATCTTTGGGGCTATCCAAAAATACCTCTCTTGAGCATTTTATGCTTTGGAGTGGCTCACAACTTGCTTGGGGGTTTTGTGATTTTTTTTATCTTTGTGTATTGATCCCTGCATCGATAGAAAATTGATTAGTTTTGAGTGAAACTACTCCATGTTGACCTTCTTCGATCCTTGGTTTGCTCCTCGCCATCTTTTGGGTACTCTGTCATGTTGGGACTTCCACCCCTGACTCCCTATCCTAATAGATGCCTAGGCAGTTTTGAAGTAAAATATTTTTATAGATTTTTGAAAGTAGTCTTAATTTTAGGAAATAGTTTCAAAAATTTCTGTAAAAGCTTTAGAAAATCCCTACCAGTCATGTCATGTATAAGCTCGATGGACGTCTTTATCTTGGTTTTGACTATACCCGATGGAGAATTTCCAAAACTCATCATCATTGTTGGAGGGTTCTTCAAACAGTTTTGTCATAGCCGAAGATTGAGTCTTCCTAGACTTTGTCGCAGTTGGTGACTTCTAAAGTTTGACTTTGACCTCTGGTACTGGGGAATTTGAAATATATTCAAGTGCTTGGTGTAAATTTTGAGGCTTTCCTCCAAATTTTTGCCCCAGTTTAAAGTTGTTTGAGATGATATCAGCTAGAGAGGATCCGAAGTCTTTATTGGTCTTCGTTCTCTTTGTTGGATGATGATTTTTTTCTTGTGAATTTTTGAGATTCCTTCTCGATAATTCTTCCCCAGTTTCCATTTCCTGGTGTTACATGACCGAGCTATTGGGGCACCTACGTATTCCGTTGAAGCAGAAATCAGGTCAAACATAGTTCAGGACTCCGCTAAGGATATATAGAAAAACCTAATGGGTTGACCGAAGCCGACATAGGCCGCCTATGTATCCCTTTTTGGGAATTTAGGGCATCACATAGTTCATACATGAAAGGAAAGGATAAATTTTCCTAAGGGGTTGAGTGAAGTTGACATAGGCCACCTACATATCCCTTTCTTGGGAATTCAGATCAAACGTAGTTCGTACATAAAAGGAAAGTATTATTTTCCTAAGGGGTTGACCAAAGCTGACATAGGCCGTCTACGTATTCCTTTCTTAGGAATTCAGGTCAAATGTAGCTCGTACATAAAAGAAAAGGATAATGTTCCTAAGGGGTTGATCAAAGCCGACATAGGCCGCCTAAGTATCCCTTTCTTGGGAATTTAGGTCAAACGTAGTTCGTGCATAAAAGGAAAGGATAATTTTCCTAAGGGTTTGACCGAAGCCGAAATAAGCCTCCTACGTATCCCTTTCTTGGGAATTCAGGTCAAACATAGTTCGTACATAAACTCATAATGGTCCTAAAATAGTCTTATCCATCTTACTAGGATATAAATAAGCACTTATATGGATGGCATGACGTTTTCATTGCATTTATCTTTATAGAACGAAGGATCAAATGTCCAATTCCCTTAGTCATCTCCTTTCTAGTTAACTACCTCAGTTTTCTCTAGATTAGGCTTCTTTGATTCTCGAACTCTTTCACTCTTCTATTGACTGTTCTAGGGCTATCATTATCTTGCTTCTTGATATGACATGAAAATGGTAGGTTTTAAGTTATTGTTATACAACGGGCGATGAGTCATGAGTGGAGTGGAGGTCCAATTCAACAATGTTTCCTCCCATTAATCTTCCATGATTCCAGTTGTCTTGGAAAATTCTTCCCTAATATTTTTCATTATTCCATCCTCGATAACATCTCTTACAGGTTTGAAAAATGATTGGTAGAGTCTAATTTTACTACAAGTCATTTTTCTTTTCCTGTAACAAAGCTATAGTCAAGAAGGGATCTCTTATTCATTTTGATCTAGTGAAGTAGGGTCATTTTGTGCCAACACAGAGTAGTTTCTATTACCTGCAAAGGAAAAACAACTCAAACACTGACGTATTAGATTCCGTTAGTAATAAGTAAAGCAAGAAGATAAGGTAGGAAGAAAACACATAGAGTTGTTTCTTATCTCATGCGAATTGATCCATGAAGTACTAATGACTCAAGAATTTCAATGAAAAAGATTTTTCTCAATGATATGGATAGGTGGAATATGTCAGGAAGGTTCAACTCTTCTTCTTCCTTCAACAAAGTGGAGGACAACAAAGTTTTTGAAGATAGAGGCCGGGTCGAAAGGCTGCCTACGTATCTCACGGGGGAAGAAATCAGGTATTACGTAGTTCTAACTATTATGGTTTTTTCTAATTCTAAAGTCAACTTTCCTAAAATGGTTGCGATCATTTTGGAAGTTTTAAGAATGAATGCGGACTTTTCTGAGAAACTTGGGAGACTTGGAGTACATTTGGTCGAACTTTTGTATAGTAGGGTATATTTCTACCTAGAGTTGTTCTATGGAAAATGGGATTGGATCAATTCACCTTTGATTCTAATCAACATAACACGTATTAGCATATAAATAGTTATATTACACAAGTATAGTATAATAAACGTGCATCCTAATTGGGTGACCCTTTTGAGCCAAGGGTTTAGGCCTAACGAATTTTGAAGAAAATATACACCTTTTTAAAGCCAATCCATTATCCCCAAAAACATTCATAGGTATACATAAATGACATAAATGTCTACAAAAGTTGTACAAAAAGGTATACAATCTTTATGGAAAGGGAAAATAACATGAGAAAAAGAATAATGTTCCACGCAGGGGATAGGAAATACTAGTTCCGAAATACTTTTCTATCGGCCTTCTCCCTCTTAGATTTATCCACTTTTTGTAATTGGAGAGATCCGTTGATGATTAAGCGATTTCTATATAGTTTTTCCCTAGATACAACCGTCCAGATTGATCAATTTCTTGCTTGGCTTGCTTTAATTCCTCTCTCAATTGGTGTATGATTTAGGCATCCTTACACGAAAGTAATCAAACCAAGATTTCTCCCGACCCCCAAAGGATGATGGATTGGATTAAATAAATATATATTTCTTCAAAATATAAATATGATTCATATGTAATTGACTCGGGGTCAATAGACGTAGGGCAGGTTTTCTAATGGGCCCAATGCCCCCTCGGGTATTGGGTTGTCCTAAGCTCGTGCCTAAAATAAGGTTTTGGTTTTGCTCTATCCTAGGTGTCTAGAGTGGGTTTGAACTAGGTTCCCAAGCGGACAACTTAGGTATGTAAATACGTAAAGCCATCAGACAACTCACGTGCTAATAAACCGTCGTATTTCAAGCACCTTAATTGGAATTGAAAAACAGGGGCAAGGACATCCACGAAAACCCAAAACAATTTAATAAATCAATGCAGGATTATGTTATGATATGCAATAATTAAATACCTCAAAAATTGAAACATATAAATACGTAAAAAGTTAATCAAAAGACAAAATCAAACATTTATTTAGAACTTAGTTAAATATCCCTAGCAGAGTCACCATTTCTGTTTTGCAAAAATTTTGACCTAAGAGAATCGCCACTTAATTTTGAAACGGAATTAAGAAATCTTTAAAAGATACTTTAAACGATCCAAAATAGTAAAATCATTTAAAATTTAAAGAGTCTGAGAAAGAGGTTCCTATTAACATTTTAGGAAGGTTTAAGGCACCTAAAACGTCCGCTAACTTGCGGTTATCCGAACTGTTTGAAAACATCTTTTGACTATCTTTGAATAAAGAAGTTCTTTTTTTTGAAAAGAAAGTGATTTTAGGAAAATATTTGTATAAAAAATAAATTTTGATGACTTAGCAGGGGATTTAACCAAGTCTAAGCAAATAAAAAGCAAAATAAGCACATAAATGGGGAAAGGGAGAAATTAGGAGATTTAAGCCGTTAGGCCTAAAACAATAAACCTGTCCTAAACTAATTTGGGCTTTCGGCCTATCATCACCTGTCCTAATCTATATTTTTGAGCCCTTTTTGGCCTACAATCTGCTTCAACTGTATAAGAATACAACCTTGGATTCGCGGACCCAAATAAATGAATAAATAAATGACTAAGTAAAAAGAAGACAATAATAAAAATCGAGACTTTTCAAGTCTCTTAGCGACCTCATCAATGGGTTTTGACACATTTTCCATCTTCATCTATCTTCTAGAACTCGCACGCCATGTAGTCGACCTGGGGTTTAAACCACAAACTTGACTCGAAGAGGTGGACCTCATTGGCCCATTACGAAATGCAAGAGGAGAGGAGTTTATTTAGACTCGAGACATTTTTTGCATGCAAAGAAAAGATATAGAAATTAATATACGTTCAAGGCATAAAAGTGACATATTTCAAAGCAAAAGAAAATATCAAGAACCAATTTTTGAATGACAATGATAAGCACACTTGCACAAGAATGAGAGTCAACAAATAAAATGCAAAGCAAAGACGCCCAGTTACATGACTCATGATTTATGTTCATATAAGAATGAATAAAAGTAAAAGGAAGAAGGTCATATTCAACGAATTAATGCGAGAAACAAACAACATAAGCTTGCAAAAGTAAATGGATGAGGCAACAAGGAAAGTACTCATGACTTTTAAAATTAAACAAACATAGAGACAAATCCATATAACAAAACAAAATAAATGTTAACTTTTCAATAAATAGAATCTTTAAATTTCAATTAAGGCGACATTAACGAAAATTCATACATCTAAATTACAACCAAAATTTTATGGGAAAACTTGTAACGACCTATGATTTTTATTTCTAAGACATCGTTGATTCTCTTTTGATATTATGAATAAAAGAGAGACATGAGTCAAGTCTTTACACACACAAAGAGCACATATAACAATCCAGAGTAAGAAAATAAGAACAAAAGTTTAGCATCTCTAAAACTGAAATGTCGTTCAAAAATCATATTATGCATGAGTAAAAAATATCCAAATAATTTTATTTAGCCACAAAAGTTAAAACTTTCTCTTCATTTTGACAAGACAACATGCGAACAAAACAGAAATAAACATCTTGGATGGAAAATAAAGCTAGCAATTCATCTCTTATATGAGGATTTTGAAATCCATTAAAATAATTAGCCAGCAAATGACAAATTCTTGACTTAACTAATTACTATTTTTATCTAGGTGAAATAAATAATAATAATAATAATTTTTCGAACATAAAAGAAATAACTTTACATGCTAAAACAAACATATCCACCAACAATGAATTTAAATAAGGCATGAGTTCGTATTTTAAGCAAAGATCATAACTTTATACATAGCAATCTAAGAATAAAGTCAAAAGGCAAAACAATCAATATTAACTATTCTTTTCAACATAAAGAAAATAACTTTACATGCTAAAAACAAACATATCTACCAACAGTGAGTTTAAACATGACATGGATATGTCTTTTAAGCAAAGATCTAATTTTTTTCTAAAATAATCAAAGAATAAGGTCAAAAGGCAAAATAATCAATATTAACTATTCTTTTAAACATAAAGAAAATAACTTTACATGCTGAAAACAAACATATCCACCAACAGTGAGTTTAAACAAGACATGAGTATGTTTTTCAAGCAAAGATCTAAACTTTATCCAAAATAATCAAAGAATAAGGTGAAAAGGCGAAACATCATTATTAACTATTCTTTTCAACAAAAAGAAAATAACTTTACATGCTAACACCAAATATATACACCAACAATGAGTTTAAACAAAGCATAAGTACATCTTTTAAGCAAGGATTGAAACTTTATCTATAATTATCAAAGAATAAAGTAAAAAAGGCACGTACAACTATTGCTGGCTCATTTTTATATCATGAACATAAAAATAATTAAAATATCAATACTACAATGACCTATGGCCTTCAAGGCCATCTACAACAAACAATCCCAGCAAAAAAAATTATAACCTCGAACTACGAAAAAGAAAAAGATGAAGAAGAAAATGATAATAAAATTTTACAAAAAAAAAGAGAAAGGTGTGTTTACCTTTTTGGGGGAAGCAAAATGAGACTACGAGCTTCGTCGGAATCAACCACCACTGGAAAACGTCGCCGGCAACTCGAAAATTTTGATTAGCCGACCAACTCTATGAGACAAAAAATTTTACTAAATAAAAATAACTATTTTGCTCGAAAAGATTTTTTTCACCTTTCTGGCCTTTTTTTTAAAATTTTCCTTCCTTTTTTCTACTAAAGTAGTGGTAGTATTTATAGGAGAGAATGAGGTTTTATTTGCTCTCTTCCACCAATGTGGAAGAAAAATATTTATAGGAAAGGATGGAGATTTATTTCTTATCATCCACTAATGTGGGAGAAAAAGCAATTAAGGGTGTTTTTAGAATTTTAAAATTGAAGATAAGATGAGGTGGAAGATAATGTGGGAGGAAATTGTACAATGTTGTACAACTTTTGAATTTCAAAATTGGGAAAGGATAAAGTTGGCGGGAAATAGTACAATGTAGTACAATTTAAAATTATTTTTTGGTGGGAATTAGGTAGAAGTTATGAGAGTTTTTGAGGTTATTTAAAATATAACCCCACTTGGGATTTAATATTTAGCCATATTTATTTAATTTTGACCAAATTAAAAATCAATTGACGGATTGCATTGCAATTATGGCCAATTTGATTTGGATTATGGTCAAATCTAATAGATTGGCTAAATTAAATTAATCTTCGATACAAATTAATACTTCTTTTAATCCCGAGCTTCTTGCTTTAATAAAATTTCAAATGCATATTTTCCAAATAAATTATTTGATGATAAATTTTAGTAAAATCAAGATTTTAATCATTATATTAATTTTCAAAATAATCCTTAATTAAAATCCAATGTTCCATAGAATAAATATTTGAGTAATCAAATTATATAATCTCGTATAACTGAACACGATAATATATAATCACTACTTAAAATGAAAAAATTAAGTACAAAAGATATTTTGAAATTTTTTTATTCGGATTAAATAAATATTTCAATATTATTAAAAACCGAAGAAACTCGGGATTAAATTTAGTCGTGGAGGGAAAAAATTAGGTGTCAACAAACCCATAATGGCCCTTATTGATTTCCCAAATGGCATATTAATCTCTCATGGCCTTGTGTATTTGTTACTACATAGCATCCTTTGGTCTACAAGATATCATCCGTATGTAGAAGCCCCTTCTATTGTTCCCCATGCTAACCATGCTTGTATCGTTCTCCCCTTTTTTCAAAAAGATTTGTCCGCAAATTTGAACCTTGCACAAACATATGAAGGACAAGCAACAAAGAAATCCTCCTAGTATGAGTCTTGTATAAGGGTTAACACCAACATCATCATACCAAGGAGGCACAAATTTGAAATACAACCAAGGGACCTGTGTGTTCAATAAAAGAAATGTATTATACAACATACAAAGTATCAAACTATGAGAAATATCATGGAACAACAAAACCACAAAGGTCTTAAGACCTTTTTACCTATTTCTCCATAAGACCATACCAAAGGTGGTGTCTCCATTGGTTCAAACACCCATACGGGTTTATCGGGGTCAAAGATAAAGACCCAGATAGTTTGATCACAAAAGTATATGGACCAATATAAGAAATCCCTAACTATATATAAAATAAATCCAATACAAAAATAGACATCATTATATATAAAGATGTAGTACAAAAATGAAATAAGAACATGATTGATACGCCCAAATTACACCACTCTTACGAGAGCATAAGCGGTCACTGTCAAATATAGAACCCAACTAGGTTGGGGTCGAATCCCACAGGGAATATTATGCTAATTAAGTTATATGCAGATTAGTTGGCTTTTAATAATTCGTTTCCGTAATATAAAAAAGGGGATTTGATTCTGCTCACAAATTAATGGTTTCAGTTTAACAAGATGAAGTATGTGTGGTAGTGTTCAAATTTAGAGAAATAGCAAGATAGGGTTATGTCCACCTTGTAGTTTTCAATACTTTCTAACTATGGGCTTTATGAATTCATACATGCATCATGCTTATAGAAAAACGTATTGTATTTAATAACATAATCCTTGTGTTTCTCAACCATCAAGGACTAATTCACTTTAGTTCTCTCGAATCAAAAGTGTTTACAAAAACAATACGAAATCTCTTAGTAGTTAATCCTGTTAAGGCATTAACATATGAAATAGGGGTTGGAAATCCTATTTTCTTGTCACTACACTCTTTTCCGAACAACAACCTTTCTCTCGAACAAGTTGTATTTTAAGGCACATCCTCTATGTTTTCAACCACAAAAATTCAAGATAAACGAAGAGAGTATGATTTAAAAAAATCAATGCATAATGAATTCAAAACCCAAAGTAATAGATTGTATGCTACAAGGTTTCCATAACCCTAACTAATAAACTTAGGTACTCATGCATAAAACGGAAATCACAATAAAAATATTCATCATACCGAAAAGTTAACACAATCTTGTCGGAGAAGATGAAGTTGAGTTACTCCCCTAGTAGTAAGCCGCCACTCTCCTCTCACAAAATAATACAGAATAATGAATAATGATAAAAATTCAGCATCAAGTCTTTTTAATAATCTTTTCTCTCATATTTTCCTTCTAAATCCCTGAACTAATTATAAATGACAAATTAGTCTTGAACATAGTTTCTAGGCGCCACATTTGGTCCAACAAGCTACTTTTCTCTTGTGTCATATGCCATCCGTATTCTATAGTCCCATTATGTCTCCATCTACCTCATTACCTGAAATCATGATAGTCACATCGGTTAGCTCAATTACATAGAAGTAGAGTAAAAACATAAGAAACTAGGCACTTTGTTCTCCAAACTTAGCTAAAATATGGGTAAGCTATGATGGTTAGGCGTATAAATACACCAAAGATCAATGAGCCTAATCTAAGATATTACCATATACAATCATACAGACTTTCTAAAGAGAGATAGCAAGAAAATCACTACAAGTTTTAAGACAACTTCCACATGAAGTGAGTTCACAAATGGAGTAATGCCCTTAGAGATGTTGAGGAATCAATTACAAACTAATTCAATTCAAAACCAATGCTCATCCTAACAGGTTGTGTTCCCTATATTCTTGATACTAAAAATTCTCCTAAGAGCCCCTTTCAATACTTCAAATTGTCTACCCCTATGAATGTGACGAGAAGTCCAGAGCATCCATGGACTCTTCCAAGTCAAATCATCTTGACAAAGTAACACATCTTAAGGGCCATATTCCATTTCATTAACGGGGTAAAATGGAAAGAAATGCCGTGAAAATAGGTTAAGAAAACACCCATATGCCCCATTGACACTCTTATCTTAACACAACAAATTCTACTCAAAGTCATGAGTATCATCATACAAAAACTAATAATTTAGAAAAGTGTCACACAATTCAAATTCATCTAATATATTCTCATGAGCAGGTTCACTTGTTGATTCAACCACACTAAGTCCTTAACAAAGAATAGGAACACATAAAGATGAAGGGATAATTGTAGCATATACCCCACCTTTATTTTTAATACCATCCTTTACAATAAACGTACCATCAACTTCCAAGAAGAGATTTACACTATTAAAAATATGTCATCACACAATAATGGATTTTTAAACAATTGTAACCTTCAAGAGTAGCTCACTTCTAACATTATAAGGCACACCACTATGTTCATCATTCATATTAGTCATGCCATCATTGAATAAGAGATATCCCTATGTTCATGCTCCACCTCAATATCCTCATGACAAGAATAAGAAATAGAGTCATCATTTAGGGAATTATCATCTCTAAGTAAAGATTCTACATGGCCAACTACATGATCAATTATATAATTACGATCACTAAATTAAGGTTCAATTTCCACATAACACAACTCCTCAATTATTAGGCATATTTACAAGTAAATTGGTCTTCAACATAATTAACACTAGCTAGTAGCATATTGAGATCTAAAGAATCTAGCACATGATTACCATGATTGGGCCCAACTAGTATTCAACTATCCCTATCACCTAACAATACACTTTACACAAGTCACAACTGTTAACACTAGGTAGACTCAAATCGATCTTACTAGAAGAATCAATCTGATCTTCTATACAATCAACTAGTATTTATGCACTCATAATAATGACATTATAATTATGTACCAAGGTTCCATCAAGATCTTCACAAGGAAAAAAGTCTTTAAGCTCACACAAATACAAGCAATCAGATACATTTAATTGGCTACTATCCACACAAGAATCTTCTACTTTCGACAAAGGGTAAGGTTTAAATATTTTAACTTATCGATTATATGAATTATTTCGTTCACCTTGATTTTCAGCAATGGTGCGCATTTTCTCCTTTGGTAAGCTTTCGATCACCATATGATTCCTTATTGCTCGTGATGCCTGACTAGGCTTGTCTCCAAGAATACCCGCACAAGAATCAAAACAACTAGAAAAGAAAGAGAGGTTACAAAAGTTAGTAAACAATTATGACAAACCTCTCACATCACTCCACACAACCTCTCCTTTTTTCACTCTAGATTTATCACATATCTTACTCTTACTTCTCTCCATCTTTTATCTCTTAATTTTATTAGAGTTTTGATAAGTGACAATGATCCCTTATCAAGGGTTTAGATATCCCTTAAACTCTAGCTTTCACATTGGTGCACACGGAGTGGATGTGTTGACTTACACATTTAACTCCTTTGCACCAACCTCACAAGGAGTAGCGTACATTTCCTTTAAAGTGAATTCCTTAGATTCAACTTCATAATGCATAATTTTCCTCCTTTGAAATATTGACTTGTCCTTTTCAAGTAGTCGAGAGAAATCATCCAATTTTTCATTTTATATTCCAATTTTTTCATCCAAATCTTCCTTCAATGAAGCACAATCTTTACTCAACTCGGTAATGATTTTACTTGTGTCAACTTTATTATGGCATGTTAGAGAAAAGAGAAGTTTTCCTTTGAGATCAATGATTTAATAGTAAAAATCTTGTGTATAAAAAGTCCATAACTTTGGAACCATAGAATTCCTAAACACATTTGACAAGCTCTAAGGAAACTACATCACACCAAACCTCCACTTAATAATTCTTAAGTGAAATAGATATATTAACTCTCCTATTAAAGAAAAATCTCATTTTAGTAACAAAAGAATTTTGTTTTGAAATGAAAGGAAACCCGAGCATGCTAACAATTAAGAGGGTTATAGAGTTGAGAAAACTATAACACTCCATCACAACTTTAATCACCGCTCTCCCACAAATGATCATTTTTGTTTCATGAACTCATCTTCTTGGAACATGCATATTTTGAAACATTCAGCTTGCTTTACTCTCATAGACTATTGATTTTTTCATCCTCCCTGAAAAACTCAAATAATAAGTTAGTAAAAAAATTTCTCAAGCCTCTTATATGTTGAAACCTTAACTCAACTACAGTGTTTTTCCGAAGTTGATAGAGAACTTTCTTTGTCCAATCAATTGACAAGGTTACTTATTCTTTGTTTAAGAATGAATTTTTGTTCAAAGAAGAATGGAAGACTCTATTAAAACTAATGGAATTGAATCAAGAAAATTAACAACAAAATAAAATGGAAAAATCACAATAAGAAAAACACAAGAAAAAATTCGAACTTAAAGAACTTGATAATATTTGGTAGAAACTAACTTACTAAGATTTGGACTAGAAAATTATTTTGGAGGAAATTGGGTTGAAATCCATGAGAAAATGCTCCAAAAAGGTGGATAAAAAAATTAAAAAAAGAGCTTAAAATTATCCCAAAAGGTCATTTGAGGAAGCTTCCAACAAATTGTACCCTTGTACTTCCTGCCTTGTCGTTTTTCCTTTTTGGGAATATTCCCTTTTGTACTACTCCCAAACTCTTTTCTTTTATCCTTCTTTTGGATCAAAACACCCTTTTCGTTTTTCTTTTTCTTGAAGATATGGATATCATAGAGAACACCAGGAACATTGATGAACATAAAAATAAATGCACAAATTTTCATTTTATGTTTGATTAATACGAAATTCAAAATCCACGTTCCCTTTTCTATTGAGAACAAACCCCAATAACTTTGAAGCCTCAATTTCTATCCTAGATTTTCAGATTTTTAGACCCATTTCCTTCTTCTTCAATCCATGAAGAAGACCATGAACATGAAGCACCCAAAAATCACAACTCTTTCAATTTATCTCAAAATCTCATGAAATTTCAAACTAGGCTCCTCTTGATATGGGAAACAAACCCCAATATTTTTTATCCCTTAATTCCAAGGAAAAATGTTCAAATTTTAAAACCCATTTGAAATTTTCATTAAGTCATAAAGAACACCATGAACGAGACGAACACCAAATTAAAACTTTTTTCATCTTTTTGGCTCAAATTTTAGATTCAATATCCAAATAATTAAGAGAACAAACTCCAATATAAATTTATGTCTAATTTAGCTAGGATCTAAGAACCCACTTCTTCCTTCAAGCTCTAAGCTCAACAATAGTGAAATCCTCAAATCACATCTGAATCAAATCAAATTTGATATTCATATTCCAAATGAGGTGGAGAACAAATATTAATCACTTTCAACCCTTGATTTCCACCTAAAAGCTTTAGATCAGGAAACCCATTGTAAAATGTTCAACTCAACAATGGTAGAAGACTCGAAACAACCCCGAATGACCCAAAACTCAAGATCTAGACCTATTTAATACTAGAGAAAAGAAATATAGTAATAGAAACTTCAGGACTCAAATCAACAAAATATTTTTGAATTTTTCCTTAAAACATTTTTTAATATTCTTTTTCCAGATTTCTAACATCAGAACCCCGTGATAGATTTGTAGGAATGAATCTAAATGTGGCTCTGATACCAAGATTATAACAATCTCAATCGAGTGACTAAAATTGAAATAAGAATATAGAGAATCAACAACATAAAATAAAGATAGTGGAGAAATAAGAGAAGAGAATTAGAAGAAATTGAAATGAGAATAGAAGAAAAAAGGGCTAATTGAATCAATTAACCAAGAAAAAAGAAAACTTGATATCAATTAGAATAGAGAAACTCGATTTGAATCCATAAATAAGTAAATCTTTTAAAAATCAAGGCTAAGAGGTCTTAGATCAACAATGGGAATCCACCCATCACTAATATCACTAACACTATGGTTACACTAAGGGATTCCACCCTAAACTCTTAAGGATTTTATTTTCAAATCATCAAACTCTAATGACGAAAAATGGATAAGGTAACTATTTTTTATTTATTGCCTTTAAACACAACTTATTTCATAAAAAAGCCCAAAAGTGGCTATTTAGGAAATAACCCACAAGGGATCTTCTTGATTGCCCAAATGGTATCTTGAACATTTATGGCCTTGTGTATTTTTTGCTTCATAGCATCCTCCAGGATCCAAGCTATCATCCTTATTAGATGACCCTTCTATTGATCCCCATACTAACCATGACCATATCAGTACCTACCCTAAAAACTTTTGCCTTGTTGACATGGTCTCTTAACTTCCCCCTGGGTGTCGTGATGTATCTCCTTTATATTATAGGCATAATCAACAATATCTATAAAAGACCTTCCTTTAGCTACCAGACTCTGCATAGCCTTGAAAAATAGAAGTATCAACCCTCTAAAAAAGCACCAAATTTGCTCATAATCAGTTTGTAGAATCATAGTGGCATGCATATAAATCTTGTCTAATCTTGTAAACTAATCCTTTAGATGCGTTTGCAACCTGTGATATATATATATATATATATATATATATATATATATATTTCTATAAGAAAGCCTGAAAGAACTGAGTCCATATCATAGGAGGAGATCTAGCTGGCCTAGAATAAATATAACTGCTCCATCATTATTTGGCTATTTAATCAAACAAAAAGGTGGTGTATTCTACACCACTTTCCTCTACCAATCCAAATTCCACATTCTTTCCTCAAAACTAGTCAAAAAGTCAAATGCATCCTCATTTGGGCCTCTTATAAATATAGGTGGACCCAATCTAAAAAATGTCCCCAACATCTTTTACTCATCTACAATCATAACTAGTAGGTAGGGGATGAGCTATACTTTGGCTAAGGGGTTCATCCGAAGCCCTTTAATAGAAAATTATGCTATTTATATATGTTAAAATTATTTTTATGTCTATATAATAGATGCTTAACCCTTTTTTGTTAGGTTGTATGTTAATTTTTAAATACCCTTAGTAAAAATTCTGACTCTGCCACTATTGGTTGGGCTACTACAAGTTGTGGTACTATCAGTGTAAGTGGGGCCTCTACTTTGGGTGCCACATGTAATGATCCCTCAGGTTATTTTCCATATTTCCACTTATTTTTTCCATTGGAGCTTTTCCATAGCTGCCCCAAGTCATTTTGACTTGTTGGAACTGACAGTTTGGTTACGGGCATTTCATTTGGTTTTTAGAGCCAATTCACTATTTTAAAGACTTCGTTGGTTTCAAATGGCCACCGGGAAGAACTTTAGTAAAATGACATTACATGCTAATTTTGACTGTTCCAGTAGCTCTGGAATATCAATTTTTGTCTTGGTGGACTCTTTGTTTGGGTCTTGAGGTACCCGAGCTTATTTTAACCTAATAGTCAAAAGTAAAGAAATTAGAAATTGGGTTTGGGGAATATATTTCATCGAAATGACCTTGGATGGAAATTTTGACAGGGCCATTGAGTACAGAACATCAAATTTAGTGTGGTTACATAGTTTATTTGTGTATACAAAATTTCAAATGAATCTCTAGGGCTAAGAGAGACTTGAAAAAATCCAAGTTTCAGCTATAATCTGGTGCATCCGCGTTCGCGGACCATGGATCATGATTGTGGTGCGGTAGCACCAGAAATTATTTTGGCTGCAACACTTCAAGTCACGAATGTGACTCCTTGGATAGGCCAATAGAACAACGATTGCGGGGGGATAATATCGCAATTATGACATCCTCATCTGATGCCTTGCATCATGATCATAAACATCAGGTCACGATAGTGAGACCCTAGAACCTGGTATGTCTATAAATGCCAAATTTTAGCCCCTTTAATCCATTCCATCATTTATTTTTTTTAGAGATAAGATCTTAAATGGTGACATAACTTAAAATTAAAGCTTGTGGGTGAATTGGGTGCTTGAAAAACATTGGTTTATGCAATTATCTTCTAATTTTGGTAAGATTTCACCCTTTTCGTGATAGAAATTTCCATTTCTTATTCAAAAATCTTAAAACCTTAGAGTCTAGATTTTAGAACCAAATTAGCTCAGATTTTACCCATTTTAGAGGGTAATGAGTCCCTGAGCATAAGAGAACATTGGATTGGTTTCTAAAATGTGATTTTCCATAAATAGGACCTACATGGGACTTTGGATGATTTTTGGAATCATAATAGTGCAATATGGGTATCATTATTCTTGTATTGATGAGTAAAATGTGGTTATGATAAGTTGGCATCTTACGGAATCTTCTAGAAAGGGAAAAATCGTGACTTAGTGAATTATTAAGATTTCTTTGATGTTGAGGTAGGCTAGGTTTTATCCCTAGTTAGATTGAGCTACTTCATAGTATGTTTATAATATTGTGTTATATTTAGGATGGGTTTAGGTGTTGATGTGACAAATTGAAATACTTGGGGTTAGTTAGATTATTCAGGCTATTTTGGATACCATTTTAGGGATAATAGGTAGGTTATTCCCATTTTAGGTGAAATTTACCTTGTAGTCTCTTGTTAGGGAGGAAATACCATAGTTACTCCATTAATGAGGTGCTTTCCTTGGTTACTTGAGTTTACGATGAAACTTACCCAAGTTGCCTTACCTTAGACTAAATTGACTTTGTTTCTCTATATTAGGTAGAACTGCTATCCTAGGACTAGTTATGGATTGTTCAACATCCAATAGTTTATTAGATACCTTAGCCTAGTCTGGGGTAGACAATGCTTGTTAAGTGATTTCATAGATTTAGAAGTGCACTCTTTGATCCACCTTAGGCAAACACATGTGATAGTTATTGAAGACCCTTTGATATGCTTGTGTACATCTAGGAAGATGGTTATTTTGGTGATGTGTAGATTCCTTGGTACTTGCTGGTTATGATGAATGAAGTTAAAAGTAGTGCTTAATGGTTATGCTATAAATGCATTATTGGTTAAGATTATGATGAACTATTAAATTATGCTATTGATTTGGCTATTATTTGGGCTACCGAATATACTATTCAATAAGACCTTGATTATCATATTGGCTAAGCTATAAATTATGCTATTGATTGAGTTAATGAATAAACTATTAACTATGCTAGTGATCATACTCATTGATATATGAGCATTTACGCCTTTGGTTCATGCTAGAGGCTATGCTTATTGACTATATTATTTATAAAGCCATTGATTATACTATGAAAAAGCTATAGATTATGCCTCGTATTAGATATTTACCAATCTTATGTAAGCTATCTATTATGCTAATGACTAGCCATAAATTAGGCTAGTGAGAAATTACTTCCTATGCCTTGATAATACATATTGATTATGTTAGTTATCATGTCTAATGATTATATTGGCAATATTGTATTGATTGTTCTGAAGATCATGCTTATTTACTATATTGGCAATCATGCTATTGATTATGCTAGAGCTCACGATTTTGATTATGATTATTGATCATATTAATAGGTTATGTTCATGGTTATTCCATTAAGTACTTTATTGATTTTGCTACTGGTTATATTGATAATGATATTTAATAGATGCTTAGACAGAACAGAGGATAATCATGATGATATATGTCCGGCAAGGTCAGAGGACTAAAATGATGATATATACCCAGTAAGGTCAGTGGATGATTATGATGGTATATACCTGACAAGGATGGAGGATGATTATGAAGATAGATATCATGCAAGGCTAGAGGATGATTATAATGATATATTCCTAGCAAAGATAGAGGATGATTATGATGATATCTATAAACCTTACAAGACTAAAAGATGATTATGATGATATCATATAATACATAATGGTTAGTTGATAAGTGTTGACTAATTAGAAAATAATGAATATGGATAATTGGTGGTTATAGTGTGTCATGCTTGGATGGATTCCAATTATATTATGTTAGTCGATCAATGATGGTGGTGGGTTATTCTATATTGTTTGTCCCTTCCAGGATTATGGGTGCTTACGATTGGTTATTTACTTCTCCACAGTAATTGGTGCATAAGAGCCAATTTTGTAGTTATAATTATGTGTGATTGATGTTTTGTGTTATGTTATGATATTATTTTGATTTACTTACCTATTTATGCACAATGATGTTGGTCATAATCGAGGTTTATTTCTACCTTGAATTAGTTATGTTATATTACATTTTATCATATTTAGATCATGATTTAGCTCAGTCAACCGATGATGCCTACTGAGTACCCATGTTTTTTATACTTATACTACACTTTTGTACCCTTTTTAGTGCAGATCCGAGTACTAGTTGTCACCATTGATCGATGTTCATGCTGAGTTGATATCCGAGATAGGGTGAGCTCTTGGAGTCAGAGTCTTCTATTTCCTTCTACTTTATTTATGTTTAGTCTTTAGTTTCAAGATAGATTGTATTGACTATTCTAGATACTTGGATTATATTTATAGTTTTTCTTGTACTGGATCTACCAGGCTGTGGGGTGGTAGTTATGTAGTGACTAGTTTTGAACTATTTCTATTGCCTTGCTTATTTCTTATGTTGGATTACCTATTTGGCCCTTCTGGGGCATTTGGACAAAGTTAACCTATATAGAAAGTACTTCTGTAAAGCCCCGATTTTCTGAAACGGAATGCTACACGATGCTTATGACCCCGAAGGACCACAAGCTAACCCATGAATGATATCTGTACCTGTGCACTGCATAATATAGTTGTAAAATGCGGAAAACATAAACAATAGGCCATAAGGTTCAACTGAATAAAGAAACTGTAAAAACATGACATCCCTGTGGGTAACAAATACCCAAAACAACTGAATCTGAATACTAAATCTGAAAACCTCTAAGTACTGTCTGAATAAAGAGTTGAGGGAACATGTCTCCAACTAACTCAATAAACTGAAAACTAACTAAATTAATAAATGAATAAATTAAGTAATATCGTCCTCGAATGAAGATGACTCACTGCAACACTGTGTGCTGAATGTAACTGCTACTGCTGGTCTGGAACTCGTGTCTCTGAACCTATGGCGTAACATGAAAAGAAAGCACCATAGCGCAAATGCGTCAGTACAACTGGAGTACTGAGTATATGAGTGAGGTAGGCTAATGCGAAGGGTTTACATGCATGAATAATGCTAACTGACTGACTGATATGGATGTAAGAGTGCAAACATACATACATAGTAACTGAGGTCGTGAGTACGTGATAGTTAAATCTGTACGCTAATAAATGGCCGATAAGGTAGTTCTGATAGCATGAGGGACTGTATCTGACAGTCCTGAATCTGATGGAAGTGTCTGAGTTTCGTACTATAATTGAGATTTGACTGTATCTAACAGTCCTGGTATACTAACATCTGAAGAACTGTATGAGTTCTTTTACTAAGACTGAGTCTGAAACTGTGGGAGGTAGTTGTTTAACTGACATGCCCCATGTATGCTAAAGTAGCTGAACTGGGGTCCAATCGTTGCCCTGATTGGAAGGGTGTCAATACCGTGCAATGGGTAAATACATGTTGTGAGTGACCCTCAAATCTGGCGGTGTCCCCAAAAGAGAACGACAGATGTCCGCCCCATCAACCCTCAAGCTGGCAGTGTTGATGTCTCTACGTATGCTGGTTACATAGTTTTGGAACACAAGTATTGCTTCTAAGAATCACACCTTCATCTGAAGCAGGTGAGTTCCCATTCTTGGGTTCGCTCGGTGCTAACTCCTACTCCCAATCTGAAGAGACTGAACATGATTAAACTGACTATACATGAACTGAGGTTTCCTGAGTCACATGACTGATTGAATTCAATGGAACGTGGCTTGACTAAAGATATTGTGACAACATGACATGGCTCTAGGCACACAGCTATAATTTCGGGTACGAATACCCCAGGACTCGATAGAAGGAAACTGATACACATGACATGACTTGATCACAAAATTTGAGTCCACAATTCATAATATCATAAGTAAGGGATAGTGTACTTCATAAGTCTATTCAACATCTCACACATGGTAGGGAAAGAATGGATACATTTTGTGTACATGTTCTATAATTCCATTATCACACATTCTTCACACCACAACAATAGCAACAAATAAATTGCATGGAATTCATATTGAGTGTATAAGCTAATATGGACTTTTCATTTAGATATCATAAAATAATGTAAATATGAACTTCTATCATCCTAGGCATTTTAACAAACACCTTGCATGCACACCTTGGGCATAGGTTTTCTCAACAAATATTAATCATCTTGAACCACCCAATTTTCATGGGTTTTAACCACAACATGCATACTTCATGGAAATCATCTTAAAATAATATTCTGAAGTTTAAACAATTGTCATTGACATGAACAACATCACATAGCAACAAGGAAATCAAAGTTTCTCATTTAAAATCATGGTTCTTGAACTCTATGAACGAAAGGGGTCCATAGATGAACACAACGCATACCTGACTCAAGGTTCTTGATGTTTTTGAACTGGAAGGATTTGAAATCCTTTGATTCTTGAAGAAGATTGAGTCTTGGTCTTGAAGATTTAATTTAAGTAGAAACCCTAGTTATTGTTTGTGAAATAAAAGTGAGAAAAATGGCTGAATTCGGACTTATCTGGGTATATATAGGCGGGTGATAAATGACCAAAATACCCCTGTTGAAATGACCTAGAAATAAGCTGAACGTGGTGTGTGAAGATCCGACTGACGGTCCGTCAGACTCCTGGTGGACCTTCATTAAGCCCATCAGACGTGGACCAGAAATGGGCTCCACTGGATAAGGGTTGACATCCTGGCTGATGGTACGTCACAACTTTGATGGTCCGTCAACTCATCCGTCAGTCCTTATCCAGAACATGGCTTAACTGGCATGGCTTTGACGGTCCAAGTGGTGATCCGTCACTAAGTTGATGGTCTGTCAACTTTGCCATCAGGCCTTAACTAGAATGGGAACCTTCTTCCTTGGAATGATGGTCCAAGTGGTGGTCCGTCACTAATTTGACGGTCCACCAACTGGACTGTCGCACCTGGGCGATTCTAACCGTTCCAAGTAAAACATTCATAACTCCTTCGTTTGATGTCGGATTTGGACGAAATTGGTATTTTTGGAAAGCCAAATCAATTTCCCTCGTGATAAAAAGTGAAGATCTCAAAAATACTTAATGTACAAAAACTGATTTGCATTTCAAAGTAAGTCCTAGCATTCTTGATATGATTTCTAGCTAGGAAAAAGACACGGGTATTACAATATCTCCCCCTTGAGAACATTTGTTCTCGAATGAAATTGACTGGGAGTGGAAACAATGATATGAACATGAATAGATGGAACATGATCTCAAGACTGACAAACTATACATAGCATACTGATCATGCATATCTGATGCATGGATAACTGATACATGAACATGTAACTGAGAAATCTGATAAACTGAGTTTCTCAAGGTAAGAATGCATAGATGATGCATGATTAAATACTGTACCAACACATGAAAGCATGTTTGAGCATGTAATGGCAATAGATACCAAGTTTATACTGAATGTTGAATGTGAAACTGAATAAGCTTAAGAAGGACTGTTACCTTGAGCTTGATCTGAATTGGCGGAGAAAAGGTGAGGGTACTTGGTACACATATCTGCTTTTGTTTACCAAGTAGCTTCCTCATGAGACTGATTTTGCCAAAGAAATTTGACTAGAGGGACTTCTTTGTTCCTCAATCGACGAGTCTGATAGTCTAAGATTTCAACTAGAATCTCTTCATAAGAGAGGCTGTTCTGAATGTCAATGCTCTGAATAGGGACTGCAACTGTTGGGTCACCTATGCACTTCTTGAGAAAAGATACATGGAAGATTGGATAGACTGAGGCTAGATCTGAAGGTAATTTGAGCTCATAAGTTACCTTTCCGAAGCGACTGAGAATCCTGAAGGGACCGACATAGAGAGGACTGAGTTTCCCTTTCTTGCCGAACCTCTTTACTCCCTTCATAGGAGAGATCTTAAGATAGACCTAGTCATTGACCTGGAACTCGAGATCCTTTCTACGAACATCTGCATAAGACTTCTGTTGGGTCTAAGCAGCCCGAAGTCTCTCTCAGATCAACTGAACTTTCTCTAAGGCATCGAATACCAAGTTAGGACCTATGACTGAGGCCTCACTAACTTCGAACCAACCGATTGGAGATCTACACCTCCTACCATAAAGAGCTTCGAATGGAGCTATCTGAATACTGGAATGATAGCTATTGTTGTATAAAAATTCAACCAAAGGCAAGTGGTCATCCCAACTTCCTTTAAAATCAACTGCACACGCCTTTAGAATTTCTTCAAGAGTCTGAATGGTCCTTTCTGCTTGACCATCTGTCTGAGGATGAAACGCTGTACTGAGATGGACTTGGGTACCAAGACCTTTTTCGAATGCTTTCTAGAAGTTGAGGTGAACTGGGTACCTCTGTCTGAGATAATAGATGAGGGAACACCGTGTAATCTGACCAACTCCCTGATGTAGAGTTTGGCATAATCCTTGATTGAGTAAGAAGTACAAACTGGAAGGAAATGAGCTGATTTGGTCATTCTGTCTACGATGACCCAAACTGAATCATGTTGACTATGAGTACGAGGCAAACCTTTCACGAAGTCCATGTTCACTTCTTCCCACTTCCAAGTAGGAATGGTGAACTCCTGCATGGAACCACTAGGTTTCTGATGCTCTATCTTCACCTACTGACATGTAGAGCACTTAGCCACAAACTCTGCAACATCTCTCTTCATCCCACTCCACCAATAGATCTCCCGTAACTCGCGGTACATCTTATTGGCCCCTGGATGAATGGAGTATCGTGCATCATACGCTTCTACAAGAATTTGTTGCCTTAAGTCATCTACACTTGGAATGCACAAATGACCTTGACAACGAAGAACGCCATCTCCCCCTTGGGAGAAAACCTCAACCTTCTAATTCTGAACTGACTCTTTTAGCTTGATAAGTCTAGAATCCCTGTCTTGCTTTTTTTTACCTCAGAAAGTAGAGATGACTCTGAACTACTCTGAACACATACACCACCCTCTGAAGAGTCGACTAAGCGAATGCCTAGTCTGGAAATCTGATGGATTTCCTGAGATATTTTCTTCTTTCTATCCTCAACGTGAGAAATACTACCCATGGAGAGTCTACTGAGAGTATCGTCCACAATGTTGGTGTTGCCGGGATGTAAAAAACACTCATGTCATAATCCTTCAAGAGCTCTAACCACCTTCTCTGACAAAGATTGAGATCTTTCTGAGAAAATACATACTGGAGACTCTTATGATCTATGAATACGTCTACATGAACTCCGTAAAGATAATGCCTCCAAATCTTTAAGGCAAAGACTATGGCTACTAACTCAAGATCATGAGTAGGATAATTCTTCTCTTGTGGATTTAACTGTCTGGAGGCGTAGGCTATGAACTTACCATGTTTCATGAGGACAATACCTAAACCTACTCTGGATGCATCACAATATACCACAAAACCGTCTGAACCATCTGGAAGGGTTAGAACTGGAGCTGAGGTGAGTCGAGTCTTTAATTCCTGAAAAATCTTCTCGCATAAATCTGACCACTGAAACTTGACCTTCTTCTGAGTCAATTTAGACATAGGAGATGCAATAGAATAAAATCCTTCGAAAAACCATCTGTTATATCTAGCCAAACCCAAGAAACTCCTGATATCTGATGGAGAGACAGGGAGAGGCCAATTCTTTACTTCTTTGGTTTTTTGAGGATCTACTCTAATGCCATTACCGGAGACAATGTGGACAAGGAATGCTACTGATCTTAGCCAAAATTCATACTTGCTGAACTTGGCGAATAGCTGATGATCTCTGAGAGTCTGAAGAACAATTCTGAGAGGGTCTGAATGATCACGCTCTGTGCGAGAGTAGACCAGAATATCATCTATGAAGACTATGACGAACATGTCCAAGTACTGCTTGAACACTCGGTTCATCCAGTCCATGAAAGTTGCAGGTGCATTGGTAAGACCAAAGGACATGACTAGAAATTCGAAGTGACCATACCGAGTACGTATTACATTCTCTAATTCTTAGCTGATGATATCCTTATCTGAGGTCTATCTTGGAGAAGTAACTGGTGCCCTTAAGTTGGTCAAACATATCATCTATTCTGGGAAGTGGATACCTGTTCTTGACCGTAACTTTGTTGAGCTGACGATAATTGATACACATTCTGAGAGAACCGTCTTTCTTGCGCACGAATAAGACTGGTGCACCCTAAGAGGAAATGCAGGGTCTGATGAATCCCTTATCTAAGAGATCCTTCAACTGATTTTTTAGCTCTTTGAGCTCTGCTGGTGTTATTCTGTATGGCGGAATAGAGATAGGCTGAGTATCTGGGAGAAGGTCTATGCCAAAATCTATTTCCCTTTCGGGAGAAATGCCTGGAAGATCTTTGGGGAAGACATCAGAATATTCATTAACTACTAGGACTGATTTGAGACTGGGAGATTCAGAACTTGAGTCCTTAACGTGCATGACATGATACACACACCTCTTAGAAATCATTTTCCTTGCCCGAAGGTAGGAAACAAGATGACCCCTGAAAGACGAAGTACTACCCTGCCACTCTAAGACAGGTTTATCTGGAAACTGGAACTGAACTACTCTATTTTTTCAGTCGACTGTGGCATAGAAGGAATGAAGCCAATCCATGCCGAGAATAACATCGAAATCAGTTATTTCTAATTCGACTAAATCTGCTGAGGTGACTTTCTGAAATATCATAACCGGGCAGTTCCTATATACCCGCCGAGCTATGATGGTTTTACCCACTGGGGTAGAGACTGGAAAAGGCTTTACAAGAATTTCGGGACGGATTTCGAAATCTTCTGCTATAAAGGGAGTAACAAAAGACAAGGATGCACCTGGGTCTAGTAAAGCGTAAATATGAACATGGAAAATCTGCAACGTACCGGTAATGACATCAGGAGAATTTTCCTGATCCCGTTGGGTCTGAAGAGCATATAGTCTGTTTGGTTGTTGCCCACTATTAGCACTGGAAGTGGTACCCTGCTAATTCAGGCGACCGGACTGAGCTGGGGAATGGAGATGTTTCTGCTGATCTGACTGAGGAAAATCCTTGATCCTATGGCCTGGCTTGCCACATCCGAAACAAACATCACTACCGGCTCTGCAAATACCCTTGTGGTTCTTAGCACAAGTCAGACATAGGGGATTAGTTCGGGCACTGCTAACACTTCCCTGAGACTTAGAGCCTGGGGATTTATCTTGGTTACCCTCTCTGAACTTAGGAACTGAGGCACTGGCTGTAGAATGAGCTGGAGATGATGACTTGGGATGAAACTGTGAATGGTTTCCTCCCTCAGATTTGGGTGGAGCAAAACTAAAACTTCTTGATCTTGATCACTTATTCTGCCTCTCCCTAGTCTTAACCTTCTGCTCCTCTATTTGCTGGGCATGGGTCATGAGTTGGGATAAGGTCATATCACTATACAGCATCGCAGACCTACACTCATTTACCACACTGTCGTTCACCCCTGACACGAACTTGCTCATCTTAGCCCTATTGTCTGGAACCATATGAGGGGCATATCTGGCTAGCTGAGTAAATCTGAGAGAATACTCCCTAACCATCATGTTTCCCTGCCTGAGGTTGATGAATTCAAGAACTTTGGCTTCCCTCAGCTCTTGGGGAAAGAATCTGTCTAAGAAAGCCATGACAAATTCCTCCCACTCAATAGGACCTGCACCATCTACCATCTCAGATTTCCACTATTTATACCAAGTGTGAGCCACATATTGCAACTGATATGTGGCTAACTCATCACTCTTAATGGAAGTAACACCCACTATGTCAATGACCTTTTAGACTTGGTCAATGAACTCCTGAGGGTCTTCATCAGACTTAGACCCTGTGAAAGAATGAGGGTTCATTCGGGTAAAGTCCCGAATCCTAGCTGCTGCAGAATTTTCCACTGGATTGGCTGGAATAGCTGGTGGCCATTCATTGTGGGCAGCCACAGACTGAGAAAGTGTGGTGAATGCTTCCCTAAACTCCGCATGGGAAACATGTTCTCCCAAAGGATCTTCAGGCTGAGGAGATGGCTGGTTTCTTCTCTTTAGAGGCTTACTCTGAGATAGAGAGAAAAATGGATTAGACTGAGAGTTTAACTTGAGATTATGCTCACTAGCACGACATGAATATTAAAAGAGGGGAAACTATTCCTAAAACATTTTATAGCCTCCTGCACATAAATGTGGTGCGCAACACACCCATGTACAAGACTCTACTAGATGCAACTTTCAGATTTCCTAGGACTCTATTGAACCTTAGGCTCTGATACCAAGTTTGTAACGCCTAGTTTTTTGAACCGAAATGCTACACGATGCTTATCACCCTGAAGGACCACAAGCTAACCCATGACTGATATCTGTACCTGTGCACTGCATAATATACTTGTAAAATGTGGAAAATATGAACAATAGGCCATAAGGTTCAACTGAAAAAAAAATTGTCAAAACATGACATCCCTGTGGGTAAGAAATACCCAAAACAACTGAATCTTAACTGAATCTGAATACTAAATTTGAAAACCTCTAAGTACTTTCTGAATAAGGAGTTGAGGGAACATATCTCCAACTAACTCTATAAACTAAAAACTAACTGAATTAATAAACGAATAAATCAAATAATATCATCCTCGAATGAAGAGGACTCACTGCAACTCTGTGTGTTGAATGCGACTGCTACTGCTGGTCTGGAACTCGTGTCTCTGAACCTATGGTGTAACATGAAAAGAAAGCACCATAGCGAAAACGCATCAGTACAACTGGAGTACTGAGTATACGAGTGAGGTAGGCTAATGTAAAGGGTTTACCTGCATGAATAATGCTAATTGACTGATTGATATGGATGTAAGAGTGCAAACATACATACATAGTAACAGAGGTCGTGAGTACGTGATAGCTAAATCTGTACGCTAATACATAGCCAAAAAGGTAGTTCTGATAGCATGAGGGACTGTACCTGATAGTACCAAATCTGATAAAACTCTATGAGTTCTGTACTATAACTGAGATTTGACTGTATCTAACAGTCCTGGTATACGGATATCTGAAGAACTATCTGAGTTCTTTTACTGAGACTAAGTCTGAAACTGTGGGAGGTAGTTGTTTAACCGACATGCCCCATGTATGCTTAAGTAGCTGAACTGGAGTCCAATCTTTGCCTTGATTGGAAGGGTGTCAATACCATGCCACGGTTAAAGACATGCTGTGAGTGACCCTCAAATCTGGCGGTGTCCCCAAAAGAGAACGGCGGATGTCCGCCCCATCAACCCTCAATGTGGCAGTGTTGATATCTCAACCTATGCTGGCTACATAGTTCTAGAACACAAGGATTGCTTCTAAGAATTACACTTTCATCTAAAGCAGGTAAGTTCCCATCCTTGCGTTCGCTCAGTGCTAACTCCTACTCCCATTTGAAAAGACTGAACCTGATTTAACTGACTATACATGAACTGGGTTTACTGAATTTTCGTTGACTGATGGAATAATACTGATAACTGACTGAGATCATGAGGTTTCTGAGGTTTCCCGAGTCACATGACCGACTGAATTCTATGAAACATGTCTTGACTGAAGATATCGTGACAACATGACATGGCTCTAAGAACACAACTATAGTTTCGTGTACGAATATCCCCAGGACTCTATAGAAGGAAACTAACACACATGACATGACTTGATCACAAGGTTTGAGTCCACAATTCATTATATCATAAGTAAGGGATAGTGTACTTCATGAGTCTATTCAACATCTCAAACATGGTAGGGAAAGCATGGATACATTTCCTGTACATGTTCTATAATTCCATTATCACACATGCTTAACACCACAACAATAGCAACAGATAAATTGCATGGAATTCATATTGAGTGTATAGATCATATGGACTTGTCATTTAGATATCATAGAATCATGTAAATATGAACTTCTAGCATCCTAGGCATTTTAACAAACACCTTGCATGCACACCTTGAGCATAGGTTTTCTCAACAAATATTAATCATCTTGAACCACCCAATTTTCATGGGTTTTAACCACAACATGCATACTTCATGGAAATCATCTTAAAATAATATTTTGAAGTTTAAAAAATGGTCATTGACATGAACAACATCACATAGCAACAAGGAAATCAAAGTTTCTCATTTAAAATCATGGTTCTTGAACTCTATGAACGAAAGGGGTCCATAGATGAACACAACGCATACCTGACTCAAGGTTTTTGATGTTTTTGAACTGGAAGGATTTGAAATCCTTTAATTCTTGAAGAAGATTGAGTCTTGGTCTTGAAGATTTAATTTAGGGTGAAACCCTAGTTGTTTTTTGTGAAATAAAAGTGAGAAAAATGGCTGAATTCGAATTAAACTGGGTATACATAGTCGGGTGATAAGTGACCAAAATACCCCTATTAAAATGACCTGGAAATAAGCTGAACGTGGCATGTGATGATCCGACTGAAGGTCCGTCAGACTCCTGGTGGACCGTCATTCAGCCCATCAAACATGGACCAGAAATAGGCTCCATTGGATTAGGGTTGAAGGCCTGGATAACGGTACGTCACAACTTGGACGGTCCGTCAACTCGTCCGTCAGTCCTTATCAAGAACATGGCTTAACTGGCATGGCTTTGATGGTCCAAGTGGTGGTCCGTCACTAAGTTGACTGTCCGTCAACTTTGCCATCAGGCCTTAACCAGAATGGGACCCTTCTGCCTTGGAATGACGGTCCAAGTGGTGGTCCGTCAATAATTTGACGATCCGCCAACTGGGCCGTCGCACCTGGGCTATTCTGACCGTTCTAAGTAAAACGTCCATAACTCCTTTGTCTGATGTCAGATTTGGATGAAATTGGTATCGTTGGAAAGCCAAATCAATTTCCCACGTGATATAAAGTGAAAATCTCAAAAATACTGCATGTACAAAAATAGATTTGCATTTCAAAGTAAGTCCTAGCATTCTTGAGATGATTTCTAGGTAGGAATAAGACACGGGTATTACAACTTCATATTACAAAAGGAGGTCAGTCTAGTGCTAGTGATCGCCCTAGTTAGTGCAATAGTCAGTTTTGAGTGGTCTATTTTCTTGTCATTCTAGACGTGGTGGTTCTTCCATGTCAACCATATCTGGTAATTTTTATTTATCTCAGGTGACATGCTTTAGTTGTGGAGCTCATGGCCTCTATTTGTGAGATCTTTCTAGTTGTAGGGTGATTATTGCTTCATCTCAGAGTGTTTCTCCTATTAGAATAATTTATCCCTCAGTTAGAGGTGTTTCTTAGGGTCGTAGGGCTAGTTTCAAAGGTACTCGAGATAGTTCTCAATAAAGTAAGATAAGAGGTTAGCCAGGAGGCTAGCCATGTGGTAGATGTGGTCAGTTATATGCAATAATTTCTAGACCCGAGTTTGAGTCTTCAGATGCTATTATTACAGGAATGAATTTTGTGTTCCATTAGTCTGTCCTTGCTTTATTTGATCTGGGATCCACTTATTCTTATATATTTTCTTATTATGCTCCACGTTTAGTGTTATCTTGGATTAATTATCAGTGACCTTGCATGTATCTACTCCTATGTGTGATTCTTTAGTAGTGGATTGGGTGTTCAGATTTTATATTATGACTATTAGAAATATTGATTCTCATCTTGATCAAATTTTTATTGATATGGTGGATTTTGATGTGAGTCTAATTATGGACTTGTTATCCCACTATCATGCGGTCATGTATAATTTTTCCAAGACCATTACCTTAGCTATGCTCAGTAAACCCCAATTGTGTTAAAGGGAGCGCTTAGAAACATGTTGATGGGGATTATTTCTTATGTTTGTGCTAGCAGGATTATTTTGAGGGATTTCAAGCTTTATCTCTCTTATAATCATAATACTAGTGTGGAGAGTCCATTGCTTAACTCTGTTCCTATTTTTTTGAGTTTCCTAATATGTTCTCTACCAACCTTCATGGTATTCCCCCTACCTATGAGATTTAGTTCTTTATTAATCTCGAGCCTGGCACCAAGCCTATTTGTATGAAACCGTACCATATGTCTCCTACAGAGCTTAAGGAGCTGGATTCTCAGCTTTTGGATCTCCTTCGTAAGGGTTTTATTAGAACGAGTGTGTCTCTTTGGAAGCTCATGTGTTCTTGGTGAAGATGAAAGATAGCACTATGTGTCTGTGTATTGATTATAGGTAGCTAAATAAGGTGACAGTGAAGAATCATTATCCTATACCTCAATGCCTCATTGATGATTTGTTCAGCAAACTTTAGGGTGCGACAGTTTTCTCTAAGATTGATTTGTGATCTGGTTACCATCAGTTGAGGATTCAAGCTAAGGATATCCCGAAGACAACTTTTAGGACCCATTATGGTCATTATGAGTTGTTGGTGATGTCATTTGGCTTGACTAATACTCTATCCGTATTTATGTATTTGATGAATAGAGTGTTCAAACCTTATTTGGACTCTTTTGTAATTATTTCATTAATGATATCCTTATGTATTTGAGGAGTAGAGAGGAATATGTGTAGAATTTGAGGTTTGTACTTCAAACTTTGATTGATCATGTGCTTTTTGCCAAGTTCTCTAAGTGTGAGTTTTGTCTTTAGTCGGTGACATTCCTTGAACATGTGTGTCTAAGGATGGTCTTACGGTAGACCCATCTAATATTTAGGCAATTCATGATTGGGCTAGACCTACATCTCAAACTGTGGTTTGTAGCTTCATTGGGTTGGCCGGTTTTCATAGATGATTCATTGAGGGGTTTTCTACTATTTCAACATCTATGGCAAGATTGACACGAAAGGAGGTTCCTTTTCGATAGTCCAAAGAGTGTGAGTTAAGCATGGGAAAGCTCAAGGATTTTCTTACTTTAGCTTCTATTTTAGTTCTTTCTATTGAGGGCGAGGGATTCACCATGTTTTGTTATGCTTCCAGTGTTGGTATAGGTTGTGTTTTGATGAAACAGGGTCGTGTGTTTGCTTATTCTTTGAGACAACTTAAGGTTCACAAGAGCAACTACCCCACTCATGATTTGGAGTTGGCGGTGGTAGTTTTTGCGCTTAAGATTTTGAGGCATTATCTCTGTGGTGTGCATTGTGATATTTTCATCGATCATCGTAGTCTTCAGCATCTTATGACCAAAAGTGAACTTAATGCTAGGTACATTGATGGATGGAGTTGTTTAAGGATCATAATATTTCCATCTTGTATTATCCGAGCAAGCCTAATGTAGTAGAAAATACCTTGAGTCACAAGTAACAAGCATGGGTAGTTTTGATCATATTTTAGTTTCTCAGAGATCGTTGGCATGAGAGATTCAGTCCTTCGCCAACTTAATATTTCACCTTTATATTCCAGACCTAGGAGGATTCTTGCTAGTATTGAGCCAAGTTCTTTACTTTTTGATCTAATTTGGGATCGTCAATTTGGCAATTTTATGCTTCGCTTCCTTCATGATCAGGTGTTTAGAGGTGAGTATAAGAGGATCACCCTAGATTCTGAGGGATTTTAAGAATTGATAGCCTTATTTGTGTTTTGATAATCGATGATTTAATCAAGGTTATTCTACAAGAGTCCCATAGATCTAGATAACCTATTCATCTAGGCACGACAAAGATCTATGAAGATTTGAGAAAACATTATTAGTGGAGTGTAATAAAGAGAGATATGGAAGATTGTGTAGCTCGTTGCCTATGTTGTCAGCAGGTAAAGGCCTAGCATCATTGTCTAGGTGGTTTAATTCATAGATTGCCCATTCCCGAGTAGAAATAGAAGTGGATTACCATGCATTTTGTTAGTGGTTTTCCTCGTACCTACCGTGGTTCTGTTGGTATTTGGGTCATCATAGATTGATTGACCAAGTCGGCATATTTTTGTCATATTTAGACGTCCTTCAGTTTTGAGAGGTTAGACCGTATCTATGTGAGTGAGATAGTTAGTTTGCATAGCATGCCTATATCTATTATTTTGGATCGAGGTTCTATGTTCACTTATAGATTTGGAGAGCCTTTTAGGAAAAGTTGGGTACTCAGGTGGATCTTAATACAACCTTCCATCCTCAGATCAATGGCCAGTCCGAACAAACTATTCAGCTGCTTGAGGATATACTCCAAGCCTGTGTCATGGATATTGGAGGCCGGTGGGAGAAGTAAATAGCCTTGGTAGAGTTTGCATATAAGAAAATTTATCATTCTAGTATTTAGGTGGTGACTTTTGAGGCTTTGTATGGTAGGAGATATCATTTTTTGATTGGATGGTTTGAGACTTTTAAGATTCGGCCCCGTGGTACTAATTTTCTTCAGGAGTTGTTGGATAGAATCAGGGTGATTCAGGATAGGTCTTAGAGTAGCTAGAAGGCCTATAAAGACCGTAGGCTTCATCCCTTGAGATTTTGAGATGGTGATTGAGTATTTCTCTGTGTATCATCTATGAAGGCTGTGATGTTGAATAGGAGGAAGGGCTAGCTCAGTCCTAAATATATTGGACCTTTCGAGATTCTTTGCCTAATTGGTGAGGTGGGTTATGAGATAGCTTTACCCCCAGATTTTGCTGTTGTCCATTTAGTTTTCCATGTTTCTATGTTGCAGCGATACATTCCAGATCCATCTCATAGGCTTCAATAAGACTTAGTCCAGTTTAATGAGTGGTTTACCTTTGTGAAGAGCCGATGCAAATTTTTTCTAGTGATGTTAGGCGGTTGCACACTAGGGAAATTTCTGTAGTTAAGGTTCAGTGGAGGCACCACCTAGTAGAGGAGGCTAGTTGGGAGATTGAGTACGAGAGGTGAACCCAATATCCTCACCTATTCAAGACTTCAGGTACATCCTAATACTTAACTTTTGTAGCCGAAAGTTCATTTAGTAGTGTATATTATAATGAACCTTGAAGTCATTTTCCACATTTCAACTTATTTTTGATGTTAGAGCTTTTCCACAGATTCCCCAAGTCATTTATGACTTGCTGGAATTGACAGTTTGGTTACTAGGTAGTTTGTTTGGTTTTTAGAGCCAATTCCCTATTTTGAAGTCTTCTCTTCTTCAAAATGACCACCAGCAAAAACTTTAGTCAGATGACCTCGAATGTAATTCTTAACTATTGTAGTAGCTCTGGAATATTGATTTTAGGCTAGGTGGACTTAGTTCGTGTCCTGAGGCACCCGAGTTCATTTCGACCTATTAGTCAGAAAGTTAAGAAATTGGAAATTTGGTGTGGGGCCCACATTGAAACAACCTTAAATGGAAATTTCAACAATGCCATTGAGTGTAGAATGTAATTTGGTGTGGTTACATCATTTATTCACATATACGGAATTCTGGACAAATCTCAAGGGCTTTGCGGAGACTTTGAAAAGCTGTAATATGGTGCAACCGCGATCGCCGACCAAAGATCGTGATCGCGATTTGGCAGCACCAACAAGTTTCGAGATCGTAATTCTTCTAGTTGCTAAAACAACTCCTTGGACAATCCAACAGAACCCCAATCACAGTGTGATAATATTGCAATCGCGACATTGTCGTCTGATGCCTTGCATCGCGATTAGGAACATCGGGTCGGGATAGAGAGATCCGAGAACTTGGTATGGATATAAATACCCTATTTTAACCTCTTTTTTCCATTCCATCATCTATTTTCCTGAGAGATAAAGCCATAAATAGTGAGATAGCTTAAAATTGAAGCTTATGGGTGATTTGGAAGCTTGGCAAACACTTGTTTACACGATTATCTTCCAATATGAGGTAAGATTTCACTTTTTTCATGGTAGAAATTTCCATTTATTGTTCAAAATCCCAAACCTTGGAGACTTGATTTTATCCCTAAATTACCTCAGATTTCATACATTTTAGAGGGTAATGACTCCTTGAGCATGAGGGAACGTTGGCTTAGTTTCGATAATGTGATTTTCCATAAATAGGACACACATGACATTTTTGATGATTTTTGGACCCAAAGTATAATAGTGCAATATGGGTATCATTATTCTCATATTAATTTGTAGAATATGGTTTTAATAGCTTGGCATCTTGCAAAAACTTCTCAAAAAGGTAAACCAGTGATTTAGAAGATTGTTGAGCTTTGTTTGGCATCGAGGTTGACTAGGTTTTACCCCTTTTTAGATTAAGCTACTTAATAGTATGTTTATGATATTTTCTTAGATTTGTGATGGGTTTTAGGTGTTGATGTGATAAATTGAAATACACGGGGGTAGTCGGATCATTTAGGCTATTTTGGATACCATTTTGGGCAAATTAGCCTAGTTACACCTTTCTTAGGTGAATTGACCTTGTAGGCTCTTGTTAGGGTGGAAATACCACAGTTGCTCCATTAATGAGGAGATTTCCTTGGTTACTTGAGTTTAGGATGAAACTTACCCAAGTTTCCTTACGTTGTATGAAATTGACTTAGTTGCTCTATATTAGGAGGACTTGTGATTATTGGACTAGTTATGGCTTGTTCAACATCTCATAAAGGATTAGATACCTTTGCCAAGTCCATTGCAGACATTGCTTGGTAAATGATTTCGAGAATTTAGAAGTGGGATCTTTGACCCACCTTTTTCCAAGACATGTGATTTTATTAAAGACCTTTGATACGCTTGTGTACATCTAGGAAGATGATTATATCACTGATATTTAGAGACCTTAGTAATTGTTGGTTATTATGAATGATGTTAAAAGTAATTAAATTTTGCAATTGATTTGGAAATTGTTTGGGCTATCAAATATACTATTGAATAAGCCCTTGATTATCAATTTGGCTAAGACATAAATTATACTATTGATTGATTCAACTAACAAACTATTAACTATGCTAGTGATCATATTCATCGATAAATGAGAATTTAAGCCTTTAGTTCATACTAGAGGCCATTCTTATTTACTATATTTGTTATAAAGACATTGATTATGATATGAAAAAACTATATAGATTGTGCCTTGGATTAGATATTGACCAAGCTAATGTAAGCTATATATTATGTTAATGATAAGACATTAATTAGGTTATTGAGAAATTACTGCCTATGCCTTGACAATACATACTGATTATGTTAGTTATCATGTTTATTAACTGTATTGGCAATATTGTATTGATTGTTCTAAAGATCGTGCTTATTTACTATACTGGCAATTATGCTAGTGATTATTCAAGAGCTCACGATGTCGATTATGATTACTGATCATATTAATATATTATGTTCATTGTTATGCTAGTAACTACTATATTGATTATGCTATTGCCCATATCGATAATGATATTGATTATAAATATGCCCGGGAAGGCTGGAGGACAATTGTGATGAAATATGATTGCATTAGTGTGTGAGATTGACAATCTAGCTAAGCTGAAAATGATTAAATAGTTATCATGTAGTATGATATGAATAGACTCTATGGATATAATGATTAGCTGATAAATATTGGCTAGTTGATAGATATTGGCTAGTTGACAAATGTTGGTTAGTTGGTAAATAATGACTAGTTGAAAAGTGATGATTAGCCACCATATGAAGATTAGTTAATAAGTGATGTTTAGTTGATAAAGGATGATTTATTGATACATGAGGATTAGTGTTACATAATGGTTAATTTTCAAGTGTTAACTAATTGGAAAATGATAAATATAGACAATCAATGGTTATAGTGTGTCATGACTTGGATGAATTCTAATTGTATTATGTGAGTTGATCAATGTCTGAAACACCTTGGCTATGAACCCTTAATGAATTTCCTAAGCTTGAGATTCTGGGTACAATACGGTTTAAGCATACCTCTCGTATGCTAAGTTGCAGTCTAGTACCCACCCTCTTATATGATGATTAGCTTAGGTTGATAACATTCTATCCAAGATTTGGTTTGGCCTCTCCCTAGTCTTATGTTAGGGTACTAGTCATAAGTTGAAAATTCGTATGATGTCTTGAGTTTGACCTAGTGTATTCTACCTATGGTATGAGTCGGAGGGTACTTCTCTCACCTTAGGGTACGAGTTTTCCTAGGATCATCATATATTGAAAAGTTTGGAGGTCTACAATGAGTCCTAGGGTATGATATAGGGTACCACTCATACCCTTAGGTACAGTTTAGGTATGGAAGTCATACTTATCTGCGAGTAAGTTTTCAGCATTTAAATAGAGGACATTCTGGACATTTCTCACCCCAAACCCTTGAAACCCACGTATTATAACATTATTTGGCCTTTCATTCTTCACTTAACAAGATAAAAAACACTCCAAAATCCTCTCCGAACTTCATCAACAAGATTGGAGGCTAAGGTTTCAAAAGGTATTCCTCTAGAGGCTAAATAGGTCAAGTTCTTTCCGTGAATCATCTGGTATAAGGCATGTGACTATTTCCCTCATTTTTAGTTCAAAATATCATATGTTTTTAACATTTATTATGATTTGTAAATTGTAGTTTTGAAATCAAATGTTGAGGATTTTGATGCGAAGTGATGAGTATTGTTTCCTCTAGTTTAATCTTGTATTTATACATGATTCTGATGATGGGTTGCAAATGTGGGTGCTTGTTGATTGTGTTTTAACAAATGGGTCATGGGTAACCCTAAGGTTGATAATTTTTACATTGATTTTGGTCATGGTAAAGGTATTCCCTCAAGATGTTTGTTAAAATGTCTAAGAGAAATACCTAGTTATATGTTAATAGTGTTTTTAACTAAGACAATGGCTTAATGTATTACCCCTTACTAATATAAGATCGATTCTACTTTTAATTACATGCTTAAGGGGCTTCAAGCTTGAAATTTTCACCAAGTGTTGGGGACTTAGCCTTTTTCAAGACCCCACAACTTTGAAGATTTTTATTCAGGTCTTTCAGACCCTGAGACATTAGTTTTTGAGTTACTTTATGTTCAGGGATGTAAGAACTACGTCACGGGGGAGTTTTGGATTTTTCAATCAAGGTTTGGATCATATTTGGATCACGAATCTAGCATGTCACCGCGATAACGCCGCGTTGGCGGTGCTATTGCCATTGGCACATATACCGCATCACGTTGAGGGTGTTGTGTCCAATTCTTGATTTATAATTTTAATGCATGTTTCATAATCTTTATCCTAGTATGTGAAGTGCTTATAAGGTGAAAAATGTTCATAGAAATAACTAAGAACAAGGTTGAACTAAGAGCCTCATTCTTCTAAAGTTTGGTGTTCGATCCTACAAGGGTCAAATTTAAACTTGTATAATTTTTGACATATATGGAATTTTTTAGCTAAAGATGTACTAAAATGTAGATAATTGAATTAGCTTTCCAACGATACCAATTTCACCTTAATTTGATACCCGAGCAAAAAGTTATGATCATTTTCGTCAGAACCAGTAAGACACCACGATAAGACCGTGTCGCGGTGACATAGTTGCATTTTTTTTTTTGTTTAAATGATTAAGGGGAAATTGGGTATTTTACCCCCTCAACTCAGTCGCTCATAATACGATTTGGACATCAGTAAGGACATAATTTTGCCCTTCTTCTCTAATTTTTCTCCCAAGAAAACCTTTCCCTTTCCCCAAGAACAAATTCATTTCCTTTTTCCCAATGAAATCAAGAATCCAAGTTTTCCAAGTTCAAGAATGTTCAAGAAAGCTTCAAGAATGTTGTTTCTTTCCCAAATTATGAAGTTTAAGGTATGTAGGAGTTCATCCATGGGTCCCTTTCTCCAATGGAGCCCAAAAACCCTTTTCTTGCAATTAAAGAATAAATTTTCTATCATTATGGTATTTTATATGTTCAAGAAAGATTGAATTTCATGTTTTCATGTTGTTTTTAATTCAATTCAACTCATGTGTGATTCCATGCAATATTTTAAATTCCTCATGCTATAATTTGATTTTCCCATGTCCTATTTCAAGTAAATTCCATGTAAATCCCCAATTTATTAGTTTATTCAAGTAATCATGCTCTTTCCTCATGTCTAAAGCATTCCCACATTTAAGTTCACAATTATCGCATATTTGATGAAATACCCATGTTAGGATCTTTGAACCATAATCACTTATTACAATGTTTCAAGATTGATATCGTTATTGTTGTGCTCATTCAGTATTGGTGGGTTTTGAACACCTGGAACCTAGGTGTTTTACCTATTTATGTTTGCAAGTAACAAGTCAGTCCAAATTATGATTTTATTCCCATTTTCATATTATCAATTTAATAACAAAAGTTCCAGTTTTACTTTATATTATAGACACTAGCTTACGTGTTTACAATTACTTTAGAATCTGTATGCATTGTTGTTTTTGAAATACCATGACCTGAGCTTATCAGTTAACAGTGCATGCACCAGTTAGTATTCCAGTGTTAATCAGTTGGGAGTAGGATTTAACACCGAGTGAACCCAAGAATGGGGGCATTCCTACTAGTATAGGGTATGACCCTTAGTAGTAATCCCTGTGTTATAGAACTACATATCCAGTGTAGGTTTGAGATGTTTTCCTGCCAGTTTAGGGTTGACACATATCTCATAAGAGAACCTACTAGTATAGGGTGACTCCTTAGTCCTTTGGGACATCAGTTAGTGATCATTATAGTTAAGGTTCTATTTCGATGGAAAGGATAGAGCAACCCTCCTCAACGTGGGCCAGACGTTGGACTCCATGATAGCTCACATGGTTTATGTCGGTTACATGATAGCTCCCGCAGTCTCAGTGTAGTATTTAATATAGTTTTAGTTCGGGTTTTCTTGACCAAAGCATATAGACTCTCAGTTATTCAGTTATCATATTTCAGTCTTTCAGTTTACGAATTATTTCAGAAATATACTTAAGCTTGATCTTCCATTCTCTGATATTACAGTTTTCATGCATTCACGCTCAGTTATCTCATGTTGTTCAGTTAGTCCTTATCTCATATGCAAAGTACCCCATAGTTTCAGTCCAGTTATTCAGGCTAAGTACAGTTGAGTATTAGATGATTAGTATTCAGTCATCATCTATTCAGTGTTTGGATATCAATAGTCCGTATTTATATATCAACTACTCAGTGTATAGGCGCTAGTTATCTCTTTTCTTAGATTTCAATCATTCCGTTACCCAGGCATAATTTATTTAATTAATCAGATCATCTCAGTGCATGTATGTTTGGTTTTGTATGTTTATGTATTTTTTATTTTACCGTATCCCAGCTTAAGCTCTACTTATGGTCCAACATGTAAAGTTTTAAGAAACTAAGTGTAGTGATTCACCAACTTATCAGATTATGTTTGTTACTTATAATTTAAGCTACTTTAGATTTTAGTTTATTTTAGTCTCTTGGTTAATCTACTTACACTTAGTATGCATGTTTTAAGATTACGTAAGAAATTAGTTTTACTTATTGCATTCACCCTCGCTTACTCAGTATATTCCATAAGTACTGATCCACATATACATCTATGTGGATACATTGTTACATAATATACGTACCAGTTATAGCCCATACATCATGACCAGGTAGTTGCAGTTTCCATCCAGCAGGTGATAAGTTCTCCTATTTTGAGGACTCCAGTCAGATGTTATTCATGTACTTTATTTTATTATTCATATGTATTGATTATTAGTAGTTGAAGACAGGTCCCAACTATCTATAGCAAATATAGTAGAGGCTTCATAGCTGTCAGTCAGAGTCAGTCATGTAATTTCAGTTCTACCCTTAGTTTTATCAGATTGTGAATTGTATGATATTATATTTTTCTCAGATTTTGTCATGATTATATTTTTGCACAACAGAACCAGCTTTTTGATATATTATAAATCAATTGCTCAATAGTATGCCAGTTCATAGGTTAGTTTGGTATCACTTGTGGTTCCAAGCACCGTGTTACGATTAGGGGGTAGTCTTGGGTCGTGACAAATTTAGTATCAGAGCACAATGTTCAAGTGCCCTAGGGTGTCTATGACTCCCTATCTAGTAGAGTTTTACGAAACATACAGAGACATCTTTACTTTTCTTTGAGAGGCTATATGGAATTTAAGAAATGTTTCCCTTCTTTCGTGTCTTAGATAGTGCAGTAAAAGTGTTCTCTAAGGAACTTGGGCAGATTCTCATGTTAATCCATTCGTTCTAACTCTGCCTTATTATTTAGGCAACAGAAATTGTCAAGCTCAAATCCCTTAAGATGGAGCTTTGTTAGACAACCCCCAAAGACAGTTATGGGGGATTACACGCGAGATTAAAGGGATCCCATCAGTGACCTTATGGTCTAAAGTTTGAAATATTTTATTCATGTTCATGATAAATCGTGCACTAAGCTAAGTCAAATGTGCCCTCAAATCCCTTCTCAGAATCCTATGATAGCATATGACCTAGAATTAGAAGCATAAACCCAGAAGTATAGCAGCAGTAAAGTGGGGATAATGATATCTAAATTAAGTAGATTATGTATCTATGGGGCTTTTTGTATGGAAGGTGAGATAGTAGACTTCAAATAGTGTATGCAAGAATTTATGTATGTTGATCCAAAATTATATGTTGTTGATGTCGGATCTTCAGGTGTGATGATAATTCTCATGGTTTAGGAAAAAATATAAGTTTAGAGAGGTGATATTAGTAGACTATGATGGAAGTAGTATGGTTAATTATAGTTTTGGAATATCTATGTTAAGTGTTAAAATCTAAGTTTGAATCTTTGAAGATTAAGCAAATAGAAAAAAGAGTTGAAACTCTAGATAGTGTGAACTCAGGGTATGGTGATACTCATAAGGATTTTAAGTTATTAAGTGTTCAAGTTATTATATGATGTCTATTAGCCTATAGAAAGTTAATAATTGTATCTTAAAAGGAAGTACTAGCAACGGGTTCTACACTTTCAGATGTAGTCTTTCAGGTTGAGTTTATTTTTTATGTGTGTTATTATATATTCGGCTCTAGAATAAAGTGGTCGCAACTCAGTTTAGAGTTTATTTAAAGGGCCCACAGACTTAGAATGATGGCTTAAAGCTAAGTGGGAGATGATAGAGCAAGTAACTACGTCAGACTCTTAGATTTTAGTAGTGGTGCCAGTATGTTGTAGAACAATAGTAAGGAAGGATGATGCCCAACCTATTATTATCTAATTGTAACGTGTTGTACTTCAGTCATCACGATATCTATTCATGACTTATAAGTTAGTTCTATGATCATAGCTAATATTCACACACTTTTCGTAGAATCATGTATGCTTCAAGTTCCTAGTATGAGAAGTTCTAGCTCACTCAGTAGTACGAATAATATTCCACAAAATTTATGAACTCCAAGATAAGGTCATCCAACTCCTGACTCATGTACTCATTATTTACAGTATGTTAAGTTCTAGGTACTCATGTTACACTCTTATTGATCATCAAAATTCAGATTATGTTATGTATATCGTCATTTTGATCTCTATAATGAATCCATGTCATGGATACTCTATTCCTCAGGCCTCAGTTAAGTGTCCAAGTTATGCATAGTATTCTTTAATTCTTCATGTCCTCAAGTTCTAACCTTTCAGTGACTACTCCTTAGGTCAAGATAGTGATAATGAATAATTATTTAGATGGAAGAGAGTAAGTGTTTCTTATTTTCATGGTACAGACTAGTGTTATGGTGTTATGTGTAGTATATTAGTATTTCGGATTAGGCTTGAACATGATGAGAGAATATAGCTCAACTCAGTCTTTGGCAGGAATAGTTATATATGCCCATGTAAGAATTATTAGCTGAATCAAATAAGTATGGTATCTAAGGGGAAAAGTATAGTTGGGTATAAGTTTTCAGCATAATTCAGTTCGTATAGCCAAAAATTCAGTTTAGCAGTCAGACAGGCAAGTTCCTATGGATTTTCAATCTTTCCATCTAGTCTTACTATCTGAAGTGTCATGAATATGCATATTGTATGAGATAACTTATCAACAATCATGTAAATAGAAAATTCAGTTGAGTCCTTACTTTTAGTCTAAGTCAGTCTTAACTATAAAGGATATTTGGATTCAAAAATTGTATCATGTTGGCTATCAAACTTCAGAATTTGGCAAAAATAGTACTAATGGATTCCCAGATTTTAAAACTATCAAAGCATGCATTCATGAATACAACTCAGTTTACGCATCTTACACAAGTTTCAAATTCCTAATATTCAGTCATGATTCAGTTCTTAAGTGTCCCATGCATCATCTTAATCTTTCCTTAGTATTTCAGCCAAGCCAGTATCATTTAGTGGATGAACGATCCCAAGAGGGAGATGTTGTAATACCCCAAGTTTTCATGTCCTAAACCTCTCATCTTTTCTTCATAAAATAAAATCCAGCTTGAGGTAAAGGGTTACTCATAAGTTTACTCTCTCGTTTCTAACTCAATCTTATAACCATTCTCATGTGATTGCATGTACTCAAGAAATCAGTTCAATTCATGATATTTAGTTCATGTATCATGTTTCAGATTCAGTTATGCAATCATGTTCCAAGTCATGCATGTTCAGTATACGATCTCAATGACCTTAGTGCAGTACTCTTAGTCTAACCAGTCTTATTTGAGGATGAATGTTCCCAAAAAGGAGATATTATAATACCCCGTACTAATATTAGCATGTTTCATCTCTTAGTTGCATGCTTAAGGGGCTTAAGGCTTGAAATTTTCACTAAGTGTTGGGTACTTAGCAATTTTCAAGACCCTTAAACTTCAAGGTATTTCATTCTGGCATTTTCAACCCAGAGACATTAGTTTTTCAGTTACTTAATGTTTAGCGATGTAAGAACTATGTCTCGAGGGAGTTTCAGATTTTTTGGACAAGGTTTGGGTCATGTTTGGATCATGAATCCATCAAGATACCGCGATAGAGACACATCATGGTGCTATTCCCATTGGCACATATACCGCATTGCAGTGAGGGTGTTGTGTCCAGTTCTTGATTTATAATTTGAATGCATGTATCAAAATCTTTATCCTAGTATTTGAAGTGCTTATAAGGTGAAAATTTTTCATAGAAATTACCTAGAACAAAGTTGAGCTAAGAGCCTTTGATTCGTCTAAAATTTGGTGTTCGATCCTACAAGGGTCAATTTTGAACTGGTATAACTTTAGACATATATGGATATTTTCATCTCAATACCCACCTAATTGTACACAATTTAATTAGCTTTCCAATGATACTAATTTTTCCTTAATCTGATACTCGAGCGAAATTTTATGATCATTTTAGTCAAAACCTATAAGCCACCGCGATAAGACCGCGTCGCGGTGACATAGTTGCGCCTAGTTTTGTTGGTTTAAATGATTGAGGGGCAGCTGGATATTTCCCGCCCTCAACACAATCGTTCATAACATGATTTGCGCATCAATTAGGGCATAATTTTGCCCTCTTCTCTAATTTTTCTCCCAAGAAAACCATTCCCCTTCCTAAGAACAAATTCAATTCCCTTATCCCCGAGAAATCAAGAATCCAAGTTTTCCAAGTTCAAGGATGTTCAATAAAGCTTCAAGAATGTTCAATAAAGCTTCAAGAATGGTGTTTCTTTCCCAAATTATAAAATTTAAGGTATTTGGGAGTTCATCATTGTTTCTCTTTAACCCATGAATCCCAAAACCTTTTTTCTTGCTATTAATGAAGGAATTTTCTATCATTATGGTATTTTATATGTTCAAGAAATATTGAATTTCATGTCTTCATGGTGTTTTTAATTCAATTTAGACCATGCGTGATTCCATGCAATATTTTGAATTCCTCATGTTATGAATTTGATTTTCCCATGTCTTATTTCAAGTGAATTCCAAGTAAATCACTAATTTATGATTTTAGTCATGTAATCTTTCTATTTCCTCATGTTTAAAGTATTCCTATGTTCAAGTTCACGATTGTCATATGTTTGATAAAATGCCAATGTTAGGGTAACTTTTTATTCCTTTGGGAAATTAGTTAATGATCACTACAGTTCAGGTTCTGTTCTGATGGCAAGGATAGAGCAATCCTGTTCAATTTGGGTCAGATGTTGGATTCCATGATAGGTCACATGGTTTATATCTTTTGCATGATAGATCCCACAGTCTTAGTGCAGTATTCAGTATAGTTTCTGTTCAGTTTTGCTTGACCAAAGCATACAGACCCTCAGTTATTTAGTTATAAGATTTTAGTCTTTCAGTTTATAGATTATTTCAGAAATATACTTACGCTTGGTCTTGCATTCTTAGATATAACAGTTTACATGCATTCATGCTCAGTTATCTCATGTTGTTAAGTTATTACTTATCTTATTTGCACAGTACCTCGCAGTTTCAGTCTAGCTATTAAGACTAAGTGCAGTTCAGTATTACATGATCAATATTCAGTCATCAGCTATTTAGTGTTCAGCTATCAGTAGTCTGTATTCATATATCATCTACTCAATTTATATGCGCTAATTATCTCTTTTCTTAGATTTCAATCATTCTATCACCCAAACATCAGTTATTTAGTTAATCAGATTAGCTTAGTACATGTATGTTTGGTTTCGTATGTTCATGTATTCATGTTTTACCATATAAAAGCTTCAGATCTACTTATTCTACAATAAGTAAAGTTTTAAGAAATTAAGTGTAGTGATTCACCATCTTATCAGATTATGTTTGTTACTCATGATTTAAGCTACTTCAGATTTTAGTTTATTTCAGTCTCTTGGTGACTCTACTTATACTTAGCATGCATGTTTTAAGATTAGTATAAAATCGGCTTTACTTACTGCTTTCACCCCTGCTTACTTAGTATATTCCAAAAGTACTGATCCATATATACATCTGTAAGGATACATTATTTCATAATGTTGGTAGCAGTTGTAGCCCAGACATCATGACTAGACTATTGCAGTTTCAGTCAGCAGGTGATGAGTTCTCCTATTTTGGGGACTCTAGTTAGATTTTGTTCATGTACTTTATTTTATTATTCATATGTAATGATTAGTTATAGTAGGAGGCATATCCCAACTATCTATAGTCAGTATAGTAGTGGCTTCATAGAAGTCAGTCAGAGTTAGTTATGTAATTTTAGTTCTTCTTTAGTTTTATCAGATTATAAATTGTATCAGTATTATATTTTGCCTAGATTTTTTCATGATTATATTTTTGCACAGCAGAACCATCTATTTAATATGTTAAAAATTAGTTGCTCAATAGTATACCAGTTTATGGGTTGGTTTGGAATCATTTGTGGTTCCAACAACCATGTTACGACTAGGGGTAGTCTCGGGTTGTGAGACGTAATAGTAAGAATATTGGTAAATTACTTTGTAAATGTATTATTGGCCATGTATTGAGTTAATTGGTAACCTTGGTGGTTTGATTGGTTAAAAGGGTTTGAGTCCCTAAACATGAATTTGAATTATGGTTAAACTAAAGCTTGGTGTAAGAATTCTAATGAAGAATGTTGTTAAAGGTCATGATGACCACAATTTGACTTGAATGGTGGTTGAAACTAAGGCATTGGCCTATTAAACTGATTTATTGATAAATGGTTCATACAGAACTTGTGGTCATGTATGATGTTGAATTGTAGCCTTGATTGCTTGAATTGTCTATATGGGTTAGAGTCCTTAAATGTTGAACTGAGTGGATGTGAATGCATGGACAAAGGGTTGGAGTCCTAATGTCGACTAGTAATGGACACAATGGCTTATGGTTAGAGTTCATTTTCTTAATAAGATGGCTTGTGGTTAGAGTCCACTTGTCTAATAAAATGACTTGTGGTTAGAGTCCACTTGCTTAATAAGACGGCTTTGTGGTTATATTCCACTTACTTAATAAGACGTCTTGAGGTTAGAGTCGTCTGGCTTAATATAACTTGGATGTTCAAACTTCTTAATCTACGCGAGTAGGAAGTTAAAGTCCTCTACTTCGTGGCTCATAATTAGGTGCTTCGATATGCATGCTAAGGCCTTGTTCCCTTTCCCGACACTTGAGGTATCTATATATCTACCTATATGCCTATGTATATAAATGTGGTTTCTTATGATGGTTTGACTTGTTTTTGAATAATGGCACTATTTTATCATTACCCTAGAGTTAAAAGATGGCACTCCTACCACTAACCATCTTTGAATGCTGTGTCTCCATCTGACATAGGGGTCAAAGCTTCTTCTTCTCTTCCTGCACAGTGACCAGGCGTTCGAGCGGTTCGAGTGTTGATATTGAAGTGGTGAGATTTCATACTTTGGAAGGCATACATTTCATGGTCTTTCTACGTTATGTCATTGACTTGTTTTAGACTTGGTTTTGTCTATTATCGGGGGCATGTCTTGACATATTATTGACATTGGATTTCTAGAGTCTTTGTGGCTGACTATGGACTTAGGTATGTTGGTTTTATATGTTGACATTAATTTATTGTTCAGATACTTCTTATGTTATGATTATTAGTCTTGTTTCCTCTATCTTGGGATATGTTTAGAGTTCTTGTAACACATATGGATTGGTATAATGGTTAAGTTGGGTTAATGGGGAAATCTCTGATCCTTGTTTGGATCGAGGTGCCCATTATGACAAGCACCTTAGCACTCTACCCCTTCTACATTAGCTTAAGAGAAATTAAAGAATCTCTTAGATAAAGGTTTTATCCATCCTAGTGTGTCTCCTTGGGATACTTTTGTGTTGTTCATGCGTAAGAAAGACGGTTCCCTTCGAATGTGCATTGGTTATCGTTAGTTGAACAAGGTGACCATAAAGAATATATATCCTCTTACTAGGATCGATGATTTTTGTAATCAGCTTAAGGGTGCAAAGTTTTTCTCTAGGATTGATTTTAGGTCGGGTTATCATTATCTTAAGGTTAGGGAGGTGGATATCCCTAAAACTGCCTTCAGAACTCAGTATGGTCACTATGAGTTCCTAATTATGTGTTTTGGGTTAACTAATGCTCCAGCTGCCTTCATAGATTTGATGAATATGGTCTTCCGTTAGTTTCTGGATTTGTTTGTCATTGTCTTCATTAATGACATCTTGGTCTGCTCTTAGAGTGAGAAGGATCATGCCGAACACCTCCATGTTGGGTTACAAACGTTGAAGGATCAGTGGTTGTATACTAAGTTATCAAAGTGTGAGTTTTGGTTAAAGTTTGTGACTTTTCTTGGTCATGTTATCTCTAGTGAAGGGATTATGGTGGATCCACAAGAGGTTGCGGCGGTTAAGAAGTGGCCTAGACCTGCGAATCCAACTGGTATTTGGGGCTTCTTGGGTCTAGCTAATTACTATATGAGATTTGTGGAATGTTTTTCAATGATAGCTGCTCCCTTGACTAAGTAGACAAAGAAAAAGGTCAAGTTCTTATTGTCGGATGTGTGTGAGGGTAATTTTGAGAAGTTGAAGGATAAATTAACTTCGCCTCCAGTTTTGACCCTTCCCAAGGGTAATGATTGTTTTTAGTGTATTATGATGCTTCTCGTATTGGCCTTTGTTGTGTATTGATGCAACATGGTAGCATGGTGGCCTATGCTTCAAGGCAATTGAAAGTTCATGAGAAGAACTACCCTACACATGACTTTGAGTTATTAGACGTGGTATTTGCATTGAAGATGTGGAGACACTATATCTATAGGGTTCATGTTTACATCTTTTCTTATCATAAGATCCTTCGGTATGTGTTTACTCAGAAGAAGACGAATCTCAGACAAAGGAGATGACTTGAGTTGCTAAAGGACTAGGATATGAGTCTCCATTACTATCCAGGTAAAGCTAACGTAGTTTCTAATGCTCTTTTCTAGTTATCCATGGGGAGTTTAGCTCATATGGATGAGGATAAGCGGGATTTGTTGAAGGACATTCATAATTTGGCTAATCTTAGAGTTCGTCTCATGGACTCTATGGATAGTGGTGTATTTATGCATCAAGTATTGCAGTCATCTCTTGTGGTTGAGATAAAGGAAAATCAAATATTTGATCCCAATTTGATGAAGATTAAGAGTAGTGTGGGTCAACAAAAGATTGTCGACTTTGCGATTGATGGTGATGGTATCTTGAGGTACCAAGGTAGGATCTTTGTTCCCAATGTCGATGGATTAAGGGAAAGAATTATGGCCGAGGCTCATGAATCCTGGTATGCTATTCATCTCAGTTCTATGAAGATGTATCATGATCTTAAGGAGTTCTATTGGTTAAATAATATGAAGTGAGATATGGCTACCTTTGTGCCTAAGTGTATGGTGTGTCAACAAGTGAAAGTTGAGCACTTGAGACCTAGGGGTTTGTACCAAGAGATTGATTTACCCAAATAGAAGTTGTAGATAGTTAATATGGATTTCATCATCGGTCTTCATCCGTCTCAGAATCAGTGTGATTCTATTTTGGTCGTTGTGGATAGAATGAACAAGTTTACTCATTTCTTTTCGAAGAGAACTAGTTATCTGGCAGATGATTATGCTAAGTTGTATCTTACAGAGATTATGAAGTTGCACGGTGCTTCGGTTTCTATCATCTAAGATTGTGGCACTCTATTCTCATCTTATTTTTAGAGGCCGTTCCAGAAATGTTTGGGGACTAAGGTGTGCCTTAGTAACACTTTCCAAAAGCAGACGGATGGACAAGCAGAGAGGACCATTAAGACATTAGAAGACATGTTGCGTGCATGTGTGATTTATTATGGTGGTAGTTGGTACGACCATTTTCCTTTGATTGAATTCCCCTATAACAATAGTTACCACTCTAGAATTGGTATGACTCATTTTGAGGTGTTGAATGGTAGGAGTGGACGTTCTCCAATTGAGTGGTATGAAGTTTGCGAGGGTAAGTTGCTTGGCCCTTATATGTTTCATCAAGCCGTGGAGAAGGTGAAGGTGATTCACGATATGTTGAAAGCCGCTTAAAGTCTCCAAAAGTCCTATATGAATGTGAGGTATAGGGATTTGGAGTTTAATGTTGGTGATTGGGTAATCTTGAAGGTATTTCCCATGAAGGGAGTGATGCGGTTTGGTAAAAAAGGAAAGTTTATTCCATAATATGTTGGTCTATATTTGATTTTGTAGAGGGTTGGTAATGTTTCCTATGAGCTTGAGTTGGCATCTAGTTTGAGTTCCATCTATTCGGTATTCCATGTGTCCATGTTGTAAAGATGTATGGGTGATCCTTCATTGGTTGGTCCCTTGGAGGATGTTGGTATTTTGGACTCTTTATCCTATGAGGAGGTCCCGGTGAGGATCTTGGATTGGCAAGTTCACCGGTTTCAAACAAAATAGGTGGCTTCGGTGAAGGTTCTATGGAGGAACCAAAAGTCTGAGGAAGCTACATGGGAGGCGGAAGAGGACATAAAGTCCAAGTGTCTGCATTTGTTTTTCGTTATAGAAACTCATGCTTATGGTATGTGCTGATCGTCTTGTATTTGTTGTATGTATTTGTTTTCTATCTTTGTTAAAGGTTGGTTTGATGTTTAATGATGTGTTGAATCATGCTTGTGCCTTCCTTACCCATCATTTAAGGACGAATGATCCAAGGGTGGAGAATTGAAACACCTTGGCTTTGACCAACAATTGTTGCGATCATAACACTTCAAGTTGTAAATGCGACTCCTTGGATAGGCCAACAGAACCATGATCATAGTGGGATAATGTCGCGATTGCGACATCCTCGTCTGATGTCTTGCATCTCGATCGCAAACATTGGGTCGGGATAGCGAGACTCGAGAACTTGGTATGGATATAAATTCCCTATTTTAGCCCATTTTTGCCATTCCACCATCTATTTTCTTGGAGCTAAAACCCTAAATGGTGAGATAGCTTAAAATTAAAGCTTGTGGGTGATTTGGAAGCTTATAAAACACTTATTTATGCAATTATCTGCCAATATGATTTAAGATTTCATCATTTTGATGGTAGAAATTTCCGTTTCTCATTCAAAAATTTCAAAATCTTGGATACTTGATTTTAGCCCTAAATTCGCTCAAATTTGACCCATTTTAGAGGGTAATGACTCCTTGAGAATGAGGTAACGTTGGGTTAGTTTAGAAGATGTGATATTTTGTAAATATGACCCATATGAGATTTTGGATGATTCTTGTACCCGAAGAACAATAGTGAAATATTGGTATCCTTATTCTCATATTAATGAGTAGAGTATGGTTTTAATATCTTGGTATCTTGCAAAAACTTCTCAAAAGGGAAAAGAAGTGATTTAGCAGATCGTTGAGCTGTCTTTGGCGTTGAGGTAGGCTAGGTTTTACCCCTTGTTAGATTTAGCTACTACATAGTATGTTTATGTTATTGTGGTAGATTTGGGATGTGTTTTAGGTGTTGGTGTGATAAATTGAAATACTTAGGGTTAGTTGGGTCATTTAGCTATTTTGGATACTATTTTGGGCATAAGTAGCCTAATTATTGCTTTATTAAGTGAATTAACCTTGTAGGCTCTTATTAGGGTGGAAATACCACTGTTACTCCATTAATGAGGAGATTTCCCTGGTTACCTGAGTTTAGGATGAAACTTACCCAAGTTTCCTTACCTTACATGAAATTGACTTAGTTGCTCAATATTAGGAGGAATTGCGATCATAGGACAAGTTATGGCTTGTTCAACATCTAATAGTGGATCAGATACCTTAGCCTAGTACGGAGTAGACATTGCTTGATATATGATTTCGGAAATTTAGAAGTGGTCTCTTCGACCTACCTTAGGACAACACTTATGATAGTTATTGAAGACCTTTTATACACTTAACCATATCTAGGAAGATAATTATTTGGGTGATATTTAGACGCCTCGGCACTTGTTGGTTATTATGAATCACATTAAAAGTAATGCTTAACGATTATGCTATAAATGGATTATTTGTTAAGCTTATGATGAGCTATTAAATTAAGCTATTGATTTGCCTATTCTTTAGGCTACAAAATATATTATTGAATAAGCCCTTGATTATCATTTTTTCTAAGTCATAAATTATGCTATTGATTGAGTCAACAAACAAACTATTAACTATGTTAATGATTATAATCATCGATAAATGAGCATTTACGCCTTTTGTTCTTTCTAGAGTCCATGCTTATTGACTATATTGGTTATAAAGCACTTGATTATGCTATGAAAAATCTATAGATTATGCCTTGGATTAGATATTGACCAAGATAATGTAAGTTATCTATTATGCTAATAACAATCCATTAATTAGTCTATTAAATTTTTTTTGCCTATACCTTGATAATACATATTTATTATGTTGGTTATCATGTCTATTGACTATATTGGCAATATTGTATTGATAGTTCTAAAGATCATGCTTATTTAGTATATTGGCAATCATGCTATTTATTATGCTAGTGCTCACGATTTCGATTATAATTATTGATCATATTAATATATTATTTCATGGTTATGCTAGTAAGTACTCTATTGATTATTCTATTGGCCATATTGATCATGATATTGATTATATATATGCTCGGGAAGACTGGAGGATAATTATGATGATATATAAGTTCATTGGTGTGTGAGATTGACACTCTAGCTAAGTTGGAAATAAGGAAATAGTTATAATGTAGTATGATGTGAATAGACTCTATTGATATAATGATTAGTTGATAAATATAGGTTAGTTGATAGATATTAGCTATTTGACAAATGTTGGTTAGTTGGTAAACAATGACAAGTTGATAAGTATGATTAGCCACTGTATGAAGATGAGTTAATAAGTGATGTTTAGTTGATAAAGGATGATTTTTTGATACATGAGGATTAGTGTTACATAATGGTTAGTTGATAAGTGTTGACTAATTAGTAAATGATGAATATGGAAAATCGATGGTTATAGTGTGTCATGACTTGGATGAGTTCCAATTGTATTATGTGAGTCGATCAATGACTGAAACACCTTGGCCTTGAACCTTTAGAGAATCTCTTATGTTTGAGATTTTTAGCAGGTACGATTTGAGCATACCTTTGTATGATACGGTATGGTCTAGTACCCACCCTTTAATATTATGATCAGTATAGGTTGATAACATTCTATCCCAGGTATGGTTTGTCCTCTCCCTAGTCTTATGTTAGGATACTAGTCATAAGTTGACAAGTCGTCTCATACTTGAGATTGACCTAGTGTATTATGACTAGGGTACAAGTTATAGGGTACTTCTTGAACCATAGGGTATGATTTAGCCTAGCATGATCATATGTTGGATAGTTTGGAGGTCTATGGTGATGTCTTGGGTACGACAAAATGGTACCACTCGTACCCTTAGTACGGTTTAGGTGTGGAATTCTTACCAGCATCTGAGTAAGTTTTTAGTATATAAGCTGAGGGCATTCCGTATATTTCCCATACCAAAACCCTTGAGACCCACAACTTATAACATTATTTGGCCTTTCATTCTACACTTAACAAGATAAAAAACACTCCAAAATCCTCTCTAAACTTCTTCAACAAGATTGGAGGCTATGGTTTCAAGAGGTGTTCTTTTAGAGGCTAAAGAGGTCAAGTTCTTTTCGTGAATCATCTCGTATAAGTCATATTTCTCTTTCCCTCATTGCTAGTTCAAAATATCATGTGTTTTAATCGTTGATTATGATTTGTAAATAGTGGTTTTGAAACCAAATGCTGAGGGTTCTGATTCATAGTGATGAGTATTGTTTACTCTTCTTTAAAATTATATTTATACATATTTTTGGCGATGGGCTGCATATATGGATGCTATTTGGTTGTGGTTTAACAAATGGGTAAGGAGTAACCCTAAGTTTGATGACTTTTTACTTTAATTTTGGTCATGGCAAAGATATGCCCTCAAGGTGTTTGTTAAATTTCTAAGAGAAATAACGAGTTGCATGTTACTATTGTTTTGAACTAAGGCAATGGCTTAATGAGTAATAAATATTGGTAAATTACTTTGTAAAAGCGTTGCTGGCCATATGATTAGTTAATTGGTAACCTCGATGGTTTGCTTGGTTAAAAGGTTTTGAGTCCCTAAACATGAAATTGAATTGTTTTTGAACTAAATCTTGTTGTAAGAATTCTAATGAAGAATGAATGGTTTGGTAAAGGTCTTGATGACCACAATTTGAATTCAATAGTGGCTGAAACTAAGAGATTGTCCTATTAATGTTATTGATCGATAAATGGTTCATAAAGCCCTTTTGGTCATGTATGGTGTTGAATTGTAGCCTTTATAGGTTGATTAGGCTAAGTGGGTTAGAGTCCTTAAATATTGAACTGAATGGATGTGAGTGCATGGACAAAGGGTTACCGTCCCAATGTCGACTAGTAATGGACACGACTGCTTGTGGTTAGAGTCCACTTACTTAATAAGATAGCTTATGGTTATAGTCCACTTGTCTAATAAAATGGCTTCTGGTTAGAGTCCACTTACTTAATAAGGCGGCTAGTGGTTAGAGTCCACTTGCTTAATAACACATCTTGAGGTTAGAGTCCTTTTACTTGATATAATCGAGAAGTTCAAACTTCCTAACCTATGCGAGTGGGAGGTAAAAGTCCTCCACTTTGTGGATCATGATTGAGTTTTCGAAATGCATGCTATGACCTTATTCCCTTTTCCGACACTTGAGGTATCTATCAATCTACCTATATGACTATGTATATAAATGTATTTGCTTATGATGGTTTTACTTGGTTTTGAATAAATGGAACTATTTTATCCTTACCCTTGAGTTATATGCTAGCGCTCTAACTGCTAACAATCTTCAAACACTGTGTCCCCACACGACACAGGGGCCAGAGATTCTTCTTATCTTCCTGCACAGTGACGAGGTGTTCGAGCGGTTAGAGTGTTGATATTGAAGTGGAAAGCTTCCATACTTTGGAAGGCATACATTTCATGGTCTTTCTACTTTATGTTATAGACTTGTTATAGACTTGTTTTTGGCTATTGTCGGGGGCATGTCCCGATAGATTATTGACTTTTGATTTCTAGCAGATTTATGGCTGACTTTGGACTTATGTATGTTGGTTTAGTATGTTGACATTAATGTATTGTTCAAATACTTTTTAATTTATGATTATTAGTCTTGTTTCCGCTATTTTGGGATTTGTTTTGAGTTCATCCGACACTTGTGGATTGATATAATTGTTAGGTTGGGTTAATGGGCGATCTACAGTCCTTATTGGGATTAATGTGACCATTATGACAAGGCCCCAGTTCGGGTCATGTCAATGATGGTGGTGGGTTATTCTATATTGATTGTACCTTCCAGACTTATGGGGGCTTGCAATGGGTTATTTATTTTTCCGCACTAATTGGCATATAAGAGTCAATTTTGTAGTTATGATTATGTGTGATTGATGTTTTATGTTATGTTATATTATGCTATTTTTTCGATTTATTTACCTATTTATGCACAGTGATGTTGGAGAATATTCAAGTTCAATTCTACCATGATATAGTTATGTTATCTAGCATCTTATCATATTTATATCATGATTTAGCTCAGTTGGATGATGATGCCTACAGAGTACCCATGGTTTTGATAGTCACATTATACTTTTGTACCCTTCTTGGTGCTGATCTGAGTACTAGTTGTAGCCATTGATCGATGTTTGTGTTGCGTTAGTATGCAAAGATAGGGTGAGCTCTTAGAGTCGGAGTCCCCTATTTCCTTCTATCTTATTATGTATAGTCTTTAGTTTTTAGATAGATTGTATGTACTATTCTAGATACTGGGATTTTATATATAGTTGCTCTTGTACTAGCCATACTAGGTCATAGGATGGTATTTATGTAGTGACTACCTTTGCTATTTCTATTGACTTGCTTATTTCTTGTCTTGGATTGACTATTTGGCCCTTTTTGGGAATTTCCATCAACTTAATCCATTGCGTTTAGCTCTGGGTTACAGTTTGTCTTACCTACTAGAGAGGTTTAGTAGGTGCCATCATGACTCAAAAATTAGGTCGTGACATTGCAGCTACAAGATATGATCTTAATCCATTACCACCCTGGACTACTACCTAAGCCCCATCTGTCGGTGGACCATCCACTAATCCCAATAGTGGTACCAAAGCATAGTAGAGAAAAAAAGAAGATATAAACCTCGATGGGTCTTAGGATGTCCCCTGGCCCACCTGTTGCTATGGTGGCTAAACCTCTGGTGCTAACTCTAGATTAGAAGCAAAATGCAATCTTGTGAAGGCTCCCTCACCTGGTCTCAAACTCAGGCTGCAGCTTTAGACTGAAGTAGACCTCTGAGTAGATCCAGCCTTTTACAGGTGTCGTTACCATTAGCATAGGGTTTCGATTTTTATCCGTCGTGGCTCACATCCTATCTATCAATAAAAGGGCAAAATAATTGGGTATCTATAAACCAATATAGACTCGACGTATGAAAATGAACCAAAAAGGTGAGATTTACTTAAGAATTTCCTATAGCCTCCCAAAGATAGGACACAGACGTCATCCTATAGCTAACAATAACAGTGAACCTTGGCTCTAATATGAAATTCTTACAACTTAATTTCTTGAGTCATGATGGCACCTACTTTAACCCAATAGTAGATAAGCTGAACTGAAACGCCCAAGAATGAGGCCTTGTAAAAAATTTAAGTTTGGAGCATGAATGACCAAGGTACGATTGGACAAGACACTCATATCCTTGGTCACGATTAGTACCCCCATCCCTTTCCCTTCCATACCTTGATTAGTTCGTGAGGGTATCATACTATTTCCTATACGACATGCCCTCCCCTTGGTCGTAATCAATGCATATGAGTCGTATACTACTCAACCATATAGAGGGGAACCTCAAACCAAGTGGACTATTTTTGTTACGAGTTAAGATTATGATTTAGGGATGAGTCTTACCCTTTGGATAAGATTCAAGGGTTCCCACTCGTACCCTTAATAGTATGGTTGACCTAGGAGAAGCCGAGGGTACGAGTTAGGGTACCACTCGTACCCTAGGGTATGATTGCTAAAGGAGTCATATGGGGGAGTCGTACCCCTGGATGGGGTCACATTTTAGCTTTTAACTAAGGTCTTTGTGGTCATTTATCTTTCCTAAAACCCTAATCTCTTTCTCTATATAAGGCATTGTAGCCTACTAAGCCCTCATTTAGAAGACTCAAACACTTTAAAACACTCTAAAAGCTTCTAGAAGTATGATTGGAGGATAAGGTGTGGAGAGATCTCATAAAGAGAAAAGAAGGAGCCAAGATTGTTGGTGTGTCATCTTGTTTAAGGCATGTATATCTTACCCTCATTAAATATCTCTAAATCCATGTATTTTATTCTTGGATTAGTAAGTGTACATGGTGGTTTTAAAATAAAAAAAAAGGGTTTTGTTGCCTAATGATCTATGATGGTGAATCTTTCTTAGACTTATGTTTATAGATGATATTGATGATGAATTGGATGTGTGGATACTTGTTATATATGGTTTAACATGAGCGTCTTTATTAACCCTAATCATAATGATTTCTTCCATGAAAATAGCCTCGTTAAAGGTATGCACATAAGGTGTTTAAAAAAATGTCTAAGTGAATTGTCTAGTCACATGTTGGTGATGTTTTGAACTAGGGCAATGGCCCAATAAGCATAAATAATTGACAAGTGATATTATGAGCCATGTATTATGTAATTGATGCCATTGTTGGATTAAGGACTAATAAGGGGTTGAAGCCCCTAAATATAAAATGAACTTGATATGTGTGTTGAGCCTGAATGTGATGAGAATGTGGTGTAAGCTTGATAATGATATGTGAATAATTATGTATGTCTTAATAATCGTAAATGTACTTAATGATGAGTGGAACTAAGGCATTTATTTTATTGATGTGATTAGTGGTTAAATGGTGTTGTGAAGGTCAAATGTTTGTCTATGGAATCGGTCTAGTGAACATGAACGAGTCATGATAATGACTAGATGAATGTCAATACTTGTGGATGGTTGGCAAAGACCTTGTTGTCCATGTATTAAAAATGATTATAAGTTCTGGGTAAAAGGTTGATAAGAACCTTTTTAATCATGTAATGGATTAGCTTATGGATTTAAATGGGGTGATGGCACTATAACCATGAATGGTTGATATTTGGTAATGTGTTGATGTCTCTTCCCATGTAATTTGTTAAACTATGTCAATGTTGGTTTCATGGAAAATAAGAGAGGTTAATTTCCTAAGCTTGAACTTGAAATTGTGTGTGGCATAGAAATTCGAGTTCCTAGACCCATTCCACTTCTAGTACTCCCTACCAGGACCCGTTGGGAGGCGGGCTTCTTCAGATTGGAGAAGCTCGTAGATCACACAATGCCCAAAATCAGGTTAGTGGGGCCTAATCTACATCTACTAATCCTTTTTTTCGGTTTTGCAGTCGATCACACCATGGTTGTTGTTAGAAAGGAAAGAACCGATGTTTTAAGTGTGGAAAATTCGGTCACATAAATGTGAGTGTCCTATAGTGGCTTCCACATGGGCAAAGCAAAGGATGTCAGTTACTACTTCTTTAGCTCTTACTCCCAGGGGTGCCATTTCTAGCTCCGACATTGGTCCAGACCGTTTAATTCTCTTACGATCCCTCGAGATCTAGAGGCAATTTCTAATGCTGGCATAGGTATGTTTGAACTTTACTCTTTTGGTGTTTATTGTTTCCTCGACCTAGGGTCTACTCTTTCTTTAGAGACCCGAAATAACTGTGCACCTTTGTGTTGGTCCTGAGAGTCTGTTAGTCCCTTTTCTGTTTATACCCAGTAGGAGACTCTATGGTTGTTAAAGCGGTCTATAGGGGCTGTGTGGCATCTATTGGTGTAGCCATACTCTTGAGAGATTCTTAAAGTTGAATGAGTATTACCCTGATATCATTCTGGGGATAAATTATTTGGACTTTTACTATGCTTCCTTAAATTGTAGGAGCCGTAGGGTCATGTTTAAATTTCCTAATAAACCAGTCATTGTATGGGAAGGTGGTTCCTTAGTGACTAAAGGGAGGTTCACTTCTTATCTCAATGCCTGAAAGTTGATTTTAAAAGGGTGTTTGTGTTATTTGGTCCAAGTTAAAGATTCTAACTCAAGCAAGTCTCCTCGATAACCCTTTCTCGTTGTTAATAAGTTTCTTGTCTTGTCCTTCGATTGGCCAATACCATGGAGAAATTTATGGACTTGGTGAATAGGGTCTTGCATCCATTTATAGACATGGTTGTCGTTGTCTTCATTAATGACATATTAGCTTATTCTATGTGCGAGGCAGATCATGTAGATCACCTTCGTGCCGTGTTGCAAACTTGAATGGATCATCATTTATATGCCAAGTTCCACAAGTGTGAGTTTTGGATGGAAGTCGTCTCTTTTCTTATTCATGTTATCTATCTCTAGTGAAGGGATCATGGTGGATCCCCAAAATCTATATGGTGGTGTTCCTTTTGGTGTCCGAACCTAAGGACTCCTTTTTTGGTATGTTGTGTCGCAATTTGTCTCATTTGTTACCAAGGTGGTTACTATGAAGCACCCTGTACCGATGGTGTTGTGTCTCTAATGAGGTTCTTACCTTGAGTGGTGTGAGTGATTCTTGTGCTTTCTTCCCCCTTGAACCCTCTTGTGTTGGTTAATGGCTTAAGGAGCATCATGATGTATTGAAATGGGGAATGTAGAAGACCCTAAGTGGGGGAGATTCTAGGGTGCCTTTTTAGGCATTGTATGGTATGAGATGTCATTCTCCCATTTGATGGTATGAGGTTGGTATGGGTAAGTTGCTTGACCCCAATTTAGTTCACCAAGAATTCGGAAAAGATGAAGGCGATTCATTAGACGTTGAAAACCGCTCAAAGTCGCCAAAATTCCTATGCAGATATGTGGTGTGTTGGTAATTGGGTAATCTTGGAGTGATGTGAGTCAGTAATAAGAGGAAGCTTAGTCCCCAGTATGTTGGTCCCTACTTGATTATTAAGAGGGTTGGCAATGTCACCTACGAGTTAGAGTTGCCTTTGAGTATGAACTCCATTCACCCAGTTTTCCATGTCTCTGTGTTGTGTAAATAGATATGTGATCTTCTGTTGGTTGTACCCTTAGAGGACGTTGGTACTTAGGGTTCCTTATCTCGTGAAGAGATCCCAGTGAGGATCTTGGATTGGCAAGTTCGCTCGTTGTGAATGATAGAAGTGGCTTTAGAGAAGGTTCTATGGAGGAACTAATAGTCCGAGAGAGATAGTTGAGAGGCGGAAGAGGACATGAAGTCCAAGTATCCACAATTGTGTTCCATTCTAAAAGCTCGTGATTCAGGTGTGTGTTGGTGTTCCTAACTTAGTTTATGTCCTTGATAGCCAGTGGGTGAAATCCCCGATGCTTATAATTGATTTATGTCTTCATTATACAAGAGATAGAAGTTCCCAATGCTTGAGTTTCTTTATATATTTGAAATTCGATGGGTTTAATCCCTTAAGTTTTGAATTGGTCGAGTAACTTTGATAAATGATGGGTTGGAAATCCCAATGAACAAATAATGAATGGTTTATGAATGATGATCATGATATGTGGTGGTCCCATCTTTGTTGTGTGCAATGTTAAAACTTGTTTGGAAGTTGTTTGATATGTGATGATGTGTTAACTTATGGTTATGCTTTCCTTGTCCGTCATTCACGGACGAATGATCCTAATTAGGGGAGAATAAAACACCCAAGAATGTGGCCATGAATTTTTTTTTGGTTTGAAGCATGATTGACCAAGGTACTATTAGACAAGCCACTCGTATAGTTGGTCACGACTCGTACCAACCTTGCCCTCCCCTTTCATACCTTGATCAGTCCACGAAGGTATCATACTATTTCCTATACAAAATGACCTCCACTTAGTCGTAATCAATGCATACGAGTCGTATACTACTCAACCATAAAGAGGGGAGCCTCAAACAGAGTGGACTATTTTTGTCAAGACTGAAGCTTACGAGTTAGGGGTGATTTGTACCATTTGGATATGACTAAAGAGGGACCACTCATACCTATAAAAATATGGTTTACCTAAGACAAGCCTAGGGTATGAGTTAAGGTACCACTCATACCCTAGGGTACGATTGCTAAGGGAGTCGTATGGTGTAGTCGTACCCCTGGACGGGGTCACTTTTCAGCTTTTAACTAAGGGTATTGGGGTCATTTGCCTTGCCTAAAACCCTAAGATCTCTCACTATATAAGGCATTGTAGCCTCCTGATCCCTCATTTTGTGAGTCTCAAACACTTCAAAACACTCTAAAAACTTCTTGAAGTAAGATTGGAGGCTAGGATTTGGAGGGAGCTCATCTAGAGGAAAGAAGGAGCCAAGACTATTGGTGTGTCATCTTGTTTAAGGTATGTATCTCTTCCCTTCTTTAAATATCTCTAAACCCATGTATTTCACACTTGGATTAGTAAGTGTACATGGTGGTTTTGAAATTAAATGAAAAGGGCTTTGTTGCCTAATGATGTATGATCGTGAATCTTGCATAGACTTATGTTTATATTTGATATTGATGATAAATTGCATGTGCGGATTCTTTTTGTATATGGTTTAACAAGAGGGTCTTGAGTAACATTAATCTTAATGATTTCTACCCTGAAAATGGCCTTGTTAAATATATGCGCATAAGGTGTTAGTGAAAATGTCTAAGTGAATTGTCTAGTCACATGTTGGTGATGTTTTGATCTACGACAATGTCCCAATAAGCATAACTGATTGACAAATGATATTGTGAAAGTATTGTGAGCCATGTATTGTATAATTGATGCCATTGTTGGATTAATGACAAATAAGGGTTTGAAGCCCCTAAGCATGAAAATGAACTTGATGTGTGTGTTGAGCCTAAATGTGGTGAAAATGTGGCGTAAGCTTGCTAATTATATGTGCATAATTATGTGTGTCTTGATGACCGTAAATGTACTTAATGATGAGTGGAACTCAGACATTTGACCTATTGAAGTGATTAGTGGTTAAATGGTGTTGTGAAGGTCAAATGTGTGTCTATGGAAATGGTCTAGTGAACATGAACTAGTCATGGTAATGATAGATGAATGCGAATACTTGTGGATGGTTAGTAAAGACCTTGTTGGCCTTGTATGAAAATTGATTATAAGTTCTAGGTAAATGGTTGATAAGAACCTTGTTAATCATGTAATAGATTAGCTTGTGGCTTTAAATGGGGTGATGGCACATAAGCATGAATGGTTGATAATTGGTAATGTGTTGATGTCACTTCCCATGTACTTTGTTAAACTATGTCCAAGTTGGTTTTATGGAAAATAAGAGAGGTTCAATTTCCTAAGCTTGAACTTGAAATTGTGTGTGGTATAGAAATGTTAACGAATAATGAATGAGTTAGTAAGGGTACTGATGACCACCTAGTGAATTGACGATGACTTGTATTAAGGCGTTGGCCTAATGAAGTGCTTAATCGATAAATATTTCCATAAAGACCTTATGGTCCCATGTGGGACTTGATGACCATGAATATAATTGTATGATAAAATGTGTTAAGGCATCGGCCTATAAAATGGTTGAGCAATGAAGGCTCCCATGAGGACCATGCGGTCATGTATCGTGTTGAATTGGCTAAATGAGCCAAAGCCCTTAAATGTGATATAAATTGTATGAGTGTAAATGCATGAACTAAGGGTCAAGAGTTCAAATGGAAACTAATAACGATGGGCGATTCGAGTTCCTCGTCTAATGATCTGAATAGTAATTCTAGTTCCTAGTCCTATGAAATGATGAGCGATTCAAGTTCCTTGTGTAATGATAGGACTAGTGATTCGAGTTCCTAGTCCCATGAAATGATGGGTGATTCGAGTTCCTCATCTAATGAAACATCAAGTGATCTGAGTTCCTAGACCGGTGATATGACTAGCGATTCGAGTTCCTAGTCCAAAGAGATCTGTTGATGTTAGAATACCTCGTCAACTGACACGGCTAGTGATTAGAGTTCCTAGACCAGTGATAAGACTAGTGATTTGAGTTCCTAGTCCAATTAAATGAAACGACTAGTGATTCGAGTTCTTAGTCGAATGAAAGGAAATGACTAGTGATTCGCGTTCCTACTCCAATAATATGGCAATAATATTGGCCAAATGTACTAACTTGGTTACAATTCCTTCACTCCATATCTCATGAATGAATTATTTGAGGATGTATGGTAAGTTGTTTTCCCTTGTTGCACAATATGATCATGTCGTGTATGTCTATGTGTATGATTATGTTTTTAAGAATGTTATTAAAGTTATATTCCTAATAAGAACGGTTTGAACCTAAGTGTGGAATATCGGAGTCCTCCACTTTATGTCTCATTATTGAAGAGTTCGAGAATGTTGTCAAGTCTTGATATCTTGCTGGCATGTGATATATATATATATATATATATATATATATATATATATATATATATATATATATATATATGTATATGTAAGGATAAATGTGTGAATGTGATTGAATTTGATATATCGACTTGTTTTTGAATGATGATGTTATTTTATCCTTATCCTTGAGTTACATGCTAACTCTCCAACTGCTAGCTGTCTCCGCATGCTATTTCCCCATGAGACATAGGGATCCGAGCATCTTCTTCTTTTTTAATGCAGTGAACAGGTGTTCAAGCGGTTTGGGTATTAACCTTAAAGTGGTGAGCTTCCATACTCTGGAAGATCTAACTTTCATAGTCATGTTACTCCATGTCATAGACTTGCATAGATTTTTTACTTGGCTATTGTTAGGGGATTGTCCCAACATATTATTGACTTCGGTTTGCTAGAGGTTTTGTGAATGACTGTGGACTTGGTTATTTTGGCTCAATGGTCGACATTAATTAAACATTAGTTATTGTCTAAGTATTGACTAATAACCTTATATTTCCGCTATGTTATTATATGGTTGGCATTCACTCGACCCTTGTGGTTGTTGTAAGGATTATTAGGTTAGGTTAACGGGGCGACCTCTGGTTCATATGGGCTTGAGGTGCCCATATGACATGGCCCAGGTTCAGGTAGTATCATAAAAATAGCTCAAAAAGACAAGTAAAAGGCTATGCCGAAAGTTTTGAAAACAAAGGAAACAATCATACACTGAAAATACTCAACAATGAAAAATAGTGATACATAAGCATGAAAATACCATACTATAGAGAAAAAAGGATAAAATGTGCAAAATGAGTTTCCCCCATAACCTGGAAATGTCGGAACAAAAACTACTATGCCAAAAGAGACTATGAAACAATGCTAAATATACATCATAGCCTCAGAATATACTAATAAGAGTATCAAAACAACACAAAGAGGAGGATCAATTCTGGACCCTGAAAGCTCACCCTAACTTTGAATAGTAGTATGACCCGAGTATATCATAAGTGGAGGTGATTTGTACTCTGATCTGCATCAGAAAAAAGATGCAAAAGTATAGTATGAGTACCTAAAAAGTGGGCACTAAATAGGCATCATAGGCTGACTGAGATAAATCTATAATATATAAAAGTGTGAAGGACCATAGAAATGTTGTTTGAACTATTTTTCCTTCATTAAAAGTCCTTAATTTAGACAAAATTGCCTTTTCACTATATTTTCCTAATATTTAAGAGTTCAAAATTAATTAAAAATATTTGTGGTAAAACCTTTCCTTATTAGAAGTCAGCAGAATTTCAATATTTTTCTTAATTTAAGAGATAAAAATTAATTAAATATATTTATGGTAAAATCTTTCCTCATTAAAGATCATAAAAAATAATTATAATTGATACATTTTTCATTAGTTTAAGAATTCTAAATCAACTAAATTTGATTTTAAGAAGATTTAAAAAATCTAGAAATAGATATAAAACTATTAGAATAAGAAAAATTTAAGAGGTACCAGATTTTAAAAAGTTTTAATTACGTAATAAGAATGTAGTCAATGATTTTTTAATGATTTGACTTTAAAAATAAATAAGTAAATATTTCAAATATATTAAAAAGAAAAATAATCGTAACACAAACAGATTCCAATTGATGTGTCACTCTTAGCCTGTGGCAACAAGGGAAAGAGACAAGGAGGTACTATATGACAAACACAAAAGTAATGATCCATCAACCACTTGAAACTTCTAGTGGTATAACATATATGCGCATATGTTAATGTGTACATTATTATATCAAAGTGTGAATTTTTTTTGAAAACTGATTTGAATTTTTATACTTTATTAAAAATCTCTGCAATAGGTAAAATCATTTAATTTTGAATAATCAAATGTTAAACGTGCAAGGCACGTGCGAGTAAAATAGTTATAACAAAAGCATAAATAAAGTTTGAGGATGCAAACTAAAGTCAGTAATAAAAGGGATATATGAAAATAATAGACCATTCCAGGAAGACACAATATATAAGGAAAGTAGCCCGACTATGAAAATAAACGTTTACTATAACCTACCTGGGCCTCCATAAGCCTAAAAGGCACACACAAAGAAGGGTAAACCCAACCGAGCCCCCATATCTTTGTGAGTACAAGAAAAGGATATACTAAAGTAAGGAAATTATACGAAAATAAAAAGCATAAAATGATCCATTGTATAGTCCATACATACCTAATGCTTTCTTTCCCCAGTCATAACCTCCATTCTATCAGTGTTCGCCAGTTTCCCAACCCCACATCTGTAATAATAAAGATAATAAATGTTGAACTCAAAATGAAACTCATCAACGATATCAGTATATATGGATACTAGAAAAGAACTGGAAATGATAAGTGAAAGTCCATGAGATAACGCTCAACTTACACGTCAATTTAGTGCAAGGCGGTCATCATCAATATATTTACCCAGCTTTGGAGTCGGGGTCGAATCCACAGGGAACAATGTGAGTGACAATTAAACTAGTTTGAAACTAAAGCTACAAGTTAAATTCAAACAAATGATACGAAAAGATAAAATGGGGGTTTTTTATGATCAACAAATAATTGTTGGTCACTTTAGTTTTAGTGTTTGAAATCAAGAGTTTATGGAAAACCAAAATTATGTTCACTATGGGTTTTGGTACTTGACAGATGCTAATAGTGATTCTAGATTCTCACGATAGGTACGAACAACAGATTGTCTTTATCGAAGTTATGCCTAAATGTCTCTCGACCTACTTAAGCATTTAATTACCTAATCCTCTCGGACTTAGGGAATTTATATTCACGGACCAAAGTTCACCTCAGGTTAATTAACCTTGTTACAACATCAATTATTAAACGGAAGGTTGGTAGCTTCCAAGTCCCTATCAATAATTCACTTCCTACTATAGTTGATTTCTTATCTCAAGCAAATAAAAGCAGGTGCTATCTATCGTTTGCGACCAATAGACAATAATTAAAACCTCAGAACTATCAAGGAGTCCTATTACCTTTAGAATCTTTAACACTTAGCAACTTACCAAGACCTAACCCATAGATCCCATAATTCGGGTTAAAGGGATTTAGCCACGCATAATGTAATGATCGATACAATAAGTTGAATTCATAATTTGAAATATGAACTTATAGCAAGATGAATAGCAACAAGTGTTTCTCAGATTAGATCAAAGTATAAATCCCAAAGTAATGATTAAAATATCTTCAAACTAATTGCTTTTTTCAAGCCAAGAAACTAGAGAGAGAAAATAACAAAATATGTGTCTCAAAACTCAGGTTCGGAACCTTTCAGAAAACACTAAACAAGGATTTAAATAGTTCACCCTAATTATGGAAACAAAATACTAAAATTCAGAAATTCCTTCGATTAGGTGACACTATTTGTGATAAGTCGTCAGGCCTATCAGGAGGCTGACGACTTATCACAAATGTCGTCAACTTACTTTATGCTTTTGGTACTCATTGCCTAATGCTGACTACAAACGGTGATCCCCTATCAGCTCCTTGACTACCTATCACAAATCTCATCAAGGATTTTCCTCAGCTCTCATGTTCTGTTCTTCCTTAGTCTGACGGCAATCTTGACGATTTATCAGCTCCTTGACGTCCTATCACAAAATGTCATCACAACTTTTAACTTAGGCCAATTTTCTATCTACTGCTAACGATGAAGCTGATAGCTTATCACAGGGCTGACGACTTATCACAAATGTTTTCATCAACACTTCACCTTTATTTACTTCAGATTTTATCTCATTCGCTTCCATTCTTGTTGGTTCTCTATCATCTTAGCTTCTACTGCAAAATCAAACATAAAGCAATCAAAAACGACAAAAGTTGCTTAAGACTTCGCTATTATTCTTAATTAAAAGCCTCAAATGTGTTAGTATTAGCTCACACATCAACTCCCTCAACTTAAAACAATTGGTTTTCCTCAAGCAACTCAGCATAACTAAGAGAATATAAAGCACATTTGGCAGTCAATCATCCATGTCATCTCAAAACAGTTTCACCATCTCCAAAGTCAGTCAATTTAAGTACAATGAAGAACACCAATACAACACACAGGAATCAAGCTATGGCATCAATTCATCTATAACAACCATGCATAGACCAGTATTACACTACCAAAACAAGTTAGTAACTAGCAATATAACCAGTGTGCCCTCACAACAAAGAAATCCCTCTCATCTCATATCAGGAATTATATATGTAACCATGAGGACAATCAAAACACTCACTCTCAGAACGAAGTTCCAATCAGTGTATGCTAAGTACCATAGTCTTGCACTTGTTTTCATTACCCAGATCTTCAGATAGGTCAGATAGGATCACTATAGGACTTCTCTTAGGCTTGTAATGTAGGCTAGGGGCTGGTATGATACTCGATGGTATTTAAAGTGACTAAGCCTCCTTGAAACTACACTAGATTTTTAGGGTTTCACTTATTAGCCTTTTCCGCTCTTCTCTTTTCTTGATCAGAATTAATTAGGATGGGTGCAATCTTTTCTCAATTATTTTTTTTCACAACTTTTCTTTTTCTTGCTCTTTTCTACCGCACTCAACTTTTTATTCTTTTCTTTTACTCTGTCTTTCTTCCTACTCATTTAAATCATACACCCCTATGATAGCTACCCTCAACTTAGGCCATTTGCCTAAGTCATGGTGCACAGTGTCCAAGGAGGACCAGGGCCAAAACAGGTTCATTATGATATAAACTGGAAAAGTGACGGGTGTCATAAAAAAATAGGATAATCAGGCACAGAGCAGGGATCAAGGGATATTCTACATATACAGAAGGTTATTTAGGCTAAAAGTGAGCTAATATCAAAACGGCCTATGATCCTTTCCTAACCTCTATCCTTCAACCAAGGTAAGACTAACAGGGCAAGTTCTGGATTTTAACATACAACGGGAACTGAGTAAGATCTCACGCATACTTGGCACACAAGTATATCATAAGCTACTACTCATTCAGTTTATGCAGTTGTTTAGCAATGATTACTACATCACTAAAACTAATGCCATACAAAGATGCACAGTGGTCACAATCAGATACAATTCACACAGTTAAATACTCAGTCCATTGGAGAGGTGCTCAAAAATCACAAAAACATATTAACTGCCTAAGGTACTTATATTTCTCCTAGTCAACTACAATATTTTACAAAAAAATTACAATACGCCTAAACATACCGGCTCTAATAGGAACAAGAATCCGGGGAAAAGAGGCACGACAACAAAAACTCCAAGAGGACATCAACACCCACAAGTAGTCCCACCCTCAACTTATAATCATACATTGTCCCCAATGCATCAAACCCAAACAAGAGAGTCAGAAACAAACCTATGGCACCATGGGTGCAAAGATTTGATGTCAATCATATAATACAAATACAAACAATAAAATACCTTGGGTTGCCTCCCAAGAAGCGCCTAATTTAGTGTCGCGGCATGACATCATTCAGTCATCCTTTATCCCTCCCCTTAGATAATTTGAATTATCGGCCCATTTTTTGATCTTTAATCCTTTTAGGTCCATTGGGAAAAGGCGAGGGCATGATAAGGAATGTTCTATCATGCCACTTCGAAGACTTGAACCGCTTGCCCAATTTTACATTAAACTTTCATGTGGTCTCATTGAGAAACAATGCGGATCTTAAAAAACCACTAAATGTACATAGATCTTTAGGCTTCTTGTCTTTTACGATTGGGGTTGTGGTATATCCTTTTGGAAAGATAAACTCCAAAATGTAAAGTGATTCATCATTTTCAAAATTCATCATTTTCAAAATTCATCATTTTCTTGGGTGATTCAACTTTCATCACATCTACCAGGCATAATGTTGAAAAGTGATTCGAATGAGGACTAAATCTTACTTCCGGAGTAGCATCCCTATTAGTATCTTTACCCCGAAATGGACTAGAGTCTTCACAAGGATTGTGCTTGATTTCTTTTTTTACCTCTAGCACCATTTCCCTAATCTTGGCATCATCCCTCATGGTTGATTTGGTTGGTTGGGAAATCTCCAAAGGTTGATCAACATCAAGCTCATCATCAGTATAGGATTCTTGCTCATCATATTCACACTCTTCGATTGGTCTAAATGATTTCACAGACAAGATATCATCTAAACATAATGTAGAAGAGTGCCTTAGATGATTGACCTCAATATCCATCTCCCCTATCCTTTCTATTTCCTTGTTAAATTCCCTAATGTATTGATGTATATCACATATAATATCATTTGTTGTGTCCATACGATCCAACATTAGTTGAATCATAGCTTCAATGCCACTCTTTTCGGTGCTTCATTCTTCCTTTTCACGACCAAAAGACCTATCAAAATCATAAGAAGAACTAGAATTTGGGTTAGCATAATGGGGGGAGGGGGCATTTGGGCAATCACTCCAATGTACATCTTGGCCACCACATACAGAACAATTATACTCTTGATTGGATAGAGATGGTGCACATCTCATTCTGGGGAGCATATCTGCAGTCTTACCAAAAGTGAGGTCTATCACAATATGGACATGGATCATCAAGATAAGATTTCTAACCACTAAGATCATGTTCAATCCGTGATGTCATAGTAGTAAGTAAACTAAAATAAAAATCTACCTAACACAAGAAATAAAAGTAAACTAAAAACAAATATTTACAAGTTTGAATTCAAGCAAGTAGGCTAAAATTCCAACCAACTCAATACACCAAATTGTTCCCCGGAAACGACATCATTTTTGATAACGCTCAACTTACACGTTAATTTAGTGCAAGGTGATCGTCGTCAATATATTTACCCAACTTTGGAGTTGGAGTCGAATCCACAGGGAACAATGTGAGTGGTGATTAAACTAGTTTGAAACTAAAGCTACAAGTAAAATTCAAACAAATGATACGAAAAGATAAAATGGGAGTTTTTGATGATCAACAAATAATTGTTGGTCACTTTAGTTTCAGTGTTTGTAATCAATAATTTATGAAAAACCAGAATTATGTTCACTATGGGTTTTGGTACTTGACAGATGTTAATAGTGATTCAAGATTCTCATGATAGGTATGAACAACAGATATTCATTATCAAAGTTATGGCTAAATGTCTCTCGACCTACTTAAGCATTTAATTACCTAATCCTCTCGGACTTAGGGAATTTATATTCACTGACCAGACTTCACCTCAGGTTAACCTTGTTACAACGTCAATTATTAAACGGAAGGTTCGTAGCTTCCAAGTCCCTGTCAATAATTTACTTCCTACTATAGTTGATTTCATATCTCAAGCAAATAAAAGCAGGTGCTATCTATCATTTGCAACCAATAGACAATAATTAAAACCTCAGAATTATCAAGGAGTCCTATTACCTTTAGAATCTTCAACACTTAGCAACTTACCAAGACCTAACCCATAGATCCCATAATTCAGGTTAAAGGAATTTAGCCACGCATAATGTAATAATCGATACAACAAGTTGAATTCATAATTTGAAAGATGAACTTACAGCAAGATGAATAGCAACGAGTGTTTCTCAGATTAAATCAAAGTAGAAATCCCAAAGTAATGATTAAAATCTCATCAAAGTAATTGCTTTTTTCAAGCCAAGAAACTAGAGAGAGAAAATAACAAAAATATATGTCTCAAAACTAAGGTTAGGAACCCTTTAGAAAACCCTAAACAAGGATTTAAATAGTTCACCCTAATTATGGAAACAAAATAATAAAATTCCGAAATTCCTGTGATTAGGTGACGCAATTTGTGATAGCCTATCAGGAGGCTGGCGACTTATCACAAATATCGTCAGCTTCCTTTATGCTTTTGGTACTCGCTGCCTAACACTGACGACAAATGGTGACGCCCTATTAGCTCCTTGACGACCTATCACAAATGTTGTCAAGGATTTTCCTCAGCACTCATGTTCTTCCTTAAGCTGACAGTAATCTTGATGACTTATTGGCTCCTTGACGTCCTATCACAAATTGTCGTCACAACTTTCAACTTAGGCCAATTCTCTGTCTACTGCTGACAATGAAGCTGATAGCTTATCACAGGGCCGACGACTTATCACAAATGTCGTCAGCCACACTTTGCCTTTATTTACTTTAGATTTCTGCTCATTTGCTTCCATTCTTGTTGGTTCTCTAGCATCTTAGCTTCTACTGCAAAATCAAACATAACGCAATTAAAAATGACAAAAGTTGCTTAAGACTTCAAAATTATTCTTAGCTAAAAGCCTCAAATGTGTTAGCATTAGCTCACACATCACCATGTATATGTGTTGGACTTAAATCAAAACTTATAAACCTTAATCCGCATATCTATGTACTGAGAAGACATAATTTAAGGTCAAATAGTATCGTACTCACGGAACGAGGCTAAATAGGCATAAGTTAGTATCAAATCCATACCTAAACCTAGGCCGTAGTCCATGGGAGTGTATGTGATGATGAACGCCAAAGAAAGGTTGTATTACATATTTTATCTAATAAAGAATAGTGAGGCCCATTATCAAACCTCAAAAGTCTAGCCTATGGTGAGCATCTACCCGAACCTAAGCTATGGTTTCTTGATCACATTCTAAGGAACTAAGTAAACTAAAACTAGTGCTAAGGGATAAAGAAAATGAGGTCGTATTCTATCAAAAAAGGCCCCTAAAAGCTAAATAAGGTAATAAATTCCAAAATTATAATCGAGCCATAAGTACCCACCTATAAGTAAGACTATATCATAATACTACCATAATAAATCACAGGCTAGGAGAAAAGTAAGCCTAGTCTACTTGGACGCCAACGAAAGCTCATAAAATCCTCTTCACCAGAACCTTTTCCTTCTGAGAAGCCCCCGCCCACTTCCACATTATCAAATAAGGTTCTTTATGCCAAGATATGGATATTAATACCTACATTGCATATTAATGATTCAGTTAAGAATTCAGATTAAAAATCCTATGCGAGGCCCCTTTAAGGAATCATGAATTTAAAACTATCACAATGTCCCTCTCACTTAAAGGATCATTTGTCCCCCAAAGATATGCGTAATTCGAGTCCTGGTTAGTCCTAAAATAGTCCCAACATACTCAAAGAAAGAAGAATTGAAAATAGAGAATTTAGCAAATTTTAAATTGAGAACACATGAGAAAATAATGATAAAATGATCTAAAAAATACTTCTAACTCGAGCCCAACTTCAACTAATGATTTACCATGAGTTTGTGATACCTCAGTAGCTCTTAGGGTGTTTTACGCTTTGTGATATTTAGCTGGTTTTTTAGGAAGAATAAATATTTATTACATACTATTGATGGTTGTTTTAATGGCTAAATGGCCGCTAAAGAAGTTAGGTGGGCATTCAAGCGACCCAGCCTTAGCTGGCCAACCACTACTAGAGCAGTCATTTGGTGATAAAATGGCTATCATTAAACAGGTTGCTAGGACACTAAAGCAGCTACACCAAAATATTAGGCACTACCAATTTGCTAAGTCCCAATGAACTCTGACTAGTTGCTCAAGATTCATTCAATGCCCTATGCTCGAAAATATACTAAGATACCCTGTAAAATTTTGAATTCTCAACTTAACAAAACTATGAAACTTCCAACCGTGGTCGTTTGATTTGAACAAAATTAGATTCTACACCCAAGGGTTTATTTTGGCAAAAATTCATCCAATAGCCCCAAATGAGTTTGGAAGCCTCAATACCCAACTAAGTGTTCCATTAGCCTAAAATTAACATTCTAGAGCTAATGAGACTATTAGAATTGACATTCAAGGTCATTTTCATAATGCTTAGGATCTATACCCTTTTCTTAATAACGAAAGCTCCAAAATAGTGAAATGGCTCTAAAAGCTAAACAATCCACCTAATAATCGAACTACTAGACCTAGCAAGTCCTAAATGACTTGGGACAGCTATAGGAAATCTATAAACACATAAAAAGAACAGAAATGTAGGAAATAACCTAGTGGGTCATTACAAAAAGTATTTTACATGAAAAGAATTAAAATCATAATGCTGACTAGCTAAGACTATGCATTTATAGACTTTCTTTGTATAGTTTTCTGCATTTTCAACTGATACACCAATGATAAAAAAGTGAAAACCATGTTTTTCTAGGATCATAAGGCTACTACTCCATTGACCATGCCAATAAACACAAAATATGACTTTTGTCGAATACAACTTTCTGTAGAATACTATATGTATCTATGATAATAAGTATGAATAGAGTATGGACATTACTTGAATGCTTTATCTCAAGGGAGATATATAAGGAATGGGATAAATTTCTTTCTCTTTTAACTATACATCAGATGGAACTATTAGAACATGAATAATAGTTCAGGTATTAACACTAAATATAAAAACTTAGATTAAAAGATACTTTATGTTTCTACTATTTACAATTCTCTACAATTATTTATCTGTTATTGGAATGCGAGAAATTCTACTTGAATTAAACATATTTACAAGGTAGCATTGAAATAGATTACCAAAAAAACTACTAATAATATGTCACGACCCAAACCAGGGTTTGGCTGTGACGGGTATCCTAAGTCCCACGTGGATTGGAGATCACCCCCTTCACCTAACCTAGTCAACACAATAACCTTAGAGTCGAATGAATTCCGAACATATAACATGATGAAAGTTTAATTATATAAAGACATAAAAGTATAATCATAACCAAAACTAATGGGTATCGGCATCAATGCCAATACCAATACCAAATCTGATACCACTACTGACACCGTCTATACCAATAGTAGTCTTACAAATCTTCTAATAAAATCCAAAGAGTATCCGGTCGGGGCATGCCCTCGACCATAGTCAAAACCAAGTCTAAACCTTGTTTGAAACATAGAATATAAAGACTATAAAATGAGGCCTTCCAAAATATGGAAGATCACCACTTTAATGTTAACTCACGAACCAACTCGAACACCTGATCACCGCACATGAAAAGTAGAAGAACCCCTGATCCCTGTATTGCGCGGGGATATAGATTTTGGAGATAGTTAGCAGTTAGAATACTAGAATGTAACTCAGGGATAAAGGAATAAAAAAATGCCATCATGCAAAACTAATTCCTTTTATCATATGCAATAACATGTATATATATATATATATAAATATATGTGTATATATATATAGTGCTGGGATAGGGAGCAAGGCTTAGCATGAACTTTGAAAACCTTAACCTGGGCTGTGTAGCATAACCGTCATATAACAAGGCACCCAAGAGCTATATGGGCCCAGCTCTCTCCTAATTGGAAGTTTTCTAGTGTGTGTAGCCACACGAACCAAAGAATATCCCTAACCGTATATAACATTATGGGGGACTCGAACATCTCGACATAATCAAGGTGACCTACACTCCAATATATACAATATGGGGGACTCGAACCTGCCAATCAAATAAACACCCGCATCGGCTAGCGCAATTTCCAGTGTTAGTCCTTTAGACTCTATTTTTAAGGCCCAGTTGCACATTTTACTTTAAAGCCCTATTTAAAACATTCATCACAAACAGACACAACTATTAATCCAATTACATACTAAAGGAAACCCATTGGTATAGTCATACCAACCCTACTTGCAAAGGTACAACATGCCATGACCATTATCAAACCACTTTGGGACTTAGACCTATTGTCTAAACCAAGACACCAATTCAATTCAAAAGTTAGGGACTCGAACCTATTTAGCCAATTACCACCAAGGTTGTGATTTAAATCAATTTATGACCATCCAGGCCTTCATAAAACCATTTACTAATCATTAACATTCATAGGCAAATGCCTTATTTCAAAACACAATTCATATGTGACCAGATTCTTCTCATTGATATTTTCACAAATAGGCCAAAGGTATTACATTATCAAACCATTATTCAAGACAAAAACCATCAAGTCTAGGGTTAAACATGACCCATTCATTAAACCATAATTCCCATACATCCTTATGTGCAAAACCATTATCAAAACATGTATAATCCTAAATTATAATTTGGGAAAACAATATCAATATTATGTATTCAAACTCTCAACCATGGATTTCAAAACCCAATTAACGAACCATAAAAATTATTTAAAACACATGATTTTTGTGATGTAACAATGAAGGAAGAGTCACATGCCTGAGTTATGAAGATTCACGGAGAGATTTTGATCCTTAAGCATCAAGATGACCGCATTGAGGAAACCCTAGCCCAATCTCCTTGAGAGGTTTTTAAAGAGTTTTGAGAGTGTTTTTGATCTTCTAAAGTGAAGAATGAATGGCCAAAAAGTGCTATAAGACGTGGTGTCTTAAGGGGTTAGGGGGAATTTTCCAAAATACCCTCATCTTAAAAGCTATAAAAATAATGCAGGAGGGTACGATTGGACCCATCAACTCATATCCATTTCATATGAGTGATACCCTAACTCGTAATTTGATCAAAAAGTTGGACACCATATTCTGTCCAACATACGAATCCTTTGCCTAACTCGTACCATCACCATAGGACTAGTACCCTTCAAATTGTACCTTATGTAGAACATCAAGGACTAGACACTGGAAAACATATGGTTGGGCACTATACCTATCATATCATGAACATACGACTCGTATGAAGTCTTCTCATACATTAAATAGAACTTGGCCAATATCATAATGGCCAACACAGGACTAGGGTTCTAGACTCGTATTCAAACTGTACGAGTCATTGTGCAAGTCGTATGATGATCAGAATGCTCAAGACTCAAGAAATTTTGAAAGGGACAAAGTTCAGGGTGTTTCATAATAGTAATTCCATTACATTGCTAACCATAAAAATAGTACCAGACAGATCCATTAAAAACCTCCCTTATACTCTACTCCTAAATAAATAGCCAATAACTACAGTTCAAAGTTATCAATTAGTTGACAATGCAAAGTTTTTCTTTCATGAGAAGTAGAACAAGTCAAACTCTCAATAAGCATTAGGACATCCATAAAACATGCAATCCTTTTACTAATTAAGACAAAGATGCATGTACTTTCAAGAAAACATAATGTGAAGTCTTTTATTTCTCTTTAATTGAAAGAAAAAGAAGATTCCAACTTGAAAAAATAAAATCTAACTAAAACATAATGAATGAGGAATGTGAATACTTGTGTTCCAACAAAGAGTTGATTGAAAAATAGCCATGAAAACTCGCCTAGAAGATAATATTGCCTCATAATAACTCAACTGTATAAACTATTAGATAACATAATAAATACATTCTATGGAGAAAAGCTAAGTGAAATTTTTTCACTACTTGATGGACATAAGAAACCAGAGAATGGTTTTGGGATGAAGACTTTGCCGGAGTTTCCTAACTTAATAGCTCATGCAATAAACAATCCAACATTAATGGAAAATAAAATATAGTTAGAAACTAAGTTTCACCATAAATGCCAAAAAAAATTTAGTCACACAAATTAATTATTAGACACTAAATAAATATATTTAAACCAACATATTTAGCTTATACAATAAGAAGTCAAACAATTTCACCAGAGCTACCAAATCCAACAAATAGGGATTGTTAGCATCTTCTTTATAGCACAAATGTAGGTGTAGATGAATGATTTGCATCAAAGATTAGAGTCACAAATAAGGCCAAGTATAAAGTTGGTTTATGTACAAAACAGAAAAGTAAAAAAATCAAAGATAAAAGAAATAGAATATCTATTACATAAAATTAGAGGCTAAAACAACATGAGGTCTAAGAAACTAATAAAAAAAATGTAACATGATTTCACAATGTCTAAGAGTATTGACCACAACATGATGGATTAGAGAATGTCTGCTTTAGAATGAGACAATCATTCTATCAGTATGGTGACAATCAAGACAACATTAGTAGTGGATAAATATCCTTGAAAAAATGTGCTAACCCTCATGGTTTATTTTCTCTCTTTTGTCATCGTGAATCAATTCAGATAATGTACAGAAAGTTTCACACTATCTAATTATTTTCTCTAACATCGCCATCCTAATATCAACACAAACTCCAAAATCAGCTTTGTGAATTACACCTCCATAACACGGACAAACATCACTTGAGAAAGATTTACCAAGTCCCTTTTAGTACTCATAAGAACTTTCTACAAATAATCCAATGGAAATAATTACAGCTTATGATAGTGATTCTTTATATCTTGTTTGGATGGACTTATAAATCAAAAGCCAGAAGTACGAATTTTTAAATTGTCTTATTTGATTTATTTTTTTTTTCATTTTGGCTTAAAAATAATTGCTTTAAAGTACCTTTTTATATTTTACCCAAATGCTACAAAACTGCTTAAAAGCTATTTTAGCTTAAAATCATCTAAAATATGCCCAATTCAAATTGGCTATTGATATCAAACTTCAGTTCATCCTTTATCATTTTTATCTAATGAGTGTACTTACTAGCATATCACACATTCATTATACTCTTATTGAGTGAATTGAGACCACTTTAAGATGTCATTATTAAGGGATATATGCCTAAATGTTCCCATGACTCGAATATATGTATGGTGACTTCCTTCAGTTGCTTCCCTTGCCAACCTGAAATCTGAAAACTTTGGAGTGAAATTGTCGTAATCCAAACAGTCATGATTGACACCAACCCTATAACTATGGAGGGAGAACCCTCTAACCCAATCCTCAGTAACTAAGTTCAATAGTCATCAATTTACTTATCATAAACCTTATTATTATAAAGTTACTAAATCCAATTATTCATTAAGGAAATAAAGTTGCAATGCCAAATAATTATTCAACTAAAAATAGGGTTCAAAAACTTACTATTTATTATATCACCGGGGACATGAAGTCATCATACAAGAATGACTATGAATATCTAAAAAATCAAGCTAGATATTATCCCAAATATTAAAGAAATAACAAATGTCTTAGTCCCGTAATAAGGGACATGAATGAAAATTAGATGAATCAATGGTTGTCCGATCATAGTGCTCACCCTTGAATCAAAGTCTAAAATTACAGGCTAGGGCATCTCAAATTTTGGAACACACTTTGCACTCAATAAAAAAAGAGCATGGGTAGCATAGTACTTTTACAAGTACCGGTAGGCATCATAGGCCGACTCAACTAAACACCATACAAATAAGTAAACCATATAAATGTTACAATAATCATCATAGAACTTATAATCAAACATAACCAACACACTTATAACACTTCATTTAAATAGGGGTAAGATCTTATGTTTATGTATTTTACTCTTTGTCACTTTCATCAATAAGTTGCATCACAATATATAAATACAACTGAACATTTAATGCATATGATGAATGTATGTATGCATGATGTGTACATCATCTCTTTCTCTTCTCAATATCATCAACATCTATGAATTTATAATGATCTCAATATCATTATCATAATTGACTTATTATCATAAATATCATCATCAACATGATCTTAATAATATGATCAATACCATCAATTCATATTATCAACATCATTGGTATCACCAACATGTATGAGTATAAAATGCAGTCAATAATCACAAGTAGTGCTCAGAAGTGATGACAAATATTCAATTTACATATAAGCAAAGAGTCAAACAAGTTTAATTTCTATAAATAAAACATAACCAACCTCAACTCCTTATTCGAAATCACTTTTCAGCCATATGTTTGCCTTTCTTTATCTTTCACTTTGTTCTTCATTTATAACAACAAGTTTGCATACCCTATTCATTTATTTCACTCTTTTTAACCACTAGGGATCAACAACTATCAACTTTGTCCACAAATTTGCCCTAGTTCATTATCTTAGAGTTTTTAACCCTTTAAATCCTATGAATCCTACTTCATTTAGAAAAAATTACAATAATTATACTCCAAATTATTTTTTCTAACACACTAGGATTAGTAACAAATGATTTTAAACCTACTCTCATCATTTTGTGTCTAGTTTATAAATTATGTATAAACCCTAATTTCTACCATGAAGATGATTCCAGCGATTTGTAATAATTCTAGAAGTAATCCAAGTTTAGATTGCTAAAGAATCTTACCCCCACAGATGAAAACTCTAGGAAATTGCAAGAAACCATGCCTAAATCCTTGATTCATTTTTTGGTAAAGTGGAAAGTAAAATGTGTTTCTAATTTTAAAATCTGTCAAAATTGCATTTTTACCGCTAGAATGGTTCGCAATTAAACTGAGGCTACCACTTCAATGGTTCCTTTTTCTACTGCAGTTATCCCAAGGTAGAATCTCAGGGCATCTCCTCAATTGGGTATGTTTTAATACATCCTTAAAACTGCGATATTGTGGACTAACCTTTTCACAGTAAACTTTATAATCAAAGTTCAATAATTCTATTTTATGTGTTGAAAGTTGCTACGACTCCCTAACATGATCCTTTATATAAAGTTCAATTAAAACACCTCCACCAAAGCTTACATTAATAAAAAAATTCCATAGACAATTATACCCTAAAAAATTGTCTAGCACTAGGCTAGCCCTAAATTTCTTAACAAATTATCTAAGGGGAAATTTGGCAAAGATTTTATGTCTCGCCCCTTTTTACAAAGAAATTTAATACGATTTTAAAAAGATTTTAAATTATTGAAAGTGACTCAAAGAAAGTGTTTTGAAAAAGAATTTCTATTTGAAACTCAGAATCGCCACTTGGCAAAATTTTGTATACCAGGCCACCTTTTAAATAATTCTTTCCAAAATGTTTGACTCTTAAAATATTTATTAGAAGACATAGATCCCTATTAATGAATTTTGTAAACCGTGGGGAAGGTGTAAGGTACCTGTCAAAAGCCGAGACTATCCCTTAGTCATAACATGGTGCTTAGAACGATAACTGATCCTAAGCTAACCATGGTACTATCATAATGCATGAGTACCTAAATAAGAACATGAATAAGAACTAAAATGACTGAGCAGAAGCATAATCATGAGATAAGTAGTTTCAATATATTATTGTTAAAAATTTACAACTCTAAAATTGAAAGAAAGAAAAACAAAAAATACCTGCAATAACTCTGTAGAATTATCTATAAAGCCAGTGCAAATACTAACTATAGGTAGTCAGAAATGACCCCTATCTATCCTTAATCAATATATATGAATAAAAATAAAATACTAGAGTCCTCAAATAAAGAGAACTCATCACCTACAACTTGGAAGTTGTGATCTACCTAACAATGATCCTTATAGTAAGCACTTCAATCTACATCACATGAAAAATATAGGTAGAGAAGGTATGTGATAAATACTTTTGAATGTACTGAGTATGTGGGATATGCACTTCAAATAAAATGATAGAATGACAATATTTAATTATTCAGCGAGTGATAAGTATGAGTATGGAAAAACCGATATATATTCTAAAGTTATAAGATAACATACAAACTAGAGAAGCTGACAATAAAACCTTAAATAAAATGAAGATGAAGTGTACTAAGATGCAAGGACACATCTGGATAATTATAAATATTGAATGCATGAGTGTTTTGTGATAACTAAGATACTGTGTGCTAGGCTAAACTAAGGATCATGCAAATACTGAAATCTAAGATTGTGGGAGATACTATTAACCAACATATGACCTTGTTAGCTAAACATTGAGTTTTATATATAAACCCCTTCAAAAAATTCCCAATATACCTTGACAAGGTATAAAGGTTGAGTTGATCTAATATGGTATAAACAAATCTATCTTGGCACATAGTTCTATGACTTAGGAACTACTACTAAAGGTCTCAACCTACTAGTGTGTAAGCCTTTATCCCCTTTTCCTCTTGGTGCTAAGAACTACTCCCAACTGAACATAATTAATAGATTGATGAGATGACATATTTGGATGTCAACAGGAGATGACATAACAAGATGTCAACCTTTCTATGATAATGGATGTCATACTTTCCATACTACTAATGAATCTTTCTTTTATAATAAAACTGATCCACGACATTTATGGCATCATGGGTACCATACTAATTGAAATTCTTACTTTTGGGGAAAATGTTTGAGAGAATTCATGGAATATTTGGATTTCATGCATCTCATGTATTTTATTGTTATAAGCTGAAGCTTCTGATCATGATATGAGATTGCATATATACAAATATAAAAAATGTATTTCTCAATCTTGAAACTTGTACATTTATGGGGGGCATAGATGGCTAGAGTAAATACATATAAGGAACATATAAGGATAAGATTTAGAATGATTCTATAAGGCTGGACCTAAAGCCTAATTATTGACTCAAGAAGTTACTAAAATTCACTATTTCTAATGTTTAAGACTGACTGACAGAGACATTATCAGAAAGTATCCTGAAGCATATGAATTTGAAGGACTAATTATTTAATTATTAGTGTATGAAATCCTAAGTCATCGGGTGTTCATAACCCACCATCTCTGAAGAATGCAACTTTAAAGATAAATTCTACAATCTAAAGGGAATGTCAAGTTTCATAACACAAGTCCAAAATACTGAATGTCACATATATTGGGAAGCCATATATTGACAAGTCCTTAAAGATAATGAATATCATACGAACAATGTCATGTCAAACTAATATAGACTAAAATCTATTAAATTATGATAAATAAGGCTATATTGTCTTAAAAACTGATATATCATAAAGTATCCTGATTATATGCTTGAAATCTTAGTTAATATCATGTGAATCATGCTTTAACTTGAGAGCAATGTGAGTACTATATCATAGCCACAAGAATCATAAATAATCATGAAAATATGCTCATGAATAAAAAATATATGACGAAGGATTTAAGCTTGGAATCCTAGTAGGGTAAAACCCCTATTTCATGGGAATCACTGAATTCATGAATGAAAAAACATAATTTGGGCATGAGGATGAAAGACAATCCTCATTGAACACCCACATAACTGATTACTTTTTATTCTTGATGTTCCATGGTTTTATGGCACTTTTGATTCTTAAAATAGTGGAAATATGCAAATACTTAGGCCTTTTTGTTGGATATGATGTGTGTTTTGTGTATGATATAGATAAATTAGGTTGGTAGTGATATGGATCAGAAATTGATGAAAAAACTCTAGAAAAAGCTACGTGTTGACTGGGCAATGAGTCTATTAGTCACCTAAAGACTCGTGTCCCAATTCATTACATGAATAGTGAGTAATGCTGAGTTCAGGAAGTAAAGAAAAGGATAACCACAACTTGTTAGGAGTGACAATGAGTCATGTTATAGAATTGTTCTGAGCACATTAGCCAAAAGTCCTAAAAGTTGACAAGTGAGGTTCCAATGGACATGGGTAAAGCCCATGAGTCATGATGACAGATAATGACACGTGGTTAGGAGTTGTTTTGAGCATAGAGAAAAAGTCCTGAAAGCTGAAATTCACTGGAGTCATCATGAGTCCCAACCAATGACTCATTATATCTCATAATGAGTCATAACCACTGAAGACAGAAGAGAGCAATGCAAGCAGCCAATGAGTTTTTTGGAGTCCTAACGACTCGTTACCTGAGGCGTGACCACTGCCACTTAGTTATTGTGTTTTGTTTTTGTTAGGTTTCCTTTATTATTTGGAGACTCTATAAATAACCTTTGAGTCCTTATGGAATAGTTTACGTACTTTGACATATTACTTTTCATTATTTTGAGACTAATTTTTTGATTTATTTATTGAACTCCATGGATTATTTTACAACTATGAATGGCTAATTCTCTTAATTAGGGTTGTGGGAACACTGGCGGATTAATGAAGTAGGGGAAGTGTGAGATTCTTCTAGATCAATGTTTACATATGTATTGCAATTTCCTTCAAGTTAATATTTTTCTTAGCGGTGGTCAACACTAAGAACTAACCTGTATTTAAGATCGTCTTCACAAGAGAGATTAAGATTCAGAAAAGAGGATTACGACAGTGATTCGAGGTAATCAACCCTCATTTAATAACATGAGACCCACAAGGTGACAGTTAAACTAGGATCAATGAAAAAAGGGATAGTAAGACGACACCCTAAAACTCACAAGGTAAAGGGTGATATTTACCTATGAGTCCATAAGACAGTTAGTAATACCTAGCTTGCCAAATTCTGCACATGCGATGGTGAGATAGTTGGGCTGAACATGAGAAAATTTTGGAGTTAGGAAGCCAGGGGAACACAATCCTAGTGGTTATTTTAAATTTTCTACAACAAAAAAAATTATTTATTGGTTACTTTCATTGATTACTACAAACCCCCATTTACTTTTTACACTTCTGAATACTTCGGCAAGCTTGAGATACAAGTTCAACCTATTCCCTGTGGATCGACTCCAACATAGTTGGGTTACTATAATTTTACTGCAACTGCATTGCATCCTTTTGGAGGTATATTTTATGCAAAATTAAATTTTGGCATCATTTTTGGGAAATATGATTGTGGAATTATTGATTGAAATTATTGAAGTTTTCAGGTTTTTATTTTCTTTTTCCATACTTGGGTGTACTCTAGTGTATGTCTAGAACGAGGATTCAAGGTAATCACTTACCTCCCCATTGATCCTAAATAAAAAACAATCCTATATCCGAGTCATAGGATGAATGGACACGTATGAGAAGGTGAGATTGAAAAGGTTTAGAAGAATCCAAATATTGTTTATCCCCCTCCGTCTCCTGTTGTTCAGGACATTGTTTATCAAAAAATAAAGCAATTACTAGTATAAGAAGCTACTAACTAGAGGAGAGAAGTAGATTCCTAGCGTGTAGCTTGGGATATAAAGCTAGCATGGGTAGAGACATGAAGCATAACATCGAGCAACAATCGATGGAGACCGAGATAGAGATAAAATTAGTAGAGCTCAAGTACTCCTAACATATCAGTACTTTACACCTTATGATGATATGGAGGAATATCTAGGGTACGTTGAGCCTATCGAGACATGAGCTATCATTCCTCCTGCATTGCCACTAAATATGAAGTTTGATAACATGAGTTCCATGATCCAATTGTTGAATCTGAAGGGTAGGTTTGCGGAATTACCAATTGATAATGAAAACATACACCTTATGAATTTTCTTAGAATTTGCACTTCATACACTATAACGAGGGTAGATTATGAGGCTATCACACTCAGGTTGTTCCCTTTCTCTTTGTAATGGGCCCTTAGGTAACTTTTCATAGTTTTTCTTATTTTTGTTGTTAGAGTTTTCTCATAGCTTTCCCAAGTTATTTATGACTTGCAAGGACTGGCAATTTGGTTAGTAGGCAGTTCATTTGGTTCTTAGAGTCAATATCATATTTTAAAGTCTTTGTTAGTTCCAAATAGACACCGGGTGAAAACTTTAGTAAATCAATCTCATATATAAATTTTGATTATGCTAAAAGCTCCAGAATATCAGGCTTATTTTGACCTATTGGTCAAAAAATTTAAAAAATTAAAAAATTAAAATTTAGGTGTGGGGCCTACATTCAGTCGAAATGACTTTTGATGGAAAATCCAACTATGCCATTGTGTCCCAAATGTTGAATTTACTGTGGTTACATAGTTTTTTACGTATATTAAATTCGGAATAAATCTCGAGACCTTAGCAGAAACTATGAAATTTTCTAAGTTTCTGCTTTAGCTATCATCTGGTGTGGGGCTGCAATCACACCTTATGTGTAGAGGTAGTGCTATTTCACAGTGGGAGTTTTACAATTGCAACATATCCTCCTACATCCCAGTGTGCAATTGCAACTTTCCATGCTCGATTTTAATACCAGAAAACCTGATATGGGTATAAATAGACCCTTCTGTTGTGAAATTACTCATTTTTACACTCATCTTTGAGAGATAAGAACCCAAAATAAGTGTGATAACTCAAAATTTTGAGTCTTGTGGGTGCCTTGGGAGCTTGATTAACATCTACATTCGTGATTATCATCAGATTTATGGTAAGATTTCATCCCTTTCTTGATGAATTTATTATTTCTTGACCCAAAACTCCCAATATCTTGAGGGCTTGATTTTAGCCACTAATTAGCTTGGATTTTCACCCACTTTTAAAGGTTATGATTCCTTGATCATTTATGAATGATGGGTTGACCTCAAAAATGTTATTTCCATAAGTTGGACCCTCTTTGGGATTTCAACATCGTTTTGGGACCCAAAGCACAATGGTACAATATGAGTATCATTATCATCGTATAGATGAGTAAATTATATTTTTTTATAATGTGATGGAATTTTGGGCTTGTTAAATTAAGATGAGTATTTGGTGAATAACTTAAGGATTTGCGGTTTGGCTTGGAGGTAATCTTCTGTCTACTCATCTCTGTAATATGATGCATGTCATATATTACGTGTGAATGTGAATGTTAAGTTTTATTATGGGTAGACTAACTTAATCTTGACTATTAAAGTTTGGGGATTTGAGGAGGGCTTCTGACACGTAAGGTGAAATGCTTCTTACCCTTTTCAAATTCTATTGCCTTATTCCTAGTTTGAACTAATTCTTAGAATTGACATGATACAATGCTAGGTTTAGGATGTTGTTTAAGCGTTGAAAGCATCGTTAGTATATTTAACCTTATTTAAGCTATTGTGGTAATCTTTAACCTTAATCTAGGTGGATTTGACTTAAATTCCCATGTTTCTTGATGAAATTCCTATCTTAGGATATGTTATGGTTTATTTAACATCTGGAAGTTAAAAAAATACCTTAGCCTAGGTTGGGGTATAAATTTCTTAAATATGGAAATTGAGGATTAGAAGTGGGTTCTTCTGACCCACCGTAGGCTTGATTTATGTTAGACCTTGTAGACTTAGTTCCGAATGTTATGAATAGTTGAGACTAATGAGCCTTTAGAATAAGGTCACTTTGCAACTTGGTAAATTATTATGACTTTCCCTGGATTATGACTTATGGTTTGTAGCTATGCTATGGCATTCCAGACTTGACTTATGATATGGTCCATTGGCCTGCTTCATAATATAGGTATGGATAAAGTCATGATATTTGGTCAATTGAGATGATATTTGTTAAAAATAAGATAGTTGGCATATCGAGGTGATATATCCTCATGGTTATGATATACGCCACCTATAGATCTATGATGCCTTATAGATGTGATATGCCTCATGGTTATGAATTAGGAATTATTTATATGTTATGCCTCCTAGATGAGAGATGCTTATTGATATTATGCCTCCTACATATATTAAACCTCCTAATATATGAGATGCCGCCTAGATGTGTGCCGCATATTAATATGTTCTACCTCCTATATGAGAGATGCTTATTGATATTATGCCTTTTAGGTTTAAGATGATTATAGATATGGCCTATAAAGATATTATGCCTCATAAATATGATATGGCCTATAAATATAAGATGATGTATAGATATGATTATTTATATGGGCTTAAGATATATATATATATATATATATATATATATATATAGTCCATAGGCCGTGATTATGATGCTATAATTATTTCAAACATATTATTTGGCCCAAGTACATGTTATGATATGAGTTGACCATCTGTAAAGAGTTTATCCATATAAATGATGAGATTGTAGTTTATTGATATATTAATTCTTGTTGTTCCATTGTATGAATATTGGTAATGGCATGGAAAGGTTTTGTACATTCAAGATCATTGCATCGACGATTGATACGATCCTGATGAGATTATAATATTATTATTATTGTCATTAAATAAGGGTTAAAACCCACTTTCTACCTTAAAATAGATTTCTTCATAATAGTTAAATGTTGTCTTAATGAATAACTTAGTTGTAAAAGATATTAATAATGATGTTTTAAGGACTTGGACGAGACCAAGTTTGGTCTATGATTTTATATTACTAATAGTTCCAGTCATGATAGATTCCAATATTTTTCTGTAGCTTTAAAATGATTTAGTTCCAAACTTCACTCTGGTCATTGATTCGGTATCCAGACATGAGGTCTTGTAATACCCCAAAAAATTCAAAACAATATTAGATCCATGTACCAGGATCATGCATAGTACATCATGGTTCTTTTATAGTTTTATGAGTAGGTTAGATGTATATTAATTCTTCAAATAACTCCCAGCTATCAGATGAATCAAAACATTCCTCACCGATCGAATTCTTGAGAAAGATATTGCCATAGTCAGATTCAAATGAGAATATCTCTTATTATACTGGAATTTTTTAGATCATGACCTATCAACAGATAGATAATTGAATTATCTTTCCAACGATACTAATTTCGCCTAAATACGATATTGGAGCAAAACGTTATTCCTATTTTACTCCAGCATGTCAGGCTGGAAACTGTGTGACGACATTCGTGGTAGCTTACCACATTTGTGACGCCCTACCACGAAGGTCATCAGCCTTAGGTAGAAACCAGCTCCTGTGTGATGACATTCGTGGTAGCTTACCACATTTGTGATGCCCTACCACGAAGGTCGTCAGCCTTAGGCAGAAACTAGCTCCTAAGTGACGACATTCGTGGTAGCTTACCACATTTGTGATGCCCTACCACAAAGGTCGTCAGACTTAGGCAGAAACCATCAATTCCAGCTCCTGTATGATGACATTTTTGATGGCTTACCACACTTTTGACGTTTTTTCATAAATGTCGTCAGCTATAATTTTCAGCAACTGGGAATTTATTTAAGTAAGGGTATTTTGGTCTTTTCCTTCACTTCCCACGACTTATAACCCTCAAAAAACATATTATCTTCCATTTTCTTTAGTTAAAACATCTCAAAAAGCTATTTCATACACTCTCAACTACAAGATTAGGGTTTTCTCTCAAGATCAAAACTCTCAAGAACAAGCCCTAGGGTTTTCATAGAAGAGTCTATTTTAAGGAAATTTCGCCGTCAATCTTCACGAATTCTTAATCTAAGGTGTGCGTAGTGTTCATCTACGGATTCAATTCATTCATAGAGCTCAAGAATCATGCTTTTAAATGTTATTTTGTAAACTTTTAGTGGTGATATAGCATGTACTTGTTGATGCTTGTTGTTTAAGTTTCAAGATGATATCTAAAGGTGTTTTCATGGAATATATGTGGTTGTTAGTTAAAAAACATGAACTTTGAGTGGTTTGATATGATGCAAGTATGAAATCCACCTATGCCTTAAAGAATGCATGCAAGGTGTTTGATAAAATGCCTAGGATGCTAGAAATTCATATTTACATGATTCCATGATATCTAAATGACAAGTCCATGTTAGCTATACACTTTAATATGGATTTCCATACTATTTATGTGTTGTTATTGTTGTGGTATGAAGCATGTATGATAATGGTGATATGAATTATATACATGAAATATGTCCATGCTTTGCCCTACCATGTTTGAGATGTAGAATAAATACATGAAGTATAATATCCCCTACTTATGACAATGTGAATTGTGGACTCCAATATTATGATCAAGTAAGTCAAGTTGTGTCTGTTTCGTTCCATCGAGTCCTGAGGGTATTCGTACCTGAAAATATAGTTGTATGCCTAGAGCCATGTCATGTTTCACGATTTACAAAATCAAGCCATGATTCAGTAAAATTCAGTTAGTCATGTGACTCAGGAAAACTCAGTAATCTCAGTAGTTCAGTATTCTCAGTACTTCAGTACTCTCAACCAGTCCTCAGAACTCAGTACATTCCGTCAGTCATTGGAATCCAGTAAACTTAGTTTAGATACGCTAAACAATACCACTAGTATTAATCTAGTTAATCAGTAACAGTTCAGATTATCAGTTCAGTTCAGTTATTCAGTTCAACCCAGTTATTTAGTTTAGTGTCTTTCAGATGGGCATAGGATTCAGCATCGAGTGATCCTAGGGATGGGGACTCACCCGCTAGATTAAGACTGAGATCCTTAGAAGAAATCCTTAAGTTCTAGAACTATGTAGCCAGCGTAGATACGAGATGTCACCCGTTAGATAGGACTGACATACTCAGGGGTCACCCGTTAGCATATTTATATGTATAGGACTGATCCCAGGAGTCACCTGCTAGATTAGGACTGACTCCACAACAGATGTCTTTACTGGTGGTGCGGTACTGACACCTTTCCAGTCAGGGCAGAGATTGGACCCCATTCAGCTTAGCTTGGGGCATGTCGGTTAGATGAACACATCCCACAGTTTCAGTAGTACATATTCAGTACTGTTAGATACAGTCAATGTTTATCATTGTAAATAGCCTTTAAGATCACCCACTAGATAGGAATGATCTCAGACTAAGTCAAATCATCCTTATTATCAGTATACTCATGATCACCCTCTAGATAGGACTGATCCCAGATTTAGTTACTCCAAGTAGAATGGAACTCAGATAGTTCCATCAGAAGTTAGACTGTCAAATATAGTCGCTCAGTATCAGTTACTTCAGTTATACTGATCATCACAGTTATATCAGTTATATCAGTTTTTTGAACTCATGTATCAGTCATATTAGTTATCAGAATTTATGATATCAGTATTCAGCTTCAGGACTGTCAGACACAGTCAACCAGACCATTTCTTCATAATTCAAACTGTCATAAATAGTCGTTCATCTATTCAGTATATCAGTAGCAGTACACTTATGTTGCCAGTATTCAGACTCAGTAGTCAGCATCTCCACGAGTTTAGTTACAGTTATGTATGCATGTATGTATTCTCACGTCCATATTAGTCAGTATTGTTTATGAATATAACCCTTTGCATTTAGCCTACCTCACTTGTATACTCAGTACATTCAGATGTACTAACACATTTGCGCTATGGTGCTTTCTCTTACGTTACACCATAGGTTTAGAAACACGAGCTCCAGATCAACAGTAGCATTTGAGTGTCCAAAGTTTGTAGTGAGTCCTTCTTATTCGAGAACGATATGATTATTACAACATTTACTATTAAGTTACTACATGGAGTTAGTTGGGGACATGTCCCATCAACCCCTTATTCAGTTCAGTTAGAGACTTTCAGACTAGATGTCATAGTCGATATTCAGATCTCATTATTTTTAGTATTTATGACTTGTTTTGGTATTGTTATACCTTTTTCAGACATTTTGTTATCAGAATTTTATTCAGTTCGAACCTTATGGCCTTTAATGTTTATATTTCCGCATTTTATGATATATTATGCAGTAGACAGGTACAGATATCAGTCATGGGTTAGCTTGTGGTCCTTTGGGGTCATGATCATCGTGTAGCATTCCGGTTCAGAAAAATTGGGGTGTTACATACTTGGTATCAGAGCCTAAGGTTCAATAGATTCCTAGGAAATCTGAAAGCCTCATCTAGTAGAGACTTGTACATGCGTGTGTTGTGCACCACACTTATGTGCAGGAGGCTGTGAGATTTTTTAGGAACAGTTTCCCTTCTTTCAGTATTCATGTCGTCCCTGTGATCATAATCTCAGTCTAATCCACTTCTCCCTTTCTTCTACAGACATGCCTTCTAAAAGAAGAAACGGGAATTAGTCAGCCCCTCAGCCTGAAGAACCTTTGGGAGATCATGTTTCTCATGCGGAATTTATGGCTGCATTCACCACTGTTGCTCAGTTAGTTGCTGCCCAAAATGAATGAACAACAATCATTTCGGCCAACCCAGTGGCCAATTCAACTGTAGCTAGAATTCAGGACTTCACCCGAATGAATCCTTCTTCCTTCACAGGGTCTAAGTCAGATGAGGACCCGCAGGAATTCCTTGATCAGGTTCAGAAGGTGATAGATATTATGGGGGTTACTACTGTTCAGAGTGCTAAGTTAGCCGCATACCAATTACAGGATGTCGCTCATACTTGGTACAAGTAGTGGAAGTCAGAAGGGTTAGATGATACAAGCCCTATAGAGTGGAACGAGTTTGCCTCTGCTTTCCTTGATAGATTCTTTCCGCTAGAGCTTAGAGAAGCTAAGGTACTAGATTTCATCAACCTCAGGAAGGGAAGTATGACGGTAAAGGAGTATTCTCTTAATTTACTCAATTATCCAGATATGCCCCTCATGTGGTTGCAGATGGTAGAGCTAAGATGAGTAATTTCGTGTCACGGGTGAATGATAGTGTTGTAAACGAGTGCAGATTTGCCATGTTGAATAGTGATATGACTTTAGCCAGACTTATGACACATGCTCAGCAGTTAGAGAAATAGAAGATTAGGATGAGAGAGTGATAGAGTAAGAGAGAAAGGACAGGTAGTTTCATCTTTGCTCAGCCTAAGTCACAGGGTGATAACCGTTCTCAGCATAGTCAAAAAATTTTTGTCCCAGCTTTATCCTCAGCTAGTGTACCAGCACCTAAGTCCAGAAATGCCGTTATGATGGAGCACCAGGCTCTGAGGCCCAGGGTAGTAAAAATAAAGGTCTTACTTATCCGGTTTGCGAAGAATGTGGTAAGAATCATCTAGGTGCATATATGGAAGGTAGTGATGTATGCTTTGGGTGTGGAAAGCCAGAACATAGGATGCGAGAGTGAAGAGTTCTAGCACAGAGGGGTAAGGAGTTGGGTCAGCAAGGTACCAATAGTGTTCAGCATCAGAATAGACTTTATGCACTCCAGACCCATCCTAATCCAGAAAGTTTCCCTGACTTAGATTAGGGTATGTTACTAGTATTTCATGTTCATAGTATGCATTGTTATATCTTTTTCTCTCATTCGAGCATATGTTTCAGTATGAGTTAGCTAGTAAACCCATCAAGTCAGTTTAGCAATCGAGCAGTCAGATGTTTATAGCTTGTTTTCTCATCCTTGCATCTATTCATGCTATTCAGTTCATCTCATGCATCATGCATTATTTTCAGACTCCCGAAGTTCAGTTATAATCTAGTTCTAGATGCCCTGTGCATCACCCAATATCTCCGTAAGGTAAGCGTTCTTAGAGGGATATAGCGTCCCAATAGGGAGATACCCCACTTTCTATTAACGCTCTCATACCTTAGATCCTTCAATTCCTCCTTGCATAATGAATTCTGTCTAGAATAGAGGGTACTCATAAGTTGACCTTCAAGTTAGACCTCAGCTGTAAGTCAAGTATTCAGAGGTTCAGTTTAGTTCAGGATGTTCAGTCCATATGTCACGTAGCAGAATCAGTCATGTTCTCATGTCTCAGTTTAATCTTAGTGCCTTTACCATTGCATGTTCAGTCGCATGTTCGTGAGTCAGTTCAGTCATGTATTCACACATCAGATATACGTGGTCAGCTTATCAGTACTTTCAATCATGCATTCATATATCATGTCAGTAATATAGTCATGCATCAGATATGCATGGATTCAACTTATCAGTTAACCATCAAATATGCATTCTCAGTTTGAGAAACTTAGTTTATCAAAACACTTAGTCCTACATTCATAAATCAGCTACCCATGCATCAGATATGCATGTACAATGTGATATGCTCAGTTTTTAGTCATGTCATCCATGAAATCATGATCATTCATTCATTCTATATATGCGTCATTTTATCTTTTCTCCCTTATCAAGCAGTCATCATTCGAGGATGAATGTTTCCAAGGGGGAGATATTGTAATACCCCAAAAAATCCAAACAAATATTAGAGCCATGTACCAAGCTCATGCATAGTACATAATTGTTCTTTTATTTTTTTATGAGTAGGTTAGATGTATATTAAGGCTTCAAATAACTCCCAGCTATTAGACGAATCAAAACATTTCTCACCGATCGAATTCTAGAGAAAGATATTTCCATAGTCAGATTCAAACGAGCATATATCTCATTATACTTGGAATTTTTGATATCTTGACCTATAAACATATATATAATTGAATTATATTTCCAATGATACTAATTTCACCTAAATCCGATATCGGATCAAAGAGTTATTCCTATTTTACTCCAGCATGTCAGGCTGGAAACTGTGTGACGACATTTGTGGTAGCTTACCACATTTGTGATGCCCTACCACGAAGTTCGTTAGCCTTAGGCAAAACCAGCTCCTATGTGACGACATTCGTGGTAGCTTACCATATTTGTGATGCCCTACCACGAAGGTCATCAGCCTTAGGCAGTAACCATCTCCTGTGTGATGATATTCGTGGTAGCTTACCACATTTGTCACGCCCTACCACGAAGGTCGCCAGCCTTAGGTAGAAACTAGATCCTAAGTGACAAAATTCGTGGTAGATTACCACATTTGTGACGTCCTACCACAAAGGTCATCTGACTTAGACAGAAACCATCAATTCCAGCTCCTGCGTGATGATATTTTTGACGGCTTAACATACTTTTGACCCCTTGTCACAAATGTCGTCAGCTATGATTTTCAGCAACTGGGAATTTATTTTAGTAAGGGTATTTTGATCTCTTCCTTCACTTCCCATGACTTATAACCCTCAAGGAACGTATTATCTTCCATTCTCTTAAGTTAAAACATCTCAAAAAGGTCTCTCATAAACTCTCAACCATTATATTAGGGTTTTCTCTCAAGATCAAAAATCTCAAGAACAAGCCCTAGGATTTTCATAGAAGAGTCTATTTCAAGGAAATTTCACCGTCAATCTTCAAGAATTCTTAATCTAAGGTATGCGTAGTGTTCATCTATGGATTCAATTAGTTCATAGACCTTAAGAATCATGCTTTTAAATGTTATTTTGTAAACTTTTTGTGGTGATATGAGTATGTACTTGTTGATGATTGTTGTTTAAGTTTCAAGATGATATCTAAAGGTGTTTCATGGAATAAATGTAGTTGTTAGTTGAAAAACATGAACTTTGGGTGGTTTGATATGATGCAAGTATGAAATCCACCTATGCCTTAAAGAATGCATGCAAGGTGTTTGATAAAATGCCTAGGATGCTAGAAATTCATATTTACATGATTCCATGATATCTAAATGACCAGTCCATATTAGCTATACACTTCAGTATGGATTTCCATGCTATTTATATGTTGTTATTGTTGTGGTATGAAGCTTGTATGATAATGGAGATATGAATTATGTACATGAAATATATCCATGCTTTCCCCTACCATGTTTGAGATGTTGAATAAATACATGAAGTATAATATCCCATACTTATGACAATGTGAATTGTGGACTCCAATGTTATTATCAAGTCAGTCATGTTGTGTCTATTTTATTGCATCGAGTCCTGGGGGTATTTGTACCTGAAAATATAGTTGTGTGCCTAGAGCCATGTCATGTTTCAAGATATACAAAATCAATCCATGATTCAGTAGAATTCAGTCAGTCATGTGACTCAGGAAAACTCAGTAATCTCAGTAGTTTAGTATTCTCAGTAACTTCAGTACTCTCAACCAGTCCTCAGAACTCAGTACATTCCGTCATTCATTGGAATCTATTAAACTTAGTTTAGCTCCATTAAACAATACCACTAGTATTAATTTAGTTAATCAGTATCAGTTCAGCTAATCAGTTCAGTTCAGTTATTCAGTTCAGCCCAGTTATTTAGTTCAGTGTCTTTCAGATGGGAGTAAGATTCAGCATCGAGTGATCCTAGGGATGGGGACTTACCCGCTAGATTAGGACTGAGATCCTTAGGAGAAATACCTAAGTTCCAGAACTATGTAGCCAGCGTAAGTACGAGATGTCACCTGTTAGATAGGACTGACATACTCAGGGGTCACTCATTAGCACATTTATAGGTATAGGACTGATCCCAGAAGTCACCCACTAGATTAGGACTGACTCTACATCAGATGTCTTTACTGGTGGCACGGTACTGACACCCTTCCATTCAGGGCAGAGATTGGACCCTAGTCTGCTTAGAATGGGGCATGTCGGTTAGATGAACACATCGCACAGTTTCAGTAGTACAGATTCAGTACTGTTAGATACGGTCAATTCTTATCATTGTAAATAGCCTTATAGATCACCCACTAGATAGGACTGATCTCATACTAAGTCAAATCATCCTTATTATTAGTATACTCATGATCACCCGCTAGATAGGACTAATCTCAGATTTAGTTACTCCAAGTAGAATGGAACTCAGATAGTTCCATCAGAACTTAGACTGTCAGATACAGTCGCTCAGTATCAGTTACATCGGTTAGGTTGATCATCACAGTTATATCAGTTATATCAGTTTTTTGAACTCATGTATCAGTCATATCAGTTATCAGAATTCATGATATCAGTATTCAGCTTCAGAACTGTCAGACACAGTCAACCAGACCAGTTCTACATAATTTGAACTATCAGAAATAGTCGTTCATCTATTCAGTATCTCAGTATCACTACACTCATGTTGTCAGTATTCAGACTCAGTAGTCAGTATCTCCATGAGTTCAGTTACAGTTATGTATGCATGTATGTATTCTCACGTCTATATTAGTCAACATTGTTCATGCATATAACCCTTTCCATTTAGGCAACCTCACTCGTATACTCAGTACATTCAGAGGTACTGATGCATTTGCGCTATGGTGCTTTCTCTTATATTACACCATAGGTTCAGAGGCACGAGCTCCAGATCAGCAGTAGCCTTTCAGTGTCTAGAGTTTGCAGTGAGTCTTTCTCATTCGAGGATGATATGATTATTGTAACATTTACAATTCAGTTGCTAGTTGGAGTTAGTTGGGGACATGTCCCATCAACTCCTTATTCAGTTCAGTTAGAGGCTTTCAGACTAGATGTAAGATTAGATATTCAAATCTCATTATTTTCAGTATTTATGACTTGTTTTGGTATTATTATACCTTTTTCAGACATTTTGTTATCAGAAGTTTACTTAGTTGGAATCTTATGGCTTTTCATGTTCATGTTTGGGAATTTTATGATATATTATGCAGTAGACAGGTACAGATATTAGTCATGGGTTATCTTATGGTCCTTCGGGGTCATGAGCACCGTGTAGCATTCCGGTTCAAAAAAATTAGGGTGTTACAGGTATGATTCAAATATCTTTTATCTTACGATTATATTATTATGCTTTATCGTTTGATGACTTTACACATGGATTAGAACCCTGAGTATTCTAGCACTAGCTCTTTCTATGATTATGAGGTCTTACGTAGCTAGTTTAAATATTTAGTTTGAACTTTAAGTTGACCTTTTTTATAGACACACACACACACACACATATATATATGCATACTTAGCTATATGTAGCTATGGTGTTACCCTATATGCCTTCCTGTTATTTATTTAGATCGTATATTCATTCATTGGCCTCATCTACATATATATATATATATATCTTTCTTCCTCTCTTATTTTGTATATTGTCCAGTGATGTATGGTATAGTAGTGAGATTCCTAAGTATGACTGGAATAAGGCAGTGCATTCTTATTATTTCCTTAGCCATACTATCTTAGTCTCTTGGACATTAATGGGATAATTGATCCTTATTATCTCATTAGTTGTATTATGTGATGCAGGACATTCGGGTGTAGTTTGACATTCTATTTATATGTTAAGTATATCTACTTTATCTTTGGAGCTCAGTCGACAGTTGCCTACTGAGTACCTCATCTTTGTACTCATACTATATTTTTGCAGCCTGCAGATCATAGTACTGGTTATTATTGTTGATATGTGCGTCGTGTGGAGAAACCATGGTTTGGAGACTTATATTGAGCTTCTAACATTCAGAGTATTACCTATCTCATATACTAGACTAGTCTCTATGTAGTATTCAAAAAGAAGTTGTATCAGTGTATTCATTTGAACTTCACTTTGAAATTTTGTTATGTAGAAGCTCTTATACTGATACTACCATATTTTGGGACCATATTATGTATTTTATCTCTTACATCTTCTTTTCTACATTCTTGTCTTTATCTAGTTGGGTAGTCCATTACTAACCATTACGGACTACGACATTGGCCTGCCTATTGGTCAGTTATAGTAAGCGCCATCCTGATCCAAGAAATTGGGTCGTGACACTCTCTAACCGATGAAGCTACATTGTGGTTAGTGGAACTTCCTCGAGGGTTGATTACTACTTAGAATGAGTTGCGTAGGTAGTTTTTAGATCGTTTTCTCCCTTCTTCCAGAATATTGCAGTTGCATATATAATTTCAGGCAGTTATATTCTGAGTCAACGAATTAGACGTTGTTTTGGTTTAAGAAAAAGTTAATGATGGTACCCAATCATTGAATTTTAGGAATTAATTTGCTTGAACTATTCTATTGAGCCCTAAATAACAGTTTTAGAGCTATGACAAACACTATTATTGGTGGAGCATTCGTACGCTTGCACTGGGAGGTAGCATCAGATATATTAGATTTGATCTCTCTCACCAACCGAGGGTGGCATACTTAGGAGGTAGTGAGTAGTGTTGTCACTTATGCAATTGGTGTCTCCATCAAGCACATAGTTGTTGATAACATAGTGGTGCAAGAGGTTGCTCAACTAAGGACTAAGGTTGGGTTGTTGATGAAGAAGTTCATGAAAATGAATTCTGAGAAGGTAAATGTAGTATGTTTTTAGGGTAAGGACTCTAGATCTTATGATTCTAAGTTAAAAGAAGAGGCATAATATCTAGATAGAGAACTGTAGGGTTTTTTAGCCAAGAGGCATGGAAACCAGGGTCGAAACTACTATTGGATAGGTACAGAGATCAGAGTCGAGACAGAGATAGTGACTATAGATGCAAGGATGATTAAAAATAAAAGGGTGGCATATATATTTTACCAGTCAACCGTGATAGTAAATTAAGGATAGAGGCTATGTTTTTCGAGCTAGTAAAGGGTCCAAAAAATCAGAAAACTTGCTTTAAGAACATTAAGGCAGACATCTCAGGTTTGACCTAGAACATTGAATTGCATGATACTACAATCAAATAGTTAGAGCAGTAATCTGCGTAAATGTTAGCAACCTTGAATCAGGGGCATCCAGGCACCGTTCCAAGATATACAGTTTAGAATCCTTAAAACAATGGTCACTATTTTGCCATCACAACTCAAAGTAGTAACACAACTGTTGACTCCCCTATTCTTTTGGTGGATGAGCCGAAGGTGATAGTGATGTTATTGCTAATACACCTAAAGTCGAGATAGATAAATTGATAGGTGGTGGTAAGAGTGTGGTGAAGAACAAAGGAAAAGAAAAGGTAGTTGACCCTATTTTGAAGAACATTCATAAACCTCCTCATCTTTTTCCATAGTGAATGAGGATGAAATAAGAGAAAGGGAAGTACTAAAAGTTCTTACCAATGTTGAAAGAACTATTGGTTAATATTCCTCTTATAGAAGCTTTAGAGCATATGCCTTGCTATGCAATGTTTGTGTAGGACTTGGTCACTAAGAAGTAGATGTTGAGCTTTGATCCTATGGATTATGTTCACCATTGTTGTGATTTGGCGACCCGATCATTAGTGGAGAAAAATGAGGACCCAATATAATTCACTATTCCATATACTATTGGGTCCTTCAACTTCTCTCGAGCATTTAGGAGCTAGCATCAATCTCATGTCATTGGTGGTGTATATGTAGTTGGGGTTTGGAGCACCTAAACCTATATCCATAAGGTTATTGATGGCCGACCAGACTGCAAGGAAACCACTTGGTATTTTGTGTGATTTGTTGGTGAAGGTTGTATCCCTTATATTTTCGAATGACTTTGTAATCTTGGACTGTCAGGTGGACTTTAAAGTCCCTATCATCTATGAAAGGCCTTTATTAGCTATGGGTAGGGCCTTGGTTGACATGAAGATAGGGTAGATAAAGTCTAGACTCAACTATGATCAAGTTACTTTTAATATTTATCAATCTATTCGACAACTGAAGGATATGAGAGTAGTTTCTGTGATTGAGACTATTGATGATGATAAAGTATTTGTGCGTATTTAAGAGACACTTAGGGTTGAGGCATGAGCTGCAGTCATTATGAATTTTTATAGATACATCATCGATGTGTATGATGAGATGGTGAGTACATTATATGTTAGAGGTTCTTACAATTATTCCCTCAAAAAGATTTATGTTGATTTGAAGAATAGAACTATTCTTCCCGCTCTATCATATATTGAGGAGCAACCAGCTTTGAAATTGAAGATCCTCCCATCTAACTTGCGTTTGGTTTCCCTTGTTATTTGGAGACTCTATAGGTACCCTTTCGATCTTTATGTAATAGTTTGCGTACTTTGGCATATTTTTACACACTTTATGCTCTTGTTCTTGGTTTTTGTTTATTATCCAATTCGAGACTTTGAGTATTATTCTTCATTATTGTGATATTAATTCAATGATTTCTTCATTGAACTCCATGGATTATCTGACAACTATGGCGGATTAACAAAGTAGGGGAAGTGTGAGATTCAGCTAGATCAACGTTTACACATGTATTGTGATTTCCTTCAAGTTAATTAGTTTCTTAGTAGTGGCTAACTCTACAAACTAGCCTGTATTCAAGATTGTTTCACAAGAGAGATCGAGATTAGGATAAGGGAATTATGATAGTGATTCAAAGCTATCAGCCCTCATCGAATAACTTGAGACCCACAAGGTGATAGTTAAATTGGTTTAAAGACATGGGATAGTAGGGAAAAACCCTAAGATTCAAAAGGTAAAGGGTGAGCTTATGATTCCACAAGAAAGTTGGTAATACCTATCTTGTCAGATTCAACACGTGTGATAGTGAGATAGTTGTATTGAACATCAGAAACTTGCAAAGTTAGGAAGTCATGGGGAACACAATCCTAGTTTTGTTTCACATTGTCTAAAACCAAAAACATTCTCTATTGGTTACTTTTACTAATCACTGTACTTTTACTAATAACTGCAAACACCCTATTTAGTTTTCCGCATTTTCGAATACTTCTGCAATTTTGAGATACAAGTTTGATCTATTTCCTGTGGGATCGACCCCAGCCTAGTTAGGTTACTATAATTTGACAACGACCGAATTTTATCCTTCTGGATGTATAGTTTGGGCAACATCAATTCTTGAACTAAAGTATGAAGGATTTCAACTTGGATTTAGATGAGTGGTATTTTTTCCCGCTCATATATAGTTTTACGTCATTTTTGGACCCAAAGAATAATGGTGCAATATAAGTATCGTTATCATAGTATTGATGGGTAGATTAAAATTTTGATAGTGTGATGGCATTATGGGATTGTGAAATGATAACGAGCATTTGGTGAACGATTTAAGGATTTGCGGTTTGGCTTCAAGGTAGGCTTCCATCTACTCTTCCCCATTAGATGATGTGGGTTATATATTGCATGTGAGTATGAATATTAAGTTGTATTATGGGCAGAATAACTTAATCTTGAATATTGAAGTTTGGGGATTTGATGATGGCTTCTGATCCATTGGGTGAATTTTTTTTTACCCTTTTTGAATCCTATTGTTTAACACTAGTTTGAACTAATTCATAGAATGGACAAGATATGATTCTAGGTTTGGGATGTGGTTTACGTATTGAAAGAATTGTTAGTATATTTAACCTTATTTGAGATATTATGGTGATTTTGAAACCTTAATTTAGGTGGAGTTAACTTAAATGCCTATGTTTCTAAACGAAATTCCTATCTTAGGATTTTTTACGGTTTACTTGACATCATGAAGTTAACAAGATACCTTAGCCTAGTTTGGGGTATAAATTGCTTAAATAAGGAAATTTAGGATTTGAAGTGGGTTCTTCTGGCCCACCTTAGGCTAGACTTGTGTTAGCCTTTGTGGACTTAGTTGTGGATGTTAGGCATAGTTAAGACTATTGATCCTCTAGAATAAGTTACATTGCGATTTGGTACATTATGATGACTATCCGTGGATTATGTCTTATGTCTTGTAGCTATGATATGGCATTTCAGACTTGAATTATGATGTAGTCCATTAGCATGCTTGATAATATAGTCGTGGACATAGTCATGATATTTGGTCTATTGAAATAATATTCCTTATAAACAAGATATTTGGCATATATAGGTGATATTTCATCATAGTTATGATATACATAACCTATAGATATGAGATTCTTTATAGATGTGATATGCCTCATGGTTATGAATTAGGCACTATTGATATGTTATGCCTCATAGATGAGAGATGATTATTGATACTATGCCTCCTAGATATATTATGCCTCCTAGATATGAGATGCCGCATGGATGTGAGATATATATAGATATGTTATGCTTTCTATATGAGAGATGCTTATTGATATTATGCCTCTTATATGTGAGATGATTATAGATATGGATAATAAAGATGTTATGCCTCATAAATAAGTTATGGCCTATAAATATAAGATGATGTATAGATATGATTATTAATATGGGCTCCAGATTTGTATATGGGCCACATGCCATGATTATGATGCTATAATTATTTGGATCACATTATTGGGCCCAAGCCGTGTTATGATATGAGTTGACCATCCGAAAAACGTTTATCTTTGTAGATGAGAAGATAGTAATTTATTGATATATTAATGCTTTTGGTTTAATTATTTGAATACTGGTGATGGCATGTATATGTTTGGTACATTCATGATTGTTGCATCGATGATTGATACTATTTTGATTATATTATAATAGTATTATTATTTTCACTAAATAAGGGTTAAACCCACTTTCTACCTTAAAACAGGTTCTTCATAATAGTTAAATGTTGTCTTAATGAATAACATAGGTGTAAAAGAGATTAATAATGATGTTTTAAAGACTTGACCGAGACAAATTCATGTCTATGATTTGATATTACTAATTACAATAGTCATGAGAGATTCCAATCCTTTTATACAGCTTTATAATGATTTAGTCCCGAAAATCACTCCGGGTAACAAACTTGTAGATATACACTCTTTTAGCCATTGCTTAAGTTCATGCACCTAATATATCCAGATATATATCTCTCTAATATGGGACAGAAGAAGATACTGGATTGATGATATAACTTTCATGTAAAACCCGATAAAATATTTAAGTATTAATGTTATATATATGTGTGTGTGTGTGTTATTGATGATTATAATGACACTAATTATATATCGGACAAGGCTAGAGGATAGTGTGATGATGATATTGATACCCGATAAGGCCAGAGGACATTGTGCTGAAATATTAATACCCGACAAGGCTGAAGGATGATTATGATGATATACCCGGAAAGGCCAGAGGATGATTACCTTGATGTTCCTATGTGTATATCTATCGGTTCGACGTTGGCTAGCCCTATGTATAGCAATTATATATATATATACCCGATTAGGCCATAGGATGATTATGATTATGATGGCTATGATGATGATGGTTATGGTAATGATGATGGTTATAATGATGATGGTTATGATAGTGATGGTTAAGATGATGCTATTGTGATACTTGGATCAGTTATGATATTGTGGATTCTATTGCATTAATTCTTGCATACATATTGCCTATTGCACCTATATCTATAGCCAATATGTGGATGCGGGGTTGCATAGGTATGGGTGATTACTATAACATATGGTGTGTTGTATGTTGATTGAACCTTATAAGCCCAAAGCGGTGGGAGCACGTGATAGACTCAATTAGGTATTTGGTTATCTGAACTAACCTATTACCCACGTTGTTATTGACATTGTTATTATCATTGTTGTTATCATAGCTATGATCATTGTTATGGATAGTTAATGATAGATTGGTTGTTGATTTGGTATCAAGACTTGAGGTATAATTCAGACCTCTTTTGTCTTATGATAATATTATTATGCATGACATGTTTGATGACTTGATATATGGATTAGAACTCTAATTATTCTAAAACTAGATCTTGCTATGATTATGAAGCCTTAAGTAGATAGACTAATGGTTTAGGTTGTACTTCAAGTTGACCTTGATTATATATATGCATATATGCATACTTAGCTATATGTAGCTATGGTGTCACCGTATATCCCTTCCTGTCATTTATTCAGGTTTTATATTCATTCCTTGGCCTTGTAAACTTATATATATATATATATATATATATATATTTCTTCCTCTCTTATTTTATATATTGGCCAGCGATATAAGGTATAGTGTTGAGATTCCTAAGTATGGCTAGAATAAGATAATGCATTCTTATTGTTTCCTTCGCCCTACTATTTTAGTCTCTTGGACATGAATAGGATAGTTGACCTTTATTATCTCATTGGTTGTCTTAAGTGGTTGCTAGACATTTGGATATAGTTTGCTATTCAGTTTATATGTATGTATATCTATTTTATCTTTGGAGTTCAATCGGCAGTTGCCTACTGAGTACCGTGTGTTTGGTACACATACTACACTTCTCCAGCCTATAGATCATAGTACGGGTTATCATTGTTGATGTGTGCGTCATGTGGAGAAGACATGTTTTAGAGACTTAGATTGAGCTCCTAAGATTTGAAGTATTACCTATCTCTCTCTTGTGTACTAGACTAGTCTCTATGTTGTATTAAGAGATGATTTGTATTAGTGTATTCATTCACACTTCACTTTGAAATCTTGTTATGTAGAAGCTCTTGTACTGATACTACCATGTTTTAGGACTATATTATAGATTGATCTCTTACTTTATCTTTTGTGCATTCTCGCCTTTATCTAGTTGGGTAGTCCATTACCTACCTTTTGGACTATAGGGTGAGTTGCCTACTTGTGGGTTATTGTAGGCGCCATCATGGTCCATGAAATTAGATCTTTACACTCTCTAGTTATCGCCTTCCTTGAGGATTGATTACTACTTGAAATGAGTTGCGTAGGTAGTTTGATCATTTTCTCCCTTTATTCAGAATGTGCAGTTGAAAGATAAGATATATAATTACAGACAGTTACATTTTGAGTAAATGTATGAGACGTGGTTTTGGTTTAAAAAGATGTTGATGATGGTACTCAATCATTGAGTTTCATGGATTAACTAACTTGAAATATTCTATTGGGCCATGAATAACAGTTCCAGAGCTATGGAAGACACTATTACTAGTGGAGCATTCATGGGCCTGCACTGGGAGGTAGCATCGGATATATTTGATCAGATCCCTCTCACCAACCGAGGGTGGCGTACTTTGTAGGCAGAGAAAAGTCCTGTCAGTTATGATATTGGTGCCTTCAGCATGTATAAAGTTATTGATGACATAGCTGTGCGAGAGGTTGCACAACTAAGGACTAGGGTTGGGTTGTTGACTATGAAGTTCACAACAATGATTATGATTTAGAAGAGGAGGCAAAATATCTTGATAGAGAATTGGTGGGTTTCTGAGCCAAGAGGCAAGGAAACCTAGGTCGGAACTACTATAGGGGTAGGTATAGGATCGGAGTTGAGATAGAGACAATGACTGGAGACGCAAAGATGATTACAAAGAAAAGGGTGGTAGATATGTTCCGCTAGGCAACCGTGATAGTGAATCGAAGATGGAAGGTATGTTGTCAAAGCTGATAAAGGATCAAGAAAGTCAAGAAACTTGTTGTTTTGCCCAAGCGCACATGCAAGTGTACGTGGTTTCACCAAGTAATACAGTGGACTTTTATAAAGACGAATATTGATCCCTCACAGAATTGTTTTAAAAACTACCAAATTCCAGTTCAACTATTAGATTAATAAGTGCAAACGTAACTAAAAGATTATTGATTGTTTATAACTTAAAGTAAAGTAAGTAATGTGGTAAAGTAAAGACTGACAATCAATGGATGAAAACCCGAGGTTAAATCACTATGAAAAATCATACTAAGCTATTGAACTTCATTTGTTAGATTTCTTATCTAGTTTTTTGATTCACGGGGTTGATATTATTATTATGGTGTTTCAAGCCTCTAATCACCTATCTAATTTAGACCCACAACTACATCATTGAGAGGGGATGTGAGAACAAAGATAAATGCATTTATATTTCATCCAGTAATAAACCAAGTAAGGCTTTTAGGCATATCTCTATCCAAGTCTCTAATTCAAATTCCTTAATTTATAAGAGAATAAGAACTTTCCTCTACCTATCCCCATGTTCTATCTTTAAATTCCCCCTCTCGAGATCACAAAGTCAAAAATCGATATATTCTAAGGGTCGCAAATCCTTAAAATAGTGATAAAACGGTTAAATAAACAACCAAATATGATAAGTAATCCAAAAAAACTCAATTCAAAGTGAAAGTAAACAAGTTCTTGGCCTAAGCCCCGGAAAGAGGGCGTTTAGACATTAATAGACATAACCATAATTCAACTAATTTTATACATGATATAATCCATTAAAATTCTAAAGTAAATAAATATAAAACATAAAATAAGTGTTGAGTATCCCCTCTCCAAAGCCAAAGACGTCCAAAAATGATTAGAATAAAGTACAAGTGTTGTATTTATAGTAGAAGAAATTGGCCGTATGTGGACTAAGGGGTGCAGTGTGTTGGTTAGATCATGAGATAGAGTGGCACGTCACATTTCTTGCTTCAAGGGAGAGAGGTCTGCATAAATTTGCTTTTTTCATGGGAGAAAGGTCCACATCTCCCCTCTATCGCGTTGCCTCACTGGAAAGTTCAATTTGCCTCTTTAATTGCCCTTCACATTTTTCCTTCAAACCCAATGGTTTTGGTGTATTTTTAGCTTTATTTCCAGATTTTTCAATTTCCATATATCATCATAATAAACTCATCAATAATACTACATAATAATACACCACGAATTACAGCTTATAACAATACAATATAAAGAACGGTGAACTAGAGACTCGAGCTAAGACTAGGCTTGCCCACGTTGGTCTTTAACTTATTGTTTTGACTCTTCACTTGATCCAATTGCACTTACAACATTATAAACAAATTTTTCCACACTTAGTTACATAGTCAAACCATTAGGAACTAATTACACACATTAGAATCCGTCCTGATAGACTTTACAAACACCTAGCTCAAGCTAGTAAAATTAGCTTTATCTTCTAGACTCTGAATGATCAATTTGAATTCAAACTTGTTTGAAAACACCTTTAAACATTGTAATCAGATAATTAAACACTTATATGGTTATTTATATCATTATTTACTCATTAAGCACACAATTTGTCCTCAAAAAAGGCTAAATGAGCTAGGATAACCACATTATCATGCATAAAACCACCTCAGATCACTTGCCATAAGGAGATTAAGGCAAATATCTCAGGTTTGACCTATAAAGTTGAATCATATTCTACTGCAATCAAATAGTTAGAGCAAAAATTTGATCAAATGTCAGCAACCTTGAATTAGCGATAGCCAGATACCATTCCAAGCAATACGGTTTAGAATCCTAAAAACAATGGTTATTATCTTTCCATCACCACTCAAAGTGGTAACATAACAATTGACCCCTCTATATCTATGGTTTATAAGATGAAGAGTGCTAGTGTTGATATTGATGAGACACCTAATGTAGATATAGAGAAATTGACAGGTGGTTGTAATAGTGTGGAGAAGGACAAAGAAAAGAGAAGGTAGTTAAGCATGTGTTGAAGACCATTCCATGACCTCCCCCTTTATTTCCATGAAGAATGATAAATAACTAAGAGAAAGGGAAGTACAAGAAGTTTATGTCAATTTTGAAAGAACTATCGATTAATATTCCTCTTATAGAAGATTTAGAGCAGATGCCTGGCTATGCAAAGCTTGTGAAGGACTTATTCCTTAAGAAGAGGAAGTTGATCTTTGATCCTACTAATAATGTGCACCATTATAGTGTTGTGTCTACGCGATCGATAGTTGAGGAAAAAGAGGACCCCAGAGCATTCACTATTCCATGTACTATTGGGTCTTTCAACTTCTCTAGAGCATTAGATGATTTGGGAGCTAGCATCAATCTTATGTAGTTAGTGGTATACATGAAGTTGGGTTTGGGAGCACCCAAACCTACATTCATGACGCTATTGATGGCCGACCGAACTATCAATAAACCACTTGATATTTTGTGTGATATGTTGGTGAAGGCTGCATCCTTTATATTTTTATTGACTTTCTAATCTTGGACTGTGAGTTTAACTTTGAAGTCCCTATCATCTTGTAATGTCCTTTACTAGCTATGGGTAGGGATTTGGTTGACATGAAGATGGGGCAGATGAATTTCAGACTTAAGAATGATCCAGTTACGTTCACTTTTAACATTTGTCAATCTATGTGACAACAGAAGGATATAAGAGTGGTGTCCGTGATTTAGATGATATATAATGATAAAGTGATTGTGCCAATTGAAAAGAGACTTGGGGATGAGGCATTGGCTATAGTCATTATGAATTTTGATAGATATGACATCAATGAGTACAACAAGATGGTGAGTGCATTGCATGGTAGAGTTTCTTCCAATTATTCTTTGAAAAAAACATAATCTTGTTTAGAAGAATAGAAACACTCTTCCTGCTTGACCATCTATTGAGGAGCCACACACTTTGGAATTAAATATCCTCCTATCTCACTTGTGTTAGGTCTCTTTAGTTATTTGGAGACCTTCTAAATACCTTTTTGGTCTTTATGTAATATTTTACGTACTTTGAAATATTTTTATACACTTTATACTCTTGTTCTTGGTTTTTGGTTTATTATTCAATTCAAGACATTGAGTTTTATTCTTCATTGAATTCCATGGATTATCTTACAACTATGGCATATTAACTAAGTAGGGGCAGTGTGAGATTTGGCTAGATCAATGTTTACACATGTATTGTGATTTCTTTCAAGTTAATTGCTTTCTAAGTGGTGGCCAACTCTAAGAACTAGCCTATATTTAAGATCGTCTTAATAAGAGAGATCAAGATTGGAAAAAGAGAATTGTGATAGTGATTCAAGGCTATCAACCCTTATCTAATAACATGAGAACCAAAAGGTAATAGTTGAAATTGATCAAAGACAAGGGATAGTAAGATGACACTCTGAGACTTATAAGGTAAAGAGGGAGATTTACCTACGAGTCCGCGAGATAGTTGGTAATAACTAGATTTTCAAATTTTTCATGCGTGACGGTAAGATAGTTGTGTTGAACACGAGAAACATACGAAGTTAGGATGCCAGGGGGAACACACTCCTAGTTTTTATTTAAGATTGTCTACAACTAAACGCATTCTCAATTGGTTACTTTTACTAATGACTGCAAACTCCCCATTTACCTTCCCTCAGTTTTGGATACTTCAATAATCTTGATATATAAGTTTGACCTATTCTTTGTGGGATCGAACCTAACCTAGATGGGTTACTATAATTTTACAACGACTGCATTATATCCTTCTAGATGTATAGTTTGGGTAACATCAATTCTTGAACTAAAGTATGAAGTATCTAAACTTGGATATAGATGAGTGGTGATTTTTCCCACTTATTTATACATCATTTCTTATGATTTATTATGGTTAATTAAGAATATGAGGCTAGTTACCCTTTGAATTGTCTTAATTTAAGGTATTGTTTGCTTTACAATAAGTTCTGATGCAAAAGAGTGAATCAAGCTAAAAAGAAAGATCTAGAAAAAAATTTGAGAACATGCCCTCTTGTACTGTTAATGTAGCCCTGATGGGCATTTTTGCAACCAATCAATGTTCATGTCAAGAGCACTTTAGTGCCAATCTAACTGCTTTAACGGTCAGTCCATGTTCATCAATAGGAGCTTTAGCACAAAAATGACCTCTCTAGAACCAATGACCTCTTTAGAGTTCTTCTCAGTCAAACTCAAGGTCCACTTTAGAGACCAATTTGACTACTTTAACAGTCAGTCAAAGTCAATACGACCTCTTTAGCAACCTATTGGTCCACTTTAGCATTTATCGTGTAGAATTTAGGGGCAATAATGGAATTTTATGTTTTGTATCACAATTCATCAAATACTCATTCCGAATCCATTCTAATATATCTTTGGCATAATCTACAACCTTAGATTCTAGGGTTCTTGACCCAACACCCTTGGAATGGAAGATTGGAGCTTTGTATTGTTAATTTCCTTACCCTTTCTTCTTTCCTCACTTTGTTTAAACTATTTGGGTGTAATTTAACTTTGATATTTGGGTATATAAAGTTAGAGATAATGGAACACTTGGGTATTGAGTTTGGGTTTTAATTTTACCTTATTCTTTCGTATTGATTGATTATACTTGATTTGAAAATGGATTTTATTTATCTAAATTAATCTCCTGTTATACCGTTTCTATTATAGTTAAGCTTAAAAGAGGATATTGGAGTGGTTGTTGCCTATATTCCTCAAGTAAGAGCTAATTGAGGTTGGGAAAGATTAATTTAAAGTGATTTGGGTCATATGACCTATCTTATTGAATTTATTGCTAGACATAGCCAAATCCTAGCATAGCCTAAAGTTGGTCTTATGATTCATGCTAAAGCGTAATTTTAAAGAAGTGAGGACTAAACCCTCATGGTCTAAGGACATTAGTGGGTGATTTTTGAATCCAAGTCTAATTTACTAGATTCGTGATTAAATGAGGCGTAGTCAATAGAATATGATGTCTCATTGATAGACTTGATTTCCCGTGACATATGCCTTGTTTTCAAATATTTTGATATCCATTGATAATGTAACATTCCTATTAAGTCTACAAGAAGCTAATAGTAATATTTGACTAAGGTGGACAGAGGGGCCCACTTCTAACCCCAAAAATCCACTCTAAGACAACTTCTACCCAACTAGATTAGAGTGTTAAACTCCACTACTAGGTGCTTAATAAGTATAGTTCCATCCTAAGATAGCAATTCTACCTAAATATCAAGTAGTTAAGTTTACTATGCCTAACTATATTCCCTAAGTTGGCTAAATAATTCAATCACACTACTTATGCCTCCAAAACCTAATTCCCAACCAAAAACTAGCATATTATCATAGAGATACTACTATTAAGCCCAATCTAAGTGAAATATAAGCTTATCCTACCGAACACCGAAGAATGCCTGAGAAAGTAGACTAAATCAATAATTTCCCCTTTTCAAAAGTTTCTGCATGATACAACACTATCGAAATGGTAATATGTGCATTAATATGAAACAACGATACCCATATCGAATATTTATGCTTTGGGCAAAATATCATTAAAAACCCCACATAGGGTCCTCTTGTGGAATCACACTTTCAAAACCATAAACACGCACCTCTATGCTTGAGGATCATTTAACCATAAGAATGGGAAAATTCCAAGTCAAATGATAACAAAATCAACTCATCAAGAATTAGGGATTTATGACAAATTTTAGGGGAGTTTATGGAATCTTACAATGATTTTTAAGAGGAAGTGTTTTTCCCAAGATCAAAAACACCCCCACAATCTCCCAATGACTAGTCTACAAATTTGCACACTCTCTAGGGTTTTTAACTCTTGAAAATTGTGAGAAAATGAGAAATATTTGGGTAATAGGGGAATTTTATGGCCCCCAGGAGCCACTTAAGAGTCCATTTGACTGCTTAAGCGATACCCACTAGATCTGGCCCTTCCGCTAAAGAGAACAAGAAGCTGCTCAAGTATTCTCCACTTTAGCAGAATGGCTTTTGCTTAAGTGAACCGGCTAGCAACCCTTGCTCGCTTAAGAGATCGACTGGATACTTAAGAGGTGGATTCACCAGCTAAGTTGTATCACCTGAAACTTGGAAAAATTTCAAGTTTTCACTGACAACTCAAAATTTATTCAGAATTTCTTGAATGCAAAGAAATTATAATACACTATAAAAATTGACATTCTGAACTCAATTGGATCATTTATATTTCTATCTATGGTCGTTTTGATGAAATATAGGACCCACACCCATGGGCCATTTTTATCAAATTCCATCTAATAGCCTAAAATAAGTCTGGAAGCCTCTAGACCCAAACCAAAGGTCCCCATAGCCTAAAATCAATCTTTTAGAGATAATGGTAAATACAAGGTTGTTAAGCTAATGTTTATGCCCAATATCCAATCCTTACCAGCGAAGACTTCAAAATAGGAAATTGGCTCTAAAAATCAAATGAATTGCCCTGTAACTAAACTGTCTACTTTCGCAAGTCATAAATGACTTGGGGTAGCTATAGGAAATTTCTAATTAGTGAAAATGCAAGGCAAAGTAGAAAATGAACTGGAAGGTCATTACAATCTCCACTTCTAAAAAAACTTTCATCCATGAAAGTAAAGTGTTAGGATGTACCTGAACGCTCAAACAAGTAAGGATACTGGGCTCGTATCTCACTCCGGATCTCCTAGTAGCCTTATTTACTAGGTGTTATCTCTACCGAACCTTAACTACATGAATCTCCCTAGAGTGCCTCCCATTCCTGGAAAATATGAGCACCAACTCCTCTATGAAGGTTAACCTCTCATGTAACAGAAATGATTCTTACCCAAGCACATATGAATCATTAGTAATGTCTCACCACATCATAGAAATAAAGAAAACTGGATCAACAACTACAAAATTTATGGGCAAGTCTAACTTATAAGCCACATGTCATGACCCGAGGCTATCCCCTTGTCATAACAAAGAAGGTCACAAGTGACCCCAAGCTAACCTATTATCTTGTACCTACTGTGAGAATAAAATAAAATAATAATTCAAGCATTATATGCAGAAGGTAAACTAATAAAAACACTATTAAGGTGGAATACTAAAATTATACCCAATGTGTCTGAACTACTAATACAACTAAAAAATAAGTTTACTGTCTGAATATCTGAATATCTGAAACCCTCTAAGGCATAAAGATTTGATGGAACAAGCCCCCAACTAACTATTACTAATTCAAATAAAGGAAATACTAAATATAACTATAAATACTTATCCTTGATGGATGAGGACTCAAAACAACTGTTGTTAAGTGGTAATGAGCTGATTAAGGGCGATCAAGGAACTGAGAATCCGAACCTATATTGTGAAATCAATATAGAACAAAAGAGAGTATGCGGTATGTAATTTGAATGTACTAGTACATGAGATAGGGACTAACTGAAAAGTATATGGACACTGAAAATGAATTCATGAATGTGTAAAATGAATGCAAGGCAAAGTAAAACATGCACTAAAATAATCTTCAAAACTGACTGACTGAATAGCAGCTAAACTGAACACTTGGTCTTGCAAACCTGAGCTGATAAAATCTTGATATTTAACTGAAACTATGGGATCTATCATGTAACGGACATCTCTAATCTGAGCTATTCAGGGTCCAACCTATAACCCCAATCAGAAGGTTGCTAGTACATTCCCACAAGTACTGACACTTGTTGTGTAGATCCATAAAGCTGGTGTCCTAAAGGACTAGGGTGTCACTCTCTACTGGCAGGTGTCCCTAAGAAAGTGTCAACCCTCAACTGGCAGGAAGATCTCTCAAAACCTTTACTAACTACTTAGTTCTGGAACTCAGGGACTACTACTAAAAGTCACACCCTCAACTGGCAAGTGAGCCCCTATCCTTGGGTTAATTTGAATCTAAATCCCACTCCCTACTTGTAATGACATTTCAAGTTATTTTCTATATTTCAACTTATTTACACTATTTGAGCTTATTCAAGATGCCCTAAGTCATTTACGACTTACTGGGACTAACGGTTCAGTTATTGGGAAGTTCGTTTGGTTCTTAGAACTAATTCTATATTTAGAAGTCTTTCCTAGTTTTAAATGGCCACTGGGAGAAAACTTTAACGAAACTATCTAGAATGCAAATTTTGAATGTTCCAAAAGATCTAGAATATCGATTATAGACTAGGTATACCTTTGATTTGGTCCCAATGCACCCGAGCTCATTTCGACCTATCAATCGAAAAGTTGAAAATTTAAAAGTTTAGGTGAAGGAGCTATATTTGGGTGAAACTACTTAGGATTGAAAATTTCAATTTTCCAATGATTCCAAAATTTTAAATTTAGTGTGGTTACATATTTTATTTATGAAAATTGGAATCCAAATGAATCCCAAGACATCATTTAAAACTTGAAAATTTTCCATAATTTGTTGGTCCTGGTGTGGTGGAGATTGCAGAATGGACGAGGTGATCATGGCACTGCAATCACAGCCAACATCTAGGAGATCGTAGCATCTCTTTGCCTTGGGGTCTATAAATAGACACCATAGTCATGATTTGGGATATTTTTTCTTTATTCTTGAGAGCTTAAAACCCTAAATGGGTAGAATAACTCAAAATTGATCATAGTGGGTGACATGGGATCTTTTTTATCATCTTTACCATGAATATCTTCAAATTTAAGGTAAGAATCCTTTGAATTCATGCTTGAATTTTTTATTTTGGACCCAGAACAACAATTTATCTTATGACTTAATTTTAGCCCAAAGTATGCTTATTTCTTACCTATTTCTTAAGGGTTATGATTCCTTGTTGATGTATGAATATTAGGTTGACCTTAAAAATGTATTTTTCATAAGTGGGACCCACTTGGGATTTTGGTGTCATTTTTGGATCCAAAGCATGATAGTACAATATGAGTATCATTAGACTCATATCGTTGAGTAGATTATATTTTTGATAGCATGATGGCATTTTGAGGATTGTGAAATGAAGATGTGAATATGGTGTATGAAGTGAGGTTTTGTGATTTTGCATTGTGATAGGCTTTTGTCTACTCTTCTTCACAGATAATATGTGATATATATATTACGTGAGAATATGACTGTTAAGATTGATTTAGGATAGAATGACACAACCTTGATTATTGATATTTGGGGATTAGAAGAGGGTTTTGGACCCGAAAGATGGTTTATTTATGACCTTTTAGAATCCTGTTGTCTTATCCCTAGTTTGGATAAATTTTTAGCATGGATACGATATAATGCAAGGTTAAAGAAGTGGTTTTAGCATTGTAACCATGATTAGTAAATTTAATCTTATTGGGCTAGTGTGGTGGTATTTAAATTATAATTTTGATAGAGTTAACTAGATTACCCTTATTTCTAGTTGAGTTCCTATATTAGGCTTGAATATGGCTTACTTGACATCTAGAAGTTGGACTAGATACCTTAGCCTATTTTGGGGCATAGATGTATAAATATGGGAATTAAGGATTAGAAGTGCGAGTCCTCTTGGGCCAAGTCTTGTGTTATCCTTATGTACTTAGTTGTGGTTGTTAGACGTAGTTGAGGTTAGTAAATCTTAGTATAAAGTTACTTCATGACTTGGTAAATTGTAATAATGTTCCCCGTATTGTGACTTATGAGTTATGGCTATGTTACTCCTTATACAAATGATAATGGGCCTTTAGAGATACTATTCCCTCTTAAATGCTATGTTGGACCTTTAGAGACATTGCTCCTTATTACGCTTTATATTTGGCCCATAGAGACACTATTTCCTCCTAGACTTGATACTTGGCCCATAGAGGTGCTATTTCCACTCAGACATGCCAACAGGCCTTTAGAGATGATATTCCTCTTAGTTCTGATTTTTGGGCCTATATAGATAACATTTCTCTTAGTTATTATTGTTGGTTCTATAGAGATGATTTTCCTCTTAGTTATGATTGTCAGGACTATAGAGATCTTATTCCTCTTAGCTATGATAATTTGCCTAGAGAGATGATATTCTTCATAGTCATGATGTATGAATTATAGATATGTGGTACTTTATAGATGTGATACACTTATTGATATTTTGCCTCCTAGATATGAGATGTCTCCAATCAATGAGATGATTACAAATATGCTACGGCTTATAAATATGATTATTGAGATAAGTTCCAAATATGTATATGGGCCAAAGGTCGTGATTATGATGACTTGATTATTCTAGGCATATTATTTAGTTATGGTCCATGTTATGTTATCGAATGGACATACGAGAAGTACTTATACTTGTAAAGGATATTGTTGTTATTTTTGAATATACATATATATGTTTACATACACATCTCTCCGGTATAGGATGGAGAAAGATGTGGTATGCTGCTTACGGCTTACTGATTAGATACTGGTGATGGCATGCATAAATTTGGTACTTTTGTGATTATTATATCGATAATTTATGTGATTCTAGAAAAAATATGACCTTATGTCTGTTCTTCTTAATTAAGGATTAAGCTTTGTGGTATCTATTTGTCTATTAGGTGACTATAGTACTTGATGGTTTTGAATCTAATGTAATAGTTGATGAACCTTGCCTAGTTGAAATATAGTAGCTACAAATGGTTGATATGTGGCTAAGGATGATGTCGGTTTTAGCCTAGGTGAATATTAGTTGACATTAATGACTAAGTTTTTGATGTTGATTAGTCGATAAATGAGGAGTTGTATATTAATGAGGCTACATAATAAGAGATGTTGGTGATGAGAGATGACTAGTTAATAACGATGAATAGGTTATAATCGATGATTAGTTGGTAAGTGTTGGTAAGTTAATGAATGGTGTAGTTAAAAAAAGATGATAAGATGATAAATGGTAATTTGTTGACTAATAATGATTAGCGAATATAGGATGATTAGTTAATAATAATGAATAGTGGATAAATAGTGATTATAGTTCAATAGTGAACCTTTACTAAATGTTAGTTAGTGGATATTTAATAAATAATAGTTAGTTCCTATCCCATGAGTAAGAATTATGTGGAGGATAATGATTAGGCTAATAATTAGAGGTCATGTAAAGACTAGTGAATTAGTGCTTTAACAATTATAAGCATTGGTTAGCTAATAACGAATAGTCGGAAAGTATTGACAAGTTATATATTTTATGAAGATACAATTATGATTATGAGTATACTAACAGGCTTGTAGATTTACCCTATTTTTTCCACATCCTTAGCCCGTGCACCTATTATATGTCTATAAATATATGTGTATTGATGTTTATGATTATATTGATACCCAGCAAGATCGGAGGATACTGTGATGATATATTTATACCCAATAAGGCCAGAGGATACTGTGATGATATATTGAAACTCGACAAGGCTGGAGGATACTGTGATGATATATTGATACCTGACAAGGCCGGAGGATACTGTGATAATATATTAATACCCGATAAAGATGGAGGATACTATTATGATATATTTATCCCAACAAGGCCAAAGGTTGATTAAGTTGATGATGGACACGATGATGACATTTATGATAAATATGGTTATGATGATGAGATTTTGTTAATTAATTGTGTACCTTTTATTCATTTGATCATATGCATCGCCTATCACTAGTATGCACTATGTCTATTATCCGGTATGAGATGGTTGCACAGATATGGGTGAAAAATATGCCATATGTTGTTGTATGTTAATTACACCTTTCGAGCCTGGGGCGGTAGGGGTATGCATAGAATCTGTTAGGTATTTGGTTGTCTGGAGTAGCTGGTTATTCGAGTTGTCATTGAGATTGTTATTATCATTGGTGAGATCATTATTATGGCTAGCTTATGGAAGATTGTTTATTGATCCAGTATTGAGATTCGAGGTATTTCTAGGGACTCTTATATCTTATAATGGCATTATTATACACGATCATTTTGTGTTTAGCCATGTGAATTAGAAACCCTGAGTATGATATTATTAATTTGTAACACCCCGAATCTGGTACCCGGAACACTACATGGTGCCCATGACCCGAAGGACCACAAGCTAACCTATGACTTATATCTGTACATGTACACTGCATAATATAACATAATAATGCGGAAACATGCACTCAAAGGCAATAAGGTTCAATACTGAACATAAATGAATAACGTAACATCTGTATAGGGTAATAGAATACCCTAAACAAAACTGAAAATACTGAAGTCTAAGACATGATAGTCTACATCTAGTCTAAAAGCCTCTACTAACTGAATAATCTGAATAAGGAGTTGATGGGACATGTCCCCAACTAACCCCAACTAATAAACTAATCAATAAGATAATTAAAAAATAAATCATGTTCTCAAAGGATGAGGACTTACTTCTAACTCTGACTGCTCAGACTGTAATCTACTTCTGATCTGGAACTCGTGTCTCTGAACCTATGGTGTAACATAAAAAGAAAGCACCATAGCGCAAATGCATCAGTACAATGGAATGTACTGAGTATACAAATGAGGTAGGCTATATGAAAGGGTTCACAGGCATTATTAATTCTAACTGACTGTCTAACATAAACGTGAGAGTGCTAGCATAACTACTAACTGTAACTGACACCGTGATAACATGATGACTGAATTTGAATACTGATAACATGGAATGTTAATAATTGATATGACTGATAACATGAAAGAATGTGTCTAAATAAGACTGATAACATGGGTGACAGTATCTGATAGTCCTAAATATGATGGAACTATCTGAGTTTCATACTGTATCTGAGTTGACTATATCTGACAGTCCTAAAATCTGAAGAACTATCTAAGTTCTATTACTGGGACTGATTGACTGTATCTGACAGTCTTGACTCTGATACATGAAATTGTGGGAAGTAGTTATCTAACCGGCATGCCCCTAATACGCCATTTTGGCTGAGTTGGGGTCCAATCTGTAACCCCAATTGGAAGGGTGTCAATACCGCACCACTGGTAAGGACAAGCTGTAGGTGACCCTCATCTGATAGTATCCCCTTTTTAAGAATGGTGGGGACCTTATTTGATAGTGCATACCCACCTCATTAACCCTCATCGACAGTGTTGATGTCTCAACCTATGCTGGCTACATAGTTCTGGAATGCAAGGATGACTACTCAGGATCACACCCTCATCTAATAGTGTGTGTCCCCATCCTTGGGTTGACACAGTGCTAATTTCTACTCCCATCTGAATGGACACTGAACATGATTTACTGAACTGAACATGAGCTGAATTACTGAATTCCGTTGATTGATGGAATACAACTGATATCTGACAATTGACTGAGTTCATGAGATCATAGAGATTTCCTTAGTCATAAGACTGTCTGAAGTTTAAGGATTCATAGCTTGACTGAGGGTATCGTGAAAACATGACATGCTCTAGGCATGCAGCTAATGTTTCGGGTACAAGTACCCCCAGGACTCGATGTAAGAAAACTGACAAAGCATAACTTACTTGAATACATAATAATCACCATGATACATTTATTAAAGCATTTCATCAAACATGTAATAGGCATGGACTTGTATAAATATACATGGGGATTTTATGATATCATTCTAGTTAGACAATTTTCCTTCCTCTAGGCATTTAATCAGACATATTATAGGCATAGTACATGTAAACATCATTGTATAATAATTAAACATCATGGTTCACTTCCAATTTCATCATTTACCAATATGAACAAAGCAGACCAACCATGAAATTCATAGAGAAGATTCATAAACTTAAATTTAGAAAAAAAGATTTTTGGGCTTCATGGACGAAAGGGGTCCATGAATGAACACTATGCATACCTGGTTTAAGATTCTTGATGTTCTTGAACTTGAAGAATTGAAATTTCCTTAGTTCTTGAAGAATATTGGATTTTGCTCTTGGAGATTAATGTTGGAGAGAAACCCTAATTTTGTTTGTGGAATAATGATGAACCAAATGGTTGAAATCAGGTATAAATGGGGCATATATAGACGAGTGGTAAATGAACAAAATACCCCTGTTAAAATGACCTGGAAATTCTGAACGAATTATCCGACAGTGGGGTGCGATGGTTCTTCACTGGGTCGACGATCCGTCGAACCTCTCCGTCGGACTGAGACAAAACTGGGACTCACTTCTATAGAGCGAGGGTAGGGTGCGACGGTCCATCGCTGGGTCGACGGTCAATCATACCTCGCCGTCGTATATTTCCAGAAAACTGATTCACTGCTTTGATACAACGTTCACTCCCGACGGTCCGTCGCTTGTTCGATGGTCCGTCGCCTGCTCCATCGCACCTGGGCTATTTTTCTGCCTTCTGTATTTCGTCCATAAATTTCTCATCTGACATCGGATTTTGATGAAATTAGTATCGATGGAAATATTATTCAATTTCCCACGTGATGCATAGTGAAAATCTTAAAAATGCCACGTGTACAAGAATAGATTCATATTTCAAAGCAAGTTCTAACATCCTTGAGATGATTTCAAGATAAGAAAAGACACGGGTATTACATAATTCCTCGCAGTATTATAATTATGTCTTAGATTATGGATATGATGATCTAGGATATGATTTGACATGATCTTAATACTATATGAATTTACATATATATCTAACTATAAGAAGCTATGGGACTATCGTATATCCCTTCTTTTGTTTGTTCATGTTGTATATTCGTTCTTGACCTTATATATTGCTATATATATTTCTTTCGCCCTTGATTCGTATATTGGCCTGGAATATACGATAAAGTATTGATGTCTATTAAATGTGGCTGAAAAGGATGGTTCAACCTTATACTTTCTTAGTCTTCTGATGTTAGACTCTTGGACTAGAATAGGATAGTTATCCCTTATTATTCTCAATGGCTTGTTATTTGATTTCTGGACTCTTGGGTGTCATTTCCATTCTTTTTACATGCTATATATATCTGCTTTATATTTGGAGCTCAGTAGGCAGTTGCCTAATGAGTACCATTCGTTTGGTACTCATAGTTTGGGTTATCACCATTGATGTGTGCATCGTGTGGAGTAGTCATGGTTCGGAGACGTTGAGTGAGATCCTGACATTCGGAGTATTACTTATCTTTATCTTATGAATTAGACTAATCTATATATAGTATTCAAGGATATGTTCCATCAGTGTAGTTTCATTGTTGTTTCACTTTGTACTCTTAATATATTAGAAGCTCTTCTACTGATACCACCAGGTTTTAGGGCTTTATTATGTATTGATCTTTATTTCTATTTATTCTGCATTTTTCCTTATATTATAAAGTAGTTTATTACTAGCTATTCCGGACTACGGGTTGGCTTGCCTACTAGTGGGTTAAGGTAGGCTCCATCATGACCTGAGTAATTGTGTCGTGACAAATCTGAACTAACACTACTACTAATTAAAGTCAACTGGACATCACAACTGATAAGGCTCAACATGATCATGACCAACTGAGTATGATAATAAAACCTTGATCTGAATGACTTGTTTCTTCAAAATGGAAACATGTATAAATAGATAGGTATCGGGTGTTAATCTGAATATTACTTTAAATACAATAACATCATTTAACAATACTGTATGAAAATTCATGATTTAGAGACCCAAAACATATAATATATCCCTAACTGATGAAATTCACGATTTTGAGTATGGGAATATATTAAACTTATGAGGACAACATGCCCACATTGTTTAATTCATAAATTAGAAAATTAACATAGTGTCAACTGAGCATGATATGGATGATTGAAATTTAAAGCATGTAATAACTTAATTCTCATGCATAAACATATTGGCATTGCTTGAATTAATAACTATTAGGAAAACATTGAGTAAACTCATACTTAACATTGGAATTTCATAAAAAAGAGGGAATAAGGATTATACATTAAATATAAAGGATTCTTAGGAATTAATGGGTGGAAGGAACCCATTTCAAGTCTTCTTCTTGAATTTTTGAGGAAGACTTGAAATTGGGACCTTGAATGGTTGAATCCTTGAAAAGAAGCTTGATTTTGTGTTCTTGGGAAGGGGGGTGATCTTTACGTTGTTAACTGATGAGGAATGGGGAAAATAATTTCCCTTTTGGGTTTTAAAATGTCAATTGGGAATTTAGGGTGAGATAGAAAAGACCAAAATGCCCTCTTTAAACTTTAATAAGGTTGCACGAAAAACCAACCTCTGTGGCACGAAGGCTTTCGTGGAGACTAGCCTCCATGACACAACGTTTATCACAGAGGATAACCTCCATGACACTCTATGTATCGCAGCGGTCTATCCTGTATGATACACAACAATCACAAAGGCATTCTACCTCCGTGGTAAAAAAAAAAACCCCAAACCCCTTCAAAAAATTCCAAAACTCTCTGGTATACCCCTTTTAAGATCCCTAAGCATATTTCAACTCATAAATCGACGTTTCTAAGTCGGGAAGGCCAAAATTAAAATTTTCAAAATCTTAGGATCTTAAAATGGATAAGTATCTTGAACTTAGTGTTAAATAAATGCGTTTGGGACTCATAAAAAGAAACGTATAGCTGAAAACTTGTCTAGGATTTTGGGGGTTATTACAATATGTCCCCCTGGGGATCACTCATCCCCGAATAAAAATATTTAAGATGAGATACTAAGAAGAATGAGATCATGTACTAAACACTTATGAGCTAAATCATGATTAAGTAACTAAACCCCAAACATGACACATGGACTGAACTGAATGAATGAAAACATGCTATGACACAAGGATTGTTGGATAGCTGATATAGAAAATGAGAGAATCAAATAAGAGAAATCATTACCTCAAGCTGAATCTAAACTCGTAGAGAAAAGATTGGGGGACTTGGTTCTTATATTTGCTTCTTCTTCCTAGGTAGCTCCCTCAACGGACTGATTTCTCCATAGGACCTTAACCAATGGGATTTCTTTATTCATCAACCTATGAGTCTAAAGGTAAAGGGCCTAAATTAGGACTTCTTTGTAGAAAAGACTAGCTTGCCCATCCATACTCTCTAAAGGAACAACAAAAGTTGAGTCACCAATACATTTCATTAACAAAAAGACATGAAAACAGGATGCACTGATGCCAAATCTACAGGCAAATCTAACTCATAAGATACCTTCCCAAAATGACTCAAAATCCTGTATGGACAAACATAGCAGGGACTGAGCTTCCACTTCTTACTAAAACTCTTCACCCCTTTCATGTGAAAAATTTTCAATCAAACCAAGTCACTAATGTCAAACTCAAGATCTTTTCTCCTCATATCTGCATAAGATTTCTGATGACTTTGGGTTGTCTTCATCCTTCCTATAACCAACTAAACTTTCTCCATAGCCTCATAAACTGAATCGACCATATCAAATAAGCCTCACCTACTTCAAATCAACAAATAGGAGATCCATATCTCTTTATATAGAGAGCCTCAAATAGAGTCATCTGAATACTAGAGTAATAGCTATTATTGTAGGCAAACTCAATCAAAGGTAAGTGGTTATCCCATCTACCCTTAAATTCAATAACACAAGCCCCAAGATGTCTTCTAAAGTCTGAATGGTGTATTCTATCTGACCATCTATTTGAGGACGAAAAGTTGTACTGAGATGAACTTGGGTAACAAGACTGTTTTGAAAATCCTTCCAAAAGTTAGAGGTAAACTGGGTACCTATATCTGAAATAATGATCAATGGTACCCCGTGCAACTTTACCAACTCTCTGAGATAGAGTTTTACATAGTCCTCAACTGGGTACAAAATGTGAACTGGTAAGAAATGGGTTGACTTAGTCATCCTATAAGCAATGACCCAAATCAAATCATCCTGGCAACGTGTATGAGGTAACCATGTAACAATTCCATGTTCACCACCTCCAACTTTTAAGTTGGGATGCTTAACTCCTGTAGCATATCACTAGGACTTTGTTTCTCAACCTTAACCTACTGACAATTCGAATACCTAGCCACAAACTTTGCAACATATTTCTTCATACCACTCCATAAATAGATTTCCTGCAAATCTCAATAGATCTTACTGGTTCCTGGGTGAATAGAATATAAAGAACCAGCCGCTTAAGCTAATGTTCGTTGTCTCAAACCATCAACACTCGGAATACATAACCTCCTTTGACAATGACGTACACCATTTCCCTCATGGGAGAAAACCTACATCTCTTTATTGGCCTCTTAAGTTTATGTTTTAATAATGACAAACTAATGACTGGATCTTTGCAGGATAAAATAAGTAAGATGCTAAAAGATGCTAATGATAAAAGGATAAAAGACACAAGTAAGGAAGTCAGCAACAGGAATGGAAGGACATCAAAATAGGATCAACGACATCCATGCAAATAAATCAAAATGAGGAAAAATGGAAGGAGAATCTAAGTCCCAAGAATTACAGCAAACCAGATCAATCACAAAAATCTCAGTCTCGAGAATGACAGCAAATCAAGATCAATCACAACAAATAAAAGATGATGGACATATCTGATATGAACGTGAGTAAAAGTCATATATTGACATATCTTATATGGGAATATCACACGGCTACATTCCTTAATCAAGGAATCAATTCAAATCCTTGATTGGGAATAAATCTCTTGGGTTTCCTTATGAAGAGTTGTAGTCGAAGACTATTAAAGAAGAAAACTGTTACACAAATTTAAGAAGAATATCAAATGGTCTCAATCTTAGTCTCACGAAGCATTGTAACCTTTAGTTTACAATTGTTGTATAAATAGTAGGATCGAGTCAACTTGGTAACATCAACTAAAGCTGTGTCACAAGATATGAAGAACAAAATAAGTCTTCAGAACTTGTTTCCCATCATTGTACTTGAGCCCAACATTGAAAGATCTAAGGGAACTTTGAAACCCAAAGGGACTAGAAGTAGGCACCAAATTAGTGTTACGAACAAGGATAAATCTCTACGTCTTTACTTTAGGTTTGTTTATTTACTTGCTTAATTATTTCAAATCTAATCTATTTTGCGAAGTGTACTGATCTGCAGGGGAGTCAACTGTGAGAAGTCAGTAGTCGACTCACAATTTTTTTTTAATTCACCGATCCCTTCATGAATTTAAATTTGTATTAGAGAAGGTATCACAAACCGTGTTGCTTAACCACAAGTGAGCAAAGATCAAATGGAAAATTATCAAATTCTCGGTGCTCTTCTCTAGGATGGTCACTCCTCCATATGACCACCATACTTTAATGGACAACATTACTCTTACTAGAAAAATAGGTTCAGAATTTTGTCCAATCAAATGACTTCCAGGCCTGGGTTGTCATTAAGAAGGGCCCAAAGCCGATACCGGGACTCAAAGAGAAGAGAAAGGACAAAGAAAAAGAATCTAGCAGTACTAACATAGAAGATCTTGAAAGTTTTGAGGTCACCAAATAACAACAAGAGGTAATCCAAACTAATGCACGTTCTATAAATTTACTTCTTTTTGCAGTTAGTGGAGAAGAATACAACAAGATATCAACTTATGAGACTGCAAAACAAACGTGGGACAAATTTGAGTTAACCTATGAAGGAACCACCAAAGTCAAAAAGTTAAAGATTACTACCTTGGTCAATGAATATGAGCAGTTCAAAATGGAAGATAATGAGAACATTGAAAAAAAGTTTGCCAGATTCAGCAAGATTGTATGTGAACTGAAGTCATTAGGGATGATCTATCCACACAGACTGGAAGTACAGAAGTTGGTCCAATGTTTTCCAAAAGTTTTTGAAACCAAGGCTACCATTCAGGAAGATGGAGATCTTCACAACATGACATATGAAAAACTATGAGGTAATCTCATTGCATATGTACAAAATTATATCAACAGGTACCACAAAGAGGAAAATAAGAAACCAGTAGACTTGAATGCTTCTCTAACTAAGAAGAGGACATTCTGAAAGATACAAATAGCGAAGGAATGGACCTTATCAATCGTGGAGTAAGGAAGATCATGATACAGAGATATAAAAGATCCCATGGAATAGAAACAATTACTCTATTAGAAATCATGATCGTTACTATTATTATGGAAGGCATGACCATTTCAAGCAAAACTGTATGAATTAAGAAGAAGAACATCCAGGAAGAATTAATATTTTAGAGCCTGGTCTGATAAAGATGAAACCAAAGATGAAATAGAAGCCGCCAATATATACTTTATGGCAACAGGTGAATCTAGCGAGGTAAGACTACACGATTGTTACAACTATAATACTCTTGAATCTAATTTATATTTGATAACTGACAAGTATCAAAAGGTTATAAATGGATATAACAAACTTGCTAAAGAGAAAAAAGGTTGTGAATCTTGGTTTAAATGAAAACTCAAAGAGGAATCGAAGCATGTCAAATTGAAATCGACTTGAGTCACGAAGAGCTTGATATTGTAAAAATTCAGTTAAACAGCTTAAGGAAATATCCAAGTCACATTTTTGTAAGATCTAATTCTTTTAAAAACAACTTATGTTCCTCATTAGAATTATTTAAATCAGCCAGGACCTCCTTCTCCTCTCGAAGACCTGTCCGCTTTATTTGTGGAAAGAAAGAAAATAATTCATATAGTTGCTGGCACAGGCCTAGCAACATGTGGATTTTGAAGCCTAAAGAAAACACCTCTAACCCACAAGGACCCAAGACCACTTGGTTACCTAAATGAAATTAATTTTCATATTGTGTAAAAATATGTTCGCAAAAACTATAATAAGGGAATTTGGGGGATTGACGGCAGATGATGCAGATACATGTCCAGAAAGAAAGAAATTTCTTCTATTTTAAAGGATGTAGATGGAGAATTATTCAGATTTAGTGACAATGCTAGAGACAATGTCATCAAAATCGGTTCAGAAAAACTTAGTTTCTCATATGAATCTACTAAAGTATATCTGATAGATGGCCTTAAGTATAACCCACTCAAAATTAGTAAAATGTGTAACACCTGGTTTGGAATCTCTTCCAAACTAAAAGTTGATCCCTCAAACATGACAAAAATAGCACCTCTCTCAACTGTGAACGTCAAGAATTGTGTAGTAGAGCGAAAGAATGGGTCATTTTAGGAAATTACCAGGACCTTTAGATTAAAACATAATCTCTCAGATCATTTTTGGGAAAAATTAGTAAGCACAGCATGTCACATCATAAATAGATGCCTGATCAGACCAGTTAAAAAGGGATGCTTTATGAACTCTATAGAGAAAATAAACACAACATCAACCACTCTCATCCTTTTTGTTGTAGATGCTTTATCCACAATAATGTTAAGAATAATTTTGGAAAACTTAATCCACAAAGTGACGAAGGTATTTTCCTTGGGTATTTTTCCTCTTTACATGCTATAGAAACTATTACTACAGTACTTGATGAATCTAATCACCCCTCTATGAGTTTAAGTAATTATGAAGAACAAGTGAGTAATGTGTGATCCGAAGAAAATACTCTCACAACCTCTAAGCCATCACAAGACAAAGTCAGCTATACCTCCTCCATAGTCGTCTTCTACATCAGAAATGGCAAAACTAATTGTTCCAAGAAAAAAAAAAAAAAAAACTTACTAGCTTTCCAAATTAGTTTAACCTCAAAATTCCAGATGACGGTATGGAAATAAGAACATTGTGAGAAAATATGCGCATGTAGTCCTATATCTCAAATTGAATAAAGAATGTATTAACTATGTTGAAATCTTTTCCCTAGTGACAAGGTTAGAATCAATTCAAATGTTATTAGGAATTACTGCTTTCAAATGTTTTAAGTCATTTTGAATGAATGTCAAAAACACCTTCTTAAATAGTTTTTTATGAGGAAATTTTCAGCTTCCAGGATTTGAAAATCCATTATATCCAAAACCATATTCCAAACTATCAAAAGTACTCTATGGAAACAAACAAGATCCTAAAGCTTGGCATGAGAGATTGAGTGTTTTTCTACTAAATAACAATATTCATGAAAATAGTTTTGATAAAACTCTAGTTTGACTAAATCTTTATTCAAATCCTCTTATTGTACAATTTTATGTTGATGATAATATTCTTGATAGTTCTAACCTCTCTCCGTGTGAGAATTTTACTAGTATGGTGAAAGTTTTTTCTTTGTCGTATGGGTAATACCCTGAGTTATTGACACAACAAGAAGAAAACCTTAGTTGACTTGCCAATAACTAAATCCAAATACAAAACCATTTTGAGTTGATGTAATCAAATCCTATTAATCATGCGTCAACTGCTTGATTTTAATGTCTCGTGAATCTGTGCCTGTAATGTGTAATGATCCAGTATTCTTTGTCTATCTAAATATTCTATGCATCATTTTAAGGATAAGCACATAGACATCAAGCATCATTTTATCTGTTATCATGTACTAAGTAGTGATTTTATTTTATTAACTCTGAAAATCTACTTAATTTTTCTTTAATTTTTTTTCATAATGAAAGATTTTGTTTTCTACAAGAAAATCTCTATAGAATATTTTTGAAAGATTTTTTTGGCAAAACTAAGAATTAAATATTTTGCCAAATCTCTAATGATTTCAAAAGGCCCTTATTTTTTGCAAAAAAACCATCGTCTACTCTCTGACCCCTATCCTTTCCTTTCAAATCACCCTCTTTATACTCCACCTTTTTTATTCCATCATCATTACCATCTCTGCATACTCTCACTTTCCAATACTTCTCTTTCCTTTCATCTCCAACCCTAACCCTTGTACCTTCTCTTTCAATTCTATCTCTTCACCTTCCTATTTTCCCTTTTTATACTCATCCATTCCCATTTTCTTTATCATGACAAAAACCCATTCAATGGATAATCTCACCTAAACTTCTCCTAACAAAAATTACTCCAACTTTAACCCCATCATTCTCTCTGAATCCTCATAATAAGCCTCTTCTCACTCTCTCCAATCAACTGTGTCCAAAAAATAAACTGCTTCAGGCCCTATGTCGTCCTCTAACAAAAGACGGTCCTCTTCTCTAAAGTCTCTTTCTCCAGAATACATGCATAAGTTCTGGACTCTTACTCACGTGGAAAAATTTCTCACCTTCAAGAATTTCTCCATTATTTCTGGTTGAGTCATCAATCTGTCCCACCTAAAGGAATCCCACTGCAATATTGGGTACATTTTCAAAGCTCAAGACTTGTCAATGATGTTTCACTTATGTGGCTTGCATGTATTTGAAGATCCTATACATATGTTCTATGCCAAACTTCATCTTTCCCCTGATAGCGGGGAGCTAGAAACCCTACTTGTAGGTATACATATTATTCTCAATAACTTTGTATTTGAGAAAGTGTTTGCTACCAAATTATCAGGAATTGTCCCATTCATGAACGGCTCCTAGACAAAGTATTTTTAAGTAAATTTTGATGAAGCAAAGAAGGTTGTCTCAGATCCTGACTCAAATAGCCCCTCTTTTGGCCCTCTATCTCTCAGTTTAAATAAAATCATGGCCCATATCATTGTAACCACTTTGATTCCTCGAAAGAAATCTCTTAGTAATGTGACATACAAAGATGTTTTTGTTCTCTGTTTCCTGATTAAGAAATACAAGTTCAATAGGAATACCTGGATTCGCGAATATATAATAGAAAGTGCAGCTGACTTCCATGCCTCAAAAAGTTTGCCTTATGGTTTGCTCATCACTCGGATTCTTCTTCAATATGGAATTGACCTCTTAGCCTATCTAGTGTTAGAAGTGTCTGCCACTTACTATTCATAGACCTTCACAAGCATGATCTTTGTTCTGATTGAAAAAGAATGTTGTAAAAAAATGTCTGTCAAAAGCTAGCCTAACATATCTAAGGTAAGTAAATTTATGCCTAAGTCCATGTTCTATGAAGATAAAGAGATTAAAGAACTCAAAGACAGGCTCACTACTATGGAGGAAGGATTAGCCAACATCAAGGAGTAGACTACCAAGCTACTATAGCTAAGTTAGGAGATCGATACTGACATAGGTAAAGTGCGACTCTCTCTCGATGTTTTCAAACAAGAAGGGGTAAAATTGTATAACAGAATGTTCTCCCAAGTTAATTCCATCAAGTATGAATCTTCCTTCTCCAATTAGATTGCAATCTCCGTTCAAATTCTTACTCTAACTTTACCAAGAGTGTTGAGAAATCCTATGACCGCTTCTCCTCTAACATGCACAACATCAGTACCTATTTCCTAGCCAAATGATGTTGAACTTCTTTTTCTCATTAAAAGGGGGTTTGTCCCTTCTCGTAATCTTGGTTGTATTAAGATACTACTTACTCCTGCTACAACATGTTTTTTTCTACTTTCTATTATAACTTCACATATCCTGTATTCTATGTTTTTTCTTGATTGTTTTCTGCTTTTTTTTATGTGGTTGGTTTTTTCTTTGTTTTGTATTTGCTCTATCCCTTTTTATTATGTCAAAAGTGGGAAAACATGATTACATCAGTCAACTAGATAGGGGGAGATATTCGACTATCACAATAAGAGAGTTGACTATCGCCACATAGATAGAAAGACAAGAAGAGCTAGCCGACCATCTTAATAGGGAAATTAACTAATGTTTAAGTTTGTCATTATCAAAAAGGGGGAGATTGTGAGCCTCCTAAGTTTATATTTTTATAATGACAAACTAACGGGTGGATCTTTGTAGGATAAAGGAAGTAACATACTGGAAGATGCTAATGGTGAAAGGACAAAACAAGCAAGTATGGAAGCCATCTCTACGAATGGAAGGACATCAAAATAGGATCAGACGCATACAAGAGAATCAATCAAAATGATAACAAATGGAAGGAGAATCTAAGTCCCTAGAATCGTAACAAACCAGATCAATCACGAAAATCTCAGTTCCAAGAATCGCAGAAAATCAAGATCAATTACAACAAAGAAAACATCATGGAAATATTTAATTTGAACGTGAGTAAAAATCGTATATGGACATATTTGACATGGACATAGCATACAGTTACATTCCTCAATCATGGAATCAATTCAAATCCTTAATTGAGAAGAAATCTCTTGGGTTTCTTTATTAAGAGTAGAAATTGAAGACTATAAAAGAAGAAGACTAAAGATTGACACGGGTTACGCAATTTCAAGAATAATTTCAAAGTGTCTCAATCTTAATCTCACGATACTTTGTAAGCTTTAGTTAATAATTATTGTATAAAGAGTAGGATCGAGCAACATTGTAACATCAATTGAAATTGTGTCACAAAATCTAAAGAACAAAATAAGTCTTCAAAACTTGTTTCCCATCATTGTACTCAAGCCCAAAATTGAACGATCTAGGGAAACTTTGAAAACCAAGAGGACTAAAAGTAGGCACCATATTGGTGTTCGAAACCAGGATAAATCTTTGGGGTTTTACTTTACGTTTGTTTATTTACTTGCTTAATTATGCCAAATCTATTCTATTTTGTGAAGTGTACTTATCTGCAGGGGAGTCCACTGTGAGGAGTTAGTAGTGACTAACGAAAAATTTTCAATTCGCCCCCCATCTTGAATTTCACTCATAATCTCGAACTGTCTCCTTCAACTTGACCAAAATAGGATCCCTGTCTTTATTTTATTTCACTTCGGCCACCAATGAAGATTCTGAAACAATCTAAACCCATATACTGCCTTTCGCCGAATCAACCAACCGAACACATAACCTAGAAAGTTGATGAACCTTAAAGACTAACTTCTTTTTATCATCCTCGACATGAGCAACACTTTCTACAGAAAATCTACTATGGGCATCGACCACTATATTATCCTTACTCGGGTGATACATCACACTCATATTATAGTCTTTCAATAATTGCAACCACCTTCTCTGAAAAAGATTCAGGTCTTTCTGCATAAACACATACTATAAACTCTTATGATCCATAAACACATCAATATGAACCCCATAAAGGTAATGCCTCCATATCTTTAAGGAAAAGATAACTTCTACTAACTCAAGGTCATAAGTCAGGTAATTCTTCTCATGAGGTTTAAGATATCTAGGGGCACGAGCTATGACCTTACCTCTCTTTATTAACACACAACCAAGACCAACTCTAGAAGAATCATAATAAATAAAAAACCCATTTATGCTTTGGAGAAGTCAAGACTGGAGTAGAAGTGAGTCGAGTCTTCAACTATGAAAGATTTTCTTGCAGGAATCTGACCACTAAAGTTTGAATTTCTTTTGGGTTAGTCAAACATTGGAGAAGAAATATAAGAAAACCCTTCAACAAGCCATCCATAGTAACCATCTAAACCCAAGAAGCTCCTGATGTATGATGGAGCTATGGGTCTAGGATAGTCTCTCACTACTTTGGTATTTTGAGGGTCAACTCGAATGCCATTACCAGAAATAATGTAACCAAGGAAATCTACGGATCTCAACAAGGATTCACACTTACAGAAATAAGAGAATAACAGGTGATCTTTAAGGGTCTGCAATAAAATTCTCAAATGGTCGGCATGACCACCTTTACTATGAGAATAGATGAGGATGTCATCTATAAAGACTATGATGAACATGTCCAAGTACTTCTTAAACACCCTATTCATCAAGCCCATAAAAGCTATAAGAGTATTAGTTAGTCCAAAAGACATGACTAAAAATTTGAAGTGACCATACTGAGTTCTGAAAGCTGCCTTTGAGATGTCACATTCTTTTATTCTAAGTTAATGTGAGATGAATTTGAGGTCTATCTTAGAGAAATAGCATGGACCATAAAGTAGGTCGAACAACTTATCAATTTAGGGTAGAAAATACTTATTCTTTTTCGTGACTTTGTTCAACTGATGGTAGTTAATGTACATTCTAAGAGAACCATCGTCCTTGTGCATGAAGAGAACTGGAGAACCTTATGAAGAAACACTAGGCCTAATGAAACCCTTATCTAAGAGATCTTTAAATTGATTCTTCAATTCCTTAAACACAGCTGGAGCCATTCTATACAGTGGAATTGAGATAGATTGGGTATCTGGGAGGAGATATATGCCAAAGTCAATTTCCCTGTTAGGAATAACTCTAGGAATATATTTGGAGATCACTTCTGGAAACTCATTGACTATTGGAACTGACTCAATCGGAGTTTCAAATTTTAAGTCCTTGACTCAGAAAAGATGATATATATATCCTTTGGATATTATCTTTCTTGCCTTAAGATTGGAGATAAACTGACCCTTGGGCACTGAAGTACTACCCCTCCATTCAATAACGGGCTCATTAGGAAACTGGAACTTGATAATTCTATTTCTACAATCATCTCAGAAATAGCACAAGTGGAGCCAATCCATGAAAAGAATGACATCACAATTAGATATCTCTAAGTCTACAAGGTCAATTAAAGTAACTTTTTGAGACACTGTGACAAAGAAATTTCTATATACCCATTTGTCTACAATAGAACTACCCACTAGGGTAGACAGTGAGATAGAATGCTAATATATCAGGACTGAGATCAAAGTCTAAAGCTATGTAAGGAGTCTTAAAAGAATGAGGAGCTCTAAGGTCTAAAAATGCATTAACATAAAGATGGAAGAATTGAAACACACCCGTAACCACATTAGGAGAACTTTCCAGACCATGTCGAGTATAGAGAGCATAATGTTTGTTCTAATTCTGCCCATTGGTGGCACTAAAGGTAGAGTTGTGATGAAGTGGGTGACTTGTTAGAGCTGATGAAAAGTTGGACTAGCCTTGTGGACGAATATCATTTCCCTTCTGGACAACCCATGGGTAATCCCTGATCCTGTGGCCTAGCTTGACACATCCAAAACACATATTGCTTCTTACCTTGCACTCACCCTTATAGTTCTTACACTGCCATGGGACATAGAGCCCGTTGCTCTATTCCGACTGTGCTATATGAACTGAGGCACCAACGCACTAGCTGGGAATAGGGTTGGAGCTGACAATTTATGGTTGAACTAAGAATGATTCCCACTATCAGACCTTTGTTGTGAGAAGTTGAAGCTACTAATTCTAGCCTTTTCAATATCTCTTTCTTTCTCTTTGAGCTTCTTCTCGTTAATTTTTTTAGCATGGAGCATTATCCTACAAAGATTCATCTCTTTAATCAACATTGTTTTTCTACACTCCTGGACAATACTATCTGATATACCAGATAAAAAGTTACTCATTGTTTCCCTACAATCAGCCACCATAGTCAGAGCATACCTCGCAAACTAAGTAAAATTGAGTGAGTACTCCTTCACACTCATGTTACCTTACTTCAGATTTATAAACTCATGCACCTTAGCCTCCCTCAACTCTAATGGGAATATTGTGTTTTGGAAAGTCGTGGCAAACTATTCCCACTCTATAGGTCCTGCCTCAAATGTTTGTCCTACTTTCACTACTTGAACCAAGTGTGAGATACTCCCTGCAACTAGTAAGAAACTAAACAACACTTTTACTAGAAGCAAAACCTTTAAAGTCCGTCACTTTATGCACACCATCCAGAAACTCGTGTGAGTCTTCCTCTAACTCGTATCCCAAAGTAAATAGAGGAATCATCTGAGTAAAGTCTCAGATTCTTGCTGCAATGGTATTCATTTCTAGATTGGCTGAGACAATAGCCTGTTGGTTATTCTTCCTCCACGGTATGGTCCAAAACAAAGAAAATGGTCCTAAATTAGGCATAGAAACATGCTCGTTCAGGGGATCTTCTTGAGCCGAATGTGCTACGGGCTAGTACCCATTTCTTCTTCCGATGTTTCTTCTGGGAGGAATTTTCTATAAATAGATGAAGGACAAGTTAGAAAAAAGAAATTCAATCGAGCTCACTCTATTTCTCATGATAGGAACACTTAAAGAAGGAAAACTTTCCAAAAATGTCTCGTAGCCTCTCACCCATAAGTATGGTGCGCTTCACACCAATGCACAAGACTCTACTCAACGTGGCTTTCAAACACCCTAGGACACTTTAAAACCTTAGGCTCTGATACAAAGTTTTCTCACGACCCAAGGTTAACCTAGTCGTAACACGATTCTTAAGGCCACAAGTGACCCCAAGCAAACCCATGATTTAGTACCCACTGTGAGAAATGAATAAAATAATAATAAAAGTATCATATATGGAAGGTAAATTAATAAAAACACTATTAAGGTGGAATACTGAAACAACACCCAACATGTCTGAATATATGAATATCTAAAAGCTCTATAACACGAGGAGTTGATGGGAAAAAACCCCAACTAACTCTGACTGACAGAAATGAAGGAAATACTAAAGATAACATTAAATATTTTTCCTCGATGTATGAGGACTCACCATAACGGATTTTGAGTGGTACTGAGCTTACTAAGGGGTATCAGGGAACTGATATTCTGATCATCTATTGTGAAATCAATATAGCGCAAAAGAGAGTACGTGATCAGTATTTTAAATGTACTGGTACGTGATATAGGGACTAACTAAAATGCATATGGATACTGAACATAAATGCATGAACATGTAAAACAAATTCAAGACCAAGTAAAACATGCTCTTAAATAATCTGTAAAACTGATTGACTGAATAGCTGATAAACTGAAGATTAAGTCATGCATACTTGAGCTGATAAAATTGGGATACTGAATTAAAACTGCGGGAGATATCATGCAACCGACATGCCCCAATCTAAGCTAATTGGGGTCCAACCTATAACCCCAGTTAGAAGGGTGTCATTACCTTGCCACGAGTACCGACACTGGCTGTGTGGACCACTAAATTTGAATCCCAAAGAATAAAGTGTCACCTTATACTAGCAGGTGCCCTAAAGATTATGTCAACCCTCAATTATCAGGAACACTCTCAAAACATACGTTGGCTATGTAGTTCTAGAAATTAAGGATTGCTACTAAAGGTCACACCCTCGATTGTAAGGTGATCCTCCATCCCTGGGTTCACTCGGTGATAAATCATACTCCCAATTGAACTTACATGAGTACCAATTAAAGTCAACTGGACATCACAACTATTAAGGCTCAACATGATCATGACCAACTATGTTTGATAATAAAACCATGATATGACTGACTTGTTGCTTGAAAATGTAAAAATGTATAAATGGATAGGTATCGGCTATTCATAACCCTCCAGCTCTGAATAATACTTTAAGTACAATAATATCATTTAACAACACTGTAAGGAAATTCATGATTTAGAGACACAAAACATAGAATATATTCCTAACTGATGAAATCCATGATTTTGAGTATGGAAATATGTTAAACTTATGTGGACAACATGCTCACATGGTTTAATCTATAAATTAGTTATTTAACATGGTTTCAATTGAGCATGACATAGATTATTGAAATTTAAAGCATGTAATCACATAATTCACATAGGTAAACATTTTGATGGCTTAAATTCAAAACTACTAGGAGAACATTGAGTAAGTTCATACTTAAGAATGGAATTTCATAAAAAGAGGGAAAAAGGTTTATACATAAAATAAAAAGGATTATTGGGACTCAATGGGTGGAAGGAACCCATTTATGAATGCCCCACATACCAGAGTTGCTTGTATTCTTGAAGAAGATTTTTTGAATTAGGACCTTGAATGGTTTAATCCATCAGGAGAAGCTTAAAATTTTGTGTTCTTAGGAAGGGGATGGTCTTTATGTTGTTGAATGATGAGGAATGGGGAAAATAATGCCCCTTTTTTGGGTTTAAAACATCATTTAGGGTGAGGGAGAAGACCAAAATGCCCTATTTAACCCTTACTAAGGTTGTTCAAAAAACCTGCGTCTGTGGTATGAAGGCTATCATAAAGACTAGGCTCCGTGATACGGTGTGTATCAAGGAGGCTATCCTCTGTGACACAACCAAATTGTGGAGGCATTCTTCCTCCGTGGTCCAAATATACCCCGACCCCTTTCAAAAATTCTGAAACTCTCCCAGATGCCCCTTTTTACATCCCTAAACATACTTCAACTAACTTAGGAAGGCAAAATTAAATTGTTCAAAATGTTGGGGTCTAAAACTTGCTAAGTGTCTTGTACTTAGTGTTAAATAGATGCCTTTGGGACTCATAAACATGAGTCGCATAGCTGAAAACTTGTCTAGGATTTTACGTTACACCACATCTCTAACAATGCGAAGGATCTTAAATGGTCAAATATATCTAGGGTTGAGATTTTCTTTCCTCTTAAAACTTATCACACCCTTCATGGAAAATACTCAAAAGAATACTTGATCTCCAACTCCAAACCTCTAGGTAAGAAGTCTATGATATACATGAGCCTTCTTCCTACTATGAGCTACCCTCAGCCAATCGTAAATCACCCTGAATCTATCAAAAAACTCCTGAAGAAAGTCATTACCATTAGACTTAACCTTATAGGTCTCAAAATGTAATACCCCGCATTTTCAGGCTAGTTTATAAACCGTCGTTCTTACGTGTAAAAGCTATAATCTAAGTGATTTCCATGTGAATACAAGTTTCAAAATCTTTATCCTCATATTTGATTTTCTTTTGAGGTTAAAAATGTTCATAGAACTCACTTAGAGCCAAGTTGAGCTAAGATCATTTGATTCGTCCAAAATTTTATATTCGATTCTACAAAGGTCTACTTTAAACGTGTATAACTTTTTAGATACATGCTATTTTTCAGGTAAAGACCTACCAAATTGTAGATAATTGAATTATCTTTCCAACTATACTAATTTCGCCAAAATCTGATACCCGAGTAAAAAGTGATGCCATTTTTTGTTTGAGGCAGTAAGCCGATGCGATCTCGACGCATCGCGTCAACTGCGCCCCGACATGAAAAACTGAAGTGGATCCAAAGTTGTTTTACTTGTTAATTCAGTTCCTAAAAGATCTAGGAACACTTTGGTCAATTCCCCTCACCCAAATAAGCCCCTAACACTTAATATCAACCCTAAAAACATTAGATACATTATTAATCATCTTTTTTTCTCTCCAACAAAACCCTATCCTCCTCAAGAACACCAAGAACTCTATGAAATTTTCTTTAAGAAAAGAATCGAGAATCAAGTTTCCTAATTCAAGAATGCTTTCAAGATTATGTTTCTCCTTTAAGATTAAAACTTTAAGGTATGTGGGAGTTCATTCATGGGTCCTCTTTCACCCTTGGAGCCCAAAACTCAAACTTCAAGTTTAAAGTTATAATCTTTAAATATTCCCATGAATTTTGTTTATAAAATTTGATGAATCTCAAACTTATATCATGTTACCATGAAATTGTGGGTGATATTAAACCTTACATGTTTGAATGGTATTGTTTGCCAAATTCAAACTCTGATCGATGATTTTAGAGGTGAAACATGCTATTACTACAATTTTTAACTACTCTCATGCTTACCCTAAATCATGAATTACAAGTGTTTGATGAAATGCCTACAAGAATGATTTTGAAAAAAGGCTCACATATCATGTCCTTAGAGTTTTAATTTGATTCCATGGTGGCTCCTATATTCAAGATAATTAGAAATAATTACCTATTTTAAGTTCATGTTTCCACATGTTTGATCCTTATATGTTGCGATGAAATGCCCATGTCCTATTTTAAGTGAATTTCATGTAATATCCCCAATTCACGGTGTTGGTTATGAAACCATGTTATGCTCCCATGTTTTTAAGATATTCCCATGTCCAAGTATTAATCTCCATGTGCTTGATAGAATTCCTATGTGAATTGAATAGGGTACTCATGACATGTTACCATGTGTTCTCATCCATGTACAAGTCCATAACCTCTAAGTGTTTGACAAAATGTTTAAATTAAAGCATTGTTAACAATTGACTATTGTTATGCTAATATGATCATGCCATGCTTTACTTTCATGCTATCGAGTCCTGGGGGTATTTAATACCCGACAATTTTGTTATTTACCTAGATCCAGTGTAAGTTAAAGAATAGTATATGTCATGTCACGATTAGTAGTACTATCATTCAGTTACAAAACTCAGTAGAACTCAGTCAGTTACATACTTCAGGAAAATCTCAGTAATCTAAGTATCAGTCCAATTCAGTTCAGTATTCAGTTCAGAGCTCAGTAGTATTGAGTATTCAGTTCATACCTCAGTAGTATCCAGTATTCAGTTTAAACCTATATAGTATTCAGTCAGTTAATAGAATTCAGTAGTATTTCCATCAGTCAACGGAACTCAGTGAACACAATTCAGTTCAGTTAAAAAGTACAAACAGTAACAGCTAAGTCAAGCCTAGTACGAACTAGGAAATTAGTTCAATGTCTATTCAGATGGGAGTAGGATTCAGCACCGAGTGAACCCAAGGATAGGAACTCACCTGTCAGCAGAGGGTGTGATCCTTAGAAATAATCCTTGTATTCCAGAACTACGTAGCCAGCGTAGGTTCAGACATCAAACCTGCTAGAGGAGGGTTGATGAGGTATTTTAACCTGTCAGATGAGGGTACGACCATTCTAATTAGAGTACTTACCAGATAAGGGTACCTTTTTAGTTTCTTTACCCATGGTAAAGTACTGACACCCTTCCAACAAGGGTTACAGGTTGTACCCTAATCAGTTTAGAGAGGGGCATGTCAATTAGATGATTATCTCCCACAGTTTTAGTTTCAAACTCAGTACAGAACTCAATTCAATTCTACAGATTCAGGACTATCAGATACAGTCACTCAGCTCAGTACGAAACTCATCATAGTTCCACAGAAATAGGAATGTCAGATACAGTCTCCCATTTATCAGTAATACAGTATAAGTAAACTTAGATATCACTTAATCAGCTATCAAAACATAATATGAATTCTCAGTTACAGTCTTAGGTACAGTCTCAGTCCCAGTCCCAGTCCGTTAATCATATCAGTAACTCAGTTAAGTTTTAAGTTTGCTTGAAAGCGCATACAATTATCAGTTATTCAATTATCAGTAATACAGTACCTCAGTTTACAGACTATTACAGAATTATGTTATGCGCTTGGTCTTGCATTCTCAGATAATACAGTTTTCACGAATTCATGCTCAGTTACCTCATGTTACTCAGTCAGTCCCTTTTTCATATGCATAATAATCTACAGTTTCAGTCCAGTTATTCAGACTAAGTACAGTCCAGTTTTACATACCCAGTATTCATATGGTATCTATGTGTTATCATATCCCAGCTTCAGTTATACTTATATCATTAAATTAAGTTTTATAGAAACTAAGTGTAGAGATTCACTAGCTTATTAGATCATCTTTATTTCTCATGTTTTAAGATGTTTTCAGCTTTCAATTTATTCTAGCTTATTGGTAAGTCTACATATACTTAGCATGCATGTTTTATGATTACGTATGAAATCAGTTTTACTTATTCGCATTCACCCTTGAATACTCGATATATTCCAGAAGTACTGATCCATATATACACTTATGTGGATACATTTCCTCATAATGTACGTACCAGTTATAGCCTACGTATCATGATCAGACAGTTACAAATTTCAGCCAGCAGGTTATGAGTTCTCCTACTTCGGTAACTCCAATCAGTTTTTAGTTCATGTACAGTTCATTTATTTTCATACATATTGATTAGTGGTAGTTGGAGGCATGTCCCAACTATCTATAGTCACTATAGTAGAGGCTTCATAGATGTCAGTCAGAGTCTGTTATGTAAATTTTAGTTTCATCCTTCAAATTTATCAGATTTTAAAGCTTCATCAGTATTGTATCTATTTTAGATCTTTAGTATGACTATATTTCCACACAATAAACATTTATTTATTATGCCATAATTAATTTGTTTAACAGTATGCTAGTTCATGGGTTAGCTTGGGGTCACTTGTGGTTCCAAGGGGCGTGTGATGTGTAATACCCCAGGAAATGTTTCATTGAAATTTTGTGCTTAAACGTGTTGGGTTCTATCTTCTAGAATGAATTATAAATTTTCCGTGGAGAATGTCTTAGATTATGACCCACCATTGCATAGATTATCAAATAAGATTTCCAACGATATATGGATCATCCAAAATGGACACCCGAGCGACGAGTTATGAAAATTCCGATCGAACCGTGAATAGTAGTGAACAGTAAAACGTGCAGGAAAACAAGTACTAAGGCCTGGCGTATTTTTTCTCCAACTTTAAACGATCATAACTCCTTGTAAATAATGATATGGGTGATTTTCTATATATCAATGGAAAGCTCTGCGAGTCCTCTTTTCGATGAAATTGGTTTCATCCAATTTGTCAATCGGAGAAAAAACTTATGGTCGATCTACTTCAGCATATCAAAAGTGAATTTTTGGGTCAGCTTCAAATGATCATAACTCCTCATACATAATTATCTAGGTAATATAGTATATATCAACGGAAATATATGAGAGTCCTCTTTCTAATGAAATTGGTTTGATCCAATTTGGATATCAGAGTAAAATGTTACATTTGATCTACTTCAGACTATCAAAACAGTCCACCAAAGTACAGATTCGAGAATAATTTGATTTTTAGGGGCGTTTTGGTCATTCCCCCTTACCCAGAATCCGTCCAAACCCTATATTAAAGCCTATTAGAAGCATTATATGTTATATTTCATCAAATTCCCTCAAAAAGTAAACCCTAAGCTCCTACATCCAACTTCAAGAATCTCCAAAGTTCACCATTAATTCTGCAAATTTATTCAAGATTCCAAGTTCCTAGTTCAAGAACTCCAAGAACCATCATTCAAAGGCACGATTAACATCTCAAAAATGAGTATCGATCTAAAGTTCATCATTCAAGGTATGTGGGGTTTTTCAACAAGAACTCTCTTTCGTTCTTGTGGCCAAATTGATTTTTTTTTTATGAATATACATGATTTTACATGTTTTGATATGAATTTGAAGCATGAATTTATACCCTATATGATTTTACATGAGATTATGATACTCTCTATGTTTTGAAAGTTGAATTGAATGAGAATGATGACATTTTTGTACATAAAGCTGAATTTTCCAGATTTTAAAGTAAGTTATATATATTTATGATGAAAAGCATGAATCTTGAGAAAATTTAATATGATTTTGATGTATGAGACCTTGAGTCCTAATTGGAATTGTACTTTGAGAAATTATGTGCTATAAGCACAATGAGATTTGAATCCCAAAGCTAATTTTCTTTACCAAGATGTATGATTATAAAGCTGAAATTTTAAGTTTTAAGTGATTATTTTTGTGCTTATGTCATAAAGTATGAAACTTTGGAAGGTTTTATGGTGATATTGATGTATGGGTTTTTGAAACCCTATTTGAGATTATTATTTTGAGAAAATCATATGTTATAAACACCTTGAGTTTAAATAATTTGAGATGTTTTGAATGATTTGAACTTTTGGTCGTGAATGAGTTATTTTGAACTCGACTGTGAAAGAAATCCACGTTTTTATTGATTATGATAAAGGGGTAGCAAATTGGCTCCCGATGAAAATTGTTGAAGTGTTTATTGAGGATTTTCTTTAATGTGAGCCTGAGGCTAATTTGAATTTCTGAGCTAAGTCCGGGAGTAATCTTTAGCACCGAGTGGGAGGTATAAAGTGACCTTACTTCCCTAGAACTACGTGCCCCCGTAGAACATGAGCCTGAGGCTGATTTATATAGTGATCACTAGTGTTTTTGGATTGATATTGGAAGTCCTACGCCGATGGCAAGGATAGGACGACTCTCCCCAATGTGGGTTGTATGTTGGACTCCATGTAGCTCACCTGGTTTATGTCGGTTATAGGATCTCCCAAAGTGTGTGTGTGTTTCCTTGTCTCTATGGTGAACGGTGAAGTGATTTGAAAGTGGAATTGTGAAAGTTATTCTTTCGAAAGAGTTAAATGATATTTACATTATGAGAATTGATATTCTTGATGAACTGAAAGTGATTGACAAATTATATGATGAGTCACATGTGTTATTATACTTATTTCATCCTCTCATGATTATGATGATTTTCTTCAGGCTATGTGAGTCTTTCATACATCCTGCATATTTCTTATAAATATTTATGATGATGATGTTTATACAACTGCATACACCCCCATATGCTCGGTATTTTTCCATGGTACTGATCCACATATTCGTATGTGGGCTACATTTTCTCGAAATATAGGTACAAGGCATAGTTGCACCTTTGGATCCAATCAGTTCATGGTATCCAGTCAGCAGGTGATGAGTCCTTTTGATTCAAGGGCTTGGGTTAGTTATGCAGAGTTTATAGTGTTGTATTTTCTTTATTCAGTCGTATTGAGTTGGGGTAGTCGAGAGTTATGACCTGGTTACCTACAGTCAGTACTAGTAGAGGCTTCATAGACAGTCAGTAAAAGTTGATGTATTTTGTTTCAATTTTGGTTGTAAAGGCAGAATTGTAATCCCGTAAAATTCTATTTTTGTATCGATCAGATTCAGAAAAGAGTTAATTTCTGCTGATTTGTATGGATTTGTATTTTTTATTCAGTTGCTTATGAGTTATACCAGTAGAAGGGTTAGCTTGGGGTCACTTGTGACTCTAAGCACCGTGTGATGTCTCGGGACCCGATTTCGAGGCATTACAAACTTGGTATCAGAGCCAGGTTTCTAGTGTCCTAGGGTGTCTATGAAGTCGTGTCTAGTAGATTCTTGTGGAACGGTACGGAGACGTTTGTACTTTTCTTTAAGAGGCTACAGGGAATTTATGAAATGTTTTCCTTCTTTCAAGTCTAAGATCGTGCTATAAAAAGGTTCTCCAAGAAGCTTATATAGATTCTCATCTTACTCTATTCTGGCCAACTCTGCCTCATTTTCAAGGTATCAGAAACAGTTAAGCTTAATTCTCCGTAGATAGTTATGGGACTGTAAGAGAGCTAGAAAGTATCCTGTCAGTTCTTTTGAGTTCCAAAGATTGAAGTACTTTATTCATGTTCATAAAAGTCGTGAACAAAGCCTAGGTTAGATGTGCTTTCAGATTCCTCCTCAGAATCTACAATGTTAATCTATACTTCTCTCTCTATGTATTATTTTTGAGATAACATGATTCGTAAGCTCCAGTTCTTCCCCAGGTAATGCTTCTATATTTTCTAGAAGAAATTTCAAAAGTTACACAAAGGGCTTGAGAGGAGCTCTCTAGTGTGTTAAGTTCCTTAAGTTGAAAGTTATGCCCTCATTCTTATGAGTTATTTAATTAAGACAGAGTAAGGTGTATTCTTAGATCGTTGAATATTGTGTGTCAAGTTTCTATCTCTTGTATTATGTAATCTTGTTATCATTATGTTTGTGAAAAATCAAAGTCTAGTGAAGCCGTGTGGGGATCTTTCGATTCACTAGCATAGCTTCTTTGTTATTCATCTTATTTTCTTGTTCAAAATACAAACCAAAGTCTAGTAAAGCCGTGTGGGGCCTATTTCGATTCACTAGCATAGTTACTTTGTTATTCATATAACTTTCTTGATCAAAACACAAAACCAAAGTCTATTGAAGCCGTGTGTGGCCTATTTCGATCCACTAGCAACTTGTAGTTCATCTTGTTCCTTGTGCTGGCTGAAAATGTGGGATGTGAAGGTGTAGTAGTAAGAAGGAAGGTAAATGTGATTTGTTGAGCATAAGTATAGAGAAATCCTTTTTTTGCATGCAATTGGAGTAATAGGAAGTGATATTGTTTGTTCGAGGTATGAAACGGGTGTTGACGGTATTTGTATGACAAAGAGTATAGGTTAGTGATGGAAGTACTCGGTGGGTAAGTGTTGTTAATCTAGGCGCTCTCCAGATTGCAAGAGGAAGTTAAGTTAAGACGTAGAAAGCTATGAACTATGTTAATTTGTGTATGGAGGATAGATAGTAGTGACGGGTGAAAGAAGAATGTGTTAATGGATTGTGAATAAGATAGGCAATATGATTAGGACCAATTATTATTGTTATGAAGTTTAAGTGGGCTAGTGTTCATGGATGTGTTGTTTTATAATCTTCACGTGGGAGTTATGCGTAAGATGGAGTTGTAAATTATGTGAAGTGTGAGACCTTAAGTTTGAACGATTGGTGATCATGAAGCCGAATGTGACGGTTTTCGGATTAATGGTATTAGTTGCCGGAAGTGACCTAATAGGCTTGAACAGTGTACACAAGAGTTTAAGTGTAGTTGACTTGTAATTAAGTTTAATATTATATTATGATGAGAAAGTTCACCCAAGATATTATGGGACTGCTTTAATTTCGAGGATTAGTGTATGTGGTGTAGTGAGTCGTGCCATGGGATTGTTAGATGGATAAATACTAGTTAGACGATGAATGATGTTTTTATGGCTAAGTTAAGGCGAGGCGTATGATTGGAAATGTTGAGCCTCTTAAGTGTGATTTTGATTCTTATGGGTTAGAAACATAAGTTCATAGGCATGGTATTAGAGGTAGAAGACAGAAGTAGCATGGTCTATCAAAAGGTTAGAAAGTATTCAAGTTGAGCTAATAGAAATAAGAGTTGAAGCACTAGATGGTGTACATTTCGACGATAGAGATGTTCGTGGAGATTCGGAATTAGTAAGCATTTGATAATTTGAGTGGTGGCTTAAAGCTAAGGGGGAGATGATAGAATAAGTAGTCAAGTCAAGCTTTTACATTTTAGTAGAAGTACCAGTAAGTTGTAAATTTGCTGTGAGAAAGATTGGTGCTTGACCCAATGTTATTTCAGTATTTTCAGCTGTCCCAAAACCTACTCATGCTTTACATTTCAGTTCCATGATCTTAATTCATGTTCATACATGTGATGGAGAATTACATACTCTTCTAGTTTCCAAAAATGAGAAATTCTAGTTCTTCTAGTAGTTGGAATCACATTCCATAAGTTATGAGCTCTAAATTCAGGGCATGCCGTCCATGACTCATATACTCAAGTTTTACAGTATGTTCAGTTCCAGTACTCAGGAAATACTCTTATTGATCAGTGAGATTCAGTTTCCGTTATGGGTGTCTTCAGTTTTGATACCTTAATGAACCCATTGTATTTGATATTTTATTCCTAAGGCCTTAATAGAGAGAGTCAAGTTATTTACATTATCCCTTCATGTTTCAGTTCTTCATGTTTTAAAATTTTGTGTCCTTTTCATTAAGTCAAGCTAATGGTGTTGAGCAGTTGTCTATAAGGGAGAGAAGATACTTCCTTAGCTATGATAGAAGGTGGTGTGCTCACGGCGGTGAAGTGAAGTTAGATTGAGGCTAAGTCCTTGATACATGTTGTGGTTAGTGGAAGTTTTAAATGTTTATTTGGAAAGATTGTTGTGCGTTGGTTTTATGCACTTCTATGAGTTTGTAGGAATAGTAATACAGAGTTTTTGTGTATAGCTCAATTGGTTGAGAAAATGTTATGTGTGCCGTTTAAAGAATTGACCAGTATGTGTGAATAATGTAGTTGATGGAATCTTAGAGAAAGCGAGGAAGATGCTTTATAAGTGTTCGTTTAGAGGTGCATGTGCAAAGTGCGTATGTGGTTATGAGTATAGGCTTGAATGTTATGGTTGTATATCTAAAAGAATGCACCATAAGTTAGCAGATCCCTAGTATAAGATTGTATGTGGTTGTTGGAGTAGCAATAAGAGTTATGTTTGAAGTGAGGAGTTGTGAGGCTCAGTGTGTATTGAGGTTCATGATATAGATTAATATTATAGTGTTATGTGGCGTATCTCATGAGTACTTGGAGTTAGGAGTGAACATAGTCGAGGGAGTAGTTGGGAAGTGTTGCTAAGTTTGGAAGCAAGGAGTTATGTTTCCCAAGACCTAGAAATTCCTATCTTAATTTATGCCATATGGGTCCTTGTTCCCATACGATAGGATTGTATCAAATTATGGTTCATTTTCTCCCCGAACAATGTCATTTGAATCTTGTGGAGGGAGTGTTGAGGGACGTTTCATTTGGGCGCAAGTGGTCCTTCTTTTGATAAGATCCCCTTCGAGACCTTTGATTGTCGATCTCTGAATAAACCAAAGATATTTATTCCTTAAAATCAGTCTCCTTTTTTTAAGTTCCATCTATGTGACCATTCTCATTATGAATTTCATGTTCTATGAAGTATTCAAAAGTTTGGAGTGAAGTAAGTGGATTGATTTTGTTATCCCAGCCTTTTGTCCTCATTTCCATGGTATTCTGTACTTATGCATTGACATTCGAGGATGAATGTTTCCAAGTGAGAGATGATGTAATACCCCGGGAAATTTTTCGTTGAAATTTTGTGCGTAAACGTGTTTGGTTCTATCTTCTAGAATGAATTATAAATTTTCCGTGTGGAATGTCTTAGATTATTACCCACCATTTTCTAGAGTATCGAATAATCTTTCCAACTATATGTGGATCATCCAAAACGGACACCCGAACGACGAGTTATGAACATTCCGATCGAACCGTGAATAGTAGTGAACAGTAAAACGTGCAGGAAAAAAAGTACTGAGGCCTGGCGTATTCTTGCTCCAACTTTAAACGATCATAACTCCTTGTACATAATGATATAGGTGATCTACTATATATCAACGGAAAGCTCTGCGAGTCCTCTTTCCGATGAAATTGGTTTAATGCAATTTGTCTATCGGAATAAAAAGTTATGGTCGATCTACTTCAGCCTATCAAAAGTGAATTTTTGGGTCAACTTCAAACGATCATAACTCCTCGTACACAATGATCTAGGTGAGATACTATATATAAACAGAAATATATGAGAGTCCTCTTTCTAATGAAATTAGTTTCATCCAATTTGGATATCGAAGTAAAATGTTATGGTTGATCTACTTCAGACTATCAAAACATTCCACCAAAGGACAGATTCGAGAATAATTTGATTTTTAGGGGAGTTTTGGTCATTCCCCCTCACCCAAAATCCGTCCAAACCCTATATTAAAGCCTAGTAGAAGCATTTTATGTTATATTTCATCAAATTCCCTCAAAAAGAAAACCCTAAGCTCCTACATCAAACTTCAAGAACCTCCAAAGTTCACCATTAATTCTGGAAATTTATTCAAGATTCCAAGTTCCTAGTTCAAGAACTCCAAGTGTTTGACAAATTATCTAAACGAAAGCATTGTTGACAATTGACTATTGTTATGCTATTATGACCATGCCATGCTTTACTTTCATGCTATCGAGTCCTGGGGGTATTGAATACCCGACAATTTAGTTGTTTATCTAAAGCCAGTGTCAGTTATAGAATAATATCAGTCACATTACGATTAGTAGTACTACCAGTCTGTTAAAAAACTCAGTAGAACTCAGTCAGTTACAGACCTCAGGAAAATCTCAATAATCTAAGTATCAGTCCAGTTTAGTTCAGTATTAAGTTCAAACCTCAGTAGTATTTAGTATTCAGTTCAGACCTCAGTAGTATTAAGTATTCAGTTCAGACCTCTATAGTATTCGGTCAGTTAATAGAATTCAGTAGTATTTCCTTCAGTCAATGGAACTCAGTGAACACAGTTCAGTTCAGTTAAAAAGTACAAATAGTAACAGTTTAGTCAAGCCTAGTACGAACTAGGAAATCAGTTCAGTGTCTATTCAGATGGGAGTATGATTTAGCACTGAGTAAACCCAAGGATGGGGACTCACCTATCAGCAGAGGGTGTGATCCTTAGAAGTAATCCTTGCATTCCATAACTACATAGCCAGCATAGGTTGAGATATCAAACCTGCCAGGGAAGGGTTGATGAGTGTTTTAACCTGTCAGATAAGGGTACCACCATTCTCATTAGAGTACCTATCAGATAAGGGTACCTTTTTAGTGTCTTTACCCATGGCACGGTACTGATACCCTTCCAACTGGGGTTACAGGTTGGACCCCAATCATTTCAGAGAGGGGCATGTTAGTTAGATGATTACTTCCCACAGTTTCAATTTCAAACTCAATACAGGACTTTGTTTAGTTCTACAGATTTAGGACTGTCAGATACAGTCACTAAGCTCAGTACGAAACTCAACATAGTTCCACAGAAATAGGACTGTCAAATACAGTATGCTATTTATCAGTAATACAATATCAGTAAACTCAGATATCAGTTAATCAGTTATAAAAAATCAATATACAGTCTCAGTTACAATCTTAGTTACAGTCTCAGTCCCATCCCCAGTTTGGTAATTAGATCAGTAACTCAGTTAAGTTTTAAGTTTTCTTGACCATCGCATACAGTTTTCACTTATTCAGTTATCAGTATTACAGTACCTCAGTTTACAGACTATTTTAGAATCATGTTATGCGCTTGGTGTTGAATTCTCAGATAATACAGTTTTCATGAATTCAGGCTCAGTTACCTCATGTTACTCAGTTAGTCCCTCTCTCATATGCATAATACTCTATAGTTTCAGTCCAGTTATTCAGACTAAGTACAGTCCAATTTTTCATACCTAGTATTCATATAGTATCTATGTGTTATCATATCCCAGCTTTAGTTATACTTATACCATTAAAGTAAGTTTTACAGAAACTATGTGTAAAGATTCACCAACTTATTAGATCATGTTTACTTCTCATGTTTTAAGATGTTTTGAGCTTCCATTTTGTTCCATCTTATTAGTAAGTCTACTTACACTTAGCATGCATGTTTTACATTTACGTATGAAATCAGTTTTACTTATTACATTCACCCCTGCATGCTCAGTACATTCCAGAAGTACTGATTCACATATATTCCTGTATGGCTACATTTCCTCATAATGTAGGTACCAGTTATAGCCTACGCATCACGATCAAACAGTTGTAGATTCCATCCAGCAGGTGATGAGTTCTTCTACTTCGGGAACTCCAGATAATTTTTAGTTTGTGTATAGTTCATTTACTTTCATGTGTATTGATTAGTGGTAGTTGGAGGAATGTACCATCTATCTATAGTAAGTATAGTAGAGGCTTCTTAGATGTCAGTCAGAGTCAGTTATGTAAATTTTAGTTTCATCCTTCAGATTTATCACATTGTAAATCTTCATCAGCATTGTATCTATTTTAGATCTTTAGTATGACTATGTTTCCGCACAATAAATAGTTATTTATTATGCCATAATTCTGTTGCTTAACAGTATGCCAGTTCATGGGTTAGCTTGGGATCACTTGTGGTTCCAAACGCTGTGTAATGTCTCGAGACAGATTTTCGGGCCATTGCATAAACCATCCAATCAAAGATCGATAATTTCTACTATATAATGCCTCAAATAGTGACATATCAACACTCAAATGGTACCTGTATTATATGGAAACCTTGATAAAGCTAAATGTTGCTCCTACTTTCCTCCAAAATCCATGGCATATGTTCTGAGAATATTCTTGACAAGTGGAATAGTTTGCTCTAATTGTCCATTGGTCTGAGTGTGAAAAGCAGTGCTAAGGTCCACTTGAGTACCCAACTGCTCTTGAAAATCTCTCCAGATGCCAGACGTGAACACTGCACCGTGATTTCAAATGATAGATATCGATACTCCATGCAGGAAAACTATATCATGATCATTGATATAAGCTAGCATCTTGACACTGAAGGATATCTAAATAGGAATGAAATGTGTCAGCTTTCTCAACCGATCTACAATGACCCAAATGCCATTTGAACTATGAGAGGTGTGAGGCAACCCTCTAACAAAGTCCATGGCTATATATTCCCTCTTCCACTCGAGAATGGGCAATCAGTGAATCAAACCACCAGGTATCTAATGCTCGACCTTCACCTACTGAGAACAAAGTTAACGAGGCATAAAGTCTGTCATATCTCTCTTCATGCCACTCCACCAATAGTGTTGTCTTAAATCCCTATATATCTTAGTTGTCCCAGGGTGAATGGAGTATTTAGAGTTTTAAAACTCAGCAATATCAACTGAATCAAGTGACAAACCTTTGGAACACAAATGCAGCCATCAAATGTCACAATACCCACAGAATATATGGTAGACTTCCTCGATTCACCACTTTGCACCTAATAATGGATGACACAAAGGCCCCTATCCTCAAATTGTCAACTCAAAATCTGCTCAAATAAGGTATACCTTACCTCAACACTAGAAAAGATCTTCCTAGAATTCAAAATATCAAGTTGCATCATCAAGTTGGATAATGACTTGATGGCCTATACCAATAGCCTCTCTGAAACTAAAATAGAAGCTAAATTACCCATATTCTCTGCCTTACAACTTAAGGCACCTTTCACTATGTTAGCCTTTCCCAGTTGGTATAAAATAGAGATGTCAAAATCCCTCAGCAACTCCATCTATCTATGCTGCCTAGAATTTTACTCTATCATGGTCATAATATGCTAAAAGCTACAATGATTAGTGTAGTTCTCACAATGCATGGCATATAAATAATGCCTCTATATCTTAAGCACAAAAACTACCACCACCAACTCCAAATCATGAGTAGGGTAGTTGAGCTCATGCACTTTTAGCTTCCTCAACTAATAAGTAATAACCTAACCCTGGTGCATAAAAACACAACCCAAACTAACCTTGGAAGAATCACAATAAATGGTGAATCCATCACCCTCAACAGAAAGAGTTGGTATAGGAGCGAAAGGGAGAAAACCATTGAGATTCCAAAAGCTCAACTCACACTCCTCGGACTACTGGAAAGGAACCTCCTTACGAGTCAATCTAGTCATCGGTGCTGCAATAGTGGCAAAACACTCAATGAACCACCTTTAGTAAACTACCAAACAATGAACCTGCAAACATTAGATGGATATGTTGGTCTGACCCAATCACGAATAGTCTCAATATTCATTAGGTCCATCATAATACAATTCGTAGACTCCAAATGTCCTAGGAATCTCACAAACTCAAGCTAAAACTCATACTTTAAAAATTTTATGAAAAAAGTATGATCTCTAAATGTCTAGAGAACAATCCTAAAATACTACATATGATCCTCCCTGCTCCTCAAATGCACAAGAACGTCATTGATGAACATTATCATGAAAGAGTCTAAATAAGTCCTAACATGTGGTTCATAAAATCCATGAATGTTGTTGAGGAATTAGTGAACCCAAAAGACATTAACAGGAATTCATAATGGGCATAATAAATCCCAAAGGATGTATTTGGGATATCCTCATCTCGAATCCTCAATTGATATTCACCAAACCTCAAGTCAATATTAGAGAATACCACTGCTTTCTAAAGATAGTCAAGTAAATCATCAATATGAGGAATATGATACCATTCTTCACTATCACCTTTTTAAGCTGCATGTAATCAATACACATACGTAAGGAACCATCCATCTTTATTACAAACAAGATAGGAGTACCCAAAGAAGACACACTAAATTAAATGAAACCATTACCCAGAAGATCCTGAGCTGAGAATTTAACTTCTTCAGCTCGACAGAATCCATATGATAAGGTGCAATAGAAAAAGGTTTGATTCCTTGCTCAAGTTCAATAATAAATTGAATATCATGCTCAAGAGGAAGATAAGGTAGATTGGCAGGAACAACATCAGAGAAGTCTCAAACTATAGGAATAGAATCAAGCGAGGGACTCCCCATACTAACATCATGAATAAAAGTATGATATAACTCACAACCCCTTGATATAAGTCTTCTAGACTAAATATAAGAAATAATATACATTGGATCGCAACTAAAAATCCCTACAATAAAATTGGGGGTATGTCGGGCATGGCTAAGGTAATGGTATCAGCTAAATAATATATCACCGCGTGATATGTGGATAACCCGTCCATGCCTAGTTCATATCAAAATCCACCATATCTAATAAAATATAATTAGCCTGGTTATCAAACTATAGAACAGTCATAACATATGATCTACGAACTCGATCCACTATTGATAAATCACCCACGGGAGTAGATAGACATAAAGTCGTAAATAAAAATAGGATCACTCTAACCATAGTGAATAAAAAATAGACACATAATAACACGTGGATCCCAAATAAAATAAAGAAAAAGCCGACTAATGGCACACTGAGATCATACCTGTAATAATTGAATCTGAAATGACCTCTCCTACCACCTGATGGGCTCCTGACTAATCACTAATCCTACCTATATAAATACATCCATGAGCATACTGGGATTACCCTAATGACCCTACATACCATCTCTAGTTGGGGGCAGTACTACCCTAATCAACAGAACATTATAAGATACTGGTACATCTTCCAATTGCCTGAGATACTTTTTCAAGAAGTGGCCAAAGGTCCCATAATCATAACACACCCTAAGCATTATGTTTTATCCTGAAGATCTGACTGACCCAATATATCCACCTCAGTTAGAAAACACAGATGATGAACCTCTTAAAAGTTGACCACTACTCTGGCCAATTTAGTTACTATAGCTAGATTGACCTCCGTTAGTAATCAATAGTGCGGAATAAATGGGTCTACTAGACTTACACTAAAGAAGATAAGATTGGCGTAAAGGGTAACTACCCTAAAAACCACTGCCTCTGGAATTTGAGCCACTCCAGCTCCTAATAAAACAACCCTGGTATCAATGCACCTTTGGGCCTGATGATATATATCCTCCATAATATAAGCATGATTAGAAACCTTAATGAAAGACTTCCCAGCAACAGCCAAACTTGGTGTATCCATTTGAAGAGGAAGTCTCAATCTCTAAGTAAAACACTGAATTCAATCATTCTTAGTTAGCAAGATGGATGTAGCATGCCTAAGCAACTCATGAAATCAATACTCATACTCAATATGATCATAAAATCAATATACAATTCTGAGAAATGATCCTTAATAATATATCCCAGGCTACAAATCATATACTTCTCTAAGAAAACCTCAAAAAATTGAGTCCATGTCACTGGGAAAGATCTAGTTGACCTGTAATCAAGATAGCCTCTCCACCAATGACAAGCTTTCAAATCTAACTAAAATTTAGTATAGTTTACTCCACTATATCCAGTACTCCTAAATTATGGTGTCTATCCACACGAATAACCAAAAACTGATTAGCATCCTCGTCTGATGCCCTAGAAAATGTAATACCCCGAGAACTCTAACCAATAGTGCCACCATGACTCAATATCATGATAAATAAATTATAGTGATTTTGGTTTTTTATGACTAAGGGTGATGGGTATTAAGGCCTCAAAGATGTCCTAGCAATTAGGTGAATCAAAACATCCTTTACCGATTGAATTCTTGAGAAGGATTTTGGCATAATCAAATTCAAATGACCATATATCTTGTTAAAATAAGAAATTTTGATCTCATGACCCATCAAAATATATATAATTAAATTATCTTTCCAACGGTACCAATTTCACCCAAATTCGGTATCGGAGCGAAAAATTATGCCTATTTTACTCTAGCGTGTCAGCCTGGAAACTGTGTGACAACATTTTGTGATGACTTATCACAAGTCTGACGGCATGTCACAAAATGTCATCACCTTAAGCAGAAAGTCACAAATTCCAACATTTTGTGACGACTTGTCACAAGTCTGACGGCTTGTCACAAAATGTCGTCAACCTTAAGCAGAAAGTCATAAATTCAACCTTTTTTTATGACATTTCGTGACGACTTGTCACAAGTCTGATGACTTGTCACAAATGTCGTCAGCTATTTTTTTCTGAAATTAAACGACGTTTTTGCAAGGGTATTTTGGTCTTTTCCCATCCTTTGGAGGCCCCTATATATGTGAGAATCCCTATCTGAATCCTAATTTCTTCATTTTCTCTTCCAATTCTCTTAAGAAAATAGATCTAGGGTTTCATTCAAGAATATTAATCTTACAAAAATCATCCATAAATCTTCATGATTTCTTCAAGAACCAAGTTCCTCATAGTGTGGCCTTCGAAAATCATTTATTACAAGTGCGGATAGAGTCTCAAGCACTAGAATTCATCCAATTTCAAAGATTAAGGTATGTGCAGTTTTGAACAAGAGTAATCCTTTCGTTGTTGTGCCCAAAGCTTTGATTTCTATTATGGATTTATATGATTTTGCAAGTGGGTTTATACCCAAATTACTTCATTATGAGACTATGAGAATATAAATTGTTCAAGCTTTGTTATACATGATGATTTACTATTCAAAAGTTATGACTTGATATTTAATATTGTGAATTTCATATTTCTACCATGAGTTGATATTTCATGTGCTTTCAAGATATGTGTCAAGCTTTAAGCTTCCTTGTGACAAATTGGATTATTGAGTTATTACAATGAGTCTTTGTATTTTCTTAAATTTATTGATGTTGCCATGATTTAATGAATTGATACATTTTAATATTGAGAAAAATTGATTTGATTTAAGTTGAGTTAGGAATCCACAAATTTATTATGATTTGATAAATGAGAAAGAGAATTGATTTTATCTTCATGATAGACCCTTGTGATGTTTGTGGTGGATTTTCTAACGTATTCTGAGCTTGGTCTGGGAGTAGTATTTTTCACCGAGCGGGAAATGTGGTATTTCCCCTAAAACTACGTGCCAACAAAGGATTGATATTGATATTTGTGTGCTAGAGGCCGAGTATGAGATTGTGATCACTATATTGAGGTTGTACTCCCTGGAAAGAGTACGACTCTCCCTCCAATGTGGGGTTCTCTACTTAGGAGGACAAAACATTAGACTCCATGTAGCTCACATGGTTTATGTCGGTTATAAAAACCTCCCATGTCCATAAGAGTTGAGTTTCTTGAATTACCGAGTCACTTCGAGTCTTGAGTTGAAGAGTTGATTTGTTTATGATGATTTATGAGGTTTTTATCATATGATTTATTTTTTATGAGATCATGAAAAGTATGTTTCAATCTAACTCAAGCTAAGTGAGCCATCATTGTACATATGCATATTTTCATGAAATTGATGATGATATTTACATTGTTACATACACCCTCACTTACTCAGTACATTCCAAAGTGCTGACCTACATATCTTTATATGGGCTACATTAACTCATAATGTAGGTTTAGGTACTCAGCCGCAGCCATATTAGCGATATTCGGGTGCCTTACTACGTTTCCTCAGTGGTGAGTCCTCATGGTTCGAGGACCATGTCTATATTTTTTTGATATCATTTTGTTGTTATGGCTTTCAGTACTGTTGAGTCTGTTGGGGGTTTGTCCCAAAGGCTCCTTGATTTTCATGTATAGAGGCTTTTTCAGACTAGCGGGATGGTATGTACAGATATTTAATTTATATTTTGGTTGTACAGTTTAGTATTCTCTAGTATCTCTCTTGAACCCGATGTGATATATCTCTTTATTATGCATGACTATTGTTGAATTGATTTCCTTGAGGTAGTGTCTAGCTCCGAGGGTTAACTTGGGGCTACGTGTAGCCTTGAGCACTGTGTGACATCTCGGGATGGAAATTTTGGGGCATTACAAAACTTGGTATCAGAGCCTAAGGTTTAAGGAGTCCTAGGTCCTAGGGAGTTTGACAAGCCGCGTTACGTATAGTCTTGATCATCAATGTGTAGCACGCTGCATCTATGAGCAAGAGGATACGGGACATTTTAGGAAAAGTCATTTCTTTCTTTCTAAAGTTTATCGCTCTTACAACTATCTCTTTATCTGTGATTAACTCGTGCTCTCTTATAACAAAAAATGCCTCCTCGTCGAGATCGTAGAAACAATGGACAACCTCAACCCGTTTATCCCTTGAATGAGCATGTGTCTCATGCGGAATTCCGAGCAGCTTTTCAGGCGCTAGCCCAGGCATTTACCGCCAATGGTTAAGCTAACGCCCAGGCTACTGTTCCTCCTTCGCAAGAGAATAATTCTGCTATAGCTTGAGTTCGTGACTTTATACGGATGAATTTGCTTGAGTTTTATGGGTCAAAGGTAGGTGAAGACCCATAGATGTACTTAGATGAAGTAAGAAAGATCACCCAGATTATGAACGTGACTGAGGAGGAGAGTGTTGAATTGGCTAACTATCAAATGAAAGATATTGAATATGATTGGGTGGAGATGTGGAGGAAGAGTAGAGGGGAGGATGCCGCTCCCATGACTTGGCAGTTATTCCAGGATGTGTTCTTGGATAGATTTGTTCCTCTTGAGATGAGGGAAGTAAGGATAGAGGAATTCATGAATTTGAGACAAGGCTCCATGACTATTACGGAGTATTGTCTTAGATTCAATTAGTTATCGAAATATGCTCCTAGTATGATGGCTGACTCCAGGACCATCATGAGCAAGTTCGTGACCGGCGTGTCGAGTTAGGTTGTGAAAAAGTGTAGATATGCTAAGATTAATAGGGAGATGGACATTTCTTGGTTGATGATACATGCCCAATAGATTGAAGCTGATAAGGTGAAAAAGAGGGAGAGAGTAAGCGGGAATAAAAGAGCTAGATCGGAGCAGTAGGGATTCGGTCAGTCCAGATTCTATGGAGGGAACCACCCTTAATTCTAGAGATGTCCATTTATGCCCGCGCCTTCCTCAGTCAGTGCTCCCGTACCTAGAAGAAAATAGGAGCAGAGGAACAGGCCTATCCCATCCAGGTCTCAGGAATGTGTAAGTAACAGACTTCATCCTCCTTTAAGTGCCAAGTGTGGTAGAGATCATTTTGGTGAGTCTTTTTTTTATCAGAGGGGTTGCTTTGGTTGTGACAAGTTGGGCCACCGACTTAGAGATTGTCCGTATTCTAGAAAGGGGAGTCAATATGCTCATCCCCAGAGTCAGTCTACCAGTGCCCCCGCTCCCATAGTCTGCCCAGTTCCTCCTCAGGGCGCCTCTTCTAGTACTGCTGGTTGTTTACGCTAGAATCACTTCTATGCTATACCACCTCACCAAGAGCATAAGGACTCTCCAGATGTTGTCACTGGTATGCTCCCTATCTTTTATTTCAATGTGTATGTATTGATGGACCCTGGTTTAAGTTTCTCTTATGTGACACATCTGGTTGCTGTAAATTTTGAAATAGACCCTGAATGGATTACTGAGCCTATTCCGGTTTCTACCTTGGTAGGAGAATCTGTTTTTGCTAAGCGAGTGTATAAGAAGTGTCCTATCGCTGTCCTTCATCGATTCATATGTGCTGATTTGATCGAGCTAGATATGGTTGATTTTGATGTCATTCTGGGTATAGATTGGCTTCACTCGTGCTATGCGTCTATAGATTGTCGTACCTGAGTGGTCAAGTTTTAATTTCCTGACGAGCCCATTTTTGAGTGGTCCAGGAGTTCTGTATCTCTGAAGGACCATTTCATATCCTACCTCAAAGCTTGGAAGTTGATTTCCAAGGGTTGAAACTATCACCTAGTTTGAGTTAAAGACGTCAAGTTCGAGAGTCCGACTATTCAGTTAGTTAGCATTGTTAATGAGTTTCCTGATGTTTTCCAGAAAAATCTCCCAGGGGTCCCACCTGATAGAGAAATAGAATTCAGGATTGATCTCCTTCCGGACACTCAACCTATTTCCATTCCACTGTACCATATGGATCCCACAGAACTTAAAGAGTTGAAGGAGAAACTCAAAGATCTCTTAGACAAAGGTTTTATCAGACCCAGTGTTTCCCCATGGGGTGCACCTATTCTATTCGTGCATAAGAAAGATGGTACATTGCATATGTGCATTGACTACCGTCAACTCAACAAGGTAACTATCAAGAACAAGTACCCTCTTCCTAGAATCGATGATTTATTTGATCAGCTACAGGGTGCAAGTTATTTCTCAAAGATAGACCTTAGATCCAGCTATCATCAGCTTAAAGTGAGAGAGTGTGATATTCCAAAGACAGCCTTCTAAACCCGTTATGGTCACTTTGAGTTTCTTGTCATGTACTTTGGGATAACCAATGCTCCAGAAGCCTTCATGGACCTCATGAATCGAGTGTTCAAGAAATATCTTGATATGTTTATCATTGTATTCATAAACTGTATTCTTGTGTATTCCCAAAGAGAGGATGATCATGCCGACCATCTTAGGATTGTCTTGCAAACTCTTAGAGATCATCAATTATTCGCTAAAATTAGCATGTGTGAATTTTGGCTAAGGTCAGTTTCTTTTCTGGTTCACATTATTTCTTCCGAAGGTATTAGAGTCAATCCCCAAAAGATAGAAGCTATAAAGAATTGTCCTAGACCTACCTCCCCATCCGACATTAGGATTTTCTTGGGTCTAGCTAGTTACTACCTTTGTTTTGTTGAGGGATTCTCTTCCATTGCATCTCTCATAACCCGGTTGACCTAAAAGAAAGTTAAGTTCTAGTGGACAGATGACTGTGAGAAGAGTTTTTAGAAGTTGAAGACTCGACTCACTTCAGCCCCAGTGTTAGCTTTATCGGATGGTACTGATGGTTTTGTGGTTTATTGTGACGCTTCTAGAGTTGGTTTGGGTTGTGTGTTGATGCAGAGGGGTAAAGTTATATCTTATGCCTCTAGACAGTTGAAGCCTCATGAGAAGAATTACCCAACCCACGATCTTGAATTAGCAGTTTTAGTTTTTGCTTTGAAAATTTGGAGACATTATTCTTATGGTGTTCATGTTGATGTGTTTACTAATCACAAAAGCCTACAGTATGTGTTTACTCAGAGAGAGTTGAATCTTAGACAAAGAAGATGGTTAGAGTTTCTAAAAGACTACGATATGAGTGTGTTGTATCACCCAGGCAAGGCCGATGGTGTGGCAAATGCTCTTAAAAGTTTGCCTATGGGTAGTGTAACTCATATAGAGAATGATAAGAAAGAATTGTCTCGTGATGTGCATCATTTGGCTTGGTTGGGTGTTAGATTACTTGATTCCGTTAAAGGGAGTATGTTAGTTTAAAGTAGTTCCGAGTCCTCTTTGTTCTCAGAGGTAAAGGAGAAGCAAGACAGGGATCCTAGTTTGGTCAGACTGAAGGAGTCAGTTACAGACCAAAAGGTAGAGGTTTTCTCCCAAGGGGGAGATGGTGTGTTGACATTGCAGGGTAGATTGGGTTTTCTCGATGTTGATGATCTAAGGTAGATAATTATGGATGAAGCACATGGCGCGCGATATTCTATTCATCTCGGTGCTACCTATATGTACCGCGATTTGCGGGAAATCTATTGGTGGGACGGTATGAAGAAAGACATAGCAGGATTTGTGGCAAAGTTTTCTACTTGTCAACATGTTAAGGTAGAGAAACAAAGGCCTGGTGGTGTAATGCAAGAGTTTAGCATTCCTACTTAGAAGTGGGAAGAAGAGAATATGGATTTTGTAATTGGTTTGCCTCCTTCTCGTCGTCATCATAATTCGATTTGGGTTGTTGTAGACCGGTTGACTAAATCCGCTCATTTCTTGCTAGTTCTTTCGTCTTATATAATTGAGGATTATTATAGATTGTATATCCGTGAGTTAGTCAGATTGCATGGAGTTCCTTTGTCTATTATCTCAAATAGGGGTACTCAGTTTACTTCACAGTTTTAGAGAGCCTTTCAGAAGGGTCTTGGTACCTAAGTTCATTTGAGTTTCTCTTTACATCCGCAGACTGAGGGTTAGGATGAAGAGACTATTCAGACTTTGAAGGATATGTTGAGGGCATGTGCGCTTAATTTCAAAGGTAATTGGGATGAGGACTTGCCATTGATCGAACTTGCGTAAAACAATAATTTCCATCCTAGTATTCAGATGGCCCCATTCAAAGCTTTGTATGGGAGAAGATGTATAGGTTGGTTTGAAGTAGGAGAAGCAGTTGTGATTAGGCCTGATGTTGTGTTCAAGGCTATGGAAAAAGTTACGTTGATTCGAGAAAGATTGAAGACCGTTCAAAGTCGTTAGAAGTTGTATGTGGATGTGAGAATAAAAGATCTTGAGTTTAATGTTTATTATTTGGTGTACTTGAAGGTTTCACCCATGAAAGGGGTGAAGATATTTTGGAAGAAGGGAAAGCTTAGTCCCCGTTATATTGGTCCATAAAGAATTCTGAGCTGTGTTGGGAAAGTAGCATATGAGGTGGAGTTACCCGTGGAGTTGTCTAGCATTCATCCGGTATTCCATGTTTCTATGCTTAAGAAGTGTATTGGTGATTCTGTCGTGGTTGATTCTTCCAAAAGCTTAGATATTCAGGATAGCCTTTCAACCGAGGAGATTCCGATTGAGATTTTGGATTTTCAGATCCGTAGGCTAAGGAACAAAGAAGTTCCTTTGGGTAAAGTGCTTTGGCAAAATCAATCTGTTGAGGGTGCTACTTGAGAATCTGAAGCTAATATGCGAGCCAAGTACCCTCACCTCTTTTCTGTGAGTTCGGAGCGAGTAGAAGGTACCATTATTTCTTAATTCTGCCCCCTTCTTATTAAATATTTAGCTGTGTGTCTACTTCCATCACGAATTCATGCATTTTGTATAGTATCCTAAGGTGTATAGTGAAGTAAGTCATTTGTGTGAGTCGTTCCAGCTATACGTCCTCATTTTTTCTTGTTCTTGGCCTATGTGGCAACATTCGGGGAAGAATGTTTCCAAGAGGGAGATATTGTAATACCCCGAGAACTCTAACCAATAGTTCCACCATGACTCAAGCTCACGAGAAATAAATTATAGTGCTTTGGTTGTTTTCAGATCAAGGGTGATGTGTATTAAGGCCTCAAAGATGTCCTAGCAATTAGGTGAATCAAATCATCCCTTACCGATTGAATTCTTGGGAAGGATTTTGTCATAGTCAACTTCAAACGAGTATATATCTTGATACACTAAGAAATTTTGATCTCATGACCGACCAACAGATATATAATTGAATTAGCTTTCCAACGGTACCAATTTCACCCAAATCCGGTATCGGAGTGAAAAGTTATGCCTATTTTACTCTAGCATGTCAGCCTGAAAACTGTGTGACGATATTTTGTGACGTTTTTCACAAGTCTGACGGCTTGTCACAAAATGTCGTCAGCTTAAGCAGAAAGTCACAAATTCCAACATTTTGTGATGTTATTTTGTGATGACTTGTCACAAGTCTGACGGCTTGTCAGAAAATGTCGTCAACCTTAAGCAGAAAGTCATAAATTCCACCTTTATTGACGACATTTCGTGACGACTTGTCACAAGTCTGACGACTTGTCACAAATTTCGTCAACTATTTTTTTCAGCAATTAAAGGATATTTTTGCAAGGGTATTTTGGTCTTTTCCAATCTTTTAGAGGCCCCTATATATATGAGAATCCCCATCCAAACCCTAATTTCTTCATTTTCTCTTCCAATTCTCTTAAGAAAATATATCTAGGGTTTCATTCAAGAACATTAATCTTCTAAAAATCATCCATAAACCTTCAAAATTTCTTCAAGAACCAAGTTCCTCATAGTGTGGGCTTCGAGAATTATTAATTACAAGTGCGGATAGAGTCTCAAGCACTAGAATTCATCCAATTTCAAAGATTAAGGTATGTGGGGTTTTGAACAAGAGCAATCCTTTCGTTCTTGTACCCAAAGCTTTGATTCCTATTATGGATTTATATGATTTTGCAAGTGGGTTTATACCCAAATTACTTCATAATGAGACTATGAGAATATAAATTGTTCAAGCTTTGTTATACATGATGATTTTACTATTCCAAAGTTATGACTTGATATTTCATATTGTGAATTTCATATTTCTACCATGAGTTGATATTTCAAGTATTTTCAAGATATGTGTCAAGCTTTAAGCTTCCTTATGAAAAATTGGATTATTGAGTTGTTACAATGAGTCTTGATATTTCCTCAAATTTATAGATGTTGCCATGATTTAATGAATTGATACATTTTAATATTGAGAAATATTGATTTAATTTGAGTCGAGTTAGGAATCCACAAATTGATTATGATTTGATAAATGAGAAAGAGATTTGATTTGATCTTCATGATAGACCCTTGTGATTTTTGTGGTGGATTTCCTAACCGTTCTGAGCTTTTGCTTGGGAGTAGTATTTAGCACCGAGCTGGAACTGTGGTATTTCCCCCAAAACTACGTGCCACCGTAGGATTGGTAATGATATTTGGGGGCTAGAGGCCGAGTATGAGATTGTGATCACTAAATTGAGGTTGTACTCCCTGGCAAGAGTACGACGCTCCCGCCAATGTGGGGTTCTCTCCTTGGGAGGGAAAAACGTTGGACTCCATGTAGCTCACATGGTTTATGTCGGTTATAAGAACCTCCCATGTCCATAAAAGTAGAGTTTCTTGAATTACCGAGTCACTCCTAGTCTTAAGTTGAAGAGTTGAGTTGTTTATGATGATTTATGAGTTTTTTATCATATGATTTATTTACTATGAGATCATGAAAAGTATGTTTCAATCTAACTCAAACCAAGTGAGCCATCATTGTACATATGCGTATTTTCATGAAATTGATGATGATATTTACATTGTTGCATGCACCCCCACATACTCAGTATATTCCATAGTGTTGATCCACATATTTTCCTATGGGCTATATTTTCTCGTAATGTAGGTTCAGGTTCTCAGCCGCAGCCGCGTTAGCGATATTCGGGTGCCTCACTATGTTGCCTCAGTGGTGAGTCCTCATGGTTTGAGGACCGTGTCTATATTTTAGGGATATCATTTTGTTGTTATGGATTTCAGTACAATTGAGTTATTTAGGGGTTTGTCCCAAAGGCTCCTTGATTTTGATGTATAGAGGCTTTGTCAAACTAGAGGGATAGTATGTACAGACATTCAGTATATATTTTGGTTGTACAGTTTAGTATTCTCCAGTATCTCTCTTGAACCTGATGTGATATATCTCTTTATTATTCATGACTATTGTTGAATTGAGTTCCTTGAGGTAGTGTCTGGATCTAAGGGTTAGCTTGGGGCTACGTGTGGCCCTGAGCACCGTGTGACATCTCAGGATGGAAATTTTGGGGCGTTACAGAAAACCCTGGCAGGGTCAATATAAAGAACCTACCCAACATTTTCTACTCCTCAATAGACATAGTAGGATGGGAAACTACCAGTGCTGGAGGAATCTAAAAATATGGGAGCCACAGCTACAGGTTGCGCTCCTGCCTCAGTACCACTATGATCCACAGAATGAGCACCATCATACAGTGCACCACCAACTAAACCCAAGAGTTGCACTAATGCATCCCTGAGTAGTGTAGGTTAAAGATGGTTCAACATGATATCTAGTTGTTGAGTATGAGATTGGCTAGGTCCAAAGTCTTTGCAGCTAGTTTGTCAACCAAACCTCAAAGATTTTACCTATTGTCTCTTTTGAGCACCTAACAAGTGTGCCATTCATAGTCACCCAAAACCTCAAACGAGCATCCCTATTTCTAAGAAAATGCCCATGACATGACGTACAATCCATTTACACTTATTTCTAAGATCGCAAAAGATAGTAAACCACATACTTAATAGTCTACTATTGCCTTGTCCCCCTAGAAACCTTTTTCAAGGATGCTATAGGTTCTTATAGGTTCACATGCATCCCTCTTTTAAGGATGATGAATGTTTTCTAGAGTTTGGGGTTTTCACCCATCAACCCATTTTGGAGATTTAGGGTTTTCACCTATAAATTCCAACTATTAAGCTCAAGCAATGGTGGAATCCATAATCAACAACTAAAAATCATGTAAGCACATAAATACCCACGCAGAAATACACTTTGGTTCAACATAATCCCATGATTAGAGAAATTAGCTACTCATGAAATGAAAGAGAAGAGTTCTAACTAGCAATTCATTCATGACATTAATAACAAAGAAAGGTATAGATAGTCTTCACTTCCACCCTTCAATTTCACCAACTTCTACTTTAAATACCAAATACAAAATAAAGAGAAATGAATTTTTCCCCCAAATTCTATGGTTTCACCAATGTCTAGTTTTCAAATCTACTCTATTGTATAATGTCCACGGGGAAAAGAATTTTGGTTCTTTTATAGGAATTTGAATTAGATGTCCCATTTGACCAAAATACCCTTGCTCATTAATTCGCTCTTCTCCGAAGTTCACTTGCTTACCCCAAATCGTCACCACTTGGTTTGTGAGAGAAACTACGCTAAAGTTTGCGTGGAACTCATGTACCCAATGCTCATTGGCATAGAAGGGGTCCGTGGAAAAACACATCCACCTGGTAGCAGTAAGTCAAGAATGGAATGCTAGGAGTTTCTCTTCAACTTTATCAAGGTAAATGCCCTTTTTTGTAATAATGTCGTCCTTGGCAGATCACCATAGTAGAGGTTTTACCATTCGACGGCAATGAACCTGTTTTTGTCAAAATCTCCCATCCTTGCGGCTTCGTACCTGTAAGCAATACAATCCAGACCATCATTAGCATTATAATACAAAAATCATGCTAGATTAATCTGACAAACTCATGTGGTAGTGTTGTAGAAGGTTTTGGGGTGAGAAATGGGCGTGCCAAAATTTTGGCTGCTTGAGATGACCTCCCTCAGGCATGGAAATCATGAAGTAATTACTGCAATTGCGGTACTGCGATTGCGGTCATCGGGACAGCGATCGCGTTCATCAGTACTGCAATTGCAGTACCTGAGACCATGGTTGATAATTCTGCACATCATTCAAAACACATGATTTTAACCCTAAACTTGTGTTCCAAATAGGCACATAAACATCATGGTTAAAGAACATAATCCTAGAATTCATTGTCATAACCCCTAACTCAAAGGAATTATCATTGAACTCATTAGGGCATTGATTCGAACATATGTTGTACACATTAATTTCAAAAAATTTAGGCCTAAATCAAGGTACTCAAGACTTCCTCATTGGTGTGTACACCATCTATAGCAGCTAATCACCAAAATACTAAAAAACAAGAATATATGTCGTGTTAAAACCACTATTTCAGGCCTTTCCCTAAACTACAAATCATAAGCATACAATTACATTAAAAAGAAGGGAGCAGAGACAACATATCAAGTTAGAGGATACAATTAGACTGAAATGAACACTTAGATACACTACACAATACCCAAACTTTGAGAGAATTTCAGAAAGGTTTGTGTGAAAAAATGGCAGTCGGATGGTCATCTAAACTGATTCGGCCACGATTATGGTCCTATTTCTGCGATCTCATGCATGCGGCCTCCACGATTATGGAGGCACGGGCCGCAGTCGCTGTAAGGCACTCCTCTGTTCAGTCCACACATGCCAATTTCACAGTTCCCTTTTAAATTTTAATCAAAATTCCTTATAGCACTACCTTTTCATGGATTATGCATGAACAAATGCAAAATTAAAATCTACTCTATAATGCATAAAATAAAAAGATACGGGCCACTTTTTTTGGCTTGATGGATTTCTTCCCATCTTTTGTGGCAAACCATCCTCCCCACTATTGTTTGTGTTTCCACTTTGAAGATTTGAATCTCTGTCCCAACTTTTGCTCACTATGTATTGAGTGACAGAGGGTCAGAAGATTCAAATCTTGCAAGGTGAAGCTAGATAGAGGTAAAGGCATGACAGTGATGCTTCTATTTTGTCACTTTAAAGATTTGAACCTTTTACCCAATTTTACGTCGAATATGTGGTTTGGCTCCTTAGATAAAGGTGAGCACATCAATAGGCCAATAGTTGTCCATCAAAAGTTTAATCCCTTGTCCATTGATGGTGGGTCTTCCATGTGCTCCTTTGGAATCTAAAATCCCTTAATATAGAAATTGTACTCCTTCTCCCTAGAATCCATCATTCGTCTAGGTGGATGGATTCACATCACATCCCCTAGTCACAATGTTGAAAAGTTGTTTGAATGAGGTTTATCCCCAAATTTTGGAATCATTTCCTCATTAGAACCTTCACCATAAAATGCGCTAGAGTCATCATAAGAGATGTGCTTTGGTTCTTCTTTTGACTCTAGTGTCATTTCCTTTATTTTGGCATCTTCACCATCATTTGATTCGGTAGATTGGGAAATCACTGAGGATTCTTTGCTACCCAACTCATCGTCATAGCTTGGCTTCTCTTCTTGATTAACATATCATTGGGAAATGAGCAAGGTGGTAGTATTTGCAAGTTTTGTTTCGTTGCCCATTTCCTCCATCTTGACAATTTCCCTTCTTAATGCCTCGTTGGATTGATGTATGTCTTGCAAATTCTCCCCCGTTGTAGTTAACCAATCAAAAACAGTTTGAAGAATTGCTTCAAAAGTATTTGACCTGGTATGTTGCTCTTCCTTCTTCTCCTCATAAGACCTATCAAACTCATAAAAAGAACTTGCAACTCGGTTAGTATAATAAGAGGAGAGGGCATTTTGACAATCACTCCAATGTCCATATCGACCTCCACATAAAGAACAACCATACTCCTAATAGGATAAGGATGGTGATTTCAACTCTCTCCGAGGAGCATATTTACAATCTCTTCTAAATTAGGGTCCATCACAATATCGACATGGATAGTCAAGATAGGACTTCTCAGTACAAAAAAACATATTTTTCGGAAGATTCCATTGAATAAAGTGAAATAAATAAAAATTTACCTAACACAAGAAACCCAAAAAAATCATGATGACATTTTAAATGGTGTCGAAAGTTTTATGAGACAATAGAACATCAAAAACCTCAACTTAGAACGTCTGTATATCCTCGGACAACACAATAAAACAAAAAAAAATAATGACGCTTAACTAGGTGAAACCTAAGCTATCTACGATAGTCAATCATCAACTTTAAGTTCAAAACATTACCCCATCATATTCTAACACTTCAAAACCAATTGTGTTTATCAATGAAGCACAATAATGTGATACAAGGGAATCAAGATATAATATTATATTAGCAACAAACAACCATGCATATATATAAGTTACACTGTCCAATCAAGTAAGCAGCTAGCAATACGGTCCATGTGCCCTCAAAACAAAGAAGTCTCACTCCCTCATATGAAATCATGCATGTTAATGCAAGGATGGTCAAGAGACACTCACAAGTGAAATTCAACCAATGCATATTAAATACCATAGGCTTGCCTTTATTTTCTTTACCTATGCTTTCAGACAGCCAAGTTAGGATCACTATAAGACTTTATTTAGCTTGTAATGTAGGCTTTGGGGTTGTTATGGTACATATGGACATTTTTAGTTACTAAGCTTCCTTGGAACTACACTTACTTTGGGATCTACTTATCAACCAATTTTCTTTTATTCCACCCTTATTTCTCTATTTTTATTCTTTTATTGCACATTCAGGTTGGTGTGATTTCTTTTATTCTTTCTTTTTCTCTTTTTTTCATAATTTTTCTTTTTTTTCTTTTTCATTTTCTACCACACCCATCCCTTCTATCTTTTCTCTTATTTTACCCTTTTTCATACCTATTTCACATTTTCACCCTTTTGATAGCTACCCTCGATTTTGGTAATTTACCTGAGTTGTGGTGCATAATGTACAAGAAGGACCGGGGACAAAATAGGTTCATTATAATAAAAATAAGAAGGTGAAAGGTGTAACAAGAAAAATAGGCTATACAGGCTCAAAATAGGGATCAAGGGATACTTATTCACTCATAGAAGGTCATTTAGGCTGAAGCGGCCTTATTTCAAGCACGACCTATGATCATTTCCTAAATGACAATACTATAACCTAGGCAAGACTAACCAGGTATGTTTTGGATTCTGCATACAAATAAAAATAAGTAGTATCTCACACACACAAGACATAGGGTTACACAAAAGCTACTACCAATCGGTTCATGCACAAGTTAGCTATGATTATCATGTTCTTAATTCTAATGTGATAACGAGATTAACAATGGTCACACATATATACTCATCACACAGTTTTAAAAAAAAATTAGAGGGTATTATTTTTTCAAAAATCAACAAAAAACATGTAAACTGCTCTAGATACTCAAAAATCTCCTAAGTATACAAAAACACAAAACACAATATGACAAAAAATTTAACCTAAGCATTTTGTTATACAACCATACCAAAACCGATAGGTAAAGAAGCACGACAACAAAAACCCATGGGGACTATAGTATACCCTACCCCCATCAAAAAGACTGTGCACTATCCCCAGTGTACGAAGCAAATATAAAACAAGGGAATAAGGATATACCTGGGATACACTAGGCATCTGTATCATGACATAGGTACAAAACTAACAAATTACCTTGAGTTCCCTCTCAAGTAGCGCTTGATTTACCATCACAGCACGACATAGTTACCTCGCCTACTCAGACTTCGCCAAGGATGACCTCATCAACTACCTTCATATCTTATAGATTACCCAAGTAGTGATTCACACATTTCTTATTCACTTTGAATGGGGAATCACCCTCTCTCTTTAGTTCTATAGCATCATGAGGGAATACCCTAACCATGGTGAATGGTTCAAACCACCTAGACTTTAGCTTGCTAAAAAATAACTGAAGTCTTGAATTATACAATAGAACAAACTCACCAAGCTTAAACCTTTTTTTCTCAATTTTCGTATCATAATACAACTTCATTCTTTCATTGTATTTGGCAGAACTCTCAAATTCATCCAGCTCATTTACCTTGCTTAATCTAGACTTTGTCGCATCACTCCACTCAAAATTCAGCTTTTTCAATGCCCATAGTGCCTTACGTTCAAGTTCAATAGATAAGTGGCATGCCTTGACGTACATAAGCTAATATAGGGAGGAACCAATGGGAGTCTTATAAGATATTCAGTAGGCTCACAAAACATCATCTAACTTCCTTCATCAGTCAGTACTGTTGTTATTCTTAGTCTTTGCCAATATAGACTTGATTTCTCTATTGGAGACCTCAACTTGCTCGCTTATATAAGGATTATAAGGTGTTGACAACTTATTATTTATGCAATATTTATCAATCAGGACCTTAAACAGACAATTTTAAAAGTTAGACCCACTATCACTAATAACCGCACGTGTAGTGCCAAAATGAGAAAAGATGTTCTTCTTCATAACTGCGGTGACACTTCTACCTTCATTATTTGGAAATGAAATTGCCTCCACCCATTTCAAAACATAGTAAACTTCCACCACAATATACTTTATGACATAGGAGATTACAAATGTACCCATTAAATTAATCCCCCATAGATCAAACAACTCTAACTCTAAGGTCTCAAAGGAAGTTCGCGGCATCGTCAACTATTGCCTTGAAGATGACATTGGTGAAGGGCTTGTGAGAAATCGTGAGCATCTTAACAAATTATAGGCCATTAAAAGCACACTGCAAAATTTTGTGGGTTGTGCAAGTACCACTATTATGACCCTTAACAGTTAATGAATGATGAATTTCTAGAATGCTCATCATCTCTATCTCAAGTATACATCTCTGAATAAAACCATCTGCACAAATTAGGACAAGATAAGGTTTATCCTAAAAGAATTTCATTACCTCATGCCTAAATCTCTTATGTTGCTTGAAGGATCGATCTTCTAGAACAAAATCACTTTCCAAATAGTTTGTAAAATCAACAAACTAGGGATTAAGTCTTGAGATTCTCCCAAGACCCGTTCTTCAGGAAAAGTGTCATCTTTTTCAAGGTCACCCCTTAAATTTTGCATTGTTTCTTCTTCAAGGCGAGACAAGTGATTAGCAACCTTATTTTTTATGCCCTTCCTTTCTTTCACCTCAAAGTCAAATACTTGAAATAGGAGTACCCAACATATTAACCTTCGTTTTGCCTCGTTCTTTAACATTAGGTACCTCAATGTTGCATGATATTTGTGAACTATGACTTTTGTTCCTTTCAAATAGGACCAAAACTTCTCAAAGGCAAAAACCACCGCAAGCAACTCATGCTTAGTGACTGTATAGTTTTTCTGTGTGGGTTTTAATGCCTTGTTGGCATAATAAATCTAAGGAAGGATCTTCTTTCTCCTTATTTCTAGGACAACACCCAATGCCACTCCACTAGCATCATATTTAATCTTAAATGGTGCAGACTAATCAGGGGACACAATCATAGGAACCAAGATCAACTGCTCCTTAAGGCACTTGAAGGACATGTGAAATGAGGATTTGCAAGTTTAGTTAATTCCTTGATGAACCTCCTATAGAAACCTTTTTCTCTAAAAGATTTTATATAGGATTTGCAAGTTTAGTTAATTCCTTGATGAACCTCTTATAGAAACCTGCATGGCCTAAAATGCTTTGTATACCTTTAACTGAGACTGGTGGTGGCAACTTTCCAATTACCTCAATATTTGCTTTGTCCAACTCAATTCCCTACTCTGAGATCTTGTGCCCAAGAACAATACCTTATTTTGACATGAAATGACACTTTTTCCGATTCAATACCAGATTACGCTCTTCACATCTCTACAATGCGTTAGATGGATGGGCCAGGAAATAATCAAAGGAATCCCTATCTACTGAAAAATTATCCATGAATACCTCAATTGTGTCTTACACTATGTTAGAAAATATAGACATCATGCATCACTAAAAAGTGGCAGGAGCATTGCATAATCTAAATGGAATTCTCTTGAAGGTAAAGGTCCCATAAGAGCAAGTAAATGTCATTTTTTCTTGGTCCTCGGGAGCAATAGTGATCTAATTATATACTGAGTACTCGTCAATAAAACCATATTGATCTCTACCTACTAGTCTATCAAGCATCTAATCAGTGAACGACAAAGGGAAGTGGTCCTTTTGGTTCCATGTACTCAGCTTTTTATAGTCCATGCAAACTCTCCAACCAGTGATTATTCTGATGGGCACAAGTTCATTCTTTTCATTGGTAACCACAATGATTAACTATTCTTTGGCATATATTGAACCCGCACCCCCTTGATGCATTGGTGTAAACTACACCACCATCTAAGCTCTTTATAATTTCTTTCTTCACAACCTCCTGCATAAGAGTATTCAATTGCCATTGATGCTCAATGCTAGAAATACAATCTGTCTCAAACTATATCTTATCAGTATATATACTTGGTGGAATCCAAAAAATATCTACTATAGTCTATCTAATATCTCTCTTAAACCTATGCCATACCAATATTAATGCTTTAACTTGTAGTTTTACAAAATCTATAGCTATAATCACCAGTAAGGTATTGCCATCCCCTAGGAATGCATATAATAAATGAGATAGGAAGGCCTTCAATTCTGAAACAGGTGGCTCCTCAGTGGATGGTCATGCAGGAGGAGTGGTTCTATTTTTTAGATTAAGATTTAGATTTTTTAGAGCATAGATAAGAACCTCTACCATGTAATGGATAAACCATCTCATCATATTCTTCAATGTCGTAACTGTCAAAATTCATGATTACCGCTGCTAACACCTCAAACCCAAGTCTTTCTTCAATGGGCACAGTTTATATATCAACATCATAATTAATAATGTCTATTACAGATACTACCCTCATACTATCTGGCTACTGCAGGGACTGATACATATCAATAATCACCTTCTTATTATTAAGGAAAAACTTTATTTTCCCCAACTCCATAGTAATCAGTACCCTGCCCATGGCTAGGAAAGGTCTATCTAATATAATAGGGGCTTATATGTCTACCTCGCAGTTAAGAATTATGAAGCCATCTGGGAATATGAAGGATGCCATCTTCACTAATACATCACAAAAAATACCCACCGATTTCTTCGCGGAATGGTCGACCATCAATAGCTTTAGAGATGTAGGTTTTGGTGGCCCCAACCCTAACTGCTTGGACAATACCTATACCATTAGATTTATACTAGCTCACAAGTCATAGAAAGCTTGTTTGAGGTTAAAGGAACTAATAGAACATGGAATAGTTAAATCTTTGAGGTCTTCTTTCTTCTCTACTAAAGATCTAGAAGTAATAGTGCTGCAATGATGCACATTACCAATAAGCTCAAAACTTGCAGTTTGCTTCTTTGTTACTAATTCCTTCATGGACTTCGGGTATCTACGAATCTGCTCCAAATCCTTAAGAAGTGGGATGTTCAATCTAAACTCTTTCAGCATATCAATGAACTTCTTAAACTGCTCATCTTCTTTCTTCTACTTATGCCTTTGAGGAAAAGGTAGGAGAGGTCATGGAATTTACTTCACTACAGGCTCATTGCCCTTACCTTTACCTTTATCCTTCTGCTTACCATCATCAACACTTGTTGCCTTGTCCGACTCTATGTCAGGTATCTCAAAAACCACAACACTATGACACTTTGGCTCATCAATAATAGGCAAAGAGGGATCAACAGTAGACTTAACACTATGAGTGGTGATAGTTAGACAATAATTGTCCTTCTTAAGATTCTGAATTGTGTTGCTCGAGAGGGTGCCCGGCTGTCTCTGATTTAAAGTAGTAGACATTTAACCAAACTGTTGTTTTAATTGCTTTATTGTAGTTGCATGCGATTCCACCTTTTGGGTCAATCCTAAGATATCTGCCCTATTTTCATTAAGGAAAGTTTTGTTCCTTTACTGTACCTTAACAGTATTAGAGAACATTTTCTACATCCTTGACTCAGTATCACAACTGTCCAGTGGGACATACCTATCTCCCTTTATTTTTTAGTCATCTTTTCTTCTCTAGTCACTATCATGCTCCCTACTACAATCTCTATATCTATCTCTGTAATAGTTCTAACCTTGGTTTCCTTGACCCTTTTCTCGAAAACCCACCAAATCATGATCTAGATACTTGGCCTCATCTTTTAAATTAGAATCAATATATTTTGAGGCCTTACCCGGTGAACCTACTGCATTACCTTCTTAGAATTCATTGTTGTAAACTTCTTCATCAGGATCCTAATATCAGTTCTAAGTTGCATAATGTCCTACACCACCAAATCATCTACCACTCTATGCTCACTCGAAACCCCATTTAATGTGTGTAAGCACCTCTCTTCATCTCTTGAGTATGCCATCCTCGGTTGGTGATAGAGATCTAGTCTAAAATCTCCAATGTTGTTTCCCATCATAGACATATGAATGCTCCACTAGTGATTGCATCTACCATAGCTCAAGAAGTAATGCTCGAGGATCAATCTAATATCTCAAGCAAATTAGTCCTCAAAATGTGATAATTGGGTACCATGCTCAAATTTTTCTTAAACCAGAACTATGCCTCATACATCAACTCCGAATGTAGCTGCCTAAAATTATATATCTTATCTTTCTATTAAAATATTATGTTTGGAGGGAAGAAATAATCTGAAAACAACATGTGCAACTCAATCCAAGTAGTAAATGATCCTCAAAGAAGTTCCCCCAACCACAATGAAGCTTTACTAGTCTATAGAAAAGGGAACAACCTCACTTTGATGGCTTCATGATCTATCCCAAGTATCATGTATGAATTGCAAATCCCAATAAAGTTTACAAGATACATATTTGCATTATTTGTAGCCAAGCCTGCAAACACACCTTTCAAGTTTAATAGCCAGATCATAATACTAATAATGTCGAACTTAATATCTGATTGCAAAGCGTTAGGAATCATGGCTTCTGTCTTGGCAGGCTCAACATAAACCATATCCTCCTCTAGATCATCATACTGATGTATGTAATGATATACTGGTATTTCATAAGATCTACCACCTTGAACTCTATCTTGATTATCAATGAGTTCTACTCGACGATCAACTATCGGTTTCTTCTTTACCATCTCGGCCTTTTGAGTTATATAATAGGCCTCATCTTACCACCTCTAGGTCTCAGTTTCTTTTGCTAATAACTATTGAGTTCTCTTATTAACAATGTTTATATGTTCTCAGGAGGAGGAGGCTCAACATTAAGATCATCTTGAACCTTTTCAAGTAAGCATTCATAAAGGTGTTTTGTCATTATATGATTTAGTTGTAGAATTCTCTCTAGGTTACGATGTAGTGTTAGTAAGAACCAAAAACCAAAACCCAATAACTTTAACAACCTTTAATTAATAATCACACCATATTCCCATGCAATGGAGGAAAAATTTTGATGTTTCCCAAAGCTATGCCTCCAAAAAAGTCTAAAACAGTGGATGAAAAATATAGTAACCCAACAAGGTTGGGGTCGAATCCCAAGGGAATATGTGAACTATCTCTCTAGTTTAGTGAAGTGAACAGTCATTATTGAAAACTAAATTGGAGGTTTGCAGTTGTAAATAGTAATCGAACTCCAATTCTTTGGTTGTAAACAGTCAGAAACGAACACTACGCTTGTGTTCCCCCTTGATTCTAACTTTTTAGTCTTCTCGTGCTAAATCCAACTACAAAACTTTGTACATGTAGATTCTGGTATGTTAGGTATCACTAACCAACTCTCAGCATACGTTAGTGAATTTCACTCATCCGCTCTCGGTTTTAGAGTGTCGCCTTACTAACCCTTACCTTGAAACCCAGTAATGTCACAGCCCAATTTCTCAGGTCATGATGGCACTACTATAACCCAAAATTAGTCAAGACAAACTCATAGTTCGGAACGACTAGTAATGGAATACTCAAATAGATAAGGAAGAATACATAATATTTGAAATACATGATCAATTACACAATATAATCCCAAAACCTGGTGGTATCACAACAGCTTCTACATAACAAGAAACCAAAGTGAAATATAAATGAATATATTGATACAACTTATCTCCAAATACAACATACAGACTAGTTTAGTACATGATAGGTAGGCAAGTAATACTCCAAACATCAAGATCTCACTCTAAGTATCAAAACCATTGCTGCTCCGCAAGATACACACATCAACGGTGATAACCCATACTATAATTTACGGGCTGCAGAAGTGTAGTATGAGTACAAAACGAATGGTACTCAGTAGGCAACTTCCAATTGAGCTCCAATGTAAAGCAAATATATATGACATATAAGAAGAATGGAAAACTACACCCAATTGTCTAGCAACCACAAATGATAGCAAATGTGATAATAAGGATAAAGTATCCTATTCATGTTCGAGAGACTAACATATTAAGGCTAAGGAATTCTTATGAATGCATTATCCTATTGCAGAATACTTAGGAATCTCAACTCTATATCGTATATCGATGTCCAATATACAAAGTAATGGCAGAAAGAAGATATATATACGTATACAAAGCCAAGGAATGAATATACAATCTGAATGAATTAAAGGATGAGATATACAGTAACACCATAGCTACATATAGCTATGTATGCATATATATATATAAGTATATTACCAAGGTCTACTCGAAGTATATCCTAGATCATCAGACTAGCTATTTAAGACCTAATAATCATAGCTGGAGCTAGTGCTCGAATACTCAAGGTTCTAATCCATATATCAAGTCATCAGATGGTCATGCATAATAATATAATGGTAAGATAATAAGGTCAAAATCATACCTCAAGTCTTGATAGAAAACTAATGAACAATCTATCATAAACTAACCATAGCAATTATTATATCAAAGATAATAACAATGATAATAATAATGTCAATAACAACTCGAGTAATCAGCTCGTTTGGACAAATAAATACCTAATCAATCCTACCATGTGCACCCACCGCCCCATGCTCAGAAGGTTCAATAAACATACAACACACAAGGAATAGTTATCACCCATATCTATAAAACCCTCACATATAAGTTGATAGATATAGGCGCATACTGGTGATAGTCGATGTTATTCGCAAGAATTAATGTAATAAAATTCACAATAACACAAACATTAGCATCATCATGACCATCGTCATCCTCGTAACCATCATCAATATCATCCTCATCATAATCATCCTTCGTCCTTGTTGGATATATATATATATATATTTGTCATACATAGGGATAGCTGGACTCGAACCAATAGATGTGAACATTGGCACATCAATATAATCATCCTTCGGCCTTGTCGGGCATCATAACATCATCATAATATCGTCTGTATTTACTGGGTATCATCACATCATCATAATATCCTTTAGACTTATCGGGTATCATCATATCATCATAATATCCGCTGGCCTTGTTGGGTATCATCATATTATCATAATATCCTCCGGCCTTGCCTGGTATCATCATATAATATTAATATCAAAATAAATGTTAATAATAGAAAGCAAGCCCCACGAGGGCTAAAGTAAAGTGCAAGCCACACAAGGGCAAAAATAAAGAACAAGCCCCAGAGAGCCAAAGTAAATAAACATAAAAAGCAAAGCAATGCAGAGTATACTTCCATAATTCATTGCTCATCATCAATATCACATTATCAAGAAACATATATAAATAACATGAATATTATAACTTTCATTAGGGTTTACCTTGAATTTATATTATCAATCCAGCATCTTCCTCTATCCCATACCGGAGAGATGTGTATATAGATATGATAGGTGCACGGGCTGAAGCCATGGCTAAAAGAGTGTAAATTTGTAAGTTTGTTTCTTAGAGTGAACTTCGGGACTAAATCATTATAAATGTGTAGAAAGGTTCAGAATCTCTCACGATCGAAAAAATTAGTAATATCCCATCATAGGCCGAAACTTATCTCTATTATGTCCTTAAAACATCATTATTATTGTCTTTTACATATAAGCCATTCATTAATATACACATATTTTATTATGAAGAAATCTGATTAAGGTGGAAAGTGGGCTTTAACCATTAATTTGTAACAGCAGTAATAATTTTAGTCTAATCAGAATCATATCAATGATCGATGCAATAATAATGAATGTACCAAATCAATGTATGTCATCACCAATATTCATACAATGGAACCATAAGCATTAACATATCAATAAACTACAACCACATCCTTTAAAAGGATAAACACTTCCCAGATTGTCAACTCATATCATAACACGGTCTTATGCCTAATAATGTGTCTAGAGTAATTATAACATCATAATCATAGCCTTTGTCCCACATACAGATCCAAAACCCATACCTAAAATTATATTTATAATTCATCTCATTTTAGATAAGCCATAGCGCATTTCTAATGCATAGCATCTCTATAAGCCATAAGGCATATCTATACTCATCTCACATATAAGAGACATCTCACATCTAGCAGGAATAATTATAATAAACCATAACTCATAACTATGAGGAATATCATATCTATAAGACATCTCATATATATAGGTCATGTATCATGACTATGAGAAATATCATCTCTATAGGCCAATTATCATATCTAAGAGGAATAACATCTCTAAAGGCCCAATATCATAGCCATAAGACATTAATCATAATTTGAGGAAACTTATCATAATTTACCAATCCAAGAAACAAACATATTCTAAAGGCTCAATAGTCTCAACTATGCCTAACATTCGTAACTAAGTTCACAAAGGCTAACACAAGTCTTAGATTAAGGTAGGCTAGACAAACCTACTTCTAATCCCCAATTTCCATAGTTAGGCAATTTATACCCTAAACTAGGCTAAGGTATAAAGTTTAACTTCTAGATGTCAAGTATGTCATAAACAATCCTAAGATAGGAATTTCATCTAGAAATCAGGGCATTTAAGTTAACTCCACCGAAATCACAATTTCAGGATAACTAGAAAAGCCCCACTAGGATTAATCACACTAATCATAATTCCAACACTAAAATTACATTCCACAACTAGCATCATATCAAATCCACTGTATGAATTAGTTCTATCTAGGGAGAAGGCAATAGGATTCAAAAAAGGTATTAAGCATTTCAACTTATGGATCAAAACCCTCATCTAATCCCAAACTTAAATATTCAATACTCATTCATTCTACCTATAATCAAACTTACATTTAAATTCACATGTAATATATAACGCGTATCATCTCACAGAGAAGAGTAGATAGAATCCTACCTCAAAGACGAATCGTAAATCCTTACATCACTAAGAAAAAGCTCATTTTCATTTCCTAATCCTAAAATGTCATCAAACTATCCAAATCATTAGCTACTCATCAATATAAGAATAATGATACATATATTACACCATTATACATCGGGTCCAAAAAAGTCATTGAAACGCCCAAGTGGGTCCCACTTATCGAAAATATATTATCGAGGCCAACCCAACATAATATCAGGATCATGGAATCCAAACCCTTAACAATAGGTACAAACTAAGCTAATTTAGAGCTAAAATCAAGCCCTCAAGCTATTAGGGGTTTTTGGTCAAAAACCAATAAATTCATCAAAAACTGATGAAATCTTACCTTAATTTGGATGATAATCATGATAATATATGTTTAGCAAGCTCCCAAGTCACCCACAAGACTCAATTTTAGTTACCACACTCTTCTAGGGTTTCTAGGTCTCAAAGATGGAGAGAAAATGATCAAAGCACAACCTAAAGGGTCATTTTATTCCCATGCTAGGCAAGGAGATGTTGCTATCACAATCTAGGGATTGCTATATCAATCTAGGGATTGTAATAGATATAAGGAAATCTCCGTACCCCTTGTGCGGTCACGATATTCCCTATGTGCACTAAATATCAGCAAAGTCAAAAACTTGTTTTTGACCCTAAAACTCATTTCAAACCTTAAGAAAATGATCCAATAATGAAATTTGAGTGTAAACCATATTTTAGATCCAATGGAATCAACAAAAATTTTATCCGAGATCGTTTAGGAAAAAAGTGGGGCCCACACCTATAGCTCCATTTTTTATAAAATTCGCTCAATAGCCCAAAATAAGTCCGAAAGATTTGGGACATGAACCAAGAGTCCCCCTAGCCTAAAATCGATGTTCAAGACCCAATGGCAATGTCAGATTTTTCATCCGAGGTTACTTCAACAAAAGGTGGGTGCCACACAATATTCCCAACTTTTTAATTTTTAAACCAATAGGTCAAAATGAGCTCGGGTGCATCGAGACCTGATCCAAAGGTCTAGCTATCCTACAATATATATTCTGGAGTTATTGGCGTAGTGTGAATTTGCATCCAAGATTATTGAAGTTCTTGCTTGGTGGCCATTTGGAACCAGCAATGACTTCTGAACTGGGAATTGGCTCTAAGCACCAAACGGACTGCCTGGTATCCAAACTGTCAATCCCAGCAAGTAATAAATGACTTGGGGAAGCTATGGAAAATCTCTAATAGGGGCAATAAGTGAAAGTATGAAAAATGACCGGAATGGTCATTACAAGTTTCAACTCTCTCCTCTCGGTCTCAAGTTGATTATATGTAAGTTAATTTTCCTAAATATATAATGCAGATAAGCTTATTTTGGTACTTAATTCTAAATTACTATTGTGATCTCTTTTTTGCAATCTCTACCTCCCTCTCTGGTTCATAGTGAATACAGGTTGATAGTAATATTTGCAACTATAAAGAAAATAATAAACTCAAAGAAAACCTTAACGCGAGCAGCAACAACAATCTAGAATGATTGACCACTTCCCCTACTTCATGTCTCAACCAGGGTTCCCACAAACCTAGCTAAGGGAATTAGCCTCTCAACGTTGTTAAACGATTAAAGAAATATATAATTAGTAGCATTCAAACAATATCATAATAATCAAAGAATAAAACCCAAAGTCTTCAACGAAATTATTAACAAAATAAATACAAAACAATCACAAGGTCAAAATTGAATCTTGGAATCAAATCTATGTTTATAAGTATCAAGAGTGTGTAACCTTAACTTAAAAACGTCCAAGGGGTATATATATAGAGTACAAGGAAACCCTTGGAAATAACTCCAAAACAAATAAGGAAAACTAAGGTTGGTGTCCACTTAGTGAGCAACCTACGAGCCGTAGGTGGTACCTACATCCATAAGTTGTCCCACGTAGGTAGCCCCGGTCAAAAATCTTCTAAATATTTCTTTGGATTTTTCTTCTCTATAACATATTATAAAACCTACAGACCGTAGGTGGAAGCTATGAGTGGGTAACAACTACGACCGTAGGTTGCACCTACAATCATATGTGGCACCTATGATCGTAGGCTGAAGGGTAAACTTTTTGTACTTCTAATTTTCTATTTCTCAACTTTTTTGACACATACTCAGGCACCTATGCTCCGTAGGTAGTACATATTGGTCATTGGTGCCTACTACAGTGGTCAAAATCATCAATTTTCACTCTTTTTTTTCATAATAGTTCCAAAACTTGACCTGCAAAACATAACACAAAACACATCATATATATCAAAAAGGCCTAAGTAACTTGCATATTTTCACTATTTTAAGCATCGAAAGTTCTATGAGACCATAGAACATCAAAATACAAGAACAGAGTCAAGCGATTGACTCTCCACACTAACATCACAAATATAAGCAAGGTAAAACTCACAACCATTCAAAATAAGCCTTCTAACATTAATATAAGAAATAATCCTCATTGGCATGTTGCTAACTGCTTTCTACCACACGATGTGGGGTATGTCAGGCACGATGAAGGTAATGGTCTAGGCTAAATAGTCCAAGATAGCATGATAGTGGGATAAATAGTCTATACCCATAATCACATAAAAATTTACCATGTCTAATATAATAAGATCAGCATGAGTATCAACCTCTCAAATAGTCACAACACATGATCTGACACCCCTATACACGACTAAAGAACAACCGGTGGGAGTAGTTACACATAATTGCATAGATAATGAATATCCCAAGATAATTCTAACCATGGGGCATAATAAGCATACACATAAGAATTATTTTATCCTAGAGAAAATAAAGCAAAAGTTGACTGATGGCACACAAAAATTGTACCTGTAATAACATCATTCGAAGACTTAGGCATGTGTCTAGCAGGTACTACATATAAGTAATCATGAACGCTACAAGACTGGGATCCTAACTGATCTTCTATCATACCTGCCAGATAACCTCCATGAGCACCATTTGACCACCTCTATGACTATGCACACCACCTCTAGCTAGGGTAGAAATTGCCTAAATTGATGGAACACTCTAAATGGAAGGAACTATCGCTCCATGACTAGGCACTCTCTCAGGAAATGACCAAAATCTCCATACCCATAACATGCCCTAGGCAATGCACTAAAACTAGAAGATCCGACTATCCTTGAAGAACCACCACAACTACAATAACTAGAAAATGAAACTCTCAATGACCGAGTACTACTCTAGCCTAGACGATCATTAAAACTAAACTTCTCTATCTGTAATCTATAGTCTAGCCTAAAATAGCCTAATAGATTGACCTTGATGCTGATACAACTAGCACATAGTGTACCTACCCTCAGAAACAGTACCTCTAAACTGTGAGCCACTACGACTCCCACTAAAACTACCTTGATATCTCGATTTCATTTCACTTCCTCTTTGGACCGCATGATGCATCTTCTCCATAATCTAAGCATGATTAGAAACCTCAGCAAACAACCTACCTACATCAACTAAACTTTATGAAGACATACGAATAGAAAGTCTCAACCCTCAAACAAAGCAAAGAACTCTCTCATACTCAATAGTCAGAGTAGAAGTAGCATGCCTATCCAACTTATGGCATTAACCCTTATAGTCAACAATAGTCATGGAGCCCTATTCCAACCTCTATAACTGATCTCTCAAATGATCCTTCTGATTGTGAGGCATATACTACTCATAAAAGATCTCAGAGCATTGAGTCTATGTCAATGGGAAAGATGCAACTGGCCTAGAATTAATATGACTGCTCCACCAATGTTGAGTTGACAATTCTAATTTAAAAGTTGTGTAATCCATACTATGAGTCTTAACTCGGCCTGCATTATGGAGTCTATCCTCACAAACAATCTAGAACTCATATGCATCGTCGCCCGGTGCACTAGAACACCTAGGAAGAGCCAATATCAAGAACCTACCCAACATCTCTAGTTTTTCAACAGAAATAGAAGGCTGGGAAAGCACCGGCTGAGAAACTATCAGTGTAAGAGGGACCTCAAAACTAGGAACCATAATTATAGTCTGTGCCACCACATCAGTACCAGTCTGATCTATAAATTATGCATCATTAGAGACTGTGCATTACTAACAAATCCCAAAAGATGAACTAAAGCATCCCTAAGCACTAAAGAACCAATAAACCTCAGTAGATCCTGGGTTAGTCCCTAGTCCATTAATGGCTGGCGTGGAAAGAATATCAGGCTCAGGGGAAGGAATATGGCCTGGTGAAGGCCCCATATCTTGGCCCCTAGCCGAGGCACATCCTTAGGAAATATGAGACATATAGGTTATCCACCAACAGTGCCAGGATCCCTATGCTTGGTCTCGGGATCCTCATCTTTTATAACAATAGCACATGTCCTATCCATTTATGAAAGAGTGAAACTGAAGGAATGCCTTAGAAACCAACATAGAATCTTAGCAAAAAAAGAATGAAAGAAGTGAAAAACTCCAAAATATCCTATAGCCTCCTAAAAACAAGAAATGGATCTCATCGTTCTCATCTGCGGGACTCTATTAGACACTTGCTCTAGTACAAATAAAATTGGTGAAACCTAGCTTTGATACCAATTTGTCACAACTTGATTTATGAGTTGTGATGGCACCTAATTTTTCTCTCTAGTAGCTAAGCCAAATCATAGCCTAAAGTTATAAGCAGCGGACTAACTAGTTATAAGCAGTGGACTAACTTGGTGGAAAATGACCTAAAATCCAAAAATCAATAATTAAAGAGCTAAAATTGAAATAAGGCAGACATAATAGTCTAATATATAGATAAAAGAGAAACAACATCCCAAGATTCAATGATATCCCTACAAGAGCTACTACAAGTGAACTATTAGTATTAGATGGTAAAATAAAATCTAACTATGAGTACTAGATGGAAAAATAAAATCTATTGGAAAAATAAAATCTATCTCAAAAATGAAAGGCTAGACATAGATAAATAAAAGGAAAAGGGTAACTCTAACTGTAAGAGATAACACAATCTATGGAATCAACCTTGCATAAGTATCACGATAATAGTGACAACTAGTACTCTGATGTGCACCAAAAGGTACAGAAGTGTATTATGACTACCAAAACCATGGGTACTCAGTAGGCATCATCGGACGGCTGAGGTACATCATAATATAAATATTATAAGATACAAGATAAAGTAAACTAAGTAAAGGTAAAGGGAAAACCTGGAAATAAGCTCCAACACGATTATACATGAATAAAGAAATACATTAGAAATAGTAAGACAAAGATCTCACAGCTATAACTATTAGATCCCCCCCCCATAAGCCAATACGTAATGAAAAAGTAAATAATCCAATGCAGGCCCCCATAAACCTGGAGGATACAATCAAGGAAAGTAAATAACCATAATAACCATAAACTTCTAATAAATATGACAATCCAAGAATGCATCCAAATTATATTATTTCATGAGTAGCTCACAAATTTCTAGAATTGAAACAAAAATCACTATTATAATCATCATTGTAATTATTTGCCAGACTTGAATTGACACTCATATTATCAACATTATTAACATATGCCAAACTTTAATTGGTGCACATATCTCATTATCATCATAAATTGCCAAACTTGGCAAACTCGAAGCAAAACTCATATATTATTAGACCATCATGATACATTGTGTAAATAGACCATAATCATTAGCCATATCACTAAATCACAATAATTATCTAGCAAAACTTACCCTAAATTAGCACCAACTCATAATTACCAAACTAGTATAATCAAGAAGCATATAATATCTTTAAAGTCCTAAAATAAGAATCAATAAGGGCATATTATGTGTAAATAGATCTAGAAAAGTTTACTCAAGTATTGGCTTAAGATGCGCCAGAGGGGCCAACTTTTAATCCCCAAAATCCATTTTTGGAAAATTCTACCTCGAGCTAGGCTAAGGTATCTAAATTCATATTTGTATGTTAAATAAGCCCTAATAAGCCCTAATATTGCAATTCTCCCTAAAACACGAGCAACTAGGTCAATTACGCCTAAATTATGATTTCAAGATAGCCTAAACAGTCCAATTCACCCAAATATTTTCAATCATACCTCCAACAACTAAATAGCACCCTATATCTAGTATATTATCATAATCATACTACGAAAGAGCTCAATCTATGAAGAGGATAAACCTAGCCTACCAAGACACCGAAGAAAAGAAAGAAGAATTTGCTAAACCCCCTATTTTTATTTTTGAGAAGCTTTTGCAAGATACAATGCTATCAAAATTACAATCTATTTGTCAAAATAAGAAAAATGATACTCATATTGCTCTATTGTGGTTTGGATCCAAAATCACATAAATATACCATGTGGGGACTATTTATGGAATCACACATTTAAAATTAACACTATATTCCGATATGCTCAAGAAATATTAATCCTAAAAAATGGGTGAATACCGTGCCCTAATAGTGCTATAATCAAGCCCCAAAGATCTTAGAGATTGTAGCAAAAGAATCAAGAAATTAGCGATGAAGTTAATAGATATTTACCATAATTTTGATGGAGAAATACATAATTAAATTATAGTGAAACTCTAAAACTAACCATAATTCATCCTCCCAAGAATTCTCATTTTTTAGGGTTTGATATTCTAGAAAATAGTCAAAGAATAGGGAAAATTAGTCTAAGTGGGGTGTTTATACCATTCCTATGTACGTGAATACTGATTAAGCAGACGCTGGGCTTTTTTAGCGGTAGGTGCTAAAGCACTCAGCTGATCGCCAAAGTGATACCTTATTAATGCAGCAGGCTACTAAAAAGGTCAATAGGCGCTAAAGAGACTAGCTCTTTAGAGGATAACTAGCCACTAAATTAGCACTTGTTGATGAGGTCAGGGCTTCTAAAGTTCCTAAAGGACCACTAAAGCACCCTCCGCTAAAGTGTCCAAGGGACATTTTAGTGGTCGCACTAGATTTTCTAGCATCAGCTAGAGACTTGGAAAATTTTTAAGTCTCCACCAACCCCTCATGATTTATCTAGAATCCCGTATATGAAAATGAACTATGCTACCATATAAAATTTGACTTCCCAAACTTAGTGGCACAATTGAAATTTCCATCCGCGGCTGTTTTGATGAAAAGTAGGTCCCCTACCTATGTGTCATTTTCTTAACATTCAATCAATAGCCCAAAATATGTTTGGGAGCCTCATACCTGAACCAAGGTTCTACCTAACCTAAGAATGATGTTCTAAAGCTGTTGGAATAGTCAAAATTGGCATACGAGATCATTTGATTAAAGTTTTTTTCTGGTAGCCAATTTGAATATGTAAGGACTTAAAAATGGGGATTTGTCTCTAAAAGCCAAACGAACTTCCTAGCAACTACACTGTCAGATCCAACGAGTCATAAATAACTTGGGGTAGCTATAGGAAAGATGTAAAAGACAATAATGAGAGGATATATTGAAAAAGACCTAAAGGGTCATAATATGGCTACTTAATCGGCCTTTACTAAAGCAACAAATGTCCACTTTAGCGGATGCACCAGATGTGTTTCTTCAGCTGAAACTTAAAAAAATCTAAGTTTCTACCAACCTTTGGGATTTAACAAGAATCTCGTGAACACAAACAAGAAACTATGCTACCCTATTAAATTTGATATTTTGTACTCAATGTTTATTCAAATTTCTAGCTGGGTCATTTCAATAAAAAATAAGCCCCACACTCATGGGCCATTTTTATCAAATTTTGACCAATATCCCAAAATGTGTCTGGAAGATTTAGGACAAAAACCAAAGGTTACTCTATTCTAAAATTAATGTTCTGGAGCAGATGGAACTGTCAAAGTTGGCATATAAGGTTGTTAAGATGAAGTTTACACCCGATATCTAATCCTTACTAGTCAAGACTTTAAAATAGGAATTTTCCTATAAAAACCAAATGAATTTCCCGACAATTGAATTTTCAGCTCAAGCAAGTCATAAAGAACTTGGAAGCTATGGAAAATCTCAAAATGAAAAAAATGTGTGGAAATGACAAAAATTACCTAGACGGTCATTACACGTCCCCCACTTTAAGGATATGAAATGCAAAATATGGTGTATAACTACTAGTTTATTAATGTTCTTACCTATACTAAACGATCATACCCAGAAGTTTGATGTGAAGTTTGGTATAAGGCTTAAATCATAAAACTAGTGAGATAGAGTTAATTTTGTTTCTTTTTTACCTTTGTCTCAAGTACCTAAAAGGGATGTTAATATAAAGTTGGGCTAAAGATTCAAATCCTCTAAGTGGACACATAAATAGAAGGTTGTTTTCATCATGCCGTAATGTTACATCAAGCAATCGATCTGAGAAAACCCAGCGTTTCCACTAATTTTAAATTTATTTCTTGAACTTTAACTTTTAGAATAGTTTAGGATTTTGTTTTTTGACTAATCCATAAATTTTGAAGTTTTGGAAGTGATCTAAACAGATTTAGATGCAACATGTTGATTGGAATGGAGTGCCTCATAAAAGTTGCCCAGTGATTGATCAGCCTCAAATACCGCTAAATAGGTAAGGAGACCACTAATGCAAATAGGACCTAAAATGACCCTAATATACACTAAAGCAGACAGTCAACTAATGGTCAAGGGTGCTAAGGCAGACCAAATATGTTAAAATGGACAGTCTACTAATAGGTCAAGGGTTCTAAAGTGGCTCATTTACTGCCAAAGCGATCCATTAATAGTTCAATGACCACTAAAGTAGCCTTATATCTGCAATGCCCCAAGTAATGTGAAAAGTTGCAAATTATTCCTTTTTTTCTTACTCTAAATTTCTAATTTTTTATTTATTTAATCACTTAAAAAGTCTTCAAAAGTTGTTGTACATCTTCCTTCTTTGAACACAACATTAGGTAGGCCTAACACAACATTAGGTAGGCCTACTACTCTTTCTCTTTGTCATTGGTAAAGTTTCCTTCTTAGTTCATTGATTAGGGTTGAATTTAGTTGTGAATTTTTATCCCTTGTGCTAGAATTTTAGTAGTTTATTTAAAGTAGAAAACAAGTAGCAAATATCTTGGTATGTAAGACATAGGGAAGTCCTGAGTATGCATGAGTTATAAAAAAAGATTAAAAATTTGTGTGCCCACCAAGTGTTTGATTTAAGGTCTGTGAATTTTTTTAAAGTTATTGATGCAGCAAGAAAAATGGGTAAATTGAATGGTACAAGCATGTCTTGTAAGTTTTATACATTGTGTTAGTGAGATAACATAAAAAATTTGAAAGTTTGATTGTTTGGGACGAAGGTCCGCTAAAGTGGCCTCCATGCGCTAAATTAAGGCCCGCTAAAAGGTAACATATCGCTTAATCGAGGTCTGCTAAAACATCCGTAGAACACTAAAGTGAGGATCTCTAAAGTGACATCCTGTTACTTAAGAAGGGTTTACTAAAGCGACCCAAGACCACTTTAGTGGTACTTGAGGCCAAATTTTGTAGAGTCTAAAGATGATGACATTTGGGCATCATGGTATAATTATGATGAGGGTGTGGTAGATGAGGATGAAGATGACCCCTAGAGTAATGAGAGTCAGTGATGCAGATTTAAAGAGCCCCTCCACTTTTTATGCTATGATATTACGTAGTGAGGACACCGTGATTTTATTAGTTTGGAGTGCCTTGAGTTTATATTTATGTTATATTTTATTTGGATATTTGTGTTGTTCTATTTTTATATTGGTGTGAACTTTGGGCCTTTGGGTTAGAATTTTGGATATTAATTCTTCCTGGTCGGGTTTGATTTTTATTGTTATGGATGTTGTGTACCTTTGTGGGGCCTGAGCTTTATCTAGATTTTTTTGGATTAGTCGTTTATCTTTTGTTTTCATTTCTAGATTAGTTTTTCTTTTGATAGTTATTTTGGACAATTCCTTCCCTATTATAGAATGAGTGAATATATTCTTAAGGGAATATCATTATTTTGGGTTTTTTTTTCATTTGTACCGGGGAAGTCTAATTACCTATAGCATTGTTACATTGGGTTGTGATTATGATGATGGTGAAGTCTGAGTAGTCGTGGCATTATTACCCTTGTTGAAGCCAAAAGGAGACATTGTGACTTTTTTGGTACTAATAATAGTTAGTTTTGCATTGTGAGATGTGAAATGACTGTACCCCTCCATCTAAATTTTTTGTGAAAAACAAGAACATGGAAGTGAATGATGTTGTGACAATTCTTTGAATCTTTTCGTGAATATTAATTACTTAGGTGTTGGTATGGAAAAAATGACTCTTTTTTATCTTATTTATGAAATGAAATCAATATTTCTATAATATTTTGCATGCCATATGTGGTGAGTGTTTGCTTCATGATTTTTGTGCTTATTTGTGTCATCTAGAACATGCCCTGTTGGTGTTTTAGTCCTAGTCTTTATTGTACTCAGTTGGTGAAATGATCTTCGGCCTTCTTTGTAACTTTTGGAAACCACTTTAGCCTAAAGATCCTAACCGTTCATGAATGGTATCACTAGTCATACTATTTAAGCCTATTAACCTTTCTTTTGTAACCACATTACAAGCCATGAACCTTTTGATTTTTTTCCCTCTCTTGAATTCTACCCATCTTGAACTTGAAATTGACAACTTGAGGCTTAAAGCCTATGTTAGGGGTGTGGTGGAACTTGGAAGAGGTGATTATTTATAATTTTTTTGTAATTAAGTGTCTTAAAAGCAAATCATTGATTGAAAATAAAAAAAATGAGAAAAGAAGCAAAAATGAGAGTTTTCAATAAAGTAGTGAGCTAGAATGAGAAGATAGGTGCTTGTGATGAATAAAAATAAAGTGGAAAATGATCAAAGTTTGATTTATATTGAGTATTATGGATTTAAAGGACGGTTAGTCACTTTAATCCAAAATTCTTATCCTACCCTTCCCTAAACGTACATTACAAGCTAGAAAAAGTCAATCGAGATCTCCAACCAATTGCTTTTGAGTTAGTAGCGATCGAAAATGAAGGTAAACATATGATATGATACTTCTTTGGATTAGAAGTTCTTTGTTAGTGTGTGTGTTTGAGCATTTGTCTCTTGGTATGTGTTGTAACTATTATGTGTTTTTGGCACTTCCTTCCGTGTGAGGGCATGTAAATTATGATAGATTGATGAAGTTGATAGATTTCAAAAATAGGGCAAAGGATCATATTTGGTTGACTATTTATTGTGAGTCACATCTGGATACTTGGATATTTTTACTTGATCATTCTTGAAATATTATGGTGATATTGAAAATGGGCTTAAGATCAAAGGAGTTGTTTTGGTTGAATCTCACATGCTTGTTGAATAATTGTTAGTACCGACCAAAGTCATCACCATTGTTCTCATGTGAAATAAAAGTGATGACGTCAGTGCTGAGCTTAAATTAATAGCCTTTTTGAGTTTTGATTTAGTTTTGCTTGAGGACAAGTGAAGTCTTTAAGTTACGGTGTTGATGAGTGATAATTTTTCCACTAATTTATATCTCATTTCTTTGGGTTTATTGTGGTTAATTGATAAGATGATGCTAATTACCCTTTGAATTATCTTAATTTAAGGTATTTTTGTCTTTACAAGAAGTTCTGATGAAAAGGAATGGAATCGAGCTGAAAAGAAGAGCCAAAAAAAATCTCATAACATGCCTCAGGAACCTTTAGGAGCGTTTTAGCATCCAATCAAAGTTTAAGTCAAGGGCGCTTTGGCACCAATCTGACTACTTTAGCAATTGGTCCAAGTTGGTCAAAGCGCCCTTTAGCGCCAAAATAACCGTTTTAGTCATCTTCTCAGTGAAAATCAAGGTAACCTTTAGCGGTCAATTTGACCACTTTTGCGATCAGTCAAAGTTAACATGACTGCTTTAGTGCCCATTGGTCTTCTTTACTGATCATCATGCAGAACTCAGGGGCAGGTATGGAATTTCTTATTTTTGGATCCCATTTCATCAAATACTTGATCCCAAGTAATTTCAAGATATCTTTGACATAATCTATAACTTTGGAGGCTATGGTTTCATGACCTAACTCCCTTGAAATTTAAGATTGGAGCTTTGTTTCATTAATTTCTTTACCCTTTTTTTCTTTTCCTTGCGCTATTTAGACTATTTCGGTGTAATTTAACTTTGATATTTGAGTATTAGTAGTTATATATAATGCAATACTTTGGTATTGAGTTTTGATTTTGTATTGATTTATTACTCTTAATTTGAAAATGGGTTCCTTTTAACTAAATTAATCTTATGTTCTATCATTCCTAATCTAGTTGATCTCGAAAGAAGATAATGGAGTGGATGTTGCCCTTCTACCTCATAATGGTTGAAAGAGCTAATATAGGTTGGAAAAGATTAATTTAGTGTGATTTGGGTTGTAAGACCTATCTTATTGAATTTGTTGCTAAACAATGTCAAAGCCTAGCGAATCCTATAGTTGGTTTTGTGATTTATGATTCTAAGCTTGGTTTGAAAGAACTAGTTATGACTAAACCCTCAAAGGTAGAAAGACATTAGTGGGTGATTTCTAATTCAAGACTAATTTACTAGATCTATAATTAAATTTGGAGTAGTCAATCGGATATGATGTCTCATTGATAGATTTGATTCCCTGGGTCATTTGTCTTGTTTTCTATCTTTGCGATAGCCATTGATCACCTGTCCATATTTTAAAATAATTTTATCTGTGTTCCAATTATATTATTGAAACTTCTAAAAAACTTGAATATTAGGTTTTAATTTAGAGAGTTACTTTTATTTCAAACTTATTCGATCACCACTCACATTGTTACCTGTTGATTCGGCCCTGACTCCTTGTTGGGTAAAATATATTGACAACATCCTCTATTCCTGTTCAAGAGTGTCATCTGAACATTATTAGAGAAAGACCCTAATTTCTTGTTTGATGAAGAAAAATATTTTTTCTATGTTTCTCTGTGTAATTTCATGTGTTGTGACGTTAATGAGGGATTGGGAGGAGGTTTGGATTTACATTCAACCTTTTTATAGCTTAAATGATGTAGTTTTGGTGTTTAAAGAGTATATAAGACAAAAAACCCTCCAAAAATATTGTAACAATGCAGAACTGTCCTGTCTGATGGTTCAGGTGACGGATCGTCAATCCCTTGACTAACTGGCATTCGAACCATCACAAAAGACCAAATTTTGGTATTAATGGTTAAGCCTAATGTCTTTCCTTAACGGGTCGTCACTGGTGTGATGATTCATCACCCAAGCCATCTCACTCTGATAGACAAACAATCTTTGGTAAATTGAGCATAACTTCCTCCTCTAATTTTAGATTAATGCAAAACTAGATGAATTGGAAAGAAGGCTCACTGAACTTTATTTTGTGGGTCTATATAAGGAAAAGTATTTGTGTTCTAGGCGTTATGATTACCTGAATTTGACTCTAAGAAGATTTTTCACAAGAACTCAATTTGTAAGGAAGGTTTTGACTTTGCTATGAGCAGGGAGTTAATTGTGGCCTTAATACTAGTATATATCACTTCTCATACTATCAAATCATGATGTTTGGTTCTACATCTACTTGAAGCATGACTTTAATCTTAGATTTAATTTTTTGTGGTGTTACAGTACCTCTCGGTTTTGAAGTTTGAGCATGGTCACTTCATTCAATTGCTTCAACTAAATCAACAATATAAAATGAATAAACACACGAAAGCACTTAAAGTATATAGAAAAATAAAGCATACATATGTGTTTAAAACATACATAATATAATAAAGTATGAGGTCTGGGAGTGCCAAAATTTATGTGTCTATATTATGCTCCTCTTTGATTGTAAACACAAAGTATTTTCAGACAAAAAAGTAGACATCCAACCATTATGCAAAAGAAAAAAAGAAAGATAAGAGTACAACTAAATTTTAGTTTTAGACATCCTACCTATCGCGAGTTATAAGGGAATCAAATCAAGTGTAGCTCAAAAGGTAAGAAGAGAGTGATAGAATACCCTGGGATGGAGAGTAGAGTGAGGTGTTGTCAAAGTTTTGGTTCGTGGCTTTTTTCATTACATCAAAATGAAAACTAAAAGTTAAAGAGGAAAACAAAATCATAAAATCCTATTTGTGCAGCTTCTCTTAGTCTTGACTTGAACCTTCATGCTTTCTTAAATGATGAAATATTTGTTTTTCTCTGGGTTGAACTTGAAAATGAACTCTTTCTCTATGTAGACTTTTGGTATTATAGATAAAATTGATAATTGACCCTATTATTTAGGCGGGATCCTACTACTCTACTTTTGAAATTGAAAATTAATCCTATTTTCTAGGCAGCCTCCTGAGCTTGAAAGAAAGTCTTCACCTTATCCTCCAGGAAGGTTCTTAATTCAAAATCAATAGTGAACTAGAACAAAAATTATCTCAAAACAATTATGATGAAGAAAATTTCATAGTTAGGAGGTTCCTTAAGAGAAAATAATGTCCCATTTATAGGAGGGTTTTGATAATCCTATTACTAGAGAATGACAATTTATAATCCCATTTATAGGAGGTTATCAAACTAAAAATTAAAGTCCAATTCTCAAGGATAGTCCTGCTAATCCCATTCTTCAAGAAGGTCCTACTAATCCCATTTTTAGAAGGGTCCTCATAATCCCATTTATAGGAGAGTCCAAATCAATAATCCCATTTCTAGAAAGGTCTCAAACTGAATTAAAATCCCATCCTCCAGGAGGTTCCTTTCAATCCCATTGTTAAGGAGGGATTGTCAATCCCATTCTTAAGGAGGGTCATACGAATCCCATTCTTAAGGAGGGTCATACGAATCCCATTTCTAGGATGTTCCTGATAAACCCATTTCTAGGAGGGTCCAAATTAACAATCCCATTTCTAGGAGGGTCCAAATTGATAATTCAATTTCTATGAGGGTCCAAAACTGTAAATTGAAGTCTCTTTATCTAGGAGGGTCCGGCTAATCCTATTCCTAGAAGGGTTATGATAATCCCATTCCTAGCTGGTTCCCTATCGATAATCCCATTTTTAGGAGGGTCTCAAACTGAAAATTAAGTTTCATTCTCCCAAGGATCCTTCTTATCCCATTCTTCAGGAGGGTTCTACTAATCTCATTCTGTAAGAGGGTCTTGCTAATCTTATTTCTAGGAGGGTCCAGATAATCTTACTTCTAGGAGGGTCCAAATAATCCCATTTCTAACAGGATCTCGATCGATAATCCTATTTTAGGATGGTCCTAAATAGAAAATTAAAGTACCATTTTCCAAAAGGGTCCTATATAAAAAGTAAAGTCCCATTTTTAGGAGGGTCCTGAACAAAATTTAAAGTTTCATTTTTCGGAGGGTCCTAAAGAATAAGTACAATTCTTTTTTCCAAAAGGGTCATAAGAAAAAAGTAAAGATTCCTTTTCCAGTAGGGTCCTGAACAAATAGTAAAGTACCATGAGGGTATTGATTAAGAGTATAAGAACTCATGGAAATGCATTTCCCAATTAAACTAGCACTCAACGAACAAAATTATGCCCCTGTTTCAACAAAGAAAAATTGTGAATTTAAAAATTTGTTGTAGTTTGCAGCACTTTCCTTTCTAGGAACCTGTTCCTACACTTTCAATGTTCAATCATATTTCAAATTATTGGTATTTTACCCTGATTTATTGTACCATTGATCCCAAATTCAAACTAATGAGAGTAAAACTAACCCTAAATACCATACTTTTATTTTACTATGTCTCTGAAATAAACTCTTTGATCCTTGGTGTTTCCATAAATCTAAAAACTTGTCTATTTACCACAACTTTTTGTATGCTTTGTTTTGACTTATGATCTGGTTTCCTTCATATTTATGTCCTTGACTTTACTTCATGAAATTGAGGAAATGGGTAACAAGTTTTGAAATCCTTTCTCACTTGTTTTGACATGGACTTGACTCAAAGACATGAAAAATGATGATTATATTTGATTTTGATAATTGACACAAGAAAACAATGATATAAATATAGAAAATAAAGAAAAGACAATGAAAGTACTTTTTTCAAAAAAAAAAAAAAACTTATCTTAGTATGGTAGCCAACTCTATTGAATATGACATGCATTTTGGATCAAGCTATTTTTCCATCCTGACTATTCATTGATTATTTTTAACTTAAAGAACATAAAATTGATTTATTTTCGTAAACCCATTGGCCTTTTAAACCTCGTTCGGCTTATGAAACACCCTGGATTTTGACTTTTAGAAAAATTCCTGGTTTTTTTCTTTTGGACATCGTACGATTTGGGGTACTAGTTGTATGATAAGGTACAGGTTAGGTCACCCAGTCATATATTGTCCAGTATTGGGGGGTGTTAGATGGTTGAGTTTCTGGAATGGGTACGACTAGGTGGGTAGGAGTCGTATAGTTGCTGATGAGTCTTTGGTTTGGGTTTTCATTCACTTAATCCAAAGCTTAGTAACTTAATTTGGATCCGAGTATAAGTGGCTCACCATGAGTCGTGAGGATATTCTATGAGTCATATCATCCAGATCATATGTTGGACAGTGTTCAACCCCTCATGATTCTTCTTAGGGTATAATTTCATGGTACTAATCGTATGGTTGGGAATGATTTGACTTGGGTGGTTGTAAGTTGGATAGGTCTGGGGTCCAAGGTGTGGTCTAGGATACGAGTGGTGGGTACCACTAGTATAGTAGGTTATGATTGGTATCGGGTGGTCATACTATTCTACGAAAATTTTAAGCAGTTTAAGTTGGAGGTAATCTTGACATTTCCCCTCTTAACCTGTTAAGGTTCCACGACTTATAACGTTTTTGGGATATTATTTAACCTAATTTCAATTACTCAAACTCTCCTAAAACACTCTCAAACCTCTTGGGTCAAGTAAGGCTATGGTTTTATCAATAGGATTAGTTTGGGGCTTACAAGGGTGATTTCTCTCCGTCATCTTCATAATCTAAGGTATGCTACTCCTCCCTCATTGTTATTTCTAACTGAAGGCATGTTTTATGGATTGTTTTCATGGGATAAATATTGTATGGTTTTGGGTTTTCAAATATATGTTGGGGATTTTGGTTCCAATGGTTGGTTATGGTTTTCCCATATCATTTACTTATGGTTTTCATATTTTTATGGTGGTTCAAACATTTGGCTGCATGGGAATGGTTAATTTCTACTTGGTTTAGGCTTCGGAAATACTATGCCCCCAACATGTTTGATAATATTCCTATGAGAATGCTTTTTGTTAATTTGTTTGACTTTAATTGAACTATGCATGTTATAACTTGATAATAGAACTCTATATGGTATAAATGGTTTTAATGATTTGGAATGGTTAAATGGAGAGGTTTTGGTGGTTATGGTTAGTCTAATTGAAAGCTTTGTGAGATACAAGGGAATCCTCCAAGCAAACATAATAATGATCACTTGTGGAATACATGAGATTCCCACAAGTAAATTTAATAATGTAATCTATGGGTACATGGGAATCCTTTCTTCTAAAAGAGGATGGCTAAGGACATTTCTTTCAAGCTGTAGTCGGTATGACGATACCACTACTTATAGCCTTGATTAATAATGAATGGAATTGTTGTTTTGTTGTGTGGCAATAGTTTTAATTTTTTAATAATGGCAGGGTGTGATAGCTAACCGTGAAGATAACACCCTAGGTTTTGACCCTAAAAAATTTCCTGGAATTCTAATCTCTGGACCCAATACGACTCATTGGTATGAGATGTATATTGGGGACGGATAGTTTGGTCCAGTCGTATGCTGACTAGTATTGATTTGTGGGATGGATTTTGGTTACCGGAATGGATACAACTTAGGGGTACGATTCATATTTATGTGTTACTGATTGTTTGGTTCCTTGACTTAACATTAGAATTGGTTACTTAGGTTAGATCTGAGTACAAGTGACTTACCACGAGCTATACGCCAGGGTGCGAGTCGTACCTTGGACTCATATGGTCGACAGGGTCTAAATCTTTCTTGGGTTTAATCTGCCAGGGTTACGGATTGTATGTTTCAGGTATGACTTGGTTATATGAGTTGTATCCTGGATAGTATTAGATCTAAAGGTTGAGTCTGGGATACGAGTGGAGGGTACAAATCGTATTAAAGGGTACGACTCGTGAGGGTCAGTCGTACCCCTGGGATGGGATTTTATGCAACTTAAGTAATGGTATTCTGGACATTTCCCCACTTATCCTAAATAAGGTTCCACCACTTTTAACCTACTTGGGAGGTTATTTACCCTATTATTCCATTCATTAAAACTTAGAAACTCTTCTAAAACACTCTATAGTTCTCTCAAAAAAATTTGGGCAAAGGAAGCCAGGGTTTCAACTAAAGTATTAATTTTGGGCTTGTATTGGTGATCTATTTCCATCATCGTCTTGGTTTAAGGCATGTTCTCTTCCCTCATTGTTAATTGTAACTAAAGGCATTGCTTTTTTATAAATGTTTTCATTATTTTATTGGTTGTATGATTTTTGCTTTCAAATATGATTTGGGGGTTTTGATCTTAAATGGTTGGTTATGGTTTCCCATGATTTTAATTATGTTTTATGTGCATTAATGGTGGTTTTGGATAATTGGATTGCATAGGAATGGTTTAGTGGAAATTGGAATTTGCTTTTGTCATATTATGCCCCAATGCGTTTGACAAAATGCCTATAATAATGTTTACATTGAATTGAATACTTTTAATGGAACTCTTGCTTGTTTTTAAACTTGGTAAATGAATTATACATGGTTTAAATGTATTGTAAAGGCCTTGGTGGAAATGGTTTTTATGTATTTCCCTGGTCGTGCAACTTCATATAGTGGGGCCCTTTCAGCATTGGGAGATGAAACTATATAGACCATGGGTTGTTTAGGATGGAAAAGATACACAACTCAGGTAAAGGTTTTAAATACATGCTAAACCCAGTACCTTTTCCCGACATGGTTATATATATATATATATATATATATATATATATATGTATGGTTTTTTGTATATGGTTTGCTTTTCTTGGCTTTTTAAATGGCATTATTTTATCTTTATCCTGAGGTCATGCTAGCCTTCACCCACTAACCTGTCCACTGGAGGATGTATACCCATGTTATGCAGGAACCTACCATTCTACTCCTCTTACATAGTGATTGACTCGGGGATCAACATTTAGACTGAAGTAATAAGCTTTCATCTTTTTGGAAGGCTCCATTTCATGTGATTGATAATTCTAGACACTTTGATTTTCTTTTGGATATCGGTTTTGGCCATGGTTGGGGACATGTCCTAATCGGATTTTATTACTCTTTTGGTTAGAGGCTTTATGGTACTACTATAGGTTGGAATGGGCGGGATCGATATTGGTGTCGGCCTTGGCATTGAATAAGCTGGTTTACTGACATCAATGGATATAATTTCTCACTATTCCATCATATTTTATTTTAGGATTAATTATATTATATTTTGGAACTTTTTTGGTTATGGCATGGTTTATAGCCCTTGTTTCACTATTGGTTGGTATGGTTGGATTGTTGGTATGGGATGGTTCGACTTGGTTGGGTCAGTCACGATTATGAGCCTATCCCAAAATCTTCATGTGAACTGTTACACTATCTTGTTATATGCTCAAAATTCAGCCAACTTAGGGCTGGTGGCTGGAGGTTTGGTTGGGTAACGGGGGTCACCTCTGGTCCCTGTTGGACTTAGGATGCCCATTACAACAAGGCACCTGATTGGATCATGTAAAGTTGGTATCAGAGCCAGGTTCACGTTCAATTGGGAGACCACAATGTCGTGTGGAGTAGAGTCTCTTTTAGGGGTGTGTAGCACGACACACTCATAAGGGAGAGGCTACAAAGGATTACGAATGTTTTGCTTTCTTGGTATTCTATTTTATAGATTGGAGTATTAGTCCTGGAATCTTCTCTAATCCTTGTTTGTTCACCTTTCAGATCATGACTCATTGATCTGGAACACAAGGAAATTCTTCTATCCCATCTAGGGGTAATATTGAAGGGGTGCATCCTACTTCTGGGGTTCATCTTTGATCTCACAATCCTATCCCTAATAGTTCTGGAGTTCCAATAGTTGCAACTAGTCCTCCTCGAGGTGAGGTGAATAATGCAGAATTCTGTCAGTCTATTTATATTATTGCCCAGATGGTCATTGTTCAGGCTGACGGGGCATGACTAGTGCTTTGTCTTCTGAGGACACAAGGGTTGGCCAATTTATTAAGATGGGTCCTCCCATTTTTTCTGGTGTAAATGAGGAGGGAGGTCTATAAGGATTTTTGGATAAAATAAAAAAGATATTTTGGGTGTGTAGGATACCAATTTAGAGGGGGTAAACTTTGCAGCTTATCATCTCAAAGATATTGTATATTAGTGTTATGAATAGTGGGATGGGGAAAGGGGTGATATGGAAGAATTAGTTTTATGGGGATATTTTTTCTAAGGCTTTCTTAGATTGTTTCTAATTCCGAGAGTGGAGAAAAGCAATGATGGAGGAGTTTGTGAACCTTAAGCAGGGAATGATGTATGTTAAGGAATATGCCTTGAAGTTTAACCAATTGTCAAGGTATGCTCCTAATTTAATGGCTTGCATGCGGGAAAGAATGAGGAAGTTCACTTGTAGGTTGAGTTAGGATTTGATTTTGAAGAGTAAGACTACCTTGCTAATTAAATATATGGACATCTCTTGGTTGACTATTCATATGCAGCAGGTAAAGGATGAGAAGAACAAATAGGTGGAGTTCGAAGATAGACATGGTAAGAGGAGCAAATTTTCTGACCAGGGAGATGCTCAGTTTCGGGGTGGTCGGGATGGTGGCAAATGGAAGAAAAAAAGTGGGGGGATTTTTTGTTCCTTCTCTTTTTCTAGTACTTCTTTCCAGACACGTGATAAGCGTCATCAAGGTGGTGATAATTTTTTAGCATAAGGTGCTCAATCTCAGGAAAGAGAAGTTTAATCAGTATCTCTATGTCCTCCTTATTAGTTCTTTGGTCATCCTCATCGAGGTTATTGCGATGAAGGAAGGGACAAATGCTTCAAATATGGCCAAGCATTCCATCAGCTCAGGGATTATTTGGCTAATAAGGTTGCTAAAGGGGAAAATAAGATTCCTATGGCTTTATTTTCTTCTCCTACACCTGGCGTTGTTGTATCAACTTCTGTTACTGCTCTTGGTACTAGTGTTGGTCAGAACAAGTTGTATGCTTTGGCGTCCCTATAGGAATCCGAGGCATCACCTCATGTCATTACTGGTATGTTACAGCTTTTCGTATGTGACGTATATTATTAGCTTGATCTAGGTTCCACTTTCTCTTATGTGACTCCTTATGTGTCTGTATCTTTTGGTTTTGATCTGGAAGTTATTTTAGATAATTTTTATTTCTATCCTAGGAGGTTACTCGGGTATTTCTAAGAGAGTCTATAGTGGGGATGTGGTATCTGTTTGTGGCAAGAAGACCTTGGCGAATCTATTTGAGTTGGGTATGGTAGATTTTGATGTTATTCTGGGTATGGATTTGTTGCACTCTTGTTATGCGTCCATGGATTGTTAAACCCGTAGGGTTATCTTTAGGTTCCCTACTGAACCGATTATAAAATTGAAGGGTGGTTCTTTAGGTCCTAGGTGGAGATTTATTTCTTATGTTAGAGCTTAGAGTTTAATCTCCAAAAGTCATCTTCATCACATAGTTCGGGTTAAATATTCTAACTCGAAAGGTCCTTTATTCCAGTTAGTTCTGGTGGTTAATGAGTTTCTAGAGGCCTTTCCAGATGATCTTCTTGGTGTTTCTCTAGATAGGGAAATCAATTTTGGCGTTGATCTAGATTCGGACACTCACCCAATATCTATTCCTCTATATAGAATGGATCCAACTGAATTGATGAAACTCAAGGAGCAACTTGAGGATCTTATAGATAAGGGGTTTATTTGATCTAGTGTATCTCCATAGGGTGCACTGGTGTTGCTTGTGCACAAGAAGGATGGTTTTCTTCTGATGTGCATTGACTATAGGCGGTTGAACAAGGTGGCAGTCAAGAAAAATTATCCTCTTCAGAGAATAGATGATCTATTTGACCAGTTTCAAGGTTCTAAGTTTTTTTCTATAATAATTATTCATTCTGGGTACCATCAACTAAACATTAGGGAGGTGGATATCCCTAAGATGGCTTTTAGTTCTCGGTATGGGCACTTTGAGTTCTTTGTTATATCATTTGAGTTGACTAATTCTCCGGTGGCATTTATGGATCTAATGAACAGAGTTTTTCGTCAGTATTTGGATCTCTTTGTTAATGTATTCATTGATGACATTTTGGTTTATTTGAAGAATGAGGTGGATCATGCTAATAACCTCTGTGTGGTGTGGCAGACCTTAAATAAAAAATAATTGTATGCCAAGTTCTCTAAATGTGAGTTTTGGTTGATCGTTGTAACTTTCTTGGGTCATTTTATTTCTATTAAGGGGATCATGGTGGTTCCACAAAAGGTTGTTGTGGTGAAGAGGTGTCCTAGATCCATGACTCCATCCGACATTCGAAGTTTCAAGGGTTTAGCCAGGTAATATAGGTGGTTTGTGGAAAGCTTTTCATCGATATTTTCTCCTTTGACTAAGTTGACTCAGAAGAAGGTCATATTTTCTTGGTCGAATGCTTGTGAAGGGAATTTGGATAAGTTAAAGGATAAAATAACTTTGGCCCGATTTCTAACTTTACCGGAAGGCAATGATAGGTTCGTGGGTTCTTGTGATGCATCTCCTGTAGGTCTTGGTTGTGTGTTAATGTAGCATGGGAAAATGATTGGCTATGCTTGCAGGAAGTTGAACGTGCATAAGATAAACTATCCTACTCATGATTTTGGAACTGTTGGCGGTTGTGTTTGCTGTAAAAATATGATGACTTTATTTTTATGGTGTGCACGTAGATATCTTTTTGGATCATAAGAGTCTACAGTATGTGTTCACTCATAAAGAGCATAATCTCAGGCAGAGGAGATAGATTGATCTTCTCAAGGACTATGATATGAGTCTTCACTACCACCCAGGTAAGGCTAACGTGGTTGTTGATTCTCTTAGCACGTTATCCATTGGGAGTTCGGCTCATGTGGAGGAAGGAAAACAAGAATTGGTGAAGGATATTCACCGCTTGGCTAATCTGGGAGTTCGTCTCTTAGACTCCAAGAATGGTTGTGTGATGGTATAAGAAGTGGTTCGATCTTCTCTTGGTACGGATATTAAGAAGAAGCAAGTGCGGGATCCTATCTAGATAAAAATCACAAGTGACGTTGGTGGGAAAAAGGTAATAGTGTTTGAGAATATTGGTGACCATACATTACAGTACCAAGGGAGGTTGTGTGTTCCTAATGTCGACAAGTTGCGATAAAGGATTTTGGTTGAGCCGCATAAATTGCGCTATGTTGTTCATCTCGATTCGACAAAGATGTATCATGATATTAAGGAGATCTATTGGTAGAATGGCATGAAGAGGGATGTGGCAGATTTTGTGGCTAAGTGCATAGTGCGTCAACATTGTAAGGTTGAGCACATGAGGACAGGAGGGTTCTATCATGAAATTGATTTGCCCAAATGGAAGTGGGAAGTTATCAATATGGACTTCATTACCGATCTTTCTCAATCTCAGAATAAATATGATTTGATTTGGGTCATCGTGGATAGGATGACTAAGTTTGCCCACTTTTTGCCAGTGCAGCCTACCTTGTCGGTGGATGATTTTGTGAATCTATATCATCAGGAGATTGTGTATCTGCATGGGGCACCTATTTTGATTATTTCTGATTGTGGCATGTACTTTACATCTCACTTTTGGTGATATTTTATGAAAGGTTTGGGGACTAAGGCAAGTCTGAGTATTGCTTTCCACCGCAGATGGATGGACAAGCGGAGAAAACTATTTAGACATTAGATAATATGCTTTGGGCTAGTGTGATTGACTGTGGTGGAAATTGGGTTGAGCATCTACCTTAGGTAGAGTTCTCTTACAATAATAGCTATCATTCTAGTATTGGTATGGACCCTTTAGAGGCATTGTATGGTAGGAGGTGTAGATCTCCTATTAGGAAGTTTGAGATTAGTGAGGCGGATATGTTTGGTCCCGACTTAGTTTACCAGGCTATAGAGAAGGTGAAGGTGATTCGGGATAGGCTAAAGGCTGCCTAAAGTTGCCAAAAGTCCTATACAGATATTAGGTATAGAGACCTGGAGTTTGAGGTTGGGGATAAGGTTTCCCTCAAGGTATCTCTCATGATGGGAGTGATGCAGTTTGGCAAGAAAGGGAAGCTCATTCCCCGGTATGTTGGTCCGTATGGGATTTTGTGGAGAGTTGGTAATGTTACCTATGAGCTAGAGGTTCCTTCTAGCCTGACCTTGGTTCATCCGGCCTTTTATGTTTCTATGTTGAGGAAGTACATTGGTCATCCTTCTTCGGTTGTTCCTTTGGAAGGATTAGGTATCATAAATTCTCTATCTTATGAGGATATACCGAATAAGATCTTGGATAGGCAGGTTCGCCGGTTGCAGACCAAGGATGTGGCTTCGCTTAAGGATCGGTGGTGGAACCAAAGGGTGGAAGAAGCTATACGAGGAGCAGAGGAGGACATGAAGTCCAAATATCTGCATTTGTTATCTACTCTTGGGATTTGTGCAAAAGGTATGTGTCTTCAACACATTTTTTTATTTTTTGAGTTTGTTAAAGGAAAGATTAATATCTTTGCCTATTTTTTTTTCAAACTTTGTTAAATATTGGGAATATATTTGATAATGCACATGACTCATGCATGTGGTTATCCCTACCTTGTCCATCATTCGGTGAAAAATATTCCTAGTGGGGGAGACTAACACCCTGGGTTTTGACCCTGAGAAAATTTCCTAAAATTTTGCTCTCTGGACCTAATACAACTCATGGGTATGAGCCGTATGTTGGGGTACGGATAGAGTGTGGCCAGCCATATACTAACAGTGTTGGTTGGTGGGATGGATTTTGGTTACTAAAAAAGATCCTACTTAGGTGTACGAGTCATATTGGTGAGTTACGAATTATTTGGTTCCTTAACTTAATCTTAGACTTGGTTACTTAGGTTGGACCTGAGTACGATTGGCTCATTGTGAGCTATAAACCAGGGTACGAGTCATACCATGGACTCATATAGGGGACAATGTCTACATCTTCCTTAGGTTTAATCTGCCAGGGGTACGGATAAAGGGAACGGATCGTATGCTTCGGATAAGACTTGGTTGGATGAGTCATATAATGGATAACGTTGGATCCGAATGCTGAGGATGGGATACGAGTGGAGGGTACCAATCATATTAGAGGGTGCGACTCGTAAGGGTTATTCGTACCCCAGGGATGGGATTTTATACAACTTAAGTAGGGGTCTTTTAGACATTTTCCCACTTATCCTAATAAGGCCCACGACTTCTAACCTACTTGGGAGGTTATTTACCCTATTATTCCATTCATTAACACTTAAAAACTCTTCTAAAACACTCTATACTTCTCTTAAAAGCTTTTGGGAATGTAAGATAGGGTTTTAACTAAAGGATCAATTTAGGGCTTGTCTTGGTGATCTCTTTCCATCGTCATCTTGGTTTAAGGCATGTTCTCTTCCTTCATTTTTAATTCTAACTATAGGCATGGTATACTTATGAATGTTTTCATGATTTTATTGGTTGTATGATTTTGGCTTACAAATATTATTTGGGGGTTTTGATATTAAATGGTAGGTTATGGTTTCCCATGGTTTTAATTATGCTTTATGTGCATTAATGGTGGTTTTGGGTAATTTCATTGCATGGGAATGGTTTGATGGTAATTGGAATTGGTTTGGGTCATATTATGCCACCAATGTGTTTGATAAATTACCTATAATAATGTTTTCATTACATTAAGTACTTTTAATGGAACCCTTGCTTGTTTTAAAACTTGTTTAAGTAATTATGCATGGTTTAAATGGATTTGAAAGGCCTTGTTGTCCATGGTTTTGGTTAATTGGAAATCATGAAAGGCACTTTAAAGTCCCCTTAAACCTATACATGGGTTGCTATCGATATTACTTGCAAGTATGGTCGATATGATGATACCACCACTAAATAAACTTGGTTAATAAATGGTAAATGGATTGGTTTTTGTATGATAATGGTTTTAATTGGTAAATAATGGTAGGATGTGTAGCAAGAAGGTGGAGGTCCCGGCGGGACCAAAGTTTGAAACTCATATTTGTTGATGTGAAGTTGGTCTTGGTGACCGTATGCATGATGTAACACTATCTTTGGGGGATGTACTAGTCATCCTAGGTTTACTTCCCTGGTCGTTCGGCTTTATGCACTGGGGCCCTTTCAGTAGAAGGAGATAAACCCATATAGATCATGGGTGTTTTAGGACAACAAAGCTACACAGCCCAGGTAAATATTTCAATGTATGCTAAACCCGGTTCCCTTTCACGGCATGGTTATATATATATGTGTATGGTTGTGTAAATATGGATGGTTTTTATTTTCTTTATAAATGGTAATATTTTATCCTTATTTTGAGATCATACTAGCGTTCACTCGTTGTCCCGTCTACTAGCGGATGTATACCCATACTCTGTAGGAATCGGCCATTCTACTCCTCTACATACTGATTCACCCAGGGATCAACATTTTGACTAAAGTGGTGAGCTTCCATTTTTTTTGAAGGCTCCATTTCATATTATGGATATTTCTAGACACTTTGATTTTCTTTTAGCTATTGGTTTTGGCCAAGGTTGGGGCCATGTCCCAACTGGATTTTATTACTCTTTTGGTTAAAGGCTTTGTGGTACTGTTATGGGTTGGAATAGGTCGGATCGGTATTGGTGTTGGCCTTGGCATTGAATAAGCTGGTGGACTGACATCATTGGACATAATTTATCACTATTCCATCGTATTTTATTTTGGTATTAATTATATTATATTTTGGAACTTATTTGGTTATGGCCTGGTTTATGGCCCTTAATTTGGTATTGGTTTGGTATGGTTTGATTGTTGGTATGGGATGGTTGTACTCAATTAGGTCGGTCACGGTTGTGATCCTGTCCTAGACTTTTCATGTGAGTTGTTACACTATCATATTATATGCTAAATATTCAGCCAAATCAATGCAGGTAGCTAGACGTTGGGTTGGGTAACGGGGGTGGCCTCAGATCCCGGTCAGACTTGGGATACCCATTATGATAAGGCCCCCGATCGGATTGTATAAGTAAAGTTGTGAGTCCAATGGGCGGACACTGTAAACTTATGTTTACCGACATAAGGATTGGTTATGGAGACTGTTTATGTTACTGATGGGGTACACCAGAATCCCCTGCGTACACTTGTACATATGTATCAGGGAGAGCGAAGGGTACTCAGGAATCTTCTATTCCTATGGTATCTTTTGTTCATGCTTCTACACACATCGGGGCGCATTCAAAGGGTTACACCGGATCCATGCAGCCTGTGGGTGGTTCTAGGATGGTTAATCTACACATACCCTGGTTAATTATTTTAAAGGCATGTTAAACTCAGTTCTCTTTCCCAACATGGTTATATATATGTATGTATGGTTGTGAATGCATATGGTTAGCTTATGTGGTTTTAAAGGTTGGCATTATTTTATGCTTATCTTGAGTGAATGCTAGCGTCCACCCACTAACCCATTATCGGGCGACTGCATCCCCATGCAATCCAGGAACCGACCATTCTAGTCATTCTACTTAGTGCTTGTATTTGGTAGCAACTCAATTGTATTGAAGTGGTGATCTTCCAAATTATAGAAGGCTCCATTTAATATCATGGATGTTTTTACATACTTTGGTTATTTGATACGCCCAAATTACAACTCTCGTTAGAAAGTGTAAGCGGTCGCTGTCAAATATAGAACCCAACTGGGTTGGGTGTCGAATCCCACAGGGAATACTATGGTCACTAAGTATTGCGATTATTATTAGACTATTGATCGAAGGTTCCAAGATAAAGGGGGGTTTTGGTTTAAGTGCACAATAATACTATTAGTGTAACGAATGAGACGATATATGTAATAATATTTAATCACAGAGAATGACAAGTTAGGGTTATGTCCACCTTGTAGTTTCTACTTCTCTATTAACTATGAGTAATGCGAAGTTTATACATGCATGCACTTATAGAGAGTCGTATTCTAATTCTAAATCCAAGTGTTTTTCAACCATCAAGGATTTATTCACCTTAGCTCTCTCGAACCTAAAGTGTACAACAAATTATACGAACTCTCCAAGAAGTTAATCCTGCTAGGGCATTAACGTGTAAATAGAGGTTGGAAACCCTATTTTCTTGTCACACTCTCTTTTCCAAACAATAACTTTTCTGTCGAACAAGTTAATGCTATAATGGCGCATTCCCTATGTTTGTAACCATGAGAATTCAATCAAAATGAAGAGAGTAATGATATAAGTGGCGTGACACATCATAAATTCACAAACTCATAGCAATAGAGAGTATATTACAAGGTTTCCATAACCCTAACAAATAAGTTTAGCTACTCATGAATACAACGGAAATCAAAATAGACATAGTCATCATACCAAAACTTAGAACAATCTCGGCGATGGAGATGACTAGAGACAATAAGAGAGGAACGTGTTTCTCTCTCTCTGTTGCTCAAGCTAAGCCGTTTTCTGCTTTCAAAATATTACAAAATCTGAATTATGTGAATAATGGCTGAAAATTCAGCAATAAGGTTTTTAATAACAACCTTCTCTACTAAGTTGCTACTGCATCCTTAACTATTTAAAAATGTTGAGTTTTCCTGGGAAAAAGTTCCCATGCATCACATTTAGTCCAAAAGCTACCCTCCCTTTTATGTGAAGTTTTCCATTGTTGTCCACAAGTCCCCAAAGTGCTGAAATCTTCCGCATTAGTACCTGAAAAGCATGCTAATCACATAGGTCAGCTCACTTAACTGAAAGTAGACTAAAAGTGCAGGAATTATGTATTTTATCCTCAAAACTTAGCTAAAACATGGGTAAGTTATGGTGCTTAGACGTATAAATACGCCCAACATCACCACCCCACACTTAAAGCTTTGTTTGTCCTCGAACAAAATATTACATCCATGCGAACACCTAACTAGAATTTACAAGAGAAACACAAAATTTCCAACAAGACATACACTGCAATTATTAACAAAGAGTAGTTTTCTTGATCATTACTAGAAACAAATCACCCTCCAACATAGACTCATTAGGATGGTTGATTCGTATACACAGTTAAGACAAATAAAATCATATAAAACTACCCAAAAATCATCAACCATGTGCGCTCACACAAAATGTTACCCATAATCACTCATAGTTTTGCATTTTTCAGAAACATGGGTATAAGACTTTGCTTGCTCTCACTCTCACAAAGAATTCTTAGATTACAACTGATGACCATATGCTTGCCCTTAGTGTAATGCTCCACTAATATCAGAATGCTAAGGTTAGGATCAAATAGGTCTTTACGGGTTGTAATGTAGTCTAAGGGACAGGTAGGACTATTTTGGCCAGAAATGGTGACTACGTTCCCTAAGCGCTTTAATACACTACATTATGCCATTTACACTAACTTTTAACAACCACTCTATCTTCCTTTCATCCACCAACCCCCTTTCACCCAATTTGTTATTCAATCAGAACACAATGATGGGAATATACAACTCTCTTTTTATTATTATTATTTTATTTATTTATTTAGCATCCCTATGATAGCCACCCTCGATCACATATTTTCATGTATCAATAACTAAAATTTGGGGCATCACTTTCACCATTTTCATTTTATTTTTCCACATTCTTTACTCAACTTGATTCTACAATTTAAAGCGCTTAGGAGCTTTTGGATCAAATTATGGTCTTAAAAAAATGGCTTGGGCTACATATGAGGCTGCCAAAGAAAATAGCTAAAGGCTCAAAGGGTGTTCACTAGGACAATGTACAAAGGTAGGTAAAAAAAAGATAAACAAAATCAGGGCTGCCAAAGAAATGCCTAAATCATCTCCTAAACTCACAATCTTTATTTCGCTTCACACACACACTAGGCAAGTTCTAGCATCAGTCGCAACAAAGAATATACAATAACCTTACACACACATGGCATATGGTCAACTTAATTGGGAGCGTTACAGATTCTTGACCCAATAGATGAATGAATTAAACCACAAACTATTATCACACGGTGAGTCACAACTTAGAGCCTAAATGTTTCAATAGTAGTGATTCAGCACAAACTCTTGTTATAATGCTATGCCGTCTATCAGAACAATTTCATGCACTTTCTGACTAATTACAACTAACTAACTACGACTAAATCAAACAACTAAGAATAGATGTAGGCAAGCAGTACACAATACAGCAGACATATACCCGCACCCCACACTTAGACGGAACACACTACCCTCAGTCTAAATAAATAAGCAAAATCTGATTAGTCATACTCCTCTTCTATATCCGGGGTCATACCCCCTGCGTCAGAATCATCATCATAGTCGTCATCATCAGAGTTGTCCTCCACATCAGAGTCTAGCAGTCGGTGATCATCGTCTGCCGGCACATCATCATCTAGAGGTTCCTCAAAATTTACCCTCACTCCACACATGGCCCGAGCATGCTCATTAAGCAGGTAGTCATAGTCCAACTGCCGAAGCTCTGCATCAGTCGGCACACGACCCCAATTCATCTCGAGCATGTCTCTCAGCAGTGGTAAGGTTGATGCCTTGACCAGTTTCTGACTCTTTGATTTTCGTGAGGTCTACCTTCTTCGGGTTATGTGTCAACTTATGGTCTGCTGGCTCCTCCTCAATGTGCTCTTTCCTTAAGATTCCAATCAACAAATTGTCGAAACTGAAATGGGACCTTTTGTGCAGCCTTGCTTTTCGCATTGACAATCGTATAACTGCACCAATGTTGATGGGAACATTCGTCATTAGAGAATATACCTAGAAGACTTGATCACGCGTGATCTTAGTGTATTGTGTCCCAGGAATCAAGCAAGAATTGACTATTCTTAACCATATGCGAGCTTCTCTGTTCAAAGAAGCATATGGGTAAGTATTGTGACGACCATTATCTTTGTGACGAGTCCACCGGGTCATGGACCTTGATCCACACAACGTATGTCTGATGGCTATGTAGGGAGGTCTGTGGTAAAGCTCCTTGAGTGGTGATTGATCCACACTTGGAGTACCCAGGAAAGAGTTGAAGAAATTAGCGTTCAATTGCAAGACTTGGCCCCGAATCTTTACTTCACTTCCGGTAGTCCTTGGGGACCAGTTGGCATAAAATTCTCGAGTCAAATCAAGATTGCATTCCCCCATATCTCGAAAGATAAAGTCAAGATTTAGTGCCATGATTTTATCCAAAATGTGGGGGTCTCTCTTTGCTAAACTTTCCTTCTGCATCAAATCCACATGAACATATTTCTTCACTTTATTGTTCCTATACCATTCCTTCCCTTCCTCCTCCAGAACCCACTTGATCCCAAAAGTGCGTCGAGGCACTTGAAGAGAGGAGGAATCAGCCTGGTATTTTCTTGACCTTTTCTGACCTTTTTGTGAGGTGGATGCTTTCTCCTTTCCCTGTCTTCCTTTCGGAGCCATGTTACCTGAGATCACAATAGAGTCATGTTAGTTTCATTTCGGAAGATTTACTATAATCGGAAAAAAAAATAGTGATGGGACCACCCCACACTTAATTTGTTTGAACAAACTAATTGAGTGAGTGATGTCGATTACTCAGACTTCATCGACATACATTTAGGTGGTATGTTCCAACAACATTAATAGCGCAGTCACACTTTCAACCCTTCACTTTACATAACAATTTCTCAGTTTGATATAGAGAAGCAGCACACAATGGTCATGTAATCTTTGACTATCATTTTCAACTTTATTTCATTGGAGAAATGCAATCTTTGAACAAGACTACCACATAGAAATCTTATCATGCTATAGCATAGAAACAATCACACCATCTTATGCTTGTGGTCAATCATGATCATTACATCGATGAACGAGTCATTCAAACATTCAAGCTTACAACTCTCAAAATTATGCATTAACTTCAAAATTTCAACTCCATAAAAAAAATTATGACAGTGAATACCAAACAATACATGCCGGAGTAAGGTCAAGAATACCCACAAGAATCCTTTCACTCAATGAGATGCATCATAACAAACCAACCATATTCTTATCACCAAGCACTACTTCAAAATCTAATTAACCATTATAAGCGTAGCACTGCAACAACTACGGAATATAAAAGAACAACTTACTTGGTGACGGATCGGGAAGGAGAGTTTGCAAGATTAGATGAGAAAAGAGGAAAACTTGGAGAGGATAAGGGAGCTTGGGCGGCGCCTAGGTTCAACAAACAATTGAGTGGTGTTCAAAGGTAGGGGGTCTATTTAAAGGATGAGCCATGGGTCGGTTTGATCCATTTACAAACGGGTTAGTAGGCAAAAAGCATAAGTAGGCAGCGCCTATAGCATTGCCTAAGCATAAGTAGGCGGCGCCTATAGCATTGCCTATGTTGGCAAAGGCGGAGCCTTGCCCATCGCCTATGTGAGGCAGTGAGCATAGGCAATGGCGTAGGCAGCGCCTTGCCCATTGCCTATGTTGGCATAGGCGGCGCCTAGCCTATTGCCTATGTTGGCATAGGCGACGCCTAGCCTATGGCCTTTGCTCCATCATTCCTAGACTTACTACCATTGGCATGGCTCACTTTCAAATCAAAATTTTGGACTAATCTCCTCCTTTGTACGTCTTGCACCTACACTTAATAAAAAACAACAAAAATGATTAGAAGGATGGGTTTCCTCCCACCAAGCACCTTAGTTTTGGTCGTGGCTCGACTCTTCTTTTTGAATTTTTATTTATCAAAAACAAACTCCTAGTGAAACAAAAATGATTAAAATGATGGGTTGCCTCCCATGTAGCGCTTGATTTATTGTCGCGGCACGACATATTTATCTCGAGTACTCAGACTTCATCAAGATATATGGTGGCTATACATTTTATCGAATCGGTTGGACCGATATATAGCTTCACTCTTTGGCCATTCACCTTAAAGACACCACCATCATTGTTTTCTAACTCCACTACTCCAGATGAGTAAACTTGGCTGATACTGAATGGACCAGACCATTTAGATTTCAAATTACCTGGAAACGGCTTCAGTCTGGAGTTGAAAAGAAGTACCAAACCGCCCTTCTAAAAGTTTCGTTGGATAATCCTCCGATCATGGTACTTTTTCATCCTTTCCTTGTAGAGATCTGCTCTTTCGTACGCATGTAGACGGAATTCATCCATCTCATTCAGCTGTCCCAATCTCATATTAATTGCATCATTCCAATTCAGGTTAAGCTGCTTCAGTGCCCACAGTGCTTTATGTTCTAGCTCAATTGGCAAGTGACAATCCTTTCCATAAACTAGTTGGTATGGTGACATGCCAATTGGTGTTTTAAACGCGGTCTTATATGCCCATAAGGCATCGTCCAACTTTCTGGACCAATCTTTCCTGCTGGCATTCACAGTCTTAGCAAGGATCAGCTTGATCTCCCGATTTGAAACCTCTACCTGCCCACTAGTTTGTGGGTGGTACGGTGTAGCTACCTTATGTTGCTTAACCCCATACTTTACCAATACGGCTCTGAACAGCTTGTTACAAAAATGTGATCCTCCATCGCTTATGATGGTACGAGGTACCCCAAAATGAGAAAAGATATTTCTCTTTAAGAACGCTACGACACTCTTACCTTCATTATAAGCTAGCGCGACTGCTTCAACCCATTTGGATACATAGTCCACAGCAACTAGGATATATTTCATCCCTAATGAACTCACAAATGGGCCCATGAAATCAATACCCCAGACATCGAATAACTCTACTTCAAGCATTTTAGACATGGGCATCTCATGGTGCTTTGAGATAGAGCCTTACCTCTGACACTGATCACATCTTCTTACGAAATCGTAGGCATCCTTGAATAATGAAGGCCAATAGTATCCACTTTGCAGTACTTTCCTGGCCGTCCGATCACCTGCATGGTGACCCCCAATTTGGGAAGCATGACTTGCTTCCAGTATTCTAGGTACCTCCTCATCTGGGATGCATCGCCTAATAATACCATCAGCACATCGTCGAAAAAGATAAGGCTCATCCCAGAAGTAATGTTTCACATCATGCATGAATTTTTTCTTTTGATGAAAGGAGAGATGCTCAGGAATCACTTCACTTACCACGTAGTTAGCAAAGTCTGCATACCACGGTAAGTTTTCCACCATAGTTGCTAGAATCTATTCGTCGGGGAATGCATCATCAATATCAAGGTCGGTTTGCACTATGTGCTCACTCTCAAGTCTAGATAGATGATCAGCTACTTGGTTTTCACAACCTTTTCTATCCTTTACCTCGAAATCAAATTCTTGAAGCAGTAACACCCACCTAATTAGCCTTGGCTTAGCATTCTTCTTTTCCATTAGATATCTTAGAGCCACATGATCTGTATGAACCACTACTTTGGTTCCCAACAAGTAAGCAAGGAACTTTTTGAAAGCATAAACAACTGCTAGAAGCTCTTGTTCAGTGATGGTATAGTTCTTCTGTGCTCCATTCAACGCCTTGCTCGCATAGTAGATTTGATGAAATAGCCTTTATCTTTTCTGACCAAGTACAGAACCCAAGGCTACCCCGCTTGCATCACACATAACTTCGAAAGGTAGAGACCAATTGGGTGCTACAATAATAGGAGCTTCAACTAGCTTTCCTTTGAGGCATTCGAATGCCTTCAAGAAATCTTCACCAAAGTAAAACTTTGCCTACTTCTCCAAAAGTTTGCATAATGGGCTAGCAATCTTGGAGAAGTCTTTAATAAACCTCCGATAAAAACCTGCATGACCGAGAAAACTACGAACCCCCTTCACAGAAATTGGAGGTGGTAGTCTCTCGATAACTTCAATCTTGGATCGATCAACTTCAATTCCCTTTTTAGAGACTTTATGCCCTAGAACAATGCCTTCCTTAACCATAAAATGGCACTTCTCCCAATTTAGCACCAGATTGAATTCAACACATCTCTGCAAGTCCATACTCAGATTTGCCAAGCATGATTCAAATGACTCACCTACAATTGAAAAGTCATCCATAAACACCTCTAAGGTGTCTTCAACCATATCAGAGAAAATGGACATCATACAACGCTGAAAAAAGGCAGGTGCATTACATAACCCAAATGGCATTCGTTTGAATGCAAAAGTACCATATGGGCATGTAAAAGTGGTCTTCTCCTGATCTTCAGGAGCAATGCAAATCTGATTATATCCGGAATAACCATCTAAGAAATAGAACCATCCCTTCCCTGCCAATCGATCAAGCATTTGATCCATGAATGGCATTGGGAAGTGATCCTTTAACGTCCACGAATTCAGCTTCCGGAAATCCATGCACACTCTCCACCCTGTGACAGGTCTGAGTGGAATTAGCTCATTCTTTTCGTTTGCAATTACTGTCATGCCCCCTTTCTTGGGCACACATTGTACCGGACTCACCCATTTACTGTCTGATATTGGATACACCACCCCTGCATCTAACCACTTTATGATTTATTTCTTCACCACCTCTTGCATAGGTGGATTCAGACGACGTTGATGCTCAATAGTGGGCATGTAATCTTCCTTGAGCTGAATCTTGTGCATACATATCCCAGGAGGGATACCAATTATATCAGCAATAGTCCAACCAATGGCTCTCTTGTACCTCTTCAGAACAGAGATGAGAGTCGCTACTTGTTGTTCACCTCAATCAGCATCAACTATAACTGACAGTGTAATTCTACTTCCCAAGAACTCATACTTTAGATGACTGGGTAGCTCTTTTAACTCTAGCACTGGTGGCTCTTCAATGGATGGCTTCGCTGGTGGTGAAGGTCGATTCTTAAGGTCAAGTTCTAGCTTCTTAGGGGCATATGAATATGACCCCATTCCTGTCAGAGCACAGATAGTTTCTTCGTTCTCTTCAACATCCTCACGCTCAAAGTTCAAAAGCACAATAGCTAATGGCTTAACAGTAAGCTGCTTCTCTAAAGATAATTCCTTCTCATCCTCATAATAAACATCAGCTACAGAGAACACAGTCATATCTTTGGGCTGCTTCATTGATTTACATACATCAAAATGTACCACTTCGTCATTCATCCGAAATAAAAGCTCATTTGCTCGTAAATCAATAAGCACACTTCCTGTTATGAGGAAAGGACGACCCAAGATTATGGGAACTTCAGAATCCACCTCGCATGCCAAAATAACAAAGTCTGCAGGAAAAATGAATGTAGAAACCTTCACTAGTACATCATATAAGATACCAACAGGTCGTTTTACCGACCTATCTGCCATTACGAGCCGCATGTTGGTTGGTGTAGGATCGCCCAACCCCAACTGTCTATAAATGGCTAGTGGCATCAAATTAATGCTAGCCCCCAAATCGTACGCCTTAGCAAAATCCAAAGATCCAACCGTGCAAGGAATAGTGAAAGCACCCGGATCTGCCTTCTTCTGTACTAAAGACCTCATGGAAATTGCACTGCAATGATGAATATTATCTGCCAGTTCATAGCTTGCTGCCCTTTTCTTTGTCAAAAAGTCCTTCATGAATTTGGCGTACCCTGGCATCTGCTCCAGTGCCTCCACCAAAGGTACATTAATAGTCAGCTGCTTCAACATGGTCATGAATTTACTGAACCTGGTGTCATCAGCCTTCTTCTTCAGTCTCTGAGGAAAAGGTGGTGGTGGATTTGGAAGAGTTTTCTCCACCACTTCCTTTTTATTTTGCTTCCCATTATCAATCTTTTTAGACTGCTGATATCTAGGTGTAGTATCATGAACGTTCTCATTCTGATTTTCAGCTTCTACAGAATCATCATAATCTGCTTCAATAAAATTCTCTTCTATATTATCAACCACCGGCTTGCCTTTGAATGGATTTTCCAACACCTTACCACTCCTGGTAGTAATAACCAAACATGATCCATCATTCCTTGGATTTTGCACAGTGTCACTACGTAGAGTGCCAGCTTTTCTTTGATTGAATCCCGCTGATAGTTGACTCATTTGTTGTTCCAGCTGTTTTATTGTAGTGGAATGTGAGTCAACCAATTGATTTATTGAGGATAAATCATTTTTTACCTCAGTTACTCCCGTGTTGGTTGCCTTCACTCCTTTCAACAGCTTAGCCAGCATGTCCTCCATGGACATCTTCCCAGAGCCAGATGCAGCAGCTTCACGATTTCCAGGAGGAACATACAAACCACTCCTGTCAGTCTTATTCTTCCAACTCCCTTGGTCTCGGTCCTTGTATCCAGATTTTTCATAATAGTTCCGACCTTGGTTTCCTTGGACATTGCCTCGGAAACCCCCTGATTATTCAAGTAATTAGCTTCCTCCTCAGAATCAGAGTCATCTCTTCCCTGTGATACAATAGCTTTGACCTTTTCTATCTTCCCTGATAATAAATTCTTGGTAAGAAGGTCCATCTGCATTTTTATGTGAGCCATATCCTGGTCACGTTCCTCTTCTCTTCGCCTCTATTCTACCGTCATGCCAATAGATACAGTAGAGCTTGCTACCTCAGAATCCCTGGTATGCCAAGCTCTACTCTGCTTTGTCATACGATCAAGCATATCACATGCCTCAATAAAAGTAAGGTCCATGAATGACCCACCCGCAGCATTATCAACCACTGGCTTAGTCACTGAGTTCAAAGCCCTATATAATATTTCCATCAAGTGGATATTTGTCATCTGATGATTTGGGCACCGCATAAGCTTCTTCTTGAACCTCTCCCATGTTTCGTGGAGAGCTTCAGTTGGAAGTTGTCGAAAATTGCTTATCTCATCTCTTAATTGTGCTCTCTTGGATGGCGGAAAGAATCTTTCTAGGAAAGCGTCTTTCAGTTGTCTCCAATTGGTAATAGAGTCAGGAGTTAGCCCGTTTAACCATAGAGTTGCCTCTCCAGATAGAGACAATGGAAATAAGCGCAGCCGGATCGCATTTTGTCCAACTCCTGGATTGTCAAATGACTTGCATGTTGAGATAAAGTTAATCAGATGCATATTCGGATCGTCGCCTGCAAGTCCACCAAATAACCCCTTGAGTTGCAATAGCTAGATCATGGTGCTAGTGATATTAAACTTGGCTCCGGGTGCCAAGGGCGGAGGAATAATAGCCCCTGTGGCACCAGCCCCATCCAAATCGTCATCATCATCATCAAAAGGGACCTACACAGCTCGGCGTTCAGGTCTTATTCTAGCTTGACGATCGCTATTGACATTCCTGTTCACAGGTGCAGCCACATCATCTGCACGCCTTGGATTTAATAACTCATCATTGCCCAGGTACTCATCATCAAGATTTGTTGCCCGACCTGGGTTATCATCATTCTGTTGATGTACTTGCGCAGTTGCCAATGTAGCTAATCTAGCCTGCTCCTGTTGAGTAGCCATCCTTTCAAGGTTTCGTTGTGCATCCATTCTGCCAATAAGATGTGGTTCAGGATTTATAGGTAATAAGGGCTGACCAGAACTTCGTGTATTTGGTATGCACTCCACTAAACCTGAACAAAACAAAAACAACAAACAAAAAGTAAAATTTGAGAATCTTTGACCAAAGGGTCTATTAACTATCACAAACTTAGTTGACAACTGTATTCCCCGGCAACGGCGCCAAAATTTGATACGCCCAAATTACAACTCTTGTTAGAAAGTGTAAGCGGTCGCTGTCAAATATAGAACCCAACTGGGTTGGGTGTTGAATCCCACAGGGAATACTATGGTCACTAAGTATTATGATTATTATTAGACTGTTGATCGAAGGTTCCAAGATAAAGGGGGGTTTTGGTTTAAGTGCACAATAATACTATTAGTGTAACGAATGAGACGATATATGTAATAATATTTAATCACAGAGAATGACAAGTTAGGGTTATGTCCACCTTGTAGTTTCTACTTCTCTATTAACTATGAGTAATGCGAAGTTTATACATGCATGCACTTATAGAGAGTCGTATTCTAATTCTAAATCCAAGTGTTTTTCAACCATCAATGATTTATTCACCTTAGCTCTCTCGAACCTAAAGTGTACAAAAAATTATACGAACTCTCCAAGAAGTTAATCCTGCTAGGGCATTAACGTGTAAATAGAGGTTGGAAACCCTATTTTCTTGTCACACTCTCTTTTCCAAACAATAACTTTTCTGTCGAACAAGTTAATGCTATAATGGCGCATTCCCTATGTTTGCAACCATGATAATTCAATCAAAATGAAGAGAGTAATGATACAAGTGGCGTGACACATCATAAATTCACAAACTCATAGCAATAGAGAGTATATTACAAGGTATCCATAACCCTAACAGATAAGTTTAGCTACTCATGAATACAACGGAAATCAAAATAAACATAGTCATCATACCAAAACTTAGAACAATCTCGGCGATGGAGATGACTAACGACAATAAGAGAGAAACGTGTTTCTCTCTCTCCGTTGCTCAAGCTAAGCTGTTTTCTACTTTCAAAATATTACAAAATCTGAATTATGTGAATAATGGCTGAAATTCAGCAATAAGGTATTTAATAACAACCTTCTCTACTAAGTTGCTACTGCATCCTTAACTATTTAAAAATGTTGAGTTTGCCCGGGAAAAAGTTCCCATGCATCACATTTAGTCCAAAAGCTGCCCTCCCTTTTATGTGAAGTTTTCTTTTGCTGTCCACAGGTCCCCAAAGTGCTGAAATCTTCCGCATTAGTACCTGAAAAGCATGCTAATCACATAGGTCAGCTCACTTAATTGAAAGTAGACTAAAAGTGCAGGAATTATGTATTTTATCCTCAAAACTTAGCTAAAACATGGGTAAGTTATGGTGCTTAGACGTATAAATATGCCTAACATCATTATTTCATAGACATTAGTTTTTTCTATAGCTGGGGTCATGTCCCAACCAAATTAGAGGTTTTATGGAACTACTATGGGTTTGTATGGACGGTGTTGGTATTGGTGTCTTCCTTAGTATTTGCATTGGTATTAGGGATGATACCATTTGACTATATTTATGATTGTCCCATTATATTTAGTATAATATAAATATATATATATATTATATTTGGAACTCATTTGGTATGGGATGTATGGATTGGCTTATGGTATTATGATTGGTTGGGTTTTGGATGGTTAGACTTGTTTGGGTTTGTTGTGTTCATGGTCTTGTATTAGAGTTTGTATTGGTACAAATATGTTATCTTGTTATATGTTCGGAATTCATCCGATTCAGGGTATGTGTTTGTAGTTTGGGTTGGGTAACAAGGGTGGTTCCTGGTCCTGGTTGGACTTCGGATGCCTATTATTGTAAGGCCCTAATTCGGGCCATGTCAAGTTTGTATCAGAGATTTAGGTTCACGATAAATTGAGAGACCACAATGCCATGCCGAGTAGAGTCTCTTTTAATAGTGTGTAGCACTCCACACTCGTAAGAGAGAGGCTACAAGACAATTTGGAAGGTTTCTCTTTCCTTTTTTCTATTTTAAAGATTGGAGTCTAAGTCTATGAATTTTCTCTAATTTCTATTTGTTTGCCTTTCAGATCATGCCTCATTGATTTGATGAAAACAAAAACTCCTCTGTCCCAACTAGGGACAATGTTGATAAGACACTCTCTACTCATGGGATCCATACTCGGTCTAGGGGTCCCATCCTTAATTGTTCTGGAGTTTCTCTAGTTCCTTCTAGTCCTTCTTAGGCTCCTCATGCAGACATGATGAATGAAGAGTTTCGTCAGTCGATCCATGTGATTGCCTAGTTGGTATCTTCTCAGTTTGAGCATGGTGTATCTGGTATTGTATTTTCTGAGGATGCAAGGGTTGGCCAGTTTATGAGGTTGAGTCCTCCAACTTTTACTAGTGTTAAGGTGGAGAAGGATCCTCAAGGTTTTTTGGATGAGATAGAAAAGATTTTCAGGGTCATGCAGTCCACAAATGTGAAAGGTGTAAATTTTAATACCTATCAGCTAAAGGATGTGGCATACTAATGGTACGGAGAATAGGATCAGTAAAAAGGTAAGGTTGATGAGTCATCTCTGTGGGAGACTTTCTCTCTTATTTGTCTAGATCACTTTTTTCCTCAGGAGTAGAGAAAAGCAAAAGCAAAGAAATTTCTAAATCTGAACTAGGGAAAGATGTCGGTCAAGGAGTATGCTTTGAAATTTCAGCAGTTATCTAGGTATGCTCCAGAAATATTATCGGATATGAGGGACAGGATAAGAATATTTTCTTTAGGACTGTCTCGTGAGTTCATTATAGAAAGTAAGACTTTAGTACTGATCAAGGACATAGATATCTCTAGGTTGGTTGTTTATATGCAACAAGTGGGGGAGGAAAAGAGAAAGCAGGTTGAGGTAGGTAAAAGACAGGGTAAGAAGATTTAACTCGTTGTGCAGGGTAGTGGTCAACATAAAAGTGGTTGGGATAATGGTAAGTGGCTAAAGAATAAGTAGTGGAGTTCTAGTTCTTTATCCACAAGTAGTGCACCTTACCCGAAGAAGTCGAGGCCATATGCTCAAAAACTGTCTAGTTGGTAAGGTTCCTTTGGAAGAGAATAAGGCTCTGGTTGCCTCTTTATCTTCTCCTACATCCAGGGGTTCTACTTCTACATCTTTTTCTGCTTTCGGTACTGGTACAGGCCAGAATAGGTTATATGCTCTTGGTACTCGACAAGAGTCTAAGGCATCACTTTATGTCATGACTGGTATGTTGCAACTCTTTTCTTATGGTGTGTATTGTTTACTTTATCCAGGGTCCACTCTCTATTATAGGACCCTATTTATGGTTGTGTATTTTGGTTTTGATCTCAAGGCTATTTCAGATACTTTTTTTATTTCTACCCCAATAGGTAACTTTGTGGTTCGTAAATGAGTATATAGGAGGTGTGTGGTATTTGTTGGTAGTAAGGAGACTTTGATGGATTTGTTTGAATTATATATAGTGGATTTTGATGTCATTGTGGTGATGGATTGGTTAGACTCATGCTACGTGTCCTTATATGGTCAGACCCGTAAGGTTGTCTTTAAGTTCCTTGGTGAACTGGTTATAGAATGGGAGGGTGGTTCCCTAGCTCCTAAGGGTAATTTAATATCATATCTTAGATCTTAGAGATTAATCTCTAAAGGGTGTCTCTATTATTTGGTCTGGGTTAATGACTCTAACTCAGAAGGCCCTTTTTTGCATTCCGTTCGGGTGGTGAATGAGTTTCTCGAGGTCTTTCCGAATGATCTTCCTAGTGTTCCTCTTGATAGGGATATTGAGTTTTGGGATTTATTTAGTTTTGGACACTCGTCTAATATTTATTCCTCCTTATATAACGACTTTTGTTGAGTTGAGGGAATTCAAGGATTAACTTAAGGATCTTTTGGATAAGGGTTTCATCCATCCTAGTGTATCCCCGTGGGGTGCACCGGTGTTATTCAGGCATAAAAAAATGGTTCCCTCCGAATGTTTATTAACTATTGATAGTTGAATAAAGTGATGATTAAGAACTATTAGATGATTTGTTTGATCATTTGCAAAGTGCTAAATTCTTTTCAAAGATAGATCTTTGGTATGGGTTTCATCATCTTAAGATTAGGGAGGTTGATATCCCTAAGACGGCCTTTTGTATTTGATATGGGCACTTTGAGTTCTTGGTTATGTCATTTAGTTTGACCAATGCCCTGGTGGCTTTCATGGATTTGATGAATAGGGTTTTCCATTAGTTTCTATATCTTTTTGTCATTATGTTCATTAATGACATTCTAACATATTCTAAGTGTAAGGTGAACCATGTCAATCACCCCTTATGTGGTGTTGCAGACCTATAAAGTATAGCTGTTATATGCCAAATTCTCAAAATGTAATTTTTTGTTAAATGCAGTCACTTTTCTGGGTCATATTATTTCTAGTGAGGGGATCATGGTAGATCCACAAAAGGTGGTGGTGGTTAAGAAGTGTCCTAGGCCCACGACTCTAACATCTTGGGTTTGGCTAGATACTATAGGAGGTTTGTGGAAATTTTTTCATCGATAGATGCCCCATCGATAAGTTGAATCAGAAGAAATTAAAGTTCTCTTGGTTGGATGCTTGTGGGGGTAGTCTCGAGAAGCTGAAGGATAACCTAACTTTTGCTCCAATTTTGACTTTCCCTGAAGGCAATGAGGGGTTTATGGTTTATTGAGATATATTCTCGTGAGGGACTTGGTGGCGTTCTGATGCAGTATGGTAAGGTAATTTCCTATGCTTCTAGGTAGTTTAAGGTACATGAGAGTAACTATCCTACTTAAGATTTGGACCTTTTAGTAGTTGTGTTTGCATTGAAAATATGGCGGCACTATTTATCTGGAGTGCACGTGGATATCTTTTCTAATCATAAGAATCTACAGTATGTGTTCACTCGGATAAAGCTTAACCTCAGGCAGAGGAGATGGCTTAAGCTTCTTAAGGATTATGACATGAGTCTTCACAACCATCTATGTAAGGCTAATATTGTTGTAGATTCTCTTAGAAGGTTGTCTATAGGGATCTTAGCTCATGTGGATAAAGAGTCATAGCAGTTGGTAAAAGATATTCACTGCTAGGATAATCTTGGAGTTTGACTTTTTGTCTCTAAGAATGGTGGTGTGTTGGTACATGAAATGGTTCGATCATCTCTTGGTGCGGAGATCAAGGAGAAACAAATGCTAGATCTTGTCTTGATGAAAATCAAGGGTGATGTAGGTGGGCAAAATATAATAGTATATGAGATCAGTGGTGATGGTACCTTGCGTTACTAAGGAAGATTATGTGTTCCTGATATCGATGGGTTGTGTGAAAGGATATTGGCTGAGATGCATGAATTAAACTATGTTATTTATCCCGGTTCGGCAAAAATGTATCATCATCTCAAGGAGATGTATTGGTGAAATGGTATGATGAACGATGTGGCTAATTTGGTGGCCAAATATTTGCTGTCTCAACAAGTGAAAGTTGAGAACATGAGGCCTGAAGGCTTGTATCAGGAAATTGAATTGCATGATAAAAATTGGAAGTGATCACTATGTATTTCGTTACCGGTCTTCGTTGATCTCAGAACCAATTTGATTCGATTTTGGTCATTATGGATAGGATGACAAAGTTGGCTCACTTCTTGCTAGTGAGGACTAAATTTTTGGATAAGGATTATACGAGGTTGTATCTTCATGATATTGTGAAGTTGGATGGGTTACCTATTTTGATTATCTCTGATTATGGTACGCAGTTTTCATCTCACTTTTGGTGGTCGTTTCAGAAGGGGTTTGGTACTAAGGTTAGTTTGAGTACTGTTTTTTACCTGTAGATGGATGTGCAAGCAAAAAGGATTATCAAGACATTAGAAGATATACTTCGTGCATGTGTGATACATTATAGTGGTAATTGGGTGGAGCATCTACCTCTTGTAGAGTTGACTTACAACAATAACTACTAATCTAGCATTAGGATGGCCCCTTTTAAGGCATTGTCTGGTAAGAGGTGTATATCTTCTATTGGGTGGTTCGAGCTTAGTGAGGCAGATATTTTAGACCGTATTTGAATTATTAGGATATGGAGAAGGTAAAGGTGATTTAGGATAGGGTTAAGGCTACCAAAAGTCACCAAAAGTCCTATGCAGATATAAGGTGTAGGGAGTTGGAGTTGGAGGTTGGGATAGGGTGTTCCTAAAGGTGTCTCCCATGAAGGGAGTAATGCGGTTGGCAAAAAGGTAAAGCTCATACCCTAATATGTTCATCCCTATGTGGTTTTGAGGAGGGTTGGTAATGTTACATATGAATTAGAGTTGCTTTCAAGTTTGAGATATATTCATCCGGTATTCCATGTCTTTATGTTGAGAAAATGTACAGGTGATCCTTCATCGGTTATTCCCTTTTAAGGATTGGGTACCTCATATTCTCTGTCCTATCATGAGATCCCAATTAAGATCTTGGATCATTAGGTTTATTGGTTGTAGACAAAGGATGTAGCTTCAGTTAAGGTTCTATGGAATAATAAGGTGGAAGAAGCTACTTGGGAAGAAGAAGATGACATAAACTCCAAGTATCCGCATTTGTTTTCTTCTCTCGATATTCCTGTGGAATTTATGTGTTTTTTATCACATCTTTGTTTTCTAACTTGGTTAAAGGAAGGTTGATTTCCTTGCATCTTTGTTTTCTAACTTGGTTAAAGGTTGGAATGGTTATATTCATGCTTGTATTACCTTGTCCGTCATTCGGGGATGAATGTTCCTAGTGGGGGAGACTAAAACACCCTGGTTTTTCTGTTAGAAAATTTCCCAATTTTTAGCTTCTGAAAATCATACTTGTTGGGGTACTAGTCATATGTTGGAGTGCGGTCAGGTGAACGAGTCATATGTTTTCCAATGTTGAGTGGTGTTGGATGGATGAGTTTCTGGAATGGGCACGACTAGGTGGATATGATTTGTATGATTAGTAACTTAATTTGGATCTGAGTATGAGTGGTTCACCATGAGTCTTGAGGATATAGTAAGACACATAGTCTAACTCGTATGTTGGAGAATGTTTAACCCCTAATGATTTTGCCTAAGGTATGATTTCATGGTACTAGTCATATGGTTGGGTACAGTTTCACTTTGGTTGTCATATATTAGACAGTGTTGGGGTTCAAGGGGAGGACTAGGGTACAAATGACAGGTACCATTCGTATGGTAGGGTACGATTGGTATGGGGTGGTCGTACTATCTTGCTAGAAATTTAAGTAGTTTAAGTTGGGAGTAATCTGGACATTTTCCCTCATAACATTTTAGGCCCCATGACTTATAACACTCTTGGGACAATATTTAACCTATTTGCAATCACTCAAATTAGCTTAAAAAACTGTCAAATTCTCTCAAGGCTCTTGGGTCAAGGAAGTCAAGGTTATCAATATTAGGATCAATTTGGGGCTTGCAAGGGTGATTTCTCTCCAATATCTTCTTAATCTAAGGCATATTACTCCTCCCTCATTTTTAGTTCCTACTGATTGCATGAATTTTTTTCATGGCATAAATGTTGTATGGTTTTGGGTTTTCAAATATATGTTGGGATTTTGGTTATAATGGTTGGTTCTTGTTTTCCTATGTTTTTTACTTATGGTTTTCATATTATTATTGTTGTTTGAACATTTGGTTTCATGGGAATGGTTTATTGGTACTTGGTTTTGGCTTTGGAAATACTATGCCCCCAGCATGTTTGATAAAAATACCTATGAGGATGTTTTTGGTTAAATTGTTGGACTTTTAATGAACTATGCATGGTATAACTTAGTATTGGAACTCTAAATGGTTTAAATAGTTTGGAATTGTTAAATGCTAAGACTTTGGTGGTTATGGTTGGTCTAAGTGAAAGCCTTGTGGGGTACAAGGGAATCCCCCTAGCAAGCATAATAATGATCACATATGGGGTACATGGGATTCCCCAAGTGAATTTAATAATGTAATCTATGGGTGCATGGGAATTTTTTCTTCTAAAAAATGATGGCTAAAGACATTCTTTGCAAGCTATAGTCAATATGACAATACCACTACTTATAGCCTTGGTTAATAATAAATAGAATAGTGGTTTGGTTGTGTGGTAATGGTTTTAATTGGGCAATAATGAAGGGGTGTGATATCTAACCGTGAAGGTGTGAGTCCGACGAGCGGACACTAGAAACTCATGTTTGTTGACATGAGGATTGGTCATGGCAACCATATATGATACTTACAGTGTACATAGGAATCCCCCAAGTACACTTGTACATATGTATCATATTGAGTGAAGTGTACTCGAGAATCCCCGACTTCTATGGTATCTTCGGTTCATGAGGCTACACACATCGAGTCCCTTTCAAGGGGTTACACTGGACCCATATATCCCGGGGGTGGTCCTAGGATGGTTAAGCTACACATACCCAGGTAAATGGTTTTAAAGGCATACTAAACCCGATTCTCTTTCCCAATATGGTTATATATACGTGTGTATGGTTTGGAATGCATATGGTTGGTTTACTTAGTTTTAAAAGTTGGCATTATCTTATCCTTATCCTAAGTTCACGCTAGCATTCACCCGCTAACCTATCCTTAGGCAACTGTATCCCCACACGATTCAGGAATCGACCATTCTATTTCTTCAGCTTAGTGCTTGGATTCGTGATTAGCTCGATTGTATTAAAATGTTGACCTTCCATATTCTAGAAGGCTCCATTTCATGTCATGGATGTTTTTACATAATTTGGTTATTTCATAGTCATTGGTTTTGGCTATGGTTGGGGACATGTCCCAACCGGATATTTATTTACTTTTGGTTAGAGGCTTTGTGGAAATACTATGGGTTGTTATGGGTGGTGTCGGTATTGGTGTCATCCTTAGTTTTGGAATTGGTATTGGGGTTGATACCGTTTGACTGTATTTATGATTGTTCCATTTTGTTTTAGAGAAGGTATATATATATATATATTATATTTGGAACTCATTTAGTACGGTATGTATGGATTGGTTTATGGTATGGTGATTGGTTGGGTTTTGCATGGTTGGACTTGTTTGGGTTCGTCGTGGTCATAGACTTATCCGAGAGTCTGGATTGGAACAAATACGCTATTTTGTTATTTGTTTGGGATTCATCCAACTCAGGGTATGTGTTTGGAGGTTGGGTTAGGTAACAGGGTTGGTCCCTCGATCCTAGATGGACTTGGGATGCCTATTACGACAATGCCCTGATTTGGGTCGTGTCAGCTAGTGACGCTTTGAAGGGTTTTTGCCAATGAGCCTCTCTTACTTTTATCTCTCTCAACTCACTGTCGTCTTATGGTGCTTATGAGGGTTTTCACTAATAAGACTCTCTCATTTTTATTCTCTCAACTTAATATCACCTTACGGTGCCTGTGAGGGTTTTTACCAATAAGACTCTTCTTTTTTATTTTTCTCATATTTTCCTACGATGATGAAGAAAAGTAGTGCCTGAAATGCAATATCATGTATTTATAGAATTTTTGTCTTTGACATTCTCAATGATTGATCTGAAGAACTTTCTTTGGTTGTACCAAGGCCTTTGGATAGGGTTAGAAAGAAAGGATAGTATGAGGCACAAACAATATGTAAAATAGGGCGGGATTTACAACTTTAGAACCCAACACAAACATCAAAAACTAATTCTTTACCTAATTTCTTTTAAACTGGGTAATTTGAAGTTTTACGTAGTTAGACTGAACTCAATAGTAGGGCTTCCTATGTATCTTACCGTAGCAAGAATCAGGTCGAACATAGTTTAGGAATATTTTTATTTTGCTTGGTTTTAGTTTCTTTGCTTTTTCTTCCTCCATTTTTTCCTTTTTTTTTACTCTAACTTTGTCTGTTATTCTTCTTTGACATTTATCTTTTTGGGACTTTTTCTAACTCAATTTTTCTTGACACTTTTATCTCATTTTTATTACTTTTCTGATTCTATTTCTTTTTCTTGGCACCTTTCTCTTTTTGAACATTTTTTTACTGTATCTTGATTCCAAAAGTGAAGTACGAAAGAAAACTAAAGCTAAAAAGGAATAAATAAAGGATGACCTAATGTTTGGATAGCAGAATGATATATATTCATTATATCAGTACTTAAGAATTTAAGTACATAACATGAAATATGAGAGTTGAAGATGAAGATCATTCATAATATCTTATTCACAAGACTAACTTTAGCAGAGTATGTTCTTCCACACTTGTCAAACATACTACTCCACCATTGTTATACATCTTTCACATTGGATGACTCAATTTGTTGAGGTAATTTTCCTGTTATTTCTCTTGAGATAGGAGATCATACATCCTCTATTTGATCCAATTCAATATGTTTGAGATTCATTTTCCTACTGACCAATTTACTCTTGTAATTCTCAAAATGATTGTCTCAATCCATTCAAGTGAGGCTTTAGCTCAGTCACCCAATGTCTCACACTTTATCAATTACATCATAATGCTCTTTTTCCAATTCTAACTTTTTGATTCAAAGTTTCATGATTAGATTGGATTTTAAGATCTGGCTAAAAAATTTACAAGCATGTCATATAACTAGAACCAACATAGAATGAACTATATAGAGAAAACAAACAAAAAAGTATATTAAAAATAAAAAGCAAAAGGGACACTATAGTTTGTTGAAACAAAAAATAGAAGGGTTTGAACATAAATGATAAAGATATAAATTAGGATCTATACCGAATTACAACCTTGAAATCATTTGAGTAACAAAAAGTAAAACAAAACAAACTACCAAAATTCTTTCTTGGTTGGGAGATGGGTGACTTTCCAATTGCAATGCTTGACATCTTAGCCATTAGTTTGCACATCAGATTGGAACTTTTATCGTTGTCAATTACATTTTCCTCAACAAATAAGTTTTGGTGCCCCATGTTTAACTCATTAATTTCACATGTATTTTGCATTATTATGTGTTGATGAAGAATTTTGTATGCCACTCATAGTGTCGATATCTTGCACCACAGTTAATTTTTCATGAATCAACCTTTCTATTTCTCTTTATAGTGCTACAATCTTCAATACTGTGATCTTGAACATTAGAATGATATGCATATCATATAGAAGGATCAAAGATTCTCAAATATGGGTTGGGAGTATAGCCGAAGAGAGGAGTGATCATGCCCCACTCACTTAATTTTTGGAACAAACTAATATAAGATTCCCCAAGTGGTTTAAAACTGTCCCTTGGCTTTTTACACTTTTCATATTCTTGCTTGAGTCAAAAATTACAATTGGGGGTACCCTGGTAAATAGGTAGAGTGGAGGATAATTTTGAGAGATTGGTGTATGCCATTGTGGATAAGATGATGGATGGGCATAAGGTTTTTCATTATTCAAAGGATACTGCCGAAGAGGAATAAAATATTTTTCATTTTGGAGAGAGGATCCTTATTGTGAGTATGTGGATCTGGTTTATAATCTTAGGGTTGAGGCAAATAGTATTGGTAAGTTGGACCTCTCGAGTTCTGTTGTGGCCTCGGTACAAAAATAGCTACACCTTCCTTCTTTTTCTTTCCTTTGGCTCCCCACGATTGATTACATTATCATCTCAAATGTACAATATACTCCCTGTGCCTATCATACTTCTTAAATTTGACATCTTAAAGTTAAGAGGGAGGTTAACACTTAGAAACATTCCCCATTCCTTATATGAAACACCTTCATAATCCAAAGTATCAGAGAATTTTCATAGCTTATTCTAAACTTTTTATTTTTCTAGCAATTTCCTCTTTCTCTTCTGTCATGCTACGCTTGTTGGTATCAAAATAGAATTTTGGTGGTTCAGTTAACTAAAATATGGTCCAGGGAGCACAATGCTAATCACCAAGAAAATTCAATACAGGCTGACAAATAGATTTTAAAAGCACAACCATTTTACATATATCTAAAGCGAGAGCCTCTACAACAAAAGAATGAACTGTAGGTGGTTCTAAAAATGTGGTAGATTTAAATCGAGAAGCTAAAAAATAAGTAGTGAAAGTATTGAATGTTATTGTCATGGATTGAGTCTTGATGCATATTGCGGTGCATCAAACACAGTAGGAAAATAAATTTACGATATTGGTGGAAAATAGAGGTATTTATAATGTCAATAGAGTGAAATAGAGGAGGAGGCAACCTACTAGACCAAGCTCGGTGCATTTCTATCATTTGTAGTGCATTTCTATCATTTGTTGCCTTAGTTTTGGAATCTGTTCATTAATCCTTAACCTTCATTCTCCCGATTCTTTGCTTGATTAATGATGTCAACATCAATATCTTTGTTGGATATAACTAACTTTCCTTCAACTTGATGTAATACAGATGACTAGCCAAATGCCACAAACTAACTGTCTTAAACTAACTGAGTAATAGAAATAACAAATGTGTTAAAGTCCAATATTAATCAAAATCACTCTTCTTTTTTTTTGGAAAAATCACCAAAACCTAGAAGACACCTTCATATCTCATTCATAAGAGAAGAGAATCAGGTGGGTGACGTTTGTGAAATTTTGACATAAAATAACCAATCTAACTCCCTATTATTTTTTAAACTTTACTGGAAAAGAAAATAAAAAGACATGAAAAAAGAATTGCGATTTTTTCTTTTTTTTGAAAGAAAATGAAAAAATATTTTAGATACTTTTAGCTTTAAATCCCCTATGAAAAATAAACCTACGATTACTAAAGACAAATCTTTTTATATTTTTCATATTAAGAATGAGTGAAACAACTAATCTAAAGAGAAGAGAAAAAAGAATTTTTTTACTCTTTTCTTTTTTCAGAAGATATTGAGAAAATTCTTTTTGGATTTTTTATTTTCAGTTTCACACAAAATGAAATCTAAAATTACCAAAGAAAATTATTTTTTATTTTTTTAAAGACGAATGTGAAACATTTAATTTAAAAGAAGTGTAAAGAAAATCTTTTTGAATTTTTTTAAATAAGATCACTGAATCCATGAAGGGCTGCTTATGTATCTCACTCCTGAAAGAAGAGAATAAGGTGTACATAATTCATCCATATTTATTAATTAAAGACTAAATGAAAGGCTGGAACCCATAATAAGAGACACGACTCTTTTTGAAAAATAAAATTATGAAAATAAAAATCCTTTTGAGTTTTCGATTTGTCATATAAAATAAAACAAAAATTACAAACGAAAAAATCTTTTTGTATGTTCCATACGAAATATTCAAACATAAGCTTCAACATAAATAAACTCTTTTAAAAAAAATCTTTAAAAAATATGAAAGCACAAGCGAAAATATTTTTTCATTTCTTTATATAGAGATGTACAAAAGCTTAAAAAAAATCTTTTTGTATCTTTTAGTAAAAATGTGTGCTAATAAAATAAAGGAACACTCTTCGTGAATTTGTTTTCATTTTTTATCTTTTAAAAGCATATGAACACTAAAAACACAATTCTTCATGAATGCATGCTAAAGAAAAAATAGAAAAATTCTTTTAGATTTTTGTTTCCAAGAAAAGCTTGCAAGAGGTAAAACTCTTTTTTTTATTTCTTGCTTTGCCAAAACAAAAGTCATAAAGAACTCCTCCAAACTAAGAAGATCTTTTTAAATTTTTCTTTTTTTACTTTTTATTTTCACTCTACTCGCCTAAATGCACATTTTTCCCTCAAGTTTAGCACATTCTCTAAAATAAAATGACCCTTTATACTCTAAAAATTTCAACAAATAGAAAATAGGGATGTTTTGGGACGAGTCCCCTACAAAGGACAAAATAGGATCTGCTAGGTCTCAACATGATGCAAACAAGAATGACTAAAAGACCAACCTAGGTTGGGAGTCCACTAACAAGATAAGGCTATTCAGGGTGGGATGTGGTCAATACGACACACTCTCTCGCCATCCCTCCTAAATTTGAAAGAGTCGATAAAATATTCGTGTATGATTACAACATTCTCTGAGACTTATTTCGAGAAAATAACTTTGGATATGCATATGATGATATATATAAAGTAGTAACATATAATGAAAAATAGTAAACTAGTAGCACATAGACATCCAAAAATAATGATAAAAACTAGAACACAAATAGAATATCTATTCATATATAGTGTCAACTAAGCTGATACGACTAAACATATGAAGTGTGAACTCAAGAATTATCAGCAGAATCACCCGAGCTGTAACACTCCCTTTTTACCTTAAAATTTAATGTAAGTTCAAAAGGATTTTCAATTATTAAAAGTGACTAAAAGAAAGTGTCTCAAAAAATAATTTTCATTTAAAACTCGGAATTCTACTTGACATTGATTTGGTGTGCCAAGACAATTTTTAAATATTTATTTTCAAAATATTTGACTCTTAAAATATTGATCAACGGATAGATATTCAAGTTAAGAAATTTTATTGATCGAGCGGAAGGTTTGATACACCCCTCGATCCTTTGATTTGAACATGATTGCTTCATTGAATTGTATCATCTAAATTGACAGTATAAAATGAACAAACTCACAGAAACACATAAAGCAGACAGACAACAAATAGTTAAAAAGAAAAATAAAAGATAGTTTGATTATACTTTTGATTATATAATAGAAAAGGAAATAAAAATTACCAAAAAAAAATATATATTAATCTATCGTATATCCTGTAACTATACTTTACTAGGAATCCCGGGACTTGATCATGTACTGCCTCCAAATACATAGTTCCTGGGGGCATACCTCAAAAAATGAAAACATTTGAGTCAAACAATACAATAAACACACAATCAAGTGATTTAAATCCGATATCACATCCTAAATTTACTTACCCAACCTCGGCATAAACATGCTACTACAAGTGACTTCAAATCAAAATTAACGACAACAACAAACCAAATAAATTAACGTATTATGATGTATCAATTTCCAACTCCAATTCACAAATAATTAATTTCATCCGTAAAAAAATTAATTTAATAAAATAATCCATAATCAATGAATCAAACCACATATCAAAACCACCTAATTTTTATATCATGCTTCACACGTGAAAATCATATATAATAAAATTAGAAAGAGAAGAGATAAAATTATACCTCCAATTAGCTTTTAAAATGTTAAATTACACAACTGAAATGGTGTTTAGAGGCCGAAACTAGATCAAGACTTAACGAAGAATCCCCCAACTATAAATAAGCCAACCCGATCAAAACCAAACTCTAACAGCCTATTTGATAACAAAATTGAGAAACTGTGAGAGATTAAATAAAATCGACACTGTTTTACAGTGGTTCAAAGTTGGACAAAGATAGTTGTAGTGCTGAAGGGACAAAAGTACAAAGGAGTTGATGATTTGTCATTCATTGGTCGCCGAGGGTCATTTAGTCACTCATGGTACGTAGGGAATAAAGGGTCTATTTTGTGGTATTTCAAATAGAGTTGGGGCGATATCACAGACAGTTATAGGAGCTATTTTCTGCCATATTTCATTTCATCAAAACCATAATAGGAAAGGTGAGAATAAAAGGTGGGGTTTTATGAAGGCCTGTTCATGGTGGTGTCGTTATCATTGTAGAATGTTTTGTGGTCTTTCGAAAAATGATGACCCCATTTTTTCTTTCATCCTCTATATTACTATTATTGTGTTAATGGTCATTAATGGAGGAAAACAGTAAAGGAGATTGTTTTTGTTGTTTTTAGTTCACTGGAAAAATTCAAAAGAATGGGTGTTCCTTGTTCGTTACTGCAAGAACTTTGAGAAAAAAAGTTGGAGAAGAAGTAAAGATTCTTAATAGTCTTTAATTGATATTAGCAATTCTATATTATTGTTCACTATTTTTCTATTTTTATTTTTGTTTTCTACACGTTTATTGTTTGTTTTATTATTATTGTTGGTCTTGATTTATTGGGGTGGGTGAAAATATGATAGGAGAGGGTGTGGGGTAAGTGTTTGGTGTGTGGGTAGGTGGGTAATGACACTTTTCACTTTTATATAGGTGTAGAAGTCTCCAAAAAGGTGGGAGGGGGGAATTATTTACACGATATGGGTAGGTCCATGTTAGTGGTGAGGTATATTATAAGATTTCTTTCTTTATTTCTTTAATTAAGAAACAAATCATATGATGGGAGTACAATTTGAAAGTAAAACTCAGCAGGGGCGCTCCCCAGCAGATTCGCGAGAGTTGTTACACCTGTTTTTTATAAAAAATTTAATGAAAAATTCAAAAGGATTTTCACCTATTAAAAGTGACTTAAAAAGATGTTTTAAAAAAAAACTCACATTTGAAACTCATATTCGCCCATTGATATTGGTTTGGTGTGTCAAGTTACCTTTAAAACATTCTTTTTCCAAATGATTGGCTTTTAAAATACAAATTCATAGATAGAGATCCCAATTAATGAATTTTTTTGATCGGTCGGATGGTGTGAGGTACCTTTCAATCCCATGGCTTAAGCACAGTAGGTTCATTGAATCGTATCCGCTAAATTGACATTATAGGTGATTAAACTCAGGAAAGCACACAAAGCAAACACACGCACAAACAAACAAGAGTTCTACATGGAAATAAAGTCTAGTCTTAGAAATCAGTCAAAGAGGAAAGAAAATATAAAAAAAATAAACACATACTAGTCTATCTTATCTTAAGACTATGTTTTACCTGACATCCAAGGGCTTGTCTCGAACATCCTTTGAATACATAGTACTTCGGGGCATTCCCCCATATGAATACAATTTTAATTTATAATAATAAAGTAAAGAGCACACAATCAAATCTAGAATCTCAAATTTTTCTACCCCAAACTCGACCTAAACATGGTACTACCGAGTGAATGAATCCTAAACAACATATTAAATAAAACCAAACTATGAAATTATGAATTAGCTGATTTTATTCCCCTTTCCTCAAATTAACTATGAAAAATTCAATTATCCATTTAAAATAACTTATAATCAAATATCCATGAGAATTACCAATAAAATCAACATCAAACAATTATATTCAAACAATTTACCTCACCATAGCACCAAACAAATATGTAAGCTGGGATTAAAAAAGAAACAAGAGTAGAATTGGACCTTAATTTTATTTCAATCTGTCAAATTTCTTGACTTGAGTTGCTTCATGGATTTGAAAAACATCGACTTAATGGACTTAATGGCAAAACTCCCTAATAAAAATTCCACTACTTCGACTCTTTCTAATTTTGACTATAAAATATCAAACTAAAAATTTATCCAAATGGTGTTTTCAAAGGCATAGAGTGATAGCTAGATCGAGGAAGACAAAAGGAATATGACGGTGTTGGTGGTTTTCCTTTTACCAATATTGATGATGTTGGTCTAGTGGGTGGTGTCTCTTTTGTTTGTTATTAGTCGTTGTTGAATGGTATTATTTGTGTAGTGTTGGATTTTAATGTGCTGGAGCATCAAACAAGTACAAGGAACCTTGATTGAAAAATTCTTTGAATCAACCCACTTTACCCGAACCTTTTGACTCCGCAAAATCTATGGTGTGTGTATTATTTCTAATGGAATTTATTGGTATGTGTGTGTATTGGTGTTGCTGATGGGTTACTATTGGTGTTAATGGACAAATTTATTTATTGTTGTTACTGCATATACTGACGTATTGTTGGTGTTTCTCCTCCTCTATTTCTTTGATATTTTTTCTGTTTATATGAAAATTAGTGTTTATATGGTGTGAGGTTGATCGTTGTTGCTACTGTTAGTTATTGTTATTGTTACTCTTATAGGGTGTTGATGGTTCAAAGAAGAAATTAATGGAGATAGATGTTATTATTGTTGTGAGTTGTTTTTTTCACCGGAAAAATTGAAGAATTAGTGGAGGTGGAGGAGTTGTGGTAATGAAGGGTTGATCATGGAGGAAAAATCATCCTGAGCTCCTCTTGGTCCACGATGTTCATTTTGTTTATGGGTATGTATTAACTGTAGATGTGTTGGGTTGTTATTGGTTCTTTTGGGTAGGGAAAATGTTAAGAGGAGAGGGTGTAGGGGGTAAGGTATAGGGTGTGGGGGTAGGTGGGTAATAATACTTATATCTTTTTGTGTAGGTGAGGATGTTTTCAATAAGATGGAAGAGGAAAATTATTTATACGGTGTGGATAGATTCATATTAGTGTGGTGAGATAGAATATAAGATTGATTTATTTATTTCTTTGTCTTAATAAAAGAATCATATGATGGAAGTACAATTTAATATAACTGTTCATGCAGGTACCAAAGCATAGCAAATCTTGGTGAGAAAGATAAAAATAAAAAAAATAAAAATTGAAAAATATTTTTGGACCAATTACATAGCCAGGTGGCATTATTTGATTTGTCACTATTTTTGAATTCTCGAATATTCATATAAAGAGAAGGCTAAATGAAACCAACGTAATATAATGACGTGTGAGGTTTGAGAGGGTCAAATTATATGTTTCTACATTTTACTTCTCATTTCAGCATAATGATGATTTGACTCACTTTAAAAGTCCTCTTCCAATAAAACATTGATGTCTTTAAAATCAAGATAAATTACACGAGGATTAGAATTTTCATGAAGGTAAGAAAGTCCTCTCACAACACCAAGATAAATTTTCAACCTCACATTGTAATCAAGTGTCCCCTTTCACCTATCTTTTCCTTAATTATAGAAGTAGAATTCTATTAAGGAAAATCATATGATAATAAGCTTACTTGCACCAAGACACAAAGACATTTAATGCTTCTAGTTTGTAGAATAGTGAAGTTTTTTGAAACAACTGTATAGTCAATTGAAATAAGGTCAATTAATTTGTTCACGTTGGCAAATTGCTCTCTATACATATGCTGGTAGTGACAGTCAATCGGGAAGAATGAGAGGAAACAATGTCCTAGGAGCTTAGGTGGAGTTATTCACCATTTATGCTGAGTGGCCAGCAAAGAAGAAGAGAAGGAACAAAACTGTAGAAAACGAAAGAAAATTATGGCTAGGACCACAGCAAAAAGATTAGACAATTATATATACTCTTCTAGTTTATAAGAAGATCCTTTTATTGTGGTCCTAGCCATAACTATATCAAATAGTCCGTATGGATGCATAAATTAGACATGGTTAGCTACTTCATCCATGGCACTACTCATCTACTATATTCACCAATCATGAAATAAAGATGCATAATCAATCAAACAATGGGCACTTAGACACTTAAAGGTAATACCAAACAAACATTCACACTTCATAGTAGTGTAGTAGCTACACCACACAATACTATCCATTACATAATAGCCTAAAGATATGGAAATTCCCATGATACAATAGTCAATGCATTACATAGCAGCCTAAAGGCTAAAACAGTTGTGCAGCAGCCTAAAACAGTTGTAACCCACAAACAAATAGAAAAAACAATAGTTTAAGAAGCACAAATGGACTATCATAATTATTGCACACAGGATGACTAAGTTATAATGTATGCTAGAATTCAAGATTATTACTAGTGTTTAAGAGGATCTTTGAGCCTGAAAGGAATTTCAACAAAACATTTAGCAGAACAGAATGAAGGGTAAACAAAGAATATACCATGCAAATGAGACTCCACACTAGCATTCCAAATAATTTCCTATACCAAGCTATGAGTCTTCCCTTCATTGCATATACCTGTTAATTTCACCAGATTACAATAATGCAAAAAATAATACCACCAATAATACTAATATTGATGAAACAATAAGAAAATGACATAGGGATTTATTTTCTGGCTCTTGTTTACAAAGTCAGCAGTAAAAAAATTATTGATTGACAACATAAACTTAATTGGACTTCATGCAATGTGAACTATGCAAATTGAGAATGATAAAGAAGAAGAAAAGAAAAGACTATAGAGAAGGAGAAGAGTAGGAGTTGTTTCATTGATTGAATCTTATTCTCTTACTTTACATTGATTGAGTACCATACATGTATGGATTTACTTGGGAGAATCTATAAGGTAACTACCTAACTAACACACATCAACAAAACTTCATAGAGCTAGTTAGTTCACTAACTTCCAGAAATAGTTAACATTATTTCATTGGTTTTACACCTCATAAGTGAACTCAATCTCCTTCTTTCAACACTCCCCCTCAAGTTAGGTAATCCCAAATAGATTTAGGATTCCTATATTAGACATCAAGTGTTCATGTTGAGCTCTGTTGAGACCCTTAGTTAGCACATCAGTTGGTTGATCTCTGGCAAGAATATAGTTGATTGTTACTAGTATTTGGTTGATCTTTTCCTCAATAAAATAGTAGCCTATTTCAATGTTCTTAGTCCATTAATGATATACAGGATTAGATACAATTTACAAAGTAGATTTTCTATCAGTGTAGATCTTCACAGGTTCATTGACATCAATCACAATCTCCTTTGGTAGTCTTCGTAACCAGATAAGTTCAGCCACAGTTGCAATAATGCTTTTGTATTAAGCTTTAGTTGAACTGCTTGAAATGGTGTTCTTCTTCGTAGACTTCCTGGAAATAATAGTTCCACTTAACTTCACAAAATGTCCAATGATAGATTTTCTTGAGAATGGGCATGATGCCCAATCTGAATCACAGCATGCTGAGACTTCATCATTTGTCTTACCGTACATTAACACTCCTTGTCTAGGTTTCTTCTTGATGTACTTGAAAAGTCAGAAGGTTGCATCCATGTGGAATTTTTTTCAATTGTTGTAGTAACAGGCTGAGAGTTTGGACACTCTAAGATATATCAGGCCTGGTCATTGTGAGATAGAACAGATTTTCTATAAGTTTCTGATAAGCATGCATATTTTCAGGTGGATCACTAGTTCCCTACTAGTTCTTATAGACATGATTATCATACTGCATATTAGTCATCTTAACGTTTGTATCTATAGGTGTATCAACTGGCTTAGCTGCACCAAGTTCCAGCTCAGACACAAGTTCTATTGCATATTTCTTTTGGGGCATCAGAATACCTTCTTTTGATTTTGAAAATTCAATGCCCAAGAAAAATTTAAGTTCACCTAAATCTTTTATCTTGAAATCTTGCTGAAGTTTGTCTTTAATATCTTCAATTAGTCTTAGAGTGTCTCCAATGATTAACATATCATCAACAAAGACTAGGACAATAGTAATACCTTCACTGTTGTGCTTTATGTTTAAGGAATGATCTAGTTGATGCTGCTTGAATCCTACTTTCATTAAAACATTAGATAACTTGGCATTCCACTACCTGGGAGCCTATTTGAAACCATATAGGGATTTTAAGATTCTACACACTGGTTTTTTCTCCTGTAATATCCCATATTTCCCTAGCATAATTAAGAACCAATACATGAGTATTTATATTTAAAATTTTCAAAATACCCATTATTTTTCAGTTTAGAGCCTGCCATTGCATAGGAAATTCAATTAGCTTTCCAACGGTATAAAATTCGCCCAAATTCGATAATCGGGTAAGAAGTTATGGAAATTTTAAGTTTCAATCGATAAAAACCATCATTTTGGTGACTAGCGCATAGCGGAGCCAATCTAAATCACAATTGTAAAAATCCAGTGAGACTCCACGATTCCACCACATGGCTGTGATGTCATATTTCACATTTGGTAATTTTCATTGAGCCCCCGCGATAATGGCACGTCGTGAAGGTGGCCAAAATAGTATTCCAAGGGCTTACCGCGATAGATCCACGTCGTGCTAAGATTCCAGTTCCTAGTCGTCAATTTTCAGTGAAGCTCCGGGATCCTGATGCGTCGCACCAGGGCCTCAAATCGAGATTTTCATTTTTTCCAGTTCCGCATTTTTAATTTCCAAGCGGATGTTTGGTTATTTTTCTAAGCCCTAAACTCATCCTAAACATGAAATTAAAGCCTAATAGGGCATCATATGCCCATTATTCTCAAATTACTCAAAAGGAGATCCATTCTCTTCAAGAGCACAAAAACCCTAGCTCTCAAAATTAAGTCCAAATCTCAAGAACTCACCATCAATCCTCTAAAATTCATTAACCTAGGTATGTTAAATTTTATTCATGGGTTCCTTTAACCCATGAAGTCCAAGTATCCTATTTATTACAAATTCATAATCTAATCAAAGTTAATTTGTTTTAAATTAAGTTTTAAATCATGAATCTCTATGAACTATGATTCTACACCATGTATGAATGAAATTGTTGTTGTTATTTAATTCCCCATGCGTTAATGTTATTTATCATTTATTTAAATCATGATTTAATGCTATTCATGTTGAATTCATGCATTTACTATGAATTCCATAACCTTCCCATGACTTGATTAAGCTATGAACTACAAGTTTTTGATAAAATGCATACAAGAATAAATATTTAATAAAAGCCTTCATGCTATGTCCTCCAAGCTTTAGTTTCATTTTACTATTATTTTTTGAGTCCTGGGGTTATTAAATACCCAAAAACCATAGTTATTTATTTAGTCCTATTTCAGTATCTTCAGAATAACTTCAGATTATATTATGAGCATTAGAAGAATAGTCAGTTAAACTTAGAAGTAGTCAGTAACTCAGTGCCATTCAGTTGGGAGTAGGATTTAGCACCGAGTGAGTGTAAGGATGGTGGCTTCCCCATCATATTGGCAGATTCTCTAGTAGTAGTCCCAAAAATCCAGAACTACGTAGCCAGCATAGGATATGAGAAGTCACTCATCAGTTTAGGCTTGACTATCTCGCAGGGGTCACTCATCAGTTTAGGCTTGACGCCCTTGGTCCTCTGGGATAGTACATCAGTATAGAGGATCCACACAGCCAGGATTAGTACCCATGGAACGGTACTAACACCTTTCAAACTTGGGTTATAGTTTGGACCCCAATTAACTCAGATTAGGGCTTGTCAGTTAGATGATACCTCCCACAGTCTCAGTTACAGTCTCAGTTCAGTTATCCAAATTCAGTTTCTTTACCATGGCATACAGTTACCAGTAACTCAGTTATCATATTTTCAGTATTTACAAATTATATTCAGATAATGTTATATGTTTGGTTATGCCTCCCCAATATCCATAGATTTCATGTATCATTAGTACTTATAGTTTTCATGCATCTTCAGTATTTGTAGATTTCATGCACTCTATTCAGTATCTTATGCTATTCGTATATATATATATATATATATATATATATATATATATATATATATATATATTCAGATGATTCTTTGTTCATGTTCATGAAACCATGCATATTAGCCTACCTCATTTAGAATATCAGTAAATTCAAAGTACTGATTGTATATCCCTTTATTTTGTGTTATGATGTATTATATCATAGGTTTAGACATCCAGTTCTCGGATTGCATATAGACTCATCAGGCTCTCAGCAGTAGTAGTGGTGAGTCCTCATATTTCGAAAATAGATTATTTTTAATTCATGCTTTCGATTTAGTAGTCAGTTGGAGTTAGTTAGGGCCTTTTTCATCAACTCTTATTCAGTTAGTCTAGAGGCTTTTCAGACACTATAGTCAGTTATTCAGTATTCAAACCTCAGTTGACATAATAGTTAGTTATTCAGTTTATCTCAAATTTTAGTATTTATTCATACCCAGATAGTTATTTCTTCAAATCATAATTCAGTATTTATTCCAGTTATTAAAATGTTTTGGCATATTAGTTATTCTTCCATTTTTATGATTGTGTTATTTAGTGCTCACAGCAGGTACCAACTCATGGGTTTGCTTGTGGTCCCTCGGGACTGTAAGCACCGTGTGATGCCTAGGGTGTACTCTCGGGATGTTACAAACTTGGTATCAGAGCCTAAGGTTTTAAAGTGCTCTAGGAAATCTGAAAGTCGCATCAAGTAGAGTCTTGTGCATGAGTCTATAAAGCACCACACTTATAGGCAGGAGGCTACAAGGCATTTAGGAAAAGTTTACCTTCTTTCAATATTCATGTCGTGCGAGTGAGCATGAGCTCAAGTTAAACTCTCAGTCCAATCCATTTCTTTCTTTCATTTACAGAACATGCCTCCCAAAAAAGAATAACAGAAGAGGAGCAGGAATCCAGCCAACACCTCCGCCCATCCAGGCTGACCCTTTGGACGAGCATATCTCTCACGTAAAATTTAGGGCTGCTTTCACCACTCTAGCAAACTCTGTAGTAGCACAGAATAAAAGGCTAGCTGTTTTTCAGGCCAACCCAGTGGACAATACTACTGCAACCAAAATTCAGGACTTCACCCGGATGAATCCTCCTTTTTTCACGGGATCCAAGTCTGAAGAGGATCCACAGGAATTCTTAGCTATGGTTCAAAAGGTAACAGATGCTAAGGGGGTAACATCCAGTGAGAGTACTGAGTTGGTTTCATATCAGTTGAAGGATGTAGCTCATACTTTGTTTAAGTAGTAGAAGGTAGATAGGGGTTTAGATACAGGGCCTATAGAATAGGAAGAGTTTTCTACAACTTTCTTAGACAAATTATTCCCATTGGAGTTAAGGATGGCCAAAGTGTTAAAATTTATTTACTTGAGGCAGGGCACCATGAGCGTGAAAGAGTATTCCCTAAAGTTTACTCAGTTAGATAGATATGCTCCTCATGTAGTGGCAGACAATAGATCCAAGATGAGCAAGTTTATGTCGGGTGTGTTTGATAATGTGTTCAAGGAGTGTAGGACCACAATGTTGATTAGAGAGATGGACCTGTCCAGGTTGATGGTCCATGCTCAATAGATTGAGGAGCAGAAGACTAAGGAGAGAGAGACGGAGAATAAGAAGGCAAAAACAGGTAGTTTTAATTTCAGTCAGCTAAGGTCAGAAGATGGTAACCTTCCTCAGCTATATCAAAGGTCTTCAAACCTAGCACCCTCTTCATCTAGTGCCCTAGTCCCAAGGCAGTGTTAAAATGGCCCATACGAATCCTCTATGTTAGAAATATGGCAGAAACCATCAGGGTGAGTGTAGAGTGGCCAGTGATGTATGCATCGGGTATGGCAAGAGAGGCCATTGGATTCGAGAGTGTTGAGTAGTTTCTCACACAGCTAGGGAGTTGTGCCAACAGGGCCAGTCCCATAAGTCATCAGTTCCAGCTGGTCTCCTGACTCAATAGGGTGCCGCTTCTAGTACTACCAGTGGTCAGCGTCCAAATAGACCGTATGCTTTTCAGTCTCACCAAGATCATGAAAATTTTCCTGACGTAGTTACTGGTACGTTGTAGGTCTTTTATTTAACTATTTATGCTTTACTATACCCTGGAGCTTCTCTTTCTTTTGTAACTCCTTATATAGCCGTCCACTTTGGAGTCAGTCCCAAAACTCTAGCATAGCCCTTTTTAGTGTCTACCCCAGTAGGTGTTTACATTATAGCCAGCCAGGTATACAGTAACTGTCCGGTCACAATATCTTAAAAAGTTACTTCAGTATATCTCGTGGAGTTAGAGATGACGGATTTTGATGTCATTCTCATCATGGATTGGCTCCACTCATGCTATACCTTAGTTTATTATAGAAATAGAATAGTTCATTTTCAACTTCCAAATAAACCAGTCCTTAAATGGAGTGGTAGTACTACAGCCCTTAGGGGTCAGCTTGTTTCGTACCTTTAAGAGAGAAGGATTATATACAAGGGGTGTATTTACTATCTTATTTGAGTCAAAGACTCTAATTCGGAGACTCCAACCCTTGAGTCAGTTTCAGTAGTCAGGGAATTTCCAGATGTGTTCCCTGAAGATCTTCCCGGTGTTTCTCCCGAAAGAAAAATTAACTTCGTAATAGACCTTCTCCCAGACACTCAGCCTATCTTTATTTTATGATACAAAATGGCTCCTTCCAACCTCAGAGAGTTAAATGAACGGTTGAAGGATCTCCTAGATAAGGGATTCATTAGACCCAGTGTTTCCCCATGGGGCGCGCCAGTCCTATTTGTGCGAAAGAAAAATGATTCTCTCAGGATGTGTATTGACTACCGTCAGTTGAACCAAGTCACCATCAAGAATAAATATCCACTTCCTAGAATCAATGACTTGTTTGACTAACTTCTGGGTGCCATCTAATTTTCAAAGATAGACCTCAGATTAGGCTATCATCAGCTCAGAGTTAGAGAATGTGACATTCTAAAAATAACTTTCTGAACTCGGTATGGTCACTTTGAATTTCTAGTCATGTCCTTTGGTCCTACAAGTGCCCCATCAGCCTTCATGGACTTGATGAACCGAGTGTTCAAGAAGTACTTGTACATGTTTATCATAGTCTTTATTGATGACATTCTTGTTTACTCCCATAGAAAAAAATGATCATGCAGACCATCTCAGAATAATGTTACAGACTCTTACAGCTCGCCAGTTGTTCGGTAAATTTAGTAAGTGTGAATTCTGGCTAAGATTAATAGCTTTCCTTATCCATATTATTTCTAGTTATGGCATTAGAGTTGATCCTCAAAAGAACAAGGCAGTAAGAAACTGGCCTAGACCCATCTCTCCATCAGATATTAGGAGTTTCTTGGGTTTGGCTGGCTATTACATTCGGTTTGTTAAAGGGTTTTCATCTATTGCCTCCCCTATGTCCAAATTAACTCAGAAGAAAGTCAAGTTTCAGTGGTCAGATTCATGCGAGAAGAGTTTTCAGAAGCTGAAGACTCGACTCACCTCAACCATAGTTCTTACCTTGCCAGATGGTTCAGATGGGTTTGTTGTATAATGTTATGTATCCAAAGTAAATTTGGCTTATGTCCTTATGCATATAGGTAAGGTCATAGCCTATACCTCAAGACAACTTAAACCCCATGAGAAGAATTACCCTACTCATGATCTTGAGCTAGTAGCTGTAGTGTTTGCCTTAAAGATTTAGAGAAATTAATTGTATGGGGTGCATGTTGATGTGTTCACAGATCACAAAAGCTTGCAGTATGTGCTCTATCATAAAGATTTGAATTTACATCAGAGGAGGTAGTTAGAGCTATTGAAAGATTATGACATGAGTATTCTGTATCATTCGGGAAATGCCAATGTAGTGGAAGATGCTCTCAGTAGATTGTTGATGGGTAGTGTTGCTCATGTTAAGGATGATAATAAAAAGTTAGTTTTGGTAGTTCATCAACTTGCCCGAATAGGTGTTCGCTTAGTCAATTCAGCAGAGGGTAGTGTGTGGGTGCAGAACAATTCCGAATCATCTCTAGTTTCTGAGGTGAAGGAAAAGTAGGATAGCAATCCCAATCTAGTGAAGCTGAAAGAATCAATCAGAGGCCAGAAGTTAGAAGTTTTCTCCCAAGAGGGAGATGGGGTGTTGCGTTGTCAGGGTCACTTGTGTGTGCCTGGTCTAGATGACTTAAGGCAATAAGTTCATGCAGAAGCGCATGGTGCTCGCTACTCTATTCATCCAGGGGCAACTAAGATGTACCGCGATTTATGGGAGATCTATTACTGGTGGGGTGAAGAGGGATATGGCAGAGTTTGTAGCTAAGTGCTCTACATTTCAGCAAGTTAAGATTGAGCACCAGAAGCCTAGTGGGTTTATGCAGGAATTCAGTATTCCCACATGGAAGTAGGAGGAAGTGAGCAAAGATTTTGTAATGGGTTTGCCCCGTACCCATCATCAGCATAATTCTATTTGGGTTATCATCGACAAGATGACCAAATCAGCTCATTTGTTGCCAATCAATACCTCTTATTCAGCTGTGGACTATGCCAAACTCTATCTCAGAGAGATGGTTAAGTTGCACGGTGTTCCCTTATCTATCACCTCTAATAGAGGTACCCAGTTTACCTCTCACTTTTGGAAAGCATTCTAAAAGGGTCTTGGTATCCAAGTCCACCTCAGTACAACCTTCTACCCTCAGACAGTTGGTCAAGAATAAAGGACCATTCAGACTCTAGAATACATGTTAAGAGTATGCGTTGTTTATTTTAAAGGTAGTTGGGTTGACCACTTTCCTTTGATTGAATTCGCATATAATAATAGCTATCATTCTAGTATTCAAATGGCTTCGTTTGAAGCTCTCTATGGTAGAGATGTACATCACCAATTGGTTGGTTTGTATTAGGTGAGGCCATGGTGGTAGGGATTGAATTGATGTTTGATGCCTTAGAGAAGGTTTAGTTAATCAGAGAACGGCTTAGAGTAGCCCAGAGCTGACAAAAATCATATGCAGATGGGAGGAGAAACGATCTCGAGTTTGAGGTCGGTGATTTTTTATACTTGAAAATATCTCTCATGAAGGGGGTAAAGATGTTCAACAAGAAATAGAAACTTAGTCCATGCTATGTCGGTCCTTTCAGAATTCTCAGTCATTTTGAAAAGGTAGCTTACGAGCTTGAGTTACCTTCACATCTAACTTATGTACACCCAGTGTTCCATGTCTCATTGTTGAAGAAGTGTATTGATGATCCAGCTGTAGTTGTTCCCATAGAAAGCGTAAATGTTCAGAACAGTCTTTCCTATGAGGAAGTTCCAGTCGAAATTCTTGATTATCAAGTTCATAGACTAAGGAACAATGAAGTTCCACTAGTCAAAGTTCTTTGGAGGAATTAGTTCGTTGATGGAGCCACTTGGGAAGAAGAAACAGATATGCGTACCAAGTACCCTCATCTTGTCGCCGCGAATTCAAATTTAGTTTAAGGTACTAATTTTCTTAAGATTTCTCTCTATCATGCTTAGTTTCAGTTGAACATCATGTTCATGTAAGTTGTGCATTTACAAATCAGTTCAGTCATGCATTCCATGCATCAGATATGCATGTTCAGTATGTAAGCTCAGTCCATCAGTTTTTCTCAGCTTAACCAGTCTCACTCGAGGATGAATGATCCCAAAGGGGAGATATTGTAATACCCCGTATTTCCCTTGAATAATTTAAGTTCAAATACATGAGTATTCATATAAAAAAATTTCGAAATACCCATTATTTTTCAGTTTAGAGCCTACCATTGCGTAGGAAATTCAATTAGCTTTCCAACTGTATAAAATTTGACCAAATCCAATAACCGGGTAAGAAGTTATGGCAATATTAAGTTTCAGTCGTTAAACACCATCATTTTGGTCAATAGTGAATCGTGGAGCCAGTCTAAATCACAATTGTCAAAATCCTGTGAGACTCCATGATTCCACCGCATCACTATGATGTCCTATTTCACATTAGACGATTTCCAGTAAGCCCCCGCGATAATTGTATGTCGCGGAGGTGGGCAAAATAGCATTCCAAAGACTTACTATAATAGCTCCACGTCGCGCCAAGCTTCCAAGTCCCAGTTGTCAATTTCCAGTGAGGCTCTGTGATCCTTGTGCGTCTCTCTAGGGCCTCAAATCAGGAATTTAAATTTTTTCAATTTTGCATTTTTTATTTCCAAGGGGCTATTTGGACATTTTCCTAAGCCCTAAACTTGTCCTAAACACAAAATTAAAGCCTAATAAGGCATTATATGCCCATTATTATCAAATTACTCAAAAAGGGATCAATTCTCTTCAAGAACACAAAAATCCTAGCTCTCAAATTCAACGCAAAATCTCAAGAACTCACCATCAATCCTCTCAAATTCATTAACCCATGTATGTTAAATGTTCATTCATGGGTTCATTTCACTCATGAAGTCCAAGTATCTGATTAAATTACAAATTCATAATCTTTTCAAGTTACTTTTTTTTAAATAAAGTTTTCAACCATGAATCTCAATGAACTATTATTCTACACCATGTATGAATGAAATTGTTGTTGTTATTCAATTCCCCATGCTTTAATGTTTTCACTCATTGATTTAAATCATGATTTAATTCTATTCATGTTGAATTCATGTTATTACTATGAATTCCATAACCTTCCCATGATTTGATTAAGCTATGAACTATAAGTGTTTGATAATATGCCTACAAGAATGAGAATTTAATAAAAGCCTTCATGCTATGTCCTCCAAGATTTAGTGTCATTTTACTATTATTGTTTTGAGTCCTAGGGGTATTAAATACCCAAAAACCATAGCTATTTACTTAGTCTTGTTTCAGTATCTTCAGAATAACTTCAGATTATATTATGAGTATTACCAGAACAGTTAGTTAAACTCAAAAGTAGTCAGTAACTCAGTTTCGTTTAGTTGGGAGTAGGATTTAGAACCGATTGAGTGTAGGAATGGTGTCTTCCCCATCAGATAGGCTGAGTCTCTATTAGAAGTCCCTAAACTCCAGAACTACGTAGCTAGCATAGGATATGAGAAGTCACCCATCAGTTTAGGCTTGAGTATCTTGCAGGGGTCACCCGTTTTTTTAGGCTTGAAACCCTTAGTCCTCTGGGACAGTATATCAGTATAGTGGATCCACACAACCAACGTTAGTACCCTTCTCACAGTACTAATACCCTTCCAAATGGTGTTACAGGTTGGACCACAATTAACTCAGATTGGGCTTATCGGTTAGATGATATCTCCCACAGTCTCAATTCAGTTATCCAGATTTAGTTGCTTGACCATGGCATATAGTTACCAGTAAGTCATTTATCAAATTTTTAGTTTTTAAATAATATATTTAGATCATGTTATATGCTTGGTCATGCCTCCCCAATATCCACAAATTTTATGTATCATCAGTACTTATAGTTTTCATGCATCTTCAGTATTTATAGATTTCATGCACTCTATTCAGTATCTTATGTTATTTGTATATATATATATATTAAGAAGATTATTTGTTCATGTTCATGAAACCATGCATATTATCCTACCTCATTTAGCATACCAGTTTATTCAAAGTACTGATTGCATACCTCTTTCATTTGTGCTATGATGTATTATATCATAGGTTCGGGCGTCCAGTTCCCAAATCACGTATAGACTCCTCATTCTCTCAGCAGTATTAGTGGTGAGTCCTCATATTTTGAGGACAGATTATTTTTAATTTATGCTTTCAGTTTAGTAGTCAGTTGGAGTTAGTTGGGGCCTGTCCCATCAACTCATATTCAGTCTGTCTAGAGGCTTCTCAGACACTACAGTCAGTTATTCAGTATTCAGACTTCAATTGACATGACATTTAGTTATTTAGTTTATCTCAGATTTCAGTATTTATTTAGACCCAAATAGTTATATCTCCAGATTCATAATTCAATATTTGTTCCAGTTAATAAAACCTTGTGGCATATCAGTTATTCTTTTGCATCAATGATAGTGTTATTAAGTTCTCACAGCAGGTACCAGCTCATGGGTTAGCTTGTGGTCCCTCGGGACTGTAAGCACCGTCTGACGCCAAGGGTATACTCTCAAGGCATTACAAACTTAGTATCAGAGCCTAAGCTTTTAAAGTGTCCTAGGAAGTCTGAAATTCGCATCATGTAGAGTCTTGTGCATGAGTGTATAGCGTGCCACACTTTTGGGCAGGAGGCTACAAGGCATTTAGGAAAAGTTTCCCTTCTTTTAGTATTTATGTCGTGTGAGTGAGCATGATCTTAAGTTAAACTCTCATTCTAATCTATTTTTCCTTCTATATACAGAACATGCCTTCCAAAAAGAATAACAAAAAAGGAGTGGGAAACCAGCCAACACCTTCGCCCTTCCAGGCAGACCCTCTGGACGAGCATGTCTCTCACGCAGAATTCAGGGTTGTGTTCACCACTCTAGAAAACTCTGTAGTAGCATAGAATGAATGGCCAGCTACTGTTCAGGCCAACCCAGTGGCCTATACTGCTGCAACCCGAATTTGGGACTTCACCCAGATAAATCCTCCTTCTTTCACGAGATCCAAGTCTGAGGAGGATCTATAAAAATTCTTAGATATGGTTTAAAAGGTAACGGATTCTATGGGGGTGACATCGAGTGAGAGTGCTAAGTTGGATGCCTATTAGTTGCAGGATGTAGCCTATAGTTGGTTTAAGCAGTTGAAGGTAGATAGGGGTGTAGATGAAGGGCCTATAGAATGGGAAGAGTTTGCTACAGCTTTCTTAGATAAATTCTTCCCATTGGAGTTGAGGGAGGCCAAAGTGTTAGAATTTATTAACTTGAGGCAGGGCAGCATGAGCGTAAAGAAGTATTCCCTCAAGTTTACTTAGTTAGCTAGATATGCTCCTCACGTAGTAGATGACAATAGATCCAAGATGAGCAAGTTTATGTTGGGTGTGTCTGATAATGTGGTCAAGGAGTGTAGGATGCAATGCTAATTCGGGATATGGACTTATCTAGGTTGATTTTCCATGCTTAACAGATTAAGGAGCAGAAGACAAAGGAGAGAGAGGGAGAACAAGAAGGATAGAGCGGGTAGTTTTAATTTCAGTCAGCCAAGGCCAGAAGGTGGTAACCGTCCTCAGTTTCATCAAAGGTCTTTAACTCCAAAATCCTCTTCAGCCATTGCCCCAGTACCCAAATTCAGAAATGATAATTGGGATAGGGAAAAAGGCTCTATGTCCCAAGCCAGTGTTAAAAGTTCCCGTACAAATCCTCTATATCAGAACTATGGCAGAAACCATTAGGATGAGTGAAGATCAAGCAGTGATATGTGCTTCGGGTGTGGCAAGCCAGGCCATTAGATTTGAGAGTGTCGGGTAGTAGCTCAGAAAGGTAGGGAGTTTCACCAATAGGGCCAGTCCCATCAGTCATCAGTTTCAGCTGGTCGCCTGACTCAGTAGGGTGCCGCTTCCGGTGCTACCAGTGGTCAGCGTCCAAATAGACTGTATGTTTTTCAGTCCATCCAAGATTAGGAAAATTCTCCTGATGTAGTTATTGGTACGTTGCAGGTCTTTCATTTACATATTTATGCTTTACTAAACCCTGGAGCTTCTCTTTCTTTTGTAACTCCTTATATAGTAGTCAACTTCAGAGTCATTCCCGAAACTTTAGCAAAGACCTTTTCAGTGTCTACCTTAGTGTGTGTTTCCATTGTATCCAGGCAGGTATACAGGAATTTTCCGGTAATAATATCTCAGAAAGTTACTTCAGTTAATCTCGTGTAGTTAGAGATAATGGATTTTGAAGTCATTCTCGGCATGGATTGGCTCCACTCATGCAATGCCTCAGTTCATTGTAGAAACAGAATAGTTTATTTTAAGTTTACAAATGAACCAGTCCTTGAATGGAGGGGTAGTACCACAGCTTTTAGGAGTCAGCTTATTTTGTACGTTAGGGCAAGAAGGGTGATATCCAAGGGGTGTATTTACCCTCTTGTTCGAGTCAAGGACTCTAATTCGGAGACTCCAACACATGAGTCAATTTCAGTAGTCTGGGAATTTCCAGAAATGTTCCCTGAAGATCTTCCCGGAGTTCCTCTCTAAAGAGAAATTGACTTCAGAATAGACCTTCTCCCAGACACTCATCATACCTCTATTCCACCATACCAAATGGCTCTATCCAAAATTAGAGAGTTAAAATAATAGTTGAAGGATCTCCTAGATAAGGGATTCATCAGACCCAGCATTTCCCCATGGGGTGCGCCAGTCCTATTCATGCGAAAAAAAGACGGTTCTCTCAGGATGTGTATTGACTACCTTAAGTTGAACAAAGTCACCATCAAGAATAAATATCCACTTCCTAGAATCGATGACGTGTTTGACCAACTTCAGGGTGCCAACTACATTTCAAAGATAGACCTCAGATTAGGCTATCATCAGCTTAGATTCAGAGAATGTGACATTCTGAAAACAACTTTTCGAATTCGGTATAGTAACTTTGAATAACTAGTTATGTCCTTTGGTCTTACAAATGCTCCAGGATCCTTTATGGACTTGATGAACCGAGTGTTCAAGCAGTACTTGGACATGTTTGTCATAGTCTTCATTGATGACATTCTTGTTTACTCCCGTAGTGAAAATAATCATGCAGACCATCTCAAAATAGTGTTATAGACTCTTAGATCTCACTAGTTGTTCTCTTTATTCAGTAAGTGTGAATTCTGGCTAAGATCAATAGCTTTTCTTGGACATATTATTTCTGGTGATGGCATTAAATTTGATCCTCAAAAGACTGAGGTAGTGAGAAATTGTCCTAGACCCATCTCTCCATCATATATCAGGACTTTCTTAGGTTTGGCTGGCTATTACCGTCGGTTTGTTGAAGGGTTTTTGTCTATTCCCTCGCCCATGTCCAAATTAACTAAGAAGAAAGTCAAGTTTCAGTGGTCAGATTCCTGCGAGAAGAGTTTTTAGAAGTTGAGGACTCGACAAACCTAAGCCCCAGTTCTTACCTTGCCAGATGGTTTAGATGGGTTTGTTGTGTACTCTGATGCATACAGAGTAGGTTTGAGTTGCGTCCTTATGCAGAGAGGTATGGTCATAGCCTATGCCTCCATACAACTTCAACCACATGAGAAGAATTACCCTACTCATGATCTTGAGCTAGCAACTATAGTGTTCTCCTTAAAGATTTGGAGGCATTACTTGTATGGGGTGCATGTTGATGTGTTCACAGATCACAAAAGCTCACAGTATGTATTCTCTCAGAAAGATTTGAATTTGCATCAGAAGAGGTGGTTAGAGCTATTAAAAGATTATGACATAATTGTTCTGTATCATTCGGACAAGGCCAATGTAGTGGGAGATGCTCCCAGTAGATTGTGGATGGGTAGTATTGCTCATATTGAGGATGATAAGAAGAAGTTAGTTCAGGAAGTTCATCAGCTTGCCCGACTAGGTATTTTCTTAGTCGATTTAGCAGAGAGTAGTGTGTGGTTACAGAGCAGTGCTGAATCGTCTTTTGTTTCTGAGGTTAAGAAAAAGCAGGATAGTGATCCCAATCTATTGAAGCTGAAAGAATCAGTCAAAGGTCAGAAGGTAAAAGTTTTCTCCCAAGGGGGAGATAGTGTGCTACGTAGTCAGGGTCAGTTGTGTGTGCCTGGTGTAGATTACTTAGGGAAATGAGTTCTTGCAGAAGCGCATGGTGTGCGCTACTCTATTCATCCAGGGGCCACTAAGAAGTACCGTAATTTATGGGGGATCTATTGGTGGAGTGGGGTAAGGAAGGATATTGTAGAGTTTGTAGCTAAGTGCTCTACAAGTCATCAAGTTAAGATTGAGCACCAGAAGCCTAGTAGGTCCATGCAGGAGTTCAGTATTCCCATATGGAAATAGGAGTAAGTGAACATGGATTTCGTAATGGGTTTGTCTCGTACCTGTCATCAGCATGATTCTATTTGGGATATCGTAGACAAGATGATCAAATTATCTTAGTTCTGGATAGTCCATACCTCTTATTCAGCCGAGGACTATGCCAAACTCTATCTCAGAGAGTTGGTTAAGTTGCACGGTGTTCCCTTATCTATCATATTTGATAGAGGTACCTAGTTTACCTCACACTTCTGGAAAGTATTCCAATAGGGTCTTGGTCCCTAAGTCCACCTCAATACAGCCTTCTACCCTCAGACAGATGGTCAAGAAGAAAGGACCATTCTTAATCTAGAAGAATGTTAACAGAATGCGCTGTTGATTTTAAAGATAGTTGGGATAACCACTTGCGTTTGATTGAATTTGCATATAATAACAGTTATCATTCCAGTATTCAAATAGTTCCATTTGGATCTCTCTATGGTAGAAGATGTAGATCATCAATTGGTTGGTTTGAAGTAGGTGAAGCCGCGGTGGTAGGGCTTGAATTGGTGCTTGATGCCTTAGAGAAGTTTTAGTTGATCAGAGAAAGTCTTAGAGCAGCCCAGAGCCGACAAAAATCGTATGTAGATGAGAGGATAAAGGATCTCAAGTTTTAGGTCGGTGATTTTGTGTACTTGAAAATATCTCCCATGAAGGGGATAAGGATGTTCGGCAAGAAAGGAAAACTCATCCCTTGCTATGTCGGTCCTTTCAGAATTCTCAATCATTTCAGAAAGGTAGCTTACGAGTTTGAGTTGCCTTCAGATCTAGCTTCAGTACACCAAGTGTTCCATGTCTCATTGTTGAAGAAGTGTATTAGTGATCTAGCTGTAGTTGTTCCCGTAGAAAGCGTAGATGTTCAGAACAGTCTTTCCTATGAGGAAGTTCCAGTCGAAATTCTTGATTGTCAAGTTTGTAGACTAAGGAACAAAAAAGTTCCACTAGTCAATGTTCTTTGGAAGAATTAGTCTATTGAGGGAGCCATTTAGGAAGCAGAAGGAGATATGCCGACCAAGTACCCTCATCTTTTCTCCGCGAATTCAGATTCGATTTAAGGTACTAATCTTCTTAAGATGTCTCTCTATCATGGTCAGTTTCAGTTGAACATTATGTTCATGTCAGTCATGCATTTACAAATCAATTCAGTCATGCATTCCATGCATGAAATATGCATGTTCATTGTGTAATCTCAGCCCATCAATTTTTCTCAGCTTAACTAGTCTCATTCGAGGATGAATGATCCCAAGGGGGAGGTATTATAATACTCCGTATTATCTCCCATAGTCTCAGTTAAAGTTTCAATTCAGTTGCTTGACAATGGCTTACAGTTACCAGTAACTCAGTTATTAGATTTTCAGTATTTACAAATTATATTTAGATCATGTTATATGCTTGGTCATGCCTCCTATTATCCATAAATTTTATGTATTATCAGTACTTACAGTTTTCATGCATCTTTAGTAGTTACAGATTTCATACACTCTATTCAGTATCTTATGTTATTTGTATATATATATATATTTAGACGATTATTTGTTCATGTTCATGAAACCATACATATTAGCCTACTTCATTTATGTAATGCCCTGAATCTAGTACACAAAATGCTACACGGTGCTCATGACCCCGAAGGACCACAAGCTAAACCATGAATGATATATGTACCTGAACACGACATAAAATACTGTATAAATGCTGAAATAAAGGTTGTAATGCAGTAAGGTTCAAAACTGATAAAATAATCTACGAATGATATGGTATCATAATACCAAAATAAAACCTGAAATAAACTGTCTGAACATGATAGTCTGAAAAGCCTCTAACTGACTGAACTGTCTGAATAAGGAGTTGATGGGACATGTCCCCAACTAACTCCAACAACTAAAATAAATTAATTAATGAGATAATTAAGTAATGGTCATGTCCTCAAGGATGAAGACTCACTTCTAACTCTGACTACTGAGACTGGAATGCTACTGATGCTATGGAGCTCGTGCTTCTGAACCTATGCTATAAGACACCATAGCACAAATGCGTCAGTATATTTGAATGTACTGGTATGCATGTGAGGTAGGATGAATGCAAAAGGATTCACATGCATGAACTATACTAACTGACTGCATAACATGAACGTGAGAATACATGCATGACTACATAATAACTATAACTGAGTTTGTGATAACATGATTAATGAGTTTGTGTACTGATAACATGATATACTGATATCTGTATAACTGAAATTAAGTGACTATATTTGACAGTTTAGGTTCTGATAGAACTAGCTGAGTTCCATACTGTTCTGAGTTAACTGTATCTGACAGTCCTAAATTTTGTAGAACTATCTGAGTTCTATTACTGAAACTGAATGACTGTATCTGATAGTCTTGATTCTATACTGAAACTGTGGGAAGTATTTATCAAACCGACATGCCCCAAATAAAGCAATATAACTGAGGTGGGGTCCAATTTGTAATCCTAATTAGAAGGGTGTCAATATTGCGCCACTAGTAAGGAAAAGTTGTGGGTAACCCTTATATGACAATGTACCCAAAAGAGAACGGTGGGGCCCTTATCTGACAGTACTTATCCACCTTATCAACCCTCATCTAACAGTGTTGATGTCTCAACCTATGCTGGCTACATAGTTGTGGAATGGAAAGATGACTTCTAAGAATCACACCCTCACCTGATAGTGTCTGTTCCCATCCTTGGGTTCACTCGGGGGTAATTCCTACTCCCATCTGAATAGACACTGAATATGGATTACTGAACTGAACTGGACTAAATAAATTGAGTTTCGTTGACTGACAAAATACAACTGAGATTACTGAATTTCTGAGATTTTTGGGTTTACTGAGTTTTCCTAAGTCACATGATTTACTGAATTTCTATGAACATGGCTCGACTGAGAGTATCTTGAAAACATGACACTAGTTCTAGGAACACATCTAAATTGTCGGGTACAAGTATCCCCATGACTCGATAGCATGAAACTGACAAAGCATGACTTTCTTGAATACATGACCAACATCACAATCTATAAAACAATAAGTTGGAGATTTCATGAAGTAGAAGTTCTAAAGCACCACAAGGGCTACACATGTATCCATAATCCACTGACTAAGACATTTCATCAAACATTTGACATGCATAAACTTGTACATGATTGGGGATTTCAAATTATCATATTAGTATGGCACTTTTCCTTCACATAGGCATTTAATCGAACATATAGGGAGCATGCTTTGTTTATACAATCATCAACATATCTAATAATCATGGATACGTCAATCAACATGTAAATTTAAGGTTTTATCATGATTATTATGCAAATCACCACATCCTAGGGTCAATCATTGGAATTTGTAGTTTCAAACATGAATCAAAACCCCACAACATCTTGAACATGAATTTCAATTCAATTTAAATCATGAACATTCATAAATACACAAATCTTGGATTTTGAAAAGAGATTCTTAAGCTTTATGGGTGAAAGGGACCCATGAATCAACATATGACATACCTGGGTTTTCATTTTCTTGAAGTTCTTGGACATGAAGAACTTAAATTTTCTAGTTTCTTGAAGAAGGATTTGGATCTTGTTCTAGGGGATTATATTTGAGAGAAAACCCTAATTTGATGTTGTAGATGGATAATGAACTTATGATCCTTGATCTAATATTATTAGGTATTAGAAATAGTGGTAAAAGAATCAAATAACCTTTTTAAAATGACTTTAAAATAACTGAATGAACTATGCGACGGTGGATGCGACAGTTCATCGGTCAAGACCGTCGCACCTGGGTAGAATAGGGGTTCACTGCCTCTTCTGTGATGGATTGGGTGATGGTCCATCACTAACTCAACAGTCTTTCGACCTGAGCCATTGCCCTTAGGTAGAAGGTGGTCTCATCGCCTCCGATGTGATGGTTTGGGCGACGGTCCGTCAGCCCTCATCGTTGCATCTGGGCAGTTTTGACTGCTTTCTGTAAAACTGCCATAACTTTCTACCCCTATACTGAATTTTAACAAAATTGGTATTGTTGGAACGATAATTCAATTTCCTACATGAAAAAAATTGAAAATCTTAAAAATTCTACGTATATAAAAGTAGATTCATCTTTCAAAGTAAGTTTCTAACATACTTGAGATGATATCAATCTAGGTAGAAGTATGGGGTATTAAAATTTAGCATACCAATACATACAAAGTATTGATTGCATACCTTTTTATTTTGTGATATGATGTATTATATCATAGGTTCAGACATCCAATTCCCTGATCGCGCATAGACTACTCAGTCTCTTAGCAGTAGTAGTGGTGAGTCCTCATATTTCGAGGACAGATTATTTTTAATTCATTCTTTCAGTTTAGTAGTCCATTGGAGTTAGTTGGGTGATGTCCCATCAACTCATATTCAGTTATTCTAAAGGCTTTTCAGACACTACAGTTAGTTATTCAGTATTCAGACTTCAGTTGACATGACAGATAGTTATTCAGTTTATCTCAGATTTCAATATTTATTCAGACCCAGATAGTTATTTCTTCAAATTCATAATTCAATATTTGTTTCAGTTATTAAAACCTTATGCATATCAGTTGTTCTTCCGCATTTATGATTATGTTATTTAGTTCTCACAGCAAATACCAACTCATGGGTTAGCTTGTGGTTTCTCAGGACTGTAAGCACTGTGTGACGCCTAGGGTGTACTCTCGGGGCATTAAATCTCCCCTTGGCTCTTGATTCTCTATAGATGGTCTATGTAAATCTCTTCATGAAGGTCACCTTTGTCATGACCCAAACCAAGGCCTTGTCATGACAGGTATATCAAGTCCCACATGGACCGAATATCACCTATTGCACCTACCAAAAACAAATGCATCACATCCTAAGGTCAGATAAATTCCAAAAATATAACAAGATAACGTGCAATAGATTAAGATAATTTTAATGCATGTCCATAACAAACTACCAACGATCGTTCAAACAACTAATCGACAAAGCCCAATATCTATAGTAGTCCTAACAAAGCATTTAAAACAATGATCCAAAACTGAATACCAACAAAATGTTGGGACTTTCCCCCGACTATAGCCAAAATAAGTCTAAAAAGATTGAGACATAAATAAACAAAACATAAAATGTATAATTTCGATGTATGGAAGGTCACAACTTTAATGTAAACTCACGAGATGATCCCAAATTCTAATTACTGAGCAGGAGTAGTAGATATATGACAAGTTCATGCATCACATGGGGATACAACGTTCCAAGATGGTTAGCAGGGTAAACACTAGAATGTAACTCGGGGACAAGGATAACATAATGGCATAATCAACTATTCAAAATCATTCCAAAACCAATGCACATAATCAAATACATCAACATATATTTATATATATCACATGCGGGGATAGGGAACAAGGCTTAACATGTATTTTAAAACTTTAGCCTGGATTGTGTAGCTCAACTTTCATAACATGTACCCATAGTCTACATGGGCCCCAGCTCTTACCCCTTAGTCAGGAACCGGTGTGTGTATCCGCATGAACTAGAAAATAATCTCATATATATGCACGGGGGACTCAAACCTCCAAACTATAAATAAGGTGTCTTAAGTACCAATCATGAAATAATTTACGGGAGACTCAAACCTCCCTATTATTTAAATAATAATGAGTGGGACTTGAACCCTCCCAGTTACTTTGACCCCCGCGTTAGCATACATGATTTTTAGTGTCGGTCACCCGGACCTCCACTTTCACGACTCAGCAACACAACCCTTATTAGAGTGAAACAACCTAGATTTTTGGCCCTTGGAAATTTATTGAGCTTTGATCTCATGACCTTGGTAACAACCTGCCCTATAAGTCATAGGGTGTCCAAACAAGTCATTAGGATGAGTCCTAACCAAAATTATAAGTTTATGGCGAGATTTTGCTCTAAGTATGAGTGGATCACTATGATCTATAATAATATGTTACGAGTAGTTAGTTGTAATCGTAGGGTGTCCAGTATAAGTCCCAAATTGGGTGGACCCCATAAGTCATAGGATCCCATTATGATTTTTGTGGTTAAGTTGTAAGGATGGCAGTATAGTGTGCCTTGGTGGTAATTCTATGCTTACAACTTATGGTGACGAGTCATAAGGAGTGTCTATGAGTTAAGAGTTGACTCATAGTAAAAAATTACCCTTTTTAATAGTTAAGTTAAGGGCATTCTAGATATTTACCCACTTACCTAACTTGAAATCGATGTCTTATAACCCCTTAAGGGTATCATTAGCCTACATAAACACAACAAAGTAACTTCTTAACACTCTCAAATTCCTCAAGTTCAAGAACACTTAGGGTTTTCAATAGGTTGATCAATTAGGGCTTTCAAGGGTGATTTCTCTCATTATATCTTACTATTTAAGGCATGTCACTCTTCCTTCATTGGTAATTTTTAAAAAAGCATATGTATTAAAGTGCTATTAAGATGGAATTATTTTGGTTTTGAAAATAGGGGTTGTAGGTTTTGAATGCTTGTTGTTGAACAATGTTTTCCTATGATTTTTTATGATTATTCATGCTCTAACTATGGTTTTAGATTGTGGGTGAATGGGTATGCTGAAGGAACTAAGGAATTGTGATTTTCTTAAACTTATGAATTTTAAAGTGGTAATGATCCTAACCCATAGTGTGAAATTATTTTTGAGTTACGATAAAGGTGGGAATTTGTAAAATTAAACTAGTCTTGAACTATTGCATGATATAATAAAGTATTTGAAACACAACGGTATAATTTAATTGACAAAGGAGTCGGTGTTCCCCCACCTTTTATTAATGAATAAAGAGAGTTATTTTCTCTATGTTAATTGGAATTGTTTGGCATGTGGTTGTTAACTTGCAAGTGTAGTTGGTATGACGATACAAAAAATATATGAATTAATGTGAAATGTGGTTTATGAATAATATTGTGTGATAAATTTTTTAACTGGGCTATAAATAGGGTTGTGTATCTTAGTCTTGAAATTGGAGGTCTGGGTGGCCGACACTGGAAATTGCATTTGCCAATGCGGGGGTCAAAGTGACTAGGGAGGTTGAGTCCCCCTTATGATTATTATTTCATGATTTAGGAGGTTCAAGTCTGTTGTAAATCGTTACATGATTGGGTGCATAAGTAACCTAAGTATATATTGTGAGGTTTGAGTCCCCCGTGTGCTTATATATGAAATTATTATCTGGTTTGTGAGGCTACACAGACTGGGGCCTGACCAGGGGATGATATTTAGGGCCCATATAGCCTATGGGTACTATTATATCATAGTTGAGCTACACAAACTAGGCTAATGTTTTGAAAATGCACGTTAAGCCTTGTTTCATATCCCGACATGTGATATATATATGTATATGCATCTGATTATGTGCATTGGTTTGAAAGATGATAAACTATTGATCATGTCACTATGTTATCATTATCCCTGAGTTACATGGTAGCTTTCACCCTGCTAACCATCTTCGGATGTTGTATCCCTATGTAATACAGGAATTAACCATACCTGTACTTTTTCTTCTCAGTGATCGTGGATTGATTGAGAATTGACATTGAAGAGGTGATCTTCCATACATCAAAAGTCTAAATTTCATACTTTATTCATATTATGTCTTACTTATTTTTGGATATTGTTAGTGGCATATACCGACACTTTATTAGCATTTAGTTTTGGAATCATTATTTAAAAGGCTTTGATTGGACTACTGTGGTTAATAGACTATGTCGGTTAGTCATCGATGTTTGGTCATGGATATGCATTGAAATTTTCTTAAGTTATTACACGCTATCGTTTTATATATTTGGAATTCATTCGACTCTAGGGTGTGTTGTGTTTGGGTCAGTTAGGTTCAAGGGGTGATCTCCGATCCACGTGTGACTTGGGATACTTGACACGACCAAGCCCTAGTTTGGGTCATGTCAGATTGGTATAAGAGCCAAGGATTGGTCTCATTGTGTGTCCAATAAAGTTGTGTTGAATAGAGACTCTTTTATGGATTTGTATAGTGCCACACCTACAAGGGAGAGGCTACGAGGCATTTAGGAATGTTTTCCTTTCTTGTTGTCTCATTTCAAGCTATCGAGTTTGAGGTCTTGAGTCTCTAATTCTTATGTGTTCACCTTTCATATTATGTATCCTAGATGATCTGAAGCTCATGGAAAATCCTCTATCCCACTTAAGGACAATGCTAGTGGGACATGCCCTGCTTATGAGTTACAAACATAGTCTAGGAGTCCATTTCCTAATTTCCTTTCTGGAGTTCCATCGATTCACTCTTTTAATCATTGAGCTCCTCAGGCTGATGTGTCAAATGCAGAATTTCATTAGTCTATTCATATGTTGGCTCAGTTAGTAGCTTCTCAGTCTAAGCGTGTAGCTTTTATTACTCTATCTTCTGAGAAAATAAGGGTTGGCCAATTTATGAGATTTAGTCCTCCAAAATTTAATGGTGTTAGGTTTAAAGAGAATTCTCTAGGTTTTATAGATAAGAAGGAGAAGATCTTCTGAGTTATCCATGCTTCATATGAAGAGGGTGTGGAATTTGCTTCCTATCAACCAAGGGATGTAGCATACCAATGGTATGAAAGAAGAGATTTCTCTAGTTCTTTTTTAGACCACTTTATTCCTCAAAATCCGAGGAAGGAGATAGAGAAAGAATTTGTTAATCTAAAGCAACGTAGGATAATGGTCAATGAGTATGTCTTGAAATTCCATCAGTTCTCTCGATATGATCACGAGTTAGTGTCTAGGAAGAGGTCTATAATGAGAAAATTTGCTTTTGGGTTGTCCCATGCTTTGATTCTAGAGAGTAAGGATGCTTAGCTGAGCAAGAATATGGACATCTCCATCTTGGTTGTGTATATGCAGTAGGTTGAGAAAGAGAAGAAGAAGCAGAAAGAGATAGGGAAGAGGCAGAATAAAAAGTTTAGGTTTTTAAATGAGGGCAGAGGTTAGCAACAGAGTGGTAGAGATAGTGGAAAGTGGTCTAAGAGTATTGGGGGAATTATGGTTCCTAATCTACACCTAGTGTTCCCTATTTGAAGTTACTGGATGATCATCATTATTAGCATGATAGCTATTTTAGCGCACATGATTCCTAATCATAGGCTAATGGATCTCATTCAGCTTCATCTTATCCTCTTTGTAGATTCAGCGGGCAAGTAAACCGTGGTTTTTATGAAGAGGGGAGGAACACATATTTTAAATATGGTAAAATTGGTCATTTGAAGAGGGATTGTCCTTATAAGGTTTCTTCAAGGCTAAATAAGGTTCCTATTTCCACTTTATCAGCTCCTACACTAAAGGTTGTTGTTTTTTCTTCTAGTATCGGTATTGGCCGGAATTGCTTGTATGCTCTTGCTACGCGCCAGGACTCTAAGGTATCTCCCAATATCGTTACTAGTATGTTATAACTTTTCTCTCATGATGTGTATCGTTTGTTTGATTCGGGGTCTACTCTGTCTAATGTAATCCTATCTGTGGCTGTATATTTTGGTTTTGGTCCCAAGTGTATCCCTAATCCCTTTTTCTATTTCTACCTTAGTGGGTTACTGTGTGGTTTCTAGGAGGGCTTATAGGGGTTTTTGTGGTATCAATTGGTGGTAGAGAAACTCTGGTGGATCTTATAGAGTTATACATGGTTGATTTAGATATCATATTAGGGATGGATTGGTTGCATTCATGCTATGCCTCCTTAGATTATCGAACTCATAAGGTTATGTGTAAATACTATAATGAACCAGTCATTGAGCAGAAAAGAGGCTCTCTAGTTCCAAAGAGAAAATTCATATCATATCTTAGAGCTCAAAAGTTGATTTCTAAGGAATTTCCTTATCATTTGGTCTGGGTTAAAGATTCAAAATCAGAGGGTCCTTCCTTACAATCTGTTCCCATCGAATGAATTTCTTGAGGTTTCTCTTGATGATCTTCCTTGTATCCCTCTCGATAGGAAGCTTGATTTTGGGATTGACCTTTCTCCGAAGAATCGTCCTATTTTCATCCCTCCTTAAATAATGGCTCCTGTTGAGTAGAAAGAGCTTAAGGAACAGTTGAAAAACCTCCTTGACAAGGGTTTTATCCATCCTAGTGTGTCTCCATAGGGTTGTCTTATTTTGTTCATCCATAAGAAGGATGGTTCCTTTTTGTTGTGCATCGATTATGGTCAGTTGAATAAGGTTACAGTGAAGAAAAAGTATCATCTTTATTGTATTGATGATTTCTTTGACCAGCTTCAGGGTTCTAGATGTTTCTCTAAACTGGATCTTCAGCCTAGTTATCATCAGCGAAATATCAGGGAGGTAGATGTCCCTAAGACTACTTTTAAAACCCTGTATGGTCACTATGAGTTCCTAGTCATGTATTTTTGTCTAGCTAATCCCTCGATGGGATTTATAGATCTCATGAATTAGGTGTTCTATTAGTTCTTTGATTTATTCATCATAGTGTTCATTAATGATATTCTGGTGTACTCAAAGAATGAGGAAAATCATGCTGACCATCTCCGCATTATTTTGCAGACCATGAAAGAACAAGATTTGTATGCTAAGTTTCCAAACTGCATGTTTTGGTTGAAAGATGTTACTTTTCTAGGTCATGTCATTTCTAGTAAAGGGATCATGATGGATCCGCATAGAGTTACAGTGGTTAGGAAGTAGCCTTGGCCCACGACTCCAACAGATATTCAAAGCTTCTTGGAGTTAGCCACTACTATAGGAGATTTGTAGAGAGTTTCTCGACTATAGCTACATCAATGATTATATTTCTGCATAAGAAGGTGAAGTTCTTCTGGTTAGATGCTTAAGAGGGTTGTTTTTAAAAGCTGAAAGATAAGTTGGCTTCAACTCTAATTTTGACTATGCCCAAAGTTAATAAGAGATTCGTGGTTTATTGTGATGTGTCTCATGTGGAATTTGGTTGTGTGTTGATGCAGCATGGTAGGGTAGTGCCCTATGCTTCTAGGCAGTTGAATAATCATGAGAGAAACTATTTGACTAATGACTTGAAGTTTTTGGTTGTGGTATTTACATTGAACATTTGGCATCACTATTTGTATGCAGTCCATATAGATATCTATTATGATCATAACAGCCTACAATATGTGTTCACTCAAAAAGAGCTAAATCTCAGGCAAAGAAGGTGGACTAAGTTTCTAAAAGACTACGACATGAGTCTTTATTGCGACCCAGCTAATGCTAAAGTGGTTGTTGATGCTATTATCAGGTTACCCATGGAGATTATAGCTAATATGGATGAGGATAAGAGGGAGTTAAGGAATGATATTCACTATTTGTCTTACCATGGAGTTTGTCTCTTGGATTCTGAGAATGGGGGTGTGTTTGGGCAAAAGGTGGTGCAGTCCTCTCTTGGTAATGAAATAAAGGAGAAATAGGTATTGGATCCTATCTTAATAAAGATTAAGAGTGATATGGGACAAAAAAAGGTTATAACTTTTGATATATATGGTAATGGTATCGTGAGGTACCAAGACAGGTTATGTGTTCCCGATGTAGATGGGTTGCAAGAGAGGATCATGGTTGAGGCTGATGAGTCACATTATTCCATTCATCCTAGTTCGAATAAGATGTATCATGATCTTAAGAAGATTTATTAGTGGAACAATATGAAGCAAGAAGTGGCTAGTTTTATGGCTAAATGCATGATGTGTCAACAAGTGATGGTTGAGCAATTGTGGCCCTAAGGGTTGTATCAAGAAATTGAGTTGCCTTTGTGTAAATAAGAAATTATTAATATAGAGTTTGTTATCGGTCTTCGTCAGTCTCGAAATCGGTTTGATATGATTTGGGTCATTGTGGATAGGATAACTAAGTTTGTTCACGTTTTCTAGTAAGAACTAATTTTTTGGCAGAAGTCTATGAGAGGTTGTTGCTCACACAGATTGTGAAGTTTGATGCGGCACATTTTTCTATCATGTCAGATCATGGTACTGAGTTCTCACCATAGTTTTGGCATTCATTTCAGAGAGGTTTAGGAAATAAGGTGAGCCTTAGTACTGCTTTCTACTTGTAGTCAGATGGACAAGTGGAAAGGACTATTCAGAAGCTGGAAGACATGCTTAGAGTTTGTGTGATTGACAATGGTGGTAGTTGAGTTGATCATTTTCCTCTTATAGAGTTTGCGTAGAATAATAGCTACCACTCTTGTATTGGTATGGCTCCTTTTGAGGCCTTGTATATGAAACACCCTAAGTTCTAGTCCCTAGAAATTTCTTGAGTTTGATCTTTATGATCATCATATGACTAAGGCTTACTTGTCGTTTGATGTGGGTATGATTAGGGGTCTTATTCATATGTTACTTAGTGTGGTTTTGGTTGTTTTTGTCCAGGGTACAAGTGGACATCATAAGCGTTGTATGTACATGATACAAGAGGTAGGGTCCAAACCGTATGTTATTCATTGTCTAGCCTTGACATTCTGGTTAGGGTATGATTTAGTGGGTACTTGTTGTATAGTGATGCTATAATTTGGGTAAGGGGAGTCGTATGCTGGACAAAATATGGTGTCCAACTTCCTATCTTAGGTATGAGTGGATGGTACCACTCATATGATATGGGTACGAATGGAGAGATCCAATCTTACCCACCTGCGAGAATTTTTACATTTTAAGTTGGAGGTATTCTAGACATTTCCCCTCTTAACCTCTTTTGACCCCATGACATAAAACACTCTTGGGATTAACCTACTATTCCCAAGTCAAACACTCTCAAATCACTCTTAAATCTCTCTCAAGATCTTGGCTTAAGAAGGGCTAGGGTTTCCTAAAGGTGATTCAATTAGGGGCTTTCAAGAGTAGATCTCTACGTCTTCTTTGGAATCTAAGGTATGTTTCTCCTCCCTCATTGTTAGTTCAAGCTAAAACATGTTTTACTTAATCATTTTCATGGTGTGATTGTAGGTTTGTGTTGGTTTTGAAATATATGTTAGGGCTTTTGGTTGTTCTTGGTTGGATGATCTTTTCCTATTTTTTGTTTATAGTTTTTCATGTTATAATGTTGGTTTGAACTTGTGGTTTCATGGGAATGATTAATTGGTTCTTGGTTTTAGTTTTAGAAACTATATGCCCTCATCATGTTTGTTAAAATGCCAATGAGAAAGTATTTTTCACATAGTTTGACTTTTATAGAAAACCTTGCATTTCATATTTTGGTAATAGAACCCTAAATGGTTTGATTGAACTAAATGATTTGGAAAGGCCTTGGTAGCCATATTTTTAACTGATTGGAAATCCTATAGGGTATATAGGAATCCCTTAAGTATTGGCAAATGCTATTGTTTGCAAGCTATAGTCAGTATGATGATATCACTTATTAATGCCTTGGTAATTAACTCTGGAATTGGTGAATTGGTGGTTTGGTTATGTTCTTAAGGTTTTTAATTAGGAAATAATGGCGGGTTATGATAGCTAACTGTGATGGTGTGAATCTAATGGATGGACACATGAAACTCGTGTTTGCCGACATGAGGGTTGGTCATGGTTACAAACTTATGGGGTATAGAAGAATCCCATAAGTTTATAATTGTATATTTGTATAATAAAGGGCAAAAGGTACATGAGAATTCCCTACCCCTATAATATCTCTGGTTTGTGCGGCTACATGCACTGGGGCTCGTTCAGGGGGTAACATTGGACACATATGGCCCTTGGGTAGATTTAGGATGGACAAGCTACGCAGCCCAGGTTAAAGATTTAAATGCATGCTAAACTCGATTCCCTTTCTGAGCATGGTATATATGTATGCATGTATGTGATTGCATATGGTTATTTACTTTATTTTAAATAATTGCATCATTTTATCCTTATTCCTGAGTAAATACTAGCGTTCACTCCTAACCCATCTTCGGGCACTATATCCCCATGCGATGAAGAAATCGGCCATACTACTCCTCCTGCTCAGTGATCTTGGATTCAAAAACAACTTGTGTTAGACTAAAGTGGTAAGCTTCCATAATTTGGAAGCCTCCATTTCATATTATGGATATTATTTCATACTTTTTGTTATTTCTTGGACTTTGGTTTTGGAAATAGTCGGGGGCATGTACCGACCATATGTTTGTTTTTGTTAAAGGTTTTGTGTGGCTACTTGGGGCATGGGAAGCGTCGGTATTGGTATCAGACTTGGCATTGGTATTGGTATTAGGGCTGATACCGGTTAGATAATTGATTGTATTGTCGGTTGGTTATGGTTATGGATTATTTTATAGTCTTTGAGTATTAATTATCTTATTTTATTACATGCTTCGAATTCATTTGATATAGGGTATAGGGCTTTTATGGTTGGGTATTGGGGGTGGTCTCGAGTCTCGGTTGGACTTGAGGCACCCGACACGACAAGGCCCTGATTTAGGTCATTTCATATTGGTATCCGAACCCTAGGTTCATGGTCACTTGGGAGTCCACAATGTCGTGTCTAGTAGTGTCTCTTTTAAGGATGTGTAATGCGCCACACTCATATGGGAGAGGCTACCAGGCATTTAGGAGTGTTTCTCTTTCTTGTGTTCTATTTTCAAGATATAGAGTCTTGGTCCTGAAATCTTCTCTAATTCCCATTTGTTTGCTTGTGATTTCATGCCTCGATAATCTGAAGTTCACAAAAACTCTTATGTCCTAACTGAGGATAATGTTGATGGGACTCGGTCTACTATGGGATCCATACTCGGTACAGGGGTCCAGTTCCTGATTGTCTTCCTAGAGTTTCACCGGTTTTCTTTAGTGCATCTCAAACTCCTCCGACTAAACTGATAAACACTGATTTTTGTCAGTCTATTCACATGTTGGCATAGTTGGTAGCGACTCAGTCTGAGCATGGTAATCCTGTTACTCCATCTTTCGAGGACGCAAAGGTTTGCTTATTCATGAGGTTTAATCCTCTGACCTTTACAGGTGTTAAGGTTGAGGAGGATCCTTAAGGTTTTTTGGATGATATGGAAAATATCTTTCATGTTATGCATGCCACCAATGTTGAGGGTGTAGAGTTTGCAGCCTATCAGCTGAAGGATATGGTGTACCAAAGGTATGAGGAATGAGATCAGGAAAGGGGAGACAATGTTGAGTCATCTAGGAGGGAAGATTTCTCTAATGCTTTCCATGATATCTTCTTTCCTCAAGAGTTGAGGGAAGCTACTGCGGAAGAGTTTGTTAATCTAAAGCAAGGTAAGATGTTTTTCAAGGAGTATACCTTAAAGTTTCACCAGTTGTTTTGGTATGCTCCAGAGGTGGTTTCTAGCATGAGGGATAGAATGATAAAGTTTTCTTTTGGTTTGTCTAGAGATTTGACATTGGAGAGTAAGGCTACCTTTTTTATCAAGTATATGATATCTCCAAGTTTGTTGTATACATGAAACAGGTAGATAAAGTGAAGAAAAATAGGCTGAAATAGTAGAGCGGCAGGGCTAGATTTTTAAGTTCTCTCAGTAGGGTGGTGGGCATTAGCAGAGTGATAGGAATGGTGGAAAGTGGCTCAAAAAAAAGTGGGGCAATTCTGGGTCTTACTCGTTGGCTCGATCTCCCTATCCAAAGCCATCGGGTGATAGGCGTTTCCATGGTGGTGATAACTTTAGGGCTTAAGGTGACTAATCTCAGGCTAGTAGGGCCCTATCAGTTCCATTATATCCTTCCTACAAGTTTTATGGTAGATTGGATCGAGGTTTCTATGATAAGGTGAGGGACAGGTTCTTCAACTGTAGTCAGCCAGGGTATATACTTCAAAATTTTCCTGTTGGTAAGGTTACTTTGGGAACGAAAAAGGTTCCAGTTGCTTCATCATTAGCTCCAGCACAAAACGGTGCACTATCTAGTTTTGGCACTAGTCGGAACCGCCTTTATTCTCTCACTGCCCGACAATAGTTCGAGGCATTTCTTGACATCGTGACTGGTATGTTGAAACTCTTTTCCAGTTGTATGTACTATTTGATTGATTTGGGGCCCACTTTCTCTTATGTGACCCCATTTGTGGTTGTGCATTTTGATTTTAGTTTGGAGTGTGTTTCTAACCCATTTTTTGTTTCTACCCCAGAAGGTAGTGATTGCTAGAAAGTGTATAGGGGGTATGTGGTATCTTTTTGTAGTAAAGAAACTATAGTGGACCTATTTGAATTAGACATGATGGATTTTGCTGTCATAATTGGGATGGATTGGTTGCACTCGTGCTACGGTTCTCTAAACTGTTGGACCCATGAGGTTGTCATTAAATTACCTAATGAGCCGATTATTGAGTGAGATGGTGGTCCCCTAGATCCCAAGGGGAATTTTATATCTTATCTTATAGCTCAGATATTAATCTCTATGGTATATCTCTATCATCTAGTTTGGGTTAAAGATTCTAAATCAGATGGTCCTTCTTTTCATTTTGTCCCGGTGGTGAATGAATTTCCTAGCGTCATCCCTAATGAACTTCCTGGTGTTCCTCCTGATAGGGAGATTAGTTTGGGATTGATCTTGTTCTGGACACTTGTCCAATTTTTGTTCGTCTACATAGGATAGCTTTGGCTGAGTTAAAAGAGCTCATGGAACAACTCAAGGATCTTTTAGATAAGGGTTTCATCTATCCTAGTATGTCCCTTTAGGTTGTATTGGTATTATTCGTGCATAAGAAGGATGGCTCCCTTCGGATGTCCATTGATTACCGATTGTTGAATAAGGTGAAGGTAAAGAATAAGTATCCTCTTTCAAGGATAGATGATTTGTTTGATCAGTTGCAAGGTGCTTTGTTTTTCTCCAAGATTGATCTTCGTTCCTGGTATCATCAGTTAAAGATTAGGGTAGAGGATATCCCTAAGACTGCCTTCCAATCCCGGTATGGGCATTTTGAGTTCTTGGTGATGTAACTTGGATTTCAATGCCCTAACGACATTTATGGATTTGATAAATAGGGTTTGTTGTCGGTTTTTGGATCTGTTCATCATTGTTTCATAGATGATATCCCTGTGTATTCAAGAGAGAAGTGGATTATACCGATCACCTCCGCATTGTGTTGTGGACCTTGCAAGAGCAACAGTGGTATGCTCAATTTTAAAAATATAAATTCTAGTTTAAAACTGTCACTTTTCTGGTTTGTATCATTTCTAGTGAAGGGATCATAGTGGATCCGTAGATAGTTGTAGTGGTGAAGAAGTGGCCTAGACCCACGACACCAACCGATATTCAGAGCTTCTTGGCTTTAGATGGTTATTATAGGAAATTTACGGAAATATTTTGACTATAGCTTCCCCATTGACTAAATTGACTCAGAAGAAGGAAAAGGTCCTGTGGTCGGATGCTTGTGAGGGTAGTTTTGAGAGGATGAAAGATAACTAACTTTGACTTTGGTGTTGACTTTGCCTGAAGGAACTGAGGGGTTTGTGTTATACTGTGATGCATCCCATGTAGGACTTGGTTATGTTCTGATGCAGTGTGAAAAAGAGATAGCTTATGCTTCCAGGCTGTTAAAGGTGCATGAGAGGAATTATCCTACTCATGAATTGGAATTATTAGCCATGGTGTTTGCATTGAAAATCTAGTGTCACTATTTATATGGAGTGCATGTGGATATATTTTCTAATCATAAAAGCCTGCAGTATGTGTTTACTTGGAAAGAGCTTAACCTTAGGCAAAAGGAAGATTAATACATTAGTCTTCACTACCACCCAGGTAAAGATAACATGGTTGTTGATGCTCTTAACCGGTTGTCCATGGGCAGTCTAGATCATGTGGACAAGGAGAAGCGGGATTTAATGAAGGATATTCACCATTTGGCTAACCTTGGATTTCACCTTTTAAACTCTAAGAATTGTGGTGTGTTGGTACAAGAAGTGGTGCGGTCATCTCTTGGTGTTGAAATCAAGGAGAAACAGATGTTATATTTTGTCTTGATAAGGATCAAGGTTAATGTAGATGGGCAGAAAGTGATGGCTTTGAGATTAGTGGTGATGGTACTTTGCTGTACTATGGGAGATTATGTGTTCCCGACGTCGATGGATTATGAGAAAGGAACTTGAATGAAGCGCATGAGTTTCTCTATGTTGTTCATCCTAGTTCACAAAAAATGTATCATTACCTCAAAGAGATGTATTGGTGGAACAATATGAAGCGGGATGAGGCTAATTTTTTGCCCAAATGCATGGTGTGCCAACAAGTGAAGGTTGAGCATATGAGTCTCGGAGGATTGTATCAGTAAATTGAGCTACCTGAATGGAAGTGGGAAGGGATCAACATGGATTTCATTACCAATCTTCCTCAGTCTTGAAAGAAATTTGATTTGGTATGGGTCATGATGGATAGGATAACAAAGTTGGCTCACTTTTTTCTAGTGAGGACTAACTTCTCAGCAGAGGATTTTGTAAGGTTTTACCTCTAAGAGATAGTGAAGTTTCATAGGGCACCTATCTCTATCATCTTGGATTATGGTACACAGTTTTTATCTTATTTTTGGCGGTCATTCAAGAAAGGTTTGGGGGACTAAGGTTAGTCTTAGTACTACTTTTCATCGGAAGTCAGATAGGTAAGAAGAAAGGACAATTAAGACATTAGAAGACATTATTCGTGCTTGTGTGATTGATTATGGTGGTAGTTGGATTGAGCATTTTCCTCTTGTGGAGTTTTCTTATAATAATATCTACCACTCTTGCATTGGGATGGCTAAATTTGAAGTGTTTTATGGTTGGAGGTGTAGGTCTCCTATTGAGTGGTTCAAGCTTTGTGAGGCAGATATGTTTAGTTTGGATTTGGTCCACTAAGACATGGAGAAGGTAAAGGTGATCCCGGATAGGCTTAAGGCTACCCAAAGTTGCCAAAAGTCCTATGCATTTATGAGGCGAAGAGAGAAAGGGTTTGAGGTTGGGGATAAGGTGTTCTTAAAGGTGTTTCCCATGAATGGAGTGATGCGGTTTGGGAAGAAGGGAAAGCTCATTCCCCGATATGTGGTACATTATGTGATTTTGAAGAGGGTTGGTAATGTTGCATATGAGTTGGAATTTCCTTCTAGTTTGAGTTCCATTCACCTGGTTTTCCATGTCTTTGTGTTGACAAAGTATATGAGTTAGAATTTCCTTCTAGTTTGAGTTCCATTCACCCGATTTTCCATGTCTTTGTGTTGACAAAGTGTATTGGTGATCCATCGCTAATTCTGCCTATCAAGGATATTGGTATTTTGAATTCCCTATTTTACGAAGAGATCCCGATTGAGATCTTGGATCGTTAGTTTAGTCGGTTGAGATCCAAGGATGTGGCCTCGGTAAAGGTTTTATGGGGGAACCTAATGTTCAAGAGGCTACATGGGAAGAGAAACAGGACATAAAGTCCAAGTACCCATTCTTGTTTTCTGCTCCAGAAATTCATGCGGAAGGTATGTGTTCTTCATAACGTCTTTGTTTTCAAACTTTGTTAAAGGAAAGATTAATTCCTTGCATCTTCTTTTTACTAACTTAGTTAAAGGTCAGAATTGAGGTGTTGGGGTGTAAATCGTGCTTGTACTACCTTGTTCTATCTTTTGAGGACGAATGATCCAAGTGGGGGATAATTGAAATACCCTAGGTTGTGGTCCCTAGAAATTTCCTAAGTTTGAGATTTTGATCATCATACGACTCTGGCTTACTTATCGTATGTTGTGGGTACATTTTAGGGGTCTTGGTCGTATGTTACTCAGTGTGGTTTTGGTTATTTTCTATACAAGGTACGAGTAGACATCATAAGAGTCGTATATACATGATACGAGAGGTAAGGTACAAACCATATGTTGTTCATTGTCTAGCCTTGACATTCGGCTTAGGGTATGACTAGGTTGGTACTAGTCAAATAGTGATGGTACAATTTGGGTAAGGGGAGTCATATGTTAGACTAAATATGGAGTCCAACTTTCTTTCTTGGGTACGAGTGGATGGTACCGCTCGTATGATGTCAATACAAGTGGAGAACTCCAACTGTACCTACCTGCGGAAAGTTTTACAATTTAAGTTGGGGGTATTCTGGACATTTCCCCTCTCAACCTCTTTTGACCCCACGACTTAAAACACTCTTGGGACTTTATTAACCAACTATTCCTGAGCCAAAAACTCTCAAATCACTCTTAAATCTCTCTCAAGGTCTTCGTTCAAGAAAGGGATAAGGTTTCCTAAAGGTGATAAATTAGGATCTTTCAAAAGTAGATATGTCCATCTTCTTTGGTATCTAGGGCATATTACTCCTCCCTCATTGTTATTTCAAACTAAAACCATGTTTTACTTGATGGTTATCATGGTATTATAGTGGGTTTGTTTTAGTTTTGAAATATATGTTGGGGGTTTTGGTTGTTATTGGTTGGATGATATTTTACCAAGTTTTATTTATGGTTTGTTATGTTATGATGTTGGTTTGAACATATGGTTGAATGGGAATGATTAATTGGCTCTTGTTTTTTTGGGGAAACTATATTCCATCAAAATGTTCATTAAAATGCCAATGATAATGTTTTCGTCACATAGTTTGACTTTTATCGAAATCCTTGCATTGCATAATATTGGAATGGAACCCTAAATTGTTTGATTGTATTAAATGATTTGGAAAGGCCTTGGTGGCCAAAGTTTTGATTGATTAGAAATTCTATGGGGTACATGAAAATCCCCTGAGTGTGGGCTAATGACTTTGCTTACAAGCTATAGTCGGTATGACGATACCACTTCATGATGCCTTGATAATTAACTCTAGAATTGGTGGTTTGGTAATGTGCCATAGGTTTTTAATTGGGAAATAATGGTGGGTTGTGATAGCTAATAGTGAAGGTGTTATTCAAATGGATGGACACTAGAAACTCATGTTTGTTGACACGAGGGTTGGTCATAGTGATCATATACTTGTGGGGTACACGGGAATCCCCTAAGTTTATACTTGTATGTATATGTATCATGAAGGGCGAAGGGCACACGGGAATCCCCTATCCCTATGCTATCTCCATTTCAAGCAGCGAAAAACATTGGGGCTCGTTCAAGGGATAACACTGGACCCATATAGCCTGTGGGTGGATTTAGGACAGTCAAGCAACGTAGCCTAGGTTAAAGTTTTAAATGCATGCTAAACCCAGTTCCATTTCCCGCATAGTAATATGTATACGTGTATGTGATTGCATATGGTTATTTACTTTGGTTTTAAATAATGGCATTATTTTATTCTTATTCCTGAGTACATGCGAACATTCACCTACTAACCCGTCTTCGGGCGTTGTATCCCCACTCGATGTAGGAACGGACCATACTATTCCTCCTGCTCAGTGATCTTGGATTCGAGAACAACTTATGTTGGACTGAAGTGGCGAACTTCCCTACTCTAGAAGACTCCATTTCATGTTATAGATATCCTTTCATAGTTTTGGTTATCTCTTGGACTTTGGCTTTGGCTTTGGATATCATCAGGGGAATTTCCTGACCGGTTGTTCTTTGTTTTTGGTTTAACTCTTTGTGGGACTATTTGGGGCATAGGCACTATCGGTATTGGTGTCAGCCTTGGCACTGGTTTTTGTATTAGGGATGACATTTGTTGGATAATTGATTGTATTGTTGGTGGGTTATGGTTATGGATTCTTTTATGGTCTTTGAATATTAATTGTCTTATCTTTTTATATGTTCAGAATTCATGCAACATAGGGTACAGGGAAGTTATGGTTGGGTATTGGGGTTGGTCTCTGGTCCTAGTTGGACTTGAGGCACCTAACATGACTAGGACCTGGTTTGGGTCGTGTTAGTATGGTAGGAGGTGTAGGTCTCCCATCCGGTTGTTTGAAGTTAGTGAGGCTGAGATGTTTGACCCTAATTTGGTTCACCAAGCGATAGAGAAGGTGAAGGTGATTCGGGATAGGCTTAAGGCCACCTAAAGTCGACAAAAGACCTACAAGGATGTGAGGCAGAGTGTGTCACGACCCAATTCACAAGTCGTGATGGCACCTACTAAAACCCACCAGTAAGTAATCCAAAACTGGTACACGGAGCTAAGGGAATGGATTATTTCGATAGAAATACCTGACAAGGGCCACAGTAGATGAACACAATCATAAACAATAATGTTCCACAATAGAAAATCAACTATGGATACCAATCCCATGACTTGGTAATATCAGTACAAGAGCATCTAAGTTCGACAATAGGGAATACAACTAAAAGTCTAAATAGTCTTATACATTCGTCTTGAACGCAAAACCTGAATAAAGACAGGAGGGAAACGGGCGACTCGAAACTCCAAGATATCATCCTATCTCTGGAAGATCAACATTGCATGATCACAACTCAGTAGAGGTAAGTAGTTCTCGGGTCTGAACTAAAAAGGTGCAAAAGTGTAGTATGAGTACCAAATCAACGGGTACTCAGTAGGCATCACTGGACGACTGAGCTAAATTTTTTATAAAGATGACATAACACTAGATAACATTTCTAAGTTAAGGTACATAATTGAACCTGAATCGTCATCTTCATTACTGTACAAATAATCAACTAGAACAATTATACAACATCTCATATCAATACGTACCAAAACCTTCATATAAAATGAGTAATCAATCCGTAAGCATAAAATGACATAAATACAATCAAAACCACATAAATAGAACATTCAACACACATGAATTATTAGAGCATAAGGTAAAATAACCCACCGCGGTGTCCTATACCGCCGGGAAGACATCCAAGAGAACATAAAGTAAAGAACCTATCACTGCGTTCCATACCACCGGAGAGTGCATCATTAGATAAAATCACCAATATATCAGGATAGATATATATATATATAACCAACTAACATTCATCCATGGTTTCCAAAATTTCCATCAACAGTCATTTACCAGGATCCATAATCATCATCAATTACCATAATTAAAATAAAATATACCAAGGAAATCATAACAATATTCATATATCCATTTAGATATCTATGATATCAATACACTCTATCTAGCCATTATTAACTAACCAACACTTATTATTATTAGGCTACTAATTCACTAGTCGTCATAGGATTTCCAATCATCGCCTAGCCGATCCTTTACTAAACCTCAACCATGAGTTAGCACTAACTGTTATTCACTAAATAGCCAATATCCATACCTAGTCAAGATGAATTACTAATCTATAGACGTCATTAGACCAAAGCTTATTTCTAATTATCATAGACACACTAGTTATTATATAGGAAAAGGGTGTACATATCATCAAATGTACATATCTATCTATCAACCAACAACTCTTACTATCTAGCATCAAAATCTACAAATCCACATTTAACAACCCAACAACATTATACTTAGCACTCTACCATTTATCATCACCAATTCGCACCTATTACCACCATTAGCCATATAACAACCACAATATCGAGTTATTATATTTAAACTAACAAGGTCCATTATCTAGCATTCTAGACTTCTAGTCATCAAGTAAGATAGTCATTTAGTAGTAAACTAGTTACCACACAACTCATTTAACTAGGCAATATTCCTTAGTTAATCCCTTTATTCTATCGAAACATACCCACTAGGTGAATTATTATATCTATACAAGATTCCACTTGCCAATTAACATTAACTCTTTACTCAGCGTATTCTATATCTACTCACCATTTAATACTTGTGAAAACTACACTACTAAACAAGTGATTAGGAAACAAGAATTATAACCGACATCCCATGATTAGCATCATCTCTTCAAGGCACACATGGATGTAATCTTATAAAGTCATAATCACACATAAACACATGTTTGCCATATAATATCAATTTATCCTACAGATGTACCGAGAATCATAATATCATCAATATATCCCCCAGACCTACGAGCATCATCATAACATCAATCTATCCTCTGGATGTACCGGGCTTCATAATACCATCAATTTATCCTCCGAACTTACCGGTCATCATCATAACATCAATATATCCTCCGTATGTACCGGGCATCATATTATTATCAATATATCCAATGGACTTATCGGGCATCATTATAATGTTAATATATCCTCCGAATGTACTAGGCATCATAATATCATCAATATATCCTTCGGTCTTACCATCCATCATCATAACATCAATATATCCTCTGGATGTACCGTGTATCATAATATCATCAACAATCACCATAGAATCAATATTCATTATAACATTTAAATATATATATATATATATATATGTAGCTAAATTATTGACAAGTACAAGCACCATAAACAATAGAGTGTAAGAGAGGTATGGAAAGACATATCATAGTATCTCTCTATTCATTATAATATACTATAACACTAAGTGCATGAGCATACATATCATATGGTATGAACACTCATAATGTTACGGGCTTGACATGATTATTAGAATGGTCGATTATAAGTCATGGTTATACTTATAAAATCTTTCTTATTCGGTATGATTCACATTACTAGCACAAAAGGGATTCTTCAACACAAACATAAGGTTAGTCACTAGGCTTGGGCATAATATAAGTAATGACATAATACAGAGCTCACATAGTAAACTACTTTAGTAAGTTAAGTGATAGCATAGGCATAGTTTCAATTCACAAGACATTCCAATGCAATAAAAATAATGACAATAAGATAATGAATAAAGTATACACATTATCCCCAAAATCAACATCATGCATAAACCATTTACCGGGTTAGACATTATATTACCAAAAGTATATTCTAGGCGTTCAACAAATATCTAGGTCACTACTGAAGTTACATAGTTCAAGAATAAGGCAGGTTAAGTTCCGCTTCTTTTATCCAAAGATATCTTCTTCAAGTCGAACTTCTACCCCAAATTAGACTAAGTTATCTAAATCATGTCCCAAAGGTTTAACAATCCACACTAGTTTTGTAGGATAATTCATCCTCAAATATTACTCTTAAGTCATCCAAAGAATCTAATGCCAATTCTACAACCAGTCTTAACTAGGTCAACTTACCCTTAAGATGAGTGAACAAGGTCAATCCAGTCTAACTTGAGAAACTAGATCATTCTCAAGCTATTCATGAGAAAACAAGCCCGACTAACCAAGGTTCTACACTATGAGTCAAATATCACACTTAATGTATTCAAAGGCCTAAGTGATTCAACTAAACCCAAACATTACCATATACCATTTCAACATCAAAAACCCCGCTAATATTATCAAGATAACAAAGTCATATAATAATAGAGCTTAATCTAACTACAAGTAAGCCTAACCTACCTCGAATCCAAATATAGTTCACAAACCAACAATCTTTGCTTTCCCTTTCCTAGAAGCTTTTTCAACAAGCTAAGCTGTCAACAACATAATCTATGCATTATCACGAAAATAACAACAACCATATTGCATCAATGTACTTTAGGTCTAAAACAACACCAACCCCCCCCCCCCCTCAAGTGGGTCCCAAATACAGAAAATGAGTTTCTGAGACCAACCCATTGTTCAAATAACATTAGGGAGTTATATCTCTCAAGAAATTTGTGCGAAACAATCATATTTGGGGCTAAAATCAAGCCTAAATACATTTGGTGTTTTGGGTCAATTAATCAAGAATTCAAAACTAAAATTAAATGATTCATACCTTAGATTAAAAGTTAATCATGATTATACAAGTTACCTAATCTCCTATTCAACACCCAAGACTTAATTTGAGGTCTACACTCTTCATTAGTGTTTTGGGACTCAAGGCAATGGGAAAAATGGCTAATTATTGGACAAGAATAGAATTTAAACAATCCCATCCTAAAACCTTGGGTAGTTCAATTGTGCATACATGCTTGTTGTGATCACGGCATCATGATCGTACATGTGCCCTTGCGATCGCGGTACTCCTCTACACTAGACAATAGGTGAAACTTGGAAGATGCATTTGGAGTGCCAAGTGAGCAACCGACATATGCAACCATACTTATTTGAATATTTTGGATATGTTGGAAAAGTTAGATTTTCCATTCGGGTTCATTTTAACCAAACGTGTTCCCTATACCCAAATTTCCAATTTATCAACTTTTGGTCAACTAATCGAAATGTTTTCGGGTGTAGAGGGACCCAAACCAAAGGTCTACCCAACCTAAAATTCATATTCTAAAGTTGTTGGCACAGTCAGAGTTCATTTTCAATATTAGTTTACTAAGGTTTTTGCTCGATGGCCATTTGGAACCAGCAAAGAATTCTAATAGGTAAATGGTTCTAAAAAACAAATAGACTGCCCGATAACCGAACTATTAATTCTAGCAAGTCATAAATGAATTGGGGTAGCTATGAAAAAACTCTAAAAGCAAATATAAGAAAAATCATGAGAAATGACCTGAAGGGTCATTACAGGGGGATTTGGAGTTTAGTGTTGATGATTGGGTGTTCTTAAAGGTATCTCCTATAAAGGGAGTGAAGCTATACTACCCCATACTTTTTCCTAGCCTAAAATTGACCCAGGAATGTTAGAAGCTTTCTTTGAAAGATGAATACACATTTTTACAAGTGGTATTTTTAATATTTTCACTGTTTGTCACATGAAAAATTGAATAAGCTTTCCATCGATACCAATTTCATCAAAATACGACATTAGAAAAGAAAGTTATGGCCAAAATATAGAAGACCGTAAAACTACCCAGGTGCGATGGTAAGGACGACAGGCCGTCGGACTAGCGACGGACTAGTGACAGACCATCGCCCATGACTATCGCAGCAAGGTAGTGTGACTAACTTCTTCCCTGGATCTATGGACCGTCGCTCAGGCCGTTGCAAGGGAAACAGTGAGGCCCTATTCTGCCTAGAATCGATGGTCAGGACCAACGAACCGTCGACACAGCGATGGACCATCACACCCTACCGTCGCACTAAGACAGTAAGTTCCAGTTCTTGTCCCAATGTGACGGTCAGTCCAATGGACCGTCGACCCAGTGATGGACCATCGCACCCACCGTCGTATGTTCCATTCAGTTATTTTAAAGCTATTTTTAAAGAGGGGTTTTGGTCTTTCACCACCCATTTATATACCTAGTTATATCCAACCAAAGCTGATAAATTCATTATCCATCTACAACAACAAAATTAGGGTTTTCTCTCTAAAATTAATCCCCAAGAAAAAAATCTAAATCTTCTTCAAGAACTACGAGATTCAAATTCTTCAAGTTCAAGAACTTCAAGAAACTCAACCCAGGTTAGTCATGGACTCCTTTCATCCATGAAGCCCAAGAATCTCTTTTCAAAGATCAATTGTATGGATTTCTTTATGAAATTCATGTTGGTTTGCTTTTGTTCATGTTGATAATGACCAATTGAATTCTAATCCATGTTGGGTGATCAATTTTATGTGGAATTGATTAGTATAAAGGTATATTTATGTAGACCTATGATTAAACCCTTGGATGATGAAATTAGAGTTGAATCTTGATGTTTATTTGTTATATAATGTTGTCTACATATACTATGCCTACCATATGTTTGATTAAATGCCTATGTGTAGGGAAACAATGCCTAACTAGTATGATCTTATGAAATCCCCACTTATGTACAAGCTTATGCATATCACATGTTTAATGAATTGCCTCAATAAATGAATTATGGATTGCGATGGTTGGTCATGTATTCAAGAAAGTCATGCTTTGTTAGTTTCTTTCCATCGAGTCTTGTGGGTAATTGTACCCAACAATTTAGCTGTATGCCTCAAGCCAGTGTCATATTTTCACAATATCCTCAGTCAAGCCATGATCCATAGAACTCAGTCAGTCATGTGACTCAGGAAAGATCTGTAATTCAGTAACCTCAGTAATCTTACAAACTCAGTCAGTTGTTAGATATCAATAGTATTCCATTAATTAACAAAATTCAGTAAACTCAATCCATGTTTATATCAGTTAATCAAGTTCAGTGTCTATTCATATGGGAGTAGGATTCAACACCGAGTAAACCCAAGGGTGGGAACTCATCTGCTAATTGAGGGTGTGATTCTTAGAAGCAATCCTTGTGTTCTAGAACAACGTAGCCAGCATATGTTTAGACATCATACCTACTAGTTAAGTGTAGATGAGGTGGATTAACCTTCTAGTTGAGGGTTCCCATTGTTCTCATTAGAGTAACCTGCTAGTTGAGGGTCACTCACATGTTGTCCTTACCGGTGGCGCGGTATTGACTCCCTTCTAATCAGGGCACAGATTGGACCCCAATTCAGCTATAATGCGTCATTTGGGGTATGTCGGTTAGATGATTACTTCCCACAATTTCATGTTATAGAATTAGGACTGTCAGATAGAGTTAATCAGTCTCAGTAATAGAACTCAGATAGTTCTACAGAATTTAGAACTGTCAGATACAGTCAACTCAGATACAGTACAGAACTAAGATAGTTCCATCAAATTTAGGACTGTCAGATACAGTCACTCATGTTATCAGTTATCAGAACTCAGTCATTAGTCATGTTAGTTATCAGTAAACTCATGTTATCATGATTTCAGATATAGTTACTATGTATGTATGCATGTATTCTCGCGTTCATATAAGTTAGCCAGTATTGTTCATGCATATAAACCCCATGCATTCAGCCTACCTCACGTGCATACTAGTATATTTAAAGTACTGACGCATTTGTGCTATGGTGTCTTATACTATAGGTTCAGAGACACGAGCTCCATAGCATCAGTAGATTCTAGTCTCAGCACTCAGAGCTAGAAGTGAGTCCTCGTCTTTTGAGGACATGATCATTACTTTATTATCTCATTAATTGATTTATTAGTTGGAGTTAGTTGGGGACATGTCCCATCATCTCCTTATTCAGACCATTCAGTTAGTTAGAGGCTTTCCAGAATATCATATTCAGTTAGTTATTTCAGTTGTTTTGGGTATTTCATACCACATCCATATGTTATGATTTAGTAGATCCTATGTTAAAGTTTTGAACCTTATGGCCTTTTTAGTTCATGTTTCCGCATTATACAGTATATTATGCAGTATACAAGTACAAATATCAGTCATGGGTTAGATTATGGTCCTTTGGGGTCATAAGCACCGTGTAGCATTTTGGGTACCAGATTCGGGGCATTACAAACTTGGTATCAGAGCCTAAGGTTCAATAGAGTCCTAGGAAGCCTGAAAGCCACATCTAGTGGAGTCTTATGCATGGGTTTATTGCGCGCCACATTTATGTGCAGGAGGCAATAAGAATTTTTAAGAACAGTTTCCCTTCTTACAGTATTCATGTCATGCCAGTGCGCATAATCTCAAGTCAATATCTTAGTCTAATCCATTTTTTTCTTTATTTCAGAACGTGCCTCCCAAGAGAAGAACTCAGCCTGTCCAAAAAGATCCCTTGGACGAATATGTTTCTCATGCAGAGTTTAGAGATACATTCACTACTCTTACTCAGTCAGTTGCTGCTCAGAATGAATGACCAACTATTGTTCCAGCCAACCCATTGGCCAATTCAGCTGCAACCAGGATTCGGGACTTCACCCGAATGAATCCTCCATTCTTTCTCGGGTCTAAGGCAGATAAGGACCCTCAGGAATTCCTAGATCAGGTGTAGAAAGTTACAGACATCATGGGGGGTACTTTTAGTGAGAGTGTTGAGCTAGCTGCATATCAGTTGTAGGATGTTACTAACACTTGGTTCAAGTAGTAGAAGTCAGAGAAGGCAGTTGATGCAGGGTCAGTTGAGTGGGAGGAGTTTTCTTTTCCTTTCCTTGATAGATTCTTTCCCCTAGATCTTAGAGAAGCTAAGGTGTTAGAATTCATCAACCTCAGGTAGGGAAACATGACGATAAAAGAGTATTCTCTTAAGTTTACTCAATTAGCCAGATATGCCCCTCATGTGGTTGCAGATAGCAGGGCTAAGATGAGTAAGTTTATTTCAGGAGTAAATGATAATGTAGTTAATGAGTGGAGATCCACCATGCTGAATAGTGACATGACTTTAGCCAGGCTTATGAATCAAGCTCAACAGATAGAGGAGCAGAAGATTAAGATGAGGGAGAAGCAAAATAAGAGAGCAAGGACAGGTAGTTTTAACTTTGCTCAGCCTAAATCGGAAAGAGGAAACCATTCTCAGTTTTATCCTAAGTCCTCAGTTCTAGGTCCTTCTTCATCTAGTGCGCCTGTGCCTAAGTTCAGAGATAGAGTGCCAGGATCTAAGTCTCAGGGAAGTGTTAGTAATGCCCGGACCTATCTCCTTTGTCAGACTTGTGGCAAGAACCATCAGGGTACTTGTAGAGCTGGCAGTGACACCTATTTCGGGTGTGGCAAGCTAGGATACAGAGTTAGAGATTTTCCGTAGTCAGGTCCACATTCCTCATCTCAGTTCGGTCGCACGAATTAGTAGGGTGTCACCTCCAGTGCTACTAGTGGGCAACGCCCAAACAGAATCTATGCTCTCCAGTCCCAGCAAGATCAAGAAAATTCTCCTGATGTGGTTACTGGTACGTTACAGATATTTTATGTGCATGTTTATGCTTTGCTAGATCCAAGTTCTTCTTTGTATTTTCTTACTCCCTATATAGCAGTTGATTTCAGAGTCAGTCCCAAAATTCTAGCAGAGCCCTTTTCAGTTTCTACCCCAGTGGGAAAAACCATCATAGCTCGGCGGGTATACAGGAACTGCCCAGTTATGATATCTCAGAAAGTCACTTCAGCAGACTTAGTTGAATTAGAGATGACTGATTTTGATGTCGTTCTCGGCATGGATTGGCTTCATTCCTTCTATGCCACATTCGACTGTAGAAACAGAATAGTCCAGTTCCTGTTTCCAAATGAACCTGTCCTAGAGTGAAAGGGTAGTCAGTACTAGAAAACTGCTTATTACCTGGGGATTTTACCTAGGGAATAACATCGCAGGAAATACATGCGGATTTACCTACGAAGTTATTAAATTCGTCAATATTAAAATATATTACCTGCAAACATATATGTGCAACAAATTCCGCAGGTAAATTTGGTGCCATATTGCGCAAATTTCTTACTTGCGACATTACTTGGGGACATATATCGGAAGGTATTTTATCTCTAGGTAAATCCACAGGTATATGCACAAATATATATATTTTGTAAATCCGTAGAAAAATCCCCAGGTAATTTATCCTACGGATTACCTAGAGATATTTTGGTTGAAATTTATGTAATGAATTTTGTTACCTGGAAAATTATTTGGGGATTTTGTGCTGGGAATTTATTCTTGGGTATTTACCGGTGAAATTATTACTTGCGACATTACCTGGGAAAATATATCGGCAGATATTTTATCTCTAGGTAAATCCGCAGGTATATAAACAAATATATATATTTTTAAAATCCGTAGAAAAATCCCCAGGTAATTTATCCTACGGATTTACCTAGAGATATTTTGGTGGAAATTGATGTAATGGATTTTGTTACCTGGGAAATTATTTGGGGATTTCGTGCTGTGAATTTTGCTGGAAATTTATTCTTGGGGATTTACCAGCGAAATTATTACTTGTGACATTACCTGGGGAAATATATCGGGGGATATTTTATCTCTAGGTAAATCCGCAGGTATATAAACAAATATATATATTTTTTAAATCCATAGAAAAATCCCCAGGTAATTTATCTTACGGATTTACTTAGAGATATTTTGGTGGAAATTTATGTAATGAATTTTATTACCTGGGAAATTATTTGGGGATTTTGTGCTGATAATTTTGCTGGGGATTTATTCTTAGGGATTTACCTGCAAAATTATTGTGACATTACCTGGGGAAATATATCGGCGGGTATTTTATCTCTAGGTAAATCCGCAGGTATATGAAAAAATATATTTTTTTAAATCCATAGAAAAATCCCCCGGTAATTTATCCTACGGATGTACTTGGAGATATTTTGGTGAAAATTTATGTAATTAATTTTATTACCTGAGAAATTATTTGGGGATTTTGTTCTACGAATTTTGCTGGGGATTTATTCTTGGGGATTTACCTGTGAAATTATTACTTGCGACATTACCTGGAAAAATATATCGGCGGGTATTTTATCTCTAGGTAAATCCGCAGGTATATGAAAAAATATTTTTTTTTAAATCCATAGAAAAATCTCCAAGTAATTTATCCTACGGATTTACTTAGAGATATTTTGGTGAAAATATATTGGGGGATTATGGTTCTACAAATTTAGCTGAAATTATTTCTTGGGGATTTATGTAGGAATTTTGTGACTTGAAATTTTTAAATAGGAAAAGGATAAATTTGAAGAATAAAAAACATAAAATAAAAAGAAATTAGACATTAAATCGGTGGATACGTATTTTCAAGCAAAAGATGCTCAAGAAATTAAAATTAGTTTATTGACATAGATGGTATCACACATGTATTATCAGCAATTTTAAATTTTATATTCATAATTTATAGGTGTTTATTTTGAATTATTGTTAGCGCTGATTTTAAAGTAATATATTATGTGTCGTATTTTTATTTACAAAATTTATTCATAACTAATCTGAGAATAATTATATTATTTATTTTACTGTTATTATTGTTATTGTATTAATCTGCAACCTTATTCAATTTAATTTTTTTTAATCTATTTATTTTCTAGCCTGATTTTACCAATTTATAACAATTTAACCTAATTTTATCCAATTTACTACAAGCCTAGCCCAAATTGTGTTCAATTAAACTCAATTTCATATTTCATTCAATTTTTTTAACCAAATTCCTAATCTTTAGATCTCAGTTGTTGACCAATATTTATTTATTATTATTATATTTAAATAGCAGTCTAATCTGAGAATAATTATCTTATTTATTTTACTATTATTATTATTGTATTAATCCGCAACCTTAGTCAATTTAATTTTTTCCAATTTATTTATTTTCTAGCCTGATTTTTTCAATTTATAACAATTTTATCCTATTTTATCCAATTTATTACAAGCCTAGCCCAAAATGTGTTCAATTGAACTCAATTTCAAATTTCATTCAATTTTTTTAACCAAATTCTTAATCTTTAGATCTCAGTTGTTGATCAATATTTATTTATTATTATTATTATATTGAAATAGCAGTCTAAGTCGATTCAATTATCTTCTCAATTTTATTTAAATTCTAGCCAACCTTATATCTAATTTATGTCAATTTTACTAGGTTTTTGAATTCAATTTGGTTCATTTTAAAACAAATTTATATCGTTTCTTATTATTTTTCTCGTTATTATTATGTTATTATTTCAATTATATCGAGTCTTAATATCCGTCGCTTTTTTGATATTAATTTATAGTTACTATATTTATTAAACTATTTCTGCAAGTATACATGCCCATAATTTACAAATTGTCTATTATTATTATTATTACTGTTGTTGTTGTTGTTGTAGTTGTTGTTGTTGTTGTTACAGCTTTCCTACATTTATTAAATAGTAGTCTACTCAATTATTTAAAATAATAATTTTATTTATTTATTTAATATTAATTTTATATAGTGATTATATTTATTAAATATCAACCTAATTCAATTCAATTTTCCTAATTTATTTAAATTCTATCCATTTATACTCAAATTGTGTCAATTGAGTTTAATTTGACTCAATTGAAATTCTCAATTCTATTTTTTAACCCAATATCTAATCTCAATTTGACTCATTTCCTCAATTCTAATCTCAACCGTTCATCATATTTGAACAACGGTCAATATTAAATCAATTTTCACTAATATTTTTCTTGAAATTGGACAACTTCAGACTATTTTTCTTGAACCGAGGGTTTACTGAAAACAACCTATTTACCTCAACGGTACAGTCTGCGTATACTGTAAACTCGACAGACCCCAATTTGTGGGACTAAAACGGGTTAGTTATTGTATTCATTTTCTCGAAATCTCATAGAGAAAACAATCAAAAGATGTCACCTTGATTTATTATTAAATTATTATTATTATTATTATTACTATTATTATATTTATGCTCAATTTATTTCAAATTCATTATCGATTTTTATATAATATTTTCTATGTGACATACATAAATTCTGGGAAATATATATTCCGACTGTTGTAGTGCTGACACCCAATTTTGACCTATCGATTCTACTTTTAGGATGCTATTTTACCAAAATTATTAATTTTATGTATTATTTTGATATCAAATAAATACCGACGTGTCGTAGTCATGATTTCTAAATAGACAATTTATTTTTATCAAGAAATTTTATATTTTATATAATTTAATATTATAAATATAATATTTTGTTAATGTTTATCAAATTATTTTCACAAATATGCACATTCACAATTTACAAATACATAGATATCGACATCTTATTATTTTTCTCATTTTTATTATTACGTCTATAGTACATTTATTAAAATAGCAGCCCTAATTCAATTCAATTTCCCAATCTGTTTGATTCTTAGTCATTTTTATTATTATTATTATTATTATTATCATAATAATAATTATAACATTTATTAAAATAGTAGTCTGACTTAATTTTATTTTGTTTAAATTTTAGCCTGATTTTGTCAATTGATAACAATTTTAGCGTAATTTTATTCAGTTTATTACAACTCTAGCCAAATGGTGTCTAATTAGACTCAATTTAAATTTTTTATCCAATTTTAATCATATTCTTAATAACTAGATCTTAGCCATCGATCAAATTTGATCCAACGACTGAGATCACATTTCTCTTTGCCTTCCTTTTTAATCCAACAGAAACCCTACCCTTCCATTTACAAAGAAAACAGTCGCACACCACCCTCCTTCTCTCTCTAACTTCTCTCTACTCTTTCTCTTTCTCAAAGAACAAAGGCCACCAAAGCTGCCGTCTCTTCCCCTTCCCTTTCCCCGCCGCTGCTCCACCGGCAAGCCACCAACGCCAGAGGCCGTTGGAGACCAGCGACCAGCGACCAACCGCCATCCCCACCGGCTCGAGACCACAGTTGTGCAAGTACTTTACTACGAGAAGCAACGTCTTCGTGATGTCATGGATGAGAGCCATCTTGTAGCAACTGAATATCCAACTCTTGTTCCTTTCAAAATGAATCATCAGTTCTCCACTGATATCCGCCCTGTTTCAGACGAGGTCTCTAGTCTAAAATGAGAAAATCAGGCGATGAAATTTGAGTTGCTGAAAATAAAGACGAAGCTGAAAGACATTGAAAAAATGAATTCAAACAGCTTAGCTACAAGCATCCCTTTGGTCATCACTCGTCCATCTGCTGGTAAGCCCAAAATAAACCAAGATAGACGTCATTCCCTATAGTGATTTGAGCTAGCTATATTTGCGTAATTGTCTAATATGGTGCTGGATTCAAAATTTTAGTTTTTAATTTAATCATGTCAAGTTTGTATGGCAAAGTATATATTTTCCAGAAATGTTATCTATGAAAGATTTGTAATCTTGATTTTTCTAGTGTACCATGAAGAAAGATTTGCAATCTTGAGATGTACGAGAAATAAAATATATTCTAGTGTCACTGTAAAAGTAGTTGTGATTAATCTTAACTATTAGGTAATTTAGCTTCTGTGTTCGTGATTACTAAATTGAATTTTGTTAAACCCATAGTAATGATACTAGTAGTATTAGGCTGAATACCATGTTCATGGTCTGTTATTCTGTGAATATGATCTCTACTTGAAAATATTTACTTGAATAAGTTTATTACGCGATTGGTGTTAACTGGCATTGTGACATGATGAGTTCACAGTTTATTACCGAAGTTTGTGGGCTAATGTTGTTTGCGTTAGGTTTGATTTCACTTTTCACTGGTCATGTTGTGCCCAATCTTGAATTGTACTCTCATCGATTCGCCAGAGATTCTTGGTTCTCTTCATGTTTGTGAGAGGATATTCTTAGGGGAAACAGAGAGCAAGTAGCCAAGTAGAATGTACTCCCTAAATCTTTGAATGGATTGTTAGGTAGCACAGGGTGTTTAAAATTAGGGACTGCTCAGGGGCAGGGATTTATGTGTAGGTACTTGAAGGTGAACTTTTGTTTTGAATTAAGTTTAGTTTGGCAACTTATGAAGTGAATTAGTGACTTGAAATGTTTTAAGTGTAGGTACTTGATAGGTGAAGTTTTGTTTTGAATTTAGTAAGGTAGATGGTCACTTGAGAAGTGAATTAGTGACTTCGATTTGTGTAAGTGTAGTTACTTGAAATGTGAACTTGTGTTTTGAATTTAGTAAAGTACATAGTCACTTGAGAAGTGAATTATTGACTTGAAAATGTTTAAGTGTAGGTACTTGAAATGCTAATTTATGTTTTGAATTTAGTAAAGTGTGGTCACTTGAGAAGTGAATTAGTGAATTGAAAATGTTTAAGTGTAGGTACTTGAAATGTGAACTTTTGTTTTGAATTTAGTAAAGTACATGGTCACTTGTGAAGTGAATTAGTTACTTGAAATGCTTAAGTGTAGGTATTTGAAATGTGATCCTTTGTTTTGAATTTAGTAAAGTACATGGTCACTTGAGAAGTGAATTAGCAACTTGAAAATGTTTTAAGTGTAGGTACTTGAAATGTGAACTTTTATTTTGAATTTAGTTTAGTTTGGTAACTTGTGAAGTGAATTAGTGACTTGAAAATGTTTAAGTGTAGGTACTTGAAATATGAAATTTTATTTTGAATTTAGTTTAGTTTGGTAACTTGTGAAGTGACTAGTGACTTGAAAATGTTTCAAGTGTAGGTATTTGAAATGTGAGCTTTTATTTTGAATTTAGTTTAGTTTGGTAACTTATGAAGTGAATTAGCGACTTGAAGTGAAAACAGGAAAAGCGACCACATGTGGTCGGTTTTTGTGGTCGCATTTCTTGTTTTATCTAGTAGTGGTAGTTACTTGAATATATGGTTAAGTATATTGACTTGAAACGTGTACTAGTGACTTGAAAATTGTTAAAGTGTAGTTACTTGAAATGTGAATTAGTTACTTGAAAGTGGTTAAGTATATTTACTTGAAAATAGTTAAGTATATTACTTGAAATGTGAATTAATTATTTGAAAATGATTAAGTGTAGTGATTTGAAATATGTACTAGTGAATTAAAAATGGTTAAGTGTAGTGACTTGAAATGTGAATTAGTTACTTGAAAATGGTCAAGTGTAGTGACTTGAAATGTGTAGTACTGACTTGAAAATGGTTAAGTATAGTTACTTGAAAATGCTTATATATACATATTTATATTTGTTGATTGTTATGATTTTATTTGATACTATAATATCATATAATTTATGCTAATAATGTATTTTTAGCACTTTTTATGACCTGAATTAACATATTCTTATGCAGAATGAGTTTGAAAGAAAGAAATAAGAAATATTAGTTGCTCAAAGTGCAATAATTGTGGAAGGAGGATGGGAAAGGAATTAGACTTCTAGATGAAACATGTATATAAGAAATCATCTGCAAATTATTAACGCCCATCTCAAGAAGACAACCAAGCTTATGAGGATGAAAGTGATGGTGACTCTGACGACGTGAATGAAATTGATAATCCTGATAACCTGAATGAAAGTGATCTGATCCTGATGGTTGGTAGTTTTATTGAGGATTCAAGTTTAAAATATTTTGTTTTGGACCATTTAAGAATCATACATTATTGATGTGGATGTTTAGAATTATGTATTTTTTGTTAGCTGTGAGGGTTTACATTAGATTTGTATTGAATGATGTTTTTGAGAATTATTGAAAGTTTTGAATAGATTTTTAATTAATTGTGAAATATTTTTAGTAATTTACGTGTGAATTATTATTTGGAAATTTTTATGGGGATGTATATGCTAAATATTTTTGAAAAAATTTGTTCTTGCGGATTTATTTGGGGTATTTCATATGAATTTTCTTGCGGAATAGTTTCATAAATATCTGCAAGAAATTTTACCAAATAATTCATGCAAAATTTTTATGGTTAATTGCAAATAAATCCGCAAATAATGTACCTGCGGATTTATTTTCGCAGCTAAATTACCTAGGGATTTACTTGGGAATCTTCGTGGGGAATAATTTAGGAATTTTTTCCTAAAAATCCGCAGCTACAATCCTTTTTATGAAATTTTACCAAATAATTCATGCAAAATTTTGATATTTAATCGCAAATAACGTACCTACGGATTTATTTTCGCAGCTAAATTACCTAGGAATTTACTTGGGAATATTCGTGGGGAATAATTTATGATTTTTTTCGTAATATTCTCAGGTAAAATCCACAGGTAAAATCTGCAGATAAATCTGCAAATAACATACCTGCAGATTTATTTTTGCAGCTAAATTACCTAGGGATTTTATAAATCCGCAGGTAATAATTACCTACGAAGGTATTTCCTTTGGATTCTAATTGGTAAGAAAATCCGCAGGTAATCAAATTACCTGGGGATTTTACCACATTATCCCTATGAAAATCCCTAGGTAATAAGCAGTTTTCTAGTAGTGAGTGTATCCGCTTTCAAAGGTTAGCTTGTTTCCTACCTTCGGGCATGAAAAATGATATCTAAGGGATGTGTCTATCATCTTGTTCGTGTTAAGGACACTAGTTCTGAAACTCCCAGTCTTGAATCAGTCCCAGTCGTGAATGAATATTCAGATATCTTTCCCAAAGATCTTCCAGGAATTTCACCCGAAAGGGAAATAGACTTCGGCATTGATCTTCTTCCAGATACTCAGCCTATGTCTTTTCCGCCATACAGAATGGCACCAGCAGAACTCAGGCAATTGAAAGAGAATTTGAAGGATCTCTTAGATAAGGGATTCATCAGACCCAGTGTGTCCCCATGGGGCACTCCAGTATTATTCGTCCGCAAGAAAGACGGTTCTCTCAGAATGTGTATAGACTACCGTCAACTTAATAAGGTCACGGTCAAGAACAAGTATCCTCTTCCCAGAATCGATGACTTGTTTGACAAACTTTAGGGTGCTAGCTATTTCTCTAAGATAGACCTCAGATCCGGCTATCATCAGCTCAGATTCAGAGAATGAGACATTCTAAAAATAGTTTTTCATACTCGGTATTGTCACTTTGAATTCCTAGTCATGTCTTTTGGTCTCACTAATGCCCAGCAGCTTTCATAGACTTGATGACCCGTGTGTTCAAGCATTACTTGGACATGTTCTTCACAGTCTTCATTGATGATATTCTGGTCTATTCCCGCAGTGAGCGAGATCATACAAACCATCTCAAAATAGTACTTCAGACTCTCAGAGATCATCATCTATTAGCCAAATTCAGTAAGTGCAAATTTTGGCTAAGGTCAGTAGCATTCCTTGGCCATATATTTTTCGGTGATGGAATTAGAGTAGATCATCAAAAGACCGAAGTAGTAAGAAACTATCCTCGCCCTGTCTCTCCATCAGATATCAGGAGTTTCTTGGGTGTGGCTGGCTATTATAGATGATTTTTTGAGGGATTTTCTTCTAGTTCATCCCCTATGTCCAGATTGACTCAGAAGAAAGTCAAGTTTCAGTGGTCAGTTCCTTACGAGAAGAGTTTTTAGGAGTTGAAGACTCGACTCACCTCAGCTCCAGTTCTAGCTCTTCCAGATGGTTCAGATGTGTTTGTAGTGTATTGTGATGGATCCAGAGTAGGTTTGGGTTGTGTTCTCATGCAGCATGGTAAAGTCATAGCCTACGCCTCCATACAGCTTATACCCCATGAGAAGAATTATCCAACTCATGATCTTGACTTAGCCTCTGTAGTATTTCCCTTGAAGATTTGGAGGCATTATCTATACGGTGTTTATGTAGATGTGTTCATGGATCATAAGAACCTTCAGTATGCCTTTTCTCATAAAGATCTCAATCTTCATTAGAGAAGGTGGTTAGAGCTCTTGAAAGATTACGACATGAGTTTCCTTTATCATCCGGGAAAGGCCAACGTAGTGACGATGCTCTCAGTAGACTATCTATGGATAGTGTTGCTCATGTTGAGGACAGTAAGAAGAAGTTAGGCCAGGAAGTCCATCAGCTTTCTAGACTAGGAGTTCGCTTAGTCGATACAGAGGAGGGTGATATATGGGTTCAGAGTAGTTCAGAATCATCTCTAGTTTCTGAGGTGAAAGAAAAGCAAGATAAGGATCCTAGCCTTGTCAAGTTAAAAGAGTCAGTCAAAGATCAAAAAGTAGAGGTTTTCTCCCATGAGGGAGATGGTGTTCTGCGTTGTTAGGGTCATCTATGTGTTCCAGCTGTAGATGACTTAAGACAGCAAATTTTTGTAGAAGCGCATGGTGTGCGCTACTCTATTCATCCAAGGGACATAAAGATGTACCGCGATTTGTGGGAAATCTATTGGTAGAGTAGGATGAAGAGAGACATTGTAGAGTTTGTGGCTAAGTGCTCTACATGTCACCAGGTTAAGATAGAGCATCAAAAGCCTAGTGGTTCCATGAAGGAATTCAGTATTCCTACTTGGAAGTGGGAAAAAGTGAACATGGACTTCGTGATAGGTTTGCCTTGAACTCGTCGTCAACATGATTCGATTTGGGTCATTGTAGACAGGATAACCAAATCAGCTCATTTCCTTCCAGTTATAACCTCTTATTCGGCCGAGGATTACACCAAACTCTACATCAGGGAGCTGGTCAGATTACATGGTGTTCCGATATCTATTATCTCAGATAGAGGTACCCAGATCACCTCTTATTTCTAGAAAGCATTCTAAAAGGGTCTTGGTACCCAAGTTCATCTCAGTATTGCCTTCCATCCTCAAATAGATAGTCAAATAGAAAGGACCATTCAAACTCTAGAAGATATACTAAGGGGTGTGCAATTGATTTCAAGGGTAGTTGAGATGACCACTTGTCTTTGATTGAGTTTGCATACAACAACAGCTATCATTCCAGTATTCACATAGCTCCATTTGAAGCTCTCTATGGTAGGAGATGTATATCTCCAATTGGTTGGTTCAAAGTTAGTGAGGCCTTAGTTATAGGGCCTGACTTGGTATTCGACGCCTTAGAGAAAGTTCAGTTGATCAGAGAAAGACTCCGGGCTGATCAGAGCCGACAGAAGTCTTATGCAAATGTTCGTAGAAAGGATATCGAGTACGAGATTGGTGATCATTCTATTTAAATATCTCTCCCATGAAGGGAGTGAAGAGGTTCGGCAAGAAGGGAAAGCTCAGTCCCTGATATGTCGATCCCTTTAAGATTCTCAGTCGCTTTGGCAAGGTAGCTTATGAGCTCGAATTGCCTTCAAATCTAGCTTCAGTTTATCCAGTCTTCCATGTCTCCTTGATCAAGAAGTGCATAGGTGACCCAGCAGTTGTAGTCCATATTTAGAGCATAGATGTTCAGAATAGCCTCTCTTATGAAGAGATTTCGGTCGAAATTCTAGACTATCAAACTCGTAGATTGAAGAACAAAGAAGTCCCTCTAGTTAAGGTTCTTTGGAAAAATCAGTCTATTTAGGGAGCTACTTGGGAAGCAGAAGCAGACTTGCGTACCAAGTATCCTCACGTCTTCTCCGCTGACTCAGATCAAGCTCAAGGTAACAATTCTCCTTAAGCTTACTCAATTTCATGTTCAGTGTTCATCACAAACTTGGTACCAAGTACCAATGCATATTTAGACATACATTCTCATTGTGAGAAACTTAGTTCATCAGACCACTCAGTCATGCATTTATGAATCAATTACACATGCATCAGATATGCATGTTCAGTATGATATATTCAGTTATCAATCATGGAAGTCATGAAATCATGTTCCATCCAGTCATGTTTAGTATGTATGTTAGTTTATATTCTTTCCCCCTCACTCAGTCTCATTCGAGGATGAATTTTCTCAAGGGGGAGATATTATAATACTCTGTACTTTTTCCTAGCCTAAAATTGTCCCAAGAATGTTAGAAGATTTCTTTGAAAGATGAATCCACTATTGTACACGTGGGAAATTGAATAAGTTTTACATCGATACCAATTTTTTCAAAATTTGACATCAGAAGAGAAAGTTATGGCCGAATACAGAAGACAGTAAAACCGCCCAGGTGCGACGGTGAGGCCGATGGACCATTTCCCACGATCGTCGCAATGAGGTAGTGTGACTACCTTCTGACCTGGATCAATGGCCCAGGCCGACAGACCATCGAACAAGTGATGGACCATCGCTCAGGCTGCCGCAAGGGAAACAGTGAGTCCTTATTCTGCCTAGAAGCGATGGTCAAGACAGAAGGACCGTCGACCCAGCGACGGACCTTCGCACCAAGGTAGTAAGTTCTAGTTTTGGTCCCAGTGCGAGGGTCAGTCCGATGGACCGTCGAACCAGCGACGGACCATCGCACCCACCATCGCATGTTCCGTTCAGTTATTTTAAAGCCTTTTTTAAAAGAGATTTTTGGTCTTTCACCCCCTGTTTATATACCTAGTTATATCCTATCAAAGCTCAAAAATTTATTATGCATCTACAACAACAAAATTAGGGTTTTCTCTCTAAGATTAATCCCCAAGAACAAAATCCAAATCTTCTTCAAGAACTAAGAGTTTCAAATCCTTCAAGTTCAAGAACTTCAAGAAACTAAACCCAGGTATGCATAGTGTTCATTCATGGACTCCTTTCGTCCATGAAGCCCAAGAATCTCTTTTCAAAGATCAATTGTATGGATTTCTTTATGAATTTCATGTTGGGTTGGTTTTGTTCAAGTTGATAATGACCAATTGAATTCTAATCTATGTTGGGTGATCAATTTTATGTGGAATTGATTAGTATAAAGGAAGATTCATGTGGGCCTATGATTAAACCCTTGGATGATGAAATTAGAGTTGAATCATAATTTTTATTTTTTGTATAATGTTGTCTACATATACTATGCCTACCATCTGTTTGATTAAATGCCTATGTGAAGGGAAAAAATTCCCAACTAGTATGATCTGATGAAATCCCCACTTATGTACAAGCTTATGCATATCACATGTTTGATGAATTTCCTCAATAAATATATTATGGATTGCGATGTTGTTCATGTATTCAAGAAAGTCATGCTTTGTCAGTTTCTTTCCATCGATTCCTATGGGTACTTGTACCCAACAATTTAGTTATATGCCTAGAGCTAGTGTCATGTTTTCACGATATCCTCAGTCAAGCCATGATCCATAGAACTCAGTCAGTTATGTGACTCAGGAAATCTCAGTAATTTAGTAACCTCAGTAATCTCACAAACTCTGTCCGTTGTTAGATATCAGTAGTATTCCATCAGTTAACAAAATTCAGTAAACTCAGTCCATGTTTAGATTAGTTAATCATGTTCAGTGTCTATTCAGATAGGAGTAGGATTCAGCACCGAGTGAACCCAAGGGTGGGAACTCACCTGCTAATTGAGGGTGTGATTTTTAGAAGCAATCCTTGTGTTCTAAAACTACGTAGCCAGTGTAGGTTGAGACATCATACCTTATAGTTGAGGGTAGATGAGGTGGCTTAACCTTCTAGTTTAGGGTTCCCACCATTCTCATTAGAGTAACCTGCTACTTGAGGGTCACTCAGATGTTGTCCTTACCATTGGCGCGGTATTGATACCCTTCCAATCTGGGCACATATTGGACCCCAATTCAGCTATAATGTGTCATTTGGGGCATGTCGATTAGACGACTACTTCCCACAGTTTCATGTTACAGAATCAAGATTGTTATATACAGTCAATCCGTCTTAGTAATAGAACTCAGATAGTTCTACATAATTCAGGACTGTTAGATACAGTCAACTCAAATACAGTAAGAAACTCAGATAGTTCCATCAGATTTAGGACTATCAGATACAGTCACTCATGTTATCAGTTATCAAAACCTAGTCTTTAGTCATGTTAGTTATCAGTAAACTCATGTTATGACGATTTTAGATATAGTTACTATGTATGCATGTATGTATTCTCATATTTATATTAGTCAGTTAGCCAGTATTGTTCATGTATATGAACCCCAATCATTCAGCCTACCTCATATGCATACTAGTACATTCAAAGTACTGACGCATTTGCACTATGGTGTCTTATACCATAGGTTCAGAGACATGAGCTCCAGAGCATCAGTAGATTCTAATCTCAGTAGTCCGAGCTAGAAGTGAGTCCTCATATTTCGAGGACATGATCATTACTTTATTATCTCATTAATTTATTTATTAGTTAGAGTTAGTTGGGGACATGTCCCATCAACTCCTTATTCAGACCGTTCAGTTAGTTAGAGGCTTTCCAGACTATAATGTTCATTTAGTTATTTCAGTTGTTTTGGGTATTTCATACCCCATCCATATGTTATGATTTAGTAGATCCTATGTTACAGTTTTGAACCTTATGGCCTTTCAGTTCATGTTTCTGCATTATACAGTATACTATGCAGTATATAGGTACAAATATCAGTCATGGGTTAGCTTATGGTCCTTCGGGGTTATTAGCACAGTGTAACTTTCCAGGTACCAGATTCAGGGCATTACTGATGTGATTTGTAAGAACGGGAAGATCAGACCTTGATATATTTATCCATACTTAGTGTTGAAGAGGGTTGGTAATATTGCATATGAATTGGAGTTGCCGTCTAGTTTGAGCTCCATTTATCTAGTATTTTACATTTTTATGGAGATAAAGTATGTGGGTCATCTTTCAATGGTTGCTCCTTTGGAGGAGGTATGTATTTTGGATTCTTTATCTAATGAAGAAGTCCCTGTTGAAGTTTTGGATTGGCAAGTTCGTCGATTGCAAACAAAGGACGTAGCTTCAGTAAAGGTTCTATGGAGGAACCACAAGGTTGAAGAGGCTACTTGGGAAGCCGAAGAGGACATGAAGTCTAAGTATCCATTCTTTTTTTATGCTCTGGGAAATCGTGCATAATGTATGTTATTTCCTTAGTATCTTTTTTTACTGCATTTAGTAAAGGTAAGAGTAGAGGTATGTTGAGTCAGTTCATGCAAATAAATACCTTGTCCTATCATTCAAGTATGAATGATCTAAGTGGAGGATAATTGAAACACCTCAGGTTTTTGGCCCTTGGAAATATCAGGAGCATTGAGATCACTTCCTTTATAATGACTCACCCTATGAGTCGTAGGGTGTCTTGACAAGTCATAACCAAACTATTAAGTTTGTGGATAGATTTTTCTCTGAGTACAAGTAGATTACTAAGATCCATAAGGATATGTTATGAGTCATTATGTGTAATAGTAGGGTGTCCAATGTATGTCCTAAATTGGGTTCTGTGTTGACTATGATAGGACCCCATGAATCGTAAGGTCCTATTTAATTCTTGTGGTCGAGTCATAAGGATGGAAGTATAGATTGCCTTGGTTGTATTGACTTTTTTACAACTTGTGGTGATGAGTAGTAACGAGTGTCTAGGAGTCAAGGGTTAACTCATAGTCAAAGACGACCCTTTTCAACTTTTAAGTTAAAGGTATTCTAGATATTTCCCCTCTTACCCAACTTGAAACCTACATATTATAATCCCTTTAGGGTATCATTATCCCTCATAAACACAATAAAGTAACTTCTTAAAACTCTTAAATTCATCAAGGTCAAGAACGCTTAGGGTTTTCAAGAAGTTGATCAATCAGGGCTTTCAAGGGTGATTTTTCTCCATACATCTTACTATTTAAGGCATGTGACTCTTCCTTCATTGTTAATTTGTCAAAAAGCATATGTATTAAAGTGTTATTCACATGGAATTGATTTGGTTTTGAAAACATTGGTTGTGGATTTAGAAATCTTATTATTTAATAATGTATTCCCATGATTTAATTATGGTTATTCATGCTCTAACTATGGTTTTGAACTTGTGGGTTCATGGGTATGGTGAATGAACAAGGGAATTGTGATTTTCCCAAACTTGTGACTTTTGAAGTTTTTATGATCCCAACCCATAGTGTGAAATTGGTTTTGAGTTATGAGAAATGAGGGAATTTGTAAAATTTAACTCGTCTTGAACAAATGCATGATATAAAGAAGTATTTTAAACACAATGGTATGATTTAGTGAACAAATGGAGTCGGTGTTCCCCCACCTTGTATTAATGAACAAGGGGAGTTGTTTTCTCTAAGTTAATGGGAATTATTTGGGCATGTTGTTGTTACCTTGCAATTGTAGTTGGTATTCTGATACGAACAATTTATGTCTTAATGTGAAATATGTCTCATCAATAGGAATATGTTATAAATGTTTTAGCTGGACTACAAATAGGGTTGTGTAGCTAAGGTGAGAAAGTAGAGGTCCAGGTGACTAGTACTTCAAACTGCATTTGCCAATGCGGGGGTCAAAATGACCAGGGAGGTTTGAGTTCGTTGTAAATCATTATATGATTGTGTTCTTAAGTAACCTTAGTATATTTTGGGAGGTTTGAGTCCCTCGTGGGCATATAAATGACATTATTCCTCAGTTTCTGTGGCTACACGCATTGGGGCCCAACCAAGGGATGAGAGTTGGGGCTCAAATAGCCTGTGGGTACTATTATATGATGGTTGAGCTACACAATCTAGGCTAATGTTTTGAAAATGCATATTAAGCCTTGTTACCTATTCCGACATATGATATATATATATACATGTTTATGTATCTTATTATGTGAATTGGTTTGAAAGATGTTATACTATTTATCATGTCATTATGTTATCCTTATCCCCGAGTTACATGCTGACATTCACCCTTCTAATCGTCTTTAGACATTGTATCCCCATGCGATGTAAGAATCAGCCATACCTCTTCTTCTCCAGCTCAGTAATTGTGGATTGATCAAGAGTTGACATTGAAGTGGTGAGCTTCCGTACATCAAAAGTCTATATTTATTGTTTTGTTCCTCTTATGTCTTTAACTTATTTTTGGTTATTGTCAGGGACATGTACCAAAACTTTATTGGTATTCTATTTTTGGATCATTGTTTAGAAGGCTTTGTTTGGACTATTGTGGTTAATGGGCAGTGTCGATTGGTTGTTTGGCCAATCGTCGGTGGTTGGTCATAGACATGCATTACACTTTTCTCGGTATTGCACGTTGTCTTGTTATATGTTTGAAATTCATCCTACTTTGGGGTGTGTTGTGTTTGTGTTAGTTAGGTGTAGGGGGTGATCTCCGATCAACATGGGACTTGAGATACCCAACACGGCTAGGACCTGGTTAGGTTCATGTCATAGTGACCAATTAAAACATTTATCACACAACCCCATTCATGAACCATATTTAACATTATGGCATACACTATTGGTATTTTCATACCAACTACTCTTGCAAGGTATCAACAACATGCCAAAATAACTTTCCTTTAACTTGGGGATAACGGCTGCCTTTATTCATTAATACGAGGTGGGGGACATCGACTCCCTTTGTTTATTAAATTAGACCATTGTGTTTCAAATACCTCTTTATATTAAGCAATAGTTCAAGACTAGTTAAATTTTACAAATTCTCACATTTCACATAACTCAAAACAAACTTAACACTATGGGGTTGGGGTCATAACTACTTCAAAAGTCATAAATTTATGAAAATCACAATTCTCTATTACATTCACCATACCCATGCACCCACAAGTTCAAAACCATATTTAAAGCATGATTAATCATATATAAATCATAGGAAAACATTGTTCAACGTCAAGCATTCAAAAACACCCAACCTTTGTTTCAAAACCAACATAAATATCTCATGAACAATATTTTAAAATAAATGGTTTTAAAAGTTAACAATGACGGAAGAGTAACATTCCTTAAACACCAAGAAATTTGGAGAGAAATTGACCCTTGAGCCATTAAGATGACCAACTTGATGAAACCCTAGTTTGACTTGCTTAAGGGAATTCAGAGAGCCTTTTAGAGTATTTAACAAGTTACTTGATTTGCTTCTGAGTGCTAATGTCACCCTAATGAGGTTATAAGATGTGGATTTCAACTTGGGTAAGAGGGGAAATTTCCAAGATACCCATAACTTAAAAGTTGGAAAAAAGCCACCTTTGACTACTGATCAACCCTTGACTCATAGCCATATCTTATGACTCATCACCATGATTTGTAACAAGGGAATTACCGCCAAGGCACCCTACACTGTTAGCCTTATGAATCAATGGCACCACTTGTAATAGGACCCTACGACTCATAGGGTCCAGTCATAGTCAACACAGAACCCAAATTGGGACTTACACTGGACACCCTATGATTATATCTAACAACGCTTGACATATACTTACGGATCTTAGTGAGACACTTTTACTCAGAGCAGAATCAAACCACAAACTTACTGATTTGGTTATGACTCATCACAGCAGCCTATGACTCATAGGGTCCAGTCATAACTAGGACAGTGAGTGAAAAATTTAAGGAATTTTCAATGACCTAAAAAGTTGAGGAATTACATACTCACCCCTCTTAGGATATTTCTTCCTTGAATGATAGGACAAGGTATTTATTAGCACGGCTTGATTCCAAGAAAGTAGTCAACCCAACTACTATCAAAATAAAAAACACAAGACTGAAGCATATCTTCCAAAACCTAAATTGTCCTTTCTTCTTACCCATCTGTCTGCTGGTGGAAAGTGGCACTAAGGGTCTCCTTAGTCCCTAAACATCACTAGAACGCCCTTCAAAAATAAGAAGAGAACTGAGTATGATGATTTGAACGTATGAATGAGACAAACTTATGACTGAATACACTAATTTCCATATTTTTCAGACTTACAGGTGATAAGAAATAAAAATGTTGATTTGAACTGAAAATTAAACAAATATGTGATTGAATGCACTAATTTCCATATTTTGCAAGCTTATAGGTGATAAGAAAGAAAGATGTGGATTTGAGCTGAAAAGCAACCAAGAGATAAAAGAAGTTCAACTAGAAGACCTAGAGAAGAATTTGATCTCTGTTACCGTGATTGCGGTCAGTAAAGATTTTTCAAAGGTTTGCGATCGTGGTATTCTTAGTGCGGTTGTGAACAAGCTGCAAAGATTACGGCTAGATGGGTTTTATGTCCAGGGGAAATTTTGTTATTTTTTCCAACCGACCCTAAATCCCCTATAATGCTAAAACCCTTTCCCATTTGGTATCTTACTCCTTGAAAAATTGAATTTTGGAAACTTTGTAATAGTACTAATTTGGGAAACTCTTGTTTTTGAATTTTCTATTGGATTTTGGTCAAAATTGAGGTTTAAATTGAAGAATCTTTTCATTCTCCATTATTATGGATGCTTTGAATGAACCTTATGGTATATCTCTTTCTCTTTACATAATCAGTAACTTAACTTTCCTTGTCTTAGGATTATGTTGAACTAAGGTACAATTATGTGTGGGTTATGATGTATTTGTGTAGATTCTAGCTTCTTAAAGATGGGTTTTACTATTACTTGTTTGAATTAGTTGGGGATTGTGGGTGAAAACCCCAAATGCCCAAAATAGATTTGTGGAAAACTCTAAATTCTTGAAAGCTCACAACAACATTGAAAGAGGAATGTGGTAAACCTATGGAACCCATTTTTTCCTTGAAAGAGGGGTATGGGTGACAAAGCAATAGTGGATAATAATGGATGTAGTTTGCTATCTTTTTACCATCTTAAAAATAAGGGGTAGTAGAGAGCTAACTATTCTTTAGACATCTTCTTAGAAATAGGGATGCCTAATTGAGGTATTAGGTTGTTTTAATAGACATACATGTTAGGTACTCGAAAGGGTCAACGAGTGATATTCTTGAGGCTCAGTGGACAAACTAACCTCAAGGACTTTTAACCTATCCTATCATATCGTTAATTACTAGAATTTGCACCAAATCATCATGCATCCATGCATAACTTGCCCTTATGTAGACATAATCCCATAATCTAGCTCATTTTGAATTTTCAATCACATTTGCTACATCTAGTTTGTTAATGAGAATACACATTGATCAATCTTTGTTCTAAACTAACCCCCAATTTTAAACCATGTATTTTACTTTATTTACATTGTGGGTAACTTTTTAGTCTATATTAACACCTATATGACTACAAAGCTAATTTTTCTCCTCGTGGATTCGACCTCAACATAAGTTGACCTATTGACATCGAATGTCCTCTACCAATTTAAAAGTTATAGGTGAGTTTGATCAAAATGGCCCCTTTGTTGGGGAGTGAAATTTAGTTTTAACTTGTGCGGTGTTGGTTTTTACTTAGGGTATGCCCGTAGTGATGTGTATTTAGTTTGGTTGTTGTTTTTGTTTTTTAGGAGATCTTCATAGTATACACAAAGCCATGAGTAACAATGCAATTCATGCCTGATATTTCGACGGCCCTCTTAATGATGAGGAGCAACAAAATAATGTTGGACGTTGAAGTGTTATCCGTATACCATCAACTCATGGGAACGGTGTCTTTCATGTCACAAGTGTAACATTGCGTATACTCAAAATAAAGGTAGTTTTTGGGGGTCAAGCTTGTGAGGATCCCAACCTATATTTGAAGAATTTTATAAAGGTGTGTTCACCTTTTGATATTTCCCACATAACCAAAGAGTCCATTTGGTTATGTCTCTTCCATTCTGTCTAATGGGTGAGGCTGTATTGTGGCGTCGTTCTCTTCCGACTGGAAAAATTACTTCACGGGATGAACTCACCGTGTCCTTCCTTGAATGGTATTTCCCACCATTTGAGATGCTCTAATTTCATGATGAAATCACCAACTTTAGGTAATTGAATGGAGAACCTTTGTACGAAGTGTGGGAAAGATTCAACAGAAAACTCATGCAATGTCCCAACCACAAGGTCCCAAAAAAGATGTTTTTCAAAATCTTCTACCTAGATCTTAATCTGCTCAACAAAACCATGGTAGAAAATATGGTGGTAGGCTCTCTTGTGAAGTTGACTTATTATGCAGCTAAAAATTTGCATGAGAAAGTTGCAAAGAAAAATTGAGGATGGCATAACCGAGATGCTGACATACCAAAAGGATCTCCTACTACCTTTTTTGTTGATAAGGAGCAAGGGAAGAGAGATAAAGATAGAGAGGAAAATATGGAAAAAATGATGACTCAATTAGAGCTTTTCACAAAATATATAATGGGTGCACCCACATAAACGGTGAATGTCATGGAATCCAAGGCCTAATATGATGAAGAGACTAAGAAGCTTAATGAGGAGATTCAGTATTTATCCAATTATTCGGGGGGTTCCCGCCCCGCCTATCAAAGGCAAGGTGGGAACCAAGGTTGGAAAAAAAGAAATAGGGACAGTTACCATGATTAGAGGGATTGATACCGTGATTATGATTGTTATGTTACCCCTCATGACCCAGTAAAGAACAAAGAAGCAAATCTCGTTGACCCCAACAAATACAAAAATAATGATGTCTTGGCATGAATTTGAATGGAAGTGGAGGGAACGGGAAAGATGGTCCATAAATTAAAACTAACTTTTTGAAAATCAACCAAATGGTTGTGTCCCACTCCACTTCTATTTAGCAAATAGAAATGCAAATAAGTCAAATATCCTCTCTACTAATTGCTAGACCAAAAGGGGGTCTTCCAAGTGACACTATCGTGAACCCAAAAAATAATGCTCAAGTATTGACAATAGTCATTAGGAGTGGTAAGACCCTTTATTATCATTTGAAAGAAGTAGAAAGATCAAATATGGGTAAAAAAGATCCCAAAATTGAGCAAATGAATGTGAGGAAAAAGATTGTGGTTGAGTCAAAAGAAGAAACTCTAAAATCTCAAGAAAAAAAAGATGAAAAATACTCGATGGAAATTGATGAAGAAGTGAATGAGAATGATAATCCATAAAGAGAGGTATTTCCCACCATTCAAATCCCTCCTACATTTCCCCAAAGGCTTAAAGGTAAAGAGGAGAATGACATGCTCAAGAAATTCATGGCTGAGCTTAGCAATCTCTCTATCAATATCTCATTACTCAAGTCTATCCAAGAGATTTTAGGGTATGCTAAGCTTACGAAGATATTGATGTTAAAGAAGAAGTTTGTTGAAGGTGACATAATTAAAGTCACAAATGGGTGTAGTGTTATCATGAGTAGCATAATAGCGGAAGAGAAGGAAGACCCTGGGGCCTTTACCATTCACTGCACAATCGGTACACATAAGTTTGAAAAACCTCTATGTGACTTTAGTGCGAGTATAAAACTCATGCCATTCGCAATATATTGGAGACTTGTCTTGAGTACCCCTAACCCAAAGTTGTTGTGGCTTTTGATAGTGGACTGGTCAATCAAGAAACCAGTTGGTATTTTATTTGACGTATTGGTGAAAGTGGCTAGATTCATCCTTCTAGTAGATTTTGTGGTGCTAGATTATGAGATGGACCAAGAGGTGACTATTATCCTTGGTTAACCTTTCATTTCCACCGGTAGAGCCATTTTTGATTTGGAGCTTGAGAAAATGAGGTTTAGAGTTCATGATGGTGAAGTGTTATTTCGGGTAGAAAAATGGATAAGTAACCCATGAATCTTCAATTTGTGTCGGTGATAGATATTGTGGATGAGAAAGTGAAGGATGGGTCCCTTTAGCATCCAACTTCAAAAATATGGAAGACGTTGAGCCACGACATAACTAAGGTGCTATTTGGGAGGCAACCCACAAATGCCATAAAAGTGGCTCGTATCCTTTGTTTTTTATTTGGTAGAGTAGATTTTATATTTTTTTCATTGATTGATCCATGCTTGTGTGGCACTATAGAGTGTTTTGATTCAGTTTGAGTAGGGGAAAGTGTATCAAAATAGAGTAAAAAGCTAAACAGGGGAAACAGATATGCAGAAATGCCCTTAGTTACTGCGATCATGAGCCCCGTGCCTCCATGATCACGGTCACCCACTTGTTCGCAGTCGCGGGCATCTTAACTGTGATCACGGTTAAGTCTTTTTAAAAAGACCACCAGTATACCATTTGATCACACTCCCACTCCAAATTTTCTCTCCAATTTTATCCACTCTTAATCATAAGTTGGACATCCAAAAGCATTGCAAATCCCCCTTTGGATCATCACTCTGGTATGTTCCTTGAATTCGTGCTTTAATCAATGTAAATAATCCATAGAATGCATGTTTAGGGAAGGCTTAAAATGACGATTTTAATTGGTACATACTTTGTTGAATCATACTTGTGTGGTGTTTAGCTGTTAGAAATTATGTGCACACATGTGGGGAAGTCTTGAGTACTCAAATTGTGTTTGATTTTGAGTAAAATATAGTGTGCACTTCAAGTTCTCGATCAAATGTCCAAATGAGTTCATAAATAGATGTTTTTGCATTTTAAGGGCATGATCAAGTTCTTAGAAACCATGTTCAATGTTCTTAATGATTATTTGCTATTTTGGAACACAATTATGCCCTGAAATTAGAATCTTGGACTATTGAAAAATTAGGCTTAGACTAGCCTCAGATGCCACGATCGCGGTCATTGAGATCACGATCGTGGCATTGCTACCGTGACTCTGCATCCCTGGATCTCCACATCTAAGGCTAAAATCCAGCCTAGTCCATAATCCTGTACTTCCAATTCTTGTCTGAATACCACCAAATTACCATCCCATGAGACTTATTGAACAACATAGCTTAGTTTGGGCAAGAAAATATTGATGTTTAATGTTGTTGTGTTGCTCTCATGTTTCTTGGGATTATATCATAGGTGACTATGATCAAGTTCAATTCATGGCCCCCAAGTGACACACTATGTACTATGGTAACCTTAAAAGGACAAAGCTGCTGCGGAGAGGGAGATATTCTTAGAGAAAGTGCCAAAAAAATCTCAGAAATTCATGATAGACTCGTGGCCACTGGATGGTCGTGCTTTACCCCAAATCCTTGCATGGAAAATGAGAAGTGGGTACGAGAATTCTATGCTAACCTTAGCGTAGTATCTTTTTCAAACCCAATTATTAGGTTCATTAAGATTCGAGGAAAGGAGGTGAACTTTGGTGCAAAGAAAATTAGTGACATGTAGGGCTCCCGGATGCAAACATGGATGAATTTAAAGCAAAAGGGTGTGAGCCGACAAGTTTGATGGCGGAGAAGCTATGTCCAGGCAAGGAGGTCCCTTGGGCGGCTACAAAGATGAACATATCTATGAATTACTTCACTATCGAGGCATAGATTTATTTCACTATCATTTGTAGCCGAGTCTCCCCTTGCACCTACATGACAGTGGTTCTAGATTTGTGAGCCATGATAGTTTCTTGCATATTACATGATATTTCTTTGAATGTTTGTCTGCTTGTACTCTCATAGATGATATTTTTCAAGAACCATGGTGGTACGCATATCTTCCCCCTCTTTGATTATCGAGTTGTGCAAGAGAGTAGGCATTGCAGAGTACCCTGATGGCACTTGGGTGTGCCCTGGCACCCACATCTATCCTCTAAAAAATTTAGGGCTAGGATGCACCGGGAAAGAACAAGAAGAGGATGATCGACTTTGTAAAGTTGACATGTGAGGAGCCAGATTTTTGTAGAAAATTTTCAGCCGAACCTCTTGAGTATATTTGTGTTTATTTGAGGTCCAATAGGGATCTTGTGTTAGGATTTCCCCAGGGGTCGGGAGAGCCCACCACCACTCGCCATTCATATATGTCTTAATCTGATTATGAGAAGTATCTAGACGACCAGCGGACTCAGGGAGCTACCATTGATAGGATTGAGAGGGCCTAATCATCCTTGGCAGAGTTTTATAGAGAGCTCTGGCATGAGAAGATGGTGAACAGGGAGAAGTAGAAGGATAAATTCTTTTGCAAGATATGGAAGGTCCTAAAACCCTAAGAAAGACTACCTTTTTAAAGGGTGGAGAGCGATGATGAGGATTAGATCAAGTGGTCCAGTCCTAAGGATACAAGAGATGATGTAGAGTCTAAGGGAAAGAGCAACTCTTGATGTGATTTTAGGGACCACCCTTATCTCTCTTAGTGCTTTATTGTTTATGCAGTGACAATACTACAAGTTTCTTAGTTGGGGGTGCCTATCTCCATATTCATTTTCTTAGAGCATGTATTATTTATTTATTTCTAGATGTTTGATGACATTTTGGATGATTTTTATTTTTTGTTTTGTTGGTTTTTAATATTCGAGCACTCTGATTGTGCCCAAGTTTTAATGGATTAGTTAGTTGTTTTATTTCTAGTTTAGATTTTTACTTTATCTTTATCTTGTGTATCGTGACATCGGATAAGCCTTTCCCTATGATAGATTGACTCATGACATTCTTAAAGAAAAATAGCCATGATTGGGTTTGATCCATAGATGTAGGGGAAGCCTGGGTTCCCATTGCATCGGAGGTATAAATGCAAGGGAAATCTAAGTACCTATAGCATTTTAGTTTTGGGATTGCACTTATGCCTATGGTGAATTCTGAGTATCCATATGGTTTGCCCATATGAAAGCTGAAATGTGAGACGTCGGCTTGGTTTGGTGCCATAAATAGTAAATTATGTGTGGTGTAAATACGAAACAAACACCCGCTTTCCAAAAATTTCTCAAAAGTGAAGGGCATTGATGTGAGAGACCTTGTGGCAATACTTTGCCTCTTTTTGTGACTCCAAAGTTATGGATTGTAGAAACAAGTAGATACTCCACTTTGTCTTTAGTAGTAAGGGCAATTGAGCCCCATTGAGGAGTTTTCATTCCATGCGCGGGGAGCATTTGTGTCTAAATCTCTTGCAATCTTGTACCATCTAAAACTTGCCTTGTTAGTTTCTCAAGGCTAATTTTGATTATTCTTAGTAGGTGAAATAATCCTAGACTATATTTGTGAATGTAGGAACCCACTTTAGCCTAAATAGTCTACCCATGCTTTGAATAGTACCCTTAGTCACCCTATTCAAGCCTTCAAGCTTTTCTTTCGTAACCACATTGCAAAACTTGATCCATTCAAAAATTTTCGCTTTCTTGAAACCTACCCTTCTTGAACATTAAAAATGAAAAATGAGGCTAAATGCCTAAGTTGATGGTGGTATGTTTGAAAGAGTTGACTTTGGGTTATAACAGTGTAAGTGGATACCTATGAGCTAAGTAATGAAGCAAAAAGTGAAAAATAAATGAATGATGAAAACAAGAATGAGGAATAGATTGCAAAAGAAATAAGCGAATGAAAGATGCCTTAAAAATGTTGGGTAAACCAAGGTAGCTAAAATATGCATGTGTAAAGTGTGATAACAAAAGAAGTGGCCCATGGTCAAAAGTTTGATGGAATAGTGTGATAAGATGTTCAATAAGGGTGTAACCACTTTGTTCATAAATTATATCCTACCATTCCCCAAACCTACGTTACAAGTTCAAAAATCCCTTCGAGATTTCCAACCAAGCATATTCATTATAGTGGGGATAGAAATTAAAGGCAAGCCTATGACATGGAACTTGTTAGCATCGAGATTCTTTGTGAGAGAGAGAGTTTCGTACTTAATTCCTTTGTTGAATATTAGATAATTCGATGTGTGTGGGATATCCTTCTTATAAAGAGGAAAGTGAACAACTTGAGGTAGGTGATATTGTCATCTTCTGAATAATGAAGAAAAAAGAGTAAAGTGGAGTTGAGGTCAATAAAGAGTCACTTTTATAGTATTAGTGATTGTTGCATTGTTTCTCTTTAAAGTAATTTGTATCTTTTAGACTTTATTTCACGATGATGGGTGTCGTGAGAATAAATTTGCCTTTACTTGAAGATCCACTTGTGGTAGCAATTAAGTTTGAGGTCATTGTGATCATTGGGTTGTATAAATGGGCTTAAATTTGCATTGTCTCGTTGAGAGAGGAGTGCTCCTTGAGGACAAGAAAAGTTTAAAGTTGGGGTGTTGAGGAGTGGTGAATTTACCACTCATTTATATTAAAAATTCATGCACACTACTACGATTTGAACGTATGATTGAGACAAATTTGTGATTGAATGCAATAATTTCAACATTTTGCAGGCTTACAGGTAATCAGGATTTGAGATAAAAAGGATCAAAAGATAAGAGGAGTGTAGCTGGAAGACCTAGAGTAAAATTTAGTCTTAGGTACCGTAATCCCGGTTTGAGGGACACAATCACGATCAGTCAATATTGGTCAAAGGTTCGCAATCACAGCATTCTTAGTGCAGTCGCGGCAGCTGCGATTGCGGACATACTACAGCGATCGCGCCTATACAAGTTTTATGCCCAGGGTCAATTCTATCATTTTTTCCAACCGACCCCAAATCCCTTATAATGCTTAAACCCTTTCCCATTTGGTATCTTACACTTTGAAGAATTGAATTTTGGCAACTTTGTAACCCTACTAATTGGGGAAACTCTTGTGTTGGAATTTTCAAATTGATTTTGGCGAAATTGAGGTATAAATTGAAGAATATTTTCATTCTCCATTATTCTGAATTCTTTGAAAGAACCTTTTGGTATATATATTTCTCTTTACTTCATGAGTAGCTAACCTTTCCTTGTCTTGGGATTATGTTGAACTAAAGAGCAATTATGTATGGGTTATGATGTATTTATGTAGAATCTAGTTTGTTGAAGATGGGTTTCACTATTGCTTGTTTGAATTAGTTGGGGTTTGTGGGTTAAAACCCCAAATGCCCAAAATGGATTTGTAGGTGAAAACCCCAAATTCTTGAATGCTCACATCATCCTTGAAAAGGGATGTGGGTGAACTTTTGGAACCCATATCATCCTTGAAAAAGAAATATAGGTGACAAAGCAATAGTAGACAATAATGGATGTAGTTTTCTATCTTTTCACCATCATAGAAATAAGGGTGAGTAGAGAGTTAGTTGTGTCTTGGGTAACTTCCTAGAAATAGGGTTGCCCAATTGATCTATTAGGTGGTTTTAATTGACACACTCGCTAGGTACTCAAAAGGGTCAACGAGTGATTTTCTTAAGGCTTTGTGGACAAACTAGCCTAAAGGACTTTTAACCTAGCCTACCATATCGTTAATGACTAGAATTTACACCAAATCATTATGAAGCCATGCATAACTTGCCCTTAGGTAGACATAATCCGATGATTTTGCTCATTCTAAATTTTCAATCAAATTTGTTGAATTTAGTTTGTTAACTCAAATACACATTGATCAATCCTTGTTCCAAAGCAACCCTCCATTTTAAACCATGTATTTTACTTTATTTATATTGCGGGTATCTTTTTAGTAATTATTCACACCCATAGGACTAGAAATCCAATTTCTCTCCTCGTGGATTTGACCTCAGCATAAGTTGAGATATTGACAATGATCATCCCCTACAAATTTAAAAGGTATTGGTGAGCGAGATCAGAGTACCACGCAACTTCACGATCTCCTCAATAAATAAATTGGGCGTAATCCTTAGAAAAGAAATTTGTCCTCACTGGCAAGAAGTGAGAAAAATTAGTCATCCTATTAAAGTTGACCCAAATAGAATCAAATTGCTGGCAAGAACGTAGAAGGAAGGTAACAAAATGTATATTAATTATCTCCCATTTCCACACTGGCAACTCAATCTCTTGAGTCAACCCACAAGGCCTCAAGTTCTCTATCTTTACTTGATGACACACCATGCTCTTAGCCACAAAATTGGCCACATCCCGCTTCATATTATTGCACAAATAAATCTCTCTAAGATCATGATACATCTTCATCGAACTAGGATGAATAGTATAACACAATTCATGAGCTTTGTCCAACATTCTTCTTCGCAACCCATCAACATCGAGAACACACAACATGCCTTGGTACCTCAATATATCATCACCACCAATCTCGAAAGCCATCACTCTTTGTTTACATACATCATTTTTTATTTGCATCAAAACCGGATCTAACACTTGCTTCTCCTTTAATTCCACACCAAGAGATGAACTACCCACCTATTAAACTATCACACCACCATCTTCAAAATCCAAGAGATGGACTCCTAGATTTGACAAATGGTGGATATGCTTTACAAAATCCCACTTCTCCTTGTCCACATGAGACAATCTCCCCAAGAAAACCTGCTAAGAGCATCAAAAACCACGTTAGCTTTACCTGGATGATAGTGGAGAGTCATGTCATATCCCTTTAATAACTTAAGTTGCCTCCTTTGCCTGATATTCAATTCTTTTTGAGTGAATACGTATTTCAGGCTCTTATGGTTAGAATAAATATCAATGTGGACCCCATATAAATAATGCCACTAGATCTTTAATGCAAACACTATATCTAGTAATTCTAAATCGTGGGTCAGATAATTCTTCTCATGAACTTTCAAATGTCTAGAGGCATAAGTACCTAGCTTTCCATGCTGCATCAACACACAACCCAATCCTACCCAGGACTTTAATTCCCCGAGAGTACACCTTGGATGCCATACGGTGCTAGGAACCATAAGTGATCCCAAGCTAACCCATGAACTAGTATACTATTAAGAAACTAAATTATAGTAAAATAAATAACAAGTTCTGCTGTGCAGAAACATAATCATGGCATAATCTGAAAAACTGCAATACTGATAAAGTTTATAATCTGATTAAAACTGAAGGAAGAAACTGAAATTTACATTACTGACTCTGACTGACATTTTTTAAGCCTCTACTATACTCATTATAGGTAGCTGGGACATGCCTCAAACTACTACTAATCAATACATGTGAAAATAAATGAACTGGATATGAACTAAACTATCTAGAGTTCTCGAAGTAGAAGAACACATCACTTGTTGGCTTGAATCTGCAACCGTCTGATCGTGATGTGTGCGGGCTACAAATGGTACCTACATTAAGAAACAACGTACCGACACAGACGTATATGTAGATCAATACTTCTAGAATGTACTGAGTATGTAGGGGTAAATGCAATAAGTAAAACTAATTTCATACGTAATCTTAAAACATGCATGCTAAGTGTAAGTCGACTCACTAATAGGCTGGAATAAACTTAAAGCTAAAAACATCTTAAAGCATCATTGAGAAGCATACTCTAATAAGATGGTGAATCTCTACACTTAGTTTCTATAAAACTTTACTTTAATGATATAAGTAGAACTGAAGTTTGGATATGGTAAAATATGAATACTACATGAGTATTGAGTCTGAAACTATGTGATGAAAACTGACATCACATTGGGGATCTGAATATATAATTATACTGAGCATGAATACCTAAACATACAGAACCAAACGTAACATATACTAAGCTTATCTGATAAACTTAATGACTAATAGCTGAATATTGGTCATATAAGACTGGAATTTACTTAGTCTGAATAACTGGACTGAAACTGTGGAGTATTGTACATATGTGTAATACCCCATACTCTTTCCTAGCAAATTTCATCTTAAGAATGACTAGAATTAGCTTCTAAATTAAATGATGGTTATTCCATGAGGAATTCTCAAGATTTTCCCTTTTTGTCGTGTCGGAAATTCAATAAGTCTTCTATCGATATAAGATTCGCCCAAATCCGATAACCGGGTCAGAAGTTATGACTATTTCAAGTTCCCATCGTAAAACAGCGCCATATTAGTCAGTGGCAAGCCGCGCCACAAGAGGAAATGGCATTTGGCAAATTCCAGTAGCAGTCCGCGAATATGGAGCGTCGTACCAGGGCCCAAATTCAGAATTATCCTTTTCCAGTGTCTTAGCGCAATTTCCTCCGCGTCGCGCCAAAGTTCCAGGTCGCAAAAGAAGGGGCAACGCGATGGTTCCAAGTTGCGCCATCCCTCAGTTTTCCAATTTTCAAATTCCAGTGACACAGCGCGATAGCGCCGCATCGCGCTAGGGGTTCAGTTCGGGAAAATTTTACTGAAATTAAATGACGTGTCCAGGGTTAAAAGAGTCAACTTCCCACCCCTATTTAAGCCCTTTAACACGTGATTCAGCCACTTTTCACCCAAAATATACTAGTTTCTCTCAAGTTTCTCTCAAGAACAAGCTAGAGTTTTCATAGAAGATCCAATTTCAAGAAGGTTTCACCGTCAATCTTCACGAAATCACGAACTAAGGTATGCATAGTGTTTATTCATAGACTCCTTTTATCCATGATGTCCAAGAATCCCTTTTCCAGCTTCAAGTTCTGGATTTTCTTTATGATTTCATGATTGGGTTGTTCTTATTCATATTGATAAATGAGTAATTGAATTCTACTCCATGTTGGGTGATAATTTCTATGTGGGTTTAATTATTATAGATATAGATTCATGCAAACCTATGACTAAACCCTTGAATGATGAAATTAGAATGTGACCATGATTTTTAATTGTTGTACAATAATGTTTACATGTACCATGCCTACAATATGTGTGATTTAATTCCTAAATGAAGGAAAAGTTCCTAACTAGAGTGTTGTCATGAAATCCCCATGTATGTACAAGCTTATGCCTATCACATGTTTGATGAAATGCTTCAGTAAATGCATTATGGCGGTTATTATGTATTCAAGAAAGTTATGCTTTGTCAGTTTCCTTCTATCGAGTCTTGGGGGTACTTGTACCCAAAACATTAGTTGTATGCCTAGAGCCATGTCATGTTTTCATGATACTCTCAGTCAAGCTATGATCCTTAGACTTCATACAGTCTTATGACTCAGGAAATCTCCATTATCTCATGAACTCAGTAAGTTGTCAGATATCAGTAGAATTCCATAAGTCAACGGAATTTAGTAACTCAACCCATGTTTAGTTCAGTAAATCATGTTCAGAGTCTATTCAGACGGGAGTAAGAATTAGCACCGAGTGAACCCAAGTATGGGAACACACACTATCAGATGAGGGTGTGATTCTTAGAAGTCATCGTTGCATTCCAGAACTATGTAGACAGCATAGGTTGAGACATCAACATTGTCCAATGAGGGTTGATAAGGTGGATAAGCACTGTCAGATAAGGGGCCCACCGTTCTTATATAGGGGATACTATCAAATGAGGGTCGTCTACAACTTGTCCTTACCTGTGGTGCGGTATTGACATCCTTCTAATTGGGGTTACAGATTGGACCCCAACTCAGCCATAATGGCATATCAGGGGCATGTCGGTTAGATAACTACTTCCCACAGTTTCATGTTACAGAATCAGGACTGTCAGACACAGTCAATCAGTCTCAGTAATAATACTCAGATAGTTCTTTAGATTTTAGGACTGTTAGATATAGTCAACTCAGATACAGTATGGGACTCAGCTAGTTCCATTAGATTCAGGACTGTCAGATACAGTCAATCATGTTATCAGTTATATTAGTTATCAGTATTTCATGTTATCATTATTCAAATTCAGTAATCATGTTATCATGGTATCAGTGTCCGTTATTATGTCTCATGTATGTATTCTCACGATCATGTTAGTAAGTCTGCTATTGTTATTGTTCATGCATATGATCTCCATGCATTCAGCCTACCTCACATGCATACCAGTACATTCAAAGTACTGATGCATTTGCGCTATGGTGTCTTATACCATAGGTTTAGAGACACGAGCTCCAGAGCAACAGTAGATTCCAGATATCCACAGACAGAGTTAGAAGTGAGTCTTCATCTTTCGAGGACATGATTATTTCCCTATTATCTCATTAATCAGTTTATTATTTGGAGTTAGTTGGGGACATTTCCCATCAACTCCTTACTCAGACAATTCAGTCAGTTAGAGTCTTTCTAGACTATCATGTTTTAGACTTCAGTATGTTTAGTTTTGTTTTGGGTACTCTATTACCCCACACAGATGTTATATCATTCAGATCATGTTTAGTATTGAACCTTATGGCCTTTCAGTTTATGTTTTTGTATTATAAAGTATTTTATGCAGTATACAGGTACAGATATCAATCATGGGTTAGATTATGGTTCTTCAGGGTCATGAGCACCGTGTAGCATTCTGGGTACCAGATTTAAGGCGTTACAAACTTAGAATCAGAGCCTAAGGTTCAATAGAGTCCTAGGAAGTCTGAAAGCCGCATCTTGTAGAATTTTGTACATGGGTGTGTTGTGCACCACATTTATGTACAGGAGGCTACAAAATGTTTTAGGAACAGTTCCCTTATTTTGGTACTCATGTCATGCCAGTGAGAATATTCTCAAGTCAATCTCTTAGTCTAATTTGTTCTCCCTTTCTTCTACAAAACATGCCTCCTAAAAGAAGAAACAAAATCAGTCAGCCCCTCAGCCCGAAGATTCTTTGGGCGATCATGTTTCTCATACGGAGTTTAGGTACGCATTCACTACTCTTGCTTAGTCAGTTTCCACTCAAAATGAAAGGCCAGTAGTCATTCCGGCCAACCCAGTGGCCAACTCAGCTGCAGCTCGGATTTGAGACTTTACTCGAATGAATCCTCCGTCCTTCCTCGGGTCTAAGGTAGATGAGGACCCTCAGGAATTCACTGATCAGGTTCAGAAAGTGACAGACATCATGGGGGTGACTACTGTTGAAAGTGCTGAGCTAGCTGCATATCACTTACAGGATGTGGCTCATACTTGGTTCAAATAGTGGAAGTCAGAGAGGTCAGATGATGTAGGTCCTATAGAGTGGGAGGAGTTTGTCACTGCATTCTTATATAGATTCTTTCCTCAAGAAATTAGAGAGGCTTAGGTGCTAGAATTCATCAACCTCAGGCAGGGTAATATGACGGTGAAAGAGTATTCTCATAAGTTTACTCAATTAGCCAAATATGCCCCTCATGTGGTTGCAGACAGCAGATCCAAGATGAGTAAGTTCGCTTTTGGGGTAAATGATAGCGTGGTAAATGAGAGCAGATCTACCATGTTAAACAGTGACATGACTTTAGCTAGGCTTATGACTCATGCTCAGTAGATAAAGAAGCAAAAGATTAAGCAGAGGGAGAAGCAAAATAAGAGAGCGAAGACAGGTAGTTTTAACTCTTCTCATCCTTAATCAGAAGAAGGAAACCATTCCTAGTTTTTTTCCTAAGTCATCAGTTCCAGCCCCTTCTTCAGCCAGTGCTCCAATTCCTAAGTTTAGGAAGGGTAACAAAGATAGAGCACAAAGCTCTAAGTCTCAGGGAAGTGTTAGCAATGCCCGAATTAATCCTCTTTGTTAGAATTATGGTAAGAACAACAAGGGTACTTGCAGAGCTGGTAGCAATGTCTATTTTGGTTGTGGCATGCCAGGCCACAGAGTCAAAGACTTTCTTTAGTTAGGTTATTAGAGTCATCCCCGCTCCTCATCTCAGTCCAATCACTCGAATCAGCAGGGTGACACCACCAGTGCTACTAGTGGGCAACGTCCAAATCGTCTTTATGCTCTCTAATCCCAAAAGGATTACGAAAAATTCTCCTGATTTAGTTACTGGTATGTTACAGATTTTTCATATGCATGTTTACGCTTTGCTAGATCCAGGAGCTTCTTTGTCTTTTTTTACTACCTATATAGCAGGTGATTTAAGAATCAGTCCCAAAATCCTAGCAGATCTCTTTTCAGTCTCTACCTCAGTGGGTAAAACCATCATAGCCTGGCGGGTATACAGGAACTGCCCGATTATGATATTTCAGAAAGTCACTTCAGCAGACTTAAACAAATTAGAGATGACTAATTTTTATGTCATTCTTGGCATGGATTGACTTCATTCCTGCTATGCCGCAGTCGACTACAGAAATAGAATAGTTCAGTTTCAATTTTTGAATGAACCCGTCCTTGAGTGGAAGGGTAGTACTCCAGCGTTTAGAGGTCAGCTTGTTTCCTACCTTCAGGCACGGAAAATGATATCTAAAGGATGTGTCTATCATATTGTTCAAGTTAAGAACACTAGTTTCGAAACTCCCAGCCTTGAATCAGTTCTAGATATAGGTGAATATTCAGATGTCTTTCCCGAAGATCTTCCAGGAATTACTCTCGAAAAGGAAATAGACTTTGGCATTGATCTTCTTCCAGATACTCAGCCTATATCTATTCCACCATACGAAATGGCACCAGCAGAACTCAAAGAACTGAAAGAACAATTGAAGGATCTCTTATATAAGGGATTCATCAGGCCCAGCATTTTCCCGTGGGGAACTCCATTATTAGTCGTGCACAAGAAAGACGGTTCTCTTAGGATGTCTGCAGACTACCGTCAACTCAATAAGGTCACGGTCAAGAACAAGTATCCTATTCCTAGAATCCATGACTTGTCTGATCAAATTTAGGGTGCCAGTTATTTCTCTAAGATAGAACTCAGATCCGGCTATCATCAGCTCAGAGTTAGAGAATGTGACATTTCGAAAATAGCTTTCCATACTCGGTATGGTCATTTTGAATTCTTAGGTATGTCCTTTGGTCTTACAAATGCCCCAGCCATTTTTATGGACTTGATGAACCATTTTTTTAAGCAGTACTTGGACATATTCATCATAGTCTTCATAGATGATATCCTGGTCTATTCCCGCAGTGAGCGCGATCATGCAGGCCATCTCAGAATAGTACTTCAGACTCTCAAAAATCATCAGTTGTTTGTTAAATTAAGTAAGTGCAAGTTTTGGCTAAGGTCAGTAGAATTCCTTGGTAACATTATCTCCGGTGATGGCATTAGAGTAGATCCTCAAAAGATCAAAGCAGTAAGAAGTTGGCCTCGCCCTATCTCTCCATTAGATATTAAGAGTTTCTTGGGTTTGGCTGGCTATTACAGATGGTTTGTTGAGGGATTTTGTTCTATTGCATCCCCTATGTCTAGATTGGCTCAGAATAAAGTCAAGTTTCATTGTTCAGATCCTTGCGAGAAGATTTTTCAGAAGTTGAAGACTCGACTCACCTCAACTCAAGTCTTAGCTCTACCAGATGGTTCAGATGGGTTCATAGTGTATTGTGATGCATCCAGAGTGGGTCTAGGTTGTGTCCTCACACAGCATAGTCAAGTCATAGCCTACACCTCCAGACAGCTTAAGCCCCATGAGAGGAATTATCCTACTCATGATCTTGAGTTAGCCGTCGTAGTCTTTGCCTTGAAGATTTGGAAGCATTATCTATACGGTGTTCATGTAGATGTCTTCACAGATCATAATAATATTCAGTATGTCTTTTCTATAAAAGATCTTAATCTTTGTCAGAGAAGGTGGTTAGAGCTCTTGAAAGATTATGACATGAGTGTCCTTTATCATCCGGGCAATACCAACGTAGTGGCTGACTCTCTTAGTAGACTATCTGTGGGTAGTGTTTCTCATATTGAGGATAGTAAGAAGAAGCTAGCTCAAAAAGTCCATCAGCTTGCCAGACTGGGTATTCGCTTAGTCGATACAGATGAGGGTGATATATGGGTTCAGAGTAGTTCAGAATTATCTCTACTTTCTGAGGTAAAAGAAAATCAAGATAGAGATTCCAGCCTTGTCAAGTTGAAAGAGTCAGTCAAGGATCAGAAAATAGAGGTTTTCTCCCAAGGGGGAGATAGTGTTCTTCGTTGTCAGGGTCGTCTCTGCGTTCCAAGTGTAGATGACTTAAGGCAGCGAATTCTTGCAGAAGCGCATGGTGCGTGCTACTCTATTTATCTAGGGTCCATAAAGATGTACCGCGACTTGCGGGAAATCTATTGGTGGAGTAGGATGAAGAGAGACATTATAGAGTTTATGGCTAAGTGCTCTATATGTCAGCAAGTTAAGATAGAGCATCAGAATCCTAGTAGGTCCATACAGGAGTTCAGTATTCCTACTTGGAAGTGGGAAGTTGTGAACATGGACTTCGTGATGGATTTGCCTTGAACTCGTCATCAGCATGATTCAGTATGGGTCATTGTAGACAGAATGACCAAATCAGCTCATTTTCTTCTAGTTCATACCTCTTATTCAGCTGAGGATTACACAAAACTCAATATCAGAGAGTTGGTCAGATTGTACGGTGTTCCGCTATCTATTATCTCAGACAAAAACCCAGTTTACCTCTCATTTCTGGAAAGCATTCCAAATGGGTCTTGGTACCCAAGTTTATTTTATTACAGCCTTTCATCCTCAAATAGATGGTCAAGAAGAAAGGACCATTCAGATATTAGAAGATATGCTAAAGGAGTGTGCAATCGATTTAAAGGGAAGTTAGGATGACCACTTACCATTGAATGAGTTTGCATACAGAAATAGCTATCATTCCAGTATTCAGATGGCTCCATTCGAAGATCTCTATGGTAGGAGATGTAGAACTCCAATTGGTTGGTTAGTAGTTAGTGAGGCCTCAGTTATAGGGCCTGACTTGGTATTCGACACCTTAGAAAAATTCTAGTTGATTAAAGATAGACTTTGGGTTGCTCAGAGCCAATAAAAGTCTTATTCAGATGTTTATAGAAAAGATCTCGAGTTTGAGATTAGTGATCATGTCTATCTAAAGATCTCTCCCATTAAGGGAGTGAAGAGATTCGGCAATAAGGGAAAGCTCAGTCCCTGATATGTTGGTCCCTTCAAGATTCTCAGTTGCTTTTGCAAGGTAGCCTATGAGCTTGAATTGCCTTTAGATCAAGCCTCAGTTCATCCAGTCTTTCATGTCTCTTTGCTCAAGAAGTGCATAGGTGACCCATCAGTTATAGTCCCTATTCAGAGCATTGATCTTCAAAATGCTATCTCTTATGAAGAGGTTCCATTCAAAATCTTAGACTATCAGACTCTAGATTGAGGAACAAAGAAGTCCCTCTAGTTAAGGTTCTTTGGCAAAATTAGTCCGTCGAGGGAGCTACTTGGGAAGCAGAGGCATACATGCATACCAAGTATCCTTACCTCTCCTTCGCCAACTCAGATCAAGCTCAAGGTAACAGTTCTCTTTAAGCTTACTCAGTTTTATGTTTTGTGTTCATCACAAACTTGGTATGCAGTTTCATGCTCATATTCCCATTATAAACTTGGTATCAAGTACCACTGCATATTCAATCATGCACTCATGTATCAGTTCAGTTATGTAATTATGCATCAGACATACATTCTCATTGTGAGAAACTTAGTTCTTCAGAACACTCAGTCATGCATTCATGAATTAGTTACACATGCATTAGATATGCATGTTCAATATTATATGTTCATCTTGTCATTCATGTCATTCATGAGATCATGTTCCAGTTATTCAAGTTCAGTATATACGTCAGTTGTCTTTTCTCCCCTCTCAGTCAATCTCATTCGAGGATGAATGTTCTCAAAGAGGAGATATTGTAATACCTCATACTTTTTCCTAGCTCATTTCATCTCAAAAATTTCTAGTATTAGATTTAAAATTGAATGATGGTTATTACATGAGGAATTCTAAAGATTTTCCCTTTTTTGTCGTGCGGGAAATTCAATAAGCTTTCCATCAATATAAAATTCTCCCAACTCGAATAACCGGGTAAGAGTTTACGACTATTTCAAGTTCCTGTTGTAAAATAGCGCCATATTAGTCAGTGGCGCGCCGTGCCACAAAAGGAAATGGCATTTGACAAATTTCAGTAGGGGTTCGAGATTATGGCGCGTCACGCCAGGGACCAAATTCAGAATTGTCCTTTTCCAGTGTCTTAGCACGATTTCCTCTGCATCGCGCCAAAGTTCCATGTCGCAAAAGAAGGGGCAACGTGATGGCTCCATATCGCGCCATCCCTTAGTTTCCCAATTGTCGAATTCGAGTGACACGACGTGATAGCATCGAGTCACGCCAGGGGTTCAGTATGGGAAAATTTTATTGAAATTAAATGACGCGTCCAGGGTTAATAGGGTCAACATCCCACCCCTATTTAATCCCTTTAACACGTGATTTAGCCACTTTTCACCCAAAATATACTAGTTTCTCTCAAATTTCTCTCAAGAACAAGCTAGGGTTTTCATAGAAAATCCAATTTCAAGAAGGTTTCACCGTTAATCTTCACGAAATCACGAACTAAGGTATGCATAGTGTTCATTCATGGACTCTTTTCATCTATGAAGTCCAAGAATCCCTTTTCCAACTTCAAGTTCTGGATTTTCTTTATGATTTCATGATTGGGTTGTTATTGTTCATGTTGATAAATGAGTAATTGAATTCTACTCCATGTTGTGTGATAATTTCTATGTGGGTTTAATTATTATAGATATAGATTCATGCAAACCTATGACTAAACCCTTAAATGATGAAATTAGAATGTGACCATGATGTTTAATTGTTGTACAATGATGTTTACATGTACAATGCCTACAATATGTTTGATTTAATGCCTAAATGAAGGAAAATTGCCTAACTAGCATGTTGTCATGAAATCCCCATGTATGTACAAGCTTATGCCTATCACATGTTTGATGAAATGCTTCAGTAAATGCATTATGGTGATTATTATGTATTCAAGCAAGTCATGCTTTGTCAGTTTCCTTCTATCGAGTCCTGGGGGTAATTGTACCCAAAACATTAGTTGTGCGCCTAGAGCCATGTCATGTTTTCACGATACTCTCAGTCAAGCTATGATCCTTAGACTTCAGACAGTCTTATGACTCAGGAAATCTCCATTATCTCATGAACTCAGTAAGTTGTCAGATATCAGTAGAATTCCATAAGTCAACGGAATTTAGTAACTCAACCCATGTTTAGTTCAGTAAATCATGTTCAGAGTCTATTCAGACGGGAGTAAGAATTAGCACCGAGTGAACCCAAGTATGGGAACACACACTATCAGATGAGGGTGTGATTCTTAGAAGTCATCGTTGCATTCCAGAACTATGTAGACAGCATAGGTTGAGACATCAACACTGTCCAATGAGGGTTGATGAGGTGGATAAGCACTGTCAGATAAGGGGCCCACCATTCCTATATAGGGGACACTATCAGATGAGGGTCGCCTACAGCTTGTCCTTACTTGTGGCACGGTATTGACACCCTTCCAATTGGGGTTACAGATTGGACCCCAACTCAGCCATAATGGCGTATCAGGGGCATGTCGGTTAGATAACTACTTCCCATAGTTTCATGTTACAGAATCAGGACTATCAGACATAGTCAATCAGTCTCAGTAATAGAACTCAGATAGTTCTTTAGATTTTAGGACTATCAGATGTAGTCAACTCAGATATAGTATGGGACTCAGCTAGTTCCATCAGATTCAAGACTGTCAGATACAGTCACTCATGTTATCAGTTATATTAGTTATCAGTATGTCATGTTATCATTATTCAAATTCAGTAATCATGTTATCATGGTATCAGTGTCTGTTATTATGTCTCATGCATGTATTCTCACGATCATGATAGTCAATCTGCTATTGTTATTGTTCATACATATGAACTCCATGCATTCAGCCCATCTCACATGCATAACAGTACATTCAAAGTACTGATGCATTTGAGCTATGGTGTCTTATACCATAGGTTTAGTGACACGAGCTCTAGAGCAACAGTAGATTCCAGATATCCATAGACAGAGTTAGAAGTGAGTCCTCATCTTTCGAGGACATGATTATTTCCCTATTGTCTCATTAACCAGTTTATTAGTTGGAGTTAGTTGGGGAAATGTACCATGAACTCCTTACTCAGACATTTCAGTAGTTAAAGGCTTTCTAGACTATCATGTTTCAGACTTCAGTAAGTTCAGTTTTGTTTTGGGTCTTCTATTACCTCATACAAATGTTATATCATTCAGATCGTGTTCAGTATTGAACCTTATGGCCTTGCAGTTTATGTCTCCACATTATAAAGTATGTTATGCAGTATACAGGTACAAATATCAGTCATGGGTTATCTTCTGGTCCTTCGGAGTCATGAGCACCATGTAGCATTATGGGTACTAGATTTGGGGCGTTACAATATGAGATAAGGACTAACTAAATAACATGAGATGACCGAACATGAATGCATGAAATTGCATTATCTGAGAATGCAAGACAAAGTTTATAACATGATTCTAAAAAAGTCTGTAAATAGAAATACTTAAATACTGATAACTGAATAACTGATAACTGTATGTTATGATCAATCAAACCTGAAAGTGAACTAATTTTTGAAATAGATAGTGAAACGGAAACTGTTGGAGTTATCATCTAATTGACATACCCCAATTATAGACTAATTTGGGGTCCAATCTATAACTCCAGCTGGAAGAGTGTTAGTACTATGCTACAAGTTAGTAACAGTAGCTGGGTCAACCCTAATCTGGCAGGAAGACTCATGAGATGTATATGGTTACGTTGACCCTAGTCTGGCATGAAGAAGATTTACCCTACCCTGTCTACGTAGTTTTGTAACTAAGGGACTGCTACTAAGGGTCAAACCCTTTGCTGGCAGGAATTCCCCCATCCCTAGGTTTGCTCGGTGCTGAATCCTACTCCCAACTTAATTGACACATAACTGATCACTTGACTATATTAGGATTGACTGAATTCGCACTAATTTTGTTGACTAACAGAATGCTACTATTCGGGATACTATAAAATTATTCTATTTCTACTGGAGACTAGATAAAAAGCTAAATTTTGGGTATTCAATACCCCCAGTAATTGATAGCAAAGATAATAAGGACATATGAGAGCATTTCAAATCATAATAAGTAAGCATTATTTAAAGAAAGCCATCACTTGGTTATTTCACCAAGCATATGGAGATTAATACTTTAATATGGGGAAATTCACCAAACACATGGGGATCATGAACTTGTACATGGGAATATCTTAAACATGGGAGAATAGCATGATTACATAACTAAAATCATGAATTTAGGAATTCACATGAAATTCACTTGAAATAGGACATGGGCATTTAATCATACATGTAAAGATCATAGCTTGAACCTAAAAATATCTTAAACATGGGAGAACAATAGAGTTATATGAAAAAATTCATAACTTGGGGATTCATCTTGAAATTGATTGAACATGATATGGGAATTTCATCAAACAAGTGGAAAGCATGAATTTAAAACTTGGGAATGTTCCTAAAAATCATGAATTTATGATCTATCAAGGAATTCACTTGAATAAAGCATGGAAAACTCAAATTCATAGCATGAAGAATTCAAAATCTTGCATGTAATCACTCATGGGCTGAAATTAATTAAAATCACCACGAAAACATGTTATTCAATCTTTCTTGAACATTTAAAATAACATAATGATCGAAAAATTGATTCTTTAATTGAAATAAAAAGGCTTTTGGGCTCCATGGGTGAAAGAGGACCCATGGATGAACTCCCAGGATCTTAAAGCTTTAATTCGAAGAAAAAACTTGAGCTTTGAATTCCTATGAGGCTCTTGAGGTCTGTTTCTTGAAGTACTTGGATTTGGAAGCTTGGGTTCTTGATTTTATTAAAAACAATTTGATGAAGTTCTTGGTTTTATTGAGGGGGATATGGTTTTCTTGGAGAAAAAAAGATGAAATATCGTGTAAATAATGCTTTTGGGGTCTGAAATCCCTTGTTTGTGACGGTTTTGGGTGAGGGGAAAGGACTGAAATTTTCCTGGAAAAATGTAACTGAAAGGTGAAAACCTTAGGGGTGAAATAGAGCGTGCGTCGCATGCTCTAGAGCACCGAAATGGAGCTGGTGTGGCATGCTAATCGCGCGTAGCTACTGTCTCTCTCACAAAAATGTCTATAACTTTTCGCTCGGGTATCAGATTAAGAAAAAATTGGTATCGTTGGAAAGCTATTTCAATTATCTAAAATTTGGTGGTTCTTTATCTACAAAAATTCTACGTATATAAAAAGTGATGTACGTTCAAAGTAGACCTTTGTAGAATCGTATACCAAACTTTTGACGAATCAAAGGCTCTAAGCTCAACTACTTTCTAAGTGATTCTTATGAACAAATTTCACCTCAAAAGCACATCAAACATGTGTATAAAGATCATGAAACATATATCACATGGGAATCATTTGGATTATATCTTATACATGTAGGAACGACGGTTCAAAGACTAGCTCAAAAATACAGGGTGTTACATTATCTCCTCATTGGGAATATTCATCCTCGAATGAGACTGGTTAGACTGAGAGTATTATACGAAGGTAACTGAAATCATATTCTGAACATGCATGAATTGGAACATGACTGGAAACAAGATTGCATAACTAAGTCTAAGAATGATACATGAACTTAACTGATTTCATGAATACATGCAATGACATGAGAATAGTTATAAGGATGAGATAGAAACGAGAGAGTCAACTGATGAGTAACTATTACTTCAAGATGGATCTTGTTTCATAGAGAATAGATGAAAGGTTTAGTACATGAATACTTAGGATAATACATCTCCCCATTGGGATACTTCATCCCCCAAATGATACTGACTTGGCTAAAATACTAAGAAAAGAATGAGTTGATGTAAGGGAAAATTACGGACCGAATCATGATTGAATATCTGGGTTCAGAAATTGATGTTTGATGCATGAACTAAGAGAATTCACAAATTACGTGAATTCAAACAAACTACCTATTGGAATGGCCATATTCATGAGATTTCGGATAGTATGACTAGGTTGAAAGATGAAAAACTATAGGAATTTGTCTGTCTGAATGCTAGACTGGATTGCTGGCTATACAAACTGAATTATAATGAGATCTTATACTCAACTATATATTTCACTTGTACACCAACATTATATTCAAGCCTATCTGTATAACCACACATAAACTTGTAGGTAAACAACCAAAAAAGCATCTTTCTCATATTTCTCTAAACCTCTATCCTTAAAGAATTCATTCACTACCCTAAGAATACACACGTAGAATTTTAACTAATCATGACATAAGGAGAGGTCACATATGGAAATAAAGCATGAAATGATAACTTTGCATAACTTGACACTTTTCTAAGGCCTTAGGAATAAGGTATCAAAAGCATGAATTAATCGAAGAGAGCTAAACTAAGGGCATACATGACATAAAGTGAATTTCTCTAATCATTAGGAGTGTAGCATGAGTACCTGAAACTGAACATATTGTAAAACACGGGTACAAGATTTATGAGTTGCATGACCTGAGATTGGAGTTCATGATTTCATGGAACATGATACTTACTGCTGAGTGAACTAGAACTTCTTGTACTAGGAACTGGAAGCATACATGATTCTCTAGGATGTGCATGAACATTAACTATGATCATGGAGCTGACATGTAAGGAATTAGTAGATATCGTGATGACTGAAAAACTTTGCACTAAGATAAGAATAGGTTGGGAATCATCCTCCCTTACTGCTCCTCTACACATACTGGAACTACTATTTGAATATGAGATCTTGACATTGTTACTTGTTCTACTATCTCCCCCTTAGACTAAAGCCATCATCTTAAGTTTGTGGACCCTTTTTGTAACTTTAAACTTTCTATAGCCCATAAATTAGCTGGTAAGAATGTTACATACTACATTACTAGCTTAATTCACACTTATCAACAAAAGGATACTATCTAAGAACCCACATTTTAAAAGCTTAGAAATACTACAATTCTATATCACCTTGGGTACACCTTTAGATCATACACACATCATCATACTTAATTTCAAATCAATAAACTTAAATTATTCCATACTCTGTTCAAGCCTACTGATTCACCTTTCGTACAACTTGCCCCATGAATACATAATCTGCTCAATCTACATAACGCTATCCCAACTCTACTACTACTAAACTTCTGGGTTCTTACTACTAAATCTAGATCACATTCTATCATAAGATTCTAAGAAGGGATCTGAAAGCATATCTAACTTTAGCTAAATATAGTATTTTCATAAATTATAATGAATATTTTCAAAGTTCAAAACATAAAGGAACTAATAGGATATTTTAAGCCTGTGTGCAATCCCATAACTATCTATGGGGACTGTCTCAGAAAACTTTATCTGTAGAAATTTGAGCTTGAATATTTCTTTTACATCAAAAATAAGGTAGAGATGGCATGAATAGAGAAAGATGAGGATCTACATAAATTTCATAGATAACACTTCTACTGCATGATCTGAGACTTAAAAAAAGGGAAATATTTCCTAAATGCCATGTATCCTCTTGATGAAAAGTACAAATGTCTATGTACCGTTCCGCAAAACTCTACTAGACGCGACATCATAGACACCCTAGGACACTTGAACCTATCTTTGATACCAAGTTTGTAACTCCCTGAGAGTACACCCTGGATGCCACATGGTGCTAGGAACCACAAGTGATCCTAAGCTAAACCATGAACTGGCATACTATTAAGTAACTAAATTATAGTAAAATAAATAACAAGTTCTGTTGTGAGAAAAAATAATCATGGCATAATCTGAATAAGTGCAATACCAATAAAGTTTATAATATAATTAAAACTAAAGGAAAAAACTAAAATTTACATGACTGACTCTGACTGACATCTTTGAATCCTCTACTATACTGACTATAGATAGCTGGGACATGCCTCCAACTACTACTAATCAATACATATGAAAATAAATGAATTGTACATGAACTAAACTATCTGAAGTTCCCAAATTATGAGAACACGTCACCTGCTATCTTGAATCTACAATCGTCTGATCGTGATGTGCGGGCTATAAGTGGTACCTACATTAAGAAACAAAGTAGCTACATAGACGTATATGTGGATCAGTACTTCTGGAATATACTGAGTATGTAGGGGTAAATGCAATAAGTAAAACTGATTTCATACATAATCTTAAAACATACATGCTAAGTAAAAGTCGACTTACCAATAGGCTGTAATAAACTGAAAGCTGAAAACATCTTAAAGCATGAGTGACAAACATACTCTGATAAGATGGTGAATCTCTACACTTAGTTTCTGTAAAACTTTACTTTAATGATATAAGTAAAACTGAAGCTAGGATACGAAAAAATATGAATACAGTATGAATAATATGTCTTAAACTACGTGAATAAGACTGACATCACATCGGGGATCTGAATATACAATTATAATAAGCACGAATACCTAAACATACAGAACAAAATGTAACATATACTAATCTTATCTGATTAGCTGAATGACTGATAGTTGAATACTAGTCATATAAGACTGGACTATACTTAGTCTAAATAACTGAACTAAAACTGTGGAGTACTATGCATATGAGATAAGGACTAACTGAACAAAATGAGATGACTGAACATGAATGCATGAAACTGCTTTATTTTAGAATGCAAGACCAAGCTTATAACATGATTCTGAAATTATCTATAAACCGAAATACTAAATAATTGATAACTATATGCGATGGATAAGCAAACCTGAAACTGAACTGAGTTTTGAAATGAAAAGTGAAAATGAAACTGTGGAAGTTATCATCTAACCGACATACCCTAATTATAGACTGATTTGGGGTCCAACCTGTAACCCCAGTTGGAAGGGTGCTAGCACCGTTCCACGAGTTACTAACAGTAGTGTAACGCCCCGACACCTGGTCCCGAGATGTCACACGGTGCTCAAGACTACGAGTAGCCTTAAGCTAACCCTCTCCTCCTGGTACTAAATCTGAATATCATAATAAAGAAAACATACACATAAGAGTCATACTATATATGGAAAACTGACTGAAATAACTGAGAATAATCTAAAGTAATGTCTAAAATCACAATACTGAATAATCTATATCAAAACTAGCAGTCTGACAAGCCTCTACTACTAATAACTAGAGTCACTGGGACAAACCCCCAGCTAACTCAAACTGTCTGAAAAGAATACTAAATCATATAAACTAGTAAGCTGCAAAATTTGAATGAATAAGTCCCCAAAATATGAGGACTCACCAACTATCGGATGTAGATGGAGATGTTCGAACTACTCACGCTGCTGATACTGAGCACCTGAACCTACATTATAAGATAATGTAGCACATAGACATATATGCGGATCAGTACTTTAAGGATGTACTGAGATTATGGGGGTGAAATGCATAAGTAAAAACATCAACTCATCATCATAATTTGTAAAACAATGCATACTAAATGTAAATGACTCACATAAGATGGAATATCTAAAATACTAAAATCTGTAATCATGAATAGAGAATCATACTTTATAACTCTAGTGAGTCATAACATTTAGTTTTAAAAGTTGTACTTGTATTCTCTCTTTAAATCATACTGTCTAAGTGTAGAAAGTCTCACATATATATCTAAAATTTGAAAGCTGAAATTTGTCACTAATATCTTTTTGTAAAGCATAATCTAAATAAAGTTTTGATCGTTTAAACTTAGTTTTCTAAAAGCTTTCCTGTTATTCTTTTCTTAAAGTCTTTACAGTTAGGCAAAATACTTTATCTGAAGCTTTTCTTTAAGGGAGGTATTTATAACAAACATAAACTATGTGAGCTAACATGGGGTCCAACATCTCGTTCCCCTATGTGGAAAACTTCACGATGGGGAGAGGTGTCATACTCTTTCCAAGGAGTATAACCTGAGCTAAGTGATCACATCTGTAACTGTCACCCATATTGGAATGGGGAATAATCTCTTAATCTGTACCTATGTTGGCTACGTAGTTTTGTGGAAGATAGGGTATTCTAATCCCACATTTCCCGCTCGGTGCTAAATACTACTCCCTTTAAATATGTATACTCATTCTGTTGGAAATCCACTTTAAAACTAGTATAAGGGTTTATTCTGAAACTTATTTTGTATTTATCTGATTAAATTTGTAAATAAAGCTATTTTGAATTCTGTAATCTGTAATAAATCTGTAAAGTGGATTCCAAATCTTATTTGAGGATCAAAAGATCAAAGCTTTACTGAATAATCTGAAAATAATCTGATCATAAGATGCTTAAAGCATAATATTTCTTCAAATAATAATATTCAATGTTGAGGTGGTAACCCATACATCAATCTCATGTCAAACAATCATAACAATCATGCTTGGTAATGAAAAAAATGATAATTCATCTCAAAATCTAAAATTTTCTGCAGTAGGCATGAAAATATGAAGATAAACATGTAATTCAACTTCTAAAACACTTGAAATTTCATAACCTTGCAATTAGAAATAATGGCTATGTACCCTAATTTAAAACTCATGTATATTCATATGAAATCATAGAAATTTGTAGTCAAAAGCTAGTTTTGGGCACAAGGATGAAAGAGGATCCTTGTTCATGAACCCTACATACCTTGGTAGATGATTAGATGAAGAAACTTGAATTTTGGATTCCTATTTAAGTTCTTGAAGATGTATTCTTGATTATCTTGTCTTGGGAATCCTCAATCTAGAGCTTTCTTGGAGAAACAATGGTGGAATTTGATTTCTTGGAGAAGAAGCTTTGAACTCTAGGGTTTTTCTTTGAGAGATAATGGATGAAATTGACAATAAAGTGCTTTGGAATATGTTTAGTTCCTTGTTTTGGATGAATTGAGGCCTTGATAATTGACCAAAAGACCCCTTTTAAACTTTTAATCGAAACTGGAAAAGCAATATTTTTCTCGATTTGGCTGGCCACCGCGACGCACCACTATAGCGGTGGCTCACTAGAAAATGACAAGTGGGAACTGGAAGATCTCCGTAATGCAGAGCAATTGTGGTGCACTATATAATTACATTTTGGCCATCAGCGCGACGCAGTGCCATCGCGTGGCCTACTGAAAATAGAAAACTAGAAATTGGACCTCTCCGTGATGCGGTAGAATTGCGGAGGTCCACTGGAATTGACAAATGGGAATTGAGCCCTCTCCGTGACGTGGTGCTAGTCCAAATGGCACACTGTCAACATTAAAAGTGCCATAACTTCTCAACCGAGTATCGGATTTTGGCAAATTTGGTATCGATGGAAAGCTTATTCAATTATCTACACAATGGAGGGCCCAAATCTAGAAAATTCTAAATATCATAGAAGTTATTCATTTTTTAAGCTCACCCTTATCATTCTAGGAATGAATTTACGCTAGGAAAAAGTATGGGGTATTACAATATCTCCCCCTTGGGAACATTCGGCCTCGAATGTGGCTAGTTAAGCTTAAAATACTGAGGAACCTGTGACTATAAGCTATCATGCACAACTGAAATAAATTGTATGACTGGATCAAAAACATACTGAGCTACTGAACTTATCTATGAGTGTATGAATTTACATGAAGGCAACAATATAGCTGAATCTTACACTGGGAAAAAACTGAAGGAAGGAAGACTATTACCTTTGGTTGAATCTGAGTTCGTGGAGAAGAGATAAGGATACTTGGTATGCATGTCTACTTCTACTTCCCAAGTAGCACCCTCAACGGACTGATTTCAACACAGAACTTTGAAAAAGGGAACTTTTTGTTCCTTAGTTTACGGATTTGATGATCAAGAATCTCTACTGAGACCTCTTCATATGAAAGGCTATTCTGAATATCTGTACTTTTTAGAGGGACTATAACGGCTGAATCGTCCATGCACTTGTTTAACAAGGACACATGGAACACTAGGTGAACTGAGGATAAATCTGCGGGTAGCTCAAGCTCATACGCCACATTCCTAACACGACTCAAAATCAGGAAGAGGCCTACATATCGGGGACTAAGCTTCCCTTTTTTACCAAATCTCTTCACCCCATTCATGAGTGAAACTTTCAAATACACAAGGTCATCAACCTCAAACTCCAGATCTCTTTTTCTTATGTCTATATAAGATTTCTGATGACTTTGAGATGATTTTAATCTCTCTCGAATCAACCGAACTTTCTCCATGGCTTCAAACATCATGTCTAACCCAATCAAAGCGTCCTCACCCACTTTGAACCAATCAACCGGCGATCTACATCATCACCCATAAAGAGCCTCAAATGGAGCCATCTGAATACTAGCATGGTAACTGTTATTATAATCAAACTCAATCAATGGCAAATGCTCATCCAACTACCTCTAAAATCAAGAACACATGCCCTCAACATGTCCTCTAGGGTCTAAATTGTCCTCTTTGCCTGACCATCTATCTGTGGATGAAAAGCTGAACTAAGATGAACTTGGGTACCCAGACCCTTTTGAAAGGCTTTTCAAATATGAGAGGTAAACTAAGTACCCCTATCTGAGATGAGGCACAAAGGAACTCTAGGCAATCTGACTAACTCTCTGATATATAGCTTGGCATAATCTTCAGTTGTGTAAGATATGTGAATTGATAAGAAATGGGCCGACCTAGACAATCTGTCTACAATAACCCAAATGGAATCATGCTAACAGCGCGAACGAGGTAAACCAGTCACAAAGTCCATATTCACCTCTTCCCACTTCCAAGTGGGGATACCAAATTCTTGCAACGTACTACTAGGACTTTGGGGCTCTACCTTAACCTGTTGACAAGTTGTACACTTGGCTACAAACTCTGCTATATCTTTCTTCATACTACTCCACCAATAGATTTCTCATAAGTGGCGGTAAATCTTGGTCGCACCTAGATGAATGGAATAATGCGCACTATGCGCTTCTGCCATAATCCACTGCCTCAAATCATTAACAAATGGCACACACAATCTACTCTGGCACCTCAACACACCATTTTCGCCTTGGGAGAAAACCTCTATCTTTTGGTCTTTAACTGACTCCTTCAGTTTGACTAAACTAGAATCCTTATCTTGCTATTCTTTCACTTCCAAAACTAGAGAAGATTTAGAGCTACTCTGAACCTAAATATTTCCCTCAGCGGAATCAACCAATCTCACACCCAATGTAACTAAACGGTGAACTTATCAAACTAACTATTTCTTATCATTCTCCACATGAGAAACACTGCCCATAAACAATCTACTAAGGGCGTCTGCCACTACATTAGCCTTGCCCGGATGATATAACACACTCATTTCATAATTCTTCAACAATTCTAACCACCTTCTCTGAAAAAAATTCAACTCTCTCTGGGTAAACACACATTACAAGCTTTTGTGATCCGTAAACACATCAACATGCACCCCATACAAATAATGTCTCCAGATTTTCAAAGCAAGCACAATAATAGCTAACTAAAGATCATGGGTTGGGTAATTCCTTTCATAAGGCTTAAGCTGTCTAGAGGCATAGGCTATGACCTTACCTCTCTGCATCAAAACACAACCCAAAAAAATTCTAGAGGCATCACAATATACCACAAAACCATTTATACCATCAGTTAACGCTAAAACTGGGGCTGAAGTGAGTCGAGTCATCAACTCCTGAAAACTCTTCTTGAAGGAGCCTGACCACTGAAACTTAACTTTCTTTTGGGTCAATCTAGAAATAGGAGACGCGATCGACGAGAAACCCTCTACAAAACATCTGTAATAGCTGGCTAAACCCAAGAAACTCCTAATATCTAATGGAGAGATAGGTCTTGACCAATTTCTTATTGCTTCTGTCTTTTGGGGATCAACTCGAATACCCTCATTGGAAATAATATGACCAATGAAAGCAACTTACCTTAGCCAAAATTCACATTTGCTAAATTTGGCGAACAATTGGTGATCTCTAATAGTTTGCAACACAATTCTAAGATGGTCTGTATAATCATCCTCACTACGAGGGTAGACAAGAATATCATCGATAAAGACTATGACAAACATGTCCAGATACTATTTGAACACTCTATTAATCAAGTCCATGAAGGCTGCTGGGGAATTTGTTAGTCCAAAGGACATAACTAGAAACTCAAAATAACCATAATGGGTTCTGAAAACCTGTCTTTAGAATATCACATTCCCTTACTTTAAGCTGATGATAGCCGGATCTAAGGTCTATCTTTGAGAAATAACTTGGACCTTGGAGTTGATCAAATAAGTCACTAATTCTAGGAAGAGGATATTTGTTTTTGATTGTAACTTTATTCAGCTGACGATAGTCAATGTACATACGCAAAGAACCATTTTTCTTTCGCACAAATAGGACGAGAGTGCCCCATGGAGAAAAAATAGGCCTTATGAAACCCTTATCTAGAAGATCTTTGAGTTTCTCTTTTAACTATTTGAGCTCAACTGGAGACATGATAAGGAGGATAGAAATAGGCTGGGTATCTGGGAAGAGGTCAATACTGAATTATATTTCACTATCGGGAGGTACCCCTGGCAAATCTTTGGGAAAGACATCAGGAAAATTATTGACTAGACTTACTGACTGAACTATTGGAGTCTCAAACTTAGTGTCTTTGACTCGAACGAGATGATAGATACACCCTTTGGAAATAAAATTTTTGGCCTTAAGATAGGATATGAAATGACTTTTGGGAGACACTAAATTACCTTTCCATTCAAAGAATCGATCATCTCGAAACTGAAACTTCACCACTCGAGTGCGACACCCTATGGATATATAACAGGGATGGAGCTAATCCATACCAAGAATAAGATCAAAGTCAACTATATCTAACTCTACTAAGTCTACTAGCATGATTTTATGAAAGACAGTGATAGGACTCTTTCTATAGATCTGTTTGGCAACAACTGACTAACCCACTAGGGTAGAAACCAAGAAAGGCTCAGGGATTTTCTCAGGACTTATTTCAAAATTCACTGCAACTAATGGGATCACATAAGAAAAACTCAACCCGAGGTCTAACAACAGATAAACATAAAGATGAAAGACATGAAGCATACCAGTAACAACATCTTATGAATCCTTCTGCTCCTGACGGGATAGTAAAGCATAAAATTAATTCTAGCGGTGACCACCATCGGTACTGGATGATCCGCCCTAAGAAGGGACTGGGCGACCTAGAGGAGTTGGTGTACTAGTAGCCTGAGTCTGGGGACAAACATATCTGTTTCCCTGCTTAGCATGTAGACACTCTCTAATTCCATTACCCAACTTACCACAACCATAACAACCTTTTTATCCAGCTAAGCACTCTCCGAGATGATTCTTACCACACTTAGAACATAGATGATAATTGGTCCTTTCACTCACACTATTCTGATATTTGGACATAGAGAACTTACCTCACTGCTTCTGTTTAGCTCTAGGTGCAGGAGCACTAGCTGATGATGGTGCTGGAATAGACGAACGATTCTGAACCTATGAACAATTTACCCCTTGAGACCTAGTCTGGCTATACTCAAACTGCCCTATTCTAGCCTTCTTATTACTTCTTTCTCTTTTCTTCAACTTCTCTGCCTCAATCTATTGATCATGAATCATCAACCTAGAAAGATCCATGTTTCTAATAAGCATGATAGTCCTTCACTTCTTGACTACCAAGCTATATACGCCAGATAAAACTGACACATACTTGCCCTAGGACCAGCCATCATATCAGGGGCATACTTAGACAATTGATATAACTTAAGGCAGTATTCCTACACTGTCATTGAGCCCTGCCTCAGGTTCACAAACTTCTCTATCTTAGTTTCTCAATTTTATGCAGAAAGAATCTATCTAGAAAAGTATCTTGGAATACCTGCCAACTCATAGGAGTTGTATTCTCACTTTTACCATTCATCCTTATAACTACCCAATCATAAGCTACATCCTTCAGCCTATAAGATGCCAACTCTACACTCTCTTTTTCAGATATATGCATAATTTGGGTGATCTTCTTCACCTTATATAGATAATGTTGTGGGTCCTCGCCTACTTTCGACCCAAAGAACTATGGTGGATTCATTCTCATAAAATCTCTTATTCTGGCAGCTGCTAAATCACCATTTTGCTGAAGTGGGACTGTAGCCTCATGGTTGCCCTAAACATTAGCAGTCACTGCCTGGGCCAATTCCTTAAAGGTAGCCCTAAACTCAGCATGGGATACATTCTCATTCAGAGGATCGACAGACTGGGGTGGTTGGTTATCATTTCTGTGGGCATTAGCTCGATGAGGAGACATATTGAACTGTCATATAAGAGAATGAGTTAAAATAAAATGGAGATACTGTAAGAACAATAGATCATGAAAGAAAAAGATGATTTCCTAAGAACGTCCTATAGTCTCTTGCTCATAAATGTTGCGCACTTCACATCCATGATCAAGACTCTATGTAACGTGGCTTGTCTGACTTCCTAGGACTCTTATGAACCTTAGGCTTTGATACCAAGTTTGTAATGCCCTAAAACCTGGTCCCGAGATGTCACACAGTGCTCAAGACAATGAGTAGCCTTAATCTAACTCTGTTTTCCTGATACTAAGTCTGAATCTCATAATAAAGGAAACATAGACATAAGAGTCATACTATATTTAGAAAACAGTCTGAAATAACTAAGAATAATCTGAAGTAATGTATGAAATCTCAATACTGAATAATCTGTATCAAAACTAGAAGTGTGACAAGCCTCTACTACTAATAAATAGAGAGTCATTGGAACAAACCCTTAGCAAACTCGAACTATCCAAAAAGAATACTAAATCATATGAACTAGTAAGCTGCAAAATCTGAATGAATAAGTCCCCAAACTATGAGGACTCACCAACTGTCGGATGTAGATGGAGATGCTCTAACTACTCTTAGTGCAGATACTGAGCACTTGAACCTACATTGTGAGACAATGTAGCATATAGACATATATGTGGATTAGTACTTTGAGGATGTACTGAGTATATGGGGGGAAATACATAAGTAAAAACATCATCTCATCATCATAATTTTTAAAACAATGCATGCTAAATGTAAATGACTCATATAAGCTAGAATATCTAAAATACTAAAATCTGTAATCATGAATAAAAAATCATACTTTATAACTCTAGTGAGTCATTACATTTAGTTGCAAAAGTTGTACTTGTATTGTCTCTTTAAATCATACTGTCTAAGTGTAGAAAGGTCTTACGTCTAAAATCTAAAACCTAAAATCTGTAACTAATATCTTTCTGTAAAGCATAATCTGAATAAAGTTGTGAGCCTTTATGCTTATTTTTCTAAAAACTTTTTGGTTATTCTTTTCTGAAAGTCTTTACTGTTAGGGAAAATACTTTATCTGAAGATTTTCAGTAAGGGAGGTTCTTCTTATCGACATAAACCATGGGAGCTAACATGGAGTCCAATGTCTCGTTCCTCTATGGGGAAAACCTTATGATGGGGAGCGGTGTCATACTCTTGCCAAGGAGCATAACCTGAGCTAAGTGATCACATCTATAACTGTCACCCATATTAGAATGGGGAATAATCTCATAATTTTTACCTAAGTTGGCTATGTAGTTTTGTAAAAGATAGGGAACGCTAATCTCACACTTCCCGCTCGGTGCTAAATACTACTCCTTTTAAATTTGTATGCTTATTCTGTCGGAAATCCACTTTAAAACTAGCATAAGGGTTTATTCTGAAACCAATTATGCATTTATTTGATTAAATCTGTAAATAAAATTGTTTTGAATTCTGTAATCTGTAATTAATCGGTAAAGTGGATTCCAAATCTTATTTGAGGATCAAAAGATCAAAGCTTTACTGAATAATCTAAAAATAATCTGATCATAAGATGCTTAAAGCATAATCTTTCTTCAAATAATAATATTCAATCTTAGGGTAGTAACCCATGCATCAATCTAATGTCAAACAATCATAACAATCATGCTTGGTAATGAAAACAATGATAATTCATCTCAAAAATTGAAATTTTTTGCAGTAGGCATGAAAATATTAAGATAAACATGCAATTCAACCTCTAAAACACTAAAAATCTCATAATCTTGCAATTAGAAATAATGGGTATGAACCCTAATTTAAAACTCATGTATATTCATGTAAAATTATCTAAATTTGTAGTTAAAAGCTAGTTTTGGGAACAAGAATGAAAGAGGATCCTTGTTCATAAACCCCACATACCTTGGTAGATGATTAGATGAAGAAACTTAAATTTTGGATTCCTATTTGAGTTCTTGAAGATGAATTCTTGATTATCTTGTCTTGGGAATCCTTAATCTAGAGCTTTCTTGGAGAAACAATGGTGGAATTTGATTTCTTGGAGAAGAAGCTTTGAACTCGAGGATTTTTATTTGAGAGAGAATGGATGAAATTAGGCATAAAGTGCTTTGGAATATGTTTAATTCCTTATTTTGGACGAATTGGGGCCTTGGGAATTGATCAAAGTACCCCTTTAAACTTTTAATATGACTGGAAAAGTAATATTTTTCCCGATTTGGCTGGCCACTACGACGCGCCACTATAGTGGTGGCTCACTAGAAAATGACGAGTGGGAACTGGAAGATCTCCGCGATGTGGAGAAATCATGATGCACTATAAAAATGCCATTTTGTCCATCGGGGCGACGTGGCGCCATCGCGTTGGCCTACTAGAAATGGACAACTGGGAAATTGGACCTCTCCGTGATGCGGTAGAATCGCGGAGGTCCACTGGAATTGACAAATGGGAATTGAGCCCTATCTGTGACGCGGTGTTAGTCCAAATGGCACACTGTCAACACTAAAAGTGCCATAACTTCTCAACCGAGTATTGGATTTAGGCGAATTTGGTATCAATGGAAAGGTTATTCGATTTTCTACACAATTGAGGGTCCAAATCTTGAAAATTCCATATGTAATAGAATTTATTCATTTTTTAATATCACCCTTAACATTCTAGGAACAAATTTAAGCTAGGAAAAAACATGGGGTATTACAATTAGGTGGGTCAACCCTAATCTGGCAGGAAGACTAATGAGATGTCTATGGTTACGTCAACCCTAGTCTGGCAGGAAGATAATTTACCCTATGCTTGCTACGTAGTTCTATAACTCAGGGAATGCTACTAAGGGTCAAACCCTCTGCTGGCAGGAATGCCCCCATCCCTGGGTTCGCATGGTGCTGAATTCTACTCCAACTGAATCGACACTGAACTGATCACTAGACTGTACTAGAATTGACTGAAATCACACTGATTCTACTAGCTAACCGAATGCTAATGTTTAGGATACTACAGAATCATTCTATTTCAACTAGAGACTAGATAAACAGCTAAATTTTGGGTATTCAATACCCCCAGCACTCGATATCATAGATAATAAGAAAACATGAGAGAATTTGAGACCATAATAAGTAAGCATTATTCAAATAAACCCATTATTTGGGAATTTCATCAAGCACATGGAGATTTATACTTTAACATGGGGGCAATTCACCAAACACATAGAGGATCATGAACTTGTACATGGGAATATCTTAAACATGAGAGCATAGATGATTACATAACTAAAATCATGAATTTAGGAATTCATATGAAATTCGCTTTAAATAGGACATGGGTGTTTAATCATACATGTAAAGATCATAGCTTGAACCTAAAAATGTCTTAAACATTGGCGAACAATAAAGTTACATGGCAATATTCATAACTTGGGGATTCATCTTTAAATTGATTGAACATGATATGGAAATTACATCAAACATATGGAAAGCATGAATCTAAAATAGGGGAATGTTGCTAAAAATCATGAATTTAGGATCTATCATGGAATTCACTTGAATAAAGCATGGGAAACTCAAATTCATAGCATGAGGAATTCAAAATTTTGCATGGAATTACACATGGGCTGAAATAAATTAAAATCACCATGAAAACATGTTATTCAATCTTTCTTGAACATTTAAAACAACATAATGATTGAAAAATTGATTCTTTAAATGAAATAAAAGGCTTTTGGGCTCCATGGGTGAAAGAGGACCCATGGATGAATTCCCACATACCTTAAAGCTTTAATTCGAAGAAGAAACATGAGCTTTGAATTCCTATGAGGCTCTTGAGGTTTACTTACTAAAGACCTTGAAGTTGGAAGCTTGGGTTCTTGCTTTTCTTGAAGACAATTTGTTGAAGTTCTTAGTGTTCTTGAGGGGGATAAGGTCTTCTTGGAGAGAAAAAGATGAAGTATCGCGGAAATAATGCTTTTGGGGGATCAAATCCCCTGTTTAGGATGGTGTTGGGTAAGGGGAAAGGACTGAAATGCCCCTGGAAAAATGTAACTGAAAGCTGGAAACCTCAGGGATGAAATAGAGTGGATCGCACGCATGCGACACATTCTAATCGCATGCTGGTATTGTCTCTCTCACAAAAATGGCTATAACTTTTTGCTCGGTTATCGGATTAAGGCGAAATAGGTATCATTGGAAAGCTAACTCAATTATCTACAATTTGTTGGGTCTTGAGCTGCAAATATTCTACTTATATAAAATATTATACATGTTCAAAGTAGACCCTTGTATAATCAAATACCAAACTTTTGACGAATCAAAGGCTCTAAGCTCAACTTTGTTCTAAGTGATTCTTATGAACAAATTTCACCTCGAATTCACATCAAACACGAGGATAAAGATCATGAAACTTTTATTCACATGGGAATCATTAGAATTATAACTTATACACATAGGGGCGCCGCTTCAAAGACTATCCTGTAGTAGCACTCTTTTGTGAATGAGAAGATGAAGTTGCAATAGGAATGTTATTAGCCCCAGAAGCAACCTTAAAAGGACAATCCCTCTGCCTATGACCAATCTGACTACACTTAAAGCACTTGTCCCTCTCTTCTTTGAAAAACTCACTATGCACTTTACCACAAAATCTTCAAGGGGGATATGATGGAGCTGACTGAGCCCCACTAGCCTACCATTAGGCTCTTGGTGCTCTAAACCCACTATCACACTGAGAACGACGGTCACCTGATGGTATCAAATATAGAGAAATATCCGTAGAGTAGGAACCAGAATTTCCTCACTTCTTCTTAGACCACTTCCCACCAGCTCTACTACTTAGATGATGGTCTCCATCCTGATTCGAATAGCGAAACTTCTTATTCTACCTCTCACTCATCTTCTCTTGCTTTTTATTTTCTTTCTCGACTTGTTGCATATTCAACAAAAGTCTAGAGATGTCTATATCCTTGTTCAACAATGTGGCCTTGCTATCCAAGATCAACTCATGGGATAACCCCAAAGCAAATTTCCCTATTCTAGCCCTCATGCTAGACTCCAATTCAAGAGCATAACATGACAGCTAACAAAACTTCAAGGCATTATCCCTTACCTACATCCTTCCTTACTGTAGATTCATAAATTCCTCGACCTTCGCCTCCCTTAACTTCTGAGGAAAAAAATGATCAAGGAAATAACTAGAAAAATTATCCCACATAGCGAACTCAGCTTCATCACCCATCGACTGGTCCCACTGCTCATACCATTGGTATGCTACATCCTTCAATTGATAGGCTACAAAATCTACACCTTACATATTAGTAGCATACATTACACAAAAGATATTTTCCATCTCATTAATAAAGTTTTGAGGATCTTTTTTAACTTTAGAACCAGTGAAAATAGAAGGACTCAACCTCGTGAATTGGTCAACCCTAGTGGCCTCAGATGATGGAGCAACAAAACCAGCACACTCAGTTTGGGAGGCCACCAACTCGGTAAGAAAATAAATCGACTGGTGAAACTCAGCATTAAACACATGAGCTCGAGGTGCCTGAGGAGGTATAGGGGGAACTGAAAGAGCTCCCCCAGGGGAATCAAAAGCAGAGTCCCTAGTCTAAGTTAAGCTCCTAGAGTTTGATGAGCTTCATCCAAATTATCCTCAGATGATATAGAAGAGTTTCCACAGATATCAGATCTTTTTCGATGCATGATCTGAAAAGTGAACAGATGAGAATTAGAAGGGATTCAAGACCTTAGATTCTATAGCTCGAAATAGAACAACAAGGAAAGAAAACATTCTTAAATTCCTCTTAGCCTCTCCCTTATAAGTGTGGTACGCTATACACCCATAAACGAGACTCTACTCGACATGGCTTAGTTGGACACCCAATGACACCAAACCTAAGCTATGATACCATCATTGTCATGACAAAAACTAGGGTTTGGCTGTGATGGGTATCTCAAGTCCCACATGTAATAGAGATCACCCCTGTACCTAACCAAAAAAAACACACCACATCCAAAGGTCGGATGAACTTCAAACATATAACAAGATAGTGCAATAGCATAAGAAAATTTTAATGTATGTTCATGACCAACCACCGATGACCAGTCAAACAATCGACCAACGCCGCCCAATAATCGTAGTAGTCTTAACAAAGCCTTCTAAATAATGAACAAAAACTGAATACTTATAAAATGTCAAGACATTCCCTTGACTGTAGCCAAAACAAGTCTATATAGTCTGTGACATAAAAGAACAAAATATGAAATATAGACTTCTGATGTATGGAAGCTCACCTTTTCAATGTCAACTCACAAGATAATACTAAATCCTAATCACTATGCAGGAAGAGTAGAAGTATTACTAATTCCTACATCGCGTGGGGATATACCATCCAAAGACGGTTAGGAATGTGACCGCTATCATGTAACTCGGGAATAAGGATAACATAATGACGTAATCAACAGTCCAAAATTATTCAAAAACCAAAGCACATAATCAAATGCATAAGCATATATATATATATATATATATATATATATATATATATCACATGTTGAGATAGGGAACATGGGTTTTAAAACTTTAGCCAGGATTGTGTAGGTAAACTGTCATAACATCTACCTAGGGGCTATATGGGCCTAGCTCTCACCCTCTAGTCGGGCCCCAATTCATGTAGCTTCTTGAACCAGAGAATTATCTTATATATATGTACAAAGAACTCAAACCTCTTAACCATATACTAAGGTGACTTAAGCACCGAATCATGAAATGATTTATGGGGGACTCAAACCTCCCTATTCATGAAATAATAATGAGGGGGACTCGAACCTCCCTGGTCACTTTGACCACCGAGTTGGTAAATGCAATTTTCAATGCAGGTCACCTGACCTCAACTTTCATGACTCAGATACACAACCCTTATTAGAGCCCAATTAAAACATTTATCACACAATCCTATTCATGAACCACATTTCACATTAAGGAATACATTGTTGGTATCTATATACCAACTACACTTTTAAGGTAACAATAACATGCCAAAACAACTTTCCATTATCTTGGGGAAAGTAACTCCCTTTGTTCATTAATACAAGGTGGGATATACCGACTTCCTTTGTTCATTAAATCAAACCATTGTGTTTCAAATACCTCTTTATATTAAGCAATAGTTTAAGACTAGTTAAATTTTACAAATTTCCATATTTCTCATAACTCAAAACCAATTTCACACTATGGGATTGGGGTCATAACCACTTCAAAAGTCACAAGTTTGGGAAAATTACAATTCCCTAGTACATTCACAGTACCTATGATCCCATAAGCTCGAAACTATATTTAAAACATGATTAATCATATATAAACCATAGAAAAACGTTGTTCAACATAATTCATTCAAAAAAACCCAACCTTTGTTTTAGAACTAATATAAACATCTCGTGAACACTACCTTAAAACACATGCTTTTAAAAAATTAACAATGAGGGAAGAGTAACATGCCTTAAACACCAAGAAATTTTGAGAGAAATATACCTTTGAGCCCTTATATGACTAACTTGATGAAACCCTTGCTTGACTTGCTTGAGGGGATTTAGAGAGCCTTTTTGAGTATTTGAGAAGTTACTTAATTTGTTTCTTAGTGCTAATGACATCGTAATGACATTATAAGATGAAGGTTTCAATTTGGGTAAGAGGGGAAATGTCAAGGATGCCCATAACTTGAAAGATGAAAAAATATTGCCTTTGACTATGGGTCAACCCTTGACTTGTAACCACTCCTTACGACTCGTCACCATAAGTCGTAACCATAGTAGTACCATAAAGGCACCCTACACTTTTATCCTTATGACTAAATGTCACCACTCATAGTGGGACCATACGACCCATAGGGTTCAAGCATAGTCAACACAAAACCAAAATTGAGACTTACACTAGACACCCTACTATTATATCTAACGACTCGTGATATATCCTTACAGCTCTTAGTGAGACACTCATACTCAAATTACAATTATGTCACAAATTGACTGATAATGTTATAACTTGTCCCAATGACTTGTTAGAACACCCGACGACTCATAAAGTCCAGTCGTAACTAGGATAGTGAGTGCAAAATCCCAAGAATTTCCTAGGACCCAAAAACTCGAGGTGTTAAAACCTTGTAGAAATGAATTAAATACATCCATTTAATGTATGAAAAACTTCTTTAAAGTTGCAATAAAGAATGTTTCTCACTATTTTCATCATGACAATAGTTGAGAGTGTCTCTTTAAAGTCTGTTCCTTTTTTTTTACTATAACCTTTAGCAACTAATGTAGCTTTGTCTACCTCAGTAGTAGCTTTGTGCTTTACTTTGAAAACCCATTTGCATCCTATTAGTTTCTTCCCTTTAGGTAGACTAGTGATCTCCCAAGTTTAATTCCCTACAAGCGCATCAGTCTAATTTGTTATTATTTCTATCTACCTAGGATCTTTTACATCTTCACTTTTGTTGGTAGGTGTAGTAGTAGTAGAAGAGTTTGTTATACATGTCTGGTACTTAGGAGATAGTCGATCATAGGTTAACTATTTTTCCAAATCATATGACGCTTCCTGATAAATGTTAAGGGACACAAAGTCCTTGAGACATAAGGGATCCTTTCTTGTTCTGGTAGTCCTTCTTGTAGCCACTGGTACTTTCTCCTCAGCTTGAGGTATGTCTGATGTTTGATCTTAACCATCCTGCATCTGTTCAAGTTCTTCTTTTACCTTGTGATCAATAGGTTTCACTGGTGTTGGTTAAATAATTGATGTATCTTGTGAGTACCTCATATCTTGTGTATCCATGTCTGACCAATGAACTAAAGTTTTATTAAGCTTAGTAGCCTTGAGATGTTGAGTTTTAAGGTCTCTTTCTTTGAAAGAAAACATATTTTTTCTAAAGCTAACATCTTTGTTGAAAAATAATACCTTGTTAGCATTATCATATAGTAAACAACCTTTTTGAGTTTAGAATAGCCTAATAATGTACATTCTGTAGTTTTAGATTGTAGTTTATTTGATTGTTGGACTATTTTATCATAACACAAACAACCTAGAGTTTTCATATGAGTGATATTAGGTTTCTTACCATATAGTTTCTTATATGGAAAAATACGATCCAGTATAATTATAGGTTGCATCTTAATCATAAAGACATTTTCTTTGAAACACTAACCCCAAAATTTTATAGGTATTGCACCTTTAAATCCTAGGACCCTAGTGACTTCCAATATATGATTGTATTTTCTCTCATCCACTCCATTCTTGTGAGGGTTGTAAGCACAAGTTGTTTGATGAATAATTCCTAACTTTGTGAAAAAAGTATGGGATACCGAGTTTACAAACTCTTTTCCCTTATCAGACATAATGACTTTAATATTTTTATCAAATTGAGTCTTAACAAATGGAATGATTTGAGATATTGAAATACACACATCAGACTTAAGTTCAAGTAAATAGATCCAAGTCATTCTAGAGTAGTCATTAAGCATTGTTAAGAAATATCGATGTCCTTCAAATATGGGGACTTTAGAGGGACCCCATACATCCATGAGAAACAAATCAAAAGTGCTAGAAGTCTTAATACATGTAGCAGGAAAAGGAAGTCTGACTTGCTTAGCAGATAGGTAAACTACACACTTAGAGACTTTATTTACTGATCTGATCTTATCTATGGATAAAACTCTTTTGAGTATATTGGTTGAGGAATGGACTTGTCTTTTATTCCATAAAACTATATCTAGATTTTCATTATCAATAGTAGAATCACAGATAGATCTAATGACAAAATCAGTAAGTGTAGCATGTATTTATGTAATAATCTCAGCATCATTCATAATAGTGATATTAGCAAAGATATATAGTCTATCAATTTCTCTACCAATTCCCTTCACTTTCCTATTATAAATATCCTGAAACAAACTGAGATATGGATAAAAAGAAACAACATAGTGTAATTCTTTAGTAAATTTAGATACTTAAAGTAAGTTGAATTTAAACTGAGGTTAGTGAAAGGCATTAGTGAAGATATCATATTGAAACACATTACATGCCCAAACATAAGTGACTAAAGATATATCCCTATTTGGTAAGTATACTATCTTTGGCATATCAGTATTAGTTATAAATGTGTTGATTAGAGCACCGATAGCTGCAACTATTTGATTGATTACATAGTGTGTATAATCCATGGACCCTTATTGGTGGATCCAATTGACTCTACCATTTTACCTGTAGCATGAGCTGAACACTTAGCCTTATTTTATTTGTTTAGTACCTAGAAAATCTAATCATATTGTTCACTAGTAAAGAATCATGGACTTGGCTGGTGTGCAGATCCCTCAACCATGGAATTGACAACGGTTGTAGTGCAAGGCTCTTGAATTCTTATTGAGTGGATAGTCTGGATCATTCATCCTGCTTTATCAATTTTAGTACTACATGATGCATTTGCACTTTCCTTGATCCAGCTCTCTTTCTAAACTTCAAATCAGTAGGGTAATAAACTACGTTCTAGCAATTCTCCTTTGTGTGACCCCTGTTTTTGTTGATGTCATAGTAAAGTGTTTGATTCCCTTTTAACTATTTATGTTGTTGTCCTCCTTTGATGAATGTTGACTCATTTTCTTTATAGAACATATCTGACTCATACCCTTTTGATATAGGATTAGAATTAAGATTACTAGTAGTAAGGCCTACAAATTTTTGACTTTCATCACTTACTACCATAGCATATGCTTGGTTAATGGTTGTAGAGGATTCATCAACAAGATTTAACTTCATGCCTGACTATATGATTTATTTAATCCCATCAAGAACTGAAACAGCTTTAGCTTCTGAAGATTAGCCACATAATTTTCTGAAGTCTCACAGTTGCACCCTGGGATAGGTACTAATTCCTCAAACTCTTCCCATAAACCTTTCAATCTTGAGTAATAGAGAGATACTACAGTTGTTCCATGGGATAAAGTAGAAATTTCGTTATGAAGATTAAAGGTTATTGAGCCATCAATCTTGTTGAATATGTAATAAATATCACTCCATACAGCCTGTACGCTAGTTGCATACATAATTCCTCTACGAAAACTCTTATACACAACACTCATGATCATTGATAGAATAATTGCATTCACTCTTTCCCAATGATTCCCTATTTTTTTAGGGAAATTTGTCCTTAGAGCATGAACCATCTACCATTCCTAACTTGTTCCTTCATAACAATGACAATCTCATAGATCTAAACCACACTAAAAAGTTTTCAATTCCACTCAGTTGAAAGGAAATAATCTTCAAGCCACTTACGTCTTTGTGATACAAAAATAGTGGATAATTACAGTCAATTCTGACAGAATTATGGGCTCCATTTTCTCCATTTACAGATCTTGAAGACTCCTCAGTATTTGCACCATTATTATAAGGAATCACCATTGTTGTGAGTTGGCTTCTTGAGTTTCTTGAACACACTTCTTATGTGAGGGTTCTATTGTTCTTGAACTTGTAAATTATGGAAGAAAATACTGAATATAGAACAACGGATTGATGCTCTGATACCATGAACTTAATCAAAGTTTATGAAATGTCAACTCTACAACTTGAGAATAAGAAAGAAGAAGAAAAGAAAAGAACTGCAGAGAAGGAAAAGAGTATGTGTTGTTTTATTGATTTAATCGTACTCTCTTACTTTACATTGACTGAGTAGCATACATATATAGGGTTAGATGGAAGAATTTAGAAGGTAACTACCTAACTAACTCACATCAACTACACTTCACATAGTTAGTTAGTTAGTTACTTAACTAACTTTTGTAAATAGTTAACACTATTTCATTGGTTTTATGCCTTGAAAGTAATCTCAAAATCCTTCTTTCAACACAACACTTCCAGTAAGACAATTACTAGAATTGTTGCTAGGTGGTGGATAAGAAAGAAACCCCAGAATAACTTGTATATATTATGTTACACCATAAATCCATCAAGTTAGAAGGGAAATAATAATAAATAGCTCACATTACACCTGGATAGAAAATGTGCATCACTTCATAATCCCCAATCATTGTTCTATTAAGAGGCACCTTCTCTTTCCATAACCTTTTACAGGTTAGCATAGCTGTGGTGGTACCAAACTTCTCCCCTAGGGGAACTAAGTTAATATCATCAATTGTTCTTTCTTGATTTTGATTATCAGCACTAGCTTTAACTATACCTTGTTGACTTAGCTCTAGTTAAGTGGCTTCTGCTACCTCAGTGCTAAGATCACTAACTATATGAAAAATAGAATAAAGCAACTTGTCTTAGAGAAGTCTAACTTTCATTGGAAACCCATAAGCACAAGGTATAAATAAATAAATAAATATAAGCAAATGGCTCTACACAGATCTGGACACAACCTATAAATTTATCAAGAATATTCAACATCAGATATATTGTATGAGGAACATAACTCTAGGATAAATGATCCAGAGGATCTAGATTTGCATATTAAGTGTGCTAATGGTGATTTTTATTAACATGCCATACAAAAAGGAAAAGAAGGGAGAACTTATAAGCCAATAAAGTTGTTATATCCTTTCGGCCTATATTACATTGTTAAAGAACTTGCCGATATTTAATATGTAGAAAAAACATAAATAGAGCATTCCTTTCACCACCAATACATTCTACTCAGAGTAAGCTATAGTTTTGTCAGTTTAGCTATTTAGTAAACTCAATCATGTGATTATTGCTAATTAATATTTTAGCTTCCTATTTAGATCACACAACAGCAATAGTCTAATGGGACAATCCTAAAAATTTAGGCAAAAATCATCAATCTATAGAAATATATAAAATATGCTAACTACACCTCTAGGATTAAAGAGATATAAGGAGATTAAAAAAGAAAACCTTAAAATCTCAAAGATTGAAGAAGAAAACCTCTAAGATTTTTTAGATTCCGTAAAAATTACTTTGAGAAACAAACCCCAAATCACTAGAATCTCAAATAAAATGACCAAATTTGTAATGGTCGTCTAGGTCATTTTCTCGATCTTCTTATATTTCTAGTGTTTTAAGCCATCCTATAGCGAGAACAGGTCATTGATGACTTGCTAGAGCTATCATTTTAATTATCAGATAGTTCATTTTTATTTTAGGCTCATTTCCATATTTAGGAGCTTTCATTGTTAAGAAATTAGTCTTGGACCAAAACTCCCATTAATCATCCTCGGATGAGAATTTCAACAACACCATAAGCTCTGTGATGATAATTTTGGGATAAGGGATCCCTTGATTGGGATCTCGAGTATTTCAAATGAATTTTGGGTTATTGTGTAGAATTTTGTTATAAAGAAACTATAGGTGTGGGACCCATATTCAATCGAAACTATCTCGGATGAAAGTTTTGATGGTTGTATTAAGTTCAAAATATAGAATTTGATATGGTACCATAGTTTTCCTGCGCACACGGAGTTTTTAATAAATCATGTGCACCTAATCGGAGTCCATTTGGACTTAGCAAAATCTGATGTCTCAAATGTTGTTGCAGTCGTTTAAGCGGCTTGGTGGTTGCTTCAATGATAGCTGATTTAGAAACCTTATGCCACTTTAGTAGATTTGGCTGCCCAGCTAAGGGTCTCTTTAGAATACCCTATCTTCTTAAGTGGACATTGCTTTAGTGACCAGGGTGTCGATTAAGAGGTTCCCACCTCTCCTAACTAATAACTTTAGTTGTCAAATGTCGCTTAAGTGGTTGTTGGTTAAAGTGACCTAGTGGCCACTTCAGCAGACATTTCTTGTATTATATACTCTCCTTCATTTGATTTTATTCATTTCCTAGGGCTTTTTTCTTTATTTTTAGAGATGATGTGTGGAAAATTATAGAGAATCGTCCATTGGTGCTAAGGTAAGCTAGACCAATCCTTCTTTCCTATTTTTCATTATTTTCCCCATCAGATTCCACTTTTTGCATTGTATATTCCTAGAATTTAGGACTAAAATTACAAAACTTTAGGTGTAGACTTAGGCCTCGATTTGTACTCAATCTGTACTTAACTTTTGAGAATATAATCCTTGTCCTTCGAGGGACCTCATAAAATATTCAATGATGGGATTCAATTTATAGGACCCACGCATCCATTTTTTACTCAACTTTTTACCCAAAGTTTTATATTACAATATAGGTGTCAGTTTACTCGTATTGATATATAGACTATTATTTTTGTAGAGCAAAAACATTTTGGTATCATTGATCAAAGATGAGTGATTGATAGATAATATAATATTTATAGTTTGGTGAAACACCCCAAAATTGGACCCTTAGAAAAATTTCCTAAGTTGAGTACTCTGGACAAGGTATGACTTAAAGGTACAAGTCGTATGATAGGGTACAAATATATCCCTCTCTCTCGTATGTTTGGAAGTGTGTTTGGGGTTGGATTCTGTCCAAGAAATAATTAAGCATCATACTAGTAGTATGGTAGGATACGAGGTATATGATGCAAAGTCGTATGATGCTTATTGATTAGCCTAGATGAGTCTATCCAAGGTATGGGTTAGGAGTAGTTCTCATGCCTTAGGATACGATTTTTCCATGTGTTGTCATATGATGATTATTTTGGAGGTCCATGGTGAGTTCTAGGGTTAAAGTTAGGGAACCACTCGTACCATAGGGTAGGCTAAGAGGGTTGTCGTACCCTTCTGTATGCATATTTTTAACTTCTGAGCTGGGGGTATTTCAAAAATTTACCACCATAAAATCCTTAAGTACGCACATGATATAACATGTTATGTCCTCTCATAAAACTCACTGAAAGATTAAAACACACCAAAAACACTCTCTAACTCTCTTTTTAAGATTGGGGCTTGGGTTTCTACAAGTGTTCTTCAAAGGGCTCAAGAGTAAAGTTTCCTTCCAAGAATCTTCTTGTATAAGGCATGTAATCCTCCCTCATTGTTAGTTCTAACTAAAAGCATGTTTTAATATGTTTTAAACATTGATTATGAATTATAAATGGTGGTTTTGAAAACCACTGTTGAGGGATTTGGATGCATATTGTTGAGTATTGTTTACTCTTGGTTTAAATTATGTTTTCACATGTTTTTGGTGGTGGTTTGCATATGTGGGTGTGTGTCGTTTGTGGTTTATCATGTGGGTCATGGGTAATCCTAAACTTGATGATTTATGCTTTGGTTTTGGTCGTTGTCAAGGTATGACCTCAATATGTTTGATAAAAAGCCTATTAGAATATTTTTACTATATTTTTGAAATTTCATTGAAACTATTGCATGGTATGGTTTGATAATGGAATCCTAAATTGATTTGGATGATTTTTAAATGGGTTAAATGGTATTGAATAGTATGAATGGTTTGGAATGGTTTGGAATGGTATAAATAGTTTGGAATGGTTAAATCATAAAGCCTTGGTGGCAATGAAATTATTTTGAATGAAAACCTTGCGGGGTACACGGTAATTCCCTAAGTGAATGAAATAATGAAATTTTTTTGAATGATGAACATATTGTGGGGTACATGGGCGTCACCCAAGCAAAAATTAATAATGAAATACTTGTGGGGTACACAGGAATCCCCCAAGTAAGCCTAATAATTAAGTACTTATGGGATACATGGAAATCCCTCAAGTATACATCATATTGTAACCGATGTGGTACATTTGAATCCCCTAAGGTTGGATAAGGACATTGCTTACAAGCTATAGTCGATATAACGATACCACTACTCCTAGCCTTCGTTAATAATAAATGGAATTGGTGGTTTTGTTATGGGATAATGGTTATAATTTGGAAATAATGGATGGGTGTGATATCTAACCATTAAGGTGTGAGTCCAAAGGATGGAAACTGGAAACTCGTGTTTGTTGACATGTGGGTGGTTAATGGAGACCATATACTTAAGGCGTATAGAGGAATCCCCTAACACTTGTATATCTGTATCATGAATAACGAAGGGTAAATGAGAATCCCCTACTCCTATGGTATCTCTAGTTCGTGCGGATACATGCATCGGGTTCCTTCCATAGGGAAACACTGGACCCATATAGACCATGGGTAGATTATTATGGTTAAGCTACACATACCCAGGTTAATGGTTTTAAAGGCATACTAAACCCGGTTCCATTTCCCGACATGGATTATATATATATGTATGGTTGTTAATTTATGTGGTTGGTTTACTTAGTTTTAAAGGTTGGTATTATTTTATCCTTATCCTGAGTGCATGCTAGCATTCACCCACTAACTCTTGTTCAAGAGTTGTATCCCCACACAATGAAGAAACTGACCAAACTACTCTTCCTTCTCTTTGATCGAATTTGTGGACAGTTGGTGTTTCATTAAAGTGGTGAGCATCCATAGTTTGGGAAAAGGCATACGTTTCATGTCATGGATTACATTACATACTTTTGTATTTTCATAGACTTTGATTTTGGTTATAGTCGAGGGCATGTCCCACCTACATACTGTTTTGTTTGGTTTAGAGACTTTGTATGGAAAACTGTGGACTTGGGTATGGACAGATCATAATATATTTATATATATATGAATTGGATTATATTTTTTGGTTTGGTTGGTTAGTTATTGGGTGGATTTACTTGGTTGGGTTTATCTCGGGTATAGACTTATCCCAAAGTCATCACATTGTTAAATACGTCATCTTTTTATATGTTCAGAATTCATCAATCACAGGGTATATGTTGGTCGGATGGATTGGGTATCGGGGGTGGTCTTCGGTCTCGATTGGACTTGAGATGCCCATTGCGATAAGGCCCTAGTTTGGTTCGTGTCAAGTTGGTATCAGAGCATAGGTTTTGGTGTCATGGGGTGTCCAAAAAGCCATGTCGAGTAGATTCTTTCTTATGGGTGTATTGTAGACCAAACCTATAATCAGGAGGCTACAAGGAGTTTAGGAATGTTTCACTATCTTGTTGTTCTACTTTCGGGCTATGAATTCTAAGGTCTTGAACTCTTCCCTAAATCATCTTTATTCATTTTTTAGATCATGACCTCTCAAGGGTCTAAAGTTTATTGAAACTTACCTGTCCCACTTGAGGGCGACATGGATAGATCTCATTCAACTCATGGGACATAGACCCAATCAAGGGTCGTAGTTTTAGATTTTCCTCGTAGAGTTCCACTGACCCTACTCCAGAAGGTGGCACTCATTTCAATTACCTCAATGAGAGGATACCAATGCTGAGTTTTGATATTTTATTAATTTATTAACCCAAATAGTAAAAATTTTATCACGCTAGTTCGGTACTGTTGGTACGGGGAAGAATAAGATAAGGACGCAAAATAGGCAGAGTAAGGTCTTAATTTTCTAAACAAAGTGGAGGTTAACATTATGGTGGTAAGTGGTCTAAGAAAAAGAGTTGGGTAGTTCATAACTCTTGTTCTATGGCTAGTGCTCCCTACCCAGAGCCATTGGAAGACTGATGTTTTCAGATTGGTAATACTTCTAGGGCACAAAGTGCCCAATCTCGGGCCAGTGGGGCCCAATCTACACCATCCTATGCTTTTTGTCAGTTTTGTAGTCGATTGCACCGTGGTTGTTGTGAGGAAGGGAGGAATCGTTGCTTTAATCATGGTCAGTTTGATCATATGCAACGAGAGTGTCCCATATAGATTGTCGTTTGGGTAAATAGGAAATTGGTTACCACTTCTCTAGCTCTTGGACCATGTAGTGTTTCTTCTGACTCCGATACTGGTCGGGATCATCTCAATGCTTTTACTATCCCTCAGGAGTTTAAGGAATCTTTTGATGATAACACAAGTATGTTGCAAACTCTTTTTCTTGTAGTGTGTATAGTTTACTTGGTCTGGAATCCCCTTTCTCTTATGTGACCTAATTTGTGGTTGTACATTTTGGTTTTGGTCCAAAGGATATTTCAGACCCTTTTTCTATTTCTACCCTGGTAGGTGACTCGGTGATTGCTAAAGGAGTCTATAGTGGGTGTGTGGTATCTGTTGGTTGTAAGGAGACTCATATGGATTTGATTGATTTGGATATAATGGATTTCTATAGTATTCTACGGATGGATTGTTTGCACGTGCTACATATCATTAGACTGTCAGACCCATAAGGTTGTCTTTAGGCTCCTTGGTGAGTCAGTTATGGGATGGGGGAATTGTTTCCTGGCTATAAAGGGAAAGGTTATATCATATCATAGACTCGAAGATTGATCTCCAAAGGGGTTGTCTCTATCATTTAGTCTGGGCTAACGATTCAAACTCGAAAGTTCCTTCTTTTCATTTGGTTTTGGTGGTGAATGAGTTTTCTGAGGTCCTTCCTAGTGACCCTCATGGTGTCTTTCTAATTGGGAGATTGTGTTGTGGATATGTATTATTTTGGACACTTGTCCAATTTCTATTATTTCCTTATAGAATGGCCCCGGTTGAGTTAGAGGAGCTTAAGGGGTAATTAAAGAACCCCATAGATAAAGGTTTCATCTGTCCTAGTGATTCTCCATGGGGTGCTTTTTTTCTTTCATGCATAAGAGGGATGTTTTTTCTTGGGAAGGCATAGGTTGTTGATGGGTGAATGAAGAATTTAGGGTGTCCTCTTTTTGGGATGGACCATATATGTATATTTCGATATGGGGTGATTTGTTAGGTAGTGAGTGGTGGTTGATAGAGACTAGGTGTGAATCTTAGATATTGATGTTGATTAATAAAGTATGTTAGCTTGAGGATAGCAATGCAAAAATTATGGAGATAGAGTTGTAGGTTGGATGAGGAGCGCGGAAAGAGGGACTAGGTTGGTGACTTAGGAATACAATAGTTGGAAAGTTGTGATATATAAGCCGGGGGTTGAGGTTAAACTAGTGGATTGGTGGTTTGGTCATTTGTTAGGTTAGAGCATGGAGTTTGTGTAACTATGTTGGACTATAGGTAGCATTTGGATGGATGAATTTCTAGGTATAGGAGAACTAAGTGTCCCTAATATACATACTTGGTGATACCCCTTAGAGACAAGCATTGTGATTTCAAGTGTAATAAGTCAAAGTTCGAGGGTTAAGTTTCATTTAACGGTGGAATTCATGGGAAGGTTAGGGTGCATATTCTACTGATTCTCTTCTAGATCGATTCTGAGAGTATTCTATTAGTGTTGTGCACATTCTGGTAGCGGTTATGCCTATGGTTCGCATTATGCATTTTCCTTGTTCCCTGGATATTAATCTTGACCTTATGTTGCATTACCAATGTTATATATGATTGTGTGTCTTTCGGTGTCCAATTCTAAGAACTTTTATTACTGTATGGTTTTGTTCGGATTATTATTCATTTATGACCTAGGTGGTTTCTATGAAGTACTTCATGCCTATTGTACTGTGTCTTATTTCAAAGGTCTTTCCTTGAGTAGCATTAGTGATTCTTGTACTTCAGTTCTTGAATGACCATTCTTATGTTAGGTTGGTAGTGGCTTTAGAGGTATTATGATGCTTTGAATGGGGGAAAGTAGAAGTCCCTAGTGGGAGAGATTCTGGGGTGACTACTAAAGCTAAGGTTTTGAAGGGTAAGGTAAGGTTGTGGCTATGAGAAATAGTTAGGAGAGGAGTAGGAGGGAAAAAATCTAAGTGAAAAATGATAGAGGTTACTCAACCTTTAAAAGATAGATTATACCGCAGGTATAAAAGGGGTCGGCTTGAATGTTATGATTGATCGATATACCAACCATTGTGTTGGGCACTTGAGAATCTTGATGGGGTATGATGCTTGGTTGTAGTAATGGAAGAGGAGAAGTGTTTTGGGTAGACGTAAGGAGTATAGCCCGGTGGTCTAAGTTACCTCATTTTAACTTTGGATAGGCTTTAACATGGAAGTAGTCTATGGTTAGACTCAGGCTCTCGTAGTGAGGTGTCTATGTGAAATATGAGTTGAATTAGACTTTCTCTCTAGCATGAGTCCCATTAATCTGGTATTCTATGTGTTTGTGTTGAGGTAAGGTATAAATGGTCCTTTATTAGTTGGTTTTTTTAGGTGGTGTAGGTATCTCGGACTCTTTGTTCTTTAAGGAGGTCCTGGTAAGTATCTTGGGTTGGCAATTTAGCCAGCTGCAAAAAAAAAGGTGTGGCTTTTGTGAAGGTTCTATGGTGGAACCAAAAGTTCGAGGAATCTATTTGGGATGCGGAAGTGGACATGGAGTCCAAGTATCTGTATTGGTTCTTCATTCTAGAAATTCATGCGCGAGGTATGTGTTCTTCATTACATCTTTGTTTTCTAACTTGGTTAAAGGAAGGGTGGATTTCTTTGTATTCTTGTTTTCTAACTTAGTTAGAGGTCGAGATGTAGGTGTTGGGGTGTAAGGGGGTGGACATACCCTTCGACATGCATATTTTTAACTTTTGAGCTAGGGGTATTTTGGATATTTCCCACCCCATAACCCTTTTTCCCCATGTTATATAATATGTTGGGTCCTCTCACAACACTCATTGGAAGATCAAAACACACCAAAAACACTCTCTAACTCTCTCTTGAATATTAGAGGCCAGGGTTTCTAAAGTGTTCTTCAAAGGGCTCAAGAGTTAAGTTTCCTTCAGTGAATCTTCTTGTATTAGGCATGTACTCCTCCCTCATTGTTACTTCCAACTAAATGCATGTTTTAATGTGTTTTACACATTGATTTTGAATCATAAATGGTGGTTTTGAAAGAAAATGTTGAGGGTTTTAGATGCATATTGTTGAGTATTGTTTACTCTTGGTTTAAATTATGTTTTCACATATTTTTGGGGGTGGTTTTCTTATGTGGGTTTTTGTTGGTTATGTTTTAAAAAGTGAGTCATGGGTAAACCTAAACTTGATAGTTTATGCTTTGGTTTTTGTCTTGGTAAAGGTATGCCCTCAATATGTTTGATAAAATGCCTATGATAATGTTTCTACTATATTGTTGAACTTTCATCGAAACTATTGCATAGTATGGTTTGGTAATGGAATCCTAAATTAGTTTTGAGGGTTTGGGAATGGGTTAAATTGTTTTAAATGTTATGAATGGTTTGAAATGGTTTTGAATGGTTTAAACAATTTGGAATGGTTAAATGGTAAGGCCTTGGTTGCAATTAAACTGTTTTGAATAAACACCATGCGGGGTACACACGAATCCCCCAAGTGAATGAAATATAAAATTAGTTTGAATTATGAACATTGTATGGGTACATTGGAATCCCCCAAGTAAAACTTAATAATGAAATACTTGTGGGGTACACAGGAATCCCCCAAGTAAGACTAATAATGATGTACTTGTGGGTACATAGGAATCCCCCAAGTAAACATAATAATGTAACTAATGGGGTACATAGGAATCCCATAAGGTTGGCTAAGTAAATTGATTGCAATCTATAGTCGGTATGACGATACCACTACTTCTAGTGTTGGTTAATAATAAATGGAATTGGTGGTTTAATTATGCGGTAATGGTTTTAATTGGGTAATAATGGTGGAGTGTGATAGCTAACTGTGAAGGTGTGAGTCCAAAATACGGAAACTGGAAACTCAAGTTTGCCGACATGAGGGTGGGTTATGGAGACCATATACTTTAGAGTTACACAGGAATCCCCTAACACTTGTATATATGTATAATGGAGAGAGAAAGGTACACGGGAATCCCCTACTTCTATGGTATCTCTAGTTCATGAGGCTACACGCATCATGGCCCGTCCAAGGGGTAACACTAGATCCAAATAGCCCATTGGTGGATTATGATAGTTAAGCTACGCATACACAGGTTAATGGTTTTAAAGGCATGCTAAACTCGATTTCCTTTCCAGGATGGATTATATATGTATATATATATATATGGTTGTGAATGCATGTGGTTAGTTTACATGGTTTTACAGATTTGTATTATTTTATCCTTATCCTAAGTATATGCTAGCACTCACCCACTAATCCGTCTTTAGGCGATGTATCCCCATGTTATGCAAAAACCGACCATACTACTCCTACTCATTGATTTAATTCGGGGACAATCGGTGTTGGATCGAAGTGGTGAGCTTACATAGTTTGGAAGACATCCATTTCATGTCTTGGATTACTTTACACACTTTTGTCTTTTTATAGACTTTTATTTTGGCTATGGTCGGTGGCATGTCCCGACTAGATACTCTTTGGTTTGGTTTAGAGGCATTGTATGGACAAATGTGGACTTGGGTATAGAAGGATCATGATATATTTATACATATATGCATTGGATTATTATTTTTGGTTTGGTTGGTTGGTTATTAGGTGGATTTACTTAATTGGGTTGGTCTCGGATATAGATTTCTCCCAAAGTAATCACATTGTTAAATACATTATCTTGTTATATGTTTGGAATTCATCCGACTCAGGGTTTATGTTGGTTGGTTGGATTGGGTATCAGGGGTGGTCTCCGTTCTATGTTGGACTTGTGATGACCATCATGACAAGGCTCCATTTTGGGTTGTGCCATTTAGTATCGAGGTAGGCTTTGGTCTACTTTTCTTTATGAGATTGCATATTATATAGGTTGAATGCTAGTTTGGGATTATAGAGGATGATATTATGACTAGTTTATCATGCCTTAACCTAATTAGGGGATATAGAATTGATAGATGACCCAAACCTTGTCATAGAACACCCTTTTATAGTGGTAGAATCCTATTATATCTGATGATGAACTTGATTAACCATAGATTTGCATAAGGAATTCTTTATTATAAGACTTAACATATTACTTAGTAATTGGGCTGATACTTACCTATTATACCTTGTAGTAGCTTTATGTCTATCTGTACCTTAGTCTCTCGGGTTATGGTATTAATATTATATTGAAGTGTATATTGTAGGCCCGAAGCCATGATTGATACCATTTGAGCACCACTTTAGTATTTTATCCTTTGTAAGGATGTAGTTGTGATTTATAGAAGCTTATGGTTGTATTGCTTGGATAATGGTGATGGCATGCATACATTAGGCGTATTTGTATCTTCTTAGTGGTACTATTCCAACCCAATCCTTTATTTTACTATTGTTTCTAAGAGGAAATTTACTCTTGTTATTCGCTTTTAAAGTGGATTCTGTTACGTAGGGAATTGTACCACCTTATTTAATAATTTATGAGCTTTTGGAGCTGAATATGCTATTTAAAAAATTAGATTGAGGATGATTCTAGTCCATTATAAATTCACTCTTTTACCACTACTATTTACTTTGGCCAAAGAAGATTTTGACCATTTCTGTGCTATTATGTAGATTTGGTCTTGAACTTGATCTCGAGCAATTGATTTACAGATTTACACTTTTAGTCTCAGTTCGAGTCCAATCACTTCTTATATATTAATATCTGTTAGATACTGTATAGAGTAGACTATTTATGATGATTATCGAAAGTCATGGCTTGAGACCAGGTAGTGTATATGGATATCCCAAGTCTTCTATGGGTCTCTTCTTCTATGAGCCATAGTACAAGAAAAGGATGATTTTTGTAAGTCCTGTTGTTACGAGCTACTGAGCTAGAGTAGGTATATATACATTATAATTTATGGAACATGGATTGGACATGATATTATCTATTTATGCTGCATTAATTTATTCATAAGTATTGCCTATCACCAATATAATTATTTGGCACTTATGTATATCCGTCTTATGATTTCTATTTGTTGAGTTCTTTCTTGCACCTTCCATGCTTATCGACACCTGGTTAGGTTACTATTTATCTGGACTAGCCAGTTTATTTATTATTAGTTATTATGGCTAGTTTGTTGCATGGTTCAGTACCCGAGATTGTTGGTAATATCTGATTCCCTTTCTTTCTCATAGTAAGATATGTTATTGATAGATTATCGCATGTTTAGTCATTCTTCTATCGGAGAATTTAACTAGTAGTAACTTCCTTACTTGGCCATGATCTTCGAGATGTTAGGTTGGATCCCCTGGATTATTATATTTGAATTTAGACTGACATATATATATATAGGTATTACCATATATCCATCTTTTTCCTTGTCTATTCATATTGAATATGTATCCCTTGGACTTGTACTATTACTACATATCCTTATTTCACTCTTTGTTTGTATATTGACTAGTGATATATGGTATTGCACTTTAGTTCTGGAACACTAATAGAGTAGGCTAGTTTATCTTTATAGCCCCATTAGAATTATTATGTTTATTTCCTTGGATAGCTTCCTATAGTTTATGTTCCTACTTTACCTATTATTTATATTTGCATATCTATGGAGCTCAGTTGTCCAATGCTTATTGAGTTCCACGTGTTTGGTGCTTATTATATACTTCTACAACCTACAGATCATAGTATATGTTCTCGACATTGATGTGTGCATCATTCAGGGCAACTATGGATAAGAGATTTAGTGTGAGCTTCTGACGTTTAGATCTGCTCTGCCTCATATTGATTAGGCTTATCTCTATTTTATATTTTGGAGATATTTTGTAGATGTACATTTATTCTGTATTTTACTTTGTACTATAATTGTATTAGAAGATCTTGTACTAATTTAACCAGGTCTTGGGTGTTGTATTCTATATTAGTCTTTTATTTAGATTCATTTTTGCTATTTTCTTCATTTCTCTTGATAGTCCATTACTAGCTGTTTCTGACTCTGGGTTGGTTTACCTACTGTTAGGTTATAGTAGATCCCATCATGACCTGAGAAATAGAATCATTACAAGATTTCACTAAAATCACAAAAAAAATAACATTTTCTAAGATTGAAGAGAGATCCAAAAAGAAGAGATGATGAATTTTGGTTTGTATAAAGAGAGGAAAAGTGTTTGTCACATGAGAGAAAAAGGATTTTTCTAAAGAGGAAAGTAAGCTTGCCTTTATTATACTTTTTAAGAGATAAAGAAAAAAACATAAACAGTCTTTGGTGGGTTACGATATAATCGAGGGAGATTGTGGAGAAATTAAATTAGTGTTCCAATACATAATTATTTTTTATAAAGCATTGTGACAGTACCATTATGATAGGTAATCCTATTGTAATGGTTTTAGCATAGTTGCAATGATTTTATTGCTAAACCATATCAATAACACCCAAAACCTTTGGCAATAAACTAATTTGTTGCAATTAGGGGTGTTCATGGTTTGATTAAAAACCCAGAAAAAACGTGAGTCAAACCAAACTGACTACAAAAATCAAAATATTTGGTTTGGTTATGATTCTAAAAAATAAAACAAAAAAACAACCAAATTGAACCGATAAATTATATACATAAATTTTATAATCATTTGAATATTTTCATACATAATCATAATTATTTTATATTTTTAATCATTATTTGGCTTTAGTATACTTATTTTCACATGCACTACAATACTTTTAAATCTCATTTATTAAAGAATATGTCCAAACTCAGCACTCTTAAGTCTAATTATCTAATTATAGTGTGTGTGTGGCGCACTGTCCATTATTAATTTTTTTCACTAAGAAATCAATCCACTCTTCAATGCCTTTCTCCTTTGATTATTTAAAGGCTCACAATTCTATTTAAAGATGTATATTTCTTCTATGGATATTAGACGTGAAATGAAAGAAAATCTACAATTATGCAATGTAAACATGTCAAAACTTGAGAATAGTCACTACTAGAAATTACCCCTATGACGATGGTTCAAAAAGCAATGCAATATATACAAAAACCGTTGCCATATACCTACCGCAATAATTTTGTAAGCGTCCCATATGTGAGCGTTGCCACAGATCTATAGCAAAGGTCTTAGCAACTATTTTGAGATCCGTCGTCATAGACTCATCTACAGCAACGGTTATTCTTCCTTCTGATGAAACACTTATTTTTTTCAATTGCAATGGATCAAAACCGTCGCCATAGATATTCTGATGCAACACTTATTTTTTTTCAATTGCAATGGTTTCTAATTGATGCAATAGATATTTGGCAACAATTTGCAACCATTGCCAGAACCCTATTGCAACGACTTTCTTATAATATTGCAACAATTTTTAAGGCTATCGCAACAGTTTTTGGGACATACTGCAATGGTAATTTGAAAGTTATTGCAAAAAAAATTAATTATATTATAATAAATATTATACTGAAATATAAAATAAATCATAGGAATACATTAATCAACTAATCGTAATGCAAAATATCCAACCTATACAAAAAGCAAATATACAATATAATTTCACAATTCAAGTGTCGACATAAGTTAACAAAAAGTTCTGAACGATCCCTTAAATATGCATTTCAGTAACACCCACTGAAATCTTAGCTAGTCTTTCCTGCAACTTCTCCTTGTCATAGTAAGATATGCTCAATTCAATGGCCGGTTTAATCTGCAAATACAAAGAGCACGATTATATGTCAACCTAATGCTGAAGTGCACTGTTTGTATCAATATTAGTGTAAAAGGAAGCAAGACAAAACCTGTTTACATCGTTCCTCTATGGACTTCTTCTGACCAGCACAATCAAGAATAACAGTATTATCCTTGGAGATAGTCACCTAAGGAAAAAAAGCATGAGTAGACTAAGACAGTAAGAAACAAGATAAAATCCCCCAGCAAGACTCATTAGAAATCCCAAACAAGGATTACATTGTGCAAAATTCTCATGCACTTACACTTTCAAAAGAGAGAAGGAATATACAAAAGGAGAGCCTACTACAGCCAAATTGCACAGCAAAGCTACCTTTTTACAAGTTCCCAGCATCTCGAACTCCACATTTTCAATGCTCAGTCCATGCTCCTCTTAAGACCTACCATACAGCAAAAGAGACATCGGTAAGGTGTCATCGAGACAAGCATGAACTATCTTATACATGAGCATAACAGAATAGTTCTCACTTGGCCTCCATTTAAAATAGCGAGATCTTGCAAATTTGCTTTCCTGTTTTCGCCAAAGCCTGGTGCTTTAATGTCGCAAACCTGTAAATGTTCACCAACAATATATAATCACCAAACTGAGAAGTTAAACAAAAAATAGCAGAGAAAATATATCAGCAAAATACCTTGATTCCAGCACGAAGCTTGTTCAAAATAAGAGTAGCAAGTGCTTCACTGTCCACATCTTCAGCCACAATTAAGAGGGGCTTTTGTCTCTACATAGATGAAGCAAGTGTAATAAAGATAGCTCTATGGTCAATTTCATGGAAATCAAATTGATAATCTCAGAAAGAGGATTAGATATCCTTTACTGATCAAACAAAAGAGAAAGAGAATTACCTTAAGAGCCAACTCTAATGCTCTTACAACACCCTTAACGTTTAAGATCTTTTTCTCGTGAACAAGAATTAGTGGGTCCTCGAGTTCCTGCCAAACATAGCAGGATCATAGTGAGTTAAAACAAAAAGGAGAATGATGAAACATATGTAAAAAGCATTGGCACAGCACATGTCCGAGCTTAACAAAAATTAGCAAACCAAAAACAATGCGCATTTCTGATTCTTCTGATTTGTGATGAAGTATGGTGATATGTAACCTCTATCCAACTTCATCCATTCAACAACTTCCAACTGATTGTCCAGTGTCTTCCTGTCCTGTGTGATAGTAGAAATGAGTTAGCTACACATCTTCACAATACCAAGTCTGCCACAAATGAGTCGAAATATTCCAAATTGATACATATTGGACTATTACAAAAAGTTACTTAGCAATAAAATAATTTATCAAAATCCATATGCTCGATATCTATCCCATATTCTCCCATATAGTCGCTAAAATTGATCCGGTCTCAACTAGAAAAAGTCGGCAAAAATATCAACTATTTCAGTTCTACCCACATCCTAAGAGCATATTGAAACTTGAAGATTCCTAATTTTGGACACACATTTTAAAGCTCACATAAGTAAGTTAGGACCATAGTGACCAAAAGACATAAAATCTCTGCATACAGCAAACATAGATAAATGGACTATAGAATTACTTACTTGAATAGTAATGTCTCCCTCCTTGCCAACTCTCTCCATAGCCCTGGTAATTAAATCACTGATTTTTCTTTCTCCATGTGCAGAGATAGTCCCAACCTATCAAAAGTTAACAACATCAAAATCTTAGTAGAAAAAGTGCATCACTTGAGCAAAGAAGAAGATACATAGAACTCTTCAATGCATAATGAAATCTTCTTTCCTAGGAGATTTTTACTTTCTGCCTTTTTCCCGTCAACTGGTATCTCTTCCCTTTGACTACCTTTTCACTGTTTATTTTCTATTCTTTCACCTTATTCGGAGTGTTAGGTTGGGAGGGGTCAGTCTTTAGGCCTTCAAGGGGAGCGAGAAGGTTGTCTACAAAAGATAAGAGATTTGTGCCCACAATAAAGGCTGTAGGTTTTACGTGTAAGTTTTAGAACTAGGCCTTACCTGTGCAATCTCCTCGGATGTGCTGATCATCTTTGCTCTGCTTTACAAGTTTATTACAATAGAATCTACAGCCATGGTAATACCCCGTCTAAGGTCCATCAGATTCGTACCACCTGCCGCTGACTTGCATCCTTTAGCAAATATTGCTCGGGTGAGGAATGTTGCACAAGTGGTACCTGAAAAATGGAAAATATGGAACCACCAATTACAAATATATTAGGCTGGAAAGTCATGAACAGTCATACATTGACAGAATCGAACTGCAGCAGTAAAGGCAATACTGGACTTTTAAAGGCTTACCATCACCAACAAAATCGTTCGCGGCATTGGCAACCTGTTTCACGAGGCTAGCACCAATATTTTGTATCTTGTCCTTGAATTCAACATTTTTTGCGACAGTGATACCATCTTTTGTTACTTTGGGTGCTCCCCAACTTTGTCCAATCAATACAGTACGCCCCTACAAATAAGCATCCAGTATCAATAGTCACTGATGATGATGAATTTGTTACCATCAAAGGCAAATCTAGGGCTTCTAGACATAGGTGCACCACTTAAAAGAACAAGGAAAAAAATATTACGTGAAAATTAAGCCCTATTCCTTTAGGCAAAGGACTTATCATTCAACCAAGTGTAGCATTCATCCTTCTTGTAACACGCATGGCTACAAATAATGTTATACCAATTTTAGAAGAATATATACTTAAAATATCTAATTGTATGGGAAGACCATAGGTTCAAGTGCCCAATTTTAGACCTTAAATTCGCCACTGGTTACCATCAGAAACATAGAAGACGCGGTGGTAATGAACAATTCTTATCTCCTGAATATACATTGGGAAAGAAAGTGTTGCTGCCTCTGTGGTCTCCAAGCTCAAATAATAGAAGCGAGGAGCGATAAGAACAAAAAAAAAGGAAACATAATTCACTTTTGTTTCCAGGGAAGAAGTTGGCCCAAATCGACATATTGACATAACTTTCAGCCGGACAACAAATATTTCTTAGTTGGGACCTAAACACAGGAGGCCCCTATAATGCCATTTAAGAGGCATATGCTCCTAATAGATACTTCTCCTGAACACTATAAGAATCATGTGAACATCTGAAAATAGAAACATTTTAATGTTTGATGGAATCTATTGAAAAGCCTACATAACTGCATTCATGTTTTCCATTTCCAATAAATTAAGCGCACGTGTCAGTGATATATTTGCATTTTTGTATGAATTAAAGCATAAGATCCAACAAATGAAAGAGAACAATCTCATCACAACCCATCAGATCAACATAATATTCAATGTACATGTGTAGGAAAGAAAATGACAAAAGTGAGTTTCTAAAAACAAGATTCTTTCACCGAAACTTAGATCCTTAACATGAGTTTCAATGCAATCTTTTGTTTTTTCTATAGGTAATGAGTTTGATATAATCTAGAGCACAAGTATTCCCTCCAAGGGTCCAACAATTGAATATTTGGACAACACAAAAGTGCTTTACATATTTGGAAACTAGGTTGCAGTATTATCAAAAGCGTTGCTATAAAAGGATCCATATAGGTGGTAGTGCTGATTCATATAGTCGACTTCGACTTGTTTAGGACTGAGCCATAGTTAATATTGTTGGAGAAAAAGCTAACTAAAAGAAAAGGATCCATATAGGTGGTAGTGCGGATTCATATAGTAGACTTCGAGTTGTTTAGGACTGAGGCATAGTTAATGTTGTTGGACAAGAAAAATCTAACTAAAAGAAAAGGGTTCTTAGAGGTGGTAGTGCGGATTCATATAGTCAACCCCAACTTATATGGTACCGAGTCATGGATAATTTTATTAGACAAGAAAAAGCTAACTTTTATTAAGCATCTTGACATTATATAATTCAAGAGTGGGTACAGATTCCCACTTGAGCAACCATATAAAGAATGAGCTAGTTTTACCTGGCAAATGATAACTAATTCTTCATGGACTAGCTTAGTGAAGAATTTGATATCATCATTTATTCCTTCCAGAAATGACAGGCTCAATTTGATCTACAAGGTATGAAATAAAAAATTATCTTCAGTGTTAGATTTAGAGGGACCAAAATCAAAGTGATCGATAAGCACTCACCATTACGCACATTACTCCCTCTGGTTTATATGGGCAGGTTAAGCCAAGGTACCTCCTGAACTTTGGTATAAAATTCCTCGATAGCTTTCTTCAGTAAGTTGTTGATGTTCGAAAACAAATCCTTGGTCATTTCCTCGAGGAGGTGAGATATTGCTCCCTGGAAATTCTCAAACTAAAATCAGAACTTCCATAGAGCATAATGATATGTAATGTACTTAAGTATGTGTGTGGCAATTTATACCATAAAAAATAGCGTATAAGCAATACCTGAACAATCGTTCAAGGATTAGCACTGTATTCAAGATAATTCTAAATGCATTCAGTAATCTGAAAAGCAAAAACACACAGAAGACTGGTAACATTGTAAAACAGCCTATAGAAGGCGTTGACAAACTCGAGATATTTATACGAGTGATTTACAACTCTATCAACTTCTAATAAGAGTAATCTTGCACGTCATCATTAGATCAGTATTCCTGTTTATACACGATATATTCCCAGTTGGCGAGCTGCAGTAATTTATTATTTTGCTCCTCATAGTCACAGACCTTATCTTGGTCCATGACTTTTTTCTGGTATGGAAAGTTGAAATGTAAGTACTAAAAGATAAACAAAAGAGAGAAAGAGAGAGAGAAGACAAGAAATAAAGAGAATAAAAATGAAGATGCAAACCCGGACTTCTTAAGGACATCACTAGGATAAACCACTGCAATCCAACCAAGTCGCCAACTAGGAACGATCGATCGTTTTGATATTGACCAAAGAGTTACATCGGAGTAATTGATCCAAATACTCTCATTGAAACAAAGGGCTTTTTACCAAAACATAGGTGGCTATAAACTTTATTTAAAATATCTACGATTCCTATCTTTGTTGTTGTCTCCGCAATCTCCATGATGAAAATAAAGCATGGACAAAATTAGGCAATGAGTTATTTGATATAAACTATGAGATTTACAAGTGAAAGTAGACATCATTATCAAGTTCATCCTACCTCTTACAAGTGTTCAGACGTAAAAACATTTCCACAAGGATTTCCAGGATTAATGATTACTATTGTAATGGTGTATCATCAACGAGGGCTTCTACGCTTTCAAGATCAACATCCCAACCATTTTATGTATAAGAATATATATACAAACCTTGACATTTTGACAAGTTTGAAAGAGGAATTTTGTAAAACATATATAGTGCAGAGGTTAAGAAAGGACCATATATTCAGATTCAAGCAAACCTCATCTGTGATTATCAACCAATATTGATTCTATGTGGATGTGTTTAGCTTCAGTATACTTCTTCCAATTTTTTTGTACTATTCCATACAATATTGTATGCATATATTTGCCGGTAAAACTTCATTTATTCCTCCATGGTTAATCTATTCTTTACATCATAAATTGTATACTGCATATCTTATTTAGTCCAAATTCTTTCACAATCAAACAATTTTGCTTCACAAGAAAACTTAGATAAGCAGTGTTCTTTACCTAGCAATTGGGGTAGAACGTGTTTAGGAGCTAACCCAGCAAAATAAAGGCAACTCTATGGTTGTAAGAAGCTCCGAAATTGAAGTCGCCGAGAAGACCACCGGCCAAATTTCATATCACAAATTTTAGGGTTCTAACAGAAATTGCAGATTGAGCCGACAAACAAAATTGGAAATTGACAAAATCGTAAATCTCCTAGGGCTCCTAGGGTTTTTATTAAAATGGATTTCTTTTCATTTTGGCAGACTTGTAGTGAATTTTTTTGGAGGAAACTAAAAAAAATGACGCAATAGGTATATTTTTACCTATTGAGTGTTGCCATAGGTATAGACCTATTGCAACGGTTAATCTTCATTAATGACGGGCAGTGTTTCATCGTGCTAGTAGAATAATTTTTTTTTTACGATGGTTGAAATTGTTACAATAGACATCCTATAGCACGCTTTGACAACCGTTACTAAAAAATTCAATGTCATAGGGTTAATTTCCAGTAATGAGTGTACAAGATTAATAGAAGATTCATATATACTTATGATGTGATAGTAGAGAGAAATTTATTAATTCTAAACATTATTTGTTATTATTTTTATACATCTTAAAAGTCTGCTAACGTACCTAGACTAATTTACATGCTTAAGATATAACAAATTAACCTCTTATTTTGTCATTTAAACTTTGTACTAGTCTATAGGATTCATTTGAGTCTTAGAATGATTTTGGATGGGAATTGAGGATTTCAGATAGTATTTGAGTAACAAAAATTAGATATGAACTGTGCAAATTTATTTTTCTAGTATAACTGCAATCGTGTTTGTTGTGAACACAGACAGTTTGAAGGTTGACCACGCGTAATGACCCTCCAGGTCATTTTTATAATTTTCATGCATTTTCTTTGATTTTAATCTTTAGTAGTTCCTAAGGCATATTTTTGGATTTCAAGAATGGGTGGTTCATTTTGTGTGTTTGGTTGGGTTTAAAATTAATCTAACCATTTTGGAGCTTTTAAAGTTAAGAAGGTTAACTTTATACAATATTTTGTAACACCCCGTATATTTCAATATATAGACGACTAACAGCATCGACAAAAGGATTAAGATTTAGAAAATGAAATAAAAAATGTGAGGTACTTGCTTGACTTAATTAAGCTAGCAGGTGACAAGTTGGTGTATCACCTACTTAGAACATTTGGACAATTTAAGAGAGCAAGTAGTTGCATTATCTATTTAAGATAAATAGAATAAATATGAGGAAGTCGTGCATCACCTACTTTGACATTTGACCATCTTAATAATGGTCAAGTAGATGTATCACCTACTTAGCTATTTGTGGATAGAAATAAATAGGAGTAAGATGATCAAGTGAGATAAGGGTGAAATTTTGTCCATTTTCTCTCCATTCTTATTTATAAAAGATCATATTTATCGCCAGCTATCGTTCTTTCTTACAGAGCTTAAAATAATCATCTTAAATTCTCTTAGGGTTCTTGAAGAAATTATGAGACCCCGTAAAATTTTGTTTATTTTATTTTTGACCCTCCTTCTTGCGTAACGTCAATTTAGACTTGAATTACGTTTAGGGGTGTTAAAAGTGTGTTTTATGAATGTTTTGAAATTTTTGAAAGGGGTTTAAGGCTATTTTAGAAGTCTGGGGTAAAGAGCCTCCACGACATTGGTGTGTCACAGAAGTCAGCCCCCGCGATAAGGGCAAGGAATGAAGGCTACCCTTCATGATAGCGGCTTGCCACATTGTTGTTTTAATTTTGTCCAGTTTTTGTTTCATTCACTTGGGGTTAGGGGCTTAGGTCTTTTACCAATTGGACGACCTTGTAACATAAAATAGCCCTTTTCTTTTAGTTTTAAAAGATCAAAACACCATTCATTCTCTCTTAAACTCAAAACACAAGAAAACTCAAGGGTTTTATAGAGGATTCACAATCTACAATCTAAATTTTGAATTTACTTCAATTTCTTATCTATTTCATGCATGTTTCTCATTCTCCAACTTTAATCTTTACATCGTGGCATTTATTTACTCATAATCCATGTGTTTTGAATTTTTGGGTTTGAAATTGTGTTGAGGAGTCTTGATTGGTATCACTTGAATTACTTTTTTCATTGTTTAAATTGATGATTTATGCTTTAATTTCTTATTTTTGGACGTAATGGAGCAGTTGAAATTTCCATCAAAGGTCATTTTGATGAAAACTGGGTTCCACACCAAATCTCTATTTTCTTAACTTTCCGACCAATAGGTCGAAATGAGTTTTGGTGCCTCGGGATGCAAACTAAGAGTCCACCCAGCCTAAAATTGATATATCGGAGCTTCCGGAATAATCAGAAATAGCATAATAGGTTGCTTGACTGAAGTTTTTTCCTGGTAGCCAATTTGAACAAGCAAAGACTTCAAATAGGAAATTAGCTCTAAAAAACAAACAAGCTTCCTGATAATCTAACTGTCAGTTCCAGTAAGTCATAAATGACTTGAGCTGCTATTGGAATGCTCTAACAGTGAAATAAGTGAAAATATGAAAAATTACTCATAGCTGCTCACTAGTGGTCTTGAAGGATCATTGTCATAACAAATCTATAGAGTAATATAAATAATGAAACTGAAATGAAAACATAAATAACCTTAATAGGCCAAATCTAAAAGAGAGAATATTTATTAAGATATGGTTTACAATAAAAGAAAAACTATAAACTACTATATAATTATTCGCCTAGTGAAGCCTCTACTAGTAATCATAAGAGTCAACTGGGACAAGGCCCAATAATATTTATTGAAACAAAAGTCTAAACCAAACTAAGAAGGAAAATGCAATTAACTCTATGTGTTCTGCATTATAGGAGAGTTCTCCAATCTATAGAATGGTAGGTATTACTGAACGCCTAGCAACAAACCTTAGACTCAAGTACTTGAATCTATATCATGAATAGATATAGTACAAGATGTTGTCAGTACAATGGAATGTATTAGTACAAAAGTTACATAATATATATATACACACAAATAATAAACTGTATAACTGGTCATAAAAGCATGTAGATAGTAGCTTAAAATAGTAGATATGATCTGAAATAGAAGTAGGGGAAAGGAACAAAATAACTTAAAACAAATGAAAAACTAAACGAAAGTTCATGATAACTTAATTCTGCAGAAAAGTATTTCACGACATTAATGATAGTAATTTTCATAGAGTTTACATATATAGAGAGTTTCTCATAACCGATAAACATTATGTGAGACCATGATTTCAAGTGTCCTACACCCACACTGAAAGAGTTGTCCTAACATGTCAAAGTATAAGGCCATGAACATATGGATCCAAAATTGAACCTCTTGAAATAAATCCTGATGATAATATAGTTATGGGGCATGTGTTATGTGATCACATACCTACTCAGTGCTAAATAATCTCCTCAAACTATACATATTCTTATATCATGTCATGTAACATAGCTAAAATCATAGTTTTAATCTATGCTCAACATGCCTATAAAACTATACTACTTTCAGTCTATGCTCAATTTCATATCGTAACCATATACAACATTCTTGTATCTAAACTATTATATCTTTTTAATATAGAGTTCATAGCTCAATAAATAATCTTAAGTATGAATTTCAAAGAATAAATCATAAACTAGTGTAATAATCATAAGATCATGGAAATTTTTCATATAAATTAGATTGAACATATAATGAAATCAACTTTAATGGTTTGGTCATAAACCCTAACTTTGAACATAATTTATAATTACTTCAAAATTTTTGAGTGTGAGGATGAAAGCAATCCAATACTTAATTCCTGCATACCTATTAAATAAAATAACTTTGACTAGACAAGAATTGACTATCTTGCTAGAATAGGAACCCTAGATGCTTGATTTTCCTTAAAAGCTGCTCTTGACTTGCTTTTGCGTGAATAAAAAATTGAAATAAGGATATTATATTTACAACTTATGGAGGATAAAATATCGTGGTATAGGATGAGAGGATAAGAAAACGATGATAATTACCCTTTTAAAAATGTTGAAAAATTAAGATTGCGTTTCACGTGTCATTCCATAACTCGTAGATCATATCCACATGTCATGGTCTGATTTGTAGAAATGTGAAAGATTTGAGAATGAGGTCTACACTTATCTAATGACTCGTCGTTCAATAAAATGAGTTGTGCTATTACTCATCATTTAGGGAGAAAGTATAAGCTCTTAGCTCAAACTCCACAGGACACTTCATGATTTCTTATTTTGTTTCATGTAACATGTTTTTCATAGTTACCTGTCGTGACCCAACTAGCTGGATCATTCAGGCACCTAGTCTAACCCACCCACATAGGAAAACCCTCACTACCAATTAAAAAAATATGCAGAAACAAAAATAATTCCAAAAGCACTTATTTATTACAATCAATTTAGAAACTTAATTGCAAATTAAATTATTTCCCAAGGAAATTGTTTATACAAGTACAAAAGATAGAAATAGGAAATACAAGACAACAAACACAACTTATCTATGGAAATAATAACAGAAGCTGCTGAAGATATTTATATCATCAAACGTGAAACACCTATTGATCCTGCAACTAGACTATACCCCAAAAAATATAGCAAGAGTAGTATCAGTACAAATCATACATACTAGTGCGCATCATCGATTGACCCGAATTTAACTACATAGGCATCAAATAAATTCTCAAAAAGAAGCATACAACTTACTTAAAGTTATTATCCAAGAAATGTTTGTTATAATCCTCTTATTAACACCTTTATACTTTACTAGCTCTATCATGTTTAGGCAAACTTCCCTAAATATATTCACTATGTAACTAATTCTGCTCTCATTTGATAAAACTACCCGTGAGTTCCACGATTCTCTATTCCCAAGGTTCTCTCATCCTTAACAATAAACTGATAGTACTCTTCAGATTTACTTAGACTAGTTCTTCAAGTCTGGTCACACCTTGTCGCTCTAATATTGTTAGTTCTAATTACGTCTTTTAGTCAATTATTAAGATAACAAGCTCACCTTCCCAAAATAAATTACAATGACTGCTAGTCTACCAGCCATACCTATGCCCTAGACATAACATGGATAACCCTGAACTCTATGATGCAACACTGATTCACGATTATAATGATTATCCTTGTAAACAAGTACAATATGAAGTCTAGTCAATATAAATCAACAAGGACAACAAATCAATTCCACTATAAAATACCTTTCCTTGTTCCATTCTTCTAAGTGGGTAAACAAGGTAAACATAACCTCTATTTTTATGACTACCAAAACTTTCATAGGGTCCTTCTAACAAATAAAGAATATCATAATCGGAATTCCACATAAGTAGTCTGCAATAGACCAGTCATCACATTGCTTCATTTATGCCATGAACAAAAATACTAGATAAGCAAATGACCTGGTCCGCTTAGTGAACAATTTTCACAAAATGAATGTCAAATTAGCTACTAACTCAGTCCGTTCAAGGAACCAAATGACTTAGTCATGGAAAATGTCATGCATTACAATTTACATAAATCAATAAACTTTAGAAATTAAGCAGAAAAACCATTTCAATCGGGAACCCATATGTAATGACAACAAGTAAGACCGATTAACTCAAGGAACAAATACAATCAAGAAACACATAATCCACAATTCACTCAAGAAACTATCACACTCACCTATACCTTGTACATACATGTTAAGGGTCATATGGGTGCTCCCACTAGTTATGACCTATAGGGAACGAGCTCTTTTCTATATATCAAATCCCAGATATTAAGTGTCGATCAACCTTAAATCAACATCTCATGGAGATGTGCATATATCGATAAATTTCATATAATGATTTATATCAAAATAGTAAAAGCCTAATGAAAACGAAAAAAACTCTTGAAAAGACCAAAAATATTTCATAATTTATTGCATGTGCTTAACACTAAGGATATCAAACAACCATTCACTTTTCTTAAATATGCGTTGTATAAAAAATACTAAGAACTATTTATCACGTACACCTAACAAAAAATAGGTATCAATTACATTAAAACCACCACCTAAGGTTCTTACATATGAACTATCGGTTATGACCCACCCCCAAATATTTTGTTATGACCATCTAGGTCACTTTCAAGATTTATGTGTATTTCTTACATTTTAAGCCTTCCTGTAGCTGTTACAAGTCATTTATCACTTTTAAAATCTATTAGTTTGGTTAAAGGACAATTTGTTTTACTCTTTTATCTATTTTGGACTTGAACCAAAACTCCTTGTAAAAAACTTTAGATGAGAATTTTGACAGCACCATCAGCTCTAATTTAATAACCTAATTTTTTGGTGATTTATGTGAATTATTAATTTTAATGTGATTTGAATATGTTACTCCTCCTCATGGTTGCATTGTGGTATTTTCAGTGAGTGGGGATAATTGGCACGGTTCCTAATGTATTTTCGTGTGATTTGTGTGAGATTGTGGTTTTTGGTACTTATAAAGGCTTTCTAGTTGACTTTAGTCAACATTTATTGATTTGTACGTTGGATGAAAAGATGAACTATTTCCAGGACGTCGATTTTAGGTTGGTAAATCGGTTGGTCTAGTTTTATAACATTTATATCTAATTTTGACCCTCTATTCAAAGAGTTGAGAAATTAGGTATTAGGGGTCAACTTTGTGAAAATAATATTTTTTCAAAAATCTAATATTACTATTTAGTTAATAGCATCAAATTTGATAGGGTAGCATAGTTCGTTTGCATTCTAGGGAGTTCATATGACTCTCGAGGGGTCTAGGGGGACTTGGAATTTTCAAAGTCTCCACAGTTGGTGCATTAAAGCTGGTGTGACCACTAAAGCGGACCTTTGGTCACTTTAGCAGCCCTAGTTAACCCAATAGGTACTGCTTTAGTAGTAATCTGGGTGCTTTATCACCTACTACTATTGTGGCCTAGGGCCTGCTGCAACAGCTTACAACTATTCAAGGTACCGCTTTAGCAGTCACCTGGGTGCTTTAGTGCTGACCATCTAGTACCCATATATGTAATTATTTCTCAATTTGAGACTTGGAGCATAGGGTTTCATGTTTATTAGTGATTTCTTCTCTTTTAAATCTTGGGTAAGCCCCAAATCCGTGTTTCAATTATGTTTCTTTGATTATTATCATTTAAATCTCGTTAAAAATAGAATTTGGGGATTTTGGCCCGAAAGGCCTAAATTGGTATTTTATCTATATAAATCCCCATTTCAAACCATTTTCACTTGGATATTCTTTTATGAGTTTCTTTAATCATGGAAAATATATTTTTGGACAAAAATTTTGGTTTTACTCTTTCGAAAACCCATTTTGGAGGTCCATTTTGACCCCAAATTAAAATGGGCTATATGGGTATCATTATCTTCTTTTTGATGCGTAGATTTTATATTTGTTAGTTTTAGTTGATTTCAAGTCTGTTCGTGAGGTGGAATCTTGGTGTTGAAGGATTGTTTGTACCAGTTTCCACGTTTGTGGTAGGTTATGGCTTAACTTTCTTCATACTAGGTTAGGTAGTTAATATTGACACAAAATCATGTTATAGGTGTAGGAACTATCATGAAAATAGAATTACTATCATTTATGCCCGTGTGGGGCCAATATATGTTATTTGGTGGTTTTGGGACACTTTGTGCTATGTGCAATCGTGTGGGGTCTTATATGATGTTGTTGGCCTTATGTATGTATCTGTAGTATCTGTTTTGATAAGAAATCCTAAATTGGAATTTATGTGGAATCTCTGACATATTGTTGTGTATTTTTCTTTATTGGCATATGTTTACATTGTATTCATGAATTTTTGGCATATTGAGTGGATTTCGGCTGGCATGGTTGATATATTGGTTGTCTTTGGAAAATTTTTTTTCTGGTTGGTTATGAGCATTGCATCTTAATATTATGTGTACTTATGAAACATTGGTACTGTAGTGGAAATACAGGAAACACTATCATATGACATCTTTAAGGACCTTCTACCGAGAGATGTACTAGAGAGGAGTTATGTATATTGTTGTTAGATATTGATTTATATATGGGTTGCGAACCCCCCGTGAGTCCTACTTGGAAGCATAGATTGGTGGGCGTGTATGGAGGTTGTACAACAACCTTGAGCATCACATTATCATCATCTTCATTGCATTTCATGTATATCGTGCTCTTTTTGTGTTGTATTCTTGTCCTTGATGTGATATTTGTCTATTTGTAGTTTTTCCTATACTTGTATTTGTTATATGTGAATATTTGTGTTTTTTTCTCATATTTATGTATATTACATATGTATATCATCGAACTATTAGTAGAGATGGTGTGGGCTATTGTATGAGACATTTTATAATTGCAGTTGACGTGCCCATAGTGTACATTTTATATGCTTTATTTTCAGCTTTTCTCAGCTGGAATATGATAACTACTGAGTACAAGTGGACCGTACTCACCCCTACTGCACCCTTTCGATGCAGATCCAGGAACAAGTGCACTAGATAGTAGCTAATTCAGGTGGTATCTAGAGTATATTCAAGATAGCGAATGATTTATCCTTCTAGAGTTGATATACTACCTCAACCTATCTATTTCATATATTGTTTCATATTCGGAGAAAGATTATGATCCTTTTGGTCTAATATTGTATCTTTGATGTTCGAGATGAATTTAGTAGTTCTTACACTACGACACTAGGTTTTGGGATTGTTGCGTTCAAATGCATGTACGTGATCATACAAGTAATATAGTGACTTAGACAGTCAGATATCATACCTACGAGGACTATACAACTAGCAATTCAACCAACTTTAATTTTAGACAAGGAGGTATTAAGTGTTGTAAAGTATCAAGATGATTTTTAAGTATTGAATAAAAATGTAAATAAATAAGAAATAGCAGTTTGTTACACTAGAAAAGCAAGCAACAGTTGTAAACAGAAATGATGAGAATTCTAAGGTTGATTCTCATCTAACAATCTTAAAATTCTCTATTCTTATCGCAGTCTAGTTGGCTATCGGGTTGTTGATTCGCTGGGTTTATAATAGGATCATAGTCTCCCGACCTCTAATCTTTTACCTATATGAACTTTGCAACTACATCGTTGGGCGGGGATGCAATAATCCATTTATATATATATGGATATTCCTGCCATTTAACCAAACAAGGTTTAGAGGTATATCCCTATACTAGATGCTAATTCAAATCCTCGATTTTATAAAAGGATGAGAACCTTGCTCCTTAATCTCTTCGTTCTATCCTACGATTCTCCTCCCAGATGCACATAGAAATATAGATTTATTCTAATGATGGCCACTCATCAAAATAGTAAACACCAGAAATTAAGAACAACCCATATGATAATCCAACAAGAAACTACGATAAAGAATATCAAAGAGTAATCGTGTTCTTGGCCTCAACCACAGAACGAGGGTGTTTAGCCACTCATGTCTGAATTCAACATCAAAAAATAAGTAATTAATCTTATCCAAAATTAATCTTCAAGTGAAGAAGTTCAAAAGAAATTTTAAGAACCCTAAAAGGGATATTTTTTTATTTTTCCTCCGTTTCTGTTCTTTCCAAAGTCGGCCAAGGTCATTTGTAAAACGTGACAAGTCCTATTTATAGTAGAAGACAATTTGCCATCGGTGGGATTTGTAACGCATCGCAGTGGATTTTGCATGGAAAAAGAAGAGCATCATGCCTATTTCATATTCATTCACTATTTTGGGTGCCTTCTGAATCTTTTGGTTCATAGCATGAACCCATTGGCCATGTATAAGGTCCTTCATGCGCTAGGGACATTCTAGGTGTCCATTTGACTTCAAATCTTGTCCCGCGCTCTTGTTGATCTATTCCAAGCCTATTGGTTTTGATTACACTTGATTTATAGGTTGTAAATCTTTCATATATCATCATAATAAACTCTCCAAGAATCCTATAACATAAAACTCCACAAATTAGAGCTCAACACAACACAACATTTACAACAATAAACTAGAAACACGAGCTAATACTAGGCTTGCTCATATTGAACTTTAACTTATTGTTTTGACTCTTGGATTAATTAAAGTGACCCTTACACACTATAAACAAGTTTTCCACATATAATTACACAATAAAACCATTTGGAACTCAATAAACATAAAAGAATCCAACACGATAGACTAGAACAACACCTAACTCAAGCTAGTTTAACTAGTTTTCTTGGTTGAAGTTTAAATGATCCATTTAAGCCCAAACTTGTTTGAAAACACCTTTAAACATTGTAATTACATAATTGAGCACTTACATGCTTATTTAAATCATAATTAACACATAAAGCATACGAATTGCCCTCAAAACAAGGCTAAATAGGCTAGGATAACAACATTAAAGTGGATAAATACACCCAACATCACCACCCCCCACTTAAAGACTTGTTCGTCCTCGAACAACTCTTTACTCTAAGAATCATAAGCTGAAGTGAATCTATACTTATACATCTACAAGACACTTAAGTAAGAACTACAATGACTACACAAAATGCAAATTTCTATACAAAGCTTGTTTTGTACACAATTGAAAGCTCAAGAATACTATTTTAAAACATCCTAGCCTCAAGAATTGACTCACCACAAGGAAAACCTATGCTTATTTCTCAATAAAAGATATCATATAAATCACCCAACATTCATCAAACATATGCCCCTCACAACAAGAGAGTTACCCAATAATCACTCATAATAATGTATTTTACCACAGAATGGTTACAAGAATCAAATTTAGCTTACTCTCCCAAAGAATTCACAAGTTACACATAATGAACCATAGGCTTGCCCTTAGTGTAGTGCTCCACTAATAGCAGAATGTTGAAACTTAGGCTCAAATAGGTCTTTAATGGTTGTAATGTAGGATAAGGGATAGGTAGGAACTATGTTGGTCAGGAATAGTGACTACCTTCCCTAAGCACTTTAATACATCACATTATACAAATAATACCAATCTCTAACAACCAACTTCCACCTCTACTACCTTCACACTTCTTTTGTTTTACCCCATCTCATTAAGCTCATTCACATACAATATGTTGGGAGCATTGTCTATTGGTTCATGATTCTATTTTTAGCACAAATTTTCTTTTCACTCCCCACCACAACACATCAACTTTACACACCAATAATTATTTCTTTGGGGCTTTGCTTTCACCTTTTCTCTTCTTATTTTTTCAAACTTCTTACTCAATTAATTTAACAATAATGTGCTTAGGAGATTTGGATCAAATTAAGGTCAATAAAAGAAGGGATTAGGATACAAATGAGGCTACCAAAGAATAAGCTAAATGCTCAATTGGGCTTACTAATATTATGCACACTGGTAGGTCAAAAGAAGGTATAAAATTGCTATCAAAGAAATGCCTATATCATCTCCTAAACCCACACTCTTTATTTCTCTTTGTACGCACACTAGGCAAGTTCTAGTCATCACATGCAACAAAAAATATACAATAACCTCACTCACACATGGCACATGATTAACTTTAGTAGGATCATCATAGGCTCTCAACCAAACAATAACATGAATTTTACATTAAGACAATAAGTACAAGAGTCATAATCATGAGCCAGGGAGTCTCAACTGTAGAAATTCACACCATAACATACTTTTACAACCAAAACACTTGCATCATGAATTCAAATATAGCACCAACATGAATATCTTACTTATTCCTAAAATATTTTTTAAAAAAATTACTCCTAAAAATTAAAATTTCCCCACCCCACACTTAAAAGTCTACTTTGTCCCTAAAGTATACTTTAAAAGTAGAGATAGAAATACTCTCTGAGGCCTCTAGGCCTAGACAGTAGCATCTTTTTGTATTAAGAGGGTCCGAGGACCCCACACTCAGTCTTTGTCATGCTCATTTGCTCAGGTTTCTTATACTCAGACTTTCCATTAACCCGTGACTCAATAAAAATAAAAACTAGTAAAGTAAAAACTAAAAATACTAAAAATTAAAACAAACCTACTTATCTTTTCTTATGTTACCTCATAAGCAACGCCTGATTTATTATCGCGGCATGACCCAATCAACTTTTTCCTCCACCTTGAGGATATAAATTTCACCCTCAATATCGTATCCATCTTTTTGCCTTGCTCATAGGGAGGTGGTACAAAGATTAAGGAACCAAGTAATGAAATGTGCATGGTAACCCACTCGGCCTTAATGTGAGGTGTGTTTTTATGTTTCTTGTCTGGTGTAAAATCAAGAATATAAGATTCTTGTTCCTCATCTTCACATTCTTCCACTATTTTAGACGATTCCACAGACAAGACATCATATAAACATAAGTGCTTTGAGTGAGGCCCGACCAATCCAAATTCAAAATTTACACTATCCACAACACCCTCACTTATATTCACCTTCTCCATTGCTGTCTCAAAAGAAAGATGACAGTTGAGTGGTTACAATTCTTTGGTTTGTTCCACAGATTGGCTAGGAACCTTCATTACTTTTCTCATCTTCTGTGTAGATAGTGGTGGTGGTATCTCCTTAACTTGCTTAGCAACTTTATTTTTTGAGTACTCAGACTTCTTCGAATTATTAACAACTTTGTCTACATCTGGTTGGAGAGTCAACTCTGCATCTACCTCCCTAGTTGTCTTTTTAGCATTGCTCAGAAACATGACTGAATCGGAATTAGCTTAACATATATCTGCAAAGTGATACATATTACCACAAACCACACACAAACTTGTGGTATGTTGCAAAGGTCGCAAAAAAGAAGGCCCCCTCCAAACGCTTGGATCAAAATCTAGATAAAAAGCCTTGTGGTGGGGTCCTCCACAAAAAGAACAAGAATTATCATCCCTAGAAAGCCATCTATCCCAGACAAAATCTCAAAAAGAGTGTGAGAAATTAAAAAGAATAAAGAAACTAGAAATAAAAATTACTAAACTATGTACAACTCAATATAGAAAAACTAAAATAAGATAGTTGACTACTTACAAGTCCCCAATAATGGCACCAAAAATGTTACGTTCAGATGCACACTCAAATGTACGTGATCGTACAAGTAATATAGTGACTTAGACAGTCAGATATCATACCTACGAGGACTATACAACTACATATTCAACCAACTTTAGTTTTAGACGTGGAGGTATTAAGTGTTGTAAAGTATCAAGATGATTTTGAATAAAAATGTAAATAAATAAGAATTATAAATTTGTGACAATAGCAAAACAGGCAACGGTTGTAAACAGTAATGATGAGAATTCTAGGGTTGAGGCTCTTCTAACAATCTTACAATTCTCTAATACTTATCGCAGTCTAGTTGGTTATCGGGTTATTGATTCGTATGGTTTATAACACTATTATGGACTCCGGCCTCTAATCTTTTACCTACATAAACTTTGCAACTACATCATTGGGTGGGCATGGAATAATCTTTTTGGATGTATGTGTCTATCTTCCTTCCATTGAATCAAATAAGGCTTCTAGGTATATCCCTATACTAGATGCTAATTCAAATCCTCAATTTTATAAAAGGATGAGAACCTTTCTCCTTAATATCTTCGTTCTATCCTACGATTCTCCTCCCAGATGCACATAGAAATATTGATTTATTCTAATGGTGGCCACTCATTAAAATAGTTAGCATAAGAAATTGAAAACAACCCGTATGATAATCCAACAAGAAACTAAGATAAAGAATAATAAAGAGTAATCATTTTCTTGGCCTCAACCCTAGAACGAGGGTGTTTAGCCACTCATGTCTGAATTCAACATAAAAAATAAGTAATTAATCATACCAAAAATTAATCTTGAAGTGAAGAAGTTCAAAAGAAATTGTAAGAACCCTAAAAGAGAGATTTAGTTGTTTTTCCGCCGCTGCTGTTCTTTCCAAAGTCGTAAAAAGGTGATTTGCAAAATGTGACATGTCCAATTTATATTAAAAGGCAATTTGCTTTCGGTGGGATTTGCAATGTGTCGCTGTGGATGTCGCACGACAAGAGCACCTCATAGCGCCTAATTAGCATTTTTTCACCGTTTTGGGAGCCTTCTAAATATCTTAGTTCATAGAACTCATACATTGGACATGTATAAGGTCCTGAACGCACTAGGGACATTCTAGGTGTCCATTTGAAGTCAAATCTTGTCCCATGCTTTTGTTCATCCATTCCAAACCTTTTGATGTTGTTTCTACTTGATTTCTAGCTTGTATATCTTTAATATATCACCATAATAAACTCTCTATGCATAATATAGTAACAAATACCAAAAATTAGAGCTCAACACAACACAATATTCACAATGATGAACTAGAAACACGAGCTAAGACTAGGCTTGCTCATGTTAAACTTTAACTTATTATTTTGATTCTTGGCTTGATTTAATTGACCCTTGAATATTATAAAAAAGTTTTTACACATATAATTACACAATAAAATCATTTGGAACTCATTAAACACAGTAGAATCCAATGTGATAGACTAGAACAACACCTAACTTATGCTAGTTTAACTAGTTTCCTCGGCTGAACTCTAAATGATCCATTTAAACCCAAACTTGTTTGAAAACACCTTTGAAAATTGTAATTACATAATTGAACACTTATATGCTTATTTACATCATCATTAACACATAATGCACACGAATTTCCCTCCAAACAAGTCTAAATAAGCTAGGATAACAACATTAAAGTGCATAATACACCCAACATCAGGGATATTTGATGGTATCTTTGGTTTTGTACTTTTTCAATTATCATATTTGTTTTGTTTGGCTTTATTATAGAATTATTACCTTGGGTTTTTGTATTGATTTCTTATTTCATATAAGTTTTTATGACTGGCTTACTTGTCAAGGCTTGTTGCGGCAAGTGCTATTATGACCTTTGATTTTTAGGTCTTGACAACTTTGTATTAAAGAAGCCAGGTTTCGTTGGTGTCATTAGTGTAAGAATGGGGTGTCTAGTAAAGTCTATCAAATTGGTATGTAGACATATATATTTATATTTGAGAGGCTATAAGATATATTTAGAAAATTTCCCTTATTTCAACCTATATCATACTGATCTTTCCATACCTTAGGTTCTAAATCGTATTTCACTCTTTTCTTTACCGATGGTGAGGATTATATCTCGAGAGGCTAGATATATAGAGCTATCTTTTAAGGAGATGGTTCAGCCTAGATGGCAATTTATAAATCGTGGATGGTTTAAAGATAGTATATGGGCACAAGGATCTGCCTTGTTCATACGTAGTTTTGGGAGGCTCTCCTCTGAACCTTCGATTGAGCATGCTGGTGATATAAGGCTTACTCAAATCCCATAGTGTTATTTTACACCAGTTTTAGAGGGGTCCTTATTCGCTTGGAGTCCCATTTAGAGGGTGTTCTCTTATGTGCACCTTGTTGTCCTATAACGCCGAGCATTTTACCGTTGTCTATGTCAGAGTCCACCTATGGTATTCCTTCGGTTTTGAGTTAGAACCTTCAGTGATACCGATATTTGCTTGTGGTACTTCATAGACTATGAGTGTTGTTCTTCCTTCTGTGCCAGCATCTAAGTACTGTATTTTGAGATCAGAAGTTCAATCTTCTTCTATGTTACCTCCTATGGGATCTGAGAAATTCAGATTCACTATGCCTCCTATTATTACGAGTACAATTATGTCTTTTTAGGATCAAAAAATTTTTAGAGATTCACTTATTTGGATCCTCCTAGGTTCAGTTGTTGTGTAGGCGAGGATGCCTAGGAGTTCTTAATTAATTATCGTGAGAAGTTTTATAACCATGGTTTGCTTGAGTTGCATGGGGTGTCTTATACTGCTTACCAGTTGAGAGATACATCTAGAGATTGATGGAGGTCACTTGGGAGTTGCAGACATCTGATTCTCCAAATATGACTTGGGATTAGTTTGTTGAGGCCTTTTTGGATAGTTTTGCACCCTACAGTTTGAGGTATCGGATGATAGATGAGTTTGATCACTTGGAGTAGGCCTCTTTGACTATTACAGAGTATGAGGCATACTTTCAAGCTTTGTTTAGATATTTTTATGCCAGCTTAGTCCCTGAGTTTGAGAAGATTCAAAGGTTTGTAAAGTGGTTAGATGTGTCTCTTCGGATAGCTATGACTTATATGGTAGTGTATGGAGCATCGTTTTGTAGTATAGTCGATCATACTAGAATGATTGAGTCTATTCCTTAAGGATTTCAGGGAGGCACCAAGAGGGTTCACCGTCAGGGAAAGTTCAGAGGTCACTTATCAAGGTAGAGATTCTAAAGGTTTCTGTAGGTATCATGGTAGATCAGTTAATCCATCATTAGAGGGTTCACATAGTGGGTTTTCAAGTTTTTTTAGCTTCGTATGGTCATTTACCTCCTCCTATTTAGTTGTGTCATAGAGGTTGCTTTGTGTTTGTGAGGTTTGCCATTTTAGAAAGGACTTTCCCCATTATATTTTTAGGACTAATCCTGTATCAGCTGTGAAAGGTAAAGGTTTTATTAGAGGTTCTCGTGGTAGAGGTAGTGGTGCCCGTAATGGTGTTCACATGGCTACTCAGTCAGGTGGTAGTCATGGACAGTGTTATACTATAACCGCTAGACCAGAGACAGAGACTTCCAGCGCTGTCATCACATGTATCATCCCCATTTGTTTAAGATCTAAATTTATTTTTCTTCGAGTTTTGATTCTTCTAGTGAGCCTTTTGCCATGCCTATCTATGTATCTACCCCTATAGGAGACTCTTTTCTAGTGAATCTGGTGCACATATCTTACATTGTGACTTTTACTGGGTGTAAGACTTGGGTAGATTTGATTGTCCTATATATGGTAGATTTTGATGTTATCTTAGGTATGAATTGGTTAGATCCTTATCATGCTATCCTATATTGTTATGCTAAGATCGTGACCTTAGCTTTACCAGATGTGACAAAAATAAATTAGATCGGTGTGCTTTATTCGGGTCCTAAGAGAGATATATATTTCCTTTAGGCTCATCATTTGGTTGAGAGGGGATGTTTGTCTTATTTGACATATATTTATGATACTAGTGCTGCTTCACCTCCATCTTTGGATTCTGTTTGTATTGCCTTTGAGTTCATGGATGTTTTTCCTATGGATTTGCCCGGTATGTCTTCGTATCCTGATATTGATTTGATATTTATGTTGAACCGATAACCAATCCCCTTTCTATTCCTCCTTATAGGATATCCTCGAAAAGTTAAAGGAATTGAAGGATCAATTGCAAAAGTTGTTGAAGAAGGAATTTTTCCAACCTAGTGTATCACCATGGGGTGTGCCTGTAATGACCCTCCATGGCCTTCTTTGTATTCCCTCTCATTTGCATTGTTTTGAGCTTTTCTATAGCTGCCCCAATTTATTTATTACTTGATGAAACTGATAAATTAGTTATTGGGCAATCAACTAGAGTTTTAGAGCCAATTCCCTATCTTGAAGCATTTGTTAGTTCAAATTGGCAATTGGGAATTCTTTTTGTTAAATGACCTCACATGCAAATTCTGACAGTTCCAACATCTCTAAATCATCAATTAATGGTTAGGTATACCCTTTGTTTAGGTCCCGAGGGTCCCAAACTCATTTTGAGCTATTGGCTAGAAGTTAAGTAAATGGGATTTCAGTGTAGGACCCACTGTTCGTCGAAAGATTGTCGAATGGAAATTTTAACTATGCTATTAAATACGGAACGTCAATTTTTATAGGGTAACATAGTTCATTTGCGCATATGGGATTCTAGATGAACCTCGAGGGATTGGCAGATCAGAGACTCAGAAAAAATTCCTAGTCTCTAGTCGGTGCCTGATATCTATTGGGATCTCTAAAGCGACCCTTTGGGCGCTTTAGCGTAGGGTGCTTTAGCGGCCCTTTGGGTTATTAAGTGGTCCTAACTAATCCAATAAGTACCGCTTTAGAGGAACCTGGGTGCTTTATTGGCTAGCGCTAAAGAAGCCCATCGTCCACTTTAGCGGCCTAACTTGTAGGGTCGGGTACCGCTTTAGCGGTAGCAGGTGCTTTAGTGATGACCTCCAAACCGGCCAAGTGACCACTTTAGCGGCAGTTGTGTTCCTGAGAAGGGTATAATTACCCACTTATCCTAATTTTTCATAATTTTCATCCATTCTCTAGAATCTTAAACCCTAAGGGGTCATTTGGTAGAGTGTATAAGAACAATGCAAAATATAGTGTATTAGTAATGCTTGCATTAGTAATACTTGTATTATTTATGCTTGGATTAGTTATGTATTATTTCTTATACTTTGTTTGGTTTGATGTATAAGAAATAATACATCTTACATATTTCTATAAAAGAGATTTTTGTTTACAAATATACCCTTCTTTGATTTTGTACACTTTTTTGCAACAAAGTTTTTTTGTCATTTCAAACATAATTAGTATTGTTGAATTATTATATAGAGATTTAGGATTAATTACAAGACCTTCATCTTTGCGCAAAAATGTTACGCCGACGGATTAACATTGTCAAAACAAAAATAAAATATAAGACGTAAAATTAAGAAATAGTCTCAATTTTTTTAAAATCTTTTTAAAGACTCTCGAAGCAAAGAAAAAATATGTTATAGTTATTTAAATCAACCATTCATTATTATAAATTCAAATGGCGGGAAAAGAAATTGTGAAATGTTTTGAAAATATTCACTATTGCAAATTAAAATGGCGGGAAAAGGAATGATGAAATATTTTGAGAGGGAAATTGAGGGGTATTAAGGTCATTTAATAAGTTAATGCATGTGTTTAAAGTCTTTGTATTACTAATACATAGAAAATAGAGTGTATTACTAATACATACTTCAATACACAATGGAGTGTATAACTAATGCTTGCATTAGTTATACATAGGCAAAAGTTGTACCAAACAAGGTACTAGAAGTACATATTAACTAATGCATGCATTATATTTTACAATACACTCTACCAAACGACTACAAAGAAGTGGGAGTTCTTGGGAGAATCAATTGTGTGTGATTGTAGAGCCCTAGTATAATTAATTTAAGTGATTTACCATTGAATTTGCGGTAAGATTCCATTATTTTTCATAGTTGATTTCTCCATACTTTTGGTAAAATTCCTAAAAGCTTGGTGACTAAATTTTAGCACCGTTTTAGCTCGTAATCTACCCATTTTCGAGGGTAAAATGTTCCTTGAGAATAGAGGGACGTTGTGTTGGTTTCGAAAGTGCGATTTCAAAAATGGGCACCACATAGGATTTTTATGTAATTATGGACCCGAAGAACCATAGTGCAATATGGGTATGATTGTTCTCGTATTTATGAGTAAATTGTTATTTTGATAGCGTGGCACCTTGCAAAAGCTTATCGGAAGGGGAAATCAGTGATTTAGTTGATTCTTTGGATTTTATTTAGAACTCGGAAGGCTAGGCTTACCTTTTTCATAGATTGAGGTATTTCGTGGTAAGATTATGATGTTATGCTAGATATGGGGTAGGGTATAGGCATTGGAAGTATGAATAAGAATATTTGGATTAGTTGGACCATTTCGGCAATCTTGAAACCATAAATTAGAATTAATTTACTTGGTTACTCATATCGTAGGTAAATTTGAATTCGTGGCCCATGTTTAGAATTTAAATGTCTTAGTTTCTCAAGCAAGGTGAAATTGCCTTACTCATCCATATTTTGAGCGGAATTGTCCTTATTTTCTTAAGTTAAGGGAAATTGTCTTAGTTGTTATTGTATTTTGTACGGTTGCCTTAGTTGTTCATGTTTGGGAAGAATTACTATTACGACCCAAAAACAGTGGTCATGATGGCACTTGTCGTCGCAAGCCTTGAAAAGTAAGCCTACCACCCAAACTAATGTAAAATGAAAAAAACATTACCAAAACCAAGTCAAGACCCCTAAAACGGAGTCGAGCCGCATAAAAATATAGCAAAAGCAGAAATAAAATTATGATGCTAACCAAATCCAAAATCCTAGAGCCACAGTGTAAGAACTAACTAGTACAATACGAGGTAAGAAATACATAAGATATCCATACAGGAGCAAAACTCTGTCTCAATAAACAAATAAGACATAGTCTTGATAAGAAAATGTAGAAGTCAACTCCAGATGCATAGATCAATCGCTACATCAAATAGGCTCCAAGTATCACCTAAATCTATCTGTGTGACACACTTATACCTAGATCTGAATCGAAAAGGCACAGTAGGGATGAGTACAGTCTACTTGTACACCTTAGGTATCATAGTTCTATTGAGTAAAGTAGAAAATAAAGACTATAAAAACAAACTATGGGCTTATCACCTGCAATTAGAAAATCTCCCAAATGGTGGTCCACACCATCTCCACTAACAGTTCAAATATACAAAGATATAACAAATACATGTAGAGAAAACAAGAACAAATATACACATACATCAAAAACAGGTATAGGAAGATAGAACAAATGGATAGATATCAAGTCAAAGACAAAAATACAAACACAACATAAGCACAATAAATGAAGTGCAATGAAGATGATAATGATGATGATGTGATTCACGAGATTATCGAACAACCTCCATATACACCTATGGAGCTAAAGCTTCCTGACTTAGGACCCATGGGGGGTTCGTCAACCCGTACATAACCAATATCGAATACCAATATCCATATCTTCACTCAACACATATATCAGTAGAGGGTTTTTAAGATGTCACATTTCCTGTTGAAAAAACTAGTGTTTCCCATATTTCCAATATTTCCATGGTGGTACCAATGTTTCATGAATGAATATGATATGAGGATTTAATGCTCACAACTAACCAAAATGAGAATATCTAATTTCCAACTAATTTACCAGCCATGTGATCCAAAAATACAATAAAACAAACAAACCATCCATGATCCAAATTAATCCAGAAAAACCATCAAGCAAAGAATGCAAAAAAGGCATTGTTCCTATATAAATTCCAAAATCTAGGCTTTCCCCCAAAAAATGTGACCAAATAATCACATATCAATACTATGCTAACAACATCATACTCTGACCCCACACGACCACACATAAACAAAGTGTCACAAAACCACCAAATATTATCAACATAGACCCTCAACATGAGCACATATATCATCTAAAAATATTTTCAAAGATAAGAATCCCATACCCATAGCATGATTTTACATTATTATTAACTACCCAACCTAGTTGAAGAAAGTTAAGCCATAACCTACCTTGAATGACTGAAAATTGGTCAAAAAAGCCTTCAATCTGGAGCTTTTCCTTTACGAACGAATCCAAAATAAACTAAAATATAAAAATATAGAATCTATACGTCAGAAGAAAGAAAATGATACCCATAGTACCTAACTTCAAGTTAGGGTCAAAACAGAACACTGAAATGGGTTTTCAAAAAAAGGGTAAAATCGAAAGTTTAGTAAAAAATTTTTATTTCCCATGATTAAGGTAATTCATAGAAGATAACCCAAGTTAAATGGATTAAAATTGTGGCTTAAATTGAAGAAAATAATTTTTAGGCCTTCTGGGCCAAAATCCCCAAATTCCATTTTTAAACAACATTTTAAAAAGATTTAAATGAAAATATTGAAGAAAAATAGTTGAAATAGGTGTTTTGGAGCATACCCAAGCTTATAAATGGAAGAAATTCATCAAAATCTCGAAACCCAAGCTCCAAATCTCAAAATGGTAAAAAAGGGAAAAAATAAATATTTAAATATACCAGCTGTCGTTAAAGTGGACAATGGTCTACTTTAGCGATCGAAGCTAAAGTGTTCGGATACTGCTAAAGTAGTACCCACACCAGTGTGACAGTTCGCTAAAGCAAACCTTGGGTCGCTTTAGCGGTGAGTGCTAAGGCATCAAAGTTACAACTTTAGCAGTACATGCTAGGTGACAATGGCCTCTTTAGCGCCAAAGGGACGCTAAAGAACCCTCCGCTAAAGCACCCAAAGGGATGTCTTAGCAGTCACACCAATATTTGTGCACCCACTGGAGACTTCTAAAACTTCAAGATTCTCTAAGTCTCCACAAACCCCTTGAGATTCATTCGAAATACCAAGAATGCAAATGACCTATGCTACCCTATTAAATTCATTGATCTGGAATCAATGGCGATATCAGACTTTTATAAAACTACATTTTCAAAGAGTTGACCCCCAAAACCTATTTCACAACTTTTCAAACCAATGATTGAAATGAGATATAACAACCATAAAAACTCACCAACCATGTTACCAATCCAAAATCAACATTTTAGATCTACTCGTGCATTTTATTTTTCTATCTAATGCACAAATCAAAGATGTTGACCAAAGTTAACTAGTAAGCCTTTAAGACTATTAAAAATCACAGTCCTACATAAATCATGTCAAAATGCAATGGGATTCGTGCCAAACATCTCCACACCTCAAAAGTATCACAAAACAACCATGATAGGGTAAAATGGTCAAATCACATAGAATCAGAAACTTCACATAAAACACCAAAAATCAAGTCATTATAATTACTATCTTGGGCTATTTATGGCTTACTTGACATCTTGGAATAAACTTAGATACCTCATCCTAGCAAGGGTAGAAGTTTCCTAAACTGGACTTTGAGGATTAGAGGGGCCCCTCTAGATCACCGTACGCCAAGACTTGCATTAGCCTTGCAGACTTAGTCACACATAATATACTTTTAATAGTAGTTAGTTTGGCATTTGAGGAGATTGAATATTTTTATTGAGTATGTTAGTTTGGTATTAAAGGATTGAAGTTGAATTCGAGTATTGATAATGATATTGCTTATATATGATTCATAGATATATATGGCTTGTATGTACATTAATATTGATATGGATTTTGGATATGATTAATCATATTACATATCTACATGCTTAAAGATATACATATCGATGTGGTTAATTATTAGTGTCTTATAGATATTATATGGCTCATAAATATGATATGGCTTATAGATATGATATGGCTCATAGATATGATATGGCTCATAGATATGATATAGATCATAGATACGACATAGATTATAGAGATAGTTAAGGGCTTGTAGATATGATTCATAGTTTATGGATACGTTTATTGAATTAACTTTTGAATATGACTATTAACGTGACTTATGGGCTTGGTAATTTGTGATGACTTAATAGATGCAGTAATGTTATAGTCTACTAGTTTAGTTTATTGGTATGGCTTGTGATATGGTTTGTTGATGTAATTTATGAATATGAGTTCCAGTTTGAGTTCGACAGTTCATAATGATCTTGATAATATGAGTTTTGGTTCAAGTTTGACAATTGGTGATAATGATAATAAGGATATTAAGTTCAATCCCTCCATTGGGAACTATTTATGGGGTAATACTATTCAAATGGATTCTTAGTTATGGTATTGTCAATTGGTGATTTATGACTATTTGATTGCTTAGTTTCCTTGCGTGACACTCCAGGCTTATGTGGGTCTGCATTGGGTTATTTACTTTTCTATATTTTTTGGGTTATGGGGCCAATCTTATAGTTATAATTGTATGATCTCTATGTTATTATCTCTTATTCATTTATTTATTTGTATACAGTAGTGCCGGAGCATATTTCCAAGTTTGCCCCCCATTTATCTTTACTTATCTTATTCAATCTTGTATCATATAATATTTATATCATTATTTAGCACAGTTGGCTGATGATGGCTACTGAGTACCCATGGTTTTGGTACTCATACTACACGTTAATATTTTTTGGTGCAGATTTGAGTACTAGTTACTGCTGCTAATTCGTCGATTATGCTGAGTGATTTTTGAGATTGGGTGAGCTCTAAGAGTTAGATTTACCCCTTTTCTTCTATTTCTATATATATATAGATATATGTCTAGTCTTTTTATCTTTGAGATGAATTGTATTTGACTATTCAGTATGTATAATTTATTTGTAACAGCTCGTGTACCAACACTATTGAGTCTTTGGAAGGTTGTTGATTTCCTATCTATCTATTAGACCTTTATAACTGTATTCTTTATATTTAAGTCTTTAATTGTTAATTTTTGGGTTTTGGGCTATTTTTCACCGAGGTAGCCCATTGCATTTAGCTCTGTGCTATGGTTCGACTTACCTAGTAGTGGGATAAAGTAGGTGCCATCATGACTCATAAATTAGATTGTGATAATTCCTATATTGTTTGTGAAGAGAATGGATGTGTGTATGCATACGTGTATTGATTATCGTTAGTTTAACAAGGTGACGGTTAAAAATAAGTATCCTTTTATCATATTAATGATTTATTCGATCAACATCAAAGTGATTTGGTGTTTTTGAATATTGGTTTAAGATTTGGGTATCGTCAATTGAGGATTATGACTTAAGTTATTTTGTAGTCAACTTTTTGTACTCGAGACGGTCATTATGAGTTTTTATTGTAGTCTATCTCTTTCTTGGGTTATGTATTGACCAATGATAGTATTAAGGTTGATCTAACAAAGATTGCAATAATTTGTGAATGGGTTAGGCCTACTTCTCCTATTGAGATTCAATGTTTTATTGGTTTAGCAGGTTACTATCAACACTTTGTTGAGGGGTATTCAGCTATTGTGGCTCCATTGATCAAGTTGACTCAGAAGCAAATTTTATTTTAGTGATTCGATGGTTGTGAGGTAATCTTCCAAAAGATCAAGGCATTATTTACATCAACTTCTATCATAACTTTTTGCATGGGATTTTTTGTATTTTATGATGTTTTAGATGTTGGGTTGGGTGCTGTGTTAATGCCAAAGGGTAAGGTGAAAGCTTATGCTTTTTGTCAGTTTAATCCCTATAAGAGAAATTACCCTACCCATGATTTTGAGTTCTACGTGGTTATTTTTTCTCTGAAGTTGTGAAGGCATTACTTGTATGGAGTCTATTGTGAGATTTACTCAGATAATTGTATCCTTTAATGTTTCTTCCGCCAATGAGATCTTAATATAAAGTAGAGCTGTTAGGTTGAGTTGCTTAAGAATTATGACCTTACTATTCTCTATCATTCGGGTAAGGCTAATATGGTGGTTGGTGCTTTGAGCTGGAAGTCAACTAACATAGGTATCTTGGTGCATCTTTTGACCCAGGAGAGGACTTTTTCCTTAAAGGTTTAGTCTTTGTCTAACTAGATGGTTAGGTTTAATATTTCAATACCTGGATGTATTTTGACATTTGTTGAGGCTAGGTTTTCCATGATGATGTAGAGTTGGGCCCATAAGTTTTATGATGTTGGGTTGGAAGTTATTTCGGATAAGGTGTGGAACGGTGAGGCTAACTTAGCCTCACTTTATTTAGATGTTTTTTGGCAGGATGGTGGTCGTGTTTATGTTCCTAGAGTGGGTGATTGGATTAGATTGATTTTGGAGGAGGCTTATTATTCAAGGTATTCCATCCATTATCGAGTGACTAAGATGTATCAAATATGAGACAACATTATTTGAGGGGTGGTATGAGGAAATATGTAGTGGATTTTGTAATTTATTGTCTCTATTGCAAGTAGGTGAAGGCCAAGCATTTTAAGCCTTGTGGTTTGATTCTAAGGTTACCCATTCCTGACAGGAAATAGGAATCTATCACTATACACTTCATGGCTAGGTTTCCTCACACTTCTTGTGGTTCTGATAGTGTTTAGGTCATCATGGATCGATTGACCAAAGCTACTTATTTTATTTTGGTTCAGGATTTTTTTAGTGCTGAGAGGTTGGCCCGAATATGTATTTGTGAGATTGTTCATTTTTATGGCATGCTAGTGTCTATCATCTCAAATTGAGATTTGATGTTCATATCTCACATTTGGAATACTTTTTAGGAGGAGTTGGGTACCTAGATTGATCTTAACACAATATTTCACCCCGAGACAGACAATCAATTAGAGTGGGCTATTTATGTTTTGGAGGATATACTCTGTGCTTGTGTAATGAACTTTGGTGGTAAGTGGGAGAACATCTAGCTTTGATGGACTTTGTATATAATAATAGCTACAATACCAGTATTGAGATGTCTTCTTTTGAGGCTTTTTATGGCAGGCATTGTCGCTCTCCAATTGGTTGGTTTGAGATTTTTGAGGTTTGACTTTAAGGTACAAGCTTGATTTATGAGTCTTTGGATAGTGTTTGGGTCATTTTAGATAGACTTCGAGCGGCTCAGAGTAGGAAGAAGTGTTATGCTAATCGTAGACTTTATTTCTTAAAATTTAGTGTTGGTTATTGAGTCTTCCTTCGTGTGCTCTCTATGAAGGGCATGATGAAGTTTGGGAAGAGGGGAAATCTTAGCCCTAGGTATATTACACCTTTTAGAATTCTTTGAACTATTAGAGATGTGACTTATAAGTTAGCATTGCCCACAAAATTATTTGTAGTCATCAAGTTTTTCATGTTTCCATGCTTCGGCGTTACATTTTAGATGAGTCTCATATCATTCATTGGTATTTAGTCCAGTTAGATTAGAGGTTGTCTTTTGTTGAAGAGCTTGTCTCCATTCTAACTAGGGATGTTAGGTAGTTGCATTGTAGATATTATCTAGTAGTTAAGATCCAATAGAGATATCAATATGTAGATGAGTCTACTTAGAATGTTGAGTCTGATATGGTAGTTATCCCCTGCTTTTCACTTAATTAGGTAGCTCTTGCCTTTATTTTCAGGACAAACTAGATTTCTAGTGGTGGATGATGTAATGACCTAATTTTATTGGTGATTGATGTATATTATTGATTTTTTTATAATTTGACAATTTTACCTTTCCCTGTGGTTGCATTATGGTCATTTTGGAGTGTGGGTATAATTGGCATAGTTTCTAATGCATTTGGCTATGATTTTTGCGAGATTGAAGTTTTTGTTTTTGGGGGTTATAAAGTCTTTATAGTTGGCTTGAGTCAACCTTTATTGATTTATGAATTAGATGGCAAAACAAACTGCGCCAACAAATCTAGACTGTCGATTTTAGGTTTGTAACATGATTGGTGCGGTTTTATGGCTTTTATATCTCATTTAGATCCTCGATTAAAAAAATTGGGAAATTAGGTGTCGAGGGTCAACTATGTGAAAGCAATATTTTTTTCAAGAATTTGATATACCCATTGAGTTACAATCATTGAATTTGATACGGTAGCATAGTTTGTTTGCATTCTCAAAATTTTGGATGAATCCCAAGGGGTTTGTGGGGGACTTGGACTTTTCCAAGTTTACACAGCTGGTGAATTGAAACTTGTGTAGAGACCCTTTTGGCGCTTTAGAAGCCCTATTTATCCAAGCAGGTACCATTTTAATTATAATTTGGGCACTTTTTCATCGACCACTAAAGTAGACTAAGGCTCTCTTAACCGACCTTCCACCAGTCGAGGTACCTCTTTAGTTGTCACTTGGGTGCTTTAGCGCTAACAGTTAAAGCGGCTCAGGGTCTACTTTAGTGGAACCTGCTACCGATATATATAATCCTTTCTCGATTTCTTTAACCATTTTTGAGACTTGGATCTTGGGGTTTCGTGTTTTTTCTGGCAATTTCTTCCATTCTTAATCTTGGGTAAACTCTAAATCCTTATTTCAATTACATTTCTTTGGTTATTATCATTTAAATCTTGTTTAAACTTGATTTTGAAAATGGAATTTGGGGATTTTTGCCCGAAAGGCCTAAATTGGTATTTTCTCAATATAAACCCAAATTTCAAACCATTTTCACTTGGATTTTCTTCTACGATTTCCTTTGATCATGGAATATATATTTTTGGTCAATTTTTTTTGTTTTACCCTTCTTTTTCAAAATCCCATTTTGAGGGTCCATTTTCACCCCGACCTAAAAATGGGCAATATGGATATTGTTAATTTACTTTTAGAGTGTATATTCTAAATTTGTGTATTTTAGTTGATTCCAGGTCCGTTTGTGATATGGAAGATCAATATTGAAGGCTTGTTTCTATAATGTTCAGTTTTTTCAGGTAGGTTACGACTTAACTTTTTTCAGGCTGGGCTCGGTACTTAATATTAGTATAAAATGTGGTTACCATTGTGGTAATCATGGAAATGGAATTAATATTGTTTTGTGCCTGTATGGGGCCCTGTGTTATGTTATTTTTTAGTTTTGAGACATTATGTGCTATGTGCGACCTTGTGGGTCTTATATGGTGTTGTTGGCCTTATGTATGTATATTTGGTTGTATCTTTCTGTGAGAAAGCCAAAATTTAAATTTATGTGGTATCAATGGCATATTTTGCGTATTTCTCTCTATATGATTACATTGGATTCATGGATTGTTGGCATAGTGAGTGTATTTTTGCTCACAAGATTGGTAAATTAGTTGACTTTGAAAATTTTCATTTTGGTTGGTTGTATGCATTGCATCCTCATATTATATGCATTTGTGAAACATTGGTACCACTATGGAAATTCTGGAAACACTGGCTTGTGACATCTTTATAGACTCTCTATCGAGGGATGTGCTTGAGAGGAGTCACAAATATTAGTATTGGATATTGGATTGTATATGGGTTTTGAACCCCCAGTGGGTCCTACCTAGAAGAAAAACTTGGTAGGTGTATATGGAGGTTGTGCGACAATCTCGAGTATCTCATCATCATTACATCACCACCATCATCATCATCTTCATTGTATTTCATACATATTGTGTTTACGGTGCGTTGTATTACTGTCCTTGATGAGATATCTATCTATTTGTACGTCTTTACTATACTTGTATTTGGTATACATGATTATTTGTGCTTTTTCTCATTTTATGTAATATTATATATGTATTTTATAGAACTGCTAGTGAAAACAGTGTGGGCTACCTTTTGGGACACTTCTAATTGCAGGTGGCGTTCCCATAGTTTGTATTTTATATAATTTATTTCTACTTTGCTCAATCTGCCTATTATACCTACTGACTACAAGTGGACCGCACTTACCCCTACTGTGCCCTTTCCATGCAGATCCAGGTATGAGTGCATAGCACAATAGCTAATTCAGGCGGTATCTGGAGTATATTTTAAGCAGTGAATGATCTATGCTTCCAAAGTTAACCTACTACCTCTTTCTATATATTTTATTCCTTTTTTTGTATCAAGGGACAAATTCTGATCCTTTTGGTCTATTATTGTATCTTTTACATTCAAGATGTATTTAGTTGTTCTTACACTATGACACTAGAATTTGGGATATTGAATGCTATCTTTGGTTTTGTACTTCCACTATTTGTGTGGTTCAGATTCATTCTAGAAGCCTTGCCTTTGGTTTTGCTATAGATTTCTAATTTCATATCAGTTTGAGTGATTGTCTTACTTGTCAAAGCATGCTAGGAAAAGTCCCATCATGACCCTTGGTTTTTGGGTTGTGACATGAAAAATATTGATATTCATATAGGGTGACCCTTGGTTTAGGTCCCACATATTCTAGGCTCATTTTGTGTTAGGTGGATTACATGAAAAATAGCACTATAGGTGTGGGCCCCATATTTAATTGAAATGATCTTGGATGAAACTTTCGATGGTTCCATTGAGTCTAGAATATCAAATTTGACATGGTAAAATAGTTTGTCTATGTGCACAGGGATTCGAACGTATCCCCAACACCCGATCAGAGTCCATTTGGACTTAGCTAAGTAGCTGGTGCCTGATATCTGGTTTGACAGCTTTAATAGTCTAAGAGAAGCTTTAGTGGCAGTCTCTTTAGAAACCCTTAGCCGCTTTAGAGACCTTGACCATTTGGCTGAGGACAATTTTAGCGGTCAAGGACCACTTAAGTGGAATTCACTTTAGCGGCTAGGAGACTGCTTTAGTGAAGTCCACATCCTATTTCCCTAACCACTTTAGCGGGCTAGTGCTGCATAATAAGAAAAGTGACCGCTTTAGCGGCACCTGTGAAATGTTAAAACCCCTTTCTTCATTAAATTTTTCCTTATTTTCCCATTATTTTCCACCCATTTGAGAGCTTTAAGAGAGGCAAAGAGTGGGGAATCACTCATTGAAGCTAAGGTAAGTTTGCGTAACACTACTCTTTCATTTCCCATTATTTTGCCCATCAAATCCCATCTCATTTAGTTGTAAATTCATATAAATTAGGTCTTTAAATCCTTAGACCATAGGGGCTAATTGGGGACCTGATTTATGCACCCTTTATGCTCAAATTTTGAGCATATATTCCTTGTCCTTTGAGGGACCTCGTGACGGATTCAATTTTTAGATTTCCATTCATGGGCCCGGCGGGCATGTTCTTGACCTGAATTTTGATGCAACCTTTTTTAAAGCTATATGGGTCCTATTTTCCTCCTAATGACGTGTATATTACTATTTTGGTAGAGCAATAGTGTTTTGGGATATTGGAGCAAAGGCAGGCAATTTTTGGATGATTCAAGGATTGTTGTTCGAAATCGAGGTAGGCTTCGATCTACTCTTCTTTGTAAGATGATGTGTAGTATATATTGCATGCTAGGTGGGTATTATAGGACATGTTTATGATTAGAATATCATAACTCAGCCTAATTTATGAAATGTTTGTTATGGCAATAGAAGCCTATCATCTTAGATTATAAGTATGTTAAGCATAATTGATGCTAAGGATCCTTCTGTATAAGGTTTACTACTTGACTTGATGGACTATCATAGAGTTCCAACATTATCGTATTATCGTTATGCTAGTTATATACTATTGGAACAAGGTCATGGTTACTATACCAATTGGATTACAAGTGAGTATTCTATCCTCATAAAGGATGTGGCTTTAGTTGTAGGACCTTGGGCACCTTATGTTGTACTATTTGGATACTGGTAATGGGATGCATACTATTATGTACATTCATGTTCACTTATTGGTATCATTCCACCTAAAAATCTTGATTTTACTATTGTTTTCTAAAAACAAATTTTTCCCACTTTTCACTTTTTTTAAAAAAATTTATAACGTGAATCTTACCACCTTAATGGATAGTTTATGATACTTTAGAACTAAAAATGGTGTTTTGGAAATTAGATCGAGATTGATTTTGATCCACAATTTATCCACTCTTTTCACTATTGATATTATAGATCTGCTGGCGTAGTAGGAATTTGCATTCGAGATCATTTTACTGAAGTTTTTTCCTAGTAGCCATTTGGAACCAACGAAGACTTTTAAAAAGGGAATTGGTTCTAAAAACTAAATGAACTGCTCGGTAACCAAATCATTGGTCCCAGCAAGTCATAAATGACTTGGGCGGCTATGGGGAATCTCAAATGATGAAGATAATGATAAATATGGAAAATGACCTGAAGAGTCATTATATCTCTCCTTGGCATTATATTCCTATGGGTATTCATTACTAATATAGAGTTTTGGATTGATCAGTTTCTCATCGAGGTTGCTTTTCTTTAGAGTGCTTGAGTTTTGGCTACCATTAGTATGGTTTGTATCCTTTGTGAGTTCTTGGGTATGCTTTGATAAGTTATTCCCTCTAGCAGACATAGACTTAATTAATATGGAGTCAATGCTTATTCTTTCAGCATGTGGTTTATCCTTCTTTGTTAATTGATTCTTTAGCCATATTTTGATTTTGGCCCTAGAAGGAATTACTGGGGGATATGCCCCATTTTGGACAGTGAGGGTGAGTTGGGTGTTTGCCCTTGGTTTAGACTTATTGGCTCTGGCTTGGAATCTTAACTCTTTAAATTGATAGCTTGATTGTTATGATAGATTTTGGTCTAGTGAATGCATACTCGTTGACGTGATAATTTTAGACCATTGAGATCGAGCAATTTTTCTGTGGTGTTGATATTTCAACTTTGAGTATAGAGCTTGGGTGAAACGTTTCTTTTCAAATTGGAGTAAGGTGCACATTCATCGATAGGCTGGATAAGCATTTTTCTTGCCTCCCAATTTGGTTTTCTTTAGTCCAAATTGATTGTTGTTGATTGGTGTCTTAATGATAGATCATTGACACCTGATGATGGTTTCTTCTACTTTTGGCCTTGGTTTTAGTTTTTGCCAAAATTTTCGATTGTGTTCTCTGTAGAAAATGTGTGCTTGAGTTTTACTTAGCATGGTTTTATACATATGTGGTGGGGCATTCTTTAGTGGATTATTTAGCTCTGAAGGTTTACACTTTCTAGTCTGGACTATCAGTTTTAAGGGCTATTTGGTTCGGTTGTAGCCATGCTCGGAGATAACAAGGGTTGACCATCTCTATTTGTATTCCCAGGTAGCACTATATAGGATTATCTTATGCTTGTCGTTATGGATTATCTATGGATCAGCTTCAATTCTTTAATGTTAGTGTGATAGAATTGCACGATAAGGATAGGGGTAATGTCTTAAGTGTTTCAGAGTAGATAACAGGTTTGGTAAGACAAATGAAGGTTGTATTTGGATATTGGAGTTGGTCGCATGACTCACGCCGTGAATTGCACTTGGCTTGGATGAGTTTTGGCCTGGTTGTCCTAGTATCAATAGGATATTAGTATGTTGTGGTTCAGATTTGCATGTCTTATCCATTCTTGGGTCAATTGGAGGATCGTTGGTTGTTGAGGTTAAGGTTTGGCTGTTTGGAAACCGAAGTAACGAAGTTGATTAAAAATGGGATACCTATGGTAAAATCCCTTGGAGCGTTATATCTCTGAAAAGGTTATCTAGGGAGTCGTGTTGGGAACATGTGGGCCTAGTACCTCATCCCCTCAAGATATTATGCTCTTCCTATTCATTGACTTTCGCCTACTAATGTCATTTTAGTAATGGATAATAAAATGACCCTATAAGTCATTTCCTTGATTTACGCATATTTTTGTCCTTTTGAGCCTTCCCACACTACTACAGGTCATTTATGACTTGTAAGAGATGATAGTTAAGTTATTGGATAGTTCATTTGATTTTTAGAGCCAATTCCAAATTTTGGAGCTTTTATTGTTAAGGAAATTGTCTCAAACAAAAACTCCTAATAAATATCCTCGAATGAGAATTCCAACAGCTCCATCAGCTCTGGAATATTGATTTTTAGGCTAGGGTAACCCTTGGTTCAGGTCCTAAGGCTTCTAGACTCATCTTGGGTTATTGGGTGGATTATATGAAAAATTAAACTATAGGTGTGTGCCTCATATTTCATCGAAACAATCTTAGATTAAAGTTTCGATGGTCTCATTGAGTTCAAAATGCCAAATTTGGTATGGTAGAAAAGGACATTTTTGCAGATGGGGTTATAAACGAATCCCGAGCACTTGATCGAAGACCACTTGAACTTAGCTAGAAATCTGGTGCCTGATATCTGGTCTGACCGCGTTAGCAACAGTCGCTTTAGTGACCCTTTGATGCTTTAGCAACCTTTGAAATTTGATTGAGGTCCGCTTTAGCGATCAAGGACTGCATAAGTGGACATTGCTTTAGTGGCTAGGAGACCACTTTAGTGACCTCCGTATCCCATTACCCTGGCCGCTTTAGTGGGCTACCGCTTAAGCAGACAAGTGACCACATTAGCGACACTTAGGGATTGTTAAATCCCTTATCTTTGTCTGATTTTCCCCCATTTTCTCATCTATTTCGATAAATTTGAGAACTTGAAGAGAGTGAAAGAGTGGGGAATCATCAATTGAAGCTTAGGTAAGTTAGCCTAACACTTCTTTGTCATTTTCCATTAATTTTAATATTAAATTCCAGCCTATTTCATTTTAAATTCTTAAAAATTAGGGGCTGATTTGGGCCTTGATTTATGCACCATTTGTGCTCAACTTTTGAGCACATATTCCTTGTCCTTCGAAGAACCTATGACAGATTTAATTTATAGGCATCAAGGTAAGCTTCAGTCTACTCTTCTTCATTAGATGACGTAAAGTGTATATTGCATGGTAGGTGGGTTTGATATTATAATATCATGACTTAGCCTAATGTAGAATTTTTGGGATAGAAGGGTGAATCGAACCTTAAGATGAAATGCTTGTTACAGCAATAAAAGTCGATCAACCAAGATTATAAGCATGTTAGACATAGTTGATGCTAAGGATCCTTTGGTACAAAGGTTACTACTTCACTTTGTCGACTAGCATAGTTTTCTTGGAATATAGTATTATTATTATGCGGGTTATATACTATTGGGCTCGAGGCCATGGTTAGTATACCAATTCGACTGAAAGTGAGTATTCTATCATTATAAAGGACGTTACTTTAGTCTATAAAAGGTTGGACGTCTTATGATGTATTGCTTGGATATGGTGATGGCATGCATACTCTTAAGTACATTCATGCTCACATAGTAGTATGATTTCACTGAAAATCATGAATTTACTATTTTTTTTTTTTTAAAAATTTATTCTTAATTTCTTCTTTTAAAATAGATTCTTTATAACGGGAGTGTACCACTTTAGTGGATAATTTATGAGCCTTTGGAACTAAACAAATGACATTTTGGAAATTAGAGCAATATTGATTTTGATTCATGATTTATCCATTTTTTATCACTACTATTCACTTCGGTCATGAGAGATTCCAACCCATTCAAATTTTTTATGATGATTTAGTTTCAGAGTTGATCTCGGGCAAACAGGCTTACACTTTTTTAGCAGCAGTGGAGTTTGTGCATTTCTTATAAATACATGTTTCCATTCCTTCACATTGTTGATTGATGATGATAATGATTGGAAATCTTGGATCTGGAATAGGTTAATATATATAGATATGCCTGAATCCCCTATAGGCCCTATTATTTATGAGCCATTATGTGGGAGCAGAGAGGTTGTCATAAGTCTTGCCTTTGCAAGTTGTTGTGCTAGAGGTGTACACACTTGGTATGTTATGGTTCTTGGATCGGTTATTACATTATGGATTTACTTTATATTTATTCATTCATATGCATTTCCCATCATGAGTATGTTCTTCGGTGCTTATATCTACCAGCCTTATGGGGCCACATAGGTATAGGCTATAATTGATGTTTGATGAGTGTTGATTGAACCTTCTGGGTTTATGGGGACATGATTAGGTATTGTTTGCCCACCCTAGGTGGTTACTTCATTCTTGTTATTATGGTTTGTTCGTGGTAGGGTAATTATAGATTGATACTAAGGTTGGAAGTAAGATTTTGATCCATTTCTTTTTATGAAAAATTGTGCTATGGATAGTGTATTCATGGTTACACACTTTGAGTATAGGCCTTGATCATGCTAGCATTAGCATTCTTTCTTTGTTAGGATTTCTTGGAGAGGTTAGGATGACTACCTTAGGTTGTACCTTTGAGTTAGACTTGTATACCTATATGTATAGATATCTATCTAGCTATGGTATGACTATACGTCTCTCTCTTTATTTTTTGATATTTTATATGTATTCCTTGGCCTTGTATAGTACTATATTTCCTTCCTATACTCTTTATTTGTATATTGGCCAGTAGTATACTGTATAGTGCTTTAGTTCCTAAATGCAGCTAGAATAGGATAGTTTAATCTTATTGTCTCTCTAGCTTTATTATGTAAGCCTCCTTGATAGTTGCTTGTAGTTATATTACTGCTATATCTATATTAGTCGGTAGTTTCCTACTGAGTACTTTGTGTTTGATACTTATACTACATTTCTATAGCCTGCAAATCATAAATACGAGTTCGCATCATTGTTAGGTGCATCGTTTGGATCAACAATGGATTAGAGATTCAGGGTGAGCTCCTGCATTCGAAGTATTATTATTCTCCCATTTATGGATTAGAGTGATCTCTGTGTTGTATTCAAAGATGGGTTGTACATGTATATATATTTAGTATTTCACTTTTTTGTTCTTATTACTTTAGAAGCTCTTATACTAACTCCACCAGGTCTTGGGGTTGCTTTATATATATTAGCTGTTTTATTATTTTTATTTTGTTGTTTTCATTCATTTTTATGACAGTCCATTACTACTAATTTTGAACTAATGGTTGACTTACCTACTGGTGAGTTATAGTAGATGTCATCATGACCAGAGAAATCGAGTTGTGATATGTTTATCCTAATCGTTGATACAATTTAAGTTTAATTGTATAGTAGTTGTGATATTCCTCTATTTACCATTGTAGATTCTTTTGGATACATAACAACAACAACCATTAATGAAAAAGTATTTAACCAGGTTGACTAAAATTCTTGTACTACCCCATCATTAATCATACAAGGATGAATTGGCAACTAGGTAACACATAATTCCATGAACAATATAAATATCGCAACATAATAACAAATCTTCATCAAATTATCTAGGTTTTCTTATCTGTTTCATCAATCCAAACACCATACCTAAAGGCCTAAGCGTGTAGTGTCCGATCAATCTACATCATGCTTATTCTTTATTAACCCAGATCTAAATTACTCAATTAACCCTAGTCTACCTTGACACCAAGAAATTTCTACAAAGGCATGACTGCGAGTTTTTGGCTCCATGAAGGTGAATGCTAATATACAATCAATGGAAAATCCATGAGGTTCATACTATTAATGTGAAATCCCTCCTCTCTATTTGTCGTAGGCCATGAGATAACCCCCTGAGGGTTTTTAAATGAGCCTTGTCCGTTTTACAACTAGAGAAGAGAAAAGAAAAATAAAAAAATCATACCTGTAATTTCTAGTCTCGTTATCCAGCTATAGAGGCCTACCAACTTCTATGGAAAGAATGCTATAGCAGGAAAATTATCGCAATAGTGGAATGATGTCAACCCACATAATTTTAATTTTCAAAATTTTAAGTTTTCTCACCCTTTAGTAATTTAGGATTGAATTTCCAAATTTTTCTTTTACACGTACCCATAATGGTGTGTCCTTCAATAATGATGGTATAGGTCATTACAATCGATACCAATTTACCCATCGTTCGTCCCCGAACAATCACAATAAGAAAAGAATGGTACTATCTATATTAAATCATAACACACTTAGAACGATGGCATAATTACAAAACTTATGTGGATTGCTGAAAATTCATTTCCATGGTACACTAAAATTTAAAATCAAAACATTGTTGCTACCAGCTCTATCAAGGTAAATCTCCCCTTTTTACCAACAACATAGAAATAAGAAAATTATAACAATTCCGAAGCACCAAAGGCATCTGGGGCCTTGCCAATATATCCGAGCAAAAATAGTTCAAACACAATAGATGAAAATTTCTGCACTTAGAGAGATATAGTCCCCCTATTGTAGGAATATTATTGCTATTAGAGGCATTTCTATGGTAGGAGGTGGCCACTATAGCAGGGCTAATAAATTTAAAGGTGTGATAAATGGGTTTGTTATCTCTTTCTCCTCTATCACTAAAAAAAACTCCCCTCCCCTACCTGATTACTTTGCTCATGTCTTCGAAAATAAGGTAATAATTGATACCCTTCCTATCTTTTCTATCTTTATACATTTAAGCTTGAATTCATAGGAAGAGAATAAGTTTTAGGTTAGATTTTGAAATTTCAAAATTGGGTTTGATGAGTATTTTGAAGCATGGTTACCACTCTTATGTTTACAATGCTTCTATAGCGTTCGAGGAGTAAAAATTATGGAGTTCATGGCATAAATGGGCTTAAAATTGTAGGGCATGTGAAATGTTATTTTTAATTTTATTTTTGAGATTGAGCATGTTTTAGTATCTATCATGCCCAAATTTTTGCATAAACTAGTTTTGGGGTACTTTAAAACATTAATATATAGACAAAATTTTGTAAAAGGTACTTCTTGTAAAGAAGTTCCCTTATTTCACCTCTTTGAGTTTATGGAATGATAAAGGCTGCTATAACGTCCTTGTCATAAATGGCGACCCTCAATATAATAGAAATTCCCTCTGTAGCAACATCATCAGAGTAGGATGCTACCCAGAATAGCGGGCGACAACATGTAATAGCCTCCTAGTTAGGTCAAGGCATTGGGATTTTATTGAATTTTGATTTCTTTACACTATAAGAGTTTTAACATTCTTTTTTTCCAATGATTTTATAGATCAAAAACCCACAATGGATGAAGCCAATAAATGCTCCGGCCTGGCCTATGAGAGATTCCTCAATGAAGCTTGTCAGGAGAGATTTTAGTAGTACAGAAGGACAAAGTTCTTTTATTAGAGGGATTCATTATGAGAGAGGTGGACTAAAAGACATTTGTATTTTACATTGACTCTAGGAGTATGATTGGGGAAACTGGTGGTGGCTACCCCCATCTGAGGTCTCGTAAAGGTTCAATGAGTTTTATGCCATACTTAGTATGGTGTTTTAGGAAGATACAAATCATTTGCATCAGTGAAGTGGATGTACCTATGGATATTTTAAACATAAATAAGGTACTCAAGGTGCCGTATGTCTCAAATGTGGGGTACCTAACAAATGCTTGTGAGAAGGTGTAATGACCTAATTTTTAGAGTTTTTTATGAAATAGTTATTTATGTGTGATTTGACCATTTTAACCCTTATTGTGGTTGCTTTATGGTATTTCTAGGGTGTTGGGATGATTGACATAGTTCCTAATGCATTTGGTGTGATTTGTGTGAGATTGAGGTTTTTGGTGGTTATAAAAGCTTTATAGTTCACTTTGGTTAACTTTTATTGATATGTGCATTTAATAGAAAAACTGACTACACCAACAGATCTAGAATGTTGATTTTAGTTTGGTAACATTGCTGGTGTTGTTTTATGGCTTTTATATATCATTTTGACCCTTGATTCAGAATGATGTGAAATTGGATTTTGGGGTTCAACTTTGTGAAAAGGACATTTCTTTCCAAAAATCTATTGTTGCCATTGAGTTTGAAGTGTCAAATTTAGTCTAGTAGCATAATTCGTTTGCGTTCTAAGGATTCAAGTTGAATCTTGAGGGATCCGGGAGACTTGAAATTCTCCATGTCTCAAGCAGGTGCACTACTTAAGCAACAATTTGATCTCTTAAGTGACTTGGCTTGATACCCAAAGTATGAAGTAAGCGACTCTAGGCTCACTTAAGAAAATATCGCTTAAGCAACGACCTGGTCTCTTGCGTGCAAGGAGGGAATCTCTTAAGCGACGCCTGGTCGCTTAAGCGATGGTTGCTTAAGCGACCCGTTGATCGATTATGCGACACTTGGGTGGATGATATCCCCCATTTTTGTGTGTTTTTACTATTTTTGAGACATAGAACTTGGGGTTTCGAATTTTTGGTAAATTTTTTCAATTTTTTTATCTTGGGTAATCTCCAAAACTCCTATTTCAATTATATTTCTTCGATTATTATCTTCTAAATTTCATTAAAACTTGAATTTGAAAGTGAGATTTGGGGATATTGGCCGAAAGGCCTAAATTTATGGTTTCAAAATTTAATCCCAAATTCTATAATATTTTCGCTTGGGTTTTCTTCTATAAGTTCCTTTAATCATGGGAAGTATATTTTTAAACTTAAATTCCAATTTTACCCTTTTTTTTCAAGAACCCATTTTGGGATCCATTTCGACCCCAACCAAAAATGGGCAATATGGGTATAGTTGATTTTCTTTTGACACATAGATTCTATATTTGTGTGATTTGTTTGGTTTTGTGTCTGTTTGTGATGTGAAAGTGTGGTGTTCAAGGCTTGTTTATACCAATTTATGGCATTTGAGGTAGTTTATGGATTAACTTTCTTTAGTATGGGCTAGGTAGTTAATATGGATATAAAATCATGTGAAGGGTGTGGGAACCAATAATTAAAATTATTATATCATTGTGTTGTGCCTATGTGGTTTCTCATTTTGTTAGGAATTGCTGGTTTTGAGACATTATCTATTATGTGTGACCGTATGGGGGTCATATATGACGTTTGTTGGCCTCGTGTATATATATTTGATTATATCTTTTCTGATAAAAATCCTAAGTTAGAGTTATCTATTTTCAATGGCTATTATTGCGAATTTTACTCAATTGGCATATGGATTATATTTGGATTCATGTATGGTTGAATTAATGAGTGGATTCTTGCTAATATTATTGATATATTTCTTAAATTTGGAAATTCATGCTTTGTTTGGTTGTGAGCATTATATCCTCATATCATATACATTTATGAAACATTGGTACCACCATGGAAATACTGGAAGCACTAGCTTTTTATGATAGGTGTATATAGAGAATGTGTGACAATCTTGAGCATCACATCATTATCATCATCATCTTCATCACATTTCATATATATATATATATATATATATAAATAAATATTTGCTTATTATATGTTTTATTTTTCTCTTTGATATGATATCTGTCCATTCGTACTTTTTTCTTATACTTGTATTTGGTATATGTGTATATTTATGCTTGTATCTCATATTTCTAAATGGTATATCTATATATTGTTGAACTTTTAGTGGAGACGACGTGGGTTATTGCAATGACCTTTTATGTCATTGCTCGTATTCTTGCTTATTTAGCCGATTGAGCTTCTCTATAGCCCCCCCAAGTAACTAGTGACTATTTGGAATCGATAGATCGGTTACCTGGCGGTTCATTTGGTTTTTGGAACCACTTTCTAAATTCGAAGTCTTCATTGGTCCTAATTGACCACCAAGCGAAAACTCTAGTAAAACGACCTTAAATGAAAAATCTTACTTTGCCTATGCATTCGAGGAGTCAAAATCTATGTGGTTACATATTTTACTTTCTTGAAATGGATATTATTATAATGGGTATTGTTATTATTGATGTAATGCTTATATTGTATTGTTGATAGCTTGGCTCATGGAAGAAGAAGTTTCAAGAAAAGGAAAGGCAAAACTTGTTGTTTCATGAGTTGCAAGGACTCACGGTAGGTTAGGCTTACTTCTAGTTAGATTGAGCTTGATTGTAGTATAATTGTTGATATCTAGTGAGTTGGGCAAGGTTTAGATGATAAATGGTTGAATAATGATATTTTGGATTAGTTGACTCTTATAGGTTATTGAACTTGCAAAGGGTGATGCTTGACCCTTAGCCTAGAACTTTGGATAGGTCTACTAGTAGTCTCATGAATAGTAGGAGAACACTGTAGTTTCTCTAATAGATGAAAATAATATTTCTCCTTAACCTTTAGGGTATGTTGACCTATGTATTACTTAGTTAGGAAATGACCTTAGTGTTGGGTTGACTAAGAAAGATTGCTTGATGAAGATTTCCCTTGTAGGTTTAGTAAGGATTGATAAGCCCTTATGGTGTGACTCAGCTAACTTAGCCTAATTTTGGGTAAAAGTTAGTCTTTTGATAGCGAACTTTTGCATTCTTTGGATTTCGGAGTGGGACTTGACCCTCCTTAAGCTTGAACTATGAATTCCCTTAGATACCTATATACTTGATGAACGTCTAAATTACGTTGTTGAGATTATAATGGTTAAATTGGGTTGTTGGATTATGCACATGGTCGATGGTTTTATAATGTGTATACTTGATTGATTATCTTGTAGTCACCATAGATAACCTTGGAAGGGTGGTGATTATGTATAACATATGAATGCTCATGCTCATACTCATACTTATATTATGGGTTGATGATTAATAGTAAAGTTGGAAGGTATATGTATCTTACATCCTTATTACTCTATTATTGTTAACTTGTGTATGTTTATTAATTTGTCCATATATGTGGATATTTGTTGTTGTCTTAGAGGATATTATGTTATGATGAAACCCGATGAATCCTAAAGAAGTAATGATGTTATGATGATACCCAGGGAATTTGGAGGATAAGTTGATTTTATGGTAATACACGGTGAATCCGGAGGATATGTTGAAGTTATGATGATACCTGGTGAATCCGTAGGATATGTTGATGTTATGATGATACCTAATGAATCCAAAAGATGTAATGATGTTATGATGATACCAGGTGAATTCGAATGATATGTTGATGCTGTGATGAAACCCGATGAATTCGGAGGATATGTTGATGTTATGATGATACCTGGTGAATTCGGAAGAGGTAATGATATTATGATGATACCCAATTTTTCGGAGGATATGTTTATGTTATGATGATACCCAGTGGCTCCGGAAGAGGTAATATTGTTATGATGATACCCAGTGAATCTGGAGGATATGTTGATGTTATGATGATACCCGGTGAATCCTGAAGAGGTAACAATGTTATGATGATACTCGGTGAATGCGGAGGCTATGTTGATGCTATGATAGTACTCAGTGAATCTAGAACAGGTAATGATGTTATGATGCTGTGTGTGGCAACTTTATATAAGTGTATGTATATATATAAGGTTATGGCGTGTGTGGATAAACCGTTGGTGTACTCGAGACATGATGTCTTCTTTGTTAATTGATACTCATTCTTTGTCATTAACCACTAAATAAGTGGTTTGACCCTCGTCACCTATAATCGGTAACAAGAGGTAATTTATGCCTATTATTAAGTTAAGGCTAATTGCTATGTGTATTATTCTGTAGAACCAAAGGTCACCTAGTAAATCTACAAGACTTGAATTTATGGTTATTTTATGGATTTTCCCCTAGTAAAGTGGCTTATGTGACAACTAGTTATTTCTAGTAAATGACTATGACTTGTAGGTTAGCATACCATACCAAGTCTAACTTGGTTAAAATATGGAAACTAGTCTTTATGGTTGTAATATGCCTATAGTAATAGACTTAGTATGGTATGATGAATGGTTAAGTTGTCATCTAATATGTGATGCCGTGATAGCATAATTGATGACTTATATAATGAGAATCCTAGCAAGAGAATGGCCTTGTGATGGGCAAATAATTAATAACATTGTTAGCTTATAGATTTTCCATATTTAATGGCTAGTAAACTATATGACTTGTAAACTAGTGTTTCATTGTTATCGAAATTAGCAAATATAGACTAGACTTTGTGTTTAACCATAAAATTGATATTAACTATATAATTATACTATGGTGATATCTATTTCATTGCGATTAAATTGCGGTATTGATATTGATTGTAGACCTCGATAAGAGGTCATGGTGGAAATGGGAACCCGCGAATTAGGGTGAGTTGTTATGTGTGGTTGTGCCTTGAAATATAGATGGATTGATCTTTTGGTGTACTCTCCGGTGGTATGGGATGTCATGATGAATTCTTGCAGTGCATTCCTTGGGTGTACTCTCCGGTGGTATGGGACGCCGTGACGAGTTCTTTGTTGTAATCCTTTTGTGTACTTCCCGGCGGTATGGGATTGTGGTAATTTCTTGTGCTTTATTTTTGAAAGGTGGTTGGTGTTGATTATGGTAGATACATGTTTGTTATCTTGTAGATATGGATTTATGCTTTCGAAACCATTACACTTTTGTATGATGATTATGGTACTGATATGTGAGCCCATGCTAACACATTTGAAGCTTTTAACTATAAATAATTGCATAGTCTTGAGAAACTTTGGTCGTTTTTGATTAGTTTACTTTGGTTTTGCAGTAAAAGTAGAGAAGAAGGAGAACCATAAATAAAGGAAGCAAAAAGCATGAAATCGGAAGCAAATAAAGAGCTATGTGTGGCTGATGACATCCATGACACGTCGTCAGCCTGGTGATAGGCTGTCAAGGATGCCTTCAAACTTAAACAGAAGAGGGGAGTTGCAGGAAGTTTTGTGACGACCTTCATGACACGCTGTCAACATCCTGATAGGCCGTTACTGTCGTCGTCAACCTTAGGAAACAGAAGCTGAATTTGCAGAGAAGATGACGACGTCCGTGACAGGCCGTCAAAATCATGATAGGCCGTCACAATCGCCGTCATCTATTCCGAAGAAAATCTGAAAATTTAATTTTATTTCCTTATTTAGGGTTAACTATTTAAAGCTTTGTTTTAGGGTTTTTCAGGGAGCCATCAATTAATTGACATATCCTACAACATACGACTTTTCTCTCTGTCTATCGCAAGAACAATATTTTAGAGTTTTGCCTTGTGATTCAAATAGAAGTTCACTTTTGATTTCATTCATCGTTGTAAGTTAATCCTTTCAATTATGAATTCAACTTGTGTGCTTATTTCTTGCATCATGAGTGGCTAAACATCTTTAACCTGGATTATGGAATCTAGGGTTAGGTCATGATAAGGTGTTAATTAATTACTCAAGGTTTAATAGGTATTAGGATTTCTTGGTAATTCTGATATTATAACTTATGTCTGTTGGTTGCAAACAATAGGCGTACCTACTTTGGTTTGCTTGAGAAAGAAATCATAAACAGTAGGAAGCGAATTATCAATAGGGCCTTGGAAAGTCTTCGTTTAGTAATCAACGCTGTAACAAGGTTGATTAACCTGAGGCAAAATTTGGGAGTGAGTTGCGATTCCCTAAGTCCTAGAGGATTAGGAAATTAGACGCTTAAATAGGTCGAGAGACATTTGAGCATACCATCGATAAAGATAGCTTGTTATCCTAACCACCGTGAGAACCTTGAGTTAATTTTAGCATCTGTCATGTACCGTAAGCCCTAGTGAACATAATCCTGGTTATTTCATAAAATATTGGTTACAAACATTAAATTCAACTTGACTAATAATTTTCTGAGAAATTTAAACCCCCATTTCAAGAAACAGTAAACTGCCAGTGAATTATTTCGTAAACAACTTGAGTTCACACCCTATTCCCTTTGGGATTCTACCCCAACCAAGTTAGGTTTTATATTGACAACGATCGCTTACACCCATTCAAGAGTGTAGTTTGAGCGTTATCAAAAATGGTGCCGTTGCCGGGGAATATGGTTGTAAACTGAAAGTTTATGTGCGCTAATTTGCTATTAGTTAAGTTTTCTAGATTTACGTTTATTTGTTGTTTTTGTCTATCGTATGTACTGTGTTGTTTATGCCAAAAACAAGAAGTTTTGGAGAACCGTTGTTTCCAATCAATCCGGAACCTCAACTGATAGGGAGAATGGCTGAACAACAGGAGGCGGACAGACTAGCCGTTTTGGCCAGGGCTCAGGTGAACGTACAGAATTTGGGTCAACAAGCACGCCACCAGAACCCTGATGACGAAGACTTGGGTGATGAGGAATTGCTGAATCCTCAAAACCCAAGGCGAGCTGAGCAACTTGCTGCACCAGTGCAGCGAAATGTCAATAGAAACCATCCAATCCGAGAAAGGTATGGCCAACAGCCTGTTCAATACGAGGCTGATGAAGATGATGAAGGAATGGAAAGAGCTGGTGCAATGGGTTCTATCATTCCTCTACCGTTGGCATCGGGTGCAAAATTCAGCATAACAAGCACCATAATCCAACTCATGAATATGAAGGGGTTGTTTGGAGGCTTACCTGGTGGCGACCCGAACATGCATTTGGTGAACTTTATCACCATTTGCAAATCTTTTGACAATCCGGGAGTGAGCCAGAATGCGATCCGGTTGAGATTGTTTCCTTTGTCTCTGGCTGGAGAGGCAACAATGTGGTTAAATGAGCTAGAGCTCGATTCTATAACCAACTGAAGACAGTTGAAAGAGGCATTCCTAGAATGGTTCTTTCCACCCTCCAGGAGGGTACAGTTGAGGGACGAGATTAGTAACTTCAGACAACTCCCAACTGAAGCATTGCACGAAACCTGGGAGAGATTTAAGAAGAAGCTTGCACAATGTCCAAACCACAACATGACGGACTTGCACCTGAAAGAGACTTTGTACAGATCTTTCAACTCTGTGACAAAGCCAATTATAGACAACGATGAAGGTGGTTCGTTCATCGCTCCCTCTTTTCCAGATGCTTCTGACATACTGAATAGAATGAACAAGCAGAGTCGGGCTTGGCACACTAGGGATTCTGTAGTGGCTAGCCTGACTGTTGCTGGTGGTGTAACTGCAGAGAAGCACAAAAGGGATGAGGAGAGAGACCAGGATATGGACCACTTAAGAACATAGATGGACTTGCTGACCAAGCACTTGCTGTCAGGAAAGACCAAATGGTTAAGGCTGTGGAATCTCAGGGTACTGTTGCTACAAGTACTGATGCAGAGGCAAACTATATGAGTAATCAGGGGGGTTTATGAGGCAATAGCCAAGGGAACCAAGGTCGGAACTTCTATGACAAGACTGATTATAAAGATAGGGAGCAGGGACACTGGAGAAACAATAATGATAGGAGTGGTTAGTATGTTTCTCCTGGAAGTAGGGATGTTGCAACAACTAGCTCTGGCAAGATGTCCATGGAGGACATAATGGAAAAGTTGTTGAAAGGAGTTAAAGCTACCAACTCGGGAGTAACTACTATGAAGATTTAATTCTCTACTCTCAGTCAGTTGGTTAGCTCACACTCTGCTTCTATTAAGCAATTGGAGCAACAGATGAGCCAACTTTCTTCTACACTGAACCAGAGAAAAATTGGTACTTTACCTAGTGATACAGTTCAGAACCTGCGGAATGATGGCTCGTGTATGGCGATTACCACTCAGAGTGGTAAGATGTTATGTGGCCCTTCTGTGGGCAAATATGTGGAAAATAAGGTAAGTGTTGATGAACCCGAAGAAAGTAGTCCAGTAGAGTCTAAGAAACTGGATGGTTTTTTTGATATTTTGAAGAACTAAGATGAGAAGGAAGAGGAAGTGGTGTTAAAGACTATCCCTAGACCACCACCTCTCTTTTCTCAACGATTGAAGAAAAAGGTTCGTGATGCAAAATTTGGCAAGTTCATGGCTATACTCAAGCAATTGACAATTAATGTGCCTTTGGTTGAGGTACTTGAGAAAATTCCAGGCTATACCAAGTTCATTAAAGACCTCATCACAAAGAAGAGAAAGGTCAGCAGTGAGCAGGTGGACAATCCTCATCATTGTAGAACGGTTTCCACATGATTCTTAGTGCAAAAGAAGGCTGACCCAGGTGCATTCACTATACCGTTCAAAGTTGGGTCTCTGGATGTTGCAAAGGCATTATGTGATTTGGGTGTCAGCGTGAATATGATGCCACTGGCTATATGTAAGAAGATGGGTTTAGAAGTTCCAACACCCACTAACATGCGACTGGTGATGGCAGACAGGTCGATAAAATGGCCTATTGGAATTTTGCATGATGTGTTGGTGAAAGTAGCAGACTTTATTCTTCCTGCTGATTTTCTGGTACTGGATTGTGATGTGGACTTCGAGGTACCCATTATCTTGGGAAGGCCACTCTTGGCAACAGGAAGAGTAATAGTTGATATGGAGTTGAATGAGCTCAAGTTTAGGCTCAGTAAAAAGGAGACAAAATTCAAAATGCATCAACCCATGTCATAACAAAATGATATGAATGTCTTCTCAATCATTGACGTCTTCTATGAGGATGAAAAGGGGTATCAACAGGTTGTCTTGGCAAATTCTGAGTAGTTAAGAGAACCCAGTCGTGCCGCAGCAGTAAATCAGGCGCTATTGGGAGGCAACCCAAAGTTTTTATGTTTAAGCAAGTGTTTTTATCTTTGAAATTAGGATTTGGTATAGAGAAGGTGAAAAAATGAGAAGTTTAGCTGGAAGGTCATGACGACGCCTGTGATAAGCCGTCACAACTATGACAATCTATCATGAATGTCGTCAGCTATACCAGGATTAAAGTATTCTCTGCCTAAGGGTGATGACAATCGTGATAGGCTATCACAATTGTGACAAGCCGTGATGAATTACCGTCAGCCCAGAGCTTTAAAATTCAAAAACTGGGCCCAAATTTAAGCTGATCCAACACGGCCCAGTCGTGAACCTTTTCAAATTTCCACTGATTTTAACTTCTTTTTCTTAGTTATTTCTTTCCTTAGTTAAAATTAGTTCCCATCCTTGGCAAAACACTCTAAGCAAAACAAGTTTACCTTGTGTGTGGGTTGCAATCCAAAATCAAGAAAATCCTTCTTTTACTCTTCCTCTTGTGCGTGATACTAAGTTAAAAGCTACATCAGGTACAACCCACTTTAACCCTTCTCTTCTTGAGGTGAATGATGATTGAATGATAACCCAAGCCCTCAAGGTGCTTGAACCAAGTTCAACTTGGAAAATGGCTAAAATCACACCTAGGGTTTGCTGTGTAAGCCCAAGGTTTGAAAAGATAGCCCAAAATTGGAATTGAAGTGAATCTTGGGCAAAAATGGGGACCAAAAATTTGATTAAAGTTAAAATTGGGTTTTGGTCAGTGTGACGACATCCATGACAGGCTGTCACAATCGTGATGGCCTATCAGGAATGTCGTCAAGCTCTAAAAAGAAAAAAAAATTGACAGCATTCGTGACAGGCTATCACAGTTGTGATGGCCTATCATGAATGCCATCACAAAATGGTAAAAATTAGTTGGATTCTATCTGAGGTTGACAACAATTGTGGCAAGCTATAACAGTCATGACAGCTTATCAGGAATTGGCGTCACACCTGGAGCTTAAAACAAAATGAGCCTAAATGATTAATGTACTTGTGTTTGTGATCTTTAGGTTTGACTAACATTCTTCTAATGTCTCCAGGTACTCTAAAATGTCTCTAAAAAGAAAGAGTCCCACAGAACCAAAGAAAGCGGCCAAAGATAATGTACGTCGTAAGCTCTTCAAGGAGGAATCTGACTACGAGGAGGAGGAACCCTTTCTCAAAAAGCTAAAGAAGAATCAGAGTCCAAAGAAAACTCTACCACCTCCACCAATTGAGGTGGAGGCCAGCGATGATACTGAGTCGACCACAGCTTCTGAGCAGGAGGGGTCTAAAAAGAGTGAGTCTGAACAACATGAGTCTGAACATGCTTACATGGATGAAGGAGATCAAGAAGGGTCTGAAGAATCTGAGTCAGAGGAAACAGCTTCTGGGTCCCCATCCACTGAGCAACAATATGATGAAGATTCTCCACCTCGGAGGACTCTAATCAAGTGTAAGAACCCAGAAGTGAGGAACAATGCTAGATGGAAAATCCCTAGAGATGAGGACATCTACATTGCTTGGTTGCAAAGAACTGATAGAAGGAATGCGAAGAGGCCAATCCAAGAAGAAAAGATGATCATCACGAAAGGGTTGAGCCGATACCCAAAAGTGGAGAAGAAATTCAAGAATACGGCTTAGGACGGACTACAGAAGGGGGAGGTTTATTTTTCCCCACACTGGTTCGGGAGTTCTACGCGAACTACCAAACCCAGTTGGAGAATATATGCAATCCAGGTGACAAAGTATCAGATCAGCCTCTTCTTGTGAGAGTCTGGGTGAGGGGTATAAGCGTTGATGTTTTGACTAGAGCCATCAACAGATTCTTGCATGACCCGGACTTCATGCCTCAGGCCACCACACCATTATTTTATGCTCGGATAAAGAATAAGGACAAAAAAACGTCCTTGGTTGGCCAACATTATTGCTGACGGAGAATCAACTTGGGTGAAAAACCCAAAAAAGAGAATCTGTAAGTCCTCGTTGACTCAGGAGGAAAAATTTTGGTTGGGCATAGTGCGAATTTGGATAATGCCTACTAAGGGAGACAATATTCTGGGCGCTGACCGGGCTATTTTGGTAGCAAGTTTGGTGCAACAGTTTCCCTTGAAATTTGGGAAAATCATTGTGGATGAGATGAAGATCAGGATGTCGAGGGTCGACACTGCTTATCCTTTTCTGTGTCTTATTACAGAGCTGTGCAAAGCTGCTGAGGTGTCAAAGATTGTGGGAGTTGTTGAAGACGTTCGTGCTCGATAGACTCACAACCCTATCTGGTTTGATGAGATTCAGCCGGGACTTAGAATTGACAGGGGGCAGAGGTAGCAGCAGACCCACCGATTATAGATGCAAGAGCAACACCTCATATAGATGTCCAGGATTCTTTAGCACAGGCATCTTCAGTGCCTGAGACTGAAGCCAGTCCCTCAGTTCCTTCAGCAATAATATGTTTGGCATTTCAGCCTATTGATATCAGGAAGGTGGCTAAGCAAGTAAAGTGGTGTGAGGCCCAGCTACATGCCTTCGCCAAACAGTTTGTTCCTACTGTGGACAAAAGAATCATGGCTGCACTAGAGCCTTTTGTGACATTGCCTGCGTGAGTTGCAGATTCGAAGAACAGATTTGATGCCCGGGCAAAAAAGATGACAGGTGCTGATCTTGCTACATTTAGGGCTATATTGGATAAGGTTAAGGCTGAGGTTGGGGTGGTGCAGAAGCACCAAATTATGATGCCAACAGGTTCGGTTGTGGAAGAATTGGAGGAAAAAATTCCTATACTTGATCTCACTGCAGACTCCCCGAAGAAAAAGAAGAAAAAGGGGGAATAGAAAGGCAAGAATAAGAGAGAAGAGCCAGATAGTGAAGAAGAAAGAAAATTAAAGAAGAAGACAGAAAAGGAAGAGTTGAAAAAGGTAAGATTGGAGTCTATGGTTGATAATGAGAAATGGGAAGCAGCCATTCGAGCTAGGGCTGCAGGTGCTTCATCTAGACAGGCTCCGAACACCGCCAGGCCAGATGCTCCTGATGGGGAGAAGACAGTAGATGATACAGTAGCAGGGTCGAAGACCTAGGATCCACGTGCTTGACTGTCTTCAGGTATACCCTAACCCTTAGTGCATTTTATTTTTGATTATTAAGTTGAGGGTGTAGTGTAAATTATTGTTGTAACATAGTCTGTAGATAATTAGGAGTAGTACAAGTACTTGAGGCAGTTGTCTTATTTTGTGATTTATGAGTACTTCTCCAGTGGTCTGATCTATAGTGTACTGTGTAAATTACATCCATTGTGACCACTGTGTATCTTTTTGTGGCATTAGTATGGTAAATGAATGACCTGTGTTAAACAAAGGCATGAATCGGATAAGTAGTGATATGTAAGATACTTGTGTTCCATGTGTGTGTAAGGTCTTGCTCAGTTTCTGTTGTGCTTTGAATCTAGAACTTGCCCGGTTAGTCGTGCCATGGTCATCGAATAGGCGTTAGGAAAGGATCATAGGCCATTTTTGCATGTTAGCCCACGTTAGCCTAAATGACCTTCCCAATGTGAATAATATCCCTTGCTCGCTCTTTGAGCCTAAATAGCATCACAATGAACCTGTCTTGGCCCTGGTCCTCCTTGGATACTGTGCACCTTGACTTAGGCAAATAACCTAAGTTGAGGGTGGATAATATAGGGGTGCATGATGCAATTTGTGTATGAAGAGAGGTATAATGAGAAGGATGAATAAAGAGTTAGGTGCGGTGAAAAAGAAATAAGAAAAGATAAAATGATATGAAAAAGATAATCAGTTAATTGAAAAGACCACATCCATCTTGAACATGCATGGTCAATAAAAGAGGGAAGAAAAGAAGGTTAAGAGTTGAAACCCCTAGGGTCTAATGTAGTGTCAAGGAGGCTTAGTCACTTTGAAATATCCATAAATATCATACCATCCCCTAGCCTATGTTACAAGCTTAAGAAAAGACCTATAGTGATCCTAACTGACCTGTTTGAAGACTTGGGTACTTACTATAAGGGCAAGCCTATGGCATTTGATGCGCAATGTTGGAACTTCGTTCTGAGAGTGAGTCTTGTGTTTATCCCTATGTGTATAAATTTTGGTATGAGTAAAAAAAGGATTTCTTTGTTGTGAGGGTACACTAGGTATGTTGCTAATCACTGTCTTGTTAGGATAGTGTGATTTGGGTATGTGCGGGGTTGTTATTGCTGAAATTTTTGCCATATCTTGATCCTTGTGAGTTTTATGGGTGTTTTCAATGATAGACATAGTTTTTCTTTCTATACTCTTAGTTATGTTAAGGTTGCTTGAGGACAAACAATTGTTTAAGTTGAGGGTGTTGATGTGTGAGCCCATGCTAACACATTTGGAGCTTTTAACTCTAAATAATTGCAAAGTCTTAAGCAACTTTGGTCGTTTTTGATTAGTTTACTTTGGTTTTGCAGTAAAGGTAGAGAAGAAGGAGAGCCACAAATAAAGGAAGCAAAAACCATGAAATCGGAAGCAAATAAAGAGCTAAGTGTGGCTGACGACATCCATGACACGTAGTTAGCCTGGTGATAGGCTGTCAAGGATGCCGTCAAACTTAAACAGAAGAAGGGAGTTGCAGAAAGTTTGGTAATGACCTTTATGACAAGCCGTCAACATCCTGATAGGCCGTCACTGTCGTCGTCAACCTTAGGCAGCAGAAGCTGAATTTGCAGAGAAGGTGACGACGTCCGTGATAGGCCAATAGAAATCATGATAGGCCATCACAATCGCCGTCATCTATTCCAAAGAAAATCTAAAACTTTAATTTTATTTCCTTATTTAGGGTTAATTATTTAAAGCCTTGTTTTAGGGTTTTTCAGGGAGCCATCAATCAATTGACATATCCTACAACATATGACTTTTCTCTCTGTCTATCGCAAGAACAATATTTTAGAGTTTTTCCTTGTGATTCAAATAGAAGTTCACTTTTGATTTCATTCATCGTTGTAAGTTAATCCTTTCAATTATGAATTCAACTTGTGTGCTTATTTCTTGCATCATGAGTGGCTAAACATCTTTAACCTGGATTATGGAATCTAGGGTTAGGTCATGATAAGGTGTTAATTAATTACTCAAGGTTTAATAGGTATTAGGATTTCTTGGTAATTCTGATATTATAACTTATGTCTGTTGGTTGCAAACAATAGGCGTACCTACTTTGGTTTGCTTGAGAAAGAAATCATAAACAGTAGGAAGCGAATTATCAACAGGGCCTTGGAAAGTCTTTGTTTAATAATCAACGCTGTAACAATGTTGATTAACCTGAGGCAAAATCTAGGAGTGAGTTGTGATTCCCTAAGTCCTAGAGGATTAGGAAATTAGACGCTTAAATAGGTCGAGAGACATTTGAGCATACCATCGATAAAGATAGCTTGTTATCCTAACCACCGTGAGAACCTTGAGTTAATTTTAGCATCTGTCATGTACCGTAAGCCCTAGTGAACATAATCCTGGTTATTTCATAAAATATTGGTTACAAACATTAAATTCAACTTGACTAATAATTTTCTGAGAAATTTAAACCCCCATTTCAAGAAACAGTAAACTGCCAGTGAATTATTTCGTAAACAACTTGAGTTCACACCCTATTCCCTTTGGGATTCGACCCCAACCAAGTTAGGTTTTATATTGACAACGATCGCTTACACCCATTCAAGAGTGTAGTTTAAGCGTTAACAGGTACGTGTTGATATCATACGTTATGCTATTGTCCTAGAAGTTTAGTTATTTTATACAGTGATATCTGAAAGGATTTAGGTTCGATCCTATACCTTGACTTTAAGTTATTGTCTTACCTTATATCATCTTTATAATATAGTTTAGCTCATAGGCCGATGATGCCTACTTAGTGCCCGTGTTTTGGTACTCGCACTACACTTCTTTACCATTTTTGTACAGACCTAGGTTCTAGTTGCCGTCATTGAGTTAGGATCATGCCGCGTTGATAATTTGGAGATAGAGTAAGCTCTTGGAGTTCGAGTTGGCCGCTTTCCCCAATATTTTTATTTTTCTTTTATTTTTGAGTCAAATGTATGAGATTATTTAAGACGTTTTTTACTTAAGTTGTAAATTCCTATTGTCAAATCTAGATTCTCTTGTACTAATACATCAGGTCATGGGATTGGTATTTGAATAACGGTTTTCTAAGGTTATGAAATGTTATTAGTTATATTGTGTTCTTATACAGGGTCCATTTTTGACATTTATACTAAGCTAACCCTTTGCATTAGCTCCAAGTTATGATATCGGCTTACCTACCAATGGGATGGGGTAGGTGCCATTATGACTCGGAAATTGGGTTGTGACAAATTGGTATTAGAGCCTAAGTTTCACCAATATTATTGTTATAAGAGCAAGTGTCTTATAGAGTCATATGGATTGGAACGTTAACGTCTATTTCCTATCTTCGGAAGGCTATGAGAAATTCTTAGGAGTCCTTCACTTATTTCACTCTTATTATGCTAAGAGTTTGAGTTGGTTTGTAAGATATTCAGTTGACTTTACTCTTTCATAGATGCCCAGGACATGTGCTTCAATGATACGTGAGGAGGGTCCCGATACCTAGAGTCGTGGCATGTCTTATGTTAGGGATCAAGGTGTACCTCCCTAGGATCATATTCCTGCACCCGAGCCAAAGACTCATCTACCTCAGCCAACGGTGGGCCAAGGACCACCCAGGACCCACTAGGATTCATCCCCTATTCTTTTCTTAAGGGTATTTTGGTTTTGCTGTTAGGTATTGTGGATAGTTCGCAGACTATCGGAGCTAGAGTGCAGCCTGCACCTGCAACTCCTGGAGTTGAGGTTCCTCCTATTCTGATAGTTATTCAGCCGATAGTCTTTTAGCTTGGTTTGACCCAATGTACTATGCAAGCAGAGGAGCAGAAGACGCTAGGTAGGTTCTTGAGGTTGGCTCCACCTAGATTTTTGGGTGCTCTTGGAGAGGATGCATTTGAGTTTTGGACTGCTTATTGGGAAAAGCTTCGTGGGTTAGGCCTTGTTGAGACTCATGGTATGGACTACAACATATTTTAGTTTGACTCTTCTGATAGACACCGGTGGAAGGGATTTTTGAGTTTTAGACCTGTTGGAACTTTCTCTCTCTCCTGGGCTCAGTTCTCAAAGATATTCATGGAGAAGTTTATTTAGCATAGCCTTAGAGACCGTTTGAGAGATCTGTTCTCTAGATTAGAGCAGGGTTGTATGATAGTCACTGAGTATGAGAATCATTTCCAAGATTTGGCTAGACATGTGACTTATATCTTAGAAACTGAATATGAGAGAGTTTGTTGCTTTGTGTCATGACTGAGACTTCCTATTCAAATAGCTGCCTAGAGTTTGGCTATTACGGGTAGAACCTTTTCTGAGGTTGTTGATCATGCTAGAGTGATAGAGGATATACAGTATGAGGTTCATGATAAAAGGTCCAAGTATCAGGGGAGAATTAGTGGAAGTTGTAGTAGTTACTGATTCAGAGGTGGTGTTTCTTATGCTGGACAACCTCCGTATTTATCTTCAGCCTCTGAGTCAGATTAGTTGACCGGTTTAGGCAGCTCTTCATACTGCTGACAGGGATCAGTTTATTGCTAGTGGACGCCCTAGTAAGGGCAGTGATCAATCCTTAGAGGTTCATCTATGGGCTAGGCTAGGTGTGGTGGCAATGCCGGGTCAGCCATATTTGTGAGTTCTGGTTCTTCCTGTGAGTTTTATCTTACCTATAGGCTTACTGGTCATTTCTCTAAGGAGTGACCTAGTCGTAGGGCGATGGTTGTATCAACCTAGAGAGCTACTCCCATTAAGGCAATTCATCCCTAAGATAGAGGTGGTTCGCGAGGTTGTATAAGTGGTTACTAGGGTGCTCAAAGTGGTATTCAGGAAGGCAGGGCAGGAGGTTGGTTAGGTGCCCAGCCAGATAGTAGGCATGGTCAGTTGTATACAGTACCTTCTAGGATCAAGGCTGAGACTTCAGATGTTGTAGTGAAAAGCACGATATTGGTGTGCCACAAGTTGGCTATTGATTTATTTGATCTCGAATCCACTTATTCTTATATATCTGCATATTATGCACCACAGTTGGACTTGTCCAGTGATTTATTATTTGTGGCATTGTGCGTATCTACTCTCATAGGTGATTTCTTAGTAGTGGATCGGGTATTTAGATCTTTTGTTGTGACAGTTATTTATCTTGATAAATATGCTAATCTTATTATTCTGGATATGTTGGAATTCGATGTGATTCTAGGCATCGACTGGTTTTCCCACTAACATGCAATCATGGATTTTTTAGCCAAGACTGTTAACTTAGCCATGCTCGGCATACCCCCAATCGTGTGGTAGGGAGTGATTAGCCGCGACCCGATAGGGATTATTTCTTATGTTTGTTCTGTACGACTTCTATCAAGGGGTTTCTAGTCTTATCTCGCCTATGTATGTGATACCCCTATAGAGAGTCCGACGCTTGACTCTATTTTTGTTGTGTGTGAGTTTCCTGATGTGTTTTCTGATGATCTGCCTGGTATCCCTCCTGATCGTGAGATTGAGTTTGTTATTGACTTTTAGCCTGGCACCCCACCTACATCTATGGCACCTTACTGTATGGCTCCTGTCGAGCTTAAAGAGCTAAACTCTTAGCTCCCGAATCTTCTTGGAAAAGGGTTTATTAGATTGAGTGCGTACCTATGGGGAGACCTTGTTTTATTTATAAAGAAGAAAAATGGTTTAATGCTAATTTTTATTGATTATAGGCAGCTTAACAAGGTGACAATGAAGAACCATTATCCTATGCCTCACATTGATGACTTGTTTGACCAGCTTCAGGGCGCAGTTGTATTTTTTAAGATAGATTTGAGGTCCGTCTATCATCAGTTGAGGATTCAGGTTGAGGATGTCCCAAAGACAGCCTTTAGGACCTGTTATTGTCACTATGAGTTTTTTGTGATGTCTTTTGGGTTGACTAATTCCCTAGCTGCATTTATGGACTTGATGAACCGTGTGTTCAAATCTTATATAGACTCCATTGTTATTATGTTCATTGATGGCATTCTTGTGTACTCGGGGGGTAGTGAGGAGCATGCGTTGTATTTGAGGGTTGTGCTCCAGGTTTTGTGAGAGCATGTGCTTTTTGCCAAGTTCTCCAGGTGCGAGTTTTGGATCGAGTCAGTGTCTTTTCCTGGATAGGTAGTATCCAAGGTGGGTATTATGGTATACCTGGCTAAGATTTTGGTGATTCGTGATTGGGCAAAACGTATAATTTTTTGGGTTTGGCTAGTTATTATAGGCGCTTTATTGAGAGTTTTGCTACCTTATCATCACCTATGACTAGATTGACCCGAAAATAAGTTTCTTTCTGATGGTCTGAGGAGTATGAGGTGAGCTTTGGAAAACTCAAGGATTGTCTCACTTTAGCCCCGATGTTAGCTCTTCCAGTTGAGGGAGATGGATTCACAGTGTTTTGTAATTCTTCTGGTCTTGGTCTTGGTTTTGTTTTGATGTAACAGGTCGTGTCATTACATATGCTTCTAGAAAGCTGTAGGTGCATAAGCGTAACTGCCCCACTCATGATTTGGAGCTGGCAGTGGTAATATTCGTTCTCATAATTTGGAGGCATTGCTTGTATGGTGTGTGTTATGAGATATTAACCGATCATAACAGTCCTCAACATCTTATGATCCAGCGAGAGCTGATCCAGCGAGAGCTTAATGCTTGCCTGCGTAGGTGGATGGAGTTGCTAAAGGACTACGATATTTCTATTTTGTATCATCTGGGTAACGAAAATATGGTGGAAGATGCCTTGAGTCAAAAGACAGTGCGTATGGGTAGATTGGCGTGCATATCAGTTTCTTAGAGGCCCTTGGCATAGGACATCCAGTCCTTAGCCAATTTGATGGTTCGCCTCGATATTTCGGATCCTGTAGGGATTTTGGCTTGTGTTGAGGTGAGGTTCTCACTAGGTGAGAAGATTCAGGACCGTCAGCTTGAGGATAGTAAGTTGTGCCTTCTCCCTATTGGGTAGTGAGTGGCAATTCTTGAAGACACACCATAGATTATGAGGGTATCTTGAGCTTTCGGGGTCGTATTTATGTTCCCCGACTTGATGACTTGATTTAGTCGATTATGCATGAGGCTCATAGCTCTAGATATTCTATTCATCCTGGAACGGCCAAAATGTATAGAAAATTGAGGCAGCTTTATTGGTCGGATGGTATAAAGAGAGATGTGGCAGACTTCATGGCTCATTTCCTGTGTTGTCAGTAGGATAAGGTCGAGTATCAGTATCTAGGTGGATTGACTCAGTGATTTCCCATACTCGAGTGGAAATGGGAAAGGATTACCATGGTATTCATTATTTGTTTGCCTTATACTTCCTATGGTGACGATGGTATTTGGGTTATTATGGATCGTTTGACCAAGTTGACACATTATATTCCTATTTAGATGACCTTTAATGCTGAGAGATTAGCCCAGATTTTTGTCTGAGAAATAGTTTGTTTGCATGGGTTCCCTGTGTCTATCATATCAGACCGTGGTACTGTGTTCACTTTGTGGTTTTGGAAAGCATTCCAGTAAGAGTTGGGTACTCGAGTGGATTTGAGGTAAGCCTTTTATCCGCAAATAAACGGTCAGTCCGAATGGACTATTCAGGTTCTTAAGGATATGCTTTGATCATGTATTATGGAATTTGGAGGACAGTTAGATCAGCACTTAGCATTGACAAAGTTTGCCTACAACAACAGTTATCATTCCAGTATTAAGATGGCGCCTTGTGAGGCTTTTTAAGGTAGGAGATGTCACTCTCCTATTGGATGGTTTGATACTTATGAGATTAGACCTTGTGGTACATATTTGATTCAAGACACACTTGATAGAGTCAGGGTGATTCAGTATAGGCTGAGAGCATCCTAGAGTAGGAAGAAGGCCTAGGCCAGCTGCAGACTGTGTGCCCTGAGATTCGGAGTTGGTGACTGTGTGCTCCTTCATGTTTAACCTATGAAAGGTATGATGAGATTTGGGAGGAAGGGTAAGCTTAACCCTCGCTATATTGGCCCTTTTGAGATTCTCTGTATAGTTGGTGAGGGCTTTACCTTAAGGCTTTGCCGCTGTTCATCTGGTTTTCCATGTCTCTATGTTGCGGAAGTATATTCCTAATCCTTCTCTTGTACTTATCTAGGACTCAGTCCAGTTTGGCGATCAGCTGACCTTTCTGGAGGAGCCCGTATTGATTTTGGCTAGTGATGTGAGGCTATTGCGGACTAGGGAGATTTCGGTAGTCAAGGTTTAGTGGAGGTATTGCTGAGTAGAGGAGGCTACTTGGTAGATCAAGAGTGACATGCAGGACCAGTACCCTAATTTGTTCGAGAATTTAGGTATTCTCTCGTCTTTGACTTTTGGGGATGAAAGTTACTTAGTAGTGGATGTTGTAATGACCCTTCAGGTCATTGTTTGTATTCTTGCTCATTTGGCCGATAGAGCTTCTCCATAGCCGCTCCAAGTCATTAGTGACTTGCCGGAACCTATAGATTGGTTACCTGGCGGTTCATTTGTTTTTTAGAACCACTTTTTCATTGTGAATACTTTGTTGGTCCTAATTGACCACCAAGAGAAAACTCTAGCAAAATGATCTTAAAAGCAAAATCCAATTTCGCCAACGTGTTTGAAACATCGTTATCTATATGGTTACATATTTTATTTTCTCTAAACCGACTCTAGATGTATCTTAAGGCCTTGGCCGAAGCCTAGAACCAAGTCTAAAGCTTCATCCATGCCTGGCATAGTAAGAGATGCTGCGACCCCGGTGCCGCGACTGCGGCCAGATGAAGGGCACGGCTGCGCTACCCAAGACCTGGATGGAACCTATTTAAGGATTCTCTTTCCCAAAAAATTTTCCATTTTGTGGCTCCCCCTTAAGCTACAAACCCTAATGGAGTGTAAACTCTTCCAAGTAAGGCTTGTGGGTTTATTAGGAGCATAAACAACTAGTGAAATTGAATCTTGCTACAAATCTAAGGTAAGATTCCTTCTAGTTGGAGTTAAATTCTTTATTTCTAGGCCCAAAAACCCTAAGTTATTGAGGCTCAATTGTAGCCACAAATGTGTTTGATTTACTCAAATTCTTAAGGGTTATAACTCCCTTATGATAGTTGAACAATGGGTCGGTCTCTGAAACTTATTTTCTGAAGGAGGAACCTACTTGGGGGTTTGGTGACATTTTTGAACCCATGGCACAGTGGTGCCATAAAGGGTATTATTATTTTTGTTGTAACTCTTAGATTGTATTGTTGATATCTTGGCTCGTGGAAGAAGAAGCTTCAAGAAAAGGAAAGGAAAAGCTTGTTGGTTTGTGAGTTCCTTAGACTCAAGCTAGGTTAGGCTTACTTGTAGTTAGATTGAGCTTAATTGTAGTATAATTGTTGATATCTTGTGATTAGGCGGGGTTTAGCTAATAAATGGTTGAATGGTGATATTTGGGATTATTTGACTCTTATAAGTTATTGAACTTGCAAAGGGTAATGCTTTACCATTAGCCTAGAACCTTGGATAGTTCTACTAGTAGTCCCATGAATAGTAGGAAAACACTTTAGTTTCTCTAATAGATGAGAATGATGTTGCTCCTTAACCTTAAGGGTATGTTGACCTAGGTATTGCTTAGTTAGGAGATGTCGTTGGTTTTGGGTTGACTTAGAAAGAATGCTTGAAGAAGATTTCCCCTATAGGTTTAGTAAGTATTGATAAGCCCTTATGGTGCGACTTAGATAACTTAGCCTAATTCTGCGTAGAAGTTAGTCTTATGATAGCAAACTCTGGCATTCTTGAGATTTAGGAGTGGTACTTGACCCTCCTTAATCTTGAACTATGAATTACCTTAGAGACCTAGATGCTTGATGAACGTCTAAATTACGTTGTTGAGATTATAATAGTTAAACCCAATTGTCGGATTATGCATATGGCCGATGGTTGGATAGTGTGTATCCTTGATTGATTATCTTGTAGTCATGATCGATAGCCTTGGAAGGGTGGTGATTATGTATAACATATGTATGCTCATGCTCATACTCATTCTCATATTATGTGGTGATTATTAATAGTAAGTAGGATGGTATATGTATCTTACATCCCTATTACTCTATTATGGTTAACTTGTGTATTTTTATTGATTTGGCTATGTATATCGATGTATGTTGTTTTCCTGGAGGATTTGTTGATGTTATGATGATACCCGATGAATTCGGAAGGGGTAATGATGTTATGATGATACCCAATAAATTTGGAGGCTATGTTGATCTTATGGTCATACCCGGTGAATCCGGAGGATATGTTGATGTTCTGATGACACCCAGTGAATCAAGAGGATATGTTGATGTTATGATGATACCCAGTGAATCCGTAAGAGGTAATTATGTTATGTTGATACCTGGTGAATCTCGAGAATATGTTAATGTTATGATGATATCGGTGAATCTGGAGGATATGTTGATGTTATGATGATACCCGGTGAATCCGAAAGAGGTAATGATGTTATGATGATACCCAGTGAATTTGAAGGATATGTTGATATTATGATGATACCCGGTGAATCCTAAAGTGGTATTGATGTTATGATGATACCCGGAGAATCCAGAGGATATGTTGATGTTATGATGATACCCAATGATTTCGAAAGAGGCATTGATGTTATGATGATACCAGGTGAATCCGGAGGATATGTTGATGTTATGACGATGCCTGGTGAATCTGGAAGAGGTAATGATGTTATGATGCCGTGTGGGGAAACTTTAAATAAGTGTATACATATATATGATGTTATACCGTGTGTGTCTAAACCATTGTTGAACTTGATACATGATGTCTTCCTTGGTAATTGATACTAATTCTTAGTCATTAACTACTATACAAGAGTTTTGACCCTCGTCGACTCTAATCGGTAACTAGACATAATTTATTCCTATTATTGGGTTAAGGTTAATTGGTATGTGTAATCTTGTGTAGAAACAAAGACTCACTTTGTAAATTTACTTGACTTAAATTAATGGTTATGTTATGGAATTTCGCCTAGTAATGTGGCTTATATGACAACTTGTTATTTCTAATAAATGACTATGACTTTTAGGTTAGAAGCCTAGCAAACTAGTTGATCGACCTTACTTTGTTAAAATATGGAAACTATTCCTTAAGGCTGTAACATGCCTATAGTAATAAAATTAGTATGGTTGATGAATGGTTAAGTTTTCATCTAGTATGTGATGTCGTGATGGCCTAATTGATGACTTATATAATGAGAATCCTAACTAGAGAATGACCTTATGATGGGCAAATAATTAATAGCATTGGTAGCTTGTATCTTTTAATTATTTGACGACTAGTAAACTGTAAGACTTATAAACTAGTGTTTCATGGATATAGAGATTAGCTAATATAGACTAGACTTGAAGTTCATCAATAAAATAGAGATTTAGTAACTATATAAGTATACTATAGTGATATCGGTTTCATTGCGATATTGATACTGATTGTAGACATAGGTAAGAGGTCTGAGGTCATGGCGGACATGGGAACCCGTGGCTTGGGGTGAGTTGTTGTGTGTAGTTGTGCCTTGACATATTGATGGATTGATCTTTTGGTGTACTCTTTGGAGGTATGGGACGTCGTGATGAGTTTTTGTATTATATTTCTTGGGGGTACTCTTCGATGGTATGGGACACCGTGATGAGTTCTTTTTTGTGTACTTTTTTTGTACTTCCTGACGGTATGCGACATCGTGGGAAGTTTTTATGGTTTTTATTCTAGTGGTGGTTGGTGTTGATTATGGTAGATACAAGTTTGTTATTTTGTAGGTGTGGATTTACGCTTCTGAAATGATTACTCTTTTCCATGATGATTATGATATATGTTGATATGATACGTTATGCTACTGTCCTAGTAGTTTTATTATTTTATATCGTGATATCGAAAAGGATTCAGGTTCAATCCTATACCTTGACTTTAAGTTATTGCCTTACCTTATATCGTCTTTATATTATAATTTAGCTTAGTTGGTCGATAATGCCTAATGAGTACCCATGTTTTGGTACTTATACTGCACTTTTGTACCTTTTTGGTGTAGACCCAGGTTCTAGTTTCCATCATTGTGTTGGGATCGTGCCGCATTGACCATTCGGAGATATAGTAAGCTCTTAGAGTTTGAGTTTCCCTCTTTTCCCTCTATCTTTATTTGTCTTTTGTTTTTGATACAAATGTATGCAATTATTTAAGACATTTTAGACTTGAGTTGTAAATTCCTATTGTCAAATCTAAATGCTCTTGTACTAATACTATCAGGTCATGGGATTGGTATTTGAATATCGGCTGTCTGAGGTTGTGGAATGTATTGTTTATATTTTGTTCTTTTATTGGGTCCATGTTGGACATTTCTACCAAGGTAACCTATTGCATTAACTCTGGGTTATAATATCGGCTTACCTACTGGTGGGACGGGATAGGTGCCATCATAAGTCGGTAATCGTGTCATAACAACTGTTGTTTGGGACATTTTATGATTGCACGTGACTTTTCCATTGTGTTTATTTTATATGACTTATGTCTACTTTGCTCAGTCGGCCTATGATACTTACTGAGTATAAGTGGACTGTTCTCACCATTACGATGCCCTTTCGGTGTAGATTCAGGTAGGTGTGTGCCACACGGTAGCTTATTTGGGCGATATGTAGAGTGTATTTAAGGTAGTAGATGATCTATGCTTTCAGAGTTCTTCTACTACCTCTTCCTATCTATGTCATCTTTTATTTTGTAATTTCAGACAATTTTTGATCCTTTTTCGACTTTCAGTGTATCTTTGACATTTAAGATGTATTTAGTGGTTCATACACCGTGATACCAGGTTTTGGGACATTGTATCTTCCACTTTTACTATGTATGTGTGGTTTGACATCGTTCTAAGAGTCTTGCATTGGGTTTTTGGTATTGATTTATCATTTCATGTTTGTTAGGGAGAAAGCCTTATTGTCAAGGCTTGTCGCGACAAGTGCCATCATAACATTTGATTTTTGGGTCATGACAAATTGGTATTAGAGCAACCATGTTTTCATTGGTCACATTAGTGTAAGAACATGGTGTCTAGTAGAGTTTCACAGATCAGTATGTACATATCTATATCTATCTTCGAGTGGCTATAATATATATTTAGGAAAATTCCCTTATTTCATTCCATATCACGCAGAACTTTCCATACCTTTTATTCTAAATAGTATTTCACTCTTATCTGTGCAGATGGTGAGGACTAGATCTCGTGAGGTTAGAGATGTGGAGCTATCTTCCTAAGAGAGGGCTCAATCAAGGGTGCAAGTTATGAGCCTGGAAAAGCTTAAGGTAATGGACGGGTACGAGGATCTACCCCATCAAGATGAAGTACTACGAGGCTATCCCTTGAGCCTCGAGTTGAGCATATTTGAGATATGGGGCCTACCCCGATCCCACAGAGTTCTTCTACTCCAGTCTTGGAGTGGTTATGGATTTGCTTGTTGACCCATTTGGAGTGTGCTTCTTTGAGTGCTCCTAGTGTTCCTCTAGCTTCGAGTATTGTATCTCAGTCTGTGGCAAAGTTTAGTTATGGTATTCCTTTGATTTTGAGTTTGGATCCTCCAATGGTACCGACATCTACTTATGGTACTCAACAGATTACGACTGTTGTTAGTCTTTTAGTGCTTGTATTGGAGTACGGTATTTTGAGATCAGGAGTTCATCTTCATTTGTGTTACCTCCGCAGGTGGGATCTCAGCCTTCTAGATTCACTATGCCTCCTATTATTGTGAGTATAGTTATGTGTTTTGAGGATAAAAATAGGTTTGAGAGGTTCACTCATTTGGGTCCTCCTAGGTTTAGTGGTGTTGTAGGCGAGGATTCCTATGAGTTCTTGATTGACTGCCATAAGAAGTTGCATAACCTTGGTTCACTTGAGTCGCATGGTGTTGCTTATAATACTTGCTTATGTGCTATGATTTCATAGCACTTTCGACACTTAAAACTATGAAATTATCCAATTACTTAGTCTATTTTCTTAGATATGATGTGTTTTTGTGTTATGTTTTGCATGAAACTAAGTTTTGGAGATAAATAGAAGAAAAGAAGCTGAAAGCTGAGTTTTGACCAACCTACGTTGGCACCTACTTGGCATAGGTTCCACCTATATGGATGAGGTAATAGAGTAGGTGTAAGAAGGTTAAAGTTTAGAGAATCATAGATAGATATTTTGTCCCTACTACCTTTGATTAGGCACCTATGGCGTATAGGTACCAACTATGGCCCATAGGTGCTAGATTAAATCCCAGAAGTTGAAGTTTCAAAGAGATACTGCAAAGATGAAGACCATGTCACCTACGTGAGGCCACCTACGGCACATAGGTGCCATTTACGGCCCGTAAGTGGCGCCGTAGGTGGTCACTGACTCAAGTTTTTCTTTTTTGTTTTGGAAAGGACTCCATGTGATCTATAACTACTATTTTTACATTTTAAGTTAGTATACACACTTTGATTAACTTTATACACTTAAAAACATATTTTTATTCTTATATTGACTTGTGATCTTGGGATTCTTGCGTTCTTGATTTTTTTGGTTGATTTATTGATTGAGACTTTGGGGTTTCTTCATCAATTATTGCGAGATTGATTCTATGTCTTCTTTATTTAATTCCATGGATTATTTCGCAATTATGAGCAACTAATACCCTTAGCTAGGGTTGTGGGAACCCTAGCAGAATAACAATGTAGGGGGAGTTCAATGTTCTTTCAAGCCAATATTCTTGCATGTATTGGGGGTTTTATTTGCTTTAATTTCCTTCTTAATGGTTGCAAATGTTAATAACCCACCAGTATTCACTACTTTAAAAGAGAGGTAGAGATTAGGAAAAGAGATCACAACAGTAATTTTAGATTCATCAACCCATCTCATCATTCCACCATCTAATCTAATTGACTTGACACTCAAAATATCATAGTTAATCTGGGATCTAGAATCTAGGATAATGGTTAGTAAGGCGACACTCTGAGACTCAAAAGGTAAAGAGAGAAATTCACTAAAGGAATTCACAAGAAGATTAGTGATACATAACTTATTAGATTATGCATGCAAGATATTGGGTTAGTTCAATAGAGTATGATAGACTTATGGAGTTAGGAAGCTAGGGGAAACACAACCCTGGTGTTCATTTCTTATCCTTTACAACCAAAAGCATTCAAGTTTTGTTACTTTTTACTGATCAAAGTAAATCCCCATTACATTCTTGCACTGCCGATTATTTCAACTGAGAGATATTTCTAACCTATTCCTTGTGGGATCGACCCGGACCTAGTTGGGTTACTATATTTTTACATCAATTTCTTTATACTTGTTTGAGGTGTAGTTTTGGGTGACATCATTTACCAGTTGAAAGATCTAACTAGGGATTGGTAGAGGCCACTTGTTAGTTACAGACCCCGTGATTTGCCAGGGATGACTTTGGATCAATTTGCTGAGGCCTTTTTGGATAGGTTAGTACCTTACAGTGTGAGCGATCAAATGAGAGATGGGTTTGATCACCTTGAGTAGCGCTCTATGACTATTGCAGAGTATGAGGCACATTTCCATGCCTAGTCTAGATATTTTTATGCCAGTATTTTCACCGAGTCTGAGAATAGAAAGTTCGTAATAGGGTTAGATGTTTTACTTAAATTTTCTGGTATCCATATGGCAGTGTCAAGAGCATCATTTCATGGTATAATGGATCATGTTAAGATGACTAAGTTTATTATTCGAGCATCTTATGGAGGAACAAAGAGAGTGGCCTTCAAGGAAAGTTTAGAGGTCGTACTCCTCGAGGTGGAGATTCTAGAGGCTTTCATAGGTATCATGGTAGACCAGTGTATGCATCCTTGAAGGTTTCAAGTAGTAGGTCATCTAATCCAACAGCTTCGGGTGGTCGTTCTAGCTCAGCCGTGCCTCCTCCTATTGAGTCGGGATGCATAGGTTGCTTTGTGTGTGATAAGGTTGCCAAAGTTGGCAAACAATATCAATGTATTGTTATCAGGGCTACTCCTATATCGTTAGTGAGAGGTAGAGGTTCTACAAAAGGTGCACAAGGCAGAGTTAGTGGTTCCTATGGTGGTGGTCGTAGGGCTACTCAGTCATGTAATGACCCTCTAGGTCATTTTTCATATTTTTTCTTATTTTCCTAGTTAAAGATTTTCCAAGTTATTTATGACTTGATGGGACTTAAAGTTCAGTTACCAAATAGTTCGTTTGGTTTTTAGAGCCAATTCTCTATTTAGAAGTCTTTACTAGTTCCAAATGGCCACCAAGAAAAATCTTTAGTAAAACAATCTAGGATGCAAATTTTGACTGTGCCAACAGCTTTGAAATATAGATTTTGAGCTAGGTAGACCTTTGGTTAGGGTCTTGATGCACCTAAATTCATTTTGACCGATTAGTTAGAAAGTTAAAAAATTTAAAATATGGGTATGGGACCCACATTTGGTTGTAACGACTACAAATGGAAAATCTAACTTTTACATACATCTAGAACATTGAATGTAGTGTGGTTACATAGTTCATTTTTGTCTAGCAGATTCCAAATGAATATCGAGGAATCAATGGAAACTTGGAAAACTTTCAAGTCTCAATTGATACTGGTGCTAACAATCGCATATGGTGTGTGGAGGAGATAATGCAATCTCACTAAAGGTGATGGCGATTGCATCATCTTCTCCTAAGGTCAAATAGTACGATTGCACACCTAGTTATGCGATTGCAACATGTGATTACTTGAAAAGGGTTTAAATAGACCCCTTAGGTCGCGCATTGGCTCATTTCTGACCTATCTCTTGTGAGCAAAAACCCTAAAGAGTGCGTTAGCTCAAAATTGAGACGTATGAGTTACTTTGGAGATTGATTAACATCTATTTTTGCAATTATACTTTGATTTGAGGTAAGATTTCATCCTTTTCTCAATGAATTTTCTTGGTTGTTGACAAAAACCCTAAATAGATTTAGCGCTTAATTTTAGCCCTAATTTAGCTTGGTATTAACCCATTTTTAGGGTTATGATTCCTTGATATTGTATGAACGCTGGATTGACCTCGGAAATGTGATTTCCATATGTGGGACCCACTTAGGGTATTTGATGTAGATTTGGACCCAAAGCATAATGGTGCAATATGGGAATCGTTATTATCATATTGGTGAGCATATTACAATTTTTATAGCATGAAAAATTTTTAGGATCGTAAAGTGAATACAAACAATTTGTGAACTATTTATGAATTTTCTTTTCGGCTTCGAGGTAGGTTACTGGCTACTCTTATTTGTAAGATGATGCGTGTTATATATTCCACGTGGATGTGTGATGTTGGGTGTATTTATGCACTCTAGTGTTACTATTCTAGCTTGTTTAGTCTTGTTTTGAGGATAACATATGTACTTAATCTGTTAATTATGATATAAACAAGTATGTAAGTGTTCAAGGACGTGATTACAATGGTTCAACGTGTTTTCAAACAAGTTTGTACTTAATTGTGGCATTTAGAGTTTGATCGAGAAAACTAGTTTTACTAGCTTGAGCTAGTTGTGTGTCTAGTTGGTTTCGTTTGATTATAATATGTTAAAGGAGTTCCAAATGGTTTCAATGTGTGATTATGAGTGGAATAACTTGTTGTTTATGAACAAAGTTCAATTTGATTAAGTGTAGAGGTGGAACAATAAGTTGAAGATCAACATGAACTAGCCTAGTCTTAGCTTTTATTTTTATTTATCGTCATGGATATTATGTTGTTATGATCTCTAATTTGTGGTGTGTAGTTATGTAGGAAGCTTTGTGAGCTGAATTTGGTGATATATTGGTGATATAAAGGCCGAAAATCCATTGGAAATACACCATAAGTCAAGGGATAAATGATTGGACGATAAAGACTTAACCAAAATTTTGGAAGCAACTTCTAGAGAGGGCATGTAGATCAGCCCGCATAGCCCCCTTTATAGCAGTGCTCTAAAGCAGGCTCAACCCCCTCTAGAGTAGTGCTCTAAATCAGTCTCAACCTCTTCCATTGAGGCTCAATAGATTAGGCGACGCGGCCTCTATTCCTATGCTTAATTATTGGAATTCTTCTATTCCTACATGGCCTAGACTTCTTCTTTTATAAATATATGCTCAAAACACTTTTGTTAGGTACTCTTATACGGATTTGGAGATTGAGGGGATACTACAACTTCATGTTTTATGTTTTTCTTATTTTAATTTAGTTCATTCATGGTCATAGTTCCTAATTACAATTTTGTGATTATGATTATGACTATGTGTGTCTAAATGCCTCCTTTTCGGGGTTAAAGTCAAGAACATGAGTACTATTGTTTTGAATTAAGTTCTTTTAATTTTGCTTATCATTGTTGGTTGTGTGTTTATCTTTGATTTAACTATTTGATGGATTGATCACCCAAAAAATATATCAATTGTCTACCTTTTGATCTTAGGAGAGGGAATAGGGAAATAAAACATGGGAATAAACAAAGTATGGTTTGTATTCTTTTATAAAATAAGGAATTCAAATTAGTGTCTTGGACAGAGATGTACTTAGATGCCTCACTTGATTCACACTTAGGATGATAGCTTTAATAACTTAATTGGATTATTACATCTCCACTCAACAATGTAGTTGTAATGTCAAAATTAGGTAAACGGTCAGAGGTTGGGAGACCATGATAATACAATTAACCCTACGAATTAACAACCAAGATAAGCAAGTTAACGAATGAAGTTCAATAAAACAATATAATTGTTCGAAGTGCTTTAACCCTGGGCTTTACTCCATTGAATGTTCAACGACTTTAGATGAAGTTGACTTAATTGCTCATGTTTTTAGGTGGTTTACCTTTGTTCCAGTTGATTATGGCTTATGTACCATCAAGAAGTGAATTTAGATACATTAGCCTAGTCTGGGGTATAAATTGCCTAAATATAGAATTCGAGGATTAGAAGTGGGTTTTTCTGGCCCACCTTAGGCCGAGACTTGTATTAGCCCATGTGGACTTATTTTCAAATGTTAGGCGTAGTTGATACTAGTAAGTTTTTGGATTAATGTTACTTCACAACTTGGGAAATTATGATGGTATTTTCCCCAGTTAATGATTCATGGAACATGACCATGATATTGTCATAGTTGTGATATTTGGCTCATAGAGATGGTATTCCTTATAGATATGGTGATTGGCTTATAGAGATGATACTCATAGTTATGATATATGGTCTATGGATTTGAGAATCATTATAGATGTGATATGGATCATAGTTGTGATTTTTGACTTGGTGATATATTATGTCTCCTAAATATGAGATGCCTCCTAGATGTGAGATGTTTATTTATATTATGCCTCCTAGTTATGAGATGATTATTAATATTATGCCTCATAGTGGTGAGATGATTATTGATATTATGTCTCCTAATAGTGAGATGCTTATTGATATTATACCTCCTAGTGGTGTGATTCTTATTGATGTTATGACTCCTAGTTGTAAGATGCTTATTGATGTTATGCCTCCTAGATTTGAGATGCTTATTTATACTATACAACCTAGATCAAAGATGATTACAAATATGCTTTATGTCTTATAGATATGTTATACATCCTTATTATGCTATGGATTATTGATATGAGTTTCGGATACATATAAGGGGAAATTACTGTGATTATGATGTTGTAAATATTGTGGACACATTATTGGGCCAAAGACCATGTTATGATATCGGTTAGGAACCCAAGAAGTGTTAATCCTTGAAAAGGATATGGCTGTAGTTTATAAATATAATTATATTGACACTTATGGTTCCCTTGTTTGAATACTGGTGATGGCATGCACAGATTTGGTACATCATGATCATTAAATCGGTAAATGATATGATGCTATCTAAAATATGATCTTATTATCGTTCTTTCTAAATAGGGGTTAAGGCTCGCTTTTCACCTTAAAAATAGTTTTCTTCATAATAATAACTATTTGTCATAATGAATAACTTATATGTGAAAGAGGTTAATACTGATGTTGTAAAGATTTGACTGAGACAGATTATAGTCTATGATTTAATACTACTAGTTACTATGGACGTGAGAGATTCAGACACATTCTGTACTTCTATAATGATTTAGTCCTGAGGTTCACTCTGGGCAATGGATTTATGGATACTCTCTTTTAGCCACGTCTTGAGTCCATACACCTATTATATCAATATATACATCTCCCCAACATGGGATAAAGGAAGATGGTGTATTGATGATATAATTTTCAAATAAAAACATAGATTTTAGTATTAATGGTATATATATGTGTTGATGATTATGATGCTACAGATAATATACATGGCAAGGCAGAAGGATGAATATGATAATATGCTTATAAACCCAGCAAGGCCTGAGGATATTGTGATGATATATTGATATCCGGCAAGGACAAAGAACATTGTGATGAGATATTGATACACTTCAAGGACAGGGGACATTTTGACGAGACATTGATACCCAACAAGGCTGGAGGATAATTATATTGATATGTCTATGTGTATATCTACCTGTTTGAGTTCAGCTAGCCCTACGTATGACAACTATATGCCCGGCAAGGCCAAAGGATGATTATAATAATAATGGTCATTGTAACACCCAAGATTTTTGGCCCCAGATAATTCTTGAGTTTTTGAACTCACTTTTTTGACTACAACTTACCTTACAAGTCGTAAGGTCACTATACGAGTTATAGGACCCCAATCGTAGGGTGACCATTGAGGTTTCCCAAGCTGTTTGTTTTAATTAAGACTAGACTCAATGAGTTGTCAATACTCTAAACGAGTTGTATAGTTCTCTTCGAAACCAACCCAGTAAAAAATCCTGATATTTCTGCCTTGACCACAACTAGGACCCTACATGCCATAGTGACACCTCATGAGTCATAGTGTGTGACTCATAGGGTCAATACATAGGGGTCTTTGAGATACTTATCAGACTATAAGTCATTGACATGACTTGTAGTCTGACGTCAAGAGTCGTAAGGTGACCTATAACGACTGGGCGGCATTTTTTGCACTTTTAAGTGGGGGCATTCTTGTCATTTCTAATTTTCCCAACTTAGGACCCATGTCCATAAAACACCTAAAGAGGGTTGTTTCCATCAATTTAACAATAAAAAATATACTCTCTTCTCTCTCAAATCCCAAAGTCAAGAACACCTTGGGTTTCCAAGAAATCGGCAATTAGAGTGTCAAAGGGTTGATTTCTCTCTGTAATTCTTGATATCTCAGGCATGTTACTTGTCTCCACAGCTTATTTTATTGAGAACATATGTTTAAATGGTTACTCAGATGATTTAATTGTGGCTTATGAATATGGGTTTGAGGTTTTTGGAATGAATGCTACTTTAATTCAACTCCCATGATCTTACATGTATTCTTTGTTCTTTATCAATGGTTTTTGAACTAATTGGGTGCATGGGTATGGGAATTGGAAATGGGGTAGAGGCATTTCCCCAATTTGATGATTCTGGTTTGGAATTTGGTTTTGTAAATTTTATCCCCTCAACCAACTTGCATAATTGGATTTGAAATATGATTTGTCACATGGTTTGACTTACTCACCTATGCTATTGTATAAATAGTTATATGGATAAAAATGAAATTTGAAGGACTTATTGGCCATGTATTATTTTTAAAATTGGATGTTCGTGGGTCGAGGCATTCCCTCGACACTAAATTAATAACCAAAATAGGTTGAGGCATTCCCAATATTGATTTAATAAACAAAAAGAGTCATAACATTTCCCCAAGTTAATGCAATTATAATGGCATAATTATATGCTTACAAGTGTAAGGATATGACGATTCCTATGGTGTGCCTTAATGGATTCTTCCTTGGTTAAATGGATGGGTTATGTGAAACTTATTTTAATATGGGATTAAAGGGGGTTATGTAGCTAAGCTGTGAAGGTAGAGGTCCCGGGGGGACAGATACTGGAAACTCACATTTGGTGGCGTGAGGGTTAGTCTTGTTGACTATATGCATATGACACACTTTATACATATATTTGTATCCTGGATTTACATGGGGTAAGGAAATTCCCTGGTCTTCCTTGATACCTGCGGTTAATGCGACTATCACACACTAGGCCTTTTCAGTAGAGAGAGCTGGATCGATATAGCTAATGGGTGATTTTATATGCCTGAGCTACAAGTCCAGGCTAATGTTTTACTTGCATACTAAGCCTTGTTCCTTATCCCATCATCTTATACATATATATGTATGCATGCATGTATGTGAACATGTAAACTCAGATTGGAATGGATTTTGAATTGGCATTATTTTATCCTTAACCTGAGTTACATTCTAGCGCTCAACCTCCTAACTGTCTTCGAATGTTGTATCCCCACAAAATTCAGTAATCAGTGACACTTCTACTTTTCTTGCATAGTGTTAGGTGATCTTGATCGTTCGTAAGTTATCTTGAACTAGTGAGCCTTCTTCTTTCGGAAGGCTAGTACTTCTTGGTTTACTTCATGTCATAGATTATTTTTCATGGTTTCTTTTGTCCATCATCGGGGGCATGTCCCGACATATATTATTTTTGGATAGTAGAGGCTTTGTGGATTCTGTTGATTTGGATTGTTGTTGCATAACATTGTATTCATCTTGAGTTAGATATTTATCTATTTTGTTATATGTTTGGATTTCATGTGCTGCTAGTTGTATTGCATTCTCATTGGCTAGGGTAAAAGGGGTGGTCCTCGGAGGACTTGAGATACCTATTATGGCCAAGCCCTATTTGGGGTCGTGACAAAGATTGTATTAGAGCCCTAGGTTCATAGTTAATTGGGTGTCCAGAAATCCATGTCGAGTAGAGTTTTTTTTATGGGTATGTAGTGCTCCACACTTATAACCCTGAGTCTACAAGGCATATAGGAAATTTTCCCTTTCTTGTGTTTTACTTTCAGGCTGTAGAGTCTAGAATATTGAAATCTCGTCTTATTTTTTTTGGACTTTGATATGATATTCGGGATGGACTGGCTCCATTTATGCTATAGGACTCATGATTCTAAAACCCGAAAGGTCAATTTATAATCTGCAAATTAACCAGTGATTGAGTGGGAAGGGAGTTTCCTAGTGCCTAAGGGAAGGTTTATTCTTATCTTAGAGACCGAAAATCATTTTCCAAGGGGTGTTTAAGTCATCTAGTTCAGGTTAAGGATTCTAATTCTAAGGGCCCTTCTTTAAAATCTTTCCCTATTATTAATAAGTTTTTTGAAGTGTTTCCCGATAATCTTCCTAGTATTCCTTCCAATAGGGAAATAGACATTGGGATTGATCTTCTTATGGATACCCGTCCTATCTCTATCCCTCCTTATAAAATGACTTTAGTTGAGTTGAAAGAACTTAATAAGCATTTGCACGATCTTATTAATAAGGGTTCTATTTGCCTTTGTGTTTTTTCGTAAGGTGATCCTGTTCTTTTTGTATGTAAGAAGGATAGTTCCTTTTTATAGACTATCAACAGTTGAATAAGGAGAATGTGAAGAATAAGTTTCCTCTTCCTAGGGTTGATGACCTGTTCAACCAGCTTCAGGGTGCTAAGTGATTCTCTAAGATAGATCTTTGGTCAGGTTATCATTAATTGAAGATTAGGGAGGTGGATATCCCTAAGACTACTTTCTGTACTCGGTATGGTCACTACGAGTTCTTAGTCATGTCCTTTCGATTGACTAATGCCCCATAGATATTTATGGATTGTATGAATTGGGCATTCCGTCAGTTTTTTAGATTTGTTCATCATTGTGTTTAGTGATGACATATTGGTATATTCTAAGAGTGGGGAGGATCATGTCAATCACCCCTGTATATTGACTCTTAAAGATCAACGACTGTATGCTCAGTTCTCAAAGTGTGATTTTTGGTTGAATGTTGTTTCCAGTCATGAGACCATAGTGGTCCCACATAAAGTTTTTGTGCTTAAGAAGTGCCCTATACCCATGAATCCAATTGATATTCAGAGCTTCTTTGGTTAAATGGGTATTTTAGGAGGTTTGAGGAAAGTTTCTCTTCTATTGCTACTCCATTATCTAGGTTGACTAAGAAAAAGGTGAAGTTTTTATGGTCCGATGCTTATGAGGGTAGTTTTGAGAAGTTGAAGGATAAGTTGACTTTTGATCCTGTTTTGACCCTACCTGAGGGTATTGATGGTTTTGTTATTTATTTTGAAGTGTCTCTTATGGGACTGGGTTGTGTGTTGATGCAGTTTGGTAAGGTTGTGGTGTATGCTTAAAGGCAGATTAAGGCACATGAGAAGAATTATCTGACCCATGACTTGGAATTGTTGTGGTTTTTGCTTTGAAGATTTGGCCCTATTACTTGTATGGAGTCCATGTTGACATGTAATTAGTCCATAAGATCTTGCAATATGTCTTCACTCGGAAGGAGTTTAATCTCAATCAAAGGAGATGGCTTGAGTTACTCAAGGATTCTAACATAAGTCTTTATTATTACTAGATAAAGGTAAGTGGTTGTTGATGCTCTTAGCAGGTTGTCTATGGAAAGCTTATATCATATTGATAAGAAGAAATAAGGTTTGGTGAAGGATTTTTGACATTTGGCTAATCTTGGAATTCATCTTTTCGACTCTAAAGATGGAGGTATGGTTGTGCAAAACGTGGTAAAGTCATGTCATGGCACTGAGGTAAAGATGAAGCAAGCTCAGGATCCTATCTTTAGAAGATTAAGGAAGATGTAGGTCAATAGAAGGTCATGGATTTTGAGATTGGTGGAGATGGTATCTTAAGATACCAAGGTAGATTATCTGTTTTCGATGTTGATAGGCTACGAGAAAGAATCTTGGTTGAGTCTCATGAGTCGAGGTACACTATCTATCCTGTGTCACGACCCGATCCAGTATTAATTGTGTCGGGTATCTCAAGTTCAACCAAGCCCAGAGACCATCCAAAATACCTAAACCCTTAACCACCCTACACCTCATATTGGATGAATTCTGAACATATAAGAAGATAATATTAAATTAAAGACATAATACTAAGGCTAGAATAAAAACCACAAGCCACGTCCGATTAACCATCCAATACCAATCCCAATACGAAGACAAATACCAATGATGATACCAATACCAACACTGCCTTTACCCATAGTTGTCCAAAAAAGACTCTAAGCAGAATAAAAGAATATCCAGTTTGGACATGCCCCAGACAATAGCCAAAACCAAAACCAAAGAAATAAAAGTGATATAATGAATTCCATAGCATGAAATGGGGTCTTCCGAAGTATGGAATCTCACCACATCAGTTTGAATCAAAAGTTCTCCATGAATCACCAAGTCACTGAGTAGTACAAGTTAAAGTATGGCCGGTTCCTACATTACGCGGGGATGTAACGCCCGAAGATGGTTAGCGGAGTGAATGCTAGCATGTAACTTAGGGATATAAGTAAAATAATGCCATCAATTAAAAACCAAGTCAAATAACTATATGAAATCACATCTATACATATATACCATGCCGGGATAGGGAACAAGGTTTAGCATGCATTTAAAACCTTAACCTAGGTTGCATAACTTTACCGTCATAAGTCCACCCACGGGCTTTATAAGTCTAGTGTTACCCCCTAAACGGTCCCTAGTGAGTGTAGCTGCACGAACAGAAGATATCATAGAAGGATGAGGATTCCTATGTACCCTTCGCCCTCCATGAAACATATATACAAGTATAGACTTGGGGATTCCCATGTACCTAACAAGCACATGGTCTCCAAGACCAACCCTCATGTCGGCAAACATGAGTTTTCTAGTGTCCGTCCTTTGGACTCACCTATTCACGACTAGCTATGACAACCCCCATTATTGCGCAATTAAAACATTTAGCACATACCAAAACCAACAATTCTAAGAGTAAATTATTAAGGAATTATTAAGTAGCATCGTCATACCGACAATATCTGGCAATCAATGTAATTAGCTAAGACTTAGGGGATTCCAATGGACCACATAGACTTCATTGATATAATTGCTTGGTGGATTCCTGTGTACCCCGCAAGGTTTTCATTATATAGTAACTTAGGGGATTGTCGTGTACCCCACAAGGTTTTCAAAATCATCCGCAAAAATTTAACCATTTATACCATGCATTAGTGAAAAGAATTAAGTCAAACCAAACACTTTGGGGATTCCATTATACCCCTAAATCAAATTCCCACCTTTTTCTTAACTACTAACCAGTTTCACAATACAAGGTTGGGTTTATAACCGCTTCCAAAGTCACAAGTTTAGAGAAAGTTATCATTATCAAGTTCCACCACCATACCCATGCACCCATATGTTAAAAACATATTTAAAAAATGGTAAAACATCATTCAACATTAAGCATTAAAAGACCCCAAACCTGTATTTCAAAACCATAACAATACCATGAAAGCCATACATTGAAACATGTAATGTAAGCAAAATATCAATGAGGAAGGAATTCCATGCCTGAAATACCAAGAAATTTTGAAGAGATTGCACCCCTAGAACCCTAGATGAGAACTTCCTTTGAAACCCTAGCCATAGCTTGAACAGAGAGTTTGAGAGAGAATTGAAGAGTGTTTTATTAAGAATGATGTGTTAATGATGTCCGAAGATAGGTTTTAAGTTATGGTATCAAAGGGACTTAAAATGTGAAATGTACAGAATACCCTCATCTTAAAAGCTGTAAATAGACGTCCTTGGTTAAGAGTCCACCTATTGACTCATCACCACATCATACGACTCGTAGCCTTGAGTGGTATCTTAGACAGTTTGTTGGACACCCATACACTTTCCACCTTATGAATCAATGATCCCACTCGTAACCTAACCGAATGACTTTTAGGGTCTAGTCATAACCAACACAGTACGCAAATAGGTCAAACACTGGACCACCTACGACTTTACCTTACGACTCATAACCTATCCTCACAGCTCCTAGTGAACCAGTCGTACTCATAGCAAAGTAAATCCACTAAGTTACTGATTGGTTAAGGTTTGTCCTAACGACTCGCCACTACCCTTAATTACTCGTACCACCAAATTGTAACCAAGATAGAAAACCAACCACCATCCACTGAAAACCCTAAGAATAGGGTCATCTAACCAATTAAAACACCATAAGACTCGTATGGTCAACTCATAACAAGGCATGAAGCTCAAATCTCAAGAAATTTCTAAGGGAAAAAATTTGAGGTGTTTCAATTCTCCCCCAGTTGGATCATTTATCCTCAAATAATGGGAGAAGGCATTGACTAGAACAATTAAACCCCAAACATCTGTACTCTTACCTTTAACCAAGTTAGAATACAAAAATGCCAAGGAACTCAATCTTTTCTTTAACAAGGTCAGAAAACAAAGATGTAAAGAATAACACATACCTTACGCACGATATTTCGGAGAAGAAAAAAACAATGGATACTTGGACTTTACATCCCCTTCGGCTTCCCAAGTAGCCTATAAAACCTTGTGGTTCCTCCATATAACCCTTACCAAAGATACGTCCTTCGTCTTCAATCGACAAACTTGCCGGTCCAAAATTTTAGTAAGGACTTCCTCATAAGAAAGAGTCTGAAATACCAATATCTTTGATACGCAAAATCAGCGATGGATCACCCTCTTACTTCCTCAACATAGACACATGGAACACTGGGTGAACGGAGCTCATACTTAAGAGAAACTCCAATTCATTTGAAACATTACCAACCATCTTTAAGATTAAGTATGAGCAGACATACTGGGACTGAGATTCCCCTTCTTCCCAAACCGCATTGCCCCCTTTATAGGAGATACCTTCAACACCACCATATCCCTAACCTCAAAATCTAACTTCCAACGCCTCACATCCCTATATGACTTTTGGTAAATTCGGGTAGGTTTGAGCCTATCCCAAGTCACCTTCACCTTCTCCATGTCTTGGTTAACAAAATCTGGGCCAAATATTTCCACCTCACGAACCTCAAATCACCCAATAGAAAACCTATAACGCCTACCATACAAGGCCTCAAACGGAGCCATCCCAATGCTAAAGTGGTAGCTATTATCATATGCAAATTTTATAAGGCTAATGTTCAACTCAACTACTACCATAATAAATCATGAATGTTTGAAGCATATTTTCTAAGGTCTCAATCTTCCTTTCTGCTTGCCCATCTGATTGAGGGTGGAACGTCATACTAAGACTCACCTTAGTCCCCAAACATTTCTGAAAAGACCACCAAAAGTGTGATAAGAATTGAGCACCACGATTTGACATGATAGAAATAGGTGCCCCATGCAACTTCACAATTACCCCAATAAACAACTTGGCATAATTTTCGCCAAGAAATTAGTCCTCACTGTCAAGAAGTGAGCAAACTTAGTCATCCTATCCATGATGACAAAAATAAAATAAAACTGATTACAAGATAGAGAAAGACCGGTAACGAAATCCATATTGATAATTTACCACTTCCGCACAATCAACTCAATTTCTTGATAAAATCCTACTGGCTCAAGTGCTCAACTTTCACTTGCTGACACACTAGACACTTACCAAAAAAACTAGCCACATCCCACTACATATTGTTCCACCAATAGATTTCCTTAAGATCACGAAACATCTTTATCAAACTAGGATGAATGGCGTAGCGCGAATCAAGAACCTCATCCAAGATCCTCTCTCTCAACCCATCTACGTTGGGAACACATAATATCTTTTAGTACAGAAAGGTACCATCATAAAATATCTCAAAGGCCATCACATTCTGCCCACCTAAATCACCCTTGAGTTGCATCAAGATAGGATCTAATACTTGCTTCTCTTTCACCTCAGCACCAAAAGATGACCTTGCCACCTCTTGGATAAACACACCACCATCTTTTGATTCCAAGAGTCTAACTCCAAGGTTATCCAAATGGTGAATATCTTTCCCAAATTCTTCATTTCCCTTATCCACTTGATCTAAACTCCCCATGGATAACCTAGAAAGAGTATCAACAACCACGTTAGCTTTACATTGATGGTAGTGGAGACCCATGTCATAATCCTTGAGCAACTCCAACCATCTTCTTTTACTAAGGTTAAGCTCTTTCTGGGTGAACACATACTATAGTCTATTATGATTTGAAAAGACATTCACATACACTCCATAAAGATAGTGAGGTCATAGTTTTAATGCGAACACCACAACCAATGGATCAAAGTCATGAGTTCGATAATTCTTCTCATGTACCTTCAGCTTTCTAGAGGAATAAACTATCACTTTGCTTTACTGCATCAAAATGCAATCGAGCCCTACACGGGATTCTTCATAATAGACCACAAAACCATCAGTTCCTTTAGGCAAAGTCAAAACCGGAGCCAAAGTCAGCCTATTCTTTAGCTTCTCAAAACTACCCTCACAAGCATCGGACCATAAGAACTTTACTTGCTTCTAAGTTAACTTAGTTAACGGGGAAACTATCATCCAAAAACTCTCCAGAAATCTCCTGTAGTAACATGCTAAACCCAAAAATCTCTTAATATTAGTTGGAGTCATGGGTCTAGGCCACTTCTTAACTATTGCAACTTTTTGTGGATCCACCATGTTTCCTTCATTAGAAATGGCATGACCCAAAAAGGGACAGCGTTCATCTAGATTTCACATTTCAAAAATTTGGCATACAACTACTAATACTTCAAGGTATGCAATATGATGCGAAGATGATCGGTATAATCCATCTCTCTCTTAGAGTATACCAAAATATCATTTATGAATATGATGACAAATGAATCCAGAAACTAATGGAAGGCCTTCTTCATCAAGTCCATGAATGTTGCCAGGGCGTTAGTTAACCCAAAAGAGACAAGAAAGAACTTAAAAAGCCTATATAGCTTATGGAAAGTAGTCTAAGAGTATCCACCTACCTACTCTTAAATTGATGATACCTGAATCAAAGATCGACCGAGGAGAAGAACTTAGTACCCTAAAGTTGATCTAAAAAATCATCTATCCATGGAAGAGGGTATTTATTCTTTGATGTTACCTCATTTAATTATTGGCAATCAATACACACTCGAAGGGAGCCATCCTTCTTAAATATAAATAATATCATTACACCCCATGGAGACACAATAGGATAGATGAAACCTTTGTCTAACAGATCTTTTAATTGCTCTTTAAGCTCATTTAACTCGGTCGGATCCATTCTATACTAAGTAATTGAGATAGGATGAGTATCCAGAACAATATCAATCTCAAAATCAATCTCCCTATTATGAGGGAATGGGAAGGTCATCAAGGAGAACCTCAGGAAATTAATTCACCACTGGGATGGAATGTAAAGAAGGACATCCGAGTTAGAATCGTTAACCCAGACTAGATGATAGAGACACCTCTTGGATATTAATCTCCGAATTAAGATACGATATGAACCTTCACTTTGGTACTCGAGAAGCACCCTCTTATTCAGCAGTCGACTCATTAGGGAATTTAGATGACCTTATGGGTCTAAAATCCTAGAGAATCATAGAATGAGTGCAACCGATCCAACCCCAATATGACATCGAAATCAACAATGTCTAATTCAAACATATCCACTAAAGTCTTGGACCACCCACAGATACCACATAACCATTATAGTGTTTTCTAGCAACCATAGAGTCACCCACCAAGGATAAAATAAAAAAGGGTCTAAAATACACTCGGGATCGAAACCAATATACACAGCCATAAATGGGGTCACATAAGAAAGAGTGGACCCCGAATTAAGTAAATAGTATCACAAAAAAAAAGTTTCTACATACCAGTAATGACATCAGGAGATGCCTCAGAGTCCTGACGGGTAGTGAGAGCATTGAGTCAGTTCCAACCAGTGCTGGAGCCAGATGGTTCACCCATTTATGCCGCAACTGAAGAAGAGGTAACCAAAACTTTGTTTTCCCCAGAAGAAACCTTGGCCACTAGAAAGTTTCTAAGCATATGCCCTGGATGACCACAATTAAAGAACCTGTCCCTTACCTCATCATAAAACCACTGATTCAATTGTCTATAAAATTTGTAGAGAGGATATGATAGAGCTGATTGGGTCCCGCTAGCTTGAGATTGGGCACCCTCTACCTCATAATTATCACCATCCTAAAAATATATACCACCAGAATGCTTAGGGTAGGGAGTACTAGGCGTCGTGTGAGACCAAAAATTTCCCCACTTCCTCTTGGGCCACTTTTCAGCATCCCTATCACTCTGTTGTTGGCCACCGCCCTTCTCTAAAAATCTAAACTTCTTGCTCTACCTCTACCCTATCTCCACCTTTTTTTTCTCTTTCTCAACCTGTTGTATGTATACAATAATACTGGAGACGTTTATGTCCTTGTTTAACAAGGAAGCCTTACTCTCCAAAATCAAGTCCTGGGATAACCCTAAATCAAACTTTCTCATTCTAGCCCTCCTTCTAGAAAAAAACTCCAGAGCATACCAGGATAACTGGTGAAGCGTCAAGGCATACTCCTTGACGAACATCTTGCCTTGATTCAAGTTAACAAACTCTTCTACCTTTACCTTCCTCAACTCTCGAGGAAAGAAATGGTCTAGGAAAGCATTAGAAAAATCATCCCACAAGGATGACTCATCATCATCACCCCTCGACTGGTCTCATTCCTCGTACCACTGATAAGCCACTTCTTTCAATTAATAAGAGGCGAACTCCACACCCTCTACATTAATGATATGAATCATATAAAATATCATTTCCATATCATCAATAAAACATTGAGGACCCTCCTCGACCTTAAAACTAGTAAAGGTCAGAGGGTTCAACCTCATAAACTGGCCAACCCTTGTGTTCTCAAAAGATGGAGTAACAAAAGCACCTACCTAAGACTAAGAAGCTACCAACTGATCCAACATATGAATGGACTATCAAAACTCAACACTTATTAGATATACCTACGGAGATTGAGAAGGACTGGGGGGAACAGGTGGAACACCAGAAGAACAATCAGGAACTTGACCCCTAGACTGGGTCTGGACCCTAGAAGTAGGATGTGTCCCATTAATATTGTCCGTGAGTAGGACAAAAGAGTTTTTGTGGGCTTTAGATTATCTGGCAGACGTGATCTAAAAAGAAAACAAACTTGATTTAGAGAAGATTTCAGTACCTTAGACTCTACAGCCCAAAAATAGAACACAATAAATAGAAAAGTTCCTAAATGCCTCGTAGCCTCTCTCCTATGAGTATGGCATGCTATACACCCTTAAAAAAACTCTACTTGACATGACATTGTGGATACCCAATTGACCATGAACCTATGGATCTCATACAATCTGACATGACCCAAACTAAGGCCTAATAGTATTGGGTATGTCAATTCCAACAAGGTTCAAAGACCACTCCCAATACCCAAACCATTAATCTCCCTACACCAATGTCAGATGAATTTCAAACATACAAAAAGATCAGATACTATTAAATTAAATACATGATAATAAGGCTAGAATCAAAACCAAAATCCACAATCGATTAACAATCTAATGCCAATACCAATACCAATGTTTATACCAATACCAACATCGCCCATGCCCATAATAGTACAACAAATCCTTTAACCAGAATCAAAGAATATAAAGTCGGTACATGCCCCCAAGCATAGCCAAAACTAAAACCAAAGAATTTAAAATGATATAAAGAAGACCATAACATGAAATGGGTTATTCCAGAGTATGGAAGCTCACACCTTTATTCTGACCCAAAAGTTGTCCCCAATTCATTAAGTCACTGAGAAGAAGGGGTGAAAGTATGGTTAGTTCTTGCATCACGTAGGGATACAACCCTCGAAGATGGTTAGCAAAGTGAATGCTAGAATGTAACTCAGGGATAAAAGTAAAATAATGCCATCAATTCAAAACCAAATAAAATAACCATATGCAATCACATACATACATATATACCATATCGGGATAGGGAACAAGGTTTAGCATACATTCAAAACCCTAACCTGACTTTCTTAGCTTTACCGGTATAAGTCTACCCATGAGATATAGAGTTCCATTATTACCCATTGAATGGGCCCTAGTATGTGTAGTCACATAAACCAAAGATAGTATAGAAGGTCAGTGATTCTTGTGTACCCTACAAGCATATGGTCACCTGAAATACCCTGGGTTTGGAACCTTATAAAATTTCTTGAATTTATAGTTTCAATTAAAAATACGACTAGGGGTTATAGGTCGTATGATGGGTATGGTTGGAAATACTTGGTCATACACTAACCAGTGGTTGCTGGTGGGTTGTATTTATTTTGAGAATGGGTAAGACTTAGAGGGTACAAGTCATATAGTTTGATACGGGTCGTATGGTCTGGGCTTTTCCTTCATTTAATCTAAGACTTAGTAACTTAAGTTGGATCTAAGTATGAGTGGCTCACCATGATCTATAAGATAGGGTATAAGTCATACCATTGACTTGCATGGTAGACACTGATCAAATCTTCTTTGATTCTATTCTGTCAGGGATACAGTTTAGGGGTATTAATCGTATGGTTTGAGTATGACTTGGTTTAGGTAAGTCATATGTTGGAAAGTGTTGGGTCTAAGGGGGAGGCCTAGGGTACGAGTTATGGGTACCACTAATATTGGAGGGTACGACTAGTATGGGAGAGTCGTACCATCTAACATGACTTTTAATCAGTTTAAGTTACGGGTAATTTGGACATTTCCCTACTTAGCCACTTAATTCCCCATGAATTTTAACATACTTGGGAGATTATTTACCCTATTATTCTAATCTTAAATGCTTAGAAACACTCTCTAATTCTCTCTAAGGCTCTTGGGTATAAAAAGGCTAGGGTTTTATCTAAAGGAGCAATTTGGGGCTTGTACGAGTGATACTCTCCATCATATTCATAATCTAAGGCATGTACTCCTCCATCATAGTTAGTTCCAACTAAATGCATGATTTATACAATGTTTTTATGGCATGATTATTTTATGGTTTTGAGGTTTTCAAATATATGTTGGGGTTTTGGTATTAAATGCTTGGTTATGGTCTTCCCATGTTTTAATTATGATTTTACATTCTTAAAAGATGTTTTGGACAATTGGTTGCATGGGGATGGTTAATTGGTAATTGTAAATAGTTTTGGAAACACTATGCCCACAACATGTTTGATAAAATGCTTTTGATAATACTTTTACTATATTATGGAACTTGTAATGGAACTATTTCATGGTATGGTTTGGTAATGGAAACCTAAATGGTATGGATGGTTTAAATGATTTGGAATGGTTAAATAGTAGGGTCATATGGTCATGGTTATAGTTAAATAAACTTCCTTGTGGGGTACAAGAGAATCTCCCAATTAAACATGTTAATGAAGAACTTGTGGGGTAAATGGCATTCCCCCAAGAAAACATAATAATGGAACACTTGTAGGGTACACAAGATTATTCAAAGTTAACTTTGATTATATAATCTATGGGTACATGGGAATCCTTTTTACATAAAAGGTTAACTAAGGACATTGCTTGCAAGCTATAGTTGGTATGATGATACCACTACTTATAGACTTGGTTAATAACAATGGAATAATGGTTTTGTTTGATTGTAATGGTTTTAGTTGGGAAATATTAGTGGGGTGTGATAGCTAACTATGAGGGTGCGAGTCCAATGGGTGGATACTGGAAACTCATGTTTGCCGACATGAGGGTTGGTCATAGAGACCATATATGATACTATGAGGTACATGGGAATCCTCTAAGTACATTGTACATATATATCATTGAGAGTGAAGGGAACTTTGGAATCCCCTACACTTATGGTATCTTTAGTTTATACGGCTACATGCATTATGGCCCGATAAGGGTGTTACACTTTCCCCGTATAGCCCTTGGGCGGTTTTAATATGGTTAATCTTCACATACCTAAGTTAATAGTTTTAAATGCATGCTAAACCTAGTTTCCTTTCTAGGCATGGTTATATATATTTGTATGGTTTGTATGCATATGTATGGTTTACTTAGTTTTATTGAATGGCATTATTTTATCTTTATCCTGGGTTCATGCTAGCATTCACTCGCTAACCTGTCTTTGGGTGGCTATATCCCCATGCAATGAAGGAACCTACCTTTCTACTCCTTCTTCTTAGTGATCAGATTCGGGATCATCTACTGGATTGAAGTGGTGAGCTTTCATAATCTTGAGGGCTTCATTTTATATCATGGATGTATTTACATACTTTAGATATTTTATGGATATTGGTTTTGGCTATGGTTGGGGCATGTCCCAATTGGATAATGTTTTTCTTTTGGTCAGAGGCTTGTGTGACTACTATAGGTTGGAATGGGCGAGATCAGTATTAGTGTCAGCCTTAGTATTTGCATTGGTATTGGGGAGGATACCGCAGAACTGGATTTATGATTATCCTGTCCTCTTATATTATGTTATGGACAGGAACATAGTTATTATTTGGTTGTTGACTTATGGTTTTATAATTTGGTTATTGGTTGGGTTTCGGATAGTTGGACTCATTTGGGTCGGTCATGGTTATAGACCTATCCCAAAGTATGGGTTTGTCCAACTATGCTATCTCATTATACGTTTAGAATCCACCAACTTAGGATACACGTATGTTGGTTGGGTTAGGTAGCGGGGGTGGTCTTTGGTCCTAGTTATACTTACAACGCCCATTATGAAAAAGCCCTTAATTGGGTCGTGTCATCACCAGGACTAACCCTCATGTTAGAAAACTTTAGTTTCTAGTGTCCATCATTCAGACTCACATCTTCACGGCTAGCTATCACAACCCCCATTATTGCCCAATTAAAACATTTAGCACATAACTGAACTAGAATTTCTAAGAGTTAATTATTAGGGCATTATTAAGTGGTATCGTCATGCCAACTATAGATTGCAAGCAATGTCATTAGCCAAGACCTAGGGATTCCCATATACCCTGTAGACTCTATTATGCAAATCGCTTGGAGGATTCTCGTGTACCCCACAAGGTTTTCATTATATAATCACTTGTGGGATTCCTATGTACGCAAAAAGGTTTTCAAAACCATCCTTAACTATTTAAACATTTATACCTTGCATTAGTTTGCAGAAATAAGTAAAACCAAATACTTTGGGGATTCCATTGTACCCCTAATTCAAATTCCCACCTTTCTCATAATTACTAACCAGTTTCACAATACAAGGTTGAGGTCATAACCACTTCATAAGACACAAGTTTAGAGAAAGTTACCATTATCAACTTCCACCACCATACCCATGCACCTGTATGTTCAAAACCATATTTAAAATAAGGAAAAACATCATTCAACATTAAGCATTCAAAGACCCCCAACCTTTATTTGAAAACCATAAAAATACCATGAAAGCCATACATTAAAACATGTGCTACAAGTAAAATAACAATGAAGGAGGAGTAACATGCATGAAATACTAAGAAATTTTGAAGAGATTACACCCCTAGAACCTTAGATGACCACTTCCTTTGAAACCCTAGTCGTAGCTTGAACAGAGAGTTTAAGAGAGAATTTGAGAGTGTTTTATTGGTAATGATATTTTAATAGAGTCACAAGGAAGGTTTTAAGTCATGGTATCAAAGGGACTTAAAGTGGGAAATATCCACAATACTTTCTGCCTAAAAGTTGTAAAAAGTCGTCCTTAGTTATAGTCGACCAATTCGCTAGTCACCATATCATACGACTCATAGCCTAGAGTCGTATCCTAGACAGTAAGTTTTACCCCCATACACTGTCTACCTCACGACTCCATGATCCCACTTGTAACCTGATCCAATGACTTGTAAAGTCTAATAGTAACCAATATAGTACCTAAATAGGTCAGACATTGGATAACCTGTGACTTCACCTCACGACTCATACACTATACTCACATCTCCTAGCGAGCCACTCATACTCAAAGCAATTTCAAGCCACTAAGTTACTGATTTGGTTAAAGTTTGTCCTAACGACTCTTCACTACACTTAACGACTTGTATAACCAAGTTGTAACCAAGATAGAAAACCCAACCACCATCTACTGGAACCCTATGACTAGGGTCATCTAACCCGTCAAGATACAATATGGCTCATATAGTCAAGTCGTAATCAAGGCAGTGAGCTCAGAGCTTAAGAAATTTCCAATGGTCAAAATTCAGGGTGTTTCATCCTAGTTTGTCAAAGATGTACCATGATTCGAAAGAGATCTATAGGTGGAATTACAAGATGAGGGATATGGCTAATTTTGTGTCCATGTGTATGGTTTTTCATCAAGTGAATGTGTAGCAATTGAGGCCTGGTGGTTTGTCTCAAAAGATTTAGTTGCACGTGAGAAAGTGTGAAGTAATTAACATAGACTTTGTTATTGGTATTCCTCTATCTTAAAGTCAGTTTGATTTGATTTGGGTCATCGTGGATAGGATGACTAAGTTCACTTACTTCTTGCCAGTGAGGATGAATTATTCTGTAGAGGATTATGCTAAGATTTTCATTTAGGAGATCTCTAATTTACATGGTGCACTTATTTCTATTATATTTGATTAAGGCACGTAGTTCTCATTGATCTTCTTGCAGTTATTTTAGAGGGGTTTGGGAACTAAAGTAAACCTTAGCACCGCATTCCATCCTCAGACGGATGGATAAGAGTAGAGGACTATTCATACTTTTAAAGATATAATAAGCTCCTGCATGATTGACTTTGGTGGTAGTTGGCTTGATTATCTGCCTCTCATAAAGTTTGTTTATAATAACAATTATCATTCTAGTATTCATATGGGCTTGTTTTAGGCTTTGTATGGTAGGAGATGTTGTTCTCCTATTGGGTGGTTCGAAGTTGATGAGACTAGATTGTTTTTTCCTAGATTAGTTTAAGGCCATGGAGAAGGTGATTAGGGATAGGATAAAGACCGACCAAAGTTTCCAAAAGTCCTATGCAGATGTGACTCATAGGGAGTTGGAATTTGGCATTAGTGATTGAGTGTTATTGAAGGTGTCTCCCATGAAAAGGCTGATGTGGTTTTAAAAGAAGGGGAAGCTCAGCCCTCATTATGTTGGCCCATACTGGATCTTGAGATGTGTGTGTTGTGTCTTATGAGTTGGAGTTTTCTTCGAGCCTGGGTTTTGTCCTTCCGATGATCCATATTTTAATATTGAAGAAGTACCCAAGTGATCCTTCCGTGTTCATTCCTTTTGAGAGTGTTGGCATTTTGGACTCCTTGTCTTATGAGGATGTCATGGTTGAGATTTTGGATAGGCAAGTCTGTCACATGAGGACTAAGGATGTGTCTTTGATGAAGGTTCTATGGAGGAATCATAAGGTGGAAGAAGCTACTTAGGAAGTTTAAGAGGACATGAAGTCCAAATATTCATTATTGTTTCCTTCTTTAGATAATCGGGCTTAAGGTGTATGTATTTCTTAATATATTTGTTCTTCATCTTTGGTAAAGGTAATTATGGTATAATTTTTGTGTTAAATCGTGGTAATGAATGCCTTGATTCATCATTCAGGTATGAATAATCCTAGGGGGAGAAAGTAACACCCCATATTTTTGGCCCTGGAAAATTCCTTAGTTTTTGAATTCACTTCCTTACGTTACGAGTCGTAAGGTCACCATATGGGTCATAGGACCTGATAACTCTTAACTTACACATCAATTTAAGTGCAATGCGGTCATCGTAAATATATTTACCCAACTTTGGAGTTGGGGTTGAATCCACGAGGAACAATGTGAGTGTCGATCAAATTAATTCGAAATAATAGATACAACTTAAATTCAAACAAATGGTACAAAAAGATAAAATGGGGGAGATAGGTTCCAACACTAATATTTCATTCTTGTTTTTTTGTTAATTATAAATTCGGGGCTACGAATAATTAGAGTTTTAACAATTAAGCACAGATCTTAGGATTATGCACTACTAAGGGAGTGACACATGGGTGTTAATCATCAACATCAACTTAGTAAATCAAATATGGGTAGTCTTGATTATAGATTTTGATGCTAGTCTTTCGACAAAACACCAAACTTTCACCCATTGATCCTTTCGAATACCTAATAGGTGTTTTCAACAATTGGTAACCACAACCTCAATCCAGGCATCCCTATTTCTAGGATGGTACCTATGGCATAGTCAACCTCACATTCACCCTTATGTCTAAGATAGTTAAAATTTAGGAAACTACGCACATAATTGTCTACGAGTGCTTTGGTCACCACATCCCTCTTTCAAAGATGATATAGATTCCTACACTTCACCCAAAACCCTTCTTTCGAAGATGGCTTTGAACTTTCTAGAGCTTGGAGCATTCACTTATAAAACACATGTGGATATTTAGGGCTTTCACCTATCAAATCCCAACTAAAATATCATAGACATTATAAAATCCATAAATATGAACTACCAAATAGATGCTAACAATAACAACCCACACATACTTAAACCCCTATTCACACATAACCCTGAGAGGAAGATTTAGCTACACATAAGATAAATAAGCATAGATATACCCATAATCTCCATTGAAATGAATTGTTGAAGAATTAAGAGAATGTTATATCAAAATTTGCTCTCCCATAATATCAAGTATGGAAGTGAGTAAATCTTCCACTTAGAAAGTCTCCAATGTATTCGTCACCCCAAAATTTATACAATATTTTCTTCTCCAAAAATGAAGCCTATGAAATCTAAAGCTAAACCTAAAAAATTGGGGAAGGTGGAATTCTCCTCCAAGTCTAGGGTTTGAGTCCTTTTTTCAAATTGGGATCAACACGTGCAACTACAGTTTTTCCCTTGGGCTGAATACTTATGTTGAACTGCGATCGCACCAACTTGGCCGCGACCGCATATAACTCACGCGATCGCATTTATTGGCCTTGGCTTGACTGCGACGATCGCAATTATCGGACCGTGATTGCGGTACCTAAGGATCTTCTGCTGTAGGTTTTCAACTACACTTTTCCTTCTCCCTTTTGATCATTCTAAGCTCCAATCCATATATTTCTATCTTTTGAATTTTGTTCCTACAAAGAGTGGATTTTAGTGCATTTACACACGAATATGTCTAATTTATTCTTTCAAATCAAGGCAATGCTCACAAATGTTGAGTGAGAATGAGTGGTAAAATCACCACTCATCAACACCTCCAACTTAAAGTATTAGCTAGTCCTCAAGAAACACTACCTCTTACCATAAGGCATAATCATTTATGCCCAAACTTTATGCCTCAAAGGCCAGAATGACTTCAACTTTAGTCGCAGCCACAAGTAGATCTATCCACATGTGCTAGTCTAATTTCACTACACCCCCATCATAAGATGCACTATCAAAATATGCATAAGACTGTAAAGTGAAACTTAGCATCAACAACCAATACTCTAGAGGTGGCTCCCTTTTTACCTCAATTAAGTTATACCCCATTTCTCTCATTGCTCAGGAGGTGATAAAAATCACCCACCTCAACTTATTCGCATGCCATCCTCACCAGAAAGAGACATTCCACACATTAAACTACTATCTATGTAACAAGAAATTTTAAATGAACAAATTCTCTCTCTCACAAAAGAAATCTCAATGCAACAAGTGTCATACATAGGCTTGCTCCTATATTCAATCGCTACTACAAATCAAGTAAATGGTCGGAGATCTCAAAGGACTTTCTAAGCTTGTTATGTAGGTTTGGGTTATGGTCAGATACCATTTAGGAACATCATGTCTACACCCTTCCTTGAAATTCTACATAACTCTTTATAATTCTTCCTTCTTCGACTAAGGACCACTTTTCTTTGTTTTCTTTCTTTTCTTATGCCTACACTTTTCTTTCTTTGTTCACTATTTTTATTTCATTTATTTTACTTCCAACATATGATCAATTTATTCCTTCGTTGGATCCTTTTTTTTTTCTAAACATTTGTTTTCAACTCTTAGGAACATTGGGCATTTTACTAGTACTTCGTGGCTCCAAACTTCCTTCCATCACTTTTACCACCCCCAACTTAGTCTTTAAGCCACAAGTTGCATTTTTAAGTTTAAGGAGGGTACGGTTCAGAAGAGGGATAAAAACAATGGGACACGACTTGTAATGAGCTTAAAAAAGAAAGGTCTAAAGGCTCAAAGTGGGTACTATGGATTATAATTCTGCACACGAAGTCTTTTTAGGCTAGAGTGGGTTCCAAAATTGCAAAGATGGCCTAAGGTCATTTCTCCAACCGCATACAATCAAAATTAGTTTTGAAAGACTAACGGGGAAAGTTCTAGATAACACAAGTGTACACGAGATGAATTCTAAAATCTCACCACACATCCCATTCAAAATTCCCCAAGGGAGTTAAAATTTCCCTCCCGCAAAAGACAAAAGTGGTGTATTTATCACTATTTATAAGTCAATAATTTGTGAAGCCACAAAAAGAGAAAAAGATTTGTTGCAACAGTGCTCACGTCAAAGCCCTTGATTTTTCAAAAATTTTGGACTGAGGGGGTTTCTTGATTTGCAATAGCACTATGCACACTTTGCTAAACTATGGATACAACCAAATCCTTAGTCTCACATCTTGGCTCAAAATGGGCTAACTATCCATATGGCCACTCAGACTTCGCCAATAGTGTACAAAGTGACCCTAACTTTACAAAATATACTGCCACAGGTAATCAGACTTCCCTTACATTATTGACACTTAATGCAACAGGTACTCAGAATTCCCCTGCATCTATGCCTCAGAACCAAACATGACACTTTACCTTTAAGACTATTGTCACTCAATCCATCATAGGGAAAAGATAGTCATGTTTCACCACAATCAAAATAAAGCTTAAAGAGAGAAGAAAATTAAATAAAACCACATGATAATACATGAAAGCGTGTGCACCAATCGAGTGCCCTAATATAGCATCCCAAATTGAAAATAAAACATATTCCAGAATATCATCAAAACATTACCCAAAAACATCCAAGCAGTACAAATCTAGGGAAAGGCACCCCCAACAAAAAAACTGGCAGTGCTCCACCGCATAGTTAACAAGATAAATGGATTCTCCCTGGATCAGCTTCACCATCTCTGTTATACCCTGCATCGTCTCCACCATTATCAGCACCAGATATCTCAGCAGAGGCTTCATCATCACTATCACTCCTCAACGAAGGTAGATGCTCCTTAGGTTTAAGCACCTTGAAGATGACCTTTACCCCTCTTCACATCTTGGTAAAGATATTTTCTCTCTCTTTTTCCCTCTTTAACATCCTTTCCTGTGACTCTCAAAGGTGGTTGTGTTATATTGGCAAAGATAAATATTCTCTCTCCAATTTGCCAACCCTTACACCCTACTTTTTTAGCTCCTCCTGATATATTTTATAGGTGGACTGAGATACATATGAGTAGCAAGTAGTGGAGGATTTCTCTGTCCCCCGGGGTAGCCCTGGAACATATTTCCTGATTGCTGCAGTTCTGTCATAGAATTCTGGGAACTTCTTTAGGACTATGTCCATAGAGATACTCTTTTATAGGAGTAGCTTGGTCCTTAGGAGGTCATTGTAACACTGGTTTTGGCATTTTGGGGACATGGGTCTGATATCATCTAAGTATCTCATTTTGTAGTTAAGTACCAGTATGGACACACTTCAAACTATTTTTAACATTTTCAAAGTAAAACTTATGCCTGAATAGCAAGAAAAGTGCATGTGGCAATGTTATAGGAGATTTAGGGGTGAAAACCAAGTGTGCAAAAGTTTGGATTTCTGCTGATAGTAGACCCTAGGTATAGAGACCATGGAGAATTGGCCGTTATCGCGCTTTAGTGATCGTGATCATCAGGACCGCGATCGCGATACCTGAGACCACCATCAATAGTTCTGCCCTCACTCAAGATACGTGCAGTTAACACTAATATTGCCTTCCAACTAGGCACATGATCATCATTATTATATAAAGTAAGCCCAGCTTGCATCATTTTTTCCCCCTCTTTAAACATGAAGAATTTCACCTTGAATTCATTTGGGCATTGAATGAAGACATAATATACACTTCTGTTTAAACTATGTTAGCCAAAATATAGGTACTCAAGACTTCCCCAACTTATGTTTAAACATCCTATGGCTGATAACCATAACAATAAATACAAACAAGCATAGTTTAGGCATTTTAAAAACAAATTTAAGCAGATTTCCATTCTAGAAGTCCTAGGCCTACAATGACAATACAAAGAAGGGGGTTCGAGACTACATAATAGATAGATGATGCAACAAGATTGAGATTACTCTTGGATACTCTACATAATGCCAATAGATAGGAGATTTTTTAGAATGAATGCGTGGGAAGAATAACAGTTGGATGGTCAGTTAAACTATTATGACTGTGATTGCAATAGACTTTCCGCAATCGCAGAATCATGGCCTTCATGATCGCGTTAACACAGACCGCGGTCACGATAAATAAGGTTGAAATCTAGGCCTCTACACTTTTTTGTTTAGGCCAACATCCCACTTTCCCAACTTTCTTTTTCAATTTTGGTAAAAATTTCTCCTAACAATCACTTTTGCATGCATCATATAAAAACAAATACATAAACAAAATTTACTCTATTATGCATAAATAAAAGGATATGTTCCACTTTTCGTGGCAATATGGGGTGCCTCTAAATACCCCAGAAAATTTTTCATCGAAATTTTGTGCGTAAACGTATTGGGTCCTATTTTTCAGAAGGATTTATAATTTTTCGTGTGGAATTTCCTAGAGTTAGACCCACCATTGCGAAGAGCATCGAATAATATTTCAAACGATATATGGATCATCCAAAACGGACACCCGAGCGATGAGTTACGAACATTCCGATTGAACGGTGAATAGTGATGAACAGTAAAACGTGCAGGAAAAAGTACTGAGGCCAGGCGTATTTTTTCTCCAACTTTAAACGATCATAACTCCTTCTACATAATGATATGGGTGATCTACTATATATCAACGAAAATAACTGATAGTCCTCTTTCTAATGAAATTGGTTTCATTCAAGTTGGATATTGGAGCAAAACGTTATGGTCGATCTACTTCAGCCTATCAAAACAGTCCCCCATGGACAGATTCGGGTTTTATTTGTTTCTTAGGAGCATTTTGGTCTTTCACCTCTCTTTTAAACCTCTATAAATACCCCATTCAGCTGAGACCTTGTATTATTTTCCTCTTATTTCTCATATATATATATATATATATATATCAAGTTAGGGTTAGGGTTTTGAATTGGGGAAAATTAATTGGAGGCTTTGATTCAAGAATTCCTTCCGTCAATCTCTTCCGGCTACGAAGTCTAAGGTATGCAAGTATTTATTTATGGATCCCTTCCATCCATAAAGCCCAAGAATCCTATTTTTCAAGATATGAACTTGTGATTTCTATATGTTGACTGAATTTAATTGATGATAATATTGTATTGTGACTTCTAAATTGATAGCATGAATATTATTGTGGTGTGTGTGATTGGAATTTATGTTCTTATTGTGGATGGGATATTGGGACATAATTTTTATGAAATGGGGAAGTTGATGCATATGATGTGAATGAAATGTTGAGTATGTTGTTTATGAAATGGAGAGATTGTGTTGAGTGATTCAAAAATATATATAAGTTTGTGATTTCCATGCTTTGTGTAAAATTAAGTTGATTTTAATATTGTGTCATGGTTGAATAAAAATTATGTTCATGATGTGAATATGTGTTGTGACCTTCAAGTTAAGGTCTTGAATATTGTTAGCACGTGTTGTGGATTTAATTCGATGTGCATGATGTAGAACGATGATTGGAGCATGTTTGTTTATGGATTGGAGGAATTATGTTGAATTTATGAGATCATGCTAATTAGAGTAGCGAATTGTTGTGACGCCAAGATGAGTGATATTGAGGTAATTGTGTTTTCCATGTGTTGTACTATGTTTATACCATGATGTATCCGCGTGTGGGGAATTGGTTAATAGAGTTATGATTCTTGGTAGTAGTAAGTATTGGGAGATTATGTTATGCATGTTATGTGTTCGTCGAAATGTCGATGTGAATGAGGTTGTATCATTACGAGATGTTGTCATGAAATCCCTATGGTACATAAATCTAAGGATGAAAAGGGTGGATGGAATCTTGGTATGGTTGTGTGACATTATGGTGGTGTGTGGTGTATAAATATGTGAATTGGGTAGTTGAATAATTGTAAACTAGATGAATCCACCTATGCTTAAGATATGCATGTAAGGTGTTTGTGAAAATGCCTAAGAGACTAGAGATTATGTTTTTACAATATAATAGGTCCTAAATGACTAGTCGATGATTCGATGCTTATGTCCAACGTAATTTCCATGCTATGTGTTTGTTGAAATAATTATGTGAATAAAGTTGTATCATGAATTGGAAAGATAATTTTACATTGGATAATGTTAGTAATGAGGTATAAATTATGACTTTTGATACATATATGATTGTGAAATGGATTTATGTCCAAAATTCCTTGATTTTGAATATATGATGATTTGAATTGTTAAGCCTTGATTTATACAAGTATTCCATTATTTCCACGTTATGATGTGATAAGTGGTATTGAAAACCTTATGTCCCTATTGATTATTGTTTCAAGTGTCTTTAAAATGTGAGTTGGATCGTGAATTGAGGCGTGTTGACGTTGAAGTTGGAGGGCTATGATGAGCCTTGGCATTGTTTTGGTGTTATTGATGTTGTAGTGGTTTAAAAAAAAGGTGAAACATTTCGATGTTGGAAAATATTCTTAATTTGAGTCGAGTTAGGGATCCACAAATAATTATTTAATAATTTGAGAAAGATACATAATTTTGGTCATCATTGTTGACCCTTGAGATGTTTTGAAGTGGAATCCCTAACGCGTTCTGAGCTTTTCGGGGAGTAGTACTTATCACCAAGAGGGAAATTTGGTATTTCCCCAAACCTATGTGCCACCGTAGGGTTGTTTGATGATGATATTATTGGCCAGAGAGCCCGATTGTGATTATTGCAATTTTAAGGTCGTACTCCCTGGCAAAGAGTATGGCGCTCCCGCCAACGGGGGTTTCAAACATTGGTATTCCACGTAGCTCACGTGGGGTAGTCGGTTATAGGAAACTCGCCTGTCCATAAGAGTCATGTTTATTAAAATACCGAGTCAGTTTCACGGTAATCTCAATGAGCGATGAACGATGTAATCTAAACTTAGTAATATCGGAAATCACCCTCGAACTTATTTATTATCATTATGGAGAGACTTCCTGCTAGATGAGGGTTGCTCTCGAATGTATTTAATCTGTATCAGTGAGAATTGAGACTTACTGCTAGATGAGGATTGATCTCAGGTTCAGTTATTCAGTGTTTCAGGGTCAGTGACTCGATCTCAAATATCGATATCAGTTTCTCAGATTATCATAAAGACTTGTGTGTACGAATTCGACTATCGATGATAGAAGTATGGTATTAAGGTCATGGTGGTCGGTGTCACGTATTGGCATGATTTCGGTTATACGTTATGCATTTATGCATGCATTATTGATCAGACATGTTCATGTTTAAATACTACATAATTTCTATACATGTTTACTCCCGCAAAGGCATGTTGTACAGATTGTTATGTTCATGCATAAGCTTTATATATTTAACCTTACCCTATCCTTGCATACTCGGTAAGTTTTTGTACTGACGCATTTGCGCTATGGTGCTTTCTCCTATGTTACACCATAGGTTCAGAAGAGCGTGATCCAGAGTATATTTAGCTATCAGATCTTGTAGCAGTGGGTGCAGCAGTGAGTCCTCATCATCCGAGGATATTTCATTTCAGTGTGTTGTTGATTTTAGTAGATGGAGTTAGTTGGGGGATTGTCCCTTCAACTCCACAGTTTAGACAGTTAGAGGCTTTTCAGACAGATGTATTCGTGTGTGGTTTCCAGTATTGCATATTTTTAGATGTTTGAACCTTATGGCAAGTTTACACATGTATTTTATTATATTATGCAGTGAACAGGTACAGATATCAGAAAAGGGTTAGCTTGTGGTCCTTCGTGATTATAAGCACCGTGTGGCATTCTGGTTCTCGGTAATCGGGGCATTACAGCCACCCATCGAGCACTTAGTTTAACGTCTTAGCACGCCGCCTCCACTCCTTTCTTTTATGTTTCCACTTAGAAAATTTAAATATCCATCCCAAGTTTTGTTCAATATGCAATAGTTGACAAAGGGACAGAAGATTCAGATTTCCAAGATGAAACTTAGAAAATGTGAAAGAATGGCGAGAAAGCCTCGATATCACCATTATAAAGACTTAAACCTTTTACCCAACTTCACATCAATCTTTTGGATTGGATCCATGGGTAAAAGTGTGTTAATCAATAGGACATTCCTTGTACATCAGAAATTGAGTTCCTTGTCCATTGATGGATGGGGTTCCATATGCTCCCTTGGAATGGAAAATTCCAAAATATAAGAGTCCTACTTTGCCTCCCCACAATCCTCCATTTGTTCAAAGTGATGGATCCTCATCACATTCTCTATGCCTAATGTTGAAAAGTGGGTTAAACTAGGTCCAACATCTAACATTGGGTTAGCCTCCACCGAAGAGTATGCACCCCCAAATGAGCTAGAGTCATTGTAAGTGATTTTCTTTGATTCTTCTATTGACTCTAAGCTTATTTGTTTTATTTTTGCTCCATCTTCCTCGTATGATCCATATAGTTGGGAAGCCACCGAGGATTCTTTGCTACTAAGCTCATCATCATAGCTTGGTTTCTCTTCTTGACATATTTTCTCTTTGTTAAAAGGCATGGTAATGATAGTTTCAAGTTTTTCTTCTTCACCCATTACCTCCTTCTTGACACTTGTCCATTCCTGATGTATGTGTTGTAGGCTCTCCCATGTTGCTTATAACCGATCCAAAATGGCTTGTAACCTTGGGTTAAAGCTATTGGACTTGATATCTTGTTCTTTCTTCTTCTCTTCATAATACCTATCAATCTCATAAGAAGAACTAGCGATTTGGTTAGTATAATGGGGGGAAGGGGCACTTAGAAAATCATTCCAATGTCCATCTTGACCACTATATAAAGAACACCTATACTCCCTATAGGGTCGAGATTGTGAATCCATCTCTGTCCAAGGAGCATAGTCGCAATCTCTCATGAAGTGTGGTCTGTCATAATATTGACAGGGATAGTCAAGATGGGACTTCCAACTACCAACATCATATTTGTCAGAAGATGCCATAGAGAAAAGTAAAATAAAATAAAAAGCTACCTACAAAAGAAAATTACAAATAAATATATATAATCTTTAATTCAAGCAAGTAACTAAAAGTTTAACCTAACTTAATATGACAAATTGTTCCCCGACAACGGCGCCATATTTGATAATGCTCAACTTACATGTCAATTAACATGCAAGGAAGTCGTCATCAATATATTTACCCAACTTTGGAGTCGGGGTCGAATCCATGAGGAAGAATGTGAGTGGTGATCAAATTAATTTGAAATTATAGATACAAGTTAAATTGAAACAAATAGTATAAAAGATAAAATTGGGGAGATAGGTTTCTACACTAATATTTCTTTTTGGGGTTTTTTAGTTTAAATTTGGGGCTACGAATAATTAGACTTTTAACAATTAAGCACGGATCTTGGGATTATACACTACTAAGGGAGTGATACGTGGGTGTTAATCATCAACATCAATTTAGTAAATCAAATATAGGTAGGCTTGGTTATAGATTTTGATGATAGTCTTTCGAAAAAATACCAAACTTTCACCCATTAATCCTTTTGAATACCTAATAGGTGTATTCAATAATTGGTAACCACAACCTCACTCTAGGCATCCCTATTTCTAGGATGATACCCATGGAATAGTCAACCTAAATTCACCATTATGTCTAAGATATTGAAAATTTAGCAAACTACGCACATAATTGTGTACCTTTGATTTGGTCTCCACAACCCTCTTTCGAGGATGATATGGATTCCTACAATTCACCAAAACCCTTCTTTCAAAGATGGCTTTGAACTTTCTAGAGCATGGAACTTTCACTCATCAAGCCCATGTGGGTATTTGGAGCTTTCACACATCAAATCCCAACAAAAATAGCATAGAAATGATAAAACCCATAAACATGAACTACTAAATAGATGCTAAGAATAACAACCCACACACACTTAAACCCTTATTCAAACATAACCCCAAGTGGGAGATTTAGCTACATATAAGATAAATAAGCATATATATACCCATAATCTCAAATGAAATGAATTGTTGAAGAATTAAGCGATTGTTACTTCAAACTTGGCTCTCAGACAATGTCAACAATGAAAGTGACTTCCACTTAGAAAGTCTCCAATATATTCTTCACCCAAAACATATACAATATTTTCTTCTCCAAAAATGGAGGCTATGAAATCTAAAGCTAAACCTAAAAAATTAGGGAAGATGGAATTCTCCTCCAAGGCTAGGGTTTGAGTATTTTTATCAAACTGGGATCAACACGTGCAATTATAGTTTTGCCCTTAGGCTGAATACTTTTGCTGAGCCGCGATTGCACCAACTTGGCCGCGACCGCGTTTGATTGACCTTGGCTTGAATGCAGCGATCGCGGTCATTGGACCATGATCGCGGTACTTGAGGCTATTCTGATGCAGGTTTTCAACTGCATTTTTCCTTCTCCTTTTTGATCATTTTAAGCTCCAATCTACATCTATCTATCTTTTCAATTCTGTACCTGGAAAGAGTGGATTTTAGTGTATTTACTCATGAATATGTCTCATTTATTCATTCAAATTAAGGCAATGTTCACGAATATTGAGTGAGAATGAGTGGTAAAATCACTACTCATCAGGACCCCAATCGTTGGGTGAATAGTAAGTTGCCTAAGGTGTCTACTTTGAATATAACTAGACTCAATGAGTTATTAAGCCTCTAAATGAGTCATATAGTACTCTTCATAGACAAACCAACAAATAATCCTGATATTACTGCCTTGACCACAACTAGGACCCTACGTGTTGGAGTACATCTAATGATTTATAGAGTGTGACTACTAGGGTCAATAGTGAGGGGTCCTTGAGCTAAATCTCAGACTACGAGTCATGGATATGACTCGTAGCTAGACATCACGAGTCATAAGGTAAACCTTGACGACTGGGCAACTTTTTCTACACTTTTAAGTGGGGGGCATTCTTTTTATTTCCCTCCTTCCCCACTTAAGACCTGTGTCCAAAAAACACCTAAAGAGGGTTGTTTCCATTACTTTAACAATAAATAACATACTCTCTTCTCTCTCAAATCCCTATGTCAAGAACACCTAGAGTTTCTAAGGAATTGGCAATTAGAGCATTAATGGGTTGATCTCCTTAATTATTGATATCTCAGGCATGTTACTCTTCCCTAAAGCTTATTTTATTAAAAACATGTGTTTAAATTATTACTCACATGATTTTATTATAGTTTATGAATATGGGTTTTAGGGTTTTGGAATTAATGTTACTTGAATTTAACTCCTATGATCTTTTATGCAATGTTTGTGCTTTATCAATGGTTTTTGAACTAATTGGGTGCATATGTATGGGAATGGGAAAGAGGGTCAAGGCATTCCCCCAATTTTATGATTTGATTTGGAATTTGGTTTTGTAAATTGTGTTCCCTTAACCCCTATGCATAATTGTCTTTGAAATATGTTTTTTCACACTGTTTAACTTACTCCCCTAAGAAATTGTATAAAATAAATGGTTAAAAGGAAAAACATTGATTTTGAAGGCCTTGTTGGCCATGCATTATTTTTAAAATTATATGCTCGGGGTTTGAGTTATTTCCTCGAATTTGTGCAACTAACACTCATTGGGGCCCTTTCAGCAGGGAGAGCTGGACCCATATAGGCCGTGGGTGTTTTTATGATGATTGAGCTACAGAGTCTAGGCTAATATTTTACTTCATACTAAGCCTTGTTACTTATATCAGTATCTTATAGATATATATGTATACATGCATATATGTGAACATGTATACTGAGTTTTGATAAGATTTTAAATTGTCACTATTTTATCCTTATCTTGAGTTACATGCTAGCGCTTAACCCGCTAAATGTCTCTGGATGCTGTATCCCATAAGATGTAGAAATGAAAGATACTTTTGCTTTTCTTGCACAATGATAGGTGATCTTGGATCGTTCATGAGTTAGCTTGAAGTGGTGAGCCTTCTTCTTTAGGAAGGCTATTACTTCTTGGTTTACTTCCTATCATAGACTATTTTTCATGATTTCTTTAGCTATCGTAGGGGCATGTCATGACTTAGATTGTTTTTGGATAGTAGAGACTTTGTGGATATAATGGATTAGGATTGTTGTTGCATAACTTTTTATTCATATTTAGTTACACATTTATCTATCTTGTTATATATTTAAAATTCATCCGTTGTTAGTTTTTTTATATTAAGATTGGCTAGGGTAATTGGGGTAGTCTCCGATCCTCGACTGACTTGAGATACGCGTCACAGCCAGGCCTTGGTTTGTGTCATCACAGTCAGAGAATGATGGTTATGATAATGATATTGTGATATTAGTTGTACACTTTTAATTAATTTTTGCATTCATATTGCCTATTACCAATATGTGTCTATATCTATCAGCCCATATGGGGGTTGTATAGGTATGGGTGATGAATATACCTTATGGTGTGTTGCATGTAGATTGAACCTTTTGAGCCTAGGGCGGTGGGGGTATGTGATAGGATAGGCTAGGTATTTGGTTGTCTGGACTAACCGATTACTCGCGTTGTTATTGATATAGTTATTATTATTATTATGACCATTATTATAGATGGTTTATGAAAGATTAGTTATTGATTCTGTATCGAGGCTTGAGGTATGATTATGGCTTTTCTATTATTTGGTTTCATTATTATGCATGATTAATTCAAGATTAAACAAACGGATTAGAATCCTTAAGTATTCTATCGCTAGTTCCTTCTATGATTATGAGGTCTTAAAGTGCTAGTCTAACAATGTAGGCTATACCTCGAGTTGAAATTGTTTCTATATATATGTATAACTAGCTAATGTAGCTATGGTATTAGCGTATATCCCTTCATTCATTCAGATTTTATATTTATTCACTATCCTTGTATATTGTCATATATCATTTTTTCTCCCTTTATATATATTGGTCAGGAATATATGGTATATTGTTGAGATTCCTGGGTATGGCTAGAATAGGATATCTCATCCTTGATACTTTTTTATCCTTATTATGTTAGTCTCTCGGACATAAATAGGGTATTTTACCCTTATTATCTCATTGGCTTGCTTATGTGGTTATTGGATATTTGGGTGTAGTTTTCCATTATGTTTGGGATCAATTGGAAGTTGCCTACTGAGTTCCATATGTTTGGTACTCAAACCACACTTCTGCAGCCAGCAGATCATAGTATAGGTTATTGCCATTAATGTTTGCATTATGCGGAGCAACCATTATTCGGAGACTTAGAGTGAGCTCCTGACATTCAGAGTATTACTTACCTCCCTCTTATGTACTAGACTAGTCTCTATGTTGTATTTAGAGATAAGTTGTATAAGTGTAATTCCCTTGGTGTTTTATTTTAGTGATGTTATTTTATTAGAAGCTATTGTACTGATGCCACCGGGTTTTGGGACTATATTATGTATGTGATCTTTTATTAAACGTATTCTATATTTTTTGCTTTATTTGTTTTGTTAGTTAATTAATAGTTATTCTAGACTCTGCATTTGGATTTCCTGCTAGTGGGGTTACAGTAGGTGCCATCATGACCTGAGAAATTAGGCTCTGATAAGTCAGGTGATAGGTATTGACAATGCTATGCTATACCCGCTATACCAGAGACAAAGGCTTTTAATGTTGTCATCACAAGTATCATCCCTGTTTGCTTTAGATCTGTAACTAAGTTATTTGATATGAGATTGACTTTCTCCTAAGTGTATGTAAATTATTCTTTGAGTTTTGATTTTTCTAGTGAGCCTCTTGCCATGACTATCTGTGTATCTACCCCTGTAGGATACTCTTTAGAGGTTGATCGAGGGCATCAATCTTCTGTTGTGACCTTTGATGGGAGTGAGACTTATCTAGATGTGATTGTCTTACATATGGTAGGTTTTGTGAAACATCAAAGAATATGGGCTTGAAAAGTTTTTTGGTTGATTGGCGATAGTCATGATATGTTTATGTTGTATCTTTGTTGCTATTTTTTAACTTGTGTAAAGGTTTCAATGATGCATGTTGATTTGTTAACTTGTGTATATGCTTGATTTTACCCGTTCGTAATATACAAATGATCCCAAGTGGAAAGAAGTGAAGCACCTAGACTTGAACCCTTAAGAAAACATCAACTTTTGTTATTTCTGGGGTGGATACGGTTGGGGGTACTTGAGTCGTACCCTAGGTCATGAATTGTACCCTTCATGACCACCTCTTTTGTATCCTAGATAGTAATTTTGGTTAATATACTTTCCACCATACGACAATGTCGGCCCTTGGTCGTAACCATGCTTACGAGTCATAAACTAGTAAATCGTATAGAGTGGATTGTTTTGGTCACGACTTGAGATCATGATTGGAGGGTGAGTCGTACCCTTGGTTATGAATCAAAGGTCCATTTTCTTACCTACAATAGTGTGGTTGACCTAGGGTAATCCTTGTGTACGAGTTAGGTTACCACTCGTACCCTAGGTTACGATTGCCAAGTGAACCGTGAGGAGAGTCGTACCCCTGCACGTGTGTGTTTTCCATATTTTAACCAAGGAACTCTTGGTCATTTAACTTACCTAATACCCTAAGTCCATGGCCTATATAAGTCTTTGTAGCATCCCAAGTCTTCATTTGCAAGACTTAAACATCCAAAGCACTCTAAAGGCTCTTGGAAGCAAGATTGGAGGCTAGGGTTTGGAGATGTTCATCTAGTGTCAAGGAAGAGGTCAAATTTGTTGGTGAATCAAGTTATTTAAGGCATGTATATCTTCCCCTCTTTAAATAACTCTAAACCCATGTATTTAACACTTGGATTAGTAAGTGTACATAGTGATTTTGAATCAAATGAAAAGGGTTTTACTATATACCAATGAATAATGATGATTCTTCTTTATACTTGTGTTGAAATATGTTATTGATGGTATATTTCATATATGGATGCTTTTTTTATGTTTTTTAATATGAGGGTATTGAGTAATCCTAGTCTTGATGATATCTACCATGAAAACAACCTTGTGATAAGTATGTACAATAGGTGTTTGTGAAAATGTCTAAGTGAAATGCCTAGTTACATATGGGTAATGTATTGAGTTAGGAAAATGGCCCAATGAGCATGAATGATTGGTAAATGGTATGTTAAAGTTATTATGAGTCATGTATTATGTATTTGATGATATTGGTGGGCCAATGACTAATAAGGGATTGAAACCCTAATCATAAAAATAAACTTATTGTGTGTATGTTGAGCCTAAATGTTGTGAAATCTTGTTAATGAACTATGAATGGTTATATGGGTCTTGGTGACCATAAATAGTAGTAATGATGTGTTGAATCTAGGCACACAGCCTATTGAAATGATCAATGGTTAAATAGTTTTTTGAAGGTCAAATGTGTAACTATTGAATTGGTCTAGTGGACATAATTAAGTCATGATAATGATTAAATGGATAGGAATACTCGTAGATGATTAGTTAAGGCCTTGTTGGCCATGTATTGAATTATAATAATCGTGAATGCTTGGAAATGGTTGATATGAACCTTGTTAAACATGTAATGGGTTATATTGTGATTTAAATAGGGAAATGAGCCTTTTGGTATGAATGTTTAATTGGTATTGTATTGGTGTGGTTAACCAAGTAATTTGTTTAACTTTGACCTTGTTGGTTTATAACTAAGAAAAGGGGTTCAATTCCCTAAACTTGAACTTGAATTATGTATGGGACCAAGTGCGGTTAAAATATGATATTATGTTTCTAATGACATATGCATAATTGTTGGTGTGGGTCTTGAAGACCATGAATGAACTTGCATTGCATTATGAACTAACTACTTAGGCCTATCCATGAGAGAAATGGCCAAATGGGTTGGTAAACACCATATGGTCGTCTATGTGTTGATGTGTGGCCTCGATGACTTGAATTGAGCAGAGTCCCTATGTGATGAATTGAATTTTTTGCTAGTATGTATGTAGAGACATGTTGGTTTGTGGCCTCAGTTCACTTAACATTGGTTGGAGGTCTAGTCCACTTACCAATTATTCGAAGTCTCGTACACTAATAATATGAGACATGTCGGTTCGTGGCCCATTCCACTTACCATTGGTTTGAGGTCCCAATCCACTTAATAATGGTTTGAGGTCCCGTCAACTTACCATATGAGATATGTCAATTTGTGGTCCCAGTCTACTTACCATTGATTGGAGGCCCCAGTCCACTTACTAATGGTTTGAGGTCCCCTCTACTTACCATATGAGATATGTCGATTCGTGGCCCCAATCCACTTACCACTGGACGCAGGTCCCAGTCTACTTACCAATAGTTCTAGGTCCCGTCCACTTACCATATCATATTTATTGGTTCGTGGTCCCAGTACACTTACTATTGGTTGGAGGTCCCAGTCAACTTACCATTGGTTAGAAGTCCAGTCCACTTACAATATAAGGGTGGAAGGTTTCTAGTCCTTCACCCCATATTTCATGAATGAGTGTATCACCAATGCTTGTTACGACTTGTTCCATAATTTGATTTGTTGTGTCTCTATATGTATACATGTATTCAATATGTCTATTCCTGTGAGAATGTGATCGCCTATGATGGGTTGTCATAGATTTGAATAAATGTACTATTTTCTCCTTATCCTTGAGTTACATGCTAAAGCCTCAACTGCTAACCGTCTTTGGACGCTACATCCCCATGTGATATAGGCACCGAAGAATTTTTTTCTTTTTCTACGCAGAGATCCGAGTGAATTCGTTCATTGACCTTGAAGTGGTTAGCTTCCATTATCTGAAAGACTTACCTTTCATGGTCATTTTACTTTATGTCATAGGCATGTATAGGTTTGGTACTTGGTTGTTGTCGCTGTCATGTTCGAACATATCTTTAACTCAATTGTTTAGAGGTTTTGTGGATGACTGTGGACTTGGGCATATTGGCTAGACTGTTCTTATAAATAAAATGGTATATATTGTCTAGAATTTGTTATAGACTTATATTTCGACTATTCTTATTTTATGGTCGGTATTTTTCTGACCGGTGTGGATATTTGTTGATGATTAGGTTGGGTTATGGGGTGATCTTAGGTATATGTGTGCTTGAGATACCAATACGACATGGCCCAAAGTTTGAGGCATGTCAAGTTGGTATCAGAGCCAGGTTCATGGTTAGTGGGGCGTCGATAAAACCGTGTCGAGTAGATTCTTTTTATGGGTATGAAGTGTGCCACACTTATAAGAAAGAGGATATGAGACATCTTAGAAATGTTTCCCTTTCTTATGATTCAATCTTAAGCTATTAAGTCTAAGGTATTGGATTTCCTCTGACTCTATTTGCTATCTTTCAGATGATGCCTACAAGGAGATTTGAGAACCAGGAAAATAATTCTGTCCCGGCGGGGATAATGTGGCAAAGTTCATCCTACTTTTATGGTTCAGACCCAGCCAAGGGTCATGACATAAGACTATCTTTGTGGGGATCCATTTGTTCCACTAAACCCTCAGTTGGGGGGTGGCACTTCTTTTTAGTTACCTCAAAAGGCTGGGTTCCATCGCTTCTTTGCTCAGTTGGATAAGGTTGGTTGAAATTGGTACAGTAGAAAGTATTTGGTGGGTACTAGTTCTCACTCTGTGACTAGTTCTTCCTATCCAAATATGTTAGGAGATAGGAATCTTCAGATCGATAATACTTATAGGGCACAAGGTGCCTAATATCAGGTCGGTAGAGCCCAACCCTCATTCAGCTATCCTTCTTATTGGTTTTGCAGTCAATCACACCATTGTTGTTGTAAAAAAGAAAAAAAAATAGGTGTTTTATATGTGGTCAATTGGGTCACGTGCAATAGGAGTGTCCCATATGGGTTGCTTCTTGGGCACAACAAAGGATGTCGGGTATCACTTCTCTAGGTTTGGCACCTACGGGTGCCTAAGTTCTGGCTAATGGTGCCTAGTCGACTCCATCTCTCCCTCCTTATAGATTTTTTGGCCAGGTTCATCATTGTCAGTGTGAGGTGGGGAGAGAAAAATGTTATAATTATGGTCAGGTCAAGAACATTCAGCGAGAGTGCCCCTCTCGAGTGGTTTCTTGGGCCAAAAGGGCCTCTATGGCTACTTCCTCTACTCCTGAACCAAAAAGTGCTATCTATGCTTCTATATGTGGTACCGACACTAGTCGAAGTCACATGTATGCACCTTCTACTCACCAGGGGTCTGAGATATCAGTGAATGTATTTATTGGTATGTTGAAAACTCCTTCTTCGTGTTATGCGTGCTTATGCTTTGCTTGGTATGTTGGACCTTATTTGTGATTGTGTATTTCAATTTGGATCTGAGTCATTTGGGCTCCCTTCTCTATTTCTACATTGATAAGAGACTCTGTGGTTGTAAGGAGTCTATCGAGAGTGTGTGATAATTGTCGATAATAAAGAAAGTCTTATTGTTTGATTGAGATGGACATAATTATATTTGATGTCAATTGGGGGTAAATCGATTGCATTCATGCTATGTTTCCTTAGATTGTTGGGTCCCTAAGGTCATGCCTTATGAGTTTTTCATTGTATGGGAAGAAGGTCCCTTGAGTGGCTAAAGGAATGGTTCTCCATATAAGAGTACAAGTTGAATTGAACTTACCCATAAAATGAACCTCATTTGTTCGGTGTTCCATGTCCTCGTATTGAGAAAGTGCGTAGGTGATCCTTTATTGGTTTTTCCCTTAAAGGACACTGGTATTTTTGGGTTTCTTGTCTTATGAGGAAATCCCATGAGAATCTTAGGTTGGTAAGTTTGCTACTTGCAAATGAAAGAGGTGGCTTCGGTGAAGGTTCTATGGAGGAGCCAATAGTCTGAGGAAGCTACTTAGGAGGCAAAAGAGGACGTAAATTCCAAGTATCCGCAATTATGTTTCATTTTGTGAACTCATGATTGAGATGTGTGTTTGTATTATTGACTTAGTCTATGTCTTCAATAGGCAATTAAAGTCCCTGAAGCTTGTGATTGATTCATACCTCTCTTAGAAAAGGGATTCGAGTACCCAATGCTTGAGTTACTTTATATCTTTGAAAGTCGAAGGGTTTAAGCCCTTGAGTTTTGATTTTATTGTGTTTTTGATAAATGGTGGGATAGAATCCTAAGGATATTGAAATGAATAGATTGATTCATAATTATCCTGATATGTGTTGGATTGGAACGTTGTTGTGTACCTTGTCCTTAATTGTTTAAAGATTGTTTTGATAAATGCTAACGTACTAACTTGAGAATGAGCTTGTCTTACCCATCATTTCTGAATGAATGATCCTAAGTGGTGGAGAATGAAACACCCAAGCATGTGGCCTTGCAAAAAATTCTGGTTGATTGGTCATGGTCATGATATTTGTTACGTTGTATCCTTGTGGTGTGTTGTTTTTAACTTGTGTAAAGTTTTCCATGATTCATATTGATGTGTTAACTTGGGACAAATGATCCCAAGTGGGAAGAAGTGAATGACCTTGACTTGAACCATTGAGAAAACATCAAATTTTGATGTCTATAGGGTGGATACAATTGGGGGTACTTGAGTCATACCCTAGGTCATGACTTGTACCCTTCATGACCTCCCCTTTCGTATCCTAGACAGTAGAATAGGTTAATGTACTTTCCTCCATAAGACAAGGTCATCCATTGGTCGTAACCATGCTTACGAGTCGTAAACTAGTCAACCATATAGATTAAAGTTTCAAACCTATAGTGGACTGTTTTGGTCACGACTTCAGATGTTGATTGGAGGGTGATTCATACCCTTGGTTACGACTCAAAGATCTCTTTTCATACCCACAGTAGTGTGTTTGACCTAGGGGAAGCCTTGGGTACAATTTAGGGTACCACTCGTACCCTAGGTTATGATTGCCAAGTGAACCGTGAGGGGGAGTCATACCCCTGCATGTGTGTATTTTCAAGCTTTTAACCAACGACCTTTTGTTTATTTACCATCACTAAAACCCAAAGTCCTTGACCTATATAAGTCTTGGTATCCTCCCAAATCTTCATTTGCAAGACTTAAAAATCCAAAACACTCTAAAGGCGATTGGAAGCAATATTGGAGGCTAGTGTTTGTAGGTGTTCATCTAGGGTCAAGGAAGAGGTCAAGTTTGTTAGTGAATCAAGTTTTTTAAGTCATGTACCTATTCCCCTCTTTAAATATGTCTTAACCCATGTATTTCACACTTGGATTAGTAAGTGTACATGGTGGTTTTTAATCAAATGAAAAGGGTTTTACTACCTAATAATGAATTATGATGATTCTTGTTTATACTTATGTTGAAACATGTTATTGATGGTAGATTTCAGATGTGGATGCTTGTTGTGTGTTGTGTAATATTAGGATCTTGAGTAATCCTAGTATTTATGATACCTACCATAAAAATGACCTTGATATAAGTATGCACAAAAGATGTTTGTGAAAATATCTAAGTGAAATACCTAGTTACATAAGGGTGATGTATTAAGTTAGGGAAATGGCCTAATGAGGATGAATGATTGGTAAATGGTATGTTAAAGTTATTGTGAGTCATGTATTGTGTATTTGATGATTTGTTGGGCCAATGACTAATAAGGGATTTAAACCCTTATCATGAAAATGAACTTGTTGTATGTGTGTTGAGCCTAAATATGGTGAAAGCTTGTTAATGAATTACTAATTGTTGTGTGGGTCTTGATAAACATAAATGGTAGTAATGATGTGGGTAATCAAGGCACGTGGCCTAATGAAATGGTCAATGTATAAATAGTTTTGTGAAGGTCAAATATGTGTGTATTGAATTGGCCTAGTGGACATGAATGAGTCATGATAATGTCTAAAGGGATATGAACACCTATAGATGGTTGGTTAAGGCCTTGTTTGGAATTTATTAAGTTATAATAATTGTGAATACTTGGAAATGGTTTATATGAACCTTGTTAAGCATGTAATGGGTTAGCTTCTGACTTAAATGGGGAAATGGCCATTTTTGTATGAGTGTTTATTAATTGGTATTGTGTTGGTGTGGTTAGCCTTGTAATTTTTTAAACTATGACCATGTTGGTTGATGGCTAAGAAGAGGGGTTTAATTCCTTAAACTTGAACATTAATTGCGTATCGGACCAAGTATGGTGAAAATATGATATGATGTTGCTAATGTCATGTGCATGATTGTTGGTGTGGGTATTCATGACCATGAATGAACTTGCATTGTCTTATGAACTAAGGGCTTGGTCCTATCAATGTGAGCAATCGCCAAATGGGCCGGTAAAGACCATGTGGTTGTCTATGTGCTGATGTGTGGCCTTGATGGCTTGAAATTCCTTGAGTTTATCCGAGTCCCTATGTAATGAATTGAATGGGTTCTAGTATCTGTATAGAGACGTGTTGGTTCGTGGCCTCAGTCCATTTACCAATGGTTTAAGGCCCCATCTACTTACCATATGAGACATGTCGGTTTGTGGCCCCATTCCAATAACCATTGGTTGGAGGTCCCAGTCCAATTAACAATGGTTCAAGGTCCCGTCCACTTACTATATAAGTTGCTTCAGTTCATGGTCCAAGTCTACTTACCATTGGTTTGAGGTCCCAGTCTACTTGCAAATGGTTCGAGGTCCTGTTCACTTACCATATGAGACGTGTCGGTTCATTTCCCCAACCCACTTATCATTGGTTGGAGGTTCTAGTCCACTTACTAATGGTTCGAGGTCCCGTCCACTTACCATATGAGATTATCAGTTTGTGGTCCCAGTCCACTTATGTAATACCCGTGTCTTTTCTTAGCTTAAAATCATCTCAAAGATGTTAGAACTTGCTTTGAAATACTAATACATTCATGTACACATGGTATTTCTAAGATTTTCACTTTTTATCATGTGGTAAATTGAATAAGCTTTCCGTTGATACCAATTTCATCAAAATCCGGTGTCGGATGAGGAAGTTATGGCCAAAATACAGAAGGCAGAAAAGCAGCCCAGGTGCGACATAGAAGGTGATGGACCATCGGGCATGACCGTTGCATCGAAGCAGTGAATCAGTTTTCTGGAAATATATGACAACAAGGTCCAATGGACCGCCAACCCAGTGATGGACCGTCGCACCCCACCGTTGCTTTATAGCAGTGAGTCCCTGTTCTGTCTCAGTCCAATAAAGAGGTCTGACGGATCATCGACCTAGCGACGGACCGTTGCACCCCACCATCGGATAATTCGTTCAGAATTTCCAGGTCATTTTAATAGGGGTATTTTGGTTATTTACCACTCGTCTATATATACCCCATTTATACCCGATTTCAGCCATTTGGTTCATCATTATTCCACAAACAAGATTAGGTTTTCTCTCCAAAATTAATCTCCAAGAACAAAATCCAATCTTCTTAAAGAACTAAGGGAATTCAAACTCTTCATTTTCAAGAACATCAAGAATCTTAACCCAGGTATGCATAGTGTTCATTCATAGACCCCTTTCATCCATGAAGCCCAAGAATCCCTTTTTCTAAATTCAAGTTTATGAATCTTTTCTATGAATTTCATGGTTGGACTGCTTTGTTCATGTTGGTAAATGATGAAATTGGAAGAGAACCATGTTTTTTAATTATCATACAATGATGTTTACATGTACTATGCCTGCAATATGTTTGATTAAATACCTAGAGGAAGGAAAATTGTCTAACTAGCATGATATCATGAAATCCTCATGTATATACAAGTTCATGCCTATTACATGTTTGATGAAATGCTTCAATAAATGTATCATGGTGATTATTATGTATTCAAGAAAGTCATGCTTTGTCAGTTTCCTTCCATCGAGTCCTAGGGGTACTTGTACCCAAAACATTAGCTGCGTGCCTAGAGTCATGTCATGTTTTCATGATACTTTGAGTCAAGCTATGAATCCTTAGACTTCAAACAGTCTTATGACTTAGGAAATCTCCATGATCTCATGAACTCAGTCAGTTGTTTGATATCAGTAGTATTCTGTCAATCAATGAAATTCAGTAATTTAGCTCATGTTCAGTTCAGTAAATCATGTTCAGTGTCCATTCAGATGGGAGTAGAAATTAGCACCGAGTGAACCCAAGGATGGGGACACGCACTATTAGATGAGGGTTTGATCCTAAGTAGTCATCCTTACATTCCAAAACTATATATCCAGCATAGGTTGAGACATCAACACTGTCGATAAGGGTTGATAAGGTGGGTAAGTGATGATAGGCGTATTTACACGCCTAAAGTACTATAATTGACCCATATTTTAGCTAAGTTTTGAGGACAAAATATATAATTCATGCACTTTTAGTCCTTTTTCCCTGTAAGTGAGCTAACAAACGTGATTAGCAAGTTTTCAGGTATAAATGATGCAGATTTCAGCATATTATGGATAACTTGACGCCCAAGGAATCTTCACGAAAGAAGGAAGGGAAAGCTTGGACGCCAAGGACTAAAAGTGACGCATGGAAAACCTGTCCCGGGCAAAAACAGCAATTCTAAAGACTTTGGGGATCAGCAGTAACTTATTAGGATTAGGATAATGATGCAGTAACCTAGTAGGATTAGGTTAAGTAATGCAGTAGCTTAGTAGGAATAGGATATGGGTGTTATAAATACCCTATTTTGTGAGAGATTTTAAGCATTCTACTTCTAGTTCTGAATCTCTCCCTATTCTTAAACAATTCATTCTTGAGTTCCGAAAACAATTCTCTTTCAATTAATTACTTTCTCTTCATCTATTCAATTCTTAATTTCCACAACAAGAGAACCGCTATTCTAAAAGAGAATTCACGCCTAACGCCATACCAAACCCTACTACACGTGAAATCTTTATTTTGGTATAATGATAAAGTCTATTGTGATTTCCGTTGCACTCATGAATAGCTAAACTTCTCTGTTGGGGTTTTGGAAGCCTTATGAGATACTATCTATTGCTATGAGTTTGTGAATTCGTGACATGTATGCTGCTTATATCATTATTCTCTTCATCTTAATGCAAATTCTTGTGGTTGCAAACGCATAGAATACACCAGTATAGCATTAACTTGTTCGAAAGAAAAGTTATATGTCTGGAAAAGAGATAATGTCAAGGTAATAGGGCACCAACCCCTGTTAAAAAGTTAGTGCCGTAACTGGATTAACCTCTTGGAGAATTTGTACCGTTAGACACGCTTTAAGCTCGAAAGAGTTAAAGTGAAATAATCCTTGATGGTCGAAAGACGCCTGGATTTACCATAGAATACAATTCTCTATAAGCACATGCATGTCTGAATTCCGCATAACTCATAGCCAATAGAGACGTATAACTCATAAGGTGGACATAACCCCAACTCTCAATTCTCATTGGTTAAACATCTTACTGAACATTCTTTCCTTTTTACTTTGCTATTTTCCGTTTTTACTCTACTATTTTGTTACATTATTGCACGCTACAAAATTCCCCCTTTTTACGAGACTTGCACCAAAAGTCTAATAATCTTTGCTTACTTAGTGACCGGCTATTCTCTGTGGGATCGATACCCAACCCATTTGGGTTATATATTTGACAACGACCGTTTACACTCTTACGAGAGCTATAGTTTGAGCGTTATCAAATTTTGGCGCCGTTGCCGGGGAATACGGTTGTCAACTAAGTTTGTGATAGTTACTAGACCCTTTGGTCAAAGATTCTCGTACTTTACTTTTAGTTTTTGTTTTTGTTTTCTACAGGTTTTTATTCAGTGCATGCCCCATACTCGAAGTTCTGGTCAACCGTTATTACCTATCAATCCTGAACCACAACGTATTGGCAGAATGGAGGCACAACACGAAATCGAAAGGATGGCTGCTCAACAGGAATAGGCTAGACTAGCTGCTTTGGCCGCCGCTCAAGTGCATCAATAGAATATTGATAACCCTGGACGAGCAACAAATTCTGACAATGAGGATCTAGGTGATGACGAGTTACTAAACCCTAGGCGTGATGATGAGATAGTAACACCTGCTAACAGAAGAGATCATCAAGCTAGGTTTAGGCATGAACGCCGACCCATGCAACCAGCATTCGACGATGATGATGATGATCTTGATGGAGCCGGAGCCACAGGAGCCATTATTCCTCCACCATTGGCACCCGAAACCAAGTTCAACATCACGAGCACCATGATTCAGTTATTGTAACTCAAGGGATTATTTGGTGGACTAGCAGGCGATGATCCGAATATGCATCTGATCAACTTTATTTCTACATGCAAGTCGTTTGACAATCCTGGCGTTGGTCAGAATGCAATTCGATTACGCCTATTCCCATTGTCTCTGTCTGGTGAGGCAACTCTATGGTTGAATGGGCTGACTCATGATTCTATTACAAATTGGAGGCAATTGAAAGACGCTTTCCTAGAAAGATTCTTTCCGCCATCCAAAAGAGCACAATTGAGAGATGAAATCAGCAACTTTCGTCAGCTTCCAACTGAAGCCCTTCATGAAACATGGGAGAGATTCAAGAAGAAGCTTATGAGGTGCCCAAACCATCATATGAGTAATGTTCACCTAATGGAGATACTATACAGAGCCTTGAATTCAATAACGAAACCAGTGGTGGATAATGCGGCTGGAGGATCATTCGTGGACCTCAGCTTTGGTCAGGCAAGCAATATGCTAGATCGGATGACGAAGCAAAGTAGAGCTTGGCATACCAGGGATTCTGAGGTAGCAAGCCCCACTTTATCTATTGGCATGACTGCAGAGCAGAGGCATAGACAAGAGGAACGTGATCAAGATATGGCGCACATGAAAACACAAGTGGATTTTCTTACAAAGCATCTATTATCGGGGAAGACCGAAAAAGTTAAAGCCATTGTAGCACATGGAAGAGACGAATCTGATACGGAGGAAGAAGCCAACTACTTGAATAATCAGGGGGGTTTTCGAGGCAATGCCCAAGGAAACCAAGGTCGGAACTACTATGAGAAATCTGGAAACAAGGACCAAGGTAGTTGGAAGAACAAGAATGACAATAGTGGTTTATATGTTCCCCCAGGAATACGTGACACCACTACATCTGGTTCTGGAAATATGGAAGAGATGATGGCTAAACTGTTGAAAGGAGTGGAAGCAACCAGCGCGGGAGTAACGGAGGTAATAAATGATTTGTCCTCAATGAAGCAATTGGTTGACTCACATTCCACTTCAATAAAACAAATAGAGCAGCAATTGAGCCAACTTTCAGCAGCACTCAATCAAAGAAAGGCAGGCACTCTACCTAGTGACACTGTGCAAAATCCAAGGAACGACGGATCATGCATGGCTATTACTACCAGGAGTGGTAAGGTGCTGGAAAATTCATCCCAAAGCAAGCAAGTGGCCGAAAATAAGGAAGATGATGACGCCATAGAAGCTGACCAAGACGTCCATGACGTCACCTCTAGTAGGTTGCAGCCTGAAATTTCTAAAATACGGAAGCAAGAGGAGAAGAAAGCCGTGGAGAAAACACTTCCATTTCCACCACCTCCTTTTCCTCAAAGATTAAAGAAGAAAGCTGATGATACCAAATTCAATAAATTCATGGCAATGTTAAAACAGCTGACCATTAATGTTCCGTTGGTGGAGGCACTAGAACAAATGCCCGGGTATGCGAAGTTTATGAAAGATCTTTTGACAAAGAAGCGGGCAGCAAGCTATGAGTTGACAGACACTGTTCATCATTGCAGTGCAATTGCTACCCGATCACTAGTTCAGAAGAAGGCCGACCCCGGTGCTTTCACTATTCCTTGCACCGTTGGATCTTTGAATTTTGCCAAGGCATTATGTGATTTAGGAGCCAGCATCAATTTGATGCCATTATCTATTTACAAAAAGTTGGGGTTGGGTGATCCTACTTCAACCAACATGAGGCTCGTAATGGCGGATAGGTCGGTAAAACGACCTGTTGGTATTCTATGTGATGTATTGGTGAAGGTTTCTTCATTCATCTTTCTAGCAGACTTCGTTATTTTGGATTGTGAGGCAGACTCAGAAGTTCCCATAATCTTCGGGCGCCCTTTCCTTGCAACAGGAAGTGTGCTTATTGATTTAAGAGCTAATGAGCTTTTATTCCGGATAAATGACGAAGTAGTTCGCTTTGATGTGTGCAAATCAATGAAGCACCCCAAAGAGCTGAACGTATTCTCGGTAGCAGATGTTTATGTTGATGATGAGAAAGCATTATCTGAAGAGGAGAAGATTATTGACGACCCATTGGCGGATGTGCTCATGAATTTTGAGCGCAAGGATGCTGAAAACTATGAAGAAACTATTGGTGCTCTAACAGGATTTGGGTCATATCCTCATGCTCCCAAGAAGCTGAACCTTGATCTCAAAAATCGAACCACACCACCAGCTAAATCATCTATTGAAGAGCCACCCACGTTAGAGTTGAAGGAGTTGCTAGTCATTTAAAGTATGCATTCTTGGGAAGCGGAAGCACACTCCCAGTCATTGTGGCAGCAGATTTGGGGGAGCAGCAAGTTGCAGCTCTCCTTGCTATTTTACGAAAGTATATAAGAGCCATTGGTTGGACCATCGCTGACATTATTGGTATTCCACCTGGGATTTGTACACACAAGATTCAGCTTGAAGAAAATTTCACACCCACTATTGAGCATCAAAGGCGTCTAAATCCTCCTATGCAAGAAGTGGTAAAGAAAGAAATTATTAAGTGGTTAGATGCAGGAGTTGTGTATCCAATCTCTGACAGTACATGGGTAAGCCCGGTACAATGTGTTCCCAAGAAAGGAGGCATGACGGTAGTTGCGAATGAAAAGAATGAGCTTATTCCACTCAGACCTATTACAGGATGGAGAGTATGCATGGACTACCGAAAGCTGAATTCGTGGACGCTTAAAGATCACTTTTCAATGCCATTTATGGACCAAATGCTTGATCGATTAGCGGGGAAAGGATGGTTTTGTTTTCTAGATGGTTATTCCGGCTATAATCAGATTTGTATTGCCCCCGAAGACCAAGACAAGACAACGTTCACATGCCCATATGGTACGTTTGCCTTCAAACGTATGCCATTCGGGCTATGTAACGCACCAGACACTTTTCAGCGTTGTATGATGTCCATTTTTCTGATATGGTTGAAGACACCTTGGAGGTGTTCATGGATGATTTCTCAGTCGTTGGTGAGTCGTTTGAATCGTGCTTGGAAAACTTAAGTATGGCATTACAAAGATGTGTTGAATTCAACCTAGTGCTAAATTGGGAGAAGTGCCACTTTATGGTGAAAGAAGGTATTATTCTTGGACATAAAATCTCAGAAAGAGGAATTGAGATTGATAGAGCTAAAATTGAAGTTATCGAGAAGCTACCACCTCCAATTTCCATAAAGGGAGTTCGTAGTTTCCTCGGTCACGCAGGTTTCTATCGGCGGTTTATCAAAGACTTCTCCAAAATTGCTAGTCCATTATGCAAACTTTTGGAGAAAGATGCAAAGTTTGACTTCGATGAAGATTGTTTGAAGGAATTCGAATGCCTCAAAGGGAAGCTAATTGAAGCTCCTATCATGGTAGCACCAGATTGGTCCCTACCGTTTGAAGTCATGTGCGATGCTAGCGGGGTAGCTTTGGGTGTTGTACTTGGACAGAGAAGGGAAAAGTTATTCCATCCAATCTACTATGCGAGCAAGGTCTTGAATGAAGACCAGAAGAACTATACTGTCACAGAACAAGAGCTCCTAGCGGTTGTGTATGCTTTTGAGAAGTTTCGTGCTTGTTTGTTGGGAACCAAAGTGGTAGTTCATACTGATCATGCAGCTCTGAGATATCTAATGACAAAGAAGGATGCGAAACCAAGGCTAATTCGATGGGTATTGTTGCTGCAAGAATTTGATTTCGAGGTAAAAGATAGAAGAGGTTGCGAGAACCAAGTGGCTGATCATCTATCTAGACTCGAGAACGAGCATATAGCGCAGCCTGATCTTGATATTGATGACGCATTCCCTGACGAAGAGATTTTAGCCACAATAATGGAAGAGTTACCATGGTATGCAGACTTTGCGAATTTTGTGGTGAGTAATGTGATGCCTGCAAATCTATCTTTCCATCAAAAGAGGAAGTTCATGCATGATGTAAAACACTACTTTTGGGATGAGCCATATTTGCTTCGACGATGCGCGGATGGTGTTATCAGGCGATGCATATCCCATGTAGAGGTGCCGAATATATTGGAAGCATGTCACACTTCCCAAGTTGGGGGACATCACGCAGGTAATCGGACAGCAAGGAAGGTATTGCAAAGTGGATACTATTGGCCTTCGATATTTAAAGATGCCTATGATTTTGTGAGAAGATGCGACCAATGTTAGAGACAAGGCGCGATTTCAAAACACCATGAGATGCCCATGTCAAAAATTCTTGAAGTTGAGCTATTTGATGTATGGGGTATTGATTTCATGGGACCATTCGTAAATTCGTTTGGAATGAAATACATCCTAGTCGCTGTAGATTATGTTTCAAAATGGGTCAAAGCAGTAGCATTGGCCGACAATGAAGGAAAGCGTGTTGTAGCATTCTTGAAGAGAAATATCTTCTCTCGCTTTGGAGTACCACGTACTATCATAAGCGATGGAGGATCTCACTTTTGCAACAAGCTGTTCAAATCCGTGTTGGCCAAATATGGTGTCAAGCAACATAAGGTAGCCACACCTTATCACCCACAAACTAGCGGACAGGTAGAGGTTTCCAATCGAGAGATCAAGCAAATCCTTGCTAAGACTGTAAATGCTAATAGGAAAGATTGGTCTCGGAAGCTGGACGATGCATTATGGGCTTATAGGACTGCATTCAAAACGCCAATTGGCATGTCCCCGTACCAGCTAGTTTATGGGAAGGCCTGTCACTTGCCCATTGAGCTCGAGCATAAAGCATTGTGGGCGTTAAAGCGACTGGATTTGAATTGGGATGATGCTATGAATCTGAGATTGGAGCAGCTGAACGAGATGGATGAATTCCGTCTACATACATATGAAAGATCAGACTTCTACAAGGAACGGATGAAAAAGTATCATGATCAGTGGATTGTTCAACGAAACTTTCAAAAGGATGATATGGTACTTCTTTTCAATTCCAGACTGAAGCTATTCCCAGGTAAGTTAAAGTCCAAATGGTCTGGTCCGTACAAAGTTAACCAAGTCTACTCGTCTGGAGTAGTTGAGTTAGAAGACAATAATGGTGTTGTCTTTAAGGTGAATGGCCAACGAGTAAAACCATATATCGTTCCTCTTGACTCGATAAACTATATGGCCACCATCTACCTCGACGAAGTCTAAGTACTCGAGGTAACTATGTCATGCTGTGACAATAAATCAAGCGCTAGATGGGAGGCAACCCATCGTTTTTCATTCTTTCTTTCGTTCTATTAAGTGTTTTTATTTTATTAAATAAAAAAAATCCAAAAAGAATAGTCGTGCCACGACCAAAACTAAGGCGCTTGATGGGAGGCAACCCATCGTTCAAATCGTTTTAGTTGTTTTAGAGTGAATATAGGTGCAAGAGGTATAACGGAGGAGATTGGTTTCAAATGTTGAGTTGGAAGTATTGCATGTTGAAGGTGGTAAGTTAGGAAAGAATAAGCAAAAGGCTATGGGTTAGGCACGGCCTATGTAAATCTAGGCCACGAACAAGGCATGGCATATGTAAATCTAGGCCACGAACAAGGCACGGCCTATGCTATGGCATAAGCTCTCAGATTCTAGAGTGCCATAGCATAGGCGCCGCCTATGCTCAACAATGCCATAGCATAGGCGCCGCCTATGCAAAGGCATTTGGTCTCAGATTCTAGAGTGCCATAGCATAGGCGCCGCCTATGCTCAACAATGCCATAGCATAGGCGCCGCCTATGCAAAGGCATTTGGTCTCTGAATCTAGTATGCCATAGCATAGGCGCCGCCTATGCTCAACAATGCCATAGCATAGGCGCCGCCTATGCTCACTTTTGGTGTCCAAATCCGATTTTAAATGGGTCAAATCCCGACCCAAAGCTTACCCTATAAATAAGAAACTTAGTCTTAGACCAAAAATACATTGCAAACCTAAGAAAAACGCCGCCTACCTCTCCAAATTCTCTCAAAAAATTTCCTTTTGCTCTTTTACTTCTCAAGAACATCTTCCAAAGGCATCAACCAAGTAAGTACTTCTTTGTTCTTCTTTAATATTCCGTAAGTACTACAATACTACGCCAACAATAAATTGTTAGATCTTGAAATAGTGTTGGTGATTTGAATGTGGTTGATTTGTTGTGATACTACTAAGTGAGTGAAAGAATACGTAAGGATGATTTTAACTTGTTTCCAACTTGTTTTTTATTTTCATACACTGTCATACTTTTGCGGAATTGACATGGTCACGAAAATTGCATAATCTTGTAAATAGAAAGCTTACATGTTGGAATGACTTGTTCATCGAGATGAGAATCATGGTTAAACTACCAACTTATGAGGTTGTGATTATTTCTAGATGCTATACCTTGATTCAATCTCTATGTAGTAGTCTTGATATATCAAACATGAAAGTATTGCCAAGATTTCAAGAAGTATGACTGCACTGATTGTATTGTTGGAATTTAACGCCTAAAACATATATCGATGAAGTATGAGTAATCGACAACTTTCACTCCACTAGTTTGTGCCAACAAAATAAGTGTGGGGTGGTGCCACTACTGCTTGTTTATTGATTGTATCCACTGATATGATGCTAACATGACTATTGTTTTAATCTCAGGTACAATGGCATCCAAAGCAAGACAAGGCAAAGATAAAGCAACCACTTCACAAAAAGGCAAGAAAAGAGGACGAAAAGAGCAAGGAGAATCCTCATCGCTGCAAGTACCGCGCCGCATGTTCGGAATTAAATGGGTCCTTGAGGAGGAAGCAAAGGAGTGGTATAGGAACAATAAAGAGAGGAAATATGTTCATGTGGAGATGATACACAAGGAGAGCCTAGCATAGAAAGAACCTCGCATGTTGGCTAAGATAATGGCGTTACATCTTGATTTCATCTTCCGAGATATGGGAGAGTGCAATCTCGATTTAACACGAGAATTCTATGCCAACTGGTCACCGAAAACCACAGGGACTGAAGTAAAGATTCGGGGCCAAGTTCTGCAACTAAATGCGGAGTTCTTCAACTCCTTTCTAGGCTTGCCATCTGTTGATCCTGCACCACTCAAGGAGCTTTACAATAGACCTCCGTATAGGGCAATTCGACACACATTGTGCGGAACAATATCTATGGCACGATGGAGCAGACACAAGGACACCGGTCGGCACAACACCTTCTCATATGCTGCTTTGAATAGGGAAGCTAGGATATGGATGCGAATAGTCAACTCTTGCATCATTCCAGGGACACAGTACACAAAGATAACACGAGATAGAGTGTGCCTGGTGTACGCATTGATGACGAATGTCCCTATCAACATTGGGGCAATTATTCGATCTACAATGCGGAAAGCTAGGCTACACAAGAGGTCCCACTTCAGCTTTGGCAACCTGTTAACTGCAATATTGAGGAAGGAAGACATCGAAGAGGAACCGGCTGATCATAAGCTTCCACACAACCCAAAGAAGGTTGACCTCACAAAGGTTAAAGAAGCTGAATCCGCGCATGGCGTCAACCTTACCACGGCAGAAAGACATGCTCGCGACGACAGCTTCTCCCACCATTTATATGGCATGATGAGGTTTACCATAATGAGCGGGGGTCGAGTTCCAAATGCGGCAGAGCTTCAACAGTTGGATTACGACTACCCAATGAATGAGCATGCGAAGGCCATGTGTGGAGTAGGTGTATACTTTGAGGAACCTCTTGATGATGATGTGCCAACCGATGATGATCGCAGAATGCCAGACTCCGACATGGAGGAGAACTCTGATGACGACGACTCTGATGATGATTCCGATGCAGGGGGTATGACCCCAGACATAGAGGATGAGTCCGACTAACCAGGTTCTTCTTATTTATTTTCCACTGAGGGCAGTGTGGCCCGTCTAAGTGTGGGGTGTTGGTATTTGCATGCTATACTTCTTTATCTGCATTTGCATTTATTCATGTTTGTTTGTTTTTTTAGTAGTTAAATTTTTTTTTGATGCATGAAATTGTTCTGATGGGCGGCACGGTATTATGACAAGAGTTTGTGCTAGAATCATTACTATTGAGACATTTAAGCTCTAAGTGTGACTCATTGTGTGATAATTGTGTGGTTGAATTCATTCATCTGTTTGGGTCAAGAGTCTATACTTCTCCCAATAAAGTTGACCATGTGCCTTGTGTGTGTGAGATGATAGTATATTCTGTGTTTGTGGCTGATGCTAGAACTTTCCCGGAGTGTGTGTAAAGTGAAATAAAGAATGTGAGTTTAGGAGATGATTTAGGCATTTCTTTGGCAGCCTGTGATTGTTTACCTTTGTTTTACCTACCCGTGGACACTATCCTAGTTAACCCCTTTTGAGCCTTTAGCCTATTTTCTTTGACAGCCTCATATGTAAGCCTAATCCATTTTTTCAAGACCATAATTTGATCCAAATTCCTAAGTGCTTTAAAGTGTAAAGTCATGTGACAAAATAAGAGGAAATTGGGTTAGTATGAAGCCTTAGAATGTATTGGTGCTTGAAGTTGTTATGAAAAAGAATTGGCTATCATAAGAGGTATGTTATGAAAAGAAAAAGGAAAAGAAAACTAAAAAGTTAGTTATGTTTAAAAAAAAAAAAAAAAAAAAGAGGAGAGAAGAGGTGGTAGAATAAAAGAAAGTAGAAAGGTTGTTTGAAAGAAAGTGTTAATGACATAATGTGATGTATTAAAGCACTTAGGAACATAGTCACTATTTCTGGCCAAAATAGTCCTACCCGTCCCTTAGCCTACATTACAACCTATAGAAGACCTATTTGATCCTAAGCTTAGCATTCTGATATTTAGTGGAGCATTACACTAAGGGCAAGCCTATGGTCATCAGTTGCAACATATGAATTCTTTGTGAGAGTGAGAGCAAGGATAATCTTATACCCATGTTCTGAAAAATGCAATACTTGTGAGTCATTATGGGTGATATATTGTGAGACACACATGGTTGATGAGTTTTGGGTAGTCTTGTATGATTCTTTGTGCCTTAACTTTTGGATACGAATTAACCATCATCACGAGTCTATGTTGGAGGCTGAATTGTTTCTAGAAGTGATTAGAAAACTACTCTTTGTTAATGATTGTCGTGCCTGTCTTGACGAATATTTTGTGTTGTTGCTGTGAAACCCAAAGTAGATGTTTAGATGGACAAGATATTTTGTTCGAGGACGAACAAAGCTTTAAGTGTGGGGTGTTGATGATAGGCGTATTTACAGACCTAAAGTACTATAATTGACCCATATTTTAGCTAAGTTTTGAGGACAAAATATATAATTCATGCACTCTTAGTCCTTTTTCCCTGTAAGTGAGCTAACAAACGTGATTAGCAAGTTTTTAGGTATAAATGATGCAGATTTCAGCATATTATGGATAACTTGACGCCCAAGGAAGCTTCACGAAAGAAGGAAGGGAAAGCTTGGACGCCAAGGACTAAAAGTGACGCATGGAAAACCTGTCCCGGGCAAAAACAGCAATTCTAAAGACTTTGGGGATCAGCAGTAACTTATTAGGATTAGGATAATGATGCAGTAACCTAGTAGGATTAGGTTAAGTAATGCAGTAGCTTAGTAGGAATAGGATATGGGTGTTATAAATACCCTATTTTGTGAGAGATTTTAAGCATTCTACTTCTAGTTTCGAATCTCTCCCTATTCTTAAACAATTCATTCTTGAGTTCCGAAAACAATTCTCTTTCAATTAATTACTTTCTCTTCATCTATTCAATTCTTAATTTCCACAACAAGAGAACCGCTATTCTAAAAGGGAATTCACGCCTAACGCCATACCAAACCCTACTACACGTGAAATCTTTATTTTGGTATAATGATAAAGTCTATTGTGATTTCCGTTGCACTCATGAATAGCTAAACTTCTCTGTTGGGGTTATGGAAGCCTTATGAGATACTATGTATTGCTATAAGTTTGTGAATTCGTGACACGTATGCTGCTTATATCATTATTCTCTTCATCTTAATGCAAATTCTTGTGGTTGCAAACGCATAGAATACTCCAGTATAGCATTAACTTCTTCAAAAGAAAATTTATATGTCTGGAAAAGAGATAATGTCAAGGTAATAGGGCACCAACCCCTGTTAAAAAGTTAGTGCCGTAACTGGATTAACCTCTTGGAGAATTTGTACCGTTAGACACGCTTTAAGCTCGAAAGAGTTAAAGTGAAATAATCCTTGATGGTCGAAAGATGCCTGGATTTACCATAGAATACAATTCTCTATAAGCACATGCATGTCTGAATTCCACATAACTCATAGCCAATAGAGACGTATAACTCATAAGGTGGACATAACCCCAACTCTCAATTCTCATTGGTTAAACATCTTACTGAACATTCCTTCCTTTTTACTTTGCTATTTTCCGTTTTTACTCTACTATTTTGTTACATTATTGCACGCTACAAAATTCCCCCTTTTTACGAGAATTGCACCAAAAGTCTAATAATCTTTGCTTACTTAGTGACCGGCTATTCTCTGTGGGATCGATACCCAACCCAGTTGGGTTATATATTTGACAACGACCGCTTACACTCTTACGAGAGCTGTAGTTTGAGCGTTATCAGTAAGCATCGTCAGATAAGGGCCCCACCATTCTCGAAAAGGGGACACTATCAGATGAGGGTCACCCCCAGCTTGTCCTTACCAGTGGCGCGGTATTGATACCCTTCTAATTGGGATTACAGATTGGACCCCAACTCAGCCATAATGGCATATCAAGGGCATATCGGTTAGATAACTACTTCCCACAGTTTTATGTTACAGAATCAGGGTTGTCAGATACAGTCAATCAGTCCCAATAATAGAACTCAGATAGTTCTTTAGATTTTAGGACTGTAAGATACAGTCAACTCAGATACAGTATAGAACTCAGATAGTTTCATCAGATTTAGGATTGTCAGATACAGTCACCCATGTTATCAGTTGTATTCAGATACAGTCTTTCATGTTATCAGTCATATCAATTATTAGCATGCCATGTTATCAGTATTCAGATTCAGTCATCATGTTATCATGGTGTTAGTTATAGTTATGTAGCTATGATGCACTCTCACATTTATGTTAGACAGTCAGTTAGCATTAATCATGCATGTGAACCCTTACATATAGCCTGCCTCACATGTATACTCAGTACATTCCATTGTACTGACGTATTTGTGCTATGGTGCTTTGTTTTTATGTTACACCATAGGTTTAGTGACATGAGTTCCAGATCAGCAGTAGATTCCAGTCTCATCAGTCAAAGTTAGAATTGAGTCCTCATCCTTTGAGGACATGTTTTTATTTTTTTATTTTCTCATTGATTAGTTTATTAGTTGGGTATATGTCCCATCAACTCCTTATTTAGATTATTTAGACAGTAGAGGCTTTCAGACTAGATGCAGACTATCATGTTTCAGACTTTAGTATTTTCAGTTTTGTTTGGGGTATTCTATTACCCCACATAGATGTTACGTTATTCAATTATGTTCAGTATTGAACCTTATGTCCTTTTAGTGCATGTTTCCGCATTATTATGTTATATTATGCAGTGTACAGGTACAAATATTAGTCATGGGTTAGCTTGTGGTCCTTCAGGGTCATGAGCACCATGTAGCATTCCGGGTACTAGATTTGGAGCGTTACAACTTACTATTGGTTAGAGTTCCCAGACCACTTACTATTAGTTTGAGGTCCAGTCCACTTACTATATAAGGTGGTTGGTTTGAGGTTCTTATTTAATTAATCGTAGGAGCTGACTGTGTTTATATATATAAGGGTGGAAGGTTGGTAGTACAACACCCCATGTTTCATGAATGAGTGTATCACCAATGAATGTTACGACATGTTCCATGATTTGACTTATTATGTCTCTATATGTATAAGCGTATTCAATATGGAAATTCTTATGAGAATGTGATCGCCTATGATGGGTTGTCATGGATTTGAATAGATGTACTATTTTCTCCTTATCATTGAGTTACATGCTAGAGCTCCAACTGCTAACTATCTCTGGACACTACGTCCCCATATGATGTTGGTGCCGAAGCATCTTCTTCTTGTTCTACGCAATGATTAGGTGTTTGAGCGGATTCATGCATTGGCCTTGAAGTGGTGAGATTTCATTCTCCGGAAGACATACCTTTCATAGTCATTTTACTTTATGTCATAGGCTTGTATAGTTTTTGTTCTTAGCTATTATTGGAGGCATGTCCCGATATATCTTTGACTCGGTTGTTTAAAGGTTTAGTGGATGACTTTGGACTTGGTCATATTTGCTAGAATGTTGTTATAAATAAAATGGTAGATATTGTCTAGCATTGGTTATAGAATTATATTTCCTCTATTCTTATTTTATGTTTTGGATTTCCCTAACCCGTATGGACGTTTGTTGATGACTAGGTTGGGTTATGGGGCAATATTTGGTACATGTATGCTCGAGCTTCCCATACGATAGCCCAAATTTTGGGACTTGTCACTATGATGTTATCTATGGTATGGATTGGTCAGCTTCTTATCATGTTGTCCTAGGCTATTATTCTAAGACCGTGGCCTTAGCCTCATCGAGTGTGCCAAGAATAGCTTAGAAGGATGTGCTTCATTTGTTTCCCAAGAAAGTTATATCCTTCCTTCAGGATCATTATTTCGTTGAGGGGTGATGTTTGTCTTATTTCACTGATATTCGTGATACTAGTGCTGCTAAACCTTTTTCTTTAGATTCTGTTTGTATTGTCTCTGAGTTTGTGGATGTTTTCCTTATGTATTTTCCTTGTATAAATTTGAATCGTGATATTGACTTTTCTATTGATGTTGAGCCGTGCATTAAGCCCATTTCTATTCCTCCTTATAGGATGGCTCTAAAAGAGTTAAATAAATTGAAGGATCAATTGCAGAATTTGCCGGATAGGGGATTTATCCAACCTAATATATTTCCTTGGGATATGCTTGTCTTCTTTATGAAGAGAAAGGATGGGTCTATGCATATGTGTATTGATTATTAGTAGTTGATGATGTGAGAGTTAACAATAAGTATGTTTTTCCTCGTATTGATAATTTTTTTATTAGATTTAGGGTGCTTTAGTGTTTTTGTAGGTTAATTTGATAATCGGGTTTCACCAATTCAGATTAGGACTTCAGCTATTTTGAAGATAACTTTTCAGACTTGATACAGTCATTATGAGTTCTTCGTCGTGTCTTTCGGGTAGACCACTGCCCCAGTCGCATTCATGGAGTTGATAAATCAAGTATTTTTAATATATCTCAACTCTTTTTTTATTATATTTATATATGATATCTTGGTTTATTATAAGAGTAAGGCTGGCCATAAGGACAATTTGTTGATTGTACTTCAGAGGTTTAAAGATAAGAAGTTGTATGATAAGCTCTCCAACTATAAGTATATATTGGAGTCTCACTCTTTCTTACTTTATGTGGTGACAAAGGATGGTATTATGGTTCATCCAGCAAGGATTACAGTAGTTTGTGATTCGTCTTGGCCAACTTATCCTACTGAGATTTGGAGATTTGTTAGTTTTGAAAGATAACATCAGCGCTTTGATAAGGTTATTAATCTATCGAATCTTCTTTGACCTTGACTTAGAGTAAGATTTACTTTCAATTGACTAATGCTTGTGAGGCAAGCTTCCAAAAGCTCAAGGATTTGTTGACTTCAGCTTCTACCTTGACTTTTCCCCAGGAAGGCGTGGGGTTTACCGTATTTTTTTATGCTTCAAGTGTTGATCTAGGTGATGTGATGATACTGAGGATAAAGTGATTGCGTATGTTTCTTATTAGTTGAAGCCCCATGAGATGAATTACTCTACCCATGGTTTAGAGTTGTGTGCAGTTGTATTTTCTTTGAAGTTGTTAAGCAATTTCTTTTATTTAATCCATTATGATATCTTCTCTAACCATGGTAGCCTTCACTATTTCTACAAATATCTAGATCTTAATATGAGGTAGAGTTGTTGGCTTGAGCTGCTTAAGGATTATGACCTTACTATTCTCTATTATCTAGGCAAGGCTAATGTGGTTGTGGATTCCTTATGTTGAAAATTGACTAGTGTGGGTAGCTTGACATAACTTTTTACCCAAGAGAGGACTTTGTCCTTAGAGGTTCAGTCTTTTGTTAACCATATGGTTGCGCTTGATATGTTGAAACCTAGGTGTGTTTTGGCATTTGCAGAAGCTAGGTCTTCCTTTAGGGGGCCGATTTGGCCTCATCAGATTTATGATGTTGGGTTGAGAGTGATTTGAGATAATGTGTTTAGTAGTCAGGCTAAGGGAGACTCAATTGATTCATATGGTATTTTGTGGATAGATGGCCGAGTTTGTATTCTGCGAGTAGGTGATTATGGTAGGTTGCTGTTGAAGAGGGCTCAATCTTCCAGATATTCCATTTATATAAAACTAACTAAGATGTATTATGATTTGAGACAATATTACTAGTAGGGTATTATGAGGAAGGGTGTAACGGATTTTATAGCACATTGCCTATGTGCTAGTAGGTGAAGATCGAGTATTCGATGCTTGGTGGTTTTCTTCAGAGGTTACCCATTCTTGAGAGAAAATAGGAATGGATCAGTATGGACTTCGTGACTAGGTTCACTCTTATTTCTTGTGGTTCTGATATTGTTTAGGTCATCGTTAATCGATTTTTAAGTCTACTCATTTCACTTTGATTTATATTTTATTTAGTGCAGAAAGGTTGGTCCGTATCTATATTCGTGAGATAGTTCATTTTCATGGGGCGCCGGTATCAATCATCTCAGATTGAGGTTTAGTGTTCACAGCTCACTTTTGGATGACTTTTTAGGAGGTGTTAGATACCCGAGTTGATCTTAACACAACTTTTCACCCCTAGACCAACAGCCCATCAAAGCATTGAAATTCCCTGAAATCTCATCCCGAGACGTCACACGGTGCTTAAGGCAACAAGTAGCCCTAAGCTAACCCCTTGATCCTGTTACTACTTTTAACACTTGCTTTAGGATAAATAAGCTAAACAATGATGCCTTACTGTGTCAACTATAATCCAAAATAACTTAAACAATGTCTGGATAGCAAAAATATTGATAGTCTAGAACATAACTTCAACTGACAATCTAGTCTGACAAAGCCTCTACTACTCAAACTGGAGAGCCATTGGGAAATACACCCAACTGACTCGCAATAATCTGAAAGTAAAACTCAAAACACTATGAAAGCGGAAAAGCTGTAAATATAGGTCCTAGAACCATGAGGACTCACCAAGGACAAGGATGTAGATAAGATGCTTGGAGATCACAGTCACTGCTAGGACTAAGCACCTGTACCTACATAATGAGACAATGTAGCACACAGACGTATATGTGGATTAGCACTTTGATAATGCACTGAGTATATGGGGGTGTATGCATTTACATAAAACAATATCAATACTCTTTAATAAAATCATGCATACAAATAGGAATGACTCACATGGCTTGAATAAGTCTAGAATATAAAACTCATGAATCATGAATGGCGAATCATGTAAAACAAATCTCGTGAGTCATTATACTTAACTTTAAAATCTATACTCTCCTCTTATTCTCAGTACTTAAAGGCTAAAAGAAGCTTTAAACAATACATTCAAACTCAGGCTTTTATATTGTGGAAAGTAAAACTTCTTTAAAACTTAAGGACTCAGAACTTTAAGGAACTTTTAACACTTGGGAACTCTAGAACTCTTTTAGACTCAGGACACTTGGAAATCGGGAGTTTCTTCTAACCAACATAAACCATGTGAGCTACATGGAGTCCAACATCTTGACCACGTTGGAGAGATCTGTTCTGTCCTTGCCATCAGAGTAGAACCTCATCTTTAGTGATCATTATCTCGGACTTGGGCCCATTAATCTCTAACCTACGGTGGCACGTAGTTCTGGGGTATGAGATCTTGGAATCATACGCAACTCGGTGCTAGATACTACTCCCATACTCAGATCAAAACTCTTAGGAAATCCACCTCAAAATAACTCAAGGGTCCGTAATAAAGACCAAAACATATTTCTATTTGCTTTAAATCATACTCAATGTGAATTTCAACTCTATTACGACCGAAAGGCCAAATCTTTCTCAATAACATCAAAGTACTCAATTCATGGGTGCTTATAGCACAAAAGTTCATAAAATTGCAAATCTCAAGTAGGGATTAATGACCCATAATCAAATCTCAAGTTAACACTCATCGAAGTGCATACTATATGTCATAAAGATTCATAAATCATATAGAAAATCTGGAATTTTCAACATTTTGCCTTAAAATCTCAACATACTCATGTACTTTAATTTCTAGAACATTGGAACTATTAAAATCTCAAGGAATACAAACATAGGGTATAAACCCATACTTCAATTTCATAAGAAAACATAGAAAATCATATATTCTCGTAATTAAAACAACTTTTGGGCACAAGGACGAAAGAAGTGTCCTTGTTCAAACCTCACATACATTAGATTATGACTTGTAGATGAAGAAGCTTGCTTGAGAATCTTTTGTTACCCTTGAGTGAGGGTTCTTGGAACTTTATCTTGGGAACCTCAAATCTTGCCCCAATTTGTGAAAGCTATGGTGGATTCTTGGAGTTCTTGAAGAAAGGATTTGTTCTTATTCTTGAGGGAGAAACCCTAACTTTGAGATGTTTTGGGAGATAATGAAGTTATCTAGTTCGTTCTGGGTATATCAAGGTGTAAAAGGGATGGAAAAATATCAAAACACCCCTTTTAAAAATGACTTAAAATCACTGAACAAAATATGTGACGGTGGTGCGATGGTCCGTCGGTCCTGACCGTCGCACCTGGGCAAAAATTGGACTTTCAACCTTGCCTGCGACGGTTGGGTCGATGGTCCGTCGTTAGAACGATGGTCCATTGGCCTTACCGTCATGCCTAACCAGAATGAGGTCTCACTATCTCTTCTGTGATAGTTTGGGCGATGGTCCGTCGCTAGCTCGACAGTCCGTCGGCCCTCTCCATCGCACTTGGGCAGTTTCGACTACTTTCTGTAAAATTTCCATAACTTTCTCTTTCAGTGTCTGATTTTGATGAAATGGATATCGTTGGAAAGTCAACTCAATTTCCCACACGATAAAAAGTCATTTTTAGGAAAACTCTATATGGTTTAAACACAATTCACTTTGGAAGTCATTCCTTAGTCTTTTAGGGTCGGAATTATACTTTACTTTACACACTCTAAAGGCTTAGACTACAAGGGAACTTTGCAGGGTCTTACAATATCTCCCCCTTGGAAACATTCATCCTCGAATGTCTCTAGTTAGTCTAAGAACACAGAGAAAACTGAGTACACATAACTAAAGCAATTGCTAAGCGGATTCCATATCTTTCTAAACTCTTGAATTCTATGAAAATTGCAAGAACTCGTGTAAGAATAGATACATAGGAACTTTAGATTATAAGGGATGAATTAAGAAAGAATAATACCTTTAGCTTGATCTAAACTCGCGGAGAAGAGGTGTGGATACTTGGCTCGCATGTCTACTTCTGCCTACCAAGTCGCGCCCTCAACTGACTGGTTCCTCCACAAAACTTTGACCAAGGGAACCTCTTTGCTCGTCAGTCTATGGATCTAGAAATCTAGGATCTCAATGGGAATCTCATCAAATGAAAGATTATTCTGAATATCAGCACTCTCTAAAGGATCCACTACAACAGAATCACCAATATGCTTCTTAAGCATGGAGACATGAAAAATAGGATGAATAGATGACAATTTTGCGGGCAACTCAATTTCATAGGCTACTTTCCCAACACGACTAAAAACTCTATAAGGGCCAACATAACGGGGACTAAGCTTCCCTTTTCTACCAAACCTCTTCACCCCTTTCATGGGTGAAATCTTCAAGTACACCAAATCACCCACCTCAAACTCAAGATCCCTTCTCCTTACATCGGTGTATGACTTTTGATGACTCTGAGCTATCTTCAACCTTTCTCTAATCAACTTTACCTTCTCCATAGCCTCAAATACTACATCAGGCCCAACCAATGTAGCTTCACCCAATACAAACCAACCTATGGGTGATCTACATCTCCTTTCATACAAGGCCTCAAATGCTGCCATCTTGATGCTAGCATGGTAACTGTTGTTATAAGCAAACTCCACCAAGGGTAAATGGTCATCCCAACTACCTTTGAAATCAAGAGCACACCCTCTCAACATATCCTCCAAAGTTTGGATGGTCCTCTCAGCTTGACCATCTGTCTGCGGATGAAAAACGAAACTCAAATGAACTTGGGTACCAAGACCCTTCTGGAAAGCTTTCCAAAACTGCAAAGTGAACTAAGTACCCCTATCCGAGATGATGGACAAGGGAACTCCATGCAACCTGAATAACTCCCGGATATACAATCTAGCATAATCCTAAGTTGTAGAAGATGTATGCACTAGCAGAAAATACCCGAACTTAGTTAACCTGTCTACAACAACCAAAATAGAATCATAATAATGATGCGAAAGAGGTAAACCAGTCTCAAAATCCATATTCACCTCTTCCTACTTCCAAGTGGGTATACCAAACTCTTGCATCACACTACCAGGTCTTTGTAACTCTACCTTAACCTGTTGGCAGGTTGCACACTTCGCTATAAACTCAGCTATATCCTTCTTCATACCACTACACCAATAGATTTCCCACAAGTCACGGTACATCTTGGTAGCGCCGGGATGAATAGAATACCACGCGCCATGTGCTTCAGCCATAATCCTCTACCTCAGATCATCCATACACGGAACACACATTCTACCCTACAATCTCAACATACCATATCCTCCTTGGTAGAAAACCTCTACCTTTTGGTCCTTAACTGACTCTTCTGTCTGACCAAACTAGAATCCCTGTCTTGCTTCTCTTTTACTTCCAAAACTAAAGAGGATTCGAAACTACTCTGCACCAAGATATTTCCCTCAATGGAATCGAGCAACCTAACACCCAGTCTATCCAAATTATGAACATCATGAGCTAACTCTTTCTTACCTTCCTCTACATGAGCCACACTGCCCATAGACATCCTACTAAGGGCATCTGCCACTACATTGGCCTTGCTCGGATGATATAGCATACTCATATCATAGTCTTTAGCAACTCTAACCACCTTCTCTGTCTAAGATTCAACTCCCTCTGAGTAAACACATAATGCATGCTCTTATGATCAGTAAAAACATCAACATGAACACCATACAGATAGTGTCTCCATATTTTCAAAGAAAAGACCACAGCAGCTAATTCCAGATCATGGGTTGGGTAATTCTTTTTTTATAGTTTCAACTGTCTAGAGGCATAGGATATAACCTTACATATCTGCATCAATAAAAAACACAAACCAACTCTAGAGGCATAACAATACACCACAAAACCATCCGTACCATCAGGAAAATTCAACACAGGGGCTGAGGTGAGTCGAGTCTTCAACTCCTGAAAACTCTTCTCGCATGAATCAAACCAAAGGAACTTAACTTTATTTTGGGTCAACCGGGTCATGGGGGATGTAGTAGAAGAGAAACCTTCAACAAAATGGCGGTTATAGCCAGCTAGACCCAAGAAACTCCTAATGTCGGATGGAGAGATAGGTCTAGGCTAATTTCTTACAGCTTTTGTCTTTTGGGGATTGACCCTAATGCCTTCGGCTGAAATAATATAACCCAGAAAGGCTAATTATCATAGAAAAAATTCACACTTGTTGAATTTGGTTAACAACTGATGATCTCTAAGAGTTTGCAAGACAATTCTAAGATGGTCTGCATGGTCATTCTAAGTACGGGAGTAAACAAGGATATCATCTATGAACACTATGACAAACATATGAATATACTGCTTGAACACTCAATTCATGAGGTCCATGAAAGCCGCTGGAGAATTGGTTAGCCCCAAATACATGACTAAAAACTCAAAGTGACCTAACGGGTTTGGAAGGCTGATTTCAGGAAATCACACTCTCTTACTTTAAGTTGATGATAGCTGGATCTAAGGTCTATCTTGGAGAAATAACTTATACCTTGAAACTAATCAAACAGGTCATCAATTCTCGAAAGAAGGTAGTTATTCTTAACTGTGACGTTGTTAAGTTGACGATAGTCAATGCATATACGCAAAGAACCATCCTTCTTTAGTACGAACAGGACGGGTGTGCCCCAAGGAGAGAGACTAGGCCTTATGAAGCCTTATTCTAAAAGATCTTTGAGTTTATCTTTCAAATTCTCAAGCTCTGCAGGTGCCATACGGTATGGAGGAATAGAAATAGGTTGAGTATCAAAAAGAAGGTCAATCCTGAATTCTATCTCTCTATTAGGAGGTACCCCTAGGAGATCTTCCAGAAAAAATCAGGGAACTCATTAACAATGTTGACTGACTGAATAGTTGGAGCCTCGGACTTAGTGTCTTTAACACCAACTAGGTGATAGATGAAACCTTTGGACAATTGCTTTTTGGCTTTGAGATAGGAGATAAAATGACTCTTAGAAGATACTGAACTCCCGGACCACTCAAAAACTGGCTCATCAGGAAACTGAAACTTTACCACACGGGTACGACAGTCTATAGATGCATAACAAGAATAAAGCCAATCCATACCTAGAATAAGGTCAAAATCCACCATGTCCAACTTTATCAAATCAGCAAGTATGGCTCTATAAAGAACAGTGATAGGACACTTTTTATACACTTGCATAACAACATCTGACTCCCCTACTGAAGTAGAAACTACAAAAGGTTCAGGAATCTTTTCAGGACTCATTTCAAAATTCACAGCAACAAGTGGGGTCACATAAGAAAAACTTAACCAGGGGTCCAACAACACATAAACATCAAAGTGGAAAACACGGAGCATACCAGTGACAACATCGGGAGAGTCCTCTTGCTCTTGATGAGATGGTAAGTCATAGAATCTATTCTGGGACTGACCACCAGCAGTACTGGATGAAGCACCCTGAGGAGGGGCTGGATAGGATAAAGAAGCTGGGGAACTAGTAGCCTAAGTCTGAGGTCGGGCATCTCTATTCCCTTGCCTAGCATGCGGACACTCTCTAAGTCTGTGGCCTAGCTTTCCATAACTAAAACAACCTCTCTAATCTGTTAAGCACTCACCGGGATGGTCCCTTCCACACTTAATAGATGGAGGATAGAGAGGTCTGTTACTTACACTATTTTAGGATCGGGACATAGAAGACCCGTTCCCTTGATCCTGTCTACCTCTAGGCTTGGTAGCACTAGATGATGAAGGTGTTGTCATGGATGAACGACTCTAGAACTGTGGATGGTTCCCTCCTTGGGACCTAGTCTAACTATGATTATATTGCTCTGACCTAGCCCTCTTGTTACCTCTTACTCTATCTCTTTCTCTTATCTTATCTGCCTCTATCTGCTGTGCATGTATCATCAACCTAGCAAGATCCATATCCCTGTTGAGTAGAGCAGTCCTACACTCTTTCAGTACCATACCAGACACACCTATCATGAACTTTCTCATACTAGCTCGAGTGTCAGAAATCAAAGCTAGAGCGTACTTGGCCAACTGGTTGAACTTCAAGCAGTACTCCTTAACAGTCATAGAGCCCTGCCTTAAGTTCATAAACTCCACTATTTTGAATTTCCTTATCTCTAATGGAAAGAACTTATCCAAGAATGCATCTTCGAACGCCTGCCAAGTCATAGGGGAAACATCCCCCTCTCTACTCTTCATCCACGCTACTACCCAGTCATAAGAAATGTCTTTCAACCGGTAAGATGTCAGCTCGATACTTTCTTCCTAATAAACATACATCACCTGTGTGATCTTTCTCACCTCCTCAAGATATAAATGTGGTTGCTCACCTGCCTTAGACCCATAAAACTTTTGCGGATTTATCTGCATGAAATCACGAATCCTAGCAGCAACTAAATCACCTCCCTACTGATTTGGAACTGCGACCTGGTTATTGGCCTTAACATTGGAGGTGACTACTTTGGCTAACTCCTAAAATACTGCTCAAAACTCAGCATGAGACACAATCTCATTCAAGGGATCAATAGGCTGAGGTTTCTCATTATTGTTTCTGCGGGCATTCGCTCTTCGAGGAGGCATTTTCTACAATAACAAAGCACAAATTAATAGTTGAGAGAGAGACAACTGTAAGCACGATAGATTCTGAATGAAAGAGATGACTTTTTCCTAAAATGTCTTGTAGCCTCTTGCTCATAGATGTGGAGCACTACACACCGATGATCAAGACTCTACATAAAGTGGTTTGTCAGACTCCCTAAGACTCCTTAAACCTTAGGCTTTGATACCAAGTTTGTAACGCCCCGAAATCTCATCCCGAGACATCACACGGTGTTCAAGGCTATAAGTAGCCCTAAGCTAACCCCTTGAGCCTGTTACTACTTCTAACACTTGATTTAGGATAAATAAGCTAAACAATGATGCCTTACTATGTCAACTATAATCCAAAATAATCGGAAATAATGTATGGATAGCAAAAATATTGATAGTCTAGAACATAACTTCAACTGAAAATCTAGTCTGACAAAGCCTCTACTACTCAAACTGGAGAGCTATTAGGACAGACCCCCAACTGACTCGCAATAATCTGAAAGTAAAACTAAAAGCACTATGAAAGAAGAAAACCTGCAAATATAGGTCCTCAAACCATGAGGACTCACCAAGGACAAGGATGTAGATAAGATGTTCGGAGATCACTGTCACTTCTGAGACTGAGAACCTTTACCTACATTATGAGACAATGTAGCACACAAACGTATATGTGGATCAACACTTTGGGAATGTACTGAATATATGGAGGTGTATGCATTTACATTAAACAATATCAATACTCTTTAATAAAATCATGCATGCAAATAGGAATGACTCACATGGCTTGAATAAGTCTAGAATATAAAACTCATGAATCATGAATGGCGAAGCATGTAAAACAAATCTCGTGAGTCATTATACTTAAATTTAAAATCTATACTCTCCTCTTATTCTCAGTACTTAAAGTCTAAAAGATGTTTTAAACAATACTTTCAAACTCGGACTTTTATCTTGTGGAAAGTAAAACTTCGTTAAAACTTAAGGAACTTTTAGGAACTTTTAACACTTGGGAACTCTAGAAATCTTTTAGACTCGGGACACTTGGAACTCGGGAGTTTCTTCTAACCGACATAAACTATGTGAGCTACATGGAGTTCAATGTCTCACCCACATTGGGGAGAGCTATTCTATCATTTCCATCAAAGTAGAATCTAATCTTTAGTGATCACTATCTCGGCCTTGGGCCCATAAATCTCGAACCTATGGTGGCACGTAGTTCTGGGATATGAGACCTTGGAATCATACCCAACTTGGTGCTAAATACTACTCCCATACTCAGCTCAGAACTCTTAGGAAATCCACCTCAAAATAACTCAAGGGTCCGTAATGAATAACAAGACATATTTCTATTTTCTTTATATCATACTCAATGTGGATTTCAACTCTCTTACGACCGAAAGGCCAAATGTTTCTCAATAACATCAAAGTACTCAATTCATGGGTGCTTATAGCAAAAATGTTCATAAAATTGCAAATCTCAAGTAGGGCTTAATGACCCACAATCAAATCTCAAGTTAGGACTCATCGAAGTGCATACCAGATGTCATAAAGATTCATAAATCATATAGAAAATCTGAAATGTTAAATATTTTGCCTTAAAATCTCAATATACTCATGTACTTCAATTTCTTGAACATTGGAACTATTAAACTCTCAAGGATTAAAAACATAAGGTATAAACCCATACTTCAATCTCATAAGAAAACATAGAAAATCATATATTCTCGTAATTAAAACAACTTTTGGCCACAAGGACGAAAGAAGTGTCCTTGTTCAAACCCAACATACCTTAGATTATGACTTGTAGATGAAGAAGCTTGTTGGAGACTCTTTTCTTACCCTTGAGTGAGGGTTCTTGGAACTTTATCTTGGGAACCTCAAATCTTACCCCAATTTGTGAAATATATGGTGGATTTTTGGAGTTCTTGAAGAAAGGATTTGTTCTTTTTCTTGAGCGAGAAAACCTAGCTTTGGAGATGTTTTGGGAGATAATAAAGTTATCTGGTTCGTTCTGAGTATATCAAGGTGTAAAAGGGGTGGAAAAGGATCAAAATGCCCTTTTTAAAAATGACTTAAAATCACTGAACGAAATATGCAACGGTGGCTGCGATGGTCCGTCGAGGGCCCGACGGTCCATAGGTCCTAACCGTCGCACCTGGGCCAGAATTGGACTTTCTACCTTGCCTGCGATGGTTTGGTCAATGGTCCATCACTAGATCGATGTTCCTCGGCCTTACCATCGTGCCTAACCAGAATGAGGTCTCACTGCCTCTTTTGTGATGGTTTGGGCGGCATTCCATCACTAGCTCGATGGTCCGTCGGCCCTCTCCGTCGCACCTGGGCAGTTTTGACTACTTTTTGTAAAATGTCCATAACTTTCTCTTTCGGTGTTGGATTTTGAAGAAATGGATAGCATTGGAAAGACAACTGAATTTCCCACATGATAAAAATTCTTTTTTAGGAAAACTCTATATGGTTTAAACACAATTCACTTTGGAAGTCATTTCTTAGTCTTTTAGGGTCGGAATTACACATCACTTGACACGCTCTAAAGGCTCAGACTACGAGGGAACTTTGCGGGGTCTTACAATATCTCTCCCTTGGAAATATTCATCCTCGAATGTCGCTAGTTAGGCTATGAACATAGAGAAAAATGAGTACACATAGCTAAAGCAATTGTTAAGTAGGTTCCATATCTTTCTAAACTCTTGAATTCTTCAGAAATTGCAAGAACTCATGTAAGAATAGATACATAGCTGAACTTTAGATTAGAAGGGCTGAATTAAGGAAGAATACTACCTTCGGATTGATCTGAACCCGCGGAGAAGAGGTGTGGGTACTTGGCTCGCATGTCTGCTTCTGCCTCCCAAGTAGCGCCCTCAACTGACTGGTTCCGCCACAAAACTTTGATCAAGGGAACCTCTTTTCTCGCCAGTCTATGGATCTGGAAATCTAGGATCTCAATAGGAATCTCATCAAATGAAAGATTGCTCTGAATATCAGTACTTTCTGAAGGATCCACTACAACAGAATCACCAATATGCTTCTTAAGCATGGAGACATAAAAAATAGGATGAATAAATGACAATTCTGCGGGCAACTCAACTTAATAGGCTATTTTCCCAACACGACTCAAAACTCTATAAGGGCCAACATAACGGGGACTAAGCTTCCCTTTTCTGCCAAACCTTTTCACCCCTTTCATGGGTGAAATCTTCAAGTGCACCAAATCACCCACCTCAAACTCAAGATCCCTTCTCCTTACATCAGTGTATGACTTTTGATGACTCTGAGATGTCTTCAACATTTCTCTAATCAACCTCACCTTCTCCATAGCCTCAAATACTGCATCAAGCCCAACCAAAGCAGCTTCATCCAATTCAAACCAACCTATGGGTGATCTACATCTCCTTCCATACAAGGCCTTAAATGTTGCCATCTTGATGCTAGCATGGTAACTATTGTTATAAGCAAACTCCACCAAGGGAAAATTCTCATCCCAACTACCTTTGAAATCAAGATCACACCCTCTCAACATATCCTCCAAAGTTTTGAAAGTCCTCTCAACCTGACCATCTGTCTGCGGATGAAAAGCGGAACTCAGATAAACTTGGGTATCAAGACCCTTCTGGAAAGCTTTCCAAAACTGTGAAGTGAACTGAGTAACCCTATCCGAGATGATGGACAAGGGAACTCCATGCAACCTGGCTAACTCCCGCATATATAATTTAGCATAATCCTAAGTTGTATAAAATGTATGCACTGGCAGAAAATGCCCAAACTAAGTCAACTTGTCTACAACAACCCAAATAAAATCATAATGACGAACCGAAAGAGGTAAACCAATCACGAAATCCATATTCACCTCTTCCCATTTCCAAGTGGGTATACTAAACTCTTACATTACACCACCAGGTCTTTGGTGCTCTACCTTAACCTGTTGGCACGTTGCACACTTCGCTACAAACTCAGATATATCCTTCTTCATACCACTCCACCAATAGATTTCCCACAAGTCACGGTACATCTTGGTAGCGCAGAGATAAATATAATACCGCGCGCCATGCGCTCCAGACATAATCCTCTACCTCAGATCATTTACACACGAAACATGCATTCTACCCTATAATCTCAACACACCATCTTCTCCTTGGGAGAAAACCTCTACCTTTTGGTCCTTAACTGACTCCTTCTATCTGACCAAACTAGTATCCCTGTCTTGCTTCTCTTTTACTTCCAAAACTAAAGAGGATTCAATACTACTCTGCACCAAGATATTCCCCTCAATGGAATCAAGCAACCTAACACCCAGTCTATCCAAATGATGCAAATCATGAGATAACTCTTTCTTACCTTCCTCTACATGATCCACACTGCCCATAGACATCCTACAAAGGGCATCTGCCACTACATTGGCCTTGCTCGGATGATATATCATACTCATATCATATCATTTATCAACTCTAACCATCTTCTCGATATAATATTCAACTCCCTTTGAGTAAAACATAATGCATGCTCTTATGATCAGTAAACACATCAACATGACCACCACAGAAATAGTGTCTCCATATTTTCAAAGCAAAGACCACAGCAGCTAATTCCAAATTATAGGTTGGGTAATTCTTTTTATGTATCTTCAACTGTCTAGATGCATAGGCTATAACCTTACCTCTCTGCATCAATACAAAACTCAAACCAACTCTAGAAGCATCACAATATACCACAAAACCATCCGTACCATCAGGCAAAGTCAACACAGGGGCTAAGGTGAGTCAATTCTTCAACTCCTAAAAACTCTTTTTGCAGGAATCTGACCAAAGGAATTTAACTTTATTTTTGGTCAACTGGGTCATGGGGGACGCAATAGAATAGAAACCTTCAACAAAACGGCGGTTATAGCCAGCTAGACCCAAGAAACTCCTAATGTCGGATGGAGAGATAGGTCTAGTCTAATTTCTTACAGCTTCTGTCTTTTGGGGATCGACCCTAATGCCTTCGGCTGAAATAATATGACCCTGAAAGGCTACTGATCTTAGCCAAAAATCACACTTATTGAATTTGGCGAATAGCTAATGATCTCTAAGGGTTTGCACGATAATTCTAAGATGGTCCGCATGGTCATTCTAAGTATGGGAGTAAACAAGGATATCATCTATGAACACTATGACAAACATATGAAGATACTTCTTGAACACTTGATTCATGAGGTCCATGAAAGCCTCTGGAGAATTGGTTAGCCCGAAATACATGACTAGAAACTTAAAGTGACCATAACGGGTTTGGAAGGCTATTTTCGGGATATCACACTCCTTTACTTTGAGTTGATGATAGCTGGATCTAAGGTCTATCTTACAGAAATAACTTACACCTTGCAACTGATCAAACATGTCATGAATTCTCGGAAGAGGGTACTTATTCTTAACTGTGACCTTGTTAATCTAACGATAGTCAATGCACATACGCAAAGAACCATCCTTCTTTCGCATGAACAGGAAAGGTGCGCCCCAAGAAGAGATACTGGGCCTTACGAAGCCTTTATCTAAAAGATCTTTGAGTTGATCTTTCAACTCCTTAAGCTCTACAAGTTCCATATGGAAGGGAGAAATAGAAATAGGCTGAGTGTTGGGAAAAAGGTCAATCCCAAATTCTATCTCTCTATTAGGAGGTACCCCTGGGAGATCTTCCAGAAAAAAATCAGGGAACTCATTAACAATGTTGACAAACTGAATAGTTGGAGCCTCGAACTTAGTGTCTATAACTCTAGCAAGGTGATAGAGACAACCTTTGGATATTAGCTTTTTGGCTTTGAGATAGGAGATAAAATGACTCTTAGGAGATACTGAACTCCCGAACCACTTAAAAACTGGCTCATCAAGAAACTGAAACTTGACCAAACGGGTACGACAGTTTATAGATGCATAACAAGAATGAATCCAATCCAAACCCAGAATAAGGTCAAAATCCACCATGTCCAATTTTATCAAATCAGCAAGTATGACTCTATAAAGAACGGTGATAGGATACTTTTTATACACTTGCTTAGTAACAACTGACTCCCCTACTGGAGTAGAAACTAGGAAAGTCTCAGGAATTTTTTTGGGACTCATTTCAAAATTCACAACATCAAGTATCCATGATTTGACTGACGAAAGTTGATACTATTTTATACATGTTCATTCACCCCGATATACTCAGTACATTCCTAAGTGTTGATCCACATATAGTCTATGTGCTACATTATCTCATAATGTAGCTAAAAATTGTAGCATATGTACCATGTTTGATCAGTTTACAGCTTCCAGTTGGTAGGTGATGAGTCCTTTTGATTCAAGGGCTCGAGTCAGTGATACGGTTGAGACGAGTGGTATTTCCTTTTTCAATCGTATTGAGTCTGGGTGTTTGGGAGTCATGACCCAACTACCCATGGTCAGTACTAGTAGAGGCTTCATAGATAGTGGGTAAAAGTTGATGTATTGGGTTTCAATTTTGTTGTAAAAATTTGAGTTGTAACCTTGTGACTCTAGTTTTGGTATTGAGAAACTTCATATTAGAGTTATATTCTGCCTTATTCTTTCGGTTTTATACATTTTATTTAGTTATTTATATGTGATGCCAAGTGAAGGGTTAGCTTGGGGTAACTTATGATCCTTAGCACTGTCTAGCGTCTCGAGGGGTGATTTTGGGTCATTATAGATGGTATCAGAGCACAAGGTTCAAGTGTACTAGGGTGTCTATGAAGCCGTGTCTAGTAGAGTCTTGAACGGTATGGAGACGTCTGTAGTTTTCTTCAAGAGGCTACAACAAATTTAGGAAAGGTCTCCATTCTTTCGAGTCATAGATCGTGCTATAGAGATATTTTCTATGCGCTTATACAGATCCTCAACTTTCTCTATTTAGACCATCTCCGCCTTATTTTCAAGGTATCAAAAATAGTCAAGCTTGAATCTTTACAGATAGTAGTGGGATTATAATTGAGTTAGAGGTACCCCATCAGTGTTTTTGAGTTCCGATGATTGAAGTGCTTTATTCATAATTCATAAAAGTCAGGCACCAATCCCAAGTCAGAGGTACTTTCAGATTTCTCCTCAGAATCCATGATGTGAAGCTATGCTTCCTTACCCAAGTATTACTCTTAAGATATCATTATTCCTAGGTTCCGATTCCTTCCCAGATAACGTTATCAGATTGGCTAGTAAGAAGCTTCAAAAGTCTCTCAAAGTGGCTTGATAAAAGCCTTGTGGTGTGTCAGGAGTCCCTCGTGATGGAAGTTATTACCTCACGCTTATGAGTCTTACAAGTGAAACAGAATGAGATGTGTATTCTTATATCATTGAATATTATGTGTCAAGTTTCTATCTTTTCCAATATGTAATCATGTTATCATTGTCTTTTTGAAAAGAAAAAATCAATTCTAGTGAAGCTGTGTGGGGCTCTTTCAATTTAGTAGCATAGTTTCTTTGTTATTCATCTCATTTTCTTATTCAAAACACAAAACCAAAGTCTAGTGAAGCCGTGTGAGGCCTATTTCAATTCACTAGCAACTTATTATGCATCCTGTTGTTCTTTTATTGGTTGGAGCTGGGCGTTTATAGTGGTGGTGACAAGAGAAGAGGTAAGGGCCATTTGTTGAACTTATATGTATATATGTATAGCTGAATTTTGTTGCACATGTGTGGGCTATTAATGAAGTATTGTGTCCTTGCTTGTTTATTTGTGTGAGGTAGATATAGAGTCATTAGTTAAGGGGAAATATTGTTTGTTGATGTATAAAGAGAGTTGTTGATGGTAACTATTGCCTTGGAAGGTACAAGTTATTGATGAAAGTACTTGGTAAATGGGTGATGTTGATTTAGGCATCCCTGAGATTGTAGGTTGGAGTTTAGTTGAGACTTATAGGGCTATGAGCTATGTTGGGGCTGCATAAATAAGTGGATAGTAATGATGTGTAGAAGGAGGGTGTGTTGATGAATTGGAAATAAGATGGGCCATGTGATTGTGATCAATTATTATCGGTTATGAAGTTCGAGTGGGCATGTGAATTTGATATTTTGTTTTATGATGTCCGAGTGAGATTAGCGCTAGACACTAAGCTTGAATGATTAGTGGTCATGAAAGTGGAGGCGGCGATTTTTTATTTAATGGTACTAGTTATAGGGAAGTGATCTAATAGGCTTGAACAGTGTGTGGAAGGGCCTAAGTTTGTTTGATTCGTAATCAAGTTTGATGTTGTATGTATGATGTAGAAGTACACCCAAGGTGCCATAGGGATGCTTTGTTCTCGAGGATTATTGCATATTATCTGGTTAGTAGTAACGCTGAGTTGCTATGTGGGACTAGCGAGATTATGAATGAAGGTGTTATGCGTGATTTCAATTCTCATGGTTTAGAAACATAAGTTATAGGCGATGTAGTGGTAGACTATGGCAGGAGTGGTATGGTCCATCAGATAATGGGAGATACCCGTTCTAAGTGTTAAGTAGTAAATAAAGACTATTGGGGCTATAGACGGATGATGTGTATCTCAGGAGGTAGTTTTATGTGTTGGCATCATGCTTTAGGGAGTGATGTGATAGAGCATGACGTGGGGCAGTTACAGTTAACTGAGAACATGACCCTGGATAGAAAGATTTGGAGGAAAAGCATTAGGATAGAAGGCTAAAGGTGTGGATGCGTCGTAGTCAGTAATTAGGTGGACTTTGATGTCCTCGGTTTAGCAATGTGCAATTTGTTGTGAATATCATACCTATGTTGTTTTATGGTGTCCTAGGTTTTGAATGCTTTTGTATGCTGCCTTTTTTTCCTGAGCCGGAGGTCTATTGGAAACAGCCTCTCTACTCCTTTAAGGGTAGTGGTATGGATTGCGTATAATCTACCTCCCCAGACTCCACTTATGTAGGAATATATTGGGCGTGTAGTTGTTATTGTTTTTATGATTTGAGGTGCAGTCATTCAGGTCAAGTTCTTTTATTTATGTGCATTGTTATATCCCCGACTCTATAGCAAGGTGATGACAGTCGGACCAGAGTTTATGTGGTGGTTTACCGCCTTGGAGCGATGGCTTAAGTCTAAGGAGGAGATGATAGGACCGATAACGGGTCAAACCTTAAGACTCTAGTGGATGTTCCACTGAGCTGTAGAATAGCTTCGAGAAGGATTGATGTTTGACCCTAATCTCATTTTAGTGCTTTTTGTTGTCCCAGTACCTGCTCATGTTTTACATTTCTGATCCATTATCCTAATTCATGTTCATGCATATGATAGAGAATTATGTACTCCCCTAGTCCTAAAATGAGGGGTTCTGGTGCATTTGGCAGTCGGGATCATATCCCATGAGTTTTGAACTCCAAATTCTGATCATGCAACTCGTGACTTAAGTACTCGAGCAATGCTTTTAGTGATTTGCAAAACCCAAATTTGTAGTACGCATGTTCTTGGGCTAAACCACTTTGATAAGTTTGTGATGTTAAATGCCTCAAGAGTCAGTTGAGTGACAAGTAGGTGCAATGTCCCTTCATACGCTAGGTCCTCATGTTCTAACTTTTCAGTGACCTCTTCCTTAGGTTGCGATAAAGATAATGGATAGTTGTGCTGGTAGAAGAGAGTAGATGTGTCGTATTGGGTAAGATAGTCGTATGTATAGGTTGACTCTTGAGTCCCTCTTGTCCAAGAAACCCTAGAACCCTTTTCTGAAGTTCAAAGATTCTTATGTTTATGATTTTTCATGATTCATGTGAGTTGAAATTGATGTTCATGCTATGATTGAGTTGTGACTCGTGTTTGTTTACAAGGTTATCAAGCTTTGACCCTAATATGTGATATTCATGTGATGTCTATGATAAACCCTTTTCACGTTGCTTGTTAGATGATGTGTTCATGCCAATTGAGTGAAGAAATTATTGAATAAGCAACGCATGCTCCCCATATATTTGATGAAATGCTTATGTGAAGGAATTAGAGCCAATACGGCATGTTGACTAGGAACCCCTCCCCCCCCCCCCCCCATTTGTGTGCAAATGTTTTGTTGAAAAGCCTCAGTGAATGAATTGTGACACGATAGTTTAGAATTCCCTCAATTATGTGCTCTTTGATACATACTAAGCCTTTGATACATGCTAGGTGTTAAATGGATGAGCTGTGATGTGACATGAAGTTTCCCCAATTATGTGTTCTTCGATACATTCTAAGACCCCAAATACGTGCTAAGTGCTTGATGCAAGGCCTTGTTGAATAGAGCGCGACCCAATAGCATTCCCCCCCAAAGTTATCGCGTGCTTACAATCCCCAAATGCTTGAAGTGATGCCTTAGTGATTGTGATGGTGAATGAATGCCCATGGTCATGAATGGTTATGTTTTACCTTTTTGTTATCGAGTCCTGGAGGTATATGTACCCGATAATTTAGTTTTTTTCTAGAGCCCGTGTCCATCTTTGCGATAATCTCAATTGAGCCATGATTCTCAGAACTTCATGAGTTATAGAACTCAAGACTCTTAGAAAGTTACAGAACTTGAGTAATCTCGGTATCTTTAGCACTCTAGCCTCGGTTGTATACTTTTATCTGATCTAGTAGTATACACGTGTTCAATGCAAACCTCTGTAGTATTCAAGTACTCTTTTCAGAGTTCAGTAATATTCAGTCAGATAGCAGAACTAAGCGAATTCGGTTATTCATATGAGTCGACTTAATTAATCAGCTTTAGTACCATCAGTTCCCATGGTCACTCGCTGGAGAGGAGTGACCTCAACCTCTGTACTCAGTTATCTATATCGAGAGGTCCAGTTATTCAGTATCAGTGTTATCGGACCCCGAGATTATCCTCCAGATAGGCTTGATCTCAGATTCAGTTTAGTAACCTTATTATTCAAAGATCACCCGTTAGATAGGCTTGATGTCAATTTCGGGTTTGGTTGATTATCTTCTTTGGCAGATTCAGAGATTTTCCAGCTAAATAGGTCTGGTCTCAGACATAATCATTTCTCATCATTGACAGTAGGTTCAGGGATCATCTGTTAGGGAGGTTTAATCCCAGATTTAGTTAGTCAAAAATTGCAAGCGCTAAATACATCATGAGATAACTCTTCGTTATAAGACTAAGGCAAGTTAGCCCAAATTCATAGGAAGGTAACACCCTTCCTTCATTCAGTTCCTCTCTAATCTGAGATTCAATATACATTTGTTCCTATCGTAAATAAATGCATTCTTCGGGTTTGAAAAGGTATAGATTCAGTGTGACAAGTATTTCAGCTGTGCGTCATCAGTTCTCTCTGTTTTTCCTAGCCTGACTATCGACATTCGAGGAAGAATGTTCCCAAGGGGGAGATATTGTAAAACCCCGCAAAATTCCCTCATAGTTTGAGCCTTAGAGCTTGTTGAGTGAAGTGTCATTCCAGCCTTAAAAGTTTGAGAGTTGTCTTACCAAGTGTGAAATATTTTGAATCATGTGGAATTTCCCTAATATTGACTTTTTGTCATGTAGAGCATTGAGTTAGCTTTCCAACCATACCAATTTCATAAAAATTCGACATCGAACGAGGAAATTATGTTCGTTTTACTGAACGTTGTCGGAATTGCCCAGGTTTGATGGATGATTCAACAGACCGTCAAGTCTGCGATGGACCGTCAATCATCCCATTGAAACCAAGGAAGTGGCCCCTTTTTCTGGCCATCGTGCGATGGCCAAAATAACGGACCGCCAACTTTTAGACAGACCATCACTTTGACCGTCGCTCTGAGGCAGTGTGGCCTCATCCTGCCCATCGTGCGACGGCCAAAATGGAGGACCACCAAACTTTCGACGGACCATCGCTGAGACCGTCGTAGCGAGGAAGTATATCCCTTTTTCTGGCCATCTTCCAACGGACGATTCGACGGACCGTCAAACTTTTGACGGACCATCGATTCGACCGTCGCAGCCCCCATTCAGTATTTTTTACCCATTTTTGAAGGGATATTTTGGTCTTTTCTCCTCTTTTAAACCCTCCTATATATTCTATGCGAAGCAGCTGCCTCATTTTTTTATCTCTAACACTAATGAGCTAGGGTTTTCTCCTCCAAATCAAATCAAAACAAAATTCTTCTCCAAGGAATCTAAGAACTCACCATGGATTCTTCAAATTGAGTTGAGATTCAAGTTACCTAAGTCTAGTGTGGCAAGAACCCTCTCTTTCAAGGATAAGAAGAAGATTTTATAGAAATCTTGTTCATCCAATGTCATAATCTAAGGTATGTGGGGCTTTAAACAAGGGTAACCCTTTCACCCTTGTACCCAAAGGCTTATTTACATCATGATTTTCCTGAAATCTAAGAGGTTTTACATGAATTTGAATTAGAGGTTTTCACCCATTATTATTGAATGCTTTATCTTTATATTTCCCATGAACTAAGAGTCAAATGACATGATTTCTGCATATTTTATTGAGAATTTACAGCTAGGTATAAACCCCATGATTTTACTTCTTGAAAAGCTAATATTTACAATGTTTGAGACATTGAAGCATATGACTATATTGAGATTTTGAGATAAATTGCTGAAATTCCCATATTTTCACATGATTTATGAATCTATATGCTATACATTATGCTTTTGATGAGCTTTAACTTGAGATTGAACTATGGGTTAGTAAGCCCTATTTTGGACTTGTGAATTTGTGAACTCTTGTTCTATAAGCACCCATGATTTGAAAATTTTGAGATGATTGAGAAATGAATTGACCAAATGGTCCGAGAGCTTTGAAATCCACTTCACTTTATGAGATTATTGATTTAATTATTGGGTTTGTGGTGAACCATGAGATTATTCTAAAAGTGGATTTTTATGAGATGAGTGTAGATAATCCAAAGGGAGTAGTATTTAGCACCGAGTGGGTAAGTTACTATGGTTTCTTACCCCAAAACTACGTACCATCGTAAGTTGGGCCTGAGGCCGAGTTTATGATTATTGGGCCTAAGGCCGAGTTGATATTGGGCCTGAGGCCGAATTTCATTTAGTGATCACTAGACCCATGTTATTCTCTCTGACAAGAGTATGACGCTCCTCCCCAATGTGGGGTCTCTTCCTTAGGGGGAAAAAACGTTGGACCCCATGTAGCTCGCATAGTTTATGTTGGTAACGAGAACATCCCTTGTCTATCAAACTTGAGACCAGCTACTTCCTCGAAAACTAAAGTATTTTCCCTCCTATGAGCTATTTTCCTACTAATGAGGTTGTAAAATGGTTTCCTAGATAAATTATTCACTTGATATGAATTGTCTCTTCAAAAGGAAGTGTTTTCCCTTGATTTGGTATTTTCCCATGAAACCTTGAGATGAGTTATTTTCACTAAACTAGAGTATCTTTCTTTTGAGATTGAATGATTTCCCAAAATCTTGAAATGAGATATTTTCCTAAAGTGACTGAAATGCCTTCAAGTATGTTTCAAAGTGATATGATTTAGAATTCCAAGTATTTGAGTTCAAAAAGAGTTATGAGATCTTGAGCACTAATGAAGTTTTACTCTCCTTGAGGCATATGCATGAGTTGATAGTATTGTTTAAAGCCCCTTTGGTCTTGAGTATTGAGAGTAGGAAAATATTTCTAATTTCAAGGTTAAAGAATGATGACTCACGAGATTTGTGTTATGTGCCTCATCTTACATGATTTATGAGCTTTACATTTGATACTTGTTCATGCTATGTGAGTCATCCCATATTGCATCCATGATTTGACAGAAGAAGGTTGATACTGTTTTATAAATATGAATTCACCCCCATATACTCAGTACATTCCCAAGTGCTGATCCTTATACACATCTATGTGCTATATTGTCTCATAATATAGGTACAAATTATAGCATATGTACCATGTCCGTACAGTTCGCAGCTTCCAGTTGGCAAGCGACGAGTCCTTTTGATTCAAAGGCTTGAGTCAGTGATACGGTTGAGACGAGTGGTATTTCCTTTTTCAGTCGTATTGAGTTGGGGAACTTGGGAGTCATGACCCAACTACCCATGGTCAGTACTAGTAGAGGCTTCATAGATAGTGGGTAGAAGTTGATGTATTGGGTTTTGATTTTGTTGTAAAAAGTTGAGTTATAACCTTGTGACTCCAGTTTTGGTATTGAGAAAATTCATATTAGAGTTATATTCCGCCATATTCTTTCGGTTTTATGCATTTTATTCAGTTATTTATGTGTGATGCTAAGTGAAAGGTTAGCTTGGGGTCACTTATGACCCTAGGCACCGTATAGCATCCTGAGGGATGATTTCAGGTCGTTACATCTAACCTAAGGTAACGTGATCGCGGTCAGAGGAATGCTATCGCGGTCTATCAAGTTTGTCCAACATAACGTGATCGCTCACTCATAGTCGCCACCACGGCTGCGCAATCACAGCCTAATCTTCGCGGTTGCGACCTAGCAGGAGGAATGAGTAAAGGGCATTCTAGTAAAATTAGAAAGCTGAAGCAACCTTATAATGGGGAATTCACAAACACTTTAGCATATAGAGGGAAGAACCCTAGAAAGAGAGTGTGGAAAATTGGTTTGTTCATTGTTTTGTAATTATTATTCCAACAGGAAGTTAGTGATTTTGAAGTGTGGAATTTCGGGTAATCTCATAGTAATTTGAACACCCATAGTGTTTGAAGTATATAATTTACTCCTTGAGATTCGATCCCAGTTCAAATTGGGTTACTTGGCAACGACCGACTTACCCCTCAAACATAAGAGTGAGTTGAGCGTTATCAAAATGGCGTTGTTGCCGGGGAATGAAATATAGATTACGCTTGTGTGCTGTCATTTTTACTAAAATATACCTGAAGTGGTGAAATTTAATTTCTCTTTGGTTTTTGATCTTTGCATAGGGAATGATATTATTCCCAAGTCATCCTAAGTCATGAGGACTCGGCTTGTATTGGGATCGGAGATCATGAAAGTACAATTCTCATTCCCTCCACTAAAGAGCATGGAATATTTTACGTTACACGTGTAATGATGAAATATCTCCACTTAAAGGGACAATTCGGCGGTGAAACTCATGAAGACCCGAATGCTTATTTAAAGGGTTTTGTGGAATTATGTACTCCATTCAAAGTCGCACATATATCCCAAGAGTCCATCCGGTTATGCCTTTTTCCATTATCTCTCACAGGAAAAGAGGTGGTATGGCTAAGTTCTTTACCAGCCGGATCCATTACTTCATGGACAAGTCTCATGAAGATCTTTTTAGGTCAATACATCCCACCATCTAGGAAGTTGAAGTTGAGGGATGAGATTGTTCATTTTCTCTAATACCACAAAGAATTATGGTTCGATGATTGGGGAAGATTTAAATTAACACTTTTGAAATGTCCCACACATGAGGTGTTGGAGAAGATGCTCCTCCAAATCTTATATCGAGCATTGGATCAACAAAATAAGGTCATAATGGATAATGCATCCGGTGGATCATTCATCAACTCACTATATGAGATTATTTCCAAAGTCTTGGACTAAGTGGAAATTTAGTATAAATGTTAGGACATAGAGGAAACTGAGGTGGCAATGAGGGCTCCCTATTTGTCCTTTGTGTACAATGATAGGAAAGATGAATAAGAAGAGACCGATGCTAAGATGAGCAAAGTAATGTCTTTCCTTGTGCTTCTTATTGATAATGTGTTAGGAGACTCAATGGAAAGTGTAAGTGTGATAATGCGATAGAAGTCAAAACTTGTGAAGACAAGGAGGAAGAGGTTATAGGTGCTAACATAGGGATGAGACCTAGGAACTCGAAGGGTTTCCATCTTTCTCTACATGGACAAGATGGGAATTAAGGTCCGAACCGAGAAAATCTAAGCATGGGACATTTTGAAAGGAGAGAGAAGATCAATAGAGTTATTTTAGTGCAGATCTTATGTAATGTTGAGAGAACCAGAGAAATGGTGAGTGAAATGCAAAGTGAATTCTCCATGCTCTACTAAACGATTGCATGTCACTCCTTCTTTACCCAACAACTTAAAGAAAAAGTAGGCGAAATATAGAAATATCTAATGGAGAGGCAAAGTAAAGAAATGAAAAATGGGGAGGCGACAAAGGCAAAGAGAAAAAGACCCAAGGTTGAAGAGAAAAAGTTAAATGAGATGTTGATGAGAAAGCCAATGAATAGTGAATGCCAAATTGTTTCTACACCTTCGACCTTTATTCATCCTCTTTTCCAAGAATAGTCATTGAGAATGGGAAAGCATGATAAAGTCAACAAATTTTTTGATAAATTTAGCAACCTTTTTATTAATATACCTCTTATCGAGGCATTGTATGACATGCCAGGGTATGCTAAATTTATGAAAGATTTGGTGTCCAAAAAGAATGTTTTGGCAAATGAAATCATAGATATTACTCACCATTGTAGCACCATGATAACAAGCACATATGTTGAAAAGAAGAGGGATCCCGGTGCGTTTACAATCTCATGCACCATCGGCGCCTTCATTCGCTAAGGCTTTGTGTGATCTTGTGGCAAGTGTGAATCGTATGCCTTATGCTATATTTCACAAACTTTGATTGAGTATGCCAAATCCCCCAAAAATTAAGTTTCTTATGGATTATCGATCTATTAAGAAGTTTATAGGGATCCTCCACGATGTTCTAGTAAAAGTAGACCAGTTTATTTACCCGACAAACTTTGTTATTATGGATTGTGAAATAGACGTCGAAATCCCAATTATCTTTGGAAGGCCATATTTAGCTACCAGGAAGGCATTAGTAGATGTGGAGTCCGGGGAGATGAAGTTTTAATTGAATGGTGAAATAGTGACCTTCAACATCTGTAAGACTATGAAACAACCAATGGACCGACAAGTCATTTTGGTAATCAATGTGTTGATGGGAAAGTGTCCAACCATGTCAATGTGGGCTTGTTGAACAACCCTTTATTTGTTGTGCTTTGGAATTATGGGAGAGAAGAAGTGGAGAAGTATGATGAAGTGGTGTCTTCTCTAACAGGGCTTGGGTTTCACACTAAGAACCTAGTTAAATTAGATCTTGAACTTAAAAGGTGCACAAGTTCACCCGCAAAACCCTCCGTTCTTAAACCTCCCAAAATTAAATTAAAGCCTTTACCATCTTATCTCAAATACATGTTCTTCGGAGAGAATGAGACTTTTACAATCATTATTGCTAGTGACCTAAATTCCTTTCAAGTTGAAGCATTGAAGTTGGAGGTAAGAAAATCCATTCAGGACATAGGGTGGACAATAGTGGATATCATTTGCATAGCTCCCCCATTAGCATGCTTACACAAAATTAAACTCGAGCAAGATCACATACCAAGTTTAGAGCACCAAAAAATATTGAACTAACCCATGAAAGAGGTGGTTAAAAAGAGATTATAAAGTGGCTTGATACGAGAGTGATCTATCCTATATCTACTAGCATGTGGATGAGCCTGGTGCAATGCGTCCTAAAAAATGGTGGTATCACGGTACTCGAGGATAAAAAAATGATCTCATCCCTACCTGATCAGTAACTAGATAGCGAGTTTGTATGGACTACCAAAAATTGAACTCATGGACTGAGAAGGACCATTTTCTAATGCCGTTCATGGATCAAATGCTAGATAGGCTTGTCGGAAGAGGGTGGTATTGCTTTTTGGATGGGTACTCGGGCTACAATCAGATTTGTATCATTCTGGATGACCAAGAAAAGACAACTTTTACTTGCCCATATAGTATGTTTGAATTCAATCGAATGCCCTTTGGGTTGTGTAATTCCAAGGAAACCTTTAAACATTGCATGTTATCAATATTTACGAATATGGTTGAAGACTCCATCGAAGTATTTATGGACAACTTCTCGGTAGTGGAAAATTCTTTTGACTCATGCCTCGAATACTTGAATAAGGTACTTGAAAGGTACGTGGAAACAAACCTTGTCTTGAATTGGGAAAAGTGCCACTTCATGGTCAAAGAAGGAATTTTCTTAGGCCACAAAATCTCAGGAAAAGGCATTCAAGTTGATCAAGCTAAGGTTGAGGTAATTTCCAAGCTCCCACCCCTATTTCAATAAAAGGTGTTCGAAGTTTCCTTGGCCATGCTGGGTTCTATCGTCGCTTTATAAAGGATTTTTCCAAGATAGATCACCCTATGTGTAAACTTATTGAGAAAGAATCTAAGTTCAACTTTGATGAACTATGTTTCAAAGCCTTCAAGCATCTTAAGGAATTTCTTATTTCATCCCCAATTATTGTTGCTCCGGATTGGTCATCCCCATTTGAGGTAATGTGCGACACAAGTTGTATTCCATTGAGTACGGTGCTAGGGCAGCACAAGGACAAGCTTTTCATCCCATCTTCTATTCTAACAAAACCCTGAATGACTCCCAACGCAACTACACCATCGTCGAGCAAGAATTGTTGGCAGTTATCTATGTCTTCGAAAAGTTTTGGGCCTATTTGTTAGGCATTAAGGTGGTGCATAAGGACCGCTCCACTCTAAATTATCTCTTGGAAAAAAAGGAAGCAAATCCACATTTAATTAGGTGGATTTTGTTACTATAAGAGTTTAACTCTGTGGTGAAAAACCAAAAAGGGTGCAAGAATCAAGTGGTTGATCATCTCTCTCGACTCGAAGGCGACCATAAGAAGCATGGTGAAATGGAAATTAATGATTATTTCCCTGATGAATTGATCATGGCCATCAATGGAAACAATACACCATGGTATACCAATTTTTTCAACTATGTAGCAAGTGGTGTGCTCCCCGAGGGACTGAGTTACCACCAAAAGAAATGATTTTTATTCCGCAAAGTGATATTTTTGGGATAAGCCTTTTTTATTTCAAGAGTACGCCGATGGATTTATTAAACGATGTGTTGTTGATTTAGAAATAAATGACATTTTGGAGGGTTTCCACTCGTCACCTTACGACGATCATCATGGAGAGATCCGAACTACCGCTAAGATCCTTCAATACAAATTCTATTAACCTTCCATGCATAGTGATGCCATTGAATGGGTTAAATCTTTTCATAATTGTCAAATACCTGGTGGTATTTAAAGAAGGCATGAGATGCCTCTCAAGCCTAACTCGAAGGTGGAACTCTTTGATGTATGGGTAATCGATTTCATGAGTCCTTTTGTGAGCTCCTTAGGGAATAAGTATGTCTTGATAGTGGTCGACTATGTTTATAAATGGGTGGAATCCATTCTACTCCCCACTAATGATAGAAAATGTGTTACCTCATTCCGAAAAAAGAATATTTTCACAAGGTTCGGCACCCCTCAAGCAATCATTAGTGATGGCGATTTAGATATTTAGTGCTCTTCTTGAAAAGTATGGAGATAAGCACAAATTCGCCACCCCATACCACCCCCAAACAAGTGGTTAAGTGGAGGTGTCAAATAGAGAAATCAAAGTCATACTCAAAAAGATGGTAAATATAGGCCGCACAAATAGGGCAAGGCAACTGGATGAAGTTCTTTGAGTCTATAGGGTGGCCTACAAAACCCCAATAGGTATGTCGCCCGATGAATTGTTTTTTGTAAGGCATGTAATTTACCCGTTGAGTTAAGCATAAGGCTTTGTGGGCTTTGAAAAGATTAAACAGGAACTGGAAGAAGCATCCGGGGCACGGGTGACACAGCTCTATGAGATGGAAGAGTTTTAACTAAAGGCTTATGAGAATGCAACTATGGATAAGGATAAAATGGAAAGCATTGCATGATGCTATAATATTGCGATGAGAATTCCATGAGGGAGAGTAGGTACTCCTCTACAACTCCCGTTTGAAACTCTTTGTGGGGAAGCTCTACTCAAAATGGTAAGGACCATTTGTGATTTCTAAAGTCTATCAAGTGGTGTAGTTGAGTTGGAAGACAATATAGGGAAGAAATTCATAGTCAATGGTCAAAGGGTGATTCACTACAACGAGAACATCTCTACATCAGCATATGTGGAGTGCGTGAACTTCAAAGATTCTACTTAATGAATGGAGAAAGTCGTGCCGCGATGTTAAATTAGGCACTTGATGGGAGGCAACCCATCCTTAACTAATTTTTATTTGTTTTAATGCTTTGTAGGTCTTTTAACATAAATAGTATGCTTAGAAAACTAGGTGAAAACAAGAGCTGAAAAACTAATAGATTTCCAAAAAATGAAAAATAGAGCAAAAATAGGGGATTTCAGTCTCAGTTAACGTACTTGTGGTCATCAGACCACTATCGCGTCAATCCAACCATGGACATGTTGCCGTAATTGCAGCCTCAGATTCCTACAATGCCTCTTGACCATGGGATCCTTTCTTATCCTTCTACTTTTTAATTATTGAATTTACTTTAGTGAGGGCACTTCAAGCTTTTAAGTTGAGGGTGTTGTAGTTAGGCTATGTGATATTTCTTAGCTATGAATGAACCTTTCCCGATAATGGATTGAGTAACGCCTCAAGAATGCAAGGGAGTCTGAGTACCCGTAGCATTGATATTTTGGGGTTGCATTAAGATCCATTGGCGAAGTCTGAGTAACCATATAGTGGATCGCCCATACTATGAATTCCAATGTGAAATGATAGCTTGGATGGTTTCCATGATTAGAAAATTATATGTGGTGCATATGCAAAAGAAAACAACCCCCTTCGTCCAAAAATTTTAAAATATTAGAAGGCATGGAAGTGAGAAACTTTGTGATGAAATTTTCCCTCTTTCTAGGACTCTGAAAGTTGACTTTAAAAAATAATGAATACTCCATATTTGTCCCGAGCGGGTAAAACAATTGAATCCCCTTGAAGACATTCGCATGCCATGTTTGTGAGGTTAATTGTCTCCATCTTATTTATACTTGTACTATCTAGAACTTTCCCCTTTAGTCTTTGAAAGATAATTTTTTACTGTGCTTGGTTGGTAAAATGATCATAGGTCATCTTGTGTTTTTGGAAGTCCACATTATCCTAAAGAGTCTACCAATACATAAGAGCTACCCCTAGTCACCCTCTTCGAGCCTTTGTACCTTTCTTTGGCAAACGCATTACAAGTCGTGACCCTTCTATTCATCCACTCTTGAACCCTATCCTTCTTGAACTTGAAAATACAAATTGAGGCTAAAATCCTAAGTTGGGGGTGGTGGAAAGACAAAGAAGTATAGTTGGGCCACGAAGTTTCAAGAAGGTTCCTACAATCTTCAGAAAGTGAAGCTTTTTGGATTTGAATAAAGAAAAGATCCTGTAAAAGAAAGAAAGGTTTCATCTATGTGCAAAAATTATAGAAGAAGAAAAAAATGAAAAGTGGGAAAATTGAGAAAAAGCAAAGGTAGGCAAAATAGTGAAGTGAAAAGAAGTGGCACAATAAGTGAAGAATAAAGAGAGTATGATGTAGAAGTTCAAGGAGGGTGTAAACTTGTGTTCCTAAGTTTATCTTCTACCCTACCCAAGACCTCCATTACAAGCTCAATAAGCCATTTGTAATTCCTAATTAAGTGTAGTCATTGTAGTGGTGATTGAAAATATAGGCAAGCCTATGGCACGGTACTTGTTAACATGGAGAATTTCTTGAGAGAGTGAGTGAGTGCACTTAAAATTCCTTGTTGCAAGATTGGTGGCTAGGTGTGTGAATTTCTCCTTTTTTGTGAGGAGGAATGTGAACTAGTTGAGGTGGGTGATTTCGTCATCTCCCGCACAATGAGATAATCAGAAGTATTGCATCTTTGAAGTAAGCATGTGAGTTATTTCTAGAGCATTAGTAGTTGTTACATGGTTTCTCCTCAAAATCTATTCCATTCTTCACTATTCCATTTTATGATGAGGGGAGTTGTTAAAATCCTATTTGCCTATGTGTAAAAAGCTTTTTGTTGTAGCAATCTAGTTTGATTCATCATGATCATTGGATGATAGAATGAGATCATACATATGAAATTGTCTCATAGTAAGAGGTAGAGTTTCTTGAGGACAAGAAAGGTCTTGAGTTGGGGATATTGATGAGTGGTGAGTTCACCACTCATTCGCCCTCATTATTCTTGCACATTACATTATTTTGAATTAATAAATAAGGCAGCATCTATGGATAGATGCACTAATATCCACTCTTTGCAGGCATAAAGTTGAGGAGACCAAAAACTATGGATGGGAGATAAAAATGATAAAAAGGGACAAAAGAAGAGCGCAGCTGAAGATTCAGAAAAGGGCCTCATGTATCACAGTCGTGGTCTGTGCACCATAATCATTGTCAACTAATCAGAGGATTTACTTAGCCTTAGGTAATGCGGTAACGGTCGAAGGAATGCGATCACGGTCGGTCAAGTTTGGCAAACACAATGCGATCACTCACTCATAGTCGTGACCGCGGCTGCGCGATCGCCGCCAAATCTCCACGTTGGCAACCTAGCGGGAGGAATGACTAAAGGGCGAGAGTGTGAAAAATTGGTTAGTTCATCATTTGGTAATTATTTTTCCAATGGGAAGTTAGTGAATTTGAAGTGTATAATTGAAGATAATTTTACCCTCTCTTATTATGAATTCCATGAATGCACTGCTTGGTACTGATGTGTGAGCCTATGCTAACACATTTGAGGATTTTAACTCTAAATAATTGTAACTTTAGTTGTTTTTGATTAGTTTACTTTGATTTTTGTAGTAAATGTTGAGATATAGGAGAACCAAAAATAATGGAAGCAAAAAAGCTGAAAAGTGAAGAAAAATAAAGGATAAGTATGGTTGACGACATTCATGATAAGTCGTCAGCATAGTTATAAGCTATCAAGGCCGTCGTCAACCTTAAATAGAAGATGGAATTTGAAGACAGTTTTGTGACGACATCCATGACACTTCATCATGCTGGTGATAAGGCATCAAGAGCGTCATCAGCCTTAAATAGAAGATGGAAGTTGAAGACAGTTTTGTGACGACATCCATGACATGTCGTCAAGGTGGTGATAAGTCATCGTCGTCGTCAGCCTTAGGCAGCGAAAGCCAAAAGTGCAGAGGAGATTACGACATCCATGATAAGCCGTCATAATCATGATAAGCTGTCACGGACGTCATCATCTATTCTGAGGAAAAGCTGTAACTTTGATTTTATTTCCTTAATTAGGTTAAACTATTTAAAGCCTTGTTTTAGGGTTTTCGAGAAGGATTTTATTTTTGGACTCATCTTTATTCGAAAAACATATGATATTTCTCTCTCGCTAGTTAAAATATTTTGGGAGTTTTGTACCGTGGTTCAATTGAAGTTATACTTCTTGATTTTCATCATTGTTGTAAGTTAATATTCTCACTTATGAATTCAATTCGTGTACTTTTTCCTTGCATCATGAGTAGCTAAACTCCATTAACCTGAATTATGGGATCTAGGGTTAGGTCATGACGATGTGCTAAACACTCAAGATTTAATAGGTGTTAGAATTTCTTGATAATTTTGAGATTTTAATTGATATCTATTGGTTGTAAACAGCAGGCATACCTACTTTGATTTTCTTGAGAAAGAAATCATAAACAGTAGAAAGTGAATTATCAATAGGGACTCGGAAATACTTCGTTAAATAATCAGTATTGTAACTAGGTTGATTAACCTGAGGTAAAATCTGGGCAGTGAATAGTGATTCCCTAAGTCTGAGAGGATTAGCAAATTAGATGCTTAAATAGGTCGAGAGACGTTTGAGCATATCATCTATAAAGATAGCTTGTTATCCTAACCACCGTGAGAATCTTGAGTCACCTTTAGCATCTATCATGTACCGTAAGCCCTAGTGAACATAATTCTGGTTATCTCATAAAATCTTGGTTACAAACATCGAAATCAAAGTGTCAAACAATTACTTATGAAACTTAAACCCCCATTTCAGGAAACATTAAACTATCAGTGAATTAAATTGCAACCGACTTGAGTTCACACCTTATTCCCTATGGGATTCGACCCCAACCTAGTTGGGTTTTATATTGACAACGATCGCTTACACCCATTTAAGAGTGTAGTTTGAGCATTATAAAAAATAGTGTCGTTGCAGGGAATACGGTTGTACACTGAAAGTTGTGTGCGCTAATTGACTGTTAGTTAGGTTTCCTAGATTTACGTTTATTTGTTGTTTTTGTTTATTGCAGATTCCTTATTGTTTATGCAAAAAACAAAAAGTTTTGGAGAACCGTTATTACCAATTAATCCAGAACTTCAGCTGATCGGGAGAATGGCAGAACAGCAAGAGGCTGATAGAATGGCAACCTTGGCTAGGGCTCAAGTGAACGTAAAGAACCAAGGTCAATAAGTACGTCATCCAAACCCTGATGATGAAGACTTGGGTGATGAGGAATTGCTGAATCCTCAAAACCCAAGGCGAGCTGAGCAACTTGCTGCACCAGTGCAGTAAAATTTCAAAAGAAACCATCCAGTCAGAGGAAGGTATGTTCAACAGCATGTCCATTATGAGGTTGATGATGATGACAAAGGAATGGATGGAACAGGTGCAACGGGTGCTATCATTCCTCCACCGTTGTCACCTAGTGCAAAATTCAGCATAATGAGTACTATGATTCAACTCCTGAATCTGAAGGGGTTGCTTGGAGGCTTGCCTGGTGATGATCCAAACATACACTTGGTGAACTTCATCACTATTTGTAAATCTTTTGATAATTTGGGAGTGAGCCAGAATGCGATCCTTTTTAGATTGTTTTCATTTTCTCTGTCTGGGGAGGTAACAATGTGGTTAAATAAGCTGGAGCCCGATTCAATAACCAACTGGAGATAGTTCAAAGAGGCATTCCTAGAATGGTTCTTTCCACTCTCCAGGAGGGTACAATTGAGGGACAAAATCAGTAACTTCAGGCAGATCCCGACTGAAGCATTGCATGAAACTTGGGAGAGATTCAAGAAAAGATGGCACAATGTCCGAACCACAACATGACGGACTTGCACTTGATGGAGACTTTGTACAGAGATTTTAAATCTTTAACAAAGCCAATTGTTGATAATGTTACGGGTGGTTTGTTCATTGACCTTTTTTTCAAGATGCTTCAGACATGCTGAATAGAATGACCAAACAGAGTTGGGCCTGGCATACCAGGGATTCTGTGGTATCTAGCCCGACTGTTTCTGTTGGTATGACTGTGGAGCAGCGGAGAAGGGATGAAGAGCGATACCAAGACATGGCCCACTTAAAGACTCAGATGGACTTGCTGACCAAGCACTTGCTATTAGGAAAGACTGAAAGTGTTAAGTCTATGGAGTCTCAGTGCACTGTTGCTACTAATGCAGATGAGGAGGCAAACTATGTGAGTAATCAGGGGGGTTTCTGAGGCAATAGCCAAGGGAATCAAGGTCGGAACTTTTATGATAACCCTGATTATAAAGACAGGGAGCAAGGACACTGGAGAAACAATAATGACAGGAGTGGTTTGTATGTTCCTCCTGGAAGTCGGGACGCTGCACCAACTAGCTCTGGTAAGATGTCCATGGAGGACATGATGGAAAAATTATTGAAAGGAGTTGAGGATACCAAATCGGGGGTAACTACTATGAAGAGTAAATTCTCTACCCTGATTCAGTTGGTTAGTTCACACTCCACTTCTATCAAGCAGTTGGAGCAGTAGATGAGCCAACTTTCTACAACACTGAACCAAAGGAAATTGGTACTTTGCCTAGTGATATGGTTCAGAATTCGCGAAATGATGGCTCATGTATGGCGATTACCACTAGGAGTGGTAAGATCTTATCTAACCCTTCTATGGGAAAATTTATAGATATGAGGTAGTTATTGATGAATCCAAATAAAGAAAACTAGTGGAGTCTGAGAAGCTGGATAGTCCTGTTGATGCTTTGGAGAAAGAAAAAGAGAAGGAAGAGGAAGTCGTGTTGAAATCTATCCTGAGACCACCACCTCCCTTTCCTCCATGATTGAAGAAAAAACTGATGATGCCCAATTTAGAAAATTCATGGCAATGCTCAAGTAATTGACAATTAATGTGCCTTTGGTTGAGGCACTTGAGCAAATACCAGGATATGCGAAGTTCATAAAAGACCTTGTAACCAAGAAACGGAAGGTTAGCCATGAGCCGGAGGACAATCTTCTCCATTGTGGCACTATCTCTACAAGGTCTTTAGTGGAGAAAAAGGCAGATCCGGGAGCGTTTACCATCCAGTGTACTATTGGCCCCCTGAAGTTCACAAAAGCACTATGTGATCAGGGCGCCAGTATAAATTTAATGCTATTGGCTATGTACAAGAAATTGGGTTTGAGGGATCCTACCCCAACAAATATGCGGTTGGTAATGGCAAATAGATCTGTGAAGCGGCCTGTGGGCATACTGCACGATGTTTTGGTAAAGTTAGCCGATTTTGTTCTGCTTGTTGATTTTGTAGTCCTAGATTGCGAAGTGGATTTTGAAGTGCCCATTATCTTGGGTAGGACACTACTTGCAACTGGAAGAGTGCTAGTAGACATGGAGTTGAATGAGCTAAAGTTCAGGTTCAATGACAAAGAAGCACGCTTCAAAATACACTCATCCATGACTCAGCAACATGAGATAAGTGTTTTCTCAATCGTTGACGTATTCTATGATGATGGTAAAGGGGTATCAACAGGTTGTCTTGGTGAAGTCTGAGTAGTCAAGACAACCAAGTCGTGCCGCGACAGTAAATCAGGCACTATTGGGAGGCAACCCAAAGTTTTTATGTTTAAGAAAGTCTTTTTACTTTTATAATTAGGATTTAGTACAGAGAAGGTAAAAAATGAGGAGGTAATCTGAAAGGCCATGATGATATCTCTGATAAGCCATCACAACTGTGATAAGCTATCGAAAATATTGTCAGATAGGCCAAACTTGAGGCAAACTCTGCTTAGGGGTAATGACGTTAGTGATAGGATATCACACTTGTGATAAGCCATCACAAGTCATCGTTAGCCCAAAGCCTTAAAAGCTAAAATTCTGGGCCCAGTTTAAATCAAATCCAACCCGGCCCAGCACAGAAACCTTTCCAAATTTCTGCTAGTTTTAATTCTTTTCCATTAGTTTATTTCTTTCCTTAGTTAGTTTATTTCCTACTCTTTGCAAAACACTTAAATAAAACAAGTTCCCTTGTGCTTGGGTTTGAAATTCACAATCGAAAGATTCTTCCTACTTCCTACCTCCTCTTATGCGTGTAATCAGATTAAAGGCCCCCATTAGGTATACTCTAACTTTAACCCTTATTTTCTTATGGTAAGTGATTGATAGATGACAACCCAAGTATCCAAGATACTTGAACCAAGTTCAACTTGGAAAGGAGCTAAAATCATACCTAGGGTCTGTTGTGCAAGCTCGGGGTTTAAAAAGACAGCACACACTCAGAATTCAAGTGGATTTTGAGAAATAGTGGGGACCAAAAATTGAGTTAAAATAAAAAGTGGGTTCTGATAAGAGTTGACAACATTCATGATAGGCTATCACAATTGTGATGGATTATCAGGAATGCCGTCAAAGGCTGACAAGAATGAATTGGTTTCTGTTTAGAGCTGACGACATTCGTGATAGGCTATCACAATTGTGACAGCTTATCAGGAATGTCATCAAAATTTGTTAAAATTTTGAAGGTACTTTATAAGGTTGATGACCATTGTGATAAGCTATCACAGTCTTGTAGGCTTATCAAGAATTGTCGTCACACCTAGAACCTGAAGCATGAATAAGCCGAAATGATTAATGTGTTTGTGTTTGTACTCTTGTGAACTAACCAATGGTTTTCTACTACTACAGGAACCTTAAAATGGCACCAATATGAAAGATCCCCAAAACACCAAAGAAAGCAACCAAAGAAAGTGTACGTCGTAAGCTCCTCGACGAGGAATCTGATTACGAGGAAGAGGAACCCCTGCTCAGGAAGCAAAAGGAGAAGCAAAGTCTGAAGAAACCTTCGCCACCTCCACCCATTGAAGTGGAGGATAGTGATGATACTGAGACTACAACACCATCAAAAAGTGCAACTTCTGGACATACTACCTCTGAGCAAGAGGGTTCTGAACAACATGAGTCTGACCATGCCGAATCTGAAAAAGAGGAACAGGAAGGGTCTGAGGAGTCTGAGTTTGAGGGAACAGCATCTAAATCCCCGTCCACTGAACAACAAGATGATGAAGAGTCTCCATCTCGGGGAACACTTATCAAATGTAAGAACCCCGAAGTTTGAGATAATACTAGGTGGAAAATTCTCACGGCAGAGAGCATCTTCATCGCTGGGCTCCGCAGAACTGATAGAAGGAGAACTAAGAGGCCAATTCAGGAAGAAAAGATGATTATCACCAGAGGGTTGAGTAGGTACCCTGAAGTGGAACAGAAGTTCCAAGAGTGTCTTGGGACGGACCACAAAAGGAGGAGGTTCATTTTGCCTTGCACTAGTTTGGGAGTTCTACGAGAACTACCAGGCTCAGTTGGAAAACATGTGCAGGCCAGGTAAAAGAGTAGCAGTCTGGCCCCTATTGGATAGAGTACAGGTGAGGGGCGTAAGGATTGATGTGTCAATCAGAACCATCAACAGATTCTTGCATGGTCCCAACTTCACTCCTCAGGCCACTGTACCATCAGTCTATGCTCGAATTAGGAACCAGGAGAAACAACATCTGTGGTTGGACAACATCATAGCTGAAGGAGAACCAGCATGGGTAAGAAACCCAAATGAAAGAATCTGCAAGTCCTCTTTGACTCAAGAGGCAAACTTTTGGTGGGGTATAGTGCATGTCTGGATGATGCCCACTGATGGAGACAATATTCTGGGTGATGACCGAGCTATTCTAGTGGCGAGCGTGGTACAAAACCTTCTCCTAAATTTTTGGGAAATCATTGCTGATGAGATGAAAATTAGAATGTCGAGAACCGACACTGCTTACCCTTTCCCTTATCTTATCACAGAGTTGTGCCGAGATGCTAATGTGCCAAAGATTGCAGGGGTTGATGATGGCATTCTTTCCTGAAAGACTCACAACCCCATACGGTTTGATAAAAATCAGCCAGGATTGAGACTTGATAGAGGTAGCAGCAGAACCTCCAGTTACAGATACCGGTGTAGCACCTCATATGGAAATGTAAGATTCTGAGTCTGTGCAGCCAACTTCTTCAGCACAGGTAGGATCAGTGCCTGAGACTGAAGCTAGCCCTTCAGTTCCTACAGCAGCAGCAGGTTTTGCATTTCATCTGGTCGATATCAAAAAAGTGGCTAGACAAGCCAAGTGGTGTGAGGCACAATTACATGCTTTTGCCAAATAGTTTGTTGCTATAGTGGACAAGAGAATCAAGGTTGCCCTTGTGCCTTTTGTGACTTTGTCTAAGCAGGCTGCAAATTTAGGGAACTGATTTGATGCGCGGGCAAAAAAAATATCAGGGGCTGATCTTGCTAGATTCAGAGCAGCATTGGACAAGGTAATGGCAGATGTCGGGGTATTGCAGCAACACCAATTTATGATGCAAACAATTTAGGCCATGCATGAATTTGAGGAAGAAATTCCAATGCGTGACCTCACTGGAGACTCATCAAAGAAAAAGAAGAAGAAAAGTAAGAAGAAAGGCAAGGGAAAGAGAGAGAGGCCTGACAATGATGAAGAGTGAAAATCAAAGAAGAGGACAAGAAAGAAGAAGGAGAAGGAGGAGCTGAAAAGGGCAGAAATTAAGTCCTTAGTTGATAACGAAAAATGGGAGGCAACCATCTGAGCTAGGGCTGCAGGTGCCTCATCTAGTAGGGCTCCATCTACTGCAAAGCTAGATTCTCCTGATGGAGAGAAGATAGAAGATAATGCAGTAGCAGGGTCGGAGACCCAAGATCCATGTGCTTGATTGCCTTTAGGTATACCCTAACCCTTAGAGCAGTTTATTTTTTATTTTAAGTTGAGGGTGTAGGGTAGGTTGTTGTTGTAGCATATTTTATAGATAATTAGGAGTAATACAAGTACTTGAGGTAGTTATCTTGTTTTGTGATTTTTGAGTACCTATCCAATAGTCTAATATATTGTATACTATGTGAATTGCATCCATTTGTGACCACTGTGCATCTTTTTGTGGCATTAGTCTGGCAACTGAATAACCTTGGTTAAAAAAGTACATGAACCGGATAAGTAGTGATATGCAAGATACTTGTGTGCCATGTGTGTATAAGGTCTTACTCAGTTCCCGTTGTGTGTTGAATCTAGAACTTGCTCGGTTAGTCTTGTCATGGTCATAGGATAGGAGTGAAGAAAGGATTATAGGTCGTTTTTGATGATTAGTCCACTTTTAGCCTAAATGACCTTCCTAATGTGAATAATATCCCTTGATCCCTGTTAGAGCCTAATTATCCTATTTTTTTCTACAATACCTCTCACCTTCCCGTTTACATCACAATGAACCTGTTTTGGCCCTGGTCCTCCTTGGACACTGTGTACCTTGACTTAGGCAAACAACCTAAGTTGAGGGTGGCTATCATAGGGGTGTGTGATACAAAATGAGTATGAAAAGAGGAAGAATAAAAGAAAAGAATAAAAAGTTGGGTGTGGTAAAAAAGGAATAAGAAATGAGAAAGTTGTGTAAAAGATGATAAAAAGATAATGTGATAATTAAAAACACTGAATCCATCTTGAGCATGTGTTATCAATAAAAGAGAGGAAGAAAAGAAGGTTGAGAGTTGAAACCCCAAGAGTTTAGTGTAGTGTCAAGAAGGCATAATCACTCTAAAATATCCATGAATATCATACCAGCCCTTGGCCTATGTTACAAGCTTAAGAAAAGCCCTATAGTGATCCTAACTGACCTGTCTGAAAACTTAGGTACTGACTATAAGGAAAAGCCTATGGAATTTGACATGCAGTGTTTGGAACTTCATTCTGAGAGTGAGTCTTGTTTTATCCCTCTGTTTATGTATTTGAATTCTGATATAGGTGAAAAAGGGATTTCTTTGTTGTGAGGGCACACTGTGTATGTTGCTATTCATTGACTTGTTTAGATAAGTGTGATCTTGGTATGGCATGATTGTTATTTCTGAATTTTTTGCCGTATCTTGATTCTTGTGAGTTGCATGGTTGTTTTCCAAAACATCAACAGTGAGCTTTAAAATTGACTGACCATGGAGATGTTGAATGTATTCTGAACTAGTATGAGTAGTTAGCTGCCAAATTGTACTTTGTATTCTCTTAGTTATGTTATGGTTTCTTGAGGACAAGCAATTGTTTAAGTTGAGGGTGTTGATGTGTGAGCCAATGCTAACACATTTGGGGCTTTTAACTCTAAATAATTGTAAGGTCTTGAGCAACTTTAGTTGTTTTTTATTAGTTTACTTTGATTTTTGTAGTAAATGTTGAGATGTAGGAGAACCAAAAATAATGGAAGAAAAAAGGCTGAAAAGTGAAGGAAAATAAAAAATAAGTTTGGCTGATGACATTAATGATAAGTCGTCAGCCTAGTGATAAGCTATCAAGGCCGTCGTCAGCCTTAAATAGAAGATGGAAGTTGAAGACAATTTTGTGACGACATCCATGACACATCGTCAGGTTGGTGATAAGGCGTCAGGTGCATCGTCGGCCTTAAATAGAAGATAGAAGTTAAAGACAGGTTTGTGACGACATCCATGACAAGTCATTAGGCTAGTGATAAGGCGTCATCGTCGTCGTTAGCCTTAGGCAGTGAAAGCTAAAAGTGCAGAAGAGCTGACGACATCCGTGATAAGCCGTCATACTCATGATAAGCCGTCACAGACGTCGTCATCTATTCCAAGAAAAAGTTGTAACTTTGATTTTATTTCCTTAATTAGGTTAAACTATTTAAAGCCTTGTTTTAGGGTTTTCGAGAAGGATTTTATTTTTGGACTCATCTTTATTCGAAAAATATAAGATATTTCTCTCTCGCTAGTTAAAATATTTTGGGAGTTTTGTACCGTGGTTCAATTGAAGTTATACTTCTTGATTTTTATCATTGTTGTAAGTTGATCTTCTCACTTATGAATTCAATTTGTGTACTTTCTCCTTGCATCATGAGTAGCTAAACTCCATTAACCTGAATTATGGGATCTAGGGTTAGGTCATGGCGATGTTCTAAACACTCAAGATTTAATAGGTGTTAGGATTTCTTGATAATTCTGAGATTTTAATTGATGTCTGTTGGTTGCAAACAGCAGGCATACCTACTTTGATTTTCTTGAGAAAGAAATCATAAACAGTAGGAAGTGAATTATCAACAGGGACTCAGAAATACTTCATTTAATAATCAGTGTTTTAACTAGGTTGATTAACTTGAGGTAAAATCTGGGCAGTGAATAGCGATTCCTTAAGTCCGAGAGGATTAGCAAATTAGACGCTTAAATAGGTCGAGAGACATTTGAGCATATCATCGATAAAGATAACTTGTCATCCTAACCACCATGAGAATCTTGAGTCACCTTTAGCATCTGTCATATACCGTAAGCCTTAGTGAACATAATTCTAGTTATCTCATAAAATCTTGGTTACAAACATCGAAATCAAAGTGTCAAACAATTACTTGTGAAACTTAAACCCCCATTTCAGGAAACATTAAACTATCAGTGAATTAAATCGCAACCGACTTGAGTTCACACGTTATTCCCTATGGGATTCGACCCCAATCTAGTTGAGTTTATATTGACAACGATCGCTTACACCCATTCAAGAGTATAGTTTGAGCGTTATCAGGTACAACTCTTTTCTCCCATCTAATGAGTAGCTAACTTCTGTAGTCTAGGGATTATGTTGAACTACAGTGTAATTTGTGTGTAGGTATTGTTGTGTTTTTATGAATGTTTGTTGTTGAGTAAGGATTTCACCTTTACTTGAGATTATGAGTTGGAATTTGATGGGTGAAATCCCAAAATATTCAAATGGGTTTGATGGGTGAAAACCCCAAACTCTAGAAACCTTTTATCATCCTCGAAAGAGGGATGAAGGTGAACATTAGGTAACATATAACATCCTCGAAAGAGGGTTATAAGGGGACAAGGAAATAATAGAAAATTCTCTCTATGGTTTACTATAATTTACAATCTTAGAAATAAGTTTTTTGGGAGTGTAAATTATGTCAAGAGCATCATCTTAGAAATAGGGATACTTGATTGAGGTTTTGGGTGAGTATGAAAATGTGTACACTTGTTAGGTGCTCGAAAGAGCCTACTGGGTGAAATCGTGAAGGTATTGTTGAAAGATTGAACCTAATGAACTTCGACCTAGCCTATCTTTTAGTGAACAACTAAAATTTATTGAGGAACCAACATTAATCCACTTGCATTACCTCTAGGTAGACATAATCTCAAGATTTTCTCTAAATCTTGAATTCTAATTAAAAGTTTTATTCACCAAGTGTTTGTTAAATTTTGTTGTGGAGGATTCCCAAACACCCTCCTTTTTATTTTACATATCATTTTTGTTAGCATTCCGGGTAATGTCATAGTAGTTTGAGCACCTACAGTATTTGATGTTTATAATTCGCTCCTTGAGATTCGACCCCAATTCAAATTTGATTACTTGACAACGACCTTCTTACCCCTGAAATATGAGAGTAAGTTGAGCATTATCACCATCCCGCTATAATGTATTGCATGTCGCTATGATTCCACTTTTATGGAAGAGATATTCCCTCTATAACGGGATCACCATAGCGGTTCAGTACCGTTATGGCAGCCGCAACATCAGCAACCAAAAATTTTACTATTTTTTGTAATACACCTCTTTCCCCTTCTCTGTTTCTAGCATTAAAAAATGAAGTAACATCATGGCCTGTAATACAATAATAAGTCACGACCCAACAATGCATACACAATAACTTGGCATTACATCATTTAAAAGCCAATTATGAATCCCCCAAAAATATTCATAACAACAAACTCCGTTATTATGCAACAATATCCCATTTTACATAGTCCTCGACTAAATTACTATTGTCCTCTCACAAGAGTTTCCCACAGTCAGAGACCATCTTTCCCCCTTATCATTTTTACCACTAGTAAGTCCATGCAAAATATTAAGAATACAACTTTAATCTAAACCTCATAGTAAATAAGTTCCATTAACCAACAAACATAACCAAGTTATGACCTTTTACCAACCATGAAGTTCACAACAATTCAACAAGAAAATCTAAAATATTCATAGACATTCATGTAATACCATTAAATATAAGTATTACACTCAAATTTTATCATTAAACAAGCCCCTTTTATAATCCCTTACTCGCCTCACGAACAACCATTAATCCATTGTCCATGCATTTACATACCCTCTATTTGCAGATACCAATTTGAATCTTTTTGGTTCCAACTTCACTTACTTTTATCATACAACCAGAGTCAAATGAAATTCATTTACCTTGAAAAGATACCAATTGGAATGTAGATTACAATTGGACTCAACTTATGCAAGAAAGTATAACAATCATATTAAAGGAGAGAAAAAGTAGAACAATTTCCTAGAATGCCTAATAGCTCCCCAAAGATTAGATGAGGACGTCAATACACCAATCCACAAGACTCTACTGAATATTTACTCTTGTACTAAGAGATCGGCAACCTAGACTCTAATACAAAATTGTCACAACCCAAATAGTTGGATCATGCAGGAAACTACTCTAACACACCTAGATAGGAGAACCCTTACCACCAATTAAAAATATGCAAAAGTTAAAATAATCCCAGAAGTGCTTATTTAATACAATCAATTTACAAACTTTAATTACACCTAAAATTATTTTCCAATGAACTAGTCTACACAGGTACAAAATCTACCGACGACAAAATATAAGACAATGGGCACAACTTATAGTATGGAAACAATAACAGAAGTTATTGCAGATCTTTACTTCATCAAGTATGAAACACCTACTAACCTTGCAACTACACTATAACGAAAAATTGTATAACACGAGTAGTATTATTTCAAACCACATGTACTGGAAAGCATCATTGGTCGACCTAAATTAAATCACATAGACATCACATAAATAATAAAAAGAAAGCATACAAGTTAAAATTTATTATCTAAGAAATGTTTGTTATGATCTCTCCTAGACACCCTTATATTTTACTAGCTTTATCATATTTAAGCAACCTTTCCTCACCATATTCAATATGTAATTAAGTTTCCCCATATTTGATAATACTACTCCTGAGTATCATGATACTCCACTCCCAAGGTTTTCATATCCTTAACTATTAACCTTTAGGACTTTTGAATTTACTTAACCTGGTCTAGAAGTCTGGTCATACATTGTCGCTCTAATGTATTAGGTCCAATTATGTCTGTAATACAATTACAAAATGAGTAATGCTTCCTTCCCGACTTATAATTATAATGAATGTTAGACCACTAACATTACCCATACCCTAGGCATAAAACAGAAAACCATAAACCCTATTATCCAGTTCTATTTCAAGTTCACAATGCTTGTCCTTGAAACAAGCACAACACAAAGTTTAGCCAATATAAAACAACAAGGATAACAAGTCAAGTCCATAATAAAATACCTTTCCTTTCTTTATTCTTATAATTCAATAATCGTGTAAATTATAACCACTTTTTCTATTAACCTTCACCAAACCTCTCATGGTGTCCTATAAATTATAACTACTTCATCTATTAACCTTCACCGAAACTGTCATGGTTTTCTTCAAACAAGTGAAGAATATCATAATCATATGTCAAATTTCATAAGTAGTAAGCAATACACCAGATCTCACATAGCACTATTCATGTAAGTAACCAATATACGAGATAAGAAAATGACCCAGTCTTCTCAAGGAACCAATATAACACAATTTATGTCAAATAAACAACTAAACCACTCGGCTCAAGAAACCAAACAACTTAGAAATGGAAAATATCATGCATCTCGATATATCAAAAAAAACATGTTTAACAATTAAGCACATAACCCATTTCACTCAGGGAACCCACATATAATATAACAAGTTAGCGGTTCACTCAAGGAACCAATAAAATGAAGAAACACATAATCCCCAATTCACTCAAGGAACCATCACACTCACTTGTAACCTTGTACATACATGCTAAAGGTCTTATAAGTGTGCCCACTAGTCATGGCTTGTAGGGGACGAGCTCTTTTCTATGTATCATGTCTCAAAAATCAAGTTCCTGGCAAACAGTATATCAACATATCCCATGGTGATGTATAAATACCAATAAGTTCCATAATAATAACAAATATTACATACATCACAACCACAATGATAACATAAACAATGCCTGTAAGGTCCAACAATATTTCATATAATTCATTGCATTTAATTAACATATAGGATATCAAACATCCATTACCTTTTCATGAACATCCATTGTACTAGGATGAATGAAAATAAGGTAACACATAATTCCATGAACAATAGAGATATCACAATATAATAGCAAATACCACCCAAAAAAATGGATTTTTCTATCCATTTCATCTATCTAAACATTGTTCCTGAAGGACTAAGCATGCAATCTCCTATCAATCTACGTCATGCTTACGCTTTTTTTACTTAAGTCTAAACTACTCAGTAACTATCTTAATGATAGAGAAATAGCCACTACGAGGAATGAACATGAGTTTTTTACTCCGTAAAAGTGAATGTTGATATGCAATTAGTGGAAAACCATTGGTTTTATTATTATGAAGTCCCTCCTCTCCATTGCTCCTAATACATGAGGTAACCATAGAAGGGTTTTTAAATGAGCCTCGTACTTTTTACAATTATAGGGGAGCAAAAAGAAATATAAAATTGTACATGGGATTTCTAGTATCGTCATCCCACTATAGCCTCCTGTCTACTATTAGGCGATGCTGCTATAGTGAGAAAATTTTCACTATAGTAGGATGACGTCAGCCCGACCAAAAAATTTAATTGTAAAAATTTTAAGTTGTGCTATCCATATTAATTTAGGATTACATTTTGAAAATTTCTCATACCTAGTTCCCAAAATGATTTTTCCTTTAATAATAGGAAAATATGTTGTTACGTTACCTGGAGGGTTTTGACAACTCTCAAACATGGTTTCACTATTCATTCCTTTAATCGTGGACTGAGATCATGAGTTGTGGTTTCTCCCTCGATAACCTAGAAGTTCCTAAACATTTGGGACTTGTTTTCATGATTCATGGACCAGGTTCACAACTCGTGAACCAATCTATAGAAAACTGAGAACTTGAAGTTTAAAATTTATTTTTATACTCTGTTTTGAATATTCATAGGCTTGAAATATGAGTTGATCAATATATGACTTCTATTATAGCTAAACCATTATTTTAGGTTTAGGAATCAAATAGTTTCTATTTTAAAATTAAAATATGCGGTATATGATTAAATCATACCAAAAAAAAAAAGTTCTCAAATAAGATATAGGGCAAATGTTAAATTTCTCACCACTAGGAGAAGAGATGATAAGAAACTCAAAAGTAAGTTATATGTAAATAATTCTTATTGTTATGATTCTCTCTCAAAAGTTAATTCAAGTTAATTTCATATACATTTTCTGACATTTTTTAATAATCAAGTATGAAATGTTGTAGAAGAACTTAAAGAATAGAGTCTAGAACATGCTGAAGCAAGATAGACTAATTGGTTTCAAAGGTAAAAATCCTTGTATAAAAAGAATAAAAATAATCAAGATAGTCATAATAAGGAGCCTAGCGCATTGAAAGATCATCACGACATGATACTTCATAAAATCATAGAAAATTTTACGTACATGAAAATGATGAAAAATAAAAAATCTTGATAAGTTATTTACATTGAAAGGTTGGAAAAGATGGTTTGGAATCTCTCTCTCTATCTGAGTAATCAAGATAAGATCATGATTTCTCTTAGTAATGAACTTCGTTTACTTCATAAACTATGCCATAGATGTCCTTTTATAAATTCTAGAATCTTTGACAAGTAGAATCTCCATGCATGAGTTTTTATCTCCTCTTCACAGTTATATATCTTTTTTTCTTTTGGTCCTTTTCTTAGGGATTGAACCCTACCCTATGAAGCGGTACTGAGTGGTGTCCTTCCCTCTCTCTGATATTAAATGATCATTGATAATATTTTAATATAATGTAGAGCTTAACATTTTTGGTGATGATGATTTTGAATTTAAATCTTTTAAAAATATACATACATAAATTATTGTTCAAATAAAAACACATACTTTAAGTATCCTTATTTCAATTAAGAATGTGATTTTGTGGATGTATAACTAAAGGCAAAGGTATAAATTTGGTGGAGTAAAAATAAATTCTTGTGCAAAAGTAAAATTTTTAAAAATAAAGTTGTAATGTATAAAGTATAAATTGTGCCTTGTGGTATTAAGGTTTTCTTACAAAAATATTGATATTGTTATATGGAGATGTATTCTACTATGGTGAATGTAATGATGTTTCTTTTAGTTTGCAATGCATAAAAAATTTAAATAAGTACAATGAATGATTGTCATGTCTCGCTTGATAATGTAGGTTATTGAAAATACTTGAAGGAATGCTCTAAAGTTATTTTTTGCCCTAATGACTGTGAGATTACATAACACATTGAAACAAGAATTGTATTCTCACAAAATTGATTAGAAGATACAATAGTTTAGTGTTATTGATGTATTTATGTATGTTGCTATCACTAACCATGAGATACTATTTCTTTTATTAATGTATAAGCAAGATATAATTTCACTTTTATGTAGAGACAAATGAGTGAAAATAAATATTAGTTTTATTTATTATCTCTAATCAGTATTGTCAAGTAATTTTTGGTTATGCAAATTGTTACATCCAAATGCACATACAAGTGTCTGTAATCATACAAGTAATATCGTAACAACCCTTATAATGTTATTTGATTTTGATGCATTTCACTATTTTATCCCTTAGTTTCTTTATGATATTTTTTGTTTATGGGTGTAGGTAGGTTTATTCTTGAGGGAGTTGGTTGATTATTAAGTGAGTCTTTTAGTTTGAAAGATTTGAAAGTTAGTATGATTAACTTTAGTCAATATTTGGTAATACAAAGGTTCCATGGGACCTCTGATAGTTCCTTTAGCTCGGGATTGTGATTTATTGATTAGTAGGACCTTTGGTTTGGGTCTCGAAGGTTTTAGATGGATTTTGAATAGTTGTTTAGAAATTTAGAAGTTTAAGGCATAGGATTGACTTTGTTCAATGTTTGTTTAAGATGGATCTTTGTTAGGTGATTCAATAATTTCGTTGAGTCGGAAATGTCATTTTAGTCTAGTAGCATGGTTGGTTTTTTTCATAGGATTCCAAATTAACTATATGGGTCTATTCTAGGAATTTTTTAACATTTTGGTTACTGGTGCACCAGATTTAATGTAGTGATAACACCCAAACTACACCTTCAATCTTAAGATTATACGATTGCAGTCAAATATAGTAACCCAACAAAGGTTGGGGTCAATTCCAAGGGGAATACATAGATTTGCATCTTTTAACTGCTGAAATCAATGAGCAAAACAAGAAAAGTAACTAGGGGATTGTAGTGTCAATATCGAACAAGTAGCTAGTATCAACTTTGGTTGTAATTAGTCGTCGGTAAACACTAGAATTGTGTTCCCCATGGCTTCTCAAATCCGTAGGATTATCGTGGTTTAATTAACCAACTGGAGACCTTGCATGCAGAATCTAATAAGTTAAGCACTACCAATCATCTTTTGGACTTGCTAATAGACTTCACCCTTTACCTTTTATGTCTCAAGATGTTTCCTTACTAACCCTTATCCTAGATCCCAGTTAACTATTACCTTTTAAGTCTCTAGTTATTAGATGACAACTAACCATCATACTTAGATAAAACCTCATAGTGTGAATCTACAGTTAAACTTCAAATTACTATTATAGTTATCTTTTCCTAGTCAATAATCCTCTCTTGGAGTAAGTAGCTATAATCTTGGTGGTATCCTAAGATTTGAAACCATTAAGATAGCTATTAATGTGAAGAGAATACAATATATGCATGGGAATCAATTCAAAACAACATAACACTTCCCCTATTTAGTCAATCGGCCAGGGTTTCCACAACCCTAGCTAAGGGTTTTTAGATGTTCATTCTTGTGAAATAATCAATGATGTTCATAATTTTAATCATAATATGTAGTCACAATAATCACAATTGAAAATCCAAAACATCAACTGAATTAATCAACCAGAATCAATACAAGCGAATCTCTAAACCAAAATTGGATCTCAGAATCAAAATATTTCTGTAAGTATTAAGAGTGCATAGATTTTAATAATAAATACATAAATGTTATTTATAGTACATGAGGAAACCATAAAAATTAAATCCCAGACGAATAAGGGAAAAAAAGGTCAGTGGCCATTAACCAATGTCAACATGCAGTGTGCGATGTATATTTCTAGGCTTTCATAGTGTTGGTTTGTATGTTCATAATGATACCATATTCAATTTATGGAATCCTAAAGATATATTTTCAGATACCGCTATACAATACATTTTGGCTTAATGGATACAAAAGACCCATGCTTTAGTACATAGTGCAGCGGCTTCTGGTGCAACAGTAAACACCAGTTTAACTTAGAGGTGGTGATTTAGTGGTCGTGGGTGGCTAGGTGGATTAGTTACCTATTCTATTAGGAACCTCCAATTTCTTGGTATATCTCATTCATGCATTTACGATTCATGTGACAGTATTTATACTCTTGAAAGGTATTCTATTTGCTCGCAATTCTCATTTGATACCGGATAAGGAAAATCTTGGTTTTCATTTTCCTTGTGATGGGCCTGGAAGGGGTGGTGCATGTCAAGTATCGACCTGGGCTCATGTCTTCTTAGGACTATTCAAGATGTACAATTCAATTTTGGTAGTAATATTCCATTTCAGTTGGAAAATGAAGTAAGATTTTTGGGGTAGTGTTAGTGATCAAGGGGTAGTAGCTCATATCACCGGAGGAAACTACGTGCAAATTTCTATTACTATTAATGGGTGGCCCCATGATTTCTTATATTCACAGGTATCCCAGGTAAATTGGTCTTATGTTTCTTCATTATCTTCATATGGCCTTTCTTTACTAGGCGCTCATTTTTTGTGGGCTTTTAGTTTAATGTTTCTATTAAGCGGATGTGGTTATTGGCAAGAACTTATTGAATCCATCATTTGGGATCATAATAAATTAAAAGTTGCTCCTGCTACTCAGCCGAGAGCCTTGAGCATTATACAAGGACATGCTGTAGGAGTAACCCCTTACCTTTTGGGTGGAATTGCCACAACATGGGCATTTTTCTTAGCAAGAATTATTGCAATAGGATAATGGCTAGGAGGATTTGAAAAGCATTATGGAATAATGATTTCTAAGGTTTACCCAAGGCTTAGATCAGGACCCCACTACTCGTCATATTTGGCTTGGTATTGCTACCGCACATGATTTCAAGAGTCATGATGATATTATTAAGAAACGTCTTTATCAGAATATTTTTGCTTCTCACTTCGATCAATTAGCAATAATTTTTTTGTGGAATTCCCAAAATCTGTGCATGTAACATATGCGGTCCACATGTAGACCCAGGAAAGTACCAGAAAAATTTCCTGCACAGTTTATTATCGGGATTTTGGACTTCTGGTACTTACCTTACCCACATGCAGTCCACATGTAGACATAGGGAAGTGTAAGAAGTTCTTCTTCTACTCTTTAACTCTCTGGATCTTCAATTCTGGTACTTACCTTAGTCACATACGGACCACAAGTACTACATACGGTCTATATGTAGACATAGGTATATTCTAGGCCTTCCAATTTTTGCAACAAAGCTTTCGAACTTCAAGTTTAAGAATATGATTTGATCACGTGCATACGGTAAGTGCCACAAATACCCAATGAATGATCAAGTAGCCAAAAACTCCATTTTTATGTTTTTCTTGAACTTCACATCCGAAACCTATTTTCCTACAAAGCATACCCAAAGCACATCATACTTAACAAGACAACCTAAGAAACTTTCATATTTTAATCATTTTAAGTGTCAAAAGTTTTTCTTTTCTATAGCAAATCAATACCCTCAACTTAGAACGTTCGCATGTCCTCAAGAAATAAAACACAACAAAACAAAACATGATGCTTAACTAGAAGAATCTAAGCTATCCAAGGCAGTAAATCTATACTTTATGTTTGAATCATAATACACTCTCCTATCTTTAACTTTTAAAAACCAACTGTATATAAACATGAAGAGCAACAATGTGACACAATGGGATAAAGGTATGGCATTAGATTAGCAACAGACAAGCATGCATATATTAACAAGTTACACGACCCAACACAAGTAAGCAACTAACAATATTACTCATGTTCTCTCCAAACAAAGAAATCCTACTCATTCATATGAAATAATGCATGTAAATGCAAGGAAGGCTTAGTGACACTCACACTCAAAAGAGAAGTTCCAATCAATAATGTCAAACACAATAGGGTTGCCCTTATTTTCTGTACATTAGCATTCAGACAGTCAAGTTAGGATCACTATAGGACTTTTGTCAGCTTGTAATGTTGGCTTGCGGGCTGGTAGGGTACATATGGATATAATGTAAGTAAGCCTCCTTGGAACTACACTAACTTTGGGGTCTACTCATTGACCATATTTCTTTTTGTTCCACCCTTATTTCTCCTTTTTTATTCTTTATTGCACAATCAGGTTGGATGTGGTCTTTTATTCATTCTTTTTCACTCTTTCACAAATTTCTTTTCTTTTTCTTTTTTTCTTTTTATCTTGCAACCACACAACCTGCCCTACTAATTTTTTCTCTTATTTTACCCATTTACATACCCACTTACATCACACACCCCTATGATAACCACTTTCAACTTAGACAATTTTCCTGAGTTGAGATACACAATGTCCAGGGAGGAATGGGCCAAAATAGGTTATTGCAATACAAATGGTAATGTGATAGGTGAAACAAGAAAACAAGCTATAAGGCTCAAACTTAGGAATCAAGGGATACAATTTACACATGGAAGGTGATTTAGGCTAAGAGTTGACTAATATAAAAAATGTCTATGGTCCTTTCCTAATAGATTATACTAAATCCTAGGCAAGACTAACTAGGTAAGTTATGAATTCAACACATAAAGGGAACAAGTAGCATCTCACACATACATGGCACAGAGTTCATATCACAAGCTACTGCCTATCCGATTCATGCAATTGTTTAGCAAGTAATTATCATGTCCTTAATCCTAATACCTTAACAAGATATATAATTTTTAGACATATATACATTCACACAGTTTTAACAATTTTGGAGGGGTATTATTTTCTCAAAAATCAATCAAAAACATGACAGCTACCCTAAATACTTAAGAATCTCCTAATTACAAAAAATTACAACACAATACAAAACAAAACATAATACTACACAAATTTTACCCTAGACATGCCGATTCTACAACCATACCACAACCGACAAGAAAATAAGCACAACAACAAAAACCCACGGTAGCTATGGTATATCTTACCCCAATATAAGAACTATGCACTATCATTAATGTGGTACAATAATATAAAACAAAGGAAATAAGTGCATACTTGGGACGCACTAAGGGTCCGTGTCATGAGCATCCCCAAATGAGGGTCTATCCACTGGAGAAGCCAGTAGTGGTGGCGTTGCACTACTAGAAGATGAACCCGCAGCTATCTCGATACTCCTCTACCTCTCAACAACAGCAGATTTTATTTAATCATGTCTGGACTTTATCAAGGCCTTGTTATATGGAATATTGGGATCCTGTAACCCCTCATATGCCATCTCTTGGTCTTACTTACATGGAAATTTTAATCATCATCCGCAAATGAATCAAAGTGTCTTAGCCCTCAGAGAGGTGATATCCAAACCCCTAGGGGTATGAATGGAGGTATGATTATCATATGGCTCTATGTGAGAGAGCGTACTTTTTTTGCAAGGTATCCACATCCTTCATAATATGACCTAGGTCCGGTGTCTCAATCTCTAGAAATTGGGATGCAACACATCTCTCAAAAGCATTAATATATGCCTGTAAATCTACACGTAACTCTGACATTGCAATTCTATGTGCAACATCCCATTTAGCCTTTACCGTCTCTAGTCTAGTCTGGAAAGATAGATTGATCTACCCATATAGAGTAGCCACCTTAGTCTTAACAGCCCACAACCATTCATTAGCGGATCTCTAGTTGTCTAAAACCTCAGTAAAAATGGACAAAATACCAAAGTCATACCTATAGTTGAAGGTGTATTGGATGGGTGATAGGGTAATGAAGAAATACCTAACAACTGTAAATTGGAGGATTAGGCTGATGTAGAAGGGACAGGTGTCCCCTCACCGTATGTACTAATCTCAAGGGTCTCTCTCTGATCCCACATCTTAAGATCAATGCTCACTCCCGCATAACCTCCATGTAAATTACTAGGCTCTATGGAAATTAAAGGGCCCTCAGTCTGACCTAAGGTACTTTGGTAGGACCACTAGGTCTTTTGGAAAGGGCCGGGCATGTCGGATCCTTCATAGTCTTCGCCTATGTAGTTGCTGTCATAAGTACTCTCTAATCAACTCCCGTTATCTCTGGTACAACGCCCTCATCACACAGTCTCTGGATAAGGCAAGGGAATGGCAAATTCATTCCCTCCGCAAAGTCTCTATCATGAATCTCATGTCGGGGGATGGATGCAAAGTCACTATTATACTAGGCCATTATACTAGAAATTAGGGTAGATCTATCCCAAGTCAATACATTATCTAAAGTAGTATGGAACAATCTATATCTGATGAGCAACCACTAAAACTTAGCAACGTCAATGAGGCCTTTTTTGTTATACCATGTCCCTTCGTCCATGGGGTCTCATCACCCAAAGATAAAAAGTAGCAGACTATCCATATAGATATCTCAACTCTCTAGAGTATATGCTCTGTCTCTCTCATAATATGTCTATCATGTACGACTCTTAATCTATAGTCACATACTACTATGGATGTTGGAGTGATATATTCTAGCCCAAAAATAACCCAGCGGATAGTCGCTACTAAAATATCAACCCTGACCCCTCTCACAAGGGTCTGCTCAAGCTATGGCTACTCCATTTGTTTTATCAAACTTGTAAATTTATGCATCAGAAAAACTATTGTGGCATGATATGATGCATAAATCTCTTGTACCAAAGATAGGTTGTAAGAATCAAGTGGTCTAGTCATCCACTCCAACTGATAACGATCAAAGGCAGCCCACAACTTTGGTGCTCAGCTCAACCCATATAGATCAATTATTACTACTTAAAAATAATATTATTAGGTCATATAGTCTATGAGAAACGACTATATATATCATATATCATTTGTATTTCCTCCAAACACCACCTCGGGTAATTCTGATCAAGAGGTACCTTTGAGGCATGTGTGGCGGCGGAACTCTGTCCCTTTTGTACTGGTGCCTCCTCATATGGAATGGGCGCATCATGGGAAGCCTTCCCTGTACCCTCTTCAAAATGGGATATAACTAAATATTGTGCATGAACTGTATATCCTTCTCAGACTGGGGTACTGTTGAAGAGACCTCCTAATCTATAGCCTAAAATAAATCTTGAGACCCCTCCTCAAACTGGGGATACTGAGATATAACCTATGGAACTGGCTCAGAATCTACCTCATCCTCATCATTATAATTACTCGGTGGAGGAGAGTATGAAGGTGATTTTTGGGCTGACTTCATCCTCGATCGAGCTAGTGTTGCTTTGGTAGCCTGGATAGCCTGAATGGCCTTAGTTTAAGACCCAGGCTGGTTAAAGGCTAGCCTTCTACCCCATAGTGAGTGATTAGGTAGTGGCTGGCCCATAGTGCCTAAATAGAATCGCGATGAGGGTGGTGGCGTATCGCAGTGAAGATCAAATCAGTAGTAGTCAATTTCCAGTAACTCAATGCGATTAAGATGTATTGTGGTGCAATAGAAATGGACACTCTAACGCAACTCTAAGAGGTTCAAAAGCTAGAAATTTATGCCCAGCTGTAAAAGGACGACGTAAATTCCTTATCCTACATGGTTTATGATTTGTATACTATAAATAGGTCATATTAAAACATGTTTTGGACATCATGGAACAACTGGGAGCATTGAGGAGGCTACTACAACTTTATTTAATGTTTTTATTCTTTAATTTAGCTTCTTTTATGGTTTTAATCATTCATACAATTATTTGGATGTTGATTATGCCTATAAGTGGGTAAAAACTCCCTTTTCGTGGTTAAAGCCCAGAACATGACTACTATTATTTTGAATAAATTTCATTTGATTTGCTTATCACTATTGTTTGTTTTTTATTTTTGTTTTAATTATTTTAATGATTGATCACCCTTAGAATACATCAATTGTCACCATTGTGATCTCGGGAGAGGGAATGGGGAGATAGAATATGGGGATGAACAAAGTAGGGTTCTTATTCTTTATGACATAAGGAATTAGAATTAGCATCTAGGACAGAGATGTACCTAGAAGCGTTACTTGATTCACACGTAAGATGATAGCTTAAGGAACCAAATTAAACTATTACATCCCCGCTCAATGATGTAGTTGAAATGTTCAAGTTAGGTAAACGATAAGACGTCAAGAGACCATGATCATGCAATTAACCCTATGAATCAACAACCAAGATAAGAAAGTTAACGAATGAAGTTCAATGACATAGTATGATTGTTCGAAATACTTTAACACTGGGATTTAATCCATTGATTGTTCCAAGACTTTTATTTTCCGCATTGTTTACTTTTCTTTAGTTTTCAAATTACAAACTCTCTTTTGGTTACTTTTGGATCAATTGAATCTAAAGTGTGAATTGAAATTAAATAATTGTTAGAACAAGTTCCTGCGGTATGGATACTCAATTTCTTGAAGGCCACTATATTACCTGGTAGACCACGTACACTTATGTGTGCACTTGGTCGCTGTCAGTGGAGGTCCCAGATGGACCAAAATTGGAAACTCATATTTGCCAATATGAGGTTGGTCTTGGTGACCGAGTGCATTATGTCACACTATATTTGGGGGATGCACTAGTCAACCCAAGGGTATCATCCCTGGTTGTGCGGCTATACACACTGGGGCCCTTTCAGCATGGGATCTGAAACCATATAGCCCATGGGTGGTTTAGGATGGCAAATCTACATACCTAGGTAAAGGTTATAATGGCATACTAAACCCGGTCCCTCTTCCCAACATGGTTATATATATATATGGTTTTGTGCATATGGATGGTTTAGTTGGTTTTATAAATGGCGTTATTTGATCCTTACCCTGAAATCATGCTAGTGGTTACTCTTAAACCCCATCTACTAGTAACTGTATACCCACGCTATGCAGGAATCGGCCGTTCTACTCCTTTATATAGTGATTGACTCGGGATCAGCATTTGGACTAAAGTGGTAAACTTTCATCCTTTCAAAAGGCTCCATTTCATGTTATGGATATTTATAGACATTTTGGTTTTATTTTGGATATTTATTTTGGCTATGGTTAGGAATATGTCCCAACTGGATTTCATTATTCTTTTGGTTAGAGGTTTTGTGGTACTTCTATGGGTTGGAATGGGTGGGATCAGTATTGGTGTCGGCATTGGCATTGGAATATGCTAGAAGGCTGGTATCATCGGACATAATTTCTAACTATTTCTTCATATTTCATTTTGAGATTAATTATATTATGTCTTGGAACATCTTTGCTTATGGCCCTTATTTTTTTATGGTTTGGTATGGTTGGTTATTGGTGTCGATAGTTGGACTCGATTGGGTCAGTCACGGTTGTGATCTTATCTCAGAGTCTCTATGTTAGTTGTTACACTATCAAGTTATATGCTCAAAATTCAGCCAGCTCAAGGAAGGCGGTTGGAGGTTGGGTTGGGTAATTGAAATAGTCTTCGGTCCTGGTCGAACTTGGGATGACCATTACGATAAGGCCTCAGGACGGGTCATGTCAGATTATGGGTATTCAACCTGGGTTGTGTACTTACAAAATACAACTTGAACTGGATTGTATTCCATCTATGGAACATCAGAATCGACTTAATCCTCCTATGTAGGAGGTAGTGAAGAAAGAAATAATCAAGTGGTTAAATGTTGGTGTGGTATATCTCATTGCTGATAGCAAGTAGATCAGTCTGGTACAATGCATTCGAAAGAAAGGCGGAATAATTGTCATTCCCAACGAGAAGTATGAGCTAGTGCCTATGAGTTTTGTCACTGGATGAAGAGTGTGCATAGATTATATAAAATTGAATGCATGGACTCAAAAGGACCATTTTCCCATGCCTTTCATGGATCAGATGTTAGATAGGTTAGAAAGCAGAGGATTGTACTATTTCCTTGATGGGTACTCAGGCTACAATCAGATCACTATTGCACCTGAGGACCAAGAGAAGACGACGTTTATCTGTCTTTTTAGGACTTTTTCATTCAAACGTATATCATTCGGGCTATGCAATAGCCCAGCCATGTTTCAAAGATGTATGATGTCAATTTTCTCTGATATGGTAGAAGACACCATCAAAGTATTCATGGATGATTTTTCGGTTGTTGGTGATTCTTTTGAAGACTGCCTAAAGAACTTGGAAAATGCTCTCCAAAGGTGTGAAGAATGCAACTAGGTACTTAATTGGGAAAAGTACCATTTTATGGTCAAAGAAGGAATTATCTTGGGCCAAAATTTCAAAGAGAGGCACAGAGATTGATCGAGCGAAGATTGGGGTGATTAAGAATTTACCTTACCTAATTTATGTGAAGGGAATTCAAAGTTTCGTAGGGTATGCAGGTTTTTACAGGCGATTAACCAAGGACTTCTCGAAGATTACTAATCCTCTTTTCAAGCTTCTTAAGAAGGAGGTAAAATTTAATTTTGATGATACATGTAAGAAGGCTTTTGAAAGCCTAAAAGAGAAGTAGGTGATTTCTCTAATCATCGTGTCTCCGGATTGGTCCTCAACTTTTGAGATTATATGTGACGCTAGTGGATTGGCTTTAGGGGATTTACTAGGATAACAGAAAGAAAAGATCTTTCATCCCATCTACTATGCTAGTAAGACACTAAATCCTGCTTAAAAGAACTATACCATCACGGAGCAAGGGTTATTGGCAATGGTTTTTTCCTTTAAAAAATTAGATCTTACTTGATTGGAACAAAGGTAATTGTACCCACTGATCATGCAGCATTGCGTTACCTAATGGCTAAAAAGGATGCAAAGCCTAGGCTTATTCAGTAGGTGCTATTGTTGCAAGAATTTGACTTTGAGGTGAAGGATAGAAAAAGCATCAAAAATCAAGTTGCAGATGACTTGTCTAGACTGGAAGAGGAAGCTATGTAGAAGGTTTCTAATGAGTTGGAGATTGATGACAGTTTTCCATATGAACAAATATTGGCAGTTTCCAAAGATCTAACTCCATGGTTTGGAGATTATGCAAGTTACTTAGCCTGTGATCTAGTCCCAGAAGATCTCTCTGTAATGCCCTAAGAGTACACCCTGGACGCCACACGGTGCTTACGGTCCCGAGAGACCACAAGCTAACCCATAAATTGGTACCAATTATGATCACTGAATAAAACTAATAAACAACATGTGCAGAATTTCAACTGAAATTCCATGAGGTTTTAACAATTGTAATCAATACTGAATTATGGTTTAAAACGTCTAGAAACATACTGGCAATACTGATAAAATGAATGCTTATCACAACTGAAAACTGACCAACTGCCTGTACTAGTCTAAAAGCCTCTAGACTGTCTGACTGTGGAGTTGATGGGACAAGCCCCCAACTAACCTCGACTGACTAAATAACTGAACTACTGACATAACTGAATATAAGATAACTCATCCTCGAAGGATGAGGACTCACCACGGCTGCTGTTGCTGGTGCACTGGAAAGTCTAAGTACGATCGGGAATCCGAGTGTCCGAACCTATGATATAAGACATCATAGCTCAAGAAATGAGTATGCGATCAGTACTTTGAATGTACTAGTATGCTAAATGAGGTTAGTCTGATATACATGGGTCCATGTGCATAAGTAATAAATGACTGAATATATAGCATGAGGTACTGAGTAAGAATGCATGAAAACTATAAAGACTGAGAATGCATGACTAAGCATAAAACAAGTTCTTAAATAGTGTATAAACTAAAATACTGAAATCTGGTAACTCAATACTGGTAAACTATATGATATGGTCAAGCAAAACTGAACTGAATACCAAAACTGAAACTGTGGGAGGTATCATCTAACCGACATACCCCAGTGAGTTGATCGGGGTCCAACCTGTGATCCAAGTTGGAAGGATGCTAGTACAGTGCCACAGGTACTAACAATGATGTGGGGTCAGTCCTAATCTGGCAGGTTACCACTGAGATTAGTCCTAAACTACCGAGTGATCCCTGAGAGTGCCAGTCCTAAACTGGAGGGTGATATCTCATAACCTACGCTGGATACGTAGTTCTGGAACTAAGGGATTGCTTCTAAGGACCAAGTCCTAACTGGCGGGTGAGCCCCCATCCCTGGGTTCACTCGGTGCTGAATCCTACTCCCAACTAAATGACACTAATTACTGGACTGAACTAACTTAACTGGACAAGTAACTGATCATGAAGGCTAACTGAGTGCTAATGCTCATGATTTATCTGAAACTATTTTGAAGCTACTGAAACTAAGTAAACTACTAAACTTTGGGCATTCATATCCCCCAGGACTCGATAGCAATAACAATAGGACCACACGAAAACTTTGAAACCATAGAGGGGAATCCTTGTTTAACATTAAACACTTAGGCATTTCATCAAACACATGAGGGTTATAAGTTCAAAGCATGGGAATAGTTTAAAACATGTAATAATCACATGGCTACAATACTAAACCATAAATTAGGGATTTAACATTAACACATCATTATTCCATCGTGTAAGATTTAATTTCAACAATAATTTTCCTAAACATCATGTAAAAAAATTAAAATTCATATGGGTTCATGGAGATAATTCATTGTAAACATGTAAACTCATGATTTAAATTTTGAAAATGGATTCTTGGACTCCATGGTTTAAAAGGACCTATGGATGAACATCAAACATACCTCAAAAGCTTAAATCTTGAAGGAGAATAACTTTTCTTGAAGGTTCTTGAATGGTGATGCTTGGATTTTTGTTCTTGGGAATGGAGGAGTGTTTTATGTGAGTTGATTTGAGAAAGATGGGAAAATAATTTCCTTTTGAGTGTTATAATTCGTGCAATGTGGTTGAGGAGAAAGGACCAAAGTAACCCTTGATCCTTAAGAAGCTAAAACTGAGAGGGGAATAGCCCCCACGGCACAAACCTTAGTTAGGTTAAGAAACCCTCGTGATGCGACCCCCAGTCGGGTTGAATATCCATCACGGTGCGGGGCTATCGCGACCCCTTACTGCCTCTCACAAAAATGTCATAACTTTTCACTCAGTTATTGAATTAAGGCAAAATTGGTATTATTGGAAAGCTAATTCGATTATATACAATTTGGTTAGTCTTAATATGCCAAATTCTATGTATATCAAAAGTTATACACATTAAAAGTAGACCCTTGTAGAATTGAATACTAAACTCTGGACGAATGAAAGGCTCTTAGCTCAACTTTGTTCTAAGTGATTCCTATGAACATTTTTCACCTTGAAAGCATATCAAAAACGAGGATAAAGATCATGAAACTTATATTCACATGGAAATCATTTAGATTATGGCTTATACATGTAGGAATGATGGTTCAAAGACTAGCCCATAAATACAGGGTGTTACATTATCTCCCCTTGGGAAAATTCGTCCTCGAATAAGAATAGTTAGATTGAGGGTATTGTACGAAGGTAACTGAGACCATATTCTGAACATGCATGACTGAAAACATGATTGCATAACTGATTCTAAAACATGATAAATAAACTGAATATCATGAACTAAACTGATTTCTTGAATACATGCAACGATATGAGAAGGGTTATAAAGCTGAGATAGAAATGAGAGAGTCAACTTATGAGTACCCATTACTTCAAGATGGATCTTATTATGTGAAAAGAAGATGGAAGGTTTAGGACATAAAATATCGGGGCAATACGAGATCTTCCCCTAGGGATAGTTTGCCCCCCCACAAACAATGATGACTTGGCTAAAATACTAAGGAAAGAATAAGATGATGCACGGAACACTTACGGACTGAATCATGACTGCATATCTAGAATCTGAAATTGATGGCTGATGCATGAACTGAACTGAATTTATGACTTGAATGGTAGTGAAGGAATCTCTTCATGAATAGGAGAGATTAAAACCATAGGAACTTGTCTGTATGGCTGCTAAACTGAAATGATGGTTATACCGACTGAATCATAATGAAAGCTTATACTTACCTAAAGTATTTCTTTGACACTCTTTCTATGAAGTTCTAATGACTTTAGGGAGCAAAGAATCTTAGGCATGGTCAGAATAAGACATCTGAATAAGAAATAACAACAAGGCTAAAATTTTGTAATATGGAACACAGGCCTACGAAATATAAGCTAGGATAGAGATACTAAGCCTTATGCACAGGAACAACTAACTTTCAAACTTAGACACGCTTATCCAATACTCCCTCAACTATACTTTCTACCTCAATATCGCACTTCACTTAAGGCTACTGAAAATATTAACATGGACTGCTAACTCTACCTACTGAAGTTAGAGCTGAACCGAATTTCCTCACTATGATCAAGCCTACTCGAATCTACAAAGTGCACATATAACACTGTAATACTTGTCCGAGTCATGAATTAGACACGCCGTGCTTTTTCCCAACTCCTTATTTCATGAATAATTCTTATTACTTCTTTAACAACTACATCCAACCTCTTACTATCCATTCACAAACGCACAATGCTTTTACCCACTCACACACCAGCATGACATTCAAGCCTATCTTCATAACTGTAATACCCCGTATTCTTTCTAGTTCAATCTAGATCAAAAGAGGCACACCAGAGACTTAAGACCTGAAATTTTAGCTAAGTGTTGGAGACTTAGTCTCATTTTTGGCTTCTAAACTTTGACGATATTATTCTTGACCTTCCCGACCTTGGAATGTAAATTTCTAATTTGTTTCATAATCAGGGTAGTCCGTAGTATTTCTAGGGTGAGTTTTAGAATTTTTGAACAAGGTTTGGGGCATGTTTGGTTGGCAAAAACAGAACATCGACGTGATGTAAACACGCCACATCGGTGGTCGCATTGGGTAGGCAAAGCGACGCATCACTAATTGCATCGCAGTGAGCGACGTATCACTTTTTACGTCAGTACCTAGTTTGTGTGTTGTTAAATGATGTGTTTATGGGGGTAATTGGGTCATTTACCCTCACCTAAATCCGCCGAAACACACAATTTTAGCCACAAATAGCATAGAGGCTTCATTATTCATCTTTTTCTTCTCCAAGAACAAAACCCTAGCTCCAACAATCAAGAACAATTCCATAACTCCTACTCCAAGAAAGCCTACAATCCAAAGTTTCGGGTTCAAGAACTTTAAGAAGAAGCTTCAAGAACACCATTAGAGATTCAAAAGTTCAAGCTTTTATATTCAATTTATCAAGAAAGGTATGTGGGGTTATGAACAAGGATCCTCTTTTATCCTTGTGCCCAAAACTAGTTTTAAAGTAGAATTTACATGAGATTATATGTTTTATAGTTTAGGGTTCATACCCAATTATCATTATTTGAAGATGTTATTGTTACAAGTGATTAAATATTGAATTATATCTCTAATTTTGCATATTTATGTGTGTTAAGTGATTTTACATATATTGAGAGTTGAATTTCACTATCTTGACTAGAATTATGCAAGAATTTCACGATGTTGATTATTGAGCATGACTTTGTTATAATTTGACATAAGTTTAAGACATAGGTTCTAAGCCCGGAGTGTATGTATTGATATTTCAAAAAGATGATGCTCTTAAGCACCCTATCACTAGCTTATATTCAGATTTTTCAGAAAAGATTTGATCTTTTGATCCTCAGTTAAGTTATGGAATCCACTTTACAGTTTTATTACAGTTTACATAAAACAGATTAGCTTTGATTACAGTTTAAAACAGACAGATGCATAATTAATTTTTCATTACAAACCTTTATGCTAGCTTTTAAAGTGGATTTCTTATAGATTGAGCATACAGATTAAAGGGAGTAGTATTTAGCACCGAGCGAGAAGTGTGGGTTTAGTGCATCCTACCTCCCCAGAACTATAAGCCAACATAGGTTCAGATTACCAGATTATTCCCATTTCTATATGGATGACAGATACATATTTAGATCACTTAGATTAGGTTATACTCCTTGACAAGAGTATGACACCTCTCCCTAATATGAGGTTTTCCCATAAGGGAACTAAACGTTGGACACTATGACAGCTCACATATCGTATGCCATTTATAAGAACATCCCTTGCTGAATAGTTTTTAAAAGTATTTCCCTACAGCCTACAAAACAGAGTAATCCTAACAGAAAAGATTTTGGAAACTAAGTGTAAAGGCTCACAATTTTATTCGGATATTATTATACATAATTCATTAGCCATGAGATTTCAGGTTTTAGTTATAGATACAAAGGGGAGTCCTTTTACACTTAGCTTGCATAAATTGAAAACAAATTACAAATACAGCTTTTAGAACTTAGTGTTATGGCTCGCAAGATTTATACAGTATGCTTTATGGTTCATGATTCATGATTTTCAGCTTTCAGTTATTCAAGCTAACGTGAGACATTTACATTTAGCATGCATTATTTTATGAGTCTATGTAAATATTGAGATATAATTTTACTTATACATTCACCCCCACATGCTTAGTACATTCCAAAAGCACTGATCTGTATATATGTCTATGTACTACATTGTCTCATTATGTAGGTTCAGGTGCTCAGTTCCAGCAGCGTGATTGACCATGAGCATCTCTATCTACATCCTGATAGTTGGTGAGTCCTCATAGTTTGGGGACCCAGTGATTCAGATTTCTAGCTTTCTAGATTAGTTTATTAAGTTATGCCAGACAATTTAAGCCAACTGGGGTCTGTCCTAGTGACTCTCTAGTAGCAGTATTAGAGGCTTGTCCGACTATTAGATATATTTCAGTTTTTCAGTGTTGGTTGTTTCAGATTTCCTAGTTAAGTATTTCAAGACATTATGTTCAGTTGAACTCAGTCCAGTTCAGACAGTATTTCAGTATTTTAGCATACCGCATGCTTATATTATCTTTACTTGGGTTTTCAGAATGAGTAACGGGCTTTCAAGGTTAGCTCAAGACTACTTGTAGTTCGGAGCATCATGTGACATCTCGGGACCCATTTTCAAGTCATTACAGTAACTACATATGAACTTCTAAACAACACCCATAAAAGCATCCTTCTCATACTCTATAATGCCTCTATCAATAACAACTTCCAGGCACTGTCCCTAAAAAAACACAAAAAATTTCATCTAGCCATGACATGTATTAAAACTTAGCCTCAATCTTAATTCACACTTACAGCCTTAGCTAAAATTAGCATACCATAATCTTTCGTCAATAAGAAATATTTACTCTCTCCCGGCTAAGAAATTGCTCATCACTACCACTATTTCATAAGGAGAGGTCACTAAAAGGCCAAAACATGAGGACCTGAAGCATAAGTGAACACTATACATAACTTGACACTTAACTGAGGCCTGAGGAATAGAATATCAATATTAGGGATTCACTAAGAGATTTAAACTGAGGATATACATGTCATAATCTAAATTTCATTGATCATTAGGAATGTAGTATGAGTCATGGGAACTGAGCATACTCTAGAAAATGAATACATGAGTCATGAGCTGCATGACCTGAATTGGGAGTTCATACATTTATGGAATATGAATTGGACTATTGGGTGAACTAGAACTCCTTATACTAGGAACTGGAAGTGTACATGATTCTATGGAAAGTGTATGAAGATGAGCTATGATCATGGAACAAACATGTAAGGCATGAGTAGATATTGTGATAACTAAAGTACAAATACTAAAAGAAGAATGGGTTGTGCATCATCCTCCCTTACTGCTATTCTACAACATACTGACATCCCTACTAGAATTTGAGAGCCTAATTTGGTTACTTGTTCTAGGTCTAGGAACGACTCAATCAACATCTCTAAACTGAACTGCCACCACTTTACTCTAGAATCTGGGGTGTAATAATATGCAAAAATGATAAGCTCACCCTTGAAAGACTACACCTAATAATGTAAAACCCAGGGCTAGTACTTTCTTTTGGGATACAACTCTTGGCTTTCTATAGCCCCCAACAATCATCATATAATAACTTAACCACTGACTAACTTAGAATTCATAACTCTCTCCTTTATTAGCTTAATCGTCAAAGATTCAAACTTAGATTCTAACACTTAACATGGATATCCCCAAACCTTCAATGAAACATACTACTTTCATCATAGCCTACAATTATCACTTCTCTAAACTTATATTTTCCCTACACCATGGGAATTATGATTACACCAACAATATATACTTTCAAATCAACAAACTTAACTTCTTTTCTTTCATACACTATTCCAAGCCTACTGATTCACCTTTCCAACAACTAGCCCCATGAATGCAAAATCTACTAAATTCAGATAACTGCTGCTAAACTTTTGGGTTCATACTTCTAACTTTAGATCATATGCTATCATAGAATTCTGAGGAGGGATCTAAAAGCATATCTGACTTTGGATAAATGCACGATTTTCATGAATTATGAATGGAATCTTTCATACTTTAGAACATAAAGGCACTGATGGGATACTTTAAAGCTAGCATACAATTTCATAACTGTCTGACAAAATCTCTATTTGTAAGGATTTAAGCTTGATTGTTCCTGTTACCATGAAAACAAAGTAGGGCTGGTATGAATAGAGCAAGATGAGAATCTGTATAACTTTCTTAGAGGGCCTTTCTATAGCAAGATCTGAGATATAATAGAAGGGAAACTTTTCCTAAAATGTCTTGTAGCCTCTTGTCCATAAATGTGGCGCGCTTCACACACATGCACAAGACTCTACTCAATGCGGCTTTCAAACTCCCTAGGACACTGTAAAACCTTAGACTTAGATATCAAGTTTGTAACGCCCTAAGAGTACACCCTGGATGCCATACGGTGCTTACGGTCTTAAGAGACCACAAGCTAACCCATGAACTAGTACCTACTGTGAACACTGAATAAAACTAATAAACAACATGTGCAAAATTTCAACTGAAATGCCATAAGGTTTTAACAACTGAAATCAATACTGAATCATGGTTTAAAAAATCTAGAAATATACTGGCAACACTGATAAAATGACTGTTAATCACAACTAAAAACTGACCAACTGTCTGTACTAGTATGAAAGCCTCTAGACTGTCTAACTGTGGAGTTAATGGGACAAGCCCCTAACTAACTCCGACTAACTAAATAACTAAACTACTAACATAACTGAATATAAGATAACTCATCCTCTAAGGATGAGGACTCACCACGGCTGTTGCTGTTTATCCACTGGAAAGTGTAAGTACGATCGAGAATTAATTGTCTGAAGCTATGATATAAGACATCATAGTGCAAGAAACGAGTATGTGATCTGTACTTTGAATGTACTGGTAAGCTAAATGAGGTTAGGCTGATATAAATGAGTTCATGTGCATAGTAATAACTGACTGAATGTATAACATGAGGTACTGAGTAAGAATGCATAAAAACTGTAAAGACTGAGAATGCATGACCAAGCATAAAATAAGTTCTTAAATAGTCTGTAAACAGAAATACTGAAATCTAGTAACTGAATACTGGTAAACTGTATGTTATGCTCAAGAAAAACTGAACTGAATTCTGTACTGAATATTGAAACTGAAACTGTGGGAGGTATCATCTAACCTATATGCCCCAGTCTGAGCTGATCGGGGTCAAACCTATGACCCTAGTTGGAAGGGTGCTAGTATCGTGCCACAGATACTAACAATAGTTGTGGGGTCAATCCTAATCTGGCGGGTGACCCCTGAGATTAGTCCTAAACTGGCAGGTCATCCCTGAGAGTGTCAGTCCTAAACTGGCAGGTGACATCTCATAATCTACGCTGGCTACGTAGTTCTGGAACTTAGGGATAGCTCCTAAGGACCAAGTCCTAACTGGTGGGTGATCCCCCATCCCTTGGTTCGCTCGGTGTTGAATCCTACTCCCAACTAAATGACACTAATTACTGGACTGAACTAACTTAACTGAACAAGTAACTGATCATTACGGATAACTGAGTGCTAATGCTCATGATTTATTTGAAACTATTATGAAGCTACTGAAACTAAGTAAACATCTAAACTTTAGGTATTCATAACCCCCAGGACTCGATAGCAATAATAATAGGACCATAAGAAAACTTTGAAACCATAGAGGGGAATCCTTGTTCAACATTCAACACTTAGGCATTTCATCAAACACATGAGGGTCATAAGTTAAAAGCATGGAAATAGTTTAAAACATGTAATAATCACATGGCTACAATACTAAACCATAAATTAGGTATTTAACATGAAAAAATCATTATTTCATCGTGTAAGATTTAATTTCAACAATAATTACCCGTAAACATCATGTAAAAATAGGTTCATGGAGATAATTCATTGTAAACATGTAACCTCGTGATTTAAATTTTAAAAATGGATTCTTGGACTCCATGGGTGAAAAGGACCCATGGATGAACATCAAACATACCTCAAAAGATTAAATCTTGAAGGAGAATAACTTTTCTTGAAGGTTCTTGAATGGTGATGCTTGGATTTTTTTCTTGGGAATGGAAGAGGGTTTTTACGTGAGTTTATTTGAGGAAGATGGGCAAATAATGCCCTTTTGGGTGTTGTAATTTGTGCTTTGGACGTTTGGGGTTGAGGGGAAGAGACCAAAGTAACCTTTGACCCTTAAGAAGATAAAAGTATAGGGGAATATCCCCCCCCGGCGTGACCCCAAATTGGGTTAAGCGTCCTTCACGACACGACCCTCATTCAGGTTGAATATCTATCGCGGTGCGGGGCTATCATGACCCCTTACTACCCCTCACAAAAAATATCATAATTTTTCACTCGGGTATCGGATTAAGGCTAAATTGGTATAGTTGGAAAGCTAATTCGATTATCTACAATTTGGTGGGTATTAATATGAAAAATTCTATGTATATCAAAAGATATACACGTTCAAAGTAGACTCTTGTAGAATCAGATACTAAACTTTGAACTAATAAAAGGCTCTTAGCTCAACTTTGTTCTAAGTGATTCCTATGAATATTTTTTTCCTCAAAAGCACATCAAACACGAAGATAAATATCATGAAACTAATATTCACATAGAAATCATTTGGATTATGTCTTGTACACATAGAAACAATGGTTCAAAAACTTTCCTAAAAATGTGGGGTGTTACACTCTCATATCAGCAAATAAAGTAGTTCATGCATGAGGTAAGGAAATTTTCTAGGATGGACCTTATTTATTCAGAATTTATGCAGATGGAATCATACGTAGGTGTGTACCTGAGGTAGAAATGATGAGCATACTTGAGGCTTGTCATTCATCGCCAGTTGGAGGTCATCATGGAGGGGCCCACACAGCGCATAAAATTCTACAATGTGGCTATTATTGGCCAACAATCTATAAAGATGCTCATGATTACGCTTCTGCTTATGACCAATGTCAATGATAAGATACTATTTCTAGAATACATGAACTACCTATGACTCCTATTTTAGAATTAGAATTGTTTGATGTATGGGGCATAGAATTCATGGGACCTTTCGTGAGTTTGTTTGGCATGAAATATATACTTGTGGATGTAGACAATGTTTCAAAGTGGATGGAAGCAATTGCGCTTCCTAACAATAATGCACGTAGTGTTACTGTATTCTTGAGAAAGAACATCTTTTCACGATTTGGCATGCCATGGGCTATTATTAGTGACGGAGGGTCACATTTCTGCAATTATCTATTCAAAAGTTTGCTTGAAAAATATGGAGTGAAACACAAGGGGAAACACCTTATCATCCGCAGACTAGTGGACAAGTTGAGGTGTCCAATAGAGAAATCAAGTCTATCTTGGCGAAGACTGTAAATACCAATAGGACTGATTGGGCAAAAAAGTTGGAAGATACATTATGGGCTTACCACACTGCTTATAAAAACCCCATACGTGATTTACCTTATCAGCTGGTGTAAGGAAAGGCTTGTCAATTGAGATTGAGAATAAGGCACTATGGGCATTAAAGAAGCTGAATCTACAATGGCAAGATGCAGCCAAGTCAATGTTGAATAAGATTAGTAAGTTAGATGAATTCTGTCTCTAGGCATATAAAAGTTCAGCACTTTACAAGGAAAAGATGAAGCTACATCACGACCGCAAGATTAAGGAGAGAGTATTCAAAAAGGGTGACCAGGTGCTGCTCTATAAGTCCAAGCTTCATTTATTTCTAGGTAAACTAAGGACAACGTGGTACAATCCATTCAGGGTTATAAAAGTTTATCCCTAAGGTGATTTAGAATTAAAAAGGGATGGTGAGCCCCCGTTTAAGGTACATGGTCAAAAAGTGAAGCATTACATAGGAAATATTGAAAACTTGAATGAGGTTGTTGAAATTACCCTTGGTGAAGACTGAGTAACCAAGGTAATTGTGTCATGTCAAGACGTTAAATAAAGCACTGCATATGAGGCAACCCATGAGGCTAGTTGGAGAAATTTTAGTATCCAACTTAGCCCCATCGTGCCGCGATGTTAAATCAAGTGATGCATAGGAGTCAACCCGTGTTTTTGTACTTATTCATTCATAAGGTAATATGTTTGTTCAGTGTGCAGGAATAATGAAAATTTTTGGTCAAATAGACTCTTTACAAGTCATATCTAGATGGCACGACTCGTAAGTAGGAGTCGTATAGACCTGGGAGAAAATTTTAAATCAGGCAAATGTTTTTGGAATGGATACGGTTCTCAAAACAAGTCTTATCCTCAAGGTACGACTCATCACCATGAGTTGTACCCACTCCAGAAACCCAGGTAAGATTCCAGGTCTATACAAGTCATAAATACAACCCGTAAGCCTGGGTACGAGTCATACACACAACTTGTACACATACTTACCAGGTCAGTTTGCGGGTCAACCCAGCCCAAGAAAATTAAATTAAAAGGAAATTAGGGTACCCGACGGGTACTCGATACTCACAAATGAAACCCAACTTTATTTTAATAAAAATTCAAGCTCTAAATCATGAAATCATTGGTAAGCGACTTGATTGAACTACCAACAAGTTCAAAATTCACAATCTTCATGAGTTGAGATCAAATTTGAGAAGAGAATCTAGTAAAATCAAGAAATTGTTCTTCATCTTAATCTCTCAAGTTTCCAAGTAAGTTTTTGAACTCAATCTACTTATTTTTTCATTGAAATGATGAATGCTAGGTAATGTGAACTTGGTTTGGTGGAATGAATTTGTGAAACCCTAGTTCATAGGTTTTGGTTGAAATGGGAAATTTGAAAAAAAACTTTAATGTAGTGGGTATTTGGTATGTTTTTGTAATGCCCCGGGAGTACACCCTGGCCGCTACACGGTGCTTATAGTCACAAGTGACCACAAGCTAACCCATGAGATGGTACCTACTATGAGCACTGAACAAACTTATAATACAAGGTACACATGTGTGAAAAACAAAGTTGGATACGCCATAAGGTTTAAACATTTAAAAATATCTCTGAATTAGTATGTCTGAATAACAAATGTCTGAAAACAATACTGTAAAGACTGCCAATAACAACTGATAATTGACTAACTATTTGTAAGTGTCTCAAAACCTCTAACTGACTAACTGTGGAGTTGATAGGACAAGTACCCAACTAACTCCAGCTAACTACTAAAATGAAACACTGAAATAGACATAAATGGTCCTCAGAATATGAGGACTCACCACTGCTGCTGTTGCTGGTGCGCTGGGATATCTAGGTGCCCAAGAACCTAAGCATCCAAACCTATGATATATGACATCGTAGCACAAGAAATGAGTATGCATTCAGTACTTTGAATGTACTAGTATGCTAAATGAGGTTAGGCTGATATGCATGGCTCATATGTACGAATAATAACTGACTGAATAAATAGCATGAGATAACTAATTATAGTATGCGAGGAAGCTGTAAAATCTGAGAATGCATGACCAAGCATTTGACATGGTACTGGGATAGTCTGTAAACTAAAAGACTAAAATATTGATACTGAATAACTAATAACTGTATGCAATGGTCAAGCAAGCCTAAAAGTAAACTCTGAACTGAATATTCGACTGAGACAGTAGGAGCTATCGTCTAATAGACATGCCCCAATAAGAGCTAATTGGGTTCCAACTTGTGACCCCAGTTGGAAGGGTGTTAGTATTGTGCCACGGGTACTAACATTGGATGCATGTATCCACTGAAATGAAGTCCCGAAGGACTAAAGAGTCACCCTCTACTGGCAGGTGCTCTAGTGAGATATATGTCAACACTCAATTGGCATGTTAACCTCTCTAACCTATGTTGGCTACATAGTTCTTGAATGTAGGGACTGCTATTAAAGGTCACACCCTCAACTGGTAGGTGAGCCCCCATTCCTGGGTTCGCTCGGTGCTAAATCCCACTGCCAACTAAACTGACTCAGAATACTGAACTGATCTAAACTTGACTGATAGGATAACTAATTGAACTAATAATACTCATATATGCCTGAAAACCATTTTGAAAGTACTAATACTAAGTAAACAGCTAAATTTTTGGTATTCATAATCCCCAGGACTCGATAACATTAACAGTAAAAGCATACCAAAGCTTCAAAAGCATAATAAGTAGTCATTTCTCAAAATTCATCTCTTAGGCATTTCATCAAACACTTGAAATTCATAAACTTAGGCATGGGAATGATTGAAACATGTGGGAATAACATAATCATAACACTAAAACCATACATTTGGGGAATAAACATGGAATTTCATGCTTTAAACGTGTAAAGGCTACTTTCCAACTAAAAACACTTGTAAACATCATGCATAATCAAAATTTTCAAACGCTTCGTGAAATTAACTCATTTTGAACATGTGAATTCATAATTTAGAACACAAAAATAGGTACTTGGACTCAGTGGGTGAAAAGGGCCCATGGATGAACATTTAACATACATTAAGGCTTTTATCTTGCAAGAGAATTGACGTTCTTAATCGTTCCTAGGTGGTGAAGCTTGAATTCTTGAGTTTTCTTGAAGAAATAATGGTTGAACTTAATGAATTTGGGTGATGGATAGGGATTATTTTAAAGAGGAATTGTGGAAATAGGGCATATAATGCCTTATCTGATAATAAATCCTGTGTTTTTATGGATTGGGCCAAGGGAAAAAAACAAACTGCCCCTCTGAAATTAAAATTCATAATTGGAGCACCAATTGAGCCCTTACTGCAATGCGCCAAGGCCTTTATCGCTCTTCCACCGCGACACGCCACAATCGTGGTGAATTGATATTTTAAAAATCCAAACGTGGTCCAAACCTCATCCAAAAATTTCAAAACTTACTCGAGACATGCTACTTACACTCCTGAACATGAATCAACTCAAAAACTTACGTCTCGGAGTCGAGAAGGTCACTTTAAAAATCATCGAAGTTAAGAGGCCAAAAATAAAACTAAGTCTCCTACACTTAGATAAATTTTTAGGTTCTAAGCCCCTTGTACATGCACTATAGGTTGAATTAAGCTAAGACAAATATGGGGTATTACAATATCTCCCCCTTGGGAACATTCATCCTCGAATGAGACAGATTAAGTTGAGAAAATACAGAGGTACTGAGATTTTATGCTGAATATGCATAACTAAAAATAAGATTACATTACTAAGCCTGAAACATGGTGACTGCCTGAACTGATTCATGAATGTATGCAATGACATGAAGATGACCTCATGGCTAGAACTAAGAATGGAAAAGAGATAATCTAAGGAAAACTATTACCTTGAGCTGAGTCTGAGTTCGCGGAGAAAAGGTGAGGGTATTTGGTACTCACGTCTGTTTCTGCTTCCCAAGTAGCTCTCTCAATGAACTGATTCCGGCAAAGAACATTGACCAAGAAAGCTTCTTTGTTCCTTAGTCTGCGAATCTGGCGATCTAAGATTTCAATTGGGAGCTCTGCGTAAGAAAGGTTGTCTTGAAAATTTGTACTTTTTATAGGAACAACTACAGTTGGGTCCCCAATACACTTCTTAAACAAGGACACATAGAAAACTGGATGCACTGAAGCCAAATATGAGGGCAGCTCAAGCTCATACGCTACCTTTCTAAATCAACTTAAGATCCTGTAAGGGTCTACATATTGGGAACTGAATTACCCATTTTTGCCAAATCTCTTTACTACCTTTATAGGAGATATCTTCAAATATACCAAATGTTTAACCTCAAACTCAAGATCTCTTTTCCTCACATCTGTATAGGATTTCTAGCGGCTTTGGGATGTCTTAAGCCTCTCCCTGATCAACTGAATTTTCTCCAAAGCATCAAACACTAAATCTGGCCCTATCAACGTAGTCTCACCTACCTCAAACTAACTAATAGGAGATCTACATCTCCTCCCATAGAGAGCCTCAAATGGAGCCATATGAATACTGGAATGATAATTGTTATTGTAAGTAAAGTCAATCAATAGCAAGTGATCATCCCAACATCCCTTAAATTCGATAACACAAGCTCTCAACATATCCTCTAAGGTCTAAATGGTCCTCTCTTCCTGACCATCTATCTGAGGGTGAAAGGCTGTAGTGAGACGAACTTGGGTACTAAGAACCTTCTGAAAAGCATTTTAAAAATGAGAGGTAAAATGAGTACCTCTATCTGAAATGATGGACCGGGACTCCATGCAATCTAACAAACTCTCTAATATAGATCTTGGTATAATCCTCGGCTGAATAAGAAGTATGGACTAGAAAAATGGGCTGATTTGGTCATTCTATCCACAATAACACAAATTGAATTGTGTTGGCGAAGTGAATGAGGCAACCCTATCACAAAATCCATACTCACCTCTTCCCACTTCCAAGTGGGTATGTTGAACTCCTGCATAGAACCACTAGGACTTTGGTGTTCAACCTTAATCTGCTGACAATTAGCACACTGGCTAAAAACTCTACAATATCCTTTTTCATACCGCTCCACTAATAGATTTCCCGTAAATAACAGTACATCTTAATAGCTCTTGGATGAATAGATTAACGTACGCCATGCACTTTTGCAAGAATTTGTTGTCTCAAACTATCTACACACGGCACACACAATCTACCCTGGCAATGCAACACACCATCTCCTCCTTGGAAGAAAACCTCTACTTTCTGATTTCTAACAGACTCCTTCAACTTAATTAGACTGGGGTCCCTATCTTACTTTTCTTTTATTTCGGCAACCAAAGAAGATTTCAAACTATTCTGAACCCATACACTACCCTTAGCTGAGTCAACCAAATAAACTCCTAATCTAGCCAACTGATGAACCTCCTGAACCAACTTCTTTTTATCATTCTTAATATGAGCCATACTACCTATAGACAATCTACTAAGGGCATCTGCCACTATATTGGTTTTGGAAATGATAAAAAACTCATATCATAATCTTTCAACAATTCTAACCATCTCCTCTGATGAAGATTTAACTCTCTCTGCAAAAACACATACTGTAAACTTTTGGAAACCGTGAACACATCAACATACACCCCATACAGATAATGCCTGCAAATTTTCAAGGTAAACACAACAGCTGCTAACTCAAGATCATAGGTAGGATAATTCTTCTCATGGGGCTTAAGATGTCTAGAGGCATAGGCTATGACCTTAACTTTCTACATCAAAACACAACCTAAACCAACTCTAGAAGCAACACAGTAAACAACAAAGCCATCCAAACCATCTAGCAAGGTCAAAAGTGGGGATGAGGTGAGTCGAGTCTTCAACTCCTGAAAACTCTTCTCACAGGAATCTGACCACTGAACCTTAACTTTATTCTGAGTCAATCTAGACATAGGAGATACAATAGATAAAAACCTTTGGAAAAATGTCTATAATATCCAGACAAACCTAAGAAACTCTTTATATCTCATGGAGAAATAGGTCTAGGCCAGTTTCTCACTACTTCGATCTTTTGAGGTTAGACTCTTATGCCACCACCGGAAATAATGTGGCCAAGGAAATCTACTGATCTTAGCCAAAACTCGCACTTACTGAATTTAGCAAATAACTTATGGGCTCTAAGAGTCTGGAATACTATTTTGAGGTGGTATGTATGATCATTTTCATTACAGGAATTGATAAGGATGTCATCTATGAAGACTATGACAAACATGTCCAAGTACTACTTAAACACTTTGTTCATCAAGTCCATGAATGTTGCTGGGGAATTTGTAAGACAAAAGACATGAATAGGAATTTGAAGTGACCATACCGAGATCTGAAAGCCATTTTTAGAATGTCACATGCTTTTACTCTGAGCTGATGATAGTCGAATCTGAGGTCTATCTTAGAGAAGTAACTGGCACCCTGAAGTTGGTCAAATAAGTCATCGATTTTGGGGAGTAGGTACTTATTCTTGATTGTGACTTTGTTCAACTGACGCTAATAGATGCACATATGAAGAGAACCATCTTTATTTCATACGAAAAGGACTGGAGAGCCTCATGGGGAAACACTAGGCCTGATGAATCCCTTATCTAAGAGATTTTCAACTGTTCTTTTAACTCCCTAATCTCTACTGGAGCCATTCTATAGGTTAGAATAGAGATAGGCTGGGTATCTGGAAGAAGATCTATTTCAAAGTCAATTTCTCTTTTGGGAGGAACTCTAGAAAGATCTTCAGGAAACATATCTGGAAATTCCCTCACTACTGAAACTAACTCGAGATTGAGAGTATTTAAACTAGAGTCTTTAACTCAAATAAAATGGTAGACACATCCCTTGGATATTATTTTTCTCGCTCTAAGGTACGAAATAAAATGACCCCTAAGTGCTGAGGTACTACCCCTCCATTCTAGGACTGGTTTATTCGGAAATAGAAAATGAACAACTCTATTTCTACAATCAACTGGAGCATAGCATGAATAAATCCAATTCATGCCGAGAATGACATCAAAATCCATCGTATCTAACTTCACAAGATCAACTAAAGTGACTTTCCGGGATATTGTGACCGGATAGTTCCTGTATACCTGCCTGGCTATAAAAGAGACACCTACTGGGTAGACACTGATAAAGGGTCGTGCTAAAGTCTCAGGACTGACACCAAAATTAACAGCTATACAAGGGGTTATAAAAGAAAGAGAAGCTCTGGAGTCTAACAAACCATAAACATATGAATGAAAGACCTGCAAAATACCAGTAACCATATTAGGAGAGTTTTCTTGATCCTACTAAGACTGAAGTGCATACAATCTATTTGGGCACTGACCACTGGTGGCACTGGAAGCGGCACCCTGCTGAGTTGGGCGAACGGATGAAACTGGGGGACGACTGGACTGACCCTGCTGACCACTCTATGGGCAATCCCTGACCCTGTGCCCTGGATTGCCATATCCAAAGCATACATCACTACTAGCTCTACACATACCCTGATGGTTTCTACCGCATTTTTGGAAAAGAGGATTTATGCGACCACTGTTCACACTTTCTTGGGGCTTAAGCCCTGGTGCCCTATCTCGATTATCATTTCTGAACTTTGGCGTAGGTGTACTAGCTGTAGATGGAGAAGGGGCTGAAGATTTCTGAGAGAATTGAGGATGGTTACCACCCTCCATCCTTGGCTGAGCAAAATTAAATCTACCTGTTCTAGCCCTTTTATTCTCCATTTCTTTCTTCTTAAACTTTTACTCCTTAATCTATTGAGCATGGACCATCAACCTAGACAAGTCCATAACCTTAATCAACGCCGCGGTCCTGTACTCCTTAGCCACGCTATCAGCTACACCAGAGACAAACTTACTCATCCTTAACCTATCATTAGACACCACATTAGGAGCATAACTGGATAGCCGAGTAAACTTAAGAGAATACTACTTCACACTCATGTTTCCCTGTCTCAAATTAATAAAATCCTGCACCTTAGCTTTCCTTAACTCCAAGGGAAAGAACCTATCTAAAAAGTCTATTGCAAACTCTTCCCATTCAACAGGCCCTTCATCTTCCCCTATATCTCCCTTCCAATATTTATATCATGTGTGAGAAATATCCTGCAACTAGTAAGCACCCAACTCTACACTCTCACTAGAAGTCACACCCATAATATCAGTTACCTTCTAAACCATGTCGAGGAACTCCTACGGATCCTCATCAGACTTAGATCTTAAAAAGAGAGGAGGGTTTAAATTGAGCTAGTTCTCACTCACACGATATGAATACTGAAATAAGGGAAACTTTTCCTAAAATGTATTATAGCCTCTTATCAACAAGTGTTGCGCACTTCATACCCATGCATAAGATGCTACTCAAAGCGGATTTCAGACTCCCTAGGACAATTGAAAACCTTAGGCTTTAATATCAAGTTTGTAACACCCCGGAAGTACACCCTGGACGCCACACGGTGCTTACAATCACAAGTGACCATAAGCTAACCCATGAACTGGTACCTACTGTGAGCACTGAATAAACTGATAATAAAGGGTACACATGTGCGAAAAACAAAGTTGGATACGACATAAGGTTTAAACATTTAAAAATATCTCTAAATTAATATGCCTAAATAAAAAGTGTTTCAAAACAATACTGTAAAAAATATCAATAAAAACTGATACCTGACTAACTATTTGTAAGTGTCTCAAAGCATCTAACTGACTGACTGTGGAGTTGATGGTCCCCAACTAACTCCAGCTAACTACTGAACTAAAACACTGAAATAAACATAAATGGTCCTTAGAATATAAGGACTCACCACTACTAGTGTTGCTGGTGCATTGGGATTTCTAGGTGAGGTCGGGAACCTGAGCATTCGAACTTATGATATGAGACATCATAGCACAAAAAACAAGTATGCGGTAAGTACTTTGAATGTACTGATATGCTAAATGAGATTAGGATGATATGTATGGCTCATATTCATAATAATAATTGACTGAATAAATAGCATGAGATAACTAATGTATAGTATGCGAGAAAGCTATAAAATCTGAGAATGCATGACCAAGAATATGACATGGTGATGGGATAGTTTGTAAACTGAAAGACTAAAATACTGATACTAAACAACTAATAATTGTATTCCATGGTCAAGCTAGCCTGAAACTAAACTCTGAACTGAATATTGGACTGAGATTGTCGGAGCTATCATCTAACAGACATGCCCCAATAAGAGTTAATTGGGGTCCAACCTATGACCCCAGTTGGAAGGGTGTCAGTATCGTGCTATGGGTACTAACACTGGCTATGTGGATCCACAGAAATGAAGTCTCGAAGGACTAAACAGTCACCCTGTACTGGTATGTGCTCTAGTGAGATATATATCAACCCTCAACTAGCAGGTTTACCTCTCTAACCTATGCTGGCTACGTAGTTCTAGAATGTAAAGACTGCTACTAAAGGTCACACCCTCAACTGGCAAGTAAGCCCTCCTCACTGGGTTCACTCGGTGCTAAATCATACTCCCAACTAAACTGACTCGGAATACTGAACTGATCTAAACTTGACTGATAGGATAACGGACTGAACTAATAATACTCATATAGGCCTAAAAACCATTCTGAAAGTACTAAGGATAAGTAAACGGCTAAATTTTGGGAATTCATAAACCTCAGTACTCTATAACATTAATAGTAAAAACATACCAAAGCATCAAAATCATAATAAGTAGTTATTGCTCAAAATTCATCTCTTAGACATTTCATCAAACACTTGAAATTCATGAACTTAGGCATGGGAATGATTGAAACATGTGGGAATAACATAATCATAAGACTAAAACTAGACATTGGGGAATTTAACATGGAATTCCATGCTTTAAATATGTAAAGGCTACTTTCCAATGAAAAATGCTTATAAACAACATGCATAATCGAGATTCCCAAATGCTTTATGAAATTAACTCATTGTAAACATGTGAATTCATGATTTAGAATACAAAAGTAGGTACTTGGACTCCATGGGTGAAAAGGGCCCATGGATGAACATTTAACATACCTTAAGGCTTTAATTTTGCACGAGAATTGACGTTCTTGATCGTTCTTGGGTGGTGAAGCTTGAATTCTTGAGTTTTCATGAAGAACTTTTGGTTGAACTTGATTAATTTGGGTGATGGATAGGGTTTATTTTAAAGAGAAATTGTGGAAATAGGGCATCTAATGCCTTATCTGATGATAAATCCTATGTTTTTACGGATTGAGGCCATGGGAATAGACCAGACTTACGCTGTGAAATTAGAATTCATAATTGGAGAACTAATTTTGCCCTCACCATGATGCGCCAAGGACTCAATCGCTATCCCACCACAACGCACCATAATCACGGTGACTTGCTATTTTAGAAATCCAAACGCGGTCCAAACCTCATTCGAAAAATCCAAAACTTACCCGAGACATGCTACTTACATCCCTAAACATGAATCAACTCAAAAACTTACATCTTGGGGTCAAGAAGGTCACTTTAAAGATTATCAAAGTTAAGAGGCCAAAAAAAAAAACTAAGTCTCTTACACTTAGCTAAATTTTCAGGTTCTAAGCCCCTTGTACATGCACTATGGGCTGAATTGAGCTAAGATAAATACGGGGTATTACAATTTATGTGGACTAAAATAATTTTTATTATTGGACATTATAGTGGGTATATTGGGAAGTTACTTTAGGGTCAATCTTTAAAGTTGGACTTCTGTGTTGCAGTGGATACGAGACCTCTTACAACTCGTACCCACCGGTGCGAGAGTCATGATGGGACTTGTACCCACTGATAACATAGAATTCGAACAATTTTAAGGTTTTGGAATGGATACAACTTGACCATACAAGTCCTACCCAGACCATACGACTCATACACTCTTAGTTGTACCCACCTGGGAGGCCTGAAGTTAGAATAAATATTTCTGATCTGCTTATGATTATTGGTAATGAGTCATACCTTAACAGTATGACTTGTTAGGAGGAGTCGTAAGATGACCAGTGGAAAAATGTCATGCACTGTACATGATACGACTCGTTCATACGAGCCGTACCCAGCAAGGACAACCAATACCCACTACTCGTACCCTGACCGGAACAGGTATATTGAACTTTAGTTTTAAATCTTTATTTTCTTTACTTTACTTAATTACTAATAATGGAACTTTTGCAGGAACAATACCTCCTAAAAATGCTTTCTCATCCAAATAAGCCAAGAAGAACACAAAGCAAGCACCTACTACTAGTGCAAAATCCAGTGATTCCGAGTTTGAGATTTCATCTAATAGCAGTGGTGAAGTGTATGATAGAACCACAACAAGAAAAGTTTCACAAAAAGTAAAAGCAGATTAGAAATCTAAGGGGAAGAAAGTGGTACCCCAATAATCAAAATCACTACCAAAAGGCCCGAGGAGAAAGAATCCTACTGTTTTTCCTCCCCACACACCATAGGATAATAATGATGATGATGATGCAGAATCCAGTTCAGCATAGGCTAGTTTTGAAGAAGCTTAGGGTTCAAAAGAGGTAGATGTGACCCCAAAAGATAGACAGGACCCCTCTCCCTCCCACTTGCACTGACCACTGCCCTAGTGCCCATCGTTGAATGATAAGGGTACCCCAGTATATAGGATACACTCAACAGTGGGCTTTCTGACTTTTGGGTGGCAAGATAAAAAAGAGTACTATATCTGAAACAAAGATTGACTATCATCGGGAAGTCAGAATTACCTGTTTTTAAGAAATTCTTCTGGCAGTACAGAAATGAGTGGATGACGCGAGCGCCCGAAAGATATAGTGAGGTCCTTGTTCATGAATTTTATGTAGCATACAAAGGTGATCTTCAGAGGTAATACCCACAGAGCCAACTGTGTAAGGGTGGCGAACCTATCACTTTACTTGTGATTCAAGGAGTTTGGGTAGATATTTCTCCCCACACTATTGGGAGATTCTTGTATTGACCAGAGCATTAAGCTCCGATCAACACTATGGAGATGGATTACACGATGGAAGAGCTGAGGAAGATAACTCGACGGATGCTGGATTCTAAGGATAATATCATAAATTTAGGTAAATTATGGATCAGATAGCTTTGAATGGTGCGAATGCAGTTTGGATTGTATGAAGCCCCAGGGTGGTCTTACAGAAGATCAAGAAGAGTACCCTTAACTTTGAGGGTAAATCTTAGTGTACATTATCCCAAAACAGGTTGTGTCCAACTACTGGTGATGCTATTCTAAGCCTAGTACGGGAAGCTATTATAGTTGGTTTCATGGTCGGCTATGAGTTCGATGTAGCAGAGTTCTTATCCCGAGAGGTGCGGGATTATGTTGTTGTGGGGTGAGAAGGCGTTATTGCCTTACCCCTATATGATTACACAGTTATGTCTGGTTGCAGGAGTGTAGGAACTCCCTAGTATAGATGAGATACTTTAGGCCACGAGGACATTTGACTTCAGCCCGATTAGAGATGAAGCCAACCCAATAGGCCGTCAAGCGAAGCAAGAAGAAGACATTTTGGCAGGATTATTCCCGCAGAGTGGTTAGGCTAATACCACTGCTACAGCTGAGGCTACCGAGGTAGGGGCACAGACAGAAGGCTCACATACAGATGTTGCGAGTACATCTTGTGTCGCACCTCCAGTACAGTCTATGGCAACCATGCCATGAGTTATGCCTCCCAATGTTATGATAATCTCACAGGCAGCTTAGACAAAGGTTGTGAACCGATTAGCCATACTGGAGGATAAAGTAGTCTACATGGAAAGAGGACTGAAGAATTGGCTCGACACACAGGTTGAGAGCCAAGATAGATGGGTCCAAGGTTGCCTGGATGCCTTTGAGTCAAGGATTACTCTACAGTTGAGTTAAGGGGAGACACCCAATGTTTCAGATATCAGATCTAAGGTTGCAGAAATCAAGATGATGGTCAAAGATATTTATGAGATACCGGTGGTTGTTGAGCCTGTAGTAGAGACAGTGATTCCTACTGTCCATGTGCCTAATATTTGGGCAGTCACAGTAGATGCACCAGTTGAGGAGACCAAAGAGTAAAAAAAAAGGTGAAAGGAATACAAAGCGGCTAAGAAGAGGGATAGAGCTGAGAGCATTTAGGATGAATGGGATCGGGAAATAAGGGTTCGTGAGATGGCCATGGGAGATGGTGGATCGAGGGCACTATTTAGTTATGCTAAGAGGCCTGATGTTGTTATCTTGACTATTGTTGATGCAGTCCCAACTGATGGGATAGTAGCTGAGGAGAGTGGGAACCGATCTGAGGGCCCAAGTATTGATGTTGATGAGCCGACGCCTTGAGCGCCTAGGTATTACCTTTATCTTTACTTTATTTATTTTTTATAGCTTTGAAGGCAGTGCAATGTTTTTTAGTTGGGGGTGGGGGTTATTCCAAAAAATTGGGAGTAGCTAAAAAATAGAAGTAGCTAAAATTGAAAGAAGATTATGACTTCCAGGTTTGATAGGGCAGCTGAGATAGGGAGAAAATCGGCGCGCCTATGGTAACGAATTTTTTTTATTGTGATTTTGAGGATTTTGAAAAAATTTAGTTGTAATGAAAAATGTTGTTTTTTTTATTTTTAATGCTGAAATTTGATTTGTGATTTGTGAAACACTACTGATTTGAAATGATTATGTTGAGATCTGTGTTTAATGATATTGCGTTGAAAAATTGACCCTTCCAAAAAATCTTTATTTTACTGCATGATATGAATATTTGTGTGAGATTGTTGTGAATCTGGAAATGGCATTAGGATCAGGGATAGAAAATTAGGGGCAAATAGTTGCATAGATGGATAAATAGTACTTAGTAATGAAGCCTTGTTCAAGTGTGTTTGAGGTATATTGAGTTTCTAGTGTGTCGGAATCTAGAACTTGCTCGGTTACTTTTACCTAGGTCTAGGATAGTTAAGTAGGAGATGATCATAGGCCCTTTTTGTGTGAGTCCACCTGAGCCTAAAATGCCCTAACCAAATGAATGAATCCCTTCGATCTAAATATTTGATCCTTAATAGACAAAATTTTCTTGTTACACCAATCACTTTCCCGTTTTTCTTACAATAAACCTGTTCTGGCCCTGGTCCTCCTTTGGAAACTGTTCACCTCAACTCAGGCAAGTCACCTAAGTTGAGGGTGGCTATTATAAGGGGTGCGTAGGAGAAAATGAGTATGAAAAAAGTATGTAGAAGGAAAATAGTTGAAATTTGAGAAAGTGTGGGGAAAAGAAAAGTAAGAAAAGTTGCAATGAAAAATAAAAGAAAAAGAAAGGAAAAATAAAAGTTAGAAAACCACACTTGGCCCAATTAGAATGTGCTTAAAATTAATAAAGAGACATAAGGGCGGAAATAAAAGAAATAAGTGGACCCCGAGGAATGTGTAGTGTACAAGAGGCTTAATCACTAAATGAATCCCAAAATATATCATACCAGACCCAAGTATACGTTACAAGCTGAATAAAGTCTTATAGTGATCTTACCATGACTATCTAAAAACTTAGGAAAAGAGCATAAGGGCAAACCTATGGTATTCTGTATACATCGGTGGTACTTCTTTTTGAGTGAGAGAGTCATTTGTTAGATCGCTGAATATATTGGTTTATCCATACGAAGAGTGAATGGGGTTTCTTTAACTGTGAGAACACATGGGTTACATTGCTAGGTTGTTTGATGAATGTAGTTTGTGTCTATGCCCAGTTGTCTATTGCTAATGTAATGCCATCATCGAATTCCCTTGTACTTCTACGTGTGCTAAGTCGTTATACGGAGTTTGAGTTTTGATAAGTTAAAATTAGGAGGGGAACAACAACATTTAAATTGAGTTCAAAATCACTGCCATGGGTAGCTTAAGATCTTCCTATTTAAGCATCATATCTGGGCTAGAAAATAGTTGTTGAATTTTATTTGCCTAAGGACATGAAAAAGTCTAAGTTCAGGGTATTAATGTGTCATGGAAACACGAAACTTTAGATGCTTAAAACCATAAATTTATGTATGAACTTAGGATATTTTGTTGGATATGATGCACTTTGGTGTAAATTTCAGGTAAAATAGGTCTTCAAAAATGTTGGGATGAAAAAGGAAGAAAAAGACCTGAAAAAGACTAATTCTGACCTGGGTACGAGTCAGCTCTTGAGTCGTAAACATCTGGTACGACTCATATGCTGAATCGTAAGCATAGCAGAACCAAAATCCAATCTGAAAAGCTAAGTATGGGGAATATATGACTCGGGAATCCAAGTCGTAAGATAGGATGCGAGTCGTACAGAAAATTCATGAGCATAACAGAACCTAAGCTACCATCCAAGAGTTGAAGTGTCAGAAGTATACAAGTCAAAAGTTTGAGTACGACTCATACAAGGAAGTCGTACACAAACTAGTGTTCAAATCTTGGACAGGCAAGAGCCCCTGGTGGATACTAGTGAAGGACACAAGTCGTACACTTAGGTACAACTCGTAATCAGAAGTCGTATACGGAACAGAAAGTTAAAGCCTAGGGAGATTAGACACTGGAACGGATACGAGAAGGTAGGGTACGACTCATATGATACTGGTATGAGTGAAGACCGAGTCATACCGACTGCCAACATAACTTTACCTTTACCATTTTTATTAGGAATTTTATGTCATTTTGAGATACTATAATTACCCTAGGTTTTATCTTTTATTAGGTTACTCTCTTATGCTTTAGTACAATACTTTTACAATTATTCTTGAGAATTTGGGTTTATTCAATTCAAAACTTTGGAGTTTATTCATATTATTCTTGTTTAATTAATTATATGTGTTCTTCATTAATAATCATGGTTTCTTGCATAAACACGAATGGCTAATCTCCTTAACTAGGATTGTGGAAACCCTGGTAGATTAGCTACATAGAGGAAGTGTGAGACTCATCTGTTCTAAGATTATGCATATATCTTAATCTTTTTCACAATAATTAATCTGAAGTAGCTGTAGTAGCTTGAGATAGCCTGTATTTGTGCCTATCCCCAAAAGGGTGTTTGCAATTGGGAAAAAAAGTTAAGACACTGATTTGAGATTTCTACCTCCACTTTTTAGCCTCCGCATCTCATTTAATCACTATATCCCAAAAGGAGAGGTGAAATGAGGTCGTAGCAAGAAGCAACAAGGCGACGCCCTGAGACTTAACCGGTAAAGGGTGAGATTTATCTTCACGTCCAAAAGGCGGATGATAATACTTATCTTGTAGACTTTACATGTAGAACAATAGAACAGTTAGATTGAACATGAAAATTTTAAGGAGTTGAGAAGCCAGGGGGAACACAAGCCTAGTGTTCGTCTCCTAATGTCTACAACTCAAAAGCACTCAAGATTTGGTTACTACTTGCAACTGATACTAAAATCCCCCATTTACTTTCATGTACTCCTCATGGATTACATAAAGTCAAGAAATTATTCACGTTTACCCTATGGGATCGATACCAACCTAGTTGGGTTATTATATTTGCAATCGACCGTATTATACTTCTATTTGGAGTGTAGTTTTTGGCGACATCAAATATCCACCAGGGTTCTATTCTTTATATCAACTACCCTATTTTGCTGAGGAGTTCTAGGTATCGAGAAGTTATAACTGATTCTATGGTCTACACAAAATGGATCTATTTTTGCATTCTCAAACTTTGTACCATGATCTTACCTGATCCATTCTGCCATACTTGACTTGTATTCTTTTAGCAAAAATTATGAATGTTTCATAGGTTTCCTCCTTGGACCTCAAAGATATGGTCCAGGTAAACCTTGAGAAATTATCCACATCACTAGAATATATTTTTATCCTTCTCTGCTTAGAACCTTAATAGGTCCACAAAAGTCCATGTGCAATAGCTTAAGAGTTCTTGTTGTACTGGCATGCTTCTTCTGTTTAAATGAGAACCTAGCCTACTTCCCTTTGGTACAAGCATCATAAATCTCGTCTTCTGCAAACTTGATATTAGGAATTCCATGAACCAAGTCCTTAGCAACCAGTTTGTTCAAAAGTGAGCTTACATGTCTTAGTCTGCGATGCCACAAATTTGTGTTATCACCTTAAGCAATGAGACATGTGAGTTCATCACCTGATACTGAACTCAAGCCAGCAACATACATATTCTTGCATCTCCTTTCCTTCAAAATTACTTCACCTGAGCGGAGATTTGTCATAATACAGCCATCTGATAAAAAATTTACCTTATACCCTTTATCAAAAATTTGTGATACACTAAGACAACTGTACTTTAGCCTCACAAAGTACACATTTTTAATGGCATGCTAAGGTGATTTTACAATTTTTTCAACTCCTTATATGTTACCCTTTTTTCCATTTCCAAATGAGAGACTTCCACCATGAAATAAATTTTGTGAGAGAAAGTCTTCAGTCCTACCACTAATGTGCTTGGAGCATCCATTGTTCATAATCAACATTGACTGCTTCCTTTTCCTTTCACCTGCATCAGCAATCGCTTTTTAGACTTGGAAACCCATTTAATTCTGAGTTCCCAATAAGGTAACAAGGAATTAACTAATGATATCTTAGTCCAACTAGGCAATCTGAAGAATCTAGTTTCACCATGGGGACCTGGTCCCTAATATTTTTTATCAGATTCCCAGTTAGTGGATTTTTTTCTTTTGATCATATTCGAAGAAGCTTTCTTCATCCCTTTTTCTGGATTCACAGTCCTTCTTCAGATGTCCATTCCTACCACGATGTGTGCACAGTAGATTATTAAACACAAATAAATACTTTCTATGGGGATTGTATGGAGGACTGACATCTGTTCTTCCTAGTCCCTTTCTAACATTAGACCTTTGATTGGTTAGATTAGTCCAGATTTTGGTTAAAGTGGTCTATTTGAGAGACTTTTGAAGATCTTCTTTGACATGGACCAGGTCCCTAGAGAGTTGGACATTTTTTCTTAAGGAGTCTTCAAGAAGTCTTTTAGAATTTTTTAAGTTTTCTTCAAGCTCTAGCTGAAGACTACTAGTTTTCCTTTTCCTTTGGATTATCCTACAGAGGCTTCTATAAGTTTTTCCTTGAGAGAATCATTTTTAGTATACACTCTACTAAAGTTTTAGATCTTTAGATCATTTCTCTAAGTGTTAAACTTTTAGAGAAAGATAGCTCTGATATCAATTGTTGAGACGTAGGGATCCACTAAGTATCAGGAGACCGGGTCCCTTAACAGACAAACACAGTAATATAATTATAGAAGATAGACAATGCAAAAGGTAAAATGCAAGCGATGTTTACATGAAAACCTCCTTGCTCAAGGGAAGAAAAATCATGACCTGTCTCACAGGATTTTCCAACTCTCCACTAACTCCAAGAAACAAAGTGGTTACAAACTCTAATAATCACAAGGATTAAACTCCTAATTCTAGCCTCTTGTAATAACTTTAATACAAGACTGATATAGTAACTCTACCACACCCCTTTTCGACTAACTCTAGCCCACAGTCCTAAGTAACTCTACCCAGGAGAGACATCACACAAAGTGAAAAGAAACTTGACTAAAGACAAAGTAACTCAATCAATTAACTCTAACTGATGTGACTCAGACTAATACTTAGACAAACTATTGATCTACTATCCTTTACATTTGAAGAGTAGATTTACAATGTGATATCAAAAGACACAAAACTTAAAGACACAACAAGACTCAGTCAACACTCGATCTGGTTCCTTGTTGAAGTATGAGCAGTGTTCTGATAGAATGGCTTTTGCCTTTTCAAACGTAATCTTGATTGCGAAAACTAGGTTTTGTTCTCTGTGAATGTTCCTTTTATAAGAGAGAACAACACCTAGAACACATGTCATTGGTGGTTGGCTGTCTCTGCTGTAGTACCACCAACTCTCTGCAAAAAGTGCAGCTTCCATCTGATGTCTGAAGTCAACTTCTTATGGGACCAGTACCAAGTCTCGTAGGTACTCATTTACCAGCTAATCAAGTCCTTTGTGGTATAGTTTGTAGATCATCAAAACTCTAATAGTACAGCAAAAGTCATCTAACTATGAAATCTTTTTACTTAATCCTAAACTCTGAACCACACAATTTAATTTGTATACTAATTATGTTTATAGTTCATTCTATATAGTTGGTCTTTTAAATTGTAAATGGACTTTCTTTTAAGATGTTAGAGTTCAGGATGTTGAATTTTATATTTTTCTAGATTAGGTACAGATAATTTGTCTAGATTAGGCACATATAAGTGAAGTTCTTTTAATACTCTTCACCAGTCTTGTCAACAAATCTATCTGAGTTAATATAAACAACAAACCGCAAAATCTCTTTCTCCATTTTTCCTTTACAGAACACTATCCCTCCAACTCAAACACATATTTAGACCATCTTCTGTCTGTTGAATTTATCTTCTCTCCGCCTTTATATTCCATGACTTCAAGCATTAGGTTCATTATTATTCATTTAGTTTCTTTTGACTGTTCAGTCCTTTGAAGCTACATGTAGGGGTAGCAATAGTGCGGTGCAGTGCGAATTTTTATTAAACTCACAAATTTTAAAACTGTCCCGCATCACCTTTAAATCCACATAAATACGTCTCTCACTCATACCTGCGTATATTTGCACCGCACCATTTCATGTTTTTGTTTTTTTCTTTTTTGAAAAATTTTTAACTCCTCTGAAAACCATAATATTTTCAATACTAAGAAATAGTAACAACCAATTTTTATTATAGCACTTTTCACTAAGAAATTGTCAAAAAAGTATCACGTGTACAAGTAACAATCAAATATCAAATTTTCATTAAGATGAATAAAGAAATTAAAAAAATTAAAAAATTATTTATTTGTAATGTTATACATGTCTTTTTAAGTATCATAAAATTTTAAGTAAAGAATACATATAATTTTAGCTAGATTCACATAAATAATATTAATTTTTATTTTTATTTTTAGTTTAAAATTGCATATACCTGCCCCACATCATCTTTAAAAAATTACTTAAACCCACCCCGTATTCATATAGTCTAAAATTCGCACCGCCCCATTGTCATCCTAGCTCCATGTTTAATTCTTTGTCAATTGGCTACGCGGTATTCATCTTACTGGATCTGTTTTATTTGGGGCAGTAAGATAAAGATTGGAGGTATACCAAATAATAGTTAATGCTTGTGTGGTCTGAGTAGCTGAATGAAAATTCACTGATTTCCGCCAAACTATCCAATAAAAGCCAAATAGGTTTGAGTCTGGGTAAATTTCATCTACGGTCACTTAACTTTGTATCTATTACTCAAAAGTTATTTTTCTTTCATTCATTTCATGCATGGTCACTTAACTTTGTATCAATTACGCAAAAGTCATTTTTCTTTAATTCATTTCACCCATGGTCATTTAACTTTACTCTGACTATCACAAAAGTCACTATGACCGGATTTTATAATAATTTTATCAGAAAAATGATGTGGCAACCTTAGTTAGTTCTTAATTTTTAATTTAAGTGAATATATAATATATTACTCATATCTTGACCCTTTTTATATATGCACAACCCAATTTTCCTTATGAATTATTTAATGAAAGAATACCAATTTCTTAATACATTAAATTACCTAATGAAGACTATTTTCATAAGAAAATTTGGTTGATATTTTTATGAACTAAAATTATACTTATATATTCTTAAAATCCTCTAAAGTTGAGACATGTGTTGGTAAATTATTATTTTTCACTAATATATTATGGCATGTAGTTGATAAAATTATTTTTCTCCCTCTAAAATTGTGACATGTAGTTGATAAAATTATTTTTTTCATACATTTTTTTTCTTGTCACTTGAGTCTTTGCATTCGATATATCATAATAGTATGATAAACTACTCTATTTATTGAGTTTGTCTTTGTATTTTTAATTGTTTGACTAATCAATTAATTCTCTTAAAATTTTTTATTATAATATTCAATTTCTGATAAATTACATATTGTTTAATTAATTTAATTGATAAATATAAAAATCAAATATCCTATAATATCTTTATCTATTAAAGTACTTATATTTTATAACTTTTATTAACAAAACTGTACGTTAATATAACATTATTTGTACAAATTTTGACAATACTTATTCAATGACACAATTAAAAAGATTTTATTTTAAAACTATATTTAGCATGTTTATTTATCTTCAAAGAATTAAAATAATTTTTTTTTAAAAAAAATAGTATCATACATGTATTTCTATTTTATGTGTTTTGAAGAATTTATCTTGTTTATCACTCTTTTCCGATGCACCTTTTTGACAGATGAATGCAATATTATGAAATGTTTCATAAAAATATCAACCAAATTTTTTTATGTAAATAATCTTCATCAGGTAATCTAATCTATTAAGAAATTGGTATTCATTTATTAAATAATCTATAAGGAAAATTGGGTTGTGCACATATAAAAAATGTCAAGATATGAGTAATATATTATATATTCACTTAAATTAAAATTAAGAACTAATTAAGGTTGCCACATCATTTTTTCGATGGAATTATTGTAAAATTCGGTCATCGGGGTAAAGTTAAATGACTATGAATGAAAGAAAACTGATTTTGCGTAATAGATACAAAGTTAAATGACCATAGATGAAATGAATGAAAGAAAAGTGAATTTTGTGTAATAGATACAAAGTTAAGTGACCATGAATGAATTTACACTCGCTTTTCTTCTTAATTTACAACATTTATCCAGCTTATTTAGCTGCGTGTATAGTACTGTTGTTCTCGCTGTCATGTTTTGTTCCATCTTCTTTGTATCATTTATTCATTCACTCTTTGGCGTGCAGTTAATTGTGTATTCTTATGTGGTTTCCGTACTTTGGACTCACGTGAATATTTATCGCTCTTCTATTATTATAATATATATTTTTCCCTTTGATTCTTCGCATTAAGGAAATGTTGACTTCCTAAGTTGGGATAGGAACAATTTTTTCTCACAACATGTGTTGGTGAAGAGGTTACAGTTTTTGCGTTTCAGAACAATAAACTACCTTTGTGAATTTCTGTTGTAGTTTTCTTTTGGGGTCGTAATTCATTGGTAACAATTATAAATTTTTCAATTCTCATCTCGGAAGTTTTCTTATTCAATTCAAGTACATTACAAACAATTCATCTAATTCTACTGTCTAGAGGGTGCCTCAAAGACGTCGTATTTGCATAGCTATCACATAACCTTCTTCCAAGACTGTCTTCTGTTATCAGACTAAAACTTTATGGTCTCTTCTTCGAGGAAGTATATCAAGACATCTCTTTTGCTTACATACATAATCTAACAGCATTTCTTTTTTCCTTTTCTGCCCCTCATCCGCTATCATCATATCTCATAATTAAAAATATAATGCTTTAGAATGTACAACTTAAATCAAACTAGAGAATATTAATTAGGTTTACCAGATCGTATAAACATTCTGCATTTTTATTTCCCAAATACTTACTAAGAGGGCAAAAACATCTTATAACAGAATCTTCTCTTCAGCATTACATAACCTTGGATATATTTTCTTATTTCTCACATAATCGTCATTTAACTGTATGACATTTGTTATTACACTTGATAGTGACAATTCTTAGTATCATATAAGTGCAGCAGAGTGGAACAGAAGATGGATTTTATTCAATATACATAAAACTGTCTCAGAGCTGGGACAGAAGCTGGACAAGATCTTGGCGTGGAGTGCATACAGCCTTCAAAGACTTGCTCTGCATGCTCATTCTTGAATTGTAGCTTGCTTCCAAGCTTTCCTCTTCCTCAATTTGCCAGTCAAAGCACTGAATAAGAGCACCTAAAGCCAACGAAACTGCTCGCAATCCCATGTCAGTTCCAGGGCACGCTCTTCTCCCCATTCCAAACGGTATAAGCTTGTAATTGAACCTTTCTGTTTCTCCTTCTGTTGCCTCAAATCTTTCCGGCTTGAACTTTTCTGGCTCCTCCCATACCTTGGGATCCCGGTGAACAGCCCAAGCGTTAATAAGAAGCATTGTATGTTTTGGTACATTATATCCTCCCACAGTACAATCTTCAGTTGAATAATGAGGCAAGAGAAGTGGTACCGGAGGGTATAATCTCATTGTCTCATTGACAACGCAACGCAAATATGGAAGCATGGTGAGATCAGATTCGTTTAGCAAGCGCTTGTTCCCAACTTTGCTGTCAATGTCAGCTCTTAGCTTATGCAGTACCTCCGGGTGAGCAAAAAGAAGACTCATTACCCATTGAATTGTCGTTGATGAGGTCTCTGTTCCTGCAACAAAAACAACCTGCATCCCAATACATGCAGCCATCCCAATTTATATTTTGATGAATAATACTATTAGTCTTGGATTTCTTGTTCAAACTGCAAGTGCAAGTACTCGTGTTGTACATCAAAAAGTATAGACAGTTTATTATTCCACAGAGGACAAGAATTAAAATTAGTACTACCAAGTCGAGATAGGAAGTCGAGATAGGCTGCTTACTGCCAATAATGTATCAAAGTGAAAAGACGCTTTGCTCCAACTCTGATTATTCCAATTTTATACCCTATAGTAGAATAAGTTCTATTGGCAGGAAAACTAGAGAGAACAGACAGTGCATCCACCTAAAACAGTCTCATCTGAAAGTATATGAACACCATATATCAAACAGAATGAGGACTGCATAATAATCTAAACGGCGGGAAATGACCAGCTCATTTTGGATATCTTTGTTTCAGAGAAGAGCATTGACTAATCATCTCAGATGAAATAAAATGAAGGGCATCCTGGTGCACTAAAGCTCCTGCTATGCGCAAGGTCCGGAAAGGGCCAGACCACAAGGGTCGTATGCAGTCTTATCTTATGTTTCACCTCAGATGAAATGCACATGGAATTTGAGCATTACAGCTAAGAAAAGATTAATATATACCATTCAATTTGGACTCGCTTTCTATCGATAATTGGAAAAACATTTCCCCTCTAACCTATATTATTCAAAGTCAACTTAGGCAACCATATGGAAGAAAGCTTTAAAGCAGTCACATCTAAATTGGATGAAAGTTTAATTTCAATTTTTCTTTTCTTTGTCTTTTGGTGGTGATGGTAAAACAGCAAAGAACATTTCCAAAACAAGTGGTAAAAGAACAAGGTAAAAATTAATAGGATACCAACCAGCATTAGACTTTTGATGATATCATCTGTGTAGAATTCAGGTTCTGATTCTTGGAAAGACAAGAGAGTTTCAACGAGTGTCGTTTTCTTCTCCATATTACCATTTGACTTTAGACCATTAATTTTCTTCTGTCGAAATTCATCAAGCAAGTTGTTGAGGAATTCATTTCTTTTATTGTGAATTAAGGTCATCTTCTTCTCCAGCCCTTTGTAACCAATCCACCTCAATATTGGCAAGAAATCACACATATTCAAGAATGATATATTCACTAAGAAAGTCCCTCTAAGTTTATCAATTATATCTATCCCCTTCTCCTTACCAGCATCTTCTTCGTTCACGATATGTCTCCCAGCAATAATTTTTGTCATTAGGTTGAAAACCAAAGTAAAAGACCAATTGGTCAAATCCACTTTGTTGCTACTACTCTTTGAGAATTTGTACAATGAACGGATAAAAATACCAACTTCTTGATCTCTAAGTGAAGAAGTCTTGGTGAGGCTGTGTGAAGAGAAAAGCTCAACAACAGTTAATCGACGAAGAATCCTCCAAAGTTGGCCATAGGATGCCCAAACATAGACAGTATAGTTGAAGGTAAACTTGTCACCGGCCAAGGTTTTAGGTCTGTTTGCAAAAATGATATCATTCTTGGTTAAACATTCTTCAACAGCAGAAGGTGAAGACACAACAATAACAGGCATATTATAGCCCAACTTGAGGTATAAAACAGGGCCATATTTAGCTGATAAAGATGTTAGAGTCAGATACAGATTACTTTTGAGAAGGTAAAGGTGACCAATTATTGGAAGAGAAAGTGGACTTGGAGGTAGATTTCTTCCTCGACAGAAAACATATCTGAATAGAATTGGAGTAAAAAAAACTAAGATAGCTAAGTAGCACAAGTAGGAAGAGTATTGGTTCTCCATTGTGGAAGCAAACAAGAATGATTCAGCTATGAGTGAAAAGGTACTAATCACTATTTAAAGTGTTAGCAATTTAGAAATTAGAAGGCCAACGTGCTGATATTGCAATTAATTTAGTACTTGGAATTAACAATAGAGTTTGAGAAGACCACGCAACCACTTGTATCTTCTATTAGTAGTAAGCAAATACACTTTTTACTAGATATTATGCCCGTTTCACCTTTAGGATGACATATGTCGGTTTCATATGACATAGTTCTTTAGAGATTTTTCGAGGGTGCGGATAACTTGGATAACTTAAATAGATCTATAGCTCTGATGGGTCTATTTTTATTTGTGCGTGGATGTTTCTTAACTTCTCTAAACATTTTTATTTTTAGTTTATTTATTTTAATTTTATTAATGTTCATATCCTGTGGGTGATTGAATGTTATTTGATTAAATGTTTTACTGTAATATTCTTTAGTTTTTTCTCTTAGTCTTTGTAACTCTTGTATATTATTTTGGAGGTATTCTAAATATTCTATATCTTTTATTCTAAAATATTCAATTAAATTCTCTTTCATAAGTATTTCTGTTAATCTTATTTCTTCCATATTTTGTCTCCAATATTTTAAATACTCATAGTCTATCATTTTATCCTAAAGTAGTTGTGATACTGCAAATTTCTTTGTAATAATTTATTCTAATTGTACTATATCTGCTATTAAATTCTAGGTTATCTATTTTATTAATTATCATGTCTTTTTCGTCTATGAATAATTCTATGTCTAAATCATATTCTAAACTGTCTTTTAATTCTAGTTGTTTTTTGGTTTTATTTATCCAAATTAATCTTTCTTTTAATTGTCCTCTTCCTTTTCTAAGCTAGTTTCTATAATTAATTTCTTCGTATAGTCAACTTTGTTTTTCTCTAACTCTGTTAATATATTTTAACATTTTTAATCTGTATAATATCCATCTGAATAATAACTATCTGAATTATTTCTACCATAAAAATCTATATTTTCTAATTCATCTTCTATCGAATTAGTACTTAGTAACTCATCTTCAAAATCAAATATTTTTTCCCATATTATTTTCTTTATGTCTTCTAATTCTAAGTCTTTAATGATATATAAAACAAGTATCTTAGTTTCATCAGATATATAACTTGTCATATTATTCATATTATGCTTAGGTTTCTACGAATAACTTGGATAACTTGGAATTGGATTCTAGTAATTAAATATTTTATCATAGTATTTATTAGTTGTTTGTTTTAATTTTAATAATTCTTGTATATTTTCATTAAGGAATTCTATATATTTTATATCCTTAGTTCTCATATATTTTTCTAGATTGGTTTCCATTAGTTTTTCTACTAATTGTATATTTTTCATATTCATTTTTCAATATTCTAAATATACATAATTTATCATGGTTGATGTGTAGGTTTGGTATGTAAGTATTTACAAGAGTAGGTAGGTAGGTGTGGTATGTAATTTATTCTAGTCATAAAATATTTATCAAATATTTTTTCCAATATGATTTTTCTTATATCTACAATTTCTATATCCTTAAGTATATATAAAACAAATATTTTAAATTTATCTACCATTTCGTCAGATAAATAAGTATTCATTTTTCATATGATGCTTTTTCAAAATATTTTCTTCAATCATACATAACAAAATATGATTATTTTAGATTACTATATACTAGATTATTCTTAAATAACATGTTCTTCGGTCACTATTAACATGATAATCTGGATACTTTTCCCTTAAACAGCACCTCTACTCTGGCTACTCCCTTATCACGACTTTCTTGCCTCACCGGTTTCACCTTTAGGATGGCATAGTTCTTTAGGGATTTTTCTCCTTTTCCACTTTGCTAATAAACTTCTTAATATGCTATTTTTCGAATAATTCTACTATAAAGTAACTAACATGAACTTATTTTATCATATCATGATTGTCAGGAATTTATGAATTTAGCTATTCATAATCACAAATATAAATATTTATTTTGGAAAATCTGATAATTCTAGATTTTCCATAGGTGTTTGATGATTCATAGCTTTTTCTTGAAAATATACTTATTTTTATTAAATAATTCAAAAATTCTATGTACAAGAGAGGATTTTGCTTCGACTCATGAAGACTTGCCCTTATCTGAGCAAGTGCATTCTCTATTTATAACCAAAAAAATGAAAATGCATATACTATTTCTATATTGTTCCTACTTTACACGTATTCAATCTAATTTACAAAGAAGTCTTTACATTCTGAAAAGAAAGACTTAAAGCTAACTAAAAAACAAAAACTAATAATAGTTTTTTTGCCAAAAAGTCAAAAAGCCTAATAAATGAAAAGAAAAGTCAAAAAGGCTATTAAGACTTTACAATAATTTACGTAGGAAGTTTAGTTTTTTCTTCATATGTTATTTTCCTATCTTTAATGCTTTGTCTTCTTCTATTATTGCTCCGTTACTGTTTTATTTTTATCTTCTTCTTGTCGTATCTGCTGCTTTTTCATCTTCTTGCTATTGTAGCATCACATCTAGAATAAAGTTGTGTCTGCCACTACATCTGCTGCATATGTGGTCATCGTATCTTTGGCCAACCTGTTTACAGAATTGATCCATAACTTCTTCTGAAATAACTCCTTTCGTAATAGATCTTGTGACTGGTAACTCTTCTGGTTTTAGGATCGTTATGACCCATTTTCTTATCTCTTCTCTGTCCTTTTCTCTAATATTTTTACAAGTAGAGTAAATCAATAATTGATTTCTGTTATAGTAAATCCAAACTGGGTTTTGATTTATATAATTATTTGCTAACTTAGTCAATATACTGCTAAGTCTAATAACTCTCTTGTTTTAGTAAAAGTCCTATATCTGATTTTTGGTTATCTCTTCTTGTTCACATATTTCTTCAGGGATAATATAATCTCATATCATTCCTATCTTGACAACAGTAATTGTCTGTTTTATTTCATCAAACAATATTTCTGTTGATGCTGAGTAGAAACAGACATAAAATAACTGTCCCTTTGTAATCCTCTTGTAATCCATAAATCCTTTATAAATGTCTGGAATTCCTGTTAACTCTTCTCCAGTAGTTGTGTAAATTGTAGATAATAATCCATAATAGTAACATGAAGTAATTAAATTTGCACTGGTGCCAGGCAAAGCAATAAGTTTGTTATAGTTCTGACATTTTTGTGTAATATACCCTTGGTGTTGTTTTGCTAAATCTTTACTCTGGATAGGTTTTGTATTTAACAATTTTTGTAAAGTATAAATATTATCAATATATGTACGAGTGATATGGTTATAAGTCTTCTTTTGTTGATTAAGTGATTCGGAATATGTGTGTATCTGGGGAGGTATAGATGACTCTGATTTTTGTATATTTGGTGTATATGGTTTTGAGAATATCTGGTTGAGGTTATAATTCTTTTTCTTTGGTGATTCAGGTTTATTTTGAGTCACTATATTCTTTCCCTTGGATACATCACCTGCGCCTGCAGTTGTAACTGTAATTTTGTTAGTAATTTGAGTTTTTAGGTGTTTCTCATCGTCACCTTCTAGGTCTAGTTTTTTAATGTGCTCTTCCTGCACAGTATCTTTGCTAATAGCTTTTTCTTGTTTTTTTATAGTGCTCAACCTGAACTTTTACATCTGTAACTTCAGTAGTTAATGTGATAACTCGTTCTTGTAATAACTTCATTTGTTCAAACACTAGTAATATTAAGTTTGTTTGGGTACCTTTGACATCAGCTTCTTCCATTGGTAAATCAGTTTGAGTAGCTTTGTCTTGATATGTAATCTGCAATACCATTCTTGTCAGTCTTGATTACTTCAATCGTAAATGTAAAATTTAATATATTCAGTACTAATCTCTGAATTTTCTTTGTCGTAACTGAGTTTTGTATTTTTCTTGTTAACCACCATCGAACCTGGGTATTATCTATCCTCACAATAAATTTGTTATTTACAATATATGGTTCAAATGCTAATAAACATTTATATAATGAACATAATTCTTTTCTATTTATTTCCCATTTTATTTCTATTTCATTAAATGTTCCTGAATAATATCTACAATGATGTTCTATTTTTTCATTTTCGTACCTATATTTAAGTACTCCTCCATAACTATACTCACTTGCATCTGCTTCTACTATATATGTAAATTTTTTATTTTCGTCTGGGAATAGTAATTTTGGTAATTCTTTACAAAGTATTTTTATTTTCTGAACTTGTTTTTTAGCTTCTTCGTTATAATTATATTCTACATCTTTTCTTACTTTTTTCTGTAATGGTTTTAGGTTTTCTGCTAATTTTGGTATATATTCTCTTACCTGATTCACTAATCCTAAGAACGATTGTAATTTCTTTTTTGTATCTAATTCTTCTTTTGAATTTATTATTTTTTGTACTATATGTTGTTGCATTTTTACTCCATTCTTATCTATTTGTATTCCTAAAAATTCTATCTGATTTTTCATAATTTCAGCTTTCTTTTCGCTTAAACTTATTCCTGATTTTTCTATTATATCTGTAAATTGTTCTAGTAATTTTAAATGTTCTTCTTTGATTTTTGTGTATATTAGTATATCATCTATGTATACTATACAATTAGGTAATTGTTTAAAATAACTATCCATAAAATGTTGGTATCTACCTGGTGCATTTTTATATCCAAATGGTAATACGTTCCATTCATAAAATCTTTGTGGTACCGTAAATGCGGTTATTTCCTTAGAATTTTCATCTAACTTTAAGTGGTAAAATCCTGATTTACAGTTAAATTTACTAAAGTAGTTATATCTTGTATTTGACTTATTTTTAATATCTTATTTGGTATTGGATAATTGTATGTCATAGTTTTTGCATTTAAATTTGGGAAAAGTCATCATTTCCACCTTAAATTATATCCGAAAAGTCGAAGTCACACCTAAACTATTGAGACGACCTATTACACACTTATGCTATTTAAAAGTGAATTTATTTACACCCTAGAAGCTGATGTGGCAACAAACTAAAAAGAAAAAGAAATCAGGCGTGTTTGTTATTTTTTTTCTTTTAAAATACAGCCACGTGGACTTTTTTACTAATAAAAAAACTTAAAGAAGTTGCAAGGTAAAGTTCTTCTTCTAGAAAACAAGAAAATTAATTTAAGCTCAATACTTGAAATTTTATCTCTTTATTGTTTAATAGATATTGTAGGAAGTATTAGTTGCAGATCTTCCATGAACATTGCTTATTTATATTGGAATAAAATCAAAACAGAAAAGGAAAAAAAAAAAAGGAAAGAAAAAATGCATAGCCTCCTCTCCGCCAGTGGCAATCTTTCTTGTTCTTTTTTTTTTTTTTTCATTTTGTCCCTTTTCTCTTCTCCATTTTTCTTATCACAGTCATTTTAATTCATTAGATCTATTTTTCTCACTAATTGAGTGCTTATTCTTCACTATTTGGTGAAGTTGGTGATTGATGAAAAAAATGAATAGTGGGTATGTTTTTATTTTTGATGATTGAAAATGATAATGTTGTGATTTTGATGGTGAATGCAAAAATTTATGGTGATTGTTGTTGTAAATTTCGATAATAACAATGGTGGTGGATCTTGTGAAGAAAATTAATATGCGATTTTTTATCTCAATTTTTTGTGGGTCATCTTAAATTTCTCTCGTAAAGATTTGAACTTTTTTAGCATTATTATAGTGAAAATGGGAGTTGTTAAGTAAATTTGTGTGTTTTTTATAGTGATGAAACAAAAATAAATAATTTATTAACAAAAGAAGAAAAATAAATATGAACAAGTTGTCTCCCATGAAAGATCTACAATTATGGTAAAAATAAAAATCTAGTAAAAACGTTGTTGAGGGTTTTAATAGTAAGAATATTTGGGTGTAACTTTGAATTTAATGGTATTTTGTGAAAATAATTGTGATGGAAATGTGGGTGATAATAGCTTCAATGGTGGTTCTTCAATGGCGAATTGATGATGTATAGTGAAGAAGAAGCAATAATAATGACATGGAATTTATTTATTGTAATTTTCACATAATATATGACGTGGCAGTGACATATTGATGACGTGTGGCGAGTGCAGAACACCTCCCAACATGAGACTGGTTGTATGCGTGTTAGGGTGTAAAAAAATTCACTTTAAAATAGTTTAGGTGTGTATTAGGTCATTTCAATAGTTTAAGTGTGTGTTCGACTTTTCAGGTATAGTGTAAGGTGGAAATGATGACTTTTCCCTTTAAATTTCTATAGTCAATAACCATTCTACTTTTTTCTCTTTTTTGTTCACTCTGTTTATTTACTATAAATGCTGGACTATTATGTTTACTATTACTTTTTGTAAATATTGTTTTTTCTAATAATTCATCTATATTCATTTTAAATTCTTTTAAATCGTCAAAATTATACGTTAATGGTTTTTGAGTAATTATGTTATTTTTATCTATTAATTCAATTTTTATAGTAGTTTTATGTTTTCCCATCCTTTTAATGGATCTTCACTATATAATTGTCTTAATCTTTTCTTTATTATTTCTGTCTTATATATTGAAAATATGGTTATTTCTTTTTTATTTATCGAAAATACAACTAGTTCTACTGTGTTTTCTGTATTTTTTATATTTTCTAACTTTTGTGTAATTTTTTCACTTCCTTTTATCCAATCAGTTTTCTTTCTTATTTTATTAATAACTCTTTTTGCTCTTACTTTTTGTTTACATGGTGTTGTAAACCACTAATCTGTTTTAGTTATTATATGTGGGTGTAATTTATCTAAAAATGATATTCCTAAAAGCATATCTTTTGATGTTAGTTCATAATTATAGATTTCTTCTATCGTTATTATTTTATCCCATATCTGTATTTTTACATTCTTAGCTTTATATGTAATTAAGCTTCCTTCATTATTGAATCCTTTTACTACTATTGGTACTTTTAGCTTATCCCATTTACCTTCTGGTAAACAGTTGTATCTACATAAGTTTGTTTCTGCTCCTGTATCTATCATAGGTGTATAATACCTATTATAATATCATTCTACTATTATTTTTACAAGTACATATATTTTCATATCACGTTAAAGCTCTTTTTATGAATAATCTTTCTTTATTATATGTTATGGATAATTGTGTATGTTCTATATTGTATGATTTTACTTGTTCTAACCATTTTATTTTTAATATTATGTCTGTTTTTTGCATTTCTTCCTTTATTTCAAATTCTATTTTTATTTTTCTAACTCTTATTATTATTTCTTTTTCTGCCGTATCATTAATGTTTATTAGACTCCTTGGTAGATCTGGGCATATATTACTATTAGATTTTATTTCTTCACTTTTTAATAGATATTTTGCTATATAATTTTCTTCTTGTCCTGTGTTTAAGAGTATTAAATATTCTTTTTCATTTATTGTTCTTGTTATGTAATATTGGTTTAAATTAACTGTTGAAGTTGTTTCATAACTTGTTCTTTTTGATGAGCTTGATGATTATGATTTTTCATGAGCTATTCTTTTTGATGTACTTATTCTACCATTTATTATTTCTAAATCTTCTTCTATGTCTATATTTTTGTAACTATAATCATTATTATCAATTGTTTTTACGAATTGTTCAAAAGGACTTTCTATTTGTATTTTATTAATTTTATTGTTTCTTGTTATTTTATGTTTTGTTGTTAATACATATAGATTTTTACATCTTGCTGTAAATATTTTACTTCCTGGGGTTAGTTTTATTCCTGATATTTTCCAATATAATACTAATGATTTTTCTATATTTTTATCTGTTCTTATTACTGAATAATTCGCACTTATTATAAATTTAAATTTTTGGTATATTAAATTTCCTTTTATGGCAGTTATTATACTTTTTTCTATAGGTTTTATAATTCTATCATCTGTTAAATATAATTCTATTGGTGTATCTATTCCTTCTCTAAAATATGCTTTTATTAATATCTCTGTTCCTCCAAGGTGTACATATTTTATTGGGTCTTTTCTTTTTATATCGTTTATTTCTTTATTAATCATTCTCTTTGTTACTAGTGGTATACTAGCTCTTTCTTTTGCATATCTACAGTCTATTACATGTTCGTTTTGGCTTACTACGTAGTATTCTTTCCTTTTTCTACTGAATATATTTTTTACTGTTGGTATTTTAAATATTTTGTCTAAACTTAAGTCTAACTCTTTTCCTTTTATTTCGTCAAATATATTATTATCAAATATTATTTTTTGATCTGTTCCTTCTTCATTTAAATATTCTTCCTTTATTATTATTTTTATATGTTCTTCAGTTATTTGGTTCATTTTTATATCTTCTTCAGTCATTTGATTCATCTAATTCACTATCTATTTCATTATCTGTTTCATTCTCCGAAATTTCATATATACTATCTTCACTTTCTAATTCATAATCTATCTGCATATATTCTGTATTTTCTATTTTTATTTCTGATATTTGTTTCTTTTTTGGGTTTTTGGGTAATTTACAATCTCTAGCTAAATGTCCTAGTTTTCCACAATTATAACAAGTACATTCTTTTTCCTATATGGTCTTTTATGTTTATAATTTTTTACATAATATCTTTTTCTTGGTTTCTTATACTTATATTTTGATTTTTTGTATTTCTTATATTTTTTATGTCTTTTTCTTTTCTTATAATATCTTTCTTCACAACCAAATTGAGGTGCTATTTTATCTTTGCAACATGCTAAATTTCTTATTAATGTTTTTTCTATTTTTATTTCTTCTCTATATTTTTCACATAGATTTTTATACCATTATTGTAAAAATTTTATTCTTGCTCCTTGGGTATCTACTATTTTTGCGTCATCCCAACTCTTTATTATTTTTGAGCTAAATGGTTCAAGTAATTTACTAAAATATAATTTTCTTATTTCTTTACTTTCTTCTATATTATATGTTCCTTTATAATAATATTCTTTAAATGCGCACGTATACTTATCTATATAGCACATATTACATATTGCCAGTTTTAACATTAAATTCCTATTCGTATCTTTTTGTTTATTTTTCTCTTCTTCTTCTGTTGTTACACTGCTAAATTCATCTCTTATAGCTATTTCATATTTTTTCAATACTTCTGTTGGTAGTATTTTAGTAGTTGTTGATGTTCCTTCTATTTTATTATCAGATCTTAATACTTTTTTACTTGCTTCGGCTAGGTTTAAAAACCATAATTTTACTGTTCCTATTAATGTCTTTTCTATATATTCTGGTGTGTTTGTTATATCTATTTTATTATCTAATAATTGTTTTGACATATATCCTACCCATAGTTGTATTATTTTATTTGTGTCTATTACACAGTCTAAATCTAAAAAGTTGTAATTAATTATTTGTTTTGGTGTCCCTTTATTATATTCATCCTTTGGATTATATCTTTTAAACTTACTTTTGTAATTATATGTTGGTTTTCTTATTTCTGATGTACTAGGTATTATATTTTTATCTAGAGTATTTACTTCTGTATTTATTAGTTCTAGATTTTCTTTATTAATTACTTCTTGTTCTTCATTAATTTCTAGTTTTCCTATGTTTTCTAGAATTTCTGTATATGTTTCACTATCTTTCGAATTATAATTATTTGTTTCTTCAGCATCTATTGTATTTATTTCTAATTCACTGGTTTCTGATTCTTTATTTTTTATTTCTAATTTTTCTTTAAATTGATTTATCTCGTTTAATAATTTTTGTTCTTTATCTTTTTCTTTTTCTTCTTTCTGTCTTTTTTCATACAAATCTTTTAGCATTTGTAGTTCTTTTTCTAATTCAACAATCCTACTATTTTTAGTTTCTTCTATTTTTTGTATTTTTTCTGTGGTTTGTTGTTTTATTTTATCTATTTCCTTTTTTCTGTCTATTTCTTCGTTTTCTCTTTCTATTCTTACCATGGCTGCCAACTTATCTTCTAATTTTAATTCTTCTTTTTCTAACATTAAATATAAGTGTTCACCTATTTTCTGATATCTTCTTCCTAGATTAGAGAATTTGTAATACCCCAATCATTTCTTAAGCCTAAATCCGTCTTTTGAGTGGATATGTATGACTTCTAAAGTGATTGATGTTTAAACCATGTTGTATTTCTCTAATTTCTACTTTTTTTTCATGTAGAGAATTGAATAAGCTTTCCATCGATACCAATTTCATCAAAATCCGACATCGGACGAGGAAGTTATGGCCATTTTACTAAACTGTATCAGATCGCCCTGGTCTGACGGTCGACCTGGTGGACCGTCAGGTGCTTGGTGGACCGCCAAGTGCCCCGTCAAGCCAAGACAGTAACTTCTTTTTCAGGCCATCTTGCGACGGCCAAGTTGGTGGACCATTAAAAAGTTGATGGATCGTTAAGGGGTTCGTCAGGTCGAGACAGAATGTCTCATTTCTGGCCCTTGAGTGACGGACGACTTGGTGGTCCGTCAGTTTCCTGACGGACCATCACTTCAACCATCACGTTGAGGCAGAACGTTCCAATTTTGGCACTCGAGTGACGGGCGATCTGGGACCGTCAGGAGACTTGACGGACTGTCAGATCGACCGTCACAGGCCCCGATCAACGAATTTTAATTTTTTTTTCAAAAAGGGCATTTTGGTCATTTCTTCCCCATAAGGTCTTATATATAGATCCTAGTAGAGAATAGCCCTTCATTTTCTCCTTTTCTCTTCCAAGAAACATCTAGAAATTAGGGTTTCTTCCAAAGCCCAAAAATTCAATCTTCTTCCAAGAAATTCAAGGATCTTCCATGGATTTCTCCAAGTTGTTCGAGAATTAAGTTCCCCAAGTCAAGGGAATCAAGAATCTTGGTCTAAAAGTGTGAGAAAGAAGTTCCAAACAAGTTTCTACATCTCCAAAATCATAATCCAAGGTATGTGGGGCTTGAACAAGAACACTCCTTTCGTTCTTGTGCCTAAAGATTTACTTTCTATTACTGATTTACATGATTTTTCAAGTGGGTTTACACCCAAATTTCTTTATGTATGATTTATGAGATTTGAGTTGAATAAATTTGATATTTATGATTATTTCATCACCATGTTTCTTAAACTGAGAATTTATTCCATGAGTTGTATATTTTCATTACGTATCGATGATTTCTAAGTGATTTAAGACAAGTGTCATGAGTTATGCCATTCCATGAGAAATTTGACTATTGAATATCTATCGATATTTGAGATTGAAAGTCAAGAATGAGTCCTATGATGTTTCCTTGAAGCTTTTGATATTTGAAAATGATTCGAAAAGCAAATGTACTTGATGTTGAGAAAAATTGTTTTGATTTTGAGTCGAGTTAGGAATCCACAGTTGTTCATGATTTATAGATGAGATATATTTATGTTTAGGTCTCTATGATAGACCCATGAACTGATATTAATTAAGGTGGATTTCCTAACGCGTTCTGAGCTGAGTCTAGGAGGAGTATTTAGCATCGAGCGGGAAATGTGATATTTCCCCGAAACTACGTGCCACTGTAGGATTGATGTTGATAATTGTGAGCCAGAGTCCGAGTATGGGATTGTGATAACGAGATTGAGGTTGTACTCCCTGTCAAGAGTACAACACCCCCGCCAATGTGGGGTTCTATCCTTAGGAGGGCAAAACGTTGGACTCCATGTGGCTCACATGGTGTAGTTATGTCGGTTATAAGAAACTCCCACGTCCATAATGATCTAAGTACCATGAGTTACCGAGTCACTATTGTCAGCATGCATGATTTTTGAGTACATTCCCAAGTACTGACTCCCATACTCTTTTGTACTCTATATTTCCTCATGATATAGGTTCAGGTGCTCAGTCTCAGCAGCGACAGTGATCTTTGAGTACCTTCATCTACATTTCTGCGGTTGGTGAGTCCTCATGGTTCAAGGACCTGTGTCTCCAATTTTTTCTTGTTAATAGATGGTTGTTTACTTTCAGTTCAGTACGAGTCAGTTGGGGATCTGTCTCAATGGCTCCTCAGTCCTATGTAGTAGACGCTTTGTCAGACTAGTGTACCAGCGTGTACAGAGATTTCAGTATTTTATTTGTACAGGGCAATATTACTTCATGTTTCAGTATGTTCATGACATGGTTATTCCTCTTTATCTTAACATGATTTCCGCTATAATGAGTTCTGAAAGTGATGACAAGCTTAGAGGGTTAGCTTGAGACCACGTGTGGCCTTGAGCACTATGTGACGTCTCGGGATAGGTTCTTGGGGCGTTACAGAATACTATTTTTATTTTTAATCCTTCGTGATTTTCATATGTTTTTTCATCTATTATAAATTCTTATTTGTTCATTTTATTTAAACGTATATAAGTTATGTTGATATATATATTCTAGACTATCTATTGTTGATTCTAAATTTGATATTTCTTCTTTTTGTGCATTTATTGATTTTTTACTAACTCCGACAATTATGTTATACTGTAGTCTTTCTATCCTTATTTTTAATTCTTTACGTTTTTCAGATATTATTTGTTTTAATTCTTTATATTTTTGTAGATTCATCTAAATAATATTTATAATATTTTGGTGGATATCTAAATCTAATTTTATCATAATTAATAAATTAATCAAATAAATCCCTAAATCCAAATACATAATCCAAATATATACTACTTCCGTAACTTTATATTACATAACTCTGATACCAATAACATAGCTCTGATACCTAATCTATATTTTTATCCATACATCTACCTCGACTAGAGGGTTTTCTCAGAAGGTAAATGTCACGACCCAAATCCCATTGGAGCGGACCGGCACCCGTAGCCGAGGAGGCCCGGGAGAACCCGTTCATAACCTATACTTTCACATTTACATTACTTATGAAAATTAGAAATTTGGGCAGCACTTCGTTGTAAATAGAAGAAAACAGTACCTGTATCAGCCCTGCAGACACACATATATATATATATAAACAGTAATTGGCCGTCAGAGCCATCACGTCTATCAACCAAACACTCCTATGGCTGTACAATATGTCTACAAAAGCCTCTACATAGATACTCAACTGAGTTAGGGTCGGGACAAACTCCCGCCCACAAAAGACTTTTATACAAATACCAAAAATACATATAGAAACGACTTGGGATGCCCCGAAACAACTGGAGCTCACCACAATCAACAGAATATCCTGGCTCTTACTGCGGAGGTGTACGACTTGAAGTACCTGTTCCTACATGCATGAATACAGGTCCCCCGTGAGGTACGTCAGTACGGAAATATGTACTGAGTATGTAAGGCAGTGAGTATCAAGATGAGATACAAAAGATCAACAGAACTAAGATACCAGTGAATAAACAGTATGAGTAGACCACACTTAAAAGAGCTGATGGGATACCTGCACATTACTTTCATATCATTACTTCCCGTATTCCTTATCAATACATAACATATGTCATACAATGGCCAACTGATCAGTGGTACTAATACAATACATCAGGGACCACCCCTGGAATAGCGTATATACATAATCTTTATAATACAATGGCCAACTGATCAGTGGTACTAATACAATACATCATATCAACAATTTAAAATAAAGACATTCCATTTCTTACTTCAATTAATCTTTGAGATTGGTTACTTTGTGGTCACACCTTATGGAACTTGAAACCATGATACCTCAATAGGAAAAACATGTAAATAGGTAATCAATATCATGAAAATGAAGTAGAGAATCATGGATACCTCATTAAACCATTTCGGAGTCAACAATAGTATATGGACATTTTTTTGACTAGCCGGACATCTTAAAAGTGAAAACAAGTTCAATTGGTAGTGTCGAAGATCATATGATGTTATTATGTGTCATGTGTCGTAGGACAATGTTGGAAGATTACTTGAGAGTGCCATGGGTCATTATTCATGCCAAAGATTAGATAGAGTATGTCTTACATACCTTGATATAAACACTTTAATACAAGTCCAACTTGACTTCCCGTACTCTTCGAACACTTATCTACAATAAGTCATTTGTGGCAAACTAGTATTAGCAACCAAACCTTACCATTTAGGTATTAACTTTACCAAATAATGTCTAGGAAGTAATCCTTTAACTCATCAATAAGAGTGCTACATACATCTTCTTATACTCTTAGTACATTCACATATCATGCATTTTCATGCAATATCCCTCAACATCACTCTTAGCCTTTATTTCCCCTCTTAATCACCATCCAATACCAACATGATCACTAGGCATACATAACCACTAATATAATGATATATCAACACAATTCATCCTCCATAATCCAATACAACAACTTCCATAATTTACTACTAACAATTTATACAAAACAATTCATAACTATGTTTCTAGTTATCTTCCAACATCAAGACAATACTCATAATCCTTTATCAATACTTATTCATGGATAAGAATCAAGAATAAACAATATTCATACCTTAACAATGAACTCTTGTATTTAGAATCCTCCTTACATAACCATGGGGTACTTCTCGAAGCTTTTGAGATGGTGAACACAACTACGGAACCAATTCGAATTTTCTACGGTTGAATCACAAAATATTTGAAGTTGAAATTAGGCTAGGGTTTCACCTTCTCTTAATAATTTGATGATATATGATATATATGAGGCTAATTGTATGTTTATAAAGACCAATTTTCGTCCAAGAGGTAATAGAAAATGACCATTTTGCCCTAAAAATTTAAATAAAATCCGAATCTGTCCCCAGTGGACAGTTTTGACAGGCTGAAGTAAATCGATCATAACTCTTTGTTCCGGTATCGGATTTGGGTGAAACCTATTGCATTGGAAAGATAATTCAAAGGGATTTCATTTTCATATAACGTATACCACCCAGTTCTTCTTGTACAAGTATTTATGGTCGTTTAAAGTTGACCAAAAAATCTGTCCCAAAATTCTGTTTTTTTTTTATAGGCTGTAGTAAAACGGGTATATCTCCTTACTCAGACATTGGATTTGGATAAAACCAATTTCATCGGAAAGAAGACTCTCGGAGATTTTCGTCGATATATAGCTGCTCACACAGTTCTTTTTGTACAAGGAGTTATGATCGTCTAAATTTGATCCAAAAAAAAATTGCCTAGCTGCAGTAATTTTCCTGCAGATTTACTGTTCACAGGCTTCCCGGCCACCGTTTTGAAATTTCGAATGTGCTCGCTTATATGAAATACTTCTCTGTTTTGGGCAAACTTTATATCGTTGGAAAGCTTATTCCAATACCTACACATACAACTATTGACGGGATACTTCCGAACACCATAAACTTAATTTAACCCATACGCAAGCCTTTAGGACTCCATATAATCGCGATAAGTGTACGAAAAAATTTACGGGGTGTTACATTCTCCCCCCCTTAAGAACATTCGTCCTCGAATGTTAGCATAGTTACTCAATTAAGACATGTCCAAGCTCACAATTAACATATTCATCATCATAACATACTTGCATAAAAATAAACACTTACTTGTTATTGTTCTTCTTCCGTCTCATGAACTTTCTCCTCATCGTTGAATAGGTAAGGGTACTTAATATTCATCGCTTCCTCGGCTTCCCATGTGATCTCCTCAACTTGTTGATTCCTCCAAAGTACTTTTACCGATGCTATCTCTTTATTCCTTATCTTTTTAATTTGGCGATCAAGAATAGCAATAGGCATTTCTTCAAAAGTGAGATCTTCTGTAACTTGTACATCTTCCGTAGTAGTGATGTGCGATGGATCTCCGATGTACTTGCGAAGCATCGAAACATGAAATATGGGATGAACTGCTGAGAGCTCTTGAGGTAGCTCTAACTCATAAGCAACTTGTCCAAATCTTTGAATGATAGCTATTATTGTAGGCAAACTTGATAAGAGGTAGGTGATCATCCCAGTTGCCTTTGAAATCTAATACACATGCTCGTAGCATATCTTCAAGTGTCTGGATGGTACGTTCCTCTTGTCCGTCCGTTTGAGGATGAAAAGCCGTACTTAGATTTACTTGTGACCCCAAACTCCTTTGAAAAGACTTCCAGAAATTCGCGGTAAATTGGGCTCCTCGATCGGATATAATGGAAATTGGAACTCCATGTAACCGAACGATCTCCTTAATATACAACTTCGCATACTCTTCCACCGTATAAGTTGTCTTAACTGGTAAGAAGTGCGCGGATTTGGTAAGCCTATCAATGATCACCCATATGGAATCAAACTTTCGAAATGTACGAGGCAAACCCGTGATGAAATCCATATTGATCTTGTCCCACTTCCAAACTGGAAGATCTATACATTGCATGTAACCACCGGGTTTCTGGTGTTCTACTTTGACTCTTTGACAATTCGGACATTCAGCTACAAATTCGGCAATATTCTTCTTCATGTCATTCCACCAATATATTGCTTTCAAATCTTGATACATCTTAGTCGACCCTGGATGGATGGAATACCTTGAACAGTGTGCTTCTGTCATAATTCTCTTTCTTAGCTCAACTACATCAGGTACACATAAACGATTCTGACACTGAAGCACTCCTTCTCGCGTAAGCTCAAATGCCTTTGTCGTGCCACTCTGCACATCCTCCTTAAGCTGCAATAAAATTGGATCTGCATACTGCTTCTCTTTCACTTCAGCTATCAATGAAGATTCCACTGCATTACGTACAATAACCTCTTCATCTGGAGTTTCGAGAAGTCGAACTCCCAAATTAGCTAGTTGGTGAAGATCCTTAATCATCCCCTGTTTTTCTATAGATGCCATTTTAGACTTACGACTCAGTGCATCCGCTACCACATTCGCTTTCCCTGGATGATACAAGATATCAACATCGTAATCTTTCAACAATTCAAGCCATCTCCGCTGCCTCAAGTTTAGATCTTTCTGACTGAAGATATATTGCAGGCTCTTATGATCGGTATATATGTCAACATGAACCCCATATAAGTAGTGGCGCCATATCTTCAAATCAAATACAACTGCAGCTAGCTCAAGATCATGCGTGGGATAATTCCTCTCATGTGGTCGCAACTGTCTAGAGCCATAGGCTATTACTCTACCATGTTGCATTAATACGCATCCTAAGCCAATTCTCGAAGCATCACAGTACACTGCATACCCTTCTATGCCTTCAGGAAGTACCAATACCGGTGTAGAAGTCAACTTGCTCTTCAGATCTTGGAAACTCTTTTCACAGGCATCATTCCATTGAAACTTGGAGGCTTTATGCATCAACTTAGTCAAGGGTGCAGAAATAGAAGAAAAACCTTCAACAAACCTTCTATAATAACCTGCCAACCCGAGGAAACTACGAATCTCCGTAGGCGTCGTGGGTCTTGGCCAATTCTTCACAGCCTCAATCTCCTGAGTGTCAACTTTAATGCCTTCACTGGATACAATATGGCCCAAAAATGCCATTGACTTGAGCCAACACTCACATTTAGAAAACTTCGCATACAGCTTACGATCATGAAGAATCTGCAACGCCTGCCTTAAGTGATTAACATGATCCTCTTCTGATCTAGAGTAGACCAGAATATCATTTATGAAAACTATCACGAACACATCTAGAAACGGCTTAAACAACCTATTCATCAGATCCATAAAAACTGCGGGTGCATTTGTAAGCCCGAATGATATAACCAGGAATTCATAATGACCATACCGTGTTCGGAAAGCTGTCTTGGGTATATATTTATCCTTGACTCTCACTTGATGATAGCCTGATCTCAAGTCAATCTTGGAAAAACACTGGGCACCCTGCAACTGGTCAAATAAATCATCAATTCGGGGAAGAGGGTATTTATTATTGATAGTCACCTTATTCAATTGCCGATAGTCAATACACATCCTCAGCGAACCATCTTTCTTACGCACAAACAATACTGGTGCTCCCCAAGGGGACATACTAGGCCTGATGAATCCCTTCTCTAGCAAGTCTTTCAGTTGCTCTTTCAATTCTCGCAACTCTGCTGGTGCCATTCTATAAGGAGGAATTGAGATTGGCTGTGTGTCTGGCAACATATCAATACCAAACTCCACTTCTCGTTCAGGAGGTAAACCTGGTAGTTCTTCAGGAAATACATCAGGAAATTCATTCACAACCGGAACGGTCTGAAAAGTTGGCGCCTCTGCCTCTGTATCCCTTACTCTAACCAAATGGTATATGTACCCCTTGGAAATCATTTTTCTTGCCTTAAAGTAAGAAATAAATCTACCTATCGGCGCGCCAACATTACCCTTCCATTCAAGGACTGCCTCATTTGGGAAATGGAAATATACCTTCTTAGAACGACAATCTATTGTAGCATAACAAGACGCTAACCAATCCATGCCCATAATAACATCAAAATCTACCATTTCTAACTCAACAAGATCGGCCATCGTATCACGACCACAAATATTCACAACACAATTTTGATAAACATTCCTAGCTATAAGAGATTCCCCCACTGGCGTTGATACTTTAAATGGCTTGGCTAATAATTCGGGTGTTCTTCCGAACCTTCCCGCAACCAAAGGAGTAGCATAAGATAATGTAGAACCAGGATCAATTAAGGCATACACATCAAATGCAAAGATGGACAACGTACCTGTAACCACGTCTGGAGAAGCCTCTAAATTCTGCCGATCTGCTAGGGCATACACACGGTTCTGAGCTCCACTAGAACTAGCTGCTCCTCTATCACCTCTATCGTGACCCATAGGTTGTGCACCCCTACTCAAAGGAGGCACTGATGATGACGCAACAGCTGGTCCGGTAGGTCGTGTTATACCACCTGTGGTCCTGCGTAGGCAATCCCTAGCCATATGCCCCGGCTTACCGCACCAAAAGCAATTGTTCGTTCCAAGCCGACATTCGCCAAAGTGAAATATTCTACATATGGGGCACGGGTGTCGTGGAGGTCTCAATTGACTCATACTCCCTTGCCCTTGATACCCCACTGTTCGCGAACTCTGATTTTCACTGCTTTGCCCGAACTGATTACCTCTGAACCTTTGAAATTGCGGTGGAGCACTAATTGCAGGATAAGAAGATAATGGGCTAGGCAATCTATGAGAGAACGAAGGCCTAAAACCTCCCTGAGATGCCATAAACTGCCCTATAGCTCTGGCCCGCATAGAATATCCTTTTTCTGATTCTTGGGTTCTTCTTCTTTGCATCTGATCTTCCATTTTCTGAGCGAAAGCTTGTATCCTCGCTATAACCATGTCCTTGTTCAAAGCAGCAATGGTACAATCTCTAACCAAGTATGGTTCCAATCTATCCACATAGTGATGAACTCTGTCATCCATAGTAGCTACCACATTAGAAGCATATCGAGACAAGGAGTTAAATTGAAGACTATACTCCCTTACACTCATATTACTCTGACGAAGATTTAAGAATTGATCTGCACGGGCCTGACGAGTCTCAAATGGAAGATAATGATCAATAAATGCATCTTTGAACTCTCCCCACGTAGTTGGAGGTGCATCAATACCCCTAGATCGTTTCCAATCCTCGTACCACAATATAGCCTCTCCTTTTAGTCTATATGCTGCTAGCTCAACCATCTCTTTACCGGATATGTGCATAACATCTAGAGCCCTTTGGGTTTGATCGACAAAGTCCTGCGGGTGTTCGTTAATATCTGATCCGGTAAAAGTAGAAGGATCCAGTTTCAGAAAATCCTGTGTCCGAAGGCTAGCTGTTTTATCCGTACCACTAGAACCCGTGGTAGGAATAGCTTGCCCTTGAACTTGACCGGAAACTATACGCGTTAGAAGTTGTACTGCATCCCTCAAATCTCGATCAACAGCATTAATAGATGGCCCTTCCGGAGGAGAAGAAGCTCCTGATATATGCTCAGCTTGAGACTCACATTGTTCAGCTTGTGCCGGTGGTGACTTACTAGTACCTTCTCCGGCCACTACATCTACTCGCTTCCACTTATTCTTTCTCCTTGTAACCAGCATCGTTACTATAATAAAAAAAAAAATTGGATTAAGCGATCGATTATGACTGTATCTCTAATATGGGCTCTATTGCACGATCTAAGAAATGGAGAATGGAAACAATCCCTAAATGTCCAATAGCCTCCTGTTTATAGATGTGGTGCACAACACACCGATAAACGAGATTCTACGTAGACACGGCTTTGTAGACTCACTAGGACGAAATTCTCTGATACCACTTCTGTCACGACCCAAATCCCATTGGAGCGGACTGGCACCCGTAGCCGAGGAGGCCCGGGAGAACCCGTTCATAACCTATACTTTCACATTTACATTACTTATGAAAATTAGAAATTTGGGCAGCACTTCGTTGTAAATAGAAGAAAACAGTACCTGTATCAGCCCAGCAGACACGCATATATATATATATAAACAGTAATTGGCCGTCAGAGCCATCACGTCTTTCAACCAAACACTCCTATGGCTGTACAATATGTCTACAAAAGCCTCTACATAGATACACAACTGAGTTAGGGTCGGGACAAACTCCCGCCCACAAAAGACTTTTATACAAATACCAAAAATACATATAGAAACGACTTGGGATGCCCCGAAACAACTGGAGCTCACCACAATCAACAGAATGTCCTGGCTCTTACTGTGGAGGTGTACGACCTGAAGTACCTGTTCCTACAGGCATGAATACAGGTCCCCCGTGAGGGACGTCAGTACGGAAATATGTACTGAGTATGTAAGGCAGTGAGTATCAAGATGAGATACAAAAGATCAACAGAACCCAGATACCAGTGAATAAACAGTATGAGTAGACCACACTTAAAAGAGATGATGGGATACCTGCACATTACTTTCATATCATTACTTCCCGTATTCCTTATCAATACATAACATATGTCATACAATGGCCAACTGATCAGTGGTACTAATACAATACATCAGGGACCACCCCTAGAATAGCGTATATACATAATCTTTATAATACAATGGCTAACTGATCAGTGGTACTAATACAATACATCATATCAACAATTTAAAATAAAGACATTCCATTTCTTACTTCAATTAATCTTTGAGATTGGTTACTTTGTGGTCACACCTTATGGAACTTGAAACCATGATATCTCAATAGGAAAAACATGTAAATAGGTAATCAATATCATGAAAATGAAGTAGAGAATCATGGATACCTCATTAAACCATTTCGGAGTCAACAATAGTATATGGACATTTTTTTGACTAGCCGGACATCTTAAAAGTGAAAACAAGTTCAATTGGTAGTGTCGAAGATCATATGATGTTATTATGTGTCATGTGTCGTAGGACAATGTTGGAAGCTTACTTGAGAGTGCCATGGGTCATTATTCATGCCAAAGATTAGATAGAGTATGTCTTACATACCTTGATATAACCACTTCAATACAAGTCCAACTTGACTTCCCGTACTCTTCGAACACTTATCTACAATAAGTCATTTGTGGCAAACTAGTATTAGCAACCAAACCTTACCATTTAGGTATTAACTTTACCAAATAATGTCTAGGAAGTAATCCTTTAACTCATCAATAAGAGTGCTACATACATCTTCTTATACTCTTATTACATTCACATATCATGCATTTTCATGCAATATCCCTCAACATCACTCTTAGCCTTTATTTCCCCTCTCAATCACCATCCAATACCAACATGATCACTAGGCATACATAACCACTAATATAATGATATATCACCACAATTCATCCTCCATAATCCAATACAACAACTTCCATAATTTACTACTAACAATTTATACAAAACAATTCATAACTATGTTTCTAGTTATCTTCCAACATCAAGACAATACTCATAATCCTTTATCAATACTTATTCATGGATAAGAATCAATAATAAACAATATTCATACCTTAACAATGAACTCTTGTATTTAGAATCCTCCTTACATAACCATGGGGTACTTCTCGAAGCTTTTGAGATGGTGAACACAACTACGGAACCAATTCGAATTTTCTACGGTTGAATCACAAAATATTTGAAGTTGAAATTAGGCTAGGGTTTCACCTTCTCTTAATAATTTGATGATATATGATATATATGAGGCTAAGTGTATGTTTATAAAGACCAATTTTCGTCCAAGAGGTAATAGAAAATGACCATTTTGCCCTAAAAATTTAAATAAAATCCGAATCTGTCCCCAGTGGACAGTTTTGGCAGGCTGAAGTAAATCGATCATAACTCTTTGCTCCGGTATCGTATTTGGGTGAAACCAATTGCATTGGAAATATAATTCAAAGGGCTTTCATTTTCATATAAAGTATATCACCCAGTTCTTCCTGTACAAGGAGTTATGGTCGTTTAAAGTTGACCAAAAAATCTGTCCCAAAATTCTGTTTTTTTTTTGATAGGCTGTAGTAAAACGGGTATAGCTCCTTACTCAGACATTGGATTTGGATGAAACCAAGTTCATCGGAAAGAAGGCTCTCGGAGATTTTCGTCGATATATAGCAGCTCACACATTTCTTTTTGTACAAGGAGTTATGATCGTCTAAAGTTGATCCAAAAAAAAATTGCCTAGCTGCAGTAATTTTCCTGCAGATTTACTGTTCACAGGCTTCCCGGCCACCGTTTTGAAATTTCGAATGTGTCGCTTATATGAAATACTCCTCTGTTTTGGGCAAACTTTATATCGTTGGAAAGCTTATTCCAATACCTACACATACAACTATTGACGGGATACTTCCGAACACCATAAACTTAATTTAACCCATACGCAAGCCTTTAGGACTCCATATAATCGCGATAAGTGTACGAAAAAATTTACGGGGTGTTACAGTAAACGTCATTCACCATCAAACTTAAGATTGTGAAATTGAGTACAAGGAGAAAAAAAAAGAAGTAAACCTACATACATATAAAAGCACAAGACTGCATAGTGAAATGTTTTCACCTCTTTTATCATTAGAAAGTAAATTTTATACTAAATAAAGTTACTAAATATTTTCTTATTTAAATTGCAAAAAATTAATGAAGAGTAATATTCAGCACTTCAACAATAATATAGATTTTACTATTCAAAACAAGCCAACAAGGTATGTCCTCATCAAATTTGAAACAAAAACAAACACGCAACAATTTCAAAACTTATAATGTTGGCACGTTTTTTAATTCTTTCTTATGTTTCTCTCTAAATTTATTTCCTCAGCCATGTGCATATTGGTCCACCTTCTACTATGTCCTTATGCAGAAAAAATATAGACAAAATTAGAAAAAATATTTATTGGAAAGAAAGTGAGGATTCTGGCCTTGTTGAAAATGATTTTATTTACAGTTGATTTGGGACAATTAAATTTTTAGGTAGGTTAAGAGCACGCGTTATGTCTTAGCTTCGAATTAGTGGCGAATGATTGCAAAATAACAAGTAAAGATTACGAATATCATAATTAGTGGACGAGCTAAGGTTAAAGAGAAAATCTGAGTCACAATGCAGATCGTGCAATTTAAATTAGTTAATACGAACCATCCTCGGCCGGCGTTGATGAATATAAAGTAAAGCTAAACAAAGAAACTAAAACATAGGAAACTTGGAGACAAAGCTAAAGGATTTATAGCTTAGAGGCAAGAAGATGAAATGGGATGATCTTTACAATGGAGGCGGAGCAACCATTTATAAGGAACAATGTAGACCCAAACCTCATAGAACTAATTAATTACCCAAGTGCCACCCGTTGAGACTATTGGGGTAGGGGCATCAGTCTACCGTCTTGTAGTCGATTTAGGTTTGTAGTGGAACGTCCGCATACTTGAGTATCCTAATACATCGGTCCCATCTTATCTTTAGCAGAGCCATTAAGGTTGGTGGATTCTTCGCGCTCTTGGTGCCATAATGAAGGAAAGTTCCCCCACCAAATTATCTTGAAGTTGTTCCCGACCAGTGATGTTACTTCTTTTGCTACCCCTTTTTTCCTCTATATAGATAGTATATCCGTCTTTCGGAACACTCTATTATAGATGGGAAGACAGAAAAGAAACAATGATCAACATCATGCCTGACCAACCGTCGCACTTTCTAAGTTGGCAGGTATTTTTCTGAGGTCGAGTGGATAATTTTGTTGTTTGTTTTGGTGAATCAAAGTTGTTTGGTGCGATCCTACCACACAGACAAGTGTACGCGGTCGTGCGAGTAATAAAGTAGCCCTTTCGAGCCGATGTCGAACCCACAGGGACTTGGGGTAACAACAATCCAATTCTAGCTTTACTACTGAGATTAAACAAGTGTGAGTGTAACCAAATAAAGTTGAGCTTTGAGAATGCTAAAGTAACAGTAAACAATACGAAATTATAAATTGTTGAAGACAATAATATAGGGGAATCTAGGGTCAAGGCACTTTGAACAATCCTACTAAGCTATACAATTTTGTTTGTTAAGTCAATTATATTGATTGTTGATTCACGGAGTTGATAACATAATTAGGGAATAGTCATCCTCTAATCGTCTAACTAAGTTAGACCCACAACTGTATCGTTGAGTGGGGATGTGAGAAATAACTTAAACGCATTTGTATTTCACTCACATTTGAACCAAATGGGGCAAATTAGGTATATTCTTATCCTAACTGAAAATCCTATCTTTAATTCATCCAAACTATAAGATCCCACTTCATATATCCGACGATCTAATTTATTATTCCTCTTTTCGGGATTACAATAAGAATATAGAATTAATCGTAAGGGTTGTGAATCCATAGAATAGTAATAACAAGAATAAATGAAAAACCAAACATGGTAGTCAACAATAAACCAACTCAATCATAAGATAAGTATTCATGTTCTTAGACTCAATCCTAGAATGAGGGTGTTTACCCACTCATAGTTTTACAACGAATTTCAATGAAGGAATTAAAATAAAACCAAGAGTAAACTAAAGTAAAAGAATAAGAATCCTAATTGAAACCTCCTCGTGTGTTTTTCCATCCCCAAAGTCGTCCAAGATGTTTACAATAAGAGTGTCCTATTTATAATATGGAAGTAATTAGGTTGTTTTTTACCCTTAGGCGTGGCACACCCTTGTTCCTACATGTATAGGAGCGTGACATGCTCTTATGCGTACCCTCACTGGAATTTGATGCTTACTTTGTGTCTTAGTTCATGGCACACTCTTATCTCAGGAATTTGAGGGTGTGGCATGCCATTGTACTCCAAAATTCCAGATTTTTCAATAGTTAACTCCTTTTTGAGTTTCTCACTTTGTGCATGTCTTTCCAACCTCATTTGGCCTTGTTATGCTCCCGAGTATTGATCCTAACATCTTATATGGTCTCCTTTATTATCAAACAACACGAATTAGTGCACATAACAGAATAGAGTCCACCGAGATACGCTAGAACAACACATAGCTCAAGTTAGTAACACTAGTTTTCTCGTCTAGACTCTATGTGACCAATTTTATTATAACTTGTTTTGAACACTATAGATGTGTTCTTTAACACTTACTTACTCAATTTTATCATAAAAAACTCATTAAGCACATAAAGTAGTCCTCAAAACTAGGCTAATTATGTATAGATAATGACACTTAGGTGCATAAATACACCTAAGATCACAACTCCATACTTAAAGCCTTGGTTGTCCTCAAACAAATCTTTACATTAAGCACTAGTCAAGGAAGATTCCAACATTAAAACTACAAGTAAGACACTCAAGCTAGATTATAATGACTATATGAATAGCAAGTTCCGCATTAAGCACATCACATTACCATTGAAAGCTCATGAACACTACTTGAAAACACTTTAACCTCAAGACTTGAATCTACCAAATTAGAAAAATCATGCATATTTCTCAATCAGAGAGATCAAATAAGTCACCCGACTATCATCAAACAGTACCCTCACCACAACAGAGTTACTCATATTTACTTACAGATAAGTAATTCATCACAAGAATGGGTATAAGAATGAAATTTCACTCACTCTCTCAAATAATTCAAATGTTACATAAGATGAACCATAGGCTTTCCCTTAGTGTAGTACTCCACTAATGTCATTGTATCAAGGTTCAAGATCAAGTAGGACTTAAAGGGTTATAATGTAGGCTGAGAGAAGGGTAGGAACTATTTTGTCCAGTAATAGTGACTTTATTCCCTAAGCGCTTTAATACATCACACTATACATTGGGCTCCTATCTAAATAACTAATTTCTCACCACTTCTCTTCCCACATCTCTTTTGTCTTGTCCCATCTCTTTAAGCTCATTCACATACAGTAAGGAGGGAGTATTCTTACTCAACACTTGCTTTAACTTTTTATCATAATTTCTCTTTTCATTACACCACTCCCAACCACATTACATAATTTTTTTTCACATCAATAGCTACTATATTCTTGGGGCTTTAGTTTCACCTCCTTCCTTCTTTAATGTACACTCCCTAACTATATTAATTTTTCAAAGCACTTAGGAGCTTTGGATCTAATTACAATCAATCAAAAAAGGGGAATAGTTTCCATATGAGGCTACAAAAAATAGGCTACAGACTCAATAGGGCTAACTAAACATGGCCATCAAGGAAATACGTATATCATATCCTAAACCCAACATTCTTTATTTCACTTTACATATACCAGCAAGTTCTAAACATCAATATGCAATAAGGAATACACAAAAGACCTCTGGCATATGCTCAAATCAAGTAGGATCCCTATAGAATCTAGCCCAAGTAATATCACAAATTCAAATTAAGTCAACATCTCTCAAGAATCATCTAACTAAGCCTAGGTGTCTCAAAAGTAGTCATTCAACTCAATTCTACATGTTTTTTACATTTAAAACCACTTAGAACATGTAATCATACATAGCACTTAGTAAGAACATTTCACTTATTCCTAATACAAAATTTTTAAAATTTACTCCTAAAAATGAAAAAGAGATATGGAATCAAAGAGCGCCCCCTCGAAAAAGAATCGAAAAGAAAAATTAAGGGGTGGACGGCGTGAGCCCCTAGTAGATTGATCCAACCAAACTAAAAGGAAACAAGGGTAAAATATTTTTGTAATTTTTCAAATTTAATCAAAAACTAGAAAGTAACTAAAACAGAAATCATATAGCAGCACTTCACCCTAGCTAATTGAAAGATTCCCCACCCCATACTTTTAAAATCACACTTTTTCCCCAAAGTGTAAATAAAAAATAAGGATAGAAATAATCCCTGAGGCCTCTAGGCCTAGCTAGTAGTATCTTAATTATAAACGAGGTCCGATAAACCCCACATCTAGTTTTTGACATGCTTCTTATCTTAGATCTCCAGTACTCAGACTTTTAGTCAACCTGTGACTCAAACAAAAACAAAAGCAATGGTGATACTAAAAAAATAAGAAAATAAAATATCTACCTTAACTTGGGTTGCCTTCCAAGCAGCGCCTGATTTATTATCGCAGCACGACTTACATAGCTACATCCAACTATATTCCTTCAACTTCTTCCTCCTACTCAAAGCCCATCATCTTATTCTTTTCTTACCTTTTGAGTGCTTACTCTTAAGGTCTATAGCTTTATCTACACTTGCCTTTTTAGGCTCCTCCTTATGTTCCTGAACGTCAGGCATAACTTTTGGTTTGGGTAACTCTATGATATAGACTGAAGAGGTAAATAGAGGTTTGTACTCTACCACCCCACACTTATCCTCTTCTATAGACGTGATCATACATAATTCCTTATAGGGTGAGGATATATTAAGAATTTTATATACCGTGAAGACCACCTCTTTATTAGTTAGTCTCATTATTAGGGGCCGTTTGGTAGAGTGTATAAGAATAATGCAAAATATGGTGTGTTAGTAATGTTTGTATTAGTTATGCTTGTGTTAGCTATGCTTGTATTTTTCTTCTGCAGTGTTTGGTTTGATGTATTATAAATAACATGAATTAAATAATTTCTAAAAAAAATTTACAAAATTATCCTTCATATATATGTTGGAAAGAATGCGGAATTATTTTTAGGGATAATAGTGTCTTTAATTATGTTAATGCATGTATTGGATCTATTGCATTGCTAATACCATGGATTTTGAGATATTAGTAATACACACCTCAATATACAATAAAGTGTATAACTAATGCAAGCATTAGTTATACATAAGGTAAAAAAATATACCAAACAAGGTATTAGTAGTACACATTAAACTAATGCATGCATTAACTTTCCAATACACTCTACCAAATGACCCCTTAGAGTATCCTCTGTCACATCAATAAGTGCTCTTTTAGTTTCTATGAATGGACCTCTCATTATGATCGGTACCCAGTCATCTGCATCGTAATCAAGAACAATAAAATCAGCAGGAATAATAAACATACCAACCTTGATGAGAACGTCTTCAATGATTCCTTCAGGCACTACTCTTATTCTATCCATCATCTAGAGCACCACAGAATATGGCCTCGGCTTCCCTAAATCAAGAGTATTGAATACAGATAGGGGCATCAAATTTATGCTCTCACCTAAGTCACTCAACGTGTGGACCACATCACTTTCACCAATTTTTATGGAGAGAGTGGAACTCCCTAAGTCATTAAGCTTTTTTGGCAACTTGCTTATCACCACGAAACTGCACTCCTTAGTAAGTGTCATCATTTTTGTGTCTCCTAACTTCATCTTATTGGTCACCACGTCCTTCAGGTACTCAGCATACTTAAGCACGCCCTGTAAAACATCTAGCAAGGAAAGGTTAATGTAAATTTACCTAAACGTGTCAAAGAACTTCTTAAAACATGCATCTTCTTTAGCTTTTTTTAACTTTTAGGGGAATGGGGGTGATGGTCTCTCTTATGTACGCTCAACTACCTTTACTTTTAGTTACTCATACTTCTTTAAATCTTTGGTTGGCACTTGTTTCTCCTCTGCCTCCTGTGGTCCTGTAGAACTTACTCTCTTGTACCTCTTAATTTTTTGGGGGGATCTATCAATTAAGTCTCTACCACTCCTTAAGGTGATTGTCATTACCTGCTTTGGATTTAGTGCATCACTTGGCAAACACCCTTGAGGTTTTGTGTCTAGGTCTGAGCTAACTGTCATGTTGCTTTAGATTAATTTGAGCAAGTTGCTAATTTTTATCTCCATAGCTATCTGTTCTTGCGTGGTTAGGATCTTTTTTAAGGTCTCTTCAATATTACTATCCTGAGTTTCTGCTGCTTCTGAAATTGCTGAGTCTGAGCTTGATTGATGCCCCATGATAATTGGAATGACTTTTGTCAATTGCGTTGTAGACATTTCTATAATTTTGATTACCCTTTTGTGCATTTTAAACAAATTTAATCAACTCCGAACTTGCTCCACATGAATCTGTAGAGTGACCACTAATACCATAAATTTCACACCAAGATGGGGCCTACTGAACTGCATTTACTTGGACCTGAGGTTGGTTCACATTCAACTTGCTGAATTATGCCATCATTTGGTTTTGAAGAGATGCTAATTGAAAGGAAAAAGATATGACACCATCCACTTCAATCATCTCGACAAACTTCTTTACTGTAATTCTAGACATATTACCCTACCATTCAGAATTACCTTATATAATTCGGTTCAACAAGATGTATAACTAATTATAAGTTTTCTCCAAAGCTTGAACACCTACAGTTGAATCTAACATAATCTTTATGGTGTGGTCAAGAGCTTCCGCAAAAGTATGAGCCAATACATCATAGTCTGTTGGAGGTGTGGGTGGTCCCTGAGAAGAGATTTGAATCTTTCTCATACATGATAAAGATTCTGGTCTGGCTTTTTCTTGAAATGCAGGATCTCACTTATTAACCACACAATTTTTTCAGAAGAGATGAACCGAATGAGGAACTTCTTAGACAGTTCATCCTAAGTAGTGATGGAGTTTGAAGGTTCTCCCTTCAAAATATTTTTTGCTTCTCCAAAAATTGAGAAGAGAAAGAAAGTGAGCCTCAGGTAGTCTATGGAGACTCCAATGAGAATAAAGGTGTCACTGATCTCTAAAAAGTTCTGCAAATAGACCTATGGATCCTCATTTGACAGGCCTGTGAATCGCCCACTGATGTGCAGTAACTGCACCGTATTCTATTTGAGCTTAAATCTACCTCTAGGTTTCGGTCTGCGGTTGGCAGAGGTAATATTGGTTACAAGTGGGACTACAACTTTGCGTACTGTTCTGTGAGTTGGTTGTTCTCCAGCCATCACAGTAGGAATAGCTTTGTCTTATTGAACATATGACAAAAAAGTACTACTTCTCTCTTTAATTAATATAAGCATCGCTCAGGTTCAGGATATAGGTCAACCAAATCCCTTTTCCTTGCCAGCTTAATTTAGAGTTAGACTTGTTCCTACAAGTTCAGAATCTAAGATCAAGTTGTTAGCACTTATAAACAAAAATAGTAAGACTAAAAATAAGACAGTTGCCAATTTTCATGTCCCCGGCAACGGAGCCAAAAACTTGGTGCAATCCCACTGCACACACAAGTGCACATGGTCGTGCAAGTAATAAAGTAGCCTTTTCAAAGTGGATGTCGAACCCAGAGGGACTTGTTTTAATAACTACCCAATTTTAGCTTTACTACTGAGACTAAACAAGTGCAAGTGTAACCAAATAAATTTGAGCATTGAGAATGTTAAAGTAACAGTAAACAAAAAAAAATTATAAATCGTTGGAGAAAATAATGCAAAGGAATCTAGAGTCAAGGCACTTTGAACAATCCTACTAAGATATATAATTTTGTTGGTTAAGTCAATTATCTTAATTGTTGATTCGCGGGGTTGATAACATAATTAGGGAATGGTCATCCTTTAATCGTCTATCTAAGTTAGACCCACAACTATATCGTTGAGCAGGAATGTGAGAACTAACTTAAACACATTAGTATTTCATCCTGTGTTTGAACCAAATGGAACGAATTAGGTATATTTCTATCCTAACCATAAATCCTATCTTTAATTCAACTAAAGTATAAGATCCCACTTTATATATCCCACGATCTAATCTATTGTTCCTCCTTCCAGGCTCACAATAATAATATAGGTTTATCCTAAGAGTTGTGAATCCATATAATAGTAATAACAAGAATATATGAAAAATCAAACATGATAATCAACAATAAACCAACTCAATTATAAGCTAAATATTTATGTTTTTGGCCTCAACCCTTGAACGAGGGTGTTTAACCACTTATAGTTTTACAATGAATCACAATGAAGGAATTCATACGCAAAAACCAAAAGCAGACAAAAGTAAAAGAATAAGAACCCTGATTTCATCCTCCTCGTGTGTTTATCCAGCACCAATGCTATCCAAGATGTTTACAATAAGAGTCAAGTATCCTATTTATAGTATGGAAGCAATTAGGTCATTTTTTACCTTTGGGTGTGGCACACCTTTCCTGCACATTTAGGGGTATGAGACGACCTTAATATGCAACCTCATTGAAACTTAATATTTACTTTGTGTCTTAGGACGTGGCACACCCTTATCTCAAAGATTTGAGGGCGTGGCATGCCCTTGTGTTCCCAAATTCTAGATTTTTCAATAGATAACTCCTATTTGTCTTTGAGTTCTGCACTTTGTGGATATTTTTCCAACCTTATTTGGCCTTGTTACACTCTCGGGCATTGCTCCTAACATCTTACATGGTCTCCTAAAATATCAAGTAACACGAATTAGTGCACACAACTGAATAGACTCCATCAAGATACACTGTGACAACACATATCTCAAGCTAGTAACACTAGTTTTCTCATCTAAATTCTATGTGACCAATTTGATTATAAACTTGTTTTGAACGCTATAGACATGTGCTTTAACACTTAATACTCAATTATATCATAAAAAACTCATTAAGCACACCAAGTTGTCCTCAAAACTAGGTTAAATACGTATAGATAATGACACTTAGGTGCATAAATACACCTAAGATCATTGCTCCTTCTGGAGTGGAAATCTCATTTTCACCTTCTCTCATTGAAATTTCTTAGGCTTTTCTCTGATTCCGCATGATTTTGTCTAAGTGAACTTCAACACTAATAGGTTCTTTCATCATCTTGTCGGTTCTAACTGTCAAACTTGGCTTAAAATCTAGGGTCGAGGCGCTCAATGTCGAGCAGAACCTAACATCTGGTGATGGGGCTAGCTGTAATTTTATGGGATCATTTCAGCTATCGTGATTGATCTTATGTCCTCATTCTCCTCGTTATCTTTTCTTTTTAATGCATTATCTCCCCCCCCCCCCCCCCCCCACAATCCCACTCTTTATTTTATCCATCCATTAATTAGAGAGGTAGTTAAATAATTTCCCTTGATAACTGGATCGTCACCTTCAAAAAGTGATGGGTTTATTCATGGTGCTTTAAATTCCATGTTCTACCACACTTCATGCAACTAGCGATCTATGTGTTAAGGATCCAAAACTTTTTACTTTCTACGAAATTAATCTCAGCCTTTAAAAAGTTCTAGTTCCTAGACTTTTTCTTGTCCATTCTTTGCCTCCTGATCATATAGTAAACAAACGAAATGGAGAGAAAAGAGAAGAGAGGAGAATCTCTCAGATGGTGAATCTTCTTAGAACGATTAGTCTCCCTCTATTTCCCCTATAGTCCTTTCCTCATTCTTGTTTTTGACCTTGGTGAATTGTCTGTGGCACATATGCTTGGCTTTATGACGAGAGTAAGGAAAGGACTATGTGAAAAGTTGAGGGTGAGGGTGATGGTGACGGGTAACATTCCAGCAGGCTACACCTAACCTACATCAAAGGTGTCAATATTTATATCATGGCCATCATAGAAATGCCATAATCTTATTTGTAGAGGCACCTTTGTCGAGATGTACATGATGTTTGAGATACCTAACCGCTTGCATGGGACTATGATCTAATGCACTCATTCACTTTCAATAAAAGAACTTGAGATAAGGAGAACTATGTCCTTCTCTTGCCTTTCATTCTCAGGACTTTGGTGTGCCACGGGCCCATGAATTTAGTTGACCTCGTGCATGTGGTGGTAGCACATTCTTATCTTAGCCTAGTCTTTAGTTTATTGTATTTTGGAACAGACTTCCCAATCTCGTTCTATGTAATCTTTTGCCCCATTTGGAGGCTATTTTGTAAGAAAGAAGAAGCTTTCAACATTCTCTCTTTTTTTTTTTGGAAAGTTTCAATTTCGAGTTACTTTTTTCTTAGCAACTTTTCTCCCGTATTTGTCAGGAAAATATTGTTTCAACGGGGTGTTTGATCAATGATTATGCTCATGATTCTATCAAGACAAGTAATTTTGTTTTACCACAGTGCTATAGCAGGAACCCCTCCCCTTATAACTAGGATTTTCATATTTTCCTTCTTATATCACTATTTGGGTTGTAGTTTTTTCTAGTTCCTAGTAGAGAACGGGGGTATCTTGTTGACATGCTCTTATATTGAGAAAATTGGCTGTTATGGGAGACCGTTTGGCATCTATACAGGCTCTTTCCCAATGAACTCTTAAGCCTTGGACATCCAACTCATTTACCTTGGTGTCAGAGATTTTAATGTGGACATGAAGGTCTCAAAGTCCTAGGTCATGGATATTTTTGCCAAAGAACAGTCCCAAATGATAATGGCACACCTTCTCTTTCTCTTGAAAATGAAGTGCAAACTGATGGCTTATTTTGAGGCTTAGAGATGAATAGGGTAGAGGATTATTTTTCAGTGCATATATAAAATGACAAGTATGCCTACATCGACTCCCGTGTTTGGGACTTTGAGAGCGACTCTCTATACTCAAATTTTGTATTTTGTAAAAAAACTACCCAACTTCTTGTGCCCCGATCTTTTCCTTTTGGATAAAGTAAGAAGTTGAGAAGACTCCCTTTTATGAGACTCGAGATTTCAAGTTTCAAGGTGGATCAACTTTGTTGCCTCGACTTCCAAGTGATGTTGCTTCAAATTTTGCTTATATTGATTAGGCTAGCCACGTGGTTTATATTCACGACCCTTCACTTTTTGCATATTGACTAGGTTTTATGCTGTAAGTAGCAGCCTTCAAGACCTAGAATCATATCATATTTAATTCTTTCCTTCTTCAGTATGGAATGAGGGAGAAAAGTAAGAAGAAAGAAAAAGAAATATCTCTTTTAAGGTGCTCCTTCTTCACATTCCTCAATGTTTCATTTTGGATATGGGTCTTCCCCATAGTTTTTGCCTTATCCTTGACTTTGATCCTAGAGTTCGACCTCAAGTTGTTGTTGGGTTCGAAATCGAAAGGGCGTCATGCGGAAACTTTTAGTTTGCAAACCATAAGACGATAAATCAGACGACACATGAAAAATTAAACTAAAAATATATTATTGGATATGGTTTGGCCAAACGGCCTACATATTAAAAATAAAATTGAAAATCCTAAAACTTATTGAGAGAAAATCTCTCCCTAAACAAGACTCTTTAAACGACTACATTGTGGATGCTACTGTGTTGTGATATGAGAAGAGGATCTTCTATTTATATGGTTCCAAAACCTTTCCTCCAAGAAAGAGGTTAGCCAAATATGGAAAAGTTTTATATTTTCTTTTCAGAAAAAGTAAAAGTAAATATGGTTACTCTTTTTTTCCTTTCAAGAAAAAGTAAAACTTAATTTTGGTATGAAAATCAGGGCAAAAACCCAACAAATCTCCCCCTTTTGGCTTGATTTTCTTCACTTGATCCACCTTTTTTATATTTTATCTTTGTTCTTCACAAAATCTTCATCACTGCTACTTGCCATGGTTAAAAATAAAATTTAAAATATTATGGTTAAAAATGGGTTAAAAATTAATATTTTATTTTTATTTTTAAAGATGCAACAACAAGAATTTTGAAAATATGATTGAAACTTGTTCTCCACATGTAGTTGGACAAAAATCTTCATTAACATCAAATTTATTGCAAATTTATTTGAACTTCCTTGGACTGTCTTCAACCTCGTTTTATCAAACCACTAGATCTTTGAACCGTAGACTTTGATACCACTTGTTGGGTTCAAAATCGAGAGAGCGTCATGCGGAAACTTTTAGTTTGTAAACCATAAGACGATAAATCAGACGACACATGAAAAATTAAACTAAAAATATATTATTTGATATGATTTGGCCAAACGACCTACATATTAAAAATAAAATTAAAAATCCTAAAACTTATTAGGAGAAAATCTCCCCCTAAACGAGACTCTTTAAACGACTACATTGTGGATGCTACTGTGTTATGATATGAGAAGAGGGTCTTCCATTTATAGGGTTCCAAAACCTTTCCTCCAAGAAAGAGGTTAGCCAAATATGGAAAAGTTTTATATTTTCTTTTCAGAAAAAGTAAAAGGCAAAATGACCTTCTGGACCCCTGTACTATGTCGGTTTTGTAAGTTGGATACTTCTACTTACATGCTTGTCATCTGGACTCCTGAACCCACTAAAAAGCAACATTTTAAACCCTTTTTGGTGAGTGTAACACACTCTTCCCCTCGTCAGCTGCCACGCCTGCCACGTCATTTAAAAAAAATTACATTAAATTTTAAGTCATTTTTAAAATGCTACATAACAAATTAAATATTAAAATTAATTTAATTAAATAAGAAAAATTATAAATTATAGAAAAATTTGAATAATCATGTTTTTATTTATGCTCACAAATTAAACATCAAATCCATTCCAAATAATTAAAATTCTTCTCCAACTAATTTAAATTTTTAACTTTAAATTCATATATACAAACATAATAATTTTTTTATTTTTAAATTTGAATATTTTTAACAAATTCACAAAAAGTTTGAATTTTTTCAAGAGAAATTCACTATTTTTTTTCAATATTCACTATCACTCACTTTTAATTTAAATTTAAATTTTAATCCCCAAAAAAATAAAAAGATTTCAAATTTAAATTTGCATTAAAAAAATCAAAAGAATTGAATTAGGAGGAAAAAATAAAATAAAAAATAAAAAGTGAACGTGTGTGGGGGGAGAGAGGGGGCTGGAGGAGTGTTGGGGTGGGGTGTCGGGGCTGGAGGGGTTGGGGTGGGGTGGGGACGGGTATGGGAGGGGTATGGAGGTTGGGAGTAGGGTTGGGAGGGGCTGGTGAGGTGTGGGGGCTAGGGACGGGGCTGGGTAGGGACGGGACTGGGGGTGGGGTGGGATGGGGCTGGGTAGGGTGTGGGGGGTGGGGACGGGCTAGGGTGGGGATGGGGAAAGGTTGAATAGGTGTTGGGGGCTGGGGGTGGGGTGGGATGGGGCTGGGGGGTGGGGGTGGGGACGGGCTAGGGTGGGGAGAGAAAAAAATATTTTTATTTTTAAAAAAATTTTAAAAATATTTTTAAAATATTTTTAAATTTTTAAAAATCTTTTAAAATTATTTTTAAATTAAAAAAAAATGGAGGGAAAAAAAGGACCCCTTTTTTTAAATTTTTAAAAATATTTTTAAATTATTTTTAAAATTTTAAAAATATTTTTAAATTATTTTTATATTTTTGAAATATTTTAAAATTATTTTAAAATTATTTTTAAATATTTTTAAATTTAAAAAGATGGAGGGAAAAAAAGGACCCTTTTTTAATTTTTTTCTAAAATTTTAATTTTTTTTAATTATTTTAATGTAAAATTGGCCAAAAATTAACCCCCACTCGCACCCCCAGGCGAGTGGCTACACTCTCTTTGTCCTAGTCACTATGACCTTGGCAAGGTCAACGGTCAAAGAGTGCAAAATATTGCTTTTTGATGGGTTCAAGGGTCCAGATGACAAATATGTAAGTAGAAGTGTCCAACTTACAAAATCGACATAGTACAGGGGTCCAAAAGGTCATTTTGCCAAAGTAAAAGTAAATATGATTACTCTTATTTTCCTTTCAAGAAAAAGTAAAACTTAATTTTGGTAAGAAAATCAAGGAAAAAACTCAACAGTTGTATCATTAAGGTTGTCAACAAGGGTAAGATAAAGACTGTGGAAGAGGTCAAGTGCAAGAAAGGTTTAAAGTAATTCCCTTTCTTTCCTGACTCCCTTAATATGGTAGCTAAACCCTTCGGGATTCCTATGTTCCTTTTCTGGTCTTTATGGTTATGGAGGTGATAGGTTTTGAAGAATGCATATATCCAACTTCTGAATGTCTTTTCATGATCTGTGGTCTACCTCCATATCTGTAGGGTTGTTTCTGAGGGAACCTATTGGAAAAAGGTAATCAAACTCACCAAATTTGACTTTCTTATGTTAGGGGAACTCCGCCCCTCATCTTAATGATGGTTGAAATCTGTTTGATACCAAGAATGTTCTGCTATGATTGGGAGAGCGTGCAGTTCAACTCGAGTTTTGCAAACTGCTCCTATGTATTTTTGTTCCAGGTGTTATAGTGTGTAATCTCGGTAACCTTAATCGCGTCCATCTTGGAAGGAATGTGTGTAATGCTCTTGATATATGGCCTTGATACCTTTATGCATCTCTTTTATTTAGGAGAATAAATTTTCTGTACCTTCGTACAAAAGCACTATATTGTATTCTTTTCTACAATAAACTCAAACTTGTTAACTCTGGGAAGTGTTTTTGTATGTTTTCCTAAGATGATATCTTCATGTGATGTGGTGCTGATTATGTTTCTGTGAGTGTACCTAGAGGGTCACATCTTGAGTATGGTCAATCGTTGAGCCTACTCTAGCAGAGTTGAGTTAGTAAGTATTGAGTTAATATGATAAATGATAAAAAACATTTGCGACTAATTTTTTTTATTTCAGCGTGCCTTTTAGGCCATCTAAATAAGTCGCTTCAAACACGACTCTTAGGCATATCGGGGCTTTTCGCACCTTGTTATTTTGAGGAGGTATCCCTATAATTTTAATATGGTAGGCATCTAAGTACGAACGTTTTCTAGGAACTTTATCACGTAGAGTTAGAGTGGCTACTCTCTTGATAGTCGATATTGTGTCAATGGACTATTCTTGAGAAAAGTTAAAGTTACATAGTCAAATTTTGATAGTGGCTCTTGTTCGAGCATTTGGAGTCGAGCATGTGGCAACATGGTCTTGGGTTTCCTGTGATCGGATGATCAGTCCATATTGTTCCCGTGTATTTTTCCCATGGAGGCTGTGAGTTGGGAACTTTTATTTAGAAGTAATTCCCAAGTCCATTCAATGATTAAGTTGCTTTGGACTCATATACTAGTCCCTAGTGTGGTCCTTGAAGTCGTTAGCTCATTCCATGATTTTGGGATCGAGACAAATTATCGTACTTCCATTCTTCCTTTCAACTTTCATAGCGTTGAGGATCCCCGGCCTAGGGGCCCTGCTTATTTACAGTGAGTCAGAATTGTTAGAGTTCGTGCCCTACTGATTATCTTATTTTCTCCTAACTATTGCCTATCGATGGAACGGGTTGCCTGACGTGTTCCACTGATGTGTTTCAAGGAAACAATAAAATAGAAGGTAAAGAACATAATGATTTTTACGTGGAAAACACCCGGCTCAAAAGGTGTAAAAAACCACGACCTGCACCTCTACAGGATTTTACCACAACTTCACTAAATAACTCTGAGCCTCAACAACGACTGATTACAAAACTCTTGTAACCAACAAATAGGAATCATAAACTCTAATTCCTATATCTTAACAACTAGGAATTATAAACTCTAATTCCTTTAACTCAACGACTAGGAATTATAAACTCTAATTCCTAACTACACACACACCTCCCAAGGTATGCGTTCCCAAAATCTCTGAGTTCTTCCCAACTCGAAGACTATCTCCTAATTCAGTTTATAACACACTGAAACTAATATTACATTAATAGCTCAAACACAATGAACAACTCTAAAAATCAAAGCTAAAACTCTTTGCTGGATTCTATACTTAGGACATGGTTCTTCAATGTGTTTCTTCAGCGATTAAATAGCACTTCGTGAAGTCAATTTGTCGATTGTGCTTTTCTGCTTTGTAAGTGTGTGAATTACTCTGAATGATGCATCTTTTATTTAAGAACAACTCTCCAAAGAGTCATTCTTTATTTTAAACTCCTCCTTTAATCAAGACTCTCATTACATAGAGTTCTACTTCAAGTGAGACTCCTTCTTCAATTTCAACTCTTGTCTCCTTAGTGTTGTAGTCAAACTTCAACTCTTTAAATCAACTTATCTTTAAGTATTTTACTCAACCACAACTTTTTCAATTTCTCATGTGATCAGTAGCTTGAGTATATCAGAATTAGGCTTGCTCATTCGTTCCTGACTTTCAACAATCTTTGTCTGCATCTATCAGTAAAACCTGAAACCTGCCTTCCTATGCTTGGACCAGGTCAAGTAACATGTTCCATTCATGTGTCAGTCATCAAAAACTTCATTGATCTAACAAAGAGTCCTTCAATTTATATGTTTCCTATCTTGCGTAGACATCTTCAATCTGCAAAATCTTTCTCCTTCTACACATAGGACTCTTCAGGATATGCTCAGAAGTGAAACTCCTTCTTTACGTAGGACTCCTTTTTCAACTCAACTTGCTTTCCCTTATCATCAAGTGTTTGAATCAAATTCAACTTGTTCTATTCCCCATGTGATCAGTAAGTTGAAGTTTCTAGTTGCACTGAATTAACTCATATAAACTTGTTTCATTCATATGGTCATTCATCAAAACTTCAAGGTTTCAACAAATTTCTTTTTTTTTCATGATGACAAACCTCTTGTCTTTGTGCATTCAAATATCTTCACCAGTAGGCACTAAAGTATAAAACACTAGAATGAAACAAGTTAGTCAATGGGTTATAAACATTACACAACCCTCTTATCTTCCTCCTTTTGGCATTATCGAAAAACCATTTCAATGCAATAATATACTAGCCAAAGTGATTTGTTATGCTATTCATGGCCACTGGGGCTATCACCAAAATAATCAGACAAAGACTTTAGCCAACCTAGTAATGTATTAAAGAGAGAAAAAATATGAGTCGATTTAGCAAAGATAATTATTCCATTAACTGATAGATCATGTTCCACATTAAACCTAAGCTAGTACTGAACAAAGTAAAATAATTGAGCCTTAAAAAAATACGGTATAAAAGTGGGACATGACTAAGGATACAAATGAGGAGCTGATGAGGAAGGTGGAACAGGTGATATCAACTGTGCCAATTGATGAATGACTTCAACATTTTCACCTCTCTATCAATCAAGGTCAAGCTTCAAAGTCATGATCCTAGCCTTAAGGACCTCTTATTCCACTTCATGACTGTCTTGTGCAACTTCTAGTTTAGATTTTTTTTTCAAATGAGTGTTAGCCCTCCTTATTGAAACAGGTAGAGTAACATGATTCATCTGTTCAAGAACATCTATTTTTTTTATAAGTCAAACCTGATTTAGGACTGAGAAGTCCAAGAAAAATAACCAATTAGGAACTAAAAGGGAAAACATGTCTCTTTTCATTCTTCAGAAACATATGCTGCATGTGATTGATGATCAAGATTGGCAAATCCATGGTACACAACTGATATTTTGGTTGAGAAAGAAGAAGAAATTTCTGGTATATGATTAACACATTTGTGCACACCCATTTAGAGAGAATCAAAGAAAGTTTGGTCAACAATTCATTAGCTTTATTAGACAATGAGAGGATGAAGTGTGTGGAATTAAACAGGTGTGCTCAACTGTTTCAACTTAGACGGTCTATGCTTATGTCAGTGTAGAACATACCTGATAAGAAGAACTTTATGGTCACAATTACTTGTTTGTACCTATTTTTCTGCACAATCTAATACAAAATTAGGTTAGAAAGGTCAAAAATCTGGAATTGGGACACACAACTAAATGTGCAAGACTGAATAGAATAACTTTTTAGCTAATAAGATTAAAAATAAAAATGATTAATCTAGTCAATCATTGAGGGGAGTTCATGTAATTTTAATCATCCCCAAGTCTAACCTATTCCTTTCAAAATGCTCTTTACTTAGTGTCTTTGGTGCTTCTCCAGTCAATTAAGTAACCCACATAGTCAACATTTTTATAGCCCTCAAGAGTGAAATTGGTTTCCTTTGAATATCATAGTCTCAAGCCATTGATTCCCAAGAGATATCTCAAGATTCTTTTGACAACACCAATTTTTATGAACTACCAACAAAATTACCAGCAACTTGTGTTGGTTTTATTGATGCATCCATTTCTTTATTTGTTGTCCCCCACTGCCAATATGCCCTCATTCTGTATAACAGTTGAACCAGGTGGTACAACATCTTCCTGTGCATGCTCATCAGTTTCACAGTCATCACCTTTTCTTATTTTTTTTTAAAATCTCCCTTGCTTCCCCCTTACATGAGCACTATAAATCTGTCCATCTTTCAAATGATCCGTTCCCCCTTTAAATGTGGTGAGTGAAAGAAACTTTATTTTCTTCTAGTCTTATTCCTTGAGCAAGCTTTATTTATGCATAAATTTTTCTTGCCTTCTTTTACTCTCACATGTAAAACAAATTAGGGGTTAACTTTAGGCACCCAGACAAGCTTGGGTCCTTTCTTATGAGTAAATGGATGAATCGGATTTCTTCTAGCCCATGCAGGCAACAGGTTACGTGACATGTTTCTCTGACTAGGTTTAGTTATCCTTTTCTTGGTCTGAGATAGTTTATTTGCCAGATTTAGACTGTTGGATTTGCTTTTGGCAGCAACTGGACATTCAGTGGTTGGATGTCCAAGGTTTCCACAGATATAGCACAAGTCTTGATAAGCATCAAGACTTTTGTGAAAACCCAAACCAGCTTTTTCACTGTGATATCTTTCACTCAACTTATGTGCAATTCTTGAGGAATTTGTCCACCTGTTTGCTCTTTCAAGGTCAAGTTTTAGTTTAGAGACTTCTTGACTCAGTTTATTCACCATTTCTGTTGCATTATTGCACTCTTCTTTGTACTTGACCAATTCAAGTTCAACTTTTTCTTGTTCTTTACTCTTGATGTTTTTTTCTTTTTTCAGAGAGTGTCAATTTTAGAACTTCAGAATTAAGATCATTATTTGAAGAATCAAGTTGCTCAACCTATTTTTTGAGAGAGCAGTTTTCTTGTTCAACAATGTTCTTGCAAGATTCTAAATCAATAAAATCAAATTTGATTCTTGCAAGACTGTTGAACAGCTCATCCCTATCAGAAGTTGATTCTTGGAAGTCATCAATTAGTGCACTCATCAAGGAAATAAGTTTTTTTTAGAAAACAAATGCAACTTTTCTTTAAGTTCAAGTATACTTACCTCAGAAGCATCATCTTCTTCCTCCAAGTCTGAATCTCAAAGAGCCATGAGTACTGCTTCATCAACTTTATCATCATCTGAGTCAAATCCCCAAGCTTCTACCATTGCATAATCTTTCCTCTTTTTGTTTTTTTCTTTCAATTCTTTTTCAACCCTTTTCTTTCTCCATTCTATTTCCCAGACAGGACAATCCTTGATATGATGATCAGTCTTACCACACTTGTAGCATCTATTTAGATTGTCATTTGACCATTTCTTGCTACCTGTTCCCTTCTCCTTTTTGAAGAATTTGCTGAAGTTCTTAGCTATAAAGGCAACTTGTTCTTTATCAAGTTCAATTTCTTCATCACTGTAAGATGTCTTCAGAGCTAAGGTATCCTCTGGGGCTTCTAGCACTTTAGTTCCATTAATTTACATTTCATAAGTTCTTAAATTCTCCACTAATTCATCCAGGGTCATGCCTGCAAGATCCTTATTTGCTTCCCTGATTGCAGTCACCTTAACATTCCACTTTGATTTTGGTAATATCCTTAGTACCTTATCGACTTGTTCTTCTTCAGATATAGCTTTTCCTAAGGAGGTCAGCTCATTTGTTAAGGCAGTAAACCTTTTCATCATCTCATGCAAGATTTCATTCTCCTTCATCTTAAATGCCTCATACTCAGTGAAAAGAAGAGAAATTCTGAATTTTCTTACTTGAGATGTGCCTTCATGAGCATTTACTAGAGCATCCCAAATTTGTTTAGCAGTGGTGTATTTTGATACCCTGTTGTATTCAGCAGGTCCTAATCTACAAACCAAAAGGTTTTTGGCCTTAGCATTTTTCTTTAATGCCAATAAGTCATCAGGAGTGAATTCACTTCTTACTTTCTTGACCTGTTTCCCATCTTCTAACTTCATTGGAATAGTAGTACCATCAGTGATCCTATCCCATAACTCATAGTCTTCCCCTTGAATGAATGTTTCCATCCTAGCTTTCTACCAAATGAAGTAAGAACCGTCAAAGAGTGGAGGTCTAATAGTGGATTGGCCTTCACTGTGACCAGTAGGTGGTGCGGAATTCATCATATTGAACTTTGTCTTAGGTGCTATCCCTTTTTAAGACAACCTCTCTCTGATACCACTTGTTAGAGTTCGTGCCTTACTGATTATCTTATTTTTGCCTAACTATTGCTTATTGATGGAACGGGTTGCCTGACGTGTTCCACTGACGTATTTCAAGGAAACAGTAAAACGGAAAGTAAAGAACACAATGATTTTTACCTGGAAAACACCCAACTCAAAAGGTGTAAGAAACCATGACCTGCTCCTCTATAGGATTTAACCCCAACTTCACTAAATAACTCTGAGCCTCAACAACGACTGATTACAAAACTCTTGTAACCAACAAATAGGAATCATAAACTCTAATCCCTATATCTCAATAACTAGAAATTATAAACTCTAATTCCTTTAACTCAACAACTAGGAATTATAAACTCTAATTCCTAACTATACACACACCTCCCAAGGTATGCATTTCCAAAATCTCTGAGTTTTCCCCAACTCGAAGACTATCTCCTAATTCAGTTTATAACACACTGAAACTAATATTACATCAATATCTCAAACACAATGAACAACTCTAAAAATCAAAGATAAAACTCTTAGCTGGATTCTATACTTAGGACCTGGTTCTTCAATGTGTTTCTTCAGTGATTGAATAGCACTTCGTGAAGTCAATTTGTCGATTATGTTCTTTTGCTTTGTAAGTGCGTGAATTACTCTGAATGATGCATCTTCTATTTAAGCACATCTCTCCAAAGAGTCATTCTTTATTTTAAACTCCTCCTTTAATCGAAACTCTCATTACATAGAGTTCTACTTCAAGTGAGACTCCTTCTTCAATTCCAACTCTTATCTCCTTAGTGCTGTAGTCAAACTTCAACTCTTTAAATCAACTTATCTTCAAGTATTTTACTCAACCACAACTTCTTCAATTTCTCACGTGATCAGTAGCTTGAGTATATTAGAATTAGGCTTGCTCATTCGTTCCTGACTTTCAACAATCTTTGTCTGCATCTATCAGTAAAACTGAAACCTGCCTTCCTATGCTTGGACCAGGTCAAGTAACATGTTCCATTCATGTGTCAGTCATCAAAAACTTCATTGATCTAACAAAGAGTCCTTCAATTTATATGTTTCCTATCTTGCGTAGACATCTTCAATCTGCAAAATCTTTCTCCTTCTACACATAGGACTCTTCAGGATATGCTCAGAAGTGAAACTCCTTCTTTACGTAGGACTCCTTTTTCAACTCAACTTGCTTTCCCTTATCATCAAGTGTTTGAATCAAATTCAACTTGTTCTATTCCCCATGTGATCAGTGGGTTGAAGTTTTCAGTTGCATTGAATTAACTCATATCAACTTGTTTCATTCATATTGTCATTCATCAAAACTTCAAGGTTCCAACAAAAATCCAACGAGTTAATAACTTAAATGGTCACTCAACTTATAATTTTTCTCTCAGAAAGTTACTCAACTTTATTTTTTACTTCAAAAGTCACTCAACTTAGGGTTCTTCTCTTAGAAAGTCGCCCAACTTTGATTTTTACTTCAAAAGTCACTTAACTATTAGTAGTTTACTTACAAAGTCACTCAACCTATTTAATTAATTTTTTAAAATTAAAATTTGCTAACATGTAATTTTGTTAAAAACCAAAATTCTAAAAGAAATAAAAAAATTATTTGAATCATATTATTACATATTTTCATGTTTATTTTATATTTAACCCTATGAAATTTAAAAATATCCTTAAAAGTTTATATCAATTCACTTATAATATTAATATTAATTTTTAATTTTTGCAGAATCATATTCATTTAGATAATTAGATTTAATTAACTTTAAATGTGATACTTATTTACAGAATTAACTTTTCGATCATAATGCAACTTTTTGTATTACCACTTGTATAATATACAAATGTATTAAGTAAATACAGTGAATTCTATTACTAATGAGTTGATAAAAAGGAACGGTATACATATTAAACTGAAATGATATGATATAAAACATTAGCAAATGTTATTAAACATTAGTAACATTATAACATATACACTGCAACGAGGTAAAATTAGCAGCAAAAATTGTACAATCAAATGATTGTGATTTTAGAATATTAATTGATGATCCATATGACTATATATACTTTAGAGTATAGAGTAATCATTGGACAAGAAAATTACGATAAATAGTCGTAAAACTAAAATTCTAAGAAATAAAAAAGATATACATTTAGATCATTTAAATGAATTTTGGATATAAGCAGGTCATTAAATTGATTGTTTAAATGAAAATCACTTTTATTTCTTAAAAATATTATTTTACATATAAATTACATGTTTGCAAATTTTAATGAAAAAAATCAATTAATAGGAGTGATTTTGTAAGTAAGACACTCATAGTTGAATGACTTTTGGAGTAAAAACTAAAGTTGAGTGACTTTATGAGGAAAAAACTCATAGTTGAGTGGATTTTGGAGTAAAAATCAAAGTTAAGTGACTTTCTGTCTCTGAGAGAAAAATCATAAGTTGAGTGACCATTTGATTATTAACTTGAATCCAAGTCGAGATCCGCCTTGGTGATCAAGATGTAATATATCTTTAGATAACACACATGTTCATTGTCAATCCTCATAAAACCTTTCATTCCTTTAATCTTTCATATGGCATTGACCTTTACAAGAAGATTTACTATCCTAACTTGTATCGTCTTGGAGTGAGCCCCATATTTTCCTGTTGTCCTATTACCTTCAGAGCCTCTCCCATAGTTGCCCTTGGATCCTCGCTCAGAAACTCCTTACGAGTCATTTGGTTATGGGATAAGACCAAAGCTAATACATGAATAACTTTGTTATTCATGTATTAATTGTATACGATGTTTGGTAAGGATGAAGGTTAAAAGTTATTCATGTATCAATTTTATATACAATGTTTGGTTGGTAGATTCCAAATGTTGTATAGAAGTTATTCATATATTTTAATCGTGTACGGTGTTTGGTTGTATTTTTGTAATAAATTACTACTTACATAACTTATGAGAGAATCTATTGTAATTTAATGCGGGATAGAAGATGGTATAAGTTATGTGGGTATTAGATGTACATATATTAAAGTATAAAAATTACACATTTATCCCTGTCAATTTACTTTTAAAATTTGTTTTAATTTTGTATGTTTGTTCAAAATCAATGGTTGTAGTTAATTTTTTTCCTTTTTAATGTGGTGGTTGTTACTTGTTATTTCTCCAATGTGCAAACCAGTTTGCAATTTTATAATGTTTCGTTCTACTATTTTATTAGAGCATTTTAGTTGAATTAGCTAAAATGGTAAATCATCTTTTTCGCTATAGGACCCACTTTTATAATCTTTTTAAATTTAAATGGAAACAAACAGTACCCAATGCTAAAAAAAAAATTAAAATCTTTTTCGTCTTTTTTCCTGGTTATGGCCTCCTCATCGTCCTCGAGACTAATGGGTCCTTTTTTCCCTCTCAGCATGTTCATATTTATTGTGATCATGACGTGGGAGAGTCTATGTCTTTGAGAGTCGTCCACCAACCTGAGCCCATGGGATTCGTCAGTTGAGTCGTTGGCATCTCCTGTCTTAGCCTCCTAATATTATGTTTTATGTTTTAATAATAACAAACTAATAATTAAAAATTTTCTTGATATTCAAGGATCTCCACTGATAGACACAAGATAAAGAGATATACTGAAAATTGAAAAGATCTTTGGGAATCAATCAGAAGGTTCGAAAAAGGAAGCAAGAAAAGAGAATCAATCAAATCACCAACTTTCCAAGCTTATGGCACACAAATCAAAGGAAGAAGGAAAGAACATCACACCAAGATTGAAGTAGCATTCATCATGGACCATCGACTTCCCAGATTTATGGCAAATAAATCAATCAAGATTATTACAAAGGAAAGAATATCACACTCTCTACATGGACATATCTGATATGGACATGTACTTTGAATGATGCACCATGTATGGACATACTCTACGGTGCAATCTCAAATCCTTGATTGAGAAGACATATTTTGGGTTTTCTTATGAAGAGTAGCAGCTGAAGCCTATAAAAGAAGAAGACTAAAGATAGACAAAGGTTATGCAACTTCAAGGAGAAACCTCAAAGTGTCTTACTCTTAGTCTCACAAAGCTTTTTAATCTGTAGCTTACAATTGCTATATAAAGAATAGGATCGAGTCAACTTTGTAATACAAAATGAAGTTGTGTCACAAGATCTGAAGAAAAAAATAAGTCTTTGAAACTTGTTTCTCATTATTGTACTTGAGCCATCACTGAAAGATCTAAGGAAATGTTAAAACCCAAGGGACTGCAAGTAGGCACCACATTATTGTTTCGAACTAGGATAAATCTTCATGTTCTTTACTTTAAATTTAGTTATTTATTTACGTGTTTGTTTTAAGTCTAATCTGTTTTGTGAAGTATACCGATCTGCAGGCAAGTCGATTGTGAGGAGTCAATAGTCGACTCACAGAAATTTTCAATTCACCCCCCTCCCCCGAATTTCAATTGGTATCAGAGAAGGTTTCACCAACAGTGTTGCTTAACTGCACGTGAGCAAAGATCAAACGACAAACTATCAAATTCTCAATGCTCTTCTTCAAGATGATCACTCTTCCATAAAACCACCATACTTTAATGTACATCACTACTCTTATTGCTAGAATAGATTCAAAATCTTTATCCAATCAAATGACTTTCAAGCTTGGGTTGTTATTAAGAAGGGACCAAAGCAGATCCCAGGACTCAAAGACAAGAAAAAGGACAAAGACAAAGAATCAAGCAGTACTGATGTAGAAGGCCTTGAAATCTTCGAGGTCACCAAAGCACAAAAAGAGATAATTCAAACTAATGCACAAGCTATAAGTTTACTTCTTTGTGCAATTAGTGGAGAAGAATACGACAAGATATCAGCCTGTGAAACTGCAAAAGAGATGTGGGACAAATTAGAGGTGACATATGAAGGAATCACAAAGGTTAAAACATCAAAGATTACTGCCCTGATCGATAAATACGAGTTGTTCAAAATGGAAGAGAATGAGAACATTGAAACAATATTTACCAGATTCAGCAAGATCGTATGTTAACTGAAATCACTGGAGATAATCTATCCACACAACCTGCAAGTCCAGAAGTTGGTCCGAAGTCTCCCAAAATTTGGGAAACCAAGGCTAGCATTCCAGAAGACATAGATCTTCACAACATGACATATGGCAAACTACGAGGTAACCTCATTGTATATGAAAGAAATTATATCAACAGGTATCATAAAAAGGAAAAAAAAGAAATCAATAGTCTTCAACGCCACACCAACTGAAGAATAGGGCATTATAGAAGATGCCAATAGCAAAGGAATGGCACTCATAAATCGTGGAGTAAGGAAGATCATGAGACTGAGACAACAAAGATCCCAAGGAGTCAAGAATAATGACTCCACTAGAAACGATGATCGTTGTTATCATTGTGAAAGGCCTGTCCACTTCAAACAAAACTATCCAGAATTAAGAAGAAGATCGTCTAGAAAAAATCAAAATTTTGGAGCCTGGAGTGATGAAGATGAAATCGAAGAAGAAATAGAAAAAAGCCAATACGTGCTTCATGACAACAGGTGAATCTAGTGAGGTAAGACAATACGATTGTCATGATCGTAATATTGTTGAATCTAATTAGATATGATAACTGATGAGCTTCAAAAAATTATAGATGAATATAACAAACTTACCTAAGAGAAGAAAAGTTGCGAAGCTCGACTTAAATGAAAACTCGAAGAGGAATAAAGAAACTATCAAATAGAAATCAAACCATGTCAAATTGAAATTGACTTACTTAATGAAGAGCTTGATGATGTAAAAAAACAATTAAATAGAATTAAGAAATCACCAAGCCACAATTTCGTGAGATCGAACTCCATTAAAAATAATTCAAGTTCCTTGTCATATTCATTTAAATCAGCCAAGACCTCTTTCTCCTCTCGAGGACCTGTTTATTTTATCTGTGGACAAAGAGGGCAAAAATCCTACAGCTGCAGGCATAAGCCTAAAAGTGTGTGGGTTTGGAATCCCAAAGAAAGCACATCTAACCCGCAAGGACCAAAGACCACTTGGGTACCTAAACAAAATTAATTTTCTTATTTTGCAGGGACATGTATGCACGAGCGATAAGAAGGGAATGTGGGTCATTATAGCAGATGTTTCAGACACATAACTGAAAAGAAAGAAGTTTTCTTCTTTAAAGAATATGGATGGGGGATCAGTCAGATTCGGTGACAACACTAGAGGCAACGTCATCGGAGTCGGCTCATTAAAGCTTAGCTCCTTATGTGAGTTTATTGAAGTGTATTTGGTAGACGGCCTCAAGCATAACTTGCTCAGCATCAGTCAGTTATGTGACGCGGATTTGGAGTCTCTTTCAAAACTGAAAGTTGCTCCATCAAACATAACAAAAGAGACATCTCTCTCATCGGTGAACGCATTGATAATATTTATGTCTTAAATAGTCCTAACTTTACTATATTAACCTGCCTCATTGTGCAAACCAATGATATCTGGTTGTGGCACAGAAAATTTGGTCATGCTAGTATGCATATTGTTGAGAAGTTGTCCAGACTGGAATTGGTAAAAGGTCTGCCAAAACTCAAATTTGAAAAAGATCACATCTCTGATGCTTGCCAATCTGGTAAACAAACCCAAACATCATTCAAAGTCAAGGACATTGTCTCTACTACCAAACCTCTTAAAACAATCCACATGGATCTGTTTGGCCTCACCAAGACCGCAAGTATTAGTGGAAAGAGATATGTTTTTGCTATAGTTGATGAATACTCACGATTTACTTGGGTAATGTTTCTTGCTCATAAATATGAGGCTTTCACAAACTTTGAGATATTTTGTAGAAAGGTACAAAGAGAAGCTGGACACCTCATCACTTATGTTTACAACAATCATGACGGAGAATTTGAAAACAAGGCATTTGAAGAGTACTGTACTCAGAATAGGTACTCTCAAAATTTCTCATCACCTCAGTCTTCTAAGCAAAATGGTGTAGTGGAGTAAAAGAATCGGTCTCTTAAGGAAACTGCTAGGACCATATTGTTAGAATATAATCTCCTAGATCACTTTTGGGCGAAGGCAATAAGCATAACATGTCACGTCATCAACAGATGCCTGATCAGACCTATTCTTAAAAAGACACCTTATAAACTCTGGAGAGGAAATAACACGACCCGAACAAGGGCCTTGTCGTAATGGGCATTCCAAGTCTAACTAGAATAGGAGACCACGTTGTTACCCAACCCAACCAACCTATGCATACCCTAAGTTGGATGAATTCCGAACATATAACAAGATAGCATTATTGCATAATCCAAGACTCTGGGATAGGTCTATATTTGTGACTACCCAAACGAGTCCAACCGTCCGATACCTAACCGATAACCAATACCAACCAAATCATAATCCAAACCATAACCATATGAGTTTCATAATAATTATATAATCCTAAAATAAAAGAGGATGGAACATTGAGAAATTTAGTCCTACGGTAATAGCCCCAATACTGCCAATACCAAGGCTGACACCAATACCGATTACACCCATACCAACCCATAGTAGTTCCACGAAAGCCTCTAACCAAAAGAATACCAAAATCCGATTGGGACATGCCCCCAACCATAGACAAAACCAATATCCATAAATAAACCAAAGTATGAAATAACATCTATGAAATGGAGCCTTCCGGAAAGATAGAGGCTCACCATTTAAATCCAATAGTTGATCCCAAAGTCTGATCGCTAAGAAAGAGAAGTAGAACAGATGGTTCCTGCATTGTATGGGGATACAACCGCTCAAAGATAGGTTAACTGATGAACGTAAGCATGAACTCAGGATAAGGATAAAATAATGTCATTTAACTAAACTAAGTAAAGCATCTATATGCATATAAACCATACATATATATATAATCGTGCCAAAAAAGGAAATTGGGTTTAGCATGAATTTAAAATCATTAACCTGGGTATGTATAGCTTAACCGTCCTTAACAACCCACAGGCTATATAGGTCTAGTGTAACCCCCTGAACGGACCCCGATACGTATAGCCGCACGAACCAGAGATACCATAAGAGTAACGGATTCTCAAGTACCCTTCACACTCATGATACATATGTACAATGTACTTAGAGGATTCCCGTGTACCTCGTAGTATTATATAAGGTCATCATGACCAACCCCTCATGTCGGCAAATATGAGTTTCCAGTGTTAATCCCTTGGACTCCCACCTTTATGGTTAGCTATCACACTCCGCCTTTATTTCCCAATTAAAACCATTTCCAACCAATCAAACCATTGTTATTAATCGAGGCTATACATAGTGGTATCGTCATACCGATTATAACTTGCAAGTATTGTCCCTAGCCAAACCTTTTGAGATCAAGGGATTCCTATGTAACCATTCAATTAACTTGGGGGGTCCTATGTACCCCACAAGTATTCCATTAGTATGATTACTTAGGGGATTCCATTGTACCCCACAAGAATGATTGTTAAACCCAAAACTATATTGACCATTCCAAACCATTTAGCCATTTAGGGTTCCATTACCAAGTTTAAACCATGTATAAGTTACATTAAAAATCCAACAATGTAGTGAAAACATTCTCATAGGTATTTTATCAAACACATTGGGGACATAGTATTTCCAAAACCAAAGCCAATTACCAAATACCCATTTTCATGCAACCAATTATCCAAAACCACCATTAAAGCATATAAAAGCATAATTAAAATATGGAAAAACCATAACCATGCATTTATAACCAAAACCCCCAAATTATATTTGAAAACCCAAAACCATACAATAATCAAACCATGAAAATATTGTATAAAACCATGCCTTTAGTCAGAACTAACAATGAGGGAAGAGAACATGCCTTAAACCAAGAAGATAATGAGAGAAATCACCAACACAAGCCCCAAATTAATCCTTAAGATGAAACCCTCACTTCATTTTCCCAAGAAAATTAGAGATGATTAGAGAGTGTTTTTCTAAGTGTTAAAGAATATAATAATAGGGCAAGTAACCTCCTAAGTAAGTTAAAAGTCATGGGGTCTTATTAGGTTATGTGGGGAAATATCCAGATTGCCCTCACTTAAACTGCACCAAAATCCCGTTAGAGGGATACGACTATCCATACCAGTCGTACCCTCCAATGCGAGTGGTACCCACCACTTGTATCCAAGGACATCTCCCTTGGACCCAACACTGTCCAAGGTAAGACTCATCCTAAACCATGTCGTATCCATGCATACGACTGGTACCCATGATCCGTACCCCTAGCAGAATAGAATCTAAAGAGGATTGAACACTGCCCACCATACGAGTCCATGGTATGACTCATACCCTGGCTTACGGCTCATGGTGAGCCACTCGTACTCAGATCCAACTTAGTCTACCAAGTTTAAGATTAAGTGAAGTAAAGACCCAAACCAAATGACCCGTGTCCACCGATACCACTCGTACCACCCAAGTCATATCTATTCCAGAAACAAAATCCAACCCACCAACTAACACTGGTCAGCATACGACTTACCCCTACCACTCGTATCCCAGTGTACGAGTCATTTCCCAAGTCGTATATTGTCTAGAGACCAGAAATCCAGGAAGTCTCCTCCACTAGGAACATTCATCCCCAAATGACGGACAAGGTAGGGTAACTACAAGCACAGTTCATTTGCATTATCAAATATCAATGCAACCTTTAACCGAGTTAGAAAAAACAAATGCAAAGATAGTAATCCTTCCTTTAACTAAGTTTGAAACCAAAAGTATGTTGAAGAACGCATACCTTCCGCACGAATCCCAGAAGCAGAAAACAGATGCATATACTTGAACTTCATGTCCTCCTCTGTTTCCCATGTAACCTCTTCCACCTTGTGGTTCCACCATAAAACCTTAACCAAGGCCATATCCTTGGTCTGTAATCAACGAGCATTCCAATCCAAGATCTTGACCGGGACTTCTTCATAAGACAGAGAATTCGAGATACCCAATCCCTCAAAAGGAATAACAAAAGAAGAATCACCTAGGCGTTTTCTCAACATAGATACATGAAATACCGAATGAATAGAGCTAAAACCAAAAGGCATCTCCAATTCATAAGCCACATTACCAACCCTTTGCAAAACCACATAAGGACTAATAAACTCGAGAGTGAGCTTCTTTTTTTTTACCAAACTACATTACCCCCTTCATAGGAGATACCTTTAAGAAGACCTTATCCCCAACCTCAAACTCCAAGTCTCTATGTCTTACATCCGCATAGGACTTTTGGCGATTTTGGGCAGCCTTAGGCCTATCCCAAATCACCTTCACCTTTTCCATAACCTGACAAACAAAATTTAGACCGAACATATCCGCCTTACCTATCTCGAACCAACTAATAGAAGATCTTCACCTATTACCATACAATGCCTTAAAAGAGGCCATCCCAATACTAGAATGATAGCTATTATTTTACGCAATCTCTACAAAAGATAGATGCTCAACCCAACTGCCACCATAGTTAATCACACATACCCAAAGTATTTCCTCCATTATCTGAATAGTCCTTTCTACTTACCTATCCATCTGAGGATGAAAAGCAGTACTCAAACTCACCTTAGTACCCAATCCCTTCAGAAAAGACAGTCAGAAATGATATGAAAATTGCATACCACGATCATAGATCATCAAAATAGGTACCCCATGTAGCTTTATTATCTCATGAAGATATAACATTGCATAGTCCTCTGCCGAAAAAGTAGTCCTCACTGGCAAGAAGTGAGCAGACTTTCTCAACCTATCCACGATAACCCAAATCGAATCAAATTGGTTCTGAGATCGAGAAAGACCAGTGACAAAAGCCATATTGATCACCTCTCATTTTTATTCGGGAAAATAAATTTCTTGATACAACCCACCAAGCCTCATGTCCTCAACTTTGACTTGTTGGCAGAACCTGCACTTGGCTACAAAATCAGCCATATCCTTCTTCATACCATTCCAATAATATGTCTTCTTGAGATCATGATACATTTTTGTTAAACCGGGATGAACAACGTAGCGTGATTGATGCGCCTCAGCCAAAACCCTTTGTCGTAAACCATCGATATGAGTAACACACAACCTCCTTTGGTACCATAAAGTACCATTGCCATTGATCTCAAAGACCATAACCTTTTACCCACCAATATCACTCTTGATTTTCATCAAGATAGGATCTAGCACTTGCTTCTCCTTGATCTCTACACCGAGACACTATCTAACCATTTCCTGAACCATTACCTCACCATCATTGGAGTCCAAGAGACGAACTCTAAGATTGGCCAAGAAATGAATATCCTTCAGCAATTTCCATTTTTCTTTCTCCACATGAGCCAAACTTCCTATGGACAAAGTGCTAAGAGCATTAATTACCATGCTAGCTTTACCTGGGTGGTAGTGAAGACTCATATCATAGTTTTGAGAAGCTCCAACTATTTCCTTTGCCTGAGATTTAGCTTTTTCTAAGTGAATACATATTGTAGACTCTTACGATCAGAAAAGATGTCTACGTGCACTCCATAAAAATAATGTCACCATATTTTTAAAGAAAAAACCATAGTCAATAGTTCTAAATCATGAGTAGGATAATTCCTCTCATGCACCTTTAACTGCCTAGAGGCATAGGCAATTACCTTCTCATATTGCATCAAAACACAGCCAAGTCCTACCCGGGATGCATCACAATCAACCACAAACCCCTCCGTACCTTCTGGCAAGGTCAAAACAAGAGTCGAAGTCAGCTTATCCTTAAGCTTCTCAAAACTCCCTTCACCCACTTTTGAACAAGAAAACTTTACCTTCTTCTTAGTTAAACTTAGTCAAAGGAGCAACTATCATCGAAAAGCTTTCCACAAACCGCCTATAATACTCGGCCAAACCCAAGAAGTTCTAAATATCAGTTGGAGTCGTGGTTCAAGGCCACCTTTTAACCAAAACCACCTTTTGCTGATTCCCCATAATCCCCTCACTAGAAATAATATGACCAAGAAAAGTTACAATGTTCAAACCAAAGCTCACACTTGAAGAATTTTCCATACAACTGCCACTCTTCAAGGTCTGTAATACCATACGGAGGTGATTGGCATAATCCATATCACTTTTAGTATACACCAGGATGTCATCAATAAACACAATGACAAAAAGATCCAAGAACTACCTAAATACTCTGTTCATCAAATTCATAAATGTCGCTGGGGCATTAGTTAAACCAAATGACATTACCAAGAACTTAAAGTTCCTATACCGAGTACGAAAAACCATCTTAGGGATATCCTCCTCCCTAATCTTAGGCTCATGATACCCAGGCCGAAGATTTTTCTTAGAAAAGAACTTGGACCCTTGCAACTGATCAAATAAGTCGTCTATTCTTGAAAAATGATATTTTTTCTTGACCGTTACCTTATTCAACTGCCGATAGTCAATGTGCATATGAAGAGAACCATACTTCTTTCTCACGAGCAACACTGGTGCACCCTATGAGGATACACTAGGATGAATAAACCCCTTATTCAAAAAGTCCTTAAGTTGCTCCTTGAGTTTCCTCAACTCAACTGGAGCTATTCTATAAGGAGAAATAGATATTGGACGAGTGTCCAGAACCAAATCAATACCAAACTCAATCTCCCTATCCAGAGAAACACTAGAAAGATCATCCAAAAAGACCTCAGGAAACTCACTTACCACCAAAAATAAGTAAAAAGAAGGACCCTCCGAGTTAGAATCTTTAACTCAAAACCAAGTGATAAAGACACTTTTTACCGAGCTCTAAGATAAGAAAAAAACCTTTCTATAGGAGCTAGGGAACCACCCTCCCACTCTATAACCAGTTCACCATGGAACCTGAAGATAACCTTACGAGTCCAACAATCTAAGGACGCGTAACAACAATGTAACTAATCCATCCCCAGAATAAGGTCAAAATCCACCATATCTATCTCAAACAGATCTACCAAGGTCTGTTTGCTACCAATAAATACCCCACACACCCTATAGACTCTATTAGAAATAATTGAGTCACCTACCGGGGTAGAAATCAAAAAAGGATACGAACCAACCTCAGGATCAAAACCAAAACATACAGCCATATATGGGATCACATAGGAAAGAATGGACCCAGGATCAAGAAGATAATACACATCACGAGAAAAGATTTGTAACATACTAGTAACGACATTAGGCGATGTCTCAGATTCCTATCGAGATGAAAGAGCATACAACCTATTTCGGCCAGTGCCGATACCAGAAGCTGGGGCAGATGCCGAAGTAGTACCACTAGGTGCAGAAGCAAAAAATAAAGCAACTGAAGCTTTAGCCACTTCTAAAATACCCTTACCAACTAGAGAGTTTCTAGGAATATTATTTGCTGACCACACTTAAAATACCTGTCCCTTTCTTTATCACAAGATCCTCGATGAAGACGACTACAAAATCGGTAAGGAGGTCATGAAGAAGACGATTGATCCCTAATCGCTTGAGATTAGACACCCTATGCCTGAAAATTATCACCACTTTGCAGACGCCTGTCACTCGACTGCTTCGGTAAGGAGCACTAGCAGTAGAGAAGGAACCAGAACTTCTTCACTTCTTCTTCGGCCATTTGTCACCATCCCGACCACCCTGCTCAGAGAACCTACTCCTCTTACCCTGCCTCTTCCCAAACTCTGCATGTTTCCTCTTTTCATCCTCCACCTGCTGCATGTTGAAAACCAACCTCAAAATATCCATATCCTTAATCAGCAAAGCAGTCTTTCTTTCAAGGATCAAATCCTAAGATAGCCCAGAAGTGAACTTTTTCATGCTCGCTCTTATATCAGACACTAAGTTCGAAGCATACCTTGACAACTGAGGAAACTTTAAGGCTGATTCCTTGACAGACATTCTTCCCTTCTTAAGATTCACAACTCCTCCATCTTCGCTTACCTCATCTTCTGAGGAAAGATGTAATCCAGAAAAGCATTAGAAAAGGTCTACCATAAGGACAACTCCTCAACATCACCTTTATCCCTATCCCATTCCTCGTACCATTGGTACACAACAACCTTAAGATGATAAGCTGCAAATTTTACCCCTTCACATTCATGGTCGGCATCACCTTGAGGATTTTCTGTATTTCATCCAAGAAAGCCTGAGGATCCTCCTCCACCTTTACTCCTGTAAAAGTAGAAGGATTTATCTTCATAAACTGGCCAACCCTTGTGGCCTCAGCAGATAAAATAGTAGATGTATCCCGCTCATCCTGAGCAACAACTAACTGAGCAATAACATGAATTGATTGGCAAAATTCTGCATTAGTCACCTCACCTTGAGGAGGACTAGTAGCAACCAGGGGAACTCCAGAACAATCAGTGATTGGACCCTTAGATCGAGTGCGAACTCTAGATGTAGGGCGTACCCCATCAACATCGTCCCTAGATGGGACAAAAGAATTTCCTTGCATTCAAGATAGCTGAGGCATGATCTAAAAAGCGAACAAACAAGGATTAGAGAAAATTCCAGGACTTAAACTCCAAGCTTGAAAGTAAAATACCAAGAAAGTGAAACATTCCTAAATATCTTGTAGCCTTTCTCTTATGAGTGTGGCGAGCTACACACCCCTAAAAAAGACTTTACTAGACATGCCTTTGTGGACTCCCAATTGACCATGAACCTAAATCTCTAATACCAACTTGACATGACTTGAACCATGGACTTGTCATAATGGGCATCCCAAGTCCAATAGGGACTGGAGACCACCACCGTTACCCAACCTAACCGACCTACGCATACCCTAAGTTGGATAAATTCTTAACATTTAACAAGATAGTGTTATTGCATAATCCAAGACTCTGGGATAAGTCTATATCTGTGACTACACAAACGAGTCCAACCGTCTGATACCTAACCTATAACCAATACCAACCAACCATGATCCAAACCATAATCATATAAGTTCCATAATAATTATAAAGTCCTAAAATAAAAGAGGATATAACAATGAGAAATTTAGTCCTACGGTATCAACCCAAATACCAAGGCTGACACCAACACCGATCCCACCTATACCAACCTATAGTAATTCTACAAAAGCCTTTAACTAAAAAAATACCAAAATTTTGTTGAGACATGCCCCCAACCATAGCTAAAACCAATATCCATAAATAAACCAAAGTATGAAATAACATCCATTAAATGAAGCCTTTCGGAAAGATAGAAGCTCACCACTTCAATCCAATAGTTGATCCCAAAGTATGATCGCTAAGTAGGAGAAGTAGAACGGTCGGTTCCTGCATCGCGTGGGGATACAGCCGCCTGAAGATGGGTTAGTGAGTGAACGCTAGCATGAACTTAGGATAAGGATAAAATAATGTCATTTAACAAAACCAAGTAAGTCATCCATATGCATATAACCCATACATATGTATATATAATCGTGCCAGAAAAAGAAATTGGGTTTAGCATGCATTTAAAACCATTAACCTGGGTATGTGTAGCTTAACCATCCTTAACCACCCACGAGCTATATGGGTCCAGTGACCCCCTGAACGGGCCCCGATACGTGTAGCTACACAAACTGGATATACCATAAGAGTAAAGGATTCCCAAATACCCTTCACCCACCATGATACATATGTACAGTGTACTTAGAGGATTCCCATGTACCTCGTAGTATAATATAAGGTCGCTATGACCTACCTTTTATGTCGCAAACATGATTTTCAAGTGTTTATCCGTTGGACTTCCACCTTCACGATTAGTTATCACACCCCACCTTTATTGCCCAATTAAAACTATTTCAAACCAACCAAACTATTGTTATTAACCAAGGATTATACATAGTGGTATCGTTATACCGACCATAAATTTCAAGTATTGTCCCTAGACAAATCATTTTAAGATCAAAGGATTCCCATGTACCCATAGATCACATTATCCAATTATCTTGGGGGAGTCCCATGTACCCAACTAGTGTTTAATTATTATGATTACTTGGAGGATTCCATTGTACCCCACAAAAATGATTTTTAAACCCAAAACCATTCCATTTTGACCTTTACACTCCATTTAGCCATTTAGGGTTCATTACCAAGTTAAAAACATGCATAAGTTCCATTAAAAATCCAACAATATAGTGAAAACATTCTCATATGCATTTTATCAACCATATTGAGGGCATAGTATTTCCAAAACCAAGTCAATTACCAAATACCCATTCCCATACAACCAATTATCCAAAAATACCATTAAAGCATATAAAACCGTAATTAAAACAAGGAAAAACCATAACCAAGCATTTATAACCAAAACCCCTCAAATTATATTTGAAAACCCAAAACCATACAATAATCAAATAATGAAAATATTGTATAAAACCATGCCTTTAGTCAAAACTAATAATGATGAAAGAGAACATGTCTTAAACCAAGAAGATATTAGAGAGAAATCACCAACACAAGCCCCAAATTAATCCTTAAGATGAAACCCTAGATTCCTTAGCCCAAGAACTTTAGAGAGGATTAGAGAGTGTTTTTCTAAGTGTTAAAGAACGGAATAATAGGGCAAATAACCTTCCAAATAAGTTAAAAGTCGTGGGGCTTTATTAGGTTAAGTGAGAAAATATCTAGATTGCCCTCACTTAAACTGCACCAAAATCCCGTTTGAGGGATATGACTATCCATACCAATTGTACCCTCCAATACGTGTGGCACCCACCACTCATACCCAAGGCTATATCCCTTGGACCCAATACTGTCCAAGGTAAGACTCACCTTAAACCATGTCGTATCCATACATACGACTGGCACCCATGATCTGTACCCCTAGCAGAATAGAATCTAAAGATGATTGAACACTGCCCACTATACGAGTCTATGGTACGACTCGTACCCTAGATTACGGCTTATGGTAAGCCACTCATACTTAGATCTAACTTATTCTACCAAGTCTAAGAATAAGTGAAGAAAATACCCAAACCAAATGATCCGTGTCCACTGATACGACTCATACCACCCAAGTCATTTCTATTCTAGAAACCAAATCCAACCCACTAACCAACACTGGTTAGCATGCGACTAGCTCATACTACTCGTATCCCAGTGTATGAGTTAATTCCCCTAGTCGTATCCTATTCAGAGACCATAAATCCAGGAAGTTTTTCTAAGGGCCAGAAACCCAAGGTGTTTCAGGAAAGAAGCCAAACATTATCTACTCCTATCCTTTTGGATGCAAATGCTTTATCCTCAAAAATGGTAAGAATAACTTAGGAAAATTCAATACATGATATGACAAAGGTATTTTTCTTGGGTATTATCCCAGTAGTCGTGCTTACAGAACTTATAATAAATAAACTTTATGTGTTGAAAAATCTATACATATTGTATTATATTAATCTACTCACCCCCTATGAGTTTAAGTAATGATGAAGAACAGGTAACTAATCTACAATCCAAAAAAAATGCTAGCATAACTTCTGAGCCATCACAAGATAAGTCGACTATACCCCCTTCGAAGTTGACTTCTACAGTAGAAATAGTGAAACTGAGTGTTTTAAGAGAAGGGAAATATGATGCTAGCTATCCAAATGAATTCATCATCAAAAATCCAGATGACTGGGTGCAAACAAAAGCATCATTGAGAAAACAAGTGATTGTTGCCCTTGTATCTCAAATTAAACCAAAGAAGATCGATGAGGACCTCAAACATGAATCATGGGTCGAAGCTATGAAGGAAGAATTGGATCAATTTGAAAGAAACCTAGTTTGGACTTTGGTTGAAAGACACAAGAACTGCTCAGTAATTGGAACTGGATGGGTCTATAGAAACAAATTCAATGAAGAAGGTAAGGTTATCAGAAATAAAGCCAAACCTGTAGCTCAAGTCTATTCCCAACAAAAAGGTATTGATTATGATGAAACCTTTGCTCCCGTCGCAAGATTATAATTAATTCAAATTTTATTAGCATTTTCTTCTTTCAAATATTTTAAGCTATATCAAATGGACATCAAAAGTTCCTTCTTAAATGTATTTATGAGGAAGTTTTTGTAAAACAACCCCCAGGGTTTGAAAATTCGTAGAATTCAAACCATGTTTTCAAATTGTTAAAAGCACTCTACTATCTCAAACAAGATCCAAAGTCTTGGTATGAGAGATTGAGTACTTTCTTATAGTACTTTCTTACTAAATAATAATTTTCAAAGAGGTAAAATTGATACAACTCTATTCATACAGAAGCTTGATTCAAATCTTCTTATTGTGTAAATTTATGTTGATGATATTATTTTTGGTAGTTCTAACATATCTCTGTGTGAGAATTTTGCTAATTTGATGAAAGGAGAATTGAAATGAGTCTTATGGGTGAGCTCACATTCTTTTTGGGATTACAAATTAAGCAAACTTCCAAAAGTTCTTTCATCAGTCAAGATAAGTACACGAAGGAACTCATCAAAAATTCGATATGGAAAAAGAAAAGGCCTATGGAACTCCATTGAAACCATTCACAAGCCTTGATTTGGACTCGTCTGGAAAGAATATTGATAAGAAAATATGCATGCGAATGATAGGATCATTACTGTATTTGACCACCAGCCGATCAGATATCATGTTCAGCATATGTAAGTATGCCAGGTTCCATTCAACTTCCAAAGAGTCCTATCTGACTATTGTCAAAAGGATCTTTGATACCTCATTGAAACTCAAGATATTGGACTATGGTACCCCTGTTCTTCCCATTTTGATTTGATTGGATATTCATATACTGACTTTACAAGTGATAAAAATGATAGAAAAAAAACTAGTGGAACATGTCAAACTCTTAGTGATGCCCTAATTTCATGGCACAACAAGAAGCAAACCTTAGTTTCCCTATCAAAAACTAAAGCTAAATACATAGCCATTAGAAGTTGCGGTACTCAAATCCTATGGATTATGCATCAACTACTTGATTTAAATTTGTTTTTTGAATCTATTCCCATAATGTGTGATAACACCAATGCTATTAGTATATATAAATAAATTGTGCATTATTCTAGGGCCAAATATATTGATATTAAGCATTATTTTATTCGGGATCATGTAGAAAATGGCAATTTTTCATTAACCTTTGTTGACTCCGAAAATCAACTAGAAGATATTTTTACAAAATCCTTGATGGAAGACAGATTTTTTTACATTAGAAAGAGACTTGGTATTCTCAGTGTTAATGAATTATGAGTTTTATTTTTGGACAAAATATTTCTTTTATTTGTTCAAAATTTTCTCGTCAGATTTTTTACCAAGAAAATGGTTTTCCAAAGGAAGTCATCATTACTCTTACTGATTTTCATGCCTTCTCTGCCGTCTCTACATTCTCTTTCCTTCTTAACACCCCCCTATGCCACCCTTTCACTTTCATCAGTCATATTTTCCCCTTACGTCTCTTCGTTTTCCCCTCTTTTATCTTTTTAAATAGTCACCTTCATCCCCATTTTTCTCCTCAATCCTCTTAACCATTTTTTCCTCTCCATCTCTACCCCTTTAAAATTTATCCTCTATCTCCTTCCATGACCAAAACTCATTCAATGACAAATATGTCCAAATCTCTTCCCAAAGACCTCTCCGATAGTCCTGTTCTATTCTCTGAGTCCTCTGACGATTCCTCAAGGGACTCTCAGTCAAATCTTATCAAAAGACATCGCCCTACCTTCAGTCCATCCCCCTCTACCAAGAAACCTCTTTCTAACTCTCTCAACTCTCTTCCTCCCGAAGACATGCATTAATTTTGGACATGTTCTCACAAAGACAAATTCTCTACCTTTAAAAGTCGCTCCGTTGTACCAGGATGCATTATTAATCCCCGACAGTTGAAAGATTCCTTCTATAATATCAGTCACTTTTTTAAGTTTCTAGATTTGTCCCTAGTTTTTCGTCTCTGTGGACTTCTGGTTTACGAGGATCTTGTCTGTATGTTTAATGCAAATCTCTGCCTCTCCCCTGATAGTGGTGAACTCGAGACTCTTGTTATTAGCATAAGAATCGTTTTGAATGATTTTTGTTCAAAAATGTCTTTGATACAAAGTTCTTTGGTAAAGTCGGCTTTATGAATAGTAATTGGCCCCGATGGTTTTTAGGTGGCTTTGAAGAAGCCAAAAGAGTCTTGTCTGACCCTGACTCTATTTAGACTAATTTTGGTCGCCTTTCCTATGCGTCAGGTTTCGCATCATGGCTCACATAATTACTACTATATTGATCCCCCGGAAAGGATCCCTCAACAATATTACTAGTCATGATGTTTTTGTGTTGTATTATCTGGTTAAGAAGATTAAAATCAATTGGGCAAGATAGATCTATGAGTACATACTCGAGAGTACAGCGGACGTTCATACCTCAAATAGTTTGTCGTATGGTCTGCTTATTACTTGGATCCTTCTGTACTACTCAATTGATCTCCCTGCTTACTCTCCAGTAGAAGTTGTTGCTATATATGATTACAAAACCTTTGCAAGTATGGGATATGTATTGGTTAAAGATGAATGGTGCAAGAAGGAGTCTGCCCGGGCAAAGTCCAAACTCCCCAAGGTAAGCAAAATTATTTCTAACCCCATGAATACTATTTTGAAGGAACTAGAGGAAATTAAGGATCACTTCAAAGCTATCGAGGAGAATGGTATGCTGTTGCAGGAGTAAACTTCCAAACTTCTGGACTTGGTAAAAAACACTAACACAAACATAGGATGGTCCGGTTGGCTCTGGACGGGTTCAAACAGGAGGGTATCAAGTTTTTTACTCGAGTATTCACCCGTATAGATTCCCTCAAGACCCAAGTCCACTCCTCCAATGATGATTTAGCCATTTTAGTTCAGAATTCCTATTACTCTTTCTTAAAAAATGTTGAAAAATCGTATGACACTTTCTGCCATAATATGCACAACACCCTGACCTTCTTCCTAAAGAAATGGTGAATGATGATTTTTTTAATTCAAAATGGGTTCATGTCCCTTGTCTTGTTGGGTTGTATGATGATATGTTTTTCACTATCTGTTACACTTCTTGTTTTTGCATAGAACTTGTTAGTTAATAGTTTCTCTCTGCTATTTATCTACTGCCTTTCTTTTGTTGCACTGTATTTTATTTTATTATGCCAAAAGTGGGAGAAAGATAGGAACATCAGATGTGCCTACAGGTCGGGGTAAGCAAGTCGATCATCAATAAGCATGAGTCGACTGATGCTCACAAAGTTTGAAATAGCAAAAATATTTACAAGTCAAGGGAAGCATGCCGACTACTGCTACAGGGAAGTCAACTGATGTTTATACTTATTTGTCATTATAAAAAAGGGAGAGATTCTTAGCCTCCTAATATTATGTTTTATGTTTTAATAATGACAAACTAAAGATTGGAAATCTGCAGGCTATTCAAGGATCTCTACTGATGGACACAAGGCAAAGAGATATGCTGAAAATTGAAAAGATCTTTGAGGAATCAATCAGAAGGTTTAAAAAAGAAAGCAAGGAAATAGAATCAATCAAATCACTAACTTTCCAGACTTATGGCAAACGGATCAAAGGTAGAAGGAAAGAATATCATACCAAGATTGAAGTAGCATTCATCACAGACCATCGACTTCCCAGATTTATGGAAAATAAATCAATTAAGATTATTACAAAGGAAAGAAGATCACACCCTCTACATAGACATATCTGATATGGACAGGAATGACTTTGAAGGATGCACCACGTATGGACATGCCTGATATAGATATACTCTACGGTATAATCCTTTAATCAAGAAATCATCTTCAAATCCTTGATTGAGAAGAAATCTTTTGGGTTTTCTTATGAAGAGTAGCAGCTAAAGCCTATAAAAGAAGAAAACTAAAGATAGACAAAGGTTACACAACTTCAAGGAGAAACATCAAAGTGTCTCAATCTTAGTCTCATAAAGCTTTATAATTTGTAGCTTACAATTGTTATATAAAGAATAAGATCGAGTCAGCTTTGTAATACAAACTAAAGCTATGTCACAAGATCTGAAGAACAAAATAAGTCTTCGAAACTTGTTTCTCATCATTGTACTCAGGCCATCACTGAAAGATCTAAGAAAATGTTGAAACCTAAGGGGAATGGAAGTAGGCACCACATTGGTGTTCCGAACCAGGATAAATCTTCATGTTCTTTACTTTAAATTCAGTTATTTATTTACGTGTTTGTTTTAAATCTAATTTATTTTGTGAAGTATATTGATTTGCAGGCAAGTCGACTGTAAGGATTCAATAATCGGCTCATAGAAATTTTTAATTCACCCTCATCCTTGAATTTCATCCTGAAGTGTGGGATCCTCTTCATGGTCACCATCGTTAGCTATGACATGTTATTCTCCAAAGTACAAACTCAAAAAATCATTAGAAAAAAAAAACTAAACCCATACAGTTACTATGGTCCTACGGTGGCACTAAATAGTTTATCATTGATTTGGGACATATAAATTCATAGGTGGGTCAAGAGCATTCGTTATGGCTTAGCTTCGAGTAAGTAGGGAATGTTTGCAAAATAATAAGTAGAGATTGAAAATAACATAAATAGTGAATGAGCTAAAGTTAGAGAGCAAATCTGAGTCATAATGCGTATTGTACAATTTAGATTAGTTAATTACAAACCATCCTCGACCGGCTGATGAATATAAAGTTAAGCTAAACAAAGAAGCTAAAACATAGAAAAGTTGGAGATAAAGCTAACGGATTTTATTACTTAGAAGCAAAGAGATGAAATCATATAATCTTTACAATAAAGGGGGAGCACCTATTTATAGGGCACAAGCAGGGGCGGAGCCAGATTTCCATGAATGGGGTTTAAAATTTGAAGAAAAAGTATATATATAATTTCAGTGATGTATAAATAGTATAATTTTCTGTCAAAGGGGGTTTCTCCCTTGGGGACAAGGTTGGTGTAAGGTCAGTAAGAGAGTGACATCTTAACCTCATAATACTGTGACTAATTACCGAGCACCATCTATTGATCAGGACGTCAGCCTACTGTTCTATACCCGATTCAGGTTTGTTGTCAAATGCCCGCATACCTGAACATCCTGATACATTGGGTCTCTCTTATCCTTTAGCGTAGAGTGGTTAAGGCTGATGGATTTTTTGAGCTCTCGGCGGGTGCCATAATAATGGAAAGTTCCTCCTGCAAAATTCTTGAAAGGTGACACAGTGACGTTACCCTTCTCTATTAGGTTTTTCTCTATACAGAGATAGTGTGACAATTATGTTTTTCAAAAATATTTTTGGATAACTAATGTTTTTCAAATCAAAAGTCATTGTGGTTATCTAGAATTCAAACATCTTAGAAAATAAATACAATAAAGGAAACCAAAGCTTGATTTTCTCTTAAGTTTCCAAACATAATCCATATATATATCCATCATATATCTAAGTACATTTTAAACCACGAGGCTCCTTGATGAAATATTTCTCCTTTTTTATCCATTTAAAGTAAATTTTACACTGGATAAAATTATTTTTAATTATTTTCCTAATTTTTAAAATTTTGAAATCAACAAAAATTGATTGCTAAATTTTCCTTATTTAAACTGCATAAGACTAATTAAGAATATTATTTATCGCTTCTATTTAGATTAGATTTTACTATTTAAAATAATGCATATGTCCTAATCAAATTTGAAATAAAAACCAAGACACGACAATTTCAAAAGTTATTATATTGGTACATTTTTCCGTTCTTTCTTATGTCTCTCTCTCAATTTATTTCTACAACCAGGGTGTACATGGACCAAGTTGATTCTCATTTTTTTAAGCACCAAATTAAGTCATTTGTGAAAGATTTTTAAAATTTATAGACTAGACTTTCATCTTGAGGTTTTTTTTTTTTTTGAGTTTTTTCGGTTTTTTCAGGTAAAGTCATCATATAAACATATAATTAACTTGTATTTTTTTTATTCCTAACACAATATATGAAATGAGTGATGACAGTAAAATATTCAACAAAATATATAAATAATGAAATTGCACAAAATATATATAGCATATTAATAAGTCATAGTAAAAAATAATCATAATTTAAAAGTATTAAGTCATGCTAAAATAAGTCTAATAAGTATTAATTACATGCTAAATATTAAACAAAAAACAAAATTAGGTTATATATTTATGCAAAACTAAAGAATAGATATTCAACATTATTGTCATTTCGAGTGTCGAATTTAATATTTTTTGTTAGGATTTATACTAATTTGGGCTTTATTTGAGCTACTAACTGCTAATATTTATGGCTATAAAACTTATTAGACAATTCAACATTCTAAGTTTAAATTTAAAATAATATGCTGAAAAATAAAAACTACAAAAAAGTTCACGAAGTATTTATAAATTACATTACAATAAATATTTTTATGCATAAAATATTTTAAAAAAAATTATATACATGTAATACCAGATTGATTTGGTTCAGTTTGATATTTTTTTTAGTTAAAACTAAATCAAATTAATCATATCAAACTTTTTTTAATACCAAATCAAATCATTAATGAAGTTTCTTTCAATTTGACTCTTTTCTTAATTAAAAGTGGGCTTAAAGCCCATTCATAAAAGATGAATGAATCAAATGACTTTTCTTTTGATTTGACTCATATATCAATTTGGTGCAATTTACAGTTTCATTTTGTTCACTCTATCCATAGCTACGTGCATAATGGTCCTCCTTGAACTTTGTCCTTATGCAGCAAAAAATATGAACAAAGACGATAAATATTTATTGGAAAAAAGTGGGGATTGGCCTTGTTGAAAATGATTTAGTGTGAAAATTATGTTTTTCAAAATAAATCATTTTCGATAACTAACTCTTTTCAAACTAAAAGTAATTGTGGTTATTCTAGAAATCAAACCTCATAAAAAATAAACTTTTAAAAAACAACTAAATAACATATCCTTGGTAGTTTGATAGGTAGGGTCTAAAGCGGGTAAAGTGTACACAAATGCTTATCCCTACCTCGTGGAGATAGAGAGCTTGTCCCTAAGAATCCTCAACTCAAGTACTGTAAATCAAAACAATTATGAAAAAATACGAGAATAATAAAAATGTGTCAATTAATAAGGAAAGCATTATAGAGCATTCAGCAAAGAAACAACAACATTGAAGTAGTGCGATAGTCAAAATAAAATAAACAATGGATGGTAATATATATCAAAAGTCAATAACAATGATAGTCAATAAATGACATAAATAGGGTTAATACTACCACATAAATGGTGCTCCAGATTACCACCACACATATTTCGCTGAAAAGCAAGACAATAATGTAATGACCCTCGTGATAATTTTAGAAATTTATGTGTTTTGACCATTTTTCTCTTCTACATAGTTTTTATCTCATTAATGAGTTGTGAAAATGGTTGGCATATTTTTTGATGTGCCTGAAAGTATTTTATATGAATCTATGATTTTGAACCCCCTTAAAGGGGTAGTTTGACTTCGGTCAATATTTTGTGGTTCGAGCCTCAAATGATGATTCTGATAGTTTCATTAGATTTGAAATATTGATTTTGGGTTATTACCATGGTTAGTTTGAGTCCCGATCCTCTATTTTGCATTTTCACCCTATAATTTAAAACTAGTTAAAATAACCTAAAAGGGATTCTGGGAGTTAATTAGTTGAAAATAATCTTTTTTTAAAAATCCGACGTCGTCATTGAGTCTAGAATATCGATATTAGACTAGTAGCATTATTTATTTATTTATTTGAGGTTCCAAACGAATTTCGAGAGTTCATTTTAAGAGTTTTGACTTGGCTTTACTGGTTTCAACTGTTGTTGGTGCATGACCCTTCACCCTTCGTGTTCACGACCTACTTTGTCACGTTCATGAAGTAATGATTTTCCTTCCTTTGTATTCACGAAGAGCAAGTTCCCCCTTTATCGTGATTACGATAGTGGGTATCGCAATCACAATGAGTAACTCGTGGGTTGGTCCATTTCTTCAATGCATTCATGATGTTTTGTCCATGATCGTGGGGTTTGGTTTAGGTTAACCTTCATTTTCACGGTTGAGGGATCTGTGTTCGCGAAGGCCATTATGTACCTTAACAAATTTAAGTCCCCTTCTTGACAAAAAACTTCATTTTCACCATATTTCACCTTTGAGAGCTCTATTATGGACGATTTCAGAGGGGTTTTCACAATTTATTTCATGAGTAAGTATCTAAAACTTTATTCTATCACTTTACATTAATTTCATCTTCAAAACAACATCAACACCTAGATTTTAAATGTGATTTTGAAGGATTTTACCAAAATAACTTCAAAAATCCCTTTATTCGTTCAAAAAGTTTTGACTTGGCTTTGTTGTTTTCAACTGTTATTGGTGCATGACTCTTCCTCCATTGCATTTGCGACATCCTCTGTTGTGTTTGCAAAGTAATGATTGTTCTTCATTCTCTTTCGATATAACCATATCGCATTTGCAAACAACAAGTTTCCCCTTCATCAGGATCGTGATGGTGGGTACAGTGATAGTGATGAGTAACTTGTGGGTCGGGTCTGTTTCTTCTTTATGTTTGTGATGTTTTATCCGTAATCATGGGATTTGGGTCAGGTTGACTTTCGTGTTTGCGGCCAGGGGGTTCGTGTTCGCGAAGGTCGTTACTTACCTGGACAAATTTAAGTTCACTTCTTGACCAAAATCCCTATTTTTACCATATTTCACCTATAAAAGTTTAGTTTAGGACGATTTCAAAGGGGTTTTCATAGTTTCTTTCATGGGTAAGTTTTTAAACATTTATTCTATCACTTTCCATTAATTTCATCCTCAAAACAACTTCAAAACCTATATTTTAAATGTGATTTAGGGTTTTTTTACCCAATAAAGTGTAAATTAGTTTTTCTTCGATTCAAGGTCCAATTTCTACTCAATTTTGCATGGGTTTTCACTACAAACACCTCTTAATATGAGAAACATTATTCTTAAATAAAATTTCAATTTTACCCTTGTATTTTTTAAAATAATTTTCAAAGCGAATTTTGGATCCGAAATAAATATAGTCGATATACATATCGATGGACTCCTTTTGACTTGTAGATATCATATTTGATTAGATTAAATTATTTGGTGTTGATTCAAGGGAGTTGAGCTTTTCACTGAAGCTTTTGGACTATGCTTGGGCTTGTAGATCTTCTTTTAAGGCAAGTTGAAATGTACCTTGTGTCGTGCCCTATTCTGAACCGGTCGAAATAGCATACAACATGTGGTGGCGTTTATGACTCTTGGGTTTTGAAAATTATTTTCTAGTTTTAGAGTCGCTACCTAACTTTTTAGGAAAATTAGTAAAAGACCATTTTTTATGTGACTCTGTTTTGGTCTTTCAAAAACCTTTTGAGATTTTGAGTAAGGGTTTTGGTTACTCGAGGGAAAGGTGTTTGCACCCCTCAAAGCCTATCCAAAGATAGTCCTTACACTTAACTTAGAAAAATACTTGAAAAAATAATGTTTATTTCAGTCTACAAAGGAAAATGTTCAAGATGTGGTTCTAAAAAAAATAAAAATAATATAAAACCATGCATTAAAGACTGTATGACGTATAGAGTAATCAAATAAAATACGTACATATATTTGAGTGTAGTATAAGAGGCAAATGTGAAGAGAAATAGATGTAATGTGTAGAAAGCAGTACACATGTAAAATATGTTTTTATAGTACATGAGCACCTGTAGGTATTGTATATGTAACGATGACAAAATAGAGCATATAATGCATAAAGAAAAGTAAACAAATATGTGAGATGTATACTGTACCTAAGATAATTTATGAGTGTATGCACACGTATAAATAGTAATATTATAGATATATGTGTATTGAGTAGTGGGCGTGTAAAATATGTACAGTATGTGCATATATGCAAAATAAATACATATAAAAGTTAATCTATGCACATGATAGATGGTGATATGTTTGCAAAATAATATATATGTCATACTTAAATCTTTGTAAAAGAATATTTCAAATGAGGTTAAACTTCTGTAAAGAAATTAATTTAAAAAGGAAAAGGATCAATTTTAGCAATGCTTGGCAGTTTACTTATTATTTAAGCCTGATGTTTAAACCATTTCTTTGTGGACAAGAGAAACAATTACCTTTCCATCATTTTACTCTTAAATTTTTTTAATATAGGAGCAGTCAGTAGCAAAATGTGATGTTTAAACAAGGATGCACTACTTCCAGGCTCTACGAATAACGGAAAAGAACGTTACCCACTTTTGATTGTAGAAAATCCGAGACAAAAAATAATGGTATACGTTAACAACGGATTAAAGATTCTTCTAACAAAGTTGCTTAGTCTATGCCAAATCACGCAAAGCATGCTAGCAAGTAACAATATCAATAATAATAACGGGATGTAAAGGACAATAAAAATTAAAGCATTGGGTTCTTTGAAGCCCAAAACTCCTAACTTGACTCTGACTGCGTGCGGTCCTCCTATAGCTGCTGACCCAAAACCATTTTGGGTCACGAATGAGTTTCAAAATGAGAACTCCAGCTCTCTGATTGTTTCATGAAATAAAAGAAAGGAGGAAAGAATTAGAAATCAATTCATCAATTACGAAGAACACAGTAGAGGAAAAAATAACATGGGCATATCAACCGAACCATACTTTGAATAATCAAAATTAGGAGTTTAAACATTCATTAGCAAAAGAAAGTCATGACAACTGTCTATCTACTGGTTTAAAGAGATCGTAAAGCACCACATTCAAATCTTTAACAAATTAAGAGCGAACAACGAACCATAATTGAAAACTCACGAATACACAAGTTATAAATATTTTCTCACAATCGGTTAAACGTGGTTAATACAGTGAACCCTCTTTGATTTATGATCTCTCCGAAATATTATTATAAACTTGAGTCAATTGAGACAAATTTAGGCAATTTAAAAGAGATACATAAAACAAAATCAGATTTGAAACAGAAAAAGAAATGACAAAGTTTGGTTCAAATAAAAGGTGGAGAAATAGCCATACGTGGTCATTTTAGGCATTAAAAATAGCTACAATCAACCACGATTAAAAATTAGACTTAATCAATTTCTTTATCTCATTCAAATGATGACGTGAAAGAGTACAAATCTGCGTTTTTTGGATTAGCCTTTTACATTCTATATTATTTTGACAATTATTTGAAGGCATAACCACCGACATCCATATTTCTGAAGAACCAACTATATCTAAGAGAAAGGGAAGTTTTGATTTTATAAGACTAATTCGGGCCATGAACAACTAATTATTTGCTAGATCGAAACATACGAAGAAACATGAATAAATCCCGAATCAAAACTGTGAGCCAAAGGAAACTTGAACTTTTAAGATTTCTTTATTTTGGTGTTTTGACTCATATCGATAATTTTTCATTCATGAATCTTTTAAGAAACAATATATGTTTGTCGACACAAGACAACCACACTCCTAACAAACAAGATAACGGGAAAATAAAAGTAGCAAGAATGACAAATTTTCAGCTCTAATGTTGATTCTTTATATCCAACAGTATCTTGCATTAACATACGTATGTTACAAAAACTATCGTGTAAAATAATGCACTCAAAAGAGAGAAATCCTCTCATATTTCTCTTGGTTAGACAAACGACAAGAGACATTTGACTCATACTGTGAGTAGTAACTTAATTAACAAATCTAACTCATACACCTGGATATCTTGAGCGAAAGAAAATAAACATGATAAAAAATAAGATAAGTTTTATACATTCACATATTTGGTGCTAAACTAGTCCATACGTTTAAATAGGTAAAATATAAGACAAAAACTATATGCTTGAATTCAATTTGCACGAATGAGCAGTAATCCCCAACAAAAAATGTGACGAATACATCCAATACTCACAGTCACTATTAAACCCCAAGAAGTGACATCTATAATGAGAAAGAATTTTTACCTTGTAAGGGGCAGCAAACCGGGCTCGACGTCAAGTATTTTTCGGTGATCGAACTCAACTTCGAGACTCAAAAATTGGACCAAAATTAGAAAGAGACTATCGATTTTGAGATCCCTTGGCAATTTTGTGGGTTTTCCTCACTTTCTCACAACTTTTTTTCTTCTTTTTCAAAATCTTTGCCTTTTACTCAGATTTTCCACCTTTCTCACAGATTTTTCTCTTATCATAAATTTTTGCTTTCTCTATGATTAAAAAAATTGAGTTTTGAACCTCTCTCTGCTCGTCTTCCCCTTCTTCAACCTTTATCCCAAATTTCTTCTTGTTCTCGAGGTGATAGAAGAACCCATATTTACAGGTGAATTCGGACTTGAAAGTTCGAATTCAAGTCCGAATTCGAAACTCAAATATGAGAAAATTGTTTTGAAATTTAATAAGAACTCTGAAATAAATCTTGCTTTTCCAGGCCATTGATGGCGGGTTTGAAAATTTTTTCCATTGTTATACGAATTAGAGACTATCTTCCCTATCCTTTTCGGTTTCACGGGTTGGGGCGACAAAGAAATAGGGATTCTTACGCATCCTAGCGTCAGGCTGATGGTCAGCGGCGATAGGCTAGGGTGAGGGTTAGGGTTCTTTGTTTGGTGATAATGAAGGAGAGGGAGAAGGGGAAGGAGAAAAGAGCCTCTGATTTTTGTGTATTTTAGGTAACAGAAAAGATGTAACAAGGGTTTTTTGGGAAGAAAGCTTCACGCGTGCTTTGGGAGGTGTAAAGCCGTGTCTTGGTTTCTGCTTTATTGAACATAATTTGGTCTGTTCGATCATTGATCGGGTGGTTCAGGTTTAATATAAAATAAATAAAAAAATAATATTATATATATACATTTATATATAATTAAAAAAAATATTTGGGACCCTTGGATTAGGAGAAGAATTAGCTGACTAGATTAATTTGTGTTAATCGGGTGATTTTGGACTGGTTTTGATCCGTCCGATCTTTTGATCGGACGATCCTAAAAAGATTACCTTTAAAATAATGATAGAAAATTTTTTTTTAAAAAAAGAAAAATGTACGTATATACGGATAAATATATGAAAAGTCGATTTTAAGACGACTGTTTTCTGATCCGTTCGATATTTGATTGGACATTCGAATTTGATTTAAAGAGAATAGAAGACATAAAATAAATATATAGATAAATAGATAATTAAATAAATAAAAATAAATTATATACCTACATATATAAAATAACTGAAAATTTCGAGATTCTTGGAATCAACGGATTGGATTAACTCGTGGATAAATTTTATTTTTTCGCTGATAAAGCAGTGTGTGATCGATGATTATTGTGTGGGTATCGGAGAAATGGACATGGATATTGGACTGAGTTTCGGGATCTTGGCTGAAATTTATAGATAAAGTCGGGTTCGGCTAAAAAAATAGAAATAAAATTGATTTTTTTTTAACCCAAATACTCTTTTTCTACTGAAATTAATTTTTATCAATGCTTCCTACTATCCTGAAATTATTTTTAGTTTAACGTATATAAATTACAGACATAATTTGCATAAACGTTTAATTTAAAATCTTTTTGTGGTTTAATATTAACCAAAATATACGTGTATATATATATATATATGGTCACAGTATCGTCTAAGAAAGATAAAAATTGGAAGAAATGCGAATACGATTACCAAATGCTATTTTTTGTGATTTTGACGTTAAAATATTTAATTATATTTAATTAAAATATTTTATAATATGACAGAAAATATAAATTTCCTTTTTATTATTATTATTTATATAATCCTTTTCAAAATTCAAAGAAATAAACAAAAAAATTATTTAGAAAGATTATTTAGGGTCGAGGAGCACTAGGGTCGAAGAGCATCAAAAAATAATTAAAGGAAACGAGCGATCCAAAATTAGGTGCCAACAGTTGCCCCTGATTGGCCAAAGATTAATGTGAAAATCTTTGGGCAATCACGTTGACGTAACCAATTTTGTCTCGGGCGAAACAAAATATTTGAAAGATTATAGCTGGGCTTCGATTTCTGAGCTGCCTACATATCTCGGGTTTCATGAGAAATCAGGTCATTTGTAGTTTGAATTGTAGCAAATTTTGATAGATATCAAAATTTGCCTTAGTGTGGAATTATGGTGACACTGGATTTCTTCGAGGATGATAATGAAGATTTCAGCACGAATGGAATGGATATGGATACATGTCCCAGAATTGGTTGTTTGGTATAGCTAGAATAAGGAGACGTTGAATGTCAATATCTGCTGAGGATTCTGAGGGAAAAAGAGATTGTAGATTTTTAAAAATTTCCCTAGTGTTGGATTGAGACGACGCTGGGCGATGACACCAAAATTTATGAAAATAAAAATTGGATCGAGTTGAGTTGAGTTTCTTCACCGGAATCCTTGACGTAGCTAGGGATGCTTGACATTCTGCTAGCTTGTCCTAGTTAGATGCTAAGAGGGTAGTTCCATGTTGTACTGCATGTTCCTGCAAAACAGGTAAAAGAGGTGAAAAGTACCTGTTGTTCAAAAATTGTAAGTTGAAATTGTAATGTAAAGAGTAGAGTTAGATATTCAAACTAGTATTGTGATCTCCATTTGTGGAGGCCTCCGGCTGGTGGGGCAATAACTGAAATGTAAATAGCCTCCGTCAGCTGAGAAGTTGCTTGAAAGTAGAGGCCTCTGACTGGCGAGCAGTTGAGCCATCCGACTGGAGAGCAATTAAAGAATAATCCATCTGACTAGCGTGTAGTTATTGAAAAATAAACATCATCCGACTGGAGAGCAATTAGAGAATAAGCTATCCAATTGGCGTGTAGCTGTTGAAAAGTAAACGCCATCTGACTGGCGAGCAACTGAAGAATAAGCCATCCGATTGGCGTGTAGTTGTTGAAAAATAAATGTCATCCGACTGGCGAGCAATTAGAGAATAAGCCATCCGACTGGCGTGTAGCTGTTGAAAAGTTGATGCCATCCGATTGGTGGGCAGTTATTGAGGAGTAAACGCCATCCGACTGGTGGGCAGTTATTGAGAATTAAACGCCATCCGACTGGCAAGCAGTGTTTAAAAAGTAAGACCTCAGATGGCGGGATATTTTCCCAAAAATAACCGTCTTGTCCTAACAAGGAGACTTTCAATATGAACTAGATAATGGTATTGTTGTTGGGATTTAATGTTATTGCCATGGTGGATTTCTTGCTACTTACTATGGTGCGGGTTTCTAATTGGCAGACTGTGCTCTGTTTGCTGAAATGTGATTCTCCAATATGGCGGAGCATTGCTTTGTTCATCTTTCAATTATTGGTGGGGTGTTCCCCTTGTTGGTACATGCCTCTGATATGACAGAGAGTCGTGTCGCTCATTTGCATCCTCCGATATGGCAGAGGGTCGCTTTGCTCGCTTATGTGTAGTCTTCAAAATGTGGAACTCAATTTTTTTTGCTTATGTATAGTCCTCAAAATGCGGAAGCTTGACTTTGTTTGCTTATGTACATTCCTTAAAAAGTGGAAGCTCGACTTTATTTGCTTGTATACAGTCCTCGAAATGCGAAAGCTTAACTTTTTTGAAGTCAGACGGTATTCTCTAATTGGTGGAGTTATTTGACGCAGTCAGGTTGTCGGCTTCGATCGGCGGAGCTTATTGAAAGAAACAAAATAGCCTAATTTCCCTACGAGGATCCTCTTTTCGTCGTCTCTGACCCGGATCATCAAAATGTACCTGCGAAAGAATTCGAATAAAACTCTTAGAGCTGGTGAGGATTGTATGAATATATGTAAAGAGAATAAGGTAAGGAAATAATATTTGGCTTATGTCATGGTGATAAGCCGCATGATGTCCCTGATCCTATTCCAAAACCTGACTTGATGTCGTCTTCCAATTCTTATTTTCCTGCGCTCAAAGAAAAATTCTTAGTTGGGAAGTGGTGTTGATTTGTGTCGACTTGTGGATACTGGCTTTGTTTATGGAATTCTCCAACACTCCCTCGATTGCTCGATCATTCCAGAAATCTGGAGTCTTAGTAGGTGGGAAAGTAGGAAATTATTTTGAAAAAAAGGTATATATGTTTTCGCAAATATATTATGTATATATTAAGTATATATAGTAATCCTTTATCATTTTTAGATTATGACACGTTCGAAAATCCGTTAAGCCTCCATTTGTCAATTATGATCCACGTAGCTTTATCCTTCGGGCGGAGCTGCTCTGACTTTCATCGATGATACGATGATTCTGGTGACGAGATAGCTTAAATTTTGGGGCTATATTATGAACAAAGGGGGATTTTCCTATAAGTAAGACCGAACCCTTCAGGTTGCCTACGTACCCTTGAAAAGGGATCAGGTCTGTACGTAGTTCAAGGGTAGAGAAAAAACATAAAATGCAATGACCGGGTCTAATTCAGAATGCCTATGTATCCAAGTAGAATCAGGTCATGACGTAGTTCAAATACAATGGAAGAAATGAAAATATGGAATACAATGACCGAGCCTGACTCAGGCTGCCTACGTATCCTTAAAATAGGAATCAGGTCATGATGTAGTTCAATACAAAATATAAAGTAAGATAATAAAATGACCGGGCCTGACTCAGGCTTCCTACGGTGGAATCAGGTCAGGCCATAGTTCAGTACAATAAAAGGGTAAAATATAAAGGGACCGAATCCGATGAGGATTTCCTATGTATCCCACCATGGGAAGTCAGGTTGAGTGTAGTTCTGAATACATGAAAAGATGATGTTTTTGGGTTTTTCTAAGAGAAATCGGACCCTATGTGGGATGCCTACGTATCCCACCGTGGGAATTCATCCTAATACGCAGTTCTGTTACATTAGAGAAAAATGTAAAAGGTACAAAGAAACAAACAGCTAGTCCTAATGTCTTCAAATGTAGTACTTCTTGTTGGCGTCTGAATTGATCAGCTTCGTTCTTACTCTACCATCTATGTCTGCAAGTATCACTGCTCCTCCTAAGAGTACTTGATGAACTATATAAGGACCTTGTTAATTTGGTGCAAATTTTCCTTTGGTTTCATCTTGTTGAGGGAATATCTTCTTTAATATTAATTGTCCTAGTGTGAATCGACGAGGCTTAACTTTCTTTCTGAATGCTTTGATCATTCTATTTTGATAGAGTTGACCATAACAGACTGTGTCCAATCTCTTCTCATCAATAAGCATCAATTGTTCGATCCTTCTACGAATCCATTTAGCGTCATCTAGACCAACCTCCTGGATGATTCTCAATGAAGTTATCTTAACTTCTACAGATATTACTGCTTTTGAACCGTAAAACCAACATATAAGGATTTGCCCTAGTAGAAGTTCTGATTGTGCTATGATATCCAAGTAAAGCATATGGTAGCTTCTCATGACATTCCCTATTACCGTCCACTATCTTCCTCAAGATTCGCTTGATGTTCTTATTTGCAGCTTCAACTGCTCCGTTCATCTGTGGTCGATATGCCGAGGAATTTCGATGAGTGGTCTTAAACCTTTCACAAATCTCTCTCATCAGGTCACTATTGAGATTGGCTCTGTTGTCTATTACGATTGACTCTAGAATTCCAAACCAATAGACCAAGTTATTTCGAATGAAATCTTTTACCACCTTCTTGGTTGCAGCATTATGTGTTGAGGCCTCAGCCCATTTTGTGAAATAGTCGATAGATACCAAAATAAAATGATGTACATTTGACGCAGGAGGCTCTATGGTCCCAATAACATCCATTCCCCAAGAAGCAAATGGCCAAGGAGAACCCATCACATTGAGCTCATTTGGCGGAACCCGTATAAAATCCTTATGGACTTGACATTGGTGACATTTCTGCACGTAACGGATGCTATCCCTTTCCATGGCCATCCAAAAGTATCCAGCTCTCAAAATCTTCTTTGCAAGTATAAAACCATTTATGTGAGGTCCATAAGTTCCTGCGTGTATCTCTTCCAACAATCTTGTGGCTTCCTAGGCATCGACGCATTGCAACAATCCCAAGTCCGAAGTCCTCCTATACAGGATTTCCTTGTTGAGAAAGAAGTGATTATCCATCCTTCTTAAAGTCCTCTTCTTCTTGCCTGTATCACTTTATGGATATTATCCTACTTCGAGTATCCTCTTGATGTCGTAGTACCATGACCTTCCATCTGGTTCTTCATCTATATGGAAATAGTATGTTTGTTGATTGTGTATCTACACCTTGAAGGGATCGGTGTAATTCTTATTTAGATGATGAATCATTAAAGATAGTGTCGCCAAAGCATTGGCATACTTATTTTGAATTCTAGGGACATGTTTGAATTCAATCTTCGTAAACCTTTTACTCAGCTCCTTAACACATTGCACATAAGGAAAGATTTTGACATTCTTGCTAGTCTATTCTCCTTTCACCTGATGGATCAAAATATCTGAATCTCTTATCACCAAAAGCTCTTTGATGTCCATGTCTACTGCCATCCTAAGCCTGAGAATGCAAGCCTCATATTCTTCCATATTATTCGTGCAAGGAAACCTAATCTTCGCCGAGATTGGGTAATGCTGACCAATTTCTAAAACTAAAACTGCTCCAATTCTGACTCCTTTAAAGTTTGCTTCATCGTCAAAGAACATTCTCCATCCATCATATATCTCTGAGATGTCTTCTCCTACAAATAACACCTCTTCATTAGGAAAGTAGATATTGAGCGGCATGTAATCTTGATCCACTGGATTTTCTGCGAGGTGATCAGCCAAAGCTTGTCCTTTGACGGCCTTTTGTGTCACGTACACGATATCAAACTTGCTCAAAAAAATCTGCCATTTTTCTAATTTCCCAGTAGGCATTGGTTTTTTAAAGATGTACTTGAGTGGATTCATTCTCGAAATCAAGTACGTGGTATACGCGGATAAGTGGTGCCTTATTTTTTACGCAACCTAAGTCAATACGCAATAGGTCTGCTCCAATAATATATACCTTATATCATACAGTGTGAACTTCTTACTCAGGTAGTAAATGGCTTGCTCTTTCCTCCCTGTATCATCATGTTGCCCTAACAACAATATTCCAAATGCGCTATCCATAACAGATAAATAGAACAACAATGGCTTCCCCGGCTCTAGAGGAACTAATACCGGTGAGTTGGATAGGTACTCCTTGATTTTGTCAAAAACCTTCTGGCACTCTTCAGTCCATCAAGTGGTGTCATCCTTCTTCAATAACTTAAATAATGGTTAACAAATTATCGTGGACTAGGATATAAATCGACTGATGTAATTGAGTCTTCCCAAGAAACTCATTACGTCCTTTTTAGTCTTAGGAGGTGGTAAGTCTTGGATTGCCTTTATCTTGGATGGATCCAACTCTATACCTCTTCTACTATCAATGAATCCCAATAACTTTCCTGCAGGGACTCTGAAGGTGCACTTGGTTGAATTCAACTTTAGGTTGTACCTTCGCAGCCTTTTAAAGAGCTTTTATAAATCATCCAGGTGGTCCGAACTCCTCTTAGATTTGATGACGACATCATCCATATACACCTCGATCTCTTTGTGAATCATAACATGGAAAAGGCTAGACATGGCCATCATGTAAGTTGCACTGGCATTCTTGAGTCCAAATGGCATTACCCTATAGTAGTATACTCCCCACGGAGTGATAAAGGCTATTTTCTCTGCATCATTCTCGTCCATTAAGATTTGATGATATCCCATAAAAGAATCAAAAAATAACTGCCACCCATGTTTTGCACAATTATCAATGAGAATGTGAATGTTTGGGAGAGTAAAATCATCTTTTGGACTAGCCTATTTGAGATATCGATAATCCACACATATTCTTATCTTTCCATCCTTCTTTTATACTGGCACAATATTGGCCAACCAGGTGGGATAAATTGTGACCCTCACGATGTTAGCTTCTATTTACTTGGTCACCTCTTCCTTGATTCTTAAACTCAATTTTTTTTGAATCTCCTCATCTTCAGCTTCACAGGCGGACATGTGGGGTTAGTCGGCAATCTATGCAAGACGATATTGGTGCTCAAACTAGGTATGTCATCGTACGACCAAGCAAATACATCGATGTATTATTTTAGCAGACTTATCAATTCTCGCTTCCTTTCAACCTCCAAGTGCATGCTGACTCGTGATTTGTTTACCGTTTCTTTATCACCCAAATTGATGACTTCAGTTTCGTCCATATTAGGCTTCTTTTGACTCTCAAATTGCTCAATCTCTTGTGGTAGATTTTCAGGCATCATGCTTTCATCATACTCCTCATAATCTTGCTCATCATTTATATTTTTCTCAATGAATTTTTATATGTCATAATCGTGGAACGAGGATTTTTATTAATATTTGCACTAAAAGTATAAAAAGTGAGTAAATTAAATATATATTGAAAATAGGAAAATAAGTTTTGAAAATAAGGACTTTTATTAATAAAAGTACTGGGCTTTGGCAAGAGGCGAGTAGCAAAAAGAACTTTGGCATAATTCAAGCCTCAATTGATTATGCAAACAAAATAATTTTAGAAGCAACTACAATCCAGCACTACCAAGACTCTTGTCGAAATAGGGATGGGCTGATGGTCCAATTCTATAAGATTTCTCTAGGTTCAACATTAGGGATGGTAATCTTCTTGAAATCTATCTCCAATTCTCCTTCGATCATAACCACAAATAGATTTTGTATTCCTTCTATGATGTTTTCATCATCTGTTTGCTCTGAAACTAGGACGGGTTGGCATGAATATCGTCACTCTAAATCCTTTACTACAGGCTCCTCCAGAAATGGGCTCATATCCAAGACCTGTAGTACCTCTCTGATGCTTCAGCTGGATTGGCTCAACTATACCATCAGCTCTTGGTCCTAACTCTGTCTTAGGCTAATACCCATATTTCAACATCTCCGACGCAACCAATTTTTCAATACTCGACATTTTTACTTTAGTTGGTTCTATCTTCTCATCGATTCTTGCATCTTGCATGATCTCTAGAGTATGGAAAGTGACTCTATCTAACTCCTCGGTGACTGGAACTGAATTGATAGAATAGATGGGATAACTGAGTTCCCCATGGATAGTAATTTGTGTGCAACCCCACTCAAACTTTACACACTGATGGAGAGAATGGAAGGAACGGCTCTTGCCATGTGGACCCATGGCCTTCCTAGAACAGGTTGTAACTGGACGACACATCCATTACTTGAAACAAGATGGGAAATTCAGCTGGTCCTATCTGTAATGTTAGGTAAATTTCTTCGATGACGCTCCTTTGCAATCCATCAAAGGCTCTGACCTTCACCCGACTCGCCTTTATATCTTCTATGTTTACACCTAAATTCCTTAGAGTGGAGAATGGACAAATATTACAGCTTGAACCACCATCGATCAGGACCCTATTCATGATCTTGTCATGATATTTGACAGCGATATGAAGTGTTTTTTTATGCGCAGACCCTTCTAACGGTAGCTCATCATCATGGAAAGAGACCTTATTTGCCTCTACCGCTCGACCGATTGTTCTATCCAAAGTTTCACTTGTGGTTTTCTTCGATATGCTAACCCCACATAATACTTCCATCAAAGCGTTCCTATGGGCTTCAGAACTCATAAACAAGGACATAACGAATATGCGGGCAGGTGTCTTCTTGAGCTTCTCTTCAATCGAATAGTCCTTGGGTTGCATCTTCTTCCAAAATTCTGCGGCTTCAGCATCAGTAACATTCCTCTTTGGGTTCTGCTATTTCCTGAGAATTCCTTGATTTAGATCTTCTGGAGTGTAACACCTTCATAACCTAGTCATTTCCTGATCCATGGCAGTGTCTACCATCTTGCCTTTTGCTGTAACTCGATAATCCCATGGGACTTCTTTAGTGTCATAATTGGGCCTCCCAGTGGCTATAATGGTCAGTACGACTCTTGGCAGGTAAGTCTGAATAGTTATAGGCTCCGTTAACTATACCATGATAAAAGGTTGTGATGGGGATATAGGGGCGACTTCTTATGCATTCCATGTGGGCACAATATCTTCTTCCAAGTCATATTCTTCTTCCAGAGTAATCATGATGACTGGTCAATTTCCATGATTTGGCAAAGGGTTATTGTTCATAGTCGGAGCTGCGATGGTGCATTTGATTAATCCCTTCCTTATTATAGACTCGATCAAATTCTTCAAACTATACCACTCTTCCATGTCATGCCTCTGGACTCCTAAGTGATAGGCGCATCGCTTGTTGCCATCAAAGTTTTGAGAGGTTAGGTCAAGGGCTTTTACTTCGATTGGATGCAACAATCCTGCTGCCCTCAATCTTTTAAACAACTAGGCCAAAGTTTCAGCAATTGGTGTGTATGTGTGAGTATTTCTGGCTTCAAGATTTGGGTGTGGTCTTGGTGCATAAGCCAGTCTATTTTGGTGAACTGGAGCTTGGAAAGGGGTATATGGTCTTTGTGGATTTTGGTATGCTGGAGTTCAAGGTGGATTGTAATGTGGTTGTGTATTGTACATCGACACATGTGTAACAATCTGGGGGTTGTTAAGGTAACGGTAGGAAGAGTTTCCCGGTTGGTAGTACGATGTGGCGGCTGAGACATCTTCCCTTTCTTTCTTACTACCACTGATGGATCCGGACTGTATGGCCTTTCTTGCAGCTTAAAATGCAACCATATACTAGATCTTCCCTGACTTGATGCCTTCCTCTATGAAATCTCCCATCTTGACCAATTCTGCAAACTTTTGTCCCATCATTAACATCATTTTGTCAAAACAAACACTCTCCTGAGCTTGGATGAAATACTTAGAGAGTTCACTTTCGTCCAATAGAGGTTTGATCCTAGCAGCTTTAGTTCTCCAACCCCATGCATACTTTTAAAACGATTCTGATGGCTTCTTTTGTATGTTGGCTAATAAGAACCTGTCTGGTGCGATCTCGGTGTTAAACCTGAAACTAGGGGTGTTCATGGGTTGATTTGGATCGGTTATTGGTCAAAACCATAACCAAACCAACTTAATTGGTTTTAAAATTTCTAAAACAATACCAAACCAAGCAAGAAAATAACCATCGGTTTGGTTCTTATCGGTTTCGTTTGGTTTGGTTTGGTTTTTTTGGTTTATAACTTTAACTAATGATAAAAGTTGAATATTTAAAAAAAATCCAATTTAACATATGAGATGTCAACCGAGTGTTGTATCTCAACTTTGAAATTAAGATGTCAACTGAGTGTTATACTTTGGCAAAGCCATGAACAACACCATATGAATGCTTCTAAGAAAATATTTAAAAACTAAATTTAATAGAATGACATGATAAACCCCGCAAAAAGTGAACACATTAACTTATTGCTCGATAAGGTTCAAAAAGAAATTTAAAATTAGTGATTGTCTATATTTTAATGAATCTTAGCTGTAAATTTCAATATACAACAAGATATTATTTTTAAAATTAGTATCACTTGTCATTCAAAGTGCAAAATTCATTTAGAATTTTATAAGTTACTGTCAACTAGATGAAGACATATGACTGAATGTGTTACGACTAAATTTAAATCATGATTAAAATATACAATGCAACAATTATTTATATTGTATTTATGAATAATATATAAATAATTATAATATATATATATATATATATCAGTTCGGTTTGGTTATTTTGTCTGTTATCTTAAAGTAAAACCAAACCAAACCAAATTAGTATCGGTTTTTTAAAATTCAAAACCAAACCAAACCAAACCCAACCAGATATCAGTTTGGTTTGGATCGAGGTTCGGTTTGGTTAAAAACCAAACCGTGAACATCCCTACTTGAAATGGCTCATGAAGTCTTCAGCTATTTCCCGCCAGTTACGCCACTTATGAGAATCTTGTCGGGTGTACCAAGTCAAAGCCTCTCCTGACAAACTTTGAATGAACAGCTTCGTTCTCAACTTCCCATTTCTTTCTATGCTAACCAACTTGTCACAATAGGCCCTCAGATGTGCATACGGGTCACCTTTTCCATCAATCACATCGAACTTTGGAGGTTTTTACTCGACTGGTGTATTAATGTCCAGATGAAGGCACAAGTTGTCATAGTATAAGCTTTCGGTTCCTCTAGTTATTTGCATGCTTCTAAATGCCCCTTTTAGGCTTTCGAGATGAGCTGCTATAGACCCTTCTTCATTTGATTTGATATCCTTTCCCAATATCGCATACCACTCAACCTCCTATGGCATCTTAACAGCTGTTGATGTTGCAAAAATAGAAGCTTCGGTAGTATATACGGGTTGCACAGGTATCTCACAAGTGACATGTGCCTTGGGTATGTGCTGCATTTCTGGATGGACTGGAACAGTAAAGTTCTGAGCAGGAAATGAATAACTAGGTGTCATCCCGATAGTGGGTTGAAGAGCAGGCGAGGCTTAAGCATGTGGTATATTCATTGGGTTAATGGGGGCGATCTGGGGTAATCCAACATTTGTACCATGGAATTAAGTGGGAAATCTAGCCACAGTCTACTTGGTTAGGTCCCTCATTTGATGTGGCTCTTCCTTTAAGACTTTAATTCTTGCACCATATTGGTTATTTGCTCGTCGTTCTGGGTGTCTGACAACCTTTGAGAACTTTCGGCGCCATTCACTGGAATCATCGCAGCTTTGTTGGATTGGTTCTTATTAGTCATTTTATCTTTAGACCGAAGGTTATATTGGGATTTCGCCTATTTACCATTCGACACAAATCAACTTTCTTTTCTGGGAATTTAATCAACAAAAAAGAATGAAAGAAAAAAAAAAGGGAAATCATGTTAGTTTGGGAGATAATGAAATTGTAAGAAGTAAGTAACACACATATACACTAAGTTAGCGAAATCCGAAACATATCCTAATATAGAGCCTCTTTTTGCCAGAGGTGGGCCTACGATGTAAGTATGATTAATTGAACCAAAGTTTAAATCATTTTTAAAATTTAGGATGAAGGTGCTTTGATTAATATTAGGGCGGAAGTGTGAATCCCCGAGTTACAAAAAGGGAAAAATCCTTAAAATAAGGATTACATCATGGTGGACATATTGTCATAGAAATATCAGCAGAGGTCATGCAAGACCTTTTAGGGAAAACAAAAGACAAAAGTACAAAATATCAAAGTGGGTCACGCAAGACCCTTTAAGAATCAAAGATAGCAAATGGATCCTAAGGCCAGGTGGAGGGATCATCATCATCATCGTCCAAGTCATATTAGGGCCCCGGGTGGTACTCTGGGGACACATCCAACTGCTGCCCCTGGTGATCTTCGTCTCTTTGTCACCAATCCCTATTGTTCCATATTCTTATTCTTTGGGTTCCTCCTCCATCTTCTCTGTTAGCTCCCCTTCTTATTCCTCCATCGGTTCCTCTTCCAGATTTTTCTTCGAGTCCTCTTCTGGGTATTCTTCTATTTCCTCCTCGTATACATCGTCTACTGCATGGATTAGATGATCCACTGATCCTGGGATCACCTATTTATACATGGAGGTGGTCACGGGCCTAAGGTGCAGCAGCTGGTCTCAGATTTAATCTACTCTATAAGTGTCTGCAAGCCTTTAAAGTAACTCATAGCTCGATCGGGCCAAAATTCCTCCCAACATGTACCATGTGTAGTACTTGGGGATGCAGTATGGATTATTGCTCATGCCCAAACTGAGGATTTATCCCCATCCATTGATCAAATTATCGAGCCTCTCGATGGGAATTCTTCCCTCATAGTCTCCTTCTGCTAACGCCATGTTCGACCATGGAGGCACATTCTGAATCATGTCGAGCTGTCATAGAACTCTCAAAGGCACATATGGCTGGATCCCCTTTAACCTAATTAACTCAAGAAAGTAAGAGTAATGCCTCCTCAACATCACTCAACCGCTAACCCATGGTAGACTCCACTGGATAAGGTTGCCGGTGAGGTGGGTTAAGAAGGAACGCCACTGCTCCTCGTTATTTGGCATGTCCCATATAGCCACCTTGAGTGAATAGCTACGAATCTGGTTGAACCCCGTCTCCTTGACGCCATCTCTGTGATAAAAGTGTTCTAATGCCCATACTTAGAGCATTAGATGCAACTCTTGAAAAAATTGTGTCCCCTGGAGCATGCAGATAGGGACCGAAAGACTTTTGCTAAAATCAATGGTACGATCATGACTCGAACTGATCCCCTGCACATGAATATGACTATAGAAAGTAAGTGAATACTGATTCAGTTCCCTCTCATTGGAAATACCGTAATATCGATGAATGCCACTTTGAAAACAATGGCTCTGTGTCTCTTCCAGTCGATCCTGGAAAAGAAGAATTCCCTCTGAAACCTTTCATAACTTTCCCTTTGGCCGAACCTCTCGAAAAGATAACTCAGGATTACCCAGCCTGCCTCAACCATCCTCAATCCTGTGCCCACTTTCAATCTTATTTCGCGAAGAAAAGCACTCCCTGACGTAGTGTGTGAGGCTAAAGGTACCCGTCCCATCAATGACAAGTTATCCATCTAACTAATCTTCTCCAAGGTAGGTGTAATCTTGAAATCTCTAAACCTAAAAGTGACTATATTCGAGTCCCAGAATTTGACCAGCAATCGGATAAGCATCTTATTCATCCTTAGCTCCATTAGACAAGTCAAAGACCCCAAATATGCCAATATTTTCTCCCCGTAAGCTACTCGGATGTTCCCCCACTAGTGTCTAAGGACCCGTGGAATATCGGTCAGTATGCGAATGTTAGCTAGGTTCTGGTTAATCTCTATCTGTGCAAAGAAAAGGCAAGGTAAGTTTAATATCCTGAATTTATCATGGTCTTAACATTTGGATCAATTAGTCATTTCTATATATAGAGAGAGTTTTTGGGTTCATGAAGAACCCATTGACATAAAGGGTGGTTCCCTAATTGCGAAAATGATACCTTTGACTGTTTCGCCTAAGGTGTATGCAATATGACCTATTACTAGAGTAGGAGTTTTTTCTAAATGTTTAAGAGTGGGACTGAACAATTGTGAAATGGTGGTACACTAACCTAATTGCACCATCTCTGAAACAAAGGAATCCAAAGAAAGTTTGGAAGAGTGCAGTACACTCCTCGCGTGTTCAGTGTGTGAATTGTGTACGACCAAGACTCGATAGGAAAAGTGAAAGTGATAAAGCAGTAACAAATAGTGTTGTCCAAATAAGTAAGGAATGTAAGTTTGGATTTGGCTTGCATTCTTTCAAAGAAAGAATGATATAAAGACACGTAAAGCAAATAACATGATAAAAGCATGAAAAATCCTAAACTAAGCATGATAAGGTTAAAACCTAATTTCAATAAGTCCCCAACAAAGTCGTCATTCTGTCGTGCCCTATTTCTAACCGGTCGAAATAACACACAACATTTGGTGGCATTTATGACTCTTGGGTTTTGAAAATTATTTTCTAGTTTAAGAGTCGCCACCTAACTTTTTAGAAAAATTAGGAAAAAACCATTTCTTATGTGAAAACTCCATTTTGGTCTTTCAAAAACCTTTTGAGATTCTGAGTAAGGATTTTGGTTACTCAAAGGGAAGGTGTTAGGCATCCCTCAGAGCCTATCTGAAGATACTCCTAACACTTAGCGTAGGAAAACGTTTGAAAAAATAATTTTTACTTCAGCCTACAAAGGAAAATGTTCAAGATGCGGTTTTAAATAAAATAAAAATAAAAATAATATAAAACTATGCAATAAAGACTGTATGAGGTATAGAGTAATCATATAAAATACGTACGTATATTTGGGTGTAGTATAAGAGGCAAATGTGAAGAGAAAATAGATGTAAGGTGTATAAAGAAGTACACATGTAAAATATGTTTTTATAGTACATGAGAACCTATAGGTATTGTATGTGTAACGATGACAAAATAGCGCATATAATGCATAAAAGAAAATAAACCAATATGTGTGATGTATATTGTACCTTAGATAATTTATGAGTGTATGCACACGTGTAAATAGTAATATTATAGATATATGTGTATTAAGTAGTGGGCATGTAAAATATGTACAGTATGTACATATATGCAAAATCAGTACATATAAAAGTTAATCTATGCACATGATAGATGGTGATATGTTTGCAAAATAATATATATGTCATACTTTAATCTTTGTAAAAGAATATTTCAAATGAGGTTAAACTTCTATAAAGAAATTAATTTAAAATAAAAATGGATCAATTTTAGCAATACTTGTCAGTTTACTTATTATTTAAGCCAGATGTTTAAATCACCATTTCTTTGTGGATAGGATAAACAATTACCTTTCCATCATCTTACTCTTAAAATTTTATAATATAGGAGAAGTCAGTAGCAAAATGTGATGTTTATACAAGCATGCACTACTTCCGGGCTCTACGAATAACGAAAAAGAACGTTACCCACTTTTGTTTTTAGAAAATCTGAGATAACAAACAATGGTATACGTTAACGACGGATTCAAGATTCTTTTAACAAAGTTGCTTAGTCTATGCCAAATCACACAAAGCACGTTAGCAAGTAACAATGTCAATAATAATAACGGGATGAAAAGGACAATAAAAATTAAAGTATTGGGTTCTTTGAAGCCCAAAACTCCTAATACTTGACTCTGACTGCGTGCGGTCCTCCTATAGAAGCTGACCTAAAACCATTTTGGGTCACGAATGAGTTTCAAAATGAGAACTCCAGCTCTCCAATTTTTCATGAAATAAAAGAAAAGATAAAAGGATTTGAAATCAAGTCATCAATTACGAAGAATACAATAGAGGAAAAAATAACATAGGAATATCAACAGAACCATACTATGAATAATCAAAATTAAAGGTTTAAACATTCATTAGCAAAACAAAGTCACGACAACTGTCTATCTAGTGATTTAAAGAGATCGTATAACACCAAATTCAAATCTTTAATGAATTAAGAGTGAACAACGAACCATAATTGAAAACTCACAAATACACAAGTTATAAATATTTTCTCAAAACCGGTCAAACGTGGATAATATAGTGAATCCCCTTTTGATTTATGATCTCTCCAAAATTATTATTACAAACTTTAGTCAATTGAGACAAATTTAGGCAATTTAAAAGAGATATGTAAAACAAAATCAGATTTGAAACAGAAAAAAAACTAAAAATAAATCGTATCTCTAATCTTTTCTTTAACTCCCTAGAACCTTATATGGTTTTAAACTAAGTTTGATTCAAATAAAAGGTGGAGAAATAGCCATACGTGGTCATTTTAGGCATTAAAATAGCTACAGTCAACCACGGTTAAAAATTAAACTTAATCAATTTCTTTATCTCATTCAAATGATGACGCGAAACAGCACTAATCTGCATTTTTTTGGTTAGCCTTTTACATTCTGTAATATTTTGACAATTATTTAAAGGCATAACCACCAACATCCATATTTCCAATGAACCAACTATATATAAGAGAAAGGGAAGTTTTGATTTCATTAGACTAATTTGGGCCATGAACAACTAACTATTTGCTATCTCGAAACATATGAAAAAACATGAATAAATCCTGAATCAAAACTGTGATCCAAAGGAAACTTTAACTTTTAAGATTTCCTTATTTTGGTATTTTGACTCATATCGACAACTTTTCATTCATGAATCTGGTACAACCACACTCCTAACAAACAAGATAATAGGAAAATAAAAGTACCAAGAATGGCAAATTTTCAGCTCTAATGTTGATTCTTCATATCCAACAGTATATTGCATTCACATACGTATGTTTTATAAATTGGACTCGACGTCAAGTATTTTTTGGCGATCGAATTCAACTTCGGGTCTCAAAAATTGGACCAAAATTTTGAAAGAGACTACTAATTTTGAGATCCCTTGCCTATTTTGTGGATTTTCCTTACTTTATAAATACCTTTTTCTCCTTTTTTGAATTATTTACCTTTTACTTGGATTTCCCCCATTCTCACGAATTTTTCTCTTATCATGAATTTTTGTTTTCTCACTGATCTTAAAAAAAAATGATTTTTGAACCTCTTTCTACTCGTCTTCTCCTTCTTCAACTTTTATCCTAAATTTCTTCTTGCTCTCGAGGTGATGGAAGAGCCCATATTTATAGGTGAATTTGGACTTGAAACTCTGAATTTTAGACTCAAATATGAGAATTGATTTGAAATTTGATAAGAACTCATAAATGAATCTTGCTTTTCCAGGCCATTGTTGGCGGAAAAAAAATTTCATTGTTATACGAATTAGAGACTGTCTTCCCTTTCCTTTTTGATTTGACGAGTTGGGGTGACAAAGAAAAGGGGATTCTCGCATATCCTAGTGGCAGGCTGATGGTCAGCGGCGGCAGGCTAGGGTGAGGGTTAGGGTTCTTTGTTTGGTGATAATGAAGAAGAGCGAGAAGGGGAAGGAGAAAGGAGCCTCTGATCTTTGTGTATTTTGGGTAATGAGAAAAGATGTAACAATGGTTTTTTTTTAAGAAAGCTTCTCGCGTGCTTCGGGAGGTGTGAAACCGTGTCTTGGTATCTGCTTTATTGACCATAATTTGGTCCGTCCGATCATTGGTCGGACGGTTCAGGTTTAATATAGGAATAAAAAAATATTATATATATATACATTTATATATAATTAAAAAAAATATTTGGGACCCCCGGATTAGGAGAAAAATTAGCTGACTAGATTAATTTGTGCTAGTCGGGTGATTTTGGATTGGTTTTGATCCATCCGATCTTTTGATCGGACAAACCTAAAAAGATTGTCCTTAAAATAATGACAGCAAAAAATAGAAAAAAGGAAAATGTACATATATACGGATAAATATATGAAAAGTCGATTTTAAGACGACTATTTTTTGATTCGTTTGATCATCAGACGGTTTAAATTTAATTTAAAGAGAAGTGGAAGGGAGAAAATAAATATATAGATAAATAGATAATTAAATAAATAAAAATAAATTATATACCTACATATATAAAATAACTAAAAATTTTGGAATCCTTGGAATCAGCGGATTGAATTAACTCGTGGATGAATTTTATTTTTTCGCTGATGAAGCAGCGTGTGATCGATGAATATTGTGTGGGGATCAGCGAAGTGGACATGGATATTGGACTGATTTTTGGTCTAATTTCGGCCTTTTGGCTGAAATTTATAGATAAAGTTGGGTTCGGCTAAAAAATAGAAATGAAATTGACTTATTGTTAACCCAAATACTCTTTTTCTACTGAAATTAATTTTTATTGATGCTTCCTGCTGTCCTGAAATTATTTTTAGTTTAACGTATATAAATTCTAGACATAATATCTTTTTGCGATTTAATATTAACCAAAATATACATGAATATATATATATGTATATATATATATATGTATGTAAAAAACAAGAATACAATAAAATATAAAATATATATTTTATATAACAAAAATATACATATATATGGTCACAGGATCGTCTAAAAAAATTGAAAGAAATGCGAATGCGATTACCAAATGATATTTTTTTTATGATTTAGGCGTTAAAATATTTAATTATATTTAATTAAAATACTTTAAATATGATAGAAAAAATAAATTCCATTTTTATTATTATTTTATATTATCCTTTTCAAAATTCAAAGAAATAAATTTAAAAAATTTATTTTGAAAGATTATTTAGGGTTGAGGATCACCGAAAAATAATTAAAGAAAACAGAGCGAGCCAAAATTGGGTGTCAACACCTTGATTTTTTCTAAGGTGTTTATGTGTTGTATGCTTGTTTGATTGTTTAACACCCGACATTTTCAGGCTAGAATTCAAACCGTTGTTCCTATGTATACAGAGTTGAACCCAATTATTCTATGTATATATATGTGTGTGATTATCAAATATATGGTGTGGAGATATCTTTGTATATTGATCGAGGTAATAATATCCTCTTAACTCAAAGACGAGTTGAGGACTTTTCTATTGATAAAGTTTTGACGAATGCTCCAGCTAGGGTCCACTTTAGATGAGTGTATAGCCTAGAATATATTAATTCAGGTATCCTACTATATATCAAATAAAAGGTCTTCGATTTTTCTTTCTAATGCATCTGATTTCACCGTAATTCGACATCGGAGTGGGAAGTCATGCCCATTTTACCTCATCATATCCAGCGTTCATCAAGGTGACGACTAGGATGATAGGCTATTAAGCATTTGACAAGCCCATCAGCCAAAGTCGTCAACCTTAGACAGTAACTCTGAAGGAGTTGACGACTAGGCTGATAGGCTATCAACCAATTGATAAGCCATCAAGAAAGTCGTCACCCATAACCAGAACATGAAAGGGAGTTGACGACTAGGCTGATAGGCTATCAACCAGTTTACAAGCCATCATCCAAGTCATCAACTAAAGAAATTCCAGCAATTTTGATTTAGTTTTGTAGGGGTATTTTGGTTTTTTCCTCATTTCAAACCCTACCCCTCCCACGACTTAAAGCATCATTAGGCGTTATTAGCCATTACTTATTAATTTTAGATGCCATTAATCCTCTCCACTCTCAAGAATAATAAGATTAGGGTTTCTTCCCAAGAACAAGAAATTCAAGTTTTTTTTTTCAAGAATTCAAACTTACAAGTTCAAAAAAATCTTCAAGAAACATTAAGAATAGGGTTTCCTTCACAAGTTTATCATTCAAGTCCCAAGATTCAGACTTTCTTCACAAGTTAAGAAAAATTAAGGTATATGGGGTTATGAACAAGGGTACCCTTCCACCCTTGTTCCCAAATTGCATGATTTTAAGATTCAATTTACTTGTTTGAATTAGGATTCATAACCAAGTTTTGATATTCTTGAAGCATATGGTTATCATGAGATATAAAGCTTCAAGAATTGCTTATGTTTATGTTTTAACTTATAAGATTTATTTTATGAATGAGATTGCAATGTCTTGACTGATATTGTTAAAGTATTTCAAGATTTATATTGAGCATGAAGTTTTGTTATTAATTACCATGAATTTAAAACATGAATTTTTAAGCCCTAAGTTAAGTGTTGAGATTTTAAGAAGATCATGCTCTTAAGTATTCTTTGACAAGCCTATTCCAAGATTTAAAGCAAGAATTGATCCTTTGATCCTAAGCTAAGATATGAAATTCATATTTGTTCATTTTGATTATAATTTAAAGCAAAGATAAGCATAAATGATTTTCATTATAAACCTTTGTGAGATTTTAAGGTAGATTTCCTTAAGTATGAGCATATAATTAATATGAGAGTAGTATTTAGCATCGAGTTGGGTATGAGTCCAAGGTCACGTGCCCCAGAACTACGTGCCACCATAGGATTAAGTCCCATCGTGGGTTAAGTATAATGATTACTTAAGTTAAGGTTCTATTCTGATGGAAAGGGTAGAACAACTCTCCCCAATGTAGGTAAGACGTTGGACTCCATGATAGCTCACATGGTTAATGTCGTTAGAAGAACCTCCCAAAAGATAGAATAAAAAGTAAACCTTTTAGAAACTAAGTATTATGGCTCACAAAGTTTATCCTTATGCTTCATTACTCATGTTTGTGCTTTTGCAGTCATTGTTTTATTCAAACCCAAGGTGAATCATCTATACTTAGCATGCATTGATTTGAAAGTATATTTGTATATTGAGTTATTATTTTACTTATGCATCCACCCCCATATACTCAGTACATCCCAGAAGTACTGACCCACATATATGTCTACGTGTTATATTATCTCATAATATAGGTACCAGTTGTAGCCCACATAATATAATCAGACAGTGTGTTGCTTCTAGTCAACAGGTGAAGAGTCTTTTCGATTCAAGGGCTCTAGTCAATCATATTTTGAGTAGCATCTTGTTTCTTTTATTCAGTCGTATTGAATAGGGATAGTTGGGGTCATGTCCCGGCTACCTATAGTCAATATTAGTATAGGCTTCATAGATAGTCAGTAGAGTTGATGTATTTGATTTTAGTTTTGTTCTGTATAACCAGAGTTGTAATCATTTTAAATATTTTTATTTTGAATATGTTCAACTAAAGATAGCTCTTCTGCACATTACTCTCAGTTTTATGTAATAAAATCAGTAGCTCAAGAAATATGACAGTACAAGGGTTAGCTTGGCATCACTTATGGTCTTAAGCACCGTGTGACGTCCAGGGGGTAGTCTTAGGGCGTTACAAATTTTATGTTGTAATTTATTTAGGACAGGGTGTCCTGCTAAGATAAAATGGCGAGCATATCCACGAGTACCAAAGTCTTTGATGGATTGTAGTTAGATTATTGTCTTGAGTAGTTAGTATTACTACTTGTAAATATTCTTGGAGTAGAGTGTAGATAGATAACCTAGTGATCTCAAATAATTGATATTGGATGCCTATTCTAGAGCTTGAATCTTGTTAGTGAACTTTATTATGATGATTGTGGTTTAGTATCTTATTAGGGGGTAATTATGTTAGAGTCATTGTTGATGGAATGATTGAGGTTATAGAGGATACTCAAAGTATGAATAGACTTGTAATAGTTAATAAGACTTAATGAATGGAATAAACTTGGTTTGGGTTTCATGATTAATTATTCATGGGATTATGATTCATTTTGTGTTACCCGTGTGGGCTTATTTGAGCATTATTATGGACTTGAGTAATTATTTTTGATCATTTGCCCTATTGGGGGTCTATATTCGTATTGCATTTAAATTGAGAGGATATATTATTGTGATGCTCGAGTGGGTGCTTGACTTGATATTACTGGTCATATTTTGTGGATTACATGTCTTATTTATTATTGTGTCGCTCGAGTGGGGTCTTGACTTGATATTGTAGGCCTTATCTGAGCATTTAGTTGCATATTAATTATAGTGATATTGAGTGAGGGATTGAAAATAATAATATTATTGACTACATGACTATTTATTCTAGTGTGTCAAGTGAAAACTGATATCATGAATTATTGATACATTGAGTTGACTATGAGCTCACTTATACATGTATTGAATGGATTTTAACTTTCATATTGATTGGTTGTGAGCAATACATCCTCATATCACACATACATATTCATAAGACGTTGGTACCACTAAGACATTCCGATTTTGTAAGAAAATAGGACACTTTATAAAACCCCTATATCGAAGGATGTGCCGGTAATATTAATTTAAGACATGAGATTGAGATTATAAGATTATATGGGTTACGAAACCCACATGGGTCCTATTTTGGGAGTTCTAAGGCTAGGTAGGTGTATAAAAAAAGTCATGCGATGGCTTTCGATCATACATTATCATTATCACATTACATTGCATCACTTAGTTGCCTGAAATTTTCTTTGTATGTTTGATATTGTCGTTGAGTGATTACTTTTATAGTTAATTATTGTGATTAAAACCTTACTTGTGATATTGTGTATTGAACATTTATTGCACATCATTGTATCATACTATTCTACTTCTTAGTTTCTTTGGGAGTTGAGGTATATACATGAGACGTAGGGTATGGATATGACTTGATTAGTGAGCTATATAGCATTGCACCTAATGGTAGTATGACATACACATACTTTTACACTCTCACTACTTTGTCACGGATTATTGATTCACCTTGATAATTGAGCCTGATTTATTATGTTAGTAAGTTTTCCTTATAAATGTCTTTTTATTTTTATTGGTCATAAAATGAATAGTGTCAACTCACCTAGATTTATGTGCCTACCTGATTTATGGATAATTTTATGACTGTTGTGTTGGATTATCCTATTAGGATAAAGTGTACAATTTAAGGGTTATATATCTATCTGGGGAAATCTTGGGTAGATGGGATAGGGGTTCTCGCCATCACTTTGGATTAGATTTGCTTATTGATGATACTTGTTAAGTACACGTGGTTTCGTACTCACCATTTCTTTTCTTTGTTTTATTATTTTTATACACCCCGTGCAAGTATTGGTTTGATTGGTAGATGAAATTATTTGGAGTTGACGTTGTGGAGATAGAGGTAGTGGCTGACGCTTCACAAAGCTTACCCGAATCTCTCTATATTTATATTTTACTTTATTCTCATTAAGATACCTTATATTACTATTTTCATTTTGTATTAGAGGTTTGTACTAGTGAAAACAAGACCTGGGATGTATCTTGATCTTTATGTCTATATACATGATTTGGGTTTATTCTCTCTTCTTTTGCTTTTATGTTACCATAATTATGAATTCAGATTGGATAGTCTTAGCTATACTAGAGGGTGTAACGAGTGTCATCACGTGCCTATTTTGAATCGTGACAAACACTAAACAACATACTAACCTTCTACTCTAATCCACAATCTCCATACCTTTTTATCTAATGTCAAGTTCTCGATGAGTTGAAGATACGTCCTTCCCTGTCTAAAAAAATTATCGGGATGATAAATTAAGGGTGGTAGAAATGTTTTAAAATTAAGTGTAGGTGACTCAATTCTTAATTATTAAGCAGGAATGACAATTTTTAGATTAAGGATTAAGGGGGTGAACTTCACATCCCCAAGATTTTTCTTTTGCACTTTGGCTCATCTATATAAAACTCTAATAACTAAAAAACAAGGGAGAAAAAGCAGTTGTTCTTGGCTATTTTTTCTCTCTTTGCTTTTGTTCATTATTGTTGTTTGCTTTTGTTGCTTCTTAATCTTCTTCTTCATCATCTTTTTCTTCGTGTTCATTATCATCTTCTTTTTTTTGTACTTATCATCTGTTGTTGTTGTTTTTGCCGCTACTGCTGCAACTAGACCAAATTTTTTGACCAAATTTTATTTTTATATCATTGGTAATTACTTCATAGGTGATTTTGATAAGTGAAATAATTATGTTTAGTTTAATTTTTCAGAAGGATATATCGGGTGTTTTTTCAACAATGTACAGTTGTGTTATCCAACAACTGTTGCGTAGTTTTCACTACTATTAAAGTAGTTCCAATAGGTAAGTCATCTGTTACAATAGATAAAAAAAAAATTGCAATATATGTCTTACGCGAATCCAATTATTAGTAACCTGTTGCAACAGATCACATAGCTATTGGATAGTTTCTATCAAATTTGGATCAGAACAAAGGATGAATTCAATAGGTAATCATTTGTTTCTACAGATAATTTATTTGTTGCAATAGATGACGTACCTGTTGGATACAAATTCAGAAATAAAAGTTTAATCTAACAAATAATTCATCTGCTGCAATAGATGGGTCATTTGTTGCAACAGATGACTTATCTGTTGCAACAATAACTTACTTGTTGGATGCATGTTACAGTAGTTGGCTAAGCTGGGAGAGAAGTAGGAGTTTTATCCAATAAAAAAGTCATATATTGCAATAGATAACTCATCTATTGCAACATATGACTTACCTGTTGGATTCATCTTTAATTTTGAACATATATTAAATGGGTGAGCTATCTGCTATAACATATGACCTACCTATTGTAACAGATGACTGATGTTGGGTGTATTTATGCATTCTAGCGTTACTATTTTAGACTTTTTAGCCTTGTTTTAAGGATAATTCATGTGCTTCACGTGTGGATAGTGATATAAATATGCATCTAAGTGTCCAAGTATATGATTACAATATTCAAAGTGTTTCCCAAACAAGTTTGTACTTAATTGAGTCATTTAGAGTTTAATCGAGAAAATTAGTGTTACTAGCGTGAGCTAGGTGTCGTTCTAGTTGGTCTCGGTGGATTCTAGTGTGTTAAAGGAGTTCCGTATGGTTTAAATGTGTAATTATGTGTGGAACAACTTGTTAACATGTGCAATGTTCGATTAAAATAAGCCAAGAGTCAACAATAAGTTTATGCGTGCTTGAGTTTCTAACGTGTTATTTTTGACGTATTGTTATGTTGAACTCAAATCCATGGTGTTTGATGTTGTAGGATGCTTGTTGAGTTAATTATGGTGAAAATGGATATTAAACGAGCTGGGAATTAAAGGGAAAACAACACCAAAGTATTGGATAGAAGGAACAACATTAAAACACTTAACCAAATATTTGGATGCAATTTCCAGTGGCTGCCCACGATTACCATGTGACGCAGGGTCCATAGCATGCTGCCTTGACTTAGAAAATATTTGGAAATGCAATTACAGTGGAGGCATGCGATATTCCCGCAATGCGGGCTTTATTTTGGTGCATCCATGCGTGCGTCACGCCTTTCATTCCACCTCTCCAACTATTGACAAATCCCACTTATACACGGATAAGGGATTAGCATACTAGAATATAATATATTTCCCACGTTGTTAGGCAGCTTAGGAATATGGGAATCTTAACATCTCTTAATCACACAAGGATTAGGATTAAACTATTATTTATACACACTTTGCACACGTTGTTGTCATTCTCGGACACGTTAGTTACGTCGTGGATTATTTTTGTGGAGGTTGCCGCTAATTTTTTAGGTTTTAATCTTTTCTTTAATTAGATTTTAATTATATCATAACATGTATTCAATTATTTGGATCTTGATTATGAATATTATTGGCTAAACGCTCTCTTTCCAGGGTTAAAGCCAAGAACACGAGTACTACTATTTTGGATTAATTTCGTTGGATTTGCTTATCATATTTGGTTGTTTGTTTATTCTTGTTTTAATTATTTAGGGATTTATCACCCTTCAAATACATATATTGTCGACCTTTTGATCTTGGGAGAGGGAATAGGGAGATAGAACATAGGGATAAATAAAGTAGGGTTTGTATTCTTTTATAAAATAAGGAATAAATTAGCGTCTAGGAAAGGGATGTACTTAGATGCCTTACTTGATTCAAACGTAGAATGATAGCTTTAAACACTTAATTTGATTATTGCATCTCCATTCAATGATGTAATTGTAATATCCAAATTAGGTAAACGACTAGAGGTTGGGAGACCATGATCATGCAATTAACCCTACGAATCAGTAGCCAAGATAAGTAAGTTAATAAATAAAATTCAATAACATAGTATGATTATTTAAAGTGCTTTAACCCTGGTCTTTACTCCTTTGATTGTCTCAAGTACTTTATTTTACGCATTGTTTACTTTATTTACAATTTACAATAGTTAAAACTTTATTTTGGTTACTCTTGCATCAATTGAATCTAAATTGTGAACTAGAATCAAATAGGTTTTAGATCAAGCCCCTGTGGGATCGATACTTGGCTTCTTGAAGGCAACTTTACTACTTGGTAGACCACGTACACTTGCGTGTGTTCTTGGGTGCTATCAAGTTTTTGGCGCCATTGCCGGGGACTTGTAATTTGGCAACTGTTTATTTAGTTTTACTTTTAAATTTCTTTGGTGTTTTTACGCTTGGTCTTAGTTGTGTTTTTGCAGGAAACAGGTCTATAAAAGCTGGCAAAGGATCAAGACTTGGTTGAACCAAGCACCGAACCTGAGCAACTTTTTCACAATGAAGAAGAAAAACAAACCTTCTCCCCCAAATTCTGCAAATCCAAGAAAACCGAGAGAATCCTGCCATCATGGTTGATGAATAAGCAGCCCACTGGACAATCAGAGAAGTTTCCATCCTACTTCCAACCAACTTGACCTCCCCATTTTAGAAACCGACAGCTAAAGGCAATTTTGAGCTTAAATAGAATATGGTACAACTTCTGATTAGCAATAGAAAGTTCACAGGGCTTTCACATGAAGATCCACAGGTCCAGTTGCAAAAGTTTTTGAAAATCAGTGACACATTCATTCCCATAGGGGTGAATGCAGACTATGTGAGGATGACTTTGTTCCTCTTTTCACTGATTAGGGAAACAAAAAAGTGGTTGAATGCGGAATCGAAAAATTCAATCACATCTTGGAATGACATGGTCAGAAAATTCCTTATCCGATTTTTCCCGTCTGGTAAGACTACGAGACTTTGCAATGAGATAGTGTTCTTCAAACATAAGCTAGAAGAGAATTTTTATCATGCTTGGGAGCGCTTCAAGGCTCTTCTTAAGGACTGTCCACACCATCAATAGTCCAACGAGGTACTTGATCATACTTTTGTAGAGGTTCTTGACCACAAAAAGAAAAATTTGTTAGATTCAGCTGTAGGTGGTCAAGCTCTTGAGATGACTTATGATGAGCTACACACTCTATTGAACCGTATAGCGCAAGGAAACCTAGAATGGCATTCAGACTCGAGGAGTGCCATGAAAAGAATTACAGGTGTATTACAGGTGGACCAATTCACAGCGTTATCAGCTCAGGTTTCTGCATTACAATATTTAATAAACACTCAGTTTAGCAGCATGAAATTGAGAGTAGCACAACCTACGGCCACATTCAATGTAATCCAATAAGTTGTAGGTTGGTGTGAAGTTTGCGATAATAGCGGCCATGCAGCTGCTATGTGTGCTTCAAATTTGGAATTGGAAATGTATGTGGCCAATGATTAAAGTCCAAATTATGGTAATGCCTACAACATGAAGTGGAAGACTCAGCCACCAAATCATCTATGGGCCGCCCAACCACAACAATTCCAGCAACAACAAGCTCAACAAAATCAATCAATTAGCAAATTGGAAGATATAATGAAGCAGGTTCTAGCTAATCAGACACAGTTGGCTGAAGATGTAAAAAATTAGCAAGTAGCCACAAGAAGGTTAGAGGTGTTGTTTGGTCAAATACAACAATCACTGAATACCAGGCCTCGAGGTGGTTTGCCAAGTGACACTATTAAAACCAAAACAAGTCATGGAAATCACTTTGAGAAGTGGTAAGGATCTGAATGAAGAACCTCCCAAGGAAACTAAGGAGGTAAATACTGAGTTGATTCCCCCACAGGTATCCGAACAAGTTGCTGAGAATTCAAGGAAATCTAAGTACTCAAAAACTAAAGTTGTTGCTAAATCAAAAATGAAGCAAATACCGCCACTTTCTTTCCCTCAAAGGCAATAAAAAGTAAAGGAGGATGCAATGTTCAAGACATTCTTTGACACGTTCAGAGAGTTTCATATTAACTTACCTTTTTTTAATATTTTGCAGGGTATGACCAAGTAAGCTAAGTACTTAAGGGGTGTGGTTGCTAATAAGGTAAAATTGCAGGATATGGAGGCAATAACACTTAATAAAGAGTGTAGTGCGGTAATGACACAGAAAATGCCCATGAAACTTAGGGACCCAGGGAAGTTCACTTTCCCTATTCAAATTGGGAGTGGTAAGGTGGTCCACGCACTGAGTGACTTAGGGGCAAGCATAAATATGATGCCCCTATCTTTGTTCAACACATTGGGCTTGGGAGGGCCTAGACAGACCACATTTCTTCTTCAGTTGGCAGACAGGTCCATTGCTTATCCTGAAGGAATTATAGAGGATGACCTCATAAAGGTTGGTAAATTCATTCTTCCTATTGACTTTATTGTTCTTGATTTTAGGGCAGACGAATAGGTACCAATCATTTTGGGGCATTTATTTTTATCAACGGGAGGGGCAGTGACCGATGTAAGAGAAGGAACACTGACTATGAGGTTAAAGAATGAAGAGGCAGTTATTAAGGTATACAAACCACTCATCACACTATCCTAATATATAGACTTATGCATGATTATTGTTATTAAAGAGGATAAGTGTGGGGTGGTCATTCCACAAAATACCTCTTCTGACACCCTCATTGAGTTACCTAAACTAGTACCACCACCACCTGATTTGATGCTAATTGATAAGCCTGAAAAGGATAAAGTTAAAAAGCCTGCTATCCTTAAGAGTTACACCCAAGATGGGTGAAAAGAATAAGAAGATGGAGACCAAGTGTGAGAAAGAGAAGAAAAGAACACGGCTAAGCCGTAGTTTGGTCGTGCCGCGACACTAAATTAGGCGTTGCTTGCGAGGAAACCCAAGTTAAGTAGGTATTTAATTTTAGTTTTTAGTTTTTACTTCACGTAGTTTTTGTTTTTGTTAAGTCACAAGTTGCTAGGAAGTCTGGGTACCGGAAAACCTGAGCTAAGGAGCATGACAAAGACTAAGTGTGGGTTACCCCCGACCCCTTTGATGTAAAAGAATGCTACTAGCTAGGCCTAGAAGCCTCAGGGAGAATTTCTATCTCTTACTTTTAAGTTTACTTTAGGAACAAAGTAGATTTTTAAGTGTGGGGTGGGAAAATTCCCAATTTTTGGGCTCAACTTAAAAAGAATTTGTGTAAGATACTCTTGTTGGTGCTATTTTTGATTTCATATGTAAGACCCCACAAAATCCTAAGCTTAACTCAGTCTTTTAAGCTTGCTAACGGGTCTCAGACTTAGAAAATTCTAGCTAAGTATTCAGACTTAGTATTATTTTGGCCTTCGTAAGTTGGAAACTCTATTTCACTACTTTTATGACCTTACAGTTTCAATCGTTAGGTTGAATCATGATCAATAATGTCAGTAGGTGTTCTCGGACTAGTTTTAGATATTTTGGACCTCCTTTGACACGTCTGGGAACCCAAAATTGTGTATCAATGCGATCTCAACGTGGCGTGTCGTCCATCACGTTGATTATTTGTTGTCTCCCAAGGGCAAATTCTAGTGAACCTATGCGGCGCATTGTCCATCGCGTCGATGCCAACGATGCTGCGCGTCGGCCTGTGCATCGATAGTTTGATTTTTAGTCATTAAAAAGACACATCCATAGGGGTATTTGGGTTTTTTTACCTACCTCTATTCATCCCTAAAACACAATATTCAACCCTCTTTAAGAAACAGACACTCACTTTCTCTCAAATTTCGTAAGAACAAGGACCCTAGGTGATTTAATTTCAAAGCCAAGGCTCAAGATTTCGCCATTGTTCTTTAAGGATTAAACAGCTAAGGTATGTGATTCATCCAAGGGTTCCTTCCACCCTTGGAGTCCAAGAAACTCTTTTAAACCTCAAGTAGCTTGATTTCATGCTTTCCATGATTTGAAATCAAAGTGTATTCATGATTACTGCTATAATTGGGTTTTTATTTCATGATTTATTACAAGATTGATGTCAAATTAATTGACATGATGAATTGCTCATGTGAATATAATGATAAGATTATATCATGCTAATATGTTTACTGTTTCATGTCATGCAAGTATTTGATAAAATGCCTCTATAGATACCTTATGAACAAGTGTGCATTTTTATTCTATGCTATGCAAGATCATATGAAGCTTTACTTTTCATGGTATTGAGTCCTGGGGGTATTTATACCCGATAATTTAGCTGTTTACGTAGAGCCAGTGTCAGTTACAGAATAATCTCAGTCACGTCATGATTAGTAGTACTCTCAGTCAGTTACAGAACTCAGGAAAATTCTGTAGATTTAGTATTAGTCCCGTCTAGTTCAGTATCCAGTTAAGACCTTAGTAAACTCAGTCAGCTAATAGAATTCACTGGTATTTCATCAGTCAGCGGAACTCAGTCTAATCAGTAACAGTTCAGTCAAGCCTAGTAGGAACTAGGAAATCAGTTCAGTGTCTATTCAGTTGGGAGTAGGATTCAGCATCGAGTTAACCCTGGGATGGGTGCATTTCTGCCAGTAGAGGATTTGACCCCTAGTAGCAATCCCTGCGTTATAGAACTACGTAGACAGTATAGGTTGAGGTATCTTCCTGCTAGACTACGGTTGATATATCTCATTCGAGTTTTCCTGCCAGCAAGGGTTGACGAAAGAGCTTTCTGTCAGAGAGGGTTAACTCACAGTTGTCTTTACCCGTGGCATGGTACTGCCACCCTTCCAATTGGGGTTACAGGTTGGACTCCAATCTATTTATAAAAGGGTATGTCGGTTAGATGATTACCTCTTACAGTCTCAATTTCAGTTCTAGTCTCAGAATAGAACTCAATTAAGTTCTACAGATTTAGGACTATCAGATACAGTCACTCAGCTCAATATGGAACTCAGTATAGTTCCACAGGATTAATATTATCAGATATATTCACTCAGTTATTAGCTACATAACATTAGTAAACTCAGATATCAGTAAATCAGTAATTCAGAACTCAGTATCCAGTGTTATCACGATCTCAGTTATAGTATACGTATTCAAGCATGTACTCTCATTCAGTTATATTCAAGTCATTCAGTCAGTATTGTTCATGCATATAAACCCATGCATTTCAGCCTACCTCACTTAGTATACCAGTATATTCAAAGTACTGATGCATACTTTTTGTTTATGCTATGATGTTTTATATCATAAGTTCAGATGCACGGGCTCTCGAGCACCCTTAGCAGTTCAGATCATCAGTAGTCAGAGTTAGTGGTGAGTCCTCATAGTTCGAGGACATGATTATTTTCTTCATTATTTCAATTTATCAGTACAGTTTTTAGTAGTTGGAGTTTGTTGGGAGCTTGTCCCATCAACTCCATGATTCAGACAGTAGAGGCTTTAGACAAGAGTATTTTCAGACAGATATTTTAGTTTTGGTATTGTTATATAGTATTCAGTTTTATTTTAGTATTGAACCTTATTCCAAGTTTTCACCTAATTTTTGCATATTTCCATTATTACTATTCAGCTATTACAGCAGGTACCAGTCATGGGTTAGCTTGTGGTCCTTCGGGATTATGAACACCATGTAGCGTTTGGAGTACAGACTTGGGGCATTACAAACTTGGTATCAGAGCCTAAGGTTCAACAGAGTCCTAGGAAGTTTGAAAGCCACATCTAGTAGAGTCTTGTGCATGTGTGTATAGCGCGCCACACTTATGGACAGGAGGCTACGAGATGTTTTAGGAAAAGTTTCCCTTCTTTCAGTATTTATATCGTGCGAGTGGGCATGAGCTTCAGTTAAACTCTCTGTCTAATCCAAGTTTCTCTTTTGTTTATAGAATATTCCTCCAAAGAGGACTAAGGGAAGAGGAACGGGAGACCATCCAGAACCCCAGCTCGTCCAGCCAGATCCTCTGAACAAACATCTCCCACGCTGAGTTCAGAGCAGCTTTCACCACCCTAGCTCATTCTATGGTAGCCCAGAATGAATGTCTAGCTGCTATTCTGTCCAACCCAGTGGCCAATACTGCTACTGCCAAGATTTAGGATTTCACCCGAATGAACCCTCCATCTTTTACTGGGTCTAAATTAGATGAGGACCCTCAGGAATTTCTTGATCAGGTGCAGAAAGTCAGAAATATTATGGGAGTGACTGTTGTTGAGAGCACTGAGTTATCTGCATATCAGTTACAGGATGTGGCTTACTCATGGTTTAAACAGTTGAAAGCAGAAAGGGTCGCGTCGCAGATGCAGGGCCCATAAAATGGAAGGAGTTTGCTATTACTTTTCTGGATAGGTTCTTCCTGCTAGAGTTGGGGGAAACAAAGGTTTTGGAATTTATAAATCTAAAGCAGGGCAACATGATGGTACAAGAGTATTCTCTTAAGCTTACTCAATTAGCCTGATACGCTCCTCGTGTGGTAGCAGATCTAAGATGAGTAAGTTTGTGTCTAGCGTGTCTAATAGTGTGGTCAAGAAGTGTAGGACCGCAATATTGATTAAGAAGATGGACATATCCAGGCTTATGGTCCATGTTCAGCAGATAGAGGAGGTTATGAATAAAGATAAAGAGAGGGAGAATGAGAGAACGAGAACAGGTAGTTTCAACATTGCTTAGCCTAAGTCAAAGGGTGGGAATCATTCGCAGTTCCACCCGAATTCCTCAGTTCCAGCTCCGTCCTCAACCAGTGATCCTATGCTGAAATATAGAGATGGCAACAGAGATAAGGCGGCAGGCCCTAAACCCTAGGGTAGTGTTAGCAGTGCCCGAACCAACCCCCTTTGTCAAAAGTATGGCAGAAACCACCAGGGTATCTACAGAGCTGGCAGTGATGTGTATTTTGGATATGGCAAACCAGGCTATAGGGTCAAACAGTGTCCTCAGGTAGGTTCTCAGAGTCAGCATAATCGTCTCCCAGCTCAGTCTAGTCACCCGAATCGGCAGGGTGCCACATCCAGTGCCACCAGTGGGCAGCGCCCAAACAGACTCTATGCACTCCTGACAGGATTAGAAGAGTTCTCCTAATGTGGTCACTGGTACATTACAAGTTTATCATTTATATGCTTATGCTTTACTAGACCCTGGGGCTTCTTTGTTTTTTATTACTCATTATATAGCTGTTGACTTTGGAGTCAGTCCCGAAATCCTAGTAGAGCCTTTCTCAGTCTCTACCCCCAATGGGTAAATCTATCATAGTCTGGTGGGTATACAAGAACTGTTCGATTATGGTATCTCAAAAAGTCAGTTCAACAGACTTAGTTGAATTAGAGATGACCGATTTTGATATTATTCTCGATATGGATTGGATTTATTCCTTCTATGCCTCAGTCGACTGCACAAACAGAATTGTCCAGTTTTAGTTTCTGAATGAACCCATACTTGAGTGGAGGGGTAGTACTTCAGCACTTAGCTGTCTCAAGTCATCTACACCTGGCACACATAGCCGACCTTGAAATTACAAAAAACCATCTCCTCCTTGGGAGAAGACCTCTACTTTCTAACCTTAAAGTATCAATCTTTAGGTTGAATCATGATCAAGAATGTCAGTAGGTGTTCTCGGACGAGTTTTTGATTTTTTGGACCTTGTTTGACACATGTCTGGGAACCCAAAATAGTGTATCAACGTGATCTCGATGCCACGCATCGTTCCATTGCGTCGATTAATATTTCTGTTGTCTCCCAGTGTAAAATTCCAGTAAACTGATATGGACTCGACGCGGTGCATTGGCCATCGCGTCGATGCTAATGAAGCGACACGTCGATAGTTCAGTTTTCAGTCATTAAAAAGCCACATCCATAGAGGTATTTGGGTCTTTTTCCTCACCCCTATTCAGTCCTCAAACACGAGATTCAACCCTCATTAAGCAACATACACTCACTTTCTCTCAAATTTCTCAAGAACAAGAACCTTATGTGATTTAATTTCAAATCCAAGGCTCAAGATTTCACCATTCTTCTTCAAGGATTAAACAACCAAGGTATGTGAAGTGTTCATCCAAGGGTTCCCTCCACCCTTGGAGTCCAAGAAACTCTTTTAAACCTCAAGTAGCTTTATTTCATACTTTCCATGATTTGAAATCAAAGTGTATTCATGATTACTGTTATAATTGGGTTTCTATTTCATAATTTATTACAAGATTAATGTAGAATTAATTGACATGATGAATTACTCATGTGAATGTAATGATAAGATTATATCATGCTAGTATGTATATTGTTTTATGCCATGCAAGTATTTGATAAAATGTCTCTATATATGCATTATGAACAAGTTTACATTTTTATGCTATGCTATGCAAGATCATGTGAAGCTTTACTTTTCATGCTATCGAGTCCTAGGGGTATTTATACCCAACAATTTAGTTGTTTACCTAGAGCCAGAATCAGTTACAGAATAATCTCAGTCGCGTCATGATCAGTAGTACTCTCAGTCAGTTACAAGACTCAGGAAAACTCAGTAGATTCAGTATTAGTCCCATCTAGTTCAGTATCCAGTTCAGACCTTAGTAAACTCAGTCAACTAATAGAATTCAGTAGTATTCCATCAGCCAGCGAAACTCAGTAAAATCAGTAACGGTTCAGTCAAGCCTAGTAGGAACTAGGAAATCAGCTCAGTGTCTATTCAGTTTGGAGTAGGATTAAGCATCGAGTTAACCCAGGGATGGGTGAATTCCTGCCAGCAGAGGGTTTGACCCTTAGTAGCAATCCTTGTATTACAGAACTATGTAGCCAGCGTAGCTTGATGTATCTTTCTTCCAGACTAAGGTTGATACATCTCATATGAGTTTTTCTGCCAGCGAGGGTTGACAAAAGAGATTCCTGTTAGAGAGGGTTAACTCACAGTTGTCTTTACCTATGTCACGGTACTGACACCCTTCCAACTGGGGTTACAGGTTGGACCTCAATCTATTCAGACAGGGGCATGTCAGTTAGATGATTACCTCCCACAGTCTCAGTTTCAGTTCCAGTCTCAGAATAGAACTCAGTTCAGTTTTTCAAATTTAGGACTGTCAGATACATTCACTCAGTTCAGTACAAAACTCAGTATAGTTCCATAGGATCAAGATTATCAGATACAGTCACTCAATTATCAGCTACATAGCATCAGTAAACTCAGATATCAGTAAATCAATAATTCAGAACTCAGTATCTAATGTTTTCACAATCTCAGTTACGGTATACGTATTCTTGCATGTGCTCTCATTAAGTTATATTCATGTCATTCAATCAGTATTATTCATGCATACAAACCCATGCATTTTAGCCTACCTCACTTAGCATACCAGTACATTCAAAGTACCGACGCATACTTTTCTCTTGCACTATGATGTTTTATATCATATGTTCAAACGTACAGGCTGCAGAACACCCTTAGAAGTTCAGATCCTCAGCAATCATAGTTAGTGGTCAGTCCTCATAGTTCGAGGACATGATTATTTTCTTTAGTATTTTGGTTTATCAATACAATTTTCACTAGTTGGATTTAGTTGGGGGCTTGTCCCATCAACTCCATGATTTAGACAGTAGAGGCTTTTTAGACTAGTGTATTTTCAGACAGATGTTTCAGTTTTGGTATTGTTATACCGTATTCAGTTTTATTTCAATATTGAACCTTATGGCAAGTTTTCACCTAATTTCCGCATATTTGCAGTATTACTATTCAGTTATTGCAGTAGGTACCAGTCATGGGTTAGCTTGTGGTCCTTCGGTATTATGAGCATCGTGTAGCGTTCGAGGTACATACTCGGGGCGTTACAGCATAACACTAGTGTTTTTGTTTTATAAGCATGTTGACTATGTGAATTACTCTCTTAGGCTCATGTTTGTGACTCTTGTATGTGTGGCATAAAATTTAAATTCATGATATTATTGGTTGAGAGTCTATGATGTTCCTGTGTGAGTCAAGCATGTGCCATGTGCGTGTGAGATTTTTGTATATTCCTTGTTGTATGTGATGTCTAGAACTTGTCCGGTGTGTATGCAAAGTGAAATAAAGAATGTGAGTTTAGGAGATGATTTAAGCATTTCTTTGATAGCCTTGTTTTATACCGTCTATTGACCTACCCTTTGTGCTTAATCTTAGTCATCCCCATTGAGCCTTTAGCATTTTCTTAGTTAGCCTCATATGTAGCCTAATCGCTTCTTTTATAGACTTGAATTTGATCCAAAAACTCCTAAGAGCTTTAAGGTAAAATTGAGTAAGTAAGGAGCTTGAGAAATAAGAGGAGAAAAATGTGAAATTAATTCACCAAAGTCTAGTTATTGACGTGTGCAATTGCTGAGGTTGGGAGTAGCAAAAATTGTTTGAAAAAGTTCAATACCTTAGTATGGATATGTTATAATTAACCTATTTTGGCCCTGGTCCTTCTTGGACATTGTACACCTCAACTAACGCAAATCGTTTAAGTTGAGGATAGATATCATAGGGGTGCGTAGCGTAATATGATTACGAAAAAAGAAAAAATTGAAAGAGTGGTATACTTCCACCATAGTGTTATTAATTGAGCTTAATGAGATAGGGTGAAATCAAAAGAATGAGGTAGACAAAAGCTGTATATTTTGGTTGTTAGAGAGTGGTTTAATTGCAAAAAAAAGTAGTGTATTAAAGCACTTAGGGAAGATAGTTACTATTCCAAAATAGTTCCTACCCGTCCCTTAGCCTTCATTACAACCCAGAAAAGTTCTATTTGATCCTATGCTTTACATTCTAATATTAATGAAGTACTACACTAAGGTCAAGCCTATAGTTTATTATGTGTAATTTGTGAATTCCTTGTGAGAGTAAGCATAATTTGATTCTTGTACCCGTTATGTTATAAAATGCTTTTAGGTGAGTGATTATGGGTAACTCTCTTGTTGTGAGGGGAGCATGTTTGATGAATGTGGTGGATTTGTATGATGTCCTTTATTGAGAAATATGCATGAGTTTGCCACTTTGTGAGTGAATTCTTGAGGCTGGGATGTTTTAAAGTAGTAATCTTAAGCATTCAACTATGTATAACATGCTTAGTGTAGAAACCTGCATTCTGTGTAGTCATTGTAGTACTATCTTGAGTGTCTTTATAGTGGTAGTAGTATAGATTCTCCTCAGCTGATGATGTTTATAGTAAAGGGTTGTTCGAGCACGAACAAGGCTTTAAGTGTGGGGTAGTGGTGTTGGGTGTATTTATACATTCTAGTGTTACTATTCTAGCCTTTTTATCCTTGTTTTAAGGATGATTCATGATAATGATATAAATATGCATCTAAGTGTCCAAGTATGTGATTACAATGTTCAAAGTGTTTCCCAAACAAGTTTGTACTTAATTGAGTCATTTAGAGTTTAATCGAGAAAACTAGTGTTACTAGAATGAGATAGGTGTTGTTCTAGTTGGTCTCGGTGTATTCTAGTGTGTTAAATGAGTTTTGTATGGTTTGAATTTTTAATTTTGTATGGAACAACTTGTTAACGTGTGCAACGTTCGGTTAGAATGATCCAAGATTCAATAATAAGTTTAAGTGTGCTTGAGTTTCTAGCGTGTTATTTTTGACGTATTGTTATGTTGAACTCTAATCCATGGTGTTTAATGTTTTAGGATGCTTTTTGAGTTAATTATGGTGAAAACGGATGTTAAATGAGCTGGGAATTAAAGGGAAACAACACCAAAGGCTTGGATGGAAGGAACGACGTTAAAACACTTAACCAAATATTTAGACGCAATTTCCAGTGGCTACCCACGATTACCATGCGACGCAGGCTCCATAGCATGCTGCCTTGACTTAGAAAATATTTGGAGATGCGATTCCAGTGGAGGCATACGATATGCCCATGATGTGGGCTTTGTTTCGGTGCAGCCATGCGTGCATCGCGCCTTTCATTCCACTGCTCCAATTATTGACAAACCCATTTATACATGGATAAGGGATTAGCATACTGTAATATAATATATTTCCCATGTTGTTAGGTATCTTAGGAATATAGGAATCTTTACATCTCTTAATCACATAAAGATTACGATTAAACTATTATATATACACACTTTGCACACGTTGTTGTCATTATGGGACACGTTAGTTACGTCGTGGATTATTTTTGTGGAGGCTGCCGCTATTTTTTTAGGTTTTAATCTTTTCTTTAATTAGCTTTTAATTATATCATAACATGTATTTGATTATTTGGATCGTGATTATGAATATTATTGGCTAAACGCCCTCTTTCCGGGGTTAAAGCTAAGAACATGAGTACTATTATTTTGGATTAATTTCGTTGAATTTGTTTATCATATTTTGTTATTTGTTTATTCTTGTTTTAATTATTTTGGGGATTGATCATCCTTAAAATACATATATTGTCAAATTTTTGATCTCGGGAGAGGGAATATAGAGATAGAACATGGGGATAAACAAAGTAGGGTTTGTATTCTTTTATAAAATAAGGAGATGTACTTAGGTGCCTTACTTGATTCAAACGTAGGATGATATATTTAAACACTTAATTGGATTATTTCATCCCCTCTCAACGATGTAGTTGTAATGTCCAAATTAGGTAAATGGTTAGAGGTTGGGAGACCATGATCATGCAATTAACCCTATGAATCAACAACCAAGATAAGCGAGTTAACGAATGAAATTCAATAACATAGTATGATTGTTCAAGGTGCTTTAACCCTGGGCTTTACTCTATTGATTGTCAAAAGTCCTTTACTTTTCCGCATAGTTTACTTTACTTTAAATTTATAACTACACAACTCTTGTGCTACTCTCAAAAATTAAACTAGAATTGGATAGTTGTCAATACAAGTCCCTGTGAGATCGATACTTGGCTTCTAAAAAGCCACTTTACTACTTGGTGAGACCACGTACATTGCATGTGCACTTGGGCGCTGTCAAGTTTTTGGCGTCGTTTCCAGGGATTCATATTACAGCAGATGGCAATACTGGGATAAAACCATAAGCTTAGTCCAATAGATTAGTTATTTGTTGCAACAAAATAGTTATCTATTGGAACAAATGAGTTCTCTGCTGCAACTGATGACCTACCAGTTGCACCAAATGACTTACCTATTGGATTTATGTTACAATAGGTGGAAATACTGGGATAGAACCAGAAACTACATCTAATATAATATTTATCAATTGCAATAGATGACTCATCTGTTGCAACAGATGAGTTACTTATTGGGACAATGATAGTGCATATAATTTTGTTGTTGTATATAGCCACTCAACTTTACTATACAATCATTATTAAATTTTTTAAGAAACGTCTTTAGATATCATTAATAGAGGAATCAATAACAATAGGTGTTGATTGTCATGATGAATGGATCGAGACGAACAATCAATTTATTTGGTATTAGAAGCATGGTAATATGTTAGAGACGATAGCGATGGAAATTTATAGAGATATTTGTATGATGATTTTATGAACTTAATATCAACTATTGTGGACTAAATTGTCAACCAAAAGATCATGCCATCATTTACATACACAGCTCTCCTGAAAATCAGAGGGCCCTACATTTTAAGATAAGCAATCACCTTTATTTGCACGTTTATCTAAGTGATGCAGCTGGGCTCATTTTAAGAGTGTATGTGGTTGAAAAATCAATAGAGTATCAGACTGTAGAACAAAACCAACAAAATGTGTTAAATAATGAATTGGATGGGGTGGACATGAATATTCCAGATAATGAGAGTGGAGATGATGTGGAGGAGGACCAAAACACTCACACCCATTGTTTTAAGCAATATAGTGGGAAATTCTCAATCAATATAGTCTAGAAATCTTCAAGATGATGAAATAAGTTTTGTGGAATGACATTCTAGAATAGTCACTTCATTGCATGTTGCTTGCTTGAAAAAAGATTTCAGACTCAAGAAAGTAACTAATTTGCATAGTGTGTATTATTTTAGATGTTCACATCCAGAGTGCAAGTGGTGGTTGAGGGATTTAAAATTCATAAGTTCTGACAGATTCTATATTAGAACTTATGAAAATTATTACACATGTGGTTCGAAGCATATTACAAGTCATAATCCACACACCACGGTAAAGGTTATTGGTAAATACTTCAAAAACAGCTTTTCCAATGGTAAAGGCCCTTCTACAAGAGGTATGGCCAATCAACTCCATATAGACTTAGATTGTAAGGTGAGTTATTTCAGAAATATATGAGCACAAGTATGCGTTACTTGATCTATATCGTTATAGGATTGAATCCGCAAATCCAAGAAGTAACATGATGTTGTAGGTTAGTGAAAATGGAAAGTTCAAGTACTTTTTTGTATCCTATGTGGCTTGGATTCATGGTTTCAATAAATGAGAAAAGTCATAGCCATTGACAGGACATTCTTGAAGAGCAAGAATGGAAGAGTTTTGCTATCGATGGTGCCACAAGATGCCGAGAATCATATGTTTTTAGTGGATTTTTATATAGTGGACATGGAATGTGATGCCTCATACCAATATATTTTTGAACAAATGAGAATCTATGTAGATGATATTGATGAGTTGTGAATAATTTCTGATAGGCATACAATTATCAAAAAGATTATTTCAATTGTCTATGTTTCATATCATTATGGTTGTTGCATGAGGCACATCGGAGAAAATATTTTAAACAACTTTTACAATTCAAAGATCGTATCTCATTTTTGTAAAGCATCAAAAGCGTATGATAGATTTGAATTCTATGACCATTTTAATCAAATAAGGGATATGGTACTCAAGACTGTCGAACATCTCAAATGTGTCAGGTTTCACAAATGAAGCCGGATATTTTGCTCGAGAAATAGGTAGAATATTAGAAATTGAGTGTCTTGTTTGTTTTTATTGTAATTCTATGTCTTATTAAGTGATTTTTTGTATAGGTATAATATTATGACTTCAAACATTGTTAAGTCAGTGCATACAATTTTTGAGTGTTGAAAGAAAATTTCTCGTTGTCCCTCTTTTTAACGAAATAAACATGGGGTTTGCAAAATTAATTCATAAGAGGTGTATGGAGTTAGCCAACTCACCAAACAGACTTGTTTCTTCAATGAAAAAATACATACCAAAGTACATCAATTTGGGAATAAGTTATTGGCTTATTAAATAGACAATTACAAGTTCAGTATCAGCGGTCATGGTGATGTTGCCACGATCAATTTTCAAAAAATAACTTCCATTTGTAGAGTTTTTGACTAGGACAAAATTTCTAATCAAGATGCTATGGCAGCGCTTCGAGCTTAATATGATGCTCAATTTGGAAGTCAAATTTATGAGTACTCATCTCCATATTATTTGATAGAAAAATACGTAATTATAAATTATGAGAAAATTAATTCAGTGTCTTTTGAAGATTCTTGAAATATACTTTTGGAGATGTTTTAGAGAGAAATAACTCCTCCATATATTGACCCAAGCAAATGGGGAAGAAGGTAAATGAAAAGAAGGTGTAGAGTCAGGGAATCATTTTCCAACGAAAAAAAATAAGTGACGGTTGGCCACAAAAAAACTGCATTACTAGATTGAAATGCTCCATAATTATTGTAATAGTAATTAGTCTTTTTCTATGAACTTGATAATTTTAACTCATTTAAGTTGTTGATGTATGTTATTTACTATATGAAATATATTATTATTTATGGTTCAACAATTATTGTATGTGTGGAACAACTTCTATTGCAACTTATGTTATATTTGTTTCAATAGATGTAAAATTAGTTAGAATAATGAATTATGTTCCAACAGATTAATAATCTGTTCCAACAGATTATTCATCTACTGGAAATAATTAAATGGATATAGACATTTGTTCTAGCAGAAGTCTAATATATTTTATTATATCAAACAAAATCTACATATAAGATGCATTATCTGTTTCAGCTAATGACTCATCTATTGGAAATAATCAAGTAAATATAAACATATGTCGCAACAGGTTTAGACACAAGTTATAGCAGATGTCTAATATGCTTGATCATTTCCAATATATTATGCATCTGTTGTAATAGGTTAGTCATTTATTGTAATAGATGTCTTATCTATAGGAAACAATCAAACAAATATACATATCTGTTGTAACAGATACAGACATCCATTGTAGCAGATGGATAATATGTTTGGTTATTTCCAATAGACTCTACATATGTTGCAACAGATGAGTAATCTGTTACAGCAGATGAATAATCCGTTGGAAATTATCAAACAAATATACACATCTATTGCAATAGATGAATGATATGTTTGATTATTCCAACATACTCTATATACGTTTGATGTGAATTGTTTCATTAAATCATGATTTGTAATAAACAAAGTTATTTAACTATAATTAGCTATCAATTATTAAGTTCAATTACAATCTTAATGAATTACATAGTCATTACATGTTCAACTTAGTGTATTAGTCATAAATAGAGTGATCAATTGACCAATTTAATGTGAATTACTTCATTAAATTATGATTTGTAATAATTAAAGTTATTTAACTATAATTAGCTATCAGTTATTAAGTTCAATTACAATCTTAGTGAATTACAGTCATTATATGTTCAACTCAGTGTATAACATATTGCAACATATTATAACCTGTTGCAATAAATTTCTAGATATGTTTGATTATTTCCAATAGATTATATATCTACTGCAACAGGTTAGTCATCTGTTGCAACATATGTAGAGTCTGTTGGAAATAATCAAACTTATTAGCCATCTGCTGCAACAAATACCTATATTTGTTGTAACAAATGTGTATATCTATTAGGCTATTTTCAACAGATGAGCCATTTGCTACAACAAATAACTAACCTGTTATAACTAATGTATAATTTGTTGGAAATTATCAAACACATTAGAAATCTACTGTAACAGATATCTACACCTGTTGTAATAAATGAGTATATCTATTTGATTATTTTTAACAAATTATACATCTGCTGCAATATGTTAGTCATCTGTTGTAATATATAGAGAGTTTTTTTAAGATGATTGAATATATTAGTCATTTGATGTAATAGATGTTTCTATATGTTGCAATAGATGTGTACATCTGTTTGATTATTTTCAATAGATGAGATATTTATTACAATAAATGACTAACCCGTTGCAACAAATGTCTACATCTATTGCAATTGATGAGTATTTCTATTTGACTGTTTTCAATAAATTATACATTTTCCGCAATAGGTTAATCATCTATTCTAAGATATGTAGAGTCTATTGAAAATAAACAAACATATTAGCCATTTGCTGGAATAGATGTTTGTATATGTTGTAACAAATATGTATATCAATTTGATTATTTTCAATAGATAAAACATATTCTGCAACAGATGACTAACTTATTACAACAGATGTATAATCAGTTGAAAATGATCAAACATATTAAACATTTGCTACAACAAATATTTGTATTCGCTGCAATCAATGAGCATATTTATTTTATTATTTTCAATAGATTACACATCTGTTTTAACAAATTACTCATCTTTTGCAACATTTGTAGAGTATGTTGAAAATAATCAAACATATCTTTCATCTGCTGCAACATATAAGTACATTTGTTTGATTAGTTCAAATATATTAAACATTTGTTGTAATAGATTACTTATCTGTTGTAATATTTGTTGACAACAATAAAGTATTGTCAACATCGATTAAACATTTGTCAAATCTAAGAATAAAATATAATTCATGACCAAAAAATTTGACATCTATTAAACATAAAATATTATCAACAACAATTACATAAAATAATTCACTAAATATATTAAAAATAAAAAATATTGTATTTTCTAGAAATCTTAAATCACACAAATAAGATAAGTTGATACAAATTACAATCCACGTTAAAGCTTTAAAGTCTTACATGCTAACCCAACGGCCCAAACTTCTTGCATTCTTGAAATTGAATTGCTAATAAATAAAGTCTTGGAAGTTACCATACAAGCTGGTTATTAAATTAACAACAAATACAAGAAAGTATGATCTAAACGCAGCACCAGTCTCAGTTTTAAGAAGGTTCTATTTTCGACCTTCAAAAGCTCATTGTTTGTTGAGCAATTTTTTAGGCAAGTGATTCATTATGCAACTTTGCTTCAATAAATTTTAGAACAACTCCAACATAGGCTCTATCTAACGCCCCGAGTCTGGTACCCCGGATGCTACACGGTGCTCATAATCTCAAAGGACCACAAGCTAACCCTTTTTTGATATCTGTAACTGAGCACTGCATAATATACTGAAATAAAAGTAGAAGACTGGCGGAAACTTACCATAAGGTTCAAATACTAAAATAAAACTGAATAAGGTTTAACAATATCAAAACTAAAACATCTGTCTAACAACTAGTCTGAAAGCCTCTAAATTGTCTGAATTGTGGAGTTGATGGGACAAGTCCCCAACTAACTCTGTCTACTAGAATACTGAATCTAATGCAATAATAAAATAAAGATTATCCTCGAATGATGAGGACTCACTGCTATCAACCACTGTTGACTGAATCTGGACTGCTAAGGGTGCTCTGGCTCTCGCGCTTCTGAACCTATTGTATAAGACACTATAGCGCAAGAGAAAAGTATGTGTCAGTACGAGAGAATGTACTGGTATGCTAGATGAGGTAAGGCTAAATGCAAGGGCTCACATGTATGAACAGTACTGACTAAATAATCTAAGTATACTAAATAAGGATACATGCATGAATGCATAAACCGTAACTGAAATCATAGTGACTCTAAATACTGAGTTCTGAATACTGACTTACTAACATCTGAGTTTACTAATACTGGGAAACTAAATAACCGAATCTACTAATGTGGCTATCTGAGCTTACTGATACTGATTGACCATATCTAAGATCAATCCTATCTAGCAGGTGATCTTTAATATCCATTGGTAATGATAATGATTAACTGTATTTGAGATCAGTCCTATCTAGCAGGTGATCTCTGAATATACTAATAATAAAGATAATTGACTAAATCTGAGATCAGTCCTATCTAGCGGGTGATCTCTAATCTACTTGTAATAAAGATAATTGATTAAGTCTGAAATCAGTCCTATCTGGCAGGTGATCTCTAAATTTATTGAGGATGATACTAATCGATTGTATCTAACAGTCCTAAATCTGAGCTACTAAACTGAATTCTATTACTGAGACTGATTCTGAAACTGAGACTGTGGGAAGTAATTATCTAACCGACATGCCCCTTCTAGCTACTTTGGGTCCAACCTGTAACCCCAGTTGGAAGGGTGTCAGTGTCGTTCCATGGGTAAAGACAACTTTTGTGGAGTTATTCCTATCTAACGGGTGACCCCTGGGATCAGTACTATCTAATGGGTGATCCTTGAGTATATCAGTCCTATCTAACGGGTGACATCTCGTACCTATGCTGGTTACGTAGTTTTGGAACTTAGGTATTGCTCCTAGGGACCCAGTCCTAAATAACGGGTGTGCCCCCATCCCTAGGCTCGCTCAGTGCTGAATCCTACTCCCAACTGAAAGACTCTGAACTGATTCTTAGACTGTACTAGATTGAGCTGAATTTGTTACTGATTGTACTGATTAACTGAGTTAAGCTGAGTTCACTGAAGCTGGAATGCTAATGATACTGAGATTACAAGGATTTCCTAAGTTTTGTAACTGTCTAAGAGTACTGAGTACTGAGTTTTGTAACTGAATGAGAGTTCTACTAATCATGGTGTGACTGAGATTATCATGAAACTGATACTGGCTCTAGACAATTAGTTAAGTGGTCGGGTATTAAATACCCCAAGGACTCGATAACATAAATAAGACAAGACAGGACAACTAGTACATAACATGGCAATAGGCTATCATTCACAATACATTCAATGAGACATCTCTTCAGGCACTTGGAAATCATAAACATGTAATCGTATAGGGAGGCATTCTATTGTCTCATAACTCATTCAATAAGGAATACACATGAATAGAAATGCATGTAGCATAATTCATTCACTAAGGCTTTCCAACAAACACTTGGCATGCATGAACATATACATAATTGGGGATTTCCTGTCAACATGCTATAATGACTCTAATTCCTTTACACAAGCATTATATCAAACATATAGGGAGCATGCTTTGGTTATTCAATAATTTCTACACCTAATTATCATGGACAATCAATCAACACACAACTTAAACAGGGTTTATCATGAACATCACGTAAATATCACATACTAGGATTAAAGATTAGAACTTTGTAATAAAAACATGGATTAAAACTCAACAACAACATGAACTTCAATTTCTATTCACATAAACCATGAAAAACTCATAAATCTATAAATATTGAATTTAGAAAAGGAATCTTGAACTTCTTGGGTGGAAGGAACCAAATAATCAACATCTAACATACCTAAAAAGCTTGAATCTTGAAAGATAACTAACGTTTCTTGAACGTTCTTGGATTAGGGAACATAGATCTTGATGTTATCTTGATGGTTCTTGAACTTGAAGAGCTTGAATTTCTTAGTTTCTTAAAGAAGGGTTGGGATCTTGTTCTTGGGGATTGATCTTTGAGAGAAACCCTAATTTGGTGTTGTAGATGAATAATAAACTTATGAGCTCTGGTCTGGTATAAATTAGGTGTTAAAAAGGGTAGAAAATACCGAAAAGACATTTTTAAAATGGCTTTAAAATACTAAACGGGGTTTGCAATGGCTTGGGTGATGGTCCGTCTCTATCTCGATGGTCTGTCAGTCCATCCCGTCGTACCTAGCCAGAACCTAAACTTTTTACCTCGTCTGCGACGGTTTGGGCGACGGTCCGTTGCTAACTTGATAGTCCGTTGGTCCTGACCGTCGCACTTGGCCAGAAGATGGGATCACTGCCTTAGTCGTGATGGCTTGGTCAACGATCCTTCACTAGCTCGACGGTCCGTCGGCTTGACCGTCGCTTTTGGGCAGTTCTAAAAATTCTCTATAAAACGTCCATAACTTTTTACTTCGATATTGGATTTGGACGAAATTAGTATCGTCAGATAGCTAATTCAATTTCTCACATGATATAAAGTTGAAATTGGGGAAATTCTATCTAATTTAAACATTATTCACTTAGGAAGTCATCACTAACTCTTCTGGAGACTAGATTTGACTTAAAGAAAGATCGGGGTATTACAATATCTCCCCCTTGGGAACATTCGTCCTCGAATGGGACTGACTAGGCTAGGAATACTGATAGACTAATCTTACTTAAGGGACGTGGACATTTGAAACATGTCTATATGACTGGAACTTCTGATATACTGAAATTTCATACTGATGATGCATGTCTGATGCATGAATATCTAAGTGAGTTGATTCTCATAAAAGCATGACTGAAATTACTGATAAGCTGAGCTTCTTCTACTGAACATGCATGTCTAAGCACAAATATCTGACTGAACTTACTCTTTAATGCATGACTGAATATGTAATGATAACTACTATCGAGTTTGTAAGAAAAATCTGAGCATGCTATTGAATGGGTTTAAAGACATGAAAGCATCGAGGAATTATAGGGTATCTCCCTCTTGGGACACTATATCCCTCTAAGAATGCTTACTTTACTGAGGTACTGGGGAAATTGAGGTGATGCCTAAGGAACCTACGAACTGGATCATAACTGAACCTCGAGAGTCTAAAACTAATACATGACTCATGAACTAAGCTGAACTCGCAACTACTAGGACTTTCTATCTTGGACTATCTACATTCTTGAAATTTCTGATAATATCACTAGATGGGAGAACAAACCATACAAATCTGACTGCCTGACTGCTAAACTGACTTACTGGCCTTACTAACTAAATCATGCTGAAACATAAGCTCACATGAGAGCAAGGGATTTAACATTGTATATCATGAATATAAAGGACTTATAACGTACCCGAATCTTTGTTAGGGAAACTTTCCGGATCATGACGGGTCTGGAGGGCATAAAATCTATTCTGATGCTGGCCACTAGTAGTACTGGAAGTGGCTCCCTGTTGACGCAAATCTTCACCCCTCTGAGCTATCACTCTACACTCCCATATCCTGTAGCATGGCTTACGACATCCAAAACATACCTCACTACCAATTCTACACATACCTAGGTAATTCTTTCCATACTTTTCACAAAGCAGATAGTTACGAACACCGCTTGCACTATTCTGGGCTTTGGAGCCTGGCGCCCCATCATAATTGTCATTCCTAGACTTTGGTGTGGGTACACTAGATGAGGATAGATATGGGACTAAAAACTTCTAACTATGCTGAGAACGGTTACCACCCTGGACCCTGGCTGAGAAAAACTATAACTACCTATTCTAGCTTTCTTACTCACTCTCTCTCTTTCCTTCGTCTTATCTACCTCAATCTGCTGAGCATGCATCATCAGCCTAGAAATATCAATATCTCTATTGAGCATAGCAGTCCTACACTTCTTCAACACTAACCCAGACACACCGGTCACAAACTTACTCATGATTTCTTTAGGGTCAGCCATCTGATTAGGAACATACTTAGACAACTGATTGAACTTGAGGCAATACTTTTTTACTGTCATAGAGCCTTGCCTTAGGTTCATGAACTTTTCTACCTTAGCTTCTCTCATCTCTAGTGGGAAAAACTTATCTAAGAACGCTTCCTAAAATATCTACCAAGTCATGGGAGCTGCATCCTCCCCTCTACTCTTCCTCCACATCACTACCCAAACATAAGCAACATCCTTTAGCCTATAGGATTCCAGTTCTATACTCTCCTCCTCAGACACATGCATCACCTGGGTAATCTTCTTCACCTTCTCAAGATAAAAATATGGATCCTCATCTGCCTTTGACCCAAAGAATTTTGGCGGGTTCATTCTAATAAAGTCTCTGATTCTGGTTGCGGCTAGACCCTTATCTTACTGAGGTGGGGCTGCAGACTGATGATTACCTTGAAAATTAGTTGTCATATCTTGGGCTAGTGCCTGAAAAGCTGCCCGAAACTCTGGATGTGACACATTCTCATTCAAAGGATTTGCGGGCTGATGAGGCTGGTTATCATTCCTGCGAGCATTAGCTTTGTGAGAAGGCATACTCTGTAAATGAAAAGAAGAGATCGATTAGAATGAGAGTTAACTGGAACTTATGCATACTCACATGACATGAATACTAAAAGAAATTAAACTATTCCTAAAACATCTTATAGCCTCTTGTACATAAATATGGCGCGCAACACACCCATGCACAAGAATCTACTAGATGCAGCTTTCACACTTCCTAGGATACTATTGAACCTTAGGCTCTGATACCAAGTTTGTAACACCCCGAGTCTAGTACCCCGGATGCTACGCTCATAATCCCAAAGGACTACAAGCTAACCCATTTCTGATATCTGTAACTAAGCACTGTATAATATACTAAAATAAAGACGGAAGACTGGTGGAAACTTGCCATAAGGTTCAAATATTGAAATAAAACTGAATAAGGTTTAACAATATCAAAACTAAAACATTTGTCTAAACAACTAGTCTGAAAGCCTCTAAACTGTCTGAACTATGGAGTTGATGGGACAAGTCCCCAACTATCTTCGTCTACTAGAATACTGAATCTAATGCAATAATAAAATAAAAATTATTCTCGAATAATGAGGACTTACTGCTATCAACCGCTGCTGACTGAATCTGGACTGCTAAGGGTTCTCTAGTTCTCGTGCTTCCGAGCCTATGGTATAAGACACTATAGCACAAGAGAAAATTATGCGTCAGTATGAGAGAATGTACTGGTATTCTATATGAGGTAAGGCTAAATGCAAGGGCTCACATGTATAAACAGTACTGACTAAATAATTTAAGTATACTAAATGAGGATACATGCATGAATACATAAACCGTAACTGAAATCATAGTGACTCTAAATACTGAGTTTCGAATACTGACTTACTAACATCTGAGTTTACTAATACTAGAATACTAAATAACTGAATCTACTAATGTGGCTATCTTAGCTTACTGATATTGATTGACCATATCTGAGATCAATCTTATCTAGCGGGTAATCTCTAATATTTGTTGGTAATGATAATTATTAATTGTATTTGAGATCAGTCCTATCTAGCAGGTGATCCCTGAATATACTGATAATAAAGATGATTGACTAAATCTGAGATCAGTCTTATCTAGCGGGTGATCTCTGAATCTACTAGTAATGAAGATAATTGATTAAGTCTGAAATCAGTCCTATCTAGCGGGTGATCTCTGAATCTATTGAGAATGATACTAATCGACTGTATCTAACAGTCCTGAATCTGAGCTACTGAAATGAATTATATTACTGAGACTGATTTTAAAACTGAGACTGTGGGAAGTAATCATGTAACCGACATGCCCCTTCTAGCTACTTTGGGGTCCAACCTATAACCCCAGTTGGAAGGATGTCAGTACCGTGCCATGGGTAAAAAGGACTTTTGTGGAGTCAGTCCTATCTAACGGGTAACCTTTGGGATCAGTCCTATCTAACGGGTGATCCCTGAGTATGTCAGTCATATCGAACGAGTGACATCTCGTACCTACACTAGCTACGTAGTTCTGGAACTTAGGGATTTCTCCTAGGGACCCAGTGCTAATTAACGGGTATGCCCCTATCCCTAGGATCGCTCGATGCTAAATCCTACTCCCAACTGAAAGACTCTGAACTGATTCTTAGACTGTACTAGACTGAGCTGAATTTGTTATTGATTGTACTAATTAACTGAGTTAAGCTGAGTTCACTAAACTGAAGCTGGAATGCTAATGATACTGAGATTACTAGGATTTCCTAAGTTCTGTAACTGTCTAAGAGTACTGAGTTCTATAGCTGACTGAGAGTACTACTAATCATGGTGTGACTAAGATTATCATGAAATTGACACTGGCTCTAGACAATCAGTTAAGAGGTAGGGTATTAAATATCCCCAGGACTCGATAATATAAATAATACAAGATAGGACAACTCGTACATGGCAATAGGCTATCATTCACAATACATTCAATGAGACATCTCTTCAGGCACTTGGAAATCATAAATATGTAATCGTATAGGGAGGCATGCTATTGTCTCATAACTCATTTAATAAGGAATACACATGAATAGGAATGCATGCAACATAGCATAATTCATTCACTAAGGCTTTTCAACAAACACTTGGCATGCATGAACATATACATAATTGGGGATTTCTTGTCAACATGCTATAATGACTTTAATTCCTTCACACAAGCATTTTATCAAACATATGGGGAGCATGCTTTAGTTATTCAACAATTTCTACACCTAATTATCATGGAAAATCAATCAACACGCAACTTGAAGAGGGTTTATCATGAACATCACGCAAATATCACATACTAGGATCAAAGCTTAGAACTTTGTAATCAAAACATGGATTAAAACTCAACAACAACATGAACTTCAATTTCTATTCACATAAACCATGAAAAACTTATAAATCTATAAATCTTGAATTTAGAAAAGGAATCTTGAACTACTTAGGTGTAATGAACCCAAGAATCAACATCTAACATACCTCAAAAGCTTGAATCTTGAAAGATAACTAACATTTCTTGAACGTTCTTGGATTGCGGAACACAGATCTTAATGTTATCTTGATGGTTCTTGAACTTGAAGAGCTTGAATTTCTTAGTTTTTTGAAGAAGGGTTGGGATCTTGTTCTTGGGGATTGATCTTTGAGAGAAACCCTAATTTGGTATTGTAGATGAATAATGAAGTTATAAGCTTTGGTCTGGTATAAATTAGGTGTTAAAAAGGGTGGAAAAAGATCAAAAGGCCCTTTTAAAAATGACTTTAAAATACTGAATGGGCTTTGCGACGGCTTGGGTGACGGTCCATCGCTATCTCGACGGTCCGTTGGTCCATCCCGTCGTACCTGGCCAGAACATGAACTTTTTGCCTTGTCTGCGATGGTTTGGGCGACGGTCCATCGCTACCTCGACGGTCCGTCAGTCCTGACCATCGCACTTGGCCAGAAGGTAGGTTCACTGCCTTATTTGCAATTGCTTGGTCGATGGTCTATCGCTAGCTCAACGGTCCGTCGGCCTGACCGTCGCTTCTGGGCAGTTCCGATAGTTCTCTGTAAAACGTCCATAACTTTTTACTCTGTACCGAATTTAGCTGAAATTGGTATCGTCAGATAGCTAATTGAATTTACTACATGATATATAGTTGAAATTGGAGAAATTCTATCTGATTTAAATATTATTCACTTAGTAAGTCATCACTAACTCTTCTGGAGACTAGATTTGACTTAAAGAAAGATCGGAGTATTACACTCTATGAAAATAAAAAATTCTCAATCTTCAAAATCTGGTATATTGCAGACATAAGTATTCATGACTCCCTCATTGATGATGATCTTAAAAGTCATAATTGTTTTTATCCAAGTTCATGACCACAAGAATCTTTTAGCCCCTGTCCAATTCATGGCACCCGAATATAATCTTTTTTCTCTACAGTAATGAATCGTTTCTTCATACCATTCAAACTCAATAAGTAACTCTCCCATTTTTCTGCCACCATGAATTATCACTACATCAACGAATTACATGTACCTACTTTTGAAGTTACTATAGAAGTTGAGATCCATGATTCTATCTTTGAGATCATAGTACTCAATGAATTTACTATGCCTTACCCGTATGACGTAAAGAATTTCATCAATATACTGAAATAAAAATACAATTAATATAAGTTAGTATCTTATAATAACAATTGAAAAGATATAATAGATAGGCAATTTGTTGTAATAGATAAGTCACATATTTCAACTTATCTCTAAATCTATTAATACATTACTCAGCTACTGCAACTTATGCAATAAATGGGTAATTTATTGCAATATATAGATCATGTGTTGCAACAGATGGATATCTTGTTGCAATAGATTAACCGTCTATTTCAACTTAGCTCTGAATCTGTTAACAAATTCCCATCTAACATACAACTTATGCAGCAAATGGGAAATCTATTGCAATAGATGATTCATTTGTATAAATAGTTACATGTTTAGAAGCCCTAAAAAAATTATAAATTGAAGGTTAGAAAACTTACCCAGTCCATCCACCAAACATTCATACTAGTCATGTTTTTGAAATATTTTGCATCATGTTTATGCACAGAATAGATTTTTGGGGCCTTTTTTTTATTTTATCACTATGTTCGGGTTAGCCTTCTTTGTGACACTCACCTTCATGTATATGTTTACTTTCTTCAGCTTATGTTTCTCTCCTATGGTCCTTGAAAATTGCTCAATAATATAAGGAAGAAGAGTTGTAATTTTTCTTTATTTGATATCTGATAGTACCTTTGAAAGTGCTCGTTTTCTCCTCTTAATCTCCAATGAAGTGAATGACTCTGAAATCATCTTTTATGAAATGACACCCTCTTAGATATCAATTTCTTAATAACAACAGTTCGAGCGTCAAGAAATTTAATCAAGTAATTATGTTTGTCTTTGTGTTGTTCACATTTACATGCAGAATATGTGAATCCACCATATCCACCGCTAGTATGACCATCATCACAGTCAACTCTCTTTTCAAAAAAAAACTCATGAGCATACTCAACATATTCATCACCACCTCTGATACCAGCAGCACCAACACCAACACCAATATATGTTGCAATATCACCAGCATCACCAAAAAATTTTACAACGGATTCATCAAGAACAAGCAAACCATCCCTAGGTGTTTCCCTTTTGATAACTGTTGTTTCAGTCATTTTTTTATAACATCCACCTTAGGGTCTAATTTTGTGTCAATAGTCCCTATAGTAAGAAAGAATGGAATTTGTAACTTTTTCTTTGTTGGTACAAGTCAAGGATGCACTACTTATCTATAAAAGTAGATATATTAAAATCAACCTATAAATTACAATAGATGGGTAATTTATTGCAATAGATTAATAATCTATTGTAATAGATAAGACATTTGTTGTAACATATTACCCATCTTCTACATTAATTTGCAGTAGATTGGATAATCTATTAACAAATTCAGAGATAAGTGGAAATAAATGACTTATCTATTACAATATATTACCAATCTATTGCAACTAGAAAAGTCATCTATTACAACAGATTACAATTTATTACATAAGTTGCAGTAAATGGACAATTTGTTAACAAATTCAGAAATCTGTTATAATAGATGACTTATTTGTTGCAACAAATGGGTAATCTATTCCAACAGATGTATAATCTGATGTAACAAATAAATTATTTGTTGCAACAAATTAGTCATATGTTGCAATGTGTTAACTTAAGTAAAATTATTCTAGTTAAAAAGAAGAATTACTACATCATCAGGAGGGTTAAAGAGATCAAGGGGATTCACTCTTGAGTTGTTTTTGGCAGACAACCACCTAAGGATCCTTGGATGAGTAACCTCTTCTAAGTAGTTTTTGACTTACTACCGGAGGAGAGGAACGAATTCAAATGACCAAGCCTAAAAATGTAAACATAATGCAAACAAAAAATTAGAAAAATTATTCAATAATATAAATAAATGAAACACTAAAGAAATGGGAGTGAAGTTTATCATGAAAGTCCAAGGAAAATCATATAAGTTGACAATTTTCACTGATAACTTTGTCAACAAATATTTGACAGTCAAGAAATAGCTTTCATAATGTCACGATCCAAGACTACCTCCTAGTCGTAACACAGTGTTTAAGGCCACAAGTGACCCCAAGCTAACCCATGATTTGATATTCACTATGAGCACTGAAGAAAGTAATAATAAAACATCATAAATCAACATTTAGAACTTGGGAAAGCCAAAAATAAAATGTTTGAAATCTTGGGGTGTTAAAATGGCCATGTTACTTGTACTTAGAGTGAAATAATTGCTTTGTGACCTCTAAACATGTGACAAATAGCTGAAAACTTGTCAAAGATCTTGCAGGGTATTACACTATTTCCCCCTTGAGATCATTCATCCTCAAATAAAACTGTCTGAGCGTAGATACTAAGTAAACTAAGATCATGCACCAAATACTTATAAGTTGAATCATGATTAAATAACTAAATCTGAAACATGAAACATGGACTTAACTGAATTTATGAATGCATGCTATGACATGAGGATGTTTGGATAACTGAGATAGAAAATGAGAGAATCAATTTAAGGGAAACCATTACCTCAAGTTTAATCTAAATTCGTAAAATATGGGGATACTTGGCTCGCATATCGGCTTCTTCTTCCCAAGTAGCTCCTTCAATGGATTGATTCCTCTATAGGACCTTTACCAAGGCAACTTCTTTATTTCTTAACCTACGAATCTGACAGTCAAGGATTACAACTAGACTTTTTCATAGGAAAGGCTATCTTTCTTGCCCATACTCTCTAAAGGAATGATAGAAGTTGGGTCTCCAATACATTTCTTTAGAAAAGAGACCTGAAACACTGGATGCACTGATGCCAATTCTGTAGGCAATTCTAACTCATAAGCTATCTTACCAAAATGGCTCAAAATCCTATTGGGCCAACATAGCGGGGACTAAGTTTCATTTTCTTACTAAACCTCTTCATCCCTTTCATGGGTGAAATTTTCAAACAAACCAAGATGCCAACATCAAACTCAAGATCTCTTCTTCTTACATCAACATAGGATTTATATCGGCTCTGGGCTGTCTTCAACCTTCCTAGAATCAACTAAACCTTTTTCATTGCTCATACACTGAATTTGGCCCTATTAAAGTAGCCTCACCTACTTCAAACAAATTAATAGGAGATCTACACCTCCTTCCATAGAGAGCCTCAAATGGAGCCATCTGAATACTGGAGTATAGTTGTTGTTGTAGGTAAACTCAATCAAAGGTAAGTAGTCATCCCAACTACCCTTGAAGTCGATAACATAAGCTCTCAACATATCTACTAAGGTTTAAATGGTCCTCTTTGCCTGATCGTCTGCCTGAGGATGAAAAGTTGTACTGAGATGGACATGGGTACCAAGACCCTTTTAAAAGGCCTTTCAAAAGTAAGAGGTAAACTAAGTACCTCTATCTGAAATAATGGTCAACGAAACCCCATGAAACTTTACCAACTCCCTGAGATAGAGTCTAGTATATTCCTTGGCTGAATATGAAGTATGAACTGGCAAGAAATGGTCTCTACAATGACCCAAATCAAATCATGTTGACGACGCATACGAGGTAACCCTATCATAAAATCTATGTTTACCACCTTTCACTTCCAAGTGGGGATGCTGAACTCCTGAAGTGTACCACTAGGCCTTTGGTGCTCAACCTTAACCTGTTGATTATTCAAACACTTAGCCGTGAATTCTGTAATATCTTTCATCATGCCATTCCACCAATAGATTTCTCGCAAATTACGGTACATCTTAGTGGCTCCTGGGTGAATAATATCACGCACCATAAAATTCCGCTAATATTCTCTACCTCAAATCATCCACACTCGAAATGCATAACCAACCCTGATAACACACAACATCTCTCTCTTGGGAGAAAGCCTCAACCTTCTGATCCAAAACTTCCCCTTTCAACTTGACCCAAATAGGATCTCTGTCTTGTTTTTCTCTCACTTCGGCCACCAATGAAGATTTCAAACTATTCTGAACCCATATACTACCTTCTGCCAAATCAACCAACCAAACACCTAATATAGCAGGCTGATGAACCTCATGGGCTAACTCTTTCTTATCATCTTCAATATGTACAATACTTTCCATAGACAATCTACTAAGGGCATCGGCCACTACATTGGCCTTACTCGAGTAATACAACGAACTCATATCATAGTCTTTCAATAATTCAAGCCAGCTTCTCTGATGAAGATCTAGATCCTTCTGAGTGAACACATACTATAAACTCTTATGATCTGTGATAACGTCAATATGAACCCCATAAAAGTAATACCTCCCAATCCTTAAGGCAAAGATAACTATTGCCAACTCAAGATCATGGGTCTGGTAATTCTTCTCATGGGGTTTAAGTTGTTTAGAAGCATGGGTTATGACCTTACCTCGCTGCATCAATAAATAACCAAGACCAACTCTAGAAGAATCACAATAAACTACAAACCCATCTGAACCCTTTAGTAGAGTCATTACTGGGGCGAAAGTATGTCGAGTCTTCAACTCCCGAAAACTTTTCTCACAAGAATCTAACCACTGAAATTTGATTTTTTTTTGGGTTAGTCGAGACATAGGGGAAACAATAGAAGAAAATATTTCAACAAACCATCTGTAGTAATGGGCTAAACCCAAGAAACTCCTAATATCTAATGGAGAGATAGGCTTAGTCAAGTTTCTCATTGCTTCAGTTTTTTTAGGATAAACTCAAATGCCATCACCAAAAATAATGTGACCAAGGAAAGCTACTGATCTCAACCAGAATTTCCACTTGCTGAACTTAGCGAATAACTGGTGATCCTTAAGGGTCTGTAATACAATCCTTAAATGGTCTATATAATCATCTTCACTACAAGAATAGACGAGGATGTCATCTATGAAGACTATCACGAACATGTCCAAGTACTACTTGAACACCCTGTTCTTCAAGTCCATAAAATTTGCAGGAGCATTATTATCCCAAAATATATAACTAGAAATATGAAGTGACCATACCAAGTACTGAACACTGTCTTCGGGATGTCACATTCTCTGACTCTAAGCTGATGATAGCCGGATTTGAGGTTTATCTTAGAGAAATAGCTTGCACCTTGAAGTTGGTCAAACAAGTCATCAATTCTGGGGAGAAGATACTTATTCTTGATTGTGACTTTGTTTAACTGATGGTAGTCGATGCACATTCAGAGGAAACCATCTTTCTTGCGCACGAAGAGAATTGAAGCACCCCACAGAGAAACACTAGGCCTAATAAAACCCTTATCTAAGAGGTCTTTCAACTATTCCTTCAATTTGTTAAGCTTAGCTAGAGCCATTCTGTAAGGTGGAATTGAGATAGGCTGGGTATCTGGGAGGAGATCTATTCCGAAGTCAATTTCCCTCTCGGAAGGAACTCCAAGAAGATCTTTAAGAAATACTTCTGGAAACTCATTCACTACTGGAACTAACTCAAGACTCAGAGTTTCCGAATTTGAGTCCTTGACTCAGACGAGATGGTAAATACACCCCTTGGATATCATCTTTCTTGCCTTAAGATAGGAGATAAATCGACCTATAGATACTGAAGTACTACCTCTCAATTCTATAATAGGCTCATTAGAAAACTGGAATTGGACTATTCTATTTCTATAATCAACTAAGGAATAGCATGAGTGGAGCCAATCCATGTTAAGAATGACATCGAAATCAGTCATCTCTAACTCTACAATGTTGATTGAAGTGACTTTATGAGATACTATGACTGGATAGTTTCTGTATACCCGTCTGGCTACAACATAACTACCCATTGGGGTAGACACTAAGAACGGCTTTACTAACAAGTCGGGACTAGTATCAAAGTCTTCAGCTATATAAGGGGTCACAAAAGATAGTGAAGCTTCAGGGTCTAACAATGCATAAACATGAAGATGGAAGACTTGTAACATACCTGTAACTATATCAAGAGAACTCTCTTGGTCATGTCAAGTCTGAAGAGAAAAAAGTTAGTTCTGACACTGCCTACTGGTGGCACTTGAGGTGCGCCCTGCTAAGTCGGGCGACCTACTAGAGCGAAGAGAAATTTGACTGGCCAGTTGACAAAAATATTTACTCTTCTGGCTCACTAATGGGCAATCCCTAATCCTATAGCCTGGCTTGCCACATCCAAAACACATATCATTTCTATCCCTACACTTCCCCTGATGGTTCTTACCACGCTTCCTGCAAAGCGGGTTGGTGCGACCCTATTTACGCTACTCTTGGACTTAGAGCCTGGCGCTCTATTCTTCCCGAACTTAGGCACTGGCGCACTAGCTGAAGATATGGATGAAGCTGAAAATTTTTGGGGGAACTGAGAATGATTCCTACCATCTGACCTTTGCTGTGAGAAGTTGAAGCTACCAGTTTTGGCCTTCTTATTCTTCCTTTTCTTCTCTTTGAGCTTCTCCTTCTCAATCTGCTGAGCATGAACCATCAACCTAGAAAGTTCCATCTTCTTAATCAACATAGATGTTCTACATTCTTTAACCACACCCTCTAACACACCAGACATAAACTTACTCATTCTAACCCTATAATCAGCCACCATAGTAGGAGTATACCTCGCCAACTAGGTAAACTTGAGGGGAGTGCTCCTTCACACTCATGTTATCCTGCTTCAGATTTATAAACTCCTACACCTTGGCCTCCCTCAACTCGAGTGGGAAGAATTTATCTAAAAAGGTCGTAGCAAATACATCCCACTCTATAGGCCCCACCTTAATACCTCTATCCTCCTTTCACTACTTAAACCAAGTATGAGCCACTCCTTGGAATTGGTAAGCATCTAAATCAGCACTCTCACTAGTAGTAACACCCATGATATCTGTCACTTTTTGTACACCATCAAGGAACACTTGCAGATCCTCCTCAGACTTGGATCCAGAGAATAATAGAGGATTTATTCGAGTAAAGTCTCGGATCCTATCTGTTGTCGTGCTCACTATTAGATTGGCTGGGACAATAGCCTGTTGGTTATTCTGAGTATCCATAGTCTGGGCCAAAATGGTGAAAGTGGTCCTAAGTTTGGCATAAGAAACATGTTCGTTCAGAGGGTCTTCCTGAACAGGTGGTGGTATGACTTGATCCTCGTTCTTTATTCTGTTATTTCTTTTAGGAGACATTTTTTATAAATAGATAAAGAACGAGTTAGAAAAGGGAATTCAATAGAGCTTACGCTCTTTCACACGACATGAATACTGAAAGAAGGAAAACTTTCCTAAAATATCTCGTAGCCTCTTGCCCATAGGTGTGGCACACTTTACACTCGTGCACAAGACTCTACTCAACGCGGCTTTTAGACACCCTAGGACACTTTAAAACCTTAGGCACTAATACCAAGTTTGTCACGACCCCAGACTACCCCCAGTCATAACATAGTGCTTAAGGCCACAAGTGACCCCAAGCTAACCCATGATCTGGTATTTGTTGTGAGCACCGAAGAAAGTAATAATAAAATATCATAAATCAATATTGGGAACTCGAGAAAGCCAAAAATAAAATGTTCAAAATCTTGGTATGTTAAAATGGCCATGTCATTTGTACTTAGTGTGAAATAATTGCTTTGTGACCTCTAAACATGTGACGAATAGCTGGAAACTCATTTAGGATCTTACATGGTATTAAACATAACTCCATGGGTAATTGTTGAATTTTCCCAAATCCTGAGCAAGCAATAACAATTTAGGGTCTATGAATTTATTGGCATCTCTGGCTCATAAAATGGCATGCACAAATCAAACTAAGCATAATGACTCCTTGTGCTTCTTCAAAACTTTCTGTTCTTGAGATTTTCTAACAACTCCTTGGCTTTGTAGCTAGGTCTAACAATGGGAAACAACTTAGTCTCATTATTTATTTTGTTTTTGTCTTTGTTTATTTTGGTGGCTATCTTGGTGTTTATCTTGGTTAGTGTCTTGTCTTTCATTCCTGATTTGATTGATTTAGATGTCTTTCTTACCTTAGACTTTCTTGAAGGTGTAACTATGGTGAGAGGTTCAGAAGGATAATAACATCTCAGTTCAGTCACTATGATAAATTCTTTCATGCTAAAATAAACTGGCATGCCACAGTAGTTTATTCAAATCTCATTCATCTTTTATTCCTCATCTTTTAATGTTTCATCATCATTACCCTTATACTTGATCTTGCGCTTGATATGATCATACCTCATAGTCATTTAAAATCGTACATTGTTATCTTTCGGCAGATCAAGAAAGTGTCCCAAATAGCTGGACCTAAAGTAATCTTCCAAGTTTTCATCCCTCAATGTCTTCCTAAAACCATCAAAAATTACCCATGACTGATTTAATAACAAAATCACCAGTCAAATCTGTAGGGTTATCCATTGACATCTCCACCTGAAACTTGTCAATACTAAAAGTTTTGACAATGTCATGTTAGGTTTTAGATCTACATTCACGATCGGTCGTTGATACCTCAACATCATTATCAACATTATTATCAGCTCTTTCCTCTTTATCATCTCTTTTATTTTTCTCTTCAGCATTTTCCCTACTTTCAACATCATTTCCTTCTTTACTTTTCTTTTCATTTTCTTCCCCACCTTCCTCCCTATCTCTTTTCTTACTTTCTTTTTCATCTTCATCCTCGTTGTTCTCCTCATCTCCTTTATCACTTTCTTCATCATCTTTATTCTTACCATTTACTTCATCTTCTTCCTTATTTTTATTTTTCATCTTCGTCCTCTACAACTTCTTCCTCATCTCTCTCTCATTTCTTTCTACATCATCTATAGATACTTCAATTGATTCTCCTTCAATAACTTTTTCATTATCTCTTTTCATAATTTTATTCTCTTTCTGCACTTCTACAGATGGTAATACTTCATTCTCTTTCTAATTGTATGTACTTTAACTGCTTTACTTTTTTTTTTAATTTTGAGAGCAATTTTATCTTCAAACAAGAGGAAAAAAATTATAATTGATTTGTGCATCATTATAAGAAAAATAACAATGAATTTAAAAAATACAACCCGGTATGATAATCCAACAAATGACTCATCTGTTGCATCTGTTGGAAGAAATAAAAGAAATAGCAATCTTTTTACTTCTTCCAACATGGTCATTTGTTGGAAACATCATATAATAAACCAATAGATGATATAGTTGTTTCCAATAAATGTTTTATATATTTCAACAAATTCTTATTCTGTTGCAACATATTAGACATCTATTGGAATATTAAAATTATTTTTACCACATAAATACATATATCAACAGGAACACTAGTAATAAATACCAACATTTGTCAATACACCAACACCAATAATATCAATATTTACCAATATAACAACAACAATATTTATCAATACATCAACACCAACAACATCAATATTTATAAATGCAACAAGACAAATAAAATTAACAACACCAACACATACCAACAACACCAACACACCAATAAACATCAACAAACATAACAAACACCAACAAAAGCAATAGTTTTTTAAGAACAAACAAACAATATTCAGTTGAAAACCCTAATTTATAAAATATATTTAAGAATACAAAATATAGTCAAAAGTAAGTGTTCACTTAAATCTAACATATTGTACAATCTCAATAATTATTGAATTTGATCACAACATATGTCTCTACAAAAATTTAAAATGCAAGTTTCACTATTTTTACCACAATATTCAAGAATAAAAACAACAACAACAATTACAAAAAAATCATATTTTCCTCAGAAAAGATACTACATTTACATCAACTACCATATTAAGAGAATAAATATCATAAACTAGGATTTTTTTGGGTTTTTGTTTCTTTTTTAAGCAACAAATTTTAAAATTATTAATCAATACTCGAAGAGAATACAACTCAAGTTCCTCTATAACTAAAAAAATCCTATTTTTTTAAAAACCCCCCCAAAAAAAGTATTTACCTGTGAAGTGAGAGAAATTAACAACTACAAGAAAAGAAAAAATAATGAAAAAGATGAGTATGGAAATTTTGAAGGTTGAAAGTTGCTGGAGATGACGGCGACATCGATCTGTTGTGCAAACAAAGAAACCTGCTGGGGAGAACTATTGAGAGAGAAGAAAAATGTTTGAGTGAGAGAATTGATTTTTTGAAAACTGATTTAAGAATATGATTGGAGTTTTATTTTTATTGAGAATTAAATAAGTTGTGGATTTTTTCGTATTTTGAAAAAGTTTAATAAGTTTTAAAAATGTTAATTTGGTTCATAATTAACTTAAATAAATTTTTAAGTTCCTTTTGACCTTAGCCTTGTTCAATGTCACCAATGCTTCATTCCACGCTTAGGTGACACCTTTTGTTCAATTTCTCATGTTACTAACTTACTTTTAAAAAATAATATTTATAGAGTTATAACTATTGTATCTCTTAACGAAACCCAAATTAATGACCATACTTTAAAGAGTAAACTCAATGTCTAGTGCATTAATTTAGATTTTAGATTGTAAGATCAATATTTAAAATTGATCTTCAAAGACAGTTAAAAACTTGAAATTTCACTAATTAATAATATCTTGAATGCTTAAATTGCTAAAGATGAAAATTTTCAAAAATCAATACGATTAGCAAGTTGTATTTTTTACTTTTAAACTTGCAAATTTTGAAGTTTAGTGTAATTTTAATAAATTATATTTAAAAATTACATATAAACATTCTCCATCTTTGCGAAAGTTCTTTCATGTTAACATGAACAACTAGGACTATTTCTGAAATGTTTGTTCGGAGGGACAACTACTTGACTGATATCTATACGATCTTCTTTCTCTACTCGATCCACATCATAAGTCCTTTCTTTCTTCACTTTTTTCTTATCCAATCTCTCAAATAAACTATAACATCTAAAGAGTTGTTAACCAATTTGTAGAAGGTGTCTCCTAGTTGTTGTCGTGTTTGAATAAATGTGTTTCTTAATACTACAGTTGAATCTGATATATTTAGCATGTCTCAAGCCATTGTTGAAAGAATAGGAATTGCTTGACATTGTTCTTCAACCATCTCAATATGGTAGAAAATTATTTATGCTGGCCTCACCATCTTATGCATGTAGAATTGAGGTTCATCAAAATCCCTACTACATTATTGCTGACTAGATAGTTGAATTCAGATATCAAAATCTATAAAATTGTCATCTCCATCAATAAATGCAGAAGTAGAAGCAAAATTAGAAGGAAGATCTGGTTTAATAGTTATTAAAATTGAAGCATTATCAATTTCATTCACATTGAGTATATCATTATTGCAAATAGAATTAACTTCGCAATAAGTCTAGTTGATTAAAACAATGTCACCTACAAATAACATACATCATGACACCTCACCTTGTATATGTTGAGTAAATTCCTCCATCACCAAGGCAAATAAGAATGGCGCAAAAGTGTTCCAAGTCCCTGCCAAATACCAATTGTCCTTACCTGGGTCACGAACGTCATAACACTTCACCTTGTATATGTTGAATAAATTCATCCATTACCAAGACAAATAAGAATGGCACAACCCCATCACAACTGGTAAGTGATCCAAGTCCTTGCTAATTGTCCTTACCCGAGGCATGACTTCATCATACATATCCTTAATTTCCCTAGTATAAGCCATAGGAATTTCTTTAGCCTCCGAGCACCTCTGCAGAATCTCTGTCAAAACTTTGTTATAAGCTTTTTCCAGGTCGATGGACACTATGTGAGGGTCCCTCTTCCTCTATATATACCGCTCCACTAGTCTCTTAATAAATAAATGGCTTTTGTAGTTGAATGTCTCAGCATGAAGACAAACCAATTCTCAAACATAGATATGCCCCTCCCCACCATCATCTCTACCATTATCTCTCAAACCTTCACGTAGTGGCTTAGCAACTTGATACCCTTATAGTTGTTATAATTTTAAATGCCACTCTTGTTCTTGTACAACAAAATTATTATACTTCGCCTCTATTATTCTAGAATCTTTGTCATCTTAAAAATGATATTAAATAATTCACTCACCTATTCCATACTTGTCTTGTCTGGACTATTTCGACATTCTATTGGAATTTTATCTATCTTTATCGCTCTCTCTCTATGCATCCTGCAAATAACACTCTTAACGTCCGCAACCTGAATACACCTACAATCCTTAAAATCACAACACCTCTTGAAGTTTTCTAAATCTCCCAACGCAATGTCTTTAATTTTCTCCCTCTTTATTTAAGAACTTATCAAAGTATGATTGTTATCTCTGTCCAATAAGTGCCTCTTTCACTAGCGCTCTGTCATCATTTTCCTTTATGCACCTTACTTAGTCCAGGTCTTGGGCCTTCCTCTTTCTCATCTTGACTAGCATGTACAACTTTTTTTTGTACCTTTGTCCTGTAACTTTGGTTCCTCCATTTTTAGGAAACTCGAATTGGCTATCACCAACCTAAAAGTTTTTACAAATTTCAAAAGTGTAACTCTTTCCTCATTCTTATTTTTGAAGCCAAACCTTTGTATACACTATCATAACTCCTCGAGGCTGACCCAATGTATCTATTGAAATATCTTTCTACAAATAACTTCTCCATATGTTGTATACCTTCCACTACCACGTTCAAATACTACTAAAAGAACTTTTTGTCCTTCTTATCTAAGCCTGCTTATGACGCATATGCACCAATAATGTTCGAATTAAACCCTCCAACGACTAACTTAACCGTCATCATTATGTGGTTGGCCCTTCCAACCTCTCACTTGCTCCCTCAACTCTCTATCTACTAGAATGCCTACTCTATTTCTATTCTTCATACCTCTCTAGTATTTGTCACAATCTGAGACTACCCCTTAGTCGTAACATGGTGCTTAGAACCATAAGTGATTCCAAGCTAACCCATGTACTTGATACTTGAACAACTAATTTAATATATATAGATTGCTAAATAACCGAGCGAAAGCATAATCAACATGAGATAAGTTGTTCCAATACATAATTGATCAAAGTTTACAACACAAAAATCTGAGAGAGAGAGGAACTTAAATTACAAATTCTGACTTTGTCTGTCTATCTATGAAGCCTCTACTATACTGACTATACGTAGTCAGGACATGACCCCCAACTACCCCAAATCAATACATACAAATAAGAAAAATACAATACAAGAACTGCAACTGACTTGAGTCCTTGAAATAAGAGAACTCATCATCTACTGGTTGAATGTTGTAAACTGTCTGACCCTGGTGTATGGGTTACATATGGTACCTACATTATGAAGCAATGTAGCCACAGACACATATATGTGGTCAGTACGTTGGAATATACTGAGTATGTGAGGCATGTACTAAATCATGAAAATACTTAATGTATGCTTTAAAATTGAGGACATAAGTTGTTTATGACATATGCATTTAAATCATGACTATATGTAAAAACTGGAAGACATAGTGAAATTTCTAATTCATAAACTGAAAATATTTCTGTGAGCTGGGAAACGGTAGAAACATGAATACCATATATAAATCTCAAGTTAAAGTTGAATATGCTATAAAAACCGTACTGAAGATCATGTATGAATACTAAGCCTGAATTCATGAACATGTAAAATGAATGCAAGACAAAGTAAAGCATGTGCTGAAATAATTTGTAAAATTAAATAACTGATAAACTGAACACTTGGTCATGCAAACCCGAGCTGATGTGGTTTGACTACTAAACTGAAACTGTGGACATACCCCAATCTAAGCAAAATTGGGGTCCAGTTAGTAACCCTAGTTGGATGGGTGTTAGTACCTTTGGCAAGGTACTAACACTGGCTGGCGTGGATTCAATAAACTGATATCTCGAAGGATGAGGGTGTCATGTCTCTACTGACGGGGGACCCCTCATAATCTACGGTGGCGTCGTAGGTTTGGAACTTAAGGACTACTACTAACGACTCATGTCTAACTGACGGGGGAGCCAGCATCCCTACATTTTCTCGGTGCTAAATATTACTCCCAACTAAACTCGCATAAAATAGTGCATGCACTGATAATTGATATGCTTAAATATGGTATTCTGAAAATAATAGTGCATGCATAATCTAAAGTAATCATGAACATGTTAACTAATGTATTTAGCATGCTATAATACTGGTGAGTGCTCATTATGAAAATGTCATAAATTTCATAGTACAAACATGATATGAATAACTTGAAATCTTGAAAATTATAGCATGCATGATCATCTAGGTATCGGGTGTTCATAATCCACCAGCATTGAAAAATACAATTAAATACAATTTCAAAGTAATGACATGATAAGAAATTTTATGACTTAAACTCAAGAATCTAATAATTTCATCAATGTAACGAATTATCCTGATTAAGTACGAAAGAATGCTTGAATTTATGAGGAAACACTTGTTGATGATTGAATTCAAGAATTACATGGAGAGATCATGAAATTTATGTTTTTCATGGAACCCTAGTTTATGGAATTCATAAAATTTATGAATAGAAATCGTAATTTTGGGCATGAGGATAAAAAGAGATCCTCATTGCATACCCACATAACTGAATGTAGAAGCCTTGAATAAATTTCTTGGGATTGAACTTGAAAAACCCTTGTTGGCTTTGAGGAGAAAGGAATTGCCTTTTTTTCCTCTATGATGAATGATTTCTGAGTTATGATAGGTTAAGGTAATATTTACGCTTGATAACTGTTATTTTGGAGGGTGAAATGACGTAGTTGTGGGGTTAAAAGAGTGGGAAAAACTCAAAAACCCTTAAGAAACTATCTGGAAGTCGCCTGAAAACAATCCCAACAACTTAGGTCACGACTAGTAGGGTCAGGCTACGAGTTGTGACTTGAGTCATGGTCAGAAGTCCAATTTCAGCCTCTACTTCCCAAATTACGAATCCCTCCTAACGACTCGTAATAAGACATTACAAGTCGTAGTTTGGGGAAACTTTGACAGTGCTTCAGTATTTTGGCCATAACTTTTCGCCTCAATATTGGATTAAGGCAAAATTCATATAGTTGGAAAGCTAATTCAATTATCTATCTGTTGGTGTGTCCTGAGCTAAAAAATTATTAGTATACAAAAATTTATGCTTGTTTGAAGATGACTATAGTTATATCTATCTCAAGAATTTAATCGCTACAGGATGTTTTGACCCGTCTATAAAATAGGAGCAATTTATGACCTTAATATCTGTCTAAATCACTATAAAACTATCGAAACATGAGGCTTGATTCTTGGATCCTTTACGACTACGGGTCTACACAATGACTCATAATGTTTGACTACGAATCGTGTGCTGGACTCGTAACTACTGGAACAGATTTTTAGTTGAACACTATTATGACTACGAGTCCCTTCTAATGACTCGTAATGTCTGATTATGAATCGTGGAGTGGAGTCGTGGTCACTGGGCTTAAACTAAAGGTTCTTTTTGTTGTGACTACGACTGCTCGTAACAACTTATAACGTTTGATTATGGGTCGTCACATAAGTCGTAGCCACTGTTAGCTGATTGACACTTAAAGGGAAAATTGCATAATTCTTGCCACGATATCAGATCGTGGCGAGACTTGCAGTGTTGGAAAATCAACTTAGTGGCCTATATTTTGAGGGGTTTAGAGCTTAAAAAATTCAAAATATTATAGTACCATAGCTTGTACTCATTTGTATCCCTAGCCTTAGCACCTATTCATTTAATTTTCTCGACACAAATTATATTAATCCTTTCTTTTTTGAGAATCTTCACTATCTCTTGGACTTTTATTAAATATGAATAATGTTTTGAAATTATGATTACAAATATCGACTTATTTGTCAAAACTTACAATTCATAATTGCAAATGTGTGCTTAATTAGAATTTTTATTAGTTAATTTAATTTTAAACATTACTTATTTAAATATTATGTATCATTTTTTAATTTAAAAATTATATATAATTATTTTTATAATATTGGTTACAACTATATTTTGATTATACGTAAAATAATATGTATCTTGAATATGTAGTGATAAACAAAATTTAGTAAGCAATTATTTGTCAAATATTAATGTTTAATTTTTGGCAATCAATTTTAATTGTATAATTTAGAAAATCAAAATATCTAGTTATACTTGTCCAACAAAATGTTAAAGTTGTAATTATATTATAATTAAGTTATGACAAATAAACAGGTTTTGTAATTACTATTACTGTTCAAATAAATACTCCTGCTTTTCAATAATATTTGTCCATGTTAATTAAAAAAAAATGTCAAATAATATTTGTCTAATTTAAAAAATCAATGAATATTTTATCTATTTTACTTATTTTATTCTTACTATTAAGTATTATTCATCATTAGATAGACAATAATAGTCGATACAGTTCCTTCGGAACTCATGCATAACAGGAGATTTATATCGGATTGTTCTTAAGTCTTCCTCATTCTTCTAAGGTTCTACCCCCATTAAATTCTCAAGTGCAACATTTTTTATAAAACTAGCCCAAAATTATCGTGATATAATTTTTAAAATATTAAATTTATTATAAGTAAAAAGTGAGATAATAAAATTATTTTTAGTATTTATTATTTTACATATCAAATCAATAATGAATAAGTATCTTGGACGGGTGTAGTTTCGCCTTTTGAAATGTACCCTAAATGAAATTGCATTTTGGTTAAAAATTGAAAAAGCTACCCTCAAGTTGAAATTTTAATACCTCACACCCGTGCACTCGCTAACACCGCATTTCTCACCTTTCCGGCGATTATTGCCGCCACAACCCACCGTCACCCACCAGGTAATGCTCTCTTCTATCTCTCCTCGTTTATTTCTCTCTCTGACCTCACCCAATTGAGAACTTGTAATGTATGTTCTATGCCATGAAGTGAAATTCGATTTTTCCTACTTGCTTGTGCATTTTCCGAATACATCTATTGATGCCGATAAGGAGAGCCTCGAAGTAACTGGTAAAGTTGGTTCCATGTGACCAGAAGGTCGGGTTCAAGCCTTTAAAACAGTCTCCGGCAGAAATACAAGGTTAGTCTGCGAATAATACATCCTCGTGGTAGGGGCCTTCTCGTGGTAGGGTCCTTCCTCCGATCCTGTGCATAGCGGGTGCTTTAGTGCACTGGGCTGCCCTTTATTGTGTATTGATGCTGAATTAGAAGTACAGTAAAAAAAATTGGTAGTTTCTTACTTGCTGTCATGTGACTAAGGAGGTCACTGGTTCAAGATATGAAAATAACCTCTTGCAGAAATGAATGGTAAGACGGTTTGCTATAGACTCTTGTGCTCTAGCATAGCGAAAACTTTAGTATACCGGACTGCCTTTATTGATTGCGCTCACATGTGAATACAAGCATCAGATAAATCTGCCTGCTACGTGTTTGATAAAATTTTCAATGTAAGGTATATGTTTGAGTTTTATCTTTTAGGTGTCAAACTTGGTGTTTGAGTTTTAGCTGGTTACAGAACTTGTTCTTAGTAAAAAAAATATTCATTACATGACTTTAATGTCTGCATGGTTTTTGGCTGTGACTCTTCCCGTCATTCCCTGTTGGCTGGCGTTATGAATTAAAGTTACACTTTACCCATCAGTAAAAAAAACTTGCTGTTTGAGTTTATATGTTCAAGCCCATGTTTAATTAAAGCCCTTTAATGGTTTGTTTTGCTGTATTTACAGTTTGGCTTATCAATAATTTCCCTGAGTATTTTAGTGGATTGTTATCCATTAGTTTCAACAATTATGAAGTAGCAAGGTGCATAGTGTAATTTATTTCTCCCATCTATCTGGCTCTTTTTATGCTCTTAATTTTGTTGCTCTTAGATTTATGGATCAATGAGTAAAATTTCATCATTTTTCTTTTCATTCCTCCTATGTGTTTCCATTTGCTTTTCCTTCTCTCTCCCCCCCCCCCCCCCCCCATATATTTACCTGTCCATTTTATACCATTAGATTCTATATAGTTGCACCTAATTTTCAGAAACAACCTCTCTACCTCCACGAGGTAGTGGTAAGGTGTGCGTATACTCTACCCTCCCCAGACCTCACTTGTGGGATTTCACCGGGTATGTTGTTGTTGCGCCCAATGGTGTGGCTTAGTGATCAACGAAGTGGGGGGTGCACAATAGGGACTCAGATCCAAATCCTAGTTGAAGGAAAAAAAACACTAAGTAATTTCTTCCCACATGGCTAAGTCTTGATCGGTAGACTATACTGGTGGGAGGTAGTGAGTACCCAGTGAAACAGTTGAGGTGTACGGAAGCTAGTCCAGACACATCATAACAATTTTTATAGCCTTTTGTCGGAGGTAGTGAGTATTTGGTCGCAGTTTCCACTATTTCTTTGTTTTTTTTTTATATTGTAGGGCCTCTATGATCATCAATATTTTATTTAGATTTATTCTGTTGAATTTTGGGATATGAATTTCTTCTTGTGGAAGATTTTTTTTGTTTTGAATCAGTCAGATCTGTGTATATTGGTTATTTTTTTGGTTTCTTAAAGCTTTGGAACTTAAAATTCTATGAAATGCAGCTTCTTTTGGTTTTGTTTGGTGTTATTATAGAAATCTTTACACGCCCCCTTTCCGCATCTCATTGATTCAACAAATTGGGGGGTGCTTTAATTCTCAAAAAATTGTAAGGCCCAGAAGATCTTTCACTTTTCTACTATCACCAAGTACAGTTCTTTGCAACTTCTTTTCATACGGGGAAGAGAGGGAATATGGTTGTTACATTTTTCATCAATGGTACCGATAACAATATGCTGGAGCCAAAATTAGGGTGAGAATAGTGGAAGGTAACTCAGAACAATTTCTAGTCATGATGGGGTTGCACCTGAGGTCAGCTCTTAGCACATTTCTATTTGGCTTGGTGATGAATGAATTGACACGACTTTTGCAAGCTGAAGTTCCTTGGTGTATGTTATTCGTCGATGACATTGTATTGATTGACTTGACTCGCGGTAGAGATATGTAGGCTAGAGGTTTGGAGCCAAATTGGTTAATTGGAGTGCAAGTTCAATGATGCAAAACATGAGGTGGCATAAAAGTGAGACTTGATACTCAGATCATGATACAAAATCAATGGGCTCCACTCCTTTGGGATCGATGCTTTAAGGATCACATCTATGGATCCAAGATTTGGTTGTTTTAGGGGAACAAATACGTGTATGGATTATAGCTTGGAGCGCGGGAGAAGCTACATTTGATGATGTCATTCACGGGAGCATTGAGCCACGACGTGTTTGGAAGATAGCGTGGGCTTCGAGAGAGCATGGACGCCCATGACATTATTTTGGGCTTTGGGTCACTTTTGGTTCCATTCTGTAATAAAGACCCATGGCCTATAAATAGCTAGTTTGCCTTCATTTTAAGGGAGATTTTAGATGACATATTTGTAGCCTCTTTTGAGAGCCTCTTTCAAGGTGGAATCCTTGGGCAAGTTGGAATCCTTGTGTTGATGATTTGCTTAGAAGCGGAGATTGCTTGGGGGTTCCGGTTCCCTTGAGGTCACGTAAGAGATAGGTTTAGGTTGTGTGTGATATTAAAGGTCCAAAAGTGGAATAAGCTTTTGGGTTGTTAATATTACATCTTCATTTGTCTATCTATCTATCTTTACTTTCTTGTAATCGTTTGTCTATATCTAGTGTAATCCATTTGTGTTCTTTTCTTGTAACCGTGTGTTGTTGTTATTGCATCTTGTTCATCAAGTGTTGTTATTATATTTAGTGTGTTTTACTCTTGACGTCATTTCCTTTCTTGTTCTTCTTGTGAATCCGGGAGAGGTCATCAAAGGGGGTCCTCGGTTCTTCAAATCGTTGACTATTTTGGTGTATGTTTTCGTGTCTTCCTTGTCGATCTTGTATCATTTGATATCAAAGCCAAGCTTGATTTTGTTCCTATGAAGTCAATCTTGGGTTTGTTATATTGAAAATTGCAAAAAAAAAAAAAAGTGTCAAAATCGATTTTTTTTTTTAAAAAAGTACTATTCCCGTTTTTAACCCTAGGTCAAAATTTGAGTCTTTGATTTTGTTGTTTTCTTGTATTTTTAGTATTAGATTCTTGTTCTCTAACACTATAGGAGTCTAGGGTTCGAATTTGAGCCAAATCGGAGTTGATTTGAGTGTTCTACCCTTGATGTGGGCTTAAACTTGAAGAAAGAGAGGTGGGTTCAAGATCTGAAATTTTTGGTTGAGAAACTGAAAAAAATTGATGTTTGGAATGTGTTTAGAAGGTTGAAAATAGACTTGGTTCAAAATTTCATCGCATTCCGATCATCGGTTTAAGAGTTGGAGATTTTTGAAGTTCTTGGTGTTCTTGAGTGTTCTTGAGAAGATTCAAACCTTCATCTTGAATTCTTTTCAAAAGGTGGTGTTTGATCCTCAAAATTGAAGAAAAAGTTGTGTTGAGTGCCTAATTTATAAGTACCATGGCTTTGGGAGATGAGATCCAACCTATCTCAAAAGAGGCGATAATGGAAGCTCTCATGGATTGGCGACAAGAATTGAATAGTTGGACGAAGGATGGGTCACATTTGGAAGGAAACATGGAAAAAGTGACATATCTTACTACCCAAACCCCACCAAATGTAGCCCAACCACCACAATTCCACCAACAAACACCTTATTACCAAAGACCACATCCGATTCCACTTCAAGAACATATTCCCACTACAAACCAAGTTCCCGACGATATTGTTCATCCAACCCAAATCCAAATTGAGAAGACCAATTCTAACATGGAACCTTTGTTACTCGCTAACCAAGATGCTAGCATTTTACCTAGCATCACTCTTTCATTTGTGCAGGTTCATGAACAAATAATATCAAAGGAAGATGCAAGAAGAATTCCATATGAAAATGAGCTTGAAAGCCTAACGGAGTTCTTACCAAAGAATTCCAAACTTGAAAGGTGCAACGACAAGTTAATAAAGGAGTTGGATTCGAGGACGAATCCTCTTCAAGAAAGGGAGGATGATACAAAATCAATGGGCTCCACTCCTTTGGGATCGATGCTTCAAGGATCACATCTATGGATCCAAGATTTAGTTGTTTTAGGGGAACAAATACGTGTGTGGATTATAGCTTGGAGCGCGGGAGAAGCTACATTTGATGATGTCATCCACGGTAGCATTGAGCCACGACGTGTTTGGAAGATAGCGTGGGCTTCGAGAGAGCATGGACGCCCATGACATTATTTTGGGCTTTGGGTCACTTTTGGGCCCAATAGCTTTTAGGGTCACTTTTGGGTCCATTGTGTAATAAAGACCCATGGCCTATAAATAGCTAGTTTGCCTTCATTTTAAGGGAGATTTTAGATGACATATTTGTAGCCTCTTTTGAGAGCCTCTTTCAAGGTGGAATCCTTGGGCAAGGTGGAATCCTTGTGTTGATGATTTGCTTAGAAACGGAGATTGCTTGGGGGTTCCGGTTCCCTTGAGGTCACGTAAGAGATAGGTTTAGGTTGTGTGTGATATTAAAGGTTCAAAAGTGGAATAAGCTTTTGGATTGTTAATATTACATTTTCATTTGTCTATCTATCTATCTTTACTTTCTTGTAATCGTTTGTCTATATCTAGTGTAATCCATTTGTGTTCTTTTCTTGTAACCGTGTGTTGTTGTTATTGCATCTTGTTCATCAAGTGTTGTTATTATTTTTAGTGTGTTTTACTCTTGATGTCATTTCCTTTCTTGTTCTTCTTGTGAATCCGAGAGAGGTCATCAAAGGGGGTCCTCGGTTCTTCAAATCGTTGACTATTTTGGTGTATGTTTTCATGTCTTCCTTGTCGATCTTGTATCAGATCATCCCCAAGAGAGGATGTTTCAAGTATTTTGGGTCTATAATTCAAGGTAGTTGGGAGATTGACGATGATGTCACACATTGTATTGGGGCGGTATGAGCAAAATGGAGGCTCGCCTTTGGAGTCTTGTGTGATAATATGTACCACCTAAACTTAAAGGTAAGTTCCATAGAGTGGTGGTTAGGTCGAATATGTTGTATGAGTGTACAGTGTTGGTCAGTCAAGAACTTTCATGTGCAGAAGATAAAAGTTGTGGAAATGAGGATGTTGAGATAAATGTGTGGGTATACTAGGAGAGACATAATTAGGAATGAAGATATCTGGGACAGGATGGGAATAACCCTCGTGGTGGGCAAGATAAAGGGAAGCAAGGTAGGTTGAGATGGTTTGAGCATTTGAAAAGAAGCGTAGATGCCTCGAAGAGGAGGTGGGAGAGGCTGCTGGTGGTGGGTGTTCGGAGAGGTAGAGGTAGGCCGAAGAAGTACTAGGGGAGGTGATTAGACAAAGATGGTGCATCTTGAGCTTACTGAAGACATTACCGTCGATAAGAGGTTTTGGAGGTCGCGAATTAGAGCAGAAGGTTAGTTTGTATTTAGGCATTCTCTCGCGTTCCTGTGGGGTAGATTAGGTGGTTGTACTGTTAACTACTCTCTTACCAGTAGTATTAGCATTATTCTCGCAGTTTTTAGTTCGTCGATTGTTGTTACCAACTGTGTTTTCCTGTGCTTCGGTTATCACACTAGTTCATTGTTGTTACTGATCTTCTGCTATGTACTGCTTTTCAATTTCCTTAACGCTCTATTTCGTTGTTGTTACTGCTTTCATTTCCGTATTCTCTTTTTCAAAGTGCATTGAGATGCTTTACTTGAGTCGAAGATCTATCAAAAACAGCGTCTCTATCTCTATGAGTTAGGGTAAGATATGCGTTCACTCTACTCTCCCTGGACAGACTCCACTTGTGGGATTACAATGGGTATGTTGTTGTTGGTATCGATGAGTCAAACAACAACTTACCCGGCATATTCCCATAAAGTGGAGTGTGGGGAGGGTAAAGTGTACACAGTCCATACCAGTATCTGATATCTCAGATGAAGTAGAGAGAATTGGTATCAATGAGTCGATGACAATAATTGCAATGGCTAATTGTGTATGATCACCTTCTTGATCCTTTAGGTCACTGGATTTAAGCATTCTACATTTGGATTGATTCTGAGAAGGAAAACAAATCTACGTCATTTAATATTTTTGAAAGAAAGAAAAAGAAAAGAAAATAAAAGAGGAGTGACTTTACTTTTGTATAGTCATTTGTTTCCATTATATATTTTTATATAAGTAATATTAAAAATGGGAGAATTTACAAGCTCTTCAGTATAACATTAGGGAGCCTAGAAAATCCAAAAATTGTATCATACCATCCTTGCCCTTACATCAAAAGTATAAATTTTGTAGACATCTAACTTCACAAAAGAACTGTCTTTTGTGAAGAAATGAGGGTTCACATTTGGTGTCTTTTGTGATAAGAATGCGTCACCAAAAATTAATGGTAAATTTTATAAAGTGGTTATTAGACTAGGTGTGTTGTATTGTCTGAGTGTTGCAAGTCAAGAACTCACACTGTCCAGAAGATTTTAGTAGTAAAAATAAAGATGTTGAGATAGATGTGTGGGCATACAAAGAGAGATAAGATTCGGAACGAAGATATTGGAGACAAGGTAGGAGTAGCCTCGACAATGAAAATGTGAGAGAAGCGAGATTGAGATAGTTTGGACATGTAAAGAGAAGATGCACAGATGTCCCGATGAGGAGGTGGGAGAGGACTATGGTGGATCTAAGGGAGGTAGATTGGGGGGTGGTGATCAGAGAGGACATAGAGCAACTGCAGCTTACCGAGGACATTCCCCTAGATAGGAGGATTTGTGCAGGTCAAGGATTAAAATAGAAGGTTAGTAGGTAGCTGCGCGTTGTCTAGTTTCCCTATCATTATTATTATTATTATTACTACTCTCCTTCTATCTTATTCTTTGACATTATTATTACCTGTTGCTCCCTTTGCTTCAGTTATTGTAGTACTTATTGTTGATACTGCTATTTTCTCATTATTTTCGAAATGACTTCACTACTGTATTTCCTCTCCAAACTTGTTTTGTTATGTTTTACTTGAGCTGTGAGTCTTTCAGAAACAACCTCTCTACCTTCACAAGGTAGGGTCGCGTACACATCACCCTCCTCGAACCCCACTTATGGGATTACACTAGTTATGTTGTTGTTGATATCAAATGACACTAACTATAATTTCAATGTAGACACAACAAAATCGTCACTACAACATAAATTTGCTAATAAAATTTCAAGGACAAAAGCAAATATATATTATCATTTCTCTGCAGATACTTCATAAACATGAGAACTTACCAGTAAAACTTTGATCGAGTATTTAGTAATATTAGGATCAGCAACCCTTCCCTGAGCAGCTGCCTGGTAGATAGAAAAGCAGAATCACTCAGTTGACAAAAGAATATTGAAATTTAGGGTTATGCGAAGCACGAATCTAACAAACATCCGAGTGAGTAATTGTTTTTATGCCCTGAAACTATATATAGAAAAAATAGAGCAAGCAATAAACTTGTAATTTCTCTTTCCAGATTATTAAAACTGGATCATCATGGCAATAATCTGCACAGAGAAGGTCACATTTTGTTCATGTTTTATTGTCTGTAGCTTAAGTTGGTAGTTACACAAGCTTGCCACTAGCTTCTCATTGGTTGTGCTTCAGCCAGATTATTCAATAGCTTGTTATAAGTCACCAACCTCGTGATTAGATGTTAGTGACATTTTTGATGCCAGGCACATCATTATTCTGGGCTAGAAATAACTTGAGTTTGTCAGGTAGGTATTAATTGGACACAACAAAGGAGTACATGCCTTTAGTTGCTGAAAATGATTCATTTAAATTTATTTTTAAATTGCACATGGTCGACTTTGAGACTTCTCCTCAAGTGTTATTAATGTATTAGCCACCTAATAGCTAAAGTGGAACTGGTTCAAAGTATCAGAATTTATTGAATTTAAGAGTACGTATCAGTTGGGTGTTTTATTTAATATTTATAACTATGATGTGAGATGATCATTTCAGTTATGATGAGTATCATATTTTTAGTGTCCGATTCATTATTTAAAATGTATAAGTTCATACAATATAACCTATAATAATAATTAAATTTACCGTTAAATATTTGTAAATATACACAAAATCTTGACTAAAGCTACTGAAGTGGATACTTTAATATGTTAGTGTTGTTTTTTAGGCTGATTCAGAATTTATAATTTATGAGTACATATAATAATAATTGAATTTATGTTTGATCGAGATTAGATCTATGCATTGTATATTTGTAATGATATTTTCTTGGGGTTGCTAGCTTATGGTAGAGTTTACACATGATATGAATTGAAGTCGGAGACTCGATTTGGAGACATGCTAACTTTTTTAGCTATTGGGAGAATCAAGTACTCTCACATTTAGGAAACAATATTTAGAAATCTTTTTTCCTTTAAATATGCACACACACACACAGAGAGACATACATACATACAACCCTCAAATCTGCTCCAATTATATCGTTATTGCACGAAAATTAGTGACTCCTGTTTGTATGAAAACTTAAATGTCCTAAGCTATTAGTAGAAAATTGTTATTGAGATGGAATACAACAACAACATACCTAGTGAAATTCTCCAAGTGGGGTTTGGAGAAGGTTGGAGGTATGCAGATCTTACCCCTACCTTTAATTTTTTTTTTTTTTTTTGGTGTGTGTGTGTTGGGGGCGCACGGGGGGCTAGAGGGACAGTTTTTGATAGACCCTCGACTCAATAGAAGTGAAAATCAAAACACAAATGAAATGTAGAATAGCGACAACAAAGTACCAAGATAAACAGAGCACATGAAGCAACAAGTACAAGTACAAGTAGAAGAATAAACCTTAGCCCCTACCTTGAGTCACAAGACGGTGAACAAAAAAAAAAAATTGAATCAATTGACTTTGACTTTCCCTTGTCTTTGCTCAATCTCTTAGATCAACCTATTTTGAATATCAATTCATCTCGTTAAAGGGAGAAACCTATTCCAGAGTAATAAGTTAGCTAAACAGAAAGCTATTTCTTAACTTAGCTGCCCTTCGGGCATAAGTCTTGCCTACAAACACATCCACAACACAAGCATTCTGTGGCACCTATCATTCTTAGTACTTATCAAATTTGTAGAGAATTTAACTAACTTTTGGCACTAAATTATCTATATAATGCATTGCTTGTAAGAAGATATGCGCCACAAAAGAGATCATAATATGTTTAGCATGTTTACGTGATTTTAACTTTTAAATGCTTGAAAAAATGAGTCTGCTCAAATGTATGTATAAAAAGAATTGGTGTTCTTTCTCAGAAGTCCAAGCAAGATTAAATGAGTGAGGTTTAGAATAATAAGTGTACAACAATTTCTTTTTGTATTTCTTTTTGGTGTTTTGTGTCTTCTGTGAAGTTCTGACTCAAGATCTCACATAATGTTGCTTGCTCGATGAATCTACATATCCTGCTTTTTTCCCCCCTTGATTACGAAATTGAGGCATTTGGGTGTTTTCTTCTATCAGGGTTTGGTTATTGTTAAAGAAATATGTAGAAAAATACGGAGACTAAATCTGCATTTTGATACCTATTATGGAGGAGCAATCATTCTTTAGCAAGTTCCTTGTCAACCTTCGTTCATCTTGCAAGTAAGTTGTTTTTTCTTTTTGTGTATGTCTAAATATTAGTAAGTGCGCACGTACTAGTAGGAAGGATGATGACAATTCATGACATATAACTTGGTGATAAACCTGTATATGATGGTCTGTGAAGCAATCGTTTCAGCACTCGAACTTAACTTATTAACCATCATTATTTGCATGTGTTTACATGTGGTTGGGTAGCATTAATTTACTTTCACTTCTATCTTGGTTGATCTTTGTTAGATAATGTTTCTTCTGTTTAGTAGTCTGCATAAAGTTGCTAGCTTTGCTACCATGAGACACTAGTGTTGGCATTACATAGAGAGCAATTGCTTAGCTTTTGTGTGCTACTTTTGCCTCAGGTTCAGAGCTATTGAATCCCTTTCCCAAAAAATTATACTTTACAAATAGGATAAAAACTATTTTTTTGGTTATATAAGCTGTTGAATTCCCTTGACATGAGGGAAAATTCTAGTAAAATTTAAAAATTGCTTTAGGTCGCAGATTCTGATCCCATGCATGACACCTTAAAATCCCCTTTATGAAATTTTGGCTCTGCCACTGTTTTGCTTTATATTAATTGGATGTTATTTTACGCCTGGTTAACTTTTTCTTTGGTATTTGAAGGTATTACACCGGCTATCCGAAGGATCTTGGGCCGTCAAGGGTTATTCACTTTACCTCGGAACGAGAATTTGTTCAACTTCTTCATCAAGGCTACCCGATAGTTGTTGCATTTACGATAAAGTAATATGAGTTTATAGTTTCTCTTCCATCCTTTCATGTCTAAAATAGTTTTATCGCATTAACCCCTGGATCAATGTAATTTTTGGATGTTGTAGGAGTAACTACAGCAAACATCTTGACAAAGTTCTAGAGGAGTCTGCAGCTGAGTTTTATCCACATGTAAAATTTTTACGTGTATGACACTTCTTGAACTTCCCATTCAAGTTTAGATAGAATATAATTTCTAGAATGGTACGAAAAAATCTCTTTAGGTGTCTGTGATGTCGGTGGTCTACAAGTTTAGTTTTGGTTAGAAATATGGAAAGGATCTCATTATCTAGAATTGAATTTTGATAGAATAAAATGTTTTCCCAGCTCATGCATAACATTGCCCATGTCTTCATTATTATTTTGTATTGTTCAGGTAGAATGCCCGAAGTACCCTGGGTTTTGCATAACAAGACAAAAGAAGGAATACCCATTTGTAGAGATATTTCATAGTCCAGAACAGGTACTTTTGTAGGGTCGGGACATTATATGTTTATACCAAGTGTGGCTTATGATTGCCTCGATGCGTTTGCTACAATCTAATTAGAAAGTACCGTTTTATCTGATTACATCCTGATTTGTTCCTCTTCAAAAACTGAGAATGCTCATACATGACCTTCATAACAATAGGGGGAATGGGGGATGTAAAATATTTTATAGATAAATTTGTTGATTTGTGAAAAGATACAAACTGCAGTGGAAGGATTTATGCCCCTCAGAATCAATTGCAAGATGAAGAAGAGGCTTTCTTGGATGCACGCTCTGTTAAAGTAGGGAAAATCTACTGGATTTACTTTGTGATTGAACTTATAATAGGCAGCTAATAGAGCGAAATATCTCGGTATATCGAATACAGTGGGTGAAGAGGGAGTGGTTTTATTTTTCAGAACTCATGTTGAGTTGAAGCATGATAGGTTATCATAATTTTTTTATGTTGCCTGCTGTGAAGGCCTGATTTAATAGAATATTAGGTCCAAACATGTCTTATCTTATGCATAATCTTCAGCAACTAAAGGGGTGTGCTTTTTTGTTGTCTCTAATCCCTACCTGACAAACTCAAGTTATTTCTTGCCTAGAATAATGATGTGCCCGACATCAAAAATGCCACTAACATCTAATCACGAGGTCGGTGACTTCTAACAAGCTATTGAATAATCTAGCTGAAGCATAACCAATGAAAAAGCTAGTGGCAAGCTTTTAACTACCAACTTAAGCTACAGACAATAAAACATGTGCAAAATGTGACCTTCTCTGTTCAGATTATTGCCATGATTTTCCAGTTTTACAACAACAACAACAAACCCAGTGTATTCCCACATAGTGGGGTCTGGGGGGTAAGATGTACGCAGTCCATACCACTACTTCAGGAGAAGTAGAAAGGCTGTTTCCGATAGACCCCCGGCTCAAGACAAGGAATAATAAATAGATACTTAATAGAGCATGGAACAGGATGTCAAGACAAAAATACGCCGCCCACACGAATAATAAACAAAGAATAGTAAACACATTCGTAATAAAGCATACAACACAGTGTCCTAGCAAGAATAATACATCTACCAAGTAATGTCCTACCCCAACGACTCAAACTGGCACTAGCCTTCTATCCTAATTCGCGCCCTCCAGATCTTCCTATCTAGGGTCATGTCCTCAGTGAGCTGTAACTGCTCCATGTCCCGCCTGATCACCTCTCTCCAGTATTTCTTTGGCCTACCCCTACCCCGCCAGAAACCATCCAAAGCAAGCTTCTCACACCTACGAACCGGGGCATCCGTGCCCCTCCTCATCACATGCCCAAACCATCTCAATCAGACTTCCCGCATCTTGTCCTCTACCGAAGCCACTCCAACCTTTTCCTGAATAGTCTCATTTCGAACTCTATCACCACTATTAAGCCCACACATCCAACACAACATCCACTTTTCCGCCACCTTCAATTTTTGAATGTGAGTTCTTGACTGGCCAACATTCCACTCCATACAACATGGCCGGCCGGACTGCCACCATGTAGAATTTGCCTTTAAGCTTGGGCGGCACCTTCCTATCACACAACACCCTCGAGGCGAGCTTCCACTTCATCCATCCCGCTCCATTACGATGGGAGACATCCTCGTCAATCTCACCATTCCCCTTAATCATGGACCCCAGATACTTGAAACTATCCCTCTTACACACCATCTGGAATCCAACCTTACTACCACCTCGTCTTCCTGCCTCACGTCATTAAACTTGCATTCCAAATATTCTGTCTTGCTCCTGCTCAACCTGAACCCTTTAGACTCAAGGGTCCGTCTCCACACCTCTAATTTATCATTCACCCCCCCCCCCCCGTCTCATCAATCAAAACTACATCATCTGCAAAAAGCATACACCAAGGCACCTCTCCTTGAATACGCTGCGTCAATACATCCATCACCAAGGCAAACAAAAACGGGCTAAGAGTGGAACCCTGATGCAACCCCGTCAAGACAGGGAAATGCTCTGAGTCTCCTCCCGCCGTCCTCACCTGAGTCTTAGCTCCATTATACATGTCCTTGATTTCTCTAATATACGCCACAGGTACCCCACTCACCTCCAAGCATCTCCAAAGCACCTCCCTAGGGACTTTGTCGTACGCCTTCTCCAAGTCGATAAACACCATGTGTAGATCTCTTTTCCTTTCCCTATACTGTTCCACCAGTCTCCGCACCAGGTGAATTGCCTCCGTCGTCGAGCGCCCGGACATAAATCCAAACTGATTTTCCGAGATAGACCCTATCCTCCTCAACCTCAACTCGACCATTCTCTCCCAAATCTTCATAGTGTGGCTCAATAACTTAATACCTCTATAGTTATTGCAACTCTGAATGTCACCCTTATTCTTATAAAGAGGGATCATAGTACTCCATCTCCAAGCCTCGGGCATTTTCGCCGACTTGAAAATGCCGTTAAATAATTCAGTCAACCACCTTAAGCCAGCCTCTCCAGAGAACTTCCAAAAATCCACAGGGATCTCATCAGGCCCCGTCGCCCTACCCTTTACGCATCCTGCGAACAGCCTCTCTGACCTCTTCTACCTTAAAACGTCTACAATAACTAAAATCACGACATTCCTCTGTGTGCTCCGGCTCCCCTAAAACAATAACTCTATCCCCTTCTTTATTCAATAACCTATTGAAGTACGACTGCCATCTCTTCTTAATGTGACCATCCTCCACCAATACTCTACCATCCTCCCCCTTAATGCATTTCACCTGGTAGAGGTCACGACCCTTCCTCTCCCTAGCCTTAGCAAGCCTAAACAACCTCTTTCCCCCTCTTTTCTCCTCTAACCCCGCATACAAGCTCTCGAACGCTGCTGTCTTAGCCGCCGGGACTGCTAACTTAGCCTCCTTCCTAGCTATCTTGTACTCCTCCCTATTAGCCCGTTTCTCATCTTCATCCCTACTCTCACCCAACTTAGCATACACCCCCTTCTTAGTCTCCACTTTCTTCCTAACTTCTTCATTCCACCACCAATCCCCCCGACGATGGCCGGCACAGCCCCTGGAAATACCCAACACCTTACTAGCAGTCCCCTTGATGCACCTAGCCGCCCTATCCCACATACCATCCACGTCCCCCCTGCACTCCCACACCCCCATTCCCGCCACCTTCTCCCCTATCTCCCTCGCATTCGCCGGTGTAAGGCCGCCCCACTTAATTCTAAGTCTACCCTCCTCACCCCTTCTCTTCTTATCTTTCTTAATACCTAAGTCTATCACCAAGAGCCTATGCTGGGTCGAAAGATTCTCACTCGGGATGACTTTACAGTCCTTACACAACACCCTATCCCCTTTCCTAAGCAGCAAAAAGTCAATTTGCGTCTTGGCTATCGCGCTTCGAAAGGTGATCAGGTGATCTTCCTTCTTCGGGAAGCTCGAATTCACCACTACCAACCCAAAGGACCTCGCAAAATCCAACAGAGCAGTTCCCTCCTCATTTCTCTCCCCAAAACCAAAACCTCCATGCACATCGCCAAAGCCTCCCGGTAACGCCCCAATATGCCCATTGAAATCCCCTGCTACAACAATCTTCTCGGAACTAGGCACTCCTCTCACCACCTCATCCAACACCTCCCAAAACCGCATCTTCTCCTCCCCATCCAAGCCCACTTGCGGTGCATAAACACTACACACGATCAGAGTAGACCCCCCAATGACCAACTTAACAGTCATCAACCTATCGCTGATCCTCTTAACCTCCACTACCTGCCCTCTAAGCTCTTCATCTACTAAGATGCCAACTCCATTCCTACGCCTCTCGCTACCAGAGTACCACAACTTGTAACTATCCACATCCCTAGCCTTAAACCCTACCCACTTAGTCTCTTGCACACACACTATAGTGATCCTCCACTTTTTAAGAATCTTTACTAGCTCTATAGACTTACCCTGCAGAGTACCTATATTCCAAGACCCAACCCGTAGCCTATCAACTCTAGCAACCCATCTTCCTCTACCTCCCCTAACGTCGGGCCTAGCCCCCACTCCCCCACTCGCCCTTCCCTCCTCCCCCACCCCCAACACAGGCCCCCCGCCCCAACCCCCTCGAACATGACCCTATCCTACCATCAATGCCCACAACCACAACTCCCATAAAAAAAAACACAACGACAGTAATCAAGCAACAACAGGAAATAGAAGGCACAAGCATAGTATATAATAATGTCATAATAAAGAAGAAGTCAAATCCACCAATTATAACTAAGTCAAGCAATGGAATAAATCGGAAATATACGACAACAGACAATCCCAACAAATTAAGCGCAAGTCAAGATACAGGAGATAATACTAGAAATTATACGAAGAATGAAATAGCAAAGGTTAGAAGTCACCGGGTTACGCTTGTAGACCAAATCCTCTTTTCCTGCGTGGTATGTTGGGTCCCAGCAAACTGATGCTGAAACTGGTCGCCGGGATAATTGGCCGGAGCTTCGTCGGAGTGCCTTCGGAATCCGAAGTTGTGGGAACCAGATCTGGTCGGAACCAGAAGTACCGTCAGATGGACCCGCCGGATCGGTCGCTTGTGACCAGGGCTGCGCGCTGCCTATATCGCCGAAGTCGATCCGACAGCGACCTTGACTGGCGGCGAAAGCACGAGTGGTTCGAACGACGGAGGGGGACAGGAAACGGGAGAGAAGAGGGTAGAGAGAACTGGGGAGAGAGAAGGGGGGGAGTGGGGGTTATCATTGCCTGTTACCGGCGCTCCGACGCCGTCGCCGGCGTCAGCCAGTCAAGGGGCAGTGGTCGTGGGTTTAGTGAACGTTAGAGAGAGAGCCAAGAACGTTTGAATCTAGTCGTTATAGCACTAATACTTTCGAAAATACAGTACTAGAACAAAAGGAAGCAAGAACATCCCAGTTTTAATAATCTGGAAAGAGAAATTACAAGGTTTATTGCTTGCTCTATTTTTCCTATATAGTTTCAGGGCATAAAAACAATTACTCACTTGGATTTTTGTTAGCTTTGTGCTTTGCATAACCATAAATTTCTATTTTCTTTTGTCTTCAACTGAGTGATTCTGCTTTTCTCTCTACCAGGCAGCTGCTCAGGGAAGGGTTGCTGATCCTAATATTACCAAATACTCTGTCAAAGTTTTACCTGTAAGTTCTCATGTTTATGAAGTATCTGTAGAGAAATGATAATATATATTTGCTTTTGTCCTTGAAATTTTATTAGCAAATTTATGTCGTAGTGACGATTTTGCTGTGTCTACATTGAAATTATAGTTAGTGTCATTTGATAACAACAACAACTTACCTAGTGTAATCCCGTAAGTGGGGTTCGGGAAGGGTGATGTGTACGCGACCTTACCCTACCTTGTGAAGGTGGAGAGATTGTTTCTGAAAGACTCTTGGCTCAAGTAAAACATATCAAAACAAGTTTGGAAAGGAAATACAGTAGTGAAGTCACTTCAAAAATAATGAGACGAGCAGTATCAACAATAAGTACTACAATAGCTGAAGCAAAGGGAGCAACATGTAATAATAATATCAAAGAATAAGATAGTAGGAGAGTAATAATAATAATAATACTGATAAGGAAACTAGACAATGCACAACTACCAACTAACCTTCTATTGTAATCCTTGACCTGCACAAATCCTCCTATCTAGGGTAATGTCCTCGCTAAGCTGCAGTTGCGCTATGTCCTCTCTAATCACCTCTCCCAATCTACATCTCCTTAGATCCACCATAGTCCCCTCCCACCTCACCGGAACATCTGTGCATTTCCTCTTTACATGTCCAAACCATCTCAATCTCGCTTCTCTCACATTTTCATTGTAGAGGCTACTCCTACCTTGTCTCCAATATCTTTGTTCCGAATCTTATCTCTCTTTGTATGCCCACACATCCATCTCAACATCTTTATTTTTACTACTTAAATCTTCTGGACAGTGTGAGTTCTTGACTTGCAACACTCCGCCCGTACAACACACCTGGTCTAATAACCACTTTATAAAACTTACCATTAATTTTTGGTGACACATTCTGATCACAAAAGAACACTGAATGTGAACCTTCATTTCATCACACAAGACAGTTCTTTTGTGAAGTTAGATGTCTACAAAATTTATTACTTTTGATGCAACGTCAAGGATGGTATGATACAATATTTGGATTTTCCAGGCTCCCTAATGTTATACTGGAGAGCTTGTAAATTCTCCCACTTTTATTGTTACTTTTACCTTACCAAAAACAAGAAAGAAGGTATTGGTATTCTACAATTTTTATGTATGTTTTTACTTGTCAGCGAAGCTGGTTACAATTTCTTAAGATTATAGGTGGCAGGGAAAATTCCCTCCTGCATTTACTCTAGTGGAAACTAAAGTCTTGTAAAGAGACAAATTAACCAGAAAATCAATATATTTGTTGCATGTTCCAGATTCACTTGTTGACGGAGCCATTAGATACCCAATGAGTCCATGACCAACTTTATTCTCGGTGGAATGTTGTTGGGTGCAATATTATGGTTAATAAGATCCTCGTGAATGAGAAACCTAGCAACCATACAACCCAAAACTTAGCCCAAGAACAGCTAAATCCTCTGTTGCAGACTAGATTCAAGTGTTCCCTTGCTTGTCCTTCATTTTGGCGCATGTCTTTGTTAAGAAGAATGGTCATCAGTAATAATACTAGTGAGTCCATATTTGGTGCTAGTTAATATATAAGTCTAGTATCCAGTTCACAGACTTTTCCCTGCTCTTTCATATCCATTACTTGCTTCATCATCCCTCTGCGAGAATTTTCTGCTGTGGTAATCTGATTTTCTGCTTGATCTCCACCATCATATGATATATGAGTGAGATCTTTCTCATGAATGATAGAATAAAAGCATGCTGGAAAGTTAAGTGTGTAAACCAAACTCATCTTGTATTAAAAGCGGTTCTGATCATTAATATTCTTTTAATTTCAGTTCAACTATGATGTAAGTGCTTATGGATTTCGTGAGTTCTTCAAACGGCATGGAATCCGATCTTCAGATTCAAATTAAAGGTTAAGGAGTATCGAACATGCTATTTCCTCGCTCCCGATAAAATGGTATGCTTTTTACCTGCTGTTTTAGACTAATTGCCCTCATTTTTTTTGAATTATCAAGCATGTACAGGAACATGCTGTTTCCAGACGACATTTGTTTTGCCTCTCCAAACTGCTTAATGCTTATTTGTTCTTTCCTTTTCTGGTGAAAAATAGTCACAGTTTATCTTTTGTGAATTTTGTTCTTGAACGTTATCAACAGTATTAACCGTCTTAGGCGACACGAGCTGGTAGAAGATGAAGAAATTAATGTGAAGCTGAGCTTATATTCATGGGCTTCTCAGAGACATGAATATCTTTGTTAAAGATATCATGGATCCAGTAGCTATTAGGGATGTTATGACTCATACAGATAATAATAGGTGCGTTACTGAGTTATGAACTGGTTTCTTGCACAATTTGTGAAGAGCAATGTTCTGTTTTGCATCCATTATTAAATACCCTTTTTGAATACCTTGGTTCTCCTGAACTAGTTAGAATTTCAGACTTCTCTGCACACTGCTCGTCATTGTGGCATGCCACATGAACTAGTGTTTTGACCTGTATCTAGTCATTATTCATACTATTGTGGATGCCATCAAGTTATATGAATAAAATGATCTTGGCTTTAACGGGTTCTGTGCATATATATTGCTTTAGTAACATCAAATGGAAATGGGTGTGTTTGGAGTAAATAAAATTCTGGTCAGCAAATGACAACTGCAGGAAAGCACAATTTCATCATTAGAGAGGTCTTTCTTGAGGAGAAACATTTCCCAAATTTCTTTAAGCCATGCCAAATGAGAGTATATTTTCAAAGTAATACTACCTCTATCCGAAATTATTGGCCACTTCTCTTTCATCGAAAGTTTAAAACCTTTTAAACAACCAAGCTTCAATCACAAAGTAAAATCACCTTTCATAGTCATTCCCTTTGTTCATCAAGACTTTTAACTATGTAGTGCAGGGGTCTGTCTTATAACCACCTTGAACAACTTCAAAAATCTGAATTAGAGGTGTCTGAAAAATTTCTTACCTTGAAACTAGACTGAATTTTATTAGCAGTATCTTTTCGTTCCAAAAGAAAAAAGGTTGTAAACAAAATAAGCTACATTCTGGCATTTTGACACTACAAATATCACTAGAAAAGTAACACAAAATACTAAGTAATGCTTTTACAGCGAGGCAAATTATTGGACTTTGAGAATTTTCCTGGAGTATGTATTAACCAACTATGACCCACTAGGTGGGAATATACTGGATTTGTTGTTGTAGTATTATGTATTAACCAACTATACCTAAGTGGGTCCCGTCTGAGGTATGAAAATTTATTGCAATGGCATTTATGTCCTTATATTGTGTTGGTCTTCTAATTTATGTACTTTACAACAACAAATTACAAGCTATAGCTCTAATAGTGGGTGGCTCCGGATTTTTTATCCCAATAAGAAAAGTCTTTAAATACTAACCCTCCTTTCCTTTTTAGTATAGTACAAGTACAATTTTGTCCTCTACACCTCAAATATTTCTAAACTTTTCATACTCATTTGTCTCTCAAATTTTATTTTTATTTTTATTATTTTTACTTTAATTTTATTTTCATTTTCATTTTTAATTCACTTGTCTCAACCTTTATTTATTTTCTCTTTTTTCTCTTTCCTCAAATATTATCTATTTCTTCATTTTTTTTTTAATTCATTTGTCTCAACTTTTTTTTTATCATTTCTCTTTTTCCCCCTCATTTTTATCAAATTTTATTTTTATTTTTCTCAATTTTTTTAATTCTTCGCTTTTTTCTTTATCTTTATTTTTTTCTTGTCTTTTTTTTCTCAATCTCTTTTTTTATTTCTCTATTTTGTTTGATCGTTTTTTTCTTTTTTTCTCAACTTCTATTATATTTTGCTAATAAATAAAAAAAATTGGATAATCCGCAAAGGGATTTTTTTTTTTACATCAAAAAAATTCAAGGGCATGAATTGTTGTTAGGAAGTTCTTTGAGATAAGTTTTGCCTCTAAGACAAAAATTATAGAACTCCTCATGAATTAAGGCATAATGTGGTAGTGCCAATTCTTGCTTGTGGAGCATAACTTGTTGTTTAAAAATCCTTGAGTTAAGTCTTGCTTCGAAGACAAGAGTTATAGAACATCTCATAAATCAAAAAACAATTTGGTAGTGTCAACACTTATTCATTGGGTGTAACTTGTTCTTTTGAGAGGTTCTTGGGCTAAGTTCTATCTTAGAGGCAAGACTAATAGAGCATCACATAAATCAAGACACAGTATGATAGTGTCAACTTTTGTCCACGGGGCGTAACTTATCGGTTAAGTCTTGCCTCTAAGGCAAGAGTTATAGAATATCTCATAAATCAAGACACGATGTGGTAGTATCAACTCTAGCCCATGGACCATGGGGTGCAACTTGTTTGAAAGTCCTTGGACTAATTCGAGCCTCTAATGCAAGAGTTATAGAGCATTTCACAAATCAAGACATAATATGGTAGTGTCAAGTCTTACCCGTGGAGCATAACTTGTTGTTTAAAAGTTCTTGATTTATAAAACATCTCATAAATCAAGACACGATGTAGTAGTGTTAAATATTGTCCGTGGAGCATAACTTGTTGTTTAAAAGTCCTTGAGCTAAGTCTTGTCTCTAAAGTAAGAGTTATAGAACATCTCATAAAGCAAAACATAATGTGATAGTGTCAACTCTTAATCGTGGGACATAACTTGTTATTTGAAAGTCCTTGGGTTAAGTCTTGCCCCTAAGGCAAGAGTTATAGAATATCTCATAAGGCAAAACACAACGTGGTAATGTCAACACTTGTCCATGGGGCACAATTTGTTACTTGAAAGTCCTTGGTCTAAGTCTTGCCTCTAAGGGAAGAGTTATAAAGTATCTTATAAATCAATACACGATGTAGTGGTGTCAACTCTTACCCTTGCGGCATAAATTATTGTTTGATGGTCCTTAGGCTGAGTCTTACCTTTAAGACAAGAGTTATAGAGCATTTCATAAATAAAAAACACAATGTGTTAGTGTTGACTCTTGCCCAATATACGTAACTTGTTTGAAAATTCTTGGGATAAGTCGTGCCGCTAAGGTGAGAGCTGTAGAACATCTCATAAATAAAGACATAACGTGGTAGTGTCAACTCTTGCCCGTGTAGCATAATTTATTATTTGAATGTCCTTGATCTAAGTCTTGCCTCTACGACAAGAGTTGTAGAACATCTCATAAATGAAGACATAACGTGGTAGTGTCAACTCTTGTCCGTGGGGCATAATTTGTAGTTTGAAAGTCCTTGAGCAAAGTCTTATCTCTAAGGCAATAGTTGTAGAACATCTCATAAAGAAAACATAACGTGGTAGAGTCAACTCTTGCCCGTTGGGCATAATTTGTAGTTTGAAAGTCCTTGAGCTACATATTACCTCTAAGGCAATAGTTGTAGAACATCTCATAAATGAAGACATAACGTGGTAGAGTCAACTCTTGCCCGTGGAGTATAATTTGTAGTTTGAAAGTCCTTGAGCTAAGTCTTGTCTCTAAGGCAATAACTGTAGAACATCTCATAAATGAAAACATAACGTGGTAGAGTCAAGTCTTGCCCGTGAGGCAGAATTTGTAGTCTGAAAGTCCTCGAGCTAAGTCTTGCCTCTAAGGCGATAGCTGTAGAACATCTCATAAATGAAAACATAATGTGGTAGAGTCAACTCTTGCTCGTGGGGCATAATTTGTTGTTTGAAAGTCGTTAAGCTAAGTCTCGCCTCTAAGGCATTAGTTGAAAACATCTCATAAATGAAAACATAACGTGGTATAGTCAACTCTTGCCCGTGGGGGCATAATTTGTTGTTTGAAAGTTTTTGAGCTAAGTCTTGTGTCTAAGGCAATGTAGAACATCTCACAAATCAAAAAATAATTTGGTAGTGTCAACTCTTGTTCATTGGGTGTAACTTGTTCTTTTGGGAGGTTCTTGGTCTAAGTTTTATCTTAGAGGCAAGACTAATAGAGCATCACATAAATCAAGACACAATATGATAGTGTCAACTCTTGTCCATGGGGCGTAACTTGTCGGCTAAGTCTTGCCTCTAAGGCAAGAGTTATAGAATATCTCATAAATTAAGACACGATGTAGTAGTATCAACTCTAGCCCATAGCCCATGGGGCGCAACTTGTTATTTGAAAGTCCTTGGACTAATTCGAGCCTCTAATGCAAGAGTTATAGAGCATTTCACAAATCAAGACATAATATGGTAGTGTCAACTCTTAACCGTGGAGCATAACTTTTGTTTAAAAGTTCTTGATTTATAAAACATCTCATAAATCAAGACACAATATAGTAGTGTTAAATATTGTCTGTGGAGCGTAACTTGTTGTTTAAAAGTCCTTGAGCTAAGTCTTGTCTCTAAAGTAAGAGTTATAGAACATCTCATAAATCTAAACATAATGTGATAGTGTCAACTCTTACTCGTGGGACATAACTTGTTATTTGAAAGTCCTTTGTCTAAGTCTTGCCTCTAAGGGAAGAGTTGTAAAACATCTTATAAATCAATACACAATGTGATGGTGTCAACTCTTACCCGTGGGGCATAACTTATTGTTTGATGGTCCTTAGGCTGAGTCTTACCTCTAAGACAAGAGTTATAGAGCATTTCATAAGTAAAAAACACAATGTGTTAGTGTTGACTCTTGCCCAATATACGTAACTTGTTTGAAAATTCTTAGGATAAGTCGTGCCATTAAGGCGAGAGCCGTAGAACATCTCATAAATAAAGACATTACGTGGTAGTGTCAACTCTTGCCCGTATAGCATAATTTATTATTTGAAAGTCCTTGAGCTAAGTCTTACCTCTACGACAAGAGTTGTAGAACATCTTATAAATGAAGACATAACGTGGTAGTGTCAACTCTTGTCTGTGGGGCATAATTTGTAGTTTGAAAGTCCTTAAGCAAAGTCTTGTCTCTAAGGCAATAGTTGTAGAACATCTCACAAATGAAAACATAACGTGGTAGAGTCAACTCTTGCCCGTGGGGCATAATTTGTAGTTCGAAAGTCCTCGAGCTAAGTATTGTCTCTAAGACAATAGTTGTAGAACATCTCATAAAAGTCTTGCCCGTGGGGCATAATTTGTAGTTTGAAAGTCCTCGAGCTAGGTCTTGCCTCTAAGGCAATAGTTGTAGAACATCTCATAAATGAAAACATAACGTGGTAGAGTCAACTCTTGCTCATGGGGCATAATTTGTTGTTTGAAAGTCGTTGAGCTAAGTCTTGCCTCTAAGGCAATAGTTGAAAACATCTCATAAATGAAAACATAATGTGGTATAGTCAACTCTTGCCCGTGGAAGCATAATTTGTTGTTTGAAAGTCCTTGAGCTAAGTCTTATGTCTAAGGCAATGTAGAACATCTCATAAATGAAAACATAATGTGGTAGAGTCAACGCTTCCCCGTGAGACATAATTTGTTGTTTGAAAGTCCTTGAGCTAAGTTTTGCATCTAAGGTAATAGTTGTAGAACATCTCATAAATGAAAAAATAATATGGTATAGTCAACTCTTGCCCGTGGGGACATAATTTTTTGTTTGAAAGTCCCTGAGCTCAGTCTTGCCTCTAAGGTAAGAGTTATAAAACATCTCATAAATCAAAATACAATGTGGTAATGTCAACTCGTGCCCATGAAACATAGCTTCTTGTATGAAAGTCATAAGTCTTGCATCTACAATGTGGTAGTGTCAACTCTTGCTAATGAAACGTAACTTGTTGTTTGAAAGTCATAAGTCTTGCCTTTATAATGTGATAGTGTCAGCTCTTGCTCATGAGATGTAAGTTGAATAGAAGAAATCGGAGAAAAGAATAAAAATAATAAAAACTGCGGAAAAAGAAGAAAATGAAGAAAAATATTAAAAAAATAAAAATCAAAGAAAATGTAGAAGTTGAGAGAGAATGAAAAAATAAATAAGGACTGATAAAAATAAAAAAATTAAATAAAAATAAAGGTCGAGAAAAATTTAATTCAAAAAAAATAAAAAATAAAAATCAAAGAAAAATATATATATTTTTTTTTTATAAAAGTAGACATTGAGAGATATAAAGAAAAAAAGGTAAGGGTTGAGAAAAACAAAAAAGAACAAAAAAAAAGGTGGAAAGAAAAAAAGAAAAAACCAAAGTAAAAAAAAAAAAGAAAAGAAAAGAAGTTGAGAGGAAAAAAGTAAGGGTTGAGAAAAATCATAAATAAAAAGAGAAAAAGAAATAAAATTAAAATTAGAAAGAAAAAAAATAAAAGTTGAAAGATATAAATATGGAGTTGTTATCCATTATGAGGATTATTTATGTAATTTACTTCATTAGTCAAGGACAATTTCGTTCAAAAAAAATATTAGTTAATAGATAAAGACTATTTTAAGAAAAAAAAATTATATTGAGCTAAAATTTGAAAGTCACCCAAATTTGGATCTATTTCTGAGATTTACCCATGTCTCGTATTGCTTCAGCTTTTAAGAAATTTCTTTGTGCCCCACCGGGCTTAAGTTCAATTATGAAAGAGAAAAATAAAAGACTAGCTCATTTTAAGGACAATTCGTGCAATTTCAATGTTTAATCTATAATTTGTATCTATAATCTATATCTATATCTATAATATATAATTTTTATATATATATATATAATATTAAAAGTGTGAAAGACCTTTAGAAAAGTGATTTGAACTTTTTGCCGTTCATTAAAAGTCTCCATAATAGATAAAATTGTCTTTTCATCTTTTTATTTGAATTATTATATTATTATATTTTTATAATATTGAATATTAACTATAATAAATATATTAAAAAATAATAGAGGAGAAGTTTGTTAGGTGTAAATTTGCTGAATTTTTCTATTTTTAAGGGAAAAGATTTGTTTTCTTAATGTTTTCTACATGTTTTCCTACATTTATGGAAAATATTGATTTTCTAATATCGACAAACGGGATGAATTTTTCAAAATCTATGAGAAAAGTTAATTTTTTTAAGGTAAGAAAATTATTTTTATGAAAAATAGTTATTAAAATATATGAATATATGAATATATGAAATACTCTTAAAATATTAATTAGTGTCCTTTTTTATTTATGAATCCTCTACGTCTATATCTATAAAAACCCTTTTAATTTTAGATTTTTATTTTGTTGCGGTTGTTACGAGGTAAGTTTTTTAAAGTTTTAGTATATTCCTGAAGAGACAATTGTTATAGTATCTATGATTTTTAATAATAAATTCTTGATGTCCGTTTTGTAACGTGGATACTTCTACTTACATGTTTGTCATCTGGACCCTTGAACTCGCTAAAAACAACATTTTAAACACTTTTTTTTGTGAGTGTAACACACTCGCCCCACGTCAGTCGCCACGTCAGCTTTCACATCATTTTCAGGTATTACATTAAATTTCATGTCATTTTTAAAATGCTACATAAGAAATTAAATATTAAAAATAAATTTAATAAAATAATATTTTTTTATAAATTGTAGAAAAAATTAATAATCATGTTTTTATTTTTGATCACAAATTAAATATCAAATTAATTTTTAACTAATGTAAATTCTTAACTATAAATTCAAATATACAAACATAATGAATTTTTAATTTTTAAATTTGAATATCTTTAACAAATTCACAAAAACTTCAAGTTTTTTCAAGCTTATTCATGAAATTCACTAATTCTTCAATATCTACTATCACTCACTTTCAATTCATATTTAAATTTTAATCCCAAATAAATATGAAAAGATTTCAAATTTAAATTTTAATCCCCCAAAAAATTATAAAAAAAATTGAATTGAGAGGAAAAATTTTAAAAATAAAATAAAAAGTGAATTGAAAGTTTATTTGATTTGGGATTGGGGGTGGTAGACGGGTGTATGGGATGGTGGGGGTGCTGGATAGGGTGAGGGGTGGCAGAACGGGGGATGGGTGGGGTGGCTGGATGGGGTGAGGGGTGGGGTGGGGGTGGATGGATGAGGAGGGGTGGCTGGACGGGGGAGGGGGTTGGGGAAGGGAGGATTTTTTTTATTTTTTATTTTAAATTTATTAATTTTTAAATATTTTTTTTATTTAAAAAGATGGAGGGAAAAAAAGGTCTTTTTTATTTTTTTTAATTTTAATATTACTTTAATAGACGTATAATGCTCTCACTGGCTCAAACGCGCGTGACCACACGCACCATATCCTACTCGGCAATTTTAATGCCACATAGATCCGGTCGATGGTCAAGGGCTTAAAATATTGAATTTTATTGAGTTGAAGGGTTCAAATGACAAACATGTAAGTAGAAGTATCCACATTACAAAATGAACATAGTATAAGGATCCATCGAACCATTTTGCCATAGATAAATGTTATAGTATTTATTATTAAAGAGATACATTTGCTTGTGACTTGAGATAAGTTTTCTCAAATTTTAATATAAACTTGAAGTTTATAATAATAAATTATTATCTATTCTTGATAGGCAATTGCATGTCCAAATATTTGAGATACATATTACTCCGTTTATATTTTGAATAAATACAAACTTTTAACGTGGGTGACTTTTTTAATAATTTTATTTTTCGTGAGACACACGTACAAATTACGTACACTTGACTAGTAATATTAATAGTACAATTAGGTGTTTAATTTACTTATAAATATGAGGCGAGAAGATTAATTCAGTTATGAATGTGAAAAAGAAAGCAATTACACATAAATTGAGAGTAAGTAGTATTAATTAACCTGATAAAAAAGATATGAGAATATTTAACTTGTGGTAAGAGGTTAAAATGAAGGACTGATACGAAAAATAATATCTACTTCATACCAGTCATACTTAATGATTTCAAAAGCAAAGAGTATTCTCTTATTATATAAGAGGGAGTTGGGGGTTAAGCAAGCAACACTCCGTCGGTAGCACTCCGTCGATATCTCTGCTTCATGAAGAGGGGTATTTTTGTCATTTCAGTTTGGGACTTCTTGGTAGTTGAACGCGTGGATTCAATTGTCAAAAATCACTCTTCCTCCTTCGTAAATCTCGGTTACTTCATGTACTTTATAAGCTTTTGCTCAGACTTGGAGAACTTTGTATAGAAACTAAGAAGCGTCCACAACAAAGCAACTTGAACAATGAAGGAATAGAAGAGAAATCAGCTGATTCTACAACACAACAAAATTGAGGCCTCTAAAACAATGACGGAGATTGACCGGAGAGGAAAGAACTGCCATCAACATCAAAGAAGCAAAACATACAGAGAGGCTGAGCAAGAAAGTCGGGACTACAGCTAGCCACCGCCTCACTTTTTCTTTTCACTTCAACAAAAACACACTAAAGAATGGTTTATTATTACTATAGATGCTAATTTACGTTTGTATTTGGATTTGGGCCTTGCCCCATTCTTTTCATTGCCCAAAGAATTTCTTCTTTTTTTGTTTTTTTTTTTGGAAAAAAGTTTCATTTATCACAAATAGTCAATTAGTCATGAAACAAAATAAATAATTATTTTATCTTATGATGTGAGATAATAATTAGTACCAAAATTATTTAGTCATCATTTATACCATAGTGATGGAATATGTTACATATATATAGTGGGATAATTAATTTCGAGATTAATTATCTCGAGATAAGTCTTTTCCAACAAAACGATTCCTAAAAGTTAATTATAAGAAGTTATAAAATTTTAATTTATTTATTTAATCATATTTTATTGTTAATAATTAAGTAATAATAAATGTAATTATTATTTTAATTTTCTTGTCCAAAGCTTAAAATTGTTACTCATGATTATTTTTGCGGTTCTAAATCATTATATTAAGAATAACAAGAGAATTTTAAAAGTTAAATTATTTTCATTTATAGAAATATGATATTCTTTTTAATACCAACTAAAAAAATATATCGCATAAATGAAAAAAGAGTATACAATTATATAAATAATTAACCTATAATTAGTAATACAAAATACCAACAACAACAACAACATACCCCATGTATTCCCACATAGTGGGGTCTGAAAAGGAGAGAGTGTATGCAGATCATGCCACTACCTCAGGTGAAGTAGAGAGACTATTTTCGATAGATCTTCGGCTGAGGACTTGTAATACAAAATACCATAATACAAAAATTGGGAAGGAGTTATATTACTATACATAATTTGCAATATTTTTCCTATCCTTATTTATCTATAGTTCAAATATAATCTTATATTTTATTTTAAAATTTTAATTTATAAGTACAGCAAAATAAACTAACTAAAGAAATTTTAGAAGTCATTTTCAACTGTTTGGCCCGTGCATTACCACACTAGTATTGACGCTAAAAGTCAAACATGTCATCCAGTAAACATATGAACTCCATATTCTTTTATGAAGTTAGAATTATATCTGCCAAACGGGCCGGGCTAACCCGGCTCGGCCCGATTCAGCCCGGTCCACTTATAAAAATCGATCTGATTTGACCCGGCCCAATCAGCCCACGGGCTGTAGGGTATCAAATTTTGGACTGATTTATTTTTGGTTTTGGGCCCGGTTAACCCAGCCCGAACCAAGCCTGGTCTAGGCCCGCCGGTTAACCGGCCCATTTTTTTTTTTTTTAAATAAACAAACGGACTAATTTACTATAAAGTATTATTAATTTATTATATTAAGTAGCATATATATTATTTAAAGAAGTACATATATTTTATATGTGTACGTATATATGTTTATATATCCTCTATAGACGTATATATGTGTATATGTTTTATAAATTAGTATATAACTATATATATAGTGTGTGTATATATTGTAGTATATATATTGTAGTATATTTGATTTAAAGTAGTACGTATATATTGAATGGTACGTATATATGTGTATAGATCTTCTATAGACTTATATATTTAACGTATACATGTGTATATGTTTTATAAATTAGCATATAACTATATATATAGTGTGTGTATATATTGTAGTATATATATATTGTAGTATATTTTATTTAAAGTAGTACGTATATATTGAATGACACGTATATATGTGTATATATCTTCTATAGACGTATATATTTAACATATACATGTGTATATGTTTTATAAATTAGCTTATAACTATATTTATAGTGTGTGTATATATTGTAGTATATATATATTGTAGTATATATATACTGTAGAATATTTTATTTAAATTAGTAAATATATATTGAATGGTACGTATATATGTGTATATATCTTCTATAGATGTATATATTTAACGTATACATGTGTATATGTTTTATAAATTAGTGTATAACTATCTATATAGTGTGTGTATATATTGTAGTATATACATATTGTAGTATATTTTATTTAAAGTAGTACGTATTTATTGAATGGTACGTATATATGTGTATATATCTTCTATAGACGTATATATTTAACGTATACATGTGTATATGTCTTATAAATTAGTGTATAATTATATATATAGTGTGTGTATATATTGTAGTATATTTTATTTAAAGTAGTACGTATATATTGAATGGTGCGTATATATGTGTATATATCTTCTATAGACGTATATATTTAACGTATACATGTGTATATGTCTTATAAATTAGTGTATAACTATATATATAGTGTGTGTGTATATTGTAGTATATATATCTTGTAGTATATTTTATTTAAAGTAGTACATATATATTGAATGGTACGTATATATGTGTATATATCTTCTATAGACGTATATATTTAACGTATACATGTGTATATGTTTTATAAATTAGTGTATAACTATATATATAGTGTATGTATATATTGTAGTATATATATATTGTAGTATATTTTATTTAAAGTAGTACGTATATATTGAATGTCACGTATATATTTGTATATATCTTCTATAGACGTATATATTTAACGTATACATGTGTATATGTTTTATAAATTAGTTTATAACTATATATATAGTGTGTGTATATATTGTAGTATAAATATTGTAGTATATTTTATTTAAAGTAGTACGTATATATTGAATGGCACGTATATATGTGTATATATCTTCTATAGACGTATATATTTAACGTATACATGTGTATATGTTTTATAAATTAGTATATAACTATATATATAGTGTGTGTATATATTGTAGTATATATATTGTAGTATATTTTATTTAAAGTAGTACGTATATATTGAATGGCACGTATATATGTGCATATATCTTCTATAGACGTATATATTTAACGTATACATGTGTATATGTCTTATAAATTAGTGTATAATTATATATATAGTGTGTGTATATATTGTAGTATATATATGTTGTAGTATATTTTATTTAAAGTAGTACGTATATATTGAATGGTGTGTATATATGTGTATATATCTTCTATAGACGTATATATTTAACGTATACAAGTGTATATGTCTTATAAATTAGTGTATAACTATATATATAGTGTGTGTATATATTGTAGTATATTTTATTTAAAGTAGTACATATATATTGAATGGTACGTATATATGTGTATATATCTTCTATAGACGTATATATTTAACGTATACATGTGTATATGTTTTATAAATTAGTGTATAACTATATATATAGTGTATGTATATATTGTAGTATATATATATTGTAATATATTTTATTTAAAGTAGTACGTATATATTGAATGGCACGTATATATTTGTATATATCTTCTATAGACGTATATATTTAACGTATACATGTGTATATGTTTTATATATTAGTATATAAGTATATATATAGTGTGTGTATATATTGTAGTATATTTTATTTAAAGTAGTACGTATTTATTGAATGACACGTATATATGTGTATATATCTTCTATAGACGTATATATTTAATGTATACATGTGTATATCTTTTATAAATTAGTATATAACTATATATATAGTGTGTGTATATATTGTAGTATATATATTGTAGTATATTTTATTTAAAGTAGTACGTATTTTTTGAATGGCACGTATATATGTGTATATATCTTATATAGACATATATATTTAACGTATAATGTGTATATGTTTTATAAATTAGTGTATAACTATATATATAGTGTGTGTATACATTGTAGTATATTTTATTTAAAGTAGTACACATATATTGAATGGTGCGTATATATGTGTATATATCTTCTATTGACGTATATATTCAACGTATACATGCGTATATGTTTTATAAATTAGTTTATAACTATATATATAGTGTGTGTGTATATTGTAGTATATTTTATTTAAAGTAGTACATATATATTGAATGAAATCTATATATGTCTATATCTTCTATAGACGTATATATTTAACGTATACATATGTATATGTTTTATAAATTACTTTATAACTATATATATTGTAGTATATTTTATTTAAAGTAGTACGTATATATTGAATGGTACGTATATATGTGTATATATCTTCTATAGACGTATATATTTAACATATACATGTGTATATGTTTTACAAATCAGTGTATAACTATATATATAGTGTGTGTATATATTGTAGTATATATATATTGTAGTATATTTTATTTAAAGTAGTACGTATATATTGAATGGTACGTATATATGTGTATATATCTTCTATAGACGTATATATATAACGTATACATGTGTATATGTTTTATGTATTAGTATATAACTATTTATATAGTGTGTGTATATATTGTAGTATATATATATTGCAGTATATGTTTTATTTAAAGTAGCACATATATATTGAATGGTGCGTATATATGTGTATATATCTTCTATAGACGTATATATTTAACGTATACATGTGTATATGTTTTATAAATTAGTATATAACTATTTATATATATATATATATATATATATATATATTGTAGTATATATATATTGTAGTATATATTTTATTTAAAGTAGTATGTATAGTCGTATATATTGAATGGTACGTATATATGTGTAATTGTGTATATATTTTTTAAAATTCTAATGTAGTATATACTATATATATAGTGTATATATATTGTTTTACGTATTTAAAATGTATATAGGTGGATATATATAGTGTATATTGGATTTTTTATTTATTTTTGACCGGGTTTGATCGGATTTTTAACTGGGTTTGACCGGGTTCAGGTGGGTTAGACCGGGTTGGGCTAAGTGGGCCGGTTCAGGGTTGTTTTTAAAAATTTTACTGGTTAACCCGGACCTAGCCCGGCCCACTTAACTACAACCCGGCCCGACCCGGCCCATAACCTGGCTAAACTTAACGGGCCGGTTCAGGGTTGACCCGGCCCGGTCCACTTAACACCCTTAGTTAGAATATATGTATTTGTGTGTGAGATTTTGTATTATAGACACCTAATTTTGTCCCTCTCCGATAGCATTTTTACCATTTTACCTCCGTATTACTACGTGTCCTCATCCGTATAATTATATCCCACAAAAATACAAAAATAACAACCCTTAACAAAATCTCTAACAAATTAAATTCCTAACATTATCCTAACAACCTACCCCACTACCTTACCCCAGCTCACCCTTACCCCCACATGACCCCCCCATCACGTTTCTTTTCCATTTCTTGGAAATATATACACCCACAGTAGACTGGAAGAAAAAAAGGAGATACTTATATCATCAAGGTCCATTTTCTCCAAGAACAGAAGACCACTGACCATTCTTCCATTTTTTACTCACTACTCACGAATTCGATCAACAACAACACAGGCTATTCTTTTTTCCTTTTTTCTTTACTGACCTCACGAAATCAAGAACACACATACACCTTCACAAATTCCCTCACGAGATCACACACATAGCTGGGCACACACACAGAAAAACACACAAGAAAGGGAATCGAGAGAGAGTTAAAATCATGAGGGGTAGAGATCGAAGGAGAGAGGAAAATTGAGTGAAAATCAGTGCTCCATCACTGATGCGGTCACTGTTTAGGCGTCGAGACTCTCATCGGAGCTCCAGATAGGCCGCTATGACCCAACGAACTGGTTTGGTTGAGCCATCGCTGGAAAACGGCGACAGGCGAACCCGTTTCCTCACCTCAAGTCCGGTTTTTCAACCTTCATCTCAAATTTCCCCAAATACAATCTGGTTTTCTTTGTTCCGCGATTTTCAGTTCGAGTTTGGTTGGTTTACCGAATTTCAGTCTATATTTCTCTCTATTTTTGTGATTTGCGATACCGAGTTTGGAGTTGTTGGCTATCGAGGTTCAAACCGAGGCCTTTCGAATGCAATTCTATCTCCGATATATTGAAATCGTCGATTGAGGTCCAATTCTTCAACTCCATTCTTCTCTTATTTTATCCTCATGTGATGTGTTGATATTACGATTGTTGTGTGTATATGTTTGGCATGTTTGAACCTTCGTGTTGTTGGTTAATGTTGGATTTGGATGTGGAAATTTGATTGGTGGATTGCGTATTGAATTGGTTTAATCATGTTGAGAATGATTTAGGGGTCGAAAATTAAAAAAATTGATAAAAGCAAGCGTTAATTTACTTTTGATTCATTGATGTCGTTGAATGTGATAATGTCATGATAGGTCGAGCTGACTAGGCAAAAGGTAGGCTCGGGGTAGGCAACTCATAGGATTCTATATAATTGAATGTGTGAATGTCTGTGTTGAACGATTTCTCCATTTTTGTTATATTTCATCAAATATATTCATTCATCGGGGAATTCTCCGAGGCCACACTGTACTTATTCGTCGAAAAATGCTCCGAAGTATCATGTACGCAAAGGAGGCTCGTGATCAAGGCCCGAGGCATCGGGTAAAGCATTGGAGAGTAGTTTAGGATTAGTGTAGGTTTACTTTTCAGTACCTTTTTATTTTGGATTGTATAATTGGACTGAACACTATATTTTGGATTTATTTTGTTTCTGTGTATTTGATTGATTATTTTATGTGTTTTTGTGTGGTTTATACATTCGTGATGTCAAATTAATTGATACGCTCCACCAAGCAATCGTGGTCGAACCACGGGATCGAGGGGTGCCTAACACCTTCCCCTCGGTCAACAGAATTCCTTATCTGGAATCTCTGTTCGCGGATCAGTTTCTAGAGTCAAACTGTTTTGAAAAGAATTTCCAAAGGTGACTTGACACACCCGATTTATGCAAAGTGGCGACTCTGAATAAAAAATGTAAATAATCCTTTTTCGAAGCAAATTTTCAATCTTTTGTCACTTTAACAATAAATACCCTTTCAAACTTAAAACGAATCTTTTTTAGGGGTTTAAAAGGGGTGTGACAACTCTAGCGACTCTGCTGGGGATTTTTCAGGATTCGAGTTTATTTTTTGGAGTTGTTTCGGCTTAGTTTGGCACTATAAGTGTATAGACATTTTGTTTGTGTTGTTTTGTGTTATTGTATACAATTGTTGAGTGCCTACGTGCTCTTTGTTTACAATTTTTATCATATGTGTTACTGCTTTATATCTGGCATCATGTGCATAACCCGAGTCATTCTTTCTGCAACAAGTCCTGGAGTACACGTCGTGTACACAAACTCTAGTTGAGTCACCCTTATTTTAGGAGGGCGAGCCATCGGACGTGTGGAGTAGGTGAAAAGTTGTCGCAGCCACTATCGACCATACCCTCCTCCGAACAGTCTTGTTAGTGAACCCCAGCGTAGGTCGGCCTTTAGTTCATGCTTATGTGCGTCATATTAAGACTTAGCGGGGCCCACTTGGTCCTTTGTAGAAGACTCACCTCTAAAGCATCCCTATGTGCTAAATGTTGCATCTTTGAGGGTAACGTGGTCATTTGACGGACTGATTCGGGAAAACTATGTGTTAGAAGTAAGGTGTGTTTGAAAAAAAAATAAAGTGAATCAAAAAGGGTTTCGTAACTTTTAGTGTTCTTTATGACTTTTTTTTTCACAATTCAAAAATTCAAAAAGATTTTTTACCTTTTGCACTCATTTTGTCAAAAACAAAAACATCAAAAAGATTTTTCTTTGTTTCTTTAGTAAGCTTCCATAATTTGAAAATTTAAAAAAAAAAAGATTTGTTTTAATAGGAGTTTTATAAATGAAAATTCAAAAAATGGTAGAAGTTTTATACATTTCATATAGTGAAAATATCTCAAAAAAGATTTTTCTTTCTTAGTTGTGGGTGTCATGTGTCAAATTAAAAACCCCTAAAAAATTTTATATACGTTCTTCACTCGTTTGTCTTTAGTCGTGTCTCAAGTCAAGGTTTTGTTTGTTCTTTAATCCTAAATTGTCCAATCTGGACGAACTACGCACCCCTGATTCTCCTCTCTCGGGAGTGAGATACGTAGGCAGCCTATTGTTGGTTCGGAGATCTTATTTGAAAAATTTAAAAAGATTTTCTTCACTCTTCATTTAGAGTAGGTCGTATACATGTTTTAAAAGAAAACTACAAAAAGATTTTTCTTTAATAGGTTCAAGTTTCATCTTGGTAGGAAATTCAAATTGAAAACCCCAAAAGATTTTCTTTGGTAATCATAGGTTTCACTTTGTATAGGGATGTTTAACCTGAAAAATGCAAAAAAAATTTCGTTAATTCTTTTGACAATTTGTTATTTTCTTTTCTTCGTAAAGTTTCAAGAAAAAGAAAAAGAAAAGAGTTTGATTGACCATTTTGGCAAGACTTTACGAACTACGCACACCTGATTCTCCTCTCTCGGGAGTGAGATACGTAGGCGCCCTTCTTGGGTTTGGTGATTTTTTCGAAAAAAAAAAAGGAAAAAGAGGTTTGAAAAAAGTGTTGAACTCTAACACATTTGTTGTTTTTTGTTGAGTCAGTTTAAGGTGGTTGGTTTGTGGCATTCTGGCTGGTCCTCCACATCACACCAAATTCAAAGGGTTAGTTGTGTCCAACAAAGATATAGAGAGTGACATCATGGATCAAACAAAGAGTCATGAAAATGAAAGTTTAAAGCAAGAGATTAGGAGACTAAGGCAACAAATGACGGAAATGCATCGAGCTTGGGCCAGTGGGTTGCCTCCTCCTCCATTTTCTGCTATTGATCCTACAAATACCTTGAGTTTTTCACCAAAATCGCAAAGTCAGTGTCCTACTGTTGTTGATACACCACAACATGACTCAGAATTCATTCCAAGCCAAAAGCATCACAATACTTCCACCACTTTTCCTCGAGCTCCTCAGTATAAGCCTGCTACATTCACAACACCACATGTCATCTGTGATCTTGTTTCTCAATCCCCTACTGAGGTTTCTACATTGGCCAACTGCCCAACAGTTGTGCTTCCTCATGCTGCTAATGGACCCTTGTTCAATACTCTTGGTGATCATCGCTATACTCATGATCTTACATTTATGCTAACTGGACCACCAAAATTTCTTAACAAGAAGCCTAGTGTGCCAGAAGAGCCATAAAAAATGGTTGGAAAAATAAAGAGTGCAGGAAATGTTGTGAAAAGTTCCCTAAGACTTGCGAGTAAAGAAGATGTTTCATACAAAAACTGGGGCATGTCTTCAAGTGTTAACCCTCCTCTAAGCCTTGAGATATCGAAATTCGAGGAGCAAGATGAACAGGAGGAATCCGTGAAATATTTGTGATAATATTGTAATCAATTAAAGAAAACTAGAGGAAAGAAGAATGAGAAAGATACAGTTTCTATTGTAGTTGGAGAACGGGCATATCCAAGAAAACGACGTCGTCGTTGCCATCAATCTCAGGCCCAAGTCCATACCCAAGCTCTCTATAATCCCTCCCAAAATCCATTATACTCTATTTCCCCACCTCCATATCTAGTATACTGCGCACAACCATATGTTCAACTCCCTTCTTACTCATAATGGCGCGCACCAACTCCTCAGAGTTACCCTCCGACTCCATAAATCTATCAAAGTCTTTCTAGGGTCGATTTTGGGTCCAATCCAAATAATGAAATAAGGCAGAAATTGAGGGATCGCTTCACACCACTTAGAGAGTCTTATGTCGGTTTATTTTAGAGATTGGTACAATTAGGCATGATCACTCCTCTCCTTGGGTGCACTCTTAATCGGCATTTAAGAAATTTTGATCCTAATGTACGATGTGTGTATCATTCTGATGTTCAGGGTCATAGTATTGAAGATTGTCGAGATTTGAAAAGAGAAATTGAAAAGAAGATTCAAGATAGATCAATTATGGTGCAGAACATTGACAGTGAGGGAAGCTCTAGTCATGCTGATATGCAAACCAGTGGCTAAGTTGTCAGGCTGAGTAATTGAGAAGTCACCCCTCTCCCTCTTAGTAAGAGGTTTGGTAGTTTGTTTTGTTTTATTTTCTATTATCCAAATTATTTCAAGGTTGTAGTTCGGGATCTATCTTGTTTTATCCATTTGTCGTTATGTTCAAACCCTTCTATTTTTCATTTCAATTAAATAGAGTGTCCCTTTTTCCTTTGTATTTTAAATATGTGTTTGTCTGTTTTCTTTCCACAGTACATTTTATGTTGACTCTAGTGATATGATATGCTAACGAAATTTTCAGCCAGATCTTAAAATCCAATTTAACCATGAAAACATTGAATCAGAGGGCTAAAGTTAAAAAAAAAAGAGCATATGAGAAAATAGGTAGAGTGCTGAGATATTTGGTGACAAGTTGAAGCCTTCTTAAAAAAATCAAGACAATTATTTTGAGAATCACAAGAATAACTTAGTCATCAATTGAAAAAACTAGCTCAATTAGGTCAAATAGCGGATGTGTGCTCCCGAGGAACAGAACAAAAACCAACTCCACAAAAGCATAAGTCATTCAATGTGAGGGATGTACAACAAAGGTAGAGTTGTATGTTCGACAAGTGTAGAAGAAGAGGTGGCACATATGCTCGGGGCAAGTTAGTGTTGTAAAACATGTCATAAGTGATATTGATCGTGTACTTTCACATTGCATGCTATGTACTGACATTTTCAAAGGTTGATATGACGAAGGCATTTGATTCTGCTATCCAAATATTATGTCATCCTTTGTTTACCCCATTTGAGCCTTAGTGTTATTTTCTTTCATACTCCTCTTTTAAAATCAAGATAGAGTCAATAAAGCTCAAAATAAAAGTACCGAGCAAAATAGTAGAGTCAGAAAAATTTCAAAAAAAGAGAGAAGAAACAAAAGAAGAAAATTTATCCAAAAATAAAGTAAAGAGAAGAGTGTCGAGAAAAATAGAGTTAGAAAGTTTCAAAGAGTAAAAAAAAGTCAATAAAAGAGAAGATAAAAAAAAATCAGAATCAAGCAAAAGAACAAGTTGCCAGAACTACACATGACCTGATTCTCCTCTCTCGGGGGTGAGATACGTAGGCTTCCCTACTAAGGGCTCGGTCCAACCAAATAAATAATTTAGAATTGTCCAGTCAAAAGAACCTGGGGCATGAGTTAATCCTCATTTCTTGAGTCGATTTCAAAAGTTGTAAGTCCTACCCCACTTCAAGTGTCGTTTAGGCCTCATGCCATCTTTTCTTTCTAACCCTATCCAAAAGCTAAGTTACAACCAAAGAAAGACCTTCAGATCAATCTTTGAGAATGTTAAGGCTAAGCATGCAATGCATATGATGATGCATTTTGGGAACTACTTGCCTTCCTCAGCATAAGGAATCAAGAGAGAAATAAAAATGAGAGAGTCTTATTGGTGAAAACCCTCACGGGCACCATAAGGAGATGACGAGTTGAGAGAAAAAATGAGAGAGGCTTGTTGGCAAAAATCCTTCAATGTGCCACTAGACGAATGAGCTCGTCGAATGCAATGGGTTCAAGCAACAACTCAGTTTCATGGCCATTAACTCAAGAACAATTGGTGGAAAGTTTGGATGAAAAGATCAAGCAGCTTGATCCAAAATGCATGGCATAATCATTAGAGTTGACTGTCATTTCCAAATAAATTTTTCATTTCTTTATTTCAAATGGGGACATTCATTGTCTTTTCTTTCTTCTCTTTATTTTTATTTTATTTTCTTTAGTCAATTATCCAAATAAAAAAATTGTCATTCTTTTTTTTTCTTTTCTTATCTTTGAGCCAAGTCCGTGTCAAAACAAGTGAGAAAAGATTTCAAAATTGGCTACCAGTTTCTTCAATTGCACAAAGAAAGACAAAAGGGCCAACACATGCAAAAGACATGATTGTGAGCCGAAAAAAGGCATGTAGAAAGTTTTGTCAACAGACAAGTCGGGGAACTCATGGAAATACCAAGGTTCAAAGGGTCTATCTGAGAAGCATGGCAAAGCAGAGATACTGTGTTTGTTTCAGTCACTCTTAATAATCTGAGTTCGGGTCAATGATTCAAAAAGTCAATGATATATGCTAATGGTTTGAAGCAAGGTTAAATGTGACGAGGGCAAGAGCGATCGTCGCGAAAGCTAAAGCCACAAACCAGCCACCATGTTTTAAACTCACAAGTTTTCTTTGATGAAACAGGAAATATATTACCTTCAAAGTAGGGACTTCGGAGCATAAATATCAAGGGTTGTAATGCCTCACTTTTACAAATGCAGGAAGCCGTGTTTTTTGCACAGGTTTGATAATCAAATCATGGTAAAAAAATCATCATCCTATATCCCTCGGAGACACACTTTCTTGTCTAGGGATTTCGGTTTTCATTTGCTAGGTGATACACTTCTTAAATTGAACTTTGATTCCTATAAGACGTACCTTTTAGTTGAGTCATATCCTTTGATTCCTATAAGATGTACCTTTTAGTCGAGTCATCCCCTTTTGATTCCTATAAGACGTACCTTTTAGTCGAGTCATCCCCCTTGATTCCTATAAGACGTACCTTCTAGTTGAGTCATTCCCCTTGACTCTTAGAAGACGTACCTTTTAGTCGATTCATCCCCCTTGATTCCTATAAGACGCACCTTTTAGTCGAATTATTCCCTTAGACCCCTAGAAGACATACCTTTTAGTCGAGTCATTCCCCTTGACCCCTAGAAGATGTACCTTTTAGTCGAGTCATTCCTCTTGACCCCTAGAAGACGTACCTTTTAGTCGAGTCATTCTCTTTAATTCCTATAAGACGTACCTTTTAGTCGAGTCATCCCCTTTGATTCCTATAAGACGTACCTTTTAGTCGAGTCATTCCTTGACCCCTAGAAGAAGTACCTTTTAGTCGACTCATTCCCCTTGATTTCTAGAAGACGTACCTTTTAGTCAAGTCATTCCCTATGATTCCTATAAGACGTACCTTTTAGTCGAGTCATTCCCTTTGATTCCTATAAGACGTACCTTTTAGTCAAGTCATTCCCTTTGATTCCTATAATGGCGTGACTTTCACAAAAGTCCTTTGATGATAAACTGGGGCACAATTTAATTCTTGTGTTTGGAACTTCACTTTTCTGGCATATGAAATCTCTTTATAATAGTCTTTGTTTGGGATAATTTTCTTTTTAGTTTTGATGTGATTTCAGGAGCCCGCCTGAAGAACAGGACGAATAAATAAAATGTCGAGCAACATGGTGAAAATGTTAAAAGTCAAGCAACAAGGTGAAGAAATTAAAAGTCAACAAATCAAAAAATAGCAAGTCAGGAATCCGCATGAAAAATAGGGTGAAGAAATTGAAAACCAAGAAACAAGTGATGAAATTGTAAGTCGGGAGCTCGCCCGAAAAATAGAGTGATGAAATTTCAAGTCAGGAGCCCGCCTGAAGAACAGGGTGAAGAAATTGCAAGTCAGGAGTCGACCTGAAGAATAGGGTGATGAAGTAGCAAGTCAAGAGTCAAGGAAATCTGCATAGATAGAGTTTTTTTAATTTCATTTATGTTTTTAACTTGTAATTTTTATTTTTGATATAATAATAGAGCAGCGGACCGGAACCTCGATAGAACCTCACTCGACTCTTCAACTCGGTATAGTCCTTCTCTTTCCAATCCTTTAAGATACCCATGACTTGATTCCCTCATAACTTGGGTAGGTAGGATGTCCTAAATCAATACTTGGTCTCCCTCCTTCCTTCTGTTTCATTTTTGAATAATAGTCGGGATAAAATTCTGTCTCATTGTCTACTTCTTTGTCTGAAAAAACTTCGTGTTTATATTCAAAGGGGGCATGATGTAGACACCTAATTTTGTCCCTCTCCGATAGCATTTTTACCATTTTACCTCCATATTACTACATATCCTCATCCGTATAATTATATCCCACAAAAATACAAAATAACAACCCTTAATAAGATCTCTAACAAATTAAATCCCTAACCTTATCCTAACAAACTTTATCCTAACACACCCATAGTAGACTGGAAGAAAAAAAGGAGATACTCATATCATCAAGGTCCATTTTCTCCAAGAACAGAAGGCCATTGACCATTCTTTCATTTTTTTCTCACCACTCACGAATTCGATCAACAACAACATAGGCTATTTTTTTTCCTTTTTCTTTACTAACCCCACGAAATCAAGAACACACATACACCTTCACAAATTCCCTCACGAGATCACACACATAGCTGGGCACATACACAGAAAAATGCACAAGAGAGGGAATCGAGAAAGAGTTAAAATCATGAGAGGGAGAGATCGAAGGAGAGAGGAAAATTGAGTGAAAATCAGTTCTCCATTACTAATGCAGTCACTGTTCCAGCATCGAGACTCTCACCGGAGCTCCGGATAGGCCGCTACGACCCAGCGGACTGGTTTGGTCAAGCCATCGCTGGAAAACGGCGATAGGCGAACTCGTTTCCTCACCTTAAGTTTGTTTTTTCAACCTTCATCTCAGATTTCCCCAAATATAATCTGGTTCTCTTTGTTCCACGATTTCCAGTTCGAGTTTGGTTGGTTCACCAAATTTCAGTCCATATTTCTCTTTGTTTTTTTGATTTGCGATACCGAGTTTGGATTTGTTGGCTATCGAGATTCAAATTGAGGCCTTTTGGATGCGATTCTACCTCCGATATATTGAAATCATCGATTGAGTTCCAATTCTTCAACTCCATTCTTCTCTTATTTTATCCTCATGTGATTTGTTAATATTATGATTGTTGTATGTATGTGTTTGGCATGTTTGAACCTTCGTGTTGTTGGTTAATGTTGGATTTGGATGTGGAAATTTGATTGGTGGATTGCGTATTGAATTGGTTTAATCATGTTGAGAATGATTTGGGGGTCGAAAATTGAAAAGATCGATAAAAGAAAACGTTAATTTACTTTTGATTCATTGATGTTGTTGAATGTGATAATGTCATGATAGTTTGCGCTGGGTAGGAAAACGGTAGGCTCGGGGTAGGCAACTCGTAGGATTCTATATAATTGAATGTGTGAATATATGTGTTGGACGATTTCTCCATTTTTGTTATATTTCATCAAATGTATTCATTCATCGGGGAATGCCCCGAGGCCACACTGTACTTATTCATCGGGGAATGCCCCGAAGTATCATGTACGCAAAGGAGGCTCGTGATCAAGGCTCGAGGCATCGGGTAAAGCATTGTAGAGTAGTTTAGGATTGTGTAGGTTTACTTTTCAGTACCTTTTTATTTTGGACTGTATAATTTGACTGAACATTATATTTTGGATTTGTTTTGTTTTTGTGTGTTTGATTGATTGTTTTATGTGTTTTTGTGTGGTTTATACATTCGTGATGTCAAATTAGTCGATACGCTCCACCAAGCGACCGTGGTTGAACCACGGGATCGAGGGGTGTCTAACACCTTCCCCTCGGTCAACAGAATTCCTTATCTGGAATCTCTGTTCGCAAATCAGTTTCTAAAGTCAAAGTATTTTGAAAAGGATTTCCAAAGGTGACTTGGCACACCCGATTTATGCCAAGTGGTGACTCTGAATAACAAATATAAATAATTATTTTTCGTAGCAAATTTTCAACCTTTTGTCACTTTAATAATAAAAACTCTTTCAAACTTAAGTTAAATAGATCCATGATATCAATTGTAGGGGGTGAGGATAACTTGTGTGGTAAAATAGATCTATTATAAATACAATGGATCTATTTTTATTTGTGCTTGGATATTTTTAACTTCTCTAAATATTTTTATTTTTATTTTTATTTTGAGTTTATTTATGTTAGTTTTATCGATATTCATATCTTGGGGGGTAATTATATGGTAATTGGTTAAATGCTTTACTATAGTATTCTTTATTTTTTTTCTCTTAGTTTTTGTAATTCTTCTAAATTATTTTGAAGGTATTCTAAATATTCTATATCTTTTGTTTCAAAATATCCAATTAGATTGTCTTTCATAAGTTTTTCTAATAATATTATTTCTTCCATATTTTCTCTCCAATATTTTAAATATTCATAGTCTATCATTTTATCCTGTAGTAATTGTAGATTTACAAATTTCTGTATAATAATTTACCCTAATTGTACTGTAATTTATATCTAATTTTAGATTTTCAATGCTATTTATTATCTTGTGTTGTTCTTTTCGTAGCGAGTTTTTTAAATTATATAAACTATCACATATACTTTTTCCTAAATTTTCTAGGATTTCTTCTATCCATATTAATTTTTCTTTTAGATTCTCCATTATTTTTCTAATTTGGTTTCTATAATTAATTTCTTCAATTAGATTATCTTGATTTTCTCTAATTTTTCTAATATATTCTAACATTTCTTAATCTGAATAATATCCAGCTGGGTAATTATCCAGGTATAGCTGTTCTATCCAATATATAATTTCAATTTCATAGTCTAATACTTTTTCTAATATTATTCTCTTAATATCTATAATTTCTATATCTCTAAGTATATATAAGATTAATATTTTAACATGCACATAACAAAATATGATCACTTTAGATTGCTATATACTAGATTATTCTTAAATAACATATTCTTCGGTCACTATTAGCATGGTAATCTGGATACTTTTCCCTTAAATAGTGCCTCTACTCTGGTTACTCCCCTATCATGGCTTTCTTGCCTCACCGGTTTCACCTTTAGGATGACATAGTTCTTAGGGATTTTTCTCCTTTTCCACTTTGCTAATAAACTTCGTAACATGCTATTTTTCGAATAATTCTACTATAAAGCAACTAACATGAACTTATTTTATCATATTATGATTGTTAGGAATTTATGAATTTAGCTATTCATAATAGTAAATGAATATACCTGTTCTAGTAGTTTTGATAATTCTAAGCTTTGTTCCTCCATAGATTTTTCCATTGAAATATACCTGTTTTTTAAATAATCAAATTATCTGTTGTAGACAAGAGAGAGATTTTTTTTGCTTCAACGCATGAAGGCTTGCTTTTCTTTCTACCTTCGATGCCTTTTATTTATAATTTGAAACTTTACAAAAGTTTTCCTTCCTCATTTTACACGTTTCTAAAACTTTACAAAAAGTCTTCAAAAATTATCTACCTAACCTCATTTACTATACTTTACAAAAGTCTTCTAAAAAGACAAAAACTAATTAAAGCCTAGACTAATAATAGTCAAAAACCTATACAATTCTAATAATTTACGTAAAGAAAATTGTGAAAGTTTGTTACATGTCACTTTCACAATTGAATAGCTTGTCTTTTATCTCCCTTATTGTTTCCGTTGATATCTTCTTCTTGTCGTATCTGCTGCTTTTTTTTCTTCATTTCAGCTGGCATGCTTATTTTCTTAATTTTTTTATTTTATTCTAGCCGAACTTCTGGAATAATATTATCTTCTCCATTACATCTCGAACATTGATGATCTGGATATTTGTGTCCAATTATCTTACAATATCTTGTCAATAATCTGTCTGAAATAAATCCTCTCTTAATTGCTCTTGCAGTAGATTGTTTTTCTGGATTAAGTAATGTCATTATCCATTGTCTAACATCTTCCATGATGCTTGTTGTAATTCTTTTGAATTTGAATAAATCACCTGATGGTCCTCTTGAATAATAGCTCCATATTCGGTTTCCATTGGTATAATTGTTTGCTAGTTCTTGAATAATTGTAGCTAGTCCAATAAGTCGTTTGTTTGCATAAAAATCAGGTATGTCGATTCTGGGTATCTCTGGCTGTTGCACAATATCTTCTGGTATAATCATATCTCTGGTTAATCCTATTTTTACAACTTGTATAACTGGTTTTATCTCGTTGTATAATATCTTTGCTGGTGTAGTATAACACTTTATATAAAATAGATTTCCTTTGGTTACTCTTTTATAGGTGTTGAATATTTTTTGTAATTCTTCCATAACTGATAGTTCTTCTCCATCTTGGGTGTATATGGTATTTAATAATCCATAATCAAAACAAGTTTTTATTAAGCTTGGGTTGGTTTTGGGTAGTGCAATTAGCTTGTTGTGACCTTGTAATCTTTGAGTTATATAGTTTGTGTTGGGTTTTTTGATATCTGTAGCTCTGGGGTTAAGGTTTAGAAAAGTTTGTGCTCGGTAGATATTTTCTATGTATTTGTGGGCTGTATAGTTATAAATTTTTTTATCTTGGTTCAGACTATCTCAATATGTGGTAATTTATGGGGGTATGTTCAAGAGATCTTTTTGTATTTTTGGTGTAAATGGTTTTTCAAATGTCTTATTTAAGTTCATATCTGGTATCTTTGTCCAATAACTTCTTTGCTTGTACCTGCAATTGTAGATTGATAAATGTTATGGATTTTATGTAGTGTCCCAACGTCTCCTTCTAGCTCTGGAATTTTAATGTCTTCCGATCGACATAGCTCTGCACACTGCTGAGTTAGCTGATTTGTAGCTACAAACTTCAGTTTATCTTCATTAGTCTTTAGCTTTTCTATTTCATTACCCATACTGTCCACTTTCATTGAAAGCATAGTTAGGGTTTTGAATATATTTTCTAAAGCATCATCTTCTATTATATCAGTTTGTGTAGCTTTGTCTTGATATGTAATCTGCAATAACGTTTTTGTTAGTACTAATTACTTCAATTGTAAATGTAAAATTTAATATATTCAATACTAGTCTCCGAATCTCTTTTGTTGTAACTGAATTTTGTATTTTCTTTGTTAGCCACCAACGTACCTGTGTATTATCTGTTCGTACAATAAACTTGTTATATACAATATATGGCTCAAATGCTAATAAACATTTATATAATGAACATAATTCTTTTCTATTTATTTCTCATTTTATTTTTGTTTCATTAAACGTTCCTGAATAATATCTACAATGATGTTCTATTTTTTCATTTTCATACATATATTTAAGTACTCTTCCATAACTATATTCACTAGCATCTGCTTCTACTATATATATAAATTTTCTATTTTCGTCTGGGAATTGTAATTTTGGTAATTCTTTACAAAGTGTTTTTATATTCTGGACTTATTTTTTATCTTCTTCGTTATAATTATATTCTACATCCTTTTTAAATTTTTTCTCTAAAGGCTTTAGATTTTCTGCTAATTTTGGTATATATTCCCTTACTTGGTTTACTAATCCCAAAAATAATTGTAATTTCTTTTTTGTATCTAATTCTTCTTTTGAATTTATTATTTTTTGTACTATATGTTGTTGTATTTTTACTCCACTTTTATCTATTTGTATTTCTAAAAATTCTATCTGGTTTTTCATAATTTCAGCTTTCTTTTCACATAAACTTATTCTCAATTTTTTTATTATATCTGTAAATTGTTCTAATAATTTTAAATGTTCTTTTTTGATTTTTGTATATAATAGTATATCATCTATATATACTATACAATTAGGTAATTATTTAAAATAACTATCCATAAAATGTTGATATCTACCTGGTGCATTTTTATATCCAAATGGTAGTACATTCTATTCATAAAATCTTTGTGGCACCGTAAATGCAGTTAATTCCTTAGATTCTTCTTTTAACTTTAAATGGTAAAATCCTGATTTACAATCAAATTTACTAAAGTAGTTATATCCTTGTATTTGTCTTATTTTTAAAATCTTGTTTGGTATTGGATAATTATATGTCATAGTTTTTGCATTTAAATTTCTATAATCAATAACCATTCTACTTTTACCTCGTTTTTGTTCACTATGTTTATTTACTATAAATGCTGGACTATTGTGTTAACTATTATTTTTTTGTATATATTGTTTTTCTAATAATTCATCTATATGCATTTTAAATTTTTTTAAATCGTCAAAATTATATGTTAATGGTTTTTGAGTTATTATTCTATTTTTATCTATTAATTCAATTTTTATAGTAGTTTTATATTTTTTCCATCCTTTTAACGGATCTACACTATATAATTGTTCTAATTTTTTTCTTAGTTATTTCTATCTTATTTATTGAAAATATAATTATTTCCTTTTTATTTATTGAAAATACGACCAGTTCTATTGTATCTTCAGTATTTTTTATATTTTTTAATTTTTGTGTAATTTTTTCACTTCCTTCTATCTAATCAGTTTTCTTTCTTATTTTATTAGTAAGAAGCAGCTAAGCACATATATAGGTTTATAACTATATTGAGGAGAATTTTATTAGTAAGAAGCAGCTAAGCACATATATAGGTGTATAGGTCTATCCAATTTTGAGGAGAATTCTATGGCTCTACAAATAGGTTTATAACTACCCTGATAAAGATCATGTCCTAAGAATATAAATCCGAAGTCTTGGCAAAAGGTTCCTAACCCGTATTTGGATGAACTATCTTTCTTAAGTTGTTTCTTAAGTTTAAGGTCTGTGCAGAGGTCAATCCCTACAGTGGTAATGAAACTTGTTAAGTCACCATAAGTTAGGATTTCATAAGGGATTTGTCCATCGAATCTATCCTTAATTTTAGTTCTAACCTTATCTGCGAACAGAGGCGGAAGACCACTAATGAAACGTTCTTTCCAGAAGTCTTTGTTGCAGTCAGGTCGAATCATAACCTTGACTAAAAAGGTATCCTTATACCATCTAAAGTCTGCTAAGTCTTTGCAGGTGAGGTTGTTAAGGATCTCTAGACTTCTATCCTGAAATAACTTAGGTTCTCCTATAAAATATCTAGCTATATGATATAGAAGGGTGGCACAGGCGTCCTCTTTTGCGACCTGTTGGACACTCTCTTGACCATTTTCGTTTTTGACGACGGTTGTCTCCATGGTCGTGGCCTCATAGATAAGGCTCTTAACGGCGTCTGCGAAATAATTGTCCCACCAATGTTTTATCATACCAGTGAATCCTGCTACGATCATGGTGGTTGCTTCTTTGTCAGAAGCTCCTCTGATTTTATAGGTCATGATGGCCATACCTATTTCATGGAGCTTGTTATAGATTTGGTGTTCAGCCAATCCATCAACGTTCCATTCAGTTATACCTCTACCATCATGGTTTGAGGTAGAAAGATACGGATTTTCTTCAAACTGGACGTCTGGAGGAGAGGGTCATTTGTAGTAGTTTTTCTTGGTAGAAAAACGTTCACTGGTAAGTTTAGAAAGGGAGTTCTTTTCCTTTTGGGTACTGGTGCTGGGTTCATTTTTTTCCTTTTCAGAAATTTTGAATTTGGAGAGTTTCTCATTGATTTGTTCCAGGATTTTCCCTGAAACTTTAAAGTCATCGCTGAGAGTTGGGAATTTCTCCTTTTGGAACTCAGGAATTCTAAAGATAGGGTCGGTAGTGAGACTAGGGCCTGAAGTACTTTTCTCAGGAGTGGGCGAGCTAAACAGAAGTTTTGAGCTCTTAGTATCTCCTATTTGCTGGTAGATGGAATGAAGGACCTGGTTAGTATAGTTGTTTTGTTCAACTATTCTATCTAGGTCTCTGTTGACAGGAGATGATAGGGGTCTATCGTGCTTCTTCTTGAAAGGTAAAGCATTTAGGATTTCACTGGAATGAGGAATTTTTAATCCTTCAAGGGGAGGAGTAACTGATTCAATTACTTTGTTACTCTGCGTATACCATTTATTAATGATAACTTGAAGGGATTCATTTTGGTTTTCCATTCTTCCAGTGAACTCAAACCATCTAAAGAATTCGATGTCGCATCGAAGTCTTTTCATATCAGCTATCCAGAGTCTGCCAAACTCTTTTTGCTGAACTTTAGAATAGGTACTGGTGTACTATTTCCTTTTCAAAGCATCTTTAGGAAGATACCAAAGTACCTCAAGAGCTTTGAGGTCCGGGGTATATTCGTCATCAGATTTGATGACTTCTAACCCTGGGTCAGTCCTAATCTTTTGTCGAGATAGATTAGGAGGGGGTTCCATGTCTGAGGCTGTAGGACTGCCTGGATCATAGAGATTTTCGGGTTCTGGGGATTTGTGAACCCTAGTATGTTGTTGATAATAAACTTTGGGAATAGGACCAGAGAAGTCAACTCCTCTAAATTTTCCCTTGTCATTATCATTTTCATTTTCTTCTCCCCCTGGGTTTTTGGAGGTAGAAGTTCTGTGCGAGACAGATCTTCTAAACGAAGAGGATCTGGAGGTTTTAAAACCTAGGAATTTTAAATCAATAGATCCGTCAGGGTGTTGGATAACCCGTTCGATCTGTGATTTTTCTGGGTAGGTTGGGAGAGGTTGAGTGATAGCATCGAAGTGCCAATCATTTTGATGCATAACATCTTTCCAAACAAGAGCTTTGGGAACAAATATGTTACTCCTATCTCTGTTAGCCTCCATGAGGGTAGTAACACCTCTGGGGCTTGTGATTCTAGCTTTAGGGGCTAGAGTTGTACCCATAAGTCGATAATATACTCTGTATATTATCGTTATTTCTCTAGTATTATCCTTACTATTCATATTCTTTGTTTTAACATTTAGTGTCAAAACATCCATGATGTTAGGATCATTGATATCTACTGAGAAATTTGGGTAACAATTAAAGTATACCGGGTCGTCGGCTAGGTTACTTTGTATTACTCCTAAGAGAGAGTCGTCGAAATTTAATAGACGAGCATCTCTTAGAATAACACAAACAGGGATATCAATACCTTGTCTAAAGAGTGGCTTAATAGCCACTTGAACAAGTCCAACATGAAGATAATTAAACTGATTTTTAAATCGGTTTATGTCATGCTCATTTAATAACTGAATAATTTCTAAAGAATTATTAATAGCGACAGTAGACTCTGAGGTCTTGATATTATGGTTTTTAATAAAATTATATTTACCAAGTTGATAAATAGTCTTAAAAGATTCTTCTGGAATACTCCAGTTTTGAAGATTATTTTCAATATTAGAAATCTGAGTTGCTTGAGAAGATAAGTGAATAGTATTTTTAATATGGTTGTTAGAATCCATTTAAAATAAATACTGTCTAGAGACTAACAGAGAAACATATATTAATACATAAGATAGCACACAACAATAACCCTTAATGACTTAACCTATAATAAATTAAATTAAAGCATGTACGACCTATGGGATCTAGTAAGTTTTAATGGCTATTACATCAATTTTCTCTTAGTGTTATCTTAGCGACGGGACCACCAACAGGGTCGAACGCTTACATTAGCTGAGACCACACTTTCAGGCTAACCAACATCTGAAACCGGATATTAATCAGACACTTCAAACACTTCGAGAAAACGAACACCCCATACTTAACCTAAACCCCTTTATAGGACAACATCCATTAAAATAATTTATTTAGAAGTTGCATCATTAAAAGAGTAATTGTTATAAGTATCTTATATAAAATAGTTTTCCCATGATCTAGACAATATATGTTCTTAGCTGCTCATGCTAAGTGCATATATTGCCAACATAGCTCTGATACCAAGAAGGATCCGAAAGATTAAAGAACAGTGAAAACAGCGGAAGTACTTCAAAATAGTAAGAAGATTTAAAGACAAACTTACAAAGTTTTATTTATGAGGAAAACATTGAGAAAAACATTAAAAGAGGAGAGTTAGGCAGGAAGAAGATTTCGTATGTGTGAAATTTTCTGATGCCTTCTCTAGGATTACAACGAGTCTTTATATAGACATGAGTAGAGAATGGAATACATCTAAGGTGTACAAGTGTAAGGCTAAGATGAATTCTTAGTGGCCGACTGTCCTTTTTCGAATAGGCTGTTGAGTGCTTTTACATTTGAAAAAGCAGATGGTTTTGTCCTTTTACAGGCTGTAGAATGCTTTTGCTTTTGGAAAAAGCAGATGGTTTTGTCCTTTTACAGGCTGTAGAATGCTTTTGCTTTTGAAAAGCTTTGGTCCTAAAGATTCCTATAGGAATAGCAAAGTACCCTTTCGAAAAAGATAATTCCAGTTCTTTAAACCTCTATCTTTACCGAAAGGTCATTTCCCTATTCTTAATAGGGGTCTATGTAGGCCATAGCTATTCCCTTGGGATTTAGCATATCTCCATTGTTGTCACTGCTTCCTGTGGAGGAGGCTTCTTCGAAAAGTTGTAACACTTCTTCTTCAGTTGTTTCTTGGCTTTCCATATAATGTAAAGCCTTCTTCAATTTCTCTTTGAGTGCCTTCTTATTTAGTGAAGCACTGATTGAGTGTGAAAAGGGTGAAGTTGTTTTCCCCTTATCTGGTGTTTTTGGCGCTACTGGCTTGGGAGTCCAGCCTTTGACCTTTATCTCTTTGGATAAGTATTTAATACGATCTTGTTCTCCTTTAGAGAAGTTCCAGGAGTTGATATATGAAACACGCTTCTTAATAAAGAACTTGCATATTTGAATATGCTCTGGGAGGGTTACACACCCTTCTTTTGTACAGAAATCATCGAATCTGCTAATGAATTGTAGGGGAAGAATCTCTTTGATTCCTCCGAAGTAAATCCACCATTCATAGAACCACCTTGGAATAATGGCTTCTACCATAGCTGGACAATATTTAATAAACCAGGTGTGTCCTGGTCTGACATATAAAAAATTGAACCTTGCTGATTTGTAATCATACCAATTATAAGTTTGCGGCCTGTGTGGCATGGATAATGCAATCGGAGTATGCAGGTGATCTGCAAACCAATTAAAAGGGGTCAATACCCTCTTGATAGTGAACCTAGAATAATCAATATACCCTGGATTCCTTTCATTCATAGAGTGCTCGACTTCAGTGGAGTCGGTGTCTACGAGGATAGCTTCATAATATCTTCTTGTCTAGAGTGGATTTTTAGTATCCACGAAGTTCTTATCATTGTAGACCGTCTTGATTAGCTGATCTAGTGGATATTCTTGATATTCTTTGTCCAACGGGATGATTGGCATTACCTGAGTGGTAATGAATTTGAATTCCTCTTTGATAGGAGGAGTTGTTGTTGTTTTGGCTGCTGAGGGGTTTACAGCTTGTGCGAAGGTTTCAGGAACCTTCATAGAGTAACTCTACTTCGATTGGACCGATGAACTCGATGATTGTCCTTTGTCGAAAGGCTTACCTGTCTTCATATCAACCAATTTAGTTGGTATTGGTGGAAGGAGCTTTGGAAATTCTGCCAAAGCTGCATATTTGTTCTGAAATGGTAACTAGAGTTCCGATTTCAATGTAGGCCTCTGGGGGACTGATGGCCTCAATGGGTTTAGTGAGGCTGATGGAGGATCAAATGGTCTTGCTATTTTGGTTTGGTCCAGTTTGCTTCCTACTGGGATTTTGCCCAGTGTAGTGGGTCTCATTTCTTCCCTGTAAAAATTCTCTTGTTAGAAAATCGGGAAGGGAATTATTTTCTCCTTTGATAAATTCGATTTGAAAATCAAAGCTAGATAGAAGAGTTTGTCATCTAGCAAATATCTGTTTTGAAACCAGATTTTTAACATCTTTTTGTAAAATCTCTTTAGCAAATTTGCAATCTACTCGTAATAAAAATTCCTTATTAATAAGGTCATCTTGAAATTTAGTGATACATAGCACTATAGCTAAAATTTCCTTTTTAATCGTGCTATAATTTTTCTGAGCAGAATTCCATATTCCTGAAGTAAATCTGACTAATTGTTCAGAAGAATTAGTATCTACCTTTTGCTTCAAGATACCTCCATATCCAATGTCTGAAGCATCAGTTTCAACTATCATAAAGGCTTCAGGGTTAGGAATTCCTAAGCAAGGGAGGTTTTTGACCAAATCCTTTACCTTAATGACAGCATTAGTTTGCTCAGAGCTCCAAGGAACAGGGGTCTTTTTGAGCCTTTTGTAAAGAGATTCACAGACCTGCCTAATATTTGGGATGAAGTCTGCTACGTAGTTAAGACTTTCTAAAAAACTTTGAAGCTGGGTTTTATCACTAATTTCATTAGGGAATTTTGAGGAGAATTCTATGGCTCTACAAATAGGTTTATAACTACCTTGATAAAGATCATGTCCTAAGAATCTAATAGAAGTCTGAAATAGCTTCATTTTCGTTGCACTTATGACTAGTCCATTAAGCTTAACAATCTTAAAGAAAGTATTAAGATGTTTGAAATGAGAATCAATGTTCTCTGAAAAAATAAGCACATCATCAAAATAAACAATCGACATATAACTATAAGGATTGAAGATATTATTCATGATATTTTAGAATTCTGATGGGGCATTCTTGAGGCTGAATGGTAAGACATTCCATTCATAATGTCCAAAAGGAACATTGAAAGCAGTCTTGAATTTGTCTTTTTCCGCAATTTGAATTTGCCAGAAGCCGGACTTCATATCGAACTTACTGTAAAGATTAGCTTTACAAGTTCTTTTTAAAAGATCCCTTTTGTTAGGAATCGGATGTCTAATCCATTTCAGAACTGCATTCAGAGGCTTGTTGTTTATTACTAGCCTGGGAATTCCTCGTTCCTTTTCTGCACTTTTATTTACATAAAAGGCAGAACAGCTCCATGGAGAATTTGAGGATCTGATAATCCCATTCTTTAATAAATGGTTTATCTCTGTTTTGCAGACTTCGATCATCTCTTGGTTCATTTGAATGGGCCTAGCTTTAGTAGGGATGGCATGTTCGTTGAAACCAGTAATGTAGGGAAGTTCTACAGAATGTCTTTTCCTTTCCCAAAAAGCATAAGGAAGTTCTAAACAAATTTCATTTTCGAAGTTCTTTTGAAGATTGGCAATTTTACTTACCATCTCCGAGGTTTTTAAAATTTGTTCAATTTTCTTTATTTGAATTTCTTATTTAAGAAATCAAATGTGTGAAGAAAGTCTGTTAATTTTAAAAGCAGTCCTTTCTTTAATAAGGTTACCTTCTTCTTGTGAGAGGGGCCTTAATAGAGGGAAAAACAGATTTTGATTTAAAATTGTTGTGCGAATTCCATCAAAATTACTAATGTAAGGTCAAAGTTTATTCACAAAAGGTATACCTAAAATGATATCTTCAGTGATACCTTCAGTAATGACAAAATCATTAATAAGACAGATGCCATTATTGCAGATATGAGCTTTAGAAAGCTTGTAATCAATCTTCATCTTTTCTCCTGTGGCGGAGTATAGACGAGAAGTGCTTTTTTGTAGATACTTGGTGGGTACAAGTCCCTTGACGATGCAATTGCTATCAGCTCCAGTATAAAAAAGGGCGACTCTGTTAAGAACAAAGTCTTTGCTTATGACAATTTTTACGGTGATGTGTTCGCTATAAGATTTTATGTCAGTGATAGCTGCTCCGGAGGTGGAGGGGGAATCCGATCCGGGGAAGGAACCTGGCTCTTTGAGGTGATCACTTTGGATAAGATCAGTGATTATTGGGGAGGCTCTAGTAGACTCTGGTGGTGATATATTCTTTGGAGAAGACACGTTCTTTAGAACTTGTTCTGTAAGAATGTTAAGTTCGACTCGATCGAGTCTGATTTTGAGATCTCTGATTTCCCCTTTGAGGGTGGAGATTTCACCCTTGAGATCAGATATTGAAGGTTCCGTGGGTTTATCAAATCGAGACATGACCTGCTTCATTCTAAAAGGTTGAATGATAGGTTTGGGGGGTCTTTCTTCTTGAGAAAGCATTAGTTTTTTGAGTTCTAGAAGATATTTATTTCTAGCCTCATCATCTTAGATATGTTTTATAATGTCAAACAGGATTTCTTTAGGATTTCCGGAGATGACATTAATAAAACTCTTTGTGCAGGTACAAAAAGTGCCATTGCAGGCACAGTCTTGGTCAGACTGAGATTGATCGGATTCATATGCGGGGTTGATAAAATCTTCGTCGCTATAATCATCACTAGAAGAGCTAGCAGTGTCGGAAGAGTCTGAAGAGTCTTCCATTATAGAAAATAGCTTTTCTTTGGTTTCTTCAGAGAGACCTAATTGATTGATCTTGCTCTTTTTGCCAGATCGGCAATCTTTGGCTCTATGACCAGTTTTTCCACAAGTCCAACAAACATCTTTCTTGGAAGACTTTCTCCTAGCTTTTCTGCCAGTTTTGTAAGAATTAGAATCCTTTTTAGAGGATTCTTTTCTAGGTTTAGACTTCTTATGAGTCCTATAGGATTTTTTCCTATGTTTTTTACTAGACTGAGAGGACATTTTCCTATGTCTGGAATCTTCTTACTATTTCAAAACCTGGGAAATAAGCCTCAATGGTATCATTTTGTCTTTAAATGATACCAAGAAGGATCCGAAAGATTAAAGAACAGTGAAAACAGCGGAAGTACTTCAAAATAGTAAGAAGATTTAAAGACAAACTTACAAAGTTTTATTTATGAGGAAAATATTGAGAAAAACATTACAAGAGGAGAGTTAAGCAGGAAGAAGATTTCGTATGTGTGTAATTTTTTTATTCCTTCTCTAGGATTACAACGAGTCTTTATATAGACAAGAGTAGAGAATGGAATACATCTAAGGTGTACAAGTGTAAGGCTAAGATGAATTCTTAGCGGCCGACAGTCCTTTTTCAAATAGGCTGTTGAGTGCTTTTGCTTTTGAAAAAGCAGATGGTTTTGTCCTTTTACAGGCTGTAGAATGTTTTTGCTTTTGGAAAAAGCAGATGGTTTTGTCCTTTTACAGGCTGTAGAATGCTTTTGCTTTTGAAAAGCTGTGGTCCTAAAGATTCCTATAGGAATAGTAGAGTGCCCTTTCAAAAAAGATAATTCCAGTTCTTTGAACCTCTATCTTTACCTAAAGGTCATTTCCCTATTCTTAATAGGGGTCCATGTAGGCCATAGCTATTCCCTTGGGATTTAGCATATCTATATTGTTATCACTGCTTCCTGTGGAGGAGGCTTCTTCGAGAAGTTGTAACACTTCTTCTTCAGTTGTTTCTTGGCTTTCCATATCATGTAAAGCCTTCTTCAATTTCTCTTTGAGTGCCTTCTTATTTAGTGAAGCACTGATTGAGGGTGAAAAGGGTGAAGTTGTTTTCCCCTTATCTGGTGTGTTTGGCGCTACTAGCTTGGGAGTCCATCCTTTGACCTTTATCTCTTTGGATAAGTATTTAATACGATCTTTTACCCCTTTAGCGAAGTTCCAGGAGATGATATATGAAACAGACTTCTTAATAAAGAACTTGCACATTTGAATGTGCTCTGGGAGGGTTACACACCCTTCTTTTGTACAGAAATAATCGAATCTGCTAATGAATTGTAGGGGAAGAATCACTTTGATTCCTCCGAAGTAAATCCACCATTCATAGAACCACCTTGGAATAATTTTCTTTATTTCTATCCTCATATATTTGGTATCAGAGCCATGTATGCAATATATGCACTTAGCATGAGCAGCTAAGCACATATATTGTCTAGAGCATGGGAAAACTATTTTATATAAGATACTTATAACAATTAATCTTTTAATGATGCAACTTCTAAATAAATTATTTTAATGTATGTTGTCCTATAAAGGTGTTTAGGTTAAGTATGGGGTGTTCGTTTTCCGAAGTGTTTGAAGTGTCCGATTAATATCCGGTTTCAGACGTTGGTCAGCCTGAAAGTGTGGTCTCAGCTAAGGTAAGCATTCGACCCTGTTGGTGGTCCCGTTGCTAAGATAACACTAAGAGAAAATTGATGTAATAGCCATTAAAACTTACTAGATCCCATAGGTCGTACATGCTTTAATTTAATTTATTATAGGTTAAGTCATTATGGGTTATTGTTGTGTGCTATCTTATGTATTAATATATGTTTCCCTGTTAGTCTCTAGACAGTATTAATTTTAAATGGATTCTAACAACCATATTAAAAATACTATTCACTTATCTTCTCAAGCAACTCAGATTGCTAATATTGAAAATAATCTTCAAAACTGGAGTATTCCAGAAGAATCTTTTAGGACTATTTATCAACTTGGTAAATTTAGTTTTATTAAAAACCATAATATCAAGACCTCAGAGTCTACTGTCGCTATTAATAATTCTTTAGAAATTATTCAGTTATTAAATGAGCATGACATAAACCGATTTAAAAATCAGTTTAATTATCTTCATGTTGGACTTGTTCAAGTGGCTATTAAGCCACTCTTTAGACAAGGTATTGATATCCCTGTCTGTGCTATTCTAAGAGATGCTCGTCTATTAAATTTCGACGACTCTCTCTTAGGAGTAATACAAAGTAACCTAGCCGACGGCCCGGTATACTTTAATTGTTACCCGAATTTCTCAGTAGATATCAATGATCCTAACATCATGGATGTTTTGACACTAAATGTTAAAAAAAAGAATATGAATAATAAGGATAATACTAGTGAAATAGCGATAATATACAGAGTATATTATCAACTTATGGGTACAACTCTAGCCCCTAAAGCTAGAATCACAAGCCCCAGAGGTGTTACTACCCTCATGGAGGCTAACAGAGATAGGAGTAACATATTTGTTCCCAAAGCTTTTGTTTGGAAAGATGTTATGCATCAAAATGATTGGCACTTCGATGCTATCACTCAACCTCTCCCAACCTACCCAGAAAATCACAGATCGTACGGGTTATCCAACACCCTGACGGATCTATTGATTTAAAATTCCTAGGTTTTGAAACCTCCAGATCCTCTTCGTTTAGAAGATCTGTCTCGCACAGAACTTCTACCTCCAAAAACCCAGGGGGAGAAGAAAATGAAAATGATAATTACAAGGGAAAAGTTAGAGGAGTTGACTTCTCTGGTCCTATTCCCAAAGTTTATTATCAACAACATACTAGGGTTCACGAATCCCCAGAACCCTAAAATCTCTATGATCCAGGAAGTCCTACAGCCTCAGACATGGAACCCCCTCCTAATCTATCTTGACAAAAGATTAGGACTGACCCAGGGTTAGAAGTCATCAAATCTGATGACGAATATACCCCGGACCTCAAAGCTCTTGAGGTACTTTGGTATCTTCCTAAAGATGCTTTGAAAATGAAATGGTACACCAGTACCTATTCTAAAGTTCAGCAAAAGAAGTTTGGCAGACTCTGGATAGATGATATGAAAAGACTTCGATGCGACATCGAATTCTTTAGATGGTTTGAATTCACTGGAAGAATGGAAAACCAAAATGAATCCCTTCAAGTTATCATTAATAAATGGTATACGCAGAGTAACAAAGTAATTGAATCAGTTACTCCTCCCCTTGAAGGAATAAAAATTCCTCATTCCAATGAAATCCTAAATGCTTCACCTTTCAAGAAGAAGCACGATAGACCCCTATCAGCTCCTGTCAACAGAGACCTAGATAGAATAGTTGAACAAAACAACTATACTAACCAGGTCCTTCATACCATCTACCAGCAAATAGGAGATACTAAGAGCTCAAAACTTCCGTTTAGCTCGCCCACTCCTGAGAAAAGTACTTCAGGCCCTAGTCTCACTACCGAACCTATCTTCAGAATTCCTGAGTTCCAAAAGGAGAAATTCCCAACTCTCAGCGATGACTTTAAAGTTTCAAGAAAAATCCTGGAACAAATCAATGAGAAACTCTCCAAATTCAAAATTTCTGAAAAGGAAAAAAATGAACCCAGCACCAGTACCCAAAAGGAAAAGAACTCCCTTTCTAAACTTACCAGTGAACGTTTTTCTACCAAGAAAAACTACTACAAACGACCCTCTCCTCCAGACGTCCAGTTTGAAGAAAATCCGTATCTTTCTACCTCAAACCATGATGGTAGAGGTATAACTGAATGGAACGTTGATGGATTGGCTGAACACCAAATCTATAACAAGCTCCATGAAATGGGTATGGCCATCACGGCCTATAAAATCAGAGGAGCTTCTGACAAAGAAGCAGCCACCATGATCGTAGCAGGATTCACTGGTATGATAAAACATTGGTGGGATAATTATTTCGCAGATGTCGTTAAGAGCCTTATCTATGAGGCCACGGCCATAGAGACAGCCGTCTTAAAAAATGAAAATGGTCAAGAGAGAGTCCAACAGGTCGAAAAAGAAGACGCCTGTGCCACCCTTCTATATAATATAGCTAGACATTTTATAGGAGAACCTAAGTTATTTCAGGATAGAAGTCTAGAGATCCTTAACAACCTCACCTGCAAAGACTTAGCAGACTTTAGATGGTATAAGGATACCTTTTTAGTCAAGGTTATGATTTGACCTGACTGCAACAAAGACTTCTGGAAAGAACATTTCATTAGTGGTCTTCCGCCTCTGTTCGCAGACAAGGTTAGAACTAAAATTAAGGATAGATTCGAAGGACAAATCCCTTATGAAATCCTAACTTATGGTGACTTAACAAGTTTCATTACCACTGTAGGGATTGACCTCTGCACAGACCTTAAACTTAAGAAACAACTTAAGAAAGATAGTTCCTCCAAATACGGGTTAGGAACCATTTGCCAAGACTTTGGATTTACAAACATGTCCTCTCAGTCTAGTAAAAAACATAGGAAAAAATCCTATAGGACTCATAAGAAGTCTAAACCTAGAAAAGAATCCTCTAAAAAGGATTCTAATTCTTACAAAACTGGCAGAAAAACTAGGAGAAAGTCTTCCAAGAAAGATATTTGTTGGACTTGTGGAAAAACTGGTCATAGAGCCAAAGATTGTCGATCTGGCAAAAAGAGCAAGATCAACCAATTAGGTCTCTCTGAAGAAACCAAAGAAAAGCTATTTTCTATAATGGAAGACTTCCGACACTGCCAGCTCTTCTAGTGATGATTATAGCGATGAAAATTTTATCAACGCCGCATATGAATCCGATCAATCTCAGTCTGGCCAAGACTGTGCCTGCAATGGCACTTTTTGTACCTGCACAAAGAGTTCTATTAATGTCATCTCCGGAAATCCTAATGAAATCCTATTTGACATTATAGAACATATCCAAGATGATGAGGCTAGAAATAAATATCTTCTAGAACTCAAAAAACTAATGCTTTCTCAAGAAGAAAGACCCCCCAAACCTATCATTCAGTCTTTAGCATGAAGCAGGTCATGTCTCGATTTGATAAACCCACGGAACCTTCAATATCTTATCACAAGGGTGAAATCTCCACCCTCAAAGGGGAAATCAGAGATCTCAAAATCAGACTCGATTGAGTCGAACTTAACATTCTTACAGAACAAGTTCTAAAGAACGTGTCTTCTCTAAAGAATGTATCACCACCAGAGTCTCCTAGAGCCTCCCCAATAATCACTGATCTTATCCAAAGTGATCACCTCAAAGAGCTAGGTTCCTTCCTCGGCTCGGATTCCCCCTCCACCTCCGGAGCAGCTATCACTGCCATAAAAGTTTACAGCGAACACATCGTCGTAAAAATTGTCATAAGCAAAGACTTTGTTCTTAACAGAGTCGTCCTTTTTTATGCTGGAGCCGATATCAATTGCCTCGTCAAGGGACTTGTACCCACTAAGTATCTACAAAAAAGCACTTCTCGTCTATACTCCGCCACAGGAGAAAAGATGAAGATTGATTACAAGCTTTTTAAAGCTCATATCTGCAATAATGGCATCTGTCTTATTAATTATTTTGTCATTACTGAAGGTATCACTGAAGATATCATTTTAGGTATACCTTTTGTGAATCAAATTCGACCTTACATTAGTAATTTTTATGGAATTCTCACAACAATTTTAAATCAAAATCTGTTCTTCCCCCTATTAAGGCCCCTCTCGCAAGAAGAAGGTAACCTTATTAAAGAAAGAACTGCTTTTAAAATTAACAGACTTTCTTCACACATTTGTTTTCTTAAAGAAGAAATTAAAATAAAGAAAATTGAACAAATTTTAAAAACCCCGGAGATGGTAAGTAAAATTGTCAATCTTCAAAAGAACTTCAAAAATGAAATTTGTTCAGAACTTCTTAATGCTTTTTGGAAAAGAAAAAGACATTCTGTAGAACTTCCCTACATTACTGGTTTCAACGAACAGGCCATCCCTACTAAAGCTAGGCCCATTCAAATGAACCAAGAGATGATGGATGTCTGCAAAACAGAGATAAACCATTTATTAAAGAATGGGATTATCAGATCCTCGAATTCTCCATGGAGTTGTTCTGTATTTTATGTAAATAAAAGTGCAGAAAAGGAACGAGGAATTCCCAGGCTAGTAATAAACTACAAGCCTCTGAATGCAGTTCTGAAATGGATTAGACATCCGATTCCTAACAAAAGGGATCTTTTAAAAAGAACTTGTAAAGCTAATCTTTACAGTAAGTTCGATATGAAGTCCGGCTTTTGGCAAATTCAAATTGTGGAAAAAGACAAATTCAAGACTGCTTTCAATGTTCTTTTTGGACATTATGAGTGAAATGTCTTACCATTCGGCCTCAAGAATGCCCCATCAGAATTCTAAAATATCATTAATAATATCTTCAATCCTTATAGTTATATGTCGATTGTTTATTTTGATGATGTGCTTATTTTTTCAGAGAACATTGATTCTCATTTCAAACATCTTAATACTTTCTTTAAGATTGTTAAGCTTAATGGACTAGTCATAAGTGCAACGAAAATGAAGCTATTTCAGACTTCTATTAGATTCTTAGGACATGATCTTTATCAAGGTAGTTATAAACCTATTTGTAGAGCCATAGAATTCTCCTCAAAATTCCCTAATGAAATTAGTGATAAAACCCAGCTTCAAAGTTTTTTAGAAAGTCTTAACTACGTAGCAGACTTCATCCCAAATATTAGGCAGGTCTGTGAATCTCTTTACAAAAGGCTCAAAAAGACCCCTGTTCCTTGGAGCTCTGAGCAAACTAATGCTGTCATTAAGGTAAAGGATTTGGTCAAAAACCTCCCTTGCTTAGGAATTCCTAACCCTGAAGCCTTTATGATAGTTGAAACTGATGCTTCAGACATTGGATATGGAGGTATCTTGAAGCAAAAGGTAGATACTAATTCTTCTGAACAATTAGTCAGATTTACTTCAGGAATATGGAATTCTGCTCAGAAAAATTATAGCACGATTAAAAAGGAAATTTTAGCTATAGTGCTATGTATCACTAAATTTCAAGATGACCTTATTAATAAGGAATTTTTATTACGAGTAGATTGCAAATTTGCTAAAGAGATTTTACAAAAAGATGTTAAAAATCTGGTTTCAAAACAGATATTTGCTAGATGACAAGCTCTTCTATCTAGCTTTGATTTTCAAATCGAATTTATCAAAGGAGAAAATAATTCCCTTCCCGATTTTCTAACAAGAGAATTTTTACAGGGAAGAAATGAGACCCACTACACTGGGCAAAATCCCAGTAGGAAGCAAACTGGACCAAACCAAAATAGCAAGACCATTTGATCCTCCATCAGCCTCACTAAACCCATTGAGGCCATCAGTCCCCCAGAGGCCTACATTGAAATCGGAACTCTAGTTACCATTTCAGAACAAATATGCAGCTTTGGCAGAATTTCCAAAGCTCCTTCCACCAATACCAACTAAATTGGTTGATATGAAGACAGGTAAGCCTTTCGACAAAGGACAATCATCGAGTTCATCGGTCCAATCGAAGTAGAGTTACTCTATGAAGGTTCCTGAAACCTTCGCACAAGCTGTAAACCCCTCAGCAGCCAAAACAACAACAACTCCTCCTATCAAAGAGGAATTCAAATTCATTACCACTCAGGTAATGCCAATCATCCCGTTGGACAAAGAATATCAAGAATATCCACTAGATCAGCTAATCAAGACGGTCTACAATGATAAGAACTTCGTGGATACTAAAAATCCACTCTAGACAAGAAGATATTATGAAGCTATCCTCGTAGACACCGACTCCACTGAAGTCGAGCACTCTATGAATGAAAGGAATCCAGGGTATATTGATTATTCTAGGTTCACTATCAAGAGGGTATTGACCCCTTTTAATTGGTTTGCAGATCACCTGCATACTCCGATTGCATTATCCATGCCACACAGGCCGCAAACTTATTATTGGTATGATTACAAATCAACATGGTTCAATTTTTTATATATTAGACCAGGACACACCTGGTTTATTAAATATTGTCCAGCTATGGTAGAAGCCATTATTCCAAGGTGGTTCTATGAATGGTGGATTTACTTTGGAGGAATCAAAAAGATTCTTCCCCTACAATTCATTAGCAGATTTGATGATTTCTGTACAAAAGAAGGGTGTGTAACCCTCCCAGAGCACATTCAAATGTGCAAGTTCTTTATTAAGAAGCGTGTTTCATATATCATCTCCTAGAACTTCGCTAAAGGAGAACAAGATCATATTAAATACTTATCCAAAGAGATAAAGGTCAAAGGCTGGACTCCCAAGCCAGTAGCGCCAAAAACACCAGATAAGGGGAAAACAACTTCACCCTTTTCACCCTCAATCAGTTCTTCACTAAATAAGAAGGCACTCAAAGAGAAATTGAAGAAGGCTTTACATGATATGGAAAGCCAAGAAACAACTGAAGAAGAAGTGTTACAACTTCTCGAATTTTTATTACGAGTAGATTGCAAATCTGCAAAAGAGATTTTACAAAAAGATGTTAAAAATCTGGTTTCAAAACAGATATTTGCTAGATGGCAAGCTCTCCTATCTAGATTTGATTTTCAAATCGAATTTATCAAAGGAGAAAATAATTCCCTTCCTGATTTTCTAACAAGAGAATTTTTACAGGGAAGAAATGAGACCCACTACACTGGGCAAAATCCCAGTAGGAAGAAAATAGGACAGCCTTCATAGCATAACTCTGCTTCGATTGGACCGATAAACTTGATGATTGTCCTTTGTCGAAAGGCTTACCTGTCTTCATATCAACCAATTTAGTTGGTATTGGTGAAGGGAGCTTTGGAAATTCTGCCAAAGCTGCATATTTATTCTGAAATAGTAACTGGAGTTCCGATTTCAATGTAGGCCTCTGGGGTACTGATGGCCTCAATGGGTTTAGTGGCATCAATGGGTTCCAATTCCAGACGTCCAGTTTGAAGAAAATCTGTATCTTTCCACCTCAAACCACGATGGTAGAGGTATAACTGAATGGAATATTGATGGATTGGCTGAACACCAAATCTATAACAAGCTCCATTAAATAGGTATGGCCATCACGGCCTATAAAATCAGAGGAGCTTCTGACAAAGAAGCAGCCACCATGATCGTAGAAGGATTCACTGGTATGATAAAACATTGGTGGGATAATTATTTCGCAAATGCCGTTAAGAGCCTTATCTATGAGGCCACGACCATAGAGACAACCGTCGTCAAAAACGAAAATGGTCAAGAGAGTATCCAACAGGTCGCAAAAGAAGACGTTTGTGCCACCCTTCTATATCATATAGCTAGACATTTTATAGGAGAACCTAAGTTATTTCAGGATAGAAGTCTAGAGATCCTTAACAATCTCACCTGCAAAGACTTAGCAGACTTTAGATGGTATAAGGATACCTTTTTAGTCAAGGTTATGATTTGACCTGACTGCAACAAAGACTTCTGGAAAAAATGTTTCATTAGTGGTCTTCCGCCTCTGTTCGCAGACAAGGTTAGAACTAAAATTAAGGATAGATTTGAAGGAAAAATCCCTTATGAAATCCTAACTTATGGTGACTTAACAAGTTTCATTACCACTGTAGGGATTGACCTCTGCGCAGACCTAAATCTTAAGAAACAACTTAAGAAAGATAGTTCAACAAATACGGGTTAGGAACCTTTTGCCAAGACTTTGGATTTACAAACATGTCCTCTCAGTCTAGTAAAAAACATAGGAAAAAATCCTATAGGACTCATAAGAAGTCTAAACCTAGAAAAGAATCCTCTAAAAAGGATTCTAATTCTTACAAAACTGGCAGAAAAGCTAGGAGAAAGTCTTCCAAGAAAGTTGTTTGTTGAACTTGTGGAAAAACTGGTCATAGAGCCAAAGATAGCCGATCTGGCAAAAAGAGCAAGATCAACCAATTAGGTCTCTCTGAAGAAACCAAAGAAAATCTATTTTCTATAATGGAAGACTCTTCAGACTCTTCCGACACTGCCAGCTCTTCTAGTGATGATTATAGCGACGAAGATTTTATCAACGCCGCATATGAATTCGATCAATCTCAGTCTGGCCAAGACTGTGCTTGCAATGGCACTTTTTGTACCTGCACAAAGAGTTCTATTAATGTCATCTCCGGAAATCCTAAAGAAATCTTGTTTGACATTATAGAACATATCTAAGATAATGAGGCTAGAAATAAATATCTTCTAGAACTCAAAAAACTAATGCTTTCTTAAGAAGAAAGACCCCCCAAACCTATCATTCAGCCTTTTAGCATGAAGCAGGTCATGTCTCGATTTGATAAACCCATAGAACCTTCAATATCTGATCTCAAGGGTGAAATCTCCACCCTCAAAGGGGAAATCAGAGATCTCAAAATCAGACTTGATCGAGTCGAACTTAACATTCTTACAGAATAAGTTCTAAAGAACGTGTCTTCTCCAAAGAATGTATCACCACCAGAGTCTCCTAGAGTCTCCCCAATAATCCCTGATCTTATCCATAGTGATCACCTCAAAGAGCCAGGTTCCTTCCCTGGCTCGAATTCCCCCTTCACCTCCGGAGCAGCTATCACTGCCATAAAAGCTTACAGCGAACACATCGCCGTAAAAATTATCATAAGCAAAGACTTTGTTCTTAACAGAGTCGCCCTTTTTGATACTGGAACCGATAACAATTGCATCATCAAGGGACTTGTACCGGCTTTACATGATATGGAATGCCAAGAAACAACTGAAGAAGAAGTGTTATAACTTCTCGAAGAAGCCTCCTCCACAGAAAGCAGTGACAACAATGGAGATATGCTAAATCCCAAGGGAATAGCTATGGCCTACATGGACCCCTATTAAGAATAGGGAAATGACCTTTCGGTAAAGATAGAGGTTCAAAGAACTGGAATTATCTTTTTCGAAAGGGCACTCTACTATTCCTATAGGAATCTTTAGGACCACATCTTTTCAAAAGCAAAAGCATTCTATAGCCTGTAAAAGGACAAAACCATCTGCTTTTTCCAAAAGCAAAAGCATTCTACAGCCTGTAAAAGGACAAAACCATCTGCTTTTTCAAAAGCAAAAGCACTCAACATAATGTGGTAGAGTCAACGCTTCCCCGTGGGACATAATTTTTTGTTTGAAAGTCCTTGAGCTAAGTTTTGCATCTAAGGTAATAGTTGTAGAACATCTCATAAATGAAAAAATAATATGGTATAGTCAACTCTTGCCCGTGGGGACATAACTTTTTGTTTGAAAGTCTCTGAGCTCAGTCTTGCCTCTAAGGTAAGAGTTATAAAACATGTCATAAATCAAAATACAATGTGGTAATGTCAACTCGTGCCCATGAAACATAGCTTCTTGTTTGAAAGTCATAAGTCTTGCATCTACAATGTGGTAGTATCAACTCTTGCTAATGAAACGTAACTTGTTGTTTGAAAGTCATAAGTCTTGCCTTTATAATGTGATGGTGTCAGCTCTTGCTCATGAGATGTAAGTTGAATAGAAGAAATCGGAGAAAAGAACAAAAATAATAAAAACTGCGGAAAAAAAGAGAATGAAGAAAAATATTAAAAAAATAAAAATCAAAGAAAATGTAGAAGTTGACAGAGAATGAAAAAAAAAATAAACACAGATAAAAAAAAAAATAAAGGTCGAGAAAAATTTAATTCGAAAAAAATAAAAAATAAAAATCAAAGAAAAATAATAATTTATTTTTTTATAAAAGTAGACATTGAGAGATATAAAGAAAAAAGGTAAGGGTTGAGAAAAAACAAAAAAGAACAAAAAAAAGGTGGAAAGAAAAAATCAAAGTAAAATAAAAAAAAGAAAAGAAGTTGAGAGGAAAAAAGTAAGGGTTGAGAAAAATCATAAAGAAAAAAAGAAAAAAAAAATAAAGTAAAATTAGAAAGGGAAAAAATAAAAGTTGAAAGATATAAATATGGAGTTGTTATCCATTATGAGGATTATTTATGTAATTTACTTCATTAGTCAAGGACAATTTCGTTCAAAAAAAATATTAGTTAATAGATAAAGACTATTTTAAGAAAAAAAAATTATATTGAGCTAAAATTTGAAAGTCACCCAAATTTGGATCTATTTCTGAGATTTACCCATGTCTCTTATTGCTTCAGCTTTTAAGAAATTTCTTTGTGCCCCACTGGGCTTAAGTTCAATTATGGAAGAGACAAAAATAAAAGACTAGTTCATTTTAAGGACAATTCGTGCAATTTCAATGTTTAATCTATAATTTGTATCTATAATCTATATCTATAATATATAATTTATATATATATATATAATATTAAAAGTGTGAAAGATCTTTAGAAAAGTGATTTGAACTTTTTGCCGTTCATTAAAAGTCTCCATAATAGATAAAATTGTCTTTTCACCTTTTTATTTGAATTATTATATTATTATATTTTTATAATATTGAATATTAACTATAATAAATATATTAAAAAATAATAGAGGAGAAGTTTGTTAGGTGTAAATTTGTTGAATTTTTCTATTTTTAAGGGAAAAGATTTGTTTTCTTAATGTTTTCTACATGTTTTCCTACATTTATGGAAAAAATTAATTTTCTAATATCGACAAACGGGATGAATTTTTCAAAATCGATGAGAAATGTTAATTTTTTTAAGGTAAGAAAATCATTTTTATGAAAAATAGTTATTAAAATATATGAATATATGAATATATGAAATACTCTTAAAATATTAATTAGTGTCCTTTTTTATTTATGAATCCTCTACTTCTATATGTATGAAAACCCTTTTAATTTTAGATTTTTATTTTGTTGCGGTTGTTACGAGGTAAGTTTTTTAAAGTTTTAGTATATTCCTGAAGAGACAATTGTTATAGTATCTATGATTTTTAATAATAAATTCTTGATGTCCATTTTGTAACGTGGATACTTCTACTTACATGTTTGTCATCTGGACCCTTGAACTCGCTAAAAACAATATTTTCAACACTTTTTTTGTGAGTGTAACACACGCGCCCCACGTCAGTCGCCACGTCAGCTTTCACATCATTTTCAGGTATTACATTAAATTCCATGTCATTTTTAAAATGCTACATAAGAAATTAAATATTAAAAATAAATTTAATAAAATAATTTTTTTTTATAAATTGTAGGAAAATTTAATAATCATGTTTTTATTTCTGCTCACAAATTAATGATCAAATTCATTTTCCAACTAATTTAAATTCTTAACTATAAATTCAAATATACAAACATAATGAATTTTTAATTTTTAAATTTGAATATCTTTAACAAATTCACAAAAACTTTAAGTTTTTTCAAGCTTATTCATGAAATTCACTAATTCTTCAATATCTACTATCACTCACTTTCAATTCATATTTAAATTTTAATCCCAAATAAATATGAAAAGATTTCAAATTTAAATTTTAATCCCCCAAAAAATTATTAAAAAAATTGAATTGAGAGGAAAAATTTTAAAAATAAAAAGTGAATTGAAAGTTTATTTGATTTGGGATTGGGGGGTGGTGGACTGGTGTATGGGATGGTGGGGGTGCTGGATAGGGTGAGGGGTGGCAGGACGGGGGATGGGTGGGGTGGCTGGATGGGGTGAGGGGTGGGGTGGAGGTGGATGGATGGAGAGGGGTGGGGTGGCTGGACGGGGTGAAGGGTGGGGTGAGGGTGGCTGGACGGGGTGAGGGATGGGGTGGGGGTGGCTGGACGGGGGAAGGGATTGGGGGTGGGGGTGGATGGACGGGGGAGGGGGTTGGGGAAGAGAGGATTTTTTTATTTTTTATTTTAAATTTATTAATTTTTAATTTTTTTTATTTAAAAAGATGATGGGAAAAAAAGGTCTTTTTTATTTTTTTTTAATTTTAATATTATTTTAATAGACGTATAATGCTCTCACTGGCTCAAACGCGCGTGACCACACGCACCATATCCTACTCAACAATTTTAATGCCACATAGATCCGATCGATGGTCAAGGGCTTAAAATATTGAATTTTATTGAGTTGAAGGGTTCAGATGACAAACATGTAAGTAGAAGTATCCACATTACAAAATGGACATAATATAAGGATCCATCGAACCATTTTGCCATAGATAAATGTTATAGTATTTATTATTAAAGAGATACATTTGCTTGTGACTTGAGATAAGTTTTCTCAAATTTTAATATAAACTTGAAGTTTATAATAATAAATTATTATCTATTCTTGATAGACAATTGCATGTCCAAGTATTTGAGATACGTATTACTCCGTTTATATTTTGAATAAATACAAACTTTTAATGTGGGTGACTTTTTTAATAATTTTATTTTTCGTGAGACACGTACAAATTACGTACACTTGACTAGTAATATTAATAGTACAATTAGGTGTTTAATTTACTTATAAATATGAGGCGAGAAGATTAATTCAGTTATGAATGTGAAAAAGAAAGCAATTACACATAAATTGAGAGTAAGTAGTATTAATTAACCTGATAAAAAAGATATGAGAATATTTAACTTGTTGTAAGAGGTTAAAATGAAGGACTGATACGAAAAATAATATCTACTTCATACCAGTCATACTTAATGATTTCAAAAGCAAAGAGTATTCTCTTATTATATAAGAGGGAGTTGGGGGTTAAGCAAGCAGCACTCCGTCGACATCTCTGCTTCATGAAGAGGGGTATTTTTGTCATTTCAGTTTGGGACTTCTTGGTAGTTGAACGCGTGGATTCAACTGTCAAAAATCACTCTTCCTCCTTCGTAAATCTCGGTTACTTCATGTACTTTATAAGCTTTTGCTCAGACTTGGAGAACTTTGTATAGAAACTAAGAAGCGTCCACAACAAAGCAACTTGAACAATGAAGGAATAGAAGAGAAATCAGCTGATTCTACAACACAACAAAATTGAGGCCTGTAAAACAATGACGGAGATTGACCGGAGAGGAAAGAACTGCCATCAACATCAAAGAAGCAAAACCTACAGAGAGGCTGAGCAAGAAAGTCGGGACTACAACTAGCCACCGCCACACTTTTTCTTTTCACTTCAACAAAAACACACTAAAGAATGGTTTATTATTACTATAGATGCTAATTTACGTTTGTATTTGGATTTGGGCCTTGCCCCATTCTTTTCATTGCCCAAAGAATTCCTTTTTTTTTTGTTTTTTTTGAAAAAAAGTTCCATTTATCACAAATAGTCAATTAGTCATGAAACAAAATAAATAATTATTTTATCTTATGATGTGAGATAATAATTAGTACCAAAATTATTTAGTCATCATTTATACCATTGTGATGGAATATGTTACATATATATAGTGGGATAATTAATTTCGAGATTAATTATCTCGAGATAAGTCTTTTCCAACAAAACGATTCCTAAAAGTTAATTATAAGAAGTTATAAAATTTTAATTTATTTATTTAATCATATTTTATTGTTAATAATTAAGTAATAATAAATGTAATTATTATTTTAATTTTCTTGTCCAAAGCTTAAAATTGTTACTCATGATTATTTTTGCGGTTATAAATCATTATATTAAGAATAACAAGAGAATTTTAAAAGTTAAATTATTTTCATTTATAGAAATATGATATTCTTTTTAATACCAACTAAAAAAATATATCGCATAAATGAAAAAAGAGTATACAATTATATAAATAATTAACCTACAATTAGTAATACAAAATACCAACAACAACAACAACATACCCCATGTATTCCCACATAGTGGGGTTTGAAAAGGATAGAGTGTATGCAGATCATGCCACTACCTCAGGTGAAGTAGAGAGACTATTTTCGATAGATCTTCGGCTGAGGACTTGTAATACAAAATACCATAATACAAAAATTGGGAAGGAGTTATATTACTATACATAATTTGCAATATTTTTCATATCCTTATTTATCTATAGTTCAAATATAATCTTATATTTTATTTTAAAATTTTAATTTATAAGTACAGCAAAATAAACTAACTAAAGAAATTTTAGAAGTCATTTTCAACTGTTTGGCCCGTGCATTACCACACTAGTATTGACGCTAAAAGTCAAACATGTCATCCAGTAAACATAGAGTTTTTTTAATTTCATTTATGTTTTTAACTTGTAATTTTTATTTTTGATGTAATAACAGAGCAGCGGATCGGAACCTCGATGGAACCTCACTCTACTCTTCAACTCGGTATAGTCCTTCTCTTTCCAATCCTTTAAGATACCCATGACTTGATTCCCTCATAACTTGGGTAGGTAGGATGTCCTAAATCAATACTTGGTCTCCCTCCTTCCTTCTGTTTCATTTTTGAATAATAGTCGGGATAAAATTTTGTCTCGTTGTCTACTTCTTTGTCTGAAAACACTTCGTGTTTATATTCAAAGGGGGCATGATGTAGACACCTAATTTTGTCCCTCTCCGATAGCATTTTTACCATTTTACCTCCATATTACTACGTGTCCTCATCCGTATAATTATATCCCACAAAAAATACAAAAATAACAACCCTTAATAAGATCTCTAACAAATTAAATCCCTAACCTTATCCTAACAAACTTTATCCTAACATACTCATAGTAGACTGGAAGAAAAAAAGGAGATACTCATATCATCAAGGTCCATTTTCTCCAAGAATAGAAGGCCATTGACCATTCTTCCATTTTTTACTCACCACTCACGAATTCGATCAACAACAACATAGGCTATTTTTTTTTCCTTTTTCTTTACTAACCCCACAAAATCAAGAACACACATACACCTTCACAAATTCCCTCACGAGAACACACACATAGCTGGGCACATACACAGAAAAATGCACAAGGGAGGGAATCAAGAGAGAGTTAAAATCATGAGAGGGAGAGATCGAAGGAGAGAGGAAAATTGAGTGAAAATCAGTGCTCCATTACTAATGCAGTCACTGTTCCAGCATCGAGACTCTCACCGAAGCTCCGGATAGGCCGCTACGACCCAGCGGACTGGTTTGTTCAAGCCATCGCTGGAAAACGGCGACAGGAGAACTCGTTTCCTCACCTTAAGTTTGGTTTTTCAACCTTCATCTCAGATTTCCCCAAATATAATCTGGTTCTCTTTGTTCCGCGATTTCTAGTTCGAGTTTGGTTGGTTCACCAAATTTTAGTCCATATTTCTCTTTGTTGTTGTGATTTGCGATACCGAGTTTGGATTTGTTGGCTATCGAGGTTCAAATTGAGGCCTTTCGAATGCGCTTCTATCTCCGATATATTGAAATCATCAATTGAGGTCCAATTCTTCAACTCCATTATTCTCTTATTTTATCCTCATGTGATTTGTTAATATTATGATTGTTGTATGTATGTGTTTGGCATGTTTGAACCTTCGTGTTGTTTGTTAATGTTGGATTTGGATGTGGAAATTTGATTGGTGGATTGCGTATTGAATTGGTTTAATCATGTTGAGAATGATTTGGGGGTCGGAAATTGAAAAAATCGATAAAAGAACGCGTTAATTTACTTTTGATTCATTGATGTCGTTGAATGTAATAATGTCATGATAGGTTGAGCTGGGTAGGAAAATAGTAGGCTCGGGGTAGGCAACTCGTAGGATTCTATATAATTGAATGTGTGAATATATGTGTTGAACGATTTCTCCATTTTTGTTATATTTCATCAAATGTATTCATTCATCGGGGAATGCCCCGAGGCCACACTGTACTTATTCGTCGGGGAATGCCCCGAAGTATCATGTACGCAAAGGAGGCTCGTGATCAAGGCTCGAGGCATCGGGTAAAGCATTGGAGAATAGTTTAGGATTAGTGTAGGTTTACTTTTCAGTACCTTTTTATTTTGGACTGTATAATTGGACTGAACATTATATTTTGGATTTGTTTTGTTTTTGTGTGTTTGATTGATTGTTTTATGTGTTTTTGTGTGGTTTATACATTCGTGATGTCAAATTAGTCGATACGCTCCACCAAGCGACCGTGGTCGAACCACGGGATCGAGGGGTGCCTAACACCTTCCCCTCGGTCAACAGAATTCCTTATCTGGAATCTCTGTTCGCAGATCAGTCTCTAGAGTCAAAGTATTTTGAAAAGAATTTCCAAAGGTGACTTGGCACACCCGATTTATGCCAAGTGGCGACTGTGAATAAAAAATGTAAATAATTATTTTTCGTAGCAAATTTTCAACCTTTTGTCACTTTAATAATAAAAACTCTTTCAAACTTAAGTAAAATAGATCCATGATACTAATTGTAGGGGGGTGCGGATAACTTGTGTGGTAAAATAGATCTATTATAAATACAATGGATCTATTTTTATTTGTGCTTGGATATTTTTAACTTCTCTAAATATTTTTATTTTTATTTTTATTTTGAGTTTATTTATGTTAGTTTTATCGATATTCATATCTTGGGGGGTAATTATATGGTAATTGGTTAAATGCTTTACAATAGTATTCTTTATTTTTTTTTTCTCTTAGTTTTTGTAATTCTTCTATATTATTTTGCAGGTATTCTAAATATTCTATATCTTTTGTTTCAAAATATCCAATTAGATTGTCTTTCATAAGTTTTTCTAATAATATTATTTCTTCCATATTTTCTCTTCAATATTTTAAATATTCATAGTCTATCATTTTATCCTGTAGTAATTGTAGATTTACAAATTTCTGTATAATAATTTACCCTAATTGTACTGTAATTTATATCTAATTTTAGATTTTCAATGCTATTTATTATCTTGTGTTGTTCTTCTCGTAGCGAGTTTTTTAAATTATATAAACTATCACATATACTTTTTCCTAAATTTTTTAGGGTTTCTTCTATCCATATTAATTTTTCTTTTAGATTCTCCATTATTTTTCTAATTCGGTTTCTATAATTAATTTCTTCATTTAGATTATCTTGATTTTCTCTAATTTTTCTAATATATTCTAACATTTCTTAATCTGAATAATATCCATCTGGGTAATTATCCAGGTATAGCTGTTCTATCCAATTTATAATTTCAATTTCATAGTCTAATACTTTTTCTAATATTATTCTCTTAATATCTATAATTTCTATATCTCTAAGTATATATAAGATTAATATTTTAAGATTATCTATCATTTAAAATTGGTTAAATACTTTATTATAATATTTTTTAGTTGTTTGTTTTAATCTCATTAATTCTTCTATATTTTCACTAAAAAATTGTATACATTTTATATCTTTAGTCCTCATATATTCATCTAAATTTATTTTCATTTGTTTTTCTGTTGAATGTATATTTTTCATATCCATTTTCCAAAATTCTTAATATTTATAATTTATCATAGTTGATATGTAGGTTTGGTATGTAGGTAGTTGTAAGAGTAGTTAGGTAAGTGTGGTATATAATTTATTCTAGTCATAAAATATTTATCAAATATTTTTTCCAATATGATTTTTCTTATATCTACAATTTCTATATCCTTAAGTACATACAAAACAAATATTTTAAATTTATCTACCATTGCATCAGATAAATAATTATCCATTTTTCATAAAATTGCTATTTTCAAAATATTCCCTCCAATCATGCACATAACAAAATATGATCATTTTAGATTGCTATATACTAGATTATTCTTAAATAACATATTCTTCGGTCACTATTAGCATGGTAATCTGGATACTTTTCCCTTAAATAGCGCCTCTACTCTGGTTACTCCCCTATCATGGCTTTCTTGCCTCACCGGTTTCACCTTTAGGATGGCGTAGTTCTTAGGGATTTTTCTCTTTTTCCACTTTGCTAATAAACTTCTTAACATGCTATTTTTCGAATAATTCTACTATAAAGCAACTAACATGAACTTATTTTATCATATTATGATTGTTAGGAATTTATGAATTTAGCTATTCATAATAGTAAATGAATATACCTGTTCTAGTAGTTTTGATAATTCTAAGCTCTGTTCCTCCATAGATTTTATCATTGAAATATACCTGTTTTTTAAATAATCAAATTATCTGTTGTAGACAAGAGAGATTTTTTTTGCTTCAACGCATGAAGGCTTGCTTTTCTTTCTACCTTCGATGCCTTTTATTTATAATTTGAAACTTTACAAAAGTTTTCCTTCCTCATTTTACACGTTTCTAAAACTCTACAAAAAGTCTTTAAAAATTATCTACCTAACCTCATTTACTATACTTTACAAAAGTCTTCTAAAAAGACAAAAACTAATTAAAGCCTAGACTAATAATAGTCAAAAACCTATACAATTCTAATAATTTAAGTAAAAGAAAATTGTGAAAGTTTGTTACATGTCGCTTTCACAATTCAATAGCTTGTCTTTTATCTCCCTTATTGTTTTCGTTGATATCTTTTTCTTGTCGTATCTGCTGTTTTTTTTTCTTCTTTTCAGCTGGCATGCTTATCTTCTTAATTTTTAATTTTATTCTAGCCGAACTTCTGGGATAATATTATCTTCTCCATTACATCTCGAATATTGATGATCTGGATATTTATGTCCAATTATCTTACAATATCTTGTCAATAATCTGTCTGAAATAAATCCTCTCTTAATTGCTCTTGCAGTAGATTGTTTTTCTGGATTAAGTAATGTCATTATCCATTGTCTAACATCTTCCATGATGCTTGTTGTAGTTATTTTGAATTTGAATAAATCACCTGATGGTCTCTTGAATAATAGCTCCATATTCGGTTTCCATTGGTATAATTGTTTGCTAGTTCTTGAATAATTGTAGCTAGTCCAATAAGTCGTTTGTTTGCATAAAAATCAGGTATGTCGATTCTGGGTATCTCTGGCTGTTGCACAATATCTTCTGGTATAATCATATCTCTGGTTAATCCTATTTTTACAACTTGTATAACTGGTTTTATCTCGTCGTATAATAACTCTGTTGGTGCAGTATAACACTTTATATAAAATAGATTTCCTTTGGTTACTCTTTTATAGGTGTTGAATATTTTTTGTAATTCTTTCATAGCTGATAGTTCTTCTCCATCTTGGGTGTATATGGTATTTAATAATCCATAATCAAAATAAGTTTTTATTAAGCTTGGGTTGGTTTTGGGTAGTGCAATTAACTTGTTGTGACCTTGTAATCTTTGAGTTATATAGTTTGTGTTGGGTTTTTTGATATCTGTAGCTCTGGGGTTAAGGTTTAGAAAAGTTTGTACTCGGTAGATATTTTCTATGTATTTGTGGGCTGTATAGTTATAAACGTTTTTATCTTGGTTCAGACTATCTCAATATGTGGTAATTTATGAGGGTATGTTCAAGAGATCTTTTTGTATTTTTGGTGTAAATGGTTTTTCAAATGTCTTATTTAAGTTCATATCTGGTATCTTTGTCCAATAACTCCTTTGCTTGTACCTGCAATTGTAGATTGATAAACGTTATGGGTTTTATAGAGTGTCCCAACGTCTCATTCTAGCTCTGGAATTTTAATGTCTTTCGATCGACATAGCTCTGCACACTGCTGAGTTAGCTGATTTGTAGCTACAGACTTCAGTTTATCTTCATTAGTCTTTAGCTTTTCTATTTCATTACCCATACTTTCCACTTTCTTTGAAAGCATAGTTAGGGTTTTGAATATATTTTCTAAAGCATCATCTTCTATTATATCAGTCTGTGTAGCTTTGTCTTGATATGTAATCTGCAATAACGTTTTTGTTAGTACTAATTACTTCAATTGTAAATGTAAAATTTAATATATTCACTACTAGTCTCCGAATCTCTTTTGTTGTAACTGAATTTTGTATTTTCTTTGTTAGCCACCAACGTACCTGTGTATTATCTGTTCGTACAATAAACTTGTTATATACAATATATGGCTCAAATGCTAATAAACATTTATATAATGAACATAATTCTTTTCTATTTATTTCCCATTTTATTTTTGTTTCATTAAACGTTCCTGAATAATATCTACAATGATGTTCTATTTTTTCATTTTCATACCTATATTTAAGTACTCCTCCATAACTATATTCACTAGCATCTGCTTCTACTATATATATAAATTTTCTATTTTCGTCTGGGAATTGTAATTTTGGTAATTCTTTACAAAGTGTTTTTATATTCTGGACTTATTTTTTATCTTCTTCGTTATAATTATATTCTACATCCTTTTTAAATTTTTTCTCTAAAGGCTTTAGATTTTCTGCTAATTTTGGTATATATTTCCTTACTTGGTTTACTAATCCCAAACATGATTGTAATTTTTTTTTTGTATCTAATTCTTCTTTTGAATTTATTATTTTTTGTACTATATGTTGTTGTATTTTTACTCCACTTTTATCTATTTGTATTTCTAAAAATTTTATCTGGTTTTTCATAATTTCAGCTTTCTTTTCACTTAAACTTATTCTCGATTTTTCTATTATATCTGTAAATTGTTCTAATAATTTTAAATGTTCTTTTTTGATTTTTGTATATAATAGTATATCATCTATATATACTATACAATTAGGTAATTGTTTAAAATAACTATCCATAAAATGTTGATATCTACCTGGTGCATTTTTATATCCAAATGGTAGTACATTCTATTCATAAAATCCTTGTGGCACCGTAAATGCGGTTAATTCCTTAGATTCTTCTTTTAACTTTAAATGGTAAAATCCTGATTTACAATCAAATTTACTAAAGTAGTTATATCCTTGTATTTGTCTTATTTTTAAAATCTTGTTTGGTATTGGATAATTATATGTCAAAGTTTTTGCATTTAAATTTCTATAATCAATAACCATTCTACTTTTACCTCGTTTTTGTTCACTATGTTTATTTACTATAAATGCTGGACTATTGAGTTTACTATTATTTTTTTGTATATATTATTTTTCTAATAATTCATCTATATGCATTTTAAATTCTTTTAAATCGTCAAAATTATATGTTAATGGTTTTTGAGTTATTATTCTATTTTTATCTATTAATTCAATTTTTATAGTAGTTTTATATTTTTTCCATCCTTTTAACGGATCTTCACTATATAATTGTTCTAATTTTTTTCTTAGTTATTTCTATCTTATTTATTGAAAATATAATTATTTCCTTTTTATTTATTGAAAATACAACCAGTTCTATTGTATCTTCAGTATTTTTTATATTTTCTAATTTTTGTGTAATTTTTTCACTTCCTTCTATCCAATTAGTTTTCTTTCTTATTTTATTAGTAACTCTTTTTGCTCTTACTTTCTGTTTACATGGTGTTGTAAACCACCAATCCGTTCTAGTTATTATATGTGGGTATAATTTATCTAAAAACGGCATTCCTAAAAGTATATCTTTTGATGTTAGCTCATAATTATAAATTTCTTCTATTGTTAATATTTTATCCCATACTTGTGTTTTTACATTCTTAGCTTTATAAGTAATTAAGCTTCCTTCGTTATTAAATCCCTTAACTATTATTGGTGTTTTTAATTTATCCCATTTACTTTCTGGTAAACAATTATATCTACATAAATTAGCTTCTCCTTCTGTATCTATCATAGGCGTATAATATCTACTGTAATACCCTTCTACTACTATCTTCATTAATACATATATTTTCATATCATGTTAAAGCTCTTCTTAAGAATAATTTCTCTCTGTTATATGTTATAGATAATTGTGTATGCTCTATATTATATGGTTTTACTTGTTCTAGCCATTTTATTCCTAATATTATGTCTGTTTTTTGCATTTCTTCTTTTATTTCAAATTCTATTTTTATTTTTCTAACTCCTATTGTTATTTCTTTTTCTGCTATATTTTTAGTGTTTATTAAGCTTCTTGGTAGATCTGGGCATATATTATTGTCAGATTTTATTTCCTCATTTTTTACTAGATATCTTGCTATATAATTTTCTTCTTGTCCTGTATTTAAGAGTATTAAATATTCTTTTTCATTTATTATTCCTGTTATGTAATATTGGTTTAAATTAGTTGTTGAACTTGTTTCATAACTTGTTCTTTTTGATGAACTTGATGATTCTGGTTTTTCATAAACTATTCTTTTTGTTCTACTTATTCTATCATTTATTATTTTTAAATTTTCTTCTATATCTATGTCTCTATAACTATAATCATTATTATCAATTGTTTTTACAAATTGTTCGAAAGGACTTTCTATTTGTATTTTGTTAATTTTATTTTTTCCTGTTATTTTATGTTTTGTTGTTAATACATATAGATTTTTACATCTTGCTGTAAATATTTTACTTCCTAGGGTTAGTTCTATTCCTGATATTTTTCAATATAATACTAATGATTTATTTATATTTTTATCTGTTATTGCTACTGAATAATTTGCACTTATTATAAATTTAAATTTTTGGTATATTAAATTTCCTTTTATGGCAGTTATTATACTTTTTTCTATAGGTTTTATAATTCTATCATCTGCTAGGTATAATTCTATTGGTGTATCTATTCCTTCTCTAAAACATGCTTTTATCAATATCTCTGTTCCTCCAAGGTGTACATATTTTATTGGGTCTTTACTTTTTATATCGTTTATTTCTTTATTAATTATTTTTTTTGTTACTAGTGATATACTAGCTCTTCCTTTTACATATCTACAATCTATTACATGTTCTTTTTGGCTTACTACATAGTATTCTTCTTTTCTTCTACTAAATATTTTTTTTATTGTTGGTATTTTAAATATTTTTTCTACCCTTAAATCTAATTCTTTTCCTTTTATTTCAACAAATATATGACTATCAAATATTATTTTTTGATCTGTTCCTTCTTTATTTAAATATTCTTCCTTTGTTATTATTTTTATATCTTCTTTAGTTATTTGGTTCATTTTTATATCTTCTTCAGTCATTTAATTCGTCTAATTCACTATCTATTTCATTATCTGTTTCATTCTCTGAAATTTCATATATACTATCTTCACTTTCTAATTCGTAATCTATATAATCTATCTGCATATATTCTGTATTTTCTATTTTTATTTCTGATATTTGTTTATTTTTTGGATTTTTAGGTAATTTACAATCTCTAGCTAAATGTCCTAATTTTCCGCAATTATAACAGGTACATTCTTTTATAGATTTCTTTTTCCTATATGGTCTTTTATGTTTATAATTTTTTACATAATATATTTTTCTTGGTTTCTTATATTTATATTTTGATTTTTTGCATTTCTTATATTTCTTATGTCTTTTTCTTTTCTTATAATATCTTTCTTCTCATCCAAATTGAGGTGCTATTTTATCTTTGCAACATGCTAAATTTCTTATTAATGTTTTTTCCATTTTTATTTCTTCTCTATATTTTTCACATAGGTTTCTATACCATTGTTGTAAAAATTTTATTCTTGCTCCTAGAGTATCTACTATTTTTGCTTCATCCCGACTTTTTATTATTTTTGAACTAAATGGTTCAGGTAATTTACTAAAATATAATTTTCTTATTTCTTTACTTTCTTCTGTATTATATGTCCCTTTATAATAATATTCTTTAAATGCGCAAGTATATTCATCTATGTAACACATATTACATATTGCTAATTTTAACATTAAATTCCTATTTGTATCTTTCTCTTCATTTTGTTCTTCTTTTGTTATTGTCATGCTGCTAAATTCATCTTTTATAGCTATTTCATATTTTTTAATAATTCTATAGGTGTTAATTTAGTTGTAGGTGTTGATGATGTTTCTTCTGTAGGTTTGTCAGTTCTTAATACCCTTTTACTATTTTTAGTTAGATTTGAAAACCATATTTTCACTGTTCCTATTAGTGTTCTTTCTTTATATTTTGGTGCATCTGTTACATTTATATTATTATCTAATAATTATTTTGTCATATATCCTATCCATAATTGTATTATTTTTTCTGTATCTATTAAACAATCTAAGTCTAAAAAGTTATAATTTTTATTAACTATTTGTTTTGGTGTCCATATGTGACTCTAGATTATATCTTTTAAACTAATTCTTATAATATGTAGGTTTTCTTATTTCTGATGTTCTAGGTATTATATTTTCATCTTCTTTTTTACCAAGAGTATTTATTTCTGTGTTTCTATTTTCTAAGTTTTCTTAATTAATTACTTCTTGTTTTTCATTGATTTCTAAATTTTTTGTATTTGTTAAGATTTCTGTATATGTTTCACTATCTTCTGAATCATAATTATCTGTTTCTTCAACATCTATTGTATTTATTTCTAATTTTTCTTTAAATTGATTTATCTCGTTTAATAATTTTTGTTCTATATCTCTTTCTTTGTTTTCTTTCTGTCTTTTTTCATACAAATCTTTTAGCATTTGTAGTTCTTTTTCTAATTCAGCAATCCTACTATTTTTAGTTTCTTCTATTTTTCGTATTTCTTCTGTAGTTTGTTGTTTTATTTTTTCTATTTCTTTTTTTCTATCTATTTCTTCATTTTCTTTTTCTATTCTTACCACAACTGTTAATTTATCTTCTAATTTTAATTCTTCTTTTTCTAACATTAAATATAAATGTTCACCTATTTTCTTATACCTTCTTCCTAGATTAGAAAATACTAGTTTTATTTTTAATCCTTCATGGTTTTCATATATTTTTTCATCTATTATAAATTTTTCTTTGTTCATTTTTATTTAATTGTTAATAGATCATGTTGGTATGTATATTCTAGACTATCTATTGTTGATTTTAAATTTGATATTTCTTCTTTTTGTGCATTTATTGAGTTTTTACTAACTCCGGCAATTATGTTATATTGTAGTCTTTCTATCCTTATTTTTAATTCTTTACGTTTTTCAGATATTATTTGCTTTAATTCTTTATATTTTGGTAATTTAATACGTTGTTCATCTAAATGATATTTTGGGGAATATCTAAATCTAGTTTTATCAAATAAGTCATAATTAATAAATTAATCAAATAATAAATTAATCAAAAAATCCAAATAAGTCATACATGCATATTTCTCTTTATACAACTTCGCAGGAAAAATTCATTAGTTATAGAGCAAAGATTGGATTTTTTGAAAAGAACATTTTTCTTTTGTTTCTAAATAGACATGTTCAGTTTTACTCAAATTTAAAACTCAAAATTCAAATAAGATAGAATTTCAAATTATAAAATTAATAACTAAAAATATTTATTTTAAAAATCGATTTGTGTCCATGCCAAGCCCCAAGTTCAAAATCATATATTTAATATTTATTATACATGCACACTCATATTTACATTTCATCAAAGAACTTGAAAGATATGAGCTCATAAAGCCTTGAGAACTACTCCTTCAATATTTATTCATTATATTATTTTTAGATGTCTTATATTATTTGTCTTATTTGAACAATCACTAGATAATTTATTCATTTCTATCTATTTTATTTTTACTATTAAATAGTATTCATCACTCATTGCATTTTCAAGACATAAATTTATTATATTCAAATGATAATATAGTAAAATTATCTCTATTCTTTATTTCTCTTAACATGTGCGTTAAGTCAATAGAAGACAAGTATTGTTGAACGGAGAAAATAGAAACTTAGATATCTATCTAGTTTGCCAATATTTCCAAATGAGTTTTCTACTTAACCCCTTCGCGTGAAATATCACAGATTTGAAAGTCTATTACTCCACATATTGTTGGGAAAAAAAATATTAATGCACATATTAATGATGCCATATGCTTATGATCAAAAAGTATAATATATAATATATCTAAAGAGATCCACTTCTCTTCAAAATTCTTAAAAGATAAAATATTGACTCTTTCTTCATTATTGACCAGCAGAGCCGTTAAAATGGACTTGGCCCTTGAGGCTGGTCTAACTCATTTCGCTATTAGAGTTGGGTTAAGTTATGATTTTTGATGGATGAATCTAAAAAATAGATCTAAATTGGGGTGATTGTAAATTTTAGTCCCAAATAAAAAAGTTTTCTTAAAATAGCCTTTACCTATTAACTAATATTTTTTTGGACGAAATTGTCCCTGATCAATGGAGCAAATTACATAAATGATCCTCATAATGGATAACAACTCTATATTTATATCTTTCAAACTTTTTTTTTTCTCTTTTTAATTTTACTTTGATTTTTCTTTTTTCTTTTCTCTTTTATTATTTTTAATTTTTCGCAAACCTTACTTTTTTTTCCTCTCAACTTTTTTTTTTTCTTTTTTCTTTTATATTATTTAAATTTTTTTATTTTTTCTTTCCTCTTTTTTTTTGTTCTTTTTAGTTTTTCTCAATCCTTATTTTTTTCTTTATTCCTCTCAACGTCTACTTTTATAAAAAAAAAAAACTTATCAACTTATTTTTCTTTTTTTCTTTTAAAATTTTTCCGACCTTTATTTTTATTTAATCTTTTTTTATCAACCTTTATTTTTTTCCTATTCTCTCTCAACTTCTAAATTTTCTTTGATTTTTATTTTTTTAAATATTTTTCTTCATTTTCTTCTTTTTCCGTAATTTTTATATTTTTTGTTCTTTTCTTTGATTTCTTCCATTCAAGTTACATCTCATGAGCAAGAGTTGACACTATCACATTATAAAAGCAAGACTTATGACTTCGAACAACAAGCTACGTTTCATGGGCAAGAGTTGATACTACTATATTATATTTTCAAATGAGTTTTCTACTTAATCCCTTCGCGTGAAATATCACAGTTTTGAAAGTCTATTACTGCACATATTGTTCGGGGAAAAAAAATTACTGCACATATTAATGATGCCATATGCTTATGATCAAAAAGTATAATATATAATATATCTAAGGCAAAATGATCTTCTGGACCCCTGTACTATGTCGGTTTTGTAAGTTGGACACTTCTACTTACATGTTTGTCATCTGGACCTCTGAACCCACTAAAAAACAACATTTTAAACCCTTTTTTGGTGAGTGTAACACACTCTCCCCCACGTCAGCTGTCACATCTGTCATGCCTGACATGTCTGCCACGTCATTTTTTAAAAATAAAAAATAAAAAATAAAAAAGTATTACATTAAATTCCAAGTCATTTTTAAAATGCTACATAACAAATTAAATATTAAAATAAATTTAATTAAATAAGAAAAATTTATAAATTGTAGAAAAATTTGAATAATCATGTTTTTATTTTTACTCACAAATTAAACATCAAATCCATTCCAAATAATTAAAATTCTTCTCCAACTAATTTAAATTTTTAGCTATAAATTAATATATACAAACATAATAATTTTTTATTTTTAAATTTGAATATTTTTAACAAATTCACAAAAAGTTTAATTTTTTCAAGCGAAATTCATTAATTTTTTTCAATATTCACTATTACTCACTTTCAATTTAAATTTAAATTTTAATCCCAAAAAAATAAAAATATTTCAAATTTAAATTTTAATTAAAAAAATGAAAAGAATTGAATTGAGAGGGAAAATTAAAATAAAAAATAAAAAGTGAACGTGTATGGGGAGGGGGGGCTGGAAGAGTGTTGGGGTGGGGTGGGGGGCTGGGGGTGGGGTGGGGACAGGGCTAGGAGGGGTATGGGGGCTGGGGTGGGGGCGAGGCTAGGAGGGGTGTGGGGGTTGGGGCTGGGGTGGGGAAGGGGTTGGGGACGGGCTGGAGTGGGGGTAGGGAAGGGCTGGTGGGGTGTGGGGGGTTGGGGACAGGCTGGGATGGAGGGTGAGGAAGGGCTGGACAGGTGTTGGGGTGGGGTGGAGGGGCCGGAAGGGGCTGGGGTGAAGTGGAAAGGCTTTTTTTTAAAAAAAAAATATATATTATTTTTAAATTATTAAAATATTTTTAAATTAAAAAATATGGAGGAAAAAAAGAGCCTTTTTTTAATTTTAGTATTTTTTATTTATTTTTAAATTATTTTATGGAAGGGGCTGGGGGTGGGTGGGGGGTGGGGGTGGGGACGAGCTGGGGTGGAGTGGGGAAGGGTTTTTTTAAAAAGAAATTATTATTTTTATATTAAAAAAAATTAAATTTAAAAAGATGGAGGAAAAAAATATCCCTTTTTAATTTTTTTTTCATTTTAATATTTTTTAAAAAATTATTTTAATGTAAAATTGGCCAAAAATTGACCCCCACTCGCACTCCTAGGCGAGTGACTACACTCTCCTTGTCCTAGTCACTATTTCAATGTCACATAGGCGAGGTCAACGGTCAAAGGGTGCAAAATGTTGCTTTTTAATGGGTTCAAGGGTCCAGTACAAACATGTAAGTAGAAGTGTCCAACTTGCAAAACCGACATAGCACAGGGGTCAAGAAAGTCATTTTGCCTATATCTAAAGAGATCCACTTCTCTTCAAAATTCTTAAAAGATAAAATATTGACTCTTTCTTCATTATTGACCAGTAGAGTCGTTAAAATAGACTTGGCCCTTGAGGCTGGTCTAACTCATTTCGCTATTAGAGTTGAGTTGAGTTATGATTTTTGATGGGTGAATCTAAAATATAGATCCAAATTGGGGTGGCTTCAAATTTTAGTCCCAAATAAAAAGGCTTCCTTAAAATAGCCTTTACCTATTAACTAATATTTTTTTAGACGAAATTGTCCCTGATCAATGGAGCAAATTACATAAATGATCTTCATAATGGATAACAACTCCATATTTATATCTTTAACTTTTTTTTTCTCTTTTTAATTTTACTTTGATTTTTATTTTTTATTTTCTCTTTTTTTTTATTTTTAATTTTTCTCAAAGCTTACTTTTTTTCTTTTTTGCTCAGAACTTCTTTTTTTATTTTATATTATTTAAATTTTTTATTTTTTCTGTCCTCTTTTTTTTTGTTCTTTTTAGTTTTTCTCAATCCTTATTTTTTTTCTTAACGTCTCTCAACGTCTACTTTTATAAAAAAAAACTTATTTACTTATTTTTTTTTCTTTTAAAATTTTTCTCGACCTTTATTTTTATTTAATCTTTTTTTATCAAACTTTACTTTTTTCCTATTCTCTCTCAACTTCTAAATTTTCTTTGATTTTTATTTTTTTAATATTTTTCTTTATTTTCTTCTTTTTTCGTAATTTTTATAATTTTTGTTCTTTTCTTTGATTTCTTCCATTCAAGTTACATCTCATAAGCAAGAGTTGACACTATCACATTATAAAGTCAAGACTTATGACTTCGAACAACAAGCTACGTTTCATGGGCAATAGTTGACACTACTATATTATATTTTCATTTATGAGATGTTCTACAGCTATTGCCTTAGAGGCAAGACTTAGCTCAAGGACTTTCAAACTACAAATTATGCCCCACGGGCAAGAGTTGACTCTACCACGTTATGTCTTCATTTATGAGATGTTCTACAGTTATTGCCTTAGAGGCAAGACTTAGCTCAAGGACTTTCAAACTACAAATTATGCCCCACGGGCAAGAGTTGACTCTACCGCGTTATGTCTTCATTTATGACATGCTCTACAACTATTGACTTAGAGGCAATACGTAGCTCAAGGACTTTCAAACTACAAATTATACCCAACGGGCAAGAGTTGACTCTACCATGTTATGTTTTCATTTATGAGATGTTCTACAACTATTGCCTTAGAGACAAGACTTTGCTCAAGGACTTTCAAACTACAAATTATGCCCCACGGACAAGAATTGACACTACCACGTTATGTCTTTATTTATGAGATGTTCTACAACTCTTGTCATAGAGACAAGACTTAGATCAAGGACTTTCAAATAATAAATTATGCTACACGGGCAAGAGTTGACACTACCACGTTATGTATTCATTTATGAGATGTTCTACAACTCTTGCGCTCAAAGACTTTCAAACTATAAATTATGTCCTACGGGCAAGAGTTGATGTTACCACGTTATGTCTTCATTTATGAGATGTTCTACAACTCTTGTCTTAGTGGCAAGACTTAACTCAAAGACTTTCAAACTACAAATTATGCCCCACGGGCAAGAGTTGACACTACCACGTTATGTATTCATTTATGAGATGTTCTACAACTCTTGCGCTCAAAGACTTTCAAACTACAAATTATGTCCTACGGGCAAGAGTTGACGTTACCACGTTATGTCTTCATTTATGAGATGTTCTACAACTCTTGCCTTAGAGGCAAGACTTAACTCAAAGACTTTCAAACTACAAATTATGCCCCACGGTAAAGAGTTGACACTAACACGTTATGTCTTCATTTATGAGATGTTCTACAACTCTTGCCTTAGAGGCAAGACTTAGCTCAAGGACTTTCAAACAATAAATTATGCCCCACGGGCAAGAGTTGACACTACCACGTTATGTCTTCATTTATGGGATGCTCTACAACTCTTACCTTAGAGGCAAGATTTAGCTCAAGGACTTTCAAATAATAAATTATGCCCCATGGGCAAGAGGTGACACTACGACTTATTTATGAGATATTCTACAACTCTCGCCTTAGAGACACGACTTATCTAAAAAATTTTTAAAGAACTTCGTAACAACAATTCATGCCCTTAAATTTGCTTTGATGTAAAAAAAAAAGATTCCTTTGCGGATTATCTAATTTTTTATTTATTAACAAAATACAATAGAAGTTGAGAAAAAAAAGCGATCAAACAAAATAGAAAAATAAAAAAAAGATTGAGAAAAAAAAGGAAAGAGAAAAAATAAAGATCAAGAAAAAAATTAAGAAAAAAAAAATGAGAGGAACAATAAAAATAAATTTTGAGAAAAATGAGGGGAAAAAAAACCTTTAAAAAGAAAAAAGCGATCAAACAAAATAGAGAAATAAAAAAAAAAGATTGAGAAAAAAGATAAGAAAAAATAAAGATTAAGAAGAAAGTGAAGAATTAAAAAAACTGAGAAAATAAAAAATGAGAGAAAAAAATAAAAATAAAGTTTGTGAAAAATGAGGAGAAAAAAAGAGAACTGATAAAATCAAAAAATAAAAGAAAAATAAAGGTTAAAGACAAATGAATTAAAAAAAGAAAAAAAAGAAATAGATAATGCTTGAGAAAAAAGAAAAAAGAGAAAAAAAATAAAAGTTGAGACAAATGAATTAAAACATGAAAATAAAATTAAAGGAAAAAATAAAAAGTAAAAATAATAAGAAATAGAATAATAAAGTTAAAGGAAAAAGTGAAAATAATAAAAAATAAAATTTGAGAGACAAATAAGTATGGAAAGTTTAAAAATATATTTGAGGTGTAAAGGGGAAAAATGGTACTTGTACTATACTTAAAAAGTAAGGAAGATTATTCTTTAAAAACATTTTTTATTGGAATCAAATATCTAAAGTCACCCATATTTGAGTTTATGACATGCAATTTCCTGATTTTTGAGCCATTTAGGGTGTGTTTGGTATGATGGAAAATGTTTTCCTATTTTTCCTTGTTTGGTTGCAACAAAATGTTGGGAAAATATTTTCCTCAACAACTCATTTTCCTCAATTTGAAGGAAAATGACTTCCCTCATGGACCAAGGGAAGTCATTTTTTGAAAAATGACAAATGTGACTTATGCCCCGACCCCACCCCTCTTCCCCACCCCAACAACACTCATATTCACATGACTTAAAAAAAATTACATTTCTCAAAAATTTCCATTACTCGAAAATATTTTTCACTGTGTTTTTCTTTAATTTTTCACTGCTTCAAATAAAAAATAGTGAAACTCAAATTTTTTCCATTTCCAATGTTCATTGAATGTATTGTTATTTTCATATGCATAGAGGAAGACTTACCAATGTTACTTTTGCTAATTGCATATTTCATTTTATCATCGGGTTTCACGAGGTTGAATAAGCTTGTCGTTCTATTATATTTCTATTGATTGTAGTATCTTGAGATTGTCCTAACAAAATGTTGAAAAGTATCCCCTAATTTGTTAATTAATAGTTGCTTAAATTTAGTGATTGCAATATTTTAGTATTCGATATTAATATTATTTGTTATGTTTAAATTAGTTCTTACAAATTGTTGAGTTACTAGAGGCACTGATATACTAGTTAACAGTTAGTAGTATTTTCTAAAAAATATTTTTTTCACTCACCAATCAAACACTAGAAAATATTTTTCTAAAAAATATTTTCTACTCACCAACCAAGCACCATAAAATATTTTTCAGAAAATATTTTCTACTCACCAACCAAACATGAGAAAATAAGTAGAAAATCAACTTATTTTCCAGGAAGAAAACATTTTCCATGGAAAATATTTTCCATCATACCAAACACACCCTTAAAGTAGAACTTATAAGCCTAGCCCAATTCAGCCCACTGACTCTCAGGCTTGACTAAGGTTAGATTGAACTGGTTCGTGAGCCAAAAAATTATTTAATTTAAATTTAAAATATTTGAATATTGTGAAAGAAAAGTAATACTAACTAAAAATAGTAGTTATTGATTAAGTATAATATTCTACATGATATTTAACTTAAGTGTTAAATCTTAACCATCGAGAATAAATGCTTCATTTATTATTATTATTATTCAATTTAAACTTAAAATTAAAAGAAAATGTTGAGCAAAAAGAATTAAAAGTATAAATACTTATTACTCAATTCTAGCTAGTATTTTACACAATATTTTACTCACTTAGCATTAAATCGCTAATACTAAAATTTCTAATCATAAATATAAAAATTGTATGTATCATGAAATATTCAAACACTTGTTGGAGCTACTTGAAATCGATTGCACAACATTGCCCAAATTCAAAGCGATAATATTTGTAAGTGAATTTTAAATATTATTAATTTTTGATATATAACTTTTGATATTATTTAACTTATTAAATTTGCATGTGAGTTTAGATGAAGGTGATGTTAATTAAGATAATTTAATCAACAAATTCAAATGTGCTTGACGATGTATTAATGTTGAAAATATTAATAAATCACCATAGAATTATGTACTTTATATAATAATATGTTAGAAGTGTGAATATATTGCCATATCTATTAATTTAAATATAGATTGAAAAAAAAAATATAGCAAAAAATCAATAAAAATGTAGAGTTAGCCTGTTCCAACCCTCGATCCTTTTAGGACTTAATTGGGCTATACCTTTTAAGATCCTTTAAAGTGAAGGATCAATCCACCTTATCCCAAAAAACTCTTTAACCCGTGAAGCTTGAGCTGAGTTGGATTGGACTTAGCCCATTTGACAGGTCGTAGTTGTTTGACCATTCAAACATTGATTGTTGATGAAACTACAATATAAGTTATGTATGGATAAATTAATTAAAATCTTTCATTTGATTGATAACACAGTAAATATACATGACTGTGATTTTAGTATTATTGCATTAATTCCTCTTTAATTATTTGTTCAGATAATTTGTACGAGCTCAAATTGACAAGAAATATTTTTAGAAAACTATATACATATTTTTCACAATAAGCTACATTAAATTATGACATTTTTGACACCACAAAACTTCAGTAAAAAGTAGCACAAAATGTAAAGTAATGCTTTTTCCGCTATTTTGAGACTTCTTCTTGCTAGAATTATTAAGGTGAAAATGTCTTACCCTTCGAGGTATCAGAATTAGGGGTTTTCGTGACGCTGCGACAGAAGGGCTAGGTGATGGATCATGAACAGATTGACCAGCACCAAGCATACGAGGTTGATGACCACCGGTTTGTCTTCGCTCCCTAAAAGCAAGCAATAGTGTAATATTAGCCTCAGAGTTTGAAAAACTTCAAAATATATGAAGATTAACTAAATAAATTGAAGAGGGTACTGAGGAGCAACTGCAAAAACAAGCCTTATTCTTCTTATGACATTATCATTATTAACTCTAGCAAGAAGTTCTCTATGTTCTCCATTGGACAATCGTAGCTCTTTTCTTAACTCAATTATCAAGCTTTTTTCTCCTAAAGAAAGCATATTAGTTGAGCTGTCATTTATATCAAAATAATAGTACAACAGATTCACGAAAATATTAATAACAAAATACATCACTGAATTAGGTTAGAGAAGAAGTAAACAAGCAACACACCTGAGAATTTAGTGCTCTTCTTGTTGTTTGGATCCATAATTGGAGAGCTTGGGGAAGAAGAGGGAGAGAGAGAGATACAGCGGGAAAGATCTGGAAGGAAAGGGAAAGCCTGTGGTTTGGTTAAAAAAATAATCTTATCGTTTTACCCTTTAAAATGAGTATATTTACGGTATTGCCATTGGTCGTTCCTCCACTCCCTTTCCTATAGAGTAGTAAAAATCAAATTATTCACATTGGGTTTTTAAATCAAATCAAATCAAGAGAATAAAATTCAGTTTTTTCAACTTTGATTTTTTTTTTTTTTGAGTTTTCGATTTTCTTGGATTTTCGGGTTTTTTGGTAAAGTTTTCATATAAATAAATAATTAATTTGTGTTTCAAATATTTCTTTAATCCTAGTAAGATACAACTATCTTAGGTGATCCTTAAAAAAAATAACATTAAATATTAAATAAACAAATAAAACTAAATATTAAATTAAAAAAAATTAGGTTATGAATTTATATAAAACTAATGAATAGATATCCAACATTACCTAGCGTTCAATTAAATATTTCTATTAGCATTAATATTGATTTGGATTTATTTGAAGTACTAATGTATCTATGGACTATAAAACTTACTGCACCATTCAAAATTCTAAGTTTAAACATGAAATAATATATAATATATTGAAAGATATAAATGAAAAAGTTTAAGAAATATTTATAAATTACATAATAGTAAATGTTTTCATGTATTAAATATTTTTAAAAATTGTACAAATGTAATATCAAATTGGTTTGGTTCGGTTTGACTTTTTTAGTTGAAATCAAACCAAAACAATTATTTTTTTTCCAACACCAAATCAAGTCAAACCAAATCATTAGTCAAATTCTTTTGGCTTGACTCGAATTGCAGTTTGATGCGGTATGCAGTTCGATTTTGTTCATTCCTAACCAAAATTTATTGAGTTTAAGAAATACTTCATACGTGCTACCATTTGGTGATTTTGTTATAAATGTGATGTGAGAGGAGTATTTTCATTATAAGTTATGAATAGGGAAAATAATAATTCGATAGCGATGTTGATAACAGAAAATCAAAAATTAATGTTCTTAGTGTCTTTTAAAATTGATTATTTCTTTATAGAAAGTTACTCTAAGTCATTCTTCTGTTTTAAAATAGACTTAAAATTTGAACTATTCCAACTGAAAGTTATTTCAACACATACATTTTGTAGTACAAAATTGAGACAACTAGATGAAGAGAACTTATAAAAATATTATCCATATCATACCAAACTTTGGTGTTTAGAGTTATTAGATTACTTTGATGGTGGAGATCGATCAGTAGATAGTCAGTCGAGTGAACGGTCCAGATATAACAATAAAATAATCTGTACGCCATTATTACAAAGCGAGTAGAAATCCATAGGAGTAGAGGATGTGGCCAAAAAGAATTTAACTGAAATGCGTCTAGTTAACTGAAGTTAAAGTGGTTAATCAAATTTCTACTTGAAAATCTACGAAAACTGTATTAAGCACCATACTGATAAATCTGAGCCAATACAAATATCTGTACTAAAAATATGATGTAAGCCTCATGGTTTTGATCAAGAACGGTACTAGGTTGTATTTAAGGCCTTGCTTCGATAGTTGGTACGTAGTTTGCTTAGAGAATTATAATAATAATGTTTGTTAGTACGTAGGTTTATTTACAAATAATGATGTTTCAACTTGCGAATTGACTTTCAATTTATTTGCAAAATTGTGAACACAATTTCAACTTAATTTAGAAAAAAAAATTAATATACTCTTGTTCGAGTGAGAAGAAGCTGTAATAGCTATGTGCCTTTACTTCTAAATAGTTTATTGTATTTTTAATTGCATGTAAAATTGCTCCTTTTTTATTTTTCACTTAGTGTTTAGTATTTGTATTTAAGCTTTAATTAATTCACGTTCTCACCATGCACATAAGACCAGTTAAAAAGTGTGAAATTTTTAGAAACAGTGATAATTTGAGGCCTAACTGCCAAAAACAACGATAGCTTGCCTAGTTATGACTAACACATACTATTTTGGAGTTGTATTTTTTTCGCTCTACATCGTTCGCTTAGAGATTTCTCTGTTCTCTTTGTGTCTACTGTACCTTTTTGCTCTATATCTTAGATACACCACATTTATTCGCTCAAACCTTGTTGTATCAACACATAATTTTTTTTAGGTACACTATATTTGTTCGCTCAACATAATTCTATCAACAAATGCAATTTCGGTGATAAATCTTTTTTTTTTTTCATTTTATTTCGAGATAATACCTAATTATCCCCCTGAGCTATACCCAAAAAGGCTATGACACACCTCAACTTAAAGGGGGTCCTATTACCCCCTGAGCTATTTAAAAGTGTAATTTTGACACCCTTAGTGCTTACGTGGCACATACGTGGCACAACATATTGAAGTGTCCACGTAGGCACACGTATGTGCCACGTAGGCACTAAGGGTGTCAAAATTACACTTTTAATTAGTTCAGGGGAGGTAATAGGATCCCCTTTAAGTTGAGGTGTGTCATAGCCTTTTTGGATATAGTTCAGGGAGGTAATTGGGTATTTTCTCTTTTATTCCAATGAATGTATCATTGTTGCTTATTGATACAAGGTATGATTTATGTACACTTTTGATTGTATATTATCTTTTATTTTAAGTGTACTTCAGTTCCATTAATACACAAAGTATTTATGTTTTACTTGTATATATGAATGTACTCGGTTGTATAGGTCATCTATTTGCAATTTATATTGTATTTGACTGTATAAGCATAATCAATGATAGAATGGTATGTATCAGAAGCTCAATTCTCGTAGAAATACTGGGATCAAAAATGGATTTGTGAGAACATTATGTTTGGGGGTTTTATTTGTACATGGATACATGTGTTAAGATGAGAAAAAGATCGATCCAACGCATAAATAGGGCTTCAAATATGAAGTTGTAAGTACATTAGGTATTTGTTTAAAAAAATTCGAAGTGTAATTATGTTTGGTTATTATTTTAATCTATCACAAT